>OY751095.1:17186266-22186266 GCA_963564075.1 Eupithecia subfuscata
GTAAGGAAAATTTTCATTTTCCTTTTTCATTTATTTTCATTTATTGCTACAAAACTTCAAAATGCATTATTATTTTAAATTTCAAGTTGATAGCTGCGTTAGTTGCTGAAATATTAAAGAGGGAAAAAAGGACAGACAAAGCGAGACCATAAGGGGTTCTAAACCGATCTCCGATCTCGGAACCCTAAAAACTAACTATACAATTTTTTTCACAACAAAGGTTTTCAAAAAACTATCTGAGCGTCTGGTCGAAGCGACGCGTGACCCGAGAGCTGGTGAATATCTGGCACAGCGTATCAGCATTGCCATACAGCGTGGCAATGCAGCCAGCGTCTTGGGGACGCTTCCGACTGGTGTTGATATGGATCAGTTGAGCTACCTATAGACTGTTTGCAACAGTCAGCAGATAGCTCAATTGTTTCAATTATAAATATTTTCTTTGTGCATAAAGATGTGTTATTCTGAAATAAAAAAACTATACATTGAAATAATCTTGCCGTCAAACTGTAACAAATTCAATGAACACCAATTTTTCAAAAGTTACTGCACAAATTATACGGCATTTAAGGAGTTAAATGCCGTTCAGGTAATTCTAAAATTAATTCGTGTTCAGCAATTGTAGTTACTGTCTGTACATTGAACTGCATAGATTTGTTTAATTATTCATAGAACAGATACAGATATTTGATTCAGAACATCTGGTTCAAAAATCTGCAGATTGCACAATAATTTGACCTGTGACGGGAATCGAACCCTCAACCTCCTACAACGCAGGCGAACCTTCGCCCGCTGCCACAGTG
This sequence comes from Eupithecia subfuscata, assembly GCA_963564075.1. Lineage (NCBI taxonomy): Eukaryota > Metazoa > Arthropoda > Insecta > Lepidoptera > Geometridae > Eupithecia > Eupithecia subfuscata. The sequence continues at coordinate 17,187,067 of OY751095.1, forward strand.
GTCGTCATTATTACATAGTAGGTCGTATTATTTTCAGAGCTTTGATAATAACCTAACCAGAAATCCTAACTTCTGTTTTTTTTTCAGGTTCCGCGGCCACAGTCCGAGCTCGACCGTGTGCTGGCTGGCTTCGCGGAAAGAGGAGTACCACCCTTGACTTCTTACACACCGCATGTCATGCCAGAAGAGGCTCAACGCTTCATGCAGGGCGCCGTTACGGAGGAGGGCTTTCGTAATCTCTTCCCGACGCCTGCAAGTAAGTCAATAATTTGATTTTTGACAGAAATGTTGAACTAAATAATGCTGGATGTGCTTATTAAGGGATGCCTATGTCCAGTCAACTATGAGTAATATAGGCTGAAGAAGACGACAGAAACTAAAAGCCGGCTTCAAATTGAATATATATTTTGTTTTTTAAGTTTTTCTAGAAGAATATCTCAACCTCAACAGCCTAAATTGGTCCACTGCTGGACGCAGGCCTCCCCCAGATGGTAATGCCCATAATCCCCACGCTGGGTATGCGGATTGGGGATAGCAGTTCGGTGGTAGAATTGTACTGGAGGAGGCTGCTCGCCCCGGTGGATATCACTTAGTCACCTCTTACGTCACCCGCGGGAAGATTTGAGGTGGTGCAAATTCTAAGCCGGCACCACAAGGCAGGAAGTACGAGAAGAATATCCCCCACCTAATTCCTCGTCGTTAAATATAACCCCCTAATTCCTTATATGAGACCACTCCGGAATCATTCTCTCCATAAAAAAACAACCATTGACGAATATATCGAGGATATCAAGATTTCAATACATAGAAAAGACATATAGCCGAATTAAGAACTTCCACCTTGTGTTTGGGGTTGAAAACATTATTAAGACACTTTTACCGTTATTTTTTCCTGCGCTGACTGTGGAGTGTAAGAACTCTCTACAGACACACTAGTTTGAGATATGATTCGTTGACGATATGAGTTTTCATATCGTCTGGGGCTGACCGCATGGAAGTGGTGGAAGATCTCCTGCTATATAAGCCGATGACTTTGCAGCAATTAATTGCAAGAATAGTCGGCAAGGCCAGGAGGCTTACTTTGAAAGACGAATTGATACATTCGAGTGTCGGATCACACGAAGCACACCAACACCTTACCTCCTAGTTGCATTGGACGCGTCACTATCGGACACCTTTCGTTTCGGATCTTAAAGAAATACATGTCTCAATAACCTTACTAAGTATCATCGAAAGAACGTTTCGGCCGTTCGTCGGTACATGCGATCCATCATCCGTCAACTTCGTAAATAGTATTTCAAAGTACACCTCCTGGAACGCGAGCACGGACTTAGGAATCTGGTTTTTCTGGTGACGATAAAATTTACAAGAACTGTTTGGATAGGTACCTAAATAAATGTTACTGTATTAGACACATCATCATCATCATCAGACTATATTAGTCCTCGGCTGGACATAGGCCTCCCCTAATGAGCACCATAGCGCCCAGTCTTCAGCTTGCCGCATCCAGCATCTGCCTGCAGTCTTTCGCAGATCGTCATCCCACCTGGCAGGAGGGCGATCAACACTACGTTTGCCGAGTCGTGGTCTCCACTCAAGAACACGTTTACCCCAGCGGTTGTCGGTTCTTCGCGAGATATGGCCGGCCCACTGCCACTTCAGCTTGCTAATTCTTTGAGCTATGTCGATATCTTTGGTTCTCTGTCGGATGTATTCGTTACGAATCCTATCCTTCAGAGAAACTCCGAGCATAGCTCTACGAAGCTGAGACGTGGACACTCACGGTAGGGCTGGTCCACCAGTTCAAAGTCGTTATAGACACCTACTACCTAATAATACTAGGTGTATGCAAATTATAGTAACATTTATTTACCCATTTGAAAAATTTACCAGGTACTTTATATTCACGCATAAAAACGTTTCAACGAGGAAATTTCACGGCCCCTGTCACATAAAGTCAAGGGTTCTTGTAATAAATATCCCGTTAGATAATCACGTCGTCATCGAGCCCGTTCCTTGGAGGCCTGCCATGCTTGCGGGCCCCCACTCTGGGAACCCGGGACATGGAAAGAATCGGAACTGATGTAATTATTAGTTATTAGGCGAGTTGGTTTCAAATTGATATCTTTCACTAGCTTCCTATCGAATTGTAACGAGTTTTTTTTAATTACTCTTTTAATATTTGGTTCCACCTATCCCTCTACCTGCTATAAAGGCTTAGCTATGATGTTCATCATAGCTAAAATTCGAAATGTTCATCCGAAATTTGTAAACCTAACTGTAAGTTTCTCCAAAATTGTAAAAGTAAAAATAAATAAATAAATGTTTTTCCAAAAGTAGTAGAAGCCAACATCAAACTTTGAATTAAATACCTACTGTTAAATAAAACTAATTAACACATTTTTTTTTCGGGAAAAATTGAACTTCTTTGGAATGAAATGCCTATGGAACTTTGGAATTATTATCTGTACTAAAGCGAAATAACCCTAAAAACCGAATAACAATTGGCGAAGATAACAAACAAATCACTGAAATTTTAAAGAGAAAACTAAAATACCTTTTTGTACACTACCCTACAAGGGACTTTTCAAAATAACAACCCGTAAGGGATGAAGGATACCAGAACTTACTTCGAACCAAATTTTTTTGGAGCAAAGAGCAGTAGCGTAACATTTCGCTTAGTTTCGCGCGTCATGTCGCTGGTCATAAAAGTGCTAAACAAGACTATCGCCGAATCGTTTTATACGAGTAAATAAAAATACAAAGATACGTACCATGTACTACTATCCTGAAGGAACGACGTACTGCGCTCATCCCATTTTTTCACCACCTTACAATTACACCGTACCAATCCTGAATACTGAGATTAAGAAAGAGAATAAATCCTTCTAAAATAGATTTACTCTTGAATAGTGTTCCTTAGAGATGCCGCTTTGAACGCACTCTACTCCGCAATACTTGTAGAAGCGAGAACGTTGTGTTTCGTTAAAATTTATTTCGTAAAGCGTAGTTTCAAACTATATCTTCAGAAAAAAAAATTGACACCAGTTTGACCCTGACAGGTCACGCCGCTGCGCTGCCAGCCGCTGCCGTTCCGGTGTGAATTGTACTTTCAAAAACGCAGGTCATTTTAATGTCTAGCTTGTAGTGCAAAATTAGGGTTTTGGTACTATTGTACACCCGTTATAGATAGATACAACAGATAAGAAACAAATCGTTTTCCAATCTAATTTACGATTTTATTGTCGCGATAGACAAATTATACGGTTTTTTCTGTCCCAGAATCGGAGTCTGTTCATTATCTGACTTTGCTGACTTTGCTACTATCCTAAATCTTTGCTGAATACGCATTCGACATTTGAAATACATCGTAAAATCTTTAATTACTTTAATTGATTTTACTGGTTTTATCAATATTAATTCCCTCGCGACTGAAACTGGTGGATTTAGGTATATAATTTCGGTTTGAATTTTGTGAATAATGATTAAGTTAGCCGCCGAACAAGTTAAAACTGTGTAAAGTAAAAAGCTTTCTCTGAATATGTTTGCTTTGTATATTACGAATGTCTATTATATAACATCATAACTTACGAATACGGATGTGTACGCATGAAAGCAGTAGGTACGTGAGTTGTACCTGTATAGTTTGTATGTACCTACTATGCCGCAACTAAAACAAAGTGAGCATAGATCAGGCTGAAAAGAGGTACGGCCGAACCTGCAGATTGATAGATTCACAGTTTAGGGCAGTGACTCACCTTGACACACGGAAATTTGCGACTATTTTTAGCTCAGACTTCTTCAGGCACGGAAAAAATACCCTTCAGCATTTTAAGAAGGTTCTTGACCACGTTTTATGCCTTTTGACTTTAACGCCAACCCATCTTCTCGTGGGTCAATCTTGGCTACCAGCCAGTCAAAACTATCTCGCCCATCGTGTCTGGCCTCCAATGTCTACTGTAGCATCATTCACCTTCATATCGATCAAAACGGGGAAATAAGAATCATTGTGAAAAGTATACCTTATGGTATAACCTCGTATTTATCTACCCGCACTTATCGCCCGGGGCCTATTTGAACTGCCGTGATAAGATGTCCCCTCAAGTTGGCGGGTTTTGTTTAGGGGTTCCTCTAAACCAAAACGTAGGCTGCCATAATCTTTGCCCTAAACACACACCTTTACCTCCTTTCTTGAACGCTATAGTCGACCTCACGCGTATTGACTCTACTAACTAGCTAGAGCTTTCTTTTTCACTTTTTTACTCTCTCTTTAAAAGATTAGAGTGATTCATTGTAGGCCTAATCACTTTTATTTAGAAAATATGTAAGTTCTACTCAACGCGTTTCACCATGCAAGACTCATTAATTAACAAGTCCATATTACTAACAATAGTTTCAACATTTCAACGTTTATACAGGGTTATTGGTAATTCACTGACACTATGTTAACTGCAGGTTCTGCCCACCATCATAAACACGACCGTAAAGACGCCAGGTCTCAATTCTTAAAATTGGTGGAAAGGGAATGATATTAGTATGTATCCCCCACCATTCAAGAATCATTCATTAGAGTGTGTTCGGCGGTCTCCCAGCCAGGCTAATGCCACTTAAATCATCTTGCGTAGAAAATAAGCCAATGATGATGATGTGAATTTTAATAGGAGTGGGAGATCGGTATTTAATTATAAATTAAATTAAATTAGTTTTCGGACATTATTTTATATGAGAGGCGATTTACAAAAAAAGTAAGAATAAACCTGGCGTTTTCATTAACATGTTCCTGATGATGGTCAGAACCTGCAGTTTACGCAGTGTCAGTGAATTACCAATAACCCTGTATATCATAACAGAAGTTGGAAAATAATATAGTGAAGAATAACTCTGTCGAAATACGAATCATTAAAATTACTTATGTAATAAAGATATTCATATGGAATTAATTATTTGTAGTTAGAACGAGTCGTTAATGCTGTCGATGCCAAAATTAAATTATGAGGGGTTGGCAACAGTTTAGACAGACGCAGTTGTCAGGTCTAAATTCACTTACGTAGATAAGTTAAAATTAAATTAAATATCCTCTCTCATTTAAGCATTTCTTCTTATAGTTATCCCACTCTAGGCAGGATCGGCATAAAGACGAAGTTTCTTCCTCTATTCTGTCAGCCGTGCGCACACTTTTCTAACCCATGTCATCTTTTACACAATCTGACCAATTTTTGGTCTTCCTATCCCCTTTAATCACTCTACAGGGTTATTGGTAATTAGACCGGATCCTTTTAGGGGGTGATGGGGGAGGCCATTTGCAACTATTTTGACCCTATATCGTATTATGCAAAAGTTAACCATTTTTGAGATATTCGCAAATTCTTAATTTTTTGGGAAAACCCTGATTTACGTCTTCAAAATTAAATTAAAAAAAAAGTGATCATCCAATTCAAATTTTAGTGACTGATTTAGATAGCCTGAAGTCTAATTATTAATAACCACTAACACAATCGTATGAATCTGTACCAAAATGGAAGCTAAAGGACATGTTTATAAAAATAAAGTTTATTTTTTTTGTAAAGTCCTTACAAAAACCCCATTTAACAAAAAAATACTCCAGTGAATTTGATCGGCATGTTATTTAAAAAACATCTACACATCTTTAGCTATCCAAAGAGGTATAAATCAATGCACTTTGTAACATAATTGCAGAAAAAAGGATAAACCATAAGCAGGTAGTAACTTCCAATAAATCAAACTATGAATTTTGTAAAACAAACAAAAAATTTATTACTATCAAAACAATTTACTATTTAATTTACAATTTACATTATTAATTTACAATTTACATTATTAATTTACAATCAACAAATTTTAATTTACAATTTACAATTCGTTTTCAAAATGTCCACCTCTATTCCGTATGCAAAGCCGCATACGATGGCGTAACTCAGTTTTAACAACCCTTGTTGTCAAATTTATTTTCATTTTTTCGGCAGCTCTTATTATTCGGCGTCTTAATTCATCCACTGATGAGATAGGTGACGTCAAATCGTCATAGACTAGGCTCTTCATATGACCCCAAACATAATAATCACATGGGGTAAGGTCGGGACTCCTTGCTGGCCATGGAATACTACATCCTCTACCAATCCATCGGTTCGGAAAATGCTGATTGAACCATTGACGCACACTAGTCCTGTAGTGAGCGGGGCAGCCATCATGTTGGTAAATCATACCTTGGCGTGTTGCTAATGGTACCTCACTAAGAAGGCCAAAAACTTCGTTTCTTAAAAACTCTTCGTATGTGTCACCATTTAAATAATTAGGCAAGAAATAGGGACCAATTAAATTATCATCAATTATTCCCATCCATACATTAAGTGAGAATCGTCTTTGCGACCCTTGCTCTTTCTTTTTATTGGGATTAAGATCAGCTTTTCTAGACCAAAAATGAATATTATGGTAATTTGTGATTCCATCTTGATCAAACTTTGATTCATCCGTCCATAATATTTTTTTTGTCAGCATTTAGCATAAATCTGCAAAATGTTATCCTGTTAGCGGGATCTCCGTCTTCTAATACTTGTACAGGGGTTAAATGGTACGGATAGAGACCTGCTCCATGGACCGTATGCCAAACTTTCCATTGGGTTACACCGAGTCTTTGAGCAACCATGTTAGTTGAAATGGTAGGATCCTCTTCAAAATGACGAATGATTTCTTCTTCGTCCTCCGTTCGATGAACATGCGGTCGGCCGGCGTCACTTTGTCGTCTCTGAACACTGCCAGTCTCTCGAAGTCGCCGATATGTATTATCAAATACACTTTCATGAGGTAATCGGCGCTGAGGAAACCGAGACTGATACTCTGCCCGTGCCCGTGTAGAGACACCGTTTGCATAACCATAACAAAACAGTATATCCGCATATTCTTCGTTTGAAAAGTCTCGAGGAGGTGGTAGGATGCGTGGCACTGCAGCCATAATTGTTGATAAATTAAATCTTTTATTACTTCACCGGTTCGAAAAATGCGAGAAGAAAAACTATTAGAATTTCATTTGTCATGCGTTTAGCGGGAGATTTCGGCGGTTATTTTCATTGCAGGTCAAACAACAAAAAGTTTTTACTCCGCCATGATATCAGCCTATTCTGTTTTCGGAACAATAATTCAAAAAAAGAACTAAGTGAAAATCGCGCAAGCAAAGCCCAAGTCCAAGATGTTGGTAAAGCAATGTATCCAAACTTATTCACCAGCTAAGTCATTACATTTACCCGTATTTTTCTGCAATTGTGTTACAAAGTGCATTGATTTATACCTCTTTGGATAGCTAAAGATGTGTAGATGTTTTTTAAATAACATGCCGACCAAATTCACTGGAGTATTTTTTTTTAAATGGGGTTTTTGTAAGGACTTTACAAAAAAAATAAACTTTGTTTTTATAAACATGTCCTTTAGCTTCCATATGGGTACAGATTCATACGATTGTGTTAGTGGTTATTAATAATTAGACTTCAGGCTATCTAAATCAGTCACTAAAATTTGAATTGGATGATCACTTTTTTTTTTATTTAATTTTGAAGACGTAAATCAGGGTTTTCCCAAAAAATTAAGAATTTGCGAATATCTCAAAAATGGTTAACTTTTGCATAATACGATATAGGGTCAAAATAGTTGCAAATGGCCTCCCCCATCACCCCCTAAAAGGATCCGGTCTAATTACCAATAACCCTGTATATTCATACCTAACACTCTTTCGTCACACGGCATCATTTAGGTACTTCAAAAATAGCAATCCATAGCTTTATGATCTTCGAGGTCAAATTATAAAATTAAACACACGGAAATACAGTGACATTTTTGATTTCCTGTCATCAGCTTCGATCATCAGCATCGCTCAATGCGGATGCTGATCTGCAAATTAATCCTAATTATCAGCGGATGGTGATGCTGACATTGATGCTGACAAACCTGGCCCAGAGCTTGACCCCCGTTTTAAATCACTTTGCCAAATTTGATAAAAAGTTACCCAAAATCGAACAAAACCAAAAATTGTCGCTGCTCGCCCAGCGTGCTTAGTAAAAAACATTTCTCTGTAAGTGATTATACATACATTTAATATTACTAGCTTCTGCCCGCGGCTTCGCACACGTATTTTCGGTATAATAAGAAGCCTATTATCTAAGTTAGGCTTTGCTCTAAACGTACGCCAAATTTCATCTTGATCTGTTCAGTAGTTTTCGAGATCCTACGTAACAAAAATACAGATTTCACAAACTTTCGCATTTATAATGTTAGTAGGATGTTCTTTGTAAAGAAATTTACTTCCAAGAACAAACTGAAAACTAATTACCTACGTCATGGTAGCAGTGTTCCAGAATAAGCTTGCACTTTGCACGTAAATTATTCACAATGTGAGACCAAATCATATTTGTATCTATAACGGTATCAGAGCGGGCGTTCCTAACGAAATGATGCCTGCCCTCGCTGCAACATTGAGTTGGGAACCAAATTGACCCAAATTGGAAACTATTTACGTGATGCCCACAGTCTGAACGGTAACATAATTTTAAAATTATGGAGATGTTCGATATAAACCTTTTAGATAGGTATATTAATAGGAATTTTGGGAAAATACAAACCTAGTCATACGTTAAAGAAACTGTCAACGGTAGATGAACATTGTCCAGTTCCAAAAACTCGTGGGTAGTTTATAAATTTGAACGTAGGATTATGTTATTCAAGACATTCAAAACCATTGAAGAGATCCCCTAAACTGGATTAACATAAAGTTCATTTTCAATTCGAAGCGGCGAGCAGAATCTAGTTTTAACATAGTTCGTAATTAATTGTCGGATTATTAACGAGGACGGAACTTCATGTTCATGTTCACTTTATGATTAGAACTCCATGTTCTGCAGTCCAGCAAATTTAGCTAAGTGCCTTTCCTAATTACTCGCTAAGGTTTTAGTACAACATCAGCACGCTCGGATGTTGAAAGCTTACTGCACCGCCTGCACTTTCACACTTTTCTGTAAAAAATTATGCAGAGCCGCTAGTGACGTAGTGAAATAATGTCGTCTTCGGCCCTTTTCACATGCATACGGCATAAGAAACCGTGCCGTACCGTGTGTCGCGCGTTTTTATAAAAATGGTTTCGACGCGACAACCGTCTTTATACATTTTTCGTTCCATTTAATAATAAAGACGACTGACGTGACTTCTTCTGTCTGGTAGGTACCTTGATAATACTGCGATCGCCGCCGCCGTCATCGGGCGACAGCGTACATGTGAAAGCGCTTGCACGGTACGGCATTGCGCGTGCCGTTTTGACGGCAACCGTATGGAGGTATCGCCCTGTGGTGCCGGCTTAGAATTTGCACCACCCCAACTCTTCCCACGGGTGTCGTAAGAGGCGACTAAGGAATATCCACCGGGAGCGGGCAGCAGCGCCACTGCAGAACAATTCTACCACCGAACTGTGATCCCCACCCCGCATGCCCAGCGTGGGAATTATGGGCATTACCCCCCATGTGATAAAAGTCAATAAGGCGCTTATCAGGGAGAGGCCTGCGTCCAGTAGTGGACCAATACAGGCTGTTGAGGTTGAGGTTGAGGTATGGATGTGAAAAAGGCCTTAGGTTCGAGTGATGAAAATACTTTCATTTGTTTCGTCCGGCTCGGTAAAATGTTGGATGACGTGTGCAGTACAGAACTACTGATATTCATACTGCACATATTATTCAACATTTTACCGCGCTAGCCGCCTAATTAGGAACGCTTCATAGAAATAAATGATCACGGTAAGGTTTCGGTACCGCGTATACCGAACGTGCTGATGTCGTACATATACGTACATATATGTCGTAAATAATTCATTTAGGCAACATCTGTAAACACACAAAACAATGTGGGGCATTTTTGGGTTCCTGAACCTGCCTTGAGTTTTATTTTTCACTTGTGGAGAGTCGAATAAACATTTGTAAACAAAAATGTTAGCAATGCCGAGAATTACCAACACAGTCATTCATCTCGCTCTTTGAGCGGTAAAGTCCGTAAAAAACCGGTGTTCTGTACCGATGCTGTAGTACTGATGCGACTGCGGTCGCAGCACGGCTTAACAAGCATGGATTTGCCCATCAAGTATCAGTGACGGATTCTATCATACTAGTCAAGTAATACGAGGATAAACAATGAAAGTAAGTACCTGTTGTAAATTCTAGTCTCAAATAGCACAAAGATGTAAGAAAAATACAAGAAATAATCTGCAAGGTCACTTTGCCGACAACCACAAAAATCTAACGAAGCCAGAATACAAAATTTGCTCGAATCAATCCGGTCGGTCATTGGATAGGTAACGTTTGTTCCTTCCGGCTATGGTCCAGAGCGACATGTGCAGCTTTAGGTCACTTTGCATTATTTATATCTATTTATTTTACATACTTTGCTAGATAAGCAAATCTTCCACAGTGTTACCTCTGCTTGTTTCATAAAACTTTTATGTTCTAATCATTTTCACTCAAACGCCTTTTGATTTTTTTATGAGATTCTCGTAGTCCCTACTTCGTTTCTACATAAAGGATATTTTTGTCTTAATGTACCCTAAGTATGTTTTCCAAACAATCCAACACATCGCTAGAACAACGGGCAATGGTATAGTCAATGAAGGCAGTAGGTATAAAATACCTATTTTTCATACTTATTTTTAATACTTATTTTAAAGTTCTCTAGTAATCTAGCGGCCATGCAGTTTTAAAATTTGTATGACTTGTCCCACATTGAATTAAGTTTCATCCCTTCACAATTTGGTGTGTTAGTACTGATGTGCCACGTGATTTTTTTGGTAGGAATACGAACTGATCGACAATCCTAATGACGTCATCCGCACTAAACGCATCGCCAGTATTGCTGACAGTCCGATGCGTCCGCTCCGTGCGGTGCGCTTCAGTGGCCGCACTTCTATGGCAAACCATACAAAGAATACTGGAATCCGTTTGATGCGGTCAATGCGAAGCGTTCCATGCCGGCCTGTCGACGCTCGCCTTTAGTCGCCTCTCACGACATCCTCGGGCAAAGTTAGAGGGAATGATCCTAACGTTGTGACCACCTCGGCCAGACGCCAGAAAGAAGAATCCATATTATATAGGTAGGTATTCGAAATGAACAGGGTTATGATATACTTAGAAAAATTCTGGAGATTGGGTACTAGCTTCTCAAAAGTGGAACGCTCAAATTAGGTCCAATTAGGTCCATCCAACTCTGTCATAGTTGTACCGGCGCCGCCGCCGGCGTTCGTGTGTCGCGTGCGTATTGTTGTAACCGTGTAGGTACACTCTCTATCTTTGTTGTTCATTAGGTGCGTATATTGCAAAAGATTGCTTGTCTTGTCTTTGCTCTTAGTTGTAACACAACCAAAGACATTTCCAAGTGGTTATAATGTCTTTGAACACAACCAGGCCAGTTGTTTAGTTAGCGCTGGGAGACCGACCGTACCATATCTACAGAAAGTTTTCTATAGGGTTATGTTCTTAATTCCAACCAAAATTGCAAAGTATTCAATATAAGGAAGAGCATTGCCAAACAGTTACAAGTAGGTTCCGAGTACGGATTAGAGCTTTTAAGCTTTAATGTAACATTTTATTAGACTTTATCTAGGTTGTAGGTATTTTACAAGAACCTGGGAAAATAAGCTGGAAAGGATTAAGATTAATAATAGAATGAAAATATATAAATAAACTAGTAACTAGTTTATGCCCGCGGCTTCGCACACGTGTTTCTATGGAAACGTGTAAAGGTAATTTTTATCCCATGGGAACTGACTTATGGGATAAAAAGTAGCCTATGTTTGATTCCAGAATTAGAATTACCTGTATGAAAAATTTCAGCCCAATCCGTTCAGTAGTTTTGGCGTGAAGAGGTAACAAACATCCATCCATCCATCCATCTATCCATCCAAACTTTCGCATTTATAATATTAGTGTGATAATGCTGAGCAATCTACACAGCATCGTCTAGCCCCAATAATTAATTATCTCATACTAGCTGCGCCCCGCGGCTTCGCCCCCGTGGAAATTTATGTTTCCAACTTTCTTAATTTTTTCTTTCGTAAGAGCCTTCTCCTGACAATAACAAACACAACAAAGAAAGAATTAGCGAAATCGGTCCAGCCGTTCACGCGTGATGCCGTGACCAAGGAAAACGGGTTTCATTTTATATATACCTATAGATAATGTAAATAAATATTTATATCAGCTTAAATCTATCTCGGATAATATTTATCATTCGCGGGCCGCAGCTAAGCGATGCACTTGTGGTTTTTTCGGATGCAAATTCAGATAAGCTCGGATAAATAACTTGCAGCATTTCTGCCTACTCAAACATGCTTACAAAAGACTAACATGTCGGTTCGTATCAGGTTGTTTATTTACCGAGTTCTTCTTGTAGATCTCTACATTCTTTTAAAAGTTTATGAAGTTGAGTCTACTTATTAGTACCTAACAAATTGATTAGTTTGTTCCAAATGGTAATTATAATGGGTAGAAGTTAGTAATTTATTTCTCTATATAATGTACGTAGATGGTTGTCTGTGACTATTCATAACCTCAAACTCAAAGCAACAAAATTTCGGTTAAAAACAGTATATCGGTTTTGGTAACTGAAGCACTCGTCTGAATCTTGGGAGTGTTTTAATGTACATTTCGTGGGTACAAAATAATAATTTTGCATAAAATCGATCATACAACAAAAAAGTTAAAAGGTTTTAATTAATTACTTGCTGTAGAAAGTATATTATGTATCATAAAAGTAGGTATGTCTTGTTTTCCTCTTTGGCATTGCAAACTACCTGCACGCGGCTTCGCCTGTGTGTAAATTTATGTTTCCAACTTTCATTCATAAGAACCTTCTCCGGATTATATCAAACCCAACAAAAAAGAATTAGCGAAATTGGTCCAGCCGTTCACGCGTGATGCCGTGACCAAGGGAAATAGGGATTCATTTTTATATATATTTATGCAGATTTTTATATATATTTAGACAAATAGCTCTTCCTTTCATTGTTGCTTCAGTAGTAGCCGCTTGGCGGCTCTTACAATAAACCGCTTATTTGCCAATTCGGCAACAAAATATCAAGTAGCAGCCAGTTGTTCGTACGCCGATCATTTCTCTTATTTAACTAAGGAATGGCTAGAATCTCTTGTGGACGTCAATCCGGAAACGGCAGGAGTATTTGACAACAGATTTAATCATCGAGGAACCGGCGGCTGTAAATCCATATTTGCTGTGCAAAGTTGGAGTCGCTCGTACAGAGTTGTGATTCAACGCGTGGCATGGCATGCGCTCCAAGTTTGAATTCCAGTCAAGTTTTGAACTTTCCTTTGGTTAATCTGGAATTCAGGTGATAATTATTGATCTATAAGACACCGGTGTGGTTACGGAACTCCTATAAATTTACAGGATGTACCTATCGTTGCGCCTCACCCAGTTTCTTGTCGGACGAGCCCATTGCCTGCGCAACCAATGCACAACTTATTACAGCTGTCATTGACCAGTTTATTGGATAATATTGCCTATTATTAGACTGATGAAAATCTATACGGATTCCATTAAATTGTAAGCTGGAAGGAGATGAATCCTAAACGAGTAGATAAAACTGTTGTTCTATTTTTTGTTGAGTTTCAGATACTTAATAATCAGTAAACAACTTATCCCAAAGTAAATAATTTTCCCTGAATTTCCCAATCACGAGTCAAGGGGTTATATTTCGAAAATAATTTACATTTCCTTAATCTCCCTAAGTATTTTCAAACGCACGAATTGAGCATTTGTAAGCTATATCTGGTGCGAAGAACGTGCCCAATCGCAATCTGAAGAATTTAAATCAAGGCCGTGTCCCAATTAATTTTAGAAGTTGATGGTATCGGCCTCGTGCGAGAGCTGGTCACCTCCTGCGATATGCAAATGGTGAGAGTAGTGAGTAAAATAATATTGGCCGCAAAGAAAAACATAAATAAACGTCTCCATTGTGCCATTTACTTTTCGTACAGCCGCAAAAACAGCAAGCATATTTATGCTTCACTTCCTCCCCCTTCTCGCAGAATGCATATCTTTTACTCAAAGGAGGTGACTGCTCTCGTGCAATTACTGAAGCGAAAAACATCGAAAGCAAACCTCTTGCCTCTTTTTTAATCTCGTAGCTTTATGTGTAAAATAAAAACAAAGTCGGGTTTAATAAAGCTGCAGGCATGCTGCACTTCCAAATATTCAAAATACCGTCTTTGATACAAAGGCACTGAAAAAAGTGCTAAACGACTGAAAAAATAAAGCACACCGTTTGTCAACAATGAACCCTTCAACGTCAACAAGTTTAAAATTGGTTGTTGTTGTCCTTTTCCATGAAACCAGCGATGCCAATAAAGCGGCAAGGGTGTGGAAAAGGGTATGTAGTTTATGCCTCGCCAACACGATTCCCTTGCATTTGAGAACCGATTTTGTAACTTGTTTAATTCGAGACTTTTGGTTAATAGTAGGTATATACTTTTCGTTAACAGATAGGCCTCTTTCATTTTTATAATGGTTTATAAAAAGCATAATGGCATTCATCTGGTACCCATAACACAAGCTTTGTTCACATTGTGGCCTTATGATGTGTGAAAATAGAAAAATGACTGGTTTTTTTTTAGATTGTTCATATGGGAAAACTAGAAATTTCCCTCCTTTGATTTCTAAACCGATGTGAACACCTGGGCCTGTTTATATGTTTATGTGCATTCTTAAACAAGTTAGAAAAACAGCTGCGGCAGACGATTAGGACAAAATAAGAGACTTGTTTGTTGCCATTTAGCACCGTGATTTTTTATAGGTGTCTGTCCCAGCCTCTTTCTTCTTTGGTCATTTTCAAAGTCTTATCATGCGGTCGAGCTTGTTTTTCCGAGCGATTACTCGTATTTGAGTACAAATTGGTGCTAGGGTATAATGTCTTCTTTTTCTTTTGTTGCTTATATCTTAAACGCAATCTGTCAGAGAAAAGCTTAGAGAAACAAAACCAGCAAAGTGTTTTCTAGTAACATTAATAATTATCAAATTTACTTAAATAAATAATACTATATACTAATACCACAGCTAATACTATAGTGCGGGGGAGGCCTTTGCCCAGCAGTGGGACGAAAAAGGCTGAATAAAAAAACTAGATTTTTATTAACTTTAACAGCTTAACAGCTCTTCTGACCCCAAAATAAGTATACTAAAATTACTGATACCTTTATACTGACACTCTGAATAAATACCCGCATTTCATAGAAGCATTAGTTCATAGGAGACATAGAACCCGCTCCTGCGTCGCAAGAGGACCATCGCCCACTGCGCCACTGACGTCGTCACTATAATACCGCTTTTGAACTTGCCCGTGATGAAACCACAGGTCATCCCCACCACATGTCACGGATATATCTGGCAGGTCCACTGACCACAGAGACACGTCCACGTGCCACTGTGGCAGGATGGAATTGTTTTGATCTAATGATGATATCAGACGGGTAATTTTTTGTTCATTTTCGTCTTTCATTTGAACTGAAACGTTTGAATACAAAATTAAACAATAGTGTCGAATGAATTAATTAATGAACCGATCCAACGATGTTGGATGTTTTCATTCGCATCTTTCACTTCCACTTCGAATGAACGATAAATGAACAATCTGAATTCAGAGTGAATGTTCACTCGCATTCGGATATTTTGTATTGAGTCCTGTAGCAGACAAACGTCAGGTCGACACGACTTCATTTGACGACATCTTGAATGAAAAGAGGAGGTGAATGTTATTTTATACTACACCTGCTCGGAAAATTGCCTATTCCTTTTCCATTTATAGAATAGAAAGTATGTCTTTGCATGCCTATAGGAAACCGGGAGGAAAAACTCTATGGAATTTCATTTCTCACGTGTTTTAGCGGGAGGAAAAAGTGTATGGAAATCCATTTCTAACGTGTTATTTTTTTTTTATTTCCTAATAGATCGGCCGGTAGCTATGGTTATTTTCGTTCGGTCAAACGACAAAAAGTTTTTACTCCGAATCCGCCATTTATGATATCGGCCTCTTCCGTACTCGGAACAATAATTCAAAAAATGAACCATGTGATAATCTCACGTGCGCGTACTTAATGCTACATTTGAGCTTACAATTAGAATTTACTCGTGATTTTGAAGATTCTAAAACGATGATTTTCCTCGAAGGTATAAAGCACTATGTATCACTCGGGAGAAAGTGCAATTCCTACCTCGTGTGTTTTAAGGCCCGAGGCGCAGCCGAGGAACTCACACTCGATAGGAATTGGGCGCTTTCTCGCCTAGGTGTACAATGTACTATTCTAAGTCATTCCAGTTAAGCCGTGTGAACATGAAATGAAAGAAAAATGAACGAGTGAATATTCATTCGAGTGACCCGTCTGATATCAGAGGAGGAATGGTACAGAATGTGCCTTAATAAACGTAGAATCGTCGACAAACAAAATAGCATCGAATCGTGATAAAGCATATGTACAATAGAGATCTTATTTTTTCATGGATTGCTCGTCTACGCTATGCAGCACTTTTACTTATTTTCGTTGTTTGTTTCCGCTTTTTAAGTTCAAAGCGTCAGAGATAGCATCATCGTAAAGAAAAAAATGCAGACAAATGGAGAGGAGTGGGAAACAATAGGTTTTAAAAAGAATAAAAGTCTAAGGAGTCGTACCTTTATTGTGATTCCTATTGATCTGCTCAATGAAACTTTCACCCAAAAACCAACAATGCACATTTTACGCAGGTCGCGTTTTTTTTTCACTTTTCAATGATAATTTGAAATATTGTCACTTGAGACTTGCTTATAATCTGTGTTGCGTTTGAGAGTATTATATTTTTAATCACACTCGTAACGGGCTGATATTTTCTTAAGACGTTGTCACGTTCAACTATCGTCAGTAAACCGACTTCACCTTCTTACCCTAGTTAAAAAGGTTGGTTGTGCGTTAAGCGTTCAATTGCAACCAGCTGATGTTCGGGATGTTTACCGCATTAACACAAAGAATGAGACAAATCAGCCCATTGTGGCAGAGCTTACGAGTGTGATTCTAAGAGATAAGATTATTGAAAATGTCAGAAAATACAATAAGTTCAATTCACAAAATAAATTTAATACCACCAATATTAAGATTGAAGGACCACAGAAACCAATTTTCATTTCGGAAAGTCTCGCTCCTCAGACGAAAAAAATATTTTTCATGGCCAGGGAATTTGCCAAAGAAAATGCCTTCAAGTACTGTTGGACGGCCCGAGGCATAGTGTACCTAAGGCGTACAGACGGTGCACCGCTTATAAAGATTACGTCCGAAAGCGACTTGGAAAACCTTAAAATTAAGTGACTAGATTTTATAAGTTTACTTCAATTACTATATATTTTAGTAATTTTTGTGCATGCCTTTAATTCTGTTTTTATATCTTTTCTATGTTATTCCAATCATATCTGTTTGATGCTAAATTGTGTCTCTATCTGTTTTTACGGATGTCATAGTCGTAACTTGTTTTTTATGAAGCTAAATGATATTATTCAATTGAACTACAAAACAAAACAACAAACCTATGCTCAAGAACACATTAGATATTTACATATACGATATTTACACATACGATATTTACATTTAAGATATTTACACAGACTCTATGATTATTTATTATATTTACATGTGCATTTGAAAATCGTACAAATTAACCTTCACTCACCATATACAATCCTGCTCATTAATGACCAATGTGAAACCGCTCCCGACTACTTTTTGACATACAATAATGGATAACAACTCATTTATTCTTACCGAAGTTGATGCGACGCAGACTATCAACTGCAGTTCAGTAGGTGACTCTAGAAGTTGTAAAAAAGTTCTAAGTCAAGGCATAAATAAAAATAACAAGCAATCACTTATCATTATTACTCTTAACATACGAAGCATAAACGCAAATTTTGACTCATTTCTTGCCTTCATTACCAGCCTAGACATTGTAGTTGATGTTTTTGTACTAACCGAATGCTGGACGAGTAGTTATAACCCTCCTCCGAACTTGGATAACTATAACATGTTTTGGACCAAAAATAACTTAAATCAAAATGATGGTGTAGTAACTTATGTTAGGCAGGAGTTAAAAGCGGCATCATATGAGCCACCCTGTAATGACGGAAACTGTCTTGTAGTTACAATTTCAACCGACTACACGATCGTCTGCACGTACCGTCCACCATGTTTTAAAAATACTGCCAGGTACCTGGAATCGGTTGACTTGATTTTGGAAGGTATATCTACAAAAACTATAATATTCACAGGGGACATTAACATAAATATTTTGCCTGGAAATATAGGTAATAATGCAACAGATTATCTGAATATTTTAGCCATGCATGGACTCCAACAAGGTATTGACCTTCCAACCAGAAGCTCTACTTGTCTTGATCACTTTATGGTGAAGACAAGAAGCTGTTGGAAAACCCTAGTTTTTCAGCAAGAGCTCACTGATCACTCTCCTATTTTGTTAAGTATCAGTGATACAACAATAACAAAATCTCAAATCGTATACAATAAAATAACTATAAACTATGAAGGTATCGGTGAGTCTTTAGCTAATGAGTCATGGGAGGATCTATATTTGACTGAGAATGCCAATGCTGCTACTGAATTGCTCACAGTTAAATTAACTAACACACTGAGTTGTAATACAATTATTAAAAAAATTCCCAAGAGAAATCAACCACTCAAACCATGGATAACAAAAGGTGTTGTGAAATGCATTAGGAAAAGGGATAGAATGCATAAAAAAGTACGTAAGGCTCCAAAGGACGACAATGTGAGAGATAAATATAATAAATATAGAAATACGTGTAATACTATCATAAAAAATTTGAAGAATGAGTACTATAGAAATAAATTAATAATGAATCAGGGTAATATTAAGCAAACCTGGGGAGTCATAAAGGAAGTATGCAATTTCAGTCATACCAAGATACCATCACGTGATCTGCTAGAAATATGTAATGACCCAACCGAAGCCCTCAACCATGTCAATCAGTTTTTCACATCTGTTGGAGGAACACTTGCAAAAGAAACCCTTCAGAAAATTAACAAAAGTGAAAGTGATCTTGCAGCGCTGGCTAAATCATCTATGACGCCAATCAGCTCTATGTCCTTATTTCCAACGGATCCAGGAGAAATCAGGTCGATAATATTTGGATTAAAATCTAACAGTGCGCCGGGATGGGACAGTATAACAGCAAAGATACTTAAGAAATTTATAATGTTCCTAGACATACCCATCGCTTACGTATGCAATCTAAGCTTAGGGACAGGAACTTTTCCTGATGTCTTTAAAAATGCTGTAGTATGCCCAGTGTTCAAAACAGGTGATAAAAAGAATCCTTCCAATTATCGACCTATTTCATTACTGTCAACACTTTCAAAAGTTTTAGAAAAGTTGGTCAAAAAGCGGCTTATGAATTATCTGGAAGGCAATAATCTATTAAGCCCTAACCAATACGGTTTTAGAGAGGGCAGATCAACGGAGGACGCTGTCCTTACTCTAACCTCTCAGATTACTTCGTATGTTGATAATGGAGACAAGTGTATAGGTGTCTTTTTAGACCTTCAAAAGGCATTTGACACTGTTTCTGTCCCTATTTTGCTAACGCGCTTAGAGAATCTTGGAGTGAGGGGCGTTGCCTTGGATTGGTTTACTGACTACTTGGCTGGCAGATCTCAGCGTGTACGAGTAGAGACTCATCTAAGTGATAGCGCAGTATGCACATACGGCGTACCACAGGGAAGTACTCTAGGACCTACTCTTTTTCTTGTATACATAAATGAACTATGTAGTACTTCCCTCCCTGGTCTTGATTTGCTAATGTTTGCAGATGACACTGTGCTTCTCCTACACGAAAAAACATGGCCTGGTGTCGTGAAGCTGGCCGAGGATGTTATCTCTGTGGTGACAAAATGGTTAGAATACAGTCTGCTCACATTAAATACAAGCAAAACTAAATATATGTGTTATAGCAAGACGGCTGTTGGAAATCCAAACTCCTCTATCAACCTTAGAATACACACTTTTCCCTGTAACCACTCCCGTATGACTTCATGTGACTGCGCCTCTCTGTCTCGCGTTAATTCCATTAAATACCTAGGAGTTATAATTGATGATCATCTCACTTGGAACCTCCATATTACATCACTTACATCACGAATCAGAAAACTCATCTATATATTTAGGAATCTACGGACTGTTGCAGAGCGAAAGCTAGTTATACAGACATATAAAGCCCTGTGTGAATGTCTAATTAGGTACTGTATATGTACATGGGGTGGAGCAGCGAAAACGCATCTAATCACTGTCGAGCGCGCACAACGTGCACTTCTCAAAGTTCTACTCTACCTACCTTTCAGACACCCTACCACAGAGGTATACCAGATTTCCGGTGTCTTGAGTGTTAGAAAAATGTTTATTTACGAATCTGTCCGTCGATACCACAGAAAATGTATTCCCCACCTACCAGTTTCCAACAAAAGAATCGATCGCTGTCCAATTCCAGCCGTTAAAAGTAAATTTGCGCAGAAACACTACAACGTTGTAGCTCCATATCTCTACAATAAACTTAATATGTTACAAAACATAAAGAAAATGAGTAATAGAGACATCAAAAATGCAATAATAAAGTGGTTAAATGATCTTAACTATGATGAAGTGGAAATGATCATAGGCAGATGTTAAAGTACCTACTATATACATCATACACATACACATACGTACCTATGTAGTTTATTAACAAATAAAATAATTTCTATTTCTAAATCTCACACATTTTTCCTTTTCATTCTCATGCACCATTAAACACCTAACATAATTTAATTATTAAATATACTTAAGCTTGATATTCATAGCAAATAATTCATCTTTAACACTAAGTTACACAGTACTTGTATAATGTAAATGCATCTTGTAATGTATAGGACATCACAATGTAGCTTTGAAACCACAAGCTCGAAGTCAATAGCTCTACATGTTTTTTATTTAATTTGTTTCCTCTGTACCTACAATTAAGATTAGTTATTAGTTATGTTACTTTGACATAATTATCTGATAATATTAGTTGGAGAAGCCACTGGCTCCTGAAACACAGTTTTTAAACTAGTTCAGGAGCCTATGGACTCATAATGTCTGTTACATCTACTATTATGTCAATAAATAACATTTTTACTTTACTTTTACTTTACTTTACAGACAACCAATTTTTTTTTACAAATCGGTTTCTAAACAAACTGTTTCGCTACTAAATATTGAATGGCTTCGAGCGTGGGAGGTCGGTGTAAAGCAGCAACAACATGAAATGCAGAAATTCAATTTCTTTGTTGCTTTGCCTATGATGCTATGATCTAGGAAAAGTACAGGCACCAGAGCATATAGGCCAAGGCATTCACAGTTGGTATGTGCCCAACCTCTCAATGTGCGATCGGCGTATAAATCAATTTTAAAAAGCGATTTAGATTGCAAGCGCTTGCAGCGAAAAGGTGCTCCTTTTCGCTGTAAGCGCTTGCAAGCTTAAATTTGTGATTTCATCACGATAGATTGAATTTTGAAATTAGTTTTACAACAAACTTTTGCCTGTGGCTTCGCACGAGTCTAATGTAGTAAGGAGCTAGGTACATAAAACTTTGGCAACTAATACTCTTTTTAGTTTTTACTAGTTTATGCCCGCGGCTTCGCACGCGTTGTTTCTATAGAAAGGTTTAAAGGTGATTTCTATCCCGTGGGAACTGATTTTTTGGATAAAAAGGAGCCTATGTTTGATTCCAGCATTAGAATTAACCGTATGCTGATTTTCTTGAAGTACTTCAAGGAGCTGGGCTGGTTAGGGCCTGGTTAGGCAGGGGGACAATGCACAATACACTCCTAAGCGAGATGTCAGTGCAGATCCCAGTTCCCCCACTCAGAATTAGAATTAGAATTAGATGCTGATTTTCAGCCCGATCCGTGCAGTAGTTTTGACGTGAAGTGTTAACAAACATCCATCCATCCATCCATCCAAACTTTCGCATTTATAATATTAGTGTGATTTACTTGCCCTGTAAGTATGTACGAGTCCCCCTCACCTCACCTCAACAGCCTATATTTGTCCACTGCTGGACGCAGGCCTCCCCCTGACAAGTGCCTTATTGGATTTAATCTCATGGGGGGTATTGCCCATAATCGCCACGCTGGGCATGCGGGTTGGGGATCGCAGCGTGGTGGTAGAATTCTTCTGCAGGCACTAACTGGGTCATGTACGAGTATGTACGTATATTTGTGAGGGACCAACTTTACAACTGAACTTAGTTAACTTGGTGAACTGAGTTATCCTCAACCGATTAGGCTGAAATTTGGCATACCTACCGCAAATACTACCTGTCAGCTCCTGTTGCCCGGACTCTTAAGAGACCGGTGTCCTCAGGAGCAGCCGTCAGACAGACACAATACACACATGCACGCACACCCACACATGCACATACTTCCGCACACATTCAACATGACATCAAATAGGTATCAGTGCTATCACTTTAAAAAGTTCATATAGAGTTATTTCACTTAGATTATTCGTTATTGAAAAATCATTTATAATTAATTGGAAAAATTTGTTATTTGCATACGTAATCATTAATATTAATTAATTTAGTTTATTTGTTGTATTTGAATGGAGGAGCAGGACATCCTGGCACAAGTATATTTACATACTTAAAAGAATGTCCTTTTTAGCATGTAGAGTAAAATATTTATATACAAATAAACAATTTTCAATTTCAATTTTCAATACCTACCTACTAATGTAAGTTCGGTGATAATGCAATGTTATGGTACAATCGAGCTGGTCTGCTAATGGAGACAAAAGGTGGCAAAATAGGAACTCCTGTGGGTACATGGTACATTTTCCCGAGCACTTTGGTCCTAGATGAAGACCAGGGTCCTGATGATTTAGCCGGAGGGAGGTCATGGGAACTCCTAAGCAAACGATGTGATCCCGTCGAGTTTGCGTTCGTTGGATTTGTCTTCCCAAGCACTTCGGAAAAACTTGATTTTGAAAAAGCTAAAGCGCTTTCTGGTTTTTGTTGATGATGACTCGTATGCTGACGTTATTTGCAAAAAAGCAGTAACTTATATTTTCAGAACTCTGTTTTCTACGTTAACATTTCTCTAATTAAACATTGACTTAAATAATACTTTACTGAGTACCTGTGAATTTCATAGTAAATTCATGTTGAGACATTACTAATTCGATGTCCGCCAAGTCAGTCAACAACACATGAACCAAAGCCTGCTATCTATTGGACGCTAGTTTCCTCAACAGCCAATATTGGCCCACTGCTGGACGCAAGTCTCCCCCTGATAAGCGCCTTATTGACTTTTATCTCAATAAAAGTCAATAAGCATGCCCAGCGTGGGGATTATGTGCATTAGCCCATTATCCCCACGCTGGGCGTGCGTTGGGGATCGCAGTTCGTTGGTAGAATTGTTCTGCAGGGGGCGCTGCTGCCCGCTCCCGGCTAATATCCCTCAGTCGCCTCTTACGACACCCGCGGGAAGAATTGGGGTGGTGTAAATTCTAAGCCGACACTACTCAGCTTGGACGCTATAAAACACTTCACGTCATCAACAAATAATAATAATTATATTATATAATGCTGGACAATTCACACAGCATTATCTAAAATAAGTAGCATAGAACATGATGCTAATTCCGGCCATTTAACTATTCGATAAATACGCTAAAAAAAAATTCTCTTTAGTAGAAAACTTTTAAACAAAATCACCCCTGCGCCCCTGTAAATAATCTTGCATGAAAGTGTCTCATTTAAATATTTTATCTCTAAAAAGTAAAAAAAAACCTCTAGCTAATTTAATGATTAAATTTCCTATAAAATTAACAGTCTTTGTTAATGCCATTATATCAATTTTGTTTTACGTCATGTTTTCACGATCTATATTATGTTTATTTAGTGCATTTCACGCCCGTAGCACACCTCCGCTGCGAAACCATAACAGCGGAACCGCAGTAATTTCGCCATGTCTTGTCCTTATGTAGGGGAAACGGAACACTAGCGAAACTGTCTGTTCTAACGCATAGATTTGACTATAAATTCCCCATCATTCCCCGCGCGGCTTCGTCGATCTGCTCCGACGTCAGCCACTCCTCCGCGATTTTGTTGCGGTGCCGCGTTGTTTTCGCATGTGTTTGTGGAAATCGACTAAAATATAAAGCGGAACTACATTTTCTCATAAAATGAACTTCGAATTTACAGAATAATTTATACTACTGCACTTGACCGCAGCGGAATTCATCCAGCGGTTCCGCTACTCGTATTCCGCTACTCGTTTTCCGCAGCGAAAGTGAGCTACGAATAAGTGCTATGTGAAATCGCGCGCCCGGTTTAAAGGGACTCGGAGGCGAAAACTTCAGTTACGTTGTACTATATAGGGTGTAACAAAAAGTAAGGAGCAACTTTATGGCGAGGTTCAGCTTTGATCACAGAACACGGGAAAAATATTTTAAAAATACCGACTTAAGGTTCGGAAAAAATTAATTAAAACGTTAGGCTATGGGTGATGCATGTACTTATTGGCATAGAACTAAGGTAAAATGCATTTGTGGTGCGCAAATAAGGCGCGTCGTCCACTCTGATGGTGTCACGTGGCGGTCAGCGACCCACGACGAAGGTGTTGTAAATTAAAAGGAGATCCAGGCTGATCCAGACCAGGAGGTGGGAAAAGCACATGCATCAGTAATTGGTGTAATTTTGTGATAATTCATTTTTACAAAAACTAAGTCTGGATTTTTTTGAAATATTTTTCCTCTGTTTTATGACCGAGTCTAAACTAGCCCTTAAAGTTTGGTCCTTACTTTTTGTTACATCCTGTATAGTTATTATGTGCTTTAGTCAAGTGACGCAATCTTAAAGTTTGGTCCTTACTTTTTGTTACACCTGTATAGTTATTATGTGCTTCAGTCAAGTGATGCAATGAATGAATGTAGAATATGCGTCAAGGTGTAGAACTGGGTCGCACTAAGGTACAATATAATCATCATCATCGGCCCGTATACGGTCACTGCTGAACATAGGGCTTCCCCAACGACGACGGCACGAATAGCGGTCCTATAAGGTACAGTACAATATTTGCAAGCAATGTATTTTTTTAGGTACATATAAGTAATGGTTCATTCAGTTCACTTTTACAAACAGCGCAGAAGAAAACACTCAAAATCAAAAACAAAAAAAAAATCAAAGAAAATATAGATTTTAGAAGAAAATGACGCAAAAAATTAAAAAATCATTAGTTATTTTAAATGATCGAATTCGATTTTGTATTAAAAACAAAACAAATAAGAGCAGGTTATCTAAGTATAAAATAAAACAAGAGCCATTGAGAATAAACCACGAAGTCATAGAATCTCTGCTAAATGCTCTTGTAAGATGTTTAATATTCTTTAAAAACTAAACACGCTAGAAAAAATAAAACCATTTTTAAAATAAACTCAAGTACTTATTCCTTTCTTAATTCTCCAGCTTGATTTAATTGATTGATTTTGACCTCCTTTGGACGCCCGTCACTCAAAAACCCCTCGACGGATTTGTCGTTACTTACTTACCAGCACATTTCACAAAGTCTTCACCTCAACAGCCTGTGTTGGTCCACTGCTGGATGCAGGCCTCCCCTGATAAGCGCCTTATTAGCTTTTATCTATCACAAAGTCTTATGTCTTATATGTACCTCTCATGAGACCGGTGTCCTCAGGAGTTACCTTACGTCACACACATACCCACGCACATTATACACGCACTCAAACTTATACACAAAAAATTGGTTGTCTGTAAAGTCGGTTTACTGACGATAGTTGAACGTGACAACGTCTTAAGAAAATACTGATGCAATGGTAGCATTTGATACTCGATCAAAACATGTAAATGTACTATAGTAGGTATAGCAGCTGTCCACGCAGACGCATCGCTCACTCAAGTAGGAGAGAGACGGATGTCGAGCGCTCTCGCTTGCACTTCAAGCCTTACATGGAACGCCTCATAGCGAGGGAACGCCTCAGAGCGAGGGAACGCCTCAGAGCGAGGTAACGCCGCATGACTTCAGACGACAACGTCTTATAATTCGATAGAGCCGGCTGCACGCACGAAAAAACATGACGTCATGCGGCGTTACCTCGTCATGCGGCGTTACCTCGCTCTGAGGCGTTCCATGT
Organism: Eupithecia subfuscata; assembly: GCA_963564075.1. Classification (NCBI taxonomy): domain Eukaryota; kingdom Metazoa; phylum Arthropoda; class Insecta; order Lepidoptera; family Geometridae; genus Eupithecia; species Eupithecia subfuscata. Next base: position 17,213,342 of record OY751095.1, read on the forward strand.
AAGGCTTGAAGTGCAAGTTACGTTATCTAATCTGTGGTGCAAGCGAGAGCGCTCGACATCCGTCTCTCTCCTACTTGAGTGAGCGATGCGTCTGCGTTGTCACGTTCAACTATCGTCAGTAAACCGACTTTACAGACAACCAATTTTTTTATTATAGTACTCTTTACGTAAGTAGGCGTAGGTCCGTTCGTGACGACATTTGTACGGGCCCTAACGGAAGACCAGCGCTGGCCAGGCCTCTTACGGGAGCTCAGCCAGCATTATGCTGAGGTAGGGCCTTTTTATAACAACTTTATGTACCTATACCCCATAAGTGAGTTTTTTTTCTGTAATTACCTACTGTTGGTATAAATAAATGTCTTTTCTTTCTTTCTTTCTTCTCTTTCTTACCTATACCTATCACATTTCACGAAAACCTGATCAACGTTTGGACAGTTATTCTCGAAGTGACTATTTAACAATTCAGCCAAATAACTCAAGCTACCACTAAAATCTTGGTTCGCTTCGCTCACTCCGATCAATTAGCACATCTGTATTGCCAATCTGCCAATTTCCCGTACATCGGGGAAGAGCCAGCGTCTTGGGAACGCTTTGGATAACTCTGCTGGATTATTTGCAATAGTTTGCAAATACTCGTAGGTCAACTAATTAAGTATTAAAGTTATTAAAAATCTCTACCGTTTCATTTGTAACTAACTTACTTAATCGTCTCTTACCATCAGGTAATATTGAAACACGATAAAAAATCTTTTTTTTTTTCATAATCAATAAATAATGCCAGACAATTCACACAGCATTATCTAGCCCCAAGCTAAGCAGAGCTTGTGTTATAGGTACTAGATAACTGAAAGTAGACATAATACAAGACACTACATAGATAGATATTTTTTATTATACATAGAAAACATCCAGAACACCCTGAACAAATATCTGCAGATCGTACGAACTACACACTTTAAGCAATCAAAGCTTTGGGAGACTTCACTAAAGGCAAAGATACGCATAGCTATTTCGTAATCCAACCCTGAGTCAGTATAATGTGTTATAAGCTCGGATGCCGTGCTGGCTCGCCAACTTTACTGCCGCCGATGACTGATAACGGTAATAAAAGAAGAATTACCGCCCCGTAATTACGAAAAGCGATTTAGACCTTCATTGAATGGGCAACATATTTTGCAATAGATTCACAAACATTCGGGGTTTTGTTTCGCGTAATGTAGGTTCTTAAGGGGGTATAGTACCTCAAATTGCTTATTTTCAACTCCGTCGGACCTCCATATCTTCCAAACTACTGAATATTTAACTTTGAAATTTATATATGGTAAAGTTCAGGACTTATTCTATCGATCATATGTTTCGAAAACACGATGCCATAAAATTTTCTCGATAGAAAAAAATCGCAAAGTTACCTCTAATTTTTTACTAAAACCCTAATTTCTCAATAAATACAGATGATACGATCTTGAGATTAAGCATAGTAATTGAACTAAGTATAAAGAACATTTTATATGTTGCCTTTTTTTCAATTAACTATTCTAATGTTTGTGGGGAGCAAATAACTACTAAAAACTTGATTTTTGGGCTTACGCCGCTTTGCTCTGTCCCGCTCCTGTGAACGCGAAATCCTATGCCTATCCTCTTCACACAATAACGAGGTAGGGTACCCCCGGTAATATCACTCCAATAAAAAATGCAGTTCAGTCGGTAACATAGAGCAATTCTATGACTCCAGTCTCTCCAATTGCATAGCATCTGTAAGCAAACCATATAATTGCTCTTTAATTCATAATAAATAACACTAAAAGAATCCCCATCAGACCAGAAATATATGTATATGAGTATATCTGTGGTTCTGACGTCCTCTGTTAACTAGGACAGTGTAGTAGTAGTAGTTTATAGTTATTCTGTGACTCTGTATCATTTTTCGCCTGAGTGTTTATCTAACCAGCTAGTCTAGCCAAGTTGCAAATCTATGATCGCTAACGCTATAGAAAACTAAAATAATGAATGGGAATCACATTTCTAAGACGCAAACTCACGTGGTCAATACAAACGAATCGAGAAACCGTAGCCAAGTTTACAAGTTAGGGTTTCGTCAACACAAGTAGAATAGAATGTTGTCGATTATAATAAGTTGATCGCTATACCCCATACAAATGGTAGACAAGACGCACTTTTGACAACCGCTAACGAAACGAATTCTGTTGCTGTGCTGTGCTCATGCTCACTGTTGAGTGCAATAACGGCGGTCTTGTAACAACAGGATTTACTGACTCCCTACTGCCCTCTCAATATCCTTAGACCTATATTGTCGTTCTAAGAAGTTTATCTTCATATTAAAAGCTAAATTAATCATAAATGAAATGAAAATGAAATGAAATTTGTTTATTTCTCTTAAACCACATTAAAGCCATAATAATGAATGAATGATATGAAAAGTTTTTTCTGTTGACACAAGTATGAGTGAAAGAAACGTCGCAACGTTTCTTTCACTCATACTTGGTTGCTCATACATGGTTACTTAATTTTGTGCGCACAGCGTTAATAAAAATGTCAAGTGCGAGTCGGACCCGCGCACTAAGGGTTCCGTTTAATTGTAAGACCTTGTTTCTTGCCAATTATCATGATTTTAGGTCAACATGAAGTAGGTGCATTTCAAAATATTCGGACATAAACGGCTGTAACTTTTAAGTGCGTTGACTTAGAAGTTTTATTTATACTGCGGCTTCAAGAGGTTACGGACTTGAGTATTTGACGTTAATTTCAACTCGATACGTCCACGCGTTCCTGAGAAAAGAGGGTTGACAGACGGACGGACAGACAGACAGACGGACAACAAAGTGATCTCATAAGGGTTCCTTTTTCCTTTTGAGGTATGGAACCGTAAAAATGTTGTAAACGTTTCGAAAACAGTCATTTGATTCTCTTCTCGGGTAGGCTACATTAAAATGAACAATGTTTTATTTGTTTACACGGCTTCAACGGCTGGTATTGATTACTGACGGAACCCTGCACGCAACGGAATCTACCTGGGGTCAACCACGAACCAAGTTACAGAACTTTCTACTAATTGTATTACGGTTTTTCATCTCTTTGTTTTTACTCCGTAGTCGCCTAGTACCTTTTGAAAGAAACTTAAATTTTTAATTACTGTTATATATTGTTTATAGTTAATTTTAAACTTCTGTTACAAGACTTTAGTGGTACTGGGTATTTAGAAGCTTTAGTTACAAAGGGAGAGGAATTATGTTCAGAGTTCTGAACATGTGGAATGTTTGTTTACGCTATAGACGAAATCTCTTGAGCTCCTCTTGAAGCAATCAAATGGTCACGTAGGATGATTCAGTGATGATCGGTCGAGCTCGCGAATAATTACTCAGATCGAATCTTAGCTCGGCAAAAACGCCGCTTAAGGTGTTTTTACGAAAAATTTAGGACGACCTGGAATCTTAAGCCCTGTAATTCGTCACTTGCAACGATTTAGTAGAATCAGGTAGGTCATGAACACTGCGGAACCATTATACCCTGGTAATATCCCGGGGGGTAGGCTGAGACGAAATCATACCTCTACAGTCCTGTCCTAGTGCCATTTTCCATCTCAAGACTTATCTAAAGGGTTTTTCAATAGGGACGCTCGAACTTTCGCAGCGTACAGCGGCCATCTTGGTAAAGCGACAACTGTCAAATTTGGCCGTAACACATTACCGTGATATTTCACCATGGCACGCTACATGCTTCAACCACGCGTAGAAAAAGTTAAAATTTACTATCAATATCGGGAAATATTAAATTAATTGGATGAGAAGATCGAGGGTTTCGTCATCTCGTGGTGGCAACATCAACTGGTTACCGAGATCGTGTGACTTAACACCACTCGACTACTTTCTGTGAGGCTAAGTGAAATCTCTTATATATGCAGACAAACCACAGACAATTGCCATCCCGAAGGCCAACATAACTCGCGTTCTTTGTGAAATTGAGTCCCATTTACATATGTGAAGAGGTCATCCAAAATTGGTCTACTAGGATACACCACCTATAGTGACATTGCAGCGGCCATTTGACTGACATTTTATTCCATACATAATGTCATCGAATATCCTTTAAAATTAACAATTAAAATTATTATTAATTAAATTATTAATTAAAATTGTAACAATATCATCTAAACATAAAAAATGAAATATTTTCGTAAAAATGTTTTATATTCAGAAAATGGCAGAACAGGTAGATACAAAAAACGTCAAAAACTATTTGTTACTAGCTGCGCCCCGCGGCTACGCCCGCGTGGAAATTTAAAATTATCACTTAGGGGTATGAAAAATAGATGTTGGCCGATTCTCAGACCTACTCAATATGCTCACAAAATTTCATGAGAATCGGTCAAGCCGTTTCGGAGGAGTATGGCAACGAAAACTGTGACACGAGAATTTTATATATTAGATAAGTAATGACGTGGCACACCGTCCGCGTCCCACAGAACTGGTCTTCAACTTCATTGGCAGACTCATCGGAGGATTCTTCTGATAGACGTAATTTTACCGATCTGCAAAACCTCAAATTCGACGGCATTCTAGGTTAAAGTATATTTATTTATTTAATTCGGATTGCCATCAGCTTAACTAATTACAATAGAATTTAAAATAATTAATAATAACAATATAAGACACAGAAAGCTAATAATAGGCATTCGCTAATAGAATCATAATAAACTACCTAATATGTTTTTAATTACTGAAAATACTCTAATTTTACTTAGTGATTAGCATTTCTGTGGGGACTAATACAGAAGTATTACAAAAACCTTTTTAAATATCAAGAATGTGGTTTTTGTAAGGCAAAATCAAGTACCGTTTACAACCATAAAAAAGACTCAAAAAATCCAAACAGAAACAAAATTAATATTTATGTGGACACTCCCGGCAGAGCTCGATTCCATTAGAGTACGAATTTGACGAAACGATGCACGCAAATGTCAATTTCGGAGAGTCCTGCAGCATATACGAGTAGAACAGAACTCACCCTTGTAAACAGCGAGTGTTCAATAACAAAATAGCACACGTGATAGTTTTTCAGTTTGATATTTAATACATTTACAATTCCAATACTGAGTTACAAACGATTGAGGCGCTCAGGGCTTTGTTTTATGCCGAATATATAAATGTAGTTTAGTGTGATTTTAATGTGCATTTTTTTTTATATTTCTTAGGTCGATTATTATTTATTACGCAGGATTATTACTTACGTCTCGCAGATTCCCTAGTTTTCTGAAAATCTTGGATTTCATATTCTGTCCGGCTGATCCGTCGCAAAGCTAAATGGAAAATATTTATATAGGAAAAACACGGGAAGTCTGAAGCCATTATAACCACTTAACGCTTGTTTACGGCGCAAGTAATATTAATAGCAGTCAATAAATTGTGAATCGAACTGTCTTGACGTGATCTTCAATGAAGGGATGGAGAAACAAGATGATTTTACAGTAAAACCAGCCAAGTGCGAGTTGGTCTCGCGCACAGAACGAGGTTTCCATACAAACTGAAGTGAAACGTGAGTGTGTAAACTTATATTATTCCCCCTTAAGGGGGATTTGCAAGGGGAAAAACAGGAAGTCAAAAAAACGAATTCCAGTTTTCCCCCTTGAGGCTAATCTTCAAGGGGGAAAACTAGAATTCATTTTTTTCCAGTTTTCCCCCTCAAGGGGGATTTCAAGGGGGAAAACTGGAATAACCCTTTTCTTTCGCAGTTGTTTTTTGTGTGTGTGCTAAATACATTTTCATTGAAGCAAGAAACAATGTCACATAGCAAAGCACAAGAGAAAAATCCAAATACATAAAATGGAACAGAGTGGGAATGAGCTATTCCCACTCTGTTCTATTTTATGTAACTACAAAGTTGGGTTTGGATTTTTCTGTTGTGCTTTGCTATGCGATATTGTTTCTTGCCCAATTTCATGATTGTAGGTCAACGGGAAATAATAGTTTTATTCACTTGAAAGCGTCGAAAGCCGCATAGGTTTGGACGGTCGTATCTTTTCATTGCGTTGGCTTAGAAATTTGATTTCTTTTGACAGCTCCTAAGAATTGAGACTTCGAGTATTTGATATTAATTTCAACTTGTTGGCTCGGTGCATCATCATCATCACCCTTTATAAGTGCTGCCACTGCTGGACATAGGCCTCCCCTAATGAGCACCAAAGCACCCTGTTTTCATCATGCCGCATCCAGCATCTGCCTGAATTCATTCGTAGGTCGTGATCGCACCTGGTTGGGGCATAGAACATAAGGGAAGAAAGCGCTTCTAAGCCGATTCCCAGCAAAATACATATAAACGTTCTATGCAGTGTTAAGAATGTTTACGTAGAAACACAATCTTTGTTGCGAATGTGAGCGTAGTCCCGCTTCACCTCAGTTTCCTAATTCTATAAGATTTGCACTACTGAGAAAAGGTCTTGACAGACAGGCAGACGAACAGTGAAGCGATTCTATAAGTGTGATTTTTCATTTTGAGGTATGAATCCGTAAAATACAGTGCAAACTGTTTAAATATCAAGGAATATGAAGATGGATTTTAGTTCATGTAAGAAATATTAAATTATATATACCTACCCTTTAATGTAGATCCGAATAAAAACTAACCAATTTTTTTGTTGCAGACCCCTCGGGCGCTGAGGACACCCAACAACAACAAACTCAACAGGCTATACTCCAAGAGCTTGTGGTCACTGAGGCCCAATACATTGACCACCTCGACACGATTGCCAACGTAAGTCTTACGACATTAATAAAAAAAAATAATGATGGGCAATTCACACAGCATTATCTAGCCCCAAAAAACAGCTTGCATTAGGGTTATTAGATACACTACAGGACATAGATATTTTTGACTACGTAGAAGACACTCAACGTCAGTCGAGTCAACTTAAAAATACTTATTCTAAGTTGAATCATTTATTCTTAATGATCTGTTAACAGAAAACAGTTACTACCGAATCAGTTTTTTCTCACCCTGACCAATGTCAATAGAAAACAAGACGTGACGAACGTGACTCGCGAGCCGAATATTTTGACAATTTTACAAATACTGTAGGTACCACTTAGAGACTTCGCTATCAGATGAATAACAATTTACGAAAAACGGTTGTGAAATATACAAACAGATACCTTTCCTTTATTTAAAAATTCGTGAATCTAAGACAAATAACTTTTATCTTTTGCTTAAAGGCGTGAACTTTTTAAACTTTCGCGATTCCTTAATATCGGATTAACGTTGGTAGAGGAAAAAACACAACGGAGACGAACCATTTGCGCAGAACATACAACAGTGCACAAGTGTGTCTGTAAACACCGGTAAATAATAATGCAACATTTTTATAAAGAACTAATCGGAGAGGTTTGTTAACAAAATCTTGTAAACGTTTTGAACGTTCCTCTACGTTAACTATATTTAGCTGTGTGCATCATGCCTACTATCCCATATTCAAAATAATCCCCGGTGCTGTGAACAAATCCGTGGAATTCGTCTGTTAGCAGAATTCTGTGTGGTAGTTGCTTGATAGAATGCGAGGCGAAGCATCCTATCCGCTCCTGTGCACAGCTCAGGCAGACTAATCTGTTCTGTGATGAGAACGCATTGAAGTAGGAAGTAGGTACGGCAACTATTCCGTACCTACATCCTACTTCAATGCTTTTCGATTTCCTGTGGCCGCTTAACGATTACTAGTGTCTATGACTGGATTTGTGATAGAGTCTTACTATGGCGTACCTCATGAAATGAAGAACGAATAATTTGTAGATTCTGTAAATTTATCTACATCTCGTTTGGCTCTACATAATCAGATACATAATAAAGAATATTATTTATTGTCCAATGTAAAGAGCTACAACATTATTGCATGAAATAATACAAAAGGTGCCAGCAAACAAACGAAGTCTTCAAATTAATATTGACGCCCACGCTATAAAACTGCAGATAGGTAGGCAGAGATCATTTCAGACTTGTAAATAAGCCTTCTCAATTTTTCTCGCGGATATGTCCTGAATAAGCAGTTGTTTTTTATGCGTCTTTTATCGTTGGTCTTGTTATTTTTGTGTACCTAGGTTTTTTATCTCATAACACGCACAAAATTGAAGAATTTATCATTATTGTTTTCTTTTAAAAATACTAAATGGTTTAAAAAAATCGGTTTTTATGTTTTTAAATATGTCTAAGATTTCGTTTTCGCTAAAGTTTTGGAAATAATGTTTTAAATTTATGTGTATCGTGCCGAAGCAGCGGAGTATAGGGCGACCTTAATAAAAGTCTTCACATCAATTTAATAAGTTTGAGTCAAAAAGCGTCCCGTGCTTGTTGAATTCCCTGTTAGTGGTAGGTACCTCAACGATTTATATGATTTTTTGATGTGAGTGAACTTTGATCTTTATATTGAACTTTATTTCATCATGTTCATAGGAAGATTAGGCTTCAAATACAAAAATTCAGGGAAATAATGATTTATAAGTTCGCCAAACCCTGTCCGTTGCTAACCACCATGTGGTTACTTAGATGGGCATGTGCCGCCATTTTGGACACAACTGATCATATGATGTCAGAAAGTTGCCTCACTGAGGCAAACAACAGACAACAGGTTAGAAGCTCTAAAGGAAAATTATGTTGGATTATATTTTGCCTATACCTTTAAACAAAGTATTTGTTAATACCTATCAAGAGGCATTGTATTCCGACGCTGTACAGTCACAATAGTCTTGGACATTCTATAATCAGACCAGCTACCGCACAAGCTTCCTCCAAACAAAATTAAAGTAGACCTGTTTTTCCTAGCGTCATCGCACGCGTTTGAATTTTTGGTATCTACATATAAACAATCCAGGTTTACAACTAGAGCCATGCAAAATGCAATACCTGTTCAGTCGTTTTTGCATGAAGAGGTAAAAAATATACCTCCAATTCTACGCAATTATTAAGGTGTGATTTTCAAACATGGCCTGAACTGATAGGTATAACTTTTCTTTCGTCAGTCTCTATCGTACCGCTGCTTAGGCAAAGTCCTCCCCTAAATCCTTTCACTCGATACGATCCACCGCGATCTCCCACCAATAAGGACCTCACGGATAGGTAGACCCAAGTCAAGTTATGGAATCTTAAATAACACAAAAATCAACGTTCCTCTAAATGTATGTATTTATTTTCCTCTCTTTTAAGACCTGAAGAGACGGAATCTCTTCCGGTCTTAAATGTGCAAAATCTATTCCATTGTCTGTGCAAACCCTGCTGCAAAGCAAACCATGAACTAATGGACTTTATTTTTCGTGAAGACATTCGTTACATCCAATAAAACTAGCATTGTAATCCGAGCTTTATGTTCTTGAAACAAATATTATAATCTTCTTTCCAATCATAGTGCCGGAAACCCGTATTACGTTCGCCGTATAACAAGGAAATTAAATCGGTTCTTTGCTTTTATACGTGTAACATACCGTGTAATAGAATCGGGCTCACGTTTACCTCAATCCGAATTGATCAGCTCATAATTTCTGCTGGCTATTTAAGTAGTGTTAAAATATTATGCCGGTTTTATATTGGTAACCAAAAACTTTGATGAAATTTACGAAAGTTTAAAGTACGTAGTATTCGAAGATTCTAGTAGCTTACGTTCATACTAGCTCTCAGGCCAAATCCGAATCCATGAGAGTTAGAAAAAAGTCGTGAATGATTTCGACAAAAACTAACAAGTTATTTTTTTGTGCATTTTGTCAATAAAACTAACAAAATTACGGAATACAGTTTTATCGGGTCGACCTAATGTGAACAGCGCTATTGAAATGTCTATGCCCATGCATCCGACACCCCGAAATCCGTATGCGATTCCGGAATAGTATGGTATTCAACTTTATCATACTTCATTCTTTACCTATACTCGATTTTTCATATTGTGAAATTGTAATACCTGCGTTGCATGTTGGAATTCAAATAAAAACTTTCATCTCACTTTATTATTTCTGTTCAGATATACATATCCCACAGTTTTTATTCCGATTTCATAGACTGTTTCTGAAAATGCTATAAACTTTACTCTTTCACGTTGTTTCATTTGTAGAACATAATAATTCCACGTTATTCCTTTTATTAAGAGAGGCGCGGTTGCTACAGGTACATCCTACTCATTATTAATCTTTCTTGTTTCATAATTTTTGTTTCTGGTATTCCGGGCGAAGGTACCTGTACGGCCACCCTTATGATGTCACGCTTCTGAATTCCCTTTAGTAACTATAAACTTCATTGTGAATTCCACTCAAGAATTATAGGCGCCATCAAACCTATCCCTTCTCCACATCAGTACTAAGCATCTAAACTTGCCTCAGCAGGTCGCTAAGAATTTTTTTGTGTTGAATTTCCGGTTTCTTGCTAACTGTACATTTTTTGTAATGAGATTGAAACTTTCTCAAAAAAATATTATTAGTCTGCTAACTTAAGACCATTTTTCTGTAGTTACAACGGCTAAGGTACCTACCCTTTACTGCTCCGTCCAAATAATATATCCTATAAGTCATAGTACCTAACACAAGCTCTATACATTGGGGCTAGATGACGCTGTTTAACAATTTCTGTGAAACAATCAATTAAAAAGATAATTGAACAAACATTTCATGACCTTTAACAAGTGTATTTAGAATTTACATACCTAGTACATCAAAACATGATCAAAGCTGCACCCATTTTCACATCACCATAGAACACTCTCTATACTCCGAGTGAGCTCTCAAAACTAATTAATATATCGGTTCGGCCGTTTAGGACATACGATGCCCCAGACGAAAACATAAATACACACGGCAATTTAACTTATAGCATCCCTCCATTTGTATCGGCATTTAGCAATCAAACTTTGTAACTTAGTTGCAGCTGGTCAATTCATATGTACCTATTCGTGAGTGTCTTGTGTATGTGTAACTCTAATAACGCCGTTCATTGATTAATTTTATTAAAGATGGAAATTGTATGAGTTATATTCACGAAAACATCTGAGCTGTAATAGGTCTAATAGCGGTCTTGTGGAGTACAGTCGGCTGCAAAAATATGTATACACTCCCAAGTTTTCAATTTGACTAAATAGTAAGTGTATAGTAATTGTGATAATTCATGTACCGCATTCTGGCGAAGTACGATGACTACTTTGTACGAGAAACGTTTGCATGTCCTTTTATTTGAAAAGTCCCGAGTAAAATAAAAGTTAAACCTTGGAAGTGTATACATGTCTGTGCAGCTGACTGTACCTATTACTTTGCGTGCATTACTTTTGTTTAGTAAGAAATATTGATTCCAGTGAACGAAAAGATGCGGAAAAGAACGAAAGAGCATTAGAATGAATAACTTAATAAATAAACAGATAAAAAATCTAAATATTAATCTAATGGTATACTTAATACTTACCTTCTTTCTTTACAAGTATTATTCAAAATAGTCTGTTCCTAAAACGGCTGCTATGCAGTGACTTTTCTCGGCTGACGTGTGATCTTGTCTTATTATACAATAACGTAGAGTAAGTGTGAAAACTTCATATACCAGGGCCTGGTCAGTCTGGCCATGCATTGAAGTCAAAAGTTCTCTAAGGTTTTATGCTGTTTTGTTTCGAGTTTGGTGGTAGATCAGCAAGGTCAAGTGACGTGGGAGTCGAAAATCTCTGCGACTTCCTACGGTCTCTAGCGCCGTTAGCTCCACCTACAGGGGAAACATTGAAGTTTATCCAATCCTGTTCAAAGACTAAAGTTACATTTAGTTCGTTTGACGAGAGGTGTCGCGTAGCTTAATTCTAAGGTTTTTTGTTATTATAGTGCGTAACCCCACACTAAGGGTAATTTCTAAGAAATCAAATATTATCGCAAAAATTTTCCTCAACACCTCTCGTCAAACGAACTAAATGTAACTTTAGTCTTGTATTGGCGTGAAGAGGTAACAAACATCCATGCATCCATCCATCCAAACGTTCGCATTTATAATATTAGTGTAATGTGATGTGACAATGTAACGTGAGCTCATGCGCGTGAAAGCACTGAAGTTTTATGATTTTTAACGCATATATTCGTTTTTGCCTTCAAAATCAAGAGAATCGCTAAGTGACACTATCGTTAGCAGAGGAACCGCAGAGGGTATAGTGTCACTCAAGACCGAGTAAAACATGCATTTTACCTCTATGACTGACGTGTTTGGGGTAGACTTTGGACTCTCATAGATCGCAAGGGAAAAACTCAAACTCGGTGTAAGTGCCATACGTACATTGGAAATTTAAACACACAGATTGCAAGTAACGTCCATTGCGTAAAACAATAAAAAAATAGTTAAACATCATTTTTCACTACAATTTAAGCTGTAGGTAGATACTAAAGAGCAGAGTTTCTTTTTCTTTCTTTCTTTCTTTCTAAAAGTAGTTCCTCTCAATCCAGTAGGGGCGCTGCAAGGTGCTAAATGTATAGGAAGGCCTCGAAAACGAAGAAAGTGTGTAAGATACGCACAACCCGCACAACTCTGCTCCAGAGGTCCAGAGAGCGACGCGCCTGAGGCGCGCTCTGTATTATACCTAATTATTTCTTTGAATTTATTTCATTACTTTAACGCTTTTACTGCAACCTTTCGGCCTCGCCGCTGCTCCACTGACCTGCTATAGGACATCTGCATCTTGGGCCATGAAAGTGTTTGCAATTGTTAAAGTACGGTACTTTAGCAAAAAGTGTTGTCGCAGGTGTATATTGCCACTGCGCATGCTGTCCAAAACAACGGTTTCCTTCTGAACGCCAAGATGTGGATGGTGTTCTCACACATTCCGGATATCTATAACTCTGCCCTGAAGTTCTGGGAGCTCGTGATTTACCCTATGCTCCGTCAAGCAAAAAGAGATGGCAGTTTGTAAGTATATTTAAATCCATTGCCGTAACTAATTTTGAGCTTTCCCTTTGTAAATAACTTTAATGTAAATTCACAAAGAAAATTACAATGAAATAATAGAAACAAATCACAACTAGTATTTGCAATTGAAACAATTGAGCTAACTGCAGACTGTTGCAAGCAATCTACAGGTAGCCCTACTGATCCATATCAATACCAGCCGGAAGCGTCCCCAAGACGCTGACTGCATTGCCCCGCTGTATGGCATTTTCAGATAAAAATAACATTTGTTATTAACTTTTGTCTATAGACATGTTTTTTGTAAAGAAGGCACCTTATGGGTTTTCAGTAAAGTGTGCAATGGTGTTAAAAATACATAGAAGGAAGGTCTGCTGCCCTTCAATTTGACCTTCTAGTTACTTATCCACACAACCGTTTCAGACTGGACCCGGAGCTGATTATCCCAGGATTTCTCCAATTATATAATTTATTTCATATATACGAAGAGCATATGCGGGAACAGACAAGAAGTATGGAGTACCTAAGGGACATGAGCAAGGACCCCGATTTTAGAACGTACATAAATTGGTGCAATCGGAAAACAAATACTAGGTATGAATCTAAAACAATCCCTCATACTTTTATACCTCTTTTAACCTCAAGGGCGTATCAACTAAAATCAATGGTTTTAGGTACCATTTAATAAACCAGAAATCACTAATGTATTAGATATCATAGCATAAAAAGAAATACATATAATATATTTAACTTTATAGATAGCGAAAAAATAGGCATTCTTATACAAAATTTACACATAAATGCGTTTTTCCCAACGTAAAAATCAAACGAGACAATATTTTTTAGAATTTTCAGCATTTATGTACCTACATAAATGCAGTAAATGAGCACATTTCGAAACGTTAAAACATGTTTTGAAAAATCGCTTTATCAAAGCTCTCTAAAAACGCCTAATATGTAAAAAAAAGCCTTTTTTTTAATTTGTTATGTAACTACTTACATAACTTTCTATTTACAAACTTTGGTTAAGTTAGTAGTCGCTTTTTTCGGCGTAAGCCTCCCCCAGCTCCTTCCAAACTTTTATATTTCTGGCCTTTGTCATCCAGTTAGGGCCAGTTATCTTCACAAAGATGTCTTGCCATCTCTTCTCAGGTCGACCTCTAGATCTTTTCTTATTCCTTGGGATCCACTCTGTGATTTTTTTGGCCCAACGAAGAGTAGAATCGTGGAAATTACTTTCCATCGTGCACATGTGCCCAGCCAAATTCCATTGGATCTTATGACCTCTACGCCTAATATGTAGTCACTCTAATTTATCAAATGTACAGTGATAATAATATTTTTTATTTTCCTCCAAGCAGACTCCAACTACCGGACATATTAATAAAACCGATGCAAAGGCTAACCAAATACAGTCTAATAATTTCACGGCTTATAAATCACGTTGCGGATGCATCTACTGCCGATAAACTAAGTCTGGTGGTAAGTTTTCATCGTCTTTTTTTTCTTGTTCTCATCCCACGTAAGATACATCATATTGTTCTTTCCCTCTCCTTTCATCCCGCCTCCACCGTCATCTCCATACTACTGACACCATTTTCAACCGACGACAAATGGAGGAGGTTCTCAAGCCGACACGTATATACATATTATATCTATATATTATGTATGATCACGCATAACTTTTTACAGAGTAGTCTGATTTCAATAATAATTTTTTTATTGAAAAGCGTATACCCCAAACGTGGTCCCATTTAAATTTGAAAAAAAAACAACCCTAAGGGTAGGAAAACAGGGGATGATTGATTGTTCACTCATTAATAGTAATGTTTGACTACGCATAACTTTTTACAGAGTAGTCCGATTTTTAAAAATTCTTTTTTTATTGGATAGGGTATACTTCGATGAGCCTAAATTAGACTTGAATTAAACGCCTTTAATTTAATTACCCCAAATTATCAATGGATGTCATCTTTGACACAATGTGAATTTTCTTTGGGTATCCCTTATACCTACCTACCCCAAGATCAGGTAATTAGAGGTAGGTACACATCGTCCTCTCAAAACAAGAGGGGGTCTGTCATTTCAACACCGACAATTGTAGGTAAGAAATTTGATCTTGTCCTAAGCTTTATAACAATTGACATATTGTTTCTAAAATCGCATTGTATTTAGATTTAGATAAACACAACAAAGTAATATTAAAAGTACTAGTGGTCTCTTTTTCACTTCTTCCACAAGTGGACAAAAAAATTAAGTAAGCCTTGAATCAATTACACTTCATTTCTAACTAACTGCGCCTCGCGGCTTCGCCCGCGTGGAAATCATACAAATTTCAAAAATTAATTGCATATTTTGTAAAAATAAACAATGGGTGATTCACTATTTACTTTATAGTTTATTTATACCAAGTTTTGAGTGAATCGAACCGAGAAAAGAATAATTTTCCATAGAAACTTTACCACCCTTCTTAACCCAGTCAGATATTAATTTTTGAAAATTAAATAATCATTTGTGTTATTCCAGAACCTAAACTATCAACATACTTACCAAATTTCATTGAAATTGGTTAAGTATTTACGTGGTAACAAACATTCACACAAACTTTCGCATTGATAATATTATACTCGTGTTAGTAGGAAAGCATCTAATAATAATTCAAGTTATAATATGTTTTGTCCTAAGTGGTTATTATGCAGGCCTAAATAAATAAAATTATTGACTCCTAACTTCTATTTAAACTAAGAGGTGCCAAATGTCAAAGCCCTTTTTTTAAAACAGCGGTTTAGCTACTTCTATGTTCTACATTATTTGTTCAGATTAAAACCCTACCTAATTTATATCATCATTAACATTGTCACCCAAAACTGCCTATACTTAAGTCTTTAATTTGCGTCATACTATCTCTTCATTAACATTTTTCATTCTTATACGACCTCTGTGGCGCAGCGGGCGAAGGTCTGCCTGCAACGCAGGAGGTTGCGGGTTCGATTACCGCCTCGGGACAAATGTTTGTACGATCTGCAGATATTGGTTCAGGGTGTTCTGGATGTTTTCTTTTTATAATAAAAAATATCTGTCTATGTAGTGGATTGTATTATGTCTATCAGTTATCTAGTACCCATAACATAAGCTCTGCTTAGCTTGGGGTAGATATTGCTATGTGAATTGTCCAACATTATTTATTTATTTATTTATGCAAACAATGCACGTGCAGATAATAAAAACAGATCATGAAAACAGTGCACGTGAAGTTAATAAAAACCTGTCTGTTAAAAATACTAACGAAGTTGTCAAGGTTGTCACAATCAATCAGAAGTAGAGGCAGAGCTTTTACGGCATGCATTGTCGGACGTTGTTTTTGTTACAAAACTGAAAACGGAGTGGACATCAAGGTAGCTAGTACGAGTTCGCACAATACCAAAACGGAAAAGTAGACTTGTCAAAGTTGGTCTGCCAGAGTGCTTATTATGGGTCCTGCGCATTATTTTACGGAAACTTCCGTCGTTTTCGAGTCCTTCGCCAATAAATCATAAAAACATTATCATAAAAAAAAACTCACTGAAACATTCATAGCCTTTAATTGTTGCTTTAAGAAAAATCTCGCGGGAAAACATTTTAATCGTTAGTACAGCCTACATTTTTGTGCTAAACTATTTCCTAGTGGTTATAATTTATTATTTACCTACCAATAGACTTTACTACCAATCTGTGTGTTTCAATTTTCAATGTAGGTATGATATGGTACTAACACCGAGTCTAATGCGAAACCCTTGCGATCTATGAGCGTTTCAAGTCTACACCAAACACGTCAATCATAGAGATAAAACACGCTGCTGTCAAAACAGAGGGATATTGTCACTCATCAATGATCTTGATTTTAAAGGCCAAAACGAATGAAACGAATATGTGTAAGTTTACACTTGAGTTACTCATCTCAACTGTCAACATTCACAAGTCATTATAACTTCAGTGCTTTCACGCCCACGAGCGCACGTATACTATTAGGAAAATGAGACGTTGTTGTCGCATTTTTTTAGCGACACCTCGTTTGTGTCTACTATAATTCTAAGCCTTTTTCTTCTAAGACGTCAATGATTCTCAATTACTTTTATCGTAACCTTATTGAAGCCGCCTGTACTAAGCCTACAGAATGCAACAAATTCCTCATAATCATTCGAAAACTTTATATCGAGTTGGTATTAAATTATTAGATCATCGCTGTCATACCACGAAAAGTAGTTCCTATCTCATGGTCGCTGAAAGGCGCTTAATGTATGGAAGGTAACGAAAACTTTCTATGCAAAACTGATCCTAAGCGCTCAGGTGCCATTTGCCGTATTTGATTGCTTAGTTGTGTTTCTGAAAGTATGGACGTTTTTGAATCCGACTATGAAAGAGGATGTTGTTGGTGTTTATAGGGGTAATTAGTACTTATGTACATTATATGACATCCAAACGAGTAATTATACCCCGTCCACTCTCTTATTTGCTGTTTGGTACATGCACGGCTATGAAGTTCTCTTATTGTTGACAGGTGAGTAAATGTCTCAGTAAATGTAGACTAATGACAAAATGAAGTATTTCATAGACAGTTACTTTTGACACATTTGAAAGTTTCTATTTTTGAAAGTTTCGATTTTTATCAAGACAACATAGGATGTATTGATCACTCAAGATGATTTTTCCATGAAAAATTATTAGTAATTTAAAAATTATAAATTACTTCAGTAACTCAATCTCTCTTACTTATTATCACGAAAAAACGCGTGTATAATGCCGCGGGCAGACGCAAGTAGCAAATAAAACAAGAAAAATAACACTCTTTAAATTATATTGAATATTCTGATTTCATAACTAAAGTCATTTTCTGAGTATGGTCTGTAAAATAATATAAAATTTTAATCTCTATTATTAAAAATCAAATCGGTAAAGCATTGAGGCATGACTATTTGACTGTCAGACGAACTACCAAACAGCATTAAGAGAGTGGAATAACTATAATAAAACTCGTCTCGATTCCCACTTTTTCATTTTAAATTTAACACGATCTACTCGGTAAACCATACATACGCAAAAGACGGTTCATAAACAACATACGGTGACTGATATGGCAGTTGTTCTAAAATCTAAATTTACAAGTTCACAAGACACGTTCCATTCTCTATTGGTTCTCCTGGTTTATTTTTCAATTCAGAGTGATTGCTTAGATTATTTCATTTATTAATTTTCACCGGAATGTAGATACAGTTATAGGTGGGCATGTAGTACCTACAGCTCGGAACCTTTGCCCTAGCCCTTGGTTGATTCCATCCCGACCTCGTAGTCTTTCGACAACTTTCCCTCCTGCATACCCTCGCTCTCGTGCCAGTACACGAACGCACGTTTGGCGTACCTACATATTATTTCCAATAATAATATCTTATCATTTCTCGTTAGGCGCATCACACTAATAATACAAGAACAAAATTAAAATGTTAAAAACCCTCCGACAGATTATCTTGAAACATGGCTAAGAACACTCGGGATAAAATTATCTATGGCACAAAAAAAACTAAACGAAAATTTGTTTATCCGTTTGGGAGCTACGATACCACAGACAGATACACAGATGCACAGGCAGACACGTTTAACTTTAACACACTCTTTTTGCGTCGGGGGTTAATAAACGAGAAAGTTTGCATGTTTGAACGTTTGGAAAACTGGCTGAAATGTTGAAAGAAATCGTGCGAAGCCACAGGCATAAGCTAGCTCTGAATACGCTAAGACAACTAACCCATGAGAGGCGAAAATCTGAACGGTTAAAATGGTCACACACAGAATTTCATGAATTCACGTATTTCATTAATTCACATTTTTCTTTCTATTTTATCATGCTAAAACCGTTTCTTTTTTGCAGTTGGAGCTAGCGAAGTCCCTAACGTCTGGGATAAATAAATCAGTGCGGCAGCAAGAGGAGGCTGCAAAATTGCAAAACCAATTAATTTATTCGTATGAGCCCGTAAGTGCATTATAATCCACTATCATTCCAAACATATCTTAACTATACCACATAGTGTTTGGTGGATGGTCCGACAAAAAAAGTGACAGTTAGCTGGGGTCATTTGCAACACTTTTTCCATATAAACTTTTTGCCTAAGACTTAACACTTTTTAAATTTTTTTTTTAGGAAATTCCAAAAATTGTGCCTTTTCGAATTAGTAACTTGTGATTTGTGTTACTTCTTTAGTCTAAATTCCATTATCTTTAATTTGTAATGTATTCCTGGTCTAAAAGTAATGATACAAACCGCAAAGAATAACAAACGAAAAACTTATGGGCTTATAAAGATATGAAAATAGGAAAAAAATATCGAACACCTCAACTTTCCAGCAGATTAAAAAATAATTATAAGCCGCTTATGAATTTCAAATGCTTTTAAAAAGTGCTCTACTAAATGCTCTTTGTAAAGATATACGACATGTCTTTCAAAACTTAAAATGCCTGACCAAATTTGCCGATAAACTGCCGTAAGGGCGTAATATCATTTTTCTAAGAAAATTAACTTTTACTTTAAAAAAATACTGGTATGCACCTACCCTACTGGTGTCCATGGCGAGCATTAAAAGTATTATTTTTTTGTGATAAATTACAAATTTATCGTTTTCGGACTTTTCCCTTTACTTGTGCTATAAGACCTTGCTGCTCACCAAATTTCATGATTTTAAATCTACGGGAAGTACCTACCCTATAGGTTTTGCGTACATGTGATCCCCTTGGAAATTTTAAAATATTTAGAAAAAACGGCTGTAACATTTGAGTGCGTTGACTTAGAAGTTTTATTTTTATTATCGCGGCTTCAAGAGGTTACGGACTTAAGTATTTGACGTTAATTTCAACTCCATACGTCCACGCGATCCTGAGAAAAGAGGGTTGACAGACGGACAGACAGACAGACGGACAACAAAGTGATCCTATAAGGGTTCCTTTTTTCCTTTTGAGGTACGGAACCCTAAAAAGTCTTTGGATTCATAAAAACATAGCTCAACCAGACTACTTAAGTAACTTATCTCCTCGCCTCGCCTCGACAGCCTATATTGGTCCTCTGCTGGACGCAGGCCTCCCCCTGATAAACGCCTTATTGACTTTTATCTCATGCGGGGTTATGCCCATAATCCCCACGCTGTGCATGCGGGTTGGAGATCGCAGTTCGGTGCTAGGATTGTGCTGCAGGGGGCGCTCTGCCCGTAACCGGTTGATATCCCTTAGTCGCTTCTTTCGACACCCGCGAAAACCGTGTGGTGTGAATTCTACGCCGGCACCACACAGCTCATCACGAAGTAACTCATCTACCACAAGTCAAACAATAGTCGTCCTGTAAGTTCATAATGAACGTATTATTTTTCAGTCACTTTTGTGGTAATTCTTCATTACCCATCAGCAATTGAATTCTAAGTGAGCTAGTAATTTTCTGAACATAGTTTTAAATAAAATTCTTAATTAGTAGCTTTGTGCAGTTACTATTCATTAATCATTCAAGCGCTGACAAGAAACCGAATAACCCATCTACCCTTACCATCGATCAAGGAATTAGCCGTCTCTTCCCGGCGTGTATTGATCGATGACGTCTACCAATGATTTGTAACTGCAGAAAATTCGCGCATATCAACATTTTGTCTTTGGGCTCAAATATTTTTCATATTTTAACGTCAGTGCAATATGTAACTACCATGAAACTTATAAGTAACTAATATAAAACCAGCATACAGAGCAATTTTTTAAATTGTGACCCCTTAATTTCGTGCTCATAATACACAAAAAACAGTTACTTCCGATGTTTACCCCGTAACTCACTAAGTAGACACGGTATAATGACTAAATAGGTACCGCTGGATAAGTTTTGAAATCATCTTTAAGTTTGCATAAAAACATTTGCTAAAAAGAATAACATAATTTTCTACATAACGTTTTTTAAATATATGATGAAAAATCATCCAAGTGCAAATGTTTTGCACCAAAGTGCATTTTAAACCATGACAGCGGCCACGAGTCACGAAATAAACAATTTTCGTTCTGCATTTGGAAATGTCTCAACTTGAAAGAAATCCGTCAGAGGATTTGTTAGTGAATTAGAGTGGAACTGGGCACATTATGGAGAGTTTCATTTCCTAACTTTTTTGGTTGAATGCAATCCATCACAATTACATTTTGACATCTCTGTGCAGAACGTTCACTTCCCACCGCGCCGCCGCCGCGCCGCCGCGCCGGTCAATTTATAATAATTAAACTCATTCCACGACCTTATTTTCGTTTTTGTATAATTTAATTCGACTGACAAACAAAAATTATCATCCTCATGCTTTACCGATTAAATTTTTTATGACTATCAATTTTGTTTATGAAGAAGTTGTTATCGATTTTGCTATTTTAGCTCAACATTTTGTAATACATTAGAGACATCTATATGGTTTTATTTTTAGAATCCAAATATTCAATACAATAATATAGTATTATTTTTATTGTTTTATTAGCCACTTGCTTCGGCCCGCTGCATTGCATGCGTTTTTCCAGGATAAAAAGTAAGACAACCAGAGTTCCAAAAATCATCCAGATTAATTTTTCTTTTCTTACTTTGTTGGCTCGATAAAAATCGTAGATTCGCATCTTTATTTGTCAAAAGTAAATGTGTCCAGGTTTCATTCTGTCATTCACTCGTCTGTCAACAATTACGGAACTTCATAGTCCTGCATGTACCAAAAATGAAATAAGATCGTGAATGAAATAAGATGGAGGTAGAGACAAACCATTCAAAAAATGCACGCCCCTTTTACCATAAAAACTATCGTAGATTGACGAATTCATTACGGATGTAAGGGATGAAACGTTGGTGTTCTTCCAACACAAATAAGGTTCGTAGTTAACCCGCTTACATCCGTAATGAATGCACGCCCCCTTCACAGAACGTCATAGGTCATCACCTACACTCGGCGTGCATTTTTAGAATGGTTTATCTCTACTTACATGAGATCGTACAAAATCTTAATAACTTCTTGTTAAGGGTCTGGTTTTGTTCTGTGTATTACGGATCTGGATAAGTTATTACGGATCTCTACTAAATCACCATAAAAATAATCTGTAGTTCAGCAGTGGTACCTATCTACTTTCTAGCTACTTGAGAAAGTATCGTAAGCATTTAATTTATAGATACTTAGATGATTTATATAAGCAACGTCTAAGATCGTTAACGACGTAGGCTGTTGAGATGGTGATTACAAAAATTGGCTTCGCTCGGACAATTGATTGGAAGTCGTTTCGAACCCAGAACACTTCGGTAGCGCGATCTAAACCATGCCTTATTCTGCTAAGCTAAAACCTTCATTATGCCAATGGTATCATCACAGAATCACACTGACACTCTACCGTATATATAAGAACATATAGAACAAGAGACGCGCGTCAAAAGTGTCAAGGCTGAAAACATTCTATCATTTTCTCAGTGCCAATAGCACCGCACGTACTATTGAGTGCCCTATTGAGCGCCATAAGCGTCCTGTCTTTGCGTCACCGATTGGTTAGCAGAATTGGGCCCCAGTCAATACCTATCACAAGCTCTACTTCGACCATTATTAATTTTATCTATTATTATACAAACAGGAGTACCGAGGTGACGAGGAAGTGGAAAAGATTTTCAGACAGCATGCCATCATTAATCTACATATGCCGATGATTGATTGCGGCGCGATTGGACGCTGCCTTATCCACCAAGGTACAATGCGCTACAAGGACTCCATGAAAGAGGTTAGTAGACAAGAAGTTGAAGTTGAAAGAGGTTAGTACTTATTGCGACCATCATCATCAAGCTCAGCTGGATTTTACCCACTTATTAAGGGAGGCATAGAAGCCTAAGCCAGTACCTAGGCCTCCCCCGCCTCCCCTAATAAGTGCCTGTTTGACTAATATGATTGGGACACAGATTTTTTTCTCCGCGCGAAGCGGAGCGTCAGTGGCAGTAATAATTAGCGTAAAAAGTGGTTTCGCATAAAAATAGATAGGGATTCGCTATGAAATGTCACGCATCTAAACGGACACCATTTCTAATTAATCACAATAATTAGAACCGGGCAGAAGTTTCTTATCGATGGAGCTCTCTTAACATATGTAATACTTACCAACCGTTTGGAATCGGCTAACTTGCCACCGCCATTTCGGTCGCATATACATAATGTACTTTTTTTACAGCTCGACGTACAGGTCCTGCTTTTTACGGATTTTATGATCATATGTAATCTTCCAAAAAGTAAAGAAAAAGACAAGGAGAAGCATAAGAATTTACACAGTTTGAAGATGTTGAGGTACGTAAGGAGTAAACCTACTCGATTTCTAGGGATGACCTACGTACATAAGCAACTTGTTACCTAAACCGACCAACAGCATATCTGGATTGTCATAGGTACCTTTGTTGATTTGACAAACCTTCCCACAGGATAAATTTTCAGTGTTCATTATCATTTTCTTATGTATCCTATCTATTTTATGCTTTGTGCGAGGTCGGCACATGTTTTCTTCTTCGATAAAGTTTACACAACCGTGATCTTAACACACTTTTTATACTTCTGTCATACCTCTACACCTATATCCATCCACATTCATGTTATCTTCATATTAAATTATATTGGTGGGCTTGATTCAGTTAAGCTACATAGCACATCTCTGGTGGAAAAGCACACTCATGCTTACTTTTTACTTTTCACTCCACGGTCTAACTCAAACTGTGGTCTTTTTTGACTTAGTACTCTTTTGAAGGTCCACATTTTTACCCAATAAGAAATGACAATAGATCACCTGAACCCTGTATCGCAGCAGAACTGGACAGTTCTGCTGCGATTTGTGGTGATATTTCGTTTTGGTATTCCACGTGGCGTTTCCGAGACAATAAAATTGACATAGGGAAGCGATTGGTTTAGCAGAATTGAACCTGTATGGCTTTTATTTTTAACTAAGAAATTAATTGCGTCAGTGCGAATGATTTCCAAAAACAAGTGTATTTACTTATTGTTTTGTTTTAGACCAAAGATAATGCTGAGCCGCCTTTATCTGGCTTATAAAACAGACGAAGAGGTATCAGCCTTAGCCTACGTGGTTTTGGATGAACTGGGAAGTTCGCAATCCGTTTTTCAACTCGCAGTTGTGCCCAAGGATACAACATCTTCTCTCAAGGTATTTATTTGTGTACAATTATTATGTTTAAAGCAAAATTATGCAAAATAAAATGTTTTGTGTAAATATGAATATTATAGTCAACATCTGGTATATCAGAAGATTTAATAGATATCACGATAGACGAAATTACATAGGTACGCCTTTTCTAAAGTAAAAAGAGGTAAAGCCGGAGGGGAAGTACAGGTCTTGCCAGTAATGCTTAAGGAAAGAAGAAGGGCACTCTTGGATAAACTTGTGTCCCTCTTCAACGAATGTTTGCAACAGGGCAAAATTCCTAAGGTATGGGAGAACGCGATACATTATTTAAAAAAGGCTGCAAAACGGACTTGAACAACTATAGACCTATCAGCCTTCTCTCACAAAAAAACAAACTATTGTCTGAAATCATCTCTAATTGACTCACTAGAAAGCTAGACTTCTACCAACCGATAGAACAAGCTGGATTTCGTTGCGGATACAGCACAATGGATCATAATTATACTGATGAAGAGGGTACTGGTAAAGATGACTAAGGAATATTAGATGCCAATTTGGATGGCACTAATAGACTACAAAAAGGCTTTTGATAGCGTTGAGACATGGGTGGTTTCACAGTCTATAAGAAATGCTAGAATTGACCAAAAGTATAACAACCTGATAGCAACTATCTATTAAAATATTATTCCACATTAAAAGTATCCTTACCGTAACTCAAAAATCCAATTTCTATGGGGAGGGGCGTCAGAGAAGCAGATACACTCTCAAACTATTTACCCTTGTACTAGAAGACGTGTTCAAGAAAATCAACTGGGAAAACCGAGTCATTTCAATTACAGTGGCACATCTCAATAATTAAAGGTTCGCAAATGACATAGTTATTTTCTCTAACACTCCACAAGAACTTCATGAAACATCACAAGTGATTGGTCTGGAAATGAATCTGAATAAAACCAAGATAATGACATCAGAACTGGGTACAGAAGCGTTGGACGTCCAGTGGCAAGATGGGCAGATGACATCTCTAACACCGCAGGGCGAACCTGGATGAGATTGGCGCAGGACCGTGTGGAGTGGCACAAAAGTTTGGAGACCTATACCCAGCAGTGGGTGAAGTCGGGTTGCGGATGATGATGATGATGAATGACATCAGACACATCAGACACCACGCAAGCCATAAAGGCGGCCAATACTATAATACAGCGTGTGAACAAATACATATACTTAGGACAGGAAATAAAAATTGGTAAAATCAACCAAGACAACGAAATTAACACACGAATCGGACTTGGTTGGGCCGCTTCTCTAAACTTTAATTTGCCTTTACGACAAAAAGCTCGCTTGAATATTCAACCAGTGCCTCCTATCAGTTCTCACATACGGAGCGGAAATTTATCCACAAGCTAAAGGTTCTTCAAAGGGCAATGAAGAGAAAGCTGGTAGGTATAACACTGAGGAACAGGAAAACAATGAATGGCTGAGACAAAAAAGCAAAGTGTTTGTCATTCGTGAGAGAGTTGGAAGACTTAAGTGGGAGTGGGCAGGCCACATAGCCCGCAAAGATACTCTCGGAGTGGAGACCATGGGGGAAACAAAGACCAGTGGGACGGCCACAAAGAGATGGAAGGACGACTTCAAAAAGTAGAGGCCAGCAACTGGACATTAACTGCCCAAAGTAGAAAGCCATACCATAACACCAGTCTACTGGTCGACAATGGCTACAAAGAAGAAGAAGTCAACATCATCAAATAGTCAAATATCAATATCGTATATATACTAGTATATATATAAGCCTATCAATATAATATTTTGTATTTAAAGTTAATCGTTTCGCGTTGGCGTGTTTTTTTTTTGGGATTTTAATTTACATATTATGCTTTCTAATTTGTGCTAAAAATTAACATCATTCCCTAATGTTTTATCATGGGTTCATTATTTATTAATTTTTAAATAAATCAGATCTACTTTTCGTTTAAAGATTTGAGTCATATATGCCGACTGATTGATTACCTAGCTAATTGTTTCTCAGATTTGGGAGATGAAAATTTTCGAAGCCATGGTCACGTACATCTTGACCAAATGGTACGTCAAGTATCCACCTTTGGAACTGAGCGAAGTGGAGCAAGATATCAGTATCAAGGAGAGTGATCAGGTACCTAGAGTTATTTAAGCGTTCACCCTGAAGTTCTACTGTACAACTAGAAACTTTTTTAAATTATTCCCTGAGCCATTGATGATTTAAACATTCTAACTAAATCTATTCAGGCACTTAAAAAACGGCGGAATAAAAAAAAAAATAACTTATTGATTAACAAAGAATAACCGATTTAAGGTAGAGTAGTAATTAAATCAAAAGTACGTTATAGTTTAAAGGGAATTGATGTGTACTGTAATGAGAGGCTCGACTATGGGGAGGTAACACCGGAATTTTTTGTCAATTTTCTGAAATATCAGCTGGTAGCTGTGGTTATTTTCATAATATATCAAACGACAAAACGTTTTTACTCCGAATCCGCCATATGATATCAGCCTTTTCCGTATTCGGAAAAATAATTTTAAAAAGAACCATGTAAAAAACGCACGTGCGCGTATTTATTGCTACATTCGAGTTTCAATTTGAATATACTTGAGTAATTTTGAAGATTCTTAAACGATGATTTTCCTCGAAGGTGTATTGTATAAAGCAATAGGTATCACTGGGGAGAAAGTGCGATTCCTACCTCGTGTGTCTAAAGGCCCTCGGCTGCGCCTGAGGCCTCAATAGACACACTCGATAGGTATTGGGCAATGTACGATATCGCTCTGCGGTACGACATATACCTGGTGCATGAAAAAGATTTGAAATTTTGTAGAATTGTGTTTGAAATTTTAATTTTTTATAAGGTTGGAGCAAGGTCTGCTACGCCTTTATTTGCTACGCCGTAGTCTGATACGCTACGTCGTATTCTGTTACACTATGCCGCAGTCTCGGACGGACTCAGCATAAAGTCCGTTTTAGGTAAACGCACATCAACTCATCAACTCGGAAACGGATTATCTATGTATCAACTAGAGTCGTTCAGTATTCTTTGTCTGTAACTCCCTATCACAGCGCACACTATCAGTAGGTACTACCGTAACGGTACCATCATCGCCTCGCGCCTTTTAAACCGATTTCAAAAATTCATAAAAGGAAGAGGTTTCAACAGTTCGGTTCGGCTGTGTATTTTTTTTTATGTTCGTTGATTTCTCTGTCAAATATGAACCGATTATGAAAATTCATTAGCTATTATATAGAGAATCATCCCAAATCGATCCCATAGAAATATTATTCCCGAGGGAATAACATTTCTATTTTAGTCCACATTTATCCCGTCAAGTATAAACAACTTATTATTTTTGGAAAATCACGACTAGCTTCAACAAGTTTTGGTGGTATCTTCGCCAATTCTTAATAGATTGATGATTCCTTCGTTTTTGTCGAATGTAGCAAGTTGCGTTTTTAAAATCAGTCACTAAAAAAATCGATAATGCGTACGCTTGTAGAGAGAGCTATGTGTTACATTATTTGCAGTTTCAGACCTGCGATTGAACGTGTGCGTTAAATTGCAGTGCTTCCTCGGCCGTAAGCTGCTTGATCGGTTTCCTTTCATTCATCTTTTCATTCATGTGTAATGTGTCATCAAACTAAATTAGACTCGAATTTTAACTAGATGTCGCCACTTGGAGAATTTGAAATCGGTTTATAGTTTTTAAAACACGCCAATTTATATGTTTTCTTTATCGAGATTGTGTCGATTCGATCCCAGTTGGTAGGTACGAGTGCGGCAACCTTTATGGTGGTTTTCTTCTAAAAGATAGTCCGATACAAAATTTTGATTCACATTGTTAAAGGTAACATTATACGTGTAAATAAACTCGTCAACAGTTGATTATTTATAACCTTAATTATTGAAATTTTAGATGATACAATAATCTTTTAGAAGAACGTCACCCTGTACATTCCTAGTCCCAATCGAAAGAACTCAAACAATCAATCTTTTGTAGACTACAGTATTCAGCCGACAACGTCAACATGCCGCAATGGCGGTGGAGAAGCGAGCCAGGGAAAGAGTCTCTGCAATGTTGCACAGAAAAGAGAACCCCAACACTTTAAAGATGGAGCGTCAGAGGGCCGAGATCCAGATGAAATTAATGTTGGAGAACGCTATGTACTACCCCGACATCTACGACTCCCAAACCGTAGGCAGCTGCGCATCAACAGATAACGCCTTATGTAAGTACTAGCTGACCCGCCGCGATTTCATTCGCGTGGACTTCAGTAGTTGTACTAATGTACATCCGAGTAATATAACCCGAGTACAACGGGTTTGAAGCCGCAGATAGAAGTTCAGGTAGGAAGATTATAACCCAAGAATGTGAATTAAAAAAAATTATCTTAGTACGTGTTTACGTCCTAAACTAAATTTTCATGCAAAATTTCAGCCTCGTAGCTTTTCTAGATGTCTTTTCTAGATTTTCTTGATATGTCAGTGAGTGGCCTAACTTTGACTCCACACCTTCCGGGTCATGGCTGCACACAATGACAGAATGTCCAAATTGTTCGATTACCTATGTGCTAGATAATGTGAGAATCAAAATGCACGACGGACATATAATACGATTGTTTGAAAGAACGATTGTTACTATTAACCATTAGGGTGTGAATTAAAAAAACCCTGTAACACGTGTCTGTTTATTTTAAGTCTTCTACTACGCTACAAATTTTGACGGGCTAACAGTTACGGTTCTGAAGTTATTATAAAAATGACCTTTGACCCCCATAGAATACGAATTTCCAAAAATCCGTTCTTAGCGGGTGCCTACGTCCTGAAAGGAACCTCCATGCAAAATTTCAGCTTCGTAGCTCTCGTAGTTTCAGAAATCTCTTGATGAGTCCAGTTTTCTCTTCTTTTTATATAATATAAAGATTAAAGGCTTCGCACGAACTTTACCGGGATAAAAAGTAGTCTAAGTCCTTCGCTGTGGGATAACGTCTACGTCATTTCCAAATTTTATTAGGATCTGTTCAGCCGTTTAGGCTTGTAAAGTTAACAAAGAGAATCACTTTCGGATTTTTAATATTAGTGTGGACATTTGCACATACAGACACCGCGCGGGAGGAGAGTAAGGCCGAAACGGAGCCCAGTGCCTCAGGAGGCACAGTCAGCCCCCAGCCCACAGCCAGCGCTCCTGCGGTAACTCCGCAGCAAAGTTCGCCTATGGTGGCCGCCATTGGCAGTGGCTTACCTAAGCTTACTACCAATATAACCCCTATGGGTGCACGAGGTAATTAATTGCAAGGGTTAGTTCGGGTTAGTTTTCGTGCCACTGAAATTTATTTTCGTGCTTTTTATAGTGAACTAGTTTCTGCCCGCGGCTTCGCACGAACTTTACCGAGATAAAAAGTAGTCTACGTCCTTCGCTGTGGGATACCGTCTACCTCCTTGCCAAATTTTCAGCCGTAAAGGCGTGAAAAATTAACAAAGAGAATTACTTATGGATTTATAATATTAGTACCTATGGATATTTGCACATACAGACACCGCGCGGGAGGAGAGCAAGGCTGAAACGGAGCCCAGTGCCTCAGGAGGCACAGTCAGCCCCCAACCCACAGCCAGCGCTCCTGCGGTAACTCCGCGGCGAAGTGCGTCTATGGTGGCCGCCATTGCCAGCGGAATACCAAATCGTAATACCAATATAGCCCCTATGTTTTGTTTTATATTTTCGAAATCATCTATATTATCATTATTAAATTTTATATAATATTAAATTTTATATAATTGGTACATCTCTTGTTGTGATTTCAGGCGACCAACCACCGCCCAATATTTGGGCAATATTCGAAAAAGGCATTGCCAGTTGCATCGTACCTTCCACGTCACAAAACATCATGGTGACCAGGTAATTAAATAAGAAATATCTAGAATCATATTTATATTTAAGCTAGTTTGGTGGGCATATGAGAGCATCAGACCCTCAAACTCAGCCCGTGACTGACGGAACCTACCAGAAGATCTTCGGTAGGTTTCCTTCAATGTATTATTCAACACTTCCACTGCGATCCTGCTCTCCCCAACCCGCATACCCAGTGTGGGGATTGTGGCATTGCACCCTAATGATAAGGACAATATAACGTCAATCAGGGGAGGCCTATTATACAGCAGTAGATGATAACTAGTTTATGGCGGCGGCAACTCCTTTTTCCGTTCGACTAGCGAGCTACCCGCTTCAATGAGATCAGTATTCCGATTATGTTACACGTAGGTACCTATACATAACATTATTTTGAATAATCTATGTTGTTTGTTTCATTTTGAAAAGGCAAAATCAGTATTGTACTTAAACAGGAGGTCAGCCTAAACAAGCACTTTTCTAACAAAATGTTATAGCAATGAAATTATTGCAGCTAAAACTAATTTCAAATAGTTTACGTATTGTAATACGCTTCGATGTGATTTTTGTCCATTCTTCCTTATACAAGACCCTGTCTAGGCTCTTTACGATAGTAGGCTACCCTACGTGTGTCTTATGACACGTATAAATAAAGTTGTGTTTTCAGCTTCGGCAGTCATCATGAGCAACCACACCTCGCAGTCGTGGATGAAGACGGGGGTGAGTACGTTTTAAAGTTACGAACGCAAGATGGTGGAGATCATGTGTGTACAGATCTTGCTGAACTTACTACACTCACTTGCATGACTATAACAAAATCAGTTTACCTTATTTTATTTGCAACAAAGTTAGGCATTAAATGTTTTGACATAATGTTATTATGATCTTGATTTTTAAATATTGTTTCAGGTCGTCGCTCTCCATCTTTATATCTATTGCCGTCCCCGTCGGTTAGGGTAAGTCAAGATGATGGTCCAGCCCTGGATGTAACCGAACTACCGATTACCCAAGAGTACTTGATTTAATGAGGTGCATAATATCATTATTATGCATAAATAAAATGCCTCATTATATCAAATACTTCAATAAAGCTCGACCAGGCTGGACAGTGGGCGTATCGGTCAAATTAAATTTATTAAATTAATATCTGTCAATTTATAATGGTATAGATCCCACATACTTTACGTGCTTGCTTTTTACTAGACATCCCTTTCGGGAAATATTAGCGCATTCTTTTAGTGCTTAAGTAAATAGGGCTTTTGGGAAAATACATCATTACTTACATAAATAATTTTTTTAATAAATATTGAAAAACATGTGTAAGATAGCATAGATTCTAGATAAAATAGATAGTTTTTAGCAAAGATTACCTTACCTTTTAAAACTCATGTATTGCAATTAATTATTAATAGCAAAAACCTATTTTCTTGTGAGTATCAACGTTGTTATATAATTAATATAAATGGTACATTATGTACTTATATGAAATTAAAGTGTAGGTAGTGTGGGGATAATGTAAATGTTTAATTATAGGATATTAATTTCTTGCTTATTTTATATTGTAGGCGGCCATAGTGCTACGTTCATGCTACATTTGCTATACATTAAAAGTTTAGTTAATTAGAATTAACCTTAATTTTGACAATGTTGTATTTTTAAAAATACCTGTTAAATATAAACTTTATTTGTTAACCTCCGGCGAAAACAAAAAGGTATTTATAAGTTAGGAGGCTATTTAAATGTATATTTTATCTATGTAGTTACATAGACAAATAAATACTTAATAATACTAATAGTTAGCGTAGGCAGCGGTCCTCCTCGGATGCTAAGCACTTAGACGTGAAAAAATAACTACAAAGTCGCTTACCCTTTGCTCACCACAGAAAAAAATATTTAAAAAACACGAAGATTTTGCGGATTGCTTCGCTCGCTGATAAAATGGGTTTTTCAGGTCATAGCTCTGACTTAAACACCCTTGTAAAGTCACTTGTCACCGTATAAAAAAACACGAAAATCAAACAAAATTACATTTTTTTTTTTTGCGGTATGCTGCTGTTGCCTATTTTTTTGTTCATGATCTTTGCTGGGTTCTAGTTCTCGGCTTGGAATTGGCTTCTTTCAGAAATGCATACCTGTTTAACCAACTTTCACAAAATGATAAAAGCAATGACAAAAAATTGTCATGACTGGTTCAGCCAGCGTTACCAGAAGAAGATCTTCGGATAATAAAGTAGTTCCAAATCTAACACAATTCAACGATGAATTTTGCGTGGAACACACATTTAGCAGGGGGTGTTTGTTGGGTAACCCTAGGTTCAAAGTGTCTGTTTCTGTTTCATGTTATAATATAGTTACTGTTTGTATTGGTGACTTAACCGTCAGTGTATCGTCATCGCAGTATTTAAATATTCCCAATTCAAATTCCGATGTCAGATTTAGTACAGTTGTATACGATGTTAGATCGTCGGGTGTTTTAGAGTTTTGTTAAATCACCATGTTTGTTAGTAATTTTTGTAATAGCTTTATATTTAATAGCATTTTGTCTACATTACTTATTACCTACTTGTGATTGTAAAGAAATAACTTTTCTGTACTTTTCGAAATTTTTCGTGTATTTGTGTGTGTGTTTGTGTGTCTGTGTGTGTGTTTGTGTGTATACTTCAAATAAACATAGAATGAAAAAATAAATACTAAAAATGAGTGGTTACTTTCTCAGCCATGTAGAAATTCATTCATATTTTACTTTTACATTTTCTCCCAGCAAAGGTTGCGAGGACCGAGAGAGAAATTGCTATCAGCAATAAGGCCCATAGTACTATTTGCTTAAATAGTTTTATTATTAATTTTCCATTAATTTTTCATATGGTGTTGGTTTTTGCTTTATACCCTTAGGTGCGGTCGTAGCTTTAGTAACAAAACTTGGAAGAAAGTATGTTCTACTACGTACAGTCGGCTCCGAAAATATGTATACCTTGGGCTAGCAAGCTTTCATTTTTAGTTTTGCCGCGGCTAATGAAACGACCCCTTCCAACGTGGATGTCGTTAAATTAGAGTAGAAAAAAGAACCTAAGCCTAGTTGAAAAGATCAGCAGCCTCCTCATTTGTATTTTAACACCTCTACCGCGGTCATCGATTCGTTAAGCTTTTTAAGTCAAAGTTAGTTTCAAATGAAGCTATTCTAACGGTAAATGGATGATACCTACAACATGGACCATTCCCGATAACCCGATATCCCGTCGAAAACCTTAAGGTACGCTGGGTAAAATAGAATTATCATTTTAAGTGTTTTCGTAAGAAATTTAATTACTTAAAGAACTGGAAGGAGACGACCTAAACAAAAAATAATTTGCGTTGTTGAGAAAACCTAAGCGAAAAAGCAGCTATAAGTGATAGGCGTTTACGTGTTTTTAGCGTGTTCCTTGTTTTTTTTTTCAAGCGAAAAAACAAAGAAATCCGTTACTTCAAGTAGCTGGTAACTAAATTATGGAAAATATGAAGAACATTTATTTCCTTATGCGGTAGAAGTGTAAATAAATGTAAATAACTCTACTTAGTAAAGGCGTGCTTTTGTCAAAGTTAATTTTGCTCAAAATAATCCAGGCATCCGCAAAACAGCTAAGTGTTTGGCACATTCAAATTTATTCATACATGTGGTTTGGCACTAGTGTCGGTGGCAGTAGTGGCAAATAGTTCAATTCCTTTGCACGACTAACGTCCAATTATGAAAAATGACAAATAGTCTAAAAATGTCCATTCATATAAATGTTCAAAATTTTTTGAGTAAACATATGGCTCTGGGTGCAATTATACATATACACACCCTTTCAGTCACAGAGTCGCCACGAAACCCCCTCCCCCCTCCCCGCTTCGCGGGGGTGGGACGCCTATAGGTCGGCTTAACTCAAGTAGGAACAAGTAAAAACAAGGACTACTTTATATTCATGAAACAAAGCGTAGAAACTAAACTGCATTTTATGTTGGACAATTTTCATATTGGACAAAATTAGTGTTGGACATTAATCCTAGTTGGACATTTTGTATTTTACTTTGTACATTAATCGAGCAAAGCAATTCAGACTAGGAACATCCTAGTAGATTCCAGAGGCTAATTGAAAATATCGAGTATAAAACATGCTACATTGGTCTAAAAAGTTTCAAAATAAGAACCAACGAGCTTCGTAACCTCCAAAAGGTAAGGCAAGAATTATAAATACCTACCTACCTTAAACTCTTTCGGAAGAAATTCTCTAAATTAATTAGAAAATCTATTATTTTGATATATTAACACGTTCATGCTTCACGACGCACGTGCCCACCTCCAGCTCCGTGTAGCGGGGCGGCATCGGCGCGTCCCTGCGGGTCGCAGGCTGGGAGGTGAATGCGTTATATTATAATATATTAAACTAACGCTTTCATGCCCTCACGACGCACTTGCCCACGACGTGGTTGCCCACCTCGCGGCGGGCGGTAAGGCTGGGCAGTGAATGCGTTAAGAGCGAGTAGGTACGCATTGGGCGTTTTAAAGCGCGCGCTTTAGAGCATTCTGAAAAAAATCTCAAAGCGCACGTTTGGCTGTGTACATAACGGACTACGGTTGTATCGGACCAGAACGTTTTTAAAACTAGCAATATCACAGCGTGCGCTTCAAAACGGCCAATATTTATATAGTCTTAAAGAACCAGCACCGAATGTAACATAATAGAAAAATACTAGATATTTACTTAGGTTACTGCACGTGGCCGGAACGAAGCGCAATTTTTGTTGCTTGTTGGCTTGGTCTAAATTGGCTGGCTTAACATTTTTTATTTTTAATAGTATAGCCATCCATGAAACCAGCATTGCTTATAGTGCTTATGTAGCAACATTATGCTAAGGTAGCCCAATCAGTCTCATAAACCATTGGCGAATCACCAACATAAAGAGGCCTATGCCCAGCAGTGGGTCGATAAGGGCTAATGATGCTACGTAGTTAGTAATTTTAAGTAAGTATTGCTTGCAAATTATAAAGGGCTAATTAATTATCATTCACTTTGAACGTACAATGACTTTCATTACTGTCTGTTTCCGTAACTACTACTAATTGTATCGCATTGCAATTTCCAGGCCCCAGCTGTGGTTTTGCAAGAGCCGAATTCGCCCGGAGCTCTGAGCGCGGGCGTCGGCAGCGACGCGCTGCGAGTGACCACGGCAGTCGCAACGGGCCACAGCATGCCGGATATCAATGCGGAGATTCGCCGCGTTCTGTCGGCGAATATCGAACCGTGAGTTTACTTGTAAAACTGCGATCGCGCCCGCAAAAAGTCCGGTAACGCTGTCATGGCCATCTGCCGTCAACAGCATTTTCAGTAAGAATAGTCTACCTCTCGAAAAGGTCTACCTCTCGAAAAGGTCTACCTCTATATAGGTCTACCTCTATTTAGGTCTACCTCTCTGACAGTCTACCTCTCAAAAGGTCTACCTTTCAAAATGTCTACCTCGCAAAAGGCCTATCTCTCAAATACGTTTTTCCTGATCAAAAACAAACCCAGGATAATTATCAGGAAATATTTCAGAAGATCTATGGAGCTGACGGCGTCGGAGCGGTTATACCGCTCCCACCAGGAGCTGATTCAAAACAGACTGGCGACCGGGCAGTTTTTAAGGCCAGACCTCCGCGGTTGCAGCTACCCGCCTGCCAGTCCGCGGTAAGATTTGAACTCTACTACTACTACCTGCCGTAGCGATTACGGCGTAAGAATCGACACCTACAACTCGGCCCGTGGATGACGTAAAAGTTGCTAAAGACAACCTACCAGAGGAAAAGCAGCAGCTTTCTTCTGTGTGTCGTAACACCTATAATACCTACCAGTCCACCTCCTTTGCGATGTGATGAAGTCAAAACTCCCCTTGTTTAGGGAAGGCACGTCAATTAACAGTCAAATAGTTATAGAAATAGAATAGAATATATACTTTATTGCACAAAAGTTGTACATGGGCGAGCATAATGCTAGATAGCAACCTCTACCTGCTAACCTTTGGGTAGTGTGGACAACAATTTAGTAGGTAGTGCTTGATTAAAAAATTTACAGAAAATAATAATAATAATAATATGAACAATTAATAATTCGAGTCTTTACCATTAACAGTTAGTTATCGCGGTTTTTCTTTTCATTTTATGAGTATACAAGTAAACTCTAATGAGATTTCTGTGCAAATAAAAACCTTGAATTTGCGTGTATGTTATGAGTGAAAGAACTTACTTAGACATGGAAACTACGCTCTCATTTGTAAATAACATTCCATTCAGTCCTACATATGAAAATTGCAGTAATTTTTAGGGTTCCGTACCCGAAGAGTGAAAAATGGACTCTATTTGTACAAAGCCTCCGCTGTGCGTCCCCTGTCCGTCTGTGAGCGGGCTGTATCTCATGGACTGTACTAGGCAGACAGTTGAAATTTTGATAGGGTGTTGGTGGTGGGACTACTAATGTCGCCAGAATAACAAATAAAATAAATTTAATAATTGATATTCATGCATCCATTCCACGTTGAGTATCGATCACCGAAATTAAGCAACGTCGGTCACGGTCGGATGGCCGATGACCGCGTCATGTTGCATTTTTGTTTATACATATTTCATTCATCAAAAAATCCGTATTGTTCTATTGTTTCTTTTGCGAAAAAGTTTTTTTCGATGGCACGGAACCCTGCGTGTGCGAGTAGACTCGCACTTGGCCGGTTTTTTTACCACCAATTAATGAAAAAAGGTCCAACTGGTATGTGCCATCGCTTAAAAACAGAACAATACCAGAATGTGTTACACTGATGCTACTAGTGTTTTATAGCATTTTCTTTTTTGCCCATGATGTAAATGTCAAACGTCTCGCTGTTGTAGTTGCCAGCGGCGTGGCGTGCCCCTTTGGGTCAAACTGCAGAGGCTGGGTGGAGATCCCTTAACAATTGACTGACAAATTTCCAGGACCTTACAGCGAGGCGACGCCGTGTCCTCCTCACTCCGCCACCCTCCGCTGACGCGTGCAAAGAATGTGCCCGAGGACGCCAGCCCTTCACGCTCTCCACAGCTTGAGAGCCCTCGTCATGTATGTACTATATATGTGTACTTATTATTTTATCCTGTTAAGGTTACTTGTTTGCCGGTTCTGGTTTCCTGTTTGTTCTTTCGGTTTTGGGTTCATACTGGTTCTGTTTACATAGTTTGTGTCATTTCCCACCGACGATAATAGTGAAAGTCGACGCGTAGATTTTTTTTAGAGTCCGTTTACGTTTTTTATTTTGAAATTATAATTTTGTATTGTTATGCAACGGTTCGATTAAATCAAAAATTAGCTTTATTATAATCGTCCGTTGGTATGTCCAGTTTGTACCAACAAAATGCGTGTTTTCTTTCTAGACATTCGGGAGACGGTCGCCGTCGTCTGATATGGCTACAGGGGCGAAAAGTCCCAGACGGCAAAGATCGCCGTCACCTATACCACGTGCTGTGCGCCCCCCGAAGGATCGCTCGCCAGGACGAAAAAAATTCTCTTGAAGAGGTAATGGAACATAGGTACACAAACATCAAAAATTTAACGAGACATGGATATTTCGTTACTCTGAACTTTTCAACGCGGTTATCAGCACTTTGTTTAACTTTGATTGGTCTCTGTAAGTGTTTGCTTTGTGTTGGGTTTTTGCACATTTTGTTTTTTTTTTCTATAAGGGAATGTCCCCATCGTGTTATCTTTTGATGGTCAACTGCGACTACCTAATTTTTCATCGCTCATCACAACTTAGTTATAGGATAATTTAATGTGATGCAAAAAAATTTAAGATCTATTTGATAAGTAAACGATTTTTATCCAATAAGGATAGAAAGCGTTATTACTGTTCTAACTTATTTTTAAATTGTAATAACAAATAGAGTAGATGATTGATAGTTTGATAATTGGTAATTGTTTTCTTTAACTAACAATTGAATACAAAACTGAGTAGTAAATAACCAAACCCAAAATTGTTTGAAGAATTGTTCTTAAACACTATCGATAAACGAAAGTTTGCCTAAGACTAAAAAAAAACTAACTAGATCAGCCAGACCAGGGCCACAATCCGCACTGGGAGGCCTCATCAATGGCTTGTAATAAACAATTAACTTCAACCAAACATTTAGTAAAGAAACGAAAAATTAGTAGTTATGTACACGTAGGTACTTGTGCGGGAGAGTTTTGCACATCTGCAACCGCAGATTTTGAAGGTGCTCAAAAATGTATTTGAACGAATGTGATAAGGATTGTTGTGATATTGATAACCGGAATGTAAACAATGTGAAAAAATAGTGAAAAGACAATGTTATAAAACAGAAGAAGAAATTGTAAAGTGAGCGCATTGTTCTTGTAAAAAACTTAAATATATTATTGGATTGCACTTCATGTTACTTTAGACAACTTTTAATGTTCCCGATACTTTACCTTTGTAAATTTATGCACAGTCTACGCATATAGCTAAATTATTTGAATTTTCTTATTGCACTTATACTAAAATAGTAGATCGTGTATTCACTTAAAAATAGTAGCTATATTTTTAGAGGATGTTATATTATTATCCTAATATCGTATCAATGTTCGAAATTTAGTAAGTTTTAAATATTTACTAAAAAGTAGATTGTGAATTTTCTTAAAAATAGAATATTTTTAAGAGGATGTATACCATTTTCATCAATGTCTTAAAAATTAAGAAGTAACTTGGAATGTACATATATGCGTGTTTTTAATTGTTAGCACAGAAAATCAATGTAAAAGTTGCAAAAAAAAACAAAAAAAAAAAAGTTATTCTTACACTATAGTTTATCTCTTTATAGTCAGTTCTAGAATCTTAAAGGTATATTTCAGATTATGACAAGTAATTTTCTTAACGACGTAATTACAAATTTCAATGGTTTTTAGGTACCATTTAAGGAACCAGGAATCGCTACTGTATAGATATCAGGGTATAAAATGAAAGATAATATATTAATCTTTATAGGGTGCGAAAATAAAATAGGAGTCCCTTACAATATTTTCACATAAATACGTTTTTACCAACGCATGAATCGCTGAAAATGTCGAAAAATGGGGTCTGGATAGGTACCTAAATAGCCAATTCTGCTGCATATTTCAACGTGAAAGTAATAAAATAATGTGGCTTATACATATAGTTCTCTGTACATATTATTTTGCACCTAAATCAAAAACTTATTTATATATGAGAAAAATCCACTATGGTTTTTCCATACATTTTTCTATGAAAAAGTTTCAGAACGCGCTGCACATAGACTCTATTTCATTTTGATTTGTCCGTTGCGCGTCAGACGCGCTCATGGAAGCACGGGCATGTCGAAATTTTTGCAAATAATTAGAACGACAAAGTTCCAAAGAACATGTGTGTTGTGTACTTGATAACATTGACACTTTTTTGGACAGAAAGTAAAAGTGCCTAAATATGTATGATTTGGAAAAGTACCTACTACTCACTACCTCCTGTGTGGTAGGTTATCTATCACATCAACATCACGTATGACTTCAAGATGGCGGATGTCACTTTTTTATGGAAATTGAAAAATGCATAACTTAATCGAGGTTTTTGAGGGTGGAGATTACGAATCACACACTCATTTATATTCATAATCGTACTATTTGATGCCGTGTGGTGCCTGGCATAGAATTGCACCACCCCAATTCCTCCCGTGGGTGACGTAGGAGGCGACTAAGGGACACACGCACCGGGGGGCGGGCAGCAGCGCCCCCTGCAGAACAACTTCACCGAACTGCGATCCCCAACCCGCATGCCCAGCGTGGGGATTATGGGCATTAATCAACTTAACCCCCCAATGATAACACAAGCCAGAAAATGGCCCCCAGTTCCCGGCCGCCTCGCTATTCCTGGCCATGATAGCGGCCACGGTAACGGTGGGGCAGGGGGTGCTAGGAATCCCCGGGGTACATCAGGCTACCGATCATTTCTAAAAATTTAAAAAACTTGGAAATGTCCAAGTTCACATTAAGACTATCAGAAATGCCTGATTCTGAAGACGAATTGAGGGTAGTCGTTGATACTGCCGTCAATTCTCGGCGGTAACTCCGAGTACATCTAGTCGCTGTAGTAGTAGTTTTCCATACCATTTGGTACAGTGCCTCTATCGTGTGGATATGGAGCTACGCTCTCGTTCGCTTTACGTTAATAACGTAAGGAAATGTAAAGATTCCTAGGAAAATGACAGATTCTGACATGTCCAAATGATGCTTAGACACGTTACTTACGTAAATATTTTACTTATTATAATAGTATAAAACTGTTTAGTAGGTACAAATTATATCTAAAAATGCTTATTAAACTCGATAATTTATTTTTCATATAGAAGAAAATAAATTGTAACGCTTGATTTTAAATGAAGATTTAGGATAATCTATTATCTTAATTATTTTAGCAATATTTTGAATTTATGAATAAAATTTAGCTGTCTAAGAATTACTTAATTTTGGACTTTGTAATTTAACAAACTCCTAAGTGTTATCAATGAAATATTTCGTAGATGGTAGGTACAATCTTACACGGTGGATCCTCCATACATAAACCAGGCTTACCTAAATTACAGTAGACTGTGATTTTACTTGGAATTATCTTTTAGCCGAGAAAACAGTAGCAGAAACATTATGTTTTAAGAATTCTTAACCGTCTTACATAGGCACCTAAAGAAATATCCGCACTACCTACCTGTGATCAATGTTTAGTAATAAATCTATTTGAAGATAGGCACCTACCTCAGTTTTGTCAGAGTGTTATAATATCAGTTGATAAAGAATACGTAGACACCTATAAAATAAGGCGTAAATAATTATGTTAACAGACTAGCGACTCCAAAGCCATCTCTTAGTAAAGCAACTACAACTACCCCCTAGTTTCTAAGACGGTGAAGTTCTTTACCAAATCACAGTGCTAAAATCGCTTATTTATTATGATATTTTAACAATAAGAAATACTTTTACAAAAAAATACGCAGAACTGATGGCCAGCTCATTTTATTTTACATTAAACAAGAAAATCAAATAATCTTGCCTTTGAGTCGTCAAGTGGTAAATATCAATGGTTCGTATATGAGCTGCGTTTCACATAAAAACTATTTTTATATCCCTGCTTGACAGCTACTCGACACGTCCACGACTACTAACAGTCTCGACTGTTGGTAGTCCAGTGGCTATCGTGATAGTGATCGAGAAGTCGACGTCTTGATCACGCCTTGCCGAGACTCACCCCTCAGTACCTACTCTCTAATCTCCGAAGTACCTGCTACCTATATTAGTAGTAAATTACAAAAGTTTGAAGCGCGATTCAC
Source organism: Eupithecia subfuscata (assembly GCA_963564075.1). Lineage (NCBI taxonomy): Eukaryota > Metazoa > Arthropoda > Insecta > Lepidoptera > Geometridae > Eupithecia > Eupithecia subfuscata. Next base: position 17,254,671 of record OY751095.1, read on the forward strand.
ACTCGCACTTGGCGGATCTCGTTTATTTTATTATGCATAGAATCGATAAAAGATAAATTAATAACTTGCTATGCTATTGCTATTTTTTGTAGGTACCTACATCGATCCTACCAAAGCTCCAAGTATCAAGATTTGTTAGTTAATGTACCTCTATAAAAACAAGCGTAAAGCGCCTTCAATGTGTGCGTGGAGTTTTTGTGTTAGTGTGCAGGCTCAGATACCTAAATTTGAGCGAGTCAAATTTGTAATAATATCCTTAAATGTCATAACATTTTAGTTTAGTATAAGTTTAGAATTATAGCTTAACTTATAATTTTAAGGTGTTTTGAATTTTTAGCACAGAATATCTATGTAAATGTTTTTAGTTAGGCACTTCACTCTTGGAAGATAAATGTTCCAAATCTTTAAGTTAAAAAACTTAAAACATTAGTTTAATGACCCGCAGCATCCACATCTCTTCTCCCACATCAGGCTCGTGGATTAAAAACCTGATGAGGGATTCTGTCACATTCCATTCTTCTCTATGGCGTAAGTTCCCATATCAGTTTTCCTGCGGCTGCTGTTTTCCAGGTAGTAGAGCTAGGATTCGTCCGAATCCTATGTGCAGAGCTCGACCGGGGAGGTACTACCCGCCATACAGGAACCAGCTTTGCTGCGTCGTATGGTAGCCGGCTTTCCTTACATGCACAGCGGCTAACATCACATAGCCGCCGACTGAGGCAGAGCAAGAATGGTCGACACTGAACATCATGTGCACCATTCTACATCTGCCCAGAGGCGTTTAGGGTAACATAAATGAATGCAGCTATTTTTTGAAATTTGATACATAGTAAATGGTTTTATGTACCGTATTACTCTTCACACAGCAGTCCGTATAAGAGGCCCGTTTTGGTGTTCCAATAAAACGGGCCAGTAAATCGGACTGCTGTTTGAACGTACCCTAAGATGTGTATAAAATTCTATTTTATGCCTTCTTGGTACATATTACCTCGTGTTTCAAATTTCAATCGAGTCAGCACTCATTTAGTTCTTCCAAATTCCTCAGTGAGCAATAGTATTAGGTAGGTTTTTTATCCATTAGACCATTCGTTTTTATTAGAGTAAGACAAAGCGCACAACATCGGCCTTCTATCTACCTCAATGTGCAAAGATAATTTTGTTCTGCACTCTGCTGCTCGGAAACTTTCCCAGCATCGATGCGCCTCTAAGGCTCGGATCATCAGCCAAAACCATATCCTAGTTGGCGGCATCTCTACTACCACCGGGCGTACCAGGTTTCTGGTACGATCGGTGACAGTGGGACGAGAGTGTGAGTAATCCACACAGACTGCAGGCAGAATTACCTTTGCACAAATTTAATTGTTCACTCACACAATATTATTTATATTAATTTAAATCATCGTTTTTTTTTTCGTCGTCGAATAAGTTTATACAGTGAATTATAGATGTAAGGTTATAAATATTTACTCGATTTTAGGTTAAGGGTTTAGTATAAGTTAGCTTTTTACTAGCTAGTAAGTCAGTTTTTATACTTAAGTAGTTAGTTTAAAGTAAGTAGGTTAAGAAATTGACGTTGGTAATTATAAACTTACACATTAGCTTGTGTTTGAGCCCCAATAATTACCAACGTCATACTAGGTTAGGTTAATAATCTAGCGGCGTGGCACTAGATTGCAAAATCTAGACCGGCGCTAGATTGTTAATAGGTTTTTAGTGGGTTCGAGTCCCACATACCCCCTCTGCCACAGGGCTTGTAAAAACTTGTTTCTGTGGCAGAGGGAAATGCTAAGCCAGTTTCCTACTAAAAAACAAAAAAACATGATCAACATTTTAATAAACATAATAAATAAATAAATAAATAATGCTGGACAATTCCAGACTTACCTGTATGCAAAATTTCAGCCTGATCCGTTCAGTAGTTTTGGCGTGAAGAAGTAACAAACATACATCCATCCATCCAAACTTTCGCATTTATAATATTAGTGTGATTATACCGAAAATCCACGTGCACAAAATGTGAAGTACCTAAAAACATTTACATAGATATTCTGTGCTAAAAATTCAAAGCACCTTAAAATTATAAGTTAAGCTATGATTCTAAACTTATACTAAACTAATAAAATGTATGACATTTAAGGACGTAATAACAAATTTGACCCGCTCAAATTTAGGTATCTGATCCAGCACACTATAATACTAAACTATAATTCTAAACTTATACTAAACTAAAATGTTATGATATTTAACACTTGGGCAGTCGCGCCCTGTTTTGATACGCTAAGAGTCGCTACCGTGTCCACCGGACCCAGTTTAATATTGCCGGATTTTTCTAAAACTGCTGAATTTAATATTATTGTGTATTTCCTAACAGTAATTGTATTCTAAAACATAATTACAAATGGTATTAAATATTTGTATTTATTACTTTTATTCATGAAAAAACGCTATTTAAAAACGTACTAAAATTCAACTTACTTTAACGAGACATTTTAACTTTTATCTTATATCTTATTAAGAAAATTACTTATCATAATCTGAAATACACCTTTAAGATTTACAACTGACTATCAAGAGTTAAACTATAGTGTAAGAGTAACTAATGCGTTTACGGAAAATTCGACTAAAACAGTTAGACTAAAACACAATTCGACTAAAGCAATTCGACCTTGAGTTGACCCGACTTGTAGGCCTCCCACGCTTTTCGCCCGGCGTTTTTTGAACTGTTTTAGTCGAATTTTCCGCATAGCAACTAATGAGTGTGGTGCCTATAAAAAGGTACATTATATCTACTTAACAATTAAATATCTTTTTTATACAGTAATTAACAATAAACACAGACGCTAAATGATTTTATATTTAATTTCGAAAAGTTATTAGCTCAATCTTAAGCTGGGTAGAACTTATTTCTATTTGTCTAGAATTGCTTTTAAATTTCAAATTGTAGTCTTTATACGGCATTTCTGAAATCCACATACCTAGCATAATAAAATATTGTATAAGTAAATGTTGTTTGAATAGTAAATGTTTTTAAATTATCTAATTGTTATTGTCATCGTAGTATTTAAAAAATCACATGTTTTACGAAGATTAATTAAATTTATTAGAAATCACAATAGAAGTGGTATTATGTAGTAGAAACTTAATAAACGAAATAAAATCATAATCATCAAAGCCTTGTTTTAATTAAACCACAAATTATAATTTATTTACAAACGTTTTTTGCGTACCGAGATCAAAAGATCTTCATAGTTGCCAATTAGTTCATACACACACGTTTATCTCAAAATAATGACCTGTACCTAGGTACAGGTTATTATTTTGAGATAGACGTGTGTAATAAGTATAGAAAACCGAGAAAAGTCAAATAGAAGTCATATGCCCATGGATTTGGGATCGTAGATAAACCAAAGTTGTGTGAATTTGTATTAGGTATTCCTAATATAATAATAGAAATATGTAGGTATATTGTCGGTATTAATTATGATTTGGCTTAAAGATATTTATTTATAGACTAGCTGTACCCGCGACTTCGTTTGCGATTGCCATACCTGCCGACTAATTAAGTTCACATTTAGCCACAGTTTCTCTCATTACATTATGAAACGCCGTGCAAAAAAACTTCGATGTGCAGAATTGGACCTGTTACACTTTTAAAAGGCAAAAGAATGGATATTTAGGTAGTTACCTAGTTAAATTGTGTAGGTATAAGTCTATTATAAATCTATTGGGGATAGCTTGTTGTCATCTTCAATCCCATTCCTTATCTACAGGACTTTTAGCTACGACTCGGCCAGCGTCAGAATAAGAAGTGTCATACTCGTTTCATTCCGTACTCATAGTTCCGTTCAGCTGGGCCCATATTCTGCTAAACTAATAGCTTCACTATAACAGTGGAATCGTCACAGAATGACTGGTTTTGGTATTCTACCATAAATGAAAGAAATTGTGTGTGTCAAGTTTGAAACTATTAATTTATCTCGCACGCACTACCTGGAGTTTTACTAATCTTAGAATTCTACATAGACATATTCTGCGACGATTCCATTGACATAGTCAGTGAAGCAACTGTATTGCAGAATTGGGCTCCTGATCCATTTGACTGGACCACCACAAATTTTTTTTCGTTAATAGGTAGGTAAAGTTAATTGTGTATCACAGTATACTAAATATTTTTCTGTGGTCCAATTACTTTAATTGGACCACTTACTCCAACTAAACTTTGGTGGTACAGTTGACCAGCTATAACACCAAATATCATGTTCATGAAGTTCGCATGGACCATTTGTACATTTTACTTTGCCTGAAATAGGCACTGGGTAGTAGGTAGGAACGTAACTAATGGGTGCGTCTTGAAAAAAAAATAGATTGGAACTTACCTACCCTTTATCTACTGATTTTATTCTTCAATCTACAGATTATTTCATCAATTTACTGATTTTCTACTCGACTTTCGACTGATTTAGTCATATTCGATCTTTCATCACTATTTCTAACAAAAAAGAATGCATGAAATCGGACGGCGCGTTAATGAATTACAACTAAGTACACATTTTAACTTTTATTCCCTCTCCCTAGGGAACCGCGCCTACTGAAATCCCAGATAAAAAATATCCTACGTTCTTCCTCGTAATGAGCTCAAATAATGTCAAGTTTCATTTGAATTCATTCAGTAGCTATTTTTACTTTCATCCACTCTCTCAAGGGAACCTTACTGAATTCCGGTATAAAATGTATCTTTTCCCGTAGTATGAACTTAAATCGTGAAGAGTTCCATTCGAATTCATTCATTAGTTCCGTCGTGATGCGCGGATAAAGAATTTTATTTTCATCCTCTCTCCCAGGGGAACCTTACTGAATTCCAGGATAAAATGTATCCCATGTCCTTCCTTGTAGTATAAACTCAAATCGTGCCAAGTCTTATTCCAATCATTCAGCAGTTTCGACGTGATGCGTGGTGAAGGAATGTTACTTTCATACCCTCTCCTAGGAGAACCTTACTGAATTCCGGGATAAAATGTATCTTTTCTCGTTGTATGAACTCCAATCGTGCCGACTTCCATTCGAATTCATTCAGTAGTTCCGTCGTGATGAGCAGTTCAAGAATTTAACTTTCATCATCTCACGCAGGAGAACCTTACTGAATTCCGGGATAAAATGTATCCCATGCCCTTTCTTGTAGTATGAACTCAAATTGTGCTTGTTTTCACTCCAACTCATTCAGCAGTTTCGGAGTGATACGCGGTGAAGGAACTTTACTTTCATCCCCTCTCCCAGGGGAACTTTCCTGAATTCCGGGATAAAATGTATCCCTTGTCCTTTCTTGTGGTATGAACTCAAATTGTGCTTGGTTTCATTCCAACTTATTCAGCAGTTTCGGCGTGGTGCGCGGTGAAAGGAATTTTACTTTCATCCCCTCTCCCAGGGGAACCTTACTGAATTCCAGGATAAAAAGTATCTTATGTCCTTCCTCGTAGTATAAACTAAAATCATGCCCAGTTTCATTTCAATACGTTCAGTAGTTTCGGCGTGATGCGCGTTTAAGAAACAGATTTTCAAAATATCTTCAATGTACAGAATTGGACCTGTTATAGCTTTATTATAAGTATAGATAGATACTCAAAAAGAACCAACAAGTTCACTTAGATGAGTAAACATTGGCAGTTTCTAAAAATAAGTATTAAGTTGGTGTAGTTATAGCAGATCGAAATTTACAAGCTAGATAATAAGTATTATTACGAAGTGCGCAAACCCGTGCCAACGTGCCACGTGTTAACAGTGTCCCAACAAAAGGTAAGAAGTAGGTACCTACAAAAGTGGGTAGGCGTAGATTACCTATGGTTATATAAACTAGGCATAGGTATAATTTCATCTATAATAAATATATCTCACGAACAATTTTAATCCAAAATTGGTCAATCTCCCATACACCTCCGCTTCGTACATATTATATTCTCACAGCAGCACTTCGTTGGCACTACTCGAAACAGCCTGTTATTGCAATCCCGCGCGTATACATTTGGAGAGGAGGCCATGATAGCCTGTTTCATGCAAGGAGACCACAGCAATAAAAGAATTGAGGTTACCATTACAGCCCCGAGCATCTTTGGACATCTGTACTGTAACATTAAAGGGGCTCATTTGATTTGGTATTTAGAAATATAATAAAATATAAAACCCTTTTTAATAAAGGGTTTTTATTATTACAAAGAAAATAAGGATCAAACAATAAAAACAAATTAGAACTAGAAGGTATTTACAATTGAAACAGTTCAGCTAACAGCAGACTGTTGCAAGTAATCGTGGTGTAAAGTGTAAACTGTTGAAGTAAAGTGTCTTCGACCCTGAGCTATGGTTTGTTGCTATGGGGAAACTCTGTCGATGCTGAAAGAGTCTTCAGAGTACAGAAGAGATGCCTCAGAGTTATTAACAAGGCCTGGGTTCGTGACTCTTGCAAGCCTCTGTTTAAGATATGTAATATTATGCCTCTACCTTGCATGTACATTAGAGACATATGCATGTTTGTAAAATCTTACCCCCAACACTTCACCAAACGTAAGGATATTATCACTCGACAAAAAAGAGCAAAATTCAATAATCTGTTATACAAGCCACAATGCCATAAGCGGATCTATGAGAAAAATGTTTATAATATGTGCATCATTATCTTTAATAAGTTACCAGAATCTATTAAAGAACTCAATGGTAATTTATTTAAACAAAAATTAAATAGGTGGTTGCTTGACAAATGTTTCTATAATGTAAATGAATATATTAATTTTGAGTAGAATAATTTATTATGTTTTGACTATGATTGTTAATTATTGTTTTTTAACTATTTATCTTCGATTGTATTGTTCTTGATTATTTTGACGTGACAACGTCTTATAAATTGGTTTGCCGGGTGACACTTCAAGAAACTGCGTTACGCTCCGCTCACGTTATGCGCTCACAATGAGAGCGAGTGAGAGGCACGCGTCCCTTCCACTCGGGCATGGTTAGCCCGCCTAAGAGCGAGAGAGACAGACATAAAAAGTGAAAGGAACTCAAAGTCGTTGTCACGTAAAACTTTCGCCCGTATACCGACTTTACAGGCAACCAATTTTTTTTAAAATTGATTATTTTAACGATTTGCATCATTGTGAGTTAATATTTGCACACCTGCTTGCGGGTTGAATACATTTGACATCACTCTAGTCATAAGATCTGACATGTACCTGTAATAATGTATTCGGCAAATAAATGATTTGATTTGATTTGATAATCTAGAGGTAATTCAACTGATCCATATTAATAACAGTCGGAAGCGTCCCCAAGACGCTGGCTGCATTGCCCCGCTATATGGCAATGCTGATACGCTGCGCCAGATACTCACCAGCTCTCGTATTGGGCCACGCGTCACTTTGACCAGACGTTCAGATAAATTTAAAAAAATGATAGTATCGAGGACCTTGGGTCTTCGACTCCGAGGGGAGCAAATGCCTAGGCTCTGTCGAGACCTGCATTTTTGCGCCCTATCGATCCTCAGCTAAATCTGCCGCAGTGCCGCCGCACCGTATTTAGGTATTTTTGCACGCTGAAGCATAGAATAACTATATACCTAGTACTAACGGCTGAAATTAAAATGTCTAAGCGTCATCTATCATATGTATATACCTACCTAATCCGAAGCTCTGAGTGAAGATATCAATTTTTTATATATAGCATATAACAACTGTTTGAATGGTTCTTTCGATACTCTTATCGATGCTGTCTATGTAATTTCAGTGAGGATGTAGGTATCGTTACAGGTAGATATGTGTTAACCGAACTGAACATCATAGGCAACTTCAAGACGTCTCGTTTCCACTGATAGATACATAGATATCGTTTATTGTCAAAAAGAAAACATGTCTTTGGTAAGTAGGGTCTTAAGTCCTAAATAAGGTATCAACACACTAGAGTTCTCTAAAAATAGTAATAAAGATAAATGTGTGATGTGTTTCAGTTTAGTTTCCCCTGAAAGGTTTCATTCTCAATTTGACATTTATACCAAAACCTTGCAGTAGTTCCTAGGTATATTTTAGATTAGGCTTCAAACAGGAGGGGCTACCTACTGATGACTTTGTTTACCGGCCTGAATCGGAATTCACTGGATTATACAAAAAAAAAACGATACGTGGATCTCATCAACTTGTTCGACTTGTCACCATTATAAGAAGGTAAATTGTACCTTATTTAGATCCAAGCAAAGAAAACTGTAGATACTTACTATTTAGTGCTATCAGCATTACTTATCTAAGTCATTTCAACGTAAGATATTATATTTGTTCATTGGGAATCCAAATATTCTACAAATTGTGGAAAAGGATATTTTTTACATAATTTCCACTTTGTTTTAGATCAGGTACGATAATTTACAACAAAAAAATTACATGCAAGTACTGCAAATGTACTGAAATTAATCATAGCATATTCATAGCCAAGTATGTATGTATAGTACGACAAAGTTAAGCGTAGATAAAGATAAAGATACATTTATTTGGCCAAAAAAAAAACAGGTAGTTACAAGCAAAAGATACAGTGTACAAGTGGCGTCTGTGCTGCCCCTGTTGGCCAAAAAGGGTCAAACTCAGCTCTGTGCTGAACCACGCGTGCGCGCGGATCAACGCTGATTTTCAGTTTGAACCTGATTATTTAATATTAGATCGGCCAAAATGATCTTCTTTCTTTTCATAAAACTCTTAACTTGCGTTATATGTAGGTACCAACAACCTTCACTTGACGCAAAGGCCCTGTTCATATGCATTATGCATACGATATCCGGCTATCAACAAAGCGATCGCTTGTCCTCATAAATCACCAGGGCAGGGCGTCAACCACCGAAATACCCACCCCGTGCCTATGATCAGGGCCCGATGCTAGGAGTTCTTCGTCAACTCTTACCAAAATTAGCCCAAGCGGTGCGAGTTAAAGTATGAGTTTTGCATACATTACGAAAACTGTAAGTGTTCGTTTCCTTACCTACTTAAGAACATTTATTATTAACCTCTCGACTGTCGACGCACCTTTAAAAGGTCGATTCAAAAAACGCGCTTCTGTTTAGCAGCCTTTAGAAGGCGCCCGGCTTTGGCACGTTGTAAATTGAAATCTGTGACCCTTTTATCGCGCTCTAACTCTAGTGAAGTGTAGTAACAATGACAAGGATGAATATATAATCACGTTTCAACTTTAAAAACCGTAGTCTAGAAGGAAGAAACTTGTTATTGTTCAGTTTGTGTGTGGCGTGCCCCGCGGTGAAAAGTTCGTGATGGAAGTGAAGTTTTATCAAAGATGTTTGTGTGAAAGAACGTGAAATTGATATTACAATTTAAAACGGTTGTAAAATGTATGTAGAAGTAAAAAAAATTGTTTTCCTTCAAATCGTTGTATTATTTTTGAATTATCATGACTTTTACTGAATAAAGTGTGAAAATTTCACTCATCCCAATTTCAATTCAGATTTAACAATATATTTTATGTTAAAACGAATCTTATTGGTATGCCATCGTTTAGTATAATTCAATACAATTACAACGATATATTTATATAAATAGCTATAGTAACAAATTTTTTAAATATCGGCATTTTAATATGACGCGTCGATTTTTCGCCGTGACAGAGTACGTCACCGTGACAGATGCGCATTATTGCGAAAAATGGCCGCGACGCACAAGAGGTTATGTATATTATTATGTATATCAGTTATCTAGTACCCATAACACAAGCTCTGCTTACCTTGGGGCTAGATAATGCTGTGTGAATTGTCCAGCATTATTTATTTATTTATTTAGCGCCCTGCAACGCTCCTACCGGATGGATACCGAGAGGAACTACTTTTCGTGGTATTATTGTGATCCAATATTTTCTCAATAGTAGGGAACTCTTTGACATGTAAGCGGTAGTAAACTGGCACGTTCTCAAAAACTTTTTCCGTTTTGGTAATTTACAAACTCCTGAAGTCTGAAATGGGTAAGCAGTGCCACCGACCGCGACAATCACAAATAACTTGGTGGAACTGCAGCGAAGATAAGTTGACGGCGGTAAACATAACTTGGCAATGACATCGACATTTGCAATAAGTACGTACCTACCTTGGACGAGCGAAATCACGTAGGTACGGTCAGCAATGAAAGTCGCTGAGCATGAATTGGTTTTAAAATTACCTTATCGGCACTACACTCCATAAATAACTGACGATTAAACGGCCATAATAATCTAAACAAGATTATATTACAAAAGTCGCCATCACTACTATTTCATAAATTGCTGAACACTAAGTTGTATTGGACATTTGGATTCTTTCATTTTGATCTGTCGTATTATGGAAATAAAAAACTAAATGTTACCCCATACGTACATCACACATATACACAAGTAAATTTAATTATGATTCTTTCGTTGATGTACTTTCACTATCACCAAATAGTTTCCATGGCAACGGGCGTCAAAAGTTTCATTCATGTGTCATCAAACTAAATTAGACTTGAAATGAAACAGAACTTTATTGACAAGAGTATTATAGTCAAATAATATAAATAAATTAAAACTAGTATTTACAATTGAAACTATTGAGCTAATTGCAAACAATCTACAGGTAGCTCAACTGATCCATACCAGTCGGAAGCGTCCCCAAGACGCTGGCTGCATTGCCCCACTGTATGGCAATGCTGATGCGCTGCGCCAGATACTCACCAGCTCTTGGATGCGTCACTTGGAACCTTGGAACCAGACGCTCAGATATATTTTTTAATCTTGCCTCTACGCGACCCTAGGTCCGCGGGATACCCCACAAACCTCTAGATCTAGACGCCAAAAGGTAGGCAAATGTAGGTTCCGTCGAGTCTTGCCTATTTGGTAATTCCTTCATTCATTTTTTTCCTTCATTAAATTCAGAAATCAAAAAATATCACTTTATTTCCGTGTCAGTGTTTAGTTTTATATTTTGACCTTTTCTAAGTGTACATTTATTGTATTTATGGAAATAAAGAGTTTCTGATTTTGATTTTGAATTATAACTAGATGTCACCAGTGTAAACTCAATTTTTTGCACGTGAACATAGATCTTTGATCAAAGAAAGTAAGGGAGGGGTGATTTCGTTCGTCCGAGACATAGATGAATACTATTTACCGGGATTTGGAGAGCGTTTTATAGTTTTTAAAACACGCCAAATTATTATTTATACATCTGTTTCTACCTTTATTTAAGATTCCATACAAAAATGGAACGTCTTCCCCTCTAGTCTTTAGTGCCTATTTTCGTCCGTTCCACCTAGTTACATTGTTGTTACATTGATGTAACCTTTTAACTCTTCGGCCAAAGTAACGCTATACTGAGATCGTCGGCCATCAGATCTACGCGATATTTGGGATCTAGTACACTTGCGCCAAAGACACTTGCGCGAAGGACACTTGCGCAAAGGACATTTTCGCGAGAAGACATTTGGGCGAGTGGACAGATGCGCGAATGGACACTTGCGCTAAAAAGCTCCTAATATCTCTCGAAATAGACGAGTTGGGGATTTCGCCACTATGTAGATAATTTAGCTCTCTTGTGATAATTATATCTTACCTGCCCCTACCCCTCCCACTTCATTCCGCATAACGAGAAACCTACTTTAACGTAGACCTTCGTAGCACGTGCTACGATGCTAGGAGGGAAAAACCCCAAACTAATCATGTCTCTCGAAATAGACGTTGCAGAGAGTTCTAAATTTCACCACTGTGTTGGGACTTTTACTCTCTTTTTTGTGATATATCTAACTATGACCTAACTCTCCCACTTCCTTCCTCACAGCGAGAAACATACTTTATCGTAGACCTTCGTAGAACGTGCTACGATGCTACGAGGGATCAACGTAGCATACCAAAGACTTCAACGCGCACGGTGCGTGCGCGTTGAAGTCTTTGGTATGCTACGTGCTTCCTTACTACACAAAAAGTTTGTGTAGTACTGATATCTAGGTCTAGTTTGACAATCAAACCCGCTAGGTTCGCCCCTTTACGTAAATATTTTAAACTCTAAATTAGTTAGCCATAACAAGGAAGGTCGTCTAACGATGGGGGTCGGTGTATGTATTTACTGTAATCAGTCGCGGTAAGTCATTAAAAGAAAGGAATTTGTTAATTTAACTACCATATCCAAAGATAGATTTGACACTGTTTTGACTTCTTTCTCTTCTTTCTTAGACTCCCTCTAAAGCAGGGTTTCTTAACCTTTTTGCAGTCACGGACCACTTTCACAATTTAAATAATTCCACGGACCCCTATCAAAGAATATCTTAATCATAAGTAAAGAAAACAAGCCAAATTATATTGAAAAATCACTTTTATTAGTTGGTAGTGTTAAAGCTACCTACAGAAACGCAAGACTTGGCCTGCCAAGGTAATTTCTACGTCAAATAAAACAGTAGGTACTCACTTGAAAATGTATAATGGTCACTTTCACAAACTTAGTAGGTAAGACAGCCTTCCACTTTGGCGAACAAAATCCGACTGACTGTCAGAGCGGGTCGATGTGACCCTCTCGGCTAAATTGTTACCGCCCACCAACCTGATCGTTCGAGGCTTGTGATTGGTCGAGAATTGCCGCCCCGCTATGACAGTGAGTACTTGTAAGTCAAATGCAGTACTAGAAACAAAACAGTGTCTTTTAAATATTATTGAAAATGATAGATGGCAAAAGTAATCTATACAATAATGTGGCTTTTAAATAATATTGCCGACAGTCGGCCATCCTTATTATAACGTACGCCCTCGGACGGGAGGTACAGGAATTTTGTTGTTACATTATTGTTGTAATATATACTTTAATTAACGTAAGAATTATACAATCAAGAGCTATTAATACCTGTATTATATACTAACAATCAAATTTTCATCAACGAATAGAAAACTAAATCAAAAGTTAGTGACCAATCAAATAAACTCGACTTAGACACTCACACTTAACAATTAAATTTATCTAATTATTTATTTACTGGCAACAACATGCCATTTAAATCGTAAAGCTACTTATAATTTATATATTTGTTATGAGACCAGGGATGTCTCTTACTTGACTACAAGGACCAGGGGTATCCTTTTACTACTAGATTACAAGGACCAGGGGTATCCTTTTACTACTAGATTACAAGGACCAGGGGTATCCTTATACTACTAGACAACAAGGACCAGGGGTATCCTTTTGCTACTAAATTACAAGGACCAGGGGTATCCTTATACTACTAGACTACAAGGACCAGGGGTATCCTTTTACAACTAGATTACAAGGACCGGGGGTATCCTTATACAACTAGACAACAAGGACCAGGGATATCCTTTTGCTACTAGATTACAAGGACCAGGGGTGTCCTTTTACTTTTAGACTACAAGGACCAGGGGTATCCTTTTCCATAATTCTAAAAGCTGCTCTTTACTGGTTAAACTCTCACAGACTGACGATTTGATAGAGGTACTTTTATTGCAATCTATATATTTATTTATGTTTCCTCTGCTGAGGAGTTACTAAGATGATTTGACCATTCTTGTCAACTGGAAAATGCCCAACATTGTCGTGGTCCAACCTTAACCACCTACCAGCGGACTCCTTTGGGCACTACCCACCTATCACCATCTGGCGTAACTCTGGAAAGTTTTTTTTTTTTTTTCCCTTTAGCTTGAAATTGCAAAAAATATCAGTAAATAAATTCAAACAAATTGTCAAAACCAGACTGTGCAAAAATTTAAAAAATAACAACTATCAGGCTAAATGTTTCCTCGTCGCTTCTTTACTTTAGTCTACATACCGAAGGGACAGAAATCAAATAATAATCACTTTATTTCCGTGTCAGTGTTTAATTTTATAATTTGACCTTTTGGACCTAAGTGTACATTTATTGTATTTATGGAAAAAAAATGTTTGATTTGATTGCTTTTATTTGATTGAGAGCCTGTGTAAGCCTATAGACTACTGACTCGTCACTTTTTAATGTTATAGACATTTTACCAGCAGTGGTGTGCCTAACTCGGGCAGACAGGGGGCAAAACATTCCCTTTGGTTATTGAGCAGAGCCATTAACTTTTCCTTCTGCAGCTTTATCAGACGTAGATGCCTGCTTGGAGTAACACTGGTTCGTTTCGTGACCGTGTTTTCTACAATTTTTATTTTATTTTTATTTTCAAAATTTTAGGAAAACTTACAGCTTAAGAATAGTTATTTACTTAATACATGCTGGTACAGGCCAGCGCATGTGTGCTGAGGGCCAATTAAAAGTTTCCGCAGATATTTACATAGAATAATAAATGACGCACAGTGAATGTAGACGACTTTAAGAAAAACAAGAACAAAATCAAAAATTATCTCAAAAAGAATTCATCGCTTAGCAAGCGTTTAAGCTTACTTGCAAGTGTGATAAATAAATCAACATCAGTGTTTTCCTTGACCAATGAGTTGAACGATTTGCTAGCTCGTATTAAGAATGCGTTTTGTCTATAATTCGTTTTTACCGTAGGAACGTAAAGAATAGTCAGTTTTCTCAATGCAGCAGTATTTGTACGCAACCCTAATTGCTCAAGAAGCGCAGGACAGTCTACGTTGCCATTGCAGATGTTTATTAGGTATGCTAGGTCAGCAATTTGCCTGCGATCAGAGAGTGGAAGGAAATGAAACTTGCGACACCTTGTAAAATAGTCAGGTAGGTTCATTTTAGTTCGGTATTGTAGGTATCGCAAAAACCTTTTTTGTATGGATTCGAGACTCGATGAATAAATCGCGTAGTTTGGGTTCTACACCTGCGATGCGTACTCGAGGTGGCTACGTACGTAAGCACAGTACAAAATTTTAAAAGTTTTAACATTTATGAACTCCGATGACATTCTCAGAACAAACCCCAGGGCGCGAGACGCCTTCTTTATTATATTATTAATTTGTTCGTTGAATAACAACTTAGTGTCAAATGTTATACCAAGGTCTCTTAACGAGTCTACTCTGGTTATAGGAAAGTTAAAAAAAATGTGTAGGTAGAGATTAATTTACTAGGTTTACGGCTGAAAGAACATGTGTAATCATTTCGAGACATTCGAGAATTACCACAATTTTTTATTTCGGTAGTGCACTGTTGCACAGTGTAAAGATAAAGACAAAGATAAATTTATTTGCTTCAACATAATGTAGGTTACAGTTGCAGATCTAAAATATATTAAATGTTTCAATTATGTTCTACATTAAAATTAGGCATGCAAATTTTTAAAATTATATTTCTAATAAGTAAATTGTTCATGTATAATTAAATGGTCAAAGTTTTAAATTGACAACTAAAAAGTCATTAATATTATAGTAGCACTTACTTACTAATAATTGTTTTAATTTACTTTTAAACATAGTCTCACTAAGATTTAAAAAGGACTTCGGTATCTTATTATATATTTTAGGTGCCATATAGACTATGCTTTTTTGTAACAGTGCAGTTTTGCAACTAGGCATACAGAGTCTGTTGTTATCTCGCCTGTTACGTATCGCAATGTTAGCCATTCTCACAAACAGATTACGGTTTTTTCTTACAAATAATAAAACTTCGAAAATGTATAGTGACGGAAGTGTAAGAATCTTATGCTTAATAAATAAAGGTTTGCAAGTATCAGTCATAGGTATGCCGAACATGGATCTTATAGTTCGTTTTTGCGCTTTAAATATAATATCTTTGTCCGTAGAGTTACCCCAAAATATTATCCCAAATCTGAGTATAGATTCTACTGTCCCGTAATAAGCCGTGAGCAATGATTGTACATTAACCGTTGTGGATAGTTTGTATAGAGCATATGCTGAACTACTGATTCGTCTACTAAGTATGTCAATATAGTTTACATAGTTTTAGATTTAAATTAAAGAATTTTCTGCTTAACCATCAGCAGGAACAGGAAAGTCTTAGACACGACACAAGTGTTCTTTAGAAATATTGTATTAATACCTACTAGTTAAATAACATTAATACTTTTTAAATAACTTTCATCTCCTAAATTTCTCTTATTAGTTATACACTTAGTCATTAAATACTTACTGTACTTTATTAAAATAGGTACGAGCATATCCCACATTTGTTATTTTTTATTTTTATATTGGAAGTTTTTATATTTGTCTTTTCAAGTTTGTCTCTGTTTGATTTTTATGTTTGATTTTTATATTTGTCTGTTTGAGTAGTTAGTCCGTAAAGCCAACATGTGGCTCTGACGGAAGACCAGCGTTGGTTGCTAGCTTGCTAGTCAACCAACTCATGCTGAGGCAGAGCCATTTTGTTACTGAGTTTACACTTAATTTTAATTTAGGTTAATTATGTATTTTAGTCTAAGCTGTGTAAGTTCTGTAACGAATAAATTTATATTCTATTCTATTCTATTCTATTCAATGTGGCATTTCCAATTAAGTTTTTGGTCAATTTGTATACCTAAAAATCGTGTAGAGTCAACTTTATTAACAGTACAACCAAGTGTGGCCCTCCTGTTTGCAATTGAAGCAAACAGGAGCCTTAGTGCCTTCTTTCAAGCGCGCATCTTGGGGAGTACTTGTAGTCTGTGATCTTAAGAAGAATTTAATGTTGGTATGCCTGTGGTTTTGCGAGAGTGATGACTGTAAGGATGCCTGTTTGTTTTTGAAATTATATTTTTTAAATTTGTATTAATCATGTTAATAATATGAGCATCTTATTTATTATTTCAATTATTTAATTTATTTGCCTCATTGTTCGAATACTATATAATTTTCAATCTTTATTATTCTGTATAGATTTATTTTATAAAATGTTTTCCTATTGTTATAATAATTTTAATTGAGATTAGATAAATGATGCTTTTTCATTTTAAGTAACTAGTGTAATTGGTTTATGAAAATCGTGTTAGTTACTAAACAAACAAACAATTTTGTCGAGGGCTTGCGTTAGGTTTGTGACCGAACATTCCTAGCATTCCTTAAGTAAGTCAGGAGCTTATCATAATCGTCGTATTTAACAGCTTCTGGACCCAACCGTACAGAAGGATCGTCTATTCCATGCAAAATGCACTCATCGGCACGCCTACCTACTATTCCACACCTATTTACTAGCGCGACCTTGTCGTAATAGTATGTTTCCAGTGACTCCCCGAACCGGACACGTTTAGCATGTCTGCAAGCATCTGCCCGTAATTTTCATCGGATGGAAATGCGGTCGACAATTTAACCTGCCATTCTTCCCATGAGAAAAGAACAAATGACACTCCCTCATACCTTTTCTAAGTGTACATTTATTGTATTTATGGAAATAAAGAGTTTTTGATTTTGAACGCTGAGTCAGCCCACGTAACTTAGGTAGGGCAAAGTGGACAACTTGTCGCTGGCTCCACTTGTATAATGAAGCGCATTCATTAACTTATGAAGCCAGATTGAAATAGTTTGTTCCTTTCTTGCGGGGTCGAATTCAGGTATTGTGTTATGTATACTGCCTAACTTATCTTGAGACTCAGAACGATTACATTTATAGCATCTAGTAAATTAACAAAAGTTTTTAGAGGTAAGGGGTTCACCTCTTGCCCGACTCTTCCGACGACTGACTCGACTGCGTGAACGGTGGCGGCCGTCTCGACTGCATTGACGACGGCGGCCATCTAGACTGTGTAGACGACGGCGGCCGTCTCGACTGCGTGGACGGCGGTGGCGAGCGACTACTGCGTGGCTGCGGGCGGCGAGCGACGACTGCGTGGCTGCGGGCGGCGAGCGACGACTGCGTGGCTGCGGGCGGCGAGCGACGACTGCGTGGCTGCGGGCGGCGAGCGACGACTGCTTGGCAGCGGGCGGCGAGCGACGACTGCGTGGCTGCGGGGGGGGCGAGCGACGACTGCGTGGCTGCGGGCGGCGAGCGACGACTGCGTGGCTGCGGGCGGCGAGTACGGCTGCTTGGAAGGCATCTGGCCCGACTGTGCGCGCGGAGACTGCGAGACCGTGAGCGGCGTGTCCTGTGGCTGACCCGACTGCGCGAGGGGCGTCCACTAGCCCGACCGTGTGGGCGTTGATTGGCTGGGTCAAGTGCAAGAAGACCTCGTATGGCATTAATTTCGGCGGAGGACCGTTCTATCTCCGTAGGGCGGCCTGGAGAATAGGCTCCTTGTTCAAGGACATCCACTGCAAATAAATGAAAAGACCGCAGCACAGTTACTGTTCAAGATTTCGGTTAAGTTAGGTCAGCCAGACTTAGGTTTGCCTTAAGTTAGCCTTAAGTTTGTGTTAGGTTAGGTTTGGTACTATAGGGTAAAAATAACTTTTGGGCAGTTTGCGATTATCTCATAAACGGTAAGAGATACGTCAAAAATAACCAAATTTTCATTCCCCTATGTTACCCCACTCGAAAAATAACCAATTATCCTAAACCACTTTGGTTGACGTCATCACCACTTTTGTTCTTTTTGCACACGGAAAAAATGAGTTATGAGTAAAAAAAAGATAATTAGCTATCCCTTCTTTCACCAACCACTATGTGGCTTATAAATTTCTGGGGGCGCTTATAATGAGCAGATGCTATTAAGGAGTAGCCTTAACCACGCATCAGTCTCATCGCAAAGTGCTACAAAAAGATGCTAAACCGTAGATAACTACCCACAATAAGGCGATGCTATCGAAGAGTAGCTTCGACCACGCTTCGGTCTTACTGTAGAATTACTCGCAACGAGTCGATGCTATTGAGGAGTAGCCTCAACCACGCATCAGTCTCACTGCTCGTTAAAGTTGTACAATTTGGTGAAAGAAGCGAGAGATTAAGAGTAAAAGAAAGAAAAAAAAGAAAAATAACACGTGGTTTTTGTTTAAATTGTTGAAATAGTGCTTATTATGAACTTTATCCATACGAAACATACCCATTTCCATTACAAGTGCACGTGGCGATCATATCCCTTCTTCTGAATTTGTTAAAGCTACCTACAGAAACGCAAGACTTGGCCTGCCAAGGTAATTTCTACGTCAAATAAAACAGTAGGTACTCACTTGAAAATGTATAATGGTCACTTTCACAAACTTAGTAGGTAAGACAGCCTTCCACTTTGGCGAACAAAATCCGACTGACTGTCAGAGCGGGTCGATGTGACCCTCTCAGCTAAATTGTTACCGCCCACCAACCTGATCGTTCGAGGCTTGTGATTGGTCGAGAATTGCCGCCCCGCTATGACAGTGAGTACTTGTAAGTCAAATGCAGTACTAGAAACAAAACAGTGTCTTTTAAATATTATTGAAAATGATAGATGGCAAAAGTAATCTATACAATAATGTGGCTTTTAAATAATATTGCCGACAGTAGTAATAATGGCACTACTCTTATTTCTAATCTGAAGCTTAAAAAGAAGGCTGTTGCTGTTTGGCCTCGATAAGAACTTTAAATTGTGGGGATGTCTTCGACAAAGCAAGGCGCATGTCATCGGCGACGTTCAAGCGATTTCGACTTTTTGTTTCTATCGACACAAAAAACCGAGAACCCGGCCTCACAAAGATACGTAGTAGCAAATGCTATCAGAATGGACATAGCTCGCTTGACAAGAAGAGGGTAAGCTTCACTCAAAGAACACCAAAACTCGCTGACATCGACGATCGCGGCAAAATCTCATGTCAATTAAGTCATCTTTGATAAGATCTTCATTGCTGATGCTGTCAATTTCAAATAAAAATGGACTTCGCACCCATGTTTCTTTGACGAGTTGTTCGGAGCTGAAATAACCTTCAAAAGACGTCTGTAATGTTTTCAGATGTTTAGACATTTCGTTTTGAATTTTTGATGTAATTTTCATCATGTTCCCGTCATCTTGTGTCACTAACTCTTCCAACATCGGAAAATTTGCGAAGATATCTGATTCTATCCTCCTTTTCCAAAGAGGCAGTTTAGGTACATAAAAAAACCTTTCAACCGTTCAGATGCATCCGCGATAGTCACTGCAGGACCCTGAAGAGACAGGTTAATTTCGTTCAAATGAGAAAATATATCTGCTAAGTAGCCCTTTAAAAAAAATTTCGCTCTCGAGATATTCATAAAGTGTATTTACTTTTTCTTAGTAAGTAAGTAACACTTCTGCTCGCAACTCAAACAAGCGCTTTAAGACTTGTCCCTTGACAGCCAACGAACTTCTGTGTAGTAAAGCAGTACTTCATGTTCTGATCCCATTTCTTGACAAAGTCTTTTAAACAGGCGGTGGTTTAAGGCTCTTGCTCTGACGAAGTTAATTATTTTCACACATATCGACATAACTTCCTTCAAATAAGTGGGCAAAGTTCGTGAAGCTAAGGCCTGTCGATGTAAAAAACAATGAGTGATTATGACATGAGGGATCTCTTTTTTGATCAAAGCTGCAAAATCAGATGTGTTACCAAGCATTGCCGGAGCTCCGTCAGTGCATATGCTACCAAAAGTTTAGTTCCCCAATCGATATGATGTTCGTTGAAAAATCTTTTAACCATCTCAAAGACGTCGGAAGCCTTAGTAGTCGCTAAAAGCGAGTTACAAAAAAGAAACTCTTCTTTAATACTACGTGTGTCATGTCATGATGGACGTAACGAACAAACACCAAGAGTTGGCTGCATTGTGAAACATCGGTGCTTTCATCCAATTGCACACTGAATGGAAAATATGGTGAAGCATTCAGTTCTTCAAAAACTTTCTTCAAAACATTTGACGACATTTCAATAATTCGCGGCGCGGCGCCCGGTCTCTCTCCTCTGCCGCCCTCCCTTCACCGATGATCGGTGACCATAGTCGGTGACCGATCGCAGTTGGCAAGCGATAGACATGAGATAGCAAGATAGGTACTGAGCACAGTGAATGAGAGACGTGGCGCCACAGGATTAAATGAAAAATCAGAAAAAAACATGAAACGCGCTGCTATGAAACCCTGCCCAGTTTAGTCTTTGTTCAATTAACTCATGTTTTGTGACGGATTTTTAACTGACCTACTGCGGACCCCCGGTACACATTCTACGGACCCCCTAGGGGTCCATGGACCCCACGTTAAGAAACCCTGCTCTAAAGAATGTCGCGAGTTACATGCCAATTGAAGTACAGCGCTATGTCCGAGGTCACGAAAGTGATGTCTGGGGCAGATTCTTGTAGATGCTCATTCACTAATTTAACCCGTGTGAAGTCCCCGTTATTATCAGATACAAAACTATTTTCAATAGAAGCGTCAAATAGTTGCAACCCTCTAGTATCTTGTCTTGGATGACCAATTGGAATGTTTTCCATTGAAGTCGCCGGCGACTATTGAGAGTTAACTTTGAAAAAAACCCCTCCCAGTCGCATTGCGAAGTTCTTATCGACGAAGGACAATAGACTGATGCTACATAATCTAGATAGGTACCTATCATATATAAATTTGAAACATACCATCTCAATTCCTGTATGATTAATATTATGTATATGCGTTTTAATTGATTTATGGGTAATGAGCGCCACACAGCCATATGAATCTTGCCTATCTTTTCTATAGATGGTATAATTATTTATACGACAACTAATTTCTTCATTTATATATCATTTATATTTTTTTCACGTTTCACTAACTATGCCCTACCTATGCTATACCTATTCTTTCCTGAGACAATAGTGCTTCTAATTCAAGTGATTTACGTATCAGACTTTGTGCATTCCATTGCGCAATGTTAATAAACTGCGCAGCGGAAGGCACTGGGCCTGAAGCCCTGGGAGTTCGGTTATTGGTGATGGTGGTGCTATCCATCATGGAAAGCCTCTATATTACTCATTGTCTTAACAATAGGTGCCATAACTCTGCACATTTTCTTCACAACTATCTTTCTTGGAGTCATAATCACTTTCTTCTATACTATTACTGCATTCCTGAAAGTTTTGATTTCGTACTTCACTTTGGCTATATGAAGACTGAGTCTAGTAAATTCATAAGTCCTGTGTTGATCACCAAATTCGAAAACTTTATCTATCCTTGATTCATATCTCTTCTTTTCGATATATTTCGTCACTGCGTATATAGCGTTTTATAGGTGATATTATCTTTACTCATAACGGCCCTTATGTCTCTTTCCTTTATGAATACTGGGCATGATTTATCAAAAGCCATATGTTTTCCCTTACAATTAATGCATCTGAATTTAGTCACCTCACAGGATAGCATGATTCTTGCCACACTTGGGACATACGGCTTTCTTAGTAGGGCACGATCGTGTTAAGTGAACAAACTTCCAGCATACAGAGCATTGCGTAACTGGAAAGGTAAATGGTTCCACTTTAAACCTACAGCCGTAGGTACCCATAAATATACTCGGGCAGCAATGATCCCTTGAATGCAAATCTCACAGTTTAACTCAATACCCAGTCGCCACTATCTGACGCTCTTTTAAACCGCTTTACTGCGACAATCTCAAACCCACATTTGAAAGCATCCATCATTTCTTCCTCCGTAGTCTCCATCTCCAAATTCCTCACCACTCCGTAGGTCGTGCCCACCTCGCTTGTCAGGTAACATCGTAGTCCAAAAGACGAAAAGCTGTTGTTCAGTAACACGTCAGCATCCTCTCTCTATTTTCAATCTAAAAATATGGGACAAAATTATGGCCAAAGTTTTTGTTATTATAGTGCGTAAGCCTCGCACTCTGGCTAATTTCTAATTTCTAAGAAATCAAATAATATCGCAAAAAATTTCGACTTCGACGGGACTTGAACCCGCGTCCTCCCCTCAGTACGGGAATGTAATAACCAACTACACCACGAAGTCAAGTGACAATGTTGCGAAATTTTGGCGATATTATTTGATTTCTTAGAAATTAAAAATTATGGCCTTTTAAACTTTATGTATTTAACATTATTAATGTTATCCGCTTTTAACAACTTCGCCAATCCTATCTGCTCAGGCAGCAGTTGAAAGACAAACCTCAAAACATTGTGGTCCGCTATATTGTTTAACTGATGAGTGATTGATGACTCACATAACAAACGCCGGCTCCGCATGAACTTGCACCACACTCTCGGATTCTATCACATCACCATCCATGCACTCATTCACCGTTAGAGTCCCAAAGGAGTTTCTCCTGGACGGAGGTCAAGGATCGACCTCGCCCATCATTAGTAAGTTCTTGCTATAGGCACAATAAATAAATAGTACCTACAGTAACATGACAGAGCCGTCTCCTTGAACTTTATACCTATAGTTGAGCGGAGCGCTAGGGTTGGTACCTACTAAGTGTTTTGACACGCACGCGGTCGAAAACCGCACGCGGCGGCCGCAAAAACGCATGACAGGAAAAGGGCCCTAAAAGCTAATAATTATATACCTACATGTACCTATATTACTTACATTAAATACATAGCAGAATTTCCCATAAATTTTTAATGATAGTACCTAACTACCTACCTATCATTTGTCCATCACCCACCTCCGAAGAGATAATCAAATAAGCGAAGGCTAAGTGCGTGTCGACTTCGCACATTTAGGGTTCCGTACCAAAAATAATGGAATTTCAGAGAAAAAATATATAGTGATACATCAATATTTAATATTTGTTAGTAACATTACTTATACTTCGGGTACGGAACCCTAAAACGCAGTAAAGACTAATAAAAAGCAATATTTATTTTACATTTCAGCATTAAGAGGAAGTTGAAAAAAATTACGTGTTTATTAGTGTTAGTAATTAGTGTTGCTTAAACCAACACTTGGTTTATCCAACGTTGAATTTAGGCACCCGTAAACACTGCAGTATACTCGTTGTCGTGATGCCGCCATTATTTAATTTATTACTTATTCGTCGCGCACTTTTCAACGTTGAAGCACAGATGTACACAGATTGAGTGTCGCGCGTCAAGAGTGACGAGGTTGAAACTCTGGAACTGTAGAGTAGTTAGCATCAGTTGGTATATGGACAGGCGTCCGATGTGACGTGACAGCACCGTATGGGCCATCTGTATATTCCTACATCTGTGCGTTGAGGTATCGAAACGGAGGTGGACAGCGCGGGCGTCGTCGCGGCACAACAAACTCGTCCAGCTCAGCGACCAGTCTCGGCAGCGCGTGCGTGACACTGGATAGATTTGTCTTGCGAAGATTGGTTAGCGGCCGTGTAAATGACGCTGATGTGTGCGAGCGGCGGTTCGGGGGCTCTAGTATGGAGTCGGAGTACTGTAGTTTAGTGTACTGTGCTTTAAGTAAGATAGTGCAAAGCGACGCTGTTATAGTACCTACTACAAATGCACGTGCAATCCGCACAACGCACCGCACGCAACGGATTTCGCTGATGTAGCAATAATCGACCTTTGTGGCGCGGTGGGCGAAGGTCTGCCTGCGACGCAGAAGGTTGCGGGTTCGATTCCCGCCTCGGGACAAATATTTGTACGATCTGCAGATATTTGTTCAGGGTGTTCTGGTCGTTTTCTATGTATAATAAAAAATATCTATCTATGTACTCGTATATTATTATGTATATCAGTTATCTAGTACCCATAACACAAGCTCCGCTTACCTTGGGGCTAGTTAAGGCTGTGTGAATTGTCCAGCATTATTTATTTATTTATTGATTATAAGAACTAGCTGCTTATTATATTACTAGGTTCTGCCCGCGGCTTCGCACGAGTTGTTTCTATGGAAACGTTCAAAGGTGATTTCTATCGCATGGGAACTCATTTATGGGATAAAAAGTAGCCTATGTTTTATTCCAGGCCTAGAATTATCTGCATGCAAAATTTCAGGCCGATCCATTCAGTAGTTTTGGCGTAAAGAAGTAACAAACATCCATCCAAACTTTCGCATATTTTATAATATTAGTGTGATTAGTATAACAATCAATATTCATAACATACTCGTAGTAACTGGTTTTGTAAAAATAAGACTGATTTTGAAGACAAAGATACCTAATAAAATACTGATAATCACACTAATATTATATATGCGAAAGTTTGGATGGATAGATGTATGGATGGATGGATGTTTGTTACCTCTTCACGCCAAAACTACTGAACGGATCAGGCTGAAATTTTGCATACAGGTAAGTCTAACCCTGGAATCAAACATAGGCGACTTTTTATCCCATAAATCAGTTCCCATGGGATAGAAATAACCTCAAAAAGTTTCCATAGAAACAACGTGTGCGAAGCCGCGGGCTAGTATTTAATAATGAAAGACTATTTATTATGCTTACAAACGTAAATAAAAAAGTAAGGCACTATTTGTATGTCGTGATCGGATGCAACGTGATCCGTTTCACTGTGATCAGATGGGACGTAGGTACCTACCCATTTATTGGATACGTCCCTTCTGATCACAGTAAAACTGTGAATGTGATTTTCCGTTTTCCGTGTGATACACGTAGATCACAGGATCTACGTGTATCATGTGTGCGATCGTCATCGTGTACCTACAGAGGTATTGAAATAAATACTCTGTACTAACTTCCCTATTATATTATCAATCATTCTATTGTTTATGTCATTAGTACTCTTTAGTACCTATTGAGTAAGTGGTGGCTTTGACTGTGTACATGGACAAAAATTTACCATAAAAAGACATAAGTAAACTAAACATAAGTAGAATAAACATGTAGGTAAAAAGCGTGTGCGTGATAATAGGAAATAGATACACTACACTTTGATCTTAGCCAAAAGGCCAGAAGAAGAAAAATAATTATAAAACTCAGAAATATGAAAGGTAAGAAACAAGTAAACTAAAACAAAACATTCAAATGAGTTACTTCATTCCTCGTCCTTGGACGAACGAAATCACCTACCGACTCACCACAAAACTCGCCAACTGGTTGGCACTAATGTGACGTTTGATGTTCGACGTTTGTGGTTTGACGTTTGTGGTTTGACGTTTGTGCGCTAGTACCATCTTACAAAAACGAACTGACGAAGCGATGACTGAGCTAGCTGGCGCGCCAATTTGCTTTGCCAGTCTTGCCAAGAACTAAATTTTGTAATGGAATCGGATAGTGCTGTTTTGTGGAGTTTATTTGAACAAAGTACCTACACCCCGTGGAGGAGGTAGGCAAATACGTCTCTGAGTGTCCCTAGTCATGTACTACCACATTTTTAGAAGAATACTGGAGAAAACAAACGCGTGAATTTCGCTTATGTCCATGTTATATATGCTATAGTGTATATCAAAGGGAGGTATTGAAACCAATCTAAAACCATTATATCGCATTATATGGCGGAAGGTACCATTACTCTTTACCGATTTTCAGAGGGCGTCGGGGTGCGGAGCCCCCCATTAAAAAGAACAAAAAGCGAAGACAGCAGCAAGACTTTATTTAAGTTTATTAACTTAATAAAATACACTACTACAAAAATACATAAGTAGTCAGATATATTTATTTACAATACACATAAAAATTCAAACAAATATTTGTAGATACAACAAACATTTGTTTGTACGATTTGACACTGGTCCGGGGCAAAATCTAGTATCAAATTTATTTTAAAACGTTTTTTTAATGCTTGCCAACAATGCTTACCTATACAAAGTGTGGCAAGCATGTGACAATATCGTCAAAAATAGACTTAAGTCCAAAATACCCTTAGCCCGTTTCTAGAAGCCTTTAGGATTTTTTATAAGCCTTATCATTTTGAGCGCCTAAACTGTTCGTTACAATTTAAACATAGGAATGGCTCGAATTTTTAATTCAGAAAATAGGTCATAAACAGAATAACATTGTAAATTCGTATAAAAGTAATAGATTTTTAAATAAAAGATAAAAAAACCGAAAAAGTTTCACTTTTACCTACGACGATAAAAATAAAAATGATTATTCAAATGATATTTAATGTACATATTACTTTATTACTGCTACTATTTTTTTGACGCGACAACGTCTTATAATTCGATAGAGCCGGCTGCACGCACGAAAAAACATGACGTCATGCGGCGTTACCTCGCTCTGAGGCGTTCCCTCGCTCTGAGGCGTTCCATGTAAGGCTTGAAGTGCAAGCGAGAGCGCTCGACATCTGTCTCTCTCCTACTTGAGTGAGCGATGCGTCTGCGTGGACAGCTGCTATATTATAGTACATTTACATGTTTTGATCGAGTATCAAATGCTACCATTCCATCAGTATTTTCTTAAGACGTTGTCACGTTCAACTATCGTCAGTAAACCGACTTTACAGACAACCAAACCTTAAATTAGTCTTATTTATCACTTAAAAGAATATACATAATACTGGTGTAGTAAGTTGACACATAGATTAGTTAGCTTATTTTTAGTTTTATAATTGGATTACCTACATTACTCGTAGAAATTTGTCTGTTTTAGTAGACTATACTAATCGCAACGTAGACCACACCACTATTGCATGAACTTGAGAGCGCTCTGCGCTATACCAATTCACGTCGCAACTTATGCTGGGCACTGCGAGCGACGATCCTTCTCTGCCGTAACACAGTTTTTAAACTAGCACGGCGGGTAGAAGTCAGGAGCAAGCCATGCATCACTTATTTGCAACTTTTATCTACCTCAAATTTTCTTCTGAGTTCACCAGCCAAGAGGCCCTTTATCATTGCGATATGAGGGTGTCCCAGCTGGAAGTCTCTCATCTTTTTAAGTTCATTTATGTTCCCTTTTCTTATATTGTCAATATCTGCTTATAAGTTTTGTAATGTAAGTACGTATGTTTTTGTGCAATAAAGAATTATTATGATTATTAGTATATAAGTAGGTACTTATATCATTTAAACCTACCTACCCATCTAATCCCTACATCATAAGGCTAGGCGCAAACGGACCAGCGGCCATCGCCACCGGTGAATGTCGCGTGCTACCGCCACAAGACACTGCTGTAGCGAGTGGCCGCCGCCGCCGGCGACACATGTGCGGCGAGTTCGTACAAAATGTATGAAAAAGCGTGTAAACAGCTTGTCGCCGCCGCCACTGGTGGCGGTGGCCGGTGGTCCGTATGCACCAAGCATTAACGAGAGTAACAAAAAATAGATAGTATTTTTAAATCCAGACCAAGACGTTTAATGAAGTAATTAGTGATAATAATTTTATCTAATAACTTCATGAAAAGTTTAGGATCTTTGATTACAGCCTGAAGAATTAAAATCCAAAGTTATCATCTTATAAGATCTCAGATAATATCTGAGATCTAATCTAATTTGAGAAATAGCCATAAGAAACGTAACATATTCTCTATTTATAATATTAATTATTCGATTCACAATCATAATTATTATCTTATTGCTAAAAGTAGAAACTACACATAAATTTATCCTGCTAACCAGGAATATAATAAATTAATAGTCTGTAATAGGCCTGGAGGCCTATTGTATGATATACATAGATTAATAATAATTTTGGAGCCGTCTACGTGAATAATCATAATTCGGCAGATGCACAGAACACTGGCATTCTGGACCACCTACTAG
Organism: Eupithecia subfuscata; assembly: GCA_963564075.1. Taxonomy (NCBI): domain Eukaryota; kingdom Metazoa; phylum Arthropoda; class Insecta; order Lepidoptera; family Geometridae; genus Eupithecia; species Eupithecia subfuscata. The sequence goes on from OY751095.1 coordinate 17,283,048, forward strand.
GTAGGTTACTTGTTTTTACACTTAAACACATAAAAATTCAAACAAATATTTGTAGATACAACAAACATTTGTTTGTACGATTTGACACTGGTCCGGGGCAAAATCTAGTATCAAATTTATTTCAAACACTTTTTACGTTTTTATAATGCTTGCCAACAATGCTTACTTATACAAAGTGTAGCAAGCATGTGACAATATCGTCAAAAATAGACTTAAGTCCAAAATACCCTTCGCCCGTTTCTAGAAGCTTTTAGAAGTTTTTATAAGCCCTATCATTTTGAGCGCCTAAACTGTTCGTTACAATTTAAACATAGCAATGGCTCGAATTTTTAATTCATAAAATAGGTAATAAATAGAATAACATTGTAAATTCGTATAAAAGTAATAGATTTTTAAATAAGAGATAAAAAACCGAAAAAGTTTCACTTTTACCTACGACGATAAAAATAAAAATGATTATGCAAATGATATAAGTAGGTACTTATATCATTTAAACCTACCTACCTACCTATCTAATCCCTGCAGCATAAGGCTAGACGCAAACAGACCAGCGGCCATCGCCACCGGTGAATGTCGCGTGCTACCGCCACAAGACACTGCTGTAGCGAGTGGCCGCCGCCGCCGGCGACACATATGCGGCGAGTTCGTACAAAATGTATGAAAAAGCGTGTAAACAGCTTGTCGCCGCCGCCACTGGTGGCGGTGGCCGGTGGTCCGTATGCACCAAGCATTAACGAGAGTAACAAAAAATAGATAGTATTTTTAAATCCAGACCAAGACGTTTAATGAAGTAATTAGTGATAATAATTTTATCTAATAACTTCATGAAAAGTTTAGGATCTTTGATTACAGCCTGAAGAATTAAAATCCAAAGTTATCATCTTAAGATCTCAGATAATATCTGAGATCTAATCTAATTTGAGAAATAGCCATAAGAAACGTAACATATTCTCTATTTACAATATTAATTATTCGATTCACAATCATAATTATCATCTTATTGCTAAAAGTAGAAACTACACATAAATTTATCCTGCTAACCAGGAATATAATAAATTAATAGTCTGTAATAGGCCTGGAGGCCTATTTTAAAACCGAAGCTATTGTGACTATGGGGTGTATGCGACTAATCGATTTTTCTTTTATTCCAATGGTTATTGTGGAACACACCATCTATTGGTCAACAGAGAAATTAGTGTTTTTCCCAAAAAAATTACAGGTTGCGCTATTACCTATGAAACTGTTCGATCGATGAGTTTTTTCTGGAAGTCACCATTTTGGGTCGGTGTATGTTGACAACCTACGCAGTCCGTACAAGTTTTATCAAAAAAAAAATAGTAAACAGAGTTTAGGTGAAGTTTTGAAAGAGAGAAAAGAAGAAATACTACCTAATTGTAAGTTGCTTTTACGATATTATTTGTAATCCTATGTCATTTCATTTATTTCGTATTATATTCTAATAGTTACTTTCGCCACATTTTTCTGAATTTCGGGGTGTTTGTAACTATTTTGACAAATTTGAGGTAGTTGCAATAGCCCCTTAGTTTTTGTATGGGAAATGTAAATCGCTAGTGATGTTCAGTATCGATAGAATGGCATATCGATATTTTGTAAATAAAATGAAGTATGAATTTTAATTAGAGCAGCGAAAAAAAATTACCGGCGACGCAAATAAATATACAGTACTGCATTACATTTTCATTTTAGTACTTTTCTACCCAGAAAGAAATAAAATTGGTGTCGTAAAATTGTACGTAAGTGCCATTGATTTAGTCCAAATATATGTATGTAGGTTAATTTAATTCTTTTAGTTGGTTTTATTATGTTTGTTTTTTAATTAATAAAATAATAAAATAAATGCTATGTTTCATTTCCTAAACCCATCGATGCCGGTTCATTAGTCACTTAGGAAAAAGTTGTCGATGAATGTAGTCCCAACACTAACTCTATGGAGCGTAGTTGCATTCGCCCCAGAAGTAACGAAAAGCTATACAACTGTGTTTTGTACGGTTTGAAATCATTTTTGTGGAGATATTGGTGCAAAGTCAAAGTAGGTGTTATGCAATTTTAAGCTTTAAAGCAATTAGCAAAAACAAGTTATACTAAAAAGTCACATTCACCCCAAAGTGAGGCGAATTAAAATTTTCCGTTTTCACAGTGATTATATTGTTTATTTATCTTAAGTTTACTATTAATCAACGTAATTTTGATGTGATAACGTTCATAGATTATATGCTTAACCATATTGGTTTATTAGAACGTCAATTTAATCTAACGGTTCGATTATGGCAAAAGGTAAAGTTAAAACTTGAAAGTTGATAGTCACAATAGCCTCGGTTCACCTTTCTATGTTTTTAAAATTTGATGCTCAGGTTTAAAATGCTGGAATCGCTGAATTGTGGCTTCAAGGTCTTCGTATATCCTAAAAAAGTGAATTCTAGATTAATGTATCATCTTCTGTATACCGAAAATTACAACTATCTATAAGGACCCAAATTACAAGTATGTGTCCACGGTCCGTAGGGTACCGGTTTTAACAAAATTATTTGAGCGTCTGGTCGAAGAAACGCGTGACCCGACAGCTGGTGATATATTAGCCTATTATTAGTCTACTGCTAGACATAGGCCTCCCCTAGTGAGCGCCATAGCGCACTGTCTTCAGCTTGCCGCATCCAGCATCTCTATCCCCCGTAGACCCTGCACGATTTATACACAATTTAACTAGGTACCTACCTAAATATAGATACTTATATTAAAAGTGTAACAGGTCCAATTCTACACATCAAAGTTTTTTTGCACGCCGCCGTTTCTTAATATGAGAGAAACTGTGGTTAAATGTGATATAATAAGTAAATTAGTCGACAGGTATAGCAATCGCGAACGAAGTCGCGGGTACAGCTACATAGTATATAATATAACTAATATATCTACAGAGAGATTTATAATTGTAAAGTGTGGTAACATACCTCGGGTATTTGTGGCGCCATCTGCGCGGCCAGCAGTTGGTCACCGTTTGTAAGCTGAAACAATTGGAACACCATTAAATTCTGCAGAAAACAATAAGCCATTTCTTCGTGATACCTTTTGATTAGACTTAACTAATACAAAACTAGTAATCTGCCCTGGCTTCGCACGTATAGCAGACTGTATAACTCTTGGCCTCCTTCTCAAAACTGTTTTTACCTAACTGCAGAATCTGCCCGCGGTAAGTATACTCGGAAACGATTTCGAGAAGGCGACCATGTACGACCACCGGTCTTGAATCAATGTGGCCATTTATCATGATTTTGGTTTTATCCAAATTCATGCCAAGACCGTTTACGTTAATGCCCTTGCCTTTCCAGTCTAGCGTCTTAAACATATCTTCTAACGCGCTTGTGAACAGTTTCGGGGATATGACATCCCCCTGTCTCACTCCTCTGCGCTGGATGGGTTTAGACTGCTGGCCCTGTACTTGGACACTCATGGTGGCGGCTTCGTAGAGACATCTCAACACCTCGATATAACGACAGTCTACTTGGCATCGCTGTAGGGATTCCAGAACAGCCCAGTTTTCGACGGAGTCAAAGGCCTTCTCATAATCCACAAAAGCCAGACACAGGGGCTGATTATACTCTTCGGACTTCTGTATAATCTGCCTCACTGTGTGTGTGTGGTCTTTGATGCCATATCCTCCGCGAAACCCGGCCTGTTCTGATGGGTGGAACTCGTCGAGTCTCCTGGAGAGACGGTTCGTGACCACTCGTGAGAACAGCTTATAGACGTGGCTTAGGAGTGAGATGGGTTTGCAGTTTTTAAGAAGGGTTTTATCTCCCTTCTAAAAAGGAGCACCACCAAACTCGCGCTTTTTAATTGGTAGAGAGGTACTACTTTATATTCAACACGAAACAAAACAGCTCGACGACGGGCTGATGCTATATTTCAGTCAAAGACATTTCCACATTTCAGTGGTTGAATATTGAACGCATCCAACAATATAAAATTTTACCAGTCCGAAGAAGTAAATCGAGTAGGTATGACATTTCTTGAGACTGACGCTGACCGAGTCGTAGCTATACGTCGTATAGATAAAGAATGGGATTGAAGATGACAACATGACGTTATCCCCGTAGACCCTGCACGATTTATACACAATTTAACTAGGTACTTACCTAAATATAAATACTTATATTAAAAGTGTAACAGGTCCAATTCTACACATCAAAGTTTTTTTGCACGCCGCCGTTTCTTAATATGAGAGAAACTGTGGTTAAATGTGAAATAATAAGTAAATTAGTCGACAGGTATAGCAATCGCGAACGAAGTCGCGGGTACAGCTAGTATATAATAAAACTAATATATCTACAGAGAGATTTAAAATTGTAAAATGTGGTAACATACCTCGGTGGTTTGTGGCCGCATCAGCGCGGCCATCAGTCGGTCACCGTTTGTAAGCTGAAACAATTGGTACACCATTAAATTCTGCAGAAAACAATAAGCCATTTCTTCGTGATACCTTTTGATTAGACTTAACTAATACAAAACTAGTAATCTTCCCCGGCTTCACACGTATAGCAGACTGTATAACTCTTGGCCTCCTTCTCAAAACTGTTTTTACCTAACTGCAGAATCTGCCCGAGGTAAGTATACTCGGAAACGATTTCGAGAATTTGACTATGTACGACCACCGGTCTTGAATCAATGTGGCCATTTATCATGATTTTGGTTTTATCCAAATTCATGCCAAGACCGTTTACGTTAATGCCCTTGCCTTTCCAGTCTAGCGTCTTAAACATATCTTCTAACGCGCTTGTGAACAGTTTCGGGGATATGACATCCCCCTGTCTCACTCCTCTGCGCTGGATGGGTTTAGACTGCTGGCCCTGTACTTGGACACTCATGGTGGCGGCTTCGTAGAGACATCTCAACACCTCGATATAACGACAGTCTACTTAGCATTGCTGTAGGGATTCCAGAACAGCCCAGTTTTCGACGGAGTCAAAGGCCTTCTCATAATCCACAAAAGCCAGACACAGGGGCTGATTATACTCTTCGGACTTCTATATAATCTGCCTCACTGTGTGTGTGTGGTCTATGATGTCATATCCTCCGCCAAACCCGGCCTGTTCTGATGGGTGGAACTCGTCGAGTCTCCTGGAGAGACGGTTCGTGACCACTCGTGAGAACAGCTTATAGACGTGGCTTAGGAGTGAGATGGGTTTGCAGTTTTTAAGAAGGGTTTTATCTCCCTTCTAAAAAGGAGCACCACCAAACTCGCGCTTTTTAATTGGTAGAGAGGTACTACTTTATATTCAACAGGAAACAAAACAGCTCGACGACGGGCTGATGCTATATTTCAGTCAAAGACATTTCCACATTTCAGTGGTTGAATATTGAACGCATCCAACAATATAAAATTTTACCAGTCCGAAGAAGTGAATCGAGTAGGTATGACATTTCTTGAGACTGACGCTGACCGAGTCGTAGCTATACGTCGTATAGATAAAGAATGGGATTGAAGATGACAACATGACGTTATCCCCGTAGACCCTGCACGATTTATACACAATTTAACTAGGTACCTACCTAAATATAAATACTTATATTAAAAGTGTAACAGGTCCAATTCTACACATCAAAGTTTTTTTGCACGCTGCCGTTTCTTAATATGAGAGAAACTGTGGTTAAATGTGATATAATAAGTAAATTAGTCGACAGGTATAGCAATCGCGAACGAAGTCGCGGGTACAGCTACATAGTATATAATATAACTAATATATCTACAGAGAGATTTAAAATTGTAAAGTGTGGTAACATACCTCGGGTATTTGTGGCGCCATCTGCGCGGCCAGCAGTTGGTCACCGTTTGTAAGCTGAAACAATTGGTACACCATTAAATTCTGCAGAAAACAATAAGCCATTTCTTCGTGATACCTTTTGATTAGACTTAACTAATACAAAACTAGTAATCTGCCCTGGCTTCGCACGTATAGCAGACTGTATAACTCTTGGCCTCCTTCTCAAAACTGTTTTTACCTAACTGCAGAATCTGCCCGCGGTAAGTATACTCGGAAACGATTTCGAGAAGGCGACCATGTACGACCACCGGTCTTGAATCAATGTGGCCATTTATCATGATTTTGGTTTCATCCAAATTCATGCCAAGACCGTTTACGTTAATGCCCTTGCCTTTCCAGTCTAGCGTCTTAAACATATCTTCTAACGCGCTTGTGAACAGTTTCGGGGATATGACATCCCCCTGTCTCACTCCTCTGCGCTGGATGGGTTTAGACTGCTGGCCCTGTACTTGGACACTCATGGTGGCGGCTTCGTAGAGACATCTCAACACCTCGATATAACGACAGTCTACTTGGCATCGCTGTAGGGATTCCAGAACAGCCCAGTTTTCGACGGAGTCAAAGGCCTTCTCATAATCCACAAAAGCCAGACACAGGGGCTGATTATACTCTTCGGACTTCTGTATAATCTGCCTCACTGTGTGTGTGTGGTCTTTGATGCCATATCCTCCGCGAAACCCGGCCTGTTCTGATGGGTGGAACTCGTCGAGTCTCCTGGAGAGACGGTTCGTGACCACTCGTGAGAACAGCTTATAGACGTGGCTTAGGAGTGAGATGGGTTTGCAGTTTTTAAGAAGGGTTTTATCTCCCTTCTAAAAAGGAGCACCACCAAACTCGCGCTTTTTAATTGGTAGAGAGGTACTACTTTATATTCAACACGAAACAAAACAGCTCGACGACGGGCTGATGCTATATTTCAGTCAAAGACATTTCCACATTTCAGTGGTTGAATATTGAACGCATCCAACAATATAAAATTTTACCAGTCCGAAGAAGTAAATCGAGTAGGTATGACATTTCTTGAGACTGACGCTGACCGAGTCGTAGCTATACGTCGTATAGATAAAGAATGCGATTGAAGATGACAACATGACGTTATCCCCGTAGACCCTGCACGATTTATACACAATTTAACTAGGTACTTACCTAAATATAAATACTTATATTAAAAGTGTAACAGGTCCAATTCTACACATCAAAGTTTTTTTGCACGCCGCCGTTTCTTAATATGAGAGAAACTGTGGTTAAATGTGAAATAATAAGTAAATTAGTCGACAGGTATAGCAATCGCGAACGAAGTCGCGGGTACAGCTAGTATATAATAAAACTAATATATCTACAGCAGTGTTGCCAGATCGAATTTGACAAAATCAGTAGAAAGTCACGTAAAAAATCAGTAGCTTGAAGAAAAAATCAGTAGATTTAGAAAATTTCTAGCTTTTGACACGAAAAATGCGTGGTAGGTGTAAGGTTTTTTGTAAAATCAGTTCATCCGCTAGGAAACTATAATTATAGTTCCCTATCGGATGAACCGATTTTGATTCATTTTTTTGTATGTTTGTCCAGTGTGTGTGTTTCACTTTTCAATGATGGCATTCATCAAAGTATCTAAGTTACAAAGTAAAATATTCATGGCTTTTGAATTAAAAATTATGTGTTTTAAGTAGGTTTGTAATAAACTTTTTACATTGATATGAAAACATTGATCAAAGCAACTCATCAGCTTGGAATTCGCCGAGATTTGTTCATTTCTAAAAATTCCCTGAAATGGGAAATTAAAAAATTTCATCGCAGTCAATAACCCCTCCCTCTCTTTCCCTCTCCCATTAATACACACACACACACACCTAGATTGCTCTCACGTTGCCCAAACTCTTAAGAGATTGGTGCCTCGGAAGAGCAGTCTCACACACACACACACACCCTCACACCCACACACAAACATCAATGCAGTGAGTATCCTTGTACCTACCTAAAGTTTTGTGTAAGCACTTCAATGTTACCTGAACTCGATACTTAACCATTGGGTGTAAATCTTTTCTGGCTTATTTTTAAAATCTACATGTATTACTTACTATAATATCTATCATCGCTATGATTTAACAATAAATAATAAATTAATAACTAAATAATTTCCAAGGGCACTAATCAAGATTTTTGGAGTAGGTAACTAGGTAGTGTACAATGGTATTCCGTTGTTCCTTTCAAGAAAAACAAACTATGTTCATCACAGAAAGAGGGATGCTAGGTGTCTATTTTTTTTTGACGTGACAACGTCTTATAATTCGATAGAGCCGGCTGCACGCACGAAAAAACATGACGTCATGCGTTACCTCTGAGGCGTTACTCTGAGGCGTTCCATGTAAGGCTTGAAGTGCAAGCGAGAGCGCTCGACATCCGTCTCTCTCCTACTTGAGTGAGCGATGCGTCTGCGTGGACAGCTGCTATACTATAGTACATTTACATGTTTTGATCGAGTATCAAATGCTACCATTCCATCAGTATTTTCTTAAGACTTTGTCACGTTCAACTATCGTCAGTAAACCGACTTTACAGACAACCAATTTTTTTTTAATTTCAATTTACCTGATAAAACCTGATCAGTGCCCTTGGAAATGCACAAATCTCGCCATAAACCAAGCTGACTCGAGAATCGTATGAACACCAATTGAAATTGAATTTTTAATTTCTTTTGTTATTACAAGGCCTTATGCCTTAGCCTTGAATCTCTCTCAGGAAAAACTGATTGATTTCTCGAATTTTACAAAATAGATCAGAGGCTCTTCAAAAATCAAGCAGATCTATCTACATCATCTACAAGACCTACTGCTAAATCAGTAGATCTGGCAACAATGAAAAAGTTTATCGAAGAACAAATGGACCGACCAATCAATTCGAAAAAGATAGGAACACACAACAGATGTTTACAGGAAGTGGAAGAAACGAACGAACAAAACAAACTCTTCAATTTCATTCATATTTTGTCAGATAGATAGATAGATAGATGGTCTTGCGCTTGGGGAAAATCAGGTAGATTTCACGAAATTTTAGAAATAAATCAGTAGATCAGTAGACGGTTCAAAAAGCAGGTAGATCTACTGCTAAATCAGTAGATCTGGCAACGCTGATCTACAGAGAGATTTAAAATTGTAAAATGTGGTAACATACCTCGGTGGTTTGTGGCCGCATCAGCGCGGCCATCAGTCGGTCACCGTTTGTAAGCTGAAACAATTGGTACACCATTAAATTCTGCAGAAAACAATAAGCCATTTCTTCGTGATACCTTTTGATTAGACTTAACTAATACAAAACTAGTAATCTTCCCTGGCTTCGCACGTATAGCAGACTGTATAACTCTTGGCCTCCTTCTCAAAACTGTTTTTACCTAACTGCAGAATCTGCCCGAGGTAAGTATACTCGGAAACGATTTCGAGAATTTGACTATGTACGACCACCGGTCTTGAATCAATGTGGCCATTTATCATGATTTTGGTTTTATCCAAATTCATGCCAAGACCGTTTACGTTAATGCCCTTGCCTTTCCAGTCTAGCGTCTTAAACATATCTTCTAACGCGCTTGTGAACAGTTTCGGGGATATGACATCCCCCTGTCTCACTCCTCTGCGCTGGATGGGTTTAGACTGCTGGCCCTGTACTTGGACACTCATGGTGGCGGCTTCGTAGAGACATCTCAACACCTCGATATAACGACAGTCTACTTAGCATTGCTGTAGGGATTCCAGAACAGCCCAGTTTTCGACGGAGTCAAAGGCCTTCTCATAATCCACAAAAGCCAGACACAGGGGCTGATTATACTCTTCGGACTTCTATATAATCTGCCTCACTGTGTGTGTGTGGTCTATGATGTCATATCCTCCGCCAAACCCGGCCTGTTCTGATGGGTGGAACTCGTCGAGTCTCCTGGAGAGACGGTTCGTGACCACTCGTGAGAACAGCTTATAGACGTGGCTTAGGAGTGAGATGGGTTTGCAGTTTTTAAGAAGGGTTTTATCTCCCTTCTAAAAAGGAGCACCACCAAACTCGCGCTTTTTAATTGGTAGAGAGGTACTACTTTATATTCAACAGGAAACAAAACAGCTCGACGACGGGCTGATGCTATATTTCAGTCAAAGACATTTCCACATTTCAGTGGTTGAATATTGAACGCATCCAACAATATAAAATTTTACCAGTCCGAAGAAGTGAATCGAGTAGGTATGACATTTCTTGAGACTGACGCTGACCGAGTCGTAGTAGTGAGCGTTGAATCAACGAACTGTTATAAAAAGCAGCTTTTCTACATTTAACGAATCAACCGTTTTCTCTTTTCCGCGAAACAGGTTGATTCAATCAACTTATTATTTCATTCAACGAACGACATACTATGACGTTGACACATTCTCGTTCGTCGACGGACAAAACGAATCAACCGTCTTCTCTTTTCCGCGAAACAAGTTGATTCAATCAACTTATTATTTCATTCAACGACATACTTTGACGTTGACATACTATCTCGTTCGTTGACGGTCGTTCGTTGACGGACATCGAAGATTGAACTCTAAAAACACCTTACGAACGAACACCATCCGAAAATGAACGAACGAGCTTCGAACCGCTAGGTAAAAGTAAAACACATTGTACACGAGCGAGCGAGACGCCGCAGTAGTCGACAGCTTAAGATTGTTGGAGAGTGAAAGAGATGAATGTGTGTTTGTTCATTCCGGGGGCTAAGCGCTCCGTGCGCCGCGCCGGCCTTCTGACTGACCAAGAAAAAAAGGAAATTGTTTTCATTCGTTTAATTAGTTTGTCTAAGTGACACGTTGAGGTCAACGCTTTTTTTGCGCGCAAGTTTAATAATTATTTTATTATTTATATATATATAGTATAGGTAGTGAAAGTTAGTGATAATTTAGGATATTTATGGCAAATAAGGACAGTGTTTTATTGTAAATAAATAATACTAAGTAGTTCAAAATGTAAATAAAGTAAAAAACAATTTGCAAAATGCCGGAATGTAAAGGCACTACGGTTTACGTTTCGACAAACCAGTTAAAAACGTCAACAGGTTTTGCCACAAGTTGACCGTTTTAGACGTTAACGCGTCAACACTACTAGTGCAATACAGTTAACGTTTCGACAAACCTGTTAAAAACGTCAACCGTTTTTTTAACCGGTTGACCGTTTATGGAAAACGGTTTCGTTTCGTTAACGCAAAAACAGTCAACGACCCACAACTACCGAGTCGTAGCTATACGTCGTATAGATAAAGAATGGGATTGAAGATGACAACATGACGTTATCCCCGTAGACCCTGCACGATTTATACACAATTTAACTAGGTACCTACCTAAATATAAATACTTATATTAAAAGTGTAACAGGTCCAATTCTACACATCAAAGTTTTTTTGCACGCCGCCGTTTCTTAATATGAGAGAAACTGTGGTTAAATGTGAAATAATAAGTAAATTAGTCGACAGGTATAGCAATCGCGAACGAAGTCGCGGGTACAGCTAGTATATAATAAAACTAATATATCTACAGAGAGATTTAAAATTGTAAAATGTGGTAACATACCTCGGTGGTTTGTGGCCGCATCAGCGCGGCCAACAGTCGGTCACCGTTTGTAAGCTGAAACAATTGGTACACCATTAAATTCTGCAGAAAACAATAAGCCATTTCTTCGTGATACCTTTTGATTAGACTTAACTAATACAAAACTAGTAATCTGCCCTGGCTTCGCACGTATAGCAGACTGTATTACTCTATCGGTTCACGCGGTGCAGTCCAGTAAATTCATAAATCTGCTCCCAGTCAGTAATTTTGTTTCCGACATCTTCAACAATGTAATTCGTAAAGTTTACGCGGGGAGCTCAAAGATGCAACATCACTGGCAGGACTCTGTCGTTGTTGCTTGGCGGTCTCAGTGTCAAAGTCGAGTATTGTTATAGCGTCTTGATGATGTCTCGGGGAGAGACGAAACTAGTCGACGACTTGTTTTTGATGAGTTTTTTAATTTTGTAATTGGTGTGGTCTTTTCTTTTACAAATTAAGTTGTGTTAGTACTTAAAGTTGGAAGGTAATTTACTTGGCAATATGTATACTCTACGTCTAGACATTGGCATACAGATAGAAACATATGGAATATATTTATTTAGCACATAGAACATTACATTAACAGGCTAAAACAATAACAACTAGTATATACAAGTAAGTATATCTATTTCTTAAAAATCTAAGCTGTCACCAGAAGGCAGAGTGCCCAGAATGCTAGCAGCATTGCCACGTTGAATGGCAATGCTAATTCGTTGACCGAAATAAAAGCCAGCATTCCGATCACCTGTGGACTCTATAAGAAGTTTAGTAAGATCTTTATAAATTGCGTGTGCCCCAGGGCCCCAAGGACCAAGGGTTTCAACCCCAAACGGCTCAAATAGGTAACCTCCATCAAGGTTAGCGTAGTTTCGCCGTTTAAGATACTCCGCTGATGTTGCTGCAGAACCGGCCCTTACCGATGTCCCTGCAAGATGTGAAGGCGCTAGGGTATCTACACACGTGGCATCCCAAACTAAAGGCCGACCCATCTTCCATGGAATCAGAGTCATACCGTCAGGTCTTTTACCATCATCTAGACTAAGAACATCTAGACTACGTCTAGACTAAGAATTATAATAATACTAACGTATCTATAATATAATAATATCATATAGAGAGATTTCAGATTGTATAGAGTGTGGTAACATTCATGTAGAATTGGTGCACGGTGCCTCAGCTCCTTGAGAAGATGTCCCATATAAGCAAATTAATCGTGATTTTTAAAAAGTGAGCTGCATTTGAAGCTTTACAGAATAAATACTAATCCATCGGGAGTAATATTTTTATCTAACCACCTCGAGATCATTTTCTATAAAATAGTGAAAGAAAGAATCAGCAAAATCGGTGGAGCGGGCGGCTCCATTGGCGGAGATATCAAGTAACATACATACATAAAACAAAAAAAATTAGACATACAGACGAATCGAGAATCTTCTCCTTTTTTTGAAGTCTATTAAAAATTACCAATGTTGTTGTTTGAATGAATTTGTTTAACCTTTCGCATTGGGTGTGCCTGTGATGATAGAGGTAGGTAAGTAAGATATATTACTAAATTATTTATTAACTGTGCAATGCTACAAATTAAGATCAGTTATACCTACTTATTATTTTGTGTGACTAGCTAGAGAGGGACTTTATATGTATAATCTATATAATAGGAAGCTTCAAGAGAGTGTCATTGGAAACTTACTACATGTCCAAACTCGTCAGAACTTTCCTCCCCGTGAGAACGATCTGACCCGGTCATTCTTACTTCGGGATACGGTCTGGGTTTTTCTTCACTCATTCTAAGGCCCCTCCATCCCGTAGATGACACTCTGAAATAAAGTGTAGGTTAGTACTTGTCATATCATCAATTCCTCGTTTCGTTTCTTCCTGCCATTAAGTCAGCAGATCATTTTTTTGCCAGGTATTCTAAAAAATCCTCTTAATTAAAAATGACCATAATACATGTAGTTTTGTTTAACTATTTTATGGGATTTCAGGAGAATCATGACTTTGTAACAGATTTCGATGAAAAACAAAATTGAATTAGTGAAGGAAGGCAGAATTTAAGGTTCCTATTTCGTTAATTCTAATTTTAAGAAAATCATCGGTATTATGTTTGTTAAATTTTTTACTATCGCCGGAAATAAATTTTAAAGTACAACGTAAATTTTTAGTTTATTTACCAAAAAAATACACTTTTAATTCTTGATAAAGACCAAAACCTATAGAGTACTTTTAAAATTTGGTAAGAAGCAAGGTCATATAGCACTGTATCATTTATCTGAAAACCGTCAATTTGTAGTTTATAAACTAAAAAAAATTAGTTTTGACTCTCTCCCTTGACCAAAATATACAGGATACCTACTTCATGTTGACCTAGAGTCATGATATTTGGCAAGAAACAAGGTCTTACAATTAAACGGAACCCTTAGTGCGAGAGTCCGACTCGCTCTTAACGTTTTATTTTTTTCCGAGACGCACCCATCAGTTAGGTTCCTACCTACTACCCCATACCTATTGCAGGCAAAGTTAAATGTACAAATGGGCCATGCGATCTTCATGAACATGATATTGGTGGTTCAGCTGGTCCAGTTAACTGTAACACCGAAGACTGGTTGGAGTAAGTGGTCCAATTAAATTAACTGGACGACAGAAAAATATTTTTTACTGTGGTACACAATCAACTGCACCTACCTACTAACAAAAGCAAAATTGCGGTGGTCCAGTCAAATGGATCAGAAGCCCAATTCTGCAATACAATTGCTTCACTATGTCAATGGAATCGTAGCAGATTCATCACGTAGAATCCTTAGATTGATGAAACTCCAGATAATGCGTAATATTGAAGCGGTTAGTTTAGCAGAATAGGCCCCAGCTGAACGAAACCATATGTAAGAAGTGAAACGAGTATGACACTTCTTGACACTGACGCTGGCCGAAGCTAAAAGTCGTATAAATAAAGAAAGGGATTGAAGATAACAACATGCTATCTATCCCCCGTAGACCCTAAACGATTTAAACTCAATTTAACTAGATGTACCTACCTAAATATATGTAGATACATAAATTAAAAGTGTAACAGGTCCAATACTGCGCATCGAAGTTTTTTGCGCTGCGGCGTTTTAATAATATGAGATAAACTGTGGTTAAATGTGAACTTAATTAGTCAGCAGGTATGGCAATCGCGAACGGAGTCGCGGGTACAGCTAGTAATTATATTATTTAACAAATCAGGTACACGAACATAGATATTGTATAGTAAATTAGTTTTTAACCCCCGACGCAAAAAGAGAGGGGTGTTATTTATAAGTTTAACGTGTCTGTTTGTGTATCTGTCTGTGGTATCGTAGCTCCCAAACAGATGAACCTGATTTTCGTTTAGTTTTTTTTGTGACATAGATAATTTAAATTCTTAGCCATGTTTCATGCAAATCTGTTGAGGCAATGAACGGCGGCGGATTTTTAAAATTTTAAATTTTTGTTGTTCCTGTTTTCTTAAAACGCAAGCTTAAATTCTTGATTTTATCCGAAATCAACAAACTTGAAGGTTTATTTTTATTTTACTACTAGGCATCTAGCATTTTAAACTTTTTGTGTAATTATTGTTATCCTACTTTCTACTAATATTATAAAGCCGAAAGTTAGTGAAATGTGAATTTTGTTACCTAAGATCTCCAAAACTACTGAACAGATCATGATGAAATTTGGCGTACACTTGAAACATAGCTTAACTTAGATAAATAGGCTTCACATTATACCGAAAATACGCGTACGAAGCCGCGGGCAGAAGCTAGTATTTAATCAACAATGGTAACAATGGAAAAGTAATGAAGTTCTAGAAAAGTCTAAGAAAGTTCTACAAAAAATTAAGATAAAAACATGACATGTGTATTTTATAATTTTTAGATCGCATCACAGTATTTATTCGACACAGCTCAGATCAGTCGCGCAGTATAGTGCTGACACCTAATAATTTCCTATGTAATAAGTTCCTATGTTTATACTATGCATAAATTATTAATTTTTCATTAAATTTATAATATAACAGAGTTTTCTTTTAGACGCTCTCTCTCTCTCTATACCTTCTTAAAAAGCCTTACCTTCTTTAAACCTACTTACGATAAAATAACCCTAATAGTGTGACTGGTACCTAAACTGTGTATACAATGATGCTTTGGTTTTTAGTTGCAGTTATTGGTAATATTTGTTTCAATCGCTAAAAATGTTAGATAGGTACTTAGATATTGTATGTTTATCTATAACTTCATGCCAAATGTGTGGCGACACGCTATAACTATCGACACTAGACAAACCTTCTATGCTTTATCGTGTTTTATAAATAAGAATAGAATAAAATTTTGATTAGTAAAGAAAATACAATATGTACAATACATCGTCCACAGCTTCGCAAAAAAACCCAGCTACCTGGTATGGCCCTCTAAATTATTATTTTTTATCATCTCCTGTTTACAGGGTGCCACGTAACATGTGTACTAAGCCAAAAGGAGGTGGTAATTTTATTTTGATAAAAAATTAGATTTTTTTTTCTGTTCGTGTTCTTTTACACGCACTTGCGTAAGTGCATTATATAACATTATAAAATATTTTACAACTGATTTTTGCTTGATTTTTTTTTTTCAGTAAAACCAGAGTTTTGTCATGTAAATAATACACAATAAAACGTCAAGTGCGAGTCGGACTCGCACGTTCCGTAAGACTTTCTTCTTGCCAAATTATCATGATTCTAGGTCAACGGGAAGTAGGTGTACCCTCTAGGTTTCCATGGCGAGAATCAAATTTTGTGATGAATTAAGTACAAATTTACAGTTTCTGGATTTTTGTTTTGTGCTATAAGATCTTGCTTCTTGCCAAATTTCATAATTCTAGGTCTACAGGAAGTACCCTAGATATAGGTTTTGTGTGCATGTGATTCCCTTGGAAATTTCAAAATATTACTTTACAAAATATTACTTTCGAACACTAACGGCTGTTACTTTTGATTGCGTTGACTTAAAATTAAAAGCTTTATTTATATCACGGCTCGAAGAGGTTACGGACTTGAGTATTTGAGATTAATTTCAACTCGATACCCGTTCCTGAGAAAAGGGTATTGACGGACAGACAGACGGACAACGAAGTTTTTTCCTTCTAGGAGGATATGTGGCACCGTTTCAGAAAGTCCAGGCTCTAGGCGTACACGATGGGCTCTCTTTGCACTTGAATCGGTTCAAGTACTCTGAGAATCCACCGTGTCCCGTCAGGACTTGGGTCAGTGTGCTGTGTAGCTCTACATTCCTTATTATGGGAAAGGCGGAGATAGCGTCGGGGAACAACAATTTGGAAATTTTTGCCGTACTGCCTGCCGTGTACCTTTGGTTCCATTTTTGCAAATGGTCGTAGTTCGGCTGTCTTTTGTATCCGAGGGCAGCGCCTTTGGCCAGTTGGTCAGCACGTTCGTTGCCAACTATGCCGACATGTGCTTTAACCCAGAACAAGGATATTTCCTTGTTCTGGGTTTGGGCAGATCTTATGTTGGCCCTTGTTTGAGCCGCCAGTGGATGTTTCCTATTGAGGTTGGTTATGGTATTTAGAGCGGCTCTAGAGTCACTGTAAATACCATAACTTACCTCTTTGCGCTCGAGGATCTCCTTAGTAGCCTCGCATATGGCCAGTAGTTCGGCCTGGTAGACCGTGAAATACGTCGGTAGCTTTAGCTGGAGTGTTTTTGCCTCTGCATCACTTTTCCACAAGGAGAAGGCCGCTCCGACTTGACCCTCAATCCTGCTACCGTCCGTGAATATTCTGACTTCTTGTATGTTGTAACTTTCCAGCATAGTTTGGTCTACCAGGCTTTCGAATTTAAGGCTCATATGCTCAGCGGGTGATGGAAATCTGCATAGGGGATCGTTCAGTTCTCAGTCTCCCTTACGCTTGGTTCACGCCCTGACTTCCCTTTTTTTCCTTTTGAGGTGCGAGACCTTTAAAACAAAACAATAGGTAGGTATGTAAAAAGTAGCAAAACTTATTTTAGGGCAAAATTTACATGGCCCTTATTAGACCATGAAACTAATTCGGCAAGATTCAGTGCAAAGATATAGATAATTTATTTACAAAAACATGACATATTGTGTTAGTAAACGAAGATGGTATATATACAACACATTTGAACTTTTTATCAATCATAAAATTGTTTTAGGATATTAATAATTTTGTATCTTTTATCGCAAGCCCATCTTGCTACTTGATCTATGCGACAATGGAACCCAAATCATTCTTAGCATCCTCAACAACCTTGTGTTGATTCTTTATTAAAAATACAATAAAAGAATTGAAACAACATTAGCTCATTTTAACTTAGTCACACTGTTTCAATATGAACCTTTCATCCCTAGATAAATGAAATTTGGAGGGTTACTAGCCAGGTTAATAACACAGTTTTAAAGTAACTAGGTACCGTAAAAAATATACTTTTACATTCACACAAAATCTACAGGGTACTTCCCGTAGACCTAGAATCATGATAGATCAAGAAACAATGTTTTACAATTGTACGAAACCCTTGTGCACGAGCCCGACTCGCACTTGACGTTTTATTTATAATAAGTAACCCCTCTGTTTCGTTACTATAAACATGACGTAAAAAAATAATTTCAAGAAAAGCATATTGATAAAAGTGCAGAATGCTTAATAATGGCCACATATTTTATTTAAAAACTTTTCTTTTAAAGAAATAATGTAATGTAGCGAATAGCTTTTTTAGGCATAACGTCAGTTTATATTTTTTTATACAAGTTTTCGTTTCATTACTTTTATAGGGCCCATTAGTTGTCTTTCTTCGTAATTAAGATTCAGCGAAAGTGCAATTTAATAGAAAAACCATTAAGCAGTCTGAAAACAGAAAACATTGTGTTTATAATGATTAAACACAGAAAATTTGAATTTTGATGTGGCCCTGATAAAGCCACCTAGGTTTTTAAGAAACTTTGTTTTGGTGAAAAACTGGGATAAAAACCCGAAAATTTTCCTCTTTCGGAATATTAAAGTAAATGTACCTAAAATGCCCTGTTTTTAATTTATATTCTTTTAGTTTTAAATTATTTAGAGTTGAATTGGTACTTAGTAGCTGGCCCTTATTACACGCGGTAGGTTAGCGTAAAGGGTGCACTCACTACTAAACCACATATTATTTTCCACAAATACACATTAAAAAAGATGACTCTGACGGTCTGTCTGTTAACTTTTTCACAAAGAAACGGCTGAACATATCTTAGGCAAAAGCCAGTTACATGCGAAAGTTTGTACCTACCTAGGTATGTTTGGATTGGATAGGCGCTTGTTACCGCTTCACGCAAAAATCTAGTTAACTAGGTATCTTATACAGATCGGACTGAAGTTTTGCATAAATGTAGTAGGTACTAGGCCTGAAATTAGGTGTTTATTCCTTAAAGCGCCTGTGAAGTCCTGGGCAGAAAGGTCTTAGGTATATAAAAACACGCGAGCCATGGGCACTCTTTGTATCTTTGTGATACATAGATACCTAAACGTGTAATCATACAAAGTAGAAAAACCCTCAGAAATTGATTTTGCAGCAAGGCCAATATTAACTGTTGAATGATGTCGCCTTATTTCACTGTTAGAATTTAGCGAGCCAAACGAGGCAAAACAAAAACAAAAAAACGGGAAAACTACGCATGAAAACCAATATTTTTTTGCTGATTCCATATCTATGTTGAGTATAAACGTATCTCTAATGAAACTACCTGTTTTTATATGCAAATTCAATAAAACGCTTACCATAATTTATGAAGAGACGCAGAAATAGCCGGCTCGGCGTGCCGGCTTCTCCGGGGTGAGAAGAAAAAGGCGCGCGAGACTTGGCCGATCGATATTGTCACGTCTTTGGCATTATTGCCAGATCATAAGAGGATATTTCCTGATTTGGTATTTTTCGGACTACAGCGGCAGAACTTTTGATTATTTAGTAGGAAATTAGTTAGAAAAATTAGCCCAAAGCCTTTGCCAAACTTTGTGCGAGATCAAAATATGGACAAATGGTATGTTGATGACAACGAAAGCGCAAAAGCTCGGACATTATGATATACTTGCTTCTTTGCGAGTTACTTTGCGACAGCCGGCAACATCACCGACCGGTTCCAACGGAATTAAAGGGTTGGATGAGAGGGTTGGAAGATCGAAATTATGCACAGTCACTCCTGTTTTTGGATGATTTCGTTCGTTCAAGTTTATTTTACCCTTATGGTTTCACATGAATCGGTTACAGCACCCTCTTTTCAGTCCGATTGAACTATTTGCCGCCTAGCTTTTTACAATAAAACGTCGGATTCAAAAACAAGCTGTGCTAAGCTGCGCATGCAGCGCTGATGCGTCAGCCGACTACAGCGCGGCTCACTGCGACAACATTACGGCTAATATAGATTGATCTATCTAGATACATCCTTTATGAGTAGAGTCGGTTTTAAGAGTCGGTTGACGTATGTATGGTTGCCGCTGTTAAAATCACAGGAATATGTATGATGTAATTAGCACATCTAAGTAGGTACCCAGGTAGGTAGAGCACATTGTGGTGTGTGCTTTGTTGTGAGTGCCTTTACTTGCGTATCCAGGAGTTCTGTTATAGTAACCACTTCAACAGTCGCAACTTAGGTCAAAAGTAAGTCCAGCAGGGACGGGGTGCCGAGCCCCGCCGCCGCCCCGCCACGCCGCCGCCGCCGCCTGCTGGACTTACAGAGACATGCGTTGTGTCGTGGGCCATGAAAGTGTTAAAACGGGCATGAGCCTCAACAATATAAGCAAAATTTCGGCCCGATCCGGTTCAGTAGTTTTGGTGTAGTTAATGAGGTATCCAAACTTTCGCATTTATAAGAGTATCAATGTTGTCATTGACGACGACACAGGGCTGTTACTAGTTACATACTAGTCATCATCATCACCATCTTGATCCATTGTTAGACCTAGGGGCCTCTACCCTTCTTCTCCACTCCTGACGACCTTGGGCCCACCTCATCCACTCATGTCCTCCGTGCCGTCAGAATCTGATCAGATATCTAGTTAATCGTAAAAACAAAACTTTTTCTGTTATTAGTATTTTTGCAAATGCTAGGAAGTTAGATACGTAGGTACAAAGTTGGTGTTGCAAGAAAATGAAAAAGAAACTTTGATTTTCGTTTTCCGAGGCCCCCTGATGTCGTCCAACCAATGGTACATCGCGATCGCGGTCAATAGGTAATGGTAATATAATAAGACTCCCACTACAAACAAGTGTAAACCTCCAGAGCTCGACCCCAGCTTTAGGTCACTTTGCCAAAATTGCTAAAAGATGCACAGAATCTAATTAAAACCGAAACTAGTAATTTTTACTTGTTTCGGGTCAGGGGCTTGTTTGAGTTCGAGGTCGAGGTCGAAATAATATTGTTTTAACATAGGTAAAATGACCGGATCGGTTCAGTGGCTAAATTCAATTTCGACATTTTTAAATTAAATAGAAGGTGTTGCCAGTGAGAGATTTTTAAAAACTACCATAATAGAAATTAGTAATTGGGATCATGGACGTACGAAATAACTTAACCGCTTTTATTATCTGTGTGCATGTAACGTGCATGCACACAGATAATAAAAGCAGTCATTCAAAAATGAGTGCGGGAAGTTTGGGTTGCGGGAAAACTGGTTTCCCAATCTGCATCTTGGAATAATGGATGAAAAATTGATGAATGTTGTGATGAAAAAAAACGAATTTATAATAAACTGCAAAGTGCTGGTCGACTCGCACACGAAGGGTTCCGTACCGTAAAAATCAGGCAACTTTTTCAAAGAACATAAAATTTTCAATTGTTAGGAGACTCCTTTATATTTTAAACTTCATCATTTAGTTTTATTTTATTGTTATTATATTTGAATTGTTACTTTTTAGGGCTGCCCCTCCCTAAAAAGTTAAGGAGACTCCTTTATATTTTAAATTTCATCATTTAGTTTTATTTTATTGTTATTATATTTGAATTGTTACTTTTTAGGGCTGCCCCTCCCTAAAAAGTAACAATTCAAATATAATAACAATAAAATAAAACTAAATGATGAAATTTAAAATATAAAGGAGTCTCCTTAAAGCCTTTATGCACAAAGAAAATTACAATCAAATAATAGAAACAAATTAGAACTAGAATTTACAATTGAAACAATTGAGCTAGCTGCAGACTCGTCACACACTTGGCAGTTTTTGTTTACTCTCCATAGTATAGTTAGCTATTAATTTATCTACTTATGTACAATTAGTTTAGATAGATCTAAAGCCCGTAGTTACCCTACGTAGTTAAGGGTTTTGGATTTGGAATGTAAGCTACGGTTGTTATGCATACCGCGCGCGCGTAAAACTGGTGAAATTTCAGATTTTTTTTTTTAAATCATTAAAAACCTCAGTTGTAAATTAGAATTGTAAACTCAAATGTTGCAATAAATACGCGCACGTGCGATTTTCACGTGGTTCTTTTTTAAATTATTGTTCGGATTACGGAAGAGGCCAATATCATTATGGCGAATTCGGAGTAAAAACTTTTTGTCGTTCGACCTGTTATGAAAATAGCTACCGGCTAATATTAAAAAAAAAATCACGCGTTCGAATGGATTTCCATCCTAGACTTTTCTCTCCCGCTTAACGCGTAGGTACGCGTGAGAAATTAAATTCAATAGTTTTCCCTCCCGCATTTCAGTACGCCTGTATGACGTAGGTACTTTCTACTTTAAGTTTGGAAAAGGAATAAGCAACTTTCTGAGCAGGTGAAATATAAAAGAACAAACGAAGCGCGAATAAGGGTTTCGTTCGTTACGCATTAATTCCTTGTTGCGCTCTGTATGTCCTTTTGTCTATCTTGAGAATAAATATATTGACTTGAGTGTAAATATTGCCGGAAAGAACCTACAGATGGCATAAAAAATTATTTCAGTACACGTACAGATGAATGTCGCTATAGATTTATCGACTAGATCTTTCTTTGATGGAGTAGGGTCGTCTGATTTTATTTACACACAAAATCTTATTTGAAAATCCTTTTAGTCAGCTCAGGTTAATAACCTACGCAAAAAATATATAATTATGTTGGTACCTATTTTTATCCTTCTAGTAATGCCATGTTCCACAAATAGCTAGTCTCCATTGAGAATGGCCGTGCTGTGGCCGACATTCCACTAGGAGGACATCGTAATGTAGATATATACCTACACCTAAACCTAACTTTAACCTACACCTAGATAAAACAATGCGAATATTCCCCTGAATCCAAAAACGAAAATGAAGTAACTGATTGGATTTCATGCAAACGCTAATCTTATGCATAAGAGTTGGTTTTGCACGAAAAAAATAACATCAATTTTTCTTTTCCGAGCAGGCCCCCTGAATTTGGCTCATGGACGAATGAAATCATCCTCCTACTTACTTTGCCGCTGAATACACTTTAAAACGAAACGTTATTTTAGGACCCAAAATGTCATTCAAAGTCGCTGTGTCACTGACATCCTGCTGACTTTGGGCGGAAAGTTTGAATGTTTTAAATATTGCCCAATACCCCTTAAATCCTCTTTATCAGACTCCCTATGATGCCTTAGTCTACAAACCAAACATTATCCTAGATTTTGGAATAGATAAAAACTCTCCTGATGCTCGTGGAATTTACAATGCTGAAGTCGCTTTAAAATACCCTGGGTGGCACCTAATTTTCACCGATGCCTCTAAACTATCTGCAGTGGTGCTGCAGTATGGATCCCCTTTACCAGTATCAACCTTAGCTTTAAGTCGTGTCCTTTCACATCATTAGTTTTCACTCGAAAAGCCGCGGCCATCTTTGAAGCCATTCTCTTTGTAAAATCACACAACCTAAATAATTCAATAATTTTACTGATTCAAGAAGTTGCCTCCAGCCAATTCTATCTAATCCCTTCAGACATATATCTCGCTTCCCTATAATCATGCAAATTAAAAATTCCCTTTATGATTGTCATCAAAACGGCATCAATATCATCCTTGCCTGGATTCCTGCTCATTCAGGGATTCCAGGTAATGAGGCAGCTGATAGCCATGCAAAATCTGCAATTCAATTAGGTTCACTTGAACATTTCAAAACCTTCTCGCATGATCTCTGTCTCCTTCCTAAATGGCTGCTTGAGAAATCCTGGACAGACAATTGGAACTCATCAAAGCAAATGAAAGGCAAACACTATTCTGATACCTATACAGCCAGAGATACCCTCAGTACCCTGGTTCTCCAAATTCCAATAGGCAAATAAATTTATTACCTCTACTTTATGTAGGTTAAGACTGGGTCACTGCTGTTCTCCAGTTTTTTTGGCTAAACTTAGGATTAAGGATCATTCTATGTGTGAG
This sequence comes from Eupithecia subfuscata, assembly GCA_963564075.1. Classification (NCBI taxonomy): domain Eukaryota; kingdom Metazoa; phylum Arthropoda; class Insecta; order Lepidoptera; family Geometridae; genus Eupithecia; species Eupithecia subfuscata. The sequence goes on from OY751095.1 coordinate 17,306,855, forward strand.
TGTGGCTTGGAAGAAGGAACCATTGACCACATATTATTTTTCTATTGCCTTAAATTAAATTTTTCCCTTTATGATGTATCCCCCCCCCCCCTGATATCCCTCGTCCTACGTTCCTCAAATGTTTACTATCCCTCATATTTTCCCCTCCTATAAATTTGTTACTATGTAAATTTGTAGATTCCATTAAGATTAAAATATTAGCCTTATTTCCTAATTTGTACAGTTCCTATAACCCTTTGTGTTTGTGCAAGCATCCCACTAACTTTGTATTGTTTTTTAGGTAAAAATCAATGGTACCTTCTATTCAAAAAGAGTTATTTGTTTAATTTTTTTTTTAAAGAAATTTCCATTTTAATTTAAAACTACAAACGTTTGACTTTTTTGACATGGACACTGGCAGAGTTGTGGCAGCACAGACACAGCGAGCCATGAAATAAGAAGTTGAAGTTGTGAATATGTAGTGCGACACTCTTGATAATATAACTTTCTTCACAAATTCATAATTCAGGACTATATGCGTGGACTTCGTGTTTTTTATCGATTCACTCTTGTTTAGAGTTTTTCTTTCTTCATAAGTTCATAATTCAGGAGGACTATAGGCGTGAACTTCGTGGTTTTTATCAATTCCTTGATAGTAAATAAATAAAATAAGTCCTAACTTGAGAACGGTCAAATCAAAACCAATTTTGAGTGAAAAACAACATTCGTATCCCCAAATTTTAAATTCGTAACTCGGGTAGGTACATACTGCCAACCACGGACGTACAGCAAGCACGTCGGTATACAGTGTGTTTATTACTGACAGTATGGGGCACCCATATCCAGAGGAGGTAGGTACGGGTACACTTTCAAATAACTAAGCTATTGAACATAGTTTGCGGAACATACAATTAGATTAATACAATAATAGGCAGAGATTTAAATATTAACGTTACAAAAAATTATCCTACATCAAATAAACTATAAAGGTCTTAAAATATTCTATGGTATCTAGCATGCACCCTTTTAGGGCACTGCAACATTATGCTGGGTTCTATCTACTCTTATACCTAAGCTTACACCACAAATATAAAATTTTAAAACTTTAGAAAACAATAACATGAACATGTTGTTGTTGTAGGTTTAAGGAATACTAACATTAAATATAAGAGTTATTGCTGCTACAAACTATGGATCAATGTAATCTGAAAATAAAGAATTTGAATAACAAAATCTGCCTCAACTTGCTTAGATTTTTTATTTATAAATTTTGAGAAAACCATCTGTACAACATAATGGTGTCAATAACTACGGATTCTCTGATCACAATAGTATTATTTTAAGTTTGTTTTTATAGAGCATGACCACGAATAAAATTTAAGTAGAAAAAAGAATATTCAATCAACAAAACATAATAAAATTTAGAGACAGCGAAATATAGATTGGAAAAAGAATATCTATTAAACAAAATCAACAACGAAAATTATAATGTATTTACCTAGTAAAAAACACGGATATTCTTAATATTTGTATTCCTAAGCAGAAATTAATTTAAAAAGAAAAGAAAAAACATGTTTGGCTTTTTGTGGTATAAAAACCTCCTGCGACATAAAATAATCCTCAAAACATTAGTTACTTACCTCCGAGACCCAATACTTACAAATCATTATAAAATTTATGCTAAATTACTAAATAAATTAATAAACCGACCCAAAAATTTAGTTACATCCCTGAAATGAAAAATTCCACTAATCAAATGAAAACAATGTGGTAAATTATAAAAACGCAAACAACTGAAGTACTATTGATTTGCGACGCATTATAGAACTAAAAATCCACAACAATTACAGAATTACAGATGCTACCCAAGTAGCAGCCTCTTTTAATTCATTCTTTGCATAGTAGGTGTGACTAAAGTGGGTACCTATGTCGCCGGGGGCTGACCATGTACTTGAGACCTGTAACCGCGCGAAGTATACTTAACTATACGCAACTATAAAATGAAATACAGCTACGGCATCGTCGAAATACCACCCATTCTAACAAAAAATTGTGCTACCGAGCTCACCCTTCCATATTTCCTCCTAATTAATCAATCCTTCCAGGAAGGGATATTCCCCTACCTACTCAAGGAATCGCTAATAAAACCGATACACAAAGAAGCGTCACGAAGTGACCCAAATAACTACAGACCGATAGCGCTCTTTTTAGGACCGATTTAGGAAAACCTTTCGACTACAGTCGCTGTTTATAAATGTCATACTTAACCAATCGCATCCAGTATGTCGAACTTGAGCATTTTGACAATAAAAATAAAATCATCAAAATAAAACCATCAAATCATCAAAATAAATCAGCTCCCATAAAATTAAAAGCTTCAATGCCCCAACGAAGCATATTATGACATAATATACAATTTCTATTATCGTCAATTACCTTCCTAAAATAATTTGTGATCAACTATTAATAATGACCTAAATTTCAAATTCAAATTAATTAACATTCTTACTTACCTCTGTAAAACAAAGGATGAATGACCACAACCTTGACATTAATGGGTTGGGGTAAAAATGTCACTGGACTATTTTTGTGCTACTTTTAAGTTCCATTTATACTAAGACTAACATAACGCAATGACATAAACTTCTTTTACTATGACATCAAATTAGAATGTGTAAATTCATTTCGCTAATAAGAATAAATAATGACACACATAAATTGGAAACAGCATATTAAAAAAAATAAAACAAGACCCTCTAGTTTCACATAAGTTCTGAGAACTTAAAAAGTCAACTGACCTGAAAACTGCCGTTTCGGCATACTATGCCTACGCTTTGCCTGGCTCTCATACGGAATTACCTTTCTGTAAAATAGAAATAGTACCGCAGACATCCTAAATCGTTTGTCCTTCAAAAATCGTGTTTTCAAATCTTAGCTACCTAATATAAAGAGCCCTGAGAGCTGTAAGGAACACTTTCGTCAACTTAAAATACTAACACTGACATGTATTTATATATTTGAATGGTGCGAAAATATCCCTAATATTTCAAAGACTAAATATTTGAAACCAAATTAAACCAATACATTTTACATAAATGCTATTATAATTAAAATTACTTCTTTAACGACAAATGATAGTAAAAAATATAAAGCTACAGACTAATTTAAATACGTTAACAATACCTACATTGCTCATCATCATCATCATCAGCCCGTATACGTCCACAGGTGAACATAGGCCTACCCCAAACGACGCCACAAATAGCGGTCCCACATTACTACCTATACAATCTATACTAATATTATAAAGAGGAAAGATTTGTATTTATGTATGTTTGTTACGAATAAACTCAAAAACTACTGGACCGTTTTCAAAAATTCTTTCACCATTACAATGCGACATTATTCCTGAGTAACATAGGCTATATTTATTTCTTGAAAAAATTAGGGATCACTACTAAAACTTCAATAATGTAACCCAAGGTGTAAAAATTTTTGCCATAAATTGTCTATCATCGCATGCGCTGCGGAAACTATTGATGAGAGAACAAAAAAATGTTGTACAATATTAAAAACTATATAAATATCTACAAAAAACTCAGCAATACCATATGTCCAACTATTGTAGTTATGCCAGTATAACTATTTTTTTACTTTTTAAAAGTTGATAGAAATACCGACCAACGTCTGACCATGTTATCCATACCTCTGTATTAATCCTTATCCAAATAAATCACTCCATAATTAAGACTGTTTCAATACCTGAAGATTACTTTTTGAATTTTTCAAATCGGACATTCCATTCAAAAGATATTACGAATTTAAAAATATCAATCTAAACAAAATACTATTATAAAAATAAATGACGCCGCACCCGGGCAACGCAGCGAGGGAGGTAGGTAAAAATAATAATAATTAATGTCCTCCTAGTCGAATTTCGACCATCTCATCGGAGACTACCCAGATGCGCAGGACATATTATAGTGCACAAGTGTGTGTGCTGGTGTGTGGTGCCGGCTTAGAATTTGCACAACCCCAAATCTTCCCGCGGGTGTCGTAAGAGCGACTAAGGGATATCCACCGGGGGCGGGCACGACCGGGGAGAGGTCAAACGCAGGACCAACGGCTTAGTGTGCTTTCTGAGGCACGCCCCCGTGCCAGCCATCTAACACCGCCAATTTCCTTACTCCGGGCTGCTACAGTGAATATTTCTTGCTAGAAAATACCCAATAACACAAATCTAGGGCCGACCCGGGATTTGAACCCGGGACCACATTATCAGCGGTTGAACACGCGACCGCTATACCAACGGGACAGTCGGATAAAAGTATAAAATATCCTGCCACAGAAATATTAGAAACCTACGTTTATCCCAAATTTTTTTTAAATTAATGTGCGCCCGTGCGAAGCCGGGACGGGCCGCTAGAATTTTATAAAAACGTACATATTAACTGAAAACATAAGTTATTGAATTTTATTTTGCTGCTAAAACCTAACTAGAGATTCGTATAGAAACCCAGTCCACTTCCACTCTCAGTACCTATTGCCACGCCCTGCTAGGGTATCATTGCGTCTTTTATACATTACGTAGATACTAAGACCAAGACCCACAAATGTACACAATGATTGCAATAAATAAATATAAAAACCCTTCTGGAAAGATGTAAGCACGAAAATCTAATTATTATTTATTACAAGAGTACTGTGGCCGAATTCTGCTAACCAATCGCTTTTCAAAACAATGGTATCATCGCCGAATCGTTCTTAGATGGAAAAAACTCTAGCTAGTGCAGTGGTATTCGCACGGAGAGATTGATATATTGGTTTCGACCTTGACTCTTGACACGCCTCCTTCCATCTCTAGTTTCTTCCATCAATGGTAAAATGCCAAATGTGTAATTGTTATCTTGAAGCGATTTCTCAACCTCAACCTGGAATTCGGCCCCTGTGCCCGCTGTAGATTTGATGTCATCCTCCCAGCGTAGAAATTGTCTTCGACCACACATTGGAGGAGCAGAAATACATGATCGACTATTTTGGAAGAATCCGGGGGAGTTGAAAGCTGCAAAAGCTGCTGAAAGCTATGCTGAAAGGCAAAACAATCAGGATACCGACACAGAAGTATTTGCATACCTGCATTTATATTAATAATAGAGGAAACACTTACGTAGGTAGGTACCTGTCTTATATTACATCAAATTTACGTTATACTTAAATAAGTAAATTACTTATAATTATTTGCATAGTTTTCTTGTTCAAATTCAAATACAATTAAGGCAAAAAGCCATACAACAATCATTATCATCGACTCAATTTTATTCGCTGAGTTGCGCCTAAAATTGAGTCAAAATTATAAATATATTTTAACATACTGATCTACTTAGTTTTACGGCAGGATAATTTACAGCTTTCTTGACATTCACCCGCGAATAACGAACAGACGGGCGACATGGCGATACTATAGAAGTTCCGACAATCTAAAAACTAAAATTACGCGCATGGCGCGATGAGAATTTTTGATATTACCAAGTATCAGATGGAGATACTTATCCTCTACATCCTTTATGTAGGTACTAGTCCACTGATGGAGGCAGGCCTTCTCCTGATAAGATTCTTACTGGCTTTAATCATATGGGGGGTAATGCCCATAGTCCCCACGCTGGGCATGTGGGTTGGGGATCGCAGTTCGCTGGTAGAATGAGGTTTGGGTCAATAAAATACAATAATTAATTATAGTTGGGTACAGTTTTGGGTACCATATTAACTGTGCAGCTTAATACCTTCTGACAGCCCAGCACGCTATAACAGCCTGTAGTACATACCTATACATCCTACTAGGAGACTAGGACAAAACAGAATCCGATGGAATGCAAAATGTAGAGGAAATAATACCTACACGAGAGTTTCGCTCATATGATACGTAATGTGTGAAACGGTAGGTACCTAGAAAGATAATGCAAAAGGAGCGAGGGTCGTATTGTTTCGGGACCGGCCCGCGCGGCGGCTAAGATAAAAGTAAAGTATTACTTTTATCTAAGTAAAAGTAAAGTAAAGTATTACTTTTATCTAAGGGTAGCATAGATCCTTGTTACTAAGTAGAAGGACGCGTTACCAATCTTTTCAAAACAAATTACTTAGGTACAAATAAAGTATTGTTTATTTTTGGGTCAGGCCGGACGGGATTGCTGACAATTGAATATAGAAACTATTTTAAAGATAACAAAACTATAAGGTTTCTTGAACTATTGAAATTTTTATATTATGTTGAATGACAAAGAAAGGTCCCGTGTAGGGTAGGCAAGACACTAACACGGGCTAGAGACACTAACGTAGGTACGGTACCTGCCTTCTTTTATGGATTTGATAGCGTTTAGTACATTTTTTATTTTGGCCATTTTTTAGCGATAAAGCTTAAATCAAACGCCACTACCGCACAGCCCAGAAATCTTGATGTGCCGCTCCCACGACGGGGGCAATGTCGGAAGCTAAGGAAACTTGTACCTTGTTCAATGTGTTCCACGCCTATACTCGTATCTATCGTTAGCTTTCTGGTACTTCCGACCTGAAAGATTGAAGTGCACTAAGTGGGTCTTGCTATCGTTCAGTATTAATTAGCATTGAACCACCCGATCAGATCGGACACAGTCGCGTTTAGGTTCGTCTCGAGCAGGTCGACAGTCGCCGCGGTAACAATCGCTGCGACGTCGTCGTCGGCATACAAAACGTGACCCGGCCGTACGCAGCTATGTAGCAGTACCTCTGAGCATTCTTAAAATTGCTCTACCCAACTGTAGAATCTGGGGTATAATCCGAAACGATTTCGAGAAGGTGGTCATCTGGCCATGGACGGCGACCGGTCTCGGATCAATATGGCCATTTATCATGACTATGGTTTTATCCAAATTCATGCATTGGCCAATGCATCGCGAGGCTACCATGGCCTCCACCATGGGCCAATAGCGAAGCGGCGGCGGCCATGAACGGGGGCCGTTTTCGTTGGGGACAAACGTGTAATCTATACTTTTACTATCTATTACCCTAAAATGTGAAAAGAAAGAATTGCTCTCGCACTTGGAATAAATTTACTGCCTAATTTATACTAACATTATTAAATGATTACCTAAGTAAATCTGTACTCATGTTTGTCCGTATGTTTTCACGAGTAAACAGTTGCACCGGTCTTCATAACATTTGGCGGAGATATATCCCCAGCAAGTACATAGGCTACTTTTTATCGCTAGTAAACACGTGCGAAGCCGAAGGCCGAAACTGGCTGAGACTGGCTTTTATAAATGCGAGAGTATATTCTATTATCTGTAACTTTTCATGACCAAACGGCATAACGAATCTCAACGATTCTTGACAAGGAGATAAGTAGACATCATACCGGGAAGAATATAATACAGGATCCTCTTTACCCCTGGAAAACGCGTGCGAAGAAAAGGGCAAGAGCTAGTTCTCCTACAATAATAATATAATATCACTAAGAAAGATAAAGTTAAGCTCAGCCTACTTTGGAATCTTCCAGTACCTAAGTTGAATCTTTATATCACTATAGAGAAATTCAATATCACTTCCGAGCAAGTGTAGGCGTAACAAAGTTTACTTATGACGATCATCACTGCCAGTTTACTGATCTCTCACACTCTGGAACAATTCTTGCATAATTAGGGAACATAATAACAACTGCAAAAGGGCTGATTTAGGCAAAGCACATTCAGTTTGACAATGCCTTTGTAATGCATTTTTTAAGGCATAATATTCCTTTCGCCTTTATTCCTAGAAAACTAACAATTCGACTACGTTATGCACTGATGAACGCGTTCAGCTGCCCAGCTTCAATGCTGCGAGCTAATGATCGCGGGCGCCGCGTGCTGCTCAACTTCCTGATATGCGTCATGGGCACGCAATGTATTATTATCTTCAAGGAGAAGATACAATTCTTCATTGTAATGTCAAAAGCATAAAAATAAATATTAAGACCTTTATTAATCATTCATTAAATTGTTCTTATATCTAAATTAGTCTAAATTCTTAAATACCTTAAAATAAATAATAATAACAACAAAAACTCTAGTAAAAACTCGCTACGTAAAACGAAATAAATCTACCAGCTGATTTCTGTAAAACAGGTTCCGTGAGAAAGAGGATACCAAGTAACCATATTTGAAGCAGATGTCTACGATATTGAAGCCTAATTGACGTCGCACAGCCAATGAATTTGCACGCTCAAATCGTAGGCTTTTTAGCTTTTTACTGATCGCCAACAGTTGGCTTATTAAGACGATACCGCTTTGATAAAAATACGAGATATTACAAACTCTGTTCACAAAAACCAGCATCGGTGGAAGTATGCAAACTAAAATACACAAAGATGCAAGCAAAAGCAGTTCCTTCTTCAAGCTGATAATTACATTTGATCATGATTACCGTCGAATTGTTCTAAGCCAAATTAACAAAATATTGCACGCGGATAATATGTATTTAATAAATTAAATAATCGCAGTTATGTGCGTTTAGAATAAAAGTGATTTGCTAGGCATGCACAAAATTTCGATATTAACTAATTTGTTTTGTTGTAATAGGTAGGTAGTTATACAGTAGTCAAACTCAGTGTGCCATGTTTGTGGACAAAACACGACACAAAAACTAAAATTCACTTGGTTGGCGATATAAGCAATATTTATTGCAGGAAGGATCTCAAATCGACAACTAATGTGAATTGCGTATAAAAACACGCGGCAACAGAGTGAATTTTAGGTTAAGTATGGGCGGTTTGTTTACAAACATTCCACATCGAGTTTGGCTAGTGCATAGGTACAGTCAAACGTGGTATTTATGAATGCAAGCGTGAGTAAATACGTACACTCTTTTATACCTGTCTCAAGTTATACAGTAAGCAGTGAAACTCTAACAGTTGTCATAAGAAGTACCTATTACCACGCATAGTATGAACGGCCTAGACAAAGTTCTGTCAAGGCAAGACTAGTAAAAAAATCATACAATACGTAATTTTTTTAAGTTGACACTATTTCAAATGGTTTACGCATTCTATGTAATATGTTTTGTATCTTGCCTCAGATCAAATGGAAATTGATCATGCTGAACCTACATCTAGATTTAAGTAGTAATAATCCTGCAGAATTGATTTTGGGTAAGTTGTAGCGAACATTATTAACCTATTATTTAAAATTAAGATACGTACAAAAGATTATTAAATTTCCAACTTATTTCATGCTCTAAGCCTATACAACAACGTTCAAGATTCTGTATGAGCTTTAATCAAAATTAAGATACCTTACCGTTATACTATACTAATTTTCACATAGTTTATCGTTTTATTGCGCAATATTATTGTGTGGTCTGTGGGCCGCCTAAGACGAAGATGACATGAAGTCATGCCTTCATGTCATGACTTCGCTTTGCGGAAAGTTCGTCTAAAACAATTCGTCTAAAACAATTCGACTAAAACAATTCGACTAAAACACAATTCGACTAAAAACATTTGAACTAGTAACAATTCGACTAACGACTAAAACAATTCCTTTTAACAACGAAAAATTTTGTTTCATCATATGGCTTTGGGTGCAATTGTACATATACACACCCTTTCAGTCACAGAGTCTTTGCGGGGATTGGACGGGCTTCGTTAGGAGTAAGTTAATGTTGACCCCAAGTCGGGTCAAATCAAGGTCGAATCGCGTTAGTCGAATTGTCATTAGTCAAAATGTTTTAGTCTAATTGTGTTTTAGTCGAATTGTTTTAGTCGAATTGTTTTAGACGAATTGTTTTAGTCGAATTTTCCGTAGACGATGACTTCACCTAACACAATCAAAACAAGCTCCGCCTAATTTGTGGCTAGATAATGCTGTGTGATTACGTAAATATTATATTAACCACCAAAAACTCTGAACAGCTTATCATACATTTTATTTTAAGACTAACCTATTTATTTAAAAGCTATTTCGTCGTAGGTATCTGTCATTAAGGCCTTCGGGTTCATAACCGATGTATCACTGGCTGATATAAACAAAACAACTATAACGTTGTCGCAACACAACGAACGTGAACACTTCCATGTCCAAGACGCAGATGATCTCCCGCAGCCCAGTGTAACGGCAGCGCGCCCCTGTGGGTCGCAGCGCGGAGGCTAGGCAGTGAATGCGTTTAAGAGGTGTTAGGTATCGTGAAGAATATAAACTTAAGAGATGATTCTTGATTGATGAGATCTCACTCGATCAGGCCGCACTTGTCTATGAACTGATCGCGCCAAGAGAGCCAAAGATGTCTTATTGCATAACTCGTATGGACGCATTTTGTCTGCGCCGCGCGTCGTTCCGAACAAATCGCCAGAATTCCATTAGTTTCAGTTTTATTATTTTGGTTCCCTCATAGCGGTTCAGGTAGCTTTTATAAAACTTTTCATTCCAGAGGTTTATATTTGGTAAGGTATAACGCTCTTAATCCTACAAAGGATGAACTGATATAAAAATAAACATATTATAGTACCTAGTTACGCGTAAATTCCTACCTAACTTACCGAATTTATTACTGTTTATTATACCTAAGTGTTATTTAACTTAAGAATAAAGATGTGTTTATTTAAATCCTTATCGCAAAACCGTTGAATAAATAAATCGCAGTTAGATGAATCTGTCTTTTTATAAAATCTACAAAATATGGCGAAGGCACGCAAGTTTGGAGGACGAATGGACCAACGTCCTTTGTATTCATGAAATTTTAGAATCCATATTCACCATTCAAACTTTATAAGACGCTGGTGTTAGTAAGATTACAACACATCTTGGTTTAATGATTAACTTTAATAGCGATAATTTATAATCATTTCATTCATTGCCTATGAACTTATGATATATTACAAAATTGTTAAAAATATTTTATATGTCATTGCAACAACTGTAAAAAGTGTAAAAATATAATAACCTATTGAATGTACTTACTTAGTATGACGTGAAATATCTACTAAACTAGCTGGAATTTCCTAGCGGTGCTACTGGTAAAAACCGGGTTAAAAGTTGGTGTATTATGTTTCAATCAAAGACACTGTACCTAAATCCGTATAAAAAAATTCATACGTAGGTACTCACCTACTAACTACTTAAAAATAACAAACTACCATGCACTATGATATAAATGTCAAATAGATACAAAAACACCTACCTTCCTAAAACTATGACTTAGTATTACTTAGTTACACTTAATAAAGTAGATACGTATATGTTTCTGTAAATGCTAGAAGTACGGCTAATGTTTTTTGTTTATTAAAGTGCGACTGACTCAGGGATAAATAAAATAATAGAATTAATGTAGTCTAATGTTGTGACATTAGCCGACTCACTATCAAATGAAAATAATACCTGGTCAATTTGGATATTTGCCAAAAGCACAGTAGATATTTTAAAAGAGACATGCTAAACAAGTCTGTATAGATTAACAATCGGTAGAAAGTTTTTAAAGACGAATCGCATGGATGATCCGAATAAAACTTAAAAGGTTAAATGTATTATTACAATCAAAGAATAGATAAAAATTAGAACTAGTTTTTACAATTGAGCTAACTGCAGACTGTTGCAAACAATCTAGAGGTAGTACAACTGATCAAAATCGGTAAGACGCTGGCTGCATTGCTGCTGCGCCAGCATGTAAATTGTAAATATGTATTTGATTATGTCGTGTAATATTTTTTACAAGTGGTGTTGCTCACAATGTTGAAATGTATGCTAAGGATAATGAATGATCCAGTTTGCTTGAACTTTAAAATATACGAATATAAAAATAATACAATTTGACTATAGCAGTTATTATGATGAGTAGGACAATTTTTAAGATTGCAAAGGGCGGCGCAGATGGTTTCGAGATGTTCGATTTACGGCGCGTGACAAAAATTGTGCGATACAATGATCTTCTTCATTCCAATGCATTCATCAGACACGTATCTACGTCCACTCCTGAACAGGGCTCCCCAAAGGAGGCGGGGTTTTACATAATCACCACGCTTGGCAAGCAGCGTTTATTATAATACCTAAACTATAAATCTGATCAATTTGTGCGTAAGAAGGTACCGGCCTACCCATTTCATTATGCCAATAGAACGATGGAGTAACAAATTGTATGAACGACTCGGTCTCTTTTGAGAAGAATATATTGTACCTAATACCGCCTCGGGGGTTGACAATCCTGACCCACAACTCACTAAGCAACGGCGAGTGGAGCGAGTCGTTTGTAATGTTCGAGCTTATTTCGGATGTTTGGGAAAAAGTAAGCAAGAGTACCTATAACAAAATAAATGCTAGCGAGCGAAGCGAGCCCCGAAAATTTAAAAGACTGCGATGGCAGATAAAAAACTAAGAATACAAATTACGGCGAGCGGTGCGAGCGCCGATATGTTTGTTACTTTTTCGGATACACAAACTAGTTAGAGTATGAAAAAATGAATAACAGCGAGCAGAGCGAGCCCTGAGAATTAAGGAGAGTTCACGGCGGCTGTGAAAATGGTTAAGAAACTAATACAATAGTACATTGTACACCTAGGCGAGAAAGTGCCCAATTCCTATCGAGTGTGTCATTAGAGGCCCGAGGCGCAACCGAGGGCCTTAAAACACACGAGGTAGGAATCGGACTTTCTCTCGAGTGATACATAGTGCTTTATACTACACCTTCGAGGAAAATCATCGTTTTAGAATCTTCAAAATCACGAGTAAATTCAAATTGTAAAGTCAAATGTAGCAATAAATACGCGCACGTGTTATTTTCACACGGTTCTTTTTTTAACAAATGTTCCGAATACGGAAGAGGCCGATATCATAAATGCTTTGGAGTAAAAACATTTTCTCGTTTGAACTATTATGAAAATAACCAAACTGATATTTCAGAAAATTTTAAAAAAATAACACGTTTGAAATGGATTTCCATACACTTTTCTCTCCCGCTAAGCGCGTGAGAAATAAAATTCCATAGAGTTTTCCCTCCCGCATTTCAGTGCGCCTGCAATGACGTATTTTCTACCTTATGTTTAGAAAAGGACTATGCAATTTTCTGAGCAGGTGTAGTATAAAATAAATACCGCCAAGTGGAGTGTGCCGCAGGCTTTTCTGAAATTGGTGAAGAAAATTGCTAACGCCAAAAAAACTTAAAATTATTCTTAGCTTCCTTGCTTAGCAAGACAAGTAAGCCAAGAATTTTAAGTTTTTTTGGCGATTTACAACAAAATAGCGAGGATAACAAACCATACCCTATGATTTCAACAAAAAATTTATGATCTGGCTGTGCGTGTGAGTTGTCATTGTCACCCCAAGGGGTGCCAAGATGGCACCCCTCGGAGCTTGGTACCCGGGGCGGGACCGCTCTCCACTAAACACTATTTATACCGAATCAAATTGTATTATTGCTTTCTCCCTATGTATTAAATGTCAAAGAAATTGGATTAGTTATTCGGTACTTTTCCCGCCAAATGTTGCAACAACTTGAAGTCCTTATCTCGTCGAGATGGTATTTTTTTAATGTAACGATAAATTCTAGCAGCCTATCAATCTTTTAACTAAGCCCGTAATAATAGAGGATTCGAATTATGGGATGTCCTTCACCCATCTGTTTATTGGATGAAAGTAGGTATTTTATATCTTTTAACTTTTATGGACTGTTTGGTAAATGTCCACAATCAACATAGATAGACAACATTCGGTGCCGGTAAAACTCAGAACAATACGAATGTTCTATTACATTTCAAACATATCAGGGAGCGCACCTACATAACACAAGCTCTGGTTAGTTTGATGCTAGATGATTCTGAGTGAATTGTCCAGCATTACCTATTTATTTATTTGCCACTTTTGCTGGGCTTATAATGATGTCGCATTTCATTTGACGAGATGGCTAAGCAACGTTTAGCCATATTGTTTTACGTTGAACGATCAACAATCGGCATAGGCAATTGATTTATGCCGTATTGCAATCGGTTTAGCCATTCTACACACGAGCTGGTTCTATGAATCGGCGGCGACGTTGATAATAGGCGGTTCATGCCATTTTCAACCGTACTTCCATCATTCACAGTAACATATACCCACATTTTATTCAGATACTTAGTACATTAGCGCAGGCATAAACCACGATAATGTGACGTGACTCTTCAGCTCTGCATTTTCACAACACCTCTCACGTGTCGTAGAATATAAATACCAAGATCTAGCGCATAGGTGAGCCTTATAGGGCATCTTCTTGCCTCTCTAACACGGCGGCTAAGCACCGGGGCAAGGTGTCATAACATTCCATTGCTTACTATTGTTAAGGCCTGGAATAAGAAACCGTCGTCATAGGACTCCACGAGGACTACTGTACTGCGAGGTCTCGTCACCAACCGCCGCTGGCGCCGGCGCGTAGCCTAAAAACAAAAGATAAATGAGCGCTTGTTCAACTGCAGAAAACCGCAAAAAGCATGCAGCTAAATATTATAGTCAATTTACCTTCGCCTTCCGTTGCTGAGCGTGGTTCAATGGTGAATGGAAAATGTATTAACTGGGACCGCATAGCCTTTTTTAAAGCGACTTCAAAATATAGATTCTCGTATACATTTATTAAATAAATGTATGTATTGGTTTTATGCTTGTGCCTCATAATCGCCGATTCCTACAGGTACATTTTTATTGTTTTAGAAGAGGTATAACCATGGTTCATGAAATTTTAATCTGAATTAAAATATAATGGAAGGTAGGTAGATAGCGTTTTCCATTTTGAAGTCGATTTTTGATTGTTATGTTTTGTACAGATGACCATGTCTTTTCATATGACACACGTTTTTATCCCGCATTAACAAGTGTCATTTGCCACACACCACTCAATACTGGAAATCTTAGAGCTTTCCTCGCAATTACAATTACGCTAACCCTCAAATAGTATTTGTATAGTTAGGCGGGGCAGCCTGTTGACAGGAGACGGCCAGCGGGTTGTGGAATACGCAAGAACGTACACAACATATTAAATATTTAGAAATTCAAGCGGTTTATTTCGGGTTAAAAGTTTTTGGTGAGAACTTTAGAAAATGTTGAAGTTTCTTGCGTGTCGACAACACAACGACCATCTCTTACATTCATAGAATGGGAGGCATTCAATTTCATATGAAACGTTCGATGGATGTTATCGACTTACTATTGCAGGGCATAATATTGTCGATGAGGTCTTAAAATCACTTATGCGAGAGTAATACCAGTACTATATGGGTCTATCTACCTATATATAATCTTACGGGAGCTTAGCCAGCGTTATGCTGAGTTAGGGTCTTTTTAGAACTACTTTATCCATGTACCTATCCTATAAGTGTCTTGTGTTTAACCCCCGACGCAAAAAGAGGGGTGTTATAAGTTTGACGTGTCTGCCTGTGTATCCGTGTAAGTATCTGTCTGTGGTAACGTAGCTGCCAAACGGATGAACCGATTTTCGTTTAGTATTTTTTGTGTCATAGATAATTTTATCCCGAGTGTTTCATGAAAATCTGTTCAGCCAATAAACGTCGGCGGGTTTTTTTTTAATTTTAAACTTGTCTTGTTAAATCTTTTTTTTATAAAATGTCTTTCTATATGATAACATGGGTTTCGCTAAACACTAAGTACCTTTTCTTTGAGATTGTAGATCAATCAATCTTTTACTAATATAATACTGCATAATAAGTGGTTTAATTATTACTTAACTGTGTTCGCTCGCTTTGTACTACTAATCGGATCTGAATGATTTTGCAAGGAGCTAGATTTTATCCTGGGGAAGGAACCATACCACTATGGATTGCATAATTTCAGAATTCACACGTACGTACAGTCCGTACGTACGTGTGAATTCTGTGTCTATTGAAGAATTGCTTTCTTTATAATTCATTGAACACAGATTAAATAATTGCAGATCTAACTAACATTTGTCACGCAGCGGGGATCGAACCCACAACCTTGCAGGTCACAAGCAGGCTAGCCCACTGCGCCATAGAGGTTCTTAATGTAATAATCTATGAAAACCATGACATTCCTACACCCTGTACCTACCGTCAAGAAATACCATGGTCAATCCTGAGTAAGAAATTGCAATGCATGGAATGTATAATCGCATTATATTCGGCATATAGGCTTATCGGGGTGCGCTTAAAAATAAAACGATAACTTATAAAATTGGAATTTATTTGTCGTGTACATCAAATACAGTATAATATGTCAAAACGTTTTTTGTTGGCCTAAATGATAACGTTGCAGGCTTACAAACTTATCACAAGTTTCAACAATAAGTCAGGTACATTGATTGTTATTAATAGACATAAAATATATTATAATAATATATTTATATGAAAATACAAATACGCACACGCATTAAGGCACTTTTTTACCGACGTCGATTTGGTGATTTTATGTAAACTTTTTTATATGAATATGATTTTAATTTAAAAAGAAATGCGTGCCCGTGTTTTTCAGTGAGGTCAGGATATAGAGTGGTTGATATTTGGCGAGTGTGGTTCTAGTCAAAATGAATTACGTTAGAAAATTAAGGTGCGAACTGTCAAGATTTAAAGGCTGTAGGTTTTTTGAAACAATGCCCAATTGTGGGTGAAGTGAAACTATATTGATGATGGGTAGAAAAAAATAAGATCGCATCAAGTGCCAATTAAAAAACCTGCAAATATCGTGCTTAGGTCTGTAGCTGTGAGATAAAATTGCATTTAGAATTTGACTCAAGTGTACATTTCATGTATTCATGGAAATAAGAAGTTCTTGATTCTAAATGATACAACAAAATCGAGGGACAATATTAACTTCAAGGCACAATAATAATTTAGAAAAAACAGAAGTTAGATCAATGCATATTGAAAGAGAATCAAAGCAAACTTTTGAGACGAATTTCGACAACGCTTTCTAAAACTACAAAATTCCCTTCAATTTGCTTTCAATATCCTTGACCCTAACGGTTCTGCATTAACTTAGCAAGGAGATCAGATATAAACCTTAATAAAGGACTTAATATATAAATGCACCAAATTGCAATGGTTTACATTAAGATGAGTATAGACTAGAGCATTACAATGTAAAGTTACGGTCTTATGAATGGTACAATACAGACAAATGCTCAGTTTCCATGTAATGTTCTTGGAACGTTCTTGCGAAGGCTCGATGCTGTGTTCGACGCAATGCTCACTAGTGAGCATATACCTGTAACATTTCATACTACCTTGCGTACATTTTCCCTCGGCCTGCGCATCTCACTCCTCGCCGTCTCCCGACACCCGCGCTCGTGCCTCTGTTCGATAAAAAGTTACACCAAAACGCTCGTTGATTTTAAAATTAGGTTGGCACAAAAAATCCGAGCTTCATGTTCGGAGTGTGGTTAGAGGTAATTTAAAATCAGCGAATGCTCGATGTGTTGTTACTAGTAAATGTTCTAGTCTATACTCAACTTCACAATTAACGGTCTCGTTACAGTAAAGCTACGTGTAAATATAAAAACTAATGACTTAGATCATCGATATGTTTACGAACAATCTCAAAATACTAAGGAATGGCACTTTATGACTCAATATTCTTAAAATAATAGTAATATATGTACCTACAGCTAGGTTTGATTACATCATCAATGTGTGCAAGTATTGATTTCTATACAATAATAATTTGGAAGCATTAACAATTGAGACAATCTAGCTATCTCCAGACTATTCCGTAGGTCAACTCATCAATATTGGTTTGAAACATCCAACATATTTATATTACTTATTGCTTATGTATTATTATTTTGACAACATTAAAATGTATTTGTCACTGTTTCATCTTCAAATTTATCATCTTGGAGATGTGATATGAGAATATTTTATGACCGTAACGAAGAACGACAGCCATCCAAGTAAAAATTATCTAAACGATTATAAAACATACTAACGTAAAGCTTTTTTACCATAAAAACTAACGAAGTACGACAAATTTCATGGTATTCCAACAAAGTGACTAGATAATGTACAATTATTACATTGTGCCCCAATTTACTATATTGGGGGTCAATGTTGTAAGCCCAATATATTATGTATTATATATGTAAAGTTAGTAAATTGGAGCCCAGTGATTTATTTGTATACTGAGCAAAAAAAGTTTAGATAACTTGAGAATTTAGTCATATTGCGTCTAAGAATATCATGTCTACATACATCACATTTGGACGGACTAGTACTATGTTACCTATGTACTTACTATATACTAATTGTTATATAAGGCGGCTTCCCATATTCTACTTACATTAACAATCACAATTATTAAGTATATGGCACGTTTTTGGCAAATGCTCTCTGCGATGAAACACCTTTAAATTAAGTATTCGCACTGCCTTAATCAATATTCAACAAAACATAGCCAAAGCGTAGACAAGTAACCCAATAATCTCAAAAAAGCTCCTATACCTACTCCGTCCACCGGTTTATATGTTACTTTAGACAGCACTTTTTCTGTAAGGTTAAATTTCTTAAGGACTAAAATAAATGTTTTTGACCTCAGATGGCCATGACAGCGTTACTGGACAATGGTGAGCGCAGAGGACGCTTGTAGTGAACTCTAATTTTAATACTCATTTTTTATGAAAAGTTCAACTTAAATAATCTTCGCCACATAATCGGACGGCACTATAAATTTCGAAGCTCCGAAGAATCCCGTTATTTTACGAGTCGACAGATTCGCTTTGTTATATTTAAAAAGAAACAGTGAACTATTTTATTATTTCGTTCCCTTGTCATTGACTTATCTATCAAAAATTAGGGAACTTAATACGCGTGCATGTGTCAAATATCAAAATCCTCTTGGACACGTCACATAAATCAAATTACAAAGTAAAAAAAGGAAATAAAGTGTCAAAAGTAAAATGAACCAGTGGACGAAGTATAGTCCAATGACTAAATCAACTGTAGTAATCTAAAATGTATAAAATGTCAGCTTTTATCAATAGTAAACTGGCATGAGCTATTGAAATAAGCCAAGATTACGCAATCTTGGCTTATTTCAACAGCTGGAAGCGTTATAATAATGCAACTTCATCTGTGTTCATAAGCGCTGACTTGGTTAACTTTTAGGGCTGTAGATTATTGGGTACAAGCCAAATAAAAAAACGCAGGACAATCGCACACTCAGAGTTTTTCTGGCTGCAATGATTGACTTAGGGCCGTGTGGAGTTTGGAAATTGGAGAAAAAAATTATTTAAAAAAATGCACGTTTGGAGAGCTTTACCCAGCAGTGGGTGAAATCGGGTGGCGAATGATGATGATGGTGATGATGATGATGACATGTATCAATCGACTCCATTTCCAACCAGGACCAATTTTCTCAAAGTAAAATGAGTAAAAGAGTAAAATGAAAAATGTCAGATTATAAAATACAATTTTACGATGGATATAGATCCTTTGATTTACCTCTAGATTGTTTGCAAAAGTCCGCATTAGCTCGACTGTTTCAATTGTATACAGTGTTTGATATTGCAACCGACATAATTTTTTGAGGTGTTGGGGGTCACGGGCTACATTTCTCCGGTAGAATCAATGTCCTAAGTTTCACGGTTGCCGAGATATGTTTTTTAAAATCACTCAAAATCTCACCTTTGCGTCGTCATATCTTTTTTGATTGTGGTTGTAATGCCATAAAGTAGCTTGTGCTGTATTTTTCAATGTATACTTATGTAAATGAAATATTACTTGATACAATTAAGTCATAAATCGTCACAGCTTCTAAATTCATTCAATGTATACTAGTTTTCATTTGATTCTTTTCTTTAATTTTCTAATTTATTTTTTTGAATGAAATTTTACGATTGATACAATTTTAAAAGCAAATTTAAATTTTGAATTATATTTAAAAAAATATTTAAAATTTAAGTATCCCACCGACAGATCAGGCATACCATGTAACTTTTTGCCACCAACGGTGCATACCGAGGGTTAAAGAAATTTAATAAAAACTTGAAAAGAAGCTTTGTTACTTGGGAATTTTAATGAGTTTTAAGAGATAGTAACTTCACGGGGCGAACCTTGTAATTGGCGCAGGTCCGTGTGAAATGGCACTAGAGTTTGGAGGCATACCGGCAGTGGGGGGAAGTCAGGTTGAAGATAATGATGATAAAGAATTTTTGAGAATTTGAAACTAAATTGTTTGAAAATCTGAGAAAAACTACTCTGCAAAATTCAGCTTAGAAAATTGATCTTCTGAGTGAGCGATACACGAGCACAAAAGTCAAAAAGCAAAGCAAATCATAAAATAAAAAATAATGTCAAATTAAAACTATTACATATAAAATATACTAAAGGTAGAAGAAACACCCTACCGTTTCATTTCATGCCGTGTTTCGTCCGAAGCCTTAATTCGGTTTCATAAATTTAGTATGAATAGTATGGTTAGAAACACTATTGCCACCAAGTATAAATAAAACATACAGTAGGCCGACGTCTTTGACGAGTGACGCGACAGCGTATGTTGGCCAGGGTTGTCACATGTTAGTGTCAAACGAAAACTTTTTTAGGTGTACATCGCCATCAAAATTACGACTATGCGGCGTTTTTTCAAATCCTAGATGGCGGTTTTTTATTGAAATTTTTACTCATGGATATTGTTTACGATTACGACCAAGATTACAAATATGCTGTGTTTATTCGAAACAACGTTAGTCGAACGACTGTATGAATATACGTAGGCCATGATATTGCACTGTGTTGCTGTGAGACAACACACCGTTATTATGTGTTTCCAACAATACCTGTATGAAACTGATATAATGCTTATAACTCAACACGACACAACAACCCACAGTAGCGAGTTACCTATTCAGTCTCTAACTCTAATTAAAAACTAATTCTCTTACTAATAAAACTCTGTTAGCTTCAAGCAATAACCCTTTTTCCTCGATGAGCGATAAACCCGACTTTATTTGAAATTCTGATATGTTGAAAATAGGCATAGCGTTTGTCGTTCACCTATAGAGGACAAAGGGTAAAGGGTCTCCTAGACAGACGCCGCCATCGCAGGCCGCGTCTGTCTGGGAGACCCTTTAGAGTTGTTTGTTTACTTATGTTGACGTATGTCAAAATTAGAAAAAACACTGCCTTTTACTTGCTTAAAAGTTGACACAGATTTTCATTAGTAAGGCGTTCTTGCTCTGGTTGAGCAACGTCGATTAAAATTAATACAAAAAAGTCTTCAAAAATATTGGCAATGTCAAATTAAAATATAGTACTTAATATCTAATAGCTTAACAGGTACGGCGCTCGTTGAAGTCATCTCATAAAAACCCGTAGAGGCACGACTCGGCGGAATAAATTCATAGAAAAATACTTATCTAAAATTATTGCTATGTCATTTCTTCAAATCCTATAAACTATTAATATTTAAAACTGATCGTTAAGGCGGAATTATCAATAAGAAATTGTCAATAAGACTCCAAAAATCAACTTGGTAAACAAATCGAGTATGCTTTATAAAAATATAGAAATGATTGAGTGTATAAGGTATTGTACTATATTGAGAATTCCACCCCAGCGCCGTAGGTCTCCCATCGGTGCAGTTTGCGGGGCCCGCTACACCGACAAACGCCGCCGCGTCGCTTACCTTGCCCTATTGGTAGGGAGGGTAATAGTTAGGGTAGCGTGTTCCAAAAAAAAAGTTATTTGGAGGATTCTGCGGCGGCTGCATCGGTGGACGCCCGGCTTGCGGCATCATGCCGGGATAAGGGGGATTGGCGCCGTCTACAACAAAAAAACAACAGATTAGGAAATAATATTACAAATACACAACAATATTACAAATAAACTTTCGATCAAATAAATCTGAAAATAAACTTTCCAAATAAGTTTATTTACAGGTAGGGTTAGCAACAGCTACAAAGATTGTATTAGAGCCTGCCGGCAGGCAGACAATGTACACTAATATCACAGCTTACCTATAAGCATACGTTTCGTTCCACGAAGGCGTTTTGATAGGGCAATCGTGCGGGGGCCAAGGGACGGGTCGGGGGGCGTCCCTCGTCCCATCTCTTACCCTTCGCACGATTGTCCTATCGAAACCACGTCAAAATGCCTGCGTCGAACGACTGTATGCATTTATGTAGGTAGGTTGGGTTAATATTATGAAGAGGTACAACTGGCCCGATCCTAAGCATTATTTCACCATCAGGCACCCCATGACACCATCCCTCATGTCCTCGTGCTCTGTATACTGCCGTGACAAAAGCAAATCACACTAATATTATAAACGCTAAAGTTTGGATGTTTTGATGGATGTTCGTTACCTATTGACGCCAAAACTACTGAATGGATCGTGCTGTAATTTCGCATACAGGTAAGCCTGGAATTTTTCTACCTATCCACACCATTAAACGTTTCCATAAAAACAACGCGTGCGAAGCCGCGGACGGAAACTAGTTGACTATAAATAAATCATAAGTTATTATTTTTACACAAAAAGTAATTTTTACAGAAGGTTAGTTAAGTTTATGTCTAGTACCTATTTATTAAAATAATATATATAGACATACCTATATACTTGAAGAATCATAAATCATAATCATTACTTAACTTTACATGACTTACCGGTTGCACGGATCTAAATCCAATTTGGCAAGGATTACAATATCTATCGCCTTGCAAAAATGCTTCTCAACCATGATACATTATGGAGCATAACAAAGGCTACCCTTTGTCTCAAAAAATTATCCTACAAGGGTTTCATGTAGCGTATTGAAGTTAGGCAAGAGTAAAATAATAATGAAATGCTGGACTATTCCATCATCTAGACGCAAGCTCAGCAGAGCAGAGCTTTTGTTATGGGTGGTAGATAACTGATATCCTCAATACCACACACACCGACACCTTCGATGCCATCTGGCGAAAGAAGTTGGCCTCCCTACTCAGCAGAACCCGCGGGAGTGGCAACAGTATCCTAACCGCGATTGCTGAAAAATTTGACTGTCCTATAATGTACAAGTTGGTCCAAAGAACAAAATCCATCATTAATTTTAAGTACTAATCCCTAGTTATAAGCTTACTAACAAAATGGATTGAAAATTATCTGAATAAATAAATTAAATTATTATTATTATTAATACAGTACTTTACATAGATATTTATAATATAAGAGTATGTAGAGTTGTATATGTACTCACTGTAAGGGGGAATTTGGTAGAACGGTCTGGAAGGCGGGCCTTGTGCTTGGACTTGCGTTTGCGGCGAGCCGTAAGGTCCCGGTCCCGGGAACTGCACAGTCGGCGCGGGGACCGGCCGCGGACCACCCTGAGGCATCGCCGACAACTCCATACCAGGGTGGTACAGGCCGTTGGCAGGCGCCGTCGAGGCCGGCGCTGGCGGCGGATAGCGCACGGGCTCATACGGCGTCATTTCCGTATATGTCATAGAAGCCATGCCGTTGTCGTAAGGCCGAGATGGTGGAGGCCCGGCGGCTTCGTAGGGCCGAGATGGCGAAGGGCCGGCACCTTCGTAGGGCCGAGATGGCGAAGGCCCGGCGTTTTCGTAGGGTCGGGACGGCGAAGGCCCGGCGCCTTCGTAGGGCCGAGATGGCGAAGGCCCGGACTCGGAGAAGGAGCGAGCGGGTCCGTTTCCCACGGACACAGCCGCGCTGCGACTCTCCGAGGGGTTTCTTTCCGTAGGCGCTGAAATAATACAATAAATACACACTTATCACCTGAACAAGGTCCACCCGAAACCAGGCATAAATGGAAGCTACCCTAAAAATGTCACTTCTCACACTGTCCTTTTGCTAAAACAACACTCCAAGTGAACGGCAGGGATGTTAAATACATGGTGCTACCCCACACTACAAAAACCAAGATCCGTCAAGTACGAGTGTAACTCGTGCGCCGAGGGTTTCGAACGTTTGTCAACAAGTAGGTATGTACTAATGGTACCGGTTAGAGACTGCGCACTTTAATGAATACCTACCTAAAAATAGTAGGTACCAACCTACATTTCAGATGGATCTCTCTGCATGGTTCGGTGATAGGGGTACAGGTAATTTTTTCTACTTTTTTCAAGATATTAAAAAAAGTATGTAACTCACAGAAATTGTATAAGCTGTTTTGAAATGTACAAGATTATTCCTTTCATTTGATGACCCTGTAGTAGGTGTCTTTTCAAATCTTGACATCACAATTTGTATGGAAAATGTTCTTTTTTTTTTAGGGTTTCGAAGATTGATTTCGAAACCCTTAAGGTCTCGCTTTGTCTGTCCTTTTTTCCCTCCTTATAACCACAACAACTAACGCAGCTATCAACTTGAAATTTAAAATTATAATACATTTCGTGCGGTAAAAACAAATTAAAATAAACATTTCCCATACAAATTGAGATGTCGAAATTTTAAAAGTTACCTACAGGGTCATGTGGGGTATCAAATGAAACGTATCAGTTTGTACATTTCAAAACAGTTTTCGAAATGTATGTAGGTTTCATACTTTTCGAAATATATTTCTCCCCCTCCCCCCCCCCCCCCCTCCCCATTTCCGAATATTGCAGTCCATTCAAAATGTATGGAGCGTTTGTGGATATGGATTTATATTTTAAAGGAAAAATATAGTTTTGTAAAAAGAACACGAGGAACAGGCAGGAGGAAAAAAGGACAGACAAAGCGAAACCATAAGGGTTTCGAAACCGATCTTCGAAACCCTAAAAATGAAAGAAGAAAATTATGAAAAAACTTACAGTTGCGCACAATATCCAAGAGTGACGTCAGCAAATCAGACGACAGCAAATCAGACGAGCCGTTAGTTGTCGTCGGGCGCAACCGCGAAGTCAGCTGTTGGAGCAACGAAGCGTCCGAACTCGTAGGAGCCTTAAAGAAAAACGTAACTATTAGCATCTACATAAATTGGAAACGTGGCCTTTTAAACTGCCAAAAAACGGCGACTTTAGGCTTGCTCAAATATGATTTGTGTTTAAGTTCCGTAGGTAACTTGTGTATGTGTGGCCGAGGCAAGGTTTTCAGTGTGAATCTGGGATTGGTGCTTCTTTCTGAACAATCTAGAGGCAGTTAAACTAATCCATTTATAGATAAGTTGAGCAAACAATCTAGAGGCAGCTCAACTCATACATCCTTATGGATTAGTTGAGCAAACAATCTAGAGGCAGCTCAACTATGGATTAGTTACTACTAATCCATAACAATCCAACTACTCCATAGTTGAGCTGCCTCTAGATTGTTTGCTCAACTAATTCATATGGATTAGTTGAGCTGCCTCTAGATTGTTTGCTCAACTAATTCATATGGATTAGTTGAGCTGCCTCTACATTGTTTGTTCTACGAATCCATATGGACGTTTGTTCAACTAATCCATATGGACAATCTAGAGGCAGCTCAACTAAACAATCTAGAGGCAGCTCAACTAATCCATTTGTAGATAAGTAGAACAAACAATCTAGAGGCAGCTCAACTAATCCATATGAATTCGTTGAGCAAACAATCTAGAGGCAGCTCAACTAAACAATCTAGAGGCAGCTCAACTAATACATTTATAGATAAGTTTAGCAAACAATCTAGAAGCAGCTCAACTTATCCATCCGTATGGATTAGTTGAGCAAACAATATAGAGGCAGCTCAACTCAACAATCTAGAGGCAGCTCAACTAATCCATATGAATTAGTTGAGCAAACAATCTAGAGGCAGCTCAACTAATCCAGTTATAGATTAGTTTAGCAAACAATCTAGAAGCAGCTCAACTTACCCACATATATGGCTTAGATGAGCAAACAATCTAGAGGCAGCTCAACTAATCCATTATGGATTAGTTAAACAAACAATCTAGAAGCAGCTCAACTTATCCATCCTTATGTATTAGTTGAGTTAAAACCTTATTTTCAACCTTATCCAAAACACATAGAGAATATATTACAATACTTTAAAATGCAAAGGGTTACCGTGTTACTGTTTGAAAAGGTAACCCCAAACGACCGAGTTATCAAAACTCGAGGATTCGAAACCCATTCAAAGGGTAACCCATTCGACTGGGTTTTGAAGGGGTTACCCCTAAGAGCGGGTTATTCAATGAAAGTGTAACCCCTAAGGATAGGGTTTTAAAACAACCTCTTCAAAATACCCAATTGTAAACTCCTTCAACGGGTAACCAAATCAGTCCCTGTACACTACATAGATAGAATTCTTTATTATACTCGTACATAGATAACATCCAGAACACCTGGAACAAATATCTGCAGATCGTACAAATATTTGTCCCGAGGCGGGAATCGAACCCGCAACTTCCTCTGCACCAGCAAGGTTGCCACTCAGCCCATGGATGTCGCAAGAGCCGACTCATACTCATTTATTCGCCGGAGGAGCACAAGGCACAATAAGAGATGTCAGTTTAAATACACATAAGGGTTACAATAATGTGGTGTTTAAGTTATAATTCAAAGCCATAAAACAGATAAAACAGAGAATAAACAAGGAAATTAGGATCAATTATATCAGACAATGCCATTTTACAGTAGCACCATGAATTTATAATTATTATTACTTTTATTTACATCACTCGATGGCCATTTATGGTTAATCTATTAATCAGTGTATGTACCTACCTACCTTTGTTGGTATATACAAAAATAGGTAAATTAAGAACGTCTCTATTTGAGGCGAACACACTTGGTGCATGTTATCTTTAAAATTAGCATTCATGCACTTACACTATATCTATCACTACACTAACACAAAAGCTATAGCTTCTAGTTCTTTGGAGCCTTACTACGTCCGTGTATGTTGGAAAATAAATCAGAATAAATACTAACCGGTTCCGCGTCGCGTTCTTTTCCGATGATGATGTTCAACAGCGAGTTTATGAGCGCCGACGATGAAGAGTTATTGGTGGTAGGTTGCTAAAACAAAGGAAAACCAGTTATTAGTGCATTCACTGCCTCGCCTCAGCGGCGCGTAGTGAAAGGGCGAGCTTGTTATCTTCCGATATATGGTAAAAATACTATATATAAAGTAAGCTACTTTTACCCTGGAAAACTTGAGTGAAGTCGTGAGCCGACGCAAGTAGGTTTATGATGATCGTGAAGCTTAATATGCACCGTCGTCGTCGGATAAATAATAGGTAGGTACCTATGTAATACAATTTTGGGGTAATGGATCAACGCCATCTATTGATTCTGTACCTACAGAATTTCGAGCTTTTCGGAGGAAAGTAACTTTGTATGGGCAATCGGTTATCCTAATGGTTGAAGCTGGTGCAATACCTATGTGTTTGTGCAAAATTTCGTTCAAAAATTCCTACAACAATCGTACCCCAGGTGAAGTGAACTGTAGGTAATCGGTACGTACCTACATTTCCAAGTGTAGGTATACCTAAGTAAGTACCTAGGTTACAAACAAGATTTAATCCGTTTATGTTATCTTTATCTTTATTCCAATCGTTTTGAACTACATAGGTATCTATACTAAACAATTACCTACCTATCTATCTATGGTAGGTAGGTAGGTAAGTTGCAAATATTCCAACAACAATCGTAGGTACCTACTTCAAGTGAAGTGAACTGTAAAGCGCACTCCACATTCTCGTCGCGTACCTACTTTAGCAAATAAGCGCCCTCCACATTCTCGCGAGAATCTCGCGAGAAGGCGAGAAAAACACGAGAAACGAGAGTGTGGAACCGATTCACATGTTCTCGCCTGTTCTCGCGTTCTTTGTGTCGCGTCAAAAAACCGACAAAAAGCGGAGAACTAGGCGAGAAAGTGCGAAGAACATGAGAATCGGTTCCACACTCACGATACTCGTGTTGTTCTCGCCTTCTCTAATGTGGAGCGCGCATAATACCTACCTACCATTTCAAATTTTCAAGTGTATAAGTAAGCACCAAGATAAGTACTTACTTAATTTGATACATATACTAGGTAG
The DNA here is from genome assembly GCA_963564075.1 of Eupithecia subfuscata. Classification (NCBI taxonomy): domain Eukaryota; kingdom Metazoa; phylum Arthropoda; class Insecta; order Lepidoptera; family Geometridae; genus Eupithecia; species Eupithecia subfuscata. The sequence goes on from OY751095.1 coordinate 17,334,737, forward strand.
GTAGTTAGGAGGTACCTACAAACAAGATTTAATCGGTTCCATAGATGATCTATGATCGGTTCTGGAAAAACAGACGCCTATTCTTACATGGTGTGCGTATTTCAAAGGTAAGGAAATCATTTAATTCGTTTTGAACTTGGTACCTAACCTACCTACTAAACAATTACCCACCTACCTATGGTAGGTAGTTAAGTTGCACAATTCACACTAGCGTAAACAAATATTTACCTAGGTACGAGGATTTTTCTGATTTTCGAAAATGCTACGAACCATTTTTCTTTTGACGCGTCAAAAAGAACGAGGCACCGATAATTACACTAATATGTATAATACATGTTTAGTACCACTATTAGGTACATAGGTATTCTGATAAGCACTTTTGCTCCGTGATAAAATGCTTCCACACTGGCATGGTGATTTGCAACAGAGTCACCGCCGAAAAACATGATAGGCACCTAGGTACCTAAATATCCCGTTTTAAATAACTTAACTAATATAAAAAAGAGAGAAGACCTCTCTTTTTTTCAACAATGAATATAGACTACTAGTAAATTTATAAGAGACCATTAAAACAAGAAACATAGGCAAAAAATAAAATAAGTACAAAGATAACTTACCGGCAAGAAGGAGTTTGCCGTCGGGAAGACTTCGGACAAAGCAGCATTTATTGATGATAAAGATGGAATAGGCGTCCCCTGGAAAAAAAAACTAGGAACTTTAATACTAGGAACCAAGCTTACACGAGGCACAAACTTTAGCTCCGAGTCCTTTAATATTTCAGGCCTGGAGATACACTTTTATTTTATATAGATAGGAATTGAGTTGGAACAATCAAAATATGTATCTCTACATCTACAGCCTATACCGGTCCACTGCTGGACGCAGACCTCCCCCTGATAAACGGGGGGTAGTGCTCATAGTCCCCACGCTGGGCATGCGGGTTGGGGACCGCAGTTTGGTGGTAAAATGGTTCTGCAGGAGGCGCTGCTGTCTGCCCCCGGTGGATGTCCCTTAGTCGCCTCTTACGACACCCGCAGGAAGAGTTGGCGTGGTGCAAATTCTAAGCCGACACCACACGACCCCTAATTGAAAGATAAGTAAGAAAAACACCTGCACCGCAAAAGGCGGGCGCAAGTCATGTCAGGAACCAGGGAAACATACATCAGGACTAGAGGATTCGATTCCGGTCTTTTTTCAATCCCAGGATTTCGGGATTGGCGAAACGCGATCAACTAAAATCACACGAAAACAAAGTCGCTTCTCGCTGTCTGTCTGTCCCTGTGTATGCTTACCTAGATCTTATACTTCGCAAAGGATTTTGATGCGGTTTTTATGGATAGAGTGATGGGTTTATATGTATAATACATGCATAATATAGTAGAGAAACACTGATAATTTTAGAGATTTTTAATGTGATGTCGTAAATCATCAAATCGTCTTACATTGCAACGCTGGATGAACTCTACTGTCTACTGACTAGAATATTATTACTACATAAATGTATTAAAAATATATTAGATAACATAATTAGTTATGATTAGTAATTTAAGGCGAATATATACCCCGATAGTAGCGCCACTACATATTTTATTTTATCATTACATTATCAAAGGAATTATCAAAAAATCAGACCGCGCGTAGACGATATCTATCATAAGCTTCTTTAAATGTATCTGTAATAGTTTTGTTTTGTGTTATTCAATCAAAAACCTTGTTTGGAGAGCTTGGTGGCCACCAATAGGAACTAAACTCTTGAAACAAGTATCTGCCTAAATAATACAGTACAAAACTATTACAGATACATTTAAAAAAAGCTTATGATAGATATCGTCTACGCGCGGTCCGATTTTTTGATAATTCCTTTGTATAACGTAATTATAAAATAAAATATGTAGTGGCGCTAGTATCGGGGTATATATACGCCTTAAGTTAAGCCTCAAAGCCCAGGAGTTATTTACATGCTTAAACTTAGTTTTAGTACACAGTTAATTAAATATTCATTATTTTTTAGATGCTACTCTTTTACGGTAGACAGATACATAGTACACACACACCAGATATTAATAAAGTAACCATATAGTACCATATATACCTGTAGACTGTTTGCAACAGTCTGCAGTTAGCTCAATTGTTTCAATTGTTGTGAATAAAGGCTATTTGATAACCATATAATGGTTACGTTATCATTATCAATTATCAGACATTAAAATCAAAATTTTACTTCAAGTTTTTCTTATAAATAACCCTCTACTTTTGCGTACAAAGTTTAAACAAACTCGACGGGTAAGGCAAAACAAGATGGCTGACAAAATAACAGGTGAAATAAGTAAGTGCGTTTCGTTTCATGCACCTCATTTATCAGTCAAACGTCCAAACAACGTCTACCGAATATTATATGATGTTGTTAGTATGATCTCTGATGTTTCTGATAAGTTTGACGTATTGTTTCAAGCAAAAAGGCAAGTCGTAATTATCGATAAAAAAAAATTACAATAATTTTGCCCACGACGCGACCGAGGAGGCGGTCGATTACCTGTTCAAGGAATGCTTTTGTTTTGTGTACAGGTACCTAAATGGTATTGTTTGGTATAAAAAGAGCTAATACTAATATGATGTACTAGCTGTTACCCGCAACTTCGTTAGCGTGGTAGGTAGGGTACCTACCTTACTAAAGGGTAAAAAACATTTGCATAGAAGAAGCGAATACATCTCTGACTTCTTACACACGAAGCATTAAGTATTCTATTATCCATAGAATGTACCCTAAGCTTTGCTGGAGAAAAACATTGATCAATTTTCATATTTTATAAAGCAGATACGGCAACATCGCAAATCAGTCACAATTTTGACAAAAATAGACAGCATAGCATAGACGGACTTTTTATCTATGTTTCGGTTTCTCGTTGGACGTGTAAATTATCAAACCCATCTGTAAATGCTAAATCGGGGGCAAAGCCCTAAAAAGTAGCTTATTGTTTAAGTTAGGCTACATTCTAAGTGTACGCAGAATTTTATTATAATCTGTTCAGTAGTTTTGGAGATCCTAGGTAACAAAAATTTCACATTTTACAAACTTTCGCATTTATAATATTAGTGTGATTATGATATGATGACGATGGTGTGAGTTCATTTAGATGAATAAAATTTAAGAAGTTGCATTCTTAAATTTTATTCATCATTCAGTGTGTGTTTGTGTGTGAAAGTTTGTGTATGTGTGAGCTCTGATCGATTGGTAGGTAAGTGCACGGTGAATTACACACAAGAATGCAATGAAGTAAGTTACTAAAAAGAATGTGTTTGAATTAGGTTTGAATGAATCATCATAACATAACACAATACAATTATTTAGTTACATAGATTAACTAACAGATAAACTTGGGTTCTTGTCTGTTTTACTTTACAGGCTTTGTTCTCCAGCTCCTTTTTAGGAGGCACTTTAATTTTAAAGAAAGTTTCAAATGTATTGAGTTGTCTTTGAAGAAGTAATTTCTTGTATTTAGTTTTAAAAGTAGGTGTACATTTTTTTGGCGAAGTGGTGGTGGTAAATTATTCCAAATTTTCTATGAACTATATTTGAAGCTTTCTTTAAAACCTACAGTTTTCTGCTTATATACAACTAGCTTATAAAGTGCTTTAGATCGCGTGTTAGCAGCCTGTATGTCTTTAATCCATATAAGCTTTTTGAATAAATAAACAGGTTTTTTGTTTTGTTTCAAATAATTCGGTGAGTCGTACACGCGATGTGAAGCTCTCTTCTAAATTTCATATTAAGTATGTTATTTTTAACTTGAAAAGGTGTTACATGATCACTTCTTGTGAAATCAAAACAATGCCTCAAACAATATCTCAGTTTTCGTCGATAGACACAATAACCAGACGTAATTATTTTAAGGCGAATAGTAGGGTGGATAGTGGCGCCACTACATATTTAATTTTATAATTACGTTATACAAAGGAATTATCAAAAAATCGGACCGCGCGTAGACGATATCTATCATAAGCTTTTTTTAAATGTATCTTTAATACTTCTGTACTGTATTATTTAGGCAGATACTTGTTTCAAGAGTTTAGTTCCTATTGGTGGCCACCAAGCTCTCCAAACAAGGTTTTTGATTGAATAATACAAAACAAACCTATTACAGATACATTAAATAAAAGCTTGTGATAGGTATCGTCTACGCGCGGTCCGATTTTTTGATAATTCCTTTGTTTATCGTAATTATCAAATTAAATATGTAGTGGCGCCACTATCCACCCTACTATTCGCCTTAAGGGGAAGCACTCACTACCAAACCACAAGCTATTTTCAGAATAGCTTATATTGGTAATGAGAGCCCTAAATTAGTGTCATGTACTTTTTATGCAATAAACAATTTTTAATTTAATTTTAATTTAAAATGTTATTTTTTAAGTAAATTAGTACGACCAGCGCCAGGACTTATGATAAACAATGTAGGTATGTTCTTCTAAAATAGGAAGTAATTTTCACTTACACTTTCAATGTACTGTTCTGCTATGCGAAACGTCTGAGGGGGCAGCAAGGCCTGGATTATCCGTTTTTTTTCCTCTAATTCTTGAACCTTGGTTATAACTCCCGCTTCTGTCATAATGTTCTCCTGCTTAACCTTGTTGATTTGTTGAGAATAAAACTCGGACCTAAAATAGAAAGCACGTGTTAATAATTTTGGAAGTTCATAAAATTTATATTGTGGTTGGAATGGAATGGAACTGAACGTATGGATTCGAAAAGTTCGAATGCAGCAATGAAACACAACAAATTACGCGGGGAATACTATTTTCTGATTATTGCAGGTAGTTCTCGATTTCAATGGTATTCGCCTTTTTTAACAATGACGAATCTCACATTAAATTTAAAAAGATTGTATGCTTTTCGCAATATTTTGCGACAGCTTTTTTAGCAAGCAAGAAAATATACTAAAATGCACAATAGCAAAAACGCGTGCTTGATTTTATATATGGAAGTCGGCATGTAACTGCACTAACATTTCGACCAATCTATGCAATTTGCGTTTATGGGAGCTTTCTCTAAGCAGCGGATAAAACGAAGCTTGCACGAGGTAAAACTTTAGCTCGGACATGGATATAATATTGAGGGTAGTTCAATATTTCAAAGCAGTTATTCGCTTTATAAAGAATTAGTATATTCCGGAACCGTAAAGAATAAAGAGAAAATGTTAATCTACGCATTATCGAAACGCTTTATATGTGTCGCGTTATAGATATTCACAGTGAAGTATCGCGTCATAGACATTCACAAAAGTTATGCCGCGCGCATTCACAAGGAAATAGTAAATTACTTCAATGCCACGTTAAATACTAACTTTTGCACTGATCCTTACCTATTATTTCGACAGCGCACTATTGGAAAAAGTTAACTTTATATTTGATGAAATATGTACGTTACACGAGAGCGTATGGCTTACCCTCGGACGGAGAAAAATCATCGCAACTACGTTGACAACGCAATATCACTGATAAAATGCACTATAATTTAATGAAACACATTCTACTAAAATGCTTGTGAGAATAAGAAATTAAATAAAAAAGTTACGTACTTCTTTCGGCGTGCAGCGTGCGTACTCGAATCGGACCCTCAGCGAAATGAGCGAGTCGACCAGTCGTTACTCTTTTTATAATGAGTGAACGAAGAACGAAAAAGTGAAGCATGCATGCGTATAAAGGTCCGTTTACATTGGTCAAGTTGAACTAGTAGTAGTGTTATCGAATGGGACACTGGACAGAGTGCTTGGCAAGTCAACGTCGGTAAATAAAGTAGTTTAAATTAAAGTTACAACTAAAGTCACTTAATGATATAAGTGTTATTTTATACACATAACGTTTACACGTTTACATTAAATTAAATAACTAATGCTGAAAGATGATGATGATGTCCTTGCCCATTTCAGTCAAAGCGACAATTTTTTACTTTTACAATTGGTCTGGTCGCAGTCGCGGCGTAAGAATCGACCCCTACAACTCAGCCCGTGGATTTTGTAGAAGTCGACTAAGAGAACCTACTAGAAGTAGCGCAGCAGCTTCTTTTTGTGTATACTCCTCTGCTGCGAATACCAATCCGCCTGACAAGCGTGGTGATTAAGGCAACTTGGGAAAGGCATGTTCAGCAGTGGGCGTGAGAGTGCTGATGAGGGTGGTCTATAGATTACCATAGGTATTTTGTAAAGTGTAATAAACTGCTAGTAAAGGTATAATAATTTACAAAATAACATATATGACTTGACGTTATATACAAAACCGACGGACGGACGGACATGGTAAAACTAAAGTCTGGTTTTTTATCGGTTATAAAACAGTCTGTCCTGTGCACTTGATGCTTGGATAAGTACAAAAAAAGATACCTACTTCTCACTTGCTACTACGCTTGCCCAATGTAAACCAGCTATTACAATTCCTTTTATCTACTCCGTGTACAAAAAGAAAAGACAAGACTAGCACCTACATTATTACTTACGTAGTTTGAGTAAAGAATTAGTTGTAGACATTTCTTTATCGCGTTAATCAAAATTTAATTGCCTAAATTTACTCGATGCGGCCAGTATACTAAAAAAACAGAACCTTGCAAAATTAGGGTAAACAACTTTTCATTCGTTCATTCAAATGCAATGACTGTCATGCCTGTCACCTTCCGTAGAATTTTCTGTAACTTTCATTCATTCATTTATTTTCCACCATAGGGTAGATACACAACGGTCACCAAGTGGTGTAAAAAGTTTGACAATGGGCACTGACATGCCACTTTATAATTATTGTTTGTGATCGATAATGCTTATACATTTTAAGGAAAATTTTAAGGCAATAATTATTCGGTAATCTGACCATGTTTCTCGTTTGTTGAATGAAATTTGGCCGTTTTTTGATGATTGATGTGATGACCGATGCACCAAAAAAAATCTTAATATACTCGTATTGATCAAGGATGAAAGGATAAAGGTCAAGTATTGTTCGTTGGCTTATTTTAAAAACTGGAATGATGTTCTGTTACGTATGATATTCTCTATTTAATGTTTAGTACCTAAACTTTGTTTCGCTTGGATTTAAACCTCCCTATGCGAGCCAACTAGATAGAAATCATTTTTCGTTGTCTTTAGCGATAATAGTCATCTAGTTATGAGACGTATCTAAGTGCTCAATCTAGACTCAAGTAAGAAAATACAATGTGATATCATTCGATGTTCGTAAGTGTAGAATCATTTAGACAATTACTAATATCCCTAATGTTCTGGATAATGGTCTATTACAAACTCTCGTTCTTTTATCAACTAAAATCTCATCCAATGCAACAAACGCCAAACTCAGCAAACGAAATATAATATCACTTTTAAATATAAAATACGTAATCAACTTTAATATGAAGCGGATAATATCGGTCAAAAAATAGTATCGTAACGATTCGTTTGTTGTTTATCGCACAGCAATTGCCTAACAAGCCCTTGCACTTGGAGAAGCCAAGCAGCTCGACAATAACACCAAGTAGTTTGAAACAAATCATTACAATACTATCGAAACACAATAAATACACAATATACTTATATGAAATAAAACTACAATTTTCGTACAGTATAAAAAGCAGCATACTATAAAATTCGCTGAAAAAGAGACGGTATTAGAGAACCTCCGACTGTTGTTGGGCATTGCTTGAAAACACTCGCTTCCCCTCAGCAAACGGTCGGCGGGCGGCGGTCGACTGTCCTTTACCTCTTTTTTCAGCTGTATTAAACTAACATGCGAACAAATATTAATAAATCACTAAGATCAAACCTGATATGCAGCTGCAAACATTTTTCGCAGGTGCTTTCATGGGAGGTCTCCGATTTCCGCAATTTGCTTGGCCCCGCTGAGAACAAAATCAATCGGCGCAAAGCGAAAATACATTAGCAAACAGAAATTTACACAACACAGAATAAAATGCATGCAAACGATTTCCGTGCAAGCAGCAGTTGCAGATGGTAAATTGCTGCGCGCCCCTGATGTTGCTTCTTTCGCACTACACATAACGAAGTGAGTTACGTAAATCTTCTATGTTTCATCATATCAACTATTAAATTTTTATATTGTCATGAAACTTAGTTTTATGGAAGAAAGCGCATAGTCATCTTTGCTTAGAAACGCGAATCATCATCATAGGTACCATCTTAGAAACTTACCTCATGAATTTAAACTTAATGCAAATGTGAATGATGACTTGAGAAAGAGATCCCAATGAGAAGTCTTAATTAAATAAGTATCTTATAGGTATTAAATAGGTAGGTAGGTAATAGGCAAAGCTTTGTTTTAGCTTGAGCTTGCTTTGGCTCTTTAGCTATTAATGTCCTTACAATGTTGACGAGAAAGGCGGCACGGAAATCGAAGCATTTATTGAAATGTACATAGATTTTATTAATAGAACCCCACTGGTAAACTCCAAAAATAAATAATATTAAATAAATCATTATCTAACATACAATAAGCAAAATGTAAACTCAAGGAAATAATTACAAAACAAAATTGATAATTTAACCATCTTTTGTTTTTAGTGTGTAATGCTAGCAAATAAATTCAATTACAGAAACTTGGCAACTTGGAAAGTGATTTTCTATTGTTTCAAACACCTTCATTACAGGAGAACTGCTAAAAGCAGATGCGCCATAACTTAACATGATTTTTACCTATCACTTGTAAGATTTAGATTGATATAAACGGATATAGCATGCACAGGCAATTATCAAAGGCTGTATGCTCAATTTACTCGTATTTTTTGTGTACATTGATTTATGATATGCAAGAATGTAGTGTATTTTTTAAAGTTCTAAAATGAGTTTGATTTAATTCTAGCAAATTTTTTTGGTTGGCTGACCCTGAGAGCAAATCATCATATAAAGAAGACTAATACTTTTGTTTTACCCATGGAGTTCTAATTGAGTTATAAGCTTGTATTTTTTTACTTTTGGCTATAATTTAGTTAGTAAATGGCCTGATTGTCTGGTATTGATAAAGTAAGTTGGCTATCAATTTATAATTCGTAAGTCTTTATAGACCAAGAAAATTACAATCAAATAATAGAAACAATCAGATAAAAAAATTATGGGTTTGATATCAAAAGTTAATATATCAAAAGTTCTTCTATAATATAGTTCAGTAGTCAGGAATAAAATGAAATATAAAGTGTTCAAATTTATATTTATTTTCCCAAAGTACATGCATGCAAAATGACAAAAGTTGACAAAAGTTTTAATTTTCCACTCGTATTATTCCGAGTGTGTACAATTATTGTATTAGTAGACAGACAAAATGGTTAAATCAATACCAGACTATAGTTAAATTTTGAAATTAATTTACTAGTAGTTGTACCATTACAATCTTTATTCGCTGTGAAGTCAATTTGTTCTTAAGCTATAGGTACTTAGTTTAACAAGTTTATTTAGTTTAATTAAGTTTTATAATGGTTAACGCTCTTTTATGACCTATATCGCTGAGCATATTTCTTTGTTGGGTGATGGTTTCTGCTCTGATTTTTTATTTTATGCTCAAAAGTTATTACCTTCACAGTCTTCGGCAGACCTTTTGAGTGTTGGTTTTTGAAAAGGAGGTGGTGGTCTAGTTGGATCGAATCTGAAAAGACATAATTTCATATCAAAAGTTATTGGCGCAGGTCCTAAGCCTTTAAGCCTTGATTGTTTTCCAAGCTAGGTATCTATAGTTAAGTTTAGTGATTATGTCTGAATGTAAGCATTGTGAATTCATCTTGTTATGGTTGTTGAATCATAAAATTGCACGCAATTGGATTGCAGGACATTCTTGCAAATTTATAAAATTAAACAAGACTTAAAAAATACAATTTTTGTTGATATTTCACCAATAACAAATAATATTAGACATTCTCAGTCCGCCTGCCAAGGATGGTTATAAACTTTCCTGTAGCCACCAACGTAGATATGTTAGGAAATTATAGCAAAATCCTCCACAAACAAGGGGGTTGTTTGGGGAGGCATGATCAGCAGAAGAAGTTTGTTGATCGAGTACTGGACATTTCTAATAATAAGAAACAAGTAACTTACACGGCGGGAACTGATTGCTGATTGGTGCCTGGTTGGTAGTGTGTGCTGACAAGTTTTGATGATGCAGGGTGACCTCCTAGAACAATAAAAATACATGTTGATGTGATGACCCAGTCCCAAAAGAGAATAAAATTTAAATGAATTTATTTCAGTTCAGATAATGATGGTAAGTGTTACATACCTGTGTAAACAGGACCAGACATCCGGCTTGAGGAAGCAGATAATGTTGGAGGCGGAGGTGGTGGTGGTGGAGGCTGCATCGGGGCAGGCATCTGGGGCATTGGGGCAGACCCCGTCATAGGGCCTTGCATAGGATGTTGCATAGGGCCCTGCATGGGACCTTGAATGGGGCCTGGCATGGGAGCTGGACAAGGCATGGGAGCTGGACAAGGCATGGGAGCTGGGCAAGGCATGGGAGCTGGACAAGGCATGGGAGCTGGGCAAGGCATGGGGCCCTGGATGGGACCTTGGATTGGACCTGGCATGGGGCATGGCATGGGGCCTTGCATAGGACCTTGTATAGGACTCGGCATGGGGCAAGGCATCGGTCCTTGCATGGCGCCATTCATAGCCCCATTCATTGATCCATTCATTGTGCCTTGAATAGGGTTGATCATCAGTGTGGCCTGCATTTGTTGCTGTTGTGTTTGACGAGGTGAATGAAGCATTGGGCCAGACTGTGCCGGTGGAGGCGGCGGCGGAGGCGGAGGTTGCGCGACGTACTCATACATTTGGACAGGAGCAGATTCAGCTCCTGCCCTCGATTGAGACAGGAAAGACATGTTGGCGTAGCGATCTATCAACACGCGAGGTATCTGGCCCATTGTCAAAAATAAGTTTTCCTCATCTCTAGTTGTATGCAAATATGTACAGTCTGGCCGTGTGCAGCCTGTTCGATTCTGGTGGTCATGGCAAAACTTCAGCGTTTCTTTCATAGCTTCGAACTCGAGTTCATGACGATAAATGCATTGGTCTCCCATGGTGCAGATTCCCCATATGTAATCCCTACATATTCCTGATGATTCAGTAACCGATGTTGGCGTTGTTGATGAACCAGTAGGATTCGCCGGTACATTTCGTATCCGTGGATCAGCAGGTGGCGCTGCCTGTGGCGTCGGCTGGCGGCCATGTTGTCCAGCGTTATTCATTCTATCAGAAAGTGAAATAATTCTTTGTTAATTGTCTTCATACTGCAGGTAGTTGCTACAATGGACTTTCACATCTGAAGTGATGCGACTGTATTGAATTGTCAAACTTACCGATCCTTTATAGCCACGATGACGAGCACTGATAAACGTTATGATGCAAGATCCACAACTTTCAGCTCGACAGACTTCCACCACCTGCCTCCAAGTTTTGCAGCCTTTACAACACTCCTAGCATCCTAAAAAAATTAAAAACAATTATGTACTGCCAGATGCCAACAACAAAATTAATTGTTCATCATGTGCTTTACTTTCGAATAGCTATCGTAAAAATATCGATTGGATACGAATATTATTAGAGAATTAAGTAAAATAACCTCCGAATTCACTTCACACAATACACTGGAGAAGTTAGAGTAATCGCAGCCCACGCAGCCGCTGTAGTCTACCATTTGCAAAAGACTGAACGAGAACGTATGAATGATCGAACGAATGAAATGTAAAGTGAACAGAAATTTCATTCTTTCATTCCATCAGCCGTCGTCGTCCACACCACACCCAGCGTTGCCGGTGCGAACCTTTTTGGTCCGTTTCGGACTTTTTTCTGCCTCTGCGGATCTTTTGCGGACCATGCCTCTTCGCGGATCTTTTCGGACCAAAATGCCTCTATCCAAACGGCCTCGGTACATCTCAGAGCAAACATCAACATATAAAAAAATAATAATCTGGTACCTACGAAAAAGGCCAAGCAGTATGGCTCAATAGGCTAAAGCGAAAGCTAAAGCATGTCCAGTACGACACATTCATTAAAGTAGAAAATTTGCTCTACATTTATGGTTACATTTTCGCTTCTCTCTTGTCTATTTCTTTAACTTTCGCGGTGAATGGAATGGTGGTCTTATTGAGTTTTTGCAAATTCAGTTTTCGATTGTTTGAAGTTTGAATTTAAACGAGTAGAGAGTTTGAATTGAAACTCTGAGGCTTCAAGCCTCAGAGATTCAAGCAAGCAATGCAATTGCGTGACATAGGGAATCAGACAGATTACAGCAAACTTAGGTAAGTAGATAGATTCCTAGTGTTTTTTAAGGTCAATAGACTTGAGGTTCTGGATTGGACGTATTCCTTCACTCGCGTGGTGACCAAGTTGGGCGCTTCGTAAGCGAAGTTTACTGAAGTTCATCACGATGAAGCAACGTAAAGTACAGTAATTCATAAGGAAGTCTAAATATCCCCGTTACGACAAGTAAATTTTTTAACAAAATTAGCAAAACGGATCTTTTTGTCCTAATATTTCGGACCATTTTGGCGTTCGGATCGGAGCTTTTTCATTTTGACTGCCGGCAACACTGCCCCACCCCTCGACCGAGATCGCCAGCTGTGTCGCCAGCCCAGCCCACCCAGCAGCACAATGCTAATACCACGGTAATATTATCCAACAGTATTTGGACTCGGCCGTATCTTTGAAATAAATGCCTACAGCCGCGCGGTAGGTAAACATGCGATAGGGCTGCCCGCCTCCACCATTTTAATTACATTTGCCTACTTTGTGTTTCCATTTAGTTTTGTGATTGTAAATATAGGAAGGTACCTACTTTTTTTATATAAACAAATAAAATACTTTGTGAATTGAATGGGAAGTGTTCAATAAAAATGCGTGTTGTTTTTTGATTGGTAGATTTAATTAAAAAACCTGTTTATGTTTGAATAACAAATCGGTCTTATAAATTTGCGACCGAAAAATATTTGCGCCTCGACTGAGACGTACCTACAAAATGCTTTATTATTAAATTTTAGGAGATTTTTTTGGAGAAAAAGGAATATCTTTTACTTGGTTATAGATACCTGCAGCGACTTTATTACATATGTACCTGAACTTATTTTTAGAGAAAAAATAGCGCGGTTATTGTTAAAAAAACATCACACCATCCGTTCGTCACTGCGGCACAGCCGCGACTGTCTGCATGCTGAGCGCATGCCGAGATCGAGGCGCGTAGGTATAGCTCGCGTTTCGCCCGTTTGTATGAAGTCGGATTACTTATAGGATAATATTACCTTGCTAATACTATAATGTGCGAGCAGGCAGGCACAGGGGGGTGGGCGCTGCCTCGCCCGCCGCCCCGCGCCGCCGCCGCCGCCTCGCCGCGCCGCGCCCGCCCCGCTGGCGGTGGCGCTGCGCGCGGCGGCGTGGTGCACGTGTGGATTGGATATCCGTGTTTCGACAAAGCACATAGGTAGCCGGGTTCCGTCGAGTCGCTCGTCGTCCGTCGTCGCATCGTCACGTCACCGTCGCGTCGTCGTCGTCAACTACCCTAGCTACCTACCATAATTAATACTTACCTAGGTATTTGTTTGCAAAACCAGCAGACCATGTTGTTCTTCAATGACTATTTAGGCCTTATTTAAATCGTTTACAAATTAATAGGGTAGGTATATATTATGCAGCCATGAGGAGGGATAGATGTGACGACGTATGAGAGGGCCATGTAGCCATAAGGTTGTGTGATAGTGAAAGGTGACGGATGGCACGAAACTCGCGGGACGTAACCTGCGATACTCGTGCACAGGTGTGGGACACGCGGCGCAGTGATGCGCGCGCTTGCTTTAGCTGAGTGTGCGCGGCACTGTGCCCGCGTGACTAGAACAAATGGTTTGAGTGAGAGTGTGAGTGTTTGTGTGTGTAAATGTGAGACCCACACCTGGTAGTAGTATGGGGCGACAATGCCCATCTGGGCACAGAGGTGGACATTCGCGGTTCCAACTGTGTCTGTCCTATCTGTGTCCTAATCGGGGGGAGGAAAGGTGACGGAAGAATGGGGTCGGCGAGTGTGTGGATCGGTGGGCTCGCCGGCCATGTATAGGAGGAAGAGGGGACGCCAGTCGGGCCGCGGATGATTAAATGTTCCCGTGGTTCGGCGAAAATGGCGAGAGAGGGACACCGGAGAGGTTTTAGTGGGTATTACGTCCTTACCTATAAATTTATCACTTGGGATTTTTCACCTTTAATATTCCTTTAATTTACCTATAAATTTTTCACTTGGGTACCTCCTTCTTCCATTTAGTTGAATCCATTAAATTAGGAAGGGAATCTTCACAACGGCACAAACTTTCGCCTTTCTATTAAAATATAATTGATCGGAGTGAGCGAAGCGAACGAAGATCTCAGTGGCAGTTCTTGAGTCAGGCGCGGTGGTCGCAGCCCAAGACTTTGGGGCTCACACTTAGTCAGTGCCAGGAATTAACTTCAGGGGGGTTTAAAGCCCCAACGAAAACCCCAAATCGTTATCTACCAGCGCAGCGGAGCGAGCCGCGAAAAATTTGCCTCTTATAAATTTTTCGCGGTGGTGGGCAAAGTGATCTTAAACGAGCACGGACTAAATACAGAGAAGGAGAAAATACTAAGCGAAAATTTTTAGTTTCCCGTGTAGGCCATCAACTCCTTACAATAGTAAAGTAATAATCGAGCGAAGCGAGCCTCGATTTTTTTGTTTTATTTTTCTGATGTTTGGGGAAAAGTAAGCAGGAGTTACCTATGACAAAAGAAGTGATAGCGATCGAAGCGAGCCCCGAAAATTTTAAAGACTGCGATGATATAAAGCTTTGAATATAAAAACAACCTTGACCTTCAGGTCCCCCGACGTCATAAGTAACTTACAACTACAGCATAACATAAACGATCAAAATCTCGTAAGAACTGACACCATAGTTGATCTCGGAGTTACCTTAGACTCAATATTACTATTTGACTAACATGTAGTAAAAGTGCGTTACCTATAAGGCAATGAAAATGCTTGGTTTCTGTTCCGGGTGACCAAGGCCTTCAGTTCTCTTAAAATGCTTAAAATTCTCTACTGCTTCAATCCAAAGCTTGAATATGCTGCGCAGGTCTGGACTCCCCAGTACAATAAAATAATGTACCTTTGCTCGAAAAACTCCAGCAAAAATTTCTGAAATTCATCAATTACAAGCACAGAATCGTTTATTCCAATTACATCGATAGCTGCAAACAGCATCATTTTGCTACCCCTTGAATTGAGAAGAGATGGACAAATGATAGGTAGGTAGGTACTATCACTAAAAATTAATGGGAAATTTTGCTATGTATTTAATGTAATATGTATGTATGTAGGTATATATTAGCTTTTAGGGCCCTTTTCCTGTCATGCGTTTAGCGCCCGCGTGCGGTTCTCGACCGCGCGTGCGTGTCAAAATCAAAACACGTTTTACTTTTTGTAGGTACCAACCCTAGCGCTCCGCTCAACTGCAGTGCAGCTATAAAGTTCAAGGAGACGGCTGAGTCCATTGTACTGTATATTTATCTATTGTGGTTGTACCTAAATAGGGGGAGTCGACCGACAGTTTGTGAATTGAATTCATACCTACCTACCATTGATGTAGGATGTAGGTAGGTAATCTGTGATTCATACACAACGATTTATCAGCTTTATTCGCTACGCGGGTCTTTTACCTAGGTAGGTGTTAGGTATGTTTAAGGTCCTTACCTACATATGAAATTGGCGTTTTGTAAGGGAGGAACATAAAGTAGATTTTTATAAATATAAATGTAAGTAGGTACCTACTTATGTACCTATTTATTTAATCAAAGTAATTCAAATCAAAGTTGGGGAAAAAGTTTCTTCGCATTTATTAAGCAAATCCAAAACATTTATAATGGACATACCTAGTTTATTTACTTACCTACTTTTAACTAAAGTATGTAGGTACCTAGGTAGGTACCATTTTGTTCGATAACTTTTTGCCATCTTGTACCTACCTAGGGACATGATCCCATTGCCACAATAGATAAATATATTTATCTATTGTGGCAATGGGAAAAAGTTTCTTCGCATTTATTAAGCAAACCCAAAACATTTTAATGGACATACCTAGTTTATTTACTGACCTACTTTTAACTAAAGTATGCAGGTACCTAGGTAGGTACCATTTTGTTCGATAACTTTTTGCCATCTTGTACCTACCTACCTACCTAGGGACATGATCCCATTGCCACAATAGATAAATATATTTATCTACTGTGCCATTGCTATAGAAATTTTGGTTGGGGCTTCTGATCAAAATGGCGCAACCATTGGATTTATGTAACATTATCCTAATTTTACTAACATCTAAGACCGCGACAAGTGGTTTTGGCAGTCCTCTCGTGATGTTAACCTGACACAACCTAAATAATTCTGAAGAGACCGAATCAGGTGGAAATCTGAAGGTGCAAGGTCAGGACTATACGGCAGATGCATTAACACCTCCCAGCCAAACTCTCTTAATTTTTGCTGAGTGGCTAACGATGTGTGAGGTCTAGCGGTGGTCTAGCGTTATCATGATGAAAAACCACACCCCTTCTGTTGATTAATTCCAGCCGCTTTCTCTCAACTTCTTGCTTTAATCTCATCAGTTGTTCGCAGTAGAGTTCAGAATCGATGGTCCTGTCTGGTGGTAGCTCATAATGAATAATGCCCTTCCAATCCCACCACACACACATCATCACCTTGTTGCGAGTTACCCCGGGTTTCGCCACAGTCAGTGAAGCCTGACCGGCCTTTGACCACGCACGAACTTTTTCGCACGTTCTTGTCGTACGTGATATGTACGTGATCCACTTTTCATCACCAGTTATCAGCTTCTTCAAAAATGGTTCGGTTTCATTAGGTACGTCGTAATAAAGAATCATAAATGAGTACACGGTTTATTAGGTTTCTTTCAGTGAGCTCGTGAGGTGCCTAAATACCTATCAAGCTTTTTTGTGTAGGTAGGTACCTACCCAGTTTTTTACACACACAGTTTTACTATTACACTAAAAACCATTCGATGCTAAAAACTGATATCTGCCTACGGTTAAAGGGCGGCGACCGAGCAAGTGACGTTACAGGCACCCGCGGCGCGGCGGTCACTCAGTGAACTACCTAGTAATTTAGTCAGTGAACTACCTAGTAGTTAATAAATTACCTATTATTCTTTTTCTTTTTAGTGAAAAAGAATAATATTATTATTTCAAGGGGGAAAACTAGAACGCGAAAAATCATCGAGGGGGAAAACTGGAATTTGAAAAAAATTCTTCCAGTTTTCCCCTTTTTTCCCCCATAAGGGGTATTTGTCAAGGGGGAAAACTGGAATAACCCTTCTTTTTCACTGTAGGATGCATTTATTGTATTTTATTTTAGAATGATGTTAGGTATGATATATAATATATAGATATATATCTATAGGTAGACAATATCTACATATACTAGGTACATAATATTATTATGTTGATTATTAGAACTTTGAAAAACAAAAACTGTTCTGTCGTCGTCGGTTCAATGGCCGGTTGGCATAGGTAGGGGAAGCAGGGTAACAGTGGATCACAAATGTTTGTAGGCCTCATATCTCTGGTTGTATCCTACCTAGCCGGTTGTTTATTGTTTTATCCAACAGCTACATTATCTGGCTAATAATTTTCCTAAGTGATTTTAACTCTTACTATTTTATTTAGGGATT
Organism: Eupithecia subfuscata; assembly: GCA_963564075.1. Lineage (NCBI taxonomy): Eukaryota > Metazoa > Arthropoda > Insecta > Lepidoptera > Geometridae > Eupithecia > Eupithecia subfuscata. The sequence continues at coordinate 17,352,444 of OY751095.1, forward strand.
TATAGGCTTTTTTAAAAAAAATGGGAAATGATTCACTGTTCCACAGGCCCGGGGTAACTTGGATCATAGGCCGGGGTAGGGTGAATATATGGGGTAGGTGAAAACATGACAAATTAAATGTATTTTTTTATTATGAAATAGGTTTGAGTTGCCTTATTATAATCTACTAAGTACATAACAAACATGATATGCACTTTTCTATGAGTACTATTATTCTTAAATCACAAATTTAGGCATTAATCACCCTTCCCCATCGGCCGTTAATTTATATTTATAGAAAGATATGGAATTCTAGCACATATTTATCAGAACGGATATGGTACATACAATATACGATAGTTGGCGATTCCTATTTATCAGTATTTAATTCTAAATAACAAGCAAATACAGTCTAAAAACATATTTCAAAAACTCGTAAATATTTACTGAGGTACTCAATTTTGGCTCAGACCGCAATGACGTGACCACCTCCTGTTACAGCGGCGAGCGGACTGGATTGACCGAACCGTATATCGCGCGGCACTCTTCTGTCAATTTCGCGTGTGTGTATGTGTTAAACACAGACAGAGTTGTTTACGATTAACCTCTGCTCCCCGTTAACCACCGTTACCCTGCTTCCCCTACTACTAGGTATTGTAGGTAGGCAAGATACCTACCTATAATAGGTAGGTACTTACACGCGTCGAGTCGTCGTCAAGGTAATAATATTACCGTGTCGTCGTCGTCTACGGTAGTAGACGACGACGACTCCTACCTACTGACACCGTGATTGCACCACTCACGACAAAACCAGCAGCTACAAGAGCTCTCATTATTTAGTAGAGATTCTATGAATATCTGTGTATAATTTTACTATTACATTATTTTTTGTAGTGTGCTACTGTACTTACCACAATGCATATTTTGTTCCTTGACTTTTTATATTGTTGCACTACGAAATTTCATAAAGTATGACTACCGACTGGCAGAAGCGCTACCTATTTCACACTCTATTTTTATACATGGGTATAGCATTTATAATAAGAAAAGCTCGTTTACTATATGAACTAAGTATTTCGTTGTCTATACTTATACCACAATCTTCTTATATATAAAAATGAAACCCGTTTCGCGTTGTCACGGCATCACGCGTGAACGGCTGGACCGATTTCGCTAATTCTTTCTTTGTTGTGTTTGTTATTGTCAGGAGAAGGTTCTTATGAAAGAAAAAATTAAGAAAGTTGGAAACATAAATTTCCACGGGGGCGAAGCCGCGGGGCGCAGCTAGTTATATATATAATTATTCTGTGAGTGTGTATGTCACTGAACTTCTCTCAAACGACTGGACCGATTTTGATGAAATTTTTTGTGTGTGTTCAAGGGGATCTGGGAATGGTTTAGATTCACAATTTTAACGACTGGACCGATTTTGATGAAATTTTTTGTGTGTGTTCAAGGGGATCTGGGAATGGTTTAGATTCACAATTTTGTTTAATTAACGCGTGCGAAGCCGCGGGCAGAATCTAGTCTTCTATAATATAAAAATGAATCGCAAAATGTGTTGGTAAGCGCATAACTCAACAACGCCTGGACCGATTTCGCTAATTCTTTCTTTGTTGTGTTTGTTGTTGTCAGGAGAAGGTTCTTATGAAAGAAAAAATTAAGAAAGTTGGAAAAATAAATTTCCACGGGGGCGAAGCCGCGGGGCGCAGCTAGTAATTATATAAAAATGAAACCCGTTTTCCTTGGTCACGGCATCACGCGTGAACGGCTGTACCGATTTCGCTAATTCTTTCTTTTCTGTGTTTGTTATTGTCAGGAGAAGGTTCTTATGAAAGAAAAAATTAAGAAAGTTGGAAACATGAATTTCCACGGGGGCGAAGCCGCGGGGCGCAGCTAGTAGATAATAAATATCTACTGTGCTTAAACTTCATTGCATTGGCCCAAGACGCAGATGATCTCCTTCACTCCAAACAGTAGATATTTATCTATTGTGCCCCCGTGTAGTGGCGGCGGCGGCCCCTGCGGGTCGCAGCGTCTCGTCGGGCACTAAATGCGTTAATGGGTAGGGGGAAGTGGTGCAGATTGATACACAATAATTTAAAGTTCCATAAAATATGTATAAACATAATATTTTTCATTAATTTTGCATTAAACGTTTAGCTAAACAAATAAATATAATACTTAATGTCCATGGTTTAAAATTGTTTAAGTCATCAAAGAAAATAACTAATTAACGTTTAGTAAAAAGTAGCTTACTTTGATACACCACGTAGGGCACTTTCATACAGGGTAGAAAATCTATGAAAATGATCAAACTAAACTTATTCTACTTTTTTATTGTGATGAGAATATGAAATATGATCTCATCAGCCTTATAATATATTATTATATATTTATGTAATTATACAAACAAATCTTAATCACTGTCAGTCTCAAACAATAAATAAATCAAACTATTAAACGTAATATTATTTGAAAAAGAAACATAAATCTTTTTCTTCTTTTATTGCACATTATAATGCACTCAAATTAATAGAAAAAGTACCTGTACATAGATGAGGTTCGAGTTGTGTTTTTCGTAAAATTTGGTGTTGGCGGGTGTAACACAAAATCTCTAAAATCAACACTTGCTTTGTGTTCGATATCTGGAAAAACAAAAATGTAAGACCTGGCACTTATTTTTCTCAAGTATAACACCATACTCAGTCAAATTGTATTTAGTAATGACTTTGGACACATAGAGGAGCATCGATCTTTTTTTTTCAAATTTAATGAGAAGGAAATCCCCAAATCCGCCCGTTGACAGACGGTCGGTGCGGTTACAATGGATGCGGTGGTTTTAGAGATGGCACCACTCAAATCCATTCACTCAATTATTAGTTAAGGCTAGTGTATCAATGTGCCCCTTGTATCAATGCACCCCACCTCCCCCTACGCTGCTACAACGCTAGCTGGAATGTTAGTATTCAGAAGTCTTGTTCAATATCTCCGTTCCTATAAGAGCAAACATTATCAAATTATGCATAGCAAGTGAGGTATATTTTATACTATATTTTTGTGTGTAAATTTTGTTGCTATAGTATGAACTGATTTCGAGTACGGTCTTGTGTACCTACGCTCGCTAGCTTTGACGTCAAGCTAGCGTACCCAACCCATTAAGAATAGTTATTATAACAAAGAGGCGCTACCTATTTATTTTAATTTTGCACTAATTATACCAGTGGCGGATTTGCAGTCTTGGCCGCCCTAGGCCTCTAAGTTTTGCCGCTGTTTTTTTAATTAACGGAAAAAACCGGCAAAGTGCGTGTTGGGCCACGCACAGTGTATACTTTCTGGGTTCACTAAGTTTTTTTTATTTAATCCTAAGTTGAACTCTCTGTTTTAAATGTTTACTTTTCAACACTTTGCATTCGCATAGCTGCTTCATTTACCTAGATCTCATGTGAAAAAAATATTTGTAAGGGCTAAGTTACAGCACTTATTAGTTCAAATTTCTTATTAAATTTTTTCGTAAGACAAAAAGTCCATTTTAGGCAAAATTTGCCGCCCCCGAAAATCTGCCGCCCTAGGCTCTTAGCCTACTCAGCCTGCTGGTAAATCCACCACTGAATTATACTCTATTTATGCGCTATTTATTGGCTTAACAACAAACGTGAAGTCGATTATGTAACAGGACAGTTACGCTACCTTGACGGACACATTCGTAGGTCACGCTAAATGAATGCAACGTAGTGCATAGTAAATTCCTCCTCATTGCCTACTAGGTAATTCTTATACCTACCGCATTTATATCTTTGCGTGGGTACCTACCGCATTCTACAACAAACTTGGTTAACCTCTGACCGTTCCAGATTTTATTTACGGTATACTCTATTAGTTTCTTAGTTATACATTAACTAGCATTCGCCCGCGGCACGCGTTTTTTTAGAGAAAAGTAAAAAATACGTCTACGTCCATCCTACGTTTGTGTGGGTAAAATGGGTGAATTGTAGATATTAAATAATAAAAGCTATGTACCTAGATATTAAAATACAATTTATTTAAAAAACCTCTGTAAAAACATTTGCACATTATTTTATATATATATTATTTTATTATAGGTAATAAATCGAATAAATCACCAAGTAATAACTTGAACTTCGTCATATAAATACTTTAGGAATGTTTTCAACACTTGTATATAAACACGGAATAACGATTTTGTAATAAATATAATAATCACGCACATAACTTCCAAAGCCCGAAAAAAATATAGTACACATAATCGTGTCTAAAACAGACACACGGAATGCATTCTAGAACGTATCCCACTGATTTCTACTTCATTTCTAACTAGGATGGATAATGAATATAATAAATGTTAATCCATTGTTATTTCAAATTCAAAATCACAATAAACAAAAGACTGTCTGAGCTTTCTAAAAACAAAAGACTGTTTAAAATAAAACAAAAGAGTGATGGTTTATCGATTACAAAAGAAGGTCTATAAACAAAATAATATCGGTACGGTTTAGTTCTCGCTTGTGGTTTTGCGGTCATTAGCTAAAAGAACTTAAGCTAAAAGAAACTATCAAACAATAATAATTTGGGAGTTTTTGCCATGTAAGTGCACTTATTATTAAAATCAACGTAATGTTGATAGACTAAAACGACTATCGTTTAGAAATTTGTTTTAGCTTTGTTTCAACCTGAGAATGGGTGAACCAGAAGCTAGAAAATACAAAAACCCAATTTTAATTAGCAGAGCGTGACGTACCACCACGTATATAGGTTATGTTCTTCTATAAGATGATCGGACTACATTCAAATTGTAATTGTTGACAGAACTTTTTATACATTATACGCCGAGAATGGCGGACAATCTTTTAGAAAATCATTACACTTAAGTTTGTCGTTCTAGAATGTTCTCCACAGTGCAGAAATGTTAGGTTTAGTTGTTGTATGTAGAAGCGGAGACGTTTCCTCCGTGGCCGGTCCAGTTTGTGTGCACGAAGTCGCCCGGCTTCGACAGCAGCTCGTATGTATGAGCGCCGAAGTAGTCACGCTGGGCCTGGAACCAAGAAATTAAACTTTATTTATGTAGAATTCGTTACCTGTGGTAGTCAGAGCCACGGAGCAAATACAGAGTAGAGTAGGTACTCAGTATTTGCTCCATTGTCGGAGCGTAAGAATCTGCGCCTCCAATTCAGCTTGTGGATGTCGTAAAAGCCGAGTAAGAGACGAAAGGAAGGGCAGCAGCTCCTCCTGTATATGAACACCTACACTAATCCCTGATCCGCCTGCCAAATGTACAAGCTATCGCGTACATGCAGTAGGTACATTTTAACCAGAACATTTCATGTAAATTTAGCTTAGCTTGCATTGACCTCGATTATCAACTAATGTGGAAGCAATAAAGCAGTGTTCAATCATCACTCAATGGGTTCGGTTATTTTAATCTCTTCGGAGTTATTGCCACCCTCAGCTAGCTAGCATCCCTTAGCGTTTTACCACAGCTTAGCTTATTGATATCAACCCTATCATGTGGATTATGGCGAAACTGTTTGGGGACGCATTTTTAGCAGTGAACGTAAACATGAAGTTAAGAGCGAGATTTTTTTTATATTTATTTATTTTTGCTTGCATGTACATTCATTCTTAGGTCTAAGCGAATGGTTAGATATAGTCTTGTCACTAGCTAGGTACATGCACCCTGGAAGGGCACTGCAAAACTGAGTTCGTACGTACTTTATTTACACATGTCAAATAGAGTTTAATTAAAATACTTACATAATTAAAACAATAACATTAAGGCATACAGAAATATAATTTTCATATTAAAAGAATTGATTAAATTTAATCTCTTAAATTGAATCCTTGAGGACCTGGCAGATGGTCGGACGGTTTTGTGAGACTCGTTTATGTTATGTTATGACATGACCGATTGAGCTTGCGTAGCTAAACCAAAGCCTTACCGCCGTCTATATTGACTTCCTGTTATTTCTTTTTCCTAGAAAAATATAGCAATTTGTTAAGGTTTGCGTTGAGCTTTGGTTTCGCTTTGATTATGTGCAAAAACAAAAGTGTAATCGGGGATTGCAGTAGGGTAGCTAGCGCTCTAGATATACCTTGGGTACTAGTATAGTATTATAATATCTGTGCCTTGGGGCGGTATAATGCTGTGTGAATTGTCCAATAGGCTTAGCCGGGGATTGTTGTCTAGGGTAGAATAGAGAAAAATGACAGCCCATCGTCATACATTGCGTAGTTGAAGATGAGTTTCAAACACTTTACGCATTCGATGACGATGTGACGTCATTTTTCTACATTTTTCTACACAACAATCCCTGTGCTAGGCCTACGGCATTATTATTTATTTATTAGTTTCTCTAAACCTGTAAAAGAAAGACTATACGCAATCCGTATGTAGTTTACTTTACCTGCAGTAGGTTAGCCGGTAACACGGCCGCGCGGTATCCGTCGTAGAAAGCCAAGGCGGCAGAGAATGCCGGGGCGGGGACACCCACCAGTGCTGCCTGCGCCACCACCTGCCTCAGAGCGCCCTGGCTGGACGCAATCCTCTCGCGGAAGTAAGGGTCCAGGAGAAGGTTACTGAGCTGAGGGTTCTTTGTGAAGGCATCCTGAAAATGATTTATTCGTAAGTTAGATAAGGAACGTACCCATACTACGTGGCCCGTTCAGGGGGGGAAGGGAGGTCTTTAAAACCACGCTTGGTCACAGGGAGGAGGGAGGGAGGCTTAGGTTTTCGTCACGTCACACTAATATTATAAATGCGAAAGTTTGGATGTATGGATGGATGTTTGTTACCTCTTCACGCCAAAACTACTGAATGGATCGGTCTGAACTTTTGCATACAGGTAATTTTAATCCTGGAATCAAACATAGGCTACTCTTTGCCCCATAAATCAGTTCCCATGGGATAGAAATCACCTTTAAAAGATTCCATAGAAACAACGCGAGCGAAGCCGCGGGCATAAACTAGTAGTCAATAATGCTCTAGGGAAATCTCGCGCTTTTTCGAGATATAGATACCACAGCCTATAGGTAGGTACTAGCGTTTTATTGGAGTTACGAAAAACTGGTCGTGAGCTAGCGGTGATCGGCTATCTAACCGGTTTACTGTACCTATTCAAATAATAAGTTTTTTCTTCTCGATAATATTTTTTTCACTTGTAACTGGCACAACAATACTCACTGTTGGCGTCACGCAGCTGTATTAATAGACAAATATGAGCCAAATGATTCTTTTTTGAATTTAAATTATTATTTCAGTTGCAAAAAATGATTGTAAAACCGTATTTTATCAATTACTACGTGAAAACTCGAGGGGGAGGGAGGGGGTCCTCTTATATACCTACTAAGGGTGGTCACCAAGCGGGAAAGGAAGTAAATAATTGTAAAAAATGGGTCTCGTAGTATGGAATCGTTTAGCATGCATACGTTTTACTTTCAAAATAAGTGTAACAATGGACTTGGAACACTGTCCTCTGTGGTAGCTACAATGTCGCTGTGTTATAGCGTAGGTACGTGAAACCTGCCCGTTACGTGCAGTAGTAGTAGAAGTAGTAGAAGTACCTACACTTCACATAAAGAGTCAACAATCGCCGGGTAAAAGTGATGACTAGGTAGGTAAGTATGTATCGTTCTCGCCGCTCCTCTGAAACCCTTATGCTCCAAAAGCCTGTCCAATCTACTTCCTTCAACTCTTTTACTGTATGGGCTGTCCAGCTATGAAACGCATTGCCGGTCACTGTAAGGTGTGCCAAATCACTACCAATTGTGAAGGATATGGTAAAGGAACACTATTTGTCCTGCTGTCACTGAATACGCCCTTGTTTCCATAATTATATTATGTAAGTATGTATAATATGTATATATTTATATTAATATTTATACATTTATAAGAATAGGTGTAGGTATGTAAGTATTTTTGTAATTTTATTGAAGTATGTTATTATTTATTTTTGATTATGTACGAAGTAATCTTTTTTTTTAAGTAGTAACATCTTACAGCATAAAAGAGTACCATACATAACAGATGCACACAGACCTTACAACATGTACATATCCGACGATCCTATCCATACCAGGTTGTCTGGCAGTGATCGTTCTTGAGCGATAAGACCGCCAATTGTCACTTAGATTATAATTATTTCACTTTAAATTGCTTCTTAGTTTTAAGTGTGCAATAATACCTTTATTTTATTAAGTTTAAACGTTTTATTTAAGGTCTGAATAAAGTGCAATAAAGTATTTTCTATCTATCTTTGTACTGTGTATAACGTGAGAATGTGAAATATCAAGCATCAGGTAGCGGAGACACCCAGGAAATCCAAAATTTGAAAAAAAGTAGCTAAAAAAAAGATACTTTACCTACGAGAAAAGAACCCCTGTTTCCCTTCATTTTCTGCCAGACGTAGACAAAAAATGTAGCTGGTTGAAACCATTGTTTGTTGCCAGTCTTTTGCCTGGACTCTATCCCTAAAACATTTTCTATAGCTTACGAACCCTTATTAAAAATGTAGGTACGAAATAGTTCACCTTTTTCTATTATCCGTGATCCCATCCTGACCCAACGCTTAAAAAAAAGGTATATGTACTAAGTACATAAACTATTTGAAATCTTTGGCAATGGATCCTTCTACTTAGTAACAATGATCAATGCTACCTGATGATGCGTCACGGGGACCGACCGGTCCCGAAACAACATGACCCTCGCTCCTTATGCATTTGCACTCTAGGTACCGTTTCTCACATTATTATAAGAGCGAAACTCTTCTGTATCATTGCCTCTAGATTTTGCATTCTATCGGATCATATTTTTTGTCGCAATCCCTTAGTAGGTATCGGGTGCTGGGTCGACAATGCACCAGGTATAAAGCTGCGCAGGCAATGTGGTGATCAAACAAAGGAATGCTGCTTTCATCAGGTAAGTCAGTACCTACTATGAAACAATTGAGCACAGAATGCTGCTTTCATCAGGTAAGTACCTACTATGAAACAATTGAGCACAGAACCTGCGTCATCAGGTAAGTACCTACTATGAAACCATTGAGCACAGAATGCTGCTTTCATTAAGTAAGTACCTAACCTACTATGAAACAATTGAGCACAGAATGCTGCTTCATCAGGTAAGTCAGTACCTACTATGAAACAATTGAGCACAAAATGCTGCTTTCATCAGGTAAGTACCTACTATGAAACAATTGAGCACAGATACCTGCTTCATCAGGTAAGTACCTACTATGAAACAATTGAGCACAGAATGCTGCTTTCATTAGGTAAGTACCTAACCTACTATGAAACAATTGAGCACAGAATGCTGCTTCATCAGGTAAGTACCTACTATGACACAATTGAGTACAGAATACTGCTTTAATTAAACCTACTATGAAACAATTGAGCAAAGAATGCTCCTTCATCAGGTAAGTACCTACTATGAAACAATTGAGCACAATCAACATAGATAGTTTTCTACCAGAATGTTAAATTATATACCCATAGCGATAAGGCCGCCTTTGTACTTCGTCTACTCTTAGCATTTATTTCTGTATTGTTATCTGTCTTTGTGTGGTACAATAAAGTATTATCTATCTATCTATCTATCTAAATTCTTACTAAATTTACAACGGGATATTTATCTACCATGATTTGAGTTTTAATAAGTTTAGTGTTGATAACCATGATCAATAAAAAGATTTATTGTTAAACTAGCTTCTGCCCGCGGCTTCGCACGCGTATTTTTGGTATAATAAGTAGCCTATTATCTAAGTTAGGCATTGCTCTAAATGTACGCTAAATTTCGTGCTGATCTGTTCAGTAGTTCTTCACATTTGGAGACGCACATGGGTAGCTCCTGTCGCCCGGACTCTTAAGAGACCCTACCAAACATGCGCACATACACACACCCTGACACACATTTAGGTCTGTCTGTACTTAATATTTTATTATATTTTTCTTTTGTTGCTTTAATTGTTTTTTTTATTTCACAAAATTACCTAGAATAGATTATTGTTTTTTTTCCTACTATGCTGGTATCTTACTAATAGATTCAAGTTTAGCTTCAAAACCAAGCTGCACTCTATAGTATGTAGTCCGTGGAGTGGAGGCCCTGGAGACTTGCAGTTACAGGATTTTTTTTAAACCTATAGCAAGCTCCAGCCTCTCACAATACAGCTATTATTATAGTTACGCACTGTACTTATAATAACTAAATTTTAAGTAAAACCTATGTGTAGAGGAAATAAACAAATCATTATTATATTATACAGTATGGAGATCGGTCTTTATATTATTAGTAGTATAAAAACTTCGCATTTATAGTAAACCTATTATATTATTCTTGTACGGAAATAATGTTAAATTCTTAGGCCTGTATTATGAAGCTAGCTCAGTCATAGGTCTATGATTTAGTGACGTGTATGCCATATAAAAGCGTGACTCAATTAATTATCTACGAAGCAAGACTACCGGGTACTTTCTCTCCGTGACCTTGTCTCAAGTTAATGGCTTCAAATTACCACATAATCATAATCTCTAAGGGTATTACTTAGTTTAACTTATTATTATTTTGTGTTTTGTCACTGTAAATACATTTTCTGACAAGGCCTCTATACAGCTGATAATCTTGTTTTGAAATTGTATTTGTATATTTATTCTGTAAGTTTATTTAAATAACCTCTGCTTTAAAATGTTTTAAAACTGTAAATTTGACGTTACCAAGTGTTCCAATGTGTGTTCCTATGGTTTTTAATAAATGAACTGAACTGATTACCACACCAATCGATCGATCGACGTTGATCCACGTCAGTCGATTAGTGTAGCTTTGGGTGATCGACGGCCACCGATCGACTTTCCAATAGATCGATAGTCGATGGATGCCAGAGGTGTGTCAGAAACTATGGATCGGCGACGTCGACTTATCCATTTCACCATTGATCGATGCCATCGATCCACGATCGATCGGTTGGTGTGTTAGAAACTGCGACGTCGACTAATCCTTTCCACAATCGGTCGAAGCCATAGATCGACAATCGATCTATTGGTGTGGTAACACCCTAATACAGAAATCGAACGTCGAAACAGGAAACGGTAAGCAACAATAAGTAAATACGTTAACAAAAAGTCGTTACGAACGATTATAATAATGTTAGACATTTAGCTGTGATTGCTCGGCAGATAAGCATAATATTATTCACAGTTTAAATTTTTATGAGTTACTACAATACTTCTGTGTGCTAAAAGGGCATAGCCGAATGCTACACATACTGAGGAGGTGATCCTTTTTACCCTATTTTTATGTTCTTTTTTAGGGTTCCGTACCTCAAAAGGAAAAAGGAACCCTTATAGGATCACTTTGTTGTCCGTCTGTCTGTCTGTCCGTCAACCCTCTTTTCTTAGGAACGCGTAGAAGTATCGAGTTGAAATTAACGTCAAATACTCAAGTCCGTAACCTCTTGAAGCCGCGATATTAATAAAACTTTTAAGTCAACGCACTCAAAAGTTATAGCCGTTTATGTCCGAATATTTTGAAATTTCCAAGGGAATCACATGCACACAAAACCTATTGGGTACTTCCCGTAGACCTAGAATCATGAAACTTGGTGAGCAGCAAGGTCTTATAGCACAAGTAAAGGGAAAAATCCGAACACCATAAATTTGTAATTTGTACACAAAAAAAATTACTTTTATTATTGTTCTAGTGCCTATACTATAGGCACTAAAGAAGATATTTAAGAAGATCTAAGAAATCTAAGAAAGAAAATATTTATTGTACCCTTAAACTGTAACTTAAACTGGGTACAATAAATATTTTCTTTCTTTCTTAAAATTCACTCTGTTGCCACGTCTTTTTAAACGCAATTTACATTACTTGGCGAGATTTCCATAATAAATATTGATTACAATTATATCTGAAACGACGGCGTCAAGCCAAGCAAGTGAGTTTTAGTTTTTTTTGCATCGTGGTTTGTTTACAAACACTCCACATAGAGCTTGACTAGTGTATAGGTACACGAATAATAAAATAAATAATGCTGGTCAGATCACATAGCGACATCTAGACCCAAGATAAGCAGAGCCTGTGCTATGATGAGACTAGATAACTGTTATACCTACTTATTACAATACCTACACTACATAGATAGATATTATTTTCTTATACACTAGCTTCTGCCAGCGGCTTCGCACGCGTATTTTCGGTATAATAAATAACCTATTATCTAAGTTAGGCTATGCTCTAAACATACGCCAACTTTCATCTTGATCTGTTTAGTAGTTTTGGAGATCCCAGGTAACAAAAAATCAGATTTCACAAACTTTCGGCTTTATAGTATCAGTAGGATAGCAAACAACCATAACACCCGGAACAAACATCTGCAGATCGTACAACGTGCATCACGGTGCATGGTGGTCCTTCACCCGCTGCGCCACTGAGGTCGTCAAATATACATTAATATCTAAGTAAAAATTATATCTTTATCACGCGGTCAGTTCTGAACGGTAGGTATTTATGATAATGGACTGTCATTGTATAATGTAACTATTAGTAATCGGCTCGAAATCCGAGTAGAGGTAGGTATAGGTAGCGTGTAAGATAAGAAGACCTTGAGATAACAAGACATCTGAGAGTCAACGCTTCACAATGTCAGAGAGGTCATTTTATTAAACTACGTCGAAAAGAGGAAGATTTACTATGTTCGACGGTATTTTTAAAAAGTATTTGTAAAAGTACTTTTTGATATATTTTGAAAAAAGTCGAAATTTTATCCTTGTCCTCCCCTATCTCCGAAGATTGCAGAACGATCCATTTGAAATGTATGTAGCGTTTGTAAATATGAATCTATATTTTACAGGAAAAATATAGACAACTCTGTTAAACTAACACTTTTTGAAAAATGGTCAAAAAGAGGGGGACTTATTTTAAAAAGGGGAGCTACCTCACCGAGTGGGGTATTAAATGAAAGGAATTGGTTTGTACATTTCAAATAGAAAACATCCAGAACGCTTTATACTTTATACTTTTTTATCTTCGTTGATTTCTGCGTCAGTGATGGACCGATTTTAAAAATTATTTCTTTATTGTATTGAGAAGAATCTAGGCAAACAAATATCATTTCAAAAACAGAACAATGAACATGAAATAGAAAGAAGAGTTGCAAACTCTTGGAAAAAATTCTGGTCCCATATGGAAATACTGAAAAGTGATATGCCCATGAAAATTAAACAGAGAATCATGGATTCCTGTATTCTTCCTTCACTAACATATGCCAGCCAAACTTGGAAGTTTACTTATAGAATGAAGATCTAAATTCGATCGTGCCAAAGAAGTATGGAGAGAAGTATCTTGAAAATAAGAAAAATCCATAAGATAAACCACAAAATCATTAGATCACGAACAAAGGTCACCGATGCTCTACAATACTCACAAAGACTGAAGTGGCGCTGGGCAGGGCACATAGCTAGAATGACAGACAATCGATGGACTCACCGTCTAACAACCTGGCCAGGACCAACAGGCAACAGAAACAGAGGTAGACCAAATGCTCGGTGGTCAGATGACATAATTCAAGTGGCTGGCAAAAACTGGATGAACACAGCTAACGATAGAGACACCTGGAAATCTCTTGAGGAGGCCTTCACCTTCGACCAGAGGGGTTCTTGAGAAAAGGATACCTACCTAAGTGCTAAAACTTATAAATAATAATTTAGAAACCTTAGAATAAACATAGGTCAGTGTTTTCAAGTTTCTTATGTAACTAATAATTCAAGAAATAAAAGGCTTTTTATTTTATGTTATTTATTATTTATTATTGAGAAGAATCTCGAGGTGGTCCGATAAATATTTTATTCCCGAGGGATTAGTATTATATTTGTCTCGGAAATCTAAAAAATATATGCAAAAAATGCAAATACCAAGGAACTTGGAGTCGGTTATTACTTTCTTCAAAACAATCATATTATCTCATAACATGTTTAGCTCTTGTCACCTACTAAGACCAGAGTTCACCAACAGATGGTTAAATTAATAATAATAATTTGTTTATGTCCTCTACACATAGGTTTTACTTAAAATTTAGTTATTATAAGTACAGTGAGTAACTATAAAAGAACGGACTACATACTATAGAGTACAGCTTGATTTTGAAACTAACTTGAATCAAAGAATACTGGTGAACACTAACGTCAGTAGGTGATATGAGGTAAACATGTTTTTTTTATGTATGTTCGTCGATGACTCCGTCAATTGCGGACGGACTTTGAAAATTGTTTCGCTATTTTATAGAGAACTAGCTTCTGCCTGCGGCTTCGCACGCGTATTATCGGTTTAACAAGTAGCCTATTATCTAAGTTAAGCTTTGCTCTAAACGTACGCCAAATATCCAAGTGAGTTGCAAAAAATATCAGTAAATAAATTCAAACAAATTATCAACCTTGCTGTGCAAAAAGGCTTACTATAAAATATCAGATTATCTAGAGGATAAAAAAGCTTGGGACGGGTTTTGCTCCAACTCGAAAAATAACAAATAACAGGCTAAAGGTTTCTTCGTCGCTTCTTTACTTTAGTCTACATATCGAAGCGACAGAAATCAAAAATATCACTTTATTTCCGTGTCAGTGTTTACTTTAATTTTTTGACATTTTCTAAGTGTACATTTATTGTATTTATGGAAATAAAGAGTTTTTGATTTTGATTTTGAATTTATCATCTTGATCTGTTCAGTAGTTTAAGGCTAGTGTTGACCAAAAGGTAATCGGACAATTAGGCAGCTTCGTCGGTTAACTTTGACGTTTAATGTATGAAAACGTGTGCCAAAAACGGCAAAACAATAACTGCTTGCAACTGTTTATAATTTAACCATCTGTTGGAGAACTCGGGTCTTAGAGACCCTAGGTAACAAAAATTAAGATTTTACAAGCTTTCGGATTTATAATATTAGTAGGATGATCCCGAGGCGTTCCCATAAAATTTTTATTCCCGAGGGATTAAAATTTGCCCCGCGAGACTTAAAAACACTGTAAAATTAAGGGATTCGCAGTAGGGGACAATCAAAACATTTCTATAATTTAAGATGAAGTGGGATCGGGTTTGCGAGAAAATTATTTTGATTTTGATTCTAGGTAAACGGGAAGTATCCTATAGGTTTTGGTCTAAAGCAAGAATTAAAAGTATTTTTTTTGTTATTATACTACAAATTTACGGTTTCAGAATTTTTTCCTTTACTTGTGCTAAAAGACTTGTGCTTCTTGCCAAAAATTATGATTCTACGTCAACTGGAAGTACCCTAAAGGTTTTGGTCCATGGCGAGAATCAAGTAATTTTTTAGTGAAAAAATTACAAATTTATGTTTTTCGGATTTTTCCCTTTAGTTGTGCTATAAGACCTTGCTGCTCACCAAATTTCATGATTCTAGGTTTACGGGAAGTACCCTATAGGTTTTGTGTGCATGTGATTCCCTTGGAAATTTCAAAATATTTGGACTTAACCTGCTGTAACTTTTGAGTGCGTTCACTTAGAAGTTTTAGTTATATCGCAGCTTCAAGAGGTTACGGACTTGAGTATTTGACGTTTATTTCAACTCGATACGTCCAGGCGTTCCTGGGAAAAGAGGGTTGACAGACAGACGGACAACAAAGTGATCCTATAAGGTTTCCCTTTTTCCTTTTGAGGTAAGGAACCCTAAAAATTAGCATTTTACTCTAAAATAATACCCTTTAGCAATAAAATAGAACCATAATTATCTAAAGTATTTATTAGGGAACATGTAGACGAAATTAAATTGAAATATGATAAATAACTAGCAAATGAAACTGCTTTATCGTAGAAGTATTTGTGCAAAACTGAAGATTTAGAGGAAACTTTGCGATTTTCTTGTATCTAGTCAAGTTTGTCAATCGTGTTTCGACTTCCATAACTTACTAACTAGAATCCTAAACTTTTGATGCTTATCAAATATTGTAAAAATAAAAACCAACCTTAAAATTGATTTTACAGTCAAAACGTGGGTTTTGGGACTCACCTTAAATCAATCTATACTAATATTATAAAGAGGAAAGATTTGATTGTTTGTTTTTTTTGTATTGAATAGGCTCCGAAACTACTGGACCGATTTGAAAAATTCTTTCACCGTTAGGAAGCTTACTTTTCAGGGAGTGACATAGGTTATATTTTATCCCGGAATTCCCACGGGAACGGGAACTACGCGGGTGAACCGCGAGGCGTTCGTCTAGTATTAAATATTGAAATTGTTCAGAATGTGTGTGGTGGGTAGCCAATTAATGAAAACTATTTCTACGTGACCGACCTTGATGTTTCCGAGGAAAGCACTCCTGATGATGCAACCGCCGCGCCACATGAGTGCGATGCCCCCGTTGTTCAGTTTCCACTTGTTGGCCTGAAATTCGAAACAATAATGTTTTCATTGACAAATCAGACATCTTTATTAGACAAAGAAAATTACAATCATATAATATAATAAAATAAATAAATAATAGTAATAAATCAGAACTAGTATTTACAATTGAAACAATTGTGCTAACTGCAGACAGTTGCAAACAATCTACAGGTCGGTTAGGTAGCTCAACTGATCCATATCAATACCAGTCGACATCGGATAGTTAGATTAGCAGATGGTTTAACACTATCATTGCGTCTCGCAGTGAATGTGTTAAAGGGTCCTGTACATCCTCCTTACTTATCTTGCATTGTGCCTATAATCCCAATTATGCCCACAAGCTGTGTGGTGCCGGCTTAGAAGCTGTGTGGTGCCGGCATAGAATTTGCACCACCCCAAATCATCCCGCGGGTGTCGTAAGAGCGACTAAAGGATATCCATCGGGGGCGGGCAGCAGCGCCCCCTGCAGAACAATTCTACCACCGAACTGCGATCCCCAACCCGCATGCCCAACGTGGGGATTATGGGCATTACCCCCATGAGATAAAAGCCAATAAGGCGCTTATCGGGGGGATGCCTGCGTCCTGCAGTGGACCAATACAGGCTGTTGAGGTTGAGGTGATGCCCACAAGTGTGGCAGATAAAGTATCTACTCTGTTATATTTTTATTAGATGTACGATGTACCTAAGCCTTAAAGATAAACAAATAAATAAATTACACCCATGAAGATATAAGTCAATAAGGCGCTTTTTTATACTACCAAGGTGGCAAACAAGCATGCGGTCCGCCTGATGGAAAGCGGTTACCGCAGCCTATGAACGCCTGAAACATCAGAGGCAGGCCTGCGTCCAGCAGTGGACCAACATAGGCTGTTGAGGTCCGGTGCGGTATGTCCAGCATTAGACTATTATGGGGTGATAACTTACAATAGCGGCTTCCCTCAGTAGCAGGCCTGCGTCCAGCAGTGGACCAACATAGGCTGTTGAGGTGCGGTGCGGTATGTCCAGCATTAGACTATTATGGGGTGATGAACTTACAATAGCGGCTTCCCTCAGTAGCAGGCCTGCGTCCAGCAGTGGACCAACATAGGCTGTTGAGGTCCGGTGCGGTATGTCCAGCATCAGACTATTATGGGGTGATAACTTACAATAGCGGTTTTCCTCAGTAGCAGGCCTGCGTCCAGCAGTGGACCAACATAGGCTGTTGAGGTGCGGTGCGGTATGTCCAGCATTAGACTATTATGGGGTGATGAACTTACAATAGCGGCTTCCCTCAGTAGCAGGCCTGCGTCCAGCAGTGGACCAACATAGGCTGTTGAGGTCCGGTGCGGTATGTCCAGCATTAGACTATTATGGGGTGATAACTTACAATAGCGGCTTCCCTCAGTAGCAGGCCTGCGTCCAGCAGTGGACCAACATAGGCTGTTGAGGTGAGGTGCGGTATGTCCAGCATTAGACTATTTTGGGGTGATAACTTACAATAGCGGCTTCCCTCAGTAGCAGGCCTGCGTCCAGCAGTGGACCAACATAGGCTGTTGAGGTGCGGTGCGGTATGTCCAGCATTAGACTATTATGGGGTGATAACTTACAATAGCGGCTTCCCTCAGTAGCAGGCCTGCGTCCAGCAGTGGACCAACATAGGCTGTTGAGGTGCGGTGCGGTATGTCCAGCATTAGACTATTATGGGGTGATAACTTACAATAGCGGCTTCCCTCAGTAGCAGGCATGCGTCCAGCAGTGGACCAACATAGGCTGTTGAGGTGCGGTGCGGTATGTCCAGCATTAGACTATTATGGGGTGATAACTTACAATAGCGGCTTCCCTCAGTAGCAGGCCTGCGTCCAGCAGTGGACCAACATAGGCTGTTGAGGTGCTGTGTGGTATGTCCAGCATTAGACTATTTTGGGGTGATAACTTACAATAGCGGCTTCCCTCAGTAGCATGAAGCCTTGCGCGTATGAGATGAGTTTGCTGGCGTACAGAGCTTTGCGCAGATTCTCCAGGAATTCCTTCTTGTCGCCCGTGAACTTGATCGAAGAGCCGGGTAGCACTTGACTCGCTTTTACTCGCTCGTCTGGGGAAGACATAAGTAAAATTTAAATAATAATAATCCTACTATATACAGGGTTATTGGTAAATCACTGACACTGACGACCTCTGTGGCGCAGCGGGCGAAGGTCCACCTGCGACGCAGGAGGTTGCGGGTTCGATTCCCGCCTCGGGACAAATTTTTGTACGATCTGCAGACATTTTGTTCAGGGCGTTCTGGTTGTTTTCTATGTATAATAAAAATATCTATCTATGTAGTGTATTATATTATGTATATCAGTTATCTAGTACCCATAACACAAGCTCTGCTTAGCTTGGGGCTAGATAATGCTGTGTGAATTGTCCAGCATTATTTATTTATTTACTGCGTGAACTGCTTCTGCCCATCATCACGAACACGTTTGTGAAGACTCCGGTCTTATTTCTTTAAACTAAGTATTTATAGTAGGTACTCCCTTCATTCAAAAATCGTTCTTCAGAGAGGCTTTTTTGAAACGAAACTTAAAAACAGCTCTGCCCTGAATTAACAGTGAGTGGGGGAGTGGAAGATCGGCCTTTTGTAATTAATTGTATTCCGGACAAAGGAGATTTTACGTTTCTAGAAGAGTTGATTTACAAAAAATAAAACGTCAAGAGCGAGTCGGACTCGCGCACTAATGGTTCCGTTTAATTGTAAGACCTTGTTTCTTGCCAAATATTATGATTCTAGGTCAACATGAAGTATGTAGGTACCCTGTATATTTTGGTCGAGGGAGAGAATCAAAAACAATGATTTTTTGTTAATAAACTACAAATATAACGGTGTTCAGATTTTTCTCGTTATTTGTGAAATAAGAACTTTCTTCTTACTAAATTTTATGATTCTATTTCAACGGGAAGTACCGAAACGTTTTTGTGTCTTAATCTGATTTAACTGGGTTATTCACTAACTGGACACAAGAACTGGACACACGTGTGTCCAGTTGGTGAAACTCAAAATTAGTAGCACTTATTATTTCGTTATCTGGACACGCCAAGATTTCAATGCGTGTCCACATAGTGAAACTTACTAACTTCCTATGTTATTATTATTATAGCTTAGCAATATCTACGTGAGGTTATGTATCAACGTGGTTTCTATCTTCCGCATTAAGCTTACATGTTAACATAAATCTAATAAATAAACCTTGTTCCGATCAAACTGTTGGAGAACTTTTCATTCAACCTCGACAGCCTATATTGGTCCACTGCTGGACGCAGGCCTCCCCCTGATAAGCGCCTTATTGGCTTTTATCACATGGGGGTAAAGCCGATAATCCTCACGCTGGGCATGCGCAGATTGCAGTTCGGTGGTAGAATTGTTCTGTAGGGGGCGTTGCTGCCCGCTCCTGGTTGATATCCCTTAGTCGTCTCTTACGACACCCGCGAGAAGTATTAAGGTAGTGTAAATTCTAACCCTCCTTTGCGTAGTTAATGATTATATCGGGTATTTATCGCGTACCTTTTGTTTTATTTCCCCTACGTTTCTACCGCGTTACAGCGATCGTGGTCACGGGGCGGGCGACTACTCCTTTGCGTATTGCTCAATGTGTTTTTTTCACATTATGCTTACTGTTTCTACATGGTGCTTGTTGTTCTCATTTTGCGTATTGTACATTATCAGCCGGAGGGAATTCTAAGCCAGCACCACACAGCACTTATAATTCACGGTACCTCTAACATTGTTTGAGCCGGATTAAGGTCAAACCGCACTAGAGCGGCGCGGCGCAGACCGACGCGGCAAAACATTATTTCTATTAATTTCAATGATGCCAACCGCATTACAGCGGCGTGGCGCTGCAGATTTGGGGTCGAGAGAATATTCTGCTGCGTCGCTAATGCGGTAACAGCTTTAGTGTGTGTAGTTTACCTTTAAGAGCAGACAGGCATCTAGCGAACACAGCTTCCCCTATTAGCGTGACGGGAACTCCGTACTCCAAGGCAGCGATGCCAGTCCACTTGCCCGTGCCTTTCTGGCCGGCCGTGTCACGGATGTTAGGCAGAAGATATGTGCCTGAAAAAAATATGGATTATTATTAATTACAAGCAAATTCAATTTTTAACGCATACACTGCCCAGCGTCCGCGACCCGCAGGGGCGCGCCGCCGCTACACGGCGCTAGGGGAGATCATTTACGTCTTTGGCCATGAAAGTGTTAGTATATTTAGCATTCAGTGCCCAGCCTCGGCTGTGCGACCCGCAAGGGCGCGTCGCCTCTACACGGGGCTAGGGGAGATCATCTACGTCTTGGGCCGTGAAAGTGTTAGTATATTTAGCATTCAGTGCCCAGCCTCGGCTGTTCTACCCGCAAGGGCGCGTCGCCACTACACGGGGCTAGGGGAGATCATCTGCGGCTTGGGCCGTGAAAGTGTAAAAGATCCCTTTTTATAAACTTTCATATTCGTGCGTCGCTATGTTCATTAGTTGGAGTGGACGTCATCGCATATATATTCTTGCAAAGCGAAGCGAAGCTAGACACACGTGCGTAGCCTCTCCGTGTGCAGCGGTGGGGCTGTGGCTTTAAAAACGGTTTCTGGTATGATTACTGAAAATTGACAGTTTTGCTGCCAAATATTCAATCCTATCTCTATTTTTTTGGCATACATTCATTTGTCCCGTACCTAAAGGTATAAAAAATTTACGCTGTCATTATGTATATTACTTGGACTTACCATCTTTATTCTTGTACTTGAGGATATCTCTCGTGATTTCGATCAGGAACGAGTCGAGGTCACCCTTGTTCCACTCTTCAAAGACCAGCGCCATTTCCCCTTGTTCAAGACCTGTCGATTTTCATCTTTAAATAAATAGATAATAATAATGCTGGACAATTCACACAGCACTATCTAGCCCCAAGCTAAACAGAGCTTGTGTTACCCGAGGCGAAAAGAAAATAGCGTTTTATAGATCCGTCGGATTCGATTCGGAAACGAATCGAATGAATGAATACCCTGCTATTGGATGAAGCATGGGATATTCACAGGTCCTTTAGTTTCAACTACCATTGGGTACAGTTGTGAAGCAGTGGAATTTAGTGAAAAAAACTCCACTTTGAATTTAATTTAACCATTGTTTGTACCGTTTAGTTAATACTGATAATGATACACACTTTCTTATGATAGTGTTACGTAGCACATCCTTCATGAGGCTATAAGCCTCGCAGGTGAACCGAATCTCTACATGGTATAAAACGAAGTCGCTTCCCACTGTCTGTCTGTCTCTATGTATGCTTAGATCTTTAAAACTACGGAACTGATTTTGACCGCAGAACACCATAGCAGAGAAGCTTTCTAAATACGTAGATCTCAAAAACGAAATCACTCGCATGTGGCGCCTGCAAAAGGTATCTATAGTTCCAATAGTTCTATCCTCAACTGGGGTCATTCCGAAACAGCTTTTCCTATCCATTGATTGTTTAGACCTACCTAGAAATACTTACATACTAATGCAAAAGGCTGTCATTTTAAACACCTGTAGGATCGTCAGGAAATTCCTGCAAAATGAGTTTCCAAGTGAAGTTTCTCCCTCTGAAGTGCACTTGGCATAGGCCCGTGCACTTTAGATTTTACCGGTTTTAAACCGAGAAGATTAGATCTTAACCCAATAATAATAATAATAATAAATAATGCTGAACAATTCACACAGCATTAATTAGCAGTAATAGAGCAGACGAAGAAAAAACGACTGATTTGATTTGGCTGAAATCTCGCATAGATGTAGATCTAGGTATATTAACAAATAGGCTACTTTTTATCCAGAAAAATACTTGAAAAGCCGCAGGCATTCGCTAAAGTATGATGAGTTACCTAGGATAGGACATCCTTTATGAGGTTGTAAGCCTCGCAGATGAGCTGGATGTCACCGTACTCTATGCCATTCTGGACCACCTTCACAAAGCAGGCATTTCAATCCTACCAATAGTAATAATATATGCGAAATTTGATGAGGCAGATTGGGAGCAGACGACGAAAAAACTACTGATTCGATTTCGCTGAAATAAATAAATAATGCTGGACCATTCACACAGCATTATCTAGCCCCAAGCTAAGCAGAGCTTGTGTTATGGGTACTAGATAACTGATATACTTAATACAATACACTACATAGATAGATATGTTTTATTATACATAGAAAACACCCAGAACGCCCTGGACAAATGTCTGCAGATCGTACAAACATTTGTCCCGAGGCGGGAATCGATCCCGCAACCTCCTGCGTCGCAGGCAGACCTTCGCCCGCTGCGCCACAGAGGTCGTCACATAGATGTAGATCTAAGGCATGTTATAACAAATATGCTACTTTTTATCCAGAAAAAATACTAACGAGGCCGCAGGCATTAGCTAAAGTATGATGATTTACCTAGGACATCCTTCATGAGGTTGTAAGCCTCGCAGATGAGCTGCATGTCTCCGTACTCGATGCCATTGTGGACCATCTTCACGAAGTGGCCCGCGCCATCCTCGCCGACCCAATCGCAGCATGGCTCGTTGTTGACCTTCGCGCAGATCGCCTGGAAACATCAGAACATGTGTTAAAATAGTACATTGTACACCTAATGGCGAGAAAGTGCCCAATTCCTATCGAGTGCTGAGACCGTTTGAGACACACAGGGTAGGAATCGCACTTTCTCGCGAGTGATGCATAGTGCTTTATCATATACCTTCGAGGAAAATCATCGTTTTAGAATCTTCAAATAACTCGAGTAAATTAAAATATCAAATTGCTTTATTTCCTTTAGACCTAAGAGAAGTAAAACTAGGAAATAACTTAGATTTTTTGTTCACTACAATCTTTTTAAAGTAAAGTAAAGAAGCGAATAAGAAACCTTTACCTTGTTAGGGCGTTAGTTTGCGAGCTGGAGCAAAACTCTTAAGCTTTTTATGCTATAGATAATCTGATATTATGTCGTAAGCCTTCTTACAAAGGATATGTTTGACAATTTGTTTGAATTTATTTATTAATAATTTTTGCAACTCACTTGGAGTTTTGTTATAGATGTGTATTCAAATTGTAAACTCAAAAGTAAAATCCAAACCTTTAAATTGTAGGAGTTTTAAAAGTCAAAAATTAATTAAATTTTAGCGCATCAGCATTGCCATACAGCGTGGCAATGCAGCCAGCGTCTTGGGGACGCTTCCGACTGGTGTTGATATGGATCAGTTGAGCTATCTGTAGACTGTTTGCAACAGTCGGCAGTTAGCTCAATTGTTTCAATTGTAAATA
The DNA here is from genome assembly GCA_963564075.1 of Eupithecia subfuscata. NCBI lineage: Eukaryota > Metazoa > Arthropoda > Insecta > Lepidoptera > Geometridae > Eupithecia > Eupithecia subfuscata. The sequence continues at coordinate 17,376,110 of OY751095.1, forward strand.
CTAGTATAATTTTCTTTGTGAATAAATCCAGGGTTCTTATATATTTCTATTATTTGATTGTAATTTTCTTTGTAAACAAAGAGTTATTAAAAAAAAATTAGGTAACATAAAAACAGTACAACAATATGTAAAAAAAACCGGAAATTAACTTGCATTATGTTATCCAGGCCCATAACTGGGCTGCATAACACAATGTAGGTTAGAATCCGGTTAGAATCATTACTTAATTCTGACGCTCTCTGTTCGTTTTCATTCGATTCAGACATTAGTACATGTCTGAATCACTTCACTTTCACTGCAATATTATCCCTGAGTTTACTCAAGTAAAACCGAGGGCAGAAGCTTGTATATTTCACAACCGTCGTTATATGTCTACCAATACGGCCTATATCTCTACGAGCGCACTTTGACTTATGCCTGTTTTGATCACGTGCGTTAATCACGTGTCAGGTAAACCTGATGCTAGCATGATCACGATAATGACTAGCTACTATTCGGTGTACTGTGATAATGACGCAACTTGTATTGACCTCAAAACGGGCTTATAGGTACTTAAACTGGCTTCTGCCCGCGGCTTCGCACGCGTTGTTTCTATAGAAACGTTTTGAGGTAATTTATATCCCATCGGAACTGATTTATGGGATAGAAGTCGCCTATGTTTGATTCCAGGGTTAGACTTACCTGTACGCAAAATTTCAGCCTGATCCGTTCAGTAGTTTTGGCGTGAAGAGGTAACAAACATACATACATCCATCCATCCATCGATCCAAACTTTGGCATTTATAATATTAGTGTGACAAGTTTCTGTCCGCGGCTTCGCACGCGTTGTTTCTATGGAAACGTTTTATTGTTATTTCTATCCCAGGAGAACTGTTTTATGATAAAAGTAGCCTTTGTTTTATTCCAGGCTTAGAACTAACTGTATTAAAAATTTCAGCACGATCCGTTCAGTAGTTTTGGCGTGAAGAGGTAACAAACATCCATCCAGACATTCGCATTTATAATATTAGTATGACAGTGTGAAGTGTGATGAAAGTACATACTTGTTTCGTGACTCGTTTATAATACTTGAACTAGATTTCTTAAGTTGCATAGATTGCTAGGTTTTAAACGCATTTAAAACCTCGATTAAAACAAAAGAAAAATATAATCTTTTTTATCATAGTGGTTTTTGAGCTTAGTCAAATATACCATTACCTTCAGTGTCTTTGCTGACAGCGTAAGCCATTCGAGAGAAAGTTAAGGAAATATTCAATTTACCTAGTAGAAAGTGAAAGGTAGATAAAGTTTAACTTTGACTTGTTTCGTGAAATACTTGCGTTAAGGTTTCACTGTCGCAAAAGTTATTAAGAAATTTTATATCGCTGTTGTTTTGGGCACAATTCATCAATGCTTATGTAGGTTTACTTAATTTGTTTAAACTCTTTTGAATGAATATTTCCAAAGCGCGTCGATCGCTAATTTTTGGTACACATTTGCCTATTCATATAATCATGTTGGCAAGAGGCACGTCGTAGCAATTCAAGTACCTTCTACTTGAATTGAAATTTATGTGTCTATTTTAAGAAATATAGATAAGGAAACGCGTTGCTTTGCAAAGTTCCTTGAATGTGAAACCACGGTTAAGAAAAGAAATACGAATTAAAAAATCATGAAAGTGCACTGTTTCACAGATATTTGGTCGAGATCTCAGGAACCCTCCGGTCTATTGATATGTAGTTCGTAAATTGTAGGTTATTTTATTATTACTAATTATTTGGCTCCTTGAACCAGTTTCTTCATAAGTTATATAGTTTTTTGTAAATAAGCAAAATCTTGATTTTTATGCTTACAAAAATTCCAAAAACATATGCTCTGTCCCGCTCCTACGAACGCAAAATCATATGCCAATCCTTTTGAGGCGCGTATTGCGCTCTCTTACCTGGAAGATAGGTTTGACATGCTGCCACGCCGCCGAGTGACCTCCAGGCATCAGCGAGGGTCCGTACCTTGCGCCATCCTCGCCACCGCTTACCTGCAAGGAAAAGAAATAGATAACAATCATTACTAAACATAGAAAAACCCAGAACAAATATCAAACTCAAATCGTTTATTCGCTTAGAACATGGGTAGTAAATAAATATACAGTTGGTCGTAAGATACAATGTGTCATCATATTCTGCTTTTATAGCATACGAATGTCAATAGAATTAAAATTAAAATAATTTGATTTATACACAAACAAGCTTCAATTAAGATATAAAATTTAAGCCACATTTAATATCTCATGCATAGAAAATTAGAAGAGTCAAAATTAAATATTATTCGAATAGTTATGTCAAAATATCCTTGTCTATTAAATATCGGAACCAATATCTGCCGATCGTACAAACATTAGTGCCGAGGTGGTAATGGAATACCCTCTGCGTTGCAGGCGAATCTTCGCGCGCTTCCCTACAGAGGTCGTTATTACATACTTATCCATAGGAATAATCAATTCATATCTGAGCGTCTGGTCGAAGCGACGCGTGACCCGAGAGCTAGCCCGAGAGCGTGAGTATCTGGCACAGCGCATCAGCTTTGCCATACAGCGTGGCAATGCTGCCAGCGTCTTGGGGACGCTTCCGACTGGTGTTGATATGGATCAGTTGAGCTACCTGTAGACTGTTTGCAACAGTCAGCAGTTAGCTCAATTGTTTCAATTGTAAATACTCGTATAATTTTCTTTGTGAATAAAGTATTTATTTAACTAGAAAGAAAAATTCATTGGTAAAAAAAAAATATTATTAATACTATTAATTTTAATATTATTCTAATTTATTTCTATTGTTTGATTGTATTTTCTATATTAATATTACTAAGCAAAAGTAATTCTGTCTGTTTGTTACCTGAAACGGATGAACAGACCTTAATGAAATTTGTCAGTAAACGGTATCCTAGGGCGCACATAGTCAACTTGAAAAGCGTTTGCGAAGCCGAGGCCAGAAGCTAGTCTTAAATAAAACCGCTTGTTAACATGAAGTTAGTGACACATCATTCTTTTATCATAGCAATCATACGAACATAGCTAAACGACTACACTTGATTATGATTCAGCAAAGATTTAGCCTTCTGATTCAGTTTGATAGTCTATCAAGAGTGATATTGACAAAAATCCGATATAACATAGTGCTATGTCATGCCACCTCCTAAAATACAGCTAGTAATGCTTGATAAACACAGTTTTTCCCAACTAAGCCAATTTTCTTATACTACTAACGGATGATAGATTTGTCATAGAGTCTACACATAAGAACTGTTGAATTTTGTCACAATTCAAATACAAAATTCTATACTGTGAAAAGTATAATACATATTATGTTCTGTGTAAATCGCAGATAAAGATTGTGATTAATAGTTATTTGTTCAACAAGTGGACAAAACGATTTTTTGTTGAGCGTGCCGATATTTAAGTTTAGTTAGCGAAGCAGTCAAGAATAGAGTCACGAGCGTAGCGAGTGGCTCTAAAGTAGACTGCTCAGGTAGCGAGGGATTTAAAAGGCACGAAACGAAAAATATTTGCCCTTCGTGTTTAATATGTACAACTTTTCATCACGACTACCGAGAAAGTATTTTGTAATATAAAAAAAGATCGAATGTCAGAAACCCATTTTGGTCAACAACCTTTGAGGGTAAAAATGCTACAAACCTCTTTCAAACCACAAACGGACGAAATATTTTTTTCTATGAAGGTTGCATTGTGTTTAAAGTACTTTTTTCCACAAGTTGAATAATATTTTTTATCTACAGTAGGTACTCTACAGTGAGTAAAACCCGATTTTGCTCCCTGTTTTTGAACAGCAACGTCACTGTTTTCGAGCGAGAGTGGTGAAAAAAGAATTATTCCCACCTGTCTCCTTGCTCTGTCCCTCTAGGGGGAGAAATGAGAAAAAGTTCCATCTGTACCTCTTTTTGTAACGGTGGTATGACAGTGTCTCTCATTTCGTTAGATCATCTTTAATCCAATATGTCTTAGCGAGACAGCATGAAAGAGGCGTTTATTTTCAGTCCAAAATCTTTATCTACGTGACTTTTACCTAGTTATTACAGCCACAGAATGACAATAATAGTACTGCACAGCCACTGAGTAGGTTTGATATCCTCACCTCACCTCAACAGCCTATATTGGTCCACTGCTGAACGCAGGCCTCCCCTTGACAAGCGCCTTATTAGCTGTTATCTCTTGGGGGGTAATGCCCATAATCCTCACTCTGGGCATCCGGGTTGGAGATCGCAGTTCGGTGGTAGAGTTGTTCTGCAGGGGGCGCTGCTAGGTTTGATATGATTACTATTATATATATATGACTAGGTGCACCCCGCGGCTTCGCACGCGTTTTTTCTATGGAAACATTTAAAGATGATTTCTATCCCGCGGGAACTGATATAAGGGATAAAAAGTAGCCTATGTTTGATTCCAGGATTACAATTACCTGTATGCAAAATTTCAGCCCGATCCGTTCAGTAGTTTTTACGTGAAAGAGTAACAAACATCCATCCATCCATACTGTAAGTATGGATGGATGGATGTTTGTTACTCTTTCACGTTTATGATGAACTTTCGCGTTTATGATATTAGTTGGTTTATTAGTAGGATCTTAGAGCCTACATCCAGTAAACTCTTGGTCCCTTTATCACCACACAGCTGCGCAGTAGGTACGCTGCGTTATGCGCTATGCGATGCCGGACCTATTATCGTAAGAGTGGTCTTTTGTTCCGTCCAAGTCTGCGTCAAGCGGTCATGGTATAGTAAGCAGCGCGCAGCGTACTGATCAAAAGACCAAAGGATAAGTACTATCAGATCCAAAGTTTACTCACCCCCATGCCAATGTAATGTATGCCGGTTGGCGCGAGTTCTTTGCACCATCTCTGAGTGTCAGTGTACTGGGAGTTGCCACCGTCTATGATGATGTCCCCCTTGGATAGAAGAGGAATCAGCTTCTTCACGAACTCGTCTACTGCAGAGCCAGCTGTGGGGGAGTTGTCGAGGTTAATAGGTGAATGTCTAGTTCGATCATCCATAATATAGAACTACTCGTGTTCCTACTTTATGTACTAACTTATCTTTAACTATCCATTCCAAAACTCTTTTAGAATAGGAATAAGAAGTCTTTATTTGTAGCATTGCAATTGAAACTTTATTTAGTATCTTAACTTATAAGTTAATTTGTTAAGTTAATATAAGAAAGTTTTATGGTGTGTTTGTATACTATAGTATACAAACAATATGTCTACAAACACCATACAACTTTATTAAATTAAAAGATATGACTTAAATGCTACAAAATGGCGAACGTTTAAGGTTTCGATCTGTTTGTGTAACACATTTTACGTATGAACTACAGTTAGTTCATCTGCTTGCTATAGAATTCGGCAAGTTACTTTGGGAGATTGCTAATATATTCAGCAGTAGATGAGCGAAGGTTGTCATGATGATGATGCAAGGTACCAAACGTGGAAAAACGCGGGTTAAGCCTAGTTTCCGGGAAGATTGCATAAGAATTTCCGGGAAATTTATGTCGGCAAAAAACTGGGCCCATAAATACATAGTTTCCTTAAAGTATTTGTAATTCATTACTTCTACTTGTATATTTTTACTGAGCGTCAATAATAATTACTGAATTTACTTACTTATCTTTTACTTTATCTTGTGTTAAAATAATGCATTCTAATTTTATAAAAGCGAATGTAACCCTGTCCGTCTGTCTGTTAGCTTTTCATACAAAAGCGGCTGGACGTATCATAATGAAATTTGACAGGGCGGTAGAAGGTATCCCGGGAAATGACATAGGATACTTTTTATCCCGGAAAAACGAGTGCGGAGCCGCGGGCAGAAGCTAGTTATTATATATTTTCACGCACAAAAAACTTATCAACTCTTATGAGTCAATTGATTAGAGCACATTCAGTTTAAAGATCAGAAGGCCAACAAAAGATAAAGATTGGAAACAAATGACAGTAATATGACCTTAACAAGACTCTTACATAATTTGCATGTAGGTACATAGTACATTGATTACTTTAATAAAATTAAATAGTGTAATCATATTAGACTTCCTCCAGTCATCACTCACTTCGATAACATCGATGAAGTCATGCCTCAGCCTGAAGACAAATAATTTAAATATCTAAGAAATTAAATTATTTATTTATTTATTGCATTTATGTCCATTACAATGTGACAATATTTTTAGGTAGAATCTACATGAACCCTGTAAGGGCGTTGCAACATTCCGAATTAGAGTTCTTAGGTATAAAAATAAATGAATAAAATTTTACACTTTTCTTTTAGTTCTCATAACATAATAATATCCCAAAAAAATTCTAAGTGCAAAGGCACACCACACATAAAATAACAAAAACCTTAATTTGAATTAAACGTATTCGCTTTTTATCAGAATACAATTATTTCTCTTCAGGCTAAGGCCATCAGGAAGATATTCGGAAAACTAGGTATATTTAAATTGACTATTTGTCAAATAGTTTTCTTACTTTAAACAACAAAGTCAACCAACAAAGCAGCTCAATAAACTGACATCTTTCAAAGAACACCACTTACTACATAAATAAATCAGTACCGTTCATTATGAATGCAAGCAGGTTAACTATGAATCAAGTTCATATTGGAAGAACACCCACTTACCTTCATAATAAATTCGTCAAAGTACAAAAGTTTTTATAGTAAAATCAGTAGGGGTTTTTAAAACTGGATATATTTACCTTTCACAAGAAGCATGACCTTTCTGGGCGTCTTCAGTTTGGCAACCATGTCTTCTAGTGAGGTTGCTCCGATAATCTTAGTTCCCTTAGCTTCATTTTGTAAGAATTGATCCACCTGTAAAAATGCAAATAGTGTTTTATTATTACTTATTCTGTTGCCCGCAGCTTCACAAGCGCTTTTCAAGTAGCCTATGTCTGTCCCTGGAATACCAGTTACCTTCCTGCCAAATTTCATTATGATCTGTTTAGCCGTTTAGGCATGAAAAGGTAACAGACAGACAAAGTTACTTTCGACTTTATAATATTAAAAAGTTATATTAATAATATTATAGAGGAAAGATTTGATTGTTTGTATTGGATGTTTGTATTAGGAAGCTTACTTTTCAGGGCATGACATAGGCTATATGTTATCACTGAATTCCCACGGCAACGGGAACTACGCGGGTGAAACCGCGAGGCGATCGTCTAGTTAATATTATCAAGTCGGTATACTTTATTGAAGTATTCAAGTAACAACTTACAACTCATTGCTATGGCTATGCTTTGGTTAATATTATTATACATTCCCTAACTTTGGTTAGATCATAAATGTAATGGACACTCATTTTGAATAAATTTAATGAACTTTTTATAAAGGAGATATTGAAGTAGTGTATAATATGCCTATTTATGGAAGAATAGAGAATTATCATATGATTATGCCAGTAGGTAGGTTTAAAGTGCAAATCAAGTTTATCCATTCTGCATTTCTTGTTGTAAGTTAAAAAAATTATTACGGGAAGTTTTAATAGTAAGCTTGCTTATGGTCAATTTATAAAAAATATCATAAAATTGTGTTGATACATTAAGCTAAGGATACAAATAATAAGGAATAAGTAAGGAGGAATACATATTGGATTTACCTTAGCAACAGTCCTGTTGTATGCGCAGACCACAAATCCATGGTCATCCATATTGAGAATGAGGTTCTGGCCCATCACGGCCAAACCAATGAGAGCGATATCAGCCTTAGGTCTGGGGAAGAGAGAAACAGTTGGATTAAAACAAGGTTCTTCATAAATTTGTAAACAGGTTCTTAAAATAGGCAATTGTTTCGAGATGATGGTCAGGATTTGGATTTGTTTGTTCCAACTCATAGTTAAAAATATATGATCCTAAGGCTTAAGTACCTGAGACCCTCCCTATGTATATAAGTAGTTTGTTAATATATGTAGGTATATATAATGGTATGTATGTAGTATCTTTTAAGAGTGATATATGTATAATTAAAGTATTTATTTATATAACTTTCATGAGCACACAGATCCCCTAGTAATATCCAATGATCCTATCTATCCACAGTTGTCTGGTAGAGATCGCTCTTGAGTGATAAGACCGCCACTTGTCACTTAGATTTCAAGCTGTTTTGTTGTATTTTTACTACCGATAAGTGTTCAACAAAGAATCATCTATCTAAGTACAAAGTTCATCACAAATTCTTAATTTTATATGCTGGTACACTCTATGTACAGACAAGTACTTAATTAAATATGTTTCGGAAATTCTCACCTCATTTTTTCATCCATTTGTAAAAGAAATAAATATTTAGTTCCTGATAACCGACAACCAATTTATTAGGTACCTACATTAAAAGTAGTTTACAGGATGGGAAAAATATTAAATAATAATCAAACAAGCTGTATAAAAACAGTTTATTGTTAAAAATTAAACAAACTATAAGATAATATAATTAAGTTTAAAATGTTGAGGAAAGTACATTGGTAATGTATGCATCACTTGACATTCACCTTGAATAACCTTGTTTTACTTAGCAGCTGTAAGGTTAGTTTTAATATTGACGTTCCATTTAAGATAAGGTACTTTTGCATTTAACAGCAGGTTCTTACATGCATGCTGCATGTCTAAAGCTAATCAACTTGGCACCCTTCTGAATATTTGTAATTGAAAATGTTTAATAGCTGTTATCCAAACTTTTTAAAAGTTTGCAAACTTTTACCAAGTAAATTTACTGAACTTTTAACTTTTCTATGTAGCAAACTATAATTTTAACTCTATGATAATTAAGGTTAAACTTAAACCTAGACCGAAATTCAAAATTAATTAATAAGTAAGTAATGAATGACTAATGTAATGATGCATAATTACTTTATGTACCTAATTCTAAGGGATATTACTGAAAAATATACTTACTGTGTCATTTTGAATTTCGATTATGTTTCTTGTAAGCTTCACTTGTAGCTAATAATCTTTTATTTTATTTATGCTTGAATATATTTTTCAGATTTACAGAACTTTATCGTCCAACACAGATAGTTTCTGAATGACTGGCTCCTCGGCTCGCTCGCTCGCTGTCGCTGGACTGGACTGGACTGGGTGGGTGAGGGACTGGCAGTGTTGCCACCTTGCAGAAAAAAATATCACTAGATTTGGTCTCAAAACTCACTAGATTTCGGGATATTTTGGACAAAAATCACTAGATAATTTAAAATGAAATTTCACGCTAGGTATTACAAAATAATGTATTTGTGAAAATAAGAAACTAACAAATTTTTTTGACACTAAGCTAGATAGATATTTGTTTTTGTGTTTTTTTTATATACACAACTCTGAGTTTCTTAATGTCGCCAATTCTTGTATATATTTCTTTTTGATAAAAATTACAAAAGGCTGTAGTATCGTTTGCTACAGGCCGTAACCACATCTTGATTTCTTAGGTTTCCCATTCTTGTCGATATTTTTGTGAATAAGTCATTTGACGTGACAACGTCTTATAATTCGATAGAGCCGGCTGCACGCACGAAAAAACATGACGTCATGCGGCGTTACCTCGCTCTGAGGCGTTCCATGTAAGGCTTGAAGTGCAAGCGAGAGCGCTCGACATCCGTCTCTCTCCTACTTGAGTGAGCGATGCGTCTGCGTGGACAGCTGCTATACTATAGTACATTTACATGTTTTGATCGAGTATTAAATGCTACCATTCCATCAGTATTTTCTTAAGACGTTGTCACGTTCAACTATCGTCAGTAAACCGACTTTACACACAACCAATTTTTTTTTTACTGGCACGTCCATAATAAATGCGAAATAACTAAGAAATACTTCACAAATCTTACGTGAATGATTTCGATGTGATCACTTACCTACTTTCCCGAACGAAGTTTAGCAAGAACTGCCTAGCAATAGTAGCAAGCACCTATCTAAATACATACTCAAATAAACTAGTTTAGTAGGTAGGTACGTGATAGGTTCTCATCAGTAGTCGGGGATTATTAAAGAATAAATCAACATCTACAAAAAACTTCACTAAAGGTATAATACGTCCAACTATTGTAGTTATGTCCCTATAACTACTTTTTTTCATTTTAAAAGTTGATATGAGAACCCAGCGCCTAGCAGAAAAATTAACGCCACCGCGTCGCCGCCGCCGCCAAGGCCGTTGTGGCCCCACGCAGCGCAGCGGTAAAGTGGCGAGGGAGGTGAATAAAAAAATTAAATTTTATGAGAAAGATATGAATAATACTTTGAAAAAAACAACTACTTTAGTCCTGCATACATTTATACAACGTTAATCTCAAAATGTTTAAAAATTATATGTCTGCCCCGTGCGAAGTCAGGACGGGACGCTAGACTATATTAAATTAGTGAGGACCTTCGGCATCCGCTGTCAAAATCAAAAATCAGCATCAGCATCAGCATCCGCTGATGTGTCTAAATACGGCTTCGGAAAAAAAAACCCTGCTCTAGACCATAGTCAGAAAATGTTTGCTGTCAACTTAGATTTTTTTCCGTTGGTTGATAAAGTGACCTATCAGATTACTTGTTATATTTTTTGGCTTACTATTGTGGTAGTTTAGTTTGATTGATACAAACAGGCTATAGCGGACTACCCAAACCACTAAGTTCAGTTTAGTTCAAGTCATCGATAACTTTGCCTCTGCGCTGAACAAAACACAAAGCACATAATAATGTACCAGTTGTTGGAGAAACACCTTCATGCTCTACACCTTATCCTTTATGGGTATAGAGGTTGACCTTTGATATCTGTCTAGATCTATTAAGTGATATGTTGTTTATCTTAGTTACAGTTTATTCAACTGTCTGAGTGTCGTTGTATCCTACTATTTTCTAAGTTCATTTAATACACGTTATATCCAAATTCCACTGTGCCTATCACTTTGCCACGTTATCCCAACAAAGGTTATGGGCCCAGATGACAAAATAGGCAGACAGCGAGTATTTAAAATAAACGTTGTGTAGGTATGTGAAAAGACAGCCATGTCGGGCATACGTATCGAGTTGTTGAACAGAGACAACTACGATAGCTGGAAAATTCAGGTAGAGGCACTTCTAGTAAGAAACGATTACTGGGAATACGTAAGCGGTGAGAAACCAAAACCGAAATCCACATCTGTAGCCGTTGATGGTGTATCATGGGAGGCTAGTGATAGAAAGGCTAAGTCTGAGTTGATACTGGCTATAGATCCGAGTGTAGTTCGTCACGTAAAAAAGGCGACGACTTCACGAGAGGTATGGTTGACGCTGGAGAGAATGTTTGCGTCCAAAGGGCCTGCGAAAAAGGCAACCCTGATGAAAAGGCTCATGTTACACAAGATGAGCGATAAGCAGAAAGTGAGCGAACATCTCGATTATTTCTTTGAGGCAGTGGACAAGCTCGAAGAGATGGATATCAAAATCCACGATGACCTGATAGCGATCATGCTATTGTATAGTTTGCCTACGTCATACGAGAACTTTAGATGTGCTATTGAATCTAGAGATGAGCTTCCAAAACCAGAAAATCTGAGAATAAAAATTCTTGAAGAAGAAAATTCGAGAAGTAACCAGGTTGAGAGTATGGAAGGAGCAATGTATGTAGACAAACACAATCGGAATAGAGGGCACGGAACAGAAGCAACATTTAAATTTAAATGTTTTAAATGTCACAAATTTGGTCACAAAGCATCGGACTGTAAAGTGAAAAAACAACCTATGTCTGAAACTAAAAATGTAGAGTCGTGTACAAATGTTGAAACAGAAGCTTTTACCACTCATCAATTTTCAGATTCCTTCGCGGTTGATTGTAATCGTCGTCGTGAGGAATGGCTTTTCGATAGTGGATGTACTAGTCATATGTGCAACGATGTAGCAAGGTTTGATGAGGTATTGCCTTCATGTGATCAGCTAAAATTAGCCACCGATTCATTAGCAACAATACAAGGTAAGGGAGTCGTTAAGTTAGCAGCATGTAATAATGATTGTACGCGTAATATTCAGTTGAAAAATACGTTGCTAGTTCCCGATTTACGTAGTAATTTAATTTCGATCGCGAAACTTACTGATAGCGGGCATACAGTTACGTTCGAAAGTGATTCAGCCCATGCAGTGAAAGATGATGAGGTCATGCTTACCGCTGACCGGCGCGGTGATTTATATTACTTAAAGAAATCAGGGAATGCATCAGTATCGGCAGTGTCAGGAAATAATGATTGTGATTTATTTGAATGGCATGAGCGTATGGGACATTTGAATGCTAGGGATTTAACTAAATTACTGATAGAAAATGGTGTAAATTTTTCAAATATAAACTTGTATGATTGTGATGTGTGTGCTAAGGGAAAGATGACCAGATTGCCTTTTGCGAATTCCGGGAAACCCTGCAATGAGAAGTTGCGAATAATTTATTCCGATGTGGTCGGTCCAATGAGAGTTCGTTCGAACGGAGGAAATATTTATTTCGTGACTTTTGTCGATGATTGTACTCGGTGGTGCGAAGTTTTTATGTTGAAGAATAAGACTGACGTACTGAATAAGTTCAAGATTTTCAAGTGTCAGGTTGAAAATTTGACAGGTATGAAAATAAAATATTTTCATAGTGACAATGGCGGAGAATATAAAAATAAGCTTTTTGATAAATTTTACAAGAAAATGGGATTACTCGGAGATTTACGACGCCATATACACCCCAAAGTAATGGCATTGCAGAGAGGATTAATCGCACACTTTTGGAAAAGGCACGGTGCATGCTTATATCGTCAGGATTACCGGCAAGTTTTTGGGCGGAAGCGGTAGCAACTGCATGTTACATACGTAACAGATGCCCAACTAGCAGTTTAAAAGGTAAGATTCCGTATGAAGAATGGTTTGGTACATCTGTACGTATTGACCATTTAAGAACATTTGGTTCAAAAGTACATGTTTTAAACAAAGAGCCAGGGAAAGATAAATTTGCAGCACGTAGTGTGGTCGGAGTTTTTGTAGGCTATCCAGCCGAGGCTACAGGATATAAAATATGGCTACCGGAGAAACGGCAGTTCATAGTGTCGAGGGACGTGAGGTTTCATGATAAGGTGTTACCTGTGAGTCAAAATAAGCTCGAATATTTAAATGAAGAACCTGTGGAGCCTGTTAATACAAATAACTCGACGAAGAGAACTGTGGAGTTTGAAATTCAAACTGAAAAACAGTGTAATGTGCCTTTGACAAATGTAAGACCAGAAATCCCATTGATTAATGAAAAAATCATAGAACAAAGCGATGAAACTGGTGATGACTCTGAACCCGTAAATAGAAATGTAACTATGAAAAGAGGTCCTGGAAGACCGAGGGTAGAGAGAGGTCATGTTGGTCGTCCGCGTAAGGTATATAATATGATTGAAGTAGAGAATGAAGTAACAAGTGATTCTACGGATGATTTTGTTGATAGCATTGACTTTGCTGGAGCTATTGAGACAACGTTGAAAAATGCTTTGAATAGCGAAGATAAAGTGGATTGGGAAGAAGCTATTGCATCAGAAATAAGAAGCCTTGTGAAGAATGATGCATGGAAAATTGTTAAAAAGCCACCAAATCGTGATATCGTTGGATGTAGATATGTATTGACAACAAAGTTAAATGTTGATAAAACAGAGAAGAAGAAAGCTAGACTTGTTGCAAAAGGTTTTAGTCAAGTTCATGGAATTGATTATCATAAAACTTTTGCGCCAGTCGCTAGAATTGCAACTGTCCGATTGTTAGTGGCACTTGCTGCCGAAATGGGCATGGAGATAGATCAAATAGACATTAACACAGCTTACCTCAATGGAGACTTGTACGAAGAGATATATATGAAAGTTCCAGAGCTACTAGCTAGTAAAGCTAGTGAAGACCGATGAAGCTAATACCGATATAGGTCGAAGGGCAGAAAAAATGCTGAAAGACATAAAAGCGGGTGGTAATAGCTGTCTTTTAAAGAAATCTTTGTATGGACTAAAGCAAGCTGGCCGACAATGGAATATCAAACTTGATACAAAGTTGAAGGAGTTGGGACTTAAGCCAACAGTGAACGAACCATGCTTGTACCATAAAAAGAACAAAGATGACCCAGACCTTTTCGTAGTAGTGTATGTCGATGACATTTTGATTGCGTCGCAAAAGAGAGCAGTCATAGACAAGTTCAAGTCAGACTTGAAGAAAAGATTCGAGTTGAAAGATTTTGGTACAGCAACGTTTTGTCTTGGAATCGATATTAAGAAAAATGGAAATGAATTTCATTTATCACAAGAGAGGTATATAAATGAAATTCTGAAGAAATATTCCATGGAGAACTGTAATCCTGTGAAAACCCCTATGGAGACAGGCAAACCAGTGAAAAGTCAAAAAGAAAAAGTTGAAAGGAAATTCCCCTATAGAGAACTTATTGGAGCACTCATGTATTTAAGTGTGTCAACTAGGTTAGACATAGCTAATGCTACAGCAAAACTAGCACAGTTTGCGGACAATCCGACGGAATCGCATTGGAAGGCCGCAAAGAGGATCCTTCGGTACTTAAAAGGTACATTACATTATGGTTTAATTTTTAAACCTACTGGAAAATGTATATATGGATATTCGGATGCCGACTGGGGTAATTGTACCGAAGATAGGCGATCATTTACTGGATATATTTTCGTTTTAGGTGGTGCGGGTATTTCCTGGTGTTCGCAAAAACAACGCATTGTGGCTACATCGACGTGTGAGGCTGAGTTCGTTAGTTTAGCGGAGGGTATGAAAGAAGCCGTGTATCTAGATAGTCTGATGAGAGAACTAGGCCTACACAAATTCTGTAAGGTAAGAATGCATGCTGATAACTTAAGTGCTATTTACCTTGCTGAGGATCATGGTGTTTATCACGCGAAGAGTAAGCACATCGACATAAGACACTTCTTTATTAGGGATGTACTGCGTGATAATACCAACATAACGTTGGAGCATTTGGCAACGGATAATATGCTGGCAGATATCCTCACCAAACCTTTGCCTCGCGTGAGACATGAGTTTCTTATAAATGAGCTAGGCTTGTGTTTGCTAAAGTGACTTTAAGAGAGTGTTAAGAGCATTCGTTGAGGGGGTGTGTTGGAGAAACACCTTCATGCTCTACACCTTATCCTTTATGGGTATAGAGGTTGACCTTTGATATCTGTCTAGATCTATTAAGTGACATGTTGTTTATCTTAGTTACAGTTTATTCAACTGTCTGAGTGTCGTTGTATCCTACTATTTTCTAAGTTCATTTAATACACGTTATATCCAAATTCCACTGAGCCTATCACTTTGCCACGTTATCCCAACACTAGTTATATCGGCGAGTGGACTGAGCGGCTATTTATATTCTGTTTAAGTTGTTTCAAATAGTCAATAGGGGGGGACCGATCATATTATTAAAATTTGTCTATCTTTTGATAGTCAGATTTTATGCATCTGTAATTTATAGTAAAAATATGGAGTAGTCTGTAAAACAATCGCTTATTGAAAAATGGTCAAAAAAGGGGGGAGGGGGAGAGAATAATTTTCAAATGGACTACTTCACCGAGCTGGGTATCAAAGGAAAGGTATTGTAGATTTGTACATTTCAAAACAGTTACTGAAATTTCTGAATATTATTAATAGAAAATTTGACTGAAGGTAGATTTATGGTTGATTTTAAAAACAATTTAAACCTTCAGAAATTGTTTTTAAAATCAACCATAATCTACCTGCAGTCAAATTTTCTATTTCTTATATTTTAGATACCTACTTACTTCCTTCCATGAGGCATGGTCGTGGGACGCCACGCCTGCCTACCAGAATAGAATGATACTACAAAGGTTTAGTGGAATCAGTATACTAACTAGTCTATAAGTGAACTTCCTTGTTCTGAATTTGATTTCCTGAATTTATGAACTGAGAAATCGTAAATCCAATCCATCCAAGCAGACATGAAATAAGGAACCTAAAATCGGGGTAATAAAATTGCATGGCAACACCTTCCCTCCACAACCTCGTACACGTAGAAAGAGAAGCTCGTACACTTTGTCTCTCTCTCTCGAACACGCATGCTAAACAAAAACAAGACATCCATATTTTTCTGTTATATTTTTATTCATCGGTCGGGTCCGTAGAAAGAGAAACCGTCGGGTCGGAGTTGGTTGGTTTCACGTTGGTGTTGGTTTGGTGTTTGGTTGGTGTGGGTTGAGTTCATTCACGGAATACTTCCATTTCCGTGAGTTCATTTCATTCATGATGCATGAAAACATGGGTTCATTCATTTCATTCAGTCAGTCCAGTCCTCCCATCAGTGTGACCATATTCAGTATTTTAATACTTTTTCGGTATATTTTGTCGATTATTTTGCATATGAGTATTTTTGTAGGTATCTTGCCGGAAGTCGGTATTTTTGGGTTTATTTTGGTAATGAAGTTGGTAGCACCGTAAGCAATGGTCCTCGCGAACATCGGTTGTCGCGAACCAATGTTCGGGGAATCCCGTGAACATCAACTAAAACCCCGGATTCAGTCTACCATAGGGATGATCGATATTCATCGATGGTGAATAAACATCGATGTGTTAGATAGTAGTTACAAAACATCGATGTTTTGACATCGATGTGTTGATTGACTTCGATATCATCGGATTCGATATCACACATGGATGTTAAAATTTTTCGGGAACTCAAGTTTCTTGACCCGCACACTGCCGTGCATAAAGAATTTCATAGTTTAAGAAATGTAATAGAAACTTTCCCAAACGAATTACAGCCAGTACAAATGCAGTTGATCGACGAAGAATAAAGAACCCTAAAACTTGATTGCGAAGTAAGTAATTTGTTTCAATCTTCAAGTACAGGCTCACCCCTATCTTGTGAACAATTTTTGGTGGAAGTTGGGAAAATTTATAGTAGTGATGGAACTAGCTCCAGTAAATCTCTGCTATGTAATACCGGTCTCTAATGCTGCATGCGAACGCATATTTTCACAGATAAATATAATAAAAACGCACCAAGGAAACAGATATATCAACAAAAATGTATCAGCTATTTTAAAAACAAAGCAAGGTGTCAGAGATGAAGGAGGTTGTATCAATTTTAATCCTTCGAAAAGAATGTTAAAATATGACTCCAACATTTATAGCGATGATTGATGATGATTATTACAATAAAATATGTTAAGAAAATCAGTATTTTTATTGGTATATTTGCCATGCATAGGTCGGTATATTTCAGTATTTTCTGGACGTGCCTCGGTATTTTTGCAAAAATTAATCTGGTCACACTGCCTCCCATAGAGTATATTATTATTATGTTTTTCTAAACGTTATCCGCTAAAAACGGTTTAGAAGCCTTTTATTTTATTTTTAATAAACGAATATCTAGGTTGGGTATGGGTACTGTGTTATGTTCCTTGGTCTACACTACAAGAAGTTGAATTTGAATGCCAAGCAAGCACAGCACAGAAGAACAATAAAATTAATATTCTACTCTACGAGGCCTTAAGTCACCTATGTGTAGTTTATGCGGGTGTTAGAAGATTTTTGACAACCGGGACAAAGAGAATATAAAAGGGAAACGATAACTTTCTTTCCTTATTCGTCGTCAACCGAAACAAAGTCTATTTCCAGTCTCCCACAACAGCCGGTAAGGTATTGTATTAATAGAAACCAGAAGTGATATCTTTCGAAATACAGAAATAACCTAAACGATTTATTACGAAAACAACAGCAAACAATTATCTGAACATAAATTAAATTGTAGCAATACACGAAAAACTTCCGTACAGCACATGTTCCGACAAGTCATGAGCGCGCCTCGGTTGCGTTGCGCAGCTCCATAAATAACAAAACTTTATTTTCTTTATACTCGGTATCTCCTGCCTGAGACGGCTTCTCCTGATGCCCTGACGCTCTCGGCAGGCTCTTCATCTGTTAGGTACATCAGCAGAGAAGGATTAGGCATAGACCTGGCTTAAAGGTTGTCTGGTCTTGAGGATGGGCGTGGTTCAACTTCTGTTGTTATTGGTGGATACATAAAAGCAATATAGGTAGCGTACCTACTGAAGTGAGCCTAAAAGAAGTAATGAAAGACAAGAACCTACACATTTCAACAAAAAGCAAACTATTTAATACATGCATCTTACCTGTATTGGCATATGGGAGCGAAACATGGGCCTTAACAAGAAACGCATCAAACAAACTCTCCACATGCCAACATGCCATGGAAAGAAGTATGGTAGGGATCAAAAGAATAGACAAAGTAAGAAATAGCAACATAAGAAACAAGACTAAGGTACAGGATATAACTCTGAAAATAAGAAGACAAAAGTGGAAATGGACAGGCCACATGATCAGAGGAAAAGACAAATGGAGTAAAATCACCACACAATGGTACCCAAGGGATGGGAAAAGAAAGAGAGGCAGACCACAGAGAAGATGGGATGACGATATAAAACAAGTTGCAGGAACTACATGGGGTAGAGTGGCCATAGAAAGGCCAGAATGGAGAAGACTGGAGGAGGCCTTTGCCACCTTGCAAACGGACACACAGAGATGGAGGAAAAGAGATATATATGAACCATAAAGTGAAAGTGTCTTGTCCGAATAAAGGCTTATTATTATTATATACCTACTGACAAAACACATGGCAGAGGAATTTGCATAAAGGCGCTTCTAAACGGGCTATACTTCTGCAATTTGTAGCTGCAATACAAGTGGCTGGTATGGCCGGCAACATTGCCAGCAACACCAGCCACACTATGCAATCTTGCAGTGATGGCCCGGCAATAATTGGCAAACATTTTCGGTGTGTGCGTGCAATACCTGGCCGAGCGATCGCTGACTGATCGATCTGAACTGCAATATTGACGGGCCAGTTCTATTGTTGGTTCAGTCGCTCCCTATTGTTATGGTATAGTGCATCTTTTTCTACCGACATGAAGTTTGTTATGAGTGATGCTTTGACTAATTGCTATGTTCTGTGCTTTGCTTTGTTGTTTGTAAATAATTTTTCATCAAGGCTTATTTCCAGACTTAAATTGTCTAAGTTTCATGCCTATTTAGGTAAAATCGAATCCACAATCTCTCTTTTTTCTTTTTTTATTTTAAAATTACTTAGGCGAAGCAAAGATTAGCGGGCAAAGCCTGCATACGTAGCATACCTATGATTTAACTAATGCAATCCAAGTTTTAAATTATGATCTTTCTCGCTTACAGTCCTGGTCCAACCTGTTTGGTCTTAAAGTTAACAGAACAAATGTCAGGCTATCATCATCGGTGGTTCTCGCCAACTGCTAAAATCGCTTGTCTTGACAGCCTTCCCCAACTTCCTTGACATTCTATAATGCGACTGAAAAAATTTCTCCCAACCCCTACTAAAAACCCCTACTGAACGTTAGGGTGCTTTTTCTTCTTTTTTCTGTTCCAAAAGATCCTTCTGCTCCTGGCTATCTCAAAAATCGTCAAAATTCATTTCTGGCTGACTCACATGACAGACCACTACTCAGATCAAGCAACCTTCTCCTCGAGATACCGGCACACAGCTCATCTTTTCGTGAAAAATCATTTTCTATTGAGGCTGTTAGACTTTGGAACTCTCTTCCCTATGATAATGACGACCTCTGTGACGCAGCGGGCGAAGGTCTGCCTGCGACGCAGGAGGTTGCGGGTTCGATTCTCACCTCGGGACAAATGTTTGTATGATCTGCAGATATTTGTTCAGTGTTCTGAATGTTTTCTATGTATGATAAAAAATATCTATCAATGTAGTGTATTGTATTATGTCTATCAGTTCTCTAGTACCCATAACACAAGCTCTGCTTAGCTTGGGGCTAGATAATGCTGTGTGAATTGTCCAACATTATTTATTTATTTATATCAGAAAAGTCGAATAAAAGGACTGTTTTAAAATGCTAACACGTGAGCATTTTTTAAAGAATCTCCACCCGAGTTTAGTTAGGTAACTTAACCATCATTTCAGCTATTTGTGTAACATTCTAAGTACTTACATATTGTAATGTATATTAGGTATATATATTTACTAGCTTCTGCCCGCGGCTTCGCACGCGTATTTTCGTCATAATAAGTAGCCTATTGTATAAGTTACGTAGCCTACATTCAAAGTAAATTTCAAATTTCGTCTTGATCTGTTCAGTAGTTTTAGAGATCCTAGGTAACAAATATTTCACAAACTTTCGGATTTATTGTGATATTGTGATTTATAGAGATTTACTCCAGGTGCATTAAGTCAACCGGGCCATTAGTAGTTAGTAGGGTGTACAGGGTGGTTTTTTGAGAAGGGCGGTGATGGCCAAGTACACGAGAGTTAGAGAAAAGTCGTGAAAGGAGTCATGCCCTCGATTTATAAGAAAACAATAGCTGCATATTTAATTTTTCTTAAACCTTTTACCTTTGACGGAAATAGACACGAACGATTTTACAAAAAAGACACCCTTCGATTTTACAAAAAAAGACAGTTTCGAAACCAATACATTTCATATGATACCTACCCCACTCGGTAAGGTAGCCCCCCATTTTCGACCATTTTGTAAAAGTGTTCGTTTTACAAACTTCTCTATATTTTTCCTGTACAATATAGATCCGTATCTACAAACGCTACATACATCTTAGACGGATCTACGGTACTTGCTGAGATATTAAACAGACAAAGCGAAACCATAAGAGTTTTGAAACCGATCTCCAAACCCTAAAAACAGTGTTGTTTAGAGTGACTAATCATCAATCAAGGGGCTTGGGAGGACATAGTCTCTGTAAAAAAGAAAAACGTTTACTTGGACCACGTCCACTATCATAAGCAACAGGCAGTAAGTTAGAACAGACAGCTGTAGATTACCGAGATCCACTAGCAATGGCATTGGCAGAGGCAGCAGAGGCTTGGGAGGGCATAGTTGCTGTAAGGAAGAATAAGGACCCATAATAAAAGAAAAATGTTTACTTGAGCCACTTCCACTAACATTTACAATAGGCAGTGAGTTAGCAAAAACAGTTGTAGAAGAGAGATCAACTAGCTATCAAGGTCAATAGATAAAAGTGATGTCTTATTGCCAATAGGCTAGGTAGCCTATCTACCACGCTTACGAAGTTGCGGGTAACAGCTAGTATACGAGTACTATATAGGGTAATTACCATAAAACTCTGTTCAGAGCATAATGTGTCTATTTGTTATTAAAATAGATCCTTGTTTCAGATATCAATCTTAGAATGAGCCGGGAAGTAACATTTGATGAGTCTTTCGCTCAGCTTCAAGCGGCTCTACAAGATCCTGCTGAAGAAGTTGGAGTAAGGTATGAAGGAGTAGCTACGCATCTGATTGATGTCCGCAATTTTTATGTGGTTCCATTAGATCTCTATAAATTAATGCATATCCTGGAAAAGCCAGGAAGCATAATGCCAAACTATTCGATGTATTCAACAGTCATATACTTCTCGCCACAACTCAAGCGGCACGTCCGGGGAACAGTAAATCTGGTGAATCCTGATAGATCTTGTGAGATATTTGCTATGGACTATGGAGTAACTGATGCAGGAGTGACACCAGAAAATATTTTTCACCTGCTTCATCCCGAGGCTGAGGTGGTATCAGGCCTAGCCCAACTATGTCAGCTCAGCATGTGCTATCCAAGAGGGACACCAGAATTCACAAGTGAGGCACAGGAATGCTTTAAATTTTTCATGGGACAGAGAGGCGAGTCATTACTTATCACAGTTAAGGAGAAAGATAACCAGAAGTTAAGTGTACTTGTAATGAGCGCTAAAAGTAATCCGGATGATGTATCCGCATCCATGGCATACTGTAATCATTCATGTTTCTATGGAGCTCCCTTGTAAAGCGGATCTCTTATTGTATTTCATCCATTTAGATATCTACCTACTCATACATCACATTCACCCTCAGTGACGTCACGATTGTCAGAGAAGTGGTAACTGACCGTTTGATTTCAACTTTTAAAAAATACTTAATTAGTCTCCCTATCCTGAAGCTTCGTGATCAACACATGCGCACTCATGTAACTCCTTTTCTAAATTCATCTAACATGTTATAAATGAGTGTTTATCAAAGCATTTGTAACTTCCTTTGTAAGCCTAAATGATTTTCTTTGAAAGGGGTTTGAAGATTTTGGCCCTAACATGGGTCAAGATTGTTTATTTTTTTCAAAATCACCGCGCACCATACATGTTATAAGTAGATATATTCGGATAGAAGAAACAAACAAATAAAAAATGTAGAAGATCTAAAGATTATCCTAAAGCGTCAGGTTCTTTTTTAAATAATCACATATAAAAATGTCTATATGTTTTATGATGTGAATATCTCAGAAACCTGACGCTTTAGATATTTTTATATTTTTTATGTATGTTATAGATTTTTTTTGTTTTGGTGTTTTCTATCCAAATACATAATTTTTATTCTGATTGTTGCATGGAGGCTGGCCCTAACATCAGTCACCATTTTGTTTTTTTTTTCAAAATAGCGGCGCTCAATGAAAGGTGTATTTGGATAGAAGACACTAAAACAAATAAAAAATGTTCTACAACTTTATGTTCTAAAGCGTCAGGTTTCGCAGATATTCACGAATTATGACAAAAAAATATAGTTTCTTCAAGTCCTTAAAAAATATGTGAGGGCCACCCTCCACACAAAAATCCTCAAACCTTTCTCAGGCCATTGCCATGAATATATGAACTGAATATTGGATCTGTAAAGTTATCTTTGGCGAGGGTACCAACTTCTATCAATCTTCTGACTATCATGCACGACATGACTCACATGACACGGGCCATGGCCATGAGCCTAGTATCGGTGGGGCCATCGTAGCCGATCTATTAGACATACCGTAGTTAGCTCCTTAGTACTTTTCTATTTTTAGTGTAATTATGCCTGAATGTTAATTTTCTTGCCAATAAATAACTTTGTAGTATCTTATATTTATACCTATACTTAGAGTAGGAAAGTAAGTACCTACTATCCAAATAATATCGAATAATAGCTCTGTGTAAACAAAATATTTTCTATGAATAAACAGCTTTTTAAATATTCATTATCATTACTCTAGTCTATGGTCAAAAGTAGTTCGGTCTTGTCTTTCTGCGTTGAAATAGCGGGCATCTCTTTCTACATTAAGCAAAGTGGGCGAGACTTCAGGTCCAGATAGATAAAAAAAAATTCAACTACTAGCCTACCTTACCTACGTCATCCAACCAATTTATTTGTTTGGTCGAGATGGGACGGTTTATGAGTTTGGTTAACTCAAAAATGTTTATGTTTTTTCACAGCTTACATTTTACTTTTTGTAATGATGTAAATAATAATATCCTTATGTACAGGCATCGGAAACTTTCCAGTGAAATTGCTTGCAGTGATAAGAAAACTTGAAAAATCTTATGTTTTTCTTGCCGACATTAGCAAAGTTGACAGTTTTGTGGCATGACAGTTGTAATCTTGCACGAAGAAAATCAATCTTTTTAGGGGTAGGTACCTTCTCCATATAGTTGGAACCTTTGGGACCGATCAAAGAAGCCGATTCTGAGTTTTGTCTTGTTTTGAGACAAAACTCATGTGTCAAATTGTATCGGTATATGTATATGTCACAACTGACAAATCCTTCGTAGATAATTACCGTCCCATAGCAATACTATCTTCATTAGCTAAATTGTTCGAAAGCATTTTAAACACTAGAATTTTTAAACAAATATCACCATTCATATGTGACACTCAGCATGCTTTCCGAAAAAGTAGATCTGTATATTTACAGATCTACTGCGACGAGCGTTAAAAGGTGTTCCTTTTAACGCTCGTAAATTACGTTTTGAAAAAGCTAGATGAAAGTTCTCAGATGGATGTCTCGATTACAAAAAAGCATTTGACCAGGTGGACAACGATGTTCTTCTTGCAAAGATGAGCTCCTATGGAGTAGCACCAGGCTTATTACGATTTTTCACTAACTACCTGAGCAACCGAAAACAATTTGTGCGCCTTGGTTGCTTTGACCCACCCGCCTACCACACTCAATCTGGTGTAAGTCAAGGATCATCGCTTGGACCCCTTCTTTTTACGATCATGCATGATAGATGACTTAGCTAGCGGTCTCAATAAAACCAATTGCGTCGTCTACGCTGATGATGTTAAGATTTTGCAGAGACTAAATCTCAAAAAGACTGTGATGACTTGCAGAATGACCTTATTACTACTCAAGCGTGGAGGGACTCGAACCATCTACGTTTCAACATTTCTTAGTGCCAAGTGATGACTTTTACTCGGTCTTCTCAAAGTTTAATCACCGACTACCATATCTGCGGTGAAAATATCACTAGATGTTCCTCAGTAAAAGATCTCGGTGTAGAATTTGACCCACAACTTAATTTTCATAACCATATTCGCTCGCTTACTGTCACGTGTTTCAAAAGACTAGGTTTTGTGTCCCGCACCTGTAAGGACTTCACTAATGTGAAATAACTAATGTCACTAATCCGTTAAAAGGTTGAGGCTAGTGCATGCGTATGGAACCCGTACGAAGTATCTTATTCGCTTATGTTATGATAGAAAAGGTACAAAAGAGATTCCTTAAATTCTTGTACAAGAAATGTCATAGGTATCATCCTTTCATGTATCCTACCAAGTATCTACAGGGTATACTAGGCTTCAACTCCTTAGAAACCAGGCGCCTAAATGACCAGCTTCTAAGTTTCTGCCGTATTTTGCGTGGTATAATTGATTGCCCTACTCAGTTGACCGAAGGAAGCAGGCTCTGCGTCCCACAAAATCCCGCGCGGTTCCGCCGGCCGTGTAGGTACGTTTTTTCGACCCCTTCGTGCTCGCACTCTGCATCGTCAGCAGTCTTCCATCACCCGCGCTCAGCGCAATCTCAACGCGCTCATCACCAACCACCCTCAGTAAGATGTGTTTGCGGATGGCTGGGAGATGATTGAAAGAGTGTGCCTGCAGTTTTGTGAGAGCGTATAAAATGTCTTGATTCTAACAATTTTATTACTTTTGATAATGTTAGCTTATGTTTGATGATTTTGAACATGTCAAAAAATTTAAGGTTTTGTATCTTGAAATTTTGGTATTTTATGTTGTATTTCATATCAATTTTTATTGTTTGCTATTTTTATTTCTTATGTGAATTATTTTGTAATTTTAAGAGTAATTTTAAGATTGTATATTTATTCTATGTACTAGACGTAGCGGTTTGGAGGAATTCTGTAATGTTGTAGTCTTGTTTTTTTTAAATAATAACATGATATAATAATGTGTACCAGACAAAGGCACCGATTTATATTATTATTTATTTATTCCTATTATTAACTACATATACTTACTAACTACATTAAATTAAATTAAGTTTACTGGCTTTTTAAATATCCAGTACTCTGTCTTTGTATGCGCCGGATCGATCGTGTCTGTCATTTATCTTTCCTGGGGCCGACTGAAAACCAGCGCTCTTTCCCAAACTACCTACCCTGGGTTTTTGTGTTAGAGCAACAAGCTGAGTCAGGTCAGGACCTGTAAGACCTATACACACGCGCTCGTCGGCTTGCCGAGTGGGCTACTTAGTACGAACCCAATGCTTACTTGTGTTAATATAGGTACGTACCTATTGTATTAGTATTAATGTTCACTTGTGTTTTGGTACGTGTTACTTAGTAGTCTTCTTATTTTATTTTATGTGTACCTAGTGTAGTGTTTAATAAATAATTTTCTGTCTTTCTTTCTTTCATTTATTCGCCGTAGGAGCACAACGGACACTTGGTTACGTCAATCTACATATCACTATTAATAGATAAATTTAATAAAACAAAATAAATAATCAAGGAAATGGTGCTCAGAACCTCGCTCTTCAAAACCTCGAGTGTGTACAGGGGAACCCAAAAGAAAGAAGTTAAAATGTGCGTCAAGTTAGCAGCCCCGCCATGGAATTTGGTGGTAAATAAGGCATCCCGATGCCCTAAGTAAAATAAATAGCGCCCCAATACTTTAGGAGATATTTAGGTCTTTCACTGTGGCTGCCGTGGTGGCTACTATCTTGACGTCAAGCTGGCAGCCCCTCTGATTTCGCCAATTAACTGTGCTTTACAGTATGTAGTACTCCTGCAAAGCTCAGAAATAGACCTCCTGCGGCTTAAGATAAATTTGGATTTGAATATCTACGTACAGAGTACAGATGAGTACAAAAGTTTACACTACGATAAAAACGTACTTGCCAGCTAGTGGATTAGACATGGTGTCCGTCAAGGTAGCGTACACATAATCGATATCACGTTTGTTGATATGCCAATAAACTCTGCATAAACAGTGTAGAATTAGTGCAAAAGTAAAATAAATACTGCCTCTTTGGTTTAAGAAATAATGACCATTCTTAGTGGGTACGCTAGCTTGACGTCAAGTCAAGACGTCAGCGTACCCATTAAAAAACGAAATAATTCCTATAGAAAACGAGCTTTTCTTATTATAAATGCTATATGTAAAAATACTGCGAGAAATACTGCTTCTGCCTGTGGTCATACTTTATGCAATTTCGTAGTGCAACAATATAAAAAGTTGATGTGAAGTGCTAGGAACAAATGCATTTTGGTACAGTCGCACACAACAAATAATAAACACCAATGCAAAATCCGGATAATACGCATTTCATCATTCATAAATCCGGATATTAATTCGAATGAAATGTTAAATTTAAATAACATCTTTTAACTATCTCTTGTTTGCGGTTTCGCACGCAATTTCTTAAGTGTCAGTAGTTGGTATAGCGTGTACCAGTTTAGACACTCGGCATTACAGTGTATCTGGCTATTCAACTAGTCTTCAACTACTTTCAACTAGGCTATTCACTTGAAGAAGGCAGTTAGCCACGAAGTAGCGTGTGAACCTTTTGAACCCACTGAAAACTCATTGAACGACTACCTGAACAGATATGTGCGCGGGAGACGCGGTGTATGGTGTGGCACGGGGCTACCCCCGTCGTATTTATGCTTAATGCCTACGCAGGCATTAAGCATAAATACAATACGATATATAGGTACCTATGTACGTAGCCGTGCAGCAAAACTGGAGTAACCGGAATAACACGAAGAAAAAAGCAAGGAAAAAACACGAAGAAAAATTATAATTCTAATTAAAACTTATTTACGAGCTCTATTATTTTTGCCTTAAACAATAATATTATGAGTATTATTACAGTTATCTACTATGAGTATTATTACAGTTATCAGAATTATCGTAGCATAGTTAGGCAAATAAAAAGTAGGTACTTACCTGTTAAGATTAATTAAAGAGTAGATAATTAAAATCATAATGACTTATAATACCTACTTACGTAGGTAAGTATAGGTCCTAGGTAGGTATATGTCTAGCCTCTATCATACCTACACAGCAGTAGGTAAGGTACAGAACAGACATGATTATTCTTACATAGGTAGGTATGTATAACAATAGCATGTACGATCTACCAATAACTTAAGCACGGTAATATTAACTATATAATATACTTACCTACCGTAACAAAGGCATTCAATTCTAAGATAAAATAGGTACCTACCTACTAGAAAAAGATATCGCGACTATTCGGCCGAATCCAGCTCACTCACGCACGTGTGGTTTTACATCGCGTTGTCCCTCACGCACGATGCGCATACCGGTTTGTTTTTTATGTTCTCTGTTTCTGTGATCTATTTTTGTTTGGGTTTATATAGAGATTGCAATCCGGATTATTCGAAATCCGAATTATTCAGAAAAATTGCCATTTTTATTTATACGGATATATGCATCTACATCTACCAAATACATTACTGAAAGAAATATTAGTGCAACAAACTTTGTTGCCAGGTAACGATCTGTTAAAGACTGTTGGCATCTGCCGCTGCTGGAGGAGGCCAGCTAAGGACAAGGTGCCTAGCCAGATACACTGTAATGCAGAGTGTCTAAACTGGTACACGCTATACCAACTACTGGCACTTAAGAAATTGCGTGCGAAACCGCAAACAAGAGCTATTTAAAAGATGTTTCTTAAATTTGATATTTCATTCGAATTAATATCCGGATTTGAGAATTATGAAATGCGTATTATCCGGATTCTGCATTGGTGTTTATTATTTGTTGTGTGCGACTGTACCAAAATGCATTTGTTCCTAGCACTTCACATCAACTTTTTATATTGTTGCACTACGAAATTGCATAAAGTATGACCACAGGCAGAAGCAGTATTTCTCGCAGTATTTTTACATATAGCATTTATAATAAGAAAAGCTCGTTTTCTATAGGAATTATTTCGTTTTTTAATGGGTACGCTGCCTTGACGTCAAGCTAGCGTACCCACTAAGAATGGTCATTATTTCTTAAACCAAAGAGGCAGTATTTATTTTACTTTTGCACTAATTCTACACTGTTTATGCAGAGTTTATTGGCATATCAACAAACGTGATATCGATTATGTGTACGCTACCTTGACGGACACTAGACATGCGCAAAACAGTACTACTGTACACGTTCTACTGAACGTGATGCCATATTACTATTGCATTACGTACGATAAGGTGATATATACTTTGTAATATTACCATAACGCGAAACATTACCTACCCGTGCACAGTGATGTCGGACACGGCTATGAAATGAATGGTTGTAATAAGTAGGGTAGGTAATATTACAATTACCAAAAGCAATGCCACAGTAGATAAATGTATATTATCTATTGTGGCATTACTATGACAATGGTACCTATCGTATCGTCGTATAATCGTCCAAAGATGAAAGAAACTCTAAGTAAGTACCTACCTAGTGGGTGCGGTGCTAGGTATTAGCACGAAGAGATTGATTCGATAAATTTTTCCCAGTTCCTACGTAAACATTGCGTAAAAACTCACGTTTAAAAAGATTTTATAAGAACGAAATATTTTATAGAAAACCTTTTTGTTTTAAAAAAGTTTGTAAAGGAACATAATTTTAAAGGTTTCTTGTTTACTTTTGAATTTGTTGAGACAACGTGAGCTCTTACGTAAACATTACGAAAACAATAGGTAGGTAGGTACCTACAGCAATTTTATTCCTTTTATTAAACCTACTTATAAGCCAATAGGTAGCCTATTATCTAAGTTAGGCTTAGCTCTAAACGGACGCCACATCTGATCTATGCTAGAGTTTTGGAGATCCTACTAGGTAACAAAAATTTAGATTTCACAAACTTTCGGCTTTATGTAGGTTTATACTCGACTCAATCCCCGCTTTAGGTCGCTTTGCCAAATTTGCTAAAGTACCGTACTTAACACAAAAATCCAAGTAAAATGTCCAAGCGATCTTGATCATTTGATGATGTTTATACAATCGCTAAGTTTAGAAATTTCCGTGGAATACGGCATTAAAGTGGAGAAAAATAAATAGAAAGAAAAATTATAAAAATATTAGGTAAATATTTAATAATCTATTCACAGTAAATATGTGTCAGTATATACCTATGTAATCTTAGGTAACCACTTCATGAAATGGTCGGTTAGGTACATCATGAAGTGATCAGTTCAAAGATGCCACGACATATTATATAATAAATAATCTATTCTAGTCCAGAACTTGCTTGATGGTCTGTTATTATGTGTACAACTATTGGATACAGATAAAACTTAAATAAGTAGCCCAGTTTTTTTCCTTTTATTTTTTTGAATATAATATCATGATCTGAATATAGGGTAATTTTGATAAAGTAAAGTAAAAGTTTATTTCAAACAAAATGGCACTGTTTAAGGGTTACAATAATAATGGTAACTTATGAAAGTTTTCATATCTATGAATAAGTACATGATTTCTCAAGGTGTAGATTAGATACCCGTGGTCGAGTGACTTCCCTCCGTACCTACTAGTTAATATGTGTTGTTACGGTGGGAATTTTAGTAAAAAAACTACATGATCTATCGATGCCGGAGTTTTACTCTAGTGCTTAAAATAATAAAAACTATTGTTTTTCGTGATTTGATAATACTGAGATGAAATAAAATGGGTTAAAAAAAAATAGCACTTTATTTGCGTGTCCGTGTTTAGTTTTATACTTTGACCTTTTCTAAGTGTACATCTATTGTATTTATGGAAATACACAGTTTTTGATTTTGATTGGTTAGTCCCCGAGTAGGGTTACCAGATGACAGGAATTTTCCTGACATGTCCGGAATTTCAGCTGTCTATCAGGGAAACAGGGAAAATTGGAAATTGTCAGGAATTAAGAAGTTTTGTGAGACCCATCGAATAAAAAAAAATCCATTCGATGGAGCAAGTGACGTCACACGCAACCACGGCGGTCACTCAGTGAACTTCGCTAGTAATTTGGTCATAACTTTGTCAATTTTTGTCGTAGAACAATAATTTTTACACTGTGTGTTATGGATTTCTTAGCTCTATAAATCTGCATTCTCAAAAAACGTTACGGATCCTCATTGCAAACACAAAACAGCAATTTTTTTTCAATTCTTCCAGTCTCACACTCACAGCTGGCGCATTTAAAAATAATTTCCCATTTTTTAACGGGCATCATTTCAAAAAAGTCATTGCTTTGCTGCCTTACATAAGAATTTAATGCAGTAATTTCATCAAAAAGCTTAACGTCATTTAAACATACTCCGTATCCATTCAAAAACTGCAAAGAAGAAACAACTTTCTCGTTTAAAATGAATCAAGTTGGTAAATAATTTTTTAGATTCCAATCGACTCAGTCCTTTGTATGGATCATTTTATTGTATAGAAAGAAAAAAATCTGAGTGATTCTTTTATTGCCGTAATGCCAGGAAATTTATTGCTAAGGCAGGGATTTTTCCAGGAAAACTTATTTTCGGATCTGGTAACCCTATCCCCGAGGGCCCCATTCCCGGAGGTACCCGATTTCTAATAAAGTACCTTGACTCTATCGATTAAAAGTCAATCTGGAAAAAAGTAGGTACCTACTATCAACAGAAAAAGTGTTGAACAATTTTTTGGGGTTTTTGGGGTTTTTTTGGGGGCGGCGGTCTCATTCGCCGGAAGAAAAATAATAAAATTAAATCAATCTGGCGAATGGGACCGCGGTCCCTATACCTAGCGGTCCCAATTGACGGAAGCCTCTATTTTACAATGTGCGGCATTTTGTTAACGCACGCATCCAAAGACAATGCCACAGTTTTTGTTGTCAGGGCGTATCAAACGATTTAAATCTTTGTCATCTAGTATTTTTGACTTGAGTTGAGACGGACGAAGAGACGGACATTATCTGTCCAGATCTTTATATATATAATTCTTCTGTGAGTGTGTATGTCACTGAACTTCTCTCAAACGACTGGACCGATTTTGATGAAATTTTGTGTGTGTGTTCAAGGGGATCTGGGAATGGTTTAGATTCTCAATTTTTTTAAATTAATTTTTAATATTCTATAGAATAGCAATCTCCTTTAAACGTTTCCATAGAAACAACGCGTGCGAAGCCGCGGGCATAAACTAGTCTTTATATATATAATTCTTCTGTGAGTTTGTATGTCACTGAACTTCTCTCAAACGACTGGACCGATTTTGATGAAATTTTTTGTGTGTGTTCAAGGGGATTGGGAATGGTTTAGATTCACAATTTTGTCCGCTGGACAATTTTTTTTTAATTAATTTTTAATATTCTATAGAATAGCAATCTCCTTTAAACGTTTCCATAGAAACAACGCGTGCGAAGCCGCGGGCATAAACTAGTTTATATATATAATTCTTCTGTGAGTGTGTATGTCACTGAACTTCTCTCAAACGACTGGACCGATTTTGGTGAAATTTTTTGTGTGCGTTTAAGGTGATCTGGGAATGGTTTAGATTCACAATTTTGTCCGCTGGACCATGTTTTTTTTATTAAGTTTTAGTTTATTAGTAGTTGTTGATTTTGGAATGTTTTACATTGGATCCGACAGACGGCGCTACCATCGCAGTGTCAAATTTTAAATAATATTCGATTTTGGAATGTTTTACATTGGATCCGACAGACGGCGCTACCATCGCAGTGTCAAATTTTAAATAATATTCGAATTTTAATTTTAGTCTGTCCCGACAGTTAGCGCTGCGATCAAATTAAAAAAAAGTTTTGTTATCATTGTGTTATTGTAGACCATGTGCTGGATCAAATATTAAATTAAAAGGTACTGAGTGTTTTGAGAAGAGTTTTGAAGTGTGCCTAAAAAACTATACATTTTGCGAATTTAGTGCAGAATCGAAGCGAGTATATTTCTTATAATTTTTTTAATCAAATTTACACGTGCGTTTGTTAATAACTAACCTAACCTACAAATTTATTTGTGTACTATCGGCGTCATTAATTTATGACTGTTTCGAGATTTAAGGGAAAATAAAATAGTATGCAAATAAAATTTAAAAATCACCTTTAAACGTTTCTATAGAAACAACGCGTGCGAAGCCGCGGGCATAAACTAGTAACTATCTATAAAGTTTTCCCCCCGTTTTCCTTGGTCACGGCATCACGCGTGAACGGCTGGACCGATTTCGCTAATTCTTTCTTTGTTGTGTTTGTTATTGTCAGGAGAGGGTTCTTATGAAAGAAATAATTGGTTGCCTGTAAAGTCGGTATACGGGCGAAAGTTTTACGTGACAACGACTTTGAGTTCCTTTCACTTTTTATGTCTGTCTCTCTCGCTCTTAGGCGGGCTAACCATGCCCGAGTGGAAGGGACGCGTGCCTCTCACTCGCTCTCATTGTGAGCGCATAACGTGAGCGGAGCGTAACGCAGTTTCTTGAAGTGTCACCCGGCAAACCAATTTATAAGACGTTGTCACGTCAAAAATAAAGAAAGTTGGAAACATAAATTTCCACGGGGGCGAAGCCGCGGAGCGCAGCTAGTACTTAGGTAAAATTCTGTAGATATCCTACGTTCTCCCAGCGCTAACTCAACAAATGGCCTGTATTGTGTGTTATGCGCCCGCCACACTATGCTCCTCGCGCTGCCGCGATGTTGCCCTGTCTGTCCACAGTGTGGTCTCCACACACTGCTCTACTCGCGCAATTAATCGCTACGCGCCGCACTTGTCTATTCGTCGTTGCTACACAATGGACGTTGAAACTGTGGTGGCAGCGAGTGCGTGTATTTGTAGTAAGTATAGCTAATTATATCAATGTTATGCTAAAAAGCAATATATACATACATCGTCGACGTCGTCGTCGGCGTCCTCGCCAACGGAGATGGTGGATGACATCTATTATGGCACGTACTGCGGCCGCGCGACTCGCGCGAGTATGTGGACAGTCACTCGCGCTCGTATTGCCGGTCCTTTGATTCGCGGTCCAAAAACCGACAAAATAGGGAGCGATGGGCAGGACGAGGAGCATGACGAGTGGCATGACGAGTAACGTTGCCACACTACGTCTCTGCCTACTTTCCTCGCTACTTCCCACGCCACTCGTCGAGTGTGTGGCAGGCCCATTATGCGCCCGCCACACTATGCTCCTCGTCATGCTCCTCGCGCTGCCGCATCGCTGCCGCGATGTTGCCCTGTCTGTCCACACACTGCTCTACTCGCGCAATTAATCGCTACGCGCCGCACTTGTCTATTCGTCGTTGCTACACAATGGACGTTGAAACTGTGGTGGCAGCGAGTGCGTGTATTTGTAGTATAGCTAATTATATCAATAAATAAATAAATAATGCTGGACAATTCACACAGCATTATCTAGCCCCAAGCTAAGCAGAGCTTGTGTTATGGGTACTAGATAACTGATATACATAATACAATACACTACATATATAGATATTTTTTTATTATACATAGAAAACATCCAGAACGCCCTGGACAAATGTCTGCAGATCGTACAAACATTTGTCCCGAGGCGGGAATCGAACCCGCAACCTCCTGCGTCGCAGGCAGACCTTCGCCCAATCATTGTTATGCTACAAAGCAATATACATCGTCGACGTCGTCGGCGTCCTCGCCAACGGAGATGGTGGATGACATCTATTCATCGCAATAGAACGATGGAAGTACCTAATATATTAATATAAACCGAAAACAAAGACGTGCGTCTCGCGTGAGCGCTCGGCACGAACTGCGGCCGCGCGAGTATGTGGACAGTCACTCGCGCTCGTATTGCCGGTCCTTTGACTCGCGGTCCAAAAACCGACAAAATAGGGAGCGATGGGCAGGACGAGGAGCATGACGAGTGGCATGACGAGTAACGTTGCCACACTACGTCTCTGCCTACTTTCCTCGCTACTTCCCACGCCACTCGTCGAGTGTGTGGCAGGCCCATTACAAGTTACAACTACTTACTACTTATAACTAAACGCAGACACGTTATTTATTTCCAATCTTTGCAATAAACCTACACAAAGATGGAAATACGTAGGGTAGGTACCTACCTGGACCGAAGTGTGACCGAGACAACAATACGCACGCAAAACACGAACGCTTTCGGCGCCGGCCGCGCCGCCGCGCCGCCGCCGCCGCCGGTCCGACTATGACTGAGGTGGGTGGACCTAATTGAACCTAATTTGAGCGTTCCACTTTCGAGAAGCTAGTGCCCAATCTTCCGAATGTTACTCAAGTACATCGATGGGACCGAACCAACTCGACGCACAACGGGGTTAAGTCGTTTTGTTTAGGAGTTCCTATGGCCACCTACTGTCACATCAGACCAGCTCGATGGTACCCACTGAACTTAAGTACATAAGTATGCCAAAATTTAACTCAATAGGTTGAGGATAACTGGTCTAAAGTTCAGTAGCAATATTTGTCCCACTCTATATAACTAACACATTCATGGCCCAAGACGTAGTTGTCAATCTATTTACCCGTGTCGCGGGGCGCGGCGGCGCGGCGCGGCCGCCGGTTGCACCCGCGCCGCCCCGCACCGCCGCGCCGCCGCCGCCCGCCGCCGCCGCCGCCGCCGCGCCCCGCCGAGGCTGGGCCACGGTAATATTATCCAATATTACCTTGGCTGGGCAGTGCATGGGTTAACAGAGCAAGTTATAGAAAAGCTTGTGAAAAGGAAGGTATTCAGTCACCAACTAGTGTTATCAATCTGGTTAAACGACATCCGATCCAACGCATCAAACGTAGGTAGGTATTTGTTATCTTTTCATGCAATGCGTTTGTACATAAAAATAAATCCACAATTTTCTTGCGTTACACAAGATATATTAATCCACTGAAACGATTCTAAAAAATATTTTTTCTAAACTAAGCTTTAACCATAATTAACTAATTAGCTTTAGCCATTCTATATTTTCACCACCTCGCGAGGTGGTGAAAGAGACACGAGGCCTCGTGTAGCCCCTTGTACCTCGTGAGCAAAACCACGAGCAGAAGCATGTTCGAATTTTTAATAAATAACCGGGCACCAAACATCGGGCCGCCGCCGCCGCCAGACAGGAGAAACGTAGCTATAGGTAGGTCCGCCCCAGACAGACTGACAGGTCTATACCTATAGATAGGTACGCTACAATCTGTGCACCAAAATAAAATGAGTTCTGTTGTACACTCAGCGTCATATTCCTCTTATGGTAGAAGTATTATGCGATACAATAATGACTTTATGTACAAGAATATAAATTTATCGGTATATTCATCCGGTAAATGTGTAATCCTGCTGAAACGTTGGGAATACTAGGTAAAGTCAAGTAAAAGATGACAAAGACTTCATGGACAGGACAATTAAATTTTAATAGTAGATTATGCACCGAAGTCATAAAGCAGTGTCTTACGTCCCAAGCGCATCTCAGTATTCTAGAAAAACTCACGAGCAAAGCGAGGGAGTTCATACAATTCTGAGTGTGAGAGGGATTTACTCACGCCCAAAAGAAAGACTGCTAGGTATACTCTACTTTTCACACGTTCTGTGTCTTAGTAAAAGTTTGGTAACGTGTTTCGGGGCATACATTTTTGACGTAAATTCGATGAACATCTAATCTGTCTGGCAAGGGATCTCGTGTTAGGACAAAGCAAGACCTAAGCTAGGATTTCGAAACCTAAAAAACATCTTCCGTTTATTTTAAAATAGTCTATACTAATACTAAAAAGAGGAAAGATTTGATTGTTTGTTTGTTTGGAAGGCTCCGAAACTACTGGACCGATTAGAAAAATTATTTCACCGTTAGGAAGCTTACTTTTCAGGGAGTGACATAGGCTATATTTTATCCCGGAATTCCCACGGGAACGGGAACTACGCGGGTGAAACCGCGAGGCGATCGTCTAGTGTTTAATAAAACCGCCATGTCGACTCGCACACAACAAAAAGTTCGGTACCGGACCATCGTACAAATATTTAACCTAATAGCGACATCAGGCTAACTAAAATAACGTCAGACAATTTTTTCAAATATATTTCAACTTTACCATATTTTTGTTTGTTTTAGTTTTAGTTCTCGAAAAGCCTTTATTCACAAAGAAAATTATAAGTAGGTACTTACTAATATTTACAATTGAAAAAATTGAGCTAACTGCAGACTGTTGCCAAACAGTCTACAGTTAACTCAACTGATCCATATCAATACCAGTCGATTTGTTGTTATTAAAGTTGAAGTGTTACTTATTTAAATAAAGTTTCATGTGTCTACCTATTGTGGTTCAAGAGATACAGCCTTGACAAACGACGAGACACCTTTTAGGGTTTCGAGATCGAAGATCGGTTTCGAAACTCGCTTTGTCTGTCCTTTTTTCCCTCTTTAATATCTCAACCACGGAATTAGAAATTAAATTTCTAATTCCGTGATCTCAGCAAATACCGAACATTTCGTGCGAATTTGTACAGATTTGAAGAAAAAAGAATGAAAAATATTTTTTTTTATATAAATTGTGATGCCGTAATTTTAAGAGAGAAAGTCAAATGGGGTATCAAATGAAAGGTATTAATATAAATCTCAAAAAAGTTTTTTTAATTTTATGTAGGTTTCATAGGTACTTTTCGAAATATTTTGAAAAAGTCGATAAATTACCGATTCACCAAAGTGAGCGATTCATTTGAAATGTATGGAGTGTTTGTAGATTGAATCTATACTTTACAGGAAAAATCTAATGAAGTCTGTAAAAAGAACACTTTGAATAAAACGTCAAGTGCGAGTCAGACTCGCGCACTATGGGTTCCGTAAGACCTTGTGTCTCGCCAAATTATCATGATTCTAGGTCAACGGGTACGGAACCCTAAGAATGGTCAAAAAGGGGGGAGGGAATAATTTTCAAAAGGGGGGCTACCCTACCAAGTGGGGTATCAAATGAAAGGTATTGGTTTGTACATTTCAAAACAGTTTTTCAAATTTCTGTATGTTTCATACTTTTTGAAATAATTTAATGTTTGCAGAGAGATCCATCTGAAATGTAGGTTGGTTTGGTACTTACTATTTTTATACGACTTCAAAAAGAAAGAGGTTCACAATTCGTCTATATGTTTTTAGGGTTTCGAAGATCGCTTTGGAAACCCTTATGGTCTCGCTCGCTTTGTCTGTCCTTTTTTCCTCCTTAATAACTCAGCGACTACTTAAGCTATCAACTTGAAATTTAAAATAATAATACATACAAGGTTATGGCAAGCGAGTGGCCCACGCTTTGCCTTCTTTTATATGCTGTCTTTGTAAAATGTATCCAAAGGTTACTTGACGGATCTTGTTTTTGTATGGAAGCTCATTTAATTTGTGCATGTATTTTATTTTTATTATTTGCTGTTATAGCGGCAAGAGAAATACACATTCTCTGAAAATGTTAACTGTCTATCTCTTACGGTTCATGAGATAGAGCCCTTTGACAGACGGACATCTTACAAAATCCGTCATCTTACAGACGTGGATACATCTAGACTTGTTTATTTCAGCTACTTCCATAGTATTATGTCTTATGGTATACTGCTGTGGGGGAACGCTGCAGATATTAACACCGTATTTGTGCTGCAGAAGAGGGCTGTTCGGGCTATCTATAACATGGGTCCTAGAGAATCTCTACGTGATAAATTCAAAGAAATAAACATAATGACAGTACCATGTCAATATATCTATGAAAACTTATTGTACACTCATAAAAATATAAATCGGTTCCCTAAAAAGAGCGATAAACATATTTTTAATACCAGAAATAAACATAAACTCGCTGTGCCCACAACTAGGCTACACAAAATAAATGTATCTTTTAAAGGGCAATGTATACGCTTCTACAACAAAACTCCTAGTGAGTTGCAAAAATTATCAGTAAATAAATTCAAACAAATTGTCAAAACCTTGCTGTGCAAAAAGGCTTACTATAAAATATCAGATTATCTAGAGGACAAAAAAGCTTGGGACGGGTTTTGCTCCAACTCGAAAAATAACAACTAACAGGCTAAAGGTTTCTTCGTCGCTTCTTTACTTTAGTCTACATACCGAAGCGACAGAAATCAAAAAATATCACTTTATTTCCGTGTCAGTGTTTAGTTTTTTATTTTGACCTTTTCTAAGTGTACATTTATTGTATTTATGGAAATAAAGAGTTTTTGATTTTGATTTTGATTTTGGACGGACGGACGGATGGACAGACAGCGGAGGCTTTGTAGTAAGGTTCCGTTTTCACCCTTCGGGTACGGAACTTTAAAAACGGTTTACTTACATCTTTGAAAAATTTTGTAAACTTTATACTGATAGTTGTTAGAACTGTTATGTTCGATTTTTTGTTACACATTACTTTATTGAGATAAAATAATTAAATTCACGGTTCAGTTGTTTTAACTGGATATTAATAGCAATAAACTGTAAAATGTATGACTATGACGTACATGAGTAGGTAAGTGTTTTCGATCTGGATTGCTTTTAAGTTTTTAAGGACACATTTCATATTGTTTACCCTTGCGGAAACTGCTAGGCTTAAGTTACCCATAAGTTTCAACCAATTTTGTTAAATAAGCTGTTTGTCTTCGAAATAAAAAAAAAAATTAAATAAATTAAATTTTGGGTTTTCCCCCAAAAAACTAAAAATTCTTAAAAATAACAATAGGGAGGGAGACTTCGTTTGAGACAACTTTGGCTCAAATGGTTCTAAATGGTCTATGCTAAGCTAAGTGCTAACTTCACCTTGAAGTTTTGCACCCATCTCACAACCACCTGTAGGTATTTATGTGGTTGCCTTCGACTCTTACTACCTACCCGTCTTTGTTACTACCTACATTACGGGCCGAGTTGGAGAGGTCGATTCTTACGCGACGACGCGGCGTGTCAGCGGCGCGGCGGCGGCGGCGGCGGCGGCGGCGGCGGCGACGGCGCGGCGGCATGCGACACACCAACAGGTCATGTTTCCATAGGTATTTTTGTAAATAGGCCTGACCTACCTTAATCATTTTATAATACTAAATGGTTAGTTCTGTGCTACACCGTCAATCGCAGGTAGTTACATACCTAACTAGGCAACCTCACTTAGATAGGTGATATGACTAAGGTATCTACCAATCTAATAATTATCATCATCAGCGCCAGCCATAGCGCCCTGTCTTCAGCTTGCCGCATCCACCATCTGCCTGCAGTCTGTCTGTCGCATCGCCGGTCGTCATCCCACTTGGCTGGAGGGCGTCCTACACTACGTTTGCCTAGTCGCGGTCTCCACTCAAGAACACGTTTACCCCATCGGTTGTTGGTTCTTCGCAAGATATGGCCGGCCCAATGCCAGTTCAGCTTGCTAATTCTTTGGGCTATGTCGATAACGTTGGTTCTTTGTCGGATGTATTCGTTACTCAGATCTTCGTTACTTAGGCACTAGTGTACCTAATCTAGGTACGAATAATAAAACAGCAAGGTAAATCTAGTCAGTGAATATAAAATAGACCTAGGTATTGACTTTACATCAAAGCTAACTGTACCGCTCCGGCTTGTACATTTCCTGTCTATACTAATTAATTAAACTAAATATAGGTAGGTTGTACCGGGCCGTTGCTAGGCAATGCGCGAAATCGATGCCTCCCTAATCGAAGGGTTGGTTGTGCGCAGGCGTGGTCCGTGGGCGTGACGCGCTAGACGCCTGGCCGGCACTACGCATTCACTCCGAACCCGACGCTTCCTTGCCGTGGACGCACAGTGCAGTGAGCAACTTACCTGGTGAAGAAATCCGGACAAAGACAGCAGTCAAACTGGCCTTCAACCAATACATAATCCAGTTTACGACAGGAAGTAAGTACCCAACTCTTAACGTTTTATGTCTTGACCGGAATGTAAGGCGGCTTCGGCAGCGGCGGCGGGAGCTGACCCTCGTCTACGCCTGAAATATTGACCTAGTCTGTTTTGAGTTTTGTTTTTATGTCTATGCTATGCGTGATAGCTTCTGTGTGTTCTGTCTGTGTGTGTAAATGAGGGTTTGCTAGAATCAGGCTCGTGGTTCTCGTGCATTAAATGCACACACCTAACGCATCGAGCTTCGAAATGCGGCAGGTAGGTACCTGTCTGAATGGAGGTGGGCGGGGGATGGAGCTACCTACACATCTGTAGAGATCATAGACAACTTTATTGATTTTGTCTGCAAGGTGACCAAATGACGGGAAATTGGTTCTGTATTTATTAGTTAGGTACTCAGGTTATTTAAAGTTAGATGTTACCGCAACCGTTTTGTCTTGGTTAATAATAAGTACCCACCTCTTATAAACCTGTTTTGCATTGTCTCATCCGCCTAGGTTTGGTTGTAGGGCTGGTCCATATATTTTATTACTTAGATGGAGGGTATACCTACATAGTACCTGCTACCTTATTAGGTACTTAGGTACTATGTATTAGTATTAATACAAGTAGTATCGTACCTACTGTAGTATTAATAATTCCCAACAGGAAAATAAGTTTAGCTTGTATACCTACATATGTAATCAAATACAACAAGTATTATAAACAAAAAGCCTTTATTTCCCTCGGAAATAATACTTCAATTGAAAATGCCAAAAAGTAACTTATATTTAGCTACAAATAATAAATTGATCATTTGCCTACTAGTTACCGATATTATTATACCACTGTGATGTTGTGACTCGTTCCTCCTAGAACAAAGGGAAATAAAATTGTGGGGTTGTCAAATGAGAACTGGTGATTGATCTGTCACATACAACAATTTATCAAACGTCGTTAAATTACCTGCAGTTTAAATAATCGTTACCGATTGCGCTCTGGCGCGCCACGACACACCCCGACACAGCAATGTGAACCTAGCTTAACTAAGATATATTGTAAAGACATTGACATTATAATGGTACACATGTGAACCTTTCTATAGCTTATGACATTATAATAGTACCTACACTTGTGAAACTTTAAAGAGGTCACAACATTAATTTGGAGCTACAATGGTTCACTGCAGACGGAGACAAAATACCACCATTTTGTTTAAACAGCTTCCATTGAGTAAATGTGCACCAGTCAACCGCTATAGAACTCCCAATGCTACTTGTATTAGACGACGCCACCCGCCGCCGTCATGGTTTTGACACATTTGAAAAATAGCACATATCTAAGTTGGTGCTTTTCTTGTTGCAGTTTTCGTGATGCCGCGTTTCCAGTTACCGGTGAGCTACAAAGCTCCGGGTTCGGATCGCGAAGTCCAGCTACGGCTGTACAACCACGTTTACGTGTTCACTACAACGGCGAGCACGCAGACAGACTCCGAAGTGTTCTTCGTGAATGGAAAGCCGGCAATGGCAGTCTACCCATTCCGCGTTGTACCGAAAAAGCCAAAGAAGATAGTTTCTCAAATGGCCGAGCTCGAGCAAGCACTCGAGGGGCAAGCAGTATACAGGGAAACGCCTGCGTTGATGACGCGACAAGAGATTGAAGAGCAAGCACTCGAGGGGCAAGCAGTATACAGGGAAATGCCTGGGTTGATAACGCGACAAGAGGTTCTACGACGGAGGGCACAACAACAGAGGGAACGACAACAGAGGGAACAACAACAGTTCGATCAACAACAGTTCGAACAACAACAGTTCGAACAACAACAGTTCGAACAACAACAGTTTGAACAACAACAGTTCGAACAGCAACTGTTCGAACAACAACAGTTCGAACAACAACAGTTCGAACAACAACAGTTCGAACAACTACATTTCGAACAACAAGAGGTCACAGTTCCCTTATACGTCGCCATCGCTGTGCAGGAGAGGCAGTCGCGGGGAACTCAGACTGATATGGAGCTTTTCTATGAAGAAGAAGCGACCGACGCAGCATCGGCTTCCGAGGACTCAAATCCGGAGTAAGCTCGCGGGCTCAATCCATGATGAATAAAAGGCCTCAAACACTGCGAAAACCATGACCCCCTAATTCGCAAAATCACCAAGCGTAATCATACCATTTCGCATTGTGGTCTAAAGTTAGTTTATTGGTGCCACGATAACATCTTAATTAAAAACCTAAAACGTACCTATTGTTCAATTCAGGGTAGGTACATAGTAGAGAAACCCATGATCTAAGAAAACAGGAGAAACCGAGCCATTGATGGACTTGACGTTTCTGGTCAAAGGTGGCACCATTCGTAGTCTAAGACAATGCCAATTAATCGATGTTTTTAAATTATCAGTGTGTAGTGTTTAGGTGTAACGCTATAATCGTACACCTCCATAGGATTAAGAACTATTTATTACGAAACTTAAGAGTTCACTTAAGACTTATTAAACCTACCTACAGTTAATTTATTTTTGAAATGAGTAGGTAACATTGTAAAGTCTAAAAAAAAGTCGATTGAAAGTTAAGCGCAGATGCACAAAGGATCACAGATCCGAAATT
Source organism: Eupithecia subfuscata (assembly GCA_963564075.1). Taxonomy (NCBI): domain Eukaryota; kingdom Metazoa; phylum Arthropoda; class Insecta; order Lepidoptera; family Geometridae; genus Eupithecia; species Eupithecia subfuscata. The sequence continues at coordinate 17,418,811 of OY751095.1, forward strand.
AGACGCACAGCGGATATTTATGTACACAAAATTATAAATTATCAAAAATTTATTCAGGTACCTATTAACTTAATCATATTTGTAAGATCAAACAAAAGAATAGTAGGTACCTAAGTTGATTCATTTTGATTATTTCCGCCTGTTAGTTAGACTTTAGTCTGATGTATTCTGAGTAAATTTTCTAGCAAACCTATAATTATTTATAAATAACGTGTATACCAATGTCTTATCTCCTGATATTTCATGTAGGTAGGTAATAAACAAAATTACAGGATGTAATTTAGTATCCAGTTTTTGATAATGTTTAAATTTCTTCTACCCCTTAGGGCGTAGGTATTTATTGAATCTTTCTCTTACTTCGTATTACTAAGTATTGATATTAAATTATTGTAGTTTTATACGTATTTATGGAAATTAAAAAAAACGAATTTGAGAATTGGAAAAAAATGATTTTGAGGAAAGTATTGATTTTATAGTTATCAATAAGTATTTGTAATTGTAAGTCCTTAGTAGTCTGTGGTAACCTACATATTAAACGTATACTTATCTAAATAAAATTGACGTTTTATTTTTTCCTCATATCCTGTTTTGCCCGACTGTGAAGAAGAAAATACTTAGGTATTATCCAGTATTATTGATATGATAAAGCATAGGTTCCATTAAGTTGCCGCTCATTAAACTAAAAAAAATATTTAGCAATTTAATATTTTTTCATCAAATAAGCTCGACTTCCGAATTTTGTCAAACAACCGGATCTCAAAAATCTACCCTTTTGAAATCCATACCTTGGTACTTAGATTTTAGAAGTGAAAGAAATTATGTCTGTTATCTGATACTGAACGGATCTTATGGAAATTTGGAAGGGAAGTAGGTACCTAGATGGTATCCTGAACATAGGCTACGTTTTATCCCGGGAAAGCGCGTGCGAAGCCGCGGGCACAGATATTTTATTACTATACTGTTAGGTTGCCTAAAGAAATAGGTTTATAGTTGGAAATAATTTTAACATTGAATACTCAGCTCAAATCTCATCATTGATTAACTTAAAATACAATAAAATTATTTAAGAAGTAAAAATTATTCAAACAGGAAAACCATCTAATAAAACGATCGAATGAAAAATAATAAAATTATCAATAAAATCACAATACAATGGTATGTGGTGTTAGTTAAAGAATTAACTGTGACATTTATCCATGGATAAACGATACTAAAATACCAAATTTTGGTATAGGAAATAAAATAGAGCATACCAAACGTATCCACTTTCCAGTTTTCATCTTAAAGTAACATGTTACTTGTTTGTGGAACTGCCTTCTCCCAGAGAGGACTGGTTGTACAGCCAGATAGATACTCTATAACGCCGGGTGCCTAAACTGGTAGGTACTTACACGCAAAAGCGCTAGGTACACCAACCAATTATCTAACTAAACTGCAAAGAAAAGCTAGTTAAAAGGTATTTTATTCAAATTATCTGAATTAGGTTTATACATATAACTTTATTTTTCTCATTTTATCATTACATTCATTACATTACAGTTATTTTAAAATAAAATAAATTTAAACAGTAACTGTGTATTAAAACTAAGTTTAAGTAGATAAATAACTCCTGGGCTTTGAGGCCTAACTTAAGTTATTAATCATTATTCTTAACTAATTAAGTTATCTAATAGTGTTATAATATATTTATGTAGTTTTATTATTCTATTGAGTAGAAATGTGTTTTCAACATTATTTTTGTACATATGAATATTGTCACATTCTTTTATGAATGATATTTGGTAAAATACGTGCTCCTTCTGCAAGATTTCTTTAGCTGCAGGATATCTCGTCTGGTACACTTTTGCGATATAAATAGCGAATGGAGCTGTGACACAATTCATTATTTCTCTGAAAGGTAAGATAAGGCAGGATATCTAGTCTGATCTGATACTTTTGCTAGCGGATGGACATTGGACAATGGACTTGAGCATGAGTGGACATTAACAATAATTACGAGAGAAATAGCAAAACGCCTTATTTCTCTGAAACTAGGGGTCGTAGCCCTCTACGGATGGATTTTATTTATGATAGCGATTTTATTATGTTTCTCCGTGTAAAACCAAATTAATCTGAACCTACACCTATCGAATTTCGAAATAATTTCACCATTGTGTAGTTGTGATTTCCTCTTGCCCTGTTGTGTTTCATACTCCCACCACCCTTTCCCTAACTTTTCTCATAAGGGAAGTAATTTCTTGTCGCTGATCTTCGTAGCATAGAAATGATTTCAACGCGCACCAGCTTTTGTTCAACAAACGAAATTCATATTACTGAATCTAGAAAACGTCTATGCAGAGTAACGCTAAAGGGGGAATCAGACTATCACATCACACTATTATTATAAATGCGAAAGTTTGGATGGATGGATGGATGGATGTTTGTTACCTCTTCACGCCAAAACTACTGAACGGATCAGGCTGAAATTTTGCATAGGTACCTACAGGTAAGTCTAACCCTGGAATCAAACATAGGCGACTTTTTATCCCATAAATCAGTTCCCATGGGATAGAAATCACCTGTAAGCGTTTCTATAGAAACAACGCGTGCGAAGCGGCGGGCAGCAGCTAGTTTATTATAAAATTTATGCGGGTTAACTAGGAACCTAGCATGTGCTGGAAACACCATCGTTTCATCCCACAACGAGCGACTTCTTTAGGATGAGTGCGGTTTGGTTCCTCCCACAAAAACTCTTACATTCATAATGAAAACTACTAAAATAGAGGGAAATAATTTTATACTAGCAGCTTCGCACGTGATTTTCAAGTAGCCTGTGTCCGTTTCCGCGATATCATTTACCTCCCAGACCAATTTCATTCGGATCCGTTCAGCCGTTTATGCGTGAGAATTTAACACACAGACAGAAAGACAGAATTACTTTTGTTTTACATGCTACTTGTTTCTGCCCGCGGCATTACACGCGTTTTTCTGTCATACATAAGATGTAAGACAGATTGAGTATCCTTATTTTTTTTTATACTGTTTTCAATACTTTTTCGTGGAAAAATAATTTAGAATAATCTTCGTTAGGTAGGTAGGTACATACATACGAGATTCTGTTGTGATTATGATTCCTAACTTAAATTTTACGATTTCTAAATGTTCTAAGTTTATATAAAATATAAGATATATTTAAAATTCTCGTGTCACAATGTTAGTTAAGTACCTTAGTACTCCTCCGAAACGGCTTTACTGATTTTTACCAAATTTTAGGTATCTATATGCATATTCAGTAGGTAAGTCTGAGAATCGGCTACTTACTATCTATTTTTCATACCCCTAAGTGATAAGGGTTGTTCACCCTTAACATATTTTTTTAAGTTTTGAACAAAAAAAATTGTTTTTATTTTTCTGTGGCATTAAAAAATACGTACATCTGACAAAATACATCTGTTTGTTATTGTCAGGAAAAGGTTCCTAAGAAAGAAAACATTAAGAGAGTTGGAAACATAAATTTCCACGCGGGCGTAGCCGTGGGGCGCAGCTAGTGTTGATCTAAAAAATATGGTAGTCTCTCTCTGTACAGTTGTACACATCAATTCTATATTATTTATCTACTAGAGACCCGCCCCGGCTTCGCACGGGTGCAATAAAATACTACTATTACTATTATTATTATACATAATTACTATGATTTCTCAATCAAAGAGCAAAGAGTTTTCATTCAAAGAAATTAGACCGAACCACAGATCACTATATATGTACCAAGCTACGATCAAGGAGTATTTATATACCCTGGGGAGCGATTTCTTCCGTCCACGGTACCAAGACCGAACCATAGACATGTTTATACTTAATTGACATAATTATGTATTTACTTAGCAACGCCGTTACAATTTTTTTAGCAATTTATTCTTATTGAAACTACTCGATAATCCGAATTTTCCGCCTATAAGTTGACGACTCCGATCGACTAATTTTTTACGCTCTTCAATTTGATGTGAATTTCGTTCGAGTCTACCTACCGTAGACCGGTCCGAAATTATTAATATAAATATTAGACAAATATTCAAATAATAATAAGTATTGTTAAGCATTAACTTACCCGAAAGGCTGATGTTCTGTACTAAACCTGCTTGAATATTTACGTTTCTTCGGGGGTCTGCCAGCCATTGTGCTATCGTGTTTAAAATCGGAAAACCCGTAGATAGTAGGTAGGTACTAGGTACAGCCGGCCTAGCACGCCGTTTCTTGTATAAGGTAGAATAGATTTAAAATGACATAAAAATGACATTTAGATGTAGAGAGTAGAAAGTTTTCTTCGATCGGGAACATGGCGTTCGAAAGAATGAGCGGATAGAAATGTTTTCTAGTCTACCCTAGAGATGAGTCTACCACTGCGAACATGCCGATCAATTTACTCTACTTTTGACATTTGAGAATAGAAACATTTCTTCTAAAATTCTCTACACCTCTCGAGACCTAGAAACGCGTTTCTCTCGCATCATAAATAGATTATTTTTCTACGAGAATTATGAACGGGGGTAGATATTGGCTTCTCAGCCAGTCCGAGGAGAAAAACGAAAGGAGAAAACAAAGAAACGCAGTTCGAGAGCTCACAGCAGCTCTCGATTTGCCGGAGGCCGAGTTTCGGCGCAATTTTTTCGTTTCGAAGGAGATGGTGCTATATTTGTGCCAAGAGCTGCAAGAAGAGCTGTCTCCTAGCACAATACAAGGCTACCCACCAATTGTAAAAGTAAGTAGACCTACTATTACTAAAGTACAGACACAAGTAAGTACTGCAAACCGCGTTATATTCGTGTGTTGACAATTTTATTTTTCCAGGTTCTTTGCTCCCTCAAAGTATTGTTTTCTGGCCATTACCAGAGAGGCGTTGGCCAAGAACAAAACATTAGTATTGCCCAAACTACTGTGAGCAAATTCTTCGAACAATTTGTTAGAGGTGTAAACAGTAAGTAAGTATTATGTTCCTACCCTTATGTACATGTCAAACATACTTACCTACCTATAATTACCTAAGTATCACCCTATCTACTTTTAAATAAGTACCTACCTACCTCATAATATTTCAGACTTAAGCCCAAATGGATTACTTTCCCCAACACGGAAGCTGGCCGACAACAGGTGGCGGGAACATTTAGCGAAAAATTTAGGTTACCTAATATCTTGGGTTGCATTGACTGCACACACATCAAATTGTTTCCGCCGCCTAAGCCAGGCCAGATACAATATAAGAACCGCCACGGATTCACTTCTGTTAATGTACAGCTGGTATGTATCTACTTAATACTTACCTAATAATGTTCTAAAAATATTTAATTTAATGTTCTCCTTAATTAAATGAGTATCTGCTTACACAGATTGCAGATGCAGAGTGCCGGATCCTCAATGTGAACGCTAATTACCCAGGCCGTGTGCACGACCAGTTTATATTTAACAACTCAGTTATAAAAACAGAGCTGCGCAGACTGCACACTGCCAGGATTGGTGATTACCATCTTCTGGGTAAGTAGGTGTACCTAAAAGGTGTTTATTTTTTTCTTCACTAGCTATTAGTATAATATTTCCATGGAAGTACTTTTTATGTGTAGGTTAATTTATATAAAACTAAATATTGTCCTTTTCTAGGAGATTCTGGATATGCCCTTGAGCCATGGCTCATGACACCAATTTTGGATGCTCGGGCAGGAACCCCAGAAGACAAATTCACAAAGTGGCATTGCCAGACAAGGAATGTCATTGAGAGAACCAATGGATACCTAAAAGGTACTTTCCGGTCACTCGGCATAGACCGCAGCCTCCACTATGAGCCTGAGAAGGCTTCAGCATTAATATATGCAAGTTGTACACTATACAACATTATGAAACACTACCGGTAAATTCTCACTGATACCTACTTAATTATACTATGATTGATTACCTACCTTAAGTCACCAAAGACCCAGCATAATAAAACTTTCTTGTGCTAAAGCATACCCAGTGTAATTAATGTACAAATCAGAATTGCTTATTAATCAGACTTGGATTATTATTAGCTAAGTACTGAACAATTTTTTCAGGGTACCAATGGAGCTGTTGCCCGACTTGGAGGCTGAAAGGAGAGTTGATGCCCATGATCAACAAAGCAGTTTGTCTCTGGCGCGGAGCAAAAGACAGAGAATAGTGAGGGAATATTTCAGTGACTAGGTATGTACCTATTTCTTCATTGAGAGTGAAATGCAGTTATGTAATTGTATTATATTTTTTTATTATTAGTTATAATTAGTTTCCTAAATTTTTTCTTGTGTCCTGACGGTATTTGCGTAATCTGTAACAACAAATAATATATGTAATTATTAACTTTGCTTTATTTTTCAGGTACCAAGGACAAGGAACGCCAGCATGATACAAGCAGTATTTTTTGTATATAATTATAACTACCTTTCTGTAACATTTCTCCTCATTTGAATGTCCTCCAACTCATTTTTCCTCTTTAGGTTGTTGTTTATTTCCTGAAACAAGAAGTTATTACTTAATATAATATAATAATTAGGTAATAGGTATACTTAAATTACACTTGCAGCAAAACTGGTGTATAAAGATAGGAATATTCATATCATCATTACAGCACAGTCACCACTGCTGTGTATAAACCTCTTAGAATAGATTATTTTTGACAGCTTAATGGATAGCACAAACACCGCCAGATGCAAAACCCTCCTGGCGACCACTTCCCCGGGAGCTGCTGGAACTCCCCAATGACGCTCTCACTCAAGAAGACCATCGCAGCCAGTCGGCTAACGAACAGCTTATGAGAGACCAGGTCTTTCAAAGCGAAGACACATGACTCGAGTGAAGTCTCACTCGACGTTGAAGCCAGAAGAAAGAACTTAAGTTCGATTCTTATCCGCATTTCACTAAACGAAATGTTGAAGACCCCTGATGATAGCACAAACAGCCATCATAAATAAATAATACATAAAATACCTACTCTTGAGCAAGCGCTCATTTTTCACAATAACTTACTTGCAAAACACTTCTAGTCATCTCATCCGAGGCCAGAAAGTCATTTTTGATAGTCTTCGGTGGCCTGCGTCTGGTATTGGGTGTTTGGGAGGGGGGCTGTGGAAAGTTGGGGGAGTCTGGAAGTAGGCTTTGTGGTGGTGGAAATGGGCTAATGCATGGTGGCCGGTATGTGCTGAGCTCAGGTGGGCTGTCATGTGGTGGTGGGCATGTGCTGTGGCTGGGTGGGCTATGATATGGTGGCCGGTATGTGCTGAGCTCAGGTGGGCTGTCATGTGGTGGTGGGCATGTGCTGAGGCGGGGTGGGCTGTGATGTGATGGGGCTACTGTATTTGGTGTGTCCTCTATTATGATTACATCGGCAGGAAACTGAAAGAGTTTAAATAATTTATATACATGAACCACTCACGATTATCTACTTTCATCCTAATAATCCTAGCAATGCTACTTTTAAGTAATATGCATATATGTTGGTCTAGACCGGAATATCATACATAATAAAGGCTACTTTTATCCCATAAATCAGTTCCAACTAAATAGAAATGTTAGTAGTCCTAAAATAATTTTCTTGAAATAATAATTGTACAGTTGACTTGTTGGAATAATTTATATCCTAGAAACAAAACCATGGGCAGAACTAGTAGTTAATTAAATTGTAAGCAATTACCTCGCCCAGTCCCGTTTCACTGCTTTGTCCAATTCCATAGGCACTCTCGGTGCCTATGATGCTGATTATCTTCCTGCTGGTGCTCGGCACTGGTGGCACGTAATCTGGCTTGTTGCCAGTTTTATTAATGGCTTGATTGTGCCGAGCACCATCAATACGGGCTTTTTTTTTAAGGTCTCTCCAGGTCTGAAAATTTAAATGGTAGAAATCATGACACAGCCAATGTGAACAACTTACTAGCTTCAGGAAGCTTGTAAGACATAGGTGTCTTCCCATTATATGAGATAGATATCAAATAGGTAGGTATAAGATGGTTAAGAATAAATAGTTTATTAGTACAAACATTTTTCCATTGCTCCACAGTCTTATCGGGCCCTAACTCCTTGAGTGCACCTTGAAGACGCACCCATTCTTCATTGTGGGCCCGACGTCCCAGTGGCCCGGTAAACTCGCCCAAGGCGAACATGCTGTGTGTGGACATATAGTCCACCAAGTATTTTATTTGATCGGGATTGCTTCGGAGACTGTAATTAAGTACGTAATTGTTAGTATATGGATATGACGTATTGTATGAACGAAATCTTTAGTTTATGGAGGTTCTAAGCTTTGACAAGACTGTCGAAACTTCGCGGCCAAGATCTGCTTTCAGCATTTTGTCATAGTGCACATTATTATAAGGTATTAGCGTCTTTGATAAAAATTCGATACTTGAATCACTCACTTTTTTCTGGAGACACTGTTCGGCAAAATGTATTTTGAGCTCGACATATTTATTTTCCTTCCCTCACTGTGGTGAAAAAACCGAAAGAAAATTGAATTTTCGCGCGGGAGACCATGGGTAATGACATTGACATAGGCTATGATATGACAAAAATTGTCAGAAACGTCAAGTCAATGTCAAGATTAAAACGTTTCATTCTACGTATAAACTGTATTTCTTGTTTCGTGTTGATATTTTGTGAATAATGAAACGCAAAGAACGAGCTTTTTACAACATTTTTTGTTGTATCTGTGGTTTCGCTCCCGTTGCTATAGAAAGAGCTTGTCTACGAAGAAACTGTTTTCTAGGGTTTGTTTCGAGAAACGGTATGCTCGAGTAATAGAAAGAATAGGAAGACAAGAAACTTTCTTCTCTAGTCTAGTGTAGAGTAGAGATGAAAACGCCGTGCTAGGCCGGCAGTACAAACCTCTCGTCTGAGCTCTCGTCTCTCTCTCTAGAGGTGAGTAGCTCATGAGTGAGTGATACAAAAGATATAGATCAGTTCAACTGAGCGAATCTATCTCTAGCTCACCTTGGTTTCAACTATATCTTTAGCTCATTTGGAATAAGATTCATTTTCGAACCATTGAAGTGTTGAGCTAAATGATAAGTGAGCGATAGCGAAGATGACCGAGCAAGGCGAGCGATTCGTTCCGAAATATCCCGAATGATTTGATAGAGTGAAATGCACGATGTCAAATACAACGTGAAAAAGAGAGAACGATAGCAAAATCCGGTTCAGGCTTTTAGTTAAGCAAATACGTTTGACTGCAAAATCTGCAAATTCAATTATTATTGTTTTTAAAGTTATCGTTATCGGTTCGAATCTTTGTTTGTTTACTTTTGGTTGTTGTTTTGGTTTCGTTGAGCACCTACGTACTTTTTCGGAATTTCGGAAACTTTTTTGGAAACTTTGAAAACTTGTACCTATGTCCTAAGCCTGTGAAGTCTGAAGGAAAATCGTTGACTCTATGTTACTTAATTAACAAAGCCTTTAAACTGTGAACGATAGGTTTATACCTTTTTTCATGTGTCTGTCACTCTCTCTAGAGCTAGCTCAGTTGAACGGATTCCTAATAATTATCTTTTTATCATTCTTTCACTCATGAGCTACCCAGCTCTAAGACTACATCTTTGATCCACTGAGCTAAATGAGCTAAAGAGCTAAATGAGTGATATATATCAGTAGATCAAAGAGATATGTATCACTCTTTTCATTAGAGTGATATGATATGCGCATCCCTATCTCTCTCGTAGTTGGTGTTGCTGTAACAAAATAAATATTTTTCTTTGTTGCTAGTTTTCACAATATTTATGAAATGAACGAATGATTCGACGATTTGACACTGACATAACTAAACAATGGCCGCAGTGAGTGATACGAAAGCGTAGTACGAAAGCTTACGAAAGCCACTCAAGTAAAAAAAAGTTTACCTACCTACACCTACATGTTTGACGTTTCAAACGTCAAACAAACGTCACGTTTGTTTCGTAAAGTAAGTTTTGTTTACATTGTCTCATTGGAAAATTATTTACTATTTGATTTGCGTAATAAATAGTATAAAAATTTGTTGTGTGCCACCATTCAAGCAAATGCAACGGCGGCCCCCGGCCCCGCACGAAAGCGCAGTAATCTTCGCCAAAACGACCTACTTTTGGCGAGATTACATGCCAGTATGGAAATGGCGCGAGGTTAGTAAAATCTGTATAGCTAAATGTAAAATTCTAAATTAAATTAAAATTTATTTATTTCAGATAACCTGTGATCTATATGTTACATTTATGATACAAAGTAATTAAGTAAAGTGTGGAACAAATTACTCAGATTTAATTTCAACCTATTTTTTCAGAAAACCAAGCGGCCCCTGTGGTGGTAGAATTATAGGCGAATTTGGCGGAGCTGAACCGATTGGGGTGCGAACGAACTGCTCAACAATGGCAGCATGTGAGTAGCTCTTGTTGTATTGTAAAAACGAATGATAGTAAGAATTTTGAAAAATTGTCTTCAATGTAGATATTTACACAAGACAGTTGCACGACCATAATAATTTATCTCTCTATTTTCTTTCATAGATATGGAACAACTGGGTGATAAAAACAAAGGCAAGGGCAAGGAGGGCCAGATCTACACTCAGTAAATAAATAAATAAATAATGCTGGACAATCCACACAGCATCATCTAGCCCCAAGCTGAGCAGAGCTTGTGTTATGTCAATGGCACAGGAGGTGGACCTGGTGGGCCAGACCTAAGTCATGAGGGCAACAAAGTCCTCAAAATTATTGGGTCAGCCTCAGTAGATGGTTTTGGCAACCTACCTAGAGGTGGTAAGTTGTTTCATTTATTATTTACTTACATATGTATAGAAAGATGATCACTTGTAATTAAAAGCAAATTTTTAATTTATTAGTCATACTTTTTGTATACATGCCAAATAAAGACAAGGACACTGGCATAGATGACAGGATGATTATAGACCCAAAATTTATCAAAATAGAGAATAACTCAAGAACTGTGAACTTGATCTTATGATATCACCTTGTTCTTGTTCTAACAGACCTAACCTGGCTTTTACAGGGTCTGGTTCCTTTGCCACTACTGGTGCCTTCATCACCACCGGTGCCTTCATCACCACCGGACATGCTATCAAATGAGCCAAGGAACCGTAGCCGCTCCCCAAGAATACCACCTAGTCGGAGGGCCACAAGGAGGCCACAACCTCATCGCAGATCAAATCAAATCAAAAACTCTTTATTTCCTTAAATACAATAAATAAACTAGACCACTGACACGGAAATAAAGTGATATTTTTAATTTCTGTCACTTCGGTATGTAGACTAAAGTAAAGAAGCGACAAAGAAACCTTTAGCCTGTTAGTTGTTATTTTTCGAGCTGGAGCAAAACTCGTCCCAACCTGGCCACGCTATAGATCCCGTTCATGCTCTCGTCGGTGTTGTAGTCAGCGTAGTTCACTTTTCCAGAAGCATTTTTCTTCTTAGCGGTGCAGATCTTCTCGATGCGTCCCTTGTTCTTGCAGTAATGGCATATTGCATTGATGAAACGGCATTCCCCACCGTGACGGTCTCCGCAGCGGTAGCAAAGTCGTTAGTTTGTTTTAGCACGTAGTGCGTTCACTTCCATCGGCTCAAAGGCGGGCGCGGCGTCGTCGTCACGCGGCGGCGCGGCCGCGGGCGGCACGACCTGCATCATGCGCGCGTCCCGGCTCGCGCTCTCGGCGGATAGCATGGCGTCCACGACGTCGGCGTACTGCAGGCGGTCCCGCTTCAGCAGCTCGTACTGCAACGAGCGGTCGCTCATGCCGCACACCAGCCTGTCCCGCAGCATGCGCTCCAGGTTCGGGAAGTTACAGTCGGTACTAAACTTCCTCAGCTGAGCGATGTAGTCTGAAGATGTTTCATCCTTCCCCTGATCGCGCTTGTAAAATTTATATGATGTCAATATCTCATTGGGTCTCGGACTGAAATCCTTCCGTCAGTATGTCTACAATCTCATCGAAAGATACTTCGCTCGATTTTTTCGGAGTTATTAACGCAAGAAGTGTTTCAAATGTCTGAGGGCCGCAAACTGTACAAAAATTAGCTCTTTTGACGGAATTGGCGTCGATTCCATTTGCTTCGAAGCATTATTTGAGTCTCACTAGGTATGTAGTTGTCCCAATTGTCCACTTTTATGTTGAATTTACTAAATCTCACTAATGTAGGTAGTCGCCATAATTCACTTTTAATCCAAGTCGCCACTGTTATGTTATGTCCAATATAACACCATATTTCGGTAAATTACCTGTATTGAGCTTTGTAGCAATTCACAATTAGTTGACACATGAAAATATACAACTACCCTAACTTAGTCAACCTTGTTATAAAAATAAGATGGACAAGTACCTACCTGCATGTTGCATACATAACACTTGCATAACACTGAGGAACGACCAAAAAAGTGATACAAGGCGAGATGACACGAGGCAACCAGAGGGATGTAGCCCGCGCCAAAAACCTAAAGAAGCAACAAGAAATTGAGCGGAAGAAGAATGCGAGTGAGAAGAGTGGAATGTCGCTTTCAGAGAGGAAGGCGAGGGACGCGATGCTGATGCGGGACAAGCAACGGCGTAAGGACGAGGAGGCTGCTGCCAGGCAGGGCCGGCAGACTGATACCAGGCAACGGCGTCAGGACGAGGAGACTGCTGCCAGGCAGGGCCGGCAGACTGATACCAGGCAACGGCGTCAGGACGAGGAGACTGCTGCCAGGCAGGGCCGGCAGACTGATACCAGGCAACGGCGTCAGGACGAGGAGACTGCTGCCAGGCAGGGCCGGCAGACTGATACCAGGCAACGGCGTCAGGACGAGGAGACTGCTGCCAGGCAGGGCCGGCAGACTGATACCAGGCAACGGCGTCAGGACGAGGAGACTGCTGCCAGGCAGGGCCGGCAGGGTGATAATGTTAATAGTACAGTGAAGTGAAAAGTGGACCCTACCAATTAGGTAGGTACAGTAACCATTTGTCTTCAGTTAATAAATACCTTAAAAAAATCAATATTCTTTCATTTACTGCCCTCCGAATGTTCAGAATGAGCTCAGAATTTCGTGAAATGCTTTGCTATGCACTGGAGAAAATTACCCCGGTTTAGTAGGTACGTAGGTAGGTAGGTATATAAAAATAGTACCCACCTACCTATCTACGTGTGAAAGGGTGAACCTCAGACGAGTAAGGACTTAGGAATCGAACTACACGGGGAAAATCATAGTTTTAGAATATTCAAAATCACTCGACGATATTCTGAGTGGATTCAAATTAGTTATATAGGTACCTAGGTAGGTACCTACTTTATTAGGAAAATTATAATTAGGTAATGCAAATAGGTAAACAAATTACCTACAATACAACTAGCATTTACAATTAAAACAATTGAGCTAACTGCAGTGTTGCAAATAATCTCAAAATCTCAAAGCAAAAAGGCAGCTCAACTTATCCACACCAACTGTATCCTTGCTTCTTTTTGAGGGTTCCGTAGTCAAGAAGGAACCCTTAGTTCGCCATGTCCGAGCGTCCGTACGCAGCTCAACTCGGACACTAATATATTAATACCTACCTACTAGAAAACTGTAAATTGGTATGGGCAAGGTAATATTATCCTATAAGTAATCCGACTTCATACAAACGGACGAAACGCGAGCTATACCTACGCGCTTCGATCTCGGCATGCGCTCAGCATGCAGACAGTCGCGACTGTGCCGCAGTGACGAACGGATGGTGTGTTGTTTTTTTAAAAATAACCGCGCTATTTTTTCTCTAAAAATAAGTTCAGGTACATATTTAATAAAGTAGCTGCAGGTATCTATAACCAAGTAAAAGATATTCCTTTTTCTATAAAAAAATCTCCTAAAATTTAATAATAAAGCATTTTGTACGTCTCAGTCGAGGCGCAAATATTTTTCGGTCGAAATTTATAAGATTTGTTATTCAAACATAAACACGGTTTTTTTAATTAAATCTACCAATCAAAAAACAACACGCATTTTTATTGAACACTTCCCATTCAATTCACAAAGTATTTTATTTGTATAAATAAAAAAGTACCTACCCATATTTACAATCACAAAACTAAATGGAAACACAAAGTAGGCAAATGTAATTAAAATGCTGGAGGCGGGCAGCCCTATCGCATGTTTACCTACCGCGCGGCTGTAGGCATTTATTTCAAAGATAAGGCCGAGTTCAATTACTGTATAGGATATTATTACCGTGGTATGGGTAATGTAATTGTAATAAACACGTAGGTGTAATAAAATAATTATTATTACTAACGCTTAAAAAGTCGTAAAACAAAATAATTAGGGTAGGTACTGTTTTTCTGTGAAGTGTGTGTATACTTGTCTATAAGCCCCGCAAGTTGATATTGCGATGGAACCTTGTCACAATAACAGCTGCGTGACGTCATCCGTCGCAAAAAAGTACAGATAGCAAAAAAATGTAATAAAAAGTAAATAAGCTAGGGTTATGGGATATTTGTGTATTTAAACCAGGCCACACGTTCCGTGACTTTGGTAGAATTTTGCAAAATATTCAAAATGTCTATTACTAGTTGCTTCGACATTAAAATATCCTCAGTAGTGTTCGAAGCACTTTTTAAGGCAGAGTTTATATTTTGGATAACTAACTTAGAGTCTTCTTTCTCTTTTAAAAAATAATTGTCCACTTTAATTATCATTCCACGAGCACGACTGTTAATTAATTTCTTACTCATTTTAACGGGTAACAGGTAACAAAACTAAACAACAAAACTCAAAAATAACAATAAAACAGGATAAAAAAAAACAAAAAGCTATAACAAGTACTCGATGCGCGTAAGCACGTAAGCGCGGGCTGACCTTGCGAACGGTACTGACGGTGCGACGTCGACTACGTCACCAAGATGGCCGCCAATCGCAATATCAACTTGCGGGGCTTATAAGTTGGGCATGATTTTTTTCCACCTCTTATTGTGGGATATCGTTGAGTGGCTTGGTCAAAAATATGTTGTGGGAAAACCATTTTTCGATTTAGGGTTCCGTTTGCAAAATATTAAGCTAGTGATTATTTTAGCTCAAGTCAAGGAAATGTGAAAAAACCTAGCAGTAGATAGTGTGAATTTTAAAGGAAAACTATCACAGTTAAGTAGGTATAGGTACGTATGGTAGTGACCTAAAAAAACTAATCGACATAATTAACACCAGGAATTTCTTTAATATTGTAGATTTTCCAACAAGGGTGACTTCCGAATCTAATACTTGCTTAGATCACATTTATGTTAATAATGAACTCGCTAGGTCCGGAATGGTAAGTGCGACACCCTTGCATTCGAATCTAAGTGACCAATATGCCGTGCGCGCCGTGGTTGAGTGCGAGTCGCCAATCGACGGCTCGGCTACCTACCGCGCTAGGTCGTATTCACAGGCCAATACTTACAGTTTTATCGGAGCAATCGATAGTGTAGATTGGATAGCAGTTGCTCAAAAATATGTAAAGTCTACATTAAACGAGCTAACTACAGCAATATTAAATATTATAGTCAACAAAATAGACGCGTGTTTCCCGGTCAAATGTTTTAGACCTCATAGAAAAAACACTTCGTGGATCTCAAATGATATAATTGCTTTAGAATATCTGATCCGAGAAATGAGTGAAATATCACAAAGCTTCCCTGATAACGCAACTTTGTCGAACCAGATCGACGACTTTAAAGATCGCTTTGATAAGGTTTTGCGCAAAGAAAGGTCGAAATATTATTGTGATATAATAGCGAAATCAGGCAATTCCGCTAAGACTATGTGGGATATTGTAAAACTTGAAACTGGCAAAACACGCACGTCTGTAGACTTCATTGAGTCTTTACGGAAACATGACGGGTCAGAGTTCCGGAGCGATAGCGACGCAGTCGACGCAGTAAACACACATTTCGTGAATGCTGCTGCGACGTGTGGCGCGCCCGCTGCCTGCGTGCCGACTGCCATGCGAGCGCTGAGATCTTTAAGCAAGTTGCCGGAAACCTCACTCAGGTTTAAGCTTTTTACACCTGCTGAAGTATTTAAAATAATTCAGGTAGGCGTATCTCATAAAAACACTAGGCATGGAAGTTATAGCTACTTTTATTTCACTATCACGTCGCGAAGTTATTTTGTTCTGTCACGGTTATATAACGGGTGATAAATCACGGTCGTTATATTTCATTAGTGATGATTATTATCACAGTGGGTGCATTTTTTCCGCCTGTTACATGTTGCAGTGATAGTGATATGATTCAGAACTTATCGCTTAGCTAATCGGCGATGTTTTTTTTTGACAATAAAACGTGTTTTCTTCAATGAACTTTCCCTCATACTTCGACAGGCTTGGGACTGTCAATGTTTAAGTACTTAATTACAAAACACTAGGACGACAACTTTATTTCTGTATTAACAGACAATCTCAGGTGAGCTTAGTTTAAAATAACACGCGACTCAAAACGCGGCATGCACGTGCAGCAGCAACAAGTAAAGATTGCAAGTGAGTGAAATGAAGTCAAACTATCACAACGTGATATCACTGGTATTATAAATTTCAAGTACCTACATGTACCTACATTAAATGAGCACCTTAACGTCTTTAAAATAAGACTCATTTTCATATGAAGTTTTTGTAACGGACCGTTATTTATCTAAGCAGTAAGCAAGTTTTAAAAATACTCCAGATAAATTAAAGCCTAATGGTGTTGAGAATAAGATGCAATTTCACTTCAACGAATTCTCTCTTCTCGCTAGTGGCACGGTGTCGCTACAGTCGCATGCTGTAGCTTTGTCTCTCTCGCACGATAGACTTCTGCGAATTGTAATGTAGCTTAGCCCGCGTGAGAAATCACGCTCGCGTTATATGTAACTCACGGTTTCGATGCATGTAACTGGTGTGGCACGTGATTTATGTTGTCACTAGTGATATAACCAGTGATGCGTGAAATCTTCCATGCCTAAAAAACACCAAAGATATTTACGATATATCAACGTCACTCCTTCATAAGACCTCCGAGCCATTAGCCATTATTCTTTGTATTTTATTTAACAGATGTATTAAAGAGGGGGTGTATCCGCAGGTGCTTAAAAGAGTACGAGTTTCACCTCTGTATAAGGGGAAAGGGCGCAAGGAGGATGTGAATAGTTACAGACCCGTGAGTATTATTCCTGCTATCGCGAAAATACTAGAGAATGGTCTTAGTACGCGTCTTCTGGAGTACCTATCGAGTACCGCGTCGTTGTCTGCAAGGCAGTACGCCTACCGGGCCGGAAGGTCGACGACTGATGCTGCTAGGGAAGAAGTCCGGCGCATCCTTGAAGCGCGCGAATGTAAGAACCAAGTAGCTGTCTTGTTTTGTGACTTGTCAAAGGCGTTTGACGTCGCAGATCACGCTCTACTCGTGGAAAAGCTCGCACACTACGGAGTTTGTGGACCAGCTCTTCAGCTGATAGCTAGCTTTCTTACTAATAGAAATCAGGTCGTGACTGGGAGAGCCGGTAAGATCAGATCCCAGGCTCTAACTACCAGCATTGGAGTTCCTCAAGGGTCGTCTCTTTCGAACATCGTCTTTTCTTTACTCATGAACGACCTGCCAGCATGGATCAAGGATGTGCACGTCTTCATGTACGCAGACGATGTGGCGGCAGTAGTAGAGGCTCCAACAGTAGACGCCCTAGAGGCAAGACTCAATACTGTTGCAAGTCAATTGCACCAGTGGTTTAGCTATAATGGCCTCGTCTTAAATGTAACAAAAACTAACTTTATCCACTTCAACCTAGCTGGTCGTCCGTATAGGCCGTTGAATGTGGATATTGATAGTAAGCAGCTAGGCCAGGTCAATGAGACAGTGTTCCTAGGCTTTACCCTGGACAAGACGCTAACTTGGGAGCAACACATTAATACCTTGAGCAAAAAAATAGGTAGAGCCTGCTTTGCTCTATGGCGCCTCTCATCAACTCTAGATAAAAAGATGGTGAGAAGTCTGTACTTCGCCTCTGTCCATAGTCACTTGCAGTACGGAGTGGACCTTTGGGGCTGCGCTGCAGACTGGGAGCGCGCCTTCAGACTGCAAAAGAGGGCAGTACGTGCTGTTGTGCGAGTTTCCCAGAACACATCAGCTAGACCGTACTTCAAGTCCCTGGGTATAATGACTGTTCCTGCCCTTGTTATCTACCAGGCAGCGCTCTATGTCCAAAGCCACCTTGAAGATTACTCTAGATGCGGCGATGGACAGAGATACGACTTCAGGCACGCAAAGAGGCTGAGGACCATTGACCATAAGTTGGCGAAATCCAGAAAGCTGGTACACATGCTCGGCCCAAGTGTGTACAACCGACTGCCACACGAAATCACCAGCGCACCATCGATGCAATCTTATAAGCACAAGCTGAAAAATTGGCTTATTGACATGTGTTTTTATGATGTTAATGAATTAATGACAATGAAAATGAATTGATATTTTGACATTCTTATTTTATTATTATATTATACAATTGTATTGTTTAAAATGTATGATTATTATAATGATATTCCTATGTTATATTTAATCCAATTTTTAATTTATACTGTTACTTTACTATAGTAATTTTAACTAGCTCTACTTACAAATTAAGTAAGTCTATGTACCACATGTACCACTTGTAAGACCTGTAACTATGTTGCCAATAAAGAATCTGAATCTGAATCTGAATCTGTATATTTACTAGTAGAATACCTTCGATCAACTTAAAAAAATACTTTGATTGATAAGAAGGACAATTCCTAACCATTTTTATTTCAAATAACTTAGATAGGTTTGTGAGCTGTGTAAAACCGGTAAATAAGTTTGTTTTAAATAGGTCATGAATCGTCACGTTGCTCACACGTACCTATTTGACAGTTTATTGAATTGTTCCGAATACGGAAGGAGCTGATATTATTTAGCGGACTTGACAGTAAAACCTTCTTTTTCGTTTGACCTGGTTAGGTATAATGATAGTAACTATAGCTAATAGCTCATATTTCGTTAAATAAAAAAAAACAAGTCGATAGACATGAAGTTCGAGATTTTTTTTTTATTTTTGACACTTTAATAGCAGTTGATACCTGCAGTAAATTGGAATAAGATAACTAGAAAAATGAAACGGTAGCTGATGAAAATTCCATGCTTAATTGGAACTTTGGGTCAGTTACCTACCCAATTTTTTTAGGGGAAATGTCATTCACTTGCAGCATTCAATCATGCGAATGTGTGAGTGAAAGCACTATATTTACGTGCTGCCAAAACACACACAGCTCGGTTTTCGGTTACACAAATTGTGAAATTGTTAAATGACACTATCTCTATGCTGTGACCAAATTCCATGGCGCGGCTGCTAACTTGACGGACACCATTTGCTCCGCTTGGAGTCGAGACGAGACCCTAGATCCGTGGGGTACCGAGGCTCTTCGGGTTTTTACAAAATTATCTGAGCGTCTGGTCGAAGCGACGCGTGACCCGAGAGCTGGTGAGTATCTGGCACAGCGCATCAGCATTGCCATACAGCGTGGCAATGCAGCCAGCGTCTTGGGGACGCCTCCGACTGGTATTGATATGGATTAGTTGAGGTACCTGTAGACTGTTTGCAACTGTCTGCAGTTAGCTCAATTGTTTCAATTGTAAATATCAATCATCCCCTGTTTTCCTACCCTTAGGGTTGGATTTTTTTCCAAATTTATATGGGCCAACTTCGGAGCATAACCTTTCTAATAAAAAAATAATTATCAAAATTGGACTACGCTGTAAAAAGTTATGCGTGTTCAATGTGTTCATACATAAAAAAATAATTATATGCGTCGACTTGAGAACCTCCACCGTTTTTCGTCGGTCAAAAGTCCGAAAATTGTAAATTATAGTATATTCACAAAAAAAAAATTTTTTGGTTCTTGCCACGGACCTATTGCTTACTTCCCGTTGACCTAGAATCATAATATTTGGCAAGAACGAGGTCTTACAATTATACGGAACCCTTGATGCGTGAGCCTGACGCGCACGTGACGTTTTATTTTACTTGAAAAATATTTTCCTCTCCTTTGACATTGACATACCTAAATTTACCCTAATTTCCATTTGACGCCCCCTAGCGAGATATTTGGAACTACTTTTAAATGCAAATCGAAAACCCTCATTAAAACTGCGAGTTAGCCCATTCAGCGCGCCTCCCCTCACCTGCGCGCGCAATCCGGCATGGCGGCATTTCAATCGACAGTATTTGCATTGGAGCCCATCCGAGTCCAGACGACAGAGAAGATACCCAAAAAAGTTAACTGTTGTGCCTGCATTTAGCGCTTGTGGTGATTAAAGGTAAGTAGGTTTTTAGTATAGTTCCTTAGTTCAAAACGTAGAATGGTTAAATTAAAACAGGCTAAAGCTAGGTTCATATTGCTGTGTTGGGGTGTGTCGGGGCGCCTTCTGTTGTGTCGCGGAGCGTTCATACTTGGGGCGCAATATGGCGCATTTTTTAATCATTCATCGTGTGAGAGTTGTGGTGTAAAAACGTCTTTGAAAATGGAATCATCTGATACTGACAGTGATTTTGATGAAGATATTCAATTTCTAGTATTAATAACTCTTCTTAAAAAATGATTAATAAATACCTAATACTGGACAATTCATAGAGCATTATCTAGCCCCAAGCTAAGCAGAGCTTGTGCTGATATACTTAATACAATACACTACATAGATAGATATTTTTTATTATACATAGAAAAATATCCAGAACATCCTGAACAAATATCTGCAGATCGTAAAAACATTTGTCCCGAGGCGGGAATCAAACGCGCAACCTCCTGCGTCGCACGCGGACCTTTGCCCGCTGCGCCACAGAGGTCGTCAAAAAGAAAAGGAGATATTGGGTTGATCCTATAAATAGCTAAAGAGCTAAAGAGAGAAATCGGTGATTTTTTTTAAAGTAGAACCACGTAGGTAGAACGAACCAAAAAATGCAAGAACCTATTACAGAATGAACTGCATCCCGCGCGGTTACGCGTCGTACTGGCAGATGCACATAATGTGTTGCCACCTGCAGAAAAAAATATCACTAGATTTGGTCTCAAAACTCACTACATTTCGGGGTATATTAGACAAAAATCACTAGATAATTTAAAATGAAATCACGCGTTAGGTACTACAAAATAATGTATTTGTGAAAATAAGAAACTAAAAATACAACATACTGATATCTAATAGCAAAAAGCTAGATAGATATTTGTTTTTGTGTTTTTTTTATACACACAACTCTGTGTTTCTTAATGTCGCTAATTCTTGTAAATATTTCTTTTTGATAAAAATTACAAAAGGCTGTAGTAGTATCGTTTGCTACAGGCCGCAACCACATCTTGATTTCTTAGGTTTCCCATTCTTGTCGATATTTTTGTGAATAATACATCGATCAATTATGCGGCCTTTTGATCGATGCAATAATAGTCTTTTTTTTTACTGGCACATCCATAGTAAATGCGAAATAACTAAGAAATACTTCACAAATCTTACGCGAATGATTTCGATGTGATCACTTACCTACTTTCCCGAACGAAGTTTAGCAACAACTGCCTAGCAACAGTAGCATAGCAAACACCTAACTAAATACATAGGTACTAATACAAATGAACTAGTTTAGTAGGTACGTGATAGGTTCTCATCAGTAGTCGGGGATTCCCCAAGGTAGGTTTGCATAACCAAACAAAAACGTTTTTTTCATGAACCTATAAAGATTCATGGTTTAATTACGTTTTGGCTGTCTAAGAAAAGGATTGTGCTATTTTCACATAAATTGGGGGATTCGTTGCTAATAAGTACCTATGTATTTAAAAAAAAATTCGAGAATCGATAAATATCACTAAAAATCATCAGATATATTTTTAGTGATTTTTTCTTCAGAATATCACTAACGTACTCAAAAAAATAACTAAATCTAGTGATAAAATCACCAAGGTGGCAACGCTGGTCACATTGCTGTGGTGTGCAGGATAGAAGGTTTTTTTCAAGAGGCTTCTAAATTCAAAATTGGGCACTAAATGACCCACGCTTATTACCCAGGCTGTTTTAAGCGGATAAGTGTCACGGTAGTGAGTTAATATGATTTTAGATCGATCCATGCTTGAATAAAGCTTATGCCTTATGCAGCGTTAATGAAACAGCCAGATGACTTAGTAAGCTTTCATAATTGACAATTTCATAATATGTTATGGGCTTTACTTAAGTAGGTACCAGAAGAATCTGAACAGCTAAGTATACAGGCTTACTGGTTAAGTCACCTAGATCGTTGAGGGGGTTGTACTTTCCATTATGACTGAATGATTAGACTACAAAACACCATTACCTAAACTGAATCGTTTTCGAGATATTGGACTTTAAAGTTTTTTTACAAATACTGCCAATTTTTTTTTAATAGTTCTCAAAGAAAAAATATTTTGCCCAAATGTATTTCCTGTTTAAACTATCAATCGTCTACCACAACCCAGTTTATATATTTACCTGCAATTTTGGTGTTGAAAATAAGTAGGTACCTACTTATCTTAATATTTATGTAAGTATGTTTATATACTATATATGTAGATATTGTTTAAAACAAGCTACCTACTACAGAATAAAACGTCAAGTGCGAGTCGGACGCGCGCACCATGATTCAAAGTCAACATGAAGTAGGTACCTACCCTGTATATTTTGGTTAAAGGAGAGAATCAAAAATTATTATTTTCATGTTAATAAATTACAAATTTACGGTTTTCAGATTTTTTCCTTCATTTGTGCTATAAGGCCTTGCTTCTTGCCAAATTTCATAATTCTAGGTCTACGGGAAGTAGGTACCATGTTTTGTGTGCATGTGATTATCTTGGAAATTTCCAAATTTTCGGACATAAACGGCTGTAACTTTTGAGTGCGTTGACTTAGAAGTTTAATTTATATCACGGCTTCAAAAGGTTACGGACGTGAATATTAGACGTTAAGAGTCCGGCGGAGCTCGATCGCAACTTCAATTCGAGGCGCGTGCAAAAATGGCCCCGAATATCGCTATCTCTGTTTAGTTGATGCAGGCGCGCGCGGGACGCGGTAGGTGTACTACATACGTGAACACAACCATCCATAGTGCCGTGCTTGTGCGTGTGCGTGAGTAGGTATACACACCTCTGAATATTACCGTGCCTCTGCTATCGAAAGCGGCAGGTACCTAGGTTAGATACTAGACTAGGTACTAAATTTGACTACCTATTTCTTTAGGCATAAGTACTATTTGCGTTTCATACCTACATAGGTACCTTGGTACTTACATTTTGGGAAGTGCAAGTGTATTTAAAAAAAATCTAAGTGAATGTTTAGTTTGATAACGCGTTTTTTTCTTCAAGTTTCTCTACCTACCTACGTATTTCTCAAGAAATACTTAGGTACCTAGGTACCTATGTAGAACCCAAATATAGGTAATATCATTGGTACCTAGAACCTAACTAAACTGACTGATCGATCAGGAAATACGTACTTAGGTAGTATGTAAGCACCTACGTATGCTCCAGCCAAATTCGGTGTGACATTTTTGTAAACTAACCGAATTTGGATGGAGTGTAGGTAGGTTCGTCATACGGTTCTGCTTCTGCAATACCTAGGATATACCTACCTAAATTTAGGATTAAATACACGAGTAGGTATAGTGAATTTCTGACAAGAAAATAAAAGGCAAGGATATAAACGTAAACACTTTTTTGTTCATTGATATTGACACTTTCATTTATTTAAAAAAAACATTTGATTTTGACTTGACACATTTATTTACTTATCAAAACAACAAATCAATTTACGATTTTGGTAAAGCCATGTGGGGTAACCATATCGGCTAAACACTACGAAATTTGTTATGGTACTTACCTACCTAGCTAGTCAAAAATATACCTAGGTAGTGTGAAAGATACTTATAAAACAAGTATGGATTGATGGATTGGTATGTGTTGATTAGG
Source organism: Eupithecia subfuscata (assembly GCA_963564075.1). Classification (NCBI taxonomy): domain Eukaryota; kingdom Metazoa; phylum Arthropoda; class Insecta; order Lepidoptera; family Geometridae; genus Eupithecia; species Eupithecia subfuscata. The sequence goes on from OY751095.1 coordinate 17,442,746, forward strand.
TACTTCTTTACGCGAAAACTTCTAAACATCTAGGTATATCCAAACTTTAAAAACATCCACCTACATCCAAACTCAAAATATGAGTGTGATAAAATATACACAGGATGCCACGGAAAGGGTTTATTAAACCGAAAAGGGATAATTCTGGAATCCGAGAGATTCAACTTGTGAATAACGATTTTTTAAATTTCGAATATTTATAATTTATTTGTAGGTACGTTTTGTATACCTAAGAATACACGTAAAAAACGATGAAAAAACGTCTAATTTTTTCCTGTTTACTTTCGTTACATTGATTATGGTTACCAACTGCAGCAATAAAAAAAATCGCGGCTCGTTCCGCTCGCCGATATTACTGTTACCTATTTGTGCTCTGTATTTTGATTAGCACAGTGGCAACGTTCCCAATTTTATTGGTCTGGCTGGTCCGCTATTGTCAGTTTGTATCAATCCAACCACCACAATAAAAAGCACAAAATATAACAAATAATCTGCGAGGTCACTTTGTCAACCAGTACAAAAAATTAGTAGACAACAAAATTTTCGCGTTTTGGTCTGGTCGCTGATAACATTTGTTCCTTCTGACTATGATCCAAAGCTCAAAACCCGGCCCGCTTTAGGTCACTTTGCCAAATTTTCTAAAAAGTTGCCCAAAATCTAACAAAAACCAAAAATTATCGCAGCACGCTCTGCTTGCCTCTGATAACATTCTGCTGTTTTGATAAGCTTCTGGTTTGCTCTAGTTCAGGACTCCTTCTCCGTTTCAGGCTAGTTTGCAACTGCAAAATATCTAATACCAAACAACTCACACGCACAGCCAGATCATAAAAAATTTCGTTGATTCTATATGGTGTCTGGGCTCGTTTCGCTCGCCATTACTTATACTTCCTATTGTTGGGTTGGGAGTTGGGGGAAGGGATGTCATTTTTGCGGCCAATATGCAAAACACTGCATTTTGCGTTTCGCTCCGCTCGCCGATAGTATTTTGTCCTTCTCTGTATTTTGTCCTTCTCTGTATTTGGTCCAGTGTGTTTAACATCATTTTGCTAGGTTGTTACCCGAAAAAGTAACAAAAATTTCGGCGGCTCGCTCCGCTCGCCGTTACATTTTTTCCATGTCTTTTTTGTATTTTGAATTTTTTGTTGATGCCCTTGCTCTGCTCGCCCCTATTTATATTCATAGCTTTATATCTACTACCGCAAGTCTCTAAGATTTTCGGGGCTTGCTACGATCGCTATCATTTATTTTTTAAAGATACCTATCAACAACAAAGTAAATGATGCGGGCGAGAGTAAGCAAGTAGACCTACTCTTGCTTACTTTTGCCAAAACTTCAGAAAACATCTCAAAAATTTCGAGGCTCGCTTCGCTCGCTATAACTTATACCTACTATAGTTGGGAGTTGAGTATAAATTTTCCGCGGCTCGCTCCGCTCGCCGATAAAGTTAAGAGGTTTTCAGTGGGGTCTGCAACCGCCTACAAGTACATTTGGTGCTACGGCCCGCACCAAGTGTGACCCCCCCCCAAAGTCTTGGGCTGCGACCGCGCCTGGATACCTACCTACCTAGTACTTCCTTACTTCACATACATTGTAGGTACCTACCTATCTTATGATAGGTACATATATCTAAACAACATGTTAGGTACCTACCTACCTACCAAGGTTGCCTGGAAGAGATCGCTTTCAGCGATAAGGCCGCCCTTTATACTTCCTTTTTTTATAAGCTTTTCTCTGTATTGTTTCCTGTATTTGTGTGGTATAATAAAGTGTTTTCTATCTATCTATCTATCTAGGTAGGTAAGTATTAGGTAGGTATGTAGGTACCTATTTACTTTAAAATAAGAAAACAACTAGCTAATAATAAAATAATTTAGGTAGGTACGTAGGTAGGTAGGTAAGTAAGTACCTACCTACTTACTGTGAGCTACCTACCTACATCCCAACGTTCCGAGTCCATAATATCATTAACCAAACCGTAACTGAAAAATATCAAAGTCCGTAAACAAAGCCAAAGCACGCCAAAGTCGTAGTAGGTAGGTACCTCTAGGTATGTAATGTACCTAAGGAGGTAGGTTATTGTTTCCAAACAACAAGGCAAATCTCAATCCAAGTCAGTGGCACAGGTCTATAGAATAGTGAACAAACAAATACCTACGCACGCACAGCACCGTAACTTGTCAGACACACTGATTTAGAAAATAGTATACTTACTAAATAATAATACCTAACCTAGCTTCTCCTACCATATTATAAGAACCTATCTATGTTCTCCTACCCCTACGACGACCTCCGAAAGTCCCCGAGCGGTGGCGGCGCCCCGTGTAAATACACGTTGCATTAGTGTGTCTGTCCGAGCCACGAGCGATCACACAACCGAAGTGTCCCGTCCCCCGGCCCTGCACCCCTCCCCGTGCGTGCGCGATAGCATGATTGCCGTTTAAAATTTGGTATGAATTTCGCTGTGTTCTGTAATACCAAAAATGATGACTGAAAACTTCTTGTATTCTTCACAAAGTATTGTTATTCTGTAACTAGACAATATTACCTATGTTCCCAAACAAATAACACATAAGATATTGTTGTTTTTATTACGAAACAAATAGGAAGAAAACTGGCCAATTTTGTCTTAAAAATTGCAAAATGCGATTGGCTTTCATTTAATTTTCGGTAAGTATTTTGAAAAAAAAACTATCCAGGAACCTAGATAAATACTATTTGAATACAAATAATACAATAATATAGTCGAAATATGCTTGAATTAGAAATAATTTTGGTATTACGTTTGTATGGACAAGTCGCCTTCCGCTGGCCTCTTAAGAGTCCGGCGGAGCTCGATCGCAACTTCAATTCGAGGCGCGTGCAAAAATCGCCCCGAATATCGCTATCTCTGTTTAGTTGATGCAGGCGCGCGCGGGACGCGGTAGGTGTACTACATACGTGAACACAACCATCCATAGTGCCGTGCTTGTGCGTGTGCGTGAGTAGGTATACACACCTCTGCTATCGAAAGCGGCAGGTAGGTTAGATACTAGACTAGGTACTAAATTTGCCTACCTATTTCTTTAGGCATACTATTTGCGTTTCATACCTACATAGGTACCTTGGTACTTACATTTTGGGAAGTGCAAGTGTATTTTAAAAAAATCTAAGTGAATGTTTAGTTTGATAACGCGTTTTTTTCTTCAAGTTTCTCTACAAGGCCTACCTACCTACGTATTTCTCAAGAAATACTTAGGTACCTAGGTACCTATGTAGAACCCAAATATAGGTAATATCATTGGTACCTAGAACCTAACTAAACTGATCGATCAGGAAATACGTACTTAGGTAGTATGTAAGCACCTACGTATACTCCAGCCAAATTCGGTGTGACATTTTTGTAAACTAACCGAATTTGGATAGAGTGTAGGTAGGTTCGTCATACGGTTCTGCTTCTGCAATACCTAGGATATACCTACCTAAATTTAGGATTAAATACACGAGTAGGTATAGTGAATTTCTGACAAGAAAATAAAAGGCAAGGATATAAACGTAAACACTTTTTTGTTCATTGATATTGACACTTTCATTTATTTAAAAAAAACATTTGATTTTGACTTGACACATTTATTTACTTATCAAAAAAACAAATCAATTTACGATTTTGGTAAAGCCATGTGGGGTAACCATATCGGCTAAACACTACGAAATTTGTTATGGTACTTACCTACCTAGCTAGTCAAAAATATACCTAGGTAGTGTGAAAGATACTTATAAAACAAGTATGGATTGATGGATTGGTATGTGTTGATTAGGTACTTCTTTACGCGAAAACTTCTAAACATCTAGGTATATCCAAACTTTAAAAACATCCACCTACATCCAAACTCAAAATATGAGTGTGATAAAATATACACAGGATGCCACGGAAAGGGTTTATTAAACCGAAAAGGGATAATTCTGGAATCCGAGAGATTCAACTTGTGAATAACGATTTTTTAAATTTCGAATATTTATAATTTATTTGTAGGTACGTTTTGTATACCTAAGAATACACGTAAAAAACGATGAAAAAACGTCTAATTTTTTCCTGTTTACTTTCGTTACATTGATTATGGTTACCAACTGCAGCAATAAAAAAAATCGCGGCTCGTTCCGCTCGCCGATATTACTGTTACCTATTTGTGCTCTGTATTTTGATTAGCACAGTGGCAACGTTCCCAATTTTATTGGTCTGGCTGGTCCGCTATTGTCAGTTTGTATCAATCCAACCACCACAATAAAAAGCACAAAATATAACAAATAATCTGCGAGGTCACTTTGTCAACCAGTACAAAAAATTAGTAGACAACAAAATTTTCGCGTTTTGGTCTGGTCGCTGATAACATTTGTTCCTTCTGACTATGATCCAAAGCTCAAAACCCGGCCCGCTTTAGGTCACTTTGCCAAATTTTCTAAAAAGTTGCCCAAAATCTAACAAAAACCAAAAATTATCGCAGCACGCTCTGCTTGCCTCTGATAACATTCTGCTGTTTTGATAAGCTTCTGGTTTGCTCTAGTTCAGGACTCCTTCTCCGTTTCAGGCTAGTTTGCAACTGCAAAATATCTAATACCAAACAACTCACACGCACAGCCAGATCATAAAAAATTTCGTTGATTCTATATGGTGTCTGGGCTCGTTTCGCTCGCCATTACTTATACTTCCTATTGTTGGGTTGGGAGTTGGGGGAAGGGATGTCATTTTTGCGGCCAATATGCAAAACACTGCATTTTGCGTTTCGCTCCGCTCGCCGATAGTATTTTGTCCTTCTCTGTATTTTGTCCTTCTCTGTATTTGGTCCAGTGTGTTTAACATCATTTTGCTAGGTTGTTACCCGAAAAAGTAACAAAAATTTCGGAGGCTCGCTCCGCTCGCCGTTACATTTTTTCCATGTCTTTTTTGTATTTTGAATTTTTTGTTGATGCCCTTGCTCCGCTCGCCCCTATTTATATTCATAGCTTTATATCTACTACCGCAAGTCTCTAAGATTTTCGGGGCTTGCTACGATCGCTATCATTTATTTTTTATAGATACCTATCAACAACAAAGTAAATGATGCGGGCGAGAGTAAGCAAGTAGACCTACTCTTGCTTACTTTTGCCCAAACTTCAGAAAACATCTCAAAAATTTCGAGGCTCGCTTCGCTCGCTATAACTTATACCTACTATAGTTGGGAGTTGAGTATATATTATCCGCGGCTCGCTCCGCTCGCCGATAAAGTTAAGTGGTTTTCAGTGGGGTCTGCAACCGCCTACAAGTACATTTGGTGCTACGGCCCGCACCAAGTGTGACCCCCCCCAAAGTCTTGGGCTGCGACCGCGCCTGGATACCTACCTACCTAGTACTTCCTTACTTCACATACATTGTAGGTACCTACCTATCTTATGAACTTATGATAGGTACATATATCTAAACAACATGTTAGGTACCTACCTACCTAGGTAGGTAAGTATTAGGTAGGTATGTAGGTACCTATTTACTTTAAAATAAGAAAACAACTAGCTAATAATAAAATAATTTAGGTAGGTACGTAGGTAGGTAGGTAAGTAAGTACCTACCTACTTACTGTGAGATACCTACCTACATCCCAACGTTCCGAGTCCATAATATCATTAACCAAACCGTAAGTGAAAAATATCAAAGTCCGTAAACAAAGCCAAAGCACGCCAAAGTCGTAGTAGGTAGGTACCTCTAGGTATGTAATGTACCTAAGGAGGTAGGTTATTGTTTCCAAACAACAAGGCAAATCTCAATCCAAGTCAGTGGCACAGGTCTATAGAATAGTGAACAAACAAATACCTACGCACGCACAGCACCGTAACTTGTCAGACACACTGATTTAGAAAATAGTATACTTACTAAATAATAATAGGTACCTAACCTAGCTTCTCCTACCATATTATAAGAACCTATCTATGTTCTCCTACCCCTACGACGACCTCCGAAAGTCCCCGAGCGGTGGCGGCGCCCCGTGTAAATACACGTTGCATTAGTGTGTCTGTCCGAGCCACGAGCGATCACACAACCGAAGTGTCCCGTCCCCCGGCCCTGCACCCCGCCCCGAGCGTGCGCGATAGCATGATTGCCGTTTAAAATTTGGTATGAATTTCGCTGTGTTCTGTAATACCAAAAATGATGACTGAAAACTTCTTGTATTCTTCACAAAGTATTGTTATTCTGTAACTAGACAATATTACCTATGTTCCCAAACAAATAACACATAAGATATTGTTGTTTTTATTACGAAACAAATAGGAAGAAAACTGGCCAATTTTGTCTTAAAAATTGCAAAATGCGATTGGCTTTCATTTAATTTTCGGTAAGTATTTTGAAAAAAAAACTATCCAGGAACCTAGATAAATACTATTTGAATACAAATAATACAATAATATAGTCGAAATATGCTTGAATTAGAAATAATTTTGGTATTACGTTTGTATGGACAAGTCGCCTTCCGCTGGCCTCTTAATTTCAACTCGATACGTCCACGCGTTCCTGAGAAAAGAGGGTTGACAGACGGACAGACAGATAGACAGACAGACATACGGACAACAAAGTGATCCTATAAATAAGGGTTCCTTTTTTCCTTTTGAGGTGCAGAACCCTAAAAATCGTTAAAAAATAAAACTAGATGGCGACAAAATATTACAAAAAATGTAGTAAGTACCTAAAATAGACCAAATAAGGCGTTGTATTTAAACTTTAAGGTTCTACATATCTCGAAAACGGTTAAGTTTGGGGTATGAATTATGATGTTTCATAGTCAAATCGTTAAAGTCGAAGCTACAACCCCCTCTAGGATCTAGGTCGACAGAATCAGTAACCCTGTATACATATAGACCTTCTATCTAGTCTATCGTAATAACTTACCTGAACTTGGTAAATCTTCTAGCTAATTTGTTTAATTTTTCGGGGTTTACCTAACTAAACGGACATGGTTGTTGCCGTCGTTAGTCAGGATATGAGCAGAGTGAGAAAGTACCATTACCATAAGTACATTATGAAAAAAAACTAAATTAATTGTAAATTATTTTAATTTTTATGCATTTTCTAAAAAATCTATAAAATCATTATAACTGTAATCATTAAAACTATGAAATCACTACTACTTCAAAAGATGGTCCAGTTACTTTAGAAAATGGCCCACCTACTTCAATTCTTGACGGTCTCGAACGCCTCGGCCATGTCTAAAAATAAAAAAAATACTTATTGTTTGTTCTTGAGTGTAGACTGCGACTCAGCAAACGTCAGTAATCAAAAACACGTTTACAGTATGACTAGGACGCCCTCCGGTGAGGTGGGATGTCGATCTGCGAAAGATGCGTGATGCAGCAATCTGAAGACAGGGCTAAATTTTTACCTCCGTATCAAAGAAACTTCTGGAAATATTGTTGGCACAGCGTCGCTATGCAGTATTCTAGTATAATATTCAGTTCTGTAACATGAATAATGGAAATTTAAAAAGCACAATTCGAGAGTGCTGTGTAGGCTCCCAGTCATGTCTTATCAAGTTTCCTTCTAGCTACATTGCGATCATTAGACTTGAATCTCACGAGATAGTTCTCGCGACACCATAATTATAGTGTATCCAACGCCAACTCTGTCCATGTACCAATCACGGCAATCACCCTGTTATGTTTCCCAAACTATGACAATTTATGTTTAAATCTATGTTTTGTCAAGCAATATTAAACATTTATTGACAATAAACTATCGATTACAACAGTAGGTACCTACTTCACTAGGTGGCTTCAAAAAATTTGGTGCGGTCGTTGCGTTCGGGACGGATGACGGCATCCGTATTCATTCAGTCCATCATCTCGGTTCGCGAGCGCAGAGCACGTTTTGCAAGTTTGTGCATTATAACGGTAAACGATTCGACTTTAATTGCAATAGTGCAACAATTTGAAGAGTGTACGGCAGCCTAAACTTGCGTGGATTCATATTAAAATATTTAAAAAACCGCTTAGGTATCATCCTTTAGCAAATCAGGCTGGACAAGTCACACAGCATTATTTAGCCTCAAGCTAAGCAGAGCTTGTGATAAGGATACTAGATAACTGATATAGGTACATAATAATATACGATTACATTAGGGGTGCATTTACTTCGAAGGACTTCGAAGTTTCGTAAATTCGAAGTTCATAGCCTTTTTTGGCCATTTTCCAAGTTCGAATTTGGTGGCCACAAATTCGAACTTTCGAATTTTGTAGTTTCTATGATTTACCTATGCAAATAAGGCACCTTAAGCAGTCACGTAACGCACTCATGTTATGAAAGAGTGACAGTGTTGAAGCTGAGAGAGCTTTCTCAGCGGCTGGCTACATTTGTAACCGCCTGACTTTTTTAGGGGTTATTATTAACTAACGTAAAATTTAAAGTATTTTCGTATGTTTTGGATTAGGTAAATCACTTTTCCGATTCTAACTCTATCTGTAAAGGGACTCGCAGATCTCGAGAATAAAAGTTATATTTTCTGTCTGAACTTCGAACTTTCGAAATTGAGCTACCGAATTTCGAAAACCAGTTTCGAAATTGAAAAATATTTAACAAAACCCTGACGTTTCGTACCCCTTACAGTGTTTGTGCCTTTGTGGTAACTTTGTAACGTTTTGAAAATAATTAAATTTAAATAATACAATATAAAAAGTAACCTGTACACTTTATCTTTTCCTTACGTAATAAATGCCTTTTGTATTTTTATGCCTTTGTATAAATTCAGCCTGAATCTTTCTAGTGGAATCGTCTTGGTATTTGTTAAAGTTTACTATTTTTAATTTTTTTTGGTATTAGTTAAGTTTTTGAGCATTACCTATCTTTATGATTTTGTAGTATTTAATATATTTATTCAATTTATGTATGTATATAAATATAGTATTTGTTAAGTTATAGTATGTTATTTATTGTATTATTATTATTGTAGTCTATTTAATAAGTAGGTTAAAATTAAATCTTGTATCCTTTGTTTAAGCACATGTACCCACTTTCACAAACTTGTTTCTCTCTCCCAATAAGGTTTGCTGGAAGAGAACTCTATTTAGGGTTAAGCTCGCCTTTGCCATTATTTTTCCTTGTAAATGTTCTACTTGTACCATGTTTTTTTGTGCAATAAAGAATTATGAATTATGAAAGTTTGGATGGATGGATGGATGTTTGTTACCTCTTCACGCCAAAAGTACTGAACGGATCAAACTGAAATTTTGCATATAGGTAATTCTAATCCTGGAATCAAACATAAGCTACTTTTTATCACTTAAATCAGTTCCTGGGATAGAAATCACCTCTAAACGTTTCTATAGAAACAACGCGTGCGAAGCCGCGGGCAGAAGCTAGTAGTCTATAATCGGCACCTGTATCTGTCTCAATCAGCGGCGACTTTTGATACCGTTCGGTTTGTCAAAGGGTGCCGCGATGTCAAAGGGCACCCCTTTGACATCGCGGCACCCTTCTTTGACATCGTGGCGCGGCGCGGATTCTTCTTTGACTACGGCTTGGATGTAGGTAGCAGGTGTCGGACAATGTAATAATCAATAAAATGACGCAGTTTTCAAAGCGTCTAAAAGAATACGTTCCACGCCGAATTCACGCCGATCGGCCGATCGGTGGCATCCTTTGATCTTCTAGATGGAGCACCCAGTGTCTTATTAAATTCTTAATACATATGTATTATCTTTTTTTCAGCCAAAGGACGTTCCTGCTGGTAACTGCAACTCCCACTCGTCCAACATGGCTAACTGCAACTCAGCCAACATGCAAGTTGATATTGAAGGAGCTTTATTAGCGCTTTTGAAAGAAGATATGCTATTTGTTATTAGAGTAAAACAGCGAAAAAAAGAGTTGGATAAATATATCGCGGATCTTTACAAAGAAAAAAACGAATATTTTTATAGTGTAACAGTCACTTTGGCAGAGGTTGAGAAGAGCTGTGATAAAGTAATAAATTACGGGGAAGACTTTCTGAAAGACATGTCTCAAGTAAACATATTTGAAGAAAGACTTCAAATGATTTTAAAGACAATAAAAACCGAATTTGAAACTGAGCTCAAAACTTCATCAAAGATGAAAAAAGAAACATATGCGACTGCAGAAATTAAAGATAACTACACTAAAGCTAATTATAAATTAGCGTCTTTACAAACTTTCGCTGTAGAAGTTGCAGCTTCAGCTCTGCCAAAGGAACCGAAACCCAATGAAGCTGATACACCGTCGTTTCTTTCAAAACTGGACATGATCATATCGGAACTAAAGCACACACTGGAGATGGCATCAACAATAATTGATCATTTTGACGCCCGTCACAATCAACTGGCTGCATTTGCTGCAGAAGTAGAAATAGAGGACCGAAAAGATTTTTTTTCCGTTGGGGCCAATCACGCTCAGATGAACGATGGGCTGGATGGAGCGCAAAGATCAGTTTACGATAAGATCCTGAAACTTTCAACGGCTTCTCAAAAGGCAACCCTTAAAAGGACTATGAAAAGGCCTCCTAATAGAAAAAATCCAGTTGTACCAATAATTTCTCTTGATCAACATAGAGAGAGTATCAAGAAAATTAGGATGAGATTTGAAAAACTTATCTCAGTTTCTAATGAATTTCTCCATCATCTGACGGATAACAACACGACTTTGCTATGGTTACTTGCACTGCGACATGTAGACAATATTTTAGCCGATGATCGCTTTCCGAATATGCCGGCAGCCGCGGCAGCAGGTGAGCCCCAGGCAGACCAGCCTCAAGCAGGCCCGTCGCAGTCAGACCAGCCTCAAGCAGGTTCGTCGCAGGCAGACCAGGCTCAAGCAGGCCCGTCGGAGTCATACCAGCCTCAAACAGGCCCGTCGGAGGCAGACCAACATCAAGCAGGCCCGTCGCAGTCAGATCAGGCTCAAGCAGGCCCGTCGGAGTCATACCAGCCTCAAACAGGCCCGTCGGAGTCATACCAGCCTCAAACAGGCCCGTCGGAGGCAGACCAGCATCAAGCAGGCCCGTCGCAGTCAGATCAGGCTCAAGCAGGCCCGTCGGAGTCATACCAGCCTCAAACAGGCCCGTCGGAGGCAGACCAGCATCAAGCAGGCCCGTCGCAGGCAGACCAGACTCAAGCAGGCCCGTCGGAGTCATACCAGCCTCAAACAGGCCCGTCGGAGGCAGACCAGCATCAAGCAGGCCCGTCGCAGTCAGATCAGGCTCAAGCAGGCCCGTCGCAGGCAGACCAGCCTCAGCAGGCTGCACACTCATCTGGAAGCGTGTTCGACTAGGCTCACTGTAAGCTGAATCGATTGCGAAGCCGACGAACATGGCAAGGTAACCTGCACTCGCATGGTTTTAGCTATGGTTAGTATAGGCTCACTTGCATTGCAGGTATCAATTGTCCTGTAATCTATAATCTCTTCTTTAAATAAAATACGGCTACCAAAATGGGCTTTTGAATAATGGCAGTACTTGATCCTGTTATATGTCATTTCAGATGGGGCTCACTGCACGGTATACAATGGACATCAAAGATTTTGTCGCCACCCAAGCGGGGACCATTCGCTGTTGCCCAGCACGCTAATAAACGGACCTGTTACTAAAACAATTCAAATAGTTCTCTTCTGCAGCACAAATACGGTGTTAATATCTGCAGCGTTCCCCCACAGCAGTAGGTATGCCATAAGACATAACACTGTGGAAGTAGGTGAAATAGACTATTCTAGAAGTATCAACGTCTGTAAGATGACGGATTTTTTTGACTGCATACGCTGCAGAACTAAGTCTCTTCGCTAGCTTATCTGTGTGTAGGCCCCATTGAAGTTTACTATCTAAGGTTATTCCTAAGAATACTGTACTGCTTATAATTTCTAATGTTTCTCTTTTACGTTTAAATCAGCCTTAACTTGTTTTACATTACGTAGAATAAATTTTATACATTTCGTTTTGGTTTCGTTAAGCAAAAGATTATTGACACTAAACCAATACTACCTTTGAGATTGCATTATTCACATCGTCGAAATTTGTGTTTTGTCGTTTTATTTTAAAAATTAATGAAGTATCATCAGCAAACAACACAATCTCGTGATTATTCTTAACAAGAGGAGAACATCTCTCAAATTCTCTAGTCTTAACCCTTCGTGATAAATGTGATAATGCCTGAAAACACGTAAGAAATAAACTGTGATGTTGGTTTTTGCCTGCCTTCTATAAAAAACCCAACAGCAGTGTGTGCGAGGTTATGGTAGATTGTTAAATTTAATTTTTTTCTACACAGTAGGTACCTAAATTGAATTAATCAATTATATAGGCAACTAGTTTCATGTTAGAAGTACAGCAATTAAACTCTAGGCAGTAGGCATGCTGGAAAAAACGTGAAAATGGCTATGTACCAAACAAGCAAGTGCCAAGTACACACCTTTCCCTCAAATTCACCACTGCAGCTACAACAAAATCCATGTTTCACTTTTCACAAAAGAATCTACCTGATTTTCACCAGAGCTGTGCCAAAAACTTCTTGAGTCAAACAGTCAGTCTAATTTTAGAGCTATCATCCTAATTTTAAACCAGTCAGTCTAATTTATAAAATATAGAATAGCTTTCGTCTATTTGACATTCCTAAATCCTAATCATAATATATAAATTTTATCTAATTCTAAAACAACAGAATCGACACCAATGAATATTCAATGTTTTTGGTTTTGTAGTTAGATAGATATGTGGTGCATTACCTAGTAAAGCCGTTTTTAGTTTTAACCCTTAATAGGGCATGGCGCTCCTGGGTGTGTTGGAAGATATGGCTGGGCAAAAATGTCATTTTACATACATGTAGTTAATGATTGTATTATAATGTGAATAATTATCTTGTTCCAATTTTTCAAAAAAACACGTGGGAAAATAATTACTCTTGCCCATTCCGAACATAGTTCTGAGTGATAAGTGGGAAATTATTTCCCAACAAGTGGGAAATATATTTCAACAACGTTACAAGGAGAAGCAGCCTAAGCATGATTGATGATATTAATAAGAACAATATTGAATAAAACCACGAACATAACAGGGCAGACAATTGATTCTCAATATCTGAGTCGAAAGCGGATTCTGTAAGAAAACAACAACAAAATTAAAAATTTAACAAACCCCCCTCCAACAGATTTTCATGAAACATGGCTAAGAACACTCGGGATAAAATTATCTATGACACAAAAAAAACTAAACGAAAATTGGTTCATCCGTTTGGGAGCTACGATACCCAGACAGATACACAAATACACAGACAGACAAGTTAAACTTATAACACCCCTCTCTTTTTGCGTCGGGGGTTAAAAAACAGTAGTAAGTTATGTAAATTAACTTTATTTAATTTTTTAGTAAGATATCAATCTAATATCAGGTTGATAGTAACTAAAAATTGTATTATGAATCACATTCACTAATCTACGGGTAAACTTTTCCCACTTTTTTAGTACATTCTCGAACCTGAACGAGCAACAAGTAAATATTTCCCACACACTTTGATCACAGAATATTCCGTCAGTTTTTGTATTTTTGACTAAAAGTTGACACAATTAGGTGTACTATATCATAATCTAATGAAAAAATACAACAAAAAGTAATTACCAGATTTTTCCTCGACATTATTAGCAAAACTTGTAGAAAATCTCGTCAAAACAGCTTTCTGATCAAAAATTACAGTCACTTTGACTTTGACACTTGTTTTTTTTGGTGCGTTCCGTTTCATTCGATTTTTAGCATGAACCATAGACTAAAATGTTCAAAGATCAGATGACATTGACATTTAGTGGGACTAGGCGGCCTGTTGAACAATTAGAACCTGAAATATCTTGTGGGAAGATATACACTCTTGCCCTATTAAGGGTTAATTATTTCAAACCAAGTTAAAATTGCGAAAATATCAAAAAAGTGCCTTTGGCCCTATTGTGAACGGTTTGGAACCAATTCTGAACAAAAACAGCCTTATTTATGAAATAAGAAAATGAAAGGCAAAATTCTTTATAACAATTTTTAAGGTATCCTGAGGTAAATCCATGTTTCACTTTTCACAAAAGAATCTACCTGATTTTCACCAGAGCTGTGCCAAAAACTTTTTGGGTCAAACAGTCAGTCTAATTTTAGAGCTATCATCATAATTTTAAACCTGTCAGTCTAATTTATAAAATATAGAATAGCTTTCGTCAAATGACATTCCTAAATCCTAATCATAATATATAAATTTTATCTAATTCTAAAACAACAGAATCGATACCAATGAATATTCAATGTTTTTGGTTCTGTAGTTAGATAGATATGTGGTGCATTACCTAGTAAAACCGTTTTTAGTTTTAATTATTTCAAACAAAGTTAAAATTGCGAAAATATCAAAAAAGTGCCTTTGGCCCTATTGTGAACGGTTTGGAACCAATTCTGCACAAAAAGCCTTATTTTATGAATTAAGAAAATGAAAGGCAAAATTCTTTATAACAATTTATAAGGTATCCTGAGGTATACCTACTTGAGGTTTACCTATATCCTCAGACATTATTACACAATTATATAATTTATCTATACTAATAATAATAATATAAAGAGGAAAGAATTGTATTTTTGTATATCTGTATGTTTGTTACGAATAAACTCAAAAACTACTGGACCGATTTCAAAAATTCTTTCACCATTAGAATGCTACATTATTCCTGAGTAACATAGGCTATATTTGTTTCTTGATAAAATTAGGGATCCCTACTAAAACTTCAAAAATGTAACCCAAGGTGTAAAAAAATAGCCATAAATTGTCTATCATCGCATGCGCTGCGGAAACTATTGATGATAGAACAAAAAAATGTTTACACAATATTAAAGACTATATAAATATCTACAAAAAACTCAGCGATACCATATGTCCAACTATTGTAGTTATGTCAGTATAACTATTTTTTTACTTTTTAAAAGTTGATAGAAATACTGACCAAAGTCTGACCATGTTATCCATAACTCTGTATTAATCCTTATCAAAATAAGTTATTTTATAATTAAAACTGTTTCAATACCTGTATATTACTTTTTCAATTATTCAAATCGGACATTCCATTCAAAAGATATTACGAATTTAAAAATGTCAATCTAAACAAAATACTATTAGAAAAATAAATGACGCCGCACCCGGGCAACGCAGCGAGGGAGGTAGGTAAAAATAATAATAATTAATGTCCTCCTAGCCGAATTTCGACCACGGCGGCCAATCTCATCGGAGACTAGCCAGATGCGCAGGACATTATTATAGTGCACAAGTGTGTGCGCTGGTGTGTGGTGCTGACTTAGAATTTGCACAACCCTAACTCTTCCCGCGGGTGTCGTAAGAGGCGACTAAGGGATATCCACCGGGGGCGGGCACGACCGGGGAGAGGTTAAACGCAGGACCAACGGCTTAATGTGCTTTCTGAGGCACGCCCCCGTGCCTCGGAGAGCACGTTAAGCCATCTAACACCGCCAATTTCCTTACTCCGGGCTGCTACAGTGTATATTTCTTGCTAAAAAATACCCAATAACACAAATCTAGGGCCGAACCGGGATTTGAAAACGGGACTACATTATCAGCGGTTGAATACGCGACCGCTATACCAACGGGACAGTCGGATAAAAGTATAAAATGTCCTGCCACAGAAATATTAGAAACCTACGTTTATGCCAATTTTTTTTTAATTAATGTCCGCCCGTGCGAAGCCGGGACGGGCCGCTAGTTCAATATAAACCTGAGAAAATTTCATGTTATTATTTAATTACTGAACCCTATCTTATAAAAGCTAATTAAGTAGGTACCATCTATTTATATCAAAACAACGGCCTGAAATTCGTATAGATAGAATCACGAAGAACCCTAGTAAAATTATACACAAAATTTTTTATTGAAATATTGTCAAAATCTGTTCATAATTAGATTTTAACTTAAAACCTATTTTATTCGTTCATAAATTGGGTCTTAAAACTTTTAAAACCCAATTTATGACCTAATAAAATTCTTAGTTCATAAATGTAACGTTTGGAATAATCATGAACAGCTGAAGTAATAACATGTCAAAACAACACTGTTTCTGTAGTTAACCTCCGTTCATCTTTTGGTTTTTAGAATTATGTATCCGATGCCATTAATTAAAACGTAAAACATCAATAAAAAATCTAAGTTACAATCTACAATATCATAACGTAATTTACAGGGCAGAGTTAATCGTTTCATATTTTGAGAGAAACTGTGGTTAAATGTGAACTTAATTAGTCGGCAGGTATGGCAATCGCGAACGAAGTCGCGGGTACAGCTAGTATTCAAATATAATCATAAAATCTGATCATTATGTATACTGGAAGGTATGATTCCTATGTGTGCGTTAGAAGGTCAAGGAGAGAACAACCATTGCCAGACATTCAAAATAATTATAAAATGGGTACCTATCATTTAAACGATCAGCAGATTAAAGAGGTTTTGGGCAGCCGAAAAATTAATTTTGCAAGCAGAAAAAATATTTTGAGCCGCAGCTAGTGGTCGGCAAAAATGAGGGTAATTTTCACAGGGCTCAAAAATACGTGTCCGGCTCGAAAAAACATACTAAAAGCATCCCTAGCCCTTTGATTTTTTTTTTTGTATAGTAGATTAGACGAAAATAATAGGGGAGGCCTATTTTTGTTTTTTAATTTTCTTATTCTTAATATGTAAAAATAAATAAAATCCTTGGAAATATTGACTTTCGTGGTGCGTCCGGACCTCATGTTCCACTGTTAAAACATTTTTATAAATATTTTTTCCTATGAATTTTAGCATTATTTCACACAGGTTCACAAATAACCAGATAGTTACTAGCTTAACTGACACTATTACTACACAAAAATAAGCTTTAGTTGAAAAGTTAAAACTAGATAACTTCGCGTCCGACGTTTGGCGTTGATACCCCTGGCGCGCACTAATTCATTCATATTATACTGTACTTCAGTAACTACGTGAATAATTGTTAGACCGAGACAAACTATCAGTTGCGCTCCATCAGTGGTGTAGACAGCATTTCTCTATCTCTCCGCGTCGCTCTGTTATTAAGGTAAGTAATCACTTTCCGTGGCTTGGTATACCGCAAATATTGATTACCTTGTAGACAATAAATTCGTTTGTACTAATCCTATTGTTTCAATGATTGTAATAATAGATGCCTTTTGGGTTCCTAATTTCGATTGCAGACGCCAAAGTAATATATACCAGCAATTTAGGAAATTATTTAGGATTTTGTACTCTTTTTTGATTATCGTGGTATTGATTTTCATGTTTTCTGTGGGCAAAAAGTACACAATGTCATTTTAAACCATGAAAATTAAAGCATGTTGGTTAACATTTTTATATGGTTTATTTTTATAATATTTTTTCAGTACTGTTCACTGGGAAATGGTCTACTCACGAGAGGATCGCTTAGTTTCAAAAAGATTGTCTGAAAGACGGAGGAGAGCCCAAAATAGAAATACAAATACAGAAATACAACTTATTCATAAAGCCAATTTACCTATTAATAACTTTTGCACCTATATACAGGGTGGAATTTTGTAATGCCACCTGGAGGGAAAGTAAGTGTTACAGAGATTTCATCCTTTTAATTGACCCTAACGATCTGTGCAATAAAAATACAGGATGTAATTTTTACAGATTTTAGTCGGTTTGATTCCCGGGTGTGGCAAGCGAATTTTCGAAAATCTTTGAATGCAGTTTTCTTTCTTTCCAAAATTAAAGGAATGTTTTCTTTGAGTAAAATTTTCTATGTACAGTATTAAGAGTACTTTTCCTCCAGGTGGCATTACAAAATTCCACCCTGTATACACAGCGTAAACAAGTTTTTAAATACATAATTCAAAGTACACATACATACAGTGCAAAACATTTGTAATTAAATAATCAAGAATAAGTTATTAAAAAGTCAAAAACCACATAAAAATATTAGAATTAATTAACATTAGTCTCCGTTTTCTCGAGTAATTCTGCTACAGAATATAAATTCTGCTCGACAAGCCAACGTTTCAGACGGAACTTGAAGCTAGTTAGACTGCTAGCAGCTGTGACAGCTTCTGGAGGCTGGTGTATACCGCCGGACCCATAACGTGAGTCAACTTTGAGGACTTCGTGAGGGAGCGGGCGATAGTCGAGAGCTTTCCTGCGTTCCGCGTAGGTACGTACCGTACGAGTGGGTGTCGCCGTTCTTCATGTATTTACCTAGGGTCAGACGAACATACACCGCTCACAATGCTGGGCAGTGTAAGTATGTTCTTTGAAATGTGGTCTGGCGGAGACGTCACGACGTATGTTAACTAGGGTGCGTATGGCTCGTTTTTGCATCCGGAAGGCACGCTCCCAGTCAGCAGCGCTCC
The DNA here is from genome assembly GCA_963564075.1 of Eupithecia subfuscata. NCBI lineage: Eukaryota > Metazoa > Arthropoda > Insecta > Lepidoptera > Geometridae > Eupithecia > Eupithecia subfuscata. Next base: position 17,461,120 of record OY751095.1, read on the forward strand.
CCCATAGCTTAGCACCATACTGTAGCACCGAGTGAACAGTTGCGAAGTAACAGCTTCGTGCCACCTCCGCCGGAACCACACGAACCAGCCGTCGGAGCGCAAAACATGCGCTACGTATCTTTTCGCATATTGGCCGTTCCGTTCACATAGACTACAAGCCGTTTCATCACTGCCGACATGAAGATAGTGGGTCTTACTTAGATTCAGAACCAAACCGTTCATCCTGAATCATCCAGACAGTAGGCCGGCCGTCTAACGAGACGGCCGGCCTACTGTCTGAAGCAGCTTCTCCTCTAGAGCGTCTTTGCGGTGACGATCGCGGCCACATCATCTGCGTTTATGAGGGTCTTCGCGGAGGTCACCTCTCTGGGCAGATCGTTCAAGAGGAACGAGAACATTATGTTGGAGACAGATGACCCCTGCGCTATCCCCATAGTGGGGGAGAGGGGCTCTGATCGCTCAGTACCACGGACAACAATTTGTGATCGCTCACGCAGCATCTCCGTAAGTACGGCGAACGAAGCTCCCTAGATCCCATAATGACTCATTTTGGCAGCAAGTATGGCGTGGCTGGCCACGTCGAAGGCTTTAGCTAGGTCGCAGCACAACACGGCCATCTGCACCCGCCGCACCATCTCGCGCGTCAGTGACGTCGTGGAGTAGCCGGCGCAGTACGCATACTGCCAAGGCGACAGGGCGTCCGTCGCCAGCAGGTACTCCACCAGCCGACTGCTCAGCCCGTTCTCGAAAACTTTCGCAATACCTGGTATGATCGATACTGGCCTGTAGATATCCATGTTGTCTGGGGGACACTTTGCTCACTTCGTAGTCACACATAGTCGAAATTTTACCCATTCCCCCATCTCCGAAGATAGCAGAGCGATCCATCTAAATGTCTCTTACCGGTAGGCACATTATATACCTAAGTACATATTTGTATAAGTAATTGAAAAACGTTCGAATGCCTCGGCGCGCGAGTTACACTCGCACTTGACGGATCTTGTTCATCTCATCATTTGTTCGGCTTGCAGCTCGCGGCTGGAATTATAAAAAATCCATAGAAAGCTATGCCCGCCCGCCCCGGGGGGTACTTACCTAAGATAACTGTAGATACCTACCTAGGTAATTGTTTAGAATATAGGTACCTAGCTCAAAACTAATAAAATGATTTCCATAACTTTGAAATAACACCATGCAAGAATAGGTAGGAAGAAAAACTACCTAGGCGTCGTCTGTTTCTCCAGAGCGGATTAAATCTTGTTTGTAGCTAATAGCTATCAAACTAAGTAGGTAGGTACGTAATTGCCTATACACTTGGAAAGGTAGGTAAGGTTAGGTCGCCTAAGATCGGATGTGACATAAGATCGGATGCATGGAATAACTCGCAAACTAGGCAATATTTTCCACTGCTGGTGACACTACTAGATTCGCCATTTTATTCTGCCCTTCTCCTCACACTGCGGCCAGCCAGCGACCAGACGGGACGTGCACACAGGTGATTCGGCAGAAAAGGTGTATTTTGTGGGAAAAATCGTCGATCCGATCTTACCTACAAAACTTTGATGGCTCATTGTGGTGAATACTTTCATTGAATTAATGTAATTAATTATTTTGGGGCAGAATTAGCGAATAATCTTTCGATCTGTATACTTTGATTACGCCTAGGACGTTTACAACCCAAGATCCGGTCTTCCCTGCCAATGCCGAAGATCGGATATAGCGGTGTCCGTTCATGGATGTCAAAAAATTATCAGTGGTTTTCAAGTGTTCATGCCCACTAACGAGACGCTATGATGGCGCTTAGACGACGCTATGACTATCAGATCTTAGGTACCTTTTCATTAATAAGTCCTAGGACACGAAGGATAAAAGTTTGTGAAACTTATTTAGGATGAGGAGGGAAGACCGGACTATGAAAACGCAAAAATAAAGAAATATCGAATCTGTCAAATGTTTTGAGGAATTTCCTGACGGGATCATTGATATTTAATATATGGACGAAGTCCGGATGTTTTCCTAATGTGTACTTTATTACTAAACGAATAGAAGTGAAGATACTACATAGTCCGATCTTCGGTCGAAATGTTATTTTCTTCACTATGATAAGTTGAAAAAAGTCTGTTATTTTGGCTTAGATAAATAGCTTAGAAGCAAACCAAAAAATTAGGGGTTAACCAATATTTCATTGTCTTCAATTTACAGTAGACCGCAACCGAAAAACGACATTGAATCATGAGAAAAAAATTAAAAATGCAGTACGTCTACAATTTTCGGCAAATGCGTCCGATCTTAGGCGACCTAACCTTATTTATTAGGTACAGTTCCCTTCACTTGATATAGGTAATTTTTAATCAAATGTAACATTTTGCGCGGCAGCTTCATTCAACCATTACAAGTACAGTACTTAGGTACATAATAAAGTCAATGAAAAGCGAATTCTTTACCTAGGTGTTAATAGATGGCGTTGATCCATCAGTCCAAAATTATTCTATTCCACGATTAAACCAATTACCTACTTACCTAAATCATTAAGAGTCGTTTGATAGCAAAAATTTTTTTTAGTTTATTCAATAGGTAAGCTTTTTGCATCTCGAAAATTACCTAGATTTATCTCGAGCTGCAAAAAGCTTATTGAATAAACTAAAAAAGTAATTATAAATAATAGCAAATCGAATCACAACATTTTGAGAAGGTCTGCTTTGAGAACCCTGCTTATCACCTCGATAAGCCTCATCAGATCTTCACCAAATTTTTATGAAAACAACTTAGAGTACCTAGAGTAGGTACTAAAAATTAAAAATAATCTTCGAAATCAAATCTCATAATAGATCAAAGAAGTTCAGTAGCATTAGCACCATCTAGTACAAAGTGTTACAAAGATGTTCTAATAGGTGGCGCTGTACTGATAATATTCTCTTGCATTATACTGCAACTTGCGGAGCTATTCTGGTCTTCATGCCAAAATTCCTGATCAGATCTTTACCAAATTTTTATGAGAAGAATTATAAATTATTTATTATTTATTCAATTAAAAATATTATCATCGAAATCAAATGTCTTAAAGCCGAGATATTCTAAAGACCTCTTTTTGCCTTTTTTTAAAGGAAGTACACCTTTGATCAAAAAACCCCGACGACAAAAAAATTCTATAAAATCGTTGAATCTGTACACCAAGTTTCGTACCGATCGGTTGTAAAATACGACCTGTAGAGGTGTACGGACATACTGACAGAAAAGCTATTTTGGCCAGACTTGAAACGAAGACTTTCATTCACTTCGTTCACGACGTCAATTAAAATGTGTTTTAGACTGATTGTTATTTTTTCATCAAGCCTTTAAAAATAAGATAAGTAAGTACCTATTATGTGCAGACTGATTGTTATTTGTTTAGACTGATTATTATATGTGTAGACTGATAAGTTATTTGTTTATCAAGCAAATAGTATGATATGTATATATGTATTTTTAATTGAATGGTTGTTGTTTATAATTCTTCTGATAAAAATTTGGTAAAGATCTGATCAGGATTTTTGGCATGAAGACCAGAATAGCTCCGCAAGATGCAGTTTAATGCAAAAGAATATTATCAGTACAGCGCCACCTATTAGAACATCTTTGTAACACTTTGTACTAGATGGCACTAATGCTACTGAACTTCTTTGATTTATTATGAGATTTGATTTCGAAGATTATTTTTAATTTTTAGTACCTACTCTAGGTACTCTTAGTTGTTTTCATAAAAATTTGGTGAAGATCTGATGAGGCTTATCGATGTGATAAGCAGAGTTCTCAAAGCAGACCTTCTCAAAATGTTGTGATTTGATTTTCTATTATAAATATATGTAATTTTCGAGCTTCAAAAAGCTTACTGAATAAAATAAAAAAGTTTTTTTTGCTATCAAACGACTTTTATTGATTTAGGTAAGTAGGTACTTGGTTTAATCGTGGAATAGAATAACTTTGGACAAATAATATCGCAAAAATTTTCGACTTCGACGGGACTTGAACCCGCGTCCTCCCCTCAGTACGGGAATCTGATAACCAACTACACCACGAAGTCTGAGTTTGATTTCTTAGAAATTAGAAATTATCCAGAGTGCGAGGCCTACGCACTATAATAACAAAAAGTAAGCATTTATTTGAATTAAAAGTATTGTTATAAATAGAAGTCTTTTAGTATTTCATTATGCTAAGACAAGTTAGGCATACACACAGCAATAAAATTCATTTATCATTTATCACAATTTTTTGTAGCTCCTAATACAACAATACCTATATAATTTTTATGATATTTTTTAAAAAGGTCATAGTCACAGACTATGATCCCTTTTACAGTTTTCTAATTTTACAAAATTGAAAGGTAATGTATCACAATGTATAAAAACACAAGTAAGGATTATTGTTCAGCTTAACTAACTAGTAAATAAACCGGTAACAGTTGAAATTGAAAAACAATAAACTGCTTAAAAAGGATCAAAGTTGACTATGATCCTTCTTAATATTTTTTCCAACTAAGTATGTAAGTTTAATTGAGTTAAGAATCAATATTTTTTATTGATTAGAATCAAGTTATTTGATCACATACGAACATCTTAAAGTTATAGGATGAGTGGTTTCGGAACATGCCCTTCAATGAGAAGAAACCATTAAAAAATAATGGGGTAGGTAATCTAGAAATAAGCCTTAAGCCTAAGTATCTGGTCCATACAATAACTTAAGCGTGCTATCCATTTAAATCCAAGTCGAATTGGAGTACAACTGTTGAGCCTCTAAAATAGTGCAAAAGCTTTTTAAACGTTGGAGATTCAAACTTAGGTTTGGATATGGGTTGTAAATTTGGATACAATTTTATTATATTTTGAATGTCTGGCAATGGTTGTTCTCTCCTTGACCTTCTAACACACACATAGGAATCATACCTTCCAGTATACATAATGATCAGATTGTATGATTATATTTGATAAATATTATGATTATGCTTAACGCATTCACTGCCTAGCCTCGGCGGTGCGACCCGCAGGGGCGCGCCGCCGAAACAGGAGGGTCGAGAGGCTCGTCTGCGTCTTGGGCCATGAAAGTGTTAGTTTAGCTCATGGCTCTACACAAATATATTTTTAAGATTCGCTTTTGGACAATAATGCAAGAGGCTGAGTCTTAAATTGTCTTAATGCGTCTACCTCTCGATTGGTGTCGGCATAAAGCGACTTAGTCTGACTACGTTTTAGGCACACCCGGACAAAAGGACAAGATCGTTTTTATACTGTTTCATATGCGTTTTGTAACTTGTAGTGTAAATAAGTTGTAATTTTCATTGTAAATAGTTGTTTACACTTCATCCTGAACCTCAACAGCCTGTATTGTTCCACTACTGGACGCAGGCCTCCTCCTAATAAGCGCCTATTGGCTTTTATCACATGGGGGGCAAATGCCTATAATCCCTGCGCTGGGTATGCGGGTTGGGGATCGTAGTTCGGTGGTAGAATTGCTCTGCAGGGGGCGCTGCTGCCCGCCCCCGGTGGATATCCCTTAGTCGCCTCTAACGACACCCGCGGGAAGAGTTGGCGTGGTGCAAATTCTAAGCCACACAGCTACGCTTCATGATTAGGGTAAAAGCTCGTTATTCGTGGTTAACTTATTCAGGATTTCGCTATTCGCTGGTAAAAATTGCGACTCGTTTCCTATTTTCAAATTTTTGACCACGCTATGCATTAAGCGCGTAAATGTATGGAATTTAACAGAAATGTAGTGTCAACTTTGCCTAGAGCAATGTTAAATTAAATAAACATAAGTCTGCAGTTTTTAAAAGAGCTTTTGGAATATAAACCTTAAATTCAGTGTTTATGCATTGTACTTTTTCCCTTGAAGCTTGTTAGCCATGGTTGTGTATGTTTATATTTTTCAATAGGCAATGCTGCCATCAGGTATAAGTGACTTTCTCCCAAATAATCAAACGCAACTCAGGTATAAGTTCGTCTCAAGTCGCGGTTTTCAATGAAAAACTGTCAAAAATTCGTCACTTGGGACGTGCTGCGGTTGAATATTTGGCGGTTTGCCTACTATCTATAAGTTGACATTAAAACTATATCTTGCTAGAAGTACAGGTTTCGTTACCATATTCTTCTTAACATAACATTTTATTGTTTTGCTAATTCGAAAAAAATACTACTTCTTTACGATACGAGTACCTACGTTTGTGCCAGTTTCTTAGAGGCTTGAAATTAGGCAAAGATGCAAGCTTTTACTGTACCTATTACGAAACGAGACTTGCCATACTTTCTATAATAATGGTTTTATTCGGATCGGTTTTTCACGAAGGTCCCAATTCTACCTACCAATTTGTATAAAGATTTTGATACAAAAAGGTTCTGAAATCTTGGATCTTCTAATTAAAACTCAAATAAATCCCTAAGTCTATTTTTATTTTATTTAGAGTACTTAAATGCTTTGGACAAATTTATCGGTGATAGGGTTGCTAAAAGTAAAGTAAAACAGAATAATCACGCGACAATAAATTTATTGTGATGATTTAGCTATATTAATCATTCACGCACATATGTACTATGTATATAAACCAACTTATAAAAGATTCTGATATGAGGACAATTACTAAATTTCACATGAGAAATAGAAAGATAGGAACTAATAAAAAATACACAGAACATAATATACTCCGTCTACGATCTTTTTTCTTTCTGGTACATGCACGACTATGAAGTTTCCATAATGCTGTCAGGTGACTGAATGACAGAATGAAACATAGACACAGTTACTCTTGAAGCAAGTAGCAATTAAAACAACAAGAATGATAAGTACTATTTTATTGTAGCAAGTTGATATTGCGATGGAACCTTGTCACAATAACAGCTGCGTGACGTCATCCGTCGCAAAAAAGTACAGATAGCAAAAAAATGTAATAAAAAGTAAATAAGCTAGGGTTATGGGATATTTGTATTTAAACCAGGCCACACGTTCCGTGACTTTGGTAGAATTTTGCAAAATATTCAAAATGTCTATTACTAGTTGCTTCGACATCAAAATGTCCTCAGTAGTGTTCGAAGCACTTTTTAAGGCACAGTTTATATTTTGGATAACTAACTTAGTCTTCTTTCTCTTTTAAAAAATAATTGTCCACTTTAATTATCATTTCACGAGCACGACTATTAATTAATTTCTTACTCATTTTAACGGGTAACAGGTAACAAAACTCAAAAATAACAATAAAACAGGATAACAAAAACAAAAAGCTATAACAAGTACGCGTAAGCACGTAAGCGCGGGCTGACCTTGCGAACGGTACTGACGGTGCGACGTCGACTACGTCACCAAGATGGCCGCCAATCGCAATATCAACTTGCGGGGCTTATATTGATAATTCGGATTCTCAGCATAAGTCATAGACGCCTGAGTATGTCTGTAGGTAAAGAAGATAATACAAAATGTTGAGTAAAATACCAAAATCGATTACAACTTCTTCATAAACAAAATCGATTGTCATAAAAATAGAATCGGTCATTAGGACACGACTACTTGACTAGTCTAACTGCCAAATAAAAAATAAGATCGTGGAATGAGTATACTCGCATAAAAAATAAAAATTCAACCATAGAACACAAATACTTGCAAATACTTACAACCACTTATCATATCAATCATCCGGCTTTGCTAGTCCATGGCTCGTTATAGGCCTTGATAGATGCCTTATTGGCGTTTTCACACCCTCTGCTCGTAAAACGCAATTTATACAAGGGTAGTATTTAACGCAAATACAAAAATTACTGATTGCACAGCAAAATACTCAATTCAAAATCGGGCTCAGGAACCCCCCCCCCCCCCCCAACTTCGCGCAGGGGTGGGGGGCATCGGGCTTTGGGTACAATGAAACACTTTGACACACACTAGAGAAAGAGTCGCCACAAAACCGCCTCCCCGTGTGGGTGGGACGACGCCTCCAGGTCTCTCTGGTGAATTTGCAATCAGTATAATTTGCTGTGCAGAAATTGATAGGTGATTATTTAATTTCTAATAGTTGTAATTTATTTCTATTATTTGATTGTAATTTTCTTTGTACATTGTAAAAGTACCTGTTTAGTGATACAGGTACTTTTATTTGATATGCAATTATTAATATCCCTTTATATAATCGATATAATCTCTAACCGAAAGTAAGTGATTATAGCCATATTAGCTTAAAAAGGTTTTACCAAATTCAAACAAATCGAATGATATTATACAATAGTACATGGTGGCACGGAAAGGATGCACTAAGCCGAAATGGTGATTCTGTACCCCGAGGGGAACTTGAGAATAACGATTTTTTGAATTTCGAATATTTTGTTATTTTTTTGCGAAAAAAAGAGATCAAAAATCACTGAAAATAATGTTGACCCCTTGATTTCCAGAATCACCGCTTTTCGGCTTAGTACACCCTTTCCGCGGCACCCTGTATACGAACATAGTTCGACAGAAAGTGTGAAAAGTTGTCGAAAGACAAAGCTGTCTCTGTCTTGGGCGTGATTAAATCCCACTCGCAGTCAGGATTCCAGTAACTCCGAACCCTCGCTTCGCTCGTGAGTTTTTCTGGAAACCTAAGTTGCGCTCGGATTTCAATGACGCCCGTGACGCAAGACACTCTTTTGAGCCCTCGGTAAATAATCTACTATTACCTTAAGGGATAATGGGTATCAACCACATTAGAATGTTAGTACTACTACTGTAATAAATACGTTGTTACTTCATAGATATTCTACAGTTTCCCATTTACCAATATCTTTTGAATTATTTTTCTTCGGGAATGCAAAGGGTAAAATTAGAAATAATTTACATGTTTATAACATATAAATAATCGCAACTATGAGACTACTCGTTTATTGAATTTATTAACAGGAAAACAGTTGATTTCATATCTTGTATGTTATTTTATAAAACATTAACATGTACAAGTATATTTATTTAAATCTGCTTATTCGCGTTGGAAGGATCATCATTGGCATATGAAAACAATACTTTGACGCGATGAAAAGTTGGATTATAAATTTTTTAGGACAATCTAGATCATTTTAATTAATATATTGTTTTATCATATCGAATACCAGATTAAAAATTGTATAATGTGTAAATCGTACACGTAGGTACATTAAATATATAAATAATACATGGTTTTATTAAAATGTAAGAAATTTTAATTTGGTGCCTTAAGGCCTAGATAAGCGAAATTTGACCTATAGGGCCCTAAAGGTCAAATTTCAATTATTTAGGTTTAAGTCCCAATTTCAATCAATAAGAGCACCGAACTCAGCATATTACCTACATAAATAAACGAGTATACTCAAAGATTTCAAGTTTAAATAAATATACATATAGACAAATTAACAACTAAGGTTCACACAACAAAAAGCTTTCATAAGCTCCACAATTCTAATAATGTGATAAAGGTGCTTCGAAAACTGTATAAAATCATATGTTTACAAATCTTAAATTTATATAATGGAGACCAAGAAGGAAGATGCTGATGGTGTACATTTTTCACTTAACAAGAAGGTTGGAAGTGAGGCGAAACCTCGGACATTATTAACGGTCATACATTGTACCACAATTTCTGTTAAAGGGGTTTGAAGATTTTAGTATGGAGGTTGGTCACATCAGCTACCAGAATAATTATTTCTCTAAGTCGCCGCGCACAATGAATGTTATATATTTGGATAGATGACACTTATATAAATAAAAAATGTCAACATAATGGCCTAAAGCGACAAGTTACCGAGATATTCACAGATGAAAACCATTTGCGGTACTTTTTTTTTATATGTGAATATCTTGGAAACCTTACGCTTTAGGACATTGACGGCTTTTGAACGGTCGATAATTTCAATACACATCCTTAAATTGATTATTGCTAGTATATAATATAAGCGCCCGAATACTAGCCTCGGTTCTAGATTCCCAGATATTTTATTAGAATTTTCACATTAAAAATTTTCATTTCATTGACTCATTTTTTTGCACATTTTTTTTCTATAAGTACCTATGCGTTGTTTTATAGTTTTTGTTAAGTTGTTATCTTGCTGTTGTCTGTTTTCAATTTTTGCTAAGGGATACATACATAAATTGATTGGTTAACAAAATAACTTATTTTCTAGAACCGAGTTTAGTAATAGATAAACGCAGTTTAAGAGACCACACGCTGGGACAAAAATATCGCTGGCAATGGTCACTCTATGGGTATAACATTAACAACAAAATCAGCGTGTCTCACACGGCGCCATTATCGCCGCGACACATTCGCTCATGGAGGGGGTGTGGTCCCATAATGTTCACAAACCGCAAGAATAATATAAAAACTATTATTTTTAGTTAGGACTAGAAACTGTTTTTCTCACAATGTTCTTGTTACGACTTATACTGGCTCATAGTAAAAAGTTTAGTTTTTTACTGCCATAATAAATTACTTATAGATTAATAGAATAGTTCGTTCGTTATTACTTATTTAAAAATAGATTTAGTTATGTATAAATATTAACTTCGATTTTATTTATATTTTTTCTTTTAAATAGGTACTTCGTGGATAAGCTAGACTACTTTATTAAGACACTGTAAAAGTCTATCGTTTCGTTTGTTATCAGGGCCCATAATTTTAAAACAAAAATCAAAGTTTCTGATTATATCTTATGTAATTGACATTAGAGTAGGTTTTGCACAATACTGGTTCAGAAACGTCGATTTTCGTTCGGCCAGAGGTCTCTGTTCAAACGTTATGCGTGGAAACGTATCTACTTGTACGTTACGCACGTTGGTACGCGTACAGGTTATTAAATATAGTGATTAATACCAATGAAAAGGTTGATAAATAACTAACACATACGTGGGTTTGAAATGGAAGTAAAGGGAACCACGAATTCTATAAATTAGTCTACACCTATAACATCAGATGAAATGTCTCTGGAAGTAAGATAACGTTTTTGATTTTGAACCCAAAACGTATCACCTGGAAGTTGACTGTCGAGCAAAAACTAAGGTGTCTTTGACCAGGATATCATATATCTTAATATTCAAATTCAATTATATCTTCAAAATCAATACATGTTCTATTTTCTGGAAGTCTCGTGAAAACTTATAAATACTTACATTAATATTAATTACGATAACATCATAATTAGATTTATATGCTAAACATTGTCATGTCTATTACACATTGTTAGGTCAGACCGGTTGAAAGTACTACACTAAAAATCGGCCACGGAAGTAAAATCTGTTGTCCCACTCGGACTCGCGTTTCATAAGAGTTTTTTAGCAGACTGTCTCAGTCGCTCTTCATATCACCAAGTTTTGACACAAGCGGGAATCTCACGATTCTCAGTTGATTCGCGTAGTCGCATACGATTGCGTCTTTCAAAGGAAGGATTTGCCTTACCAGGATGCACCCGTCGCTTTGGCCTGCAAAGAAAATATTATAAAATATAATAGTTATAAGATCCCTAACAAAACAAGGTTCCTAAGTGTCAAATGAAAGAGGTGCATCGATCCCGGTATAATCTCGATCGAGTGATCTTTTCAATAAGTTTTGCAGGCAAACTGATTTAGATGACGTAGGCACTTAGGTTTAAATTAATTTTATATAGGTACATAGTTTATTGCTAATGTTTTTATTCCACGTTTGTCATTTGAGCTGTAGTCTATTTAAGTTCACATGTCATTAGTTAAATTGTCACTATACGTGCAAATCTTTAATTGGCTCTCTGATGTTATTACGTAATTTGATCAAGCTCTTCTTTTTCCAATAAATAAAATAAATAAATGTTTTTTTTTTGCGATTGATTTGGGATTAACACAGAATTACTTGGAAAAAAATTATGTCGGCATCAAGGTAGGTGTAATTATCATAAAACTTCTTGTCTTCTGGCAAATCACGTGACAAAGATGCCGCAGAACGTAATTTTTAGGCCATATTAGTGGGCGGTTACCTATTCATATTCATATAAATCACTGTGTACATTTTTAGGTCTTAGTATTTAAGTAATGTATAAAAGACACAATGGTACCCTAGCAGGGCGTGGCAATAGGTACTGAGAGAGACTTTTTGGACAGTCGCGTCGATTATTCACTGTGAGTTTTTGTTTAGCGAGACAGAAGAAGCTGTACCATCTCTTTCGCCTGCTGCGTTGTCCGCGGTTTAAGAATTATATTGAAATTGAAAATTGAAATTGCCTGTTTTATTTAACAGTTGGGAATAGGAATGGCCTTCGCCGTGGGCTAGTATTATTCACTGAGCTCCATTATACAAGTACGCTGGAGATCATATATTCGATGACAGACCATTTGATTTTCGCCATTTTGGCGTCCCTGTAGGCCAAGCACGGGGATTGTTTTCTAGGGTAGAATAGACATTAATTACATCGCATCGTCTTACATTTCGTACATTATTGAAGTTGACGTAATAAATTTAAAATAATTTACGCATTCGATGACAAAGTGACGTAATTTTTCTCTTTTCTACTCTAGACAACAAACCCCGTGCTTGACCTGCAGGACCGTCCATGAATATAATATTATGGTTGTCGAATTGTTTTGGTACGCCTCAATTAATGATAATTTTAATACCAGAAACGGTCGAGGGGCGCTTTTAATCGGCGCATTAAACAGCTGTCATTGCGTTCAAAATATCTCTCCAGTGTCCTTGTATAATGGAGCTCAGGGTATTATTTCTTTTACTTGTAAAATATGAGTATCAAGATCACCAATTTTTATGGGCTTCAGATTTGAATGGGCCTGGCAATCATCCATTCAATCGAAATATTTCCCTTCCATTGATCCATTTATTTAGCGTAATAATCCCGCAGGTCGTTATGGAAATTTTCCGAGCTTAAGAAGGCGTATTGAGCGCCATTTTGTGAAAAGGACAGGCATAGGATTTCGTGTTGATAGGAGCGGGAACAGAGCATACGTTTTTGGAACGGCGTGAGCGCAAAAACGATGTTTTTACTTATTTACAAGAAAACTACACAACCTATGAAGAAACTGTATTAAGGAACCCAAGAATTTGTAATAACTTAGGAATCAAAACAAAAATCTTTTCTGTAGACCGCAGTGATCCTCAGATCTCGTTCAAATTAGGTGCAGAACACAAACACTTTCATGTTTTTTTTCGCAATCGTGTTTTCAATTTTAAGAGAGAAGAATGTTGAATTTATGTAATTCGAGTTTTCTACCACGGGGATCCCGTGAGTACTGAGATCTAGGCCTAGTTTGACAACCGAACTAGGGTTGCCACCTTTTTTTTGAGAAAATAAAGTATAATTTACCTGGTAAGAGGTTAAAGAAAAGTACGCCATGTAAAAATAGAGTAATAAAGTATAGAGTACGTTAGCCCGAAATAAAGTACAATACTTTATTATAAAGTACGGGTGGCAACCCTAAACCGAACCGCTCGCCGGTTCGCCCACACAGGACGCCCCACAGGTAATTATAGTGACAAGGAGCTCCTCGTAACTATAATAGGCTAGTATTCTAACGATTTTCATAATGTCTTGCCGGGAAACATTTCACGGTGGACGCACCAGGTGCGTCACCGGCATTGGAATAAAAATTACGTGAACACACAAGGCGAGCCGGTGACACTGGACGTGTCAAAGTTCCGCGTGACGTCACACCTTGCAACACTTTTTAGCAAGGTGTGACGTCATCCCTAAACTTTGACGCGCTTTATTTATTCACTTTTTGTTCGATTGACAAAAGAAATAATGTGTCCAATATCTCCAGACAATCTAACTGGCGGACTAGATAGAATATTTTTCTACTCAGGACTTTGCCCCATTATCCGTGTTGTTACTTACCTAACAACACCCTTCGTATGACGTCACCGCTGCTCAGATCGTACGCCGTCAGCCCGCTGCGGTCGCCCATCACCAACATCGTGTGCGTGAGAGGTAGCATCTTACTCATGTAGTTGAGACCCTGCAACCAAAACATTTATTTATTTTATTTATTTACTAGCGACCCGTCCCGGCTACGTACGGGTGTAATGCTTATACTAAATATACTACAGAATCGGCCGCCCGGTACCGCCGCAACCGCTATGTCCCTGCATTTTAAATCTGTAATATCTTCGAAAATATTCATTCAAATTACATTCTTTATAGGGAAATATTGGCCTATATAAAATGCACGATGTATTTAAAGTACTTAAGGCGATTTTGAGCAATACAGCATTAATCTTTATCCAAGGATTAATGCTGTATTGCTAATATTGTATAATAGGCACAGTAAGTATACCCACAATATGTATAGAGTTAAGCATATGTCCCTGGAATCTGTCCCATATACAGAGCCGCTCGTCCGCGCCCGCAGACACTACGTACGAAGCTGTGTACGCCAGTGACGTCACCGCGCCGTCGTGCGCTTGCATGCTGTATAGGCATGCTCCTGAAACATACAAGGAAATTGAGGTTTAAGGGGGTTGGTCAAGAGTGAAAAAAAGGGTTTTACTATTTCAAGGTCATTACAGTCATTTAGTCATTTAGATAGCAGGAAGAAGTTATGCGTACATTTTAAGCCATTTAAATGGAAATGGAATGTCAGAATATTTAGGCATAGGCGCCTGTAACTTTTGATAACGTTGACTTGGAAATTTGATTTATTCACAGCCTCAAGGTGTTACATACTTCAGTGTTTTATATAAATTTCAACTTGATAGCTCAACGCGTTCCTGAGATAAAGGTCTTGACAAACAGTCAACAAATACATAAGGGTACCTTTCTCTTTTTGAAGTACGGAACCCTAAAAAGACAGATATGAGCTGTCGTAAATGGCGATGTCAGCGTGCTCTGCATGACGCATTTGGAACTAAAACTATCCGATTACTCAGCATCAGTTCATTGATAGATTCGAGCGCCAGTGGTCGCATATGAAATACTTTTACAGTGCAGCGAGCGACTCGAGCAGCAAGCCCCCACACGTCACGAGCCAAGCGAGACGCAGTCCCTCACACATAGTGGCGAGCGAAGAGAGCCACGCTGTGTGTGCCTCGCATTGTTATGCTGCACCTCTCTTAGCGTAGCGTGAAAGTGAGTAATGAACGGTGTAACAGTGAGTAATGAATTCGTCAAACTACGATAGTTTTTACAGTAAAACAGGCAAAAGAGGTTTCACGTACGCCACTGCGGCTGCGCCCCCAATAAAGCCAACCGGCACACCATACATACCAGTATGCAGGTCCCAGACACACAGCAGCCCGTCCTGCGAGCCGCTGCCGGCGATGGTGGGGGTGGCGTGGTCGATGAAGCAGCTGGTGATCGGCCCGCAGTGCCCGTGGAGTGTGAATAACGCGCTTAGCTCCGAGCTTGAGAACACCTGCAACAAGCAACTGGTTAACTCTTTGGCTCATGGTGGCGCAGAAACTGAATAGAATATAAGATATATTTATTTGGACACAGGTACAAAAAAAGTTAAAAATAAACAAACGGAAAACCAAAACGGTTTAACATGGAGGTAAGCGACACGATAGTATGTGTCTAGGTGGTAGTTTAAAATATAAGGTGGCTCTCCGCGTCCCTGCGCCGAAACAGGTGTTGGCTCAGTGTGTGCTGAACATTTTATGCTTAGCCCTGTTTTTCAGGATCAACAGGATATTTCGTTATCCCAGATAGGATTGCTTTGCTACGAAAATCGGGCAGTCCTATTTGCAGTGGGGTAGTGTAGTCGTATTTCGTGGCATAGAGGCCTGTTCAGACCAACGTGATATTCGCTACACAAAGCAGCAGCGAAATCCGAGTGGGTAAGCAGTACCGCTTGTCAACGGGTTTTCATTGACCTAATCAGTTTCCTGATGGAATCCTGTGGGATTTCCTGCCACTCTTCGACTAAAGCAGTTTTCGGGTCTTCTCTCGACGCCGGAGCTGGATATCTTCCTCCTACCCGCCGTTTTAGCTTGTACCACATATGCTCGATTGGGTTTAGGTCAGGACAGAGGGCTGGCCACTCTGGCCAGTCCAGTGTGGGAATGCCGACATCTTCCAGGTGCTGTCTAGTCACAGCAGCGGTGTGGCATTATCGTGCATTAGCAGGAAATCTTCGCCAATAAATCCGGCGTAAGGGAGTACATGGCCTAGAAAAATGTCGTTAATGTATCTTTCTGCGGTAGTCCGCCACTAGGTATGAAAATTAGCTCCGTTTTTGCTTCAATAGAAATCCCCGCCCACATCATACAAGACCCTCCCCCGTATACCACTGTTTCCGCAAAGCAGCATTGTGCGAATCGCTTTCTTGGTCTCCTATAGACTCTACATCGACGGTCGCTACCATGTAGGCATATTCTGTTTTCTTCCGAAAAAAGAACTCGACTCCAATTACTCCATATCTCAATCTAAGTGATCGCGAGCAAACTGAAGCCGGGCTTGTCGGTGGGCTGGAGACAATTTGGGTCCCGTGGCTCGACTTTTTGGGGCAAAGTCCGCTTCTTTGAGCCTACGTCTGACCGTCCACTCGCAAAAAGCCCTCCCTCGAACTTCTCTGAGCTGCTGCTGGACGTCTACGCCGGCCAGGTGTCGATTTCGGAGAGAAGTGGTGACAGTAAATCGATCATCTCTTGACGTAGTGCATCGCCGTCGTCCAGAACCTGGTCTTCGGACTAAGTTCTCAGACTCCCTGAATCTCTCGTACACCTTGGAGACACAGGACTGGCTTAAGTGAAGCTGTCGGGCGATACAACGCGGAGACAACCCTTGCTAAATTAGGCTGACAATTTGAGCGGCTTCTGTGGCTGTGGTTCTATCTTCAGATCTTTTTCCCGGTAAAGTAAAACATTGGACCGACCAATTTCCATAAACGCCCTCATTTTATAGGATTTGAGGACTTCCAAACAAAATTGATGTTTTTTGTTTTCACGTTTCATGACACAATAAAATAAAATAAAATAAAAATAGCCTTTAATCTCTGACTTTTACAATTTTACTAATATTTACCTTATAGATTTATCTAGTTATCTATTTAATAATTATTGACACCGGTTCTTGTAAGTCAGGTTGTCCTTTGACATAGGCCTCCTCCATTGTGTTCCATTGCAAGCGGTTTAGGCATGCCCTACGCCATCCCTCAGGCAGATCATCTTCCCAACGCTTAGTAGGTCTGCCTCTGCTGCGTTTCCCTTCACGTGGGTACCAGACTGTTGTCTCATAGGATCATTTCCTTCTCGTGGATCTCATAGTATGGCCGGTCCATCTCCATTTCAGTCTGCGTATTTTGGTTGTTACATCTGCTACTTTGGTGATCATTCTTATTTCGGTCATGATCAATGCCAGATTAAAGGACCGGAAAAGACTGACCGAAATAAGAATGATCATGACACAAGGTGAATAATTATTGGTTATGATATCAAAAGAGTTTGATAGCTAACAAAATTACCTTTCAAATGATATACCACAATCTATAGTTCATTCACATAAATTGTAAAAAAATTGTGTAGATCAACGCGCGATGAAGCGATTCCAGTTTAAAGCTCGCAAGCACAGATATATATTTACATATATCTGTGCTCGCAAGTGTAGAAGACAGGCTGGCTAGTTCCACCATATACATACCTTAAGCACATGATCTTGCCCGCCTGTGAGGATGCGGCCCCCTTCGCTCTGTAGCTCTGTTATTGGCTGCTGGTGCGGTCTGCATTGTGCCACTCTTACGCATACCACCTCTGAGGAAAGAGAGATCAGTTAGGAACAAACGAGGCTGGGTTAAATTTTGTACTATACATATTATAGACGCTGGTAATGGTGTCGCTGATTGAGAGGGTAATACGGGACGGAAATTTCTAAAAATATATACATATAATAAGCTAGTGTCCCAAAAAATTTAATCAGTAAGATTATCAGAAGATACGTTTTTTTGTAGATTCAACAAAAAATTATGAAGATATAGCCCATTAAAGTTCCGCGTGACGTCACAGCCTGCGACACTTTTTAGCAAGGTGTGACGTCACTAGCCCCCACTCCCTAATTTTGACGCGCTTTATTTTTGTCATTTTTTTTGATTGACACAAGAAAAATATATGTCCAATATCTTCTGACAATATAACTGACGGACTAAATAGATCAATATATTTTTTACCCTGGACACTATTAAGGCGCTACCCCGACCCAAATCAGCGCCACCACCTATTTTATCTTATTATTATGTTAAACGAAGGAATTTTCAAAATCGATTGGCCAGTTTGTGATACCTATCATTTGCTTTTTTTTAATGCCTGTTGAGGTTACGTCACTTACGACACCACGCGGGAAGAGTTGGGGTGTTGCAAATTCTAAGCCGACACCACACGGCTGGTGTGCTGATCGGCTATATACAACTAAATGCACTTACCATCACTATCGCTAAGCTCCGACTCGAAGCTAAAGCTCATGCGCGAGCGCGGGGACTCGTCCCTGGAGCGCAGCGAGCCGGCAGACCCCGTGCGTTTGTGCGCTGCGACAAACAAACGACTGTATTTAATCAGCTATTTATTCATTTTGTTTTATTTATTCATCATGGCCTTACACTTTTCAATTCTGACATGTACTAGAAGGTCATGCACGGGGTTTGTTCTCTATGGTAGAATCACATCACACTAATAAGATAAATGCGAAAGTTTGGATGGATGGATGGATGTTTGTTACCTCTTCACGCCAAAACTACTGAACGGGTTAGGCTGAAATTTTGCATACAGGTAAGTCGAACCCTGGAATCAAACATAGGCGAATCGAACATTTATCCCATAAATCCGTTCCCATGGGATAGAAATAACCTCAAAACGATTCCATAGAAACAACGCGTGCGAAGCCGCGGGCAGAAGTTATCACACTAATATTATAATATTAATGCTAAAGTTTAGATGGATGGATGTTTGTTACCTCTTCACGCCAAAACTACTGAACGGATCGGGCTGAAATTTTGCATACAATTAATTCTAATCCTCGAATCAAACATAGGTTATTTTTATCCCATAAATCAGTTCCCATGCAATAGAAATAACCTTCAAACGTTTCCATAGAAACAACGCGTGCGAAGCCGCGGGCAGAAGCTAGTAGGCAATAATGACATCGCATCGTCATACATTGCGTACATTATTGAACTTGAAGGAATGAATTTCAAATAATTTACGCATTCGATGACAAAGTGACGTAATTTTTCTCTATTCTACCCTACACAACGATCCTCGTGCTTGCTCTACAGGTACATTTTGAAAAACTACAGCGGTCCTTAACTTTAAGGTACTCCTCTAGACCTTGCCAAATCACCTTAGGTTGTCAAAAGTAACTAGCGTTCTGGAATCCACAGCTGTCTCCGAGCTTAAGGTGGTTAGTGAAGAGTCGTACTCGCGCACCAAGGGCTCCGTATAATATGTTAGATCTTTTTTCTAGGTACCTTAGTTTTCCTATTTAGTTATATAAGCACCTATTGTGAGAGAAAATAAACGCTTTTATTATTATTATTATTTTTCTTACCGAATATCATGATTGAAGTAGACTAGAAAGTCAACGGGAAGTAGGTACCATAATATAGGTTTTGGTCCATAGCGAGAATCAAAAGTATTTTTCATGCGAATAAACTACTTTACGCTTTTCGGATTTTTTCGTTTACTTGTGCTGTAAGACCTTGCTTCTTGCCAAATTTTATGATTCTAGGTCTACGGGAGGTACCCAATGGGTTTTGGGTGCATGTGATTCCCTCGGAAATTTCGGCTGTAAATTTTGATTGCGTTGACCCTAGAAGTTTTATTTGTATCGAGACTATAATCCAATAGGTTACGGACTTAAGCATTTGATGTTAATTTCAACTCGATACCTCCACGCGTTTCTGAGAAAAGGGGGTTGACAGACAGACGGATAGACAGACAGACAGACGGACAACAAAGTGATCCTATAAGGGTTTCTTTTTTCCTTTTACGGTACGGAACCTAAAACGGGTTTATCTATTGTCTCTTTTAGGGCTACAGTTTTATTTGTACATAGGCTACAGTTTTATTTGTACAAGAAAAACTTGAGAGGTGTCAAGGGACACCCGGATGGAACAAAGTTCATAAGAGAGAGAGAGACAGACAGAGAAACATGCGCACGCCGCACGGCTTACAATAGCTTACTATAGCAAAAAGTGTCGTGACAACTTTTCGTGTGATTTTTTCCGTTTAGCCTCCTTTCACAACGCGCGATAAGGAACTTCGTTCCAATAGTTAATGTATCAGTACTTACTCCGTCGATGCGCAGTGCTGAACCGCCAGTCGACGCGTGCGCCGCTGGTCGCGTTGAACGCGTCCAGTCGCAGTAGAGTGAGGTGCCCGCTCAGAGACGCGACACAAAGTCGCCGCCCGCCGGACAGAGCACGCACGTGCGTGATGCCCAGTGCGTTGCGACTACGCGACTCTGAGTTACGCCATACGCACTGGAATGACGATTGTAATATGTCAAAAAAGGGAGTGTCGATTCGAATATAATAGAATAGCATTTATTTCGACAGACACATACAAAACCAAACAAAGAACAAGGAGGTTTATGCTAAATTAAACAAATTTTGGGTGTCAAATCGAGTTTTGCCCCCATGATGATCCAGTGCCGAAATCACGTCACACCTTGCTAAAATGTGTCGCAAGCTGTGACGTCACGCGGAACTTTAACTGGCTTATCTTCATCATTTTTTGTTTAATCGACAAAAGAAAAAATACGTGTCCAATATCTTCTGATAATCTAACAGACAGACTTATTAGAAGACACTAAGACACCAGCCTATTAACCCTAAAAGAAGAGAAAACTTGAGAGGTGTCAAGGGACACCCGGATGGAACGAAGTTCCTTTCGATTAATCTCGCGTCCTCGCGTCATCTTCAGTGAGGCCGGAAAAAACTGATATATCTCGCTCACTCCAATGACACGTTGCGAGAGCGAGTGGAACACACGATTGTTCGAATCGAAGCGCACCTCGGTTCAACTCGGCTGCGGTCGTCGCTTCGGTTCTCCTCGGTTCTCTTCGTCAAAAAGTGTCGCTACAACTTTTCGTATGAATTTTTTCCGTCTAGCCCCCTTTCACGTTCGTTCCTTTGGAACTTCGTTCCAATAAAGGTAAAAGTCTGCACGAGACATGTTTTTGGTGTAGTTTTTAATCACTTGGAAATACTCTCACCAACAACTTGCCGGAGCTAGCTTCCCACATTTCGAGCCTGCCGTCCGCACAGCCCAGAATGATAAGATCGTTGCAGAGGTCCATACACCATACTGGGGATTCCTTCAACAGAAAGATGAACATAATGATAGTTACGAACGGATTACATGGTCATTACATTACATAGAACGGATTACATAGTGTTATTTTATTAACATAGGATAGGATTTGAGCGAAAGAAGAAACGTTCGATTTACACCCGTAAAATTTAAAACACCAATAGGACTCTCAAATAGACAGAATAACAAAATAGGTATCGTGTGCGCGGGCGAGGCGACGTGCGCCCTCTTTGGGTGATTGCTTACGACTGACTGCGTACGCGCAAGTCGCGCGCGCACCCGAGCCGAGCGGCGCGCGGCGAGGGGAAGCCCCGCTTATCGACGCAGAAGCAAGCAGAGGACTATTCCTCTATAGCGAGCGACCCTATGGTCGCTCGCTATATTAATTAAGTTTTTATATTAATAAGTATGTTACTTTTAAGGTATATATTACTACTAGCTTCTGCCGAACGGCTTCGCACGCTTATTTTCGGTATGATAAGTAGCCTATTATCTAAGTTAGGCTTTGCTCTAAACGTACGCCAAATTTCATCTTGTTCTGTTCAGTAGTTTTGGAGATCCTAGATAACAAAAATTCAGATTTTACAAACTTTCAACTTCATAGTATTAGTAGGATGAACCGTAGAATAAGTTAAATAAGATCTGTAACTTTTCTATAGTCTGAAATAAATAAATTATGATTTTAATGAAGTTTGGTATGGAGGTAGGCGTTATCCCTGGGATGCACATAGATTACTTTTTATCCAACAAATGTTTGTATGATCTGCAGACATTTGTCCAGGGCGTTTTGGATGTTTTCTATGTATAAAAAAAAATCTATCTATGTAGTGTATTGTATTAAGTATATCTGTTATCTAGTACCCATAACACAAGCTCTGCTTAGCTTGGGGCTAGATAATGCTGTGTGAATTGTCCAGCATTATTTATTTTCTTTATTTATTATTATTGTTATCCAGGTCCCACTTGCTTCTTTTTCGCTTGCGTGCGAAGCCGCGGGCAGAAGCTAGATTTATATATTTATTTATTTTATTTATTTATTTTAGGGAAATCATCAGCACACTAAACATAAATAGGTGATAGAATAGAAATTGATGGGCTATTGACAGGAATCCACTGATAGATACATAATAATGTTACTTGAAGGTACCTAAGTGATGTACCTACTTAATGTAACTAGTTTTCACTAATAACACACTATACAACAACATGATATATAACATAGATGACTAAAAAAAAACTATTTTTGGAGAGCGACGTATCCCTGAGTGACAATATTGTATCCAAGTACCAGAAAGTGAGTAACAAAAATGCAATACCTCTACTGCTTTCCCGCTCCACCCAATCGATTCTAACGGCGCTTGAGCATCCCCGTTCATCTCATCTGGTCTTTCATTCTTCTTGTTGATGTAAAGTATGTCTTCGTCTTTAGCGTTATGGTTCATATTGCTTATGTCTACGTTCTCTTTGGTCTCGCAGTCGTAAATGTCTGGGGTTTCGCTGCAATATAGGTCTCTGTGGAAGAAAAACGAAATATTAAATTTAAAAACGTCAAGTGCGAGTCGGACTCGCGCACTAAGGGTTCCATTTAATTATAAGAACTTGTTTCTCTCCAAATATCATGATTCTAGGTCAACATGAAGTAGGTACCTTATATTTTGGTCGAGGGAGAGAATCAAAAATTATTATTTTCTGGTTAATAAACTACAAATTTACGATTTTCTCGTAAATACTATGTGACCTTGCTTCTTACCAAATTTTATGATTTTAAGTAAACGGGAAGTACCCTGTAGGTTATGGTACATGGCGAGCATTAAAAGTATTTTTTTTTAGTAAATAAATTACAAATTTATGATTTTCGGTTTTTTCCCTTTACTCGTGCGATAAGACCTTGCTGATCACCAAATTTCATGATTCTAGATCTACGGGAAGTACCCTATATAGGTTTTGTGTGCATGTGATTACCTTGGAAATATCAAAATATTCGGACATAAACGGCTGTAACTTTTGACTGAGTTGACTTAGAAGTTTAATTTATATCACGGCTTCAAGAGATTACAGACTTGAGTGTTTGACGTTAATTTCAACTCCATACGTCCACGCGTTCCTGAGAAAAGAGGGTTGACAAAAAAGTGATCCTATAAGGGTTCCTTTTTTCCTTTTGAGGTACGGAACCCTAAAACTGATCACTGAATTTATAATAATTAACAAACATGGTGCGTTTGTCTTGCTTTAAACTTAGTAAAGGTTGCTTTGCTTTGCTACTATATGAATTATACTCCAGCCATACTCAAGATACAATATTAGAAAACACACACCACCCATACTAGAGGGAGGGTATGGGGTAAAGGGGTAGATGATACTGTGTGAATTGTCCAGCATTATTACAACACTATGCACACAATTTACAATCAAATAATAGAAACAAATTAGAACTAGTATTACCATTGAAACAATTGAGCTAACTGCAGACTGTTGCGAACAATCTATAGGTAGCTCAACTGATTCATAACAATACCAGTCGGAAGCGTCTTTAAGACGCTGGCTGCATTGCCCCGATGTATGGCAATAAATATATAATGCTGGACAATTCACATAGCATTTATCTAGCCCCAAGCTAAGAGCTTGTGTTATGGGTACTAGATAACTGATATACTTACAATAATACAATACACTACATAGATATATATTTTTTTATTATACATAGAAAACAGTGGATATCCATTAGTCGCCTCTTACGACACCCGCGGGAAGAATTGGGATGGTGCAAATTCTAAGCCGGCACCACACAGTTAAGATTGTATAAAACTACGACTATTAATGATGTTAATGCGTGCGATTGATATGGCCGGCTGCTAATGCACCGACCTCCGAAGGCGCCCGGTCCGCGCTCGCGGCACGAGTACCTACTAAGGTAAAACTGCTGATGATGCTAATATATCTACTATATAAAAATAAGTCGGGTTTTCCTTCCTGACGCTATAACTCCAGAACGCACGAACCGATTTCCACGGTTTTGCATTCGTTGGAAAGGTCTACTGTATAAAATAAGTCGGGTTTTCCTTCCTGACGCTATAACTCCAGAACGCACGAACCGATTTCCACGGTTTTGCATTCGTTGGAAAGGTCACGGGCTCCGTGAGGTTTATAGCAAAGAAAAAAATAAGAAAGTGGGAAACATAAATTTCCATGCGAGCGAAGCCGCGGGGCGCAGCTAGTTTTACTATAAAAACTTTCATAGTTTGACGAATTCATTATGAAATAAGTTTCAGTGCGTGCAAGGACTTAGTAGAGGCGCGACGCGAACCGCACTCACCCTGATGATGTCCCTCGTTAAGGGATGGTGTTCTTCCAACACAAACTAGGTTCGTAGTTAACCCGCTTACATCCGTAATGGATGCTATACCTATGTGATCGATGTATCGAACACTATTAATACCCAAAAATCATTTTAGACGTATATTTTTCGGAATTTGCACTGTTTGTCCATTTTAGATGATTACTACAATGTATTATTATTACTATTATTATATTTACTTCGAAGTAGCTTATACAATACTAGACGATCGCCTCGCGAAACCGCGTAGTTCCCGTTCCCGTGAGAATTCCGGGATAAAAGATAGCCTATGTCACTCCCTGAAAAGTAAGCTTCCTAACGGTAAAATAATTTTTCAAATCTGTCCAGTATTTTCGAAGCCTATTCAAAAAATACAAACAAATAAAACAAACAATAAAATAATTCCTCTTTATAATATTATTAGTATAGATGTAATAGGTATATCTTTTATCTTCCGACTGGTGTAACTGTTCACTGCTGTAGCTATATTTCTATAATATAAATTATTTGTAAGCCTCTAAGAAGCCAGAGCATTGAGCACTCGTGTCTAAATACAAGTTAGCAAACTTAGTCAGAGCGAGTTGTCATTATCTTTGACCCTGAAAGGTTTATTACAAGTAGGTATGTACGTAATGAATGA
Source organism: Eupithecia subfuscata (assembly GCA_963564075.1). Classification (NCBI taxonomy): domain Eukaryota; kingdom Metazoa; phylum Arthropoda; class Insecta; order Lepidoptera; family Geometridae; genus Eupithecia; species Eupithecia subfuscata. Next base: position 17,486,323 of record OY751095.1, read on the forward strand.
GGAAACTAGCCTTACTATATGAACTATATCTAATATGAAATAGATTGTAAGTTCCTACTTTGTAAACCCATCTCTGTGAATAAATATCTTTATTATTATTATTTATATTTGTCACCGTTAGATAGTAAGATCCGTAATATAAAGTTCCTAGTTTACTTTCTCGGAAAATAATAGTTTCGCATTCGAGGTTATGTTCACAGAGTTCATAAAGATTTGCACGACCTATACTAGCTTCTTTGTATCTAGAAAAAACACTGGACCAATCGAAGCCTTCACCATCAACGTTTCTGATATTATCGTGTCTTATTTTGCTAAATAATACTATTAGTCACCTGTAGTTCTTGGCAAAGTCGTATTTAGTAGTTTCGGCGACAGAGAAATGCGCAGGAGTTTCCCGCGCGGACGGACGGAAGCGCAGGCCGCTCAGGTGATTGCTGAGCACTGTGCGTAGACGATGCATGTTCTGGAAAAATAAATAAATAATTCTGGATAATTCACACAGCATCATCTAGCCATCCTCAACCTCAACAGCCTGTATTGGTCCACTGCTGGATCCAGGCCTCCCCCTGATAAGCGCCTTGTTGGCTTGTATCTCATGGGGGGTAATGCCCATAATCCCCACACTGGGCACGCGCGATCGCAGTTCGGTAGTAGAATTGTTCTGCAGGGGGCGCTGCTGCCCGCCCCCGGTGGATATCCCTTAGTCGCCTCTTACCACACCCGCGGCAATCTCATCATCAGGGCATGTCATCTAGCCATAAGCTATGGGTACTAGATAACTGATATATTTATAATACTAGCTTCTGCCCGCGGATTCGCACGCGTATTTTCGATATAATAAGCATTATCTATCCTATTATTTAAGTTAGGCTTTGCTCTAAATGTACGCCAAATTTCATCTCGATCTGTTCAGTAGTTTTGGAGATCCTAGGTAGAGCTTTCGGCTTTAAAATATTGGTAGGATTATACTACAAAGATAGAGTTTATTTTTATTATTTAAAGAACCCAGAATACACTGAAATAATATCTGCAGATCAAAACAAACTTCATTAAAGCTAGCATTAAAATTTAAATAACAATAAAAGGATATAAATCGGGACCTTTTACTTTTTAATAATTTACCACTAAACTCGAGCCATTCTCAAGATAATAATGTTTGTAAACAAATCACAACGGTAACACCCGAAATTCTCTTTTTGGCGTAATGAGGTAACAAACTTCCATCCATCCATCTAAACATCCAAACTTTCGCATTTATAATATTAGTGTGATATAATCTAAGCGGTATATAATATTTTCTAGCACAAACTTTTTTACACGACATACTAATGAGATTTAACCCCTGACACCTGAATACAAATAAGCGAAACTGCTCCCACTCGCAGGCGCATGCGCAAAAAATGGCGACGAAAAATGGCCTGATCAGGAATTTTATTTTGTCGTTTGAATAGATAGCCAACAAGACAAAATATTATATAGAATACAAACACAAACTTACCTCACTTTTATTTGGAGACATTTTCCCGGACTTGTTTACTGCAAATAATAAACACATGATTACTAGTTAATAAATATAATAAATAAATAATGCTGGACAATCTACAATAATACTTGTAATTAATAATATTATACCTTATTGGTGCAAAACATCGATGTAAGTAAAATTCGGGAGATTGGGTTCTCGAAAGTGGAACGCTCAAATTAGGTCCATTTAGGTCCACCCACCGTCATAGTCCGACCGCCCGCCGCCGGCGTTCGTGTTTCACGTGCGAATTGTTGTCTCGGTCGCAGTTCGGACTAGTTACCTCTTTTCATCTTCGTTGTTCATTAGGTTGGTACGAGTATATTGCAAAAGATTGGAAATAGCGTGGCTTTGCGTTTAGTTGTAACACAACACAGGTCACTTGGGACTTGTGCTTGGAGAACGTACCATATCTACAGAATTTTACTTATATCTATGGTGCAAAAGCATTGATTAGAACAAAGTATGATAGTATGTATTACCATTTAGCGGCGCTTGCACAATCTTCTTGCTATTTACTCTGTTATACAGTTCTTTCTGCAATTTGAAGAAACTGAAATATTAAAATTAAAATTGGATCAGTTTTTCGCGTGTGGGTATATTTATTTGGCTGAGATGCGGGACCTCTACACTCTTTTTTTAAACTTACTTACTATATTATTAGATTATATAATCTAAATTTTTAAACTATAAAGCCGTATGCGTAAAACGGCTAGAGCGAGTTTGATAATTAAGATATCAAAAAACTACTCTGAGTGCAATTTGTGTTCTGTTCAGGCTACCTTTTGTAGATATTGGCTAAACAAATAAGAGTCTCTCTGCTAACGTTCATTAGGATTCATTCAGCTCTTTAGGCGTGGAAAGGTGACAGCCAGACAGAGTTACTTTCAAATTTATATTATGAGCTCAGCCTACTATATAATGCATCCAGTCGTTCGACGAAGGCATTTTGACGTGGTTTTGACAGGGCAATAATGCGGGGGCAGGGGATGGGACGGGGGAGGGACGCTTCCGAGTTGCATACATCACCGCTTTAGTAACTCGGGAGGGTCTAGCCCCGACCCATCCCTTGGCCATGCACGATTGCCCTGTCTAAACGCCTTCGTCGAACGACTGTATGCATATAGGTAGGCTGTGATATGAGTATGGATAAATGAAGAATTGATTTGAATAGCATACTCACGCGCCTCGGTCGATGTTGGTGATGATTTCTCCGTTCTGCGAGTCCCACACCTTGATGCTGCCTTGTAGACAGGAGCTGACGATCTTCTCTCCGTCTGTCACCAGGCATTCCACCTCTTGGCTGTGCCCTGCCACTACCAGCGGCACCGCTTCCATCACCAGCTGGAAAAGAAACCATAAAGATTGAGATTGGAATGATTAGAAATCAAAGATCGATAACAATAATTAAATCAAATCAAATCAAAAACTCTTTATTTCCACAAATATAATAAATGTACACTTAGAAAAGGTCAAATTATAAAACTAAACACAGACACGTAAATGAAGAGATATTTTTGATTTCTGTCGCTTCTGTATGTAGACTAAAGTAAAGAACCTAAGAAGAAACCTTTACCCTGTTAGTTGTTATTTTTCAACTAACGCCCTAACAAGGTAAAGGTTTCTTGTTCGCTTCTTTACTTTACCTTAAAAACATTGAAGTGAACCAAAAATCAAAGTGATCACTTTATTTCACTTTATTCACATATTATATCACATATATTTTCACTTCACTTTTATATCACTTTATTTCCTAGTTTTACTTATGTAGTTTTAATTTTTGTGACGTCTCCAAGAGTGCTGTAAGGTCTAAAGGAAATAAAGCACTTTGATATTCAATATTTTGTAGTACCTCAAAAGGAAAAAAAGGAACCCTTAGAGGATCACTTTATTGTCCGTCTGTCAACCCTTTTCTCAGGAAAGCATGGAGGTATCCAGTTGAAATTAACATCAAAATCTTTTGATTCCCGCTATGGACCAAAACCTATAGGGTACTTTCCGTTAGCCCAGAATCATGGTATTTGGCAAGAAACAAGGTCTTACAATTTTACACTTTAGGTTTTATTTTTACAAAAAGAAGTTAATTATCATTGATTAACGGTTGAATGACGTATGTTACTGTAGATTGAGACTGAAAACTTATGCCTGCGCAGTTTACAAATCCTGCACCAGAACTAGAAGACGTCTTAGTTAATACAAAACCTGTGTATATTCGTATTTACCTGGATAGCGGGCTGCTTTGCAATGTTCCTCTTGTATTCCTCGTCTTCATTCCACGAAGCTCGCCACTCGGCGTAGTGTCGAGAACAAATGCACCTAAAAACAGAAAAATTATTTAACATCTGCAATACTGCACTGTTATTGAAAAATTTATTTGATGAAAATCTCTGTGATAATTTATAAGACATTGAAATTGTATAACTTCTCATAACTTCATAATATTTCTGTGATTATTAATACCTAGCTAGATTAGTAGAACCTAGACATATAAATACGCCCCTAGGGTTAGAGGCAGTGAATCTAATACCTACTTAGGGATAAGACCTGACATTGTATACTTGACATCATGAATAAATAAATTTGAATTTGAACCATATCTGAACAGTGAACGAAAATGAACTGTCACGCTCGGGTCAGTTACGCTTACGTCGAATCGCGTTTACTCGGCTCCAGTCGTCATAAACAATAAGTCATGCTGCTGTCTAAGCTAGATGTAAATGCATTATATTATACTTTTAGCTTTATAACTGTACTTCTAAGGTGTATGGTGGCCACTTTAGACACACCGATTTTTTTAATTCAATAAATAAAATTCATAGAATGCGTTAATGTCACGCATTCACTGCCCAAGTGCCCAGCTACGCGCTGGTGCAGACGGACATCTGCGTTCTTATTTAGGAAGGTGCCTCGACCGAGTGTGTGTGATGCATATATTTTATTGTATTTATTTAAGTACCGAATTTCAAAATAAAATCGTCGGTCGTCTCCAAGTTATAGACAAATTAGCTTGTCTATACTAATATCATAAATAGGAAAGAGGAAGATTTGATTGTTTGTTTGTTTATATTGAATAGGCTCCGAAACTACTGGACCGATTTGAAAAATTCTTTCTGTTAGGAAGCTTACTTTTCAGGGAGTGACATAGGCTATATTTTATCCCGGAATTCCCACGGGAACGGGAACTACGCGGGTGAAACCGCGAGGCGATCGTCTAGTTACCTATAAAGCACAACCATCATATAAGCGATGACAGCAACGCTGATGGTGCATAGAATCGCCAGGAGCAATATCTCCAGCGGCGTGGTCGGATAGATAGGCAACTCCGAGCTTTTGCCCCAGGGCGGAGCGCCTTTGCCTTCTGCCACTTCGAAGTCTGAAACAGAGAGAACGGAGAGTCTTAGTTATTTATTAGCATCTATTAAGTTATTTTAAGGGTCCGGAGGATGAATTTCCCATACAAACGTAGTACCAAAATGATTTGTAATTTGAGACTATTTTCACAATGGTTTGCTATTAGAATAGTACTTATTGAGGTTCCTGCCACAAGCTTTTTTCAAAATACTTTTCTGCAAAAATACTAAGACGACATTAATTCTTTGATGTAAAAATGCGATTCAGTTTAATTTCATTTCAGAAAGGTATTCTGAAGAAAGAATGTGGCAGGAACCTAGATAAATACTATTTTAATACAAATAATAGCAGACGATGGAGAAAATATGCAAATATGGGAAATTCATCCTCCGCCGGACCCTTAAGCGAAGTTATTCTGTCTGTCTGTAACTTTTTTCGTCTACCTTGTTGGTTCAAGCGGTCAGCTTGTTCAACTGCTGATTATGAGGTCCCCGGGTCGGGCCACTAGTTGTTATTGGGGTTTTTAAAGCAAGGAAAATTCACAGTAGCAGTTCGGAGTCAGGAAGTTCGCGGTGTTACACCCCCGTGCCTCGGAGAGCACGCTAAGCCGTTGGTCCTGCACCTTACCTCACCCCGGTCGTGTCGATCTGTCGTCCCATCGGATTATGAGCGTGAAAGAATAGAGAGTGCACCTGTGTTTGCGCACAAACTTGTGCACTATAATATGTCCTGCGCATCTGGGTATTCTCCGGTTAAACTGACCGCCGTGGTCTAAATTCGGCTAGAAGGACATTAACCTTTTACGGCTAAGCCGCTGAACGGATATTAATGAATGAAATTGTGCTGGGATGTAGTCGGTATCCCAGGGACGGACATAGTCTACTTTTTATCACGGAAAAGAGTGTGCCGCAGGAGCTAGTGGTGTATAGATACAAAAAGACACAGTCTCAGTCAGGTTGTGAGACAGTGGCTGTAACGTCGCTCACCTGGCACCACGTCAACGGGGTCAAGCGCGGCCGCCAGGGTCTGCCAGCGCAGCGGCGGCGGGTCGCGCTCGTCGGGGTTCCTCACGCCGGCCGCCAGCTCCGGACTCACGCGGTGGCTGAGCAGCACCGGCGGCAGGACCACGGCGTAGCGCCCGGCTATCGACTCGTTGTAGTGCGAGAGGATTGCGGACCAGTGGTGCGCTGACAATCTGCAAATTAATATGTGAAGCACTAGAGAGAATGCCGCTTTGCTTTTAAGGAAACGTTTAAAGGTTTAAAGTTTTATTTATTTCTATTCCGTTGGAATTGATTTTGAAAAGTCATGCCAAAATGATCTAACAAGCTGTGTGGTGCCGGCTTAGAATTTGCACCACCCCAACTCTTCCCGCGGGTGTCGTAAGAGGCGACTAAGAGATATCCACCGGGGGCGGGCAGCAGCGCCCCCTGGAGAACAATTCTACCACCGAACTGCTATCCCCAACCCGCATACCCAGCGTGGGGATTATGAGCACCCCCCATGTAATAAAAGCCAATAAGGCGTTTATCGGAGAGGCCTGCGTCCAGTAGTGGACCAATACAGGCTGTTTAGATAGAGGATGCCAAAATAATAAGCCTATGTTTTATTCCACGTTTAGAGCAACTCCTACGCAAATTTCATCCTAATCTGATCAGCAGTTTTGTTGTGAAGAAGGAACAGACATCAACTCATCTACCTATTCATCCATCCAAGCTTTCGCATTCATAATATTATCCGAGCCTACCTAAATGCATACAGTCGTTTAACGAAGGCATTTTGACGTGGTTTTGACAGGGCAATCGTGCGGGAGGCAAGGGACGGGACGGGGGAGGGAGTTGCATACAACTCGGGTTTGATGCTCCATCCCGGCCCCCGACCCGTCCCTTGGCCTCGCACGATTGCCCTGTCAAAACGCCTTCGTCGAACGACTGTATGCATATAGGTAGGTTGTGATATTAGTGAGGCCGTGGCGTTAATTCAGTTGTCGCCAAAACAAACTAAGTAATTTGAGAGCCTTGAAAATGTTGCAGTCTTTTTTATTTCGATGGTGATGAAAGGGACGGCAACATTGTTAGTTAAGTTTATTTTTGGAGACATCTGAATTGACGCCAGTTTGACTTTATGATGGTTTGAGACAAGTCACATGACACAAGGTCAATGAAGGCACCAATCGGCAAGCGGTTAGCTTAACTACTATATTTCACTAACTCTCAAGTCAATTTATTGCACGCACGTTACCTAACTACATTAATTATTTATCTAACGGTAAACAAAAAGCTAAGAACAGAAAATTATCCGAAAATATTATAAACTAGCTGCATTCTTACTACCCGTTGTCCAATTACCCGTTTTTCCGTACGAATGAAGCATTTTCCCGTGGTAAAAAATAGCCTATGTTCATCAGAAATAATATGGGCTTCTAATGGTAAAATAATTTTTCAAATCGGCCCAGTACTTTCGGAGCCAATTCAATACAAACAAACAACCAAACAATCAAATCTTTCCTCTTTATAATACTCGTATTAGTATAGATTACCACACGCCACAAGTTACCAAAATCAAAGATTTTAAAGTCTGAAGAGTTAAATTGGACCTCACCGGTAGGCCTCACCTACCAGTAGGGCCTCGCAATATTTTATTACATAATATTGGCAGTAGCTCAATAAATAGTTGTAATATAAATAGAAAACGATAAAATTCTTACCCGTCAGAGCAGGCATGAAGATAATTCAGTACTAAATCTAAATGCATTTATGATAAGTGCTCTTACGTCAATGGCGGTAAACGTTTCCGGATTGTTTCAATACATGATTGTGCCTATTTAATATTTGGTAAAGACATATTGTTTGCTTGAGTCTTTTTAACCGGCTTCGAATCGGACTCATGAAGCATCAATCTAAGTAAAAAAGGGGAGATGAGGTACTAGCGAACGTGGAAGGCTCAAATTAGGCGCAATTAAGTCCACCCACCTCAGTCTTGTTCGGACCTACGGCGTTCGTTTTACGCGTACAGTCGGCTGCAAAAATATGTCTACACTCCCAAGTTTTCAATTTGACTAAATAGTAAGTGTATAGTAATTGTGATAATTTATGTACCGCATTCTGACGAAGTACGGTGACTACTTTGTACGAAAAACGTGTGCATGTCCTTTTATTTGAAAAGTTTCGAATAAAATAAAAGTTAAACCTTGGAAGTGTATACATGTCTGTGCAGCTGACTGTACTTGCTACGACTTACTTTAGTGTGATTTATTGACTAAAAGACTACAGTAATGCCCTCGTGTTTGTTAATTATAATTATTGCACAAGATTGGAAATGTAACTGTGATGTGTTTGCGTGTAGTTGTAACACAAACCGGTTGTTAAATAAGCGCTGGGAGAAGTTACCACATCTACAGATTTTACTTAAATCTATGCCATGAAGTTCATAGATGTACGATTCGCAAATCACAGGTAGTTAATTTACCCAAAATTGGCACCAAAAAGGAGGTTAAGTTTAAATAAAATACAACTATCTACATTTTCAAAAACCATGATAACGGATGAAAATTGGGATTTCTGAAATTTTATAAATAGTTGCCATTATGTATTAGTTTTTGACATTTTAGTAACGGGTTAAAAGTAAGGTAAAGATGTCTTACCTGGACCAAGGGCGGGAATTAGGCGAATGTTTCAGCATGAAGGTATCGTTAGAATCAGCTGTGCTCAAAGGCTCAGCAAAGTTAAGCATCGGCGGAAACAAAAGTAAGTTCTTATCACTATTGTTGTAGAACTCGTAAACGGGCTTCATTTCATTCTTGGTTCTCTTACTACCCTCCGTTTTTTCAGTATTTTCAGTCACAATAAAATAGTCTACGACTCCAGAGTTGTAGATAATCATAGATATCCATACGATCATCCAAACCATGAAGGCGCGTTGGAAGAATCGCGTTCGCACCCATATGTTGACAAGTCGTATACGCTTCGGTACACGGTTGTCTTGGTTTCCCGGGCTGGAGTTCCTCGTTGCTACCACATCGGTCGGGCTATTCGCTAGCCCGTTCAACCGTGGATGCGATTTCGACTTCGTCATCCGTTGCGGAGAGAAATTGTCTTCAGGTCCGATCTTGTTGAATCTCCAGTTCAAAGCGTTGTTCGAGTGAAAATACTCCTTCAAGAACTTGTTCTGATCTGGATAGTACTCCATCCTTCGGACTTCGATGCCGAGTATTGTCGCGTAGAACGCCATTTGTATAAAGTAATCCGATATCAAACTCACGATCATGAATATCGAGAACTCTTGTATAAAAGGTACGAATGTGAAGAAACTGACGGTGAAAACTGTTATTTCTATCAACAGATTCTTCGTTATAGACCAGCCTTCTTTGGTCAGGCCTTGTGCGAGGCGGATTTTGACGTCCAGCCGCGAGTCGGTTGATGTGACGCTCTTTGTGAGAACCAGGACGTTTTCTAATCCGACGATGATGACGAGGTAGGGGAATATTTCTTTGCCCTGATGGCTGAGCGAGAATCCGAAGAAGAAGCATATTCCCATGGACATAGACAGACTGGCTGCGATGGTTAGTACAGCACACGCTGCCAGGCCCAGCTTCGACATAATAAACTCTATTTTCCTCACAGAGAAGTACACGTAGAGAAATAGGCCGACGAATGTGATGGTAAGCGGCACTAGTTCGTAGTAGTTGAACTGTCCTGGGTAGTAGATAAGGGTTACTTCGTCCACTTCGGTGTAGGGTGAATCGTTGTACAGGGGGTACATGTCTTTCAACTTTTGCGACAGAGATTTCACAAACCTGTAACAAAGGAAATCATATTCAAAATTTACACTGAGTCACGGACTATAATTTAGACAACACGTTTCTCTCTGTTTGCCCTTCTTATAATTTTTTTTATGTAACCTTGAAAGAGAAAAATCGGCGCCGGTAGAAAAAAAAGTGTGATTTAATTAAGTCACAATCATAATACATCGGTTATCAGCAGATCTATGGGTTGTTATCAATTAGCTAATTAGACACCACCTGTTAAATGACTGCAACATGCTTGTCTTATCAGCTTTTTGATGAGCGTGACTCATTGCCTAAACTCTCCGCAAATCCGGCCGGGAAGACAAAATTTTAATTTAAGGTCCATCGAAAATTCGTTTTAGTTTGTTTCGCTATTTGCTATAAATGGGGTTTAAGAATTAGGTCATTTATAGACCTATGCGTAAGGAATGCAAGCGGCGAGAAGAGTAGGAAGTGATACCAAATACTGGTCCTTTTTCGTAGTCCTAGGACAAATAAATGCACCTCTATAGGCGAACCGTAGCTGTGTGGTGCCGCCGGCTTAGAATTTGCACCACCCCAACTCTTCCCGCGGTTTTCGTAAAAGGCGACTAAGTCTACTATACGACTATATCCACCGGGGGCGGGCAGCAGCCGATATCTGTCTACGATTAAAGGGCGGCGACCGAGCAAATGACGCCACACGCACCCGCGGCGGTCACTCAGTGAACTTCGCTAGTAATTTAGTCATAACTTCGTACGTAATGGTCCGATTTGGATAATTTGAATAGATATATCATTCGAATGTCATTAAGAATAACGCGGATACTACTTCTATTGAAATTGATATAACGTTGCTGATCCTCATTAACACGTGTAGGCAGGTACTAATAAACCTGCCTGAACTAAGAAATAGCTAAGATTATTTTGTTTCCTGTTGTGATCATAAGCCACAATGAGGTCCCATGGTTTGTAGAGTTAACTCACTTATCATCAGGCTGGTCGTAGAATATAGTGACAGCGTACTGCAGTGTCCTGGAGCGCGCCCTGAGCGGGTACCGTTTGATACCGGTGTCGCGAAGCTGCATACCGAACGCTATTTCAGCCAGCGATGCCTTGCTTTTGTGCATGTTCTGGAACAAATATGGGCTTTATGTCTTTCTTAGGTATACTTTTGTGCATGTTCTGGAACATATATGGGCTTTGTCTTTCTTAGGTATACTTTTGTGCATGTTCTGGAACAAATATGGGTTTTATGTCATTCTTAGGTATACTTTTGTGCATGTTCTGGAACAAATATGGGTTTTATGTCATTCTTAGGTATACTTTTCATATGCTTTAGGCCTGCAGGGCTATTCAGAAACTCCGCTACCGAGTCATTGACAAGAAATCTATAATCTATAATATTTTCTGCGTTGTGCAAGGAATTAAACTACTAGAATAGTAGTTTTCTACAAATCGTAGACCAATTATAAATGAACCCATGTTATAAAGTATGATATAATGGCCAACGAACGCGATTTCTGGAAGAGTTTGGAGAAGACCTTTGCCCAGCAGTGGGACAATATAGGTTAGATAAAAAATGATGGAGCTTTTAGTAATATGTTGGTTTTTAGTAATAAATCTCTTACAGTATGAATTACTCCTAAAGTAGCACTAAATCGAAATTTATTAAAACATGGGTTCTAGAAAATGTTTTATTGTTTATGGAAAACTACTTTTCCGCTATTTATATTCCTTGTAGAACGCAGAAAATATTTATAACCGCTAAAGTATTTGAGTTTCGCGCGAATCTGTGTCAGCAAAGCAAGTCATAGCAAGCTTCCAGCTTTGATCAAGCTAAGCGGCGAAATTGGTGGAAATCAATCAATTTTTTGTCTGGATGTTTAAGTTTATCATTTAAGCATAACAGTCATCTGCTCAACTTACTTTGGCTCTAGATGATGCTGTACAAAAGTGTCGAGTATTATTTATTTATTGCTTAACTACGAAGATATTTAACGAGAAAACATGCCGTAAACCAACCTGATAGTTATAAATCGTGTTGACTATCGTCGCGTCAAGTGAGAACGTCTGTAAACTTTGCTGCCACAAGTTGGCAGGTGAGAGAAGGAGACAGCTATACTCGGGCAACACTCTTTCCACGCTGGCCTTGCTATCCCGCCGCTTTATGCCGCCTATTTGATAGCAGTGCTGCAGTAACGTGCTTTTTCTGAAACAATATAAAAAATTGGTTGTCTGTAAAGTCGGTTTACTGACGATAGTTGAACGTGACAACGCAGACGCATCGCTCACTCAAGTAGGAGAGAGACGGATGTCGAGCGCTCTCGCTTGCACTTCAAGCCTTACATGGAACGCCTCAGAGCGAGGTAACGCCGCATGACGAGGTAACGCCGCATGACGTCATGTTTTTTCGTGCGTGCAGCCGGCTCTATCGAATTATAAGACGTTGTCACGTCAAAAAAGTTTGAAGTCGCTTTTTAAAAAGCGTTGAAAGAGTTGTACTCAATAACCATCTATCTAGTTTCCTAGCTATCCAGTCATTTTTCATGCTTATAAATATATTAAGAGTCAGGTTTAACGAAGGTACAATTTGGATTCTTTGGAAAAATATCAGTCTTAATCGTCAGCTACAACAACAGCCTTCGCCAATCCACAGCTGGATAGGATTCCCCTGATAAGCGCTTTATTGGTTCTTATCATAAGGGGGTATACCATAATCCCCACGCTGGACATGCGGGTTGGAAATCGCAGTTCGGTGGTGCATCTTTTATGCAGAGGCGCTATTGTTCACCCCCAGGTATCCTTTAGCCGCCGTGGGGTGCCGACTTAGAATTTCCACCACCCGAACACTTCCCGGGAGTGTCGTAAGAGGCGACCGTTACAATGTTCCGAAAATTACAACCTGGGTCTCTTTCAAGACAAGAGACGTGTCTTCTCGACCTTCGACTCACCATCAGGCGAGATAGTGGCTAAGCAAAGGTCTATTCACGATGAAAAACTAGATCCGTCAAGTGCGAGTGTAACTCGCGCGCCGAGGGTTACGAACGTTTGTCAATTATACAGATAAATGTACTAGAAGTACCGGTAAGACACTTCTTTATTTAATGAATACCTAAAAATAGTAGGTACTACCTACATTTCAGACGGATCGCTCTGCGACCTTCGGAGATAGGGGGAGAGAGGATGGGTAATTTTTCGATTTTTTTTTTAATATTTCAAAAAGTATGAAACCTAAAGAAATTTCAAAAACTGTTTTGAGATGTAAAAACCGACGCCTTTCATTTGATACAACAGTCGGTGACGCCTTTTGAAAATTATTACCCCCCTTTTTGATCAATTTTCAAAAAGTGTTTTACCCACAGACTTCTGTCTTTTCTTCCTATAAAATATAGATCCATACCTACAAACGCAACATACATTTCAGAGGGATCGCTTTGCAAACTTCAGAGACAAGGGGGCGGGGGAATGGGTAATTTTTCGACTGTTTTCGAAATATTTCAAAAAGTATGAAACCTACTAAAGTTTCAAAAACTATTTTGAAACGTACAAACTGATACCTTTCATTTGATACCCCACATGACCCTCCAGGTATCTTTTAGAGTTACGACATCACAATTTGTACTTCAAATTTTCATTTTCATTTATTTTTCTTTTAATGTGTTCAGGCGCACAAAATGTATTATTATTTTAAATTTAGAAAGAAAGAAGAAAATACATTTATTTGGACTATACATAACACAATACATTACAATTATATATACAAACAATGAACATACAGGATTAAAGAAAAAGGAAACAACAAAATAAAAGAAAACAGATTAGTGGTAATCTGTATCGGTTTTCTTGGAAATTTCTAGTTAATAGCCGCGTTAGTTGCTAATACATTAAAGAGGGAAAAAAGGACAGACAAAACAACGACCATAAAGGTTTCGAAACCGATCTCGAAACCCTAAAAACTCAGTCGCAGTCTAGTTATTCATGATTTTATGACCATTTCGAACAAAGTTCACTCACTCACAATCGTGTTCCTTGTTAAAGATCGAGGCTTTGACCTCAACGTGGTCAAAGTCCATTCTGTACTAGTGACTTTGTTAGTATTATTATATCTCTGCGATAGGATTTGAGAAAGGAAAAGAAATCGTGGGAGGAAATTGAAATATGGACCGAGAGTGACGTTATGAAACACGTTATAAGTGACCTTTTCAAAAGACTAACAACAGATCCTGATCACGTCGATAGCAACACATAAATTTGAAATTTACCTTAAAGAAAATCTTGTTTCACTAAACGGATAAAAAGATTTTATTAGTATTATGTATATGGTTCCCGTGATTTCAAGTCATAACATAACGAAACCCGGTCTTTTCGAAGGCAGTTGGAAGGCCTTGACCAACAGCACCTGATGCCCTTTACGGGAATTAATCTAAAGACATTAACTCCGGCTACACCATGGACGTAGAAAAATTCCAGACGGAATCCCACTGAACTAAAACAGATGGACGGTGGTGACGATTATTATGGTGGACGTGTCATCATGCGTGTTTTTAGAGGGTTGACAGCTGAAGAAAACCCACGTACGTATGCCTGACGTCAGGACTGACGTCAATAAGTGCTTCACTTATTTTCTTACTGGAATCCATCCGTAATTTTTTCTTCGTCCATGGGCCACACATTAAAATTGTTACGATGCATTATACAGGGTTATTGGTAATTCACTGACACTGCGTGAAATGCAGGTTCTATCCATCATCACAAACACGTTCGTGAAGACGCCAGGTCTTAATTCTTAAACTTGGTATTCGTAGTAGGTACCTCCGGTCATTCAATAATCGTTTATTAGTGGGGTTTTATTTGAAACTCAACTTAAAAACGGCTCTGCTCTGAATTAACAGTGGGTGAGCAAGTGGGAGATTGGACGTTAGTAATTCATTGTTTTGGACAAACGTGTTTTTAAATTTTGTATGGGAGGTGATTTACACAAAATTTTAGGAATTACACCTGGCGTCTTCACGAACGTGTTCGTGAATTTCGTGATCATGGGTAGATCTTGCAGTTAACCCAGTGTCAGTGAATTATCAGCAACCCTGTATAGATATGTATAGGTATGCCTTGGTAATCATACAAATTCTGAACAGATTACAGTTAACGTTACCGATTACGACAGTAATTTTGCTTATTATGCGTATCGTACAGGTAGCCATGTTCCTCGAATTAGTGGTTACCTAGGTTGAGCCGGTTCTGCCTACATATACAAAAACTTTGTTTTGATGAGTCACGTTTTTACTAAAAAGTTGGAGCAAGTTTGCTACGGACCATCTCTGACACGAATGAGTACACAAACCAAGTTTAAATTCACGGAAATTAGTGTCAATTCATTGATTGTATGAGTCAGAATCGCGTTCTGAAAACCTGCATGTATTGTGGAGAGACGTTTTTGCTTTTGTAAGTTTCGATTATTTTCAAACAAATTCAGGCGCTCCCGTGTGTTCTAATGACACATATTTAGACTATCTTATCTTTTAGCCCATCTTTTAGATTTATCGCCTAATAGGTACTAGTTCGGACAGACTACTACTCATTTTTGGAATTACGATAGCATTGTTGGCATACACTGTGACCAGCGAAATCATGCTTGCAAGATGTACAAATCGATATATCGATAGGTAAAATACTGAATAAGAAGTATTACGTAAGGACCGAGTCATAATGTGTGTAAAGCACCTGGTTGACTTGACTTAGCATTACGAGTGGGTGAGGTACACTAATGCATCTTGTGTCATGTCATAACAAATCTGGAATCACGTACGATATACAACTACAAAAACGGATTTGAATGAAAGTCAAGGAGATTTAATCCTGACAGACCTCTTCAGGACTAAACGGCCAGAACGGATTTGAATAAAAATCAAAGAGAACGTACATATCTTGAGAAGGACTATCTAGGCTACATCTATCTATATCTATATCTTATATATAAAAATGAAACCCGTTTCGCGTTGTCACGGCATCACGCGTGAACGGCTGGACCGATTTCGCTAATTCTTTCTTTGTTGTGTTTGTTATTGTCAGGAGAAGGTTCTTATGAAAGAAAAAATTAAGAAAGTTGGAAACATAAATTTCCACGGGGGCGAAGCCGCGGGGCGCAGCTAGTATATATATAAAAATGAAACCCGTTTTCCTTGGTCACGGCATCACGCGTGAACGGCTGGACCGATTTCGCTAATTCTTTTTTTGTTGTGTTTGTAATGGTCAGGAGAAGGTGAAAAGAAAAAATTAAGAAAGTTGGAAACATAAATTTCCACGCGGGTGAAGCCGCGGGGCGCAGCTAGTATTTATATGAAAAAAAAACGCACGCCAGTACATAATAGTTTTTATCAAACGAAATGCTGAATGCTAAACAATGCATTAACACTACACTACATTGAGATTGAGATTATGTACGTATTAAGTTACAGACGTAAACAGAACGCTTCGTTGGTTTCGAAAAACTCATTGGATCAAATGTGAAGTTCTTCGTATTAGTGTCATGATATAATAATCGATCTTGTTACGATCAATTGAGCAAGATTGAATGACAAAGTAATGTTTGCTCGACGTTCATGATTTTTAAATCGCACACACTACGAGCGTTCGATGTGGCTTTATTCATTTTCTGTGAATTCTCAACAACTTGTGTCAAATTTGGAACAATATCCAGCAAAATCGTACGGGCGATAAAAAAATCTTGCTACTGAGCTTTCGAGATCGTTGTGAAAGATTTTCAATGATAGCTCGTCAAGCGAGCTATACAAACAAGAAAAAATAATATGGCATACTTTTGTTTGCTCCCTTACCTGCGTCTTTAGAACCTGGCTTTAGAAAGAACTTTAGAGAAACGGCTCTACTAGAGTTATATTTTGACCAACTGACTAATACTTGCACTGGATCTCTTTATCAGTAATAGTTCAATCGAACCGACACCTCAACCTAAATGCTCCATACTGACGTAGGATGACCTTCATCACGGCGTTGAAAAACGGCCCACGGTGTAGTGGATAAGTATCCAGAGCAAAAACTAACAACAATTATCTTAGAATCTTAGCCATGTTGCAGCCATGTACCGTGCAAGTGTAGTATAAATTGAAAAAGTTAAAATTAACTTTTTCAATTTATACTACACTTGCACGGTACATTTATGGTTTAATGATTACACCCACCAATTTAAGTAGAGGTTAAAAAATACAAACACACACATACAAATACATTCATAGAAATTATGTTTGTTCGTATATGTTAATTTGAACCTCGACATAATAGGGAGCCCCAGATTAGACTACAAATTGAAGTTTCAGTGATAAAGCCCGCAAATTTTATAAAAATTTCAGGATATTTGTGGATCTTGAAATTATCTTCATTATTCTGGCTCCTAGCAGTGGTGGCTTTTGAGCAGGGGGTGCTGCTGCCTGCCCATCGGGGGGTTGTGTCGGGGGTTTAACAGAACTCTGTTACTTACGTCTCCAAGTCCTCGTGATTTCGTATAGTCTCTAGCAAGCGGAAGACCTCCTGGAGAGGCGCGCGGAATGCGTCCCACATCTTCAGCTGACTGTTCCATGGCGATACACCTTCGAACAAACCATATAGTTGGAACTTTATATATTTATTTTGCACACACTAGTTTAAATTTATCTCTATTCTATATTTGTAATTTTCTTTGTTAAAAATGGCAGCTTAGCTACCTTAAATTAATTTTTAACACTTTATTGCAAACTAGTTTTCGCCCGCGGCTTCGCGTTGTTTCTATGGAAACGTTTAAAGGTTTAATCCCATGGGAACTGATTTCTGCGATGAACAGCAGCTATTTCAGGCCTAGAACTACCCTTATGCAAAATTTCAGCCCGTTCCGTTCAATAGTTTTGGCGTGAAGAGGTAACAAACATCCAAACTTTCACATTTAGAATACTAGTTTCTGTCCGCAGTTTCTATAGAAACGTTAAAAGGTGATTCTATGGGATTCTATAGAACGTACTTTATTGAAACGTTTAAAGGTGATCCTATGGGAACTGATTTATGGTATAAAAAGTAGTCGATGTATGATTCCAGGCCTAGAATTACCTGTATGTAAAATTTCAGCCCGCTCCGTTCAGTAGTTTTGGCGTGAAGAGGTAACACACATCCAAACTTCCGCATTTATAATATAACTGTGATCTTGTCAAATTTTATAATTTAATAGCCGAGAGGCTCAGGATTAAGAAATCCGTCAAGCTATGGATGGATTGGTTCCACCTGCGCCCTGTTAATACCATTATGGGACACGTTCTACCGAACACCCTGTAGTTATTTTTGCTTACGCCTTTCGGGCATGTACTGCCGTTATCTCTATCTTTAAATGAGTCATTTTACATTGTAGATACAGTATCAAAGTCGTGTGAGGTGCATTATCGAGTAAATTGACGAGTATCTAAAACGTAGGCGGTTATCGTAACTGCCCTCTGTTTAATTTTAAATTATTCCTTGGTGTAACGTTCTTATCAGAATCTAGCTTTACACGTATTTTTACTCGACTGCGCAAGGAGGGCTATGTTTTTCGAGAGTATGTATGTATAGGATGTTGACGTGACGACCGTAAAAAATTGTGTTTAGGGCTTTTTTTGCAGAACAAAAGAAACGAGCAGGTAGCCCAACGTTTTTTCCTTAATGCATCATAAAACTATCCAGTTTTCGTGTTCACTACACAGACTGCACATTTCCCGAGGAGGATGCCGCGTATGCTTCCCGCTATGAGGCAGTGTTCCTTTGTTCGCATCCCAAAGGAAAAATGTCACGCGTTCAGGCTGCAAGGTATATGAATAATTTAAAGACGTTCGTGACCAAGTGGGTGAACTGATATTTAGAAACACAACACGACGATGATCTACCAGAACGTGGTAAAACATTAAATTTTTTAACAAAAAAAATTAACCGTTGAAGCAACAGAAAAGCAAAAAGTAATAAACCTTTTTATTTAACCTTAATAACTAAGTTCTTATACGAATGTAAGTATACCTAAGTAATTTTGAGTCAGCGCCAAACATTTTCCGGCGAAGGGGCGTGTCGCCCCGCGTCGCTGCCGCCGCGCATCACGCTTTACGTACCTACCTAATTCATTGATTTGCTTGTTTGGCGCCGACTCAAAATTATTTAAGTATACTTACTTTAATTTAAGAATTCAGTTATTAAGGTTAAATAAAAAGGTTTATTATTTTTGCTTTTCAGTTTCTTCGGCGCTTTAATTTTTTTGTCAAATTGTTTTATTTTATAATTTGTTGTGGCTATAATCTACTAATTACTACATGCTTAGTTTTTGAAATAAGTACTTTTAAAATAGCTACCTACCTTACTTTAGCTATTAACTGTTATGTAATCCTATTTTAATAAGTTACAAAAATATGTACTACATAAAGATATTTATTTTGGGGTAAGAATTTTTCCAAATTTATATGGGATTAACTTCAAGGTATAGGCCTAGTCAATAAAAAAGAATTATCAAAATCGGACTACTATGTAAAAGTTATGCGTCAAACATCACAATCAGTGAGTAAACAATCAATCACCCCCTGTTTTCCTGCCCTTAGAATTGGATTTTTTTCCAAATTTAAATGGTACCAACTTCTGGGTATACCTTTTCCAACAAAAAAGAATTATCGAAATCGGACTACTATGTAAAAAGATATGCGTGCGTATTTTTGAAAAATCCACGTCTATCTTTGCTATCTCCACAAGAATAAAACGCCAAGTGCGAGTCAGACTCGCGCATTAAGGGTTCCGTATAATTGTAAGACCTTGTTTGTATGTAATTCCCTATAAAATTTCAAAATATTCGGACATAACGGCTGTAACTTTTGATTGTATTGACTCAGAAGTTTTATTTATATCGAGGCTCCATGAGGTTACAGACTTGAATATTTGATGTTAATTTCAACTCGATACCTCCACGCGTTCCTGGGAAAAGAGGGTTGGCAGACGGACAGACGTCCTTCTGTCACAAAGTGATAGTACTATAGGGGTTCCTTTTTTCCTTTTGAGCTAAGGAACCTTAAAAGCTGAAGCAAAAAGGACAGGTAAATAAATTTCTAGTTTCAATTAGAAGACGTTTAATAGAGATTAAGTTAAAATACCGAAGCACATTGAAGAAACCGCTTCTTTCAGAAAAACACGTTGAAAATAGATGTCCTGGGCACAAAAAAATATAGTCAGAAAGTCAATCTTTTCTGACGAAGCCGATAACATACTTGTCGAACGAACTGTTAAAAATCCGGTAAAGGTGCATGTTTGGGGTTCGCTTCTCAAAACGTTTTTTAAGCCATTCAAACTTGTTTATCAGATCTTTGAATGCTGCAAGGACGAACCAAATTATACCAGAAAGCATTACTACCATCTGCCCGAAGGCTGTTCCCGAGCCCACGAAAATCATGGATATTACAAGAAGACAATGACCCCAAAAACCCAAGTCTATGCACCGCGTGCAAACAAGATAAAGGCATCGAGGTCTTGGATTGGCCCTCACAATCTCCTGACGCAGACGCAATTGAAAACGCTAACTGCCGCCGAGCTTACTTGCAATTTAAAGGCCATATGGAGGTCAATATCCCGCGAGTACGCAGAAAAATTAGTTGAAAGTGTGCCTCGAGGATGCCAGGCTATTATGGACGACGGAGGAGACTGGACAGCTTACTGATAATGAAGCATCTAAGTTTTGGATGATCAACATTAAACAGCGTAGTAGTTACCCTTCATATAAAACACAGAGAATAGAACACTTAATATATAAAAGCGAAAGTTAGGATTAATGAATGGTCATCGGGCTGAAATGATGCATAGATGTACTAAGATGTATGGATGTAGGATGTATTCCGGAATAACACATAAGCTATTAGACTTTTTATGTCACAAATCACTCCCATGGGAAAGAATTAACTTAAGTTTTGATTAGTAACATAATATTTGTATTAAGGGTGGATTAGGAACCCTGCGGTCTATTGAAATCTATACTAATATTATAAAGAAGAAAGATTTGATTGTCTGTTTGTTTATTTGTATTGAATAGGCTCCGAAACTACTGGACGGATTTGAAAAATTTTTAGGTTATATTTTATCCCGGAATTCCCACGGGAACGGGAACTATGCGGGTGAAACCGCGAGGCGATCGTCTAGTTACTTATATTTTGATTCGTAGGTTATTACTAATTATTTGGTCCCTTTAACCCGTTTCTTCATAAGTTGTGTTGTTTTCTTGTAAATAAGCAAAAGCCTGATATTAGTGCTTACGCCGCCTTTCCAAAAACGTATGCAACGACTAAGTACCAAGGTCGTTAACTGACTGATCGTAGATACCTAACCTACAAGTGGCTTATCAATGATTTAACAAAGACACGCTCAACTCAAACACGGTCAAGGCCTTCAATTTCCTCTTAGATAAAACCTCCTCAAATTGCTTATTTTCAACTCCGTCGGACCTCCATATCTTCCAAACTACTGAATATTTAACTTTGAAATGTATATATGGTAAAGTTCAGGACTTATTCTATCGATCATATGTTTCGAAAACACGATTCCATAAAATTTTCTCGATAGAAAAAATCGCAAAGTTACCTCTAATTTTTTACTAAAACCCTAATTTCTCAATAAATACAGATGATACGATCTTGAGATTAAGCATAGTAATTGAGCTAAGTATAAAGAACATTTTATATGTTGCCTTTTTTTCAATTAACTATTCTAATGTTTGTGGGGAGCAAATAACTACTAAAAACTAGATTTTTGGGCTTACGCCGCTTTGCTCTGTCCCGCTCCTGTGAACGCGAAATCTTATGCCTATCCTCTTCACACAATAACGAGGTAGGGTACCGCCTTAATAGGTGAATCTAGCAGGTTTGGTTGTCAAACTAGGCCTAGATCTCAGTACTCGCGGGATCCCCGTGGTAAAAAATTCGAATATCCTAAAATTCAACATTTTTTCTCTGGTTCCTTGAACCTAAAAAAACGATTGACAAAAAAAAAGATCATTGCCCCTCTAAATTAAAAATTGAGCAATTTTATGGTTAGGTGAACCATGTTTTATAAGAACTTTTATTTAGATTAAGTTTCACCTGCTCGGAATCCGGAAGTATTTTCAAAATCATTGGCCTGAAATAGGTATTCAATAAAAGGATAAAATCTCCATAACCTTAACCAAGTTCGTACCTATAATAGCACTTTTAAGTGGCATTGGTTTGGTCTAACCTGTAGTTCGGTACCTGTAGTGTAACTACAACCTAATCAATTAATAACGATTCATACAATCGCAAAACGTAGGTTATAGGAGGTGGATCATTTACAAAAGATAAAGATCATCAGTCATCACATAGAATCACATAGAAAAGCCTTGAATAAAGATAAGACCTTGATACTGGACTATACAAGCGTTCCTTTAACAACGCTGTAAAAACGCGAAGACATAAAAAAAGATAATTCGCAGCCTGAACTGAAGTAGATTGCGGAAAATGCATTTAAAAAATGTTTACAATACGATTATTCGTTGGCGTAAGTATATATTATTTCGAGGCGTAAGTATTGAGATAGGTATTATTTACGTAGTATCTACTATATTCTGTGGTTGAGATTATCTTCTACTATATAAAAATAAGTCGGGTTTTCCTTCCTGACGCTATAACTCCAGAACGCACGAACCGATTTCCACGGTTTTGCATTCGTTGGAAAGGTCTCGGGGTCCGTGAGGTTTATAGCAAAGAAAAAACAAGACCCGTCAAGTGCGAGTGTAACTCGCGCGCCGAGGGTTTCGAACGTTTGTGAACAAGTAGGTATGTACTAAAGGTACCGATTAGAAACTCCGAAATTTAATGAAGACCTAACACTAGTAGGTACCAACCTACATTTCAGATGGATCTCTCTCCATGCTTCGGTGATAGGGTGTAGCGGTAATTTTTTCGACTTTTTTCAAAATTTTTCAAAAAGTATGAAACTTACAGAAATTTTAAGAACTGTTTTGAAATGTACAAACCGATACCTTTCATATGATACCCCACTCAGTGGGGTAGCCCCCCCTTTTGAAAATTATCCCCCCTCTTTTTGACCATTTTTCAAAAAGTGTTCGTTTTACAGACTTCTCTATATTTTTCCTGTAAAATATAGATCTATATCTACAAACGCTTCACACATTTTGAATGGATCGCTCTGCAAACTTCGGAGATAGGGGGGGGAACGGGTAAAATTTCGACTTTTTTCAAAATATTTCAAAAAGTATGAAACCTACAGAAATTTCAAAAACTGTTTTGAAATGTACAAACCGATACCTTTCATATGATACCCCATTCAGAGGGGTAGCCCCCCCTTTTGAAAATTATCCCCCCTCTTTTTAACCATTTGTCGAAAAGGGTTCAGTTTACAGACTTCTCTATATTTTTCCTGTAAAATATAGATCTATATCTACAAACGCTCAATACATTTTGAATGGATCGCTCTGCAAACTTCGGAGATAGGGGGGGGGAATGGGTATTTTTTCGACTATTTTCAAAATATTTCAAAAAGTATGAAACCTACTGAAATTTCAAAAACTATTTTGAAATGTACAAACTAATACCTTTCATTTGATACCCCACTTGACTCTGTAGGTCTCTTTTAAAATTTTGACATTTCAATTTGTATGGAAAATGTTCATTTTCATTTTTCATTTATTTTCATTTTTTTTTCTTAAAATCTGTACAGGCACACGAAATGTATTATTATTTTAAATTTCAAGTTGATAGCTGCTGTAGTTGCTGAGTTATTAAGGAGGGAAAAAAGGACAGACAAAGCGAGACCATAAGGGTTTCGAAACCGATCTTCGAAACCCTAATTAAGAAAGTGGGAAACATAAATTTCCACGCGAGCGAAGCCGCGGGGCGCAGCTAGTGGAAGTATAAAAATTTAAATTGTATCTTGACAGCATAATTAACTTTTGTTTTTTATGGGAGAGATGCGCGATGAGTGAGGAATACTTATTGACACTAGTATTTAAGCTGATTTGAAGTTTGCGTTAACAGGATAAAAGTACCCAATATGTTGATGCAGATTTAAAACTACAAATAATAAGAAATTTTAGCTCGATTCATTTAGCACTTTTGGCCTTAGCTTAACTTAAACTTTCAAAACTGCATAAATCACGTTTATTAAATTAGTAGGATTAATTCAGCACTTACCAACTTTCATGATAATCTGCTGCACGTAAAGCAGGGGCTTGTCTTTGGCCCATATGTACGGGAGCCTCTGAGTTTCATTGTAGAGCAGATCTAATTGGGAAGGGCCTTCTGTAATTAAAACATCAAAGGTATATTATATTGGTTATTTTTTACCCAATACATAATTAGAAAAGCCAATTTATTCTTACTTCATCTTTAAAAGCCGTACGCAAAGGTAAGGTAAGGAGCTACTATATACTAATTAGAGTTAATGACAAGGCTCACTTGCTATCTGGATATAACACAGACTTTATCACTCAGAGATACTATAGGTAGCTTTTACAGATAATATCATTAAACTAAGTTTTAGAATTGAGCCATCAAACCGTAGAAATAACTCATAGCAAAATTATCCTCTTTACATAGTAAGATTCTTGGGCTAGATTCTTCAATTGGGAAATAAAATGGGTTTGTTTAACAACAACTACAGTTTACACACTTATTTCTTGGTGTTTTCTATGATTAATTAATATATTTAGAACCCATTGCAGGTCAGCATTGGGGTTAGATGATCCTGTGTGGATTTTCTAACATTATTTGATTCTTTTGATTGAATTGCATAAACATAAGTACAAATACTCCTCTCTATATCCCAATCCACAGGGGTTAATTTAGTTGCTATTGTGCAAAATACAATACAAAGCCTCGAGTCCATTGTTAAATATCACACCTTGCATAACTGGTAAAGTGGTATGACAATAACTATCAAATTCTTTTCAATGCTATATCTATCTTAAGTAGAAGAGCTCTATAATCTAAACGTTTTTTAAATTGTTCACAATACTCTTACTTATAAAATAAACTTTAATATTTTTGCTTATATTGCTTATGTTATGTATGTAGTATATTTTAAGCGTAGTATTATATTAAATGTATTTATTTATAAAACCTTCAAGAGCACACAGATCCCCTAATACTATCCATCCACGGTTGTCTGGTAGAGATCGCTCTTGAGCGATAAGACCGCCACTTGCCACATAATTTTTAAGCTGTTTTGCTGTATTGTTTCTATCTATAAGTGTGCAATAAAGAATTTTCTATCTAATTCTAATTCTAAGTGGGGGAACTGGGATCTGCACTGACATCTCGCTTAGGAGTGTATTGTGCATTGACCCCCTGCCTAACCAGGCCCTAACCAGCCCAGCTCCTTGAAGTACCGGAGCAGGACTTTTGGTGATTGACAGCTTCGTTTCAGCTTTTCTGTGGGTGAGGACGGGTTAGATCCCTCTAAGAGAGTCTTCAATTTTCTATCTATCTATATTCTATTAAACTCAGAAAAAAAACTATATAACTTTTGCAACCATTCTGTGCCTGCACAAGGTGGTGAAATGTATTCTACAACATAGGCTTACATGGTAAAAAAAAATAAGTTTGTAGTTTGTTTTTATTTACATGAATATATCTTCATTCCAAATCAGACTGTAATTTTTGGTATCCAGGTATTATGTTATCAAACTGCAGGTATGTAGAAGCAGTCTTCACTCTTTTCGCCATAGACGTTTTTAGGTATTTGTGCTAGAGAGTACATACACATACATAGTTTTATCCCGGTACCATGTCAAATCAGCCACCAGCTAACCTCTTAGTTTGCAATTATACTACATGCAAGTTTATTACACCAACCTTGCAAACATTTCTTTCTGTAACATTCAGGTTGACCAGCATGCTCATTCAATGGAAAATTTACAATTGTTGGAATATTGCCTGGAAGTGGGACATTCAGCAACGGGAAACTGAAACAAGTATAGAATATTAATGAAGTAATTTTTTGAGAATAATTATCATAGTAAACAATTAGCTCTAGGGCTGAGTTTAGGTAGGTACAGTAAGTTTATATTGTATTGTACTGATTGATGTGTAGTAGTTACTTGTTCTACGCACGGAATTGCTCAAAAGATAGTACAAACAAAAATCATACACACTGATAAGTCTAATAAATAGTTGAGCGCAAGACTTTTAAATAATTCCACTATGTGAAACAATGGTAGGGAAACTTTTAGGACAAAATCTGGCATATATGATGATAGGGTTTTGTAGATAGCAGTGAGACCTTTTAGGCAGGCCAGGTGTCTTGAGAAGGGGCAGTATTTACTCACCAACACAACAACACAACGGACAATGTTAGGGAGATCACTGTAGCAGGATAGGAAGAACAGAATAATCCGTAAGTGTAATATATCTGGGCTACCCTTTCGGGCAGCGTTGATCCTCCCATGGCCACCGCTACATCAACAGCAACACCTCATTTTAGCGTCCAAGCGATTACGCGTAGAAGACTCATGGAAGAAGCAGGTTATTTACTTTATTATTTGATAGTCACACGGTTTGTGTCATCGCTTAATAATAGGGGAAAACAATCCGTCGCCGCTTGTCTGGAGTTAAGCGATAGTCAGAATACACGGACTCTAAGCTCAGTTGTCGCCTGGTCAGAATGCTTATTAATAAGTGCTTAATTCGCTCATAAAAGTACAAACAAAATAAATTTATTGGTCCGAGGACTCCGAGAAATGAGGATAATTCCAAGCAAGATTGGTAGGTAGTTAATTCACGTTCCGTGAACTTAGCAAGAAAAAAATCTTGATCAACTTCAACTTCTTTCTTTGGCGCTGCCTGCTTTTCGCTTCGCTACGACTCTGCCAGTGTCAGTAAGGACTGGAGTGTCGTTGTAAGCTTCGATGCTCTGACACATCTGACGAATTACTATAAATTACCTATTAAGTGGGATGTATGATCAAGCCTCAGAGGATCAAGCCCTCTCATTCGGCTCGTTTTCTACTCTGAGATGTCACAAAGAAAAATAAACCTTATTTGTATAGTTTTACAGGGTAAGTTTGGATGAATTAAATTTGATAGTGCGCGATCCAGTTTACATAAAGATTCATGCCTACAAGTTTTTTGCGAAACATGCGAAAGCGTAAATCAATTTCTTCTTCTTTTATCTTTGGCTATGCATCATGGCTTAACACAATTCTGCCAATGTCAGTTTTCAACTTGAACCTATAACCATGAATCTTTAGAGTAAACTGGATCGCGCACGAACATATTTCATTCATTCAAAAGTACCCTGTAATCTTACGAAACTAAGGCTCATTTTTTTTTTGTGACATTTCAGAATAGTAAAACGTGCCATGTGAGGGCTTGAAAGTAGTAGTTTGTCCTTGTCTAGCACGTTGCAACATGGTGTATGGTGTCTATCTATCTCTAAATCAACAATAGGATGAACGATAGGATAGGGCTTTTGAACAAATATTCTGCTAAACTTACTTCTGGAATTTGTACTTTTTGAAAGCTGTCCTATTTACGCTGCAACATTACGTTTCATGAAAACGAGCTGAGTGAGAGACCCCAAAGTATGTAATGATACATTAAAATAACGTAATAACTTGATAATTAAGCTTCTACTAGATTGTAGTATTATTCACTGTCTGCTAGCCATTATTACGTAATACTTTCATTATGCGCAAAAGATTTGATAAACGTGTTTAACATTCTTACGGTACTGTGGCTGCATAATTTGGACAGCTTTTTAAAAAATACATAATCCAGAAGTAATAAAATCAGAATCTTTGTTCAAAAGCCCTGTGACATCGTATTGTTTCATGGACACCCTAAACTATGTTGCTACGTGATAGACTGGGACCAACTACTCGGCTCGTTTTTCTACTCTGAGATGTCACAAAGAAAAATGAGCCAATTATTACGTAATACTTTCACTATACGCACAAGATTTGAAAACATGTTTTGAACATTCTTACGGTACTGTTGCTGCGTAAATAGGAGAGCTTTTAAAAAGTACAAATTCCAGAAGTAAGTTTAGCAGAATATTTGTTCAAAAGCCCTATCCTATCGTTCATCCTATTGTTGATTTAGAGATAGATAGACACCATACACCATGTTGCACGTGCTAGACAAGGACAAACTACTACTTTCAAGCCCTCTCACTCGGCTCGTTTTTCTACTCTGAGATGTCACAAAGAAAATGAGCCTTAATTGAATGAACTTACAGGGTACTTTTGAATGAATGACATATGCTCGTGTGTGATCCAGTTTATTCAAAAGATTCATGGTTTTCAACAAAGAGAATGTAATATACCTAGTTGGTTTTTAGGCGCTTCTAAACGGGCTATACTTTTCTGCAATTTGTAGCTGCACTATCGGCAACTGATGGCCCGGCCATAGCAAAAATATTGCTCGGCAATTGATGTCCGGGCAATGTATGGCCGGGCCATGTGCAACACATGGCCCGGCCATGTCGGCTATACAGTGGCTCATAATGCAGACTCCTAAACGGGCTACACAAATCGGCAACAATGGCTGACGAAATCACACTTGTCGCAGCGGCTTATATTAGGTATTATAAAACCAAAAAAGAAAAAAGAGATATTGTGGATTTTCTCGTTAGTCCACGTATTAGTCATTTTTGTTTTTAATAAATACTAGCTGCGCCCCGCGGCTTTGCTTAGAAAAAGATGCACTATGCCATTACACTAAGGAGCGACTGAAACAACAATAGAACTGGCCCGGCAATATTGCGTGTCCGTCAAGGTAGCGTACACATAATCGATATCACGTTTGTTGATATGCCAATAAACTCTGCATAAACAGTGTAGAATTAGTGCAAAAGTAAAATAAATACTGCCTCTTTGGTTTAAGAAATAATGACCATTCTTAGTGGGTACGCTAGCTTGACGTCAAGGCAGCGTACCCATTAAAAAACGAAATAATTCCTATAGAAAACGAGCTTTTCTTATTATAAATGCTATATGTAAAAATACTGCGAGAAATACTGCTTCTGCCTGTGGTCATACTTTATGCAATTTCGTAGTGCAACAATATAAAAAGTTGATGTGAAGTGCTAGGAACAAATGCATTTTGGTACAGTCGCACACAATAAATAATAAACACCAATGCAAAATCCGGATAATACGCATTTCATCATTCACAAATCCGGATATTAATTCGAATGAAATGTCAAATTTAAACAACATCTTTTAACTAGCTCTTGTTTGCGGTTTCGCACGTAATTTCTTAAGTGTCAGTAGTTGGTATAGCGTGTACCAGTTTAGACACTCTGCATTACAGTGTATCTGGCTAGGCACCTTGTCCTTAGCTGGCCTCCAGCAGCGGCACATGCCAACAGTCTTTAACAGATCGTTACCTGGCAACAAAGTTTGTTGCACTAATATTTCTTTAAGTAATGTATTTGGTAGATGTAGATGCATATATCCGTATAAATAAAAATGGCAATTTTTCTGAATAATTCGGATTTCGAATAATTCGGATTGCAATCTCTATATAAACCCAAACAAAAATAGA
Source organism: Eupithecia subfuscata (assembly GCA_963564075.1). Lineage (NCBI taxonomy): Eukaryota > Metazoa > Arthropoda > Insecta > Lepidoptera > Geometridae > Eupithecia > Eupithecia subfuscata. The sequence goes on from OY751095.1 coordinate 17,515,511, forward strand.
TCACTGAAACAGAGAACATAAAAAACAAACCGGTATGCGCATCGTGCGTGAGGGACAACGCGATGTAAAACCACACGTGCGTGAGTGAGCTGGATTCGGCCGAATAATCGCGATATCTTTTTCTAGTAGGTAGGTACCTATTTTATCTTAGAATTGAATACCTTTGTTACGGTAGGTATGTATATTATATATATTTGACGACCTCTGTGGCGCGGTGGGCGAAGGTCCGCCTGCGACGCAGGAGGTTGCGGGTTCGATTCCCGCCTCGGGACAAATATTTGTACGATCTGCAGATATTTGTTCAGGGTGTTCTGGTCGTTTTCTATGTATAATAAAAAATATCTATCTATGTACTCATATATTATTAAGTATATCAGTTATCTAGTACCCATAACACAAGCTCTGCTTAGCTTGGGGCTAGATAATGTTGTGTGAATTGTCCAGCATTATTTATTTATTTATTTAAAAATATAGTTAATATTACCGTGCTTAAGTTATTGGTAGATCGTACATGCTATTGTTATACATACCTATCTATGTAAGTATAATCATGTCTGTTCTGTACCTTACTTACTGCTGTGTAGGTATAACAGAGGCTAGACATATACCTACCTAGGACCTATACTTACCTACGTAAGTAGGCATTATAAGTCATTATGATTTTAATTATCTACTCTTTAATTAATCTTTACAGGTAAGTACCTACTTTTTATTTGCCTAACTATGCTACGATAATTCTGATAACTGTAATAATACTCATAGTAGATAACTGTAATAATACTCATAATATTATTGTTTAAGGCAAAAATAATAGAGCTCGTAAATAAGTTTTAATTAGAATTATAATATTTCTTCGTGCTTTTTCCTTGTTTTTTTCTTCGTGATATTCCGGTTACTCCAGTTTTGCTGCACGACTACGTACATAGGTACCTATATATCGTATTGTATTTATGCTTAATGCCTGCGTAGGCATTAAGCATAAATACGACGGGGGTAGCCCCGTGCCACACCCACCATACACCGCGTCTCCCGCGCACATATCTGTTCAGGTAGTCGTTCAATGAGTTTTCAGTGGGTTCAAAAGGTTCACACGCTACTTCGTGGTTAACTGCCTTCTTCAAGTGAATAGCCTAGTTGAAAGTAGTTGAAGACTAGTTGAATAGCCAGATACACTGTAATGCCGAGTGTCTAAACTGGTACACGCTATACCAACTACTGACACTTAAGAAATTGCGTGCGAAACCGCAAACAAGAGCTAGTCAAAAGATGTTGTTTAAATTTGACATTTCATTCGAATTAATATCCGGATTTGTGAATGATGAAATGCGTATTATCCGGATTTTGCATTGGTGTTTATTATTTGTTGTGTGCGACTGTACCAAAATGCATTGTTGCACTACGAAATTGCATAAAGTATGACCACAGGCAGAAGCAGTATTTCTCGCAGTATTTTTACATATAGCATTTATAATAAGAAAAGCTCGTTTTCTATAGGAATTATTTCATTTTTTAATGGGTACGCTGCCTTGACGTCAAGCTAGCGTACCCACTAAGAATGGTCATTATTTCTTAAACCAAAGAGGCAGTATTTATTTTACTTTTGCACTAATTCTACACTGTTTATGCAGAGTTTATTGGCATATCAACAAACGTGATATCGATTATGTGTACGCTACCTTGACGGACACAATATTGCAGTTCAGATTGATCGGTCAGCGATCGCTCGGCCATGTATAGCCGGTATTGCTCGCAATACCGGCTATACGGGCTACACCGAAAATGTTTGGCAATTATTGCCGGGCCATTACTGCAAGATTGCATAGTGTATCTGGTGTTGCTGGCAGGCGCGGTCCCAGGGGGGGGGGTCACGGGGGTCATGACCCCCCCCAAAATCTTAGTTTAGGTACTTAAAAAATTGCAACCCACAGCTTGATGATTATATTGTCCAGTTTACTTCCGTTACATTGATTATGGTTACCAACTACAGCAATAAAAATTGGTTGCCTGTAAAGTCGGTATACGGGCGAAAGTTTTACGTGACAACGACTTTGAGTTCCTTTCACTTTTTATGTCTGCATAACGTGAGCGGAGCGTAACGCGTAACGCAGTTTCTTGAAGTGTCACCCGGCAAACCAATTTATAAGACGTTGTCACGTCAAAAAAAATCGCGGCTCGCTCCGCTCGCGGATATTACTATTGTTTGTGCTCTGTATTTTGATTAGCACAGAGGCAACGTTCCCAATTTTATTGGTCTGGCTGGTCCGCTATTGTCAGTTTGTATCAATCCAACCACCACAATAAAAAGCACAAAATATAACAAATGATCTGCGAGGTCACTTTGTCAACCAGTACAAAAAATTAGTAGACAACAAAATTTTCGCGTTTTGATCTGGTCGCTGCTGATAACATTTGTCCCTTCTGACTATGATCCAAAGCTCAAAACCCGGCCCGCTTTAGGTCACTTTGCCAAATTTTATAAAAAGTTGCCCAAAATCTAACAAAAACCAAAAATTGTCGCAGCTCGCTCAACTTGCCGGCAACTTTACACTGTCTGCCTCTGGTCATGGACTTATCCCTCGTTTGAGGTCAGTTTTCCAAACACTCCAAAAATCTGACGAAACCACTAAATTATCGCAGCACGCTCTGCTTGCCTCTGATAACATTCTGCTGTTTTGATAAGCTTCTGGCTTGCTCTAGTTCAGGACTCCTTCTCCGTTTCAGACTGCAAAATATCTAATACCAAACAACTCACACGCACAGCCAGATCATAAAAATTTTCGCGGCTCGCTTCGCTCGCCGTTGATTCTCTATAGTGTCTGGTCTGTTGTCCGCATATTTGGTTGATATTCGTGAAACTTTAAAATTGTTCTTTACACTAATATTATAAATGCGAAAGTTTGTATTGATAGATGGATGGATGAATGGATGGATGTTTGTTACGTCTTTACACCAAAACTACTGAACAGATTGAGGTAAAATTTTGCATCGGTGTAGCTCTAAGCCTGGAATCAAACATAGGCTACTATTTATCCCATAAATCAGTTCCCATGGGATAGAAATTACCTTTGAACGTTTCCATAGAAGGAACGCGTGCGAAGCCGCGGGCAGAAGCTAGTAGCTCATACTTTAGCTTCCTTGTCTTGCATGGACGCTACCTCACCAATTTCAAAAAAGGCTGTGACTCATTCAGAGATCGCTCCACTCGCTGTTATTTATTTTCTGAACCAGTTTGTGACAACCCGAAAAAGGGAACAAAAATTTCGGCGGCTCGCTCCGCTCGCCGCTACATCTTTTTCGATGTCTTTTTTGTATATCTAATTTTTTGTTAATGCCCTTGCTCCGCTCGCCCCTATTTATATTCATAGCTTTATATCTACTACCGCAAGTCTCTAAGATTTTCGGGGCTTGCTACGCTCGCTATCATTTATTTTTTATAGATACCTATCAACAACAAAAAAAATGATGCGGGCGAGAGTAAGCAAGTGGACCTACTCTTGCTTACTTTTGCCCAAACTTCAGAAAACATCTCCAACATTTTTGAGGCTCGTTTCGCTCGCCATTACTTATACTTCCTATTGTTGGGTTGGGAGTTGGGGGAAGGGATGTCATGTTTGCGGCCAATATGCATTTTGCGGCTCGCTCCGCTCGCTGATAGTATTTGTCCTTCTCTGTATTTGGTCCAGTGCTTGACACTTGTTTAACATCATTTAAGAACATCATTTAAGGTAGTAGTTACCCGAAAAAGTAACAAAAATTTCGGCGGCTCGCTCCGCTCGCCGTTACATTTTTTCCATGTCTTTTTTGTATTTTCAATTTTTTGTTGATGCCCTTGCTCCGCTCGCCCCTATTTATATTCATAGCTTTATATCTACTACCGCAAGTCTCTAAGATTTTCGGGGCTTGCTACGCTCGCTATCATTTATTTTTTATAGATACCTATCAACAACAAAATAAATGATGCGGGCGAGAGTAAGCAAGTGGACCTACTCTTGCTTACTTTTGCCCAAACTTCAGAAAACATCTCAAAATGTTCGAGGCTCGCTATAACTCATACATATTATTGTTTGGAGTTGAGTATAAATTTTCTGCGGCTCGCTCCGCTCGCCGATAAAGTTTAGTGGTTTTCGGTGGGGTCTGCAACCGCTTACAAGTACATTTGGTGCTACGGCCCGCACCAAGTGTGACCCCCCCCAAAGTCTTGGGCTGCGACCGCGCCTGGTTGCTGGCAATGTTGCCGGGCCATACCAGACACATGTATTGCAGCTACAAATTGCAGCAAAGTATAGCCCGTTTAGAAGCGCCTTAAAATACATAAAGTTTCTGTCAAAAAAATGTAATCCGTTTCAGTGTCAACTAGGCATGTTAAATCGAAGTCAAAAAAGCAACTCTACCTACGCCAATTTGACAAAAAAACATAGGCAATAATTACTATTTATCTATGATAAATTGTTACTGTATGTATTTTATTCTCATTATATTACAATAGTATTTCATTATTACTTTATTACCAGTCGGAGAATATTTCGTTTGTCCTTTCTACAAACAAAACAAACATCGAATATTTGATTATTTTAATTTATCGATTATTTTATTCGATTACACAATTTTTTTTATTCACATCACTACACTTTCACACAGAACAGAATAAACTCTGTAAAATTCTGTCAAATTCCTATAGCGCTAGATACATAATACTACTGATTAAAAATTATGATTCAATAGAACAGCTATCGAAAATGTGGTTTACCCGCAAAAAGAATATGTAGTTCATATGGCTCGCTACACTATGTTTCATAGGCGTTCAATTACAACTATATCATCAGTTGAATGTCCTATCGTGATTAAAATTTGGAACGTCCACGTCGAGACATGGGTTCCAGAATAAGGTAAACAGTGGCTTCGTAGTAAGTATTACGCGTTCTCTTTGAATAGTTTATGCTAAATCACAAGAGAGAATACCTACCTACTTATTGTTAATCTACTTAAACTCACCTAACCTAATTCCTTTAAAAGGGGCAGATCGTCGTGTATCGTAGCTGTTGGATTGTTGGAATTTCATGCCGTTGCCTGGCTATTATGAGAAACACAACAGAGCCTAAAGCACAATATTGCAAAGAGTCATCATAGGGTTTACAACACTAACTCTGTCACCCAGACAGAGAAATATGACCAATACCAATGACCTTTGTTTCTTACAGAGACACAGTGCGCTTCCTGTTTGAGCTTTACTGTGAAGTATCACCAGGTGATCATGTAAAAGAACCGCACATTACGAAAAAATATCCTGAGTCGTACAAAAATGAAGAGGAGTTACGAAATATACCTAAATTTGCATTCCCATGTCAATTAGACAAGTAAGTAGCATTTATGTTTTTTTACAAAGATAAGTATGAAATGGCACATTATGAACAGGCATTCGAACAACTTGCTGCGCACTGGCTAGGGATATAAATCTATTAAACAAAACAACTGTGTAGTGCCAACTTAGAATTCGCACTACCCAACTCTTCCTGCGTGTCGTAAGAGGCGACTAAGGAATATCCACCAAAGGTGGGCAGCAGCCCCCCTGCAGAACAATTCTACCACTAAACTGCGATCCACATGCCCAGGGTCAGGATTATGGGCATTAACCCCATGTGATAAAAGCCAATAAGGCCCTTATCATGAGGAGTGATGAGGGAGGCCTGCGTCCAGCAGTGGACCAATACAGGCTGTTGAGGTTGAAACAAATTTGGTATCTGAAATTACAGAATCGGCCTGATCCTGCATGAGTAATTTTTTTTACTGGCTAATTTATATGGCGTTAACGAGTTATTGTGATTTCAGGTCATTTGCTCAACATTATTCCTTTGTTTTGACATCTGTGGACTCAAAATACACATTCTGCTATTGCCGTTTCGATCCTAAAAGTAATGCGACACTTGTTTTGCTCTCACATCTGCCATGGCACGACATATTTTACAAGTAAGTATATTATTAAGCATGAGGCTGCGCTTATTAAAAACATTGGACCTCACCAAATTTTATTTGTTACTTGTTTCTGTCCACACGTTTCTATAGAAACGTTTTCTATCCCATGGAAACTGATTTATGGAATAAAAAGCCTATGCTTGATTCCAGGATTAGAATTACCTGTATGCAAAATTTCAGCCCAATCTTCTGTTGACTAGTTTTAGCGTGAGGAGGTAACAAACATCCATCCAAACACCCATACATCTAAACATCCAAACTTTTGCTTTTATAATATAAGTGTAATATCAGGTCTTTGTTAATTTATTATAGAACTGAGTTACATAAGTCTGCAAGTCCTTAAGATACATTTATCAATCTTATCACTAGCAGGTCAAGAATAAGCTAGTGGAAGGTCTGAGTTGAGATTCAAATATGATAAAGATGAACTTAGTGAGGGCTAAATGGATTTATAAGTTGAAGACCTGAAATAACATGTATAGGCCATATTTTATGAAAGAAAAACGCGTGCAAAGCTGCTATCAGAAATTTATTGTACATACCAATTTGCAAAGCAATCATTTATTTAACAACATAACTAACTTTCAACCTCTCTAGGATTCTCGATAGACTGACGCTGACTAGAAGTAGCCGAGCTCTATGAATTGTCTTGTCCATGACAATTAAGTGTGTTGATTCGTTTTGAATACTGGACAAAACCAAACATATTGGCAACTTTAATAAAAAATAATAATGTACCTTCAGTATAACTATGAGCTGTGCATTACGGTCTCCCTACACCTCAATTATGGACTACCTAATCTAATTTCATTTCGTCCATGTGCATACCCTTGGAGTATGTAGTAGTTCTATTCGAGAGCTTAGTACTATAGCTAATTGGGACCCTTAAAAATGCTAAAATTGTTTTGATGGAAAAAAATCTGCTATGTAAATAGGAATAATGCTGAATAGGCCTTTTTTTGTCCAAGCTCTTCACACAATGCTCGCTAGTAATAGGCTTACTATACCTATTCCACGCTTCTTTGTTTTCTGTTTGGTAGTTTTTTATTTATTTATTTAATTCGGATTACCATCAGCTTAAATAATTACAAAAGAAATTAAAATAGACACAGAAAGCTAATAATAGGCATTCGCTAATAGAATTTTATTAAACTACCAACTGACAATCAAATAGTCTACCAATTGACAGTCAATTAGTCCGACTCGATTTTTATGACAATCGATTTTGTTTCTAAGATATTGTAATTGATTTGTTATTTTTGTTCAATGTTTTGTATTATTTTATAAACATACATAATGACTTGATTAGATTCAGATGTATTATTTTTCTTGTTTTATTTGCTACTTGCTTCTGCCCGAGGCATAATATGCGTTTCTTCATATTAAAAAGTAAGATGGATTGAGTTGCTGTGGTAAATATAATTTTTATAATATTTGAATTCTTTTTCATGGAAAAATCACCTTGAGTATCCTCGTTATATAGTATTTCAAGTCGACAGATTCACATCTCTTATTGTCAGAAAAGTACTGTGGCTATGAAGTATTGTATTCTATCATTCAGTCTTTATTCAGTCACATGGCAACAATCAGGGAACTTCATAGTCGTGCATGTACCAAACACAAAATAAGAGATCGTGGAAGAGGTACCTATACCTAAATATGATTTGCGCAGCATCTTGCCGATTATACGCTCAAGGTACCACCAATTTTAATACACGTAAATTCCAAACGACGCTATCGTCGCTCTAAACCTATAGACTCGCTGCTTGACTTGCTGATTTAATCCGGAAAAATGCGTGTATAGCCGCGAACAGTAGATAAGAAGCTAGTTTGTCATTATATTAAACCAAAAGTTGAGTTTATGAAGTTTAAAAGAAGGTGACGGTAGTATTCCGTCGCATTACACAAAAGTTCGTCTGTAATGTTCTTTTGTGCAAGTGCTATGCACATGTTTTATCGGCCAAGCAACTTCCTGTCGCAAGACTACTTTTATTACATTTTTTATTTTGCCCTGCAGAGGGATAATGCAAGCTAAAAATACTGACTATCACAAATATTAAATACGAAAGTTTGGATGTATGTATGTTTGCGACTTTCTCACACTCAAATGGCTGGGGAGATGAGACGAAAATATTACTTTTTTTTCTAAATAAATAATGCTAGACAAACCACACAGCATCATCTAGCCCCAAGCTAAGCAAATTGATGTAAAACTGTAGCAAATAAATATAATTATAACATTGATGTAGGAATAACATAAAAACTACTGTTTATCCAGGAAAAACTACAAAGTATATTCCAGCCATTCTCAATGTACAATGTTTGTAAACAAATCTCAACATAAAAAACTAAAATTATCGTTTTGGCGTGGTGTTCGTTAAAACATTCTCACTGTTAAGCATTGTAGGAGAAAGCTACACACTAGCCAAACTTGATGCAGAATGTTTGTAAATAAACCGCCCATACATAACCTACATTAATTTACCTATTTTACATTAATTGTCGATTTGAGATGCTTCCCTTAGTAAATTTTGCTTACAATTATGTCTGAAACTCGACGCCAAGCAAGTGTATAGTTTTTGTGTCGTGATTTGCTTACAGACATTCCAAATATGGTTCGTGTATACTTGGGCAAATTTTGACTCAAAATCGAAAACAAGAAAGTGGTTTTCGGGTTCAGAGTATCGGGCAATGTTAACAAACATTGTATATTCAGGATGGCCAGAGTATAGTGCGATCGGCGATCAGAAGCTAGGTTATACTGGTTTTATTTTTGTATTTGCTCATTCTAAATCTGTAAAACATGGTGCAAAAATGTCTGTCACATTATTTACTTAGTAACTACTGAATTGATTTCGATAGATTGCATCCTCGGAAAGCACATTATGCTACTTTTTGTACACGTACATTACATAGCGTGCGTAGCCGAGAGCAGCAGCCAGTTTTATTAATGTAAGGACAAAGGGCCGTGTCCACGTATTGTTAGAATACAGTGTGTATGAGAGGCGAGTACAGTTTTTTTACATCGCTACTGTCGTCACATTACCTACTGTTACTGTTAAACATGCAATAAAATAAAACGTCAAGTGCGAGTCTGACTCGCGCACTAAGGGTTCTGTTTAACTGTAAGAACTTGTTTCTTGCCCAATATCATGATTTTAGGTTAACGGGAAGTAGGTACCAAAATCAAAATCAAAAACTCTTTATTTCCATAAATACAATAAATGTACACTTAGAAAAGGTCAAAATAAAAAACTAAACACTGACACGGAAATAAAGTGATATTTTTTGATTTCTGTCGCTTCGGTATGTAGACTAAAGTAAAGAAGCGACGAAGAAACCTTTAGCCTGTTAGTTGTTATTTTTCGAGTTGGAGCAAAACCCGTCCCAAGCTTTTTTGTCCTCTAGATAATCTGATATTTTATAGTAAGCCTTTTTGCACAGCAAGGTTTTGACAATTTGTTTGAATTTATTTACTGATAATTTTTGCAACTCACTAGGAGTTTTGTTGTAGAAGCGTATACATTGCCCTTTAAAAGATACAGGAACCTACCCTGTATATCCCTGTATGCCAAATTTTATGATTTTAGGTCAACGGAAAGTACCCTATAGGTTTTGGTCCATAGCGAGAATCAAAAGTAATTTTTTTAAAGAATAAACTACTAATTTACTGTTTTCGAATTTTTTCCTTTACTTGTACTTTAGGACCTTGCTTCTTGCCAAATTGTATGATTATAGATCTAGGTCTATGGAAAGTACCATACAGGGTTAGTGTTCATGTGATTCCCTTGCGTTGACCTAGAAGTTATATTTATATCGGGGCTTCAGGTTACGGACTTGAGTAGGTACCTATTTGATTTTAATTTCAACTCGATAGGGGGTTGACCGATAGAGAGACGGACAACAAAGTGATCCTAAAGGGTTCCTTTTTCCTTTTGGGGTACGAAACCCTAAAAAAAGGTAATACTGACCGATTGCTGACGCGGCGGCACTTGTGATTGATATATTCGCACACCGCGCGCAAATTTAGTTGGATTCGGCAAAAAATCACGACACAATTTGAGAATCCGAATCAATAAAAACATCCTTACAAGCGTCAAATTTCAAACTGAATATTATCAAATAGAAAATAAAGTGTCAATTGATTCTTCAAGCTTTTTTCCGCTCGCAGAAGTAAAAAGTCTTGAGTATATTGCATATTTATTATTAATGCATTGCCGTATTTTCCAGACTGTTGAACTGCATAGCGAATCTAATACACAGTCCAGAGGTTGGCGAGTTGAACTCGTTCCTAGAAGCATGCCGCATCCGGCCGCCTATGCCGGGGCACACGCTAAAGGTGACCTACAACGCAGGCGCCAGCGTGTTCGCCTGCCAATGCCCCGACACGAAACTACCCAGTATACCAGAAAACGTAAGTTTACACAAAACTACCCAGTATACCAGAAAACGTAAGTTTAAACAAAACTAGCCAGTATCCCAGAAAACGTAAGTTAACACAGAACTACCTAGTATACCAGAAAACGTAAACTTACGCAGAATTACCTAGTATTCCAGAAAACGTAAGCTTACACAGAACTACCTAGTATACCAGAAAATTTAAGTTTACACAAAAGTCCCCAGTATACCAGGAAATGTAAGCTTACACAAAACTAACAGTTTAAAGTAAATTTACATGCTCTCCGATTGTCCAACTCTAACATGAGCCTGTGCGGTGATGGCCTTGTTATTTATGTTAGCCAATTGATGCATAGGGTTGCCATCTCTAAAATTTCACAACCAGGACAAGACGCGTGAAATCCACGGAATTCGATATCAACAGGTTTTTTAAAACATAGAATATTATGAAACAGTTGAAATGTCATAAAAATCAACATTTTATTTATTTTCAGACTTTAAAATTTAATTTAGTCATCTTTTATCAATATCTTAAATGTAACTAAAAAGAATCTTATTACAGTTTGTTACAAAAGGTTTTAATAATCTTATTAATATAATTTCTTTTTTCTTAAAATAAAACACATATACACACATACGTATTATACTCTGTTATGAAAACAAAAACTTATTAAAATATTAACCCACTTTCAACAAACTATTAAATTTTTACAAAAATCTTAAACCTAGTATTCAGTCTTACAATTTTTGAGGTAACTCTTGAAACTCACTAATAATTATTTTCAAGTTATCATCAGCAGCCTAACTATTTTTCTAAATAACTCTTGTTGTATAAAATAATATCACCTTAAAGTTTTGATCAACAGCCACATTTTAAATTTCTTTTACATAATAAAAACAATCATAACTCTAACAACAATCGAATCTAGCGAGTTGGTTCGTCGGTTGATCGCGGCGGGCACAGTGCGTGTGTCGCGCTGCCGCCGTCGCGTCGCCCGATGGCGGCCCCAGACGAAATTTTTAAACCCGAACTACAAATGAAACCCCTCCGGACGCTCCCCGGACGCCCTCTAAACTAGGATAAATCCGGGGAAACCCTGTCGGATAGCAACCCTACATTCTGGATAGGGTACCTATATGAAGGCAATCATACTAAGCGGTGTAGTTTCTTCTTCCAGGAAATCAACCTAGGCTATTGACAACATAGGTTTATGCAAAGCAAATATACAAACTGTAAAATACGTAGTATTTTATCACACGCTCCCCACAGGAACCTAGCGCCTTTATTGGATGATTGCCTCTCGGGATTAGTTTCACAAGCAATTTCAAATGATCACGTTGCAGTACAATAGGTACAATAATAAATGAATGCATGCGTTATATAAGGTTGCTTTCGCAGTACGCTTCGGTCATTGTTGCGGAAAAGTCTTCAAGTCAGGAAGATCGCACAGTAAAATATAGAAGAAAGCTTCTTTACCTCACCCGAAGCTGTATTTTATTAGGATTTGCTGGATTGTGTTGCAGATTTTACTTAGTCATTGCGAGTAAAAGTTTTCGACAGAAATGTTTACCGTAATGAATTCTGAAGGCAAAGCGGTAGAGTATCGTGTCTATAGGGCGCCGATGATTATGCCTGTGAGTATTGTACCGTTGTATATTTACAGTACTGTTGGTATATTTACAGAATCAGTCATTTTCAACTGTTGTCCAAATCCAAACTAGGCCGGTAATATAAGTGGTACGCCACAGCTCTAGTTAATTACAACACCATTGAAAGGGCACCCAAAAGCAACGTTCTGTTTTATTGTTCCAGTGCAACCTAACAGAATACTTCAGTGCTATGGACAGCAGTTGTATGGCTGGTCTATGGGCAGCGTTGTTACACGAGCGCCGAGTCGCCATAGTTGCATCAAAGCTGTCGCGTCTATCCGCCTGCGTTCAAGCTGCTAACGCCACGCTCTTTCCCATGTCGTGGCAGCATATCTTCATACCCATACTGCCGAGGCATCTCGTGGACTATCTACTGGCCCCCATGCCTTTTCTCATTGGAGTTCCAAGAACTGTAATGGAGGTAAATATTTCAAGCTCTCATCCTAAAGCTCATGACGTTGGTACTAAAGCTCACATGTTGTGGAAAATTTCATAGATTAGATTAGACGCAGAATTTGTAGCCTATGACAGACCGATTCTTCAATTCTCAATATTGGCACTGAAGTTATAGACAAAAGATGACATGATATACAACAAAATATAGAGGGTTTCAACCTCCCGTTCGTTAACGAACAAAGCATCTATGCAAAAGAAGACAGAAACTTATTATATGCTCAGATATCTCTTCGACTTCCACCCCGACTGCCACGTGCATCCAAAAAGCGTTGCACTTACACGATATAGATTGAAGATCCTAGATGTTGGTCCAACAGTATCCGATCATCCTCTGTAACGTAAACAACTTGCGAAACAATCATCGTAGCATTGTGTAATAAAATAAACGCGATAATTGGATTGCGACGTAGTTGGCGTCACAATCAAATTTCATTGACGTAGCGTCGGCGGGAGTAAAAGACCTTTCTTCTTCGACCATGTTTTGTAATTTACTGTATTTTACCATCATATCTACCTGGGGGGGTTACTATTGATAGTGAATTCGTTGGCTAGATTTGATTTTATATTATTCTCGTTTTGTTTCAGAAAGTAAGACTGTCAGAAATAGGAGACGTGGTGATTTTAGATGTAGATGAAAACGAACTGAGAACTCCTTTTCATGATTTAGAAAGTCTACCGCCTGAGTTAGTAAGTAAAGTTTACTTTTGAGTGTCTGTTACTGGAAAGTATAAATAGAACCGAACCTAGAATAACTTCAGCTGATTTTATTCGTCAGATAACTTGTTAATTCTTTAATTTGAAACAAAGCTTTACGACATCCCTCCCAATTGGTTGGTGAAGCTGTCTGTGTAAACATCTAAGTTTAAATGTAATTAATAAAGAAACATATTACCGCTACGCGCATAAACCTCACTCTAATTACTTTTAGAAGTTGATATGGGAAAGTGACCAGCGTTCTTTAGTTATTCGAAACGAAAACAAACTCAACTCTGTTATTTAATTAATTGTTTTCACCGCAGGTATCAAGCTTAAAGAAAGCATTGAGTGATAAGAACGCACTAGGTGATGCCGTCTCAAGAGCTTTCCTACGAGCGTTAGTGTGTCTGATTGGTGGCTACCGTGACGCCATAAAGTAAGTTCAATACTCAATCATTTATTGTATTCTATAGGTGTACAGAGGCACAATAGATAAATATACAGTGCAATGACTCAGCCGTCTCCTTGAACTTTATACCTACAGTCGAGCGGAGCGCTAGGGTTGGTACCTACAAAAAGTAAAATGTGTTTTGACACTCTGATGAAATCTGTATGTTTGAACTCATCGCTCGACGAGAACGCATCGTGTCATCTTGCGATCTTCGCCAATTAGGACAACGCCTATGCTCTATCCCTCTCCTATGAACGCGAAATCCTATGTCTATCCTAAATATCCTCTTCACAAAATGGCGCGCATGGCGCATCTTCATCTTGATAATTTTTCAGTTTCCTAAATAGAGGTTTTCTCAATTACAGAATTGAAAATGGACAACTAATAACGTTCAATCCGGAGGCTTTTGTAAAGACGAGGAAAAGTATGCAGCCGTTCTTGAAAAAAATACTGCAATCTCAAATATTCCAGCAGGTACTTGAGATTTATCTATCTATGTAGTGTTTGTATTATGTATATCAGTTATCTAGTACCCATAACACAAGCTCTGCTTAGCTTGGGCACAGATATTATAATACTATACGCTTGGGGCTAGATAATGCTGTGTGAATTGTCCAGCATTATTTATTATTATTATTTAATTTTTTAACTATTTCTTGCAAGGTGGTGATCATCGTCGTAATACAGCATTAAGTTCAGTACCTACTTAAGGACTATTACTGAACTCATAATTTTAGCTAATAAAGATTACCCAGTGTAATGCTTGCAAATCTTTATGAATTCTCGGAAAAACGCACGAGTGGCTGCGCAGTAGCTTATTTTATGGTGTCAGAATGATTGATTAATGATTACGCACTCTACTGTACCATGCGCAGTTTCGCATTCGCGGCTATTTTCACAGAATTCATAAAGATTGCGCGGCCTATAATGAGGATCCGGAACGTTTTTAGTTGAGAATTCAGATTTATAGAGCTAAGAAATCCTCAACGCACAGTGCAAAAAATTTTGTTCTACGACAAAAATTGACAAAGTTATGACAAAATTACTAGTGAAGTTCACTGAGTGACCGCCGCGGTCGCTGTGACGTCACTGCCTCGGTCGCCGCCAGTTAGCTGTAGCCTTTTGTTTGGTTATTTTTGTGTTTTATATAAATTTAGTGTCCGATTTGTGTCTAATTCACCTTTTTACCGAAGTAAGAGTGCCGGCTGCGCTCCGCTCTGTTCGCTTGGCCGAGTCAGTGACGTCACACGCACCCGCGTAATTTGATTTTACCAGCAGTAACGGCGTAATGTTTAACTTAATATCTTCGTAAGGAATGGTCCGATTTGGATAATTCAAAAAGATATATCATTCTTACATCATAAAGAATTCTTTCCTTAAGTTCTATTGAAATTGATATAACTTTACTGATCCTCATTAGCAATAACAATCAGACAATGTTCAGCAGCCTACTGATATGATGATGAATTTTCACATCTCATTTTACTGAACATACACTATCATTCAGCTAAAAGATACTGCACGACACACCAAAGGCTTTTCCCAAAAATCGCAAGCATCAAGCGGTTTCTTGCGACCTTCAGAAGGTCGTCCGTCTATTTACTTACTTTTTTTGCTCATTATTATTATTATTATTTGCTTTTGGTGGCTTTCGTATCACTGCGGACATAATAGGCTTATTGTGATCGCCACTTTGTGTGTTCAGTTTCGAAGCAGCGGCGTTCACAGTTCGCCACAACCCTTGCAGCTGCTAGGAACTGTAGGATTTTC
Organism: Eupithecia subfuscata; assembly: GCA_963564075.1. Classification (NCBI taxonomy): domain Eukaryota; kingdom Metazoa; phylum Arthropoda; class Insecta; order Lepidoptera; family Geometridae; genus Eupithecia; species Eupithecia subfuscata. The sequence continues at coordinate 17,530,902 of OY751095.1, forward strand.
TTCGGGGTGGAGTCTTTTAGCTGGACTGCCCAGATGGATGCTACGTTTATTTTGCTTAATATCCTTATTATTTTCTAGTTCATAGAAGAAAGGCTGGAACTGCTTAACTCAGGTCGAGGGTTCAACGACGAATTTGAAGTGGAGTGCAATCTCTACGCGGAAAAAATTGGGACCGGCAGCGGGCTGAGACTCAAGCACCAGTACCGCGACTGGGCCAAAACTGTCAAGAAAGAAGGCGGTGCTTTCTTCAAAAACGTCAAGGATAAGGTACCTAATATTTAATTACACCATGAGTCAAACAGTGCTTATATGTTAGTTTGGCCTTTCTGCAACTATTGCCGCTTAAAGTACATGCGATATTTATGAATGTTACACTTCTTAACACTATATTTGGGAAGCTGGTGAGTAAAGGTTGTAGCTGATTTATGCTCGTCCCCACACATAAATAAAGCAGAATAATGAGTTTATTATGAATGTAAGCGGGTTAACTACGAACCTAGTTTGTGTTGGAAGAATGTTGTGGGATGAAACGTTGGTGTTCTTCCAACACAAACTAGGTTCGCAGTTAACCCGCTTACATTCATTATGAATTCGTCAATCTACGAAAGCTTTTATAGTAAACTAGAATAATAAGCAATAAAAATGGTCTTGAGCTCGTATTCTTGAGGAACACTTTAAAGTGATAGCATACTATATAACACACTTTAAATTGAGCTGTTAGCGTTTTGCTTTTATGCTGGCACTGTAAAATACACCTAAAGCGTATGAGCTTAAGGCGATGCCTCCCTTCACACTAGCGCCGCCACCTATTTTATTTAATTATTACGTTTAAGAAAGGAATTTCCAAAAATGACGTTAGCCAGTTTGTGATACCTTTTATAAGCTTTTTTTAATGCCTCTATAATAGTTTTATTTTGTATAGTTTAGAAAGAGAAACGAAGTTGCCCTTGGTGGCCACCAAACTCTATTTTCGATTCTCTGTCTAACTAAACTATACAAAATAAAACTATTACAGAGGCATTAAAAAAAGCTTATAAAAGGCATCACAAACTGGCTATCGTAATTTTTGCAAATTCCTTTCAAAAACGTAATAATTAGATAAAGTAGGTGGCGGCGCTAGTGTGAATGGAGGCAGCGCGCCTTAATCCCATATTTAAATTAAATTTTCTCTACTATGCGGGAGCGGTGTGGTATAAATGAGCTACACAACCTTTAAAGTTTTATTATACTAACACGAAGTAGCTTCTAATGTGTTGTTTTTCTACTGACAGAGTTCGTTGGACTATCACATACGGTGCGTCAATGTTTTGGCTAGAATTTTGGTCGTTCCCAGTAAATTTAGTACATTTACGTCAATTTATAACGACGGTATTTAAAAGCTCACCAGAGTAACCCCGTTCCACTGCACACGGCACTCCAACTAGTTACCCAACAAAGAAAAACCCTTTTTACTGCACAAAAACCCATTAAGAAACTAGATTCCACAACAAAAAGAGTTTAATTGAAATGACCGTTAATAATCTACCTCTAGTTGTATGATAAATGGTGCGCTTTTTGACTCATTGACTGATCTTTCCGCTCGGTATTCATGAAATTATGCAAATAATTAAAAAGTGTCACCCATAGTTGTACGATTATCGTGCAAACGCTATTCGCAATAGTCTTAGGTTAAAAAACTTAAATTCATGCCATCTGGTTCCTATGAAACAGCCTATTTGCATTCTGTTTATCTCAGTTTTTCAATGAACGCTCCACGAAACTTGTAGGAGCGTTATTTTGTTTTATTTATCGATATTTCGAGTTTTGTTAGAATGTTTTTAATTGGTATTACTTTTTTAGTATGGATTTTGTAAATTTAAATAACCTTGTTCGTATATTGTTTTATTTTCATCCCCTCTCCCAGGGGAACCTTACTGAATTCCGTCATAAAATGTATCCTATATCCTTCCTCGTAGTATGAACTCAAATCGTGCCAAGTTTCATTCCAATTCATTCAGTAGTTTTGGCGTGATGCGTGTTTAAGGCGAATAGTAGGGTGGATAGTGGCGCCACTACATATTTAACTTAATCATTAAGTTATACAAAGGAATTATCAAAAAATCGGACCGCTGGTAGACGATACATATCACAAGCTTTTATTTAATGTATCTGTAATAGTTTTGTTTTGTGTTATTCAATGAAAAACCTTGTTTGGAGAGCTTGGACCAATAGGAACTAAACTCTTGAAACAAGTATCTGCCTAAATAACACAGTACAAAACTATTAAAGATACATTTAAAAAAGCTTAAGATAGATATCGTCTACGGGCGGTCCGATTTTTTGATAATTCCTTTGTATAACGTAATTATAAAATTAAATATATAGTGGCGCCACTATCCACCCTACTATTCGCCTTAAGAAACAGACATGAATGAAAAAAGTTACAGTTTTGGCTTCAGAGTCGATAATAGAGTGCTCAAAATATCTTCGATGTACAGAATTCGACCTGTTACAGTTTTATTATACGAGTAAGTATACATAGATCCTTGACTGTAATAAATAATATTTCTAAACGTATGCGATCCGAACACATTAGTATTATTTAACGGCTATTTATTGCGTTTATTTACCAATTTTTCCCGACGTCATTCCGTGACCACGACAGTGTGTAAACCAGTTGAAACGTCGGGAAAATTAGTTAAATAAACGCGATCAATGCCCCCTTAAATAATAAAATAAATAAATAAATAATGCTGGACCATTCACACAGCATTATCTAGCCCCAAGCTAAGCAGAGCTTGTGTTATGGGTACTAGATAACTGATATACTTAATACAATACACTAAATAGATAGATATTTTTTATTATATTCATAGAAAAACATCCAGAACGCCCTGAACAAATGTCTGCAGATCGTACAAACATTTGTCCCGAGGCGGGAATCGAACCCGCAACCTCCTGCGTCGCAGGCAGACCTTCGCCCGCTGCGCCACAGAGGTCGTCTTACTCAATACTAATAAAGACGAATAATAATGTAATAAGTATAATAGCTAGAACAAAACGTTACAAAAATATATATTTTGACGTCAAAAGCAGGTATATTATAGGACAATGGTGGCGTTCAGTACACAACTCCCAAGATACCTAAATATGAACTCTTCGAATACCATTATTTTTACCCTATTTTTCCCACTGCTGGACACACCCCCTTTTTCACCTTCCACTCATCACACTGGCAAACATAGAAAAAGAAAATAAAATAGTAACACTGTCTAACAGCCGGTTGCTCGAACGCTGAGCAATGCTTGACAAGCGCTTTTAAACAAAAAAAGATTGCATATTTAGCGATCGATTAGGCCATTATTATGAATGATTTTAAATTCCGGTCAACATTTTTGAATATCAATCCACCAAGCATTTAATAAGAAGTATTAACTCAGTTCGAGCCGCCTGCGGTTAGTTAAAATTTACAATAAACTATTCATTCATTCTAAGACTGAGCCTGACCCTGTAAGTTTGCATGCTGTAAATATATTAGTTGTGTTGTTTTTTCCTCTGTGCTTTAAAATATGAATATTTGCAGGCGAACCCCGCAGTTCAATCGGCTGTAAAATCGGTGAGTCTTCTCTCTCGGTGTCGTCCTTTGAACTCTGTTATTCTCGAACTGGGCATGTATTCTGCTATTTTAATTGATGTAATTTTTGTAATAGTGTATGTGGTCGTTGGGGGCAGGATGGACAGTTATTCTTGTTGTTATATGTTTGATGGGTTTCTTGTTACCTACTCAAGAATATTTGCAACTAGCTGCTGGCCGTGGCTTCGCACGTGCATTTTAGTAGCCTATGTCTGTCCCCGGGATACCATGTACCTCCTTATCAAATTTCATTGAAATCCGTTCATCCGTTTGGGCGTAAAAAGGTAACGGACAGAGAGACAGATAAACAGCCAGACAGAGTAACAAACAACAGAATTTATAATGTTAGTATGGGTTGATGGTTAAAGGAAGTGCAACCTAGTTGCCACTGAAATCAGAAATTATTTGTTTATTACTGATTAAACTTGATATAGTGATATTGATCAACGAATGATACATAATCATCAAGAATGAAAAGACAATGATTTCTTTATACTTTAAAATCACTCCATGATTTCATTTTACATGTTTACTGACTAAGATTTTTTTGTACATTTTTAAAAACCTTTATTTTAGGTATATTTGTCATATTAATAACTTAATATAGTTCCACCATTTTGAATAAAGGGTTCAAAGGTTCTAAATTCTATATAATGTTCGACTCGGGTATTGCAGATAATTTTTTACATGTTTATTATATTTATTGCATGCAAATAGTCAGTAGTTTGTGGGACTTATTTAACCGTATTTATTTTTACAAACTATGACGAAAATAGACATTTTATTTATCTTATTTTTTGTCCTGCTTTTATTTTATACTAGCTTCTGCCCGCGGCTTCGCACGTGTTTTTCCGAAATATAAAGTGGCCTATGTCCTTTCCTCGAGTGCCGTCTACCTCTCTGCCGAATTGCATTAAGATCCGTTCAGCGGTAACTAACTAATTTGGCCGGACTAAAACAGTCCTTTTCAAAAAGATGGAAATGAAAAGGATAGCATCATTTTTTTGCTGTCAAGTTAGTTTAGTTTTGTTGACATCTGAATCAACACTAACAGGATAAAAAAAAATTTAGTAACAATTCCGCGCAAAATCTGCTCTGATGAGATTCAACAAAATGCATTTTTTTATAATAATTTTGCAATGGATTTCCGCAATGTAACGCCTGAATCTATTACTTATCCTAGACAATTTTTATTTAAAGGAGGCATGTTTACGTTTAGCAGTAAACGTATGTGTGCTGATAAAGAAGGTGAATATTTAAGAGCCTTATCACACTAGCGGTTTGCGAGCGGCTGCGGGGAGGAGCGGGCGCGCAGCGAATACGTTACGGGGGCGCAACGAACACGCCGCGGATGCGCAGCGAATTCGTTGCGGACGCGCAACGATATCGCCGCGAATAGTAACGTTGACGCCATTTTGTACTGTCTCGTACAAACGTTTTAGTACGTACATGTTTTTTATTCGTTTGCAAACATACATAAAGTAGTCGCTCTCTTCCATTCGATTAATTGATAATGGATCTTCCCAAATTCGTCGATGCTTTCGTCGTTTTGAAGGTTTCTTTGAAGTAACAAAGCCAACAGCAGTGTCTCCTCGTCGGAATCCATTTTGTTATTGAGTGTATTGTACGTCGCTAACTTGCTACAAACACGCGACGAAAACGTTGCGAATTTGCCCCGCGTCCGACGTCTTCGTTGCGCAGCCGCGGCGTGTTCGCAACGCATTCGCTGCGCGCCCGCTCCGCCCCGCAGCCGCACGCAAACCGCTAGTGTGATATGATAAGACTCGTAAGTCTTTGGCCAATGTATTTTCGCTAATCTTATTTCTCTTATGCCAAATCAAAACAACACAGAATAACCAAATAGTACTAACGTACAGAAGCCCGAATCCGCGAGCTTCTTCAATTAACAACCTACTCTGCCACACAATACAGTGCAGTTCAGCTTGCACTGTCCTGTCAACCCGGCCATAAAGGACAATGGGTAGATTGGCACCACCAATAGCAATAAAATGACTCAGTATCGCTGATTTTCAGTTCCACCTGGAAAATGTCCGCTGTCACCACCAAGTGTAGTGTAGGTAGTAATGATATACTCGTAATCATAGATGCTCGTAATACAAATTTTGGAGTTGACTAGACTGAACACCTAAAAAGTCTCTGTTTGATGCTTAAAACTGGCAACTCCACCGTAATTTTTCACTCCTTTTGTATTTTTCACGAATTGTCCTGGGGCACTTGGTGGTTCCTTCATTAATTATGGCTCGGATTAGTTGTTGTAGAGACTTGGCAAATACAGGCAAATGTTATGCTAAAATCGTACTTTTCTTTTAAGGTCCGGCAAGGTGGCAAGAATATGAAGACCGCTGTCAAAGGCCTAAAGAGCAGGATGCCGCGAACTGGCTCGCGTCCGTCCTCAACAAATACCAACGATGATAGCAGGTAAGGTAACTATGGTTCTAGTGGATTTTACCCCCACTAAGACACGATGGGCATAGGAACGAACTCGCCGCTTACCCTACATGGATCTGGTAGCATCAAATTTTACAGGCTGGCAAGATTTAGCATCTCTGACCTGCCGACCGATTACGCCAAAAACACCCATGTGTCAATTGACATTTGAAGGCATTTCATGGCCTTCGCAATTTGAGATTGTATGGTAGGACGCGCTAACGCCATGAAAACGGCTTTCAATGAGGATCCGTAACGTTTTTAGTTGAGAATACATATTTATAGAGCTAAGAAGTCCTTAACACACAGTGTAAAACTTTTTGTTCGCCGACAAAAATTTACGAAGTTATGACCAAATTACTAGCGAAGTTCACTGAGTGACTGCCGCGGTCGCTGTGACGTCACTGCCTCGGTCGGTCGCGGCCAGTTAGCCGTAGCCGTTTCTCTGGTTATTTGCGACTTTGAAACAAATTTAGTGTCCGATTTGTATCTAATTCACCTTTTTAACCGTCGAATTGTGATGTAAGAGTGCCGACTGCGCTCCGTTTGGTTCGCTCGGCCGAGTCAGTGACGTCACACGCACCCGCGTAATTTGATTTTTACCAGCAGTAACGGCGTAATGTTTATTACATAATATCTTCGTAAGGAATGGTCCGATTTGGATAATTCAAAAAGATATATCATTCTTATGATATAAAGAATAACGTGGATAGTTAGAATAGTTCTATTGAAATTGCTATAACTGTACTGATCCTCATTGTCAATTAGAGGTTGGGTGGTTTTTCGGTCGGCTGTTGACGAGATACTCGGACAAAGATCGAGAGTTGACTCACTAGACTTATCCCTTAATCGCCTCTTACGACACCCGCGGGTAGAGTTGGGGTGGTGCAAATTCTAAGCCGGCACCATGGATACTCTTCGCCTCGCAACCCACCTGACGGAGCTTCCTCACTCCGCCGGATCCTAAGCGAGTTTTATTATGGTCCAAATGCAAGGGATACGTCCCTTGCATTTGGACCATAATAAAACTGCGCACGCACGGGGCGCAAATGGCATAGATAATTATCTTGACAGACGACAAAGATGGTGTTCTTTTTTGTTTGTTTGATCATGGTCATACGAAATTTCTTTTTTTCGAGGTTTGATTTCAGTTTTTGTGAGAGGAAAATAAGTTATTTCGCAATTACCTCACTCGCACAAAATGTTCATGAAATGACTCTAGATGGTACACACAGTTGCACGCGTAGCACAACACAGTTGCACGTGTAGCGCAACACAGATGCGAGTGTACCTATGAGCTGAGACACGACTATATGGAGAAATGTCCGTGGTGTGGCCCTGTCTTGCCGCATCGGACATCTGCCAGCAGATTTTTGCGCGTTATCCGATCGTCCATCCCAGCATCACACGGGAAGGACAAGCTCTCCCTGGACAGACTACGCGTGTCGTTCACAGTTGGTATATGTGACTTCTCACCCACTGCCTCCCATTTCCAGGTACTCATACGGGTCAGCGACCCCTGTCTCGTCCGATTCATCGTCTTCGTCCCCCTCGCACGACCCACCCCCCCGCGAGCCTGCCGCACTCCCCCTTGACTTGCTAACAGAGATGGAGTATCTATTCGCTAACAAAGAGAGGCGAGATAGCGCACCGGACTTACCGCCCAGTCCGGCAGTTAGCGTTCAGGACAAAGCGGTGAGTGAAGCTTCAAGCTTGAGACACACTGTTGTGTTTTGCTGTGATACCTTAGAAGCATAATGGTTTTGTACGTTCAGTTTGGTTAGAATCACATTGTAACTATACGCTGTGTCAGTGTCACTGTGCTGTGTTTCTAACCATAGCAGATGTCTGAAACTTATAAGCTTTTGACGCGTTACGACACGACACGACACACTAGTGTGTTTTTACCTTCATCTGAGAAGTAGGGTGGTTTTTCATTAAAAAATAAGACTGTGGACTGTCACTGGTTTCACATTCGTTTTGTAATAACACCCTGTCCCGTTTTTGAGGTTTCAGAATTTGCAATATTTTTAAGCTTTCATGCAATCGATCAAGGCTCCTTATTGATCAGCTGCGTAGAAGTTGATTGCGTGCGCATCCTTTCAGTTTTATTATTTCGTTTACTTAGTTAGTGATCTTCACTTAGTAGGACGTAGTACATAGATAGGTACACCCTAGTAGCTATTTGGATATTTTGTTAATATGTAAATTCATTCGCAATGTTTGTGTTAGACGCTTTTATATTTTTGAATTCATGCTCGAATGTAGAATCATGCCTTTCGATAAACTTGATTGCATAAGTTTTTTATTGAAGTTCCCGCTTGCCGTGATTTGCACTAATTGGTTTCACGGCAAAATGCGCGTTTTAACTAATTTGTCGTACACAGCCAAAATTCTCGCATTTTATTAATTTGATACGCGCTAAGGTTAATCAAAAGTCATGATCCATTAAATGTACATCTTTCATTGTGCCGTTACGTGTGTATATCTCGGTATGGGAATGTTCAGCCTGACTGGTAATTAACCAATCAATAATTAACAAATCGTACCTACCTAACACCATCAAACTGTGAAAAATGTACACCTCATTCCGTAGCTTCCACTGTAAATGTGTCGTTCACGTGGTAGCGCAGTGAGCATGACGTAGGAGCACCGTGGCACATTGTCTTATAATGTTTCAGAGGACGATGTCACCGTCCATACCGCCGCGATTAGCGGAGCGTCCGCAAGTGCCGAGCCGATACCCGATCGTCTCGACGCGGAGGCTGATAGATCTCTCGGAGGCGCCGGCGCCGCCACCGCGGGCCGGGGGCGGAGCGGGCGGCGGCGGGGGCTTTGCTACGAGTGACGTCACGCGGCACGAGCCGCCGCCGCCGCCCGAGGCTCGCTTCCGCACGAGCGCGCTCTCCTTCTCAACCGTGCGAGGACACGACAAGCCCCAGCTGAAACTAACCCTGTCCACGCCACGGCGCGCGCACGCCAACGGAAACACCGCCCCGCCGCCCGCCGCCCGACCCCCTGCATTCACGCGCCTCCCAGAGGTAATCCTATGCACTTTCTTTCTCGTATCGATTATGTATCTATATATGAAAGAACTGATGATCCCCCGTAACGAATTATCCCTGCCGTGATGAAATTGCATTGAAATGTCAACTGGAAATGTTTGAACTAACAAAAAAAATTAACTTAAGTACCTACTTTTGTATATATTATTATAAAAATAAGAATATATTTTTCTTGCATTTTACAAATTGTCCCTTTATTGCTCAAGTCACTGTGATATGATCCTTGGACACCTTTACATATCTATCTGCGTAGGGTACCATATTATAGATAGTGATATAAGTTTCAAAATGTAGAAAAACTTGCTTTAATTATATTTACCATTAATAACAATGAGTTATTTTCTATTTTGACAACTTGCACAAGTACTTTTTATTGCTGCAAAGAAGTTAATATTTCTCCTATATTCTTAGTATTTGCACTCAATACGGTTTATTTTTGGGGCCTAGAAAAGGAGGTGCTATAGATGAGTATAAAATAGAAACAGTGACATACAGTGAAATCTTGAAAAACTTAAGTTTAATTGCAGTGATACAATAATAATTATTTAGTGGTGGTAATCTACAACGAAAACTATCTGACATGAAAGCCAGTGAATCGAAGGACTATACCATTGTTATCAAACGAGTAAGTATATTTAAATAGTCCTTCGAATCAGTTCAGGGTTTCTTTATTTATACTCATGGTTTTAATTTTTTATCCTAATTTAATTTAATAACTTGCACCTTTGCCTTATTTTTGTTGCATGCATCATGCTTTCCTTCATTGCATGTGACCACGGGTTACCTATACATGCATATGCATACACCAAGCATTTGAATTCATGTGTAGTTTAAAAAAATATATTATTTTGTCTAGTTCAAAGTTCTTTGGATCGCATCGTATACAAAAATATATGATTTTAATACCTTTGTTTGGTGTATACATACTAATATTTGTAGTTATAGAAAGAATTATGCTCATTTTCGTATTTATCAGTACATATTTACACAGAAATATATCGTCTATTTCATTTTGTATAAATATAGGTACGGAAAAAAAGGAAATTATTTGTCGAGTCGTTTCAATGAAAATGAGCAAAAACTAAGTGGTTGTAAAAAATGCATGATGACTTGGATTATATGGATGTTTTTTATCAAGCCTGGCAATATTTATGGCTTGTAAATAATTATTATATTCTGTCGCTTCCGCAATTGCATAGTACGCTAAACATTTAGTATTTCGCTTTCTATAACAAATTCCTTGATTTCTTACACATTTTATACAAGGAACGAGTATACAGGATGTTCAAACAATGGCGCTGCTCTTTGGTTCCAATCTGCACTGCATAATGCAACATACACATGCACGTGCAACGTGTTTCGATTTCAAATGAGTTTTCTATACGATAATTAGTTTTGTTGTAAAAATTATCTCAAAAGTCACAGACCTTCTTAAGTGAAATTACAAATATTGCAGATTGAAGCTGACCTGTATGTATGATCCTCTGATTGAACACCCTATATTCTACTATAAATATTTGCATGTGACTAACATTATTTTCCATTACATAGGTATACGGTCAGAATGTGTGCATAACTATAGCACACATAGGTGATGTTTGTAATTATATTAAGTACTTCATTACTTGTATTAGTATCTCATATAACTCATATAAACAGGCAACCATGGTGTATTTAACATTTTCGGGCTTATTTCCAAGAAGTACCTAAATGCTAAATCTCAATTCTCCCTGATAAGAGTGTTCTGGGCGGTGTAAGTCTGTTTGCACAAAGAAATAAATCATTATCTCTACTAAAATAAATATTTGAAATCTTGCCAAAACTTTTATGAAAAAAAAAACTGAGTAAAAGAGAGGATTTTCGGAATCAGGTGACAACGATTCCCACACTAGGCTGGGTCTGTATAGTGGGAAACAACATTATTAACAAATAACAATTAAAAATAATATAATAGTAATTTTGCGGAATGTATTGGAAATGAATTATTTCTATCAAATCATTGCTGCAAATAAATAATTAGTAAATTATGTAGTAACGGGTCGCCTACGGGAATTGCACGTGGAGTAATAGAGCTTTGTTTAACTGAGGTGTTTCTTTTTCAGTCGACGAGCTCTGATTCCGATCTCATAAAACTGGACGATACGCCGAATGAGCTCGCGCAGTTCGATCCGCTCAAGTGCCGCGATAAAAGTGTTATAGTCGAACCGATCAAGACGTCCACGGATAGTGCTCTCTTACACGAGTATGGGCTCGATTTTAGCCGTTTCGGTCTGCTCGAGGGTAGCCCAGGCGCTTCTCAGGCTAAAACTACCGTACCCAGAGGCTGGACCACTTTTAACTAGAACCTTAACCGCATTCCCTCGCCTGCACTACACTACGTATGCGACCGCACTTATGCGTCACCGAATACTTAAACGCCATTAACACGCAACTCCAATCACGATTAAAAAAATCGCGGAAGGAGTCGTAGCGTGATATTTATGTACTGAGGGATACAAGCCGGCTAAGCGTGTCCTTTGCTCACAAATCATGTAGATCTAACAGAATACTCACATTCATATTAAAACAAAGTATTCTGCCATATTTTACATTTTTTTAAGTGAATAAATCACTCGGTCTCTAGTTCATCTTTAATTTAAATTCGCCTCACATAATGTGCCATCGTATACGTTGGGTATTGTATCGTATATGAATAGTAGATACGCTTTTTATGTGTAGTCACAAAGTATTTATTTTTATTTACCAAGACATGTATCTAGGTGTAGTAACCTGTAAATATTGTTGAATGTAAATCAGTTTAAAATTTTATTTTGTTTGTATATTAGTAAATGTTAGTTAAAACAAATGTGTATAACGAATTGCATATTAAAATACTATTATTGTACCTACGTATTTAGTTTTTCGTGTTGGTAAATAATATAGTTTTAATGAAATCAATAAGTAGATGGATTACAGATGTATTTTATTGTTTGTTATGTTTTTGCATAGATAGGAACACTGTCTATTTATTATTGCCAACCTATCTGATGCCTAGACTTTAAACACAGTGGGAATATAGTTTATTATTATATGACATATTTTATCAGCTTTTATAATTTACGTTCTGTTGTCCTGAAAACCTGTAATTAAAGAGTACAATTAGCAGAATTACGAGATTAAAAAAATATTTTGTATATAATCGTCTATTGACTAGTGTTGAAGTAGTTCTGAATAAAATTGTAATTTACTAGGTGCTACTTACCCGAGTTTTTATTCATTTATTAATGGTATCAACGAAGTATCTATTCAGACGGCACTAAAACTAAATTTGATAGCACTAAAAATGATCCCTACTTTTTTTACCCCAAATAACTTTGTCCAATCTTATCTCTTTGACTTTAAGGTGCGGCCTAGCTAGTCATGGCACAGAATAACAGTACAAAGGAACGGGTACGTAAGAACTTACCATGTCTCTGTTTTTAACCGACTTTCAAGAAGGAGGAGGTGCTATGTTCGACTGCATGTAGGTACTACTCGTATAGCTACTTTATAACGTAGATAATATAGTGTGCTATACCATTTCTCCGTCAATGTAGACCGATTTTAACGATTTTTGCTTTATTGGTACATTGAGAGAAGGATAGGTTGTTTTTTTAAATTTTACTCTCTCTTTCAGGAGAAAGAGAGATTAGATAGTATTTGTCCCGTTTATACCTAAGGATTTAAATAATTTGATGTCTGTTTAAGTTTTTCCAATTATTATTATTCCGATCGATGCGAAAGGGACGTTATCATTTTTAGTAACAACCGTCAAAATAGTTAAGATTTGTTTTAGTGTCGTCTATATTGACGCCATTATAAGTCCTATTCTATAGAAGTAACCTACGAACATTGATCGCCAGATAATGTAAAATTACATTACATTATTTGGTACATATCATCGCAGCTAAATCCCGTGAACGCCACCATTTTTGTAGGACCGGGAATACGGGATTTACACGTGCGGTATTTGTGTGACTACCAAATAAAATGAAAATCGAACAAAATTATGATTGTTTTGTTTGATCAAGAAGTATAGGCCCCCATGACCCCTAGGGAGGGTGATTTCGTTCGTCCGAGATTGTTTTGGAGTCATAATACAAAAACCTATTGTATATGACATATTTTTTTTGAAGTGGAAACTTCTTTAGCGGCGCTGAGCACTTTTTTTGTATGGGTAAAAACTTTCAAACTCGCGTCAGGGTCACGTGATGCTGATCGAAAAAGCGTAAGATCGTAAGATGTAAGTTTTCACTTCTGCCGGCACTCCCGGAGTGCTACCTTTTTAGGGTTTCGAAGACCGGTTTCGAAACCCTTATGGTCTCGCTTTGTCTGTCCTTTTTTCCCTCCTTAATAACTCAGCAACTACAACAGCTATCAACTTGAAATTTAAAATAATAATACATTTCGTGTGCCTGTACAGATTTTAAGAACAAAAAATGAAAATAAATGAAAAATTAAAATGTACATTTTCCATACAAATTGAGATGTCAAAATTTTAAAAGAGACCTACAGAGTCAAATGGGGTATCAAATGAAAGGTACTGGTTTGTACGTTTTAAAACAGTTTTTGAAATTTCTGTAGGTTTCATACTTTTTGAAATATTTTGAAAAAAGTTGAAATTTTACCCGTTCCCCCCCCTCTATCTCCGAAGTTTGCAGAGCGATCCTTTCAAAATGTATGGAGCGTTTGTAGATATAGATCTATATTTTACAGGAAAAATATAGAGAAGTCTGTTAAATGAACCTTTTTTGAAAAATGGTCAAAAAGAGGGGGGATAATTTTCAAAAAGGGGGGCTACCCCACTAAGTGGAGTATCATATGAAAGGTATTGGTTTGTACATTTCAAAACAGTTTTTGAAATTTCTGTAGGTTTCATACTTTTTGAAATATTTTGAAAATAGTCGAAATTTTACCCTTTCCCCCCCCCCCTATCACCGAAGTTTGCAGAGCAATCCTTTCAAAATGTATGGAGCGTTGGTAGACATAGATCTATATTTTACAGGAAAAATATAGAGAAGTCTGTTAAATGAACACTTTTTGAAAAATAGTCAAAAAGAGGGGGGATAATTTTCAAAATGGAGGGCTACCCCACTGAGTGGGGTATCATATGAAAGGTATCAATTTGTACGTTTCAAAACAGTTTTTGAAATTTTTGTATGTTTCATACTTTTTGAAATATTTTGAAAAAAGTTGAAATTTTACCCGTTCCCCCCCCTTATCTCCGAAGTTTGCAGAGCGATCCTTTCAAAATGTATGGAGCGTTTGTAGATATAGATCTATATTTTACAGGAAAAATATAGAGAAGTCTGTTAAATGAACCTTTTTTGAAAAATGGTCAAAAAGAGGGGGGATAATTTTCAAAAAGAGGGGCTACCCCACTGAGTGGGGTATCATATGAAAGGTATTGGTATGTACATTTCAAAACTGTTTTTCAAATTCCAGTAGGTTTCATACTTTTTGAAATATTTTGAAAATAGTCGAAAAAATACCCTTTCCCCCCCTCTATCTCCGAAGTTTGCAGAGCAATCCTTTCAAAATGTATGGAGCGTTGGTAGATATAGATCTATATTTTACAGGAAAAATATAGAATAGTCTGTGAAACGAACACTTTTTGAAAAATTTACAAAAAGGGGGGGGATAATTTTCAAAAGGGGGGCTACCCCACTTAATGGGGTATTATATGAAAGGTATTAGTTTGTACATTTCAAAACAGTTTTTGAAATTTCTGTAGGTTTAATACTTTTTGAAATATTTTGAAAAAAGTCGAGAAATTTACCGCTACACCCTATCACCGAAGCATGCAGAGAGATCCATCTGAAATGTTTTTTTTTTGTGGTTGGTACCTACTAGTTTTAGGTCTTCATTAAATTTCGGAGTCTCTAACCGGTACCTTTAGTACATACCTACTTGTTCACAAACGTTCGAAACCCTCGGCGCGCGAGTTACACTCGCACTTGACGGGTCTTGTTTTATTGTATTGTCATTTCTTATCATTTCCTCGGACAAAGGAAATTAACCTTTCGATTTCGGCTTTAAGGTTTTTTTGACTTAAAAGGATTCAAGTTCAACTTCTTATTTTATTGCTCGCTGTTTCTGTGTTGCCAAACAACAACTCTGCCAGTGCCTATGTCAAAAGAGTCTTAAACTAATAGGTATAGTAGGATTTCCGTTTGTTTTGGTTTTCAACACTGGACTACGTCAAAATTTGACTCAAGCAGTGTGAACTGATCTTCGATCAAGGAATGTATACGCTACAACTTATAACTATATACAATAGAAGTTTCAAGTAAACTTCTATTATAAAGTCTTCTGTTGCTAGCATTAATCATCATGTTAATTAAAATTTTGCACTTACCACAATTAGATTTAAATTGTTTGATTGAAGCCTTATGAATAATAAAATGAAAGTTTCAGAGTAGCTACCTGATAGATAGAGCAAGTTTTTAAAAGCCAAATGGTATTTATTTTATCTTTCTTGGCATTTTTTTATTCCATTTGAAGATCTAACGATAGTAAATGTTACCATACTGAATTGGCCTATCTATCAGCTTAGCACACAAAAAAAATTAAGCATCTACTACAATAATTCACGTCACCATAAATAAAAATCTCATCGTACTCGGCGAAAGGTGAAAAATTAAAAAAAAAAATCATAACTCCGAAAATACGAAAAATCGCGGAACATACATGGGGGTGATTCCGATAGCCCTTTAGGTACCTACTCTACCTCCCAGCTTCAGTATATCACTACTTCTTGGACCCTGTATATAAAAAATATCTATGTATGGAGATACTTAGTACCTATAGGTACATAGATATTTTTTTATCACACTAATATTATAAATGCGAAAGTTTGGATGGATGTATGGATGGATGTTTGTTACCTCTTCACGCCAAAACTACTGAACGGATCGGGCTGAAATTTTGCATTCAGGAAATTCTAATCCTGGAGTCTTTTTATCCCATAAATCAGTTCCCATGGGATAGAAATCACCTTTAAAAGTTTTTAGAAACCACGCGTGCGAAGCCGCGGGCATAAACTATCTATGTACTATAGGTACTATCTCCATAGAAAATACCCAGAACACCCGGGACAATTAAGTAGGTATTTGCAGATCGTACAAACATTGTCCTAAAGCGGGAATAGAACCCTTAAGGTCCTGCGTCGAAGCCGGATCCTCGCCCGCCGCGCCACTTCGTCGTTAGTACCTACTATAACAGGCACCTACTTAGGTAAATACATTTGACCGAGAATTAGCAAGCTGAAGTGGCAGTGGACTGGCCCTATCTCGCGAAGGACCGAGAACCACTGGGGTAAACGTGTTCTTGAGTGAAGACCTAGACTCGGCAAACGTAATGTAGGACGCCCTTTAACTACGTGCGACCTGCGAAAGACATCAGGCAGCTGCTGGATGCGGCAAGCTGAAGACAGGGTGCTATGGCGCTCATTATGGGAGGCCTTTGTCTAGCTGTGGACTATTAAAGGTTGACGATGAAGAGTGGTTCGTGTATTGGTTGAAGCATCAGTCAATCGAAATGTGTCCTGACCCTGACCTTCTAAGCAGTACACGACAATAACAACGACAGCAAGCAACGCTTAAGGGTGTCCGTCAAGTTAGCAGCCCCGCCATGGAATTTGGTGATTTCAACTACGCCAATAAATGTGGGGATAATCGGATAAAAAGGATAGCGACCCGAAGCGACGACCGCAGCCGAGTTCAGCCGAGGTGCGCTTCGATTCGAACAATCGTGTGTTCCGCTCGCTCGCGCAACGTGTCATTGGAGTGAGCGGGATATATTAGTTTACTGCGGCTAAAAAAAAAAAAATCTTAAGCGAGCCGTGCTGTGACCCCCCGTGCCCCCAGCCCCCCACATGGGGGTAAGGATTACGAATTTGATGACGGCAGGCGTGTGTCGGATTGCGTGACCACCGCGTAACCCCCCCGGAACCCCCTCCCCTGAACTCGGGGGGAGCATTGCGGCGAGCGCAGCGAGCCGCAAATAAAATGATGAAATGAAATAAAATGTTTATTGGAGGAATTTTGCTTTGTCCTGTTGTATGAGAATACCTACATTTTATCAAATTGGACTAACTTCCGCTGCTCAGATTGTTTTCATTCGATACAGTAAAATGATCCTTACAAGGGATTGAATCGATTGGCATCAAAAACTTTTTATTAACTGCATTCATTTTAAGGCGCTACTCACGCTTGACCAAAAAAATTTAAGTGCCAAAATATTTTTCTCCAAAAAGGAGCCAATGTCTCAAAAGAAACTGCACCTGTATCTCCTCTGGTTATAGGTGCCCCCCTACTGTCCCAGTTAAAAAAAATACTCTGTATACTCACCCTTTCAGTCACAGAGGCCCCACGACGACCCCCCCCCCCCCCCCTCACGGGGCTTGGGCCGTTAGTAGTAAGCTAATGTTGACCCCCCGGGGGGGTGGGACGCCTATAGGTCGGAGTAACAAGTTAAAACTAGGACTCTGTTATATTCACGAACATTTTTCTAGATCAGCAGGTGAGTCGTCCGTTATTTCAATCAACCTTTGGTTACTTAACTGTAGTTGTTCAAACCGTAGGTGAATCAACCATTATCGTTCATTAGTTATAACGAAATTATGTGAAACAACCATTAGATATCTATTGTAATTTTAAGGACTTTTATACATCGGCATTTTAAGTGTAGGTAGATATTTTAATTTTAGATGTTCTAGGTAATACGTATCAAGCAGGTCATACGGGACACAACTTTTGGAACATAAGTAAGTACTTAAGTACCTTTACTGTGTTTTAATAAAGATTTGGTGTACAACTCTATACGCCCAGGGAAAAACTAGGTGACCCCGTTGTGACAGATTTGTGTGTCTTACAATACCTACAGAACTAACGGTACGTAATGGTACAAAAAATATTTCACCACTGTATCGCATCAAACCAATAAACCTTGAATAAAACTAAAATACCGATTACCAGACCTTCGTGACGAAGGTCTGCATTTCAGGTCTTACAGTAAGACCTGAAAAGCTTCTTACCGCAAACGTGCCATTCATTCTACGATGAACTACCGTATAGTGCATAAGAATAATTCTAATAGTTTAAGTAGGTATTATTATATTTAGATTCGTAAACTCGAACACAATTAGGTACCTACTTAGGTACCACCTACCTGTAAAGTTCCTAATTATTAATAAGTTCCAAGTCTATTTTACAAAAAACATTGTATCTGTACTTACCTGTATAATTCAATAAAAACGCTTAAACTTTAATCGATTTTTAATTCATTACAAATAACATTTTCTTATACAATACAATACCATAATATCATAAAGTCTAGTAAAATTACCTACCTATCACGCAACACCGCGCAAGTTAACTTAAAACGTGTACGTCAATATTGACGTTATAATTTATCCTATTATATTTATCATGTAAGTATATACTTGCATGATAATTATAATAGCATATCAAAACATTATTATAATATAATATAGGGCCTGTTAATGATTACAGCCATAAAACTTTTTAATTGAATAAAATACACAGTTTTTATAGACTTAGTTCTCCTGAAAAGTGAATAAAAATGACTTGAGCGGTGTTGTTAAGATAAGACACGATATTACAACAGTAACTGTAATTACATAACCGAATCGTATTTTATTAAAGGTAGGTTATATACAATTGCTCTAAATTCGGTTAAAAATTCGAATATCTGCGGTTGTAAATACCGCCGAACGAGTTAGTGGGGTAAAATTTTGACTTGTCGTCGGCTTGGTATTTGGCGAGCAGCATCGGCCAGCCTTTTTCACTGTCTTGGATATTTGGATTGGCTTCCATTCTCTGGCGAATCTTAGCTGCTTTGGCGACTACGTCTGCATTCAACATGTTTTCTAGATATCGTAGATTGTGAGGCAGCACTATTTTGCATATCTGCAAAACAAGTAATTTAAATAAGTTGTATTTAAAGATTCTTATTCTCTGATTTTCTGTGTTAGGTAAGTACATTTGCTCAAAAAATGATACAAGCGGTTTTGCAGCGAGAGACCTCTTGAAGACATAGATGAGAGACAAGAGAAATTTTGCATTTGAATATACATAAGTATTTATTGCGAGATTTATGGGACTTAAAATGAGTAGTGACCATTTCATAAAAATTATAAATCACTACAAATAATTATAATGCATAACAGCGGCGCTACATGCGTCGACACATTTGCGCCTTCCTATCTTCCGAGGACATCCGTGAGAGCTGGTGCGGCGACTTGGCCGATAATCTTAAAGCGGAAATATGCAGGTCTCGACAAAGCCTACACATTTGCTCTCCATGGAGTCGAGACCCTAGGTTCGTGGGATAGTCAAAAAATTATCTGAGCGTCTGGTCGTAGCGAATATCTGGCGCAGCACATCAGCATTGCCATACAGCGGGGCAAAGCAGCCAGCGTCTTGAGGACGCTTCCGACTGGTATTGATATGAATCAGTTGTGCTACCTGTAGGTTGTTTGAAACAGTCTGCAGTTAGCTCAATTGTTTCAATTGTAAATTCTACTTCTAATTTGTTTCTATTAATTTATTGTAATTTTCTCTGTTAACTTATAAATAAAGAACGTTAATATAGTACATAAAACGGTTCAGTGAATTCAGTCTGCTGCAAAGGCGGCAAATGTAATTTGGGCTCTCAGCCATTATGAGCAAATGCAAGATAAAATTTAGGAAAATAATTTGTTATTGGATCTTACCTACGCGGAAACGAAGTAGGTACCTATTCGATTTTTATTGCATTTGCTCATAACTTCTCAGCTGGCAAGATAGATAAATAAATAAGAAATAAATAATGCTGGACAATTCCCACAGCATTATCTAGCCCCAAGCTAAGCAGAGCTTGTGTTATGGGTGCTATATAACTGATATACATAATACAATACACTACATAGATAGATATTTTTTATTATACATCGAAAACATCCAAAACGCCCTGGACAAATGTCTGCAGATCGTACAAACATTTGTCCCGAGGCGGGAATCGAACCCACAACCTCCTGCGTCGCGGGCGGACCTTCGCCCGCTGCGCCACAGAGGTCGTCAAAGGCGAGAGGCCAGAATGTGGCCGATTGAAATTATCTTTTTATTAGATTTTTGGAGATACTGAATTTTCTTCGTAGATTACGAGTATAATAAGCACACGGGTGTTTGGGACCCGTGATTACGGGTTCCAAACACAGGTACAGATTATTATTCCACACACAAAAAACATATACACATATAAAATAAATTAAAGAAAATTGTGCATTAAAAAAAACTTACAATGCTTTCAGTTAAACATAAAGCTATACAAAGGAGCAGCAGAATATTAGATTGTGCCATGGTGAAAAACCGAACGAATAATGATTTCTCAAATAGGATTAAACAACGACCCTTAGCTCTTGGGTAAGATCTTATGAAAACAGTTTGTGTTTCGCAACATGTTTAGTAAACCCATGGGAAAAATGTTTGGTAAACAAAGGTTTCTATACCAGAAGCGGATTATGCACTCGGTAAGGAAATAAACATTTTACGGTTAGGCTAAATTATGTACCTAAAGCTTATAAAACAATATAATACTTTTGAAATATCACGACTCAATTATGATGATATCTTCGCCAATTCATAATAGATTTTGATAATTCTTTTGTTGTTGTATTAAAATTGATTTTATGGTGGTCCCTAAAAGTTTATCTCTCGAGGAATTCACGATGTGCGCCGTAAAACGTATATAAAACATCATAAATAACATGATAATTTTCACAATCACTGGTAAGTAATGGTTTCCATGGCAGAGGGTGTAAACAAGAGGTCTACTTAGAAAAACAACGCGATGAACGTTCGTGCGGTTGGTTACACTTCGCGCGCGCTTTGTTGACAGCGAGACGCCGAGCGGTGTGCACGTATTGAGGCTGATTGTTTTCTTTTTAATTATTATAGATGTAGTAAATAATTATTTGCCGCCATGAGCGCAACCGCGTTCGATTTTTTTCGAAAATGAATTATCGCGACGTTGCGAAGTTTTTTTTCATTGTGGCCAAACACTTCGTCGTAGATCGAACACGAAGTTTTATCACGACAACGCGAAGACGAATCTTCACCTTGTAATGTGGCCGTAGCATTAGAGATCCGAAACCAAAAAGGTGTCATTAAGTGTCGCGTCCGAAGCAGCGCACGTTTGAAGCACGTTTAGAAGTAAGGTTGTTCGTTTCGTGCGATCCGTCAACTGAAACTTCGTACTTCGTGTTTCAGGATTGACCTTCTTTTATTCGTCGTTTCATCCATGTGTCATCAATTTGATGATCATCAAAATGAAACTAAATTAGACTCGAATTTTAACTAGATGTCGCCTCTAGAAGAATTTGAAATCAGTTTATAGTTAACCCTTCACATTACCCCTCATGGAAGCCATAAATGTGGGTGTGGGCCTATTTAATTTCGCACACACGCGCACCGCGCTCAGCGCAAATTACGTCACACTTCAGATAAATGCTCATATAAAAATAACTAGATATTCTATCTAAGTTCTGTAAACGGTATTAGGTTCCCAAATAATTTATCTTCGTGTATTTATTTTCTATGCAAGCTAATTTCTACAAACAACTACACGAAAACGAAATAAATATGGATAATACCAATTAGAAAAACACGAACAAAATGTATGGGGACAGTACGCGCTAAAATTTTGCACTGATTCGAAGACAAATGTCATCTTCTTCTTGGTTATTGGCCAGCCTTTTAGTGTTGCAATAGGTAGAATAATAACTATCCTTTGACCCTGTCAAAAGTGGTTCAAACAAACATAGTCTCTAACGCGATGAAAAATCGGTTTACAATTAACACACGCCAAATTATTTAAGCACCGGACAGGTTTGACATGGATGCAATTCGCACCACAGCGACAACTGTTTGTTTTGCTTAATCTATAATATAAAAATGAATCGCAAAATGTGTTGGTAAGCGCATAACTCAACAACGCCTGGACCGATTTCGCTAATTCTTTCTTTGTTGTGTTTGTTATTGTCAGGAGAAGGTTTTTATGAAAAAAAAATTGAAAAAGTTGGAATCATAAATTTCCACGGGGGCGAAGCCGCGGGGCGCAGCTAGTTAATACTAATAATAATAACTAATACAACGACAACTTGTCGCTCGTTGTATTTTATTAAACAAACCTACCCTCTATCGTATTTGTCAATAGCAATACAGACAGAGGGTTTGTTATGTTTTATTGCTCAATATTTATTATCTAGTGATGTGCCGAGTACGGCTTGACTCGAGTCAGACTCGATTCCTGCTTAGGACTCGCCTACTCGAATACCAATTTATTATGATTCGAGTACCCCGGACTCGATTCCGGTACTCGAGTCATACGAGTATTATGCGAGTCCAACTGACTCGAGTCTTGTATTCAAGTTAGACTCGTTCATACTCAATCTCTTGTTACTTAAGCATGAAGGAACGCCTTTTGATACAAGTTTGAATTGAACCTGCAACTTTTAAGGCCTCCACAGTTCCACACACAGACGCCGGAGGCGTGGTGGAGGCGGATGCGTGCGAGTTGTATTGTATCTCTTATTGTATCATATGAAAAACTACCAAGCGGATGCTAAGCGATGCACGGCCGTGGACTCGAGTCCAGGACCCGAATCATGGACTCGAGTCTAGAAATTTGAGTCAACATTCGAATACCAAAAAATAGAACTCGAGTACTTGGCTCGAATACCGGAATCGAGTCAGGATTCGAATACCGTTTAAACCGACTCGAGTCGACTCGATTCACCAAAACAGCGACTCGGCACATCACTATTATTATCCACCACAATTATATTGTGTTATGTGGATATCCAAAGACTTACACCCAGTTGCACAAAACTCTCCATTAACACGTCATTAGTTAAATGCGGCATTAGTTCTAATGAAATCTTTATTTTAATGATGTTGCACAAAAGCTTTCGCAGTAACATTAGTGGTCCATTAACTAAAGACGACTTTAAACATACCTGCCATTATGAAAAAACAAAAATAGTGATAATTGCGTTTCGTTATTAGATCTTTACGGTAAGCCCAGATTCTCGGTCTGCGATCTTTACCAATTTTGCTTAACAAAACGCACGCTAGTACGAGTTGTCATTGTCATGTCAACAATCGCCCGTGTCAAATTGAATGGTTGTCTGTTATGTTTGTTTACTGCCTTGTTTTGTGGCGAATTGCGCGTGATAATTTCATTTATAAAATTTTTGTTACTTAACAAAAAATGTCGGCAAAACAAATTATAAAACGAGAACGTGGAACAAATTATACTCCAGAAGAAAAAACAATGTTGACTAACCTTACACAGTGAGTAAATGCATAGTAAATAAATAGTTGGATATTTTTTGTATTTTTGTCATTTTACAATGTTTTTATATTGTTGCTCACGTCTTTGATGGTTGTGTTGTTATGGAATGTGTATGTATAGATAATGTAATATCTGGTCTGTGTGTATGTGAAAGTAAAGATTTGTAAATATTTCAGCTCAAGACCTACAAGATATCAACACCTATTTTGGAAACTCCACCTACAAGAGTTACTCATCGGAAGAAACTTGCGAAGAATAATAGGTGCATAGTGTCCACTTCGGCATACAAATAATTTACTGGCCTTCTTATCTTCATACTTATTAATGTATTAATTAAATTTTCAGTGGTTCAGAAGAAAATCGAAAAACCAAGCAGAAGCCTTGAAAATCATTTATTTTAAGAAAAAAATGTGAAAATGATTATTAGTTACACAAATAAATATTGTGGCGTTAAAAATTTATTCTGATTTTTACTTAGCCCTTAACGCATTCACTTCCCAGCCTTGGCGGTGCGACTCAGAGGGGAACGCCGCCGCTACACGGATGAGGAGACTAACAAGTGCGGCTTGGGCCAAGAATGTGTTAGTTTAGTTTAGTAGGTATATCGCATTCACTGCACCGCCTCTGCTTCCTGCACCGATACAGTTCAGATAGTGCACCCCCTCAACGAATTATTTTAAGATGTGTACAGTCCAAAGCTCCTGCAACACGTAGGAATCCTTTAATTTCATAAAAACCTTCTGCAACTCTACGAAGCTCTTCCCTGTCTGGCATTTTGATATAAATAATGATGCGACAAGTGTATATTGATTAGATCACCTAGCACTTGCTAGAAAGATCCTGTAGCAAAGAACCTCAAACGAATCAAAAGCTGTGTCAGGTCATCAGTAACTTTATTTCTTCAGGTTCTAAATTAAGAATCTTTGTAATTTGAAGAACTGCATCCTTAGAAATTCTGTACCATACACGAAATTCCTCTCCATCGTGTTTTGAAAATAAATTGACACGATCTGGAATGTGGAGTCATGAAACTTCTTCTGAGTCAGACAATGATGAAAGACTTGATAAAGACGTATTTGGTCACAGAAATGCACTGAAACACTGATGAAAATAATTAATTAGTGCTGTAATGGATGATTTTGGTCCCATTAAAGTTTTAAAGATGAACTGTCAAAAGTGATGGCTCATTAGGTGGTAATGGACGCTAATGTCGTTACGTGCAACGCAAAATCTATGTAAATGGCTGGTTTGACGTTTCATTACTTAAACATAATGGAACATTAAAATTTGGTAAAATTTTCGTTAGTGCAACCGTTTAAGGAGAGATTAGTGTTTAAAGTCCCCATTAAAATTTAAAGATCGTTTCTGCAACTGGGTGTTAGTTTGTTAAACTATAATGGTTCTATTCTCGGGCCTAATCTTATATATTAACTATATTAATATTAAGCGTACAAGTGAACCTTTTATTAAGCGTACAAATGAACCTTTATGGTTCTGATACGACCGAAAACCCGGAACGCTTCGATAGCGCCTCCTAATTTTTCTAGTAGCGACACCTAGTTATATTTTAACGAACTAAATATGGAGCTTAGTATTATCATATCACAGATTAGATAACGTTTGATATTATCATGTTTTATTTATACTGTGTTATTATTATATATATAATATAATATATACACGGTTTGTTCATGATGTCGCATCTATGAACAAACCGTGCCGAAACGGTTTCCAAAGAGTGGGATAAAAGTTATTCATGATTATCAATATTATTTACTGGACTATGCCTCGCGGTTTCACCCGCGTAGTTCCCGTTCCCGTGGGAATTCTGGGATAAAATATAGCCTATGTCAGTCCCTGAAAAGTAAGCTTCCTAACGATGAAAGAATTTTTCAAATCGGTCCAATACATAGTTTCGGAGCCTATTCAATACACACAAACAAACAATCAAATCTTTCCTCTTTTTATTATTAGTATAGACTAGATGACCCCGTGAACTTTGTATCACCTATTTTTTTCTTTTTAACCAACCCTGTATTGCTAAAGCAAACAAAACAAAATAAAAGTTGATATCGGTTAAGCCGTTTTAAGTTTTAGCGATAGTAGCCAGCAGAAATAGATTTTCACAACTCCTCATTATAAAGAATGCAATGTTTATTTATAAAACTCAAAATTTATTTATGCACTTTGGTAGGTATTTCATATAATATAAGATAATTGGCGTCTTAAAAACGACAAGAGCCTTTTAAAATTTTCCTACATCAGTGTTAGTATGAATCTATGTATTTACTTATAGACCATCCTATATTTGTATTTGTATTTGTATTTTATTCCATCGTAGGTACACTTGATGTTACACTTGATGTCGTTACATTCTATGTTTATGTACTATTTTAATAATAACATGTATCGGTATTTCGTTACAGGAAACACCATAAGGTACAAAGCTAAAAAAACAGACAGACATGACAGAAAATTAAATGAAATAAATAATAAATAAATTAATTAAGGGTATGTCAAAGTATGCTGCTGTATAAGGGCATTGTACATTATACATTGCTCAATATTTCAGATTTTAGAAGATTGGCTGCCTCGCGAGATTGCTCGCCCTGTCTAATGGATATTAATTAAAGAATAACAAATAAATAAATAAATAATGCTGGACAATTCACACAGCATTATCTAGCCCCAAGCTAAGCAGAGCTTGTGTTATGGGTACTAGATAACTGATATCTATAATATAAAAATGAATCGCAAAATGTGTTGGTAAGCGCATAACTCAACAACGCCTGGACCGATTTCGCTAATTCTTTCTTTGTTGTGTTTGTTATTGTCAGGAGAAGGTTCTTATGAAAGAAAAAATTAAGAAAGTTGGAAACATAAATTTCCACGGGGGCGAAGCCGCGGGGCGCAGCTAGTTATATAATATAATACACTACATAGATCGATATTTATTTTATATTATACATAGAAAACATCCAGAACGCCCTGGACAAATGTCTGCAGATTGTTCAAACATTTGTCCCGAGGCGGGAATCGAACCCGCAACCTCCTGCGTCGCAGGCGGACCTTTGCCCGCTGCGCCACAGAGGTCGTCAAAAACAGACTGAGCATCCACTGTCGTTCAACGTAATGACCTAGGTAGCTGCTGGAGACATCAATATTTAGGAATCATAGCTTCGTATCGTGCCGAATATGATAATATATAGAATATAATAGAATAAAGGTACTTTATTGCACAAAAGTTGTACATGGGCGAGCATAATGCTAGATAGCATTCTCTACCTGCTAACCTTTGGGTAGTGTGGACAACAATTTAGTAGGTAGTGCTTGATGAAAAAATTTACAGAAAAACAAGAAAATAATAATAATATTAATAAGTATATGATGTGTCCATACAAATAATTTGGCGTGTTTTAAAAAACTACAAAGCGACTACAAATCCCCCAAGTGGCGACATCTATTCTAGAAATTTGAGTCTAATTTTGTTTAGACTCAAATTTCTTTGTGTGGTGCCGGCTTAGAATTTAGACCACCTCAATTCTTCCAGCGACTGTCGTAAGAGGCGACTGAGGGATATCAACCGGGAGCGGGCAGCAGCGCCCCCTGCAGAACAATTCTACCACCGAACTACGATCCCCAACCCGCATGCCCACGTGGGGATTATGGGCATTACCCCCCATGAGATAAAATTCAATAAGGCGCTTATCAGGGGGAGGCCTGCGTCCAGCAGTGGACCAATATAGGCTGTTGTTGTTGAGGACGCTGAAAAGACGAATAAAAGGAAATCTAAGACAAATAATAGATTGAGGCGTTACTTGCGGAAATCCATTGTATAATATCAGGATAAAACAATATTTAGTAACAATCCCGCGCTAAACCCTTTCTGATAAGATCCAACAAAATGTAATCCGTGTGTACCTACCGCCCGCCCTCCCACAAATTGCTCCTACTTACAATCAGAGAAGGTAAACAACAGACCTACGCAATATAAAATTGCCAAGTAAATTACCGTCCAACTTTAAGCGCGAATACAATTTAATTTGTAAAAGAAAAGACCACACCACCTTCTAAGAAAAGACCGCAGGGAGCTCAGAGAGCCAACATCACTGGCAGGACTCTGTCGTTGTTGCTTGGCGGTCTCAGTGTCAAAGTCGAGTATTGTTGAGAAAAAATCTAAAAATATATTATTGAGATAGCTCAGGCAAAAAGCAGTCGGAAAACGTTAGTTTTAGTTCATAAAATAACAAACTAAAATTTAAAATTCGACTCGAAGGTTTCAGCTTTTTTAATCTGTTTCATAACACCATTAAATAGTAGTCGTCAATGTTATTTATTACATACGTCATACGGCTATGTAGACTTAGAACTGTCAACTATCAGCGCAGGTACCTACGTTTAATCTATGATATACAAAATATTTGTTTACACAGCCAACTGACGTCATGACCACAGAGCAATATGGCGTCCACTGCGTCCAGAGTTTTCTTCAAATTACGCGCGAAATTTGAAAATGAAAATTTTAATGCATTTTTATGGCACTTAACGATTGAATAAAAATTTTGAGAATTTTTAGTGGTTCTTTAGCTCTATAAAATCTAAATGAGACACTTTTAAACAAGACCCGTCAAGTGCGAGTGTAACTCGCGCGCCGAGGGTTTCGAACGTTTGTGAACAAGTAGGTATGTACTAAAGGTACCGGTTAGAGACTTCAAAATTTAATGAATACCTACCTAAAACTAGTAGGTACCTACATTTCAGATGGATCTCTCTGCATACTTCGTTGATAGGGGGTAGCGGTAAATTTTTCGACTATTTTCAAAGTATTTCAAAAAGTATGAGACCTACAGAAAATTTAAAAACTGTTTTGAAATGTAAAAACCATTACCTTTCATTTGATGCCCCATTCAGAGGGGTAGCCTCTCCTTTTGAAAAAAAAAAATCGACTTTTTTCAAAATATTTCAAAAAGTATGAAACCTACAGAAATTTGAAAAACGGTTTTGAAATGTACAAACCGATACCTTTCATATGATATCCCATGGGGTAGTCCCCCTTTTGAAAATTACCCTCCCCCCCCCTCCTTTTTTTGACCATTTTTCACAAAGTGTTAGTTTTTCAGACTTCTCTATATTTTTCCTGTAAAATATAGATCTATATCTACAAACGCTCCATACATTTTGAATGGATCGCTCTGCAAACTTCGGAGATAAGGGGGGGGGGGGGGGAATGGGTATTTTTTCGACTATTTTCAAAATATTTCAAAAAGTATGACACCTACAGAAATTTCAAAAACTTTTTTGAAATGTCCAAACCATTACCTTTCATTTGATACCCCACTTGACTTTGTAGGTCTCTTTTAAAATTTCGGCATTTCAATTTGTATGAAAAATGTTCAATATCATTTTTCATTTTTTTTCATTTTTTTTTTCTTAAAATCTGTACAGGCGCACGAATTGTCTCATTATTTTGAAGTTGATCGCTGTGGTAGTTGCTGAGTTATTAAGGAGGGAAAAAAGGACAGACAAAGCGAGACCATAAGGGTTTCGAAACCGATCTTCGAAACCCTAAATATGGCTGTAATACCCTTTTGTTTAATAGTTATTCTCCCATCCCGGACAGAGACAAATTATTCAACAAAACAAAGATCTTTGATACCGGTCCAGCCGTTCTTGAGTTATAAATGGTGTAACTAACATGACTTTGTTTTATTTATATAGATTACTTACCTAGGTAGGTACCATTATTTATAAATTTAAGGGAACATAAAAGCGATACATTTCTAAATCTTTTGAAGAATCAGCTTGTAATTTTTATCTACTTATCAACAATTTACAATTTCTTGACTCGAACTACTTTAAAAATGTTCAAAGTACATTTTGAACATTTTTAAAGTAGTTCGAGTCAAGAATGTATTAAACACCCACTGGCATCAATATTCAACGCCAGAAACCATACCAACCATAGCTTCAAAAAGAAAGAACCTTCCGTAAAGTTGGTTTATAAGGGATGGAGTCTCTGCACTGCGACTTAGAACGCTATCTAGCGGGAAAATCAAAAACTATATTGTTCAATAGCCCGCCTAAAAGTTACTGTGCGCAGCACTGTCGCTTCTATTCTTATCAAATTTAACGTTCAATGTGGTTTCTGGTTTCTCGTATAGATGGCGTTGCGGTCCTGACATTATAGGGAAAGGAATTAAAATGAAATAGGTCGTCTTTATGGATGATAATAATATAGTTTTAGTCGCATTCACTGTCCAGCCTCGGCGGCGCGACCCGCAAGGGCGCACCTCCGCGACGGGACGCAAGGAAAAATAACCTTTTTTCCAAGGTCAAGGTCATTAACCTTTTTTGGGAAAACGTTGGATTTTGCTAGGGTCGATGACCGAAAGTTAGTTATTGAGTTTTGATGTCAAGGTCATTGACCTTTGACCTCAAGGTCAATGACCTTTTTTGGAAAAACGTTGGTTTTTGATGTGTGTTACCATTGTACGACGTGTGTTAACATTATGGCTCTGGGTGCAATTTTACATAAACACACCCTTTCAGTCACAGAGTCGTCGCCACGAAATTCCGATTCCACAAAAATATAGATAAATATGTTAATTATGCATTCAAAAAAAGTTGTCGAATTTTTTAGGTCTTTTTCGCCGTGTAATTGAGCGACACATTTTCACCTCTAGCGCCAAGGTCATTGAACTAAGAGGTTAATGTTACTAAGAAAAGTTGCACCTCTAGTAACCCCCTCCATGATTCCACAAAAAAAATAAATACGTTAATTTAATACATAAAAGTCTTTTTTGACTTTTAATTGCCTGCGTCCCGTAAACCTATAAGAATTATAAAATTACCCAAATTTCAGTGATACATGGACAAAAAATTTTAAAAAATTACATTACGAAAATGAAAAAGTAGCTCTGTAGCCACCGTGCGAATTTGGAAAAAATTCTAGAAAAAAATACTGTCGAATTCAATGTTTCGTTTGTACCTACCTACATTTTGCCCATTAGAACAGAAGTGCCCGCCGCAAAAGTCTTCACTTCAAACAAACTTCATGCTGTATCTTCGTTTGGTGTATTAGAATACCAATTTGAAAAAACGATGCACGCAATTGTCCATTTTAGACAATTAAAATAGACCTTCAGGGCTTAACACCTCAACTGCGAAACTGCGATCAACAAAACGCCAGCCAACCGTGGTGATTACAGCTGAATTCTCGTTTTTGAAGCAGTCATTTTCAGCTGTGGATATGATGATTGGGATTTATACTTTAAGCGAAATCCCATCCGTTGTTGTCCGGAAAAGTTTGCCAATTCAGAACTTTTAGTTTTCACGTTTCGGAGAAAGCTTTATTCCACGAACGATCGATCTAGTGACGTCACAGAACTTTTTGTAGGGAACTGGGTAGGTAGGTATCTATTCTGTTTTTCGACATCCGACATTGTCGAACCGTTCGACATACGACCGACACACGTAACTGGTAGGTAGCTATTATTTTCCATCGTCTGGTGGGCTGTTTTCATGCGGGCACACCCGGCTACTATTTAACCCTCTGTGAATTCGTGAACAATAATGTGAACGAGACACCAGAGAGCATAGAAATCTTGACCAAATAAATAACAGGTCAAGTACGACCTTTCGCACCGTTTCCGTTCCGTACAAACTTTTAATTACGTACGCGTTGATGAAGTCCCTTGTTAAGGCATGAAACGTTGGTTCTTGTTCCAACACAAACTTGGTTCGTAGTTAACCCGTCTACATTCATAAAGGGAACTTGCGAGCCAAAAGTTTACACAAATGCCTTTCAATATATTTAATGTTAGGTACTAAAAATATGTCAAAGATGATGTCTAAAATATGTATGATGTGAATAAAATAATTTTGAACGAAAATGCAAACTTTGATCTGAATTTTCTGTCATTTTAAAATATAGAAAATAAGTAAAACTCAGTTATTTTCGTAATTTTATCCTCATTATTTGACACATAAAGAAAACTAAGTTTGTCTTCTCCATTGAGTATTATTTTGATGTTAATTTCAACACGATATCCTCCATGCGTAATTTAGAAAAAAGGTCTATAGGTACAGACAAGCAGACAGATGGACAACAAAGCGATCCTGAAAAAGGTTCCTTTTTCTTTTTGAGGTGGGGAACCCTAAAAAATAGCATTATAGCGCCTTGTTAAGGTAAAATAAAGATCTTTACCGTCTAGGATGCCTCTAGGTAACCATCCATATGGGAAGTTGTAGGTAGTTGATTTACTAAAAGATGGTGTTAGAGACGCTACTCTGCAAATTAATTTTATACGCCTTTTACAATTTTATTTTGTAGTGTTTACTAGGGGGTGCAGTTTCGATATTTTTCAATTTCGAAACTGGCTTATGAAATTCAGAAGCTCAATTTCGAAAGTTAGAAAGTTCAGATACCAAATATAACTTTTATTTATTTATTTAAAAACAGCAGTTAGCTTACAGTTTTTAACCAAAGCACTAACTACGCTAAATACATATATTAGAACTATAATTAATTAAGAAAACAGTACCTACACCGAAATTATCTTTAAATTATACATAATAATAAAACCAAATAATTAACAAGTAAAATAATGGAAACATTAAGTAAGATAGGCAAAAATTAATAGAAAATCAATATATTTCATTTAAAAGTAAGATAAGATCTAAGGCATAAGTAAATATGACTTAGACTATCGTTGAATATGTCGACATGTTGGAACTCCTGTAAAAAACCATTGAGTAGTACAAGAGCTCTAGGTGTGGGTGCGTTATTGGCGTGTCTCGTGCGTGTTGGTGGCTGCGCAAATAGCCGGTGAAACCTGTGTCCGGTTCTGCAGTACTTGTTAGGAACGTTTAAAGTAACTGTACTCAGTATCACCGGGTTGTCCACTCTGTTACGAAGAAGTAAACAGTAATGCATGGCTAATTGCAATTTGCGTCTCAACTCTAAGGTGTCTAAGCCCACCATACCGGTCACAAATAGAGAGGGAAAGAGATACGTCTTATAAGGTATAGTACCTACCCATAACACAAGTTCTGCTTAGCTTGGGGCTAGATAATGTTGTATGAACTGTCCAGCATTATTTTTAGGGTTCCGTACCTCAAAAGGAAAAAGGAATCCTTATAGGATCACTTTGTTGTCCGTCTGTCTGTCTGTCTGTCTGTCCGTCTGTCAACCCTCTTTTCTCAGGAACGCGTGAAGGTATCGAGTTGAAATTAACACCAAATACTCAAGTCCGTAACCTCTTGAAGCCGTGATATAAATTAAACTTCTAAGTCAACGCACTCAAAAGTTACAGCCGTTTATGTCCGAAATTTTTGAAATTTCCAAGGGAATCATATGCACCCAAAATGTATAGGGTACTTCCCGTAGACCTAGAATCATGAAATTTGCTGAGAAGCAAGGTCATACAATTAAACGGGACCCTTAGTGCGCGAGTCCGACTCGCACTTGACGTTTTATTTTATTGTTTTTTTAGTTAACCGCAAACGCGCACTATTTTTGCGGGATTACACATCCGCGGGATTTGCGGGACTAAAAAAAATATGAAAATCGTAGAAAAATTACACAGAAGACCTTCTGAATACATAATATATTTATTCGTGCAGCCCTTATTAACACTCGATTAAACCACTTTTCCCTTTTGACGACCACGGTGGCGCGGCGGGCGAAGGTTCGCCTGCGGCGCGGGAGGTTGCAGGTTCGATTCCCGCCTTGGGACAAATGTTTGTACGATCTACAAATATTTGTTCCGGGTGTTCTGGTCGTTTCTATGTATAAAACTATAATTAAAAATATCTATCTATGTAATGTATTATATTATGTATATCAGTCATCTAGTACCCATAACACAAGCTCTGCTTAGCTTGGGGCTAGATGATGCTGTGTGGACTGTCCAGCATTATTTATTTATTATTATTGTTTTTTTATTTATTATTTTCCTAAATTATGAATATGACCTCTTATAGGTTAGCCTTTGGCCTATAGGTTAGCTTTTGGCAGTAGAATCACTAGGTACTTCAATGAACTCGGACTAAACTGAATAAACAGTAATTATAGATTATACTCCTTCCACGCGTTTATTTTCTTTTTGACACATGCGCGCCTATGAAGTTCCCTAATCGTTGACATGCGTGAAGACTGCATTTTTCTAAGACAACAATGAACAATGCGACGGCTTAGTCGGCTTACCGCAGAATACTGAAACGCAACTCAGATCTTAAATTGACCCATTTTTGACAGATTTTCATTGAAAACTGTCAAAAAATCGCGACTTGAGATGTGCTCAAACGTAAGTTGCATCTGAGTATTCGGGCGTTAGTCATAACGTGTCCACGTCCGAGTGTAGGTAAATCTTCTGAAACGGGGGGGACAATGTTTAAAATCTTAATATTTCTATAAATATTTGTTTGCTCTATGTCCCTTATAGCCAAAACAATAAAAGTTACTTCTGCAAACCTGAAAGCCAAAAGATTCTATATTTTTAGGTCAGGATAAAAAAAAGAGTATGTTTTGCTGTGACGGATTGCCAGATAAGCATTTCGTTGATCTTTTATAACTTCTCAACAAAATTATTCTCATGTAACAACTTGCTACTGTTATAAATACCTTCAATTGTATTTTTATAATGTCGGATCACGTTTTACAATTATACATTAGAAGGCGTAAAAAAGTATTATGATCTTGAAGATAAAATACACTACACCTGTGTGTGTCAGATCAATAATAATGTTGAAAGGGTAAAAATATTAAATAAATTGGTTGATTCCTGTTGAATCAATTCATTGCCTTTGCTGTGATATAGGCACAATGACACAGATGTAGGCACCGTGCAAATTGACATTGGTTCTGGAAAAAATACTGTCGAATTCAATGTTTCGTTTTTGTACATTTTGCCCATTTTAGAATAGCCCGCCGCAAAAGCCGCCACTTCAAACTTCGTGCCGTAGCTTCGAGTTTCGGTGAATACGAATACCAATTTGAGGAAACTATGCACGCTGTTATCAATTCCGGAGAATTATAATAGACCTCCTGCGATCTACATTGTGTGTATTAATCAACACCTCAACTGCAATTACGATCCGCTTGATTGAATGAAAAGAAAATGAATTGCCACTTTATTTGTTAAAATTTGACTTGTCTAAGGGCTTATTTTGTAATAAAAGACAAATTTACAAATTTTCAAACCCGGCGACGTTTATTGGCTGAACAGATTTTCATGAGACATGGCTAAGAACACTTGGGATAAAATTTTCTATGAAACAAAAAAAACTAAACGAAAATCGGTTTATCCGTTTGGGAGCTACGATACCACAGACAGATACACGGACAGACACGTTAAACTTATAAAACACCCCTCTCTTTTTGCGTCGGGGGTTACAAAATGATTGATTGTTTATTTTCTGCCAAGCGTGGTGATTTTGGCAAAATCTCGATCATTTGGAGAAGGAATGTGCAGCAGTGGACGAGGGACGTGTACGCCAATGAAGAAGAAATATAGACGAGATAGCCATACATTACATACAGCTAAAAACAGCTAAGTACCTGTAGATAGTTCGCAACAGTCTCCAGTTAGCTCAATTGTTTCAGTTCAGTTATTCATTTTTAAGAATAATTAAAAAACATCTTACAAGTCAAACACATAAGTACATACTTAACAATATAACTTAGCTAGGTACAAAATAAAGTAAAATATAAGTAACTACGTAGGTACTTACCTAATACAATTAATGTAAATACTAGTTCTCATTTGTTTCTGTTATTTGATTCTAATTTTCTTAGTCAATAAATAGCTAAAACGTGGGTTCTTAGCTTATGTACCTACCTATTATACCTTACGGTGTCTAAAATCAAATAGCATTTAGAATTACAAAAAAACATGTAAGTACACGTAAACATAAGTGAATGTTAAATAAAAATAAGTGATATTTTGTAACGAGCTAGTTGTTTCTTTTTCACTTCTATCGCTTGGAAAAGATGGGAGTGAAAAAGCTTTTATGTTAGCCTATAGAAATAACCGATTTTAATTCTGATGTACATAATGTGTATACATACAGGATGTTTCTATATTTTGCTGTCCTTTATCGACTTAAAATTTTCATTTTAACAATATAATCCTTTCGTAGTCTAGCGAACTTATTATGAATGCTTATGAAAGTTTTATTTGATGCTTGAATTATGATATTATTATTTCATTCTGAACAAAGCTGCATGCAAAACGTTATCGGTTAATTTTCCCTTTTCCATCTGAAATAAAAAAAAATTCGTTGTCTGTAAAGTCGGTTTACTGACGATAGTTGAACGTGACAACGTCTTAAGAAAATACTGATGGAATGGTAGCATTTGATACTCGATCAAAACATGTAAATGTACTATAGTATAGCAGCTGTCCACGCAGACGCATCGCTCACAAGTAGGAGAGAGACGGATGTCGAGCGCTCTCGCTTGCACTTCAAGCCTTACATGGAACGCCTCAGAGCGAGGTAACGCCGCATGACGTCATGTTTTTTCGGCTGGCTCATCCGGCTCTATCGAATTATAAGACGTTGTCACGTCAAAATAGAGATAAAGGTTAATTACAATTTTCATTTTAATTATGTAAACTTTCGTAGTCCAGCGAACTAATTATGAATGCAACACAAACTTGGTTCGTAGTTAACCCGCTTGCATGTACAATGAATTTCCATTTTTATTCAAGGCCCCGGGATAACTCTTTGCGGCCAGCTCATTTACAATTTAATAAGAACTAAGAAGAAACCTAACCTCTATCTAGTCATAACAAAATATACTTTGTAATGTTCTTTCTTATTTTCAGTGCGCAACGAACACTTTTACAGTGGCATAAAGTTTTATTTCATTCTGAACAAAGCTGCATGGAAGGTTAACGGTTAATTGTCCCTTTTCCATCTGAAATAAAAAATAGAGATAAAGGTTAATTACATTCCTACATAAGTACATTTATCGCTTCAAAAAAAACCCTATTAGTAAGCCTCCGTGTTTCAAAATATACAAAATGTTTGTTATCGTTCTCATTACTTTATACATTGTTCAGTGTTTGAGACCTCATTTTAAGTATAAAAATACCTGTATTAGGAGGTAACGCTCTTCCTTATCATACATTATTTTATTTTAATTTTATCATACATTACGAGTTACAATAATGTTATTTCAAAAACATTTCTCAGAAATAGTGTAAATAGAATCATGAATAGGTAACTATTTTTTAGAAATTTGTTGAGGGTAGGTCTGTTAACCTTATTCTATCATAAGTAAGTATTTTACACGATACCTACATTCCAAATTACTAGATTCCCGAACAATTTTCTTGCGTTTTATCGCATGACCAGCCGGCACCAAAGCTCGGAGCAAACTGAACTAACTATCCGGCTGCCCCGGCTGACTAAGGGTCGGTACATATCTGACGGAAAATGCGTCGAGCGTATCATCTAATCAACTAACGCATCATCGGTTAGGTGTGAAAGGATGGATGTTTTATTATATATTTGTTTGTTTTGGCGTTTCGCGACCGATAATACGTGACGCATCTTCCGTCAGATATGTACCGACCCTAAAGAATCGGTAAATTCCGCGTGAAAGAGCGCCTTAAGCTAGGTTCACATTGCTGTGTCGTGGTGTGTCGTGGCGCGCCAGAGCGCAATCGGTTCCGTTCATTCATTATGACTAGATTCACATTAGTAGATTGTGTTGGGGCACCCTACTAATGTGAAACTAGTCATAGGTAATGAACGTAACCGATTGCGCTCTGGCGCGCCACGACACACCACGACACAGCAATGTGAACCTAGCTTTACTGATTTAGCACACGGCCGACAGTTCAGTTCAGTTCAGTTCCGATAGTTCACCGACAGTTCAGTTTAAACCGATAGTTCACCGACAGTTCAGTTTAAAGGCAATCGTGTAGCCCATCAAACTTTTTAATCGGCCGTTACCGAATCGTTAAAATTTACGCACTTGGGTCACATCTGTGGACACATCTTTATACTGACTAAGAAACCGACCAAACTATCGGCCAATAGAAAGTCTGTGGTCTGCGGGGACTTTAAAACGACATTTGAATGGAAGTTTTGAATTTCTCGCCTCTCGCACAAAGAACTTCTTTCAGTCGCTAGAATCGCGATGTCTGTCTATTAGAAATCTGTATGGCTATTTTTAAATAAATAAATAAATTAGGTTCCAGAGTTTAATTTGTACAGTCAACGAAAAACCTTAACATTTCTAGGGTTCTGTACCTCAAATAGAAAAAGGAACGCTTATAGGATCACTTTGTTGTCCGTCTGTCTACCTGACTGTATACCTATAATGCTGAAAGGTAAAATAAATATTGCTTTTTTATTAGTCTTTACCACGTTTTAGGGTTCCGTACCCGAACTATAAGTAATGTTAACAAATACTAAATATTGATGTACCTCTATATTTCTTTTGTCTGAAATTCCCTCATTTTTTCCTACCAAATTATTTTCTAAATGTATTCTACATTAAATATAAAAGACCTAATTTTGGTACGGAACCCTAAATGTGCGAAATCGACACGCAATTGGCTTTCGCTTTGTTTGTCTCTTCGGAGGTGGGTGATGGACAAATGATAGGTAGGTAGGTACTATCATTTAAAATTTATGGGAAATTCTGCTATGTATTTAATGTAATAAATAATGTATGTAAACAATGATATTATAGCGCCCGCGTACGGTTCTCGACCGCGTGCGTGTCAAAACAACACAACAACTTACTTTTTGTAGGTACCAACCCTAGCGCTCCGCTCAACTGTAGGTATAGAGTTCAAAGAGACGGCCGAGTCATTGTACTGTATATTTATCTACTGTGCTGTCTGTAACACCATGGAGCTGTGAACAATCATGCTTCTTAATTAACGCGATCAAAATAACAGCAGTTTACGTTTAAACTTAGCAGGAAGCTAGGTGCTATAGCACAAATAAAGAGGAAAATCCGAAAACCATTAATTTAAAGATACATAATTATAAATTAATATTTATATATTTTTTTGATGCTCGCAAGGGAACAAAACCTATACGTAAGCCTTTATGGTACCTCCCGTTGACCTAGAATCATGAAATTTGGCAAGAAGCAAGGTCTTATTGCACAAGTAAATGTATTTTTATATTAAAGTAAAGGGAAAAAACCGAAAAACGTTCATTTTTAACAAAAAAATGCAGGGTGTTTGTGTAAATTTTTCGACTCACAAGTAGGTATATGTTTCCAGTATGAATGTAAGCGGGTTAACTTCGAACCTAGTTGGTGTTGGAAGAACATCAACATATCATCCCCTAACGAGGGACTTCATTAAGGTAAGTAGAAGTTTATACGGAACCCTCGCACAAGTTCTACTCGTACTTGACTTTTTTTATTTAATCAGAACTTAAATTGAATACGTGCTTTGGCATTAAACTTTTTCAAAATATTTTTATATACCTACAGTAATTTATAGCATTATAAAATAATCGGACCAAATTATGTAATTAATAGTACCTAATTGAGAAATCCTTAGAGATATTTATAAGAACCTAACCAGGTTAGCTCTGTTCAACACCTTGAATGTCCTGATTAGTTGACCACGACCGTAACATTAATTGACAACCATAGAACCGTCTTCAATGATCTCCGATGTCCGATGTCTCGACATTAATCCGAGCATTACGCTCTCCGGCGCGTTAACATGTTCTAATTGGATCTTCCAACTAGCTGGTTGCATTGCTAGTTTACAGCATATATCTTCGATGTCCGTTGTCTCTACATTAATCCGAGCATTATGCTCTCCGGCGCGTTATCATGTTCTAATTGGAACTTCCAACTAGCTGGTTGCAATGCTAGTTTACTTATCAATTTCGAAATCAATATCAACACTATGTATATCTTAATTATCTCTCATAATTATTAGTAGCCCATGTGTTATTCCAGGATTAGAATTACCTGTATACAAAGCTTCGGCCCGATCCGATCCGTTCAGTAGTTTTTGCGTGAATAGGTAACAAACATCCCTCCATCCATCCAAACTTTCGCATTTATAATATTAGTGTGACTAGCTTCTGCTCGCGGCCTCGCACGCTCTTTTCCGGGATAAAAGTGTCTGTCCGCGGGATACCATCTACATCCGTGCTAAATTTCATCATTTCACATTCAGTCGTCTATTCGTGAAACGGTAACAGACAGAACTTCTAATCCTGGAATAACACATGGGCTACTTTTTAATCAGTTCCCATGGGATAAAAATCACCTTTAAACGTTTATAGAAACAACGCGTGCGAGGCCGCGGGCATAAACTAGTCACACTAATATTATAAATGCGAAAGTTTGGATGGATGGATGGATGTTTGTTACCTCTACGCCAAAACTACTCAACGGATCAGGCTGAAATTTTGCATACAGTTAAGTCTAACCCTGGAATCCAACATAGGCTACTTTTTATCCCACAAATCAGTTCCCATGGGATAGAAATAACCTCAAAACGTTTCCATAGAAACAACGCGTGCGAAGCGGCAGGCAGCAGCTAGATTTATTATAAAAACTACCGTAGTTTGACAAATACGGCTACGGACAAGGTTCGTATTTAATATTCATAGCAAGTACCTCTTTATAATATTAGTATTGTAGATAAATATTAGATACACATTTAAGGATTGCTAAGAGCAGGTGCCTATACATACAATGTCTATTTGTTTAACATTGCTAAGGCCGCGTTCGGCACTCCGCGACACGAGCGAGGGGCGGCGGGCGGACCGAATACGATAGTGAGGGGAAACATCCACCCTTACCGTTTGGGCCGGAAAATTCACTTTTCTACGATAAATATAAATGTTGAAATATACGTTTAACAATTGCGTTTGTGATGAAATAAGAATAAGGACAAAATTCTGTAATGTAATAAAAAGTAATAACGAAACCTAAGTGATGTACTCGTAGCTACTGTCGTTGATAATAATAATAATAATAAATAATGCTGAACAATTCACACAGCGTTATCTAGCCCCAAGCTAAGCAGAAACCTGTGATACGGTCAATCATAAAATTAAAGGAATTCGGCTTATCGTATTTTATTTTCGTGATATTTTAATCAGACATGAAAAGTTTATCTAATTATTAGATGAGGTGTAGGTACCTATTTATTTAGGAACTAGACGATCGCATCGCGGTTTCACCCGCGTAGTTCCCGTTCCCGTGGTAATTTCGGGATAAAATGTAGCCTATGTCACTCCCTGAAAAGTAAGCTTCCTAACGGTGAAAGAATTTTTCAAATCGGTCCAGTAGTTCCGGAGCCTATTCAATACAAACAAACAATCAAATCTTTGCTCTTTATATCTATACTAATATTATAAAGAGGAAAGGTTTGATTTTTTGTTTGTTTGTTTGTTTGTATGAATTGAATAGGCTCCGAAACTACTGGACCGATTTGAAAAATTCTTTCACCGTTAGGAAGCTTACTTTTCAGGGAGTGACATAGGCTATATTTTATCCCGGAATTCCCACGGGAACGGGAACTACGCGGGTGAAACCGCGAGGCGATCGTCTAGTTATTAATATAGATGCAAATATCTAAAGTGTGAATTCTACATACTTCTTACATAGGGTTGATTTTTTAAACGGGGCAGTAAAGGCAGCTACTTTAGTAACCGGTGGTGGAGCTACAGGCAAATGGCCTTAGGAGACTATACAAATTTTAAAGAGTAATTTTCATCCCCATGCTCAGACTTTCATAAAAACTGCTGCCTGCTGTTGGAGGTGATTTCCTCCAAAATGAATGTGAAAAGTTTTTTTTGCGCTTTCTGACAATTTTAGTAGTTCAACGTCAACCTAAGTTGGTCCGATAGAAGTTTTTGATCAGTATGAGAAACATAATCGATTGGCATCAAAAAAGTTTTCATGTAAATTGTACACATTTTTGTAACTGTATTTTTTTGAATCTGAGAATGAGGATGGAAATTTCTCTAAAAAATATGAATAGTCGTCTCCTAAGACCATTTTCCTGTTAGATACACCAGTTAAGGTACCTAACCTTATTGCCCTGACCAAAAATCCAGAAAAATCCTGTTTATAAAACATAGTCGTGTCAGTTCCATTATTTATAAATAAAGAACGGCTGCATAGGTTTTTCTGATCTTTAAATAGTTGGATTTGTTT
The DNA here is from genome assembly GCA_963564075.1 of Eupithecia subfuscata. NCBI lineage: Eukaryota > Metazoa > Arthropoda > Insecta > Lepidoptera > Geometridae > Eupithecia > Eupithecia subfuscata. The sequence continues at coordinate 17,572,570 of OY751095.1, forward strand.
CCGCCACGAATAGCAGAATAACTAATAAAAAAAATGAAAAATTCACGAAAAAAATTCAAATAAAATTCTCATACATTTTTTGTATGAGAAATCAATTATGTCAGATAGTACCAAAAAAAATAATGTTAAATAGAATACGATCGTTTTAAGAAATGAGCACAATTTTTTATACTTTTTTGCATACATTTTCATCAAAAAAACCGTAAAAGACCCATCCGTATAAATCCTTTAACGAGCTCACCACACAATGGCAAGGTAAACTCGTGGATATCATGATTGGGGGAAGGTGTACCTCACTAGTTGTGGAAGTAGCGTGGAAGACGACGCGCCACGCGCCTGTATACCAAACCAACAGTCGACTTTCGCGCCCTGGGAGGGTAAAACGTCCGGGCCCTTGCCGGAACCGTCACCCTCCGAAACACTTGCTTTTGCGTACATCGATAAAATACTCCCCTCGACTGAATAAATGCCGAAATATCCTACTTCTACACGCGTTTAATTTAGATACTTTTTGATTACGAAAGCTTTCAAGTTTTACGCGTTTTGAAAGTATGATTGCTACAAAACCGACCGCCAAAGAAACCGGCAAGTGGTATGAGTGAGTTACGAGTGTAAGGAGACGACTCAGTCTTTCTCCTTCAAAGGTAAGTAAACAGTTCGTTAAAACTTTTTTGTGCGTATTCGATATTTTCATTAAACTTATGATCAGATTTTGTTAGGCAGACTTGCGATTAAATTTTTATTTTTCTTTATTTACCCAGCTGTTTCAAATAAACGATACCTAGAGGTTTTGTTAACACAAAACCTTAGTTTGTCATATCAGATTTATAAAAATTAAAGCCTTATCAATTATGTAGAGATAATAAATCGCTACCTGATTCGGCTTACCAAAGCGAATTAGTCAGCGGTAGCTGGTGGCCGCACGATTTATTGTTCCATTTACTGATACTGTAATATATGATTTTTTAGAACAAAGTGGGAAAAAATATGGAATCTTAGCGCTAGAAATGCGGCTGAACATTCAGGATTTCAAAATAAATATACAATTAAAAAGGTATTTGTATGAATGGCACTTTTTAATAACAACCATGCGTCGCGCGCGTCGTACCGTTTATTAAAGAAGCAGGTAACTAAACGTTGCATCCATTGATATTTATTTTTGAACTATTTTTTATTTGTATTTTATGACATGTAACAACCGTTGCAAAAAAATAATCTGAATCTCAAACATCTTTAGCCGGTACCTAAAAACGTTTTTTTTCATGATCCGTTATTACGTAGGTACTTGTAGATCTTATGCATTTTTGTAGCTGGCTTACTGAACTAGCTACGAACGAAAAATAAACGATATTGCATGAATTTGGAGGGTATAATTAGAGGGTATTATTAAGACATGACTCTACTATAAGCGTAACAAGTCTTACAATTTTGGGCACGTATCACGACTCTTGATTTGGTTTAACCCACTTGGTCAAGCCGATAGAGATGAAGAAGAAAAATCGTATTCTGTTCTAACGTTGTGGGAAATTCCGAACTCGGTATTGAGAAACCCAACTCGATAGAGAATTCTTGTGGGAATAGTATGCGTGGAATATTTACACCTAAAGCAAATCAAGAATTGCTTTTTAACCCCCGACGCAAAAAGAGGAGATAAGTTTGACGTGTCTGTCTGTGTATCTGTCTGTGGTATCGTAGCTCCCAAACGGATTAACCGATTTTCGTTTAGTTTTTTTTGTCTCATAGATAATTTTATCCCGAGTGTTCTTAGTCATGTTTTATGAAAATCTGTTAAACCAATAAACGACGGCAGGTTTTTTAAAATTTTAATTTTGTCTTGTTAACCCTTTATATGTTAAATCATTTACTGACAAAGAAAGGGGTTTGAAGATTTTGTGTGTCGACAAGGGCTGATAATTATAACACAAATTACAACTAGTCTGGCATTTACATTTGAAACTGTCTAGGTTTTTGCAGATCTAGCTGCAACAAACCTAGATAGTTTTAGAGAATTACTTGGAGTGGATTCACGGAATAAATTTAGTGTGGTTTATAGGTTACCAGCTTCTGCCCGCGTCTTCGCACGCTCTTTTCCGACATAAGTAGACTCCATTCCCGGAATATCGTCTACCTCGCTTCCAAATTTCACTATGATCCATTCAGCCATTCAGGCTTAAAAGGTAGCAGACAGACAGGATTACTTTAAAAAAAACTTGCGTTTTTATAACACGTCTATGGATAAGAAGTGGCTTTAGGATACAAAAAAGTTTTGGGGCAGGTTCCGATAGACAAAACAAAGTCCAATTTCATCCTGTCTCCGCGACAATAAATAAATTATATTTATTTCTGAGGTATTCAAATGAACGAATTTGCAATTTAATTTGATAAATTTATCGTAATATATTTCTATAGGGATATTTATAAACACTGGACAGATAAATATAAGAGTCTTTGGGTCATCCCAACCAAAGGCAATTTATTAATTCTTGCCTTTGCTCGGATTAATAGCGATTTTGGTTTATCATCTTTTTTCAATGTCCAAGAAAACTCGAATTTAGGTATTGTAAACAATAAATTGTGGTGTATTCTATTCGTTACTCTGTAATAATAACAGTTTCCTATAAACTACAAGCACATGAAAATTAATTGATTTAATATATAAGAAGGAGAATAGACAAAAATAAACAATGTAAGCACACTTGTGTGTGGCGATGTTTAGATTCGAGTAGGTGGTCATCACATCCACGCAAACTCATCCACTTCGGATGAGTTGACCAATCCAAAATGTTTAGTGGTCAACTCATCCAAAACTTTTTCATATCAGTTTTGTACCAGTATTTTCAATAAGTAACATCAAGCAAGAAACTGTTCCGTAAATTCAAAATACTTTGTAACACAACATTAGTTTCAATTTCAAGTGCTTTCATGAAGTTACTATTATTTACTAACCAGCTAGAAAATACTTTACATATAAAGCACCGTAACTACACAGTACCTACGCACATACATAGGTTCACAGAAGTGGACTAATGTTATCAGCCACTTAGTTAAAATGCCATATGTTTGTAAGATACTAGCTTCTGCCCGCGTCTTCGCACGCGTTGTTTATATGGAAACGTTTAAAGATCGTTTCTATCCCATAGGAACTGATTTATAGGATAAAAGTAGGCGTGTTTGATTCCAGGATTAGAATTACCTTAATGCAAAATTTCAGCCCGATCGGTTCTGTCTTTTTGGCGTGAAGAGGTCACAAACATCCATCCATCCATACAACTAAACATACAAATTTTCGCATATTATAATCGTTACATTAAAAAAAATACAGGCAAAACATCACTCTTATATTATGTTAGTGTGATGTTTTGCCTGTATTTTTTTAAATTTTACGTTGTTCTTTTCAAGCTAAGGAATCCAAAGAGATATTCGCTGGAAGAAGCCTTGCTCTAATAAGAAATTATTCATATACGTTACAACAGAGTTCGTTGTAAAATAGTTGCAAGTGAAAACATGGCAGTTTGTAGATGCTACGAGAACAAAATAAAAAGAATTAAAATAAAATCTTTATCCCAGCTTCGGAAATAGTTGTACACAGAAAGTCGTTCGTACAAAAAAGAGCTTTCAAAAAAGAGGTTTCGAAAGTTTGTCAATTACACAATAATGTGGTACTGGTACCGATTAGAGACTTTGCTATTTAATGAATACATAAAAATAATGGTATCAGGTACCAACAAACATTTAGATAGATCGCTCTGCATTCTTCAAAGATTAGAGAGTAATGGTCATTGTTTCGACTTGACAAAGTATTTCAAAAAACAAGTACTTAACCTACAAAAATTTCAAAAACTGTTTTGATTATGTCATTTAGAAACTTCTCTATATTTTTCCTGTAAAATAAAGATCTCAATCTCTATCTCTTTCTATATTCTCCCCCTATCTCCGAAGAAATGGGGAATTTTTCGACTTTTTTCGAAATATTATAACTACGGAACTCTATAAATATAATAAAAAGAGTTCAAAGCAGTTCATGTTTGCCTGATGTCAGTACCTAATCATGCGGATTGTCTATCAACAAGGTGGGGAACGAGGATGGGTCTTATAAATGTATACTTATCAATTACCATACATAAAGTTATTATATAAAAAAATTGGAACCGACAACCGCTGGGGTAAACGTGTTCTTGGGTGGAGACCGCGACTAGGCAAACGTATTGTAGGACGCCCTCCAGCCAGGTGGGATGACGATCTGCGAAAGACTGCAGGAGTGCAGGCAGATGCTGGACGCGGCAAGCTGAAGACAGGGCGCTATGGCGCTCATTAGGGGAGGCCTATGTCCAGCAGTGGACTAATATTAGTTGATGATGATGATGATGATAAAAAATTGTATTAGTGGCCCTCATTAATATAGTATGTATTATGTAGTCAATATTAATAAACTTCTTAAAAATATTGCGCCTCATGTTGAGGAGATCATCATTTTTGAATATTCGTTGTTTAAAGCTGGCGTAGTCCGCAGATATGTGTTTTCCGGTAATTTGTGGCGCAGTTCGAAATATATAATTTAAGGCGTTACTCCGACCCTTGGTTTGGGTCGGGTCGTGCGACCTATTTTATCTTATTATAAGGTTAAACAAAGGAATTTACAAAAATCCATTGGCCAGTTTGTGATACCTATCATTAACTTTTTTAATACCTCTGCAATGGTTTTATTTTGTTTAGTTTAGAAAACAGAGTTTGGTGGCCAAAATGAGCAACTTGGCCAAAATGGCAGCGCATCTCTGCCTACACAATACAACATAAAACTTTTAGAGCGGCATTAAAAAAAGGTATGATCCCAAACTGCCCAATGGATTCAAAAATTCCTTCGTTTAACATAAAAATAAGCAAAAATAGGTGGTGGCGCTAGTTTGGGTCGGGGTAGCGCCTTAAGGTAGTTTAGTCGAGAATCTCGGCTGGACGGAACGGTTAGTCCTATATCGGAGAAGAACGTGGGTAAGTCAACCAGATTCAAGACAATGTTGAGCAATAGTGTCAGGTCAGCAGCTTCTCTTCTCAACTCAAACTCACTCTCTTCAACTCACTCTCGGTAGCAAGTTAAGGCGAATAATAGGGTGGATAGTGGCGCCACTACATATTTAATTTTATAATTACGTTATACAAAGGAATTATCAAGAAATCGGACCGCGCGTAGACGATATCTATCATAAGCTTTTTTAAATGTATCTTTATTAGTTTTGTTTTGTGTTATTCAATCAAAACCTTGTTTGGAGAGCTTGGTGGCCACCAATAGGAACTAAACTCTTGAAACAAGTATCTGCCTAAATAATACAGTACAAAACTATTAAAAATACATTTAAAAAAAGCTTATGATAGATATCGTCTACGCGCGGTCCGATTTTTTGATAATTCCTTTGTATAACGTAATTATAAAATTAAATATGTAGTGGCGCCACTATCCACCCTACTATTCGCCTTAAGGTGTTTGCAGCTATGTATGTAGTCGGGATTAATGATCTTACACTTTTAGTTAGTAAATTTAAGAAATTTCCGCCAGGGTTTTTCAAGTAAAGACACAAATTTATTGTACTGGGTATTTCATACCTGTGAGGCATATTTGAGGTGACTTCAGACCAGTGAGCAGTAAATAATTTTTAGTGAGCTGAAATCCTTGTCACCCGGAATAGAATGCCGATCATCTTCATCGCCCTAGAGGTGTTTTTCTCTATGTGTTGGTCAAACAGTAATTTAAGAGTCTAGAGTCACTACAAGTTCAACTATAGAGCTAGTTCTGAGGAGAGTTTGATTGTTGATGTTGTAGTTGTGAGTCAGAATGATAAGAGACCTACTAAAACAGACACAGAAGCACTTCTTGGTATTAAGATCACGTTTATTGATGGTGCAGTAAGAATGAAGACGATCTAGATCATTTTGAAGAAGTACGGGGTCAGATGGACCATAAATAATTCACACAGCATTTTAGTCCGCACCAATCTCTATAACCTGTCGCTGCCATAAAGTAGTCACACGTAAAGTACGTTAGAACGATTCTTTAATGACGCGGAAGGGTTGGATCAGAGCAATTCCCCTTGCTAGCTGTCGCGTTATAATTTAATCTCAACGGCAAGACCCCTGTTGCGAACATTTTCAGGGAAAGATTTAAAGCATTCACTGCCCAACCTCGACGCCGCGACCTGCAGGGGCGCACCGCCCTACACGGGGCTCGAGGAGGACATCTGCGTCTTGGGCCATGAAATTGTTAATACGTTAGTTACTAGGTTATGCGAACAAGCCTCTGTCTTGTCTGTCAGTGAGTCAGGTACTGCTTTTCTAGGTGACTGTACTCGACTGTGGACGAAACGAATGAAGCATACAAATTTTCTTCAATTGTTTTAAAATGTTTACGAGATGGGGAAGGAGCCTTTATAATATAGAATGATGAGGAAAACAAACAACAATTTTTTTTAAATTTTGTGTACGAGAAGTCTATGTAGTACATGTAATTTTTTTTAGTTTATATTGCAAACGGTTGCTAAGATACAGAGCATTTTCGTTAAAACTTAGGAAAACACCATCATAATTTCAGAGAACGATGAATCAAAGTGTGACCGTTATCAAAGGGGAATCTACATGTAAAATTTTGTACTTCTATTGCTAACTGTTGCTGAAATACAGGATATTTGCGTACAAACTTTAGTTTTTTCGTGAAAACTTGGATGTAGGAAATCACCATGAGAATTTCAGAAAACAATGAATGAAACGTGTGATCGTTATGAAAGGGGAATCTTAATGTAAAATTTTGTAGTTCTATCGCTTACGGTTACTGAAATACAGAGCATTTTTGTTTAAGCCTACTCAACTCGCCTACAAGTGTACCTAATGCTCTTGTGAATGTCCGGTTTTTCCCACCGGACCCTGTATCTTAATCCACGTTGGATAAACTTACTTCGTTATATTTCTGAAGTGTACAATATTCCCTGTTGATTAACAACTAACAAGCCATCTTTCCGCGTTCATGATTGGAATTGAGGATGCGTTTATTGGAATTAAGCACAGCAAATTCTATCTTACAAATACCGTCCGAGTTTTTATTAGGTATCTATTAGGTTGATCAAACAAAGTCTTTTAACGCGAGGGAATTTGAAGTGCATGTGAAGGTAGAAGGGATGGTGATGGTTCTTAATCCTCAACGAGTACGACACGGTACATTCGAGCAGCTGAAGCTGACGTCTTCATTATTTAAGTTAGTAAGATAGAAAACTTTTTTTTACTTATTTAATGCAACGTCGTGTAATTAAGCCCAGGTTAGGTATAGGGTATCTTGTTAGTTGGTTGTTACAAAATTAACGAATAGATACTGAAAAAAAAACGAAAATTCTAACGTTGTTCTATTTTGTCTAATAAAAACGTTATTATTAAAAAAATTGGTTGTCTGTAAAGTCGGTTTACTGACGGTAGTTGAACGTGACAACAACGCAGACGCATCGCTCACTCAAGTAGGAGAGAGACGGATGTCGAGCGCTCTCGCTTGCACTTCAAGCCTTACATGAAACGCCTCAGAGCGAGGTAACGCCGCATGCGAGGTAACGCCGCATGCGAGGTAACGCCCCATGCGAGGTAACGCCCCATGCGAGGTAACGCCGCATGACGTCATGTTTTTTCGTGCGTGCAACCGGCTCTATCGAATTATAAGACGTTGTCATGAAATATACTAAATCCATGGACGCCAAAAAAAGTTCAGACCTAATTCTGCCATTGTTCTTTACTGTTTTCGGATTTTTCCCTTTACTTGTGCTTTAAGGTTTCTTGCCAAATGTCATAATTCTAGCTTTACGGGAAGTACCATATAGGTTTCGGTCCATGGCGAGTATTAAAAGTAGTTTTTTAGTGAATTAATTACAAATTTATGGTTTTCAGATTTTTCTCTTTAGTTGTGCTATAAGACCTTGCTCACCAATTTTCATGATTCTAAGTTTACGGGAAGTACCCTATAGGTTTTGTGTGTATGTGATTCCCTTGGAAATTTCAAAATATTTGGACATAAACGGCTGTAACTTTTGAGTGCGTTGACTTAGAAGTTTTATTTATATCGCGGCTCCAAGAGGTTACGGACTTGAGTATTTGACGTTAATTTCAACTCGATACGTCCACGCGTTCCTGAGAAAAGGGTGTAGACAGACAGACAGACGGACAACAAGGTGATCCTATAAGGGTTCCTTTTTTCCTTTTAAGGAACGGAACCCTAAAAAGATTATTTTATTAAAGACCGACTTACTTTATTATCTATCCAATAACTTTACCTAATAACCATCATCGAAAGCAGTCAATAATATAATCCTTGTGAAATATATAACCAAAAAACAATAAATATTGAGATTGGAAACATTGTCCCACCCTTGTAACGGCCTGTGGAACCAAATAAAGCCTTGATGAATTTGTGATTTACCTACATATAGTTTTAGTAATAATGTTACGATTTACTGGAATTTACCTCGCCTTTTCCCCCCGACGTTTCTGAAGATTTACACTCGGACGCGGTCACGTCGATAGATAGATAGATCCTATTATCTTTCTAATATTATAAAACCAAAAGTTTGTGAAATCTGAATTTTTGTTACCTAGGATCTCCAAAATAAATAATGCTGGACAAATAAATAATGCTGGACAATTCACACAGCATCTCCAAAATTACTGAACAGATCAAGATGAAATTTGGCGTACGTTTAGAGCATAGCCTAACTTAGATAATAGGCTACTTATTATACCGAAAATACTCGTACGAAGCCGCGGGCAGAAGCTAGTTCTTCATAAAATCACTTTCTGTAACAATTACCAGACAGACATACATCATCCATAAATATTGTCCATGCTCTTCTGAGCATGGACAAGTTTCGTCCATCTCGTAACGACGCAAACGTAGTGACGTTAACCACGGATTTATTATTATTTCATCAAGGCATGTCATCGAGTTTGTGCTAAAAAATTTAAATCCGGAAATTGAATGTCATGTCAAAGTCATTCCATATTGCCTTCCAATACAAAACTAGGTTGCGGTCAACCAAATGAAATTAAATGTCATGTTAATTACTGCATAATGGACAGCCACAAGCCACAACCTAGACTTATATTGAGTGGGGATGGGACCCAATACAAAGCTAGGTTGTGGCAGTGAATATACAGGGTGCCACGGAAAGGGTGTGATTCTGGACATGGAGGGGGGTCAACGGTTTTTTGAATTGCGAATATTCTTTTCCCTTTCTTGAAAGAAGTAGTAGACGTTTTTGTTTGTTTCTGTGTTCTTTTAAGTGTATTCTTACATTATTATTATTGTTTTGAAATTTCAAAGGATTTACAGAATATTTCATGGCAAAACACTGTTTTTGCTGAAAAAACAAGCAAAAAACATTTGTGAAATATTTTGTAAATGTTAAATAATGCAAGAAAGAAAAATAACTTTTATTATGAAACGTTATAAAAAAAAATGGAAATTCAACAAAATTCTCAAGTTGATCCCCTCGGGGTCCAGATTTTCTCGTATTCTTAATAAACGGGCCAAGAGCGAGTATGCTCGCAGACGGAGAGTTTCGTCCCACCGTTCAAACCTATTTCTCAAACGAAACTCTAAACACAACAACTGTGTGGAGACCCCCTTAAATTTTCGACTTTATTTTATTTTTAGTATTGTTGGTATTCAAGTTGTGTTTTATGACTGTGTTTCATGCGTCTACTTATTATGGTTCAACAGATACAGCCTCGATAAAGTTAGAGCAAAAATAGCCAAAAAATCATGTTTTTTGTATGGGAGGAAGCCCCTTTTAATTTTAATATTTATATTATTTTAGTATTTTTTGGAATAGTGGCAAGAGAAATACACATTCTGTGAAAGTTTCAACTGTCTGGCTTTTACGATTCATGAGATAGAGCCCTGACAGACGGACAGACAGGGGAGGCTTAGTAATGGGGTTTCGTTTGCACCCTTCGGATACGAAACCCTAAAAACGAAACCGAAGTTTCTGATTCGTTTTCGTGTATACAAGTGACATAAGAGTTAGTTTTACACGAAAACGATAGTTACTTCGATTTTCCTTTTCCGAGTAGGCTTCTAAGGTGGTACAACGAACGACCTAGAGGGCAGCTACCTGAAATATTCAAGATAGATTTTCAAAAATAACTAAAACTGTATTCATAGAATTTGAAAAACTACTGGTAATTGCCGGATAAGGCAATTGAACCCGCTTAAACTTTAAAAAATAACACCCATATTATTAAATATTATCTTATTAAAAGAAATTGAAACCATGAAATTCGCCAACAACGCTGGACGAGACGGGGCACTTTGGATGGCTCGTTTACACTAGCTACGCTTTTGATTTACGCTTTTTACTTTTGATTCTCGCCATTGACCAAAACCTACAGGTTGCCTACTTTCCGTTGACCTCGTGAATATTTGGCAAGACAAAAATCTTACATTTATACGGAACCCTTAGTGCGCCAGTCCGACTCGCACTTGACGTTTTATTAAGGTATAGATAGACCCTGCATAGGTTGACATGACATACTACCACAACCATATTGTTGAGCGAAAGATCCGCGGCGATCTTTGAGTTTAGAGGTAAATAGGATTATTTCATTTTTGGAAAACGTCTCACAAGTGCTTATGTACAAACTAGCTTCTGCCCGCGGCTTCGCCCGCGTTGTTTCTATGGCAACGTTAAAAAGTGATTTCTATCCCATGGGAACTGATTTATGGGATAAAATGTAGCCTATGTTTGATTCCAGGATTATAATTATCTGTATACAAAATTTCAGCCCGATCCGTTCAGTAGTTTTGGCGTGAAGAGGTAACAAACATCGATCCATACATCCATCCATCCAAACTTTCGCATTTATAATATTAGTGTGATAAAAAACATCCCGGGTAAAAATGAGACCCAATATATTTTATTAATTATCATGATGTCATCCATCATACAAAATTGAAAATCAAACAGCCATGTGCCCGTTGCATATTAGCTTCATACTCCGTTTCCGTGTCTTCGCTGATGCTTTTTTGAAGATTTATTATAAGGAGGTCAATATCTTAGTATGATGTATGGCCCCTTTCAAAGTATCTTTTTTTGACATTCTCTCAAGATTTTTACCAATTCTCCAAAGTTATGTTATGAATAGCTTGTTTAGCGCCAACCTGAAATAAAAATACAGATAACATTGCATAACAACAAGCCTGGTGGGTCCCACTGCAGGGCCAATGCCAAAAAAGCCAAAAAAAAAATATAAAATAAAAAATTTACCTAATAAATAGTATGCAAATGATTCCAAAATATTTATATTTCCAAATGCTCCATTATATACCAGTGAATCGAAGTTAGTTTTTTCATAAGTTAATAGAAAATGGTTCACTTTTTGCGGAAAATTACTTATCCGTAAGTTTTATTAGCTGTAAAATGCAGAAACATTTAAGAACCAAAATAATTATTCTGGCGCCAATACGAAACGGTCAACCTTATAAATATCAATGAATGAATGAATGAATGAATTAACACTTTATTTGTACTTACAAGTAAATAAAAGTCTTATATCTAAATGACAAATTCACATAGTACAAAAGGCGGCCTTATCGCTGAGAGCGATTTCTCCCAGGCAACCTTGGGATGAAGAAAAAGATATAAGAAAATAAAAAGGGTCAAGATGGTCTTGCAACTCTATTCTGTTTTGTAGACATAACCTACCTTGTATTATAGTTTGACAATTTATCATTATTATTACAAAGAGAGCGTTACATCACAATATGACAAGAATAGCCTTATATCACTAGAAAATATTTAATTCAGATATTATCTATCTGTAGACTGTTTGCAACAGTCGGCAGTTAGCTCAGTTGTTTCAATTGTAAATACTAGTATAATTTTCTTTGTGAATAAATTTATTAATTTTATCTATCTGAATTAAATACTTACCTGTCAAGTCTCAGCCCCACTTGCACAACGATTTTTAAATATCTAATTTTAATTAACTTTGACGTATTTGTATGGTTTGACAGCTCACAACTCACTAATCATAGTTATGAAAGTTAAATATAATAAATATACTTATGAAAGTTTTTTTTTTTTTTTACAAACAGACATTTATTCACAAAGAAAATTATACTAGTATTTACAATTGAAACAATTGAGCTAACTGCCGACTGTTGCAAACAGTCTACAGATAGCTCAACTGATCCATATCAACACCAGTCGGAAGCGTCCCCAAGACGCTGGCTGCATTGCCACGCTGTATGGCAATGCTGATACGCTGTGCCAGATATTCACCAGCTCTCGGGTCACGCGTCGCTTCGAAACTTCACTTATGAAAGTTAAATATGCCAATGTTCGATATGCCAATATGAAAGTTAAATATGCAAGCCAAAAAGTTAAATATAATTTATGAAAGTTAAATATGCTTGCGCCGGCCTTACAGTATTACAGAGAACCTCTGTAAAACACTATCAAGGTCGGACAACAATGTTTCAGCTTCTTTTTCCAGCAAATAACTTTTATAAACCTTTTAAATCACTTCTCTAGCATAGCTTTTGATTTATTCATTTTCACGCACTCTACAATCATTAGTTTTCTGAAACTCAGTTATTTCAATAAACCAACAGACTGACGTTACAACTAGGTGAAAAACTTGTGTTTGACGCCTAAACCGCGAAAAACTTCTGTTTGACGCCTAATGACACGTTGAAAAGAGTTGCTAGTTCTATTTAATTTCATTTCCGTTTCTGGACTTTTTGACAAGCTCTAAGTGCGACGAGTCTAACGCGAGAGATTTAAACGCGACGAAGTCATAAAATCGGGTCGCGACTCGTGGTCCCACTAATTTGACCCACTGGTGGGACAGTGTGTCGATTTAATGGGCTCGTGGTCCCACTGTTTGGTGGGACCATCAGTCAACTAGTGTTTTGACAGTTTCTAATAAAAAGTCACTTGAGACGTGCTTGAATCTGAGTCGCGTCCGAGTATTCGGACGTTAGTGCGTAAAACGAGTTGGTATGTTGTATTATTCAAACTCTTACAATCAAATATTTCTTTTGTTTGCAGATTTCGATCAGAAGCTAAGATGGCCATCATCCAATCCTGTTGCTGCTGGCGTAGTTTACGGAAAGGATGCTACGCAGCAGCAGCATATACTCTAGTGAGTTTTCAGCACACTAATTGTATTATTTATGATTCCCTGCCCATATACTCTAGTGAGTTATCACACTAATTCTATTATTTATAATTCCCTGCCCATATACTCTAGTGAGTTATCAGCACACTAATTGTATTATTTATGATTCCCTGCCCATATACTCTAGTGAGTTATCACACTAATTCTATTATTTATAATTCCCTGCCCATATACTCTAGTGAGTTAACAGCACACTAATTGTATTATTTATGATTCCCTGCCCATATACTCTAGTGAGTTATCACACTAATTCTATTATTTATAATTCCCTGCCCATATACTCTAGTGAGTTAACAGCACACTAATTGTATTATTTATGATTCCCTGCCCATATACTCTAGTGAGTTATCACACTAATTCTATTATTTATAATTCCCTGCCCATATACTCTAGTGAGTTAACAGCACACTAATTGTATTATTTATGATTCCCTGCCCATATACTCTAGTGAGTTATCACACTAATTCTATTATTTATAATTCCCTGCCCATATACTCTAGTGAGTTATCAGCACACTAATTGTATTATTTATGATTCCCTGCCCATATACTCTAGTGAGTTATCACACTAATTCTATTATTTATAATTCCCTGCCCATATACTCTAGTGAGTTAACAGCACACTAATTGTATTATTTATGATTCCCTGCCCATATACTCTAGTGAGTTATCAGCACACTAATTTTATTATTTATGATTCCCTGCCCATATACTCTAGTGAGTTATCACACTAATTCTATTATTTATGATTCCCTGCCCATATACTCTAGTGAGTTATCAGCACACTAATTTTATTATTTATGATTCCCTGCCCATATACTCTAGTGAGTTATCAGCACACTAATTTTATTATTTATGATTCCCTGCCCATATACTCTAGTGAGTTATCACACTAATTCTATTATTTATGATTCCCTGCCCATATACTCTAGTGAGTTATCAACACACTAATTCTATTATTTATGATTCCCTGCCCATATACTCTAGTGAGTTATCACACTAATTCTATTATTTATGATTCCCTGCCGTTGTCCCCTGTACCAGAGTCCGTTACGACTGAGGGTCCACATTAGAATTTAAAAATTCTGAATACATTGAAAGGGTATAGGGTACGTTAAAGGCCAAAAAACTGCTGAACATTGACATTTTAATAAACTCTTTAACGCCTCGTATCGACCTCGTATGTACGTACATCTAAAAACATTCAAACATTTGTCTGTGCCTGTGAAATGCAAACAGAATAATAAGAATTCAGCATCTTACTTATTCACATTCGCCTCTATCACAATACTGAAAATCTAATTTGAATTGTGTAGCAGTTCGTTGTTCTCATTCTGCTGGTTTTCGCTGAACTTAAGATACGATTGTTGGAAACGGCGCGTCTTAAAGGATTTTCCCAGCGTACATTCAATGAAATAGGTACGTCCCACAGGTCACTTACCTGGGAGCTTGGAATCAAAAATATTACCGCTGAGTACAAAACCCAGCGGTATTTGGGGTCTCCCAGACAGACGCGGCCTGCGGAGGTGGCCAGTACAATTTACACAGAACAACACATATTTGGCAAATTGTAACCCGCGTCAGTTTAGGAGACCCTATTCTATCTACTCAACGGGTGATAGAGAGCAACTTATTTGGAATTAACTCTTCGCAATCCGATTCGACATAATACGCTTAGCTGTACCAGTTTATTAGCTTCCATGTAAAGTTAAGAATTTACACCTCAATGATGTCGTTTGTTATTGCATGAATGTGCCTAGGGTTCAAGATAAATAGGTTAACGGTAACCTTTAATTACCAATCAAAAATTGGAAGGTCATGTCATGTCTACAGAATAGTGATTATCTCTCACCTCTACAATTAAGGGTTAAGCATTATAGCAAAGAAGTTGGCTTTTCACTTAGTCTATCCATTCGTTCAAAAAAAGACACCACAATTGGTAATCAATAAGGAAAAAACGCAACCAGGCACAGATGCTTTATAATGCGGTCATTAAATTCGGAGTTTCGAGTCATTTATTTTCAATTTTATTTTTTACCCTCGACAAAAACAGATTCCTAGTTTGATGAAAATCGATACAGCCAATTTTCTCATGGTTTTAAGTAAGTCGTTGTCGGGGTTTTATATAGGAATTTTGGAGAAATTATCGTTTTTGACAAAGAAAATATCAATCAAATAATAAAAATAAATTAGAACTAGTATTTACAATTGAAGTAATTGAGACAACTGCACTCTGTTGCAAACAATCTACAGGTAGCTCAACTGATCCATATCAATATCAGTTGGAAGCGTCCCCAAGACACTGGCTGCATTATATTATCTTTTTTAGAATGGGCAAATGAATTTGAATAAAAATTTCATTCGTAAAACATCCCAGAAAAGTTTAAGGGAACAAAATTATTTAGACAAACCAAAATGTATTTTTGTAAGTAAGAGTGCATGCTACACTACCTACCTAACTATAAAAGTTGTATTTGTTGCAGTTATATTATTCAATCACCATAGTCACAATGGGACACTTTATCGATATGGAGCAGCGATATTTGAATGGTGAATTGGTAGAGCCTGAATCGGAAAGCTTTTTGGAGCCCGATAAAATAACCCACAGTAAGTAAATAAATAAATAAATAATGGACTATTCACACAGCATTATCTAGCCCCAAGCTAAGCAGAGCTTGTGTTATGGGTACTAGATAACTGATATACTTAATACAATACACTACATAGATAGATATTTTTTATTATACATAGAAAACATCCAGAACGCCCTGGACAAATGTCAAGTACTCATAATTATCATCCTACGTTTATCCACTGCTGGACATGCCTCCCCTGATGAGCACCATAGGGCTGTGTCTCCAGCTTGCCATATCCAGCACCTGTCATCGTCATGTACTCTATAATCGTCTGCCGTTCATCTGCGCTTGACCTCTCCCCGCTCGTATTGGTCGGCCATCCCATCGGATTATGAGAGTGAGGGAATAGAATCGAAGATGGTCATCCTACCGGACCACAGGACTGATGTTCTGAATGGAAAGAGCAATTAAATGTATATATTTTTTATTGATTAACAACAAACAACTACATTAAACTTTTATACATAGTGCAAGTATGTAGTACTATATAAAGATGAACGCGATATTCAAAATGTAGCCCGCAGCGTTAAAAATTAAAGATTAAGATAAATAAATAACTAGGTACCTATGCTGGACAATCCTCACAGAATCATCAACAATACATCACATAGATAGATTACTTTTATTAAACACAGAAAATACCCAGAACACCTGTAGCAAATATTAGCACATCGTACAAACACAGCTGTGTAGTGCCGGCTTAGAATTTGCACCACCCCAATTCTTCCCACGGGTGTCGTAAGAGGCGACTAAGGGATATCCACCGGGGGCGGGCAGCAGCGCCCCCTGCAGAACAATTCTACCACCGAACTGCGATCCCCATCCGTATGCCCAGCGTGGGGATTATAGGCATTACCCCCATGTGATAAAAGCCAATAAGGCGCTTATCGGGGGAGGCCTGCGTCCAGTAGTGGACCAGTACAGGCTGTTGAGATTGAGGTACAAACATTTATCCCAAGGAGGGAATCGAACCCACAACCTCCTGCATTGCAGGCGGACAAAAGATATTATTATAGAAAAGTATTATTTAAGTAAAATTACTTTAGCACATAACAAGGGTTAACACCACACTAAAGGAAAGTACTACACAAGTACTACAATTCGAGGTAGCTGGTGGACGGAAAAACATGACATGGTAGCTAGGTCTTCCTGAGTATAACTGAATTAATTGTTGTGATTTTAGTTATTATTACCCATACCCATAGTTGAAAATCAAAAACAACAAAGAAAGATGGTCACAGATTAGTAAAATTACTTTCCTACTAACGTATAACTGGGTCGGTTAACAGATGGAGAGGCAACATGGCCCATGTACGGGATAAATATGAAAATGAAACCAGTGACCTGGAAAATTTGCCGCTTCCAATAACTATAGATGCCTAGACAAATGTATCTGATACAGATACAGGCATACGTTACTCAATTGTAGACATCTGTGGTGCGGGGGTGACGGTCCGCCTGAGACGCAGGAACGAATTAAACTGTCTCGAGACAATTGTTGTACGATCTGCAGATATATGTTCCGGGTGTTCTGGGGGTTTTTTTTACAAATAATAAAAATATTTATCCATGCAAAATAATTTTAAATATCAGTAATCTGGGTTACTGTAATCCATCCCCGAAAATCTGTGACTGAATTTTTCAGCTGTAATCCATACCCGAATTTCAAACTCCTGTAAACGATGACCGAAAATGGCTACTTTTTATCACCATTAAGGTAAAGTACCTACAGTCAGGCAAATAAACGACAATGTTTAATAGGTCAAACATTCGGCACCCATAACACAAGCTCTGTATTGTTTGGGGCTAGATAATAGTGTGTGAATTATCCAGTTTATTTTATTTTTATTTAAAAGGTCGCAACTAGGTCCAATATAATGTAGATACAGTATTTACTGCTTTGTTATAGTATTTAGCAATTGCTTTCAATTGTTTAGGTTAAGATCTGGTAATTTGTTTCAGCGACGGTCACATTCAACATCACGCTTCTGGCTTGCAGTATTTTAGGAATTATCTCATGTATACTTTTGGCGATTGGAGTTTACAAGGTACGTTCAAATTAGGTAGAGCTCTTCCAGTTTAAAGAGTAGGGTGCTCTAATGAAATTTGCCAATACAATGAAATTAATTTATAGGTACCTACGGCTATCATTATTATTATTATGAACCTCTAAATTAGTAACAACTATAGTTGTTACTAATTTACTACTCAGATTTCAATAATTGATGTATCATTTCACCGCAGATGTAAAAGAAAAGGCTACGTGATGAGATAGCGGGGGTCTAAATTCACTTCTTCTTCTTTTATCGTTTGCTCTGCCTCCTCTGGTTTGACACAATTCTGCCACTGTATCTAAATTCATACTGGAATGACAGTCGCCAGCGACGACGCGGCGAGCACTATTTTAGTGTCAAACTAGGGTACCCTTTTAGTTCGTTCCACTTCGGACCGAAATATGTTTAGTCATGCGGGCCAAAATATCAAATCAAAAGAAATCAATATGTATTTCTATTTTTTCTTCGGCCCGCTCGTCCTTTGTTATAATTTTTATCCGAAATAATCGTAAAGCGCGGCCAACAGCCACTGTTAGTTAGGGTTCCGGGTCCGTGCTCCACCTAGGTAAAGCACGATATTCGACGATATTCACAATATTTACAGGTCAATGTCTTCATGTTCCAACTAATAATATCGTTGTATGTTCTAAGAATGAAAGTTGATGTCTAAGTCATTACGCATGATTATCTCTGGAGTACCAGGAGAGTAGAGGTCTATTGGAGATATAGAATACAGCAATGCACAAACTTCATAAAATGCCCACTGTACTTATTAATAATAAAGTCTGATACAAAGTCTAACTCAAAGTACGAGGAGAGCATAAGTTCATAGGATGAATAAAGACGAATCGATCGCTAAGCGGAGCTTTTGCCTTGTATTTCACGCTTTTCTACTTAGTGCCATCTAAGAGGGTTTTCTTGGAAGATTTTACAGCGACATGATCGATGCTCTTTGGTGATCGCCACCCACACACATTCAAATATTGCCAAGGCTGCCAAATTTAAATCACGATGATGTCAAACTTTAAAACGCTTTATCTCTTAAAATAATCATCCGATAGGAAACGTTTCTGAAGGTAAATCAGAACTATCGCTATTAAATCAACTTTCCAGGCGCTGGTAAACATATTAGAAGAAGCTCTTAAGATATTATAAATCTAAACGAATTCCTTTGCTGTGCAACATTTAAGCCTATTCTGATCAGTGCTGTTGACGCAAATAAGTCACCCAAACGCTCATATTTTTAATATTTGTGTGATGTGATTTTAACTAGGTCTTTTGTTACAGGATCTGAAACTTCTGCTGTGCCCTTGGATTTTCACCATGGGTTTAGAGACGATCGTTGAGTTCGCAAACGTGATTTATTTGTTCTACTTGCAAACTGTGAGTGGGGTATGCTCACTTTGATCTTTTATCAATTCATTTTTGTATGTCAATATGTCGCAGAGAAATGGTAGAATCCAGGATTCAGCCTGTCCCTGCGACATCGTGTATCTTTATGTACATTCTGTTTAGTAGGCATGTATAATGTATATATTCAGACTTTGCAGAATGTCGCACACAAATACAGACCTACTATACTATCATAATCGCATTTATCGTCCTTTGAGATAAATAACGATAAATGTGATCTGCTTAACACACCGTAAGTTCAAAGATTCAAAGATTCAAAGATATTTATTGCGTCAAACATGGTATAAAGGTGGTAAGTATAAATAAATAAAGACAGAACGCGATGGCGCTCATTAGGGGAGGCCTATGTCTAGCAGTGGACTAGTATAGGCTGATGATGATGATGATAAATAAATAATGCACTCATGTTCGCTGCTGAACGAATAGTTATTCAATCTAATCATATTTGAATTCCGCTTATGCCAGGTCACACCTCACAATGCAAGCTGATGTGATACTTAAGATAACGTTTATTTCTGTAAGATCCTTTAAAGCCAGATTCAGTTCATAAAACGTACATAAATCTAAGTACATTTATCGATTCAGCCGAATCAACGAGGAGCTAGAGGTTGGCGGACTTAATTTTATTATACCACGGTTTTGTTAATGGGAATCGAATTATTACTTTTATGAGCCTGTAAAGATAAAGGGGTAGCAATAATGGAAGGTTAAATTAAACTTTGATTAACAGAGTGATTGGCTCTGACCTTTCTGAAAAGTAAGGATTAATAAACTTTCATAAAATATAAGGAATGGGCAAAATCCGATCTAAAGGCCCGGAAAGAGTCTTTAGGTACTTACCCAAAGTGGAACTCATGTCTTATAAGTACTACGAACCCCGAATCCGCACTTATTAGGCCCTTTACCAGGCTCAAGGACTACTGTATTTGTTTTTGATCAACACATCTAAAAACCTGTAACGTTTTTTACTTGCCATAGTGACCTAAACAAAAACAGACCATGTTTTTTTATAAATTAAATAAGGTTTATATTTGATACATTTACGGTTGGCCATAATAGTTTTGGCTGGGAAACTAACATTGTACTTTTCATCCAATGATGTTACTTATGAAGTTGCCATGTCGTTTATGATGTGACGTCCAATCATTCTCCCTCTTCTGAGTCATGCCATCATAGAATGAACACGAGGAAGGAGATGACCAAGAAGGAAAGATTTACTATATGAGTCAGATCAAGGAGAAAATCGCTGTCATGTCGTATAAAGAAGTAAAAGAGACAGGATTGGAAAGAAAAAATCTGAATGGGAGGAAACTACATCACTGCACCGACAAGAACTAGGCTTTCTACAACAAACATTTGTTTAAATAATGTTTGTTGTAGAAAGCCTAGTACGATGTGTTACGGCACGCTCGGGCGGGGTAGTTGCAAAGTTTCACCGGATATGCTCAAGTGCATGTATTTTAGTCGTGTGGAGTCGTTCAGATGATTCTTTCTTTCAATAAACACGTGCCACTGAATTCACTGCAGATTTTGAGCAGCAGGTGGAGAGAAATTGAATTATTTTTCCTTGTTCTAATCCCGTGGTAAGCAGTTTACTCGAACCACCTTAAACAATGACTAGCCTATCTTACTCCCTCGGCCTGATTTTCTGTATCCTGACTGCTATGCAGCATAGCATGTAAGTCACAACAATCCATGGAGCCACAATATCTTTGCTGTACACTAAAAGTATTGTTGCAGACGAATTTCAACCCCATAACGGCGTTCTTGTTCACATTGGACTTTTTCATCATCGCCCTTAATGTGAGTATTACCTAATTATTTGTTATTTCTACCTTCTTTCTTCTAAACCGATATATTTTTAAAATGTGATAAGGTAGCGGAACTCCGCCTACCTCCTCTATTGTTATTGACATCGATAGATACCTACTGGATATCACTCAACTGGAATTGATTATATATAAATTACCTACTCGTTTATTCTAAGAACAAATCACACAAACTTATTCATAAAATGGATCACCGCACCGTAATAAAACTGAAAATACTATAGAGACAGACGAATTTAAGATGTCTGTCTGTAGTTTATGGCAAAATACGGTCTAGCTGGAGCTTAACGACCTTATAAACAGTGCAATAAATGGATTAATGGCATTTGCTTGTCTCCTTCATATCGAAATGCGATTAGCTTTTGAGTATGAAATAACAATTCGTAGGTATATTATTACTTATTGTTATATTACTATATACAGAGTAACTAAGTAGCCTCACTCACGTCACATACACTATATGACTGAAACAGTGGTCGTGTATTTTGTTCAAACGTGGCCGCAGAAACTGCAAACTCACGATTTTTGTCTTCTCTAAACGTACCTCGCTTTCTTGAGTCTAAAACTTGAATGCTATTTAAGACAAACTATAGCACACCAGTAAACTGATTCAGTCAATTGTTAAAACGCACTTCACTTATATATAACGCTCCTTATTGAAGCGTAGAACAATCTCAACGGCTTAATCATGTGTAAAACCGCGTTTCAATTAGTGCATTCGTTTAATTTTAGATGGCTTAATTAATTGGTCCTGTAATAAAACCACGGTTGTGCCGTTAATATCGTGAAATTCAGCCATCAATGATGTTAATTAATGAGTTTTCAACAGGTATACACGCTGATATGTGTCGTATCGCAATTTCAAGAGTATATTGACGGCCGCGGCACTGCTGCATTTGATTCCAACGATCGGGTAAGCCAATTAATATTATGTAGTCGAAATAGCTCGTAATCTGGTTGTTATTTGAGAACCTTTTCCGAGCAAAGTCGATCTTTCCGGCGTACTCGAAAAGGCGCCAGCAATGTAACATTGCTGGTGAGTTTAAGTCACCATTTTTTTTATAAAGTTAATGTAACATTGCTGGTGAGTTTAAGCTACCAAGTTTTTTTATAAAGTTGGACATAAACCAAGGAGGTAATGAATGCGAGTTAGAGGTATGAAACCCCTTTCAAGCCACGAAATAAGAATTTTTGAGAAGGTTGAACGTTTTAAGTACAAGTAGCCTCCTTCGATAAGCTAAAATGATTTCAGGTCAAGGATTTTTGGCGACCATAGGATAATGTCAATAACTCATTTATTCATATTTAGCTTAACTACAGTGACTTAGGTAGGTACTTACAGCTGTGAAATTTTTGGAATGTTCCATATAAGTTCCAACAATTTTCGTGAAATTATTAGGAAAATTTATATTTTATTTTAAATTACTCGCATTGTTCGAGTAGAGCACTGTACGGTAAAGCACGGTCTTCATCCTTGGTCATCATTGAAGCCCTTGCTGTCTACGCTGCAAAGGCCTCCACCGGTCTCATAAGCCACACAATGTACCTACACAAAATTTGCACAAAATAAATCGGTTCGTTCCATCCATCAAACCTCTTTAAAAACATAACATGTGTCAGAAGTGGGACTAGCCTCCATAATATTATCATGTTGTCAATGACTTATTAAAACACTGACAAGAGTTCATATTTATGATAAAAATGTCGTTTTAATCGCCAACACTTTACCAATATCATGAAACCACTCTGTAGCCCTATTTTCCTACATATTTTCTATTTTACGACATATTTAGGAGATGAGCTATAAGTTATAACAAGTTACGAGTAATCTGATTGTAGATCTCAATTAGTGTCTCTTATTCCAAGCACGCTCGCAACTCCCATCGAACAATTTTAATCAACATTTTTCCTGGCTAGGCGTTTTAAAACAACCTTATCTACAGAATTTTACATAGATCTATGTCATGAATAGCATTTTTGTGCTGCAATGTATGGTGTTTTAAATTGTGTCACCGTGCGATGATTTTGTTGGTTAGACAGCTAATTATTAAACTTTATTAACCAAGAAAATTACAGCAAAAAATAAAAAAACAAATAAGAACTGGTGTTTACAATTGAAACAGTTGTGCTTATTGCAGACTTGTATACAGCATTAGCAAATAGTTTGCTCAAATATGAATGAAACAACGAATCAAACAGAAAATTTTGTGAGCAATAAAAGTAAATTCAATTGCGGCAAGCAGCTCGATATTAGGTATAGGTATATAGAAAGTTTTTGAATAATACTATAGCATTTAAGCTTCCTAGCTTCTGTGAAAAACTTCTTTGAATTCTAATAAAATAATAGATTCAGGCTTTACTTTGCGGAAATCCATTGTAAAATATTAGGGTTGAAATAGTTTGGCAACAATTCCCCATAAAATGAGCGAGTTTTACGCGGAACTGTTAGATACAAAATATTTGTTTACCTAATTTTATTTAAATTTGCAATAAAAAAAACCTGCTTAAGGAAGGAGTGAAAGCAGTTTAATTTGCGATAGCTTTAGTAGCTGGCTAAGTTGTTTGATATTCTTTACTCGTAGTAGGTACCTGTCGAAACACAGAAATACATGGCCGAGCGACATGCCAATCACAGAATGCTGTGAGATTATTTGAGAGACGCATAAATACTTTTTTTTAAATAATAACAGAAGCCTTTATTCACAAAGATTACACTAGTATTTGTATTAGTACAAAGATTACACTAGAATTACACTAGTATTTGCAATTGAAACAATTGAACTAACTGCAGACTGTTGCAAACAATAAATACTTCAGTTAAAAAAATCTTTCCATCTAGGCATATTAACTTTAAACAAAAATACCAGTAAGACCAGAAAATATGACAAAACTACTAGCATTTACTGTTATTAACATTATAAAGATGGTATAGTTTTGCTATTGCAAAGTATCTGCAATTGCCACATAAAGGTTTCAGGAAAATACAATTTATCATTAAAGGAGACGACTTCTAGGACATGACTGCTCCGAGCATTCGAGCATTGCTCGAGAAATAATATCTGTTATTTTGACGCCAAATATTACAAATGTGGCAAGAGACAGACTCTACGAGTACAAAAATAATTCACAAAAAAACTATCGCATGGCCGCACAGAAAAATTAATTCGTAATTGCAGAGAAAAGCTAGAGAAACAGCAACCGAGTTACCGAATCAGTACTGAAACTTCAAAGCTTAAACCCAAACCCAAACATTATAATAGCAGTTCAATGCACTGCGGACCCCAAGGGAGTTGGGGAGGCCCATTATGTGGGACGCTACATGCGTCGACACTCTTGCGCCTTCTCATCTTCTTTCCTACCGTGGAAAAATAACAACATAACACGTAGCACATCAAACCACTGCACTGCACTGTAGATCAGCGAAATATCACCGAAAACACTTGGAATCTCCCCAACCATTAGCTAACCTAGCACGTTCTACCTCGTTAGGTACCTACACCACACCTTGATTAACGGGGGATCAGTATTGGGCACGGAATGACCTTTCAGTTTCGCCCATCGCGTTGAGGTGTTTCGTCACAAACAGGGAGTGGTAACGGTGTTTGTGGGATGAAGGGTAACGATGCAGTAACGAAGAGTATACCCCCATCTGTACGCTAGTTAAACTACCTACCGTCGATAGCATTTAATCACACCACTTTGAAACCTAACACTTCCATGACGGATACTGCGCAAGGGCGAGAACGTCGTCCGACGTGGACCGCGACGTTCATGATGGGATTGCTGCGATTTGCTTCGACTAGGTACGAGATGCCTAAAATACGACAGATCAGCTATCTGGTGTACCTACCATTTTTAGCTTTGCGACGGTTCATCTCTTTTTCGCGATCGTCACATTTGTTTGCTAACTTTGCCCTATCAACCTCACCGAACTATGAATCTACATCATGAAACCTTGGGTCAAAATGGGACACATAATTTTACTATGATGTGTACGTACCTTCGTCCTTCGCCTCTAAATGCGACATAGCAGTGTAAAAAGACTCACAATTTCTCAGCCGTGGCGCGGGCGATGGCACAGGTGTGCGCTTGCAACTTGCGACCCTTGCGACTCCTCCTCGAAAACTAAGGTGGTACGTACACGTACCCCACCGCAGCTATTACCGCAAAAAACTTAGCGACGGTGACGAGGGTTCGTGACGCGACTACGGGAAGGTCAGGAAGACTGGCCACCATGCGAGCCTTGACGTGACAGACTACGTGACCGCCTACTTGACGAACTACGGGACAGCTGACCATAGGAGTGACGATGCGGCGAGCGATCCGCGTGTAGCAACGCGACCGCCAGCCACAAAGACGTTGATTCGGAGATCGCTCACGAATGTGACTGAGGGTTTGCCAGCAAAATGACCCCCGTCTCGCGAACGGTCACTTCGCAACCCAAACGAGTGTCTTTAGTAGCTGTGTGGTGCCGGCTTGAAAATTGCACCACCCCGGCTCTTCCCGCGGGTGTCCTAAGAGGTGACTCAGGTATATCCACCGCGGGCGGGCAGCAGTGCCTTCTGCAGAGCAATGGCAGAAAAACAGCAACACCGAACTGCGATCCCCAACCCGCATGCCCAGCGTGGGGATTATGGGCATTACCCCCCATGAGATAAAAGCCAATGAGGCGCTATCAGGGGGAGGCCTGCATCCAGCAGTGGACCCATGTAGGCTGTTGAGGTGAAGTAGGTCTTTTGTGGCGTGACCGAGAACGATGATACGTAACCTCAAATCACATCTATCAATATTATTATATAATTTATTAAATATTCAAAATGTCCACCATTTTCCGCAATGCATATCGTTGCACGTAAAGCGACACTGCGCGTTGTTCTTTTAGTACATTTTAACAAATTAATTGAAATAATTTACTAAAAATTTTGTTTCATTTCATCTTATCTTAATCAGCCAGTTACTATCACCATGTTGGGCAAAGCCCTCCCTCTTCTCCTTTCATTTCTCCCTAACTTGCCTTGATTTGTTTCATAATTTATGTTGATTAAATCGCTTGAGATTCCTGTTGATCTTTGTACATGGGAGAAAGCAGGTAGTACCTAATTTAAATGGTGAATAACATGGGAACGAAAGAGATAGACCCATAGTTTTTGAAGAATTTGTAGACTAAATCAAGAAATTTAATACAACGCGTACAGAAAATACATAAACACAATAAAATTACAAATATAATAAATTACAAATCAAAAATAAAATGAGAATCATTTATTGTTGCTAATTTCTAAAAACATAACTTTGTTTACTTACGTTCGATATTGTAATTTATTTATTTTCTTATCTAGCCTTCCAATGAGACTACTTTGAATAAAATACACCGTTCATTTCAAAAGAAACGAAGAAAAAACCAGATGATGGTAGTTTTGATAAAAAAAAAACAGCTTGGTTTTGGACATCTCATTTTATTTTCTGATTTTATCTATAAACTAGCTGCATTCATTCTTACTACCGGTTTTCCCGTAGAAATGAACCATTTTGGTCCAGTAGTTTCGGAGCCTATTCAATACAAACAAACAATCAAATCTTTCCCCTATATATAATATTAATATCCTATCTTTATAATATTAATATAGATATATGCCGCGTATCCGCACATCTCGTTTGATCAAGGTTGGACAATACACATATATGAAAAATAAACGAAAAATCGAGGACAAGTCGAGGTCAAAATTGAGGAGTTAGAAGATGAAAACAAATACTGGCGCTATGTGTTGTTAGAAAAGTTGTGGCTGTAAAATCTCTAGCTAAGTGTGGTCATCCGTTCCCCGTGGCAGATAAATTTGGATCATTAAATAACGGAATTTTTATAATGCTTTTGGAAACAATTTCCGAAGTTGATCAGTTTCTGGCAAAATCATATACAAAGGCGTTTGAAGATTTATGAATGGAGGGTGGCCCTAACAGCGGCCACCATTTTGTTTTTAGGTTTCCGTACCTCAAAAGGGAAAAAGGAACCCTTATAGGATCAGTTTTTTGTCCGTCTGCCTCTCTGTCTGTCTGTCTGTCAATCCCCGTTTCTCACGAACGCATTTGAAATTAATATCAAATACTCAAGTCCGTACCTCATCATGAAATTTTGGCAAGAAGCGAGGTCTTATAGCAAAAGTAAAAAAAAATCCGAAAATCGTAAATTTGTAGTTTATTATTTAAAAAAATTCCTTTGATTCTCGCCATGGACCAAAACCTATAGGGTACTTGCCGTTGACCTAGAATCATAAATTTTCAAGAGGCAAGGTCTTATAGCACAAATGCCACAAATAAAGGGAACAATCCGAAAAACGTACTTATAAATGTTGTGAAATGTCAAAAAAAAAATTTTTCATTCTCTCTAAGGACTAAAATATACAGGGCACCTACTCCCCGTTGACCTAGAATGATAATATTTAGCAAGAAACAAAGTCTTACAATTATACAGAACCCTTCGAGCGCGAGTTCGACTCGCACTTGAATACAGAGGCGAGGAGATACAGAGGAGGGATTTCAATACACTTATACAAATAAAAAAATCATAGAAAAGAATGTCCAAGCGTCAGGTTAAGGAGATATTCACAAATGAAAATAACTATTGTTCTTGTGAATTTATCTTTGTTTCTGAGTACCCTCCCTAGCCTAGCTAAAACAAAGATAATGATTCCTAGAATATTTATTTTATACTTGATGTTGCGTATGTATAATGTATAAGTATGTAACTATTACAAATGTACCACAGCAGTTATGATGGCACAATTTTATGATGCCGTGAAGTAATTTTTGGTTAAAACTAGCCGAAAAGTAGTTTACCAACGCAAATCTTTTTTATTTTTACTTTACTTTAAATCGTAAACCACTTTCTAAAGTCCAATGTTTTAACAAACTTCGATTCAATGGTACTTTTGCAGCATTAGGTTGATTTTTTGCCAACAAGATCACTAAATGCTTCTTTTGAAAATACACTTGAATCAAAGTTCATAAACACGTCACAAACACGTCGTTCTACCAGTTTGCGACTTTCTTTTTTATAAAAAATTGCGTTCAGGAAAAATCAAACAATGTGAACAATTTGAATGTCAGTACGGCATTCAATGTGATTCATTGTGTGATTTAATTACTTAAATTGGTGATTGGTTATGGTGTATTGATAGTGCTTTTCTATAGTTTTTTCTTCTGGTTAGATGGGAGCAGTGCAATACACGGCAACGGCGCAGCAAACAACCACAACCAGCTCAGCCCAAAGCGGCCGCCGCAGATCCGCTGCCAGGCCTTTACCCAGCCGATGCGAACCGGAGGAGTTCTCAGAAGCACCCTCTAAAATGATGAGTAAGTCGGTAACTGGTTTCCCTTCAAATAAACAGCTCGTATGAAGGCTGAAACGTCTGAAAATAAATGCTAAAAAACCCGAGGAAATAGGTTAAATTCCTTGCATTAATTGAAGGTAATTTATGAAGGCATTTTGGAGTTTTGACTGGTGGTTTAGCGGTTAGGTTGGACTGGTGCGTGGTGTGAATGAAGGAATGAAGCATTTTTGTGCTCTGAGAATTTAAGTACTAAATAAATAAATAAAATAAATAATAATATATAAAGTACCGATATGGTTTTCTCAGCAACACCTTAAGGATCGATATTTGGGCTCTTTCAGCTTGAATAATATAGGTTTTAGCGGCACTGCCCCAACATGAAATGCAGTAGACTATGATGGATTGACAGAGAGCGAAATAGACGGTCTTGAGCGTCTCGAAACAGACAGCATACCGGAGGTTTCGCATAAAATTAATTAATTTTCTTAATCTAGTGGAGAGAGCTCCGACGTGGGCTCTAAGTCGGTTACTACGTTTTTTTGCCGCTTTTTGCGTCGATATAGCTATAGCTGTCGCTAAAATTATTTAAAACAGGATATTTGCCCTGATTTTTGTTTTTGAAAACATGCTTTAAATACCCAAACTGAAAACATAATTTAAATACCCATTTTAAATACCTTTAGTGGGTAATGAATATAACTATGTCAGTTTAAAATTCTATAAACATGTCGTTGTCGCGACACGCACATTCAGTGCGTGTAGCGACAACGACAGCGCGATCCAACGATGCACAGCAGTGCCATCTAGCAATGACCGCGGTAGTAGGTGGCAGAGGGGGCCAAATAGCCCTCCTAAAATCAAACGGACAAACAAACCACGCGGTTATTGTGAAATGTGTACAACTCGATGGGTGAACACGATATTAATGCATATGGAAAGCAAGGAAAAGGCTAATACCGATCAAAATATGGAACTCACTATGCTAACAATGCCCGTTCTCGAGCCCTGCCCTAACGCCTCAGTGGTAGAGCTCCCGCAGAGCAGTTATGGCCTAGGGACAGTCTCCGCCAGAAATTTATTTCAGTGAAGATTGGTCTATAAACGAGTTGGAAAGGGAGTTTAAACAGCCTGGAATCGATAGATGAATAGCCTCGCCCAGCTCGAATCTCTTTCCAAAATTAACACTTTCCCATGAAAGTGTTAGTATATTTTTGGAAGAGATTCGAGCTGGACGGAGCCCTGACCATGGGCGTCCAAGGCCATCCTTGGACGCCCATGGCCAAGGCTCCGTGTAGCGGCGGCGGCTCGCCCCTGCGGGTCGCACCGCTGAGGCTGGGCAGTGAATGCGTTAACACTTACCGATAATTCCTTGGAACGCAAGGAATTGTTACAATCGCAGAAATCATAAAGTGGTTTTCGGTACAATTGCGCCAAAAATCGATAGTTTCGATGCTAGTTCTTTTTTAATTTTAGGAATTTGATTGGCCTTTTCTTGATATTTACGGAAATAAATAGTTTTAGATTTTAAGGGTTTCGAGAACGAAAATCGCTTTCGAAACCTTTAGCGTCTCGCTTTGTCGGTCCTTTTTTCTCTCCTTGAAATCTCAGCAACTACCGCAGCTATCAACTTGAAATTTAAAATAATAATACATTTCGTGCGCCTGTGCATGCTTAGAGAAAAAAAAATGAAAATGAACATTTTCCATTCAAATTGTGATGTCGAAATTTTAAAAGATACCTGAATACAGGGTCATGTGGGGTATCAAATGAAAAGTATCAGTTTGTACATTGCAAAATAGTTTTCAAAATTTCTGTAGGTTTGATACTTTTCGGAATATTTCGGAAAAAGTCGAAAAATACCCATGCCCCCCTCTATCTCCTAAGATTCCAAAGCGATCCATCTGAAATGTATGTGTGATGTTGTAAATATGTTTCTAAAATTTACAGGAAAAATATAGAGAAGTCTGTAAAACGAACATTTTTTGAATAATGGTCAAAGGGGGAGGGGGGGGGGGGGATTATTTTCTAAACCTGACACTGAAAGGAATTGGTTTGTACATTTCAAAACAGTTTTTGAATTTTCTGTAGATTACACACTTTCTGAAATATTTCGAATAAAGTTAATAAATTAACCTAGTCTCCGACGTACCTATGCAGAGCGAACTATCTAAAATATGGTTTGGTACCTACTATTTTTAGGTAGGTATTCATCAAATAGCATCTTACCGGTACATTTAGTACATATAGGTATGTATGTATAATTGACAAACGTTCGAAACCCCACGCGCGCGAGTTACACTCGCACTTGACGGATCTTGTTTTTACTTAATTCTTGTGGAGGGAGTCAAATATCCTTAAAATGTGACCGGAAGACTTCGCGACCGATGGTCGTCTAAGTTGAGACTGCTCGCCCAGATCGGTTGTAAAATACCTACGCCCTCTAGGAGTACCTACCAACAAACTGACAAAAGTTGGCAAAATTTGCTCTCTTCTGTCAGTTCGTTACTCTTCGTTTCCTCGGTGAATGACTGTAACGTATCTATATTAATGAATAAAAAAGTTTTAATTAATTAAAAAGTATTAAAGTTTGTTGGCTGGTGGAGTTTCTTAAAACAAAGCACAATTTTCAATTACTTAGAACTCTGTTCTTACTAATATTTTTGTTGACAGCATCAGTTCTCTCAAAACCGAGCCGATCCAACGTAAAAAAGCACGTGCAGTTTCCAGATGAGCAGAGCTGTATCGAAGAGGGCCAAGAACCGCCATCAACCGAAATTAAGGACGAAAGGCCTGGTGAGTACATAATCTATTCTAACAGAGCGCTTCCTCATAGCCCAAACTAACTAGGTTACCTAGCGGATTTGGCCAGGAGGATAGGGATTAAATTTCTTCGTGTTCCGTGACCAATTCTTTAATCGGATCGGAGATCGGTTCGCAAACCTCTGACTATGATTAATGTAGGTTGTTTTCTTCAGAACAGGGGTGAAGTCTTAAGCTTAAGAATTCTTCAGAGAGGGTGCTTTCTATAGTTGTCCTTTGAACAACTTTACACCTTTGAACAACTTTACACCATTCACGAAGACCTTTTTATGCGCTAGGTGTTTGAACGAGTTTGAACCGAGAAGTTAGTAATAGCCATTTTATGGTAGACAGCTTGTACAGTTAGTGCTTACTTTAGTTTGTTCGCCGTACTGTACCTATCTATTGAATTTACGTTTTGACGATAATAGTGATATCTATGAAATGGTGATGAGGTAACTACAGGCAGTGTTAGAAGCCCTTACTCACACAATCTGGCAGCTTAGCTTGCTTAACTGAGTTGGCAAAAAACCAGTTGCCTAAGTTACCTAGTCAAATATCTGCATACAAAAGAGGTCACCTACACTAAGCACCGAGGCACATTTGAAAGGGTTTTGTACGGTGGGAAAAGGATAGACAGATATATGTAGTTTAAAAAATTATCCGCTACTTTACGCTTAACAATCCGTGTGTACCGAGCATGTTATTTCTAAAAGAGTTGTTCGCCTCTGCGACGTTGAAAAATAACATAGCAAACAGCGTCGTGCCGCTATTTTTCAATAAAGCCTTTGTTGCATTCATGGTCGGTGGTCGGATATAAAACTGAAAGGGGGATGAACGTCGACTGACCTGGTATTGCATTAAGTATGCAATACCTCACTGTCTTTTCCCACGCTGCTTTAAATATAGATTGTTCGCGATCTCTGTGGACTATTAGAAGATAGCTTTTCAGATTATAAAAATAATGCTGGACAATCCAGGCCGTATCCTTCCTCTAGTCACAAGCTCTGCTTAGCTGGGGATTTATATATAATCACAAACATAAGTGTGAAAACTAGCCATGTTCGTTCAGATAGTGGTTTTCCCGTTAAAAGAGGAAATAATGTAGATGGGTGCCAAGTTTCATAGCAGTTCATAATCATAATTGGTTGCGTTCTTTCAATAATTAATTTGTGTCTTGGTATGTCCAACATTTAAAACAAATGCAGTGGGCATTTGTTTTTATGTTGGACATGCCAAGACACAAATTAAATAAAAAATAAAGATACCCACTGCTATTTCGTCGCGACTTTCCGAACCCTGAGCTGAACGCTCTTGCGCGTGTCTCGATTATAGGAACAACTGGGAGTGGATTCTGATTCATTTAGTATGTAAGGCAATATCAATATCTCATCGAATCCATCGACAAGCGATGTATCAATTATTCCACAGGGTGATCAATCGACACGATACACTATAGAAATTGAGACAGCTTATGCTCAAAGTCTGAAAGATAACGAATAAATTTGTAGGAGACAAGAATTGGAAGACATTTTTGAAATTACCGTACCTAGTCGAAAGGTCTGTAGAAGATTATTCCTAAGCTAGGGACGAAACTTTTAACCTTGCTATTCTTTGAACACATACAGTTTTCGTAGCATAGACGTAGAAAAAACAGGATTTATTTATTATTTTTGTGATGCGAGTGGATGGCCCAATCCGGAACGACGAGAGTTGGAGAAAAGTCCTGAAAGGAGACATAAGGCTCAATTTATGATATATGAAAAATAAAATACTGTATAGAATGTTTTCATTAAACTTTAAAATTTTCATTACGAATCCATGTTTTATCAAGGGTAAACCCTATTAAAATACACCATATTAAAATTATCAAAGCCGCGGAAGAAATGATTATTTAAGTAGGGGGAGTATTCAAACTAAAATTGTAGAAATTAGCCATTTCCTTTAGTTTTCATTTATGCATTTTTGTGCAATAATTGAAGGAATATCAGCAAACGAATCCGTTAGTCCAAAAATATACTGTCATATTTATGTAAATCAATAGGTTCTATGTACATATTTCCTGAAAAAGTAAATTATTAAAAAATATATAAGGGTATGCAGTTTTTGTTTTCTTATAAATCGAGGTCATGACTCCTGTCACGACTTTTCTCAAAATGCCTTTCCAAACGTTCTCATAGTGCCCAGTAACCGGGTAATTGGTGCCGGATACGCGGCGGCGAAATGTATGATAGGTACGGACGGATACCCGGTGGCGAAGTGTATGATGCCGTCATCGGCTACTCTGCCAACCGGAACGTATGAAAAGACATATGACATAAAAGACACCAACTCTCATTGATATGAGAGTTGGTGTCTTTTCATATCTTTTCATCCCAAAAAGCCACCCTGTATTTTATGAACATTGTGTAAGGTGGTTTTATGAGTTGGGAGTGTATGGCCAAATCCGAAACTATAAGAAATAGAGAAGTCGTCTTAGACATGACCTCCTTTTTGAACACTACTGCTACCAAGCATCTACATCAGATGTACAAAAATTAATAAACATTTCGAACAACTGATCTACAAGCCGCTAGCCAGAAAACAAAGACTGTATTTTAAGTGTTTATCCTCGATTATTTATGTATTCGGTATGAATTTTGTTAAGTTTATTGAATAAATCCATAAAATATGTGTATGCAGCAAAGGTTTTCTCTTCAACTGGGCTGATGACTCCTTTCACGATTTTTCAAGTTTCGAATTAGGCCATACATGTCCATCTTAATAAGCCACGTCTTCGTCTATGGTTCGTAGTACCTAGCTCACAATTACAATGAATTCGCCTCCTACGATAATCACGATCACTCATTTACCTACAATAGTTTTAATCTATATTAATATTATAAAGAGGAAAGATTTGATTGTTTGTTTGGATTGAATAGGCTCCGAAACTACTGAACCGATTTGAAAAATTCTTTCACCGTTAGGAAGCTTACTTTTCAGGGAGTGACATAGGCTATATTTTATCCCGAAATTCCCACGGGAACGGGAACTACGTGGGTGAAACCGCGAGGCGATCGTCTAATAGTAAAATATACGTGATAACTAACTCGAAAACTAATTTCAGTATCTCGTTATTCTTTGGTGCGATAACGTGCCACTGACCGACTGACCGCTCCATTTTCCGATGCTTCATTAGTTTTTTAGGTACCTACCTATCCACATGGATCCTATATTCTTTTGTGATCGATCTATTCAACGTTTGTTAGCGCGGGAAACGTGAACTCAAATACAAATTTTGTTATTTTAACACAACTTTTATTCAATTTCATTTCACAATTTCAGCAGCGTGTTTTACCTCTATGACTAGGTAATTCGTTTTTGAAAAACAATCGAGTCAAAAGCTGAAATAGGTTTTTGTGTTGGTTTTCACTGACTTCGCACGCGTTGTTTCTATGGAACCGTTTAAAAGTGATTTCTTTCCCATATGGAACTTATTTAACAAAAAGGCCTATGTTTGATTCCAGGATTAGAGTTACTTGTATGCAAAATTTCAGCCCGATCCGTTCAGTAGTTTTGGCGTGAAGAGGTAACAAACATCCATCCAAACTTTTACATTTATATTATTAGTGTGATATTTTAACTTTGTAAAACGTACGTAGTAATGGCATATTCTGTTATGATTTAATTAGAGATTTATCTTGATTAATTGAATCAACAAATCGCCACAAGCAGCAGAAGCTGCCGTGCACCAATGATCCTCAACCACTTCAATGAGTTGGTCCACTTAGGCCTACTAAGACAGGGGATAATGAGAGCTAGTCATGACGCACCAAGAATTAGCAAGCTGAAATGGCAGTGGGCCGGCCATATCTCGCGAAGAACCGACAACAGCTGGGGTAAACGTGTTCTTGAGTGGAGACCACGACTCGGCAAACGTAGTGTAAGACGCCCTCCGGCCAGGTGGGATAACGATCTGCGAAAGACTGCAGGTAGATGCTGGATGCGGCAAGCTGAAGACAGGGCGCTATGGCGCTCATTAGGGGTGGCCTATGTCCAGCTGTGGATTAATATAGGCTGATGTTGATGATGATGATGATGACGGGCCTAAGCGTAAGCGGTGCAGTGTAACCGCTGCAGCGGTTCGCCGCCCCGTCGTCGTCGCGTCAAGGCAAATATTTGGCCGAAGACAGCGCTAAAACTACTGAGATTTTTAACACATGAAGATTTGGACCTGGAATAACATAATATTACCTATTTATAACATAGCTATCTAGTACTTTTATTCCAAAACGCGAAGCCGCGGCAGAAGCTAGTTCCCTACATGAAAAAAAAATCATATTAACATAGCAACAATGTTATCTTTTAAGCTCTCCTATGTAGCTGTTAACCGCGCGGCTTTTCCAGTCTAATCTGCAACCGCTTGCGATTGTACCTACGGACTTAACCGCTACAAAATTTCACCGCGAGTTGCGGTTGCATATTAAACTGGAAAAGCGGCTAGCCGCGCTTTTAACCGCTGATAAATAATACTTACGTCTGTGTTCACCAATAGATAATCGAACAATTAAGCAGCTTCGTCGGTTAACTTTGACGTTTAATGTATGAAAACTCGTGTCAAAAGCTGCAAAACAACCGTTTAAAATTTAACCATCTGTTGGTGAACTCGGCTCTTAGTAGATTTCAAAAACAGATGTTGTGCGTCTTCTGACGCACAATTTTTGTAAGCTTAGTAAAGTATTTTCTTCTCGCCAATATCATGTCGCAGGTAATCTCGGCTAGGGTATTAAGCTCGATATTTGTTGCAGAAGGACGCATCTTCAGCTCGCTATGGATGGAGCTGGAGTCGGAGGCACCTGCGCCGGATCGCTGACGGCGGCGCAGCGAGCAGTACTACCGGCCCGTGTCTCGCGCGCGCATTGAGCGCCGCAAGATGTCCGCCGTCGGTATACTGCCCGCTACCCACGAGGACAGCGAGATCAAAGATTCCTCTCTGTAGACTCATTGTGCCACTGTTCCTAAGACTTCGGATGATGAGACTTACGAGACGTCCCCAATATGTGTGATCGTCTCCTAACGTCTGTCTTCACCAATAAATAATCGGACAAAGCTGCTTCGTCGGTTAACGTTGACGTATTCAAGTTCTAAAGAAAATTAGAGAAAATTTCTGTCAAAAACGATAAAACAACTGTTTAAAATTTAACCATCTGTTGGTGAACTCGGGCCTTAGGCTGGTGCTCACCAATAGATAATCGGACAATTAGGCAGCTTCGTCGGTTAACTTTGACGTTTAATGTATGAAAAGTTGTGTCAATAACGTGAAAACAACTGTTTAAAATTTAACCATCTGTTGGTGAACTAGGGTCTTAGTCTCCTAAAGGTATATTAGACTCTATCAATGCTTTGAGACCAAATATTTCAACATAGATTTTCCTGTTACCTACCTTCTCAAATATAAAAGTTTTATTTCACATTCTAAAGCTGTTTCCAATTCAGATTTATATTATTTGTATAAAATGAAAGCGCACGACCGTCTAACAGCTTCCGTACTCCGGATATAGGAGTCGAACATACAATAATACGATGGCACGACGACGACGATATGGAATCTATATCGTAGTCTCTGTTATAGATGTTATTCCGGTTGGAACAGTTTTATCGCACGAGGACCAGAGATAGAGACGATACTCGCATTTTAGTTGATGAGGAGATTGACCAATAATGTCATGGTTATCATACCAGATCGGATCAAATAAAAGAGACTTTTTAACTATTTGATTAATAGTCCTAGGATGTGTTTAATGAAAACTGAGTTAGTCATAACATAACTCTAGATGCAAGATGAACTGCCTACGTGTTTGCCTATCCTTTATTAACTAAGCAAATTATAATTTAAAGAATAGTAACAAATTAGAACTAGTATTTACATTCGAAACAGTTGAGCTGACTATTGCAACAAACTAGAGGTAGCTCAACTGATCGATATCAACACCAAATTACCAATGTTATAGATAATGTAGGTACTTATGTTAGTTATACACAAAATATGTTAGTTAGTGTTGCTTTGGTAAATAAGGCTTTTAAAACCATAGTACCTACTTCCCAAGTTATAGGAGGAATTTACAGTCAAAATAGAAATATTTCGAATTATGTTTAGAGTTTTCGGTAGCTAGAGTTCTTACAGAATCTTCATAATTAAAAATAGGTGTTGTTTCCCTTTTATAATTTTTTATTTATATCTCATTAGTGGACTATGTACAATGTATGTTCGAGGAATTACTTGAGGAATTCCATCATAATTCGTTTTTGCCACCCTAAGCGCCGAATACTAAAACTCATCTCGGTTAAAACTGTAAAAGCACGTCTCAAGTGACGAATTTTTTAACAGATTTTCTTTGTAAACTGTATATATAGCGACTTGAGGTGCTTAAATCTGAGTTGAGTTTGAATATTCGGGGGTTACCAAGTTAATCTTAACTTCAGAAGCCGGACCGGCCTGTACATGTTAAGGTTTTAAAAATATAAGTATTTTGCCCCGCGCCGCGCCGTGCAGAGTTTCAGAGGTGTCAGTGTCTGTATAGTTAAGTGCCAGGTCATGATGACCTTCAACCGATGCCAGCGGCCAGCGACCGTCTGCTTTTCCACCCGATGTTTAATATTATCCCCTCTAAAACTAAATTGAACATTACTTTCGGACCGTTTGCAAATTTAAATCACTTTTTCATTGGTAATATTAAGACAATCTCTTTTGTGGAGACGCTAAACTATCGTGAATTACATGTTTTCGTAATTCTTTTCACCTAAGATTTTTTTTACTGACCCTTCCATCACCAGCTACATATTTTTATTTGTTAACAAAACCAACAAATAAATACACAATTACCAACAACTTCGTTTTCGTCGTAATCGCTGATTGGTTTTGTTTTATCGTTAAAGTTTCTAAATAAATAATATACTTACTTACATAAATTCATTACAGAAAATCTCTTTCAAATCCCTTGATCGCAGAAACAAATCCCGTACCAACTTCTGACTAGTATTTGAAGGCATTGCCCTGACTCAATTTAATGAATACAATTTTAAAAGAGATTTCTTTATGAGGTCGGTGCCATAACTTTCTTTGCGCTTTGTTTATTCTATCGATTTTATGAAGCACAAGAGTTTGTTTAAACGTGATTTGTAAACAGTGAAATAAAAGATCAAAAAGAACTTGTAAATGTAATAACTAACTTTTGGCAGACGTATATATATATATATAGGTCAGGATAGGTTTCACAAATTTATTAAATGTGTTGTTGGACTTATTTGAATTGATGGTGATGGATGGATACGCAGGGCAGAATGGAATTTGAATCCGTGATAATCATAATGATATTAACCGTTTATGTCTCGAAATTGAAATATCATTAAACAGTATTATTTCAACTTTTAAACTGGATCAGTGTCCATTCTACCCAGGTATGTAAGATGTGGTAAAATTGATAGGCAGGTATATATTTGTATAAGTCACGAACAATATAAAGATATATTAGGAAGATAAAGTACCAATAAGCTGAAGAGCTTTTCATTAGCTAATTGTAAATAATTATGGAAGCCAGATATCTAAATTACGTTTTAGAAAAATTGTGTTAGGTAATGATGTTTTATGTTAGTTGTTAATGTTAATTGTTTATGTTTTTTTCTTCTCAAAGTAGATATGAACTTTTTCAGTAATCTTTTTTCATTAGCGATTTTAAATAATTATGGATTTAAAAAGACGTCTACTTTGCGTTGTTATTATTTTTATTTTAATGTTAATTGGTATCTAGTTGTTAGTGTTAATTGCTTAATTGTTAACTTTTTTTTCACAAAGTAAATATTAACTATTTCAGGAATCTTTAGAGTGTTAAAATAGTTTTCTTACGGGATCTTACAATCTAAATAGCTTTTTTGTACATAACCCTATCTTTATTCACAAAGAAACTTACAATCAATTAATTAAAATAAATTACAACTAGGTACTATCTTAATTTTTAAACTGTCTTATTAGTTAGTAACTTAGGACTACTTGAGTAATTTCACCATTTTTGTTTTTCTCGGCCTTATGACAAAATGTTGCTAATAAATTGTAAGTATTAGAGCCGATTGCACTGAATCGGAGACAATAATGTAAAAAAACACCAACAGCATAATGGTAAAGATGACCTTAGACGTGTAGGTACCTATACGTATATAGTGTTGGTAGGTACTAATTCAAACCTCCTCTCCGCTTTCGCAAAAAATCGGACATTATAAGTACCTACCCGAAGATTAATGTGCGGAACGTAATTCCAATTAGCTTGCAGAATTTTGAGATTTCGCAAGAAAGATTAAATCTATGTTAACAGATATGCCATTATTGTAATCACAACATTATAATCAGTAGATATCTAAATATTGTTGTTAAACATAGAATACTATTCGTGTAGTTACAACCCGCGCAAACCCCATGTAAGCCAAACCACAGCTTGTTTCTTGAACAAATAAAAGTCAGCATCATAACTTGTGTTTTATTCAATACCAGAGATAGGACATTCGAAAATGCTGAAGGAAAAGCGTTCGACTTTCCGAAGTTGTGTTTGAAAAGGGTACGAACTCTACGGGTCCGGACGTGAAATATCGCTGTCGACCGCAGCAAAACTCTCGTAACAAGTTTCAGACAACAAGTGGTTAGAGTGAAAACCAGGTCTGACACTGGCAGCCACCATAAGCTGATACATTTAAATGCATTCCCCTAATGCTGAAACGCAAATCAGATTTAATTTAGCAGTATATCGCATTAATCGGGCCAGTCGCGGCGGTGCGACCCGCAGGTACGCGTCGCTGATACTCGGTGGCGGAGAAGGGCATATGCGTTTTGGGCCATAGATGTGTTAAACACGTCCCAAGTCGCAATTTGTGAAAAACTCAAAAAAATCCTGACGTGAGTGATACATACTTAAGCACATAATCAGAGTTTAGATTTTAAATCCCACTTATATCATTTTCGAGAATCAAACTGTAGTATTATTGCTCTCTCCATTTATAAAACTAGTAGTTAGCCCCTAAAAATAACGTCGTAAGGGGTTTTTCCAAGGGGGGAGTTATTAATCCATGTGGTAGAGCTCATTCTCCTGATTTTTCTCCTTTTAGAGATCCGACAACAGGGGTCTGTCTTGCGTGGTTCCGGAGGTATGACGGTTTGAAATTCCCTTGGAACTAAGTTGTATAGCTCCTTCTGCTAATCACGAAGACACCACACGATGAGTATTTCTCCCTTGGATTCGGAGATATTGCGTGAGAGGTTTATTTTCTGGCTTATCATATAATTTTTTGCTAAAAGCCGGAAAAAGTATAAAGGGAAGTATTTTCACAAAACACTATTTTAACTCTTTTTATTGGTAATCTAAATAATAACCGATTAAAAAATTAAATATCACCGTTTGTGAAGAAAAGCCATAGCAAAATCAATGACTATAAACCCTGAAGAAAATCATCGAAAAGTGAAAACTGTCAACTGGAGTTTGTTTTTTACAAGCTTATAATTAAGTTGCAATGTATGTAGGTAATTATCCCTCGAATGCCCAAAGGCAACTCAGATTTAAGCACATCTTAAGTCGCGATATTTTAACCGTCTAATGAAAATCCGTCAAAAATTCGTCTTTTGAGACGTGTTAAATCTGATTTGCATTTGAGTATTCTGGGGTATGTATGTTTGTATGGCTGGAATCTTGCAACTCAATTTTGAAGCAGATATCTTCAACCGATTGAGCTGAATTTTGGATAGGTACTTATACACGTTTAGTTTGGACACAATACATAAATATACAGTAATCCGACTCCATACTAGACCGCCCGAATCAACGCACGCACATATAGGCGTCATTTACACGGCCGCTAAGGTAGTCTCGG
This sequence comes from Eupithecia subfuscata, assembly GCA_963564075.1. Classification (NCBI taxonomy): domain Eukaryota; kingdom Metazoa; phylum Arthropoda; class Insecta; order Lepidoptera; family Geometridae; genus Eupithecia; species Eupithecia subfuscata. The sequence continues at coordinate 17,613,716 of OY751095.1, forward strand.
CATGCACATCTATCCAGTGTCACGCCGCGCGCCGCGCGCCGCCGAGACTGGTCGCTGCGCTGAACGAGTTTGTTGTGCCGCGACCCCCGCGCTGTCAGCTCCCGTTTCGGTACCTCAACGTTGCAAGTGCGCGAAATAATAAATTAAATAATGGCGGCATCACGACCACGAGTATACTGCAGTGTTTACGGGTGCCTAAACTCAACGTTCGTTAAACCAACACTGTCATTTTTTCGACTTCCTGCTAATGCTGAAAGGTAAAATAAATATAATCTTTAACACGTTTTAGGGTTCCGTACCTGAAGTGTAAGTAATGCCAATGTTACTAACAAATATTTATGTAGTACCTCCATATTATTTTTCTGAAATTCACTTATTTTTTCCTACCTACTTATTTTGCGGTCTAAATGTATTCTACATTAAATATAAAAGACCTAATTTTGGTACGGAACCCTAAATGTGCCAAGTCGACACGCAATTGGCCTTCGCTTTCTTGTTTGTCTCTTCGGAGGTGGGTGATGGACAAATGATAGGTAGGCTAATAGGTAGGTACTATCATTAAAAATGTATGGGAAATTCTGCTATGTATTTAATGTAATATGTATGTAATGTAGGTATACATTACATATTAGCTTTTAGGGCGCTTTTCCTGTCATTCGTTTTTGCGCCCGCGTGCGGTTCTCGACCGCGAGTTGTGCCGCGAGCAAAACACGCTCCGGGCCACACGCATCACAGATTTCGTTTGCCGCTGCTAGAGATGGGAATGGGAGTTATTCTTATTATAGGTATTTTTTCTAACAGTTATTAGCTGGGTATTTTGTTTTAATAACGTTAGAACCAACTGGTACCCAATAACGTTACGATACTTAATAAGTACTTGATAATCATCATCATCATCATCACCCACAGCCGGATTTTACCCACTGCTGGGTATAGGCCTCCCGAAATTTGTGCCATCCACTTGATAATACCTAAACATAACCTTAAAATAAATAGATTAGATAGTTACTTACCTACCTATTATAATCCATAGATAGGGGCCAATCATTTATTACGTAAGACGATTTTCGCTAGTTTTTAACCCACTTCCCCCATATTATAAGAAAAAATAAAAATAGGCCGACCCCCTTCCCCTGTTTAATATTTATTACGTATGAATCTAAAGTAAAAAATGAATACACGTTTGGTTTGTTTTAATGTTTATTTTTCAAAATAACAAATTTAGAAATGTTTATTTGTACCTACTTACAAAGGTAGGTTAGGTACTAATTAGTCCACAAGCGGGGAGTTCCCGGGATGCGCAGTGCGAGTGGCGCGGGTCCGTTGCCATGGAAATCGTTTACCTACTCGTATAGGTACGCATCCGATCGAACCTCGGCACTCGCGCGGTTGCCCGCGCTTTTTCAAAGTATAATTTTTAACATTGCGCATTTTTGTGATCTTACGTAAGAACTATCGAGACTCCCTCCCACCCCCTTGTAAGAAAAAATAAAAATAATTTATGGTCGCCCCATAAATCGTCATACGTAATAAATGAATGGCCCAATATCAAATCAACGACTGAGAAAAGCACAGAAAAATTAGATTTCTTGTTTGTACCAACCCTAGCGCTCCGCTCAACTGTAGGTATAAAGTTCAAAGAGACGGCTGAGTCATTCTACTGTATACATTTATCTACTGTGGTTTGGATGACAATGCATTTAGCTTGCTTTTAAGAAGTTTTTTTAAATATTAAAACTTATTTCTCCTTACTCTGGAACGGTAAAAGAGGTTAGCAAAATTGTTGTAGAATTCGTATTTTAAGACAAAACAATACATGAGAGCTCACGGATACTTTAGTGCATATTCGGTGCATTCATTTTAGAAGACATCCGATGTCATCGACAGATGTCATAGAATCTACAAAATGAGGTCTTTAAAATGGGCAAAACTTAGAAAAAAATTAGAACCGTTTTGAAATGTGCTCAAGTATACCTTTCATATGAGACCAAACATGATTTAATTGATTGATTTTATCCCCTTTGGATCCCCTGGTCTCAAAAACCCCTCGACGGATTTGGCCCCACTAAGTTACCAGCATATTTCACATGCCTCTTCTATCGATCTATCAAATTTCATGCAAATCGAATCAACGGTTGGACAGATATGCTCGAAGTGACTATTTTACCATACAGCCAAATCACCCAAGTTGCCACTGAGAACTTCGTTCGCTTCGCTCACCCGTTCAATAAATACCTAAATAATGTTGGACAATTCACACAGCATTAACCAGACCCATGGGATCGTATAGTACCTACCTACTTTATTTGAGTTACTCTTTGTAAACATTACAACATTATTCTTGCCAGATAAAGTTCGAGGCGAACTGCTATGCCCTTTAAAAATATACATATCCATAAAAAATACGCAGACTAATATTTTTAAAATTTATTAAAAAGAAGCTGACACTTGACGCTTCCACGAGAGATACTGCACTTAAATTAAAAGCGCTGAGCATAATAGAAATGTCGGGACAAAGCTGCGAACGGCACAAAGCTAAGGACGAGATGATGAGTCGACGGCAAGCAAGACGATAAACAAAATGTCATAGGAAAAATTTATATAGACAGACGCACTACCTCATCATATCACCGTGGCGTATGAATCGCCGCTTTGGTAAGTTAGAGCATGCGTGAAACATCAGACCAGAACTATTATGAAGGTGTGTGGCGTTGCGACATGGCATTATTCAGAGAGTTTTTACTCTATGGCATTGTTTGTTTGCCATAGGACGATGACATGAGACGATTTGAGTCCCCATGACGTTTTTTTGATAGTTTTTCATTGAACATTTTCAAAAAATCGAGACCTGACATCAACCCAAATTTGATTTGCGTTTGTAGGTACTCAAACCCCGATATTTTATCTAGCGGGGAGTACTCTCCCCGGTAGATAAAATAACCATTTTTGAAAACCACTCTTGGCGATTATTAATCGCGAGTAGGGACTTACCTACCACATTCTAATAATTTAGAGTTACACTGAAAAAAACACGAGAACTTGGCAATACGGTTTTGTTATTTCCCATGCGTAACGCCTTCAAATAGTTCGTCAGCTCACTGCACTGTGCACATGAGTCAACAAACTTTTTAAAGGCATTTTTCGCTGCCTTTTGAGTTGTAGCAGGCACCAGTTACCTATCCAAACTTTGGAAAATTCGTGACTGGTAGAACAAGGTCTGAAAAAACGTGGAAAAACCTACAGTTTGTAGTTTTGAAAACATTTTCGAGAAATTTTAAGAATTACGATAAGGAAATACGTACCTACTTATTATCTAAGAGTGAAAATTCCATCGCCGCCGCCGACCGTCAAGAGATTTGATATTTTAAATCCGAGGATTACGAAGACGGTTAGATTTTCTCTTCACTTTAAATGAAGATAGGATCATCTGCGACAGTCTGCAGTTTGCTAAATTTTTTCAATTGTAAAATACTAGCTCTAATTTGTTTAGAAGATAAAAACGGCCCAGTGAGAGTCAGACTCGCGCACTGTGGTTTGACCATAGAAATCTAAATAACAAGTCACAGTGACTTGTTATTTAGATTTCTATGGGTTTGACAGAAACGAAGTAGGTAAGTACTGATCTTCTATCTATTTCCTTTCTTGCCTTTTGAGGTACAGGTTGTTCTACGATCATGAAATATCTTACTAATACTACTACATAGTATAGTATTATAATATCTGTGCTAATACTTTAAACTAATATTAATTAATTTAAACTAATAACTAATATTTCTGGTACCTACTTGCCCTACATGTCCAATGGCCATGTGACACCCACATAGCAGCATGTAAGAAATACTTTGCTCAAAAACGTTGTAGTATTCTTACCTGATCGTTTTTGAGCCTTGTTTATAGGCTGACCGTGCGTCGGCACATGGATCCGCGATCAGTCTCCAAACAACACCAAAAATCCTTGCGGTAAGTTCAATTTAGTTTCGTATGCGAGTTCCTAATGATCCATACATCATCAGCCCATAATAGTCCACCGCTGGACATAGGCCACCACACACGGATTCATACTATATTTTCTTCTTCTTCTTATAAGTATTGAAATTAGAAATTTTGACGGAATGTAAGGACTATTTCAGTGATGGCACATTTGGAGTAAGTCCAGTGCACTTTCTATAGCTTTAAATTATACATTGCGACTTGTGAAGTTCACAGCAGACTACAAATACGAGTATAATACCCGTTGTCTACGCCTTCCTCCAGGATAAAACAACGCAAACATATATTATCTACACTATTGCAATTAATAAAAAGCCAAATACCGAACTGGAACCGTAGATAATGTAAGGTAAGGCAAGAAGAGTCTGAAGAGAAAAACAAATCTCTAAAATTAAAGGCATACAGAATAGTGTCACTTTGCAAACTTTTGCCACTATTACCTAAAGAATACAGAATATATTTGGGATCGTTGGAGTTATAATATGATGGACTAGACGATCGCCTCGCGGTTTCACCCGCGTAGTTCCCGTTCCCGTGGGAATTCCGGGATAAAATATAGCCTATTTCACTACCTGAAAAGTAAGCTTTCTAACGGTGAAATAATTTTTCAAATCGGTCCAGTAGTTTCGGAGCCTATTCAATACAAACAAACAATCAAATCTTTCCTCTTTATAATATTAAGTATAGATGAGATGGAAAACACGTATGTGCAAGAAAATATGAACGCAATTAAAAAATGTGACTAGAAATTGGCTGTCAAAAAATATACCTAATTGAGAGGATCTGCGTATTTGGCCAACGGCATCGCACAACCAATTTGTTGCATATGCAGTCAAAAAAATCCGTCATCTTACAGACGTGGACACATCTAGACTTGTTTATTTCAGCTACTTCCATAGTATTATGTCTTATGGTATACTGCTGTGGGGGAACGCTGCAGATATTAACACCGTATTTGTGCTGCAGAAGAGGGCTGTTCGTGCAATCTATAATATGGGTCCCAGAGAATCCCTGCGTGATAAATTCAAAGAAATAAACATAATGACAGTACCATGTCAATATATTTATGAAAACTTATTGTACACTCATAAAAATATAAATCGGTTCCCTAAAAATAGCGATAGACATAATTTGAATACCAGAAACAAACATAAGATCGCTGTGCCCACAACTAGGCTACACAAAATTAATGTATCTTTTAAAGGGCAATGTATACGCTTCTACAACAAAACTCCTAGTGAGTTGCAAAAATTATCAGTAAATAAATTCAAACAAATTGTCAAAACCTTGCTGTGCAAAAAGGCTTACTATAAAATATCAGATTATCTAGAGGATAAAAAAGCTTGGGACGGGTTTTGCTCCAACTCGAAAAATAACAACTAACAGGCTAAAGGTTTCTTCGTCGCTTCTTTACTTTAGTCTACATACCGAAGCGACAGAAATCAAAAAATATCACTTTATTTCCGTGTCAGTGCTTAGTTTTATGATTTGACCTTTTCTAAGTGTACATTTATTGTATTTATGGAAATAAAGAGTTTTTGATTTTGATAATTATTTGGAATCGTGACATTTTGTATTGAATGGGGAAGTTGGTAAGAAAAAACTTACACCAATTTTATTGTTGAACATTTTAATTTCTGACGCATCGTATCAAAAGGTGCGTAGTATACCTACAAGTCAAAAACAATTTGAATTCTGACTGGTATTGATATGGATCAGTTGAGCTACCTGTAGATTGTTTGCAACAGTCTGCAGTTACTTCAATTGTAAATAGGTACTAGTGTAATTTTCTTTGTGAATAAAGGCTGCCCTTTTGTCTTAAAAATTGGATAAAAGGGTATAAAACTAGAATTACATAAAATTCAAAAATGTTACAAAAAATATGAAAGTGCACTGTTTTGCACCTAATTTGGTCGAGGATTTTTGTTTTGATTCGTAGGTCATTACTAATTCTTTGGTGCCATAATAAAGTTTCTTCATAAGTTGTGTAGTTTTCTTGTAAATAAGCAAAACCATAATTTTTGCTCTGACGCCGTTCCAAAAACGTATGCTCCGTCCCGCTCCAATGAACGCGATATCCTACGCCTATCCTTTTCACAAAATGGCGCGCCCTCATAATAAAGTCTGTCTATCAATTACGAGGTCTCTTTATAATTTTTTATAAAATAAAACTAATGGGAGAAAAATAACACCAGCGAAGTCACTTTCAGTAAGTCTGTTGGGAAGAAAATTACCTGTAGTTCAACTGGTAAGACTAATTTGTAAAACTACTGGGAATAGGCCAAATTCACCCATAAACGGCTGAGTGGATCTTTATGAAACTTGGCAAGGGGATCTATGTATAGCGGGTCCTTGAGCCCATCACTGGGTGCGAAGGGTGCGAAGCCGCGGGCGTAAGATAGAGATAAATAAAAAAGTATAATTTCAGCAATGCTTACACAATATTTTCACAGTTCGGATATTTTCAGCACATATTTTCACTGCCGGCCTCCACATGCAGCTGTAGACCGGCATGTGCGGCGCAGGCACCCAAGGTGTTAATTCACCTAAGGTGTTAAGGCCAGGTATTCCTGCAGCAGTGGGTGTAAGGGAAAACGCGCGCCAGCCAAGTCGCCGCGCTCGTATTTTTTGTAGTTAACTAAACATGGTGATTAAGAAAATCGTGTTATCAAGTCAAAATAAGCGAATTAGTTTAGAAATACTAAGTGTCTCTAGTTGAGTACCTACACAAAAAAGTAACATAACAGTAGTTCGCTAGTCATAATATTGAATAAACATTAGAAAAAGGGGTTTCTTTGTGATTTTTTTCTATAGAGTGAAGTTCTTTAGATCTGGTAACTGTATGCACTTTGACTAGACTAGATCCTTATGTAATCTTCTACTATATAAAAATAAGTCGGGTTTTCCTTCCTGACGCTATAACTCCAGAACGCACGAACCGATTTCCACGGTTTGCATTCGTTGGAAAGGTCTCGGGCTCCGTGAGGTTTAGAGCGGTACGAAGTTCGCTGAGTCAGCTAGTATACATACATATATCTTTTTTTCAGAATTTCAAACCATACTTTCTAAGTCTCAGATGATTTTAAAAATCACAAAAGTGCGGCCTCTGCTGGCCTACCAAGCCTTAATGTGGTCGCGGAGCTGGTAGTAACGAAGTGATTTTTCATAAAAGGTAAGGAAAAGATAATTCAATAAAATTCTGTAAACAAAAGATGGCATGTAAACAAAAGATGGTAAAACAATAGATGGTATGAATATGAGACGGGATATTTGAGGAGGACAAAATAAAACAACGTACTTAGATAATTAAAGATTTTATTTATGTAATAATGATGTCTACCGTTATTTTGTTAACCAAATTCGGTTTAAAATTAAGTTTTTTTTACGATTACTATTGAAAGCTCTTAGACCTAATGTAAAAAATATTATGAACATTCGTCGTTTTCCGATGATTAGATAATTAGAAAGTGCTTAAAATATTTACGTCATGTATGTTTATTAAAATTATTCTAATACATCAAAGTCAGCTCATACAATATAAGTTACAGTAAGTTATATAAGTTATTGTATCTAAATAATTTAACATTTTCTTAAATAAATTCTATATTATTCGTTATGTAAGCCCAGCTTAATAAATACACGAGTTCGGTACATATGTATCGAAGCTAATAACATTTATTGTGATTTATGTTCAGAGTTAAGCTGTTTGCATAACCTGTACGTATGTAAGTAGCTAACAAATATAATGTTATATTTATTTAAGTATAAAACTAATTTAAACTTAACATAACATAAATTTTCATGACGTTAAATTACTTTTCTTTTTTTGTTTTAGCCTGGTGAATCGCGCAAGAACTTTTGGGGCCAATGTATCATACTCAATGTAGCCATTTTTTTTACATAATGTGAAAAAAGACATGTCCAATGTCTTTTTTTTAGTTTACAATACCTAATCTGCGGATTATCGAATGGTTTTGTGGTGGATGAAATAAAAAGCTTATCTAACGAAGTATTTTTTGATTGTAAAGTTGAAAAATAAAAACAAAATACTATGTAAAATAAAAACAGTTCCGGACAAATATCCGAAACGTTGTCAAATTATAACTAATATTAATAATAACCCCGTAAGACGTTGTCAAATTACGAAATTAGATTAAAACTCAAAAATTTTGCTCGTTTAAGAACGAAGAAGCCTGATTTATAAATAAGGCATATTAAGTGAGAAAAAACCAATACTGTTAAGATGACTAATATGACTATAATAAGAAAATCTTAACATAAGGCCAGGCACAGCGATTGTTGTCTAGAGGAGAATTGACAAAAACTACGTAACATCGTCATCGAATGCGTAAATTATTTAGCTGTGGCTTCGCCCGCGTGGAAATTTCAGAATTTTACTGCACTCCCCTAGGGGTAGTTTTGTAAAAATTAAAAATACATTATTAATTATTTACTTTACAGTTTATCTATACCGAGTTTTGAGTGAATCGAATAATAATTTTCCATAAAAACTTTAGCACCTTTTTTAACCCCCTCAGAGGTAAATTTTTTTAAATATATTAGCCGAGATGCTATTCTACAACCCAAACTATCTACGTACCAAATTTCATTTAAATCGGTAAAGTAGTTACGGAGATACATGGTAACAAACATTCACACAAACTTTGGCATTTTTAATGTTAGTAGGATTCATTCCTTCACCTTCAATCATTTACGCGATGAAGATGCGATGTAATTTTTGTGTATTCTACCCTAGACAACAATCGCTGCGCTTAGCTTTCAGTACAAGAGATGGATTACTTAACTTTTTAGTCACCTGATACTATACCAAGTTCTTCCGTGAAGCACGACGCGCGGCCAAGTTAACTCGAGTCCGCTCATTTACTTGCATACTCCTTTTCACAAAAGGCAAATTCTAGAGTTACCAGATCAGATCTTTAGAAGAATATACTAAAAACAATAAAATTCTGCGAAAATACCATTGTCATAGTGAAGCGATTGGTCAGCAGAATTGGGCTGGTTTTAGTTCGTGGCGTTTGACGAGTTATTCGTCTATATTAAAGAGGGGGTATCGTCCATAGCACCGCTGTCTTGTCCGCCGATGTGGAGAGGAATGAGAAGTCATCCGGATGCCACCGCGCCGAGATGACCTTGTCCGGATGTCGGGCTACGGGCACGCTGGGCAGAGGGCAAGTCAGGTCACCTGTAAACGTGCTTTACGTCAGTATTCCGTCGTTGGGAATTTTTATAGTGTAACTACAACTACCGCTTTAAATAATCTATTATATAAAAGAAAGTCGTGTTAGTTACACTATTTATAACTCAAGAACGGCTTTACCGATATGGCTGAAAATTGGTGAGGAGGTAGCTTAGAGCCAGGAGACGGACATAGGATACTATTTAATCCGTTCGATAGCATTAAAGTGTGACTTGACATAACCTCAAAAATATAATAGGATAGAAATAACCTCAAAACGTTTCCATAGAAACAACGCGTGCGAAGCCGCGGGCAGAAGCTAGTAATTTATATAAAAAACGTTCAACGCAGTCACTGCCCAGCTTGCAGGACTACTAGTGAGATGTAAGCATGTAAGTAAGGAGACACATACATAAATTCTCAATTTGGCACTCATACGTCGACTGCTCAACGTGCCGCCCCCTAACAAGGGGGCATTGCCTTTAATCACCACGCTTGGCGGGAAGATTGGCGATTGCAGTGTTGTCTCAACACTACACAAATCTTTTTGTCAACCTATCAGAGAAAGGGCAGCAGCTGCTAAGAAACAAAATACTAAAATAAAAACAGTTCCGGACAAATAACCGAAACGTTGTCAAATTATAACTAATATTAATAATAACCCCGTAAGACGTTGTCAAATGTAGATTAAAACTCAAAAATTTGCTGGGCAGCAGCTGCTAAGAAGCAGCTGCTGCTGCCCTTTCTCTGATATGTTCCCATAGTCGACTCTTACGACACGCACGGGTTGAGTTGGAGGAATCGATTCTTAGACTGCCTTTCCAACAGAGATGAGATGTGCTACGTTGCTAAGTTTCCAGCCGACCAATAGGATCGCTTCATTATCGCGTAATTTATGTCAGGTATGAAAATGACGCGATAATGGAGCGATCCTATTGGTCGGCTGGAAACTTAGCAACGTAGCACATCTCTGGTGGAAAGGCAGTCTTACGCCGCGAGCCCCACGGCTGCAGTATTACACGGATTAAAGTATCACATACATAGAAGAAGAGAAGCGCACACTCTTGATATCCGAAGCTCTGCAGCGCGCGCGATGCCCACACGTCGTGCAACGCGCGCGAGCCATGCAAACTCACATACCTTGCAAGTCAGTCAGCACCACGCGTCCGTCGTAGCCCGCAGTGAGGAGGTAGTAAGCCCCGGGAGAGAAGCGAACACTCCTCACATCCCCCGAGTGCGGAGTAGACCGCTGCAGCGCGCGCGATCCCCGCACGTCGTGCAACGCGCACGAACCGTCGTCGTGCCCGCACACTAGCAGACGTCCGCTCGGGTCTACCGACAGTGACGTCACAGCTGCGCCCTATTACACAAATTTTTTTTTATAATGCTGGACAATCCACACATCATCATCTAGCCCCAAGCTAAGCAGAGCTTGTGTTATGGGAACTAGATGACTGATATACATAATATAATACAGTACATAAATAGATATTTTTTATTATGCATAGAAACGACTAGAACACCCGGAACAAATATTTGTAGATCTTACAAACATTTGTCCCAAGGCGGGAATCGAACCCGCAACCTCCTGCGTCACAAGCGGACCTTCGCCCGCCGCGCCACATCGGTCGTCAAAAGTTATTTAATTACCTGAGCCTTGAGTTCGGTGGGTCAATAGAAAAGTTTCGATTACGAGACGCGACATAAACCGTTTTTGTATACGACTTCGTACACAAAGCGCCTCTAGCGTGCAGAAATGAAAATACGCAAATTCCAAACTATAATGGATCATCTTACTCGATACTATAGTGAAATCAAACTTAGGTCTCGGAGACCTTACTTCGGAAAGTCGATAGTATCTCGATGACGAGACGATCCATTTTTGTATGGGATACCTAGTCGTTCCATGTTCGTACAGTAGTCTCTCCCAAATCCCAAAAAAAATGGAACGTAATGTCGTCGTTGGGACGATATTTTCGACTCACAACACTCTGGGGGCACTTGCAAAACGAAATCTACTCTTATATCATTTACATAAGATTTGAAAAGGAATAAGAAACTTCGATATTCGTTCTAACGAGTACGGGCCCTGGATTAATATTTGACATAATCGACGCTGAACCAAAGCTACCTCTACATATTACCATCTATTAGAAAATGGAAATAAAGCGGCAAAAGTAGATGCAGTCAGCGTCTTTGGGATGCTTTCGACTGGTATTATTATGGATCAGTTGAGCTACCTGTAGATTGTTTTTCAACAGTCTGCAGTTAGCCCAATTGTTTCAATTGTAAATACTAGTTCTAATTTGTTTCTACTATAGTAATTCTTTGTTAATAAAGTTATTTTACTAAATAAATAATACTGGAATCCACACAGCATCATCTATAATGTTCAGGCAGTTTTGGTTTAGCTTTGATAATGTCCATAAATATTAATGTACAGAAAAACAGTAGAACCGCTACCAGTGTTGGATTTTTCCCAAAGGAACTGTAATGATTACAGCGGGACTTAATCACGTGCTAGTGTTAATTTGGCTTTGCAAGACGATTTATTTTTATTTTAATATAAAGAAATAAAATGTATATAAAAGTATGTTTCTTCATACATGTAGTGTGTGCCCAACAGGGTCTACAGTGCCTAAAACCTTTAGATAACTTTAGACCAATTATTTTTACCCCCGGGACTCTAATACACGCTGCTGCTTCCAATGTTTTAAACTTAAATCCAAAGGTTTATGTTTTTCATTATTACGTCTATGTTTGTATTTCCCTTTTTTTGTATAAGTTGTATGTGGCTAAGAGTACATTCTTATTCTAGATGAAAACCTCTGTAACATTACCTATAGAATACAATAAATGATTGACTATTATCTAAGCAGTGCGTTTCATATTGCGGTAGTTTATAAACTTCTTGGGTGATACGAAGATGTTTTTATTCTTAATTTACTGTGAAAGACGTCTATTTTCGACACAAAGATTCAAATTTCGGAATATTTGTATAAATGATATCATATTATCTGATCTGCACTTGTTGTTTTTAAGCAAATATTGTTGGTTATAATTACACATTGTTACGAGAACAAAGGAAAAACAACAAATAAAGCTTATGGAGCTTGAATTAATTATATTTGTAGAAACACACGAGCCGAGGGAACGAACAAAACAATGAGAATATTATAATGGTAGCCCAGATTAAAGGACAGCAGAAGAAAATCAAAACGTTTGTACGTATTCAACCTAGCGTACCTACAAACATTTTCGAGAACATTGTTTACAACTCCACAAACAAACAGTATCTAATTGTTATCTAGGTGTATCACAACTAATTTTGCTCTTGTTTCTAAATTATGCAAAGTTCGTAATTAAATTTCTGCATAAACTGTATCTCAAACAGAGATAGTCATAGTCAGGGCTCGTACTCTTAAAAACGATCGATCGAAATTTCTGATTCGTTTTCGAATCAGAAACTTGAAACTATCTCTACTCGATTTTATGCAAGCGACATAAGAGTTGGTTTTGCTCGACAACAAAAACTGAACTTCGATTTTCCTTTTCCGAGCTGGCCCCCAAAACAGTAGGTAGGTTAGCGAAAAAATAACTAGTAAATACCGTTGTGTTGCGTCAAAAGATCGAGTTGGCCGTCTTAGCTTATAAGTTCAGTATAACAACCTACTAACACCATAAAAACATATACCATGAATCAAACCAGCTCCAAAGTTATTAAACCCATTAGTTGACTTACCTTACTAGGCATTCCTGTAGGCGGCGATATAACATTGACGCAGCCGCCCGTACGAAGGTCCCAGAACCGTACAGTCTTATCCTGACTCCCAGAGACGAACATTGCACCTCCCCAGTTGTAGAGAGATAACACGTGCCCGGAGTGACCGCTTAGAGCCTGCAAACAACCAGCTCGTTAACCCCAGACCCACATCACATCAACAGACTATTTAAGTCTACTGCTGAGGCCTAAACAAAATTCAGCTAATCCAATTGCTTCACTTACCGCCGAATACTCAAACGTAAATCAGATTTAGGCTCGTCTCGGGTGACGAATTTTTGACATATTTTCATTTAAACTGTTAAAAACGCGCTACTTGAGACGTGCTTAAATCTGAGTTGCGTTCGAGTATTCGGTGGTAAGACACCGTCGCAGAATCGCCACGTAGAATACCAAAACGTTTCTATGGTGGCGATTGTGCGACGAACATTTTCATAGTAAAGCGAATAGTAGAATAGGGCACCAGGAGTCGACCCTCCCCTAATAAGAGTCTTATTGGCTTCTTCTCATTAGGGGATAGTGCCAAAATCCCCACGCTGGACATGTGGATTGGGGATAAAATGAGGACCCCATGGTCTCTATCACATGAGCAAAACATCTTCAATTGCGTACGACGTATGACGTAGGTGTCGAATCCGTTGCTACATAAACGAATAATTTGAGAGAACTAAAAATGTTGCCGTCGCTTTCTCAATCAGAAATAAAAAGTTTTAATATTTTAAAAAACCTTTTTAAAAACAAGCTTTAAATATTTTTTGTTATTATAGTGCGTAACCCCACACTAAGGGTAATTTCTAAGAAATCAAATAACATAGGGGAGGACGCGGGTTCAAGTCCCGTCGAAGTCGAAAATTTTTGCGATGTTATTTGATTTCTTAAGCTTTAAATACATTGTCATCCAAACAAAACGTGTAAGCGTACAAACATAGTTACATAAAGCTTGTAAAAAGGACACTGAAATTTAAGTTAAATTAGTTTATTTTTGTTACTGATTGAATAGACACCATTATGACGACATGCCAGTGACATATACCGTTGTTGTGTAGGGTTAATCAATGCATGCATGACAATAGCAATACTATTATACCAAAGTACACGCTCAATTTCATAAATAATAGAAACTTGTTGAGTAATTTATATTTCGATAAGGTATTATTTATACCTTATCAAAATACAAACTACTCGTATAAACAGTGACGGAACCGTGGTCCCACTGCGATGTCCCACTGGTGGGACAAAGCTTTTTCGTGGTCCCACCAAACACACACTTGACCGTCCACATCCTCCCACCCCAAGGGGGTCAATATTAACTTACTCCTAACGAAGCCCGGGAGGGGGGGGGGGGATCGTGGGCGACTCTGTGACTGAAAGGGTGTGTATATATATAATTGCACCCAGAGCCATATGTTGAACGGTCAAGTGTGTGTTTGGTGGGACCACGAAAAAGTTTTGTCCCCGCAGTGGGACCACGGTTCCGGAGTGGTATAAACAACTTCGTTTTAATTCTTTTTTATTTAGAACCAAACGCGCCGTCTACTTATTTATTTTTCGACTGATACTAACATTTAATTTTGTAATTTTTTGTGGAAACTTTTAATTAGCCGTTAGTTACCCTAGCTGTTAAATAGAGACAATAAATAATTAACGGCTTATTAAAAGTTTCCACAAAAAATTACTAAACAATTTTGTTTTTTAATTTTATAAACAAAAAACATATTACTAAGAACTTCATACTGATATGATTTTTTATAAAATTAAGTTAAAACAAAATTACCCATTAGTGAAATATATGGCTAGATTGTAATGTTATTCTAGTGTTTTTAAATGCTAGACTTAGATAAAAAAAAACCTAGCTGTTAGTGTTCCTAAAATTGTAAAATACAATAACAGCATCACCGCATCGGGTATCCTTCGCCAGGAAACGTTATCTAGCATTTTAATGATTGTTCTTGAAATGAAACTAAAACTTTCGTAATGTAAGGAACGATGTACGATTTAATCTGTGTAAAACAAGATACTAAGCTTTTTTAAAGAAAATGTACATACCTTTTTTATCAAATAATATTACAATCAATAGAAACAAATTATAATAGTCTTTACAAACAATTGAGCTAACTGCAGATTGTTGCAAACAATCTACAGGGACCTCAACTAATCCATATCAATACCAGTCGGAAGCGTCCTCAAGACGTTGTTGGCTGCATTGCCCCGCTGTGTGGCAATGCATAGTTTCATAGGTTTCAACAAGATTTTATTAAGACACGGTAGATTGATGATATATAATACTTAATTTTATAGCGTTATAAAACAGGGTGTATTTCTGATCTTCCAATATCTGTGGCCGTCCATTCAATACGTGAGGGGTACGGGGGGAGCGGGTCGAGCTAAATCTCTCTCAACACTGACCTGAACTAATTTACAGCCGACGGCGCACTATGATTCAATCAGAACCCGCATTCGCTGATTGCACTTATAACGTGGGTCGTCACAACGAGCTCTGGGGGATTACTCGTAAAACGGAAATCGAAGTTTCTGATTAGTTCTTGACGCTATCTTATTCAAGTGACTTTAGAGTAGGTTTAGCTTGAAAACGAATCTAAACTTCGATTTTTATTTTCCGACTAGGCCCCCTGTATTCTTTACGAAATTTTACTTTGATTTCACAAACTTTTTGTTATTTTCTCTCGATTATCACAACACTCTAGTCTTTTTCACGTAGGAAGCGTGCCATGACGTTTTGGTATGACCATTCTAGAAATGACCTAAGGTGTAATCGCCTTAATTTAATTCGATTTTAAGTGCCTTGAGTGACTTATAATTATAAAACATCGATTTTTCGTAAAATATTTGTATTGACTTCAACTAACAATTCAAGCCTTTTCTTGAATAACAACCAATAGATAGGTAAATGAATAACAAATAATAAAAATACGCAAGCCTCTTGTAAGATGATGTTGTAAGTTACGATTTTAAATTGCAATAATCGATTATTCGATTTTCCTGATTCATTTTTATTTTGGTCATCTCTATAAGGTTCCGTTCTACGCAAAACTAACATCCCTGATTTTACAAGAAAAAAGATTTCTATTTTTTATTACATGTGGAGGCTAATTATAATATAGATTTTGATAATTTGAGTGGCGTACTAAAATTTTATGGGTTAATTAATACGCTGAAGTATGATAGATGGAAATAAAATTTATTTGAATTTTCGAAATATTTTTGTGATCAAATCCTATTCAATTTAAATGAAACGCAGTCCATCTGTCCGGAACACTTCCTACGTGTAAAAAGACTATAGTAGAATTAAAGGCAGAAACACGACTGGGGAAACATCTCGATCGATTTTCTTTTTAAAGTTGCCTTTACCGAAACTCATTATTATTATTACAGCATTATTTACGAATTAATAATATTGGTATTGCTCACAACTATTCATCAATGACCGCTTTATTTTATTTCGTAGAAAACGTACCAAACCGCTTTACCTTTACGAATGGTTAAAGCTTTCTAGGTTGACGTCACGGTGACGCAATACAAGTGTTTGTCATATACGCGGGAAGTGGAATTCAGTGTTTGAATACGATGACTAATTTTGGAAATGGCAATATTTATGATGCGGTCCGGTCGACAGGCCAAAGTTCTGTTATAGCATCAGTAGGCCGTGGAGTTAACACAGGAAGTGTAAATGTTGTTTTTTTTGCCAGCCATATATGTAGATATAAGATAGTATATAAGGTAGTAACTTATAATTTTATATATTAATCTTGAAATATTTAATCTAATTTCCCCTCCACCTGCAACGCCACTTTAAATAAAATGTATGCACTGGATGTACACAGTCGTGTTTTATTGCATTTTTTGATTGCCTGTGCTAAATTGACATTTTCATGGAAAAGAGAACGAATTTATTTTCAGATCGCACTCTAAAAGCTTTTTGGAACAGCCGCATGGTGGTTTCAATTAGTATCCACAGAGAAAATTTTAATTGCATGTATTTTAAAATAACTGTAACCCGCTATCACTTACACCCCCTCGGTGACCACGAGGGGAGAAGATTGAAAATCAGCGCTGCCAGCTTGTACGCAACACAATTTAATTCAAATTATTTTATTAATACCATAGGATCGCAATGTACACTTAGTCAAGTCCAATAGGTAGGTACTTGGATTAATAACATTTCAAAACCAGGTAAAATCATAGAAAATACATAATATCCTACGAGTAATAACATTGAAAGTTAGTGTGAATGTTTGTTACCACTATCTACGTGACTACTTTACCAGCTGTGTGAACCTGGCAAACGACTTTAAGATATCTATGTTCTTATAATCCTATTCGATTATACCGGGTTTGTACCCGATTGTACCGACAAAGTTTTCGTTTGTTCCCTATGGGGAGGGGGAGGTTTTTCAATAGTCGATTTTGACTTTAGTGAGTAATATGGATAATTTTATCTTGGAATTTAATATTTCGTAGTACTAAGGCACAGTTACAGTCAAACCTTGAAACTGCCAACATAATAAACGTATAGTCACACGTTTTCAGGAGGAAACAAACGAAACACATGAATTTAAAGCTGAAAATGTGTTCAAAAATTACCATGGTTTGTAAAGTTTTTTTATGAACATATTAAAAAACAGTGTTTAAACTGACATACTCAGATAAATTTTGAATTATGTAAATGGATTTCGGGCAAACCTGAAAGTAACAAACGGGTAAAAACGAAACACTGACTTGAAACTTCCAAAATAGTCAATGGTTGACGATTTTCGGAAACTGACAAGGTTTCTTCAGAAAATTACAGCTAAGATTCTAGACTACTTAACCGATTTAGATGAAATTTGGTATGTAGATAGTTTAAATATTAGAATAACACATAGGCTAATCTACTTTTCATAAATTAACAAAAAATTCAAAATGGTGGTAAAGTTTCTATGGAAAATTATTATTCCTTGGTTCGATTCACTCAAAACTTGGTACCTATAAATAAACTTTATAGTGAACTAGTTTATGCCCTCGGCTTCGCACGCGTTGTTTCTACGGAAAGTTTTAAGGTGATTTCTATCCCATGGGAACTGATTTACGGGATAAGAAGTAGCATATGTTTGATTCCAGAATAACGAATTTAGAATTACTTGTAAGTATGCAAAATTTCAGCCCGATCCGATTTGTACTTTTGGCGTGAAGAGGTAACAAACATCCATCCATCCATCCATCTATCCATGCATCCAAACTTGCGCATTTATTATATTAGTTTGATAATGAATCACGCATTTTTTTCTTTTATACAACTACCCGTAGGGGGTTTGCAATAAATTTGTGAAATTTCATCGCAGGCGAAACCGCGGGGCGCAGCTAGTAGAAAATAAATAAACAACAGATAATAATATAAGGGAGCTGCAATAGCATTGTCAAAATTGCAAAGTGTAAATTAAGATATTAATGTCAGATTAAATATGTAGTAGCACAAGGCTGAATTACTCTTAACCAGGCAAAAGGTAGCTTTTGCCTGGTTAAGTAATTTATGTTGTATAATTTGTAAGTAATTTATGCTGTATAATTTTAGTTCAATTTAAGACTTTTTTAAAGAATACATTCCCAGCATCGATCAAAAATTTCCGGCCGGCCCCCCTTAGATGCACAATGCGCGTCCTGAAAACGTCAGTATCAAAAGGTATCCCATTTGGCATTTTGGGATACCTTTTCAACTAGTGTCAGTTTAGCTCTTGGACCGAAAGCATGGTCAAGTGCTCGTATAAAAAATGCAATAATCGACCGACCATGCAACAGAAAAAGGATGGAATTTCTTATTTTCAGTAAGTTTTAATGTAATTTTTACCTGTGTATTGTGATATGAGCCAATTGAGCCTTATATACTTGAGAAATCAGCATTAAATATTGTTGTTGGGTTTGCCTATGTAAAAATATTTATTTTGTTCTAAGTTGATGAAGGGAGCGGCTATTGTTTCTAATTTTTTTTTAATTTATTTGTGGTAAGTTGTAAGTGATAATTTTTTTTTCATGATAAGACATTTAAAAGTACTGGTTGAGGTTTATAAAATAACTAGCTGACCCGCCCTTAATTTTATTTGCGTGGACTCTCTAATAAAAGAAAGATTACCAAAAGTATGAGATATAATCAACTTAGTATTAAATTTTTATAACAGTGTATAAATTATTTTAAGGTACCTTCCTACCTACTTACAAAATAAAATTAAATAAATTCGACTCTACTAATCTCTTGTTCCGCATGCAAAAAACTTGACAGGCTCTGCGCAAACTGTCTGCGTCAAAACAAAACGTGGACACTTATGAGTGTTATTCTTGTAAGGTTCTAGGTATCTACGCAATAAATGATTATTTATTGCACGAGCGAGGGAAGTCTCTGATTCAAGTCTGGCAAAATTTGCTTTCCCCTGTCGGTTACTGGATAACTAGGTTTGTTGGTACTCCTCTATCCGTCGTATTCTAAAACTGTTCTGGACGAAACTTGGTACAGGTACAAGTTATAAATTTTTTTGTCGTCGGGGATTATGGATTAGACTACCTATTTCTTCAAAAAAGGAGGGCGGGCAATAAGGGGCAACTGAATCTCTCCGCCTTATAAGATCCGATTTCGCTGTTTTTTTTTATTTGAGTGACTTCAGGTTAGTCTCATAAAAATTGGTGAAGATCTGATGCGAATCTTTGGCGTGATGAACAGAATAGCTTTTCTTTGTTTTTAATAGCAGACCTCGCGAGCTCAAACTCAATTGAGTATGAGCTCGCGAGGTCTGCTATTCGCAGCGCTACTGGTTCATTTATTTCAGTGAAATTACAATGCACATGCATGAACCATTAGAGGCAATGACGCAAGGAAACGAGGCGACAGCGGTTATTGTTTGTTAAAATACTGACGAATGAATTGCCGGAGCTTCTATTCATTTACGTAAAAGCGCGATCGGCTTCTACGGTTCAATGCCCTTAAGTTTGACTTTGACGACCAATGTTAACTTTCATTGCCCAAGAATATTACTTCAATTTATGATAACTTTTATGCCTTGAACTCAAAATAGGTAGGTAATCTTATTATTCCTTTGATGAGGTGATTCCAATAAAAACTAAGGTTTCATTTGATTTGAACATGATGAAGCTGAATAAATAACCAATTACGCTCTTATTTCTTTGTTGATGTGACACAGGAGGAACTTTTATATTAAAGGAACATTTAGGTATATATATTAAGTGATCATAACCATAAATAAGACTCTAGAAAGAGATCAGTAGGCAATAAGTGGGCTTCGAGGATAACAAAGCAAATTGTTTCTAGAAACAGGATTAATAGCGATCTAGTAAAGCCGCCACTTGCCGACGGTAAATAATATCCACTTTATAGGTTCGTACAGACCTACGCAGTATTAGGTCTTCGGAGCAGCAGCGAAATAGCAGGGTATGCGGTAATCCTCATCGCTTAAGGTGGTGCCCTACCTCGTTATTGTGTGAAGAGGATAGGCATAGGATTTCGCGTTCACAGGAGCGGGACAGAGCAAAGCGGCGTAAGCCCAAAAATCAAGTTTTTAGTAGTTATTTGCTCCAACAAACAGTTAGTAGTAGAATAGTTAATTGAAAAAAAGGCAACATATAAAATGTTCTTTATACTTAGCTCAATTACTATGCTTAATCTCAAGATCGTATCGTCTGTATTTATTGAGAAATTAGGGTTTTAGTAAAAAATTAGAAGTAACATTGCTGTTTTTTTCTATCGAGAAAATTTTATGGAATCGTGTTTTCGAAACATATGATCGATAGAATAAGTCCTGAACTTTACCATATATACATTTCAAAGTTAAATATTCAGTAGTTTGGAAGATATGGAGGTCCGACGGAGTTGAAAATAAGCAATTTGAGGGTAGGTACCCCCTTAAATACTCGACGGAATAGCGGACCTTGCGAATCCGAGCGCGAAATCCAAGCTGAACTTACCACTACCGCTCTCGATACCGAATATAGATCCTACTTAGAAGTAAATCCTTCCGACAATTTTCAAGACAACTTCCGCTGATCGCAACATAAGACTCAGTACTTACCTAGCCGTGCTTTAGAGGTTAATCATTTTCAAAAAACAAATTTTCATGTTAATCTGGATAATGAATAAAAAAATTGGTTGTCTGTAAAGTCGGTTTACTGACGATAGTTGAACGTGACAACGTCTTAAGAAAATACTGATGGAATGGTAGCATTTGATACTCGATCAAAACATGTAAATGTACTATAGTATAGCAGCTGTCCACGCAGACGCATCGCTCACTCAAGTAGGAGAGAGACGGGTGTCGAGCGCTCTCGCTTGCACTTCAAGCCTTACATGGAACACCTCAGAGCGAGGTAACGCCGCATGACGTCATGTTTTTTCGTGCGTGCAGCCGGCTCTATCGAATTATAAGACGTTGTCACGTCAATAAAATCTAATTTTCCCTACATCTTTTAGGAAAAATTAGTAGGAACAAGTTACAAATAGTATTTACAATTGAAAAACTACAGACTGTTGCAAACAATATACTCTTATGTAGATACAAGAGTTAGCTGAACTGAAAGTAATAGGTTTTGGTTGATTGGACGAGTGTTTAATGTACCTACTGACACGGCTCAATGTTTTAAAACATCGTGTGTGCCCAAAAATCTATGACTACTGTTTTCCCGAGTGGAAAACAGTAGTCATAGATTTTATATTGACTACAGTCAGCAGGGTTCAATTTAAAACTTTCCCTACGATTTCCCGACAAAGGGGGGTTTTCACACTGGTAGTGCATTAGCTTGGTTTGCAAAAAACATTAAATATTGTAGCTCAAGCGCAATAAAGTCTTCATTAAATTCATTTGCTCGTGCTCTAGTATTTCTCCTCGCAGACTATCGCCCGCATTATGAAAGCTTTTATGTATACATAATCTATGCTTTGAATACATTAAGTATAAATAAATAAATAATGCTGGGTAATCCACACATCATCATCTAGCCCCAAAAGCTAAGCATAATATAAAACATTACATAGATTGATATTTTTATTATACATAGAAACGACCAGAACACCCAGAACTAATTGTAGATCGTACAAATATTTGTCCTAAGGCGGGAATCGAACCCGCAAGCTCATGTGCCGCAGGCGGACCTTCGCCCGCTGCGCCAGATCGGTCGCCCGTAGTATGGTAGGAGACATATTATTTTAACGGCAACTCACACAACAATACACAGTAAAAATGTTTACCGAACCATATTATATGTGAAAAACCTCCCTCAGACCACTTTTTTCGAATTCCTTTTATGATGGGAAAATGATCCCTATATCAAGACGAATTGATTGAGCGTTAAAACACACCTCAGTCGTAGTTCTTTCCGCAGAGTTATAGAAGCACCAAAATTTCGATGAGCGTAACTAACAGAAGTGAAGTAATTATAGCCCGTTTAGCCACAGATCTAAGTAAAATCTGTAGATATGTTACGTTCCCCCAGAGCGGTTACTCAACAACTGGTCTGTGTGACAACTACACACATATACTCGCTTTCAGTTATATTTCGAATCTGTGCAAAAATTATAATGAACAAAGACGAGGGCATTGCTGTAGTCTTTTAGTCAATAATTACACGAAAGTACGTCGTAGCAAGCACGCGTCACACGAACGCCGCCGGTCCGGCCACGAATGGGGTGGGTGCACCTAATTGCAACTAATTTGAGCCTACCACTTTCGAGAAGCTAGTACCTTCTCTCCCCTTTTTTAAGTAAATCGATGCTGTTGGCTGAAAAAGGTGAAGGGTTTACCGAAATATAATCGAATGAGATCTCCTAATTCGTATCCCTTTGGTCAATATTTCCATACATATTTCGAGGAACTAAATTCAAACCCATTACTACCTTGGGAATAATGACATTACTCCCAACTAGAGGATTTCATCCCGGGGTCCCGGTCGATTTTCGATCCCGATAATTTCGGGATAACATTT
This sequence comes from Eupithecia subfuscata, assembly GCA_963564075.1. Taxonomy (NCBI): domain Eukaryota; kingdom Metazoa; phylum Arthropoda; class Insecta; order Lepidoptera; family Geometridae; genus Eupithecia; species Eupithecia subfuscata. The sequence continues at coordinate 17,636,659 of OY751095.1, forward strand.
TACAAATCCCGGGGTTTTCGGGATTGAGAAAAAATTCAAATCAATAATTGTTAACATTATAAAAAAAACGAAGCGCGTTATAGTAAACACAAATTATAAGCTTAAAATTATAACAAAAAAATATGAAAAAAGGCAAATCAGATGAATTCTGTTGAAATCGGTATAGTTTTCTTTTAACATATTAAAAATAATAAATAACTGGAATGAATATTCATAAATTTTATTCATCTTAACTAAGTTGATTTTTTAAATTTTATAGTGTTAATTTATGTAAAATTAAGTTTGTGTCATTTAAGTTGATTTTTACTATGCTTTGAAAGTAAATAAAAACTGATTTTCAAATAATACTTCGATTTGATTTACCTTTCTACGATCCCGGGATTATCCCGGGATTATCCCGGGATTGAAAATAAAGACCGGGATCGAATCCTATACTCCCAACGTGTCTCTATCCATAATGAGACTGAATTTGGAACATAATTTGGAACATCAAATATGTGTTATTTTTTTTTACCAAGAAGATCCGTACAGTGAGCTGCTTTACGAAATTCGAACTAGCCTCTGTTGAGAAGGCGGAACAAAATACTAATGCTGCGAAACACATAACCAAACTTTTACGAGTTACTCGCAACTCCGGATTCATGACACCCGTGATCTAAGACAATGCTTTACGCACTAGGTGCATAAACTTGTATTATTAGCACGTTGGGAGCGTATAATATGTGTTGTTATGCTCTAAACCTGCAAATGCACTACCAGTGTAGAGAGACCTTTACGTTTCACCGATAACTCGCTTGCGCCTTGTTGATTCGAACTAGCCGCCCGCCGCTCCCCCACTCTGCCAACACGGATACGCTCGCACTATTCAACCGCAAAACGCACGACAGAGTTGACTTTTGAGACGCTCAAGGTTTTAGATTGGTCACGCGTGCAAAAAAAATTGCAGAAACAACATTTTGATTCAAAGTTAGTTTTAAAATTCATCGCAAATGGTTTACAATGTGCACAAAACTTCATAACTGCTGCTAAATTAGTTATAAACCCTATAAAATAGTATGAATCCGTTTTTTCTTGCGTTTCCAACCACCTTATGGCCGCGGGCAGTAACCATTTTTTGCTAATAATTACGTAAAACGAAGGAATTAATATGAATATTTAGTACAAAGTGATACCTTTACTTTTTTCTTAGATTTTGAATAATGAAGGCGCAAATGTGAAAACTAAATTGGATTAACCGAAAGTTTATTTATTTAATGTCGCATCTCTACCTGGACTAAATAAAAAATACTATTACAGTACAGGGGCATTAAAAAATCTTATAATAAGCACAAATGCGAACACAGAATTTGGTTAACCAAGAATAATGGCGCATCTATGCTCGAACGAAACAAAAAATCTATAAGTAATACGTATAACCAACTGGACAATAAATTTTGATACTAAAATTCCTTCGTTTAAGGTTATAGGAAAAATATTGGCAGCGCTAATTAAGCCTTAATACACATCATTTACGTGCCAGACTAGTAATCCTAGATCGCAATGATTTATCAGGAAACTATCATAAATTTCGTGAATCTGGTGTTTGGAAGACCACTCCTCGTATGCAATATGCACAGCCGACGTATACATTTTTATAATACAGCCGACATTTTGACAGGGCGATCGCGCGAGAGATCACGGAAGGATCCACACGGGAGAAGGAAGCCCCTGAGCTACAAACACCCACTGCTTTAGTAGCTCGGGAGCTATTTTTCAGAGATAACGGATTGGTTTTTTAGCTTGACCATTGTTTGGGGAAAATGATCATAGAACAGGCATCCGTTTTCATGTTCTCGAAGGTGTCTTAATTTTCACGCATATTTTTTTTTACTATAACTTTATTTCCTAATGGTTATCGTTTTGGACTAGCTAGTGGGCGTAGAGTGAGCTAATGTATTTTGCACACTCTATGCTCACTAGTTGAGAATGAAGGAAGATAGTGAAAGCGAGGATGATGCTCAGAATGCGGAAATTCGAAGAAAAGTCACTGCTCTATGGGGACAGTGGCGGAATTCGTGTTTGAAATTATCATTATCTACAGCTACACTATGTTTTGCCATGGAATTGTTTGACGCAAGTGACCACGAAATATCACTATTCACTTATCAAATTAATTATATAGCTTTGATACAGTCTTGTTTTCCAAGATCCCAAAAAACCCGTATTTTTTAAATTCTCGAAATGAAATGCATGGTATTAAGAACATTATCTTGATCACGTCGAAGATCGAATATATTTGTCAAAATCCTCCAATACAACAGTAATAAATGAATTCATAACCATTGTGATCTTATGGTTTTTGAAGCTAATACAAAAGCTTTATTACGGGAAGCTGTAGAAAATATCGGTGTGCATAAGTCTTGCGAAAAAAATCAAGAAAAAACAAGAATTGCCATCAGGCAGGAGTTCATAGAGTGTATCTTAAGTGTCTGCTACACTTAGATACACTATAAGGACTCCTATCTACATTTACAATAATATCGGCGACCATAAATAAATTGTACGTTCAGTACTGTAGACGAATAAGCAGGAGAGTGCAAAGAATTATCTGGTCGTAGGCTCTCGTACTATGTGTTCGTAATAGCGTAACTTCGCTCACAATGCAACACTGTTGCTGGCACGCATTTTACAGTTGTGGGAAAGATTTTTAACGTTGACACATATTCCCACGGTGCGGTTGGAATCAGACGAGCGTGCTTATTGTGTACGCGGTGGAAAATTGATGCCACTACAAGATCGCAAGAGAACTAAATGTATCGATCTTCTATCAAGAAAGTGGGGTAAATTTCTACCTATATCTGCAACGAAATATTATCATGAACGATAAACAGGTTACCTGTCCCTCGTGTTACTGAGGCGTAATACCCCTGTGACAGCGGAATTATGCCGAAAGCTTAGGGATACCCGGTTTTTGGCACGCGAAATTAAATAAGTGATTGGGGATTTTGAAATGTTTTAGAAGGAATAAGTTGTAGAGTCCTGTTCTTTTCTAATATTATAAAAACTAAAATTATTCTGTCTACCTTTCCACGCTTAAACTGCTGAAAGGGTCTTAAGGCTACACAAGTCGTTGACGCGAACTCGTCGGTGGGCGAGGCCTAAATGGAAGCTATCTCACCTGATATAGTAGACATACCCGCGCGCTAGGATGAAGTGCACAATGATTCTATCATAAAACGGCCGCGTAAAAAAATGGGATCAGACTTTTACCAAAAGTCTTTTTATAGAAAAACTATTGAGTATATCTTTTCAAAATAAAATTTCAACTTTTGAATAACTAAACTGTGTCGACATGGGCTTTATTTTGGAGTTTTCTTTCTCCGTATATTATGAATTTTCGCCCAATTTTGGGCTAAAATCATTAATGAAATACGAAAGTTCAGATCTTGTATTTTTCAAATGTATACTTTTTTACGGTTTTGGGTGTATTAGAACATTGATAATGACGACATAAACACCTTATTGACAAAGAAAATCACTATCGAGAATAATTTGACATCAGCGTAGTAGTTACCCTTCCACGTTTGGAAAGATGAGCGACTCGTTTAACCCTAAGGGGCGAACCCTAACGGAAACCCATTAGGTTGTCAAACTAAGCCTAGATCTCAGTTCTCAGCGAAGCCCTCTGGTAAAAAAACTCGAATTTCATTAGTGCATTTTACACCAAGGCGAGAAAGTGATCAATCCATACCGAGTGTGTCGTTTTGGGCCCGAGGCGCAGCCGAGGGCCTTAAAACACACGAGGTAGGAATCGCAATTTCTGCCGAGTGATAAATAGTGTTTTATACTACACCTTCGAGGAAAATAAAAAGCAGAATTAATTATTAATTGAAATCGCGCCGAATGATGTTGGTAAAACCTCATTGACCGCGCCAGCCTTTGGGTTCTTTTTTCAAAATATTGTTCGGAAATCGGAGGAGGCCTAATGGACTTGGAGTAAAAACTTTTTGTCGTTTGACCGAACGAAAATAACCATAGCTACCGGCCGATCTTTTAGGAAATTAAAAAAATAACACGTTAGAAATGGATTTCCATACACTTTTTCCTCCCGCTAAAACACGTGAGAAATGAAATTCCATAGAGTTTTTCCTCCCGGTTTCCTATAGGCCTGCAAAGACATACTTTCTATTCTATAAATGGAATAGGAATAGGCAACTTTCCGAGCAGGTGTAGTATAAAAAATTTTACATCATACTTTGGTTCCTTATATGTAAAAATACGATTGAGAAAAAAATACGATAAAAGAATCATGAAAGTGCACTGTTTCGCACATAATTCGAGATCTCAGGAACTCTGCGGTCTATTGAAATGACTGATCTTTTGATTCGTAGGTTATACTAATTAATTGGTTCCTTGAGCCAGTTTCTTCATAGTAGTTGTGTAGTTTTCTTGTAAATAAGCAAAAACTTGATATTTGCGCTTACGCCGTTTAAAAATCGTATGCTCTGTCCCACTCCTGCGAACGCGAAATCCAATGTCTATCCTATTCACAAAATGGCAAGGGCACATTGCCAACCATTATGTGAATAATTAATGTAATTTGGCGGGGAGGTAAACGGTATCCCGGGGACGGACATAGGCTACATGAAAAGCGCGTGCAAAGCCGCAGGCAGAAGCTAGCTGAAGAATAAATTAATCAATCCTAGAGATACAATCTATGTTAATATGTTTTCCGTACAACATATAAAAATTACGCAATTGGTATTTTTTCCCTTCACTCACGTGGTGTAAGGTAGTTACGTAAATAAAGTCATCCCCTATATCTCCCTTTGGATATGAATTTTACATGAAAAATAATTATTTTGTCGAATTTATTTACACTTGCGTATCCACTGTACATATGCGTACCAGTCGTGCATGTTTAAAGTTCATAAAATAACCATGACATCCGAACGCCAGGTTGTTATCATAATGCCCATTTTTGTAAATAATTTTAAAAATAATGTTTTAAAAGAACGTAACAATTTAAATGACTTAGAAACTTGGGAATCAGTTGAAATAACCTGTTGAAAAATTCCTAAACAAAAATAAACACACAATTTTTTTTTGCCTTTTGACGAAAGGGCAAAAAGGTTAGAAGAAACCTGTTGAAAAAAACCAACGAATGTCGAAAACTAAAATAAACACACACAAAAATTTGTTTGCCTATTGACGAAATGGCAAAAAAGTTTGAAGATTTAGTACAGTTTAGTTTTGGTGACATCTAAATTGATATCAGTGTTTCCGACATGCAAAAAAAGAATTGTAAAAGCCTTCTGATTTATGTAGCAGAAAACTACAATCAGTGTGATTCTTCACACTGATTGTAGTTTTTGCTGTATGTGTGTCGGTAAGGTAGTCAACACTTACCTGGAATGTCTTCCCTGTCGCGCAATCTGTGACGTAGATCTTGCAGTCGCCTGCCCCTCCGCTGACCAGCAAGCTCGTTTTGTTCGATGTGTCTTCGATAAAGCAAACGTCACGGACTGTGCCGTCATGCATGCTTAGCTCCACCTGAGTGACAGAAAAGGAAACATGTTCAGCGAATTTAAAAAGAAATGCAATTTCATACATCTTGTGGAAGATAAGGTTTACACAAAAACAAACGCCGCGGTCGAAAAGCGACGTCAATTCCAACGCTTAAAACCACAATTTAACAAGGAACGTTTTTAAGGAAAGTCTTTAATTATTTTTTAAACGTCACGTCACATTAGATTATTTCCCTCTTAGCATGTCCAATATAGTTACTAAGTATAATTATTTTGTTGTAATGTATTAGTGTATTAGTTTAGTAGGTATTATGTGTATTAGTATTAATAGTTGAGATTTACGTTAAGAAGCACCGCCATCCTTTATTTTTATCCTATCGTTTTGGTTGCCTGGAAGAAATCGCTATAAGCAATAAGGCCGCCAGGTCCATTGCTGTTCTCTATATGTTTCTATGTAAAATTTGTTTTCTTAAGGTGATGAATAAAAGTATTATCTATTTATTTAACTGAAGTTTCGCTTTAAAAAACTCTTTAAAATCTATCAATTGAAACTAAAATTGACGACGGCACTTCACGTCACCGCACAAATAATCATGTTAATTATTTACATTAGTACTAGAGTACGGTAAAACGGACCTGCGGATAGAGTGGATTTTGGTCGGCCACATCGTCACTTTCCATCAGGTGAGATTGTGGCCAAACAAAGATCTAGGTATATACCATAAACAAGATCCGTCAACTGCGAGTGTAACTCGCGCGCCAAGGCTTTCGAAGTTTGTCAATTATAGAAAATAGGTACTAGACGTACCGGTTAGAGATCTAGCTCTTTAATGAATACCTAAAAATAGTAGGTCGAGTGATCGCAAAACTTAATGAGCTCTGTGAACTTGGACACGGAAGCAAAACTGCGCAAGTACAATCAAATAGAAAAGTGATATTTACCAACTAGCAACCCCGGCTTCGCGCCGCCGCCGCGCCCCCGTTCCAAACTACAGTTTATGTCTATTTCTGGTATTAAAATTAATGTTTATACAAACATAATACCAAAATTATTTGTAATCCGGGCATATTTCCACAATATTATTGTATTATTTGCATTTAAATAATATATATCTAGGTTCCTGGATAGTGTTTTTATTCAAAATACTTCCCTGAAATGAAATGAAAGCCAATCGAATTTGCATATTTTTATGCCAAAATTGACATGTTTTTTTCTTGTATGATTCGTGTTAAAAACAACAATAGCACAGATATTCTGACTGAGTTTTTATATTTCCATTATTAAAATAATTTCCATGATTCAATCTGCACCGGCCGACGTGTCGAGGCAATCGCTCGCGGAATACAGACAACGGTACAAGTACACATAGACTGATTGATTGACAATACGTGTTGTATGCAAATCACCAGTAGAGTCGTGCCGAACCAGATTACGTGGGTAAAAGTTATTTTTGAAACATTATAACCCTATCGTACGCAGGTAGGGTTATTATTGCTGTAGATGTCAGCTTTAACGCGCAGTTTTATGTTGTTTTGAGTCTCTTAACCTAATTACCTAGAAGAAATGCGGTCAACAGCCGCTTTATGTTCTGTATGTGAAAGTAGCTTAAAAGGTTGGCTTATGTATAAAACACATAATTAAACAGTTTGATGAACCTACCCTGCCTCCATTTCCCGAGGCAGGAAGTAATTCCACCAGGCAAGAAATCGGTTACTTATCATTTCTTACATTCCTACCTCATGTTCTTAATAAACACGGGATATATTGTATAAAGTGCGTACTCATGGATATAAATTTCGTTCAATAATTCTATCAAGGTGGAGTAATTATCAAGCGCAACTCTAGACATTTACGAACGAGCACTTGCTGTAGCAAGTAAGAAACAATCGACTACCAAATCACCGGATATATTACACGATAAGGAATTATCTAATTGCTAGTATTTTATATGACCGGCATACGATAGTAAAATAGGACAGTATTAATCTTTATAATCTAACTAAATATTTTATCTATTTATTTGCAGATAAATGTTCTGAGAATTCTATTTCCATACCCGATGTTTTAATTTGACACAACATTACAAAATATAAGATTCAAAACAAAGTAAACAATTAATGAGTCAAAAGTTCAAAATTCTTTATATTAACCTTCTAGGGTGAAAGAGCTTATGTTAGGAGAGACTTCCTGGCTACGCAGTATAAAACGCATAAAGAAGAAAGAATACCTCTTCTCCTCTTTGCTAGCCCTAGTTACTTGATTAAGATTGTGTAACGCTACATATAAAGTTCACTTACTCTTATTCCCTGGGTATGGAAAGGTTGATCAGGATGTTCGTCGAGACCCCTTACCTTTAGTAAGAGAGGACACACGACGAATAATGGTCAAGTGAATTATTAGGTGTACATACCTCTTGACCTTCCAGGTTGCAGGAATGGCTGTCGAACCTCATCATCTTTACAGTCTTGTCGTTGGAGCCTGTCGCCAGTAGGTCCCCGGCGGGACTCCACGCGAGGCAGTAAATACTGCCTTTATGATGTTTCGTTCTCTTTAGAAGCACTGTGGGCGCTGTCGGGGCGCTGTTTTCTCTGTTGAGGATAATTAACATTTGGTCATTGATATTTAAGGCCGATTTACACTTCAATAAGTACAGTAGCGAGTTAAGAAATTAGTCAGTTAAGTAGTACATAGTAAGTAGGAAGTAGCGTCTAAACGGGGTTTAGTCCAGTAGTCATAAGTTGCGGTTCCGAGAAGAAGACCGACTAGTCTACGCGACTGCGTTAACGGTTGTTTTACTCGACTTCCTCCGAAAAAGTTGTTTTAATCCAGAAAATGGACGTTAAATTGTTTTACAAAAATTTACGTGCATATTAATATACAATGTGTCCGGTCAAAAATGTTGACAAAAACTTTTTTTTTGTCTTATAAATTCTCTTTTCTTTTATTATAAAATAGAACTTGCAACAATGTTAACATTGCTTTATTGTCTACATTATTGGCTATCAAATGAGTCCTCTATCATTTTCCTAAGACCTCTACATGGGTAGCTATACCTTAATCAGTACAAGAACCCGTGCTTCGAGGCAACAGAAAACAAAATGGCTGCCATTTTATCATAAAGAGAGAAAAAAAATAGGGATAGTGATTTGTCGATAAAATTTACCGTATTTCACCCCCCCAAAGTCTCCGACACCGGTGACCAGACACATTGTATAATAATGTACTTAATGAGAGAAATAGTGTCCATACTTGTACACAATTTTGAAAATGAAATATTCATAGAAATGAGTAGACCATCATGTTTTACATATTCTTGTACAAATAAAAAGGTAGTATTATCAGACCACTTCATTTTTGGACAAAAAACAAGAGTACGCGGCCGCTGTGTGTAAACTTAATGGACTGTACTAAACTCGCCCGTCTACATGCCGGCCAGTTAAGTTAGCGGGGTGCGAGAGACGCGAGAGAGGGAGCTACTTCGCACTTGGACTAGCCGGAAAATAGGATCGCAATCTATTTAACTTAACTTAATCAACAGCTTACTACTTAACTCGCTTTTGCTGTTCAAACGTTATTATCAGCTTAACTCGCCAATGACGAAAGTTAACTCGCTACTGTACTTATTTAAGTGTAAATCGGCCTTTAGTATCGTATCGTAGTATAAAAGGAGGATGGGTTTATCGACAGGGCAGTAAAGAGAGGTACCTTAACCTTAGCTACAGGAAAACGAGACTTATTCATAATTTTTTGAGAAATTTTCATCCCCGTTCACAATTTTGATGATACTGTACTAAAGTTACATTTTAAAAACAAACTTTTATGATAATCTTATTTTGTTTCATTTTACTATTCGTTCCAATCTTGATATATTAAGTCTATGTTCAGATGGCAAAATTGTGAATCGCGTAAAGAAAATATATTAGGTAGCCGTATTGAAATTCTTTCTGAAAGTTAAATACCCTCCACGCTGGACCTCCGAGAGGAGGACGTCCTGGCTGAGGCATCAGGTTATTTCTGTCATTTTAGTGTATTGTCATCAGAACCCAATGACCATGCAAAATTGCACATTGTCGTAAGTTGAGAGGAAGTGGTTGAAATTTCGATTCCAAGATTTTACCAAAACGTACATACAGGTGACGTTTAGTAATACAGAAGCTTGTGATAAATAAATAAGTAGTATCGGATGAAATACCTACCACAATGTTTCTGATCCGACGACCGATCCAACGTTCATAATTTGACACAAGTTCTCTCGAAATACCATGATCATTTATTTCTAAGAATTCGAAACCTATGAGCAGGTTCACAGAAGGTCGCACCGACGACACTTTTACCGGAACGACGGTGTCGGATACATTTTGGCGAAGGTATTTCAAAAGCCCTTGACCCTTAGGGCGACCCGATAAAACTGCATCAGTGAACCTGCTCTGAGATGTCCGTTCATGTAACCCGCGTCCTATGCAATGGTGGCCATGGCGTCGATGAAATAGTGCAATCTTCAAAAGACAATCTAAGACGGTCCTAACATTAGCATCAGAGTATAATGCTTGCCGGGTGTGGTCTTCCAATTTGGGTAGGTTCGCTTTAATCATTAGCATGTTTGGCAACTGGATCGATAACCGTATTATCCGTTCAGTTTGGAATCGTAAGGCCACTGGTTCCAAACTAATTACTCGCGGTTTTGTAACAGCTGAATAGTTTAAACTTTTTTAGAAAATTCCTATACAGTTTCGTTCCATTGAAACCAATCAACAAACATACTTTCACTCAAAAATACATAAATAAAGCTGATTTTAATAACTTTCACATATTATGTAAGTAAGTGTAATCCCATCAAAAACATAACTGTGATGACTCGGCCATATACGTTTAGTTAGTGTCTTCACCGACAAAGGAGCTGAGATTGCCTTGGGACAAATGTTTGTACGATCTGCAGATATTTGTTCAGGGGTTCTGGATGTTTTTCTATATATAATAAAAAATATCTATCAATGTAGTGTATTGTATTATGTATATCAGTTATCTAGTACCCATAACACACGCTCTGCTTAGCTTGGGGCTAGATAATGCTGTGTGAATTGTCCAGCATTATTTATTTATTTATTATACAGGGTGTTCGGCACAACGTTTGTTTTATGGAAACTGGGGGTAGATGGAACCAAGGGGTATCATCAATCCTTGGCGGCTCTTTTAACCCTGAAAAACCTCTCGGCTATTTTGAAGTTTTTTTTTAAAGATTTTTCAATACATTTCCGATATTTGAACTATTAAACGTTATGTTTATTTGTACGAAATAACTTTTTAATTACCTACTTCTGGCAGGTTAACCCTTATTAAATAACCAATATTATAAATGAGATTTACGGAAATAAATCAGCTAAGGGCATGTAACTGAAATGAAATTCAGGGTATTCAAAATGGCAGATGTTTTGCATAAACACTTATTTTGGTCATGTTTTTTAATGTGGTATTGACACATGTGTCCACATACCGTTGGAATGGCCATGAACTAGAAAAGTTTTAGTTAATTATAAGATCAGAGACACATTTAGTTTTATCTTTTATTCAAACAAAAGTTAGACTCTCAGTTTTAATTTTCTCTTTTCAACACTTTGTATGCTCATAGCCGCTTTACTCGTATTTACCTAGATCTCACGTAAATATTGATTTTAATAGGAAGGTCTAACATGCCAAATGTAATAAAAAAAAATTGCAAGCCATGTTATTTGGTACAAGTAAAGTTACAGCACTAAAAATATTAATTATTAATTTCTGAAATACTTTAAATTTCGGAAAACGTCAAAAAAAACGTCAAAAAAATCTTCAAAATTGCCGAGAGGTTTTTCAGGGTTAATAAAGCCGCCAAGCTATTGCACTTGGTTCCACCTACCCCCAGTTTCCATATGACCAAACGTTGTGCCGAACACCATGTATATATAGTATGCGATATATGTGTATAGATGTTAATTTGTAACGTTCTTTCATTATTTAAGTTATGCCTTAACAAGTTATTTTTTCATCGTATCGTAGGTGCTAGTATTGTTGAACTTGCCAAGACACATTGAACATTTTTAGTTATCGGGCTTTTTCCTTCGATTGTGCTCGATGACCTGCCTTCATGCCAAATTACAATTACCTAGGTCTTCTAATAGTGACTTAGATTTTTGATGGGTCAGTTGTTAAAAATTGTATTTAAAAACTAAGATATTTAGTAATGAAATTTAAGAATCCTACTCTATTTATGGATCTTAATGGATATGCAAAAATGCTAGTTGGGAGGTTTAATAATTTCCGAGATACAGCAGGGACGAAAAGCGTGCGTAATAACAAATTTTGCCGTCCATTTCTCTACGAACTTGGCTGAGCCTCTATATCGCGTCTCGATACGGAATAATGTTTCTTTTTGGCATAGAAACACGACAAATACTCTCCTTGTTTGCCCTGTTGGGTAATAAATAAGGCAAGGGCAAAAATGTACTCGTGTACCGGTTACGTGCGAGCTCGCTTACTGTTTATGTCTAGCTCTAGAATTTAGAAAGGCAATGAAAGCAATGCATCACACAAGCTTCATTATTACCATACCTAACAACCGTCGCAATACACCATTATTTGAAACCGGGTCTTTTATAACGCATAATATCTGTGCGTTGTAACAATGCGTTGTTATTATAATTTACTAAGCTAGTACAAAAGAAACTAGCAGGCATTGTATTCCGTATGTGACAGGTCTCCCTCGATAGTTCTTATTCTAAAGTGTGCAATTTACGGACTCGCAAATGAATAATAAATATTACTATGGAATTAAACTTAAGTTTTGTTGAAATTGTTGTCTTCGTTGATGAAACCTTGACTTATGTGTTAATCATCGATACGATCTACGGCTAATTCTAATCCATTTCTATCTACCTCATGGAGCTCAAGTGGGGCGAAACACTTCATCGCGCGTCATATCGCGGCTTGCGTTCTCAATAAAATGTCTCTAGCGGTAACAACTGCGTAATTCACAACCGAAGTTTCGTAAGAGGTCGAATTAACGACCGACACGTACACTAGATATAATGTTCGTAACGTTATAGCTTTCTCTACTCCCAATACGCTAGTATTTTCTATGTAGGTATTGTATTTTGTTACTGCCCGAGGGTTCCCGAATATTGTAGGTACCCCATGAACTAGCCTTAGCCAGTCCCCGGAAATTTCCTATTCCGTCCATCGGGATGACATAGTGTTGATATTTTCTATTTCAACAATATCCGGTAGCGGATGGCCGTTCAGGAAGTAATTGCCGTTGGAATTAATTTGTTTCAATTTTGACTCAGGTCCTTCTATATAATTGGCTTTGGCTCTAAAGTTTCAAAGTGGCGTTTAAACAAATTGTAAATTACGAAACATACTATCATAATCATCAACATCAACTATATAATCATCAACTATCAATCTGTTGACACCCACTGCTGAGTCTAGATAGGCCTCTTCTATTTCATGGCATGGTTTAATCATTTCTGTACGAGTTTTTTATTATTATAATCGATAATTTTACTCGGCATAATAACAATGAACATGGTTCTGTTCTTATTACCTAACTATTTTACGAAGGGTCATCGACTCATTATGTTTTCGCTACTTTCGCGTAGTATAATTTATGTAGGCGCGACTAATGAATCGAGACTAGAATAGTAAAAAGTTACGTAGTCGCAGAATTACGCCGGAACTCGATTTACTCATTAGAAATGATTGAGTGAACCGAAGACGCTAATGTTTAGATTTTTACTGTAATAACGTAAATAACAAGTGATCGTTTTTGCTTGTGGAGTTTCTTGTTATAACGGACATGATTCAATTTGTCCAATGTATGTTAACTCTTTCAGTTTCCTTGACGCAGATCCCGAAGTTGAGTCGCGTTAATAAATAAAAACAGTTGAAGTCACTGGACACTGCCATAAGTTTTATTTAGGACAAAGTTATTTATTTAAGAAAATGTAGTTATGATTTTTCCAAAAATTCGTTTAGTTTGATGAATAACTCAGCAAGTTAAAAGTGTAATATGAAAGAACGTAACAAAATAATTTGTTATAGGCACTGTTATGGAATTTGGCACCAATTGGGTCGCAGCTCTTTTATCGGCAAAGGTGAACTTAGACCCAGTTTACACATTTATGATTTTGGTGGGATTATGATGTCATGTCATTTACAAAATAATTCACATGACCAATGAATCATGAGAATTCATTCTTTGCGTTACCGACACATTTATTATTTGGGTTAAACTTTAACTTTTGCTAGAATAAATTCGAACAATGATAGTAAATTACACAACGCTCTTTGTTAAGGTTGAGAAGTTTCAAATAACAGTTGCGGTCGAGTTTTATTGAATCACATTAATACTTACCGCAACACTCAGTTGCTCACTTGTAGCCAACTGGTGGCAATAACCATACATTTACCGCAAAATCTTGATAGGTAGTATTTAAATTGTGGCCGTACTTGCCATTATGAATTCTGACACAATTTTCCTTCGGAATATGAACCTGTCACAAAGTTTGATTTATAGGGGGAGCTAATGTCGTCACAGGCGAAAACGGTAATAGCGCTCTTTACAAAAGAATGAGTTAGACAAGCGCAGTGCTATGAACCATTGTTATAACAATTAAATTAAGGGATGTCGGAGTCGAGACGTAGGTATTATATTCATCATCATGATCATCAGCTCTATTAGTTCACAGCTGGACAAAGGGCTCCCCTAATGAGCTCCATGTCTTCAGCTTGCCACATCCATCTGCAATTCCATCTGGCCGGAGGGCGTCCTACACTACGTTTTCCGAGTCACAGTCTCCACTCAAGAACACGTTTACCTACGTATTTATACCAAAACTTCTTCAAATGAATTATGAAGTAAATTATTCTTCTTCGCGAGATATGGCCGGCCCAATGCCACTTAAGCTAATATTATATTAATTGATTTATACCAAAACTTCTTCAAATGAATTATGAAGTAAATTATTCTTCTTATCTTTTTATGACATAATATAGGGAAACGTTGTTAGTATTTCAGTAAAAATTATATTGCACTCATTTATAGAGGACTCATGATCTAGATACATTATTTTATTAGGTACTTCATACTAGTTCATACTTTAGCATCAACATTATCTATTTACTTATTTTTAGGGGAAATTACGTATTTTTAACTACGTTTGCAACACTAATCTTGTTAATGTATTTAGAGCTTCAATCCGTAGTTTAACTCAAACAATTTTGTATAGATTTTAAATTGATTGAAAAAAATATTGTTTCCCTGTGCTCAGATTCCCCATACAATTGGGAATATGGGGAATCTGTTCAAAAAACACGCTGTATAAGAGTTACAAAACCAGCATGAAACAATAAACGAAATGTATCGCAAATTATAATAACCATAGATCATGAATTGGGGAAGGTCACGGTGTCGCGACGTGCAGAAGAAAGTCCACGGCCGTCGTACCGCGTAAGGTCACACGCGGAAACCTGACACGCAGATTCCATTTATGGAACCAAACATGACGCCACATGGCAAACAACATATTACATAAACAGCTAAAAACACAGCCATATAGATCGTTCGTTTCGTACATGATATCCGAAAGTATGATTGAAAATTTACTTCCTGTAGGTGGAGTTAACGGTGCTAGAGTCCGAAGGAAGTCCGAAAGTTTTTCGACTCCTTCGTCACTTCAACCTCGTGGCGCAATTCGTTCGCGTCAAAGTCAACTTTTTTGGGATATTATTTGATTTCTTAGAATTTACTATGTGTCTTGTATTATTCAAATATTAAGATTTTAGATTTTTTTTTCTCTTAAGAATTTTCGAATTCAAACGAACTTTCTATAGTAATATAATTTCACATGTCCAAATGTCCTATTACTTTTTTAAGGGTTTCGAGGGTTCGCTTTGTCTGTCCTTTTTTCCCTCTTTAATAATTCAGCAACTACCGCAGCTTTCAACTTGAAATTTAAAATAATAAAATATTTCGTACGCGTGTATAGATTTTAATAAATAAAATTAAAAATGAAAATGAACATTTTCCATACAAATTGTGATATTGAAATTGTAACAGATACCTCATGGTACCTCAGGTCATGTAAGGTATCAAATGAAAGGTATCAGTTTGTACATTTCAAAACGGTTTTTGTAATTTCTGTAGGTTTCATACTTTTTGAAATATTTTTAAAAACGTCGAAATTTTTTCTCCCACTCGACAGAGACAATTTATAGGTATACATATGTAGTAGGGCGGAACCAAAGACATTTTAACCACGCGGTTAAAATGTATATACTGCAATAATGTTATTTTATGTGGCTAAGTAAAAACAAATAAACAAATATAAATCAATTCCTACAGCGTATAATTTAAACCACGCGGTTAAAATGTCTTTGATTTTGGCAAAACGGAAATTAAGAGTTTTTGACATCGATATATAAAATAATTTAAGTTATTTAACAAGGACAGGGCGCTGTGGCGCTCATTAGAGGAGCCCAGGTTACGTATTATATGTGGTGCTTAAATAATGATTCAAAGTTTAATAAGAAAAAAAAATTATAAACTTCACTTACTTAACATCGTCGATTTTCGGGTACGCGCAAATCCTCAGTGTTTTCGTGTTTGATCCGACAGCGTACAGTTTTCCATTTGGGTGGAATTCTGCGCATCGGACCGCCTGCAGGTCTTCAAGCACTGTGACGGGCTTGAAGGTAGGCCTGGAGCCGTTGACTTCTGCTTCAGGCCCTATACCGCTGACGGCCGAGGGTACTACTGGATGTCCACCGTTTCTGTTCTGTGCCTAATGAAAAACAAATAAACATATATAAATCAAATCCTACAGCGTATAATTTAATTGACGGGAAGGGTTAGGGGTCGGAATATTACAACAAGAGATGAGATTTTTTTGTTGCAGTCATCGGACACATATTTCCTATTCTCTTCCTATCTCTATACCTAATAAAACGATAGTAAGTATCATTTATTTTATAGATCGTAGGAAAAGTTTTGATTGTAAAACTGACCGAGATATATCATTATAATCGAAATCGAGTTTTTGAAATAGATATACGATTTAATTGTTAATCTTCTTGACATTTCGTATCTACCCCTACAAAAAGGAGTGTTTTAATATTTGAAGTGAATCCTGCGACAGCGCTAAAAATTTTGCCATACTTTTCTTATCGCTCGAAATTGAAAGGACGGCATCATCTTAGTGCTCAAATTAGTTAGGTTTTGCGCCATTTGAATAGACATCAAATTATTTACAAATTCTTTTGTCACATTGGCTAGATAGGCATGATTTTGGAATTGTTTAGTCTGATCGCGATTAACTTAAGCTATACACAAGCTAACGCAAATTGATTTAAAACTAT
Source organism: Eupithecia subfuscata (assembly GCA_963564075.1). NCBI lineage: Eukaryota > Metazoa > Arthropoda > Insecta > Lepidoptera > Geometridae > Eupithecia > Eupithecia subfuscata. The sequence continues at coordinate 17,653,555 of OY751095.1, forward strand.
CATAACTTCATGACATAGAATAGCTAGACCGATTTTCTTCGAACGAAGATAATTTGGAGTGTTTTAAAAAACTATAAACGGACTTCAAATTTCTGTAAATAGTATTCATCTATATCTTGGACGAAAAAAATCAGCCCTCCCTTACTTTCCCTGATCAAGATCTATGTTCACGTGTAAAAAGTTGAGTTTACACTAGATGTGCGCGCCGCTGTTGGTTTCCATCAGTGGGGGCGCCGACCAGCCACCAGACCAGAGAATCTATTCAAAATTCTCCAACAAATATGTCCATCCAGTACCGAATGTTGTCTCCTTCAAGGTTCTGTGGTTGCGGTTGCCAACAATCTCCAACACTCTTGATCCGCTGCGTCAGATTCATAAACAAACGCGACAAGCTAGAAGTGGCACTGCTATGTTTCTAGGAGACTTTTGATAAAACAGATTATCTAGTCTGGTCGGATGGTCTGCGACCGCGATAAAAAAGTTGCATTTACTCTGTTCGCTGTTATTACCGATATACTATATACTTATTGCATTTAACTTAGCCCGAAAGCATTAAGAATTTTTTGTGACCCGGTTCATTGCAATCTGTTACTATCAAAGTTTGCAAAAACCTTACAAAAACAGATTTTTTCGTGGCTCGTTCCGCTCGCCGATAACAAAGTCTATCGCTTTATCATGTTAGCTTTGGTCCAGACCTACTCTAGTCTCGCGTATTATTTATTCAGTTCTTGATTTAGGCCGGAGTCTGACCCCAATTTCAGGTCACTCACCACCGCAAATAAATTACGCGAAAATCTAACAAAATCATCGACTCGAAGTTTTGTGGTATTTTCTTCTTGTTTTAGGTTAATGCCACGCCCTTAAAGGGGGTTTAAGGATTCTACAAAATAGAGCCAAAAGGCCGCGAAAAGTTGACCAAATACTGTAGGCTACCTTCAATATTCATACACTGAAATGTCGCATCAATATACCGATGACGCTGTAGTTGCAAACAAATTGATTATTTTTAAATCTGGTACAAATCCTTCCAAATCTATGAATTAGGTAATAATCAAAGCGAAACCAAAGCCAAACGCATACCATAGCACAATGCCAACTATTTCCAATAAATTCCTGTTTAGATATTCGCGGCATTCACTAATCAGGTCGGCTGCGGTAAATTTCTATCGGTGTTTCGCGCGGTTCTCTGTATTCCATCGAATAGGTATTTTAGTAACAGTAGGATTACCGCATACAAAAACAGCAATAAAGGTGGTGATATAGGACAGTCGATTTAACTGAGGCCTGAGTCCCACTGTATGTTCGTTTCCCAAACATTGTCTCTGAAGGGAGGGCCGTCACCAGTTTTTCTTTTTTTTTTGACCTGTTTAAGTACTTTTAGTTAGGGTAGGTACTTTTTTATGGAACCATTAATGTTTTTAGGGCTCCGTACCTCGAAAGGAAAAAAGGAACCCTTATAGGATCACTTTTTTGTCCGTCTGTCAACCCCCTTTTCTCAGGAACGCGTGGAGGTATAGAGTTGAAATTAACATCAAATCCGTAACCTCTTGAAGCCTCCATATAAATAAAACTTCTAGCTAGGTCAACGCAATCAAAAGTAACAGTTATTTTGATATTTCCAAATGAATCACATGCACACAAAACCTATAGAGTTCTTCCCGTAGACCTAGAACCATGAAATTTGGCAAGAAGCAAGGTCTAGCACAAACAAAGGGTTAAATCCGAAAACCGCAAAATTGTAGTTGATTCTTTAAAAAATTACTCTTGACTCCTGCCATGGACCAAAACCAATAGGGGCCAAACCAATACGGACGTCACTTGGTATTTAGATAAAACGTCAAGTGCAAGACTCGCGCTCTAAGAGTTCCGTATAAGTAAGACCTTGTTTCTTGACAAATGTCATGATTCTAGGTCAACGGAAAGGTACCTGTATATTTTGACCCAGAGGGAGTTTTTTCGGAGACAATTTATTTTGGTTAATAAACTACTAATTTACTGTTTCCGGATTTTTCCCTATAAAAGTGCTCTAAGACCTTGCTGTTTGCGAAAATTGTAATATGATTCCAGGGCAACGGGAAGTACCCTATAGGTTTTGGTCCAAGGCGAGATACAAAAGTATTTATTTTTATAGATTTCGAATTTTTTCCTTTACTTGTGCTATAAGACCTTGCTTCTTGCCAAATTTCATGATTCTAGGTCTACGGGATGTACTGCATAGGTTTTGTGCGCATGTGATTTCCTTAGAAATTTCGAAATAATCGGACGTAAACAGCTTTTTTTATTTGATTGCGTTGACCTAGGAGTTTTATTTATATCCAGGCTTCAAGAGGATTTGAGTATTTGATGTTAATTTCAACTCGATACCTCCAGGCGTTCCTGAGAAAAGGGGGTTGACAGACGGACAGACACACAACTTACAGACGAAATAGAAAGTGATAATATAGGATCACTTTCTATAAGGATTCCTTTTTTCCTTTTGAGGTACGGAACCCTAAAAATTACTATAAAGCCAGCTTAGTTCATAAATTATGATAATTTGCACCCGAAACAAAACTCGACAATAATGGGAATTGCCGGCCGCAAATATCGACACCAATGTTGCATTACTGTCGCTTTTTCGAGTAAGCCGGCACCGCCGACTTTGCATAAAGAAGTTTGTCAAAATAACTACTAGATAACGAGCGTTTTTGAGTAAAGACTATTATTGAATTCATGAAATAAAATATTGGCGCTTATGACTTTAACATTAAAATCGCAATTATTTAGGACATTTGTAAGGAATTCAGACAATTCAAATCGTAAAAACGGTATTTAAAGAACTTGAATATCTACCCGTAGATTCATGTCAGTGATTGCTGGCTGCCTTAAGTGGCCAATTTTCATATTTATTTAGCGATCAAGTTGAGTTTATTAAAATGCATGTTTGTGGCCATAATCGAATCTTTATTCAACATATTTCAGCTCGAATCGAAAGTTGTCAAGGTTGATTTCTAAACGGAGACGATATAATTCTGTCCGCAGATGTAAATTTATACTTTTTTAAATTAAAAATATGGAAACTCGTCGCTTAGCGCATATTCCAACTCACGTGACGCCTGAGTCTGATTTGATCGCAGTTAAATTAAATTCAGATTTGAAAAAATAGCACACGTTATAGCGCGCTTATAAAAAATATATTAAATGAGGTATTATTATTATTTATTGAGAAGCTTCTGGACGGAGTTAGGCTGGCTATGCTAGCAAATGAGACGCATAATGGACCAAATACGAGTCTAAATGCGGAAACAAGAGTACTTCCACCTAAACCTAAACCTATTTATTGAGAAACATAACACCATTAAATTTAATATTATAGCGAAATGTTTGACCTAGCACATGTAAGTGTATACCATTTTCGTTCAAGTAAATGAACTTGGTAGTAGATTTAATAAGGAAGTGACACAATACAATAATTATCTTACCAGAGTGAACTGTGTTCTGGGGTGATAAAGGTTAAAGTTGTTCATGTTTATGACGACACAAATTAAGGAAATACATGATAATATGACGTTAAATATTTATAACTGCAAAGGCGAAATTGCCAAAAAGATAATAATACAATGAGTACTCAAGTACGCATGGGCACCCTTTTGAGGCGAACGTTTTGCCAATGGGTTGTCTTCAGAAACAAGAATAATCTAAGGAAACAGCGCGACATAAATTGAGACTTCAAACTTCAGAGGAATCAACAACAACAACAGAATGAAGAATACCAACCTTTCCTATATGTACTAGTACGAATGGGCACCCTTTTGAGGCGCACGTGTTGCCGATGGGTTGTCTTCAGAAACAAGAATAATCTAAGGAAACAGCGCGACATAAATTGAGACTTTAAACTTCAGAGGAACCAACAACAACAACAGAATGAAGAATACCAACCTTTCCTATATGTACTAGTAAGAATGGGCACCCTTTTGAGGCGAACGTGTTGCCAATGGGTTGTCTTTAGGAACAAGAATAATCTAAGGAAACAGCGCGACATAAATTGAGACTTTAAACTTCAGAGGAACCAACAACAACAACAGAATGAAGAATACCAACCTTTCCTATATGTACTAGTAAGAATGGGCACCCTTTTGAGGCGAACGTTTTGCCCATGGGTTGTCTTTAGGAACAAGAATAATCTAAGGAAACAGCGCGACATAAATTGAGACTTTAAACTTCAGAGGAACCAACAACAACAACAGAATGAAGAATACCAACCTTTCCTATATGTACTAGTAAGAATGGGCACCCTTTTGAGGCGAACGTTTTGCCCATGGGTTGTCTTCAGAAACAAGACTAATCTAAGGAAACAGCGCGACATAAATTGAGACTTTAAACTTCAGAGGAACCAACAACAACAACAGAATGAAGAATACCAACCTTTCCTATATGTACTAGTAAGAATGGGCACCCTTTTGAGGCGAACGTGTTGCCAATGGGTTGTCTTTAGGAACAAGAATAATCTAAAGAAACAGCGCGACATAAATTGAGACTTTAAACTTCAGAGGAACCAACAACAACAACAGAATTAAGAATATCAACCTGTCCTATATGTACTAGATCTATTAATTGTTATATTTTAAGCTTTGGTCTTCTACCTGTTGTTTTTTTGTTGCCGAAACTGTTATGTGTTTAGCACGATCGTGTAGAAAATCATCAAGTGCCACTCCATTTCTTATGCAAGAGAGTTTCACTTACATAACACAAGTGTTAACAGTTTCTACACCGGAATACGAATTTAAAGAACTTTGGTCAGTAGCGTATACTTTGCAGATAAAACATAAGCTTTATTAGATAAACCACCTTGATGGTTTTGAGCATTGAACAATGCAGTATCAATAATCTCCCAATAAAGTTATGAATAGAATACGTTAGAGAAAAATCAAATGAAATCAAGGACCATCAATTGGAATGAAATAGACACGATTCTCACGAATTTACAATTTAGTTGTTAGATCCGTATTTGTGAATTGTGATTATTATGAAAACATGCAGGGCAAAGCGAGTCATAGATATGTTTTTATTAATATAAAAGTTAGACAATGAATGGTTGTTTAACAGGTATGTGAAGTAAACATCCGTTACATACACTACACAGGACGGCCTGTTGCGGTTCAGCGGAGCCGAACGAGCACTGGCGATCCAATGAAGTACTTAGCTCAAGTAGCGCTAGGCCCGTAACAATTACTTATTCCTACTACAATTTACACAAAGTAACAACGAACAAATTATTCGCATGCGCAGTTTAGTAAAATTCGCTTAGCTTGCAAATTTAAAGTAGTAAAGAAAGTGAGCATAAATGCATTTGAGAATGCATTTTCTTGCAAACTGCTTGGGTGTAAATATTCGTTCAGGGATTTCGCGCAACATCGTACAATCAACGCGCTTTATCACAGTCATCTCTACAAGTCGGTCGTCACGATAGAAAGTTAACTCAATTACCTGGAAGGCGGAGATCCGTTTAGGTGGCAGCAACTGCGGCGCTCTATCCACTAAGTTTTCCATAGAATGGCGAGTAAAATATTCTTGTTTTTGAATGGAAGAGTTAGTCTTGTACGAAGAGCGGTTGAATTTGGTAGCCGGGGCGACGATGCGATTTCCGTTTTCATCGTCGTCCTCCCATTCTGTGACAATTTCTGTGCGGACATCCTCTAGAGAGCGAGAGCGACTGCAAGGGCAGGCGGGTGAAGGCGAAGTCGAGGGAATAGGGTTCCGCAATTGTCGCGGGCGCTCGCGCGAATAAAGGTCCGCGTGCCCGCTCGGCGTCGGCGCACCTGCTGACCGATAGCTCGGCGCCAGAAAGTAATAGTCCCGGGATTTATTGCTATAAGCACTCATCCCTGAAAAATCAGAGTACGTCGACCCTTTGGACGATGCTGTTTTAAAATTTCTCAGGTCCATTGAATCCGGAGGTCGAAAATAAAAATGTGATTGCGTCAGGCGCGAGAGCGGCGGCCACGGTCTGTACGGCTCGTCAAGGTAGTGTGCCGGTTTAGACTTCATATCGATATTGCTGCGATGCGAGGAGCATCCGAGCGCGGCGTTAGCGGTTCCGTGCGGATATAGTCGAGGGAACCGCGCTACTGGTGCACAGCCGACTGGCACCGGCGCCGGCGGCGGCCCACCTCACTGCGTCGTGCACACTCGCACACGTTAGACAGAGATGGACACAGAGAGAAAGGCGCGCTGCGTTCGGCTCCATCTATTTGATACCAACACAAGTGAAAGGGGTAGCCCGTGCGCGGTCAACGTATTCTGCACACTCGCATATTGCTCATTTCTTGTAATAGGCATCTATCCGGTTTTGACTGTAGCAGGCCCCAGTCATAAAACGGTAACTTTATTGCCGAGTGTGTTGTCACTTCTACAAATCGTGAACATCACACAAGAAATCGCCTTCCTATCCTGATGAAAGTCCATTAGTTCAAGTTTGAACATCAAAACTGTCGTGACAGTCAGGAGTTTCATCAGCCGTTTGCAAGAGTTCACCAAACTCATGGTATACTATTTTTAAGAAAACCTTAGTATCATCTATCATCGACTTCATTAATTTCTGTTGTTAGTCTAAGGAATTGCATACGCACAGATGTGCACGCGATAAGACCAAATATCAGCTAAGTAAATGACATGGTTGCAGATTAGAACTCCCAATCTATTTAGATAGGTACTACAATGGTCGTCTATTCGTGGAACATTCTGTATATACATGAATCATACATGTACAGGGTGTTCTAGTAATAGTTGATGAAGTATAGTGTGTGAATGTGTTCACGGCTTATTAGAGTTTCGTTGGCAAATAGCAAAAACGGAACCATTTTTAGCTTTTATTTAACATCACGTTTGTGTGCCTACCTTACATTATGTACTTAGGATTTAATTAAATTTTGCAAGCAAAGTTTGAATATATCTTCTCATTGATGCATCATATAGACCAAACAACGGAAAAGTAAAGAAAAATGTGATGATACAACCAATGTCTATTTACGAAAATTTTCGTAAGGGTGGGTTTTTGGAAAAGATAAAGATAATACATATCAATAATAATGCTGGATGCAGCATCATCTAGCCCCAATTATAAAAATCCAGATATTTCAACGGAACCCACTAACCTGCAACTGCAACTCACTATGCGTGGTCCGACGCTCCTTGCCGGTTATATTTATGTAATCTTTTAAAAACTGGTCACGAAATCATAAATGGCATACGTTTATTAATAACAAGTTTCTCATGACCGCATTGTGTTTTTGAGTGCATGTTTTAGATAATAGTTTTATTAGTAACGTACATGCAACTTTCGCTTATTTTTTGTTAAACGTCAACCAACAGTAGGGTATTGTCGTAATAATTTTTTTACGGCGTAGTACAAAGATCTCATTATCCTTCGTGGGTAGGGTAATGCGCAGTTTATTGACAAGGATAACCAACTACAATCCCATAATTCATACCAATAACGCTCAGGCCAACCTACGCAAGTCTAGAAATAACGTAGGAAAATTCAAACATTTAATTAGTCACCATATTTGTAACGAAGAATTCAAGGCTGTTCCATATACAGTTCTATAATAATAAACAACTTTGTGTCAGAAGAAACTCATCATAATCTTAATTTCAACCTACGCTTGATAAACAGGGTTTGTATGTATAATTAATGTTAACAATAAACAACACAGGCGGCTTCCTTGTAGGGAACTAAGGCACAGAGCAAACAGTGTCTGGAAACTGCCCATCGACGGGTGTTGCATCCGCTGCTGGGATGATAAATTTAGATGATGATGAGACTAGATTATGCGAACTTGACACGAAGATTACAAAAGAAATACTATAAATAGCACTTCTTGCAATGGGTGGCAATACTAGCTATCTACGGAAAAGAGCTTCGCTAACGAGTACCTACTTATTTCCATCTTAGAATGTCCTCACTACTGCCTCACCCTGGACACTCGATCATTTCTCCATCCAAAAGTCGCGTCTCGGCACATACCATGCGCAATTGTGTTGCGATACAAGTGCAACTGCGTGTGTGACGTCTCGGGTCATTTCATGAATATATTGTGCGAGTGAGACAGTTGCAAAATAATTCAAAGACATTTTTATTTTCTTCTCACTTATTAATAATTAGACCTCCTAACAGAAGAAATTTCGTTCTCCTAACAGAAATAAAACAACAAACACATTATATAAATGTTAAATAAATAACCGTCGGTGTGGTTTGTCAAAATCATTAACCATGCCTGCGCCTTGTGCGTGCGTCGTGCACCCCGTGCATTTGGAACGCAAGCCGAACTCGACTAGGGGCCGGCAGGGTGAGGGAGTTCGGTCAGGTGGAGGGCAAGTCGAATAAATAATAATACTCTACTAACTTAGAGAATAAATAATAATACTAATATTATTTATTCTCTGCTAAGTATTGCGTTTAGTAAGCGCGGCAAGTTACGGTGGTCCTTTTTACTGGGGTAAAAACTTCCTCCACTCAAGCTCTTTTAGTACGTTATCTGAGAAACCGAGTAAATTTCAGTGATGCGTTTTTTGCAGGTATTTTTGTATTATTTAATACTGATTCAAAGAAGATCTTCCACCCAGCCATGGATGCCTTCCGAGTCGTTTACGTTTCGGTTCCATCGCGACCGGCACAAACAGTCGCAAAATGTTAGCTACTTCACATAAGGAGCTCAGAGCGTGACAGTAGAAAAGCTGAGAAACTGGCGTATATGTGTCAATGAACAACAGTCAAATAGTTCGTCAAAGTCGTTGTTACACCCAAACACTCGACTCAAATATTTTTGCTTCTAAGAATTAAACTTTGCTTAACGTTACGTGCAGGTTGACGACCCAGGAGTTGCCCCACAGCCATAAACTCCAAGTTGTGAAAATCGCAGTCAAGTTTTGATAGGCGTAATTTGCAGCCTGAAGGTAAGCTAAATATGACTAGCTTTAGTTGATTGCAATGTTCAGAAGTTAGCTTGTTTGGTAGTGAGGCACTGAGGCGAGCGACTATCCCTACTTTACCCTTTATCTTGACTAAACAGGGCGTCCCACGGCCGGCCTTGCCACATGGAGGGTAAGTATCGTAAATATTGTAGATAGAATATTTTACTGAAAGAAGACTTCAGTATAATTTTAAAAACATTTTAACTGTATTCAAAGATTTTTAAATAAACGCCTGTCTGATCCGGGTATCGCCGCCGCCAAATTGTAAAAAAAATACCCGTAACTACGATACCGATCAAAAGGCTCAATCACAAGGATTATTTTGTTCCAGATAAGATAGAATCTCAAATAAAATTTCATGGTCTTCCTATTACTTATAATTTATTCGTAGACTTGTATGTATAATAAAAATAATTAATAATGTATATTTTAGAATTTTCGTATTAGGGATCATTTCACGCCTAATAGTCCAGTCTAAAATCAAATTTCCTGTGACGCATCGTTTACGACATATAAGCAAAAACTAAAAACAGGACCTTGTTTTTGCCCCACTCCTAGGGCTCACCTCACAGGGGACTTTTAGTATGTTTGTCTTCTAAATAGTCCAAACAAATTTTAGAAGTCACACTGTCTGCTTTCGACCTTTCCATCCAAAATCCTTCGTTGACTGGACATAGTCCAGTAAGTAAGTAACCACCAAAAAACGTGTAATTTTGGAATGTTTTTTTATTTTCAATATGATTTTACTTATTTTACGTAGCATCGTTAATAAGGATGCTGTTGGGGCTCCCCCGATTCTGCAACGCCTCCGGCATGTTTGCGGAGAGCCCGCGTAGACGGCTTCGCGGCTTGCCTGAGGCAGCCTGACTGTTAAGTAAAGTTCGCAGGAGTGTCAACATCCTGGCAGCTAAAGGTAAAATTTGAGAGTCTGGTACAGACACTCCATCTCTATATTAAATAGGACTTCGAAAAAATGTAAACTAACGTAGCCAAAGTATTTACTTACTAACATATATCTGTGTAATCTACCAACAATTCATTTATTACTCCACCTCAACTTCAGACACGAGGCGAAGTAATAACCACTCGAGTATATTCAGAACATTACGCAATACATGAAGTCTAATAAAAAAGTTCTTAAACTAAAATCCTCGAACCCAAAAGTTAGAAATCAGAACCCTTTGTGTGAACAACACCAAGGATTAACCGATCATAAGTTTTTGATCGAGATTGCCTTCGACAGATTGCAAATATTGAATTCTTAAATTAGAAATTAGACCATTATGTTTTGAAATGTTACGTCGTTACGTCATAGTCGGGTTCACTGTACATGGTCAGATAAGGTGTAGTCTAGCGCGACGTGTTCTTTGTGACCTACCTATACTGCCTTTTATGGTTACAACACCGTTTCACTGCCACCAGTAGTCTCGACTAAATCATGACAATATTTACTTAGAGCACAAAGCACACACAAAGCTGCAATATTAGCAGAGCTATTTTAACTGCGCGGAACTGTGTTTGTTTTGAAGACCACGACACAAGTTTCTGATCGATCTAATAAGTAGTATTACTAACTAACTACATAGCGTCGATTCGATTCACGACTAATTATGTGCCTTGCGTATACCTAACGAACCTACATCATTAAGTTATCTATTACCGAAGGTTTAAATGTGAACTTGAGTGAACATAAGCAATAACCATTTTAGAGAAATACTTTTGTTGACGAAATCTGCTTCTGAAACTTGATGAAACTTGAAGTAAAAAATATGTAATTTAAAAATCGTGTCACTGATACCACCAGGAATGCGAAAATATTTACGTTGAAAATCCTCAGCAATTGAATAAGAGAGTAAACATTGACTCAATTTACCGATATACGTATAGAGCGTCCGTATGAATCATGCCTTGTTACATACAGTGGCTTTGAAAAACAATCAATTTAAGTCTATTGGCTGATTAACAATCATCAAGAAAGACTATAGAGTTTCATTCATTTAGATTCATCAATGCAATCCTTGTGTTCGTAGTTAAAAGGAAATGTACTTGAATGGACTAATTATATTTGTATAGGTTTAACCTTATATTATAAGTATACTATTGCACTTACATCCACGAAGGATGGTTTATTTAGAAGAGTTTACGGTCAGCCTGATGACTCAGATTTTAAGAAGAGTAGAGCCGTCGTTTTTCTTTAACAGCTATGTGTTAATATAGGTACTAAAAAGGAAATCAAAACTTATAATAAATTACCTTATGATGTCCAAGTGAGAGTCTTTCGTCGGATGTGTATGCTGGTACTGAATATTTTTTCTCAGTATCCCAAGATGGTTGCCAGAAGTCCAAAGAATCCGTTGACGACTTTTTAGTGTCAATAGAACTCTTCCTCGAAAGTGAATTCGTAGAGCTGATGTAGGAATCTTTGGAGTTCTTTCGCGTCATCGACGAGCCTAATGTATCATTGGAACTTTTTCTAGACAATGAGTTCGTCGAGCCGACGTAATCTCTTTTCATTTCTCTGACACCGACACTGGCGGTGGAATCTCGTCTGTAATTGACAATATTTGACCGGCTGAGATTCGGAAAGGATCCCATCGAGTGCCTTTTGTTGGTAAATTTATGAGTCGGGCTTGGAGTGTCCCGCCGCAGCGGTGTCAAGGAGGGGCTGAGCCGGTCGCGCCGCAGGAGACTGGGAAATGTCGATGGATGTTCCATTTCGCGGGCAGGCGATGGCGAGAATCGGCCAGAGTCCCGGCGCCTGTTTCATCACAAATTATAATTACGAGACCATTCAATCCTTGAAGACAAAATCACCCAAGACATAACATTTAGGTAGAGAATACTGGATTTACGACATTCAAAAGAGCAACTTTACAGGGTTCGAGCCATATAACGCTCGTTATAAAAATAAATAATTACGAAATTTATGATAGAAACTATTTTAAAAATATTGAGCTATTGTAAGTAATACTGTCAATATTGCACGGCAGTAAACAAAACAAACCTGCAAATGAGGCCGTTTGTTGGTGAAGCCGCATCTCTACCAAATGCCGGAGTGGATTCTCTGCTGTGAAGGTAGAGCGAGGAGCGATACGGAGAGCTGCATCGACCGTGAACGTCGCAGCGCGGATCGTGCTCAATGGTGCAGCTGACGAACGGCGATCGCCGACCCTCCCCATCAAGACCCATATTTCCAAACATAGAGTCCAGCTGACGCATAGCCAGCGCTTTCTTCACCGCAGTCATCTTCCAATGTCAACACTTTTACAGCAACACAAATTCTAAGCACAACTTTAGACAGGATGGTAAAAAGGAAGCTCGTTTAATCGGATTGAAGTATGCGTAAGATAAGAAGTGACATGTATGTCCTCTAAGTATGCTTCGACGCGACTGGACTGTACGGACGGCATTGTGCGCAGAGCGCTTACTGGTGACTCAGAGGTATGCGCGCGAGCAACAAGACTTCGATTATCAGCATGTAACTACATATAAATAAAGGTGACAACGAGGTAAATAATGGACCAGCGGTATAATACAGAGAATCATCAATTATAAACAATGACTGATTGAACGTAGGCGTTTCGAAGGTCATTTGAGTTTTACTTGAGTAAAACAATTGTGTTTTATGTGAATCATTGAGTATTTGATAGAGTATGAACTATTTTAAACAGATCCTACCAATATTATAAAGCCGAATGTTCGTGTTGAAATCTGAGTTTTTGTTACCTAGGATCTCCAAAGCTACTGAACAGATCAAGATTTAATTTGGCGTACGTTTAGAGCAAAGCCTAACTTAGATAATAGGCTACTTATTATACCGAAAATACGCGTGAAGCCGCGGGCAGCTAGTGGATAATAAATCTTATAGCAGCATCTAAATTAAGTTTTAAAATCAGCTTTACTATCTAAAAATACTTATCTGCCAAGATATTGTGATGGGTATAAAGAACTGAAAAAATTACTCAACTTATTATCACGCCTGTGATAATATCGTGCTAATGTGTGTGTGGAGAGGGTGTTTTAAAGAGTGGACTTTTTGAGGTAAGAGTGTAGGTATAGCCAAATCCCAAAACTATGGGAAATAGACAACAAAATGTCTAAGCAGTCATGACGTCGATTCATGAAAAAACTAAACTGCTAACAACGCAAACTAAATAAGTAAGTACCTATACTTACTTATTTAGTTTTTCAATATTTTACTTTCGCGAGAAATCGATCCCATTCAATTATTTTTAAGGTTTCGAGATCGGTTTTGAAACCAGGTCTCGCTTTGTCTGTACTTTTTCCCTCTTTAATATCTGAGCAACTAACGCAGCCATCATCTTGAAATTTAAAATAATAATACATTTCGTGTGACTGTACAGAATTAAAGAAAAATAAAATCCGTCAAGTGCGAGTGTAACATGCGCATGAACTTCTTTAGTTCATGTATAATTCGTATTTGATGAATATATGTATAAGTCGTGGCCATATCCTAGAATTGATCACTTCATGATGTGACCGACCATTTCATGAAATGGTAGAATTTCATGACATGGCCAGCCAAAACTGACTATATCGTTTAAGCATCAACGTTTAATGATATTTCCATCAACGTATGGCCATATCATTTATGTAGGGATTCCATGACATCAAAAGGTTTTAAGGCTATGGCGCTCATTACGGGAGGCCTATGTCCAGCAGTGGACTAATATAGGCTGATGATGATGATGAAAAGATTTAATGAAAAATTCGAATTAGGAAGGAACTTTATATTTAAAAATTGCTTAGTGCAGTTGGCTTTCAGTTTAGACGTTATGCTCGTTTTTCGAGTGACTTTTATAAAATTCCTGTAGTTTTTTATCGTAACGGCTCTTTACTTCATTTTTGTCTTCTATTTGCACATTATTATTCGCTTTTTTAACTAAATAATTGTCCGCCGACATGATGCATCACAGAACAGAAACAAACAAACACTCAAAAACCACAGATGTCAAAAACAAAACAAAACAATATCAGCGCCTCTAACGGTGGATAATGTAACTATTTTATGATATTGTTTGACCTTATCATGAAGTAGCCGCGCGTTTAGCTTTTCATATCGTTAAACGCTGATTATTCATTGATCTGGCCTGAGTACATCAAGATATGGCCAGCGCGTATTTTCCATTTCATGAAATTCTACCATTTCTTGAAATGTTCGGTTACATCATGAAGTGATCAATTCTAGGATATGGCCACGACATATATATACCTACCTAAAAATAGTAAGTACCAATCTAGATTTTAGATGGATCGCTCTGCATAGGTACTTCGGAAATTAAGTCAATTTATTGACTATATTCAAAATATTTCAAAAAGTGTATACGTTACAAAAATTTTTAAAACTGTTTTGAAACGTACAAACCGCCACTTTTCATTTGATATTTTTTTAAATCAGTACAGGCGCACGAAATGTATATAATTTCAAATTTGAAGTTGATAGCTGTGAGACCATAAGGGTTTCGAAACCGATCTTCGATCTCGAATACCTAAAAACAGAGCCTCCCCTTCAGGACCAGGACTTCAGGACAGCCACCCCTTTGGAAAATTGCGCCCCGCTGAGTGGAAATCAGTTATGATTTCCACTGATGGAATGATAGGTATCAGTTTGTTCATTTCAAAACAGTTTTTGAAATGTCTGTACGTAACATACTTTTTAAAATATTTTGAATGAAGTCAAAAAATATACTCATACCCCTAATCTCCGAAGTTTGCAGAGCGGTTCATCTGAAATGAAGGTTGGTACCTACTATTTTTAGGTATTCATTAACTAACGAAGTCTCGAAGTACCTTTAGGCTTTAGTACATATATTTTGTTTAATTGGCAAACGTTCGAAACCCTCGGCGTGCGAGTGCACTCGCACTCGACGGATCTTACGTGATATGACCCCGTATTTTTGCAAAAACAACGGTTTCTATTACTGTTAAGGATTAATCTTTGCAAAATTGCATGATTGAAAACGAAAGGCTAGTTTTTACAGTTTTTGTTTGAATAGTGCTATCAAACATCTATGTGCAAAATTTATTAATCATTTAAAACAACTGGTGTACTTACCGTTAGCCACAATACAAACCCTGTATTTTAATAGGATTTATTGTTGAGAAAACATCAATTCGTTTTAAATAATTATTTTGATGTACTTAGTTTATGATTTAATCACAAATGTTGTATTGTCTTTGTGTGTAATTTGAATTATTTCATAAACTTGTATACGATTGGTGTACTTACCAAGTTATATTCGCAGAATACAAGAAATCGACATGTAGATCGGCTTTATGAATAAATTGTGTTTCTGTATTTTTATGAATTTTATAAGTTTATTTTAAAAAATCCGTAATAAAAGTATACAGTATTTGGTTTCGCATAAATTAACCCCATGACTCTTTTCACGACTTTTCGCTCTCATGGTTTCGGATTTCGCCATCCACTTCCATCTCAACAAGTTACTTTGTACATTTTAATATTAGTAATGAATAACATTTTAGGAAATGATATGGTTATCATTTCTTAATGCGACGAGAAAGCCGGTGACGAAACGGGCCTATCTTAGTTGTCAATGTCAGACTTCGGCAAATTGCGATGATGGTACGGCGCGACCTTCGGAGCTCTAACACACGCCTCATCGAAGAGGCAATAGAGCGAAACCGAGGGACCAAAGTATTCACTCAGCAGCTTGGCAGGAGCCACCTGACGAAGCTTAATACGCACGATGTCGAAGCCAGAGATATCCGCCGAGATGGAGGATTTCTATGGCCTGAGATGTGGACACTCACGGTAGGGCTGGTCCACCAGTTCAAAGTTGCTCAGCGAGCTATGAGCTATGCTCGGAGTTTCTCTGAAGGATAGGATTCGTAACGAATACATCCGACAGAGAACCAAAGTTATCGACATAGCTCTAAGAATTAGTCAGCTGAAGTGGCAGTAGGCCAGCCATATCTCGCGAAGAACCGATAAACGGAAAACGTGTTCTTGAGTGGAGATCACGACTCGGCAAACGTAGTGTAGGACGCCCCCCGGCAAGGTGGGATGACGACCTGCGAAAGACTGCAGGCAGATGCTGGATGCGGCAAGCTGAAGACAGAGCGCTATGGTGCTCATTAGGGAATGATGATGGTCTTATAGCACAAGTAATGTAAAAATACAAAAATATACATAGGTACCCACTTAAATACCGTAAATTTGTATTTTATTTACTAAAAAAATTACTTTTGGCTCTCGCCATGGACCAAAACCTATAGGGTACTTCCCGTTGCCATAGAATCCTAAAATTTGGCGAGAAGCAAGGTCTCTTAGCACCAGTAAAGGAAAAATTCGAACACCGTAAATTTGTAATTTATAAATTACTAGACGATCGCCTCGCGGTTTCACCCGCGTAGTTCCCGTTCCCGTGAGAATTCTGGGATAAAATATAGCCTATGTCACTCCCTGAAAAGTAAGCCTCCTAACGGTGAAAGAATTTTTCAAATCGGTCCAGTAGTTTCGGAGCCTATTCAATGCAAACAAACAAACAATCAAATCTTTCCTCTTTATTAATATTAGTTTACTAGCTGTACCGACCGCAGAATTGCGCAGAATTGGACCTGTTACACTTTTAATAGGTAAAAGTACCTATCTATATTTGGGTACCTAGTTAAATTGTGGATAAATCTGCTATAAATCTACGGGGGATAGCATATTGTCATCTACAATCCCAATCAGCTGGGGCCTTATTCTGCTAAACTAATCGCTTCACTATGACAGTGGTATCATCCACATATTCCACCTTAAATGAAAGAAATCATGATGAATGCAGATGGAGAGACGCGCGTCAAAGTGTCAAGTTTGAAACTATTAATTTATCTCGCACGCACTACCTGGAGGTTTATTAATCTTAGGATTCTACGTGATTCTGCGACGATTCCATTGTCATAGTGAAGCAACTGTATTGCAGAATTGGGGTCCTGGTGGGATCCATTTTACTGGACCACCACAATTTTTTTCGTTAGTAGGTAGGTACTTACACTTGATTGTGTATCACAGTAAAAAATAATTTTCTGTTGTCCAGTTAGTTTAATTGGACCACTTACTTCAACCAAACTTCGGTGGTACAGTTGACCAGCTATACCACCAAATATCATGCTATTGAAGATCGCATGGACCATTTGTACATTTTACTTTGCCTCAAATAGGCAGGCATTGGGTAGTAGGTAGGAACCTAACTAAAGGTTGCGTCTTGGAAAATAAATAGATAGGATCATTCCTACCCTTTATCTACAGATTTTTTCTTTAATCTAAGTACAGATTTTTTCATCAATCCACTGATTTTCTACTCGACTTTCTACTGATTTAGTCAAATTCGATCTTGCAACACGTTTATAACAAAAAAGAAAGCATGAAATCGGACGACGACGAATGAATGAATTACAACTATGTACATATTTTGTTTTTTATCCCCTCTCCCAAGGGAATCGCGCCTTATGAAATCCCAGATAAAATGTATCCTATGTTCTGCCTCGTAGTATGAGCTCAAATCATGCCAAGTTTCATTCCAATTCATTCAGTAGTTCCGTCGTGATGCCCAGTTAAAGAATTCTACTTTCATCTTCTCTCCCAGGGGAACCTTACTGAATTCCGGGATAAAATGTATTCCATGTCCTTTCTTGGAATATGAACTCCAATCGTGCCAAGTTTCATTCCGACTCATTTAGTAGTTTCGGCGTGATGCGCGGTGAAGGAATTTGAATTTCATCCTCTCTCCCAAGGGAACCTTATTAAATTCCGGAATAAAATATATCTTTCCTCGTAGTATGAACTCAAATCGTGCCGAGTTCCATTCGAATTCATTCAGTAGTTCCTTCGCGATGCGCGGTGAAGGAATTTTACTTTCATCCTTTCTCCCAGGAGAACCTTACTGAACTCCGGGATAAAATGTATCCCATATCCTTTCTTATAGTATGAACTCAAATCTTGCCAGGTTTCATTCCAACTCATTCAGCAGTTTCGGCGTGATGCGCGGAGAAGGAATTTTACTTTCATCCCCTCTCCCAAGGGAACCTTACTGAATTCCGGGATAAAAAGTATCCCACATCCTTTCTTGTAGTATGAACTCAAATCGTGCCTGGTTTCATTCCAACTCATTCAGCAGTTTCGGCGTGATGCGCGGTGAAGGAATTTTACTTTCATCCCCTCTCCCAGGGGAACCTTACTGAATTCCGGGATAAAAAGTATTCTATGCCCTTCTTCGTAGTATGACCTAAAATCGTGCCGAATTCCATTTCAATACGTTCAGTAGTTTCGGCGTGATGCGCGTTTAAGAAACAGACAGACAGACAGACATGAATTAAAAAAATTACAGTTATGGCTTCAGTATCGATAATAGAGTGCCCTCCAAAAAAATCCAAAATATCTTCAATGTACAGAAATGGACCTGTTACAGTTTTATTATAAGTATAGAAGATAGAAGATTAGTAGGTATAGATGTTTAAAACATATTATTTTATTTGTTGTTATACCGACCTAGGTATAAGACTTTGGGAATGGCATCACGGCACGGGACTAAAATTGTGCTGGACAGCAGCCCTTGCACGGACACAAGACGACAGGTGGCGTAAAGCGGTAACTGAATGGCGTTCAAAAACAGGGCCGGTACTCTTAAAAACGAAATCGAAGTTTCTGATTCGTTTTCGAGCAAACGTCTTATGCTGTGAGTGACACTCAAAAAACAACGGGATTTTTACTATTTTCTAGTAATTTAGATAGCAGATAAGAACTATAAAAACTTCCGTAGTTTGACGAATTCATTATGAATGTAAGCGGGTTAACTACGAACCTATTTTAACTATTTTAACGTTGGTGTTCTTCCAACACAAAATAGGTTCGTAGTTAACCCGCTTACATTCATAATGAAGCAGATAAGAAGTTTTGCGCACATTGTAAGCCATTTGCTATGAATCTTTGTTAAAATAACTTTTAATCAATTTTACTTTTGGAATCTATCGACATAATTGGTTCAAACTAGGCCTCAGTTACTGGTGTGGTGTCCGTGGTAATTAACTCGAATTACATTAGTCTAGTCGAGATCTCAGGAACCCTGCGGTCTATAGAAAATATTTTTGTGTTGATTCGTAGGTTATTACCAATTATTTAGTTCCTTATTACAGTTTCTTCGTTGTGTAGTTTTATTGTAAATAAGCAATACCATCATTTTTGCGCTTACGCCAAAAACGTATGCTCTGTCCCGCTATTAAGAACACGAAATTTTATGCCTATCCTTTTCACAAAGGCTTGCAATGCGCCCTCTTCAGTAAAAAATCTTTTAATGAAACGACTCCAAAACTGCAATTGATTCGTAGATTGTTTTAGCGTGGGTGCTAACCACCTTAAGCAGCTAGATGGGTAGACGATATTGCTAACATATCCACACTTGCGAGCTTTAAAATGGAATCGCTTCATCGCGAGTGATCAAAACAATATTTTTACAATTTATGTACAATGAACTATAGATTGTGGTATATCATTTCAAAGGTAATTTTGATACCTTTCAAGTGATATCAAGAAGATTTAAAATTAATTAAATTGGCTACCTAAATTTTGGGAATTATTGCAATAGGTCGAAGTTGCATCTATCGGCTTCTATCGGCGCCGAAGCTGGATTAGCTGGATTTCTCCCTCGTATCCGCTGTTTTAGCTCGTCCCACATATGCCAGATTGGGTTCCAGTCAGGAATAAGGGCTGGCCAGTCTAGTGTGGGAATGCCGACATGGAAGACGTCTGTCGGTACTGTCTAGTCACTGCTGCGGTGTGGCAGCGGACATTATCGTGCATTAAATCAAAATTTATCGTCGCCAATAAATCCTGTGTAAGGGAAAACATAACTTAACTCATAGTTCACTGCAAAGAAATTGTAAAAATTAGTCTTGAACAACCCTTGAAGCGATTCCAGTTTAAAGCTCGCAAGTGTAGATGAGACTGGCGCAGGACCGTGTGGAGTGGTACAAGAGTTCCGATGCCTATACTATACCCAGCAGTGGGATAAAACGGGTTGCGGATGATGATCATAGTATCGGCTGTCCACCGTTTGCAGTTCACGAGATACAGCCCGCTGACAGACACGACGGACGGACAACGGAAGCTTAGTATGTTAGCGGGGTCCCAGTCCCATTGGCACCCTTTATGTACGGAACCCTTAAAACGCAATCAGAGAATATCACCACTAGACATACGCAATAAAAATTTAATAGGGGATGAAGCAATGTCTTACTTCAAGGGCGCTTATTGAATACGTAACTCAACAGTGTCCGTACTCGTAAAAACGAAAATCGAAGTTTGTGATTCGTTTTGGTACAAACGCTATCATAAGCAAGTGACATAAGAGTTGGTTTTGCACGAAAACGAATCACTAACTTCGCCGATTTTCATTTTCTAAGTAAGCCTCCAAGGATCCTAGAGATAACTTAGGAGCGGAGCGAGGGAGATACTAGAATCCTAAAGCTGTCTTGGTCTAGCTCAAATCCCAAGCAAGCCAAAGGCAAAGATTATCGACGAGAAGAATTCATTATTTTCTCACTTACTGCGAGATGATCGCAGACTGTCAAGTCCTTCTGAGATTTTTCATGGAATATAATTGGATGACGATGAACGGCGGATGTTATGATGGCTTCCGTACTTACTAAACATTCGACACTTTTTATTAGTAATTATTCGAAACTGAACAACTTTGAAATAGTTTAGCTACTATGACTATAATCGCCTGCTTACGTGATGTAAAATTGTCGAGCAGATGGTGTGAAAAGTCACTTCCGTAAATTTTCTTCCAGTATTGAATATACTTGGAGTTCAAACAAAAACATTATTTATACTTATTCATTGACTATCACCTAGATCTTTTATATCTACAGGGTTTTTGGTTAAACATCTGATGGGTATAAAATTGATGTTATTGGGAGGCAAGCTTAAGGTAAAATAAAGTAAAATGCATCTTACGTGTTTCAGATCATCCATCTCGGGCTTCGCGTTGACTTCGTTCTTTCTGAAACGTAGAAAAACTACATTTAGAAAGTCCATATACTATAAGTATACCAACAATTTTAACAATTCAAACGGGTTATAAGCATCTGCTTTACATTATTACATAGTAATTTATCGGCTCGCTGTCGGAGAAAACTGCTTCGTTTGCGACCAAACATTCAGAGGAAATTGTGAGCGGTGCGCATTCTACCGAGGCGAGAACCGCAACGAAAATAATAGTTACCTGATGCACCGCGCGTGCATTTCATAATGTAAGCAACTTATAATGTTAGATGCTCAGTTTGATTCTTTCCTAGAGCACAACCAGCAAGTTTTTTAGGTAGGTACGATAACTTGTTATCAGGATGTGCTACGGAGCTAAGATGCGGAATGCGAGAAATTAGCTAAGAAAACCATTCAGAAGGTTGACATATGAGCTAATTATGCATACACCTTTATTCTGACGACCTCTGTGGCGCAGCGGGCGAAGGTCCGAATGCGACGCTGGTGGTTCCGGGTTCGATTCCCGCCTCGGGACTAGTACGCATAACTCAACCTCTGCTTAACTTGGGGCTAGATTAGGCTGTGTAAATTGTCCAGCATTATCTATTCATTTTTTATTCTGATAATACATTACCTCATAAGCTCGCGGCTGCTGTCGACAGGGGGCTGCATCTGGGATGTTTCCTTGTCTGCGGGGGGGAATGCCGGTGAAATATCACTTGTCTCCGACCTGAAATTGAAGTCATAGTTTTTAATTTAGTCTAAATATCATCTTTATATATTAAATAGGTTGATGATGAATTTTAATATTTACATTTTCTGAGGCCGCGAATCCGAAGAGCAAAGATTGCGAAGATAGTCGTCACACTCGCGTTGCTTTTGTATCTGGTATTCCTTAAGTAAGTCTCTCCTGAAGTCTCCCGAGCCAGCGACAGCAAGGATCGGAGCCGGCAGGTCGGGCGGCTGCGGGGAGCGGTCCGCGAGAGACGACGCCGCAGTCGACACGGACGTGCAGGCCGAGTATTCCTGCCCGCGGTGCTCCGGAGTTGTCGCCGTCGACGCACCGACACTGCTCGGCGTCTGACTATTATTTTTCGACTCCCCAGACTTCGACTCGTCTATCGGTTTGAGAGACTCACTCATCCCGTTAAAGATGCTCTCGCTCTTGTTGTCGAACAGCCGATCGACGGACGTGTTCATCAGCTTGCTTCCTTTAATGCCAGTTAGATGAAACGCGCCGAAACACGAGGAGGAGGGGCCGTAGTCAATCGCAGAGAGAGCCATAAGTGCAGGATGCCGGGGAGCACCGTCGGGCAAGGGGCGCAGCGAGCGAGTCATCGCATCGGCGGCGGAGCGCGGTCTTCGGAAAGGCATAGCCAGGTGAGGGAAGGTGCGCGGTTTTATCGGCGTCACGAGCATGTGCTCCGTCCATGACGTGTGGAGAGATGGACGCTCCAGCTTTTCTACATCCACGTTGAGCATTCTCTGCTCGAATGGAACGCTAAATGTTTCAGATGGAATGGACTGCAGCCATGAAAGCAAACTTAAGTCGGACTCATCGAAGCCCGAGCCATCCAATAGTCTGGAGAAATTAACTTCGTTCGACTGCGCTTCTTTTGATCCCGTAGCCTTCGCTTGGCAATAGTTGACGCATGATTCATAAAGTATCCCTTTGATGAGTAGCTGCATCAACCGATCATTTTTAGCACACTTGGAGATAGCATTGCTGGACTTTTTATCGCAAGGTAAGAACTGCTCTACAAGGGGGTAAACCTCGCGGAAGCACTGCACCCGCGCATTGCTTGGATTCCATTTCTTGAACTGGACGTGATCTGTGATGCTGGGCAGGGTCAATAACAAACATAAATTCGAGTATTCTTCTTTTGAAGGGGCTAGTTTTTCTAGATCACTGAGGACTTTGACCACCTCGTCTACAATGTTTTCAACATTGTTATAAGCTTTTATTTCTGATTTGATGCACAATAGCTCTATATATTTGTGTCTTAGGATGGCGTAGTTGAATTTGTCAGCTTCGAAGTGTTTAAGAGCACTAAGTGGTTGTATAAACTCTAAGACGTCATCCCACTGTCCATCAAGGATGAGTTGTCTCAGGAAGAGTACGTCATCTGCATAGTTTCCGTTGATGACGCCGGTCTCTCGTTCCAGTGAGAGCTGCGTGATGTGCAGGTCTCGATGGTGGAGGAATTCCAGCGCCAGCCGGACCACATCGTCTTCGCGCAGGTTCAGCTGCGTCGATGGCATTCTGGACCCGTGCCGTCTATCACAACTTCAGTCTACTCACTGCAACAAGATATTTTTATTATTTAGATCAAATATTAATTTTATTTTGTACTAGCTATTCTACATGCAGAATCAGTTGTACACAGACCTACAAGACCCTAATTATTATTCTTAAATAAAAGGTAAATTAGTTATCAGCCAGTGAAAATCTGTCAAGGCTTTTCGAAGCGTTTCGCGTTAGAAACAGATAGACAGTTTGATGTTTCTTCCTATTATGCATTTAGTAAAAAGCTGTTATTTGGACATTACAATACAAACAGACCCTTTAATTTTATTTATTTGTACAGACTAGCAAGCCTCCCGGATTTTACAAGGCAGTAAAACTTTTTACCTGCATAGTAGAGCCAAATTAGAAATAGTTCTGTAATATGTTGTTTTCTTCGAACTCTACTAGCCCTCAGGTTCGGTTGCGCTTCTTTAGGATAAAAAGTAGCCAACATCTGTTATTCCTGGTCTAGCAGTACACATAAGTGAAGATGAACCTACTACCTAACATAATAATAATTGTTATTAAAATTGTTACAAAACTAATAAATTATTATGAAATGATAATGTTAGGTTAAGATCAGAGAGTATTTTGCTCTAAAAGAAGATAACTGTTGGTCTTTAAATAAAATAAAATATAAGTATAATCAACTTTATCACCTTTCTTGTAATTTATTTGCTCTAGAAGGATTTCTGCATGGCTTTTCCCATAGCTAGGTACACTCTAACGGCAATTAGATATCTTTCTTGAATGATTTATATCACTACTCACTAGAAACTATTATCAACTGTTTTTGATGCCAATAACAGTACTTACTTAAACGAAAAATTTAAAACATGTACATATCATACAAAATAAAACTAACCTTGTTATGAATCTCCCCTCCAATCCAAAACGAATTATAAAATTTACATTGGAATGAGACTTTCACACCGGTACCTAGTCAAGATGTTTTAGAAATTGATTGTAAGGAGTGTGGGGAAAGCAATATGAGAAGTAGTGAGGTATCTCTGGGCCAAATTTGGCTTTATAAAATAAATAGGTGCATAGTTTCTGATGGTGATGTATGACACACCAATTCAATGAAAATCCAACTGACCACCTACACAGGCTTCGTGCCTAGTTGCCTTTGCTAAATTAAGAAGGTACCTACTTTTATGAATAGGTACTTTCCTACTTACCTGTTTCATACGTACCTACGCATTCGCGGTAATTACCAAACAAATTACATCATAAAATAATGAAATATTACTTAGGTACCTGTTCCGACTAGACAAATCAGCACTAAAACAGCAAATTCAAAACCATCCGTTGAGGACTTTCTTTGGCTGTATACAAAAATGTATCGAAACACATTTTACACATTTATTTTGTTTTATGAAACTGGTTCATTGAATTCAGCAAAAATTTCCATTCAAAGTCCGCACTAGAGCAATCTTTGTATAAAGTTTGGGCAGGCAGCAGCTCGTAAAACAACGCGAAATACAATCAATTCAAATCACATCCAGTGTTGCCAGATCGAATTTGACAAAATCAGTAGAAAGTCACGTAAAAAATCAGTAGCTTGAAGAAAAAATCAGTAGATTTTGAAAAAAACTACAAATTTCTAGCTTTTGACACGAAAAATGAGTGGTATCTGTAAGTTTTTTTGTAAAATCGGTTCATCCGCTAGGGAACTACAATAGTAGGTCATTAGTCCCTATCGGATGAACCGATTTTGATTCAGTTTTTTAATGTTTATCCAGTGTGTGTGTTTAACTTTTCAATGATGGCATTCATCGAAGTACCTAAGTTGCAAAGTAAAATTCATGGTATTCATGGCTATTCATGGTTTTCGAATTTCAAACAATTATGTGTTTTAAGTAGGTTTGTAATAAACTGTTTGCGTTGATATGAAAATATTGATCAAAGCAACTCATCAGCTTGGAATTCGCCGAGATTTGTTCATTTCCAAGGGCACTGATCAGGTTTTTTGGGGTAGGTAACTAGGTAGTGTACAATGGTGTTCTGTTATTCCTTTCAAGAAAAACAAACTAGGTATGTTCATCACAGAAAGAGGGATGCTAGGTGTCTAATTTTTTTAATTTCAATTATCAAAAAATAGACACCAAGCTGACTCGAGAATCGTATGAACACCAAGTGAAATTGAATTTTTGATTTCTTTTGTTGTTGCAAGGCCTTATGCCTTGGCCTTAAGTCTCTCTCAGGAAAAGCTGGTTGATTTCTCGAATTTTACAAAATAAATCAGTGGCTGTTCAAAAATCACGCAGATCTACTAGTAGGAAGTGTAATAATCCATCTACAAGATCGACTGCTAAATCAGTAGATCTGGCAACACTGGAAAAGTTTATCGAACGAACGAACAGACCGACCAATCAATTCGAAAAAGATAGGAACACAACAGAATATGTTTACAGGAAGTGGACGAAACGACCGAACAAAACAAACTCTTCAATTTCATTCGTATTTTGTCAGTATTGTGACGAACCGGATTGGTGAAAATTTCATTGGCTTGTGAAGTGACACTGACAAGTGACAGCTTACATAATAGACATGGAGCCATTGGCGCTCGGAAAAAATCAGGTAGATATCACGAAATCTTAGAAATAAATCAGTAGATCAGTAGACGGTTAAAAAAGCAGGTAGATCTACTGCTAAATCAGTAGATCTGGCAACGCTGATCACATCGCACCATGGATCTCCAGTAAGTAAACTGGATCGCGCAGTCGCGCACTAACAAATTTGATTCAACGAAACTTACCCTGTAATATTATGATTTTAAGGTTTATTTTTCTTTGTGACATCTCAGAGTAGAAAAACGAACCGAGTGAGAGGGCGCAAAAGTAGGAGTTTGTCAGTGTCTGGCAAGTTGCCAGCTCCAAATCAAATTACCGTTAGTAATGTTTGGTAGTATTTGGTTTAATGAAGTTTATTCTCATAAAAACAAAAAATGTTCACTTATAATGAGATAAAAAGTTCTTAAAAATTATGTTTAAACTAATATTAGTACGCTATAATACCTAATGTGTAAGTTAGGCTATAGATGTATTTTTAAAATTTTGTATTCTTGTTAAACGTAAATAGTTTATATTAATTCTAATATCCTATTACATTATTTTTATCATAAAAGTGTGCCATTTTTACCAATAAAGGTGCAACTAAATGCTAGGTTAGTATCTAGTGATATCATATTAATAGTATTTCGTCAGCTGCAAGCGGCAACACAAAGAACGATAAAAAAATCCATGAATTTTAGAGTTAACTGATCACCCTGTAATCCTCATATTCTTAAGGCTCATCATCATTATTCTTTGTGACATCTCAGAGTAGATAAACGAACCGAGTGAGAGGGCTTGAGAGTAGTAGTTTGTTCTTGTTTAGCAAGTTGCCAACGCCAAATCAAATTACCTTTAGAAATTTTTGCTAGATTTCTTAATCTTCAACATATATGGCTTTCATTTTTGGTTGTGTGAAGGGTTAACTAAAACGTAAATAGTTTACTTTAATTCTAAATATATAATATAATGTACACATATTCGAATCCCGACAGTGAATGGGAGTATCGGACAGTACTATATAAACAGGAAAGGAAAACGGTTCAATAAACGTACAAGTAAGTCTAATGGTACATACATACATAAACTAAGCCTTATACTTTGAGTGACAGCATATAAGTAAAACTATTTAACTTATTCTAGGTTGTATCAAATGCTAATTTGGAAATCATGGATATAGTGGCACATTGGCGAGGTAGCACCCATGACTCAAGAATATTCAATTATGATTACTAGGAGATTCAGGTTATGCATGTACTCCTTATTTATTCACTCCTGTCCTGATGAATGAACCCAAATAAGTTCACAAAAAGAAGAAATGTATAACTGGGCACACTTATGAACCCGCAACACTGTAGAACGATTGTTTGGAGTATGGAAACAAAGATTTTGGTGTTTACTGCGAGGACGATGCATCTTTTCAAAGGGCGAATTACATTCCGTAGAATTAAGAGATGTAAATAAATTAAGTAAAGAATTCGTAATAGAAATATGTGCTTCAGAAATTCCAAAATTTGATCTAATTTTAATTGTTTTATATTGGCCGGATAGGAAAAGAATGCCTGATTTGTTTTATCAAGTCTTAGACAAACTATTACAACTTCTAGTGCAAAAATACAATAAAAAATATATTATAATAGGAGGGGATTTTACTGTAGATATTTTGGACGACACTGTCTCTACAACTCTCCTGAACTTGATGAAGAGTTACAATTTTGACCAACAAGTAAAAGACCCAACAAGAATACATTTTTGTAAGAAAACAAATAAAACAAAATATTCATGTTTAGACCTAGTATTTACAAATTTCAAAAACAAAAATGTTACAACCAATGTTAAAGAATATGGGTTAAGTGACCATAAGGGGGTCCTTATAAACATGCATAATCAAAAACTTGAGACGCGAAAGATTTGGTACATTGAAAAAAGAATATTTAATGAACATAATATACAACATTTTATAACAGAATTAAGGAAAGTTAATTTCGAAACTGTAATTAACTATGTAAAAAACACAAATGATAACTATAATTCATTTAGTAAAGTGATAAAAGAACTTCTAGATCAGTGTATACCTAAAATTAAAATTAAAAACATAAACAAAAAATCATGGCTTACAAAGGGTATAAGAGAATCGTGTAAAAATAAAAGACTGTATAAAAAACTTATAATACAAACAAATGATCCTACACTAAACAAACATTATAAAATGGACGTAGTTATGCAAAAAGGAACTAACCCTCAAGATGTTACTTTCGAGATAATTGAGTTTAAAGAATAAAGTTGTGTAGAAATGTCTAGGTAGCTTTTATTAGCTTTATTGTTTTACAGTCTTGTGTAGGGTAATGAGGGCTTTATACGGAGCCTAAAAAGTTAAGATTTTTTTGGGCACAATTAGTTGTTTTTATATTAAATTGCAGTTGGTTCCAATGCAAAATGCAGTTTTTGTGGGTTGGTTCCCTGTTACAAAAAGTTCTTCTAGTTGCATTGTGTAAAAATGAAAGCAAATTTGTAGGTTTATTTATGTTTTATTAAAAAAATGCTTAACTACTAAACAAACTAAATATTGAACACAGCTAAGAAAAGTGGCACAAACAATCTTCTCATTCAGGTACAAGCTAAACATGTTTTCTTATTTTTTCGTTATTCAAAGTTAAAATATAGTTAAGTTAAATAGTTTGGGCTTATTTTAATATCTTTATATAATCGGATACTGACCGGCGTTATATAACCTTGTTATTTACTATATAATATAGTAATAATATAATAACGCCAGTTGTATTGTGACATTGTTATATCGCACAGTTTTAATACTGTGCTTTTTTTAAGTAGGTAACAATGTTAAACAACAAGTTTAATCATGTGGACGTGTTATAAAACGTTTTGTTATTAATCTGGAAGCACTTTAACGCTCCAATAATAAACTTTTTAATCTATGTTATCATCTTCTTCTAAAATAAAGTCCATTTCTCCGGAGAAGTCTTCGATATCGTCTTCAATATTTGCGTTTCCAGTTAGATTTTTGTAAAAATACTGGGCATCTTCGGGCACAAGATTTAAAAGACTTTTCAAATCTTTTAGTTTGGCTTCTGGTATGTCTTTACCTTTGGGCCAAATCGGGCTCATTGCACCTATTGTCAAAGATACAGGACCACATCTTATGATCTTTTTAATATTCACTTCAAAATACTCACTATTAAGGTATTCTCTCATAAAAATTGAAAACGACGTGAAAAGCGGAAACGTAGTAACCAACAATATGGAAAGTGTTCACTAGAGCCAAAAAACTTTTGAGAATTCAGAAAAAAAATCATACCTCCTTTAATATTAATTGCACAAGTGCCATTTTCTTTACGAGAAATGTATTTTTGCAACTTTTTATCAAGGCAACTACCCAAATTCTACTATAAGTCACTTTTTAACTATGTTTATGTGGGTTACAGCAATCGTACTTTTTTTGTAACGCAGAAACGCTGTAAATGCAATGCAAAAATGTATGGGCGACTGTAAATCAAGTGTTTTCTTATAAAGCGGAATTGCTGTAACTACATATCAGAATAATTTCAATTACCATAATTTTGACTTAAATGCAATATTTTTTGTAACTGGGTGCACTGAAACGGCTTTATTGCTAAAAGTTAGAGAGGATAGTAAAATTAAAACGATGTAAATATGGAATCCGGATCCTGCTCCTAAGAGTAGCAGACGAGTATGGCGATATCAGTCAGCAGACTGGGATGAGATACGACATTTCTTCGCTTTTTATCCGAATGGACTACTTTATTCCATACACTGATGCTTCACCCTCCGACAGGACTACTCCGTGGTTTAACTCCTCGTGTGCCAGTGCTGCTGCGCTGAAACACAGGGCTTATCTTGCGTGGGTCGCCCGGAACAGTAAAGCCTCAAACAAATCACAAAGGAAGACAGCCTACAACAAAGCCGCTACGTCCTTTAAGAAGACGCTAAGGAAGGCTCGCTTTGACCGGATTGGCCAACTGGGAGCTAGGTTTGCCTCATTCCCAACAGGCAGTAAAGCCTTCTAGTCGTTAGCTTAATCCGTCGAAGCTAACTTTAGCCGTCCTTCACTTCCTCCATTGCTGAACCCAGACGGATCGCTGGCCCACACTGCGCTGCGGATGAGAAAGCAAATTTATTTGTGACTCAATTTGCAGAGGCTTCACGTCTTGAGCCCACAAACGTTTCTCCACCCAGCCTTCCTCGATGATCGAAATCCACTTACATCAAAAATAAGTGCTCAAAACGTTGCGTGGTCTCGATGTGAACAAGGCTAGTGTTCCAGAAGGAATATCGGCTGTGGTGCTGAAGTCCTGCGCTCCTGAGTTGTCTCCCATTTTTACGCGACTATTTCGCCTGTCCTTGATATCTGGTAAAGTCCCCAAGTCATGGAAGCTTGCTAATGTGCCAGTGCCCAAGAAAAGTAGTCGAGCTGCCCTACGAACTATAGCCCCATCTCATCAGTCACCTCCCTGTTATGTAAATGCATGGAGCGTGTCCTGAATGGTAAGCTCCTGACATTACCTCGAAGACAGCGACCTCGGGTAGTCGTTGACGGCTGCTCGTCTGATCAATTGGCTATCAACGCCGGGGTACCTCAGAGGACAGTACTCTCTGCCACGTTTTTCCTGCTGCACATTAACGACCTGCTGGTATCCGGTATCATTGAGAACGCAGACGACAGCCCCGTAGTGGAGAGGTACCTTTCCAACGCCAAGGCCATTCGGAATGAAATACAGGCGCAAAAAAAAGACATGGTGCAGCGCTTGAACTTGACCCTTAAGGCAGTTTCGGATTGGGGCAAAGCCAGTCAGTTCAGGTTAATTTCAATGCCTCGAAAACGCAAGCATGGCTCTTCTCTGAAAAAAAGAATTCTGGAATGTACCGGTACCTATAAAGGATCAACTGGAGCTCCTTGGTGTCACTCTCACCCCAATTTTGAACTTGGGTACCTTCATCGAGTCGAAGGCTAAAACAGCAGCCATGAAGCTAGGAATCCTAAATAAGGTTAAGCGATACTTCACGCCGGGACAGTTTCCATCTCTTTATCAAGCACAGGTTCGATCTGGTTTAGAGTATTGCTCGGCCATGTACCAGCTTGCAGCCTTGGACTTGATAGAACAAAGAACCTTCAGACTCATTGACGAGCAGCACTTTGCAAAGACTAATATCCAAAGTCTCAGTGTTCAAGACTTCGATCCTTTATAGATCATTTCGGAGAATGCTCACAGGAACTACGTGACCGGATCCCACCATCCCCCCTGCTAAGGAATGGAACTCGCTTCCTGCTTCTGTGAATACGCATCTATTCGACCTTCGTGATACACCGTCGGCGACATCCTCGCTTTCCATCAGGTGAGATTGCGGTCAAACGATGGTCCCAGAAAAAGAAATAGAATGACCTTATTTATTGGCACTTTAAAATTAATTATACCAAAATTATATAAAACCTTAGTTGTACAGTAGCTGGTAATCCTTATTCTAATTAAAACAAAAATTAAATCAAATTTAATAAACAAAGCAATGCTTACTTCTAAAAAAACTTGTAAACATTTTTTTCGATTTATTTAATTTTAAATTTAGGGTGAACTTTGAACTTACATTTTAAAACATCTCCTCTCACGCGTAAAAATTCACTTACAGCAAACACAACACACTCTCTTGACGGTCACGATGTGACGAGGCGGAACGTAAGCCGCAAGCCACACAGGCGCGAGCGCAAGTATTAATAGCGGTAAATCCCCATGATCAATATTCGACAACTGTACTATAAAGGGCATAAATACGAAAATCCTACGAATTTATACTTTTTAAATTAGCGTAACTGATAACTGTCTAATCTCGGTGTTTGTGAGAACTGTAGTAAGCCACGACAAATAACAATTTATTATATTATAATTGTAGTAAGCGTGGTGCGTTTCAATTTTCTTATAAGCAGAAACGCTGTAACCCGCATTGCTCAAAGTTTCAACAGCGCTGTAACTACCGCGATCATATACTTTGCAAAAGGTGAATTGTTGTAAATGGAAAATTTTCGAAAAGAACATTTTTTATGCTATTTACAGCAAATGCTTAGGTGGTCCCTCAAAAAAATAGGGTGAATTTCAACGCTGTACAAAATTTTCTATTGGTCGTAGAGCCACGGAAGTCGGTCCATTCGACGTGGAATTTTTTTCTGATTCCGATTATGCAATAAAAAAAAATTGACTTGGGTGTTGGTTACTACGTATCCGCTTTTTGGCGTCGTTTTCTTTTTTCAACATTATTTCCTTTGTATCGAGCCATTTCACCTTGGCTGTATCGACTGTTTTTTTCCTATTAACTATCTTTTTAAATAAATAATGTGGCAAAACGGCATTCTGGCAGTACTCCCACCAAAACTCTTGGAACCATAGAACATGGTGCCATAAAAAATCCAAATTTCCATTATGCAAACTAAAACCATCCCACAGGCTACCGGTCGAGTTTCGGAATTTTGCTTTGCAATCAAGAACTAACCCACATGACTCTGGTAGACTTTGGGTGTTTTATTATGCAAACTGGTACCAAGAAACATAGTCCCTTTATTTTATTTTATTTTTCATACAGCAAACCGGAACCAAACCACTTAGCACCTGTGAATTTGTAGAATTTTATTAATGCAAATCAGAACCAAGCCACTCGGTTCTTGTTAGCAATTACATTGCAGGTAATCTTTTTGTCCTTGTGGTTTGGTTCTAGTTCGTAATAACTAAAATATCAAAGTTTTATGGGTACCATATGCTATGGTTCCATTTAACATATTAAATCAGCTCATTATAGTAAATCACGCAGCATGGTTCTAGATTGTAAAATATGAAATGTCGAAATGTGGGTTAGTTCCCTTGTGACATACTCATATCTTTGCTAAGAGCCGCTAGATGGCCAGGATCTTTTTTGAACATATAGAATACATCCTTAGGAACCTCCCTGTGCACTTAACTCCATTTTGACCGAGTTGTGGGTTGGTTCCTTTTTGCATAACTACGTCCAAATATATGAAAAAATACTAAAAAGAACCGTGAACAAATCTAAAAAGATTCAAAATATTAAAAAATGAATAATTCAGACAACATTGTAAAAACAATGTGGCACATTCTAAAAGAAAAAACTAATAAAAATGAAGTGAACGCAGTTTTTGATGATCTAAAAATCATCACAGACGAATTTCGACAAATAGGTTTGGAATTAAATTTTTCAAAGTGTGAGCTTTTTATTTCGGACTCTTGTGTAGACAAAAACAATATCATTGAGAAATTCAATACATTAGCCCCCAACATTACAGTTGTTGATAAATGTTCACTTCGACTCCTTGGTTCACCAATTCTTGATGAGTCTTTTCAGTCATTTGTAGATGAGAAAATTCAAAATTTCCACAAAAATTCGGACAGACTGCTCAAAATTAATAGTCATATGGCTTTTACAATTATTCGGTTCTGTCTATTTGTACCTAAATTTACGTATTCTTTGAGATGTAGTCAAATGTGGAAACACAGCGAGCTCTTGGAAGGCTTAGACAACATAATAAAGAATACATTATCATCGGTTTTGAATATCGATTTAGATGACAAGGCATGGTCGCAGGCCTCCCTGCCTGTCAAATTGGGAGGCTTAGGTATACGCAAAATTTCAAGTGTAGCCCTACCAGCGTTCTTGTCTTCTGTCTACAGCACTAGTTCTTTAGTTGAAAAAATTTTAAATCCTTCTCTTTTGGTCCCACCTGGAATGTCATTGAAAATTTCATTTTTAGACGAAGCTCGAACGGCTTGGCATAGTGCTTGCCCCGATGCTGCTCCCCCAAAATCACTTTTGTCCCAACGGCAATGGGACGGGCCTATGTGTGAGTTGACACGGAACTGTTTGTTACAAACGTGCTCCAGCTCTGCAGATCGTGCCCGCCTCCTGGCCGTTTCTAAATGGGAGTCAGGACATTGGTTGCAAGCATTTCCTTCATATAACACTGGTACTTTATTGGATCCCGTAACTTTCCGTATCGCAACATGTCTCCGGTTGGGTGCAAGGTGTTGCGCGCCTCATCAATGCCAGTGCGGTACTGCTGTCGAACAGCTTGGTCATCACGGATTATCGTGCACTAGGGCCGCTGGTCGGATATCTCGCCACGCTAGCCTTAACGACATCATCCGGCGGGCCTTTGTCACCGTTAACGTACCAGCTATTCTCGAACCGAATGGTCTGTTGCGTGACGATGGTAAGAGGCCCGACGGTATGACACTAGTCCCATGGGAGTTGGGGAGGCCCATTGTGTGGGACGCTACATGCGTCGACACACTTGCGCCTTCCCATCTTCCGAGGACATCCGTGAGGGCGGGTGCGGCGGCAGATTTGGCCGAAGATCTCAAGAGGCGCAAATATGCAGGTCTCGACAGAGCCTACACATTTGCTCCCCTTGGAGTCGAGACCCTAGGTCCGTACCGAGGCTCTTCGGGTTTTCAAAAAACTATCTGAGCGTCTGGTCGAAGCGACGCGTGACCCGAGAGCTGGTGAATATCTGGCACAGCGTATCAGCATTGCCATACAGCGTGGCAATGCAGCCAGCGTCTTGGGGACGCTTCCGACTGGTGTTGATATGGATCAGTTGAGCTATCTGTAGACTGTTTGCAACAGTCGGCAGTTAGCTCAATTGTTTCAATTGTAAATACTAGTATAATTTTCTTTGTGAATAAATGTCTTGGTACTAAAAAAATAAAAATGCGGAACAATATAAAGTTAAAAATAAATAATATTGTATCAGACAATCCCAAAAAAATAGCGAACGCTTTTAACGACTTCTTTACATCGATAGGAGAAAATGAATCTATCCAAATACCTTCTGGTCGACCAGTAATAACCCCAAATGAAAACACAATGTCCTTAAATCCCGTTACAACATTCGAAATTTACAATATCATAAAAAAACTCCTCCCCAACAGGTAATACAGTACGTCATAATAGATTCACAGAGGGCTACAAACGTAGATTTAAGTATATTATAAGACGCGGAGACTCTAAGAAGCCTCATAACGCCGATTAACTTTCGTATCCTTCCAGACAATACATTGATGTGTTCTTTAAAATTTAGGTTATGATCTAGAAGAATGCCAAGGTATTTGATAGAGTTAGTTCTGCCAATCTGCTCAGAGCAGTTGCAGTTTGCCGCACCGACGTTACTACAGGTGTGTAATTTTATAGATGAAAAAAGTTCGTTAGGAGAGGATGCCTTTGTTTTATGGAAACAAACGAACTTAGTTTTTTGCGTGTTAAGTGTCAGAAGATTCTTCTGAAGCCAGATGTTGACCAATCGCATACCTCGTTCCGCATTTAATAGAGCATCCTTCCAACCGACTCCATGAAAGACAATAGCTGTGTCGTCTGCATAGCATATGACATCTGCATGGGGAATGGTAATATCGTGTAAACTATTAATGTAGGTAGAGAATAAAAAGTGTGGGTCCTAATATACTCCCCTGTGGTACTCCAAAATTAACTTGACAATGAGAACTGGCAATTCCATTTAAACTAAGACACTGTTTTCGTTCTGTTAGATAGCTCTGAAACCACTTTAATGCTAAACCCCTTATTCCAGCTAGTTCAAGTTTTCGTAACAGGATAGGAACAGAAACAGTGTCGAAGGCCTTGGCTAAATCTAAAAAGACCCCTACACAATTTTTATTATTGTCGAGTGATGACACAACCTTTGAATTGCGTCAAACCATGATGCAGAGCCAAAAATAAAAGAAGAAGAAACCACTTCACGATTTCCCGACTTCCCGTAGATCTTAGTTAGGAGTGTTACTTAGACAATGTACTAGTCCTAGATTCCAAGAATAAAGTTACAATGGGATGGGTGGGACAGGATTATCCGTACATTGTTTCTTTCTTTTGAAACAACGCCTGCAAATCCGCGAGCAAAAACTGCACTTTGTTCATTGACATAATAATTACCCGAGACTAAATAATTATTTTGTTCCACAAAAATCCCAAGCAAAGAAGTAGGTAGGTACTTACTTCAGTTTTTCTGAGTAGGCCGTAGAAAGAGAAACCTATAGAACTCGCGCAATTGCCATCGCATTCACACTAAAGAGAGAACGACTTATGCCTAAAGCCTAAGAAGAAATGAAATAGGACGATTAGCTCTCTATCTCATCCAGCGTGCCGGTTTTTGCATTGTTTAGCACCTCCATGTGCTAAACAAATTTCCTTTGTCATCGACGGAGCTCGACACGAGACTGGTGAAAAAAGTTTTAAAAGTTCTAAACTTTTGTTTTTTATGTTTGAATGTGATCAGTGTGTTTATGTGGACATTCCCGCAGCTAAAAACAATCAAAAAGAGAGACAAATATGGTGCGGTGCAGCGTTTTTGCATGTAGAAGTGATAGTGAAAAAAAAGTGCCGAATATATCATTCCACTCGTAAGTACAAGTTCTTTTGACTACAAAAAGGTTCAAAATTTACAGTTTCATAGATTTCCCGATGATAAAATTCCCCGAATGGCGCATTGAAATATTTTTTAATAGGTACCTACATAGCTATTTTATAGATAATGTAGCTCGCTATGCATAGCAAAATAGTTTATGCCCGCGGCTTCGCACGCGTTGTTTCTATGGAAACGTTTAAAGGCCATTTCTATCCCATAGCAACTGATTTGTGGGATAAAAAGCCTATAGGCTTTTTATATAAATCCTGGAATCTAACATAGATGTTAGATTCCAGGATTAGAATTACTTACCTGTATACAAAATTTCATCCCGATCCGTTCAGTAGTTTTGGCGTGAAGAGGTAATAATATGTAAGTTGTTGCTATGACACACATAGCCCATCGGACTTCGTGAGATAGAACAACTATAACAAACATCCATCCATTCATCCACACTTTCGCATTTATAATATTAGTGTTTTTATTTGTTACAGATTTCCCGAAGATAAAGAATTACGTTTGCATTGGATCAAAGCAACGGGTCGCAAAGATTGGGAACCTAAAAAATCTTCGTAATAAAATTTTTTGTAATGATTCTGTGATTTTTGTACTTAATCTAATTCAACTGTCCAAATCTAATCTAACTGTCCCATATAAATAAGAAAAAAAATATCTTAAGTAGGTTCTTGTATAAATTGGTATGCTAATTTTAAAATGATTCTGTGATTTTTATAATGATTCTGCGATATTTTAAATGCTTCTGTGTAAATGCGTGTGTATTTTTTAATAAAAAAAAAATGCTGTGACTAACTAGGTATAAGTACCTATACGCAAGTACAATGAAAGTTAAGTACTTTTTAGATAGCAACATTACTATTTTTGACGTCGTGAATGAAATGAACGAAAGTCTTCGTTTCAGGTCTGGCCAAAATGGCGTTTTTGTCAGTATGTCCGTACTCCTCTACAGGTCGTATTTTACAACCGATCGGTATGAAACTTTGTGTACAGATTCTATGATTTTATAGAATTTTACTGTCGTCGGGATTTTTTGATTAAAGGCGTACTTCTTCCACAATAAGGCAAAAAGGCGGATTTGGAATATCTCCGCTTTAAGAGATCTGATTTTGATGATTGTACTTTTAATTGAAAGGTAATAACTTTTTACTGTTCTTATAAAAATTTGGTAAAGATCTGATGAGGATTTTCGGCATGACGAGCAGAATAGCTTCGCAAAATGCAGTAGTATTGTATGCAAGAGAGCATTTACAGTACAGCGCCACCTATTAGAACATCTTTGTAACACTTCGAGAATTATATGAAATAGCGCGGCCGCATACACCGTCGTCGTCGGTTAAATAATAAAATAACAAAAACTGTGGGCTGATGGATCAACGCCATCTATTGATACTAGGTACAGAATTTCGAGCTTTGCTGAGGAACGTAACTTAGGTACTTTGTATGGACAATTGGTCTAATGGTTGATGTGTTTGTGCAACATTTCGTTCAAAAATTCCGACAACAATCGTATCGCAAGTGAAGTGATCTGTAATACCTACCTACCTTTCCAAGTGCACCTTACCTACCTCACCTACCCTACCCACAAACAAGATTGAATCCGTTCAGGAGAAACAGACGCCTATTCTTGCACGGTGGGCATTATTTCAAAGGTAGGTACCTAAGGAAATCATTTCATTAGTTTTGAGCTAGGTATATAATTATACCTACTAAACAATTACCCTTACCTACTTACCTACCACCTAAGGTTGGTAAGTTGCCCAATGCACACCACACTAGCGTAAACCAATATTTAGGTAGGTACCTACCTACCCATAGGATTTTTCTTACAACGCGTCCAAAAGTAAGAGGCACCGATAATTACATAGATATTAGGTACCTATAATACTTATGACAAGTTTAGCGCCATTAAAGGAAGGCTGGCGCCTACCTATGCTGGTGCTTATTCTGATAAGAGGGCACTTTTGCTCCGTGATAAGATGCTTTCACACTTGCATGGCGATTTGCAAGGAGTCACCGCCTAAAAACATGGTAGGTACATATACCTAAGTACCTAAATATTCCGTTTTATATAACTTTAGTACTTAATATAATATAAGTTACTAATATGTTGAAAAAAAAGTTAGTGCTTGTGAGGTCTACTGTTCGTAGAACTGCTAGAACATCATTGAACTACTAGAACATGTACAAGAACTTTTGAAAAGGTGTTAGGTTTACAAACTTCTCAAAGTATATTTTTCCTGTAAAATAATAGATCCATATCCACAAACGCTACATAGGTAGGTACCTAGGTACATTTCAGATGGGTCGCTATGCAATCTTCGGAAATGGGGGGGGGTAAAGTATGAACCCCACAGAAGTTCTCATTATGTAGGTACCTACCTAGGTACCAAAATATCCCAAAAATATAAATTAATTGTTGAAAAAAAGTTAGTGTTCGCGACGTCTACTGTTCGTAGAACTACTAGTTTAGCAAATATACGATGTTACGTTCGTAAGTAACCATTTTTTTTGAAAGTGTTATTAATTTATGTAAATGTTATTGTATAGGTAATATAACTAAGACATTTATAATTAAACTGTGATTTTATGATTAAGTAGTAATAAAACGAAATGTTGAAGACTGATTTAAACTGTAAAATTTATAAACGTTAATTATTGTAATAAATATTGATTATTTTAAAACAAAAACACTTGTTTCTCTATCTGTACTACTCACCTTAATACCTTCATAATTATATTTACCTACCAAAAACAACCTCGGTCTGCCTTCCACTTGTAACGCCAAACAGGGTTCACATTGTGATACTTACTTGTATAATTATAATGACCTAGCAATAGCCTTTATTCACAAAATAGAAAATTATACTAGTATTTACAATTGAAACAATTGAGCTATCTTCAGACTATTGTAGGTAGCTCAACTGATCAATATCAATACCAGTCGGAAGCGTCCCCAAGACGCTGGCTGCATTGCCACGCTGTATGGCAATGCTGATGCGCTATGCCTGATACTCACCAGCTCTCGGGTCACGCTTCGCTTCGACCAGACGCTCAGATAATTTAATTTTTTAAATTTATTAACGGGAAAATCGCAAATCCGATCTACCAACTAAGACATGAAATAAGGAACCTAAAATCGGGGTAAGAAAATTGCATGGCAACACTTTTCCCCCACCACCTGGTGTACTTTGTCTTGCGTGGTCTTGCTCTGCGGCATGCTCGCTGAAGATCTATCTTTTCCGAATATTACGTTTTTTAAAGCAAAATTGCTTTAAAAAACCTGATGCGGACTGAAAAGTTTTGAACACAAAATATTTTCCCCATTATTTAAAAACAAACATGGATTTAAAATTTTTATTTACTAATAACTTTAAAATGAGTAAATACACAAGTATGAGTAGGTTGAATACCTGACAGTACAATCATTGATTAACTTAATCTATGCTTCTAAGGTCTGTGTTCACCAATAGAAAATCGGATAATTAGGCTGCTTCATCGGTTAACGGTGACATTTAATGTATGAAAACTTTCTTATATATTGGTGAATACAGACGCAAGTTTATATAATAATGTTTAAGCTTGGCTGAGATCTATGCCTATTTTTAATCCTTTAATCTGAATACAACACCAATTACTACTTGATTATTATATGTTAGGTAATAATAACCCATCACTTACACTAAGAATGAACAAGAATGAACAACTACTTTTTGCCTCGTAATTCTAAAATCTTGAAAAATTGATAGGTGTAGAATAAAATATGTTTATGTTTGAGAATGCAATCATTAATCAGCCGGTTTTGGGGTCTGACTGGTCTTGACTCATAAATTGTCCATCAGTCAGACATTTACAGACCATCAGAGTCAGAGTCCTCCTCATAAGAAGAATCATTAACATATCCAGTGTTCTCCTCATAAGAAGAATCATTAACATATCCAGTGTTCTCCTGTTCATCATGCAAATAAGCATTGTGGATCTCAGCGCTTTCATTGTAACCTTCCATGAAACTGTCATACAAATCAGCGAGTATAAGGGTGTTATTAATATTTTGCTCTTGCATCATAAGCAGTTCTAATTCACCAATATCAAAGACAGATGTTGGGTATTCATTCTCATCAATGGAGTAATCATCATCAGTTGAAGGTTCAGAGTCGCTAAGATCACTGTCATACTTTTCTGAAGCATTGAATTGTCCAACCTCAAACATGAGAAGCTCCTCTGTCAGAATAGGATTATCACCCTCATCCAGTTGATATTTGGTGTTCATTTTACATATAAAAGCGCGGGTAGCAATTGCCGCTGCAGGCTCATCGTGGCCAAGATTAAGGAATTCTTGGAATACATTTTTAAATATTTCATCAGGGGTATCCACAACCAGGTGAATAGTTACACCATCAAAAATATCGTAGTAATACAGGGAACGGATATCGTTGAGGAATCGTCTCCCGCATGCAATTGACATATCTTCATAGCGAATATCCAATGCTTTGGAGATTCCTTTT
This sequence comes from Eupithecia subfuscata, assembly GCA_963564075.1. Taxonomy (NCBI): domain Eukaryota; kingdom Metazoa; phylum Arthropoda; class Insecta; order Lepidoptera; family Geometridae; genus Eupithecia; species Eupithecia subfuscata. The sequence goes on from OY751095.1 coordinate 17,694,329, forward strand.
TTTACTTCCATCAGGGTTGTGCCTTCCGTAGCCTAAAACAAATAAGCCAGCATTAAATAATTATCAAGATAAACTGATTCTTAGTGAAGATTTTACATAGGTGTAAAGATTTTACTGTGAAAACTATTGTAATTGAGAGTTTTATGAATTCATTATGAATGTTAGCAGGTTTACTTCAAATGTTGAAGAAAACCAATATAATATAACTAGCTGCGTCTGCATAGAAATTTCAGAAATTATTTGCACACCTCACAGGGGTACTTTTGTAAAATGATTAATTATTTACTTTATAGTTTATTTATACCAAATTGTGAGTTTTTGAAACACTACACACCAAATTTCACCAAAATTGGTTAAGTAGTTACCGAGATATTTATACCATTGAGTTTTGTTTCAGATTCAAATACTAAGCTGGTATTATTTATTTGTCTGCACGTTTTTTAAGAACTACTCTGTCAATAACAATTTATATAATTTTAATTACGGGTTGAGTAGAGCACTAATAAATAACCCTTGGTCCGCAATGACTGCACTCCTTGCCACACTATGGTGGCCTCAAGCTAAGCTTACTGTGGTCTTGGCTTGGTCATCAAATGAAGTACCTCTTTAGCTAGTATAAAAAGTAAATACTAAACAACTTAATTAATAACTTACTTTAAGGATGAAGTTCCCAGAGTGAATAAGTGTATCAGAGGTGTCAGCAAACGACACAATGACTATCGCCTCCACAGAGATTTCATCAGGTTTAGCCTTTTTAATGACAATAGTAGGAAGTTTTTCCACATATTTTGCCTTTTCAAGATCTTTGAGCTGAGCATGTTTAGCTGAAGTGAATATATGATTTCCTCCAAGTGCTGATACAGATTCAATCTTAACTTCCACTTTAGCAGGCGACGACGGCGAAGCCGGTTCATTCATATTTTCAATTGGAGGCGCGATCTTTATCTCCACCGTTTGTGGCTGTTTACCAGGTACAGTTCCCGCCTTGTTATCTTTGTCTTGCTTCTTCTTTCCAAGATTTCCCAGTTGGGAGTGAGTTTTAGAAACCATCTCGATCAATATCTCCAATCTACCGAGAAAAGCGACACGTGTTACACCCCGAAACTGGAAGCCATTAAAATATTGATTTTATGGAACGACGGAAGCTGACTGGGGTGGGGTGGTTTGGAAGGGGTGAAAAATTGAATTAATCTCATTTAATTTCCAATCTCACATCATTTGCTTAGAATCGTATGAATAAAATTTATATGTAGGTTTCAGACTCACCCACAAAGGGCGTATATAAACCGAGCTCAAGAAATAAAATGGAGCCTGTAAGCGATACGAAGAAAAGAATTGAGGTGGACGTGGGGCAACTGTATTTTAGGACTTTATGTTTTGCTAGTTTAAATATCGTTCTGTGGGCAACTTGAAGACATTGCCAAAATTTTGAAAAGCCATGATTCTTACCTGCAACTGCTGTGCCCGCACCGCACTGCAATGTTCTTTTGCAACCTACAGCACTGCGCTGCGCCAAACGCTGCGCAATCGGCCGTGTGTCCAACCAAAAAACAAGGTAGGTAGTTGTTTTGAAAATATCGATTTTGATTTCCAGCGGTGGGTGGGGTGGGTATCAAAAAGCCAACCAAAGTGAATACAATGCGAAACTGAATGCTTTACGCCAACATAACAGCACAAGTAAAATGGGGAGAATAAAATTTATGAGAGAACGTTATACGTCAGACAGAGCAACAAATAAATATGCTAAAAGTCTCGGCTGACTCAACTCAACTCAACTTCTTGTTTGAATCTCAACTTCAACTTCTTATTTACATATATGGCACCGCTTGCTTTTCGCTACGACTCTGCCAGTGTCAGTAAGGAGTGTCGTAAACTTCAAAAATAATAATATGACGGATCGTTCTTCTGAGATCTCGGCTGACGGCTCAAATGTCCCTTCTATCACTGTCAAAAATGACAACGAAAGCCGTTTCGAGCGGTAGTCTCGTTGCCACCTATAAAATTATTTATCTATGGTTTGCCATTTGCCGCGAGTGATGTCAACTTAGCTTCTTCATAGCTAGATCTTGCAATTTTTGCACCTTCATCAGCTACAATTTCCAAAAAATTGTAGCTACATGATTTGGCTATTTAATCTAGCAATTATTTTTTTGATTACGGCAGTTCTTTTCGGCAGTTTTAGTGACGCGTGGAGTCGGTATCTTGTACAGAGTCTTTACAAAAGCAATACCATAGACTTAGCGTCAAGGGGTGTGGGATACGAAACTGATCAGTGATTTGTCACTTATAAATGTGAATTATACTAGTATGATATTTCAGCACAACACTAGTGTTGTGCTGATATAATCAAATTATGTATCGATACTCCCGATAAAAGAAGAAGTACCTAATTAAAACGTATCAATTTGATTGAGTTATTGTTGATCAGTGTAAGTTATAAAATATACTCCGGGCATATTATTTAATCAGCCGATAAAGCCGATTTACATATCAATAACTCATTGGAAGTATACAAAGCGTATACAAGTTTGGTATAATAATAATAATTTTAATTCCAGAAATAAACATAAACTCGCTGTGCTCACAACTAGGCTACACAAAATTAATGTATCTTTTAAAGGGCAATGTATACGCTTCTACAAAAAAACTCCTAGTGAGTTGCAAAAATTATCAGTAAATAAATTCAAACAAATTGTCAAAACCTTGCTGTGCAAAAAGGCTTACTATAAAATATCAGATTAGAAAGCACAAACTGGCCAATCGATTTTTTAAATTTCCTTCTTTTAACAGAATAATTAAATAAAATAGGTGGTGGCGCTGATTTGGATCGGGGTAGCGCCTTAATAAATAGTTCCAATGTCCAAAGATTTATAGTAACCTAAGACATAATTTTTAACAAGTTTATGGGGAGTAGAAAAATAATTACATTATCTGTTAATTTGTTAATATTTTTTTTTGTATTTCTTCAAGGTATATTCACTTTGAAGTCACAAAGAAACTAAAAAAAGTAAATTTAGCAAACAAATTCAAACTTAACAAAAAACAACAACAAAAATTAACAGCAATAACAATACAATTAAGAACGCGACTGTACGCTGGATGTGCGTGGGGCATGGTATCAGTGAGGGGAACGGAATACGACTGGAGAGCCAATCGGCGGCGCTACGCACGCCCGCCCTTCATCCCGCTAGCCCCCCTCAGGTACCTTACTTTTTACTTCTGCGCAATAACGGTCAGCGCTAAAGTTTCGTGCCGCTACTTGTACCTTGCGGTGATACTCACACTGGTAGCTTGTAGAATCATTTTCAGTCGTAAATAAAGCAATATAAATAGATTTGCCGGTTTGAAAGAAAAACTATTCCCAGAAATATCACACTGTTTATTTTCAACCCAATTTTTGGCTACTTTTGGCTACTTCTTAAAGCCGTCACACACAGAAGCCGGAAGCGGAGCGGAGGCGGACGATAGCCGAGCCAGGCGTGGCGTTCACGGTGCGGATGTCTTCACACTGCAGGCGTGCGAGAGCCGTGGCGTCGTGGAGGCGTTTTCGAGCCTCGTGTGTGTAGGTCACGGCGTCGCATTATTGTAAACATGTCCTTTTTAAAATCATGTTTATAATCATTTATACGGCAATCGTATGAACAAAGATGTGGTTGGAAAAGTAAAATCAATTTTTCGGTATAGTCCACTTTATTTAGCGCCTTATTCGGGTCATAAGCTTAACATTTTGTAAATAAATACAACTCGTAACTCCGCTAGTAGCACGCCTCCGCACCGCGACGCGTGGCGTGCGCTCTGTGTGAAGACACTCTTTATACAAACTTGCTGAAATACAACCCTCACACGGCACGCCGCCTCCGCCTCGCCACCGCGCCGACACGGCTCCGCGCCGCGTCAAGCACGCCAACTGTTTGTGTCACTGTCACCGAGTCGTTCCGCCACGGCCGTGCACCGCTTCGCCACCGCTTGCGGTGTGTGTGTAGTCTTTCATATAAATTCATAATATGATACAACTCGCATGTCTTCGCCTCCGGCCCGTCCCCGGCTTCTGTGTGTGACGGCTTTTAAGGTACGAAATTTTAAACATTCTAGCATTTTTTTTAAAGTCATTGGCCATTTCTCGTTGCATTGACTTGGCAACACTGGGTCGACGTAGTAGGTAGGTACTGTAGACATTATTGTAGGTATTCTCTAAATTCTCTTTGGTTGTGGTATCCAGGAATGAAAAAGTTGCAAAAACTGCGAAGATTTGCGTTTTATTTTTTGGAACTCTTATTTTACAGCGGAAATGGAAGAAGAAGGCGACAATGTTTTGATCGAAGAAAATTACTACCAATATTTAAATGTTCCAAAAACGGTAAGTACCTACCAATACCAACTATTGCATCACGTGTCATTTACTGGCTACCTATCTGATATCATGGGTATTTTACTTTTACCACATAACGTAAATAGAAAATAGAACACCTATCTCCATTATTTGCCGTAGAGTAACTACTTGAATTATATGATAATACCTAATACTGATGAATTATAGGTTAGGTTCTAGACCGCACGCGTACATATTCTATATGGGTGATAGACGTGCGAGTTATGGCTCGACGATCTTTCTTGCTCGCGTATTACCCCAAAGTACGCGCTAAAACAGCCGAGTAAGTTTATCGGCGATCCAAGAGTGAAATTTTGCTCGTTGCTCGCCTCGGCAGCACGAGTCATCACCGCGAGTCGCGAGCCACCATAGCTAAGTGTAAAGGCTCGAATAAACATGCTACGTAGTAGCACAAAAGCATGCAAATTTCAAGTAGTTGCTTCATAATAGCCTAAAATTAGCACATGTAAGTATACGAAAGAAAAGCACGCTACCTAATCGCAAGCCGGTCTATGCTTACATACAAGGTGAGGCGGGGGTGGGCGGGGACTAGCTCGAAAGCAAGTCTGAATGCCTTTGAGCACCAGAGATGCTAGGAGTCCAAACTCTTTTCTCGTACCGGGGATGCCAAAAACTTTCAGACCATAATCCCGTACAAATTTAAAGTTTAAAAATCCCTTAAAATCTGTTCTAAACAATGCTCTAACTGGTTTGGATTCAGTATTTTCATTTCTTGAGGTAGTGATGGGGTAATGAATCTAGTGATGTGCCCAGTCAATTGTTTTATGGCAGCGTGGACATTATTTTTGTTAATGTTCCAATATATAGAGGGTGATTGGGAGCTGGGTGCAAAGCTCTATAGTTCGACCGAAACCGCTGTACCGCTCCTGAGGTATGCGCGCGGCGAGACGGGGGGGAAGTATTGGCCGCTCCGATCCATCAGTCTGCCGTCAACGCTCACGGCAGTAGGTCGCCTTTGTACCGGACGGTCTATGTCAGATACACATGAGATAAATATCCAAAGATGGGTCGAGCGCTATCTCGTGATGTCAAGGCCATAATTTTTAAAGTGGCCGAATATTTTAAGAAAAGAAAAGCAGACAGAGAGAGCTTTGAATATAAAAGTGATGCAAATATTGCCAAAATCGTGGCAGACGCTACGGGGTACTGCGAAAAAACCGCAAGAAATGTGATAAAAGAGGGCAATTCATCAACTGAAAATTTGGGCCGATTGAAATTTAATTCGCCAAAACAACCAAAAACTATAAAGAAAAAACATGTTGATGATTTTGATTTAGGAGTTATCAGAAGAAAAATTCATCAGTTTTATGAATTTGAAAAAAGAGTGCCAAGTGTCTGTAAGTTACTTTCAAGTTTGAAACAAGATGGCATATTAAATTGTGGACGAGAATTTCTAAGGAGCCTCTTACACACAATAGGTTACTGTTTCAAAAAATGCAAATCGAAGAGACATCTCCTTATAGAGCAGCCTAATATTGTAGTGTGGCGGAAAAAATACTTAACACAAATCAGAAATTACAGAACGCAAAACCGCAACATATATTTCCTTGATGAAACATACATTAACGCCAGTCACCATGTAAGCAAATGTTGGCAATCATCGTCCGAACCTGGAATTCATGCTGATATTGGAAAAGGACGGTAATTCCTCACGCTGGATGTCGAAATGGCTTGGTTGATGGTGCATTGACGATATTCAACCGGCGACTATCATGGAGACATGAACGGGCCTACTTTTTATAAGTGGGTAGATGAAAAGTTAAAAGATAAATTGCTTCCGAATTCTGTAGTTGTCTTGGACAACGCGTCTTACCACAGCGTTCAGGTTGACAAGAAGCCAACCATAGCAAGCCTCAAAACTGAAATGCAGAACTGGTTACGGCGCCACAATGTTGAATTTTCGGAAGCTATGACAAAATCTCAACTGCAACTTCTTATCGATAATACACAAAAAGAGCCCGTGTTCAGAATTGATGAACTCCTGAAAGCCAATGGACATACTGTTCTACGATTACCGCCGTACCATCCGGATTTGAATCCCATAGAGTTAGTCTGGGCTGATATTAAAAACAATATAGCCCATAACCATATTAACTCTTCTCTAGATGAAAAGATAAACTTATTGAATACATTGTTTTCGGAGTTCACGGCGAAAAAATGGCAGAAATGTGATGATCATGTCCAAAAAAATGAAAACAATTACTGGGATCGTGATAGTAGATTTGATATTAAATTATCGATCCATTAATTATAAATATGCAGAACGACTCTGATTCAAATTCCGTTGGCGAAATGGAAGATGAAGTTGAAGCAGAAGCTCTGTCAGAATATCTGTAGATAATTTAGTTATAAAAAAATATAAACATATCGATGTAATATATAAAACAAAAATATTATATTGTTTATATTGGTACGATATTGTAAGATATATCCGACAATATCGATCTCATGTGTATTCTTGCTCATTTTTCCTCGGCCCCCACTTCGCCGCACTTTCTTAGGGAGCGGTATAGCGGTTTCGGTCGAACTATAATAAGAAGCTAGAATAGACCAATCACCCTGTGTAACAAGCTATAACATTAATAAAATTAAACATTAACATGATAAAAATCCTATGAACATTATATTTACTTAAAGGCTTATAAGAACTTACTTTATTTTTGATCATTCAAATTATTGGTTTTTCTTGATTTTTTATACACTATCATGTGGATATTACAGGCCACGCAGGAGGACATAAACAGCGCTTATCGCCGGCTGTCACGAATGTTCCACCCAGACAAGCACAGCACTGCTAAACCTCACCTACAAAAATATGCTTTACAAATATTCAACAGAGTCAAAGAGGCCTACGAAGTATTGTCCGATTCCCAGAAAAGAGCTATATATGACACACTGGGTAAGTATTTATGTCAATATTTTTTATAGAGTGGAGGTATTGTTGGATAGCCAATGTTTTCTTTCATCACCTTACATTAAACTTAATCCTAGAAAACTAAGATAAAACTATTGGAATAATTAGTTGCTCTCAGCCTACATCTCGGTCTACATCACAATAATATTATAAATGCAAACAAAACAACATCTATGATATACTTATGTAAATTATAGATCTGGAATAGTACACAGCTTCACATAAATCAATCCCTATGGGAGAAATAACTTATAAACATTCCTTAGAAACAATGAGTGTGGCAATGACATATTATACATGTCCTAGTCGCGGGGAAGAACTGGTTTGTGATAAAACATTATTCTACGTTTTGTAATCGGGCTCTGATTTTGATTATTTTCTGAATCCAGGGAAACGAGGCTTGGGAGTTGAAGGTTGGGAGATAATATTTCGGACTCGTACTCCCAGAGAAATACGGGAAGAATATGAAAGGTAAAAAGTTTGATAATGTACAATCCCTACACCTTCATGTGGTCTGGCCAACCATGCGCTTAAAAGGACCGAAACTGTGAGAAATGGGACACTTGGGTGACTCATGACTACAAATCCTATCCACTTTGTCCTGAACACTCCTCCCTCTGGGGCATGCCACTTCACAGTCTTCATTGCTGGGCTGCTCCACCTCAGCTTGGTACTGCTCTGTGACCCCCCATCGTTTAGATAATGACGGTGGACGCACTGCACCCTATAGTTATATACTTTCTATTCTCTAAATCCAGTGACTTAGAAAGAGTCTAGGTCTTGAAGTCTTCTATCTGGTGTCATAGGAACTGTTATCATTACAGATTAAAAAGAGAACGAGAAGAGCGAAGACTACAGCAGAGCGCTAACCCCCGGGGCACCATAACACTCTCCATAAATGCGACTGACATGTTTACAAAATACTATGATGAATATGAAGTGTGAGTATACTTCACTGTTTCACTTGTTGTGTCTGTTTGTCTGTCTGAACGCTATTAACCCAAAAACTACCTAACTACATTAAGATTTTAATAAGTTTAGTGTTAAGTGTAATAACATCATAAATGTTCACACCACCTCAACAATGTTATATTAAATGTCATGTAAACCTAACTTTATGCAGGATATAAAAGCCCATCTAAGCTAATTCCAAAAATTTACCTAAATTTTAATGTTTTTATATGTAATTTCGTAAAGATTCTTTAAATCCTATTAATTTAGTCCTTGGTTAAATTTTTCATACATTTTGAGTTGGTTATGTTTGTTACATTTATTTCGCCCATTTTACTCCACCTTTTTTTTGTGCTGATGTTGATGTGTAAACAAAACAATGTTTTTCCTGAACAGGGAAGAAGCGCAACTGTTGCCGTCCATCGAAGTATCAGGCATGAGTATTCAGCAGTCTGTCGACGCACCTGTCACCCTGCGGAATACCATGACAGTCTCAGGAAACATCTCGACACAAAATGGCATTGGTAAATCATCTTTACAACTAAAATTCAATATAGCAATGTATGATGGCCGTTTTTGTAATGCATTAAATATAACATACGAAATATCCAGGTGTTTGTATGGAGGATATTATTAAATATATTCTTAATCCTTTCATATTCATTGTACTGTACTTGTTCTTTGCTATTATTAGAAAACTTGAAAACTCATACTCCTATATTTATTCGCCGAAGGAGCACTTGGTTAAATTACATTTCACATATTATAATAAATAAGACAAAATAAATAATCAAAGGAACACAAATCTGTAAATGGGCAGTGTCAATAATCAAGTTATACAGCATAATTATAATTGTTGTTTTGGGTGGATTGATATTTCTTTCACTTACACGCCCGCCGCGCCGGTGACTTAAGCATACGACTCTGTCGAAATAGAACGTGACTGCAGCTATTTTTAATCAAAATAATAGATATTGGTTGCCTTGAAAAAGGAGATCTAAAACTATATTTAACAGCACATGTATTACCAAAATAACACAAATCATGCTAAATATTAACTTATTCATTAATAGATGAGTCGCCTGTGGCTGATGCATCTATCATTATCAACACAGTGTTGAGTTTATGGTTTACTTTCTTTGCATCTCTTTTTCCAGTTTTTTGTCAATGCCTTTTAATCAGATATCGAGTTTATTATTGAAGGTTTATGTATGTAGCGATGTAGCTTAATTATAAAATATCTCCATTTCATGTAAGGTAATCCATCAATGTTTATATTTTATAATTTGACAGGTAATGGAACAGTCAATATTTGCAACCGGCACCTTAGCTCAGAAAAAGGATGGGCAGAAGTAGAGTGCGGGATTGGAAATGGCCCCCTACTAGGGTTCAAGATATTCCGCACCCTAACCCGCATGATGTTTCTTAACTGCGGAACAGTGATGCAATTCTCGCCTAGGGGGATATCACCCTCTTTCTTCTCCAGTAAGTAAAAAATTCAATACACAATTGTGTGAAATGAAATGAAATTTGTTTATTTCTCTTAATCCGCAACATTGAAAATTAAAACCACATAATACTAAAAAACGATACAAAGAGGTTATGAGTGAGAAATGAAGTTACAATAAGTTGCTTAAATATAAATACATGCATGAGTAACATATTATTGTGGCAGAGAAATGGCCCATAGCTCAGCTTAATGCTCCAGCATGTCGCCATGCTGTAGCGCTGGTATTCTGCTAAGGGCTGCATTTAGGTCACGGACACCTGTGTGGAGATTGGCAATACAATAAACAAATTAACACTTAGATATACAGAGGCAAAATTTGTTTGTTTGTAAGTAGGGGGTAATCTCTGAAAGTTCTGGTCTCATTTTGAAGGTCCTCAACTTATAAGCTAGTTAATATAATAAATGCTAATATACTATGTAACTCTCTGTTGGTTACCTATTCACGATTAAACTGCTGAACTTTCTAGACATACTATTTTAAAAGTAATCGACTATAATTCTTCAGAAATTTAGTCGGGAGGGAGACACCTAGATTGTCTTCCAGGGAAGGACATAATGTTACTTGTTGTCGAGATTAATCGCGTGCGAAGCTCCGGCAGTGGCTCGAGACCATAATTACTGTCTCCGCTGTCCGCCCATAGTCTGTTTGTCAGCGGACTGTAACTTTTGAACCGTAATAGGTCGAAATTTTCACAGGGTGTATTTGTTATAAATTAAATCTATTTCTTCTTAAATTAACAATTAAAGGCATCCATACGAGAGATGTGATGGTACGGAACCCTTTTTGCCCTTGTCTGACTCTCAATTAGGTGGTTTTTTTTAATTCTCTGCCCTCGCGGTGTCTGACTGTTATTTAATGTGATCAATAATGTTTCCAGCATTGGCGTTGCAGCTCGACGCACATTCTGTTGGATACTTAACATACCGCGCCGGCTCTCAGGGCTCGTCTATGTCCACGATATACGTGCGGGACTCCGAACGCTATCATAGGTAGGTTTAGACTTTTTTTCAATTTTATCCATGCTAAATTCATGGAACCATGAATGGGAGACTGGGCATAAACCATTCAAATTTTCATGGATGGGACAAATTTAATTACATTTAATTTTATGACTGGATGGTCATTGTGAGTGAATAAAGCGGATTCCACATACTACATAAAATTTCTACGTAAAAAAGTAAATTTGCTAGCTTTCTTCTGTGTATTTTAACATCTCCAATTCATTTATATGATCTCAGCTCTTTTATCGATGAAGCTACTATCTGAAAGAACTTGCGCGTTTCCGCATTTATGTTTTGTTTAGAAAGCCTCTATAGATAGATGGCACAAATAAATAAATAAATAATGCTGGACAGTCCACACAGCATCATTTAGCCCCAAGCTAAGCAGAGCTTGTGTTATGGGTATTATATGACTGATATACATAATATAATACATTACATAGATAGATATTTATATATTACAAAGACTAAACTACACTTGCGAGCTTTAAAATGGAATCGCTTCATCGCGAGTTATCAAAACAATTTTTTTACAATTTATGTAGGTACAATGAACTATAGATTGTGGTATATCATTTGTAAGGTAATTTTGTTACCTTTCAAGTGATATCAAGAAGATTTAAAATTAATTAAATTGGCTACCTAAATTTTGGGAATTATTGCAATAGGTCGAAGTTGCATCTATCGGCTTCTATCGGCGCCGGAGCTGGATGAGCTGGATTTCTCCCTCGTATCCGCTGTTTTAGCTCGTCCCACATATGCCAGATTGGGTTCAAGTCAGGAATAAGGGCTGGCCAGTCTAGTGTGGGAATGCCGACATGGAAGATATCTGTCGGTACTGTCTAGTCACTGCTGCGGTGTGGCAGCGGACATTATCGTGCATTAAATTAAAATTTATCGTCGCCAATAAATCCTGCGTAAGGGAAAACATAACTTAACTCATAGTTCACTGCAAAGAAATTGTAAAAATTAGTCTTGAACAACCCTTGAAGCGATTCCAGAAAGCTCGCAAGTGTATTTTGACAGCACAAATTAAGTCCAAAACCTAAGTATTAATAGAAAAACTCATAACATAACTAGCATCCTTATATGTACCGCAGTGAACGCCTTAAAGAAATGTTGAATATTTTCATAATATTTGTATATTTTCCCAGTAACGTGGCTGTTCAGATTGGCAAGCCACATTCGTTCGTGTCATGCAATATCATGTGGAAGGTGCCGTCCTACGACATGAAGGTGCGGCTGGCCCTCAAGTAAGTAAAACCAATTACATTTTCAGCCAGGTTTCAAAAAAGAACTTCTTGAAATTGGCTTGAAATAAATAGGTAATCATATTAACGAATTTATTATACTCAAAAGAACAGTGTTCACTTCTAGGTACCATTACACTAACTAACTAAGAGTTCGAATCTCGCTTTGTCTGTCCTTTTTCCCTCTTTTAATATCTCAGCAACTACCGCAGCTATTAACTTGAAATTTAAAATAATAATTTGGGATGCCACGTGTGTAGATACCCTAGCGCCTTCACATCTTGCAGGGACATCGGTAAGGGCCGGTTCTGCAGCAACATCAGCGGAGTCTCTTAAACGGCGAAAATACGCTAACCTTGATCGAGGTTACCTATTTGAGCCGTTTGGGGTTGAAACCCTTGGTCCTTGGGGTCCTGGGGCACACACAATTTATAAAGATCTTACCAAACTTCTTATAGAGTCCACTGGTGATCGGAATGCTGGCTTTTATTTCGGTCAACGAATTAGCATTGCCATTCAACGTGGCAATGCTGCTAGCATTCTGGGCACTCTGCCTTCTGGTGACGGCTTAGATTTTTAAGAAATAGATATACTTACTTGTATATACTAGTTGTTATTGTATTATAAGCCATGTTATTTCGTACAAATAAAGGAAAATAATAATACATTTCGTGCGCCTGTCAGATTTAAAGATAAATAAATGAAAATGAAAAATTTGAGTATAAATTGAAATGTCGAAATTTATTAATGTAGCTCCCCCTCTCAAGCTATACTTCACCCTGTTACTTAAAAACCCATAAACTTTAGCTAAGCAGTATTTTTAGTATTCTGGATTTTTGTTAACAAAAAATAACAAAGGAATCTTGGCGTCTAAGCCCTGTAAGGCTGCCTTTCCACCACAGATATAGGATCGCTCCATTATCGCGTCATAATTGTCAGCTGTTCATAGCGTTTACGCGATAATGCAATCTATTGGTTGGCTGGAAACATAGCAACGTTGCACATCTCTGGTGGAAAGGCAGCCTTACGCAGGCGCCTACTTTTACAGCGTAGCCAATTTTTAAAACTCAAAACTTTTAGGGTCTCCTAGACAGACGGCATGTGGTGGCGGCCAGTACAAATGGTGTATCGTCTAATTGTACTGGATGCCACCTAGATCGCGTCATTCTCGTTTATAAATGAGATATTTGAAATAGCTATGAGTATCAACACTCCGGTGGAAAGGCATCCTGAGTTAATCATAAAACCACGATTATCAATGATTGTCTAATCGAATATTTCAGGGGCGGTACATTCGGGACGATAATAGAGTACGGAGCGGAGAAGAAAATATCTCAAAACAACAGCGTCTCAGCAGCGGTGCAGGTTGGCGTGCCAAGCGGAGTCATACTTAAAGTCAAGTGAGTACAGATCAATCTCACACCATCATCCGCAGCCGGATTTTACCTACACGTTAGAATCGTATCTTGACCTTACCAGTAAATGAGAGTTCTTGGTTGGCATGCCATTTGTAATCTTCCGATAATTTTTTCAGTTACACTGTTACATTTTACTAGCTTCTGCGTTTGGCTTCGCACACGTTATTTTGTGATAAAAAGTGCTTATTCTGTTTATCTAGATCTCTATCCGGATACAAAACCTTGCCTCTTAAAAAATTACAGCCCGATCCGTTCAGTAGTTTTGGGGTCAAGAGGTAACCAACGTCCTACCATCTTAATATATGCGTTTCTAATATTAGTGTGATGTGATTCACGAAACGTTTCTTTAGCTTGGCTAACTATGCATGTATCCTCTTATTTTAGTTTTATAAACTATCTAGAATCTAAAACAATGATTTTCACCCTCTTCTAGTAGATCGAATTGGGCCAAACTTTATTTAGATACTAGTTTCTGTTTATATTTTTAAACTTTCGCGATTTGTTAACATAGATAATGATTTTATCGGGTATTTATCGCGTACCTTTTGTTACTATTTCCCCTACGTTTCTACCGCGTTGCGTGTGACCACGATCGCTGTAACGCGGTAGAAACGTAGGAGAAATGATAACAAAAGATACGCGATAAATACCCGATAAAATCATTAACTATACTAGTTTCTACTCACAGCTTCGCACGCGTTGTTTCCGGGATACTACATCAAAGCTTTAATTATTATTCTACGGAATCGTTAAAGTTTTTGCTACCTTAATTTGCTATTATTTCTATAGTTTTACTTGTAAAACTATAACTATACAGTCGTATTCGATTTTCATTTCTTAATAGTCTACGGCTTCGCACACGTTTTACGTTTTTAGAAGTGGCCCGTCTTTATCTTGTATATTTTATTTAATAACTTACCATACATTCACAAATGAATTAATGTTTTTGATTATAGCGGCATACTGCCGAGCTACGGGTGAAGTCAGGCTGATAATGATGATGGTTTGACAATATTGATTAGATGTTTTTGCTTTTTGCTAGCAGCAATCCTTGTAACATGTCGCCCTCATAGAAGCACAAGCTATTTGTTGTTTTTGTGATCTAAAATAAACTATTAGGTCCTTACATATGAAATAGGCGTTTTGTAAAGGAGGAACATAGTCGATATTTTTTAATATAATATATTTATTTAATCAACGCATGTACCATAGCTATATAATTATCTATGCACTTTTCATCTCATAGGTAGTTCATTGATCCCTTTACCAAAAAAACTATTCGGACGGGAATCAATAAAATCTTTGAAGGCGCTTTGGACTGCCCCATCAGAGTTAAATTTTTTCCCTTGCAAGAAGTTATCCAAATTTCGAAAAAAATGGTAATCTGTTGAAACAAAGTCCAGGAAGAACGGTGGATGTCTTAGACATTCCAATTGAAGCTGCTCTAATTTGGTAGGCGTCTGTTGTGCAGTGTGTGGTCTAGCGTTGTCCTGAAGCAGTGTTTACTTGCGCATTTCCAGAACGAAAACGTTGGAACCAAAAACGCACTGTGTTTTCTTTTGCGACACCGCCGCCATACACATCATTAAGGGGGTACCTACCCTCAAATTGCTTATTTTCAACTCCGTCGGACCTCCATATCTTCCAAACTACTGAATATTTAACTTGGAAATTTATATATGGTAAAGTTCAGGACTTATTCTATCGATCATATGTTTCGAAAACACGATTCCATAAAATTTTCTCGATAGAAAAAAATCGCAAAGTTACCTCTAATTTTTTACTAAAATCCTAATTTCTCAATAAATACAGATGATACGATCTTGAGATTAAGCATAGTAATTGAGCTAAGTATAAAAAACATTTTATATGTTGCCTTTTTTTCAATTAACTATTCTAATGTTTGTGGGGAGCAAATAACTACTAAAAACTTGATTTTTGGGCTTACACCGCTTTGCTCTGTCCCGCTCCTGTGAACGCGAAATCCTATGCCTATCCTCTTCACACAATAACGAGGTAGGGTACCGCCTTAATCCTTGGAGCCTTATCTGCAGCACCGGTGCCACGATGGAACTCGTACTCGTAAATAACGCGATATTTTGTTTTCTATTTAGTAAACTGAGTGACGCAAAGAAAAAACAAATGAATTACGCTTTTTAAAACACAAAAGCATGAGTTTAATAGCTGTATAAATTTGAAATTGGAATTCCTAAACAAAGAGGAGATATTTGACATCAAAGTGGCCAGTCCGACAAAACGCCAATTTCATTATGTAAGGACCTAATATTTTTCACTTATCATCAGCCTACCGCACCGGTGGCTATTGCCACCGGTATGCTATTGCATACACGATTTTCTATTGGTTTGGGCTCACCACCGGTGGCCTGACCAAGGTGCTGTCCAGTCTAGAATAGAGCAAAATGTCATTCAATGCGTTGATCGAAAATATTAAACATTTTATACATGCGGTCAAGATTCCATGTCATTTATGTCTATTCTATGCTAGACAAATCGCTGCTGTCTAGGTAACCGCCAAGCATGCAAATCGCCTCATATTTTTCTATGCCTATAGCTTATGCCTGTCTACTGCTGGAAACACACTGTGCAGAATTTGGCCCTCTCTTCAGCTAGTAAATATATATTTTTACCTATATTATTATTGTATCTCACGTTTCATGATCTCTTTTCATTATGAGTGTCCCTGTTTGGGGCCTTGGCCAACATACGCAGAAAAGAGACCATGTGCTATGTTATGATAGGATACATGAAAAGAAAATAGGTATGTATTGCTTCAAAAAATTTAAATACAAAAAAGACAGAACTAGGATCGTTGTAAAACCAGCGTTAGGCAATCTTTGGAAAGCATGTGCAAAATAGTGGTAAAATGAGGGTTGGGTGGGCTGCACTTGTTTATATGTAACTAGACGATCGCCTCGAGGTTTCACCCGCGTAGTTCCCGTTCCTGTGGGAATTCCGTTATAAAATATAGCCTATGTTACTCCCTGAAAAATAAGCTTCCTAACGGTGATGGAATTTTTCAAATTGGTCCAGTAGTTTCGGAGCCTATTCAATACAAACAAACAAACAAACAATCAAATCTTTCCTCTTTATAAGATTAGTATAGATTTTGATGATATGTCTATCTAAACATTTCTTGGGGTTTATTTATGTCGCTATTTATGTAAATAAGTCGAAAGGAGTTTCAAGGTTGTAAAAATCAGATATACCACATGGGATGGCCTAGAACTTAAAATCAAAATTACAAATTCTTATCTTTTTATTCTTATAAAAACTTAAAATTTCATCAACGTTAGTTGCCTTAATCGGTTACTGTGCGCAGATTCTGCATTTTTATTCGACACTGTGTAACCATTGTTCACACTACGAACACCTGATCTTAGGCTATAAATTACTACCGCAGTAAAAAATAATAAAATGTCAAGTGCGAGTTGAACTCGCGCACCAATGGTTCCGCGTAATTGTAAGACCTTGTTTCTTGCCAAATTTCATGATTCTATGTATACGGGAAGTACCCGTACAGTAAACGGCTGTAACTTTTGATTGCGTTGACTTAGAAGTTTTATTTATATCACGGCTCCACGAGGTTACGGACTTGAGTATTTGATGTTGATTTCAACTCGATACCTCCACGCGTTCCTGAGAAAAGAGGGTTGACAGACGGACAACTAAGTGATCCTATAAGGGTTCCTTTGAGGTACGGAACCCTAAAAAACTACGAAAGATGCTCGTGTATAAAACAGCCGCGAGCCACGCGTTGCTGGCCGCTGCGTTAATCCATTCATCATGAATTCGTCAAACTGCGATAGATTTATAGTATCAATTATAATGAACCATCACATCATTCCCTTCCAGGTGGACGAATTCGTCACAGACCATCGTGGTGCCAATTCAACTCTGCGAAGAGGTGATGCCTTCCCCAGTGTTCTACGCGACCGTGGTGCCGCTCGTTGCGTGGCTGCTGCTCAAGAAGCTCATCCTGGAACCCGTGGCCAAGGAACGCGCTGAGCGGGAGAAGAAACGCTCGATGGAGGCCAACTTTGAACGGTAACCTACCTTACCTCTCCACCTTGGAACCTGCGTGCTTAACACATTCACTGCCACGCCTGTGCGGTGCGACTCGCAGGGACGCGCCGCAGCTGAAGCAAGTGGAAGTCGTCGGTGTTTAACACTTTCGTTGCCACTGTCTCGTATGCTGTCCCCCTCAAATTGGATTCGAACTAAGCAGTAGTTATTTGGAACAAAGATATTGATTCCGCTTAATACACCTGGATTATTTACTTTATTGTGTAACTAGCTGCGCCCCGCGGCTTCGCCCCCGTGGAAATTTATGTTTCCGACTTTCTTAATTTTTTCTTTCATAAGAACCTTCTCCTGACAATAACAAACACAACAAAGAAAGAATTAGCGAAATCGGTCCAGGCGTTGTTGAGTTATGCGCTTACCAACACATTTTGCGATTCATTTTTATATTATAGACTAGACGATCGCCTCGCGCTTTCACCCGCGTAGTTCCCGTTACCATGGAAATTCCGGGATAAAATATAGCCTATGTCACTCCCTAACGATGAAAGAATTTTTCAAATTTGTCCAGTCGTTTCGGAGCCTATTCAATACAAACAAAAAAACAAACAAACAATCAAATCTTTCCTCTTTTATTAGTATAGACAAAAAAAAACTAAACGAAAATTGGTTCATCCGTTTGGGAGCTACGATACCACAGACAGATACACAGATACACAGACAGACACGTCAAACTTATAACACCCCTCTGTATTTGCGTCGGGGGTTAAATATGAAGTTTATCTCCAGGTTGCAAGAGATGCAGCGGCAGGCTCGAGCGACCATCGAGTTGATGAAGGCGACCTACTCGCGGATCAAGTCGGATGAGGAGAAGAAGAAAGGCCTAGTCATTATCAAGGCTCTGTACGGAAAGCTGCCGCCAGGTGATTATTACTCGATATTTCGATATTTTTCAAACTAGGTCTAGATCCTCAGTACTCACGGGATCCCCCCCGTGGTAAAAAAACTTAATAGGGTACCTATAATTCTATATGCATAGAATTTTTTATTTATTTTAATCTACATCTTAGGTTTATACATTACCGAAAAAAATTTAACACCCACAAAATTTTGCATTATTAACTGAGTTCAGTTTTACTATTTGTTTTTACCTTATGTAAAAAACAAATAGTAATACTGCACTCAGTTGCTCAGGTGATAAAAACGCCTTGTTCTGTGACGTCACACTTCACATTTTTAACTCGACAGTTTCTGTTCATTTTTCAATCATAATAAAATTAGATACAATAGTGGACAATAGCCTTTATTCACAAAGAAAATTATACTAGTATTTACAATTGAAACAATTGAGCTAACTGCAGACTGTAGCAAACAGTCTACAGGTAGCTCAACTGATCCATAATTAAACACCAAAAACCGCGAAATAATACAAAGAGATATCCCGCCAAAGCCTCCTGCATGACAATGTGAATTGTGACGTCACGTTCGCTCTTGCCAATGGCGTTGTGTTTGGAAATTTTGCGATTGAGATTTAAAATATCTCGGTACTTCTCAATGATAAATTTTCACAGTAAAAATCTCCAAAAATACAAAAATAAATAAACAGGTATATTTCTATATCAATAGAGAAACGTAAAAATATTATTAGCTTTCGTGAAGTCACATGCCTTATTACTAGTACCTTACGACATAAAATTCAACTTTATTTATTTGGTTCCTCCAAAGTGAAAATACGATTAAGAAAAAATAACGATAAAAAATTGGTTGCCTGTAAAGTCGGTATACGGGCGAAAGTTTTACGTGACAACGACTTTGAGTTCCTTTCACTTTTTATGTCTGTCTCTCTCGCTCTTAGGCGGGCTAACCATGCCCGAGTGGAAGGGACGCGTGCCTCTCACTCGCTCTCATTGTGAGCGCATAACGTGAGTGGAGCGTAACGCAGTTTCTTGAAGTGTCACCCGGCAAACCAATTTATAAGACGTTGTCACGTCAGCGCTTACGTTTCTCCATCAAAGTTTTGGTTCAAGTGGACCTAAGACTGGTGCCAAATTCGTTTTGAAATGTTTGTAAACAAAACACAACACTTTGCGCCGAGTTTCAGATATAATTGTAATAATATATTCCAATATTTATCGTAGTAAAGATCTTAAATCGACAAGGAATGTAAATTGCGCATTAGAATACGATAAACACGTTGAGTGCCACTGACGCAGATATAGTGCCAGCCCCCGAGTAGCGACTTCGACCGACAACGAAAAACGTTGCGTTCGCCTCTCGCCGAGTCGCATCGCTAAAGCGTTTGTTTAAATTTCACATCGAATTTGGCTCCAGAAAAGCTTTTAAGCATCTGTAAGACCTTCTAAAACATTATTTGAATACCCAGACTGCACAAGCCACCCGATAGCCGAGCCGTCGACAGGAGACGTGCCGGAAGTAAACCCCGATTCGCCTCTCGCTTACTCAGAGGTCACCGATGTGACCATCCCTCTGCAATGCCTCATCAAGGACTCAAGACTAGAGCTGCTTGATGCTAGCAAGGTAAGCAATGGTGTCGATTCAGGTGCCACTAAAACTAAACTTAACTAATTTGAGAGCATGAAGCCCTGCTTTATAGTTCGATCGATAAGAAAGGACGACATATCTTTACTAATATTATTAATTCGAAAGTAACTCTGTCTGTCTCTCTATCTGTTACCTTTTGCACACCTAAACCGCTGACTTGGCAAATTTAATTGAGATCCGATGAAATTTGACAGGGACGTAAATAGTATCCCACGGACGACATAGGCTACTTAAAAAGAGAGTGCGAAGCCACAGGTAGCAGCTAGTATTTATTAAAAGTAAGCTTACTAACTACTAACTGGCCAAGAGACTGTTGTAGGAGTAGAGGGCGTCCACCGGCGCGATGGGTCGATGACATACGCAAAACCGTAGGCTACACCTGGCCCAGATTAGCACAAGATCGAGGTGAATGGCATAAACATAGAGAGGCCTATGCCCAGCAGTGGGTCGACAAGGGCTGATATGATGATGATGAAGCTTACTAAAAGTTTCACTACCTTCCACTCCCCACTCCCCGCTTTCTTCTCATGTCGGTGACTTGTGGCCGGTACCTATACTGGCAATGTATTTTATGTGTGTTTATTACCGAACTGTTTTTGTGTGTATTTTTAACAGATATAAGAAGATTAGATGTATATAAAATAAAACAGAAACAATGACACTAAATGTTTTATCGGGCCAAAATGGTCTCTGTTAGGTTAGCTTATGCCGTTTCAAGCCAAGCTAGTTGTGTTTAACAATAATGTTCACTGTTTCCAGTCTGAGCTGCCCGGTTTCTACGACCCGTGTGTGGGCGAAGACAAGCACCTAACCATCGAGTACATGTTCCATGGTAACCTGCACTCGACCACGGTGGAGGATTCACAGGCCGTCGTGCTTCCCCGCAACAGTAAGACATTTTCAATTTCCTATACCTGCCCCTTTGTTGCTTGTTTCGTTGATACAGGTCTACATTAAAAAATTGGTTGTCTGTAAAGTCGGTTTACTGACGATAGTTGAACGTGACGTCTTCAGAAAATACTGATGGAATGGTACCATTTGATACTCGATCAAAACATGTAAATGTACTATAGTATAGCAGCTGTCCACGCAGACGCATCGCTCACTCAAGTAGGAGAAAGACGAATGTCGAGCGCTCTCGCTAGCACTTCAAGCCTTACATGGAACGCCTCAGAGCGAGGTAACGCCGCATGACTTCATGTTTTTTCGTGCGTGCAGCCGGCTCTATCGAATTATAAGACGTTGTCACGTCAAAAACAAATTACGACGTTGACGGCTGACGATTCGCACAAGACGAAGGACAACCGATCCGTTACTTCCACAGAGAAATGAAAATCCCCATGGCACAAGGAGAGGTTTTGTTTCGAACTGCTTTTAACATCTATCAATGAGCAAGGCCTCCATTTTGTGTTCCCAAATATAACGCGCGCATTTTTGCTGTAGGGTCCATAGGTTAGCCTGAATCAGAGGTAATTTCTATGAAAAGGATAATGATTTATGACATTTTATGAGGCGTTTTCTAAAATAAAGTTTATACAGTCATACCCGACTGAAAGAGGGCGCTTTTTACTTGGGGCTGTCGAGTTAAAGTGGCATAGACTCTTCACAGACCGTGCTAATTTTGACATGACATTTCATTGATATCCTCTCCTCTCCGGGAAATATCCTTGCTATCTACCGAGTTCTAACTTTGGAAACTACATAATCTGAATCATTCCTCATCTGTTGAACTAGCCTCCTCCAAACAAGGTGGGCATTATCACCACATTCACAGGTGGATTGGTCACCGCAATAGAAGTGGTCAAAATAAGTACACAGAAGGAAGCTTCAGCCCTTACTCCGGTAGATTCCCTTAGTTGAGGTGGTCGATTCTTACGGCGGCGCGACCGCTATGATTAGTGAATAATTTATACAAAAACTTAGGACTAAAAATATCTTTTATGGGTTAAGCATGTGCCTGAACTATGTAGAAACCTGTTTTTTCCGGCAAACAAAGTGCTGACAAACAAACAAAATAATAAAATCCGATAGACCATATTCATTATAAAAGCGGTGCATACTTTAGAATTACTTATGCTAACTACACTACACATTTTTAATAATTAAGGGATCACTGTCGGTTATGCTCTGTTTGTGATTAATTGTGTATCCTCTGTCGGGGGTTCTTAATAATAAATTAATTGAAACATCCACAGATCACAGGATAAAGAGATCCTGAGAATTCCGCACGCGGCGAATCAGCGTCGCAGAAGCCATCGAGGCCAGCACTCGAGAAGCCAGAGTAGCCCGAGCAGCCCTCAACCAGCCCGCGCCATCTCAGGGGCCTCGCTAGGCACGACTTTCTTCCCGATTACTTCTATAGTTTTCCTAAATGTGTAATGTAACATCCATCTTCTCTCAGCAGAACAGCCCCGTCAGAAACCCTACGGGGCGTATTAGAGCCCTGGCATTATTATTATATACAAATTGCTATTATTAATATATCCCTATTTCCTATTTGATATTTCTTTATATTCATCTTCTCTATTTAACTCTCTGATTCTATACACTGTCTGACGAAGAGAACTTTACTTATATAGTTCAAATAGCTTCTATCTTCACTCTTTACTTTACGATTACTATAAATTTTTATTATAAATTGATATAATGTAGTACATTATAAGTGCGGTGAGCGACCCGTGAGATCGATGTGACTTTGAGAGAAGATGGCGTTTGTGATAGCCAGAAAAGAACTGATTTTATCGCCTCCCGGAGGCTTGTTTACATGGTTTGTCCACTTTTAAAGTGTCGTGTCATTCAATCTGAACCAAGATATCCAAAAATAAAACCGATAGTATCGCAAATACGGGATGAGATCAATTTGGACCTATTTATGTGCTACATGCCTATTGAAATGCCACGCGACCTGTCGAAACGCGATGTGTGTTGAGTTGGGTCATCTGGTGTCTCAGCAATCTGTTTCCGGCTCTATGGTTTTTTGTATACGTCTGCTCCGATGCAATGAAAACGTATTTTGTGATATTGATTATGAGTGTTATTTCCTGAAAGGATTGTATAGAATAGAAGTTTATTATTTTGCGCTTTTAAGAGGCGACCTTTGCAACTTGAAAAGTTAGTAAGTTCCAAGCCTCAGCGGGTTGCAGACCTAAAAAAGCTAAGCTAACTTAGTTAAGAATAGCTCTCATAAATGACTTAGTTTTTCATTTAGTTTGCATAGTATGCAGTCTACACAGATGTAGGAAAAACTGCGTCAGCTAAGGTAGCCTGGCTTTTAAGCTGCAACCCTCATAATGCCTTAGAAGTACCTAACTTCTCACTCAAATGTACGTAGTTATTACTCGATAATGTTAATTGATAGTTAATGCAGCTGTGTCGTGTGTATCTTTAAATTATTTATTATTTCTTTATAGGGTGTGATTGTTTAATCGATTCCTAGTGGCGCTTTCAGTGTTTTTGATTGTGTATTATCATCAGTATATTAGTTCAATTTCTCTAATTCAATATAATGTAGAATCCAAAGATGTTTGTTGACATAATGTTACGTATACTAGTAGGCTATTAAAATATTTTGTAGACAGTAAGAAGCGTGGTGTTATCGAACAAATCCTACTTATATTTTTATGAATTCTTAATCAAATGGAAAACTTTTTAAGAGATAAATAATAACTGAGATCGGTTCTTAGGTGAGTTTTGTGAGTAGATTTCAAATTTTATGATGAAAACTTGTTAAAGTGGGGGGAAAGGGGGGTTTTCCGGTGGGAAATAATTTCCTCTTGTTCATAACGGCATTGCAAAATATCATCAAGTGGGAAATTATTTCCCATTATTCAGTATAGGTTACGAGTTTTTCAAGAATTTTAGTACTGTTTTTATACTAGTTCCTCACCCTGGTTGGCTTTACATTTTGTGAATACTAAATATAAAATTGAAAAATTCTAACATGCAATTCCAAAATTAAACAATAATGTTATGGTTACTATAGGTTTAATGAGAAAAAACAAATAAAAAACTAACTTATTTTTGCATTCATATTTCCAAGTTGCTGGTGATATAAAATAATATAAATCAGAAAAAGGAACTAAAAATTGTGTACTAACGTAACTAAAAGTTGTTACATATTTTGTTCAATGAACTTACGCACATTTTGTATATTACAATTTTTTTGGAGACAGGGACAAACAAGGGGAAATTATTTACCACTTATTCAAGATGAAAATTCTCCAAGGAATCTAATTATTTTCAAGGTTCTTTTCCAGCTAAAAGATCAGAAAATAAGTCTAGTTTACTTTAGATTATCGTGTACTCACTTACCAGTTTTTTTATTCACAAACTTTCAAAAAGACTGTTCAAAGCGAGTATTTTTGGAAAAAAAACATAACTTGTGAGTTTGAATTTCACGTACGACGTCAGGATATCAACTTCTTGACAAATGTTGCCATTGATCAGTAAAAAATATATCCAAGATTATTTTTCCAAGATTGGCACTGCTAAGTGTTGTCAATTAAAAAAAACATCGATTTTGCTCAGCCGGACTAAGTGGGAAATAATTTCCCCTTATTTGATTAAGGGTTAAAAAACTTGAGCTGCCACTCATATAATTTTTTATTTTGCTCTTTTTTTTCGAGCTCACTCTCAATAGCCAGATTAAATTGTTGTTGTTTATTTCTCATGTTAATATTCGTTAGTTAGATTACTTATATAAATTACTAGTCGATGTACTCGTATCGAAACACACTGTGTATTAGCGTCGTAGTCCTATATCATTATCAAATAAAATAAAGCAATATATATATAACTGTTGGTTTTGTTCAATAACCTGTTTCATAATTCTTTATTGCACGAAATAAAACATTCATTATTCATAAATAACAATTAAAAAAATGTAACATGTCACCTACCTATTCATTATTATCCAAGTATGGAAGGGATACAATTCTACAATTGTACCTACTAAAACACAACATGAAAAGTAACTTAGCTTTAGCATACTAGCCTACTAAAGGCAAAGCAGAAAAAATAAGGCAAGGCAGAAAAAATAAATAAATAACAATATTCATTCGTTAATAAAAATATCATTTTGAGCTTAAGAACTCATCATAACTAGATATAAAACGTTTGCTCGATAAGCCAACGTTTTAGGCGACAACGTTTAAAATTAGCATTGCCTGCAGCCTCCTTAACGAGTCGGGGTAACTTGTTGTAGGTACACTTGCGGACCCCTTCGACGACTTAGTCAAGGACAGCGCTAGTGACACCCACCAGTCTGTGCTGATTACGAGTGCGGTATGCAAAGACATTTCCAATGTCTAATATGTGTTTAATAACAAAAACAAAACAAAATTAAAAATTATAAAAACCTGCCGACGGTTACTGGCTGAACCGATTTCCATTAAACACGGCACACTCGGGATAAAATTGTCTATGACACAAAAAAACTAAACGAAGATCGGTTCATCCGTTTGAGAGCTAGATACCACAGACAGATACACATAGGTACAGACACGTCAAACTTATAATTATAACACTCCTCCCTTTTTGCGTCGGGGGTTAAAAATTCATTTTTGATTTTCTCTCGACCAAAATATACTTCATGTTGACCTAGAATCCATGATATTTGGCAAGAAACGAGGTCTTACAATTAAACGGAACCCTTAGTGTGCGAGTCCGACTCGCACTTGACATTTTATTGTTTCTATTGTCACGATAGGCTATCTAGTTTTAAAACAAAACTAAAACTGTATCTACATCAAAATTATACCAATTTTTTTTTGATAAATTAAAAAAAAATACAACTTTACAATCACAATATTTACCTACAATGCTCATTGTAGGATTTTTTTAGAGAAAATGAAATATACTTAGATAAGTATTACTGGGTATAATAGATAGGTACCTAATAATAAAGAAATCGGCCAAATACCTATGTAATGCAACGCATCATAAATTCATACAGCGGTACTACAAAAACCAACGTAAACACTGGTCTAACAAGCGTTTAGCTAAACAATGTCTAAACAGTTAGACATGAGTTTAACAAGAGTTTAACTCTCGTTTAAACTGTCTAAGCCGTGTCTAAGGGTCAATTTATACTAGTGCAGAGTCGAAGCGCATCGAAGCGTCTAATTCTTTACAACTAAAGCGAATTCGCACGGATGCGAATCAGCGTTGTTCACGCGCAGATGCGCGAATTCCGAAGAACGCCCGCGTCTTTTTAAAATCTCAGAAGTAATGTGTGCGTTACGCTGTGGAGTTAAGGTTGAATTTGTTATGTTCAGTTTTGGATAGACGCTTCGATGCGCTTCGACTCTGCGGTAGTATAAATTGACCCTAACTGTAAACCGTCGTTGAACACAGTTTTGTGGTAACGCTTTTGTTAAACGCGTGCTCAACAGATGTCTAACTTTTGACGTGACAACGTCTTATAATTCGATAGAGCCGGCTGCACGCACGAAAAAACATGACGTCATGCGGCGTTACCTCGTCATGCGGCGTTACCTCGCTCTGAGTTGTCACGTTCAACTATCGTCAGTAAACCGACTTTACAGACAACCAATTTTTTTGTAGTACAGTGGATAATGTCCCATTTCCGCGTTGACGCGCGGCCAGCCGTGCCAGACATCGTGGTAGTTGAGACTAAAATTGAATCAATTTGAATCTAGGTACATAAACTATACTAAGTTGCCTCTCAACTTGAGAGATAACTACATACAGCGGTACTACAATAACCAACGTGAACACTGGTCGAACAAACGTTTAGCTAAACAGTGTCTAAACAGTTAGAAATGCAAGCAACAAGAGTTTAACTCTCGTTTAAACTATGTCTAAGCCGTGTCTAACTGTAAACCGTTGTAAAACGCAGTTTTGTGGTAACGTGTTTTTGTTAAACACGCGCTCAACAGATGTCTAACTTTTTTGTAGTAAATCTGTAATATTTGAATTAAAAAAATTATTATTTGACGGCCCTTGCAATAATACTGCTCTTCTCAACGTCAGGAAAATTACTAGGTAGGTAGTTATCGTGGCAGTCATTCAATTGAATAGGTATCCCTTATTCACCATTGTGTTCCACGTGTAGGCACCATGATCATTAAAAACTGCACGTGCTTGGACACCTACCTTCATAATACCCTGGGAAACCATACATTTAGATTGAGTTTCTACTTCCGATTTGAAATTATACAGACATGAGGCGTATGGTTCATTTTATGGCAATAATAGCCTTAGACCTTCCTAATTACGTTGATTTTTTGTGTGTCATCTCATTTATTTTTGTGTATTATTGTTATTTTTGTTGTAGGTACTTATTACCTACCGTAGAATGGGGCGACTTTCAAATGATGGGGGAACATGATGATTAGACGACCTCTGTGGCGCAGCGGGCGAAGGTCCGCCTGCGACGCAGGAGGTTGCGTGTTCGATTCCCACCTCGGGACAAATGTTTGTACGATATCCAGATGGGTGTTCTGGATGTTTTCTATGTATAATAAAAATATCTATCTATATAGTGCATTGTATTAAGTATTATCATATCAGTTAACTAGTACCCATAACACAAGCTCTGCTTAGCTTGGGGCTAGGCATGGTAAAATAATACAAGGTATGGCACTCCGAGAAACACGTGGGTTTTCCCAAGCCTACGTCTTAATGCGCTACAGTGGTTCTTAAACTTTTTAGTTTGGTGAAATTCGAGATCTAGATCTAGGTTTTAGGTTTTCCATGAAATTCTTAAACTTAGTTTCCATAATATGAGCAACGCTAATGAGCTCTGCACATGAATAAATAAATTTTTCCCTTGAAATGAAATTGATCCAATCGCAGGAACATTCTTCAGCCACAAATTCTTTTTTCGGGAATGAAAAAAACCTTATTCCGCCTTTCACACTTACAGTTACGGTTAGCGTAACCGCCCATTTTATTTTAAACATTTAACCGATCAACAACGCGAGTGACGCACCGGCGGCGTCAACAATAGTTTGATAGTCACCGGCAAATGAACGTAACCTCCCTTTTTGTGGCAATCAGGCAACTGGACAGTGACGTAGGCCTGGGAAGATTTTGGAATGTCTGACCTTGTTTTTTTAAATCATGGGGCTAGATAATGATGTGTGGATTGTCCATCATTATTTATTTATTTATTTATTAGGTAGGTACCTGTCTTTTTATTTTACATTCTGCTCCATAACTTTCTTGCTGGATGCTTTCTTGCTGCCAAACTGAACGCAGCCAAAAGTTTTTAACGGTACCTAACTCTGATTTGTCAGCCATCTTGTGATAATGGCGTCTTATCTATCAGTTTGACCACACAACTCATGCATAATAAATTATTGAAGTTGAGTCGGAAAACACGTAACAAATGCTTGTCTAAATCTTCTTGATTATATTAGTAGGCTAGGTATGTTTTACCGTAATTATTATAAACTGGTTTTGTTTTTTCGATTGGTCGACTAAATTTTGCTAAAATCGAGGTTTTACAAGGGGTGGCTTTGATGGATGTTAGTGGCCACATTGATGGCTATCAAATTGATCCCTTCTAGCATCGATTTTTGTTAGGTACGTGAGGTTTGGTGACTTTGGTGTTGATTATCAATTTCAACCCAGTTGTTTTTTTTGTTAGAAACCATCTATTGTGAGTTAATACCAAAAACCGCTGGGATTACGAAATTATAGAAAATATACTAAGGAGACTTTGGAGGAAGCCTTTACTTTGAATTTTATGTTCAACTAGCTGCGCCCCGCGGCTTCGCTCGCGTGGAAATTTATGTTTCCCACTTTCTTAATTTTTTCTTTGCTATAAACCTCACGGAGCCCGAGACCTTTCCAACGAATGCAAAACCGTGGAAATCGGTTCGTGCGTTCTGGAGCGTCAGGAAGGAAAACCCGACTTATTATCTATACTTATAATAAAACTGTAACAGGTCCAATTCTGTACATTGAAGATATTTTAAATTTTTTTTTGAAGGGCACTCTATTATCGATACTAAAGCCAAAACTGTAATTTTTTTCATTCATGTCTGTCTGTCTGTCTGTCTGTCTGTCTGTCTGTTTCTTAAACGCGCATCACGCCGAAACTACTGAAGGTATTGACATGAAACTCGGCATGATTTTAGGTCATACTACGAGGAAGGACATAGGATACTTTTTATCCCGGAATTCAGTCAGGTTCCCCTGGGAGAGAGGATGAAAGTAAAATTCTTTAATTGCTCATCACGACGGAACTGCTGAATGAGTTGGACTGAAACTTGGTATGATTTGAGTTCATACTACAAGGAAGGACATGGGATACATTTTATCCCGGAATTCGGTGAGGTTCCCCTGGGAGAGAGGATGAAAGTAAAATTCTTTAACCGCTCATCACGACGTAACGACTGAATGAATTCGAATGGAAGTCGGGACGATAGAAGTTCATACTACGAGGAGAGATATATTTTATCCTGGAATTCAGTAAGGTTCCCCTGGGAGAAGGGATTAAAGTCAAACTCCTTCACCTCGCATCACGCCGAAACTGCTGAATGAGTTGGACTGAAATGGTTTGAGTTCATTCATACTACAAGGAAGGACATGGGATACATTTTATCCTGGAATTGAGTGAGGTTCCCCCGGGAGAGAGGATGAAAGTAAAATCCTTTAATCGCGCATCACGACGGAACTACTGAATGAATTCGAATGGAACTCGGCATAATTTGAGTTTCTACTACGGGGAAAGATAGGTACATTTTATCCCGGAATTTAGTAAGGTTCCCCGTGGAGAGGGGATAAAAGTCATATTCCAAAAAGTCATATTATGAATTAAAATGAACAATATTTTTTATCCCGGAATCAGTACGGTTCCCTTAGGTTAGGAGAGTGGATGAAAGTAAAAATATGCTACTATAAGAATTCAAATGAAACTATGCATGATTTGATCTCATACTACGAGGAAAAACATAGGATACATTTTATCTGGGACAGTAGGCACGGTTCTCTCGGGAGAGGGGATAAAAGTCAAAATGTGTAAGTACTTAGTTGTAATTCATTAACGCGTCGTCCGATTTCATGCATTCTTTTTGGAACGAAGTTCCTTATCGCGCGTTGTGAAAGGGGCTAGACGGAAAAAATTGTAACGAAAATTGGAGCGACGCTTTTTGCCACAGAACAAATATATCCTAACATTTGTTGGAAAGTAAACACAATATTAAGTCAGTGTCAAAGTGTAGAACTGTCGCTGTAGCGTTTATGATAGGCAGCTGTCATCGCGAATGACATTCATTAGGGTTGCACAAAAATTAGAATCGCTCTCCGAACAATCGTGTGTTCCGCTCTCTCGCGCAACGTGTCATTGGAGTGAGCGGGATATGTATATGCGACGACCGCAGCCGAGTTGAGCCGACACATTTTGACGAAGACAACCGAGGAGAACCGAAGCGACGACCGCAGCCGGGTTGAGCCGAGGTGGGCTTCGATTCGAACAATCGTGTGTTAGGATAATAGGATAGGATAGTAGGATAGGATAGTAGGATAGGATAGTAGGATAGGATAGTAGGATAGGATAGTAGGATAGGATAGTAGTATAGGATAGTAGGATAGGATAGGATAGTAGGATAGGATAGTAGTATAGGATAGTAGGATAGGATAGTAGTTGTAACGACATATTTTGACGAAGAGAACCGAGGAGAACCGAAGCGACGACCGCAGCCGAGTTGAGCCGAGGTGCGCTTCGATTCGAACAATCGTGTGTTCCGCTCGCTCGCGCAACGTGTCATTGGAGTAAGCGGGATATATCAGTTTTCTGCGGTCTCACTGAAGATGACGCGAGGAGGCGCGATTAACACCTCCCTTGACACCTCTCAAGTTTTTTTTGTTAGAAACAGTGTTGCAATATCGAATTTGACTAAATCAGTAGAAAATCGAGTAGAAAATAGGTAGATTGATGAAATAATCTGTAGATTGAAGAAAAATCAGTAGATAAAGGGTAGGTAAGTTCCTATCTATTTATTTTTTGAAGACGCATTAGTTAGGTAGAACCTAACTAATGGGTGCGTTATGCCTATTTCAGGCAAAGTAAAATGTACAAATGGTCCATGCAATCTTCATGAACATGATATTTGGTGGTTTAGCTGGTCCAGTTAACTGTACCACCGAAGTCTGGTTGGAGTAAGTGCTCTAATTAAACTAACTGGACCACAGAATATTTGTTTTTACTTTGATACTCAATCAACTGTACCTACCTACTATCGAAAAAAATTAAGTAACCATGTGACTTAATTTTTTTTCGATCAAGAGCCCAATTCTACAGTACAATTGCTTCACTATAACAATGGAATCGTCGCAGAATTATGACATAGAATTTCTAGATTTATAAAACTCCAGATAGTACGTGCGAGATAAATTAATGGTTTCAAACCTGTCGCGCGTCTCTCCATCTGCATTCATCATAATTTCTTTAAGGTAGAATACCAAAACGTGTCATTCTGTGACGATGCCACTGTCATAGTGAAGCGATTAGTTTAGCAGAACAGGGCCCCAGCTGAACGGAACCATGAGTAAGAAGTGAAACGAATATGACACTTCTTAACACTGACCCTGGCCGAGTCGTAGCTAAAAGACGTGTGGATAAAGAATGCGATTGAAGATGACAACATGCTATCCCCCGTAGACCCTACCCGATTTATACATAATTTAACAAGGATCCAAATATAGATGCTTTTATTAAAAGTGTAATAGGTCCAATTCTGCCCATCGAAGTTTTTTTGCACGGCGGTGTTTCATATTTTGAGAAACCTCGGTTAAATGTGAACTTAATTAGTCGGCAGGTATGGCAATCGCGAACGAAGTCGCGGGTACAGCTAGTTATATATATAGAGATAGACATCGTGCGTTGGTACCTAATATAAGCTGAGACGATGATAATGATGACATAGGCATACTACAGACTGTTCTCAACCTGCGATTTCTAAATTTAAGTAAAGTTAGGTACCTAGTAGGTACCTTATTATTTATTATTTATTTAAATCTTATATTTTTAAAGGGCTTTTAGCCAAACACTGACTACGTCAGCCCTGTTAGTACATTCAATTAGTTGCTAATCTTATAAAATATCATAAACCATTTTATAGAGAATCCTGGCCGCCGTGCAAAGCGGTGCGGCTAAGATGCTTTGAAAAATGCCAATGTATAACAAATTTAATTCAAAGTGCGTTTCCAAATGTGATCTTAAAGACTGGCTCCGTACACACTCAGTCAGAAGATGATGTACATCTTCTATGACACGCGTGGTTATGTAGGTAGGTACCCATGCGCTGTTTTCTGCCAATAAAATATTTCTTTATAAGATTTCGAGGAAATAAATTTAAAATATCGGCATGTTTTCCTACAATGTCACCAAGATTGCTGGCTCGTTTCGTATTTTTATTATGTTTAAACAATGGTTCATCAATCTATAAAGGGTTCCAAGCAGCAATAAAAATCATGTATTTTGCTGACAAATTAGCTTGACCACTTCAGGTTTGTAAGCTGAATTTTCCAGCGGACCAAATATTTAAAATAATAATAATAATAATATAATAATACTGGACAATCCACACAGCATCATCTAGCCCCAAGCTAAGCAGAGCTTGTGTTATGGGTACTAGATGACTGATAGACATAATATAATACATTACATAGATAGATATTTTTTATTATACATAGAAACGACCAGAACACCCGGAACAAATACTTGTAGATCGTACAAACATTAGTCCCAAGGCGGGAATCGAACCCGCAACCTCTTGCGTCGCAGGCGGACCTTCGCCCGCTGCGCCACAGAGGTCGTCGAAAAAAAATACATATCTAGTAATAAATTTACTCCCACTTGTCAGCAAACTAAACGTCCCTGTACCAAAGTCGAAGCGGAAAACCCATAGGAACGATAAAAATAGGTATAGGTAGATCTATGGGTTTTCCATTTTTACTTTGGTACCTGTACCAACCTACTTCAGTGCATGCATATTTTGTGGGATACATTTACTTAGGTACACTAAGTTTATCCTAAAATGTTTAAAAAATAAATGTCCACCCGTGGGAAACCGGGACGGGCCGCTAGTAGATTTATAATATGATATATAGATAACTGTGCCTATGACTAGATAACTGATATACCTACCTACTTATTACAATACATTTCATAGATAGTTTTATAGGTAATATCATATTTATAAATTTATTCGGATGTAACGTCCCGTGTAATTTTGGTACAAATACGGTTACTCGTAGGTACAATCAAAATAATAGAAACCAACTAAAACTTGTATTTACAATTTAGCTAACTGTAGAGTGTTGCAAACAATCTACAGGTAGCTCAACTGATTCATTTATTGAAATTATCGAATCGACAAGAGTTTGGAGGAGTATTTATACCCAGCCCAGCATTGGGTAAAATGATATCTACCTGCGTGCGATGTAATCTAATATTTTTCATGACACACATACCATGGGTATTCCTATGGTGTGGGTGACATTGTGTACCTTCACCAACACAAAATCAATCAAGACCGCTTTTGAAATGCCTGCTTCCAGCTTTTCCCTTTGAAAACCCCCGTAAGGATAACAGGAATTAAAAAAAAAATCCATAATTTCCAGTTGCAGATCCCCCAAATGGGTAGCTAGCTAGTTCAATTACTTTATTACAGATGACCACAAATATAATGCAGTCCAATCATGACCGGGCCGCGGGGGATGGATTGCCCGCGGCCTTATTTAATTAACGAATGAATGACATAAACCGATATATTTATTAACAGCAAACAAAATCATTTTACAGCATATTTGGCACTTAATAGACAGGTAGGTAAAGTTAACATTATAATATCGACTGTTTACGACACAAAGGGCGTAAAGACCATTTTAGGCAAAACGACTTTTTGATGCAACCTAAGAAGTGGTTCTTACCACCTAAAATTTAATATTTTTATTTTCATTTTGCAAAAATTATGGTTTAAAGAACCTGAAAAATTACCCTTGTATGTACTTAAATGGCCATTACTTCAGACGGTTGTTACCAGGCCATTAATTAATGGGTCGTAAATTAGGTCGTAAATACATTTTTTAAGTATTCAAGATTGATTTGTAGTTACGCCCTTTGTATCGGAAACAGTCGTCGATATGATACATTATTATTATGGCCTATTAAAAGTCATAGAAAAAAGTTATTGCCGAGGGTTTGGAGACTGAATTTACCAATGGATCTCCACTAGGCGGAGCCCTGTATCGTGAGGTCTAAGCTGATGATTCTTACAAACACGAGAAGGTACTTTGTCTCGGTGGTGAACGTACAACACTTAGTTAACACTAGTTAAATTATCTTATCTAGTGGTTAAGTAAGTACACAAGTGAGTAATTCTAATACTTATTACGATCATTATAAGAAGTACAAAATAAATGACGTTTTGTTTTATTTGGTTTACTGGTTGGAGCCAAAGATTTAAATCGTTAGATACCTGACACCAAAAACCTGTGGAACTGTCTTTGAATGCGTGCGTTAACAGAATGTTTGCCAATAAACCTAACTGTTATTTGTGCAATCATATTGCACGGTTTTGCGTATGTCATCGACCCATCGCGCCGGTGGACGTCCTCTACTCCTACAACAGTCTCTTGGCCACCACTTAGTCAGTGCTTCAGTCCACCTGTCGTCACTTCGTCTGGCCAAGTGTCCTAAAAAACGGTAGGCTACACCTGGCCCATATTAGCGCAAGATCGAGGTGAATGGCATAAATATAGAGGCCTATGCGGAGCAGTGGGTCGACAAGGGCTGATATGATAATGATGATGATTGCACGAACTTTCTGAAAAAATGCACTACAAAAACACACAAGAGGTACACTCATTTCAAATGAGCGAGCCATCTCATTTTCACTTCATAACAACACGGGCGGTGGTCTCACCACAGCCCCTGCGGTAATGGCCTCCCTATCTATTGATTTAAATTTCGTTTGAGCTGCATCCCTTTGATGTGAGCAAATATTTGCAGCAAATATTTCTATATTACAATATTGAAATATTGCAGACATGTCAATATTGAAATATTGCAGACATGTCAATATTGTCATTCGTACGAATCGCCCCGGAATAAAATTTTATGAGACCGCCTCGGGCAGACTCCTCTATTATACAAATACAAAAGCGAAAGAACGGAGACAGTAAGTAAAGTAAAAAATATTTATGTCAGCAAATGATACAAATAAGAATCGATGGAGTTTTTATGGGTAGATTTGTACATAATTTGCTGAGTAGAGGTACCTAAATGCGTTTAGGGTGGGAGGGTGTTTGTTTTTTTGTTTTATTTTAACCTTCTAATAATATTAGAACCTACTACGAGTAACCATAATCCAATATGACATATATAGGTATTATAAAAGGCATATAATGATAAGTGCAGCACATGATTATCACTGATTAAGTACGTACCTTACGTTAGAAAAGCTGAACATCCCGGAAGCCCTTCAATCTATATGCAGACCTATTATCTTCTTTGTACTTACTTACCTATTCATGTAGGTAGACCAGGTATTAGCAGACATTTCCTGTTTTGCAAAAATATTGCAAAGAAAAATTGCACTGTCAACAATAATAATATGATTTATGACGCCAATTTCAGCCCGATGACACAATACATAAATATATTATCTACTGTGCCGATGATCTGCACCCGTCTACGTTGTTGGTTGGTCAAGTGATTTTGACATGGTATACCTACTTAAGTATACTTACCTCATTTTCTCATCGATTCATCCCACAAGAACTTTTTGATTAGTATATAAACAGGATCGATTGGCATCAAAAAAGTTGTGAAACACGCCCATTTTCTCGAAAATTGTAACTTTTTCTGAAAATCTGTGAATGGGGATGATATTTTTTCTAAAAAGGATGAGATAGGTAGTTTCTTAAAACCATTTTCATGTGGTTTCAACTGTTAAGGCACCTGCCCTTTCTGCGCCTTCCAAAAATTTCTCCCTGAATATAGTATAAATCTCGTGTCATGGTGTTTGTGGTCACACTCCTCCGAAACGGCTGGACCGATTTTGATGATTTTTTTATGTAAGTAGGTATATTTGGTAGGTCAGGTCGTAATGTAGGTAGGTATATTTCATACCACTATGGCACGGTAATAATATCCTATATATTATTACCGTGACTATGGTATCCCGTTCCAAAAAAAAAAACCACGCGGGTGAAGCCGCGGTGCTCAGCTAGTATATCAATAAATGCGAAAGTTGTGCCGTTGTTACATTTTTGGGCGAGGACAACGCCATCTACTGCATGAACTGGGCTGATTCTGCATAAACTTGTAATAACATCTTATAGTACTTTTTTACCAGGAAAACGTGCTCAAGCCGCGACCAGAGGCTACCTCAACCTCAACAGCCTGTATTGGTCCACTGCTGGACGCAGGTCTCACCCTGTATTCAGTATTTTTATTGCGAAACAAATATTTACATAATTTTGTAAATTTTAATGTACCCTGTCATGTAGGGTATGGCTATATAATTATCTTAATCTAGGACATAAGATAAGGACTAAATTAAGTATTTTGCGAAATATGAGACATTTATTCACAAAGAAAATTATACTAGTATTTACAATTGAAACAATTGAGCTAACTGCTTCTTTGTGAATAAATGTCTCTAGTATTTTGTATTTTATACAAAATTAAGAGATCTTATATGGATAACATTTGTGTAGTTTAGAATTAATATAAATTTACTTAGGTACGTAGGTACAAATTTTTTAGTTTATTTTACTTAGCAATTTTAGGCAGGTTGTTCAATTATGTAGATTAGGAACAGAATGCATCCTAAAACACTTCCTTGTGGAATTGAATTGTTTTAGGTACCTAATTGTTTTTGATTTTACTGTTTGTGTAATTCCTGAATTTTTACAAAAATTAGCCATAAAATTCGTCCGAAAACGCACTTTCGTAAATTTTGCGGACGTACCTCACAACTGTGAATGAAAAGAACTAGAGTAGGCAGTGGCGGATTTGCAGTCCTAGCCGCTCTAGGCCCCAGGCCATGTGCCGCCCCTTTTCAGCACCCATCAATAAAGACTAGAATTACATAATTCATGAATTAACGTTATGGAAATGGGACGTGGCGCATTATTTCACTATTTTCTTGATTATTATCTATGAATACCCCATAACATCTATAGATATTTGGATTCTCCATAAAATTTCCTACAAAATAGCATGTAAACATACTGAAGGTGCGTAACGTAAGTAATAAGCAGTGATCGGAGTAGGTAGAGCTATTTTATGTACTTGCCGTATGATAGAATAATATGGATATTCCCCGAATCCCGGGATTCGTTTTTTAGTTAGAAAAATAATAAAAGGCTTTTTGCTATTTGCCTTAGGGACTAATGAAAGCATACACTTCCTATAAATATAAGGACAAGTTTAAGGATTGTATAATAAATAGATAGAAACTTGATTCATGAACACACATATTTTTTTATGTAACAATTTCTTATATTTATACAAGAATCAACAATCATTTAACATTTTCATTCTGAAGTTGTACAAGAACATACCATACAAATTATTTTTTCCTCAAAAATCGAAACATGACTGAAAAGAACAAACTATTTGTATTTAACTACGATAAAATCTTAATTAAAATTACTAACATGTTAAAACAATAATTTACTTATTGAAACAAAAAAAATCAATATTCTTCAAAAATCAAACTTATCAAATGAGTATCCAATAAAATAACCCCAAATATCCAATCCAATGAGGTCGAATCAGAGTCCGCAAATGCTAGCCAAAGTCGTAGTAGCAAGGAGATTCCAGAATCCAGTAAACAAACCAGGGTCAAAAGAAATTCACGACACAACAAAACACAACAGGAAGCAGACAAGCGCACTCTGAGAACCGAAGTAATCGAGTGAGACAACATTTAACAACAAGTTACTTTCGGAAAACAATTGAATTCCAGTGGTGCAGAAAGAGACAAAACCAGGTGCGTCACTCAAGCCACGCCCGTGACACTCCCTGTACGTGTGAGCAAGAAAGAGCGCACAATGCAGCGATATCACGACGAGTTTCAACAAGGCGGGAACGTCAAAAACCGGTTTGACAAAAACTTTGACAACGTGTTGCTGATGTAAAATTTACAAAGTCGCTTGTGCGCTTATGGGCTTACATAATTAAACCATTTTCTATACTTATTGATAAAAAAATTAGTTGTCTGTAAAGTCGGTTTACTGATGATAGTTGAACGTGACAACGTCTTAAGAAAATACTATTCATATAATTTACTGGAACTGGAATGGTAGCTTTTGATACTCGATCAAAACATGTAAATGTACTATAGTATAGCAGCTGTCCACGCAGACGCATCGCTCACTCAAGTAGGAGAGAGACGGATGTCGAGCGCTCTTGCTTGCACTTCAAGCCTTACATGGAACGCCTCAGAGCGAGGTAACGCCGCATGACGTCATGTTTTTTCGTGCGTGCAGCCGGCTCTATCGAATTATAAGACGTTGTCACGTCAAAAGAATTATAATAATCGAATCCCGGAGTCGGAATCCCGTGGAATATCCATATTAACATCAATGTTTGCGGTCAATGAACCTAAATAGCTCTACCTACTCAGATCAGTGTTAATAAGGTAAAACAAAACTTTTCAAAAAATTCAAATTTTCAGGTAACATTTTTGAAAATCGAACATTTAAAGAAAAAATCATGAAAATTCATTCTTACAGTTTTTATGTCCAGTGTACGTTTTATTTTAAAGTTAGATAGTCTATCGTTCCACTAAAGAACCAAAAAGAACACGTTTCCATACAAACTTTTTACAAAATAAGCCTTACAAAGAAAAACCGATGTCGCGGGCTATCGCGCGCTCCGGTTTTAATTTTGAATTTGCCAGGTATGGCTCGATAGAAAACCATTGTGGTAGAAAATAATTTTTGAAAATATTTTTTTATAAATCTTCCTTCTTTTTGGCACGATTTGCCGCCCTTAATATCTGGCCGCCCTAGGCCCGGGCCTACTGGGCCTTACGGCAAATCCGCCACTGAGAGTAGGCCGCCAGTGTCGATTTGTGACGTCAGCTTTGTTAATTGTATGAATAACAAAAGACAACCGCGCTAGGGATTGCAATCCGGTGACATTAATTTTCAGATCAGTATAATTTTAACTTTTCTTTGCAACGATCCCAACCTCAAAAAAGCTGAAACGAAACTTTCAATCACTAAAAGTCAAGTCCTTCTCCGGACTGTACGGCGTTGGGCTGGTTCAGGCCTGGTTAGGCAAGGGGACA
This sequence comes from Eupithecia subfuscata, assembly GCA_963564075.1. NCBI lineage: Eukaryota > Metazoa > Arthropoda > Insecta > Lepidoptera > Geometridae > Eupithecia > Eupithecia subfuscata. The sequence goes on from OY751095.1 coordinate 17,733,650, forward strand.
GATCATTTACACTCCCATGCGAGATGCTAGTGCAGATCCCAGTTCCCCACTTAGAATTGGATACTTGGCCCAACGCCCGGTTTGTTCCGCCCAGACAACCAAACTTGACAACTGGTTGTCTACGCGGAAGAAATTTTCCGCGGGGACAACCAGTTACATGGGCGGAATTTTATTTCCGTCTACACAACTACTTGGGAACTAGTTGTCTCGACGGAAAATTATCTTCCGCGGAGACAACCAGTTACCTGAACGGAATTTTATTTCCGTCTACACAACTGCTTGGGAACTAGTTGTCTCGACGGAAAATTATCTTCCGCGGAGACAACCAGTTACCTGGACGGAAGTTTATTTCCGTCTACACAACTGCTTGGTAACTTGTTGTCTCGACGGAAAATTATCTTCCGCGGAGACAACTAGTTACCAGGACGGAAGTTTATATCCATCTACACAACTGTGCTCGATAATAATAATAGTCTTAAAATGTGTCTTCTATGGAAGTGTGTCCAGCTATCTGGGCAGTTTTTTATGTATCTTTTTTCAGTTTCAGCATCAATATACTAGAAGCACCCTTTTGTCTGTGAATGAGATTCGAAATCGTATACTCCTTTTAATCCTTTGTTTAGACCTTTTCATAAAAAAGGCAGAGTTGGGCAAAATGTAATCTAACTACTGATTACTAACTACGATTACATAAAGTAATTAGTAATCATAACTACTAACTACACAAAAAAATCTAAAAATGTAGTTAAATTTTTTAACTACTAACTACTAATTGTAGTTGCAATCACGATTACGTGATTACTTTTTATAACTATACATATTTAAAATGATGTTGCGTCATTAAAAAAGCAAACACGTGCGGATGAAGGTTCCGAAACCCTTAAGGTCTCGCTTTGTCTGTCCTTTTTTCCCTCCTTAAGCAAACAATCCAATTGAATAAGTTTAGCAAACAATCTAGAGGTAGCTCAACTTACACATCCTTATGGATTAAGGGTTTTTCTTAAGGGTTTCGAAACCTTCATCCGCGCGTAGTTATGATTACTAATTACTTTATGTAATCGTAGTTAGTAATCAGTAGTTAGATTACATTTTGCCCAACTCTGCCTTTTTTATGAAAAGGTCTAAACAAAGGATTAAAAGGAAAATACGATTTCGAATCTCATTCACAGACAAAAGGGTGCTTCCAGTATATTGATGCTGAAACTGAAAAAAGATACATAAAAAACTGCCCAGATAACTGGACACACTTCCATTGAAGACACATTTTAAGACTATTATTATTATCGAGCACAGTTGTGTAGATGGAAATAAACTTCCGTCCTGGTAACTGGTTGTCTCCGCGGAAGATAATTTTCCGTCGAGACAACAAGTTACCAAGCAGTTGTGTAGACGGAAATAAACTTCCGTCCAGGTAACTGGTTGTCTCCGCGGAAGATAATTTTCCGTCGAGACAACTAGTTCCCAAGTAGTTGTGTAGACGGAAATAAAATTCCGCCCATGTAACTGGTTGTCCCCGCGGAAAATTTCTTCCGCGTAGACAACCAGTTGTCAAGTTTGGTTGTCTGGGCGGAACAAACCCAACGCCCGCCTCGGCCAACTGTGCACAGCCGCCTAAAAGTATCTTTCTCATGCAACAGCGCGAACCTTTTGGGGAAAATGGGCGTCACAGGATCCGGTGACCGGATTGCAATCCCTAAATCGGGCCAGCTAAAAAATAAATAAACTAGCTGCATTCTTACTACCCGTTGTCCTATTACCCGTGTTCCCGTAGGAATGAAGCATTCTCCCGCGGTAAAATGTAGCCTATGTTCATCAGGAATAACGTGGGCTTCTAATGGTAAAAGAATTTTTCAAATCGGTCCAGTGGTTTTGGTTGGAGCCTATTCAATACAAACAAACAAAAAATCAAATCTTTCCTCTTTATAATATTAGTAAATAAATAAAGAAGATCTTTTGAGACAAAAAGTTGATTACGTAGCATTGATGGTAAAGGAATAGTCTTTTTAATTTAAAAATGAAGCGTCTGGTTATTGACTTATTCAGCCCGGCCCACAGGCAACAGCGATTTGTAAAATCGATGGGAATTCAAGGGACGCTAAAACACGATAAAACAATTAATATCAATGTCTTCGAAAAGGACGACGTTGACCCTAAATGCTTTATAGAAATGGAAATGAATTTCTAGCTAGACTTCAAACGGATTTCAAGTAATTATCAGGGTATAATTACTTGAAATACGCTAGAAATTTTGAAATTTTGGTCAAGTGTGGTGCATTTTCACAAAATGCGGTACTATATAATTAAATTTATAATTACCGACTTAGTCGTAGAACTTAATTGGTATACCTAATATCGAATAATTTTGTACAATGGGAAATACTCTAATGATGGGTTTCTTCCGAACAAATAATTTCTCCATTTAAATCAATACATCGTCTTTGTCGATACTGAATAATATAAAAACTACATTTAAAATCTTTGTTTGGCTGTGCGTTTAGTTTCTCTTTCTCATGTAATCAGCGAATTAGGAACGATATCGTCAGTTAAAAATATTTTCTGCTTTCAAATTCACTACAGGGCGAGTATTACAGCCCTGTAGTGAATTTGAAAGCACATATTATAGTGACGAAATAGCGAAAGAATCAAGAATAGAAACAAGAATATTTGATTACACCTCAACAGCCTGTATTGGTTCACTGCTGAAGGCAGGCCTTCCCCTGATAAGCGCCGTGTTGGCTTTTATCTCATGGGGGTAGTGCCCATAATCCCCACGCTGGGCATGCGGGTTGGGGATCGCAGTTCGGTGGTAGAATTGTTCTGTAGGGGGCGCTGCTGCCCGCCCCCGGTGGATATCCCTTAGTCGCCTCTTACAACACCCGCGGGAAGAGTTGGGGTAGTGCAAATTCTAAGCCGACACCACACGGCCGGCGTATTGGTAGGTAATGAATAAGAGCCCTAAATAAGTGTCATATATGTAGGTAGTTTTTATGCAATAAACAATCTTTTTTTAAATTGAATTTTTTTCTAAGCTGCGTCCGAAACAAGCTGCAACGCTGTTGCAAAGACCTCTCTTCTTAAAACTATCCGATCCTAGACGAAATGGGAAGAGTTGGGGCCAGAAGCTAGGTCGTTTTAGTATATCGTGGGTGGGTAATTTTCGGTCACGTGAATACGTCACGCCGCGCCGCAGACCCTGATAGAAATCTCTGTGGAGATGGATGGTGCAGATCTCAATCAACGGAGGTCTCTTCCATCTGTCACTCAGCCTCATCAGTCATCAGTTTAAACAAATTAGACCTGGACCTTTAATATCATAGAAACTCATTATCAAAATAATTGCTGCTAATTATTATCCTATCCTACTTATCCTACTTCCTACTAATATTATAAAGCCGAAAGTTTGTGAAATCTGAATTTATGTTAAGTACCTAGGATCTCAAAAACTACTGAACAGATCAAGATGAAATTTGGCGTACGTTTAGAGCAAAGCTTAACTTAAATAATAGGCTACATAATATACCGAAAATACGCGTGCGAAGCCGCGGGCAGAAGCTAGTAATGAATAATAGGAGGTTGCGGGCTCGATTCCCGCCTTGGGACTAATGTTTGTACGATTTGCAGATATTTGTTCTGGGTGTTTTCTATCCTACTAATATTATAAATGCGAAAGTTTGTGAAGTGTGAAATTTTTGTTACCTAGGATCTCCAAAACTACTGAACAGATTAAGATGAAATTTGGCATACACTTAGAACGTGGCCTAACTTAAACAATACGCTACTTATTAATATTATACCGAAAATACGCGTGCGAAGCCGCGGGCAGAAGCTAGTGTTTCTTAAAAAATATTTATCTGTGTCTGCAATGATTTAGGTATTATTAAGTGTATCAGTTATCAAGTAGGTACCAATATAACTTGGCTTGACTTTCGTTTGTGGCAATCTTATCCTCATTCATACGAACACGACTGCGAAAATTCCTGAGGATCTTGAGTGAAGGATGCAACTCGTCAAACGTAGTGTAGGACGCCCTTCGGCCAGGTGGGATGACGATCTATGAAAACTACTGGCAGATGCCGTGTGAATTGTCCAGCATTACAGACAGGGGGGAGGCCTTCGTTCAACCTTAAGGAGCTTCCAATCACGAGTGACTCGTGGTCCCCCCAAGATGTTCCCCTGGGGGGACGACAAGTCCCCCTGACTCACACTTGACCAGAAATGAAGCAATGTGGTATGTAACTGGCTCAATAGTTATCGGCTTAGATACTTATTACGGCCACTTGGATACTGGCCACCTGGAACGATTAAATCCTCATTGTAAAGTGTCGTATGTTTCTTTCTGTCATGTCATCTGTTAATATTAATTAAATACCTATAAAATATTGTTAGCCCCCAGGAGAACATCTTTGGGGGACCACGAGTCACTCGTGGTTCCAATCTCATTCCAATCTCTCATCCTGACGATCTCTTTGGCACAGCGGGCGAATGTCAGGCTGCGGTTTGGTTACGCTCCGGTTTGATTCCGGTGTAAGTCTATTCTATCTTCTTATATATAAAAATCAATTGCTGTTCGTTTGTCTCGCTAAAACTCGAGAACGGCTGGACCGATTTCGCTAATTTTTGTCTTGAAATGTTTGTGTAAGTTCAGTGAAGGTTTAAAAGTTGAAAGTGGGATGAAGTTCGCCAGGTCAGCTAGTGTATAATAAATATCTAAGTAAGTATACTATATTTATGTAATGTATTGTATTAAGTACCTATTCATTTTTATTGTTAAATATATCGTAAGTATTTTAATGGAAATTGTATCGCTGTGGTTTACCTCAATAAATTAAAAAGTAATACTAATTCATACCACCCATACCACAAGCTCTGCGAAACAAAGCTTGCGGCTAAATGATGCAGTGCGAATCGTCCAGCACTATTTATTATGTTCTCCATAAGTAGTTTACAATAGGAAATTTTTCTTCCATTTCATTACTACTATCAATTCTGTGGTGCTATGGTAAGGCGCAATTAGTAAGTATCTAAGTTGACCAAATTATATGTGTTTAGATAACAAAGCGATGTATTGTAGTCCTTCGTGTCCAAAGTACTCACTACACACAATAACAATGCAGTTCCACTGGCTAGTATGAGTTCGCACAATACCTACCTAAACAGAAAAAAAATCGTTTATTATACCGCTTGCGGTGTTAGAGATGTCATTCGCAGGGCGAACCTGGATGAGATTGGCGCAGGACCGTGTGGAGTGGCACAAAAGTTTGGAGACCTATACCCAGCAGTGGGTGAAGTCGGGTTGCGGATGATGATGATGGTGATACCGCTTATGATTTTAAAAATAACCAGGTCCGGCATTCCGGGAGTGACACTTGCCTACGTCACTGTTCCAGTCAGCACTATAATGCAACAAAAAATTTAAGTTGGGAAACAAATGGCCTTAACAAAGAACATTATAAGCAAACAATAGAAACGAACTAGTATTTATAATTGAAACCATTGAGCTTACTGTAGACTGTTGCAAACAATCTACAGGTAGCCCAACTGATCCATATAATACCAATCAGATCGGAAGAGTCCCCAAGACGCTGCTGGCTGCATTGCCCCGCTGTATGGCCATGCTAATGTGCTGCGCCAGATACTCACCAGCTCTCGGGTCACGCGTCGCTTCGACCAGACGCGCCGATTTTTTTTAAACCGAAGGGATTCGGTACTGGGTCGGTACCTCGTGGACCTATTTCGACCCCAAGGGGAGCAAATGTGTAGGCTCTGTCTAGACCTTCATATTTCCGCCTCTTTAGATCCTCGGCCAATTCTGCTGCCGCAACCGCTCACCCCATCACGGATGTCCTCGGAAGATGGGAAGGCGCAAGTGTGTCGACACATGTAGCATGAAAGCAAATGGAACAAATGTGATAATAGTCAATAAATAAATACATCAAAAATGTTATTCGTCCATTTTCTCTCTAAATCAATCAAATCAAAACAGTTTTGTTAAACACGAGTTAATGGTGATAACTGTGATAAGATGAATAATTGTTTAATGCAAATCCACTTACTTTTTCAGATTCGTACAGGTAAAATCTTAACTCCCCGAGCGAATTTTATACCTCGGGGAGTTAAGATTTTACGTTTCTGGTAACACCAGAAAACAGATTCGTCTTCTCTTTGACCGACGGCGCCGTCGATGACGACTTTAGTCATCCACGTGACCACTGTGTCTCGAAATGTCATACCTGGCGACGATGCTACCGCTGATAAGTAAAATATTTATCGCTAAAACCATCGATCAAGTACTCGCCTCCGCCACCGAGGAGCCGGCGAATACCTGATCGCTGGCCGAAACGCAACAAATCTCTCAAAATCTATAATCGTGTTCGTATAAAACTATTGGATTGCTGGATATACTGGTACTATGAAAAGGAGCTCCTATAGTTATCCGATAGCGCTGCAAGGCGCTAAATCTATAATATAAAAATGAATCGCAAAATGTGTTGGTAAGCGCATAACTCAACAACGCCTGGACCGATTTCGCTAATTCTTTCTTTGTTGTGTTTGTTATTGTCAGGAGAAGGTTCTTATGAAAGAAAAAATTAAGAAAGTTGGAAACATAAATTTCCACGGGGGCGAAGCCGCGGGGCGCAGCTAGTCTTTAATATAAAAATGAATCGCAAAATGTGTTGGTAAGCGCATAACTCAACAACGCCTGGACCGATTTCGCTAATTCTTTCTTTGTTGTGTTTGTTATTGTCAGGAGAAGGTTCTTATGAAAGAAAAAATTGAAAAAGTTGGAATCATAAATTTCCACGGGGGCGAAGCCGCGGGGCGCAGCTAGTGTATAATAAATATAAATAATGCTGAACAATCCACACAGCAGCAGCGTTATCTAGCCCCAAGCTAAGCAGAGCTTGTGTTATGGAAGGAAATAAAACTATTATTGTTATATTTCTATGCAAAACTCATCCTACGGCCTCTGACCGTGATTTTACTTAGCACTGGCGTCCGTTCAAATTAAGCCATCAGGTCCCATGACACCGTATGTTTAGTTAACCCGGAATACAAGCGAAACACGCGCTTCGTTACATGACCGTAGCTGTCACGTTTATGGTGGTTATTAGTGTAATCTTCTAGTTTTGATAAATGGTACTAAATAACAGAGATCTGCATTTGACTATCATTTTATTTAATTTATCTAATTCTTCGATTGTCGCTAGCTAGGAAAAATACCAAAGTAATTACCTACAAACAACTTCATCTACAGTCAACCCCTCTATTAAGTTCGAAGTTATTTTATAATCCTATTAATGATCAATATGAATAATGTCCTCCTAGCCGAGTTTTGGATACGTCCATATTATAGTGCATACTTATTGTGTGCACAATACAGAGAATAGGTATGTAAGAATGCTTGTTGCTTAGGATCTCCAAAACTACCAACTGCTTAGTGGTTTTAAAGACCATGATGATATTTAACGTACCAACATGTAAAACAATTAATTTCATCATCATCATCAGCCTGCTAGTTCACTGCTGGGGAGACCTATCTCACTTTCCTAATGAGCGCCATAGCGCCCTGTCTTCAGCTTGCCGCATCTGCCTGCAGTCTTTCGCAGGTCGTCATCCCACCTTGCCGGAGGGCGTCCTACATTACGTACGTTTGCCGACTCGTGGTCTCCACTCAAGAACATGTTAACCCCAGCGGTTATCGGTTCTTCGCGAGATATGGCCGGCCCACAGCCACTTCAGCTTGCTAATTCTTATAAAAAACAAAATATCAAAATAACGCTGGAGCTGCGGGCCGAAATTAGTATTAAAGAACTAAAATAAAATGTATAAAGGTATGATCCGCTACGATAAGAAGATCGCGTAGCAAAGCTACGAGTTTTCCATCCAATGTGCTACAAATTTCAGCCACTATGAGTCTGACATTCGTTGCACATGTAAATCTTCCTGGATCACCTCTTAGAGCGACTCCAAGAAGATTCAGTTTAATTTGTTGTTATTCTGGTCCATTCTGTCTTTTTGGAGACTTTTTTTGCAGTTTTAATTTTATTACAAATATTGCCTTATTATGGCGGCGGTCATTGACTGCGATCGTCTTGTGTTGCCGTCAGGTGGGGCGACAAGGAGCGCATCGACGAGGTCGATGCGCAAGCTTGAGATGACTTAAAACACTAAGTAATAAGGCATTACTAGTAAGGAAATTAAAAAAATCTGTAATAAAACTAATCGTTCGCGGCTTGGTTTGTTCACTGAACATTAATCTGTGGTAGCAGGTGAATTACCTTCTTCAGTATGGTGCACAAATTTGACTTACACCCTATAATAAGAAGGATCGTCAAAGTCATCTAATGTTTTAAAACATCACCTCTATTATTTATCATCACATTTTTATCAAAATATCTTCGTAATGTTCCTAATTATCAGTGCACATGTGTGCGAACACTTGTGCTCTATAATAATGTACTGTTCACATGGCTAGTATCCGTTGAGACTGGACGCCGCCGTAGCCGAAATTCGGCTAGCTAAGAGAAGGGCACAGTTCTGAGTGCTCTCTGCTTCCCTTGCGCTTATCTGGCCAACTTCTGAAGAGTCGGAGAGAGTAGGACTTTTTGTGCATGACAGCTGCTTTTCAGCATCTCAAGTGACGGCGGAGTGTCCCTTTTAGTGAATGTTCCGCTTACAGAACTCTAGTGGAAACACTACTCCAAGTGGTTCCAAATACTCGTAAATTTTAACAATCTTTTGGGAAATTCATCATTGAAGACCCCTGCTCTATTTGAAAACACGGCATCCTGCAGCTTAAATGGTAGTAAAGGTCGCGCAAACCAGTATGAATTCTGTGAACATAGCCTCGAATGAGAAACTGCGCATGGTACAGTCGAGTGTTCATACAGATTTGAGCGTATAAGGTAAGTAACCTTTTTATAATCCAATGGTCATCAACGGGCCTAATAAATAAATAAATAAATAACGCTGGACAATTCACACAGCGTTATCTATCCCCAAGCTAAGCAGAGCTTGTGCTATGGGTACTAGATAACTGATATACTTAATACAATACATTACTTTATATATATACATTATTATTTATTTAGATCGTACAAACATTTGTCTCGGGGCGGGAATCGAACCCGCAACCTCTTGCGTCGCAGGCGCACCTTCGCCCGCTACGCCACAGAGGTCGTCAACCATCGTCCAATCAACCAATCGTCGTAATAACCATAAATATCTGCAAATCGTGCGTAGTTTGCAAACTCTTACAGATATATCCGAGGAAAAGCACCCTATTGCTTCTAAAATGTATCAGGCACTGCAATAATAAAAAGTGTTGCAGTAGACTTTAATAAAATAACGCTCTTTTGTTTCTTACGAACTGATCTTTAGTGGCGGTCCTTGCGTAAGAAGAGTTACGGGAACATACTAGAGGAAGACCACCCTGTACTGCCTACGTCACACATACGTCCCAATGAAGACCTACAAATATACATAATGATTGCAATAAATAAATATGAAGGAAGATGTGGAGGAAACTTTGGCAATAGAACATTTTTAGGCCCCGTGGTCTCCAACTACCTCTAGATGGTCGGACCTCATCACCTCCGGAACACAATGCACCCTGACCGACTGCTCCCACCACGCAACCAATAGGGAAAGATGGCGGCGCATTGCACGAGCAGTCGTTCATCAGGAAACAGTTGATCGGTTAGTGATCTAGCAGGAACTGGGCACTAACCACTTAACCAGGGTTTCTTGGATCAAGTACGAGATAGAAGTAACCACGATCCATTGACTGTCTCTTGCCGAGACAATATACTTGGTTTCATCCATCTCAGTTTTTCGAACGTCAAACGAATATCTATTCAGGTAAGTACCTACATTTTTACGTGTTTTTTCCTGTTGTAAAATGAATCGTGGACAAATCATTGCTAACTTCTACACATTCAGCCCTGGCACATCCTGTAAGTAGATCAAGTCGGATAATCCATTAAAATCGGCCCCTTGTGCATCTTTTTCATCGGATCATCATCATCGTTTGATGATCTGAAGAAACTTCAAATTACGAAATTGCGCGTTCATATCTACGGTTCGGGAAGTGCTGGCATCCGCCAAACTGCATAATAATTATGTAGGCACTCGACGTGCATAGCAAAATCCAGATAATATTTTTTTTGGCTATTTGCCATTCATAAAATTTCGTGAACAGTGTAGCGTTTGTGTATAAAATTCTGTAGGTAAGCGTTCAAAACAATCTCTAGGTTGTCTCTCATAATAATTATAGATCATTTTTTTCCTTTGTCCAATTATTTTCCATGACATTTTGATGAGTGTTCATTAGATGAAAATTTCAGGATGTGTGCGGGTTGCGTCGGAGCGGGGTGCGCGCGCGCCTCCATCCATATATCGTCCCCGCGCCTCGCGGCCTTTAGTCTTAGTCGAGAGTCGCACCCGCTAACACGCTTTCGCGAAGACAGCTACCGCACGCGAGTGTCTACCGCCGAACAAGTTGGCCCTTTCTCTCACGCCTGTGATCGTGTACCTGAATGCAAAACCGGACTGCTCTCTTGAAGCAACTGAGGAATCCGCACTCGAACTTCTGAAATTTTCGAACAGGTCAGTTTAATTTTTAGGCAATGCGAGTGTTCTGCTGATGCGAGTTGTCGTCGGGTGGTCGACGCTTTTCCCAGCGGGCAGGGTATGGTGCTCCGAAACCTTTTCGCAGATTATGCGCTGGCACCTGGCGTCCGACCTGCCTCCTTCCACCGCACCGCCATGTTAACATTTATCAAATTTAGAAACGGAACCAATTCTTTTGTTTTTTTTATTTAAGTTTTGCTAGTGTTTGGTACTTGTGCCGATGTCACTGAAAAGTGGCTGTGTATTCGACACGTATGTTTGATTCTTTTGTTTGCACATTATACACTCGCGCTCGTATCGTATGGAAAACAAAAACCTATTTCAACAACACCAACCTATCTACATCTAACTGCCAACATAGAGCCGTAAAATTGTTAATTAAATATTCGTGACTGAGGAAAAAACTAACCATGAAGAAGACAATTAATTATTTTTAAATTCTTTTATACTGATTAAGAGGGTAGGTACCAATATCTACCTCCAATAAAATGAGACACCGTTCTTGCAATAAAATTTTGGAAGGCACATATGACATGTACCAACAGGTGTTTTACTTTAAAACCATGAGATTATGTATATATATAGGTACTTATAGGTTTTTATTACAACGACAGCCTGTTATTTTTTAAATATAGGTAGGCAAATGAAATAGGTCATTATTTATCCACCAACATGTATCTACAAATAAAGGTACAGGTACCCAATCAATATTCAATGGGAACTACACATTTAACATTTGGTACCTATTAATGAAAAGAGGTACTCAATTTAAGTAAGAAATTCATCATTGATTGATTGGTCACTTGCCTCCTGCTAGGTACTGGCAACGCAAAAGGTTGTCGTGCAATGCAAAATACCCTAAGATATTTCTTTGCATAACCTTTCAAAGTCAATTAACCAGGGTTCGCGAAAGTTTAAATCGCGCGGTTAATCGGACATATACGTTTGGGGAGTACAGAAGATTCTACTTGGTAACGAGAAGATAAAACTCCCAACAAACTGCCGACACACATTTGTTTACTTATATCAAAAATTAAGCAAAATACGTTTAGATAAACAGAGTCCTTCTGAATTCCATAGCTTAACGTTCCATGCTAATATAAAAGCAATCATGTTGTAATCTCGATAAAGTTGAAATCTAATTGACCATGCAGTCAGTAAATATATTACAATCTGCAAAACGATCAAACTTCGTAATTAATAAGATAAAGCTGAGATTCCTTCGAATTTCCGCCCATTAGTCGCGAGTTGAAGCTTGGGGAAAACCAAGACGACGAATACTAAACGTAACTTGTAACTGTAAATTCAATGAATGTCCATTGTGGGGCGAGTAGGTACGTTGCAGGAATACAGGTCTATGTTGTTATTATACAGAGTTTCGTAAGGATTACGAGGACGATTCTGCTCAGTCTCGACGTTTCGACACTCCCGAACCACTTACAAGCACAGCGGATGGTCGATGCCTCTGCTATCTTATCGGCGACAAATTAACATTTACTAATATAGTTTTGGTTTGACTGCATATTTGATCAAGATCCGTTTTCTGGGTCGATGTTAATTCACTAGATATATTCTTAAACATGGCTTAGATACCTACAACTAAAATGCGGTTACCCCTAACGAAAAACGTTTAAAATATTGCGTTGTTTCGTCTTAACTGGATTTAACTAGTATGATCTAGACGCGGTTCTTGGTAGAATGAAGAAACATGGAAGGTGGTCGTTGCATAACTCTGCTGGGGAGTTTACGCAGCCATTCAATAACACGGAGGATATACATACTTACCAAAATTTAATGGTATTCTAAATTTTCGCCGTTTTTACAAAACGTTTTATTCCGATGTCCCTGTCGACGATTCGTCACTCTACTCGGTTCGTTCCATTCTTATTAATAATCTATTTTTTGAATATATTAGCGAACCGAGAATACGTACTTTGAAAATAATTTTAGTGATAACGAAGTCTTGGAAATATTACGGATTCCGTTCGATGACGAATATTTTTATCAATGTGGAAAAATAGTTTACCAGCGGTAATGTGTTCGCTGACTACTTTAGGAGATTAGCTTAGAGGACCTGAAGCACGTAGGTCTTGCAAGGTATGCTGAACTAAAATATCTAGAAAATAAAATATAAGGACGTCCCAAATTAGTCGAATGTTAATTTTTATGATTATTTATGAAAAGATCATAAAATGTTCATCATTAAGATTTATCTGACACGACGATCTAATTATTCATGTAAAAAAACACCGGATAATGCCATGGACAGACGATGGTCAAACTGTTAAGATAACCTGTTTCTATATCCACAACATTAGTCACATTCAAAATAACGTTAAAAGATAAATTCGCGTTAGACCTACTTACTTAATATGTATGAATGTTTACTAATAAATTATGAATGGCACTAGTAAACGGAAAATCGTTAGGGAGGTACTGGCGCCGAGGTAAATAATTATAAGAAGAGCCGTCTAAATAATTATAAGAATGTTGTACCTACCTACCTACCTATCATGTACCTTTATTTACCTTAATGTGATGATGAATGATGATGAGAGGAAAAAATAAATACCTATTTACCGTAGTCAGTAGCCAAAGTCCATTAACAAATCCAAATGTACAAAACATTTTTACACCAAACCGTTCCATAAGTGACTGATTTGAGTAAGGAACGAAATAGTGCTGTCTTTATACGGTTACTAAAAACAATCAACACTCAATAATAATTATAATTTATTTAATTATTTATTATTACTTATTAACCGTCGAAATTAATTTACACGAACAAAGTCATTTCGTCCGCTGTTAGCTGTCAGCAGGGCGACCCTCTCGGTCCAGTCACATTTAGCCTTGCCATCCAACCAATAATTCATCGTCTTCAATCCAAACTCAATGTTTGGTATTTGGATGACGGAACATTAGGTGGAGAGGTGAACACAGTTTTTGATGATCTAAAAACATCACAGACGAATTTTGGCAAATCGTCTGTGATTGAATTTAATTTTTCAAAGTGCGAGCTTTTTTTCGGACTCTCGTGAAGACAAAAACAATAACATTGTAAAATTCTCGTCTCACTGTCTCGTCATACATATAACATAGGGGATGTCCTATGTATGACGTGACAGTGTGTGACATCGTCAGGGATTACAAACAAAACTATAAGTACTTACAATCTAAAAAAATATGTAGGTACCTCTAACTAATGATACATAATCGATATTTTGGACGTCTGAAAGTTATCGATACAATTTACGTGTGCCCAATAACAAACACTTTTTACGACGCACTTAAATTTAACAGCTGAACAATTAAAAACTACCTGCCTACCTTACTCTTCTTTATCGTTTTCACAAACGGTATATTTTTCCTGAACTTAATATCAATATATTTGATAATAATCACCTCAGGCAGGTTAGTACACTTGGTGCAAGAGAACCGATCTCGCATCAAAATCTCAATACCGCAAGTAGTGTCTGACCGAAGAAGGTTCGGTTTCGGTTTCGGCCAAAAAATGTATTTTCGGCCACAGGTGCGGTTTCGGCAAAAAATCGGCATGAAAAAATCACTAAACAGAACGATCTAAAATTTTGCGGAGATTTCACTGTTTTAGTGATCCTTTTTTGTAAACCAATAGGTACATAGAAAATAGCTTTTAGATTTTAGAACTTCTGCGTCTTACTCAGGCAAAATGCTATTCTGTGAAGTTTATAGAAGGAATTGTAATTGTTATATCCTACGCGCAAAACTGTATAAATTTATATCATAAAATAATTTTTGGTTACAAATTAAATAGATAATTGTTAATGCTTATTATATTCGCTCTGTATCTGTCTAACAAACCAATATAATCCCTGACGGTTTTACTTTAAGCCATCGGCTGCAGCAACAAACTCCATCACATAACTTCAAAAAAATACTTTAAACTTTAATATTTTGCAAAAAGATCCCTGTATCGTAAATTGTTTTCACACACCTATAATATATTTGAGCGAGCTATACATAGACACACCATGACATGGAGTAGACAAGAAGAATTTATTCATCCCATTTTAAGGTCCAATTGCCCAATTGCTCAATTCTACTACTACTAATATTTGATAATGATAAGCTAAGCCTCGGCCTGACAGACTGACCGACGGACATGGCGGAACTACATAGCTTCCTCGTGGACTTCGGAACCCTAAAATCGATTCTTCTGCTTGGGAGCTATGACGTACACAGATAGACCCGTTTAACTTAAAACACCCACGCAAATAGTGTTTTGCGTTGGGGTAAAAATGCACGAAATTTCACGATTTAATCACGTTTTAACATGTTTGAAAAAGGGCCGAAACTGACACCGAGGCCGAAGGTTCGGTTTCGGTTTCGGCTGAAATTCCAGGTTCGGTCAGACTCTAACTGCAAGTCTGCGGGATCGATGACATCAATCCCGCGGATCCACGAGATCTGCAAAAAATGCAGTAGGTACTGCTTTTGGACCTTTGGGGATAGATATGTTGTAGCGTAACTTGATATCAATCACTTTCGCATGGACGCCCATTAAAAGGCAAATTAAACAAAAAATACTGTAGATATGACATACAAAAATACTGATATGATGTATAGTAGAGGTTAGTAGGTTCTACAGTTAATTTTTTTGCCGTAAATTATATAGGGCGTGGCAATTGAGAGTGGAAGTGAAGAATAACATAGATTTTGGTTAATTCACGATCAGCAGACGTTGTTCGGCTGCAATAATGATGACGTATGTAATTAAGAGGGCGCATTTCACGCCATTTAGTGAAAAGGACAGGCATAGGATTTCGCGTTCATAGGAGCGGGACGGAGCTTACATTTGGAACGGCGGCGGCGCGGTGTAGGCCAAAAATGATGTTTTTGCTTATTTACAAGAAAACTACACAGAAAATGTACTAAAGAACCAAAGAACCTACGAATCAAAACAAAAATCTTTTATTTAGACCGCAGGGTTATTGAGATCTCGACCAAATTAGGTGCAAAACAGTGCACTTTCATGTTTTTATCACCATTTTTTTTCGCAATCGTGTTTTCTAATTCAATCCAGAAACCGAAGAAAAATGTTCAATCTTATGAAATCTAGTTTTTTACCACGGGGATCCCGTGAGTACTGAGATCCAGGCCTAGTTTGACCACCAAACCCGCTAGGTTCGCCCCTGAAAGTACTGACTCAGTCAACGGTCACCAAAACGTGAGTCAAGTTTGGTATTGACTGGATTAAACCGATACCTAATGGTGAAAAGCGTGAAAGTCTTAGGCTGCGCTCACACTGTACTTACTACGTAATATCTTCAATTCTCCCCTACATGTGCATAATGTACTCCACTCTTCTTCTCGTAGCGTTCTTGACGGAGCGGTCTAAGTCGTCGTGACGAGTATTTTGTTGTATGGGCTGATATCTATCGCCTTACGATATATCGCCATCTCTCCCGGTTGGTGGTCATTCTGGAGCATTCATGTAGGGGACACTGCGGGAAATCATATCTGATCATCATCATCAACCTATGTTAGTCCACAGCTGGAAATAGGCCTCCCCTATTGAGCGCCATAGCGCCCTGTCTTCAGCTTGCCGCATCCAGCATCTCCCGTCTGCAGTCTTCGCTGGGCATCATCCCACCTGGTCCTAGACAACGTTTGCCGAGTCGTAGTCTCCACTCAAGAAGACGATTACCCCAGGCAGCGGTTGGCGGTTCTTCGCGAGATATGGCCGGCACCCACTGCCACTTCAGCTTGCTAATTCTTAGAGCTATGTCGATGACTTCGGTTACCTGTCGGATGTACTCTTTACGAATCGTACTCCGAAAAACGTATCTGGTCGGTCCACCTCATAGGCGATCCACCCCCCGATCCTTTACACTCCACCTTTCCCTGCACGACTAGCCGTTCAATGTCCAATGTACCGCATTACTTGCAAAATAATGTCCTATGCATCTTATTGAGACTGGCCCAAGTGGTTGCTTGGGGAAAATTCGTCTCGAACTCCATACTTCGGTCCATACCACTTCGGTAGGTTTGGGCTAGATGCGATTTCTCCAATAGTTTTTATTGTGGTATTAATTCCTAGTGTCAGCGCTTCCAGAGGATGAAAAACAGGTTGAAAATGGTATGAGCGTTCTCACTTACGTGTTTTCATAGATAGATACTATCGCACGAAGATGCAAGCAATGTGAGCGCAGCCCATGGATATCAAAACAATCGTTTTCTACGTTACTATGAAAAATTGATGTTCCGGTTCTGTTAAGTGAATACTCGTTTGGGGCCTGTAAATGGATTAGAAAAAATGTACACGCCGCTATCGTCGCCGCTCCCGCTTACGCGTCTCTCACTGTGTCTGCATCTTTATATATCTCGCGTCACACCGCATTTGCCTATATTGTCAAACCCACGGGCGACGCACTCGAAACCTGTTTATTTTCCTTATCTCGCCGCAAGTCCGAGACCGGTCGAGGTAGTAACCAAAAACGACCTGAAAACTAATTGAACGTACCATAACCTTTACGACAGTTAACAAAATAAGTACTAATAAAGCCTCTTCCAGGCAGACGCGGCTTGTACTGGCCGCCACCGCAGGCTGGGTATGCCAGGGAGAACCTATATCCGAGCGTTTGGAATGGGATTGAAATATTTCGAACTGACAACACGGACACAACCCGGACACAAGCCGGACGCTTTGTAACGTTTTATATCGGACGTTTATGTCGGACCTTCTTTAAGGTTTTATATTTGCATTACTTTGAAAAAATCTGTTCCATTCTTCGTGCTGATTATAGGTACTTAACAAGTACAAAATGAAAAAAAAATTAAAACCCCCCCGACAGATTTTCGTGAAACATGGCTAAGAACACTCGGGATAAAATTATCAAAGACACAAAAAAAAAAACAAAATCGGTCCATCCGTTTGGGAGTTACGATACCACAGACAGATACACAGATACACAGACAGACATGTTAAACTTATATTATAACACCCCTCTCTTTTTGCGTCGGGGTAAAGGACTAAAATAGTAAAAATATTTCTTGTAAAATCTTAAGAAAACAAGACCAAATAGGTTTTGCAGTACTTCGACAGAAAAAACTGCAGACCTTCGAAACTGGCTTGCTGCCTAAGTATTGTAATATTGGCTTGTATGTTAGTATTTTAGAAAAAAAATGTAGTACAGCGGTAAAGTATGGTAAGCAAGCAACACGTGGTTTTATATCGCGTCTAAAATGACTGGTTGGACTGATAATAATGTTTTACGAGTGTTGTGGTACTTACAGGTAAGAAAATAAAAATATATGGATAATAGTTTTATATTGTGCAGGTGGTATTATTTTCTTATAGGATTTTTTGGATAGGTAATTTTTTAGTTTGTCTAAACTTCGTCTCCATTATCCTATCCTACTAATTTTATTAAGCTCAGTTTTGTGAAATCTGAAGTTTTGTTAATCTCCAAAACTACTGAAAAGATCAAGATGAAATTTGGCGTACGCTTAGAACAAAGCCTAACTTAGATAATAGGCTACTTGTACATATGGCTTTGTACATATTTATCCAAATGGTTTAGTAATAATTAGATAAGTACTTTGTTTAATTATAACAAACATCATAAACCAATAAGCAACAAATCTTATTTTACAAAACTAGGATATGTTGCTTGTAGCACTTGTTATGTAGTCACTTTTTTTAGGTTGCTAGTTACCCAAATTTATGTTACTAATGATAAAAAAAAAACAGTGTATTATACCGAAAACACGCATGCGAAACCGCGGGCTGAAGCTATCCATCCATATATATATTTGACCCAATTACAATAACTATAAATCTCGATTTAATGTTAACCAAATTCACGAGTACATACTTAATCACATTTGTAGGTACCTGTTTTCGATTTAGCGGTGGCTAAGTGACCGTTCTATGAATGTTAATAACGATTGCGAAACAAGTCTCAGCACACACAGGGCTATAGGAGTTAGGGGCAACTTGCGTCACTTCAACTGGCAGAGGAAAGTCGAGAGGTAACGTAATGAATCTTCTTGGCGACTTCACTTATGTATCTACTTAAAACCACGGCTGGTCTATGACGTCACGTATACCCTAAAGAGTCTGTTGAAGTGACATAAGTTGCTTTCTTTTGTAACCCTCGGAGGGTGTACGGATGGATACGTTAAAGTACCTACCTATATCAAATCGAGCCTTATAGTATACTAGACGATCGCCTCGCGGTTTCACCCACGTAGTTCCTGTTCCCGTCGGAATTCCGGGATAAAATATAGCCTATGTCACTCCCTGAAAAGTAAGCTTCCTAACGGTGAAAGAATTTTTCAAATCGGTTCAGTAGTTTCGGAGCCTATTCAATACAAACAAACAATCAAATCTTTCCTCTTTATAATATTGGTATAGATTTCTTCCAGTATACCTAAAAATTTAAACAATGCCGAATATTACTAAAAATATATAGCTTACTTTTAGGCTAGATCATGCGTTGGATTGTCTATATTTACTTGTGTAATCTTTATTGACAAAGAAAATTACAATCTGCTCCAAGGGGAGCAAATGTGTAGGCTCTGTCGAGACCTGCATATTTGTTACTGATTTAATAAATAAAACAACATGGCACTCCGGCCTGGCCCTTTAGGTTAGTGTTTTCTGTCAAAGTACCTGCAGAATTTAATTTATTTATTTGGACTTAGACCTTGTAGGAATTTAGATCTATAGAAATACCCGACTGCCAATTTGCTTCTTTTGTGATACGACCTCATGCTGATTCTAATATGTTTGTAAACAAGTAATTATTAAGACAAAAATCCGATTGCGTATAATATTTTGGGTTCGAGTATGAGTAGCTTATTTTGAAGAGTAGGTAGAGTCTATATATGAGAGTATAAACCATTCTAAAAATGCACGCCGTTTGTATGACGTTTAGAGGAGGAGGGGGTGTGCATTTTTAGAATGGTTTATCTCTACCTGCCTATGTCTATAGGTACTTTAATATTATAAAGAGGAAAGATTTGATTGTTGGAAAATGGTTAATTCCTACGGGAAAACGGGTAATAGGACAACGTGTAGTAAGAATGCAGCTAGTATTAAATAAATAAAAAAGTTTCTCGAAGATAACTTTCTCGTTCAAACAAAGGGGTCGTCCATCTTCATTAAAAATGTTTTAGTAAAACATAAACACACAGAACACAATATGTTTAGTTCGAGTGGCTTGGGTGCACCTACAATAGAGATCATATATTTCAATTGGCAATTATTTTGGAATTACTGCGATTAAATGTGGGTTCATAAAAAAAGTCTAGATTTCATTTTGTGGAAAACTACTTTTCTGATAGTTTCAACTTGATACCTCCACGCGTTCCTGAGAAAAGGGGGTTGACAGACAAACAGGCAGACGGACAGTCAGACGGACGGACCACAAAGTGATCCTATATGGGTTCCTTTTTTCCTTTTGAGGTACGGAACCCTAAAAACCACTAAAATATTTGAATTCGCACGAAACTGTGTCAGATTCCGTGTCCATGACTCGGTAGATTCTGAAGAACCTTGCAAGAGTCCTGTAAGGTCTAAAGGAACTAAAGCACTTTGATATTTCATATTATTTGTTATTACTCTGGTAATCTAGTAGGTAAGATGAGGTGCAAGGATAATAATGAAGAGCTTGCCAATTATGTCAACCCACACCAAATTAAACGCACTCAATTATCGACTTATATTCTACTAGCAACCAGCCCCAGTTTCCTACGGGTATCAGCATAATAGATCTCTTTAAGAGGTATTATGGCGTAATACCTAAGTACATAATTTTCATATAAATCTATTGGTATAAAAGGCGCACGCCAGCAAAAGGCGCCATGATGTTTTTCGACATCTTCTGCAATCATCGTCATGTACGTACAAATGTAAATAAAATATGTTAATTTTAGATGGAGTAGGTACCAAATTTTTAATAAAACGCACACAAACAGCACAGATGGTCGTGACGTGACCTGTCTTTGGCCTGCACTGAAAACCAGCGCTGGGTAGACACACCAGGTCCACCCAGCACAATGCTGAGTATAGGCCATATTTGTGTTTACTTAGTTAATGTTTTGTGTAGTAAATTTAAGTAAATAAAATTATTTTCTTTCTTTCTTTGTTTCTTTCATGTTTCAGCTAATTTACACAAAACGTTAATTTATGCTTAAATCTTTCTCGTCAATCACTGCGTCCATTGACAATGGTGGCCATTCAGTTGCCAAATATAAACTAAGATAATTTGACAGCACTCAAAATTTTGTCGTCCCTTTTATAACGATTGAACTAAAAGGATAGCATATTTGTTTGTTTTTAAAAGTTCTTTATTTAACACTAGCTTCTGCCCGCGGCTTCGCACGCGTATTTTTGGTATAATAAGTAGCTTATTATCTAAGTTAGGCTTTGCTCTAAGCGTTCGCCAAATTTCATCTTGATCTGTTCAGTAGTTTTGGAGATCTTAGGTAACAAATATTCAGATTTCACAAACTTTCGGTTTTATAATATTAGTAGGAAGTAGGATAAAAATTTTACATGCGTAGATTATAAACACTGTTTAAAACCTAACTAAGTAAAATACCAAATTAATAAATAAATAACTCAACAGACTAAGGACGCCTTTAAAAGTTTTATGATAAAATTTCTAGATTTTAAAAATTGTATTTATAAAAAAATAACACTTAATAAATCATAAATTAATAAAATTATACAAAAATTTTAGCAATACATAAAAATACATCAAAATAGTAAAATAGTAACGTCACATGAGCTCTTGTATAGCGCGCATTTTTATAGTTTTTTTTTTAAATGACAGTATTATTTATTAGACAACTAAGCTAAACATTTCTAAGCGTTAGTGGTGTCAATCGACACCACTTTTAAGTAAACTAATTTAATTTAGTTTGCTTTATTTTTTGCGACATCAGAATTGACACCAATGAAAACCCGTTCAGTATTTTTTAAGTTTATTGCGTTCAGAGAGACAGACGCGGCGGGATATTTAGTTTTATAATATGTAGTGATATATGTGGTTGATCACTCGTTTTATATAATACAAGTAATAACTTACAAGTATCTGTAATCTGTCTGTGACTATTAACCAAATCATCTGGTATTTTTAGAACTAATGATTTCGATCGTTATGATCACCCGAACTATTAACAATTCTCGATTAAATTATGTTAGATGCTATTATTTTATACATTTTTGAATGCCAAATTAACGGTTTAAAATAATTACAAATGCCAAAATGCCTATTACACTAGTATTATAAATTCGAAAGTTTGATGATGTTACTTATTGAAAATACTGGTACAAAACTGGTATGAAAAAGTTTTGGATGAGTTGAAGACCACTAAACATTTTGGATTGGTCAACTCATCCGAAGTGATGAGTTTGCGTGGATGAGATGACCACCTACTCGATTGTTTAGATGTATGGATGTTTGTTACCTCTTCACGCCAAAACTACTGAATGGATCGGATGAACGGCTGAAATGAAATGAAATGATTATTAGTTATACGTTTCCATAGAAACAAGGCTTGCGAAGCCGCGGGTAGAAACTAATTATTAATATATCAATATTTCAATATAATATTATAAAGAGGAAAGATTTGATTGTTTGTTTGTATTGAATAGGCTCCGAAACTACTGGACCGATTTGAAAAATTCTTTCACCGTTAGGAAGCTTACTTTTCAGGGAGTGACATAGGCTATATTTTATCCCGGAATCCCCACGGGAACGGGAACTACGCGGGTGAAACCGCGAGGCGATCGTCTAGTAATAATATTATAAAGAGGAAAGATTTGATTGTTTGTTTGTTTGTATTGAATAGGCTCCGAAACTACTGGACCGATTTCAAAAATTCTTTCACCGTTAGGAAGCTTAATTTTCAGGGAGTGACATAGGCTATATTTTATCCCGGAATTCCCACGGTAACGGGAACTACGCGGGTCGAACCGGTGATCGTCTAGTTATCAATAAAATCAGAACTTGGTCACACGTTGTTTGTTCCTACACCGCGATTGTTAGTTTTTCTTATACCTACCTGTGAATGCCTAAACTAAACCTAGAGCCTGGCCTTTTTTGCTGAAAAACCATATAAGCACCTCTAATTTGGAAAGTCCGTTAAAAGAAATATTCGTTTATTAAACTAACATCTTATTTAAGACCTACGAAGGCTAGTTTTTTGCGGGTCTTTCATAAAAAGTAGATTCGGTTTTTTGTTAAATGTAGCTATGTGTTGCCGGCTTAGAATTTGCACCACTCCATCGTTTTTTTTTTTTATTTATTCATTACAATAACAATAACAATATATCTTATTATTTGTACCATATAAACCCTGTGAGGTTTGTCTTGGTACTCACATTCGTTTTCATTTTATTTGTAATCTAAGTGCAAGTGTAATAAAACAACAAACTAATTATAGGCCTACTACTGTAATTATTATAGGCCTACTGTACCTTCTACTACTTCTTCTACTGTATCTCTTCCCGCGGGTGTCGTAAGAGGCGACTAAGGGATTTCCACCGTGGGCAAGCAGCAGCGCTCCCTGCAGAACAATTCTAGCACCACACTGTGATCCCCAACCCGGATGCCCAGCGTGGGGATTATGGGAATTACCCGCCATGAGATAAAAGCCAATACGGCGCTTATCAGGGGGATGTCTGCGTTCAAAAGTGGACCAGTACAGGCTGTTGAGGTTACAGGCAGTACAGATGCGCAGGACATATTATAGTGCACAAGTGTGTGCGCAAACACAGGTGCACTCTCAATTCCCTCACTCTCATAATCTGATGGAACGACAGATCGACACGACCGGGGAGAGGTCAGGCGCAGGACCAACGGTTTAACCTGCTATCCGAGACGCGGGGTTGTAACACCGCCAACTTCCTCACTCCGAGCTGCTACTGTGAATTTTCCTTGCTAGAAAAAGCCCAATAACAACTATATTTTGTCACTTCACACTACACGATACTTATTGAAATTATTTTAATACAACTAGCACGTGAGGTAAACGACTACAACGCTGTTTTTAAACCAGTTCTCAGCAGAACGTATGAAATGTCACTACAATTTATCTATGTATAGTATAAGTTATTCTGAATCATCACGCGAAATAATTGCCTGGGTAGGTACTTCTTTTACCTACACATGAGAATTACTTCGCAAAGTATACGTAAAATCCTTTTTCAGTCTCCATGCTCTTAAAGCGCACTTTAACCGTTCGATTCCCGCCTTCGGACAAATGTTTGTACGATCTACAAATATTTGTAAGGGTGTTCTGGGTATTTTCTTAGTAGATAGATAGATAGACTTATATTGAGTACACACACAAACAGCATAGGAAAAATAGTACATAACAGAAGTATAGTAAAAATATCTATTTATGTAATGTATTCTATTAAGTTTATCAGTCGTCTAGTACGCAGAACACAAGCTCTGCTCAGCTTTGGGCTTGATGATGCTGTGTGGGTTGTCGGGCATTATTTATTTATTTCTATATTAACAAAGAAAATAACAATCAAATATTAAAAAACAAATTAAAACTATAATTTAGAATTGGAACAATTGAGCAGACTGCAAACAACCCATTATTATTATTTATTTTATTAAATTCAAGCAAATTGAATAAGATCTCTTAAAGCGAGTCTCCTTGGACAACATTTCCATACATATTTCTAGGTACCAAATTTTAAAATCATGAATTCGAAATTCGAATTAACCTCCGTTCAGAAGGCGGAATAAAAAATAATGCCGCTAAACACGTAACCAAACTTTGACTATTAGTCGCAGAAAGTGTGAAAAGTAGAGTTTGTATAAAGCTGTCTTCGTCTTGGATGGCCCTCTCGCACTGAGGATTCTAGTAACTCCCAGCTTTGCTCGTAGGTAAGTAAGTTATTCTAGAATCCTGTGTAGCGCTCTGGACTCAATGACGTTTGTGAAGTGACACTGCTTTTCGCACTCGGTGCATACATAACCTACTATTATCATTACATTCTAGTAACAATCGATACCCTTCTGTGAACAATGCCTTCCATTATTATATCCATAATATTTCCATACTAATATTATAAATAAGAAAATGTCTGTGAAAGATCTATATGTCGGTTTTGCTCAGTGTGTTCTGAATCATAAGTTTAAAAGAAATTGATGACTGTGATTCGAATGGAGATAGATTAAATCCTTGGGAAGGTGCTTTAAAATTCGCAAAGAGGGCTTGTTTTTTATTTTACTTCACACGTGTGAATATGACTGTAGTGTTCTGTAGATCTGTAGAACACTTTTCCATACTAAATGTGTAACCTTCTACCTTGCGTAGATATGCTCTGTCCGAGACGTGCCAGGGCAGCAATATAATGTGTGGTAAATATAAAAAAAAACAATTATAACTTCAAGAAGCATTATGCACATGTAAAACTTAACATTTACATTGTTTTATGTTCTTCGATATTTGACTATATTTCTTCGATATTATACCTTGTCATATTCGAATCATTTGGTTTCTATACCCGACAACATTGATACAACCACAGATATTATAATACTATACTAGTATATTACGTTTTATATATTTGTAATACAACATTATTACAGAAATCATTGCAAATTCTGAGTTTAGTTAATTTATATCAACGCCATCTATGTTTACGTGACCTCGGCGTTATGATCTAAAGCTTAAGGTACTATCCACATAGACTTCTCAGACACGCGACGACTGCTGGAAGGGTTCTTAAATCAAATAAGTTCCTACCCCTCTGGTTAGCAACTTTAAACTTTGAAACGTATTTTTAGGTAGGTGGCGCTGTTACAAAATTATTGGTAGGATGCAATGAGGTCAACTTTGATAAGAAGACTTCTTTGTTTGGATAGCACTGCATGACCATGCACTGACACCTCTTTTCCATCCTTCTTCCTATCCTATTCTATCCTACTAAATATTATAAAGCCGAAAGTTTGTGAAATCTGAATTTTTCTTAGGTACCTAGGATCTCGATAACTACTAAACAGAACAGATCAAGATGAAATTTGGCGAACGTTTTGAGCAAAGCCTAAATTAGACAATAGGCTATATATTGTACCGAAAATACGCGTGCGAAGCCGCGGGCAGAAGCTAGTCATGTTATAATGATATTAAAGGGCCTGTTTTAATTATTTTTATTTTTAAAAGTTCGGTCAGCGGTAACTTAGACGCTGATGACGATGGCCGCCGCTGGTATGACAAGGGCGCAGAGTGGCGTGTCAGGATCAATCAGCGAGTATCCTAGAATCATCCAGGAGGCCAGCAGCTCAATTAATACTTTGTTCAATTAATATTCTAATCAGCATGCGGCTTCCTGCAAAGCCAAGTAGGTACATTGTTGATCTTTAAAGTTGACATTTGCTAGCTTTGTTTTGTAAGATTTTTCTCTTTTCTTACTGGTATGTCTAGTACCGGTAATCCGCTTTTCTTAAACGCGTAGGTATCGTTGGTGATACAAAATATTCCCAGTTTATGAAACTACAACACAATCAATCAATAAAGCTTTTTAAACTTTCGCGATTTGTCAACATAATTAAAATTATAACAAAAGGTACGCGATAAATACCCGATAAATGAATCAATAATTACAAAGAATCAAGATCTGGTAAGATCAAGATCTCATAAACTCGAAATATAAAATTAAATTTTCAATATTAGTTTCTTTGTATGAGATAATACTAGCTGCGCCTAAGTTATTCATTGGAAAACAAGCAGCTTTTTTAAAATATTACAAAGAGTAATCACAACCTTACAAGGCGAGAATAGAAATACAAAATTTTGACAGAGTTGAGATCTTGTTTATTTAGGCCATAGCTATTTCTTTTTCTCCGGCATCATAATTTGCTGGGTGTAATCAGGTCTATAGACCTCGTTAACTTTTGTATTCCTGGATAATCCATCTTGGCTTACATGGCGAGATAAATAATCAATACCATAGGTTATATATAGTGTTTTTATTAGATAAGTACCCAAAATTACTTTATCCACAAAGAAAATTACAATTAAAGAATATAAATAAATTTGAACTTGTAAAAATTAGAAGGTATAGGTATTAATAATTACTTACATTTACCTTCTCGCACTTACCATCTCCGTGTAGGTATTTCCATACTTCTAGGTTCCAGATGAGATGTCGTGAAAAGCTTGACTTTATACATAGGCGCGTTGACTTGCAAGAAGTGGAAGGAGACTTCAGACACTTAAACAAACTAGGAACTTTGTATTGCGTTTATGCTAATCAATGAACGTCGAACCAACAGTGTTCGTGTTCAGATTTGCGAGAGTAAACAAGTCAGGAGGGGACCGTTATAGCTTGACACAGATAAAGTGACATGGTTTTGTAAGGAGGATGTCTGACCAACTATTAAAACGACCTATGTACCTGTTTAAAAAAGAATCTGCAATAATCTTACTGATATTATTAATCCGAATGTTTGTGAAATATGAATTTTTATTACCTAGGATATCCAAAACTACATAACAGATCAAAATGAAATTCAGCGTACGTTTAGAGCAAATCCTGGCTTAGATAATAGGATACTTATTAAACTAAAAATATGCGTGCAAAGCCACGGGCAGAAGCTAGTAACAAATAAAGATTATAAATAATTGGCTTGTGAATGAAAAATTGAGTCGAAATTACAATACACTGCTAGATTTTAGTTCGGTGGGAAAATTTAAAAGAACCTGAATTAGGTTGCCATAGCACACTGCATCAACGAATAAAATTAAAACAAAATATAGCACAATAAATAAAAATCCAAGGAACTTCAAAAAAAGCAGCACAAGCTGCTTGCTTGCCTTGCCTGAATTTAGTCAATAACAGCTTTCCATGTGACTGTCCAATTATAGAACCAAGAGTATTGGAGGAACGGAAATAAAGATTTTTTAACTTTATTGGAAACGTGCTAGGAAAAAATACAACTAAATATTAACTACTTCAATTTGACGGACAATAGCATGTTACAACCTAAACTTCGCTAAATAATTAGTTAATAAAAATTCAGGGGATATTTTTACCTGCCTATGAATAAACAAATTGTATAGATTCTTAACAAAAGATTATGGATTATTATCCACTGATTAATTATATGGATATATCCATTTTATCACATTCGTCAACTGAATCTGCTAATGGCAGCCCCGTGCACTGAGCACTATATGCCCTTTGCATATGACTTCTGGTTACATGTTCACTTACCTAAGAAACATGTTTTTGCAAACATTGTTATGGCCGAATATCGAACGGCCACGTTTACTACTTGTCGTTTATACCAACTTACAAACTACATCCTACCTGGCATAAATAATCAAGGCTAGATTTTGCAGTTTTCTTTCCGCTCTTTCGATTTAGATTTTCTATAAATTTGAGTTAATGGACTCGGTTTAACATTGTTTGGATCAGATATGTAAAATGGGTATGTAAAACTATTTTATAGGCTCATAAAGTTATTACAAGTTACTGCATATTGTTTTGGGAACCATCCATCAGTGACGATCTTCCTTGGAAACTTCATAGAATAAAAAAAAATTGGTTTATCCGTGGAGCTATCATGTTGTTACGATGCCACAGACAGTCACACCTTAATGTAATAACCCTTTTTTTGTCATGGCTAAAAAACTTATATATATTTCAGAATAAAATTTTGACTATAATATTGTTCCATATAATTTTGTGATTATTAATTTGTCCTTAAATCTTTAAAAACTAAAAGATTTCATGAAAATTTAGAAATAATTGAGTGTTGATGCTGTGCGAAAATGTCCAGAATTATGAGTTAGGTATTTGTTTATTATTTTTAGAACTCATTTATTACCTGTAAAAGACAATTTCGTCATCTTATTTGTGTAAAGGAGTTTCTGGCGGATTTCCCAAAAAAAAAAACACAAAACCATGGATGAGTAAGCAGCAAACAGTTTTTACTCGATAGAACAGAGTTTTTACAAACAATGCGTAACTTCTCGCCATTTTAGTCCAAAAAGTAGCCGAAAAAATTAAAGTCTAGGCACTGCACAAACGGCCGTTTGGCGACCTAGGCTTTGTACAGGTTATTATTGTAGGTATTGATAAAATAATCGGTTTGCGGGAATGCAATTGCAGCTATACGTGTTAATTAAAAAACAAAGTTGATATTATTTATAAATGCAGAGACTTACTTGTATAAACCTTGACGAACTTTTTTTCTAGAAACGTCTCAAGTAATTTATCTACTTTGTTTGTGGAAACCAGGAGAGAACAGTTAGTACACTTGGCATGGTTCTAAAATACATTAGCCAAAGATGTACCTTTACCTACCATGAAGGTATAGTGCTTGTTCTAATGCTCAAAACTCGATATGCTGTCTATTTCCTTAAGACCTAACAGGGCCCTTGAACACAGTTTTTGTCTGACTTGTTTGTATCAATTTATTGCGTGATTATTAAATTAAACCGGAAGCCGTTTCTCAACCAAGAAAATAACAAATTACCGAAATAACACACATAAAAAACCAACTCGTCTCGTCAAGAGTTGGTTAGTTAGTTACAGCGAATCTATCCATGAATGAACAAACCGATTGTAATTGTCTTTGGCACTAAATAAATGTTCATAAACAAACAGGGTAAATTCAATTAGGTTAACCTCACTTACCTACCTAACATAACCACATTATTCATCTCCAGCGGTTTGGCAGTAAGACAACGAGCTCTTTACCCGAAGCTGCGGCACAAGGTACCAGGTACCTACGTAGGTAATTTGTTAGTTTTTTGCATTTACATTACCTGTAAGACAATAGCTGTGAATCTCATTGCTAGTTGATAGTCGTCCGCAAAAACGTTATGTGAGTTGTAAAACGATTCTCATGGGTCGCCGTGATTAACTACAGATTATCGCACCATCTTTCTGCCGATTTTTTAAACAACATCATTTAAAAGAAATTTAATTATTATAGTCGGTAAGTGTCTGAAAAGAGTTTATCGCCTTGACTTAGCCACCATATTTAGACCAGTGACTGTCTATACCACCATTTTTTAGGGAAAAGACATCCTGCTGTTCAAGTATGTCGCAACTACATTATATTTGACTAAATCATGCATTTTCTGTATGATTTACTCACCCAACATATTATGTGATATGTAACAATTTAAGTCTTTAAATATTCTACTCTTTATTATGGTGGAGATCCTCGAAAGATAATCCGTGAATTAAAAAAGATAAAAGACAAAACGGTTTAACCGATTTTGATTTAATTTTTTGTTTGCAAGGTTAGTAAGGCCCTTGGTGTATCGTGTTTTTGTGGTATTTTTTATCATAAGACTCGTTTGTCCCTTAACCGCATCACGTCACACTATTGCCAAAGATTAGACGTTTGTTGGCAGAAGCCTTTATTCACAAAGAAAATTACACTAGTATTTACAATTGAAACAATTGAGCTAACTGCAGGCTGTTGCAAACAATTTACAGGTAGCTCAACTGATCCATATCAATACCAGTCGGAAGCGTCCCCAAGACGCTGGCTGCATTGCCACGCTGTATGTTGTTGATGTTTGTTGCTCCTTCACGCCAATACTTATATCAGATTGGGGGGATGCAATTGTGTTTGCATCTTAGAGTCCTAAACCAGGATGAGGCTACTTTGTACTTTTCCATCTATGAGAAGCCATGAACAGAAGCTAATTAAATATAAATGATTTGATGGTTACCTATTAATGTTATTATATACAATACAGTAGATCAATTAAACAAACACGTGTGTGAAATTATAAAGGTACAGTTGTCAATTATAAATATACATGTGAGTGTGTATATATCATGAACTGGAAAATAATATCAACTCTTCATCACAGGCAAAACTTTATCAGTCGAATGTTAAACATACATCAATTAACCAGTTATCAATATTTTATTAAACTCAATTATCATAACATTCTGACAATTAGTGGAGCGATTGCCCTAACCGTGCATCGATCCGGATCCAACGGGGGCATTTGCCCCAAACAATTGAGAAAATCATTATAATTTGGCTCATATTGAACTATGCAGCATTAGGATTAACATAGCGTTAGTATTAGATATTAACGATGATAATGATGATGATGAAGTGTCAAAGGCCGTCGTCAAAACATCGATCATCAATGAGATTGGGCAACGTAAGGAAGCGGTCACAGATAATTTAGTCAGCTTACACCAAAACCTTGCGGCAAGGTTGTTTCGACGACGCTTTACGTATGGAATCCCAAGTAGCCTTGCCATCGACTTATATTCACAATAAGTATGCGAGCCGTCTGTTTTTCGAGCTATACAGTGTTTTTTTTTCAACTGATACAGCACGGACGCAGTCGGTGCACCCATAATCAGTGTTAGTTTACTTTACTTTAAAACGTTAGTCAATTTTGGTAAACTGTTTTCTTATAGATACAATTTGTTAGTAATCTGGTACTAACTACGTTA
Organism: Eupithecia subfuscata; assembly: GCA_963564075.1. Taxonomy (NCBI): domain Eukaryota; kingdom Metazoa; phylum Arthropoda; class Insecta; order Lepidoptera; family Geometridae; genus Eupithecia; species Eupithecia subfuscata. Next base: position 17,764,743 of record OY751095.1, read on the forward strand.
CAAAAGCCAACTCAACAGATGGTTATTAACGTTCGAGCATGTATAAAAACCATCTCGTGGCCATAAATAAATAAAAAATATTTTATTACATGGCACTAATAATAATAATAAATAATAAATAATGCTGGACAATCCACACAGCATCATCTAGCCCCAAGCTAAGCAGAGCTTGTGTTATGGGTACTAGATGACTGATATACATAATATAATACATTACATAGATAGATATTTTTTATTATACATAGAAATCATCCAGAACGCCCTGGACAAATATCTGCAGATCGTACAAACATTTGTCCCGAGGCGGGAATCGAACCCGCAACCTCCTGCGTCGCAGGCAGACCTTCGCCCGCTAATTTTGGCTGTTGTGATTTTTTCTTCTGATGCAATAAAATGATCCATACATGGAACTGAGCAGATCTTCATACAATAATGTGTATTTTGACTCAATTTTAGGCGTTACTTACGCTTGACCGTGTCTCTCCTCTAAATCGTAAAAAATGTTTTCTCCAAAATAGAGCTGAAACCTCCTCTGGCTATGGGTGCTCCCACACTGTCCCAGTTAAAAACACACTGTATATTAAAAAAAGAGACAATCTGAATGTGAGTGAGTATGATATATTATTATGCCTAATTTTAAACTTTGAGAAGATCAAAAATATTTCAGTATGGAGATCCTTGAAAAGATTATGTAATATGTTATTTATAACTCTGGGACGTAAATTTTTTAGGTTTCCGTACCCGAAAGATGAAAATAGGAATCCACTGTATGTCTGTCATTCTGTCCGAGGGCTGTATCTCAAGAACCATAAAGTTGAAATTTTCACAGTGTGTATTTTTCTTGCCGCTATAACAACAAACAATAAAAATAATATTAAAATTAAAAGGGGCTCCCATACAAAACACGTGATTTTTTGGCAATTTTTGATCCAGCTGGATCAAAAATGGCCAAACCTGGGTTTGTCAAGGCTGTATCTTTTGAACCGTAATAGGTATACTGTTGAAATTTTGGCAGGATGTATTTTACTTTTGCAACTATAACAACCAATAATATAAATAAAATAAAATTCATAATTAAGGAGGCAACGTCCAAACCCCGTTGAGTACCGATCACCAAAATTAAGCAACTTCGGGTGTGGTCAGTTCTTGACTAGGTACTTGGTTATTTTACATCCATCTAAAATTTTAGTTTTTGGTGTTCTCTTGATTTTTTGCGAAAGTACAATAAAGCAAGTATGGTGCGGAACCCTTCGTGTGCGAGTCGACTCACTCTTGGCTAGCTTATTTTAATTGTTTTTCAATTCACCTCAGTATAAGAAGATGCCATGATAACTTCACAAAGAACAAAACTTTCACACCATCTGAATTAGGATCCACACCCATATCGATTGTATCTCCGCTTAACTTCACAACTTATTTGTTTATTTTAAACCATAAAATTGCCGTGTTGTTCGGTATTGCCTCATTGCTCCCTCGCCGTTTTCACTGAAGGTGGTACAACCGGTTGCACTAAGCTCAACGGACCTATAGACAGATACTATACTATACCTACTTGCATGTATGAACTCCGAGAGATAGATCGAACACGGCTGACCTGTAAATTAACTTCCACTAAGTATATAACCTTCTTTAACATTTTAGGAAAAATCTGATTTGGAACTGGTACTGAAAATTCTTCGACAAATCTTGGGTAAGGATCTTATTTATTTATAAAATCAAAGTTTTGCAACAAGAAAAATCGTTGCATACTACTTTTAAAACTAATAACAGGTAAGTACACAATAATAACTGATCACTGTGTCAACTGACCACACGAAAATCCAGATCCCAAATGGTGGTTGCTAGTTGGGGAGGTCCATTGTGAGGGACGCTACATGCGTCGACACACTTGCGCCTTCCCATCTTCTGAGGACATCTGTGAGGGCGGGTGCAGCGGCAGATTTGGCCGAGGATCTCAAGAGGCGCAAATATGCAGGTCTCGACAGAGCCTACACATTTGCTCCCCTTGGAGTCGAGACCCTAGGTCCGTGGGGTACCGAGACTCTTCGGGTTTTTTAAAAATTATCTAAGCGTCTGGTCGAAGCGACGCGTGATCCGAGAGCTGCCATACAGCGTGGCAATGCTGCCAGCGTCATGGGGACGCTTCGGACTGGTATTGATATGGATCAGTTGAGCTACCTGTAGACTGTTTGCAACAGTCTGCAGTTACCTCAATTGTTTCAATTGTAAATACTAGTATAATTTTCTTTGTGAATAAAGGTTGCTACTAAAATTAGTGAATATTGTTACATTACCACATGTTATCGAGGACTGGTTACACCGTCAACGTTAAATTTCTAAACAAATCGTTCAAACAAAGGCCGAACTGCGGAACGTGTTCAAATTACCACCAATACCTAATGTTTACTTCGTCATTTATTTTCATAATGATAACAATATTAGGACGGTTTGTAAGCAAAGTGTGATTGATAATGATTTGTTTGTGCTCTGTCTCTGTAGTGTGAACTAAAAGCAGTTATAGTTTTGATTTGAAGCGCTTGTTCAATCGCGCTCAAAGTAAACAAATATCAGGTCTACGGGTCGGATAGTGCTATTGCTGTATGACTCTCCATTAGGGGTGTAGGCGAATGATACCTACCCCCTCACTCAATGCTCAATCTACCTAATTAAGTACTTTAAAAACATACCTGAGTACCGTTCTTAATGATTGTACCAATTTAGCACTCGACGCAAACAAAGGGTATACCCCTCTAAGTGTATTCTATCCTACTAATATTATAAAGCCGAAAGTTTGTGAAATCTAAATTTTTGTTATCTCCAAAACTAATAAACACATCAAAATGAAATTTTGCGTACGTTTAGAGCAAAGCCTAACTTAGATAATGGGCTACTTATTATACCGAGAATACGCGTGTGAAGCCGCGGGCAGAAGCTACTTAACTATATGAACAACAACAAATGATGTAGTCTGGCTTCCTCGATACAGGCTCAGCCTAATGAAGAAGTCGACGAAAATCACTGCTGAAAGTCGCTCAGCAAATTATGTACATATTTACCCATAAAATGTATCATGTGTTTTAGATTAAGTCCATCGCATCGGTTCTGATTTGTATTATTTGCTGCAATAAATATTTTTTACTTTTACTTTACTTTACTTTATATAAGTTTTATATGTCTGTCCGTGGCTCTTGTAGCTCCCAATGTAAAATCCTGGGGCGTTTTCAAAGTCGCCTATTAAATACTATATTTGGACTACAACGACTTCTACTACATGCATAAATTTAAAGAAAGTCTGGTTTAAAACCCGGAAATCTCATAACATGCATTGGTGCAGGATCATCTTCGGAAAATGGAACTCGATTTGTATAAAAAAACAATGAAATAGATCACGATCACATGAGCTTCAACTTTAAGCATCCATTGTCTTACTAGACGATTGTCCAAAGGTTAATTACTTGGATCCCATCAGGTCCATCCATGAAACCGTCCTTATTTGACCGATTAACGATTTTTATTGACACTCTTGATAAGACAATAGGTAGTAACCATTGCTACTTTTGAACGAATGTCATTTGAGAACTGTATGAGAAGTTTCGCGAAGTTGGCAAGGCAAACGGCTCTTTTATTGTTTTTATCTTCACCTGTGTGCTCGGCCACTATGACAGACACATCGAAGTCTATCGTCCCTATTTGCAATAATTTGTACAACATTTCTGGGGTCAAATTCTGCTTACCAATTCTAAGTAATTTTCTTTCAATTGCCAAGTGTAGAGATGAACCATTCTTAATGCACGCCAAAATGCACGCCACCTCCAATAAACGTCATACCATCGGCGTTCAGTTTTAGAATGGTTTATCTCTACATAGTAGTGATGGTAAGAACCAATCACTACTGAGATAATCGTCGCGTAAATGAAGGAAACTCAAGATAGTGCATTCAGTACTATTTGCACGGAGAGATTGTTATGTTATGTTTCAACCTTGACACTTTTGACCCACGCCCCTCCATCTACCTATAGCTTCTTTCATCAAAAGTAAATTGCTAAAATACGTCATTTTTATACGATCCCACTGTTATGGTAAAGCAATTAATTTAGAGGAATTAGGGCCGTGACTGCTTGCTAGTTATAGTATTTCGGTTGCAACTTTCTTCTAGGAGCTAATATATACAGGGTGACACGGAAAGGGTGTCCTAAGCCAAAAGAGGTGATTCTAGATATCGAGGGAATTAAGACCTATTGTTGTCACAAACGTGTTCGTGATGATGGGCAGAACCTGCAGTTCACAGTGTCAGTGAATTACCAATGACCCTGTATAATATTGCTAATATAGTAAATTCAAGAAAATTTAATACAAAAAAAATTCTACGTTTATATTTCTTAACTTAAAATGTACCTACCCTTTGAAGTCTCTCTAGTTAAAAGTTATTAGAGACCTATTATCGAGCTTAGTAAATGGCTCTCTGAGTTCTTAAAACTCATTTTCCGTTCCAACAATTATTCAAACTTCTCTTTCAATTAAACTTTTGTTGAATTTCTACCTTTAATACTTGTGCTCAGACATACACGGTGAAGTGTACCTGGTGGATTAAGGCGAATAGTAGGGGTGGTAGTGGCGCCACTACATATTTAATTTTATAATTACGTTATACAAAGGAATTATCAAAAAATCGGACCGCGCGTAGACGATATCTATCATGAGCTTTTTTTAAATGTATCTTTAATAGTTTTGTACTGTATTATTTAGGCAGATACTTGTTTCAAGAGTTTAGTTCATATTGGTGGCACCATGCTCTCCAAACAAGGTTTTTGATTGAATAACACAAAACAAAACTATTACAGATACATTTAAAGAAAGCTTATGATAGATATCGTCTACGCGCGGTCCGATTTCTTGATAATTCCTTTGTATAACGTAATTATAAAATTAAATATGTACTGGCGCCACTATCCCTACCTACCTACTATTCGCCTTAACAAAACGTGACGCCAAGGTTCCTTGTACTATTTGTGTTTGTTTGCGCAGCTTGCAAAACTAACTGAAGTTTAGCTCCTTCTATTCATACTGTAACTATGGTATACGTCACACTTCTGCAAATGGAAGGTTGTTGACACATCCTGGCTGATCTTGCTGCTCCTGAAATTTACCATTTTTACGCAATTATTTTTTAATTTTAATCAACTTCATTAGGTACGTTATACAACATTAGAATATTTACATGCTGTTTTGTAGAAAATTATGGAGAATCCAAATATATATAGATGTTACGAGGTATTACGATAATAATCAAGAAATCAGCGAAATAATGGCAGCATGCTTCTTCTTCTGATACTGGGTTGTCGCAAAGTGTGTATTTTGTTAATATGAGTATGAATGTTCTCTAGCGATAAATCAACTAACTCAACAGCCTGTATTGGTCCACTACTGGACGCAGGCCTCCACCTGATAAGCGCCTTATTGGCTTTTATCATATGGGTGTAATGCCCATAATCCCCATGCTGGGCATGCGGGTTGGGTATCGCAGTTTGGTGGTAGAATTGATCTGCAGGGGCGCTGCTGTCCGCCCCTGGAGGATATCCCGTAGTCGCCTCTTACGACACCCGCGGGAAGAGTTGGGGTGGTGCAAATTCTAAGCACCACACAGCGAATTTAATGTTTAATAAATTGATGTGAACCTATGAATATGTAACCTTGTGTTTACTTAGACGAAATTTAACCGAAGTTTCCCTTAAAATTTATAAATAAAATGTCGCCTCGGCACCGCTTTGCCTCGCATGGAGCATAAAAACAAAAGAGGCAAGGCGCTGATTAAAATACGATGTAGTAGGGAGAATACTGAACGCCCGAGATGAGTTGGCTATAATCCGTCTCGCATTGATATGAGGGCGAGATTATTCTTTTTGCTTCTGTCGTGGCGGGACAGCGGCCGGGCCCCGTCCTTTGCTGCTCAATGCTTTACATACGATCAAAGATTTCACATTTACTTTCACCAATGAATCGTTTTATTTGCGAGTCGGTGCGCCGCCGTGCCGCGTAGCTGATGGAAGGCAGCTGGGACAATCCTGAACCTGTTAGAATTCATCAAAAGATATAAGATAAAAACTTTGTCAATCCTAGTTGAAACCTATGTTTTCTTACGAACATAGAATTTCACAGTGAACCTTTATGTTCGGAAACGAATATGTTCAAGAATAAAATATATACTTACGAAGTGACAACCTCCTGCTTTTTTGAAGTCGGTCAAAAATATACGTAAATCTGGAAGCCTGGAAGAGATCGCTTCTAAGCGATAAGGCCGCCCATTGTACTTGTGTCTTATGTAATGTCTCTTGTATTGTATTTTTGTTGGTGTACATTATAGTATTTTTTTTTATTTATTCTAAATCACCGCGCAAGTTTAACGTGTCAAAGAACTATGGTGACACTAGATAGCTAAATTCGGCGAGAGCCCTATAATTATTTAAAATCCGTAGATCCTAGTCACATAAATCAGACCGTAGATCCTAGTCACTTCTTTCGCCACTCAGGGTGGCATTCTCATACGGGATTCACACAAAATACTGCATGAACAAAACTGCTTGCTTCGTCGATGCATACAAACACTACTCCACTTCTTAGGATATCTCTTTGAGTACCCACGACGTACATGTACCTATTATTTGTTGGCGGTGTAGCTACGGTGGCGGCGCGCGGTGGCGGCGCGGGCGGCGGCGGCGGGTCGCACCGCAGAGACTGGGCAGGGAATGTGTTAAGACTATTAACTAATCTGAGTGTAACGAGACGGAGATTTAGATTTGAAAGCTTGATCGTGATGCATTTTTTTACTGAACGAACGCTTATCTCTGTGCGGTTGGCTCGGTAATAACTTTAAACTCCGTTTTAGAGTGCGGCTCTAAAAGCTCGTACGCTGATCATCTCTATAATAATAATAATAATAAAGCCTTTTTATTTCCTTACTAAAATAAAATTTTACAATATTAATTATGAGTAGAATGATATGCAGTATAACACTTGATTTAAACAAAATAAAAATTGATTAGAATTAAATTAAAATGAATACTAATAATAGTATTATTAAGGACCTTACATCGAGTGAAGGCCTCCTCCATTTAAAATAAATAAATAATGCTGGACAATTCACACAGCATTATCTAGCCCCAAGCTAAGCAGAGCTTGTGTTATGGGTACTAGGTAACTGATATACTTAATAATATACGAGTACATAGATAGATATTTTTTATTATACATAGAAAACGACCAGAACACCCTGAACAAATTTCTGCAGACCGTACAAATATATGTCCCGAGGCGGGAATCGAACCCGCAACCTCCTGCGTCGCAGGCGGACCTTCGCCCACCGTGCCACAGAGGTCGTCAAACCACAGAGGTCGTCATTTTACTCCATGACTTTCTGTCTTGAGCTTTGATTAGACAGTCTATGCCAGCTGATTTGTTTATTTCGTCATCCACCTCTCTTTTGGTCTGCCTCTGGTTCTTTTGTTTTGTGGTCCTGTCCATGTTGTGATTTTTTTGATCCATTTGTTATCTTCCATACGCGCGATATGGCCAGCCCATTTACATTTCATTATTTTTTCAATTTTTTGCATCTCTATAGTAAAAAATTAATACACGAAGCTGTTTTTAACGTCAATCCTCAAGAATTTAATCACTGATTTAATCAACGTACCTACCAAGAACCGGCTGTAAGATTCGAAAAGAAGTAATATTTACCAACTATAAACTTTATTCACAAAGAAAATTATACTAGTATTTACAATTGAAACAATTGAGCTAACTGCCGACTGTTGCAAACAGTCTACAGATAGCTCAACTGATCCATATCAACACCAGTCGGAAGCGTCCCCAAGACGCTGGCTGCATTGCCAGGCTGTATGGCAATGCTGATGCGCTGTGCCATATTCACCAGCTCTCGGGTCACGCGTCGCTTTGACCAGACGCTCAGATAGTTTTTTACCAACTAGATATGCGCTGTGATCAATATGCGCTTGCGACTTCTCCTGTCACAAGTGACCGAATGAACACTAAAACACATAGAAATTCAACCCGGGTCAAGATTCGCTGGACCTTGAATCACATTGACAGCAAACATAAAATCACAAGTCATGACAGTTCGTACTATGTTTTTTTAAAACTGTACAAATGGTGTTACCGTGGGTATTTAATAATATTTGACCGGCACTTAAGATAATTTTAACAAATTAATCGATTTGTGGAATGCAAGTAATTATTATGATGATGAAAATAACGCAGCACACTTTTGATATTATTACCTACTATTAGTAATAATAACCAAAAGCAGTTTAACCTATGTCTTTACCCTACGCTATTATATACAGGGTGCCACGGAAAGGGTGTATTAAGCCGAAACGGGGTGATTCTGGACTCCGAGTTGACCGAGGGGGTTGTGGTAGAATTTTTTTTTTGATTTCGCATATTTTTCATATTTATTTTTTTGCAAAAAATAAAGATCCTATTAGTGTTTTTTTATACGCACTCTTGCATTCTTTAACATTACAAAATATTTTTGGCTTGTTTTTTAAGCAAAACCAGTGTTTGGTCATAAAATTATTACAAAAAATGTAAATAATTATTTTTATGTAAATCCTTTGAAACTCCAAAACAATAATATTAATGTAAGGATACACGCGAAGACAAATATGAACAGAAAAGTCTCTCATTTTTTCAAAAAAAGAATACAATTGTTCGAAATTAAAAAAATCGTACCTATAACGAACATTGACATAGAGGGGGATGTCAAGAATCACCCTCTTTTTCGAGGGGCTTACTACACCCATTCCGTGGCACCCTGTATAAATAATTAGGTAGTTATTATGTAATTACCTAAATAATGAGAAACATGGTAGAGTGCAGTGTCATACTATGACTTGAATTTTCCTGAGATATTTTGATGCAATATAAATTATAACGTTTTGTGTTGACAGTTTAAATAATAAATAAAGCGTTTGTGGACCGCAAGGACAGAACAATGTAGTGCTCATAGCGACACCTAGGCTTTATACTATAGCAACTATTACTCGAGCCATTCTAATAATGATAAAATTTCTAGATATGCTATAATTTCTATAAAGATATAACGCGAGAAATGCTACGTTGCTAAGTTTTCAGCCAACAAATGGGATCGCTTCATTATCGCGAAATTTTTGTCAGGTATGAAAATGACCCTATTGGTCGGCTGGAAATTAGCAACGTAGCACATCTCTGGTGGAAAGGCAGCCTTATGCTGTGAGGAAAGGGTTAAAAAGAGATGAAGATGAGAGAGAGAAGATTTCAAAGATTAGACCAAATCAGACATACGAAGTGAAGTTAAATGAAACCTTGCAAAAAGAGAGATTACCAGTCTTAAATTATTGTATAAGACATTAAATATTATAGAATATTAGATGAATATTATTCAATTAATATGATATCAATGAATTTTTTGTCATTATAACAACTGAAAACTGAAAGAAAAAGACACTGAAAGACTAAACTGAAAGACTGCAGGCAGATGCTGGATGCGGCAAGCTGAAGACAGGGCGCTATGGCGCTCATTAGGGGAGGCCTATGTCCAGCAGTGGACCAATATAGGTTGATGATGATGATGATGATGACAACTGAATATGCCTAATAACAATTCTGCAGTCAGCCCACATGAAAGATTTATCCCATTCATTAATTTAAACTTATTTAATTACTTATGGTGGCTTCTTTAACTTTCTAGAATTAAAGAATAAAGAATTGGATTGTGACGCGCATTAGAGCGTCAACCAAGTTCGGAGAGATAAAATGAACGGCCACTGTTTGTTTGTTTTGTTTTATGCTTCTTTTTCTTAAAACTATGTATAGATATTCCTACGGCTTATTGTAGCTATGTTTTATTATGACGACCTCTGTGGCGCGGTGGGCGAAGGTCCGCCTGCGACGCAGGAGGTTGCGGGTTCGATTCCCGCCTCGGGACAAATATTTGTAATAAAAAAAAAAATCTATCTATGTACTCGTATATTATTATGTATATCAGTTATCTAGTACCCATAACACAAGCTCTGCTTACCTTGGGGCTAGATAATGCTGTGTGAATTGTCCAGCATTATTTATTTATTTATTTTAGACTAGACCACCACTATAATGGGTTACGACAAATCGTACAGGAAATGATAAGCACTTGATGATTTAGTGCCATAGAACTTTATGATCTTGCAATGTGCTATTCTATTCGATATTATTTTATAATAGCTGTAAGCCGCGACTTGGTACGCGTTATGCATATAAGCCTCTAGAGCCACCAGTGTGCGTTGTCTGTCAGTCCTTTATAATACACTAGCTGCGCCCCGCGGCTTCGCCCCCATGGAAATTTATGTTTCCAACTTTCTTTATATTTTCTTTCATAAGAACCTTCTCCTAACAATAACAAACACAACAAAGAAAGAATTAGCGAAATCGGTACAGCCGTTCACGCGTGATGCCGTGACCAAGGAAAACGGGTTTCATTTTTATATATATAGACTAGCTGCGCCCCGCGGCTACGCCCGCGTGGAAATTTAAAATGTTCACTTAGGGGTATGAAAAATAGATGTTGGCCGATTCTCAGACCTACTCAATATGCTCACAAAATTTCATGAGAATCGGTCAAGCCGTTTCGGAGGAGTATCGCAAACGAAAACTGTGAACAAGAGAATTTTATATATTAGAAGACTAGACGATCGCCTCGCGGTTTCACCCGCGTAGTTCCCGTTCCCGTGGGAATTCCGGGATAAAATATAGCCTATGTCACTCCCTGAAAAGTAAGCTTCCTAACGGTGAAAGAATTTTTCAAATCGGTCCAGTAGTTTCGGAGCCTATTCAATTCATACAAACAAACAAACAAAAAATCAAACCTTTCCTCTTTATAATATTAGTATAGAGATATAGATAAATTATTAATTACTGTGACATTAGTGGTTTAACAAACCCTGTAAATAGAGTCCCTAGCTACATAGGATACTGAGATTTTCGAATTCTTACTTTTTTTTTCTTCTGTTGGCATAAGCCAGAATGAGAAAAAACACTACTTAGTACTTAGGCTTAGCTATTGCCTAAACTTGAGATATTTTTTGTAAAAACTTATAATATTTCACTAACCTTAATTTTGTATTTTTTAACTATTACGGTGGCATTCAGCGTCCTGGGGACGCTTCCGACTGGTGATCAGCTACCTGTAGATTGTTTGTATTCGCGAACATGTTCCTGATGACGGGCAGAACGTGCAGTTCACTCATCATCATCATCATAGCGCCCTGTCTTCAGCTGCAGTTCACTCAGTTTCAGTGAATTACTAATATATAAATATAATATAATGCTGGACAATTCACACAGCATTATCTAGCCCCAAGGTAGAGCTTGTGTTATACTAATAATCCTGTATACATATTTCACAGGATTTTTTTCTTTACTTAGACTTTATACGTTGAGCTACTCTATGGGTCCTACGGTCTTGATTTGCCTACGAAATACGACATATTGGGGAAATTAAAGTAAATAATTTCCAAACAGTTTAACCCCTTAGCGGGCAAGCGGCCATGTGACGGCCAAAAATTAGCTTTCTCTACTTTTAAGCTTAGACTGACAATATAAATGGCAACAAAATTGCATAATATCTGATAGCTGCATTCAAGACCATTCCAAAGATATAAGGTTCTTATGTAGTTTCATACAAAACAAAGTAGAAATATTGATTTTTGTAGCGCGCGGTAACTTCGCGCTAAATACGCCAGCAAGTGCTGGCGGATGCTTGCCGGATTTGTCAAAAATTGCAAAATGGCGGCGCCTGGGTTAAAAAGGGGTTAAAAAAACTTAGTATGTTCGGTTTCCCATGAAACCTGATAGATATTTGTCCAGCCACGTATCAAACAGAAGCGGTTTTAAATAGTGAGATTTCAGTCCAGCAAACCTGTATTATTTTATGTCTTCGGGCAAACCTTATCTTGTTATTCTATCAATGATGATATTCAGTAATTAAAGTCCCATCTAGATTGTAATCAACACAACGCTGCCATGGGATCTTAGAATATTTAAATTATAAAGGAAATCCGACTACACCTATAAGTATGCACCTTAGCTTCTATGAAAAAGTATGATTATGAATGCCTGGTTACATCTTAGATTATTAAGAACTTGCCCCCGAAGGGGAAAATGGAGGACCTGAATAAAAAAACAAAAAACATTATATCCTTAGTAGTGGCACAAGAGTTCTGAAGCGTGTGCCCAGAAGTAAAGCAAAGAATATGGAGCCGAGTTCTGGGTGATGATGATGGCTGGATGATGAACCTAGCTGTAGAAGGAGATGATGATTAATGCAAAGTTTAAAAATTTGGAATGCAGATATCCTGGACTAACAATGTTTTAAAGATGATGCATGTAGACAAGCCACATCATGTTCATAGCCTTTTTCATAGTACTATTCCACCACCTATCCGTGAAAACCTTCAATAAGATTTCTGGTATTTATTAACTTGTAATTCTGTTAATTTTTAAGCCCTTGGTTTTCCCCTTAATAAATGAATACAAATAAACGGAAGCTTTTTCGTCCTATACCTACATGTAGACGCTTCCTCTGGATGTGAGTTCTGTAGTTTGTAGGTACTTACAAACGAAACAAACTATTATTCTATGTGAGCTGAGCTTATAGTACGCCGTCATCGACTACACAAAAGTCTAGCCGAAGTCATCAATATCGTTCCATGTAGGCTGATCTGCATATCTTTCCAGTTTATTTTTAGAAGATGTGATTGTAGGTCTTGTCTCTTGCTACTGTAAACGTGTAAACCACGCAATCCAGCAAAAACTTTTACAAAAACAAGCAATTGTGGAAAAGCACGCATGGATAAATTGAGTGCTTTTTGCAACAAAAGAGTGAGGTCATTTTATTACTTTCGGGATTCTCTGATTGATATAGTTGTTCAAATTGTAATGTGTACAATTTTTGTAATGAAATATATTTTATACATTATTATTATTAAGCAATTGTATAATTTGTATTGTACAATATTTTAATGTTTGGCAAGTATACATATATATATATATATATATCATATAGCATACTACTTGTGTGCTGTTTTTAAAGGTAAACCGCTTTAAACAATGAGCGAATACATTAACTCCTTTTAAAACTTATTAAAATAGTTATTTTTGAGGGTCCAGCGATTAACTCAGAAAAAAATCTGATGTAAAATGCAAATTTATACAGAAACAAACATTCTTTTAAAAAACTTACTCTGGAATTCATATAAATTCTTTTGATTAGGTATATCTTTCCCGTTCAATGAGTTGCAATCCGGTGAAATAACTGAAATCCAATTTTTAGAAAATATCACTACTTTAAAAAAGCGTTTACACTAATGTAGCATCACATTAGTTTAAGGATATGTGTTTTTGTTTCGTTTGCCTATTTAAAGAATGTGATTTTATTTTAATATTTTAAGAATAAAGAGATTGACTGTACATACATTTGACAGTTTCTTTTCCGACATTTAATAATGAAGACCTATAGAAAATCAGTCATTTCAGGAAAAGTTGTTTTTGAAGTAGGTACGTTATGTAGATCAGTACATTTTGACATTCAGACCTAACCATCCGGAAACAAATTAACTACCGCAAAATAGAATTAACTTTACACGGAATATCTAAAAACAGTTTTGCGTTGAAAGCATAAGGTCCACTGCTACCTCTGTTAAGTGCCTTGTTGGCTTTTATCTCATGTGGGGAATGCCTATAATCCCCACGCTGGGCATGCAGGTTGGGGATCGCAGTTCTGTGATAGAAATGTTCTACAGGGAGCGCTGCTGCTTGCCCCCGGTGGATATCCCTTAGTCGCCTCTTACTACACCCGCGGGAAGATTTGGGGTGGTGCAAATACTTAGCCGCCGGCACCACGCAGCAAACATCACCACGGGAGGAAACATCATCATCTTATATTTTGTACGATGTTTTTTTTCTTATATTTTTTGATCATGCTCGGTCTAGCTAGTCACATTGCCGATATCAAAACAATTTAATAATAAAATAGAATGTCGTAAAGTGTGCTAACGTACCTACATCGCTCGATTCTGTTATTTACAGAACACGAAACGCACCTAGTTTTTGTTGTCATTCTGCCAAATTGTTGGCTGAAAAAACAACTTATTGAGTACAATTACTTTGGTTTTTTATCGATTCCAAAATAAAACACTGAAATTCTTCTTGCTCCAAATTGGTACGTAGACATTTATATTTCATTATAAGATTGCAATGATCTATTCAGAAACAGCTTTGGAACGTTGCATCCAACAGGATCAACTCTATTCTACTAAGATATTGTTTACGAAATAAAACAAGACAATCGCGTCGTCTCTTCCTTCTTAACAAAAACAATAATAAAAAAATTAAAAACCCCCGATTTTAATGAAACGTTAGTTAGTAAGTAAGTTGTTTGCCCCGTTGTCCACTTTACCCGCAAGCTTCGAAGACGAGATCAACGAGATTGTCTCAGTAATTAATTATTTTGAGACAAACTTAAAACAGGCAGATAAGAAATACCGCCTGCATGTTTTTGTTTTCAGTTTCTTTGCTGGAAATCTCTTTGGTTTTACAGCGAAAGCGGATTGTGTAAATTTTCAATAAAATGTTTGTAATATTTGGTAATTCATCCATGAGTATTAAATTTGGAGAATTGTATAGTATGTATATCAAAGGTTACATTTTTTTTAAATGGCGGAAGTCTTTTCACAAAGAAAATTACACTAGTATTTACAATAAGGTTACATAATAAGGTTAAAAGGTTACATTAATAAGGTTAATAAGGTTACGTTGGATTGGCATACCTACATTCAGGCTAAAACTCACATCATCATCTCATATAAAACTAATTAAGATAAAACAAATAAAAATACAAACGCGTCATTAAAATATTACATCATAGCAGTCTTCATAAAATACGCTAAGCAAAGCCGCTTACGTAGCTGCACAAAAAACACTTATTGTAGGGACATGATGGTCACAAATTAAAACGATAAACATCAGTAGCCGCACTGGATTACCGCTCGTATTGTATGGATTTCTAGGGTTCCTTACCGGCATGTTGATAACGAAACTTTTTTTTTAAATCATAGTTACTTATTGCTAGGGACTTTTACTTTGAAAGAAAGAAAGAAATCTTTATTCATAGCATAAACAATATGTAAGTTACATTGAGCTAAAACTACACCATAAAAACAACTAACAAATAAGAAAGCTTATTGAGAAGGCGTCCGACTCAGCATTATGTTGAAATAAATAGCCATTACGCATAGCTATCGCAACGCTGATCTTCCGTCGGAACCAACGCGTCACGTCACGTCAATCACTTTGAAAAGTACGTCAGTCCATATATCATATCATCATCATATCGTATCATAACCTAAACTTATAAAAACAAACAAAAGAAAACAAACAACAAAATTAAATAAATCAGTCAAGTTGTAGGTATATTCGAAGGGCGTCACTGATGCATACAAATTTTAAACAGTGAAATGGCCGCTAATTAATTTATTTTAGCAAATTCATTAATAAATGTTTCTCAAATTAATCTATTTAATTGCATCATCAGGTGTCCATTCGATCTTTGAATATGGTGCAGTTCAAAAATAACGGAACTTCGATGCGGCTATCCCAGACATTGGTGCAGCTGTCAATAGTTTGGTAATGTTTCGGTTTTTTGGGATTTACTGTTATAGTTCTTGCAATTATTGTGATTTTTTTACACAATTATTCTCAAACAAAGTCCCATTCTCACCAAAATTTTCTTACATTCGAATATAATACGTTAGTACCAAACGTTGAACGAATAGCCAGCGCTATTTATTAGATAATAACCATTGTAGATTTAAGCGGTGTTTAAAAAAATATTGTTAAATTATTGTCTCAGTAAAAGTGTTTGTTAATGTCCTTCTTTTTTACGCCTTAGGGTAATTTAAATTTAGTGCACACAACATTATTTTTTTCTATGTTCACATTATTGATTTCAATCTAGATCAAGATAGTAAAAGTAGCATAAGCTTATGCACAATTTGATTGTTATCTGATTTGTGAATTATTAATAAATAAATAAATTTATTAAGGAACCACAAGAGCGCAACACTACTCGCACTTGAATGGTTTATTCATTCAAGTCACTTTGTACATTTGTACAGAACGATAATGATACCAATTTTGAGACTTCATAAAATACCAAAGCGTAGTATTATGTTTGCTTCGATTGTATTGTATTCCTAGATAAATATATGTTTGTACAAAAAGTAGGTACATGATTTGAGGTTTGCCAGATTTAGAAGATTCTTGAAAAACAGAAGAACATGAAGGTTAAGGAAAATTCCATGTTTGGTAGACAGAAGTTAGGTAAGACTATTATGGGTTAGGGTACATCTGGTCCGAATCTCAAACTTATCCGCGGACGAGATGTCCACTTCACTTTTGAGTAGGGGTACATCTTGTCCGATTCTAAAATGGCTAATCTCTTGGTTTTACCTACCGCTCAATAAAAAGTAAAGGGGACAAATTATTACGAAATATCGAGATTAATTGGGTGACGATGTCCATAGATTGTAGAGTAAAGCATTTTCTTTCCTCCTTTGAGAAAGGAAACGCACCAATGGTCTATACCTCTGCAGCGTAGTGGACAAAGGAAGGGAGACACAAAAGCAGCGAGACAAATTTTATTTGCTTATATTTGTTTCGGGTATATTCTGCGTTTAATTTGTGAGCCGTATCCAGTGTTGTTCCAAGTAAATTTTAGTATTGCCGTATCTCAACCTAAAAATTGCCGTATTCAGGGGAAAATTTAAAAAACGGGCCGTATATTCTAAGTTTTTTTATTAAATGTTTACAAATAAAACATACAGTATTAAAAAATAAAATATACAGTAGGTATTAGATTTAATCGTCTCTCTCCCACTATTCCTATACTTTTGTTTAGTGTGCTTAGTTTTGATCTTTTTTTTTGTAACAATTCAGTTCAGCAACCTTAACTTTAAACTAATATACCTACCTGAAAACTGAAGCAATAATTGCGGAAATATTGTGTTCAAAGTTTACAAATGAAGGGGCCGTCGTAAGTGTTGTAACTAGAAACAAAACTTACATTACACACACTAGAACAATACAACATTCATAACTGACTAAATTAGAAAATCGCTAGGTGTGCAAACAATAGTAAGGTCCTTAAGTGCCGTCTCATTTTATCAGGTTACTTTATGTCTACAGCGGGAAACCCGCCAGAAGGAGCCAGTCGCTAGTGCGTTCCGTTACACGAAGAAATTCAGTATTGTCAGCGCTTCCTATACTGGCCGTATAATTTCATATAAATATTATACGGCTTTGAAATGTCTGCCGTATGCCGTATTCTTGACGATTTACCCGCCCGAAAACCGTATAATACGGCAATTGCCGTAGCCGGAACATCACTGGCCGTATCAGTCATGTGGTGGTACCTACCCTAACACAAACTATGTTTACTTCTGGCTAGACGATGCTGTGTGATATGTCCAGCCTTATTCATTTGTTGTTATTACAGTTGATTTGAACTGTTGAACCTGGCCGGTCACGCAACCAGCCACGTATAATTGTCCATCAAGGCAGATTCTTACTTCCTATAAACACTAATAAATGCTATTTTATCCACTTACATAACAAGTGCATTGACGCACTGGCAATATTTATTGCTGCCATGCAACTTTGTGTCGACGAGATCTAGAAGTATTAATTTAAAATGGTTACCTACTTGTAGTCAAACAGAGGTTGCTATTTTCTTTGTAAAACAACAAATTTTGAGTTTAGTTAGTATTATGGCCAGAATCCTTAAACAGAATGATAGTACCTAATTAATAAGGCAGCGGGACTTGTCCGTGGATCGGAGATCCTATCAGATGCACAGCGTCATGGCATAACCACGTGCAGTTCCGCAGTACCTAATGGACACGAAGAGATACTTATCTCCAACTGAACTAAAACGCAAATTACATGAAGCTCGGACAAGGTTTTTTGAACAGAGTTGGCAGAGATGCGAAGTTGCTCTTTTTGCTCACTATCGTGGCCAAAAATAGCAACTTTGCATCTCTGCCTACACTATACAAAAGAAAACTTTTACAGAGGCATTAAAAATATACTTATGATAGGTATCAACAACCTGCAAGTTCAATGTTTGAAAATTCCTTTGTTTAACATAATAATAATGATAAAATAGATGGCGGCGCTGATTTAGGTGGTGTATGCGCCTGAAGTAAATTAGTATCCATAACACAAGCTCTGTTTAGCTTGGGGTTAGATGATGCTGTGTGGATTGTCCAGCATTATTTTATTTATATTATTATTTATAATTAATTAAGCTCTTAATTTCTGAGCTTGATTTCGTGACACCTTTCGCTGTTCGAAGGGATTTCCTGGGACCACAGGAGTGGCTCTGTCGGTTATCTTTTCTATATTAAAGAGATGGTGGGTGATGGTTAAGGCGAATAGTAGGTGTGATAGTGGCGCCACTACATATTTAATTTAATCATTAAGTTATACAAAGGAATTATCAAAAAATCGGACCGCTGGTAGACGATACCTATCACAAGCTTTTTTATAATTCCTTTGTATAACGTAATTATAAAATTAAATATGTAGTGGCGCCACTATCCACCCTACTATTCGCCTAAAGTCAAAATTGAATACCACACACTTTCATTCATCTTCACAACCTGTATTGTTTGGCATATGAATGACACATGTTTAGGTATAGGCACCTTCAAAACGATAGACAGACCGGGCGTGTGTCAACTTAGCATGACGCATGGTGTAAATGCACTGATAACAGATTAAAATAGAAATAAGACATTGCAGTTATAATAATAATAATTTGTAAAACGCGAGTGAAGGAATAGACAGTGCACCTGTGTTGGCCACACTTGTGCACTATAATATGTCCTGCACACCTGGCTAATCTTCGTAGAGCGTGGCCGCCGCCGCCGTGGCCGAAATTCTTCTAGGATGGAATCATCAATCAATTTGTTGAACTAATTTTTAATCCTTCCTCAAACCCGAAAGTAACACAATATTTATTTCTCATAGACACGGCATATTACATTGCACTTAATGAGGTCTTAAAAAAATTAAAATAATAGCACCTCCCCATTACTTTACTACTTTTACACAGTAAGGTCAAAAAATGGTTATTATCGCGATGTCATTTTAAGAATAATTGTGGTCTGAGAGTTACCTTTCAGACTATTTTATATAAAGGTTTGATCAAAGGATTACTTCGTTGATTAGTTATTACAGTATCAGGTCAAAAAAATGGTTATTATCGCGATGTCATTTTAAGAATAATTGTGGTCTGAGAGTTACCTTTCAGACTATTTTATATAAAGGTTTGATCAAAGGATTACTTCGTTGATTAGTTATTACAGTATCAGGTCAAAAAAATGGTTATTATCGCGATTTCATTTCAAGAATAATTGTGGTCTGAGAGCTTCGATTTTGATCGAAGTCTGAGAGTTACCTTCATACTATTTTGTTCAAAGGTTTGATCAAAGGATTACTTTTTGATTAATTTTTAAAAACAAATCGCTAGCGAATAAAGTTGGCCGCTCATTTACTGAATTGATCTTTTTGTAGTGTTTCAAAGCATCTTTGTAGTTTGAATTGTAGTAGCACCCATAAGATAATATTTCTGATGATATTTTTATTATTTTTAATGTAACTTAGGCCATACAGTGCCGCAAATGTCCAGAGTACCTACCTCACATAGTTTACAAAAGTACTTGTGATTTGGTTCCGTATTATCCTCTGAATATCG
This sequence comes from Eupithecia subfuscata, assembly GCA_963564075.1. NCBI lineage: Eukaryota > Metazoa > Arthropoda > Insecta > Lepidoptera > Geometridae > Eupithecia > Eupithecia subfuscata. The sequence goes on from OY751095.1 coordinate 17,784,586, forward strand.
TTTTATGTACGTGAAATATGTCAAAATCATTCGTCCGATACTTACATTGTATACACACAACCTACATGACTGGGGTACAAAAGCCAGCCGTTCTGGTATTACTTCCACATTTAATAAATTGCTAGCACTAAAGAACAAAAAGTCAAGTGTGTTTGGTAAGCCTTCGCAGGTAAGGGTCAAGTTCACGAAATAATATTTGATTTGTACACTGTGAGTACAAGACATACTCAATAAAATTTGGCCATCAAATTGCTGTTTTTTGCTGTGCGATAAAAAATTGTGTCTTCAAAGATTTTGCTTGCTAGTTTTATTTTGCGTTACGTCTGCCAATCAGAATTGACAGTTCAAATCAGATAACGATCGGTTGTGTCTATTATACGTCTACCTAAATAAATTAAGTGCCTTATCACTTATCATATCACACTCGCGGTTTGCGAGCGAATTCAAAGCTCGCCGTGATTAGCAAACGCAGCGAGTTCGCATCGCACTCGTCTTGAAATCGCTCGATAATCGCCAGTGTGATAAGGCTCTTAGAGGCTCGGTCGTGGCGGCGTGAACTGTCCGGCATTGTTATTCAGACTCTCCTCTACCGAATTATCGACAATCTCTCCTCTACCGAATCTGACACAGATTCGCGCGAAATTCAAATTTTAGCGGTTTTTAATATTTTCTGCGTTCTGCAAGTGACTAAACTACCAGAAATGTAGTTTTCCACAAATCGTAGAACATTTTCTATGAACCAATGTTATAATAAAGTATGATATAATGTGTATATATATATATATATATTATATGTTGATTAGTATAAAGCGCTCATATTACTAATTACTCTAAAAGAAGCACTAAATCAAAATTTACTAGACGGGTTCATAGGAAATGTTTTAATATTTAATTAACTGTAGGTCCATTAAAGACACATGGTTGGTATAAAAAAAAACTGCTGCCAGAAGTTAGACCATGTCCGCATTCGTTCTATATGTATAAATAGGTAACTAAACGTAATTGTGATCTACATGGCCTGGTCTACTTTTTATTCGCGGCCTTCACTTATTTTTAATAGGAATAGGCAAGCGCCTGCCTCTGCGATTGTGTTTCCGTTGGCCTGGCTTATACTGACCGATCTGGTCTGGTCTGCAGACCCCGAGGCCTGGCCTGCCAATCGCCCGGACCCCGCGACGACACCGGGGCCTTTACTGCTGCAACAACCACCAACAATCACGTAGTATGTATTCATTTGTTTAGAGACCAGATATACACAGTGCTACCCTACACTAAGTATACTTAGTCGCGATCTCCATACAAGATAAAATAGGTGCCGTAAATGTGGTGCCCTAAAAATTGGTGCCCTAAATGGGAATACTCCAAGAACACGTTTACCCCGGTTACGATTCTACGGTTATATATTTATATTATTTTATGTTACTTTACGAAAGACAACATAAACTTCAAACAATATTGGAATAGGTTTTTTGTTATTATAGTGCGTAACCCCACACTAAGGGTAATTTCTAAGAAATCAAATAATATCGCAAAATTTTTGCGAAACCTTAGAATTAAGCTACGCGACACCTCTCGTCAAACGAACTAAATGTAACTTTAGTCTTTGAACAGGATTGGATAAACTTCAATGTTTCCCCTGTAGGTGGAGCTAACGGCGCTAGAGACCGTAGGAAGTCGCAGAGATTTTCGACTCCCACGTCACTTGACTTCGTGGTGTAGTTGGTTATCACATCCCCGTACTGAGGGGAGGACGCGGGTTCAAGTCCCGTCGAAGTCGAAAATTTTTGCGATATTATTTGATTTCTTAGGAATATTGGAATATGACAAATAACAATAGCATAGAAGCAAGTTTATTTTGAAAATAACAGTTTGGGAATTTTTCCATGATAAATTGCAAGTTAAATTGATTGATGTATCAATTCGTATATTTTCTTACATGTTTGTATTCATTTACCAAAAGGAAGTGCTCAATTAGGTAGGTACTGTTAATAAGAAAATGTATTTGAAGTGTATCTGACTGAGTATACTCGTCACATAAAAAGCCTTGCTCTTCACAGGGAAAATCTTCACAGTCTCAATCTATGAAAGTATATAATTATATTATACTTCTTTCGAAACACATTTTTATGTAAAACAGAGGACAAGTTTTGATTGTAATTTTGCACAAAATCCAAACATCGTTCGCCGTGATGTTTCCGTTTCCCAGAAACCTCAAAAAGGTAACTTTGAACTTCGAACAAGTAACGTTTTCGCACATTTTTTGATTCTATACTAAGCAGTACTACTCTCTCTACTACTCTGAGAAAACGTATGGGATTTGGTCACATTCATTAAAACAGGGAATATAATTAAGTTCCATGTGACCGTCAAAGGTCAACTGGAACTGGTCGAGATTGCTTACTGGAATCTAGGTGATTGAGGGTAATTGTGACCTACGCGGCATTTTTCACAATCATCAGGTTAGGTCAGATTATTTGATAAAAATCGAAGAGAGATTCTTCACACCATTCTATAAATATACCTACTTGCGTGGATAAAAGTGCACCAATCAAGCATCATCAGCAAATTGCTGTAATTACTTCAGTTCTAGGCTGCAGTAGAGATTGCAATTAGTTGCATGATACTCTCGAGGAAACCTTCATAAAAGAATCAATCCTTCGAAATAAATCATAGCTTGACTAGCTGTATAAATTATTAATGAAAAAAAGACACCAACAGTTTTAAAAAGATTTAAAAAGATTTTTTTACTGTACCTACCTACACTTTTAGTCGTGCTATACTAAAGATTTTGAGTGTAAAGACTTACACTCAAAAATGGTCACATAATTACGTATGTCATTTATACAAATAAATAAATAGACAAACCTAACCAACAGGTTCCTCGAAAAGGATTTTAAGCACGGGCGAACACGGTGTAACCTTTTTTACGACTTGTTTGTTTTTGCATAACCGAAACGCTTAAAACTGGTAGGGTTGAGACATTCTTATAGAAGACTACATCTACCTTACCTTACACCTTCCATCCCATCAATTAAGATCGTTGATGACAGCAGGCTAATGATACGAAAATATTGTTTTATCTTATCAAATAATAATAGAAACAAATGAGAACAAGGAAGGATTTACAATTAAAACAATTGAGTGAACTGCAGACTGTTGCAAACAATCTACAGGTAGCTCAACTGCTCCATATCAATTTTTGTTGATTTTGTTATTTATTTTATTCGCAAACAAATACATTTGTGTCGGAATGCTTACAGTTAAAAAGTATATAAAATAATCACTTAAATCAAAATACAAAATAAATGTAATCAGAACATAGATGGTAAAAATAAAAATAATTAAAATATATAACATTGATTTGGATTAGCAATAGAAATATTAAAGATATCTTTTATTGTTTAGGCTAGATGTGTTTGATTTTTATCGTTATAGAAATCGTCAATAGAGTAGTAACACTTTTCCAGTAAGAAATGCTTCAAATGCTTTCCAAACTTAACTGGACAGTATATAGTTTTAAAGATAACTGGAAGTCTATTGTAGAGTTTGACAGCCTGATATCGAACACAGTGCTTTACTACTTTCAGTCTTGCAATACCAGTTGGAAGCGTCCACCAGACGCTGGCTGCATTGCCCCGCTGTAGGGCAATGCTGATGCGCTGCGCTAGATACTAATCAGCTCTCGGGTCACGCGTCAATTTTTTAAAACCCAGAGGGCCTCGTGATACCACAGACATAGGGTCTCCTAGGGGACTCCTTGGGGAGCAATTTATATTAATGACTATGGTCAAATTTCAGTTAATTATATGCAAACATGGGTGACACACAGCTAAGTTAAGAAAATAAATAAGCAGCAACAAGTTTTACATACATCGTAAATAAATAATGAATAAAGTGTTTTAAATCACATCACACTAATATTATAAATGCGAAAGTTTGGATGGATGGATAGATGGATGGATGGATGTTTGTTACCTCTTCACGCCAAAACTACTAAACGGATCGGGCTGAAATTTTGCATACAGGTTTTAATTCTAATTCTGGAATCAAACATAGGATACTTTTTATCCCATAAATCAGTTCCCATGGGATAAAAATCACCTTTAAACGAGTATAGAAACAACGCGTGCGAAGCCGCGGGCATAAACTAGTTTAATAAATTTGAGATCTATTGAATTATTAGTATTATTTATGAAATATAAGTTATTTGGACGGACACAAGCGCGGTAGAGGTAGAACATTTAATTTTACAAATTTCTTTTTGTGTTCATTTCGATCAAGCATTCATAATTATTCACACGAACATTTATAAGCTATTATTTCAACGTTTGACAATATTGAAAGTTTATTTTATATGACAGTCCTAACACACTCTTCCCAAGCTTGTTCTAGGTAGGTACTTCTTCCTACTTCTAGGTAATCTGCCCATCCACAATTGTTTCCTCCATATTTATACGATACTTCCGTATTGGCCTGTTGAATCTACGTGATTATGTTGTGAAATAGACATCCTATCTAAGTTATAAACATGTTCTCGGTCTATGAATACTATTTTAGATGAGATAGTGGGTCAATTGTATAATGTATTCAGCAGATCCCTTTTTTGTAAAACTGGCATTATTCTACGGCCATACTCGGTAATATTTATGTTAAAATTTGTCTCTAAGATATTGCAATTTTATCAAAACTAGAACACTCAGTTCAGCAGAAAAAAGTTTCACTACTTTATCCCATGGAATTTTGTTCAAAGCGATATGCTAAAACATGTCCGTCTAATGCATTAAACAATGAAAATATTGACCTTTTGATGATATCGATTAAAAATTTCATTAAATTCGTCTGTTACATTTAACGATGACATGCAGGTGCATTACCATAATACGATCGACATTGAGTATCACATACGTGTTTTGGTTATCAATACTTATTCAAACAGAACGCCAAACAAATTAAACCTTAACATTATTAATTTATGTCTCAAGTTTAAAGATCACGAAATTGTGGCATGCTCGGTGGTTTATGAATCTATGTTAATGAGTTTCGTACAGCTCATTATGACGTGAGAACTGTTATGGATATCGAAACAGACGAACGAAAATAACATTAGCGAAATGTGAATTCGTCATATCTCTACATTTTACAATAAAGATAAGATATCATAAAATTTTATGGTTGATTATTTTTATAATATAATAGAAGCGAAAGTTTGTAAAAACGTGAAAATGTTTGGACAAAGACTATCGCCAAACCTATTGAACGGATCTGGCTAAAGTTTTGCAAAGATGTACCAGCCTAGTTTTTGATTTGCATTATCATGTAGTCTACTTAGTGTCTTGTTGAAACACGTAAAGCCGAGGGCAGATGCTCCTTATGTGTGAACCATATTATTGTCATTTTAGATTATAATTTCATAAATCTGATCTTTCTTTAGGTGACTCTGCACAATAAGTTCTTTAGATGTTGCCAAGATTATCAACATACCGGTTCTCTACACAACTGTTCTCAATGTTTGGTTGCAAATTATCAAAAGGTTATTATGATGTCACTATTCATAAATTTCGTAATGGCCAATGCGAACATTAATGAGAAACCTATAAGCGAAGGTCGTGGACTCACATCCTGACCGACGGCTTTTATGTGCGTTTTATTAAGGAAAATTTCTGAGGAAACCCGACGCTTATCTGCGCTATGTAACTCCATTGTCTAGTTTTCCTATAGATGGCCTATCTATCTAGATGATACTGAACTGAAACCTAACTGCTCGTACATTTTATAACATAGCATTGATCAATGCACAGGTATTGATTGCGCAAGCACGGGAGAAGGGGGAGAGAACCCCTTCGATGGGGTGTGGTGGCGGCATCTCTCATGCGATAGTTTTAATATTTTAAAATCTTTTGTTCTTTCACTTCTCGGCTAATAAAAAATTCTTCCTTATGACGAAGGTAAATGTTTCTTGACTTAACGTTGAGAATTTTTCGTTACATCTTCATTTTGCTCTCTAGAATGTTTTCACATTATTCAGAAGAGACAGTGAAAAAATGTTAGTATTTTTCATTTTATGAAATTAAATTTTTGCCAGGCATTCTTGTCCTCGTGAGCATGGACTTTTGTATTTAATGTAAATCCGCGTTCATACTGTACCTCGTTCAAGATCTTGATGAATTTATTAAAACAACTGCGTTTTTTATCGAAGTTTTTAATCGTGACTCGTACTGATTACGATACAAGCTAGTGTGAAACAAGTTTTGGTACACAACTATATCTACATATTTGATTGACTCTAGCTTCAAAGAACTGTTAAGAGACTGCTTCAACGGACGATTATGACCTTGCGTCGCATACTAGTGTTTACAATCTCCACTACTGCTGGTTCTAGGCAATGTTAAAGATCAGAATGCTCAAATCTCTAACTTTTTATATCCTTGATACGGCTTGCGACGCTTCTTAATTAGTTCGGATGAACAATTTATATCTACTTACCGAACGTCGTAGTCCGTACTTCTAAGTTTATAAACTCGACACAGATTTGGAGTCAAACAATCTTTAAGCAAATTAAGTTGGAATCCATTGCAACTCGTTGTTGAAATGGCTTCAAGTGACTTAGCAAGATAATTATCTTGCTAGTACGGTTATTGTTTTGTTGTGAGTTGACAATGAGTGGTCGGTGTCGCACCAAGTGCTCGATGCCAACTCAGACTGGATACCACCAGAAAATGTAACGCCTTAATCAGTTCGCGTGTTATGTGGTGACAGTTTTAACTGGTTCCTGGACGAAACCCTTAACAAATAAAATCGGCATCATAAGACTTAGTTAATTGAATCATGTTCCTCGTAGTTCTGCGGGGGTTTTTCCTTATATGCCTGTTTATAGCCAAAAGGTAAAAAAAGATAGTTTAACTTGAAATATCTTCTTTTTAACTTTAAAAATTACAACTTTTGTTTTCTTGCAAAAAAGGTATGACAATGTTTTTTTCTAAATAAATCGTGTGCTAAAACCCACTGACATTTTAATTTTTAACGTGTTACTAAAAAAGTAGAAGCATTTCTAAACACTTTTTGGTATCGCATCTTCTTTGTTCGATGCATCAACCACCAATCGAATTCGATATGGAGCATCTTATTAGAGTTATGGTAGAAGCATTTCTTAGTGTGAGATCTTCTTCGTCAAAACTCGGGGATCTTGTTCAAAACATAATTAATTAATAATTCTTTTAAAAAACCTTTCATCACTCACGTTCCAAGAATTTCTCAGTTTGTTTATTTTGTCGTTCGTCCATTTGCAACTAGTCTGATTTAGAGATAGAAGTCGGCGGCGTGGTCACTTTCACTAAATAGCCGTTGGCGTAACAAACAGTTTTTCTGTGTCGCTTTTCTTTGCGAATCTTTTGGCGACCGTTTTGAGGTGTGAAGTCAAATATTTACCTGCCTTTGTTCGAATGTTTGTAGGCCGTACCATGAGTTGACGAGTATAATTAGGTATACCTACTCGTACGTCAATCTGTGCTTGGAAGCGACTAAATTGAGTACTTGAATATTTTTTGGAAATTTGCTATCAGAACTTTAAAACATGTGACGCGCGAGACCGTTTTTGTCTTTTTGCAATCAATCGCGACAAAATATAATTAAATATGAACGCCACACGTTTATAATTCCCGGTATGCTACTTGTTTGAAAAGAATTCTTGATATTGAAATATTATTATGTGCTAACGTAAACTTATGATGTTTGCGGCTGTAGTAATAGCATGGAAATATATCAGTAAATCCAGTCTAACTTATTAGGAAGCTAGAAATACAGGGTCGCGGCTCGCTGGCTGGTCGTAGAAATAAAAAGGACGCAAGAAAGTGTTCGTGGTATAAATAGAAATTTGTACTAGCGCGACGGCGCCGCCTTCGCCTAGCGACAAGGCTTCGCTTAGGTACAAGCAAAAATGTATGAATACTACGTAGACAGAGGTAAGTATCTCGCACCGCACCTCTTATGCGATGCGAGTGAAACAAAATTTTAAATATCTACTGGCTGGTTTAAGGCGGTACCCTACCTCGTTATTGTGTGAAGAGGATAGGCATAGGATTTCGCGTTCACAGGAGCGGGACAGAGCAAAGCGGCGTAAGCCCAAAAATCAAGTTTTTAGTAGTTATTTGCTCCCCACAAACATTAGAATAGTTAATTGAAAAAAGGCAACATATAAAATGTTCTTTATACTTAGCTCAATTACTATGCTTAATCTCAAGATCGTATCATCTGTATTTATTGAGAAATTAGGGTTTTAGTAAAAAATTAGAGGTAACTTTGCGATTTTTTTCTATCGAGAAAATTTTATGGAATCGTGTTTTCGAAACATATGATCGATAGAATAAGTCCTGAACTTTACCATATATAAATTTCAAAGTTAAATATTTAGTAGTTTGGAAGATATGGAGGTCCGACGGAGTTGAAAATAAGCAATTTGAGGGTAGGTACCCCCTCGGCACCTCGAGGCAGTCTCACGAAAAATGCACAGTCGAAGCCGGAAATCATTAAATGAAAACGACAAAATGATTTTCTTTTTTAAAAACGTGTCTAGGGCGGCCGGTCGTATATCTCGCCATGCCAGACGAAATATCTTGCAGGCCTTTGTCACCGCTAAACATACCAGCGATTCGCAAACCGAATGGTCTGTTGCGTGACGATGGTAAGAGGCCCGACGGTATGACAGTAATCCTATGGGAGTTGGGGAGGCCCATTGTGTGGGACGCTGTATGCGTCGACACACTTGCGCCTTCCCATCTTCCGAGGACATCCGTCAGGGCGGGTGCGGCGGCAGATTTGGCCTAGGATCTCAAGAGGCGTAAATATGCAGGTCTCGACAGAGCCTACACATTTGCTCCCCTCGGAGTCGAGACTAGTATAATTTTCTTTGTGAATAAAGGCTTCTGCCATGTTATAAATAAAAAAAAAATAGTTATTTCTATTTTTTTCGTGTCAATTAAAGAAAATACTTTGAATACCCCTGATTAATGATTAACCTAAGTACACTCACGTATAGCACTTCTAAGCGGAGTAATTTAAGTTTGTAATAAGCTGATGAAGTCTAAGAAAGTTTCAAATGTTTTACGCATTCAATATCTTTTTTCATTTCCCCATCTTGTCACGTGTCTTTGATTTGAAACTAGCCACGCTGAAAAAAATCCAGGTTCATTGGCCCCGATTCAACCGCAAGCATTTCAACAAAAACCATGTTATATAAAATGTTTTTATCATTGCTTTGTTTTCCCAAACCAATTATTAAAGTTAGCAATAGTGTAAAACTATCAGAGACGGCGTCGTTGTCAGTGCTATACGTCAAGTCTTTGATTTACGGGTAAAGCCAGACTTAGCTTTGCATTTTTAAACATTTTCGAGGGTGGAGTAAGTATAGGCTTATTCCCCTTCCTAGGGAAATACCAACTTAACGTAATAAGCCTGGCCTATGACCCTAGCGTGACACGTGTTTTGCTTCACAGCGTACGATTAAAGTCAAACAGTGCGCGATGCAGGTAAAATTGCTGCTGTACTAAACGAAATAACACAAAAAATTCACTGTGACAAGCTAGTACAACTTAGTTATCGCACACAATTTTGTAATTGGCAATTAGTAACTTAGTGTTAGGGTATGGTAGGTACGTACAGTCAGCTGCACAGACATGTATACACTTCCAGTTTAACTTTTATTTTACTCGGAACTTTTCAAATAAAAGGACATGCACACGTTTTTCGTACAAAGTGGTCATCGTACTTCGTCAGAATACGGTAAATAAATTATTACAATTACTATTTAAACTTACTATTTAGTTAAATTGAAAACTTGGGAGTGTATACATATTTTTGCAGCCGACTGTACAGTCAACGGCCAGTACCTATTGATCATTGTCAATTTTCAAAAACCCTTACACTTAGGTACGCCTCAAAACACTTGTGATGAATGACGCTGTTTAATGACATCTACAGCATGCTCACATTGCTCATGCTCACACGTTCAATAAATGAATATATTTAATACCTGGATCTTAATTATAATTTTCAAGGGAGTCAATCTTGATAGTTGAACTGAGACAGTTTCGATAGATATGTTATAAAGTAGTTTTTGCAAACCCAGTTATTAACACTTATCCAGGTTTCGTTGTTTAAGTAATGCGAGGACTTCAAACTAGCGTGGTTTAGTAATTTCTGGACCAATGACCGGGACAAACCACTTCTATCCCGATGTTCCGAATCGCATCGGTGTGAACCGGCAAAAACTGCTCTCTTAATTGTCCCAGTATTAACGATACAGCGTGCGGTAAACTATAATCCTTTACTCTTTAACTTGTGCACGAGGTTCGAGTATTATATTGACTCATAAATACACGAGCCGCTTTATTCTTCCAGTTAGAGATTATGCGATTTTATGTATGTTTAAGAACCCCGGAGGTTTTCGGGATAAAACATATTTTATTTAAGCGGGTACAATAATTTTTAGGATTATTCTTGGAACTCGATCGATTTTTGTTTATTGCGGTTGTAAACAAAACTATACATTGCGTGTGAATTTTTGTAGAGTCGCGGAAATCAACAAACTGTTAATTATGTATCCTATCTAAAGGTCGTTGGGGGAGGTCGGGTTTAAGCCGATCTTAGCGATCCAGCAATTATGCTAAGCTTGCTTCTGCCGGGAACTTCGCTCACCTCATTATTTTAATTTTATTGTTATTTTTTTCCCGATTCCCAGGATGCAATCTTTATCATGCCAATTAAAGTAAAGTAGAAGTAACTTCAAAGTAATATGGCACTGTTTAAAGTTAAGGGTAACAATTGTGGTAAGTTTTGAAAGTTTTTGTATTTTATAACAATATGATTCTCTCTAGGTGTTGGTACCCGGTCGAGTGACTTCCCTCCGTACTAGTTAATACTGTGTTACGGTAGGTAGGAAGTCTTGCTCTCCCCTTGATGGCAGGCGTTTTGATATGTTTATTTGATTATGTAGTGTAAACTTAACAACATAGTGCGACTTAATTCCTGTTTGTTGTTGTTTGAGTTTTAAAAGTTGTTTATAAGACGATACCTTTGATTATAAATATGTCACAATAAGACTTTGATACCTACTATCTAAATGTAACATTATCAATATGGATCAGTTGAGCTACCTGTGGATTGTTGTGCAACAGTCTGCAGTTAGCTTAGTTGTTTCAATTGTAAATACCAGTGTAATTTTCTTTGTGAATAAAGTACCTGTAGATTGTTTCCAACAGTCTGCAGTTAGCTCAATTGTTTCAATTTTAAATTTTAATTCTAATTTATTTCTGTTATTTTGATTGTATGTTTTTTTGTCAATAAAGAAAAACATTATTACTTAATTAATTCTCACTAGTTCGTAATTTTGATTGTACAAGGATTTTTTAAGCTATTCGATTGTTTAATTTAAGCTATTGGGTTGATTTTGATGAAAATTGCTCTTTAGCCACAAATATGGGCATTCTAATTAGAGTATTATCACTCCCACAGAAATGTTTGTGGCATATCATTATGTTGCGATGTCTGTGTGGCCGCTTCTTCGTCAAGTTTTGTTCTGTGTAAAGTTAAATATTAAAAAAATAAGAAAGTTCTGTAGATCTAATAAGTACATACGTATGAAATATTGAGCTATCTGCAGACTAAGGCAAACAATCAAGGTATAGCTCAACTGCTTCTTCTTTTCATTTTTATTTTTCTCTGTATTGTTGTCTGTTCTTGTGTGTACGTACAATAATATGTTCTTTATCTGCTCTAAATCAATACTAATCGGTCGCGTTCCAAAGAAGCTGCCTGTAACGGATTCTGAATCAAATCGATTGAATACTAATTTGGTAGCAATGCAATGTGAACACATTCTGTCATCCTATTGCCTACCTACAATGTATTTGCACTGGGGACCGTATTACATGCACATAGTAGGTACATGTTGCAGTTTAACTTGAAATACCAAGGACTCGGAAACTCCGTGTTTTGTTTGTAAAAGTGTAACTTTGTTCACAAAGAAAATTACAATCAAATAATAGAAATAAATTAGAACTAGTATTAGTTTTCAACAGTCTGCAGTTAGCTCAATTGTTTCAATTGTAAATACTAGTAGATTTTTCTTTGTGAATAAAGTAAACTAGTATTTACAATTGAAACAATTGAGCTAACTGCAGACTGTTGCAAACAATGTACAAGTAGCTCAACTGATCCCCCGGGTCACGCGTCGCTTCGACCAGACGCTCAGATAGTTTTTTAAAACCCGCAGACGCTCGGTACCCCACGGATTTCAAGTCTCGACTCCAAGGGGAAGCAAACGTTAGGCAAAAAATGCATCTTGTTTTATTTCACGTTTTAACGCATTAGCAAAATTTTTAAAATTGCCGACGTTGAACTATCGTACATTAGGACGGCTGTACTGGTTTTATCAAACAGATATTATTAACAAGATATTATTAGACTTTATTAACAAATAATAATTAAAGCAATCAAATAATACAAACAAATAAGAACTAGTTCAAAATTGCTAAAGCTTTGACCATGTAGTTGAGTCCAATTAACCAAAACCAACATAATTTTATACAAAATAAATCAAAATTCTCTTTCCCCTCGGTCAACAAGGAGCCAATAATAATTACTGCCGGGAATACCCTTTTGTTTTATGTGTAGGTATCAATTGACCCGAAGCATCAATAAAAGTAGGTGGGACGTCACGAGTGAAAAAAATCGGGTTAATAATAAATTCTAGGTTCTACTATTAAACTACGAATACTTACAAAATATTTCTCCCCAAACTTAAAGTTTATTAAGTAAAATATATTTATTTAAATACTAGCTTCTACCCGCGGCTTCGCACGCATATTTTTGGTAAAATAAGTAGCCTATTATCTAAGTTAGGCTTTTCTCTTAATGTAGGCCAAATTTCATCTTGATCTCTTCAGTAGTTTTGGAGATCCTAGGTAACCAAAATTCAGATTTTACAAACTTTCGGCTTTATAATATAATATTATAGTAGGAAGTACAAAACAGTTTATTTATTTATTAGCCTGATGTGTCGACGAAAGCCTCGGCAGCACAAAGGCCTCCCTCCCCTCCTTCCACTCCTCACGGTTTCCTGCAAGAAGGGCCAACGTTTTATCGAAAACATGCGAGCCGCGGGATGAGCTGGACAAAACAGATAACTTATAAAACTTATTTACTTAGTTATCGACTTGTCCCAAAAACATTTCTTCTGAGACCTCTTATTTATCTAACGAAATGTCGACTGCTACGAACTGCTGACGCTTAGGAATGCGCAGTTCATATTGCTCTATTTATTACGAGTTCTGGTTGCGGAAACGATATAATTAAAAGCCAAACCGGTCGCAAGTCGTCCCGTTAACACAAAGCGCAGACGGGCCACGAAAGTGGTGGCTGCCACTTTATTCTTATCGGTCGCGTGCTGCAGCCACTGCAGCGGTGGCAGAGCTACAGAGCACCTTTAAAGCTATTTTTCGTGTATGAAATATTTGTATATTATGGTAACTAAATACTGTTTGGTGTTCGCTTAGAATTTACATAACCCCAATTCTTCTCGCGCGTGTCGTGAGAAGCGACTAAGGGATATCAACCGGGAGCGGGCAGCAGCGCCCCCTGCAGAACAGGATCGCAGTTCGGTAGTAGAATTGTTCAATTCTACTACCGAACTGCGATCCTCAACCCGCATGCCCAGCGTGGGGATTATGGCCATTACCCCCTATGAGATAAAAGTCAATAACAATAAGGCGCTTATCAGGGGGAGGCCTGCGTGCAGCAGTGGACTAATATAGGCTGTTGAGGTTGAGGTGGAGGGTAATTAATTATATATATGGTATCTTATGGACATCTTATGGCACCTGGCTTATTGGAGACTAGTCAGATGCGCAGGAGATATTATAGTGCACAAGTGTGTGCGCAAACACAGGTGGACTCTCTATTAGCTCACTCTCATAATCCGAGAGCGTAATAGTTTAAGATATAACTACTATATCCATAATAGGTCTGCTTAGTTTGGGGTTAGATAATGCTGTGTGAATTGTCCAGCATTTTTATTTTCGCCTGCTAAACGTGGTGATTATGGTAAAAAAAAACCCGTTTGGGAGCTTTATGTCCAGCAATGGACGTATGACTGAGGATGAGGATTTAATAGAGAAACATATTTATTTATTTATACTCTATGGGATTCATCTCTATCTATCATAGATTTACTGTCAGTAATGTACTCGCACATCACTGACAGTAAATCTATGATCGATCATGTATTTATTTAATACACAAAATGCTATGCCAAAACTTGCATATTTTATTCAACTAAAAACAAGAATTTATTTTGTTACTAGCTTCTGCCCGCGGTTTCGTACGCGCTTTCAAGTAGCCTGTGTCCGTCCCCGGGTAACCGTTTACTTCCCTACCAAATTCCATTAAGATACGTTCAGCCGCTTAGGTGTTAATAGGTAGGACAGACAGAAAAATAACTTTCGCTATGGCCCTGCACCGACATAACAATGATTCTACAGAGCTATACACACTACATATAAAGTGGTAAGTAACAAAGATATTTTTATTATAACACGCGATAGAGATATAATCATCTCTATTATTCATTATGATAATATTTATGTTATTTTACATCGGTGGTATTTTCTTTAGACTCGCCGAGACACTCGACCCTTGCGTGCGGATAGTTCCTCATAACAGGGAAATATACGCCCTTTTTATGTAACGTTCAATATTTAAGTTTTGAATTTCTAAAGTATTTGAAATTTTATTGTGGGATGGCAAAAGTACATTAAATGCAATAAGCAAGCGTTTGTGCCACCGCCGCTTTGATTGAATTGAAAAATGTGGAGGCCCATGCCATCTATTCCATCCGACTGCAGGGTAAGGTTGATGGAATCAGGTCACCGATAAAGATAACGAAACCGTAAAAGAATGAGACCTGTGTTCACCAACAGATGGTTAAATTTTAAACAGTTGTTTTGACGGGCTTGACACAAGTTTTCATACATTAATCGTCCACGTTAACCAACGAAGCAGCCTAATTGTCTGGTGAATCGTATTGGTGAACACAGACGTAAGTCTACTTCCGTCAAAATCACAAATAAACACTGTATTTAACATGGTATTTATGCATTGACGAATCAGAAACATTGTGAGATGTAGTCTGAACCGAGTGGTCGTAGGTACACGTAGTGGCCACTGAATGTAGCCCGTCTGGTACCTCCGAGCCTACGACACAGACTGTAAGCGGAATTCAACAGGAAACTACATTGGAGTAATTCTAATTCTAATTCTAATTCTAAGTGGGGGAACTGGGATCTGCACTGACATCTCGCATAGGAGTGTATTGTGCATTGTCCCCCTGCCTAACCAGGCCCTAACCAGCCCAGCTCCTTGAAGTAAGCCAATACATTGGAGTATTGGCATCATTATCGGTGAAATTATTGAGACTTTGGCATTTATTGTGTTACTAAAGAAATGAAGTTAAAAAACTGCTATATTAGGTATGAGAACGTCATACTCATGACCCATTTTTTCAATTTTCTACGATCATATTCGATCGATCATATAATTTTCAGCCTGTGACCCAGGATGGTATTTTGAAGACCCCCTGAACGGTCACGTGGTATGGATACGTTGGCTCTAAAGGAACCGGTTTAATTTCAATGAAAAAAGAAACATTATCTAATTAGACACAATTGCTCTTAAAAACAGGAAGTATACAAAAATAAATATCTTTAATGGTATTCACGTCGGATCGGTTTTAATAATACATAAATACGTATAATCAGTTACCGTTTCAGTGTCAAATAAGAAGAAAATATTTTTTCTGAAAGTGAAAAGTTATGTACATACCGCGTGAATGGCGAACTTAGTTTAATGTACGAATATGGTACCGGCCCAGTAGATAAATGTATAGTACCGGTCTAAGGAAACTGAGTGTTTTAAAGTACGCCCCCAGAGCCTAATGCAAAGAGAGATATTTGATTAATTAATTGGTAATAATTATTTGCAACTATTTGCAGATAGCTCAACTGTTTCATGTGTATTTTAAATGGGACGAAATGTTTGAAGCATACAAATTTTCTTCAATTGTTTTAAAATGTTTACGAGATGGGAAGGTTACGAGATGGGAAGGAGCCTTTTGTAAATACTTGTATCTATAATATAAATAAATAAATAATGGAGTCCACACACCATATTCAGCGCTAATAAGTTGACGAAATACTGTCGGCTGCCTATTAATATTCCTACAATATAATGCCATATTCCAGTTTTCTCCCTTGAAATTTTTCCCCTAAGGTAGAAATATGTAATAAGAAAATTGCTATCAAAATTAAACCGGTGAAAAATTTAATAGAATGTCGCACCCATCCGTCGGGCTGTCTCGCCCACTTTAGGGTGAAAACTCCATTACTTCTCATTAATAAATTTAAGATTAACATGTAGACTTGATTTGCCTCAATTGAGCTCATTATTACTTTTACTAATAGAATGTTTATTAAAGAATATTATTCCATTTCAGGAATGTTGATAAATTAGTTAGATAAATTAATTTAATAGTTTTCTTGCAACAGGGCAGGTGTAAGTGGGTGCCTGTCTTTTAGAGTTTAGCTCTACATATAAATAAGCACGTGTTTGTTTTTTGATTTGTGACCTTTAATCGTTTATTATGTTGGTATCTAAGTCATTGATCATTTTTAATCACCAGGAAAACTGCACCAATTTTATGATAGGGTAAAGTAACAACACGTGACTTGGCACTGGTCTAGCGTCAAACAAAAGGTGACGTCAATTTTTGTGTCTGGATATTGGAATAAATTTGACGGACAAAATTTATTACTTCTTTTACAACCGGTTCCCCACCAACTTGCGTCTGTGACTGTGACGTCATACAATTCGGAACCCGTTTTATGTAAGTCCAAGTGAAGGTAACAACAAAAAAACTATACCTATGAGATTAACATCGAGCTATGAAAATTTAAGAGATTCATCTCTGCGCTCAAAGAAACATTAGTTCAACTAAAAAGTATACATAACGCCCTACTTCCAGTCGCAGAATATTCTGAGCTTTTTCGATGATTGATAATATTGATATTGGTTCTAAAGTTTTGTTTAGTTAGTTAGTTTAGTTTTGTATAGGTATACATATTCGTAGCCTCGTTAAAACTAGATATTAGTATTTTTATTTACATTGAATGCTAAATAATAAGTAACACTAAAGTAAGTAAGCACAAAATTACCGAATAGCATGTTTATAATTACATCGATCGGTGCTCAGCCATTGTACTTGATAAAATGATTGCTTACTTAGGCGACTGATAAATATAAATTGAGTCTTACAATAGATCATTATTGAAATTAGCATTGCGTAATGTACTGATTTATTAACAAAGAAAATTATATTAACAGAACAATTATAACAAGTACAATTATTATATGTATTTCATAAAATCTACATTACGTTGCCTTTAATACAACTAAAAAACTTCACCGAAAACGCCTTCACAAATTTTCCAAGTCTGCTTGAACGTGTGGAAATCTGCAGAGCAAATGTTTTATCAAAATACAAAATTGCAAATGAAAAATTTAAGTTTTTATAGTGTAGAATGTTATAATTTGCCAATTTTTGGTGCTTCTAACACATTATTTTAACTATTCTCGTCGACTTTCATTTGAAGTATTCAGTTTCCTCAGGAGCACCAATCACAAACACACGCACACATCACACACGCACATACACACACACTCATGGGGTCTCCTGTTGCCCAGACTCTTACGAGACTGGTGTCCTCAGGAGACCCATCACATAATGTATATAATTGCACACTTGTTCTTACATAAATATGTATAACGTTTGCTTGATATGTATAATGTAAAAAACCCATGGAAGGAGATCCCCAAAATACAGGTTTATCCTAGTTTGGGGATCAACGATGTAATAATTTTAAGTCTAAATCTTTTCCGATAAACGTTATTATTATTATTATTATTATTAGTTAAAGTGAAATGAATAATCTTAGTCTATTTGGGCGAATAAATACAATCAAGTCACGAGAGAATAAGTTTCTTCTAGGAAAACAAGCATCTTCGCTTCCATAAGTGAGATGGTGTTGGTGGCCATAGGCTGTACCTTCTTGTTTATTGTTCATTTATTTGTTGCATTCAAGTCCATTACAAAGTGTTAACATTTTTAGGTAGAATCTACATAAACCCTGTAAGGGCGTTGCAAGATTTATGTATAATATTATGATAAAACAATATTTAGTAACAATTCCGCGCAAAACCTTATCTGATAAGATCCTACAAAATGTAATCCGTGTGTACCGCCCGCCCTCCCACAAATTGATCCTACTTAAAATTAGAGAAGGTAATCAATAGACTTATGTAATATAAAATAACCTAATTAAATTATTACATTTTCATTGGATTACATTTTGTAGGATCTTATCAGATAAGGTTTTGCGCGGAATTGTTACTAAATATTGTTTTATCATAATATTATACAATGGATTTCCGCAAAGTAACGCCTGAATCTATTATTTATCTTAGATTTATGTATATAAATAAATGGTTTAAAGTTTTACATAGGTACATAAGTCAATTAGTCCTCATATAAATTTGCTAGTTAAGATACAGAAAAAATACACAATTCGTTAGCTATAAGTTAGTTTATCATAATTCTTAAGTCAGATATACCTAAGTATTAAAAATTTAATGAAAAAGTAGGTAATTAATTGTTAAAAGAAAATGAAAAACATAAAAATGAAAGTAAAATATATGAATAGTAAATGGATTTACGTCAAAATCCGTGATAAACGATGAGTAACCCACTTATGTCACTGTTGGTGGCATTGCATTATTTAAATCTTAGTTCTAACTAAATGATCGTCTTATAATAATAATATAATAATAATAATAATGTTTTATTCGGTAATAAAAGATACATAGTCTTATTAATGGATAAAAACACCTTTTAAGTATTTTGGAAATACTTGTGATAGGTGCTTTCGCTCTTCCACGTTTTAAATTATGTACTTACTATAATAGTTATATTCCTATTAGGTACGTTTACAGGTTTTGTCATTTTGAAATTCATTCACCGTGTAAAAAGATCTTGTAAAGAAACGACAAACAATCGGTTCTATTACATTATTTCTCGTGTCGAGCACTTATTGTTGCAATACAAGGCTGAAGCACCAATCGAATGGCTCACGAGATCTTTCTGAATTAAATTAATTCCTAAGGATACTGAATAATATTACCATATCAGTGCATTCACTCACGCTATCTGTTTGCTTATTTTTAATTTAATCTTATACCTATCTAGGAATGTAAAATCAAGTGTTGTACATGTCTTACATACATCCTTGTTTTCCAAACTTGCTCACTGATATTTTAAGTGCTAAAGTAACTCAGTTAATTATTTTCACAGAACCTTAAGAAAGGCTAGGGAGATAAGTTTTGTTAGAACAAAACCTATTAGTACCTAGTTAAAAAATAATAAAAACAAACACCGACAAAGAAATAATTAGTGCGACGCTAAAAGATGAGATAGGATAAGTTAAAAGATTTTTTCACCAATCCAAACATAAATTTTAATACTGTTACCTAAAAAAGACTTGAATTTTTATATCTTACTTGGCGCTTCAATATCTCTCATATTATAAAGAATTCTTCATTTCGGATCACCATGGTCCAAGCGGTTTTGGGGAACAAAAACTCAGAATCCTACTTATATTACTTAGCCGAAAGTTTGTGAAATCTGAATTTATGTTACCTAGGATCTCCAGAACTACTGAACAGATCAAGTTGAAATTTGGCGTACAAAGCTTTACTTAGATACTACGAGTACTACTTATTATACCTACTTACTATTATACCACTACTTACTATTATACCACTACTTACTATAATACAATACAATACAATAAATTATTGTATTGTACTATACTGGCTACTTATTATACCGAAAATACGCGTGCGAAGCCGCGAGCAGAAGCTAGTTCCCAATAAATACTTAAAGATATGAGTTATGGTGTGCGGTCTTATGGTTATTTAAATCTTTGAAACAATCATAACCAATTCTCTTATCATTTAAATCTTTGAAACAATCATATCCAATTCTCTTATCATTTTTATTTTCTTTACCATTATATCGATATAAAAAGAACAATAGTTATATAACTAATATTTTTTTTGTTGAAACTCATATTGAATTAACTGATAATGAAGTTCGTTGAACATTCAATAACATTTTCGAAAAGATTTGCGACGATACTTACAAAAAAGGTTTTCGTCATGGTGAGGTTTTACCTGTTACAATCCGCTACATAATTACTGATTCTTCAAATTGTGGTAAAACAAATTTTATGATCGGTAATTTTCTACATGGGTTGCGATACAAAAATGTATGTGCGTATTCAAAAACCCTTCATCAACCTAAATACATATTTTTTTAAAATGTTCTGAAATTAGTTCCCAGTGTATCATTTCAAAAATATCATGAAAACGATTCAGTGCTTAGTCCAAGTGAAGCAAAATATAATTCAATTATAGTTTTTGACGACGTGGCTTGTGAGAACCAAAGTAAGATTTCTGTGCCATGGGTCGACAAAAGTTTATAGACTGCTTTTATTTGAACCAGACATAATACAGTAAAGATCCTGAACAACTGGTGAGGGATAATGCTAATCTTTTTATTGTTTTTATACAAGATGAAATAAACATGAAACATTATTATGATGAACATGTGAATACTATCCGTCTTGGGTACAATTTAAAGAAATGTGTTCCTTAATTTGGAGTGACCCATACAATTACTTAGTTATAAAATAAAGACTGTAAACAATCAAGGATGCTATAGAAAGACTTCTTCGACAGACGCCTTGGAAAAAGTGTGCATTCGACTCGTAAGTACCTAGGTCGCTATTCTGCATAATCTATAAAGCACACACCCTGCAGGAAGAGGTAAAGATAATACCGCGTTGGATTTCAATGACATCTGTGTACTGTTTTTCAACATTCAATGAATCTGACACCTCCTGGTGTAAAAGAACAATGAAATGGTGTCAGAACCTTAACCTTCCTAAACTGTGTGTTTGTCCATCGTCTCAATGCTAATTTTTCTTTTTAAACGAAATGAAATGAACATTTTTACAAATTTTATACACTAACAAAAACATTTTCCCCATGCTTTGTGATGATGAATATGACAACGTAACTTGGCTAGCATGGACAGTACAATTAGACAGATATGAGTTGTCAAATAGAACTGGCCACCACCGCAGGCCGCGGTCTGCACATGACTTAGTCTCCGTTGAGACAAGATCGAGCATACAGCGTTATTAGTAATTCACTGTCACTGCGTAAACTGCAGGTTCTGCCCATCATCACAAACACGTTAGTGAAGACGCCAGGTCCGTATTTTTATTTTTTTTTGTAAATCGCCTCACGTACAAAATAATGTCCGAAACCTAGTTAATTACTAAATACCGATATCCCACTCCTATTTAAATCCACATCATCTTCATTATCTTATTTTACATCTCCGAAAGATGATTTAAGTGGCATTAGCCTGGCTGGGAGACATCCGAACACAAACACACCCACTGTTAATTCAAGGCAGAGCCGTTTTTAGGTTTAGTTTCAAAGAACCCCCTTTAATGAACGATTTTGAATACTCGTAGAGGGGGGGGGGGGGGTACATACCAATATCATTCCCTTTCCAACGATTTCAAGAATGGCAACTTCATGGACGTGTTCATGATGGTAGGCAGCAGCAGAAATTTGAAAAATTACTTGACTTATCCGGTAAATGTGACTATTATGTCCGAACATTTTTACAATAACACTAACCGAACCAACCTCAAAATATAACATCCTGTATTATTATGGCACCAATCAATAGGGGCAATTACGAGAATCACATCTGTCTACTAAATATTGCATCTTAAATTAAATCAGCCATAAACTGGGACGAGACAAGCACTTTGACTGAGATCGATTACACCAGTTAGACCAATCTGTTGCAGTCGACGCAGACTATCAATATTCAATCAATCACTGGTTTTGGAGGTCTGTAGATACATTTTGACGAGGACAAAGACAGCAATCGCCTTAGACAACGTTTTGTCCACCGTGTAGGCTTTGGCACGGGGTATGATCTTTAATATTCCCGATACTTGCGGGAATTATGAAGATGAGAGAAGAGGAAGATGGAGATGCCATAGTCTTGGGTCATACTGTATACAATAGATAGGTTTGATAATAATACGTGAAGGATATGATCTCTAAGAACTTCCGCGATGGTCCAACACCAGAGGCCACTGGCCTTGCCAGTGTTGCGAATTTCGTGACTTGGGCAAGCACAGGTTACATTACCAATACAAAACGAATATAACAATTTCCACGCCAAGAGCGTGTCGGATACGCTAATTAGGGGGTTCTGTTTACATGGTGGCAAGTTTTTCACGAATTTAGGTACAGTAAGTATGTTATTGTATGTTCTGTCTCCACATAAATGCTTCTTAACGCCACAGACCGGAGATCTTTGCCGGATATCAAAGGTTCATACATTCGATCCCAGATTAAAAAATAAGCTATGACTAATATGAAAAATACTATAATCATGTAAAAACTTTTGTAGTTTAATGAATTAATTATGAATGTAAGCGGGTTTACTACGAACCTAGGGTGCACAAAGACTCAGAACGGGCGCGACGCGAACCGCATTCGACTTGGATGACGTCCTATGGGATGAAACGTTGTTATTTTTCCAACAGAAACTAGGTTCGTATAGTTAACAAGCTTACATTCATCATAATCATCATCATCAGCCTATATTAGTCCACTGCTGGACATAGGCCTCCCCTAATGAGCGCCATAGCGCCCTGCTTACATTAATAATGGACTATCATAATAGTTTAGTCAGGCATAAAAACCAGTCGGTTGACTTTCAACGTTATGTATGACCTATTCGATTAACACTTCAAAGTTAATTATAAATCTAATCAGAACCTAAAATCCAATCAATTTTAAACGCACTTGCACTAAGCGTAGATATTTATCAGTTTAAGCAGGCACCGGCACGTAATAATTTACGCAGTAGCAATTTATCCGCACGATTTTTGACCACATCAAGATTTTAATTTTCCTATATTTAGAGACCAGATTTAGAGATGATCTAGATCAGCTTTGCAACTATTGGAGATAAAAGGAGGGAAGTTGGAAGCCTGACCTACTAACCTTTTAGTTTGCCGATACGGCTTCAAATAGCTTACGCGCGCTTTTCTTCACTTTACCCCTTTCACGTTATGTTCTCCTGGTACTCCTGGCATTTAGTGGATGTAGTTCAGTTTCGCACATATCTGGGCAAAATATTAGGTAGCTCTACTTATAGATCACTGTTAGTATGTCATGATCTTTCTATGAATAAGAATAAAAAATATTTATTTATTAACATTGAGAACCAAGATAATAGATACACAAAATAACCTGTACAAAAATATATAATAGATTTTTTTATCGAAAAATCCTATTAAAGTATGTATTGTGTCTGCTAAATTTTTTTTTTTTAAATTTATAAAAAAAATTGAATTTCAGTATCCTAAAATTCAAACTTATACTTATTTAGTATACCTACAGTACGATTAAATCACGATTATCATTAACACACACTGCACTAGGTAATTCTTCACAGCCTTAATATTAGTCACTACAATAATTTATATCCTAATAAAGATACTTCATTGACCTACTTTACGCCTTTGTCCTTTCCTCTTGCATTTGCATCAGGTCATATTAGGAATTAGATTATAGGTACCTAGTAGGCACTCCTACACTGTACTCAAAACTGGAACAGCAAAAATAGATAGGCAGTAAACGTTATCTATCAACCCGAACTCATAAAAAGAGATCTCTAATATTATTTGGCGAAAACCCCTTCGTGAACTCTTTGTGAATATAAAAACACACAATTTTTAATTTTTTACAGACATGTTGGCAAACGCAATCAACATTGATAAATGAAAAAACAGCGTGGACTAGACGGACTTGTGTCCTGAAGCTTTATAAAATATGATTGCCTTTCGAACTACATTATTTTTGTGATGGAATTGAACGAACGAAGTAAAATAACGGCATAACCTAGATAAAAGATTTTAATGACACCTAGTGATTATGATTTGGTTATGAGCAAACCTAGAAAAAAGTCGATTAATATGTTAATCCACACGAAAAGTTATGTAAAATACAATATTACGCTTGTGTATATGACCGAATAATGACCACCTCATTTTTACTTTCAGAATTGAATAAATAGGTCTTCATATATATTCAATTCCGAAAGTATAGGAAATATGAGATGTTAACAAATTGGGCATTACAGCCACTAACGGGCATTTTTCTCTTCTAAATTGGCTTGTCGCAGCTATGAAAACTAATATTAAAAAATAAACTGCATAATTTGATTGTTAACCCAGAAAATTAAAATTCACTACTCCAAATTTTTTATATCTAGAAATAATAACGAAAGGAACTAAAAAAGAAGAACTACCTACATGTACTTCCACACTTTAAATTCACAAATAAAAATAACATCAAAAACAAAAAATAACACATGTGAAGTAAAATCAGCTCTGTATTATTATATTACCAAGAAAGTTTAAGCACCCTTATTAACCGATATCTACTTGTCCCATGGTGGTTACCTACCATTGTTCTTTTATGCAGGGTAACCTATAAAGAGACGTGCTTTCAGAAGACGAAAATTATAAGGCGCATTCTTTTTCAACATTGAACTGTTTTACCTCAGAAATAGTTACCCATTCCATTTTATACCACAGCTTAGCAGTAGTGCAGTGGACATGCGCATTATGTCCCATAACTTCTTGTGAGCTTATGCAGCCCTGGTAGTAAATAGTCGTGAATAGTTTTATACGCAAGCGCTGTGAGATTCTGCTTTGGGGTTCTCATACTAAGTAGTTTTGGCTTTGCACACTACCAAGTACCAACTGTGTGAACTAAGTATGTAGGTACTCGTTTTGAACCAAGGAGTTTTGATCAACTATAACATCTTCTTTGCAAAGCTGTAACTTAATTTTAAAAGAGATGACATAATAGATTAGATTAGAGTATTTATATATTCAGCTTTCAAAAAAAGTATCGTAGGTATCTAAATGGTATCTCAAAGAAACGAAGTGACATTTGATAATCCTTAGAAAACCTCGCTGGGAAATCATAATGATCATTAATATAGCCTATTTCGTCTTGGGGCACTAAGCTCTATCCCTTTCCTACCGTCTACACTGAAACATGAAAACTCGCCATCTCCAATACAGTTATGCTCTCCTGGTACCCAGTAGTTTCGAATAGTTGTACCTAATCGATATTCTGGAAGATACGCCATTTTGGTTCCGACGCGAGGTATTGCGTAGAATATACCTCCATACCCACACTCCAGCTCCCTTACCTTTCCACCTGCAAGCTGCAATTATCAGAAAAGAGATAGCAAGACGCTAAAACTGCATGTGCAAGGAGATAAAATGCCAGTAAATCAGGCTCTGTTTTAAAGTTTCCGATGTAATCGTTGTTAGTTCTCCGAGTTTAAATATTAATCTGAAGAGATTGAAACAAAAACTAACTAAAACTAAACGAGAACTAAAACGTAATACCTCTTTGTCTTTTGCTAAAGTTTTCTGTGGACAGGTTTCAAAATGTCGAATGACAACGCAATAATTAAAAGTACCTTTACATTTAATACGTTGTGATTCAAAATGTTCGATCAAAACAAAACAACATGCTTCGGATTATCCGCGTCACTGCCGAAAAGGCGTTCAATTTTAATAATTCTAGATTCGTTCAAGAATGTGACCCTAATCAAAAGATCTGAAAAATTACTGTTTCGAAGTCTAACGTCAAAGTACCAACTTAAGTCGAATTTACCCTTTATCTAACCCAGACCTACGCATATCAAATCAATGGTTTTGCCCATAGCCGTGATTACAGCGAAGGTAATTCGGCCCATGGCCTTGCAGCATTATGTTACGATTACAGGGTTTAGACACAGGAAGTGAAAATAGTCACGTTATGTTTGATCACTCTGTGTGACATTACTCTTTTCCGTGAGAATATTGTATGTGCGAATTTTAATGCATGTTTACACGTAGCAAGGGGATATCTTGCTGAAAATAACTATCGTCGCTCTCATTTATCAAGAATTTAATAAAGAACGTTAGTAAATTCCCTTCTTGAAATCTCTGCTATTTTATTTTAATTTTTAAATTCATATTTCATTCACTCCTCGAGATTAATAAATAAATTGCCAGGATTACGCACGTGGCTTGGTAGACCTTTATTATTATAATTACACGTGGGCACGTGGACTTAAACTTATTTTTTTGGGAGCCGTCCCACGTGAGCACGTTATTTTCCTCAGTAATTTTACTCCAACTTATTTCTTAACGATAAAATATTTTCAATTCACCCTATTTAAGAACCTTTGATGTTGTTGCGCTCGCCCACACCGGCATTTAATAAACTAAGTTAGAAAAGTAAAATTTTTCCCTTCATAATAATTTTAAAGGTTTCGCAAGCATTTCGTTTGATAAGTTTCTATGGAAAAAGAAAGTGCTTATTGCTCTTGCATGGTAGGTGTAACGGTTGACAAAAATAACCAAAAGAAATGTTGTTATCCGATATCGCGTTTAAGTATATCCCGTTATTAACAATTTAAGTGTAAATAACCATGATAGTTTCTAAAGTTTTATTGTTCTAGTATTTTCTGGTGAAGAAAGGAAAAATATATTTTTTTTAAATTTTAATAATCGGTAGAGACTGATTTGGTAGAGACTAGAGACCATTTACTTTTTATCCTTTCTTAGTTCTCGTTTGGAGTCGTTTGTTTTCTTTAGTTGACATAAATACAGAAAACAACAAAACACTGCCTAGCAATTGCTAAAAGTCGGTAAAGGATTAAGAGAGTATAAGAATTCCTCTACTAAAATCCAAACATTTAATTACGTATGTTGAGCTTTGTAGGTAGTAAATTACGCGAATCTGTTATCCAATGCAAATCATTACTTTACATTAACTTTAAATTGCTAAGTAACATTAAAGTACTTTCTTACGTAGTGATTCTTCCGTGGTGGTGGCCTGCCAAGAATCCCATATCATTAGCATTCACGACTTATTTATGGGTCACATACCAGAAGTGTTCTATACTATTCTATACTGCCCGCTGAATGCCACTTCTAGGCAAAAACCTCCTTATTTATAGTAGATAGTTTTATTCTATCAGAGTTTTTGAGCTATATTTACTACCATCTATAATGATAGATGGTAGTAGATGTAGCACTAAAACAATGATGGTAGCATATGTAGCAAAAACTCTGTGTATGAGTTTGGCTCTTAGAATAGACAAACTCAAAAACAGTCCGATCCATTTAATACTTATACGTGAAAAAGTTACAAAAATCCGTTTTACCGCTTTAATAAACTAAGGTCAGCTCCCGGGTTTTCCTAATATTAAGTTCCCATAGGTTTTATCCCTTCACTTAACGTTGACAAGATAAACTAACTAAAGTTTACCAAAATCAACACAGTAAATGGGTTGTAAGCTTAATAAGCAGGAAACTTAGAATATAAATTGAAATAAAATAGGAAAAAATACCCAAGGGCCCTTGATTTATTCAATAGGTAGTACATGAAGAATGAAAACCTCCACGAGGCTATTGTCTTGTCTGCTTGTGATTTTTAAAGCTAACTATTCGAAAACAGATAAACACTTTAAAGAGGGTAGGAATTGTAGGACTTGGTACAAGCAACCGACTTTCGGTTAGATAAATAAATTGAATTAAATGAAATGAAAATTCACACATATCTAGCAAAAATGAAAGTGTAAACTTATTTCCTATTTTACGCCGCTTCGAGGAAAATTGGCCAATTCTGTCAAAAAGAATCTAATAATAATAATGAACTAAATCAATAAATATGATCAAAATCACAAAATATTACCAATGAGGTTGAAATTGGTTTGTAAATATAATTTGCTCCAACTATTTCGCAAGGCGCTATAAAAATGTGTATGTTTGGGGTTTTATTAGTATTGTATTGAATCTTATAGTCATTAAAAAATCTTTATATTTTAAAGAAAATAGATAAGATATTAAAGCAGTAGTTTGGCAGAAATGCGTTAAACCAGAAGTAGAAGTAGTAGTTTTGTTGTTTTTTTTATTCATTTGGTGTTTCCTGTGAGGGCTAAAACGCCGAACTAATTTTTTATATTTTCTCCAGGGATTATTAGAAAACTACACAAAATATTGTACCTAATATGAAATATTTTATCGTGTATCTGATTTTGGTCATATTTTGTGATTATTTTTATTAATTATATTAGATTAGTTTTAGAGAAAAAACGCTAAGGACAGAATCGGACAATTTTACGCGGAGCCCCCCCATGAATAATTTGAAATGTCACATGTCCAAGTGTCCTGTATAAAGGAAAAACAAAACACTGGTGACTTTTACCCCAAAATAAGCAGAGCTATTGCTTGAAAAGGTTGAAACGCTGACATTTTTTGGTATGAAACGCCGAAAATGAATTTGTGGTGAGAGCCTGCGGTGCGAAACACCGCTACACCAAAATTAATAAACAAAATACATGATATAAATAATTTTACTCGTTGTAATCCTTTATGAGTAGCAAGTATTTAATACCTGTATTCCATTATGGTAGGCAAGGTGCTGACGGTACTTTATGTAGAATGATTTTGTAACTACCTATTATCCGGTTTTCTTTGAACTCCCTTCACGTTTGCAGACACGTGTGTAAGAATGAGCTAAACAGTTTGACACCTATCAATTTTCCATGAAAAGAAGCTCGTACCTATAAAATTAAATACAATCAGTAGAGGCGTTATTCTTCACTACTATGTAATAAACCATCTTCATTCCAATGGGTGTGAAACATCCTGTTATTTTCTTTTTGTCATTCTAGAACTGATTTTATCTCGTCATTATGAATTGACAGATCAAGTAAAGTTTTATTCTGTCTTAGCTTGAACCCCGCACAAACTCGTTTTTGAATGCTCCCCCTATCGTTGCGTAGATCGGTACTGGTTGAGGATTTGTGGTTTTTCTATTTTTATGGTTCTTTTGAAAAACTCGCGTACTGGCTATTTTCTGTATTTATTAGGAGGTATCCACGCTCAAGGGGCCTCCCCTACAAAAAGACAAGTGTTTAGCTGTTTTTGCTCTAGGTTTGTCGAGGCTGTATCTCTTGTACCATATATAGGTATTAGGTAAACACATGAAACTTTCTATAATTGAGTAACTGTTCAAATTTAATTCAAAAATAAAGTAGAAAATTAAAGGGAGTCTCCAAACAGTTGGTGTTTTTTGAAATAGGTTTGAACGATGGGATCAACCTTCCGTGTGCGAGTATACTTGCAATTGGCCGGTTTATTTTTGTTATCATGTCAGATAATTGTTTCTTTCGACACTGGTTGTCTGTGCACCACAGTGGGAACCAAAAGCAAGACTATGTACTACCTACAAATATGTTTATATGTTCCATTCCATCTCTACTATTTTTTTTTGCTTTTGTGTATATATTTACTTTTTCATATGGAATTATTATTCTGAAATAAACGTATTATTATTATTATTATCAAAATGCGGCTAATGAGCGGTGAAAATAGTATGAGTGAAACACACATGAATACTTCTGAATGCAGTTGTGGTTGATTGATTAATTAATCTCAGATTTATTAACTTGTTTTGTGAAAATATCACTCAAAATATGCTCATTATCGAACCTATTTCACGACCCCTGGGTCACTCTGCCCGTCACTCTGCAAGAGAATGGCAACGACAGGGGTCCTCGCCAGGGAACAGGGGACAGTGGAGTTTATAATTATTCTGCTAGTGGCTGTGGCCCGATTTTCCGTTTGCGCCTAGCCTTAAATAAACCTAGGCTAAAACGGACTGAAAGCATCGCAGCTTGTCAATTAGAAATAATGGAACCTAACTGATGTTGACATTTCTTTTTCGAGCTTCAGACAGGTTACTTCGTGAAATGGCTGCGCTGTCACAGTGATATAAGTACTCCGACAATTCTTTGAATAATTGATTTCTGTTAATGGTTCAGAGGACGTACTCATAAAAACGAAATCGTAGTTTTTGATTCGTTTTAATGCAAACAGTTTTGTACGAAAACGTACCAGATATTTCGATTTTCCTTTTCCGAGTAGGCTCTCAGATTTATTTTCCACTGCCTATCTTTCTCACTTCGACGACATGGTTCGTTCATCGTACATAAACTCATTAATAAAGAGAACCGAGTATGTTCCCTAGATTCATAGTAGGACTCTAGATTAAATTAAGTAGGTTCTTTAAACGCATGGTTTTTGTACGTTTTTTTTTCTAACTGATTCATCTACTAACAAGAAATATCATGAATGCTTCTATAAGTTTCTATAATCACCAGCTGCTTATCTTGATAGAATTTGTTTTGACTCCATGGGAATATGTCAAACAAAGGAGGTTCATTACGGTAGGTAGGTATCTACTTGTTTAAAACAGGGTATTTTGTATAGTACCTATTATATTATATAAGGTGACGCAGACGAATAACGAGTCGACGACGTATGATTATGCCCTCCTAGCCGAATTTCGGCCACGGCGGCGGCCAGGTTCCACGAAGACAGCCAAGTGTGCAGGACATATTAAAGTGCACAAGTGTGTGTGCAAACATAGATGCCCTCTCTATTTCTACTCTCATAATCCGATGGGACGACGTAGAGTAAGCTCAGAATATGTAGCACAGTGGGCTAAATATTCTCAAATAAATAGTTTATTGTTAGTTTGTGATCGTACGAAAATTAAAAGTGAAATTTTCTTGAACATACCGTCGTAAAAATACTTACATACCATTTCTATGGCATCCTACTTCATCGTACTACAGAAGTGGGGCCCCGGTGGTTTCAATCGAAGATTTTGACAGGCAGTTCGACAAAAGACAAGTGCCTATTAAATTCAGTGGCCCGTCTGCCTCTACCTTAAAATGCTTTTCAAGTTTTACAATTACTTACTGTACTATAAAGGTAGCTGAGGTATGTGTGGGATAACTGCTTGGTTGGCCGAATACTGCGAGTTAAACCAATTACGAAATATTTATACTTATCACTCATTGTATATTTTACTATAAAAACTATCGTAGTTTAACTCATTGTCTAGTTTTTGCGTGGGATTAATGTAGAATTTAACTGCTTTTATTGTTACATAAGGCTTCTAATGTCACGATGGTGTACAACTAAAAACTGATAACTTTGAACTAAATAAAGAGCATTGCAAAAATCATTTATCACAATCTGTTATTACGATTTGAATGGGGAAGCCCCTTCGCAATCGTTTCCCTCACCCCCGTCGCATAGTAAGGGGAAATAATTACATTGAATTTGAAGTTTGACTCTAATTGCATATAATTTAGCTTTGCATGCTACTTAGGTAGTACTCGATGAATATTTTACGCGTAATTATTGACTACTCAATCGGATATAGGGAAGCCCTAATAGGCCTATCTAATTACACCCTACAACCAAAATAGAATTATAAACGGAGACAACGAGGTACAATGTTTCACCCTTGACAACAAAGTTCCGCGAATCCATATGTTTTCAAAATTAGCAATGGCTATGTTACGTTCGTGTTACAAACACAACAACAGTCATTAGGTTTCACAATGGCACATTGAATGGCTATTGATGATTTGGTGCTTGTGTGATAGGAATACCGCCGCGGTGTGATTTCGACACGGTGACCATGGCTCTATCCTTCATTATTATTATTATATGTTTTGCTGAATTATATCCACTCTCAAATTCAAAAGAAATTGTTTTTATACTACACCTGCTCGGAAAGTTGCCTATTCCTTTTCCATTTATAGAATAGAAAGTATGTCTTTGCAGGCCTATAGTAAACCGGGAGGAAAAACTCTATGGAATTTCATTTCTCACGTGTTTTAGCGAGAGGAAAAAGTGTGTGGAAATCCATTTCTAACGTGTCATTTTTTTTTAATTTCCTGAAAGATCGGCAGGTAGCTATGGTTATTTTCGTTCGGTCAAACGACAAAAAGTTTTTACTCCAAGTCCATTAGGCCTCCTCCGATTTCCGAACAATATTTTGAAAAAAGAACCGAAAGGCTGGCGCGGTCAATGAGGTTTTACCAACATCATTGGGTGCGATTTCAATTAATAATTAATTCTACTTTTTATTTTCCTGGAAGGTGTAGTATAAAGCACTATTTATCACTCGGCAGAAAGTGCGATTCCGACCTCGTGTGTTTTAAGGCCCTCGGCTGCGCCTCGGGTCTGCGCCAAAACGACACACTCGGTAGGAATTGATCACTTTCTCGCCTTGGTGTAAAATGCACTATTGTATGCGAGAAATATGGCTATGGCGCTCATTAGGGGAGGCCTATGTCCAGCAGTGGACTAATATAGGCTGATGATGATGACGATGATGATGATGATGCGAGAAATACTAGATTAAACGCAAAAATATAAAACCAACCTAATAGTGTGAGGCGACTCGCACACAAAGAGTTCAGTACCATCGTGCAATACCTATTATATTTTTTTAATTTTACTTTGGCAAAAGTAACCAGCAAATCCCAAATTGAAATTTTTCGATTGATTGAAAAAAAGTTAAGCGTTTCCATGACGCGGTCACTTATCCAGCGAGTACTGACCACGCCTGACGTTGCATAATTTCAGTGATCGGTTTTCAACGTAGCATGGACGTTGGCCCCCTTAATTAAAACAGTCTGCTTACAAAAGGACAGACAGACAGCGGAGGCTTAGTAATAGGGTCTCGTTGGCATCCCTTGGGTACGGAACACTAAAAACTTCGACTATCAGTAGGTACACTTAATAATGAACAACTAGATGTAAGTATTTATAGATGGACGAACAATTACAACCAACGTGCTTTAGGTTTTCAGCAAGTCGCGTACTACGTTGTAAACATAATGATTATGTCATGTCGAAACATTTTGTGAAACCTGGCAAACAATAGTGCAATATGTACACAGCCGATGTGTTCCATTGTGCCGATGGATGCGGATCAAAACGTACCTAATTGTGTCAAAACGCTACAAACAATACAGCCGACGCGCCTCGCGACAGGCAGCCTCTAGCCGAGTGATCACCAGCTACCGTAAACAACCACCAATCTAAACAAGATAGATTGTTTTGAAATAATTTGAAAGATATAAAATAATCGTTCTTTGTTACAGGACAATTGGAGATAACAAGGTATGACGGCTACGCACGGAGGCGGTCGTGAAGATGACCGTCCAGAAAAGGATTCGATATACACAATCAAGTCCGGACTGAAGAACGAGGGCTACCAACACGACCGCGGCTCAACCGACGATATCGTCAAACCCCCGCCGCTACCCACAGAGGAAGACAACTACCCCACCGGCAAAGTAAAGCTATCTCGAAACGAGAAATGGAGAATACTGAAGAACGTGGCGGCTGTAAGCTGCGCGTTCATGGTGCAGTTCACAGCGTTCCAAGGGACGGCGAACCTGCAGTCGTCGATCAACGCTGCGGACGGGCTCGGGACTGTGTCCCTTAGCTCGATATACGCCGCACTAGTAGTATCCTGTATATTTGTGCCCACGTTCCTGATCAAGAGGCTAACTGTCAAGTGGACGCTTTGCTTGTCCATGATGTGTTACGCGCCGTACATCGGTGCGCAGTTCTACCCCGCTTTCTACACGCTGGTGCCGGCTGGAGTAGTGGTGGGCCTCGGCGCGGCTCCCATGTGGACCTCCAAGGCGACGTACCTCACGCAAGCCGGTAGCGTGTACGCGAAGTTGACGGACCAAGCTGTCGATGGGATCATCGTACGGTTCTTCGGATTCTTCTTCCTGGCTTGGCAGACGGCTGAGCTTTGGGGAAATCTGATCTCCAGTTTGGGTGAGTTTTATTTCATCAGTTTTGAGATTGAAAAAAATTGTCCGATGGGAGAACGAACGAAATTTATCTCACGTACTGAGACCGCACATACTTCCAACGAGAACCCCATCCTTGAAATTCCCATAGCTGACGAGCCATTGAATAAATTCCATTGACAGCTGATTATGACGATAGTAGGTGACGTCAAGAACCGCGTGTCAGAAACCAAGCCGTTCGACACTCACACACGTATAAGTACGTACAGTCAGCTGCACAGACATGTATACACTTCCAAAGTTTAACATTTATTTTACTCGGAACAATTCAAATAGAAGGACATGCAAACGTTTTTCGTACAAAGAAGTCATCGTACTTCGCCAGAATGCGGTACATAAATTATCACAATTACTATATACTTACTATTTAGTCAAATTGAAAACTTGGGAGTGTATACATATTTTTGCAGCCGACTGTACGTGCAGTTATCGGAATCAAACTTGGACAGGATTGAATTAACGTTGTTAAGGAATATGTTTACCCTAAAATTTAGACAGGTATTCTTATTAACGCTCCTTTAGGTATGGTCCCTATTACACAGGGAAAACTCACAAGCTCATGTAGGAAATTGACACTTGCTGAAAAGGAATTAGAAAATTTCAAAGAGTATCTCAGACAGCAGCAGATCATTCGTAATTACGACGAAGGCAAAACTAAACACCGCGGCATTAACGAATGTTATCTTTCCTTATCAGTTTGCTACTACTGGCCGTGAAAGAAAGATCACGTGACCAAGTTCATAAATGACTGTAAAATATGCGTACAAGCTAAGTATGACAGGAATCCCATTAGGCCTAAACTCAAGATCGTGCCACCGGCAATGAGGGCCTTTGAGATAGTTCATATGGACGGATTCATTGCCAAAAATGAGAAGTAGTTACTTACGTTACTTTTAAATTGGGCCCTATGCGACTAACAACTCATTATCATACATTTTACAATACATAGAATTAAAAGAAATGGACTCTAATATTAACTTAGTATGGGTGCAACTATCGGAAATAAATCAGTTACGCAGTCTACGCATATTAGCTAGATACATTTTACATAGCGAATTAAATTATACGCATCGCTTCTATTAAAATCTTTATAGCTAACTCGTTTTAGAAGAGGTTTAGTAGATGGTCTTGGATCTTGGAGGGTATAGACTCTCAAGGTCAACTCCGTCAATCTGAAAAAGCTGCAGGACATTCAAGATAAAATCCACCAGCAGGAGACCGTGCGGATAGAACAACCCTCAACGTTCAACACACCACGACCCTCTTCTACGGTGCACTATCTTCAAAAATAATCGTTGATCTGAGGGGGGATATGTTATACCTATTGGTTCAACCCGATTTGCCGACCTTCACTATGACCGCTCTATTACTTGCTGACTGTGAATGATAACTCTATACCTCTATATGGATTAACTAGCTAATTTTTACTATCTCGTAAAAAACATAAAGAGAAAGTAATTAAATTTATATGTAAAACAGTTTATTTTTTAGAAACCCGGCATTGTCCGCTGGAAAAATTGAATAGAAAAATGTTATTTAATCTATGTCAGAAATTCAGAAGAGTAAAGTCAAAAATTCTTTCAGTATTCTCATCCGGAGTGCACAGTTCAAACTCCACATCACACAGCAACAGCTCGGGTACCCTGCCGACCTGTGGAGCAAACTTCTGCATGATCGGCGGAGGTCACCACGACAACCAGAACCTACACCGGCCCCCAGATAGCGAGATCTATGAGATCAGCGCCATATACCTTGCCTGTGTAGTGGTCGCTGTGCTCATGGTGGCACTTCTCGTCGACCCATTGTCTCGGTAAGTGATAATTTGGAACTAACTCCGAACTCGGCAAAGCGGCAATATCTCGCTCATCAGTAATTGTGCATTAACCATCTGCCTTACGACATCTTCACCCGACCAAAGTCTACAAACCCTACTCCTATCTGAGCTCTCTCCTTAAACTTTTTCTAATGATTTCTACAGATACATTATCCAACTTTATGACCAGCGATTTAGTGCGTGGATAATCATGTATACAATCATACCAAGCTGCATATAGGTAAAAAACATTGGCTCATGCTGACCTGACCTTGAGTTTATTAAAACTTCCTACCTCCGTTTGTTCTAATCAATTTAACCGTCCAAGTAATTTACGAAGTCACTACATATCTGCAATAAAACAAGATCAAAACATCAATGTTTTTTATAGATTTTAATTGCCTTTTATGATGGTAAATTGCAACTTGAAACTACCCAAGCGTCCAAACTGATGTTACCAAATCTATCATATATTTTTTGCGAGTACCCATCTTCTATTCTTACACTGATTGGTATGTTATTGGTTTCAGTAATCGATTATTTTTTGTTCAAAATTGCTATCCAAAGATGTCAGTGGCCCTCGTTGATAGCAAGTTGGTGCTCAGCCACCTATTGTACAATTGACAACGGTACTAGTAAAGTAATCTTGAAAACATGTAATTCTGTCTTCTTGAACATATAAGTTGGTTAGATCACAAATAGAGGTTGTGATGATAAACTTAACGGTGTATTTTTACAGTTACGGTGAAAAGCAAAGGAACACAGATCCTTCAAGAGAAATCTCTGGCATCCAGCTCCTGTCCGCCACCGCCTATCAGCTGAAAAAACCCAACCAACAGCTGCTCATCCCTATCACGCTCTGGATTGGAATGGAACAGGCATTTATTGGTGCTGATTATACTCAGGTGTGTTATAAAGTCAGAATGAGCGAAGTGTCTAAATCCACACTGCTACCAAGTTCAGTATCATAGCTGACTTAAGATCTGAAGCGTAACCTGTTTTGTGGATGGTTAGCTTACAGGTAGCCAGTACCGTGAGTTTTCGCATTTTATACTCGCTAGCGGCTGTAGTTAAAAAAATGTATCAGACCTTCTTCAGCGCTTCTAGCGGATAGTACTCAAATGTTAGTAGATACTCAAATACGCAGTGTACGTTGTTGTACGTAGTAAACTATACTACAGCTACTGTAGTTAGAGCTTCATTTGCTTAGAATTTGGTACCATGAGTTACATATTTGACAGATGTCATACTGACATTTCTTTATTGTCCTATTGATTGATGTCCTCCGAGCCGAATTTCGACCACGGCGGCCAGTCTCAACGGATATTAGCCAGATGCGCAGGAGATATTACAGTGCACAAGTGTGTGCGCAAACACAGGTGCACTCTCTAATCCCTCTCTCTCATAATCCGATATGACGACAGACCGACACGACCGGTGGTGAGAGGTCAGAAGGCTTAATTTCGTATACAGCCCAGCACCTCGAATCGTTTGATTTTTCTTTGTTTATACGTATCCAATTGTTGAGTTTTTAATCCAATTTCAATCTACGTACATAGCGTCTTATTGATATCCACTGGTCGTGACTATTCACAGTACCTATGTGTAGTCATATTGATATTAAACACAACTCCAATTTCCAAAGCATTTTCTTTTTATTGAAAACAACATGAATGGATTTGCAAATATAAAATATACCATGTACTTGAAACGTGTGATTCCATCGTAGAATCTTTCATAAATTGCATCGGCAAAATATGATACAAAATAAGACATAACATTCGTTTCTTCAGGTTTATGAACTAAATTGATTCCGAGAACTAGAAAATTATATATTACTCAACTTGACCTCAAGGGTCGCATTCTAATGCTCTAGCTCTGTTTATTCCAACCCCATTGTTGTTGTTAGTGACATTTTTTATCTTAGATAATCAAGATTATCAAATAATCCGAAATATCAAAACATCCGACTTGGCCTTTATGCTCCTTACTACATTCAAATTTATCAAAGACTTTTGATCTAGAACTATTTATTGTTTACTAATAGTCTATATTAAATATTCTGGTTGCTACCACATGACCAAACTTTTACTTTATTTGCTTGCTTTAAAAAAAATCACAGTATAGACGGCAGCCAATGTATAAAATAAAATAAAATTCTTCATCAACATATATTTCCAGGCGTACGTGTCATGTGCTCTCGGTATCCGCTCGATCGGATACGTGATGATCTGCTTCGGAGTGGTGAACGCCATCTGTTCTCTTCTCTTTGGCTCAGCCATGAAGTACATCGGGAGATTCCCTATCCTGGTGATGGGTGCAGCGCTTCACCTCGGTCTGGTCGTCTGGCTGCTGGTCTGGAGGCCTAGTGCTGACTCACCTACCACTTTCTTTGTGATCTCTGGGCTGTGGGGCGTCGGTGATGCTGTTTGGCAGACGCAAGTTAATGGTGAGTTTTGGAAAATCGGCAATGAGCCAGTATAGTTTATCATCAGTATAGTAAAGTACATCACTTCTAGTATGAGTTGTGCCAATTACCAAACTAGAAAAGGTTTTCGAGAGCACATTTAGTAGATAGTTTACTACCGCTGACTTGACAATGTTGGTACACCGCCTTCATAATCAGAAAAATTGCTACTCTCAATTTTAGCTAGGGGTGCTGAAAGCCAATAGATGTATAGAAGGAAACGTATACTTTTATAGTTTTCGTTTTTAATTTAGCAAAAATTAAAAATTAGTTTTCAGAATCTTAAAATATTTTAACCATTTTAGTCTGTAAAAGTCATCGACTATAGATTATTGGTCTATATTAAGTGAAAGTTCAAGTTCGTTTTCAAAAACACAGAAATTGCAAATTCTGCATTATAGGACTCTGGACTTGATTCGAACAAAAATATATTTTTGGTGCGTGCGGCGCTTTTGCGGACTACGGTCATTGACCACGTCTGATTGGAAACCGCTTGAGGCAAGAATTCAGGATCGGAATCTGTGACACTTATGTTCGGAATAAAAGAAAATAAAGACATGGTAATGCTTACGATAATCCCTCAGAACATAGAAGTATCCCACTAGTTGCTGTTACACAGCAACTACTTTCCTTTTGCAGGAAGCCGCGAAATAATGCTTCATAAATTCCGTAAATACAATTAGAAAAGATCAAATTCTTAATTAATAATACTCTAAGACTCCCCGCATATCGCATAGCAGAACATTGGCGTTGACAAGGCAGCGCATGGATCAAAAATATTAGCTATAGCCTAAAGTTACCCTTCACGCGAATACAACGTGTCTTCGTGCGATTTGGGGTCATGGCCTCCTGCATAACCGAGCGTTGCACCATGCGTCTCCCGCTAAGACGGTTGTACAATCACCTTCAACGTGTGCACTCGCAGCTTTTGGGTGTGAATATTGATTAATAAATAATGCTGGACAAATCACACAGCAAGCCCCAAGCTAAGCAAAGCTTGTGTTATGAGTACTAGATAACTGATATTAGGTACTTACTTATTATAATTATTGTAACATTAATGAAATATGTTCCAAGTGTTCTGGGTGTAATGTATCTACATTACAACCAGAACACTTGGAACATATTTCCGCATCTGCAGAAATATGTTACAAGTGTTCAAATGTGGGTACAAATATTTGTTCTGATGCGGAAATCGAACTAGCGGCGGCTTTGAGTTCGTCAATATCAGCTTCTAAATTTCGACATAAAATGATTGATTTCTATAGAAATCCCACACCCAAATGG
Source organism: Eupithecia subfuscata (assembly GCA_963564075.1). Taxonomy (NCBI): domain Eukaryota; kingdom Metazoa; phylum Arthropoda; class Insecta; order Lepidoptera; family Geometridae; genus Eupithecia; species Eupithecia subfuscata. The sequence goes on from OY751095.1 coordinate 17,824,189, forward strand.
CTTACAGCCAGTTGTTTTCTTTTCTTCTTCTGCAAATTTAAGTGAAGAGAATTAATTAATAAGTAAATAAATAATGGTGAACAATTCAAACAGCATTTAGCCCCGATCAACAATTTACTTCTTATTGACGTGACAACGTCTTATAATTCGATAGAGCCGGCTGCACGCACGAAAAAACATGACGTCATGCGGCGTTACCTCGCTCTGAGGCGTTCCATGTAAGGCTTGAAGTGCAAGCGAGAGCGCTCGACATCCGTCTCTCTCCTACTTGAGTGAGCGATGCGTCTGCGTGGACAGCTGCTATACTATAGTACATTTACATGTTTTGATCGAGTATGAAATGCTACCATTCCATCAGTATTTTCTTAAGACGTTGTCACGTTCAACTATCGTCAGTAAACCGACTTTACAGACAACCAATTTTTTGATAATAATTTTGGTTTAAAATTTATCTATGAATAATAAAATTAAAGAGATTGGTGGGAGATCGCACGAGACCGCACCGAGTGGAAAGATTTGGGGGAGGCCTTTGCCCAGCAGTGGGACAAACCAGGCTAGATAAAAAAAAAAAAATTAACCAAATATTTCAAATTAAATAATACTGTCATCAATCAGTGCAAAGTTTCCCGTATCAGCATGACAGCAAATTTGCCAAAAATTTTAAAGCTGGAACTCAACAAAGTACTCCACTGGCTGAAATGATATCAAATCAAATATTTATTCATATGTACTTACCTTTACAGAATTATTATGGAAGCTTAAATTGGTTATACTTGTAGATATTTTTGCGTTACGTAGGTACGTACTTACTTATTTATTATGTTTAAGGCATTCGCGTATGAGCCATCCAAACCTTTTTCGTTAAAGATTATTTTATTTCGCGTTTTCCTGTTATGAAGTCGTGTTTTGCTCTTAAAATTTTGATTTTCCGTAAATCTTTGTTTCTCCTTTTTATCCTGTTTCGTAAGCTAATGTGTTTGTTGGTATGGTAATCTCCAAGCTACGGAATGCAAACTCAGACTTTCGATTGGTGATTTTCCTTATAGCCGAAAGCTCCACCTTTATGTACGAGTGTCTCGAAGCAAGTCAATAGATATTTTCTCTACATATTTTATTGACAGAGAAAATTACAATTAAAAAATAGAAACAAATTAGAAGTAGTATTTACAATTGAAACAGTTAGCTAACTGCGGACTGTCGCAAACAGGCTACAGGGCTCTACATTGATATCGCCATGTAGAGACACGCTGCTTGTAGAGTGCTATAGACTATCGCCAGCAGTAACCTCGACCGTGGAATTGATCTTTAACATCGAGGGCCAGTTATTTGATACAACCTACCCGACAGTATAATATTTTATTGCCAGATAATGAGGAAAATCTAAATAACAAAATAGATGATTCGGTATTATTTACCCACAGTACCTAGCTAATAATTACTACCTACATTATTTTAATGGTTTTTCCTGTTTCATAAAAAAACTTTTAGTTAGGTTCCTTCGGTTTTATTGGCCGTACTTGTGTTCATTATGTTTACGGATAATCGTGATTTACCAGCTGTGAAAATTAGCTGCACTATGCAATAGTACTTTATGAGTTATTTTATGGCACAATCGTTAACCTACTGGATATAGATATAGGTTTTTAAAATACCTATATCTATCTATACTAGATAGATATTATAGGTATTTTAATTTCTCGTAGGCGTTCTCTTATTTTAAAAACAAAACACTTTAGAAACCGCCTGTAGCAGACCTGCTATTATAGTACCAATATAGGCTAAAAAGCTCTCATAACCCTTGAAATAATTATTTTTGAGATTAAAGTGGGTAAATGCCTTGAAGCTAACGAGTAAATCTACCTAAACCAATTAGTAACTATACTACATTTAAGTCACTTTACTATAATAGGTACTTCATTGAACAGATAAGAGACTTGATTTTCTATATTGTAGAATGAAAATAATACAATCTTGGAGTATTGAATCCATAAATATCAGTCTGCCTAAGACGCTTACCGTCTATCTTAAGCTCTCTATACTCATCATCTCAATAGGGTAAATCCTAACGCCCCCGCCACACTTGCTGAGTTTACCTATCCCACGCTTGCCACTTTACTTTATACATGAATAAATTAAGCCGGCTATTATAAAGTGCTGCATGCAAGTTATATCGATGTAAATCTATGTGTTTATTTTAACACTTGGGACTTTACGACGTTATAAAATTGACACCGTGCCAATAATAGGATATCCTTGACAATAAACATAGAACCTCATTTCTGATTCCCTTGGTGCGGAAGTATTGTCACAAAACTACTTAATATAAAATTCAATGTCTTCAAGATGATGCATTTATTGTTATTGTTTTATGTTAATTGAACGGAAGAGGATCTCAAGATCAATGTTATGCCGGAGCCGAATTCACGTAGTTCTGTCGTAGTTTTTGCTTTGATAAAGTTGCATTACAGTTTTCAATAGGTATACATTTACTTTATTTATTTTATTTGCCCGCTACTCGAAATTCCCGCTGCCCATTAAAACCAAATAGCGCGTACTTTACAACAATAGAACCAATATAATAAATACCGTAGTACTAATAATAATGTAGTAATTCTGTGTTAAAATCAAACAATAGAGCCGCAAATACCAACCTAAGAGCTACAGAATTTGCTACCTAGCAACCTCTGGAGCTTCTTATTGTTCATAACAGGAGGGAGATTTTTGTAATCCGACCCCCGTTTGCGATAATTGGACAAAGATGTGGGATTTGGCAGCTGTGGGGGAAAATATGATACTGCAGAGCAACCGAGATCAAGGCCCAGTCGACTTTGCTAGGTTTTTTAATTTGACGTATTCTGTGGCCCGGCGGGTGAAGGTCCGTCTTAGTCTCAGGACGTTGTGGGTTGTTTTTTCTTGTAAATGATAAGTACTTCCAAAGAAAGAACTCTAACCAGACATGCTTTCAATAAGAATTTAATGAAAAAAACATCTGACGCTTTTTTAAAATGGCTTCCAAAAACGGTATCTAAAATCATTGAAAATTTTTGTGGACTTTAAATGACTGTAAAAAAATGTCCGTAGTCACAGATAGCTAGGACATCGCTTCCCCCGGGGAACAAAGTCGTAAAGCACTATTACGACTGTTTTATGTTTTCTTATTTTTTACTTCCATAAGTGATGTGCTATAACTGTAATTTTATTCAGATTTTTTGCAAAACGTTTATTGAAAAAATCACGTGGATATCTTTATTCCAGGGAAATTATTATGTACACAATCTCATTAGGTAGATACTACTCGTTTACATAATTTTACTCTCCGGAAATAAAACGCAACGATGTATAGTAATTTTACAGTTTGAGTCAGAAGCCCAGGAGACGAAATTCATAATATTTCCGCAAAAAGAGTGGTAATAACTTATTATGTTCTAGACATTCATCAATACTACCCTCGCAATGTACGGTTACTGTGTTATGATCAAACAGTAAAACAACCCTAAAATGCTATTGCTCTTCAGTCTAATTAGATAAATTACTGTAAAGTACATTTTGTTAATTTTTGCCTATTTACACGAAATAGATACTTTTTCAATCACAATAATTTTTATATCGTCAAAAAATTGGTTGTCTGTAAAGTGGGTTTACTGACGATAATTGAACGTGACAACGTCTTAAGAAAATACTGATGGAATGGTAGCATTTGATACTCGATCAAAACATGTAAATGTACTATAGTATAGCAGCTGTCCACGCAGACGCATCGCTCACTCAAGTAGGAGAGAGACGGATGTCGAGCGCTCTCGCTTGCACTTCAAGCCTTACATGGAACGCCTCAGAGCGAGGTAACGCCGCATGAAGTCATGTTTTTTCGTGCGTGCAGCCGGCTCTATCGATTTATAAGACGTTGTCACGTCAAAAGGAAAAAATAAAGGCTTCGTTTGATATAATGTATAATTTGTATAATGTAGTGTACTTAGGGGGCCTAGGAGCCTAGAAATAATAGAATTACCGTTTTTTATTTTTCCTGACAGAAATAGATTTTGCTACTTTATTTACTTTATTAACTGGGGCAAGCGACATGTTTTGTTAGATTGCTCTCATATTATTTTAGACAAAATAAGAAACAGTTCACCTATTCTTTGAACTAGCCAATAGAAGCAATAAATTAACTGTTGATTTTTGGGTTTTCTCCCCTAACTAAAATAATTCCTTTAAAATCTATGGTGAGACTTTGTCTTAGAGAACCATCGCTCAAATGGTTCTAAATGGTTTATTCTAGTTTCTCTTTGAAGCTTTGCACCCAGCTGCCAATTATCCTGTATATATTATGTAAGTAGATAATGTATTGTATGTTCTTAACATACTCTTATTAACCCTTTGTTTTGATCTTCGAGTAGCCTTTTCGAACAGAAGTCAAAACAGTATCATAGAAGCAAGAAAAATTAGTATGCTTGAGAACAATGGTAGAATCAGACAGACCTAGGTTTAGAAAGACTACCAAAACAGACTTCATAGAAAGAGTGCCTAACTATTCTCATATCCACCAACCGCCATAGATTATTCATTGACTATTTTTCAATCTGTGTGCGAAGCCTTAAGCAAGTCACTTATAAAACAATAACAAGTTTATCTGTTCACATGATTCATTATCTCTTAGACGATCTTATTGTTTTCTGGGAAACGGTCATTAGTTCAGCATTGTCTTAGAATTCAAGCGACTCATCTGTTCAGGGTGCTTGCACTTGAAAACAGCTTCAACATCAATTTTAATCCTTCTAAAAGCCTCTCCCAGACAGACGCTGCATACGCAGCGACGTGCTTCGGTCTGAAATAGAACTATAGCTAGCGCACAATTCTGTTAGGGTGAGTTTTATGAAACTCAGAATGTTCAACGATCTTCAAGAATTTCGTGAGATAAACAGATAAAGAGACAAGAGAGAGACGAGATGAGATTAACCTGCTTTCAAATGTAGAACATATGTATACACCATGAAACCAAAAATTTAGATTGAGATTAAATAGAGTCCGATGGAAGGCCTAAAATTTTTCAACTCCTGCGTCACTTGACCTCGTGGTGTATTTGGTTTGCACATTCCCGTACTGAGGCAAGGGGTGCAGGTTCAACTCCCGTCGAAGTCGAGAAATTTTGGGGCTATTATTTAATTTTAGAAATTTCCCTGAGTGTGACGCACTATGATAACAAAAACCTTGTAATACACCATGATTGAGTATCCGTCTAAAAATTTATTTAATTCTAGGTTTATACGGAGTCCTATTCAGACGCAACAAAGAGGCTGCTTTCTCAAACTATCGTCTATGGGAGAGCGCCGGGTTTGTCGTGGCGTACGCCTACTCCACCCATCTTTGCGCCAGGCAGAAGCTGTACGTCATGATGGTAGTCCTTATCATCGGATTCGCTGGCTACATCATCGTTGAAATCCTGCAGAAAAGAAAGGTAAGACAGACTACCCTGATTACCGCATGGCTGTGGCGGTTGTGGCGTAAGAATCGAAAATCATCGACATTTTCGATCAAAAATGCCAATTTATTCATTGACATTGATAAGTCCAATCAGTCTATTTGATACAACCACAGACATTCCCGGGTGCCGCAAGTATTTGTGATTTGATATCTCACGCTGAGCTAAATTTCTGCATCAAGTGTACTAGGATAACATACTTAGGTAGGAGTATTCCATGCCGTTTGGCAGCCAAGATTTTCCCGGGTCTTAAGTTGCAATAATACTTGGAGGGAAGGTACGTGGATTTCATGGTCTTTGATTGATAGACGTTTTTTTTTGTCCTTATCGTTTGGACTGCTCTCAGTATTATTTGGTTTTGGTGGGTTCGATTTCGGTAGGCCGAATCGTGCAATTTTTGAAATTTTGTGAACTGAAATGAACTGAAAATGGAATTGGTTTCCATTTTTTAAGGATTTCTACTTTTTTAATATTAAACTTTAGTAATCTTCTCCAGGAACCTAACGTTCGCCAACTCTGCATAGGCTGACGATCTAGCCCGGGGATTCTCGAGCTACATTTTAACGTTGAACGTACTAGGGTTGCATGAACACCTAGGAGTATGTGCGTGACTTCTGAGCAAAAGCCCGGGACGCTACCCACCCCACAATTTCCTGTTTCGTTTAGTTACTGCACTTGGGATAGGTACCCCGCAGTTTAGACAGAGATAGAGCTAGGTCCCTGAGTTGCATAGAATCTTCTTGTTTTCATGATGCTTTGGTAAAGTTTGGCAACGTCACCCCATTGCGCATGGCACGTGGCATTTGCAACCCCTCTTCCCGCATCGATTCGCAATTTATTTAGCTTCACTGACCGAGTTCGTTTATTAATTGAGCCCTCCATGTTTGAAATGAAGTTTATTTCTGCTTCTGCTGTTTTGAATTTCTTTTGTTTACTTACACTTTTCGATGCTTTTGCAATAAACATAATGATTTAGTAATCTGTAATGTTTTGTTTAAGATTTGGATGTTTTTTGTAAAAGAAATCTTATAAGAAAATATTATAAGATTTCTTTAACATAGAACAAAATACTAAGGCTAGTCCTAGTTCTTCTTTCATTTGGCTTATACCAAGATTACCATGTTTCCTACCGATGATGTTCGGAAGACTCCTATTATTTTATGATCCCCTGGTAGTAGCGGAAGTAACCGCACGTTTTTAATAGGCTTTCTACTACGTAAGGTCGGGATTAGACGTACAGGCAGGCAAAGACAATGTTGCAAATATTGCATGAATGTTAGAAATATTGTTATCAAGAATCACCCAATTAAATCCTTTTACAAAAACGTTCAGCGTAATTCTAGCCTCAGTGCTCACAGAAAATTCTAAAACAACATGATACATTTTTAAAACCTAATGCGACAGTCTTTTTTTTAACATCATTATCCACGCTGACGTCACAAAACCATTCCTCCAGTATACCTAAAGTAAAAGGCGATCGCGCCAGCTTTTAAAAAGTCATTAAAACAAATCAAATTAATTATTCATCTCGGTTTTGAGATTTTGTCGGAAATATGACTATGACACGTGTTCAGTGTGTGGTTACGTTAGTACTGTACAGTTATTCTGTGGTATGGTGGATGATGGCATTGGTAAGACAGGGCTTTCCAAAGTTAAAACGTAGTAACGGACATGAGACAAATTTTACAGGAGAGCCAATAAACGTGTTCATCGCTCTAAGATAGCCCTAAGAAAATTATGAGACTGAGTTTCATTTAGCTCAGTCTCATACTTTCTCAAAAGTTGCGTTATGTCATATTATTAATCCAAATGATTTTTCCTAGAAAAAGTATTGAAAATAGTATCAAAATTATAGTTTCCTGCTGTAACTCAATCTGTCTTACTTTATAGCACGAAATAACAAGTGTAATGCCGCGGACATAAGCAAATAAATCAACATAAATAATACTACTTTAGTCTATTGCTTATACTGATTCCAAAAAAAAAGTCTTTTAAACAACTGAGTCTGTTAAATAATTCAAAACGTTGAGCAACAAAATAAAATCGATTACAATGTTGGTTGGCATAATAAATCGAATCGGTAACGCATTAGAACATAAGTATTTGATTGCCAGTTAAACTACCAAACAGCAAACTAATTCTTCGAATTAGTATAGTACGACCTTAAACGCAAAATAGTTATTTTTTAAATGTCTCTTACTGCGTTGTCACTTTGGACAGCCGGCACCCACCCTGTCGGGCTGAAGTAAATTAATTGAGTCGCAACACATGCATAATCGAATGCCACCACACACACATGCACACACACATATTCGCCACCCTATGAGAACAGGAGTGAAATGCAAGGCAAATTCATGTTGTCTCATTTGAACCCTAGATTTTCCGGCAGAACGTTGAAATGGGTATAAAGGGTGGGAGGGGGGGGGGAGGTAACGGGCAAGCACTAAGGGGGTTAGACTTCCTAGATGGTTCTGAAAGCCTGGTACACAGAATGCAGAATTGCACATCCATGTGCACTTTGATAGGAAACTAGCAGCTCAGATGCAATTCCGTTGCAGTTCAGAATTTAAGTAGATCGGTATACCTTCATTGAATACGGTCACGCCTATGTCAGGTGGAGATACGTGTGGTGTGAGGCAGGGTGGTAGATTCACCAATCGCATCATTGCATTTAACATGGCGGCGGAATCAATAACAAAGCAGTGCTCACACTGCCTAAAATGCTTTATTTTATAACGGTACATTTTTCCGGTACATAATTAAAAGTTTCTTAGAAACGTCAAAAGAGTCGTCTTGTCAAAATTGTTTACATATAGGAAACCAATTTAAGTCTATCTTTAGACAAAAATCCAAACGCAGATTTTAGACTCCCTCGGTCATGGTGCAAATAAAGGCGGGTTGGGTATGGATTTTCAAACAACCTGCCGGCAGTGGCGGTAGTGTCTCTGTCTTATCTTAACGAAATTTCCTTTGGATCACTATTTCTCCTAATTCGTTTCGGTTAACGTTGTAATAGCGAAGAGCCTCGATCAACATCTCAAGAGACTCTCGCTAGGAAGTTGGATCAACGGCCAAAGGCGGTAGGTACTCCTGGACTCGGCGTGCATCGTCAGGTAGTTCCTCTCTCTGCAGCGCTAGTCACCGACCGCTTGAGCCTGGCTTCGCGGCCGGTGATTCACCGTTTTGATTTATTTTTCTGTAGAATAGTTTTATAATATATAATTTTCTATAGTAAAACATATATTTTATAGACGAGATTGAAGAATAAATGAGTGTATAATAATAATAATAATATAAGCTTTTATTAAAACTAAGTATTTACAAGCATTACAAAATTAAGAATATAGCATCATTTTTTCTCATACCGAGTAAATGTTAGACTGTATATTTTTCTTGCAACGAATGTGGACTTGGCCGAATGCAACAGTAGGTACTTATTGATGATATTGTCTCCGCCCACGGTCTCCACACAACTCCTTGGACGTTCTGCCAGCCTGGTACATTTACCTATCGAAACTATACAAGTTCCACGTGCAAATTCATGTAGACATTATCAGTAGGTATAGACAGACCAGTTCATCCATTGATTCATTTGTTTTGAGAAATTTGCTTGAATTTATAACAAAGGTGGCGAGTTCAGTTTTGTTTTCAGTTTTGATAGTGTCGTGGTTAGGTTAGGTGCACGTGGTACGTTTTCGAAGAAATCTTCAAGGAAACTGCTTGTAGCTGCGGGCAAACGCTCCATTGAAAGTTAAAGAATGTTCGTTAATCTCCCGCTATCCTCAGAACTACTAATCTATTGTAAATTCCAAAAAGTATCTATCTCAGCTGAATAGGTATTTAATGGTAATTGAAACAACGATTCGTAATTAACTCTATCTATCAAAATGCCAATTTATAAAATTATACTACAACACAAAACGTCGTAGAATTTTCAATTTTGATTTACCTGCCTCACCTCTGCCGGCATTGAACTCGGAAAACTCTTCAGACTTTATGCTGTCCTGGTATTGAGAGAGTACTGCGTTATCGACAATGTAACATGCGAGATTGCCGGTGGTCCCACTTCATGTTCACAATTGTTAAACTAGGTGCTCACTAGCGAACCTTTACATTTTACTTTAGCCTAACATGGTATAGGTAGTGTTTTGCTTTCGCAAAACACTTCGCAGCCGCGTGTGGCTCGTAACCGCAGTCTTCGCCTAGCTGTTTAGTTACCGTAAAAGTTTGCTTGGTTAGGGTGGTGATAACTATAAGATAATCGAGCAGCTTAAGTCTGACGTTTAGACTATGAAAACTGCTGTTAAAACGTCAGTTAATATGTAGATCTACTACACGTTATGGACGACACACAAATTGACGTATCACCGCAAGTCGATTAGATTTTAAATGACTTCCATAGTGATCTGATAACAGACGATTACTATTTCCTAGAATTGTGCGCGATTATTGAATAACATTATAGTACTCGCTCTGTGCAACAAACGAACGATCGTTTAATTTAAGCAATATGGTATTCAATGTGTATGCTTTCATGCGTACCCATATCTACAAATTAACGTTATGCCAAAAAAAATTGGTTGTCTGTAAAGTCGGTTTACTGACGATAGTTGAACGTGACAACGTCTTAAGAAAATACTGATGGAATGGTAGCATTTGATACTCGATCAAAACATGTATATGTACTATAGTATAGCAGCTGTCCACGCAGACGCATCGCTCACTCAAGTAGGAGAGAGACGGATGTCGAGCGCTCTCGCTTGCACTTCAAGCCTTACATGTAAGGCTTGAAGTGCAAGCGAGAGCGCTGAGGCGTTCCATGGAACGCCTCAGAGCGAGGTAACGCCGCATGACGTCAAGTTTTTTCGTGCGTGCAGCCGGCTCTATCGAATTATAAGACGTTGTCACGTCAAAAGACTCGAAGACCCATCAGTTAGACAAGTGGTCGTATACATGAACGTATACCGGGGGGCATTACGGTAAGCTCGCCAGTTAGTACTCTGCCTTAGTTTGTAGCGATCACGAACTCACCACTCGACGCGTCATGCTATCCTGGTATTTCACTTGGGCGCTTGCCAGCCGGCCCCTACAGGCTGGCCTAGGGGGCCTACACAGGATGAGTGAATTGCGAAAGCATAAATTGAGAAACGGCTGTTCTTGATTGGTCATAATTAACTTTGAACTGAAGAGCACAGTCGGGAAACGGGGGTTTCGCCCTCCTTTTTTTAACACCTACCATTTAGAGAGTGCAACTGAAATAAAATCGTTTGACATCTGCCATGAATCCAGGAAAATTAAATTCCTAAAAACTCTTTGAACATGTTTCGTAAAAAGAACGACTTGGGGGCAGTTTTCGAAAGGTTTCCGAAAGGCCTTTTGCCTACCGGTTTGATAATCCATGCTACTTTCCGGTAAAAAAAAATTTTTGTTTGCAGGCCCGCCGTATGAAGGCCATAGCCGAGGACCCCGCGATCGCCGCAGAGGCCGCCATGGAGCCCCCGGAAGAAGATGATGAGAAGGATGAGATTGATGACGAGATCATCATTACTCATTTGTAATCCCCGATTCTTTACTTCATTGACATCTGCATGTTACTTAAACGAATCGTCACGAAAGCCATGCAATTGGTACGTACAAATTCACGACCTTATTATATTCTCAGTTATAATATAAACATACCTAATTAAGTTAAATTAAGTTATAGTTTAGTATAGAAGTCTGCTTCTTTGATCGAAGCATACGATGAAAGACTTAACAAGTACAAAATATCAGTGCTGGCTGTCCGCATTTTAAACATTAGTGTTTGCTTAATACTAATGTTTTGTATAATATCATGTTAAGCAATGATCTTCTTGTGTTTGTTTCATTTTGTATCTGATTTCTTCAGGTGAAAAAATTACTTTTATTCTGATTTTTTATACAAACTTTCTTTTGTATTTGTCTTACCTTCTGTTATTATGATATTATCACTAGTTGTTAAAATTTTGCATTGTATTGTGAGTAGGTACTTAACTAAATCTCTTCATTTGACTCTGTAAGCTTCATCACCATATTTCTGTACTCGTAGTTGAATACGGATCTTGTGTTGAATCTCCTGTTTTCTATGGACACTAACACAAGATTCATCAGCTTCCTGGTGGCTTATGAGAACAATCTGCAACCTCGTGGTCATTTCCTGGCATGTCGCAATGTTCCCAGAGACCAACTTTAAAACCAGTTAGGTCTTTATCATAATTTTCATAAAATGTTATGTTGAATTTCTAATCTGCATTCCATTTATTGCTCGATTGATTTCTTAATGTTATTCTAGGTTTATTTATAAAAGACAAGCACTAGCATTTGTCAAAGTATATTTTTATGTTTGTAATTTTATGTGAGTAACAATAAATCAGCTACGTATTCTTAGTATTCTAGTACTTAATTATTTTATACCTAAGTCCTTTTTGAATGTTGTTAATATAAATATATTTATTTGGAGATGTAAATTAGAAATAATGACGACTAATATATATGGTTAAAATTTAAATCTTTTTCAAAATTACCTATCACTAATATTAATAACGTATAGTTTTTTGTTATTTAACTTATCCAAAATCCAGCTAAATATTGTGTATAGATTTTTTCCTATGCGTAATTTAATGTAACTAGAAATTAAGTATTATAAATTATAAATTTTAGTTTAGTAGGCGCACGTAGATCAAATAAATGTGTTTAGCGTGCTTACACGTAGGTATTCTTAGTAAGTGGTTACCTATCTATTGAAAAGTTTAGTTACCTTATCAATTAATAACAAATAGCACTTTCCCTTTTTCTGTTTAACAGTCAAATTTCTATAAAAATAGATTAACATAAATTGTCCAGTCGCTCCTTGTAGAAAACCAATTAGGTATCGTTCGATTAAGATACCAAAATTACAGAAACGACGTTCGATTTTTGTTCATACAATTTAACAAAAAAAATGATAAACGAACAAAATTTGATGCAGGTCTGATTATTTTCTTAAACAATTTCGTTACTTTGAATAACATTGTACTCTCTTAGGCAAGTTTTGAGTTGTGGAGGTCACAAATGATCCCACTCATTTTCTTTCGGTAAACCGCAATACTTACGGCATAGGTAGGCTAACAAAACCACGTGATAATATAAAATTAATGATAAATAAGCATATAATGTATATTAAAATATACATACACACATATAACATAAGAAATAAGTATCATAAGGCTATTATTATAAATTAATCATTGATCTATTTTGGAAGTAGCGCATACATATTCGTTTGGAGTAGGTGGTCATCTCATCCACGTAAACTCATCCACATCGGATGAGTTGACCCCTTGAATAATTAATATTATTTTCGTGCGTCAACTCATCCGATTTCTCTTTTGTTTCAAAGCAGATACCAATTCGGTACAGCCGCTTATAAAAATGCTTTTGAAAAAATTATACATACATAGATACCTATGTAGAATATTTATTAAAATCAACACTTAAAATTAGGTTGTTTAATCACAGGTAACACTAACTTATTAACAATAAAATATAGGATTCTTGACTTAACTTTAACATTTCAATAAAATATACATAAATAAATAAATAAATAGCCTTAGCCTTCGCTTGCTCGCTTGGTCTGTATCTGTACCCGGCGTGACATTCAAGTGTCATATGCTAGATATCAGAATAGATTATGCCACAGTTGCCGCATTTATTGCTCGTTTCATGCCTATTTCGTCTCTTTGGCTACTCGTCCGACAAAAATGTATCATGTACACAGTAAGGCAAAGAAATCTCTGCATATGGTGCAAAAATCTAACAAAGACGTTAAGTAGGTATGTCCCCTATCTATTTAAGTACTAGGGTAGCATAAATGTGAAGAAAGTCCTAGTTTCGATTTTTTCATTGAGTTTTTAAGTTTCAGTCTGTACCTATAACAATATATGTTACCTAAGAACTTCTGCTCACACAATTGTTGTGTTACAAAATATTTTTAATTTACGGAACACTTTTTTGCTTGATGTTACTTATTGAAAATACATACTGGTACAAAACTGGTATGAAGTTTTGGATGAGTTGACCACTAAACATTTTGAATTGGTCAACTCATCCGAAGTGGATAAGTTTGCGTGGATGAGACGACCACCTACTCGTTTGATTAGATTTATTGCATTATTATTATTTTGATGTAGCTTAGGAGTTTGTGATGAAATAAAAATACATTGTTTGGTCAGTTGGTTCTTTTAATAAACTAGGGCTAAGGATTAGCAATATTATTTTTTCTTTCCGTCAGGCTGTAACTATGGTTTATTAGTAAACTAGCTGCATTCTTACTACCCGTTGTCCTATAACCCGTTTTCCCGTAGGAATGAAGCATTTCCCCGCGGTAAAAAGTAGCCTATGTTCACCAGGAATAATGTGGGCTTGTAATAGTAAAATAATTTTTCAAATCGGTCCAGTAGTTTCGGAACCTATTCGATACAAACAAACAAACAATCAAATCTTTCCTCTTTATAATATTATAAGTGTTAGTATATTAGTACAGATAGTATAGACGAGTAATGTAGATCTAATAGAACAAAGAAGACTAGGTAAGTATTATTCTCTGTGAGTTTCAAGGTAACCCCCCTTTTTACCCCCTTGGGGAGAGAATTTACAAAAATCCCTTCTTAGCCTGAGGTTGTGTAATAAAAGGTACCCTACCCTAAAATCTTCAGCTTTCTAGCTTCAGTAGTTTGGGCTGGGCGTTGTTACCAGAAGATCGCTTCTTGTAAACGTCCCACGGCCAGCCACATGAAGGGAAATTACCATTATATTACCATTATACCATTAAAGAAGATTTCATTTTAAAAACAATAAAAATTAATGCAGCCTGCGTCTTGGGGACGCTTCCGACTGGTGTTGCTATGGATCAGTTGAGCTATCTGTAGACTGTTTGCAACAGTCGGCAGTTAGCTCAATTGTTTCAATTGTAAATACTAGTATAATTTTCTTTGCGTATAAATTTATTATTAAAATTACATTCAAAGATTTTTAAATAATCACTTGTCTGAACCGGGAATCGAACCTGCCAAAAACTAAAAAAATTCTAACCGTAATTTTTATATCAATCAAAGGGCTCATCGTAAGGATTATTTTTTCCTAAAAACATAGCACCATAAATAAAAGGAAGGCCGTAAAATTTTACATTTATTTAAAAAAAATATGTTTTGCTTACGTATTAATTTTCCTGAAATGATTAAAGTAAAATTTTATGTAAATCGTCCTTTTATTAAGGTGCAATGTTAAGTGGAAAAAAATAATCGTCACGATTGAGTCGTAAAATTAAGGGTGTTTCAATTTGGCGGGGTCGACTTCCGGTTCAGACAGGCGATTAATCAAAAATCTTTGAAATCAGTTTAAACTGTTTTCATAATCAAAATGATGTCTTTTTTTTAGTAAAATTTTCTATCCACAATATTTAAGATACTTTACCTACATGTGGCATAGCCGTGGAACGCCCTGTATAAGTTTAAAATTAAAGAAAAATGGAAAAATAGATGTAGCATGCAAGACGTGCATGCGTTTGAGTATTCGGGGGTAAAACTGGTAATTATGTATTAGTTGAAGAGTCGAGCCACTACATTGTGCGTAGCCGACACGCGCTGGTCCGGTTTTATTAGGTATTTTTTGGCTTTCATGCTCCGTTTCGTTTTTGTACGACGAATGCTATTTAATCCGACTATTGTCGGAAGTTTAATACCTACGTATCTATTTTAAACTGTCTCGCCAAACAGTTTCACTTCGGCAATCAGCGGCGATAACCCTAGAGTTCACTTTGGTTTAACAATCAATCGTAGGTGAAGACTCTGATACGCACACATGTCAACAGTATCATGATGCGACCGCACACTTGCATAATAATGCAGCTCCACTATCTCTCTTGGTTTTATGTCGCCCTGGTATTTTGCATCCAGTCAGTGCACTCGGCGCATGTCTTCGGTGCACGGGGGAAAATGTGAAGCACAGTGTTTCTACTGCTAGATGATTGCCGAGCTAAAGTACATCTCGTGATATTCTTAGAAATCTTCTGTTTTCTCCGGATAATAAAAATAAATAAGCAACACACATTTTTCGATAAAAAATTCCAGTCTAACCTCAGAAACGGTATATCGATATAAAATTTGGCGAGAAGCAAGGTCTTATAGCACGAATAAAGGGAAAAACCCGAAAACGATCATTTTGTAGATTATTCCCAATAAAAAAACATTTTTGATCTTCGACATGGACCAAAACCTATTGGGTACCTACTTCCCGTTGACCTAGAATCAACGGCGAAGCATTGGCGCGCGGATCGGACTTGACGTTTCTTATAAGTACATAAGTGTTCGTCGATTACTTTGTCAATTGTGGACCGATTTGGATCACTTTTCGCTTTTGTATAGTATAGAGGTGATCCCGAGATGGTTTCATAAAAAAAATATTCCCGAGGGATAAGAACTTCTCCCGTAAAAGTTAAGATTTTTCAAAACAATTATCAAATAATAATTGTTATTATTGGTTATTAACTAGTTACTAATTGTTATTATTGGTTATTAACTGTTATTAACCAGAATTATGCTGAGTTTGGCCTTTTTATAACAATTTTATGCATATATATTTATTTATTTATTTAAATTTATTTGTGCATGCATAAAGTCCTCCAGTGGCAGTCAGAAGTGTTGACGACGATAGATAAGACTTGAACCAAAAAAATGATGAATTTTGAAAAACTTTATCTCGGAATCTATTGTCTATAGAGATAATTATAGTCTCATATTGTAGCGAATCTAGTCTACTTTAAAAAAGTTTTGAAAAAGTATTATCAAAAACTAGTCCTTAGGAGTTATAATCGCCAAAATCGAAATTTTCGCGTTTTTTTTTTCGATTTTTGACAAAGTTGCGTTCGGCGCTCGAGATCACAAATTGGATTATTCATTGTGCCAATATCATAAACAAGTCTGCAAAAAATCAGAAATACCGGATTTGACGCAAAGTACCCCGTACTTTCAGGCGACAAGGATAGTGTACTTACAACCTTTTTAAAATTTATTATTATTTGGGTCCTAGGTTCCAACCCACAAAGTCATTTACACTTTATACTCGTAATTACCATAATTTTGAGGCTTAACATCACATCACACAAATGCGAAAGTTTGGATGGATGGATGGATGTTTGTTACCTCTTCACGCCGAAACTACTGAACGGATCGGGCTGATATTTTGCATACAGATAATTTTAGGCCTGGAATAAAACATAGGCTACTTTTTATCCCATAAATCAGTTCCCATGGGATAGAAATCCCCTCTAAACATTTCCTTAGAAAAAACGCGTGCGAAGCCGCGGGCAGAAGCTAGTCACACTAATATTATAAATGCGAAAGTTTGGATGGGTGGATGATTGTTACCTCTTCACGCCAAAACTACTGAACTGATCAGGCTGAAATTTTGCATACAGGTAAGTCTAACCCTGGAATCAAACATAGGCAAGTTTTTATCCCATAAATCAGTTCCCATGGGATAGAAACAACCTCAAAACGTTTTCATAGAAACAACGCGTGCGAAGCCGCGGGCAGAAGCTAGTATTATATATTTCATTTGGAAAAAAAATGAAAAAATAAATAACATAATTTATTTTAACACCATTATAAATTACTACCTACTTGCTTCTGCCTGCGGCTTCGCACGCGTATTTTCGGTATAATAAGTAGCCTATTATCTAAGTTAGACTATGCTCTAAACGTGCGATAAATTTCATCTTGATCTGTTCAGTAGTTTTGGAGATCCTAGGTAACAAAAATTCAGATTTCACAAAGTTTTGGCTTTAAAATATTACAGTAGGAAGTAGGATATACATTCAGTCAAAAAAGTATCGGGAATGGATGATTATTTTGTTTATGGTTCCAAATTCAATTTTTTTGTTGTTGTTGTTGTTAGTTTGGTTGAACTGTTTCCCATTTTGGCGCGGAGTTTGAGTTGCATCTGTTATTTATCTATACATTTGATTGTTTGTTTGTTTGTGCTGAATAGGCTCCGAAAATACTACCGATTTGAAAAATTCTTTCACCGTTAGGAAGCTTACTTTTTAGGGAGTGACATAGGCTATATTTTATCCCGGAATTCCCACGGGAACGGGAACTACGCAGGTGAAACCGCGAGGCGATCGTCTTGTATTAAATACAGTGCTGTTTTTAGGGCTTATTCCCAAAGTACTCCATGATTATGTCCCAAACTGCTCCACGAAAAACAATACGTTATAAAATAAGTTTTTATTTTACTCCAAGTGAATATAAAATTGTTCTCAACGTACTCCAGCGTTCTGGTTTCAAAAATTAAATATGGCGTACATTCATTCTCAAACAACTCCACGAATTTGTCATAAGATATTATTAGATTACTGACGTACAGTGTGGGGCAAAAATTCGAGTAAAATATGTTTAACTATGAGTTATCTCATAGTTTAACAACTCAAATATCGTCGTATCCTACGAATAAGGTTACAGTCGCCAATGTGACCTTTTATTTTTATTGTATTTTTGGAATCTCCATTATCATTTGCATCATACCAGTTCGAAAAAAGTATATAAATAATGAATACAAAAAAGTTATTAAGGTTTAAAAATTTGGTTACAATTGCACTGATGCATTTAGCCCGACGAATAAGGTAACGAACAGCTTTGGCACTTTTTTTCATGTGCGAAACGCAACCGACATGGGCATTTCCCGGCGAATATGGTTACACACTCCACAATAACCGTGTACCGCGGGCGAAAAGGCGCGCGGGCGTGGGTGACCGCTGTGTGTCGACTCCGAGCGAGGGGAAAACAGTGCAGTAGAGTATGAGGCGGGCACATAAATTAGTGATTGATTAGTGACTAATTGCAAAACAAAAAAATTATAAAAAATCTTTTATTGGTATAGTAGTTTTCGTCAACTAAGAAAAACTCCCCTAGGGTTTAGGGTTCAAAGTCAACAACAACTTTTTCTGGATTCCATCCTGACACATAAATAATATAGAATGTAAAGACATCAAGTGTAACATAAAGTGTACCTACGATGCAATAAATAAATACAAATACAAACAAACAGCCTGTTGGGTCCACTGCTGGACGCAGGCCTCCCCCTGATAAGAGCCTTATTACGTTTTATCGCATGGGGGTAGTGCCCATAATCCACACGCTGGGCATGCGGCTTGGGGATCGCAGTTCGGTGGTAGAATTGTTCTGCCGGGGGCGCTGCTGCCCGCCCCCGATGGATATCCCTTAGTCGCCTCTTACGACATATGCGGGAAGAGTTGGGGTGGTGCAAATTCTAAGCCGGCACCACACAGCTAGGAGTAAATAAAATGAAACTAAAATGCAGGGTGTATGACTCTATTATTTTTTATCTAGATTTTGCCATTTTAGGGTGTGCAGATATTCGAGGGACACCCTGTATTAAGATTTAATAATATTTCGATGTTTTCAATGGAGTTGTTTGGGATTTTGATCAACTATCACTGGAGAACTTTGAGAATAATTAAAGCTACCTGCGGAGTAGGATACAACTAAATGCAATTGTTTTAAATTGAAAATTTGTAATATTTATTTCTTTGGAGTAGTTTGAGAATTCATGTATGGGATTCTTATCTTTTTATAACAAAGGAATGGAGTACTTTGGGAACAACCCGTTTTTAGTTATATCATATTTAAGGTGTATTGCGAATTTCATAATTTACAAAAACATTGAGCAAAGAATTTGTCTTAAATTATGCATCGCCAATGGAATTTCGTGTTCGGAGTCACTGAAAATGTTACAGAAGGCTTACGGTGAATCGACTTTATCATAAACACGCGCTTATGAGTGGTACATACAAAGCGTTTAAAAGCGGTCGAGATGTGATGGAAGATTTGCCTCGCTCTGGTAGGCCATCAACGTCTGCAACTGAAGTTAACATCACAAAAGTGAAGGAAAAAGTGACTGAAAATCCTCATTCAACTTTGAGAGAGATAGCTGCCGAACTTTCTGTATCTCAAGAGTCGATCCGTACCTTTTTAAAGAATCACTTGGGCATACCCAAGTGATTATTTAAAAAAGGTAAACATGTTGCCACTCGACGCATGCCTCCTGGATTTCGCACCACGATAATGCGCCTTCGCACAAGGCCATCATTGTGACCGAATTGTTGACCAAACACTCAACAAATACCATCGAGCAACCACCATATTCATCAGGTATGGCTCCAGCCAACTTCTTTCTTTTTCCTAAACTCAAATTACCACTTCGTGGCACCCGTTTTCAATCGGTAGAAGACATAAAGAAGAATTCGCGGTGAGAACTGAACTCAATTCCGGAAACAGCGTTTAAAAAATGTTTTGATGATTGGATTATTCGTTGGCGTGAGTGTCTCGTTTCTGAAGGAGCAAACTTTAAAGGTGATAAAATAAATTTGTATGAATAACAAACATTTTGTGTATTATTGATCTTTTTCCGGTACTTTCTTGACAGAGTACTACAACAATTTATCATAAGTATTCTATAATATTTCGCTTATGCATACCGCGTAGCATAAAGTAATAATATTGAGCTAGAATTTGGAATTTTATGAAATTTAGTATTTTAAATCGTAGTAACCTTCAAGCGAGTCTGATCTCTATGAGGTTTGTCTCCAATTATGACCACAACTGTACCTATCCTATAAGACATGTGTCTCATTTTTTAATGTTTGTATCGTTGTTTTAATGTACTTAAATGTCTTTCTATTTTATTCTTTTTTCATAATCTGAGCAAACATTGCATGAAATGTCATACCAGAAAATTTAGCATACAAGTTTATTTAAATCTACCTAAATTAAAGAGTAAAAGTATAGGGTACAGGTGTTAGTAGGTATTTATATCCTATTAGTAGGTACTTATACAAACTTGAGATTAACGAATCTCAATTTTTATTATCAGAGCGGTGTGTATTGCATATCTAATATAAAATGATAGCTATATATTTTTCCTCACCACTAATCAGCAAGAAACAATTTATAAGGTAAAAGTATTAAATCATCAAGCATGAAGGTTAAAGCATGCACCAATAATATAGTTTGTATTATTTTTTAAATTGAGCACTTAGCTGACTTAGCAATAAATATTATAAACTGTGATGACGAATATAACAAAATTACCAAGTAAAGTATTATATTAAATGGTAGATTTAAATGTGAAAAATGTTTTATAAAACTTCACTAAGTACAAAATTACGCGTTATTAAATAAAGCGATGTTAAGGTGACGATTTCTGTTGAGTTTACCGAGCGGTTTACAAGGGTTATAATCTAAGGAGTCACTTCAGATTCATTTTACCCACCTCCTGAATCACTACACTTAAGAGTGTCATGCGCATGATTTTTCGGTATCTACTATCTGCGCCCCGCGGTGTTACTCTTTAGTGGATAACATAATATTTGATTTATTTAATAACCCCACGAATACAAATACCTAATACAGTACTCTTCTGGAATCAAAAGTTGCCTGATTAGATCCAGATTATATTCTTGGTCGGTATCAAATTTCATTCTAATTTTTTCAGCCGTCTAAGCGTGAAGAATTTATTGTCTACAAAGTAGGAACACATGTAATGTACACTAAAATAATTCGCAGGTCCAACAATATCGCCAGTCGGGCCGCGGATGTTTTAATGTTCCCGTGGTTCAGCGAAAATGGCGAGAGAGGGACACTGGAGAGGTTTTAGTGGGTACTACGTCCTTCTCAGGGCGTCGAGTCCCATGCCCCCCCCTCAGGACTAGTTTATTCGTTAATGAATTTCCTCGACGAGAAAAAAAAGGCCCAATAATATATTGTGATTATTTGATAAAATATGTATATTTTAAATATAAATGACATTTATTCACAAAGAAAATTATACTAGTATTTACAATTGAAACAATTGAGCTGACTGCCGACTGTTGCAAACAGTCTACAGATAGCTCAACTGATCCATACCAAATCAATTTTAAATATACATTTATCAAATAATTTATACTTATATCACACTAATATTATAAATGCGAAAGTTTGGATGGATGGATGGATGAATGTTTGTTACCTCTTCACGCCAAAACTACTGAACGGATCGGGCTGAAATTTTGTACACAGATAATTATAATCCTGGAATCAAACATAGGCTACTTTTGATCCCATAAACCAGTTCCCATGGGATAGAAATCACCTTTTAACGTTTCCATAGAAACAACGCGTGCGAAGCCGCGGGCGGCAGCTAGTTTAAAATAAAACTGTAACAGGTGCAATTTTGAACTTTGAAAATATTTTGGGATTTTTTTGAGGGCTCTCTCTTATCGATTTGCACATTCATAGCCATTTATTAATATCTTGAGATAATATGCAGATACGTAATGTATATTAAATTAAAATTTGGAATTGTTTTATTAAATTGACACATAACATAAGTACCGACTAATATTTTTAAAGCGAGAGAATGCCACTTAATAATAGCAAAACATTACCATGCAATTTGTCATAACTGAATACCCATGTTTGCATGGGTGTGATCCATATGTACGGTACCTATATATACGTATGATACCAATTTTTATTGCATTAATCTTCACTTTAGCCAAGACCTCGTAGAACACTGCTAGTATTTCAACATGAAGAGAAATACAGACTCAAACTCTGATAAAAAGTTCAAAAACTTCTATGAAACGTACGGGCTTTGCTCCTTTGCTCTTGCTTTTGCTTTTATGTACCCAAACCGGACCAACACCCGCAGAAGAACGTTTATTATTAGTATGATAATTGTTTTTAACGGCGCCGAGATGTTCTGGGGGTTTTCGTACTCTTACAAATGCTTGTTGATTAATGACATGTATAACTTATCTAGAAACCTGACCCTGTCGGTTGTTATAGCCTTGTTTTTCATGAAAACTTACTATAGCATCGGAATTACGCACAAGTACGGTGAATTTCTGCGCTGGATATCCAGAGACCTGCTAAGAGTTAATAGCCTGTCGGAGGACTATCAGGAAATTTGCCGAGAACACATTAAATATGGCAACGTCGCAGAGTGGATATGGTTGCTGATACCAACGCTCATGAGCGCTTTCTATCCAGTATATGCTGGCCTAACTATGACCATCAACAGCATACAGACGGATGATTACGAAAAACAGATGGTACACGAATTGGATTTGATGTTTATGGAACATTTACAAAACGATTGGCCTTACTTCCACTTAATTTTCTTATACAATTGCTGTCAATGTGTTCTATTATCTCCCAATTTTAGCGGATTTGACGGTTCTTTTTGCATTGCGACCACGCATCTACGAATGAAGTTCAGGCTGATGACAAGAAAGCTTCAAGAAGCGTATTCTGAGCCGAGGAGCCACAGTGACTTGAAAGCTCGCGTGTCGGAGGTTATATCGGATCACCAGGACGCTTTAAGGTTCTATAAGATGGTCCAGGATATTTTCGGGCCGTGGCTGTTCGTCGCTTTTACGCTGTCATCATTTCTCATATCCATGAACTTGTACACGATTTATTATTTGCAAAAACTGGACCCGAAGTACACAATGTTCGGGTTTTTTGGAGTCCTTCACATTTTTGCGCCCTGCTACTATGCTGCCACCTTGAGCGAGGTAAGATTTTACATCTAATTATTATTGTTAAGATAATTCAAACTTCATTTTATTATTAAACTAGTTCCAATTTGGTGATAGGAGAGGTAATTGCAGTCATTATAAAACTTCTGTTTCCCTATCCCTCCACGCAGTCACATCTCTCCATATAACAATGCCAAGGGTCTTCTCAACATGACATCTCGTCGAACGCTTCACCTGGCTACATTAATTTTTGGTATTGTCAAATTTAAGCAACCGGTCTACCTGTATGAGAAACTTCACTTTTCCAGCTGTCATGTTCGTTTTGCCATCCGTCTTATTTGTCCAAAATATAGAACGGCTGCATTTCGTGGCAGCTTTAGATTTGCTGCCACAAAATGCTGGAATGACCTTCCACCACCAGTTAAAAAAAGTAAATCCAAATGGGCTTTTAAAAATATTTAAAAAATTATCTCATGGATTCCCAAAAATATCATGCTAACATTGTAGGTAGCCGTTCTAGGCCTTGACACAATCCGACACTTCATTATTTTAGGTAGTTATTTAGTTTTTATGTTCAGCACCTCTTTTCAATGAAAATATTGTATTATTAAATTTTTATGTTTTTTATGTTATAAAGGTAGACATGTCCTGTAAGTTCCTGTTGTACACTCTTTTTGTTTGTTTTCATTTGTTTTGTATTTTAAATTTTGCTATTTTACTTGTGTATGTGTGAGTTACGCCGCGACTCACGTGTTTCATTCTGGCCTCCGCGGAAGACCAGCGCTATGGCAGGATACATCCTACCATAGCATCTGCTGAGTGTTGGCCATTTTTGTGACCTTTATGTTACTTTAGTATTAACTTTTATCTTTTGTATGTGTTATGTGTGTATTGGTTACAAAATAAACGCATTTTTACTTTACTTTTACTTTACTTTAAAATGCTGTAGGAGAACACAGTCCCGAGTTCGGTTGACGATAGAATCGAGCCGTCATCGTGACGTCATCTTTTTATATGGGATTTGACACAGCGCCTCTATCGTGTCGACGGGGATCGCCTCTATCATGTCGACGGGGATCTACCCAATATAGTTTTGATGTATCGTCCAGTCTTCTCGTCATCCATACCGCAATGCTTGAAAACGAAAGTTTTCAATCAGTGCGTCCTACCCGTCATGACCTACGGAGTTGAGACGTGGACACTCACGGTAGGGCTGGTCTACCAGTTCAAAGTCGCTCAGCAAGCTATGGAAAGAGCTATGCTCGGAGTCTATATGAAGGATAGAATTCGTAACGAATACATCCGACAGAGAACCATAGTTATCGATATAGCATAAAGAAATCAGCAAGCTGAAGTGGCAGTGGGCCGGCCATATCTTGTGGAGAACCGACAACCGCTGGGGTAACTACCGCTTTAGTAAACGTGTTCTTGAGTGGAGACCACGACTCGGCAAACGTAGTGTAGGATGCCCTCCGGCCCGGTGGGATGATGATCTGCGAAAGACTGCAGGCAGATGCTGGATGCCGCAAACTGAAGACAGGGAGCTATGGCGCTCATTAGAGGAGGCCTATGTCCAGCTGTGGACTAGGCTAATGGTGATGATGATGTTAAATGTATTGTTACAGGTGGGTGAAACTACCGCCTTAGAAATATATAAAGTGCCGTGGGAGAAAACCCGTTACATTGATGTGTCGAAGATGCTGGTCATCATGATCGCCAGGGCGCAGCAGCCCGTCATCCTCAGTGGGTGGATTGTCATATTTAACATGAATCTGTTCACGTCCATTTTGCAAACATCATACTCCGTATTTACACTTCTTACAGCAAGTACTTAAGGTCCTTTAGGCTTCTTTAGAGTACGTTTCAGCACATCATTCCAATGATAAAGACACTTTACCAAGTTTATTGTATTTGTATTTTATTTATTCCATCGTAGGTACACTTGCTGTTACACTTGATGTCGTTACATGCTATATTTATGTACTATTTTAATAATTACATGTAGCATAGGTATTTCGTTATAGGAAACACCATAAGGAACAAAGGTAAAAAAAAACAGACAGACATGACTATGTGTACAAACATACCTACGTACACAAGTAATAAAGTTTATTTCTTTAAGCTTTAAAGAAGTACGTTTTGTAATTTTTTCTTTGAACAGCCAATGGAACCAGTACAGCTTTTGAAGTTTAAAAGCTCTACCTGTGTGTTTAGTATGGGTTGTACGCATTATTTCAGCAAGGCTTTCGTCGTTTTCGAGTCCTTCCTATATATTTAGCGCCTTGTAGCACCCCTACCGGGTCGAGAGGAACTACTTCTTGTAGTATGAAAACAATCCAATCGTTTCTTATAAACTCGATGATAGTTTTAGAATGATTTTGAGTGATTTGTTGCACATTACCAACATAGCTTGGTCGTAGAAATGGGTTATTCCAGTTATCCCTCTTGAAATCCCCCTTGAGGGGGAAAACTGGAAGTCAAAAAAATGAATTCAAGTTTTCCCCCTTGAAGATTAGCTTTAAGGGGGAAAACTGGACTCCAAAAACATGAATTCCAGTTTTACCCCTTAAGGGGGATTTGTCAAGGGGGGAAACTGGAATAACCCGTAGAAATAACTACAACTGGTGTTTTTAAAAAATGAGAACACACAGGAAAACATTCACTCGGTACTTGCACCGAATCTAAGTTTTCCCTTGCGATCTATTAGCGTACCTACCAAGTCTAACCCAAACATGTCAATCATAAAGGTAAAACACGCTCACTCAACAATTCTCTTGATTTGTAAGGCAAAAAATAATTTTTGTGTGAGTTGACAAGCATAATTACAACTTAGGGCTTTCACGCATTCGAGGGCACGAATACGAAAACGAAAATGAGACGTATTTGTCTGATTTTTTTGGCTACACCTCTTTAGTGTCTACTACCATTCTAAGCTTTTTTGTGTAAGACATTCTCGATTACTTTTATCGAATGTTTTTGTATTCACTTTTGAACTGTTTTGTGGGATATAAAGTCATATGTCTTGATTCCAGGCTTAGAGCTACATCTATGCAAAATTTCAGCCCGATCCGTTCAGTAGTTTTGGCGTGAAGAAGTAACAAACATTCATACATCCATCCATCCTTCTATCCATCCATACATCCATCCAAACTTTCGCATTTATAATATTAGTGTGATGCTATTAACAAAGCATATTAAAATATAGGAAGACCATACAATCTGTCTGATAAACATCAGAAAGATTTGATTCTTGTTTCAATTCAAGTATAATCGTATTTTCATCCTGGAAAATGAGAACCGTAATAAAAAAGGTTTTCCTTCCGGTTTAGAAATTTCGCATTTAGCCAAAAAGTTAATACACGTGTTATCTCACTACCCCATGTGATATTTAGTGATTTCTCCCAAACCCCCATTAATGACGGGACCCTTTCGGGCCCCATCATTAATGGACAACCTGTTAATTTTTCTTAACATCTGAAAATGATTAAGCCGTGTCTTTTAAAACTCAAACGATTTAAGGAAGCCAAACAATCTTTTTCTTGAATAAAATTTTTCAAGATGATATTTTCATAAATTGATTGCTAATGAAATATTATTTTTTACCTTTGAATTTATGTTGGGTATCCACCTACATTTTTATCTCCTAATTAATTGGATATTGTTTATTATATTTACAAGTATTTCTTATAACGGCAAAGAAACCTTAATTAAGCAAAATGAAAAATCGTGACGAAAATTTTTTGATTTGGCTTAGAGGTAGCAAAGTAGGTACCGAATAATGTAATTTTTTTCAAATAACCAGAATGATGAAGTGCTGACCTAGAGAAAGAGAGTAAATCTATACTAATATTATAAAGAGGAAAGATTTGTATGTTTGTAACGAATAAACTCAAAAACTACTAGATCGATTTCAAAAATTCTTTCACCATTAGAATGCTGCATTATTCTTGAGTAACTTATACTATATTTATTACTTGAAAAAATTAGAGATCTCTACTAAAACTTTAATAATGTAACCCAAGGTGTAGAAAAATTAGCCATAAATTGTCTATGATCGCATGCGCTGAGGAAACTATTGATGATAGAACAAAAAAATGTTCTATAATATTAAAGAACATATAAATATCTAGTACTATCCAATGATCCTATCCATCCACGGTTGTCTGGTAGAGATCGCTCTTGAGCGATAAGACCGCCACTTGTCACTTAGTTTTTAAACTGTTTTGTTATATTGTTTCTATCTATAAGTGTGCAATAAAGAATTTTCTATCTATCTATCTATCTAAATATCTACAAAGAACTTAGCGATATATATATATGTTCAACTATTGTAGTTATGTCACTATAACTACTTTTTTACATGTTATCCATACTTTTGCATTAATCCTTATCCAAATTAATGATTTCGTATTTAAGACTGTTTCAATACCTCCAGATTACTTTTTGAATTATTCAAATTGGACATTCCATTCAAAAGATATTATGAATTTAAAAATGTCAATCAAACTAAAATAGAAAAATAAACACCACGCCTGCATAAAGATTCATTTACTCTACGTTTATCCCAAAATGTAAAAAAATAAATGTCCACCCGTGCGAAGCCGGGACAGGCCGCTAGTACTTAATATTTAATCTCTTTCTCAACGGAGGTAGCCTTGTGTGCAGAACATAATATTATTATGGTGCTTGAGTGTTGGCGCAAACACAAGTGCACTCTCCACTCCCTCACTCTCATAATCCGATATGACGGCAGACCGGCACGGCCGGGGTGAGCTCAGGCAACAGCAATTTGGAATTAATGTAGTTAGAGTTCAACTTAATTTTGAGGTAGGAATTTAGCTAGAAATCCGAGACTGTTTTCATCGTACTGTAAACTTTGCGGTCAAATTAACCATCCAGTCAGTTTGAAGAGCGAGTGCTCTTCAAACTAACTGGAGCAAATTGATTTGGTGCCTGGGTACGGGTATTTGATCTACAAAATCAATATTACCTCATAGTGCTTGGGATTTCATCTTAACTCATGTAATTCAACAGAAATATTTGTTTTATTTAAGATCTTAGCTTGCGTTTACTTAAAACACGCCCGGCCCTTCTAGAGCGTACCTACTTCTAATAGTTTTTCTAAGTTTTTCTAAGAACGGAGATCTGCACGGACATCACGCATGGCAGTGTGTGAACTGCAGGTTTTGTCCATCACCACGAAAAGGTACGTGAAGACGCCAAGTCTTCATTCTTAAAATTGGTAGAGACACTATGAAATTAGTATATTGTGCATTATCCGCCTGCCTTAACCAGCCCAGCTCCAAGTACCGGACCAGGACTTTGGAGACAGCTTCGTTTCAGCTTTTCTGTGGGTGTGATAGGGTTGATGCCTCAATGAGACTCTTCAGCCCTATCTTGTGTCCTTGTCCTTTGTAGCCGTGCAGTGTACCACAAGACGTTCCACAGTCTCTTCTTCCTGAAAGCAGCTATGACACATGCTGCTGTCTGTTGTTCTTGTCTTGGAGCGTACCTATCATTGGTGATAGATATTGCAAAAAAAAAATACAAAATCTTGATTATCAAATAAATATGTAAATCTTTTTTCGTCCATGCATCTCTTATTGTTGTCATTCATTGTGCAACGCGTTTTCGGCAGTTTTTTTATGAATAAAATGTTCGAAATTAAAAATTTGCTTATATTCGCTTTCCCTAACTTACGTGACAAAACTTTGAAAGTTATGTTTCAATACAATTCGAGATGTTTGTTCAAAAATAAGAATTTTGAAGGCTGATTTTAAGATTTTAGGCTATTATGTAAAAGCATCGGTTACTTCAAGGCAGCACCATTCGTGTACAGGGTGCCGCGGAAAGGGTGTATTCTGGACACCAAGAGGGTCAACGTTCGTTCTAGGATGTTTTTGAATTTCGATTTTTTTCCTATTTTTGAAAAAATTAGAGACAATATTATTCATATTTGTGTTCTTTTAAGTGTATTCTTACATTTTTTTTAAATATTTTACTTACGATCCTACAATAAAGAAATCTGTGTATTCGTAAGACAATACATGTAATAACCCATATTATTTCTAAACTAAGGAAAAAGTTTGATCGACTTATAAATAAGATTTTTATAGGATTTGCCAATGACATTGTTTAAAAATAGACTCAATAAATGGTTACTGACTCATTGTTTTTATAGTGTGGAGGAATACATTAATTTTAAGCGGATAAGAAAGTTTTAATGTAATTCTTTGTCATTTTTTTTATTTATTTAGGTAGTTTTATTAATATTCACACACCAGTCCAAAACTACTGGTCGTATTACATTGATACCACTAATACAACAACAGCATTGTAATATTTGACATGTTTTCTGTGAATAAACGATTCTATTCTATTCTTACGATTACTTACGTTATCTAAAAGTGTTAAGCTATGTATACAATAAAGATAACAGGACAGTTACATTTTGTACTGACCTTATTGACGGAAGTTTTCACACACTATACGTAGATTTGTAGTCATTAAACGCCTTATTCAGGTTCTAATAAGATCTCGCTCTCATGAGACGCTGGGAATAGTCATACGTGAGACGTTGGGAAATTGGAGTGAATCGACGACGCTGCCGATCGTCTAATTCCCTTTCAGGGATTATCACCTTCCTAGACGATCAATGGTTGTCCTGTTTGAATAATTAGTAACTAAACAAAAAAAATCTTTCAAGGCGATATTGACTCTTTTTCTGAGAAGCAATATAACTTTTGTTTGAGTCAATTTCATTAACTTTAATTAGCAACAGCAAATAGCTATAACGAGCGGAAATAGATGGCTACATAATAAAAATACGTTCTTGGTTTACCCAAGAAAGTATAACACTATCATTATTCATTAGAATGTTCAACAATTGCCAGCCGAAGATTGGCAGATAACTTAATAAACAATTTGTCCTGAATATTTCGTATAAGCAACATCAAATATCGACTTTAAACCATAAAATCAATTCCTAATAACAACGTTAAGACCACCTTTCCCTACGAAATTACAGCATATTGACGGTGAAGTATCGAGAACTCCTAACTGAAAAATTGCTACTTTACAGGAGATGAAAAAAAACGTTTCATGTCTTGAGTTTAATCTAAAACTAATATAAAACTCTTTGCCCTGATATGTAGACAAGCTACAGCCATAACCAGTTATCCTAGAGCCTTGAAACTTGCAGGGTGTGTGTGGTACGATAGTGAGCACTAAGACATGAATTTTGAAAATTCGTACTCTAACAGGTTCAAATTTTGGGTTGAAAGTTTGAACAGAAATGTTCTGTATTCACAAAATATTCACAAAATATATTCTGTAACCACAAAATTTTGTGGTTCTGTTGTTAACGGTAGCTGATATATCAGCTACCGTTAATACCTACCAATTATTAATATTATTAATATTATTAATAGCTACCAAAAAATTTGACATGTAGATTCCCCTGACAAAACCAACATACATTTCATACATCATGTACTGAAATTCGTCCGAGCTGTCAAGTAAAAAATAGTCCGTTATCACGTCATGATAACGTTCGTCGCGTGAAAAACAGTTAAGTTGGCTGCCTAGATCCTGTGTCATCACACCACTCTTTGGGACAATGTAGTCTAAATACCTACAAGGATATATTGAGAAATAAAATTCCACGTCGACGAAATTGCGGGTAACATCTAGTACAAGATAAAAGAATACCTAACAAAACAAACAAAGTTCACAAACCACAACAAACATACACTCACTTTGAAACGACGACAAGTGGCTATTTCACCGTAGAAATATCAATGGCAAACTCAAAACCTACTAATAATATGTCAAAATTATTAGCAAAAGGATATGAAACTGAAAAAATCAAATTTATTTTATTTGAGAATTTACAAAAACCGCAGTTTCTAGGATATACAGAGACGGTATAGTGAGTATACCCAACTGTCTAAAAGAAACCCTAAAAAATACAACTTGAAATCTTCCTGCTAAGGATTTACAATAAGGTGTTGGTTCAATATAACATGCATGAAGGCGGTATGCATGATGTGCTGCTCAAAATTACTAACAAGTTTTCACTCATAGGACCTATTTATGGTCCTGATATCTGAGATAATATTCCGGTGAATTTAATGGGGTGGTGGGGTGGGGTGGGATGTCATATCCCTGTCTGGATGAAAATAACCACCCTCACAGTCCTGTTAATCCCTCGAATTTTGTATACGAATAAAAGCAAACTAATCAATTCATCGCTCGCTATTGCTTCCAGATCAAAGCATTCGCACTGCCTACCTACCGTTGCTAGGATTCCATACACCCCCTCTGGCTACTGTTGTAGAGAGTTCCAAATAAAAAGCAACTAGGAATGTCGCACACCGAGGGACACACAGAACAAAAAAAAAAACAAGAAAGGCCTGAGCACATACATCCAACACTGATTGCCTGCACAACACAAAATAAGCATTCAAATAGGACTCGTTATCTGTAGATACATTTTGCAGTAACAAGAAACAAGTAAAAGAAAGCAAAAGCAAACAAAACTTAAACAAGCTGTGATCTGATCTGATACCGTCCATATGAAATGCATCTAAATTTTACGAGATACAGCTCATTATTGAATGCTCAGTTTGTTGTGCGATAGCGATGCTGGATGTATGAGCGCCAACCTGAAGGCTTAACGTGCCCTCGCGCCAGTAGTAGTGAAACAAAACAAAATGGACGTTTTCGAGCGTGCATTTATTTTTCGCGAAATGCAAAGGGAAACTTCAAAGCCAGTACTTTCAAACATGGCAAACATGGCACAAAGAGCTGTTTGCATCGAATTCAGACTTTATTTGCGTTCGTTCTGTTTCCGCTTTCAGAAAATAATATTCCAACTACACAATATCACATAACATTGATATTAAAATCAGAATATTTGGATATTTCGATTTTCGGATGTTTTGGTGAGTGGTATGGGGCTGGCTGAACTTTTGCATAATATAATGTAATTCTAGACTTGCTTTTATAATTATACTATCTTTTATCCCTAAAAGTCGCGTGCGAAGCCCCGGGCGGAAGCTAGTTATAAAATAATAGAGACGTTGATATAAACACACATCACGTGGCGAGCTCTGATCCCATTGTTTTCGATTTCGAATTTCCGATGCTTAAAAGCGACGCGTTAGGTTAGAGCAATGTTCGAGACAGACCGACACGTGTAAGGGTGCTTTCAAATTTTGGAAAATCCTAATTCTATCCTCCCTGTATATTATTTAATGCGAAGTTGCAAATACAAAAATAAACTAATCTTGATCTGGCACTCGCCGGGGGGGTTCACTGCAGCAGTCATGCAAAACCGCCTTACTTAGGAAGAGTGTTTTTGCATAGCCCCGATTATCTACAACAAAATCTCTTTGTCGATACGCTCCGAGAGTAAACCTTTGCACGGTTGCAACCTTTGCGTTGATTAAATACACAGTAAAACCAACTTCCTTAGTTTATGGTAGCTACCACAAACTCTTTAGCTTATGTATAGTATATAATATCTGTGACTTAGGTATTGGAGAAAATTGGTTGTCTGTAAAGTCGGTTTACTGACGATAGTTGAACGTGACAACGTCTTAAGAAAATACTGATGGAATGGTAGCATTTGATACTCGATCAAAACATGTAAATGTACTATAGTATAGCAGCTGTCCACGCAGACGCATCGCTCACTCAAGTAGGAGAGAGACGGATGTCGAGCGCTCTCGCTTGCACTTCAAGCCTTACATGGAACGCCTCAGAGCGAGGTAACGCCGCATGACGTCATGTTTTTTCGTGCGTGCAGCCGGCTCTATCGAATTATAAGACGTTGTCACGTCAAAAAAGGTTAGTAGGTATATCTTGATGAATTCATATAAATACAAATTTTAATAACCTTCTGTTTTTATAGTAATTTTTATGTTTTGACATGCATCTATGTATTTTAATTTTATTTTGAACCGACACTCCTTACTGACAATGGCAGAGTCTAGTCGTCGCGAAAAGCAAGCAGCGCCAGTTGAATTTGAATCTATAATGATAATGACATATTTTAATATGAGTGTGATAAAAATATCTTTTTTATTTGATTTGATATGTTCTCGGGAGAAAGATTGGTAAGAAATTATTTTTATTCACCTTAAAACTACTATACACAACTAACCCTACCAAATAGTTAAAAAGGATTATTTTTGTGTAGCAGCGTTAAAGGCAAATAGGGCCCTGAACTCAGCGTTGTGTTGGGTGCACACTGGTGTGTCCACCCAGCGCTGGCGTTGTGTTGGGTGCACACTGGTGTGTCCACCCAGCGCTGATTTTCAGTGAAGACCAGAAGGATTGTGCCACGTCACGATCGTCAGGTGAGTGTAAATGGTCCTCAAGATATACAAGCATTCTTGCTTAGTTTCAGTTTAGCTGGCACTGTACTGTATTATTAGGGCATACGTTTTTGGTAAATGAATGTTTTTTTTTTATTATTGATTAATTAGGTTTTAGTATTTTCTCCTTAACAATGTTGTACCTATGTAAGCCTGACCAAGGCAGATTAGAGATACAAATATAATATTATATAAGACCCAATGGTATGTACCGGCTAGTTGAACAACAATCTATTGATTTATCAATATATAAAATTAATCCCTATTTCCCTTGGTCACGGCATCACGGCTGGACCAATTTCGGTAATTCTTTTTGACGTGACGACGTTTTATAATTCGATAGAGCCGGCTGCACGCACGAAAAAACATGACGTCATGCGGCGTTACCTCATGCGGCGTTACCTCATGCGGCGTTACCTCGCTCTTTTCTTAAGACATTGTCACGTTCAACTATCGTCAGTAAACCGACTTTACAGACAACCAATTTTTTTTGTTGTGTTTGTTATAGTCAGGAGAAGGTCCTTATGAAAGAAAAAATTAAGAAAGTTGGAAACATACATTTCCAAGTGGGCGAAGCCGCGGGGCGCAGCTAGTCATTTATAATTATGAATCTTTGAGACGGAATCTGACACAGATTTGCGCGAAATTCTAAAATCATGCAGTTTTCATTGAAAATAGTCTACGATTTGTGGAAAACTACTGGTAATCTAATTCCCTGCAGCACGCAGAAAATAAGAAAAACCGATAAAATAGGATTCCATATCGATTACTCGGTAGCGGAGAGTCGGAAGCCCTACTGGACTCTTGTTTGCTGTCTGAAATAAAATATTTTTATTTTTAAAGGAACGGGTATTATTCTGTGAGCATTGAGCAGTTCATCCGGTTCTACGTTTTATTTGCGAAGTAGGATAGAGTTCAGCTGTGCCGAGGTTTGTATGATACATTTTTCCTAACTGGGTCAGTTCAGTGGACGGCAGACTTTAATGGACCTTTTAGTAAACTGTCAGTACATTTCTTCGAGTAAGATTGCGTCACCAACAGAACTAGGTTACATTGGTGTCGCGGGATTGTGAGATGTACCTAATGAGAGGTCGTCGTCGGTATTTCGACGCTATAAGTATTCATATTCATATAATTTACTGTAATTTTATGCAAACAGATGTTTTTCTTAGGTGTAGGTAGTCTTAGTGGGTAGGTACACAATGATTATAAACCCTACCAGGGCGCTACAATTAGGTAGGTATAATGGTTATATCAATTTAATCTATGTCTGTAAGTAATAGAAAAGTGTCACAAAAGGTAGGCATGCTTAAGGGGGTACCCTACCTCGTTATTGTGTGAAGAGGATAGGCATAGGATTTCGCGTTCACAGGAGCGGGACAGAGCAAAGCGGCGTAAGCCCAAAAATCAAGTTTTTAGTAGTTATTTGCTCCCCACAAACATTAGAATAGTTAATTGAAAAAAAGGCAACATACAAAATGTTCTTTATACTTAGCTCAATTACTATGCTTAATCTCAAGATCGTATCATCTGTATTTATTGAGAAATTAGGGTTTTAGTAAAAAATTAGAGGTAACTTTGCGATTTTTTTCTATCGAGAAAATTTTATGGAATCGAGTTTTCGAAACACATGATCGATAGAATAAGTCCTGAACTTTAACATATATAAATTTCAAAGTTAAATATTCAGTAGTTTGGAAGATATGGAGGTCCGACGGAGTTGAAAATAAGCAATTTGAGGGTAGGTACCCCCTTAATGTGTAGGTACTAATTGTTAATGGCATAAGTATTTACAACGTCAAATTATTTTAAATAAAATATGTCTATGTTGTGATTAGTTCTTAGGTACTTACTTACTAACTTAATCTACAGGTGATAGTAGGTCAGCTAGGATACTTTTGGTCATTTGTTTTCAACTATCATCGGAGAAAAATTCGTTAATTGAATAGTAGCATTTTTGTAACAAAATAGTTCTTTTTTTTCGTTTATTTATGTTACATAATTATTAACTTATTTTATCTACAGCTATCATAAACCGTAATTCGGTTTGTCCGTCAGCCTCAGTCTCTAAGGTACAATATAGTTAATATTATAAATAGTTGGTACTAAACATAGTACATGATACATGTATCTTCCTACGTAAGTTGGTAGTTTAATACAGTAAACTCGTACACGAATAAAAACAAAATAAACACAAGTTTCACATAAGAAACTAAATGTAAGCCAAGCAAGTACAAGCGGGGTACATTGATTGGCTGTCCGGTGTGCGAGCGACAGTATAACAATGACGCTCGTACGTCAGCGCATGGAGTGAACTGATAACATTATACAGGGTTATTTCTAAAATGAAGTTACGATCGATATTTTAGAATATATTTTTTGTATTTGTTTTTATTTTATGTTATAGTTTAGTTACCTAGTTATAATATAGTTAGCAAGAATTATAAGTTTTTAGTAATTTGAGTTTATAAATTTTGTTATAGATCATTCATTATAGATCATTTTGTTATAGATTCGGTGAAGTATTTTTTAATTTTTAATTTATAGTTTTCGTCGTTAATATTAGATGAGATTTCAAAGGGCATTTTGTTAATTTTTTGACGTGACAATGTCTTATAATTCGATAGAGCCGGCGGCTGCACGTAAGTAAAAACATGACTCATGCGGCGTTACCTCGCTCTGAGGCGTTCCATGTAAGGCTTGAAGTGCAAGCGAGAGCGCGGAACGAGCGACAAAGAAGCACAATCGGCCTTTGCGTTCGGCAACGTTGTCACGTTCAACTATCGTCAGTAAACCGACTTTACAGACAACCAATTTTTATTTAGATTTCAGGTGTTTCATAAAAATGTTATCTTTTGGTCCGCACTTTAGGTTTTCAGGTAGTTGGTTAAATAGTACTGACTGGCTGAACACTGCATCATTCAGTTCCCATCCTTCCATGAACTTGACAGCTTGAGAATAAAGTCAGAGAGTTTTTTCGTTCTATAAATATAAAAAAATAAAGCTGGATAATCCACACAGCATCATCTAGCCCCAAGTAAAGCAGAGCTTGTGCTATGGGTACTAGGTGACTGATGTACTTAATAAAATACAGTACATCGTTATATATTTTTGTCATACATAGAAAATACCCAGAATACCATCCGGAAGAAATATTTGCAGATCGTACAAACATTTGTCCGAAGGCCCATATTTTCTAAAGGAAATCGAATCCCCAATCTCCTGAGACCCAGGCGGACCTTCGCCCGCCACGCCACATGGGTCGTCAAATGTACCTACATAGTTTCTCATTCTGACATTACTTACAATAACTATTAGAGACAAATCAGAACTAAATGTCTAATTCTACTAACATATATATTCTATTAGAACTATGTGTATACATATAATCATAATGATAATGACTGATTCTCCAACTAGGATAACGAGCCATCCGAAGCAAATACTAGTTCAGATCATATATATGTAATTACCAATTTTTGAACGCACCCTCTGTGTTCACCCAGGTGTATGTAGAGTGTCCGGCGAGTGAGTCTGGTGGTGGCCGCTCAATGATGTTTGTAACCCAGTCACAGTAAAACCACTTGACGGATCGGGCTGATATTTATTTTGCTTGGGTGTTGTTTTATAGGTAATACTTTGTATCTTGGAAAAGCGCGTGCAAAGCCGCAGACAGTCTCTAGTTGTCTTTATTTGTCTGTAGGTGCCATCGGTTTGTAGGTGTGTAGAGTTTATTAGACAACTTGCCTAAATTCGAATGAATTCCCGAAAAATTACTGTCAGTAACCGAATTCCACGCTATTATGAAAACTATGACGAAAATTTTGAGGAAGGTGGTCTCGGCGGAAGATAATTTTTCATAGAGACAACTAGTTACCAAGCAGTTGTGTAGATGGAAATAAAGTTCCGACCATGTAACTGGTTGTCCCCGAGGAAAATTTCTTCCACGTAGACAACCAGTTGTCAAATTTGGTTGTCTAGGCGGAACAAACCAAATAAATAGGTGCTTGCTTACGATACTAGCACAGGACCAGAAGAAGAAAAAATCTACCGACCTGTGGGCCAATCACAGGGATTTTTGTCTAGGGTAGAATAGACAAAACTGACATCGCGTCGATATACACATTGCGTAAATAATTGAAGTTGAAATATTATTTTAGGAGTATTCGACGCGTTCAATTACAATGTTACGTATTTTTTTTCTATTCTACCCTAGATAACAATTCCTGTGCTTGGCCTACAGTTAGTGCCGACGGGTCAACAACACAAGGAATTTATTTGAAATTGTAGATTTTGCCAACTGGCTCTAGGGTCGAGCAATCCGAAACAAATACTAACCTAATCATATTGTAAATAATGAACTTGCGAGGTTGACGCCTTTTCATTCGGATCTAAGCGACCACTATGCCGTGCGCGCCGTTATTGAGTGTGAGTCACCATTATACGGCTCTACCTACCGCGCTAGGTCCTGTTCAAAGGCGATTACTTACAGTTTTATCGGAGCAATCGTTGGTGTAAACTGAATAGCGATTGCTCAAAAATATGAGAAGTCGACATTAAACGAGCTAACTACGGCAATTTAAATAAATAAATAAATAATGCTGGTCAATACACACAGCATCATCTAGCCCTAACCTAAGAGGAGCTTGTGTCATGGGTACAAGATGTTGATAGTTTTTTTAGAGTTTCGAGATCTTTCGAAACCCTTATGGTATCGCTTTGTCCGTCCTTTACCAGATTTAAAGAAAAACAATGTCAATTTTCCGTACCTACAAATAGTGAAGTAGAAGTTTTTCTTTCGCAAATGAATAATTATTAAAGTCGAAAAATTACCCCTAATCTCCGAAGAATGCAGAGCGATCCATCTAAAATGTAGGTTCATCATCATCATCATTAACATATTAGTGCACTGCTGGACATAGGCCTCCCTTAATGAGCGCCAAAACGCCTTGTCTTCAGCTTGCCGCATCCAACATCTGCCTACAGTCTTTCGCAGATCGTCATCCCACCTAGCTGGAGGGCGTCCTACACTACGTTTGCCTAGTCGCGGTCTCCACTCAAGAACACGTTTACCCCATCGGTTGTCGGTTCTTCGCAAGACAAGGCCGGCCCTCTGCCACTTCAGTTTGCTAATTCTTTGGGCTATGTCGATAACTTCGGTTCTAATAATGTAGGTTTTTAACGACTATTTTCAGGTATTCATCAAATAGGAAAGTCACTTACCGGTAGGTACCTTTAGCCATAAACCATTCTAAAAATGCACGCCACTTCCACTGAACGTCATACAATCGGCGTTCATTTTAAGAATGGTTCATCCCTACCTACATATCTGTATAGTTGACATATGTACATTCAAAACCCTTGGCGCGCGAGTTACACTAGTTAGTACTTGACGGATTTTGTAATAGGTAAATAGGCAGAACATCAAATAGTATTGTTAACAAAATAGACGCGTGTCTCCAGGTCAAATGAATTAGCTCCCTTAAGAAAACTTTACGTAATCGTGGTGGAAGGCCCAAAAATTTAGTAAATGGTCATTACCTATGAAATTGCCGTTTTGTATCGAGAATTTTTAGAAAATTTATTTAAAACACATGCATTTTTATATTTTTTTCTGGAACTGCGGATCCAATTTCCGTAAAATTTTGTATGTGTAACCGGACAACATCGTAAAAAGTATGCGTAGCTTTTATTTAAGTTACAAAATAAAATAGAGTAAAATAACGGCAATTTCATAGGTAAAAAGACCTATTATCACAAAATTTTCCGGACAACGCAACTTTGTCGAACCAAGAACTTAGTGATTATCACAAAACTTTCCGGCCAACGCAACTTTGTCGAACTAAGAACTTAGTGATTATCACAAAACTTTCCGGCCAACGCAACTTTGTCGAACCAAGAACTTAGTGATTATCACAAAACTTTCCGGCCAACGCAACTTTGTCGAACCAAGAACTTAGTGATTATCCCAATACTTTCCGGCCAACGCAACTTTGTCGAACCAAGAACTTAGTGATTATCACAAAATTTTCCGGACAACGCAAGTTTGTCGAACCAGGTGCACGAGCTCTACTAGTTCAAAAGCTCGTGCACTACGAAGTAATAATAAATATAAATAACTTGATTTGGCTAACGAGGTTGTCAGCTTGTGGGATGTTGATTCAGTGACTATCGTCCCGATAGTCGTTTCGGTTAACGGCGTAATAGCGAAGAGCCTCGATTAACATCTCAAAAGACTCTCTAGGAAGTTGGACCAAGGGCCAGATTCAAATGGCGGTACTCCTGGACTCGGCGCGCATCGTCAGGAAGTTCCTCTCTCTGCAGCCCTAGTCACCGACCGCTTGAGCCTAGCTTCGCGGCCGGTGATTCACCGTTTTGATATTTTTTACTGTAGATTTATAATATTTTATTTTCTATAGTAAAAAATGTATTTAATAGCGAGATTTAAAAATAAATGAGTGTATAATAAATATAAATCTTTTTTTTTTCAGACAAATCCATACTTTTACAAAATATACATACGGAAGAAGGTTGTGACTGGGAGAGGGGTAAGATCAAATCTAAGGCGCCTACTAGTTTTGGAGTCCCTGAATGACCGTCCCTTTAAAACATCGTCTTTCCTTTTCTCTCGAACGTCCTGCCAGCATGGATCAAGGATACGCACGTCTTTAAGTACGCATACGATGTGATAGCAGTAGTCTCCAACAATAGACGCACTGGAGGCAAGACTCAACACTGTAGCAAGTGATATCAAACTTGCTACAGTGTTAAGTCTTGCCTCCAGTGCACCACTATTGCAAACTAGTGGTTTAGCTAGCGTTAATAAGCTGGTATTAAATGTAACAAAAAGTAACTTTATCCACTTCAACCTAGCTGGGCGTTCGTATAATGTTCACTGGCCGTTGAATATGGCTATTGTTCATTTAGACCAGATCAATGAGCTCCTAGGCTTTGCCCTGGGCAATACGCTAACATAGGAACAATATTCCCAACTAGCAAAATAGTCATGTAAAGCTGAGTTTATTCAGCTTTTCGATCTTATAAAAGTCATGTAAGTGCGAATTATACAGAACATGTCGTATAAACTCATCTTATTCAGTATTTTAGTTACGCAGCATTACGGTCATATAATGATGCTGAGTACACGTTTACTCAGCGTCCTTATATGACTATACATGATGGACGTCGCGGCGTTACTATTATATATATACTATTATAAACAACTAGCTGCGCCCCGCGGCTTCGCTCGCGTGGAAATTTATGTTTCCCACTTTCTTAATTTTTTCTTTGCTATAAACCTCACGGAGCCCGAGACCTTTCCAACGAATGCAAAACCGTGGAAATCGGTTGGTGCTTTCTGGAGTTATAGCGTCAGGAAGGAAAACCCGACTTATTTTTATATAGTAGAAGAAGATGAACTGAAAAAATAGGATTTCATGAACGAAATATAAAATAAACTGGCGTGCCTCCAGTTCCTTGCAACAATATAGTCAGCAAGGAAGTCATAGAATAGCAAAAGGTAGATAATTATATGAAGTCGAGATTTACTCCACTAGAACTTACTGGCCTGGTGGTAGCTGCCTAGGAAGTCCATTATACTTACTGAATCTGTGTTCTGCCTTAGTTGATGGTTGGTTAATTGCATATTTAATTGCCTTTGAAAAAAACTATAAAAAGTTAAGTGCCACATCATACACATAGTGTTTTATTACAATACCTACAGCATAAGCTAAGATGGTAGGTACAATAAGCAACACCTGTGATAATTGTCACCTGTATAATACACTCATACGAGCCACCCCAAAAAAATAACAACGTTGACTTGGGCCACGTTCAGTAACATTTACATCAGGCAGTAAGTTAGAACAAACAGTAGTATTGCGTAGTATTGCACGAGAAAATGATGAACAAACATGTTGATTTAAAAGTAGCTCAAGATAAAACTAAAAGACATCCAACCTGGCTCATCAGCACACTGGAATAAGTAGTTACTTTGACGACATCCCTTGCAGAAATCATGACAATCTTGAGAGAACCATAGCAGGCCACTCACAAATTTTCTGTTAGCTGCCTTTTGGAGTCTAAGAACGAACATCCAGCTTACAGACCGGTCAACAGCGCTGGACGCACACGGCACAAAGCTTGCGAGATCTTGCTAAAAGCTGTTTACTAACTAGACAAAAAAGTATACGTTAGTAAATAAATGACTCGCACTCGAATGCAAACGTTTGCACACACAATAACTGGGTTAGGATACATCTGGTCCGAATCTCAAACTGATCCACGGACGAGATGTCCACTTCACTTTTGAGTAGGGGTACATCTCGTCCGATCCAAAAAACCTCTTGGTTTACGATTCGGATCAGTTGTCCCCTCAACCAAAAGTGAAGGGGACATCTCACCACACGGTCCTTATTGGTAAAATCCGGGAAAAAGTCTCACGCTGTGGCTTCGCCTAAAATTCAGGTGGTTTTATGAAGAAGTGCGACAATCTCGGTGCAGCTGACAAGTTGTCGATAAATTTCACATACAACAGACAAAGTTCACAACAGCAAGCTTGTACAGCAGCAGAAGCACGAGAGAACTTTCAAAACAAGTCTTAACAAAAATGAAAACATAGCCCGTCCCAAAACCATTCAGTCATTCAATTTGCGCCTCAGAATAATTCAGGATAAAGAAACCCAAGTATACCTAACTAGTTTATGAAAGAAACAAATCAAACCCTTCGGTTCAGTCTGCCCTTCAAGTTCTAAACAGAAAAGAAAGACGATCACTAAAGTCAAAAGTCATCCAACTTGAACGTCACTCGTTGGCTATGGCCATGAGGTAAATTTTTCCTTAATGGCCAACACATTCACGAACGATCACTCTAGTTTCATGTCTAAACTGTAACAATCAATTTCTGCTACCACCTCACGTGGGAGTCCTGTATTTTTATTGCTGTATAGACAGCTAGCAACGTGTAACAACAACTAAAGCTATGACCAACATTCATGAACCTTCCTGAACAGTGGAGAACGGAAAACTACTAAACAGTAGGGAACGGTAAGATAGAAGGCAAACACACAAAAACCTCTATTCGATCTGCTACGAATATTTTTTGACTGCATGCAACCTACTCAATTTCCCTAGAAGAAAATTAAAAAAAAACCAATGATCATGTAAGAACTGTCGAACAATTGACTACTCTCTAAGATCAAGCACCCCATGGCATAATAACATGAAGCAGCCTAGATAAGGACCACTTTAGAGCAATTGTTTCCTACAGTTTGACCAAAATAGCTGTAAAATTGTAGTGTTTCGCGCTGGTCATACCTGGAAATGTTCACGAAAGATAATCGATCGTCTTTCAGCACTTTACTTGACGAAAAATGTTCGAACCAATCTCGCTATCAAAACCAGCTAAAATAACCTAAAGCAAAACGACCAACATTATCTAGCACTAGTCATGATTGAGCAGGAGAATCTGCTAGTTCTGAAGAAAATTCGACGTCCAGCCTTCTTACAGATTTTACA
This sequence comes from Eupithecia subfuscata, assembly GCA_963564075.1. Classification (NCBI taxonomy): domain Eukaryota; kingdom Metazoa; phylum Arthropoda; class Insecta; order Lepidoptera; family Geometridae; genus Eupithecia; species Eupithecia subfuscata. The sequence goes on from OY751095.1 coordinate 17,867,162, forward strand.
CAAAATAAAACGAAAGAAACACGAAAGAACTGTCACCTGTCACTATCACAAAATCACGAAAAACAAAGAAATAGCAAATAATGAACATCAACGAAAGTAGGTACAAACACAGTATAAAGATGATTTTTGTATGCATGTAGCAGGAGAATTTACAGGAGCACGAATATTATGCACTCGCCTCCTCGTCGCTCTCGGTCACGCTCTTCAAGGAACGCCTACGTACCAGATCAAAAACAAAATGACACACGAGAAAATACAACACAAATGGGTACCTATTCACATGAAAAATCAGAACTGCACGAACAATCACTGCAATACACATATAGCACAAAAAAATGTATGAACCAAAGCAAATCAGTCCGTAGTAGGCAGCGCTGGACGTAACTCACAAGTTTGATGTTAAAAGATAATCTAGCCCAGGATAACCCTACCCCTAACTACAATAACTGAAACACGGAGACCACAACTGGACAGCATTTATTCATACTTACTCATACATACCGCCTTTCCGAAAACAATCGGAGATCCTATCTTCGAGACCTCACCCACGCGTACGTCACTTAGCTAAGCTAGCGAACGCAGAAGACCCCGAAAGGGACTCCTCCAAGATGACGTGAGAGCAGGGTTCTTATTTCAAACGTTGATCACGCAGTCACCGCCACCAGCACCAACGCCCAGTAGAGGTGCTGCCTCTTCAAAGGACTCCTTAATACTTGGTTATGTTACCCCTCATTTTACTGATGTAGAGCACCATAGTGTTTTTAACACTTATATTATAATTAATGCGAAAGTTGGATGGATGGATCGATTCAGGTATGTGTGTTAAGGATACTAGATACCTGATATACTTAATACAATACATTACATAGGTAGATATTATTTATTAAACATAGAAAAAACCCAGAACACCCGAAACAAATATTTGCAGACCGTACAAACATTTGACCCAAGGCGGGAATTGAATCGGCGGCACCCTCCTGCGTCGCAGTAGGTTATCTATAAAATATAGCCTTCCAAAATGAGAGTAAAATCTATACTAAAATTAGAAATAAAAACACCGTTAAGTTGCAATGTAAGTTTAATATGTTTAAAGAGAAGTGAGAAGGTAGGTAAGTATGATTTAAAAGTAGCTAAACCTACCTAACTTAAAATTTGAAATTCGTTCACAATTTGGAATTGTTATTTTAGAAGAACAAAGCTCAGACAGGTCTAAATTATACTTGTATATGTATATGTATTTGTATATACAAGTACATTACTAGAAGCCGAAAGGGGGTAATTCACGACCCCAAGGGGATCAACTTGTGGATATTAATCATTTTTTGAATTTCGAATATTTTTTAAGTATTAAGTAAAACCTTTGAAATTTTGAAATAATCATCATATTGTTATAATACTCGTTAAAAACACGAATATGAAGAAACGACATAAAAGTAAAAAAAAATGAATTTAAAAATTTTTCGAAATTCAAAGAATCGTAGAACAAACGTTTCCCCCTCGGTGTGGTGAACTACCCCCTTTCGGCTTAGTACAAGTACATGGTATCTATATATCTTATATTGGAATAATCAATTGAATAAAATCATTTAGTACATATAATAAATTTCTTAGAAATAAAAATTAAGTGCTGTTCGTTGGTAGTCGAATCATTTATTTTTATTTTCGGATTCCTCCGACTGAGGTGTACCTAATAGCTCGGATTTAAATGAGTCTTTTGGACAGCTAGTAATAAAAAAATAAATTATACGTTTAGAACTAGGACAAACGGTTCTGGATGGAAAGATAACTTAGAAATATAACGGGCAGCAACTGCCTGAAACTGGTCGCATATAGGTTCGAAGGAGCCACTAATGGACTGAAAAGATGTATGTTCTACCCTACATCTTTCCCACCCGAACCTAAGACGCGTTCCAGCATCAGAGAGATGCTTACTGCTCTCCGCGTTTGCTACGCTTCGGTTGCACACGTTTTCGCTGCTCGCGTTCCTCCGAGCTATAATCAGCTTCATTCCCGCCGCTGCCGGGACGAGAAGCCTCCGACGAGGAGGTGTTCTCGGGTACCTTCGAGGCTGGGGCTCGCTCCCGACGTTTGTTATCACACCTCTTCTTATGTTTTCGTTCCTTTGAAGGATCAGCGGCGCGTTTAGAGCGCGTTGAGTGCTTAGGTTTGCGCACTTTGCGGTTGCGCTTTTCGGAACGGTGCGTCCTCGAGCTGCGCTCAGGGGCGCCCAGCCCACTCCCGCCCGCTACTGGACCAGTCTCGTCAGCGGCACCCAAATCCATGCCAGGAACCTGGTACCGGCTTGGGCGCGTCTGAGGCGGTAAGAGCCTCATACGCCTTCTTATATTCGGGTTTGGGTTAACTGGTGCTTGGCGTTCTTCCGCTTCTTCCGGTCTAGGGCTGCTGGATGATACCTCTGAAAGGCTCATATCAGCCTCCCTCATCCTGCCTTGTCGTTTAGGCGATGACCTTCGCTTATCTAAATCTGTTGACAAAGAAAAAAAATTGTCACAGTTTGGTCTAGCATGCGACAATCGGTTTCGGCTTACATAAGTGGGCTGAATTTTTTTTTAATACTTTGCGGTTTATATTTATGAATTAACCTTATTGAAGGTTTTCACGGATAGGTGGTGGAATAGTACAATGAAAGACTATGAAATTGATGTGACTAGTCTAAAGTCATTAAAGTGCCTTATTAAAGTCCCTAAACGCCAATAAAACGAAATATCTTGTTCTTGGGTCCAAAAGTATATGTAAAAGATGTCCGCAGACGCGCAACTGAATCCTGCAATCGCGGAATGCTGATGGACTGATCTATGCACTTTGAGAAACATGTCCTCCAAAATGCTCGCAATTGTTTCTACTGATTGTCTGTTTTGTACCGCGTACGTGACTATCTCAAGACTGACCTACGCATAGCGCTCTGTGATTCACTAATCCTATCTAAACTCAATTACGGCGATAATATGTTCGGAGAATGTCTTCTCGGCCGCTCAAATACAGCGTGTCAATCACAGCGTGTTCAAAATCCGTGCGTATGATTTTGTTTTCCCATACCGCGTAAGTTGATCCCATATCTCAGCATTAATAAATAGCAATAATTTTTTTAATATGTCATCACGTCGTTCACTTTACTTCGCAACTTTACTTTTTTGGTATTAAAAAGACAAATGCCCTTATTTTCATATGAAAAACTGAAATTCTCTAGCCGCCGACCGTGTTTGGCGGTGCTTTTAATATTTCCAAACTAGTGGTCCAAGTTCGATTGACCGCATTTTGTGGCAGTTTTCGCTACGCTGCTGCCACGAAATGCTGGAATAATATTCTTATAAATTCAAATTATTTTTCAGTTTTAAAACCAATCTAAAAATATAAATTTTTAATCTTTTATCTGATGTGCATTAATGTGGTTGATCATGGTTTCTGTTTTATTTGTTTGTGCGCTTATTTATTGTTTGCTGTGTTTGTTTCTTTTACTTTTCTATTTTAATTTAGTTATGTGTCATGTTAAAAATTTATTTTAGCTCGTCACCTGTGCCATTGACTCGCACATGTTTTGTTATCTTTTTTATGAAATTTAATTAAATACGTAATTTAGGTCAATTGAAAATTTGGAAAATGTCTGAAGTTAGTATGTATTAAAATTAAAATAGAACTTTGACTCTGTAGTAAATTAGCTTGAACGGCCGCCTAATTTGCCTACCGTATTATATTATCACTTCCCGACGAGCAGCGATTGATAACAGAAATACGTAAAAACAAACTATAACATACGCGAGAAGAGTTTATTTTACGGTGGCAAAAAGCAGAGGCTACACCCGAATCGGCACATGCGCGCCAACCGGCTTTGGCGCCTCGACTAACGCAAATGACCAAATCTTCAAAAAATAAGCCAAATCTCAGACAGTTTGGCTGATTTCATTCTAAACTTACAAGTGCATTTAGTCCTGGGCATGCTGAGTTATCACAAACAGTCAACTGGCACGTTGCTCTAGAGAGCGGGGGGAACGACTGGTGGAAACCGAGTCGTAGAGGCTACTGGGCTGCAATAGGTAAGGGGTAGTTACGTTGATACCTATGTATTTGTAAAGATCAGTCTGTTAATTGCGTACAGAATGGAGATCAGAGAGGAGGTCAGCAATAGCGTTGCCCTTAACGTTATTGGTAGTCAATCTTCAACAATTCGTTGTAATATTATACTCACTCGTAGTTATTGTAATTAACTGTAATTTAGAATTGTAAAGAACTTAATTAATGCTAAAAGTAGAGATTGAAGTAGTTTTTTTTTGGTATGTTTTTGATTAAATAAGCTCTCATCCTCCACTTTAAATATGTTCAAATGAATTTAGAATTTGGGATTTAATTCGTGTTTTTCGTTTGGTAGAGCTCGTTTCTTGAATGAAAATGGCGGTTTTGTGTATCAACAAGTGTAAGCGAAGTTTCGTTGTATTTTGAACCAAGTGCGTAGGCTCGCGCACAATTGGGTCACCCAATAGTAAGTTCCTACTCCCTACTTTTTAGTTCCTACTTTCCTAATTGTGGTCTGGCCCGCCTCTTTTATAAGCAATAAAACCAAGCGTAAATAAACATTATACTAAAAAAACCTACAAAGCGGTTTCAACAGAACCCACGTGGCAGGTAATTGCGTTCCCCATACTTCCTTCCGGCACGAGGTTCGTTGCAATCGTTTATTAAATATGTAAGTGTCTGTCTGGCCATCTGAAATATTCAGCCGTCAATACGGCTGCATCATTTAAGTATTCATAAATTTGTTATTAATTGCCTTTGGTTGGACAGGAAATGTTAGTTTATACACGGTGCCGTAAAGGACCGAATAGGCACATTGGGCCCCGTTTTCAAAGTGGGTTCAACAGTGATGAAACATATTTGAAAGCTTTTTGAGCGTACTTTATTTTATTGTACGGCAGCTAAGTTAACATCGAGCGCAAATAATGGTGGTTGGAGCTTTTTAGAAAAAAGTTTAATCTTGTCTTATCACTAACTACCTACATACCTAACAATTTGCTGTCTGAAATAAAAGATTTTCAATAATTTTATTATTAATTAGAAGGGTCCAAATGAATTTAAATATAATAAGTAGGCACTAGGTAATGGTACCTACATATAATTAAAATTAAATAAATCTAACTATCCTGTTCCATATTCACAAATTTGTACGGCTCCGCGGAAACTGTCTGCGTCAAAACAAGTCGAAGACAATTTCGAGTTTTATTTATGTAAGGTTTATACGGAGGAGGCGCTTGGCGGCGGATACCATCGATGTTTTTGATAAGCAAAATGAATAGCTGTCATTCAGTAGCTTTATTTATTGTAAATAGCTCTTTTAAGTAGGGTAAAAGTACTACGACGAAGGGTGTGATTCCAAATCTTGTTTTTGTTCATACTTTATAATGTTTTTAACTTTATTTACTTTATTTGCAAAGAAAATTCGAAGACATTGATTAGAGTAGGGACTTAAAAAGATGTTATTTTTTTTAGAAAGGTTGTAACGTAATAATTTCACCTTTCCCAAAACAACACTTCATAACCAATTTCGGTGCCGTCATAGCACCTATATTGTAATCTACACGCCCCTTACAGATCCTAATCGTTCGCAAAACCATTACCTTAAAAGGTGCGTCACGGCCTCCCGAGCCTCTCATTGGCCGAGAGCTATCGAACGATCTTGGTGCCAGGCAGTGGCATGACACGACTTGTAAGCGTGTGCGTGCTCAACATAAATACCCCCGGCAGGCGTTGCTGCCCGGCATTCGACAGACTGTAACTGCTAAAGACGGAAGTCCCGTTTCTCACTAGATTTTTATCTAGAAATTAAATTTCAAGGTGATGTAGCCTACCTACCCTAGTAAATCACCATTCTTGTTATAAGTGTTGTTATTCCCCTAATTGGGTAAGTGTGCACAATTATTAGTTTCGTTAGGATTTCTAGACATTCCATTTAATCTTGTGTGTAACATTATCTAGGTCCACATTTCAGTGCTTGTACCTCTGTCTCCAGAATCTAGCCTTGGTACCTAGCTATGTATCCACGCTGTTAATCTGTATTGCACTGCCTACCTACATCTTTGTAATCCACGCCTTGCAGCTTGAATAATAGATGCCTAACCGCTATTGTACCTAGCTTGGGGCAAGATGATGCTGCGTGGATTATCCAGCATTATTGTTATTTTTGTATTATGTAACGCTAGCCATTCACGCTGTGCCTAGGTACATACCTACCTATAATCTAGCAATCACTGTTGCCTACATGCCTACCTAGTTTTAGTTGATGAGCAGTGTTCATTTCTAGCTAGCCTAACTTATGTACATGCCTATGTGCCTGCTTTGCACCTACACGTCTGTGTGTATGCCTATGTGCTACCTACCTACGTAGGTAGATTTAATTCTAATATTCTATCATTGTAAACTCCGATCTGTCTGACCCCTGTCTGACCGCCACACATCATACGATCCATTCTTCCGGCCTCCCTAGTAGTGACGTGGTATCGCCTGCGGCGGTCGAGAACAGGATCATGAATATCGGCAGAGACTATAACTAGAACATTGATTCCAGGGAACCACACTGGGAGTACGAGCCCACGATAAGCTACGCTTGGGCTCACCCAACCAAGGCTGGTGTATTAACTCACTCGGCGGACGTGGGAACCCTTTGTCTTCCCCTTCGCCGACTTGGAGGCCATCACCATCCATCTACCTGGAAACAGCCACACCTACCCCGAATCGGCGCTCGCCCTGGACCCGGACCTACGGCCTGAGTTCCAGAACCATCCGCTACAGGGAAGTGCCGTGTTAAGGCAAAGTGAAAGTTAGGCGGGCCATAGAACCTCTACCCTCTTCTTTAATTAATAAATATCTTTATGTAACCTTATAGGTTACATTGGCGCCCTTAAACGTGGTATTCTATGGCCTAATTTTCACTTAGCATTACGTATTTTGTGTGTGTGTGTCCATTTCTGTGTAAAACGTTTCATTTTATTTTTGTTGAAAATAACTAAGGTGTACCTTGCCACATAACCCGTATTTTTGCTGCGATTGGTTGAACAAATAATTTTGAATGTCAAATAATTCATTTCATTCCATTTATATACCCCGTGCATTAATTCTTGTGTTCAACAATATTCCTTACATCTATACTCATTAATGTTCTAGTTTCCAAGATATTCTTTGTCAACAAAAAGAAAGTTTAAATTTTTTTCTCTGTATTGTAATTTAAATAATACACAAGGTACACACTAGTTGTTAATGTATTTTTTTTTTCAGCACTTGTATTTGAATGTTCTTTTTATTATTTTTCTACTTACATTTTTTTTTGACTGACAAATTTAAAATAAGACGTTATTATTCTTAAACATTTTGTAACAGTCGGAGTCTTCTCGTATAGTCTTAACTCTAATTGTGTGCATTTACCCAAATTTTTGTTGTAAAAATGGCTTATCCAATAAAATTTCTCTCACTTCAAAAAACTGAGCTTGAATATGAGGTCCAAATTAGGGGCACTACTCCAGCAGCCACTGTTTTAGACCTACGCAAACAAATAGCGAAGTTAGGGCCTTTGTTCCCATCCGAGGACGTTTTGTCTAGCCCCGTGCCGTTGTCGGAAGACCTCGCCGGTATCAACGAGGTACTTAGCAAAATAAATACTAGCTTAGAATCACAACTAGACAGAAGTTCGGTGTTGCGTACTCAAAATTTACTCAACCACGTTTACCACCGTCTCAATCGCATATCAGGTCTTGACGAAGTCTCACAGCTGGCTTACGACGATTGCCTAGGCCGATTCCAATCATATTTGAAGGCAGTAGACTCATTAAAAGATAGTTCCGTTGATACCTTGATTATGCCGTCAAAAAGCGATGATTTAGACCCCGCTTCGCCTACTCATATAACAGTACAATGCGATCGCGGGATCTTTAACGATATAGGTAAATTAAAATTCGACGGTAAAACTTGTGTTCGCTCATTCATACAGCGCGTTACAGAATTATGCGAGGCTAGAAAAATTTCAGAAGCAAAAATACTGGCATACGCCACAGAGATCTTTACGGGTGATGCTCTGCATTGGTACAGAGCCGTAAAAGATCAACTTACCGACTGGCCCAGTCTTGTCAAACTTTTAAGAGATGATTTCGACCAATCCGACTATGATTACAGATTACTTTCAGAAATTCGTTCTAGAACACAAGGTGAATCAGAAAATATTACTATATATCTGGCAATCATGGCAGGATTGTTTTCGCGATTATCCAAATCCATGTCCGAAGATGATAAATTAGAAATAATTCTCCATAATATTCGCCCCGTCTACGCGAATATTTTAGCTTCCTCACAAGGCATCAGATGTTTATCTGACCTTAAGGAAGCCTGTAGAAATTACGAACAGGTTCAAGCTCGTCTAGCTCATTTTCAGGAACCACCTAAAGTAACTTCAGGCACTCTAGCACCAGAGTTCGCGTATTCGGGAAATAAAGATAAACATGAAAATAAGACTTCGTCTTACAACAATAATAACTATAATAAATTCAAAAGACATAATAATTTTGGTAGTTACAGTAAAAACTCTACCGAATCCAATAAGACCACAGAGCAAGCAGGCAATCAGCCTCAAGTACACGCATTAGAGGTACCTGATACCAAACCGCGTTACTGTCCAAGATGTCGTGTAAACACACATAATCTGAGACAATGTAAGGATAAAACTATACTTTGTTTTGTTTGTGGTCGCAAGGATGTTAAATCAACGAAGTGTCCAGATTGCTTGGCTAATCGCAAAACTGATTCAAAAAACTAGTTAGGAAGAATTGTGCCGCTGAGTCCACTAGTAAATTTGATATAAAGGACTGGAAAAACTGGTTAAAATTTGTTGCTTCTTTCTTAAAAACCAGCAAATGCGACACAATTCTAAAAAATAATAAAGATAATAGACCTTTCGTTAGTGTCAAGGTTAACGACATCCCTATGTGTGGGCTTCTTGACTCAGGTTCATCCATAACCATTATTGGTAATAATGCTCATAAAGCACTAGTGAATCAAGGATTAGTTATAATCGATGATTGTCAATTAACTGTCTCCGCTGCTGGAGGTCAGAGATTAAACAGTATCGGTTACATTAACTTGCCATTACATTTCGATGCTCAATTTCACATTATAAAAGGATTCGTTATCCCAGAAGTTGATAATGATCTCATTTTAGGTATTGACTTTTGGCGTAGTTTTAAAATTTGCCCTCAATACGTACATACAATTACGGCCGAAAACAATAACCGCAATCATGTCTTACAGAAACCTGTCATACAAGACTATGATACGTTGAGCGAATCAAAGAGAATTATAGCTGACAATATAATTGAACAGTTCAAAAATATTTCTTACGAAACCAATGGCCTAGGTAAAACCAATCTCATTCAGCATCGTATAGACACAGGTGACTCCCAACCCATACGCCAACGCTATTACCGCATGTCTCCCGAAAAACAGCGTATACTGGTAGAACAGGTGGACGAAATGCTTGCTTTAGATGTTGTTGAAAAATGCGAAAGCGCCTGGTCTTCACCAGTGCTAATAGTAAACAAAAAGAACGGTCAACCTAGATTTTGCCTGGACAGTCGAAAGTTAAATTCTGTTACAGTTAAAGACGCATACAATCTACCTTATGTATCGGAAATCCTAGATAACCTACGTGATGCCCGTTATCTCTCTAGTCTAGATCTATCAAAGGCCTTCTGGCAGATTGAAATCATACCAGAAGATAGGGATAAGACCGCGTTCTATGTTCCAAACCGCGGTACGTTAAGATTTAAACGAACAGCTTTTGGATTGACTAACGCACCCGCTACTCAACAAAGGCTAGTAGACCTTCTTTTTCGCGAGTTTGATTTGCACGTATTTGCATATTTAGACGATATTATCATAGTAAGCTCGGATTTTGATACTCATGTCACGCTATTACGCAAAGTCCTCGAAAAATTACAAAAAGCTAACTTAACAGTAAATCTAGAAAAATGTAACTTCTTTCGCAGCCAGCTTAAATACCTAGGCTATGTAGTTGATCATTGTGGACTTCGGACTGATCCTGAAAAAGTGGAAGCTATCCTTAACTATCCGACACCTACCTGTCGTAAGGACTTAAAACGTTTTCTCGGGACAGCTACTTGGTACCGACGCTTTGTCCCCAATTTCAGCACCATAGCAGGTCCTTTGAATAGGTTGACTTCATTAAAGAAAGGTGGTCCACCTTTTCTTTGGACTTCGGAAGCGGAAACAGCCTTCCGTAAGCTCAAGGAATGTTTGGTTTCTGCCCCAGTACTTTCCTGCCCTGATTACGACAAGCCATTTGAAGTTCATACAGATGCAAGCAATTACGGGGTTGGTGCTATGTTGACACAGTCAATTAATGGCAAAGAACATCCGATTGCTTATATGAGCAAGTCATTAACAGGAGCAGAGAAAAACTACAGTATAACTGAGCGAGAAACTCTAGCCGTTCTAATCGCTTTGGAACATTGGAGGTGCTACTTAGAGAATGGCAAGCCATTCACTGTCTACACTGACCATAGTGCATTAAAGTGGTTTCTGTCTCTAAGTAACCCCACTGGTAGGTTGGCTCGCTGGGGAGTTCGCTTGTCTGCGTTTAACCTTAACTTTAAACACCGCCGTGGCGTAGATAATGTCATACCAGACGCTCTCTCTCGCGCCGTGCCCATAAGTGCCATCAGCACAGCTGATTCTTTCTCGAAAACGAATGACACCTGGTATAAAAACATTTTTGACGGTTGTTCAAAGAACCCTGGAAACTTTCCCAATTTCCTTATAGATAACGGAGTACTATATAGAAATTGTAAAAATAAACATGAACTAACAGCAGAGTTTTCCTGGAAAGAAGTAGTTCCATCAGAGTTACGCGTTGACATAATCAACGAAAATCATAGCGAGCCAACGGCTGGCCATCTCGGTATATCAAAAACATATCGGCGTCTTACGTTAAAATACTATTGGCCAGGTATGTTCCAAAATGTAGTAAATTTTGTTAGTACATGTAATAAATGTTTATCATATAAAGCTCAAAATCATCAGACTTTAGGCAAAATGGGACGTCCTAAACAATGCTCCCGGCCATTTCAGATGATCTCCATAGACCTCATGGGTCCCTTACCTGTAAGTAGAAAACAGAATAACTACATCCTCGTAGTAACTTGTTGTTTCTCGAAGTACTGCCTAATCTTTCCCATTAGACGGGCTACTTCCGATGTTGTAATTAAATGCTTAGAAACATCAGTTTTTCTAGTGCATGGCATTCCACAGACCATATTTATGGATAATGGCAGCCAATTTATTAGCAAAGAAATAGATAATTTTTTTAAGAAATATAAAATTCCTAACGTTTACTTCACACCTAAATACACCCCTCAGGTCAATACTGTGGAACGTCACAATAGGACCATAATTACATGCATTTCTACTTTTGTCGATGACGACCACAGAACTTGGGACATTTTTATTCCCAAGATACAATTTGCGATAAACAGCTCTGTTAGCGAAGCTACGGGTTATTCACCTGCGTTTCTAGTCTTTGGTAGGGAACTAGTAAGTTGTGGATCACACTACACCGACTTCGATCTTGGAAATGAACTCCTGTTCCTTCCCCGTGATATCTATGCAGATAACCTAGGAGGTCTATCAAAAATTTTTGACCAGGTACAAACAAGACTTTGGCAAGCACATCAAAAAAACACTTCTCGTTATGACCTACGTCGTAAATCAGCTGAATTTAACGTAGGCGATATCGTAATGAAAAGAACGTTTATTCTTAGTGATAAAGATAAGAATTTTAGTAAAAAACTTGCACCTAAATTCATTAAATGCCGAGTTAAATCAAAAAAATCACCCCTCGTCTACATTCTAGAGGACTTGTCGGGAAAGGACTTGGGCACCTGGCATATTAAAGACCTAAAGCTATACGGTCGTTCATCGTTAATTAACTAACTTCCTACTACTATTGGCTAGCATTGCCAACCAATTAAATTAGTAATTCTATTTATTCCCTCTAAATAGACTAGCGACATTCCTTTCATTACGTTTCTTGAGTAAAATAAATAAATAAAGGAATCATCCTAGTAAATTAGTTATCGGTAGAACATTTTTATTCTCTTATTAACAAATGTGTTACCAAGCAATTTTTGCTGAATGTAAAAAATTTTTTTTATTTTTAAAGAATTTTATTGCCTTAGGGAATAAAATCCTTGGTATGTCAGCGGGATATGTAACGTAATAATTTCACCTTTCCCAAAACAACACTTCATAACCAATTTCGGTGCCGTCATAGCACCTATATTGTAATCTACACGCCCCTTACAGATCCTAATCGTTCGCAAAACCATTACCTTAAAAGGTGCGTCACGGCCTCCCGAGCCTCTCATTGGCCGAGAGCTATCGAACGATCTTGGTGCCAGGCAGTGGCATGACACGACTTGTAAGCGTGTGCGTGCTCAACATAAATACCCCCGGCAGGCGTTGCTGCCCGGCATTCGACAGACTGTAACTGCTAAAGACGGAAGTCCCGTTTCTCACTAGATTTTTATCTAGAAATTAAATTTCAAGGTGATGTAGCCTACCTACCCTAGTAAATCACCATTCTTGTTATAAGTGTTGTTATTCCCCTAATTGGGTAAGTGTGCACAATTATTAGTTTCGTTAGGATTTCTAGACATTCCATTTAATCTTGTGTGTAACATTATCTAGGTCCACATTTCAGTGCTTGTACCTCTGTCTCCAGAATCTAGCCTTGGTACCTAGCTATGTATCCACGCTGTTAATCTGTATTGCACTGCCTACCTACATCTTTGTAATCCACGCCTTGCAGCTTGAATAATAGATGCCTAACCGCTATTGTACCTAGCTTGGGGCAAGATGATGCTGCGTGGATTATCCAGCATTATTGTTATTTTTGTATTATGTAACGCTAGCCATTCACGCTGTGCCTAGGTACATACCTACCTATAATCTAGCAATCACTGTTGCCTACATGCCTACCTAGTTTTAGTTGATGAGCAGTGTTCATTTCTAGCTAGCCTAACTTATGTACATGCCTATGTGCCTGCTTTGCACCTACACGTCTGTGTGTATGCCTATGTGCTACCTACCTACGTAGGTAGATTTAATTCTAATATTCTATCATTGTAAACTCCGATCTGTCTGACCCCTGTCTGACCGCCACACATCATACGATCCATTCTTCCGGCCTCCCTAGTAGTGACGTGGTATCGCCTGCGGCGGTCGAGAACAGGATCATGAATATCGGCAGAGACTATAACTAGAACATTGATTCCAGGGAACCACACTGGGAGTACGAGCCCACGATAAGCTACGCTTGGGCTCACCCAACCAAGGCTGGTGTATTAACTCACTCGGCGGACGTGGGAACCCTTTGTCTTCCCCTTCGCCGACTTGGAGGCCATCACCATCCATCTACCTGGAAACAGCCACACCTACCCCGAATCGGCGCTCGCCCTGGACCCGGACCTACGGCCTGAGTTCCAGAACCATCCGCTACAGGGAAGTGCCGTGTTAAGGCAAAGTGAAAGTTAGGCGGGCCATAGAACCTCTACCCTCTTCTTTAATTAATAAATATTTTTTATGTTAACTTTACCCATCGTCTTTGTATTCAAATTCCACGATAGGGTACCTTATAGGTTACAAGGTTTGTAGTTTATAATGTTAGTCTTTCAACTATGATATAAAATAATTGTATGTGTATTTTGTAAAATACTACCGCCAAAATTAATAACATAAATGAGATAGGTAGGTACATCTCATTTACGCTTAATTTTCTTCTCATTTTCGTACGCGGTTTAACACAATGGACGGGATTTAGTCAGTATTAATTCGTATATAAGATGACTTTTAGCGCAAAAACAAATTACAGATACGAGATATTAATTTTTTTTTTGTGATAAGTATTTATTTTATGTTTTATCTTCTGAGCTTAGCCAATAAGATAAATAAATATGTACTGACTTTAAATAATATGAATGGCACTTACTGAAAACCGTAACGTGAAGTATCAAAGGTGTGTGTCACTGGGGAGCCTCGATGCCTGTGCCGCGGAAAACGATTATCCGGTTAGGTGCTCAGCGTCAACTAATCATTTTACGGAACTTTTCTTAAAACATTCCCTTTCGTTCTACGTTTTGTCCCGCTCGTTCTCGAGTCACGTGTTCATACTCGCCCAATTGAGTCGGCTTTAGCTTGTACACGCGATTTGTAAATGATTATTGTGCGTTGGAAGAGTTATTTGAATGTTTTTTACAATATTAGCTCCAGACGGAAACGAGGGGTGTTTTTCTGTTATGTTGGACGTGTGTATCTTTTCAATATGGCATTGTGGTTCCCAAGAGTGTGAAGCCATTTTTAGGGTTTCGAGATCAGTTTCGAAACGTTTATGGTCTCGCTTTATCTGTCCTTTTTTTCCCTTTATAGTAACAGCAACTACTGCAGCTATCAACTTGAAAATTAAAATAATAATACATTTCAAGCGCCTTTAAAGATTTAAAGAAAAAATAAATGAAAAAAATGAATAGAATTTTTTTCATACAAATTGTGATGTCGTAATTTTAAAAGAGACCTACAAGATCAGGTGGGGTATCAAATTAATGAGAGGTATTAGTTTGAATATTTCAAAATAGTTTTTTAAATTTCTGTAGGTACTTAAAACCGATTCGAAATATTTAGAAAAAAGTCGAATTCCTTTATCTTCGAAGTTTTTCGAGCGATCCGTCTGAAATGTATGGAGTGTTTGTAGATATCGGTCTATATTTTACAGGAAAAATATAGCGAAGTCTGTTAATTGGTCAAAGCGGGTGGGAATAATGTTCAAAAGGTGTAGGTATCAATGATATTTGTTGGTATGGAAGGTGCCGGTTTGTACATTTCAAAAGAGTTTTTGATTTTCTGTATATTACATACTCTTTGATATTTCTTATTCAAAAGTGGCGTATTTATATCTCTGTTCAGTACTAAACCGAACTAATCAGTTGAGCTATCTGTAGACTGTTTGCAACAGTCGGCAGTTAGCTCAATTGTTTCAATTGTAAATACTAGTATAATATTCTTTGTGAATAAATTATAGCAGCGTCACATGTGACAAATCAGTCCTATACTCGCTAGGTAACAGTGACTCGGGACAAAAAATAACGAAGTAATGGTTAATAAAGAATCTCTTAGAGGACTTTTTCATACCATACTAGAGTTTATGTTTCCTTTAGCTCATTTTGTAGACAGTACGATGCGTGGTGTTATCGAATAAATCCTGGTTATATTATTAATGGGAAAATGTGTGAAAATGATTGTTACTACTAGAATTGTAACTGTTACATGATGTAGGTAATTGTAATTGTAACTCGGAGCATCACGTTCGCGCAGGATACTTTAACTCGGACGTCTTCTGACTTCCACTACGACGTCGTCTGTGTTCCACTGTCTTCCTTCCGCGGTTTTTATGAAGAGTCATTTATTTTGTGAATGAACAGGATTGTTATCAAAACTGGAAAATATAATGTTCAATGCAGACTTAAATTATATCTAAACTTAGTATGCTTACTTAATTATATATTTATTCACAAAGAATTACAAACAAATAATATAAATAAATTAGAACTAGTATTTACAATTAAAACAATTGAGCTAACTGTAGAGCAATCTACAGGTAGCTCAACTGATTCATATCAATACCAGTCGGAAGCGTCCCCAAGACGCTGGCTGCATTGCCCCGCTATGTGGCAATGCTGATGCGCTGCGCCAGATACTCACCAGCTCTCGGGTCACGCGTCGCTTCGACCAGACGCTCAGATAATTTAGAAAACCCGAAGAGCCTCGCTACCCCACGGATCTAGGGTCTCGACTCCAAGGGGAGCAAATGTGTAGGCTCTGTCCAGGCCTGCATATTTGCGCCTCTAGAGATCTTCAACCAAATGTGCCGCTGCACCCACCCTTACGGATGTCCTCGGAAGATGGGAAGGCGCAAGTGTGTCGACGCAGGTAGCGTCCCAAACAATAGGCCTCCTCAACTCCCATGGGACTAGTGTCATACCGTTGGGCAGAGGCCCGAATGGTGCCGAATGGTTAAGTGACCATCGTCACGTAATCATTCGGCACCATTCGGTTCGAGAATAGCTGGTACGTTATCGGTGCCAAAGGCCCGCTGGATGATGTCGTTAAGGCTGGCATGGTGAGATGTACTCTTATCAACATACAAGGTTTCTTAATTCTTTATTGCACGTTATTATAACATACATGGAAAACTTCAAACTAGAAAGATAGGGCAAAGGCGATCTTGCAAACCTCATTGGAGAGAGAGACTGGTTTTAATTGTTTTCCAAAGTATAAGATACAAAAAGTTTTAAACAGGACTTGGCTATAGCGCTCATTAGGGTAGGCCTATGTCCAGCAGTCGGCTAATAAAGGCTAATGATGATGATGAAATGTGGCATTTGCACGTAGACATTTGCGCAACTGCAAGTTGAAATCTTTTGTATGCTACGACGGCCCCGCGTAGCATCGTAGCACGCTCTACGAAGTTCTACGTAAAAGAATAATTACCCGTTCAAGGCGAGGGTGGGTAGGGAAAAGAGGGAAGAAATTATCAGGAGAAAAAGGTGGAACTGCATAGACAATGGTGTAGTCAGCAGCTCTCTAGCTGCAGATATACAGTGTGCCCCACGGCCATGGGACTTGGTTGTTGAAAGGAAAACTTTTGCGAGGAAGCACTTTTTATTGATCGCTTACACCAGTTGGACCGTGCCCTTTTTCAAAAATTCTTTCACTACTAAAATGTTCCATTATCCCTGAGGCTGTTTGTATTTATGTTAAAAAATTCATGTGCGTAGCCGGGACGGCCGCTAGTAAATAAACAATTAAATAAAAAAAGACATAAGTATACTTGCTTGTTTTTTACTAGGTACTAAATTACTTACATAAGTAAGTATAATACTTACACACAAACTTGTGTACACGGGCCATGCAAAACGCTCTAAGAAACAGGGACGAGAGTTTTTCGCGGATTTCATGATGTTTCTTATCGAGTTTTATTTGTTTTCCAAAGTAAAAACAAAAAATATTATACAACTAGCTTCTGCCCGCGGCTTCGCACGCGTTGTTTTTATAAACGTTTAAAGGTGATTTTTATCCCATAGGAACTGATTTTTGGGATAAAAAGTATCGTATGTTTGATTCCAGGATTAAAATAACCCTATGCAAAAGTTCAGTAGTTTTGGCGTGAAAAGGTAACAAACATCCATCCATCCATTATATCCATCCATCCAAACTTTCGCATGTATAATATTAGTGTGAGTTTATTCAGGACTTGGCTACATAAATTACTAGCTTCTGCCCGCGGCTTCGCGCGCGTATTTTCGGTATAATAAGTAGCCTGTTATCTGAGTTAAGCTATGTTCTAAATGTACGTTAAATTTCATCATGACCTGATCAGTAGTTTTGGAGATCTTAGGTAACAAAATTTCACATTTCACAAACTTTTGGCTTTATAATATTACTAGCTTCTGCCCGCGGCTTCGCACGCGTATTTTCGGTGTAATACGTAGCCTATTGTTTAAGTTAGGCTACGTTCTAAGTGTATGCCAAATTTCATCTTGATTTGTTCAGTAGTTTTGGAGATACAAAAGTTTCACATTTCACAAACTTCCGCATGTATAATATTAATAGGATAGGATAGGATTAGTAGGATAGGATAGTAGGATAGGATAGTAGGAAGTAGGATTAAATTCTTATACTTATAGATTTGATTCTTTTGATTGACTCGGTTTTAAAAATACAGGTGGTAATTTTTTTTAATTTTTAGTGATTTCAAAACCAGTACTTCAGAGCCAGTAATATTTTAAAATTAAGTGAACACAGTTTTAATTAATTTAAATATATGATTTAATGATTTTCTTTGTGAATAAATGTCATGGTTGAAAATAAATGAAAGTTCATGACTTAAGCTTAACTTACCTACCATGTTGATTTTGTTTTGTAACTCAAGATTAGTTTATAAGCCTATCTTGTCATTAGATTAATTAATAAAAGTTTTTAATTAGTCTAGGAGCATTACGAAGTGTAGGCTAATAGAATCTTTGAAATTAGTGAACCATCAGACCATGCAAAACTTTGTTCTTACTTATCCTACTAATATTATAAAGGTGAAAGTTAAATGAATAAATAAATAGAGGTATTTATTTCCAAAAATGGTTTGTACAGGTTAACAGAGTAAAACTAATTAGGTTATCACTTATGGCACTAATCCGACCTAAATCAGCGCCACCACCTAGTTTATCTTATTATTATGTTAAACGAAGGAATTTTCAAAAATCGATTTTGCAGTTACTTATCCTACTTAGCTTATCGAACTTACTACCTATCTTACTACCTAACTTACTACCTAACTTACCTATCATAAGGTTATTTTTAATACCTCTGTAAGAGTTTAATTTTGTATAGTGTAGACAGAGATGCGAAGTTACTCTTTTTGCTCACCATTGATAGTGGCCAAAAGGACTACGTGGCTAAATAAATAGTACTAAATAAATTTACCTAATAAATTGTATGCATATTTGCATAAATATGG
The DNA here is from genome assembly GCA_963564075.1 of Eupithecia subfuscata. Classification (NCBI taxonomy): domain Eukaryota; kingdom Metazoa; phylum Arthropoda; class Insecta; order Lepidoptera; family Geometridae; genus Eupithecia; species Eupithecia subfuscata. The sequence continues at coordinate 17,885,796 of OY751095.1, forward strand.
AGTTAAAGAAATTATTGGTAACAGCAATAGGCTAATATGTATTACATTATGAACATAACAAGAAGTTAATTTTTTATTCAAAGCAAATTTTCTGTTTAAAAGTAGTCACTGTTCACTAAAAATAATATTAAATTCTTTTTCAATTCAAAACATGTTGTGTTGTTTTGTTGATTTTATTACGTACATATTTTCCGAGGAAGGAGGAATGCTTTTGTGTAAAACTAGTTTTACACGATATCGTTTGATATTTTTTAATTCTCCGTGTTTTATCATGCAAAAGAGATTCAGTTGTATTTATTGCCAGTAGTCTAGGAATGTTTTTCTGAACAAAGAGTTTCCTAACGGCGAGAACCTGATATTCCGTATAGAATTGAGAAGTAGGGTATCTATATGGGTATGGGTTGGCTAATTTTAGGACAGTCATGTGTTTCTGGCATGTCGCGAAGAGAGGGTGCTGCACACCCCCAGTAAGGGGCCCGATATCGGGCAGCCGCGGTGGGTTCGTGGATGAGTGTAAGCGTCCCCACGTTCCTACCACAAGCGGCAGAGGCGGAAGCACCCTGAGGGTTTTAGTGGTGTTAGAGTCCCACATCATCGTACTGTCTTCCCGTGGCAGTACGATATGCGTGCGCATTTCCCTCAGGATAAGGACAGCTCTCCGCGTTCTCGTATACGTTTAGATTAAGCATATACTTTCGTCCTAATATTATACAGACATGAGGCGTATGGATCATTTTATGGCAATAATAGCCTTAGATCTTCTTATACAATGTGTCCGGTCACCGGTGTCGGAGACTTTGGGGGGGGGGGGGGGGGGGGTGAAATACGGTAAATTTTATCGACAAATCACTATCCTTATTTTTTTTCTCGCTCCCTGATAAAATGGCAGCCATTTTGTTTTCTTTTGCCTCGAAGCACGGGTGCTTGTATTGTTTAAGCTATAGCTACCCATGCAAAGATTCTAGGAGGACGATAGAGAACTCATTTGATTGCCAATAATGTAGGCAATAAGGAAATGATAACATTGTTGCATTTTCTATTTTATAATAGAAGAAAAGAGAATTTATAAAACAAAAACAAGATATTTTTTCAACATTTTTTTAAAATTTTTAGCTTTTTCAGAAAATTGAAACTGTTAAGCTACATGTTTTTTTTTTTAACAATAGTACAGAATGTGTGCTTCAAAATAAGTCATGCATCTTAGCCCTGAGTAAGATAGTTTAGAAGTTATGACGATTTGAATCTGACCCTTGAAAGTTTAAATATCCCGCTAATAAGCAACTGGACTCACGGTTTCGAGGAATTGCGTGTCCATAGACAATTCTGGGCTTTGTTGTAGATAAGGACGTGCCGAAACTGAAAAAAAATGGCGCGCTGTCAAATTAATTTTTGTTAAGTTTTGTATTTTTCCTATGCTATGGCGCTCATTAGGGGAGGCCTATGTCCAGCAGTGGACTAATATAGGCTGATGATGATGATGATGATGATGATTGTATTTTTCGCTGACGAAAGTTAACAGAAACGGAAGATTTCCATTATTCCAGCCAGGACGTGGCCAAAATCCATTTCGTCTATGGATTGTGCAACGGGAACGATAATGCTGCTGTAAGAGAGTAATGCGAGAAGATTTCCCAATAAACCAACCCCGAATGCTCGCACATTCATACGACTACACCTCAACCTCGCCGAAAATCCTGTTTCCATCCGATAAGCTAAATCCCTTCCCGACTTCTAAAGTATGGTTTATCAACACTACCTGTCCACTCTTGATAAGTCTTCCTGGTATTCTTTATTTATTTTGTTAATTCTTCCTTTTTTTGGTCTCTTTGCTCGCTTTGTTTTTCACAACGCGAGCAAACAGACACAAAAAAAGCCTAGCCTCGCTCGGCCCATCAATTTTAAGGCTCGTAGAGCTTCTACGAAAGTGCTACGCTGTTTTGAAGCGTGGCATCCTCGAGGCTCTACGACGTAGCTGTTTCGTACAAAATACGAGTTAGGTTGACCGCCTTATTTAATTTGTGTATTAAATGTTATAACCCCACGTTTATAGCCTACCGGCACTTTGAATAATTCAATGTGCCGGTAGCCACAGTCATGTGAGAAGCCTTGACAATTTTTTTTCTGCCTTCGACAAAATTACCACCCCAGGCAATGGACCAGCCCCATCCAAGGGATGCTAGGGCTCTAGCTAAGTCTAATAAGAAGCTCGCTGCCAAACAACTGGAGACTGCCGCCTCTGCTATTAGTAAAATCCTGCATAGCGATCCGCAACGTTGATTGGGTAATATATCGCTCAGAAACACAGGAACAGCTGGTTTCTGAGCTCAATTCTCAACATTTACTGCTGGATGGCATACCAAGGCCAGTATTTGTGTCCGAATCTCTATCACAAAATGTTCGTTATTCGCGTACTGGATGAGGAAGTTTTTGAATAGCTGCTGAAAAATAAGTGACTCTGAGTCTTTTAACGTCTATGCTAAATGTGATTACCTGTGTTTACTGACGGGCCTGAATTTTACTCAACTCCAACTTACTAACAACTCAACTCCAACTTACTACTTACTCAACTACTTACTCACTACTTACTCCAACGTACTCAACTCCAACTTACTAACATCAAACACCCCAAAAGCGCGAACTTTTTAACTTTCTGTATCAACGGAATCTTTCTCCATTAGTTAATGAACCAACAAGGATTACCGATGAAACTAATTCTTTGATCGACTTGGTAATAATTGATTCACCACAACAGCGATGTAAAAAAACTCAAGCCATCTATAATAAAGACGTGAGTGATCACACCTTAATTTTGATTGATTTTAACATTAAAGTAGAAAAAATTAAACCACAAGTCCATATTAAAAGATATATCGGCAGTATAAAATTTCAGGCATTTAATGAGGACCTAAGTCTACGGATAGGAAGATATTTTTTTTGCTGTGACGAATTGGATAATGTCCAGTTAATGATAAATGAGTTCAACAGTCAGATTCTTAGGAACAAATGTATACTTAATAACATATACTCGTAGCTGTTTACCAATGATAGATAGATAGATAGAAAATTCTTTATTGCACACTTATAGATAGAAACAATACGACAAAACAGCTTAAAAACTAAGTGACAAGTGGCGGTCTTATCGCTCAAGAGCGATCTCTACCAGACAACCGTGGATGGATAGGGTCATTGGATAGTACTAGGGGATCTGTGTGCTCATGATGGTTAAATAATTACTAATTTAATATAATACTACGCTTAAAATACACTACACACATAAAGTTATATATATAGCTACATATACTTACATAAACTACTTATATACATAGGGACTCAGGTACACGTTCAGTGACAACACACAAGATAGGTAAGGAAGATAAGTAAATCGTCCGCGATTGAAAAGGTCCTTCAAGCACGCCGCCATCAAAGATAAATGTCATGAACTTAAAACGCTTACGAACAACCTAACAATCAGGGTAGATTTTTAAAATGGGATTGAATTTGAATATTATTACTTACTGACTCCCCTTTTCTGATGAACGAATGAATTGTTGAATTTTTGAGGAGGATTATTAATTTAAATGTGATTTAAAGTTTTAGCTATCTAGTAGGTACGCATAATGTATTGAATTGAATAATGTATTTATTTTCTCTTACAAAAGATAATTGCTTACAATTTTTGGCTTAGGTTTAATTTATATCTAGCTATCTTAAACATAACATTATCATAAACGCATAACACAAGCTCTGATTACTTTGGGACTAGTTATATGCTGCTGTGTGGATTGTCCAGCATTGTTTGTATATTTCTTTATTTATCTTCCTTTTACATGGTTATAATTCCCATTTTTCTACACTGCTTTCCGTGGTGCATCGAGGACCGAGAAACATAAATTAATTTATTCGTTAAGTATGCTTTTTTCAAAAACAAACATGACGTAAATGTTTATTGATTGGTTCACTTGCTTGGAATCGCGTTTTAATTGAAGGGTGTTTTGCTTCTGTGGCTAATATAAACAGCACTCGTTTGACATAAAGGAATGATAATTTCGCTTTGTAAAGACAGCACTTGTTCAATTGAGGACGTTTCGCTTCCATAACGAATCGCGTTGTGAACGTTTTTGACAGAGAAACCATTGCTCTATGGACGAACCACTCTGTATTCGGAATTTAAAGGAAGTTTCAAATAAAATGCATCTAAAAATTTTAACAATTTACTGCCCCCGTTTCGGCAAGAACGTGTAGAGCAACATTTAAAACCAAGACAATAAATTGCTACTTCAAAGACAATTAATTATATACGTTTAAAATTTCTATAAAAATGCAAAAAGTCAAAACTCAATTATAATAAATTTAAAAGATTAATAACAGAATACGACAGTAAAATATAGAATGATATCTCACTTATTTATGTGTATTATGTATATGTATTATACATACATATGTATATGTATACAAATAATAATGATATTTATACTCATATTACCTCGCCCATGCATTTGCCGACCCGTCGTTATCTTGTTGCCCAAAATCTCATGAGATTGGTACTGTAACAGAACAGAATTTAATTTGCCTGTTATTTCAAATATAAAAAATTACTAGTCCTTATTAATCTATGGTAATAAAATAACCAGATATATGACATTTTTACATCCATTGAAATTCAACGCTAAAAGCGTTTGCGATCTGTAACTTGGGAGGGCTGCTAATAAAAAACTTGTCCAGAGGTGTGTTTATCGTTAAAACACTTGATTTTTAAGCGATAGTATTAGTACTCCCACGAAACGTGAAGTTTCATAAATAATACCTTTCTAGAAGCAAAATATTAAACACTTCAAAACGATACGCAAAATGCCCGAAATAATTAGGGATGATTTGGCCCTTATGTGCGCAAGCGCTGCAAATGTGAGGGTTGCGAGAAATTGAACATTGGAGGCAGTCAAAATTCGGGGTCCGCGCGGGAAACTAGTCTCTATACTAGACAAAAGCTGGAACCGATTCTTTTGTAAAACCGTATAGATTCAAGTAATTGATTAAAATCAGTGTTGATTAATGTAAATAGAATAAGTGTTAACTAGAAATAATTTTGCCTAATGTATATAAATTCAGTGTTGTGATTGTGTGTGTGTGCACTTGGTCATGTAATCAATTTAGTGTAGAGTAGAGTTAGTGATTAAGATATCAGAGTGGATGAGATGACCACTAACCTACTCGGAGCACCGGGGCTGGTTCCAGCTAAGCCTAAGTTGCATGTTTTTTTTATTGTTTTTTATACGACTGATATTTGTCAATTTGTAACGACTTGTCAGATTAATGTTTCCTTAGCTATTCGCATAAAAGAAAATAATAATACTTACTTAAATCATGTGTATTTTTATCCTGTAGTGATTTTTAAAGGTGTTTCTTAGGGAAGGGAGCTGTGTTTATTGTTTTTTGAATTTCATTGTGTTTTCCCTTAGGAAATACAGGAAATATTATATTCAGAGACTGAATAACGTAATAATGATTATATTGTTCAGATAAAATAATTACTAAAGTAGTATAAAACTCGCATAGTAGTGTATTTTGGTTTCAGGTATGACAATGATTAACATTGAAATTTTAACTGTATTAAGAGTTGTCTCCAGTAGAGAGAAATTTTATATTTTGATCAATTTAATTATAGCTTGGTGCGAATGTCACATGGCAATGATCCCCGAAAGTGGGAAAGCCTTTTATAAGCTAGCTAGAATTTAATTACCATTAAGAGCTATAAACTTTTGGGCATAATTTATATGTAAAGATGCCTGATAAATTATGGGAATTAATTTCTAAAGGACTTTCTATTCTTTAAAGAATAGGAAACTCCGCCTCGAAATAGCCCAATGAAAAACTGTGGATTGAAGCTTATGTATGCACCCCGAGAGTGGAAAATAGGGACCTGTCGATGCTAGATTTGCTAAGTAGAGTTAGGTTCCGAAGAGAACTAGAGAACTGACTATTTAGTGCTAAATCGATAGAGTGTTTGGTTTGAATTATACATCACAAAGTTTATTCCCTGTGAATGCGATTCAATTCCAACTGACTATGTTTAGTCTTAGGAATTTTGATAAAAGATAAAGTCACCTTGACCCCAGACAGACCGACATGATGAACTATTTGTGATATGTCCCCTAGTCTCAAACTTAATATGTAGTCTAGCCTGTCAGCTTGTAGACCTTATACGGAGGGAAATATCCAGCAAGGTGTCGAAAACTACTCCACAGTGGCGGTGGAGGGGTGCCTGTGCCTCTGCCGTAATACAATCAGTAAGATAGAATGAAGAATGATTTTATCAATACTTACAAAACTACTAAAGTGTCTTTGTCATCGCTAACGTACCAGCTATTCTCGAACCAAATGGTCTGTTGCGTGACGATGGTAAGAGGCCCGACGGTATGACACTAGTCCCATTGTGTGGGACACGGAAACTACATGCGTCGACACACTTTCGTCTTCTCATCTTCCGAGGACATCCGTGAGGGCGGCTGCGGCGGCAGATTTGGCCGAGGATCTCAAGAGGCGCAAATATGCAGGCTATGACGGAGCCTACACATTTGCTCCCCTTGGAGTCGAGACCCTAGGTCCGTGGGGTACCGAGGCTTTTGAAAAATTATCTGAGTGTCTGATTAAAGCGACGCGTGACCCGAGAGCTGGTGAGTATCTGGCACAGCGCATCAGCATTGCCATACAGTGGGGCAATGCAGCCAGCGTCTAGACGCTTTCGACTGGTATGGATATGGATCAGTTGAGCTACCTGTAGATTGTTTGCAACAGTCTGCAGTCAGCTCAATTGTTTCTTTGTAAATACTAGTACTCTAATTTATTTATATTATTTGATTGTAATTTTCTTTGTGAATAAATTTATTTATTTGTAAAGTGATAATAGCCTAAGCACATAAAATTAAAGAAACTATTTATCTGAACTTCATACCACTGTCGTTCCATGCTTCTAATATAAGTTTAGTACATAAATACTTCGAAACATTAAACTTTAGATATATTAATGAATTAATACGAGGCTAACTTTAGAATTAGTTTGTCTGTAGCACATAAAAGAACCTAGGTACTACCACAACACAACGTAGGAGATCTTAACTTTTAGCAGCGCGAAAAGTTGTTCATCAGTAACTCGGTTTTTAATTGAGTTCTTCCGCAACTTCATGGCCGAAAAAGTCTGTTCATTTGGGAATTCAGCTTTCGGCAGTGTACTATAAAAATCTCGTTTTGTGGTATTTACGAACAGTTGTTTCAAATGGCTGCTCTACTGCATTTCAATAATTTCCAAGTGCAATTCTGCAGAGACATTTTCCGGATCTACTAACTGGTCATTGGCCACACTAATCATTAATTCTACATTCGGTAGTCTTCGAAACATAGATATAGGAAATAAGCAGAAATATAGAGTTTATAGGTAAGCTCAACAGCCTGTATTGGTCCACTGCTGGACTCAGGCCTCCCCCTGATAAGCGCCTTGTTGGCTTTTATCTCATGGGGGTAATGCCCATAATCCCCACGCTGGGCATGCGGGTTGGGGATCGCAGTTAGCCTCTTACTACACCCGCGGGAAGAGTTGGGGTGGTTCAAATTCTAAGCCGGCACCACGCAGCACGGAGTTTATAGGTGAAGTAAATAGAAATTATAGATAGACGAAATAAAGAAGCGGGTTTTTACAGTAGTAGTACCTCAGGAGAGCACACACACATACACCACATCACACGCAAACAACCACACAAATACACACATACCTACATTTTGGGTATAACTTGAAAATTAGAGAAAAAACTAAAAATCCCGCAAAAAAACCTATAATAGCCGACGATCAACTGTCGTATAGGGGTAAACCACAGAAATCTAAATGTTATTTAGATTTCTGTGGGGTAAACTGAAAACAGCGCTGAATATGCTATTAAAGGTTTTCGGTATTTTGCTGAGCTGACTTTATTTATCTGAAAATGTATTTAGTTATTTGTTAATTTATATTTATAATCTCTAATAAGTTGTACCAACTTATCAATTTGTAATTTCCTTATAGGTATAAGTTATGATTTTTATGAATTGATATTTACGATTATTATGGTGTGTGATGTAATCTACGTACAGTTAAGTTCAGGCAATAAATAATTTTTCTTTCCTTCTTTGTTTCTTTCAAGGTTAACCGTAGGGTATCAGGACACTTGCGTGAAAGACACTTGCGCGAAAGACACTCGCGCGAAGTACATATGCGCGAGTGGACATTTTAGCGAATAGACATTTTCGCGAATGGACACTTGCGCGAAAAAATCATAAAACCCCTAAAATATTTCTAGAAATAGACGTGGAAGAGAGTTGCTGATTTCACCACTATGTAGGGAATTTTGCTGTCTTTCTTGTGATACATCTAGCTTTCTCCTACCTCTCCCACCCCATAACGTGAAACATGCTCTAACGTAGACCTTCGTAGCATGTTCTACGGTACTACTAGGGAACGGCGTAGCATTCAAAAGACTTCAACTTCGACTTCACGCAACTCAAGAGGTACGTGCCTCTTTACTACAGAAAAATGTTAGTTCGTAGACCACCGTAGCATCGAAGCTACAGGTGAATTGGCGGTACAGCTGCCTAACTAGGCTTCACGTGTTCATGTCTGTGTAGAGTCTGTGAGCCATTCAGAGCTGTCAGTAGTACACAGTAACTACTATCGTAATCGTTTTTGACTGCACTTAGTCTTACTTGCTTTCGACTACCTCTATAGTATAGATTACGAATTTGAGTATTCTTTAAAGCTGCAGAACTATTGGGACAACTTTTGACCCAGTAGTTCTTATAGCTAGTTCTGTGCACAGAACAGGATACTCTGCTGACTTCGCGTAGCAGAGGATTTTTAGGGACCGATGAAAATTTGTGTATCCATAAGCGTTTTCATGATATAAACAGCTCCAAATTGTTTTCAAAATAGTTCCAGTATTTTTACTACACTAAACTTAATTTAGAGATGTCATCAAGTATATTTCTGTTGAGTCTATTTAAACCCCTGTTATTATACTTACTCGTTTGTTCAAGAAAAGAGATTTAAAAGAAGACCAGTCACCAATGTTCTGAATACACCTTGGCAGCTCTCAATGTGGCCACGCCGCTAGTTCACCCGTAGCTATCGTAGCACTTGCTACGTCGGTCTACAAAATTACATTTTAGAAGGTGCGTGCGCCTTGAAGTCTTTTATATGCAACGCTGATCCCTCGTAACATCGTAGAACGAGCTATGAAGGTCTACGATAAATTATGTTTCTCGTTATGGGGAAGCAAGTGGGAGAGGTAGGGGAAAGTCACATATATTAAAAGAAAGAGAGTAAAATCCCGTACACAGTGGTGAAATCTTCAATTCTCTGTGACGACTATTTCGAGAGATATTATAAGTTTTGTGATTCCTTCCAAGCATCGTAGCACGTGTTACGAACGTCTAAGTAAAATTAGGTTTCTCGTTATGCAAAAGGAAGTGGTAGGGGTAGAGGAAAGTAAGATATAGGTATCACAAAAAAGAGAGCAAATTGACCTACATAGTAAAGAAATCAGCAACTTTCTGCGACATGCATTTTTAGAGATATTAGGAGTTTTGTGATTTTTTTGCGCAAGTGTCCATTCGCGCATTTGCGCGAGTGGACATTTGCGAAGAAATTTTTAATGGGGTTGCTATAGAAATCAGCGATACAGTAAAAAATCTGGAGTTACGAGTACTTGAGGGCAAGCAGTTATCGTGGGGTCCTCAAGTTGTAGTGGTATCCAGGAAGACTTTCGGTACAGTTGCTTCTTTAAAGCAATAGTCCTCGTAGCGTCCAACACTTCCTTCCTACTTGTACCAAAATTGCGTTTGCACAATCCTTACTGCTCCCCCTCTTAGGCTACGCAAACGCCACTTTATCCCGACCTACGACTAACTGAAGACCTACTCAACAACCTCACTACTCTATTAGGTTCATATTTTCCTGCGCAATTTTGAAGACATCTTTGAGTATAGTAAAAATCAAAATCAAAATCAAAATCAAAAACTCTTTATTTCCATAAATACAATAAATGTACACTTAGAAAAGGTCAAAATAAAAAACTAAACACTGACACGGAAATAAAGTGATATTTTTTGATTTCTGTCGCTTCGGTATGTAGACTAAAGTAAAGAAGCGACGAAGAAACCTTTAGCCTGTTAGTTGTTATTTTTCGAGTTGGAGCAAAACCCGTCCCAAGCTTTTTTGTCCTCTAGATAATCTGATATTTTATAGTAAGCCTTTTTGCACAGCAAGGTTTTGACAATTTGTTTGAATTTATTTACTGATAATTTTTGCTGATAATTTTTGCAGTAACAGGCTCAAGTGGCTAACCATTCGTCAAAGATATTTTTGAAAAGTTTTATTGAGTAAAAAATTCTATACTCTTAGACTGTACTGACTTAGACTGATTGTTTCAATTGTAAATACTAGTATAATTTTCTTTGTGAATAGATTTATTGATTTCTCTTAAACTCCTTATAAAATGTGTGTTAAACGTTTTTTTGCAATTTCTGACTGCTTAGTACTCCACCTTCTGTTGGTTTAATAGAAGTTTTTGATCGGTATAAGAAACAGGATCGATTGGCATCAAGAACGTTAAATGTAAAATGTCCATTTTTTTGCTAACGGTACATTTTTTTCACTATATAAGAAAGAGGATGAAAATTTCTCTAAAAAATATGGATTGACTCCCAAGACCATTTTTCGGTTGCTACACCGGTTTAGATACTACTACCCCTTACTGCCCCACCCAAGAAATCCAGCGTGCATAGTACTGTCGAAAAGGAAAATTTCTCACGAGTCAGCTGAGCGACGGAGTAACTAGGCTGTAACAGGACTGCAGAGCAGGGTACAAGTACGGTACGCCTAAATCGAAGACAGCTTTATCCACAAGCATTTTGCGAAGCTATTCTGCTCGTCATGCCGAAAATCCTCATCAGATCTTTACCAAATTTTTATGAGAACAGTATAAAGTTATGACCTTTCAATTAAAAGTACAATCATCAAAATCAGATCTCTTAAAGCGGAGATATTCCAAATCCGCCTATTTGCCTTATTGTGGAAGAAGTACGCCTTTAATCAAAAAATCCCGACGACAATAAAATTCTATAAAATCATAGAATCTGTACACAAAGTTTCATACCGATCGGTTGTAAAATACGACCTGTAAAGGAGTACGGACATACTGACAAAATAGCCATTTTGGCCAGACCTGAAACGGAGACTTTCGTTCATTTCATTCACGACGTCAATAATTTTCACCGTCAGATAGTAAGACCCGTAAAAATATAAGCGTAGTCACATTATAATTTTCCCGAAAATAATCAACATAACTTACAATTCACAACACATTCACATTCGCATTCAAACTCGTACGTTTATAAATTTTCCTAAGCGATATAAACGAATAAACCTGTGAACCAAACACCGCCTTCTTTTACTATTTACGAATTCTGTGGCGATCATTTCACTCGTAAAATAATAATATATTAGAATAATATATATAACATAGCTCCAAGCTAAGCACAGCTTCTGTTATGGGTACGTACTAGATAACTGATACACTTAGTTCATATTCCTACATTGGTAGATAGATATTTTTTTATACTTACAAAAAAATACCCTAACACCCTGAACTACAGAGCATACAAACATTTGTCCCGAGGCGGGATATAGAACCCGCAACCTCCTGCATTGCAATTGGACCTTCGCCCGCTGCGCCACAGTTGTCGTCTGTGGAAGTATATTTCTACACCTCGCATGACAAGAAAAATCTTTTGAGACCCAATAAAAATACTACTAAAGGCAAACTGTTCAAGTGGACAGAAGGGTTCCCATAAGACAGAATACATAAAACCCACCGGTGGAGTGGTCTTATAATATTTTTATGGAGATCAGTAAAGATTGTAAATAATTATAAAAGAAACCTCAGATGCAAATGCTAGACACCGTTGATGTCAGCACTGTACCATAGGAGCTTCTTTAGTGTTAATGTCCTCAAGAACGGGTGTGAAGAGTTTAGGTGGTACCCATGACGCGCCCCTCGTTTATTATAATAGGATCTGGTGGGTACAGGAATTTGGACCTGCATTTTCGCTGAGTAGAGATCAACGATCTCCACATCCTCCTAATCCAGCAACACAAACGTAGACTGCTGAGCCTCCCCCAACCCCTTGTTTTTTCCAAAATCACCACGCGTGGTAGGCAGATTGGATGTGCAGGCAGGGAATGATGAGGATCGCAGTAGAGATATCAAACATGTACAGAAAGAAGCTGCTGCCCGACTCATAAGAAATACACGGACTAACGCAATGACTCAATCCCGCAGCGATAGAGAGAGTTAAGGTAGGTATAGGAGAGAGTTAAGGTAGGTATAGAGTTAAGGTATGTGTAGGTAGGTATAGCGATGGAGAGAGTTAAGGTAGGTATAGTTAGGTATAGCGATGGAGAGAGTTAAGGTAGGTATAGCGATGGATAGAGTTAAGGTAGGTATAGAGTAAAGGTAGGTATAGGTAGGTATAGCGATGGAGAGAGTTAAGGTAGGTATAGAGTTAAGGTAGGTATAGGTAGGTATAGCGATGGAGAGAGTTAAGGTAGGTATAGGTAGGTATAGCGATGGAGATAGATAAGGTAGGTATAGCGATGGAGATAGTTAAGGTAGGTATAGGAGAGAGTTAAGGTAGGTATAGAGTTAAAGTAGGTATAGGTAGGTATAGCGATGGAGATAGTTAAGGTAGGTATAGCGATGGAGAGAGTTAAGGTAGGTATAGCGATGGAGAGAGTTAAGGTAGGTATAGAGTTAAGGTAGGTATAGCGATGGAGTTAAGGTAGGTATAGGAGAGAGTTAAGGTAGGTATAGGTAGGTATAGCGATGGAGAGATTTAAGGTAGGTATAGCAGAAGGTAGGTATAGGAGAGAGTTAAGGTAGGTATAGGAGAGAGTTAAGGTAGGTATAGCGATGGAGAGAGTTAACGTAGGTATAGAAGAGAGTTAAGGTAGGTATTGAGTTAAGGTAGGTATAGGAGAGAGTTATGGTAGGTATAGCGATGGAGAGAGTTAAGGTAGGTACTGTCGTGTCCTAACTCTCTACATCGCTCGCTGCTGTGTGTTGTATCGCTGTAGTAATGTGTTTCTAGGCAGTAGATTGCCATGCGAGTAAACCCGCGGGCACCGAGTAAACAGACAGACATAACAGGGCCGATGAATAAATTGGTTGATAGCTAATGTCGGAAATAAACAGATGGCTGAAAAGGTTTTATTTTAAATAAAATAAGCCATATTTCCATTACATAAGCTCTTTAATTCTATTTTGGTTATTTTATATGCTTAATAGCTAATACATACATAATGGTTAAGGTTTAACATGCAGAAGGTTTGAAGGTGAAATTTATTTATTCTGAATTTAGAGTAAAGTTAAAATTCACTATTACATGCATAGAGAATACAACAATATTATTGATAATTCATAATTTAATAATGATTCTTAACTCATTATGATTCTTATAATTAATAATTTAATAATGATTCTTCACTCGTTAATTAAATCGATAGGGTTTAAAATCCTTGATATAGCAGGATTAAAATACCTACTAAATTATGCAATAGGTTTTACATTTTGTGAGATTAATTTTACACATAGTACTAACAAACAACGTCGCGCTTCGTCCAGATTAGAAGAAACTGGAAAACTGGAAAACGGGAAACCTTAGAGCGTGAACCTTTCAACCACGGTTTTGGTTGAACCAAGCATTATTATTATTATCATTATTAATTATACGCACAGGTAAAACAATAAATATAAAACAAGACAAAACATAACAAATTATAAAATAACTATGTAATTAAATAATACTTGGTAATCTTTCTATTTTTCATGCGGTCTAGCCACAACATTTTGTAAAAAATAATTATGTAGGTAGATTTTAAAAATGATTTTTTTTTAAATTTTTGTATTTAATTGGACTTTGAAAATAGAATACTTAACCAATTTTTATAGTCACAACCACATAATTAACTTATAAATACGGACAGCCATTCAAAGCTCAAGACTTTTTTTGATTACATAGACATACATAGGTAGTTCAAAAGTATCCTAAACATGAAGATTGGTAAAGATATACAAATAATGGCGTAAGGCCATTTATATTATTTACAGAAAATACCGATAAAAATCGGTACTGAGAAGATATAATAAAGGGATTAGTATATAAATAAGTACTTTCTATTTGAAAAAAGAACTCGAACCTACGTAGTTTCGAGTAATTTTGCTTTTTTTTTCATTATTCGTTCAGTGGCTGTTCGAAAATTTCTTCCTCCTTATCAGCATCTGTGTCGGGGAAAAACGGAGTCGTAGATGTTGCCTCCCTGTACCAAATCTTTTGCTGGAACCAAAGAACAATTACAATTAAATATCATTTTCACAACTCTCGCTCGAAAACGGTGACTTTACTGCTCAAAAACGAATAAAGAATATTATAATAATGAACTTGTTTAAAAAAAAAGTAGTTTGAATTCAGAACAGTGCAATCTTAAAAAAAATATATAAAAATTGGTTGTCTGTAAAGTCGGTTTACTGACGATAGTTGAACGTGACAACGCAGACGCATCGCTCACTCAAGTAGGAGAGAGACGGATGTCGAGCGCTCTCGCTTGCACTTCAAGCCTTACATGGAACGCCTCAGAGCGAGGTAACGCCGCATGACGTCAGAGGTAACGCCGCATGACGTCATGTTTTTTCGTGCGTGCAGCCGGCTCTATCGAATTATAAGACGTTGTCACGTCAAAAATTGCTTGTCTGTAAAGTCGGTTTACTGACGATAGTTGAACGTGACAACGTCTTAAGAAAATACTGATGGAATGGTAGCATTTGATACTCGATCAAAACATGTAAATGTACTATAGTATAGCAGCTGTCCACGCAGACGCATCGCTCACTCAAGTAGGAGAGAGACGGATGTCGAGCGCTCTCGCTTGCACTTCAAGCCTTACATGGAACGCCTCAGAGCGAGGTAACGCCGCATGACGTCAGAGGTAACGCCGCATGACGTCATGTTTTTTCGTGCGTGCAGCCGGCTCTATCGAATTATAAGACGTTGTCACTATTATTATTATAAAGAGGAAAGATTTGATTGTTTGTTTGTTTGTATTGAATAGGCTCCGAAACTACTGGACCGATTTGAAAAATTCTTTTACCATTAGAAGCCCACATTGTTCCTGATGAACATAAGCTTTTTACCCTGGGAAAATGCTTCATTCTTACGAAAAAACGGGTAATAGAACAACGGGTAGTAAGAATGCAGCTCGTCTTTTATCTTTTATTTATATTTATAAATTTTATTTTATTTTATTTTATCTATAAAATATTATAAAGAGGAAAGATTTGATTGTTTGTTTGTTTGTATTTAATAGGCTCCGAAACTACTGGACCGATTTGAAAAATTATTTCACCGTTAGGAAGCTTACTTTTCAGGGAGTGACCGTTAACGTGAGAATTCCGGGATATAGTATAGCCTATGTCACTCCCTGAAAATTAAGTAAAGTAAAGTTGTTTTCACAATTACGATCACTGGCCTATGAGCGTCGTGGCCTTGGCTGTAGTACGTGGGCCCGTTGTTGAAAGGCCCGTCGCGAAGACCTTCTTCTGAAATGTCGGTAGGGCCACTTCTCAAAGTGGATACTCCCTAAAGGCCAGGAAGAAGTTGATTGGCTGCGTAATTCAGAATTACAGTCTACAAGATTACTTACCTGGGCTTTTGTACGCGGACCGGCTCCTGAATTGCCCGCTACCGATGGGCCCGCAACTGGATCGCACCGTCCCGAAAGCCCAGGGTTCGGCCTCCCAGGGCTATCTTGCCGTACAAGACTCTCAGCCTCCCTGTTCATCTCCAACATCGGGGTATCCAGCTCAAGAGAGCTCGTGTACCCGTCCTCGCTCAAAGTGGCTTTGCTCGCGGCGTCCTCCCTCTCGGTCTCATCGCTTGAGTCAGCGGCTTCATCATTGGAGACGTCCGCGCTCGAAGAGTCCTCGCTCAACGTGTTCTTGCTCGAAGCTTCCTCGGCATCATCACTTGGAATTTCCTCGCTTGATGAGTCCTTGTTCGATTCGTCGTCACACGCAGGAGCCTCCTCGGAGTGCGAGGACGATGAGGATCCGGTGCTATCACGCCTGCAGCGTCTCTTCGGCTTTTCGTCCTCGTCCTCCTCACGCCGCTTCCTCTTCTTATCTGTTACATTCTGTTTTTTGCCTTTTTGCTTCTTTTCTTGTTTGATCATGTTATCTTCCCAATTTTGCTCCATATTATTATCGCTCATTTCTTTGTCTTGTCTAACCTGGGAACACAATATTGACACCTGTTAACCATGCTTTGTTCTACTTTATTTCGTTTTCGTTAATTGTAAAGTAAACTCGTCTTAATTTTATATAAAGTTATGCTTTTTTGAGACCTTATTTATTTATGTTTTTTTTAATTTATTTTACTTTCGTTTATTAATTTATTCTTTGTAAGCTTTGCGTCACAATAAACTATGGTTTGAGAATAATTGGAACGGAATTTTACGTTTGAACTTTATTTTATTGGGGACAAGTTGCTCTGAATACCACCTCCTACGAATTGCGACAAATGAATCAATCGATCGTTAACTTACTATTTAACTTACTAAGTACCTTATTTGTTTCTAACTTCTGCCCGCGGCTTTGCACGCGTATTTTCCGTATAATAAGTAGCCTGTTATCTAAGTTAAGCTTTGTTTTAAACGTACGCCAAATTTCACCTTGATCTGCTCATTAATTTTGGAGATCCTAGGCACAGATATTAAAATACTATACTGTAATAGTCAGTTGTCGTCAGTTGTCGTCGTGTTCATACGCAAGTGGACGAAACATCGAAACTACGAGATACGAGAACCAACGAAACGACAACGCAGTCAAAAACACATCCCACTCGAAAATCAGCGGTACATTTCGCCAGTAAAATTTTGGTTCAAAACTCACAGAGCCTGAAAAATAAAACTCATATTCTAGAAAACCTACCCGACGAACGAAAAATACCGGTAGTATGTCTGACGGAGACTTGGATTCAACAACATCAACAACACGCTATTCAAATCAAAGATTACCAGTTTGCGGCATCCTTCAACCGACAGCACCACCGAGGAGGAGGTGTAGCGATCCTGACTAGAAATGGACTAAACCACAAAGAACTACCAGAATTCGCCCAGCTCTCGACGGAACTTATTTGTGATTGTTGCGCCATTGAAATAAGTAAGCAAAATGTAATTATTGTAAACATCTACAGGCCGAACCGAGACCTAGAGATATTCCTTACTTTTCTTCAAAATATCCTATCACTATTAAAACGAAAATATTGTAAAAAGAAAATAATTATCACTGGAGATTTTAACTTAGACAAGCTAACTAGCTCAAAAGAATACAAAAGATTATGTGACACCATGTTAGAATGAAATTTAACTCAATTAGTCAAGATACCTACCAGAGTTACCAACAAGACACAAACTTGTATAGATTTATTATTTACGAACCATAACAATTGCACAATCACCGTAGAAAACAATGGAATATCGGATCATTATAGCCTTATCTGTGATTTAAACCTAAATTTACCCCAAAACCGGTCCGATTATACTTTTATCACCAAAAGATTATTTACGAATTCAAATATAGAAAAGTTCAAATTAGCGCTGAAAAACACTGATTGGGATAAAATAATATTAAGTAACGCAAACATTAATGAAAACTATACCTCATTTCATACAACAATTCAAAACATTTTAAACAAGCACATTCCCCTAACCCGTAAAAAACAACAAACTAAAGTAAACAAATCCTACATCACCAAAGGAATAAAAATATCTTGCACTAGCAAAAGATACCTTAGAATTTTGTCGAATCAACTAAAAAACACAGCCTTCACAAAATATTACAAATCTTATGACCGCCTACTAAAAAAATGCGTAAAACAATCTAAAAAGTTATCCTACATGAAATCAATGAAAGCATCTACGAATAAAATTAAAACAATGTGGGCCACCATTAACAGTATAACTAATCCGCGTAAATCGAGTCCTAAAAACATTGAATTAGACTTACCAAACATTACCAACTCGCCAAAATCAATAGCCAACTCATTCAATAGGTATTTTGCATCCATAGGCAACAATCACACCGAGCCGGGCAGTTATAAAGAGGGCTGCGCAGGAGCGTGCGGACGCCCCAGACCTCACCTTCGACTAATAGCATGTTGCTAGAACCAGTTACCAATGGCGAGGTGTTCAAACTGATAAGAAACATGAGTTCAAAATATAGTTACGGCGCGGACGAGATTCCACCGATACTAATAAAAAAATGCATTTCTTATCTAATTCTGCCAATTACTGACTTGATAAACAAATCATTTAACGAAGGGACATTCCCAGATTTATTAAAATTAGCTAAACTAAGACCCATACATAAGAAAGGCGGACCTGAGAAAAACCCAAGCAGTTATAGACCGATAGCGTTACTACCTACTTTATCTAAGTTATTTGAAAAAGCTATGGCTACAAGGTTAAACAAATTTCTTGAAAAATACGACTTATTTGACAATAACCAATTTGGATTTAGGGACAACCGATCAACCGCGCTTGCGGTTTGTAACTACACGCAAAAAATATACAATTGCATGAATGACAAGAAATATGCCATCGGAATTTTCCTTGATATGACAAAAGCCTACGATAGGGTAAATCACAAGCTATTATTGCAAAAACTGTATGGAATTGGTGTTAGAGGAATAGCTTACAAATGGTTTCAGTCCTACCTTCGTGACAGGAAACAATTTGTGCAAATAGATCATTTTAATAAATTATCACACGAACTGACAAACATACCTTCCGAAATAATTACTATTAATTCATCAATACCCCAAGGTAGCGTTCTTGGATGCAACCTATTTTTAATCTATATAAACGACCTGCCTAAATCAATAAATACACCCTGTGTTCTATATGCAGACGACGTGTCTCTGCTTTTTAGTAGTACACCTAATATTGACATAAATTATATTAAAACTAAATTCGTTCAGTTTAGAACCTACCAAAAAAAACCACTTGACTTGAGTATACTTGAAAAAAGCCTTAATATAAAAGAACAAAATTACTTTAAATTACTTGGACTCACATTGGACAACAACCTTAACTGGAAATTCCATATTGAAAATATTAAATCAAAATTATCAAGATTTGTCTACGCGCTCAGTATCCTCAAATCAAATACAGACTACAAAACTGCCCTTTCTGCGTATTATGCCCAAGCTTTCTCAGCTTTTAATTATGGAATTGTATTATGGGGCGAAAGTGTTAATGTCATCGACTTGTTCATCCTTCAGAAAAAATGCATACGAATCTTGGTAAATATCCCAACCCGTGACAGCTGTAGGCCGCATTTTATTGAAAAGGGCATTCTGACCCTCCCCTGTATATACATACTGCAAGCATCGCTTTTTGTAAAAAAAAAACAGGCACATAATTTAAATCAAAATCGGTACAAGATGATAAGTACAATAGACGCCACGGAAATATGCTAATAAAACCACCTACTACCCTAACAATAGTAAGTAAGAGCCCAGAATCTAGGTTAGTTACTATTTTTAATAAATTGCCTGCAGATATAAAAAATGAAAAACTGGACAATATTTTTAAGACGAGATTAAAATCTTTACTTATACATAAATGTTATTACACAGTGAATGAATTCCTTAATGACAAAACCTGTAAAAGTACCTAGTAGGAATATAACTATTTTATGACAATTGTCTAATTAGAACTTAGATTTTAATAATGTGTTGTGTCATAAGTGGGTCTATCATTGTTTAACGCGAATTTTTATTTTTATAATCTACTAGCTCACTCGGCGAACTTCGTACCGCTCTCACCTTTTAAACCTTCCCTGAATAAGCTATCCTATCTTTCAAGTTGGATCAAACTGCACACGGTGTGCAAATTTAATTTAAAATTGGTTAAGTAGTTTAGGAGTCCATCGCGGACAAACAACGTGACACGTGATTTATATATATTAAGACTAAAAATTGACATTTGTTTAAAATTTTTATGTTATTTTATTTTATATATACATTTTAATTAAATTTTTAATATTTCTGACATAATAATTATGATAAACCTACTTGTAGGTGATTAATTGTGTATCCTCTTCTGTATCTTTACTAACAAATGTTTGAGGACTGAATGAATAATGTAAAATTGTAAACCATTTATTTGTACTTAGGAACTCTAACTTAGAATTTTGCAAAGCCCTCACACGGTTCATGTAGATTCTACCTAAAAATGTTATCACCTTGTAATGGACATAAATGCAATAAATATATAAATAAATAAATACTAAAGCGTATTTGGCTTCTTTATTACTTCGATCACCATCACCAAAATCTTCATATCCTTCTATTAAATCAACAAATAAACCTATAAACCTCATTTCACCAAAACATACAGCACAAGACCTTTCCTTAATTGATTCATTTGCAAATTCATTTTTAATAGGCATTTTCAAATATTTCGTGATTCCTGGTAGACAATTTGTTTCCTGCAGCCAACATTGTATTGTTGATGGTGCTGCTAATGTTATCCCTGAGTTGATTATAAATTTATAAGCTACGTTTATAAACAGCAGGTAATCCTTTTTCCTACTTCCTACTAATACCGTAAATCTGAAAGTTTGTGAAATGTAAATTTTTGTTACCTAGGATCTCCAAAATTACTGAACAGATCAAGATGCTACTACCTATACTATATAAGATGCTAGAATAGGCTACTTATTATACCGTAAAAACGCGTGCGAAGTCGCGGCCAGACGCTAGTTCGTAATCTAAGGACATGCAAAAGTTCGATAACTTGCCAAAAATAGATCGATTAACAAAAACTGCAAGTACAGTTAGAAATCTAGCCGGGTTACTAAAATATCACTGAAAAGGTAGACGGACGGACACAGTGCGAAGTACATCAAATCAACAAACAAAGTAAAGCCGATTTGTTGAGATTTTGTAGCGCGATTTCTAAACCCCGCGCGCCGCCGTGCCCCCCCAAAACGCAAGAAACAATATAAGTAGGATGTACAAAACACTTATTAACTATCTTGTTATCTTCTATCGATATTTCCCGGCAACTAAGTCTAAACTTAAAATAGCGATGCAACCGGTCCTTTTCACGAGCGAGAAGAGAGAATGCTCGTGGTACATATAAACAAAGTATGCTACTCCGAGAAACAGCGGTCACGTGGGTTTTCCCATGTGTACGTTATATCCGCTACGGTGGTTCTCAAACTTTTTAGTTTCGGGAGATTCGAGATCTAGATCTAGGTTTTAGGTTTTCCATGAAATTTTTCAAACTGAGTTTCCATAATGAGCACATGGATAAATCAATTTTTCCCTTGATTTGAAATTTATCTAGTAGCAGGAACATTTTTCTGCCGCAGATTCTCTTTTCGGGAATTTAAATAACCTTATTTTACCGCCCTTCACACTTACAGTTACGGATAGAGTGACCGCCCATTTTATTTTAAAGATTTATTCGACCAAAAACGCGAGTGATTCACCGGCGTCAATAAAAGTTTGATAGTCACCGGCAAATGAACGTTACTTCCCATTTTTGTGGCAATTGGACAGTGACGTTGGCTTGGGAATGTCTAAGCCATCCACCTTGCACACCTAGTCTACGCCATCCACCTTACACAGCACAACTTTCTAATACAAATAAATTAGTCTTACCTTTCAAAACGCGAACGAACTTGAATCACGCCACAAAGCACTGAATCGAATAAATTAATATGCAGGCGGGCAGATAGCAAGTATGAAAGGTAATGGCGGGTCCGATAACACGCACTCGGGGAAAAGGACAGGGATAGCCTGCACATGCGCTTATGCACCCTGGAATCGCCTTTTTATCGATTAGGTGCGCGGCCCTTGAAGCCCTTTATCAAACGACGCAACTTATTAAAATAACCTGGCATAGGTAGCTCTGCCCAGGTAACTACATTTCCCAAGACGTCTTACGAAGCTTCATCATCATCATCATCTGCAATCCGGGTTTACCCACTGCTGGGTAGCAAGATCGAGGTGAATGGCATAAACATAGAGGGTCGACAATGCCCAGCAGTGGGTCGACAACGGCTGATATGATGATGATGATGATGGGTAGGTATTGATACTTTAGTACTTATTATTAAATATCTCTGTTATAGGTCTCTAAACTTGTTTGGTCGAAGCTTATTTTTTTCCGTTCTGATTCTTACTTAGGTAATGCTTATTTATTTATCAAGGAACCACAAATTATATAAACTAGGATATTATTCATTACAACTTAATGTTATGGCTAAAAAAATGTCAAACCCACAGCGGTATAAATGAAATGTTATAATTATTAACAACTAGCTTTTGCCCGCGGCTTCGCAAGCGTATTTTCGGTATAATACGTAGCCTATTATCTAAGTTAGTCTTTGTAACGTACGCCAAATTGCATATTGATCTGTTCAGTAGTTTTGGAGATCTTTGGCAACAAAAATTCAGATTTCACAAACTTTTGGCTTTATAATATAATTTATATATTATAATTAGTAGGATTAGTAGGATGAAGTATTGTAAAGATAATGCCAGGGCAAGATTACGTTATTTGCCGTTTAGTAGTGTACGTATTTCAATACTTGCAGCCACACCAGTAGGTATCCTGTTTACAGTATCCTGCAAAAAGCGATCCGTTTGAATTTGATTATTCCGTTTCGCCACTACAAACTGGATGCAGTTGTCCAGTAAAAAACAGGATCCAGTTTAAATACACGTATAGTTTAATGGAAGTGTTCCCTCTTCCTGCATAACGTTTTTTGCTTGATGGGGTACGGGGAACGGGGAGTGGTGCCCGCCTTGACCACCGCTGCCTCGACCGCACTCTCGTTGCTCTACCGCATAAAAAGGATGCAGACTACTTTGTGTGAACACACCAATGATTTTTGCGGGATTCAGTAAAAAACCGTTCTCGCAGAACTGGACGACCGTAGAAAAGGGCCGTTACGTTATAAACGCAGAAAGCGACTAAGGGCCGATTTCACCAAAGCCAACAAACTTGAATGAAAATCGCTGTTTCGTGTTTCCGATGTCCAATTAACTAACCTTCGCAGCATCAGGAGTTTTGCAAAATATCGTGATAGTTAAGATCAATGAGGAGAAATCTGCACAGTAGTGGGAGAGCATGGCTGATTAAAACAACTGAGTTTAGATGCATTGTACGCGTTAACGTAGTTTGGTGGTTGTGTAGCGGTTCTATGTCGAATCTTTTCGTCGACTCCCTACGACCTTAGGTGCATTAAAAAGTTATGCTTTATTAAAGAAACTCTCATACGTACCTACCAACCTACGTTCATTATTAAACTCTGACAGAATTACACCTATTTTGGGCAGTCATGTAAAAGCCGGTTCACGCCTTTAGAGGGTTTGATGGACGTGGTGGTTAACTACTCTTTCAGCTTCATGGATAATACCTTTTAATCAAGTCAAAATGCTTATATTTCCATAACTTTAAATATCCTATACAGTAGTTACGGTTTTACGTAATTAAAAGATACCTACCTACCTGCCAACTTTGGGATTAAGTGGGCATGAGCTCTCCAACGCACGCAGCCTGTGGATGATCGTGGAGGAACAGCTTCTGCGTATTTTTAAGAGGGCGCATTGCGCGCTATTTTGTGAATGCAATTCAATGCCCTCACAGGCCTTGCTGTCTGATCGATCTCTCTAATCTAGAACTGTTTTTGTTAACTTACTTACTTACTTCCCGTTGTGAAGTATACATGCAAAGGGGTCTTGGGAGGACCTCTGATTTCTAGCATAGGATTTCGCGTTCATAGGAGCGAAACGGAGCATACGTTTTTGGAACGGCGTGAGCGCAAAAATGATGTTTTTGCTTATTTACAAGCAAACTACACAACTTATGAAGAAACTGTAATATGGAACCAAAGAATTAGTAGTAATCTATGAATCAAAACAAAAATCTCTTCTATAGACCGCAGGGTTCCTGAGATCTCGACCAAATTAGGTGCAAGTGCAGTTTCATGTTTTTTTAATATCAATTTTTTTTGTTTCCTTCATGATTTTTACCGGTACTTGGTACCGAAGAAAAACTTTGAATTTGATGTTGTTCTAGTTTTTTACCACTGGGATCCCGTGAGTACTGAGATCTAGGCCTAGTTGGACAACCAAACCCACTAGGTTCGCGCTTTAACACCTCCACTGCGACGCGTTGAGGAGATCATGGTAAAACCACCTTGTTTGCCATAGGATGTTCAGCAGGAAACATATTCTAAGCAAGTCTCTTTGTATTGTTTTCTTTCTTTGTGTGGCTTAATCAAATATTTTCTATCTATCTAAACATGTGTGATAGCTTAGACTGTACTTTTATCGGGCAGGACGCAGGGCTACTTGGCAAATCATTAGATACGTAGCGAGCTTGTAACTCGATGGTTAAAAGCGGACCAGTTCTGGCCCACGACAGCAACCGAACTACCAACAGTCGAGACGTCGATCGCTGACGTCGCCTCGCCATCCGCTGACGAAACTCAGCTCTCTGAAAAGAATGACGCGTCTCTACAGGGTGCAGAATAATTAAACGACTTGCACGGCAGCTCTTTTTTGGTTGCTTAAAGGATTTGTTCATTTAGTTTATATTTAATTACTAGTTTATGCCCGCGGCTTCGCACGCGATCTTCCTATAAACGTTTTAAGGTGATTTCTATCCCATGGGAACTAATTTACGGGATAAAAAGCCTATGTTTGATTCCAGGATTAGGATTACCTGTATGTAAAATTTCAGCCCGATCCGTTTAGTAGTTTTGGCGTGAAGAGGTAACAAACATCCATTCATCCATCCATCTATATATCCATCCAAACTTTCGCATTTATATTATTAGTGTGATTATGAATAAAAAAATAAATCTTCTAAAAACTTTTTTTTTAATAAATAATAAAATACTCACGATATTTTGCAAAATCTTCCGGTTTATTTTGGGGTATTCATGCTACCATTTTATTTTACAGATGTGATTTTCTAGCCTGTCTGTAAATATGATCAAAATCTGAAAAGCGTTCAATTTTTCCTTCAAAAATAAACTAAGATTCATATGATCCAGTTTTTTATCTACAGGAGTAAAGGTTTAACTGCCTTCAGACGTAAAATTTTGCGCTACTCTGTTTTTAGGGTTCCGTACCTCAAAAGGAAAAAAGGAACCCTTATAGGATCACTTTGTTGTCCATCTGTCTGTCTGTCCGTCTGTCAACCATCTTTTCTAAGGAACGCGTGGACGTACCGAGTTGAAATTAACGTCAAATACTCCAGTCCGTAACCTATTGAAGCCGTGATGTAAATTAAACTTCTAAGTCAACGCACTCAAAAGTTACAGCCGATTATGTTCGAATATTTTGAAATTTTCAAGGGAATCACATGCACACAAAACCTATAGGGTACTTCCCTAGAATCATGAAACTTGGAACAGCCTACTTCATGTTGACCTAGAATCATGATAATTGGCAAGAAACAAGGTTTTACAAGTAAACGGAACCCTTAGTGCGCGAATCGACTCGCTCTTAACGTTTTATTTCTCCTAAGCAATTCGATTAAAATTCAAAAAAGTACCTACTACTAAACTAAATAGTAAGGAACTTAAGTACCTACTACTTGTACGAGCACGTACATTGTGCATTGCCCTAATTAATGCCAACCGCGCATTTACGCCAGTCATCAATTTTAGCAATACTTTTTATTATATTCAGTTCGCGATCACCTGTCAATCGACACACGCGTCTCACTATCATTTCATTAGTAACTACAGTTTATCGTTAAATATATCAGTTAAAATTTATCTCTTGGTTTTTCTGATATATCCAGCTTAGTTACTATACGTGGTGTACGGACCGTACATCATTTTTTTTAAATTTTAAAACTGGTATATCACCCTCGCGAGTGCGGAAGTACCGTGAATCAGTGCTACCGTGAGGATCTCCGCTAACAAGTGGAAATATCAGTGTGAGCAAGCAGCTCACTGGATCACAGCAGCGGGTATCATCTGATACCTAAGGACGTAAGCCAGGCCGGCTTGCGACCGCCTCCGCAGCAACTGCAGGCGTCAACAGACACCGCAGGAAGGACACAGCATCAGCAGGGCGTCAACAGACACCACAGGACGGACGTAGGAGTAGCAGCACCGCGTCACCGTTCATCCAGTCCAGAAGATATCAAGTAAGATCTTTCCATTTTATCTTCTTTTACTCTCATAACTTACGAGTACTAAGATGTCGACTGTGGAAGAATTACTATCGGCTCAAGAGCGAAT
Source organism: Eupithecia subfuscata (assembly GCA_963564075.1). NCBI lineage: Eukaryota > Metazoa > Arthropoda > Insecta > Lepidoptera > Geometridae > Eupithecia > Eupithecia subfuscata. The sequence continues at coordinate 17,912,210 of OY751095.1, forward strand.
CGCTTCCGCGATTGAGCAAATTTATTCGAATTTCAAGAAAGACGGTTCGGATAGGAAAACTCCTGACTATATCCAGCGAAGGCTAGACACTCTAGGTAGCTACTGGAACGAATATCAATCGAATCATAATAAGCTGTGCGGATTAGGTACTAAGTCTAATCCATACTTTACAACAAATCAATTTGAAAGCAGTGGAGAAAGATACACCTACATCAGAACAGCTATTCAAAGCTCAGGAGCGAGGGAAGGGACTCCCTCGTCACTTATCAAGCCGGCAACCCTAAGGCCAGGGACTCCATCGCAGGAGTTCTCGTATCAGGCTCGGGGTAGCAATAGCAGGACCGATGAGATGCTGCGGAAACAAAGCAGTAATTTCAAGGCATTCGAGCATACTGTTTCGAACATCGACTTAGATTCTATATCGGAGAAATGGGAATTTGATCACTTGTTGCGTACCATTCAATCACGTTGGTCTACCATCGACACCCTTCATTGGGAGCTAGATAGCGAATCGGCTAGTCAGAAAAGCCCGGAGTACGAATCGCATTTTTTTCAAGCTGAGAGAAAATTTAATGAGATCATAAAAGCTATCAATAGAAAATTCTCCTCTGTCTCTCATCGTGAAAACACTACTCCAAAAATGGAAATTCCAACCTTTTCTGGCAACTATCATCAATGGTCCAGTTTTAAAGATCTTTTTACTGAAACTATTCATGCCAATCCAACTCTATCCCCCGCTCAGAAAATGCAATTTCTAAAAACTAAAGTAAAGGGTGAAGCGGAAAGACTTATCCAGCATCTTTCCATCTCGGCTGATAATTATCAAATCAGCTGGGAGCTTCTGAATAATCGCTACAATAATAAACGCCTAATTTTAAGTTCTCTCTTCGATCTAATGCTCAATATCCCAGCGGCGCAGCAATCGTCGCTAAATCAAATCAAAAAAATCCATGACGTAACACGCGAAAGTCTAAACGCTATCAGGAACTTGGGAATTAACGTAGAGTCATGGGATCCTCTTATCATTCATCTCATGTGTCAAAAGCTCGACACAGAGACCCTTAGCGAATATCTCTCTTCTGTGAAAGAACCTAAAGAGGTTCCTAATCTAGAAGAATTTTTATCATTTTTGGAGAAGACGTTCACAACAATGGAAACCTCACGAAGGAAGTCTGATCCTAAATCTACTCAACAAAATCATAAAAATCAAAAATCCTTTCATAACTCTAATACGAAGCCGGACGTATCGACCGGACGTATTGAGCAATCCGCGAACGGCAAGAATGTTTACTCCGCAAAATATTATAGGTGTGCAATTTGCAAAAAGAATAATCATTCTATTTTTATTTGTAATAAATTCCGTGAAATGTCACCATCGTCAAAAATTCGAACAGCCGAGAATCTAAAATTATGCAAAAATTGTCTTTATTGCCACAATGGAAACGAATGTACTTCAGAAAAACGCTGTCGCGAGTGCAACCTTGCACATAACTCACTTCTACATGACGCGTTTTCGCTAAACTGTAATGAGGCCGGGGCATCGACTTCTAGTAGTGCGAATGTCAGCGAACCCAAACAGGGTCAAAAGCCAACAGCTAGGAGCTCACACGTGTCTCAAACTGAAATACCTGAAATCCTTTTAGCAACAGCTGTGGTAAAAGTTGAGGCATCCAATGGTTCCTTTATCAAAATGCGCGCTCTCTTAGATCAGGGTTCTCAGACTTCTCTCATATCTGAGAATGCTGCCCAACAGCTAGGGCTGCCTCGTCAAAAATGTCAGGGTGTGATCACAGGAATAGGCGCGAAGCAGTCGAACTGCAAAGGAGCTATAAATATCAAATGCGTTTCAGCCAATAACAACTTTGAGTTTCACACGGATGCACTTATCATGAAAAATCTTATAAAAAATTTACCAAGTTTTTCTTTTGCCAAACCGACATGGTCTTACTTGGACCATATCACTCTAGCCGATCCTGAGTTCAATCACAGCCGTCCCGTGGACATCTTGTTCGGAGCAGATATTTATTCGTTGATCTTATTAGAAGGTATCTGCCGAGGTGAGCAAAATCATTCACCTATTGCGCAAAACACGCGTTTAGGGTGGATCTTGAGTGGTAGCGCAAGGACTCTTCAATGCAATGTCATTATTAACGACTTAGAGGAAATCCAGAGATTCTGGGAAATCGAAGACATTGCAGAAGAGTCCAATCTATCATTAGAAGATCAGGAATGCGTTCAGTACTACAAAAACACCACCACTCGACGAGAAGACGGTCGGTATGAAGTACGGCTACCTATGAAAACAGATTTTGAAAATAACTTAGGGTTTTCAAAAAATAAAGCAATTGCTCAGTTCAAATCATTGGAAAGGAAGTTCATTAAAAATCACGAAATGGAAAATCATTACAAATCATTTATGAAAGAGTACCTATCAATGGGCCATATGGCACCCGCTGTCAGTAGCACCAAACCCGATTTTTATTTCACTCATCACGGAGTGGAACGAGCGGAATCTACAACTACTAAGTTTAGAGTGGTGTTTAACGGCTCAGCCAAGACGTCGTCAGGCTACAGCCTCAATGACGTCATGAAGCGTGGACCTAATCTTCAGCAAGACCTTCAGTCGCTTATTATCAAATGGCGGCAATTCAAATTTGCCTTTACTGCAGACATTGAGATGATGTTTAGACAAATTTGGATAAACCAAGAAGATCAAAAGCTGCAAAAGCTCATCTATCGAAATTCCGAGCAGGAAAATATCAAAGAATGGGAGCTTTTAACGGTCACTTACGGTACCAAGGCCGCGCCCTTCTTAGCAATGATGACCCTTCGACAGTTGGCATCAGATGCAAAATGTCAGCAACAATACAGCGCAGCAGCTGCAGTCCTCGAAAGCTCCTTCTACATGGACGATCTCGTTCATGGGGCTCATCAGTTGGAAAACGCAAAACAATTGCGCGAGGACCTCATCAATCTACTTAAAACCGCCGGATTCAATTTAAGGAAATGGAAGTCGAACGTTGCAGAGTTGTCAGATGCAAACATGCACAATAATCAAGACAGCTTCGACTTCAAGCAACCTGAATCTTCCAAAACTTTGGGACTTAGTTGGGATCACCAGCAAGACATGTTTATGTTCAAGTCTAAAATTGAATCGGCGGCCGAGAAGGAAACTAAAAGATCACTCCTCTCGGATATATCAAAGCTATTTGACCCCCTAGGCTGGCTAGCGCCAATATCGACTAAGTTTAAAATTATTTTTCAGAAGGTATGGTTGTCCGCAATCAAATGGGATGACCCCCTGCCTGAAGAAATTTTATCTGAATGGATCATAATCAAAAACGATATCATTAACATCAATAAAATACAAGTACCTAGGTGGTTATCAACTAACGAAAATGACGCAATCGAATTGCACGGCTTTTGTGACGCATCGACTAAAGCCTACGCATGCGTTATTTATTGCAAAATAAAACGAGGAAATCGACCTATTATCACCCTATTGGTTGCTAAGACAAGAATAGTACCATGTGGGAAAAATATCTCTCTCGCCAGGTTGGAGTTATTGGCGGGTCATCTCCTCTCAAAGTTAGTACTTAAAGTGCAACAGTGCTTAAGTACCTACCAGCTTGAGATCTATGGATGGTCTGATTCCATGATTGTCCTAGGATGGCTTAGCGGAGACCCAACCAGATGGAAGACCTTTGTGGCCAACAGGGTCACAGATATTAAAAAGACGATGCCATCAACATGTTGGCGTTACGTCAAATCAGAAGAAAACCCGGCGGACTGTGCCAGCCGTGGATTAACAGCATCACAGCTGATAAAACATGACTTGTGGTGGCAGGGACCATCATGGCTATCAGACTTCGATGGACAAGGCAAGCAGCCAGCATTTACCACTGACCTGGAGATGAAGAAAGTCCGTCAAGTCAACGCTGTCACTGAACAAGATTTAGAAAGCAATATCATTTATCAGTTACTTTCTAAACATAGCTCTATCAGTAAAGTTATAAGAATTTTATCATGGGTGTTCAGATTAAAAGACAGAAAAAACAGCAAACAAATATACCTTTCACTATCTGAACTACATAAAGCTGAAATTCTTATAATCAAACAAGTACAGTTAATTGAGTTTTCAAGTGAAATTAAAAACATCACTGAAAACCGCAAAGTACATTCTAAAAGCAAATTATTACAGCTTAATCCATTTTTGGATGAAAACGGAATCCTACGAGTCGGAGGCCGACTAAGAAATTCCAATCTTCCGACGGGCATGAAGCATCCGATCATAGTGCCTGGCAACTGCCGCTTAGCCGAGCTTCTGATTGACCAAGCTCACAAAGCTTCTTATCATGGCGGAGCTCGCCTGACATCAGCTTTCCTAAGAAAGAAGTATTGGCTCATAGGAGGAAATAAAATAGTTAAAAAGCAGTTACGTGGATGCGTTATATGCCGCCGCCACGATCCTATCAAGCACGAACAAATAATGGGAGACTATCCAGCAGCTCGTACGAGGCCATCCCGACCTTTTCAGCACACAGGTGTTGACTATACTGGATTTGTCGATGTCAAATCTAGCAAGGGTCGCGGCATAAAATCAACTAAAGGCTATATCGCAGTTTTCGTGTGTATGGTGACCAAGGCCGTACACTTGGAACTAGTCTCCGACTTGAGCTCATCGGCCTTCCTAGCAGCCTTACGAAGAATGGCAGCGCGAAGAGGCGCACCCAGTCACATATACAGTGACAACGGCACCAACTTCGTAGGCGCTAATAAAGTTCTCAACAGAGAATATTTAGATCTTCAAGCCACTTTGGATCCCAGCTTCTACTCGGCTATCACCGATATGAAGATCCAATGGCACTTCAATGCTCCAGGCTGGCCTAGCGCGGGAGGTCTATGGGAGGCAGCGGTGAAAAGCCTCAAATATCATCTAAAAAGAGTCATCGGCGAACAGAAGTTGACTTTCGAGGAATATTCAACGTTGCTTTCTCAATTAGAAGCATGCTTAAATGCGAGGCCTCTCTCCCCTCTAACTGAGGACCCCGAAGACATGGAGTATTTAACACCAGCACACTTCTTATCTAGCGGTCCCACACTTACTATCCTTGAGACCGAGAGAGACTTGCGTACTAGATGGCAACTCACTCAAAAAATCTTTGAAGATGTCTGGAAGAAATGGCAATCGGAATATCTAAGCCAACTATCGACGCGAAGCAAGTGGCGTCAACCACAAGAAAACCTAAAAATCAATGACGTCGTCATCGTTCACGACGCCAACCTGCCGTCTGGGAAGTGGGCCCTAGGCAGAATAATAGCTCTACATCCAGGGAAAGATGATTACGTACGTGTAGTCACCCTGAAAACGAAAAATGGTGAATTAAAGCGACCTATCTCTAAAATTTCTAGGTTACCTGTACAAGGTACCGATACAGTTCAACAGGACTGTACGTTTCAACAGAAACAAGATAGAGTTTGCTCAGCTACAGTCACCAATCGAACAAAGAAATCGTACATATCACACTATATATTTATGTTGTTTATGCTATTTTTTACAATGATAGCAACTCCCGTCCACGGTAAATATCAAGTTACCAACTTAAATTCAAGTCAAGGATTTTACTTCGATCATATTAGTAATATTCGACTTGAACGAGATCAATGGAATCTAGTCATCTATTACGACATGGAGCCCTATTGGCAAAGCCATGACCTACTTATCAAATACATAAATCATTTAGACGGGGTTTGCAACAATCAAACAAATAAAAAGATAGCACAATGCGACATAGTACTTCTTCAATTACATCATGGGCTCAATGAACTCGCGCACTACAACAACATTTTGCTGGGTAAGCAGTTCCCACGGAGTGCGCGCGCGCGACTACCGCGCGGCCTTATCAATGGGGTCGGGTTACTAGCTAACAAACTATTCGGCGTTCTTGATCAGGATTTTGCAGAGCAATACGAGCGTGACATTGAAACTATTAGAGATAATGAAAAACATTTAGCAGTACTTTGGAAAAATCAGACTTCCATCGTCGAGGGGGAATTTAATCTTTTGAAGAGAGTAGAATCTTCTATTGATAAGCAAAGTAAAATCTTTAACCAGCATCTAAATAATCTTGAAAGAACGTTTAATAAGCAGAGAAACGACTTACAAGTAGTATCAAGTTCCTGTGACTTCACCTTATCATCAGCTATCGCACAAGGTATCCTAGTAAGTCTACAGAATATACAAGAAACCGTCATCGATGCTCTAACGAATGTCTACGCCGGAAGATTCAACTTTCACCTTGTTACCCCAGAGCAGCTACGCGACGAGATGAACATCATCACTGGAATGTTAACCAAGGACGTATCATTGCCCTGGAACCTTCAATCCGATATAGCGAAAATGTATCATCTACTCTCCGTCAGAGCTAGAGCTTCGAATAAGTTTATAATATTTGAAATCAAAATTCCTTTAGTCGCCAGAGACAACTTCGAACTTTATAAGCTTGTACCTATCCCACAGCAATTTGGAAGAAAAATGACAAGCCTAGTTCCGATATCAGAATATGTAGCAATAAATATGCAGAAGGACTCTTATGTACCTCTCGCAGATAGAGACGTACATAGTTGTGTAGAGTTGGATAAGGACTCGCATCTATGTCCTTTACACCAACCTATTTATCAGATGAAATTAGACGAGAATCTTTGTGTCAAAAGCCTATCCGACCAGTGTCAATCATCATCATCACCCTGCAAGAGTACCTGGACTGGATTGAACAGCATAAACACCTACTTATATTCCTGCTGCAGTCAATGCTTTGTGCGAATCATATGCGAGCATCAGATTACCGCTGACCAACTACATAGGTCAGGGATAATAAGCATCGATGAAGGGTGTATCATCAAGACCGAAGCTATCACGATCTTCGCTCACAAAACTCTAGCAAATACTCTTCGAGAAGAAGCGGACGTGCTGAAGATTGAGATCCCTCCAATCAACAGCATATTCAACATATCAACTCCTCTGTCTACCCTCCTAAATCAATCTGATTACTCCAATCACCAAGAGTATATCGAGGAGATAGACAGGCAGCTCAAACAGCTTAAAGCTAGCACAGCGGAAGGAGTACTGACTGACAGAGTCAGTTATCACGACGTTCATCACTACGTCGCCATCTATCTAGTGTTGTTCGCGGTCGTCGTCGGAGTCGCAGTCTTACTGTGGCGCCGCTGGCGGGCGCGAGCGCAGCCCGGAGCGCCCGCCGCGGCGCCGCCCGCCCTGGCAGCGCCGCCTGCGCCTCAGAGCGCAGGGGGAGCGGCGATTGAACTACGAGCTACAAGCTTCGAGCTTCCTACGAAATGCGTCAGTGAAAGTGCAGTGCATGAGTGCTGTGTTCGTAGTGAGCCTGAGTTAGAAAAATCATTTAGTGCGTGTGTGATCTCAGATAAATCTAGTTCACCCGTATTTTTCGATCAAAAGTTCAATCGCACCGTATGAACTAAGTATCAATCAATGAAGCAATTTATGACTACAAGACTGGACAATTAGTTATTCTAAGCAACTATTATTTCATCATTTCGTAAACTAACTTGTACCATCAGCATCACCTTGTATCACGTCATTCACCTATCATTTTCTCCAGCATCTTATCCTCAATTTCTGGCCCGGGAATATGTACGAGCACGTACATTGTGCATTGCCCTAATTAATGCCAACCGCGCATTTACGCCAGTCATCAATTTTAGCAATACTTTTTATTATATTCAGTTCGCGATCACCTGTCAATCGACACACGCGTCTCACTATCATTTCATTAGTAACTACAGTTTATCGTTAAATATATCAGTTAAAATTTATCTCTTGGTTTTTCTGATATATCCAGCTTAGTTACTATACGTGGTGTACGGACCGTACACTACTAATTAGCTTCATTTAGAGAAGGTCAAAAGAAACAACTTTACAATGCGTAGAACAGTATATTTGCTTATACTACATGCTTATAGGTTTAAATACATACATTTACTAAAACTACATGAGAATAAACTTTAGGCAAAACATACTTGTACGGGCATAAACTGTCAACAAACTCACTGAATTGAGCATGTTTTTAACATTTGACATGATTTCTGTGTATTACAATTTATAAAGCATGAAGTAAGGAAAGAATTATACCTATAGACTTCCATAGGTAGGTGTGGAACACCTATGGAATGGACACCTCTTACAGATATCCATATTTTTATTGATTGTTCACTCAAACTTGGCGTTGCCGCCCTCAAAAATAACTTGAGTACATAACAACTCACAAAATTTAGACCGTTTGTTATTGAAGATACGTCGCGCGCGACCTACCTTGAGTAAGTAATGGTTATATATACTATAACCATTACTTACTCAACCTTACTTACCTTGAGTAAGTAATGGTTATATACTATAACCATTACTTACTCAAGGTAGGTCGTATTTTCTTTATTTTGTATTTATCACAATAAAACCGCATGATGGAGGTTGTTTCTAATCGAATAAGAGGTTTTGATTAAAGGAATGGCGGTAAGATGTATCATGATGACACAGATAAGAAATCTTCATAATAATCATGATAATATATAGCTCTATACAACTAAATACAAAATGTACGGGCTCTATTTTGAGTACGGTTTATCTTGCGATTTTACAGAAACGGTTTTAATCAAAGGCTATATAACGGAGCTTCGGTTCGGGTTCCGATCTGTCGGAAGTTCCGATAGATTACACACCTCTGGATTCCTAAGCGATTTGAATTGTGTACTCGGACAAGATATGACCTGCGGGCTTATTCCGCTAAATCAATGTATTCAGGGATGGGAAGATTTCGTTTTTATCAAATTGCAATAAATTAGATAAACAATAGATGACTGCCAGTCCCAGCCAAATCGGAAGCCCATAAATGAACGAAATTAGTGTTTTTCATACGAAAATAAATAATAGTACAGCATTACACAACGATAACAATAGGTATCTACGTATGTAAGTAATTTAAATAACCTTAACGCGCTACAAAGTCGTTATGGACACAAATTACTCAAATCAAATATTTACTTATGTACTATAAAAGATATTCTGTAACGAGTAGAAAGCTTAGTTTAAGAACACTCGAGATTATTAATAACGTATCTACTTACACTTAGTTGTTTTATTGCGACATGAGACATTGAAATTAGAGAAATACTAATTGAACTCTGGAAAGTCTGGGTAAAATTTACGTAAATCTGTACGTTGAAATACAAAATACAAAATACAATTGGATACTTTCGATTGTAAAGATCATTGTACTAGTTGTAAACAGTAATATTCAAAACTTATAATTTATAAATACATAAATCTGTTATTGGTTATATCGGACAAGAAAGAGTATCGCTCGTTTCGTTAGTATATTATTTTATTGTCTGTTGTCGGGTACATTCATTTCATCCTAAGGAGTTTGTAGGCTTTCAGGACATATACCTATACATAAGTAGCTTCTGCCCGTTGGGTAGGTAGCCTATTGTTTAAGATAGGCTACGTTCTAAGTGAATGCCAAATTCCATCTTGATCTGTTCAGTAGTTTTGGAGTAACAAATATTTTACATTACACAAACTTTCGCATTAATCTCACTAATGTAATAAATGCGAAAGTTTGGATGGATGAATGGATGGATGTTTGTTACCTCTTCACGCCGAAACTGCTGAACGGATCAGGCTGAAATATAGCATACAGGTTAGTCTAACCCTGGAATCAAACATAAGCACTATCCCATAAATCAGTTCCCATGGGATAGAAATAACCTCAAAACGTTTCCACAGAAACAACGCGTGCGAAGCTAGTATACACATATAATATTAGTAGGATGTTAAGATAGCTCAGGTTTCTAAACGTATTGCAAAATTCGACTTAGATTTTAGCAGCATAGTCTTGCTGAAAAAAAAACGTCGTAAAATATCAATTTAATGTAGTTTTCAAAGAAAATCTGTCAAAAAGAGCTAGTAGCGCTTTTGTAGACGGAGATATAAAAAGAACTGCTTAAGTTAACCGACAAATTAAATTAAATTATCAGCAGGGGTCTCCTCTATCGGGTTATTGACACGGAAATCTGACACAGATTCGCTTTATTCTTATTAAGTACCAAAAATCAACATATTACCTCAAGCTACATTCATTATACATACTTTATTGCAAAATAGGTTCCTAGAAAAAGGTCTACGATTTGAGGAAAACCATTAAAAACTGCTAAAATATTTGAATTTCGCGCGAATCTGTATCAGATTCTGTGTCGATGATTCAGCCGAGATTATGTATTCATAGCCCTGCAGATCGGGAGAACAGGGTAAAGTAAATACATCATAATGTTTTACACAAGAATCTTACATCGAAATACTGACTATGTCCTCTAAAATTACATATCGTCAATTGAATTGGTAAAACAAAAACGGTTATGTACTTACTTATGTTACTTTGTGCAATAGTAATACATAAATTGGTGATAGTTAATCTTATTTTATAAAAAGAGATATCAGACGTAAATATTTTCCTATTACAAAAATAAAACACTTGTCACACCACACGATCTACTCAAAAACAACCTACTCAGTAAATACATAAATATATTTATGTAGGCACTTTTATGGAAAATTGAGAAACTCTTGAATTAATATACGAGGTAACACGATTCACGCGCAATGACCAAAAGCTCTATTTTTGGAAGAATTTGCATTCGAGATAATCTGCGTACTCGAAGAATGTGATTGATAATAACGTCACTTCTCACGCTGTCCCGATCAGATTGGTTAGAACTGAGAAGGACAACATAAATTATGTACTTTTACCAATAAAATGTCTATCTATCATGAGTGATCACGTCATTCTCAATCTCATTCTATAAGAACACACAACATTTCATAACTTTAAAACGTAGGATGGCACGATCTTTGTGTCCCTTAGTCTGAGATATGTTGAAGTATTTGTCCTGTATACAAATACCCTCTATGTCCCACGGCCATGGGACATGGAGGTCAAGTGCCAGAAATGTTGAAGATAGAAAGTTTTACTAAAAGGAAACATTCCTTTATTTTTTGAGTAAACTGCATTAATAGAATTTAAAAAAATATTTTGTTATCGTTTTCGAACCCGTAAAATCCAAAAAATGTAAAACCTGTAATTTTTTTTAACAGCGATCAGTAGACTCGATCACAGGAATCAAATCTGTGTAATAAATATTGCATATCAATCGCAATCTTCAATATTTCTGGTACTTGCTCTCCCATGTCTGTGGGACACCCTGTATATCCTAAACGACACTAATGGCAATATTCATTCATCTTGACCAATAAATAGTAACTAAGAATAATAAGTTTGGGCTATCTAGAGTCGAATTCTGACTTCTGAAAATAATAACTGTCAAAATTGAGCTAATTCCAAATAGTTTCGATTTTAACGTATCCGGACAATCTTTCTGAATTTTTGAGCCATTAGTTGACGTAACTTTTTATCATAGAAGGGACACTTCATACCTCAAAGATTGAATGAATATTGTATTTAAGGCGAATAGTAGGGTAGATAGTGGCGCCACTACATATTTAATTTTATAATTACGTTATACAAGGGAATTATCAAAAAAACCGGACCGCGCGTAGACGATATCTATCACAGGCTTTTATTTAATGTATCTGTAATAGTTTTGTTTTGTGTTATTCAATCAAAAACCTTGTTTGGAGAGCTTGGTGGCCACCAATAGGAACTAAACTCTTGAAACAAGTATCTGCCTAAATAATACAGTACAAAACTATTATAGATACATTTAAAAAAAGCTTATGATAGATATCGTCTACGCGCGGTCCGATTTTTTGATAATTCCTTTGTATAACGTAATTATAAAATTAAATATGTAGTGGCGCCACTATCCACCCTACTATTCGCCTTAAGACGTACGTACCTAATATTAAAATCTAGTCTCACTATATAGCTGTTATAAGTTACAGTAAATAATCTTATTCTGTTTCTTAAAGATTTAATGCTTTACCTGTTTTTTTTTTTATTAATTTGACCATATACAAACGCTAATGAAAATTTGTATTCTTCCCAGTTTTACAATAGGTAAATTCTGTAAATTTATTATGTGGTTAAAAAGATATCACACTCTGATAATTATTTGTCGCTTTTTTAATTGTAGAAGTATTATTTAAAACATCGTATAACATGAATTAGGAACAAATGTATACTTAATAACATATACTCGTAGCTGTTTACCATACGACAGAACAATTAATTTACCAATAAGGCGCTTCTGATTATTTTGTAAATTTTATTGCAATCGCTTAATATAATAATCTTAAGAACCGTCTACACTTTTCAGCGCTCTCATTCATTGTAATTTTGACTTATCCTTTTTATCACGCAAAGTGTGGAGAGCCTCTTACGGCATTACGTTCGATTTATAGCGCTTGATGCGGAGTTTGGCAAGTATTCAACTACGGTTAAAGTTGGTAAAAACACTTAAAAATTTAATTAGTTTTTAAGACTGGCTTGCGTAAAGATAATTGACTTTCTTATTTATGATTAGTTGTCAAACCATACAAATACGTCAAAGTTAAGGGGGTACCTACCCTCAAATTGCTTATTTTCAACTCCGTCGGACCTCCATATCTTCCAAACTACTGAATATTTAACTTTGAAATTTATATATGGTAAAGTACAGGACTTATTCTATCGATCATATGTTTCGAAAACACGATTCCATAAAATTTTCTCGATAGAAAAAAATCGCAAAGTTACCTCTCATTTTTTACTAAAACCCTAATTTCTCAATAAATACAGATGATACGATCTTGAGATTAAGCATAGTAATTGAGCTAAGTATAAAGAACATTTTATATGTTGCCTTTTTTTCAATTAACTATTCTAATGTTTGTGGGGAGCAAATAACTACTAAAAACTTGATTTTTGGGCTTACGCCGCTTTGCTCTGTCCCGCTCCTGTGAACGCGAAATCCTATGCCTATCCTCTTCACACAATAACGAGGTAGGGTACCGCCTTAATCAAAATTAGACATTTAAAAATGGTACAAGAGGGGCAAAGTGTTGGTAACGTTTTTCATCAATGGGCATAGATTCAGATTGATGTCGGAACTTCTAAAACCATTAGTGAAAACATTTCACAACAGTTGTTGTTTGTTTAACAACGATGCGCATCGTTTTTGAAAATATTTTATGTTGAAAATCAATACCCATGTGTAATGATCGGGTAGACGAAAATGACAACGAACCGTGATCGAATGCGTAAAACATTAGAGATCTATTCCTTAACTTTTAATAACATGATACAATTACGCATTGCCATTTTTTGTTTATGCTACTAATATTGTACTTATCTGCCCTGCTGTGGAATTACGCAAAAACCACCCATCCTATATTGACAAGTGAAAGCCCTTTGAATGACTTTGACTTTCGAAGGGCTTTGAAATGGCCGTCTTCAATGCCATTCAAAGGGGTTCCAAATGTCAATATACGATGGCTATTATTGGCGTAATCCCATTGCAGGGCGGGGTACTGAGTATAAAACCACTCCGGAGCCGATCTCAGCATCCATTCATATTTTACATCGACAAAGGATTCTTTGTGCTGTCCGTTATTCTTTGTCCTGCCCGTCGTATACTTTGGCTAATTAATTGGATGATGTTACCTTTTCTGTATAGGATAATACAGTGTTTTGTGTTTGTATTCCTTTTCAGAAAAGCCACCCTCAGCGGCTGTCGGATGCTCCAGACTAGATAACATTTCACTAAGGGTAGGGACTCATGCTGAATGTTTTGATTCAACATTTTGTTTAGTGAGAGCATTCATTGTCAAGCCTCACCGAAACGACCTGTAAGGGCGCCCCGACTTTTCATGGGCACTCAATGTATTAAGGTTATAATATTGCGTATTCTATCCTTTTTTCAGTTTTATTTTCTGTTATTACAGTGATCGTGGTAAGAGGTGGTGAATCAACAATAAAGCACATGAAAGAACCATTGAAGTCTAAAACCTGCTTTATATACTTTAACCTAGTCACAAAGTTTCAATGTTATGAGAATAGGCTATATATTGTATATAACCAAGGTGATTCTAAAGAATATTCTTAGAATATTGTCCTTTAGACCATATTAACTCCGCACCATCAATTTAAATTGCGCCATACCCTGCAACTTAACCCTGGTTTTTATTATTGCTCAAATATTCTGTTAACAAGTAAAGTCTATGAGACAAATGCAAAAAACGCTTTAAATTCATACAATTTTCTAAAACAAGTTAGTATAATCTCACTTTGATTTATGTCTATAAGCTATTGTGCGTAACAATACACTCTTTTGATATACATACATTATGATAAACCTAATATCTTAAGTCGTAATCTACGAATTCCGGCTACTACAAACTACTTAAGTTTTATTTAATCGACAAATAGTTGAATTTTGTAAAGATTTCTGTAGAAATGCAAATACGTATTTGAGTAGCCGGAACCAATTAATTATTGGAATATACCTACTAAGGATTAATTACACCTAAAATTATAACTCTCACAAAGTTTGTTTTAACTTTGCGTCCCTAAAGAATAAATGATTACTAGGCAATCATAGAAACTACGGTGTAGTTGTAGTAACTCAATTTACACAGATGGTTTAGTGATGCAAATTTAAGACAGATTCTAGAATTTATAAGAAGTTGGCATTTTAAAGACCAGTAATTATTTATTGCTATTTTATATTACGTGGGTTCTTTGAAAGATCACCAATTTAAAGGGTTTTCATGTCGTTGTAGCCAAATAAAAGTAGATTGTGTCGCGATTGATCGGAAATTCAATTATCTGCTTTCCCAGAAAATTAAATATAGCTAGCGGATAAAACGCAGAAAATAATATTCCGTTCCCGCCAATCGCGAAACAAACCCACATAATATTAAACATGACTCGTCTTAGTTTAAAGGGTAATTTATTGAAAGAAAGCTTACAATCTATTTAGGTACACGGCTTAATACACCAACTCAACGCCATGTCTTTGAATTTTCTTTCCTTGCAATCGAAATGTTGCCCCCACTCAAAGGTTCATACCGAGTCCCGGGTCTGATTAAATTTTTCTACGTTTGACATTTAATTATCTTCAAATATTGCGCATTTCGATTTAGACTGCTTATTTTTCAATTTAAAACTCAGATTGATGAAGGAGATTGAACCAATAACGTCCAATGGCAAAGGTACTTTTTTGCTGTTGCAAAATACACCGTACCGGGCCAATCTTATGGTTGTAACCAAATCTTCAAATTTTAGTAAGAAATCAATCAAGAAAGATCAAAGGCAAGCCATTTTTGTTGCAATTACACCGCGTCTAAATCTTAAGGTTGTAATGCATCATGTGGTGCACATTATTACTTGTTACGGGAGATTTGCTGTCAGCTAAGAGAGTGGCTACCAACGTCTCTTGTTCCTTCAGCCGTTTTACCAAAGGCTCCCAGGAACCGTAGTTGAGATCCATCAGCTGAACTGCCTTTTTGAGGACCTTGTGCGTTTCCAGGCACCAGTCTCTGCGATGAAAGAATAGAATTAGCTGGCTAGACGTGAATTCTACTGGACGAGAAGACTCGAGGTGTTAATTCTGTCAAATAAATTATATTGAGCCTTCCGATCTTAACTGGGGGAAGTCTTTTGTTGGGTCTTTTACTCTCAACGTCGAAAGACTTCACCCGAATCCTCAGCAAGATTTATCCTAACTAATATTATAAAGCAGAATGTTTGTGAAATCTGAATTTTTGTTAGATAGGATCTCCAACTACTGAACAGATCAAGATGAAATTTGGCGTACGTTTAGAGCAAAGCACACTTTAAATAATATACTAATTATTTTACCCAAAATACGCGTGCGAAGCCGCAGGAAGAAGCTAGTGCTTTATAAAAAAGACAATAATAAAATAGATACCTAAGGTGAAAAGGGCTTTTGGGCATCATTACGAATAAGTAGGATTCGTTGTAAAACCCTGGAATTTTATTTGTGATCCATATAGGGTTTCTGTGTACAGAAATTTCCTGTTTTGTCATTGACCTTGTGTGGTTTTTTGCGAAAGACCCTACTTATAAGCCGGTCAATGATGTTAAAAGCGACAATAGGCTTCATTCATACTGTCTGTAGCACCCTCTAGATCACATGTTAATATTTTCATACAATTACTATTCATGACCGTGACCTTTATTATGCAATGGCTTCTGCCCTTAACTTCGCTCACGAAGTACCTGTATAAAATATGGCACTCAGGAATAATATAACTACCTTGCAGTGGAATATTCTTAAGAGATAGTAAGATTTAAGCTTGTATCTTTGGCCGGGATCTGTAATCTCCGGTACGATTCAAAAGAATATTCTTAGAATATTTTTCTTTAGAATCGTAATATAGATTTACCTATAACCAGGATTCTGTGTCATCTTAATGATTCTCTCTAGCATCACATCAGATAGTTTTCTCAGCTCGTGGGCGACCTGAGGGAAAAATATTAGGGTTACACACAAACCGTTAAGTCCAAAATGAATCGTAGCATGATATATAAAGTTAACCGAAACGAGACCTGATATATTTATATCTATTAGACATGCACGTCTTCTCTAGAAAGTTACAAAGACATGAAAGTGAGCCTTGAACATGTATGTATAGTATAATTCTTGTATAGTTTATAGCTTGTATACCTAGTATAATGCTTGTTTAATATAATGCTTCTATAGTACAAAGGATAATGCTTACGATAGAAATAAACTAATGCATGAATACAAATGTAATGTTTTTAGTCGACGACATTTTACGCGATGCACGAAAAAATATAAATGTAAGAAACTATTGCATTTGTTTGATTACCTCGACACTGAAGGATCCGAACTGGTACTCCAAGCTTTGAATGTTCTGCTTGATCAGCTCCACACTTTTGTTAAAGTCGCCTGAAATGATTATACGCATTTAGTATGGGCATTGGGCAGGTAAATAAACTTAACCCGTATATAGGTCTTTTTTATGAAATTGAAATTTGACAGGTTATAGAGAAAACCTAACAAAAAACTGGGAGCAGTTTCTTATAAGACAGCAGTAGCGATAATTTTTATTCGTACTCTGGCGCAGCCAGATCTTGAGCCAGTGAAAAAATATCACACATCAAGACACACTAGGTAAGTACACATAAATAATAAATAAATATAGATATACTCCAGCCAAGCTCGGGATACAATGTTTTTAAACATTGCATCTATATTTAACCTACAAATCTGTCTTGTTGTTGATTTTTTGAGAGTATTTGCACTACTTGTCTATTTGAGCTTTTCCTTCAATGCATAATGCTGACGATTATTTTTTAACCTTGACGTCAAAACGAGAATTTTAGATTTTTGCATTCTGAGTTATTTACAAACATAATACCGTGAGAATGGCTCGAGTATAGGTATAACAATTTAGATTTAGACTGAACTAGGTACTTAATGTAATCGTGTTTGAGAAGAGAGCTATCAAATCGCCTCATTGTTATAAAGAACATATTTTTCTGAAATTATTATACTTAAGTTCAGTACTATGACAGACGCTTGATATTCTTTTGTACCTACACTGTGTCTAGGCGTTTTAGTTAAAAGAATTTGTAATATTTTGCTTAACTCTGGGTATTTAATTTCATAACTTTTCATAGGTCCTTATTTTTAATTTAGTAAATAAATCGAGATGAGAGGTATCATTTGCCTTGAGTAGGTGTAAAATTTAATCAAAGTAAATTAGATTTTTCCTACGCCAGTCTTTTTTATAAAACAAGTAACTAGAATCGCCCTGTGTAGGTGTCCCATTCAACTACGTTCGTAATTATCTTGCTCTTCTTGTTTTTTTTTTTTATAAATAATGCCATTTCATTCTAAATTACGAGAACTTATTTAAGAAATCGATTAAAACTGACCACTGTGTGAACGTAACAAAAATAACAAAGGGTCAGACCGTGTACTTGTCACAATGGTCTGCAGACAAATGATGCTGTATAGAAAACGTGTGACTCAACTATCAAAGGCTTAAAGCACTGATTTAAACAATTTGCATCAACTGCAAAAGCAAATATTTTTTCTAGGCTGCATAACTTTATTTTTTCTGGGTGTTTTCTATGCGTAAAAGGGAACGTAACTGCCAAATAATGGACTGCCAATCCAGTCTCTATTGCATGAGGGCATAAAATTGTACGCTACAGTAGACGCACATTGCAAAGCTTTGCTTAATTTAGGGTTATTCCAGTTACAGCTTTCGACAGTAGTGCTATTATAAGAATACTGACCATGGTCTGCGAGTTGTCTTGCTAGGGTGTCAGCTGCCGTGCGCAGTGAGGCATGATGGCGGTACCAAACTCGCTGCCTTAGACGAAGAGCCGCTAAGCCCTTTTCTATGCGCTTTGGAAGATTTGTCGCGCGATCCGCTAAAAACAAATTAAATACCTATATATTCAACATAAGTAGCAGAGGGAACGCCTCATAATAATTACCTACGATTGACGTTGTCAGTGAGCGATTCGCGTGGGACAATTTTTTTTTATCTATGCAACCAGCCCGTGCACATCCAATGCTAGGTATCGCCCTATGTGTATTTGATCTGTAAATATTGGCTCCATTTCTGGGAATTTTCTGTTTGAATAATTTATGTATGCATTTACATACAAATAATGTATTTTACTGATTATTCTGATTCTCTAATCAATTTATCACCCGTCACCTACAAGATCCTACAAGATCCTACAAGATCCTACTAGCCTAATACTACTACCAAGTTCTGCCGAGAGACGACCCACATTTGCAGCCACTGTGGAGGTCAAGGGCACTCAATTAAAGAATGTGTTAAAAAGGCGGAAGAACCCAAATGTGCTACTTGCCTACATTTCAAGAAGCCCAGTAAGCACATTACAGATTCTGCTGAGTGTCCGGCAAAAAAAATACGCAGAATATAGGTAGGTATATAATATAAACTCAATAGACTATAGAGGCGCCTAAAAGTGCCGATACAGTGAACATAATAATAGGTAGGTATTTCTTTATACAATTTTTTTGTTTTTTAGCATCCGTATTTACTCGTTTTATAGATACCTATACCCCTAAAATGTACCTATCCTAGTTTAGTGTTGTTAGCATAAGTTATTTTGGAAATCTACACTGACGCTTTGTTTTACTTTATCTATGTAATTATTTATACCTATGTATTTGTTTTAAGCAATTTTGCCTGAGACACAGGTCTTACCTAGTTCAGGCACACGTAACCTATAGAATTTAAGTTGTTATTATTCTTATGTTAAGCATTTGTCTTGAGAAATTGTTGAATAAATTATTTATTTATTTATTTACTATACTTGCTTGCCTAAGATTCCGGCATTACTGCAAGATCAAACTACTGATCATATTATATTGATACCACTGATACAACAACAGTATTGTAATATTTGACACGTTTTCTGTGAATAAACGATTCTATTCTATTCTATAATTTTTAAGTAGGCATACTAGTAAATACTTGTTCTAATTTGTTGCTATTATTTGATTCTCATTTTCTTTGTCAATAAAAGAATTTAGAAGGCATTACTAATACCTAAGTACCTATTAATCAAAAGTAACCTATCTCTGTCTGTGAGACGTCTGTTTTCCGATTTTGTACTCTAAGCCACGCGTCTAGCAACCATCGTAATAACCAACTTTGCCGTCTCCCTCACCACCCCGAAATACGGCCGTCGTCTTAGTCTTGCAATACTTTTTCGAAACCAAACATCAAAATAACTATGTTTGAGATCGTGAATAAAACTGCATGGATTGTTAAATTTGTTACCACAGAAAACTTACACAGTTATGTGTTCGCAGGTGATTATTAGTTATTGTGTAGAAGTATCCTTTTACCGACTGTAACTAGTCTACGAGACCTTAAAAGTTTCGGGTGACGCACTCATCAAAACACCCATAAGGGGAAGCCAGATTTAGACAGCTGAGTACCGAATATTTCTAAAAGCATGCATATTAACCTATCAATGTAGACGGTTGTTTGATGTTGGAGATGAAAGGGAGATACAAAAGGGGGATTAAAAGAGATTATAAGGGTGAAATTTGTTCGGACCATGATTGCATATTGGAAAAAATAACCATAACACAAACTCTTACTTTGAGGCTAGATGACGTAGATTGTAGAATTGATTAGTGTAGCGATAAGGTCTGTTTTTGTACTTCCGCGACATTTATTTCTGTATTCGTGTACAAAAACGTTATCTATATCTCTATTTAGGGAAGATTTTTATTAACAAAAGGTGGAATACTATATTTTTGCATATTAGTTTATGCCCGCGGCTTCACACGCGTTGTTTCTATGGAAACGTTTAAAGGTAATTTCTATCCCATGGGAACTGATTTATGGGATAAAAAGTAGCCTATGTTTGATTACAGATTTAGAATTACCTGTATGCAAAATTTCAGCCCGATCTGTTCAGAAGTTTTGGCGTGAAGAGGTAACAAACATCAATCCATCTATCCATCCATCCATCTATCCATCCAAACTTTCGCATTTATAATATTAGTGTGAAGTGTGATGTGATGATGATCATTAAGGGTTATGAGGAATTCCAACGTAAAGAAATTCAACGGGGCGAAGAAGCTATCTTCTAAACGAAAAGCGGAAATTTCGGTTTCTCTTTGGATTTCTATGTTTGTTAAACTAACTAACTGTAAATTATTCGGCTTCAACAGAGAAATAACAGTCTTTATTCTCTCTCTTCGGAAACCACCAGCAAGAATCAATTCAAGCCCGAACGAAAAGGCTTTTCTTTAAACCCTAACAATGTCTGTAGAAGAGGGGAAAATCTCACGATCGACAAACAAAGAACATTTTCAATGCACGCTATTAGTATCTACTACCCCTTTCAATTGTAGCCAGGGGCAATTATTTCCCCACCAGTATAAATTCGTGTCCCTCTTTCTGTGAAGCAAGGTACGGTATTGAAGGATTATAAACTGAGAATTTAATATTAAAACACATATTGTGTGCGTGCATTATTACTTGAGGTTGAATCAGTCGCCGTTGCATTGCAATCACTAATATTATAGAGACAAGGTTCATGATCGCTTGTAGTTGAGGATTTGGATCCCCTGCGATTGAACTGCAAAGTCGCAATTAGAGTGATATCGAAATATACTACATACGTCAGATCGATTGTTAAATATATTTCCCGCACTGCAACCACTTTTACTAATTGTATGCCTGTTGTCTAGATTTGTAATAATAGTTATGCGAAAGCAGCCATATCCGTATGTATGCATATTGACATAACCGTCAGGTGTCTTCGACCACGTACGGTGAATTTGTTCCCTCGTTCCCCCTGGACTTAAAACTAGTAATTAGCCGCTAACATTATCGTCGTGTGCGTTTTATTGAATTGAAATTCTTAACTGAATTGAAATTCTTAACTCTTGCTCTAATTACACATAAGCAAGTCTGTGAAAAACGCTGATTCGCGTTCAAGGGGTAAAGACGGTGTCAATATTTTCGCAAATGTATGACTTATCCTCTATAGGTAGGTACCTACGTGTAAAAGTAAAGTCTTTATTTTGGAACACATTGAAGGATATTATTATAACAATAAAACGTCAAGTGCGAGTCGGACTCGCGCACTTAGGGTTCCGTAAAACCTTGTGTCTTGCCAAATTATCATGATTCTAGGTTAATGGGAATTAGGTACCTACCCTGTAGGTTTTGGTCCGTAGCGAGAATCAAAAATAATTGTTTTTGGTGAGTAAACTATACATTTACGGTTTTATGATTTTTTTTCTTTACTTGTGCTTTAAGACCTTGCTTCTTGCCAAATTTTATGATTCTACGTCAACCGGAAGTACCCTATAGGTTTTGGTCCATGGCGAGGTTCGAAAGTATTTTATTTTTGGAATTATACTACAAATTAACTGGTTTCGGATTTTTTTCTTTACTTGTGCTATAAGTCCTTGCTTTTTTGACAAATTTCATAATTCTAGGTCTACGCGAAGTACCCTATAGGTTTTGGTCCATGGCGAGTGTTTAAAGTAATTTTTTTATAGAATATATTACAAATTTATGGTTTTCGGATTTTTTCCTTTACTTGAGCTATAAGACCTTGCTGCTCACCAAACTTTATAATTCTAGGTCTACGGGAAGTACCCTATAGATTTTGTGTGCATGTTTAATTTATATCACGGCTTCAAGAGGTTACGGACTTGAGTATTTGATGTTAATTTCAACTCGATACCTCCACGCGTTCCTGAGAAAAGAGGGTTGACAGACTGACAGACAGACAGACAAACAGACAGACAGACCGACAGACGGAAAACAAAGTGATCCTATAAGTGTTCCTTTTTTCCTTTTGAGTTACGGAACCCTAAAAAATAGGCAGCGATGCGACCTGCAGAATTAAAATACTGTGTCGCAGATCGCAACGCCCATCTTTGGGATTATGGTTAGTTTGTTCCAAAAACTTTAGGTACTAGGTTTATAATATACTAGGTATCAACTTATTTTCTTATGTAGACATAAGGCTATACAAATATTTCATAAGTATACCTATTTAGACAGTTCCACATTATAGTACCGAGCAGTAATATAGATAGGGACGGTAAAAAATCTGTAAGATCAAATAATGATCAAATAGTTATCTACGAGACGGGGGACTGGAGTACGAAAACCGACGGCGTGAACCGTAGGTTATGAGGTTCATCTTGAAATTTTGGAAAAACATGATGTAAAAAAAATCTAAATCCACGCAGACGAAGTCGCGGGCAACGCTAGTAAGTGATCTAAATAAATGATAAAAATAAGTTTCTTTCAAATTACGCTCCTTTTGTAACTTGCGCTCTCGGCTTATCACAAGTCAGTCAGTCCGGCTGGCCGTTGGTTTAATTAATTTTTCGAAAGAAGGGTTGGAATAAAATTATTATCTCTCTCGATCGAAATAATC
Organism: Eupithecia subfuscata; assembly: GCA_963564075.1. Classification (NCBI taxonomy): domain Eukaryota; kingdom Metazoa; phylum Arthropoda; class Insecta; order Lepidoptera; family Geometridae; genus Eupithecia; species Eupithecia subfuscata. The sequence goes on from OY751095.1 coordinate 17,935,201, forward strand.
GTCTCGCAAGAAAAGGCTACTCGTGTGTAATTCTAAATGGATTTAATTTAGTATGGATAGATTTTGAGATAATAGGAGAAAATAATCAGATTGAGCAGCTAAGAAGAGCTCTTTTGTTTTATTTCCCCTACGTTTCTACCGCGTCCAGTCGCCCCGTGACCACGATCGCTGTAACGCGGTAGAAACGTAGGGGAAATAAAACAAAAGGTACGCGATAAATACCCGATATAATCATTAACTATGTTAACAAATCGCGAAAGTTTAAAAAGTTTTAAGAAGAGCTCTCATTTGGTAGATTTTATTTACATAAAAGAGAAGAGAAAACTGGACTCATCAAGAGATCTCTGAAACTACAAGAGCTACGGAGCAAAAATTTTGCATGGAGGTTCCTTTCAGGACGTAGGCTAAGAACGGATTTATGGAAATTCGTATTCTAAGGGGGTCAAAGGTCATTTTTATAATAATTCCAGAACCGTAATTGTTGGCGCGACAAAATTTAAAAAAAAGGGTAAGATGATTTAAAATAAATAGATACGTGTTTCAGGGTTTTTTGAAATTCTGACCCTAATGGTTAATGGTGTGGAGTCAAAGTTAGGCCACTCACTGACTTATCAAGAAAATCTAGAAAAGACTTATCTAGAAATTTTGCATGAAAATTTAGTTTAGGACGTAAGCACCTACTAAGAACAGTTTTTTAGAAATTCTCATTCTTGGGTTATTATGTTCCTACCTAAACCACTAAACTTCTATCTGCGGCTTCCAAACGCGTGGTACTCGGGTTATATTACTCGGATGTACAGTAGTATTTAAGTCCACGCGAATAAAATCACGGCGGGTCAGCTAGTATTCGATATAATGACTTCGTATGTCATTTTATGTTGGACCATATTATTTAAAAAACTCTTAAACCGACATTTTACGCGTTCAATCTGTACACCTATCAAGAGATCATGGGCACTTTGGGCCCCGGTTTCAAAGTTAATCCAACAGTAATGAAAAATGACTGTCTTTACTACATTACTTCATTTCATTCTATGGCAGCTTGGTTAAAATCGAGCGAGAAAATGTTTTGGTGCGTCTTAGAAAAACGGAAAGATTTGATTGTTTGTTTGTATTGAATAGGCTCCGAAACTACTGGACCGATTTGAAAAATTATTTCACCGTTAGGAAGCTTACTTTTCAGGGAGTGACATAGGCTATTTTTATCCCGGAATCCCACGGGAACGGGAACTACGCGGGTGAAACCGCGAGGCGATCGTCTAGTAAATAGTAAAAATAGGTGTCACACAGCAGCGATAATTGTAAATATCATTTTTTAGGCAAGCCACAACCCTTCCCGTAGAGCGTGGCGAGCGAAGCGAGCCGCACTCCCATTACGCAATGTGGCAAGCGATGCAAGCCGCTCTGGGCGTATTGACGGCATGAGGGCATTTGCGCAAACGGTTTTTCGGCGAGAGTGATGCTTACGCGATGGACATACGCGCGAAGAATACATGCGCGTGTAGGTGGACATTTTCAGTAGTAGACATTTGCGCTGTTATACATTGGTGCTAGTAAAAATATCTCTTAATATCTCTCGAACAAGATTTATATCTCTCGACATCGTAGAGAAATAATAAATAAATAATCCTGGAAAATTCACACAACCTTATGAAAATGCGGGTTTAATCATTTTGTGGGGAATTTTGCGTTCTTTCCATGAATGGTCCTTTCATGCACATCAGATCAACGACTCAAAGCTATACTAGAAGTGACTATTGCACCATAGGTCCAAATTGCCCAAGCTGCCACTGTGATCTTCGTTCGCTTCGCTCACTTCGATCAATAACTGCTGAGTAAACACAGATGCGATCATTTGCCTCGTTAGTGAAAATGGGCGCAAATTGTACAAATGTGTCTGCAACTTGTCTTTTAGTTCTGTTAATTTGTTTCTAGGGAATAATAAATACAGATCATTTTCACACAGCATCATCTAACAAGATCTCTTGACAACACCAACAACACATCAGTGCCTATGACGTTTTTATGATTAGCATGTCAAGCTCCACTTGCGTGTAGCAGCGGGTGGCGCGTCTGTGTGGGGCGAAAAAACCGAACCCTAAACTGGCAATCAAGAGTATTGCACTGTAATCATACCTTGTGCCTGCAGCGCCTCCGCCTCTTCAATTACTTCAGTGACCCGTTGCACGTTGAAGGGTGCATGGCATTGTGCGCACGCGCGCTTCCCACGTACAATTGGCCCTTTGCACTGCTGGCATGCGTATGCACTGAACAACAGCTGGAAAATGTTCAAGTAGATAATTATCATTATCAGCTGTGAACTAACTAAAACAGAACAAATCTAATATATTTTTTACGTACGTGTAGCATTTTACTCTTCATAAGAAGTTACTCGGACTCCAACGAACAAGTGTTTAATAAAGAAAATTAGCCTAAATGGTTAGTAAGAACGGATGGTTTTCAAGTTCTGAGCTTAGCAACACATTTAGCGATCCGTTTTTGTTAGATTTAATTTTTTTTTTTTCATAAAATTTTTGTTTAAAGATTGATGTTAATCTATTTGTGGTGTAATAAATCATTTAATGACTTGGTGAATTGCATGAGGGCCGATCGAGTTACATCGTGTCATATATGTCTCTTTTCAAAAACAGTGGCAACTTTGTGGGTTGAAGATTTAAATTGTTAAGTGAGAATCAAATCAAATCAATCGTTTATTAATAAATAAGATTACAAAATTCGAATACATACAATATGTCAGATCTTATAACTATTCTAGTATTTAATTGTATTCAAACAGCACGCAGGCGTCCAATTATATTAAATTAATAGATTGTGCCCGCGGCTTCGCACGCGTTAATTAAAAAAACATTGTCCAGCGGACAAAATTGTGAATCTAAACCATTCCCAGATCCCCTTGAACACACACAAAAAATTTCATCAAAATCGGTCCAGTCGTTTGAGAGAAGTTCAGTGACATACACACTCACAGAAGAATTATATATATAAAGATATCACATCACACTATCATCACACTAATATTATAAATGCGAAAGTTTGGATGGATAGATGGATGGATGGATGTTACCTCTTCACGCCAAAACTACTGAACGGATCAGGCTGAAATTGCATACAGGTAAGTCTAACCCTGAAATCAAACATAAGCGACTTTTTATCCCATAAAATGCCCCATGTGATAGAAATAACCACAAAGCGTTTCCATAGAAACAATGCGTGCGAAGCCGCGGGCAGAAGCTAGTTTGTCATATAAGTTACAATTCAAATTTCGAAATATTCGTTCGAGACCTGCACGAGTCTTGACATTTCCAAAGCAAAAATAGTTCTCAAACATCGTTTTGCATAAAACCTTCAACTTCAAAAAGCTTTTAAAGTCTGTTGAATTAATAATGACAGTTCACATATGCAGCCCCAAAGTAACAGAGCTATTGTTAGTCGGGAAAATTAAGTATTAAACTTCCATTACCGGATGTCAAATGTATACGTTTATGAAATGCAAAAGTGGATTCTCCAAAATAGTCTAGTTGACTCGTTTTTAAAGGTCTTGAATTATTAATTACTAGCTTCTGCCCGCGGCTTTGCACGCATATTTTCGGTATAATAAGTAGCCTTTATATAAGTTAGGCTTTGTTCTAAGCGTACGCCAAATTTCATATTGGTCTGCTCAGTAGTTTTGGAGATCTTAGGTAACAAAAATTCAGATTTTACAAACCTAACACACAAAAATTCAGATTTTACAAACTTTCGGCTTTATAATATTAGTAGGAAGTAGGGTTGTCCAATCAGAGGGAAAAAATATTGCCATATATTTTAGGACCTAGAAAACCGCAATACTTTATATTAAAAATCTCATTTTCGTAAACAGGCTAAAACGCTGTCAGCCATATTTATCTGCGCTGTGACGTCATCATACGTCTCGAAACTAACAATTGACTTTAGCCACTTGCTATAGTCAATCATTGTAAAATATAGACAGACTACATAGCGAATTTTGCTCGTATAAGATCCCATCGTGAAATTTGCCTAGAAACATGACCGACAAAGTTCAAAATTAAAAATTAAAAATCAATTTCAAAAAATGTGTAGTCGCAGTGCCCAATAATGTCAACAAAGGTAACAAATTTCGTACTTTAAAAAAGTATATTCAAAATCGTAGACTCGTAGCAGTGCTGCAAATATATATTTTTTTTATTTTTTCCTGTGTGCCATGGTGCCCCCCACAAGTACCTGAGGGACTATCCTTTAATTACCAGACACCCTGTGTAATTTATTTGTTTAAATATCTATCATCTTGGGGACGCTTCCGACTGTTATTGACATGGATCAGTTGAGTTCAATTTTATTTATATAATTTATTTGGAAAACGTAATCAAAAGAAAGTTAAGGAGTGGAGCTAGTTTAAGTTGATTAGTTGTCAGAGCCCGTGTAATAAAAAAATTGAGAAATAGATTATTTACGTATGATCAGTCACATGTCAGTCACTACCATAAGCCACTATTAATGTTTTCTATATTCATTCCATTTTTTGTTGCTTTAGATTTAAATTTGCTATATAGGGAGACAAGTATGGCGCAGGAGCAAGTGAACAAATACTTTGCGCATAGGTGGCAAGAGTGAAACCTTTGGACGACCTTAGGGGGCTGATCATAAGAGTACTATACCTACTAACCACAGTATCCCTATGCTGTATATCAAGGCAGGCAGAGCAGGAGCAAGTGAAGAGATACTGTGCCCGCAGCAACTGTCGGCGGCGCGAGGTTGTGTACCGCGCGCGGTGCGGCCCGTAGCAGTTGAGGACTTGGCCACCAGCTGGGAGGTCACAGGCGCCTCGGACTATGAGGCGGGCTTTGTAGAACCTGCGAGGAAACTAAAATAAATAACGCTGAACAATCCACACAGCGTCATCTAGCATCAAATTATGCAGAGCAATGCTATGAACCATATGCTATGAGCCCAGGGCTATGCCAGAGAATATCAGTATGCTCTGAGAGCATATTATATATTCTCTGGCACAGCTCTGGGTTCGCTTTGAAGATATTCAAGAGGGCATTAGGTCTACCGCCTCTATCGTGCAGTTCTACGCAAATCCCATTGACAGTACGACGTTACTTACACTTAGGTACGTTCATTAGAACATAACGTTCCATAACGCAAGCACAAAAGCTTGTGTTGTGCGCGCTTTGCGCTCCTGCCGACGGATTCTTGGATTTTCCTGAATAAAATGAATTTTATTGAAGAATAAAATTGTTTTAATTTTTTGTGCTTTAGGTCAGGTATTTTTTTATGCCACACAGGGGGCATTGGCCATCAAAATGTAGCTAAGAACATAAAGCTACCTACTTAGACGAGTATTATGGAACCGTATTTAACAAACGTTAAAGCCGTTTTACCGACAATTCTACAATCGTCATCCCTCGAGTCAATGTTGCAAATTAATATTTAATACTATTCAGAACCCCTAGCTGCCCTAGCTTGCGTGCTGTCCCGTTTCAAAGCGCCTATTTTCGACCGGGGAGAAAGGGATTTCATTTGTCAGACTTACAAAAAAAAAATTGTCGTGTCTTTTATCTAATGTTTATTCCATGTCATGTTTTAAAATTATTTATAGAAAGGAATTGTAATAAATTAGTACTTATAACTTTACTGATGATATAGAATGCATAAAATGATCAAAATTATCAATGTGGTGACCACAATAGATGTCAATATACACAGAAGGAAGCTGGTGCCCTCTGGGAGGTTCTTAATATCTCTTAACGTATCTCCAGCAGTGGGTGATTGGTTTCGCAGTTACTTGCACGGGCGTCGGCAGCGTATTCGCATTGACGACGAGTGCTCGTCTCGGTGCGATATTTCTGCTGGCGTTCCTCAGGGCACCTCTCTAAGTCATAAAAACATTTCAAGTTTGTGTCTATCTGTCTGTTCTGGATAATCACTGAAACGGATAAACCGATATTAACTGGACTTTTATGTATGAAAAAAGAGTTCCGCGCAAAAATAAAAGTTTAACTGTGAATTCAACGCGGGCAAACGACGCATGTACGAAGCTCAATCTCTCAATAATTAATAATAATGAAATGCTTGTCTACAAGGCTCTAATAAAACCTATCTAGACCTACGGAATATAACTCTGAGGATTTGCTAGCAGCTCCAACCTGGAGATACTTCAGCGATTTAAAAACATAGCACTAAGAACTATGTATCTTCAGCGCACACTGGTTTGTGAGAAACTGCGAAATACATGAATACCCAGAAATGCCGACCATAAGCGAAGGAGTAAACTGCTACAGGAAAAAGTACAAAGAAAACCTAAACAACTACAGCAACCACACTAGACCTTCACGACCACATAAAACGCCTCAAGAGTACCTACTAGAACTCGACCAAAGGAGCTGAAGTGTCCCAACTAGAATGGCAACTGAATATTCCACCCAAGAACACATTAAATTATGGCTGAACAGCCGATATTAGAAACAAAGGAAGAGAAAAAAAACCTTATTATTTTAGAGAAAGATTTTAAATGGTACCTTCACGTAACCATAAATATACAGTACCATTTTATTTAACACACATACCTTACATGTCAAAAACTTGTCGTGTTATTTAAACTCTTTGAAAGAACTTCATACGAGTACCTAATTAAATTACTAGAACTCAAGTTGAAGACGCTACGACGATATTTTACACACAAGACATTTCAAACACAAAGCTTAAAGAACTTCAAACCGAACTTATTACGAACAGCTCAAGTTTTAAATCCAAGATGAAGAGCTCCACAAAGCATTGCAAAAGCATTCGAGCGAATTGAATTCCTAGAAATATCCGAGCTCCACGACCGATAACCCTCTTGCGAGGAATACAAGCAAAAGGAATTATTTTCTATTATTCTCCCTCAGTGAAGACTGAATAGAAAATAGATGCGATGCCCCTAGGAAAATTATCTGTCTGTAAAACAACAATACAGTGATTTCAGCTTTCAAGATATCAATAAGCACTTAAACAAATCGAATTTTTATGCTATAAATTATTATCAAATAAGAAATAAGATGTTATTGATTTTCTCTTTACTTAAATTTATTGTTTAGTAGTGGAAGAAGTGAAAGAGAAACCACATTTATATATCACTAAGTGTATTTAGTAGAATTTTTCATTTGTCCAAGGCGGGAATCAATCCTGCAATCTCCTGCACCGCAGGCGGACCTTCGCCCGCTGCGCCACAATGGTCTTCAACTGCCTGTCTCCAAAAGATATCTAGATAATACATAATAATATGGAAGTAACTGAATCAAACTAACCTAGTATATACATACATACATATTATTATATCTAATTGTTCGAACTGCGTAGGCTGCTTTCTCAGAATTATTTTATGCGACCTCAAATCGTATTTTTAATGGACTATTAGTAGCTACACTCACGTGCAATTGAATCGACTGAAGCTGACATTCGCATTTAAATTACATTTTTCGGGAATAAGCTTTTCCGATTTACATACCTACAACTTTATTTATTTAAAAACATAATATTTTTTTTTTAATATGACATTTAGTTTATGGTCCTTACTTCAGTACTTTTGTCCTTATAAATGGGTTAAAACATGAGCGTATCATAATAAGCTCGCTGCGGTACCCAGAACAAGCAGCCCAAGTTTTAGCTTTGTTGCAAGCGGGTCATACTCAACGACAAGTCGCTCGTGAACTTAACATGAGTCTGCTGTTTCATGAGTACAGAAGATTTCAAGAGACCGATGCCTTCACTCGAAGACCACAAACCAACAGGCGCCGGTGGACATTGATGTTCAACAGGAGCTCGGAAGGGTTCGAGGAGTGGTTGACAGTCAGCGGACAGTTTTACGACGCCTGAAGAAAGCTAAGGCGTCAAGGGAACAATTTTCCGAATGCTGTTTTGCTGAATCTACTTTTTGTGCAAAAGTACGGCCTACTTGCACGCGAGTGTATAATTACGTGTTTAGTCCAAGGGGCGTGCCGCTTATCTATCTATAATATAGCTATTTTGTCATGAGAGTGGAAAGGGGGTGGGCAGTAAGGTACGCCGAACCAATAGTGCGAGTTTCCCCCTTCAGCCCGTCCAAACCAGTCTGAGGGGTGGAATATTATTACGCCATTCAAAAAACAACCTGGCACGGAACTCCGCGTCAATCTTACTACGCCGAGACGACCTGGGGCACTTCACTTCTTTCCTAGAAACCAGACATATTTATTGATAATATTTACCCAGAAGAATCACAATGTCAAGGTACAGTCAACAACGAAAGTCCATAAGTACATCCAAATTCCACCAATCCTCCAAAAGCTACTGAACAAAACTAACGTTTTACTCAGTTCATGTATTTTTGTCACTGGTGCTGTACAGTAACTTATGAAAGAATGTTGTTGACTAAAAAATTAATTTGTATTTTACTGTTGATTGTGTGTGTAAGTGCTTAAAAGTGCGTGTGTACATGAAAGTGTGTGATGTGTTCGTGTCTGCGCATGTGCGAGGTGTGTGTTTATCTGTTGTTTGACATGTGAGTATTTGTGTGGAGGATCTGTGCATGTGCATGTATGTGTGTGTGATGTTTGTGTTTGTGATGTGTGTATGTGTGGTGTGTGTGTGTGCATGGGTGTGGTGTGTGCATGGGTGTGTGTGTGTGTGTGTGCGCATGGGTAGAGTAATGTGGTTTGGCGTAATGATTGTATACGTAATGATTGGTGTGTGTGTTTATGTGTGTATGTGTGTGATCTATGGGGGTAATAAAAAGAAAGAATGCAAATTTGCAATACCACTTAGCGTGTTCAGCAATTTATGGAATAGTAGTGGTTGGCGACCAGAAATATAGAATGAAACGTTTCTGCCCAGCAAAAATTATAATTTATATTTTAGGTGTCTCACTTAATAGCTACATTTGTGACTGAATTATTTGTCAACAGCTCAAATCAACAAGCGAGTTGCAGCGGCACACAGAAGCGTGAATGCGCTGAAAAACTAGATGATCCCGCGTGCCCAAAAAGAAAGATGATGAGAACCAAAAAGGAGAAACCAAAAGATACCGCCGAACCGATGGTAGATGTCGTGCAAGATTTGGAGAACATACCTCCGATATTGGATGAGTATGTCGTCGAAATCGCCGACGAAAGACTATTCGATGAACGTGTCAGACCGGATGTTGTGCAAGATTTGGAGAACATACCTCCGATACTAGATGAGTATGTTGTCCAAATCGCCGACGAAAGATTATTCGAGGAACTTTTCAGACTGGATGCCTTGCAAGATTTGGAGAACATACCTCCGATACTAGATGAGTATGTTGTCCAAATCGCCGACGAAAGATTATTCGAGGAACTTTTCAGACTGGATGCCGTGCAAGATTTAGAGAACATACCTCCGATACTAGATGAGTATGTCGTCCAAATCGCCGACGAAAGATTATTCGAGGAACTTTTCAGACTGGATGCCGTGCAAGATTTGGAGAACATACCTCCGATACTAGATGAGTATGTCGTGCAAATCGCCGACGAAAGATTATTCGAGGAACTTTTCAGACTGGATGTCGTGCAAGATTTGGAGAACATACCTCCGATATTAGATGAGTATGTCGTCGAAATCGCCGACGAAAGACTATTCGATGAACGTGTCAGACCGGATGTCGTGCAAGATTTGGAGAACATACCTCCGATACTAGATGAGTATGTTGTCCAAATCGCCGACGAAAGACTATTCGATGAACGTGTCAGACCGGATGTCGTGCAAGATTTGGAGAACATACCTCCGATACTAGATGAGTATGTTGTCCAAATCGCCGACGAAAGACTATTCGATGAACGTGTCAGACCGGATGTCGTGCAAGATTTGGAGAACATACCTCCGATACTAGATGAGTATGTCGTTCAAATCGCCGACGCAAAACTATTCGAGGAACTTTTCAGACTGGATGTCGTGCAAAATTTAGAGCCTTTGTAACCTAACTCCCGGAGGTAGGTTCTACTGAACCTACTTCCGGGAGGAAACATGAAATTTAACATCTAGTAACTATGTTCTCCAAATCTTGCACGACATCCGTCTGAAACGTTCCTCGAATAGTCTTGCGTCGGCGATTTGGGCGACATAGGTACTCATCTAGTAAGTATGTTTTCCAAATCTTGCACGACATCCGGTCTGAAACGTTCCTTGAATAGTCTTGCTTCGGCGATTTGGGCGACATAGGTACTCATCTAGTAAGTATGTTCTCCAAATCTTGCACGACATCCGGTATGAAACGTTCCTCGAATAGTCTTGCGTCGGCGATTTGGGCGACATAGGTACTCATCTAGTAAGTATGTTTTCCAAATCTTGCACGACATCCGGTCTGAAACGTTCCTTGAATAGTCTTGCTTCGGCGATTTGGGCGACATAGGTACTCATCTAGTAAGTATGTTCTCCATATCTTGCACGACATCCGTCTGAAACGTTCCTCGAATAGTCTTGCGTCGGCGATTTGGGCGACATAGGTACTCATCTAGTAAGTATGTTTTCCAAATCTTGCACGACATCCGTCTGAAACGTTCCTCGAATAGTCTTGCGTCGGCGATTTGGGCGACATAGGTACTCATCTAGTAAGTATGTTCTCCATATCTTGCACGACATTCGTCTGAAACGTTCCTCGAATAGTCTTGCGTCGGCGATTTGGGCGACATAGGTACTCATCTAGTAAGTATGTTCTCCAAATCTTGCACGACATCCGTCTGAAACGTTGCTCGAATAGTCTTGCGTCGGCGATTTGGGCGACATAGGTACTCATCTAGTAAGTATGTTCTCCAAATCTTGCACGACATCCGTCTGAAACGTTCCTCGAATAGTCTTGCGTCGGCGATTTGGGCGACATAGGTACTCATCTAGTAAGTATGTTCTCCAAATCTTGCACGACATCCAGGCTGAAACGTTCCTCGAATAGCCTCTTTGCGTCGGCGATTTGGACGACATACTCATCTAATTTTGGAGGTATGTTCTCCAAATCTTGCACGACATCAACCATCGGTTCGGCGGTTTAAATAATAGTATGTTCTCCAAATATAATATTAGTAATACCAATATAATAATTAAACGATATCTAAAGCGTATATGCTACTCTTGTTTTATTTTGTAACGCATAAGGTTCCCACATTAAAGGTATCTGCATACGTAACGTGATTTTACCCGTCCCGGACGGAACAGAACAATTTTTCAACATCGCGACATACAGAAGTACAGTAGTTCTAATATATACGCGACGGGCGCGTGGACGAGACGGGGCTTATTTTTTTGGTTGTAAAAATGGTCCCGTTCTGTCCGGGACGAGTAATATCACGTTTTAAGGTCGATTCACACATATCAGTGAAGTCACAGTTCCGACACAGTACCGGTACTGTGTCTATGAACGTATCCCCACTTGTCAGTGTCAGTGACGACACAGTGCTCTCAGTGTCAGTGCCGACACCGGCAGAGAATGTATGAAAGAATATTTCGCACTGTGCCGGTACTGTGTCGGAACTGTGACTTCACTGATATGTGTGAATCGACCTTAATCCGTAACGTTATTGTTAGATACTTAATCCTAGACGCACCTTTAGATCTGAGAAGCATCTGAAATTGTGTTTTTTAAAGCCAGGCATAGCGATTGTTGTCTTGGGTAGAATAGACAAAAATGCCATCGCATCGTCATACAATAAGTAAACTATTGAATGCATTCCAAACATTTTACGCATTCCATGATGATGATACGTAATTTTTCTCTACTCTACGCTAGACAGCAATCGCTGTGCTTGACCGACAGGTTAGTTGGATTTTAGCTGGAACTTATGGGATGCTGATTAAGCCTAGTGTATAGATTAGTTTTATTGCAAGAACACTTGCGACTAAGTAATATTTTAATTTTGAAGTGAATGTGACATCGGCACACCTAATGTTTTAAATACGAAAATAAGTGAATTTAAATTATATCCTAGGGAGTGACGTAGACATATAATAGGCACTAGATGGGGTACTTTTTCCCCAAAAACGCGTGCGAAGCCGAGGGCAGAAGCTTATTTAAATTTATAAGAAACTAGCTTCTGCCCGAGGCTTCGCACGCGTTATTTCTACGGATTTCCTGAATTTTCTTTGCTATAAACCACACGGTGCCCGAGACCTTTCAAACGAATGCAAAACCGTGGAAATAGGTTCGTGCGTTCTGGAGTTATAGCGTCAGGAAGGAAAACCCGACTTATTTTTATATAGTAGATAATATAATTAGAAGAGCTTGCTTCTTGTCAAATTTTATGGTACTAGGTCAACAGGATCCCTGTAGGTTTTGGTCCATGGCGAGAAACAAAAGTTATTTTTTTAGTGAATCAACTACAAATTTACGGTTTTCGGATTTTTTCCTTTACTTGTGCTATAAGACCTTGCTTCTTGCCGTATCATGATGCTAATTCTACGTACCGTTCACGAAGTACCCTAGGTTGTGTCCGTCAAGTTAGCAGCCCCGCCATGGAATTTGGTGGTTTCAACTATGCCAATAAATGTGTCCTGAAATAGTGCCCCCGATGCTCTTAGTAAAATAAATAGTGCCCCAGTACTTACCGAGATATTTAGGTATTTCACTGTGGCTGCTATCTTGACGTCAAGCTGGCAGCCCCGCTGATTTCGACGAATCTATAGCGAGATATGAATCATGAACTATGCCAATTAACTGTGCCATAGGGTATCTAGTTCTCCTGCAAAGATCAGAAATAGACCTTCTGCGGTTTAAGAGATATTTGACTCTGAACATCTACATACATTACATAAAGTACAGACGAGTACAGAAGTGAATTGTTCCTCGCACGTCGATTCCCGTAACGTTGATTCTTGTAAAGGCGACCGTGCCTGAATTCCCTTCACGACGATCTCGTTTTTTTCGCGGTCTACAGTCGCCTGCGGCGTATAGAAAATGAATAAAAACTTTATATGGCTGATAAAATCCATTACCTATGTTTTTAAAATTATTAAATGGAATAAATAAAATCTCGTGGTAGATTATCAGGTCGATCGAAGGTCTAGCGGTCGCAGGATCTGAGCCTAGGAGCAGGGTTATAAGGTTGGCAGCCTATTATGAGTTTGTAGTAGCCGATTTTTATGATAACTTTTTTTGCTTGTTTGTCAAAAGAATGACATTACTCAAAAAACTGAGTTTACTTTTGGCTATGACTTCAAGAAAGATTTTCTGTCAATATTCTGGTTTATCCTTCTTCCTATTGTGTCATAAAAAAATTGTTACTATTTTTATTCTAAGATTGTGTATGAGACTTGGCGTCTTCACAAACGTGTTCGTGATGATGGGCAGAACCTGCAGTTCACGTAGTGTTAGTCAATTACCAATAACTCTGTATAAAAAATTAAATATGGCTAAAGATTATTATTTTTAATTTATTTGGGAAGTCTAGCACGAGTAGTTTATGAGATAGGTCCATAGTGCATTTCAACTTTGACAGCTGTCATCGAAAATGTAGATTCGTTCCTACCTTTTCTTTGAGCCATGAACTGAAAGTCTAGCACGAGTAGTTTCGGAGATAGATCCATTTCAACTTTGACAGCTGTCATCGGAAATTCAAAATGTAGGCTTCGTTCCTACCTCCTCGACAGCTCCTGTCATTGGAAATACATAGGTTTGCTTGTCTCGACACTGACGATTGTTGTCATTTTGACATATTTTTTCCTAAATCGTTATAATTTTGAGGTTTAAGGATCATTTAAACCAAATAAAACAAATATTATTAATCGCTACTTCATTTACATTTCTATTTATTCCCGTTTTTATAATGTGATGTGCGTCTTTTTTTATATTTATTACATTTAATAATTAATAGCCTTTATTCACAAAGAAAATTATACTAGTGTTTACAATTGAGCTAACTGCAGACTGTTGCAAACAGTCTACAGGTAGCTCAACTGATCCATATCAATACCAGTTGGAAGCGTCCCCAAGACGCTGGCTGCATTGCCACGCTGTATGGCAATGCTGATGCGCTGTGCCAGATACTCACCAGCTCTCGGGTCACGCGTCGCTTCGACCAGACACTCAGATAATTTTTAAAAACCCGAAGAGCCTCGGTACCCCACGGACCTAATATAATAATTTATTACATATTTTTTATTAAAAAAACATAGTTTATGAAGGATTTTATCAGCCATATAAAATTTGTATTCATTTTCTCTACGCGGCAGCCGACTGTAAACCGCGAAAAAAGCGAGATCGTCGTGAAAGGAATTCAAGCGCGGTCGTCTTTACAAAAATCGACGTTACGGGAATCGACTTGGGGGGAATCAACGTGCGAGGACCTATTAACTTTTGTACTCGTCTGTACTTTAAAATGTATGTAGATGTTCAGAGTCAAATATCTCTTAAACCGCAGGAGGTCTATTTCTGATCTTTGCAGGAGAACTAGATACCCTATGGCACAGTTAATTGGCATAGTTCATGATTCATATCTCGCTATAGATTCGTCGAAATCGGCGGGGCTGCCAGCTTGACGTCAAGATAGCAGCCACAGTGAAATACCTAAATATCTCCTTAAGTACTGGGGCACTATTTATTTTACTAAGGGCATCGGGGGCACTATTTCAGGACACAATTATTGGCATAGTTGAAGCCACCAAATTCCATGGCGGGGCTGCTAACTTGACGGACACTATAGGTTTTGTGTGCGTATCATTGCCCTGGAAATTTCCAAAATATTCGGGCATAAACGGCTGTAACTTTTGATTGTGTTGACTTAGCAGTTTTAATTATATCACGGCTCCAATAAGTTAATGATTTGAGTATTTGTTGTTAATTTCAACTCGATACCTCCACGCGTTCCTGAGAAAGGAGGGTTGACAGACGGACAAACGGACAACAAAGTGATACTATTAGGATTCCTTTTTTCCTTTTGAGGTACGGAACTCTAAAAAGAAAAGACGTGTTGCTCATCAAGAAATCTCTAAAACTACTTACAAGAGCTACGAGGCTGAATTTGCACGGGGGTTCCTTTAAGGACGTAGGCCCAGCAAATACCGGATTTTTGGAAATTCGTATTATATATGTAAGTGTGAAGATGATACATTTGCGAAGTATATTCTCCAGTCAGGCGGCCGCTGGCCGTGACCGAAATTGGACCAGAAGGGTATCATACTTTTGAACTTACATTATGAATGACGACCATTTGTGCTAAGCTTCATTGTGGCAGCTTATATGAAATAAAGTGTAATGCTACTAAATGCATGAGCGTCGAATGAATTTAGCGACATAGAATAGAAAATGATTGATTGTCCAATGTAAAAAGCTACAACAAAATTGTCCTTACCTAGTGCGCGGCACAATACAATGACGTCTTCAGATATTCATCATCATGATTAGCTGTGCGGCGCGTCGGAGGGCTAGAAGGCTCGGCTAACAATTTTTTGCATCCCTATAACGCCGGAAAAGCTTGCTTTGTTAAGATGTCTCAAGTAGGTAAAGTAAAAACCTTTACCTTTTTTATGATGGTGATCATCATTGCCATCAAAGTAAAAAGTAAATCTCTTACTTTTTATAACGACTGCGTAACATGAGCATTGAAATTCAGTTTTTGTAACCTGCGAGAGTATAATTATCTTTTTCGCGCTTATATGTACTTGATGTTTTGGGACTGTTTTATTATCTTAAAGTTAAAGCGATTTTGATGAATGTTATTTTGATAATACTCGTCTGAAAATATATAATGATGGATATAATAATAATGCTGGACAATTCACACAGCATTATTTAGCCCCAAGCTAAGCAGAGCTTGTGTAATGGGTAATATACATATGTATAACTGATATACTTAATACAATACACTACATAGATAGATATATTTATTATACATAGAAAACATCCAGAACTCCCTGAACAAATATCTGCAGATCGTGCAAACATTTGTCCCGAGGCGGGAATCGAACCCGCAACCTCCTGCGTCGCAGGCGGACCTTCGCCCGCTGCGCCACTGAGGTCGACTGTTTATTATCTTAAAGTTGAAGCAATTTTGATGAATGAGATTTTGATAACACTCGCCCGAAAATGATTTTATATTTGTACATATTTAAGAATTGTGTAAGAAATATCAAATTGTTAAGACGTCCATATGCGCCAGCTTCGGTCTTCCTCATTTCACCTTTAAATCGCCATGTCTTTTTGTTGTGCCACCAAGAAACTTGTGGCTCTTAATACTTATTCTAAATGAATTACAACTTGACACAATCCTTTAGGAACAGAATGTTGAATTCTCATAATGTTGAAAACCCCAAAATGTATAATTTCCCAGAATTAAAAATTACGAGCCTTCAAAGTAAAAAAAATTGTGTACAGGTTATAAAAGGCGATAAGTTCAAAATTCATTTAAAAAATAAATAAGCGTCATATTGAGTTACGACAGGCTGCTCGGTCAAAACCACGTCAAAATGCCTTCGTCGAACGACTGTATGCATATAGGTAGGCTGATACCAGAGTACTTTTTAGGTAGTCAACATTTTATCTTATAAATCAGTTCCCATGGGATGAAAACCTTTAAACGTTTCCTTAAAAAACAACGCGTGTGAAGCCGAGGGCAGAAACTAGTACGGATACCCTGAAAGAAAGCCCCGGTCCCGAAACAAATTATTTTACCCGTGTTTTGCATTACCTCAATGGCGTGTTGGAAAGACCCGCCTTAGACGCAAAACCTACCGGGTTTGATTCCCGCTTCAACGTCACAAATATAGACATAACACCACAAATTGGATAAACGAGCCGTGATTGGTATAAAATGGCATAGGGTTCCCGCAGGGTTGGTTTTCGGTATAAATGTGCATTTAGGATTCCGTAGGGGTTGTTATTTAATTACTGGTGCTTTGATCGTGACCATTAGGGTGGCTTTGGGTATAAGGTGGTTTTCGATTTTTCGGTTTAAGATTTAATAAGGACCTGCAATAAAATAATAGTGAAAATCTTTTGGGAGCTTGGAAAATTTGATTTTTTTTATGTATATTTAGTTACTACACTCCCATCTCAAGAAGCCACCCTGTATAAAGTAGGTAATCCTACCTACTTGATCGAAATGTTAAAAACTAGGTTACAATTTTTTTTTACACTGGCATAAGCCTTTATTCACATAGAAAATTTACACTAGTATTTACAGTTGAAACAACTGAGCTAACTGCAGACTGTTGCAAACAATCTACAGGTAGCTCAACTGATCCTTATCAATACCAGTCGTCGCGTCCCCGCTACACCGCTACATTGCCACGCTGTATGGCAATGCTGATGCGCTGCGCCAGATACTCACCAGCTCTCGGGTCACGCGTCGCAAATTATAATTTACCACTAAGAATAACTTTGTAATATGGCAAAGTTCTGTATTCTCAAGCATGCGACATTTTTGAAACCGCGTTCGATATTAATGGCACACCTAGAATATCGAAGGCGGTTTTCGTATTGTTTTACCCCAAAATATTTCCCAGTTACATAATACCAAAGTAGGTAGGTAGGTAGGTAGTAGGTAGCAGGCAATGGGGTTCAATTAAGGACCTAGAGTCGATTGCAATGACATGCTTACATGACGTAAGAAATAAAGGTGGTCAAACTAAGAGATAGTTGTCTGCTAGGGTCACGATTAAGCAGACACTTTACTATGTTTGTTCTTCTGAATTAATTAGGATTAGTACATTGTACAAGTACATCTAGGCGAGATATACATGTCTCAATTTTGGAGAAGTTCTTAATAAGCCATCGAATGTTTACATGTAAAAAGTTAATGTTATTATTAGAGTAACTAGGTACAAAACTTTTGTAATTTGAATAGCCTTGACAGTCAAACAGTTCTATGATATTAGGTGATATTAGTATCATCTATAAAATCCATAGAGCTAATAATTTACCTACTACTAATTAACTTGAATAAGAGCAATATAGACAGGAAGATTTATTAGTTTGCGTTACTTAAGAGGTTTTTTAATCGTGTTTGGAGCGTATTTTATATACCTTAGCGGTTTCATTCTTACGAACAAGGACTTTTCCTTCTTTGGATAACCAAATAAATCTATATATATAAATATGAAACCGGTTTTCCTTGCTCACGGCATCACGCGTGAACAGCTGGATCGATTTCGCTAATTCTTTCTTTGTTGTGTTTGTTATTGTCAGGAGAAGGTTCTTATGAAAGAAAAAATTAAGAAAGTTGGAAACATAAATTTCCACGGGGGCGAAGCCGCGGGGCGCAGCTAGTTTAAAATAATCCTTAAATTCCAGTTTGGCTTGCCGACGTAAGTTTTTGACGTGACAACGACTTATAATTCGATAGAGCCGGCTGCACGCACGAAAAAACATGACGTCATGCGGCGTTACCTCATGCGGCGTTACCTCGCTCTGAGACGTTGTCACGTTCAACTATCGTCAGTAAACCGACTTTACAGACAACCAATTTTTTTAGTAACGACGTTAGCGCTTCCCTTACGTAGATTTTCTCAGCAGGAGGTGCTCCTGACAGGTTAGGCATGAGTTCCTTTGCAGTAATGATGACATCCCGGGCGGCAGACATCATGTTTTGGCGGGTAGTGAGTATAGTGAGTGAGTGCTTGATGAAAAAATAGCAATACTTCCAGAGTAGATATTTCCTAAACAAAATTAATTAGAAACTAGAGATTTTAGAAGTCTGCTAACGTTAGGAGAGCACGTAACGTAATTTTCAGGCCCTACGTTCTATTTGTATGATAATAAAATAGCAATATGTTTTATGTGCAAAAGGTACTTACTATTTTTGACGGGGCTAACCAGCTCACGGATGGTTTTTCTGAACTATATGTATGAGTGAAATGTTCCTATTATGAAGTTTGTTTCTTAGACGAGTTATCCGATTACTAATAGAAGGCATGCGAGCTACACAAACACTCTTATTAGAGGGGTTGTTTATGAAAATCGAAAGGTCGTAAAATCAAATATCAAAATCGAAACAATTTAAGCTTGTTAGAGGAAAGCATTTTACCACATGTTCGGTTATTGCTTGATGCTAGAATAAATAACACTCATCAGAAGTCACCTATAAATGGACTAGTAGAGGGTGTGGATGTGATGTATGGTATGCTAGAATAAAGGCAGTAACTTGTTAGTTGTGAGAGGGTGTGAAATCGTGCTATTAGTGCCAAAGTTAATAAATGAGGAAAGAATGGATCTTGGATATACAAGCAAACATGGGTCCAATTCTACTGACCATTAACTTTACTATGATAATGCTACCGTCACATAATAGTCGCGTAGAATCCTTAGAACAAAAATCTCTCTCTTAGGCTCTAGAAGTCTAGATAGTGCGACCGGTGTTATTCAAACGGAGGAATGGTTTCAACCTTGGGGGCCATTTATTTATTACGTAAGAATATTTTCGCTAGATTTTGACCCCCTCCCTCCTTGTTATAAGAAAAAAAACTTGAGAGGTGTCAAGGGACACCCGGATGGAACGAAGTTCCTTTTCAATGCGAAATAGAAAGACGAAACGAAAATAACTGGCTTGCTTTCTATAAGAGAGAGAGAGAGACAGACAGAGAAACACGGGCACGCCGCACGGCTTACAACTTTAGCAAAAAGTGTTGTTACAACTTTTGGTCTAAAAAGTGTCGTTACAACTTTTGGTCTAAAAAGTGTCGTTACATCTTTTGGTCTTATTTTTTTCCGTCTAGCCTCCTTTCGCAACGCGCTAGGAACTTCGTTCCAAAAATAAGAATAGGCCGACCCCGTCCGTGTTTAATATTTATTACGTAAGAATTTAAAGGTAAAAATGAATATACGTTTGGTTTTCCTTGGTGTTTATTTTTCAAAGTAACAATTTTTAGAAATGTTAATTTTTACTTATCATTCATCTCTACCTACATAAGATTTTCAGTGGGGCTCAAAACCCACTCGGAAAGTGGATCTGCCACTCATCTCTAGTTATCTGTAAATAGTGATCTTACGTAAGAACTATCGAGACCCCCCTCCCACATTCTTGTTAGAAAAAATAAGACATGGTCGACGTTAGGGGGAAGGGCCCCCCCTAAATCGTCTTACGTAATAAATGAATGCCCCCTTGACACTTTTGATGAGTCCCCCATCAGTAGCTAAGGTGGAAGCGAAGACATAAGTACCATGGTAGAATACCATAATGTGACGATACCATTGACATAGTGAAGCGATTAGTTTACCAGAATGGTTGTGGATCTTTTCGATCATGGTTATCAACACTTTATGCACTTAAATCGGTATATTTACCATGATTAGGAGTTTTGACTTCTTCCATATATCGGCACAGCGTGCGTCATGATCACGGTGATAAATGAAGTCACTAGTAATATCTTGCATCACTTAAATAATGGTAATATACCGTTCCAAGTGATTATAAGTAGGTAGGTATTATGAAAGGTACAATTTACAAATGAATATACGAATAGCAACCAGTAAATTTTATTTAATAATACGCTAGTTTTGAAATATACATACGTGTTGATTATAGTGGGGTCGCAAGAATGGTTCATCATGGCTGCAGAGGGATATATGGCGGTGGCACGGCGAACCTCGCGCTCGCTCACGGTTTGCCCTACCACAGAAATATAATTTTACATAGATTCTAGACTCTAAAGTAATTTGGCAGGACTTAAAACGACGTCATTCTATTTATTTCGATCGTTATAAAAAGGGTGCCATCATTTTCAATCCTGTCAAATATGTTTAGTTTATTTTTATCAGCATTTGAACTGACAACATAATTCGATCCTACGAGTAGAACATGGAAAAAGGACTGCTATTTAAAGCTAGACAGAGCGTACTAAATCATAAGTCAGCTATGAAAATCGTTGTACATGAATTGATTTCCAAGGCGACTAAGTTTGTTATTTGGAAGAAATATTAAAATTAAAAGCATATATGTAAAAAATCAATCAAAAGCAATGTGAGGCAATGAGTGTAGCTCCTACCGAGTACGTTTAATAAAAATAAAATAATAAGAATAATCAAATAATAAATTATAAAAAAAACAATCAAAAGCAATGTGAGTCAATGACTGTAGCTCCTACCGCCTACGTTTAGTAATAGATAAAAAGTAATTTAGATACTATATTTTATACAGGGTGGATTTTTAGGACGGTACAGTAAGGCGAGGTACCGCTACCGGCGTAGATAAGGGAAAGTGGTCGTAAGAGACTATCCATTTTTTTGGATACATTCTATCCCCATTCAAAGAATTTAAAAAAAATTACAGTTAGCAAAAAAATTTACATCGGACCAACGGGCCAAGTGAGGTTGGAGTACTAAAAGTCAGAAATCGCTAAAAACTTTTCCCTTATTGCCGCGTCCAAAAAACCCACCCTGTATACACTTTTACAAATAACAAATGATTTATATGTCAATAGAGACGTAACATGACCAGGAACAGCTTATTCTTAACAGTTATATTCTAGAAAATAGAACAACAAAAATAATACAGCAGAATAATAATATTCTGATAACAATAGACACAATTAGATTAAATTACTTAAATAAAACAAATAAGAAAATTATCAATTTAAATTTATTATTTATATCAACTTTTTTATTATTTTTATCAACTTAAATTACTTAAATAAGAAAATTCTTATATAAATCAATGTTATACGAGAACATTTAATACGTTGATGTTTGACTCACACAGTATTACAGAATATTAATAGTTTATGAAGTAGAAATGTGTGTGTACAGAAAAGGGAGACATGTGGTAATAATTTAAATAATTGTAGGTACAAACAAGTAACAACGAACTGAACAAGGGGGCAAAAATTTACAGATGTTGCTAATGAATTTAAAAACTAAATAAGGTTCCTTGAAGTCTTGCTGCTTGCTGGATGCGAACGATGATGATCACGATGATTGGTCTAAGCCTCTGGCCGGTCCGTTGTTAAGGATCCGAACAGATGTTGATACATGTTAAGATCCTCCAGCGTCCGGCGAGAGACTAAACAAACTTGGATGTCAGCTTGAGTGGCCGAAGGTGGAAAGTGACGAATGGAATAAAAATCGAGATTTTTCATTTTTCTCTATTAGCTAGCAGACAACTAGTTTTGCGACAATTGCAAGCTATTTGATGTGAACCCTAAATCTGAACTCTAAATCCTAAATCAACCTTCGAATCAATTGTCATTTCAAGTCTTTTGACTTGTACGACTTGTTTATTACAAGAATCAACATAATGATGATAATTTTTAATTTAAGGCTCATAGGAGATTTAATTTGTTAGCATTGCTTATTTTTAAAGCAATGTCAGCAACTAAAAACATAAACGAGAGTTTTGCAATTGGTGTTACTATTCCTGTAAATCTGTAACTTTATATTGTAACTACAAAATTACATATAGCATGAACGTGGGTAAATGTATTTTACATTTTTTTTATTTAAATCTAAATAAATGACACTACAAAAAACTAAAGTAGATTAAATTCTAGGACTTGTAAACTCAAATATAAATTATTTTACAAGGCGTGATTAACCTATTATACTAACCAGCCTATTATTCGAATGATGAATTAAAAGCGTTCGATTTTACATACAAAGTACAAAACAATTAAATATACATTTTCACGATACCAACAAAATGGAAAACGATATAAATATTTGAATAACAATACACATAATAATATCTCTTCGGTAAGTTATTCAACTCACTTTTACTGTTCTTCATATCACAACAAAGGATAGTAAATATACATACATAGATACATACTGTATAAATAAATAATCCTAGAAAAGTAGAACTAAAAATTTGAAATTAAATATCAGCTTTATTAGCTTCGTCTACAACAATATTATTTTAAGTAATATTTAGAGGAGGCCTTATAATGTAATGTACATTATAAGATCATCTTACCGTCTCCATCATCGACGACAGCAAGTGTCAGCGCCGCGTGGCCGTTGCAGACGAGCTGACCTAAAGCCTTCAGCATCAGGGCCCCGGCGAACAGCCTAAGCTCAGCGACCCCCAGTGCATACGGTACCCGCCCCGGGAGGTGCTCGAAGAAAGACGTATAGTGCTCCAGGTAAAGGATCAGCATTGTTGATGTCTATGGACAAAAACAATATGGTGATATGCCTACAACTTTTATAAAAACTTGCGGTAAATAAAAGAGAAGAAAACAAAGGTTTTGACAGTACCATGTCAATATATTTATGAAAACTTATTGTACACTCATAAAAATATAAATCGGTTCCCTAAAAATAGCGATAAACATAATTTTAATACCAGAAATAAACATAAACTCGCTGTGCCCACAACTAGGCTACACAAAATAAATGTATCTTTTAAAGGGCAATGTATACGCTTCTACAACAAAACTCCTTGTGAGTTGCAAAAATTATCAGTAAATAAATTCAAACAAATTGTCAAAACCTTGCTGTGCAAAAAGGCTTACTATAAAATATCAGATTATCTAGAGGACAAAAAAGCTTGGGACGGGTTTTGCTCCAACTCGAAAAATAGCAACTAACAGGCTAAAGGTTTCTTCGTCGCTTCTTTACTTTAGTCTACATACCGAAGCGACAGAAATCAAAAAATATCACTTTATTTCCGTGTCAGTGTTTAGTTTTATATTTTGACCTTTTCTAAGTGTACATTTATTGTATTTATGGAAATAAAGAGTTTTTGATTTTGTTTTTTTTTTATTTTGAACGGTGATAGTCCGGTCAAATTAGACCAAATAATAGCGGTGAGGTTACATAAATTCGCAACCGGCTGAAAATTGGTAGGATTGTTCAAACACCGTTATAAATGAAATGTGAAAAGTCCTCGTCGATCCGACATCAGTTAAAAGTTTAGCACAGATAAAACAATATTCTGACGTTTTTGTTATAAAATTCAAAACAGCATATCTCTTAGTAACACTTTTATAGATAATCTGATCTACAATTTTTGTCTGAGCGAATTTTATGATAAAACCTACCGCTTTGCTGAAAATCACGAAAAACCCGTTTTTGTGACCTTTGAACCCGAGTAATTTTTTCCAGATGTCAGGTCGATGAGGACTTTTCACATTTCATTAATAATGTTGTTTTGAACAATCCAACCAATTTTCAGCTGGGTGTGAATTTTTGTAACCTTATGAAGACTATGAAGTGTGTTTGTCACATAACAACGCCAAAACTACAGAACGGATCTGGGTGGAACTTTGCATGCATGAAATTTGAGAAAATGGATTGAAATTTATTAGAAAAGAACCTCCCTCCTATTTTGAAGTCGGTTAAAAACGGGCGGCGGGGCTTACGGTACATACACGTTTTAAGACAAACAAACAATACCAAATACTTTATCTGAAAAGATGGACACCGCATTATTTAGGGCAATTGAACGAAGACGTGAATTGCTATTTCCGCCGACATTCGAATTATTTAGGAAACAGTAAAATAATGAGAAACTTCACCAAACTATCCAACTTTTAAACCCGCCAGTTCAACTGCGAGTCACTTATTTTGACACATTTTATTTTATAGTAAAAGAAATACGTCTCTTTGAAAAAAATATGTGTACCAAAGTATCTAATTATGTTATTGTGTACTTACATAAAATTAAGGGATTCAAACGCGGCATAAAAAAAAATATGTCTATAAATTTCCAATACCTTCTTGTTGGGAATTGCTTATGTGTTATTTCATCGCGTACCAAAAAGAGCCGATGTTATTACAAAAGATTTTATTTTTATTTTGAAGGCATTTCCGAGCATGTTGGAGAAAACAATATTTTATTTCATTCAATCACACTTTTATTATAAATGCGAAAGTTGGTATGGATAAAAGGATAGATAGATGTTTGTTGGTTACTTCTTCACGGCGCCACAACTACTGAACAGATTGGGCCGAAAATCGCTTAGAAGCAGTCCCATCAATCAGTTTCTATATTGGATAGAATTACCATTTTTTCGTTTCCATTGAAACAACGCATGCAAAGCAACGGGCAGAAATTTGTAAAAATAAATTAAAATAATTTTAAAGTTTAGTGAAATTGGGTTTGAACATTATTTATATATTTTTAATAGATAAAATCTACATTTGCATCCGCATCCACTGTATGTGTAAAAACGAGATCAACAACCCTTTATTCTTACTCTTGCTTTAAGGACCAATACCTCGCGACGACGGCCAGACCTTCGTTTTTTAGACATTTTATGAAAGTTCAAGGGTGTCTAGCAGGGGGTTGCCACGAAGCCAACTTTCTGGCTACGGTGGGCGTGGTTTTTAATACTACCCCGAAGAAAATACAGGAAAAATGAGCTTTGCTAGCCGATATCTGCCAAAACCACGATGACCCAAACTTCACAATCGGTGATCGTTCCTACCTGTGTGGCAGACAGACTCTCAGCATTAAAAAAATAACGAGGGCCTGGCCGTCGCAGGCTGTAAGTAATTAGTCGCCCAAGGCCTGATAAATCTAGGCACTTTCTTCAAAAGCCAAGGTAATTCTGTGTGGATTGTCCAGCATTATACATAGGAGACAGAATACTATTTACTCGTAATGTAACTTAACGACTAAATTGGTCAAAGGCAAACTTTGAAAAATTATGTGTTAAAATATCAAGTATTCATTATTGATTTCAATCGACTCGGGCTAGTAAGCGAGTAGGTCACACAAAGTCACAGAAACTCAAGTCATTATATCAGCGTCATATGGTTGTGGTTAAAAGAAATGGAAAGCTAACCTTCGATTAATTATTGTATAAAGTATATCAGTTATCTAGTACCCATAACACAAGCTCTGCTTAGCTTGGGGCTAGATAATGCTGTGTGAATTGTCCAGCATTATTTATTTATTTATCAAATTACAAATACTTGAAGAAAAATACATTATAATTAAACTCGTGAAAAAAAACTCGTGAAAAAATTATTCAAACACACGGGGCACAGTGTGAATGTTATCTAAATCTGTCAAAAATTCGTCATTTGAGACGTTCTTAAATCTGAGTTGCGTTTGAGTATTTGGGGGTAAGCTGCTTCACGGTAAGTTCTATAAATTATTAAGTAATTGAATGTTAAGTAATTGAAATGGAAAACAAAGATGCAGCATGAAAGAGACAAACTCAAATAGCAGTAGATAATAGGTGCTGGCATTTCTATAGGAACACAGATAAACGAAAAAATTCCCGAACTTAAAGAATTCTCACGAAGAGAAAGATTAAGGATGATCCCAGCTACTTGACCCGTCTTGATTTGCTACAATTTTATTTGACTTTGCTAGTTTTATTTAAATCCCAGAGGCAGACATAGCAGTGAGTTTATAAAATCGTAAGAAGAGATAGGTATCTCATATTTTAATTCACAACATATCGAGGAATTCGGCCATCGTCGCTTTGAAGTCTAAAAACTAAGAATTTATTTTGATATCGAAGCTTATCTCGGTTCAAGTCATTTCATTTATGTTATTTCATTGGTATAGATGAAGAAACACATGATTTCGTTCTACTCGAATTTGCTTTTAGATATAACTTTATTAGGAATTGTCTGAAATGAAATAGTAACCCTAGAATTTGCTTTATACATACGTAAGTTTTGAAGTTTGATGCTATTCATGCCTATATAACAAAACATATGAGCTTAATAAAAAACTTGTAACTAGAAACCAAATATTATAGGCTTTGAGCTTTATCAAAATTCAATCAAGATATTCGTGATTGAAATGTCCAATCCGAATCTCTACATAGATTAGTTTTCAGAGAGCCAGGACAGTAATCAAGTCCTTTGAATGGGGCGACAGTTTGTTATTACCAAACATGCAAATTATTTGCATGCTTCTGATGCCCGCGCCCGTATGAATTTTATCTTTGATGCCAGCATTCTCGTCGCAGTGAGTACAAATTAATTGCACCACCCCAGAACTGGCCCCTTTTCAATTCCATTTTCAAGGACAAGGGTGAATTGAATGGGTACGCAAGTCTTTGAGCACAGTACAAAGCCACTCTATATACAGGGTTACTGGTTAAGTCGACCTTCCTCGATCATTGAGGGGGTTGTAGTTTTCATAATTTGTGATTGATCCGCCCAGGCAGCCAAAGAAACACCATACACGAAATTTAACCGTTTAAAAAAAAGTTGGATATGGGAAAATTGAAAGTTTAAGATTTTAAAAAATATTGCATTTGGGTGGACCAAAAACATGGCTTAATTGTTTTTTATTGTTTATTACATTTTTCACCTATCAATCGTTTACTACGCTCCAGGTAGTTTATTTACTTGCAATTTTGACGATGAAAATATTATAGCAAGTTATGTATTACACAAAACCCGTTAAATAAAAAAATTGATGCGATGCACAAATTAGAAAAAAAGTAGTAAAATAGACAAGAAATAGGCAATTTCGTAAGTCCAATACCTATCTCGAAAACGGTACAGTTTGGGACATTACTTTTTATAGTTAAATCAGGCAGTAATTGTGGAAACTACAACCCCCTCAAGCATCTAGGCCGACTTAACCAGTAACCCTGTACAAATATTTTCAAACTTTCAATTTTCGAATAAATAAATAAAAAAAAAGGTCCACTAGACAAGGCACTACCTGATACATGTGTTTAATGTCATTAAAATAAAATTTAAAATCCTACGTAGATACGTATTTACATCTTATAGAACAAATAACACAAGCTTCGCAGGTCGTTGACCGCCGCGATCAACGACCAGCAACATCATCGGAGCGGGCGACACGCCTTAGATGCAGTAGGTAGGTACCACTAATGCATTTTAACAGCGGTTTTATGATAATATGCACATACATAAGTCATTGCCTAGTCTAGTGATTATTTAGTATACTTATATTTATTTTTTCGATAACTAAAACCAAGAATTTAAAAAAAAACGTTCATGTCAAATATGAAAACCCCTTAAAGTTTGGTCCTATTTGTTACGCCCTGTATTATTTTAATTGAGATAGCAGCACGTGTGTCGGATCACGTGACTGGACCTGATAGCTTTAGCGAAGGGACCGAGGGGGACACCACTCGTCACTAAGCCAAGCCACGCCACTAAAAAGGACAGATTATGATGAATTGAGAAATATTCTACCTAATTTAAACAATACAGATGTAAAACGAGACGACAGCTGGTCAGAACAAGCAACACAACAACGTTTAGCTAATTAGTTGATATTATTTACAGGTATAAACATAATATAAGTTCGGTCAATTTAGCCCGAAAATTAGGACACTTAATTTTTTTGTTGACCGCATCATGATATTTGTATCATTATGAATTTTTCCGTCTAGCCCCCTTTCACAACGCGCGATAAAGAACTTCGTTCCAATAAACCGTTGGCTGAAAAATCTAAAAACTTATGTCTGCCGACACCAACTGAATAATTTTTTTTGAACGCGTGGTATCGATCAGCACGGTTATGGGTCCTTAACTTTCATTCTTTACAATTTTCAGCTTTACGCGAATTTATGTAAGCCTGGATGTCTATCTTGACTGGATTACTCAATAATGTTCAACAATTTTTATTACCTATAACAATCTTACTGTACTGTAACCTATTTATAATTAACTTCGATGTTACTTGTAAAATACAGTATGATCTCTGAGTAATTTGGCACTTCTATTTTTCTACTTCGGCGGAATATCGGCATTGCTGGACTATGCGAATTCTAATTATATCACGTTATTATATGAGATTGACTTTTTTTACATTTTTAGTCAAAGTAAATTTCTTATTCGCCTAGTCCGCTATTCGAGTAGCGGTAGATTAAAACGGTAGATTATTTTCGTATGGAAGATGATACCGATCAATCCGATGGGTATACAATACAGGGTGGATTTTTATGGACGAAGCAGTAAGGGCAGGTCCTAAAACTTTCAATAAGAGTAAATTTCAATGCCCGTTTTCATGCTTAATGTATTTTTTTTTAAATCTGTAATTGAGGATATTTTTTAACAAAAAGTTCTATAAGACGATTTTCCTGTAGCTACACTGGTTAAAGTACCTCTCCTAACTGTGCTAGAAAGTTTTATTGGAAGAATTTTTTGGACGGGCCAAAAAAATTATCCAATAAAACTTCGCCAGTGATTTAAGTTAGTCTGTGATCATGACTCACGGCTACTGTGCCGAAATATTAGAAAACTCAAACCGTACCAGTATACGTGATTATGGATTTAATGATAGTTCCAATTCCAACTAAGAGTTTCAAATATTTTACGTGATTTCTAGGTACTTTAAATTTCAACTAGTAAAAAAATATTGTGACACATTTTTGCTGGAGAAACACCTTCATGCTCTACACCTTATCCTTCATGGGTATAGAGGTTGACCTTTGATATCTGTCTAGATCTATTACGTGAAACGTTGTTTATCTTAGTTAGTTAATTCAAATGTCTGCGAGTGTCGTTGTATTCTACTAAGTTCATTTATTACACGTTATATCCAAATTCCACTGTGCCCATCACTCTGCCAAGTTACCCCAACAATTTTGGCTATAAATAAAAAACCATTCGTTAACCCACCCCTAAGATTGCAAGCAAAAAAAAATTGGTTGTCTGTAAAGTCGGTTTACTGACGATAGTTGAACGTGACAACGCAGACGCATCGCTCACTCAAGTAGGAGAGAGACGGATGTCGAGCGCTCTCGCTTGCACTTCAAGCCTTACATGGAACGCCTCAGAGCGAGGTAACGCCGCATGACGAGGTAACGCCGCATGACGTCATGTTTTTTCGTGCGTGCAGCCGGCTCTATCGAATCATAAGACGTTGTCACGTCAATAATATTATGATAAAATATAATTTATCATAATAATTATACAATGGATTTCCGCAAAGTAACGCCTGAATCTATTATTTATTGCAAACAAAAAGACCTGTTTACGACACGGAAGCATGCTCGCGTGAAAATACCGGACTATCGGACATGCCGGATAAGTAAACGCGGGAATACTGTTCGCTTTCTGTACAATGTTTGGATTAATTAAATATTTGTTATTTGATGCCCGGGGCGTAGCTACGCCGTATCAGCAGCATCAATACGGGGGCCCTGGGTTAGGGGCCCATGGAAGTGTGTAAGCCAAAAAAATCTGTCGACTTGATTATTCAAGTTGAGGATTTATTATTTTCACAGACATACTATTTTATTCTATTTAATATTCGGATTTCAAAAATGAGGTAATTTAGACGCCTGAGTAAGGTAAAAAAAATACAAAATGAAAAGCAAACATACCAAAATCGATTACAACTTTTTCATAAACAAAATCGATTGTCATAAATAAATAATAGTTCAAAAAACTAAAAAACACGCTTTTTATAGAAAACCGAACTAAAAAATAGAAAATAAATTTTAATGAATTTAAATTAAGAAAATAGTGTTAAAAATTTCAATGAATATAAGTTAATAATAGTGTGAATAAAAAAAAATTATTTTATTTAAAAAAAAGCGTGGGGTGCATGGTGTCAATAGTTATAAATATTTTATTGACAGATATGAGTAGAGTGATTATCATTTCGATAATATTTTAAAAAGCACCCCACGCTTTTTTTAAATTAAAATAATTTTTTTTTATTCACACTATTATTAACTTATATTCATTGAAATTTTTAACACTATTTTCTTAATTTAAATTCATTAAAATTTATTTTCTATTTTTTAGTTCGGTTTTCTATAAAAAGCGTGTTTTTTAGTTTTTTAAACTATTATTTATTTTCTACTTTTTAGTTTGGATTATTTATAATAGCTTGTTTTTTTAATTTTAAACTATTGCACGACTCATGATGCGAAGCATCAGAGAGTGCTTTACGATCGAAAAATTTTAGAATTATAGAAAAATTATAGAAAATTTTTTTACCTTATCGACTATAGATGAAAATTATATAAATTAACAAAAATCATATTTTGCAAATTGAAAAATGGAATAATTTTATCAAATTAGTGTATTGTCATCGGTCCTCAATAAATCTACAAAGTTTGAACGAAATCTGGCCGTTTAAAGTGAAAAGCGAATAAAAATGGAATCGGTAAGCACATTAGAAGATGACTATTTGATTTTCAGTCGAACTAGCATAAAGAAATTAGGAGCGAGGGCGGAGTATAATGTACAATTACGCTTTTAACGGGCGAACCTAACGAGTTAGGTTATCCTCACGGTAAAAAACTCGAAAATTTAACATTTTTTGTTTGGTTGGTGAAGGTGAAAACACGGAAGGTGAAAACATGAATACGAAAAAAAATACGATAAAAACAATATGAAAGTGCACTGTTTCGCACATAATTTGGTCTCAGGAACCTTGCGATCTATTGAAATCTATTGAACTTGATGAATAATTTGGTTTCTTAAACCAGTTTCTTCATAAATTGTTGTGTTTTTTTTTTTGTAAATAAGCAACTCGATTAATAACGCCGTTCCAAAAACGTATGCTTTGTTCCGATCCTTATGAACGCGAAACCCTATGCCTATCCTTTTCACAAAATGGCGCGCGTATAATAATAGTAGACTTTAGTAGTTAAGGCGAGGATTCCCGAGATGCGATGATTGCGAGTAAGTGAGCAAGACGGTGCGCAGGCAGCCGAGCACGATTTTGTAGGTATTTAGGTGTTTAGAAAAATATTTGTATGGCATATAAAAATATTTTCTAGTGATGCACTGCGTAATAAAGTTTGCAATGTTTTGTTATACATTTTGTGTCATTTTATTCATTTTTCTATTCACACTGATCATTCGAAGTTTCATTTAGAGGTAACTTTGTAATTTTTTTCTATCGGGTGAAATATCACCAATCGTGTTTTTGTCTAGTGTTGCACTAGAAAATATCCTCAACTATAATATGTATGAATTTCAAAACTATAGGCCTTAAAGTTATTGAGGTACGGACAGTTAAAAATCCCGAAATCCGGGAATCCTCGCCTTAAGGAATCGTTTTTCCGAGGGTCGGGAGGCCTTGAAAAACGAAACACGAAGATTCGCACCTTACAACGAAGTTGCTTCGGATGAGTTATCATTATCACCCGACTTGCCACCTTTTGTTTCGGATTTTACAGCCTTATTAATAAAAAAGCTCAACTCCTTTCTTATTCCCGATTTACTCTCATCTCTGTAGTTTTACCTAAATTACTCCTCCGATTAGGGTTGAAAACAGCATAAATGGTCATAAGTACCAACATAAAAATATTAAATGGTGACTCTTTACGTCATTTTCTGTGGAAATTGAGGATAGTCTTCGGAAATAATTGTAAAAAAGTTGACAAGTGAGAATGACGTAACGTGAAACGGTTTTTGACATTTTAATTTCGATTGTATTTACTT
The DNA here is from genome assembly GCA_963564075.1 of Eupithecia subfuscata. NCBI lineage: Eukaryota > Metazoa > Arthropoda > Insecta > Lepidoptera > Geometridae > Eupithecia > Eupithecia subfuscata. The sequence continues at coordinate 17,967,470 of OY751095.1, forward strand.
ACACACTTGTATTGCCTTAATTTTGAAATTCGGCGTGTAAGTATTGCCTTGATTTTGGAATTCGGCGTGTGGATCAATAAGAGCCAAAAGCATGTGCGGTCGGCTAACTGGGACGACGAAGAAAAGGTATACTCGTAGTACTGGTTGGGAAATTTCCTACCTAAAGCATTATTATAACTACATAACTATTAAGTGATCGTTTATAATTTTATGTACAGCAATTATTCAAAACGTACTAGAGATTACTCTCAATATTATTGAGAATAAGTGTTTGAGCACCCACGCAAATTTATGGATTAGCGGTGTAATAAAATTACGCACTCGTTATTCCGAGTTCATTAATAAGGCTGATAGATGTCAAAACCATTATAACAAGACCAAATTAAAATTTAAAAAAACCCGCCGACGTCTATTGGCTGCACAGATTTTCATGAAACATGGCTAAGAACACTCGGGATAAAATTATCTATGACACAAAAAAAACTAAACGAAAATCGGTTCATCCGTTTGGGAGCTACGATACCACAGACAGATACACAGATACACAGACAGACACGTCAAACTTATAACACCCCTCTTTTTGTGTCGGGGGTTAAAAAGTCACCTGTCAACAATTCCGGAACTTCATAGGCGTGCATGTGCCAAAATGAGAATAAGAGCGTGGACGGAGTATGCTCCGTGTGAAGAAAAGTGGCAATAGTGTATTAGTAAATAGGTTTATACAATATTATTGCCAATTTTCTTCATACACAGAATTATACAATACAATTTACTAACTTGTTAAGTTGGCATATAAAAATGAGTCATATCAGCTGATAAAAATATTCTACGCAGCTTAGAGTGGAGTGAGTGGCAATGAGACGATAAATTTTATTGCAAATCACAATTATACAGTACAACGGAGATCTGTGTATGTATACCCAGTATTCGGCCTAAGCAATATCGTCAGGTTGGCCGAGTGGTCTAAGGCGCCAGATTTAAGCTCTGGTTCCCGAGAGGGAGCGTGGGTTCGAACCCCACATCTGACAAGTCTTTTTGCTTTTTTTTCTTTAGATTTTGTTATGGTCGCAATTACTATTGAATCTGCAATAAATTTAGCCAAAAAATTGATTTAGTTTCCAAAAATAAGAAGATTAAGGATTAAATATACGACAGAAGCGCAAAAAAGTAACAAACTTACTAAATCACATAATGTTATTTATAATTTGATTGTTTTGAAAAAACTAATTGACTTAGAATCCTTTAATTTTACATACAACATTAGATACACATCGTTACATGTTTTTTTGTTTTTACTTTTCGCTGGATACATACTTATTATATTAAGTATGTAAGTATACTTTTATGGTACCCCGGAATCATTCTCTATACAAAAACGAAAGAATTTTCAAAATCGGTCCATAATTCACAGGGAAATCGACGAACTCATAAAAAACAGCCGAATATACATATAACCTCCTCCTTTTTTGCAAGTCGGTCAAAAATGGGGTGCTAATGCCACAAATAAGGTTCGTAGTTAACCCGTTTACATCCGTAATGAATGCACGCCCCCTTCACAAAACGTCGTAGGTACCTACACTCGGCGTGCATTTTTAGAATGGTTTATCTCTACCTACTCCGCTAAAATTATTTTCTTTGCAGAGGTATTTGCAGGACCATCCTATTTATCTGAATGAGAGTCGTTATTCCGAGGTATATCTTCTTGTAGATGACGTTTATGAACTAAGTTCGAGAAGTAAAAGTTCCGGTTTGTTGGAGTATCATTTGTAACCTTTGTGTTACTTTACTTTCTTTTACAAGCATGGAGCTCTAAAATATGTTCACAAGTACAAACAAATATTAAACCCGACAGATAGTTAGACCGATAGTTAGCTTTCGGTACCGCAGGAGAAATCAACAATAAGTTTTTTGGTAAACTTGGCCATGACTAATAGAGCCTTTTACTTTATTATTTGGACTTATTTACGCGAAGGTTGCCATGTATAGATATGTATAGGTAAACATCGTTTTTTTTTTGTTGGAAAACGGCTCGTTTGGGGTTTTAAAATAGGACAAACTCTGCGACTTTCAACCGTATTTTAGCAACGTTTACACATTTTAAGAACGCCGTTATACACGAAAATTTTAAGGCTTAGGTGTTACCTTAACTCATTGGTATACTAATTGATTCGGTATACTGAGTTTCAGGTGAAACATAATAATATTCATTGCTAAACATAGTAATATTCGTTGAGCATATTATACTCCTTAAACAATGGCAGCTTTGAACCCGTTGACAAAGGAGGGCACTTACTGCATAGCAGGAATGTAATTTAGCCCCACGAACAACTGTAAAGTTCATTCGGATGGAAATGCGAGGGGTATTATTAAATACAGACAGGTGCAGATACAGAGAAAAATTCCCTAAGCTTTTCCCGGCAGGAGAGCTTTGTACACGTGTACAAAAGAGATCGCCGACGGGCTGCAGGGAAATATAATATTGCTTGAATAAAGTTCTGCAACTAAACAGTTGAAAACAGTCTAGACTAAACTTTGAAACAAGCCGATTTTAATGCTTGCCAATTATTTTGCTACGTAAGCTGGATCCATGTTATGACTATAATAACCTCAGGAATATAAGATAGATATTTAAATGAATGAGAAGCCTTAGAATAAGTTTCAACATAGTTTAACCATGTTATCTGTTTCTAAAAGGGTTAGATTATTCAAATAAATGAGACTTGATCTGATTGGCTCTTGTGATTCAACAAACATTACATTATTTGGATAGGATAGATTTTGGATAGGCTCTGAGGAGCATTATAAAAGGGATAGATTAGCTGAAACGGGATTCAGTTTGTGTTGCGCAGTTCCGGAGACAAAGTTAAGTAAACCATTGTTATTATACTCCTTACGTATTTTTCCATGTACACTTACAGGTACATCTACAAGTACGTAGGTTATTTCGCTTGTAACTTACCTTCCGAGTGGAAACGAAATAATATCTGTATGTACATATTGTTAAACTGAGTTAAGCAATTTGGTACTTTCTAATTAATGTTGTCTTCATTCTTTTATTGTGTTTTGATTTAGGTTCAACGATTCAAAGTAATTTCACAAGTACCTTCATTTGTATTTCTTTTTGTATAATGCCAATTAACATAATTATTATCTTCTAATAAAGGAACAAAACTGCATGGTCAGTCTAGCCTAGGGTTACTACCGTAACGCATACTGCAATCTCTGGCTACAAGCAGAGAATTTATAATAATGCTAACTTAAAACATGCAAGGTAAGCGTTGCACATTTGCACCATCTACCGGCGCGGCGAGTACCTATCGAGGGTGATTTCCTTCGTCCGAGAGAACTAACAATCATTCATCGACAGACACACGACAACCATATGTCATTGACATTATTGACACTGTTGGAAAAAGTGACACTGACATTATTGGCACGATTATCAAAATAAAAGTCAGCCATTATTTTTTGTAACCGGTCATAATATTATTTTTGAAGTTTACAACACTTTACTGACACTGGCAGAGTCGTAGCGAAAAGCAAGCGGTGCCATTATATAAGAAGTTGAAGTTGAAAAAATGGTAAACAACGAAACGAAAATTGAACTGCAGCGTTGCCGGCGCGGACCTTTTTGGTCCGTTTCGGACTTTTTTCTGCCTCTGCGGATCTTTTCGGACCAAAACGCCTATCCAAACGGTCACGGTACATCCCAGAGCAAAGCTTACTTACGAAAAAGACCATGTAGTACCTACCTATGGCTCAATAGGCTATAGCATGTCCAGTAGGACACATTCATTAAAAAGTAGAAACTTCGCTCTACGTCTATGGTTACATTTTCGCTTCTTCTCTCTTGTTAAGGGTCCGGCGGAGGATGAATTTCCCATACAAACGTAGTACCAAAATGATTTGTAATTTAAGAATATTTTCACCATGGTTTGCTATTATTTGTATTAGAATAGTATTTATTTAGGTTCCTGCCACAAGCTTTTTTCAAAATACTTATCTAGAAAAATACTAAAAAACATTCATTCTTTGATGTAAAAATGCGATTCGGTTTAATTTCATTTCAGAAAGGTATTTTGAAAATAAATTGTTTTAGGAACCTTACGTTTAGATAAATACTATTTTAATACAAATAATAGCAGACCATGGTGAGAATCTGCTAAAATTACTAATAATTTTGGTATTACGTTTGTATGGGAATTTCATCCTCCGCCGGACCCTTAAGTACTAAAACTTTGCTCTATGTTTTTGATTGATGGTGTGATTTTGAGGAGATACAATATAGCCAAGGTACTTAAATCATTTCTTATGTGTTGCTTTATTTCCATACAACTTAGGTAACACCATGTAGGATAACAGTAAGGAAGTAACCTCCGTACCTACTCTTAAATTTAAGGATTATGGAAGATGAGATACTTAGTTTTCAGAAGCTTCTTGTATATATGCAGCCGCGAATTGGTGATCAATTATTGACTGATGGTAGTTCGTTCAATGCATTTACGTAGGAATCTTAAGAATCATCTACACTATACAGGGTGGAATTTTGTAATGCCACCTGGAGGGAAAGTACTCTTAATACTGTAGATAGAAAATTATACTAAAAGAAAACATTCCTTTATTTTTGAAAAGAAAGAAAACTGCATGCAAAGATTTTCGAAAATTCGCTTGCCACACCCGGGAATCGAACCGACTGAAATCTGTAAAAATTACACCCTGTACTTTTATTGAATAGATCGTTAGGGTCAATAATAAGGATGAAATCTCTCTAACAAACTTAATAAATTAAATGAAAGGAAAACCATGAAATCTTAAATTATAAATTGAATGGGTCAAGTTAAGCACCTTAACTGAAAGATCCATCTCTTTACTTGTGTCAGTAAATAATAATTATCATTGACGTCATTTATCCATTAAAATGACGAATTGATATTTAGATAAGATGATTGAAATTTGCACGTGTTTGTACCTAATGCAGACTCTTCTATCTTAAAATACTGGATCTCTTAAGAAATGAGTTAAATGGTTTCCCCGAGGCGGAGCGAAACCAAATAATTCTACAGCAAGATGGTGCTCCAGCCCATAACAGCAGAATCACTACTGCCTACATTAATAACCATTTTAATACCTGGATTGGTACCAACGGCACAATCAGATGGCCTGCGAGATCACCAGATCTCACCCCTAGATTTTTTTTGTGGGGATTTGTAAAAAATCTAATTTACATGAAATCTTATGCGAATGTAAACGAGTTGAGAGTTGAAGTTCAGAATACGATTTATAATATTCACCACAACACGTTATTAAAAGTTACTAGAAATGAATACATAAGAAGAATAAATTTGTGTATCCAAGAAAATGGAGCCCATTTTGAGGAACTAATTAGTAGGTTAGTTGACTTTTATTGTAAATAATTAAAATAATTTAAGATTTCATGGTTTTCCTTTCATTTAATTTATTAAGTTTGTAAGAGAGATTTCATACTTATAATTGACCCGACCGATCTATGCAATAAAAATACAGGGTGTAATTTTTACAGATTTTGGTCGGTTCGATTCCCGGGTGTGGCAAGCGAATTTTCGAAAATCTTTGAATGCAGTTTTCTTTCTTTTCAAAATTAAAGGAATGTTTTCTTTGAGTAAAATTTTCTATCTACAGTATTAAGAGTACTTTCCCTCCAGGTGGCATTACAAAATTCCACCCTGTATATAGCTATAGCTACTCAAAAGACGTACAATCTGTCTAGGAAACCCTTAAAATTTTAACACGCGCGTTATTTTCACAGACACGTTATAAGGTTATTTCTATCCCCAGTCCCGTGGGAACTGATTTATGGGATAAATGTTTTATTCCAGGTCTGGACCAATATTTCCGCAATTTCACCCCAATCCGTTGAGTAGTTTGTTTATATACGGGCCGGCCAATGAAGAAACGCCCCATTTCAGGTTAGCATGTATACATAATATGCAAACATTTTGTTTTCCTTTTTCAAATGACGAAAAACAAAAGGAGGTGGTTCTAAATTTCGCTTTATATTTTTTTATTTATTTATGTATGTATTTACTGGATAACTTCGGCAATTGTAGTCCAATTTTGATAATTCATTCGATTTTGTACAGACAATGATCCTGTGGTGGTCTCATAAAAGTTTTATTTCCGTCAGATTTATATTTGTCTAGTAAAACTTAAAAATCAGTAATCAAGTTCAGAACTTTGCAGTCGGTTTTCAGTATTTGTAAAAAACATCGAATTATTACCGGGATAGTAAAAGCATGCTGAGTGATGATAACTCAGAACAGGGAATTATGCTAGGGTGGAAAATTAAAGGCCCATTTGTTTCTGACAGTTAGGTCAACCAGCCGCTACAAGGTGAATAACAGTTTTTTTTAGTTTGGTTATTATTTATGGCAAAATCGATCCAACTAAACAAACTCAGAACTAGGAATAATGTCTTCACCATGACTCAAGTAAATTCTAGGCAATTGGGATTATAGTTGGGCCTTCGAGACGGAAACTTTTCGGCTAAAGGTATCATTATTCTTTGACAGAGATACTCAAAAACACTTAACTGCAACAAAAGTTTCATAGGTTAATAGTTATTTGTCCAACCAGTGAGGGAAAACGTTTTTTTGTTGAACATTAAATCCCGTGCTAGCGAAGCAGTCTAGAATAGAGTCGCGAGCGTAGCGTGTGGCTCTAAAGTAAAATGCATAGCAAATGCTCCCTCGTTTCCAGGGTTCAGTCCCGTGATGCCACAGATTTAATACTTACCTAAACCTATTTTAGTATTTGTATTTCATATTTGTAGTAACCAAACTTTTACTATCTACTTGCAGAAAGTGTGAAAATAAGAATTTTCTCCTCGTACATAAAGCCGTCCTCGTCTCGAGGGATTTAATAGGCACGAAACGAAAAATATTTACCCTCGAGATAAACATACAACTTTTCACCACGACTAGCGAGAAAATATTTTGTAATTTAAGAAAAAGGTTGAATGTCAGAAACTCATTTTGGTCAAAACCTTGGGGGGCACAAATGCTAAAACCTCTTTCAAACCTTCGTGGTTTGAACGGACGAAATATTTTTTTTTATCAACGTTACATTGTTCCGAATTCAAATACTCAAATTCTTTTAACAAGTTGAATAATATTCTTTATTCTAAATGCGAGCAAAACCCGTTTTTGTTCACTGTTTGTGAGCAGCAAAGTCACCGTTTTCGAGCGAGAAAGGTATAAATATATTTATTTTCTAGAAACTTTGCAGCCAAGGCCATTGGTGGTTCTTATTAGATCAAACTCTCCGTGCTTTCTTCCTAAACTTAAAGTAATGTTGGCACCGGGTGGATTGTCCAGCATTACTTATTTATTTATTTCATTCAGGAGTAAGTTGAAATAAAGTTGGTGTGACAACCTAATCGCCTTCCTAAGAGATTGGAGGGAATTAGCGCGTGATCGTACCGAGAGGGAGCAGAGGCCTTGGCGCACCAGTAGAACGAAGTGCACTTATGAAAAAATTACTTTCACTTACCAGAGCATACTGTATGTAGTCCATATTGTTCATTTTCTCGAAGTTTGTAACGAGATTGAACATCCTGTAGAAGGGATGGGTTTCTTTGTGGTATATCTCTACGTCGTCGACGTTGGCGTAGCCAACGAATAGATCACTTGCTTTCTTAGGTAGCGGCGTCCCAGATGGAAGTTCTGGGAAGCCGTCTGTAGTCGAAACTAGGAGTACCCTGAAACAAGAGATACACAACATGATTTAAGTACTCACGCATTTGTATTTTTTTTTTACGTATCACTTGAACACAATCTCATCTGATGAGTGATAATGGGGCCGACTGTATCACGAAGGTATAACAGGGTCACGGTGTAGTAAGTATAGTTACCTATTAGCATTAGGTACGGCTGAAACGTTAACAACTGAATTGAAACGCTAGGGTGCGCGTTCACATAGCTGAGTAAAAGTCCATCAAAATGCTATATTGCAGCTGATAGTACTATCAAAAATCAAAATCGTTTATTTGATGACCATGTACATATTTATGAACTAAAACATAATGCAACGATACTGACGCTAAAAGTATAAAACTGTGTCGCGTTCAGTATCGCCCTCCTCTGGACAGGATGAAAAAGGTAAGAATTATTTACAGTAGGCCTACGTTATCCTAAATTAATATTACGAGTATAGTTAGTTAATTACATATACGTACTAAAATTGAAAATTACATAAGACTAATTTTGTTCAGTTTTGCTGTAGTGGTGAAATGAAATAAATAAATATTAATTAAAGTGAGAATTTAAGTATAAGTAATTAATAAGTGTACTATAGTTTGAACTGTACACTATATTAACGCTCGCAGCATTACAGTGTTGTCTCCGTGACGCCTAGTAGTGCTTTTATACAGGCGAATGCGTAATTTAAAGCTATTGGAGTTCGAATGTACTCTAATAACTCTTCATAAATGCTAAAGTTACCGATGTGGACTTCATGTGACATCTTATAATGCAGGTTTGTGCTACTCGGGAAGTGTGTCCACTGATTGCCAATCCGAATGACGCCATTCGCACTAAACGATAAAGTTGCCTTCAAGAATCCTCGCCGGCATTGCCGACAGTCCGCTCCGTGCGGTGCGGATCTTTTATAGCAAACTATTGAGGAGGCCCCAGTGCGGATTGTCCGATGCCGGCCTTTAAACGCGTACCCTAACTATTTACCTTTATTAACCTTTTTATTCGTTTTGTGTTTCTATTCGTTTTGTGTCTGTGTTACTTAAACTAGCTGTCGTAGGTGGGTATAAAAAATTACTATGTATTATGTATAATTTAAAAATTATTATGTATAAAAAATTAACTTTACTGGACTTTTCTGTGCTTCTATAATATAATTCTATAATATTATCTTTTATGAATTGTGCTTCGTGTGTAAGTGACGCGTTGGTTCCGACGGAAGATCAGCGTTGCGATAGCTATGCGTAATGGCTATTTCAACATAATGCTGAGTCGGACACCTTTTCGTAGCAATAAGCTTTCTTATTTGATAATTGTTTTTATGTAGTTTTTATGGTGTATCTAGTTTTAACTCTATGTAACTTACACAATTATTATGCGATGAATAAAGATTTCTTTCTTTCTTTTTTTCTTTCTAACGTTTCAACTGCTAACGTTTGAGTCGTAATGCCTATTGGCATTACAGCTCAAACATATACACACTTTTCACACCGTAATCGCAGCCCAGGCACTTGTAGACGGTGGTGCGCGTCCTGCACTCAACGTTACCCAAGTGCTAAATAAGATAAGGTGTGCATGTTACCTGCGTGCTAAATGTGCGATGCCGATGGTAGGGAATATGTCTGCCTGCGCGCCGTTACACTCGTACTTGTGGTAGACGGTGGCGCGCGTCCGGCACTCAACGTTACCCGAGTGCTAAATAAGATAACGTGTGAATGTTACCTGAGTGCTAAATGTGCGATGCCGATGGTAGGGGATATGTCTGCTTACGCGCCGTTACACTCCTACTTGTGGTAGACGGTGGCGCGCGTCCGGCACTCAACGTTACCCAGGTGCTAAATAATATAAGGTGTGAATGTTACCTGAGTGCTAAATGCGCGATGCCGATGGTAGGGAATATGTCTGCCTACGCGCCGTTACACTCCTACTTGTGGTAGACGGTGGCACGCGTCTGGCACTCAACGTTACCCGGGTGCTAAATAATATAAGGTGTGAACGTTACCTGAGTGCCAAATGCGCGATGCCGATGGTAGGGAATATGTCTGCCTACGCGCCGTTACACTCCTACTTGTGGTAGACGGTGGCGCGCGTCCGGCACTCAACGTTACCCGAGTGCTAAATAAGATAACGTGTGAATGTTACCTGAGTGCTAAATGCGCGATGCCGATGGTAGGGAATATGCCTGCCTACGCGCCGTTACACTCCTACTTGTGGTAGACGGTGGCGCGCGTCTGGCACTCAACGTTACCCGGGTGCTAAATAATATAAGGTGTGAATGTTACCTGAGTGCCAAATGCGCGATGCCGATGGTAGGGAATATGTCTGCCTGCGCGCCGTTACACTCCTACTTGTGGTAGACGGTGGCGCGCGTCCGGCACTCAACGTTACCCGGGTGCTAAATAATATAAGGTGTGAATGTTACCTGAGTGCTAAATGCGCGATGCCGATGGTAGGGAATATGTCTGCCTACGCTCCGTTACACTGCTACTTGTGGTAGACGGTGGCGCGCGTTCGGCACTCAACGTTACCCGAGTGCTAAATAATATAAGGTGTGAATGTTACCTGAGTGCTAAATGCGCGATGCCGATGGTAGGGAATATGTCTGCCTACGCGCCGTTACACTCGTAATTGTGGTAGACGGTGCCGCGCGTCCGGCACTCAACGTTACCCGGGTGCTAAATAATATAAGGTGTGAATATTACCTGAGTGCTAAATGCGCGATGCCGATGGTAGGGAATATGTCTGCCTACGCGCCGTTACACTCGTAATTGTGGTAGACAGTGGCGCGCGTCCGGCACTCAACGTTACCCGGGTGCTAAATAATATAAGGTGTGAATATTACCTGAGTGCTAAATGCGCGATGCCGATGGTAGGGAATATGTCTGCCTACGCGCCGTTACACTCCTACTTGTGGTAGACGGTGGCGCGCGTCCGGCACTCAACGTTACCCGGGTGCTAAATAATATAAGGTGTGAATGTTACCTGAGTGCTAAATGCGCGATGCCGATGGTAGGGAATATGTCTGCCTACGCTCCGTTACACTCCTACTTGTGGTAGACGGTGGCGCGCGTCCGGCACTCAACGTTACCCGGGTGCTAAATAATATAAGGTGTGAATATTACCTGAGTGCTAAATGCGCGATGCCGATGGTAGGGAATATGTCTGCCTACGCGCCGTTACACTCGTAATTGTGGTAGACGGTGGCGCGCGTCCGGCACTCAACGTTACCCGGGTGCTAAATAATATAAGGTGTGAATATTACCTGAGTGCTAAATGCGCGATGCCGATGGTAGGGAATATGTCTGCCTACGCGCCGTTACACTCCTACTTGTGGTAGACGGTGGCGCGCGTCCGGCACTCAACGTTACCCGGGTGCTAAATAATATAAGGTGTGAATGTTACCTGAGTGCTAAATGCGCGATGCCGATGGTAGGGAATATGTCTGCCTACGCTCCGTTACACTCCTACTTGTGGTAGACGGTGGCGCGCGTCTGGCACTCAACGTTACCCGGGTGCTAAATAATATAAGGTGTGAATGTTACCTGAGTGCTAAATGCGCGATGCCGATGGTAGGGAATATGTCTGCCTACGCGCCGTTACACTCGTAATTGTGGTAGACGGTGCCGCGCGTCCGGCACTCAACGTTACCCGGGTGCTAAATAAGATATGGTGTGAATGTTACCTGAGTGCTAAATGCGCGATGCCGATGGTAGGGAATATGTCTGCCTACGCTCCGTTACACTCCTACTTGTGGTAGACGGTGGCGCGCGTCTGGCACTCAACGTTACCCGGGTGCTAAATAAGATGAGGTGTGAATGTTACCTGAGTGCTAAATGCGCGATGCCGATGGTAGGGAATATGTCTGCCTACGCTCCGTTACACTCCTACTTGTGGTAGACGGTGGCGCGCGTCTGGCACTCAACGTTACCCGGGTGCTAAATAAGATGAGGTGTGAATGTTACCTGAGTGCTAAATGCGCGATGCCGATGGTAGGGAATATGTCTGCTTGAGCGCCGTTACACTCGTACTTGTGGTAGACGATGGCGCGCGTCCGGCACTCAGCGTTGCAATACGCGCTGCGAGAGCAGACTGTGCATCTGGAAAATAACATTTCATCACGTAAATAATAGTAACGTAGTTGTTTAGGTAGCAAACCCATAGGCTATTGTAATCGAGCAGCGAATTGAATTTTTACAGAATACGTAAGTAATAGGTATTATAGTCATCAGACTTATGCTGGTGTTCACCAAAAGATAATGGTTCAATTAAGCAGCTTCGTCGGTTATCTTTGATGTTAAATGTATGAAAACTCGTGTCAAAAACTGCATAACAACTGTTTAAAATTCAATCATCTGGCAGATGGGTCTAATTGTCCTCTGGCTAACCACTTGACAAAGATGCGCAGAACGCAATTCTTAGGCCAAATTGGTTTGTGCCGACCGATGACGTGACTTTTATTATTGGAACGAAGTTCCTTATCGCGCGTTGCGAAAGGGGGCTAGACGGAACAAATTAAGACCAAAAGTTGTAACGACACTTGTTGCTATAGTTGTAAGCCGTGCGGCGTGCGCGTGTTTCTCTGTCTGTCTCTCTCTCTCTCTCTCTCTCATAAAGAAAGCAAGCCAGTTATTTTCGTTTCGTCTTTCTATTTCGCATTGAACAGTGTGATGTCGCGACGATTATTTTTGTTGAGTCTATACAGGTTTTTTGTACATAATAAATAATTAATCGAAAGGAACTTCGTTCCATCCGGGTGTCCCTTGACACCTCTCAAGTTTTTTTTTCTAGGTTGTACAAGTAATTTAGATAGCAGATAGGCAGTTTTGCGCATATTGTGAGCCATTGGTATAAATCTCTGTTAAAACAGACTTTGTATCAATTGCAGTATTGGAGTCTATTAACCATCGATCAAGTATGCGGCCTCCCCCGTAGATACCTAGAACCTTACAAGAATGACACTCAAAAGTGTCCACGTTTTGTTTTGACGCAGACAGTTTGCGCAGACCCTGTCAAGTTTTTTGCATGCGGAACAAGAGATTAGTGGAGTCGAATTTATTTTATTTATTTTGTAAGTAGGTAGGAAGGTACCTAAAAATAATTTATACACTGTTTATTTTTATAAGGATAAAAATTAAAAACTAAGTTGATTAAATCTAATGCATTTGGTAGTCTTTCTTTTATTAGAGAGTCCACGCAAATAAAATTGAGGGCGGGTCAGCTAGTTATTTTATAAACCTCAACCAGTTATTTTAAATGTCTTTTCATGAAAAAAAAATATCACTTACAACTTACCACAAATATATAAAAAAAAATTAGAAACAATAGCTGCTCCATTCATCAACTTAGAACAAAATTAATATTTTTACATAGGCAAACCCAACAACAATATTTAATGCTGATTTCTCAAGTATATAAGGCTTAAGAGGCCAGCGGAAGGCGACTTGTCCATACAAACGTAATACCAAAATTATTTCTAATTCAAGCATATTTCGACTATATTATTGTATTATTTGTATTCAAATAGTATTTATCTAGGTTCCTGGATAGTTTTTTTTTCAAAATACTTACCGAAAATTAAATGAAAGCCAATCGCATTTTGCAATTTTTAAGACAAAATTGGCCAGTTTTCTTCCTATTTGTTTCGTAATAAAAACAACAATATCTTATGTGTTATTTGTTTGGGAACATAGGTAATATTGTCTAGTTACAGAATAACAATACTTTGTGAAGAATACAAGAAGTTTTCAGTCATCATTTTTGGTATTACAGAACACAGCGAAATTCATACCAAATTTTAAACGGCAATCATGCTATCGCGCACGCACGGGGCGGGGTGCAGGGCCGGGGGACGGGACACTTCGGTTGTGTGATCGCTCGTGGCTCGGACAGACACACTAATGCAACGTGTATTTACACGGGGCGCCGCCACCGCTCGGGGACTTTCGGAGGTCGTCGTAGGGGTAGGAGAACATAGATAGGTCACGGTAATATTATCCAAATATTACCTTGGATAGGTTCTTATAATATGGTAGGAGAAGCTAGGTTAGGTATTATTATTTAGTAAGTATACTATTTTCTAAATCAGTGTGTCTGACAACTAGGCATGGAAGATTTCACGCATCACTGGTTATATCACTAGCGAAAACAAAAATCACGTGCCACACCAGTTACATGCATCGAAACCGTGAGTTACTTATAACGCGAGCGTGATTTTTCACGCGGGCTAAGCTACATTACAATTCGCAGAATTCTATCGTGCGAAAGAGACAAAGCTACAGCATGCGACTGTAGCGACACCGTGCCACTAGCGAGAAGAGAGAATTCGTTTAAGTGAAATTGCATCTTATTCTCAACACCATTAGGCTTTAATTTATCTGGAGTATTTTTAAAACTTGCTTACTGCTTAGATAAATAACGCTCCGTTACAAAAACTTCATATGAAAATGAGTCTTATTTTAAAGACGTTAAGGTGCTCATTTAATGTAGGTACATGTAGGTACTTGAAACTTATAATACCAGTGAAATCGCGTTGTGAGAGTTTCACTTCATTTCACTCACTTGTAATCTTTACTTGTTGCTGCTGCACGTGCATGCCGCGTTTTGAGTCGCGTGTTATTTTAAACTAAGCTCACCTGAGATTGTCTGTTAATACAGAAATAAAGTTGTCGTCCTAGTGTTTTATAATTACTTAAACATTGACAGTTCCAAGCCTGTCGAAGTATGAGGGAAAGTTCATTGAAGAAAACACGTTTTATTGTCAAAAAAACATCGCCGATTAGCTAAGCGATAAGTTCTGAATCATATCACTGCAACATGTAACAGGCGGAAAAAATGCACCCACTGTGATAATAATCATCACTAATGAAATATAACGACCGTGATTTATCACGCGTGATATAACCGTGACAGAAAAAAATAACTTCGCGACGTGATAGTGAAATAAAAGTAGCTATAACTTCCATGCCTACTGACAACTTACGGTGCTGTGCGTGCGTAGGTAGTTGTTTGTTCACTATTCTATAGACCTGTGCCACTGACTTGGATTGAGATTTGCCTTGTTGTTTGGAAACAATAACCTACCTCCTTAGGTACATTACATACCTAGAGGTACCTACCTAGGTACTACGACTTTGGCGTGCTTTGGCTTTGTTTACGGACTTTGATATTTTTCACTTACGGTTTGGTTAATGATATTATGGACTCGGAACGTTGGGATGTAGGTAGGTATCTCACAGTAAGTAGGTAGGTACTTACTTACCTACCTACCTACGTACCTACCTAAATTATTTTATTATTAGCTAGTTGTTTTCTTATTTTAAAGTAAATAGGTACCTACATACCTACCTAATACTTACCTACCTAGGTAGGTAGGTACCTAACATGTTGTTTAGATATATGTACCTATCATAAGATAGGTACTTACAATGTAAGTATGTGAAGTAAGGAAGTACTAGGTAGGTAGGTATCCAGGCGCGGTCGCAGCCCAAGACTTTGGGGGGGGTCACACTTGGTGCGGGCCGTAGCACCAAATGTACTTGTAGGCGGTTGCAGACCCCACTGAAAACCACGTAACTTTATCGGCGAGCGGAGCGAGCCGCGGAAAATTTATACTCAACTCCCAACTATAGTAGGTATAAGTTATAGCGAGCGAAGCGAGCCTCGAAATTTTTGAGATGTTTTCTGAAGTTTGGGCAAAAGTAAGCAAGAGTAGGTCTACTTGCTTACTCTCGCCCGCATCATTTACTTTGTTGTTGATAGGTATCTATAAAAAATAAATGATAGCGATCGTAGCAAGCCCCGAAAATCTTAGAGACTTGCGGTAGTAGATATAAAGCTATGAATATAAATAGGGGCGAGCGGAGCAAGGGCATCAACAAAAAATTCAAAATACAAAAAAGAAAAGGGAAAAAATGTAACGGCGAGCGGAGCGAGCCGCCGAAATTTTTGTTACTTTTTCGGGTAACAACCTAGCAAAATGATGTTAAACACACTGGACCAAATACAGAGAAGGACAAAATACAGAGAAGGACAAAATACTATCGGCGAGCGGAGCGAGCTGCAAAATGCAGTGTTTTGCATATTGGCCGCAAAAATGACATCCCTTCCCCCAACTCCCAACCCAACAATAGGAAGTATAAGTAATGGCGAGCGAAACGAGCCCAGACACCATATAGAATCAACGAAATTTTTTATGATCTGGCTGTGCGTGTGAGTTGTTTGGTATTAGATATTTTGCAGTTGCAAACTAGCCTGAAACGGAGAAGGAGTCCTGAACTAGAGCAAACCAGAAGCTTATCAAAACAGCAGAATGTTATCAGAGGCAAGCAGAGCGTGCTGCGATAATTTTTGTTTTTTTTTAGATTTTGGGCAACTTTTTAGAAAATTTGGCAAAGTGACCTAAAGCGGGCCGGGTTTTGAGCTTTGGATCATAGTCAGAAGGAACAAAATGAACAAATGTTATCAGCGACCAGACCAAAACGCGAAAATTTTGTTGTCTACTAATTTTTTGTAGGTAGGTACTGGTTGACAAAGTGACCTCGCAGATTATTTGTTATATTTTGTGCTTTTTATTGTGGTGGTTGGATTGATACAAACTGACAATAGCGGACCAGCCAGACCAATAAAATTGGGTACGTTGCCTCTGTGCTAATCAAAATACAGAGCACAAATAACAGTAATATCGGCGAGCGGAACGAGCCGCGATTTTTTTATTGCTGCAGTTGGTAACCATAATCAATGTAACGGAAGTAAACAGGAAAAAATTAGACGTTTTTTTCATCGTTTTTTACGTGTATTCTTAGGTATACAAAACGTACCTACAAATAAATTATAAATATTCGAAATTTAAAAAATCGTTATTCACAAGTTGAATCTCTCGGATTCCAGAATTATCCCTTTTCGGTTTAATAAACCCTTTCCGTGGCATCCTGTGTATATTTTATCACACTCATATTTTGAGTTTGGATGTAGGTGGATGTTTTTAAAGTTTGGATACCTATACCTAGATGTTTAGAAGTTTTCGCGTAAAGAAGTACCTAATCAACACATACCAATCCATCAATCCATACTTGTTTTATAAGTATCTTTCACACTACCTAGGTATATTTTTGACTAGCTAGGTAGGTACCATAACAAATTTCGTAGTGTTTAGCCGATATGGTTACCCCACATGGCTTTACCAAAATCGTAAATTGATTTGTTTTTTTGATAAGTAAATAAATGTGTCAAGTCAAAATCAAATGTTTTTTTAAAATAAATGAAAGTGTCAATATCAATGAACAAAAAAGTGTTTACGTTTATATCCTTGCCTTTTATTTTCTTGTCAGAAATTCACTATACCTACTCGTGTATTTAATCCTAAATTTAGGTAGGTATATCCTAGGTATTGCAGAAGCAGAACCGTATGACGAACCTACCTACACTCCATCCAAATTCGGTTAGTTTACAAAAATGTCACACCGAATTTGGCTGGAGTATACGTAGGTGCTTACATACTACCTAAGTACGTATTTCCTGATCGATCAGTTCAGTAAGGTTCTAGGTACGGTACCAATGATATTACCTATATTTGGGTTCTACATAGGTACCTAGGTACCTAAGTATTTCTTGAGAAATACGTAGGTAGGTAGGCCTTGTAGAGAAACTTGAAGAAAAAAACGCGTTATCAAACTAAACATTCACTTAGATTTTTTTAAAATACACTTGCACTTCCCAAAATGTAAGTACCAAGGTACCTATGTAGGTATGAAACGCAAATAGTACTTATGCCTAAAGAAATAGGTAGGCAAATTTAGTACCTAGTCTAGTATCTAACCTACCTGCCGCTTTCGATAGCAGAGGCACGGTAATATTCAGAGGTGTGTATACCTACTCACGCACACGCACAAGCACGGCACTATGGATGGTTGTGTTCACGTATGTAGTACACCTACCGCGTCCCGCGCGCGCCTGCATCAACTAAACAGAGATAGCGATATTCGGGGCGATTTTTGCACGCGCCTCGAATTGAAGTTGCGATCGAGCTCCGCCGGACTCTTAATTGGCTCATATCACAATACACAGGTAAAAATTACATTTAAACTTACTGAAAATAAGAAATTCCATCCTTTTTCTGTTGCTTGGTCGGTCGATTATTGCATTTTTTATACGAGCACTTGACCATGCTTTCGGTCCGAGAGCTAAAATGACACTAGTTGAAAAGGTATCCCAAAATGCCAAATGGGATACCTTTTGATACTGACGTTTTCAGGGCGCGCATTGTGAATCTAAGGGGGGCCGGCCGGAAATTTTTGATCGATGCTATTAACCTAGTGTTACGTCGTAGTACGTTTATGACACGTGACGTAAGTGATGAAATTTGACGATGTGTGATGACTTTTGACGACTTATGATGACATACTCACGGTATCAGGTTGATGTGTGCCGCGCAGCAGCCGTCGCAAATAGGCAGCTCGCAGGGAAGCGGCACCCAAGCGTACGGCTCCTCGGAAAACAGTACGTCGCCGCGACGCGTCGCTTCACGAGTCACTACGTAACGACCGACTGTGTCGCTGCGTCTATAATACAAGATACTCGTTGTTATTAAAGGTTATACTGTTTTTTACAATTATGGGAGTAGGTAGGCATTTAATAGCCAGCCTGTATGAAATTGTACTGGACTATTACAGGAGCAGATGGGCATTGGCCAGCCATTCTTAAAAAAAGCGTGATGCTTTTGCGTTTTGTCAGAAATGCTTCAACGTCATTCTGAAGTTCAGCATCATTACAGTATGCCTAGGCTTTGGAAACCGTGCGGACATCATCTTGAATAGAACAGCAAGAAAAGTTGGCATATTTCTTTGACGATGATTTAAATCGTCATTCGTGAAGACAACAGCAGTATAATAAGCTACACTCCGTTAAGGGGTCAAAACGGGGGCATCCAGAAGCTCTTGGACCATTTTTAAATAGGCTTTTGTTCTCGTTTCTCTCCATGAATAACTGTCAAATAGATTCTGCCCGCGGCTTCGCTCCAATGGTACGGTACACTTATATCTATATATATATTAGAATGAAACACTTAAGAATAATGTAAATAACGTTAAAATCGGACTCTATTTCCTAAGGTTTTTGATAATATAGTGTGCAAGCCCTCACACACTTCTTACTAATACTTCTATGAAATTGCTATTGTACTTCTTCCTGTTACCACTTACAACTTGTGTGGTGATTTCCACTTACAAATTTTACCGACCAATAATATTAGGGTTACAGATTAGCTACGTTGTAATTTTTGTTTTAACTTGTGCATAGGGTTTTAACACAACATCCATGCTTTCCGCTATGGCTTTTAGGATTGAAGTGCATGCTGAAAGAAGAAATGACAAGAAAGCCAATTTTATGCAATAATAATTTGCTGTTACAACAATCTAATTCGCGCATGCAACATTTAACATACATGCATATATAGCATAAATGAAATAAACACCTATTAAAATTATAAACTACTATTTGCTCTCGGATCAAATCAGGGTGTTCAAATACAACAAACATTATTTGGGGTATTTTTTCTACGCGAATGAAATCGCGAGCGTGTCTGCTAGTTTAAAATATAAATACCCGTCTTAAATTTATTTCGCATCGGACCTCAGAAATGCGACAATCAGCATTCGGTTTTTTGCAGAATTTTATTTTACTTTCTTATTAATCCATACGCTTGCCGCCGTTACGATGCTTTGCGGATAGTCCTAGACAACTAACCAAATACGCGCGTTAAACATAATCGTCGCTTCGAACAAAGATCTATCTAACCTAATTATTAAATTATAATAATTATTATATGCCTTCTGCCGCGGCTAAGCTGGTACTTGGATACAATAAAGAACTCAGGGATAATCTATGCTAATCCTCTGCTGAAGATACGCCTCCGCTGACCAGAGCGCACCTAGGCGCTACCCCGAGTCACACTAGCGCCGCCACCTATTTTATATTATTATTACGTAAAACAAAGGAATTTTATAAAATCCCTTGGTCAGTTTGACACTATTTTTTTATTCGGTGACGAAGATTATTTACGAATCAACTGCAGCCGTATTGTCTTAACTTGAAACCGATTACGAGTGAACTTCAAGTCGATTACCAGTTGAAAATACAATACGAAAGTGACAATCGAAGTCCAAATGTCGTTTCAAATGTCATAAATGAAGTCGATGCCGATTACCAGTTCACTTACTGGGGCGGACCAGAATTGTGGGACTCGACGACGCCCTTAGAAGGACATAATACCCACAAAAACCTCTCCGGTGTCCCTCTCTCGCCATTTTCGCCGAACCACGAGAGCATTTAAAACCTACCGCGGTCCGACTGGCGTCATCTTACAGACTTATTTATATCTAAGACCAATGCTAGTTATGTCGTTATCTTATAGACTTATTTATATCTAAGAAGTGTATTGTATTAAGTATATCAGTTATCTAGTACTCATAACACAAGCTCTGCTTAGCTTGGGGCTAGATAATTCTATGTGAATTGTCCAACATTATTATTCTTTTTTTATCTAAGACCAATGCTAGTGAAATCGCGACGAGAAGCTATAGGTATTCATTTATTTGCCAATTTATGAGAAAATCAAAGAAAATAAGAATATATCAAACAAATAAAAACTGTTGCTAAAGAAGCGTGCAATGCAATACATTGACATTATTGAGTACTACTTAAAGCGTGTAACTGGAAAGACGCCACATTTTCGTGTAGAGGTACAACATATATATATTTTCTACTTAGCTAAAGACAGTTTCGTGCAAGCACAAAAATAATAACTACTTCGCTATAGACACAAAATTGACGCTATACCTATACTACACCCCATTTTTGCTATGAATTGCAAATGGCGTTCAGTTTTAAAAGTCATGCATTAGCAAAGGCAGTGTTGCCTAAATATATATAATAAGACTGGTGGAGACCTTTGCCCAGCAGTGGAACACAGTATAAGTTGTTACAAAATATTATTTGACTTTTCACAAAGCTATAAATAGCCTAAAAAGAAAGAAGCTTTTGCTATGGTAACCAGGTAACTCATCCTCATAACTTTCTTGCCCTGTTCCCACTTATTTGGTGTCGGCACGAAATGCATTCTTCTGTCATACACTTCTTTCAGCCATCATCTCCACACCCACTCTTTTCTTACTCATGTCATTTTCACACATCCATGCATCTTTTCTTGGGTCTACTATAACTCTTTATCATCAATTTTTTCTGTTATAACTTCTCGGTCTTCTGCAGACTCTCACTACTCCGGGTCAAAAGCTATCAGATCATCCCGCCACCTTTTACGTGGCCGACCCCGTAGTCACCTCCCATCTTGTGGCTGCCAGGGTGTTATAGCATGGGCCCATCTCTCCGGGTGCATACGACTGACGTGAACGGCCCAATCCCACTTTAACCTAGCGGTTTTTTCCCCCACATCGGCAATGTCTGTTAGTGAACGTAGGATTATGTTCGGAACTCGGTCAATCCGTTTGAAGCCAAGAATGCTACGCTTTCCATACGCCTTCCATAAACTACATAAATAAAATTACTACGCGTACTATCTAACTTTTTTTTGTAATAACGTTATACAGAAATAAGTCTGAATCTGAACATGTGTCGCAAAGCGGGAATCGAACCCGGCGCTGTGTTTGTCCTGAAATTCGTGATCGTCGTCCAATGCGCCACTAGTAAATAATTAGATAGCTTTGAAAAAGTAAAGACCAACATCGAGTCCCTTAATTTTACACTGTTTTTTTTAAGATTTGCGGGATAAATACTAATCCCTTGGGAATAAAATTTTGATGGAACCCCCTCGAGGTCATTATCTGTCCAATAGGAAAGAATTTTCAAAATCTCTACATAATTGATGGAAAAATCGAACATACATACAAAAACATATCCAGCCGAACATAGAACCTCCTCCTTATTTCTAAGTCGGTTAAAAATAGTAATCTATATCTATACTAATATTATAAATAGGAAAGATTTGATTGTTTGTTTGTTTGTATTGAACAGGCTCCGAAACTACTAGATCGATTTGAAAAATTCTTTTACCAAGAAATTCTTTTAGAAGACATTATTTTCTGATGAACATAGGCTACTTTTTACGGGAAATGCTTCATTCCTACGGGAAAACGGGTAATAGGACAGTCTGGTAGTAAAAATGCAGCTAGTAATAGATAAAAGTCGCTGCTCATGCTCGACTGCTTGCTAACTAATATGTTATAATATAAACAATGAGAATACATTACTACGAGTTCTAAACTACGCCATTGATTTTGTTATGGTCCTTCCCCACTACCCATGTTGGTCAAGGCCGCCGAGTCATGGCGTTTCTTTAATCGCTTAGGCAGTTAACAAACTGTGAAATTAAATAAAACTTACGCCATGTTTATAAGAATGGTCAAAGAATAAAAGTCATTTGCTATAACACGGCCAACATGGGGACAGACCATTACATCATCCTACATTCAGCCGCTTAGGGTATCACCACATTTAACTCGCGATCAGCCAAAGCATATCAGAAAGAGGTGTATCGCTATGACATAAGGATGTAGTGACGAGAGCTGTGACGAGGAAAACAAATGTGGTCATACCCTTAGAAACAAACTACATAGAATCTCATGCATTCTAACACCAAGCAGGGATCGCCAACTATAAAAAAACCAACCTTAATTCCAGAACGCTAGAAGCTGCAGTAAACGTGTCTCCCTCGCCTTTATAGCAGTCGGGTAATACATCCTCTGTAGTGACTTCTTCGATAGCAACCACTTCCATTTTGCGCTCTAGGATTTTAACGTGTCGTTCGAAGTCAGCTGGAATAAAGAATAAATGATTATTAACGCGCTCACTGCCAAGGTGCGCCGCTGCAGAACGTGAGAACGGAGAACACCTGTGGGGTGGTGGCACTGATAGTTTTTTTGTTTTCTAGATTTATCTTATCCTGCAACCACCCTATCGACATCTGCTGAAAGGAAGTCAAGTTAGCATTTCGATGTTTAAGGCATGGATAAGAAGGGAAGTAATAGTTTCACTCCCATGTTGGAACTCAGTGCCAATTGCAGTTTTCCCATTTGTAAACTTTTGTTATCAGAATGGTATTCTTCTGAATCTAAACGCTAGCCAAACTCGATGTGAAGTGTTTGTGAACAAACCACGACACAAAAAACTAAAACTCACTTGCTTGGCAACGAGTTTCAGATATAATTCTTGCGTATTGTTTCACTGAATTATTGAATTGTTTTGCTAATTGACATTTGTTTTATATTATTTTGCTTATTGTTTTACATTTACATATATAATCATTTAGATGACTACTCTGTTGTATTAGGTCTGACCTGTAATAATAGAAGTATGTTTTAAATAAATACAAAATACAAATACAAAAATACTTGTAAGCAATATTCGTTGAAGGATGGATCTCAAATCGACAAGTAATGTAAATTGGATACTGGGATAGTGGAGACTACCCATGTGACATTATTATAGCGCACACACACACATGCACTATCCATTCCCTCACTCTGTTGAGACAGATAGACAAATCAGCCACGGGCTGCTCGTCAATTAGTACAATATTTTTAACCCTCTGTCTCACAGCTGGGTAAGGGTCTCCCACAAACTTATCCATGACTCACACTCGCGTGCATCAACTTATAAAGGGGTTTGAGGATTTTGTGTGAGTCTCACATTATTTATTTCAAAATCACCTAGCACAAAAAATGTTACGAGTTTATATTTGAATAGAGGACACTTCTATTAAAACAAATAAAAAATATCTTATAAAATAATGTCCTAAAGTGCCAGGTTTCTTTCAGTGTTAGGTTTCAGGTTTATTTTCATTTGTAAATATCAAAATCAAATCAAATCAAATCAAATCAAAAACTCTTTATTTCCATAAATACAATAAATGTACACTTAGAAAAGGTCAAATCATAAAACTAAGCACTGACACGGAAATAAAGTGATATTTTTTGATTTCTGTCGCTTCGGTATGTAGACTAAAGTAAAGAAGCGACGAAGAAACCTTTAGCCTGTTAGTTGTTATTTTTCGAGTTGGAGCAAAACCCGTCCCAAGCTTTTTTATCCTCTAGATAATCTGATATTTTATAGTAAGCCTTTTTGCACAGCAAGGTTTTGACAATTTGTTTGAATTTATTTACTGATAATTTTTGCAACTCACTAGGAGTTTTGTTGTAGAAGCGTATACATTGCCCTTTAAAAGATACATTAATTTTGTGTAGCCTAGTTGTGGGCACAGCGATCTTATGTTTGTTTCTGGTATTCAAATTATGTTTATCGCTATTTTTAGGGAACCGATTTATATTTTTATGAGTGTACAATAAGTTTTCATAAATATATTGACATGGTACTGTCATTATGTTTATTTCTTTGAATTTATCACGCAGGGATTCTCTGGGACCCATATTATAGATTGCACGAACAGCCCTCTTCTGCAGCACAAATACGGTGTTAATATCTGCAGCGTTCCCCCACAGCAGTATACCATAAGACATAATACTATGGAAGTAGCTGAAATAAACAAGTCTAGATGTGTCCACGTCTGTAAGATGACGGATTTTTTTGACTGCATATGCTGCAGAACTAAGTCTCTTCGATAGCTTATCTATGTGTGGGCCCCATTGAAGTTTATTATCTAAGGTGATTCCTAAGAATACGGTGCTTTCTACTATTTCTAAAGTTTCTCCTTTAACGTTTACATCAGCCTTCACTTGTTTAACATTAGGTAGAATAAATCTAATACATTTTGTTTTGGTTTCATTTAACAAAAGATTATTGACACTAAACCAATGAACTACTTTTGAGATTGCACTATTCACATCGTCGAAATTTGTGTTTTGTCGTTTCATTTTAAAAATTAATGAAGTATCATCAGCAAACAATACAATCTCGTGATTATTCTTGACAAGATGAGGCAGGTCGTTAATATAAACTAAGAATAGGAAAGGACCGAGGATAGAACCCTGTGGTACACCCATTGTAACTACAGACCCCGAAGACCGTTTCCCATTAATGTCAACTCTTTGTATCCTATCACTCAAATAAGATGTAAGAAGATCCAAAGAGGTGTTTCTTATTCCATAGTGATGTAGTTTCCTGATTAATGTTTCATGGTGTACGCAATCGAACGCTTTTGACAAGTCGCAAAAAACGCCTAAAGCGTCTTGCGACTTCTCCCAAGCATCAAAAATATGCGATACTAACTCTACACCAGCATCAGTAGTTGACCTGCCGCAAGTAAACCCAAATTGCTTACAATGCAGCAGGTCATTGCCATTGAAATGCCTAAGCAATTGATGTAGAATAAGTTTTTCAAAAACTTTGCTGAATGTTGGCAGTACTGATATTGGTCTAAAGTTAGTGGGGTCAGACCTACTACCCGATTTAAACAGTGGGATTATTTTACTACATTTCATTAGATCAGGAATATATCGTGGAAACCTGGCACTTTAGGACATTATGTTTTAGAACATTATGTTTTAGAACATGTTTTATTTGTTTTTGTGTCTCTTTATCCAAATATATGACATTTATTTTGCGCGATGATTTTGAAAAAAAAAATACAAATGGTGACCAATGTTCAGATGGTGGCCAAAATCTTCAAACCCCCTTTCTTTATCAACCTATGAAATAAATAAAAGTGGCTGTGGTGGTCACGGCGTATCAATCAATCACTCCATCTCAGCCGGTGGAGGTCGTAAGATAATAGGCTGTCAAACTCTACAATAGACTTCCAGTTACCTTTAAAACGATATACTGTCCAGTTAAGTTTGGAAAGCATTTGAAGCATTTCTTATTGGAAAAGTGTTACTACTCTATTGACGATTTCTATAACGATAAAAATCAAACACATCTAGCCTAAACAATCCAAATTAATGTTACGTATTTTGAATTACTATTTATTTTTACCATGTGTGTATTTTAATCTATGTTATGATTTCATTTATTTTGTATTTTGATTTTGTGATTATTTTGTGTGTATTTTAATCTATGTTATGATTTAATTTACTTTGTGTTTTGTTTCTGTGATTATTTTATATACTTTTAAACTGTTAATATTCCGACACAAATGTATTTGTTTGCGAATAAATGAAATGAAATGAAATGAAATAAGGAGAACTTTTCTATGATTTACCATCTCCACTGCAATAACCAATTTGTCTGCCAAACATGGTGATTTCGGCAAAACCCTCGAGGGGAGGCAAGTTCAGCAGAGGCCATTGTAATGTTTTACATATATGAACTGTGTCCTTTTCTACTAATATACTTACTTGAATTGTTTTGTTAATCATTTATAGCTCTGCCTTTCTATAATAATTTCAGTAAATGCTTAATTGGAATCGAAGATAATATCTTCAATATCATTAGACTCATATTATGAGTCGTTCCCTTTTTTCATGTATCTTATTAGGTAATTCTTATTATTTACATTAATATTAGTAGAAAAGGACACACTCAAACGTGATAATTATACATTAGAGCTGTGTCCTTTTCTAGTATACAAAACATATTTGGTGGGTGCTGGTGATGAGAAATGTTAAAACAACATACCAGTTTGAGCCGGCGACAGTTTGATGGTGGCTACGTGCTGCGAGGCGGCCGCCATGGCCTCTATTGCTTTATCCCTCTGGCTCATTTCGATATAGCAGTCAGCTCGACGCAGCATCAACTTGTGGCATAGATCTTTGGGGTAACCTTCTGCTAGAGCCAGAGTGATGTCGGCTAGAGCTTCCTGAAATCACAGAGAAGGAATTTTTTTACTATAAAAACTATTTTAGTTTTAAGAATTCATGAGAACAGGCGTGTGGTGCTGGCTTAGAATCTGCATCACCAAAGCTGTTCCCGCAGGTGTCGTAAGAGGCGAAAGGGATACCATGGGGGTAGGGGGGGGGGGGGGGGGCGGTCAGCAGGGCAGGCCCCACAGATCGACCAATAACTGTGATCCCAACATGTTGTTCATTCATTCAATTAAATAAATCAGATTTAACGTTTTTGTTTTTTTATAACAGCAATAATTCTATGCCTCATAGAATTAAACAAACTTTATCTCGGGAAAGATGTACCTACAGTTTTCAGTACGATATAAAGTTCCCAAACTCTAACCACTAACACTATCATATTTTGCAATTTCTCAAAGTCTTATCCCAAGCATTAATTTCTCCCCAATGACCAGACCATACTAGGGTTCTTATATCTAGAGCTGCCTTTTCAACTAGCCAGTGTCAGTGAGTCAGACAGTAAATAGTAGTTGTTCACCATGAAGTATTGTATCTCAGGGGGCCTTATTGCACCAGCCTTCTTGACAGAAATTCTAGCCCAACTTTAAAAAGAATAAATAAATGAATAACCACAACGCCACTCCTAAAAAACTCATTATTGATACAAAATAATTTTCTAGGTCTTCTATTCCTTCTAATGAATTATTCTATAATAATTAATTCAAAAGTAATAAACCATGAATAATTTTTTTGACAGAGCCTACACATTTGCTCCCCTTGGAGTCGAGACCTTAGGTCCGTGGGGTACCGAGGTTCTTCGGGTTTTAAAAAAATTATCTGAGCGTCTGGTCGAAGCGGCGCGTGACCCGAGAGCTGGTGAGTATCTGGCACAGTGCATCAGCATTGCCATACATTGTGGCAATGCAGCCAGCGTCTTGGGGACGCTTCTGACTGGTGTTGATATGGATCAGTTGAGCTACCTGTAGACTGTTTGCAACAGTCAGCAGTTTGTTTCAATTGTAAATAGTAGTATAATTTTCTTTGTGAATAAAGTATTGCATGAAAAAAAAATTAATAAATTAATTTAAAAAGCCTTATTTTATTTCACAGGGCAGAATGGGCAGAAGCTAGTTGCTTCTGCCTACGGCTTCACACACATATTTTCGATGTAATAAGTAGCCTATTATCTAAGTCAGACTATGTTCTAAATGTTCCCCAAATTTCATCTTGATCTGTTCAGTAGTTTTGGAGATCCCAGATAACAAAAAATCACATTTCATAAACTTTCGGCTTTATAATATTAGTAGGATTTACTTTAAAATCTTAAAAATTAGGGATCACTTGTTTATATAAAAAACATTTATTTATTTATAAATTCAAGTACCATTAAGAGAGATCAAAGCAATGAAAAAAAAATCCCTGTCAGTGAAAATCTCCTCCAGGTACCAATCTTGTTTACTGGAGAGTTTTAGTCAACTGTTTATTATTCTATAAATAAAAGCTTTTACTAACCTGAAATCTCTTCAATCTCAACAAAGCAGCCGATCTGTTTCCTAGTGCCAGAGAGTACATAGGGCCTTTTTGGTGGGCGTATACCACACTCTTTGTATAACACTTGTAACTGTCATTCACAAGGTTGGCACGGAACTTTTCGTTTCCTCTCTGCCTCCACAACAGGGATATATCATCAGACTTGCGTGCTGTATCACAGTTAGACACTTTTCTGCCATACGTTGTGTGCATTTGTCTTATCCATTGGAGCAGTACATGCCTGGAATAGTGATTGTTTATGGATATAAGTAAGGTAGGTTTGACAATGATTTGGAGTGAAAAAGACTCAATGCGACTGTTTGCTACAGAGAGGTTATGTTGATTTAGAATAAGAATAGAAATTTGGAAACAGCAGTGGGAACTCACTTTACTCCTTGGTTTTTCAAGAAGTAGCTCATAGTGTCAATTTCATTGTCGTTGGTTCTGTCTATTTTCTTCTCTTCTGAAGCAATCAGGAGCAGCAGGATCTCCCACTGCTTAGCACAGTCCTCGGGCAACATTACGTTATTCATTGTACCGCTTTTTTCTAATACTCGCACACGTAATTCAAAACTACGCTACAACTTAGACGAGGTTCTCTTTTTATTTACATTACATTTACTACAAACAAGCCAGGAAGCTAAGGAAATCACACTCTTCAACACCCCTTCACCCCATTTTCACAGACACAGACTGACTTGACTGACTGATCCCTCCCTTCCCTCCCTACCCTAACATAACCCAACTTTTATTTATGACTTTGACATAACATAACCTACCCTACCTAGTGCTGCCAACTATACAATACTCTCAGTGGCTGGATCTTTTGCAAAAAGTCACCAAATCACCACTTGATTAGGTCAAAAAGTAGTAGAAGTAGCCAATCGTTTACTGATAATTATAACTAGTAGCTAAGGAATTTTCCATGGATTACTATGGAAAATTCCATGAGGGCACAGTTTCGTGTTTAAATTACTGCGTTTTGAGAACGCAGAAGTTCAAAATAAAAATTATGTGGCATAATAATGTTTAGTGTGACTAGCTATCATTCAACAGCTACAACAGACAAAACTACTGAAAAAAGGTACATAAATTAGAAACACAGCTTTTTATTATTAGGAAGGGTAAAAGAGTAAGTAGAATGTTTTTGGGGAACGGCAAGCTGTATAAAATGCCGTCTCCACACCATCACTAACTAAGACTGACAAACTGAACTGCCACAGATCAAAAAGAAAACTGAAAATCACACACAAATCCTTTGTTTAGGTTTTTTAATACGTGTGTATGTTCAAATGAAGTCGCTATGTGGTCGCTAAATTGAAAAGTTGCTAGAATAAATAGCCAAACAATTTTTTGGAAGTAGTAGCTGACGGAAGTGCAAAAACCGCTAGATCTAGCTATACAATAGCAAAGTTGACATCACTGAACCTACCTACCTACTTGCATACCTAGTTTGCATAGATTTGGTTTGGTAGCGTAGCGTTTGATAGTTTGCTATACAGACAGCACGCGGGTTTGGTTGGCCTTTTATGTGTGAGATGGTTTGGGGTTTGGCATTTCAGTGACAATGAGTGACATTTCCTTTCATCCACGAGGGCAATGAGGATCCGTAACGTTTTTAGTTGAGAATGCAGATTTATAGAGCTAAGAAAACCATAACACACAGTACAAGAAAGAAGGAACGAGGAGAAAATGTTGCCCTATTTTAGCAATACCCCAAGGTTCTTCTGCAGCCTTCAGGGGTAGTTTCCGTTACGCAGCTACAAAGTGCTGGAATAATATTCCACCGCCAGTCAAGGACCTGAAAAATATAAATACGTTTAAACTTAAATTAAAAAAGTTCCTTCTCAGCGCTCAGAAGGAGGATGAAAGTCTTAAGGATAACGATAGATCTGTTATCTAAAGGTTCTTATTATAAGTGCTATATATGTCTCTTAGTGCTTTAAATAGGTACCATGGAATGCGACACGTAGGTACGTTGATACTTAAGTACTAAAATACTTTTTCATAAAATATACTCAACTTTCGGATGAAGCTTCATTTATATTCGCGCCGCCGCCCGCCCGCCCCCAACAGAAACACTAACAGTAGGTATTGCAATATTATTTAAAAAATTAATTGTTTACTCTTATATTTAGGTATAATAAATAAGTTTGCATACATAATATATATTCACACAAGTATACGTATATTCATAACAATTAAATGAAATCTTATAATTAATGATATCTACACTCACCTGACGATCGTGACGTGACACAACCCTCTGGCCTTCACTGAAAATCAGCGCTGGGTGGACACATCAGTGTGCATCCAGCACTACGCTGAGCGAAGGGCCATATTTGCCTTTAACGCTGCTACGCACAAAACAAATCTTTTTCTTTTTGTCACTATTTGGTAGTCTTAAGGTTAATTGTGTATAGTAGTTTTTAAGGTAAATAAAAATATTTTCTTTCTTTCTTTCTTTACAAAAATTTTTGTTCTACGCCAAAAATTGACGAAGTTGTGGCCAAATTACTAGCGAAGTTCACTGAGTGCCCGCCGTGGACGAGTGTGTCGTCACTGGCTCGATCGCCACCCGGTTAACCGTAGGCAAAAATTACGGTTAACCGTAGGCAAAAATTACGGTTAACCGTAGGCAAAAATTACACATTTAGGAAAAAAATTACACAACCAGACTCAGTTTTGAGACCCATCGAATAAGTACTTAATAGAGTTAACGGGCGGCGACCGAGCCACTGACGTCACACTCACCCGCGGCGGTCACTCGGTGAACTTCTCTAGAAATTTAGTCATAACGTCGTACGTCATGGTCCGATTTATAATTTAAAAAGATATATCATTCTTATGTCATAAAGAGTAACGTGGATACTAGTTCTATTGAAATTGCTATAACGTTAAGAATCCTCAAAACTGTCAAAATATCGAGTGATTGCTTCGTAGCTGCGCACAGTGCCTATCAGGGATTCCTACTTTAAAATAGCTTTCATCTCTCAAGGATTAGGGGTGGCGCGCGCACCCCTTTTAGAATGTCAGCGCATCATTGTTATTTCTTACTTACTAAAATTCCATGGAAATGAACACATGTTTTTATTGCACAACTGGTGAGAGAACCATTAAAACTAAGTAAGTACTTACCTAATTGTATATTCTGAATCAAATGAATTATAGACTTCAAGCCATTGTGACCCTTATCATTTGATAATCAGGTTTTTAATGGCCTAACTAAGAGATCGGGCCCGGAACGGGCCGCGTAATACCTACGGTAAACAAAATGTTTCGGCCCGCTCCGGGCCTCATCAATCCTTAACCGGATCCTTATCCATAAACCCCATTTTTGTTTCATCTCGGTATTATCACGAAAACTAATAGTTTTTATCATTCTAAGCGTAGTGGTAACTAAAGTAAAACTCTGGCATCGATAGATTATGTAGTTTTTTATTTAAAATTATCGAAGTTACCTTATATCCGGACCATGAAACATACAAAAAATAAAAGAAAAAACTTGGCTACCTACTTATTTAAGTTTTATCTGTACACAATCGTTGTACTTACACATAATAACAGACCATCAAGCAAGTTTCTGGCTTTGTACCTACTGTGAATAGATTATTAAATATTCCATAATATTTTTATCATTTTTCTGTTTCTTTTTTCCCCCACTTCAATGTCGTATTAGACGAAAATTTCTAAACTAAACGATTGTATAAACAAACTTTTATCTACAGTATTAAGACCATAACCATAATCGAACTCCGCGTTATTTAGAAGTTAACAGCAATTTTCTTGTTTCGCCAGAGATGTCACTCCAAACCTATATCCGGATATTTTTATCCGGAAAAAAGATTTATTTCTAAGTCTTTTCGTCTTCATTACAAAGGAATAGATTATAATCGCCGTGGTCATCTGAAGATCTGACGATTGTCTAGTGAAGGAAATAATTAATTGTAACATTTAGCCACGTCTGAGCAGAAGTTCGTTTGCGTTTTTCTCAACAAAGTAACTTGCAAACTAATTTGCAAGTCGAAAAGTTATGAAGTTATGAAGTATAATGTTTTATACCTACCAAGCAAACGATCGGTTAAAAGCTCACGTAGTTGCACATACAGACCGCAGTTGGTTGCCTGCCTGATGCCCGAGCCTACCGAGATCTGAACCTAAGCACGAGAACTACCTACCTACCTTCTGCTTAGGTACTACTGACTGGGGCTCCGGCGAATTTGAATTTGTCTAAGCAATTAGATACTTTTCTTTGACTTTGGTGTAGAAAAAGCGCGAAATATAGAGGTAGACACAAGATCTCTCAATTGAATCAGTTCAAAACTTCAAACGCAGTTAGGTACTGAGCGGTGGTGGGCAAAGTGATCTAAACGGGTGTAGAGCACTGGACGAAATAAAGCGAAAGATGGAAAGAGAGCCGTTGCTGCGCAGTATTGTGTACCTACAGATAAAACTTATATAAGTGGCCCAGTTTTTTTTCTTTTATTTTTTTGTATATTTCATGGTCCGGATATAGGTAGGGTAACTTTGATAATGTTTATTAATAAAAGAAGTACATGACCTACCGATGCCAAACTTTTACTCTAGTGCATAAAATGATAAAAACTATTGATTTTCGTGAGAATACTGAGATGAATCAAAATTTGGGTTTTTTTACAATGTGCTGCGTTGGTATTCTCGTAACCTTGAACCGCACTTGAGCGGTGTCGTCGGTCCGCGCCGCGCCGCTCAACGGCAGTTTGACCTATAATCTGCAATTCGATATTTATCGAGGGCTCTTCTTCGATAAGTTGCTCGATAAGTAGCACGAGAATGCAGTTTTTGGCGGTACTCGATTTACTTAACATGATTTTATTCCATGTTACTGCGTAGCGTATCACTCGATAAAGCCTCCACTCCACAGCCGCGATATTTTTCGTGCGACACAAGACGCGCTTCAAAATCGCGGCAGTGGGGTGGAGGCTTTTAATATCACGTGAAACTCAGAATCGGCCTACTGTACCTCTATAGAGATAAAGCATTCTAAAATGCAAGCCAAAATGCACGCCTAAATCCGTCAAAACATCATGCAATCATCGGCGTCCATTTTAGAAGCAAAATTTGGTACCAAAATTGTTTGACTGCTCGAAGTTTTACTTATTTAATTAATGTAGGTACTTAACTTTAAGATGTTTTTCTCAGATAAGTGAAATGTATTTCTTTTTGATAAAATAAATATTCTTTATACCTAGTTTCGTTTGCGTATTCGAGGGCTAGTAAAGCAACTACCTACCTAAAATTCCCCCAAGAATGGTTACCTAGACGGTGCAATTCTTTAATTTACCAAAACATGGCGCTAAAATCGCTCCTTTTAAGGGTTCCGCGCCTCAAAAGGAAAAAGGAACCCATAAAGGATCATTCTGTTGTTAGTCCGTCTGTCTCTCTGTAAAGACCTTTTTCTCAAGAATGCGTGGAGGTATCAAGTTAAAATTGACATAGAACATCAGACAGTTGTCGACCATGTCGACAGTATTTAGTATAGAACGAACGCCAAGACTTTGATGATGATGATGCTGGCGATCTAGATGATTGATTACGATTTGCAGTAAAATAATATTTTCTCTAAACGAGCGTTGCGCAATTGAGAACTCGAATCAAATCAATTTAATCTAGAAAGTGAAAGAATATCGATTCCGCCTGTAAAATTGGTTTCAATATCTAACTGGAAACTTTACTTTGCTTCAATGAATAAGTGTGGTAGGTAGAATAGTATTTTTTGTACTTAGATTATGATGGAGCCATTTGAAAATGAAAACATTAAACCGGCAAAATGTGCGTCGAGCCACGCCCCACTTTGACCCACTGAACTAATTAATCCATTGATTCATCATCGCAGTGGGTCAATCAGATAACACTCCGGAACCGTGGTCCCACTGCGATGTCCCACTGGTGGGACAAAACTTTTTCGTGGTCCGACGTGGTGGACATCGCAGTGGGACCACGGTTCCGTCACTCATTGATGGATTAGATGAGACATTTAGTTCCACTCTGTAATCCATAGCCCGGGACATGCCCGGGACGCGCCAAAAATCTCCAAGCTAATCTGGTTTGGGGATGAATGTTCAGCAGTGGACATTATGTGCGCTGATTGATGTTCCGAGGCATATGCAACTTCAAACAGAGTGCGTAACCCTGCTTTAGCGCATCGAGATCCAGACTGAAAAAACTAAAAAAAAACGTTGCAGTTGAGGGTTAAAAAGACCACCATACTATTGCACTTGGTTCTACCTACCCCTACTTACTCTTTGGCACAAGTTCAACCGAACGTGACCGAACTATACATGCTTACAACACGAATATGAGACAATAGTTTGTAATTTTCAGGCTAGGTATTCAAAATGACAGAGTTTTTTAAAAGACGTTTATTTTGTTATGTATTTTATGTAGTTTTGACACATGTGGCATACCGTTGGAATGGCCACGAACTATAGAAGTTTTCAGTGAACTGGAAGATCAGAGCCCAAAGAATTG
Source organism: Eupithecia subfuscata (assembly GCA_963564075.1). Taxonomy (NCBI): domain Eukaryota; kingdom Metazoa; phylum Arthropoda; class Insecta; order Lepidoptera; family Geometridae; genus Eupithecia; species Eupithecia subfuscata. The sequence goes on from OY751095.1 coordinate 18,001,986, forward strand.
GTATACTAACATAGTTTACAAATTCCTAGTCAGAGACCACGGAATTAGTAATTGTGTCAGAGACACACTTGGGTTTTTTTAATTCAATCGAAAGTTGAACTCTTAGATTTCAATTTTCACTTTTCAACACTTGGCATGCCCATAGCTGCTTTATTTACCTAGATCTCTCGTAAATAAGTATCAATTTTAATAACAGTACCTACCTACCTATAGACAAACATGTGAGACACAGAAACATCTCGATATATCTAAGTACCTATTTCTGTGATGTTATTTCGTACAGAAAAAGTTACAACACCAAATAGGTACTTAAATTCCGGAAAAAAATCGAAATCATTCTTTAAAATAGCCAAGAGGTTTATAAGGGTTATAAAAGCCGCCAAGCACTTGCTTCCACCTACCCCGTCACCATTATGGCATACGGTCTGCCGAACATTCTGTATACCGTAACTATTACAGTTCTCCGACCAGCTAACTAACACTTATTCAGAAGTTGATTTGACTTCAATCCAAATCATCGAGCCATAATCGAATCCCATGACAATAGCACACAATACATCGCCTACTAGCTATGTTAATTAGACACACTGACCTGATAGCCGAGAATGTGTTGCTTATCACACAACACACGCTCCTATCTGGACTACCCAAGACCTGTGACGAGAAATTGTATTAGACCAAAAATGTATATGTGAAAACGGGCCATGTTCGGTTTGTTCGTGGTTTCACCGGTAGTACTCATACCTTCTTGAGTGGGAAAGGACTCAAACTCAGTTAATTTAGTACCTCCTCCCCAACAGCCTGTATTGGTCCACTGCTGGACGTAGGCCTCCCCCTGATAAGCGCCTTGTTGGCTTTTATCTCTAGTACCTATATCTATACTTCTATACTCTATACTAATTTAGAAAGAGGAAAGATTTGATTGATTGTTTGTATGTTTGTTTGTTTGTATTGAATAGGCTCCGAAACTACTGGACCCATTTGACAAATTCTTTCACCGTTAGGAAGCTTACTTTTCAGGGAGTGACATAGGCTATATTTTATCCCGGAATTCCCACGGGAACGGGAACTACGCGGGTGAACCGCGAGGGGATCGTCTAGTTATTATATACTAGCGGCCCGTCCCGGCTTCGCACGGGTGGACATAAATTTTCTAAAAAATTGGAATAAACGTAGGTTTCTAATATTTCTGTGGCAGGACATTTTATACTTTTATCAGACTGCCCCGTTGGCATAGCGGTCGCGTGTTCAACCGCTGATAATGTGGTCCCAGGTTCAAATCCCGGGTTGACCCAAGATTTGTGTTATTGGGTATTTTCTAGCAAAAAATATTCACTGTAGCAGCCCGGAATAAGGAAATTGGCGGTGTTAGATGGTTTCGTAATATATTTTGAATGGAATGTCCGATTTGAATAATTCAAAAAGTAATCTACAGGTATTCAAACAGTCTTAATTATGAAATTTAGTAGAAGATTTATTTGGATAAGGATTAATACAAAGGATAAAATGGTCAGACATTGATCAATATTTCTATCAACTTTTAAAAAGTAAAAAAATAGTTATACTTGCATAACTACAATAGTTGGACGTATGGTATCGCTGAGTTTTTTGTAGATATTTATATAGTATTTAATATTGTAGAACATTTTTTGTTCTATCATCAATAGTTTCCGCAGCGCATGCATTGATAGACAATTTATGGCTAATTTTTTTACACCTTGGGTTACATTATTGAAGTTTTAGTAGGGATCCCTAATTTGTTCAAGAAATAAATATAGCCTATGTTACTCAGGAATAATGTAGCATTCTAATGGTGAAAGAATTTTGGAAATCGGTCCAGTAGTTTTTGAGTTTATTCGTAACAAACATACAAAAATACATAAATACAAAAATACAAATCTTTCCTCTTTATAATATTAGTATAGATAAATATATATACAAATATTGTACCTATATTACAATATTTGTACATTGATGTTTCGTAATAAGGGCATGGAGGGAGGCAGACCACAGAAATACCTTTCTAAATGTTTATGTATTATTATTATTATTATATCTTCAATCCTACTAATATTATAAATCCTACTATCCTACTAATATTATAAAGCCGAATGTTTGTGAAAACTGAATTTTTGTCACCTAAGACCTCCAAAACTACTGAACAGATCAAGATGAAATTTGGTTCCTTCCGTTTTATAAGATTTTATTTTAGGTCTAGAAAGAACTACATACCTCATCATCATCATCATCAGCCTATATTAGTCCACTGCTGGACATAGGCAGGCCTTCCCTAATGACTACTAATGAGCGCCATAGCGCCCTGTCTTCAGCTTGCCGCATCCAGCATCTGCCTGCCTGCAGTCTTTCGCAGATCGTCATCCCACCTGGCCGGAGGGCGTCCTACACTACGTTTGCCGAGTCGTGGTCTCCACTCAAGAACACGTTTACCCCAGCGGTTGTCGGTTCTTCGCGAGATATGGCCGGCCCACTGCCACTTCAGCTTGCTAATTCTTTGAGCTATGTCGATAACTTTGGTTCTCTGTCGGATTTAGGTATTCGTCACGAATTCTATCCTTCAGAGAGACTCCGAGCATAGCTCGTTCCATAGCTCGCTACATACCGAGTAGGTACTTATACCTACCTAACCTACATCTCAAACTTTCGAGCCGATCCGTTCAGAAGTAGTGGCGTGAATCGGTAACAAAAAAAATGCATCCAATACAACATCCAACATACGCATCAATAGTTTGCTAATGTGATAGGTATGATTAGGTGATGTGAAGTGGTATACCAACTTAGCATAACACACTGCTATTTATCTGCGTCCGTCCTCGTTTCCGAACTTAGCTCACACTACCGCGTGTCCAGAGATATTCAGCGCGAAAGCTTTTCTACCTGCGCGTGCGCGCCGGTGCACCTGCTACCGTCGTCCCCTCAGTATATGCATAACCGCCGCGCAATGCGCACGCCATGCCATGCACCCGCGAGTGATTTTTTGAATATTGTGAACATGGATGTGATATATTATTACGTTTTGGTTATCCTCCTCCTGCAAGGTAGGTTATTTTTTTAATAATTGGGATGTGGATCGTTCTAGATACTGGAGATAATGTTCACGCGTGTGAGATTTCTTTTTTTGTGTAGGTACCTTTTTTCTCTATAAAAGCTGTGATTTTTCATATTTTCTGTATATTAAGGTGTTAAAATCCATTCCGGCCTGCAACTTATGGTTGTTTTCCCAAGTAATTTAGGTACCTACTTACCGTTTTCAGCCTAGTGCTGTTAATTTTAGCGTCAAATAATTTTTTCCTACCGTCAAGTAAAATTTTTCAAACAACGAAGCAGGAATTTAGGGTAGGTAACCAAATTATTTAGCCTTGAGAGACCTTTTTTTAACCTTTCCGAAGCAAGTTTTGAAAATGATCTTCATCTTCGGTTCACTGAGAGCCGCTTTCTCCGTCCCCCGACCATGAAATTGTAAATTTACGATCATAGAACACGTATTTTGGAATCTCCGAAGTCTATATTATACCTTGTTGTATTTTTGTGTATTCGCTAGGTATGCAAACTACCGTTAGGTATAAAATTATATTTAAGTAAATTATCAGTTTCTCGATGTCTCGCTTGTTTGTAGGGCGCCCGCTATACCGTGTTCGCATAGAATTAGCACTTAACAGCGAGTTGAATCATGTCACTCGAACTGAGCCACGACACACGAGGCTTGAGGAGCTGAGAGAATCACTGGCATCAGTTAACTTAGAGTCTCAGACGGTACAAATATTTTAAATGTAATAGCCACAGTTTACATGGCTTTTTAAAAAAGCTATAGGCAGCTTTCTCTGGCTCGTGCTAGATCTAATTAAAGACAATGCTAAATTTCTGGATCTAAGGTGACACTAGCATGGTTATGGGTAGTATTTTTCTAGAGTATGGAGTGAAATTATTTATACAAATAAATAATTCTGGACAGTTTCCAAAACATCGTCTAGCCTTAAAGTAAGGAGAGCTTACCAATAGAAAGGTATTCCATTAAGTAATTATAAAAATATTGCGTGAAATGGAATACTAACGGAAATTATGGCATTATATTACTTATGACATGACAGCCCCTCATCAGCGAGCCAATGATATCAGCGTTTATGTACGAATCATTCGATTAAATTGAGCGATGGATCCGTGCCGCGATTGATTCCTCGTCCGCTCTCGTAATTCTAGTAATCTACGTCGCATGCGCTGGCTTCACGCTAGGCTTACGGCGCCGGCGGCGGTGTAGCGGATTCGGTCAGACTCGGTTTTTTACCCGAGAGGATTAAGCGTAAACTAATTTTATCGACAAAACGACAGCAAAATGTTGAGAAAGACGTTGCGTGCGTCTGCGTCTCTCATGGTCCGGTCGGTCAAAAACGGTCAGATAAACTTTCTGAGTCTACCCACACCACACCCTTAAATCGAAAATAATATAAAGCTTTTGTGACTTTTTCTTTGACATTTTTACGTCTTTATATTGAAGTGGGGACCAGCTAATATTTTTTTTTTCAAAATTAAAAAACCTTCGAAGGTGCTTCTGTTTTTCCGAGCAACTAGATACAGCCTGGGTCTATTCAAAAAACGAGTGAACAAGCGTCTTCTAGACTTCCGTGATACATCAACGGCCACATTTTCACTATACTTGCCATTCGGTGAGAATATGGTGTACTTAACGAATTAACGAAAAAATCACGAAGCTTCGTCAATCAATTAAATTCGTCGAGTCTTCGAGTCTACCTAAACGTCATTGATGCAAATACTGAACCTAAATAACGGTTCTCCCAGGACAACATTTGTCTGGCGACTGTTTCCCTTTATTAGGGGGACTTTGGTCCCGGAAGTGCAAGCCACCCTTACTTCCGGTATTGTTTCTGCACCTGACCAAAGAAGGTTTAATATTTTTTAGTTTAGATTTTACTTCCGTATACAAGACTTTTAAAGATTTAACCTTCTTTAGACCTAGCGTTACGTTTTAAATCTAGGTATATCATAGGGTTTTTTTTTCTCATTGGCCAACATAGACTCGTCGAGATCAGCGCTGTTGATTCACAGTTGTGTGCTACGTACTTTTAAATTTTCAATTTAGGTGAATTTGACTTATGATAAATTAACCTAAGTTACGGTTCCGTTCCTAACATTCAATCTAGCTCCTATTACATATACTGACATAATCTGCCTGTCTAAGTCCAAAATGACGGTCGAAGATTAGAGAAGTGGAGAGAGTCAACTAGGACTTTATTCTTCAGTTAGCAAGTACCCTGTAATGTGATGCTGGAAAATCTGACAACAAAATCATCAAGCTAGCCCCATATTAAGGCGCTACCCCGACCCAAATCAGCGCCACCACCTATTTTATTTAATTATTCTGTTAAACGAAAGAATTTTAATAAATCGATTGGCCAGTTTGTGCTTCCTATCATAGGCCTTTTTTTAATGGCCCTGTAAAAGATTTATTTTGAATACTTTAAGCAGAGATGCGAAGTTGCTCTTTTTGGCCACCATGGTGGGAAAAAAGAGCAACTTCGCCAAACTGGCCAATCGATTTTTTAATTTTCCTTCGTTTAACAGAATAATTAAATAAAATAGGTGGTGGCGCTGATTTGGGTCGGGGTAGCGCCTTAAGCAGAGCTTGTGATACCAGACTAGAGCCTTTCGGTCGGAAAAAAAACCACGAATATCACAAGGGGGAAGGGGTGTAGTAAGATTTCAAATGTTTTTATTTTTTCATTGAACGTAAATTTCTAAACGACAGACAGACATTTTTATCACGGAGCTTAAAATATATTTTACAAATAATTAATATTTAAACTCATATTTAGAACTTTTTAGTAACTTTTTTTATTGGAACTAACTAGACGTGATGGCTTCAGAGTTAAAACCTCGCCACATATTGCTAATGTTGCTACTAACATCACTTGTTAATTACGACGATTTTGATTGGGTTGGGACGTAGAAGCCTCTAGAACCACTCTAAATTTCAAGCCACTAGAACCAGTGGTTCGGGTTGTGCGTTGTCTGAGAGTGAGTCTGGTACTCCTTAAAAGTGAATCTGAAATAGAATCAATTAGGAAAGGCCATCAAAGTTTGCTCAAACAGAACAAAGCTGACCGTATATTGCTCGCCTTGCCCACACAGGAATGCGTTTTTTAAGCGATATCTTCGGACTACTATAAAAAGACTGGAATGTGAAATACAATGGGATAAACCCCACATTTATCGCGGTTTGATGATAGGGGTTAGAACGAACCAATGCGCCAGTTAGTATACTATAGATTGCAGCCAACAATAAAAAATCTAATATTGACATTTACCTACGTTGGCTGTATAGAACAGAATCTGTATAGCTTGAGCCTACTTACTTGTTAGGCCTAGAAAATAAGAACATAACGTGTAGGTTTCCAAGTTACAGCTCAAGTTGTACGGAAAAAATAGATATAGCACTCATTTATTGTGATATTATGTCATCAAATAACCTTTAAATAAATAAAATTTGTCTTCTCTTATGTAATTAAATCTCACTACGAAGTAACGAATTAAAAATTTCACTCTTAGCATTTAAAGGTAAGTATTGTATTAAGTTGAGAGGTATTTAGTACAATAAACCGATTAGAGAAAGAATAAAAGAGTCGGCTAGTTTCATAATTGATCAATCTTTGACTCGTAAAAACAGAGTTTTCCTCTACTTTTCCACCACATTCAGCAGTACCGCTAAGTTTTGGTTTGAATGGAATTCGTCTGTTTTTTCTGACCGTTTAAAATGGGCTTGAAAAGTCAATAGTGAAAAGGGTTTTTACCTACACCTCCAAAATTCCAAATAGCCATCGATCGTTGACCACTTTGCAAGATTGTAACCAAACCATCATGATCTTTATTTGACTACTCTGTGAGATTGTAACCACACATTTTCTATAGAAGATATAGTCTTCAACATGATACAAGTCTACAGTTGGTACATAACAAGTCTCTGGTTTGTAGAATAGTGCTACAAAATATTTCACAAAAATGACACTCGAAAACGAATCGGTGACTACAAGAACCAAGTTAAGCCCAAAAGATATCAACGCGGTCATCCTCATATCATTAAAACACACTGCAATGGAAACTCCAATGAAACCTTCGACCAAAGTAAAATAAACATTAGTCGAAGAATGAAACGACAATCCGTGCCCATTTCGGAAACTGCAGGTTTCTCGGAATGTTGGAAGAAAGTGACAAAGTTCAAAGTAAAGCCGGCAAGGATATTAATAACGCTGATCTTGACCCGGCCTCACCCGCGTGCAGGAAACTTTCACTTTGAGCTTGTGGCTTGGCTTGCTCGGTATCTGTCGCGGGCGGGAACGCGACGTGATCGCGACGTGAACAGGGCGTGATTACACCGATCTTCAAGTAGAAGTCTGTAGAGTCTGTAGAAGCTGGCCAACTTCTACAGAAAATAAGGATGATTCATCCCGCTTGGTGGGTCTGAATCTGAGAAAATAGTTTGTTTGACAGAAGTCTCAAAAAATTAACTCACACCGGGATAGAAGAGGGAGTCCATCGCCGTTTTAAATCTTATCATCAGATTTTGCTACACTATTGCGTAGGTAGGTCTCCCCAAAAGATTGTCAATTCTCTTCTACTGGGTTGGTTTGTGTTAACTGGATACCTATTAAGTCCCTCTGAGCTTCGTCGATTATATTTTGTGCGTCTTTATTAAATCGTAAGGTGTGAGTGACCCAGTTACCATGAAGCAACTTCCCTTAGAAAACGGACGATCGAAGGCAAGGTCTATGAAGCAATGGACATATAAATACTCGATTGTTTACAAGACTAGGTTATTATGACAGTATCAGTACTTTTCAACCCAGCCCTTGGATATTGTAGAAGAGCGAGATGGGTCGAGGGGGTCTTTGCAAGTAGCCTATGCCCGTTTCCGGGATTCCGATTACCTCCCTGCTAAATTTCATTTAGATCCGTTCAGTCGTTTATGCGTAAAAGGTAACAGACAGACAGAAATTTATAATGTACTAGACGATCGCTTCGCGGTTTCACCCGCGTAGTTCCCGTTCCCGTGGGAATTCCGGGATAAAATATAGCCTATGTCACTCCCTGAAAAGTAAGCTTCCTAACGGTGGAAGATAGTATAGATATAGATAATATAGTATTAGTTTATTCCCGCGGCTTTGTTCGCGTTGATTCTATGGGAACGTTTTCTATCCCATGGGAACTGGTATAAAGGATAAAATATTAGTGGATATAATAGTATGGACGACCTCTGTGGCGCAGCGGGTGAAGGTCTGCCTGCGACGCAGGAGGTTGCAAACATTTGTCCAGGGCGTTCTGGATGTTTTTTATGTATAATAAAAAAAATCTATCTATGTAGTGTATTGTATTAAGTAAGTATATCAGTTATCTAGTACCCATAACACAAGCTCTGCTTAGCTTGGGGCTAAATAATGCTGTGTGAATTGTCCAGCATTATTTATAGTGTGAAGTATGGATAGATAAATACTAACGTAGACTCAGCTGCAGGTGCAAACAGGCTGCATTATGATGATGAATATGATGATGATATATCCATATCTGCCAACATCAGTTTAGTTTAGTGTTTAGTAAACTTTATAGTCATCAGTAAACGTTAATTCCGTCGCAAATGTCATCGACCTTTTTTGTGGTTTCTTGAATGGGCAGCCGCAAGCCGTGTGAAGTAAAAGTGTTTTTCATAAAACACATACCTAGGTGAAAGTGCTTTGCCTTACGACTTTATAATAAAAGTTATAAGCTATACTGTAATAATGCTGTTTGTGAATAGTACGTATTATGGATGACTTTGTGGGAAAAAACTGTGGGAAGGTGTAGTTTTGTAAGAATTAAACAATAATGTTGACTTTACGACAGGGTTAGATGATTTCCCGAAGGAACTTTCTAGAATCACAATATACTAGACGATCGCCTCGCGGTTTTACCCGCGTAGTTCCCGTTCCCGTGGGAATTCCGGGATAAAATATAGCCTATGTCACTCCCTGAAAAGTAAGCTTCCTAACGGTAAAAGAATCTTTCAAATCGGTCCAGTAGTTTCGGAGCCTATTCAATACAAACAAACAATCAAATCTTTCCTCTTTATAATATTAGTATAGATATAAACAGGGCCTGCGTAGACAGAGTTAGGGTAATGGTATAAGGTAACTAGTTAAAGAGGGAGGTTGTCTAGAAGAGATTTCTACGTTATCAATACGAGCCATTTTATTCTTGCGATTCGGACGCGTGCTTCGTTGGTTCCTCCTGCATGGTCAATAGATATAAGAGGTATCAGCAAGAAATTGAAAACACATTCGAATCGGTTGCTTGTTTACTACAATGGATTGCTGGTTACATACATAATGGCTGCTGTCATGAAAAACGCTACTGCGTATTAAATATTTATGAGGAGAGAAGTAACTGTGAAGTTCTTCAGGACCAGATTACTCCAGAGTGGAACGGCACAGAGATGTGATAAAGTATTTAAAATAACCAATAGGTACTCGTATGTTGAAATAGCGTTTTATGATAGTTACTACGACATGAAATCGATTATTATTTCGGGTAGACTTTGAGCATTTTCGCTCCTCTCTGCTTTAATGTAAACTGGTTCTAAAAGATCCTAATGGAGTCTATACACCAAAGGGCGGTCTTCAAACAGTTCTTCAAACACAATTCAAGCGGGCTGCCGACATGTTGAGAAAACAATACTTTAACACTAAAATGTCGCACGAACCCGCTCCCGTCGGGCTGTGTTGGCGGGTTAGGTGTATAATTATACATAAATAAATAATAAATAATGCTGGACAATACACACAGCCTCTAATCCCAAGCTAAGCAGAGCATGTGTTATGGGTACTAGATGACTGATATACATAATACAATACATTACATAGATAGATATTTTTATTATACCTTTAAAATACCCAGAACACCCGGAATAAATAGGTAGCAGATCGTACAAACATTTGTTTCAAGGCGGGAATGGAACCCGCAACCTCCTGCATCGCAGGCAAAATTTTGCCCACCGCGCCACCTTGGTCGTCATATAGTATAGATAAATAGTCGTATATTATAGAAAGATTCCATATAAGCGCCGTTCCAAGCCGATCATGCTAACTCACTTCCTACCTGTACCGGTTGACATCTCAACTCATCATAGGGAATCAAAAGTACCAGCGGCACAACCAGTTGAGCATAGTAGTTGTGCATTAGGTCCGGAAGGCTTCGAGTGTAGTTCCAAGTTCAGGCGCATCACAGATAATTTGCATGGCAAGGCAAAGGTTGACCCGTCCCACTGACCACTCCAAGTTCCTGCCGAATGCCATACTTTACATCGATGAGTTGGCAGGCAAGCGGCCTGGTTCCATCGGGCTAACTGCGCATTGGGCCCGTTACGGAGCAAGAATGCCAGCCCGCTAAGATACACCACAGGTTTAGCGGTTTGAAGAGCAGCGCTTAGAACCGCTATATAAATGGGCGTACTTTAAATCCAATCGCATGAATAGAAGCATTTTTAATAAGCTATAATATAATATGCTGCTGGTGGGCTAAGGTCTCCCAATCTTCTTCCATATCAAATTTTAAGAAAAAAGCTAGTTTGATTACTTAAAAACCCTCGAAGATACTTTGAAACTCTGGTAAAGAGCTGATGAACACCATCGTAACATTAGCATTGTGGTTGCTCTGATTTATTTACTTCTGACCAAATAAATCAGAGAACATTCCAAAAAAATATTAGCCGAAATGGCATTTCAATGAGTTCAATACAGGCAGATCAAGATACTGAACCTTTAACTACAAAATAGAGTCTAAAGTCTATGATTCCTTGTTAACTTAATGAAATTAGTTGTGTTTGTGACCCACTTTTTGGCTAAGGCCTCCCTGATCCCTTCACCTAACGGAGTTTTACCCACACAGTTAATATTATCCATCAAAATTATAGGTATACAATGAACAACAAATCCATCACAGAAAATGCACAGGTATAACAATAAACAATAAAAATCTAAACAATGGATCTCAACAAGCAGACAAGCTAAAGAGACCTAAGCATGAACTAAACGTAGTTCCACACAATTTCTATCCGGGTACCTAATCTCTCCAACAATACAACAAGCTGACCTCAATCTGCTATTTCTTTCCCCTCTGACTTCAAGCTTCCGAGACTTGTCATCTCTATGACGTTCGTATAAGGTTGAGAATGTATTAGCTTACGTCACCGCTTTCACATTTCTCGAGTTAGTCGTTGCATCAGCGATAGCATCACATGTGTTTTCTTGTTGACTAATCTTGGGAAGTTCACTCATCGGAGTTCCTGCATTACATTACGTACACGTGGGTAATGTCGGTACCTACACCTTCCACGAACGCGGCCGAGACCAGACCAGACCACTACCCAGACCATAAGATTATTGTACTTGCGTGTATGTCCTAGTTGTGCAGAACTATGCAATCCATCAACCGGTTCAGCAGATTCCTTGTTCTCTCTGACGTCATTCGAGGAACAAAATAAGTATCTAGAATGAATGATACCTAGTAGGTACATCAATAAACGAACCAGAAACCAAAATAAATCTTCTAGAAATGCAGAGATTTAAATCGCTATTTTAAGTAAGTATACGAGAGGTAGGCGCTATTCGTTTCTCGTTCGTAACTTAATGATCGTGATATTAAATCATCATTAAATTTAATGACACCATTAACAGGTGGATCGTTGGCCCATCTCTAATAAAAATAATATCAAAGAAGAGATCAGTGACCCGACCTACTATGATAGCTAATTATAATTCAAAACAGGTTTGAAATAAATAATAAATGATCGGTCAAGAGCTCAAGACTTTCTACCCCCGCGGCGAGAATCCTCCAGTGCTTCTTCAGTAGGTCACGCAGTGACAGGTTGTTGGCACTTGTGCGATGACTCATACAACCTGCTAGTTTATAGCGTGTTGGTTGATAACTACTTAGAACATTACTTTGTCACTTAAAATAGTGGCCACTTACATTATTTTATTGATTTGTACGAGTTTCTAAAGTTTAATTTCGTTGGTGCGTTGTAAGGAGTTTGTGGTTTCTGTTTTTTTCCGGTAGATTCCAATAGGTAAACTCGTTTTAAATAATTTATTCTCAAAAAGACAAATATTACATGTCACTTACTTGAGAACAGGGTTTTACATAAAATTAGGTTTACATAGGTTATGGTCGTTTAAAAATTTACTCGTTCAATGTGCTTATTTTATGCGAAGAGAATCATCATTAATGATATGCTCGGTTAGTTTAGATTTAAACACATTGAACGAGGGTAAACAAATGATCTGCCCTGAAAGCTCCACTAAAACTATTGCCCCATAACAAAAAAAAATGTTATTTCGGTATCCATAACAAAGACTTCACAGCCTTTATGTCGTCAACTGTGAGTTATGATAATATAGAAAAGAGACAAAAATCAATAGTCCAATTAATTATCCTTCTAATATCTAATATTGTAAAGCCGAAAGCAGTTTGTTAAATGTGATTTTTTTGTTACCTTTTTTTGTTGAAATTAGGCGTACATTTAGAACATAGCCTAACTTAGATAATAGGCTACTTAGTACACCGAAAATACGCGTGCGAAGCCGCGGGCAGAAGCTAGCTTATTATTTATTTATTAATGTGGATTATATTTCTTGGTCATAGATGTAATTCCTGATTCAGACAGATGGTCACAGTTTACACAGGTTTCACAGGTAGGTTTCAGGTGGCAATTTCAATAATATTTGAGGCTAAAATATGGTTCTGTGTGAATTGTCTATAGCTTTATTTATAAATATATTTTTTAAGACGGCATTTGATCTCTAGAATTGACCTTTTTACAAGAGTCGGTATTAGATTCCGAAATGGATCCTGTACTTGTAAATTATTGGTGCAAAACGACACCATCAGGTGGGAAAATTCTTGAGATGCATGCTTGGCATCCGATGACAATCAAACTAGTGGCATAGATTTGGATAGGATACCCTTGCAGCATTTGACACGATAGACTTACAATATAATATACAGGGTGCCACTGAAAGGGTGCTAAGCCGAAAGAGGCTGATTCTGGATTTCACCCGCGTAGTTCCCGTTCCCGTGGGAATTCCGGGATAAAATATAGCCTATGTCACTCCCTGAAAAGTATGTAAGCTTCCTAACGGTGAAAGAATTGTTCAAATCGGTCCAGTAGTTTCGGAGCCTATTCAATACAAACAAACAAATCTTTCCTCTTTATAATATTAGTATAGATTACAAAATATTTCGCAAATGTTTTATGATTATTTTTTCAGCAAAAACCAGTGTTTTGTCATGAAGTTATTACAATAAAAAATAATTAATCCTTGAAATTCCAAAACAATAATATTAATGTGCGAATACACGTAAAAGAAAACGACTATGAAGAAAAAACGTCTCTTATTTGTTTAAATTTTTTTTTTTTTTTCAAAATATTATTGTAAGAGTCGGAAATTCCTTAAACCCCTAAAATTTCTCAGCTGAAACCCTACGTTTCACCTGTTTTCAAGTGCGTTTTTACCCTAAAGTCCACGCGTATGAAATCGGGAGCGATTCAGCTAGTTGTATTAATGTAAATCTATCGTGTTCAATGGTGCCAGGGTGTGCCATAACCAAATGTATATTAATGTTTGACCAATATTTAAAGTCAGAACACGAAGTAATTTTTTTACAGGGTCTACAGGGCCCAGGGATAAGTCAAATATTTTAATTAATGAAAGTTCATAAAATACCCTTCTACTACTTACTGTAGGTCCATGGCTCCTGAGTATAATTTTTTTTAACGCGAATTATGTAATCGTAACGAGTCTCTTTTTTAACCGACTTCAGAAAAGGAGTATCTCATGAGGGTAATGCCCATAATACCCACGCTGGGCATGCGGGTTGGGGATCGCAGTTCGGTGGTAGAATTGTTCTGCAGGGGGCGCTGCTGCCCGCCCCGGTGGATATCCCTTAGTCGCCTCTTACGACACCCGCGGGAAGAGTTGGGGTGGTGCAAATTCTAAGCCGGCACCACACGGTCTATATTCGGCTTTATTTATTTTTTTGTATGTTCTTTGATACCTCCGTAAATTGTAGATTTTTGACGATTCTTTAGCGATTGTATAAAATAGAGAATGATTCTGAGATGGTCCCATAATTTTTTTATTCCCGATTGCTTAGTATTTGTCCCGATTTGAAATCGTTTTCTAGATTCTTAACAAACAATCAAATTATCACATATCGCCTTATCTTGCGGCCCGCTTTTGTTTCTTGATACTCAAGAATTTCTGCCTGTTTTCTGATCAGTTTCCTGCTTCAGCAGAATCTTAGCAACGAACAATGAATTACGAAATTACTCATCATTTTAACCTTTGAATCTGACCTTACCCTACCTTTAAGTTACCATAACAAGCTCAAGCCAAATTATACCTATCTTATTATTAGAAATAAACATAACATAAGTAAGCGGAGTTAGCGAAGTCATTGTCGGAAATGGGGGACTCTATAGTAGTGTCAATTTACTATCACGCTTTCTTGTTTAGGTAATAGCGTAGTAAGGCAGCTGAGACTAACTACTGTTATTATCGTCTAATATACTGAGGTAGTTTTCTATAGCGTCCCTGACACAAGTTGTACAAAAAAGTGAAGAGGTTGATTCGAGGTTGTCGACAATGGTTCTAGACAGTACTAGGAATCAGAGTGTGATGCATGGTGTCAAGTTTTCAGGCTCAAACATTTAAATTTGAGTCGGCTCTCTTATGCGGAAAGTAGCTGATGTGTCATCGTTTGTTTGCTTAGTTAGCTTAACCTATCCTTAGTTAACCTTAGTTACCTTTTAATTATACTAATAAAACTGTAACAGGTCCAGTTCTGTACATTGAAGATATTTTGATGATTAATTTTGGAGGGCACTTTAATATCGATACTGAAGCCAAAACTGTTACTTTTTTCATTCATGTCTGTCTGTCTATTTCTTAAACGCGCATCACGCCAAAACTACTGAATGAGTTGGAATGAAACTTGGTACGAAATAGGTACATATTACGGAAGGACATAGTGTACATTTTATCCCGGAATTCATTAAGTTTCCCCTGGAAGAGGGGATGAAAGTAAAATTCTTTATGCGCGCATCTCGACGGAAGTACTAAATGAATTCGAATGGAACTCGGCACGATTTGAGTTCATACTACGAGAAAGGACAGAGGATACATTTTATCCCGGAATTCAGTAAGGTTCCCCTGGGAGAGGGGATGAAAGCAAAATTCCTTGACCGCGCATCACGCTGAAACTAATAAAGAAACTTGGCACGATTTGAGTTCATACTACGAGGAAAGATACATTTAATACTGGAATTCAGTAAGGTTCCCCTAGGAGAGGAGATGAAAGCCAAATTCTTTGGCCGTGCTGACATCTTCGATCCCATTCTTTATCTACACGACTTTTATCTACGACTCGGCCAGTGTCAGTGTCAAGAAGCGTCATAAACTGCGAAATCAAAAGATAATCAGTTTCGCTTCTATGACAGTGATATCGTCACAGAATGACACGTTTTGCTGTTCTACTTTAGAGTTAAGAAATGATAATTAATGAATACAGGTGGAAGGACGCGCGTCAATCAAAGTGTCAAGTTTGAAACTAATAATTTTATCTCTCTGTGCAAATAGCACCGCGCGCACTATCTGGACTTCATTAATATAAGGATTCTACGTGACGATTCTGTGACGATACCATTGTCATAGTGAAGCAATTGTATAGAAAAATTGGGCCCCTGCCGTATAATTGTAAGGCCTTGTTTTTTTGCCAAATATCATGATTCTAGGTCTACGGGAAGTACCCTACAGGTTTTGTGTGCATATGATTTCTTTGGAAATTTCAAAATATTATGACATAAACGGCTGTAACTTTTAAGTGCGTTGACTTAGAAGTTTTATTTATATCGCGACTCCAAGAGGTTACGGACTTGAGTATTTGACGTTAATTTCAACTCGACACCTCCACGCGTTCCTGAGAAAAGGGGTTTGACAGACGGACAGACAGACATACAGACGGACAACAAAGTGTCAATCCTATAAGGGTTCCTTTTCAGGTACGGAACCCTAAAAAAGAATAAAATGATCATAGATCTAGGAACTAACTGATCTAGGTTGTGTTGTTTGTCTGTTGCTTCCTAGTACGCTTGTACCACGATACTAGATTGGGCTAAATTAACTTCAATTAGTAACTTGCTACACGAAGTTGCTTCACGAGTAGGTGCAATATTGATGAGCAAATATTGATAACATTGCCCGGTGAAATAATGTGCGAAATGTATTATTACTCGTAGCTGTTGTCCGTCAATAGTGGCAGACAAGGTACCTATGTAACCTAGTAATTATAATAATGTGGGCCTTTACATATTATTATTATTTATTATTATTTTGAGTATGGCAAGCTCTCCTTAGCTTGGGGCTAGATTATACTGTCCAGTATTATCTATTTTAATTTATTTATTTAACCGCATTATTATTACATAATATATTATAATTTAATTCATAATTAACTATTATTCACCATTTCGGTTTTGGGCCCTCGCGCAATTTACTTTCTTATTTCACAGTTCTAGGCATAGAGAACCCTAGATATCGGAAATACAAACTACTTGGTCCAGTGAAAGCTGTTGGGTCGTCGTCTCTTCTACGGATCATTTACGATTTGAATGCCATTTAGAGCGAACGAGACGCAGCCACTGAAGCGTGGAAAATGAACAAAATATTTACCAAGCTTTCAAACTATGCTTTCAACTCTTCAATAGCAGTATTACCGTAAAGGGGTAATCTACAGGATGGTGCAAACGAAAAGTTGTAGAGTTTTAGCGAATTCTAGTACTTAAAATAGGTGTGTGCTTGAGAGCTACGATGCGACAGACAGACAGACAAACTGTCAGATCAGTTACAGACACACTCTCAGATAAGATGCAAATACACAGCCAGATTAAATACACTGAAACGTGCGTGTTGTTGGGACGCGGGCGCTAACAAATAAATTTGAAATAAATCTGTCAACATCCTATCCATGCAATAAGCTAACTGGCGTCAATTCATTTATTATAACTTAAAATATTTACCTATATCTACATAGTACCTACTTATATCTTACTTACAAAGTTCCAATCCCTGATATCAAATCCTATTTTGAAGCAGTTGCCACGCGAAATCAATAAAAAATAGTATGCAAACTATAGCACTCAGTACAGCTTTCCAGTAGACCTGACTTCGTAGCGGCACTCCCAAGACTTCCAGCAGTTCTGATACCACCCTCGTCAATTCATTAGCACTCTTCCACCGTCGGTAGATGGTGATGGCATTCATACCGAAAAGCACTGCACCGCAACCGGTAAGGAACACCTGTTGACAGTTTGGAACACCTGTTGACAGTTTTGCTGTTTACGACACCCCGAGACAGGCCCACCACTAGTGCGTACGTGGTGCACTCGTCTCGCCACGGGGTGTCTCGTCGGCTCTCGGCTTATCTCGGGCACAGTGTAGGTGACTCAAAGGGTGTGCATAATATCGTGGCACTCGTTGAAGGAACGCCCGAGAAATTTGACGAGAGGTCTCGGCGGCTGTGTAACGCCGCCATAATAGCTGACACATTCGCAGCTAAGCACACAGAGCAGTGGGCAAAAAAGAGACATCCCAATGTAGGTATTCTGAAATATGAAGGGATGAGCGAGATAGTTCTCATTTCAGTCCATTTGAACTCATTTGCTTCTTCGTTGATCCACATCTTTTCCGACCATCGCAAGTGATGCTCAGTGAGTAAATAATAAATAATAGTTAGTAGTTTAATGTACCTGAAATGTTTTTGCATCATCATTAACTCCTGCGCACAACGCCAAACCAAGAACAGCAATGGAAAAGGTCACTAATAGACCTCCAGACACTGTCTGTTCCCATCGGAATACCCTCACGGAGCGCATATGTATCGTCAGCAAGGATACTACTAATGACAGACACAGAAGCCGTAATGCCAGGATATATCCAAGATTTTTAGATCCAGAGCTATCTTTGGAAGTATCATCGGTTCTTGCAGTTTTCATCTCCAATCTTCAAGTCAAATTCCCAGGACGTAGTGGCTTTATTCTTTGTGTTTCCCAGGGGCCGGGGTTCGCGAGAAACTACTGAGCCGAACGTCTTTTTTGTACACAGAAAAATACACTGGAAAAAATATAACACTGCCCTGACTTTGTACAACTTTGTTTATAAATATCATAGATGAATACTTATATCAATATCTATTAATCTAAAGGGAAATCCAAAGGGCAATCCATGGAAAACCAATGATAAATAGGTTTTTTTTTCTTCGTCCAACGAGTATGGAGATCCGAATCTTATACTTTATGACTTTGACTAGATACGTAACCAAAGACCAGCATTGAACCTTACCCCTCTGTCAAGGATGAGGTCAAGGACCATGCTTTTTGATCAACGTCGTCGTCTACATTTTGTTACAAAAACTTCAATAATCGTTTGTCAGTCTCAGTCATAAACAAAGAACTTGTTTGTATGGCCGTACTGTAAGTACTTACCACGTCCCTGGTCACAAAGTACTTTGTTTCACGGGAAAGTCTCGGTATAGCTATTTATGGCCGAGTAAGGAGCTCCAAAAAAATGCCTATCTGTGCTGTAAGGTGCTGTAAAGGTTTTCTGCAATGTAGCTTGTCACTTATGTCATTATTATTGTATTCTCTTTGATCGGCATTCAGAGCCATTCTATTTTATTACTTATTTATTATTATTTTGTGGACCAACAGTGCGAAAAATTCAAAAAGAGCGGTTGTACATTCTCTTTGATTTAAAGAGAATACAATACTACGAAATAAATTCTACAAGAAATTGAATATAAACGTAATATGTTCAACGTTAAAGTTAAAGTAAAACAAAATGATTTTATAAATAGATGAATATTCCCTGTTCTGTTCTGAGGAGAAAAACTAAGCTTGCGATTCCCTCGTCCATCCTTGCAATCTTGATTTAAATATTGAACGTTTGTTTCAGGATATGCATCCGCAAACTGTGGATACCCTGGCAGGCCTGCCCACTCGTGGGTCAAGTTCTCCAGCGAGGTCCTCGTCGAGGGGACCATCGCAACTTACGAATGCGAGAGGGGCTTTGAACTGCTCGGTCCGTCCCTAAGGACCTGCAGCTCCAACGGTCGGTGGACCCCTGACGGAATTCCGTTCTGTGGTAAGTGTTTAGATTACTTTGCTTGACAATTATATTATGCTGGTAAAGTTAGGGTGTTGCGTAGACCGAGAATCTAGGCTTGCCGTAAAACGTGGTGAATAGAGACTCGAGAGTGAATAGAAATGGACGAAATATTGGAGCAAGACATTACCTGGCTGGTAGGTGGAAGTCTCTCCTAAGTCCGTGACTGTTCACCTTCTGTGTCAGTCGATCTGACCTCTGCAAAAGGATGTTCTGCTCCAGTATTTCGACCATTTCTATTCACTCTAAAACGGGGTGAATACAGACAAGAGTGATAGATAAAACCTCTCAGTCTACGGGGTGGTGGTTCTATAACTGATCCGGAGCGGAGCGGAGACGTGTAGCAATCAACATGTCTGCGGAATCAACCAACCCATTAATTGAAAACTCTTCTATCGTGGCCTCGATTAGTCTATTTTTAATTCCTCACAGCTCGAATTTAGTCCAATCCATCTCCACGTCAACCCTTTGAAAGTTACTGTACAAACTTTTTGGTCGTCTAGCTCCAACCCAAAATACAAACAAGTAGGAAGATACCATAGTAAACTTTCGTTTTCCAAGAAATCAAATCATATATAATTTTCGACTTCGACGGGACTTGAACCCGCATCCTTCCCTTAGTATGGGAATGTGCTATCCAACTACACCAGGAGGTCAAGTGACGTAGAAGTCGAAAATCTCTGGGACTTCCTACGGACTCTAGCGCCGCCGTTAGCTCCACCTACAGGGGAAACATTGAAGTTTATCCAATCCTGTTCAACTAAAGTTATATTTAGTTCGTTTTGGCGAGAGGTGTATCGTTGCTCTAAATATAAGGCTTTTTGTTATTATAGTGCGAAAGCCCTTGACCCTCAGGGTAATTTCTAAGTGGTTTCCGTTTCTTCGTTTTCATGGTCTTCCTACCACCCTTTATAAATTGCAAGGACTTACTAACCCACAGTATTTTTATAGCATTAGTAGGCCTAGATCGGGGATTGTTGTGTAGGGTAGAATAGATAACAATTACGTGACATCGTCATCGAATGCGTAATATGTTTGAAACTCATTCCTTCAACTTCAATAATTTACGCAATGTATGACAATGCGTTGTCATTCTTCTTTATTCTACCCTAGACAACTGCTATCACCGTGCTAGGCCTACAGTGTCGGTATACTATACGCACAATCCGTAGTTTAAAAACGCGATGGCCACTGATTGTTTCGCTTCACTAAACGGGCTGTTGTGTAGCGGATGGCCAGATAAGATCCTTTATGCAAACAATGTGGCACTCTCATGTTCAAAGATAAGAAGAGCCTAATAAAGTTGAATTAAATTAAAAAACGCTTTTATGGTGTTGTTTTCGAAGATAATGCGGTCCGATTTTACGTTCTCACGCGTTTTTCTGAGACAAAATGTAGCCTAAATATTATTGCAGATCTAGAACATATTGTGTGCAAATCCATTTCAGGCCAAATTTTCGTATTACTTACTACCACGCATCTTCACAAACTTTCGATACTTTTGTAATAATGTCAGGTCTGTGTTCAACAACAATCGGACAATTAGACAGCTTCGCCGATGAACTTTGACGTATAATGTACGAAAACTTGTGTAAAAACCGTCATAACAACTAAACTCGATAGTCCACCAACAGTTGTTTTGACGTTTCTGTTTATGTCTATCCTACTAAGACCCGATGGTCACATGCATTATCATCCTTATTCATGGTCGGCACATTATGCTCTCCATAGTCTTTAAAAGGTGAGGCCTGATTAACATGTGATATATTAATGTAAATATATTATAACATACCTAAATTTCTATTAACCTACGGAAGTTCAGTATATTATGTTGGTAATTCAATTTGTCCCAATATACAGCAACGCTATTACACAATACGACACAATACACCGCCAAATTGTATTCCATGTTGACATTGCATCGCGCCACCCGTGACCCACTTTTACTTTCTTCGTCGAGAAATCATTTCTCATGAGACGAGAATGGCTTTGAAAAAGCGGAAGGCATTGTGACTGCTCCCATCGCTCTCGAATGAAAGCGCCCTTTGTTTTACTGAGATTGCTTGATGCCGACCGATTCTATCGGAAAAAAAAAACGACAAGGGATGTCAATGGTTTTATTTTGTTTTATTGTCCTCTATCCAATTATTTTTGACTTTATTTCCGTGTCAGTGTTTAGTTTTTTATTTTGACCTTTTCTAAGTGTACATTTATTGTATTTATGGAAATAAAGAGTTTTTGATTTTGATTTTGATTTTGATTTTATAACTTTTATTGTGTGCGGCGATTTTGAAAAAACAACAAAATGGTGACCGATGTTAGAGCCAAATTCTTCAAACCCTTTTTCCACGGTACTAGTCAATTTGAGCTCTTTCCTACTAAAATGCATAACGCAGACAATATTTTATGTAATACCTAAGCAGAAATTTGAAATAAAAAAAGATGGTCTGAAAAGATGAATGTATAGTATATGGTATATGTGCCAATAAAAAAATAAATAATGCTGGACAATTCACACAGCATTATCTAACCCCAAGCTAAGCAGATCCTGAGTTATTGGTACTAGAAACTGATATACATAATTATTAATTATGCTTTACATTCATCTTTTCAAACGTATCATGTCAAACAAAGTATGGAAGTACTTGGTTTGATATGATAGGTTTGATTTATGGTACTAGGTAGTAGGTACCAATTAATACAGGCGATTTGAAATCAAAATCAAAAACTCTTTATTTTCATAAATACAAGAAATGTACACTTAGAAGAGGTCCAATAATAAAACACTGACACGGAAATAAAGTGATATTTTTGATTTCAGTCGCTTCGGTATGTAAACTAAAGTTAAGAAGCGACGAAGAAACCTTTAGTCTGTCAGTTGTTTTTGTTTTCGAATTAGAGCAAAACCCGTCCCAAGCTTTTCAAGGGTAAGCGGACTCTCAAAAAGGTAAAAGATAATTACACGAAAGGGCTGCGAATACCGATCGATGAAGTCTCAGTGGAGCTGATTATACATCGCTACAGGTAACCAAAACATGAACCTAACAAAAACGCCGTCAAACAACTCTGGTTGGTTACATTTGTTACGACGGCTTCGGAGGTCTTTCTCACATACCAAACACGAAAAGAACTGATTAATTTCCAATTCGCTGAACGTCCAAAACTCGCTTCGAACGTAACGGTATAGGCGCGCGCGTAACATAAGTTTTATTACGAGTATTAATATAAAGGCAACCTGTTTTACACCTGTATTGTGCCAGAAAGACTTCGATAATGAAGTATTGTATAGTCCGCGCGCGATCAGAATGGGAAAGAATAAAATCTTTAAATTTATATAACGGAGTCTGCAGGGCCGCACTGGCTTCAAGTAACCCAAAATAGGGAAGAATGGACGGCTTTGAACGAAGCCTTCACCTGCAAGGGGATCTTGCAAAATTAAATACAAGGAAAAAGCGTGAATAACTAGTATAAGCTTTACCTACTAAGAAACTTATTTTTTTAAGCTTTTTCTATTTTCGGGCTACCGTATCTCAAAAGGAAAAAAAGGAACTCTTATAGGATCACTTTGTTGTCTTGTCATGTCTGTCAACCCCCCTTTTCTTAGGAACGCGTGGACGTATCGAGTTGAAATTAACGTCAAATGCTCAAGTCCGTAACCTCTTGGAGCCGCGATCCATACAGGGTGAATGATTCCTCTGGAATGATTCCTGCTTTTTCCAGTGATGGTTGCTGTCCTTGTTAGCCCACTGATGAAAGTTGTGGAAGTTTGTAATACCGTCCCCAAAAAAATTGCTTTCATCCGTCCACAAGATTGATTTTAGGAAGATCGCATCTTCAATATCTCTGTGGAGGAGGAAACGGCAAATTGAGTCCTTCTGTGGGGATCTTGTTCTTCCAGACCTTGCACACAATAAAGGAGGCCATTACCAGGTAATTAGATACTACAGGATTATTTAAATGGTCTGCCAAAAAACTTATAATTTTCTCCCTCAATTTGGTTTGTGGGTCCTAATTTCAATAATTTGTATGAAAATCCGTGTAAATGATACCTCAAAAGAAAGAACATTAACTATGCATGTTGTTAAAAAGGTTTGCACTAAAGGAGCATCCTCCGTTTATTTTAAAATGCCGCCAATAATTGGCTTTATTTATAATCTATGAAAATTTTCGAAAACTTTAAATGTCTGTAAAAATAGAGCCTGATACCGCAGATCATCAAAACATGTTTTTTTAGATGGTTTACACATTATTTTATTGGTTCTCGTTCGTTGACGGACAAAACGAATCAACCGTCTTCTCTTTTCCGCGAAACAAGTTGATTCAATCAACTTATTATTTCATTCAACGACATACTTTGACGTTGACATACTATCTCGTTCGTTGACGGACAAGTTACATGGAAGATTGAACTCTAAAAACACCTTACGAATGAACACCATCCGAAAATGAACGAACGAGCTTCGAACCGCTAGGTAAAAGTAAAACACATTGTACACGAGCGAGCGAGACGCCGCAGTAGTCGACAGCTTAAGATTGTTGGAGAGTGAAAGAGATGAATGTATGTTTGTTCATTCCGGGGGCTAAGCGCTCCGTGCGCCGCGCGCCGGCCTTCTGACTGACCAAGAAAAACAGGGAAATTGTTTTCATTCGTTTAATTAGTTTGTCTAGGTGACACGTTGAGGTCAACGCTTTTTTTGCGCGCAAGTTTAATAATTATTTTAATATGTATAGGTAGTGAAAGTTAGTGATAATTTAGGATATTTATGGCAAATAAGGACAGTGTTTTATTGTAAATAAATAATACTAAGTAGTTCAAATGTAAATAAAGTAAAAAACAATTTGCAAAATGCCGGAATGTAAAGGCACTACAGTTTACGTTTCGACAAACCAGTTAAAAACGTCAACAGGTTTTGCCACAAGTTGACCGTTTTAGACGTTAACGCGTCAACACTACTAGTGCAATACAGTTAACGTTTCGACAAACCTGTTAAAAACGTCAACCGGTTTTTTAACCGGTTGACCGTTTATAGAAAACGGTTTCGTTTCGTTAACGCTTAACCAGTCAACGACCCACAACTACAATACACTACATGGATAGATATTTTTAATTATACATAGAAATAGAAAACATCCAGAACGCCGCCCTGGACAAATATCTGCAGATCGTACAAACATTTGTCCCGAGACGGGAATCGAACCTACTGCGACGCAGGCAGACCTTCGCCCGCTGCGCCACAGAGGTCGTCGTATATCATCACATACAATGGGGCGAAAAACCCCACTTTCAAAAATTTCTAGTTCCGCGAAATGCAACGTATACAGGAATAATACAGGAAAACCACTACGCGGAGGTCGTTCCGAGCCGTGCGTTCTCGTCAGCGCGATCTAGAGCCCGTTCAATTTAACTAGCGACATCTAGTTATGCGCGAGACAATTATTTGTGTGACGTCACTACGGCGGCGTTGTTGAACGGTCCTTGGTTTGCCAAAGCTTGTAGGTATTGATGTAAAGAGGATTTTGTGGAATGGATTTCACTACATTTCAACTAGCTTTAAGTCATCAAACTTTAGAAAATAATGATGGAAACTAAATAGCCGATTTTACTTCAAACAAGATTGTACATACCAAATTCATTCAGATTCTAATAATCTATTTCCTGCTATAATTCATAATTATTTTACTATTTAAATGCTATAATTCATAATTATTGTTTCAATTTTAAATAAAGTTTTAATTTTTTTCTATTCTTTGGCAATTTTTTTGTTAATTTCCTTGAGAATATAAATTTGTAAAATAGTAACAGTTCTAAAGAAATAATTCGCTGCAGTACAGAATGTAACGCGACAACCGACACCCTCCAAAAAAAAGTAAGCATTCATTTAAAGACTTCCTTACGCTACGAGCTAAAGCTGGCAAGTCCGTGATCGTGCCGTCTCATTTTTCTATACAATTTGGTATAGTCTCTAGCGTCTTTTTATACGCCCGCTCCCGGTGGATATCCTTTAGTCGCCTCTTATGACACCCGCCGGAAGAGAAGGAGTTTTGCAAATTCTAAGCTGGCACCACATAGCAAGCATTGCGATCTCCACCAATAAATTCGGGTGACTGTGATCTTTACCCGAAAATCCATGACCAAATTTTTTAGCTATAATACGTACCCGCATTGACCGCAGATGACCGGAAATGGTGTCAATTCAGATGTAACTAAACTAAACTAATTTGACACAACTAAAAATGGTGCCGTCCCTTTCAAAACGACCGAAATAAAAAGGATGGCATTATTTTTGGACCGGTCAAATTAGTTTAGTTTAGTTTTGGCGCCATCCGAAGTTTTGGCGATATCCGAATTGAGACCAATTGCTACCTTTTATCAATAATAAGATGAAGTACAGTCAGGCAAATAAACGACATTGCATAATAGGTCAAAATACGATGTGACTCAGCCAAAACATAATTCAAAGCTCGCTTGCAAGACTTGAGTTAAAATTTGAGTTGCACGACACCTTTTGAACATGTAAATGGATTTTGATGCCATTGTTTAGCCAAAGATGGGTCAGTTTTTGAACACGAGCCAACATAGTTAGCGCACGATTTCGTCGATACAGTAGCACAAGTACGTTATTTACATGCAATCCACGTGGATAGGTACTGCTTTTTCTATGCATAATATTTGTATCCTAATACGATGGAATAGTCAAGTCACCTAAATAATTATATAGGTAGGTACTAGCTGACCTGGCGAACTTCGTACCGCTCTCAACTTTTAAACCTTCCCTAAACTTACACAAACATTTCAAGACAAAAAATTAGAAAAAAAATTAGCGAAATCGGTCCAGCCGTTCTCGAGTTTTAGCGAGACAAACGAACAGCAATTGATTTTTTTAGATAAGATCAACAAGCTAAATAATTAAATACAGTCAATACATAAGAAAACAATTCAATAATCAGTGAGTAAAAAATATGTATAATAAACAACGAAACAATCTTGTCGTTCTAGGGTTATAAAAAACAAACACCATTTTTACAAAAGTTACTGAACAAATAATAAAACTAACGTTTTACTCACTGGAGCTGTACTTATGAAATAATGGTTGTGATTTGACTGATAAATTTATTTTAGTTTCAGATGTGTTAGAATGTGTGCATGTGTGTGTGTATGAACAATGTGTGTGACAAACAAAATCAAATTAAAGAATCCATATTACTATACATTTAGCGTGTCATTTAGCAATTTATTGAATAGTAGTGATTGACTCATTTTGTATTTTAAACTTGTTAAGAACACTGTGGACTTTCGTAGCGTCAGTTATTATTGGAGAGAAGTGCCGGTATGGTAATTCTAAAATCAATTCTTGTTCAGAGATTTTCGTTGCTGACTTTACCTCTAGCAATCATCTGGCCCCCACGTTATCTTATGCTCTTAGAGCACGTAAAATATTTTCTACTAATACTTCTTTAGCTTTGACTTTTAAGTTGTAATTCCTATTGTTATTAATAATTTATTTTAATTGTTATTTCCAGTTTATTTTAATTTTAACCTTCCAAGTCCCACTGCCGCGCAAACGTCTCCCACCCGATTTGAATAGAGACAATATGCCAATGATATGAACCCCTATGTTATGTTTACAAAAAATATTTTGGTTTTAAGATCCGAGTATAGGCACAAACAAAGGTGCCTAGTGTTTATCAAATCATCGAATTTTATTCAAGTACCAGCCCGACCAAGTCCATACCAATCTCTAAGTTGGCTTCGCTTCAACTGTGTACAAACTAAAATGCAAAACCCACTTTTCTCTTTTTCCCATAAATCCTATTTGGATCTGTGCCAGATCCGGATCGATTTTGGACCATTCTTGGACGTAGGTAGGCTCATTTAGATAATCATCATGTTTCTTTCATCATCTAGAAATATCCGGCGTCCAAGTTTCGCTCTATGCGTAGACGTCAGCTTTCATAGACTTTTGAATCTTTTGTTGTATGGACTATCTACTGGGTAGCACGGATGCCATTAGGCTGCGTTTCCACAAGAGATGTGCGAGGATGCGTTGAGAGGCTGTGTAACGACTTGAGTGTTTCCACCAGAGATGTGCGAGGTAGCTGAGCGGTGCGAGGATGTGTAACGGGCTCTTTTCAGATAAGCGAGCAAGGCTAGGGTAGGGCCACCGTCTAGTGACTACTATTCTTTCGCCCGCTTCCGTCCCTAGGACACATCCCTCGCAACAGATTCTTCGCACACATCTTTCCCTTGTTTTGTATGTACGAAAACCCCGCTCCGCGGAGCCGTTTCCACCAGAGCTGCGCTGAGCGAGGCCAGGTAAATGAAGTTGTTAAAACACATTCTTAGTTAGAGCAGCCTACCGCATGTGTTATTTTTTTGACGTGACAACGTCTTATAATTCGATAGAGCCGGCTGCACGCACGAAAAAACATGACGTCGTTACCTCGCATGCGGCGTTACCTCGCTCTGAGGCGTTCCATGTAAGGCTTGAAGTGCAAGCGAGAGCGCTCGACATCCGTCTCTCTCCTACTTGAGTGAGCGATGCGTCTGCGTTGTCACGTTCAACTATCGTCAGTAAACCGACTTTACAGACAACCAATTTCTTGACGATCTCTGTGGCGCAGCGGGCGAAGGTCTGCCTGCGACGCAGGAGGTTGCGGGTTCGATTCCCGCCTCGGGACAAATGTTTGTACGATCTGCAGACATTTATCCAGGGCGTTCTGGATGTTTTCCATGTATAATAAAAAATATCTATCTATGTAGTGTATTGTATTAAGTATATCAGTTATCTAGTACCCATAACACAAGCTCTGCTTAGCTTGGGCTAGATAATGCTGTGTGAATTGTCCAGCATTATTTATTTATTTATTTCCGTATAGGCCTTACAAGTCAAGTGTTAATACTAAGGAATTTGAAGTCTGTTCTTAGTTTTCTATACTTTAATATTATAAAGAGGAAAGATTTGATTGTTTGTTTATATGTTTGTATTAAATAGGCTCCGAAACTACTGGACCGATTTGAAAAATTCTTTCACCGTTAGGAAGCTTACCTTTCAGGGAGTGACATAGGCTATATTTTATCCCGGAATTCCCACGGGAACGGGAACTACGTGGGTGAAACCGCGAAGCGATCGTCTAGTTTTTAATAATCTAATTATTTCTACTTATGATGCTCTGAATAAAATTGCTTGACAGGTGTAAAAATGTCGTCTTTTTTTTTTTTTTTTTTTTTTCTTGTTCCTCTAACTTAATCAGAGACTTTTACAATCTTATTATAATATAAACGTTTTCCAATTTATCTTATGTCTATTGTTTATATCTACTTTATTATTTTCTAACACCTTTACATATGTATGCTATACTATATATATTAATATACATATATATATATAAAACATATTTTATTTATCTATTTCTTAAAACTACCTTCTTCGCGATCTTAATACAATAGTTTAGAAACTTGGGGCGCAGAAACTTGTCATTTATTATTGCATGTAAATTGGTGCATGTAATTTGTACGTCCAGTTCGTTCTCAATATTAAACCAACGCCAAAACTACTGAACGGATCGGCCTGAAATTTTGCAAACAGATAATTCTAGGTCTGAAATAAAACATAGGCTACTTTTGATCCCATAAATCAGTTCCCATGGGATAGAAATAATCTCAAAACGGTTCCATAGAAACAACGCGTGCGAAGCCGTGGGCAAAAACTGGTACTTAATACAATAGATAAATAAATAATGCTAGACAATCCACACAACATCCCCGGCCGCCGCCGGTCCGACTGTGACTGAGGTGGGTGGACCTAATTGGACACAATTTGAGCGTTCCACTTCGAGGAGCTAGTGCCTAATCTTCCGAATTTTACTTACATCGATGGTGTAGTGTAGACCATTTCTTTATTCCTAAAATTTTATGTAAATCACCTCGGATATAAAATGCTAGAACACGATTGTCCAAAACCCAATGAATTACTAAAGACCGATCTCTCACTCCAATACCCACTATTAATTCATGGCAAAGCCTAAGTTTATTTTAGTAAAGTTCCTTAATTATTATTCAATTCAATTCAATTCAATTCGTTTATTAAACCAGACCTAACATTACAGAGTTCTCCAATGCGTTACGTCTAGGATCGTGTTTAAGACACCTACTTGCTAAGTAGTATAGATTTTTTAAAATTATTATATAAAAACTTAAATAACTAGGTATGTACACAACATGACCCGCCTTCAATTTAAATTATAGATACAAACAGAGAAAATATATTTAAAATTCTATAGAAACAACATCATTTCAGTTAAAATCACAGTAAAAATAAGTAACAGGTGAAAAAGAAATAATTTAACAAAAAAATAATAATATTAAATCAAAAATTACAATAGCGTTAGTTATTCTCACAATAGCTGAGGCACATTATTGAATTTATAATTTTGCACATTATTGAATTAATATTCATTATTGAATTTAGAGGGGTACCCACTAGTATCCACGTTATTCTTTATGACATAAGAATGATATATCTTTCTTAATTATCCAAATCGGACCATTACGCACGAAGTTATGACTAAATTACTAGCGAAGTTCACTGAGTGACCGCCGCGGGTGTGTGTGACGTCACTGGCTCGGTCTCCGCCCGTTAACCGTAGGCAGATATCAGTTCTTAGTGATTTACTCCGAAACTATAAGTTTAGGAAAAAAAAATACAGGACCAAATAGACTCAGTTTTGAGAGACCCATCGAATGCAAATATTAAATTTTTTTAAATTTTTTATAACAGTGAACTTCGCTAGTAATTGGTCATAACTTCGTAAATTTTTGTCGTAAAACAAATATTTTTGCACTGTGTGTTATGGATTTCTTTGCTCTATAAATCTGCATTCTCAACTAAAAACGTTACGGATCCTCATTAAGACGTGGCGTCTTCACGTTCACCTTCACGCAGTGTCAGTGTATTACCAATAACCCTGTATATACAGACTCTATTACAGTGTAATTACATAGCTTGAATTCTATTACAGTGCACCTAATCATAATTGTTTATTGTTTATTTGCTTAGTAACTAACACGATTTTCAAAAACAATTACACTAGTTACATAGGGTGAAAAAGCATCATTTATCTAGTCTAAATTAAAATTATTGTAAAAATTGTAAAACATTTAAAAAAATAAATCCATATAGAATAATAAACATTGAAAATTATATAGTATTCGAACAATGAGGCAAATAAATTAATTAATTGAAATAATAAATAATGTAGGTAATCTAACATGCCTTCTGAGCGTGGGCCAGCTGCGACCGCTCACCGTTAACGGCAAGTGCTGGCACACTTCCACATGCCGTTAAATACTAGGGCTGCCACTTTCACTGCCATTTAGTATTACGGCGAAATAATGTCATTCATGAAGTTGGTCAGCCGAGTAATGGCAAAATTATGCGTCACGCTACGCAGTTTCTAAAAAAAATGAGGTTTTGTAATAGTGAATGTAACAATCTGCAATTATTTTGTATTCCTAAATGTTTAGAGGGTTAAGGAACAAACTTTTTCTTTTAGGTCTCTGTATTTCAGAACGAAAAACGGAATCCTGTTAGTGAGGGACAGACAGAGACTCGTGTCTGTCTGTCCGGTCACAGACAATTTTCTCCGGATTAAGTTGAAAGTTGGTTCCTAAGTACCTACTAGATACTACCTACTACACACATACTACACACAATCACACATCTCTGTTACCCAAACACGAACGTGTTACGAAAATAAATGACATTTCCGAATACATTGCGTTTAAAAACAACGGGTATGTTTGCCGCAAATGCCTAAAAACTAAAGAGGTTCCTATCCTACATTGCTCTATGTCAAATTCTAACGAATCTATGGTTTAAGGTCTTCCAAGCAAGACCTGACAGACCTTAAATTAGCGCCATGTCTCAAGTATGAGTGCTCTGCTCACTAGAGAGAGCGCAGATAAATAAGTGGCTTCCAACAGATTGTTGGGGTAACCAACAACCGAATTTTAAAATAAATCTAATATGCTTTCTGTCAAAAGCTGTTCATTCCTCAAATTATTCTTAGGCAACCTCTATATACAGGGTTATTGGAGATTAGGCCAGATCCTTTTAGGGGGTGATGGGGGAGGCCATTTGCAACTATTTTGACCCTATATTGTACCTATTATGCAAAATTGTGTTGAGATATTCGCATATTCGCATATTCGTCGGGTAACCCCCGTTTTACGTCTTCAATAAATAATCAAAATAAATGTGATCCAATTCAAATTTTAGTGACAGGTTTAGATAGCCTAAGTCTAATTCTTAATAACCATTAACAAAATCGTATGAATCAGCTGAAGAAAATGTTTTTAAAAATAGAATATTATTTTATTATGTTTTATAAAATACCCAAGTGAATTTTATCGGCATGATTCTTTTTAAAAAACATTTACACGTCTTTGGCTATCTAACGAGCTATATAAATCAATGCACTTACACAATTGGCTACGATGGTGAGCAAAATGAGCAACTTCGCAACTCTGCCTACACTATACAAAGTAAAACTTTTACAGAGGCATTAAAAGTAAGCTTGTGATAGGTATTACAAACCGCAAAATCGATTTTTGAAAATTCCTTCGTTTAACATAATAATAAGACAAGACAAACTTAAAAATATTAAAAACCCGCTGACGTTTATTGACTTAACAGATTTTCATAAAACATGGCTAAGAACACTCGAGATAAAATTATCTATGACACAAAAAATTAAACTAAAATCGGTTCATCCGATTGGGAGTTACGATACCATAGATAGATACACAGAAACACAGACAGACACGTTAAACTTATAACACCCCTCTCTTTTTGCGTCGGGGTTAATAAAATAGGTGTTGGCGCTGATTTGGGCGTATGCGCCTTGTTTGTTTATTTTTCTAGCCAGGTACTTACCAGTAAGCGTGCGAAATAGATTCACTTTAGCTTAGTTTTGACAAATGACTCTCACTTTCACAGCGCACTCACTGCTTGCTTACAAAAACCAGAGACGGTCGCGGATCGGTGGTTACAGTCTGAATATACTGACCTAGAATACTTACAACTGAAGTTTTGTTTAGCTTTGACATAATAGTAGGAAGGCAAATGCCTACGAAGCTTTACGAAGCATGCGCTTTATGGCGGTTGTATGAATCAAACTGGCGCGGCTGCCTTTTCTGTCTTAAAATTATGTGAATCAAAGGAATTTTGAAAGTTCATTGTACAGTTTATGATACCTACCATAAGCTTTATTTTGATGCCCATAAAATAGGTTTCTTTTATTTCCTTTATGCAGAATAGCGAAGTTGCTCTTGGTGGCCACCGAACTCTGTTTTCGCTTCTCTGTTTAAATTATACGAAACTAAACTATTTCAGATTAAAAAAGCTTAGGATAGGTTTCACAAACTGTACATTGGATATTTGAAAATTCTGTTTAACGTAATTATAAGTAAAAATAGGTGGTGGCGCTAGTGTCCGGCATACATACGCCTTATATAAAATATAGTCATCTAATGCTGGACGTGATATTTCGCACATCTTAATCTAGCCCTAAAGTAAGCAGAGCTTGTTAAAAGTTCTCATTATCTTATATATAAAAATGAAACCCGTTTCGCGTTGTCACGGCATCACGCGTGAACGGCTGGACCGATTTCGCTAATTCTTTCTTTGTTGTGTTTGTTATTGTCAGGAGAAGGTTCTTATGAAAGAAAAAATTAAGAAAGTTGGAAACATAAATTTCCACGGGGGCGAAGCCGCGGGGCGCAGCTAGTAAGAAATATAAACAGCGGAAAAATAGTTAAGTTTTCAATGAACACATGTACCTAACAAATTTCGATTTAGTGCTAGTTTTGAAGCAATCTTACTAACATTATAAATGCGAAAGTTTGTGAAATGTGAAATATTTGTTACCTAGGATGTGCAAAACTACTAAACAGATCAAGATGAAATTTGGCATACACTTAGAACGTAGGTTAACTTAAACAATAGGCTACTAATTATACCGAAAATACGAGTGCGAAGCCGCGGGCTAAGCTAGTTAATAATATAGGAGAGCGATTACTAAAACTAGGTAATTTAAAGAACACGGAAATTATTAAAATCGCCCACATTTTTCCTGATGAACATAGGCTTTTTACCACGGGAAAATGCTTCATTCCTACGGAAAAACGGGTAATAGGACAAGGGGTAGTAAGAATGCAGCTGGTCTAAAACAAAACAAGTAGCCTACTTCCCGCTACAACAGCAGCTATTTGCCAAATAAAGTCTCCTCAAAATCGGTCCAGCTAGTTCGGAGATCAGCTAAAACAAAGAAACAGATAAACCTATGGCTAAGCTTGTATTGGTATTGAGAGCCCTAATTATGTGCTGTGTGTACTATTATTCAATAAACAATTCATAATTCAATACATATACATAATTTAAACATTTTAAATTCAGTGTTTGTTAAAGGTACTTACCGCGCTACCTTTCCCATTCTGATTGCGAGCGGATCTTTTACCTACATTCTGTCATGTTGGCTTAGTGTCACACATTGTATTTTAGACGTGGACGGACATTCTGTTACGTATCCGTGTTAATTTCTCTGCTGTTAATATCGTGCTTATGGACGAATCGTGAGACAGCATTATGGGCATGTGGAGAAATCTTCGGCCATATATAGTGGACAATAGGTCAATGAATATGACAAGATAATAAAATAGACAGTGGCAAAGGCTCGCGCGTTAAATTAAAAGCGAGGTATGAATTAAGCTGGGTTAGGCCAGCTTAGCTCCAGTAACAGCGAGTTACCAGAAAGTGTACTCCTCTAATGGCACAGCACAAAGATAGTGGAACGTGGCTACTAGGATCTTTGGCACAGCATAGTGCTGGTGGTCTTAAATTCACTCTTCAATTCATACCGCTTACATCATCATCATCCACAGCCCATGGTATCCCACGGTTGGGAGTAGGGTGTAGGCTTTCCTTTGCTTACGCCCACTCGGTTCGGCTGTGGCATTACGCAAAAACCATCCATCCTGTATTGAAAGCCCTTTGAATGGCCTTCGTTATTTTCCGAATTTGTTTTTTTTTCGTATTTTGGCGAAGGCCAGAAATAGCTTTCAAATGTCAATTATAGGATAGGTCATATTTGCGGAATCGTAGAGCAGAGGTTTTATCCAGCCATTTCCAGCACCTTGTGCTTAAGTTACATAGTTCTACCTATTTTGATATGATAACATGAACAAATTCGATTTACCTCAATGAGTTTAAGTAGAGTTACGGTATCGGTAGGTATAAATTCATAGACTAACCTACTCATTTATGTTAATAAGAATAAAATAATACTTATTCTTAATATAGCTCTTACCGCGAATTCGTCCGCGTAGTATTCAGATTTTCATCTTTATTCATTTTGGATAAATTTCAAGATTAGGTATGCCGACGGTTTTCTACAAAAACATTAACAATTTTAACCAGTTACCATGCGAGATAACTCGTGAAGCAATTTATAAAAGTTGAGTTCTTAATTCCCGTGTTCGTCCACAGTGGTGAACGTGGCCGCTGGCAAGGCGGCCATGCAGATATCGACCGAGGAGGGCGGCGTGCCGCAGCGCGCCCTGGACGGCAGCACGGCAGCGTTCTTCAGCGCTGACACCTGCACCCTCAGCAAGTCGGAGCGAATGCCCTGGTGGTACGTGAACTTGCTGGAACCGTACATGGTGCAGTTGGTGCGGCTGGACTTTGGGAAACCTTGCTGTGGTGAGTTTTACACTAATTTGCCTTACTATAAAAATCTTCAAAACTCACCTCTGCAAGGTATGCTGAGGTGAATTTTGAAGCTCGGTTAAAATTAAAAGAAGAGCAAATAATGTTCAAGAACTTATAGTAGATCGTTTATTCACAAAGAGTATTACAATAAAATAATAGAAATTTTTTAGAACTAGTATTTACAATTGAAACAATTGAGGTAACTGCAGACTGTTGCAAATAATCTACAGGTAGCTCAACTGATCCATATGAATACCAGTCGGAAGCGTCCCCAAGAGGCCGGCTGCATTGCCCCGCTGTATGGCGATGCTGATGCGCTGCGCCAGATAGGTACTCATTAGAACTTATAGTGTCTCAGAGATCTTATAGTGAGCAGCTAGGAAAGTGTTAGGTTCACTCAGTGCCGGATGAAGACTACTTGATGCCCTAAGTAATCCACGCCTGTGGGCCCCCTATCCATAATTTAACAAGTATCGGTCTTTTAAAAAATACGTATTTCATACAACGAAATAGATCCATAAGTAAGAATATGTATAAACGACTAGCTGACCTGGCGAACTTCGTACCGCTCTCACCTTTTAAACCTTCCCTGAACATACACAAACATTTCAAGAACAAAATTAGCGAAATCGGTTCGTGTGTTCTGGAGTTATAGCGTCAGGAAGGAAAACCCGACTTATTTTTATATAGTAGATAAAAGATATACGTGGAGTAGGGATTACATACAGTAAAAACCAAAGCATTTTTTATTCATTTATTGAAATGCGACTTGCGACTTTTTTGGGCATTAAATTCGCGGAAACTACCTACTTATTAGTCCAACGTTTTTAGCCTATCGGTTTCTGGTGCCCTCCACCACGTGATGCCATAAGCAATTGCATAATTGCTAATAGGCTAATCCGGCACTGGGTTAACTCAATAGCTAAGTACTCAGTCCTTGAGTCAACCACAAGCAAGTCGCGGAAAGGAAAATTACACACGTTTTGTATCATTTGTGAACAATAGGGGTAGGTAGGAAGGTTGCCTGGAAGAGATCGCTTCTAAGCGATAAGGCCGCCCATTGTACTTGTCTTATGTAA
The DNA here is from genome assembly GCA_963564075.1 of Eupithecia subfuscata. Classification (NCBI taxonomy): domain Eukaryota; kingdom Metazoa; phylum Arthropoda; class Insecta; order Lepidoptera; family Geometridae; genus Eupithecia; species Eupithecia subfuscata. The sequence goes on from OY751095.1 coordinate 18,038,109, forward strand.
TGTCTCCTTGTAATGTTATTTTTATGGTGTACAATAAAGCATTTTGTATTGTATTGTATTGTATTGTAGGAAGGTACTAATATTAGGGTCAAAAATCTCAGTATCTTAAATTCCAACTGCGACGAAACTTACACAACTGGTCAGGTTGTTCACCCACTTCTTGCGAAATGGATGCAAATAAGAAGCAGCAATTCATTGTGAAGACAAATGCGGAGATGTGACCAATTGCGCACGGATTACGTAATGGCTATTGTAGTGTATTAAGTACATCAGTGACGGAACCGTGGCCCCACTCCGATGTCCCACTGGTGGGACAAAACTTTTTCGTGGTCCCACCAAACACACACTTGACCGTCCACATCCTCCCACCCCCGCGAAGCGGGGGGGGTCAACATTAACTTACTCCTAACGAAGCCCGTCCAACCCCCGCGAAGCGGGGGGGGGGGCGGGTTCGTGGCGACTCTGTGACTGAAAGGGTGTGTATATATATAATTGCACCCAGAGCCATATGTTGAACGGTCAAGTGTGTGTTTGGTGGGACCACGAAAAAGTTTTGTCCCACCAGTGGGATACATCGCAGTGGGACCACGGTTCCGGAGTGAGTATATCATATCAGTTATCTAGTACCCATAACACAAGCTCTGCTTAGCTTGGGGCTAGATAATGCTGTGTGAATTGTCTAACATTATAATTATTATTATTGGGTTAAGATCTAATCTTCTCGGTTTAAAACCGGTAAAATCTAAAGTGCACGGGCCTAAGCCAAGTACACTTCAGAGGGAGAAACTTCACTTGGAAACTCATTTTGCAGGAATTTCCTGACGATCCTACAGGTGTTTAAAATGGCAGCCTTTTTATTATTATTATTGTGTAAATGCATCATCGGGTTCATTCAGGGAATCAACACACGTACGGGGACTTCGTTAAAAACAAATGCTTCGTCCACGCATTCATTCAATCAATACAAATTTTCGTACACACTTCATCCTACTAATATTATAAAGCCGAAAGTTTGTGAAATATGAATTTTTGTTACCTAGGATCTCCAAAACTACTGAATAGATCAAGATGAAAGGCGTACTTTTAGAGCTTAGCCTAACTTAGATAATAGGCACTTATTGTACCGAAAATACGCTTGCAAAACCGCGGGCAGAAGCTAGTCATAAATACATATAAAAATAATCGTAATACTATAGTTCTTACCTCTATCAGCTCGATAAACTAGGCATACTTGCCAACTTTAAATTCATAGTGTACCAAAGATTTAAATCATTAGATTTGCCCCGACACCAAAAACTACGGCACTTTCTTTGAATGCGTGCGTTAACAAAAGCCGACGCGCGCTCACGAGGAGTAGTTAAAAGTAGTGTTAGTTTTTTTAAATATAAAAAATAATAACACTATATAAACAGGAAAAATGATAATATCGATACGTCGATGTATCGATATTTTTGATTCGATATATCGATATTTTTAGGCGATATAATTATTTTGATCAATATATCGATCAAAACATATCACTTTAAAGTTGACTTACTTGAAGATCGCGTTCCATCAGTTAGTGCTCCTTAGTATGACAAGGTACTAAAGTGCATACTTAATAATGCTCGTGACTGTAATACGGTCCCTTTTAGTAATAAAACATCCGGTGTGGATGCACAAATGCATTGAGTAGGTAATGGGAAATCTTTAAAGAGAAAATTCTCGAGTTTAATGTAGGTAATCCGTCCTGCGGTTAAGGAAATTATTCACTAAGGCAATCACTAGGTACCTGATAAGTGAAAGTTATGAGACAAAACACTGTTATGAAAGTTTTACTTCAAATAAGGTAGGTACGTAGCCTAAGCTGATGGTCTCTTGCGAGAATCAAATTCTTAAATCACGGCTCCAAGAGGTTAGGGACTTGAGTATTTGATGTTAATTTCAACTCCATACCTCCACGTGTTCCTAAGAAAAGGAGGTTGACAGACGGACAGATGGAAGACGGAAAACAAAGGGTGCCGTTGTTTCCTTTTGAGTTACGGAACCCTAATAAATAAATAAATAAATAATGCTGGACAAGTCACACAGCATTATCTAGCCCCAAGCTAAGCAGAGCTTGTGTTATGGGTACTAGATAACTGATATACTTAATACAATACATACACTACATAGATAGATATTTTTTATTATACATAGAAAACATCCAGAACGCCCTGGACAAATGTCTGCAGATCGTACAAACATTTGTCCCGAGGCGGGAATCGAACCCGCAACCTCCTGCGTCGCAGGCAGACCTTCGCCCGCTGCGCCACAGAGGTCGTCAAAAGAGGGTGTTCTATTTTGACGTGTGCCATGTACATTATGTGGTTTCGTAGCTCCCAAACGAATGAACCGATTTGGTTTGAGTTTTTGACTTGATCGAGAGGAGTTTAGGTAGGTATGTTTGAAGAAAATCGGTGGAGCTGTTCAAATTTTTGGCTGCTACTCGCCCCCGGTGGAATGGTGGATGTACCTAAATCGCCTCTTTCTAAGCCGGCACCACAGAGATAGCCATCGGCTGCACCGATTTTGAACAAACTGGCTCGAGATTGGTAGAGTCACGGGAGAGAACATTTCACTTCTGGTGCCAGCAGTTGTGTCTGTCGGACGAATACACTTTTTAAACAAACCCGACTGACAACGGGTCAAAAAGAGTGCTGTTATGTTTAATGCCATTAAACTTTACAGCCTCTTTTTTAAACATGATTAATCTAGAAGTATACACAGATTGAAACCTCCTTAACACGCAAGAAAAAGGAGGTCGCTACTTTACTTAGTAACTTCTAACGCTTTGTTTCTCTACGTGTTTGCATTTTATTATGTTTTAATGGGCGTGCATTATTGATTGTGTTAAAAGGTTTCCATTACCTCACATGATAAGGCATTATCTACGTAAAGTATCAAGTCACTTTGTTCGAAGTACGTCTACTCGATAACTTGACGTTATTTATTAGGATGATAGTACGGAATCCTTATCGTGTCTAGCATTTTGAAGTTTTGGTGAAATTTTCCAAAAGTCTGCTCTTTTAACACCTTGATTTGATGCTTAGGCCCAAAGTTTCAGGAGTGAGCCTAACATACCGCTCCACCAGCTACGCGCTACGGTCTGCAGCAAGGCCCAATCACTTCTAGTCTCTAGGGACCTATCCCGCCTATATGTATATCCGCACACACAAAAATATCTTCTAATACCAGTGTAGTAGATAGATAATGAGCTGTGTGGTGCTTTAGAATTTGCACCACCTGAACTCTTCCTGAACTGCCACTGAACTGTGCCCAAGAACTGGGTACAGAAGCGTTGGACGTCCAGTGGCAAGATGGGCAGATGACATCTCTAACACCGCAGGGCGAACCTGGATGAGATTGGCGCAGGACCGTGTGGAGTGGCACAAAAGTTTGGAGACCTATACCCAGCAGTGGGTGAAGTCGGGTTGCGGATGATGATGATGATGATGATGAACTCTTCCCGCGGGTGTCGTAAGAGGCGACTAAGAGATATCCACCAGGGGCGGGCAGCAGCGCCCCCAGCACAACATTTCTACCACCGAACTGCGATCGCCAACCCGCATGCCCAGCGGGGATTATGGGCATTACCCCCCATCTGATAACAGCCAATAAGGCGCTTATCAGGGGGAGGCCTGCATCCAGTAGTGGACCAATACAGGCTGTTGAGGTTGAAGTTGAGATAGATCATTGTTTAACCCGACATCTTTCTTCCAGGAGCGAACAAGCCAGCCGTAATCGTAGTCCGCGTTGGCAACAACCGCCCCGACCTCGCACTCAACCCTATCTGCAATCGTTTCACCGGCTTCATAGAAGAAGGCCAACCTCTCTTCTTGCCATGCAACCCTCCCATGCCCGGGGCCTTCGTCAGCGTGCACTTAGAAGTCAGCGCTCCTAACCAGCTGTCCATCTGCGAAGCCTTTGTGTACACAGATCAAGCATTACCGATTGAAAGATGCCCACAGTTCAGAGATCAGCCACCGGGCAGTACTGCGACTTACAACGGGAAATGCTATATATTCTACGATCGACAGCCGATGTCGTTCAAGGACGCCTTAGGGTTCTGCCGGACGAGAGGCGGAACGCTTGTGGATGAGAGCAACCCCGCGTTGCAGGGATTTATCAGCTGGGAGCTTTGGAGGAGGCATCGGTGAGTGACTTTTATTGCTAGCGATATTTTTTTTCGGTCTGGGTTGTAGAACATTAGATTGAACTTTCAAAACTATCTGTAGTTAATAATACTAAAGTCGTATAGGTACTAATGTCGCAATGACGGGATATTTCTAATGAGTCGTGTTATTAATAATAAAAATAAATAAATAATTAATGCTGGACGATTCACACAGCGTTATCTAGCCCCAAGCTAAGCAGCTTGTGTTATGGGTACTAGATAACTGATATACTTAATACCGTACACAACATAGATAGATCTATATTTTGAGTATTCCTTTTTTTGATAAGGTAGATCGGATTTAGAGGTAGCGACATGCCTACATAATGCATTCATATAGGCATCTATATATCTATATGCAGTTCTTAGATAGACTTTCTTATGTAGAACTACCTCTATAAAAATCAAACGTTATGATTACGAAGCATTGAAAACACATTATAACTTGATCAACAACCTTACAAATTGATAAAAAGTAGGTACCCTCTGCATTGAACAACTTTTTGAGACTCTTTCAAGCGGTGTCTTCCGATGCTTTACCACGAAAGAAACCGCTTGGAAACCTGTGGTTAAGTTGATACCACAGACATTATACGTTTCTTTCCAGTGGAAATAGTTCATTGCATACCTAAGAAATCGGTTCTAGAAAAGTGACTAATTAATTATTTAAACTGGCTGCCAAACTCACTTCTCACGATGGGTTCAAAACAAGCCATTTCATTCTGGAATGCTTGCTTTAGTATCCATTATCACTGGTAAAATGAAGTATAGAAAGCTTTTAGAAAATATTATTCGACCCAAAATCACACCGACAAACACCCTCGTCATGTAAAGTTATTAAAAACGTAATTTTTTTAACATAAACTCTTACTACTCATAGCATGATGTGATTGTTGCAATGTCTACACATTCGCGGGATTCCACACACAGAGCGAAATCCATCAGAACTCACGCCTAATGCGAATTTAATGTCCTCGATGAGGAAGCGAATGCGAATTAAATAGTAATAGCACAATCTATTACGCCACCCAGATGGCCAACTCAGACAACGGTCGACCGTCTCTCTCTTTTGCTAGGCGCATCCAACAGGCAGATACGTCCATCCAAGTTACTTTTATAAGAAGAGATCATCTTTATTCACAAAGAAAATTATACTAGTATTTACAATTGAAACAATTGAGCTAACTGCAGACTGTTGCAAACAGTCTACAGGTTGCTCAACTAATCCATATCAACACCAGTCGGAAGCGTCCCCAAGACGCTGGCTGCATTGCCACGCTGTATGGCAATGCTGATACGCTGTGCCAGATATTCACCAGCTCTCGGGTCACGCGTCGCTTCGACCAGACGGTCAGATAGTTTTTTGAAAACCCGAAGAGCCTCGGTACCCCACGGACCTAGAGTCTCGACTCCAAGGGGAGCAAATGTATAGGCTCTGTCGAGACCTGCATATTTGCGCCTCTTGAGATAGAAGAAGAAATAAATACTGCAGGCATGTCTTGGCAATGTCTTGAAGAAGCCTATGTCCAACCGTGGACTAGCATGCCGATGATGATGAAGTGCTTTCAGAGTAATTCCTGTTTTTTTTTTTTAGTTTAGCATCTAACAACAGGAATCGTTGAACTGGATTCATAGTTCCGAAGGTTTTTGTTTAAACAATGCATATAATTTCAGTTTTGCATTAGTTATTTAAAATTTTTGACGTGTCTAAGAGTCTTGAAAGGTCACTAAGGAAAAAATCATAAAGGAAATCAAGCACTGAGTTTTTGACAGAGCTCAGCATTTTTGTCATTGACTCCACCTACACTGCTGCCTCTAACAGTGTATCACTCACCCTATTGATCACAAACCTCTCGTATAGAATAGAATAGAGTAAATTTTATTGTGAAATTGTGTTACATCAAGGTCTTAAAATCAAATAAATGTTTCAACAATTTTATCCGTTTCGCACGTACAATAATAATTTTTTTACAATTCTATGGATGCAAATCAAATTATTTACATATCTCACTGTATATGCCTTATTTTAAAGGTAAAATTAAAACCGATAACCCATACTATATCTAGTTTAACTACTCATCAAAAAATTCTTTTAGATTATAGTGCACGCCATTAACAAGCCATTTCCTCAACTTACATTTGAACTTATAGTTACGCTAAAGCTAAAAGAGTTCAGTCAGGGTGTCAGAAATTAAATCTATGAGATTACTAGTTTATGCCCGCGTCTTCGCACGCGTTGTTTCTATGGAAACGTTTAATGGTAATTTATATCCCATGGTGACTGATTTATGGGATAAAAAGTAGCAGTAGCAGTTCAGTCCGATCCGTTCAGTAGTTCTGGTGTGAAGAGGTTACAAACATCCATCTATCCATTCAAACTTTCGCATTTATAATATTAGTGTGATTATGACAAATATCAATTAATTGAAAACTATAAAAAAAACCGGTTCGGTTAAGCTTTGAAAGGGCAAACTAAGAACCAATGTAGGATTCCAGAGGAGTATTTATTTTTAGAGGAGTTTTTATTATTTATCAAAATCGCTTCAACCATTTAGAGGCTTCAAGGTAATATATGGATCAGTTGAGCTACCTGTAGATTGTCTGCAACAGTCTGCAGTTAACTCAATTGTTTCAATTGTAAACACTATTTCTAATTTATTTACTATTATTTTAGATACCTTAACCTACTTATATTATAAATGCGAATGTATGTGTAAATGTTTGTTAACGCGTATCTCCGTAACTGCTTAACCGATTTAGATGAAATTTGGTGTGTAAATAGTTTAAGTTTTACAATAATACATAGACTAATCTAATTTACCTGAATTAACCTTTGAAGGGGTTATAAAGGATAGTAAAGTTTCTATGGAACATTATTATTCCTTTGTCGATTCACTCAAAACTCGGTATAAATAAACTAAAATGACGTATTTTTTTATTTTACAAAACTATAGGTACCTAGGTTAGTAAGTAGTTAGTAAGTTCTGAAATTTCAACGCGGGCGAAGCCGCGGGGCGCAGCTAGTAAAGAACAAAGATAACTACCGAAAAACTTCTCTTTCTTCTTCTTTTTCTGGTACTTATTAATTTGTAATTCTGTTAATTTTTAAGCCTTTGGTTTTCCCCTAAATAAATAAATAAATAAATAAAAACTCGAAAAACATAACCCTCGCCATTAAAAAAGGGGTTAGACAGTTTCAGCTCAGTTGAGGAGGATTTACCCCCGAATACTCGAACGGAACTCAGATCCAAGCACGGCTCAAGTGTCCAACTTTTGACAGATTTTCATTGAAAACTGTCAAAAATCGCGACTTGAGACGTAAATCTGAGTTGGGTTTGAGTAAGTATACGGGTTAAGTTTGTAGCTTCGAGCTAGCTTTTTGGGGATGTCAGATTATTTTAAGGTTAAACTACTATAGGTTAATATATAAAACGCTTCGATATTCTATAGTTTTACATACTCATCTCCTCTCCGCTCTGCTACCAGCATAATAATAAACTCGGCATAATCCAATAATCTATGATGTTTTAGATATTTTTCTACTTCACACACAGTGCAATATTTAAAAAAAATGGTTGTCTGTAAAGTCGGTTTACTGAATATAGTTGAACGTGACAACGTCTCAGAGAGAGGTAACGCCACATGAGGTAACGCCGCATGAGGTAACGCCGCATGAGGTAACGCCGCATGACGTCATGTTTTTTCGTGCGTGCAGCCGGCTCTATCGAATTATAAGACGTTGTCACGTCAAAATTGGTTGTCTGTAAAGTCAGTTTACTGACGATAGTTGAACGTGACAACTCAGAGCGAGGTAACGCCGCATGACGAGGTAACGCCGCATGACGAGGTAACGCCGCATGACGTCATGTTTTTTCGTGCGTGCAGCCGGCTCCATCGAATTATAAGACGTTGTCACGTCAAAAGCTTTGTGGGCGAATGCACACAAAGCTTTTTCTAAATATTGCACTACGTAACCTACGTTTCTAAGTAGTAGTAACTAAGAAGTATTCATTATTCATTAACTTTACGTACCTACTACTTTTTATAATAAAGTGGCTTATTCTTACATCGCACTAATACTGGCCTCGCTATAACCACGCATAACTGTTACCTACAAAGAAAAAACTGTAACACACATTCGTTTAACTGAACGCTCTATTAGAGATCCGCCACGGGCGCTGAGCCCTGATTGTAGACGCATGGGGTCCCGTGAGTGGTCGTACTAAGGACGCGGGCTCAGGGGCTATACGCTGTAGTACGTAATTTATCACTTAGGAACAAAGGAGCTCCACATTGTAGGACATATTCATTTATCTGAACGCTTTATTAGAGATCGACCGCGGGCGCTGAGTCCTGATTGTAGACGCATGGGGTCTCGTGAGTGGTCGTACTAAGGACGCGGGCTTAGGGGCTATACTCTGTAGTAAGGAATTTATCACTTAGGAGCAAAGGAGCTCCACATTGTAGGACATATTCATTTATCTGAACGCTTTATTAGAGATCCACCGCGGGCGCTGAACCCTGATTGTAGACGCATGGGGTCCCGTGAGTGGTCGTACTAAGGACGCGGGCTCAGGGGGTACACGCTGTAGTAAGGAATTTATCACTTAGGAACAAAGGAGCTCCACATTGTAGGACATATTCATTTATCTGAACGCTTTATTAGAGATCCGCCACGGGCGCTGAGCCCTGATTGTAGACGCATGGGGTCCCGTGAGTGGTCGTACTAAGGACGCGGGCTCAGGGGCTATACGCTGTAGTACGTAATTTATCACTTAGGAACAAAGGAGCTCCACATTGTAGGACATATTCATTTATCTGAACGCTTTATTAGAGATCCACCGCGGGCGCTGAACCCTGATTGTAGACGCATGGGGTCTCGTGAGTGGTCGTACTAAGGACGCGGGCTCAGGGGCTATACGCTGTAGTAAGGAATTTATTACTTAGGAGCAAAGGAGCTCCCCATTGTAGGACATATTCATTTATCTGAACGCTTTATTAGAGATCTGCCACGGGCGCTGAACCCTGATTGTAGACGCATGGGCTCCCGTGAGTGGTCGTACTAAGGACTCGGGCTCAGGGGCTATACGCTGTAGTAAGTAATTTATCACGGAGCAGAGGAGCTCCACATTGTAGGACATATTCATTTACCTGAACGCTTTATTAGAGATCCACCGCGGGCGCTGAGTCCTGATTGTAGACACATGGGGTCCCGTGAGTGGTTGTACTAAGGACCTGGGCTCAGGGGCTATACGCTGTAGTAAGTAATTTATCATGGAGCAAAGGAGCTCCACATTGTAGGACATATTCATTTATCTGAACGCTCTATTATAGATCCGCCATGCCACGTTGAGCCCTGATTGGTCTCAGTTATCGTGTGCTATGTAACGGACAAACGATACAATTTCGCTACTCTAGTCTCAGGAGATTTAGAAAGTGACATCTATGCCGCAGTTTGCCGTTTTGATTATAGTTTTCGAGTGAAACCGTTTTCTATACGTAGGTACCTTCCAAGACAAAGGGTTGAACTTTTTGTATGGAACTAGCTTCATTTACAACTCGATTAGTTGGTACCTACAGGTACTTTCAATGACAAATATAACTGCACAACTTTAGGAAGGAAGTTCCACCTGTCAAAAAATATGTCGGTATGCGAGGGTAGCATTAAGAATAGTGACAAAATTACTAATATAAAGGTCATCGCATAGGTTTCTAAAAATGACTGCTTCCCTACCGCACCCACACGCCTCCCGTATCGAATCGTGGTGCGTACCACGTGCTATCTATGCGGCGACAGCTAGCGGCAAGCTCGCTGTCACTGCACGGTCGGGAAAGAGCCGTATGATCGTGGTACCGTGGTACTTAAATAAAAACATAATGCTGCTAAATCAAAGATTAGACACTAAAATAAAAAGACACTGTGCATTCTGATTGCCATCATAAACTCACATTATTTCTGAAAGACCACCGGTCTGTCATTATTTACTCAGAGAGATCAGTGGAATTTGCACACCGCTATATTATGCTCTTTTCGTAATACGTAATTAGTAACCACGAAGAAGTAGCCCTAGGCGATAGGTAAGGCTGCCAATTTTTTTGCCGTACCCTAATTTAGTAGGTACAACCTGAGCAAAATCTAAATCGTAAACTTATTTGACAACACAAAAAATTATGCCCCACTTTTTATTGCGACCGTAAAGCGACCGACCGTAATTATTACAGCTGTCAAATTTTATGCAACACCCGAATAAACACCATTTTCTATCATTTATAAGATATGGAATGTTGAAACATAGGCATAGAGCACACAGGCATAGCAACGTGTGTACCTCCAAACATAGCTAACAGCAGTTATTCTTACACAGAAGTGACAGCAGCAGCCAATACTGGATGGGCGCAGTCAGGGACTCTCAAGACCCCAAGAACTGGAAGTGGGTGAACGGCGATGACGTCACAGTCTCTTTCTGGAACGCCCCAGGTGGTATGGAAGGCTGCGCGAGATTCGACGGCAGCAAAGGCTGGCTCTGGGCCGACACCGACTGCAAATCCAGATTGAACTATATATGCCAGCACCGTAAGTCGCTTTTCTATTGGCTTGCGATGCGAAATTCCGTTTTCTTGTGTCATTGCGGTTGTCTTTTAACAAAAATGTAGCTACTGAGAAGCGAAATATAATTTATTTTCCCACTGGCGAGCTTCCTAACATGTCCCTTTGCCCTCAGAGCCGAACACCTGCGGTCGTCCAGAGCAGCCGCCTAACTCGACTATGCTTGCTGAAGAGGGATTTGTAATAGGCTCCTGCGTCCAGTATTCCTGTGACAATGGGTATCTGCTGGTCGGACCCACTGTCAGGACTTGCTTGGACACTGGATTTTATGATGAATTTCCACCTGTCTGCAAACGTGAGTTTTAGCTACTACTATCTTCCTACTACTAATTAGGCGGCTAAGGTATTAAACCGGTCTTCTTCTGTTAGATAAATTGGTGAATTTTATTCAGAGAGGATTACTTTCGTGATTTAACACTTTCATGGCCCACGACGCAGTGCCGAGGCTTAGCATTGAATCCGTAAAGGAGATGAATAATTGATGTTTTCTAATAAAAAAGGACTTCTGGCAGATACTGGATGCAGCAGGCTGAAACATATCTAGCGCTGCGGCGCTCCTTAGGGGAGGATATGTCGTGTAGATCACAGGACTTGCTTAGGCTGATGATGTTAGAATTGTTCTATCTCACGAAGTTCGTTGGGCTATGTATGTCAGAGTGAATGCATATACACATTGTTTTAGTGTGCGTAAGCTTAGAAGCAATCAGTCTCGCCCGAGACGCGGTCCGGGTCACTAGTGCTCATTGTATTCACGTCAGATTTTGGTAGCGAGTACCGTCAGCATGACAACTAAGCGCAACGTCACTACTACAACCAGGGCTAAACGGACTTCGTGAGATAGAACAACTATGCGTCTATTAGATAGAACATATCATATCAAAAGGTTTATGTATTGAACGCGATCGCGACAGCAATCTATTCGGAATAAAGGCACCGGCTCAATATTAAGTAGGTATGCATATACTCTTTGCTTTGGCATGCATTCGGTGGGCCAAAAGCAACAGCTCTTTTTTTTTTTATTCAGCCTATTCCGTCCCACAGCTGGTCAAAGGCCTCCCCCAAATGTTTCCACTCCGTGCTGACAGAACTCTTAAGAGTAATTAATAATAAATAATGCTGGACAATTCACACAGCATTATCTAGACAATAATAGATCTGCTTAGTTTGGGGCTAGCCCCAAGCTAAGCAGAGCTTGTGTTATGGATACTAGATAACTGATATACTTATTACAATACACTACATAGATAGATACTATTTATTATACATAGAAACACATCCAGAACACCCTGAATAAATATCTGCAGATCGTACAAATATTTGTCCCGAGGCGGGAATCGAACCCGCAACCTCCTGCGTCGCAGGCGGACCATCGCCCGCTGCGCCACAGAGGTTGTCTCGAATTCTAGACTCGATTCTTATAACCATATGGTTCATTTCCAGATATCGAGTGCGGTTTCCCGGCCACGATCGCGCACGGAGGCTACAGCCTTCTCAACGGATCTGTCTCCTATCTCTCACACGTACAGTACTCCTGCAAGCCAGGTTACGAGATGGTGGGACGGGCGCGACTGGTGTGTGATATCGACGAGCGCTGGAACGGACCACCGCCGAGATGCGAAGGTTAGTGATAGGTGGCACTTCGGCACAGCGAACGAAACTGAACCGTCACGCTCGTGTCGGTTACGCTCAATCACGTTTACTACTCTGCTATAATCATCATCCCATTTTTAAAACGAAAACTTCAACGCGCTTTTTCTGAACACTGAAGAAACTGAACCGTCACGCTCAAGTCGGTTACGGTCAATCATGTTTTATAAGTTTCAATCGTTACTGTCTAACAAGGAAGGAGTCGCAAGGAGTGCTTCGTATTCCTATGTTGTCACTTCTATCGCGTCTGCGTTCATAAGCCCATATCATCTTCTTTCATTAGGAACTTTGTATGAGAGAGTTGTTGGAGAGTTGCAATTAATCTAAACTAAACATTGACTAACCTACAGTGGCGTTCATCGTTAGATGACCCCCTCCCCCCCGGCAGGGTTCAAAATCTCGTAATACACCGTTTTGGTTTTATATGTTTAAATTTATTTTTATTTATCACGGTTTGCCATCTTTATTACACCGAAAGATCCTAGTTTCAAAATAGTTCCGTATTCATAGAAATTGACTTCGAACGTAACAACAACTAACAGGGGGGTCAGCTAACAATTAAAGCCAGTGTACGTGTAAACAGATCTAGTAGTAAAGATGCGCTCTGCATCTTTACCACTTTATCTGTTTACATTTTTATCTCTTGATGAAATTTCACTAGGAACTTTGATTCACAGTGGATTCACAATTGTTAGCAGATTCTGTAAAAAAATTGTACCCCAGTGTTAACCTACCAAACCAACACCAAGTACTTAAACGGTTCAATATTACAATAGCAACGCAGTCTTCCTGCTTTCATCTCGCTATCGCCACAGATCTCGACAATTGCAGTAATTATACAGCGCATCTCCAATCTCACGGCGACATCAATTTCTCACAAGACCACATAATCAATGGCAGGTATGGCAAGGGTGATGACTTTCTTTGCCGCCGGCGCTGGCATTTGGGTCATAATCGTAAAGTTTACTTCGCTCCTCGTAGATAATAAACTCATATAATTACTCATATCATTTAAAAAACTCATAATATGAAGTCAACTAGAAATCGTTGAGACTCCGTAAACATCCCATAGAGCGGTTATAGTTAGACAGGAATAGCAATGTTTGCCAATAACGTGCAATTTCTGTATTATTATTTACTCGTTTATGCCCGCGGCTTCGCACGCGTTGTTTTTATGGAAACGTTTAAAGGAGATTTCTATCCTAAAACTGATTTATTGGATAAAAAGTAGCCAATGTTTGATTGATGGATCGGGCTGAAATTTCAAAAACTCTAAACCTGAGTTTTTGAAACTTCAGTCCGATCCGTTCAGTAGTTTTGGCGTGAAGAGGTAACAAACATCCATCCATCGATCCAAACTTTCACATTTATATTATTATAGTGTGATTGATTATATGTATTATTAGTGTGATGCGATGTGATGCGATTAACAAGACCTGTATGCGATTAACCCAAGACCGATGTAAGAAGCACATACATATTAGTAAACCTACACCCAGCAGTGACTGATAACGATGACTCGTGATTGCGTTGAGTGATGCGCGTTATAATACGATTAGCAGGTGATTTTTAACTTCCCCAGCAAAAAAGAGGGTGTTGTAAGTTCTGACGTTGTGTCTGTATATCTGTTTAATGATACGTGGTTCCCGAGCAGACCAACAGATTTATTAAGTGCCTATTTTTTTCGTCTAAAAGGAGGCTACCTACATTCTAAACTGATGTTTAATAATAATCGGCTCTGATTGTATGCTGGTTCGAAGTAAAATTATCGAGTAGGTTTAGATTTTTGGCAAAACAGCCTGTTATAGTAAATGAGGCAGCTGGAGAAAAAGAAACCTCTTACTAGTTTTAGCGCACTTTAATACCTATGCATGTGACTTCAAAATAGCTAAAAAAAAATATGCGTATTCTCTATAACGCCATATAATTATTTGTATTTTTTGATGTTTTTATTGTAAAATTTACCCATTGAAAAATTGAAAAGTAGATATTTTAAATCTCAATTGCAAAATTTCTAAACGCCTAGGCATTGGCTAGAGCGGACATGACGTCACGATTCACACTTTCTCTTCTTTTATTTACTTACTTCTTTTTTTCTCGAGATGATAACTACAGAGGTCCTGACAAAAGGTTTTATTCTGATTGATAAATCAATGAAGAAGCAGAAACACCGGCAGTGTGAAGGATGACGTCACAGATAAATCGCGCCATTATGGCAGCGTTTTTAACACCCGAAAATTATTGTAGTTTTGATTTGTATTTTTTAACTAGTGATTGCCAAATTTAGTGAGTGTCTTATAATTTTTCGGTTAAATAATGACCTAAAAAATAGATTAAAACAATTAACACATAAAAAATTGGTTGTCTGTAAAGTCGGTTTACTGACGATAGTTGAACGTGACAACGCAGACGCATCGCTCACTCAAGTAGGAGAGAGACGGATGTCGAGCGCTCTCGCTTGCACTTCAAGCCTTACATGGAACGCCTCAGAGCGAGGTAACGCCGCATGACGTCATGTTTTTTCGTGCGTGCAGCCGGCTCTATCGAATTATAAGACGTTGTCACGTCAAAATAGACTAAAACAATTTAAAAAATCTAAGCCCTATTGTGACCCTATTGTGTTTGTAAATCCCACAGCGATCCACTGCGCGGATCCACCAGAGATAACAAACGGGCGAGCAACTCTGACCCTCAACTCGACGTCATTCGGCTCTGTGATGGAATATACATGCGCGCCCGGGTTCCAGCTGCAAGGAGCGGAGCGGGCGCAGTGCCTGTCTAGCGGTCTATGGGACCAGGCACCGCCTGTTTGCCAACGTGAGTGAATCTAACAAAATAGACATTCGACTGAGTGGTCCGGGCACAGATTAGCAGAGCTATTCAGAGTCTTCGTTGCCTAGTCATTGATATGGAATTAAATATTTGAGCGATAAAATTCATTTCTCTTAATAACTTCTATGATAAGCAAGGAGTTTAATTACCACAAAAGTAAATCAGCCACAAATTAAAACAAATCTTATCACAATCTCGTCAAATCGTAGACCTTTATGAATCCATGTTAAGTACAATAAAGAATGATTATACTTATTGGAGCTTTTTTACTAACAAATCTCTCATATTATTAATGCTCCAAAACTAGCACTAAATTGTAATTTGTTAAAACATGGGATCATAGAAAATGTTTTACCATTTATGGAAAACTTCATTGCCGCTGTTTATGTTCCTTTTAGAACTCAGAAAATATTAAAAACCGCAAAAATATTTGAATTTCGCGCAAATCTGTGTCAGATTCCGTGTCGATGACTAGTTACCAAGAGTTGCTGTGCTGGTAAAGTTACTGCCCGGGGTCCAATGGCAAAAGGGGCGGCGCGAGCGTAGTGCTTATCTACTGTGGTCTGTGGGACCAGTCACTGGTTCGCCAACTTGTGTGTGACTAGAGTTAGACGTAGATTTTCATGGTAAAACCACTCTACCAATGTGTGACGGAAGGTCACTTGTTTGCGCCAACCACCACACTCGAAGCGGTACTTTTCTAGCCGTAATTCTGGCTGACCTTCCCCAGGCCTCCTAAAATAGCCCGTTTGTGGAAACTTTCTTGCTGTGTAGGTGGTATCTACTTAGTGGTGATTGAAGATACTTATTATGGTAGATTAATAATCCTGGTAGAAGCTGCCCATTTCCTAATGCAATAAGATTCTGCGGAATCCACAGACTGGGTTTATTCTTGGGTCTCCACTCTAAGTGAAAACTGAATTTTTAACCTTTTTCTCTCCTCGACAGGCGATGAACCTTCAACGACCACCACCACGACAACAACGACCACTACCACCAAACCCACGCCAAAGGCGACCTCACCCCCTGAACCGACCACTCCTCGCCTAATCCTCCGTCGAACCTCCCCGCGCCCGGCTTCCTCTCCCACCCCGTTCCTCCCGACAGAAACCAGGCACGAGCGGCCCCGACCGCGGCCGAAGACGACGGAACGGCCTACGACCAAAGTGTACGAGGTGCCGCCGGAAAGGAACGCCACGGTGCAAGACAGCCTGGAGTCACCGACTAGCCATATCCCGCATATTATCGTCGCAAACCATCCGAGAGAACATCAGGTAAATACTGAACTACAGTACCCGCCGATAAATATTGCACATCGACCGTTAGAAAGAGACAATAGGCTAATTTCGGCTTTGTAGAGCGTTATCTCTGTCGCACGATTTGTCAGTCGTTGTTCAAGTGCGTCGGTCGCGTCCAATTCACAATATATACCTACCTAATAGAGTTAGAAACACCCCCCAATTTAAATAATTTAAAGTTGTACTATCTATGGCATCTTTAGGAAAAAGAGGGAAACCTTTACCCCATTGAGAGCACAGAGAGAAATAGAAGGAATTGAGAATTAGAATTATTATTGTTTTTAGTAGATTGTCTCACTTTCCAAAATAAATAAATAAATACGTAAACATGATGTGTATAATGTTTTTTATTTTATTATACCCCGGCCTAAAGACAGCACTTATAGAAAAAAAAATATCCTATTTTGTACAAAGTATAAAAAGAAATATCAAAAGAAGCAAATCATAATTATTTAACAGCTCCTAATAGATGCCGGACTGTTAGTATTTCTTGCGACAGAGATAACTCTCTACGAAGCCTAAACTATCTGATTGTCTCTTTCCAAAGGTTGAAGAGCAAAATTGATCGCCGGATACCTACTGTACCTGTGTGTATCTTCACGCGTACGAACATGCCTCCCCCAAACCAAACAGAGTTGGTTTTGACATAACCAACACGCTAGCCAGGCGAATGGTACCAAACCACGTCCCCATAATCTTAATACTGTCGTGTCGCGAGCCATCGGGCAGAAAATCAGGTACTAACCAAAATACCGTACTAGGTACCAATAATCGTGAGGTGCAGATGTGCTGCGGGCTTTCCATGCATAGAACGATTGGGCTATAATGTCTACTTTCTACTCCTATAAGGGGATGACAGGCATCGAAAGTTGTTTGCGTTTTCGAACCGGATTTCCGATTCTATGTTCTGAAGCATTGTCGTTGACAGCTAGAAGTTTCTATATCTTAGCTTTATAGAATTGAAGTGAAGAGAATCACGCTCCATGTTATCTATTTGTAGGCGAATATACAGTTAAAGCTTTTTTTTGTGACTATTGTTGTAACTTTATCTATACTAATATTATAAAGAGGAAAGATTTGATTGTTTGTCTGTTTGTATTGAATAGGCTCCGAAACTACTAGACCGATTTGAAAAAAATTTTCACCGTTAGGAAGCTTACTTTTCAGGGAGTGACATAGGCTACATTTTATCCCGGAATTCCCACGGGAACGGGAACTACGCGGGTGAAACCGCGAGGCGATCGTCTAGTAAGTTAATAAACTTAAAATAGTCTCCGTAGGCAGGCACCTATTCAAACTCAAAGATGACAGTTTCTAACAACGGTTTTTTTAATTCCAGATCTTCGGTACCGGTAACAACATCCTTGCTGAAAAAAACCCCCGAGTTCACATCCCCACTGCAGTAGACGGGGAAAGACGGGAACCGACTGGAGCCAGGCTGAACATCGGCGCAGTGGTTGCGTTAGCTGCCTTCGGTGCACTGGTGTTCCTTATTGCTATTATCACTACGATTGTTATACTTGTTAGAAGGTAAGTTGACTTTGAGAGAATCAGTGAGACTTTAGACTCGAGTCTGTGAGGAAAGCGTGAAAACGCACATGTTCATTTGTTTTTACTTGGCAATAAGCTAGAACCACGCGTCCGAAGCATATTTAAGCCCCGCAAGTTGATATTGCGATGGAACCTTGTCACAATAACAGCTGCGTGACGTCATCCGTCGCGAAAAAGTACAGATAGCAAAAAATGTAATAAAAAGTAAATAAGCTAGGGTTATGGGATATTTGTATTTAAACCACACGTTCCGTGACTTTGGTAGAATTTTGCAAAATATTCAAAATGTCTATTACTAGTTGCTTCGACATTAAAATATCCTCAGTAGTGTTCGAAGCACTTTTTAAGGCACAGTTTATATTTTGGATAACTAACTTGGACTCTTCTTTCTCTTTTAAAAAATAATTGTCCACTATAATTATCTTATATTATCATTCCACGAGCACGACTGTTAATTAATTTCTTACTCATTTTAACGGGTAACAGGTAACAAAACTAAACAACAAAACTCAAAAATATTAATAAAACAGGATAACAAAAACAAAAAGCTATAACAAGTACCTACTCGATGCGCGTAAGCACGTAAGCGCTGGCTGACCTTGCGAACGGTACTGACGGTGCGACGTCGACTACGTCACCAAGATGGTCGCCAATCGCAATATCAACTTGCGGGGCTTATAAGTATCGCTATAATAGCGATACTTATCGGTATCGTTATTGTGATGTGGCATCAATTAATGTGATGCCACATCACAATAAAGATACCGATATGCTTCGGTGTCGTGTCATGACGCGTCATAAGCCGGTTTCATACATTTCATATGTGTAGAAACACATACTGTACGTTGTGGTATTTTCGTCTCGGTACTAATTTGTGTCTGTCCATACTACGAGTATACAGGGTTAATTTTAAAGGACTAGCAACCTTCGGTGACCGGTTCCTAGCATCATCAGCAGCAACGTTTGTTCTACGAGTTTTGATAATAAGCTACTTTTTATTTCCATACAAAAATAAATTTTATTTGAAATAACCGCTCGAATGTTTTTAACTCTATGCAGATCGCAAAGTGTAGTATACTCCAATATCGAGTACACGGAAATGGTGAGGAGGCTTGCTAGGTGTGGTGACAATGTGTCGGAAGCCTGCCGCCAATATGGAACAAGATTTCCAAATATACCGGCACCGAGCCAGCGCATGTGCGCGCAAGCATGCGTCGTCCTTAATGCAACATAGACCTACAAAAGTCACGACCACAGAAATCTTAATAACAAGGCACTAGAAATGCTGAGTACCATCCGATCTATCGGGAATGCGTGTCGCCGGCTCGCCCCCTCTACTACCTTACCACTACATACACAGACAATAACTACGGAATTACGGCTACGCCCATCCAAAAATGGAGTGCAAACCAAATTAAGCCTTATGCGTAGTTGCATACGTTCGCTTACTCACACATTAGTGACAAGTTTGCATTTGTTGTCGTTATGACGTCATTTTAATGTAATCTACCCTAGTGCTGGGCACGAAATATCAGGTCACGTACCTATCGTACTGTTATTCTATGACTAGGGCATTGTACTAATAAAATAAAAATATAGTTTGTACTTCAATATTCATTTATTATTAACTAGCGACCCGCCCCGGCTTCGCACGGGTGCAATGCTTATACTAAATATACCTACTGCAGAATTGGTACTCCGGCCGATACCGCAATCGCTATGTCCCTGTCATTTTAAATCTATAATATCTTCGAAAATATTCATTCAAATTACATGCCGTGAAGGGCAATATTAATCTATATTAAATGCACAATGTATCTAAGTTACTTAATTGGATAAGGATTAATGCTGTACTGCTCAAAATCGCCTCGTAAATAAGCCATTATTTCTCGTAAAAAGTAAAAGATAAAAAATGGTTATTGTGGGTTATCCCTAAGAGATAGACATATACTATCGTAGACTTTTTTTGTAGACCTTTTTAAGTTGTAAAATACTGTAGTACATTATTCTGATCTATCTCGTAGGGTTCAGCCAGCGTTTGCAATGTAAGGCATCCGGTAGCACTCTCAAAAAGGGGGGTCTTGGGAGGAACGGGGGGGTAAAATTTTTTTTGGAATCGAAATCATATGACCCCCTCTATACAACCCCCTAAAAATTTTTCATCAGTGTGACTCTGCTTGGCGCCCCCCTGGGGGGCGGTGGTTCCGGGGGGCAAATCTCAAAAAGTCGGAATTTTTCCTAGGTCCCCCGGACACCCCCTACATGATTCTGCAAAAAAAACATACCTCCCCCTCCACCATCAAGGAGAACAATTATGTCAGTCAGTCAGTCAGTGGTAATCGAGCTTTATAGATAGTTATAGTTATTATGATAATAAATCATAAATAAACAATTTTAATATAACATCGTATTCCTAAAATACTATGTTAAATTATGCAAAGTTGTTTTACAAATCACAACCAAGGTAATATTAAGGATAATATTACCGTGTCACAACACTAGCTCGCGACCGAGTTCTGCGGCCGTACCACGATAGGAAATCGAGCGCGCAACGTTATCGTTCACTGTGCAGTACATTGCTTTTTGTAATGAGGTACCTGCCCGATGTTGACAAAAATAAGAGGCAATGTATAGTTAAACGTGATAATAAGAACGGTCGACTGTGACGTTCGTATTACTTTTAAAGATTCTATAATTTTAAGGAAAAACGGCATTATTTAGAAAAAACAATACTTACCGATGAAAAGTTATTCCTTTATTAATATAATTACAACTTGTGGAAGAATTTCCGCAATGGGAAATGCTGCAACACACCATTTTTACACACGCACGTTTCGAGAGCAACTGAACAGCAACGAACGCACTGGTGGCGTGAGAGTCACCTGAGCGGCGACAAGGTCACGCGCGCTTACGATTTCTAGTGCCTTGTTATTCAGATTTCTGTGGTCACGACAGTTCAATAAAAACTTAAATAATTTCTAATTATTGTACCTATTGAGTTATTTAAAAAGTCGTAGAACAAACGTTGTTGCTGATGCTAGGAACCCGGTCACCGAAGGTTGCTGGTCCTTTAAAATTAACCCTATATATGAAACCGATGAGCTTATGACGCGTCATGACACGACACCACAAAATCACAATAGTGTGCTTCTAGCTTAGGTCAAATCTCTTCACTTCTGTCGGCCGCCAACATGGAGATACGATGGCGCACAAAAGTCGTAAAGGTAGATTAGCGGATCGCAAACCTTAATTGTAGATGGTAAGGACAGGTTGTTAGGCGGGACGACGGCGTTGGAACAAGGAGGTCGCAGTGGTACCCCGAAGTGCCCTCCAAGCAGACCACTTGCCAGGTGGACGGACGATATAAGAAGAGTCCAGCCGATTAAAGCTAGAAACAGATTGAGCCCACGCCACGCAACGTACGCGACGAAATATAGGAAACCTCGGATTGAGTATGATAAGTGTGTCTCTAGACATAGACCATCTTCTAGATCTCATAATGCGTCGCGTACCTCCTTTGCATGGCGTGTACTCGGTCTGCTTCCAGCTTAAGGCGTTTACTGTGGTTCAGCTACAACGACGAAGTTCGACATAATTGTCGTGGACAATGAAAGTCTTAAGCTGGTGTGCTAACCCTGGACCCAGCAGTGGTGCCAACCGAACGATGATTATTCGCATTTGGAGTTCATAAGCGTATGTGGGTAGAGATAAACTATTCTAAAAATGCAAGCCGAGTGTAGGTCTAGGTACCTATGACGTTTTGTAAAGGGGGCGTGCATTCATTACGGATGTAAGCGGGTTAACTACGAACCTTATTTGTGTCAAACTACGATAGTTTTATAGTAAAAGAAGCGTGCATTTTTTGACTGGTTTATCTCTATCTATCCTAATGCTTAACTTGCAGTGTAGCCCCTAGGGCGGCGGCAGCGCGCCCCTGGGGGTCGTACCGCCGAGGCTGGGGAGTGAATGCACTATACTAACACTTCATAAAAGTGCACATGGTCCATGTGCAATTTCCAAGGTCCTATGACACACATGGACCATGTACAGCGCCTAGTACGGCGGTGCGACTCACAGGGGCAGGGCGGAGCGCACGGCTGAACAGTGAATGCCTTAACATAGGTCCTTCCTTCTAATACAATGCAGAGATTTAAAGGACTTGAAGAGATCTATGTAGTAATTAATATATATCTTTGAATGGAAAATTACGACGAACTATCACGAAGGTAAAGAAGTTGAGGTTCCTACACTTCGTATGAAACGATGGTTGCTCACATCACTCTTGTGACAGTTGTAACGTGACCCAGGTTGGAAATAATGTAGGTATTTTTGAATGGTGGAAAATGACAAGCGTCTCCAATTAGCAGCGGAAGCCGCAAGCGCAGCGCAGTACCAGAGATGCCATCTCGCTTGTACACGCTGCTGGCGCTACCCTTCCCGGACCAACAAGTGGGACGGAGGGAGTTTGTGCGTGCGCATCGACACACGCATCGCGCCGGACATTTCTCCAACCCGTTATAGGTTATTGAGCGTCAGGTACCGCGCGTGATATGGTGGCTGATACTGCCAGGGATACTGCTAGGGGGTTTGTAGCCTGATTGCCAGGGTATTCCTTTTAGGGGGGTTCTATTCTATTTTAGTTTTGGATTTCGAAGAGTTTGGACGGGCTGTAGTGAGCGTAACAAGCGCCCTTTTATATTTATTAAAATAATGAATGCAGTAGGTGGGTGCATACAGAAAATATTTACAGAGAACATTTGGTGTGGTGTACGCATTTTTACTAGATAGCAGGTGGGAGGTAGTTTCACTCACTAATACAGTGAGCGAAACTCGCTTCACCTGCTATCTAATACACGTCTACTCTGCACGAGCTTCACGAGGCTTGTGCAGACTGTGGCCAGTGATTTTGGTCACCATTACCATGTTCGCAGACCTTAACGCGATAACATGTGGTTGGTAAACGATGACCAACCCGGCAACGCACCGCCGCAAGGTTGCATGGCCTCAAATTTTAATCAGGATTTTTACAGTCGTTTATCTATGTACTTACTCATGTAGGTACTCGATATTTGAATGATAAATAATCATCAATTCACGAAACAAAAATTACTCTGCTCTTAGGTTCCATACGGCAATTTAGTAGGAATCCCAAGAATACGAGTGGATACATACCTACTTAATAGGAAAGGAAACAAAATTTATCATTTCATTGTTGTACATTTTTGTGGATGGTTTACATTTCTGTGGGTGGGTGATTTTCGTTAATTTTCTGACCAGCTTTTACATTGGACAAATTTAGACAACATTATACAAATTGGCACGCAAACACAAACGGCTTTCGCATACGCACAACGCTTGTAGAATTGTCGGCCACCATGTCAGCGCTTAAACACTGGTAGAGGAACGCACGCGTCACTGGTTTTTAAAGATAGGGTCTCTGACAAGAAAGGGTACTTACTCTGACGGTAAAGGTACTTAAAGGTACTTGCTTATGTCATTTCATCATGATTACTCACTATGAAGAACTTGTGTCAGATAATACTACCATGACTACCTCAGTACTTTGCGCGCGACTGATAATATCAAGTTTATTTTGGTTCATGCAAATGGATGCCAGCGGCTCTTTGCTACCGTTAAAGCAAACGTACGGGAGGTAGGAAGAGACCCAGTCCACGCCATCAGTCGCTAATTGAGTTTTTGAAAATTGACAATAGGTATGTATGTATGTTTTTGGCTTATCAAGGTCAAGTTGACTTTGACTCTTAAAAAACAAAAGTCCCGTCAGTTTTGACCTAAGAATTTTTTTGCCCCACCAGTAGTGGTAAACACCAAAGGTATTTCAAAGAAATTTAAAATAAAACTCATAATTTCTACAGCGCGATAATGTTCAGTCAAATCACGATCAGTGGGAAAAATTAAATGTTCTCGCAAGTTTACCTACTTTATGAATTATTTAATAACAAAGAAAATTGCAATCAAATAATAGAAACAATATTAGAACTAGTATTTAGAATTGAAACAATTGAGAGAACTGAAGACCGCAAATAATCTCCAGATAGCTCAACTGATCCAATCTCACAAGTAGTTTTTGTTTCCTGCAGGGGTGTTTTGATTCGTCGGAAAGGCCGTCGGATGCGATACCGGAAACGTTTATCTTCGTAAAAAGTTTCCGATATCGAATCCGACGGCCTTTACAACAAATCAAAATACCCCTGCTGACTGTGAAAAAAGAGTAAGTAATACCTATTAGGTAGGTACCTACTGTTCCATGTATGTAGGTACCACAAGCTGCACAAGCCGCGCGCAAAGTTATCTGATACGGACACTACATAATGTTCCTAGAGCAATGATTGCTCTCTGAAGAAGACCCCACTTTGTCTCACCTACAATATCACCTCCACATGACAAATCACACAAATCACACAAACGCATGGAAGAAAGATTTAGTTAGACCACTTGTTCACTCTTCACCATTGTCATGTTGTCACGTACGACCATCACACCTGCCGTAGGTGGTGGTTAGATGATGGTCACATGGCCATCAATCACATCACAATTATATAATTAAAGAATGTTACTCATTTTGTTCGATATATCCAGGCCAATGTTAAATTAGCCACTGATAACGCTAACATTTTAATTGTCTTTTATTTTTCGATGTTTTAAGTATTTCAGTTTGATAAAAAGGGCTCTATGTTCTGTGCTTAACTTACCATGGCCTGGAAGTATAGTAACAAATGTACCTAGGAATAAGTTTATGATCGTCCAGGCACGGGATACCCTTTATAAGTACTGAACCTACACGAATCACAAAGCTGCTGTGTCATCTTCGGTTGAGTTTGGCTTTTTTCTGGCACATCCTACTAATATTGTAGATGCGAAAGTTTGTGTGAATGTTTGTTACCACGTATCTCTGTAACTACTTAACCGATTTAGATGAAATTTGGTATGTAGATAGTTTAGGTACTATTGTAACATAAGCTATCTAATCTAATTTTCATAAATGAACCTCTGTGGGGGTTAAAAAGGGTGGTAAAGTTTCTATGGAAAATTATTATTTCTTGGTGCGATTAACTCAAAAATCGGTATTAATAAACTATACCTAAAGTATAGTCACGTATTGTTTTATTTTCACAAAACTACCCCTGTGCAATAAAGTTCTGTTTGTATGAGACCCACGCGGGCGAAGCCGCGGGGTGCAGCTACTTGTGTATAAAAGCTAGGTTTGGTTTTACCAAAAAACAAGAAAGAAAGCTAATTCATTGAAAGCCAGAACACGATACATTACAAATTATACTTGGGTACAAACAACGTCAAACGGCTACAAATTTACGCACATTGTAGCACAAACGCACCATAAAGCTCCCTAGTACCTGGGCCCGTACTCTTAAAAGTAACCTCGAAGTTTCTGATTAGTTTTCGCGCAAATCTAAAGCAAGCGACATAAGAGCTAGTTTTCCACGACTACGAAAACGAAATTTCGATTTTCCTTTTCCGAGTAAGCCCCTGCTATCAACTATCTTCGATATTCGAATTATATCAAAGACATCGTATTGTTTTAGATGCCACAACTAACCCTATTCTCTCTTCATCCCCAGCAAGAAGCACGGAGGTAGCAAGCCGTACCCCGGGCACATGCGGTCTTGCAACACGGTGGCTTCGGGCGGGTCTTCATCATCTGAGTCCCGCAGTGGTCTCACCCGTTACTACCGGCAAGCTTGGGAGGAGCTTCACGAAACCGCCGGCGCTGGCAAAGACCGCCATTTGCTGAGGGACAGAGAAGCCCCCAAAGACAGATTCGAGCTGGTTGTAAACGATGCGGTGCCCGCAGATGGGAGCATAGCCGTAGCGCGCAGGCATCACCATCATCACCACCATAGGCGCGACCCGCCGCTCAGGAAGATTTGGAGATCTAATGATTCAAGACGCTCGTCTAATATACGCGAAATGCGCGAGTTGTAGTTGGGAGTTTTTGAAACCAAATGGCAGAAAAGCTAAACGGAGATGTTGCGCGACAATAAGGCGGTACCTACGTTTCTGTTATGGCTTAAGTTTTCCGCGTAAGTTTTCCTTGCCGCCTTCTGGCCGTGCAAAATCATAATAATTGCAATTTGGTGATTTCTAAAATGTATCCTGTAGGTATTTTAGATGTGCGGTGGACTGAGAGCTCACTTTTGGAATCCTTGCAAATCGAACTGTCTCTACCCGTATACTACGCTAAATACTAAAATAAAAATAAAAACATGGACGTAGTAATTTCTGAAATATACGATATACCTATTCTTTAAGCGTGTGGCCTGAGAGCTCCAGTCTAGGGGTTATACCGGCTTTAATTTAAGTTTTACGAATTGATGGACCTTTGCTTTACGTTTTACAATATTTTTACTAAATCTGTGATTTTTTTTCAGTTGAATTTGCAAAGATTTTTAAGAGTGCGCTCGGTCCACACGCACATGTATTTTAGTCATAAGACAGAAACAATAATTAGTGTTGATTATAGAAAGCAGGGAATCTTTGTATTTTATTCTATTACTTACTGACACCATTACAGAGACTGATTTTGCTTTTTGTTGGCAACATTTTAAATCATTTGTTAGGTATTATATTTATTTTATTTTAAGGGTTCCGTTACGTATCTACAAAGGGTGAAAGGAACATAATTTACTCGTTTTTATTTTATTCTATTTTATTTCTTCTTCTTTCTTAGAACTTTCCTATCCTATCCCTAATGATTACCTTGATCTTTTCTTATGTATGTACCTATTTTATATACTAACTTTCAAAATGTAAAGCTAAATACGTAAAGTTAGATAAAAATAGTTTTAAATGAAACAGTTGTATATATTTACACGTAGTTTATTAAGATAAGATTGAAGTTATCATTGTTCTTTCTCATTGGTCTCCTTTCTTACCTACCTGTTCTTTTTTTTTCAATTATATTGGTAATTCACTGACACTGCGTGAACTTCAAGTCTTGCCCATCATCACGAACACGTTTATGAAGACACCAGGCCCTGATTCCTCCCATACAAAATAATGTCCGAAACCCGACCGATCTTCCACTCCCATTGTCCCATGTTACATCTACGTAAGATGATTTAAGCGGCATCAGTCTTACTGGGCTTCAGCCGAGCACACATCATCCTGATAATGTAGCGCAGAGCCGTTTTTAAATTTTGTTTCAAACAAAGCTCATCTTATGATCAATTATTGAATGAAGGGGTATCCATATCATTATTTTTCTACCAATTTTAGGAATTAAATTCTGGTGTCTTCACGAACGAGTTCGTGATGATTCGCAGAACCTACAATTCACACAGTGGCAGTGAATTACCAAAAACCCGTAGGTATGCTTCTAATTGTAATCCTATCTATGTATCTCTCATAGGAACATGAAGGTTATGCTTTTAGAATAAGTCTAAATATAATGAACAAATGGTTTATATTATATGATTTTTGTGTCTTAGAAATTATAGCTAGGACACTTTATAAATTGTAAAATACCAACCAGTTAACAGTTATATGGTACAAAGTATTTTTAAAGTATAAAATTTTAACACGAAATGGGAATAATTATAAACATGTGCCATTGCACGGGCAAACATTAATGTAGGGAAATCAATTTTACTGTAATTTATTATAAATGATATTAATAAGAATGTAAATAGATTGTAAGTGATACTGAAATAAAGTTATAATAGTACCTCCTTAGTAACTAGCTAATATTATTTCTATTGGTTTGCTATTAATAATAGACACAATAAAATTCCAACTGATTGTATTGACCAAAGAAAGTTATAAGGAAGACTCAAACTACGCTGATTTGAAATACATACTACGTTGAAATACATACGTTTTAAATAATACCTAATACACATACTTATTAAATATGTTCACTAGTTTTGGTTTAAATATCATTCATTTCATATTTTTCCAAAACAATTTCAGCCTTTTTGGTCATATTGATATGATTTTCGTTATAATTCGTGATTATTACTTTGAATAGACGAGAGTTTGTAAAAGCAAAATGTACAGTAACTTCATTCTACACAAGCCTACTATTTCTTACCTTAATAACATTTTATTAAGTTGGTCTTAGAGATTCTGGCAAGTGGCAGTAAAAGATAAATTAGATATATTTAATGAAATAATATTGGTTAATAAATTTTGTGATGAATATATTTGTTTTCTCCATAATTACCTGAGTAAAACAACCTAGTCTAGTCATTTTCATGGAATTTATACAGAATTTACCGAATTGCTTTTTATGAAAGTGCGTACCTACCATCGAGCCTGTGCTCGATGGTACGTGGTGGTTTAAAAACTTGTTAGTACCTACCTACCTGTGTAGGTACTAATAAGTTTTTAAAAAGAATAATTTATCCGGAGTGGTGGGAGTCTGCAAAAGACCGAGAAGTTTGGAAGGGTGCGGGGGAGGCCTTTGCCCAGCAGTGGGACGAAATAGGCTGAACACAAAAAAAAAAAATATCTTCGGCTAGTCACTAATGCAACATCAGTAAAAGTACACTTTCATTCTCTTCGACGTCTAAAAAACTTCCTACTATTTGAGGCTACGTCCATCATAGATCCTAGCCCCAAAGTCTACCGAATAAATCAAGAAATTTTTCAAAATCCTGTGAATTCAGTTTACCTTACTTTTAAAATAGATAGTATTAAATAATAAATAATGATGGACAATTCACACAGCATTATCTAGCCCCAAGCTAAGCAGAGCTTGTGTTATGGGTACTAGATAACTGATATACTTAATACAATACACTACATAGATAGATATTTTTTATTATAATAAGTACATAGAAAACATCCAGAACGCCCTGGACAAATCTCTGCAGATCGTACAAACATTTGTCCCGAGGCGGGAATCGAACCCTAAAATAAAGAAAAATAAAGGAATGTTTCCTTTATTGTAAAATTTCCTATCCAATATTTCCGGCACTTGCCCTCCATGTCCCATAGCTGTGAGAGACCCTGTATAGCTAGGTACCTACTATTAATTTAACTGTCCGTTTATTTGCTGTTAGATTTATTTTTTGTACACTCCTGTACCTGTTCCATCGCCTCTCCCTCCTGTACCTTTTTTTTTTTTTTTTTTTTTTTTTTATCCTGAGGGAAATGCGCACGCATATCGTACTGCCACGGGGAGACAGTACGATGATGTGGGACTCTAACACCACTAAAACCCTCAGGGTGCTTCCGCCTCTGCCGCTTGTGGTAGGAACGTGGGAACGCTTACTCATCCACGAACCCACCGCGGCTGCCCGATATCGGGCCCCTCACTGGGGGTGTGCAGCACCCCCTCTTCGCGACGCGCCAGAAACACATGACGCGCCACGACCACCTTGGGGACCTTAACCGTCAATTGGGCGCCGGACGACCCCGTGTCCGAACGCCCAAGGTCCCCTTGCGACGGGTCAGTCGAGTGGCCCCGCCGCCTGCCACACGGTCGCAGAGGATAGGGAAAGCGGCCATCGCCTTACCGACAGACCCTGCGACCCCACCGCGTCCGCCATCGTACGGTGGCGACCCCGCCAAGGCCGCGGAAGGCAGGGAGAGCGGCGTACCTCAATACCGGCACTCCTCTCCCGCCGCGGCCTCCACCTCCCTGCGGCCATGCTGCCCATACAGCACAGCCGCCCGCCTCAGTTGCGGTGCCTCCCATACGACACCGCAACCTACTACCGCTCCAACTGGGCTTAGAGCGCAAAACCCAGAGGAGCGGTCCGTCCAGGGGCCAGCCGTGTCGCCGTCTGCGTTGGCATGGCCCCATGGGTTCCTCTTAGCTTCATCGCGGGTGAATAGGCCGCGATTACTAAGCCCCCCCGCCTCGACAAGGCGGGAACCCTTCGGGGGGGGCCTCTCCTGTACCTAACCTATAGTATTATAATATCAGTTCTGTGACCTAACCACAGATACCTCACTTACTCGATTTATCCAATCTACTTTGAATCAAAATCAAAATCAAAAACTCTTTATTTCCATAAATACAATAAATCTACACTTAGAAAAGGTCAAAATATAAAACTAAACACATAACACATTTTTTCATTTCTGTCGCTTCGGTATGCAGCAGTCTTAAAGGAGAAGAAATAAAGTTCGTTTCGTAACGCTCCACTCGCAGTTAGCGAGGCGGCTCGATCAAAGCCACCCGCGCCCCCCTACCTCTACAGTTCCCTCGCCGGCCCTTGGCTTGACGGTAGGGTTGACCATCGATAGTTTTTGTCCAAGTGCGGATATTATATAACAAAATGCAACGGAAAATAAAAATAAAACGAAAATTCGAAATCCGAAAAGTTGCATACCAAAGAGAATAAAATCCACGGTAATTTCATACAACAACCTGGTAGGTACCTAAATTCTCTATGGTAAAATAATTCTAGTCCTTTCAGTCATTCTTCAACCTTTGACAGTGTCTCCCCGGGGCGACCAGAAAACTGTAAGGGCGATTGTGCACTACAAGGAATTTTACTGTCCGGCAGTCCGATTTTTTACGGTCCGATATGGCACGCCATATAATGTATATACTAGTTTGTGCACTATACGTAATTTTACCGTCCGATATTTTACATTTCCCCATTCCGGAACTTAACTGACGGAGAACTGAAAAGAGACTGAAAAGACGGAGCTAAACTGAGGCGTATCATCCGAGTAAAGACGGACAAGTGCACAAGCCAATCATGCGTTCTTTCATGCCACTTCGGACCGTAAAAAATCGGATGTTCGGACAGTAAAATTCCTTGTAGTGCACAATCGCCCTAAGTAGGTATATAACTCGCCGTCCCCAGAGAATATAATGGTAACTGCAAAAACACAACTTTTCAGGAAAAATAAAAAACATGTTTTCATTGATTACTTCATAATTACTGGACGTAGACTGATGATTGTCAGCTTTACAAAAAACTTATTTTTTATGTATTGGGAATGTTTTAGTAGTGGAGCTTCACATACATATGCACACACACCCCCCCATATACTATACGCACACCACCTCACACACATCACACATACACACCCCCTGGCAACTCATGTTGCCCGGTCTCTTAAGAGATCGGTGTCCTCAGGAGCACCGCCACACCCACACACGCACACACACACCCTCACACACACACACACACACACACACATAATTATATATACACCACACACATTTTTCCAAACAGAGACTTGCACTAAGAACATAATTATAACAACTTAGTAATTAGCTTGTAATTTTTGATTGATTTCTTGGTAATTTTAATTAATTAATTAAAGATAAAAAATCCAATATTTCTTAACTCAAGCTATTGCTTCTATCAACTTTTTATTTTGTATTATTTTTAAAATAATTATATTTAACAATTTTGAAATAAATAATTTAATTTCAATTTTAATTAATTCTATTCAATTTTAAATTCTATTCAATTTTAAAATATTTCTTAACTCAAGCTATTGCTTCTATCAACTTTTTATTTTGTATTATTTTTAAAATAATTATATTTAACAATTTTGAAATAAATAATTTAATTTCAATTTTAATTAATTCTTCAATATTAATAAAAATAGGATCTGCCCCTTTCCATTTTTGATTCCCCAATATTGTAGAAGGATTATCTTGATTTAATAATTTTATTTTAATAACTTGACAAAAAATTACCCCCATAATTTTACTGTCATATTATTTTAATATAAATTTTTTAATTTTAAGTATTATCTTAAATATATTTATTGGGGCTATCGGAGGTTTAAACCAAACTTCTTTACGTAAAATAATAGCTTTTTCTTTAATTAATAATTTAGGGTGAATAATTTTTTCTCTTATAATTAGAGAAAATTTGTGATTATTTTATTTTATCTTATATTCATTTTTAATTTCTACATTATGTTTATTTTTTTATATGACAAACATATTTTTTATTAATCAAATATTTAATAATAATCTAAAATCTTTAATTAAAATTAATTTATTAATTAATTTTTTATCTTTAGGAGGAGGATCTTTAAATTAATTGAATTAATTTTTTCTCTTTTATATAAAAACCATTCATCGATGTAAAAAACTATACTTATCTCTATTATTCTGTATGTAATAATAAAGTAATAAGTCGGTATGTAATTAAGGTAATCAACTTGCCTACTTACCTATATTTTGTAATTTTAACTTTTTTGGAACCCTTCCCACTTTAACTTCGGAGGAGGGCGTTGTCATCTGCGACACAGTTTTTTAAACTTCTGCAGATGGCATCGTTTCCATTTATAACCATGTCCATTGTTTTGGTTCCTAAATAAACGTTTTTTTTTTTTTTTTTTTTTAGTAAAACACGCGTAAGACGTGCCAAAAACGAGATATTTCAAAAATAAGAAGTTACCGAAAATCAGTCACCATTCAAGGTGTATAATGTCGATTACCATTTTATTCATGGTATTTCCTAGCCAAAATCGTTTATTGCACCAGTGACTTACCATTTTATTCCACGTTTTTAACAGTGAAAGTGATGTTGATGATGCTTGAATATCATCTTTTTCTCGTCAATATAGTCTAACTTTTTTCTGTTAATGGCTTTTTTGGTTTTCCAATAAAACTATAACAATGGTAATCAACTTTTTTTTCGTATTACTAACTTGCATTAAATTAGCGAAATTGCCTCAAAATCTTCTTTTAACACAAAAGCTTGGCCCTCAGACTTAACATAACACAGGCTTAACACATCATCGTCATCAGGCTACACTAGTCCATTGCTGGACATAGCCTATTGAGCGCCGTAGCGCCCTGTCATCAGCTTGCTGCATCCAGCCTGCAGTCTTTCGCAGATCGTCATCCCACCTGGTCGGAGAGCGTCCTACACTACGTTTGCCAAGTAACACAGTAAACTTCAGTATTTTGTATTTATTTAAAACATTACATCAGATTATTATACACCTCAGACCTAAAACAACGAAGAGAAGTATTATTTTAATCAGTATCATGATGAATATAATGCTTCTCTCAAATAAAACAACGAATAATGAAATCAAAAGTGAAAAAATACTGCTGTCTTGTTAGACTATTAAGTCTTACTAACATTTCAGTATTCATTTAAATCTAATTCGGCCTATCCTAATTCTGTTTGTGCACAAACAACTTAAGGCAGAGAGTGGTGATAGTTTTCTGCCAGGAAACCTTTTATATCAGAGAAAAGCAATAGCAAGAGACCGGTAGAGAAAGCGTAAGTACTCTCTCAGGTACTCAAAAACAAAACGGGCTTAAATGTAATATATTTTAATCAGTCAAATTAAGAACATGATGAGGTAAAAATACAGGAGCGACATCTCAATCATTATCAGTGTCCACATCATTGCTTCCAGAGCCAATGCTAGCATACGTCAGGGACTCGTAAAAAGCATAATAGTAGCCTGGAATATCTCCTGCTTTACAGAGGCTCATAAGATGGTCATGTAGTAGCCTTGCTTATTGGAAGTGGCTCAGTGTATAACACTTGCAATTCGGGCAGATAGCGGGGACTTGGGCTTGTTACCTGTCTGGTACCCAGTTTGCTTCTTGTCTTTTTAACAGGTTCTGTATTTAATTGGGAATATTCAGCATCGAAGTCATATTTGTATTTTAATATTGATGGCTGTGCAAGACTCTTACGTAAATTATTTGTGTCCATAATACTTTTGATTCTCCTCATCTTTGACCAGGCGCGGTCCCAGGGGGTCACGGGTGTCGTTATTTGATTAATATTACCAACTGCTTAAAAATAATCGCGGCCTGCTCCGCTCGCCGATATTACTGGTGTTTTGTGCTTTATGTTTTGTTCAGTGCAGAGGCAACGTTACCTATCTTGAGTGATCTGGCTGCTCTGCTGTAGTCAGTTTGTATCAATCCTACCACCACAATAAAAACCACAAAGAACATTAGACATTATTAGACAACCAAATTTTCTCGTTTTGATCCGGTCGCCGGTTACATTTGTTCCTTCTACTATGTTCCAAAGCTCGACTCGCTTTAGGTGGTCACTTTGCCAAATTTGTTAAAAAATTACCCAAAAATCAACTTTAAATTTTCAGCCTCTGATCATGGGCCCTCGTTTGAGTTCAGTTTGCTAAACACTCCAAAAATCTAAGGAAACCACTACATTTTAGCGGCACGCTCTGCTTGCCTATAACATTCTGCTATTTCGATAAGCTTCTGACTTGCTCTAGTCCAGGACTCAACGTTCAGTTGAGTTTGCATCTGCACAAAAACTAATACAAAACAACTCACACGCACAGCCAGACCACAAAATGTTTAAACCAGATCTTAATCTAGGTAGAGTCTAGTCTGTTGTCTTCGCATTTTGTTGTTATGCGACAAACTAAAAAATTATCCTTAGCTTATTATTTAGCTACTTTGTCTTGCATGGACATGCCTCACCAATTTTAAAACAAGACCCGTCAAGTGCGAGTGTAACTCGCGCGCCGAGGGTTTCGAACGTTTGTGAACAAGTAGGTATGTACTAAAGGTACCGGTTAGAAACTCCGAAATTTAATGAAGACCTAACACTAGTAGGTACCAACCTACATTTCAGATGGATCTCTCTCCATGCTTCGGTGATAGGGTGTAGCGGTAATTTTTTCGACTTTTTTCAAAAATTTTCAAAAAGTATGAAACCTACAGAAATTTTAAAAACTGTTTTGAAATGTACAAACCGATACCTTTCATATGATACCCCACTTAGTGGGGTAGCCCCCCCTTTTGAAAATTATCCCCCCTCTTTTTGACCATTTTTCAAAAAGTGTTCATTTTACAGACTTCTCTATATTTTTCCTGTAAAATATAGATCTATATCTACAAACGCTTCACACATTTTGAATGGATCGCTCTGCAAACTTCGGAGATAGGGGGGGGGGAACGGGTAAAATTTCGACTTTTTTCAAAATATTTCAAAAAGTATGAAACCTACAGAAATTTTAAAAACTGTTTTGAAATGTACAAACCAATACCTTTCATATGATACCCCACTTAGTGGGATAGCTCCCCCTTTTGAAAATTATCCCCCCTCTTTTTGACCATTTTTCAAAAACTGTTCATTTTACAGACTTCTCTATATTTTTCCTGTAAAATATAGATCTATATCTACAAACGATTCATACATTTTGAACGGATCGCTCTGCAAACTTCGGAGATAGAGGGGGGGGAGCGGGTAAAATTTCGACTTTTTTCAAAATATTTCAAAAAGTATGAAACCTACAGAAATTTCAAAAACTGTTTTGAAACGTACAAACCGATACCTTTCATATGATACCCCACTCAGTGGGGTAACCCCCCTTTTTGAAAATTATCCCCCCTCTTTTTGACCATTTTTCAAAAAGTGTTCGTTTTACAGACTTCTCTATATTTTTCCTGTAAAATATAGATCTATATCTACAAACGCTTTGCACATTTTGAATGGATCGCTCTGCAAACTTCGGAGATAGGGGGGGGGGAACGGGTAAAATTTCGACTTTTTTCAAAATATTTCAAAAAGTATGAAACCTACAGAAATTTTAAAAACTGTTTTGAAATGTACAAACCAATACCTTTCATATGATATCCCACTTAGTGGGGTAGCTCCCCCTTTTGAAAATTATCCCCCCTCTTTTTGACCATTTTTCAAAAACTGTTCATTTTACAGACTTCTCTATATTTTTCCTGTAAAATATAGATCTATATCTACAAACGATTCATACATTTTGAACGGATCGCTCTGCAAACTTCGGAGATAGAGGGGGGGGAGCGGGTAAAATTTCAACTTTTTTCAAAATATTTCAAAAAGTATGAAACCTACAGAAATTTCAAAAACTATTTTGAAATGTACAAACCGATACCTTTCATATGATACCCCACTCAGTGGGGTAACCCCCCTTTTTGAAAATTATCCCCCCTCTTTTTGACCATTTTTCAAAAAGTGTTCGTTTTACAGACTTCTCTATATTTTTCCTGTAAAATATAGATCTATATCTACAAACGCTTTGCACATTTTGAATGGATCGCTCTGCAAACTTCGGAGATAGGGGGGGGGGAACGGGTAAAATTTCGACTTTTTTCAAAATATTTCAAAAAGTATGAAACCTACAGAAATTTTAAAAACTGTTTTGAAATGTACAAACCAATACCTTTCATATGATATCCCACTTAGTGGGGTAGCTCCCCCTTTTGAAAATTATCCCCCCTCTTTTTGACCATTTTTCAAAAACTGTTCATTTTACAGACTTCTCTATATTTTTCCTGTAAAATATAGATCTATATCTACAAACGATTCATACATTTTGAACGGATCGCTCTGCAAACTTCGGAGATAGAGGGGGGGGAGCGGGTAAAATTTCAACTTTTTTCAAAATATTTCAAAAAGTATGAAACCTACAGAAATTTCAAAAACTATTTTGAAATGTACAAACCGATACCTTTCATATGATACCC
Organism: Eupithecia subfuscata; assembly: GCA_963564075.1. NCBI lineage: Eukaryota > Metazoa > Arthropoda > Insecta > Lepidoptera > Geometridae > Eupithecia > Eupithecia subfuscata. The sequence goes on from OY751095.1 coordinate 18,074,654, forward strand.
CACTCAGTGGGGTAACCCCCCTTTTTGAAAATTATCCCCCCTCTTTTTGACCATTTTTCGAAAAGGGTTCAGTTTACAGACTTCTCTATATTTTTCCTGTAAAATATAGATCTATATCTACAAACGCTCAATACATTTTGAATGGATCGCTCTGCAAACTTCGGAGATAGGGGGGGGGGAATGGGTATTTTTTCGACTATTTTCAAAATATTTCAAAAAGTATGAAACCTATTGAAATTTCAAAAACTATTTTGAAATGTACAAACAAATACCTTTTATTTGATACCCCACTTGACTCTGTAGGTCTCTTTTAAAATTTTGACATTTCAATTTGTATGGAAAATGTTCATTTTCATTTTTCATTTTTTTTTCTTAAAATCTGTACAGGCACACGAAATGTATTATTATTTTAAATTTCAAGTTGATAGCTGCTGTAGTTGCTGAGTTATTAAGGAGGGAAAAAAGGACAGACAAAGCGAGACCATAAGGGTTTCGAAACCGATCTTCGAAACCCTAAAAAGGCTGCGGCTCATTCCTCTGGCAGATATTTATTTTTTATTAGTTTCATAACAAATTTCTAAGTCGCCGCAAACTTTCGAAATTTTCAGGGCTCGCTCCGCTCTCTGTTAATTATTTTCTCATAATCTTCTGAACCAGTTTGTGACCGCCCGAAAAACTTACAAAATTTTTGGCGGCTCGCTCCATTACACCGTTTTCGGTGTCTTTTTTGTATTTCACATTTTTTGCACCATAGGAGTCGTTGCACTAACACAGTTTATACGAACCGCAGGCACGGGTTTGAACGCGAATAGAATGATAACTGGGTCTATCATTATTTAGTTGAATAATTTTCACGAGAACATAATTGTATTATTGTTTATCATACTAAAATGTGTGAATACAATATGATAATATTACAGTACAACTTTATTCTTGTAATTTCAGGCATGGGTAGAATCGTCGAATAGTATTGTAATTTTTTGTAACTCCGCGATTAATGGTAATAGTCACGAAAAAAATTGAGCATATGTATTAGGACCCACAGATCTCAAAAATGACAAAACACTAAAACTCAGGTAGTGGCGATTACCATTTTATTCTCCGGGGACGGCGAACTCAAAACTGAGCGCGAGCACAGTAGATAAATGTATATCTATTGTGGCGCGAGTGACGGAGCGCTGACCTAAGGTTTCCTGGAAGAGATTCTTTCAGCGTTAAGCTCTCTTATGTTCATACCCTATTAGATAAGTTCATGCTATGTAAGCATTATTGTGTACCTACATAAAAGAATTACAGATTAATTTAATACATATCTTAATCCAAATCTATCTTGTAAAGCTTAGATAGTCTGCCTGTCAAGGAGGCTGGCGGCGTTCATAGGAGGTACTACGTTAAGGTCTTGCTTTGTCTGTCCTTTTTTCCCTCCCTAGTAACTCTATCAAATTGAAATTAAAAATAATAATTCTACATTTCGTGCGCCTGTACAGATTAAAAAAAACGTGAAAAATGAACATGAACATTTTCCATACAAATTCATCATCATCATCATCATCAGCCTATATTAGTCCACAGCTGGACATAGGCCTCCCCTAATGAGCGCCATAGCGCCCTGTCTTCAGCTTGCCGCATCCAGCATCTGCCTGCAGTCTTTGATAGATCGTCATCCCACCTTGCCGGAGGGCGTCCTACACTACGTTTGCCGAGTCGTGGTCTCCACTCAAGAACTCGTTTACCCCAGCGGTTGTCGGTTCTTCGCGAGATATGGCCGGCCCACTGCCACTTCAGCTTGCTAATTCTTTGAGCTATGTCGTTAAATTTGGTTCTCTGTAGGATGTATTCGTTAGGTACCTATACAAAATTGAGAAGTCGAAATTTTAAAAGATACTTACAGGGTCATGTGGATTATCAAATGACAGGTATGGGTACGTTATCTAATCTGTGGTATGGGTTTGTACATTTCAAAACAGTTATTAAAATTTCTGTACGTTTCATACTTTTTGAAATATTTTGAAAAATGTCGAAAAAATACCCACCCCTCTATCTCCGAAGATTATAGAGCGATCCATCCAAAATGTACCTACGGAGCGTTTGTGGATATGGATCTACATTTTGAAGGAAAAATGTAGAGAAGTTTGTAAAACGAACACTTTTTGAAAAATGGTCAAAAAGGGGGGAAACATTTTTAAAAGGGGGTTTCAACCGGAGACAGCAACGAAAATTAGCAGCTTTTTTGTAACGATCACAGCCAAAAATTGCTTGATTGACAAATAGATCAAAAATAAATGTTTATCTAAATAATATTGTTTACTTTACTTTACTTTACCAGTGCTCCGTCACTCGCGCTCAGTTTTGAGTTATTTACCTACAGTTTTCCTGTGCCCTCGAGGGCACACTGTCAAAGGTTACCGCCGCCGCGCGCGAGCGTGCGGCTCGCGCGAGCCGAACGATAAGTTTTGTTAAGAAAAAATTCTGATGAGATGGGCCTCGGAGTTTTTGCACGATGCTTTTGGTAACTACGTCGAGACATCTGCTTACTGTTGGCTGGCTTATATCCAACAAATTGTCTTGGCCAACAGCGGCCTGGTATGCTAGCTTCCTTGGGCCAAAAACTGTAGCATGGCCAACACCTGAAAATTGATAAGTAGGTTTTTATTTAATATAAGTACTTACCTACAGGTTTTTTATGGTAGGTACCTACTACTCATAATGTTACAAACCTATCTAGTCTAGGTGATTCAGAACCCAAATACCTGCTTTGTTTGCCCTGCGAAGTTGCGTCTCTGAATTTGACTTGGTTACCTACTAGGTACCTTTATTTGTTTTGGAATCCCTCCTTCGTTTAATAATGGGTCATCTAGTGTCCTGATAATGATTAGAGCACCAGATTTAGGAACTCGAAACAGTTTTGCAAACTTTGCTTCGGGGATTTCAAAGGGGTTGGCAAAATACCTTATATTTCTTAGCCTTTCATCGTAATTTCTGTTCAAAAATAAACACCCGCTTGTTGTAGGTAAAGTTTTAGGTTACACTATTCAAAAATTCACTGCTTATTGGGTAAAACTTGCTTACCTTAACCTTATCTTCTGCACCAACAATTGCCGCTACCACTTATTCCATTGTTGTAGAGATGGAACATAAATTTACGAATTTCGCGCTTCGGAAAAACATTTGCGCGGGAAAGAGCCCTGCCTGCTAACTTGGCCTTTCAAAACCTTTGCTTAATGTCATTGCGCCTATCTAATTATTTCTTTGAATTTTTACCACTCTTTCTTACAAAGCTAGGCGGCGTTTTTCTCAAATATTAAAAAAATGTCAAAAAAATCAAAATTACATGAACTGCCGCCATACCAACTATATTTAGTAGGCAAAATTTTACAGTGTTCTAAACTAAACTGTTTATAGTCGAATTTAGTGTAAATCTGTCACTTATGTGGTACAACAGAATACGAAAAGTGGCTTCTAAACTAAATTGAGTAACTAAAATCAAGTTTAGTCCTGTCAAACTATAATTAGTATAGTTTGCACTAAAATGGCATCATCTGAATAGCACACGTACTAAAATGGTTCTATTTTTAAAATTTAGTTTAGTTTTGGCTAGTTCGTGAAATCTGAATAGACACCATTGTCACAGTAGATAAATGTATACAGTAGAATGACTCAGCCGTCTCTTTGAACTTTATACCTACAGTTGAGCGGAGCGCTAGGGTTGGTACCTACAAAGTGCGCGTGCGGTCGAGAACCGCACGCGGGCGCAAAAACGCATGACAGGAAAAGCGCCCTAAAAGCTAATATGTTATGTATACCTACATTACATACATATTACATTAAATACATAGCAGAATTTCCCATACATTTTTCATGATAGTGCCTACCTATTAGCCTACCTATCATTTGTCCATCACCCACCTCCGAAGAGACAAACAAGAAAGCGAAGGCCAATTGCGTGTCGACTTGGCACATTTAGGGTTCCGTACCAAAATTAGGTCTTTTATATTTAACTAGCTGCGCCCCGCGGCTTCGCCCCCGTGTAAATTAATGTTTCCAACTTTATTAATTTTTTTCTTTCATAAAAACCTTCTCCTGACAATAACAAACACAACAAAAAAAGAATTAGCGAAATCGGTCCAGCCATTCACGCGTGATGCCGTGACCAAGGAAAACGGGTTTCATTTTTATATATATACTAGCTGCGCCCCGCGGCTTCGCCCCCGTGGAAATTTATGTTTCCAACTTTCTTAATTTTTTCTTTCATAAGAACCTTCTCCTGACAATAACAAACACAACAAAGAAAGAATTAGCGAAATCGGTCCAGCCGTTCACGCGTGATGCCGTGACAACGCGAAACGGGTTTCATTTTTATATATAAGACTAGCTGCGCCCCGCGGCTTCGCCCCCGTGGAAATTTATGTTTCCAACTTTCTTAATTTTTTCTTTCATAAGAACCTTCTCCTGACAATAACAAACACAACAAAGAAAGAATTAGCGAAATCGGTCCAGCCGTTCACGCGTGATGCCGTGACAACGCGAAACGGGTTTCATTTTTATATATAAGATATACCTAGATGTAGAATACATTTAGACCGCAAAATAAGTTGGTAGGAAAAAATAAGTGAATTTCAGAAAAAATAATATGGAGGTACTACATAAATATTTGTTAGTAACATTGGCATTACTTATACTTCAGGTACGGAACCCTAAAACGTGGTAAGGACTATATTTATTTTACCTTTCACCATTAGCAGGAAGTCGAAAAAATGTCAGTGTTGGTTTAACGAACGTTGAGTTTAGGCACCCGTAAACACTGCAGTATACTCGTGGTCGTGATGCCGCCATTATTTAATTTATTATTTCGCGCACTTGCAACGTTGAGGTACCGAAACGGGAACGGACAGCGCGGGGGTCGCGGCACAACAAACTCGTTCAGCGCAGCGACCAGTCTCGGCGGCGCGCGGCGCGGCGTGACACTGGATAGATGTGCATGCCGAGACTACCTTAGCGGCCGTGTAAATGACGCCTATATGTGCGTGCGTCGATTCGGGCGGTCTAGTATGGAGTCGGATTACTGTATATTTATGTATTGTGCCATTGTTTACTTTACTTTACTTACTTTTGGAGCAGTGTTGCCGGTGCGGACCTTTTTGGTCCATTTCGGACTTTTTCTGCCTTTGCGGATCTTTTGCGAACCATGACTCTTTGCGGATCTTTTCGTACCAAAACGACTATCCAAACGACCTCGGTACATCCCAGAGCAAAGCTCAACATTTGAAAAAAAATCAATTGGTACTACGAAAAAGGCCAGGCAGTATGGCTCAGTAGGCAATAGCATGTCCAGTGGTGGTGGGACACATTCATTTGAGTAGAAAATTGTTCTACGTCTATGGTTACATTTTCACTTCCCTCTTGTCTATTATCTTTAACTTTTCTTTCGCGGTGAATGGAATGGTGGACTTAGTGAGTTTTTGCAAATTCACTTTTTGAATGTTTGAAGTTTGAATTCATACGAGTACGTATTAGCAAGGAACTGACTGAAGACGTAGCTTGAATCACTGAGGCTTGAATGTAATTGCGTGACGACGTAGGGAATCAGACAGATTACAACAAGCATAGGTAAGTACGTAGCTAGTGTTTTTTAAGTAAACAGACTTGAGTTTCTGTGTTGGACGTTTTCCTTCACTCGCGCGATGACAGAGTTGAGCGCTTCGTCTGCTCTACATAAATTTATTTTTTTTGATTTTTGACGACCGATGTGGCGCGGTGGGTGAAGGTCCGCCTGCGGCGCAGAAGGTTGCGGGTTCGATTCCCGCCTTGGGACAAATGTTTGTACGATCTACAAATATTTGTTCTAGGTGTTCTGGTCGTTTCTATGTATAATAAAAAATATCTATCTATGTAATGTATTATATTATGTATATCAGTCATCTAGTACCCATAACACAAGCTCTGCTTAGCTTGGGGCTAGATGATGTTGTGTGGATTGTCCAGCATTATTTATTTATTATTATTTATATTTATTTATTTGAGTGTGGGACTTTTTTTTGAACATTTTTAGGGTACCGTACCTCTAAAGGAAAAGAGGAACCCTTATAGGATCACTTTGTTGCAGCGTTGCCAGATCTACTGATTTAGCAGTAGATCTACCTGCTTTTTGGACCGTCTACTGATCTACTGATTTATTTCTAAAATTTCGTGAAATCTACCTGATTTTTCCCGAGCGCCAATGGCTCCGTGTCTATTATGTAAGCTGTCACTTGTCAGTGTCACTTCACAAGCCAATGAAATTTTTACCAATCCGTTCGTCACAATACTGACAAAATATGAATGAAATTGAAGAGTTTGTTTTGTTCGTTCGTTTCTTCCACTTCCTGTATACATCTGTTGTGTGTTACTATCTTTTTTGAATTGATTAGTCGATCCGTTCGTTCTTCGATAAACTTTTCCATTGTTGCCAGATCTACTGATTTAGCAGTAGATCTTGTAAATGGATTATTAGTACACTTCCTACGAGTAGATAGATCTGCTTGATTTTTGAAGAGCCACTGATTTATTTTGTAAAATTCGAGAAATCAACCAGCTTTTCCTGAGAGAGGTTCAAGGCCAAGGCATAAGGCCTTGTAACAACAAAAGAAATTATATTTCAATTTCACTTGGTGTTCATACGATTCTCGAGTCAGCTTGTAAACCAAGCCCTTGGAAATGAACAAATCTCGGCGAATTCCAAGCTGATGAGTTTCTTTGATCAATGTTTTCATATCAATGTAAAAAGTTTATTACAAACCTACTTAAAACACATAATTTTTTGAAATTCGGAATCCATGAATATTTTACTTTGCAACTTAGGTACTTTGATGAATGCCATCATTGAAAAGTGAAACACACACACTGGACAAACATACAAAAAAAATGAATCAAAATCGGTTCATCAGATAGGGAACTCTAATTATAGTGTCCTAGCGGATGAACCGATTTTACAAAAAACCTTACAGATACCTACCACGCATTTTTCGTGTCAAAAGCTAGAAATTTGTAGTTTTTTCAAAATCTACTGATTTTTTCTTCAAGCTACTGATTTTTTACGTGACTTTCTACTGATTTTGTCAAATTCGATCTGGCAACACTGCTTTGTTGTCCATCTGTCTGTCTGTCTGTCCGTCTGTCAACCCTCTTTTCTTAGGAACGCGTGGACATATCGAGTTGAAATTAACGTCAAATACTAAAGGCTGTACCTTATTGAAGCCGCGATATAAATAAAACTTCTAAGTCAACGCACTCATAAGTTACAGCTGTTTATGTCCGAATATTTTGAAATTTCCATGGGAATCACATGCACACTAAACCTATTGGGTACTTCCCGTAGACCTAGAATCATGAAACTTGGTGAGCAGCAAGGTCTTATAGCACAAGTAAAGGGAAAAATCCAAAAACCATAAATTTGTAATTTATTCACAAAAAAAACACAAAAACACAAACACTTTTAATGCTCGCCATGTACCAAACAAAACCTATAGGGTAATTCCCGTAGACCTTGAATTATGAAATTTGGCAAGAAACAAGGCCCTATAACCCAAATAAAGGGGAAATCTGAAAACAGTAATTTGTTGTTTTTCTAAAAAAAAAAATCTTGCTATAGACCAAAACCTTATAGGGCACTTCCCGTTTACCTAGAGAACCAAAAAATTAGGTAAAAAGCAAGGTCATATACGAACGAGAAAAATCTGAAAACCGTAAATTTGAGGTTTATTAACAAAAAAAATCATAAATTTTGATTCTCTCCCTCCACCAAAATAATATACCTATAATAATACCGGGTACCTAAATCATGTTGACATAGAATCATGATATTTGGCAAGAAACAAGGTCTTACAATTAAACGGAACCCTTAGTGTGCGAGTCCGACTCGCACTTGACGTTTTATTTTACCTCAGTCTTACAACCTTTGTAAAAAATAAGCGAAGTTTTTGAAGTTCATCAAGACGAAGCAACATAAAGTACAATTCATATGGAAGACTTAATATCCCCATTACGACAAGTAATTTTTTTTTTACACAAAACTTTCAAAACGGATCTTTTTGTCATATTACGGACCATTTTGGCGTTCGGATCGGAGCTTTTTCATTTTGTTTGACTGCCGGCCAGTGTGACCATTTGTGGCAGATTTCTGCCATTTTGGCAGATTTGGCTATGGAATTTTCAGTTTGGCATATTACGTTGACGAAATAGAAGTGTGGTAGATTTTGACAGATTTGGGAACAAAAACTTTGTGACCTTCTTATATAATTATTTTGGAGATTATACGTATACAAAAAAAAAAATTTATAGTAAGACCAAAAAATTATGGATATTAAATTTTGTTGGAAATAATTTTACCGACACCTGGCAACTCCTAGTCCGAGGTAGTCCTTAGCCGCTCTTTAAGGGGAATTCCCTTATAATGTTTGTTAATACTTCTACGCCATGTAATCATCAACTGTAAATTCTCTACGTTAAGGTCAAAATTCTTATTTACTAGGTACCTTAAAGTTCTAATAAGTACATCACACTAATATTATAAATGCGAAAGTTTGGATGGATGTATGGATGGATGTTTGTTACCTCTTCACGCCAAAAATACTTAACGGATCGGGCTGAAATTGTATACAGCTAATTATAATCCTGGAATCAAACATTGGCTACTTTTTATCACATAAATCGGTTCCCATGGGATAGTAATCACCTTTTAACGTTTTCATAGAAAAAACAAGCGCGAAGCCGCGGGCGACAGCAAGTAATATTATAAAATAAATAATTTCGCTATTGATTAGTTCAGTATTGTATTGACGACTGCGGTTCAAATGTGTTGTAATAATTAAGCGAAGATACGAGCGTTCTTACCGTCCGTTTAATTTAAGTTTTATGTTTTTGTGTTTTTATGTTTTACAATAAGTCATCTGAGTATATTAATAAGTGTTTTTTTTTTGTTTTCCAATCAAAGAATCACTAAAAAAGTATGTGGCATACTTTATGGCATTTTTCTTGGAGTGTTGGGCAGATTTTGGCAGATATTCAGCAAGCGTATGGCAAGTTCTGTATTTTCTCAATGGTCACACTGCTGCCGGCAACGGCGGCAACACAACACTGTTTTGGAGATTTGTTTGCTAATTGATTGAGTTGAAAATTTTGATTTATTGTGTGTTTTTACTAGATTTACCTCAATTTATATATTTTTTATCTTTTCTTCGTGATTCTATATCAAAGTTGCACATTGACAGATGCTCAGCTATGAAAGAAATGGGGATAGAATCAAAGAATATGGATAATGCCACCATATCCAAAATGCTACACAATTTAATTAGTTCTGTAAATTTCTGTGGACTTTGCTTCGAAAACGGCGGTGAAAACAGTTTTGAACACGAGGTGGAAGCTGCCAGTGATGCCTACCGGTCTTGTATAAGCCTAGGAGAAATGTATACAATAGTTTTTCATGAGGTACGTCTAAAAGCAAGATTTGGCAGGGCTACCGCGTAGCCTCCGATAATTCACATTCACTAGGTACTTCATTGGTTAAAAGTCACAATTAATATTTGGGATATTATTGGTTTCATAAATTACTTATTCTATACATAGTAGGTACCTACCTACTAAGCTAATAACCGAAACGTACCTAAACGCTTGGCCAAACCAACGCGTTCAATTCGCGTCCGCGGTGGAGTGCACGGTGGCGATACTGCGCGTGCAAAAGTTGTATACACCGTCGCGTTTGTTCTTGCGTTCACCAGGCTGGAGTCACGTCATTGACTACTACTAAAACTAAACAACATAGTTCTTCGAACAAATAAATAGTGCTGAACGCGTTGGTTTGGCCAAGCCTTAAAGGCTTAGCCAAACCAACGCGTTCAGCTCGCGTCCGCGGTGGCGCGCGCGGTGGCGGTCAGTTGTTGTGTAAGAAATTGTAGCGACGTGTTCACATCGATGCGTCCTCTGATTGGTCGCGGCGTCCGGTGCAGCGTCTGCACGCGGCGGTGGCGATCAGATCAGGCTTGTTACGTTAGGACGCTGGACGCAGCTATTTATTTGTTGAGAAGAACTTTGTTGTTTAGTTTTAAGTATGGTGTATGGTGGAAACGGAAGAAATGACGTGACTCCAGCCTGGTGAACGCAAGAACAAACGCGACGGTGTATACAACTTTTGCACGCGCAGTATCGCCACCGCAGACGCGAATTGAACGCGTTGGTTTGGCCAAGCCTTTACTAAAACTGTGTTGCTTAGTAAGCGCTTTTACATACTGGTCTAATTTTTTGTATGAAACAATTTATCATTGTCAACACAAGCTTTGCTTACCTTGGGGCTAGATAATGCTGTGTGAATTGTCCAGCATTATTTTTATTTTTTGTTTTTATTGTTCTTCAAAAATCATACCAACTTTTAGCTGCAGAGGCTACCTCTCAGCAGTCAAAATAGGCCCATTGGCCTAGCCAGTTATACTTACCTTAACTTATTCTATTGTTTTTTTCAGAAACCAGAAGACCTTGCCAGTAACATCATCTGCAAAAGTTGTATGGAACAGCTCAAACAATCCTACAACTTCATACAAAACTCTAAATCTGTCACAAAGCTACACTATAAACATGTTGATAAGCTGAATTCTAATATCATTCCGTTGATTGCGCAGTTAAAAAAGTCAGAAGAAGGGTCCAAGGTGGAAGAATCAAATAATACTAGTCAAGTAACGGTTTCTACTGAAATAATGACGAAAAAATCTACAAAATTGGTCAATGAAGTCAATTCAGTGCCAAGAATGGAATCACACAAATGTCTTCCAGTAAATATTATCAAAATTCACCCAGAGACTAAACAGGAATACATTTTAATATGTCGATTTTGCTCTGAACCATATAAAACCTTTAGAAGCTTACTAGAACATGTAGAAGAACACTCAGGCAGCAGTTCTTGCTCTACCTGTTTAAAACGTCGTGGCTTAACATGCCAGGAATGTGAGACAACTTGCATCCACTCAAAACATTTAAACGACTTTCAAGAACAAATCCAGAGAAATTCCAAAGCAAAATGTCAAGATTGTGATGTCACATGGAGAGAAAAAGAAACCATGATGGCATTCATCAATAAGCATCATTTTGATTATCAACTTTACAAGTGTGACTACTGTAGTATAACCTTCTATTCTAAAAGATCTTTAGAAACTCATATTGCTTCTCATGGTCAATTATTCAAATGCTATTTTTGTGGATTAGATATGGACGACAAATCAAACTTAGAAGCTCATAAAAAATTTTGTCAAGAAAGGAAGAATATTTGTAAAAAACAAATAAAAAAAAGGCACGAATATCTTAAGAAATCCCAGTATGGTCAAGTTCTATTTAAGAACAGTAAGAAAATAGAAAACAAAACGCTTGTTAAATCAAAAATCAAGCAGAGTATTAATACAAAATCACATTCAATTGGCAAAAACCCTGAAAAGGATATTAAGAATAACTCAACTTTAAATCCAAGCAAACTCCAATGGGAAAAAAGTAGTGATACTAAATTAAGTACCCAAACAAAAGAAGTCAAAAAACAAAAACCGAACTTACCATGCGAGCTTTGTGGCTACATAGCTTGGAACAGTGTACTCTTAGAATGCCACATGAACAGATACCATCTTCACATAAAGCCATATGTCTGCCATATTTGCAGTAAAGACTTTATCGGAAAACATCTACTAAAAAAGCATATAAAAGTACACACAGTCGACCGTAGCGTTACTTGCACCAGCTGTGGAAAAAAACTAGCTAACCCAAGCTGTCTAAAATCTCATCTGAAACTACATACGGGCGAAAAAAACTATCTTTGTGATATATGCGGTGAAAAATTCAGATCTTCGAGTATTATGAATGTGCATAGAGTTAAGAAACACACAGAAAAGGATATCACATGTCCCCTATGCCCTAGGAAGTTCTTTACTCTAGTAGAGTTGAGACAACATGTGGGTAAGACACATTGGAAGAAAGATACCAAGTTTGATCCGAGGAAAGTGGAGGGGTTGGAGAATCATTATCATTTGTTTCATGATGGGAGGAGGATTATGATGGATAGTCAGGATGTTGATTTTTATTTGCCTTGTTAACGGCATTTACTGCTCAGCCTCAGCATCAACCTGTATACAAAGGCGCACCCCGCCCGCCGCAGCTGCTATGCACTGCTAAACTCCAGCATATACATACTTACAATCAAATACAGCTAGAGCGAGGCCAACATGGGGATGTGAGCTATGGGCACTGAAAAGTTGAACTTATTTTTTTCTGCTCTGCGTTGTATGTGTGTGTTAGTCTGTGCACGTCTGTATGTGTATTTGTGTTGTGTGCATTAGTGTGTTGTGTGCAAGTGTGAGTATGCGTGTTGAGTTTGTTTCTATAATTATTATAAACATTTTCCAAAAGCTTTTCAGTTTCCTCTTAGTTTAAAGATAAAAGCCATTTATTTAGGGATTTTTTGCATTCATAATTATTCATAGGGTAGATTTTTAAGCTTTTGTTTATTGCGTTGTAGAGGAAGGCAGATTGCTTGACATACTGTCGCGACGCAAACTAGGACCGAGTAGAAATTTTAGGAGCTACTTGTTCACTTCTTCGCTTATTAAGCTTTTTGGGGTCATACTCAAGTGATCTATGTAGCCTCAAAACGGCGCTTAAGTAATCTTAATTAACTTTCAGAAAAATCTGGAGTGTGTGTGTGAGAGATTACCTAGTCAGATTAAAAAGGTTGTTTTAGGTACTTAGATATAGGTACTACTTGTGTTTCAAATTACAAAATTATTGAGATTGTTTGTTTATAAGACCCGTATTTTGTTAATACTTTTGTTCATCGGTTCCATCGATCAGGTATTTGCCGACTCTTCTGACCGGTGATTAACCTGATCAATGGTACCTAGTTCATAATCATATTTTTATTTTTATGAATGTTGTTTATTTTTATGTTATATTCTATCTTTTACGTATATTCTCCGAAACCCGACCGATCTTCCACTCCCATTGTCCTATTTTACATCTACGTAAGATGATTTAAGTGGCATCAGTCTTACTGGGCTTCAGCCGAGCACACATCATCCTGATAATGTAGCGCAGAGCCGTTTTTAAATTTTGTTTCAAACAAAGCTCATCTTATGGTCAATTATTGAATGAAGGGGTATCCATATCATTATTTTTCTACCAATTTTAGGAATTAAATTCTGGTGTCTTCACGAACGAGTTCGTGATGATTCGCAGAACCTACAATTCACACAGTGGCAGTGAATTACCAAAAACCCGTAGGTATGCTTCTAATTGTAATCCTATCTATGTATCTCTCATAGGAACATGAAGGTTATGCTTTTAGAATAAGTCTAAATATAATGAACAAATGGTTTATATTAATGATTTTTGTGTCTTAGAAATTATAGCTAGGACACTTTATAAATTGTAAAATACCAACCAGTTAACAGTTATATGGTACAAAGTATTTTTAAAGTATAAAATTTTAACACGAAATGGGAATAATTATAAACATGTGCCATTGCACGGGCAAACATTAATGTAGGGAAATCAATTTTACTGTAATTTATTATAAATGATATTAATAAGAATGTAAATAGATTGTAAGTGATACTGAAATAAAGTTATAATAGTACCTCCTTAGTAACTAGCTAATATTATTTCTATTGGTTTGCTATTAATAATAGACACAATAAAATTCCAACTGATTGTATTGACCAAAGAAAGTTATAAGGAAGACTCAAACTACGCTGATTTGAAATACATACTACGTTGAAATACATACGTTTAAATAATACCTAATACACATACTTATTAAATATGTTCACTAGTTTTGGTTTAAATATCATTCATTTCATATTTTTCCAAAACAATTTCAGCCTTTTTGGTCATATTGATATGATTTTCGTTATAATTCGTGATTATTACTTTGAATAGACGAGAGTTTGTAAAAGCAAAATGTACAGTAACTTCATTCTACACAAGCCTACTATTTCTTACCTTAATAACATTTTATTAAGTTGGTCTTAGAGATTCTGGCAAGTGGCAGTAAAAGATAAATTAGATATATTTAATGAAATAATATTGGTTAATAAATTTTGTGATGAATATATTTGTTTTCTCCATAATTACCTGAGTAAAACAACCTAGTCTAGTCATTTTCATGTAATTTATACAGAATTTACCGAATTGCTTTTTATGAAAGTGCGTACCTACCATCGAGCCTGTGCTCGATGGTACGTGGTGGTTTAAAAACTTGTTAGTACCTACCTACCTGTGTAGGTACTAATAAGTTTTTAAAAAGAATAATTTATCTTCGGCTAGTCACTAATGCAACATCAGTAAAAAGTACACGATGTGCGGTGGACTGAGAGCTCACTTTTGGAATCCTTGCAAATCGAACTGTCTACCCGTATACTACGCTAAATACTAAAATAAAAATTAAAAACATGGACGTAGTAATTTCTGAAATATACGATATACCTATTCTTTAAGCGTGTGGCCTGAGAGCTCCAGTCTAGGGGTTATACCGGCTTTAATTTAAGTTTTACGAATTGATGGACCTTTGCTTTACGTTTTACAATATTTTTACTAAATCTGTGATTTTTTTTCAGTTGAATTTGCAAAGATTTTTAAGAGTGCGCTCGGTCCACACGCACATGTATTTTAGTCATAAGACAGAAACAATAATTAGTGTTGATTATAGAAAGCAGGGAATCTTTGTATTTTATTCTATTACTTACTGACACCATTACAGAGACTGATTTTGCTTTTTGTTGGCAACATTTTAAATCATTTGTTAGGTATTATATTTATTTTGTATTTTATATGACGACCTCTGTGGCGCGGTGGGCGAAGGTCCGCCTGCGACGCAGGAGGTTGCGGGTTCGATTCCCGCCTCGGGACAAATATTTGTACGATCTGCAGATATTTGTTCAGGGTGTTCTGGTCGTTTTCTATGTATAATAAAAAATATCTATCTATGTACTCGTATATTATTATGTATATCAGTTATCTAGTACTTACCCATAACACAAGCTCTGCTTACCTTGGGGCTAGATAATGCTGTGTGAATTGTCCAGCATTACTTACTACTTACTTATTTTATTTTAAGGGTTCCGTTACGTATCTACAAAGGGTGAAAGGAACATAATTTACTCGTTTTTATTTTATTCTATTTTATTTCTTCTTCTTTCTTAGAACTTTCCTATCCTATCCCTAATGATTACCTTGATCTTTTCTTATGTATGTACCTATTTTATATACTAACTTTCAAAATGTAAAGCTAAATACGTAAAGTTAGATAAAAATAGTTTTAAATGAAACAGTTGTATATATTTACACGTAGTTTATTAAGATAAGATTGAAGTTATCATTGTTCTTTCTCATTGGTCTCCTTTCTTACCTACCTGTTCTTTTTTTTTCAATTATATTGGTAATTCACTGACACTGCGTGAACTTCAAGTCTTGCCCATCATCACGAACACGTTTATGAAGACACCAGGCCCTGATTCCTCCCATACAAAATAATGTCCGAAACCCGACCGATCTTCCACTCCCATTGTCCCATGTTACATCTACGTAAGATGATTTAAGCGGCATCAGTCTTACTGGGCTTCAGCCGAGCACACATCATCCTGATAATGTAGCGCAGAGCCGTTTTTAAATTTTGTTTCAAACAAAGCTCATCTTATGATCAATTATTGAATGAAGGGGTATCCATATCATTATTTTTCTACCAATTTTAGGAATTAAATTCTGGTGTCTTCACGAACGAGTTCGTGATGATTCGCAGAACCTACAATTCACACAGTGGCAGTGAATTACCAAAAACCCGTAGGTATGCTTCTAATTGTAATCCTATCTATGTATCTCTCATAGGAACATGAAGGTTATGCTTTTAGAATAAGTCTAAATATAATGAACAAATGGTTTATATTATATGATTTTTGTGTCTTAGAAATTATAGCTAGGACACTTTATAAATTGTAAAATACCAACCAGTTAACAGTTATATGGTACAAAGTATTTTTAAAGTATAAAATTTTAACACGAAATGGGAATAATTATAAACATGTGCCATTGCACGGGCAAACATTAATGTAGGGAAATCAATTTTACTGTAATTTATTATAAATGATATTAATAAGAATGTAAATAGATTGTAAGTGATACTGAAATAAAGTTATAATAGTACCTCCTTAGTAACTAGCTAATATTATTTCTATTGGTTTGCTATTAATAATAGACACAATAAAATTCCAACTGATTGTATTGACCAAAGAAAGTTATAAGGAAGACTCAAACTACGCTGATTTGAAATACATACTACGTTGAAATACATACGTTTTAAATAATACCTAATACACATACTTATTAAATATGTTCACTAGTTTTGGTTTAAATATCATTCATTTCATATTTTTCCAAAAGAATTTCAGCCTTTTTGGTCATATTGATATGATTTTCGTTATAATTCGTGATTATTACTTTGAATAGACGAGAGTTTGTAAAAGCAAAATGTACAGTAACTTCATTCTACACAAGCCTACTATTTCTTACCTTAATAACATTTTATTAAGTTGGTCTTAGAGATTCTGGCAAGTGGCAGTAGAAGATAAATTAGATATATTTAATGAAATAATATTGGTTAATAAATTTTGTGATGAATATATTTGTTTTTTCCATAATTACCTGAGTAAAACAACCTAGTCTAGTCATTTTCATGGAATTTATACAGAATTTACCGAATTGCTTTTTAAGTAAGTGCGTACCATCGAACCTGTGCTCGATGGTACGTGGTGGTTTAAAAATTTGTTAGTACCTACCTACCTGTGTAGGTACTAACAAGTTTTTAAAAAGAATAATTTATCTTCGGCTAGTCACTAATGCAACATCAGTAAAAAGTACACATTTCATTCTATTCGACGTCTAAAAAACTTCCTACTATTTGAGGCTAAATCCATCATACCTAGATCCTAGCCCCAAAGTCTATACCGAATAAAACAAGAATTTTTTCAAAATCCCGTGAATTCAGTTTACCTTACTTTTAAAATAAATAGTATTAAATAATAAATAATGCTGGACAATTCACACAGCATTATCTAGCCCCAAGCTAAGCAGAGCTTGTGTTATGGGTACTAGATAACTGTTAAAGGTACTTAATACAATACACTATATAGATAGATATTTTTTATTTTAATACATAGAAAACATCCAGAACGCCCTGGACAAATCTCTGCAGATCGTACAAACATTTGTCCCGAGGCGGGAATCGAACCCTAAAATAAAGAAAAATAAAGGAATGTTCCCTTTATGTAAAATTTCCTATCCAATATTTCCGGCACTTGCCCTCCATGTCCCATAGCTGTGAGAGACCCTGTATAGCTAGGTACCTACTATTAATTTAATTGTCCGTTTATTTGCTGTTAGATTTATTTTTTGTACACTCCTGGTAGGTACCTGATCCATCGCCTCTCCTGTACCTAACCTATAGTATTATAATATCTGTGACCTAACCACAGATACCTCACTTACCCGATTTAACCAATCTACTTTGAGTCAAAATCAAAATCAAAAATCAAAAACTCTTTATTTCCATAAATGCAATAAATGTACACTTAGAAAAAGTCAAAATATAAAACTAAACACTGACACGGAAATAAAGTGATATTTTTTGATTTCTGATGCTTCGGTATGCAGCAGTCATAATCATAAGCGAGAAGAAATAAAGTTCGTTTCGTAACGCTCTACTCGCTGTTAGAGAGGCGGCTCGATCAAAGCCACCCGCGCGCGCCCCCCTACCTCTACAGTTCCCTCGCCGGCCCTTGGCTTGACGGTAGGGTTGACCTTTTTGTCCAAGTGCGGATATTATAACAAAATGCAACGGAAAATAAAACGAAAATTCGAAATCCGAAAAGTTGCATACCAAAGAGAATAAAATCCACGGTAATTTCATACAACAACCTGGTACCTAAATTCTCTATGGTAAAATAATTCTAGTCCTTTCAGTCATTTTCGTAGTCTACAAAAATTGGTTGCCTGTAAAGTCGGTATACGGGCGAAAGTTTTACGTGACAACGACTTTGAGTTCCTTTCACTTTTTATGTCTGTCTCTCTCGCTCTTAGGCGGGCTAACCATGCCCGAGTGGAAGGGACGCGTGCCTCTCACTCGCTCTCATTGTGAGCGCATAACGTGAGCGGAGCGTAACGCAGTTTCTTGAAGTGTCACCCGGCAAACCAATTTACAAGACGTTGTCACGTCAAAAACAAACCTACGCATAGTATTATATTATCTGTGCCTGCGCGGAGATAATCTCAGCTATGTCCGAGCGAGACAAAACTTATCGTTCGGCTTGCGGCTCGCGCGTGTGGCTCGCGCGCGGCGGCGCGGCAACCTTTGACAGTGTCTCTCCGGGGCGACCAGAAAACTGTAAGTAGGTATATAACTCAAAACTGAGCGCGAGCACAGTAAATATTGTGGCGCGAGTGACAGAGCGCTAACCTAAGGTTTCCTGGAAGAGATTCTTTCAGCGTTAAGCTCTCTTATGTTCATACCCTATTAGATAAGTTCATGCTATGTAGGCATTATTGTGTACCTACATAAATGAATTACAGATTAATTTAATACATATCTTAATCCAAATCTATCTTGTAAAGCTTAGATAGTCTGCCTGTCAAGGAGGCTGGCGGCGTTCATAGGAGGTATAAGTGACCGGCATGAGTCGTGAGACTGACACCTGCGCAGTGGTTAATTTTTGAAGCCATGGGGGCGGGGCGGGGTGTCATTCGGCTACTGTACACTTCGTGCAATTTTATCGGCTTACGTTTTGGATGTTAAAATAGTAGCTTAATTTTGTTATTTCGTATTTGTTAAGTGTTTTTGTTTTAATAATAGTTTTCAACACACTTGCTCATAAAGTGGCTCTATGGTCACCGCAATTAGGAACAGAATGACACTCATAATCAAACTGTGACTTTTTCATTGCTATAACTCACTAGTGAGTTATACCACCCAGACCTCAATCCTATTGAAATGGCATGGGCTGCAATAAAAGGTTATGTCGGCAGTAAGAATGTGACCTGGAACGTTAGCCACTTAACGGGTCTTGAAAAGGAAAAAGTTAATTTAATGGCAGCTAATGAATGGACAAAATTTTGTCTTAAAGTGAAGGAAAATGAGAAGGAGTATATAAAAAACGATCACATAGTGGATGCAATGACAGAAGAATTTATAATTCACGTTGGTGACGATGACTCCGAGACCAATTCGGAGGATGAGGACAGTGACGATGTTGAGGAGATTAATGAGCCAGTGGCCTCTACCAGCACCAACTCAGCGTCTAGTTTTATGGAAGGCATATTACCTATTCCTCCAAATTGAGACGAATTTAAATAATTTGAAAATTAAAGAAAAACAGTTATAAGTACTTACTCAGATTATATTGTTTTATTGAGATTATTATATTTTATTCACGAAGGCCTACAACATTACTCTATCAAAGTAAAATTTCAAGTACCACTTATATTTTAATTAGTTTGTATAGGTACCTATCAATCATTTTGGTAAAAAACGGTACTGAATAAATTTGGCCAAAAGTGTACATGCGCGAGCTTACTACGTCATCTGTGCTCACGACTCGTGCTACGTGAAGGTCTTGCTTTGTCTGTCCTTTTTTCCCTCCCTAGTAACTCTATCAAATTGAAATTAAAAATAATAACTCTACATTTCGTGCGCTTGTACAGATTAAAAAAAAACGTGAAAAATGAACATGAACATTTTCCATACAAATTCATCATCATCATCATCATCATCAGCCTATATTAGTCCACTGCTGGACATAGGCCTCCCTAATGAGCGCCATAGCGCCCTGTCTTCAGCTTGCCGCATCCAGCATCTGCCTGCAGTCTTTGATAGATCGTCATCCCACCTGGCCGGAGGGCGTCCTACACTACGTTTGCCGAGTCGTGGTCTCCACTCAAGAACTCGTTTACCCCAGCGGTTGTCGGTTCTTCGCGAGATATGGCCGGCCCACTGCCACTTAAGCTTGCTAATTCTTTGAGCTATGTCGATAACTTAGGTTCTCTGTAGGATGTATTCGTTAGGTAGGTAAGTACCTATACAAATTGAGAAGTCGAAATTTTAAAAGATACTTACAGGGTCATGTGGATTATCAAATGACAGGTATCGGTTTGTACATTTCAAAACAGTTATTAAAATTTCTGTACGTTTCATACTTTTTGAAATATTTTGAAAAAAGTCGAAAAAATACCCATTCCTCCCCTCTATCTCCGAAGATTATAGAGCGATCCATCCAAAATGTACCTACGGAGCGTTTGTGGATATGGATCTACTTATTGAAGGAAAAATGTAGAGAAGTTTGTAAAACGAACACTTTTTGAAAAATGGTCAAAAAGGGGGGAAACATTTTTAAAAGGGGGTTTCAACCGGAGACAGCAGCGAAAATTAGCAGCTTTTTTGCAACGATCACAGCCAAAAATTGCTTGATTGACAAATAGATCAAAAATAAATGTTTATCTAAATATTGTTTACTTTACTTTACTTACTTTTGGAGCAGTGTTGCCGGTGCGGACCGTTTTGGTCCATTTCAGACTTTTTTCTGCCTCTGCGGATCTTTTGCGAACCATGACTCTTTGCGGATCTTTTCGGACCAAAACGACTATCCAAACGACCTCGGTACATCCCAGAGCAAACCTCAACATTTGAAAAAAAATCAATTGGTACCTACGAAAAAGGCCAGGCAGTATGGCTCAGTAGGCAATAGCATGTCCAGTGGTGGTGGGACACATTCATTAGAGCAGAAAATTGTTCTACGTCTATGGTTACATTTTCACTTCCCTCTTGTCTATTATCTTTAACTTTTCTTTCGCGGTGAATGGAATGGTGGACTTAGTGAGTTTTTGCAAATTCACTTTTCGAATGTTTGAAGTTTGAATTTATACGAGTACGTATTAGCAAGGAACTGACTGAAGACGTAGCTTGAATCACTGAGGCTTGAATGTAATTGCGTGACGACGTAGGGAATCAGACAGATTACAACAAGCATAGGTAAGTACGTAGCTAGTGTTTTTTAAGTAAACAGACTTGAGTTTCTGTGTTGGACATTTTCCTTCACTCGCGCGACGACAGAGTAGAGCGCTTCGTCTGCTCTACATAAATTTATTTGAGTGTGGGACTTTTTTTTGAACATTTTTAGGGTTCCGTACCTCTAAAGGAAAAGAGGAACCCTTATAGGATCACTTTATTGTCCATCTGTCTGTCTGTCTGTCCGTCTGTCAACCCTCTTTTCTTAGGAACGCGTGGACATATCGAGTTGATATTAACGTCAAATACTAAAGGCTGTAACTTATTGAAGCCGCGATATAAATGAAACTTCTAAGTCAACGCACTCATAAGTTACAGCTGTTTATGTCCGAATATTTTGAAATTTCCATGGGAATCACATGCACACAAAACCTATTGGGTACTTCCCGTAGACCTAGAATCATGAAACTTGGTGAGCAGCAAGGTCTTATAGCACAAGTAAAGGGAAAAATCCAAAAACCATAAATTTGTAATTTATTCACAAAAAAAACACAAAAACACAAACACTTTTAATGCTCGCCATGTACCAAACAAAACCTATAGGTTACTTCGCGTAGACCTAGAATTATGAAATTTGGCAAGAAACAAGGCCCTTTAACCCAAATAAAGGGGAAAATCTGAAAACTGTAAATTTGTTGTTTTTCTCAAAAAAAAAATCTTGCTATAGACCAAAACCTTATAGGGCACTTCCCGTTTACCTAGAGAACCAAAAAATTTGGTTAAAAGCAAGGTCATATACGAACGAGAAAAATCTGAAAACCGTAATTTGAGGTTTATTATTAAAAAAAATATAAAGTTTGATTCTCTCCCTCCACCAAAATAATATACCTATAATAATACTGGGTACCTACATCATGTTGACATAGAATCGTGATATTTGGCAAGAAACAAGGTCTTACAATTAAACGGAACCCTTAGTGTGCGAGTCCGACTCGCACTTGACGTTTTATTTTATCTCAGTCTTTCAACCTTTGTAAAATATAAGCGAAGTTTTCTGAAGTTCATCAAGACGAAGCAACATAAAGTACAATTCATATGGAATACTTAATATCCCCATTACGATAAGTAAGTAATTTTTTTTTAAACAAAATTTTCAAAACGGATCTTTTTGTCATGTTTCGGACCATTTTGGCGTTCGGATCGGAGCTTTTTCATTTTGTTTGACTGCCGGCAACGGCGGCAACACTGTTTTGGAGATTTGTCTGCTAGTTGATTGAGTTGAGAATTTGGATTTTTTGTGTGTTTTTACTAGATTTACCTCAATTTATATAGTTTTTATCTTTTCTTCGTGATTCTATATCAAAGTTGCACATTGACAGATGCTCAGCTATGAAAGAAATGGGGATAGAATCAAAGAATATGGATAATGCCACCATATCCAAAATGCTACACAATTTACTTTATTCTGTTAATTTCTGTGGACTTTGCTTCGAAAACGGCGGTGAAAACAGTTTTGAACACGAGGTGGAAGCTGCCAGTGATGCCTACCGGTCTTGTATAAGCCTAGGAGAAATGTATACAATAGTTTTTCGTGAGGTACGTCTAAAAGCAAGATTTGGCAGGGCTACCGCGTAGCCTCCGATAATTTACATTCAATAGGTACTTCATTGGTTAAAAGTCACAATTTATCCAAATTAATATTTGGGATATTATTGGTTTCATAAATTACTTATTCCATACATAGTACCTACTAAGCTAATAACCGAAACGTACCTTACTAAAACTGTGTTGCTTAGTAAGCGCTTTTAGGTACTGGTCTAATTTTTAGTATGAAACAATTTATCATTGTTCTTCAAAAATCATACCAACTTTTAGCTGCAGAGGCTACCTCTCAGCAGTCAAAATAGGCCCATTGGCCTAGCCAGTTATACTTACCTTAACTTATTCTATTGTTTTTTTCAGAAACCAGAAGACCTTGCCAGTAACATCATCTGCAAAAGTTGTATGGAACAGCTCAAAGAATCCTACAACTTCATACAAAACTCTAAATCTGTCACTAAGATACTCTATGAACATGTTGATAAGCTGAATTCTAATATCATTCCGTTGATTGTGCAGTTAAAAAAGTCAGAAGAAGGGTCCAAGGTGATTATTAAATTAGATTATGAAGAATCAAATAATACTAGTCAAGTAACGGTTTCTACTGAAATAATGACGAAAAAATCTACAAAATTGGTCAATGAAGTCAATTCAGTGCCAAGAATGGAATCACACAAATGTCTTCCAGTAAATATTATCAAAATTCACCCAGAGACTAAACAGGAATACATTTTAATATGTAGATTTTGCTCTGAACCATATAAAACCTTTAGAAGCTTACAAGAATATGTAGAAGAACACTCAGGCAGCAGTTCTTGCTCTACCTGTTTAAAATGTCGTGGCTTAACATGCCAGGAATGTGAGACAACTTGCATCCACTCAAAACATTTAATCCACTTTCAAGAACAAATCCAGAGAAATTCCAAAGCAAAATGTCTTGATTGTGATTTCACATGTAGAGAAAAAAAAACCATGATGGCACACATCAATAAGCATCATTTTGATAATCAACTTTACAAGTGTGACTGCTGTAGTATAAACTTCTATTCTAAAAGATCTTTAGAAACTCATATTGCTTCTCATGGTCAATTATTCAAATGCTATTTTTGTGGATTAGATATGGACGACAAATCAAACTTAGAAGCTCATAAAAAAAATTGTCAAGAAAGGAAGAATATTTGTAAAAAACAAATAAAAAAAAGGCACGAAAATCTTAAGAAATCCCAGTATGGTCAAGTTCTATTTAAGAACAGTAAGAAAATAGAAAAGAAAACGCATGTTAAATCAAAAATCAAGCAGAGTATTAATACAAAATCACATTCAATTGGCAAAAACCCTGAAAAGGTTATAAAGAATAACTCAACTTTAAATCCAAGCAAACTCCAATGGGAAAAAAGTAGTGGTACTAAATTAAGTACCCAAACAAAAGAAGTCAAAAAACAAAAACCGTACTTACCATGCGAGCATTGTCACTTCATAGCTTGGAACAGTGTACTCTTAGAATGCCACATGAACAGATACCATCTTCACGTAAAGCCATATGTCTGCCATATTTGCAGTAAAGACTTTGTCGGAAAACATCTACTAAAAAAGCATATAAAAGTACACACAGTCGACCGTAGCGTTACTTGCACCAGCTGTGGAAAAAAACTAGCTAACCCAAGCTGTCTAAAATCTCATCTGAAACTACATACAGGCGAAAAAAACTATCTTTGTGATATATGCGGTGAAAAATTCAGATCTTCGAGTATTATGAATGTGCATAGAGTTAAGAAACACACAGAAAAGGATATCACATGTCCCCTATGCCCTAGGAAGTTCTTTACTCTAGTAGAGATGAGACGACATGTGGGTAAGACACATTGGAAGAAAGAAACCAAGTTTGATCCGAGGAAATTGGAGGGGTTGGAGAATCATTATCATTTGTTTCATGATGGGAGGAGGATTATGATGAATAATCAGGATGTTGATTTTTATTTGCCTTGTTAACGGCATTTACTGCTCAGCCTCAGCATCAACCTGTATACAAAGGCGCACCCCGCCCGCCGCAGCTGCTCTGCACTGCTAAACTCCAGCTAACATACTTACAATCAAATACAGCTAGAGCGAGGCCAACATGGGGATGTGAAAGCTATGGGCACTGAAGAGTTGAACTTATTTTTTTCTGTTCTGCGTTGTATGTGTGTGTTAGTGTTCTGTGCACGTCTCTATGTGTATTTGTGTTGTGTGCATTAGTGTGTTGTGTGCAAGTGTGAGTATGCGTGTTGAGTTTGTTTATATAATTATTACGAAACATTTTCCAAAAGCTTTTCAGTTTCCTCTTAGTTTAAAGTTAAAAGCCATTTATTTAGGGATTTTTTGCATTCATAATTATTCATAGGGTAGATTTTTAAGGTTTTGTTTATTGCGTGAGAGACTAAGTAACTTTGTGTGAGAGAGTGTGTGTGTGAGAGATTACCTAGTCAGATTAAAAAGGTTGTTTTAGGTACTTAGATATAGGTACTACTTGTGTTTCAAATTACAAAATTATTGAGATTGTTTGTTTATAAGACCCGTGTTTTGTTAATGGGCGATTCTCTGTAAACTCGTACAGGTCTCATACAAATGCTGTCCTGGCATTTTTTTTAACATTTGCCAATAAAAACGTGTTCCATTTCGAAGAAAATGAACTATTATTTTAGTTAAATATGGAGGCCCACTGAAATTATGCGTATTTTGGGAAATATTAACGATTTTCCAAAAAATCACGACAGGGGACTGTTTGGGGAATCAGGGGACTGTGAAAATGATACGTCTGAAATGTCCATATCATCTATTCTAAAAGTCAGCAGCTTTTGCGGTCACAAATCTTAAGGAAAGTAACACGTAAGTTGTTTTCCTCGTCATCGATCTCATTAATTACGGCAGCATAGCGGTAATTTTTAGCTGGAAATTTCACAAGAACGTAATCTCCGGTATTGTCATATGAATTCCGAATGCCACTCGTTCCTGCTATATCATCATCCAATCTTTGAGGGGACATGTTTGGTGTAGGTGTCAATTTAGTTTCTGCAGATTCAGGATCTACCGGTTCGGACTTTGTAAACACTTCTTCTACTGTCCATCTAGGTTTTAAAGCAAAGTTGATACTGCCAATCTTATAATGCTCACAAGATCCGCTGTTACAAAAGTTGCTGAGACTTTTCATTGTAAGTGTTTTACATTTAGTAGGAAGGCCGAGAATGGAGCTGGAATAAACACCTGCGACCTGATGCACATTTAAAGTTCCTTTAAAACCCTTCTGATCGGACGCTTCCTCTTCAATTTTATCGACTATTGCCTGGATGTCTTTACCGTCGATGGCGATACATGAGATGCCAGGGCATCGCTCTGATTACTTTTTTGTACTTCTTTCTCGAAACGTGCGATCTTTTCATTTCTTTCCCTGTTAAACTTCTTTCGTCGCTTTGTGGTTTCTTTTTTTCTTTGGTGTAGACTAGCACTGGAAACTCCTGGGTTTGGAGCTGGAGGTATTTGAACTGGAACTGGAGTGGAGGGTCTTAAAGGCGGAATATCTACTTCTGAATCTGATAAAGGCGTATTTTCTCGTAAAAAAGTGTTAGTAACGCTTTTCTGTCTTAGACTTTTGGTTCGGTATAGGTACGGTACAATATGCTTTCCATTTCTTTAAGGCAGCTCTGTGCTCACGAAGTGTCATATTCTTTACTAACTTCCGCAAACCTTTTTCTTTCTTCTTTTGGTACTTCAATTCAACTTTTCCTTTTCTCTCGTTTCTTCTCTCTTTTGAGGGTCATTTTTTCTTCTTTGGTGTCATAGTCGCTCTGATTCTCTCTTTATCTGTAGTAAGTCCTCTCGGAATAACTTTTTCTTTTTAGGAGCCATATAGTGTGTGTTCGTATAGCCTGTGTAAAATAATTTAAGTTAAAATAACGCAAAGCAATGATATTTTGATGATTCTTACATTAATAAAATAGACTAGCAGATAAATTTATACAAACACTACATAAAAACGATAACCAATACGCATAATACACAGTCCCCTGTTGTGTAGAACAGTCCCCTGCTAAATTTTTAGGCAGAGGACTGTTGCCAGGGGACTGTATATTTGGGTTAAATTGCACAATATTTTCAAATCTAATGTAAAATAGTTCTTCAAGAACCTACCGATCAATTTAGACATAAACAATAAAACGATAAATTATACATAGAGATAATTAAAGTATTTAACATAAAAATTATAACTTACCAGAGGACTGTGTGTGGTAGCGGTCCAAACGCGTGTTCACCTCACAAATGACGCTCTGACACAGTGTTGCCAGAGCCTACCCAGCCCAGGTTGCCATTTGTTGGCTCAAATGTTGCCATTTGAAACCAAAGGTTGCCATCAGAAAAATCAGTAAAAAAAAACTGCGTTAAAAAAAACTGAAAAATAACACTCCTAGGTTTTTCGAGTCACTCACACACACATTGGATTGATAAGATGATGGCAACACTTTCCTTCTTTCATTTGTTTGACATTGACAAAGGATGGACAGACCAACCAATTTGTTTGATGCAACTGAATGCAACTATATACCTAGGTACCTACCATTTGCCTAGTTTTATGTTTTATTAGAGCATTTTTTGTTTTCAAAATATATAAAGAGTAAAACTAAAATGAAGCTGTTCTCGAACCTACTGTAGTGTAGACGTGTACACAGATCGCAAGCGCGATCTGTGTTCGGTGTACACGTCTACACTACAGTAGGTTCGAGAACAGCTTCATTTCATTGTCGAGTATTGCTTGACACTCGCGCCGCGCGCGAAATGCGCGGCAAAACTGACACGAGTTTTAGTGTAGACGAATAAATTCTGAATACAAAGTAATGTTACTGAATTTCATTAATATTAATTTAGTAAGTAGTTGTATTAAAAAAAACATAGGCTGAAATTTACATTCTTTGAGACAAAATCTGAAACTCGAAGACAAAACCAAAACACTCATTGCAGCCAAAATTACCTACCTATAATAGGTAGGTACCTTTCGTCGATTTCATGCATGCATTATGTAATTATCAGCAACGTCTTATTCCTATCCTAGGAAGGTACCCAAAAGGCTGGGAAGGGCTGATAAGGAATAATTAATAAATGATGATTCAATCAGTAAAATTTATTTATCAAATAGATCTTTATGTAGTTTCTTCGATTAAAACAATAAAAAGAGAACTTTCCAGTAGATTTAAAAACAAAAGTACTATACTATGGCCACATTACAAGGCGAAGGTTCGTCTTCGCGTTGTCGCGACAAAACTTCGTGTTCGTTCTACGACGAAGTGTTTGGCCACATTGGAAAAAAACTTCGCAACGTCGCGATAATCAAAAATGTCACGATAATTGATTTTACTGAAAAAATGGATGCGGCGGTTGTGCTCATGGCGTCATAATTCATGTTTTTTGTGATTAGGTGATAGGATTCCACAAAACAGGCCCAGCTTCGTAATTTTTGATAAATTACAAAATTCGATCATTTGTCTACTCCATAGGTTAATAATAATAATAACACAAATCAGCAACAATACCTACGTGCACACCGCTCGCTCGGCGGAGTCTCGCTGTCAACAAAGCGCGAAGTGTAGCCCCGCACGAACTTTTGTCGCGACAAAACCCTTTGATGTCCGGCAGTTTACCGACAGAGCGTCGCGAAGGGCATTTGTTGTCGCGATGATGCTTCGCGACAGGACGAACTTCTTGGCCAGACTGGTCGCGACAGCGCAAAACTTCGCGTTATCGCGATAGTGTGGCCGTAACATTAAAAATCACGAAAAAACTTCCTTTGCACTGCACACAGTGCACACTGCACACAGACAGACACACACATCCATTTATATTTTAGAGTTTACATAAAATTACTTTTATTTCTAGCTTTACCAAAATAGACCTTTTGATGGTGGAAATACGGGTACAATTTGTTTGTCTACTAATTATGACGTATTGTTTTCATTTTTGGGAATAAAAATGCGTTCAAGATTTTGATTTTGTTCAATTCGATACGATCAGTTTATCTGCGAAAGATATTCGATATTCTCTTACTGATGATCGCACGACAAGTCGAAAAGTTGCCAAAAAGTTGCCATTTGAGCTTGGTTGCCATTTGGTTGCCACGAAGGGTCAAATGTTGCCAAAATGGCAACCAAAGTTGCCAAATGGCAACGCTGCTCTGACACTAAACAAAATGGCATCTCGCCGCCGCATTCGACAAGGTTGCCAACTTGACAATGATTGCGTTTCGTTTCAAGCAAAAAACATTACAGTTTTTATTTATTAGGGCTTTCAACTTTTGGCAGGGGACTGTATAGAAATTCTGGGGACAAAGTTTACATGATGTAACTTAATAAATAAAATACGCAATGAGACCTTGTTTTACGAAAATAATATTATTTGATTATTTTTCTTTACGAAATTAACTGCCAAATGTATGTAGTTTCAATAATTTCTTCTTAAATCACATTTTTAGGCGTGAATACAGTGATGGGGACAGCCAAGGGACTGTGTTTTTAGAGCTTCTATCACGTCTAGAAAAAAACTTAAAATAACTATGGTTCTAAAAACAATGGGCTCGAATAGTTTCATAATTAAAGTTTCATTGGGGTGGTTTTTTTTTAAATAATTAAATTACTTTTTGAAAAAATCGGTCGGGACAGCCGATTACGAGTTTACAGAGAATCGCCCTAATACTTTTGTTCATCGGTTCCATCGATCAGGTATTTGCCGACTCTTCTGACCGGTGATTAACCTGATCAATGGTACCTAGTTCATAATCTTATTTTTATTTTTATGAATGTTGTTTAATGACGTGACAACGTCTTATAAATTGGTTTGCCGGGTGACACTTCAAGAAACTGCGTTACGCTCCGCTCACGTTATGCGCTCACAATGAGAGCGAGTGAGAGGCACGCGTCCCTTCCACTCGGGCATGGTTAGCCCGCCTAAGAGCGAGAGAGACGTTCGTTGTCACGTAAAACTTTCGCCCGTATACCGACTTTACAGGCAACCAATTTTTTTTTTATGTTATATTCTATCTTTTACGTTATATTCTTAGTACCTAGTTTATTTTTCGTTACCCATTCTACTTATACCGTTTACTATATAACTACGTAATTTGATATTATAAATCAAATAGGTACCTACAGTAAATTTATTTCATTTATCTGCTCCTTTTACTAACCTATATAAATACAATAGGAACTTATGTACGTCTTTCTGCCAATGGTTAGAATTAATAAGGAATTTAGAAATAGGCTTTCAGTGTCACTGTTAGGGGTTAAAATGAATAAGTAGGTAGTGGGTACCTACCTATACAATGATGACTAAGCACAGTCAACTACCTACCTATAAATAGATTTTAATAATCTATACTCTATAAGTACTATAATATTATATTATCAATCACACTAATATTATAAATGTGAAAGTTTAGATGTATGGATAGATGGATGTTTGTTACCTCTTCACGCCAAAACTACTGAATAGATCGGGCTGAAATTTTGCATACAGGTAATTTTAGGCCTGGAATAAAACATAGGGTACTTTTTATCCCATAAATCAGTTGCCATGGGATAGAAATAACCTCAAAACGTTTCCATAGAAATAACGCGTGCGAAGCCGCGGGCAGAAGCTAGTAATATTATAAAGAGGAAAGATTTGATTGTTTGTATTGAATAGGCTCCGAAACTACTGGACCGATTTGAAAAATTCTTTCACCGTTAGGAAGCTTACTATTCAGGGAGTAACATAGGCTATATTTTATCCCGGAATTCCCACGGGAACGGGAACTACGCGGGTAAAACCGCGAGGCGATCGTCTAGTAATAATATTATAAAGAGGAAAGATTTGATTGGTTGTTTGTATTGAATAGGCTCCGAAGTCCGAAACTACTGGAACGATTTGAAAAATTCTTTCACCGTTAGGAAGCTTACTTTTCAGGGAGTGACATAGGCACGGGAATGGGAACTACGGGGGTGAAACCGCGAGGCGATCGTCTAGTAATTTATACTAATACTAGCTGCGCCCCGCGGCTTCGCCCGTGGAAATTTATGTTTCCAACTTTCTTAATTTTTTCTTTCATAAGAACCTTCTCCTGACAATAACAAACACAACAAAGAAAGAATTAGCGAAATCGGTCCAGCCGTTCACGCGTGATGCCGTGACAACGCGAAACGGGTTTCATTTTTATATATAAGATTATAAAGAGGAAAGATTTGTATTTATGTATGTTTGTTACGAATAAACTCAAAAACTACTGGACCGATTTCAAAAATTCTTTTACCATTAGAATGCTACATTATTCCTGAGTAACATAGGCTATATTAATTTCTTGAAAAAATTAGGGATCCCTACTAAAACTTCAATAATGTAACCCAAGGTGTAAAAAAATTAGCCATAAATTGTCTATCATCGCATGCGCTGCGGAAACTATTGATGATAGAACCAAAAAAATGTTCTACAATATTAAAGAATATACAGGGTGGAATTTTGTAATGCCACCTGGAGGGAAAGTACTCTTAATACTGTAGATAGAAAATTATACTAAAAGAAAACATTCCTTTATTTTTGAAAAGAAAGAAAACTGCATGCAAAGATTTTCGAAAATTCGCTTGCCACACCCGGGAATCGAACCGACTGAAATCTGTAAAAATTACACCCTGTACTTTTATTGAATAGATCGTTAGGGTCAATAATAAGGATGAAATCTCTCTAACAAACTTAATAAATTAAATGAAAGGAAAACCATGAAATCTTAAATTATAAATTGAATGGGTCAAGTTAAGCACTTTAACTGAAAGATCCATCTCTTTACTTGTGTCAGTAAATAATAATTATCATTGACGTCATTTATCCATTAAAATTACGAATTGTTATTTAGATAAGATGATTGAAATTTGCACGTGTTTGTACCTAATGCAGACTCTTCTATCTTAAAATACTGGATCTCTTAAGAAATGAGTTAAATGGTTTCCCCGAGGCGGAGCGAAACCAAATAATTCTACAGCAAGATGGTGCTCCAGCCCATAACAGCAGAATCACTACTGCCTACATTAATAACCATTTAAATACCTGGATTGGTACCAACGGCACAATCAGATGGCCTGCGAGATCACCAGATCTCACCCCTAGATTTTTTTTGTGGGGATTTGTAAAAAATCTAATTTACATGAAATCTTATGCGAATGTAAACGAGTTGAGAGTTGAAGTTCAGAATACGATTTATAATATTCACCACAACACGTTATTAAAAGTTACTAGAAATGAATACATAAGAAGAATAAATTTGTGTATCCAAGAAAATGGAGCCCATTTTGAGGAATTAATTAGTAGGTTAGTTGACTTTTATTGTAAATAATTAAAATAATTTAAGATTTCATGGTTTTCCTTTCATTTAATTTATTAAGTTTGTAAGAGAGATTTCATACTTATAATTGACCCGACCGATCTATGCAATAAAAATACAGGGTGTAATTTTTACAGATTTTGGTCGGTTCGATTCCCGGGTGTGGCAAGCGAATTTTCGAAAATCTTTGAATGCAGTTTTCTTTCTTTTCAAAATTAAAGGAATGTTTTCTTTGAGTAAAATTTTCTATCTACAGTATTAAGAGTACTTTCCCTCCAGGTGGCATTACAAAATTCCACCCTGTATAAATATCTACAAAAAACTCAGCAATACCATATGTCCATCCAACTATTGAAGTTATCTCAGTATAACTATTTTTTTACTTTTTAAAAGTTGATAGGAATACTGACCAAAGTCTCACCATGTTATCCATACCTTTTTATTAATCCTAATCCAAATAAATCATTTCATAATTAAGGCTGTTTCAATACCTGTAGATTACTTTATGAATTATTCAAATCGGACATTCCATTCTAAAGATATTACGAATTTAAAAATGTAAATCTAAACAAAATACTATTAGAAAAATAAATGACGCCGCACCCGGGCAACGCAGCGAGGGAGGTAGGTAAGAATAATAATAATTAATGTCCTCCTAGCAGAATTTCGACCACGGCGGTCAATCTCATCGGAGACTAGCCAGATGCGCAGGATATATTATAGTGCACAAGTGTGTGCGCTGCTGTGTGGTGCCGGCTTAGAATTTGCACAACCTCAACTCTTCCCGCGGGTGTCGTAAGAGGCAACTAAGGGATATCCACCGGGGGCGGGCACGACCGGGGAGAGGTCAAACGCAGGACCAACGGCTTAATGTACTTTCTGAGGCACGCCCCCGTGCCATTTAACACCGCCAATTTTCGTACAACGGGCTGCTACAGTGAATATTTCTTGCTAGAAAATACCCAATAACACAAATCTTGGGCCGACCCGGGATTTGAACCCGGGACCACATTATCAGAGGTTGAACACGCGACCGCTATACCATTATTATTTTTTAAAAATTAATGTCCACCCGTGCGAAGCCGGGACAGGCCGCTAGTAATATTATAAAGAGGAAAGAAATGATTGTTTGTTTGTATTGAATAGGCTCCGAATCTACTGGAACGATTTCAAAAATTCTTTCATCGTTAGGATGCTTACTTTTCAGGAAGTGACATAGGCTAGGCTATATTTTATCCCGGAATTAACACGGGAATGAGAACTACGCGAGTGATCGTCTAGTATAGGTACTAATATATAGGTAGGAAGATAACAAGATTTGGAAGTTAGCTAGTTCATGCCGTTTATAGGAAAAACGCGCCATCTAATATTACCTATTATTACAAACTACAAAACAAATGGGTTGTCACAATATTGAACGTTGGCTTTGCTTTGCACATGTGCTGGATGCTACTAGCACCGCTACTATTAAACCTTTCTACGGTTCTCCTCTGTATTGGTACTTAATGCATCTTTCTTTATCGTAGGTACTAGAGGGCACTAATATTTATTTCTAGTGAATTATATGACACTAACACAGAGACACTCAAAACATCTCGCCCCCCACACCTAGCTTCGTCATGAATATTATTTTGCACTAATATTCATTTCAGGTTAGTCATGAATATGCACAGTCAGCTATCTATCTACACTAGCCAAACGCGATGTGAAATGTTTGTAAACAAACAACGACACAAAAAAAACTCTATTAAAGGTAGGCCTACCTAGGTATTATAAACTGGTGCTTATTCTGAAAAGTGATACGATAACATAACACTATTGCTCCGTGCTATTTCACACTGGCATGGCGATTTGCAAGCGAGTTACCTCCGAAAGACATGGTACCTAGGTAGGTAGGTAGGTACCTAGGTAAATTAATTGTTGAAAATAATGTAGTGCTCGCGAGGTCTACTGTTCGTAGAACTACTAGTATTATTTTGCATCTGACTTAGAATGGTCTCGTTCGACTCCACGTAGGTACTTTTCGAGAGCGTGACAGTTCACTTCGCACAATCTTAACCTCACCTGCACATTCGCATTCCTTTCGGAATTTGCTCTTCTGATCCCTCAGAGCATTGTTGCGGAAGGTAATACCTAAGTGATTCAGCTTCGATCTCGCTTAGCTGTGAGAAATCTGGCTGTGACCCACCGCCGCCGATTGACACATTTTTCTCTATGTGACATCTCAGAGTAGAAAAACGAGCCGAGTGAGAGGGCTTCAAATTTAAAGTAGTAGTTGGTCCTTGTCTAGCACACATGGTGCGGTGTTCATGAAACAATACGATGTCACAGGGCCATCGAACACAGATTCTGTTATGCTTTCTTCTTGAAAAGCCTTTTAAAAAACTTTTGAAACTTTTTAAAATGCTGTCCATATTACGCAGCAACATTACCATAAAAATGTTAAACACACGTTTTTAAATATTTTGCGCACTATGAAAGTAGTAAGTAGGTACGTATGTACGTGTGACTAGCCACGGAAATGGAAGTTAGAGTGGAAGGACAATGCAACAAAATTAATAAGGGCACCGGTGTCGCCAAACTCACACAAATAAACCAGTAATCATATAATGCATTACAAAGAAACAATTCGTTTGATTGGTAGTTTAAGTTTAGTCAAAACTAGCCAACGTCACTGATTTGGAAATAAACCTTGACTTCTACAGATAAGATTTATTTTTCTTTAGCATCAGAACATATTTACGGTCTATAGTAACCAAACATTCGATTGACAAGTTAATTCCGCTACTTGACCATAGATGGCGGTATTTTCAGTGGTCGCAATTATAAACTTAATTTCCTCAGACTTAAGATTGACATTCGCGTGATAGGTCGACCATCGACTGCTACTCGATTAGAGCTGCACCAGGTAGCACATTGAAGTACATTATCGATATCGATAGATACCCGATTTTTTGTTCAATTCGCAAAAAATTTAACTTGTTGGTAGTTTATTTACTTACTTGGCACACAAAGAGCTGTATATTTTAAACCATTTATAAATAGACACAGACAGGCAGGTAAAAATAAATGTATGTTGTTTATGCCCCTGAAATAAAACGTATTTATTAGGAAACTGGTGTTTGGAAAGTTTTATTTTTAATTTTAGTAAATGGTGTATGTGAACATTTATATATTTAAACTTAACGATTTTCAGTGATACAAGCGCTGTATGTTTCGTAATTGTATATCTATATCTATTATTTGATATTTTGAAATCGACTTCCAAAAAGTGTTCAGAGCATATCGTGCTTGATTTGGTTGGCATCCAATTAACTCTACCCGTTGCATCTATACATTTCTCTTTGACGTTTGTATCTTTGGGAAACCTACAAATATTTAAGATAAAGGTTAGAGGACCTAATGATGTCAATTTAGTGACTTGTAATCTAAATACTAAATAAATAATTAGTTTACATAATAATACTAATCACTTATTTAACATTAACATTAAAATTAGAAATTAAAATTGAATTTCTTGTATCGATATCAATCGACTAAATCAACATCCGACTTGACTACATCACTAATTGAGTAGCGAAGAATAGAATCAATCCAAAATCAACTTTATCTTAATTGCATAAGGTTGATTTTGACTAACCTTTCTATTAAATTATTGACAAATTGAAATAAAATAAGATTTTATTACAAAACAATAAAAACCGTTCTCCCCGATGGTACGAGACACCTCCATTTTGAAGATTTTTTCTCCTACTATCATTTTTACACTCTAAAATCGAACAATACGGCATGATTACGGAAAAAATGAATTGGTTGCGAGACTAGCTACTCCACGCGATGTTAGAACCCGACTGGGGTCGAGTAAGCATACCAGCGCGTACTTGTAGCACGCGTGCCACGCCCACTTACCATTTCCCCTTACTTTAATTCCGTGTGACTAGCAGACAATGAATGAATAGGTAGGTACTAGGTACCTACTACAACCTCTGAAGTAGAAACTTAGTTATCAAGATTTGTTCGATTTTGTCACTGTGATTAAAAAAAAATTTTAGAAATTCAAAAAATCCTACAATATAAATCGATCCCCTCGGGGTCGCGATTCATCCCCTTTCGGATTAGTACACATGTTATGTGGCACCCTGTGGATCAATGTTCTAGAAAGTGCAAGACTATCAAAAGTAAGAAAAAAATAATCCGTAATCTACATTTATTACTAAATCCTACGTAGGATCGTTACTAGGGCATGCAGAATCGGAAGAATACACAAAACCGATTTTTGTTCGATTTTTGATTTTTAAAATCGGTTTTTTCGGTTTTTTCGATTTTTTCGATTTTTGTCGTTTCAATACAAATAAAAATGCTTGATTATTTTTGTAGTCATTTAATAAAACATTAAATCTAACCCCGCGCTTGCTGAAAATACGATCTCAAAAAGCAAAGTGAGTCCAAACTTTCATCGCTAAGCGAACTACGTATATGCTTTGAAAGATATCCCGCCGCAGAAAAAGCAAGTTCAGCTTCGACGGAGGTCGGAGGTATATTTAATAGATATTTATATACGGCATTGAGGTAGTGGCCTTTTCATCACTATTTTCGAAAATAATCATTTCCACTCTTACCAAATCTGTAATGTTTTCTAAGGTGGTGGGTTTCTCAACATTTCTTAGAGTATTTATAAATTCTCTGTTTAGTTCTTCTGCCGGATTTAAAGTAACTTCTTCTTCGATGCTGACCACACTATCTTCCATTGGAGGAGCATCTTGACGTAAGTCATCTTGGTAGTCGTTATTATGCCTGCTAGTATGTTCTTTAATTAGGCATCTAAATATTGCAACAATCTGGTCCATTAAAACGTCATTATCGGGTCATAAAAATATTTCTGAAAGTTCTGAATCTGATATTCTGCTAATGATGAATAAGTTGTGCGTCATGCATTGATCCTACTAATCAACGCTGTTAACAGTCTCTGTGCAAGAGTATTTGTTTTTTCTTTTAATTTTCGAACCATAAATTTTAATTCTGCATCGGTGAGAAGGTTGGCGTCACGTCTGCACATTTCTTCTACTGTAAGTTTTACTATTTCCAAACTCGAATGCAAATAACGTAATTGTTCAAATTCATTTTCGGAAATACTTGTCTATAGTCTATAGAGCTTTATGAATAGGGTGCTCACCTTTTTTTCGAGCAAATAGAGTATAAATTTACCTGGTACGGGGGTTAAAAAAAAGTACGCCATGTAAAAATAGAATACCTACTAATTTATTTTGATGTTTTTTAGAATTTAGAGTGGCTGTTGGCCAAAACGGCAAGCAAACAAAACTAAAAGAAATTACGGCGAGCGGAGCGAGCCTCGAAAATTTTTCAGACTTTAGTGGAAACTGGCCAAAATGAAAAGAGAAAAAAACAGAGTCTTTCGTGGCTGATGAGAAAAATTGAAAGAAAATAATGACGAGGAGAGTGACCAACGCATAATTTTCAGGCTTGTAGGTTCTGTTGCCCAAAATAGCAAGCAAGCTAACACCATGCGCAGAGGCCGTGACCATTTCGGAGACTTTTTTGGCCGCAGTCAACAAAAGAAATTACTTTTCCGGTAGTTTATTCCTTGTAGAAGGAAAAACGTATTAAAAAACGCAATATAATAACATCTCGTGGTAACGTGAAACTAACCATTAGGCATGAATAGACTTCTTCAATGTCTCTTTCTTTCAGGAACAAACTCATATGAATGAGCCGTTGCTATAAGCGTTTTTCATAACAAAAATGGTAAAGATCGGAAAAATCGAAAAACATCGATTTTGACTTTGAAAATCGGTTTTAAAAAATCCAGCAATATTTACCGATTTCCGATTTTTTCGATTTCCGGTTTTCCGATTCTGCATGCCCTAATCGTTACGTACGTAACGATAAGTAATGAAAAACAACAATGCCTAGTGACTAGTTTATCATTATACATGCTTTGCATGGAGACAGAAGTAGGTAAGGTGTGCAAGTAGTCAGTGACAGCCTTGTCTGCATAAATCTGTCCACATTAAATAAGCTTTTATAACCTTAAATGTTAAAACAAGCATCTCGTAGGAGCACAAGGAATCTTTTTTCAAAAGAACAAGTTTCTATTATCATAGCTTCATTAGAATTTATAAAAAAGTACAGATGTATGGACATCCTACTAGAAAGAAATGAACTACTACTTTGGGGCCTCTCACTCGGCTCGTTTTTATGAATCACGTGCGCTCTGGCGCGCCACGGCACACCCCGACACAGCAATGTGAACGTTAGGTATAGGCTCATGGGTATTTATTATTATCTATGGCAAGCATGAATCTTTAGAGTAGGGTAATGTCGGGTGATACCGGTCACCTAAACAAAATGTAACACAAATTTAAAAAATATAGTTTTTATATAAGAACTATTTAGAAAACTTAAATTCAACTATTATTCTATCATACTTATGAACTATGAGATCAGTTTTCTAAAAATACATGGCACAATAGACTTTTAAAAAAATAATATAACTTTGACCGGTATTGCCCGACATGCCGGTCAGCAGGTTGACAATACCGGTCAGTTATTTTAAAGCCATAAATAATAAATATAATCTTCGGGGAACTCGTATCCCGAGCATTTGGCGAAGGTCTGCCTGCGATGCAGGAGGTTGCGGGTTCGATTCCCGCCTCGGGACAAATGTTTGTACGATCTGCAGACATTTGTCCAGGGCGTTCTGGATGTTTTCTATGTATAATAAAAAATATCTATCTATGTAGTGTATTGTATTAAGTCTATCAGTTATCTAGTACCCATAACACAAGCTCTGCTTAGCTTGGGGCTAGATAATGCTGTGTGTGTGAATTGTCCAGCATTATTATTATTATTATTTGGGTGAGCCCAATGCCCACACCGAACGCAAAAAATATACATTAGTAAAATTACAGACCAGTAATTGTGTATACAAAACGAATCTAAAACCAATCATCAAAATTGGTCCACATTTGACAGAAAAATTGGTGACCATAAAAATACACAAACAGTCAAACATAGAACTTCATCATATTTCAAAAGTCAGATAAGTTAACTATGTATAAACAAAAAATCCAAGATCAAGAACATAATAAATTTTTATACGTCGCAAAATATCATCTGCTTGTTTTTGTGACTTGCGGCTAATGCCGGTCACGGTGGTATTACCCGCCAGTGCACTTTTGAAGTTAATAATAATTTAATGGAAAACGAGTAGCTAATTGCTTCAAATCTACAATCGAATGCATAGTTAGATAACTGATATACGTACCTATTATTTCCTACGGCCAGAAAGTTATAACAAAGTGGCGCGAAACATACACGTGTCTTGGACGCAGTGACAAGTGGCCGGAACTAAGCAGGTGTCGGTGCGTAGGGGCAGGGAACGATCACGTCACCCTTTTTGCATGTATAACCGGTGGGTCGCTTGACCGCCAGCGGTAATATGCGTGTGCTTTGTAATCGTCACGGCCGTTCGCCCGCCGATGCCAGATGTTTCGCCCGTTGTAAAAAATCGTCTCAAGTCCTTTGTTTATAAGTTAGAGAGACGAAATTTATGTCAAGGCTAGTTGAATAACAAAGGAATGTGTTACGTAAACAATTTTGACGAGTGTAGTACTAAAATAATAAGTAATGAAAGGCCAAACTTGTCCTAAGCGAAAAATGAGATGTTGTTTTGGAAAAAAGGTTTTATTTTGAAAATAGAAGAGAAAACATGTGTTCTTTTTATTTATTTCATTAGTTCATGAACTTAGCATACCAATAACATAAAAATATCGACATCGTTAGTACAAAAAGCAATCCTAAAAAAATTAACAAAACCACTTAAAATTTACGGCACAATGAAAAAGTGCCGTTTCTATTTTTATTATGATTTTGAATGTTTAGAACTAAAATATGCATATTGCTAGAAAGGTAGAAGTCTGACGCTTTATATTCCGAAGAAAGAAATGAAGTAACATTATAATTCGGACATCAATTGTTTTTTTTCAAACAATGGAGCTATTTACATCGAGAAAACGAGGTACTTTTGCCAGGCTTTTATTTTGAAAATAGAAGTGAAAACATGTGTTCTTTTTATTTATTTAATTAGTTCATGAACTTAGCATACCATTAACATAAAAATATCGACATCGTTAGTACAAAAAGCAATCCCAAAAAAATTAACAAAACCACCTAAAATTTACGGCTCAATTACCGTAATTTTTTCCGCCATACATTTTTCGTTTTTTGATCACATCTTTCTGTTATGGAGTTTTTATTCGATGATGAGTTATTTAATCAATTTTATGATATTGGCTCTTTCATATTTTGTAACTTATTCACGGTTTCTGTTGATCAAACTGCGATAAAAACTCCAAAATATAATGAGCAACACGTCCGATGACCAAGGTGTAAACTTACCGGCGAATATTTTCGAATATTTCCTTATATTTTGAGCTGAACTGCTGTTACACATAATACGCTAATACAAGCGTAAACGTAGTATTTTGCTAGAAAGTAGGGTGACCGGTATTGCCAACTGACCGGTATTACCCGACGTTACCCTAAATTGGATCGTGCACGAACATATTTCATTAGTTCAAAAGTACCCTATAAAATTATTATCCTAAGGCTCATTTATCTTTGAGACACCCCAGAGTAGAAAAACGAGCCGAGTGAGAGGGCTGTTGGTCCTTGTCTAGCACATTGCAACATGTTTTTGTTTACATGGTATAATAATTTTACAAGTAGTGGTTGTTGAAGTGAGTTTGAGGAAACAGCCGAGTCAAATAAAATGCCTCGTTGCCGCTTTGCATTCACATGCCACGGAAAACCGAAAGGGGGTGATTCCGGAGACCAAAGAGATCAACTTGTGAATAACGATTTTTTTAAAATATTATATTTACTTATTATACTTTATTTACCAAGAAAATTATAATCAAATAATATAATTATATAATCGTATGATGGATGATGATAATGATTTTGTTTTATAGACTCAAATTATGGAAGTCGACCATAGGTAGGTACTTTTTCCAATACAAACGGAAATAAACATTAATAATACCATGAACGCAATTTGCAAAAAACAACATAAATATTATGTACTCAAACAATTAAATTCACAAGTTTAATCGTTCGAGACAGGCAGATTTTACTATTTAGAGACTGAATCAAGTATTTATCAGTGATCTTGGATGGAGGTTCCTTGATAATTGTCTGAAACATCGGGCCGTAGCTTTCCTTCGTTTTAATTTCTATTTCGGTCCAGCTGTACCATGCATGTTTATATAGGTTCGATGGCAAGTTCTATGACACCTTTTGTTTGACCTTTTTCGATGCTTGCGATCGAGCGATGCTATCATGCATGATGTTGATGAATGATGGATGAGACAGATTTGGCAAAATTGTGTCAAGCCAGACGCAGAAGCCATCAAACAAGAAGTTGAAGTTGATGAGACAGAATTGCGTCAAGGAAGTTAATGTCAATGTCAGGCTAATGAAAATATGAGATCCCATTCGTTACATCAGGCAAGAAGTTGAAGTTGATGAAGTCTGTCATTCATGTCATGTCATCATGAAATGAATGGCGAGATGGATGGATGGAGTAGTTTTGTGTTATGATCGGAGGCTCACCTCACGCCTTTTTAGAATTGGAACTTTTATAAGGTGTTTTATTAATAAATAATAGTTGTGATGCTATGACAATAGAATGTATCTGCAATGAGTCGTCCAGAACTACGTAGTTATTAATATAGATTCGCTTTCCTGAGTGGGTGGGCACCTCATTCGTGCGAATACCGTGGTCGTATTTATTTCTAAAATTAAACCTCGTGCATTCGTTCGCCTACCCATTAAATGAGTAACACTTTCGGTTGATTTCGGTGTGCGTGTGCTGAATTCCAGTTTATGTGTTCTAAAGTCATGATTTGTAGGGTTTGGATTCGTAAGCTGTGGTGACCTAATCATAATCTTACAAACATTTCAAACCAGGTGAGTGTAAAGTTTTTGATGGTAAAAAGTTAATCTGTTATCTGCATGATAACAATAAACCCTTTAATGACAATGAAAATTACAATCAAATAGGTAAAAGAAATAAATTTGAACTAGTAGGTAAGTATTAATTGAAACAATTGAGCTAACTTAACTGCAGATTGTTGCGAACAATCTACAGGTAGCTCAACTGTACCATATCAATACCAGTCGGAATCGTTCCCAAGATGCTGGCTGCATTACCCTGCTGTATGGCAATGCTGATGCACTGCGCCAAATACTTACCAGCTCTCGGGTCACGCGTCGTTTTGACCAGACTCTCAGATAATTTTTTTAAACCCGAAGAGCTTCGGTAGGTACCCCATGGACCTAGGGTTTCGACTTCAACAGGAGCAAATGTGTAGGCTCTGTCGAGACCTGCATATTTGCACCTCTTGAGGTCCTCGGCCAAGTCTGTCGCCGCACCCGCTCACGGATGTCCTCGGAAGATGAAAAGGCGCAAGTGTCGATGCATGTAGCGTCCCACACAATGGGCCTCCCCAACTCCCTTGGGAGTAGTGTCATACTGTTGGGTCTCTTACCATCATCACACAATAGACAATTCGGTTCGAGAATAGCTGGTACATTAGCGGTGACAAAGACCCGCCGGATGATATTGTTAAGGCTGGCACGGCGAGATATCCGACTGGGGCCTTAGTACACGATAATCCGTGATGACCAAGCTGTTCGACAGCTGCACCGCAC
Organism: Eupithecia subfuscata; assembly: GCA_963564075.1. Lineage (NCBI taxonomy): Eukaryota > Metazoa > Arthropoda > Insecta > Lepidoptera > Geometridae > Eupithecia > Eupithecia subfuscata. Next base: position 18,117,400 of record OY751095.1, read on the forward strand.
TGGCATTGATGAGGCTCATAACGCCTTGCACCCAACCGAAGACATGTTGAGATATGGAAAGTTACGGGATCGTATAAAGTGCCAGTGTTATATGAAGGAAATGCACAAAATAGTGTAGTGAAAACCTTTAAAAGCACTGTGATATAGACATATCAGCTCTCAGCTGCTCGTCTATAATCCAATAATAATAATAATAATAATAAAATGTCTTGACTCTCATTTAGAAACGGCCAGAAGGAGGGCACAATCAGGAGAGGTGGAGCACATTTGTAAGAAATAATTCCATGTCAACTGACACAGAGGCCTGTCCCATTGCCCTTGGGATAAAGTGATTTTGGGGGAATAGCATCGAAGCAAGCACTATGTCAAGCTGTTCGATCTTCGTCTAAAAAAGAAATTTTTAATGACATTCCAGGTGAGACCAATAATTGAGATGCCTTCAAAATTTTTTCATCTAAAGAACCATTCCTTCAGACAGAAGACAAGAACGCTGGTAGGGCTACATTTGAAATTTCCAATTTGACAGACAGGAAGGCCTGCGACCATGCCTTGTCATCTAAATTGATATTCAAACTCGATGTTAAAGTATTCTTTATTATGTTGTCAGAGCCTTACAAGAGCTCACTGTGTTTCCACAGTTGACAACATCTCAAAGAATACATAAATTTAGGTACAAATAGACAAAACCGAATAAATGTAAGCCATGACTATATTTAAAAAAAAAACTAATTTTTTGTTTTATAGTTCATCTTTTCTTCTATTATAAAATAGAAATTGCAACAATGTTATCATTCCTTTAATGTCTACATTATTGGCTATCAAATGAGTCTTCTATCGTTTTCCTAAGGCCTCTACATGGGTTGCTATATCTTATATCTTAATCAGTACAAGCACCCGTGCTTCGAGGCAACAGAAAACAAATTGGCTGCCATTTTATCATGTAGAGAAAAAAAAATAGAGATAGTGATTTCTCGATAAAATTTACCGTATTTCACCCCCCCAAAGTCTCCGACACCGGTGACCAGACACATTGTATAATATTATATGTCGAGACGAGACACTGCGGCGGTTTGCTCTGCATTCCTGCACAGTCTGTAGAAGGGGTTGTCCATGGTACCCAAAAAAAATTATAACTAAATAATTGTATTGTTGTAGGGTCCACAATGAACAGAGGGGCGCGCGTGGAACCGACGCCGCCGGAGTGTGCTCTGGCGGCTGAAATGTTCGACCACTTCTGCTCCGCGGGCACTATGAAACAGATCCTGGCCTTGCATCGCGAGATATGTGATACCCTCACCCTGAAACCTAACCGGCTACCGGACTTCTACCCAAAACTCAAGGTGAGTTTAGTTTTCTTAATTCATGCAGGCCATATTGGATACTATCTTACCCGCTCGCGATTTCATTCGCCTGAAATTTAGGGTAAAAAGGCTTCTCGAAATCACCGAAAACGGTTGTAACCGTATTTTTGAAAATTTATGAATTTCGTTTTTCATGTTTTTATTTAAGACAGGTTCTGCTTTGCTTGGGGCTAGATGATGCTGTGTGGATTGTCCGGCATTATTTATATAATTTATTTACTTGTTTACTTTATAAACTTTTGAAACGGAACTTTTGACGGCAGAACATGCAAACGTAAACACGTATTTGCTGTTTTAAAAATAAAGAAAGAAGAAGAAAGAAAATTTATTCATTAGTTCACTAGTACAGCTTGCAACTATTTAGTCCGGTCAAATTAGACCAAAAAATAGGGGTGTGGTTACAAAAATTCGCAGACAGATGAAAATTGGTAAGATTGTTCAAACCACCATTGCAAATGAAATGTATAAAGTCCTCATCGATCCCACACCTGGAAAAAAAATTACACTGGTCGAAGATCACAAGAACGGATTTTTCGCGATTTTCAGCAAAACGGTAAGTTTTATCATAAAATTAGCTTAGACAAAAATTTTAGATCAGATGATTATCTATAAAAAGTTTTTGAGATATTTTATAACAAAAATGTCAGAATATTGTTTTACTTGTGCTAAACTTTTAACTGAAGGTGAAAATGTTACTGTTGAACGAGGTATGAAGACATAATTCAATGCAAGTACTGAAAAAGCTGATGAATTTTCAGAATGTCTTAATAAGCAGAAATCTGTGACCGTACATGTGGAGTGTCGTAATAATTATACTCGAAAGTGTTCTATTGCTGCAGCTATTAAAAGACAACATGAAGAACAAGAAGCCAGTACATCTAATTTTTAAATCGTTTTATCTCAAAAACGGTGGCTCTTAGGAAAAAAGTATTTGATTTTATAGTTATTTATCTGATCTACAATTTTTGTCGTAGCTAATATTTTGATAAAACTTTTTAACGAGGTTATAAACATACAATTTAATTAAATAAATAAATAAATTAAATAAATAATGCTGGACAATCCACACAGCATCATCTAGCCCCAAGCTAAGCAGAGCTTGTGTTATGGGTACTAGAATTATTATAAACATACAAAGTTTCAGACAACTAACAAGTAAAATCTAACGTAAAATCATTGGCACCTATACCACCTATACACCATAAAATACAACAACTATCCGCTACAGTACTGCTCTGAGGTCTAAAATCTTGGCTTGTATGTAATTGGACTCCGAGGTTGCCCAGGTTAGCAAGAGAATGTATGGAAGCATGCACTCTCTTAAGCTAATGAAAAACTTCTTACCACAATCTACCAGAATGACACTGTTTGCTCTTCCCTATCCTGGATTATGCAGATGTGTGCTATCCCGACGCAAAATTTTTTTAGTCATCTTCAAACAACTTTAAGCATAAAACAAAAATATTTTAACACTTTATAACGCACGATTTCGAATTTTGTAACTTTGTATCAATCTTGATGCTGCGCACCTAGAGTGCGAGATTCAAAAAACCCTGAAACATATTCAAATGCGTTTACTAAATTGAAAATGGGTATTAACCACTCCATACCCTTCATTTACTTAATACTAAACTGCGTCAAAAAATCATACATGTTGTAAAATGTCTTACTTATTAAAAACTAAAAAGTTAGATTTGAATAGTATGATGTCATTACATTTCCTAATGTCAGTTATCAAATGATTATAAATTTTGGGTGCCGTGTTATAATATAAAGATACTACTCGTATTACTAAATACGAGTAGAGCTGTTTTCACGTTGTTCCTAAGTTGCAAACAGTCTTGTCGCCCCGTCTTGTTAGTGTTATAACACTAACACTAGAAAATAGTCCCGGGTTTCTTCAAATAAATACACTTGCGAGCTTTAAAATGGAATCGCTTCATCGCGAGTTGATCAAAGCAATTTTTTTACAATTTTGTACAATGAACTATAGATTGTGGTATATCATTTTAAAGGTAATTTTGTTACCTTTCAAGTGATATCAAGAAGATTTAAAATTAATTAAATTGGCTACCTAAATTTTGGGAATTATGGCAATAGGTCGAAGTTGCATCTATCGGCTTCTATCGGCGCCGGAGCTGGATGAGCCGGATTTCTCCCTCGTATCCGCTGTTTTAGGTCGTCCCACATATGCCAGATTGGGTTCAAGTCAGGAATAAGGGCTGGCCAGTCTAGTGTGGGAATGCCGACATGGAAGACGTCTGTCGGTACTGTCTAGTCACTGCTGCGGTGTGGCAGCGGACATTATCGTGCATTAAATCAAAATTTATCGTCGCCAATAAATCCTGCGTAAGGGAAAACATAAATTAACTCATAGTTCACTGCAAAGAAATTGTAAAAATTAGTCTTGAACAACCCTTGAAGCGATTCCAGTTTAAAGCTCGCAAGTGTAGTACAAGTTCGTAAATATAATAGTGATGTCAATGTTAGGAGATTACGATTTTTGTAATATTGTCGAAAGCTGTACCTTCTTTTAATACCACAAATTGCTCTAATGCAGCTTTTGAGCGAATAAACGATAAAACATTAGGTTTTTATTGTATTGCCCCAAGAAATTATACCTCATCTCAGTCTTGAGACCACATTTCCATGATCATTCAGGCTAGTTTCCTCTAAATAGAATGTGCCTAGAACCAGTTGCTTACTTAGATAAGTATCCAAGAACACTATCTCACGAAATAATGAGTTAGAGGGCGATTGATATCGCTTTTCTATACTAATATTATAAAGAGGAAAGATTTGATTGTTTGTTTGTTTGTATTGAATAGGCTCCGAAACTACTGGACCGATTTGAAAAATTCTTTCACCGTTAGGAAGCTTACTTTTCAGGGAGTGACATAGGCTATATTTTATCCCGGAATTCCCACGGGAACGGGAACTATGCGGGTGAAACCGCGAGGTGATCGCTTAGTTATTTATAAAGTTAGGTTACAGTCCCCAATGTAAAGAACGCCAACCGTAAAGTCCATGCGGCGAGACAGCCCCAATGACTACTTAAATTGCATAAAAGTAAAAATTAAAGGACCTGAGTCAGTGTCCTCAAATCTATACAGGTGCACGAAATGTATTATCAGTAACTTCAAGTAAATTTCAAGTTAAATAGCTTCGGTAGTTGCTGAGATATTAAAGAGGGAAAAAAGGCCAGACAAAGCGAGACCATAAGGGTTTCGAAAACGATCTCCGATCTCGAAACCCTAAAAACAAGTGAGTACTTTATAATATACTAGACGATCGCCTTGCGGTTTCACCCGCGTAGTTCCCGTTCCCGTGGGAATTCCGGGATAAAATATAGCCTATGTCACTCCCTGAAAAGTAAGCTTCCTAACGGTGAAAGAATTTTTCAAATCGGTCCAGTAGTTTCGGAGCCTATTCAATTCATACAAACAAACAAACAAACAAAAAATCAAACCTTTCCTCTTTATAATATTAGTATAGACTAGACGATCGCCTCGCGGTTTCACCCGCGGAGTTCCCGTTCCCGTGGGAATTCCGGGATAAAATATAGCCTATGTCACTCCCTGAAAAGTAAGCCTAAAAATTAAGGTAAGATTTGATTGTTTGTTTGTCTTGAATTGGCTCCGAAACTACTGGACCGATTTGAAAAATTCTTTCACCGTTAGGAAGCTTACTTTTCAGGGAGTGACGAAGGCTATATTTTTTCCCGGAATTCCCACGGGAACGGGAACTACGCGGGTGAAACTGCGAGGCGATCGTCTATTCTAGTGTATTATAAAGAGGTACAATTTGTTAGCTTGTGAGTAGGGGGTAATCTTTGGAACTACTGGCCAGATTTTGAAAATTCTTTCACACGCAGCTACAATCACCATGCGTGACATAGGCTATGTTTTATCCAGGTACCGCGTAAGCTAAGCCGCGAGCAGAAGCATCTATAAATAAATAAATAAATAAATAATGCTGGACAATTCACACAGCATTATCTAGCCCCAAGCTAAGCAGAGCTTGTGATATGGGTACTAGATAACTGATATACATAATACAATAGACTACATAGATAGATATTTTTTATTATACATGGAAAAACATCCAGAACCCCTGAACAAATATCTGCAAATCGTACAAAAATTTGTCCCGAGGCGGGAATCGAACCCGCAACCTCCTGCGTCGCAGGCGGACCTTCGCCCGCTGCGCCATAGAGGTTGTCAAATACTCAAGCCTATACTCAAGCCATTTTCAAGTTACAATGTTTGTAAACAACTCTGATCACAAGAGTCCAAAAATGTAATTTTGGCGTTTAGTAAGCATGAAAAATAATTAACAGCATTGCAGGAAAGAGCATAGGAAAGTGGTTTTTAGGTAAAGTACCTATGGAGGGAGATAGTAGTAGCCTACGTACCAGGCAATGTTTACAAACATGGTATCTCGAGTTCGGCTGGGGTATATATAATAGATCTTTGAGGTTGAACGAAGTAATAGATACTTACGAATAAATGAGTTTATGACTTCATACCTCTGTGAGGCATCAAGATAATTGCACTACGAAAAACATTACAAATCTTGCGCTGTGAATCACTAGCAATTCTATTTTTGTGAAGGTGAAGAAATCGTCAAATCGCTGACTCAGCTAATTTTTGGCGTCTGGTTACTTTATTTTCATTTGTACCATAAGTACGTCTTTTATCCGATAACTAGCTAGCTTAGCTTGAGCGATCACCAGATTTTGTCAAAAATCCGCTCGTTGTCAAAATGGGATGTGGTGCAGTCTTGTGTCGATTCGAAATAGTCCCATCCCATTGCGCACGAACTATATCTAGAGAAAAGTATAGCTAAACGCGGGTCGGAGTTGCGCATCGCGGGTTTCCCAATACTTACCCTATTTAAATCGTGCTTCATTCCTGTATGAATTAAAGCTATACAATGGTGTACAAATCTGTAATACGAATACGTCCGGAACGGAAGGTCTCTCATTAGTCGATGGCCCGAGCTGCAATTTACGAACAAAGCGTGTTGAATTAAAGTAGAAATTGGAGTGCGCTCGGCCATGGCGCTAATGACCGCCCCGTGCCACGCCACAGACGCCACCAGTGCCACCGACCTAGTCCTAAATGTTTTTTTTTTTCAAGTTTGGCATCCATATTTTTAGGAGAAAACGTTTTATAACTCGCCCTTAATAAATATAGACTATGCATGAAACTAGCTATATATAACCTATGATATAAAACAGAGCATTATTTATTGCTTTTACATTTCACTTCATTGAAGACTCGGGCAAAGGCTAGTGCGAGTATTTATTATAAAAGTTATTTCTAGATAATGGTTATCAGACCGCGACGGAAGCGGACCGTATCGTGTGTGCAATTCACTTTTCGGCTAGACTAAGATTCAAGAGTTTATTGTAGAAAGTAGCAAATTACCAGCGGTCGGACCTGCCGTATTTCCACTTTCACGGTCGCTTGCGACTCTTGGGCGCGTAGGGCGTAACTGGTAACAGCACACTTTCATTACGACGCGACTGTAGCTGTTGTAGACTTGTGCACTCCAGTCAGTCTGTGCTATAGTATGTTTAGAAACTCTTTGTTGTACATAAAATTGTAGGTGGAACATAATGAACATAGGCGAGCAGTCTCTACCTACTAATCGTGGGTAATCTATACTATATCAGGCTTAGCATGGTCACACTCATATTAGAAAGTGATTTGTCTAGCTGAGGTGGTCAAATCACGTAGTCTGACAATCAGACGGAATCCCAGTAGAAAATAACAGAAGCACTCATACTTAGTATGTCAGTCCTATAGTACGTACTGCGTCGTCCATGCGAGTAGGTACATTTTCTCTAAGTGCTAAAGGCTACTTTTTATATAAGTAAGCATCATAGTGAGAATAGCGGCAGGCAAAAAGTAGTTACTAAAGTAACAGAGCTTACTTACGTGAATGGTCGTCATAGAAGTCGAATGTGTTGGTATCATACGTACTTATTAAATAACTATGCATTTTGTTATGTGGCATCATGCCCTCTTTATCAACCGACTATAAAAAAGGCGGTTCTCAATTCGGTTGTAGGTAAGATTTTTTAGTTTGTTAGTCGATATCTCCGCCAATTATCCGATTTTGATGATTCTTTCGCTTTTGTTTAAGAGAGCGCAATGCAATGAAACCAAAGGAAAAATGTTGAATTTTTGTTACCTAATTCGAGTTTTTTACCACAGGGATCACGTCAGATCTACATATATCTAGTATGACAACCAAAACCGTTACATTCCCCATAAATAATGATCCCGAAGTAGGATCATCCATGAGATGGTGCCATAAAATCTTTCCGAGGGATAAATTCCCGCTAAATAAAATGTCAAGTGCGAGCCAACTTGAGCTTCGAGGGTTCTTTAAAAGACATTGCTTTTTGGCAAATATCAAGCTTCTAGGTCAACTGGAATATCCTATAGAATCAAATATTGTTTTTGTAAATTTTCAACAAATTTGCGGTTTTCAGATTTTTCTTAGATTAACTTGTGCTATAAGACCCTGCTTCTTGCCAAATTTAATGTTTTCTAAGTCAACGGGAAGTACCCTATGGATCCTCTGTGCAGCGATTCCCGTGCAAATGACAAAATATGCAGGCAAAAGCAGTTGTGAGCAAGGTTACGGACTTGAGTAATTGATGCTAATTTCAACTCGAAATTTCCACGCGTTCCTGAGAAAAGATGGCTGACAGACAGACGGACAAGAAAGATCCTGTAAAGGTTTCTATTTCTCTTGAGGTATGAGAAAAACAATGTAAATATTTATAAATTTGAATTCGCTTTTTAGTTTTTTCCAATTTACGTCTACTTAAGTTATTGATACCAAGAAACAAACGAACATTGGCTGATAACATGTGAGTTCTATCTACAAAAAGTACAGTAATTGTGTCTGTTAATATCGATAAATTGTAAATAGTTTCGTTAAACTAAAAACCTTGATAGTACTCATAGAATATTGAGTCATCGCTTCCTATAAGTAATGCTCCGACCCGCGCGTAGCAGAGGCGTAAGTTACATACACCAGTTCTGGCATACTGCCACTGGAAACGACATTGCATAGTACTACATAGGTTCATACCACCTAGCCAGTATTAACCATCCTAAATGTAACTCATCCTTTTTCCAAGGCCCTAGCACAACGAAACCTGGCGATTCACGGACTCTTCATAACATGAGGAGGGCGTTGATATTTTCATTAAAATGATTAACTTTCATCCTGTTGGAAACAGTTTTATATTGGTATATTGTAAAACAAGAGCTCGCATTTTGTTAATCTTATTTTCTGGGCGATCTATATCGGTACCTACTGTAATTAGTGCCGATGAACTTTAAATAGGACGGGTCTAGTCCCGAACAGTGGGGCATTAAGAAGTGGGTAATAATTAATCTTAACAAGGGACGAGTAACAATGCTGTGGTTTGTCCATTATGTACACATACTTATGTACGTAAGATGCTTTTCAAACATTTCCAAAATTCAACTTATAGCGGTTGGAATATTTATCTCTTTAATGGTCTATCTAAATCGATCACCAATTCACTTGCCAAGTTGCCGAGCGCAAAAACTCCAGTTTCGGCCATATTCAGGGATCTGCAATAAGTCCTCAAAAAACAAGGTACCTAGTTCTTTAATTTTTACAACATTGCGCTGACTGAGTCCTGACGCCGCGCCGTTAATACTGGACAGGATATTAGCTAAATCCTCTCCGGTTCAATTCATCAGCCTCCCTCCGTACCCTCATCTCCGGTTCCTCAAAACCAGATCAAACGGATCGATGAAACCCCTTGTCAAGTGCTAAGTCGATTGATTTTGAGCAAAGATTAGTTGACCAGTCCGTCAAATCACATCACACTTTATTATTAATATAATAAATGCGAAATTTTGGATGGATGGATGGATGTTTGTTACTTCATCACACCAAAAAAAAATTTAATCTGCGTAGTTCTAGGCCTGGAATAAAACATAGGCAACTTTTTATTCCATAAATCAGTTCCCATAGGAATGTAAAAAACTTTAGAACGTTCCCATAGAACAATAGTGAGATCTTTGTTACTTCTTCACGACAAAACTAACTGAACGGATCGGGCTGAAATTTTGAATAGACGTAGTTCTAGGCCTGGAATAAATCATAGGCTACTTATGGCTGGAATAAAATTTTGGCTATTATCCCATAAATCAGTTCTCATAGGAATGTAAATACCCTTAGAACGTTCCTTTTCTGTATTTTATGTTTGCAATGAGGAGTCATAATTTTTTTTCGGCTACCGCAGCATCTACCAGTTCTTCTTTTTTCAGTATGTTAGGTATGAGTCATACAATTTTTTCAGCTACCGCAACGTCTGTAATGCCTTCCTTCTCAGGTACATGTATTGAGTTTGCAATAATAAGTCCATAAAAATTACGCAAGCGAAGCGGGGCGGGTAAAAGCTAGTTTAAATAAAATGCATTTGTGAATGCTCAATATAAATAAATAAATATAAATAATGCTGGACAATTCACAATTCACACAGCATTATCTAGCCCCAAGCTAAGCAGAGCTTGTGTTATGGGTACTAGATAACTGATATACATAATACAATACACTAATAGATAGATATTTTTTTTTATTATACATAGAAAAACATCCAGAACCCCTGAACAAATATCTGCAGATCGTACAAACATTTGTCCCGAGGCGGGAATCGAACCCGAATATACATTTGTCATAAGCTTTATATGTATAATTATAATTACGGTTGACAAACTATTAGTTAACTATAGGCATGGAAGATTTCACGCATCACTGGTTATATCACTAGTGACGACATAAATCACGTGCCACACCAGTTACATGCATCGAAACCGTGAGTTACTTATAACGCGAGCGTGATTTTTCACGCGGGCTAAGCTACATTACAATTCGCAGAATTCTATCGTGCGAGAGAGACAAAGCTACAGCATGCGACTGTAGCGACACCGTGCCACTAGCGAGAAGGGAGAATTCGTTTAAGTGAAATTGCATCTTATTCTCAACACCATTAGGCTTTAATTTATCTGGAGTATTTTTAAAACTTGCTTACTGCCTAGATAAATAACGCTCCGTTACAAAAACTTCATATGAAAATGAGTCTTCTTTTAAAGACGTTAAGGTGCTCATTTAATGTAGGTACATGTAGGTACTTGAAATTTATAATACCAGTGATATCACGTTGTGAGAGTTTCACTTCATTTCACTCACTTGTAATCTTTACTTGTTGCTGCTGTACGTGCATGCCGCGTTTTGAGTCGCGTGTTATTTTAAACTAAGCTCACCTGAGATTGTCTGTTAATACAGAAATAAAGTTGTCGTCCTAGTGTTTTGTAATTAAGTACTTAAACATTGACAGTCTCAAGCCTGTCGAAGTATTAGGGAAAGTTCATTGAAGAAAACACGTTTTATTGTCAAAAAAAAACATCGCCGATAAGCTAAGCGATAAGTTCTGAATCATATCACTATCACTGCAACATGCAACAGGCGGAAAAAATGCACCCACTGTGATAATAATCATCACTAATGAAATATAACGACCGTGATTTATCACCCGTGATATAACCGTGACAGAAAAAAATAACTTCGCGACGTGATAGTGAAATAAAAGTAGCTATAACTTCCATGCCTAGTTAACTAATCAGCGCTCGAGAAACCGGCAGTTAAAAACAGAGATAGGTACAAAAAATGCCAGAAGGCTAACAGAATGGCCGGCACTCTGCGGCTCGATTACACTGAACTAATAGAACGATGCAAGCTGAAGACAGGGCGCTATGGCGCTCATTAGGGGAGGCCTATGTCCAGCAGTGGACTAATATAGGCTGATGATGATGATGATGAATAGAACGATGGATCAATCGGATCGGTGATCTTTCATTTGTGTCAAAATGCAATACAATAAATAAACAATAAATGCTTGCCAGTCCCAGCTAAATCTTTAAACCAATTATTAGCCAATTATTAACGAAATTAGTGATTTAAAACACATTTTCGACAAGTTAAGTAAATAACACGAAACGAAAATATCACCCATCGATCGACTAAGTGTAATCGAGTCGCTGGGGACACCCGCCGGACACTGCACCTTAAAACAAACACCGGAAGTCTCAGTGACGAAGAATCAAGACCAATAATAATATAAGTCCGAATGCGGAGAAGGGAGTCCATAAAAATACCCCCCGCCAGTTTTGGAATATATTCATATAAGTCCACGGCTAATGACGCCTAATGAATACCACAAAATCTATATTTCAGTTTTTTCAAAAGAATCTGATCGTTTTTCACTAGAATAAATTTTAATCACCACCAAATTAGACGCCTGCTAAAATTAGGTAGACATTTCTAATCATAGCTAAAATGCAATGCAAAGAATAGGATTTTAACTATTTTAACTAAGTTGAGTTGTTTTAGATCTGTCAACCAAATTTTAAACCTTGTCTAATTTTTGAAACATAGAATATCTTTCGTCTATTTGACATTCCTAAATCCTAATTTTAGCTAATTCTAAAACAACAGAATCGACACCATTGAAATAATCAGCAAAATCGGTTAACCATCATAAAAAAACAAAAACGTCCATTTTAGAAGTCGGTCATAAAGAAGAGTTACTTCAAGCAGCTAGTCCACTCTACAAGGAAGGCTTTCCAAAACGGGCACGACCATCAACAATGAAGAAGAATTCGTTATAAAAGAAGATAACTTCTTGAGTTGTAGGTATGCCATATTTTTGACAAACTATCATAGGCATACAAGTTGCTAATAAACAGCAATGCCGTATAATAATGTAATTGTCAGTGCTGCAGTCCGCTGCTGAATGAATATTTGAATACTGATTAAGACACACTTTCGTGCTGCGTTCGTGTGCATCGCTTCTCTTTGACATTTGAAATGAAAACACGTTGTTAGCTGTGTATACGCGCGCTTGTTGGCGGACAGTCCGGCATTTACACTATTAACTAGTGCCCCGACCTGGTTCCATTTGGCTTTGGTTCTGAATCTATATCTACATTATCTGATAATGAGACTCGAAGAGTGGTAAATAAATGGGATATTATTGTCAATTCAAATGACACAAAATGTTATTTAAACTAATTGGACAGCACTTTTAATGATGCAATTCTTTTTATTTCGATCGATATGAAAAGGACGGCGAATAGGTATTTATCCCCTCACCTCCTCACCTCAACAGCCTATATTGGTCCACTGCTGGATACAGACCTCCCCCTGCTTTTATCTAATAGGGGTAATGCCCATAATCCCCACGCTGAGCATGCGGGTTGGGGATCGCAGTTCGGTGGTAGAATTGTTCAGCAGGAAGCGCTGCTGCCCGCCCCCCGGTGGATATCCCTTCCTTAGTCCCCTCTTACGACACCCGCGGGAAGAGATGGGGTGGTGCAAATTCTAAGCCGGCACCACACAGCATTTATCCCCTAGTCAATAAAGCGGTTATTAAGGGAGGCCAAGTCCAGCTGTGGACTGGTTTATGCTGGTGTTGTTGTCATTTAGAGGATTGCATAATTTGTTGTGCCGTCAAATTAGTTTAGGGTTAGTTTTAGGACAGAATTGATACTATTCTTCTGTTCTCAGGTTTAAGGTGTACTGAAGCCTAAATAAGCATAAATCGATGACTGAACAAGCTTTCATAATACGTAGTGTATAGTTCTTATTGCAGGCTATTTTACGAGTTATAGCGTATTATAGATGTGTATCTTCGTCCAGTCTTTCTTGACCATGTGTGCGGTCGCTTTGTTTTTTCTCGTTTCACACATGAGTATTGTTGTTAGACGATCTTAAATTCGACCCGTTACTTATATCTCTACCTGATTCTAGAATCCAAGATATTTTATGCAAAAATATTTAGTGAAAACTTAAGGCGCTAACCCGACCAAAATCAGCGCCACGACCTATTTTATGTTATTATTATGTTAAACGAAGGAATTTTCAAAAATCGATGTTGTAGTTTGTGATACCTATCATAAGCTTATTTTGTAAATGTTTTATTTTGTATAGTGTAGGTAGGCAAAGATGCGAAATGGTTCTTTTTGGCCACGGTGGTCACCAGCATGAAATTAAGAAATAAACTTACACATAGAGTTATTATAATGCTTCCTCTAAGATACACAATGACATAATAACTTATACATTCACGAACTTTCTTGTTCACTGTGATTCGCTAGGTTAAAAATAGTGTGCGATAACTCCGGCACTTGAAAACCGATTTTGATGAAGCTCGCTCCTTTGACGGTTAAAACAGAACAGAAAAAAAGCAATCAGAAGTCGGTTCTCTGGTTTATAAATTGGAATATTTTTGTTGAAATGAACGCGCGAATGTTTATAAGATATTTATGGAATAAATCAAACCACATGAACGCTGCGAATAACAAGTATGTACGTCTATGATTCTATATAAATAAATGGTCCAACACACAGTCTCACAATAGTCCAATACGCGGTTGCCAGCTCACTGAATCCAACTCAATCGGGCAGCACAATGGCACTAATATCAAAAGTGTGAAAGTTTGGATGTTTAGATGTATGGGTGTTTGGATGGATGTTTGTTACCTCTTCACGCCAAAACAACTGAACGGATCGTGCTAAAATTTAGCAAACAGTTAATTCTAATCCTGGAATCATAGGCTACTTTTTGTCCCATAAATCAGTTCCCACGAGATAGAAATCACCTTTAAATGTTTTATAGAAACAACACGTACGAAGCCACTTGCAAAAAATACTACCAAATAAAATACCACCCGTACCTGGTCGACATACCACAGTGTCGAACCAAACCCTATAGGTTTTGGTCCATGGCGAGCATTAAAAGTTTTTTATTAGTGAATAAACTACAAATTTATGGTTGTCGGACTTTTTCCCTAATTTGTGCTACAAAACCATGCTGCTCGCCAAATTTCATGATTGTAGGTCTACGGGAAGTTCCCTATAGGTTTTGTGTGCATGTGATTCCCTTGGAAATTCCAAAATATTCGGACATAAACCGCTGTAACTTTTGAGTGCGTTGACTTAGAAGTTTTATTTATATCGCGGGTCCAAGAGGTTACAAACTTGAGTATTTGACGTTAATTTCAACTCGATACGTCCACGTGTTCCTGAGAAAAGGGGGTTGACGGACAGACAGACAACAGAGTGATCCTATAAGGGTTCCTTTTTTCCTTTTGAGGTACGGAACCCTAAAAACAACAACTTCAACAGCCTATAGGTTCTTCGCTTCGTGCACTTTTTCTCGTAACACTCGACCGTTTCTCGCAGTCATCAATGCTCGTCCTCATTTACAGCCATCATTTCACCCACTGCTGGGTAAAGCTATAGTCTCCACGCTCATTTGCCGATCCCTATGGTCCTGCGCTAAGGTTCTGCGACATAGGTCAAAGAATTAGCAATCTAAAGTTGCAGTGGCCTGGCCATATCTGGCGAAGAATAGACAACCGCTGGCATAAATGTGTTCTTGAGTGGAGAGCGCGACTCAGTAAGCGTAGAGTAGGACGCCCTCCGACCAGGTGTGATGCAGACCTGTGAAAAACTGCAGGCAGACGCTGATGCAGCAAGCTGAAGACAGGACGCCATAGCGCTTTTTAGCGGAGGCCTATTTCCAGCCGTGGATTAGAATAGGCTGATGGTATTGAGTGGTTCTGCGGTGTTCGATATCGCCTGCTATTTAAGGGGCGGACCTAGCAGGTTTGGTTGTTAAACTAGTCCGAGATCTTAGTACTCACGGGATCCCCGTGGTAAAAAACAAGAATAACATGAATTCAAAATTTTTTCTTCGGTTTCTTTACTGTGAAAAAAACGAATAAAAAAATCATAAAAGTGCACCGTTTTGCACCTAATTTGGTCGAGATCTCAGGAACCCCGTAGTCTATAGAAAATATTTTTGTTTTGATTCGTAGATTATTAATAATTCTTTGGTTCCTTAATACAGTTTCTCCATAAGTTGTGTAGTTTTCTTGTAAATTAGCATAAACATCGTTTTTGCGCTAACGCCGTTCTAAAAACGACAATGCGCCCTCTTAATCAAATCCGTTCTGATCCATTTAAGCCACAATGTTATGAAATCTGCATTACATAAATCGTTGCATGTCTGATTGATAGACTACGGACAGCCAAAACTGCTTCATGCGTATCTAATATTCAGCGAAATTACGTTATGACGATAGTTACCTTCCATCGAAGAAATTGCTGATCGTAATGAAATTTGGCATATTCGCGCGAATATGCGATCGCGAGTCATGTAAAAATTAAAGATACTTATCGTACCTGAATCAACCTGGGCGGGTTGATTCAGGTACGTACGGTGTCGTACCTCAGGTACGATTATTGTCTTTCATTTTTTACAAACGAATCCAGTGGATGTCGTAAAAGTCGCAGCAGCGCCCTTCTCTGTATTATTCAATATCTTAACTGCGTGGTCATTATGGCTACTAACCTAACCTACCTCGTTTGTGGCAGCCATGTCACTATGTTCAGCTGTGGTGTATGAATGCTGATGAAACCAGAGAGAAACGCGCGGTAACCTGACGCGATTGTCTTTTGAGCTGACGTCGCAAAACTGTCGACACTGGAAGCCTACTCTAGATTTTTTCTTCAGCATTTCCGAAGTACGGCCGCAAAATTCAACGTGTAGCTAGGTACTCTCGCTTACTTACAAAAGGACCGTATTTGGACTCAGGTTTTTTAAAAAATTCGGTTCCTCGAATGGTTTAAACTTTAAATATATACCTATATTTAAACTTTAAATATATATAAATTTATTCACAAAGAAAATTATACTAGTATTTACAATTGAAACAATTGAGCTAACTGTCGACTGTTGCAAACAGTCTACAGATAACTCAACTGATCCTTATCAACACCAGTCAGAAGCGTCCCCAAGACGCTGGCTGCATTGCCACGCTGTATGGCAATGCTGATACGCTGTGCCAGATTTTCACCAGCTCTCGGGTCACGCGTCGCTTTAAATATATACCATTCTAAGAACCGAAATTTTGAGTGTCAAATAGAACTAAAAATATACTTTCATCGTTACAAAATGAAAAGGCAACTCAACTTCGAAATTTCAGTTTTCGTTCGATAAGAGTACCGACCGAAGGAAACGACTGGGCCACAGGTAGACGAAAAACAAGACCAGCCTTCAGTAACTGAGCCATTACCTGATTACCTGTCATCAAAGAGAGGACATGTTTCTGATTCTGCTGCTTATCATAAGTTGAGTTATTGGATTCTGTAAGCCTAGCACGGGGATTGTTGTCTAGGGTAGAATCTATTCTACGAAAAATTACGTCACATCGTCATCTAATGCGTAAAATATTTGATACTCATTCCTTCAACTTCAATAAATTTACGCAATGTATGACGAAGCGATATCATTTATCTCTATTTACCCTCGACAGCAATCCCTGTGCTACGCCTGCTGTTGGGAGTAAAAGTTACTGACAAGAATAGAAAGATTTCGGAATATGCATTGAAGTAGAAAGTTCCTTACCGAGGTATTCGAGTAATAAGTGTCTTTGGAAATTTGCTGAATTTCTTTCATAAACAAAATCCTAATCGTAGAATAATTCGCACCAGGTGAATTGCACTTACTATCAGTACTCACTAAACTCGCCTTAATGTGCGGGGCCTTATCTGTTCGACAAATTATTATCTCTCTGATTTGAGTCGAGACAACAACAAGCGAAAGTTATGTTTTTATTTGATTCATAGTGATTGCGCATGCGAATTTTTTGCTAGCCTGTTCATGTGATGTTATTGTTCCTGCCACGTAACTTGACTCTTATTACCTTTGTGGCTTTATCTTGGTCTCGACTCGGATTACATTCATAAAAACATTTACGCATATTTTAGCACGTCAAATCAAAACAAACGATATACCTATATCACACTAATGATCACACTATCACACTAATATTATAAATGCGAAAGTTTGGATGGATAGATGGATGAATGTTTGTTACCTCTTCACGCCAAAACTACTGAACGGATCGGGCTGAAATTTTGCATACAGGTAATTCTAATTCTGGAATCAAACATAGGCTACTTTTTAGGCGCCTCCATTGTCTATCGTTTAAGTACCTATTTTCTGCGATTATTTTTGCCGGACAGTCAGCAAAACCTACGATGTGCTTACTGGGCATCTTGAAATGTAGGCAACTAGCACATTTGGGTTCTTCCGCCTTTTTTGCACTCCTTAACTGAGTGACCTTGACCTCCACAGTGGCTGCAAATCTGGGTCGTCTCTCGATAGGACTTGGCAGCGTGTCCATATTGCTGGCACTTGAAGCACCGTGTGACCAAAGTGAAATGTCTCACAGGACACGAGGACCAATTTACAAAAAGCCTCCCCTTTGTTATTAGGGCCCTGCGAATAGCTGCTTGTACTTCGATCACAAAGTTGCAGGTCTCAGCCATTGATGTAGAAAAGGGGAAGATGAGGCACTAGCTTCTCGAAACCGGCAGGCTCAAATGAAGTCCAATTGTGTGCTCTCGCCGCAGTCATAGTAGGACCGGCGGCGCGGGCGGACGTGATTCGCGTGCTTGCTACGACGTACTGACTGTGTTTTACTGACTAAAAGACTAAAGCAATGCCTTCGTGTTCGTTCACAAGGTGTACAAATAGCTCAAAAACCAAAAACAAAGCCCAAGGCATCACTTTTCACGCGTAAGTACACCAAAGAATTTAGTTTTTTGATTAATTTACTGCCTTTTTTCGCCATTTGCAGAGAGGGATAGAAATATACGAAACATAAGTGTGTAAACAGAGATAGCAATAGCCTTATTGCGAGTCGAGTCGTTCTTCAACTCGTACCATCAATTTTGTCCCAACTGGTGTGAGTTGACAAATCGTAAAGATGATAGGTATTATTTTCAATCTGCAACTCGCATCACTCTTTGTTTCTATTGAATTTATACGTCGAGTACAATCACAAACTTTAGGTGGAACCTCTATCATTTGTATTCATTTCACATTATTTTATGTACAAAACACAAAATAAATATACCTCTTGCCTATTATTTTACTAACTTTTTTTGGTTGACTGTACTAAAATTCAAATTACTAACGAAGCGTATAACATTTTTACGATTCGTCCGCTCATACCAGTTGGGACAAGATTGATGGTGTGGGTTAAAGGAACGACTCTACTATTGTACCTACCGTAACTCGGGGAAATCCCGAATTTGTTTTATTATACCTAGTGGGGTCGTACCAGAGATTAATATAGTTGTCTCTGTCTCACTTCGGTCTTAGGTACATCTTGCCATCTTTGTTGTTCTTTATATTGCACAGGACTGGAAATGTAACTGTGAGCGTATGTGTTTGCGTGTAGTTGTAACACAGGCCAGTTGTTGAGTACGCGCTGGGAGAACGTAACCCATCTTCCCTTTTCTACATCAATGGTCTCAGCGTCCTTCTTGATAGACGTATGGCTCAATCGTATTAGGAAAGTAAGAGAAGTAAGAAGTTCGGCTACATTTTATTGTAAGGCAATTTTGTTTGTAAGGCAAGGTAAACACATCTTTTTCCTGCATTGATGAGAGCACTCCAATATCAACGACTCTGGGTTTGCGTTTGAGAGGCTCGTCTACCAGCAGGCCAGAGTTTGTAAGCTGCATCGATTGTTTGAGCTTCTCAATGTCACCCCTCGTTTCCGTGCTTATAATCACTACTCCGTTCCTTATCTTGCGTAGGCTTCTGATATGCAGCTTCATCTCTTTGGGGCAGATGTTTTTTCGGACAAGAGCTTTGGTCTCTTCGCTCGACTTAAGCTTGTCATAGTGAGAAAATAGCCACAGAGCTGACACAAAGGGGCTTGATGTAAGTGCTACCCTTTCTCACCATGTTGGCAAAGGAATTTCCGGAGGTCTTAGAGGTCTCGTCAATGCTGATTTATATTTTTCTTCAGAGCCTGAATTTCAACGTTCATTGCGACAGCTCGTATTTTAACCGATTGGTAATGCACTGCCATCTGCGATGTACCATGTCCTGTCCTAATTTGCGACTCAAATTATTAATTTTATTATGTTTGTTACTTCTTCACCCCTAAACATCTGAATGAATTGGGTTGACATCCATTGGCTAGTATTTATCTTAAAAATCAGTTCCCTTAACGCGTGCGAAGCTGCGGGCAGAAACTAATATTTCAAATATCCTTCTAATCCTACTAATATTATGACGGCGATAGGTTTGTGAGTGAATATTTAAACATGTTTGTTACCTAGGATATCCAAAACTAATGAACAGAACAATATTAATTTTTGCGTAGGTAGCTACACGTATAGTAAACTAGCTTCTGTTCGCGACTTCACACGCGTTTAAGGGAATAAAAAAGTAGCCTATTATGTTAAGTCGAAGTCTCCAGATCTTTATGTGTGCAAATTTCATTTAGTGGTGTTGGCTTTGTCTTCGGCCAAACGTCTTCACAACGGCACAATGGCACAAACTTTCGCCTTTATAATATTAGTAAGATACATAGGTTAATTATTATCCGTTAGATATTATCCGACATAAATAGACCGGGTATTTTCTTCCGGGAATACCGGAATCTTCTGACGTAGGCTTCGCATGCGTATGCGAAGACTACGTCAGAAGATAGTAACTAGATACCTAATGCTAGGAAATAAAGTAATCGCTTTGATTTCATTCACTTGAATCTTCATAATCTCAGAGTATAGAAGTTGGAAACATTGGATATTATGTATAAACGATACGGAATAATGTCTAAAAACTAGAGTCTAGTCTATATTTCTAGGTTTCACCCGTTTAATTGAAAAACTTTGAGTAATGAAAACTCAGCCATTCCAACAAATTGATGAGTTGCAGAGTTTGTTATTATCAGGAACGATTTACAACAGACCTAACTACCAAATGATTCAGTAGGCACGGTATTATTAGGTACGATGCATTCAAAATTACCTCATTGTGGCCTTTTGTGCAAGCGTGATTATCTCCTCAATGTGTGGGCCCACCACATAACGCGACGACATCAAGTGCTATTCGTAATTTTTTTTACAGTGTTGTCTTAGTCCTGTTAAATCATGTAATCATGACACTCCATTAAAGGCCTACGCAGACCGGGACGGCATGCCAAGGGATTTTGCCGTGAGTCAGCGCACACTGGCCGCTTAGATACCGCGGCATTCCAGCACTTTGCCACGGCATGCCACGGCGTGCAGTATATCACTACGAGCGCCGGAGTCCGTGGCATGCCGTTGCCTACCGCAGTATGCCACGGCATCCCGCCACGGGAGCCTGTGGCGCGTCTTTTAATGCCGTGCGATAAAATCCCTTTCAATGCCACGGCATCATTTTAAAGCATAGCAATTTATGTCGTTTTTCTGTAACAGTACGGTTGAATGTCCACTAGCAAAAATTAAAATCCTCTGCCATGCCGTCCCGGTCTGCGTAGGCCTTTAGTATCCATAGATGGCCACATTGGTAACAATGAAACTCAAACGTAATCGTATAATAATTTCAAGAATGTAATAAAATCTGAGTCAATGTAGATCGCGCTCGGATATACAGAGGAATATTTACAAGTAGGCATACAATCTTATATTTTATTTGTATTTATAAACAATCAACATGCACTAACAAGCTGATTTCATGAAATGGATGGATAGTCGTGGGAGGTATCTAGAATTAAATGATTCCCAGTACTTATTGAAGTTCGGTAGGGCAAGCATGGGGATTGGGGACTGTTCTCTAGGGTACAATAGAGAAAAACTGCGTCTCGAATGCGTAAATTATTTGAAATTCATTCCTTCAACTTCAAAAATGTACGCAATGTATGACGAGGCGTCGTCAATATTTTCTATTCTACCCAAGAGAAAAATCTCCGTGCTTGGCCTGCTGTAGGCCAATAAGCGATCGTTGTCTTGTGTAGAAAAGACAAAAATGGCATTGCATCATCACGCATTGCGTGAATAATTGAAATTAAAAGAACTAATTTTAAATATATTACGCATTCTATGACGGTGCGTTGAAATCTTTGTCTTTTCTACCCAAACAATCGCTGTGCTTGGCCTACTGAGGTGTTCCTCTGAGAGTTAGTTCGTGATGAATGTGGTAGTCACCACGGAATAGAGAAGAACAGGTGTTCACCTATCGTCATTTCTACTCAGCCTACATTCACCCTCTGTAGTCTATACCCTCTAAAATATCACACCATACCATTATTTCCGGCCTATCACATCTATCAAGTTCCCGCTGCTATTGTTTTGACCTATATGGCCAGTACTATAATCTATTCTGTGCATACATTCCGAAAACTCATGTGGCGGTACAACAATGATTCTGTTTTTATTTGGGTTGGTCAGCGGTCACTCCTAGTAATCTGTCACGGTCCAAAAACTCATAGCTTGGCCTCCGCCTTTGACTATTTATGACCCCATGCTTACGCTTCAAGTTTTTTATCGGATCGTTTATTAATTTCTAGCTTTTCTTCTGTTTCCCTTCACCTTTGAGTTATCAATCTTGAACTTAGACTCCATGTACATTATTAATGTGGCCTTGTGTCGGCTCATCGGAAATATTGATTTCATAACATAGTAGGTAAACTGTATCTATCGGTCGAATACAAAGATTGGTTTAATAGAAAGCAGGCTTATGTTTGTTTTTGTCATATGATTTAATAAATAAATAAGACTCATGACTTCCTTAAAATAATCACTTAGTCGTAGGTATTTATACTTTGTGTTTAATCTCGGAACAAGTTCTTGTGAAAATGCAGATGGAATGTATCCGCGTGAATCATGAGAGTTTGCACACCTGTTTATTTATCATCTATTAAAGGAGTTATAAGTTATATGCTTGTTGCTAAGGATAAACATTTAGTCCAGAGTTGTTAATAATCTCGAATGAAGTTTTCCTCTCGTAATTGTTTTTATGCTAGTTTCCCGGGACTGCGTCCACGTTTATTATTATTTATTTTTAGCAAGTTCTGTCCTATAGTGTACCGATCTCTCTGTAGACAGATGATAGACAGATTCATGGAAATCCACCTGTATGTACACTGGGTCTCCCGCGAAACAGGTCTAGCGTAGTGCAGGGACCTTAGGTAACACTTTAAAACAACATTATCTGTAATTATTAGGTATCTCGTATCTGTATTATTAAGTCATCGGTAATCGTTGTGGTAAATTAATTATTTTTTATTTTGTCCCACTGCTGGGTAAAGGACTTCTCCCTCCACTTCTCGGGCTCTAATGTGGTAACAGACCACGATAGAAGATGTACGCTAAGTTAGTCACGCCATCCTATCCTGTCCCTCCCTCGTTTATCCCTCTATGATATTTTCTGACAAGGTATAGGCAGTTCAATCTTTGGGAATAGAT
This sequence comes from Eupithecia subfuscata, assembly GCA_963564075.1. NCBI lineage: Eukaryota > Metazoa > Arthropoda > Insecta > Lepidoptera > Geometridae > Eupithecia > Eupithecia subfuscata. The sequence continues at coordinate 18,140,145 of OY751095.1, forward strand.
GGTGCTGTGTGGATTTTCTAGCATTATTTATGTTTGTCCCCAGGCAGGGTACAATCTATCTATTGGCCTGTCATTGATCTGTTCAGCTTTTTAGTTGTGAAATGATATCACACATACAAAGTTACTTTCGCGTTTAAAACATTTGTATGCATTAAACCACAAATAAAAGGAACTCATCCATGACTGTGAGTAAACACTGCAGAACTTTCAAAACTGTCATGTTTGAACACTCTTAAAGCCGACAAACAATCATCGTAAATAACAAGTTATTCACTAAAACTGCGAAAACTGTTATAAATCTTAACATTACAGGTTGCGCACTGTAATGTCTACATGTAAGATTTTGTACTTATATTGCAAACAGTTGCTAAGATACCGTCAGAGCATTTATTGTCGTTTAAACTTAGATAAAGGAAAACACCGTCATGATTTCAGAGAACGATGAATCAAATGTGAGATCAGATCAGATCAAAGGGGAATCGACATGTAAAGCTTTTAATAACTTGACTATTAAGTTATTAAAATCAAGCAAAAAAATTTATTACAGTCATGAAGTGAAATACGGATGAATTCAATCTAACAATAGAAAATCTATGCAGCATTCTAAAAGGAGTGAAGCCGAGCTGCAGTTCCGCTCGGCTTCTCTACTTTTAGAATTGACTAGCGAATAATTCCTTCAATAATTAAGCAGCCAGACGGTAAGGGGGTGGTTGTTAGGCGAACGTATCCAATCCACCCTATCAGTGCTAAATTGGCTCAATGCTATTAGATAATTTTGCCCGCTCGCTCGTTGAATTTTGTACAACGTTTTGAAACTTTTTTGTTGCGATTATTTAATGTCTTCCTCAAAGTGTTCGTTATTTGCGAAAGTTGCTATGGTTTTCGTTCATGAGCGCAAATAGTATTATTCGCAAACAAAATGGATATAGAAAATACTTTATTATACAACACAAAGACAGGAAACAATATAGAGAAAAAAGCTTAGAATAGAGGAAGTATTAAAGGCGGCCTTATCGCTGAGAGCGTTGTCTTCCAGGCAACCTTGGGATGGACTGGACGTGAGAAGAACAAAATAGACGGTGGCACTTAATAAATCGATTTGATCACAGAATAGAGAATTCTAATCCCGTGATACTTAAAGAAACCAAATACTTACACTGTACTATACTCGTAATACCTATATTATAACGTTATAATAAACTTACATAAACATAAAATAAGGTTGTCTAACCTTTACAAGGATAAATAATGCTGATGAAGCAGTTTTTAGTCAAGAATGTCGATTTCGTCAGAAAATTATACTTATCCAGTCACAGTCGTTCAACGAAGGCCTTTTGACACGGCAATTGTGCGAGGAGGGACCGAATTGCATACAACACTTTTGTATGTAGTATGTAACTCATTGCCATAATTTTCAGGGTTGACGTATTTGGTTTTATATTGGTGCAACGACGCGAAGTCTGTTTGCTAGTTTGCGATCCATCTAAAATGTATGGAGCGTTGTAGTTATAAGAATAAGAATATTTGTGGTCAACATGGGAAGGGATAATTTTTAAAAGGGGGCTACTACATTTCAAAACAGTTTTTGAAACTACTGTAGGTTTCATACTTTTTTAAATATTTTGAAAAAAGTCGAAAAATTACTTCATTTCCTCAAATTTTCAGACAGCTGGGAAAGTCTCAATAATTGTAGCGGCTCGCGCACTTGCCGGGCCGTTATATCGTATTTTCTCGTTTTTCTTTCACAAATTTCCCAATCGTATCTAAAAGTCTTTCAAATTTTGAGGCTCGCTCCGCTAAAAATTCTTTGTAAGTTTATGAGGCTCGCTCCGCTCGCCGTTTTATATCGTCTTTTCTTCCTTTTCTCACAAATTTCCCAAACGTCGCTACAAAATCTTTAAAAGATTTCGAGGCTCGTTCTGCTCGCTGTTTGATATCGTCTTTTCTTCCTTTTCCCAAGAGTCGCTAAAAAGTCTGTAAAATTTTCGAGTCTCGCTCTCAGGCCACAAACTAATTTTAGGGCTTCGTCAAATATTACAATGTCCAAAAGGGTTCCGTCGCTAAAAAAGTTTCAGCACCGCTGAACTAGAGGTACGTTTCAATTGAGGCAGTAGATACATTTCTTTTAAAATTATTTTTACAAAATATTTGGTGAGAATTCTTTTTTTATGTCATAATTAGTAGGTACCTACTAATAATGACGATGTTCACCTGAAATAAATAGGTAGGTACCCGGTAAAACTTACCGTATTCATTTGATTCTAAAGGCGGAAACATAGCATATAAACATATTAAGCAGAATTTTACTTATATCAATGGCGCCGTCAAATAAGTTAAGTTTTTCATTTTTTAATAGGGTTTTCTTTTCTCCTTAAGTTTTTTTAACAACCGACTCGACTCCATTGTATCCCACCTTATGGAATGAAGCTAACGGGCACTGGCGTATTTTAAGCGACGTGGGCCATGGCCCAGGGCGCCTTTTCCTTTTCTTTTACCCAGGGAAATATGGACAAATTTCATTAAAAAAATATTTAGATGAAGTTGTTTGTTGTGGTACAGGTAATAAATAAGGTACAGGTAATAAATAAGAAAGTAACGTGAAAGTGCAACTACGGACACTGCGGCGTGGCCCGACTGACACGCATTTTGCCGGCTTTTTTCTGTTGATTTATGGGCGGCAAACCTTACGGGCTTAGGGCGCAGAATATTTAAATACGCCACTGCTAACTGCTAGGGATTGGTTCTTAAACTAAGTCTACATCTCAGTACCTACTTACGGAATCCCGTGGTGAAAAACTCTAATTACCTACATAATATTCAAATTTTTTCATTGGTGTCTTGAATGTGAAAACACGATTCACATTCAAAACACTGTAAAAAATACGATTAGAAACAAGATTTGTCAAGTGCGAGTGTAACTCGCGCGCAATGAAAATCTAAAAATATTAGGTACCAAACTACATTTTAGATGGATCGCTCTACATGCTTCGGATCTCCGAAGCATTGACCTAATCTTAGGTCAATTTTTCGACTTGTTTCACACTTTTTTTTTAAAACCTTCATTCACAAAGAAAATGTCAGTCTGTATAGGCGCACGTAATGTATTTTTATTTTCAATTTCAAGTTGATAGCTGCGGAAGTTGTTGAGATATTAAAAAGGGAAAAAAGGACAGACAAATCGAGACCATAAAGGTTTCGAAACCGATCTCGAAACCCTAAAAATCATAAAAGTGCACGGTTCCACACATAATTTGGTTGAGATCTCAGGAACCCTGCTGCGGTCTCAAATGACTTATGTTTTGATTAGTAGGTTTTTACTAATTATTTGTTTCCTCTAAGCCAGTTTCTTAATTAGTTGCGTAGTTTTCTTATAAATAAACAATAACTTGCCTTTCCAAAAACGTATGCTCTGACCCGCTCCTATAAAATCGAAATCCTATGCCTATCCTTTTCACAAAATGGCGCACATGGTGCCCTATTAATGGATCCTACACACCAAACCCGCCAGCAAAGCAGGGTTTCTGCAACATTTAAGTTTATTATAATTGTAGGCAGCCGACAGTGCCTCGACGACTTGTTAGCGGCCTTCCGACTTTGATGTGCAGGCACCATCAGAAAGACTTCAAATAAACTTACTAAAAGTCTTATGTCCTTGTTTCAGGCTAAGCTGGCAAGCTCTTGGAAGGCGCAAGCGCTATTCAAGAAGTTCGATGCGCGCGCCAACCACAAGGTGTACGCGAAAGGGAGCGCGTGCGCACAGGGACGGGTGCTCATCATCGGCGCCGGACCCTGTGGGTTGCGTGCCGCTATTGAATGCCAGCTGCTTGGTGCTAAAGTTGTAAGTAAAGGTGGCGGTTGGGGCGTCCATTAATGACGATTAATCACCCAATCTCACGTAGGGGAGACAGAAGATCGAGACTAATAGACTTGAGATAAGGTTTTTGTATGTGTGTTAGCTCACGTGCGGAATCGAGATAGAGATTGGAGCGCGACACAGAAGACCACGAGACGGAGCTCCTTACAATATCTCTTGAGTCTCCGCCTAGCTTGACCACCGGAGACAAAGATAAATGTCTCTGTCTCTAGCAAAGAAGTATTATAGCTCTAGTGTGTGTCGCGACGCGAACCTTGTAAGGCCTTTTTATGCTTTGTTCCCAGTAAAACGTTGTGAAGTGAAATCGACCAATCATATTGGTGGAAATGCACATCTCGGCTGTTTCCAGATTGGCAGATTCCGCTCCGCACCGCGTCAAGGCACGCACTCTTGAGTTTTGCATCACGTAGTCTGTGCTTGAAGAAAATATAATAATGGTGTTGAAATCCAACTAAAACTATCAGATGCTAGATTTCCCCTGTGACAGCGGGATTAAATACATTATAGGTAAAAGTTTCCTACACCATTTTCATTATCGTGATCTCACTCTTTACTTTGTTCTTTGTTTATTACAATCGATATTTTATCTATAATAAAGTTGTCTACCTACAACTTGCATAAACACAAATACGGAAATCAATATTTATTAAATTATCATCGAAATAAGGTAAAATAAACAATAAATAACCCTCCTACTGGCGCAGTTAGGTAAATAGGTTCACTTATCATGGACAACAACATGTTTGGCTTTGTTTGGGAATAGTATTATTACTACATTTATGGATGGACATAAGAGTTGAGGTAGACATAAGAAAAGATGGATGAACTGTGTGAAAGGTGAAATGAGTAAGAAAGGAGTTAATGCTGAGATGACGATTGATAAAAGCGAATGGAAGAAGAAAACCTGTTGTGCCGACCCTACCTAAGTGGGAAAATGGCAAGAGAATGATGACTACATACTATTACTTAGTACATTTACTCTGCGTGAATGAATAAGAATATACCTACACAACCCATGAGCACCCACTGGAGCTGGGAGCCTCTTTAGCGCCATATTGTCTAGTCCTGTGCCACTCTCAACTACTCTTTCCCTGCTATTTGACTGTCGACGAAAACAAGGGCAGACCGGAGTCCGATGGTCAGAGTTTCGGACGTGGTCTGCCCTTTTTTCGTTCAGCTTATCTGGGTTACATCAACAGCCTTTACCAGTAACATGTTATTTAACACTTCGACATTATAAAACATGTTAAATAACAATTTTTTATAACATGTTTTGTTACTTTATCTGGACGCACTATGACCACAAGCTTTGCTTACTTTGAGGCTAAATGATGCTGTTTGGATTGTGCAGGATTATTTTATTTTTTTCCAGGTGGTGATAGAGAAACGTGATCGTATGTCTCGAAACAACGTGCTTCACCTATGGCCGTTCGTGATCCAAGATCTCAAAGCGCTGGGCGCTAAGAAGTTCTTCGGAAAGTTTTGCGCTGGTTCCATAGACCATATCAGTATAAGGCAGCTTCAGTGTATACTTATGAAGGTAAGACTTACATTTGTTTGTAAGGATATACTTTTACTATTTTTGCCCTCGGCTCCGCACGCGGTTGGATAAAAAGATGTGCCTACGTATGTGCCTCCCCAGAATACTATCAGAAAAAAGTGTAATTAAATTTTGAAAGATCCTTGTTATATTTAATTGCGCTTTTAGCACACAGCGCCTAGAAGACGTGCATCTACTTCTAATTCAATTTAATAATTAAATTCTTAATGCTAAACAAGTTGCTCATCTTTCCATACAAACGTGGAAGGGTAACTACTACCCTGTTTGATGTTGACCATCCAGCCTTAAGTGATAGATGTCGCCACACCCAGACAAACATTTATCCCTTATTTCACCCCTCAACCCTTCAACTTCTATTTTTAAGACAAAAAGTAGCCTATATCCTTCCCCGGGACACTATCTGTAACCTTACAAAATTTCATTAGGATCCGTTCAGTTGTTTAGGCCTGAAAATTTATAATATTCGAATAATAAAGTGTTATTATAGTTGACTAGCTTCGGCCCGTGGCTTTGCACGCGTTCTTTCGGGATGAAAAGTAGCCTATAAGGTTAATCTAGGCCAAAAACTACCATCATCATTATCCAAAATTACAGCCCGATCGATCCTTTAAGTAGTTTTGGCGTAAAGACGTAACAAACATCTATGTAGTGTATTGTATTATGTCTATCAGTTATCTAGTACCCATAACACAAGCTCTGCTTAGCTTGGGGCTAGATAATGCTGTGTGAATTGTCCAGCATTATTTATTTTATTTATTTATTTATATACACACACTACAAACTGACATAATCATTTTATAGGTGGCGCTCTTATTGGGAGTGGAGATTCACGAAGGCGTCAGCTTTGAGGAGTTACTGGAACCCACTGTGTCAGAAAACTCTGGAAGTAAGTTTCTTCATCATGGCCGAATTTTACCCGGTGCTGGATATAGGCCTTCCGAATTTTCGTTCGGGAATGTTTGTTACTACTATAATAGGTGCCAGATAGCTTGGCAATACAGGTCGTTGGCCTATCTCCTTCACGAACTTAAATAAATCTTCAAATGCTAGTCGCACTCGCGCACCGAGGGTTCCGTAAATTTATTATACCTTTTTTCATGACCTTTACTCTTGTCAAATATCATGATATTTGGCAAGATAAAAGGTCATGATAGATAACATAGAATCATGATTCTATGTTATAACATGGTCGTATATAGCATGCTGGATCGATGTCATCAATTATGCGGATCCGCAAGATCTGCGGGACTGAAAATTATATGGAAATCGAAGAAAAATTTATACAGACGTCCTTTTTAATACATATGTATTCGTCCAGTCCCAGTAACAAGCGATTAAACCACTTTTTTCCTAGAAAGCTATGATTTTGACTCCCTATAGGTATAGGTGTGTATAGGCACCTATAGACTGTCATTTTGTATAGGCACCTATAGATAAAGGTCCACCTTTGTGGTACAAAATACAAATCCCGCTAAAAAAGTGCGGGAACTCGCGTTTGCGGGATTGGATTCCCCAGTAACTATTATAATAGGTCAACCGACAAAAAAGATTTACTCGTATTCCGCCAAATGATATCGGCTATTTAAATATTATGGGTCATTTGAGGCCCTCGGCGTATTAAGAGGTCAAGTGACAAAAGTTTTTAATCCAATTCCGCCATATGATACCGGCTACCTATTCTGACGACCTCTGTGGCGCAGCGGGCGAAAATCCGCCTGCGACGCAGGAGGTTGCGGGTTCGATTCCCGCCTCCGGACAAATGTTTTTACGATCTGCAGATATTTGTTCAGGGTGTTCGGGATGTTTTTCTATGAATAATAAAAAATATCTATCTATGTAGTGTATTGTATTATGTATATCAGTTATCTAGTACCCATAACATAAGCACTGCTTAACTTGTGGCTAGATAATGCTGTGTGAATTGTCCAGCATTATTTATTTATTTATTCTATTGTTTCCAGCTCTTGGATGGCGCGCGCGCGTCCTCCCCACCAACCACCCAGTCACCCAATACGAGTTTGACTCGCTCTTGGGCGCCGACGGCAAACGGAACACGCTGAGCGGGTTCAAGAGGAAGGAGTTCCGCGGGAAGTTGGCTATGGCTATCACGGCTAACTTTATCAATCGCCACTCGGAGCAGGAAGCCTCGGTGAGTAATTATACAGTAAAATATAGTAGTACTAGCGACCCGCCCCGGCTTGGCACGGGTGCAATAAAATACTACTATTACTATTATTATACATATTATGATTTCTCAATCAAAGAGCAAAGAGTTTTCATTTAAAGAAATTAGACCGAACCACAGATCACTATATATGTACCAAGCTACGATCAAGGAGTATTTATATACCCTGGGGAGCGATTTCTTCCGTCCACGGTACCAAGACCGAACCTGCGACACCTGTGATACGTGATTGACGTGTGACACCAACACCACATAGACATGTTTATATATGTTCATAGATATGTTGGGTCAGAGATCAATCTCTATGTGAATGTGGTTTGGATGATGGAGATGTTGAACATCTTCTTTTTACCTGTCCAAAACTTAAAATATCCCTTCATGATATTATGCCTCCTGAAATCCCCCGTCCTCTCTCTTCAAAGACTCTTCTTCCCTTAGTGTTTTCACCTTTTGTATCTAAACTTTGTAGATTTATTTCTGTAAATAATATAAAATTGTAGCTTTGTAGATTTATGTAAATATTATGCTTTTTCATACTCAGAATGATAGTTTATTTTAGTGCTTTTAGAATAGCTTCTTACTATTTATTTTGGTTGTTAATGTTTGCTTTTGTACGTAATGAACATAATTGAGATTAAATTTTACTCTTTTTATTTTGATTATTACAAACTCAACCTCCATAAATTTTAATCTTATTCGTTCTAAAACTGACATTGGCAGAATTGTGTCAAACTATGACGCAGAGCCAAAAATAAGAGAAGAAGAAGAAGACATGTTTATACTTAATTGACATGTTTACTTTGCAACGCCGTTACAATTTTAGCAATTTATTCATTTTCATATTGAAACTACTCGATAATCCGAATTTTTCGCCTATAAGTTGTCGACTCGGATCGACAAATTTTTTACGCTCTTCAATTTGCGCATGTCATTGTGCATTTCGTTCGAGTCTACCGTAGACCGGTCCGAAATTATTAATATAGTTAACAAGATTTCTAGGTTTTCAAATTGACTGTAATTTAAATTGGAAAACCCATATTTGCAGCCCTTTGTTCATTGAGCGCAAGGTTCTAACGCTTCCGTTGTTATAAATTGTTTGAAATGGCACTATTTGCTCATCATCTTTTGCCACGCAAGTCTGACTTTGCAGTGCGAAAAAAACGTGATAGCAGTAAACTCCAAATGCCTAACAGTAAAACAGTGAGACCTTAAATCACACGAGGTAGGAATCGCACTTTCTTCTGAGTGGTACTTTATACTACACATTCAAGGAAAATCATCGTTTTAGAATCTTCAAAATCATTCGAGTAAATTCAAATTGTAAACTCAAATGAAGCAATAAATACGCGCAGTTTCACATAGTTATTTTCTTGAGGCCGACATCATATGGCAGATTCGGAGTAAAAACTTTTTGTCGTTTGACCTGTTATGAAGATAGCCATAGCTACCGGCTGATATTTCGAAAATTAAAAAAAGATAACACGTTTGAAATGGATTTCCATACGCTTTTCTCTCCACGCGGGGCTCAAACGCGAGAAATGAGATACCGTAGAGTTTTCCGTCCCGCATTTTAGTACGCCTGCAATGACGTACTTTCTACCTTAAGTTTGTTGAAAGGAATAAGCAACTTTCTGAGCTGGTGTAGTATAAAAATATTTGCTATAACGATGTCCTAGCCTAATTTCGGCAACGGCCGCCATTCTCAACGAATACTATTATCATTGTGCACTAGTGTGTTCGCACTGCGCAGACTCACGTGCAAACTCTATTCCTTCACTCTCATATTTACTATGATTTAATGACAATTGTATATCCTTTTCACAGGTGCCAGAAATCAGCGGAGTGGCGTTCATATTCAACCAGAAGTTTTTCAAGGAGCTGTACAAAGTAACGGGCATCGATCTTGAAAACATCGTCTATTACAAGGATGATACGCACTACTTTGTGATGACGGCGAAGAAGCACAGTCTGCTAGACAAAGGGGTACTGCTCAGTGTAAGTAACTCTAAGGCCCGTTTTACGTAAATCGTCCCGTCGTACAATAAAAGTAGTGTCTTGTATGTCGCCGCAGCGAACCTTCAGCCAACCAGTTTCAAGAACCCTTATTTTAAAACAACCACGCTTTTATGATAACCTTATTAATATCTGCAAACTGCCATCTTAAATCTTAAAATAATATTTACACTACGAGTTCAGTTATCAATTTTTGATTAGTTAACATTTCTATAAATCAATAATGTTTTGATACCAAGTACGCAAGTCTACGAATTATTGAAATTGGTAATTTGCTTAGATTTCTCCGCTATTAAAATTCCTTAAATAATTAATAAGGAATTTAGAAATAGGTTTGAGATTGAATGTAAGCATTGAGATTCCAATTTTAAATTAATAATGAGTTCGCGGGTTAAATTATTAAAACCTATGTTTAGCTAGCGGTATTTCTTCCTGAAAATCATGAAATAATAAGTAATAGATTTGGAAGTAGATCTAAGATTTAATCTGAACGATTTTGTAATATTAGAAATGTTGTGACCATCTGTCATTACGTCAGAACCTTGTTTTAAAGAATTGTAAAGTAATGTTATTGCTATCTAGTTTAAATGGCTTTCTTAAATCTTTAGGGAATTATTGATAAATTAAGAAGTCTTTAGGGGATTCATCCTTATTTGTTGCGTAACATTTGAGAAAGTCATGAATGTCTGAATTTGTTAGCAGTTAAATCTATTTTGTTTCAATCACCTTCTAAAATGCTCAAATAATTCTTATTTAAATTAGATAGAGTTTTTGTGTCGAAATCAATGTGTTATTTTAAGTGATAATTGTGACCTTGAAGTATTTTTGACTTTTCCGCCATTTTTCGAACGCTCGCAACGAGTTTGCTTTGAGTGGAGGGAAAAATGGCGGGGGAAACGTCGAGAATATTCAAGGAACGGTATTCTGGTTGGAGGCGTGAAGGAGAAAACACGTGTAAGTTGAAACCCTTGTAAACTTTTAATAAAAAATATTTTGTTACCTATGTGAACGATCTTTATTTCATTTGGTTAGTTTAAATTAGCCAGCCTAAGTTTTCTTTAGCTTCCAAAACCATTAAAAATAGTAACCGAGCTCATACATTTTGATAGGTAGAAAAGGTTTTTGTAATTGCTAAGGCAGGATCGATGGCTCAATCATTAGGCCATCGGTTCTGCTTATTTTAAAAACCCTAGTTTCATGATATTTTCGTTATCAGAAGTGGGATAGTTTCCACAATCCCTCGTACCGTTACTGCCCTCTCGTTATCTCGATTTCAGGTTCTGACAACAGCAGCGCATTCTACAAGCTGCATCATGAGCGAGCCCGATGCAGATCCACCGACTACGTGCACACGCGACGGCGCGACCACGTGCACACGCGACGGCGCGACCACGTACACACACGACGGCGCGACCACGTGCACACGCGACGGCGCGACCTCGTGCACACGTGACGGCGCGACCACGTACACACACGACGGCGCGACCACGTGCACACGCGACGGCGCGACCACGTGCACACCTGCTAGCGCAACGGCTGCAGCGAACAATCCCGCCGCGTGGGCGCCGAGTCCAGCAAGACGAACAACGCAAGTGGATTCAAGTCCGGTAGTACCACATCGAATTGGTAATGTACCTCCTGATTTTTTTATGCATATGGCCACCATGATGCAAAATATGAGTGAGCGTCTACTACAAAAACCACCAAGTGACAAAATCAAGATAACCGACGTGTTCCTGCCCGCATATGACCCAGACGGTAGCATCGGGGTCCGCGAGTGGTGCAATCATATCAGCACGGCCAAGGACACCTATCAGTTCAGCGACTACGACATTTGTATGAAGGTATCTGGCTTATTAAAAGGGCGTGCGGAGAAATGGGCCAATATCTGGCTGGTGACAACATCAAAATGGGAAGAGCTGTGCCAGAATATCGTCACCACTTTCGAGCCCGAAAGCCGCTACTCACGGGACGTAGTAATGTTTCGAGAACACACGTATGACTCATCCAAGGACATAGCAGAATTCCTAACCCAATCTTGGTTTCTATGGAGACGCTTGACGAAGGACAAGCTGAACAACAGCGATGCTGTCGAAGCTGTCATTGGAACGATAGATGACGAGCGTGTTAGAATGGATTTGATGAATGCCAGGGCTACTTCAGTACCCGAATTGATCTCCGTTGCTTCATGTATTCGCGTCAAACGACCAAGCCAACAAAACTCTGACCAACCCCCTTCGAAACGACTAAAGTATTCTATTGATAATCGAACAAATACCCCTCCTTATTGTAATTACTGCAATAGGACTGGTCACGCGTTTAGTAACTGTCGAAAATTCAAAAACAGTAATGAAGCAAATGATGCCTCTACTAGCACTACAGTGGAAAAGCCTGAAAACACTGCCTCAATAGCTAAACTAAGCGAACGCAAGCAATGTTCATTTTGTCAGAAATCTGGGCACACATTTGACACATGTTACCGACGCGAAAAAGAGATAGCATCAAAAAATTAAAATCAAAATTAAAATCAAAATTAAAATCAAAATTAAAATCAAAATTAAAATCAAAATTAAAATCAAAATTAAAATCAAACATTAATAATCACAATTAAAAACCTAACATTAAAATTTTATCACCATGCGTATGCGGCAAGTGACTTTGTAATGAATACCGTATTTTGATAGCGGCGTGGTTATGCTCTGTCATGCCATGACCCATGAGAGTTCGAGATACGACACGAAATTAGGTACCTACTTCCCCGCATACACAGATAGTGGATATTTTTCCAAAATTTAGATTTTGATATTGAGTGCAGGAAGGACGAGCGGATACAGCATGCTGGTTTATTTTATTTAAGCAGAAACCCAAAGGATCCTCTAACTGTCAACGTCACGACAAACAATCTGATTGCATTAATGTAGAGCAACAGCGCCATGGCCAGCCGAGACCCATCACCAGCGTGCTTCATCATACACAGAATCCTGGAGAACGACTGCTACCTACTGTAAAAGGAACTGGTCATCATGGACGACCCAGCAAAGTGGCGCACGATCAGCTACAGCGTGGACAAAAACTAGGCACCTGCACCGGTACTCGGGCAGCCGTGTCGCCCCAGCCAGCACAGTTCAATCCTGGTGAGAAACTTTCATAACGCACTTTCATACATACAAACAAACTCGACAAGCAAGCACACTCACACACACACCCACAAAAAAAAAAGAAAAAAAAAAAAAAAAGGATTAATCAAAAAGATGCTGCGATGACACGCGGGGGTCATCAAAGCCACAAAAAAAAATGCTTAAAACAAAAGCCAAGAATAATCCTTTCAAAAGATGCTGCGATGACACGCGGGGGTCATCAAAGCCACAAAAGATGCTCAAAAGAAGCCAAGAATAGTCCTATCCTAGTCCCCTATGTACCGCGGCGCACAGGACCGCCTAGAGCATAGCATCGACCTAGCCCATCATCCTAGGGCCTCTGCTCTGAGCAGCATCGACCTCTCACTGACCTCTATCCTTCCTTTCACACTTTCACACAAACACTAATCAAAACAGCACTTGCGTGGAGCGAGTCATGTTCTTCTACCAAATTTGGATTGATCTTATTACCAATAAATAATAATAAAACAAAACTTGCGTGGAGTGAGTTATGTTTGACACAAAATTTGGGTTGCTGTGTTGTGTTCTGTCTGCTGCTTGCCTATTACAATTTAAAAAGATTAGATGTACTGTGGAAGTATCTAGCCTTTCAGTCAACATGAAGTTATAGGTAATAGGTTACTGTGGAAGTGCCTAGCCTCAACACTTGTTATCTCTTTCCAGCAACAAACCCCTGGGAGCGACGCTGAGCACGCGACGCATCTCAGAATGGCCGTGTCGCCGCAGCGAACCTTCAGCCAACCAGTTTCAAGAACCCTTATTTTAAAACAACCACGCTTTTATGATAACCTTATTAATATCTGCAAACTGCCATCTTAAATCTTAAAATAATATTTACACTACGAGTTCAGTTATCAATTTTTGATTAGTTAACATTTCTATAAATCAATAATGTTTTGATACCAAGTACGCAAGTCTACGAATTATTGAAATTGGTAATTTGCTTAGATTTCTCCGCTATTAAAATTCCTTAAATAATTAATAAGGAATTTAGAAATAGGTTTGAGATTGAATGTAAGCATTGAGATTCCAATTTTAAATTAATAATGAGTTCGCGGGTTAAATTATTAAAACCTATGTTTAGCTAGCGGTATTTCTTCCTGAAAATCATGAAATAATAAGTAATAGATTTGGAAGTAGATCTAAGATTTAATCTGAACGATTTTGTAATATTAGAAATGTTGTGACCATCTGTCATTACGTCAGAACCTTGTTTTAAAGAATTGTAAAGTAATGTTATTGCTATCTAGTTTAAATGGCTTTCTTAAATCTTTAGGGAATTATTGATAAATTAAGAAGTCTTTAGGGGATTCATCCTTATTTGTTGCGTAACATTTGAGAAAGTCATGAATGTCTGAATTTGTTAGCAGTTAAATCTATTTTGTTTCAATCACCTTCTAAAATGCTCAAATAATTCTTATTTAAATTAGATAGAGTTTTTGTGTCGAAATCAATGTGTTATTTTAAGTGATAATTGTGACCTTGAAGTATTTTTGACTTTTCCGCCATTTTTCGAACGCTCGCAACGAGTTTGCTTTGAGTGGAGGGAAAAATGGCGGGGGAAACGTCGAGAATATTCAAGGAACGGTATTCTGGTTGGAGGCGTGAAGGAGAAAACACGTGTAAGTTGAAACCCTTGTAAACTTTTAATAAAAAATATTTTGTTACCTATGTGAACGATCTTTATTTCATTTGGTTAGTTTAAATTAGCCAGCCTAAGTTTTCTTTAGCTTCCAAAACCATTAAAAATAGTAACCGAGCTCATACATTTTGATAGGTAGAAAAGGTTTTTGTAATTGCTAAGGCAGGATCGATGGCTCAATCATTAGGCCATCGGTTCTGCTTATTTTAAAAACCCTAGTTTCATGATATTTTCGTTATGTATATAACGAATAAATCATGAAACTAGGGTTTTTAAAATAAGCAGAACCGACGACCTAATGATTCGGCCATCGATCCTGCCTTAGCAATTATAAAAATCTACTCAGCCCATTCAAACCTACGAGCTCGCTTACTAACTTTAATGTTTTAAAAAGCAAGGGAAAATCTAGGCTGAAGCTATTAATTTAAACTAACCAAATGAAATAAAGATCGTTCACAAGGGTTACAAAATTATTTTTATTTGAAGTTTACAATGGCTTCAACTTACACGTGTTGTCTGCTTCACACCTCCAATCAGAATGTCGGTCTTTCCATATTCTCGATGTTTCCCCCGCTATTTTCCCCCTCCACTCCAAACAAACTCGTTACGAGCGTTCGAAAATGGCGGGAAAATCAAGAATACTTCAAGTTCACAATAATCACTTAAAATAACATTGATTTCGACACAAAAACTCTATTTAAATTAAATAATAATTATTTGAGCATTTTTGAAGGCGATTAAAACAAAATAAATTAAACTGCTTACAAATTCAGACATTCACGACTTGCTCTCAATGTTACGCAACAATGAGGGATGGATCTCTTAAAGACTTCTAAATTTATTAATAATTCCCTAAACATTTTAGAATGCTATTTAAACTAGATAGCTTCACATTTACTTTACAATTCTTTTAAACAAGGTTCTGACGTAATGACAGATGGTCACAAAACTTTTAATATTACAAAATCGTTCAGATTAAATCTTAGATCTATTTCTAAATCCATTACTTATTATTTTATGATTTTCAGGTAGAAATACCGCTAGCTAAACCTAGGTTTTAACAAAATCACCCGCGGACTCATTATTAATTTAAAATTGGAATCTCAATGCTTACATTCAATCTCAAGCCTATTTCTAAATTCCTTATTAATTATTTAAGGAATTTTAATAGTAGAGAAATCTAACTAAATTACCATTTTCAAAAATTAGTAGACTTGAGTACTTGGTATCAAAACATTATTGATTTATAGAAAAACTAACTAATCATAAATTGATAACTTAACTCTTAGTTTAAATATTATTTTAAGATTTATGATGGCAATTTGCAGATATTACTAAGGTTATCATAGAAGCGTTGTTGTTTTTAAATAAGGGTTCTTCAAACTGGTCGGCTGAAGGTTCGCTGCGGCGACACGGCCATTCTGAGATGCGTCGCGTGCTCAGCGTCGCTCCCAGGGGTTTGTTGCTGGAAAGAGATAACAAGTGTTGAGGCTAGGCACTTCCACAGTAACCTATTACCTATAGCTTCATGTTGACTAAAAGGCTAGATACTTCCACAGCACATCTAATCTTTAAAAATTGTAACACTCGACGATAGACAGAACACAGCACAATAACCCAAATTTTGTAATGACACAACTTGCGCCACTCAAGTTTTGTCTTATTAGGACAGATAATCCACATTTCTAGAAAAACATGACTCACTCCACGCAAGTTTGTTTTGATGGTAAAGTTTATCACAGTGTGATAGTGTTTGTGTGTAAAAAGAAAAAGGGAAGGAAAGAGGTGAGTGAGGGGTCGATGCTGCTCAGAGCAGAGGCCCTAGGATGATGGTATAGGTTGATGCTATGCTCTAGGCGGTCTTGTACGCCGCGGTACATAGGGGACTAGGATAGGACAATTTTTGGCTTTGACGACCCCCGCGTGTCATCGCAGCATCTTTTGATAGTTGGCTTTGATGACACCCACGTGTCATCACAGCAACTTTTGATAGGTGGCTTTGATGAGTCATCGCAGCATTTTGTTTTATGATTGATGATGATGATGATGATAATGATGATTTTGGGCTCTAGGTATCGTCCGATACCAAGATGCCTAGACACTCGAGGTGTCTTTTTGTTTTTGTGATCTGATGAAGATGATGATGATGATGATGATTTTGTGCTCTAGGTATCCTCTGATACCAAGATGCCTAGACACTTGACTCGGTGTCTCTGGTAAAACGAAGAAGTGGGTGTGTGTGTGAGAGTGCTTGCCTGTCGAGTTTGTATGTATGCATGTATGTATGTATGCATGTATGTATGTATGCGAGTGCATTATGAAAGTTTCTCACCGGGATTGAAATGTGCTGGCTTATGTTTGGGCGACACGGCTGCCTGACCACAGATGTCTGGGCTTTGTCTATGCCGTAGCTGATTGTGAGCCACGTTGCGGGGTCATCCATTATGACCCTCTACTTTCGTAGGTAGCAGTTGTACTTCAGGTTTCTGTAAATTTCATAGAGAGCAAAGAGTTTGAGATCAAGAATGGTTTCGTTGTGCCTTTGAAAATAAAAGAGGGGTAAGCAATACAAAAATTGCCCCAAACACCCCTCTCCAATTTTCTAACGGGGAGGCAAGGTAAACAAAAACTTATAGTACAGAGGCAGGATTACGCTCACATAAAAATTGTGTTCCTACAAGACTATACTAAAACAATGTAGCTGATAGGAAGAGAGTTGGTATATCATTTCTTTCCCTTTATGTTCAATGGAATAAGCAGATAATTTTAAATTAGCTCAAGGTCTTCCACCTAAGATCTCACGCCCATCACCCACTATTATTTGTTGCGGTCCATACATATAAATAAATAATAGGTAGGTAGTGCTGGACAATTGACACAGCATCACCTAGCCCCAAATTAAGCCGTGCTTAGTGTAATGGGTACTAGGTAATGGCTATCCCTTAATACATTACAAAGAAATCTTGTGTCGGACATCCTCCAGCCAGGTGGGATGATGACCTGTGAAAGACTGCCGGCAGATGCTGATGAAGACAGGGCGCTATGGTGCTCATTAGGCGAGGCCTATGTCCAACAGTGGGCTAATATAGGCTGATGATGACAACGATGTACCCATGTAATATATTCGGCAGGCGATTCATTTCATAAGAAGCGCATCAATGCTGGGTACCTATGTCGAGTTTCGGTTTAAAATGTAAGCATGCTGAATCCGCTCGCCCTTCCTGTCACTCATTGTCAATTTTGGATAAATACCCATCATCTGTTTATGCGAGGAAGTAGCAGAGATCCGGTAGGTGCGCGTTTGCGTTATTGTTACAACAGCAAGTGAGCTAACATTTCATTTGAAAGAAATTAATAGTAAAACCTGCGAATTACCTACCACGATCCATTCAGAGAGGAACACCGTCTTCAAAGATCATTCGGAAAGTCTACAAATACATTGGAAAGTCCACATTCTAACGAAAGTCCACTTTACACCTTGAGAACTCGCTCACACGAGGACAATTTAAAGCTCCATGAACTATTTATTTAGACTTCCAACGTTCGTTTCGTTTCGTAAACAAACATTGTATTTTCTTTGACCAACTTCAACTTCTTTTATAATGGCGCCACCAAAACAAGCAATTGTAAGACCACTGACAAATTCCGTTTGTAAACTTTGAAACGTCAACTTCAGTTTGACAGAAAAGGGAGTACCGCAAATTCAATACCGGTAGATAGTGGGTAGATACATATATACTCTAGATGTTTATGATTCTTTTGGCTAGAAGAAGACAAGAAGTTGAAGTTAGCCTGGTCACTGGCAGAGTTGTGGCAGCCATAAAATAATAAGTTGAATTGAACATTATCCGTTCTTCGGATGCGACTGGCGGCGGCGGCGCGGCCGCCCGCCCCGCGCTGACTACGAAAACCCATGGATTTTCCTTTTTACGTGACGACAACAGACTTGTCATTTTCCAAGTTGAAATTAGATTGCAAGAGACAAAGTTTAATTGGAACGTCTTGAAATCGAGACACTAATGATGTTTACAGGAAAGTAGCGTACCTACCTATGTGATGAAATAACATTTCTATATTCGAATTCTGGCGCACTCGTCAACGCGTTCGTGACGTCAAATGATTGATCGATTGCATCGATATTGATAGGTAGGTGCCTACCTACTGCACATAAAGCGCTGTCACAAGCGTATGAAAAATCGTGGCAGAGCATGGTTGTTGAGAAATAGTAAATATGCGTAATTGGAAACTGACATTGGCAGAATTGTGTCTAACCATAATGCAGAGCCAAGAAGAAGAAGAGAAAGAAAATCAGAGGATTCACTATAAAAATAATGGAGGTAGTTTCTTTCTTGGTTTTACTTTTTAGCTACGGTAGGTTAGTTAACCAACCAATTGTAAAAGTTACTGACTCATACTTTAGAACTCTTTGTTTCCAGAGGGACGCATTATGGTTTTGTTGAAAAATCCCCTCTCTCAGAGGCAGGAAATGTCTTACATGAACATAGTACCTACTTCGTGAATAGGAAGGAAGATTAACATCCAATTGAACCAAAACATCAAGTAGAAGTTCAATCTCATCCACGAAGGAATGGAATAATAAAACTAAATGATAAGACGAGACAAAAGTCCTATAAACATAACCACAACTTATGGAATGATGGTAAACATTTTGAAGAATAACAACAAACTAGAACATCTACGTAAGCGAAGAATTTCCTCCACAAGTTTTAGGTAGTACCTAGGTACTTACATAAGTCCCTGCAAAGTCATCTGCCAAAATTAAAGCAAAATTTGCGGTCAGAAAAGCATACCTACACGGCTACGCATAAACAAGATTTTTCATACTAATAACTCACTAACAAGACAAGACTTGAGCTCCAACTTCCAACTACAATAAATGTGAGCTGGAAATTATCCATCCACACATAAATGCGACCTACACGCTGAGGGAACTGGAAGGTACCCACATATCAAGAACTCAAACGAACAATTTTTGCAAAAGGAATAAACAGAGTTGGATTTTTAGACTCAAAAGCAAAAGCTTTTCAATCTAGAGGAGGCACTTGCATTTAGTATTAGTAATAAAGAGTCAAATCTTAATTTTGAGTTAGTTTTGTGCAAGGCATGGTGTTTTATTGGACTGTGAAAATAATTCATAAATCTTTATTAATTATCGAGCTACCTCTAGATTTTTTTGCAACGGGCTGCTGTTAAACCAACTGTTTCAAATCAAATACTAGTTCTACTTCATTTCCGTTCTTTTATTGTATTTTTCGTTACGTAGTAAATTATATTTCATAAATTATTATTATGCGTTTCTCATTTCCATGATCTCAGGCTAATAGTTACCCGGTCCTATGGAGTCATGCGTGGGACTAGTGCCAACAGTTCTTTGTGAGAGAATCGAAAAGCGAGGGCTACACAAAGCGAGTATCATCCTAGGGTGCACAATATCTAGTATTACTATTTTCTTTTGTAACCAGTGTCAAATGTGTGCCTAGGTTTTTGGTCCTACTGATACCATTGCACCACTTGCGGACTTCGAATCTACAGTCCGAGTCATGCATGGGTCCTAGGCGGTTATCTTAATTTTATCACCAGATGATTTTTGTCGTCGAAAAACACACTTGGTATTATAGCGACCATAATGTTTATGCATTCATTACAAATCAGGAGGTAGGTACATACAATACCTATTTGGAGAGATACTACCGGGCTTGCATCAATATGCGTCGTTTGTCCTGCTGGACCCCGCGCCCACGTGGCGGGCATGTTCGCTGCAGTGGTTGCACCATCTTGTGTCCACGTGTTGGCGCCATAAGGTGTGCACGTGGTCGGTGGCTCTGGTACTGGTGGATCCTCTCCGGGCTCGCTCACGGTGCATCTTGTAGAATGCGACTGCTGCAGCCAGGACCTGAAACTGAGATAACGAGAGGGCAGTAACGGTAGCAGAGTCGAGGGATTGTGGACACAATCCCACTTCTGATAACGAATAAATCATGAAACTAGGGTTTTTAAAATAAGCAGAACCGACGACCTAATGATTCGGCCATCGATCCTGCCTTAGCAATTATAAAAATCTACTCAGCCCATTCAAACCTACGAGCTCGCTTACTAACTTTAATGTTTTAAAAAGCAAGGGAAAATCTAGGCTGAAGCTATTAATTTAAACTAACCAAATGAAATAAAGATCGTTCACAAGGGTTACAAAATTATTTTTATTTGAAGTTTACAATGGCTTCAACTTACACGTGTTGTCTGCTTCACACCTCCAATCAGAATGTCGGTCTTTCCATATTCTCGATGTTTCCCCCGCTATTTTCCCCCTCCACTCCAAACAAACTCGTTACGAGCGTTCGAAAATGGCGGGAAAATCAAGAATACTTCAAGTTCACAATAATCACTTAAAATAACATTGATTTCGACACAAAAACTCTATTTAAATTAAATAATAATTATTTGAGCATTTTTGAAGGCGATTAAAACAAAATAAATTAAACTGCTTACAAATTCAGACATTCACGACTTGCTCTCAATGTTACGCAACAATGAGGGATGGATCTCTTAAAGACTTCTAAATTTATTAATAATTCCCTAAACATTTTAGAATGCTATTTAAACTAGATAGCTTCACATTTACTTTACAATTCTTTTAAACAAGGTTCTGACGTAATGACAGATGGTCACAAAACTTTTAATATTACAAAATCGTTCAGATTAAATCTTAGATCTATTTCTAAATCCATTACTTATTATTTTATGATTTTCAGGTAGAAATACCGCTAGCTAAACCTAGGTTTTAACAAAATCACCCGCGGACTCATTATTAATTTAAAATTGGAATCTCAATGCTTACATTCAATCTCAAGCCTATTTCTAAATTCCTTATTAATTATTTAAGGAATTTTAATAGTAGAGAAATCTAACTAAATTACCATTTTCAAAAATTAGTAGACTTGAGTACTTGGTATCAAAACATTATTGATTTATAGAAAAACTAACTAATCATAAATTGATAACTTAACTCTTAGTTTAAATATTATTTTAAGATTTATGATGGCAATTTGCAGATATTACTAAGGTTATCATAGAAGCGTTGTTGTTTTTAAATAAGGGTTCTTCAAACTGGTCGGCTGAAGGTTCGCTGCGGCGACATATATTATATTGTAACTTAGATACGCCTCAACCTCAACAGCCTGTATTGGTCCACTGCTGGACGCAGCCCTCTCCCTGATAAGCGCCTTGTTGGCTTTTATCTCATGGGCGTAATGCCCATAATCCCCACGCTGGGCATGCGGGTTAGGGACCGCAGTTCGGTGGTAGAATTGTTCTGCAGGGGGCGCTGGTGCCCGCCACCGGTGGATATCCCTTAGTCGCCTCTTACGACACCCGCGGGATGAGTTAGGGTGGTGCAAATTCTAAGCCGGCACCACACAGCTAGATATGCATTTTCATGTAACTCTCAAAATTTTTGAAACCTCTAAACAAATTAATACATTTTTTTGAAATTTTCAGGACTTCAACGAAGTGTCGCGTCTTCTAAGCGTCGAGAACGTGGACCGAGGTGCGTTGATGCGCTACGCGCAAGAGGCGGCGCGTTTCTCGACAGATGGGCGACTGCCTCTACGAGACTTTGCTTTGAACCACTACGGTGAACCTGATGTAGCCCTGTTCGACTTCACGTCTATGTACGCGGCTGAGAACGCTAGTATGGTACGTATCTTTAATTCTTCATTAGCCAGCATACATACTGTCCTCTGCTGAACTTGCCTTCCCCAAATGGGTATTGCCACAATAGGTAGAATAAGCGGTTTCTATAAATTTAACATAACAAAACAAATCCAATAACAAAATAATTTAATAACCTCAAAATTATTTCACAAAAATGGTTACAACCAATTAATACAAATGGCAATTTGGACATAGTAATAGTGTACAAGGTTGACCTTACGACGGCTCGAGCAAAGGTGAACCAGAGACAGCGATCGCGCTGCTTTTATACAATTTCTACCGTAAATTTCAAAATAATGTTTCCCGCTGACTATAGAATGTAACTATTATTGCACCATCAATACCTACCTAAAACAATTCAAAAAACTTAATACTAACTATAATCTGTGGTACAATCGGTGGCCTTATCGAAATAGAAATGACGACCTCTGTGGCGCAGCGGGCGAGGGTCCGCCTGCGACGCAGGAGGTTGCGGGTTCGATTCCCGCCTCGGGACAAATGTTTGTACGATCTGCAGATATTTGTTCAGGGGTTCTGGATGTTTTTCTATGTATAATAAAAAATATCTATCTATGTAGTGTATTGTATTATGTATATCAGTTATCTAGTACCCATAATACAAGCTCTGCTTAGTATTATAATATCTGTGGCTTGGGGCTAGATAATGATGTGTGGATTGTCCAGCATTATAAAAAAAAAAAGTAGAAACTTGTATTTGTAACTCAAACACATACAATTTAAAAAGAAAGAACATAGAAAAGAAGACAGTTTGTTAGAGTTACAAAACGGTCCCTGTCTTAGCATGAGTTATCGCTGACAGCGAGTTCTTCAAAGCAGCCTTTGGAAGGATAGGATCGGTGCTTATTAAAACTGACAGTGGCGTAACTGATGGTAAATTTGTAGTTTATTCACACAAATAAATAATTTTTGATTTTCGCCATGAACCATACCTACTCGACGACCTCTGTGGCGCAGCGGGCGAAGGTCCGCCTGCGACGCAGAAGGTTGCGGGTTCGATTCCCGCCTCGGGACAAATGTTTGTACGATCTGCAGATATTTCTTCAGGGTGTTCTGGATGTTTTCCTTTGTTTAATAAAAAATATCTATCTATGTAGTGTATTGTATTATGTCTATCAGTTATCTAGTACCCATAACACAAGCTCTGCTTAGCTTGGGGCTAGATAACGCTGTGGGAATTGTTCAGCATTATTATTTATTTATTTACTTCCCGTTGCTAGGTCAACGGGAAGTAAATAAATAAATAATAATCATGAAATTTGGCAAGAAACAAGGTCTTGTTACACGGAACCCTTATTATGCGGTTTTGACTCGCACTTAAAGCTTATTTTAATTAAATAAACAACTCATATTAAATACCTACTTAGCATTACTGTGTCTTTGCCTCGCTTTTAAGTATAACTCTTGTCTTCGAACCCAGGTGTACGAGCGTCGAGGTCGCCGGCTCCTATGCCAGCTTGTCGGCGACAGTCTCCTGGAACCATTCTGGCCGACAGGGTCGGGCTGCGCTCGCGGCTTCTTATCAGCGCTGGACGCAGCCTGGGCGGTGCGCTCCTGGGGGCAGAGCCCTATGCTGCATCCGCTGGAGGTGGTCGCCGAGCGGGAGTCCATATACCGGCTGTTAGGTTAGAATTTATTTTATTGATGACTGAGCACTGTCTCCTAACTTCTGGTTCACTCAGAGATTATGAAATGATACATGGATAGAAAATTAGTGCCATTGTTATTTTTTTTTATGTTTTAATTGCAGAAATGTACATAAAGACAGGGTAACTTATGTTCTAACATTACATTTGAGTTTGACGACCTCTGTGGCGCAGCGGGCGAAGGTCTGCCTGCGACGCAGGAGGTTGCGGGTTCGATTCCCGCCTCGGGACAAATGACAAATGTCAAATACTCACCTCATACACGTTAATTTTACAGCTCAAACGACCCCAGAGAACCTTCACCGTGACTTCGGCGCGTACACTCTGGAGCCGGGCACGCGCTACCCCAACCTGAACAGACTGGCTGTGACGCCGCATCGTGTCACTGCCTTCTACGACTCCGACGAACCGCTGCCGCTAGACGCCGCGGCCAGTGCCAGGAAACGACGAAGAGGTAGCCTTAGATAGTTAATGATAGTGACGTCACACCTTCGAGAACCTTCGTCGCGACTTCGGCACGTACGCTTTAGAGTTGGGCCCGCGATACCCCAACCTCCACAGACTGGCTGTGACGCCGCATCGCGTCACTGCCTTCTACGACTCGGACGAACCGCTGCCGCTAGACGCCGCGGCCAGTGCCAGAAAACGACGGAGAGGTAGCCTTAGATAGTTAATGATAGTGACGTCACACCTTCGAGAACCTTCGTCGCCACTTCAGCGGGTATAGGACCCAGGAAGTGGGTCCCTGACAAGTCCGTACACATTCCTAGAGGATTCTGCGGAGGCATAGGTGAACGCTTAACTGGTAAGCTTTAGCGATGCGACCTGCAGGGGCGCGTTGCTAGGATATGTGCAGTACAAGATCACATCAGTTAAGTTAGCTTAGCTTAGTTTAAGGTCAAGAAGTTGTGAGGCATAACTTTGTAACCCTTCACCGAGCTCAGTGGATACTTTATTGCGATTTACTGTCCACAGAATATGTGGAGCGTGTGACGTAGTTACCGAGATAGGCGCTGTGTGGTGCCGGCTTAGAATTTGCACCACCCCAACTCTTCCCGCGGGTGTCGTAAGAGGCGACTAAGGGATATCCACCGGAGGAGGGCAGCACCGCCCCCCTGCAGAACAATTCTACCACAGAACTGCGATCCCCAACCCGCATGCCCAGCGTTGGGATTATGGGCATTACCCTCATGAGATAAAAGCCAATAAGCCGCTTATCAGGGGGAGGCCTGCGTCCAGTAGTGGACAAATACAGGCTGTTGAGGTTGAGGTGAAGTTTACAGCTACCGTGTGACTTCCCGTTTCAGAACCGGAGGTGGCAGACGAGGTGCTAGTATCGTGGGTGGGCTGTGCGGAAGGGGGTCTGCGCGCGGCCGTAGCTCCCGGCGCGCTGGTCTCTCTGCTGCGCCGCTACCGGCCGGACCTGCTGCCGGCCGCCTCGCCGCCTGGCGCCATCTACAACGTGTTACACCACGAGCTAGGTAACGGACGGGGGGCTGACAGAGAGGGTTGGAAACCGTGGCTTCCGGTCCTTATTTTACCTTGTTCCATTAGATCAGGGAATACGCCATAGGCAATGGCTCTCTCAGTACAAGCTGTACTAAGTTTGCGGTTAGATGATGCTGCGTACAAAGTACAAACTCAGCGTTTTTATTAGGTTTTATTTAGCTCATTTTCCAGTTTGTGGCTTTATGATGACTAAGGTGTCCAGGTTTTATAATTCGCTCATTTTTAGCTTTCCCTAACTCGCGAACCGCTATACGACACGTCACACAGAAAGGCGAGCGAAGCGAGCGTTACTGTGTGACAGCACATCCACTTTTATGGGTATTGTTTTCAATCACTGGAACTCGTAGATTACGAAAAAGATGTCCATTTCAAAATCCAAGATGGCTGACATTTTTTCATCGCAAAACTCACTCTTGGTTATCGATTTCGAACAAATCGAGGGTGTAGGTTACGAAAAGGGGAAGTGAATTAAAAATCTATACTAACATTATAAAGAGAAAAGATTTGATTGTTTGTTTGTTTGTTTGTATTGAATAGGTTCCGAAACTACATGGCCGATTTGAAAAATTATTTTACCATTAGAAGCAGCCCACATTATTCCTGATGAACATTGGCTACTTTTTTCCACGGGAAAATACGAGAAAACGGGTAATAGGACAACGGGTAGTAAGAATGCAGCTAGTATACTATAAACACAGCCGCCGCCGCGAGCTGCCTCCAGCTCGCGCACATCTAAAAAACTAGTTCAACTATAACATCTCTGTTTCAGGCATAGCGCCTTTCTCATCAGGCGGCACGATGCGGGACGTCACGGACGCCAAAGTGCGTTCATACCTCACTCGCGTCTACAACGCATTCAAAGGAGAGGTCCCGCACATACACCACCAGAGCGACGCGTTCGACCAGGTAGCATATAGCGGGGAATACTGCCAATACGCTTTAGCCCAAGCGTGACTTTGCCAATTCAGATTGTAAACTCAAGAATATTCTAGAAACTATTGTACTCACTTGCGTTTACAACGCTTTAATGGAGAGGTTCCTCACATAGATCACTAGAGCGACGCGTTTGACTCTCCTATCATAACAAGGCAGTATAACTCGCAATTGGCAGGCGTCTTAACAAACTAAAAACAATAGACTATCACTTTCCGATAGTGGAATAGTAGAGTTTATAAACAATAGACAACCATCGTCATGCCTGTGTTTCTTAATAAATTGTGCCTACAGTCAATTTGTTAAGGTGTATTGGAAGCCTGTATGTAGCAATTCGTTTTCGATATACTAATGAAACTTTTATAATTAGAACTGTACCTACTGGTTTAGATGGGAATTCATTCTCTAGATACTAATAATATGAATATTTTTATACTGTAAAAACAATAAGTAAACATTGCTTAACCTTTTAAACAGTTTTATTTCCTTGAAGCACTAGAAACAGGGAGCAAATGTTTTAATCGGTAATAATCTTATTTTTATCCTGTTTTCTGCACTTGAATGTATACCCCTCTAAACCGTAGTACAGTTTCAAATGCAGTATCATAAATATAGCCAAACATTTATATAAATTTAGAAGCTTATCGTTCGTTATGTCAACTTCGTTTTAATTCTATATTTTAAACTGTACTATCGTAGTAACTAATTTCATCGAGATTTCTTTTCACTAACGAATACTACACTAACGTCATGAATGAGAAAAATCCTAAGTCCAATTGGTTAGTTTGGTTTGCTTTTGAACGCCACAGTCGCCTATACATGACCAGCACTTGCGGATCCTCAGCGCATAGGTATTTTTGCTCACTTTTTGCCTTGGCGTAGAGGACATGGGAATACGTTTGTGGCGTGGCCCTCAAAAGGTTAAATTCTCAGTGTTTTACATGATATTTTTCAAATAAGAAACATTCTAAGTCTTGCTATGTTTCCAGATCAAACAAAGCCTCCAAAAAGATAAGCATCTACGTAATACGGCTGATCACGCTGTCTCGGCGTATTCAAGTAAGTCACTGATTTATGAAACACTTCATCATCAAATATCGACCTTAAAGCTGCGTCTATAGATTCCCCTTTTGTCCACAGACGCAGCCGATACGGAAAAATCACACTCGAGCTACAAACGAAAGCGGCGTTCCCCTCGCGTCCCACAAGTAAGTACCGATCCAGCCGAATACATTCGCAAAAAGATCGGGAAACTCGACCTTAACGACATTACCCAACTAGCGCGCCTCATCGACGGACACGATACTGCAAGCACGCGCGACGACAAACAGAAAGACCTACAGGAACAAATCATCGCACTACTCGACCCAGAGGAATCTCCCGATCCTAAAGTCCTCAGAGAATCGCTCGCGTTCATTCTGCAAGGCAGCAGCAAAACAAACATACAAGAACACTCAAAACTAGCCAATTTCTTCCAAGACAAAAAAGATAAACCGGTCAGACCGCCGCGGAGACTAAAAGGCCTCGCAGCCAATACTATCAAAGTTCCCAACTTTGATTTCGACGACTCTGCTGACACAGACGCCACCATCATCAAAGTGGAAAGAGTAAAACAACCAGAAACAAAACAACGGAACTTATCTGAAAGCCCACTTCCTCAAAGAGGCAGACGTCCTTCAGAAATACCCCAAAGGATCCGCCATTCACAAAGCCCTGACGTCACAAAGCGGTCCCACTCCACTGGTGCATCAGAAACTCCCAACACTAAACGCATCGCCCAACTATTCGAGGGAAATAAGCGCAGAAACACTCAAAGTCCTGAATCTCGCTCCGTGCGTTCCGGATCTATCACCAACGAAATGTCCCTCCGCTTGCAACGCATGTCGGACATCATAGAAGGCAAACGACGCGACACGCCAAGCCCCGAACGACCCTTACCAAAACCAGAATCTATCGGCAACCCAGAGCTGGAAATAAGAAAACAACGCATGGTAGATCTCATCAAAGCGCAGCACAAACCGATCCCCCCACCGGACATGCAGATGCAAAGACGCGGCAGCGGGGAAACCTCCTTCCGAATGCAAAGAGTTTCCGATATAATGCAGAAACGTAACGCCGAGGCTAAGCGCCCGAAAACCGGTGGGAGACGTAAAGCCGCCCGCGAGATAATGAAACAGCGTTTCGAGAAGAGTATACAAATGCTAGCAGCTGAGCCTAGGATGGAAGTTCCATCTGCTGACTTGGAGAACGACTACGGGCTGCAGCAGTACCGGGCGAGTGCTCCGCAGTTCGGCGAGCGAGTGAGGAAACTAGAGCGGCAGCTGCAACATTATGTGAGCGGCGTGGATTGTTGCATGTCGTGTTACACTGTCCCTATACTTGGTGATTCGTTGTGAGCGAACGGTGAATCGGGCGAATTTCTACTCTTCTAATGTAATTTCTTTTTTTTTTTTTTTTTTGTAATCTTTAATGTAATTTCTTATTTAATTTGGAATTGAAGTCTTGCAACTGGAAAAAGTCACGCTTTTCCCACATTGGTGTCGAATTTAATATAATTTTAGTATCCATAGGTTGTCTTTTAGGTTAAAGACATAGTATACATGATTTTGTGTGCATATTGCATCAATTATTTGATACCAAGAATAAAATCTTTATATATATAATTCTTCTGTGAGTGTGTAAGTAGTGTCACTGAACTTCTCTCAAACGACTGGACCGATTTTGATGAAATTTTTTGTGTGTGTTCAAGGGGATCTGGGAATGGTTTAGATTCACAATTTTTTTTTTCACAATATAAACATATGAAGGTTTAAAAGGCGAGAGCGGTACGAAGTTCGCCAGGTCAACTAGTATCTATATAGAAAAGAAAACAGCAATTCCGCTTAACAATTTCTCAAATATTAAATATAGATTTTTTGCTTATAAATCATACATTTGTTTATTCGCCCGATTCGTTAACCGACAATCTAGTTACAATATTATGCACGTATATCAAAACATCCGACGAATAACACCGTGGACTCCAGAATCGTCTGCAGTGTGCATGAAAAGCGTTTGGTAACTGTCACCTGTTTTTTTCTTACACTGTTTTTGTACTAACCAGCTTCTGTTTTTGTTATACGGATTTTAACCCCCTCACTAATTATCCTCGCTCGACTTAAACAGTTTGCTAGGCAGTGTTTTGTCAACAGAACAAAATAAACGGCTCCAAGCAATTGTTTTAAATTAAAAGAGATTTATAATGTAAAGTGGTTAGTGTTTGTGAATAGATGTTGTGTGTGATTAAATAATAATATGATCTATTCAATTATGCAAATGGTTGTATAACAATGATATTTAGAATCGTAATCCATATGCTTGTAAACAAGAATGAAAACAAAGGAGTTGTTGAATATACTTCGATGTGCTAAAACTTATAGTTTAATAGTTGTTTTTTTGTACGGAGCTGGACCGAACGTTCTAACTATTGTATTCCCAATGTTTTTTTTTTGAATAGTGATATATTAATTCTTATTAACTTTACGTAACTTATTGTATAAAACATAATTATTTTAATTCTTTACTCCCATTCATTTGGTTTCACATATTTTGTTGTAGAAGAGTTTACATTGCCCCTTAAGGCGCTACCCCGACCCAAATCAGCGCCACCACCTATAAAAGTTAAAAGTTATGGAATCTTATAGTTGGCACATTTTTATTTTTATTATTTTCAAAGTGATCTTAGCATTTTTTAGGAAATTGATCAATGTTGTCATATCGTCGATAAATGTTGCACTAAGCAAGGTGTGTTTCTTCATTAACAAGTGTTTACAAATGACAAAGTTTAAAAGAAATAGGGAAAAGAGTGAGCGAACTTTAGTTCTTATTTCAGTACTTATAAGGTCTAATATTCGTGTTTTTGTAAACAGGAGGAGGGTCGTATTGTGAGCGGAGGGGGTAAAAACGTCGGCGGCGGTGCAAGAGTAGCTAAACTCGCCGCCGAACTTTCTGGAACGTCGACGAACGCGGCCGCGCCTCGGCCTTCCAAACCTAAGGTATTTCGAAAAGTGATTTATTTTCTTAGTCCTTACAGGACTCTTGACACGTCTCAAGCAGTCAAGTCAAAAGCTTCAAGGTTGTACATTGATAACCTTACAGTTGAAACAGTCCTTTCTTTCGTCAATTCAAATGCTTTATGATCAGCCATTTCCATACGGCTGCAAGCTGTGTGGTGCCAGCTTAGAATTTGCACCACCCCAACTCTTCCCGCGGGTGTTGTAAGAGGCGACTAAGGGATAAAGGGATATCCACCGGGGGCGGGCAGCACTGCTGGAAGCAGGCCTCCCCCTGATAAGCGCCTATTGGCTTTTATCTCATGGGAGTACTGCCCATAGTCCCCACGCTGGGCATGCGGGTCAGGATCGCAGTTCGGTGGTAGAATACACAGGGGGCGCTGTTATCCGCCCCCGGTTAATATCCCTTAGTCGCCTCTTACGGGCGGGATAAATTGGGGTGGTGTAAATTCTTAGCCGACACTACACAGCTTATTTGTTTAATATTTTAACGATGACGTCTGACCATCGGGCGGGTGCTCTGCCCCTTTGCCGTTGGGTGCCCCTGGGCCACCATTAAATACAACCTTCAATATAACCTGCGTACTCTTAGAATGGGATTGAGAATGACGTCATCGCTGCTGTAGCTCAGTTCTTCTGAACTGAATCGAACTGAGCGGGACAGCATAAGAGATAATAAATAATAAATAAATAATGCTGGACAATTCACACAGCATTATCTAGCCCCAAGCTAAGCAGAGTTTGTGTTATGGGTACTAGATAACTGATATACTTAATACAATACACTACATAGATTTGTAAACATAGACAACACACAGATGACGTCATTATCAATCTCATTCCATAAGTACGCAGTTTGTTGCTGTGGTCAGGATACATATATAGAACAACAGCTAGCTTCTGCCCGCGGCTTCGCAGGTGCTTTTCGGGGATATGTATAAAGTATCATGTATCCGTCCCCGGGATACCTTCTACCTCACAGTCAAATTACATTATGATCTGTTCAGCCGTTTAGGCGTGAAAAGGTAACAGACAGACATAATTAATTTCGTTTTTATAATATTATTAGCGGCCCGTCCCGGCTTCGCACGGGTGGACATATATTTTTTAATACAGCCCTTGTTACTCAGAGATAAAGTAGCATACTGACGGTGAATCAATTTTTGAAATCAGTCCAGTAGTTTTTTAGTTTATTCGTTACAAATTATACAAAAATTCAAAAATTTCCTCGTTATAATGTTAAGTGCAGATAGTATAGATTTAACGTTTATCAACTATTCCAGGACCTAATGCGCTCAGTCGGTAAGATAGAGCGAGACGACTGGAATATGAAGGAGATAGAACGAAAGATTCAGGAGAACCGGCTCGGCAGACCGGAACCTAAAACAGCTGAGAAAGTGCCCAAGTGGGATCGTGAACAGGTAAACTTACTTAAATTTTCCTCTGTTTTCTTTATTACAACTGCTACGTTGCTATTTTTACAAAAAAAAATCTAGGGGGATTAATACCACTATAACATAACATAAGAACGGTCGAACCGATTTCAACAAAGAACTCTCTAATGCCCGTATTATGAAAGCTTGCTTAGTCATATCTATGCTTGAGTGACGTATATTCCATAGAAAATCGTTACTCATGCATAGATCGATGACTAAGCGAACTTTCATACTACGGAGCGGACGCGCAGCGAATACGTTGCGGACGCGCAACGGTTTCGTCGCGTGTTTGTAGCAAGTTAGCGACGTACAATAGACTCGGTAACAAAATAGATTCCGACGAGGAGACACTGCTGTTGGCTTTGTTCAAAGACGTCGGAGACGAAAACGAAAGCATCTACGAATTTGGGTAGATCCATTATCAATTAATCAAATGGAGTAGTGCAACTACTTTTGCAAACGAATAAAAACATGTACGTACTAAAACGTTTGTACGAGACAGTACAAAATGGCGTCCACTCTGCTATTCGCGGCGATATCGTTGCGCATCCGTAACGAATTCGCTACGCATCCGCCGTGTATTCGTTGCGCCCCCGTAACGTATTCGCTGCGCGCCCGCTCTGCCCCGCAGCCGCTCGCAAACCGCTAGCGTGATAAGGCTCTTACTCTAAGTGGCAAACCGCTTCTATCTTTTTATCCTAACTAGACATGGACCTTTCTTTTACTTCAATGCCATACGGCCTACGGTAGGTATCCTTGCAGGTTTCTAAATGTGGAAGCTTGAATAAAACCGCAGACTTCACATATAACGTAAACTATAAAATAACTATAAGAAAATCTACCGAGAAAATGAAATTTTGAAACTATATGAACGTTTGGTAGTTATTTCTCCTGTTAATAATTTGCATTATGTTTTAGTTCCTCGGTCGCCAGCGGCGCCTGAAAGAGGGCGACACTGACGAAAAGTGGGGAGAGATAGATGAGACGCTGCACAAGTTTGATCAGAAACTGCGAGACTCGGGGCGACCCGATCATGGCACTAAAAAGGTATCCCAATCCCAATACTTATTTATACTACACCTGCACAGAAAGTTGCTTATTCCTTTTCCAAACATAAGGTAGAAAGTACGTCTTTGCAGGCGTACTAAAATGCGGGAGGGAAAACACTATGCAATGTCATATCTCACGCGTTTAGCGGGAGTTATCAAACGTAGTTGTTACACTACGTAGTTATCAAAACATTTGAAAGCGTTTTTATGAGCACTACTATTCTCTTATACACTAGATTAAAATATACTAACACTTTCATGCTCCACGACGCACTTGCCCACCTCCAGCTCCGTGTAGCGGCGGTGGGACCCGCAGGGGCGCGCCGCGCCGCAGTGGAGGCTGGGCAGTGAATGTGTTAAAACCCACTGAAAAACAAACACTGAAGTTATTGCTTTAATTATTGGCATGGTGCCCAAAAATGAGAACAGGCTTGCAAAATTTTCCGAATTTACAAAAAAAACTATTTTGATTGTTGTTTTTGTGCCTGATTAGCCTTGCTCGTTCACACAAGCACCTTCAAGGTTATCCACTAATTATAAGACACCCTATATAATGTTTTTTTTCTGCGAACCTACACTTCCAACTCTGTTCAAATAACTTCATGAAGTGAAATTAAAATTCCAGGTAGCGAATCTAGCCACGAAATTCGTCAAGAAGGAATCGCCGCCGGAGGAAACTAAAGCAGAAGCAGCGAAAGAAGAGGTACCTATCCATTTTGTTTGTTATTACACTCGGCAAATGTTTGATGTCACTGTATACAGGGTGGCAAATTTAGATCAGTCAGTATGGGAAAGTCTGAAACTATAAGACATACGAAGATCTCTTCTTAGGTACCATGTCATCGATTTTAGTAACAAGAAAAACTGCATTCATACATTTGAAAAAAACTTGTACTCAGTTTGGGAATCGAACCCGGACGTTTTGAAAAATAAAACTAACACTATTTATATTTAGATATCGATTGTATAGGTCCTAAGCAGTAAATGTTACTATGAAACATGATGTCTAAAATCATAACACAATCGATATCTAAATATAAATAGTGTGTTTTTTTTAATGTATGGCTTGGTTGCTAAGAAGAGATCTTAGTATGTCGTTACAGACTTTCCCATACTGACCGATCTAAATGAGCCACCCTGTATACATCCTGTGTATTTTATCTGATAAACCACCAACACACAAAGAAGGTTCATAAATTTAAAGTCGGTATTGTCTTGGCAATAAACAATGTATCACAAGTAAAGAGATTTTTTTTAAAAATTTATTAAAAATAATCATCAGATTTATTTTACATAATCTATAAAAATATCTTAAAAATAGCGAAGGCGTTTGAGGGTTAAAAAAATTTTGGTTCCACCTACTCTCTGTCACCCTATGCCACAAGTTCTGCCGAACATCCTGTATAAACAAATAACACATTCTAGCCTAAGAAGAGTTGGCGCGGTCCCGCGACGGCCGGCGTGCAATGCGCGGCGTGCGGAACGCGCGTTTTCGCCGCCGAGGGCGTGACGGCTGACGGCTTGCAGTTGCACCGCGCTTGCTTCCGATGCGCTGTCTGCAAAGCGGTGCTGAGACCTGGGTGAGAGAATAAAGACGGTCAATTTTGACGGAAAGTCAATGCAATTACTTTTTAAATTTAAATATTGTTTCGGGAAACGATAGGCCTATCTCATTAGTATAGCTTTGAACAAGCAGCAAGTACAATTAATATCGATGATTTGACAATAATACGCTAGCTTACCTATACCTAAATGCACCGTACAGTGGTAATTATGGTAAAACCCCACTTGTTTGGGAGAGACGTGTTCAGCTGTAGACATTTATGTGTGCTGATGAAGATAAGCTTGTGGTGATACGAACTTGTTTCATGTTCTATTTAATAATTTTCAGCAACTACACAATGGAGCGGTACGGGAGCCGCCTTGTCTGCCTACGTCACTCCAGGGTCGACATCCCCGACACGACTGCCACTACGCCAAGCGTGGTCACGCCTACACCCGAGCGTATCAGCATCGAGCTCAGCGACGGCGGTGCGAGGGAAATAGATGAGGACGAATGGACCGATAGGAACTTCCTCGCCTCTGAGACTTCGGGCGCCGGCGGGCTCAGGTAATTGTATACTACTCTGTCAAGAAAGTACCGGGAAAAGATCAATAATACACAAAATGTTCGTTATTTATCCAAATTTATTTTATCACCTTCAAAGTATGCTCCTTCAGAAACGATACACTTACGTTAACGAATAATCCAATCATCAAAACATTTTTTTGTCAAAATGAAAAATTTATTAGTAAAAAAATAATAAGCAATTTAAAATCAGACCACTTAGGTCAACTAATTCAATTAGACATACAAGTGAAAAATAATAATTGTAAAAAGAAAATAAAATACATACCTGTGACCACAAGTTGATTCGAACGGTTGAAATTGGATTGGGATTCTAAGCCATCACCTAATTACTCACATAACAACCCAAATGAGTCGTATTGTAGTTTTTTTTATAAATTGACCAATGCGTGCAATTCAATATTCACATCGAAATCGATTATGGTCTCAGAAAAACTTAGCTTTAGTGAGTGGGCAACAGTAGGTATACATAAGAGTAGACAAACGTTGTATGAACTATATAGTGAAAAACAATACAATTTTAAATTATTTGAAAAAGTAAAAATTTACTCAAAAATGTTTAGAAAAGTTTGTCAAATAGCAAAATCAAATTATATAAGCTCCAAAATTAGAAATACTTAGTGAAAATGTCATAAAATCAACGTGGAAAATAATAAATAGTGAGACTGGAAAAGTCAGTACATACCCACGTTAATGAAATGTGGCATACGATAATGTTCGATTTGTCGTGAGTTTAACTTTAAATCCACATATATCTATAAACCTGTATTTTGTATCGTCGTAATTTACAGTGATGAAGAGGAATCCAGTTCTGACGAGTACACCGACGCAGGTGATAGTGACAACGAGGAGCTAGCGTCACCTGCGCCCCCCCACCCCGCGCCTGCCCCACACCAAATGTACTTTAGCGATGACTCGTTTGGATACGATGAGTATTCAGACGATGGTAAGTACTGTTGTACAGTAATAGGCAGTATTGACGAATCCAACAGCACACCGACGCAGGTGTTAGTGACGAGGACCTAGGAACGGTCGTTGTAGCGATATAAGGAACAGGCATATGTCCCAGATATCGCCACAACGACCGTGGATGTCTTCGGCTTAAATGATTATGTGAATTTGTCCAAATAACCCCTCAATCAAAATCATTTGACTGTCCGACGCAGGTGATAGTGACGAGGACCTAGGAACGGTCATTGTGGCGATATTTGGGACAGGCATATGTCCCAGATATCGCCACAACGACCGTGGATGTCTTCGGCTTAAATGATTATGTGGATTTGACTGACTAACCCTTCAATCAAAATCATTTGACAGTGTCCGACCTTTGTGCCTTGTTTGAGGCGTGTCTAAAGTCCCCGAAAATGATAATAAATATTTACTTTTATTGCTTTAAATTGGTTCACAGGAATGCCATTAAAAACTGCTCTAACACCAGGTATTATTAGTATGTTATACCACTCATAAGTGTTATTATAATATTCCAGGTGCAGAATCGTCCGGTAACGAGTCGTGTTCGCGCATGCGCGCAGCACGCGAAGCACGCCGCAGAGAGGTGCCGGCTGACGCGCGCCCGCCCACCTACAGCAGCGAGGTACCGCGCTGCAGCATAGCGTGACGCGCAGCATAGCGTGTCGCACGGAGGCGGTGACTTGTCGCGGGGAGGTGCGCCGGACGCTCCGTATCTGCCGCCCTCTATCGCCCATCTCTAATACTCATTACACATTTCAAAACTCAATACATTTCCTATTCTACCGGGATATAATTTAGTGGAGATGAAAAACCTTTTTCAACCACAACAGTGGAGTATATGCACTGATCGTAATTTTTCTCCGAGGAGATATTGTCAGTCACTAAAGTACTCGACTGACTCCCAACTAAACTTATGCCACCTATATAATCTTTCGTAGAAGTTTCGAGCCCATAATGCTCGTGAACTCACTCATATTGAGCATCCTTTAAGGTGAAAAATAAAGCGTTTTAGAGCTTCATAAATTTGGAAAATACGCGACTGATGACGTGACAAGTGTAGTCATACATTTATTTCTATGGTTTCAATAACCCTGCGAGCTAATTCATACAATATAATCTAGGTCGTACATACTGGATTCAAATTAAATGAGACCAACTTATTTAACTCCGTAGCTGTCATTCCGTAAACATTGATTTCAATGCAGTATTTTTCAAAAATTCGAAAACGAACTTTATACCGGCTAAATCGCAGCCATTGGCACTATTTCATTCAAAGACTATTCTAGCTTGGGATCTGTACTCAGCTGTACAGTGTCAAACAATACTAAAGCTTCAGCACCACTTCAAAAAATCTCGCTAAATACACCTTAGTCAGGTTTTCAAAGTTCATTGTTCATTGCCATGGAATGTGATTAATTTACGTCTTAACTCATGGGCGGCAGTCGGGGTATGGTAAGAGTGTAGTGTGGCCCACACTAACTTCCGCCTTACAACTTACTGTATCAATGCTTAACGAAATGTTAGGCCTAACCCAAAATCTTAGCGGAGGCCGGAGTCACAGAGATGCCAGCGGATTAAGGCCTTTCCCAGGCAAATGCGGCCTTCTGTGGCGGCCAGTAAAATTCGACAAATATGAATGTGTTCTCAAATTCTACTGGCCGCCACCGAAGGTCGTGTCTTTCTGGGAAAGGCCTTTACCTGCTGGCATAGATGCCGATCGACACTGTTTTTAGATGAGTTCAGAAAGGTGTCATGGCGGCCGTGTTAATTCAGTCAGCCATTTTCCATCCAAATTTTTACCGCTTGGCGGATTGCATTTTTTATTTTATAAGAACATACTCCAACTCTCTCCTTATAATAACTAACACAACAAAAAAAGTATTAGCGAACTAGTCCAGTTCACGCGTGATGTCGTGACCAAGGGCAATAGGGATTAATTTTTATGTACATATATACATACATATATAGATATAGATAGAAAACACCCACAACATAAATTAGTTATTTTGAATGTGGGGTCAGGTCATAATAATTTTTTTTAACATTTTTTTGAAAAATTTGCTTTTTCATCAAACTATCAAGCTACATGTTTTTTGTTTTTGAATGATAATATACTAACAAGCACCCGTGCTTGGACACAAAAGAAAACAAAATGGCTGCCATTTAATCATGGAGAGAGAAAAAAAAATAGGGATAGTGATTTGTCGATAAAATTTACCGTATTTCGCGAAGAGATAATTGATAATTGAGTCATTTATGGTATTCCAAGCCTCGCCACTGATATTATTTACATATGTTCGGAAATAACAGAGCCGTTTGACACGTTACAAAATATATTGATACAGTAAGTTGTTGTAAAATTGATGGAGCATTTTTGATTTTGTTATTGTATGCCAATTCCAAACGTATTATGTATTATTCCGTATACGTTTTTATCCACTTAATTTTACAGTATATTTTGACATAAGTACCTACCTATCCAAGTATTAGATTGTTAATTTGTCATTAAATTAGCTTATCATTCTTATATGTATAATTGTCATATACTCACAGCTTTTATTATATCTATAACATTAGCTATTATCTATTTATATGTATAAATAGGCTAATTGACTCCTTTTTAAATTATTTATTTTACTGTTCCATGAGAGGGAAAAAATATTACCATATTTTTTTTGGTCTTTTACAAA
Organism: Eupithecia subfuscata; assembly: GCA_963564075.1. Taxonomy (NCBI): domain Eukaryota; kingdom Metazoa; phylum Arthropoda; class Insecta; order Lepidoptera; family Geometridae; genus Eupithecia; species Eupithecia subfuscata. The sequence goes on from OY751095.1 coordinate 18,178,742, forward strand.
ACTTTATTTTAAAACTACATAGCGAATTTTACTCGTATAAGATCCCATCATGAAATTTGCTTAGAGTCTATGACGTCACAACATGGCCGACAGCGTTTTCAGAGTACAAAGTAAAAATATATTCTTTTTTAATTGAAAATATGTACTCATCTTACATTTTTGATGTCAGAAATCTATAAATATTGGGTTCTTATTTCAGATACAGAAAATATTTATTTATTGCGTCTAATTTGATATGAGTCAAGTAGCCTATTGTTTGTTGTTTGTGCGTTATTTAACAAATAACCTTAAATATTTTAGGTTTCAATATAAAATGAATATCTACTTCGTATGAAATCTTTAGTTCATTTCTATCTTTTTCTGGCGGTTTGTTAGTGTGGTATCGAAAGTTAAGCGCACTTCCCCAATTCGTTTAGTATAATTACGATTACTTTGACTCTTGAATCTCTTTTATTACTTTACTATCGTTTCTTTAGTTCTTGGTGATGGCTTTTCACATTCTAAAACATTCACGACGAACGTTTTGAGAGTTCTTTGAGCAAAAGGGAAGTTTTGGTTCCAATTCAGTAAAAACTTAGTACGTCTTCGTGCAAGCCCTACTATCTCTAAACCAGGCTTAGCATGATCTTCCTATCTAGACAGTGATAGTCTAGTTTAGAATACACACAAAAATGGCACTGAACGCGTTAAACTATTGGAAATTTTATGTCTTTCCTTCAATGTTAATAATTGACGCATACACGCGACATTTTCGTCTATTCTACTTTAGACAAGACATTGTCTAGGCGATTCGTGCTACTGGTGGTGGTGATAGTCAACTCTTAAATCTCCGTACAGGTGGAGTCAGAAGAGGAAAGTTCATCGAGCGAGTGCGAGGTATCGTCATGTACAGAAGTGTCTACAGACAGCGAGTTTGCGCGAGAGGAATCTGCCGGCGCGCCGTCGCCGCCTGCGATACTAGTGACGGAGGCTGCGCCGAGCGTTCCGCCGCCAGCGGAGTTCCCGCTCAGCCGCGCGCGCTCCGCTGGCGGCTTAGCCACCAAGCGAGCCCTAGAACTCAAACGAAAATACCTCCTGGGAGAACCATCACCCCCAGCAGTCCGGAAATCAGACTCCACCTCACAAATCGATACCAAATTCGAAGCCTTCCGCTCCAACATAACGGAATTCCAGAAATTGCTAAACCCCGCACCCCAACCGGTCATCTGCCAAGTGTACGAAGACAAAAAACCTCCAATGCCGGATATCATAAAGAATCTAATGACCGACGCGCCCGTCGACCTTCTTACCAAAGCGACTCGCGTCGACTCAACTATCAAAGGATACATTTCCGAGAAGTCAGAGCCGATATCGGATAAGAAAGAAACGGAACCAGAACTGGATTCCGATTCATTATCAGATGATTCATCGCACACCGAGACCGCTCCGAAATCCGTACCGAGGGTCGAAGTGCACGATGAAGGTGGAGAACTGATCCAACTAGATAGTCTGATGATGGTGAGCGAGGAGAATGAGAAGGCTTCCGCGACCGGCACGGCGACCGGCCCGACGGTACTCGCCGCGGAGTCTGAATCCTCTGAATCAGGGCGGGACGCTACTACCCTGGCGTTAACTGAAACGGAGCTCTCCGACTGGGCCGCAGAGGGCGCACTCGACGACGCCTTTGAAGACCGCAAGCGCAGCAAGAACCCGAGAACGCTCAGCGGACCCAAATTAGTACACGACGCGAAAAACATCGCCGCGGTCGCATCCCACGTCTGCGGCCGCACCAGTCCCGAGCCCATCGTCTTCTCGAACGCACTCGAACACTTCGAGTTCGCGGACGAAGGCGAGCCCGACCCCTCCCTCGCGACACCCTCCACCCCCCGCAACGAGGGCTACATGGAACTAGTCGACGACTACGAATACTCCCCCGGTAACGACCGATCCATGAACTTCATCGAGCGAAGCTTCTCCGAAACCGTCATGCGACCTCCTAGTCAAGAACCCCTCTCCCACACGGAAATAGTACACACCATTCCGAAAGAAATAGAAGAACAGTACGCCGAGAAAACGACACAGAAAAACGAAAACGAAAGCGAAAAATCTTCTAGCTATACCAAAGCAGATAAAACCACACCCACAACCGACAGTAATATAAGTAGTAAAACCGATCGGCTAACTGAAATAACATCCGACAGCAAGCTCGATCTCAACGGACTCGAGCCTAGCATCGAATCGCTGAGTATAACAGAAGTGTCGCCTCCGTCGCACGCTTTCACGAACAAAACGACGACGGAGTCGGAATCCTTCGACGACATTTCGCCGCCCCTAGTACCGGACACACCGACGAGTAAAACGAACAGTATATTCTCGAACATATCGCTTCCAGCGTCGACGTTAGCTTCGGTTTCCGGCGTCAGTTCTATGCGTCTATACTCTCCTGCGATATGTCGATCCGCGAGTGAAACCTTCAACCGGTCATCTCGTAGCACTGACTCCCCATCGCGTAGTTTCGAGCTGTCCGTATCAGTGACGCTAAGCTCCGGCTCCATATCCCCGATCAGTCCAATCCCACCGCGCGATACAACAGAGAAAGTGCAGGAGATAAAACGCGAGAGAGACGAGCAGACCGAAGTAGTCAGACGGCTTGTTTTAGAGCGGCTAGGGAGCGGACCGCGTGTACCGAGGAAAACCACACGCAGGACGCGTATCTCCCCCTCCGCGGGCGCTCCGCCCCCCATACCACCCCCTCCAGTCCTACCCGAGCCGCCCGCACCCCCGCGACCCGCACCCCCTCTAATCCCCCTCCCAGTAACCCCCTCCTTCTCAGACCCGGAACTAGCCAGAGAGAGGCGAAGGAAAAGCATTATGAAAAGCATCTCCAACTACCTCAATCGACATCTGGGACCTCGGCAAAAGGTTGGTTTTTCTTTGAATTAATTTGGAAGCACCATCATGACATTTTGGCAAGTTGTTTTTAACAGCACTTTATCGACTACGAACGTGGTATAACTATGTGGAATAAATTTATAATGCTGCATATTTCATACAGTATTATTATAGCCTCAAACTTAGCTTTTTAGAAACTTAAGTTTTCTATGAAATAAATTCCGTTCCACGGCTATTCCCCGTTTATCCAATAAACTCATTTGAATTTGGCTGTGTGATTTTGACAGATATTAGACACTTCATGGATCATTACAGCATTGTGCACATTGCAAATTGTGAATACTGTATAAAAACATGTAGATGTACATTGTACACTATGGTTAGCATAATCATCCTAGAATAGGCTTTGTCTGTGAAGAATAGCATGGTATTTTTAAACTTGGCGACCACCAAACCATTATTATAATTATGTTTAAAATGAACTGTTGACTTTGTAAAATTATCGCTGTATATTCCAATCCCTATTTGAATCATAAAGAAATGACTTATTTGATGTCTAAGCTCCGAACCGAAAACTTGAAGAAATTATGCCTCTCCTATTCTTCCCTTGACAAAACCATCTAGGGTGTTCAATCTAACCGGGTTGGGTATTAATAAAATAGACGAGGGTGTCCATTCGATCTTAACTGGTATAATGGACAAAATTATATTTTGCGACACCCAGTAGACTAACACAAGTGTACTTTTCAGTGGGCCTCGGAACCGAACCTGGCGTCGCACGTAAGCAAAGCAATAGATCGTAAAGTGTCGTGAGTCGCATGCTGTCTCTGTCGCACCCGCTCTGTTATCGTACGTTCTGTTATCGTCTCGCTCTATCATGACGCGATTGCGCATGCTTGTCGATTGTTTCAGCTGTGTTGCTGTTGGGTACCTATTTGCTTTTTCTTTGTCTTTTGAAATTATTTACATTTAACAATGAAAAACTAAGGGCTATGTTCTTCTACAAGATAAATTCTACAATAAATTGCTTGATCCGTGGGAAAAAATTGCTATCGTGGGTTGGCCTTACCGTGGGTACCTTTGAAGTCTAATGTTCATACATCATTCTTAGATAAGATTATGGTAGAACATAATTTATTGCCTGATTTATTTTTAGCAGAACACGATCCTTAAGCCGGGTTTCCACCGCGAAAGGGTAATTAGCGGGAAATGGTAGGCGGGACGGAATCCCCTTAAATGAGAGAAAGACCAACAAAGAGTTTTGTCAGTTGATTTCCATAGCAAAAGGAATAGATAGATAGAAAATTCTTTATTGCACACTTATCGATAGAAACAATACAACAAAACTGCTTAAAATCTAAGTGACAAGTGGCGGTCTTATCGCTCATGTGCGATCTCTACCAGACACTCGTGGGTGGATAGGATCATTGGATAGTACTGAGTAAAAGAGGGAGATAGTGAGCCGAGCGTCATTTCAACGCTTTCTGCTTCTTCAGTCCTTTCCGCTCCACTATTATATTGTTGGTGGAAATACAAGTATGCAGTTTACTCTTGCGAGTTGAACGGAGTCCTTAATGGGTCTGCTCCGCTCGCAGTGGAAACCGGGCCTTTGTGTCTTAATTTATTTCACACAAACGATAAAAGATATAAAATTGCATGAAGCGCTTATACGTGTAGCCAGCAACAACACCTTTACACAACAGCTGCTCTGTGCCTTGTTTGTACTATTTTTAGTCTGTTATTGATGTCACATTTATTTGGTTTTGGTTTTTGATCATCACACACAGAATGTGCATTGTTACGCTATTTATGTTAAAAATAAGAAAATACTTTTTGGTCCTTATCGAGGCTGTTTTGCAATCTTTAAATGTTTATTTATTATAATGCTTTAGGTCTAAAGAGACCGATCAACCTCGTATAAAAATTAATAATGCTCGACGAAGATACGCTTTAATCTTGTTACTAAGTATAAGTACAATATTATTATGTTTATTGTTAATTTTTTTGCTAACTAACTGAATGTTTGCCACAAAAGCAGTGCAATCAATTATTAACAACGAATATAAAACTGAGCAAGTTAGAAAATATGTAGAGACATATCAAATTGAGAATTTCTTTTCACGAGCACTTATTTTAAAAAGTAAATGTACATTTACATGTATTTTTTTTCTTGTAAGAAAATATAAAGCACTTTTTCCAAAAAAAACTTTCAACATCTCTACTTTGCATGACTCTTATTGGCTAAATTTATTATATAAGTTGATGATGTAAATAAGGAAAATAAAGTTAAAGGATTTCTGACCATATGTAGGTATAGAGTTTGCAAAATCAGTGCTTGACTGTAACCCCCATATCCCCTCTCAACTTGAGTAAAATCTAAGCATCATTTTGTCTTTATCTATTTACCTAGGTCGAAGTATAGACAAAACACTGCTAACAGATTTAAGCATGTCTCAAGTGGCCAATTTGGGTAGGCAATTTTTGACAGATTTTTATTGATAACTGTCAAAAAATCGCGACTTGAGACGTGCTCAAATGTAAGTTGCGTTTGGGTATTCGCGCGTTAGTCGCTCCAGTGTCCCGAGTTCCGGCGTAGGCGCTCCAGTTGAGAGGGATTTACGAGAGTGCGTTCACACTGACGCGGAGTAGAACGAAATCGACCAATCACATAACAAATAAACACAACCAAAGACCCACTGCTGGGCATAGACCTCTCTGTTGCGCTATTCGGTTCGCCCCGGTGCCGCCCTCATCCATTCCTGCGATAATTAGACGATGTCGTCTGACAATAATTCCGAACTTACTCTATCCCATCATCTTGCTGTATTCTGATTGGTCAATACCTTTCCATTCCGTCATGTTGCTGGTTTCTGATTGGTCGAATCTCCGCTCCGCGTCAGAAAAAGCACATTAGGCTGCGTTTCCACTGACGCGGAGTGGAGAGGAGCGGAACGTGAATTGACCAATCACAGTGCTCTAAATCTCCACTCCGCATCAGTTGAAACAGTGTAACTGAAGCGAAGCGGAGCTGAGCCGACCTTCAAATAACATATATGAACATGCGGCCTCGAGCCGGACAGAAAGGAAACGAGCAAGATATGGTGTCGCTCGACTTCAATGGACTATGCTCCGCTTCAATGGAAACACTTGCCACTTTTCGCTGCTCTTCTACGCTCCACTCCCCCCAGTTCCGTGTCAGTAGTGTGTGGAAGATTATACTTCTGCGCTAGAGGAAACACTCTTTATGGGAATGTCTACCAACCTACTTAACAATGATGACATGTATTCTAAGTTTAAAACAAAATGTGTATTTTAGGAGCCTCCTCCAAGGCCTGTCAACAACGCGCACAAGTCGACGGGGGCGCTACAAGCGCCGCCGGTCCCCCCGCCCCCCGCTTGTTATTCACCCCCTGTTAAAACTGAGCGGCCGCACTCTTCTAGAGTACCCGGTAAGTACTATCTATACTCACTTACGACTATAATATGCACGTAGCCGCAGGTTCGTTGAATCAGGCGTTGGTTTAGAAGGCATTCAGTTATATGCCTAGACCGCTTGTCGAACGAATGCTAAAATCATGGCATAGCGTCGTTAATTTCTGCGGTCGGTCAACTATCGGCCTATGTATGCCAAACTAAATGGCCTTTAACTAACTGCCTATTCATTCAACTAAAGGTCTGATTCTACGATCCGGCGGCGACATACCATCTACTACTCTTTGGATCAGCCAAGCCAAGCCATCTAGGGACGCCACTGTCCATCTTTGTAACAATCAGTTTAGACGTACGACATCCCATCATAATTGAATTTGCGTTAACTGTTGCGCTTAGGGCCGTTTAATTATAGTTCATGGAATGTCATATTTGTTTCATTTTGATTATGCATGTCTCGTGAAAAATTTCTTTTTCTAAAAACATTTCCATTCGGCTTGACATTTACCAAAGAACGCATGGTTTACGGCGCGTGCCCACTGACGCGGAACATATCGAAATCGACCAATCATAAACCAGCGGAATCACGAGAACCAATGCAATCGGTCGATTCCAAGCCTAAGACAAGGCACTCTGTTGGGGAGGCCTATGTCCAGCAGTATACTAATATGGGCTGCTGATAACGATTGGTCGATTACGCGCCGCGCCGCGTCAGTGTCCAACGTGGCCGTGTATATTAAAATGGCTGCAACGACCCGCCATGCTATGATTATCATTTTAAACCTTATTTTACCATTTCATTGCCATCCACGCATTAACATTCACTGCACTAACAAGCGCGTGCGAGCGGTACCGACACGGAGGAGCGAGACGCCATGCAGCTTTGGTTCGAGGCGCGTTGGGCGAGACTCGTGGCCCAGCGGCGGGCCAGGGACGAGCCGCACGACGAGCGAGCGAGACGGCTGCAGCGCCTGGAGCGACGACTAGCCAGGCCTCTCTCCGGTACACACCTCATACACTATTTATATGGCGTCTAGGGTGCATTGCTCGCTGGACCTAGAGTTGCATGTACGTTTCCTTTACAAGTAAATCGCAGTGCGCTCTTATACTAGAGTCTCGTCACGGACGAAGTGATGGTGCAGCGAGGTCGAGGCGAAGCAGCTATGAAGGATCTGAGTGAGATCGCCTCGATCGCGCCGCGACGCCGCCTCGACCATGCCTCGACTTACCAGTAAGCAACGCGTTGCGCCTAGTTGACCAGCAAACGCGACACGACACGTCGCGTCTTGTCGCATTTGCTCACCGTGAACAACAATGACTAGTAGGTAAGTAGTCGAGACTATAGTAGGTAAGGCCAATCCGGATAACCCAGAAGCTACGAGGTGAACCGATAACCTGGTCGTAAGTAACCGCTGGATGCTGGTCCAATCATTGCGGATGGGTGGGCCATGATGATGATAACCATTCTCCGCGGTTTTGGCACCTTTTTAACCGACTCAACTCCTGCATACTCCGTCGATAAATATGGTAAGAGCCTCACTCGCTTTATTTTAGCATTTCTTGATGGGAGCTGGTCAGCAGAACTTTGACACGGCTGGGATTCAGGTGAATAAGAAAATACAAATACAAAAATACAATCTCGCTAACTCCTGCTAATTTCGTCCGTTCACATGGCCTGTTTTATGTTTTGCTCACAGTCTATTATTTGTATACATAGTACAATACATTAGTACAAGTAGTATACGGCGTTATTGGTAATTCAGTGACACTACGTGAACCGATGTTCTGCCCATGATCGCGAACACGTTCGTGACCTGAGACTTGGCGTCTTCACGAACGTGTACTTGATGATGGGCAGAACATACGGATGGGACACCACTACGTATTTTAAAGTTGATTTAAATATGCATAGTAACACATGTCTGTCTATTCTATGCAGTATATTTTTTATACCACAAAGTTATGTCGTTTCGGGTTCGATTTCCACGAACGGATAAATATTTCTATGATCTGCAAGTACTTATTTGTTTCGGGTTTGGGTGTTTTCTACCTAATGTAACTCTAATCAATAACACAAGGTCAACTTACTGATGGAGGGCTAATTTGACGCGCAATAACTAGACAAAATTAGAATGTAAAAAAAAACCGCCGATGTTTATTGGCTGACCAGATTTTCATGAAACGTGGCTAAGAACACTCGGGATAAAATTATCTATGGCACAAAAAAAACTAAACGAAAATCGGTTCATCCGTTTGGGAGCTACGATACCACAGACAGATACACAGACAGACACGTCAAACTTATAACACCCCTGTTTTTGCGTCGGAGGTTAAAAAGGGGTGCTAAATATAAGTATGACGTGTGTATCTTCCAAACAGATGAACCGGTTTGAATTAAATTTTTGTTTGAAAGAGGCCCTGAGAAGCGATTCTATTAGACGTTAAGACGTACGATCGTAACGTCACCTTTTTCCATACAATTTAGTGCAGCGCCTCTATCGTGCGGACCTACACAAATCTCATACTAAAAGGAGACGTCACAATCACGTGTCATTAATAACGGCAAAAAACAAGGTCTTACAATTAAATGGAACCCTTAGTGCGCGAGTCCGACTCGCACTTGACGTTTTATTTTAACTTAACTGTGTTTTCTTTTTCTTTATGAATGTTTCATGACGTTTTTCTTTGTTTAAAAAGTATCTAAAAAAATTGGTTGTCTGTAAAGTCGGTTTACTGACCTGACATTTACTGACAGTTGAACGTGACAACGCAGACCGAGGTAACGCCGCATGACGTCATGTTTTTTCGTGCGTGCAGCCGGCTCTATCGAATTATAAGACGTTGTCACGTCAAAAACGTGCACTACATAAAAAGATAAGTTAGCTATTGCCGAGGTAGAGATCCCTCGCGTCTACATTACAAGTTTCGAACTTAGTTAGAGCGAGGTGTTGAAACTAAGACTGGGTAACTAAGTCTTAAACAATGTAATGTTAGTTTTAAGACTTTTTTTTAAAAAAACGTTTATTATTATTATTAACGTCAAATGGACTAACCCCTCTGATCAACCAGTTGTCAAGTGTTATCTAATGCTTTGTTACATTTATTGATTTTAGATGAAAATTAGTTCAGCTGTTCAAAAGTAATGATAATTCAAAGTAAAACTTTCATAGAGGGTTTCAGAATTACTGTGAAATCAGCTTATTTGTATTGTTGTGTTTAATTTCAGCGGAGCAGCAAGCGGCGACTGTCGCCGAGTTGGTGCAAGTCTCTGCGCAGCGGGACGCTCATATTGCCCTCATGAAAGCAGACAGGTAAACACGTTTAGTGACTTTCATTTACTACCGGCTTTGCACGGTTCCTAAGACCAGGGCCCTATTTCCTCAAAACAATTGTGTAGTCTTAGAATTACACAGTTTGGCATTTTACCTTTGATGAAAGAAACTACAGATGGAGGGACACGTGTCAAAAGAAGTCATTAGCCTGTATTTTAATGCGGTTTATCCTCGATAAAATATCGATTACTAAAGAGAGAAGAGAAAAGAATGTCGTAAACTTAAATAAAAACGTCCGAAAATAAAATTTAAGTATGCAGTTACCGTTTAAGTGACATGAGATAAGACGTCCACAGTATTAAATGTTAAATTATTATACTTCCACATTATACATAAAACTTGTTAAATGACTATGTTTTTAGTAATTCTTTATTCACAAAGAAAATTACAATCAAATAATAGAAATAACTTAGAACTAGTATTAAAAATTGAGATAACTGCAGGCTGTTGCAAACAATCTAAAAGTAGCTCAACTGATCCATATCATGCCAGTCGGAAGTGTCCCCAAGACGCTGGCTGCATTGCCTCGCTGTATGGCAATGCTGATGCGCTGCGCCAGATACTCACCAGCTCTCGGGTCACGCGTCGCTCAATTGTTTCAATTGTAAATACTAGTTCTAATTTATTTCTATTGTTTTATAAGCATGTTACTTATTCTTGACCTACCATACGTTTGTTTTCTTTTATTGACGTACTTATGTCAGAATGGAAAAAGCACTGCTTAGCCAATACTTACAGATGATGGATGCAGCAAGCTGAAATCAGGGCGCTATGGCGCTCATTAGGGGAGGCCTATGTCCAGCAGTGCACTAATATGTTGTTGCTGATGATGAATACTTCAAGATGAGAGATTTTTATAAAAACCTAAAACTAACCATCTTAAACTTAAACGTAGCTCAGATTTAAGCACCTCTCAAGTAGCAATTTTTTGATACTTCGATGAAAATCTATCCAAAAATGCTAAAAACTCAAGTTCGACTGTACTTTAATCTGAGTTGCGTTTGAGTATTTGGGGGTTAAGAGGATTATATCTTTACACTAGCCAAACTCGAAGTTGAATGTTTGTAAACAATCTACGACAAAAATAACTAAAACTCTTGTTTGGCGTCGTGTTTCAGATATAATTGTAGGCAGTATTCATTGAAAGAAGGATCTTAAATCAACAAGTAATATTACAAATCTATATATATAAAAAAGAAATCCGTTTTCCTTGGTCACGGCATCACGCGTGAACGGCTGGACCGATTTCGCTAATTCTTTCTTTGTTGTGTTTGTTATTGTCAGGAGAAGGTTCTTATGAAAGAAAAAATTAAGAAAGTTGGAAACATAAATTACCACGGGGGCGAAGCCGCGGGGCGCAGCTAGTAGCATATAAAAAAACGCGACAACAGAGTGAATTTTAGGTTAAATATTATGGGCGGTTTGCTTACAAACATTCTACATCGATTTTTCTAGTGTCAATATACCGAAAATCTGTTTCAGGCGTCGAAGCGCGGCCAGCGGCGGCGACGTTTAGCTACGCACATATCAGTGAACCAGTATCCTTCGAGTAGCTTAGATCGCGCCTGACATATCCGTTGCTGAGAGAACATCCACTTTCCCTACATACCAATGTATTAAATGTAGTGTTGATTTTATTTATTCCTTACAACACTGATACATGTCATATAAATCAACACGTCGAAACTGGGAAAGGGTATCGCTCTTATAATCGCCATCTGAAAGGTCGTCACAAAATGGCGTCGTATGTAAAAAACAAAATGGCCGGTTCTAAAGAAAGGTTTATTTCGTCGGTGGATTAGTTTTATCTAGTATATGTCCAAATTCATTTTGTCTGTAGAGCAATAAAAAAGTAATACTTAGTTGTAGGTTTAATGCAGTTTGTATTTATAGTATCGCAGCACTAGCGCCAGACTTTCTTAAGGCTTCTCTACTACAGAACCTATTTTTGAAGTGTATACCTACTCGTGCTAATATGAATATCCGGGCTTATAAAATGTATATTACTGTAAATGTGTGTACTATATTTGTACTGGCTAAATAAGCTTGTGTGTCAAACTGCAATGACCCTTCATTGCCTCAGAAAGAAGCAACGAACATTTAAATCTAGGGACCCTCTGAGAATGTATGTCTATTAATCAGGTGTTCTGCTGAGAAAAAAGCTTTGTTGTATTCAAGATATAATGGATATGCAAATAAAATTGATATATAACAGATTATACAAACGTGTAAATATGCCAGTTTGTTCAACGCTTTACTCTAACTTGAGGTATGTTTGTAAACTAGTTACAGTTTGCTTGTCATTTGTTGATAAAAACAGACACCCTTATTTATTATAGAACAGTTGCTAAGCAGAAGTATTTCTCACTCTGACTTATGTAAAAAGAAAAAGTTAGAGTGAGAAGTAGCACAGCTTAACAACTGTTTTAAAATAACAGATTATTATGAATAAGAGTGAGAGTGTTTAGTGCGAGTTCTTTCATTGTGATGATCTATAACAAGTTTATTGCATATAATATTGATTGTATAGAATCAATAAACCAAGATATTAAATTAAATTCAACCAATTGCGACAGCAAACGTTTCCAAACTAAACGAAAAAATAAAAAAACACAAGACAGCATAATATGACAAATGAATATTAAACAAATCAACGCAATACTGAATATGAAAATTAAACAAATCAAAGCAATATTGAATATGAAAATGAAACAAATCAAAGCAATATTAAATTAAAATCAGTAATTAAGGGACTTTCTCAATGTTTTTAGAGCTTTATTTATTGTAGGTATATAGATTATTGTATTCTGTTTTAAGTACCTTGAAATTTAGGGGCTTCTCACACGCAGGGCAAAGCTCGTGTGGGTGGCCTTAGGGATGTCACAAACAAAGAAAACCCAAGTTGGGCCTCAACGGTGTGCTAGAAATGCCAAATGTTTGAATGAAAATATACATAATATAGGTATCTAGTTTTACTGCTAAATGTAAATTTAAGCTAATTTTTAAATTCGTTTAACAACTTGACAGAGATTTTTGTTTCCTTTTGACTCCAATGTCAGTGACTATAATATTTTCGCTTCTAGAAAAGTTACTGGAAAATTTTGGTAGGTTTTAATCGTGGTAAGTTTTTAGAAAATACAATATTTTGTCGTTAAAACTTATAAATGCCATCTTATAATTAGGTTTTAGCAAGCAATCAAATCTTAAGAAATGTTAAGTTCATTTCAAGTTTATACATCTCAAAAAAGATGTTATACACACTAACAAAGTGTAATAACTAATTAAATAATCACAAATTTCTTTTAAATTAAACACATTCTTTTAAAACTGAAAATATTTTATAAACACAACTAATATCGGAACTCTATTGGAATACCTACCTGTATTTTGAACAATTCTTTAAAAAATATTAGAAGAATCATTTTTAACAGAATGTAACCTACATTAATAACTATATAAATTTATTTAATTCACCAAATGCCTATTGGCGTGTTTTAGATTTTAAAACTTGACGTTAGGTCAGCATAAATTTTGTGTTATATTTTATTTGTTAACTTTTAGCACGAATTATATTTATGTGATTAGATTAATATAAATAAATTCGATACAATATCTTTTAATATAACATGCTGATAGAACCTAGACTCGCTTCTCAAACCAACCATGAAAATTTGTATATTATATTAGTTCTAAGATATTGTAAATTTTGAATATATATATTTTTATAACAATGGCAGCTGATGGTGGTGATGGTGGGTTGGTTGTAGTATTTGTTTACGGAAAAGATAATGAATGGGTTTAAATCTGGTTTGAAATAGATTTTTTGATTGGTATGTATAAATCTTTTTTCGTAATACAGTTCAGTCATGGGGACAGTTTTTTTAACCACTCTATCTATTCTAGATAGAGTGGGTAAAAAAACTGTTACTTTGTTTTAACAATTTTAAGTTTACATACAGGTTAAAATGATCTTTACCCTGCATTTAAATTGAAACAGCACATATTTTTTCGACGTTTCTGCTACAAAAAGTCAACCGTGTCAAATATGTAGATTTTAGATTAAGTAAATATTTCCTAAAAATGCCCAAAGTGAAGATACTTCCACACTAATGATTTTAGGAACGTGCCTGGTTCGTCACACTGAACCAAAAATAAAAGAGTTGACTAGATGTCATCACAATTATATTTATTTTTGTACAACATATTTATTCTAGGAATATTTGCTTCGCACCTTCTGCAATCGGTAAACAATATTTGTTTCATAAATGTTCATAATGTTTTATAAATAAGTTACAATTATTGTTAAAAAGCAATTCGTTTTATAGGAACATACTTACATAAAATGTTTCACAAGCACTTATACATAAGTAGTAAAATACTTAACAAAAAAATGCAATCCTTATTGCAAGTTTTAGTCTAATTTTATTTAACTCTATATTTTCTTCTATAATATGTAATTACACAAAAAAAATTAAGAATATTACGCCCTTTCCGAAAATCAGCATTATTCTGTCTTTTATTTTATCAGTAGGCATTTCCTTCGTTTTCGAATTTTTATTTACATTAATTAGATGCTACATCATGGGCTTATTATTAATACGTATCTTTGTACGTATTTTATTATGCTTTAATTTTTATTTGAAAAATAGAAATATGCTGTACTTTATTTCGTTAAATGCACGACGACGTCCACGTACAACGTTAGTTACTGTTGAAACATGTACCTTCATGCCAGACTGAACCTGGAAGTCGTCAAGAAAACTTGGCGACAGTGGTGTCAGTTCAGATGTTGCCAAAACTATACTATTTTGACAGCACTAAAAATGCATTATCAAATGCTGCATTCCGTAAAATAATCGATTTCAGCGCTAACAGCGCTCAAAGTCGTTCCGATTTCTTTGAGCGCGATATCGACAGATATCGGCATATGTTCAAGGGAACGGCTATAGACGCGCTCACATCGCTCACGTAAACATAACCTCAAGTTTATGGTGATTTTGACAATTTCTTATGTCAATTTGTATAATCATATGATAATTTGACAGATCGTTCACAGCGACCATGCTCGGTAGCGTGAGCGTTGTGAGTGCAAAGATGGCGCCGGTTATGACGTCATCTATGACGTTTCATTAACAACTGTAGACGCGATATCGGATTAACGGACCGCTTTGTGAGCACTCAAATCGATTTTGTCTATCAACGGAACACAGCAAAATTAGTTTAGTTTTGGCGACACTAATGTCAATTCAGATGTCGCCAAAATTAAATTTGACGGCACAATAAAATGTTGTCGCCCCTTTCATAAATAACGAATTAAAAAGTATGAATAATTTTTAGTGCACTCAAATTTATTTTAGTTTTGGCGACATCTGAATTGACACCAAGTATTTACATTTTAGTGCAGCCAACTGTATTTTATTATTTATAGTATTAGCCAAATATGTAATTTTTACGAGTGTAACTATAGGTAGGTACCTATTGTGCTTTTCATTACCTACTGTAAAATTTTATTAGTCGCAAGATTTATTTTACTCTTAGGACGTTGTATGTTTGAGACAAACGCAATGCAAGGTTCTATGCGATTTACCTTCTTTTGTATGCGTAGATTATTTTAATGCCTAATACAAATTTTTATGTTCATTCTGTCTTTCATTTACTTTCTAGATTTAGAAACTGGTCGGTCGGATGTCCAATACATATAGGTAGAGATAAACTATTCTAAAAATGCACGCCGAGCGTAGGTACCTATGACGTTTTGTGGAGGGGGCGTGCATTCATTACGGATGTAAGCGGGTTAACTACGAACCTTATTTATTTGTGTTGGAAGAACACCAACGTTTCATCCCGTACATCCGTCATGAAGTTGTCATACGATACGATAGTTTTTATCTCTACCTACCTATAAAGCCGGGTAGGGCGTGGCTGGTGTTACGGGGTGTCGGCGTAATGTACCATTCGCAGCGAGCATGATACGAAACATAGTGTCCTAAAATCGAGCACATTCTTTCTCCGCAGGCAGGTACCTACTGACTGCACCAACGCTCGCTGTGTAAAGCTTTGGTCCGGTGATCATGACGCACAACGCTGCGGTATGCGGTATGCGATGCCGGACACTCAATCATATGAAAAACGTCGAGAATGTTCTCTTGTTCCGTCGCAATATGCGTCAGCGGCGAGGGGCAAGCGCGGTGAAGTGGGGAGGTGTACTCCCGCACAGCGCGGCGTCATTATCGTTTCAACGCTGCGGTGTGCGGGTGTGCGTCACGGGTTGACAATAATACCTTGGTAGCTGCGGCAAAATCAACTGACCACCTCTCCGCAGGGACGGTAAATGCTGCGTCGTGACGCTGCGTTGGGGCGCATACCGCAGCGTTGTGCGTCATGATCACCAGACCAAAGCTTAACACTTTACATTACGCCCCGTAACGCCGGTCAATACCCAACTAAAAAGAAATGAAAAGGCCACCAGTAACCCCAGTTGTATCCAAAGACAAAAAGAAGTAAAGATAATTTACTAATTCGTACTTGTATACATGCACATACCAGCTATGCACAGCCAGCTAACCTGGGTAGGCTACCCTGATTACCAATAGAAGAGACACGAGGTATCCCAGGGTGCGCATCCTCCTCCCCTCCACCGTTCGCTCAGCGGTACACTGACGCGCCGCTTCATATACGAAAGGTTTGTAAACGCCCGACCGCGGATCAGTAGTGCAGTAGTCTGGTTCGAAATCATGACTGCAGCGACAGGACGTAACGACGTGTCACGTCGTGGCGACATGAAGCGACGACACGTCGTCTGCTGCTGCCTCATGTCGCCCGCTGCCAACTCGTACCTTTAAGGCGAATAGTAGGGGTGATAGTGGCGCCACTACATATTTAATTTAATCAAAGGAATTATTAAAAAATCGGACCGCTGGTTGACGATACCTATCACAAGCTTTTATTTAATGTATCTGTAATAGTTTTGTTTTGTGTTATTCAATCAAAAACCTTGTTTGGAGAGCTTGGTGGCCACCAATAGGAACTAAACTCTTGAAACAAGTATCTGCCTAAATAATACAGTACAAAACTATTAAAGATACATTTAAAAAAAGCTTATGATAGATATCGTCTACGCGCGGTCCGATTTTATGATAATTCCTTTTTATAACGTAATTATAAAATTAAATATGTAGTGGCGCCACTATCACCCCTA
Source organism: Eupithecia subfuscata (assembly GCA_963564075.1). Classification (NCBI taxonomy): domain Eukaryota; kingdom Metazoa; phylum Arthropoda; class Insecta; order Lepidoptera; family Geometridae; genus Eupithecia; species Eupithecia subfuscata. The sequence goes on from OY751095.1 coordinate 18,195,572, forward strand.
CTATTCGCCCCAGTTCATATGCTGTACTTACGTACACGGCATGAAAGTACTTATGTATACATTTTTTTTAAATCATCAGATACTTTTTTAATGATTTTTTCTTCAGAATATCACTGACGTACTCCGAAAAATCACTAAATAAAGTGATAAAATCACCAAGGTGGCAAAGCCGCTAATGAATCTAATGATATTCAGAATTCCTTGGTGAGCATAACTACAAAAACTAGGTTTTTGAGTTGACTCATTTTAGATCTGGGAGCGTGATATATTATTATACCATGATCAAGACTCTAACTCTTGAATATTTTCTATAGATATCTGGAAATAGGTAAACAGTTAAAATTTTGACAAGAAAAACAGCCTTGATTGAAGTGGAAAAAAATTTATTTTAAATTATACATAAATTATAATAATAACAGTAAGTACATAATTATTTTACTAGGCTACCGTGTGCTATTCTGAGTAACGCTCTAGCTAGTAGCTCGGATTATCGGATGTTACAGATCTTGGTAAATAGGTATACTTACCCGGTATAAGGAAAATTACAAATACAATACAATAATCAAGGTTGTGATTTTAATTGCTGTTGCTGCAAAGCTGGAAAATGGCCCAACTATGTCCTCACCGTTCTATTTCTATGAAACGAATCTAATATAGCTTATGGAACAAATCACAAAATATGACCATGTGTGTTTTTTGTTTTTTATTACTATACTAGCTGCGCCCCGCGGCTTCGCCCCCGTGGAAATTTATGTTTCCAACTTTCTTAATTTTTTCTTTCATAAGAACCTTCTCCTGACAATAACAAACACAACAAAGAAAGAATTAGCGAAATCGGTCCAGGCGTTGTTGAGTTATGCGCTTACCAACACATTTTGCGATTCATTTTTATATTATAGATGAGTACATACTAAAACATTTAAAGACGCATTGAAAAAAAGCTTATAATAGGATTCACAAACTGGCCAAGGCTGGCGATTTCAGAAAATTCTTTCGTTTAACAGAAAAATAAGATAAAATAGGTGGTGGCGCTGATTTAGGTCGGGGTAGCGACTTAAAATATGAATATATTTTCGTAATTATTATTCGATTCAATACAAGAGTGTAGGCAGAGATGTGAAGTATTCTTAACTTCGCATCTCTGCATAAAGTATACAAAATAAAACTTAGCGCCAGGAAATATATGATATTGAAGTAGTTTTAATGTTTTTATTAATTTGGTGTTTTCTGTTTTCCGTTAGGGTTATCTTTACTATATAAAAATAAGTCGGGTTTTCCTTCCTGACCCTATAACTCCAGAACGCACGAACCGATTTCCACGGTTTTGCATTCGTTGGAAAGGTCTCGGGCTCCGTGAGGTTTATAGCAAAGAAAATTCAAGGCGTGCGAAGCCGCGGGCCGCAGCTAGTTTAATATAAAACTACACAAAATATTAATAAATAAAATATTTTATCGTGTAGGTCAGTTTATATTTTGTGATTAGTATCATTACTTATATTAGATTAGTTTTAGAGAAATCTTTAAAATAGAGAGGACAGAATTGGGCAATTTAACCCTAAGTAAGTGACGTTCGAAAATGGGATTTTTACAATTTTCTAGGTTCTATAAGTAATTTAGATAGCAGATAAAAAGTTTTGCACACATTGTTAGTCATTTACATAAGAGTCTTTGCAAAACAAACTTAAATATTTTAGTCTAATTTTGGCGATATCTGAATTGAAGATTATCTGATTGTCTTTGATGTCTGGGCAATTGATTCGTGGATTGTTTTAGCGATTTTAGCGAAGGTTTTTGAGGCTAGCAGAGCCTAGTGAGCCTGCAGTACTATCCAGCATTTAATTAATAAGTATATGTCAAAATGTGTAAGTGAAGCTGACGTAACAATTGAGTCAAATTTAAACAAAAAAGCATGGCTTGAACATAATCTATGTATAAGAACAAATATAGTCATGCAAACACATCGAAAGTACCTTAATAATTAAACATTTTATCAGCCATTTGACCCATACTAATATACAAAAGAAAAATGGGTAAGTTTGTTACAAATAAGCCATCTCCAATGTCAGGGTCTTTAGTCCTGATCAGAAGTCGTTTGTCCAATGTCATGATGATTTAAAAATATATTTCTTATTATTTAATGTGTTTGTACGTTATGCTTCAGTGCCGTTATTTTATGTTGGAATAACTAAAGGTAGAACCACACTATTGTGTTGTAGCGTCAGAAGCACATCTGTTTCATACATGTTGTATGTTCAGATATATTATTACAGGTACAATACACACTGTAATAATAATGTTTCTCTTCACTTCTAATAAAAATGTATGTAACCTATAATGCTTCCGACGCGCAACAATACACCACACCACGTGTGGTTCTACCTTTAGACCTTATAAGTTATCCTTACTAGTAAGTAACTGTATATAAAAGTGGACCACAGTAAATTATAACATTACAAATATTTATTATCTATTCAGGATCATCAACAAAAAACGATTAACTTTGCATATTTCAAAAACTCGTATACATCTACCACCAGTAACTTAGTCTATTAAGTAATGCAAGTGCTACTAAAATTATAAATCTTAAGACTACATGCATCTTGTTCAGAATAGTTAAGTAGACTTTTAAATGCTATATCAAAAATCTTTCACCTAGAAGAAACATGATTTAAGGTTTGGCCAAACCAGTGCGTCAAACGTGCCGCGCGGCGGACGCTGCAATGTCGCCTCAATGGAGCCTTGCACACCTATGCGAAAGAGATGCGGGAAAAATTAAAAAAACGTCAAGTGAGAGTCGGACTCGCGCACTAAGGGTTCCGTATGTAAGACCGTGTGTCTTGCCAAATATCATGATCAGGTCAACGGGAAGTAGGTACCCTGTAGGTCTTGGCCCATGGCGAGGAACAATTTTTTTTTAGAATATCCTAATTGATGGTTCTTGGTCTTTTTTTGTTTATTTGTGCTATTAGACCTTGGTTATTGCCAAATTTTATAATTCTAAGTCTAAGGGAAGTACCCTTTAGGTGCTTGTCCATGGCGAGAATCAAAATTATTTTTTTTAGTGAATAAACTATAAATTTATTGTTTTCGGATTTTTTTCTTTACTTGTGCTATAAGATCTTGCTGCTCGCCAAATTTCAAAATATTCGGATATAAACGGCTGTAACTTTTGATTGCGTAGACTTAGAAGTTTTTTTTATATCGAGGATTCCAAGAGGTTACGGACTTGAGTATTTGATGTTCAACTCGATACCTCCACGCGTTCCTGAGAAAAGGGGTTTGACAGACGGACAAACAGACAGACGGACAACAAAGTAATCCCATAAGGGTTCCCTTTTCCCTTTGAGGGAAGTAACCCTAAAAAAGGGAAAAGTTTCGCATAGTTGACGCTCCCGCTTCGCGTCTCGCATCCCGCGTGTTAAACGCGCAGGTTTGGCCTAAACTTTATGTGCACATGCGTGGATACGTGTTTATGCTTCAAACACAGGCATGTTTGCTATCTTCTGTTTCACTTCATCCGTGGAGTTGTCGCAGAGAATCAGAGAGTGAGAGTAGCCCATAGTCACCTGGAAATAAAAAGGAGCTTCACTATCACTGAGTGATACACAGGGCCATAACGACGTCTAGTCAGAATGTGAGCCCGAGAATAAGATTTTTACTTTATTGTAATTATAAAGGAAGTTACAATAAACTAATAGAAACAATTTTAGGAACTACTATTTACAATTGAAACAATTGAGCTGACTGCAGACTGTTGCAAACAATCCACAGGTAGCTTAGCTGATCCATATCGATACCAGTCGGAAGCGTCCCTAAGACGTTGGCTGTTTTGCCTCGCGCGCAGTATGGTATTGCTGACACGCCTGTAGCTTGGGGGCATCCAGGGGCAGACTTGGAGGAGTCGATTCTTACGTCACGACGGCCCCCGCCGAAGAATACATTAGGTATTATTTATGGTACAGCAGCGTTCATGGTCCGGTATACGCCTAAATTCTAAAATTTACGCCAACTAATGTTGAAGAACTTCAAGCAATCCTAAACTGAATGCAAAAACTCTATCATAATTGGGATTCGAACCACAGAGTTACTTTCCATTTTATAATATTACTAGACGACCGCCTCGCGGTTTCACCCGCGTAGTTCCCGTTCCCGTGGGAATTCCGGGATAAAATATAGCCTATGTCAAGGAGTAGTAAGCTTCCTAACAGTGAAAGAATTTTTCAAATCGGTCCAGTAGTTTCGGAGCCTATTCAATACAAACAAACAAACAATATAAATCATTCCTCTTTATAATATTAGTATAGACTAGCTGATGCCCGCGACTTCACACGCGTTTTTCAAGTAGCCTATGTCCGTCTCCGGGGATACCATTTACTTCCCTGCCACATTGAGATCCATTCAGCTAATTAGACGTGAAAAGGTAGGAGACAGACCGACACACAGAGTTACTTTCGAATCACATCACATCACACTAATATTATAAATGCGAAAGTTTGGATGGATAGATGGATGGATGTTTGTTACGGCTTCACGCCAAAACTACTGAACCGACTGAGCTGAAATTTTGCATCGGTGTAGCTCTAAGCCTGGAATCAAACATAGGCTACTTTTTATCCCATAAATCAGTTCCCATGGGATAGAAATTACCTTTGAACGTTACCTTTGAACGTTTCCATAGAAACAACGCGTGCGAAGCCGCGGGCAGAAGCTAGTTTATAATACTAGCTGCGCCCTGCGGCTTCACCCACATCGAACTTTACGTTTCCGACTTTCTTAATTTTTTCTTTCATAAGAACCTTCTACTGTTAATAACAAACAACAAAAAAAATAACGAAATTAGTCCAGCCGTTCACGCGTGATGCCGTGACCAATGAAAATAGGGATTCATTTTTATATATTTAGATAGATTAGTATGGATAGTGGAGCGCACCAAAGGGTAGACATCAACACCCTGTAAATAGTCCGAGTTAAAAATGCTCGCCCAGTACCTACTTAAGGTGAATAGTAGGGGTGATAGTGGCGCCACTACATATTTAATTTTATAATTACGTTATACAAAGGAATTATCAACAAATCGGACCGCGCGTAGACGATATCTATCATAAGCTTTTTTTTAATGTATCTTTAATAGTTTTGTACTGTATTATTTAGGCAGATACTTGTTTCAAGAGTTTAGTTCCTATAGGTGGCCACCAAGCTCTCCGAACAAGGTTTTTGATTGAATAACACAAAACAAAACTATTACAGATACATTAAATAAAAGCTTGTGATATATCGTCTACCAGCGGTCCGATTTTTTGATAATTCCTTTGTATAACTTAATGATAAAATTAAATATGTAGTGGTGCCACTATCACCCCTACTATTCGCCTTAACACAGTCACCGTAGCCGAAATCGGTTGGGATACACACACAGACACATGGATAGTATCGATGTGGAGGAGAGAGTCGGCAACACTGCCACTGTGGACAGTGCTCCCTTACAACAAAATTGTTTTATCACAAATTCTTTGTTATTACTCGTTCCCAATGTTTGCAAAGTGAAGTTCAGCAAGAAAGAAACCTGTGGTAACGTTTACTTGGCATATCTCCAGCGAATCACTGCATAAAAACCAAAGTGAATATTCCGATTTATCTACCATCAATTTCGGAACCGGCTGAACTTGTAAGCAAAATACCCCCAAATTTCGATCAATATCGGGTGTCAAAGTCAAACAGTGTCAGAATTTCGCTAACTCACCTGTCAAAGTCAACTGACAGTGTCAAATTTTGAAGCAACTTTGACAAACCCAAGCTGACAGGACCGATTTCCACTTTGGCAAGTCAACGAGTGTTACCATCAATAATAAATTTACCCACAAATCGGGTAACTCTAGACAGCAGACGAGAAGCGTCACTCCGTGCCTATATACAAACTACTGGTCCTCTGTTATTTTCTTATCATCAGAATGGTAACTACTTGTGCAGCCTGTACGAAGTTAATTAGAGGCTCGCAGCAGATGCAGTGCAGCAAATGCTCCAGTATTTTTCACCCGGTTTGTGTTAACATAGCGGATTTAAGAAAATTAACAGAGGAGGTTAAATTAAGCTGGCTCTGCCCTAACTGCATATCAAAACAGCCTAAGTACGATAACTCAAACACTCCAGTGCGAGAGGCGCCCACCGCCCACAAGGATGAAGGTACCCCGAGCTCTCTTCGAGAACCTTTGCGCACGCCATCCGCTCACTCCACGCTATCGATAAATGACTCGGAGTTGTTAAGTACATTAACTTCAGAGATTCGCCTCCTCCGGGCAGACGTAGGTGAAATGAAATTTCAAATGAACTCTCTTACCGACCACATCACCAAATGCAACGCGCGCCTAGATGAACACGAAAAGAACTTGGCACTTACTGAAGAAAGGCTACGCGGACTGGAGGACCGTTCCACAGCTATTATGTCTCTGGAAAACACCATCGCTCTCCTACGCAGCCAAGAAAATTATAGGGCTCAAAGTTTCTTGAAAAATGAGATTGAGATTTCAGGGATCAATGAGTCCAAAAATGAAAACCCGCTACATATTGTTAAGATAATTGCCCTAAAAATAGGCATGCAACTGGATGAAAAAGACTTGGACTATGTTACTCGTGTTGGTCCCCAGCAGCGACCCGAGGAAAGCCGCACACCTACAAATGATCCTAGTAAAACACTTCCTCGACCTTTAGTCGTCAAATTCCTTCGCCGTTTTCAGCGTGATGAATTCCTTAAAGTAGGGAAAAGTAAGCGGAACCTTAACTGTGCCGATATTGAAGTACCCGGCGTTCATCGCACTCTCTATTTCAACGAACGCCTAACACAGGAAAACCGCCAGTTATTTCGCGCTGCCCGTCTGCGCTGCAAGGAACACGGATATAAATACTGCTGGGTTAAAAACGGATCTATTTACGTTCGGAAACAGGACGGCCATCGCGCTATCGCGATCAAAAACATGGAAGATCTCCTCCATTACGTCGACACCGTTGAATAGCTACCCTCTTCTACGAGCGGACAACTTTTTGGAGATACTACACAAACTACGGAAAATGTTTGTTCCTATTCCTTATCTTATTGCTTATTTATATTTAGTTTCATTTAAGGTTTTTAATATTGGACAACGACGCTTTAAATATTTCCCATCCTCTTCCTACAATCCTACCCCTTACCATTTCATAAAAATAACCACTCTCTTCAATTTACACAAATTTAAAAGAATGACAATCACGGCCCTTAAAATATGTTTCTACCAATTTCTAAACTATCAATATGGTTTTAGTTGATACATTTAAAGATATTGATGAATCCGTAGTTATAAATTGTCATTCTTTTACAACCCTAGAATCCTGCCGAAAGTTCTTCGTAAATGAATCACTTAACTTTAAAATCATGTCGTTGAATATACGGTCTTTCCAAAAAAACTTTGATAATTTTACAGTTGCTTTGCAAAGACTCGACTCAGATATTGATGTTATTGTGCTGACGGAATGCTGGCTTACTGATGGAACGATCATTGACTCTCTTCCAGGTTATATTGCCTATCGCTCCACAACGCAATTGAACAAAAACGGTGGGGTCATAATCTTCGTAAAAAGCACACATGACTCAATTGCAATTGAACCAACACTTCAAGACACTGATCGCCTTTTAGTAACAATAAACAACAATTTAACGGTTCTTGGCATCTACAGGTCGCCCTCAATAATAGCATTAGATCCATTTCTGAATTCCTTAGACTTAGTTCTATCAGAACATAAAAACAAGCCCTGTTTTGTTATTGCCGGTGACCTCAACATAGACATATGTAACGACTCCCATAACCAACTTACTGACTACCTTTGTCTAATGGCCTCCCACAGCTTTTTGCCTGCTATCACGAATCCCACAAGACTCAACTCATGCTTAGACCACATATTCATCAAAAGTCGATACAGGTCCTCCGGACTGGTCTGCACGTCTAGCATTACTGACCACTCTATGGTTATGGCAGGTCTCTCCTTACGACAACCCTCTATAAAGCACACAAGTCAGTGGCGTTCCAAAACAGACATTGATTCTGTTGCTGCTGAGATGTCAGAGACAGACTGGGGTGACGTTACCAATGAACCGGACATTGACAAGGCTATGTCAATTTTTTATTCACTGGTCAATAATATAATAAAAAAACATACAAAAACAGTTAAAACAAGTCGTAAAATGATAATCATTAAGCCGTGGATTACACCAGGTTTGATGCGCTGTATGAGGAACCGCGACAAGTTGCATCAGGATAGCAAGAACGACCCCAAAAACTTAGAAAAACTAAAAATATACTCTAGATACAGGAACTTTTGTAGTAAGCTTCTCCGTAATATTAAAATTGAATATAATAGCCGACTGATAGATGAAAGTAAACAAGACCCTAAGAAACTATGGAAATCTATCAAACTAATTTGTCAAAACCCTAACAAAAGCAATGACTCATCGGCGCTGTTAAACTCATGTCACGATAAGGTCCTTTCACTCAACCGCTGCAATGAATATTTTGTCTCGGTCGGCAAAAAACTCGCTGACAAGATACTGGACAACATGCAAATTACGGAAGAATCTCTGCTGCAATCTTATCATCCTCGTAGATCTATACCACAGTCCCTGTTTCTTTACCCCACCGACCCCAACGAAATCTATACTATAATCTCTAACCTTAAAGTAGATAGCTCTCCCGGCTTGGACAACTTCACCGTACCCCTATTAAGGAAATCATTTTCTTCTATCGTTACTCCTCTCCTTCATTTGTTTAATCTCAGCCTTAGCTCTGGAAAATTCCCTGATTCTTGGAAAATAGCAACCGTTTCGCCAATCTTTAAAAGTGGTTCTAAAACTCTTCCAGACAGCTACAGACCGATCTCCCTACTGAGCATCCTTTCAAAAATTCTAGAAAAGGTTGTAAACAATCGTCTTGTTCCTTTCCTAGATAAACACAACCTGATATCAGACAAACAATTCGGCTTCAGGAAGGGTAAATCGGCTGAAGACGCAGTCACACTGCTTGCAAATCTGGTGTCCTCCCATGTTGACAGTGGCAAGTTTTGCATTGGTGTGTTCCTAGATTTAGCAAAGGCATTTGACACCGTTTCGGTCGATTTGCTCCTCAAGAAAATGGAATCTGCTGGCGTCCGTGGTATAACACATGATTGGTTCAGAAGTTACCTATCCAATCGGAGACAATGCGTGAAAATAAGTAACGAACAAAGTGCACACCTTCCCATCAACTGTGGTGTACCCCAAGGCAGTGTCTTGGGTCCAACATTATTCTTGCTATATATAAATGACATCTTACAACTAGAGTTGAACAACGCTGATGTAATAGCATACGCAGATGACACTGCAATCATATTTTACGGAAATAGCTGGGAAGAAACCTACGCAAGCGCCGAAAACAGTCTAGTAGCCATAAGGAAAGCTCTTGACAGGAATCTATTGACCTTGAACATCACCAAAACTAAACATCTTGCTTTCTCAAAGACCTCAGTTGCTAGGCCCCCACTCACGTGTACCCTACGGTTGCACTCTTGCTCTATGGATAGCTCCTGCTTCTGTAGCTTCATCGAACGTACTCATACAATAAAATACCTCGGAATAACTCTTGATGAAAATCTATCGTACAAAAAACACCTCTCAAACATATCTGGGCGAGTAAGGAAGTTGATCTATGTCATGAAAAGGCTTCGAGATTGTAGCTCACCTGAGGTACTGAAAACGGTATATGTTTCCTTATGCCAATCGATACTTCAGTACTGCATCTCTGTATGGGGAAGCGCTGGGAAAAGTTCATTTATACAGCTAGAGAGAGCGCAACGCGCACTCATTAAAGTCTCCTTAAATAAACCTTTTCGTTTTTCCACTGACACCCTATATCAAGAATTTAAAGTCCTTCGCGTCCGTCAGCTCTTTGTCTTAACCGCAGGTCTTAAGACTCATCGAAGCATTAGATCGCGCTTGGATTATGACAAAATCAGGAATAGACGTGTTTATAGAATTCCCTTAGTTCCAACCTACTCTCACATAGCAAGACGTAGCCCCGCCTTTTCACTACCTAACACCTATAATAAAATTTGTAACAACATCAGTGATATAATTGACAGCAACACATACAAGTGTAAAAAACTAATTCAGAACTGGCTACTCCACTTGTCGTACGATGAAACTGAAGAACTTATTTAATATTTATTTTTTACTTAATAACTCACGTAACATCCCTCCTCTCCTGTCCTCACTCACCTTAATTCCATAACCAATAAACTTAATTCATAAGATTCCCACCGACCTCACCACCTTCTATGCGTCCAAGTCAAATATTTATTCTACTTAATTTGTTAATAACTTTTACACACAAAAATGTACCTACTTATGTCCATAAAACTATTGCTTAGTCTTAACTAGTGCTCTCCTGACACCCAAGACACAAGCCTAGTGCTTAGTTTGGGTCTCACTAGAAATCCCTAAGTATGTAATATTCGGTAAATAAATGATTTATGATTTATGATTTATGATGTAGGCACTCTTGTAGCTGTCGGTTTACTAAGATCATCTTTGAATATAAGCCAATTTACCTGTGTGATATTGAATCCTTCCATACGGGTAACCTCTTTGGGGCGAGCGGACGACTTGTTGATTTCACCCATGGCCTGCGTAGAAAAATAATACAGTTAGGACAGAAATATAGTAGAGTTCATAATACAGTATGCTGAGGTGTGGTGTCGACTTAGAATTTGCACCAACCCAACTCTTCTCTATTTTATCAAAGAATTAGCAAGCTGAAGTGCACTTGAGCTCATATCTCGCGAAGAACCGACAACCGCTAGGGTAAACGTGTTCTTGAGTGGAGACCAAGACTCGGCAAACGTAGTGTAGGACGCCCTCCGGCCAAGTGGGATGACGATCTGCGAAAGACTGCAGGCAGATGCTCGATGCGGCAAGCTGAAGACAGGGCGCTTTGGCGCTCATTAGGGGAGGCCTATGTCCAGCCGAGGACTAATATAGGCTGATGATGATGAAAATCTTCCTGCGGGTGTCGTAAGAGGCGACTAAGGCATATGCCAAAGCAACTCATCTCGCATGTCACGAACGCTAGGAGAGTGCCCTAATGTCATGTTGTACTCCAATCAGTTACCGGAAACACGTGAAATCAGTGTCCGTCAAATTAGCAGCCCTGCTATGCAATTTCGTGGTTTCAACTATGGCAATAAATGTGGCATAAAAAGTGCATCTCAGTGCCCTAAGCAAAATAGTATATATAAATAGTGCTAACACTCAGAAATAGACCTACTGCAGTTTAAGAGGCTCTTAAACCGCAGTAGGTCTACTTCTGAGTTTTGCAGGAGAACTAGATACCGTAATGCACAGATGATTGGCATAGTTCATGATTCATATCTATGGTCAAGATAGCAGCCACAGTGAAAGACCTAAATATCTCCTAAGTACTGGACCACTATTAATTTAGCTTTGGGCACCGGGCGGGATGTCCTATTTATATTTATATGCTTACCCACTGTATAATAGATTTTACGTTTGCAGTTTTTATGTACCTATGCAGATTTTATGTATGCACCCCCATGTACCTGCAACCCACACGCTGTGACATGGTATGTAGTTACCAACAAACCTAGTCCTACAGGTGGGTGGGTATGTACCTTCTACATACACTTTTCTTAATATTTTATCATTAACTTTTACTTTATTTTATCTGCTATGTAAGTTTGTACAGTTATTTACCTATTTTCTGTGCTGTAACTGAGTTCTCTATCTCTCTATCTATCTCTATCATCTATGCCACATTCATTGGCATAGTCGAACCCACCAAATTCCATGGCGGGCTGTTAACTTCACGGTCACGATAAGCCACTTCCTTATTAACACACATACAACCACTACTGAACACGATTACGAAGGAATAGTGGAGGCCCTATTCCTTTACAAGCTTGCTCATTATGCCCCTTTGGGTTATGCTATAATCACCACGCTTGGCTTGCGGATTTCTGATTGAAGTGGAGGGGTAAAAATATTCAGAAGGAAGCTGTCTTTTCTCTGGTAGGTTGTCTTACTCGACTCTTACGACATCCACGGACTAAGGGTCTGTTTCACAATGTCCGGATAAGTTCTGCATAAGTTCCAAATAAGCTATTTGTTACTTATCCGTTGGATAAACATCATTGTTACGTTTCACGACTACCGAAAAGCGCTAACTGTCGTATAAAGTCGTCCATAACTCATTCACTTTTATCCTCCAAATAATTTATGTGTTAGATAGTTAATCAATACTTTATCAGGACATTGTGAAACAGACCCTAAGTAGGATGGGTCGATTCTTATGCGGCGGCAAGTTTATAGGTAATATTAAGTTATGCTTCTTATAGGTATTTACCAGTTCTCCATAAGTGGGTGAGACTCCCCAGGCAATGAGAGAATCGTCCGCCGCTATCAGGATTGAAGTGTTGCTAGTGCCGACCGAACGGATGTGCCAACCTTTGAATTGAAATAACAAACAGTAAGCATTATGAACAAATTATTTATATACGAACATACTTAAACGCAAATTAGATTTGAGGCGGTCAAGTCAGGCTACAAAACTCCTAGTGAGTTGCAAACATTATCAGTAAATAAATTCAAACTTGTTGTCAAAACCTTCATGTGAAAAAAGGCTTACTATAAAATATCAGACTGATAAAAAGCTTGGTATGGGTTTTGCTCCAACTCGAAAAATAACAACTAAAAGGTTAAGGTTTCTTCGTAGCTTCTTTACTTTAGTCTATGTACCAAAGCGACTGAGCTCAAAAATATAACTTTATTTCCGTGTAAGTGTCTAATTTGTCCTTTTCTAACTGTACATTTATTGTATTTATGGAAATAAAGAGTATTTGATTTGTACAATATGTTTGCAATACAGAACTTGAAGTTGTCATGAATTTTTTTGATCCGTCACGGCCAGTCTTAGGGCATGCGGGGTAGGGTTATGGCTTTCCCCTTTAATGATAGGAAACAGGCTAACGAACAGCTCTTGAGAAGCCCACAAGGCTCTCTGAGCGACAGTACATGACTTGAGGAAAGCTTTTCTCGACGTAGAAACCGGAAAAAAGAACTCTAGTTCGTTTCCTGCCTGCATTTGACAATGTATAGCAACGTAGAGTCGAATGTTGAAGACCACTGATGATGATTAAATAATCATAAATAAACGATGTTTGTTTTTTTTTTCTTCAAGAACTCCCTAAGGCTGGTGACTAGAGTTCAAATATGATGGGCGTTAAGTTTTCGGGGAAAGTTGACTCATTAAAGCTGTGGAAGCTAGCTGAGAAAACAAACATATTCGGGCCTATGACTTGTATGAAGTATAGATTACACACCTGCTAAGTCTTGAACTGGTTTCGGGTACATGTTAGCCTCTCCAGTGCGTTTCGTCTGTCCAAACATGTACAGCATACCTGGAATAGATGATATAAAACATCTTGAATTAGTAAAGTAATCATTTATTGCCTGAAATACATGTAAATATAGTACACAGTTCTTATGTCGTTTCAAGAATCAATGTATTTCTACCGACGTGGTATGCAATTTCTGGTTCACAAATGTCACATAATATGTAGTAAAAATTCTTAAATTAGAATTAAATAAGTCAATGGAAAATTAATTAAATTTATATTACTGACAAGACAATAACAAAAACTAAACATATTAAGCCAAGAATTATATTTCTATTCTTTGCTACTTACTATATATACCTACTATTTAGGCCCATTACTAGCCAGAAAAAGTTTATCATTCATGAAATCGTCTACTTTATAATAACATTTACTTTCCAAAGTGGTCTTTAACTTTTGCTGAAACAGTGAACGCGAGAGTTCCCCCGAGTGCTTTGGGCAGTTTATTATAAATGGAAGGAGCCATGCAGAAGATACACTTGCGCATCAATGTTGTCTTTGAATTCGGCATGCAGACTTTGTTTTGATCTCTTCGATTTCGAGGTAGTAAAGTTACTAGTAAGTTAAAAGTTACAAGTAAAGTTTTTATTAATTGAAAACTAGCTCCTGTCCGCGGCTTCGCATACGGTGTTTCCAGTAGCCTATAGATCCAAGTAGCCTATAGATATCCTTCAGATCCTTTTCCAGGTCAACCAACATCTAATTATTGTTGTACGGAACCGTTTTAAGGTTATTTCTATCTCATGGAAACTGATTTAGGGGATAAAAAGTAGACTGTGTGTTATTCCCGGTCAAGACCTACATCTATGCATGGATGGAATGGAAGAATGGATGTTTGTTGGTTTGAGGACCTACCAACATAACTATCCAGGAATTGGGTAGGTATGTAGTGAGTAAAATAGCGACCTGTAATAATCGCAATATAATATTATAAATGCAAAAGTTTGGATGGATGGATGTTACCTCTTCACGCCAAACCTAGACGGGCTCGGGCTGAAAATCTGCACATATGGACCAAATCCTATAAAACGCAGCTAAAAAGCTACTGATGTCTCAAAAGTACAGTAAAGAGAATATTAGCAGCGACACAAGAACCAAACATGCAAGGTATGGCGCCTGTTTTACCTGTATTTATTACTAGTGTACGCCGTGTTTTTATGGAAATTTAAAGGTGATTCCTATCCCATGGGAACTCATTTATGGGATAAAAAGTAGCTTATGTTTGTTTGCATGATAGAATTACCTCTATAATTTCAGCCCAATCAGTTCAGTAGTTTTGGCGTGAAGAGGTAACATCCATCCATCAAAACTTTTGCATTTATAAGATTATTACAGGTCGCTATTTTACTCACTACATACCTACCCACTTCCTGGATAGTTATGTAGGTAGCCTATAACAAATGTAATCTCTTAGAGTAATGTTATGTAGGTATAGTTCGCGTCATGTAAAAGAACTCTGGCGGTCAAGCTGCGCATTAGGCGATTTATAGGTTTATTTGGTGGTACGCGGTGGGGCGCGGGGCGGGCGCGTCACGCGCCGCATGCCTGCCGGTGCGCTATTGGTTCGCGTTGTGCGTGTTTTACATAGAAAAGTGAGAAATGATTTTTGAGGTATATTGTTTTATGACGAGAGAGGCGGGTAATAAATAATGCTGTTGATAATTTAAAACAGTGCATGAAACGCGCCGCAGAGGCAACAAAATGTAAATTTTTTATAATTAGATTAAACATTCCAAACGGAATCGAACATATTTTAAATTTTATCTCATATTATTTTTTAATAACCAATACCAAGCCGCGAGCGAAATATTAGTTAAAAATAGGCTTAACAAATTGGCATAGTAGGTACTATCATGCGCGAGTGTACCCATGCGCGAACACACCCCCCTTCCACTCTCTTCCAGCGTTCTTTTTACGTGACGCGACCTATACCATACGCAGTTTCGCATTCGAGGCTATGACAGAGTTCATAGAGATTTGCGCGACGTATACCTGCTTCATTGACAGCGAGGCTGTAGGTGGCGCCGCAGTGCACCGAACGCACGCCGCGCGACTGCGTCTCGAAGAACTTGATGAGGCGAGGCACGCGCTCGTCCTTCTGCTCCGCGTGGCCGAGCCGGCCGAACCCGCCGAAACCCCAGCTGTAGGCACGCTTGTTGCTGTCGATTGCCACCTGAGAATACCAAACAAATCCATACTTAATCATTACATCTATACTAATATTATAAAGAGGAAAGATTTGATTGTTTGTTTGTATTGAATAGGCTCCGAAACTACTGGGCCGATTTGAAAATTCTTTCACCGTTAGGAAGCCTTCTTTTCAGGAAGTGACATAGTATATATGTATGTATTTTCCATAGTATAAGCCTCCTTATCGATTTCGATGACGGCGACCCTCGAGATTACGGATTCTATAGTACAGGGCCCCAATTCACCCCCGGGTGTCGTAAGAGGCGACTAAGGGATATCCACCGGGGGTGGGCAGCAGCGCCCCCTGCAGAACAATACTACCACCGATCTGCGATCCCCAACCCGCATGTCCAGCGTGGGGATAGGGGCATTACCCTCATGTGATAAAAGCCAATAAGGCGCTTATCAGAGGGAGGCCTGCGTCCAGTAGTGGACCAATACAGGCTGTTGAGGGTGTCTCAAAAGAAAAAAGAGAAATTCTCGGAAGCAGACCGCGGGTTGTGCATTCGTTTTGCGAAAACGGTCATCGAAACGTCGTTTTTATTAGAATTATTAAGGTTTTTGTAAAATTCTCGAGCATTCATCAGCGCCATAAAACGTGCCCTACCGTATGGTTGTTCCCACAAGCAAAGTCCACGATGTCGACGTCCCGCACGGGCGTCACGTGTCCGTCCTTTGACTTCTCGAAGAATAAAGCGACATGCTTCGGCGCTGTCTCGAAGTGGAATGAGAGCTTTGTCGACGTCAGGAAGTATTTACCGTCGGTGTTGTGACCTGTAATAGAGATTTTGACTCATTTTTAGGCAAGCAGCGGCGCAATAACAGATGTGATGTTTTTTTCAAAAACCAAAAAGCGATTTCGAAATACTGAACATATACAGTTATTAAGTTTTTCGGGAGAGACGGGAGTGGAGAATAGTAATCCCTCGGGATTAATTTTTTTTATATGAGGAGCTTTATCTATACAAAAGCGATCATCAGATACCGACTGGCTAAGATCGAGTACCAAATATCCATAGCAAAAAAGTTACAGCCGAATTGAGATCTACTGCAGTAGAAACTGACAACCAATAAAGGCATGTCTAAAGCTGAACACGCACCTGTCCGCGGCGAACGAGCCGCATTTTAGTAAAATCCTCTAGGTATACGGATTCCATCAAAAAACTTCGGCGCGCTCGATGCTTGCGCCGCGTTCGGTGCGGTCGATGCGTTCGGGACGGATGACGGCATCCGTATTCATTCAGTCCATCATCGGTTCGCGTGTGCAGTGCACGTACCTACTTGCAAGCTTTTGCACATAACAATGAACGATTCGAATTTAATTGTAATCCATCCGGGTGTTCCTTGACACTTCTCAAGTTTTTTTTTCAAGTTTAATCATGAATCCACACTCTTTTTGTTCTTTCATTTTCTTCTTCCACTTATAATAGGCAATCGAAATTAACCGGATCAAGTTCTATAATCTTTTACAGTTATAATGATAAGATTATTAACACTCCGGAACCGTGGTCCCACTGCGATGTGAAAACTTTTTCGTGGTCCCACCAAACACACACTTGACCGTTCAACATTATGGCTCTGGGTGCAATTATATATATGTCGTGGCCATATCCTAGAATTGATCACTTCATGATGTGACCGACCATTTCAAGAAATGGAAAATACGCGCTGGCCATATCATGATGTAGTCAGGCCAGATCAATGAATAATCAGCGTTTAACGATATGAAAAGCTAAACGCACGGCTACTTCATGATAAGGTCACACAATATCATAAAATAGTTACATTATCCACCGTTAGAGGCGCTGACATTGTTTTGTTTTGTTTTTGACATCTGTGGTTTTTGAGTGTTTGTTTGTTTCTGTTCTGTGATGCATCATGTCGGCGGACAATTATTTAGTTAAAAAAGGCGAATAATAATGTGCAAATAGAAGACAAAAATGAAGTAAGGAGCCGTTACGATAAAAAACTACAGGAATTTTATAAAAGTCACTCGAAAAACGAGCATAACGTCTAAACTGAAAGCCAACTGCATTAAGCTATTTTTAATTATAAAGTTCCTTCCTAATTCGAATTTTTCATTAAACCTTTTCATCATCATCATCAGCCTATATTAGTCCACTGCTGGACATAGGCCTCCCGTGATGAGCGCCATAGCCTTAAACCTTTTAATGTCATGGAATAACTACATAAATGATATGGCCAAACGTTGATAGAAATATCATTAAACGTTGATGCTTAAACGATATAGTCAGTTTTAGCTGGCCATGTCATGAAATACTACCATTTCATGAAATGGTCGATCACATCATGAAGTGATCAATTCTAGGATATGGCCACGACATATACACACCCTTTCAGTCACAGAGTCGCCCCGAACCCCCCCCCCCCCCCCGGCTTCGCGGGGGTTCGTTAGGAGTAAGTTAATGTTGACCCCCCCCCCCCCCCCCCGGACGGTCAAGTGTGTGTTTGGTGGGACCACGAAAAAGTTTTGTCCCACCAGTGGGACAACGGTTCCGTCACTATTATTAATCTCCTCTCGAGTTTCATAGAATACGTCTGTTCAATGATGAATACGATTCGGCGCGTTCGCTGCGTGCGGCGCGATCAATGCTTGCGCCGCATTCGTTGGCGGATAGGTGCGCCATGAGGAAATTCGATGACTGCACCGCGTGCGGCTCCTGCGGCGCGGACGGGTGCACGGTCACCTTTAGCCATGAAGTCAGTTGAAAAGAGACACTCCTCTTATGGCGGTCCTTCAACAGCAGCGTTCGTCTGTGATGTTACAATCCAAGAATCTATTTAGTGCATCCGCCTGTAGGTGCTCACAGAGGAATGCTCCTGGTGACGAACCGCCTTTACATATAATATAACAATACGTCTAACGCGTTCACCGCCAAACATCAGCGATACGACCAGGAGAGGCGCGTTGCTGTATGCGCAGTCCAACATCAGCGTGTGCGTCGCTGGCACTCAATGTGTTAAGGACACTGTTTAGAAATATTCAAACATATTAACAATAAGAGAGCGCAATGCGCGCTTTTTTGTGGAAGGATAGGTATAGATTTCGCGTACATAGGAGCGGGACAGAGCATGTAACGTATATCGGACATTACAGTTGGAACGGTATAAGCGCAAAAATCAAATTTTTGCTAATTTACAAGAAAACTACACAACTTATGAAGAAAATGGTTCAAGGAACCATGTAATTAGTTATAACAATAACCTACGACAAAACATAGGTCATTTCAATAGACCGCTGGGTTCCTGAGGTCTCGAACAAATTATGTGTAAACAAGTCCACTTCCATGATTATTTTATATCGTATATTTTTTTCTCAATAAATTGTGTTGTCACGTTTAAGTAACCAAAGAAAAAGTGTTGAATTTTATGTTATTTGAGTTAGATAAATATATAACTCTTTATTGTACCACACAAACACAAAATACAATACAGAAGGAAATGCTGAGAATCAAGGAAGTACAAACGGTGGCCTTATCGCTTTGAGCGATGTCTTCCAAGCAACCTTGGGATGGACCCCATGAGTACTGAGATCTAGGCCTAGTTTAACAACCAAACCGGTTAGGTTCGCCCCTTAATATGTAATTACTTGGAAATTAATGATAGCGTAGAAAGTGATATTTGTGTATCTGTCTATGGCATTGCATCTCACAAACTGATGAACCTAACTATATCAGGGGAATCTGTGTCATATTTTGACTATATTTAATACTGGTATTCTATAATTGAGAATTACCAAGCTGTCCATATTCCGGGAGGCCGAAGGAGTGCAGTTTCCCATCACAGTCTAGAATCATCGAAAACTCAGCGCCACAGCCCACCTTCACTATCGGCATTCCACTGCAAACAACAATAATACAACAAGGTGAGCGATCTGCAGATATTTGTTCCATACCTGGGTGATTTCTATGTATAACTTAGCCGACCAGGCGAACTTCGTACCGCTCTCACCTTCTAAACCTTCCCTGAACTTCCACAAATATTTCCAGACCAAAATTAGCGAAATCGGTCCAGCCGTTCTCGAGTTTTAGCGAGACAAACGAACAGCAATTGATTTATAAGAATGGATGGATAGATGGATGGATGTTTGTTACGTCTTCACGCTAAAACTTCTGAACACATTGAGCTGAAATTTTGAATCGTGTAGCTCTAAGCCTGGAATCAAACATAGGCTACTTTTTATCCCATAAATCAGTTTCCGTGGGATTGAAATTACCTTTGAACTTTTTCATAGAAACAACGCGTGCTAAGCCGCGGGCAGAAGCTAGTCACAGGACTACCTGACTCACTGACAGACAACGCACAGCCCGAACCACTGGTTCTAGAGGCTTGTACGCATAACGCGTACGAAGTCGCAGGTTACAGCTAGTAGTAAATATGTTAGTAAATAACTTCTTGTATTGTTTTCCGGAAAGTGATCATCGCGTCGCCTTTTCCGCTTACGTAGGTCAATATGAAAATATGTGAGACTTACGTGTAGCGGACTCGAGTAGGCTTCAGTATTTGCAGTTTGGTGGAGCCCACGCCGCATTGGCCGCTTTTATTATCTCCGCAGGCATACACCGTGCCAGTATCTGTTACATAAAAACATGATTAAATACTATAACTACATGATGAAGACATTAATGAATGAATAAATACATGATTAAGACTAGATAAAGAAAGAGGTAGATCTAGGTGTGCGTGACGGGCACTCAGTCCTATTTAAAAGAAATACCCTGTAATGACTGGGAAGGACACTTACGGAATTAATAGGGCGCAAATTTGTGAAAAAGACAGGCATAGGATTTCGCGTTCATAGAAGCGGGACAGAGTATATCTTTTTGGAAAGGCGTAATCGCAAACATCATGTTTTTGCTTATTTACAAGAAAACTACAGAAAATATGAAAAAACTGGTTCAAAGAATCAAATAATTACAACAAATAGTTAAAACAATCTAATAACCTATTAAATTAAATAAATAATAATTTATTTAATTTAATACATAATGTAGACCTTAAAAAAGAAGAACACTTAAACAGATGGATCTTTAAGTTAAAGTGCTTAACTTGACCCATTCAATTTATAATTTAAGATTTCATGGTTTTCCTTTCATTTAATTTATTAAGTTTGAAAAAAAAATCTAATAACCTACGAATCAAAACATAAGTCATTTCAATTTTCCTGATCCCTTGAGCACTGAGATAGACCTAACCTGGTTTGACATCTATTTGTTATGATCAATAACTTCGAAGTAAGGTCACAAAATGTGACCTACAGGACTCCCCAGGGAACAATTGTCTGGCCGTTAATTTTATTTAAATAATATCAATAAAATAGGTCTATGTGGGCACTTAACCATCTATGCCGACGATACGTGTCTTTTTTATTTTCATAAATCTATTGAAAACATAATGACTCACGCTCAGAGGGACCTAACATACTAAACGAATGATTAAAATTTAATCTCTTGACAATCAATACAAAAAAAAACATCATACGTGATATTTGCTGCAATAAAGAAACCTATCCCCGATTTCCTCCTTCTTGTCTTAGACAATGATATCAATATACGGAGTGATAAAGAAAAATACCTCGGCTTATGGTTGGATGACAAACTAACGTGGAAATCTCACATCAATCACGTCAAGTCATAGTTAACAACCTTATTAACATCATTACGGCCTTATTAATAGCACACTGTATTCCAACCAAAGCACGCTCAATTATTTATAATTCCTTAGTTAAAAAGCACTTAAATTATATTATCGAAATTTGGGGATCGGCTGCTAATACAAATTTAAATCCTCTAGAAACGACACAAAACAAAATTATAAAAACTTTATATCACATTTAGAAACAAATATAAACTAGAATTAGCTAAAGCACGTACTGATTACGGCAGGAAAACAATTGTTTACGAGGGTGACCAGTTATTTAATAGCTTACATAACGAGATCAAGGAATGTGCTAGCATAAGCATGTTCGAAACAAAATAAAAAAAAAACATTTATAGCTTCACTATTACATAAGGCATAGCGTAAACTCATTATAAGTAAACATTTTTATGAGAAATAAACATCTTTACACCGAAACCTGTTAGATTTTCCTGTTAATGCAAACAAAAAACTTAATAATTTAACTTTTTAATTTGTTTGGCTTTGCGCAATTTTTACTAAGAAATGTTTGTAACTTCATTGTTATAATTAACAATTGAAGTGGACTGAAGTTTTTCCATTTTAATTACTGAAACCGTAAAAAAGACTGACTTTATTACGACTCCGAATTGGTCAACCCAGATTTCAAAAATTTTAGGTTTTGTTACCAAGATTAGACACTTCTAACCACAACTGTGAATGGATTTTATTTTCCTAAATTTGAGCTTAAAAACCAGAATCTTTGATTGAAATCGTTTAAACCCCTTTACTTATAAACCTCTCCCAAAGCAGTATTTTGTCCGCTTCTGCCTTATGTAATCAAAGAAAACCAACTATCAGCACATAATACACATCTACTGTTGAACATGCCAAACAAGAAGATTTTGCCATATTCCGTGCTTGGCAGTCTCTCAGTGATTGCTGTACGTGTTAAATAATAAGAAAGATCGGAACGTAGGCTACTATGTCTTTGAATAATATGCAGAAGGAAGCCTTCAACACGTAATAAGTTGTAACTCAACAACTCTTAACAGTTATGAGGTATTGTGAAATAAATTTTCGTTTTAATATTACGAGTTAATTGCCGCCGTATTTAAACTACCTGTAACGAAGAGCGTATGATGCCTGCCTACAGCCGCATGTATGATGTTCTTGCCAACCAACTCCGGTATTAGCTCTGGCGTGTCTCGATTGTTTGTGTCACCAAACCCGAGTTGACCTTGGTTGTTGCGACCTGTAAGAAAAGTAGTTTTAGTATAGTCACAGATATTATAATACTATACTAGTAGTATATAATACTATACTATACTAGTAGTATATAATACTATACTATACTAGTAGTATAGTATTAGGCTTGGATCTAACGGATCACCGACCACAGCTATCGGTGACGATAGTGCGATAGTTTTGATAGTGATGTAGTGAATAACATAAAAAATGCTTTATTTCCATAACAATCTTATGGACATTTCATACAATCAAAATCTTATATTTTAAAACAAAATAATACTCTGAAATATAATATTATAATGAGGAAAGATTTGATTATTTGTTTGTATTGAATAGGCTCCGAAACTACTGGACCGATTTGAAAAATTATTTTACCATTAGAATTCACATAGGCTACTTTTTACCACGGGAAAATGCTTCATTCCTACGGGATAACGGGTAATAGGACAACCGGTAGCAAGAATGCAGCTAGTTCGAAAAATGTGTTAGTTATGTCTCAGTATGTAAGTTATACAGATAAACTAACTACTAAAGAATCTGGGAGGTATACATACCAAACGCATAAGTCTCGCCATTCTCAGAGATCAGTATGGAATGCCCGGCAGAGCAGTGACTCGCGATGAAACGATACTGAAAAATCAACATCAGATTTGAATTTGAAGCAAACATTTGTTTATTTTGACATGTCAAATACAATCGGCCACCATTTCAGCCTGATAAGAGAGAGACAGATGCTCCTCTGGTCTTTCGTGGTCCCATAATGCCATAACGCATGAGGTGGCTACATCATAAGCCTTTGCATCTGTGCTAGATGAATTAAGCAGCATCAGCGCGGCATTTGCGTTCGTGACTGTTCGTCGTACACATGCACATATTATTTAAAACTAGGCTGGGGTGATAATTAATAGGGGGGTTAATTTTTCCTGAATTCTTCTGTCCCGCTTATCGACCAGCTATCGAGTTTTTCCTACTACGAGTAACGTGACGACTTCTGTTGATCAGCGGGCGAAGGTCCGCCTGCGACGTAGGAGGTTGCAGGTTCGACTCCCACCTTGGGACAAATGTTTGTACGATCTGCAGATATTTGTTCAGGGTATTTTCTATGCATAATAAATAAATATCTATCTATGTAATGTAGACAGATTATTGCACCTCCGCCGTCAAAACATATAAAGCAATTATTGTAATGTATTACAAGCAGTTACCCGCAACTTCATAATAAATAATAATAATAATAAATAATGCTGGACAATTCACACAGCTAGCCCCAAGGTAAGCAAAGCTTGTGTTATGGGTACTAGATAACTGATATACATAATAATATACGAGTACATAGATAGATATTTTTTATTATACATAGAAAACGACCAGAACACCCTGAACAAATATCTGCAGATCGTACAAATATTTGTCCCGAGGCGGGAATCGAACCCGCAACCTCCTGCGTCGCAGGCGGACCTTCGCCCACCGCGCCACAGAGGTCGTCATGGTAAGTAATATAGGTTAGGGTGCCTAACTTATATTACTTACTATTGGCAATAATGCATAACTTTATCTATTGGCCTCGATAGTTAGTTGATCTCGCAAATCGCAACAACTGTTTTTATATAATTACTGCCTGTTGTAAATGTTCAACATTGTGTAACATACTTTTTTAACGGACAGGCTCTGTCCCCCCAACCATCCGTTTTTCTTCCTTACAGGGACTTTGCCCTCCCCAGCCCCCAGATTGCTAGCTGTTCACCTCGCTAATCTACATATACAACTGTTTTTGCTAACTCACTGTCTGTTGTAATTTTTACTGGACGTGATATTTATTATGTACATGTATGGCATTGCATGATGTATATCAGTTATTTAGTACTCATAACACAAGCTCTGCTTAGCTTGGGGCAAGATGATGTTGTCTGAATTATCTGGCATTTTATTTTTAAAAGTATCATACAGTAGTTGTATTCATACCAATATTATAAATCCAAAAGTAACTCTCTCTGTTTGTTACCTTTTCACGTCTGAAGAACTGAAAGGATCTATGTAATTTTAAAAATTGACTTATCATGACACTGATGTCGATTCTGTTGTTTTAGGATTCCTAACTTAAATTTTACGATTTCTAAATTTTCTAAGTTAGGTAGATCTAAAAATCATGGTATTCTCGGTACACATCCTAAAAATACCTAATTAGAACGTGTTTAATAATCGCAAAACCTCTCTGAGTTGAGTAATTATCTATAGGTTTTTGGAGTGAAATCTTTTAGCATTTTGCCTTTGAATTTTAATAATGACCAAATTAGATGCCTCCTAAATGTAGACGTTTCTAATCATAGCTAAAATGTAATGCAAAGAATAGTTGGCGATTGCAGTTCGGTGGTAGAATTGTTCTGCAGGGGGCCCTGCTGCCCGCCCCCGGTGGATATCCCTTAGTCGCCTCTTACGACACCCGCGGGAAGAGTTGGGGTGGTGCAAATTCTAAGCCGGCACCACACAGCTAAATAGCACAGTTAAATACTCACAAAAAAAGCTTTTTGGCATTGAGTTTGTTGTCAATTCAGACAGTAGTCCACATTCTGACAAAAATTCAATGACAAAAAAGTGAATTTTAGGTTAGTATTGGGGACAGGTTTACGAATATTGTATCTTGAGATTTTAGTATAGCTTAGCCACCTGGTGTAAAGTGAGGCAATGTCTGTTTTCTGGATTTTACCGTAATGGTCGCGTGGCAGTTGGGATCAGTTAAAATAACTTAGGTACAACCTAAGCCAACACGCTAACATAGCTGCCAGCCAACCTATAATCTTGCCTCGACCAGTTTCAATTGCTTACCAGTCTATCGGTGAATTTGTGGAATGTGTAGAGATTTGGATGTGACCGGGCCGTAGAGTTGCACTCCCTCTTGGCAACAAGGTCCCAGGATACGAGACCAGCAATCATCAGCACTCCTGGAGGCTTGTAGAAAGACTTCAACAGCTCCTGAAATTCAAATGTCAAATAAGTTGTCATGATTACTACAATAACTCTTATTACAATAACTTTGTGTGAAAATATAAACATTGAAGAGCAAAGACTGGCCTGTTTAATTATACAGTTCGTTGCCTCTCATCCCTGCAGTCTACATGGTCCTCTTTGGCTTCCTCTGGCCGCAATGGTATGTGAAAAACTTTGAAGAGCAAAGACTGGCCTCTTTAATTATACAGTTCGCTGCCTCTAATCCCTGCAGTCTACAAAGTTTTTCACGTACCATTGCGGCCAGAGGAAGTATTTGTGTATTTTCTAAATTAATAAGTAATTATTCCTTGTTATTTTCTATGTTAGAAAACAGTTAAACACCTTATTGTATAGAATGCATGATTAAAATGCGACAATTGTATGTCATTTTAAAAGTACATACAAGTCGATTTTGTTAGATTTTTTTTTACAATTAGTGGGCTTACATTTAGTTCGCTGAAAACAAACTGCATAGATCTCAACTATTTATGTGTATTTTGTTAATTCTTTCTATTAGGCAGAGGCCAAACAGGTGTAATTTTGTAGGTGAGAGTTGTGTTAAATGAGTCTCTTCATATAAGTCCTGTTTGAGCCACACAATGAGTAGTTATTTCTGCTGAAAGGAAACATTTTATGCGACTCACAACTCATAAAATTATGCTTGATTAGCCTCAGCCTTCGTTTTTATTTTCTAAGTAAAGGTAAAAACTGTATTACCTCTGGTAGTTTCATAGTGGGCTCGTCGGGTAAAGGTGAGGGTGTGCGGGTTCGCTCAGCCTGGGGAGTTTCTTCTATCGACGAGTCGCTGTCCTCATTGTCACTTGGAGCCTTCTTGTTACGGCGCTTGGCAGCCTGCTTCGAAGGGTTTACAGCTGGGCGCTTGCGGCCATTGTTCTTCACTGCTAAATTGGCACTGTAGATTGCAGAATACAATTTTAGGACATATTTATAATAAATTTCTGATTGCAGCATAAAATTTAGTGTGTGTTCATCTAAGTTTGTCTGTAACAAGTAAAAGATTTTTAGTTCATTTTTCTACCTTTTTATCATCAGAAACTAGGATTTGCTCAAGGCCTGATAATATATAATATCTGAATAAAACATAGCCTGTCTGCAGCACACTTATGTAATGTTGTATGTTTTTATAAAAAACTATCACAATCAGACCAGTGGGGTCCTGTGATTAACAATTTATAAACAAGGATACAATCTTTTTCTCTTATATACATCCTACTAATATTATAAAGACAAAAGTTTATGCCAATGTGAAAATGTTTGGCCGATGATAACACCACAATACTGAATGGATCGGGCTGAAATTTTCCTCACTTAAAGATCTGGACCTGAAATAACATATAGGCTACTTTTTATTACAGAAAATGTGTGCTAAGCTGCAGGCACAAGTTAGTTATTTATAATGGTAAGTACATTAGGTACCTTTTGGGCATTGTGCAGATGTTTCTTGTCAATTTTTGTTCAAATGTACACCCTGAAATATTTTTTAAAACATTAAGTAATTAGAAACCTACTTTATATAAATGTATAAGAGGGACCATTATCCATCATAGAGGTGTACATAGACACAATTTCATAAGTTGATACGTAAGAGGATGTTTGCTGTAACTGTAATCTAAATGAATTATTTATAAAATTGATTTAATTTTTTGCTAGATTATGACAATTTTAGAGCAAATTGTTTAGACATATCTTCGTAATTATTCTTTCAGAATTTATATGTATATATTCAATGACTGATAGAGAGGAAAAGGCATAACCATGCATGTGGATAAATGCGATGGTATTCTATGATGCACAAAAAACAATAGGTACATTTTCAACAATGAACGAAAACCGTTAGAATCAACACAATGCAAAGTTCCTGTAAAAGTGTCTTCATTGACGTGTTATGAGTTTGTTTACTGCCGAACGGGATAAATCCACATATCAGAAGATCGCAACATTACCATGGCCAGGACTGGTGGATATAGGTGGGTAAATTATGAAAAAAAGCGTGCCGCTGTAGAATTTTAATCACATGCGGTCCCGTTACATGATAATAAATTGCAACTACAACAAGGTTTATATCAGCCTCTTATCACAAACGCCAATAACTTTAATTACCGGTCAAAACAATATGTATTTAATTATAGTTACCTACAAATTCACAAACTGTAAGCTTTTTCCAGGATCGACTCACCAACCAACAACAGCCAACTGACACAAACTGAAACAAAACAACACAACACAACACAGAGTTGCCATCTACCAGAAAAAATTATGTGGTTGGTTAGATCATTTTAAAAGTCGAAATATTCTGTCTACTAAAAGCCGTCACACACAGAAGCCGGGGCCGGGCCGGAGGCGAAGGCGTGCGAGCTGTATCATAATGGGCCTGCCACACACTCGACGAGTGGCGTGGGAAGTAGCGAGGAAAGTAGGCAGAGACGTAGTGTGGCAACGTTACTCGTCATGCCACTCGTCATGCTCCTCGTCCTGCCCATCGCTCCCTATTTTGTCGGTTTTTGGACCGCGAGTCAAAGGACCGGCAATACGAGCGCGAGTGACTGTCCACATACTCGCGCGGCCGCAGTTCGTGCCGAGCGCTCACGCGAGACGCACGTTTTTGTTTTCGGTTTATATTAATATATTAGGTACTTCGATCGTTCTATTGCGATGAATAGATCTCGTCCACCATCTCCGTTGGCGAGGACGCCGACGACGTCGACGATGTATATTGCTTTGTAGCATAACATTGATTGGGCGAAGGTCTGCCTGCGACGCAGGAGGTTGCGGGTTCGATTCCCGCCTCGGGACAAATGTTTGTACGATCTGCAGACATTTGTCCAGGGCGTTCTGGATGTTTTCTATGTATAATAAAAAAAAAATCTATATATGTAGTGTATTGTATTATGTATATCAGTTATCTAGTACCTACCCATAACACAAGCTCTGCTTAGCTTGGGGCTAGATAATGCTGTGTGAATTGTCCAGCATTATTTATTTATTTATTTATTGATATAATTAGCTATACTACAAATACACGCACTCGCTGCCACCACAGTTTCAACGTCCATTGTGTAGCAACGACGAATAGACAAGTGCGGCGCGTAGCGATTAATTGCGCGAGTAGAGCAGTGTGTGGACAGACAGGGCAACATCGCGGCAGCGATGCGGCAGCGCGAGGAGCATGACGAGGAGCATAGTGTGGCGGGCGCATAAGAATTTATATGAAAGACTACACACACACCGCAAGCGGTGGCGAAGCGGTGCAACTGCAAGGCCGTGGCGGGCCGGCTCGGTGACACAAACAGTTGGCGTGCTTGACGCGGCGCGGAGCCGTGGCGGCGGCGGCGGCGCGGTGGCGAGGCGGAGGCGCGTGCCGTGTGAGGGTTGTATTTCAGCAAGTTTTTATTTACAAAATTTTAAGCTTATGACCCGAATAAGGCGCTAAATAAAATGGACTATCTGTACCGAAAAAAATATTTTACTATTCCAACCACATCGTTGTGCATACGATTGCCGTATAATAGATTATAAAAATGATTTAAAAAAGGACATGTTTACAATAATGCGACGCCGTGACCTACACACGAGGCTCGAAAACGCCTCCGCGACGTCGCCACGTCTCTCGCACGCCTGCAGTGTGAAGACATCCGCACCGCGAACGCCACGCCTGGCTCGGCTACCGCCCGTCTCCGCTCCTCTTCCGGCTTCTGTGTGTGACGGCTTTTCTGTAACTTATTGTACCTATCTAATTACGTATTATTGACATTCCATGTAGCGGTGAAAAACTAATTTTAGATAAAACTGATATTGTAGCTAAACAAAACGTTTTGCCGCCTAGTGCTGCCACCAAAAAAATCTAGCACTTACCTACACTACATCAATCGTGCTACACGGTAACACCACAGTAGATAAATGTATATTTTTTATAGTACCTAGTAGGTTCAATTCATTAAATAGGCTTCATAATCTAAGGTAAGTACCTACAATCAATCAGCCATTTACCGATATTCTAACTTGTATTGCTACCTAACGTCATTTAAAGGAACTTTGCATCAACCAATCTCAATACAAGTTTCTAAAAAAATCCGGGTGATGGCGCTATAATAATTAGCATTATTATTATGATAATTAAAATACCGCGCATACCTAATGCGCGGTATTTTCGATATAGTCCATCTACGTTCATGAATCTTTATGTAAACTGAATCGCGAATTAACAAAATATTTCATTCATCCAAACTTATATTTCATGAGTAGTAAGCTTTGCAGGTTGCTTCTATGGTTTATTGACGTGACAACGTCTTATAATTCGATAGAGCCGGCTGCACGCACGAAAAAACATGACGTCATGCGGCGTTACCTCATGCGGCGTTACCTCGCTCTTTTCTTAAGACATTGTCACGTTCAACTATCGTCAGTAAACCGACTTTACAGACAACCAATTTTTTTTTTCTTTGTGACATCTCAGATCAGAGCAGAAAAACGAGCTAAGTGAGAGGGTTTCAAAGTATCATGGAAGGTGTAGGTACCTACTTGGTACTAGTTTGTCCTTGTCTAGCAAGTTGCCAACGCCAAATCAAATTTGGTAGGTACCTACATAAAGGTATAATGTTGGGAGATTATAATGTTGGGATCTTCAAAAAATTAAACGTAGGTACAAGTAGTTTATTTTAATTCTATAGTGATACATTTTTTTATCACACAAGTAGGTGCTTACACCGGCACGGGAAATTGGCCACTCACAGTTTTTGCGATAGTAAAATTCATGATTTTTTAGTTTTTCTATCAATAAGGAAGTTTCCAATTTTTTAAATAATTTTTTTTAAATAGATGGATGTACCGGCCTAGAACCAGCTAAGGACAAATTTTCACTTTAACATTTTGTTATTTAGGTTAGGTGCGATTTGCTTATAGTTTACCTAATATTTATATTATGCTTTGTTTTATTAAAGTTAATATTAGAAAATAAGAACGCTGAATTCCTTTTTTTTTTTCTTAATATATATTTAAGTCCAAAAACTGGAGTGTACCTTATAAATTATAATGACCAGCCAGCCCCAGTAGTTGACAAGTTTTGTACCAAAAGTTGACCATTTTCCAAAAGTAGTCTTAGATGCCTACTAGGGCTTGCAAATATTCGAAAATTTTGATATTCGAATATTCGTTTTTTTTTTGGGTACTATTCGAATATTCGAATAATAGAAACAAACTATATTATTATTAAAATCTCATGTTTTATATTCTGTAATTAATTAAAATTAAAAATTGACAAAAGGTTGTAACGAGACTTTGCCGATTTACACGCACAATCAATCACACATTCTTAGTAAAAACAGTCTTCAAAATTTAGGTGAGTTGGTATTTTAACAACATCCTAGTAACTAGTAGTTCTACGAACAGTAAACCTCGCGAGCACTGATTCTTTTCAACAATGAATTTACTCACAGAAAAACAGATATATTTCTG
Organism: Eupithecia subfuscata; assembly: GCA_963564075.1. Taxonomy (NCBI): domain Eukaryota; kingdom Metazoa; phylum Arthropoda; class Insecta; order Lepidoptera; family Geometridae; genus Eupithecia; species Eupithecia subfuscata. The sequence continues at coordinate 18,226,574 of OY751095.1, forward strand.
TGAATTTACTTAGATATTAGGTACTAAAGTTATTTAAAACGGGATATTTAGGTAGGTTTTTTTAATTCCTGTTTGTTTTTTGTAATTCCTGTTTGTTGGTAGGTGTATAAATAAATCAGAGACGTTTAGTAGCATTAGCGCCATCTATACAATTGATTTCTTACTTTCGTAAGCTGGCAGGCATGCGTGGCCGTGCTACATAGTTCTCTCGAGGAGTTACAAACATGTTCTAATTGATGGCACTGTACTGTTTTATGTTCTCTTGCTGCATTTTGCGGAGCTATTCTGCTCGTCGTACCAAAAATCCTGATCAGATCTTTACCAAATTTTTATGAGAAGAATTAAAAACAACAATCTTTCAAATAAAAATAATTATCGAAATCAGATGTCCTAAAGCCGAGATATTCTGAAGCTCCTTTTTTGCCTTTTTTGGAGGAAATACGCCTTTAATCAAAAAACCCCGACGACAAAATATTCTATAAAATAGTAGAATCTGCACACCAAGTTTCGTACCGATCGGTTGTGAAAATACGACCTGTAGAGGAGTACGGACATACTGATAGAATTGCTAATTTTGCTAGACTTGAAGGAGAGACTTTCGCTCACTTCGTTCGCTCGGTCAATAAAGCCGAAAGATTGTGAAATCTGATAAATTTAATCTTGATCTGTTCAGTACTACTGAACAGATCAAGATTAAATTTGGCGTACGTTTAGAGCAAAGTCTAACTTAGATAATAAATTATTCTGAAAATACGCGTGCGAAGCCGCGGGCAGAAGCTAGTCTACAATAAATTAACAAGTAATTAAACACGATAAGTAACGGTAACATAGCTACAGGGACGGAAAACAAACTTAAAAACAAAATCGAAGTTTCTGATTCGTTTTCGTGCAAACGCTAATCTTATGCAATCGACTTAAAAGTTGGTTTTGCACGACAACGAAAACGAAATTTCGAATTTCCTGTTCAGAAAGAAGAATACAAATAGGATACGCGAATGCCCTATGCAGTCGCACGCGGCATTCCTGAGTGTTTCCGAACTCGGGAACCCTATAACTTTGTCATTCTGTTAACCAGAACGACGTAAACTTGTATGGATATATCTCGCGGACTTATTAGTGGCATTTTATGCACATCGGAGTTCTGAAATTGGTGTTATTGATTTGAATCGAATATTCGAATATTGCAATTTCAGTATTCGAATATTCGAACTGAATTAACATTCGAATTATTCGAATATTCGAATGCAAGCCCTAATGCCTACCCTTGAGCGTTAGATCATTAAAAACAGGATAAATTAATGGAATAATTACCTCGTTAAATAGGTACAGAACAAAAACTAAAAAGTAAACGGCTTATTACTTAAAATCAACTTTATTCTTGAGACTAATTCTCGACTCATTGAGATTAATCAACTTTCGCAGATCGTCATCGACTGTCGACTATGACAATGACATCTAGGTTGAAAATGCACGAAGGGAAAATAGAATTAAAAATATTCGCAAAGTTTGCAAATCCAATTTGCATTGTTGCAATTTTGCAATTTTTGGGGGGTTCTTCCAATTCATTTATTTTTTGTTCTTTGTTCGTAGACTACCTACATATTTTAGTTTTAAAGAGTGGACATTCTAAGCTACGTAAAAATACCAAAAAATGTCAATAGATGTATAAAAAATTTAAACTACACCCTAGAATTCAAAACTTTTAGCTCAAAATCATAAAAAGCTTGAATCCAGTACGTCTTGGGACGGGCAACAACGGTAGTACACAGCTTCATTGAAAAATATTTGTCATTGTCAGTAGCCGTTCAGTAGCCCTTTACGTTGACGCCGCCGACCGCATGCTCGTATTTCCCGCCAAAACGCATGTACACTTTACATGTGTTTTTATCGGCTACTCGGCTAGCGCCTAGCGCTAGCGGACACTCGATAATAAATAATATTCAGTGTTGCCACCGTAGTGGATTTTCCACTAAAACTGGTGGTTTCGACCCCCGCTTCAGTGGTGAAATATTGCTTTTAGTGGCCAGTGGATTTTTCTAGTGGTTAAGTGAAATTCACTTTCAATTACTTACTGGAAATACTATAGCTCAACCACTAATAGCTGAGTGATACGCGTTGAAATGTTATTATTTCTACCTACTTAATTTTATTTTTGGGAGTTTTTACATTTGTCTAGGCCACAGTGACTGCTCATCAGAATAACTGAGCTCCAGAATACACTGTGCACTGGGATTCCTTGTAGGTAGAATATTTTCGTTAGTAGTTAGTTTACAACAAACAAAACTGACAGAATAAACTCTGTCTCGTGTCTCGTCTCGGACTGCTCAGTACGTCTTAGAATATTATGGCGAATTTATTCGATGCGTAATTTAATTATGCTAAAACCACAATAAAGTAGGTACGTAAATGATTTAAGAATGTATCAAGTATAGTCAAACAGCGAAATGTTAATTTTGTCCCCTCAAGTGCCATCTGCCGGCCAGCAAGTAGTAAAACTTCGTTGAGTGCCACGTATTGTACCTCTTTGTAGAACGCAAAAAATATTAAAATATTTGAATTTCGCGTTAAATGTGTATCAGATTCCGTGTCGAAGACTCAGAAACGGAGTTTCTGAGTACTTAGCCCTGCTGTTGTGTTGAAGGTTTATTCTGATAACGATTGCTATCTTTTTGTATGGATTATTGAAGATGGAAGACAAGGTTAGTAAATGAATGAATGAACAAAAGTTTCGTGTTATTGACATGAATGAACTAGATCTTCGTCATTGCTAAAAATAGTTTTTTAATATGTTATTATTGTTAACTGATTGGATAATTTAACATTTCTGTTACAATACTTACCTAGGTACCTAGTTATTGTATTGTTACCGGTTATAACTAAGCAGCCTAAGATTCTTTAAACCAGAGCCCGTCGGAAGTAAAAAACCGTCCACGATGGTGCAGATCAAAATGATTCACCTGAAGACCAAAATAGTAGGTAAGTCGTTTGGTAATTAATTTGAATGATGTTGATGTTGATTTATTAATTGTTAGTATTTCATTTCATTACGTAATAAATAATAAAGGTCACTTACTAAAATACATACTGTTTTCATTCTTAAAAACTAAAAATAAATGGTTTAGTGGAAATTTTAGCGATTTTTACAGTAGGACGTTTTTTGTTAGTGGTTTTCTGGTGGTTTTAGAGGTTGAATCTGGTGGACAGCTAGTTTAGCTGTTGGCAACACTGATAATAGTTTATATGAGTGAGCGTAAGTAGGTATTTATAGGTAGGTACACCTATACCTAGGTACAATCTGCGTTCATTTTCTCTATTGGTTTATCTCTACCTAGCTAGGTAGGTAGGTAGGTAGGTATCTAAGTATCTAGCATTTTCAACGGACGAGAAACAAAAGGAAGTTCTCAATTCGCCTGTAGATTTTAGATCGATAGGTACCTATTTACGCCAATTTATAGTGTGTAGGTAAGTACGTTTGCCTTCTTACTGACATACCACCGTGGACATACTTACCTACTACTATCTCAAAATTTATTTTCAGGAGAAGAAAGAAACATACCTAGGTACCTAAACCCCTCCCCCCAGTCACATAGCGGTCGAATTGCGGAGCAGAGTCGTGGTGGAACGCCGGTTGTGGCAGGCCCGGTGGCAATATGAAATCGGCCTGTCACCAACCCACCAGGTCGGTGACGTTCCCAGGGAATCCCAGCTCCACCAAGGCACCAACCAACGGCTCCTATCCCAATGTCAGGCGGGGCGGCGGGGCGGCGGGGCGGCGGCGGCGGCGGCAAATAAAACCTTTTTTTCGTACGTACTCATGTCTTTTACCTACTTACCAAAACAATAGTAGATTCTTAGCTACCTAGTTAGTATTTACGTAAATTACCTAGGTACCTACATAATGTGGGCTCTTGTTCCTCATTAGAATTCAAGTTAAATACCGAGGCAAATTAGGTAGGAATGATCATGACAAACCCCAATCTGGAGACCCTGACAAGTTAAAGAACTAATAATAGTCTTTACCTACTAGAATAGAGGATATATTATATCCTCTATTCTAGTAGGTAAAGACTAGGATATATTATATCCTCTATTCTAGTAGGTAAAGACTATTATTAGTTCTTTAACTTGTCAGGGTCTCCAGATTGGGGTTTGTCATGATCATTCCTACCTAATTTGCCTCGGTATTTAACTTGAATTCTAATGAGGAACAAGAGCCCACATAAGGAGCCCTACAGCTGCCTATTCCAACAAAGGAACACCTTTATTCTATTCTGTTTCTATGTATAATAATAAATATCTATCCATGTAATGTATTATATTATGTATATCAGTCATCTAGTACCCATAACACAAGCTCTGCTTAGCTTGGGGCTAGATGATGCGGTGTGGATTGTCCAGCATTATTTATTTATTTATTATTTATTTATTTATTGGATTGGGCACCTGTAGGTATGGTATGTGGGCATTTGTTCCTAAGTTAACTAAGGTACCTATCTAGCACTTCTGTACATAATCTATATAAAATATAGAAACACATAGATATTAAGAACTGATATGTACTATTAAGCCATAATGTGATTTTCACGTAGGATGCTCTTTATTAAATAAATAAATAAAATAATATGTAGGAAAGGACTAAGGATCCATTTTATTTGCTAAATTGTAAAAACCTACCAAACAATGTGTGATAGTAAAAATTCATTGTTTACGTTAGGTCCGGTTTTTCTTTAGAGACTAACAACAACATAGGAAGACCACATAAAATATAGAATGAACGGTGAGTGGAGCGATCCGCGATTTATTTTTCACATAGGTACATTTACTGTTGCTATGAAAAAAGTTTATAAGAGTATTACTAAAGAAAAATTGCAAGCGAAGCGAGCCTGGCACTCGCACACACGAGTAACCGATCTACGAGTTTCACATGCAAGCTAACAAAACCAAAACACAAAATTTCTGTTGTCGTAGTCTTTGTGGAATGATTCTTCCATGACAAAATAATAAATTGCTATACCCAGCAGGGTGTATGTAAGTACTAACTTTAGCTATTAATTAGAACCTAAGCTACCTAAATCTATGAACATAATTTTAGTAGATAAATGAACCGAATAAGTATTCTCTGGCTGTGTGAGTGAGTAGTCGTTGTCAACTCCTGGTGCTTGATAATGATAACCGTGGCGGACCGCCGCCTGCGCCCCCTTGAGCCGCCACTGGAGCACCAGACCACACACAGAATTGCAGCTGATCTTATCGGTGAGCGGAGCGAGCCTCGAAAACTCGTGATTTTGTTCGATTTTTTGCAATGTTTTGCATATTGACATTAAACGAGGCATGAGCCCTAGACTAGGGGCAGGCAAAAATGTTGACGGCATCCTTCCGTCAACATGCGCTAGCGTAGCATGAGCGTAGGAACGTAGTATGATAGCGTAGCATAGCATGAGCTTAGCACCCTAGCATGAGCTAGCGGAGGGCAGCCAGGGGCGGCTTGAGCCGCCCCTCGCTGCCTGGCGCCCTGGGCCATGGCTCACGTGGCCTAAAGGCAAATACCTACGCCACTGTGCCTATAGACGCTTACGACTGGTATTAAATTAACTAATGGGTGCGTGTTCAAGAAAAGAAATAAATATATCATAGATCTAGGGACTTAAGTAACAGTTTTATTAAAATCTACAAATGTTTTCTTTAATCTACTGATTTTTTACTCGCCTTTACTGATTAAGCTAAATACGATCTTGCAACACTGTTTCCAAAAAAATAGTACGAATGAAATCGGACGACGCGTTAATGAGTTACAACGAAGTAGGTAGGTACACATTTTGACTTTCATCCCCTCTCCCAAAGGAACCTACTGAAAATATATCCTATTTTCTAAGAAATCGAATTATATCGCAAAAATTTTCGACTTCGACAGGACTTGAACCCGCGTCCTCCCCTCAGTACGGGAATGTGATAACCAACTACACCACGAAGTCAAGTATTTAAATTATCCAGAGTGCGAGGCTTACGCACTATAATGCGCCCGCCACACTATGCTCCTCGTCATGCTCCTCGCGCTGCCGCATCGCTGCCGCGATGTTGCCCTGTCTGTCCACACACTGCTCTACTCGCGCAATTAATCGCTACGCGCCGCACTTGTCTATTCGTCGTTGCTACACAATGGACGTTGAAACTGTGGTGGCAGCGAGTGCGTGTATTTGTAGTATAGCTAATTATATCAATAAATAAATAAATAAATAATGCTGGACAATTCACACAGCATTATCTAGCCCCAAGCTAAGCAGAGCTTGTGTTATGGGTAGGTACTAGATAACTGATATACATAATACAATACACTACATATATAGATTTTTTTTTTATTATACATAGAAAACATCCAGAACGCCCTGGACAAATGTCTGCAGATCGTACAAACATTTGTCCCGAGGCGGGAATCGAACCCGCAACCTCCTGCGTCGCAGGCAGACCTTCGCCCAATCAATGTTATGCTACAAAGCAATATACATCGTCGACGTCGTCGGCGTCCTCGCCAACGGAGATGGTGGACGAGATCTATTCATCGCAATAGAACGATGGAAGTACCTAATATATTAATATAAACCGAAAACAAAAACGTGCGTCTCGCGTGAGCGCTCGGCACGAACTGCGGCCGCGCGAGTATGTGGACAGTCACTCGCGCTCGTATTGCCGGTCCTTTGACTCGCGGTCCAAAAACCGACAAAATAGGGAGCGATGATGGGCAGGACGAGGAGCATGACGAGTGGCATGACGAGTAACGTTGCCACACTACGTCTCTGCCTACTTTCCTCGCTACTTCCCACGCCACTCGTCGAGTGTGTGGCAGGCCCATAATAACAAAACCTTATGCGCCCGCCACACTATGCTCCTCGTCATGCTCCTCGCGCTGCCGCGATGTTGCCCTGTCTGTCCACACACTGCTCTACTCGCGCAATTAATCGCTACGCGCCGCACTTGTCTATTCGTCGTTGCTACACAATGGACGTTGAAACTGTGGTGGCAGCGAGTGCGTGTATTTGTAGTATAGCTAATTATATCAATAAATAAATAAATAATGCTGGACAATTCACACAGCATTATCTAGCCCCAAGCTAAGCAGAGCTTGTGTTATGGGTACTAGATAACTGATATACATAATACAATACACTACATATATAGATATTTTTTATTATACATAGAAAACATCCAGAACGCCCTGGACAAATGTCTGCAGATCGTACAAACATTTGTCCCGAGGCGGGAATCGAACCCGCAACCTCCTGCGTCGCAGGCAGACCTTCGCCCAATCATTGTTATGCTACAAAGCAATATACATCGTCGACGTCGTCGGCGTCCTCGCCAACGGAGATGGTGGATGACATCTATTCATCGCAATAGAACGATGGAAGTACCTTATATATTAATATAAACCGAAAACAAAGACGTGCGTCTCGCGTGAGCGCTCGGCACGAACTGCGGCCGCGCGAGTATGTGGACAGTCACTCGCGCTCGTATTGCCGGTCCTTTGACTCGCGGTCCAAAAACCGACAAAATAGGGAGCGATGGGCAGGACGAGGAGCATGACGAGTGGCATGACGAGTAACGTTGCCACACTACGTCTCTGCCTACTTTCCTCGCTACTTCCCACGCCACTCGTCGAGTGTGTGGCAGGCCCATTAAATATATCCTATGCCCTTCCTCGTAGTATGAACTCAAATCGAGGCGTTTATTCGAATTTATTTAGTAGTAAAGGCGTGATGCGCGATCAAGAAACAGACAGACAGACAAAAATGGCTTTGTCTAATAATCCCCTTAAAGATTCCCCTGCGAAGGGGATTATTAGACTTTTTGTCTACAAATCCCCTTACAATCGGATTTAGCTGAGGCAGGGGATTATTAGACAAAAAGTATAGAAATCCCCTTAACCGCAATTAATGTTGGTGGAAGGGGGGGTTATTAGACAAGAATAAATAAATACTCTTAAACCTTTATTTTATTAAATGAAATAAAGTTAATTCGTATAGGCCGGGTGAATTAGCCATAACTAGCCTACAATTTATTTAAAGTGACAACTGACCCACCGTGGCTCACTTGTGAAATGCCCACCCTGGATAGGTGATCCAAGGCCTGGCCGTGTCACCCGGCAAACCAATTTATAAGACGTTGTCACGTCAAAAACTGGTTATTGTTACAATAGTATTGAACAGTTATAAGCTAAGTAATCAAAATATCACAGAAAATCAAGATTTTTACAGTAATGTGCTTCAGGCACATTACTGTAAGAATCTTGATTTTCAGAATAAGTTCTCGTCACAGGTAATCAAGTTTTTGAGTAATTATACCTAAGTATTCAAAATATCACAGAAAATCACGATTTTTACAGTAATGTGCCTAGAAATAAGTTCTTTAATATTAAATAATATTACACAGTTATAACTAAGTAATCAAAATATCACAGATAATCAAGTTTTTGAGTAATTATACTTAAGTAATCAAAATATCACAGATAATCAAGTTTTTGAGTAATTATACCTACGTAATCAAAATATCACAGAACATCACGATTTTTACAGTAATGTGCCTAGAATTGTGATTTTCTGTGATTTATTTTTTGTATATATTTTGTTGATTTTTGTTGGTTATACCAACCACTAAATTATGTAAAATAAATAAAGATTTTGTGATTATTTAATTCGTTGTTTTTATTTGATTGGTAGCACTCATAGCGCAGCTGCCTTAGGTGTTTCTTACCCCCCAGACCCGGCCAGGCCTTGGGATCACCTATCCAGGGTGGGCATTTCACAAGTGAGCCACGGTGGGTCAGATGTCACTTTAAATAAATTGTAGGCTAGTTATGGCTAATTCACCCGGCCTATACGAATTAACTTTATTTCATTTAATAAAATAAAGGTTTAAGAGTATTTATTTATTCTTGTCTAATAACCCCCCCTTCCACCAACATAAATTGCGGTTAAGGGGATTTCTATACTTTTTGTCTAATAATCCCCTGCCGCAGCTAAATCCGATTGTAAGGGGATATGTAGACAAAAAGTCTAATAATCCACTACGTAGGGGAATCTTTAAGGGATTATTAGACCAAGCCACAAAAATGATTCAGTATTGACAATAGAATCCCACCAAAAAAACCTAAATATCCAATATTTCAGAATGGGCCCTACCAGTGTTATTTTAACTATGTGTAGATGAGGTACGAACGATTTAAACAATAAGAACAACTTAACAAGTAATTTATTCATAATTTATTATACACACCACAAAACAAATAAATAACATCACATAAGATTCTTGTCACCTTCGTTGACTAAATTCACCTTTTTTATGCAAATGGCAAAACTATACAAATATTAATACGGGAATACAGTTATAATTTTATTAGTAATTATCTTCTAATTACTCAGAATTACTTTTATGAATCAATATTGGGGGATTGGGAAGCATAGTCTCTCCTAAAACATCAAAACAGCAAATACCGCTTAGTCCTTGACTTCCCGAGCCTTTACCGGGTACAAAAACCGAGAGCCCTTTTGTGTCCGGAGGACCGGGCGGCGGTTCGTATGGACATTGACAAAGGTTATTTTTGTTTTTGCCGCAGTTACAAAATGCACCCGGCACATCTTGACAGACACAATCATTGTTTTTGCTTTTGCCGCACTTACAAAATGCACCCGGCACATCTTGACAGACACAATCTTTGCCTACATCATAGTTTGGATGTCTTTCAAAAAACTGCAAAGCCTCCTCGAAACTCATATCCGGAAAGAGAATACTACGTTTCTTAGCCAACAGCTTGAATCCTGAAGTTGTTTGAGTTTCGTCGGATCTTCTACTCCTTCTCATTGCCTCGTCCATAAAATCGTCAACCACTTGAGGACACAAACAAACCACGTCGTGCGTTTTCTTGCGCTTCTTTTTTTTACATGTGCAAGATTCCGATGATGTTTTTGGTGAATCAACTTTTGGTTTGCGTGATTTTCGTAACCAGCGTGGCTTGTTGTTTTCTTGGAAACTCATTCCGGATGCTTGGTCTCTGCAGCCACCATCACAAGGGAACGGATGTGTGTACCTGTGCTTGTTGATGCAACCTCCACATGGCATTTGGTCTGTGATCTTTACTTTCTGGCGACGGACTGAAACATGGGGAATATTATATAGGTACCTAGTAGTAACCAGGAAATCTGAAGGCGGCGTGGATGGTCTCTGATGTTTGGTTTTCCCCATATCGTCATTTAATTAAAATTGACTAACTTCCGCTGATCGGATTTATTTCAATCGATACCATAATAAATATCGAGCGCCAATAAAACAAATTTAGCTTTCAATGTTTCCGAAGCAACTGTTCCTGTACCTCCTCTAGTTATGGGTGAATCCATACTGTCCCAGTTAAATATAAAACGTCAACGTCTGCGCCCTGCGGAGCTATTCACGTTTTGAGGTTATTTATTTCTCTCGCATGGGAACTGATTTATGGGATAAAAAGTCGAATATGTTTGATTCCAGGGTCCATTAGACTTACCTGTATGCAAAATTTCAGCCTGATCCGTTCAGTAGTTTTGGCGTGAAGAGGTAACAAACATCCATCCATCCAAACTTTCGCATTTATAATATTAGTGATGTTATTTTGATAGTGGTGATGATTAGTGATAGTGACTAGCTGCATTCTTACTACCCGTTCTCCTATTACCCGTTTTCCCGTAGGAATGAAGCATTTTCCCGCGGTAAAAAGTAGCCTATGTTCATCAGGAATAATATGGGCTTTTAATGGTAAAAGAATTTTTCAAATCGGTCCAGTAGTTTCGGAGCCTATTCAATACAAACAAACAATCAAATCTTTCCTCTTTATAATAATTACTAGCGGCCTGTCCCGGCTTCGCACGGGTGGATATTAATTTTTAAAAAATTTGGGATAAACGTAGGTTTCTAATATTTCTGTAGCAGGACATTTTATACTTTTATCCAACTGCCCCGTTGGTATAGTGGTCGTGTGTTCAACCGCTGATAACGTGGTCCCGGGTTCAAATCCCGGGTCGGCCCAAGATTTGTGTTATTGGGTATTTTCTAGCAAGAAATATTCACTGTAGCAGCCCGGAGTAAGGAAATTGGCGGTGTTAGATGGCTTAACGTGCTCTCCGAGGCACGGGGACGTGCCTCAGAAAGCACATTAAGACGTTGGTCCTGCGTTTGACCTCTCCCCGGTCGTGCCCGCCCCCAGTGGATATCCCTTAGTCGCCTCTTACGACACCCGCGGGAAGAGTTGGGGTTGTGCAAATTCTAAGCCGGCACCACACAGCAGCGCACACACTTGTGCACATAATATGTCCTGCGCATCTGGCTAGTCTCCGATGAGATTGGCTGCCGTGGTCGAAATTCGGCTAGGAGGACATTCATTATTATTATTTTTACCTACCTCCCTCGCTGCATTGCTCGGGTGCGGCGTCATTTATTTTTCTAATAGTATTTTGTTTAGAGCAACATTTTTAAATTTTTAATATGTTTTGAATGGAATGTCCGATTTGAATAATTCAAAAAGTAATCTACAGGTATTGAAACAGTCTTAATTATGAAATGATTTATTTGGATAAGGATTAATACAGAGGTATGGCTAACATGGTCAGACTTCGGTCAGAATTTCTATCAACTTTTAAAAAGTAAAAAAATAGTTATACTGACATAACTACAATAGTTGGACATATGGTATCGCTGAGTTTTTTGTAGATATTTATATAGTCTTTAATATTGTAGAACATTTTTTTGTTCTATCATCAATAGTTTCCGCAGCGCATGCGATGATAGACAATTTATGGCGAATTTTTTTACACCTTGGGTTAAATTATTGAATTTTTAGTAGGGATCCCTAATTTTTTCAAGAACTAAATATAGCCTATGTTACTCAGGAATAATGTAACATTCTAATGGTGAAAGAATTTGTGAAATCGGTCCAGTAGTTTTTGAGTTTATTCGTAACAAACATACAAAAATACAAATCTTTCCTCTTTATAATATTAGTATAGATTATAGACTAGCTGCGTGCGCCTCGCGGCTACGGCGCGGCCGCGTTGAAATTTATGTTTTCAACTTTCTTATTTTTTTTCTGTCATAATAACCTTCTCTTGTCAATAATAAACACATCAAAAAATTTATTAGCGAAATTGGTCCAGCAGATCACGCGTGATGCCGTGACCAAGGGAAATAGAGATTCATCTATACTATTATAAAGAGGAAATATTTGATTGTTTGTTTGTTTGTATTGAATAGGCTCCGAAACTTCTGAACCGAATTGAAAAATTCTTTCACCGCTAGAAAGCTTACTTTTCAAGGAGTGACATAGGCTATATTTTATCCCGGAATTCTCACGGGAACGGCAAGTACGCGGGTGAAACCGCGAGGTGATCGTCTAGTTGTTATATATAAAGATTTTATTTTTAAACAGTAGGTAGCTTAGGTCTAGTCCGGGGTAAAATGCCTTAACATTCAGGTTTGTGTTCGGTGGTTAATGGATTGATCTCTAACTACGCTCATGAGAAGGGCTTACCTAAGCTCATTTCGGAGCTGGCTTTACACGTGTCCGGTCCACACGCAAACGATGACATGCACGGTTTTCCTGGCACTGGTGAAGTATACTCCCATGGTGGCTTATTATTTGCCCATCGTGGGTCTATATTCTGACCTACGTTCACTTTCTGCCCTCCTGGACTTTGCATCGAATTCTGCCATCCTGGGTTTACATTTTGATGTTCCTGTGTTGGGGTCATATTATTTTGTGACCTGTTAACCTGTAGACCTGGAGGAGGAAATCCCGGGATTGAGGTCATATTCTGCCATCCTGGGTTTGCACCCTGACTTTTCAGTATTGAAGTCAAATTTTGTAATGGTGGGCATGATGGTCTGCACTGTTCTCCTGGCGTTTGCATCATATTCTGCATTCCTTGGTTCACATTCTGACCTCCCGGTATTGAGGTCATATTTTGTAGTGCTGGGCTTGGAGGACCACACTGATTTCCAGGTACTGCCATTATATTCTGCTTTCCTTTCTGACGTCGCGGCAAAAAAGTAATACTCACTCTTCCTGAGTTTGAGGTTTGCTTTCTAGATATTAAGGTATTTTTTTGGCTTGCTGGGCATGGAGGACCACTCTGACCTCCCGACATTGTGATCATAATATTTTGCCGACCTGGGTTTACATTCTGACGTCCCGGCATTGACGTCATATTTTGTTGTGGGTTCACATTTTGACCTGTATGTATTGGGGTCATATTTTGTAAAGCTGGAATACCATACTCTTGGCATCTCTCACGTGATGGAAGTGAGCTCGTACTGTTCTGCGTACTTATTTTTAATTTCAGACCTCCATCTATTTGGGTCATGTTATCTTGCCTCACTGGGCTTACATTCTGACCTCCAGGTATTGGGGTCATGTTTTGGCGTACTGGGCATGGGACGATATTTTGGAGTGCTGGGCATGGGACCATGATATTTTGCCGTGCTGGGCATGGGATGATATTTTGCAGACCTGGGTTTGGGATACTGTTCTGATCTCCCGGCATCTTGGTCATATTATTCTCCGTTCCTGCATTTACATTCTGACCTCCAAGTCTTGGAGTATTAACTTGCAGTTCTGGAGATGGGATACTATTTTGATCTCCCGATATTGCGTTTATATTTTTTCTTTCTTGCTGACCTTCGCGTATTGGGGTCATCGTTTTCCTTATTGGGCATGGGATACAACACGGGCCTCCCGGTAAATTCTGATTTCCTGCTTTACCCTGCCGTGTGGCGCTTTGGGTAAAATCATTACCACCTGGTCCTGAGCTTGTAATCAATATTATGTCTTTAAAATGCTGACTGAGTGCATTAAGCTGTTTGTCTGTGGCGCTGCTATTCTTTAAGCAGGATTTCGCTTTGCAAGGCGGTAGCTCAGCCGTCGAACAAAAGAGTGGGTTGTAGGCGGAATTTTTTATTTCAAAAACACCTGCAAAAGAAACACGTTCTATTTTATTCCAGTATAATGCACTTACGCTGTTTGTATATTTTTCAAAACGCATGAAACGGTTTTCATTGAGTGTTTTTTGGGATCCTATTTTTTATTATTACAACAACACCATGTCCTCTTAACTTAAGGATTTGAAGTTTTGCCTGCTTATTCAGTTCTGATGACAAAACACTAAGTAGAAAAATAACCTCATGGGCGAGTCTATTTATCGAGGGTATTCAATACAAAGAAAGAAGTTGAATACGACCTATGTAATTTTATTAGGAGGGCACATAGCAGCCGTTTAAGGGGGTACCCTACCTCGTTATTGTGTGAAGAGGATAGGCATAGGATTTCGCGTTCACAGGAGCGGGACAGAGCAAAGCGGCGTAAGCCCAAAAATCAAGTTTTTAGTAGTTATTTGCTCCCCACAAACATTAGAATAGTTAATTGAAAAAAAGGCAACATATAAAATGTTCTTTATACTTAGCTCAATTACTATGCTTAATCTCAAGATCGTATTATCTGTATTTATTGAAATTAGGGTTTTAGTAAAAAATTACAGGTAACTTTGCGATTTTTTTCTATCGAGAAAATTTTATGGAATCGTGTTTTCGAAACATATAATCGATAGAATAAGTCCTGAACTTTACCATATATAAATTTCAAAGTTAAATATTCAGTAGTTTGGAAGATATGGAGGTCCGACGGAGTTGAAAATAAGCAATTTAAGGGTAGGTACCCCCTTAAGCGAATAGGAGTGGGATAGAGCTGTTATCTTCTTAAAAAGGCGAAAGCGAAAAAATCACTCCGGAACCGTGGTCCCACTGCGATGTCCCACTGGTGGGACAAAACTTTTTTTCGTGGTCCCACCCAACACACACTTGACCGTTCAACATATGGCTCTGGGTGCAATTATACATACACACCCTTTGCGGGGGTGGGAGGATGTGGACGGTCAAGTGTGTGTTTGGTAGGACCACGAAAAAGTTTTGTCCTACCAGTGGGACATCGCAGTGGGACCACGGTTCCGTCACTGAAAAAAATCAAATGATTGTTTATTAAGGAACCAACAATTGATTGAATGAAATCCATTGCAAAAGACTGCGGGGTTTCTGAGATCTCGACCATATTAGGTGCGAAACAGTGAAATTTCATGATTTATCGGTATCGTAATTTTTTGACGTGAGAACGTCTTATAATTCGATAGAGCCGGCTGCACGCACGAAAAAACATGACGTCATGCGGCGTTACCTCATGCGGCGTTACCTCGCTCTTTTCTTAAGACGTTGTCACGTTCAACTATCGTCAGTAAACCGACTTTACAGACAACCAATTTTTTTTGTTTGACAAACGAACCTCGGTTTAGGTACCTCTAAAGGCGGCTAATGAACGGTGTTACGGATCGTAATGTACCCATGGTATAATAATACAAGGTATGCTACTCCGAGAAACAACGGTCAAGTGGGTTTTCTCAAGCCTACGTCATATCCGCTACGGTGGTTCTCAAACTTTTTAGTTTTGGGAGATTCGAGATCTAGATCTAGGTTTTAGGTTTTCCATGAAATTCTTCAAACTTAGTTCCCATAATTTGAGCAACGCTAATGAGCTCTGCACATGGATAAATAATTTTTTCCCTTGAAATGAAAATTATCTAATCGCAGGAACATTTTTCAGCCACAGATTCTCTTTTTGGGAATTTAAAGAACCTTATTTTACCGCCTTTCACACTTACAGTTACGGATAGAATAACCACCCATTTTATTTTAAAGATTTATCCGATCAACAACGCGAGTGATTCACCGGCATCAATAAAAGTTTGATAGGCCCGGCAAATGAACGTAACCTCCCATTTTTGTGGCAAGTGGACAGTGACGTAGGCTTGGGAAGACCTCGGAGTAGCATACCTTGTATTATTTTACCATGAATGTACCATACTCAGTGAGCATGATGTGCATTACGCCATTGGCTAATCAAGTTTCGTTGCTCGTTGCGTGCCTTCTTTCCGAACTCACTGCACGAACGCTCGCTGTGGAACACGTCGTAGGGGAGCGAGGGGTAATGAGAGCGGTCGGGTAATGGGAGCTGTGTGAATACAGGCATAAATACGACCCGTATTCGCGCGGGCGCTACTCAGATGCGTTCGTATAACATCGCCTAGGTTCGGCTCACTCGCTTGACACGACAGTGCCACGCGTTCCGCCGCGAGAAACGGACAACGGTTTTTTGCTCTGTGCTTTTAATAATTCAAAACTTTCCAAACCCCAAGTAAGTATCAAAATATATGTTTAGTACAATTAGTGCACATTAATCTTATAGCCAGAGCTATCTCATTTTATGTTTCTGCATTTAAAATGTCATAGGAATCGTTGGTAATGATGTTTTCATTTTCAACCTAAGATGGTGGTCATGGGGTAATTGGAGCCTACTTGGCTCTTCATTACCACACCATAGCTCTTATAACCCCATATATCAAAGACGCTTTAACTTTTATACATTCATGCTAGTTTTTATATTTTAGATGCCAAAATGCCAAGGAATAGGAACAGCACGATTACGAAACGCTCTTTGACTGATTGGAAACCATTATTTGAGGCTGATTTATTACAATTTATAATGGCTCCCATTAAACATATGGGATTTATATAGGCTCTTATTTCCCGCAATGGAGGGTAATGAGAGCGTTTCTCTTTTTTTGAAAAAAATTAATCTCAGACAAATACTTCATTATACACAATAAAAATTGTGATTATTTTGTAGTTATATATGCAAGGTTCGTGTTCTTTATTAAAAAAAAATATAACTGCAATAAATATGAGTTTTATTTACAATTTCCCTTAATAGGACCCAATTCCCCCCCACTCCCCTAACGCAGCCGGTCATTTTCAAAACAAAAGAGTTACCTACATAATAATAACATAAAAGTATACCTACTTACATAAAAGTATGTTTAAAGTTTTTTAAAACAAGTGAAATTAAAATTTTAAAAAACCTGCAGACGTTTATTGGCTGAACAGATTTTCATGAAAAATGGCTAAGAACACTCGGGATAAAATAATCTATGACACAAAAATCCGTTTGGGAGCTACGATACCACAGACAGATACACAGATACACAGATCGACAGACACGACAAACTTATAACACCCCTCTTTTTACGTCGGGGGTTAATAAAAGTCATTGACACAGTTACCTTGTAACTTATTACGATTTTTATTGACAGCTACGTAGTCCCCGGGCCCGCACCCACAAGTAACGGATTTTAACGGAGTTGTTGAACTTCTTTGAACTTCTATTTGAATGTCGTGGAAATTCTTTGTGGCTGCATTTGGTTGGCTCTCGTTGTTCCCCGTACTGTTTATAATATCTTCAGAACAATCTGAGAAATTAAATATTTAAATGTACACGGAACGAAGGTAGCTATAATATAGCTACCTCCGTTCCGTATTGTAATTTTTTGTAACTCCGCGAATAATGGTAATAGAGTTACGAAAAAAAATTGAGCAGATGTATTAGCACCCACAGATCTCAAAAATGACAAAACACTAAAACTCAGGTAGTGGCGATTACCATTTTATTCTCCGGGGACGGCGATATGCTAGATTTTATTGTGTATCTATGTGTTGTTGGCAATGTCTTTGGTTGTTGGCAGAGTAGTGACGGTATGTTCATTTTAACATGAGCTACCAGAAGCACTCAAAATTGCGTTGTTTTGGCATTAGTACACACTGGAGACGACGAGCGCAGTGAGCCGCGAATACACATTCGCGGCTCACTGCGCTCGTCGTCATATAGTTCAATAAATAAATAATGCTTGACAATCCACACAGCTTCATTTAGCCCAAGCTTGTGTTATGGGCACTAGATGACTGATATACCTATACAATACATAACATAGATATATATTTTTATTATACATACATAGAAAATACCCAGAACACCCGGAACAAAATATATTTACTGATCGTACAAACATTGGTCCCAAGGCGGGAATCGAACCGCAACCTCCTGCGTCGCAGGCGACCCTTCGCCCGCCGCGCGACATCGGTCGTCAATCAATAAATACATGTCAACTCTTACGGCACGATCCCCTAATGATAAGAGAGTCGGCGAATATCAGGGGAGGCCTATGTCCAGAAGTGGAGTAGTGTATGTGGGAGTTGTGAACCAACCTTGGTCTTGGTAATTTATTATTCTGTCGGTGCACCACGGGCGACCCGACACTGAAGTGGAAGCCTGTGGCTTCTGATGTTGCTGTTTCATCAGACTGCTTTGGATATCGTTGGAGGTTCTTAGGGAAGAA
Organism: Eupithecia subfuscata; assembly: GCA_963564075.1. NCBI lineage: Eukaryota > Metazoa > Arthropoda > Insecta > Lepidoptera > Geometridae > Eupithecia > Eupithecia subfuscata. The sequence goes on from OY751095.1 coordinate 18,244,858, forward strand.
GACGGTACCGTGCACATGGAGCAAGATTTGGTGAGAGTTTCTAGTTTTGTTCTTTCAAATGTGCGTACGAAAATATCTGGAACAGTTATTGGTTCATACAAACGGGCTCAACTTTGTGTGTATGTAGGTAATTGCACTACACGAAGAATGTAGCGTCTTGGGGACACTTCTAACTGGTATTGATTTGGATCAGCTATCTCGAGATGTGACGTGTTTGCAACAGTAGTCAGCAGATAGCGCAACTGTTTTATGGGTTATTTTGTGCATTTTGATTTTAAATAAATTTTACACTAGGCACATTATATTTTTAGAGACACGTAATAAAAAAAAATTCATGCTTTGCTCGATTAATGTCCAAAATACAAAAATGTCCAACTAGGATTAATGTCCAAACACGAATTTTGTCCAATATGAAAATTGTCCAACTTAAAATACATTTTAGTTTCTACGTTTTGTTTCATGAATATAGAGGAGTCCTTGTTTTGACTTGTTCCTACTCGAGTTAAGCCGACCTGTAGGCGTCCCACCCCCGCGAAGCGGGTGGGGGGGGGATTTGAAGGGTGTGTATTATGTATAATTGCACCCAGAGCCTATGTTAACACAAAAAAAGTTGGACATTTTTATGAATGGACATTTTAAGACTATGTAGGTATTTGTCATTTTTCATAATTGGACATTAGTCGTGCAAAGTTTTTAAATACTTACGAAGGGTACCTTTCCCTTGATTTTGGGTTTCCTCGACTTGATTCTCGGTCAGTACTTGAGGCTGTTCAGTGCCTTGGGCTTGGTTGCTCACTTCTCTCGGGTTCCTTGAATAACCAGGGACATCAGTGCTCTGCTGATTTATTCCATTTCGGTGGTATAAAACATTGGTTGGGATAGTCGTGTGGTCGGATCTCGCAATCCAAGGCTGTATATCATAGAGCGACGAAGAAGTTTGTGCTACTGTTTTTTTTCTAGTTATCGCTAATATATTGCGACCACCTGAAAAGGTAGGTTTTTTGTTTGAGGCAAGTATTTATTTTGTGTGTGTTGATAGTACTAAATGCTACCTATACTTAAGTGTATGGTGATTTGGTGACTGAAGGCAATAACAATGGGGATACTGTTTAAAAATTAAACGTCCAGTGGGAGTCGAACTCGCGCACCGAGGGTTCCGTAGAATAATAAGACCTTGCTTCTTGCCGAATTTTATAATCTATTTGAACGAAAAGTACTCTATTGGTTATTAATGTCCATCGTGAATAAAAAATTATTGTTTGAGAATAAACAAATAATGTACAGTTTTCGGATAACCCCTTTACTTGTGCTATAGGGCCTTGTTTTTGGAACGAAGTTCCTTAGCGCGCTTTGTGAAAGGGGGCTAGACGGAAAAAATTGTAATGAAAAGTTGTAACGACACATTTTGACGAAGAGAACCGAGGAGAACCGAAGCGACCCGAAGCGACGACCGCAGCCGAGTTGAGCCGAGGTGCGCTTCGATTCGAACGTTTTCGACTAACATGGGGGTAAGGATTACGAATTTGATGACGGCAGGCGTGTGTCAGATTGCGTGACATGTGTCTAGTATAGGGGAACAGCACGGCGAGCGAAGCAACCCGTGCTGTGACTCCCACGCCTACTATTAATCGAAAGGAACTTCGTTCCATCCGGGTGTCCCTTGACACCTCTCAAGTTTTTTTGTCTAATTTTATGGTTCTAGTTCAACTGAAGGTACCCTATAGGTTTTGGTCCACGGCGAGAACGAAAAAAAATTTTTGTTAATGAACTACAAGATTATTGTTTTCGGATATTTTCCTTTACTTGTGCTATAAGACCTTGCTTCTTGCCCAATTTCACGATTCTAAGTCAACGGGAAGTACGCTAAAGATTTTGTGTGCGTCATTCCCTTGACAATTCAAAATAATCGGGCATAAACGGCTGCAACTTTTGATTGCGGTGATTTAAAAGTTTGATTTATATCACGGCTCCAAGAAGTTATGGACTTGAGTATCGGATGTTAATTTCAATTCAATACCTCCACGCGTTCCTGAGAAAAGAGGGTTTATAGACGAACAGACAGACAGACAGACATACAGACGGACGGACATCCCATAAGGGTTCCTTTTTGCTTTTCAGGTATGGAACCCTAAAAAAACCATAAGTTTGATAATTACATAAATTATTTATTTACGTGAGGAAAGACTAATTAATGACCCATTTTTTTTATTACCTGGATCATTATGTATTGTTCGCGTATTCTCGGACTGTATTCCTTCGTAGGCGGTATCTTGGCCTAGCCTATATTCTCCTTGGATACCAGGTCCTGGAGCGGTCCAAATGTTTTTGACCCCTGTCTGCAGATTCAATGTGTCGGGTTGCAAGGGTGCACCGATGTTCGCAAACCGTTGGCCCTCAATCGGTATACTACTTGTGGACCTAGAGGTTTGTTCGGATGGTTTTCCGAGTTTCGTAGCTTGCGGTACACCTAAAAAATCGCTTTTGTTTGAGATATTTATTAAAATTAAGTGGTAAGGTAACGTTAGTGTTTTGTCTAGTTTAACCTAATCTAACTTGTGTAGGTACTAAGCCGGCAAGCGAGGTTTCGCCCCCGAAAGTCCGCGTGCAAGGGGGGCGGACCCATGGCACCCTTGAAAGATACCCCTGGTTGCATTTTCATGAATCATCAAAATCTATTAAGAATCGTCGAAGATGTCATCTAAATTATTGTGGCTAGTCGTGATTTCTCAGAAGTATTACGTTGTTTTTTAAGCTTGACGAGATAAATACTTATCCCTCGGGAATAACATTTTTATGGGACCAATTCAGGTTCATTCTCTATACAATTATTATAATTTATAATCGGTCCATAATTAACAGAGAAATCGACGAACATATACATATATAAAAAAACATACATACAGCCGAACTTAGAACCTCCTCCGTTTGCTATGTCGGTTACAACAAAACGAAGTGTAACTTACAGAAATTTCAAATTGATGATTCGCTTGATAATTTTCAAAGTCACTTATCAGTGATTGTGAAAATTATCAAGTGATAGGTACCCCCTAACTAATTGTTTCCATGGCAACGGGCGTAAACAAGTGGCCTACTATGAAAAACAAATTACAAAGTTGACAGATGGCGGATCGCATTAAACGAAGGACGACCGATCCTTCTTTCGACGACCCGAATGATATGAAAATGACTTTGACATTTATTTCTTAGAGATCCGAAACCAAAAGTGTCTTAGTCAAAAGTGTCGTGTTTAGTGACGCATCCGAAGCAACGCATGTATGCACGTTCAGCAGTAAGCATCACCTCTTTTGGCTTAGTACACGATAATGCAGCATCCTGTATAATAATACCGGTTTTGCTCTGTATGTCTGTTCGAACATAACTGTCGAAGCGTTGATTCTAGAAATTATAGGTGGATAAGAGTTGAGAAATGTGTTGGTTACTTTATCAGTCGATTCAAGGATTCTCGATTTTTTGTAAATTCAGCTGCATTTGATACGAACAGTTACCTTCAGTTTCAGTTTCCTTAGTTTTACCCTTATCTCCACGTTTAGGTTGTATATACGCCGGTCTGGACTGCACAGCCTGGGCTTTGACCGTTTCTAGATTATCCACCTTTCGTGGCTTCAACTTCGAATATACTGACTCTTGAGTTATAGTTTTTAGGTTTTTCAGCTTCTGTTTTATGGCAATCAGCTGTTGTGACGCGTTCTTTACGGGGTCCTTGAGGCCAGCCTTTGAAGGCTTATTACACTTCGTAACACACTTCGTATTAGATACTTCATATCTCAGATCACCTGAAGAATAAGTAGTTCAAATTTGATTGCGACAACAATTATGAGAAAACAAATTAAGCAACGAAAATCGAAGTTTCTGATTCGATTTTGTGCAAATGCTATCAAATGTGAGTGGCATTAGTACCTTACCTACCAGCGACCGATCCTATACCTACTAGTAATTCTACGAACAGTAGACCGGGGGGGAGGGTGGCGACAAACCTCTTCCCATGCTTCCTTCTCTCTTAGTTAAATAATTGTTCTCGCACTGTGCAACTTACCTACCTACCCACCATGGTACATAATGACAGAAACGCTAATTTTGCTAGGTAGACTAGAAGCAGAGACGCTTCGCTCCCGTCGTTTGCTCGGTCAATAACCGCCGAGTAGCTGCCAAGATTTTGCACCAAAACGAATCAGAAAGTTAGATTTTCGTTTTCCGAGTAGGTCATTATCAAGTCATTTATACGATGAGAGAGGAGAGATATTCGCCGTACGAGAAAAATGACATGATGGCGTACATAACGATCGAATTCGTTTAGTTAAAAGAACTGCAAAAAACGTGATGTAAGCTACTTGCCTTCGGACACTTGACTCTCTGCTGCGTTATTTTCGGTGACAGCTGCAACCTTACGCGCCAACTGCGCATTACGGTACTTTAACATTGCGTTCGTACATCTTTGAAATCTATCTCTATGAGTATTCAGATCTTTGGTCTGGTGATCTACATCCGATTGCTGTGCTATCAGTGGTATGTTGCAAGTACCACGAGTTGTTCCTATGTCAGCGCTAAGCACTGTCTCAGGAAGCCGATCGGAAGCGGCGGTTTCTGCAACTAATAAGAATAATTAAAAATCCAGGAGTTTTATGCAACTCTCCAGTATGAGACGAATTAATGACATATTATTTATCAAAATAGGACCATGACCGTAGATCTGATGGGATGTACAAAAATTGGCCTCGCGTAATATATATAAGGATTTAGAATTTTATCATCTTATCAGCCCACACACGTCCACAGCTGGACAAAGGCCACAAATTGCGGTCCTGCTGTGCGATGCGATCACACAAAAGTCTCTCATTCACATTGAATGGACCATCCGGGGAGAATGGGCCAACGATTACGGTTTCCAGAATAGGACTAAACAAAAATATAGGTACAAATTTCTGGCGATATCAAGCCGATCGACGACCGCAATATTAAAGTCAAGCAAAGTCAATGTCAATTGTCATATTACTCAAAGTTGACCCTTGTTTGTTCAATAACAACCATTCTGATTCAAAGTTACAAACAGTAAATACGAGTAGGTACATAGTAGTAATGAAACGTAATCGAGCAAAATAAGTGCAAGTGTGAGTAACATACTTAGGTTACTCACAATAAAACCTCATACATAAGTATGAGGTTTAACGTTACGTGACACAGCTAATAGCTAATGACAAATAAATTAAAATAAAACATTACAAATTGTAATTTACAATTGAATTTGGAAATTGTAATATATTGACGTCAACGTCAATATTATAACAATTTCCAACGATTTCCAAATTCAATAGTGCTTCGTCGTTAGTCGGCTCCACCCAGTCAGAAAATTTAATGTATTTGTTTTTGTACCATGTAGTGGACACCGAAGCGGAACATAATAAAACTTCGCAGGAAGGTAGTAGGCATCCCGGTGGAGGATACACCTAAGATTTATAACTATCCCCAAAAAATTGGTTGTCTGTAAAGTCGGTTTACTGACGATAGTTGAACGTGACAACGTCTTAAGAAAAGAGCGAGGTAACGCCGCATGAGGTAACGCCGCATGACGTCATGTTTTTTCGTGCGTGCAGCCGGCTCTATCGAATTATAATACGTTGTCACGTCAAAACCATGTGCGAAGCCGCGAGCAGAACCTAATTATCATTTAAGTATTTGAATTTACCTGGACTATTATGTGTGATATCATCTATAAGATTAGATGCCGTCTGGTTCTGAAACTGAATCGTATAATCTCCATTTTGTATCATTGGACAGCAGCACGGTCTATCTTCAAGGGTGTCTAAGATGACACTCCGACTTGCCTTAGAGACAGTCGAAACTAAAGCGTCATTGGTTAATGTAGGAAAAGGACTACTCTTCCGGTCAACTCCTTGCTTTTCCTCTTTGGTTGTAGCAATAATAGGAATGTTTTTAATTTCAAGTCCTTTGGATTTTGTTCCTTCCTCCATTCCGCGTGGCAGTTGTTCAGTGACTGCAACGTTTAGGATATTCTATTTATGAGAACAGGCTTGTTATAATAAAATAGTAGATTGTTTTACAAGGGACTAAACCATCCCATTATATACGAGGTTGTTATACTCCCGAGCGCCGAGCGTAGCGACAGCGGATGACAAGACCGAGTTATAATGGGTGGTACGAGAGAACGAATGCTTTGTACGGGCTGATGATTTTAGACAAAAATTAACAAGAAAAAATACGTTTTAGCCCTAGGTATTAAACTCGAGTTTTAGGCCCGCTAAGCTACACTATTATGATAGGTACACTTTTTGAGCGAGAAGTGAAAAAATACTTACATCGCTGCATGTAAGTACCTACTGCATTTCTACAGGTTTTACTTACAGTTTTTCTTCCGATTACTTTTTGCCCGATTGAAGTAGTTTTCTGATAAGTGTATACATATTGTAGAGCTCACAGATTCAGATAGATCTGTATCGTCGTCCGAAGTAGGCACAACCACATAGATCGACGAGGAATTCGTTAATTCACTCTGTGCTAGTATTTCATCTACCATCTTTCTTACGTCTGTTTTGCTGTTCAGATTATTGACAACAATGATTGGTCTGCCTTTCTCGTCACTCAAATTTCGAGGTTCATTTTTAGTATCTGTAGAATTGTGTTGTTTGCTTTGTGACATTTTGAAGATAAAAGTATCATTTTGAAGTATTCTTTGATTAGAATTCAAGTCCACCATTTTTAATTTTGAGGATTTTGTAGCAGCCAGAACATGAGGAATAGGGTCATCATTAGGTTCTTCACTTTCACTGTAAAAAAATCAACTTTTAGGTTTCCGCACCTCAAAAGGAAAAAAAGGAACCCTTATAGTATCATTTTGTTGTCCGTCTGTCCGTCAAGGCCTTTTTCTCAGGAACACGTAAAGGTACCATCCTGAAATTAACATCAAATACTTAATTCTGTCAACCCTTGGCTGTGAACTTCCAAGTCAACGCAATTAAAAGATACAGCCATTAATTAAAATTCATTTATTTCAGATTACTATGATCCATAATTTGTTAGTAGCAGAAAGATCTCTTATATTGAATGTTAGTATTCTTAGCCTACCTAGTACAATTAATTTAATTTAAATAAAATCATATAAAATTAAATTAAATAAATTAATTGCAACGTGAGATTAAAATAAAATAACATATTATTTAATAAAATAACACATTAATAATAATAATGAATTTGGAACCACAAAATTATATAGGAAAATAATGGTTCATTTCACATTTCGGTAAAACCTTCACATTTTAAAAAAAAATTCAAGCTTAAAAAACCATTGGTACTGCTATGGAGCATCACACTAAGCTGTAATTCTTATTTTTAAGCATTAAGCTCACATTGTGTACTACCGTTCAGAAACAAAAAAACATGTAGCTTCCCAACTAACAAAGTAGTCCAATAAGCTAAGCTTATCTTCTGATCTCGAAACCCAAAAAGTGGTCCAGTTAGGTTAATTGGACTGCTTAGTCCAACTAAACTTCGGTGGTACAGTTAACTGTACCTCCCTAAGTACTACAGGAAAAAATATGTCAGTCAACTGGACCAGCTAAACCGCCGAATATCATGTTCATATGTACATTTTAGCCTGAAATAGGTATTGAGTAGTAGGTAGGTACCTAACTAATGGGTTCGTCTTGGAAGAAAATAGAATAGATAGAAAATTACCAAACCCTAAAATAACTTTATTCACAAAGAAAATTATACTATGTAGTATTTACAATTGAAACAATTGAGCTAACTGCTGACTGTTGCAAACTAACCCTAACCCTTGTCTACTGATATTTTTCTTTAATTGTCTGATTTTCTACTCGACTTTCTACTGTTTTAGTCAAATTCGATCTTGCTACACTGTGTCTAAGAGAAAATAATGGATGAAATCGGAGGACGCGTTAAATGAATTACAACTAAGTACACATTTTGACTAACTTTCATCCTCTCTTGTAAGGGAACCGTGCCTACTGGATTCCCAGATAAAAAGTATTAAAGAGCATTTTATAGGGGCCATTCATTTATTACTTAAGACGATTTTCGCTAGTTTATGACCCCCTCCCACCCTATTATAAGATAAAATGTCAAGTGCGAGTCGGACTCGCGCACTAAGGGTTCCGTTTAATTGTACGACCTTGCTTCTTGCCAAATTTCATAATTATAGGTCTACGTGAAGAACCCTATAGGTTTTGGTTCATGGCGAGCATTAAAAGTATTTTTTTAGTGAATAAATTACAAATTTATGTTTTTCAGATTTTTCCCTTAACTTGTGCTATAAGACCTTGCTGCTTACCAAATTTCATGATTCTAGGTCTACGGGAAGTACCCTATAGGTTTTGGGTGCGTGTGATTCCCTTGGAAATTTCAAAATTTTCGGACATAAACGGCTGTAACTTTTGAGTGCGTTGACTTAGAAGTTTAATTTATATTACGGCTTCAAGAGGTTACGGACTTGAGTATTTGATGTTAATTTCAACTCGATACTTCCACGCGTTCCTGAGAAATGAGGGTTGACAGACGGACAGACAGACAGACGGACAACAAAGTGATCCTATAAGGGTTCCTTTTTCCTTTTGAGGTACGGAACCCTAAAAAAAATAGTACTGCAAGTTCGATTTTTGAAAATTTCTTCGTATAACATACCTAATCATAAGATAAAAGGTGGTGGCGCTGATTTGGGACGGGTATGCGTATGCGCCATAGCGGGATGTTTAGAAAATCAAAAAATAAATTGTCAATACTACCACAAATTTACGGTTTTCGATAAATTGTTGCCGTGATATAAATTAAACTTCTAAGTTAACGCACTCAAAAGTTACAGACGTGTATGTCCGAAAATTTTGAAATTTCCAAGGGAATCACACGCACCCAAAACCTATAGGGTACTTCCCGTAGACCTAGAATCATGAAATTTGGTAAGCAGCAAGGTCTTATAGCACAAGTTAAGGGAAAAATCTGAAAAACATAAATTTGTAATTAATTCACAAAAAATTACTTTAAAGCCATGGACCAAAACCTACTTCCCGTACTTCCCGTAGACCTAGATTTATGAAATTTGGCAAGAAACAAGGCCTTATAGCATAAATAAAGGAAAAAATCCGAAAACGGTAAATTTGTCGTCTATTCAACAAAAAAAATAAATACTTTTATTTCTTGCTACAGACCAAAACCTTATAGGGTACTTCTCGTTTACCTAGAATCATAAAATTTGGTAAGAAGCAAGATCATAGCACAAATAACGATAAAAATCTGAAGACCGTAAATTTGTAGTTTATTAACTAAAAAAATAAGTTTTGATTCTCTCCCTCGACCAAAATATACAGGGTTAATATACAGGACTTCATGTTGACCTAGAATCATAATATCTGGCAAGAAACAAGGTCTTACAATTAAACGGAACCCTTAGTGCGCGAGACGGACTCGCACTTGACATTTTATTTATTTCTCACCAAATAGCCAAAATGAGCAACTTAGAAGTTTCGTAGGTGGTGGCGCTGATTTGGATCGGGTATGCACCTTAACCTAGAGCCATGGAATTAAACAGGAACCAGTCTCAAATTCTACGAACTTTCGGTACGCATTTGACTCGCACTTGACGTTTAATTGAATAGAGATACTATCTAAGGGAATTACCTTCTTTGTGAAATGTGTACTTAAATGTATTATTTATTACGCACCTCGGCCGATTATCCAGTGCACTGTAATTGGTAACGTTGGTAGGGTATTCAGATTCATCAGCGCAGGAACTGATCGTGCTTCTGGAGTATTGGTAGTACAAATAGTGGCTTGAAGTAGAGGTGATGCTGTTGTCATGCAGTGAAATAATACTAACTGTTCCTATACTTTCGCTTGATCCAGTTAAAAAACTAAGCGATGATTCTATTTGGATAACTTCTTCGGAGTTAAAACTGCTTTTGGAGTCATGGTAAGAATTTGATAAATCTGTTTTCGAGCTCGACAAACTTTCTGAGCACGCTAATAAGTAAGTGGATGAGTCACTTTCTTGACCGATATCCAGTTCAGTTTCCATGTCGTCAGCATGATCAATACAATAGTTCTCATCATAACAAAGTCTTAAACTGGTTAGACTTGCGTTAGCTCTATAATCAGAGTTCATGTAAATGTTATCACATTCGAGTGCTAAACCTTCTGAACGGCTACGTGACGGCTTAAGTGCTATTATTTTGGAAGTCTCTGATTGCGTAGTACCGACGAATGCATAAGCTTTACTTTGATTGTTCTTCAAAAAAGACGGAACACCAACGGCACTTCCAACCGTAACTTTTATTCCTTCGTTATCTACCAAAACTCCTCCTTTCACCCCAGGCAAGCATTCATCGGGACAGTCGCAAAGAGATGAGATGTCCGGAGACGTGACTCTTATTTTTACGTAGCTATGTTTAAATCGTATCTTTTTTTTATCACAACCGCAGGCTCTCGAGCAAGTGGTTGATTTGAGTACGTCTTCAAAATCTTCCTGAATACCAACTCTTGCCGCTCCGCTACCAGCAGATCTTGCTTTCAGTATTTTTGATTCACCAACTCCGACTTTCCTTGATTTTGTTTTAACTTTACCTAGTTTTTCGGAAGGTGTCGGTTCAGGAGGTAAACCTACTAAAGTACGGATTTTTTCTATAAGTTTTTTTTCTGATGCAGTCTTGCCTTCTGGCATAGGAAGGCCAGCCTCAGCAAGTCCTTTTAATATTTTTTCCTTTTGGGATTTACTTTTACCCGTAAGCGGCGTTAGAAGCCCCTCTGCTTTGGCCCTTTTAACTACCTCTTTTTCCGATGGTGTGACTGGTTGAGGAATACCATATTCTGTTTTAATTTTTTGAATCATAGCCTTCTCAGAAGGAGTTCGCCCCTCAGGAAGAGGGATTCCTGCTTCTGCTTGGGCTTTTAGAATTTTTTCTTTTTGTGCCTTTGACTTACCTTCTAATGGGGTAATTATTCCTGCAAGAGTGGCCTTTTCCATCTTTTTCTTCTCTGCTGATGTTTTAGGTTCTGGTGGTAGCCCTAGATCTGTCCTAACTTTTTCAATAAGTTTCTTTTCTGATGCTGTCTTACCTTCAGGTAAAGGCAATCCAGAAGCCGCCAAGCCTTTCAATATCTTTTCCTTCTGCTCCGGCGTTTTGCCTTCTAGTGGTGTAAGGAAACCACCAGCCTTGGCTTTTTTTAATTTTTCCGAGGGTATTACTAATGCAGATGGAATTTTTTTGGTTTCCTCTTTGACTTTGGCTATCAAGGCTCTTTCAGAAGGAGTTCTTCCTTCAGGAAGTGGAATTCCTGCTTCTGCTTGGGCTTTTAGAATTTTTTCTTTTTGTGCCTTTGACTTACCTTCTAATGGGGTAATTATTCCTGCAAGAGTGGCCTTTTCCATCTTTTTCTTCTCTGCTGATGTTTTAGGTTCTGGTGGTAGCCCTAGATCTTTCCTTACTTTTTGAATAAGTTTCTTTTCTGATGCTGTCTTACCTTCTGGTAAAGGCAATCCAGAAACCGCCAAACCTTTCAATATCTTTTCCTTCTGCTCCGGCGTTTTGCCTTCAAGTGGTGTAAGGAAACCACCAGCCTTGGCTTTTCTTAATTTTTCCGGTGGAATGGTTACCGCTGATGGAAGTTTTTTGGTTTCTTCTTTGATTTTTGCTATCAAGGCTTTTTCAGATGGAGTTCGCCCCTCAGGTAGGGGGATTCCTGCTTCAGCCTGGGCTTTGAGTATTTTCTCTTTTTGGGGTTTAGTTTTACCTTCCAATGGAGTAATAATACCCGCAGCAATCGCTTTTTGCATCCTTTTCTTCTCTGCCGAAGTTTTAGGTTCAGGTGGTAGTCCCATGTCTCTTCTGACCTTATCAATGAGTTTCTTTTCCGACGGGGTCTTACCTTCTGGTAAGGGTATGCCAGTAGCGGCTAACCCTTTTAAAATCTTTTCCTTCTGCTCCGGCGTTTTGCCTTCCAGTGGTGTGAGAAAACCAGCAGCCTTAGCTTTTCTTAATTTTTCCGATGGAATGGCTACCGCAGATGGAAGTTTTTTGGTTTCTTCTTTGACTTTGGCTATCAAGGCTTTTTCAGATGGAGTTCGCCCCTCTGGTAGGGGGATTCCTGCTTCAGCCTGGGCTTTGAGTATTTTCTCTTTTTGGGGTTTAGTTTTTCCTTCCAATGGAGTAATAATACCCGCAGCAATTGCTTTTTGCATCCTTTTCTTCTCTGTCGATGTTTTAGGTTCTGGTGGTAGTCCTAGATCTCTTCTGACTTTTTCGATAAGTTTCTTTTCCGACGGTGTCGTACCCTCTGGTAATGGTATGCCAGTGGCAACTAAACCTTTTAATATTTTTTCCTTCTGCTCTGGCGTTTTGCCTTCAAGTGGTGTGAGAAAACCAGCAGCCTTAGCTTTTCTTAATTTTTCCGATGGAATGGCTACCGCAGATGGAATTTTTTTGGTTTCTTCTTTGACTTTGGCTATCAAGGCTTTTTCAGATGGAGTTCGCCCCTCTAGTAGGGGGATTCCTGCTTCAGCCTGGGCTTTAAGTATTTTCTCTTTTTGGGGTTTAGTTTTTCCTTCCAATGGAGTAATAATACCCGCAGCAATTGCTTTTTGCATCCTTTTTTTCTCTGTCGATGTTTTTGGTTCAGGTGGTAGTCCTAGATCTCTTCTGACTTTATCAATGAGTTTCTTTTCCGACGGAGTCTTACCCTCTGGCAAGGGTATCCCAGTAGCGACCAAACCTTTTAAAATCTTTTCCTTCTGCTCCGGTGTTTTGCCTTCAAGTGGAGTGAGAAAACCTGCAGCCTTAGCTTTCCTTAATTTTTCCGACGGGATGGCTACCGCAGATGGAAGTTTTTTGGTTTCTGCTTTGACTTTTGCAATAAGAGCTTTTTCAGATGGAGTTCTTCCTTCAGGTAGTGGGATTCCTGCTTCAGCCTGGGCTTTGAGTATTTTTTCTTTTTGGGGTTTAGTTTTACCTTCCAATGGGGTAATAATACCCGCTGCAATCGCTTTTTGCATTCTTTCTTTCTCTTTTGATGTTTTAGGTTCTGGTGGTAGTCCTAGATCTTTTCTGACTTTGTCAATGAGTTTCTTTTCCGACGGAGTCTTACCCTCTGGTAAGGGTATGCCAGTGGCGACCAAACCTTTCAAAATCTTTTCTTTCTGCTCCGGCGTTTTGCCTTCAAGTGGTGTGAGGAAACCTGCAGCTTTAGCTTTTCTTAATTTTTCCGACGGAATGGCAACCGCAGATGGAAGTTTTTTGGTTTCTGCTTTGACTTTTGCAATAAGGGCTTTTTCAGATGGAGTTCTTCCTTCAGGTAGTGGGATTCCTGCTTCAGCCTGGGCTTTGAGTATTTTTTCTTTCTGGGGTTTAGTTTTACCTTCCAATGGGGTGATAATACCAGCCGCAATCGCTTTTTGCATTCGTTCCTTCTCTTTCGATGTTTTAGGTTCTGGTGGTAGTCCTAGATCTCTTCTGACTTTGTCAATGAGTTTCTTTTCGGACGGAGTCTTGCCCTCTGGTAAGGGTATGCCAGTAGCAACCAAACCTTTCAAAATCTTTTCCTTCTGCTCGGGCGTTTTGCCTTCAAGTGGTGTGAGGAAACCTGCAGCTCTAGCTTTTCTTAATTTGTCCGACGGAATGGCTAGCGCGGATGGGAGCTTTTTGGTTTCTGCTTTTACTTTTGCAATAAGGGCTTTTTCAGATGGAGTTCGCCCCTCAGGAAGTGGGATTCCTGCTTCAGCCTGGGCTTTAAGTATTTTTTCTTTTTGGGGCTTAGTTTTACCTTCCAATGGGGTAATAATACCCGCCGCAATCGCTTTTTGCATTCTTTCCTTCTCTTTCGATGTTTTAGGTTCTGGTGGTAGTCCTAGATCCTTTCTGACTTTGTCAATTAGTTTCTTTTCCGACGGAGTCTTACCCTCTGGTAAGGGTATACCAGTAGCAACCAAACCTTTCAAAATTTTTTCTTTCTGCTCCGGTGTTTTTCCTTCAAGTGGTGTAAGAAAACCAGCAGCCTTGGCTTTTCTGATTTTTTCTGACGGTATTGCCATCGCAGACGGAAGCTTCTTAGTTTCTGCTTTGACCTTTGCTATCAACGCTTTTTCAGATGGAGTTCGTCCCTCAGGAAGTGGGATTCCTGCTTCAGCCTGGGCTTTAAGATTTTTTTCTTTTTGTGCCGTTGTTTTTCCTTCCAAAGGAGTTATAATTCCCTTCGCGTGGGCTTGCGCCATTTTTTTTCGCATTGCAGCAGTTGTTGGTTCAGGGGGTAACCCTTGTTCAGCTCTAACTTTATCTATGAGTTTCTTTTCCGAAGGTGTTTTTGGTTCCGGCAGAGCTTTACCACTTTTGGCCAATTCATTTAATATTTTTTCTTTTTCCTCGGGACTTTTGCCTGCTAAAATATTCTCGGGTGTCACTTTCATGGATGGAGCTTTTATTTTCTTTTCAATTGAAACTCTTTCTTCTTCTGGTGTCAGAAGTCCACAAATACATTCATCGACTGGCCCTGTGCCCTCTTTCATGTTTTTTGCAGTTTTTTTGTCAAGGATTTTGGCTTCATCAGGGGGAAGAGCTGGTCTGCCCATTGGTGCAACTGCTGGAGGTTGAGCCTCCTTAGCCTCTGCCTTGACTTTTGCAATAAGGGCCTTTTCAGATGGAGTTCGACCTTCAGGTAGCGGAATTCCTGCTTCAGCCTGGGCTCGTAGTATTTTTTCTTTTTGCGGTTTAGTTTTACCTTCCAATGGAGTAATAATACCCGCTGCAATCGCTTTTTGCATCTTTTTCTTTTCTGTTGATGTTTTAGGCTCTGGTGGTAGTCCTAGATCTCTTCTGACTTTTTCAATGAGTTTCTTTTCCGATGGGGTCTTACCCTCTGGTAAGGGTATGCCAGTAGCGGCCAAACCTTTTAAAATCTTCTCCTTCTGCTCCGGCGTTTTGCCTTCAAGTGGTGTTAGGAATCCAGCAGCCTTAGCTTTTCTTAATTTTTCCGACGGAATAGCTACCGCAGATGGAAGTTTTTTGGTTTCTTCTTTGACTTTGGCAATCAAGGCCTTTTCAGATGGAGTTCGACCTTCAGGTAGCGGAATTCCTGCTTCAGCCTGGGCTCGTAGTATTTTTTCTTTTTGCGGTTTAGTTTTACCTTCTAATGGAGTAATTATACCCGCTGCAATCGCTTTTTGCATCTTTTTCTTTTCTGTTGATGTTTTAGGCTCTGGTGGTAGTCCTAGATCTCTTCTGACTTTGTCAATGAGTTTCTTTTCCGACGGAGTTTTACCCTCTGGTAATGGTATGCCAGTAGCGGCCAAACCTCTTAAAATTTTTTCCTTCTGCTCCGGCGTTTTGCCTTCAAGTGGTGTGAGAAAACCTGCAGCCTTGGCTTTTCTTAATTTTTCTGATGGAATGGCTACCGCAGATGGACGTTTCTTAGTTTCTGCTTTGACTTTTGCAATAAGGGCTTTTTCAGATGGAGTGCGCCCTTCAGGAAGTGGGATTCCTGCTTCAGCCTGGGCTTTGAGTATTTTTTCTTTTTGGGGTTTTGTTTTACCTTCTAATGGAGTTATTATACCCGCCGCAATCGCTTTTTGCATCCTTTCCTTCTCTTTCGATGTTTTAGGTTCTGGTGGTAGTCCTAGATCTTTTCTGACTTTGTCAATAAGTTTCTTTTCCGATGGAGTCTTTCCCTCTGGTAATGGTATGCCAGTAGCGGCCAAACCTCTTAAAATTTTTTCCTTCTGCTCTGGCGTTTTGCCTTCAAGTGGTGTGAGGAAACCAGCAGCCTTAGCTTTTCTTAATTTTTCTGATGGAATGACTACAGCAGATGGAAGTTTTTTGGTTTCTTCTTTAACTTTGGCTATCAAGGCTCTTTCAGAAGGAGTTCTTCCTTCAGGAAGTGGGATTCCTGCTTCAGCCTGGGCTTTGAGTATTTTTTCTTTTTGTGCTTTTGTCTTACCTTCTAATGGTGTAATAATACCTGCAGCAGTCGCTTCTTGAAGTTTTTGTCGCTCTGCTGATGTTTTTGGTTCTGGAGGTAGTCCCAGATCTTTTCTAACTTTTTCAATAAGTTTCTTTTCCGACGGAGTCTTACCCTCTGGCAAGGGTATGCCAGTAGCGACTAAACCTTTTAAAATTTTTTCCTTCTGCTCCGGCGTTTTGCCTTCAAGTGGTGTGAGAAAACCTGCAGCCTTGGCCTTTCTTAATTTTTCTGATGGAATGGCTACCGCAGATGGAAGTTTTTTAGTTTCTTCTTTCACTTTTGCAATAAGGGCTTTTTCTGATGGAGTGCGCCCTTCAGGAAGTGGGATTCCTGCTTCAGCCTGGGCTTTAAGTATTTTTTCTTTTTGGGGTTTAGTTTTACCTTCCAAAGGGGTAATAATACCCGCAGCGATCGCTTTTTGCATCCTTTTCTTCTCTGTCGATGTTTTAGGTTCTGGTGGTAGTCCTAGATCTCTTCTGACTTTATCAATGAGTTTTTTTTCCGATGGAGTCTTACCCTCTGGTAAGGGTATGCCAGTTGCGGCCAAACCTCTTAAAATCTTTTCCTTTTGCTCCGGTGTTTTGCCTTCAAGTGGTGTAAGGAAACCAGCTGCCTTCGCTTTTCTCATTTTTTCCGATGGAATGGCTACCGCAGATGGAAGTTTTTTGGTTTCTTCTTTGACTTTGGCTATCAAGGCTCTTTCAGAAGGAGTTCTTCCTTCAGGAAGTGGGATTCCTGCTTCAGCCTGGGCTTTGAGTATTTTTTCTTTTTGTGCTTTTGTTTTACCTTCTAATGGAGTAACAATACCTGCAACAGTCGCTTCTTGAAGTTTTTGTCGCTCTGCTGATGTTGTCGGTTCTGGTGGTAGTCCCAGATCTTTTCTCACTTTTTCAATGAGTTTCTTTTCCGACGGAGTCTTACCCTCTGGCAAGGGTATGCCAGTAGCGACTAATCCTTTTAAAATTTTTTCCTTCTGCTGCGGCGTTTTGCCTTCAAGTGGTGTAAGGAAACCAGCAGCCTTGGCTTTTCTTAATTTTTCCGATGGAATGACTACCGCAGGTGGAAGTTTTTTGGTTTCTTCTTTGACTTTGGCTATTAAGGCTTTTTCAGATGGAGTTCGCCCCTCGGGTAGGGGGAGTCCAGCTTCAGCCTGGGCTTTGAGTATTTTTTCTTTTTGTGCTTTAGTTTTACCTTCTAATGGAGTTATTATTCCCGCTGCAATCGCATCTTGCATCTTTTTCTTTTCTTCCGATGTTTTTGGTTCTGGTGGTAGTCCTAGATCTTTTCTGACTTTTTCAATGAGCTTCTTTTCTGATGGAGTTTTACCCTCTGGTAAGGGTATGCCTGTAGCGGCCAAACCTTTTAAAATCTTTTCCTTCTGCTCCGGCGTCTTGCCTTCAAGTGGTGTGAGGAAACCAGCAGCCTTAGCTTTTCTTAATTTTTCTGATGGAATGGCTACCGCAGATGGAAGTTTTTTGGTTTCTTCTTTGATTTTTGCAATAAGGGCTTTTTCAGATGGAGTTCGCCCCTCAGGTAGAGGGATTCCAGCTTCAGCCTGGGCTCTGAGTATTTTTTCTTTTTGGGGTTTGGTTTTACCTTCTAAAGGGGTAATTATGCCTGCAGCAGTCGCATTTTGAAACTTTTGTCTCTCTGCTGATGTTTTTGGTTCTGGTGGTAGTCCTAGATCTCTTCTGACTTTATCAATGAGTTTCTTTTCCGATGGAGTCTTACCTTCTGGTAAGGGTATGCCAGTAGCAGCCAAACCTTTTAAAATCTTTTCTTTTTGCTCTGGCGTTTTGCCTTCAAGTGGTGTAAGGAAACCTGCAGCTTTAGCTTTCCTTAATTTTTCTGATGGAATGGCTACCGCAGATGGAAGTTTTTTAGTTTCTGCTTTGACTTTTGCAATAAGGGCTTTTTCAGATGGTGTTCTTCCTTCAGGAAGTGGGATTCCTGCTTCAGCCTGGGCTTTAAGTATTTTTTCTTTTTGGGCTTTTGTTTTACCTTCTAGTGGGGTAATTATACCTGCAGCAGTCGCTTCTTGAAGTTTTTGTCGCTCTGCTGATGTTTTAGGTTCTGGTGGTAGTCCTAGATCTTTTCTGACTTTGTCAATTAATTTTTTTTCCGACGGAGTCTTACCCTCTGGTAAAGGTATGCCAGTAGCAACTAATCCTTTTAAAATTTTTTCCTTCTGCTCCGGCGTTTTGCCTTCAAGTGGTGTGAGAAAACCTGCAGCCTTGGCTTTTCTTAATTTTTCCGATGGAATCCCTACAGCAGATGGAAGTTTTTTAGTTTCTTCTCTGACTTTTGCAATTAGGGCTTTTTCAGATGGAGTACGCCCTTCAGGAAGTGGGATTCCTGCTTCAGCCTGGGCTTTCAGTATTTTTTCTTTTTGGGGTTTAGTTTTACCTTCTAATGGAGTTATTATGCCCGCCGCAATTGCTTTTTGCATTCTTTCCTTCTCTTTCGATGTTTTTGGTTCTGGTGGTAGTCCTAGATCTCTTCTGACTTTGTCAATGAGTTTCTTTTCCGATGGAGTCTTACCCTCTGGTAAGGGTATGCCAGTGGCGACCAAACCTTTTAAAATCTTTTCCTTCTGCTCCGGCGTTTTGCCTTCAAGTGGTGTTAGAAAACCTGCAGCCTTGGCTTTCTTCAATTTTTCCGATGGAATACCTACCGCAGATGGAAGTTTCTTAGTTTCTGCTTTGACTTTTGCAATAAGGGCTTTTTCAGATGGAGTGCGCCCCTCAGGAAGTGGGATTCCTGCTTCAGCCTGGGCTTTGAGTATTTTTTCTTTTTGGGGTTTAGTTTTACCTTCCAATGGGGTAATAATACCCGCCGCAATCGCTTTTTGCATTCTTTCCTTCTCTTTTGATGTTTTAGGTTCTGGTGGTAGTCCTAGATCTCTTCTGACTTTGTCAATGAGTTTCTTTTCCGACGGAGTCTTACCCTCTGGTAAGGGTATGCCAGTAGCAACCAAACCTTTCAAAATCTTTTCTTTTTGCTCCGGCGTTTTGCCTTCGAGTGGTGTAAGGAACCCTGCAGCTTTGGCTTTTCTTAATTTTTCTGACGGAATCGCTACTGCGGATGGAAGTTTCTTAGTTTCTGCTTTGACTTTTGCAATTAAGGCTTTTTCAGATGGAGTTCGTCCCTCAGGAAGTGGGATTCCTGCTTCAGCCTGGGCTTTGAGTATTTTTTCTTTCTGGGGTTTAGTTTTACCTTCTAATGGAGTTATTATACCTGCTGCCATCGCTTTTTGCATTCTTTCCTTTTCTTTCGATGTTTTTGGTTCCGGTGGTAGTCCTAGATCTTTTCTGACTTTGTCAATGAGTTGTTTTTCGGATGGCGTCTTCCCTTCTGGTAAGGGTATGCCAGTAGCGACTAATCCTTTTAAAATCTTTTCCTTTTGCTCCGGCGTTTTGCCTTCAAGTGGTGTGAGGAAGCCTGCAGCTTTAGCTTTTCTTAATTTTTCGGATGGAATGGCTACCGCAGATGGAAGTTTTTTGGTTTCTTCTTTGATTTTGGCAATCAAGGCTTTTTCAGATGGAGTTCGCCCCTCAGGTAGCGGGATTCCTGCTTCTGCCTGGGCTTTGAGTATTTTCTCTTTTTGGGGTTTAGTCTTACCTTCCAATGGGGTAATAATACCTGCCGCAATCGCTTTTTGCATTCTTTCCTTCTCTTTCGATGTTTTAGGTTCTGGTGGTAGTCCTAGATCTTTTCTGACTTTGTCTATGAGTTTCTTTTCGGACGGAGTCTTACCCTCTGGTAAGGGTATGCCAGTAGCAACCAAACCTTTTAAAATCTTTTCCTTCTGTTCCGGCGTTTTGCCTTCAAGGGGTGTGAGGAAACCTGCAGCCTTGGCTTTCCTTAACTTCTCCGACGGAATCGCTACTGGAGATGGAACTCTTTTTGTTTCTGCTTTTACCTTTTCTATCAAGGCTTTTTCAGATGGGGTTCGCCCCTCAGGAAGTGGGATTCCTGCTTCAGCTTGGGCTTTGAGTATTTTTTCTTTTTGGGATTTAGTTTTACCTTCCAATGGAGTTATTATGCCCGCTGTGATAGCTTTTTGCATTCTTTTCTTCTCTTTCGAAGTTTTAGGTTCTGGTGGTAGTCCTAGATCTCTTCTGACTTTGTCAATGAGTTTCTTTTCCGACGGAGTCTTACCCTCTGGTAAGGGTATGCCAGTAGCGACTAATCCTTTTAAAATCTTTTCCTTCTGCTCCGGCGTTTTGCCTTCAAGTGGCGTGAGGAAACCTGCAGCCTTAGCTTTTCTTAATTTTTCTGACGGAATCGCTACCGCAGATGGGAGTTTCTTAGTTTCTGCTTTGACTTTTGCAATAAGGGCTTTTTCAGATGGAGTTCGCCCCTCAGGAAGTGGGATTCCTGCTTCAGCCTGGGCTTTGAGTATTTTTTCTTTTTGGGGCTTAGTTTTACCTTCCAGTGGGGTAATAATACCCGCCGCAATCGCTTTTTGCATTCTTTTCTTCTCTGCCGATGTTTTTGGTTCTGGTGGTAGTCCTAGATCTCTTCTGACTTTGTCAATGAGTTTCTTTTCGGACGGAGTCTTGCCCTCTGGTAAGGGTATGCCAGTAGCAACCAAACCTTTTAAAATCTTTTCCTTCTGCTCCGGCGTTTTGCCTTCAAGTGGTGTGAGGAATCCTGCAGCCTTAGCTTTCCTTAACTTCTCCGACGGAATTGCTACTGGAGATGGAACTCTTTTTGTTTCTGCTTTTACCTTTTCTATCAAGGCTTTTTCAGATGGGGTTCGCCCCTCAGGAAGTGGGATTCCTGCTTCAGCCTGGGCTTTGAGTATTTTTTCTTTCTGGGGTTTAGTTTTACCTTCCAATGGGGTAATAATACCCGCCGCAATCGCTTTTTGCATTCTTTCTTTCTCTTTCGATGTTTTTGGTTCTGGTGGTAGTCCTAGATCTCTTCTGACTTTGTCAATGAGTTTCTTTTCCGACGGAGTCTTACCCTCTGGTAAGGGTATGCCAGTAGCAACCAAACCTTTCAAAATCTTTTCCTTCTGCTCCGGGGTTTTGCCTTCAAGTGGTGTGAGGAAACCTGCAGCCTTAGCTTTCCTTAATTTTTCCGACGGAATGGCTATTGCGGATGGAAGTTTTTTAGTTTCTGCTTTGACTTTTTCAATAAGGGCTTTTTCAGATGGAGTTCGCCCCTCAGGAAGTGGGATTCCTGCTTCAGCCTGGGCTTTGAGTATTTTTTCTTTCTGGGGTTTAGTTTTACCTTCCAATGGGGTAATAATACCCGCCGCAATCGCTTTTTGCATTCTTTCTTTCTCTTTCGATGTTTTTGGTTCTGGTGGTAATCCTAGATCTCTTCTGACTTTGTCAATGAGTTTCTTTTCCGACGGAGTCTTACCCTCTGGTAAGGGTATGCCAGTAGCAACCAAACCTTTCAAAATCTTTTCTTTCTGCTCCGGCGTTTTGCCTTCGAGTGGTGTAAGGAAACCTGCAGCTTTGGCTTTTCTTAATTTTTCTGACGGAATCGCTACTGCGGATGGAAGTTTCTTAGTTTCTGCTTTGACTTTTGCAATTAAGGCTTTTTCAGATGGAGTTCGTCCCTCAGGAAGTGGAATTCCGGCTTCAGCCTGGGCTTTAAGTATTTTTTCTTTCTGGGGTTTTGTTTTTCCTTCTAATGGAGTTATTATACCCGCTGCAATAGCTTTTTGCATTCTTTTCTTCTCCTTCGATGTTTTCGGTTCTGGGGGAAGTCCTAGATCTTTTCTGACTTTTTCAATGAGTTTCTTTTCCGACGGAGTCTTACCCTCTGGCAAGGGTATCCCAGTAGCGACCAAACCTTTTAAAATTTTTTCCTTCTGCTCTGGTGTTTTGCCTTCAAGTGGAGTGAGAAAACCTGCAGCCTTAGCTTTTCTTAATTTTTCCGACGGAATAGCTACCGCTGATGGAAGTTTTTTTGTTTCTGCTTTTACTTTTTCAATAAGAGCTTTCTCAGATGGAGTTCGTCCCTCAGGAAGTGGAATTCCTGCTTCAGCCTGGGCTTTGAGTATTTTTTCTTTTTGGGGCTTAGTTTTACCTTCCAATGGAGTTATTATGCCCGCTGCAATAGCTTTTTGCATTCTTTTCTTCTCTGCCGATGTTTTAGGTTCTGGTGGTAGTCCTAGATCTCTTCTGACTTTGTCAATGAGTTTCTTTTCGGACGGAGTCTTGCCCTCTGGTAAGGGTATGCCAGTAGCAACCAAACCTTTCAAAATCTTTTCTTTCTGCTCCGGCGTTTTGCCTTCAAGTGGTGTGAGGAAACCTGCAGCCTTAGCTTTCCTTAACTTTTCCGACGGAATTGCTACCGGAGACGGAACTCTTTTTGTTTCAGCTTTGACCTTTTCTATCAAGGCTTTTTCAGATGGGGTTCGCCCCTCAGGAAGTGGAATTCCTGCTTCAGCCTGGGCTTTGAGTATTTTTTCTTTTTGGGGCTTAGTTTTACCTTCCAATGGAGTAATAATACCTGCCGCAATTGCTTTTTGCATTCTTTCCTTTTCTTTCGATGTTTTAGGTTCTGGTGGTAGTCCTAGATCTTTTCTGACTTTGTCAATGAGTTTCTTTTCCGATGGAGTCTTGCCCTCTGGTAAGGGTATGCCAGTAGCAACCAAACCTTTCAAAATCTTTTCCTTCTGCTCCGGCGTTTTGCCTTCAAGTGGTGTGAGGAAACCTGCAGCCTTAGCTTTTCTTAATTTTTCCGACGGAATGGCTAGCGCGGATGGAAGTTTTTTAGTTTCTGCTTTGACTTTTTCAATAAGGGCTTTTTCAGATGGAGTTCGTCCCTCAGGAAGTGGGATTCCTGCTTCAGCCTGGGCTTTGAGTATTTTTTCTTTCTGGGGCTTTGATTTACCTTCCAATGGGGTAATAATACCTGCCGCAATCGCTTTTTGCATTCTTTCCTTTTCTTTCGATGTTTTAGGTTCTGGTGGTAGTCCTAGATCTTTTCTGACTTTGTCAATGAGTTTCTTTTCCGACGGAGTCTTACCCTCTGGTAAGGGTATGCCAGTAGCAACCAAACCTTTCAAAATCTTTTCCTTCTGCTCAGGGGTTTTGCCTTCAAGTGGTGTGAGGAAACCTGCAGCCTTAGCTTTTCTTAATTTTTCCGACGGAATGGCTAGCGCGGATGGAAGTTTTTTAGTTTCTGCTTTGACTTTTTCAATAAGGGCTTTTTCAGATGGAGTTCGCCCCTCAGGAAGTGGGATTCCTGCTTCAGCCTGGGCTTTGAGTATTTTTTCTTTTTGGGACTTAGTTTTACCTTCCAGTGGGGTGATAATACCAGCCGCAATCGCTTTTTGCATTCTTTCCTTCTCTTTCGATGTTTTAGGTTCTGGTGGTAGTCCTAGATCTTTTCTGACTTTGTCAATGAGTTTCTTTTCCGACGGTGTTTTACCCTCTGGTAAGGGTATGCCAGTAGCAACCAAACCTTTCAAAATTTTTTCCTTCTGCTCTGGCGTTTTGCCTTCAAGTGGTGTGAGGAAACCTGCGGCCTTAGCTTTTCTTAACTTTTCCGAAGGAATGGCTGGAGCGGATGGGAGCTTTTTGGTTTCTGCTTTGACTTTTGCAATAAGGGCTTTTTCAGATGGGGTTCGCCCCTCAGGAAGTGGTATTCCTGCTTCAGCCTGGGCTTTGAGTATTTTTTCTTTCTGGGGCTTAGTTTTACCTTCCAATGGGGTAATTATACCCGCTGCAATCGCTTTTTGCATTCTTTCCTTTTCTTTCGATGTTTTAGGTTCTGGTGGTAGTCCTAGATCTTTTCTGACTTTGTCAATGAGTTTCTTTTCCGACGGAGTCTTACCCTCTGGTAAAGGTATGCCTGTAGCAACCAAACCTTTCAAAATCTTTTCCTTCTGCTCCGGCGTTTTGCCTTCAAGTGGTGTGAGAAAACCTGCAGCCTTAGCTTTTCTTAATTTTTCTGAAGGAATCGCTACCGCAGATGGAAGTTTCTTAGTTTCTGCTTTAACTTTTGCAATAAGGGCTTTTTCAGATGGAGTTCGCCCCTCAGGAAGTGGGATTCCTGCTTCAGCCTGGGCTTTGAGTATTTTTTCTTTTTGGGACTTAGTTTTACCTTCCAATGGGGTAACTATACCCGCCGCAATCGCTTTTTGCATTCTTTCCTTTTCTTTCGATGTTTTAGGTTCTGGTGGTAGTCCTAGATCTTTTCTGACTTTGTCAATAAGTTTCTTTTCCGACGGTGTTTTACCCTCTGGTAAGGGTATGCCAGTAGCGACCAAACCTTTCAAAATCTTTTCTTTCTGCTCCGGCGTTTTGCCTTCAAGTGGTGTGAGGAAACCTGCAGCTTTAGCTTTTCTTAATTTTTCCGACGGAACGGCAACCGCAGATGGAAGTTTTTTAGTTTCTGCTTTGACTTTTGCAATAAGGGCTTTTTCAGATGGAGTTCGCCCCTCAGGAAGTGGGATTCCTGCTTCAGCCTGGGCTTTGAGTATTTTTTCTTTCTGGGGTTTAGTTTTACCTTCCAACGGGGTGATAATACCAGCCGCAATCGCTTTTTGCATTCTTTTCTTCTCTTTTGAAGTTTTAGGTTCTGGTGGTAGTCCTAGATCCTTTCTGACTTTGTCAATGAGTTTCTTTTCCGACGGAGTCTTACCTTCTGGTAAGGGTATGCCAGTAGCAACCAAACCTTTCAAAATTTTTTCCTTCTGCTCCGGGGTTTTGCCTTCAAGTGGTGTGAGGAAACCTGCAGCCTTAGCTTTTCTTAATTTTTCCGACGGAATCGCTACCGCAGATGGAAGTTTCTTAGTTTCTGCTTTGACTTTTGCAATAAGGGCTTTTTCAGATGGAGTTCGCCCCTCAGGAAGTGGGATTCCTGCTTCAGCCTGGGCTTTGAGTATTTTTTCTTTCTGGGGTTTAGTTTTACCTTCCAACGGGGTGATAATACCAGCCGCAATCGCTTTTTGCATTCTTTCCTTCTCTTTTGAAGTTTTAGGTTCTGGTGGTAGTCCTAGATCCCTTCTGACTTTGTCAATGAGTTTCTTTTCCGACGGAGTCTTACCTTCTGGTAAGGGTATGCCAGTAGCAACCAAACCTTTCAAAATCCTTTCCTTCTGCTCCGGGGTTTTGCCTTCAAGTGGTGTGAGGAAACCTGCAGCCTTAGCTTTTCTTAATTTTTCTGATGGAATGGCTAGGGCGGATGGGAGTTTTTTAGTTTCTGCTTTGACTTTTGCAATAAGGGCTTTTTCAGATGGAGTTCGCCCCTCAGGAAGTGGGATTCCTGCTTCTGCCTGGGCTTTGAGTATTTTTTCTTTTTGGGGCTTAGTTTTACCTTCCAATGGGGTAATTATACCCGCCGCAATCGCTTTTTGCATCCTTTTTCTCTCTACCGATGTTTTAGGTTCTGGTGGTAGTCCTAGATCTCTTCTGACTTTGTCGATGAGTTTCTTTTCCGACGGAGTCTTACCCTCTGGTAAAGGTATGCCAGTAGCGACCAAACCTTTTAAAATCTTTTCTTTCTGCTCTGGCGTTTTCCCTTCTAGTGGTGTGAGGAACCCAGCAGCCTTGGCTTTTTTTAATTTTGCCGACGGTATTATATATGCAGGCATTTTAGGCTCTGATGGAGGTACTATTTCAGCTTTGATTTTTTGGATCATTGATTTTTCCGATGCTGTTGTACCTTCTGGCATTGGTGCACCAGTTTTTGCTAGATCCCTTAATATCTTTTCCTTTTGAGATTTTGATTTGCCCACCATATCTTTTTCAGCCTTTTTTGTCAGTTTCTTGTCTTTTTCTACCTTTTCTGCCTTTATTTTTTTTATCAAAGACTTTTCGGATGCTGTTTTACCTTTTGGTAAGCGAGCTCCGGTTTGTGCGAGATCTCTTAAAATTTTTTCCTTCTCTGGTTTTGTTTTCCCTTCCATATCTTTTTCGGCTTGTTTCGTTAGCGATCCCATTTTGACTGGCTTGGATACAATGCCTTCTTCTTTCTTGATTTTTTTGATTAATGATTTTTCTGATGCCGTTGCTCCTTCTGGCAAAGGCGCACCGGTCTTTGCGAGATCTCTCAAAATTTTTTCTTTTTCAGGCTTAGTTTTTCCTATCATATCTTTTTCTGCCTTTTTTGTTAGCTTTTCGTCTCTTTTAACTTTTTCATCTTTAATTCTTTTGATGATTGATTTTTCTGATGGTGTTTTACCTTTTGGTAGGCGGGCACCAGTTTTTGCGAGATCTTTTAAAATCTTTTCTTTCTCTGCTTTAGTTTTTCCTTCCATTTCTATTTCGGCCTGTTTCGTAAGAGATTCTTTTTTTGCTGGCTTGGATACAATACCTTTTTCTTTTTTAATCTTTTTGATTAATGACTTTTCTGATGCCGTTGCTCCTTCTGGTAGAGGCGCACCAGTCTTTGCGAGATCTTTCAAAATCTTTTCTTTCTCAGCCTTCGTTTTTCCTTCCATATCTTTTACGGCCTTTTCCGTAAGTTTCCTGTCTTTTTCATCTTTTTCTTCCTTAATTTTTTTAATTATATCTTTTTCTGATTTTGTTTTACCTACAGGCAGGGGCGCACCAGTCGCTGCAAGATCTCTTAAAATCTTTTCCTTTTCGGCCGTAGGTTTACCTTCCATTTCTTTTTCTGCTATTTCTGTCAATTTTTGTTTTCTGGGTTTTGTATCAATATGTTCTTTCTTTATTTTTCTTATTAACGATTTTTCTGAGTCTGTTTTACCCTTTGGCAAAGGAGCACCAGCCTTTGCGAGATCTCTTAAAATCTGTTCCTTCTCAGGTCTCGTTTTTCCTTCCATTTCTTTTTCTGCCATTTTTGTCATTTCTCTACCCCTTTCCGTACCTATACCAACCGATGATGAAGTAATCGATTTCCTTTTTTCACCAATTTGTCTTTCTTCTCTCGGCATGTGACCGCATAGTATACAGTTACAATTATCACAGTTTTTTTTCTTGTAACAATCGTAAAGACTTTTCATAACTTCAAACATTGCGTCGGAGTTACATGAGCAGCAGCAGGAGTCATCAGGGGCACTCAGTTGACATCTGTACACGCGCCATTTTACTTGCGCAAAAGAATTGCCGAATGGATTTAAACAATCTGAATGTTGATATTCGGAAAAAGTATTCACAGTAAACTTTGAACTGTAAGGGAGATCTAATTTATGTACTTTTGTATCAGAGTTTCGCATTTTCTTATCGAATTTTTCGTTATTAGCTGTAAACTCGTACATACTAGTTTGTTTACTCAATTTACTTGGTGTTCTGGTATTGCTGCCTAGTTGTGCTACTCCAATGATTTGATTTGGTACATGTTTGATTTTTTTTCTTTTCTTTTGTTGGTGTAAACAGTTTTTTTGTATAATAATGCTTATGTTCTGAATATCATATGAAGGGGTCTTTTTTTTATTTATGAACAAAGTTTCAACTGTCGGAGTTTGAGGAATTTCTTTCATGATGATTGCAGGCCCAATTTTTGAGAAATTTCCAAAAAAATTTGTATGGCCTTACTTTAACGTCTTATTCTCAAAAATGCTTTTTAAAATGTCCTATGATTATTTCATTCCGGTATGAGTACTATGTAAATTTTTCTGAAAGTAATAATGCAAGAAATTACATAAAATAAAGAAGAATAATGCTGATTGTAATGCCCATTGTGGTATTAGAAACCACGCGAGTAGGTCACTCATACAGGCGTGAGTCTGGCAAGGCGTGATCGAGACGTCGACATCTCGAACACGTCCACTGTCGGTAGCCCGGTAGCTATCGTGGACGTGTCGAGTAGATGTCGAGCAGAGATGTAATAAAATCAAAATATAAAAATTTGATAAACATTGTTTCTATAAAGTGACGTCGTGAACGAAGTGAACGAAAGTCTTCGTTTCAAGTCTGGCCAAAATAGATTTTCTGTCAGTATGTCCGTACTCCTCTACAGGTCGTATTTTACAACCGATCGGTACGAAACTTGGTGTACAGGTTCAACGATTTTATAGAATTTTTTATCGTCGGGGTTTTTTGATCAAAGGTGTACTTCCTTTAAAAAAAAGGCAAAAAGAGGTCTTTAGAATATCTCGGCTTTAAGACATTTGATTTCGATGATAATATTTTTAATTGAAAGGTTGTTGTTTATAATTCTTCTCATAAAAATTTGGTAAAGATCTGATCAGGATTTTTGGCATGACGACCAGAATAGCTCCGCAAGATGCAGTATAATGCAAGAGAATATTATCAGTATAGCGCCACCTATTAGAACATCTTTGTAACACTTTGTACTAGATGGCGCTAATGCTACTGAACTTATTTGATTTATTATGAGATTTGATTTTGAAGATTATTTTTCATTTTTAGTACCTACTCTACTTTTAGTTGTTTTCATAAAAATTGAAGGTGAAGATCTGATGAGGCTTATCGATGTGATAAGCAGAGTAGCTTCTCAAAATGTTGTGATTCGATTTGCTACTAGTAGTTCTACGAACAGTAGACGTCGCGAACACTAACTTTTTTCAACAAATAATTTACATAATACTTAATGTACTAAAGTAATTTTATTTAAAACGGGATATTTTGGTACCTAGGTAGGTACCGATATAATGAGAACTTCTGTGGGGTTCATACTTTACCCCCCATTTCCGAAGATTGCATAGCGACCCATCTGAAACGTACCTAGGTACCTACCTATGTAGCGTTTGTGGATATGGATCTATTATTTTACAGGAAAAATATACTTTGAGAAGTTTGTAAAACTAACACCTTTTCAAAAGTTCTTGTACATGTTCTAGTAGTTCAATGATGTTCTAGCAGTTCTACGAACAGTAGACCTCGCAAGCACTAACTTTTTTTCAACATATTAGTAACTTACATTATATTAAGTACTAAAGTTATATAAAACGGGATATTTAGGTACTTAGGTATATGTACCTACCATGTTTTTAGGCGGTGACTCCTTGCAAATCGCCATGCCAGTGTGAAAGCATCTTATCACGGAGCAAAGTATTATAGGTACCTAATATCTATGTAATTATCGGTGCCTCTTACTTTTGGACGCGTTGTAAGAAAAATCCTATCGGTAGGTAGGTACCTACCTAAATATTGGTTTACGCTAGTGTGGTGTGCATTGGGCAACTTACCAACCTTAGGTGTTAGGTAAGTAGGTAAGGGTAATTGTTTAGTAGGTATAATTATATACCTAGCTCAAACGTATGAAATGATTTCCTTAGGTACCTACCTTTGAAATAATGCCCACCGTGCAAGAATAGGCGTCTGTTTCTCCTGAACGGATTCAATCTTGTTTGTGGGTAGGGTAGGTGAGGTAGGTAAGGTGCACTTGGAAAGGTAGGTAGGTATTAAAGATCACTTCACTTGCGATACGATTGTTGTCGGAATTTTTGAACGAAATGTTGCACAACCATTAGACCAATCGTCCATACAAAGTACCTAAGTTACGTTTCTCAGCAAAGCTCGAAATTCTGTACCTAGTATCAATAGATGGCGTTGATCCATCAGCCCAAAGTTTTTGTTGTTTTATTATTTAACCGACGACGACGGTGTATGCGGCCGCGCTATTTCATATAATTCTCGAAGTGTTACAAAGATGTTCTAATAGGTGGCGCTGTACTGTAAATGCTCTCTTGCATATTACTGCATTTTGCGAAGCTATTCTGCTCGTCATGCCGAAAATCCTCATCAGATCTTTACCAAATTTTTATAAAAACAGTATAAAGTTATTACCTTTCAATTAAAAGTACAATCATCAAAATCAGATCTCTTAAAGCGGAGATATTCCAAATCCGCCTTTTTGCCTTATTGTGGAAGAAGTACGCCTTTAATCAAAAAATCCCGACGACAATAAAATTCTATAAAATCATAGAATCTGTACACAAAGTTTCATACCGATCGGTTGTAAAATACGACCTGTAGAGGAGTACGGACATACTGACAAAAACGCCATTTTGGCCAGACCTGAAACGAAGACTTTCGTTCACTAACGTTCACGACGTCAATTATAGGGGAAGGGGGGGTAGCCCCGGACGGCGGGTACCCTCGGACACTTCATGTATAAGGTGTTTACGCACACTTAGAAATGAAATAAACACACGTAGAGATGGCGCGTCCAATATAAACAAAGAATCTATTTAGTGGTGGAGTGTCCGGCCAACGGTACTCACGTGACGACAGATTTTATCTCGAATCAACCGATTTTTGCTGCTCCTTAGAAAGTTCGACTGCAAAAATCCGATAATAAACGTAAGTATTTTGATTTGATGTAATTGTGTTTCCATAGATAATTTGTCAGGCATTCAGATTATAAAAGTTATTTTCAAATCACTTTCATACTTTTGATGTGGTTGGTCAAAACATAGATTTTAAGAGGTCGGGTACCCGCCAAAACTTTGTCCGAGGGTACCCGACATTTTTAAATTTATGTTACGTAATTTTTAGAAGAGCTTTAGTTACTTTCGAGGGGGTTTTATTGATGTAATTACATATATATTACAGGTCCACCATAAAATTCCCAAATTTAAGGAAAGAACCACGGGTAGAGGCGACTGTTCAGAGCTTGAGATAAAAGGAGCAGTCAATAAGGTTTATAAGGGCACGGACACGGAAGTCGCAGAAGAGTGAAATCTTGACGTCATCCCCATACAAAATAGATCTAGTAAAAAAGAAAAACGCTTCTAAAGGGAAAAGCTTACATATAAAGGAAATATTCAAAGCCTTGTTGAGAAAAGACCGCCAGAAACAGAATGTATAATTTGTGGAGAGACATTCGAAGAAGACTGGATACAATGCCACAAATGTAAGGACTCGGCCCATGAAGCTTGCGTAGACATTAATCCGTCTTCTGCATATTATTATTGCGATGTCTGCCAAGCTAAAAAGCGACTGGCTCATCGCTAAACTAGAGTCGATTCGAGATTAGATGTCTGGATTTTTAAGTTTTTTTTGGTCAAATAGTGAATATAACTTGCTAATTCATAGTTATTATGAATATTAATAATATTTTTTAAGGTTAATGATAAAAATGTTTGATTAAAGTTTGTTGATTATACCAAAAAAAAACATTTTATTTAAGTGTCCGGGGCTGCCCCCCCTTCCCCTACTTACTTAAATCTAGGTAATTTTCGAGATTCAAAAAGCTTATTGAATAAACTAAAAAAGTTTGTTTTGCTATCAAACGACTCTTATTGATTTAGGTAAGTAGGTACTTGGTTTAATCGTGGAATAGAATAATTTTGGGCTGATGGATCAACGCCATCTATTAACACCTAGGTACAGAATTCGCTTTTCATTGACTTTATTATGTACTGTACTTGTAATGGTTGAATGAAGCTGCCGCGCGAAATGTTACATTTGTTTAAAAATTACCTTTATCAAGTGAAGTGAACTGTACCTAATACCTACCTTTCCAAGTGTATAGGCAAATACGTACTTACCTACCTACTTAGTTTGATAGCTATTCGCTACATATAAGATTAAATCCGCTCTGGAGAAACAGACGCCTAGGTAGTTTTTCTTACTACCTATTCTTGCATGGTGTTATTTCAAAGGTAAGGAAATCATTTTATTCGTTTTGAGCTAGGTACCTCTATACTAAACAATTACCTAGGTAGGTATCTACAGTTATCTTACCCCCCGGGGCGGGCGGGCATAGCTTTGTATGGCAGCCGCGAGCTGCAAGCCGAACAATGATGTGATGAACAAGATCCGTCAAGTGCGTGTGTAACTCGCGCGCCGAGGGTTTCGAACGTTTTGTCAATTACCTACTTATACAAATATATACCTAGGTACCTATATAATGTGCCTACCGGTTAGAGACATATTATTGTTTAAAGTAAGTAAATCTTGCTATTTAATAAATAGGTAGGGTAAAACACCCGGTAGTCAGCCCCGCACCAGTAGTCAGCCTTTACAGACATTATTTCGATATAAATAGTGTTGAAATTTGTTTACACCTGTAAAATAACGTTAAATCGAAACCATGTCTCATTATTGGCTGATACGCACACCTTCGAACCAATAGCATCACGGGTTGACGAGCTACAGTCATTCATATGCACTGTCGCCAAGGATATGACTAAATGCGTCACTTTTTCAATTTTTTTCTTAAAGAAACGCGTTCGAGTTTTCGGTAAGTTTTTGTGTGTATTTGTTGTAATTTGTGGTGGATTGTTATACTGTGTTACAATAAAATGTTTATTTTGTGATAAAATTAACTATTACATGCATTTTATTGGTTAATTACGTTGTAATTTAGGTGGCCGACTACTGGGTTTCGAATTTTTAAGGTAAATCCAGTAGTCAGCCATAAGTGGCTGACTACTGGTTTGTTGTATTGTTTCTATCTATAAGTGTGCAATAAAGAATTTTCTATCTATCTATCTATCTATCTACTGGTTTTTTCACATTTCTCTTGTATGTAGTTGAAATTAACGGAGCGAATAATCCCAATTGTGCTCATTAGATTGGGATTAACTCCTCTAAGACGAAAAGTGTATTTTACCAGTAGTCAGCCGCGTATAAATGTCAGGGGCCGACCAATGGGTCTACAAATCCAATAGTCAGCCATTATTAGTCCTGTTGCAGAAAATTGCACCTTAAAACCTTTCAATTAGGGCTAAATTTATTCACGGTTATTTTAGCATGAAAACAATTTGTTTTAGAATTCCATCATGTCAAAAAGACCAATCCAATGGCAAAAAACAGAATCAGGTGCACTAACTATGAAGAGGAATGCACTAGCTACACAGAAATTAATGACTGAAAGAATATTGGATGTGACAGCTATTTGCCCTGTATGGTATAGTTTAGAATGTACTGAATTCGCTGGAGACATATTAAATGAAAATATAGTTATACGTAATATAATAATTAAAATTCTATGCCAAATACGCAAGATTATGAGAGAGGCTGACTACTGGGTAAGACATGGCTGACCTCTGGAAAAATGAGGCTGACTACTGGTGAAAAGTGCCATTATTTGTTTAATGTTGATTTTTTCTATAAATCTATGAAAAATATAAGATTTTGTTATTGTCTTTAGTAAATATAATAAACAACCTTTCGGAAAATAACGATTGTTTTTATTCATAGTGTTTAATATTTAAATTACAGTTGATTCAAATTAGATTCCTCACTAAAAGGCTGGCTACTGGGTGCTTTACCCTACCTATAAATACTAAGTATCAAACTACATTTTAGATGGATCGCTCTGCATACTTCGGAGATTAGGTTAATTTCAAAACCTGTTTTGAAACGTCCAAACCTTTCACTTGATAGGGACCCCACTCGGTGAGGTAGCCTCCCCCCCCCCCCCCTTATTGACCATTTTTCAAAATGTGTTCGTTTTACAAACTTTTCTTTATTTTTCCTGTAAAGTATAGATCCATACCTATCCACAAACACTACATACATTTCAGATGGATCGCTCTGCAATCTTCGGAGATGGGGGAATGGGTAAAATTTTCGACTATTTTCAAAATAGTTCAAAAAGTATGAAACCCACAGAAATTTGAAGGTACCTACAAACAGGAATTACAAAAAACATGGTAGGTACCTACCTACCAAAATATCCCGTTTTAAATCACTTATGTAATAAGTAAATTAATTGTTGAAAAAAGTTAGTGTTCACGATGTCTACTGTTCGTAGAACTACTAGTTATGTCTTATTAGGTGTTATGTTGGCATTTGCAATAAATAAATAAACCCACGACGAATACTTTGTAATCGAAAAAGAAAACAATAATTTAATATTTTCTCCAACATTAATTATTATTATTTATTAATAAAACCCCTGACTATGAGGATTAATAAAACAGCAATCACAATTTTACGATCAAATATAGCTTACAATTTTTTCTTATTACAAAGACAAAAAAAAAACTGTCGCTGACTGCCTTTGCCATTCTCTAAACATTTTATAAATGCGGCCCGTCCCGGCTTCGCACGGGTGAAGAATAATTTTTAGGGTTTTGCGATCGGTTTCCAAACCTTTATGGTCTCGCTTTCTCGGGAACTACCGCAGCTTTAAACTTGAAATCTATACTTATAATAAAACTGTAACAAGTCCAATTCTGTACATTGAAGATATTTTGAAATTTTTTTTTGGAGGTCACTCTATTATCGATACAAAACTGTAATTTATTTCATTCATGTCTGTCTGTCTGTCTGTTTCTTAAACGCGCATCACGCCGAAACTACTGAACGTATTGAAATGAAACTCGGCATGATTTTAGGTCATACTACGAGGAAGGACATAGGATACTTTTTATCCCGGAATTCAGTAAGGTTCCCCTGGGAGAGGGGATGAAAGTAAAATTCCTTAACCGCGCATCACGCCGAAACTGCTGAGTGAGTTGGAATGAAACCAGGCACGATTTAAGTTCATAATGCAAAAAAGGACATGGGATACATTTTATCCTGGAATTCGGTAAGGTTCTCCTGGGAGAGAGGATGAAAGTTAAATTCTTTAACCGCTCATCACGACGGAACTACTAATTGAATTCGAATGGAAGCCGACACGATTAGAGTTCATACTACGAGGGAAGATACATTTTATCCCGAAACTCAGTAAGGTTCCCCTAGGAGAGGTGATGAAAGTAAAAATCCTTCACCGCGCATCACGCCGAAACTGCTGGATGAGTTGGAATGAAACCTATGGCACGTTTTGAATTCATACTACAAGGAAAGACATGGGATACATTTTATCCCAAAATTCAGTAAGGTTCTCTTGGGAGAGAGAATGAAAGTAAAATTCTTTATGCGCGCATCACGACGGAACTACTAAATGAATTCGAATGGAATCCTTGACGATTTGAGTTCATACTACGGGGAAAGATACCTACATTTTATACCGGGATTCAGTAAGGTTCCCCGCGGAGAGGGAATGAAAGTCAAATTCCTTTACCGCGCATCACGCCGAAAGTACAGAATGAATTCAAATGAACAATACTATTTATCCCGGAATCAGTACGGTTCCCTTGGGATAGTGGATGAAAATGTGCTACTGAATGAATTTAAATGAAACTTGGCATGATTTGAGCTCATACTACGAGGATACATTTTATCTGGGATTTCAGCGGGCACGGTTCCCTTGGGAGAGGGGATAAAAGTCAAAATATGTACTTAGTTGTAATTCATTAACGCGTCGTCCGATTTCATGCATTTTTTGTTAGAAACAGTGTTGCAAGATCGAGTTTGACTAAATCAGTCGAAAGTCGAGTCGAAAATCAGTAGATTAATGAAATAATCTGTAGATTGAAGAAAAAAATCAGTAGTTAAAAGGAAGGCAAGTTCCAATCTATTTTTTTTTTCCAAGACGCACCCATTAGTTAGGTTTAGCGCATCGAAGTTTTTTTGCACGGCGTTTCGTATTATGAGAGAAACTGTGGTTAAATGTAAATTAATTAGTCGGCAGGTATGTATGGCAATCGCGAACGAAGTCGCGGGTACAGCTAGTTCAAAATAATAATACATCTCGTGCGCCAGAAGACTTCATTACATGAAGTTAACGAAATGCTTCTATACGATCACAATAATTTGTTTCGTATTGTTCCTTTGTATTAATTCTTTCTATTGTAAGACTTTTTATTTCGTTAGGTTTAATTTAAGTTTATGTCGCTTATTTAACTCATCATTAATAAAGAAAGTATATAAAATCAAATAATAGAAGCAAAGTAGTCGGTTATATTTTCAAGGAACTGTTTTGACTAACTTTTTATATTATTATTACACGCAAATCTTTTTTTTTCTATAAATCTAATCATAAAAAACCTCATATAATTTTGTATACTTACGTTTCTTTTTTTCTCGATTTCAATTTCATTATTTTACTGTGTACTTTATTGATTTTATCAACTCCTATCTTTTGTGCTTTGTATAAATAAACAAAATATATATTTTTTGTCGTATTATTGTTGTAGGTACCTACATTATATGATTATAAAATTTAAAATCACTAGTGATACTTAAGAGGGCTATTACAAGAAAACGTGAAATCCCACAGTTACCTGGTTCAAATTATATGATTTTCGTTCGTTGCTTGAAATAACAATTTCTTGTTAGAAATAGTTCCTTTTATCTTCTACAGTAATAATAGAATACATTTTAGATAACTTATTTGTTTATTTTATAATAATCATTCTACCGATGCATGTTCAGGCAAAAACTCTCGGAGACTTGTTTTGGGAGCTCTAATTTGTAGATTCTATTGCATATTATATAACACATTTTCGTTATAGGCCTTTATGTAAAGAAAGAAAAAACTGAAGCGAATTCAATTATCGACCGAAAAGGCTTCGAAACAAACCCCAATATCTCCGAAGTTCTACGTCATTTTGACACAATATTTAAACCAAAATAATCTTTAACATTTGCATATACTACAATATTAATTTTATTTTGTAAATAAATCACTACTATTTTTTTTAATGAATTATTTAAAAGTAGTATATATTTCATTGCGCCGGCGAATACCGGCGATTTACCCTCAGTACCGCGCAAGCGCTTATCGAGGGCAGACCTATGTCAGGTCAATCGCGAGACAATAGAAAGTTACGCTTGAGTAGCTCGCCGCCCGCTCGGTGCGTTAAATTAATAAATAGTTGCGCCGAGATGTAAAAGCGCTCTTAAGATTAAATAAAAATATTAATAATTAGTTTTGTCGATGTAACTCAAAAAACGCAAAAAAGCGCAAGATGTGTCTTTGAAGGAAAGTTGCGATACACTGCCAAGAACATGCTATACAAGACCCCAGAACGAAACAGGACGAAACACGCCCTCTATTTCTGTTTGTATGTTGCTTTCCATACAATGAAATCAGTTTTATGCCATTTACTACTGAACTATAACTCTAGGCCAAAAATGCAATAGAATATTTATTGCTTAGATGTAAAAATGATATCGAATGTCATATTCAAATTTGTGAAATCACGACTTTAAAAATTTTGGTATGCTTTGTCTGACCCGTTGTATGGACTCGATCCACCGTGCGTCGACGACGTGACGTCCCGATCACGCCTTGCCAGACTCGTAGTCTTGCGCATAGTAGTTCGTGACGGAGGTCGCCACTCCTAAACGAACTAGTTCGCTCTTCTAGTTCGTCAGCTCCCAGCTCGAAACAGAGGAAGGCAGATCGTTCGCTCGTTTTGATACTGCTCCTGCACCGGCACGCGAAAAGATTATGGATTGCTGTGTTTTTACCTACAATATTCACACTATAAACAGTAAAAACCTCTTAAAAATACCGTCTTAAACAGTAAATAATTATCATTATTATAAATGAAGGGTACAGGGGCAAAAGAAGGAATGTCTCAAGAAACTCAAATATAAATTAAGTATTTTGACACTTAGGTTTTCACGCGTACTTATATGTAGCAATATGTTAAAGGCATAAAAACAATCATAGCTCACGACGACTTTAGTTCGGTTGTCGCCACCCTTGCTCATTCGGTCACGAACCAACGAACTATGGAGCGGGGAATGACGGAACTAGTTCGCGTAGTTCATCTGTGGGAGCGCTCT
Source organism: Eupithecia subfuscata (assembly GCA_963564075.1). Taxonomy (NCBI): domain Eukaryota; kingdom Metazoa; phylum Arthropoda; class Insecta; order Lepidoptera; family Geometridae; genus Eupithecia; species Eupithecia subfuscata. The sequence goes on from OY751095.1 coordinate 18,282,327, forward strand.
TAAGACCTGGTTCGTTCGCGAACTACACAACACTACCAGACTCTCGCCTCGGGCCTCGAAAGAGCTCCCCTTGCTCCCCTTGGAATCGAAACAATAACTCCGTGGGGCGTACCAGGCTTAAGGCTCTTCGGGTTGCTTAAAAATATCTGAGCGTCTGTTCAACGCGCGGCGTGACTCGAGAGCTGGTGAGTATCTGCCGCGGCGCATCAGCATTGCCATACCGGGGTGATTGCTGATGCCGTTTTTAGACACATTAGCGGATGCTGATGCTGATTTTTAATCTTGACGTCGTCGACGCGCTATGTCTTAAAGCTAAGCACGAAACACAAACATTGGTTATTTAGACAATGAGCGAGATAAAAAATTTGAGAGACATGCGTCGAAATTGGATAGCTGACTATTGGATTATGAAGCTCAGAAGAAGACAGTGCTGTGAATGTGAACTGTGTGAATATTCATTTACAACTGTACGTACATTAACAAACATTATGGACACGGACAGTAGATACGTTTCTGGTTGCGTTTTATTTTGGTGGCACAGTGCATACTGCAAAGACACTGTGCCACCAGACAAAAATGCACGTAATAGGCACATCATCATAATCATATTATTAAAGACCTTACTTGATAAAGAAAGTTAATACTACTGGTACCTTGCAACTCTGGGAAAAAAACTGCATATCATCACTCAATTGATTTTGTTCTGTAAAATGCATAGGAATAAAAATTTTCGGCCTTTAGCAATTTATTAATTTAGTAGGTACTAAAGTTTTGTTCACAAAGTATTTTGGCATTTTGACAATGCTTTGACGACTTAGTATTGTCAATTAGAAAAATAGGAAAATAATGTCTTGGATCCAGGAAGCGACTACGCAAGGAGGATCATTTGTTGCTATTAAAGTTGCGCGTCCACTGCATCGAATCGGCTGACCGAGGACGACGTCATCCGTACTATCCTCGTAGTGACGAGGATAATAAGTCATCGGCAAACTTGAGCGCTTTGATAAGACCTATATTGCCGATGCAAAATTCGAAAGCAGTGAACGCACTCTATCGGCATAAATTACGAGTATGTTATAAATGGAGATGCCGCGGACGCTGCGTACGCAACGATTCCGGTCCGGTGGACGCACAGCTTAAGCGGGCTATAATCTTCTGGTCGCTTCTTCGCACGCGTTTTCCAGCTTAAAAAAAATTGGTTGCCTGTAAAGTCGGTATACGGGCGAAAGTTTTACGTGACAACGACCGTAACGCAGTTTCTTGAAGTGAGCGGAGCGTAACGCAGTTTCTTGAAGTGTCACCCGGCAAACCAATTTATAAGACGTTGTCACGTCAAAAGTTTGGTCTATAATTGCTATTCCATTCCAGATCTCAAACTAGAAAAATGTTCCGTTGCAATGGTCAGCTCTGTTCATTTGCTTTTTGAATCACTTACTGAAGATATTACAAAATCACATCTTCACGAACAAACATAAGATATCCCATTTTATTAGCAGAATAGAAAGAGTTGTCCAACGACGGATTGCTTAATACCTAAATGTTTATTTTCTCTAACAAAGATCAAGCTTACGTGGTAGGGGCTTAGACTTGGTAGGTAGTGTATATCTTATTGGTGGAAGAGTAATTATATAGGTAGTTGATATGTTTATCTACCTATGTTGTGACTCACAACTTGTGAGAAACTGGTGCCTGTTATAGATTTATGAAAAACCTGTAGCACAGGTCACCAATGTACTTCCGTGCGAGGTAAACCCAAGTTAAATAGCTCAAAGTATATGTATAAAGTACCACGGTGAGTTAAAGCATAGTTTTAACATAGGTAGTACTAACCTAAAGAAGATAGGGCAGTAGGAGAACAGTGTGTGAGTGTATGTGTGTGTGTGTTTGTGTGCTTTTTTTCCCGAGGCAACGGTCTCATGAGAGTCTGGGCAACAGAAGAACAGTGTGTGTGTACGATTGCGTGGGTGGGTGTGTGCTGGTTATTCCGAGCCACCGGTCTCATGAGAGTCTGGGCAACAGGAGAAAAGTGTGTCTACGATTGCGTGGGTGGGAGTGTGTTGGTTCTCCCGAGGCAACGGTCTCATGAGAGTCTGGGCAACAGAAGAACAGTGTGTGTGTACGATTGCGTGGGTGGGTGTGTGCTGGTTATTCCGAGGCAACGGTCTCATGAGAGTCTGGGCAACAGGAAAACAGTGTGTGTGTGTACGATTGCGTAGGTGGGAGTGTGCTGATGAGACATGGTAAAGATCACGTATGACAACTATTGTAACGTTGATATTATCTCACGTTGATTTTGCTAAACTATAACAATATAGGGGCGTGTTAGATTACCTTGATATCACACGCATATCCTGAATCACATTGTACTTTGTACATACAAGAATGTTGTGTCCGCCTATTATTAGCGTATATATTAGAACCTGCTTAAATAATTTAAATATAATAATGCTTTATGTATACGCTGTTGGCGTTCCTATTTAATAAATAAACTAATCCTGGCTCAAAAAGGGAAACAATGATAAAGTGTTCGAATGAATCGATGTTACATAAGTACGGCCTAATTATCACACTGTACCTTGAACAGTTGTAAAGTAATCATGAGATATAATATTTCAAAAAGATACATTAGTTCAATAGTTTAACTCAAATCCTAGATAATTTTCTATGAAACCAAGTTGCCAGAAACTTGGATTCTATCGTACTTTTGTAACAATTGGGAATAAATTAGGCTGATTTGTAGATTTCACTGAATTTTAATTTTTGGGTAAGAATTAATTTTTATGTCTATGAAAATAGTGGCTCAATAACTACTTATAAACGGACAGCTTTCTGTTTATAAAGTTACGCAAAATAGACCCATAAAGCTTATTCATTACTTTCCATAATCGAAGATCAATACCATGTACAAATTAAAAAAAGACGATAGTCCAAAAGTCAAAAAGTCAAAACTACAAAATAGATATTAGCCAAGAAGTGAAATAAATGACCAAGAAGGTGTAGAAAGTAATGAACATGAACCATGAGTTGCCATTGCTCTGGTCTTCGCAAGAACGGCACTAGATTTGTCCCCAAGTTTATGGGAACATCTGAAGCCCTGAAGTTGGTGCAGCCCTCCCCAGCGGTGGAGAAGGCTAAACTCGGATTGGGATTTAGCTTGGTGGAAAAGATCTATGATAAATGCGTTTCCTACAACATAAGGTTATATTTAGATTCGACTAGCTTCGCCCTTCTTCGCACACGTTGTTTCCGGGATTAAAAGTAGCCAGTAAATAGATACGTTATTCCAAGTCAACAAAGAATTACTGTTGTATGCTCACTGATGTGATGACTAACGGCTCAATGATTATTTATATCCCATGGGAATAGCCCATAATACTATTTCAGTTTTAGAGCTACGAGTTTGCAAAATTTCAGCCCTATTGAAAACATTTATTCACAAAGAAAATTATACTAGTATTTACAATTGAAACAATTGAGCTAACTGCCGACTGTTGCAAACAGTCTACAGATAGCTCAACTGATCCATATCAACACCAGTCGGAAGCGTCCCCAAGACGCTGGCTGCATTGCCACGCTGTATGGCAATGCTGATACGCTGTGCCAGATATTCACCAGCTCTCGGGTCACGCGTCGCTTCGACCAGACGCTCAGATAGTTTTTTGAAAACCCGAAGAGCCTCGGTACCCCACGGACCTAGGGTCTCGACTCCAAGGGGAGCAAATGTGTAGGCTCTGTCGAGACCTGCATATTTGCGCCTCTTGAGATCTTCGGCCAAATCTGCCGCCGCACCCGCCCTCACGGATGTCCTCGGAAGATGGGAAGGCGCAAGTGTGTCGACGCATGTAGCGTCCCACACAATGGGCCTCCCCAACTCCCATGGCCCTATTGGGCTTATCTATTGATAAGTAAAAAATAATTGAGAAAAACTACACGAAAATAAGATGTAAGTACTAATGTTTTTTATTTCGATATGAAGTAAAGAAACGACCAAATACCTTTTGTTTGTTAATTCTAGTCTTTCAAATTGAAATAAAACCCGTCCCAAGTTTTTTTTTCAAGCTACTTATAGATAACTTTCATTCATGTTAGTTAGTCAATTTTATTTTATTCCATTCAGCATAATCTATATAAATATATATATAAAAGAGAAGAGAAAACTAGACTCATCAAGCCATCTCTGAAACTACAAGAGCTACGAAGCTGAAATTGTGCATGGAGGTTCCTTTCAGGACGCAAAGAACGGAATTATGGAAATTCGTATTCTAAGGGGGTCAAAGGTCATTTTTATAATAACTTCAGAACCGAAACTGTTGGGTCTGCAAAATGTAGCGTAGAAAGATGACATAAAATAAACAGACACGTGTTTCAGGTTTTTTTGAAATTCGCACCCTAAAGGTCAATCAATGGTGTAGAGTCAAAGTTAGGCGACTCACTGACTTATCAAGAAAATCTAGAAAAGACATCTAGAAAAGCTACGAGGCTGAAATTTTGTATGTAAATTTAGTTTAGGACGTAAGCGCCTACTAAGAACATTTTTTTTAGAAATTCACAGTTATTATGTTCCTACCTAAACTTCTATCTGCGGCTTCCAAACGCGTGGTACTCGGGTTATATTACTCGGATGTACAGTAGTAGTACTACTAAAGTCCACGCGAATGAAATCGCGGCGGGTCAGCTAGTGACCAATAATTGAAAAAAATCCAGAAAAAAAAATCGTATATTAACACGCATATTAAGCATTTGGACTTAAACTCGGAATGACGCAAACGCAAAACGACTTATCAGTATAAGCACAATGAAACATTCGCGAAATGACACACGTAGGCCTAGCACGGGGATAGTTGTCTAGGGTAGACCAGAAAAAAATTACGTCACATCGTCATCGAATGCGTAATATGTTTGAAACTTATTCCTTCAACTTACGCAATAATTTACGCAATGTATGACAATGCGATGCCATTCTTCTCTATTCTACCCTAAACCACTATCCCCGTGCTAGGCCTACTGTAGATTGATTGTTTGTTGATTACCTAGGTAATTGGTACTTTATAGGGTGGTTTTTTGAGAAGGGCGGTTATGGCCAAGTCCGAAACCACGCAAGTTAAGGAAGAGTCGTGAAAGGCGTCATACCCTCGATTTATAAGAAAACAATAACTGCATATTTAATTTTTCTTTGGATTTCTGGAAATCGACCCGAATATTTATCAAAAAAAGACGCCCTGTACTATTGAACCAATGAATTCTGTTGCTGTTAATGATCAATCTTTGCAAAGAAATGTATTACTTATAATGAACTGAAATAACAATTTTACACTATTTCATTAATTTTACACGGAAGAAAACTTACACTTTTTTTTGGTCGTTAGGTGTGAATCTCATCATTGACGTATAAGTTTATGTATTGGAGTTAATGTGTCAATTCTCAAACTGGAGCAACTTAATAGCTAGGTAAAATTTAGATAAGAACTAGCTGTACCCGCGACTTTGTTCGCGATTGCCATACCTGCCGACTAATTAAGTTCACATTTAACCACAGTTTCTCTAATTTATGAAACGCCGTGCAAAAAAACTTCGATGCGCAGAATGGGGCCTGCTACACTTTTAACAGGTATAAGTATCGATTTCTAAGTACCTAGTTAAATTGTGTATAAATCTACGGGGGATAGCATGTTGTCATCTTCAATCCCATTCCTTATCTACACGACTTTTAGCTACGACTCGGCCAGCGTCAGTGTTAAGAAGTATCATACTCGTTTCACTTCCTACTCGTAGTTCCGGTCAGCTGGGGCCCTATTCTGCTAAACTGACAGTGATATCGCCACAGAATGACATGTTTTGGTATTCTACCTTAGATGAAAGAAATTATGATGATGCAGATGGAGAGACGCCCGTCAAAGTGTCAAGTTTGAAACTATTAATTTATCCCACACGCACTACCAGGAGTTTTATCAATCTTAGGATTCTACGTGATGATTCTGCAACGATTCCACTGTCCTTATCTTTTTCCTGAATTTTTGTATGCGAAGCCTAATCTTCATATGATCCTGATGAAATAACCATTTCCTATGAACCTGATGAAATAACCTATATAATAACCTAACTTTTGAGTACACTCTATAAATAGTTTTGTTCATTTGAATTCATCCTGTACTTTCGACGTACTTTGTAAAATGTATGACATTTCCTTCCTTGTAGTGTGAACTGCCAAGTCTCATTCCAATCATTCAGCAGTTTCGGCGTGAGGCGTGGTGAAGGAATTTTAGTTTCATTCCCTCTCCCAGGGGAACCTTAATGAATTCCGGGATACAATGTATCTTTCCTCGTAGGAGGAACTCAAAACGTGCCACGTGAATGAGTTGGAATATAACCGCCAGGTTTCATTCCAACTCATTCATCAGTTTGAGTTCTATTCGAATTCATTCGGTAGTTCCGTCGTGATGCGCGGTTGAAGAATTTTACTTTTATCCTCTCTCCCAGGAAAACCTTACTGAATTCCTGGATAAAATCTATCTTTTCTCGTAGTATGAACTCTAATCGTGCCGACTTCCATTCAAATTCATTCAGTAGTTCCGTCGTGACGAGCGGTTAAATAATTTTATTTCCATCCTCTCTCCCAGAGGAACCTACTGAATTCTGGGATAAAAGGTATCCCATGTCCTTCTTTGTACTATGAACTCAAACCGTGCCAAGTTTCATTCCAACTCATTCAGCAATTTCGGCGTGATGCGCGGTGAATGAATTTTACTTTCATCCCCTGTCCCAGGAAAACCTTACTGAATTCCTGGATAAAATCTATTTTTCCTCGTAGTATGAACTTTAATCGAGCCGACTTCCATTCAAATTCATTCGGTAGTTCCGTCGTGATGAGCGGTTAAAGAATTTTATTTCCATCCTCTATCCCAGAGGAACCTTACTGAAATCCTGGATAAAAGGTATTCCATGTGCTTCCTTGTAGTATGAACAGAAACGTGCTAAGTTTCATTCCAACTCATTCATAAGTTGGGCGTGATGCGCGGTGAAGGAATTTTAATTTCATCCCCTCTCCCAGTAAAACCTTACTGAATTCCGGGATACAATGTATCTTTCCTCGTAGTATGAACTCTAATCGTGCCGACTTCCATTCCAATTCATTCAGTAGTTCCGTCGTTATGAGCGGTTAAAGAATTTTATTTTCATCCTCTCTCCCAGGGGAACCTTACTGAATTCCGGGATAAAAGGTATCCCATGTCCATGAACTCATACGTGCCAAGTTTCATTCCAACTCATTCAGAAGTTAAAGAATTTTACTTTCATCCTTTCTCCCAGGGGAACCTTACTGAATTCGGGAATAAAATGTATCCCATGTCCTGTCTTGTAGTATGAACTCAAACCATGCCAGGTTTCATTCCAACTTATTCAGCAGTTTCGGTGTGGTGCGCGTCGTAAGAATTTTACTTTCATCCCCTCTCCCAGGGGAATCTTACTGAATTCCGGGATAAAAAATATCCTATGTTCTTCCTCAAAGTATGACTTAAAATCATGCCGAGTTTCAATTCAATACGTTCAGTAGTTTCGGCGTGATGCGCGTTTAAGAAACAGACAGACAGACAGACAGACAGACATGAACGAAAAAAATTACAGTTTTGGCATCAGTATCGATAATAGAATGCTCTCCAAAAAAAATTTTCAAAATATCTTCAATGTACAGAATTGGACCTGTTACAGTTTTATTATAAGTATAGATTAATAGTTAGTAATTTGTAATAATTTGCATTTTCCATTCATTTTCAGTAATAGATTTCTTTGCAAAGATTGATCCTTATCAGCAACAAAATCTATTCGTTTACTATGAAAGGTGTCTTTTTTTTGAAAAATCATTCGTGTCGATTTCCTTCAAAAGTAATGGGTCTAAAAAACTAAACATGCAGTTATTGTTTTCTTATAAATCGAGGGCATGACTCCTTTCACGACTTTTCTCTAACTCTCGTGGTTTCGGACTTGGCCATCACCGCCCTTCTCAAAAAACCACCCTGTATATAAGTATTTAGAAAATTTGAAAATTAAACGATTCCCGGAGTTCTTGGCAGGCAATTGCTCGTATGTGCAGATGGTGAAGCAGACAAAATATTAAAATTTTGTCCCAAAACATCACTCGAAGTTATACGAGTATAACACATTCTGAATTGGACTACTTCTGTGACGGATAGTTTAAGTGTGTACCATCACCATTTTATCAGCTGTACACTGTGCACGTGGATTTAAGATCTACACATCTGTCTACTAACGTATCTGCAGTTGTCTACGGGCTCTTGCCTAATAGAACTGAAAATACATACGCGCTTCTTCAAATTGATAAGTGAGAAGTTGCATGTCGAGATGAAATCTTTTAAATGCGACCATGAGGTTGCAACAAATTGGGAAAATACTGTGTTTTAGTTCAAAGCTAAACAAACTCTATGGCTCTGGTTCAGGTAATTAGGGGAGAGTGAGGGAAACGCGAACGCGGGGTAATCCCGAATCCAATGGTTCTAATGTGTTAGAAAGAGATAGCCATATTTTACTTGCCACCATTTTAGACATCACGTCACTACTAGTGCCAGTCAACAACACGGGAGACGCGGACGCACGAACTTGTCAAGGTATGCATTTTTCAATATTTCGCATGTTTTTGATGTAATTTTTTTGGTAAATTCAAGTTGGTGTTATTTTATTTCTATCTACAATAGTAATTTAACTTTTACACAGTGGAATACTCACTTATTAATCAGCTAAATGACAATAACGCAATCGCGGAAAAAATATAACCTAATTTTATTTTGTTCGTTTTATTGTTTTTGATCCTGCGGGGTAAATGCGAACACTCCATGTCGGGCAATCTCGACCGTTCGGCATTACCCCCCTTCCCGTTTGTTGGTTCCCTTTTCATCCTTTTTACATTATTTTTCAGATGCCTGGTAATTACATAAGGAAGACCAAACAAAAGTACAATCTTGATGATCTCAAAAAGGCTATCGATGATGTTAGAATAAAAAAACTCAGCATCGGCAGAGCAGCAGAAACTTATAGTGTCCCAAAAACAACCATTTTTGACCACCTAAAGAAAACAGTGATGAATTGGGCTCACGAGAATTATACTGACGGACAGTCAACATCGTTGTAAACGAAACATCGTCAACCCGTCTAATGGCGGGTAAAGCGAACACTAAGGGTTTTGTTTTTTTTCTTCATATTCTTACAATTTGTTAATAATATTAATTTTGATAAGAGAATTCGTTAGACAGATAAGTAACTTTATAATTAACCAATAAAGAAAACTCTGTGATCAAATTCCTCTGTTTTATTGAAGTTTTCCCTTAGGTGTTCGTATTTCCCCCACTTTCCCCTATAAGCTACAGATCGTGCTATCGATGCAATATGGTTCTGCGAATTGTTTATGTTCAAAACGTTTAGGCGGTCGGTTTCATGAAAATGACAAAAACTAAAATTTGACAGCAAATGTTAAAAAATGACAGAAATTTGCTCAATATTGGTCAAATCTGAGGGTCAAAATGCGTATTAGTCATTGCTCATTATGCGTTTTATCGTTTGGCGTATGCGTCATTCTGCGTTTTGGTCACTGTGAGAATTGGACATTTTGTGTTCCTTCCTGAGCTTCCTTCTGTACTTATACAGGGTTATTGGTAATTCACTGACACTGCAGGTTTTGCCCACCATCATGAACACGTCCGTGTACACGCCATGTCTCAATTCTTAGAATTAGTGGAAAGGAAATGATATAAGTATGTACCCCATTCTATTCGAAAATCGTTCATTATGGGGGTTTTCTTTGAAACTAATCCTAAAAATGGCTCTGCCCTGTATTATCAGTGAGTGTGTGAGTGTGTTCGGCGGTCTCCGAGCCAGGCTAATGCCATTCAAACGATCTTGCGTAGATGTTAAATAAGCCAATGAAGATTCACATCGGATTTAAATATGAGTGGGAGATCGGTATTTACTAATTAATTACGTTTCGGACATTATTTTGCATGTGAGGCGATTTACAAAAGAATTAAGACCTGGCGTCTTCACTAACGTGCTCGTGGTGATGGGCAGAACCTGCAGTTTACGCAGTGTCAGTGAATTACCAATAACCCTGTATATTGAACACCTCTAGTGATAACCAATCCGCCTGCCAAGAGTGGTCATAATGGCAAAACCCACCTCGTTTGGAGAAGCATGGACGTAAGCTCAACTTGCCGTTTTGTGTCTTAAAATGTCAAATGATTGCTTACAGATACTGCCCCCTCCGCCGAGGATCCCGCCGCGGCACGGTCCTTGGCCGAGCCCTATCGGACCTCTTCATTCTAGCCTGCTTCTTGATTGCCAACTTCGTGGTGCTCCTGAACATACTCTCCAAAATTGTTGTAAATATTTACAATGTCCTGAATGCAACGGTGTTTCTCTTACGACCAAGGTAATCTCGAATTTGATTGTCGTTTTTATAAACCACATACAAAAAAGAGGACTGTTGACATGACATGTGTATCTATGTTTACGGCATCGTAACTCGCAATATACACTATTTATCAGTTTGGTGTACAGAATCAAGTAGAGTCCTGAATTCAGTTTCTTTCTGATACTGTCGGACGACATGCCGAGTTCGTATTTCGTACCATTTGGTACATTGCTTACTCTCCATTATAATACGAACTTGGGGCTCTCCGAACTAACGAAATAAATAAAGTAAGGATTGAGAAACACTCGGAAGCATGTAGTTAAGGGAAATGCGCTTTAACCATCATTATCAAATCAGCAAATTTTACGTCTAATGGCAGATCACAGTGCTCATACTTAATATGTCTGAAAATCCCTGTATACCTGTGTATTACAAATGAATAAAGTAATTTGAATTTATCCAACGACAAAGATAAATTCATTCATTCATGATACGGTCCTTTAGGGGAGATGAAGGTAATAAGACTCACTTAAGGCGAAGATCCAGAACAAGTCACGCGCAAAATTAAAAAAAAAATGTTTTTGTATTTTTCGCATCGTAATACAATGAATGTATGTATGTGTAGCTAGTAGGTAGTTTTGCAACCATTGTAAGCCATTTGTTATGAACCCATGCCGAAACTAACTTCGATTAAATTCGTCGTTTTGGAGTGATTTGACATTACATAGGTACCTATATTGATTTTAGTAACAAATCTTTTACATGTGAATAGACTGCAAAACGACAATTGATTCTAAGTTTTTTCTTGGCTGTAAAATAACTGACGATAGGGTAGAATAGGCATAAAATTTGTATTATCGATTATTTTGGATAATACAGTTAACGAAAAAATATAACACTTACATAATTTTAAATGATTATAGTTAAAACAAAAAGTAAACTGCACTCAGTCTCTGGTGATAAAAACGCTGCCATTATTGGCCCTTTTTCTTTGACGTCACCGTTCACATTGTCAACTCAAAAATTTCTGTTTCTTCATCGATTTTTCTAGCAAAATAAAATTAATAGATATAAATAAAAAAAAACATTATAGGATCTGCGATTGAAAACTTGGAAAAGCTTATTGTTCATATTGTATTGTTCCCTGTAGGAGTGTGTCGATAACAGAATTTCCATTCACTTCACGAAACTATCTAATATACTGTCAAGGTCAACTTCCTAATGTTCATTTTTCATTGTAGAATTTATGTACGTGATGAGAACAATTGGATATCTCTGGAACTCCCTCGTTTCCTTCCTTACTCACTGTTTTCATGAAGGTCGTGATTTTCATAAATTAATTCCAACAAGTGATGTCTCATTTGCTGTCTTCCTCTATTTTACACAATTTCTACTTACACGTCATTTTGACGCTCACATCCATGGAGACCTTGGAAAAGCTTATTGTAAATATTGTATTGTTCCCTGTAGGAGAACTACTAGTATAGTATTATAATATCTGTGACGAAACTATCTAATAGGCAACAATAACCGTTAAATAACTATCTATCGATAAAAATTAACTATCAGGACGTTGAGAATTGCACGACAGATGTTAATCTTTTCAGCTAACGTTAAAAACCGCTGAGAAACGAGTTTATTTCGAGCCTGCCGCTGTGAAAAAAATTGGTTGTCTGTAAAGTCGGTTTACTGACGATAGTTGAACGTGACAACGTCTTAAGAAAATACTGATGGAATGGTAGCATTTGATACTCGATCAAAACATGTAAATGTACTATAGTATAGCAGCTGTCCACGCAGACGCATCGCTCACTCAAGTAGGAGAGAGACGGATGTCGAGCGCTCTCGCTTGCACTTCAAGCCTTACATGGAACGCCTCAGAGCGAGGTAACGCCTCAGAGCGAGGTAACGCCTCAGAGCGAGGTAACGCCGCATGACGTCATGTTTTTTCGTGCGTGCAGCCGGCTCTATCGATTTATAAGACGTTGTCACGTCAAAAACTTCCCTTCATACTTTTTCGGACACCATAGCCAAAAGAACTAAGATAATAAGTCAGAAAATGTCTACTTTCTGACTTATCATCTTATTTTGAGCGTGAGGCGTGCGGGTCTTCTCACGCCGCCATTCCGTATCCATGAGAGTGTCAGGTTTCTACGTGATCAGCTGATGGAGCTCCACATCTTAGCTCCTAGATCATTACAAACCGTCATAACTCCAGAACCACTTCAGATAGACTCACGTTGTTGGATCTCAAAGAAATCAGAAGAAGTCGAAGTTATCGCATTCACGATTCACTCACTGTCGCGATCGTTTAGACTTAGATAGTTATTGACTTCGTTGCGTCTTGCGATCGTTAAGAAAAATCGATAGTTATTGAATTACTGCTTCACGTTATTTTAACGGACTTCCATAAACCGTTTATTTAACCATCTAGTGAAATAACTCCACACTCCTAGTTCCCTGTCCAAAAATACAACGAAACTGCACCTGACAAAGTTTATTTTCTTAGGGATGCAAACGTAAGGAAAAAGTAGGGCAATGCAATGCAATAAAAATAGTGAATATCTATTTATATCTAGAGCTCGTCCACTTTTACTAGTGACATCTTAATTTTAGTCATATATATTATCTTAGTCATATGTATTATCTTAAATAGATATATCATAGTATCTTAGTATATTATTTTAGTCAACTTTACGAGAGTGACTACCGCCACAGTAGCGATCCCCGCCCAGTTAAGCAACGTCTTCACGTGTTACTTCTTCACGCCAAAACTCTTTAACGATTCAGGCTGAAATTTTGCATACATGTAGCTCGAAGCTTGGAATCAAACATAGGCCACTTTTTATCCCGCAAAACAGTTCCCATGGGATAGAAATAACCTTTCAACGTTTCCACAGAAGCAACCCGTGCGAAGCCGCGGGCAGAAACTAGTAGAAAATAAAACGTCAAGTGCGAGTCGGACTCACTGAGGGTTCCGTAAGACATTGTGTCTTACCAAATTCTCATAATTCTAGGTCAACAAACATCCATCCATCTAAACATACCTACAAACTTTCGCATTTACAATAATAGTGTGATTGAATTCTCTATAATATCGTGAGCTGCGCCGAGGCAGTAGGTACTTCTATCGTATTTATCTAAAGTGTAGGTAACTTCCCCCGTGTTTTGCTTTTGAAATAAACTGGACCACCCTGCTCTGGCTAGGACTAGGATAAACTATAGACGCGCCTCACGCCTATGTCTTCAGTGGCTTACTATTAGCGATCAGAAACTTAGGTACTTACTCAAATACTTACGTTATCCATTGGCTCTGCTGAAATACTTTTAGATCCAGGATAATCACTATCCCCTGGCCGCTTTATTTATTGTTGTCTCGTGGCTCCCTCGGCGCTGTTATCCAACGGGTTTGGCATTCCTCCGATCCGAGATCCCCTATCCATTGTCGTCTCATGGCGTAGTCTTCAAGGCCGCATAGATAAGCTTAGAACAAGTTCCTTCCCATAGAGAGACTAGGGCGGCCAATACGACGAGTACGGTGTTTGCATAGATATATTTTGGTACATGACCAGGGTAGGTCTATCCTACCTCTATGACTGTCTTGCTGCTACGAGACAGCTGTTGTGTTCACTTTAGATTCAGGTAGACATCAGAGTTCTGAGTTTAGTTACTCGATAGAATTTTGTTGTAGTCAAGATGCTCTATTTCGTATGGGATTTGCGATATTCCATGTCCGCACAGACCCTATACCAAATCAAATGCAAAAAAAATTGGTTGTCGGTAAAGTCGGTTTACTGACGATAGTTGAACGTGACAACGTCTTAAGAAAAGAGCGAGGTAACGCCGCATGAGGTAACGCCGCATGACGTCATGTTTTTTCGTGCGTGCAGCCGGCTCTATCGAATTATAAGACGTTGTCACGTCAAAAATTGGTTGTCTGTAAAGTCGGTTTACTGACGATAGTTGAACGTGACAACGTTTTAAGAAAATACTGATGGAATGGTAGCATTTGATACTCGATCAAAACATGTAAATGTACTATAGTATAGCAGCTGTCCACGCAGACGCATCAATCACTCAAGTAGGAGAGAGACGGATGTCGAGCGCTCTCGCTTGCACTTCAAGCCTTATATGGAACGCCTCAGAGCGAGGTAACGCCGCATGAGTCATGTTTTTTCGTGCGTGCAGCCGGCTCTATCGAATTATAAGACGTTGTCACGTCAAAAATGCAACGTGTCGATGACGACGCGATACTATCGACTCACCGAACTCAAGGATAACTCTGGGTTCCTAACGAGCTTGAACGAAGATGGAGCTCGTGTTGTTCTGCTTTGGCCGACTGTCGCCAAATCTGATACCATCTGATGGGTCATTGGCTTGTTGTTAAAAACGCACCTTGTCTAGCAACCATACCTATGTCATCATCAGCCTATATTAGTCCACTGCTGGACATAGGGCTCCCCTTATGAGCGCCATAGCGCCGTGTCTTCAGCTTGCCGCATCCAGCATCTGCCTGCAGTCTTTCGCAGATCGTCATCCCACCTGGCCGGAGGGCGTCCTACACTACGTTTATAAGACGTAACTATGTCTCGAGGTCTCATCTACAAAGGAAAATGAAACACGAAGTTTCGGATGACGGATAGCAGAAATCAAAAACATCACTTTATTTCCGAATCAGTTTATAATTTGAACGTTAGTCTCCATTTAGTGTAGTTATAGAAATAAAAAAGTTTTTGATTTCATTTGATTTGGTCGAAATAACGGTTCGGTTGTCGGATTCGAAAAGTCTTCTATTTAGGAAAACGTGCCATCAGTCATCCGAAATTTCTTATTTCGTTTGTCGAAGTAACCTTCTGGTTTAAAGCAGCATTGCTCTGATTCTGATTGAAGAGTTTTGTTGCTGATGCAATTTGCCCATGTGTCATACTGTCAAGGGCAACTTATAATGTTCATTGTTCATTGTAGAATTTATGTACGCGATGATAACAATTGGATATCTCTGAACCGGGAGGTCCAGATATATCCAATTGTTAGAGAGGAAACGAGGGATCGTCTCCTTCCTAACTCACTGTTTTCATGAATGTCGTGATTTTCATAAATTAATTCCAACAAGTGATAACTCATTTGCTGTCTTCCTCTATTTTTCACAATTTCTACTTACTTTTGTCATTTTGACGCTCACACCCATGGAGACCTTCCTACTCTGAAGATCATCATTATCATCATTGGCCATCATGTGCCATGATTCAGTCGTTTTAAATATGCCTACAACTGTGCCTATCGCTTCTAACGAAAACCAGCACCAATGCCTAAGGCTGGCAGTTTTCTAGTCAGTTGAACCATATCAGCCTACCTACCGCAAGTAATCACCTCAAAAGTTTAAATTTTATAAGACATACAAGGTCCCACGAAACTACAAGGGAGTTGATTTCTAATGGGCGACCCAAGTGACCTAAATCGGTCAACCTTAAAGCGCGAACCCTTTTGCTTGTCAAACTATGCCTAGATCTCAGTATCACAGGATCCCCGTCGTAAAAAACTAGAACTACATAAAATAAAAAATAAAAAAAATCGGTTCCATAATTGAAAAAGACGATTTTGAAAAAAAAAATACGATGGAAAAAAAATCATGAACTGCACTGTTTTGCACCTAATTTGAAAGAGATCTCGGGACCCTGCGGTCTATAGAAAATATTTTTGTTTTGATTCGTGAGTTATGAATAATTTTTTGGTTCCTTATATGGCGCGTTCAACAATAGACCAACCTTGCATACAAATATTTCTGAATGACCTACCTATACGAAAATTGAGATGGAAATTGAGTAAATGAAAGATTGAAAATCGGTTTGGAATTTAGTGATACATTTATTGATAAAAAGGACCATAATTAGATTACAAAAGAGTTCTTAGGCGTAACTTTAACGCAGTAAAGTATCAATTTCAGCATTATTATAAGAAGTTTAAATACAATAGATACTATGCACAAAAAGTAAGTAAAATACAATATTTTTTTATACGATTGTACGTAATTGTTTGATGATGTACATGAAACATGTTTGAAACTGTAGGTACATTTTATTTAGATTATTGAAAAATTAGTAGTTTATCTATAGTAGGTTGTCTTTTTTTTTTTTGTAATATTTTTGTTATTTTTTCCTCCGCTTACTCCCATCTCCATTCTTCCATTAGGGTTGTGCGCCGCTGTTGGTAGCGCCGCATTGGACGCGGTTCAACCAAACCACCTGCAACAAATTAGTAGTTAATATTCTTTTGTAAATTTTATATAATTATTATATTTCCAGGTTGGATTCGAATAAGTGTCGAGTCTCAAAATACTTCAAAGTAAGTCAGGGTCAGTCAAGAAAAATGAAAGTGTTCTGAAAAAAATTATAATTTATAAAGATTTGAGTCAAAAATAGAGTGCTATTTATAATTTATAAAAAACGTTTTATTTATTATCTCCTGGGCCTTAGATTAGAATGAAGGGTTTCTTCGTTTTCAAGTAGGTAGCTATGTACCAATAATTTGCATAATTGATACGGGCACTGCAGTTGATCGTACCTATGAATTACATTTTCTAGGACCACCTTCAAATTAGATTCGAGAACTTTCTGAAGACAATAAGACGCAGACGTCGAAGACAAATCCAGCGAGTAACATAGCTATCTAACCTACTTAGTAGAATCAAATAAAAAAGAAAGTTTGAAATGTTGTGACCTAACAAGTGACAAACCTGTTTGCCCAGGATGTCCATGCTCTTTGCCTAAAAAGTTGTATGGTACAACAATTAAAAGTCCAAATTGCTCAAAAATCTCAAACCGTAAAATTTTGTGCAGTGCACATCTTCGGTCAAAATTTTTGAACAAGGCTTTAGTCTGCGGCTACGCACAAAATTGACGGAACGTAAATGTGACAGGCAATGTCTAAAAGATAAATTATACCAATTAATACTAACAATTGGCACCATTTATCTTTGATGACAGTATCTGTCATTTTAATCGTCATTTTACTGAAATCCTGGGAGGATTTAGGCAAAGGCGGGCATGGCGTGGAATAGATTAAGGTGCTTGATGGTCTTCTTCTGCTGGTTAAAGGCAGCTGAGTGCGCTAGTCCGGATCTACAGGGTACCGATTAGGAACGGCACCCTACAGCGGGGTAGCACAACCAGCTGCCAGGGTACACGATGACAAGATGATGTTTGAGGGGCTATGAAGTAAAAAGGATTATGAAAATAGTTTAACCAAAACCTCGTAGGAAAAGGATGTGAAATATGTCTAGATACACAACACAAACAAATCGAGAAAGCTTGAAAAGTTAATCTTGTGAAGCTCATTATTGTACAAATATTTTGTGCTAGTTATTCAGAACAGTAAGTAGTAAGACTATGTAAGTTCATCATTTCAATACTCCAGTGGTTAATGTGGAGAACATTGTATTGTGGAACTGCGACAACGATTACAATTTAATGTGGAGAACATTGTATTGTGGAACTGCGACAACGATTACAATTTAATGAAACACTTTGGACTGGACTTACAATTACTATTAACATAATAATATACAAATTCGTTTATTTGGTTGGTCCTGGTGGATACATATAAAAAACTAATACAAAATGCAACGATACTGTAATTATGATGTTAGATTAGAGAATAAAACTTAACCTACCTACTTACAGAGCAATTTCATAATACAGCTATACTTGTGCCCGTATCACATACAATAACAACAAGGAAAATTTCACAAAATAAATCAAGTGTCTATATAAAGTGAATAATTATTTTGGCAGGCTAACCATAAATTATTTATTACCTACTATGCTCAATGAACTACCACGAAAACTATTAGAAGAATTTAACACAAAAACTATACACATAAATACAAAAAACACTTCCTAGATATTTCATAAAATATAACTTTAAATTTAATGGTACCTAGCCAGTTTGTTAAATTTTCATTATCGTTATAATATATCCATCTACTATTACGATTTTCAATTTTTATTTTTACCAGACAGCTACCACTAGTCACCCTGTACTCTTGAACCTGAATGCAGGTAGTTATTTAAACCAACCTGACGATAAAATAACCTAGTGGCAGTTTGACTGGTACCTACTTAAACTGTGTATTGTTGCTTCGGCTAATAGTTGTAGGTAATATTTGTGTAAATCTCTGATAATGTTAGGTAGACTTAGTATTATACTAAGTCTACCTAACATTATCAGAGATTATATATATAATATATATTATACAATGTGTCCGGACACCGGTGTCGGAGACTTTGGGGGGTTGTTAACATTGCTTTATTGTCTACATTATTGGCTATCAAATGAGTCCTCTATCGTCTTCCTAAGACCTCTACATGGGTAGCTATATCTTAATCAGTACAAGCACCCGTGCTTGAGGCAAGAGAAAACAAAATGGCTGCCATTTTATCATGGAGAGAGAAAAACAAAATAGGGATAGTGATTTGTCGATAAAATTTACCGTATTTCACCCCCCCAAAGTCTCCGACACCGGTGTCCGGACACATTGTATATTGATATATATAATATATATGATAATGTATAATTAAGTATAACTTCATGCCAAATGTGCAACACGCTGTAGCTGTCGACACTAGACAAACCTTATATGGTTTAAAGTGTCGTAGAAATACGAATACAATAAGTTTTTGATTAATAAAGAAATACAAATAAAATTCAAACTGAAAATCTGAGCGAGAGTTTATTCTCACTATCTCGTGAGATATTGCAACAAAAATGAACGCCAAAAGTGCTGGACATCTTTAGCAGGAAACATTAGCGTATTTTTTTTATTGTTTTCGTACTTTATTAGACCTATAAATAAATACTACAAGTTTATTTTTAACAGTTATTTTTGATTATTGTGCCTATCTCAGAAAAGAACCCTGGCCTGATGACCCTTGTCGTGAACCAAACATACCTTGAGGTCTTGGTGCTGATAGCAGAGTCCACGCAGCATTTTACTGACGACAGCGTGGATGTATGATGACTTACGGACCGCCAGCTTTGTCATCTGGTCCAGAACGTCCCTGTCCTCCTTAGCATGAAGCGCGAACAACGTAGATAAGGCTACGAGTGGCGTTTTACCAATGAGCTATGTGTCAAATCCACTAGAATCGCTTAGCTGTTGATACCATTGGTGGTTACTTACTACCAGTTCTTCTATTCCAGGGGCGCCTCGAAGGCAGCAATCTGCTTCTTCCCGGCACGGCACTGGGTCGCCCGGGTTCTGCCACTCGCATCTGAAAATGGGGCTAAGGTAGTAAAATAGTTCAGGTTAATTGTTTTAATTTTAAGTTGCTTAGTGGGTAGGCAATAGATAATCTACTATATAAAAATAAGTCTGGTTTTCCTTCCTGACGCTATAACTCCAGAATGCACGAACCGATTTCCACGGTTTTGCATTCGTTGGAAAGGTCTCGGGCTCCGTGAGGTTTATAGTAAAGAAAAAATTAAGAAAGTAGGAAACATAAATTTCCACGCTAGCGAAGCCGCGGGGCGCAGCTAGTGTATACTAAAAACGTCAAAGCGAAGTCTAAGATGCAACAGCACCTATCACCAGGGATGTTATACGTACCATAGTTCAGGTCTTTGAACCATGTATCATAGTACTTCCATTATGGTACGCTTATGTACCATAATTTCTATCATATCTATCGTCAAAACTTTTCGTGTATTGAAACAAACGAACGTTACGTTTCGTTGCTGCTGTTGAGAGTAAGCAATACATTTAAGATTCTAGTTATTTTTAGCTTGTACCTCTCCGTCAGAGCTCTAAATGTCCAACAGCTTTCTTTCTGCGTCGAAATAGAGGGCATCTCTTTCTACACTATGCAAACTGAGCGAGACTTCAGACCCAGAAAGATAGAAAGTGCACTTGCAGTGTAAAACCACTTACTATACCAACCTTAGCATGATAAGAGATATTATGATAGGTTTGAACTGTGACTTGGCTCGATATTCCGACTTGGTACTAGAAAAGTTGTGATCTCAAACCAATTAGGTATTATCCGTGGACTTAGAAGCCGTACCATAGTTTTTGACATAGAACAGTTGTTCTATCTCAAGAAGTCCGTACGTCATAGTGAATGCATATACACATTGACACAACACCAGCGCGGCCCTGTCACTAACCTTGCACACACGTGTGAACTTAAAAAGCTTCACTGAATGATTTACTTTCTGTTGACATCGCTATAGTTAGTATTTTAGTGTGCGTAAGCTCAGAAGCAATCAGTCTCGCCCGAGACGCGGTCCGGGTCACTAGTGCTCATTGTATTCACGTCAGATTTTGATAGAGAGTACCGTCAGCATGACAACTATGTGCAAAGTTGTTCGTAGTGAGGTGAGTTAACGGACTTCGTGAGATAGAACAACTGTACTACCTTAATTTTGACAGGCCGATGTCATAATCCCTGAGTTGGCATCTAACATCCCTGCCTATCAATCACTACATGTAGACATGACAACTAATACCGAGACGTTGAAGTCAGCTTCTTTTGAAAACATGGTACTGTTCGGATTGTGACTGTGTCAAGCCATAGAGAAGGAACATACCATACCGACCTATTCAGGTTGGGTACGTTCCTACTCTTTGGCTATTTAAAGACCGTGAGTATCTCGACGTTACCACAATGTTGGTGGACGAACATTACCAGGAAGATCAAAACGTCGGAGGGAATACCCCCACATCAGCTATCATCCTCACACCGATACGCGAAAGTCCTAATGCTAACACAGGAAATATCACTTGAGCAATTAAGTTGATTACTCACAAAATTGGTTGAAAAACTCGAAAGACACAAAATCTATCTCTAAGATCTAATTATGAGCTCGTTTGTGTGAATTCTTGTTTCATCTGAAAAATTCCTTTGTTTATTTGTGATTCGAATAAAGCCTTGATTTCTGTAACGATAGATATTTTGTGTATTTCGAGTTTATAGGTATGTTTGCTTTTGCTGTTTATGAAATACAGAGCTAGCAAACATAAACAAGACCCGTCAAGTGCGAGTATTACTCGCGCGCCTTCGGTTTCGAACGTTTGTAAACAAGTAGGTATGTACTAAAGGTACTGGTTAGAGACTTCGAAATTTAATGAATACCTAAAACTAGTAGGTACCAACCTACATTTCAGATGGATCTCTCTGCATGCTTCGGTGATAGGGCGTAGCGGTATATTTTTCGACTTTTCTCAAGAGATTTCGAAAAGTATGAAATGCTACAGAAATTTCAAAAACTGTTTTGAAATGTACAAACCGATACCTGTCATTTGATACCCCACTCAGCGGGGTAGCCCTCTTTTAGTTGCTGAGGTTTCGAAACCGATCTTCGAAATCCTAAAAAGGACATTATATTGCTAATACAAAACATAAATTACTGACCAGGTGTACAGTCCTCGGAGGAGGTACTCGGACTTGTATGTTTGCGTAGCTGTAGTTTCCCACCTGCACCGTGCCCCTCCTCTCCGTTGTCCTTCGCACCTCTGAAAAATTGCTTTGTTTATTTGTCATTCAAATAAAGCATTGATTTCTGTAACGATAGATATTTTGTGAATTTCGAGTTTATATACGCTAACCAGAGGACCTACCCTCCACTAACAGTGGGATTACCGCATAGCCGATCGGCGAATAGAAGACCTATACAGTATACGCTAACCAGAGGACCTACCCTCCACTAACAGTGGGATTACCGCATAGCCGATCGGCCAATAGAAGACCTATACAGTATACGCTAACCAGAGGACCTACCCTCCACTAACAGTGGGATTACCGCATAGCCGATCGGCTGTCGTTACATCATTACTTGGCTTTCGCTACCTCTTTAGATAGCAAATGTCGCATAGGTAACACTGCAGGTGCTCATTAATCTGAAAACGACAAGTATGTTTGCTTTCCCTGTTTAGGAAATACAGAGCTAGCAATCATAAAAAGGCAGCGAAATAGGTAATTGCAGGTCGAGTATGAGTTTGAAGGCCGAGCCGCAGGTGAGGACTTCAATGATGAGACAGGCAATTGCCATTTCGGCCGAGGCATATATAGTGCTTTTCTTAAAAAAATGCAAGGAAATAAAAAAGGGCCTTTTACATAATCAATTTAATTAATATCCTCTCAAGTGGCACGCCATTATTGAACGAAAATGTTATTAACAAAACTATTAACAAAATAACAAAATAAAGTTATATATACTATACCTACTATACCAGTGACTTTCCTAGACCGCATACCAAACACCAATCGCAAAGGGCAGTTTGGGGATCAACCAGCGCCATCTACCACAACCCCCAACCATATCCCTTTTCATGTTAATGACCGAACAAAAATTTCACATCTCATAAATTTATAATATTAGTAGAAATATAGAAATATAAACGTTTATTGGTAGTAAAGCAAACTGTGTTTGTGCTGACATCTTTTACGGCTCTCTACAACCATTTTATAGTTCCTCATGTAACTCTTCTTGAATTCGTCCCATCGAGCAGGTGGGTGTTCGTAGGTGATGCAAGATAAACGGCTACGTTTATCTTCCATCACCTGGGGTCTTGCATATGTTGCATCCTTTGGGGTGGCTTAAACAAAAAAGAAATGTTATGAATTCGTTAAGTAAGATCAACAAGATCTGCTAACTTCTCGTTGGCCCGCATATGGCATAAAAGCAAATGCGCTAGGTTTTTTCCGGGCCGGAACGACCCAGGGACTAGCTTCTCTACCAATTTTAAAATTAAGACCGCGGCGAATAGAAGACCTATACAGTATACGCTAACCCGAGGACCTACCCTCCACTAACAGTGGGATTACCGCATAGCCGACCGGCGAATAGAAGACCTATACAGTATACGCTAACCAGAGGACCTACCCTCCACTAACAGTGGGATTACCGCATAGCCGATCGGTGAATAGAAGACCTATACAGTATACGCTAACCAGAGGACCTACCCTCCACTAACAGTGGGATTACCGCATAGCCGATCGGCCAATAGAAGACCTATACAGTATACGCTAACCAGAGGACCTACCCTCCACTAACAGTGGGATTACCGCATAGCCGATCGGCCAATAGAAGACCTATACAGTATACGCTAACCAGAGGACCTACCCTCCACTAACAGTGGGATTACCGCATAGCCGATCGGCCAATAGAAGACCTATACAGTATACGCTAACCAGAGGACCTACCCACCACTAACAGTGGGATTACCGCATAGCCGATCGGCGAATATAAGACCTATACAGTATACGCTAACCAGAGGACCTACCCTCCACTAACAGTGGGATTACCGCATAGCCGATCGGCCAATAGAAGACCTATACAGTATACGCTAACCAGAGGACCTACCCTCCACTAACAGTGGGATTACCGCATAGCCGATCGGCCAATAGAAGACCTATACAGTATACGCTAACCAGAGGACCTACCCTCCACTAACAGTGGGATTACCGCATAGCCGATCGGCCAATAGAAGACCTATACAGTATACGCTAACCAGAGGACCTACCCTCCACTAACAGTGGGATTACCGCATAGCCGATCGGCCAATAGAAGACCTATACAGTATACGCTAACCAGAGGACCTACCCTCCACTAACAGTGGGATTACCGCATAGCCGATCGGCCAATAGAAGACCTATACAGTATACGCTAACCAGAGGACCTACCCTCCACTAACAGTGGGATTACCGCATAGCCGATCGGCCAATAGAAGACCTATACAGTATACGCTAACCAGAGGACCTACCCTCCACTAACAGTGGGATTACCGCATAGCCGATCGGCCAATAGAAGACCTATACAGTATACGCTAACCAGAGGACCTACCCTCCACTAACAGTGGGATTACCGCATAGCCGATCGGCCAATAGAAGACCTATACAGTATACGCTAACCAGAGGACCTACCCTCCACTAACAGTGGGATTACCGCATAGCTGATCGGCTGTCGTTACATCATTACTTGGATTTCGCTACCTCTTTAGATAGCAAATGCCGCATAGGTAACACTGCAGGTGCTCATTGATCTGAAAACGACAAGTAACGTGAACACTGAAAAACTGTCATAAAACAAAAAATCTCAGTTTTTAGATAAAAACGCCATAATGTCAGTTTTTTACGGAAGTATAATAAGAGGACTTCGTGATGTTTACATTTTGTTTTAGGATTAAGTTCTCTAACTAGAAATCAAGTTCTTCCAGCGTGTGCGCATCGAGAACTTCCAGCAGCTCATCGAATTCTTCCAGCCTTAAAGATTCGACAGTTCTACAAGCAGCCCTGACAACTAAAAGCATTAATGAAAATTAAAAATAAATGCTGATATGTTTGGAAATAACTGCCAAGACCAAGAAAAATCTCCTTTTACCTGCTGAAAAACACGACGAACCAAGAGAAGAATTTAAACAGCGTGATAACGATTTAACACGCACGTCATCACCACAGGAACAAATTGTACCGGAAAATCAAGAAAAAATAGTTGTGAATGATGTTAGTTTGGTAAAAGAAGAACTGTCTGATTTAAGTTAAATTCCTTCTAAGGTGATCTCATATTAAGAGATTTTGAAAGTTCTTAAACTTTAAAAAGTACTGATGAAGATTTAAGCAAATAACACAATTGATTATTGTCCAATTGATTAAGCCTAGAAAGTCTAATTCATTTTAAATTCCTTGTTAAGTGATCTCTACTAAAAAGTTATTTTCATATTTCCTACTCATAAAAATGTTGTAGTCTCCGTAGTTAGGTTACTTTAAGTGAACCGGAGTTAAAGATTTATGCGAAAATTATAATAAACCAGTTGATTATTGTGTATGTTTTGTTGTTTTTCATAGAAAATAGTGCACAATTTATGTAAAAAACAGTCTTAAAATCGGACTTATTTCAGTTTTTATAATTTTTTTTAATAAAAATTGGTATAATCTATAAACATTTTATAAAATTCTAATAGCGTTATAAATTTTGCACACATATAAAATATAATAAACGTATAATTAATAATCTCGACATCACAATAGTATAAGTAAAGTAAAAAAAAAATTAAAAAGCGTTTTTCTCAAAACTACATTTTTTGTCTTGTGACAGTTTTCAGAGGAGAGGCGTTAAGCTAAGTAAAATTTTGTACATAAATTGCAAATGGTTGCTAAGATACAGAGCATTCGTTAAGACTTTTTGTTTAAACTTAGGTATAGAAAAACACTGTCATAATTTCAGAGGACGATGAATCAAATAATGTGATCGTTATCAAAGGTCACATCGCCATCGAATGCGTAATATGTTTTAAACTCATTCCTTCAACTTCAATAATTTACGCAATGTATGACAATGCGATGTCATTCTTGTTTATTTGTTGACTCATGTCAACGTGGTTGCAAGAAGACATGCTTTATTCATATAAAGCATGTTTTCTTGCAACCACGAATATCTTGGATGTTCTTCTCTCTCTAATTTGGACATCTGTGTTAGCTAGCAGCTAACACAGATCCAACTAACACAGTTGGATCTGTGTTAGCAACACTGCAGGTGCTCGTCGATCTGAAAACACAAGTAATGTGAAAATAAGCTAAGTTAAATTTTGTAGTTATATTGCAAACTAGCTTCTGCCCGCGGCTTCGCACGCGTTGTTTCTATGGAAACGTTTTGAGGTTATTTCTATCCCATGGGAACTGATCTATGGGATAAAAAGTAGCCTATGTTTGATTCCAGGGTTAGACTTACCTGTATGCAAAATTTCAGCCTGATCCGTTCAGTAGTTTTGGCGTGAAGACAAACATCTATCCATCCATCCATCCATCCAAACTTTCGCATTTATAATATTAGTGTGACGGTTGTTAAGATACAGAGCATTCGTTAAAACTTTTCGTTAAAACTTTGGTATAGACAAACACCGTCATAATTTCAGAGAACGAATCAAATGTGTGATCGATATCAAACGTTCGACGGGAGCAGATCAATCTGAAATCATCACTGACTGATTTGACTATGCAACACCAAACATTTTTGTCCAATATCTCGAAAACGGTTAAGTTCGGTTAACACTTTCATGGCCCACGACGCAGATGTCTTCTAGCGCCGTGAGGTGGTGGCAGCTGGTGGCGCGGCGGTGAGTGGTGCGACTCGCAAGGGTATGCCGCCGCCTCACGGCACTGCACTGGCAATATCAAACACCCTGTTTAATAGTTTCAAATTTGACCCTTTTGACACGTGTCCTACCAGAATAGAGCCCCAGCTGAAAGCAACCACGAGTAAGAAGCAAAACCGATCATATTTTGTTTTCGCTGTTTATGACACTTCTTGATACTGGCTGAGTCATAGCCTAAAAGTTATGAAGATTGAAATGAAATGGGATTGAAGATGACAGTGGAACAGCATGCTGTCTCAACAGAATACTAAAATCAAAATTTTCAATCCGATTCTTTAACTACACGATTTATTATACACAATTTAACTAGGTACCTAAATAGAAGTACTTATATTAAAAGTGTTTACTGTTGTACTTATATTAAAAGTGATTTAATTAGACGTGTTGGTCTAATTCTGCAGATTGCAGTTTTTTTTGCGCAGCGTCTGAGTGAAGCTGTAGTCAAATGTGAATAATTAGTCTGCAGGTATAGCAATCGCGAACAAAGTCACGGGTACAGTACAGCTATTACTAAATCTATTTGAACTCGACCAATGCCTTCCGTGCCTGTATACGGCGATGTCGAGTAGATACATCTCTTTGGATCTCTGGCGAATGCCGCGTAGGTCTAAATAGGCTGGCATTAAAACACTTGCAAGTTTGAAGGTCCAGGCAACACCAGAGGTGGTCATCCATCTGAAAACGACTAGTTATGTGAATGCAAGCCACAAAATAGTTTAGGTACAACCGACTACCGAAGGCATTGATATACAAAGACCACGTACATATTTGAATGATCTTTCACTCTTATCTGGTGAGCGCATCACATCTGTGTTAGCAACACTGCAGGTGCTTATCGATCTGAAAACGACAAGTAACGTGAATATAAAGCTAAGTAAAATTAGACTAAGATACAGAGACTAAGATGCAGAGCATTGAAGACTAAGACACAGAGAGCATTGAACACTAAGATACAGAGCATTTTCGTTAAAACTTTTCGTTTAAACTTAGTTATGGAAAAACATACATAATTATTATGACTTATAATTAAAATTATTATTATATATTTTTTAATTGGGCAAATTGCCTTTACTCACAAAGAAAATTATATATTTAATATTATTATTATAATTAACATAATTTCATCAAATGTGTGATCATTACGGAAAAACATACATAATTATTATTACTTATAATTAAAATTAAAATTACTATAATTTTTAAATGGGCAAATTGCCTTTATTCACAACGAAAATTACATAATTAAAATTATTATTATAATTAACATAATTTCATCAAATGTGTGATCATTATGAAACACTGTAACATTGTAACACTGTAACAACTTACATGTAACATTTTGTTGTTCTTTCGCTTACGGTTACTAACATACAGAACATTTTTGTCGAAACTTTTAATTTACAATTAAACTCTTAAAGTGCGAAGAAACTCTTAAATTGGGAATTTTCAAAATTCCTTTCTTAGTCTCACTCCAAATTTAAATTCAAATTTCTGTCAATGAGACAGATACCTACTCCTTTATTATATACTAGCTGTACCCGCGACTTCGTTCGCGATTGCCATTCCTGCCGACTAATTATGTTCACATTTAACCACAGTTTCTCTCAAAATATGAAACGCCACCGTGAAAAAAAACTTCGATGCGCAGAATTGGACCTATTACGCTTTTAATAAAAGCATCTATATTTGGATCCTTGTTAAATTGTGTATAAATCGGGTAGGGTCTACGGGGGATAGCATGTTGTCATCTTCAATCGCATTCTTTATCCACACGACTTTTAGCTACGACTCGGCCAGCGTCAGTGTTAAGAAGTGTCATATTCGTTTCACTTCTTACTCATGGTTCCGATCAGCTGGGGCCCTGTTCTGCTAAACTAATCGCTTCACTATGATAGGGGTATCGTCACAGAATGACACGTTTTGGTATTCTACCTTAGATGAAAGAAATTATGATGAATGTAGATGGAGAGACGCGCGACAGGTTTGAAACCATTAATTTATCTCGCACGTACTATCTGGAGTTTTATTAATCTAGAAATTCTACGTCATAATTCTGCGACGATTCCATTGTCATAGTGAAGCAATTGTATTGTAGAATTGGGCTCTTGATCCATTTGACTTAATTTTTTTTCGATAGTAGGTAGGTACAGTTGATTGAGTATCAAAGTAAAAAAAATGTTCTGTGGTCCAGTTACTTTAATTAGAGCACTTACTCCAACCAAACTTCGGTGGTACAGTTAACTAACCAGCTAAACCACCAAATATCATGTTCATGAAGATTGCATGGACCATTTGTACATTTTACTTTGCCTGAAATAGGCATTGACGCACCCATTCGTTAGGTTCTACTCTACCTAACTAATGGGTGGCGTCTTCAAAAAATAAATAGATAGAAACTTACCTACCCTTTATCTACTGATTTTTTCTTCAATCTACAGATTATTTCATCAATCTACCTATTTTACTCGATTTTCTACTGATTTAGTCAAATTCGATATTGCAACACTGTTTCTAACAAAAAAAACTTGAGAGGTGTCAAGGGACACCCGGATGGAACGAAGTTCCTTTCGATTAATCTCGCGTCCTCGCGTCATCTTCAGGGAGGCCGCAGAAAACTCATATATCCCGCTCACTCCAATGACACGTTGCGCGAGCGAGCGGAACGCACGATTGTTCGAATCGAAGCGCACCTCGGCTCAACTCGGCTGCGGTCGTCACTTCGGTTCTCCTCGGTTCTCTTCGTCAAAATATGTCGTTACAACTACTATCCTATCCTACTATCCTGTCCTATCCTACTATCCTATCCTACTATTATATCCTATTCTACTATCCTATCCTACTATACTATCCTACTATCCTATCCTACTATCCTATCCTACTATCCTATCCTACTGTCCTATCCTACTGTCCTATCCTACTGTCCTATCCTACTGCCCTATCCCACTGTCCTATCCTACTATCCTATCCTACTATCCTATCCTACTATCCTATCCCACTATCCTATCCTACTATCCTATCCTACTACCCTATCCTACTATCCTAACACACGATTGTTCGAATCGAAGCCCACCTCTAATAGCCTCCTAGCGATTAAAGGATTTTACTTTGATCCTCTCTCCCGGGGGAACCTCACTCAATTCCAGGATAAAATGTATCCCATGTCCTTCCTTGTAGTATGAATGAACTCAAATCGTACCATTTCAGTCCAACTCATTCAGCAGTTTCGGCGTGATGCGAGGTGAAGGAGTTTGACTTTAATCCCTTCTCCCAGGGAAACCTTACTGAATTCCAGGATAAAATATATCTCTCCTCGTAGTATGAACTTCTATCGTGCCGACTTTCATTCGAATTCATTCAGTAGTTCCGTCGTGATGAGCGGTTAAAGAATTTTACTTTCATCCTCTCTCCCAGGGGAACCTTACCGAATTCCGGGATAAAATGTATCCCATGTCCTTCCTTGTAGTATGAACTCAAATCATACCAAGTTTCATTCCAACTCATTCAGCAGTTCCGTCGTGATGAGCTATTAAAGAATTTTACTTTCATCCTCTCTCCCAGGGGAACCTGACTGAATTCCGGGATAAAAAGTATCCTATGTCCTTCCTCGTAGTATGGCCTAAAATCATGCCGAGTTTCATGACAATACCTTCAGTAGTTTCGGCGTGATGCGCGTTTAAGAAACAGACAGACAGACAGACAGACAGACATGAATGAAAAAAATTACAGTTTTGGCTTCAGTATCGATAATAGAGTGCCCTCCAAAAAAAAAATTTAAAATATCTTCAATGTACAGAATTGGACCTGTTACAGTTTTATTATAAGTATAGATAAGCTATATCCGCGACCACATTTGACCACAGTTTCTCTCATATTAAGAAACGCTGTAAAAACTTCAATGTGCAGAATTGGACCTGTTAAATACACTTTTAATATAAGTAATTATATTTTAGTACCTACCTGGTTAAATTATGTACCTACCTATTAATCATGTCGATAAAGAATCGAAAATTAAAAATCAATATCAATATAATGTACGCGGGATAGTAGCATGCTGTCACCCTGTCATCTTTAATCTCAATAATTAAATACACGGCTTTTAGCTACGACTTGGCCAGTGTCAGTGTCAAGAAGTGTCATAAACTTTAAACAAAATATGATTAGTTTCCCTTCTATGACAGTGGTATCGTCACATAATGATACGTTTCGGTACTAACACGAAGGAAATGATAATGATTACAGATGGAAGGGACGCGCGTCAAAGTGTGGCAAGTCTTAACAAAAAACTTGGTCCCCAGGAGGGTTCCGGTTCTACCGGGGAATCCCTCCGGGGGGGGGGGTCAAAGAACTGCCTTATTCTAAGAATAGAAAAAAACTACCAAACCAACAAGCCAGGGCTGCATCTTCGGAAGCACCCCAGCTCAACTTTTTCACGGCTGCATTTGCGCCAAACTTACTGTCTACGTCAAGGGCTGCTTCTTCAGCAGCACCGAGACAACCACCACCTACATCATCGGCCGCACCCTCGCAAGCCCCTAGCCTAGACCTCAACCATCTACGTCTAAGGCTGCCTCCTTTGTAGCACAAACACCGACCACCTCGACAGACGGAGCGCCCTTCGGGGCTTCCCCGCGAGAGACGGTCATAGAACTATCGGACCTCAAGGCCGCTATACCCGATCCAGGGTCAAACTGGAATCTTGTTCCCTCCAAATAGAACAAGAAGAAGGGCAAGAAGCCCCCCAGCTACCAAGCGATACCCAAAAGGCGCGGGCGCAGACACAGCAGATGGCAACCGGCGGTGGACGTAGCCACAGCACTCTGTGGCTGGGCTGGTGGGATTTTGTTCTTTTGGGCCAAAGCTGCCAGTCTCCCTCCGCGTTTCCCTCTTGGTTTGGGCCGCTGAGCTGGCGTTTGGCTTCCGTCGACGGGCATTGGCGCTGCGTTCGGCTGCGCCGGTGCCTGGACCACTTCGGCGGGACGAGTCCCTCCTACCTGGGTCGTGGACTTAGCTCTGGGGAGCTGATTACGTCCACCGCCGGTTGCCATCTGCTGTGTCTGCGCCCGCGCCTTTTGGGTATCGCTTGGTAGCTGGGGGGGCTTCTTGCCCTTCTTCTTGTTCCATTTGGAGGGAACAAGATTCCAGTTTGGCCCTGGATCGGGTATAGCGGCCTTGAGGTCCGATAGTTCTATGACCGTCTCTCGCGGGGAAGCCCCGAAGGGCGCTCCGTCTGTCGAGGTGGTCGGTGTTTGTGCTACAAAGGAGGCAGCCTTAGACGAAGATGGTTGAGGTCTAGGGGCTTCCGAGGGTGCGGCCGATGATGTAGGTGGTGGTTGTCTCGGTGCTGCTGAAGAAGTAGCCTTTGACGTAGACGGTAGGTAAGTTTGGCGCTGATGCAGCCGTGAAAAAGTTGAGCTTGGGTGCTTCCGAAGATGCAGCCCTGGCTTGTTGGTTTGGTAGTTTTTTTCTATTCTTAGAATAAGGCAGTTCTTTGCCCCCCCCCCCCCCAGAGTACGAGGGGCGGCCCGAGCTAGACTCGGGGAGGGATTCCCCGGTAGAACCGGAACCCTCCTGGGGACCAAACTTTTTGTTAAGACTTGCCATAATTGTTGATAATTTATAGGGTTATCATCCCCGTTGTTTTGTCGGATTATTGGCCATCGCTAACAATATCCCCCCGAAGGGAGAAATCATTAGCGGTGGGAACCGGGGTGCACCGGCCCGCCACCTGCTACCGTTCCTCAGGGACGAACCCCCAAGGACAAGTAATAGTACGGGCTCACGAGGAGGTTATCCGACCACGACACCTCATTTATGTATGACCACGAGAGTAGTCCGATTTTGTTAATTCTTTTTAGGGTTTCGAAGCACGGTTTCGAAACCCTTATGGTCTCGCTTTGTCTGTCCTTTTTCCCCTCCTTAATAACTCAGCAACTACAGCAGCTATCAACTTGAAATTTAAAATAATAATACATTTCGTGCGCTTGTACAAATTTTAAGAAAAAAAAAGAAAAAAAATTAATAATGAAAATGAACAATTTCCATACAAATTGAGATGTCAGAATTTGAAAAAGAGACCTACAGAGTCAGGTGGGGTATCAAATGAAAGGTATTAGTTTATATATTTCAAAATAGTTTTTAAAATTTCTGTAGGTTTAATACTTTCCGAAATATTTTGAAAAAAGTTGAAAAATTTACCGCTAGACCCTATCACCGAAGCATGCAAAGAGATCCATCTGAAATGTAGGTTTGTACCTACTAGTTTTAGGTCTTCATTAAATTTCGGATCTCTAACCGGTACCAAGGTAATATTATCCTATAAGTAATCCGACTTCATACAAACGGGCGAAACGCGAGCTATACCTACGCGCCTCGATCTCGGCATGCGCTCAGCATGCAATGCAGACAGTCGCGGCTGTGCCGCAGTGACGAACGGATGGTGTGATGTTTTTTTAACAATAACCGCGCGACTTTTTCTCTAAAAATAAGTTCAGGTACATATTTAATAAAGTAGCTGCAGGTATCTATAACCAAGTAAAAGATATTCCTTTTTCTCCAAAAAAATCTCCTAAAATTTAATAATAAAGCATTTTGTAGGTACGTCTCAGTCGAGGCGCAAATATTTTTCGGTCGCAAATTTATAAGACCGATTTGTTATTCAAACATAAACAGGTTTTTTAATTAAATCTAGCAATCAAAAAACAAGACGCATTTTTATTGAACACTTCCCATTCAATTCACAAAGTATTTTATTTGTTTATATAAAAAAGTACCCTCCTATATTTACAATCACAAAACTAAATGGAAACACAAAGTAGGCAAATGTAATTAAAATGGTGGAGGCGGGCAGCCCTATCGCATGTTTACCTACCGCGCGGCTGTAGGCATTTATTTCAAAGATACGGCCGAGTCCAAATACTGTTGGATAATATTACCGTGCCGGTACCTTTAGTACATACCTACTTGTTCACAAACGTTCGAAACCCTCGGCGCGCGAGTTACACTCGCACTTGACGGGTCTTGTTTTTATTGGAAACTAGACGATCGCGGTTTCACCCGCGTAGTTCCCGTTCCCGTGGGAATTCTGGGATAGAATATAGCCTATGTCACTCCCTGAAAAGTAAACTTCCTAACGGTGAAAAAAATATTCAAATCGGTCCAGTAGTTTCGGAGCCTATTCAATACAAACAAACAATCAAATCTTTCTTTTTTATAATATTATATTATAGTCCGAACCCTGATGTTGGTCACGTATAAATTTGGAAAAAAATCAAACCCTAAGGGTGGAAAAATAGGGTTGATTTATGGTGAAGCAAAAAAATTAAACCGCCGGGGAAACAAAAAAACAAAAAATAATTAACCTTTTTTATTTCACCTTATTAACAAAGTTCTTAAACTAATGGAAGTTATACCTAAGGATATATTTTTGTAATTATTTTGAGTTTTTTATTGACCTTAATAACTTAGTTCTTAAACTAATGTAGGTAAGTTTACTTAAATAATTTTGAGTCGGGTTGGATTTTTCGGCAACGGTTTTTGTCATCACTTTACACACACTTATTACGTATACAATGTGTCCGGTCACCGGTGTCGGAGACTTTGGGGGGGGGGGGGGGGGTAAAATACGGTAAATTTTATCGACAAATCACTATCCCTATTTTTTTCTCTCTCTCCATGATAAAATGGCAGCCATTTTGTTTTCTGTTGCCTCGAAGCACGGGTGCTTGTACTGATTAAGGTATAGCTACCCATGTAGAGGTCTTAGGAAAATATTTGATAGCCGATAATGTAGACAATAAAGCAATGCTAACATTGTTGCAATTTCTATTTTATAAAAAAGAAAAGAGAAATTATAAAACCAAAAAGGTTTTCTTAACATTTTTTTTGAAATTATTAGCATGTTTCATAAAATCGAAACTGTCAAGCTACATGTTTTTTGTTATTGAACAATAGTACAGAATGTGTGCTTCAAAATAAGTCTTGCCCTAAGTAAGATAGATTTTTGGTATAGATAATTCTATCATTCTTTCAGACGTATATTATTCATCTTGATGTGTTTTCGGATGTAATGACTACAAATGTGTATCTAGTTATACATATATGCATTTTTACCTAATAAGGCCGAAGGAACTTATAAACGTTTATTTATCACAATACAAGAGTCGCTTAAAATACACATGACTACTTTTAAATGCGATTACGAAATAGCCCAGTAACGTGTAAGAGCTAATCTCCAGGTGTGAAAGTGACAGGGTGTTTCCAACACTTTAATATAGCCATTTGGAATAAGGCAAAAGCCTTATTGTGGAAGAAGTACGCCTTTAAACAAAAAATCCCGACGACAATAAAATTCTATAAAATCATAGAATCTGTACACAAAGTTTCGTACCGATCGGTTGTAAAATACGACCTGTAGAGGAGTACGGACATACTGACAAAAACGCTATTTTGGCCAGACCTGAAACGAAGACTTTCGTTCACAACGTTCACGACGTCAATAATAATTATAAAGTATATCTATTAATTTAAAGAATAACCACTCGCACGTCCGGGTGGCTACAGCCGCCCAAAAAAATGTTGCTTTGAACGTTAAGGCGACTAGAGCGGCGCATAAACTTAGTTCAGTTTTATTTGATATTTCAACGAACGTAGCCTAAATTAGTTCTACAACCAGTTACTAGATGGGTCTTTAATAAATTTTTCATCTATCGGAGAATTTATTTTCTGTACATGGCAACAAAAATTTCGATAAAAAAAATAAAAAGTTGATAGTCCGTCATTACACTGCTTTTTTAAAAATGTTTAAACTTATTTTGATACAGATGGAAATGATTTTAATATGATTTTGGTATCATTTGAAAGGGCAGATAATCTATTTTTTTATAAAATAAAACTTTGCAAGAACTATTTCATGCTATTTGGTAAAACTACAAATAAATATTCCTTAAATTTGTTCAATATCGTAAAATTAAGCGTTTATTTACGCAATGTTCTACATATGAACCGTTTCATTGAAATTAAAATTGGATGTCGCATTCTTTTATTTTTCAGTAAATATTTTTTATTTCCTTATAGCTATAGTCGTTTTTAAGTTATAAACGTATTTGTCGAAAATGTCGCGGCCGACCAACGCCGCGGGGAGCGACGAAAACGCGCGGACGTTTGAGGCTACAGTCAGATGATACAGAGAGATAAATGATTACGATAATAATATGAACATGAGATTACTTTTGAATTTGTAGATTTCTACAAACAACATTCATAAAGAGTTGTCAGTTTACAGTAAATTTTCGTAGGTATATTGATAATTAATTTCTACTATTTTTGGTCGGATTTGTACCTATTGTACATTACAGTAGTGAATTGTACATTACAGTAGTCAATGTACTATCATACATTGACTACTTTTTATCCCATAAATCAGTTCCCATGGGTTAGAAATTACCTTAAAACGTTTCCATAGAAAGAATGCGTGCAAAGCCGCGGGCAGAAGCTAGTTATTAATGAGAATAAAATAGATGGCGGTGCCACTTTCACTCGGGTATGCGCCTTAACTTCAAAATCATAAAAAACTAATTATATTGCAAAGCGAGCAATGTATTGTGAAAATGTTCCCAGGTGACGTTATCACCTGGGTGCATTAAGTATACCGAGTCAAAAAGCCGGTCAAGTGCCATGCTAGACAGAAATAAAAGGATAATGGGCGAAATTGGTCCAAGAGCCTCCACTGATGAGACTTGTGGGAAATGAAAGGGCATAGTTGCCGTATCATTTTGGCAAAAGCCTATTAAATTCTGTCCCGGGGTTTTTTTGTTATGGTCCTGTTTGTTCTTATTATAATAGTAGGTAAGTAGATGATTGAGTGATGCGAGAAAATGCCTGATTCCTATAGAGTATGTCATGGGCCTTAATATACACAAGGTAGGAATCGCACTTTCTCCCGAGTGATACATAGTGCCTTGCAGGAAGTTTTTACTCCATGCATAGTGCTTTGTACCTGCGAAAAATCATCATCGTTTTAGAATCTTCAAAATGACTCGAGTAAATCCAAATTGTAAATCCATGTAAACTCAAATGGCAATAAATACGCGCTCCCGCGATTTTCACTTGGTTCGTTTTTTGAATTATTGTTTCGAATACATACGACGGAAGAGGCCGATATCTTTATTATGGCGGATTCTGAATAAAAACTTTTTCCGTTTAACCTATTTTGAACATACCTACCTACCCGAGTCTATGAATTGACTTGATTTTTGCCGCTTAAGCTGAACTTACTTCGTTGTACTTGTATAAGAATATTTAGTGACGGAACCGTGGTCCCACTGCGATGTCCCACTGGTGGGACAAAACTTTTTCGTGGTCCCACCAAACACACACTTGACCGTCCACATCCTCAAAGTTCTGTCCCACCAGTGGGACATCGCAGTGGGACCACGGTTCCGGAATGGAATATCTCTATTTCCTTGTGATTATACGATATTGACGGAGGTCTCAATATATTTCGCCCTTCAGCAGGAGTTCATTGTTTACTGTGTAACCGTTCTGTGTTACGCAAAAGACGAATGACCATTACCCAATCGCTTTTTGAAGTGAATCCAGGAGCAATGATGAAATGAATCGTATTTTAAGAATCAACCGATCAACTATACTCCAATTCAGAATCTAAGATAATTTATGTCAACAAAGGTGATACCATATCAAAAAAAATGTTTCGAAATAGAAGTTCATAGAAGATTACTCAATTTTTCTAAATACTTAAGGTAGGGTTTATTTTCTAATCAATATCCATAGAATGGAAAATAGCAATGGTTTTGTGCTACATATTATATTTTATTTCATTTGTTTAACAAAGTTATAAAATGATGAAGAAATATTAGCAGAAAATATTTTATGACAATGGTATTACCGGAGTAAAATGGGCGTAAATCACAGAGGTTCGAAACAATTTTCGCATTTTGTCATTAGACGCCATTTTATTTCGTGTTTGCATTGTATGTATTGTAATTTCATTCGCCTCTCGTCCGCCGAAGTCGAATGTGTTCCTTTTTCGCTGCTCGTGTGCAATTGTCGCACAACATGGAACCTCAACCCGCGCTCGCGCCGCCGACGACGGCGGAGATGCCGGGTCCATCGACATCGTCCACAAGTGACTATCTGTCGCCACAAAAAAAACGTCCGAAGAAATCTATGAGTTCTACAGAAAAACTTATGGTGATGAATGTATTCACATATAACATATAAATTGGCCACAGGGTAAAGTCTGGTCTGGATAATAAATAATTATATGTATTATAGCTCCGCAAGTTAACCAACATTGAACTTATAAATACCTCTCATATCAATCACGATGCACTGAGCGATGGACGAAGTGTTATGATAGGGATATGATATGACGTAGATTCTGAGATGTCAGAATAATGTAATATTTTTTAAGCAATAAAAATATGTAATTATTTAAATTGTTTTATTTGTATTTCCTTACGGTCACAGGGAAACGAGGCCGCGACAATGCCACATCCACAAGTAGGGTATCTTTCGCATCGCACAAGCAAAACCGCGCGCCATCACTACTAATAGTGATCCATGGTAAAAAAATGATTTCTACCCCTGACTTGTCATTATGACAGTGACATATCATGACATTTCTTTATTGACATAAATTATCTAAGATTCTGAATTGGAGTATAGGTACATTGATTGCTTATTATGATCTGAGTCATGTTCCATGATCTTAGCCTTGTAGTGATATTGATAGCATGGCTCTTAATAAAAAAAGATAACATACAAGCCAAATTGTTTAACGTAGAGTCATATTTTATAGTTAGAACAAACATGACCATAACAAAAAACCCCCCGGGACAGAATTTAGTAGGCTTTTGCCAGAATCATACGGCAACTACGTCCTCTCATTTACCGCAAGTCCCATCAGTGGAGGCTCTTGGACCAAGTTCCATACAATTTTGCCCATTGTCCTTTATGATTTTTCAAAGATTTTTCTCCTTAGTTGTGCTATAGGATTTAAAAATTTTCAATTCCCAACTCTACTATAGTGGTATGCTTTCGTCCCACCATACCCCCCCCCCCCCAAGGGTATGGCCAGGGGTATGATGGGTCCGCAGTGGGAAGTAATACATTCAACATAATGAAAATTCAATATAATGAGAATTCAACATAATGGAAATTCATCATAATGAGAATTCAACTATAATGATAATTCAACCTTAATGAGAATTCAACCAAAATGAGAATTCAACCATAATGAGAATTCAACCATAATGAGAATTCAACCATAATGAGAATTCAACCATAATGAGAATTCAACCATAATGAGAATTCAACCATAATAAATACAACATTTTGGCAAATTCAACATTCCGGGCCTGAAGGGAGAATTCAACCATAATGAGAACTCAACCATTAGGCTGCAGCCAAACGAGCGTAATTTTTTGAGTTGTGAGTTGCGTAATTTCGGTCGCGTAAATTTTGTCCATCAGAAAAGACAACTCATTTTGCGTCGCCGCGCCGCGCCGTGTGAATCAAACAGGGCTTTTCTATGAAAACATATGCAGCAGAAATTACGCGACTGAAATTCTGCGACCAACACAAAAATTTACGCTCGTTTGGCCTCACACTAAATGAGAATTCCACATAATGCGACTCAACTTAATGGGATTTAACTTAACGGTCCGGATTGCCAACTGAATGGTCCGGATTGGTTAGTTTTATTACAAGAAGAGTTGCGATTTGTACCAGGGAAAAAAAAAGGAGTTCCACTTGTACATTTTTATTACTAAAGCGAACCTAAACGATAGTAGGAATAATTGATTTTACAATAAAATTAATTATTAGGAGAATTTAAACAATCCTAAAAATACAACGTTAAAAAATAATTTGCTAGTATTCTTCGCCGCCTTCGCCCTCGCCCTCTCCAGAGTCCATGCCAACCTCCTCGTAGTCCTTTTCAAGAGCAGCCAAGTCTTCGCGCGCTTCTGAAAACTCTCCTTCTTCCATTCCCTCACCGACGTACCAGTGGACAAATGCGCGCTTGGCATACATCAAGTCAAACTTGTGGTTGAGGCGCGACCACGCCTCGGCAATCGCCGTCGTGTTGGAAAGCATGCACACAGCTCTTTGCACCTTCGCCAGATCTCCTCCCGGCACCACTGTCGGCGGCTGGTAGTTGATCCCCACCTTAAAACCTGTCGGGCACCAGTCCACGAACTGAATCGTGCGCTTCGTCTTTATAGTGCCAATCGCGGCATTCACGTCTTTCGGCACCACGTCCCCTCTGTACAACATACAGCAAGCCATGTACTTCCCGTGTCGAGGGTCGCACTTCACCATCTGATTGGCTGGCTCAAAGCACGCGTTCGTGATCTCTGCCACAGATAGCTGCTCATGGTACGCCTTCTCTGCAGATATGACAGGTGCATACGTAACCAGAGGGAAGTGGATGCGAGGGTACGGCACCAGGTTTGTCTGGAACTCTGTCAGGTCCACGTTGAGTGCCCCGTCGAAGCGCAGGGAAGCCGTGATCGACGACACGATCTGTCCGATCAGTCGGTTTAGATTCGTGTACGTCGGTCGCTCAATGTCTAGATTTCGTCGGCAGATGTCGTATATAGCTTCGTTGTCGACCATGAAAGCGGCGTCGGAATGTTCTAGCGTGGTGTGCGTGGTGAGAATCGAGTTGTAGGGCTCGACGACGGCCGTCGAGATCTGCGGGGCGGGGTAGATGGCGAACTCCAGCTTCGATTTCTTGCCGTAGTCGACCGAGAGGCGCTCCATGAGCAGAGACGCGAAGCCGGAGCCAGTGCCACCGCCAAACGAGTGGAAGATGAGGAAGCCTTGGAGGCCAGTGCACTGGTCGGCAAGCTTGCGGACGCGGTCGAGAACCAGGTCCACGATCTCCTTGCCGATGGTGTAGTGTCCGCGCGCGTAGTTGTTGGCCGCGTCCTCCTTACCCGTGATCAGCTGCTCGGGGTGAAACAGCTGGCGGTACGTGCCGGTGCGCACCTCGTCCACCACCGTGGGCTCCAGGTCTATGAACACGGCTCGTGGTACGTGCTTGCCCGCACCCGTCTCGCTGAAGAACGTGTTAAACGAGTCGTCACCACCACCCACGGTCTTGTCCGAGGGCATCTGTCCGTCGGGTTGGATGCCGTGCTCCAGGCAGTACAGCTCCCAGCACGCATTACCGATCTGTACGCCGGCCTGTCCGCCATGTATGGATATACATTCACGCATATTTGATTATACTAGATTACTTGGAATATACTTAAAAAATAAAAGTTCCAGTCGATTCAGAACAATTTCAGGATCAAATCGCAAACTGACTGACAGATTTCCAACAAATGAACGGTGTACAGTGTTCTACGAAAATTTTGAAATTTTAAATCTATTCTACCATGCTATGTATAGGTTAAGTACAATAGGCTGAAGGATGGGTATTATATACCAAAGAGACTCGTATGTATTCAATGAGATATATTTTTCGGATTTCAACTTTGCTCGTTTATCTAACTTGGCTTAGAAGTAAAAGAAAGGTCTTACATAGCTTAAGCTTGGTGTGGCGACTGACTTAATTTTCTGGGGAGCTGAGGGGTAGGCATAGGCTACATTTTTCTGGTAAACTCAATGTAAGCATCACGGTTGCTGAAATATGATTTTTTGATGTTCTTTAGTGTTCCGTACCTCAAGAGGAAATAAAACGTCAAGTGCGAGTCGGACTCGCGCACTAGGGTTCCGTTTAGTTGTAAGATCTTGTTTCTTGCCAAATATCATGATTCTAGGTCAACTTGAAGTAGATATATTTTGGTCGAGCTAGAGAAACAAAAATTATAATTTTTTGTTAATAAACTACAAATGTACTGATTTCGGATTTTATCTTTTATTTGTGCTTATGGCCTTGCTTCTTGCCAAATTGTATGATTCTACGTCAACGGAAAGTACCCTAGACGTTTTCGTCCATGGCGAGAATCAAAAGTACCTATTTTTAGGGTTCCGTACCTCAAAAGGAAAAAACGAACCCTTATAGGATCACTTTGTTGTCTGTCTGTCTGTCTGTCCGTCTGTTTTTTCGTCTGACTTGATACGTCCACGGGTTCCTGAGAAAAGAGGGTTGACTCTTTTCTCAGGAACGCGTGGACGTATCAAGTTGAAATTAACGTCAAATACTCAAGTCCTTAACTTTTTGGAGTCGCGATATAAATAAAACTTCTAAGTCAACGTACTCAAAAGTTACAGCCGTTTATTTCCGAATAATTTAAAATTTCCAAGGGAATCACATGCACACAAAACCTGTAGGGTACTTTCCATTGACCTAAAATTCTGAAATTTGGTGAACAGCGAAGTCTTATAAGCACCAGTAAAGGGAAAAATCCGAAAACCATAAATTTGTAATTTATTCACGAAAATAAATGGTTTTTAGTGCTCGTCATGGACCAAAACCTACAGGGTACTTCCCGTATACCTAGAATTATGAAATTTGGCAAGAAACAAGGCCTCCTTATAGCACAAATAAGGGAAAAATCCTGGAACCGTAAATTTGTAGTTTATTCACAAAAAAAAAATACTTTTGATTTTTGCTGTAGACCAAAACCTATAGGGTTCTTCCCGTTTCCCCAGAATCATAAAATTTGGTGAGAAGCAGGTCATATAGCACAAATTACGAAAAAATCGGAAAACCGTAAAGTTAATTATTAACAAAAAAAAATTTGATTCTCTCCCTCGACCAAAATATACAGGGTACCTACTTCATGTTAACCTAGAATTTTGTTGATATTTGGCTAGAAACAAGGTTTCACAATTAAACGGAACCCTTAGTGCGCCAGTCCGACTCGCACTTAACGTTTTATTTGTTGTAAATAGAATATCTCGACTCTAATACATTTGATTTCGATGATTATATTTTTAATTGAAAGGTTGTTGTTTATAATTATTCTCATAAAAATTTGGTAAAGATCTGATCAAGATTTTTGGCATGACGAGCAGAATAGCTCCGCAATATGCTGTATAATGCAAGAGAATATTAACAGTACAGCGCCACTTATTAGAACATCTTTGTAACACTTTGTACTTACCTACTACGTAGCACGACCACGCATGCTTGCCAGTTTGTGCAAGTAAGAAATCAATTTTATAGATGGAGCTAATGCTACTGAACTTTTTTGATTGAATATGAGATTTGATTTCGAAGATTATTTTTATTTTTTTGTAAGTACCTACTCTACTTTAAGTGGTTTTCATAAAAATTGAAGGTGAAGATCTGATGAGGCTTATCGATGTGATAAGCAGCGTAGCTTCTCAAAATGTTGCGATTCGATTTGCTAATACATATACTCGTAAATCTAGGTAATTTTCGAGCTTATTGAATAGACTAAAAAAGTTTTTTTTTTGCCATCAAACGACTCTTATTGATTTAGATAGGTACGTCGCGCGCCGAGGGTTTCGAACGTCTGTCAATCTTCTATAATATAAAAATGAATCGCAAAATGTGTTGGTAAGCGCATAACTCAACAACGCCTGGACCGATTTCGCTAATTCTTTCTTTGTTGTGTTTGTTATTGTCAGGAGAAGGTTCTTATGAAAGAAAAAATTAAGAAAGTTGGAAACATAAATTTCCACGGGGGCGAAGCCGCGGGGCGCAGCTAGTTACTTATACAAATATGT
The DNA here is from genome assembly GCA_963564075.1 of Eupithecia subfuscata. Taxonomy (NCBI): domain Eukaryota; kingdom Metazoa; phylum Arthropoda; class Insecta; order Lepidoptera; family Geometridae; genus Eupithecia; species Eupithecia subfuscata. The sequence continues at coordinate 18,325,556 of OY751095.1, forward strand.
ACCTCGAGACATCTTATTCTTTAAAGTAAGTAAATCTTGCTATTTAATAAATACCTATAAATAGTAGGTATCAAACTACATTTTAGATGGATCGCTCTGCATACTTCGGAGATTTAGTTAATTTCAAAACCTGTTTGAAAACGTACAAACCTTTAACTTGACAGGTACCCCACTCGGTGAGGTAGCCCCCCCCCCCCCCCCCTTTTGACCATTTTTCAAAAAGTGTTCGTTTTACAATCTTTTCTTTATTTTTTCTGTAAAGTATAGATCTATACCTATCCACAAACGCTACATACATTTCAGATGGATCGCTCTGCATTCTTCGGAGATGGGGGAACGGGTAAAATTTCGACTATTTTCAAAATATTTCAAAAAATATGTATAAGTACTAAATAAGTGGGGTAGCCCCCCCTTTTGAAAATTATCCCTCCCCTTTTTGTCAATTTTACAAAAAGTGTTGGTTTTACAGACTTCTCTATATTTTTTCTGTAAAATATAGATCTATATCTATAAACGCTTCATACATTTTGAATGGATCGCTCTGCAAACTTCGGAGATAGGGGGGGGGGGGGGGGGGGGGAACGGGTAACATTTCGACTTTTTTCAAAATATTTCAAAAAGTATGAAACCTACAGAAAATTCAAAAACTGTTTTGAAATGTACAAACCGATACCTTTCATATGATACCCCATTCAGTGGGCTCAGTGTAGTATTCAGTGTAGCTCCCCTTTTTGAAAATAATCCCCCCTCTTTTTGACTATTTTTCAAAAAGGGTTCATTTTACAGACTTCTCTATATTTTTCCTGTAAATATAGATCTATATCTACAAACGCTTCATACATCTGAATGGTTCGCTCTGCAAACTTCGGAGATGGGGGGGGGGGGGGGGGGGGAACGGGTATTTTTTCGACTATTTTCAAAATAATTTAAAAAGTATGAAACCTATAGAAATTCGAAAAACTGTTTTGAAATGTACAAACCGATACCTTTCATATGATACCCCACTCAGTGGGGTAGCCTCCCCTTTTGAAAATTATCCCCCCCTTTTTTGACCATTTTCAAAAATTATTCGTTTTTCAGACTTCTCTATATTTTTCCTGTAAAATATAGATCTATATATACAAACGCTCCATACATTTTGAATGGATCGCTCTGCAAACTTCGGAGATAAGGGGGGGAAATGGGTATTTTTTGACTATTTTCAAAATATTTCAAAAAGTATTACACCTACAGAAATTTCAAAAACTTTTTTGAAATGTCCAAGCCATTACCTTTCATTTGATACCCCACTTGACTTTGTAGGTCTCTTTTAAAATTTCGACATCTCAATTTGTATGGAAAATGTTCAATTTCTTAATTTTTTTTATGTTTTCTTTCTTTTTTTATTTCTTTTTTATTTATTTATTTATTTTTTCTTAAAATCTGTACAGGCGCACGAAATGTCTTATTATTTTAAATTTCAAGTTGATCGCTGCGGTAGTTTCTGAGTTATTAAGGAGGGAAAAAAGGACAGACAAAGCGAGACCATAAGGGTTTCGAAACCGATCTTCGAAACCCTAAAAACAAATCGCAGAACATACAAAACCCCAAAGAAACTTGATTTGAGAGTCTATGCATGAAACACTGCATAATAAACGTGCAATTACGGCTGCTGCTAATACACCCAAAAAATTTAAAGAAAAACTGAAGAGATGTTTCTTAGGACGGCCACACAGGAACAACAATAAACAGGCGCAAGTCCCGACTTGCACAAGTTTACAGATATCGTGTGTTGTAAGATAATTGCGCAAGTTTAGGTAGTTGTGGGAGACTTTTTAACAATTTTTGGTTCCAACTTTTGCTAACTTATTAATATTATTAAATAGCGTATAATGTAGTTTCGTTTCACCGCTTTCCTGTTTTATTGTAGTAAGAATGAATCCAACTATTGCCGAAGCGTCATCAAAAGAATGGTTTTACCGCGAAACATAACACCTCACACCTGTAGATGGTGACTTTCATAGAAATGATATTCATTCACATTCAAGCGTAGGTACCTACATGAGCCGATTGTGGTCAGTCACTTCCAAATTTTGTATATTTGTGCCAGTCTATACTTGTGCCTGTATATCTTAAGGTGTGTGGCCGGCATTACAAGTACAAGTCTGAGTAATTAACAAAAAAGATGGTTATATATAAAAGGTAAATTATATGAAGTTTCAAGTGAAAAGTCAAAGCTTTGTATTTGTAGGCTGCTTGATCTTAGTTATTTTCATATACTTTTTATGTTTGACAAAGGTCTGTCATGCAAGACGCGCACATGCGGGTCGTGTTAGGCAACGATTGGAGGCATTTTCCGTATTTGTTTTTTGCCTGACACCGATCTTTTAAGTAATCTGCACTTTTTTCGAGAATCAAGAAGTTTAACAAATGAAGAACCAATTTCAAACGGGAGAAGTTGGCACCGAACGTAGCTATAATGAAACGTATGGTGCTATATACTTGTGCCTGTATATCTTAAGGTGTGCGGCCAGCATTACTAGTACAAGTTTGAGTAATTATTATTAACGAAAAAGATGGTTATTTAAAAAAGGTAAATTAAATGAAGTTTCAAGTGAAAAGTCAAAGCTTTGTATATGTAGGCTGCTTGATCTTAGTTATTTTTATATACTTTTTATGTTTGACAAAGGTCTGTCATGCAAGACGCGCACATGCGGGTCTTGTTAGGCAACGGTTGGAGGCATTTTCCGTATTTTTTTTTACTGACACCGATCTTTTATTTCCAGTGCGAGTAATCTGCACTTTTTTCGCGAATCAAGAAGTTTAACGTTGCAAAATAAAGACTTTTTTACGTTATACTTTAATGAATGATGAACCAATTTGAAACGGGAGAAGTTGGTACCGAACGTAGCTATAATGAAACGTATGGTGTTCATGCCGAAAAAACTAGAGTTGTTCTACCTAGGAGAAAACACTGAGGTATGTACATAACTTGAAAAAAGACATTTTAAAATGTAAAAATTTATAAAAAACGTGCAATTGATGGGCAATCGGCGTAGTCTCCTTCGTTGAATTCGGCAACTGCAGCAGCGAGCAGCTAAAATCATCATCATCATCTGTTCCCACCGCTGGGCATAGCAAAAATAAAACACAATCGGTACTAAGACCTGTCTACTTTGAAATCAGCCATACAATTTCACCACTAGCATTAAATTTAAAACCTTGCGCTTTAATCATATGGTTGAAAATAAGTTAGCATTGGCACCATAGCGTGGCTAATTTCAGAATAGAACTGTTCGCTACAGTGCCATCAACATATTAACAATGAAATGTGCAATTAACAATGTCGCTGCCTTACTGAATACACGAGCAATTTGATCTAAAGACCCTAACTTTAATTTTCCAATACCAATGGCACTGTAGATTTGATAATTTTCTTTCCTTTTCTTGCAACCTTTCCTCTCACACACCGCGCCCTCGTCCACGCTCGGCTTCAATTGCTGACCTAACTACCACTAACCCAGATAAGCCTGTTCAAGTTGAATGTCACGACGCGGGACGCACGGAGAAAAAATCACACTTGTAATCCTAGTTAAAAAACAATAGAAAAAATCTAGTCTTCGAATTTGCTCTGCAACGACATAGAATAAAGCAGATTTTTCAGTGATAACCAGCGGGAGCCGTCGCACGCAGTGAGGAACGCAAAAAAATAATAGCTAGGACCGCAAAGGTTACATTCACCCACATTCAAACATCTCTTTCATTACTGTGGCTCATCCTTTTACTTAACCCGCTCGTCGTCTTCAATACTTTACCTCCCGACGTCTTCTATACTTACCGGCGGCACACTGAATCACATGTTTTAACGCGACCGACGCGGAGTTTTTATCTTTTGGATGGCAAGCTAAATCTAATTTTATATCACTCTTTTTAACACCAACTATTTAATTTAGTTAACATTGAACTGAACCAAACACTTTTTATAAAAACTACGCGAAAATAATCTCTATTACTTACTTATTAAATCTTACTAATCTTAACCAACAGTTTCCGAAGCTAATAAGATTTAAAAAATTACACAAATAATGGTTTATTTATTAAAATAAAAAAACACTTTCTAAAGTTCTTTTGATAGTCACTAAAAATAAATAAATTTAAAAATCGTTGAAATTTATTAGATTTGAGTTATTATTAGTCAAAAAATACTTCACGTTTATTTATTATTACCCGGTGCTAGACAATGATATGTCAGCTCAGTTCGACGGCTAGGACATTAATAACCGATGTTAGACGCGCATCCCTACCCCATGGGGTGAGGTGGGGTGCAGTGGGGGTGCGGCGGGTTGCTTGCGCGGCTTCGGGGCGCGGCCGGCCTCCCACCCCCCGCCGGGGGTCATCCCGGCCCGTGAAACCTCGCCTGCTCCACCATCATCATCAATAATGATCTTTTAAAAATCCCGGGGAAAACCAGCTAGCTATAGGAACACTGCGCATGCTTCCAAGTCCGTTATCGAACCGTTTCCGGGACATGTTACCGATCTGGGCGGGTATAGTCATGCGCGGTTCGTCTAACTCAAGGAGCGTGTTTTAGGCAAGTAGGTAGGATAAGTCGGAATTAGCGGGGCCTGGCGTCGGACGCGTGACCGGCCGGCTCTCGCTTCGGATTTGGACTGAGCACAAGCCAGGAGGCCAGGGGTTCCGCAGCCTCCCCGTCTGCCGTGTCAGTGTGTGCAGGTGCAACGTACACGCCCCCACCCCCGTGAGGACTTATGTGTGCATTGCAGTGTATCCGCATGTAGCTCCCATTAACAGTTGTAGTGAAATATTTATGTGTGTGTGAGGACCATACTAAGCTCTTCTAGACCATACAGGCTCTAACGGAAAGTCTAGAATCGGCTGAACCCTTGCAGGTGAGTACGATTGATAATACGGAAATACAGCCATCTTTCTTCTTCAACCCATGCCATAGATAGTCGTGTTCCTTCTAACGCATTTCCAATTAGGTGCCATTTTGTTTATCGATTGCCTGCCTAGCTCTGTACCCTGGCGACATTATTTAAAGCAGCGATGATAATTTGGCGCTGTGCGGTTTGAACAAAGTGACACTAGACCGAGTACTCTTTCAAGTACCCACGCCGTGAAGTATCAATGAGTTCATACCTCAAGGCCACACCCATCTTAACTTTTACTTAAAGTAGGTCCACAAGTTGGCTGACTCATCAGAGAGCAGAAACGTCGTTTATTTTGACAGCATGTGCGATTCAAAGTTTGCCATGAAATCCGCCAGTATTAGATCATCATTTTTAATTTTTAATAAATAGTTATGTAACTTTTAGAAAGGTACTATTTCATCCGATGTAGCGCCTCCTTCCTAACACGGGAAGCGTATTTTCCTCTATAAAGTTTTTAACATTGTCCATTCCGCCTGAGATCTCACTTACGTGTTGCCTGATTTTGAATAGAGAAAGACTTATAAACTGCATCTTTAGAGTTTTTACGACCTTTAACGGACTATGCTCGTAAATAGTGTATCATCTAAAAGTTTCTATAACTACAACTCGTATCAAAATGAGTCTGGTTCATCTCATCTTCTACAACCTGATCTCACCCTTTACTCCAAATGGGTATTTATTATTTAATCCTTGACAAACTTTCTTCTCTAGGGTCGATGACACGAACTTACGAGGGCCTAATTTAGGCCTAATTTAGGCCTTCGTAAGTTCGTGTCATCGACCCTAGAGAAGAAAGTTTGTCAAGGACTAAATAATAAATACCCATTTGGAGTGAAGGGTGATAAGGCCTTCGTAAGTTCGTGTCATCGACCCTAGAGAAGAAAGTTTGTCAAGAATTAAATAATACTGGACATTTTACACACAGCATCATCTGACCCTAAAGTAAGCAAAGCTTCTGTTATGGGGGCCAGATGACTGATGTACATAATACATAAATATACCGGAACAAATACCTGCAGTACAGATCCTACAATTTATTGTCTCGCGGCTGGAAACTAATCTGGAATCTCTTACATCGCAGACAATGTGACGTGAAAGGTTTAGGGTCTGTTTCACATTGTCCTGATAAAGTATTAATTAACTATCTAACACATAAATTATTTGGAGGATAAAAGTGAATGAGTTATGGACGACTTTATACGACAGTTTCGGTAGACGCTTTTCGGTAGTCGTGAAACGTAACAATGATGTTTATCCAACGGATAAGTAACAAATAGCTTATTTGGAACTTATGCAGAACTTATCCGGACATTGTTAAACAGACCCTTAGTATAGATAGATAACTATAGAACGAAACTGGCTGAAATTGTAAAGATGTAGCTCTAGATGTTATTTTACATCTAGAGCTACATCTTTACAATTTCATTCTTCTCTAGATATAAAATAACACATCATGTGGCCATCATAATTTAAAATAAACTAGTTTTTTAATACCCTAGTTGTTTCTGTGGAAACGTTTAAAAGAAATTTTTATCACATGGGAATGTATGTATGGGATAAAAAGTAACCTTTGTTTTATTCGAGGCCTAGATCTACCAATACGAAAAATTTCAGCCCGATATGTTCAGTAGTTTTGGTGTAAAGAAGTAACAAACATCCTTCCAAACATCGATACATCTAAACGTCCAAACTTTCGCATTTAGTGTGATTAACTTCCCAAATTAAAGATTGAATAGGACGTAACTTTTTAGTTAAAATGAAAATAATTTTTCATGTCAAAAATGCTTTTATAATTTGAAGGGGGAAAACTGGAACGCGAAAAAAATGAATTCCAGTTTTCCCCCTTAAGGGGGATTTGTCAAGGGGGAAAACTGGAATAACCCTGAAAGAATACTAAGAGTATAATATTGCAATTCATTTTAGTTTCACATAAGCAAGATTAAAGAAAAATAAGATTTAATATCTTAAGAACAAGCTTTTATCATCCAAACTAAACGTGTTTACAAAATTTCAGCTCAATCGGTTGAAGATATCTGCTTTAAAATTGAGTTGCAATATTCCACCCGTACGAACGTACACATACATTAATAAATATAAAATAATAAATAATGCTGGACAATTCACACAGCACTATCTAGCCCCAAGCTAAGCAGAGCTTGTGTTATGAGTACTAGATAACTGATATACTTAATACAATACACTACATAGATAGATATTTTTTATTATACATACTCGTAGAAAACATCCAGAACGTCCTGGACAAATGTCTGCAGATCGTACAGACATTTGTCCCGAGGCGGGAATCGAACCCGTAACCTCCTGCGTCGCAGGCAGACCTTCGCCCGCTGCGCCACAGAGGTCGTCCAGATTATACTAGTATTTACAATTGAAACAATTGAGCTAACTGCAGACTGTTGCAAACAGTCTATAGGTAGCTTAACTGATCCATATCAATACCAGTCGGAAGCGTCCCCAAGACGCTGACTGCATTGCCACGCTGTATGGCAATGCTGATGCGCTGTGCCAGATACTCACCAGCTCTCGGGTCACGCATCGCTTCGACCAGACGCTCAGATAATTTTTTTAAAACCCAAAGAGCCTCGGTACTCCACGGACTCCAAGGGGAGCAAATGTGTAGGCTCTGTCGAGACCTGCATATTTGCGCCTCTTGAGATCTTCGGCCAAATCTGCCGCCGCACCGTCAAAACCATTCCTTGACCATCCTAACATGAACAGTTAACACGATATAAACACACGTCAACGTAAATAGCTAGAAAATAAATTATTGGCCATAAAATTAATTCCCTACGATACCTCGTAGCACGCCTACGCAGAATTACTCGTAGCACATTATACTCGTAGAGTATTATAATATCTGTGCTCGTAGTAAATCTATTTTCGAAATACTACATCACGATATACGATAACCTTGGCCGGAAGGTTAAGTGTCTTCATGACCGTATGTTGTACTCGTACCGGGGTTAATTATGTTTGTATTGTGTTCAGTGGACGATAAAGAAGAACTGTTAAAGCCTCCACCCTACAGCCGCGATTAGGAAGCGCGTCTTGTGTCGCGCGATTTGTTGCGATGTTTGTTTGTAGTACATTTTGTACTAAGACGCATACGATTTTACACGCCCAGTATAAATGTCATTGTTGATTTAAAACGGGGGACGCCCAGTATAGTAGTAGTATTTTTTGTTTTTGTAGTAGTAGTCTTTATTGATATAAAATATTCGGGATTCTAGAATCGAGTATGTATAAACACATACGCCTGCCAGGCGTTATCTCAAATCTACGAATATAGGGTAAGAAATTTAAACCAAAATAAAATAGGTTAGAGAAATATGCTTTCCCAGACCTAGGTATTGGGATTCACATTCACACATACAATTGTGAACAAACAAAGGTAAACTTACGTATAGTTTACCTTTGTTTACTTTTCAATTGGTCCTTCTTCGAGATTTTGTATAAAGTAGGAGACCAAATACGTGGAAAATTTCAATAGCTGAATGACCGTGGCCTGTGGGTCTTCTACAGTTCTACGTATGAGCCATTTTCAAAAAATATGTACATTTCGTGAAAATTCTTGTCCGGCATATTAAATATTAAATTTAAAAAAAAGTAATGTTGCTTTTTTAATTTTATCAAGTTTTTTTACAAATTTGAACTTTTCTCTTAAGTTCCCAATAAAAATATATGGATCTGTTAAATCGATTGTATATTAAAAACTCTTTTTAATTATTTCCACCCTCCATGACCCATACAAAAATAAATGTCCTTTTTGCACCTTAGAAGCTTCAAATCATATTATTGGCTCCAACATGTTCTCTAACAAACATAATCTATTTATATAATGTTAATAAATATATTTCCTGTTATTTATTGAGAACCAATAATAATTTAGACAATATTTCTAAGATAAAAAAATACTTTAATGTTTGTCTCAGGTTTTAAACATGTGAGTCACTCAGAGGATGTCACGGAGGATTTCCATAGTTTTCGTTGTAATTCTGCCACTTAAAGTTATTTTTTCATTACTGGCAACACTATGCGGCCTACTAGTTCTCAACAATAACTCGGCCATTTGGTTTTAGTTCCATTTTTTGTGTCGACAAAAAAGACCGGCCAAAATTCCCAAAAAAAATCATGTGAATCACGGTGGATTTACAAACGAAGTAAGGTGTGTATTATTTTCAATTATTTATAAAGCATAGACCTAACAAATGCTAGTTAGATTGTGTGTTCCATTCATCTGTATTGCTAATTATTTTTACAGAATATTTTTGGATGTTAGGTTTTGCACAGAATGTTTACCAACATGTTAGTCACATTTCGTGAATTTTCGTGACTCGTATGACGTGACTCACATCAACTTGCAAAGTAAAGGTTTGCTTACACTAGCAAAAAAAGTATACAAAATGTAATATTATGTAACTTTTCTGAACGAATTTTCTGTAAAACCAGATGATTTTGTTTTATTAAATGAAACAGATTCAATTTACTTCTAAAATTATATTGTAACCTTGCATTTTACTAAACGTATTTCTGTTAAAACATGTCGTGTTAGTTAATTTTTGATAGCATAATAGTAAGTAATAAATAGTAGTAAAAGTCAAATAAAACATTTTATTTTCACCCCAAACTAATTTGTAGTTTTGTTTAAAAAACTTTATGTGCACACGCCCTTACAAAAAATGTGACTCAAATTTACTATAAAAATACAGGTATATCACGAAACAGTTTAGTCACAATTTCAATCATGTTAGTCACAATGTACATATTTTTTGATAATGACCCGTATATGGTCTTACCACGAGAAAATAGTATTTTTCATCTACAAAACCCAAATACACAAAGCTAGGAGTTAGCCTATCAATAACATCGCTCACGACGATATTGTTCCTTGTTTAGAATAACTTTATAGTACATACTTTAACTTTATAGAAGACAGGGCGCTATGGCGCTCATTAGAGGAGGCCTATGTCCAGCAGTGGACTAATATAGGCTGATGATGATGATGATGATGATGACTTTAACTTTATAGTACTATAACTTTATAGTAGTACGTAACCCCCTAGTTCTGTTGAGTTCCTGACAAGTGCGTTCACTGATTGGGAATCTGAATGACGTCATCGCACTAAACGGAAAAGTTGCCTTGAAGAATCCTCGCCGGCATTGCCGACAGTCCGCTCCGTGCGGTGCGGATCTTGTATGGAAAACCGTTGATGAGGCCAGTGCGGATTGGCCGATGCCGGGCTGTGAACGCGCGCCCAACGTTTCAGCTGCTTAAGGCTCTACCTCCCCGAACACTAGCGCCGCCACATATTTTATCTTATTATTACGTCGAAGAAAGGAAATTCCAAAAATTACGTTGGGCAATTTGTGATACCTATTATAAGCATTTTTTTAACGCCTCTGTAATAGTATTATTTTGTATAGTTTAGGCAGAGATACGATGTTGCCTTTGGTGGCCACCAAACTCTATTTTCGCATCTCTGTTTAAACTATACAAAATAAAACTATTACAGAGGCGTTAAAAAAATGCTTATAATAGGTATCACAAACTGCCCTACGTAATTCGATCTACCGATCTACCAAAACGATCTACCGTGATCGCCCAAGTCCACTTCAGTACGAAAGAAAACAAAATGGGAACTTAGCCACAGTACGAAGACATGCAAACTCTAACAAGTAAATAAATAAATTATGCTGGACAATCCACACAGCATCATCTAGCCCCAAGCTAAGCAGAGCTTGTGTTATGGGTACTAGATGACTGATATACATAATATAATACACTACATATATAGATATTTTTTATTATACATAGACACGACCAGAACACCCGGAACAAATATTTGTAGATTGTACAAATATTTGTCCTAAGGCGGTAATCGAACCCGCAATCTCCCGCGCCGCAGGCGGACCTTCGCCCACCGCGCCACCGAGGTCGTCTATAGCATCTTGTACTTGTTTTCTTTTTTATTCTATCTACAATATAGATACTATTCTTTATGAATATGAGCCCTTTAACTGCAGACCTAGTTTGTGTGAGTCATTGTACAATTTATTTGAAAAACCCAAATACGCTAGTAAAAAAATAACCATTTTGAAAATTTACCTTTCTTATGAGGTGTTTTTTTTTCTATTTTGGGACAATCCACACGCTCTTGATTTAATTGATTTATTTTCCCCCCTTATCTCAAAAACTCCTCGACGGATTTCGCTTCACTAAGTCACCAGCAAATTTCACAAGTGTTTTTTGCACACACCTATCAAAATTTTACACACACCTATCGCATTTCACGCAAATCGTATCAACAATGGTTGGACAGATTTTTTTTATTTTACATCACACAAAAGGCTTTGTCGCTGAGCGAAGTTATGCTCGAAGTGACTATTTCAGGTTGACATCATACAGCCAAAAAGCCAAATAATCCAATACTACTAGAAGCCTAGCTTGCATTTGCGATTGTTGATTGTAATATTATTATTTACCGAAAAATATAAGTCAATAATGAACACCCGTATATTATGAAAAAAACAGCAACGCAGCACATTATTATAGAGCACAAGTGTGTGTACAAACTCAAGTGCCGCATTTTAGTTTTTATTTTAGTCTCTATGTGATAATCCGATGGGATGGCATACCGACACGACCGAGGAGAGGTCGAGCGCAGGACCGACGGGTTAGTGCGCTTTCCATAATAAAACATTTACTTACACAATAACCGTTACCAACACGTAATGGTCCGACTACCTAAATGTTGGCTGGGTACATTTATGTTCTTAGTGATTATTTATTTTTTAATTTGGCCTATTTCATCACACTGCTAAACAAAGGCCTCCCTCGCACCCTTCCAAACTTCTCGGTCTTTTGCAGACTCCCACCACTTTATTCTTTATCTATACTTCTATACTTACATAAACTTATATATAAAGAGGAAAGATTTGATTGTTTGTTTATTTGTTTGTTTGTATTGAATAGGCTCCGAAACTACTGGACCGATTTGAAAAATTCTTTCACCGTTAGGAAGCTTACTTTCAGGTAACATAGGCTATATTCTATTCCGGAATTCCCACGGGAACGGGAACTACGCGGGTGAAACCGCGAGGCGATCGTCTAGTTTATTATAAACAACTAACAATACCAAGGTTAAAGTCCCAGGATAGGGGATGAATCTTTGGTGTTCTTCCAACACAATTTACATAGGTCCGTAGTCAGCCCGCTAACATTCATAATGAATCCGTCAAATTGTGAAAGTTTTTAATAAATTAACGATACTTATGTCCATAGATCTCATCTCATCATATTAAAATAACCCATTAGACGAGAACATAATACTTCAATAACAAGTTACTAGCTATGGAGTTCAAAGCATTCTACCAACAGGGTATTCAATCCTTAATTAAAATAGTACAGTCAGCGAAATAGCAATCTTACGCTATAACCCTGTGTATTGAATACTAGCTGCCTCGTACCTATATCAGTTATCTACTACCCATAACACAAGCTCTACTTAGCTTAGGGCTAGATAATACTGATATTTATGAAACAACCAATTTATTATTTTTTGAACTACCTGTAGACTGTTTGCAACAGTCTGCAGTTAGCTCAAATGTTACAATTTGTAAATACTAGTTCTAATTAATGAATTACAAATAAGTGCATATTTTGACTTTCCCCTCTCCCATAATATAAAGTATTATAAAGCGCAATATAAAGTATCATATGTCCTTCCTAGTAGTAGTGAGCGTTGAATCAACGAACCGTTTTATAAAGCAGCTTTTCTACATTTAACGAATCAACCGTTTTCTCTTTTCCGCGAAACGAGTTGATTCAATCAACCTATTATTTCATTCAACGACATACTATGACGTTGACATACTATCTCGTTCGTTGACGGACAAGTTACATGGAAGATTGAACTTTAAAAACACCTTACGAACGAACACCATCCGAAAATGAACGAACGAGCTTCGAACCCCTAGGTAAAAGTAAAACACGTTGTACACGAGCGAGCGAGACGCCGCAGTAGTCGACAGCTTAAGATTGTTGGAGAGTGAAAGAGATTAATGTATGTTTGTTCATTCCGGGGGCTAAGCGCTCCGTGCGCCGCGCGCCGGCCTTCTGACTGACCAAGAAAAACAGGTTAATTGTTTTCGTTCGTTTAATTAGTTTGTTTATGTGACACGTTGAGGTCAACGCTTTTTTTGCGCGAAAGTTTAATAATTATTTTATTATGTATAGGTAGTGAAAGTTAGTAATAATTTAGGATATTTATGGCAAATAAGGACAGTGTTTTATTGTAAATAAATAATACTAAGTAGTTCAAATGTAAATAAATTAAAAAACAATTTGCAAAATTCCGGAATTGCCGGAATGCCGGGCACTGCAGTTTACGTTTCGACAAACCAGTTAAAAACGTCAACAGGTTCTTCCACAAGTTGACCGTTTTAGACGTTAACGCGTCAACACTACTTGTGCAATACAGTTAACGTTTCGACAAACCTGTTAAAAACGTCAACCGTTTTTTTAACCGGTTGACCATTTATATAAAACGGTTTCGTTTCGTTAACGCAAAAACAGTCAACGACCCACAACTACTTCCTAGTAGTATGAACTCAAATCAAGTCAATTTCATTAGAATACATTAAGGCCAGGTATTCCTGCTTTAGAAGGCGTAAGGGAAAACGCGCGCCTGAGAAGCCGCCGCGCTCGTGTATTTTGTAGTTATTTATACATGGTGATAAAGAAAATCATTTTATCAAGTCAAAATCTGCGAATTGTTTAGAAATACTAAGTGTCTCTAGTTGAGTACAAAAAAAGTAACATATCCGTAGTTCCTTTTTCTAATGTTTTTTCAGTACTATGACTACATAGTATTGAAAAAACATTAGAAAAAGGGGTAGCTTCGGGATTTTTTTCTATCGAGTGAAGTTAATTAGATCTTGTAACTGAATGCGACTTTGACCAGATTAGATCCTTAAGTAATATATAGCTATAATTTTTTCAGAATTTCAAACCCTATTTTCTAAGTCTCAGATGATTTCAAAAATCACAAAAGTGCGGCCTCTGTTGTCCTACCAAGCCTTCAGTAGTTTGAGCGTGATGCGCGGCCAAGATACAGACAGACAGAAAAAATTTAAAAAAATACAATTTTGGTATCAGTACCACACACTACACATACACTTATAGGTGTATAGAGTGCCACTCCAATTTTTTTTTCAAAATACATATATCCAATGTACCTAAATTGGACCTGTTACAGTTTTATTATAAGTATAGATAATTATATAGTGTAATGGATGTGAAATTCTTAGCTATACCTACCTACCTAGTCTACCTAAAACACAAAAGAGCTTGAAAATTTGTACGTTATAAGCACAGGTATAAGTTGACAAATCTACACACGGTAGAGTGTCAGCCAAGGAATAGGCAACGTAATCAAGGAATCCTCGGAAAATAGTATGCATAAGCTATGTTAACTTGGGGCTAAATAATGCTGTGTGAGTTGTCTAGCATTATTTATTATTATCTATAGTGCATAATGCTTTAAAAATGCACGGAGCGTAAGCAAAGTACTTTTAAGAGTATAGTATGTGGCATACTGATTTTTGGGTTCCGTACCTCAAAACGAAAAAAGGAACCCTCTAGGATCACTTTGCCCCCTTTTTTCGGAAACGCGTGGATATCGAGTTGAAATTAACATCAAGTCCGTAAACTCTTAGAGCCGTGGTATAAATAGAACTTCTAAGTCAAAAAAGTTACAGTCGCATATGTCCGAATATTTTGAAACTTTCAAGGGAATCACATGCACCCAAAACCTATAGGGTGCTTCCCGTAGACATGAAATTTAGCAAGAAGCAAGGTCTCATAGAACTCTCATAGCACAACCTCAACCTCAACATCACCAGCCTGTATTGGTCCACTACTGGACGCAGGCCTCCCCCTGATAAGCGCCTTATTGGCTTTTACCACATGGGGGTAATGCCCATAATCCCCACGCTGGGCATGCTGGTTGGGGATCGCAGTTCGGTGGTAGAATAGTTCTGGGCGCTGCTGCCCGCCCCCGGTGGATGTCCCTTAGTCGCCTCTTACGACACCCGCGCGGGAAGAGTTGGGGTGGTGCAAATTCTAAGCCGGCTCCACACAGCTATAGTACATAGCACGAATACCTTAAGGGAAAAATCCGAAAACCAATAATATATAGTTTAATCACAAAAAAATATTTTTGATTCTCGCCAAGAACCAAAACCATAACCCATTCACCTAAAATCATGATATTTGGTTAAGACACATGGTCTCATAATTGCAGGGAACCCTTAGTGCGCGAGTCCAACTCGCACTTGACGTTTCATTTATTTTATAATATGTCGTGGAGAAAGTCTGATAAAAGTCTGATAAGAGTCTGATACTATTATTATAATAACGTATTTATAGCTTTATAAATACGTTATTTTATTAATAGTAACTACAAAATGAAATTTAATATTAACTGCCACGTTTTGACCAAGAAAGCGCATGTGCGAACAGACCCCAGCCTCCCGAAATCTCTCCCTCTTGGCTCAGGGCCAAATCCTAGACAGGGGCCGACATTTCCCGAACCAAACAGAACTTTGCCGAGCGGGTATTGATCCGATAGGACCTGCCGGTACGGGGATCATGTGAAATCGCCAGGTGATTGTAGCTTGCTACCTTGTATTATTAATAGTAATGACATGGTTGTGTCCCCCGCACGAACGATTGTGGTAGAAATTGTAAAGCTGCGTTCGAGTCATTAATTATAGACTAAAGTCTGACTCAGTATGGGAAGTAAAACCTGCCACGGTACCAGATGGCTAGCTTTCTTTTAATTCCCATGCTGAGTCAGCATGCTTATAAAATTGCTAAATTCGAAATCCTTTGACGAAAATTTACTTTGAATGATCAAACATTTGAACGACTAATAACTACCAGTTCTTAAGGTGTTAAACTAATCAATCAATTTTAGTACCAAGCTAGGTACTAAAATTGCCATCCTATCCCACTTATATTATAAACTAGTTTATGGCCGCGGCTTCGCAAGCGTTATTTAAAAAAAAAATGCTGCTTATAAAAATTGGTTGTCTGTAAAGTCGGTTTACTGACGATAGTTGAACGTGACAACGTCTTAAGAAAATACTGATGGAATGGTAGCATTTGATACTCGATCAAAACTTCAAGCCTTACATGGAACGCCTCAGAGCGAGGTAACGCCGCATAAGGTAACGCGACGTCATGTTTTTTCGTGCGTGCAGCCGGCTCTATCGAATTATAAGACGTTGTCACGTCAAAAAGTTTAAAGGTGATTTCTATCCCATGGGAACTGACACCCCTTCATCCCTCGACTTAGAATTTACAGAAGGGTTTGATAATTTACACATCACGTCCAACGAGAAACTACTAGATAGATAAAAAGTCCGTCTATGCTATGTTGTCAATTCATGTCAAAATAGTAGGATCGTTTTTCTGAGCAAAATAGTGATTGAATTTGTGATGGTGTCATATCTGCTTTGTAAATTAAACAGAATGTTTTTCTCCAGCAAAGAAACGAAAGAATTTAATTAATTGCTAAAGGTACAGTCTATGGATAATATAAATGCTTCGTGCGTAAGAAGTCACAGATGTAGGTATTAGCTTTTTCCATGCAAATGTTTTTTCCATTCACTGATGTGTGTCCTAGACGCGTGTCCTTGAAATCCCGATATTTAGAAAGAAAGAGCAATATTTCTAGCGCGGATGCGTGAATTTTACGCAGATTATCTTTCTAGGGTTAAGGAACAGTTTATAGGTAAAGTAAGGTAAGTAGCTATTTTAAAAGTTATCAAAAACTAATCATCTAGTATTATATCCTACGAATATATATTATATCAACAAAAAAATATACAATGTGTCTGGTTACCGGTGTCGGAGACTTTGGGGGGGTGAAGTACGGTAAATTTTATCGACAAATCACTATCCCTATTTTTTTTTTCTCGCTCCCTGATAAAATGGCAGCCATTTTGTTTTCTTTTGCCTCGAAGCACGGGTGCTTGTATTGTTTAAGCTATAGCTACCCATGCAGAGGTTCTAGGAGGACGATAGAGGACCCATTTGATTGCCAATAATGTAGGCAATAAAGCAATGATAACAATGTTGCATTTTCTATTTTATAATAGAAGAAAAGAGAATTTATAAAACAAAGAAAAGTTATTTTTTCAACATTTTTTTAAAACTTTTAGCTTTTTCATAAAATTGAAACTGTCAAGCTACATGTTTTTTGTTTTTGAACGATAGTACAGAATGTGTGCTTCAAAATAAGTCATGCATCTTAGCCCTGAGTAAGATAGTTTAGAAGTTATGACGATTTGAATCTGACCCTTGAAAGTTTAAATATCCCGCTAATAAGCAACTGGACTCACGGTTTCGAGGAATAGCGTGTCCATAGACAATTCTGTGCTTTGTTGTAGATAAGGACGTGCTTAAACTGAAAAAGGGCGCGCTGTCAGATTAATTTTTGTTTAGTTTTGTATTTTTCGCTGACGAAAGTTAACAGAAATGGAAGATTTCCATTATTCCGGCCAGGACGTGGCCAATATCCATTTCGTCTATGGATTGTGCAACGGGAACGATAATGCTGCTGTAAGAGAGTATGCGAGAAGATTTCCCAATAAACCAACCCCGAATGCTCGCACATTCATACGACCATACCATTTTAGAAGACAATAAAGGAATACGTTCGTTAGGTGCTCTTCTAATACCATTTTCGGCGAGGTTGAGGTGTAGTCGTATGAATGTGCGAGCATTCGGGGTTAGTTTATTGGGAAATCTTCTCGCATACTCTCTTACAGCAGCATTATCGTTCCCGTTGCACAATCCATAGACGAAATGGGTGTTGGCCACGTCCAGGCTGGAATAATGGAAGTCTTCCATTTCTGTTAACTTTCGTCAGCGAAAAATACAAAACTAAACAAAAATTAATCTGACAGCGCGCCCTTTTTTTCAGTTTCAGCACGTCACGTGATCACATCTTTAGTAGATTGCATTTGTTAAATGCATGGAAAGTTGGAAATACCAAATGTTACCTACACCATTTCGAAATTTCAATGAAATGGGCAAGTTATTTATTAAACGTATTAAACAAATTTAAATGGTGGTCCCATTTAAATTTGGAATAAAAAATCCAACCCTTGAGGTACGGAACTAATTCGGGGTATTCCCTCTCCAATATTTTTTAAATCGAAATCAGACTACTTTGTAAAAAGTTACACATAAAATAAAAATTACGTCGACTTGAGATTTAGAACCTCCTTCGTTTTTCGTCGGATGAAAATACATCGGCAACGATGTTGAATATAATCCAAATAAATTAGAACTAGTATTTACAATTGAAATAATTGAGCTAACTGCAGACTGCTGCAAACAATCTACAGGTAGCTCAACTGATCCATATCGATACCAGTCGGAAGCGTCCCCAAGACGCTTGCTGCATTGCCACGGTGTATGGCAATGCTGATGCGCTGCTATTTTCGAGAAAAGTTGAGAAAGGAGCTATGCAATAACTGCATTCGTTTTTTATTAAAAAAGTCTTTTGAAAATGTTTAATAGGTAACTTCAAAACCGTTTTATTGAGTAAGTACATCTTTATTTTCAGAACAGTAATAATGCCCCCTACTCGGTAAAGGATTGTCCACTTATTACGACACACCCTGTATACAAGAGAAGTCCATGTAATGGTATCTAATTCAGATGTAGCCATTATGTAACTAAACTAAACATATTTGACAGTATTAACAAATGCCATCCTTTTTAACCCCCGACGCAAAAAGAGGGCGTTATAAGTTTGACGTATCTGTCCGCTTAACTGTGTATCTGTCTGTGGTATCGTGGCTCGCAAACGGATGAACCGATTTTCGTTTAGTTTTTTTGTGTCATAGATAATTTTATCCCGAGTGTTCTTAGCCATGATTCATGAAAATCTGTTCAGCCAATACACGTTTTTAATTTTTTTAATTTTGACTTGTTAATAACCAGCTTCAATAAAGGATAGAGGAGGAAGTTTTCCAAGTCATCTGCATGTGTTTCATCTATCGTTATGAAAGGGGCTGCAGTGTGATAAATGAGTTTAATTCAGTTTTGTCGACATCAGAAATAACAACACTATGTTAGTTTATGTCTCTATAACTAGATTTATAATAATTATTAGCTAAAAAATAAAGGAAAGTGATGGGCACGCACGATATAATAGACACGATCGAAAGCTGTAATAATAATGATCGAAAGCTGTAAATAAATTTAGCTCCTAAAACTTGGGCTTGTCCGGGAATTGAGCCCGGGACCACGATATCCAGTAGGATAAAGAAAGAATATAAAGTTACCTCAAAAAAGTTAAGCTCGTCTGGAAGTTGAACCCAAGAATTAAAGCCGGGACATCTCGTACTCGATATCCAGTAGAATAAAAAAATTTAATCCCAAAAGATGGGCTCGTCCGGGAATTGAACCCGGGACCTCTCGCACCCGAAGCGAGGATCATACCCCTAGACCAACGAGCCTTACGTACATGAACTGAATTTAATAGACGCTTTCGTTTCTTCCTCCGTAGAACTTAGACTAAAAGCTATCAAATTATAGCAATCATAGAAGAAGAAGACTTAGAATGGTAGTTGACTTTACACAACGAGGTAAATCTGAAAAATTGCGACTAGTTGTCGCAATTTTTACTAACACCATACTTCAAATGACCCGGAAAACCGCTCTCACATTTAAATATAAAAATGATGTGTTGTGCGGTGAAAGCGTGCTTAAACACCAGTTCAGCAAGAAAAATAATATTGCAAATATCTCATTCCACTGGTAAGTTAATTACATTTTGTAATTTGCCTAAGACAGTCATCAAAACTCATAGACATATTTAAAAATTTCGTCCACCATTTTCGTGAAAATGTTGCTATGCACTGGGGAAAAAATACCCCGGTTTTGTTACTTAGTAGGTAAATAAAAATAGTAAAGGAGAGGTGGACTTTACTTAAGTTAGACTTTGGTATCAAACTACGCGGAATTAGAATTTTCAGTCACTCGACGATATTCTGAGTAGATTCAAATTGTTGGCAAATTCAAATTACTATTTTACAAAGAAAATTACAATTTATTTTGTTTGACAATAACCAAGTTTCCCTCTTTTAAATTTTCAGTAGGTACTATTTTTCCATTTAGGTCTTTTTTGAAAGGATGTTAAGTAATCTCAGGACCATAGTTTCCAATAATCTTGTTATAATTTTGTACATAATTCCCAAAATTTAATTCTGTTAATACTATTTTCAGTCACATCCAACTCTGGGTAGCTTGTAAGTGCGGTTTTATACCAGGAAATGGTCTGGGGTCAGGTAATTTAAATCTGAAACATAACTACTCAGAGGAAGAAGTGACTTTGAATTTAATTTTCTGTACTTACTAGTAAATAACGTTAATAAAAGTCTTTTATCTAGATGACAAATAAGCATGGTACAAAAGGCGGCCTTATCGCTGAGAGCGATTTCTCCCAGGCAACCTTGGGATGGAGAAAAATATACTTATAAGAAAGGAAAAAAAAAGGGTTGATAGTGCACAGACAGTAAATAATAGAACTTATATACCTAATACATACATATTTATAATATAAAATTACCTATACTATTTACTAAAATAAAAAAAAATTGTCAAATCAAATCAAATTTATTTATTGCATGAAATACATGTTATAAAACTTGTTATAATTTTATAATGTAATGGCATGTCACAATGTATACTGCCCTATTGGTCGCGCAATGTCTTAAAATTTAAAATAAATGCTAATACAATTCTAAAGAAAATAATACATAAAATTCACAGACAAATTTATAAATAATAATAATACAGTGTCAACGTTATATGTATACCTACAATTTATCCGTCATAAATAAAAAAAACAAAAAATTGTTGAATGACACTATCTCTCAGCTGAGACAGCAGCAAGTTCTTACTCTATGATCGCAGTGGTGTCTTGATTGAAATTGTACAACCGACTGTTGAACCGACGCTGCTATACAGAAATCTTAGAATCAATCTATCGCATATTGGTTTAATATACAGGCTGGTTTTTTGAGGAGGGCGGTGATGGCCATGTCCGAAACCACGAGAGTGAGAGAAATGTCGTGAAAGGAGACATGGCCTCGATTTATAAGAAAGCAATAACTACATATTTAGTTTTTTTTAATCTTTTACTTTTGAAGGAAACCGAGATAAGTATTGAAAGTAATTTGTAAAAATATGCTTTTTATTTTATTTTTAGTAATACATTTTTTGCAAAGATTGATCCTTATCAGCAACAAAATTCATTGGTTAAATAATACAGGGTGTCTTTTTTTAAAATCATTCGGTGTCGATATCCGTCAACAGTGAAAGGTTTAAGAAAAAATTAAATATGCAGTTATTGTTTTCTTATAAATCGAGGGCATGACTCCTTTCCCGACTTTTCTCTCACTCTCGTGGGTTTGGACTTGGCCATCACCGCCCTTCTCAAATAAAAGCCCTGTATATAGCAACTGTATATAGTCGTGTGGTGCCGGCTTAGAATTTGCACCTCCCAACTCTTCCCGCGGGTGTCGTAAGAGGCGACTAAGGGATATCCACCGGGAGCGGGCAGCAGCGCCCCCTGCAGAACAATTCTACCATTGAACTGCGATCCCCAATCCGCATGCCCAGCGTGGGGATTATGGGCATTACCTCCATGTGATAAAAGACCAATAAGGCGCTTATCAGGGGGAGGCCTGTGTCCAGTAGTGGACCAATTCAGGGTGTTGAGGAGGTGAGGTATAAGTATAGCAACAGAGATGAGGCTATCAGTGGGAACCAAGTGGCTGCTGCTGGATGGATTAATAAATAAAGCTACCCTTTATTGAACTAGCTTCCGGCCAGGGCTTCAGGTACCTACGTGATATAATGATTAAATCGTATCTTAAAAAACGATTATCCGACTTTGAATTCCGGTAAACGACTCTATTAATGATCTATGTTCACATTCCTGATTAATGTTATTTGAAGTAAAATCGCTGTAAAATCTTTTAACAATTCGCGCCGATATCACCAAAATTATTGAAGCTAGTTGTGATTCCTCAAAAATATTATGAATGTTTTAAGTTTTACGGGATAAATCCATCGGGAGTACAAATTTTATGGAATCACTTCGGGATTATTTTCAAGTATATAAGAAATTCTTGTGAAAGAATCCGCGAAATCGGATACACAATGGCGGAGATATCAAATCAAATCCAATAAAATAACAAATTGAGAACCTCCTTCTTGTTTGAAGAAGCCTAAAAATTTGCCAATTATTTAATGTTCTACGTCTTCAGAAAGTTTGCCTCAAGGTTTTAGATTTACAATTATTCCTTGTCATTGACGGTTTTCGTAGGGTGTTCTGGGTATTTTCTATGTAAAATAAAAAATATAAACATTTATTTATTCCCTTAAATGTAGGTTGGTAGAATATAATATTAGGGTAGCCTACCCTAATATTATATTCACCTAATTTTATAACCTAACCTAACCTAGGTAGGTTTTGTATAACACTATAAATATTTGATTTATTAAAATTTAATTTCATTTCATTTCAATAAATCAATAATGTGTATCTATAATAATATTAATAATGAATATAAAAATATCTACGTAATGCATTGTATTAAGTACTAGCTGCTGCTAGTAACGTAAAATGACGACCTCTGTGGCGCAGCGGGCGAAGGTCCGCCTGCGACGCAGGGGGTTGCGGGTTCGATTCCCGCCTCGGGACAAATGTTTGCACGATCTGCAGATATTTGTTTAGGGTGTTCTGGATGTTTTCTATGTATATTAAAAGATATCTATCTATGTAGTGTATTGTATTAAGTATATCAGTTATCTAGTACCCATAACACAAGCTCTGCTTAGCTTGGGGCTAGATGATGCTGTGTGGATTGTCCTGCGTTATTTATTTATATATAATATTTGATTTCGCACACGCATTATAAGTAGCCTATGTTCGTCCTCGGGATATCATTCACCTCCCTGCCAAATTTTACTAAGATCTGTTCAGCCGTTTAGGCAGGTTATCAGACAGACAAAGTTACTTACGGCCTTTTAGTAACTTTTTTGTTGCTAGATTCTTGTTACTTATTTTGTACTAGACGATCGCCTCGCGGTTTCACCCGCGTAGTTCCCGTTTCCGTGAGAATTCCGGGATAAAATATAGCCTTTGTCACTCCCTGAAAAGTAAGCTTCCTAACGGTGTAAGAATTTTTCAAATCGGTCCAGTAGTTTCGGAGCTTCAATACAAACAAACAATCAAATCCTTCCTCTTTCAAATATTAGTATAGACTATCTGTATCCAGTCATCTAGTACCCATAACACAAGCTCTGCTGCTAGGGGCTAGATGATGTTGTGTGGATTGTCCAGCATTATTTATTTATGACAGATGTTGGATGAATTACCTCTGTGTTCACCAATATATAATTAGACAACAGCTGCTTCGTCGGTCAACGTTGACGTTTATTGTAAAAAAAATTGTGACACAAAACGTTAAAACAACTGTTGCAAATTTGACCATCTGTTGGTGAACTCGAGTCGTAGAGTGATATTCACCAAAACATAATCGGACAATCATGCAGCTTCGTCAGTTAACTTTGATGTTTAATGTATGAAAACTTGTGTCAAAATATGAGATTGTTGATACACAAAAACACCCACGTTATTCATTTCCAAACTTTAATAAAGCTATTTTTGCAGTAACGTTCGTCGATAGGTGTTAAGTTTTTGACGTGACAACGTCTTATAATTCGATAGAGCCGGCTGCACGCACGAAAAAACATGACGTCATGCGGCGTTACCTCGCTCTTTTCTTAAGACGTTGTCACGTTCAACTATCGTCAGTAAACCGACTTTACAGACAACCAATTTTTTTTTCTAACGATGCAGAAATATGTTGAGACTTACTAGTCTCTTCTTTCCGTAATATGAAGATAGCAAGCTGTTCTTTAGTAAAACAACAAGTTTACTTAATAACTAGACGATCGTCTCGCGGTTTCACCCGCGTAGTTCCCGTTTCCGTGGGAATTCCGGGATAAAATATATATTATGTTGAAAAGTAAGCTTCCCAACGGTGAAATAATTTTTTAAATCGGTCCTGTAGTTTCGGCGCCTATTCTATACAAACAAACAAACAATCAAATCTTTCCTCTTTATGATATTAGTATAGATTATTATAGACAAAAAAACCATCAAAAACTAGTTTAATAAACTGTCAGGTGGGTCACCAATTTGTGAACTGTACCTAGATAATTTAACGAATCATACTAACAGAACGGCAATGGAATTCGAATAAGATCACTATACCACTATGTTACACATTCAGTAAAGCTTTCATTCATTCAAGATCCGACCTATTAACTGACGTTGTAAAACGCTCGTAAACCCCTTTCGGTGTCAACTGGCTCCTCGAAGATCTGGCTCACAGCCAAGGTTGTAGACCACGTTTCCCTTTAATGCATGCACTGAGGCCTTTCACTGCCACCCTTTGTGCTTACTTTGTAAGTAATTGTGGCTGTTGTAAACTAGAATGGTCTGGCAAGTTGGTACTTCGGGGCCATTTACTGATATAAATTGTATTCTGAAGGAAAATTTGAAAATTTGGTTGGTTTGGGCGCTCAGCGTGGCCGACCCGCCTTTTTAGGTTTCCGTACACGAAAAGTGAGAACTGGTCCTATTACTAAGCTTCCGCTGTCTGTCTGTACGCCTGTGCGTCTGTCAGCGGGCTGTATCTCATGAGCCGTAAAATGTAGACAGTTGAAATTTTCACAGCGTTAGCTGCTTTACCACCACATTATAACAATTGAATAAAAATTATTTTATTATTAATTTTTGTGGGCTCCCATACAAAAAACGTGATTTTTAGGGTTCGGTGCTTCAAAAGGAAAAAAGGAACCCGTGTAGGATCACTTTGTTGTCCACCCTAATCTCAGGAACGCGTGGAGGTATCAAGTTGAAATTGACATAAAATTCTCAAGTCTGTAACATCTTGGATTAGAGCCTCGATATAAATATACAGCCGTTTACTATGTGCGAAAATTTCCAAGAGAATGACATGCACACAAAACCTATAGGGTACTTCCCGTAAGCCTAGAATCATGAAATTTGGCAAAAAACAAGGTCTTAGAGCACAAATAAATAAAGCAAATCCGAAAACCGTAAATTTGTAGTTTATTCACTGAACAAAGTACCTACTTTTGATTCTCGCCATGGACCAAAACCTACATGGTACCACAGATTAGATAACGTTACTCCTGCGGGCGTCATGTTGGCTTTTTGCTGTTTTTCGATCAATTAAAAATCACTTTTTTAAGGCTTCTTTGGCCAAATAGTTTTCTTCGGTGGTATGGAACCCAAAAACCCGTCAATTGTAGAAAACAAACTTCCCTCAATAACGCAAGACAACCGTTAAAAATGAATTTAGAAACCTTTAAGTGTGTTTCGTAAGAAAACACTCATGAAATTGTTAATCATCAACAACAAAAACTTATTAGTGGTCAATAATAAGTTTTTGTGGTTGATGTTGTGCTATTTATCGCGAAAATTTTAATGTTGTTATTTGTGATGACTACCTAAGAAAAGGAAAATTAGTAAGTTTATCGAATGCTTGGATTTATTATGATAATTGGTAGGGAGTTTAATAACTCTAAAACTCTTATCCTTTTGTATAACAGCTTCGTCAGGTCAATTCTTGAATACGGATCAACGGTCTGGAACCCAAAATATAAAGTACACATTGAAGAAGTACAACGAATTCAAAACAAATTTTTAAAACATTATTCCGCTTTCCGACATCTCTAACAGACTCTATAGTAGATCAGTCTGTTTGATACCTATCAAAGGGATTCTTAAGAATGGATATTATAAAACTTGAAAACTGATTCATCAACTGCAAATAAACTGATCTAAACATTCGTCGCACTATTACGAGATCAAGTGTTTTTATATAAATTACTGAACAATCAAATTGATACCGAGTTGTTACTCGAAAATATTTATTTACACTGCCCGCCCACGGGCTTCATCTAGGGAAAAGAAAACTTTTTGGACTCCAACCTCTACAACAAATTATAGGCAGATCATGTTTCTGTATAGAGCTTGCAATAATTACAATAAATTTTTCAACGAAATAGATATTTTCGATTCAACCGCCGCCGTCTCGTTTCGTAGAAGCATTGTAGACATTGCTACATGATTGCTACCGCCAAGTTACGTAGCTAAAATTATTTTATTTTATTTTTCCTTTAGTTTTTTCCTCTTTTTTGTTTTTGTTTGAAAAAGTGTTCTATCTTTGTTAATTTAAGTGTGTTCACCAGTTTTTATATGTAAATTTGTTTAAAGTGGAGACTTTACTGGTCTAAGAAAATTCTTATTGTATCTTGTTATATATCTATGGACTGCGTGTCTTCCAAAGAAATAATAAACAAAAAAAGTCGAAAATTTGATTATTTGAGACCAAAGGAATCTCATAACTCAACAACCGCTGGACCGATATAGCTCAAATTTGGTATGCAGTTCAGTTCTTATCCCATATTTTTTTTTTTATCTTTTCTGACTAAATGGAGTATTATAAAGAAATTATGAAATAAGAGCCCAGTAACTTGAGCGATGCCATTGGCCCTTGAAACGAGTGCTTCGTTTTGGATCAATACTTTCAGTCTGATGTCTGAAATGGCAATACATTTTATCTTGCATCCCCCCTCCCCCACCCCCCATCAACCCCGGTGTTCTGTCTAGACAACGCACACAGGTATAAAATAAATGTGTATAATAAAACCATAGATATGCACTATGTGCTTGTGTGTGTGTGCGAGTCTGTGATTGGTTGCCGGAAATTAATTGGCTTCTCTTTGAAGTTTGCTGTTTGCATCTCCCAATTTACCTATACAGGGTGGAATAGGACATGTACGTGTGGACCTACAATAAAACCATAGATATGCACTATGTGCTTGTGTGTGTGCGAGTCTGTGAGTCGTTGCCGGAAACTAATTGGCTTCTCTTTGAAGTTTGCTGTTTGCATCTCCCAATTTACCTGTACAGGGTGAAATAGGACATGTGCGTGTGGACTGAGACCTCACTTTTGAAATCCTTACAAATCGAATTGAAAAAAGTCAGAGATTTAGTAAAAATAGTGTAAAGCGTGAAGCAAAGGTCCATACATTTGTAAAACTTAAATTAAAAGCGGTATAACCCCTAGACTAGAGCTCTCAGTCCACACGCTTGAAGAATAGGTATACCGTATATCTCAGAAATTACTACCACACAGCTGATCTATATCAATACCAGTCGGAAGCATCCCCAAGACGCTGGCTGCGTTGTCCGGCTGTATGGCAATGCTGATGCGCTGCGCCAGATACTCACCAGAGCCAGGGTCATCATGTGTCGCTACTATAACACTAATCACATCACATCACACTAATATTATACATGAGAAAATTTGGATGGATGGATAGATGGATAGATGGATAGATGGATAGATGGATGGATGTTTGTTAAATCTTCACGCCAAAACTACTGAACGGATCGGGCTGAAAATTTGCATACAGGTAATTCTAATCCTGGAATCAAACATAAAATGCTTTTTATCCCATAAATCAATTCCCATGGGATAGAAATCACCTCTAAACGTTTCTATAGAAACAACGCGTGCGAAGCCGCGGGCATAAACTAGTATTACAAATGCGAAAATTAGGATGGATGGATGGGTGTTTGTTACCTCGTCACGCCAAAACTACTGAACAGATCAGGCTGAAATTTTGCACACAGGTAATTCTAATCCTCGAATCAAACATAGGCTACTTTTTATCCCATAAATCAGTTCCCATGGGATATAAATTACCTTTGAACGTTTCCATAGAAACAACGCGTGCGAAGCCGCGGGCAGAAGCATCTGTGCATGCACCAGATCACAGATATTATAATACTATACTATTAACCAAATTCATATTACTGCGATTTTGCAGCCTAGCAACTAGACACGTGTCACCCTATTCAATCTCGTAATACCTATAATTATTGCTCCGCTGATTTGGAAACGTAATTCCAGCCCTCTCATTCCAGACAACAGCCGCCGGTGAAATGCTTGTTAGTTGGTAGGCTTAGGTTTCCAATTAATAATTTTGCCAACATGCACATTGAAAGCCCAGAATGGACATAGTTTTGAAAATTCGTCATTTTCTTGGTTGCGACCCCTTCTACTCCAAGACTAGCAAACGTACGATACGAATATTTGTGTACATAATCACACTAATATTGTAAATGCGAATTTTGGATGGATGGATGGATGGATGTTCGTTACCTCTTCACGCCAAAACTACTGAACGGATCAAGCAGAAATATTGCATAGAGGTAATTCTAGCCCTGGAATCAGACATAGGTTTTTTATCCCATAAATCAGTTCCCGTGGGATAGAAATAACCTCAAAACGTTTCCATAGAAACAACGCGTGCGAAGCCGCGGGCAGAAGCTAGTATTTAATAAGATCTAAGTATAAAATTATTGACCTGTTTTGTGAGGGGCTGGTGCTTGAGGTAGATTTATAAAACCGGTACTTATTACAAGTCACCATTTTAAAACTATTTGAGGTCGATTCACACTCATATCAGTAAACTCACAGTTCCGACACAGTACCGGCACAGTGCGAAATATTCTTTTCTCTATGAACGCATCCCCACGTGTCAGTGTCAGTGACGATACAGTGCTCTCAGTGTCAGTGCCGACACCGGCAGAGAATGTATGAAAGAATATTTCGCACTGTGCCGGTACTGTGTCGGAACTGTGACTTCACTGATATGACGTGTGAATGGACCTTTATTTAGTTCTAGTTTATTATGGGTTTTTGTTTCTCGGAAAACGCGTCCTTGCAACTTTTCTGTCGCTTTAACCGCGCCAGTGGAGAAAATATAGGCATGGGCGCTTAGAAGTTCAAATAAGGTATGGGTGTTTAGACTAGCCACATCTATTTAATCATGGTCCTTGATATTTCATTATTTATGATTTGAAGCCCTTTGATGTCCATGTCAGGTCCACCCCTGTCCATATTTCCAATATGGCGGCTCCCCCTGACGGGGGGGCCCTCGGACAGGGCCCCCCCCGTCTGATGGGGATGGGGACAGAGGGATTATCAATATTTGATGTCAAATTGCAAAATACGAGTAGTTGCACGTGTACACCTAAAGATATGTTTGATTGAGGGGTGTGCAGCGAGATGAAAGGATTAATTTGGACATGAATCCTTTCAACTCGGAGTTAAGGTCGTCGCATACATAGGCCGCTCTGCTTCAGTTTCTTGTCGCTATTTTACTTTACCTTAAAAGGATTGAAGTAATTCAAAATCAAAGTGATCACTTTATTTCCTAGTTTTAGGTACATACTAAGGAATTTCAATTTTGTGACTTGTCCAAGAGTTAGGTCTAATGGAAATAAAGCACTTTGATGTTTGAGGCTTTAGCTAGTGTGGTGATGACTGATGACTTTGAATTTCCACCACCCCAACTCTTCCCGCGGGTGTCGTAAGAGGCGACTACGGGATATCCACCGGAGGCGGGCGCAGCGCCCCCTGCAGAACAATTCTACCACCGAACTTTCCCCAATGTATGACCAGCGTGGGGATTATGAACATTACCGCCCATGAGATAAAAGACAATACACCGCTTATCAGGGGAGGCCTGCGTCTAGCAGTGGAATGCCCTTCCCTACTCAATACAAGCCAGTCCTTCACTTGGCGTATTTAAGTCTAAGGTAAAAGAGCAATATCTCTCTCTTCAGTCATCGCAGATATTTATATTTATATAGATGTAGATATATATCACACTATATATAAATGCGAAAGTTTGGATGGATAGATGGATGGATGGATGTTTGTTACGTCATCACACCAAAACTACTGAACATATTGAGCTAAGATTTTGCATCGTGGTAGCTCTAAGCCTGGAATCAAACATAGGGTACTTTTTATCCCATAAATCAGTTCCCGTGGGATAGAAATTACCTTTGATCGTTTCCATCGAAAGAACGAGTGCGAAGCCGCGGGCAGAAGGTAGTTCTATAAATTTAGTCTCGTTTTCGTATTGTATTTTTATTTAGTTTATGTTAGTTTTTATGTAGGTTTTATAATATCATCATCTGTAGGTATAATGTTTTTCTGTGTTGTATACATTATCTATCCACACTCGTTTCATAAATTTTCTTTATATCCATAGGTTTGCTGTAAGAAAACTCTTTTAGGGTTAAGCTCGCCGTTGTACATGTCCAGTATTTGTTAACTTTTATGCATGAAGTGACTTGTGTGTGCAATAAAGAATTTAGGAATTTATTGGATGTACATAATAATAATGTGCACGTGGCGGGTTGAGTGTGCGTTCACCCTGCCACCTCCGCCTGCCGCCGCAGGGTTGCTGCCTCACCGCGCGGTGAAATGAAAATTCTCATTAAAATTTCTATTTGAAGCCAAGTAATTACGTCTGTCTGGCTCCTGTGCGAGAGCTTGTTTGTTTACATGCTGACCATAGATCTAAAATCTGTAGATATGGTACGTTCTCCAAGTGTTTACTCAATGTTACTGAGCTGTGTTACAACTACGCGCAAACACTCGCTCACAGTTACCTTTCCAATCTTGTGCAATAACAATAATGAATTAATAAGAGGGCATTGCTGTAGTCAATATATCACACTAAGGTAAGTCGTGGCAAGTACGCGTAACACGGACGTAGGTCCGATTATGACCGAGGCGGGTGGATCTATTTGCACCTAATTTGAGTCTTCCACTTAATTCTGAATGGGGGAACTGGGATCTGCACTGACATCTCGCATAGGAGTGTATTGTGCATCCCCCTTCCTAATCAGGCCCTAACCAGCCCAGCTCTTTAAAATATCGGAGCAGGACTTTTGATGATTTAGTCACCACTTCCGAGAAGCCCATTTTTACTTAGATCTATGATGCTAACAGATTATTTTTACTTATAATGAAGGACTTTGTCGCCTAGCGACCACGCCCCGCAGTCCGATTAAAATCATTTTGATACTATTTTGTTAGTCGAGTGGTTCTCCATTTATAAGGCGCGTTCTGAGCCGTTCTCTTTGAAGTGGAAACCTGTAAAGAACCGGGAGTTTTCCTTTGACAATGTTATTGACGAATTCATTTCGCAATTCGCGTCAGCTTTTGTTTACATTTAATAATAATAATAATAAATCGTTTATTTCTCAAGGTCTTACATATAACATAAATTATAGGTAAAGTACATTTGTGTTTTAGACCTATTTCTCCATTTGGTTCAACTCCTTGCTATATCTAAGTTTAGTAAGTTGTGATGTAGACGCGAGGGATTTCTACCTCTCGCAAAATAGCTCACAGACAACTGCTTATGTTTAGTTACAGTTCAGATGCAACGATTTTTATAAAAGTATAAGAGCAAAAGCATTTACAAAAGCAGGGGAAGCCACGGAGGTGATAATGTGTTCTAGTATAAGATAGATATTCTGTGGTAGTTCCTAGTTTCCGGAGATAATCTTCCACAGATACACTGTTGGCGTAGCGATTGGTTTTCTAGAGTAAAAGTCAGAAAAATGTGCGCGGCCTGCAGGGAGCAACAAAAGTACATTCACTACACCTTCCTAGGAAGTATTTAGTTTATTTATTATTATTTATTTATTTGTTTATTTATTTTTATCTAGTTTATGCCCGTGGCTACGCACGCGTTATTTCTATGGAAACGTTTAATGGTGATTTCTATCCCATGGGAACTGATTTATGGTATCAAAAGTAGCATAAGTTTGATTTCAGGATAATAATTACCTGTGTGCAAAATTTCAGCCTGATCAGTTCAGTAGTTTTGGTATTGAAGAGGTAACAAACATCCATCCATCCATCCATCCAAACTTTCACATTTTTAATATTAGTGTGATAGTGTGATGATTTATTTATTTTTATCTAGTTTATGCCCGCGGCTTTGCACGCGTTGTTTCTGTGGAAACGTTTCAAGGTGATTTCTATCCCATGGGAAATGATTTATGGTATAAAAAGTAACCATGTTTGATTCCAGGGTTAGACATATTTATATGCAAAATTTCAGCCCGATCCGTTCAGTAATTTTGGCGTGAAGAGGTAACAAACATCCATCCATCCATTCGAACTTTCGCATTTATAATACTAGCTTCTGCCCGCGGCTTCGCACGCGTTGTTTCTATGGAAACGTTTTGAGGTTATTTCTATCCCATGGGAACTGATCTATGGGATAAAAAGTAGCCATTCCAGGGTGAGACTTACCGGTGTGTAAAATTTCAGCCTGATCCGTTCAGTGGTTTTGGCGTGAAGAGGTAACAAACATCCATCCATCCATCCATCCAAACTTTCGCATTTATAATATTAGTGTGATTAGTGTGATGAGAGTTTCGGACAAATTTACAATGACACATCTTTTTTATCGCAAGTGACGAATTTACTTTCAATGTATGGAGTGTACAAAAGTTTGACGAATTTACTTTGTGGCAAATGTACAACAAGACACTCGTGTCAATTGAGAAGTCGCCAAAACTAAACTAAACTAATATGACAGCACTACCAGTTTATGTGTTACTCTAAAACCTAAACTATCTGCATACATAATTTCATCTTAATTGGTTAAGTAATTTGGGAAACGTAGTAACAAACGTTTACACAAACTATCGCATTTTTAAAGTAGGATCTATACATCGTTAATACTTGCATTTCCTAAGTATAAAAGTAGTATTTTTTTCATTTTGTATATACTAAATATTTAGTTTTTATATACTACTCTTTATATAAGTAGGCGTAGGTCCGTTCGTGACGACATCTGTACGGGTCCTAACGGAAGACCAGCGCTGGCCAGGCCTCTTACGGGAGCTCAGCCAGCATTATGCTGAGTTAGGGCCTTTTAATAGGCCTATCATGGCCGCAGTGATACGAAAGCCACCAAAAGCAAAAAAAAAAAAAAAAAAATAGGGCCTTTTTATAACAACTTTATGTGCCTGTATCGCATAAGTGTGTTTTCTTTTTTGTACTTACTTTGTTGTTATAAATAAATGTCTTTCTTTCTTTCTTTCTATCACTAAAAATGATGCCGTCCTTTTCATTTCGATCTCTATGAAAGGGACGGCTTATTTTTAGTCCTTTTTAATTAGTTTAGTGGTAGTAGTGAATTGACACCAACTGTCACCAGCATTGTTTCTTTCTGTAACATCTTGGAATTCGGTAACGTGACGTGACAAAGTTTCGTAACCTTTATGGTCTCGCTTTGTCTGTCCTTTTTTCTCTCCTTAATATCTCAGCAATTACCGCAGCTATTAACTTGAAATTTAAAAAATAATACATTTCGTGCGCCTGTAAAGATTTAAAATATATGAAAAAAAAATTAAAGCGAACATTTTCCATACATCTTGAGATGTCGAAATTTCAAAAGATACCTACAGGGTCATGTGCGGTATCAAATTAAACGTATCAGTTTGTACAATTCAAAACTGTTTTTGATATTTCTATAGGTTTCATAATTTTGGAAATATTTTGAAAAAAGGAAAAAAATGACCTAATCTCCGATGTACAGTCAGCTGCTCAGATATGTATACACTCCCAAGTTTTGATATTTCTTTGACTCGGAACTTTTCAATTAAAAGTCCACGCACACATTAACACACAAAGTAGTCACCGTACTTGTCAGAATGCTGTAACTATGTAATCACAATTTTTAAACACTTACTATTCAGTCAAATAGAAAAAGTGGCAGTGTATAGGTACATAATTTCGCAGCTGACTGTACCTACGCAGAGCGATCCATCTAAAATGTAGTTTGGTACCTACTATTTTAGGTATTCATCAAATAGCGATATCTCTCACCTTTAGTACATATTTGATAATTGATAAACGTTCGAAACCCTCGGCGCGCGATCCGGTAGGCAGTCAAAGTGTAGGCAGTCAAAATGTAGGTATGTCAAACTCGATCCGGTAGGCGTGTTGTATGGCACTAAATGTGAAGGACTTGAAAACGAAAAAAATTTGCAAGATAATGCGCCAACCCATACTAAGCATTCGGAACCTCATTAAAGGGCATTCGACCCCTAAGTTCAAGATTTTATTGAAGACAGAATACCAGCGATCAGGAAGAAAGAAGGCTGTGGGCTTGCTAAGACTGTTTCAGGGTCCCTGTTCCCATCGGCACCCTGTCTCCGTTTTCGCAATACCACAGTCCAAGACCGACAGCATCGAAGAAGCTGAGAAGAATTGACCATTATATTGCTGAACGAAAACAAAGTACCGCGAGCAAAGGAGATGTTAGTGAAATCGTGTATCTTGTCGAATAACTCGATTTTAACCAACTTTTAAAAGGGGGCTGATTCTTAGTTTGGTTATGGTTTTTTAATGTACGTTTGTTACTTGATATCTTGAATGAATGACCGATTTTGCTGATTAATTTATTATAGGCACAGAGTATGTTCCAGAGGTGAAGAGGTGACCTGGGAAGTAAAGTACCCACTATATTAATGCTGTTCAACTTTGCCTATGCACGCAATATCTTACCGTTAATTTTATTTTATTACCTATTTAAATGGTAGAGCTGGTGAACAACTTACAAACTATATTAACTTACCAGCTCCGGGGGCTTAACATAATTTTCTAAGCATTGTATCTTATTTTGAAAAAACTTTTTTGTTTATGAGACATCTTATTACTGGGCGATTGCTATTTGTTCCGTAAACTTATATTAAAAAA
Organism: Eupithecia subfuscata; assembly: GCA_963564075.1. Classification (NCBI taxonomy): domain Eukaryota; kingdom Metazoa; phylum Arthropoda; class Insecta; order Lepidoptera; family Geometridae; genus Eupithecia; species Eupithecia subfuscata. The sequence goes on from OY751095.1 coordinate 18,360,289, forward strand.
GACTTAGGTATATTAAATATAAATTATATTAAAAAAAGTATTCTGGTGGAACCATGAATAGAAAAAACATTTTTGTCGCTGTGCTACGGGTTTTTCGGACAGTTGTTTGATTTTTGATAGAACCACTCTTTAGGATCTCATTGGTGCAATAAAAATCTTCTTGGCTAAAGTGTGGGTAGATTCCTTTCTGCTTCATCATCATCATCATCATCAGCCTATATTAGTCCACTGCTGGACATAGGCCTCCCCCGCGCAATGAGCGCCATAACGCCCTGTCTTCAGCTTGCCGCATCCAGCATCTGCCTGCAGTCTTTCGCAGATCGTCATCCCACCTTTCTGCTTATCAACGTCCAAATAAATTTTATTAACCTCTTTATGAAGTTGAGTACCGATCGCCGAAGTTAAGCAACGTCGGGCGTGGTTAGTAGGTAGGTACGTGACCGCGTCATGTTGGCTTTGCTTTTGACGTGACAACGTCTTATAATTCGATAGAGCCGGCTGCACGCACGAAAAAACATGACGTATAGGTATCTTTTAAAATTTCGACATCACAAATAAAAAAAGGGAAAGGTTCATTTTCATTTTTCATTTTTTTTTCGACGACATTTCGACGGGACGACACAAGACACGCTTCAAAATCGCGGCTGTGTGGTAGAGCCTATAAGAGAACAAAAAAACAATTATGTTTCCTACCTAGATTGGCAAAGTACCTACTAACTTTGTATTGACTTTGAAGGTTATGTAGTTGTAGAAGTAACCTTTAACAACCTTTGTCTTGGAAACATTATAAAGAAGGTAATAAGAATTGTTTTACTGAACACTCACTCTTCTCTTGTGTTAAGGCGCTAGTATTCGATAGTTTGGCATTTATTTTCGATAAATGCTGATGATGCCTTCCTGCTCAAATTTCGGACACGGTGTTCGGCTAGCCATGTGCGTAGGACATTATCATAATGCACAAGTGTGTGCGCAACCACAGACCATGCATCACTCTCTTAATCCGATGACACGGCAGCCTGACAATACCGGGGAGAGATCATAAAATAATGTGAGGTAAAACGTCGTTCGTTGATATACATACTCGTAATATTATAACCTGAAAACAGCCATGGTGGTTTGACGTAGCAAATCTACATCAGCTGTGCTACGAAGGTTCTACGGCGCGTAGCGATTGCTAAGTTATTATTTGTGTAATCTTTGGAGGCATTATCAGTGTCGTAGGTACTCATAGACTTAGGATTTTTTTGCTATGCTGTCGTACGTATATACAAAGATTTCTGTAAACATAACCCTTTCTTTCGGTTGTGCCGTAGTCGGGTAAAAGACTCAAGTTGCAGATGTTTCTAGATACAAATTTTCTAGTTGCAGATTCTCCAGATTTCTGTTTCTTATGGGAAGAAGAAATAATAATTCGAATAATATGACTGGCAGTTATCTTAATCCTTAAAAGCGAAACAGTGTGGTTTACTATTAGTTATGGCTCCTGAAACACAGTTTTTAAACTAGTTCAGGAGCCTATGGACTCATAATGTCTGTTAGATACATCTACTATTATGTCAATAAACAACATTTTTACTTTTTACTGTTACTTTTTTACTATGGTTAATATGGCTATGAATATATTTTCGAAATTCGTGCTGTTGTAGTTGAATCGTTTATTTGAGAAATGAGACCCCATTTTACTGGAGGAACAAAACCATTGTACTGTCAAAAACTGTATTAATGTTATACTCTTATTACTCGGACCACGCAAGGTAACAAATTACAAGATTCAAAATCCAACATTTTTTTTTCAAAAAACGATAAAAGTCAATGGATTGGTGGGGTTTCTCAAATACCCAAATAAAAGTATTATTAATGTAGTTATATTATTTTTCAAATAATTTTCATCTCAGGTTTTGGTTATAATCTTATCTTACTTCTATACTAACACTAGCTGCGCCCCGCGGCTTCGCCCCCGTGGAAATTTATGTTTCCAACTTTCTTAATTTTTTCTTTCATAAGAACCTTCTCCTGACAATAACAAACACAACAAAGAAAGAATTAGCGAAATCGGTCCAGGCGTTGTTGAGTTATGCGCTTACCAACACATTTTGCGATTCATTTTTATATTATAGATTATAAAGAGGAAAGATTTGATTGTTTGTTTGTTTGTGTTGAGGCTCCGAAACTACTGGACCGATTTGAAAAATTCTTTCACGGTTAGGAAGCGAACTTTTCAGGGAGTGACATAAGCTATATTTTATCCCGGAATTCCCACGGAAACGGGAACTACGCGGGTGAAACCGCGCGGCGATGGTCTAGTCTTTATATATTATAATTCTTCTGTGAGTGTGTATGTCACTGAACTTCTCTCAAACGACTGGACCGATTTTGATGAAATTTTTTGTGTGTGTTCAAGGGGATCTGGGAATGGTTTAGATTCACAATTTTGTCCGCTGTACAATGTTTTTTTAATTAATTTTTAATTTATTAGTAGTTGTTGATTTTGGAATGTTTTACATGAGAGCGGTACGAAGTTCGCCAGGTCAGCTAGTATATTATAAAGGCGAAAGTTGTGCCGTAGTACCGTTGTGAAGATGTTTGGCCGAAGACTTCGCCGAAACTATTGAATGGATCGGGCGGAAATGTTGCACACATAAAGATCTGGACCTGCAGGGGTAATTTTATTCGTCGGAAAAGCCGCCGGATTCGATATCGGAAACTTTTTTCTTCGTAAAAAGCTTCCGATATCGAATCCAACGGCTTTCCGACGAATCAAAATACCCCTTCTGGACTTAGGTTACTTTTATCTCTCGGTTTTCTAAAATAATTAATTCAGTTATGTTAAGGCCAGGTATTCCTGCAGTAGAAGGCGTAAGGGAAAACGCGCGCCTGCCAAGCCGCCGTGTTTTTTGTAGTTATTTAAACATGGTGATTAAGAAAATCATGTTATCAAGTCATAACCTGCGAATTTGTTTAGAAGTGTCTTTAGTTGAGTACAAAAAAAAGTAACATAATATCAGTAGTTCGCTAGTCATAATATTGAAAAATCATTAGAAAAAGGGGTATCTTTGGGATTGTTTTCTATTAAGGCGAATAGTAGGGTGGATAGTGGCGCCACTACATATTTAATTTTATAATTACGTTATACAAAGGAATTATCAAAAAATCGGACCGCGCGTAGACGATATCTATCATAAGCTTTTTTTAAATGTATCTTTAATAGTTTTGTACTGTATTATTTAGGCAGATACTTGTTTCAAGAGTTTAGTTCCTATTGGTGGCCACCAAGCTCTCCAAACAAGGTTTTTGATTGAATAACACAAAACAAAACTATTACAGATACATTGAAAAAAGCTTATGATAGATATCATCTACGATGCAGGAATACGAGTCCGATTTCTTGATAATTCCTTTGTATAACGTAATTATAAAATTAAATATGTAGTGGCGCCACTATCCACCCTACTATTCGCCTTATGTGAAGTTCATTAGATCTGGTAACTGAATGCGACTTTGACTAGACTAGATTCTTGAGTAATATATATATTTTTTTCAGAATTTTGAAACCTATTTTCTAAGTCTCAGATGATTTTAAAAATCACAAAAGTGCGGCCTCTGCTGGCCTACCAAGCCTGGCAAGCTGGCAAGGGATATTTGTGGCTCGCCTTTATTTATTTACCTTCGGACGGGAACTTTTGTGAAAGAATACCCTCAATGCAAGGACAAATCCTTTGGTTATGTCATTTTTATTTATGTTTGCGTAAAACTTACTTTTAATGGAGGATGCACTGATCGCTCAAAACGGATTGTAGTATTTTTTGTATGGTTCGCCATAGAAGTGCTGCGAACTGCGGATGACGTAATTCATTGCCGATCGGAGGACGCCCTCGCAGGCCCGCTCCGTCGGCCTTTCCTCCCCTCCCGCGCTCCACGCCGCCAGGTTGTCATTCTCATTTATCTATCATCATTCATCATCATCAACCTATTTTAGTCCATCGCTGGACATAGGCCTTTCGATAATGAGCGCCACAGCGCCCTGTCAGCACCCACAAGCGGACGAATGAGAAAGGATGTGCTTTCCGAAGCACGGGGGTGTAACACCGCCAACTTCCTAACTCCGGGCAGCTGCTGCAATTTTTATATTGCTGATAATGAGGTCCCAGATTCAAAACACGGATGGGGCCAAGATTTGTGTTATTGGGATTTTTCTAGCAAGAACGCAAGAAAATTTTTAACAGATAGATAGATAGAAAATACTTTATTATACCACACAAAGACAGGAAATAATACAGAGAAACAAAACTTAAAATACAGGAAGTATAAAGGGCGGCCTTATCACTGTGAGCGATCTCTTCCAGGCAACCGTGGGATGGACTGGACATGAAAAGAACAGATTAAAGTAATTGAATGTTCTGTATCTGATTTTTTTTTTGACAATTTCTTAGGCAGGGCGCAAACAAATGTGGACACTTTTATCTGTTGTGTCAGATACAAGCTACCAATGAATATTTGATTTCTACAGAACCAGTATGAAATCATCCACTCCATACGTAAACATTTTTTGTGTCCAGTTGCTTCCACTTAATACATACTCATTGACGATTAAAAAGTGATGGTGTGCCGTGTCGGCAACAAAAAGTGTCTACGTTTGCGCAGCGCCTTAGTTATCACAAAATTAAATCAGTAGATACCTAGCTAACTTATTTTTCACTTCTCTTGCTAAAACAGTGTGTCATTCAATAAAGCGTAGCTGTTGAAAAGTTTTTTGCCCTATCTTGTTGAAAACAATAATAAAAACAATAATGTCTAAATAACATTCACCGTCAATATTAAAGATTTAATAAATAAATAAATAAATAATGCTGGACAATTCACACAGCATTATCTAGCCCCCTAGCTAAGCAGAGCTTGTGTTATGGGTACTAGATAACTGATAGACATAATACAATACACTACATAGATAGATATTGTTTATTATACATAGAAAACATCCAGAACACCCTGAACAAATATCTGCAGATCGTACAAACATTTATCCCGAGGCGGGAATCGAACCCGCAACCTCTTGCGTCGAGGCGGACCTTCGCCCGCTGCGCCACAGAGATCGTCAATTTACATTATTATTTTCAACAAGTTATATATTGATAATTGATGTGTATTTCTTTTTGTTTTCTGGTTTGTTTTGTTATCTCACTCTAAAGCCCGTATTATTGCTATCGTAATGCTTGCTCACTCATCCATCGATGCTTGAGAAATACTAATGAAGAACAATGCTTAGAAACTCATGTCAAAATCTATACTCACTCAAGTAGCCTTCAAGCGCGTGATTTGCTTCGTCCACGCCTTCAAGTAATTGTATATACGTAATATTTAACGGTTACCAAGCACTACCTGAGAAATTGCTTAGTTAGAACAATGTTGAACTGTAAAATGTCTGCTAGATGACTATTTGAACTCTGATTACTCAAGAGTGGTAAGCAGCACGCTTGGTCAGAGATTTTTACAATTTCTGACCATAATTACCTATTTATGTGATGATTTGAGATTGTAGATAAGTATTAAAATACAAATAATAAAATGATACGAATATTAAAATCAACGAAAAGGGAAAAAAATCCAACGGGGTTTTTTTTTTAGTGTGCTAATGACACCATTTTTTTTTAAGTTTTACATTACCCAATATTTAATAGGTAGGTACTACAAAAAATACTTTGTGTGATGTACTCTGTCTCCAGCAGCGTTGCGCTCATGCCTGCATGGAGAACTACTTTCGACGCTGAATAAAAATTATAAATAATGGAGAAAGAATAATTCTATCTCCATTATAAATAAAGAAATCTCGACAAATAAAGAATCTCCAATAAACTTAAACTTAAAAGATAACTTATCCATCCTTATCAACCTTTTTAATCCCCTCAGAGGTTAATTTTTCGTAAATTCAATAATTAAAATAATAAACAGCTTGTCTGTTATTCTAGAACCTAAACTATCAAATACCAAATTTTATCATAATCGGTTATGTAGGTACGGATATACGTGGTAACAAACACTCACACAAACTTTTGCACTTTTAATATTAGAAGGAAATAGGATAGGATGAAGTTTTTCGGAAAGGGCAAGGAAACATCAATAATCGACAACAGTCATTTCGAAATGTTAAGTTCGAAGTTGAAAAGGGCAACGGAAAACTAATTTTATCTTCTGTTGCATATTAATTACTTGGGAAGTTTCTCGTAATGTTTCTGCCTTGATAATTATTTAGTGTAAAATTAATCAAGAATGAAAGAGAATAATTTTTCGAAATATATATTTTGAAAATGAAGTAAAGATAAATATTAATAATTGAGTTACAGGCATAGTGTAGGAGTAAAAATACATAAATAAAAATGCTCTCAAATCTCTTTACATTACAAATTTAGTGATAAAATAATCCTTTTTGGGAAACCCAAGAAAACCAAGAACTTGACAATCCTTCTCATTAACAAAACAATAAATTTAAACTTAAACTTACTTCGTGCGAAATTAATACAAGTATAATACTTAGGCCCGATTTTAAAAACGCTTTACGTATGTAGATAAGGTACGTACATGTACTATTTTTGACACAAATCCATGTTTCGAAGTTTCTCAATGATAGGTTTTATCATAAAATTTTATGAAACTCTATATAGGTAGTCAATATAGTAAAGGTCTAAGAATCTTATTTAAAATTTATAGTAAATTTATAAGTAAACATCAATTCAAAAGCAGTACCTACGAGTACATACGTAAACTAGGCGCTAAAGTCTCAGCTGCTTAACTTCTAGATCATTGAAATATCAAAGTACAAAAACAAAGGTACATAGTAAAGTTTATAAATACAGTTCTTACAAAAATTAAGAATATTTTGTAAAGTTAGGTGTGATAGATAAATGAATGATAGTGGATAATCCATCTAGAATCAGCAAGCTCCAAAGTTAGCAGAGTTATGTGTTAAATAACTGATATGATTCAACATTAACGACGGTGGTATAAATACCTTATTTAATTTAAATTTATATTAAAATCAATAACGTTTATTTTGACTTAAAAAATAAGCTCATAGACAAGTCAAATGTTAAAACAAAGTTTGGTTCACTCACCTACGTTACACGTAAAATGTTTCAAAATGTGTAGGTAGTAAATTAATATCAAACCAGAAATAAAGTGTTAACTGATTTTCTCTTCACATCGTTTTTTAATTTAACACAAAAAAGGGAGTATTAGGTATCACTTAAAAGGCATTGCTCCTCCATTTACAAGGGTGGGGCTCGCAGAGGTTCAGGGGGACACTGGGACGGCACTACTTGTCTGGTTTATCTTCCAGCACTGGGGCTGTCGACACTTTATTTGCCTTCACTTTCTTTGGCATCTTCGGTTTATGGTATACCTCCACAACATCTCCATCATCCATGCCCAGAATCATCGGCGTGTCGTCATCACGAAGAGGCATTCCGAAATATCGGAAACTGATCCGGGAAATGTCAACACGGTACATTTTTCTGATTTGCCGGAACTCGCCTTTAAGCTTCATTCTGAGTTGTATTTGGTGGTTTTTATCGCCAAGTATTGTTATGACTATGGAGTCATCTGGGTTTCGTACTTTGATGCGCGGAGCGGTATTGTAAGGCAAATGTAAGCAAGGCACGTTTGCGGCCATGATTTGCGGAAACAAGCACTCCGGACGAGAGACTCAATCCCTATGCTGTAGGGCGCCGCAGCGTCTCACGTCATAGGGATTCAGGCTGCGCGCCGCCCGCCCCCGTCCGCTGCCTATTGGTATTATCCGCGCGCTATAAGAAAGGTATGGAACTTTGTCAAAGAAAAATGTGTTAAGTGTGCGAAAAAAATTTTGATAAGTGGTTATCCATAAAGCTTTTAAACACTTAGGGTACTTAACTAAAAAACACATTAATTAAAAATTAGAAAATAATTTACCTATTTACCGAATATGTATCAGAATCAGCATTAATTTACACTTTCGCTTACAATAAGCATACAGCAACAAAGACATTTATGAATTACTTAACAAAAACTGATAAAATTAACAGAAAACAACAAGGAAGCAGCAAGGTAATCACTAAAACCTAAAACACGTACTTCAACAAGGCTTAATAAACACGCGCAGTGAAACTATGTTAAAATTTGAGTTTGAAAACGGACGTGAGAAAAATTACATGATTAATGAAAGCTTTCAAGTTCACCAATTTCATGTAACATTTTCCACCAATATTCCTTTGGTTCTGTAACCCCTTCATTTACAGAAAATATCTAGAATTCTCGAACAGAATGTAGAAATATGGCGTCAAATATTTACTTCGACAAGGTTCCTTCCTTTTATATAGAGCGATGAAAAGCTGCGAGATGTATATAATATACTAGGTCTCTAGGTGGGTGCAATGGACTCTACATTGCGCAAGTCAGTATATTACCAGATATTGATTACGTCTGGCCGGCACGTACTTTGTGCATCGGAATGGTTGTTGGTTATGGCCCGTCCCTTAGTTCAATTTCATTTAATATTTCCTTATCATCAGGTACTTATTACAGTGTCAACGTAAGCTAGTGTACATTTCCAAAAAAACAATTAGTCTGCAAATATTTGTTCCGGGTGTTCTGGGTATTTTCTATCTATACTTAATATTGTAAAGAGGAAAGATTTGATTGTTTATTTGTTTGTATTGAATAGGCTCCGAAACAACGGGACCGATTTGAAAAATTCTTTCACCGTTAGGAAGCTTACTTTGCAGGAAGTGACATAGGCTATATTTTATCCCACCATCTTTACAAGCACAACTGCTTCGTGTCCATCCCAAGGTTGTCTGGAAGAGATCGCTCTTAGCGATAAGGCCGCCCATTGTACAACTCTATAACTCTCTTTTCCTGTATTTTTACTTTTGTATTTTTTTTGGTCTGCAATAAAGTGTATTTGTATTGTATTGTATTTATCCCGGAATTCCCACGGGAACGGGGACTACGCGGGTGAAACCGCGAGGCGATCGTCTAGTGTTTAATAGAGATATCTATCTACGTCTTATGTATATTGCATTATGTATGTCACTCATCTAGCACCCATAAGACAAGCTCAGCTTAGCTTGGGGCTAGATGATGCTATGTGAAATGTCCAGCATTATTGAATTTTTATTTTTTAGTCCTCTACAAACAATGTTGATTGTATCGTTTAGTAAGCATTTTACTTTAAAAAACACTTACTTATTGCAATGAACTTGATAATAATTCGATTGTTTTGAATAACTAAAAACTGACTTTAATTTCATATATACACTTTTTTCTTTTAAGTTTTGTGGGACATATCAAACTAATCCATTCAAATATTTTTTCTATAGGACCACCTTGAAATCATTCTCAAGACAATAGCGTAAGATTGTTTTTGAAAATCGGTCAATAATTGACAAAGAAATCGACGAACATCTGTATTTATAAAAATGAAACCCGTTTTCCTTGGTCACGGCATCACGCGTGAACGGCTGGACCGATTTCGCTCATTTTTTCTTTGTTGTGTTTGTTATTGTCAGGAGAAGGTTTTTATGAAAAAAAAAAATAAAGAAAGTTGGAAACATAAATTTCCACGGGGCGAAGCCGCGGGGCGCAGCTAGTATTACAAAAAATGAAACGTCAAGTGCGAGTCGGACTCGCACACCAAGGCTTCCCTACAATTGTATGACCTTGTTCCTTTGCCAAATATTATGATTCTAGGTCAACCGGAAGTAGCTTAAGTACCCTATGGGCTTTTGTCCATGTTGAGAATCAAAAATATTCTTTCTTGCGCAGCTTCCTGCATCCTGTAATCAGTTGAGTCCAAGATGGCGGCACATGTGTCCTCCGTTGGTTGCCTCAGTGATGCGATCCACCGATCTGAGCCGAACAGTTGGTCGCCTCATTGTGGTTCTAACCAGACAGTAAATTAGAGTGTACTCAAAGGTTCTCTCTCATATGTAGGTTATTTCATCAGGTTCATAGGAAATGGTTATTTCATCAGGTTCATAGGAAATTAATAAAAAATAGGGCTTCGCATACAAAAATTCAGGGAAATCATGATTTATAAGCTCGCCAAACCCTGTCTGTGCGTAACCACCATGTGGTTACTCAGATGGGCATGTGGCGCCATCTTGGACACAACTGATGATAGGATGTCTGGAAGTCTCCTCACTGAGGCAAACAACAGACGACAGGCAGCAATATTTATTATTTATTGAACGCAGTGAGCGATCGAAGTTCTCAGTTGCAGCTTAGTATTTGGGTGTATGGTAAAATAGTCACTTCAAGCGTAACTGGCCCATCGTTGATCCGATTAGCGTGAAAGATAGGTTGATAGATGAAACCTGTGAAGCATGCTGGTAGTGAGACCAAATTCGTCGAAAGGTTTTTGAGACAAGGGGGTCCAAAGGGGGATAAAATCAATGAATTAAATCTAGTTTGGTCTCTACAATATAATACAAAAATGCTTTATTGTACACCATAAAAATAACATTACAAGGAGACATTACATAAGACAAGTACAATGGGCGGCCTTATCGGTTAGAAGCGATCTCTTCCAGGCAAGCTTTGGATGGAATGAATTGTGAATTTAAGAAAGGCAGGTACCAAACACCCCCGTACCAAAAACTGTAAAATAGATGTATACATACCATTTTGAATACAAAATAAAAAAAACTTGAGAGGTGTCAAGGGTAGGGTTGCCACCTTTTTTTTGAGCAAATAGAGTACATTTACCTTGTAAGGGGTAAAAAAAAAGGACAGCATGTAAATATATAGTACTATTTATTAACTTTTTTATAAACATATTTTTTTATTGCTTTTTGCAATATTTAGCAAATATTTATCAGTGCTGAATACTTTCAAAGCATCTGAGCAATCTATGTCCAGATTAAGGTATAATATCATAAACTCGTTTTTAATTAAATTTAGTGAAGCTTTGTTTGTTTCGTCCCGCCACTTAGCATTCATCAGAGAAAAAACTCGCTCTGTAAATGCTGAAGTGGCAGGAACGGAAAGTAGAAATGAGACAATTTTATACACATTGGTAAACTCATTAGTTCTAAGTATTTTTTGCCATTTCTGTGACGTTGACAATATAGAAAATTCGTTATAGTTTCTGAAATGTGCAAGTATCTCATTTACATAATTTATTTCTTCCTATATGTCATTCATGTTTACATTTAGTTTCTGCAGTTTTAAATTTTCAACTATATGAACAAAATTATCATATTTAACACTGTCTTTTAAATTTATATTACTTAATGGTTATATACTTAATAGAACCAATTGGTCTCACTGTAATCAAACCATTTATCCAAGTATGCTAAGGCCTTTTCCAGCAAAAATGTGAAATTTCTTTTAATTTTATTACTTACTTCCGGTGCAGAAGGATCAATTTCTTTAATTTTTTTACTTGTTTCATATCCAAAGAAGAGATCTTCTTTTCGTTTGGTTAAATTGTTTTTGAAGTTATTCATCCATCATAATAATTCACCACCAAACAGAGCAAAGAACAAGATAAGATAAGTTACACAAATTCCCAACTACAAAAACAAAAAGAACGCGCGCGGTTTCAAGTTGACTGACTGAGAGAGATGACAATGACATTTGACGTTGTATGTTGCGTTCAAAAACGCAATGAGACTCATAGATGCGATCCGTTCCGTTACACTCAAGTCAAAAGTTTCTTATGTTTATTGAAGTGAACATTGAAATAAAAAGTTGAAAAGCCAAATATAGTATTTTTGCGTACTTTATTGTGCTCATAAAGTATATAGTACGTTAGCCCGAAATATAGTACAATACTATATTATATAGTACGGGTGGCAACCCTAGTCAAGGGACACCCGGATGGAACGAAGTTCAACGAAGTTCTTTTCGATTCATTAGTGAAGGAAATGTAGTAAAATTGTATTTTCTTTAAGTTACAATAATATTTCCGCCGCACGGCTTACAACTATACCAAAAAGTATCGTTACAACTTTTGGTCTTAATTTTTTCCGTCCCTTTCGCAACGCGCGATAAGGAACTTCGTTCCAACAAATACAAATATACCTATACACAAATATATTTATATTAGACTACTTATATACATAAATAAATAAATACTCTAATGAAAGGTAATACTTGTGTTGGTTATTCTAATGGTCTGTTTGACATTGGTAACGAGACGGCTGTACCACAAAAAAGTTAGATATCTGTTGAGCGCGTGTTTAACAAAATCGTTACCACAAGACTGCGTTTTACGACGATTTACAGTTAGACACGGCTTAGACATAGTCTAAACGAGAGTTAAACTCTTGTTAAACCCATGTCTAACTGTTTAGATGCTGTTTAGCTAAACGCTTGCTAGACCAGTGTTTACGTTGGTTTTTGTAGTACCGCTGGTAATGTTGACATCTCCTTTTTCGGTACAATTCGGTACAGCGCCTTTATCGTGCGGACAGGGAACTATACCCATACCACAGATATTATATTAAAAACCACAATGTGGCGAACTTGAGGCGATCAACTGATGGGCTCAGATCTGTGGCACGCCTCACTGAGGCGATCAACTGACGTCACATGTGCCGCCATCTTGGACACAACCGATGACAGGGTAGTACGAGACTAGTTACCCATACGAAAAGTGACGCCACGACATCGAGCACATACCCAATAGAGAGGAAATAAGGTCTTTCGAATTACGAAACTGATCAGTGATTTGTCACTTATAAATGTCAATCATACTAGTGTTGTGCTGATATAATAAAATTATGTATCGATACTCCCGATCTAACAAGAAGCACCTAATTAAATTGTATCAATTTGATTGAGTTATGGTTGATCAGTGTAAGTTTTATTAAATACTCCGAGCTCATTACGAGTGTTTAATCGGTATTTAATGAATCTTTATTTTTTTATTTCAAGTACCTATCATTATTAAGTAGGCATTTGATTTGTTTTCTTTAAATAAATTTACTATCGTTGAGGTAAATCATTTTAGCGATGCTCATAGTTTTGTTTAACATTGACTATCGATATCGATAAAAATATATGCATGCCCAACTGAAGTGTGATGCTTGACTTCCGTCCAAGAGGGTGGTCTTCCAGTTATCTGCCCGGTATCTGGCTAGATCCACTACGGGTACGCGATCCCGGACTGCTCTAGCTACTAGTGTCGCATTCCTTTCTCTTCCGTGACGCTAGTATCCTAACCCTTTTCCCGTCCCCCCTGGGTGTAGTGGTGCAACTGCGTCGCTTTTTGCCAGCCGCCCTTCAACGTGAAGGTGGCAAACTGTCGTTGAAATCGCTGTTTCCCACATCTCATCAGTGGCTATAAGGAGCTGTAATAACACGCAGCGGCCACACCCCTTCTCCTGCGTCGAGCTCGTAGGATAAAACCTGATGAGGACGTCATATCCATTTTCCCGCTATCTTTTCATCATCTTCTTCCTTTTCGTATGGTCACTCTTCGTACACACATTTTCCGTTGCCTTGGCGGTCACGCAATCCACTTCCAGTGGCGAGACAACCAGGCAACTGTCGAAGGCCTGAAGGTGGCGATAAGAGTGATGTATCGTTACCGGAGACTGCATCTTCCGCCCCTCCGATCGTAGCGGTTTTCCGTTCCATTGGACCAAGGTGTGGTAGACGAGTGGGTGCATCTGGGTACTGCGCGCACCCTTGTGCACCTTAATATTTCCTGCGTATCTGACATGTTTCTGCTTACTGGACTCCGCACTAACATCTAAAGTCCTACGGCGATGGGTAGAGGTGGAGAGCTCTGGCTATGATGCCGGACAGGGTTTGTCTGATACCTGCACGTAGGCGGCAAAGGGAGAGTGGTCGCTCTTGCACTGCACTGGGGTAACAGTGTGGCTCGGCAGCACCCTTTGTGACGAAGCAGCTCTATTTAGAGAGGCACTGCTTCCCTCGCTCAGCCGGGGAGGGGACTAGAAAAGGTGTCCCAAAAATTGTTTACTCCAAACTCACATGGGAGGTAGTAACCACGGCTGCCTATGCATCCATCAACTCGTGGTCGAAATAAGATGAATAATAAAAGCAAATTAAAACAACTTAAAACCAAGAACATGATATTTGGTGCCTGGAACGTTCGTACACTCCTCGACCGTGCTGGCAATTTGTGCCCCGAACGGAAGACTGCCATTGTCGCTCGTGAACTCGGGCGTTACAATGTTGACATCGCCGCTCTCAGTGAGACCCATCTGGCAGAAGAGGGAGAGTTAGTTGAGCGCGGGGGAGGATACACGTTTTACTGGAAAGGTACAGCTGCAACCGAGCCAAGGAGATCCGGCGTAGGTTTCGCAATTAAAAATAGAATTGTCTCAAAACTAGAAAACCACCCTATTGGAATATCTGATCGAGTTATCTCTCTTCGTCTCAACCTAAGTGATAGTAATAGTCTTAATATTATTAGTGTCTATGCACCAACATTAGATAAGACTGACGAAGTCAAAGATAAGTTTTACGAAGAACTTACGGAAACTTTGACAAAAATTCACCCTAGCGAGAAGATCTTACTGCTTGGTGACTTTAACGCTCGTGTCGGCCGCGACTTCGATGCATGGCCACGTGTGCTGGGAAGACATGGGGTCGGAGCTATGAACAGCAATGGCCAAATGCTGCTAACATTATGCTCACAGTTTAATCTGGCTATCACTAACACCATGTTTAGACTTCCCGCAAAGTACAAAACAACGTGGATGCACCCTCGCTCAAAACACTGGCACTTAATTGACTACGCTATTGTGAGACAACGCGATCTCTCGCAAGTTAAAGTGACACGTGTAATGCGTGGGGCAAACTGCTGGACAGATCATAGACTTATAATAACTAAACTAAGTCTGCGCCTGCGACCACCTGTCAGACCTACCAGGGCTAAACCCAGTTCTTTCAATCTGCACCAACTTGAAAGTAAAGAAACACAACTTCATTATGCGCATACCTTGAACGGTGCAATAACTGGTAAACAACTCCTCGAAAACACTAAGTTGGAGGATGGTTGGCAAGATCTGTCCAAACTTGTAATGGACACAGCTGAGAATGTTCTTGGCTTGAAACCTCGCGTCAATGAGGATTGGTTCGATGAGAATGATAAAGTTCTTACCGAAGCCATATCAAATCACCGCTCTCTCCTGCGGCAATGCGATTCAATGAATCAAGATCACGCAGCCAAAATAAAGAAAAGCTCATCAGAGCTCAGAAAGCTAACTAGAGCAAAGAAAGACGAGTGGTGGCTAAATAAGGCTAAGTACATGCAATGGCTCTCTGACACGAATCAGCTCGGGGCTTTTTTTAGCGAAGTAAGGAATATTACTGGAACGCCATACAAAGCAAATACACCTCTGAAGTCTTTAGAGGGCACTTTACTTACCACTAAAAAAGATATCTTAGAGCGATGGGCCCGCCACTTCAACCAATTACTCAACGTCGATCGATCAGCTGATCTTAACTACATCAAATCACTCCCGGAACATCCGCGTGTGAATGGTTTGGATGAGCCTCCCACCCTTGAGGAAGTTGTCAAAGCTATTAAGGCCCAGCAAAATAAAAAGGCAGTTGGCATTGACAGTCTTCCCGGGGAGATGCTGAAGTATGGAGGAGATGACCTACACGACCTGATTCATAAATTTTTCGTTCGTATGTGGACAGATGAGCAACTTCCATCTCAATTTGTCAAATCAAGTATTTGCCCTCTCTACAAGAACAAGGGAGGAAGGACATCTTGTGATTCATATCGGGGAATCTCACTTTTATCAGCCCCAGGAAAAATATTTGCACGAGTGCTTCTTAGTCGTCTTGTTGTGTTGTCCGAAGGTATACTGCCGGAGACCCAATTTGGATTTCGGCCGAATCGAGGGACCTGTGAAGCTATATTCTCATTGCGTCAAATACAGGAAAAAAGTAGAGAACAGGGTCAACCACTGTTTCTCTGCTTTGTAGACTTGGAGAAGGCATTTGATAGCGTTCCTCGGGAGGCTCTTTGGACTGTTCTGGATAAACTTGGCTGCACCGCTAAGTTTATAAGGATCATTAGGTTGCTTCATGACAACATGATGTGCTGTGTCTCTACAAACGGCCAACAATCCGAATTCTTTCCTGTCACCTGTGGAGTCAAACAAGGTTGTGTTTTGGCACCTACTTTGTTTGCCCTATATTTCTCGGTTGTTGTCAGAGAAGCGCTTCACGATAACATTAATGGCATCCGTATTCGTTTTCGAATGGATGGCAGCGTATTCAATCTAGCTAGACTAAAATCCCACACTAAAGTCTCATCCGACATGATAACAGAGATTATGTATGCTGACGACCTTTGCTTCGTAGCGGAATCACCTGAAGGGATACAAGACTTGATGAGTAAACTTGACACCACATGTTGTAGGTTCGGTCTAAAAATTAATGTATCTAAAACTGAAATTATGGTAAAGGATGCAGATAACCATGCTCCGCCGAATATACTTCTTGGTGATCAGGTTTTAAGGCAAGTAGAAAAATTTAAATATTTGGGCAGCACTATCACACCCAAGGCCGATCTTGACTCTGAAATAAACCGCCGCATAGGTGCTGCTTCTGCTGCCTTTGGAAAACTTAGGGTCAAAGTTTTTCGATCTCATCAAATCAAGTTAACCACAAAGGTCAAGGTATATATGGCAATAGTTTTACCGAATTTATTATATTCCGCCGAAACCTGGTGCCTGTACCGGAAATACATCAAAACCCTTGATAGATTTCACCATAAGTGTCTTCGTGATATTATGCACATACATTGGTCAGATCGGGTTAGGAACACAGATGTTCTACGCCGTGCAAATGTATGTGGAATGGAGGCTTACTTAATGCGCCGACAACTGCGCTGGTGCGGGCACCTGGTTCGAATGCCCAACGCGAGATTGGCGAAGAGGATTTTCTATTCTGAGCTTCAGAACGGCAAGCGGAAAAGTGGCGGCCAGCTCCTCAGATTCAAAGACACTCAGAAGAGACATATGAAAAAGTGTAAGATAGAACCCGCTCGTTGGGAAGTCATGGCAGAAAATAGGCCAGAATGGAGACGTCTAGTACAGCAAAACGTCTATACTTTTGAAGACGAACGCAGGCGCGAACTTGATACAAAGCGTGATCAACTTAAGAACAAACCGCCAGCAAATATTCCATATAACTTTGTGAATGGTGTACTAACATGTACAATATGTGCACGCACATTTAAAGCCAAAATTGGTTACGCCAGTCATCTCAGGGCGCACCAGAGAAAATAAAATAATTTTAGCAGAAATAGTGTCGCCGTAGTCGAAATCGGCAAGGAGGACATCAATCAATCAATCAATCATCGATGCTTGACTTTGAGTCCATCGGAGCGCAGTAGTCGACGCAGTGATTTGGCGGAACTGTTGTCTAAACAAAATAAATGACATTTCCTCTCTATTACGACCTCTAGACGACCTCTGTGGCGCAGCGGGCGAAGGTCTGCCTGCGACGCACGAGGTTGCGGGTTCGATTCCCCTCTCGGGACAAATGTTTGCACGATCTGCTGACATTTGTCCAGGGCGTTCTGGATGTTTTCTATGTATAAAAAAAATATCTATCTATGTAGTGTATTGTATTATGTATACCAGTTATTTAGTACCCATAACACAAACTCTGCTTAGCTTGGGGCTAGATAATGCTGAGTGAATTGTCCAGCATTAATTATTCTAATTATTGGGTACGTGCTCCATGCGCAACGATCACGTCTCGTCAGTAACGTCAAATAGACACACCCCCTGAACGCGCTCGTGATTGTTCGGTTGTGAGGTCACCTCATACACGTTCCATCTGAAAACCAGCGCTGCTTTGCATTAATGTGAGGTAGCATTATGCTGAGGTGGAACCCTGTGACCTACACCGTTACAGCATGGAGCAGTGTCCGTCAAGGTAGCGTACACATAATCGATATCACGTTTGTTGATATGCCAATAAACTCTGCATAAACAGTGTAGAATTAGTGCAAAAGTAAAATAAATACTGCCTCTTTGGTTTAAGAAATAATGACCATTCTTAGTGGGTACGCTAGCTTGACGTCAAGGCAGCGTACCCATTAAAAAACGAAATAATTCCTATAGAAAACGAGCTTTTCTTATTATAAATGCTATATGTAAAAATACTGCGAGAAATACTGCTTCTGCCTGTGGTCATACTTTATGCAATTTCGTAGTGCAACAATATAAAAAGTTGATGTGAAGTGCTAGGAACAAATGCATTTTGGTACAGTCGCACACAACAAATAATAAACACCAATGCAAAATCCGGATAATACGCATTTCATCATTCACAAATCCGGATGTTAATTCGAATGAAATGTCAAATTTAAACAACATCTTTTAACTAGCTCTTGTTTGCGGTTTCGCACGCACTGTTTGTAGTTGGTATAGCGTGTACCAGTTTAGACACTCTACATTACCGTGTATCTGGCTAGGCACCTTGTCCTTAGCTGGCCTCCTCCAGCAGCGGCAGATGCCAACAGTCTTTAACAGATCGTTACCTGGCAACAAAGTTTGTTGCACTAATATTTCTTTCAGTAATGTATTTGGTAGATGTAGATGCATATATCCGTATAAATAAAAATGGCAATTTTTCTGAATAATTCGGATTTCGAATAATCCGGATTGCAATCTCTATATAAACCCAAACAAAAATAGATCACAGAAACAGAGAACATAAAAAACAAACCGGTATGCGCATCGTGCGTGAGGGACAACGCGTGTAAAACCACACGTGCGTGAGTGAGCTGGATTCGGCCGAATAGTCGCGATATCTTTTTCTAGTAGGTAGGTACCTATTTTATCTTCGAATTGAATGCCTTTGTTACGGTAGGTATGTATATTATATAGTTAATATTACCGTGCTTAAGTTATTGGTAGATTGTACATGCTATTGTTATACATACCTACCTATGTAAGAATAATCATGTCTGTTCTGTACCTTACCTACTGCTGTGTAGGTATGATAGAGGCTAGATATTATACCTACCTAGGACCTATACTTACCTACGTAAGTAGGTATTATAAGTCATTATGCTAATTTTATATATACTAATTTTAATTAATATTAATTTATTGACTGTGTATTTTTAATTTATCTGATATTAATTTAGAATTTTATTTAAATTTGTGTGTGTGTAATATGGATTAATAATTATCTGAAATAAATGAAATACAATACAATTATGATTTTAATTATCTACTCTCTAATTAATCTTTACAGGTAAGTATCTACTTTTTATTTGCCTAACTATGTTACGATAATTCTGATAACTGTAATAATACTCATAGTAGATAACTGTAATAATACTCATAATATTATTGTTTAAGGCAAAAATAATAGAGCTCGTAAATAAGTTTTAATTAGAATTATAATTTTTCTTCGTGCTTTTTCCTTGCTTTTTTCTTCGTGTTATTCCGGTTACTCCAGTTTTGCTGCACGGCTACGTACATAGGTACCTATATATCGTATTGTGTTCATACTTAATGCCTGCGTAGGCATTAAGCATAAATACGACGGGGGTAGCCCCGTGCCACACCATACACCGCGTCTCCCGCGCACATATCTGTTCAGGTAGTCGTTCAATGAGTTTTCAGTGGGTTCAAAAGGTTCACACGCTACTTCGTGGCTAACTGCCTTCTTCAAGTGAAAAGCCTAGTTGAAGACTAGTTGAATAGCCAGATACACTGTAATGCCGAGTGTCTAAACTGGTACACGCTAAACCAACTACTGACACTTAAGAAATTGCGTGCGAAACCGCAAACAAGAGCTAGTTAAAAGATGTTGTTTAAATTTGACATTTCATTCCAATTAACATCCGGATTAGTGAATGGTGAAATACGTATTATCCGGATTTTGCATTGGTGTTTATTATTTTGTTGTGTGCGACTGTACCAAAATGCATTTGTTCCTAGCACTTCACATCAACTTTTTATATTGTTGCACTACGCAATTGCATAAAGTATGACCACAGGCAGAAGCAGTATTTCTCGCAGTATTTTTACATATAGCATTTATAATAAGAAAAGCTCGTTTTCTATAGGAATTATTTCGTTTTTTAATGTGTACGCTGCCTTGACGTCAAGCTAGCGTACCCACTAAGAATGGTCATTATTTCCTAAACCAAAGAGGCAGTATTTATTTTACTTTTGCACTAATTCTACACTGTTTATGCAGAGTTTATTGGCATATCAACAAACGTGATATCGATTATGTGTACGCTACCTTGACGGACACCATGGAGCATACCTACAATCGGTAGCTTACCGAACCAGGTATTATTAGTAGGTTGTTGTTACCGTAGCTACCTACTTATAATATGCTTACCCGATTTTTTGACAGATTTTTTGTATTCACCCCTATGTACCTGCAACACACACGCTGTGACATGGTGGGTAGGCTTAGGTGCCTACCTAACTGCAGGTGGGTGGGTATGTACTTCCTACCTACACTTTTCTTAATACCTATTTTATTATTAACTTTTACTTTATTCAATCTGCTGTAACTGAGTTTTTTAATAAAATGTTTCTCTATCTATCTATCTCTCTATGCCATAGAGAGATAGATAGATTTTTATATATTTTTATGTTTATGTAAGTGTATTATATTGTTTGTAGGCTATATGTAGGTATTATAGTATGTTGTGTAAGTATTATTAATATTTTTTTTCGCGTGCCACCGTCTATTTTGTTCTTACATGTCCAGTCCATCCCAAGGTTGCCTGGAAGAGATCGCTCATAGCGATAAGGCCGCCTTTGTACTTCGTCTACACTTAGCATTTATTTCTGTATTGTTATCTGTCTTTGTGTGGTACAATAAAGTATTATCTATCCATCTATCTATCGATAGATAGAGTCCATACTCCATAGAGTCTATGGAGTATGGACATTGAGTGTTCATTTTCCATTTTTCATTTCCCGGTCAGCTCGCTCCCCTCATTCCTCTCCTTTTGTAGTGGAAATCAACTAACAAAACATTTTGATGGTGGAAATGTAAACCTACTTATTTCATTCAAAATGAGTCGGTCCCGCCTAACCCTTTCGCGGTGGAAACCCTGTTTTCGTTTTTGAAAACTTTGGATATAATCATTTCACTGACATTTTCTAGAATGTAAGATTCACATTGATTAGCTCAAAATCATGAACATCCTAAAGATTCATGCTCGAAATTAATGTTAGTGCCCTCTTGTGGAATACTGACGTACTTAATATTACAGGGGAGAACCTATTTACGTTCACTAGCGGTGTGCAATGCAATGTTGAGGATGACAAGTGACGGTTTGCAGTCTGTTATGAATGTTATAACATAGATGGCGCGGCCTACACGACGACGGCATGAACTAGCATGTGCAAAAAGTCTCTTCGACTGGTAGGTAGGTAGGTACCAAGTAGTTATGTACATAGGTACCTATGTTCCATCAAAGTTGGAAGTAAAATGTTTGTAAACAAGCTGCTCATACTTAACGTTTAATTCACTCTGTTGCCGCAGCTTTCGATACGCAATTTACATTACTTGTAGATTCGAGATCAATAAAAATTAAGGTTTTTGATCTAATAGTTAAGCCCTCACACCTTATTTGATTTCGTATCAATAAATATTGCTTACCTATACCTGAAACTCGACGCCAAGCAAGTGAATTTTAGTTCTTTGTGTCATGGTTTGTTGACGAACATTTTCACATCGAGTTTGGCTAGTGTGTATACTCTGATTCAGAAACCTGGATAGTTTATGTAAACAAAGGTGTTACCATATCAAAAATGGTTTGAAATAGAAGTTTATAGAAAATTACCTAGAACCTGGACCTAGAATCGTAATATTTGGCAGCATTCCTACTGTAGCAAAGCACAAGCAAAACCGCGCGCCATTACTACTAACAGTGACCTATGGTGAATGGATTACTACCCCTGACTTGTCATTATAACGATGACATAATATCATGACATTTTTTGTTTACATAAAATATCTAGGTTTCTGTATCAGAATAGCCTATAGGCTATAGGTAGATAACTGGCTGTGCATAAATGGTAAAAAAAGTCCCAGTAGTTCTGTCAACAGAACTACTCAACAGAACAGGTGGGAGTAAACGATATTCATTGTGTAAGATTGAACACGTTTATTCCCCTGAATGAAATGAATAACAGTGCCCTCTAGTAAGAGAGAGATGCACCAAGTAATATAGTGGAGGAGAACCTAGGTATTTACGTTTGCTAGCAGTGGGTGCAATGTAAAGCAACGGTTCACTACTATGACAACTCATTTGGTTTGCAGTATGTTTAATAGATGGCGCGTTTGTCCTACACAACGGCATGGACTACAAACTTCCAAGTCTTTTCTATTGGTACCCACACCTACCTAGGTAGTCGGATTAGGTACCTATGTAAACCACCCTCACAAAATCTGAAATTACTCCATAACCGTTGACGCTTAGCGTCAACGATTAGCGCCTCCAGGTACTTTTAATTGAATATTTGAAGATCGTTCTCAGTGCTGCGTGGGCGTCACACTTGATTTGGCGAAGATATTACCAAAATTGTGGTGTGATTTTTAAAAGTTTTTTAAGCTTTACGGGATATAAGTATACCAATTCCTTGAAAAATACATTTTTATGGGACTCATTCTGGATCATTTTCTATACAAAAGTGAAAGAATCAGTGAAATCGGTTAACCACAGGCGGCGATATCAAGACATTAAAAAAAGACACAGACGAATCGAGAACCTTATTCTTTTCGACGTCGTATAAAAAGGAGACCTCACAATCACAGCTCGTTCCTAACGTCATAATAATAATAATAATAATAATATGACACCCCTCCCTCTGTAACCAGCGGCAGTGGGTGAAGTCGTCTGATAATGATACTTAGTAGTAGGTAAACTTATAGGATTTTTTTTTATTGAAAAAGATTAAGCGTTTGGCCACCAACTCCTGTCCGCTGAACCTCATATGGCTCAGGAAACTTGCCCTTGGAAAGCACTAATACGTTCCTGAGCCATAAGTGTGTCAGGGGACACATACAACTTCTATAGCGATTATTTCTACGTGCTAAGACAATAAAAAAAAAAGTATGTTGGACTTGTCATTCAATTTTGCATTTTTGTTTGTGACGGGAAACGTGTTAAAGTAAGTGAAATTGTGGCCTAAGATGGAGCACGCTTTCCCAGAAGGAACTTATTTACCCTGGATTTGAAGACTCCAAGATCGTTCTCTAGCGGGAAAACAGACCAGGAAGCTCATTCCACTCTTTGGCAGTGCTTATTATAAAAGTAAAGCAGAATGTAGTAGGTACACCAATCAATGTCCATTTACTTTTTATGTTCAGCAACTTACAACCTCTAGTCAATAGATGGTTTCTTTCACTACAATTTTGAACATTGTAAGTATAATTTGTGAAATCTACCGTGCAATTGAAAATTTCGTTTAACTTTTCATAGATATTTTTATAAAACGCGTATTTATTTTGTAGTGGACTTGAAAATTCGATTTACCGAGCCAGTCTTTAAAATGTGTAACACTGTTTAGATACCTACGAGTACGTAAAATAATTAAAAAACAGTTTGATTAGAAAATGAAACAATGTAATTCTTAGGCTAGAAACATATTTAATATATTATTTACATTTATTTAATCCAAACTTATTATGAATGATTTTATACCATAATATCTTTAACATACTATTAAATATTACAGTACATAAAAAATTGTACTTCAGCCTCTTTAACAAAACTTCGTACCTATTTACATAGACCTATTTACAGGAACAAATTAAATCTCTTTTGTAGGTATACATCTTAATATTTAGTTAGATAAATATAATATAAAAAACTTAGATATTATTTTATTTACAATATTTACCGAAGATCTCAAAAGTCGTTGTTTAAATTACGATATTTATTAAAAATGCAAGGTTACAAACGTGATTCTCATAGTTGTAAGTAATAGTTCAGTTAGTAAACAATCTTCTAAATGCTTGAATCATCACAATGCCTAGATCAATAAAACCATCCAACAACGTAAGGATATTTACATATATAAAACTACCTATATCCTCGTCAAAAAGATTATTTTTAGGTATGCTGGTGAAAGCTCCGGCGACGAGTTCAGTTTTCGTTTCTTCTTAGACCTAACTCTCACCCATTTGGGTATGGCTACAATCAATGTTTTACCATTTCAGTGTACATCTGATGCTGGCTACCGCATGCAGTATTTAAGATGCTCGTGGTGTTCATCCCGATGACGCAGACCATGTCAGCGGTGGCGACTCTTATCCAGAGCTTCGCGCCGCTGAACTCTGTCGAACCCGAGACACTCGATTTTAGACTGTGTCCTGTATTAAAATATAGGAAACACAGTCTAAAATCGAGTGTCTTGGGTGTTATTGGGCACGCCCGGCATCGAATCTGAAGCATCCGGTGGACGGGCTTGCAGACGCAGGTGTTGGTTGCGGCGGCCGTCGTGGCGGGGTGAGATGCTATCGGGATGGTTCAGGATCTGAAACATTGGAGAAGGTGCTCAACTGCTGTTGTTTTGTAATCAGTCGGTTCGTCAGTTTGGAATCGTCAGTTCTCAGTCATCTGGTACGCATTGCTTAGCTTGGGGTTAGACCCAAGCCGCAAAAACTAGTCGTTTAAAAGCCAATAAAACGTTTTGTAAAACACTGTTTTTTTTAATAAAACACTTAATAAAGTATATTTTTATTCAAAAGTGGCGTATTTATATATTTCAGATTGAAATTGGGGTTCTCAGGACATAATTGTCATTTACCAGCAACATTTATCTACATTTATGTGTGGTTTTTGTATCAATAAGGATATCGGTATATTATCATAGTACTTAAAGTATTACTACGGGAATTAAAAAGTAACTACAGAACAATAATGCTCTAAAACGGTGTTTGTGTGATATGCTTATCTAAAGAACTATAGTAGGCATCTGAAAACCGATATAGTACAGTTATATTATACAGGGTTATTGGTAATTCACTGACACTACCTAAACTACAGGTTCTGCCCATAATTACGAACACGTTAGTGAACACACCAGGTCTCAATTCTTTTGTTTTTCGTAATACACCTCCCTTAAAAAATAATGTCCGAAATCCAAATAATTACTAAATACCGATCTTCCACTTCTATTTACATCCACATCATCATCATTGGCTTGTTTTACATCTACGAAAGATGATTTAAGTGGCATCAGTCTGGCTGAGAGTCAGCCGAACACACAGACACCCTCTGATAATTCAGGGCAAAGCCATTTTTAAGTTAAGTTTCTAAGAAAACATAAAGGGGTTTTCTTGAACCATTCTATGAACGATTTTTGAATGGAGGGGGGTACATACTAATATCATCCTCCATCTGACCTTTCCACCAATTTTAAGAATTGAGACCTGACGTTTTCACGGACGGGTTCATAATGGTGGGCAGATCCTGCAGTTCACAGTGTCAGTGAATTACCAATAACCCTGTATAGTAATAATCTAGAATTGGGTTACATCACAAGATCACTCTATTGCGAGTTTTTTGTGACTACTAACGGACGAGTAGTACGGTAGCAACGATCTGAATATATCCACAATACGACAAAGTGGCGTTATAGTTGAATGCGCATCACTGCTAAACCGAAAGGATTATAGGAGCTCGTTTGTAAAACTTATTACGCAAATCAGATGAATAAAGGCACAACACACTTTTAAAGAGCGGTATTTTTCTGCAATAGTTATATTAGCGCTTGCTATACTCGTAGCACCTAATTACAACAGTTGTATAAAATGGTGTAGTAAACGATTACATCGTCACGTCATTTTTGCTCTATGAGCTGAAAGAGCAAAAGTCTGTTGTCAAACGCTTCTATAAAATAATAATAATAAATAATGCTGGACAATCCACACAACATCATCTAGCCCCAAGCTAAGCAGAGCTTGTGTTATGGGTACTAGATGACTGATATACATAATATAATATGTACATTACATAGATAGTTTTTTTTTATTATACATAGAAACGACCAGAATACCCGAAACAAATATTTGTAGATCTTACAAACATTTGTCCGAAGGCGGGAATCGAACCCGCAACCTCCTGCGTCGCAGGCGGACCTTCGCCCGCCGCGCCACATCGGTCGTCAATATACAGGGTGGAATTTTGTAATGCCACCTGGAGGGAAAGTACTCATAATACTGTAGATACAAAATTTTACTCAAAGAAAACATTCCATTAATTTTGAAAAGAAAGAAAACTGCATTCAAAGATTTTCGGAAATTCGCTTGCCACACCCGGGAATCGAACCGACTAAAATCTGTAAAAATTACACCCTGTACTTTTATTGCATAGATTGTTAGGGTCAATAATAAGGATGAAATCTCTCTGACAAACTTAATAAATTAAATGAAAGGAAAACCATGAAATCTTAAATTATAAATTGAATGGGTCAAGTTAAGTACTATAGCTTAAAGATCCATCTGTTTACTTGTGTCAGTAATTAATAATTATCAATGACGTCATTTATCCATTAAAATGACGACTTAATATTAAGATAAGACGATTGAAATTTGCACGTGTTTGTACCTAATGCAGACTCTTCTATCTTAAAATATTGGATCTCTTAAGAAATGAGTTAAATGGTTTCCCCGAGGCAGAGCGAAACCTAATAATTCTACAGCAAGATGGTGCTCCAGCCCATAACAGCAGAATCACTACTGTACTGCCTACATTAATAACCATTTTAATACGTGGATTGGTACCAACGGCACAATCAGATGGCCTGCGAGATCACCAGATCTCACCCCTTTAGATTTTTTTTGTGGGGTTATGTAAAAAATCTAATTTACATGAAATCTTACGCGAATGTAAACGAGTTGAGAGTTGAAGTTCAGAATACGATTTATAATATTCACCACAACATGTTATTAAAAGTTACTAGAAATGAATTCATTAGAAGAATAAATTTGTGTATCCAAGAAAATGGAGCCCATTTTGAGCAACTGATTAGTAGTTAGTTGACTTTTTATTGTAAATAATTAAAATAATTTAAGATTTCATGGTTTTCCTTTCATTTAATTTATTAAGTTTGTTTGAGAGATTTCATCCTTATAATTGACCCGACCGCTCTGTGCAATAAAAATACAGGGTGTAATTTTTACAGATTTTAGTCGGTTCGATTCCCGGGTGTGGCAAGCGAATTTTCGAAAATCTTTGAATGCAGTTTTCTTTCTTTTCAAAATTAAAGGAATGTTTTCTTTGAGTAAAATTTTCTATCTACAGTATTAAGACTACTTTCCCTCCAGGTGGCATTACAAAATTCCACCCTGTATATACAACCCGATGTCACCGCTAACACCTTAATAACTCGTGTACACGTCTTTTAGTGATATTATAAGCTTAGATTATTGGACTTCTTTGTTAGTTGGGTGTTGCTGTGTGGATCGTCCAGCATTATTTATTTATTTACCTATTTTGAAGGCAAACCAAATATATCAACCGGCAAATATATCATACACAAGACGTGATATAATGTTGTTTGATGATATTTACCGCAGCCGCGGAGGAATGCGATGGTGACGCGTGCGTGGGGTCAGTGTTGGCGGTGAAGGACCGCCGCGGGCACCACAGCCACTTGTAAGGGATGACTTTTCTGAAATTATAATCGATATAAAATCATCGGGAATTACAATCAGTATAATAATTTATATCAATCTAAAGCAAAATAGCAATCTTTGTAGGGTGAAGCTCGCGCTTTGCCATTCCTTCTCTAGTTTTATGTTTTATATGTATGTTCAATTTAGTGCAATAAAGAATTAAGAATTAAGCAGAGCACCTAATATGTATCATAATTTCCACATTAAGACACAATAGACCGCTTGCGGAGGGGTCAACAGGTGACTCATGCACATGTTCGCTGAGACTTGAATTACCTCAAACCGGCATAAATATGTGGCGAAAATATGCCACATATTAGCGGGTTTGCGACCGAGTTCAGCGGCGCGAAGCTCTGGATGAGCGTCGCCACCGCTGAAATGGTCTGCGTCATCGGGTGGAAGACCACCAGCATGTTGAAGACTGCGTACGGCAGCCAGCAGCAGATGTACACTGAAATGGTAAAACATTGATTGTAGCCATCGATCAAGAATTTCCGGCCGACCCCCCTTACTTGATCGATGATTGTAGCACATATTCGTCAGAAATCAAAAAATAGGCGCAAGGCAGAATATTATTATAAGTACTTGAATCCTTTGGCACAGTGGAAGTATGTCTGCCTGAGACGCAGACGTTTCTAGTGCGATTCCCACCAGGAGACATGTCTGTAGGTACGAGTATGTTTTGATAAAATATTGGTTTTGGGTCTGCATATTATCTTCTTATATCATAATGCTGCTGACGCTGTGTGACTTCGTCACCTATTGTGTGTGATCACAGTGTGATTTTCATCATTTTTATTTTATTTTAGTTTATTAAGCAATAATAAAATAACACAAAAAATTATTAAATACTAGCTCGTGCCCGCGGCTTTGCACGCGTATTTTCGGTATCATAAGTAGCCTATTGTTTAAGTTAGGCATGGTTTCATCTTCAAATTTCATCTGCTCTAAAAATTCAGATTTCACAAACTTTCGGCTTTATAATATTATTAGGGTGATCCGAGTTGAAACGTAAACTATGTACACTCAACAAATCATACAAATACATGTTAAGTAGTTGTTATCTATACTTATAATATTATAAAGAGAAAGATTTTATTGTATGTTTGTTTGTATTGAATAGGCTACAAAACTACTGGACCAATTTGAAAAATTCTTTCACTGCTAGGAAGCTTACTTTTTACTGAGTGACATAGGCTATATTTTATCCCGGAATTCCCACGGGAACGGGAACTACGCGGGTGAAACTGCGAGGCAATCGTCTCGTACACAATAAAAATCTTAAGTTTAAATTTAGTTAAAATTAGAAGATTCTTTAAAATTTTATTATGTTATAAAGTAAATTTTAGTATTTTATTATTTTACTAGATTCTGCCCGCGGCTTCGCACGCGTTAATTAAAAAAACATTGTCCAGCGGACAAAATTGTGAATCTAAACCATTCCCAGATCCCCTTGAACACACACAAAAAATTTCATCAAAATCGGTCCAGCCAAAATTGTGAATCTAAACCATTCCCAGATCCCCTTGAACACACACAAAAAATTTCATCAAAATCGGTCCAGTCGTTTGAGAGAAGTTCAGTGACATACACACTCACAGAAGAATTATATATATAAAGATTAACATGTATTTCTATTATACTAAATATAAAAACGGCTAATAAAAATCATGTGACAACCGACAAGCGGTGGCCAGCAGCTGGCCGCCCGCCATTTGGAGACCTTGTTAATGGAACCAGATACTGGTCCCTTGCCCGCTAAGGGGTCAAAAACCTTTGTAGACCTCAAGAAAAAACCAAGAAGTTGATTAGCCTTAGATGTGATCTGTTGGTAGTGAGCTCTAAAAGAGAGTTGACTATCAAATAATATACAAAGATCATTAACAGTGTCTGAACGATCGAGAGCATGGCTTTCTATTGTATAGGTATTAATGATCTTGTTATGCTTATTCGTGAATGAGATAGTGAAACATTTGTCCATATTCAAATACATCTTAGTACTCGCACCACGCAGACACAGTGTTCAAATCATTCTGCAAAATCATACAAGCGGCTTGGAAATAACATTGTAAATTTTCAAATCATTATTTATTTATTTTCTTACCAATCACAATGACAAAAGTCATAATGAGACTTTTAGTTATTGCTCTGGGTGTATGTCCCATCGAACTTGCACGACTCGAGTCGTTGTGACCTGGAAAAAAGCAGAATAATGTATAAGAATTCAATATAGTTATTACTAAAATGTACCTACTCAGTTGTTTTCGGTGAAAACTACATAATTATAATCTCTGGGTTGTAAGTTTGCAAACTACAGTGGTGCTAGACTCAATTTCCCTCCACTGCAACAAAATATACCAACTTTTTCTTATTTCGCCATTCTCAATTTTAAAGAAAATTAATTTTTCCCCCAAAACAGCTGTAATCTGCTGACTGTTTGGTGAATTTTGAGTGTCTAGCATTATTTTAATTAATGTTTATTTTGAAACACAGTAAAATTCTTCACGGAATATTAGAGAACTCTGTGATGAAATGAAAAATCATGATAACCTTGTCTTAGCAAAGTCCTCACCTCACCTCAACAGCCTATACTATATTGGTCCACTGCTGGACGCAAGCCTTCCCCTGATAAGCGTCTTATTGATTATTATATCAGGGGTGCCCATAATACCCACGCTGGGCATGCGGGTTGGGGATCGCAGTTCGTTGGTAGAATTGTTCTGCTGGAGGCGCTGCTGTCCGCCCCCGCTTAATATCCCTTAGTCACCTCTAACCACACCCGCGGGAAGTATTGGGGTGATGTTAATTCTAAGCCGGCACTACACAGTTTAGCAGTCTAATCCAAATTAAAACCTTAATTGTG
This sequence comes from Eupithecia subfuscata, assembly GCA_963564075.1. Lineage (NCBI taxonomy): Eukaryota > Metazoa > Arthropoda > Insecta > Lepidoptera > Geometridae > Eupithecia > Eupithecia subfuscata. Next base: position 18,390,803 of record OY751095.1, read on the forward strand.
AAAAGTGGGTTAACCAAGTGAACAAGTGTCATGAGAACTTGTCATTGCTGAAGTGTCTGTCTCAACATACCATGCCTGATAGTTTGTGTATCAGTCCTCTTCGACTCACCGGGAGGGCGCATGAGCACATCCTTGCTTCTCCTCCTAGTAATCAGAACGATTTCCAAATTGCACACTGTAATTAACAGTGCAGGTACCACAAACTGCATTATGGAAATCGAAGTTATCCAGAGCTGCCACTTCTGGGGAGTTTTTAGGTCTATCCAGCATTGAGGAGTCCCTGGAATTAAAGAGATACTTAATTATGATAAGTAATTTAAATTATATTTTTAGCAGTAAATTATAATCGTGGAAAAATCCATGATTATGATACTTCATTTTCAATTAAAAAACAATCCAGCCTGTCAGTTATAACATAAGCCTAAGCCTTATGGAAATTTGGGAAGGGCATAACTTTACCCTGTGAATAACATAGTTCCTTTTATTACGGAGAGCAGCGTGCAGCAGCTACTATCGCACATTCAAAGCGGATCCTGAGTGATATCACCCTTTAGTACAATTTGAGGGGGTTTCATACGGAGAGGTCGTTCCGGCAAATCATAGCACAGAAATGGTAAAGCCAACGAAATCATTGTTCTTGATAAAGAACAGAAGCTTAACGTATATTTATCGCGTACCCTTTTTACCTAATACATACACAATAAAATTCAATGTATTTTAAGTATTCTATTCATGATAAAAACCCCGAAAGGTTTATCTAGATAAGTATTGATCATGATAATTACCAAAAGATTTACATACCGTGGAACTTCTTTACATCATAAATGAATAATGTCGGCAATGATGCTATTGCGCTGACTCCCCAGGCCCCGAATATCATTACTCGAGCTCGTGTCCCTGAAAAATTACGAAAATGTTGGTGTAATAAATGAATGGCAAAAATTACTGTGTCAATAATTGAGAGAGAGAGAATATTTTATTTGTAACTTAATCAACAAAAACAAACATGATTTAGAAATAAAATAAAAGATACAGCTTCTGTTGATTAAAGTCACAAAACGGTCTCTGTCTCAGCATAAGCTAGTTGTTACCACGTAACAACCAACGCTGGTCTTCCGACAGAGCCGTTTGGTGACGTCACGGAAGATAACACATAAGACACATAAAAAATATAACAATAAAAAAAAAACAATCTATGGCAACGGTTGACAAATACAAAATACATACAATACAGATTTCAAGAAATTATACACATAACAAGAACTCAGGAAGAGACGCTGAACTAAACTTAAGTATTATACCTAATTTCTGTAGACACCGACAATTGGATTTCAGCAAGCGTGGCCCTAACCATGCTATATCAGTCGGAAAAATCGTGAAACAGAATAATTCTAAACTTATATTCATAAGCTCTTTTAGTCGTTCATTTGTTAATTTTATCGCGTGTGTTTTAAACCATTATTTTGTTTTGACGTACAGGCACCTCTGTCTTTTGTTTTATAAAAAAATTCATGGCCTAACAATCATACTTAATAGAGCGTAATTTTGTTTTACGACTCTGTAGGTCTATTACTATCAGCACCACATCAGATTATAAATCTCGGGTAAAGAGGAATGTGTGAGAAAATAAAACGTACTAAGGCAACAAATCGTTATTCTTGTGTTTGTGTTTTATTATTTTACTGTCTTTGTAATAGTTTCAGCGCGAAGAAACCGTTTGATTACATCCTACACTTACAGTATAATCCAGGCGCTACACCTTTCTTACATTAAAATGATCGAAATTTCAAAATGACAGTCCTTGAGCAAAGTTACGGGAGCATAGTTCTAAATAAAAGATTATGAACCAACGCGGTAGGTATACGCTACCCAAAGCTGGAGTGAAAGGAAGCTGAGTATGCGGTACATAAAAAATGTCCGACGGGATGACATGCGAACCCTGCCGAATTTTATCGCTACCGCTCTGGTTAGCGTAGATCGCGTAGGTTTGAATAGGTCTTAATAAATAACGCATCAAAAAACGTCATACCATTCTTGTCCATTCAGTCATCTCGCAAGCATCGACTCAGCACGAAACAGAGTCTAAAAGATCCTTTCAAATAAAGTGTTTTGAGTCAGGAGTTGGTTTAATCCTGACCAGAAAGAAACTAATTATAGGGCTATGGTCTAAGTAGCTAAGCTAAGGGATATGTAATTATCACCAATATTACTCACAGCTTCTCAAGAAGTTCATAGGGTTTTTGATGGCGTCACATCTATCCACGCTTAGTGCCACCAACACATATGACGACCCGTACAGAACTGCTGCCTGAAAGGAAAAGAAACAATAAAAAATTTAAACCAGCCATTCTGGCAAATATGCGAAATTAAACAAGTTACCATGGATCAGTTGAGCTACCTGTAGATTGTTTGCAACAGTCTGCAGTTAGCTCAATTGTTGCAATTGTAAATAATTTATTTATATTATCATGTTACTTGTAAGCCTCTGTCAACTTTGAGAAACAGAGTTTTTTTCACATTCTGACTTAGGTCAACAAAAGAAGCCTTCTTCTACTTCTACAACTTCAAGTTGTTTAGAATTTCCTGATATTTTTAAGAAAGTGAGTCCTCGCTTGAGATCTAATCTGTGATATGAGAGGCCAGAGGGGGGATCCTAGAAAAATACATGCACGAGCAGCTTATTTTACAATACGAACACAACTTCCTTACTTTATTTTAATAAACCGGCCAAGTGCGAGTATACTCGCACGCGGAGGGTTTCGTCCCATCGTTCAAACCTTTTTTCTCAAACGAAACACTCAAAACACCAACTGTATGGAGACCCCCATAAATTTTCTAATTTTTTTTATTTTAGTAGGTATTCATTGGTATTGAAGTTGAACTGTTACTTACTTAAAGAAAGTTTCATGTGTCTACCTAATAAAGTTCAAGAGATCTCTCGACAAAATTAGAGCAAAATAACAAAACAAATCGTGTTTTTTTATAAGAGCCCTTTAATTTTAATCTATATCATATTTTAGTTCTTGTTGTTTAGCGGCAACATAAATTCACATTTTGTGAAAGTTTCAATTGTCTAGCTCTTACGGTTCATGAGATAGAGCCCTCTGACAGACGGACGGACAGTCAGCGGAGGCTTAGTAATAGGGTTTCGTTTCAACCCTTCGGGAACGAAACCCTAAGAATTATCGAGACTTAATGTGACTTGATAAATGTGTTGTCTTACCTGTAGAAATTTTACACATTTACACATCCCAGCGCCAGACAGCTGGATGATGTGTAACTTCTGTAGCACATCCGGCACGCACAGCACTCCCACGCATAAGTCTGTGTATGAATAATTAATCAGAGTTTTATCAACAAGAACAAGATAATTCGATGTTTGTGATCTTATGAAATGGATGAGTTATTTTGATATTTGATCCGGATGCTGCAGTATGTACATAATGTTGATTAGACTTTTTATATAATACAAAAAATGCCGTATAATGTATGTATATGTCGTGGCCATATCCTAGAATTGATCACTTCATGATGTGACCAACCATTTCAAGAAATGGTAGAATTTCATGAAATGGAAAATACGCGCTGGCCATATCATGATGTAGTCAGGCCAGATCAATGAATAATCAGCGTTTAACGATATGAAAAGCTAAACGCACGGCTACTTCATGATAAGGTCAAACAATATCATAAAATAGTTACATTATCCACCGTTAGAGGCGCTGATATTGTTTTGTTTTGTTTTTGACATCTGTGGTTTTTGAGTGTTTGTTTGTTTCTGTTCTGTGATGCATCATGTCGGCGGACAATTATTTAGTAAAAAAAGCGAATAATAATGTGCAAATAGAAGACAAAAATGAAGTAAGGAGCCGTTACGATAAAAAAATACAGGAATTTTAAAAGTCACTCGAAAAACGAGCATAACGTCTAAACTGAAAGCCAACTGCATTAAGCAATTTTTAAATATAAAGTTCCTTCCTAATTCGAATTTTTCATTAAACCTTTTCATCATCATCATCATCAGCCTATATTAGTCCACTGCTGGACATAGGCCTCCCGTGATGAGCGCCATAGCCTTAAACCTTTTAATGTCATGGAATAACTACATAAATGATATGGCCAAACGTTGATGGAAATATCATTAAACGTTGATGCTTAAACGATATAGTCAGTTTTAGCTGGCCATGTCATGAAATTCTACCATTTCATGAAATGGTCGGTCACATCATGAAGTGATCAATTCTAGGATATGGCCACGACATATACACTGCCCAACCAGCAAAATTGTCCTATACAAATATAAGATATTTGTATAGGACAATTTTGCTGTATCTCAAAAACATCCTATAATTTTTTTTTATTCATTTTGTACAACGTTTGAACAACATGTTCATGACAGTTGGCTAAGTATAATACATATTATAAAGGTAAAATAACAAAACAAGAGAAAATTTCTGGTACCTACCTAATTACAAAATAAAAGAAAATAACATTTATGAGAAATAGCGTAAAAAAACCGCTAATTATTATTACTAACTAACCTATTAGTTATAATATCATAAGAAATTAAGTTGCCATTTAAGCGCGTCGTCGCTAACTTAAATAGCAACTTTTAGCCTCACTACTATTTGGGTATGTAAGGATCTGATGCTTAATGAGCGTATTGATATTGAGCTCACCTAAAACCTGCTGGCGCTCAGTCTGGTACCGGGCATATTCCATCAGCACGTGGTACACGTCCTCTGGCTTGTCACACGCTTCGATTCGATGATGGCACTTTGCCATTAAATAGGCGAACTTTCTGAGTGGCATGTGTCCGGAAAGAAGTCTGTGTGCCGTAACAACATCTCTCAGGTACTCGGCAAACGAGTAGGCTGGCTCTGTATTATTTTATACCATATCTCTTTTTCCCTCGATCGTACATCAAAATGTTCACGCTAATAATCATAACAAATGCTTCTAAATCTTGGCAGAAGGTCGGTATAATTAGGTAGATTGCCGATTTCGCTAAACGGTCAGTCTCCTCGTTCCCGGAAAGGCCATTGTATGACGGGATCCATTGTAAAATTACATCGATATTGTTGTCATTCAAATACTTAAGTTTACGCAGTATGCTACGAGTATAAGCTAGTGATAATGCATTTAGTTTCAGTAGTACATCTTTGTAAATGTTGTAATGCACTTTTGCAATCACTTAATACAATAACTTTTAGGATAGATAATTCATTGTGTTGAATGTAATTTAAAGCTTCTAAGATTCCGAATTACTCCATCGTCATAATTGAAATTGAAAAAGGAGGTGTTTCTATAGTATTCACACAAGACAATTCACACAGCATTATTAACCCCAATAATATGCTTACTCCAACAAAGTGAACGGTTAAGCCAAATACCGAGGTATTTAATATTTATATCACAAGATAGTAAGCAATTTACTTCCAACTCAATTTGATGATGTCTGCGTCCACAGCTAAATAAACAAAATGTTGACGTTTGTACTGAAATATCTAAACCGATTGAATCTATATATATATATATATATATCTATATATATATATCATTCAACGCATTTTGCACATCCGATACACACATAAATCTATCTTTTTATGACTAGCAAAAACAACAAAATCATCAGCATATTGTGCAATTTCAGTACAAACCCTTCTACAAATTTCATAACACACGATACTAAAATTCAATGGAGAAGCTGGGTCCCCTTGGGCTAAGCCTTTCGAGGTCCATCTGACCATGTTTGATTCATTTGACATTATATTATCCCTATTCATCAGAACGACGTTCACTTAAAAATTCCCACAAATAATTGCTAATCCTCGAACCGACATTCAAGCTATCTAAAATGGTCGTTATTTTATCTATATGTTCCTGTTTCATAACATCGGAACCCTGAAGTTTATTCTGCCTGTAGCCCTTATCCATCTCATTCGGCGCCACATCTCCCTCACAGAAGTATTGTTATCAATAGAATCACATAATTTATTACCAATTTGCAGACCTTGCTCGTGATAATTCGGACTTAGCACTTGAGTTCTTGTTTTATCACCTAGTTTAAGACCTAGTTTCTTGGCTTAAACGGCTGTAACTTTTGAGTGCGTTGACTTAGAAGTTTTATTTATATTGCGGCTTCAAGTGGACTTCAAGTGGACTTATGGACTTGAGTATTTAACGTTAATTTCAACTCGATACACCCACGCGTTTCGGAGAAAATAGGGTTAACAGACGGACAGACAGACAGACAGACGGACAACAAAGTGATCCTATAAGGGTTCCTTTTTTCCTTTTGAGGTACGGGACCCTAAAAATATTCAAAATATCTTCAATGTACAGAATTGGACCTGTTACAGATTTATTATAAGTACTTATAAATGTTGGGATAGGTACCTTTATTCAATGCCGAAAAGCTAAAAAGAGGATCAATGACAATCTCTCAATTGCGCTTATAGAAATACCTATAAGAACGAAGAGTATAATAACAAGCAAAAAGACAGTGGTAGTGATTCTGTTGCCCTGTTTCACTCTGATACATTTGGCACAAAAAGTAAAGCTTACTAGAATAGTCCAAAAATTTTGCCATCCTTTTTTAAAATGATCGAAAAAACAAGGGCACGGTTGCAAAAAAAGTTTAGTTACTAAATAAATAAATCATACTGGACAATTCACACAGCATTATCTAGCACCAAGCTAAGCAGAGCTTGTGTTATGGGTATAGATAACTGATATACTTAATGCAATACACTACATAGATAGTTTTTATATTTTTTATCATACATAGAAAACATCCAGAACGCCCTGGATACATGTGTGCAAATCATACAAACATTTGTCCCGAGGCGGGAAGCGAACCCGCAACCTCCTACGTCGCAGGCAGACCTTCGCCCGCTGCGCCACAGAGGTCGTCGTAATTTAGGTTTTGATGCAACAGAATCTACGAAAATATGTCTTCTTGGTAGGAGGTAGCTCTGATTCGACCTAACTTATTGATACAATAGAGTCTGTTATCTTATCCTATATATGATATCCTATCCTATAATTGGCAGATAAATAAGTAATAAACGAATTATGAATCTATCTAGAATAGCAGTCCTGAGCCACTTCCATCCATTGACTCCCTGCGACCGCGCAATGTCTTCGGTCCATCGAGTGGGTGGCCACAGTCCGTTTCGCATTGCATCGTGGTCGCTACTTGTAAACCTTAGCTCCCCAACAATTTATAGGTTCTGCGAGATATAAAGACACCTAACAGCCACTTCAACATTCTGAGAGCTGCCGATACTTTCATTCTTTAACGGATTTCCGTATTCCGGATTCTCCGAAACTACAAGCATAGCTCTTTCCATAGCTCGCCGAGCGACTTTGAGTTTATGTAGGTACAGGTTCCTCCTTCTCGTATCCATCGCAAAACAAACCCCAAGACAATCTGAGTCTAATCATCTTAGCAAACAATGAAAGACGACATAATTATAGACTAGATGTCTACCTATGATCTAGATGTTGGCAACATTAATATTACACTCGATTTAACTCATCATAATAACAGATTTAACGTAGGCTAACCCTTATTCAAACCTTTCGTCAGTTAGACGTTAGACGTATTTAATTTAATTTATTTATTCAAGGCAATGCCAACAAAACACTTTTAAAAGAAACGTAGTGCAAAGATTATAATACAGAGTGTGCTTATTAACAGGCTTAAAATGTTGCTGATTTAATTTACAAATAGAAATATTAATGAGTCAAATATATTAAATGAGGTCAAATATAAAATTTTCGACTTCAACGGGACTTGATTTCATAGAAAGAGGCTTACGCACTATAATAACAAAAACATTAATGAGGTCCTTTGTTTTATCTGGTATCTAGACAAAATAATTTTTGATACTAACAATGTTCCCCTTGATAAAGGGGCTGATAACAGCCCGATAACAAAAGCTGTTTCGTTGGGCGAAATCCAAGAAAGGAAATGACATCCGATCGATCATGTTTTTCTTTGCTGAAAAAGAGAAACAATTTTGATTGAACCTCGTTGGTTGTGACTTAGCAAACATTCTGTTATGTTTTATCTTAAATATTTATTTAATATGCATTATATTATACATATATTAGACATAGACAGGGCGCTATGGCGCTCATTAGGTAAGGCCTATGTCCAGCAGTGGACTAATATAGGCTGATGATGATATTATATAATAGGTACTTACCTATGAAATCGTTTTTTTACTCTATTTTATTTTGTACATATTTTTTTTAATTCAACAGTTATATACAAAATTGATTTACATTCCGAACGTAGCATTACTGCAAAGATTTAAAATGCAATAAATACTATGTTTGGGCAGGTTCATCCCCTAAAACATAAAACTTAAAAAAACACATTTCATGTGTTGTTGCTTTCAATGCTTAAAATTAACAAAGAATATCTTTATTCACAAAGAAAATTACACTAGTATTTACAATTGAAACAATTGAGCTAACTGCTGACAGTTGCAATCAGACTATGTACATATAGCTCAACTGATCCATATCAACACCAGTCAGTTAAATTTATTGTATCTTTTTAATATGTGAGTTTTTTTTTAAATAAAAGCTATACATACTTTTCACGATGTTGTCCGGTTACACATACAAAATTTTACGGAAATTGGATCTGCAGTTCCAGAAAAAAATATAAAAATGTGTGAGTTGAAAAATCAATTTTCTCAAAATTCTCCATACAAAACGGCAATTTCATAGGTAATGACCTAATATTTAAGAATCGGTGAGGTAGACATTTTATTTTTCTTAAAACAAATTCAACAGCCATGTCTTACCAGTTCTAACCTTAATAATCTATGTAACGTACGGCCAATAAGAGATTTACATTTTATAAAAAAATACCGACAGTCTAACATACAAAATCAAACAACAAAATATTAGAAAGGTACAGTTAATTAGAAGAGTGAGATACAATTCAAATGTAATATGTTCAAATGTAATATGTTCAAATGTACTATGTAATAAATTTAAATTTACTATTTATTTGTATTATACATATATAAACCAAACATTATATTTAAAGAAAAACTATTACTACAACTATTATACAGTATCCTCCTGCAGAACTTTTAGAACATCTATTTTAATATGTCACTGGTGTGAAATTGTATAATATAGTCTTTGTAGCCTGATAACAAAAGAGTAATGTGCATTGTTAGTGCCGTGGCGAAGAGTTTGGTATCACATATTAAATTACTTTGGATTTAATGATACAAAACAGCAACACTGCTATGGAGAAAAAAAGAAACAATTATTTACAAAAAGGGATCTACTTCAATATAAATGATGCCGACGGGGAATGAGCTTAAAGTTAAAGCATACCTCTCTAAACCACTTAACAAGCAACAATATCTGCGTCGTAGTTTTGGCAACTAAATATATGAAAGAAATAGAAACTTACGTAATAAAGTCTAAACTAGTGATTTATAAGAATAGTTATCTCTTTTACCAAAGTTTTTGAATTCCAACTTGGTGCCACTGGACAGTTTTGGCACGAAACGGAAGCTATGCGGGTTAAGCTGAAGCTACAAAAACATTGTGCGCTTTTGTTTACAAAAATAATAAAAAAAAACATTTTTTCATGAAAGTGTGAACATTCTCATATCCCTTACCCAAATTAAGGCATTTTGGTGAGACAGGTAAATTGGTTTGCTCTGAACTGAGACTTGCGAAAAGTTGCGTGGCATTTTACAATTCACAAACAGCATCGGAATTTAAACCTTTCCGATGCTGTTTGTGCTGTTTGAAATGAAAATTGGATTACCTTAATGGAATTTGTGTTCAAATAAACAATTATACAAATCTCTAAACAGTTGGAAGAAATGATTTCAGTAGCCACTGAAATCATTTTTCCTATCTCTCGGTTGATCAATAGTGGCATTATTCATTACATTATTTAATACTACTCAATAATTCATCCGCGATTAGAGGAAGGGTCGGGACTTTTTTGTGCTTTTTAGGGTTTCGAGATCGAAGATCGGTTTCGAAACCCTTATGGTCTCGCTTTGTTTGTCCTTTTTTCCCTCTTTAATATCTCAGCTACCACCGCTTAATAGCTGCGGTAGTACAACCTACTTCATGTTGACCTAGAATCATGATATTTGGCAAGAAACAAGGTATTACAATGAAACGGAACCCTTAGTGCGCGAGTCCGACTCGCACTTGACGTTTTATTTTTTCTTCATAATCTGTACAGGCGCGCGAAATGTATTACTATTTTACAAGTATTAACTTGAAATTTTAAATAATAGATAATACATCTCGTGCGGCCTGTACAGTTACGAAGATAATATCTACTGTGTATTTTGGTCGAGGGAGAGAATCAAAAATTAAGATTTTTTGGTTAATAAACTACAAATTTACGGTTTTCAGATTTTTCTCGTTATTTGTGCTATATGACCTTGCTTCTTACCAAATTTTATGATTCTAGGTCTACGGGAAGTACCCTATAGGTTGTGTGGGCATGTGATTCCCTTGGAAATTTCAAAATATTCGGATATAAACGGCTGTAACTTTTGAGTGCGTTGACTTAGAAATTTTATTTATATCGCGGCTTCAAGAAGTTACAGATTCGAGTACTTCACGTTAATTTAAACTCGATACGTCCACAGGAAAAATATAGAGAAGTCTGTAAAAAGTTAGCTTTTTGAGAAATGGTCACAAAGAGGGGGTACAATTTTCAAAAGGGAGGGCTACCCCACTGAGTGGGGTATCAAATGAAAGGTATCGGTTTGGAAATTTTAAAAAAGTTTTTCAAGCTTCTGTAGGTATCACACTTTTTAAATATATTGAAAATAGTCGAAAAAATACCCATTCCCCCTATCTTCGATGTTTGCTGAGCGATCCATTTGAAATGTATGAAGTGTTTGTAGATATCGATCTATATTTTACAGGAAAAATATATCCAAGTCTGTAAAAGGAACACTTTTTGAAAAAAGTTCAAAAGTAGGGAGGGGGATAATTTTCAAAATTGGGAACTACCCAACTGAGGGGTATTGAATGGAAGGTATTAATTTGGACATTTCAAAACAGTTTTTTAAATTTCTGTGGGTTTCATACTTTTTGAAATATTTTGAAATTAGTCGAAAAAATACCCCCCCCCCCCCTTTCTCCGGAGTATGCAGAGCGATCCGTTTGAAATGTATGGAGCGTTATAGACATGAATCTATACTTTGCAGGAAAAATATAGAGAATAAGTCTGTGAAAAGAACACGTTTTGAAAAGTGGTCAAAAAGGGAAGGGATAATTTTCCCACTGAGGGGTATCAAATGAAAGGTATCGGTATCGGTTTGTAAATTTCAAAACAGTTTTTCAAATTTCTTTAGGTTTCATACGAACTAAACATAATTTAATGAAGACATGAAAATAAATACGAATTTATCTGTCTCACCAAAATGCAGTTTAAAGTTTTATCTTCATTTAAATGCAGAATAGATAAGAGAAAGCATGCTTTGTTCAGACAGGTTTAATTTTAAAAACAAATTAAGTGGTTTGGACGCATGTGTGATAAAGGCTTAACCTTTACAGACAGATAAATTCGCATTTATTTTCATGTCTTCATTAGGTAGGTACCTACATATTATGTAGGTAGGTATTGTCTTATTATACAGGTATTGTGTAGATATAACATACAGACTACTATTTTCTTGGTGAAATGCATGCAAAGCTAATTTAACTATAAAAAAAATTGGTTGTCTGTAAAGTCGGTTTACTGACGATAGTTGAAAGTGACAACGTCTTAAGAAAATACTGATGGAATGGTAGCATTTGATACTCGATCAAAACATGTAAATGTACTATAGTATAGCAGCTGTCCACGCAGACGCATCGCTCACTCAAGTAGGAGAGAGACGGATGTCGAGCGCTCTCGCTTGCATTTCAAGCCTTACATGGAACGCCTCTGAGCGAGGTAACGCCGCATGACGTCATAGCGAGGTAACGCCGCATGACGTCATGTTTTTTCGTGCGTGCAGCCGGCTCTATCGAATTATAAGACGTTGTCACGTCAAAACTCTTACCCGCAATAGCAAGGTGCAAGATGAAGAAGTTCATGCGAGTCTTCCTGATGTTGGGGCATAGCAGAGCTCTTATCAACGACGAGTTGAGGACCATGATGGCGACGAACAAGATGCATGACACCGTGATCTGGATGGTCTGGAACTGTGAAGGTAATAATCAGTTCAGATCTCACAAAACTTGTTTACTAGACATCGATCTAAGTAAAAAGGGGAGATGATGTCCTCTCAAAAGTGGAAAGTTCAAATTAGGTGCAATTAGGTCCACCCACCTCAGTCATAGTCGTACTTCGTCGAATCGATTCATAACATCGCAAAAACGTGACTAGGAACAAGAAACGGCTTGATCCCTATCAGCATTAAATTGATTTAATGCCTTAGGTGGTTTATTGTGATGACACCTAAACTGTGATTTTGAATGCTTAGGTAAGTCTATTTTTTAATATACGATTGATAATATCAATCTTATACTAAAAATCACCTAAGACATTCAAAGTTAAAATCACACGAATCACACTAATATAATAAATGCGAAAGTTTGGATGGATGGATGGATGGATGTTTGTTACCTCTTCATGCCAAAACTACTGAACGGATCGGGCTGAAATTTTGCATACAGATAATTTTAGGGCTAGAATAAAACATAGGTGATTTATTGTGATTAGGTGAAACTGTTATTTTTATTGTCTATGATTTTTACTGTGATTGATATTATTTAACGTTCTTTAATAATTTTTGTGATCCAAGAAAGAATCCTGATTTATTTGTACATTAGACATTTATTCACAAAGAAAATTATACTAGTATTTACAATTGAAACAATTGAGCTAACTGCCGACTGTTGCAAACAGTCTACAGATAGCTCAACTGATCCATATCAACGCCAGTCGGAAGCGTCCCCAAGACGCTGGCTGCATTGCCACGCTGTATGGCAATGCTGATACGCTGTGCCAGATATTCACCAGCTCTCGGGTCACGCGTCGCTTCGACCAGACGCTCAGATAGTTTTTTGAAAACCCGAAGAGCCTCGGTACCCCACGGACCTAGGGTCTCGACTCCAAGGGGAGCAAATGTGTAGGCTCTGTCGAGACCTGCATATTTGCGCCTCTTGAGATCTTCGGCCAAATCTGCCGCCGCACCCGCCCTCACGGATGTCCTCGGAAGATGGGAAGGCGCAAGTGTGTCGACGCATGTAGCGTCCCACACAATGGGCCTCCCCAACTCCCATGGGACTAGTGTCATACCGTCGGGCCTCTTACCATCGTCACGCAACAGACCATTCGGTTCGAGAATAGCTGGTACGTTAACGGTGACAAAGGCCCGCCGGATGATGTCGTTAAGGCTAGCGTGGCGAGATATCCGACCAGCGGCCCTAGTGCACGATAATCCGTGATGACCAAGCTGTTCGACAGCAGTACCGCACTGGCATTGATGAGGCGCGCAACACCTTGCACCCAACCGGAGACATGTTGCGATACGGAAAGTTACGGGATCCAATAAAGTACCAGTGTTATATGAAGGAAATGCTTGCAACCAATGTCCTGACTCCCATTTAGAAACGGACAGGAGGCGGGCACGATCTGCAGAGCTGGAGCACGTTTGTAACAAACAGTTCCGTGTCAACTCACACAGAGGCCCGTCCCATTGCCGTTGGGACAAAAGTGATTTTGGGGGAGCAGCATCGGGGCAAGCACTATGCCAAGCCGTTCGAGCTTCGTCTAAAAATGAAATTTTCAATGACATTCCAGGTGGGACCAAAAGAGAAGGATTTAATAATTTTTCAACTAAAGAACTAGTGCTGTAGACAGAAGACAAGAACGCTGGTAGGGCTACACTTGAAATTTTGCGTATACCAAAGCCTCCCAATTTGACAGGCATTTGTACATTGTCTTTTATTTCATGAAGGAACAAATATCTGTTCTATCTTATCGAAGCTTTCATTGCTAACTGTACCAAACAATTCCGTTTATTCCATGGACCCTTTGGGAAAGGAAATACTATTTATTTTATAATGTCGTGAACCCGTTGGGAATCAATGTATGCATCTAAGTTTTTTGGAAACAATGGAGTCGTGGACCATTACTACCGTGTTAACTTCAACAAGTTTTGACATACGCGATAGCACAATCTAATCAGCTCTCAAAGTACGATGACGAACTCCGAAATACCCAATAACTACTATTAAACCTTTCGGGCTTTATTGCTTGGTTAATCCACCTGAAGCTTTAGCGGGCGGGTTACAAAACTTATCCTTTAGACGATTTGATGTATATATCCTTTATTTACCAGATTAGCATTCTGGAAAAATCTTGGAAAATTCGTTGAAGTGAATGATGACGATCGAGTGTAACATTCAATGAGGTGGAGTTGCACGGGTCCTAAGTAGGTATAACTTGGTGCGCAAATCTGATTTCTTTTGCAAAATGCATTGAACTACATACCTTTAGTTTTTGTGAAATATTATTTTAAGGGATTTTCTACTTTAAGCAGTACTTATGTATGTGAACACTCACATAAGAATGGTATTTAGAAGAGATCGTCGCGTTATTGAGCGTTATTGAGCCGTTGACGGGCCGCTGGGTCTCGTCCTCCTCCATCATCGTCTCCATGCTCTTGACGTCCTCCATTGTCCTGGAAAAAGTAGAATAACCAGGTTAGAATTAAGATATTGAATGCCTAACAACTTATTGACCACGGGTAACTCGTAGTTGCAATGCAATGCCTTAGAGAGACTAGTCGCCCGCCTCAAATGATGACCATCGAGCCACATTTGCAGCCACGGCGGTCCAGTCTCACGTAGGCTAGCCATTTTCGCCGGTCATGTATTGTATGGGGCACAAGTACCTATGTGCGCAACACAGGTAGTAACTTCTTCACTCTCATAATCTATCAGGGTGATACACCGACACGGCCAGAAAGATGTCAGGTGCAGAACCAACGGCTTAACTTGCTTTTAGAGGCACGTAACAATGCATTGACGAAATAGAAATAGAAGCCTATTGCAGCGAACTCGACGTTTCTAACTAGTGAGAGACTGCCTGAACACAGATGCCGATTGAAGTATTGTGTCGGAGTCATAGGTTATCTTTGGATCGCTGAACCACTGGAGTGAGTAGGGTCTATCTACATATTATATTGCGAAGCAGCTACTCTTAATTTTAAAAAATCGAGTTCATGAGGAGTCATGACGTCACAACTTTTCTCTAACTCTCATGGTTTCGGATTTGTTCATCAACTCCCATCTCAAAAATCCACCCTGGCGGATGTGTTTTACGTAACCCTGTTTGAGCTTTGTTTTAGGTACCTACTATTCCACGATATGATGGTTACTAAGAAAATAAACTTTATTGGTACTGAAACTGATTGTTTCCAAAAGCGATCAATGCTATTATTAACTTAGCTAAAGAAACAATGAGAACTTTCATAGCTGCTGATTTTAAAATTCATTGTTTCATCAAATTCTTATCGCTTTAACACAGATTCGCCTATTGAGCCTTCTGATGAAAGTTGAGCATTGTAGCTACTGTACTTAGAAGCACGAAATACGAAGTTTCAGTAGACAGATCGCACGAAAGGAACGACCTTACTGCTGAATGTCACGTCGGACGTGACACTAAATGACACCACCTTTTAAAATAAAAAATCAAAAACGAACGGATCGGACATCATTCGTTCTATGCGATCCGCCATGCGTCAACTTTGGAATTTGTTTTTGTAGGTAGTTCTTGTCCACGCCCGTTGCCATGGAAACCATCAGTTTCCAGTGATTGTGAAAATTATCATGTGATGATGTTTTTACGGCGCACATCATCAATTCCTCGAGAGACAAACTTAAAATCAACCTACAACAACGAAAGAATCATCAAAATCTACCTAGTATGAATTGGCGAAGATATCACCAAAATTGCTGTAGCTAGTCGTGATTTTTCAAAGTAGGTATTATGTTGTTTTTAAGCTTGACGGGATAAATACCAATCTCTTGGGAATAACATTTTTATGGGACCAATTTGGGATCATTCTCTACACAATAGTGAAATAATCAGTAAAATCGGTTAACCACAGGCGGAGATATCAAGTAACCTATATACCTAGAGACGAATTGAGAGCCTACTTCTTTTTGAAGTCGTTTAAAAATAAGCCATCAGGTCCTAATCTGGGGCCGGCTTGCTTATGCATGGTACAAATAAACAAAGGTATGCTACTCCCGAGATCTTCCCAAGCCTACGTCACTGTCCAATTGCCACAAAAATGGGAGGTTACGTTCATTTGCCGGTGACTATCAAACTGAAACTGACTATCAAACTCAAAGTGAAACACTTGCGTTCTTGATCGGATAAATCTTTAAAATAAAATGGGTGGTTACTCTATCCGTAACTGTAAGTGTGAAGGGCTGTAAAATAAGGTTTTTTAAATTCCCGAAAAGAGAATCTGTGGTTGAAAAATGTTCCTGCGATTAGATAAATTTCATTTCAAGGGAAAAATTGATTTATCCGAGCTCATTTTAGCGTTGCTCAAATTATGGAAATTAAGTTTGAAAAATTTCATGGAAAATCTAAAACCTAGATCTAGATCTCGAAATGTCCCAGAACTAAAAAGCTTGAGAATCACCGTAGCGGATATGTCGTACGCTTTGGAAAACCTACGTGACCGCTGTTTCTCGGACATACCTTGTTTATTTGTACCATGGATTATGGATATTTAATTTACATAATTAAGGTTAGTGAGTTGTCAAACCATACAAATACTTACGTCAAAATTAATCAAAATTACACATTTAAAAATCGTCGTACAAGTGGGGCTTATTTTGTTTTAGGTAAATGTGATAATTATATCTATATGGTTGGTTGGTGAACTGGAGTAAACTGTCTATATTATTGTATTTGAAAATGGTTTATTTGTGTAAAGGATTTTACTCTACCTACATGGTAAACAGTTGTAATGACAAGTACCTACCTAAGTAGGTATGTAAATATGCTTGTGCAACGTGGCACAAGCATATTTACATAGCTCTTCCATTCAAATACAATGATTTAACAATTTAACTAAATTGAACCAAAAAAACTCTAAAAAAAGGAACCCTTATAGGATCACTCTGTTGTCCGTCTGTCAGCCTCCCTTTTCTCAGGAACGCGTAAAGGTATCGAGTTGAAATAAACCTATAGTTCGTAATCTCTTGGAGCCGTAATCAAAACAAAACTTCTTAATCAGCTCAATCAAAAGTTACAGCCCTTTATGTCCGAATATTTTGAAAATCCAATGCACACACAACCTATAGGGTACTTCCCGTTGACGTAGAATTATGAAATTTGGAAAGAAGCATGGTAAATAGCACAAATTTAATAAAGGGAAAATCCGAAAATTTAACATTTGTTAACTCACAAAAATAAGCTTTTGATTGTCGCCATGAACCTAGACCTAAAGGTTACTTTCCGTTGAACTAGAATCATACAATTTGGTTGAGGCAAGGTCTTATATCACAAGTAAAGGGAAAAATCCGAAAGCCGTAAATGTGTAGTTTAATTTAATCACAAAAAAAAACTTTGAGTCTCGCTATGTACCAAAACAAAACCTATAGGGTACTTCCCGTGGACCTAGAACCATAAAATTTGGCAAGAAGCAAGGACATGTCTGGGTTCTGGGCTCCAAAATCCCGGGGTGGTCAAGCGTCTTGTCCTAGTTGCCAAATTTTAGAGATGGCAACTTTACCCATACTTAACCTTCTATTCACTCTGTTGCCACAGCTTTTGATACGTAATTTACATTAGGTACCTACCTACCTACTTGTAGATTTGAGATCAATAAAAATTATGGTTTTTGATATAATAGTCCGTAAGACCTCACACCACATTTGATTTCTTGTCAATAAATATTGCTTCGGTACAATTCGCTGAAACACGACGCCAAGCAAGTGAGTTTTAGTTTTTTGTGTCATGATTTGTTTATGAATATTTCACATGGAGTTTGGCTAGTGTGTAGGTAGCTGGCTGTGCATATCCATTGTGTAAGAATACGTTTATTGCCTGAAATTAATAACAGTGCCCTCTAGTAGGAGAGACATGCACCAAGTAATATAGTGGAGGAGAACCACGGTATTTACGTTTGGCCACGGTTCACTAAAACTCATTTGGTTTGCAGTCTGTTTTAATTTCTAATAGATGGCGCGTTTGTCCCACGAGGGCATGGACTGGCAAACTTCCAAATCTCTTCGATTGGTAACCTATAGGCTGTGCATAGCCATTCTTGTTAACTAACTACATTACATTAAATAGGACTAGTTTCTGCCCGTGGCCTCGTTCGGGCTATTCTTAGATAAAATGATAGATAAAAGGACCCGCGACCCGTGCACCCACTGGTTTCACCCACCGGTGGGTGTAGGGGTAATTCCTGTTTACCCGTGTACCCACTGCGATATGATCTATGGTTGGAATTAATTATCGATGAAAAAAATAAAAAATAATACGATATCTCGCCATGCTAGCCTTAACGACATCATTCAACACTGCAGCATATAATGCAAAGGTTGTAGGTACACTTTAGCGGATAAAATCTGTATTGCAGGCAAGTTATAAGCAGGCACAGATTTAGGTACCTAGTAAGTACCTAACCTACAGTAAGAAGTTCTTAGAAACTTACTTTTATCCTGCATTTGGCGATCACAGTAGGTACTTACCTACCTCTTGCAGGGATTTCTTCCCACGTTATAAGCTTTATAAATCTAAGGCTACCTATGAGCTGGCTAGTAGGTAGTTGTTTCTGTGAGTAGTAGGTAGTTGCCCTAGCTAGGCCAGTGTCAGTGAGTCGGACAGCAGTGGCTGTTCACTATCCCCCAAACTAGTTGGTAGGTAGGTAGGTAGGTACCTACTGGGTTTCTATATTATACGCCATTGTCGACCGGAACGTCGACGTACGACCGACACACGCAATCTGTAGCTATTCTATTACATTGTCTGGTGGGATGTTTTCGTGCCTACCTTCGTAAACGAACATGTGATTGAAAACACCAGATAGCATAGAAACCTTGGAGTAATGAAATACAAAAGTCAAGTACAAGTACGGACCTGCACCGAGGGTTCCCTATAAAGTTATACTTACCCTGATAAAGTCTCTCTATAAGGGATGAAACGTTGGTGTTCTTCCAACACAAACTAGGTTAAGTTAATCAGCTTACATTACTTTCATACTGGAAACATTATAGGTAGGTAAGTACTTGTGAGCCAAAAAATTGACACAGGCACAATTCCTTTTTGGTGATATTATTACTAAAACCGGTTTTCGCTTTTTTCCCTTTACATAAACTTAAAGATGCATTTACTTGTGCTATAGGACCTTGCTTCTTGGCTAATTTCATTTTTCTACGTCAACGGGAAGCACCATAAAGGCTTACGCATGAAGGCTAAAATAATTTTTAGCCTTCATGCGTAAAAAATAATTTTTCGTGATCGCAAAGGAACAAAACCTTCCCTTGCGGACATCAAAAATTATTATCGAGGGCGAGCCTGACATCATCCATCACTTGTTTTTTTTTAGGCAAAACTCTGCAACAAATAACTAAGTAACATCATTTGTCACTATGAAAGCGAAATAAGTGGTCAGCCAGCAGTGAAACCAGTTTTCCTGAACTCATATATGCTCAAACTGGACCAAATTGCATTTCGAATAATTAATTAAGTAATTGAATTATTGAAATAGTCAATAATTCACTTTACACATTTAATCGTGTGTCAAATCAAATTGATTCGGTACATTAGTCATGCATATCAAGTCAGAGGGCTTATGAGATTTCATTATTCAGGCTATTTAGTTTCTCCAACGCAAAATTTCGTGTTTTGTTTCGACCAACTGGCGTAGGTACTCAAATACAGAATATAATATAGCAGCAATTTGCAACAAAAAACCGAAACGAAACAATCAATTCTGTGCTTTGGAGAATAAAAATAGGACATCAGGTCAAATCTAAGTTTGTTACAAAAGTGATAATTATCTATGTGGTTGGTTGGTGAACTTGTAGTATATTGAGTGTTTGAAAATTGAAAATTCTTTATTTGTGTAAAATATGTTACTCTACATGATAAGCGATTGTTATGACTATGACATCCTTTTAGGTAATTGTTAAATGTTTAATTGTGCCAAGATGTTCTGATCTTCCATTCAAATAGTTACACATTTAAATTGTCTAACCATTTATGTACCTACATAATTTGGCATGTTTTAAAAAACTAACCAATTTCAAATTCTTCTAGAGGCGACATCTATGTACATAGTTTTTTTTTTTTTTTTTTTATTTGCATCAAAATAAAGGGACTTTGTCGCTTAGCGACCACATCGCCCTATGTACATAGTTAGAATTCGATTCTAATTTAGTTTGATGACACATGGATGAAACGATGAATGAAAGAAAGCCTAGGACTTGGAAACACGAAATACGAAGGCTTGGTTGACGGTTCGCACGAAACGATCAAGATTACTGTTGAACGTGCAAACGTGAGTTGCTTCGGACGCGTCCTAAATGACACCTTTCATTTCGGATCTCTACGAAATGCCTAAATCATAGAAGGGTCATCGAAAGAACGTATCGGTAATTCTTCGTTAAAATTGTAATTTTTAGGGTTACGAGATCGGTTTCGAAACACTTATGGTCTCGCATTGTTTGTCCTTTTTTCCTTCTTTAAAACATCTGCAACTGCGGCAGCTATCAACATGAAATTTAAAATAATAAATCATTTCGTGCGCCTGTACAGATTTAATAAAATAAATGAAAGCTGGAAATTTTCCATAGAAATTGTGATGTCGACCTAAGACACTGTTTGTTTATTTAGCACATAGAACATAACATCAACAGAATAAAACATTAACAACAATAATAAGACAAGAATAAGTCTTACTCCTGATACCGAGTAAAAGAAAACCACCACGTTTGTTTTCTTCTCACGACTAGCTCAGACATACATTTGCACGTAGCCCAGACAGCATCATCTAGCCCCAAGCTAAGCAGAGCTTGTGTTACAAGTTTTATTTACATGCCTTGTAATAGTTTCTCTGATCCGACGTTTTTTTAAAAAAGCATGTGACAATTCTAAATGAGACATCGAAATCTTTCAATTCATTTTCTTTTTCCGAGATCTTACAAACTCACAGGGAATCTGCTCCATTTTCATTCACCACGGTCACTTATGAACTAGTTTTTTGTGCTCGAATGAAGAAAAACCGCAGGAAACGCAGGAATCTTCACGGTACATAGGTAATTGTTAGAAATATTATTCATTATGTTGAATTCTGTTGAACACATGTTGAAAAGTTTTTGTGACATTGTGTTGAAAAGTTTTAAATTATAATTGGATTTGACTTTAATTATGTAAACTAAGTGCCAAGTGATCATCAACATAACCATCATCAGTCTATATCAGTCCACTGTCAGAGATAAGCCTCCCCTGACCAGCGCCATAGCGCCCTGTCTTTGGCTGATACCTACACGGTGCCACTAGTAATTAGCTTATGAGGTTTGTCTAGGTATTTTATTCCAGAACAGTCTGGTCCAGTTCAGCAAAAGCAAAACACATAGGAACTTAGCCACGAATTAGGTAGGTACGATACGAGTACCTTTCCATCTTCCATCCTTAGTAATAACAACCATTCTTAGTAATATAACCTACTTCTTTGGCTCAGCTCACATTATTACTAAGAATGAAAATAAATATCTACAATACTCGTTGTTGTTTCATATTTTTTTGTATTTTATTAGGTATTCTACTAATAATATAAATGCGAAAGTTCGTAAAAGTGTATGTTAAGAATGTGTGTTCATAATCCCCACGCTGGTAGAGGATCGCAGTTCTATGGTAGAATTATTATTTTTCTGCTGGGGGGCGCTGCATCGCCCGCCGGTGGATATCCCCTAGTCGCCTCTTACGGCACCCGCGGGAAGAGTTGGGGTGGTGCAAATTCTAAGCCACACATCAATCTAGAGTAACACATTGGCTAATCTTCTTTTGAAAAATAACCTCTGAGGGGGTTAAAAAAGTAAAGTAAAGTAAAGTTTCTATGGAAAATTATTATTCCTTGGTTCAAAATTATGTAACCTACAGAAATAACAGAACTGTTTAGAGATGTACAAACCAATGCATTTTATTTGATACCATACTCGGCGAGGTTGCCCGGGGTGGCAGGGGGTGGGGAAATAATTTTCAAAAGGGATTTTGAAAATTATTCCCCCACCCCCTCTTTAAAAGTGTTTTTTTGATAAATTTCAAAAAGTGTTCTACTTACAGAGTTCTCACTTTACAAAATTTATTATTATTTCAAACAGCTGCGGTAGTTGCTGACATATTAAAGAGGGAAAAAAGGACAAACAAACAAAGGGTTTCAAAACCGATCTCGAAACCCTAATAAATACTAAACATTAAACACAGCATTATTCAAACGTACCCCTAAGCTTACTAAAATTGTTTGGAACGTCGAACAGTGCTGGCTGGCTGTTGAAACTTTACTGTTAGAGCGACTAACTTGGAATTCTGCTAAATTCAGTTTACTCAAATACAATTCCAATGCTGTTTCAATATTGTTAGTTGTTGTGTCGCCAAGAATCTATTTCAAAAGTTTAGATGTCTCTCTGATAGTTTGTTTGCAAAATGAAGCCGTTGCACGTTTTTTATTTTTAACCCCCGACGCAAAAAGAAAGTGGTGCATTAAGTTAATGTGTCTGTCTATGTATCTGTGTATCTGTCTGTGGTATCGTAGCTCCCAAACGGAAGAACCGATTTTCGTAAAAAAAAAATGTGTTATAGATAATTTTATCCCGAGTGTTCTTTCCATGTTTTATGTCAATCTGTCGAGGAGTTTTTTAAAATTTTTATTTTGTTCTTGTTCTAACAATGTCCATGACTGTAGAGAGTGCCCATTTTAATTTATTCCTTTTATCGATTCGAACGTATTCCTCACCATCTTTATCTTGTGGCAGGGGTTGAGAAATACTAATACTTGTCTGCCTTTTGCTGGGTGCGTACAAAGGTTTCCGGGATGACAAGTAGCTTACAACCATTATGTCATCTAACTACTTGCCAAAATTCTGAGTTCCGTTCAGTCGCTTAGGCTTGATATAATATAGATCTAAATATAGATATATAGACGACCTCGGTGGCGCGGTGGGCGAAGGTCTGCCTGCGGCGCGGGAGGTTCGATTCCCGCCTTGGGACAAATGTTTGTACGATCTACAAATATTTGTTCCGGGTGTTCTGGTCGTTTCTATGTATAATAAAAATATCTATCTATGTAATGTATTATATTATGTATATCAGTCATCTAGTACCCATAACACAAGCTCTGCTTAGCTTGGGGCTAGACGATGCTGTGTGAATTGTCCAGCGTTATTTATTTATTATATAGCAGACAGATAGTTACTTCGAATTATAACACTGGTACTTTATTCGATACAACATTCAACACGTTCAGGTGCATAAAATTCTCTCTATGGTTGTTTGTAGCTCTTTGGTGGTGTCGAAACTTGTTACTTACTCTGCTTTTCAGTATAAGTTAACTAGTCTAACTGCTTGGTAACATAATAAGTCTATCTGCTCAGTGTTTGTAAAATGCATAAATTTTAACATTATTTTTATGCGGTAAAGCGGAGTCCGTTGTTATTTTGTTAAAAAAATTATTAAAATGAGTTCCGATGATTCTGAAAGTGAAAAGGAAATGAAAATTGACTGCACTCCACCAGATTTAAGATCAGAAGCTAAATTAGCGATGGAAAGGTTTTCCATCGCTAATTTAGCTTCCAGCAAAATCAAAAGAAAAATGAAATTTATTATGTAAATGGCCCTTTTTTATTTCCTTGCATTTTTTTAAGAAAAGTACTATTATATGCCTCGGCCGAAATGGCAATTGCCTGTGTCGTATCATTGACGTCCTAGCCTGCGGCTCGGCCTTCAAACTCATACTCGACCTGCAATTGCCTATTTCGCTGCCTTTGCAATAATGTACTATATCCGTTCACTGATGTGTCCTTTAGTAAGGTGGGTAAATACCTTACTTAAGGGCCTACCTTTGGCAAAATTGTCTCAAACCTGACGCAGAAGCCATCAAACAAGAAGTTGAAAAAACCTACCTTACTACCTACCACGCTAACGAAGTTGCGGTTGCTAGTTATACCTAAATGCGAAAGTTAGTGAAAAGTAAAATGTTTGTTACTTATGATCTCCAAAACTACAGAACAGATATAGATGAAATTTGGCATACACTTAGAACGTAGCCTAACATAAACAAAAGGCTACTTTCTATACCGAAAATATGCGCGCAAAGCCGCGGGTTGAAGCTAGTTTACTATAAAACTTCGAGCTACGGAAGCCACGAGTAGCTACGGATGCCCCGCCTACATGGCGTGTAAGCTGTCCCAACTTTTATTGTTTTATTTATTATCAGCTTGTATTGTTTCACTGCAGAGCAAGAACTTCCTTTCATATAAGGTAGTTATTCAACACAATAACATAAAGGGGAAAACTGGACAAACAAAATGAATTCCAGTTTCCCCTCGAAAAAATGAATTCCAGTTTTAAGGGTTTTGTAATTATAGTGATTAAGCCTCACATCTTTCTTTATAATTTTTAAGAAATCAAATTATATCGCAAAATTAATCAGAAGTTGAAAGCCAAAAATAATCAGAAGTTGAAAGCCAAAGTGCTGGTTGAACTGAACTCTACCACAGATATTATAATACTATACTAGACTCTACGATACATTTGGAGAGCCAACGCAGACCGGCGCGCGGCGTATTTCGAACGATATCTATCTATTACGGAGACATGGCTGCAAGACGACTGCCATCACAAGAACTGGCGATTGCTTCAAGCAATCTGAGTAATTGAATTGGAAATTGGAAATGAAGGGACCGTAATATCCGATACCGTAGATCTCAGTGTGCATTAATTACACTAAGTGTTGTGGCGGAGCGGGCGAAGGACCGGCGCAGAAGGTTGCGGGTTTTATTCCCGCCTCGGGACAAATACTCACTAACTCATAAACATAACGTCAAGTGCAAGTTAAACTCGCGCACTAAGGGTTCCGTAAGACCTTGTGTCTTGCCAAATTATCATGATTGGATTAAATGGGAAGTAAGTACCCTGTAAGTTTTGGTCTATGGCGAAATACAATAAGTTTTTTGTGTATAAACTACAAATTTGTGGTTTCTGGATTTTTCACTTGATTTGTGCTATAAGACCTTGCTTCTTACTAAATTTTATGATTCTAGGTCTACGGGAAATACCCTATAGGTTTCGATTTCCTTGGAAATTTCAAAATATTCGGATATAAGCGGCTGTAACTTTTGAGTGCGGTCCCTTTTTCCCTTTGAGGTACGGAACCCTAAAGAGCAGAGTCTATACATTTGCTCCCCTTGGAGTCCTTAGGTCCGTGGAGTACCGAGGCTCTTCGGGTTTTTAAAAATTATCTGAGCTTCTAAGAGACGCGTGATCCGAAAGATGGTGGTGCAGCGCATCAGCATTGCCAATTGCATTGGCAATGCATCCAGCATCTTGGGGACGCTTCCGACTGGTATTGATATGGGTCAGTTGAGCTGCCTGTAGATTGCAACGGCCTGCAGTTATCTCAATCGTATCAATTGTAAATACTTATTCTAATTTATTTCTGTTATTTGATTGTTATTTTCTTTGACAATAAAAAACGAATTAATAAAAAAAAAGAAACTATTTTTCCCCTTTTACATTTTGGCTTCTTTCAAAATAGAGAACTAACCAGTGTATTGTTATTTTGGGTTAGTGTAGGTACATCTGGTCCGAATTTCAAACTCATCCGCGGACGAGATGTCCTCTTTACTTTTGAGTAGGGGTACATCTCGTCCGAATCTAAAATCGGATGAGTTGTACCCTCAACCAAAAGTTCGACCCAAATTTTCATCGCACGAATTTAAAATTGTTATTTCAACCTATATTGCTCTGCAGATCGTGCCCGCCTCCTGGCCGTTTCTAAATGGGAGTCAGGACATTGGTTGCAAGCATTTCCTTTATATAACACTGGTACTTTATTGGATCCCGTAACTTTCCGTATCGCAACATGTCTCCGGTTGGGTGCAAGGTGTTGCGCGCCTCATCAATGCCAGTGCGGAACTGCTGTCGAACAGCTTGGTCATCACGGATTATCGTGCACTAGGGCCGCCGGTCGGATATCTCGCCACGCTAGCCTTAACGACATCATCCGGCGGGCCTTTGTCACCGCTAACGTACCAGCTATTCTCGAACCGAATGGTCTGTTGCGTGACGATGGTAAGAGGCCCGACGGTATGACACTAGTCCCATGGGAGTTGGGGAGGCCCATTGTGTGGGACGCTACATGCGTCGACACACTTGCACCTTCCCATCTTCCGAGGATATCCGTGAGGGCGGGTGCGGCGGCAGATTTGGCCGAAGATCTCAAGAGGCGCAAATATGCAGGTCTCGACAGAGCCTACACATTTGCTCCCCTTGGAGTCGAGACCCTAGGTCCGTGGGGTACCGAGGCTCTTCGGGTTTTCAAAAAACTATCTGAGCGTCTGGTCGAAGCGACGCGTGACCCGAGAGCTGGTGAATATCTGGCACAGCGTATCAGCATTGCCATACAGCGTGGCAATGCAGCCAGCGTCTTGGGGACGCTTCCGACTGGTGTTGATCAGTTGGATCAGTTGAGCTATCTGTAGACTGTTTGCAACAGTCGGCAGTTAGCTCAATTGTTTCAATTGTAAATACTAGTATAATTTTCTTTGTGAATAAATGTCTTTATTACTAAAAAAAAACCTATATTGTCAATTCAACCCACGATAAAATTTAACCTCATCCGTAGTACCTACATTTTCTCCAATAACGATTGGCACTCGACTCCAAGAATGACATTGTTGAAGGCGAGTGCCCTAACGACCAATTAAAATGTCGTCGCTTATCGCTTTTCAATGTGAAAATGAAATCCGTTCGGATACAATCAAGCCTGGAGAGGATTTGATTTTATATTTACTGTGCACGCGCTATTCCAGCATTTGCAGTTTCTGGTACAGAACTAGTAAAAAGAGCTTTATTTTTTCTTAATAGCTAAGTAGGTTACTATAACTAAACTATTAACATTAACGGAGCAGTTTTTGTCCGGTAAGAACCGCCTTTGATAGTGAAAACCTGGTACAGAACTACCTTTATGCAAATTTCCAGCCCGATCAGTAATTTTGACGTGAAGGAGTAACAAATTTTCAATCCAAGCTTCCGCCGTCATGAATTTCTAGCATCAGCCCAAGGCTTCGCACACGCTTTTCCGTAATAAAAAAAATTGGTTGTCTGTAAAGTCGGTTTACTGACGATAGTTGAACGTGACAACGCAGACGCATCGCTCACTCAAGTAGGAGAGAGACGGATGTCGAGCGCTCTCGCTTGCACTTCAAGCCTTACATGGAACGCCTCAGAGCGAGGTAACGCCGCATGACGAGGAGGACACGAAAGCTTTCCAGGGCGGCTGAGGCTGATCGATGGAAGATCGATGTTATTTCTTCATGCCAAAGCTATGTTCGAATCGGGTTGAAATTTAGCTGAGGTTTATGTAGGTCTACACTAGACTACTATTATGCCATTCAAATCAGTTAGAGATAAAATAACCTTAAAACTATTCCATAAAACAATAATTCGATCTTTATTGACTTGGAAATATTTCACTACTTTTTAACTCCCGGAACAACGTGAAGTCACGGGCAGGAACTAGTGGTGACCCCGAGGTCACCAACAGATGGTTTCATTTTAAACGGTTGTTTGGACGTGTTTGCCACAAGTTTTCATGCCTACATAAAACGTAAAACGTAAAGTCAACCAATGAAGATGAAGATGAATTGTGGGATTATCTTTTGCTGAATACCAGCATACGTTTGCACAGCAGTCCGTTTTGTCTCGTTGGTCTAGTGGTCAGCTTGTTCAACCGCTGATTATGAGGTCCTGGGTTCGAATCCCGGGTCGGGCCCACAGTTGTTATTGGGGTTTTTCTGGGAAGCAAATTTCAGGAAGTTGGCGGTGTCACACCCCCGTGCCTCGGAAAGCACGTTAAACCTTTGATCCTGCGCCTGACCTCTCCCCAGTCGTGTTGATCTGTCGTCCAATTGGATACTGAGTGAGGGAATAGAGAGTGCACCTGTGTTTGCGCACACACTCGTGCACTATATTATGTCCAGCGCATCAGGCTAGTCTCCGATGAGACTGGCCGCCGTGGTCGAAATTCGGCTAGAAGGACATTATTTATTATTATTATGTTTGTGAACACAAGCGTGTTCACAAACATAATAATGGTTTTATATTGGTTATGTTGTTTAAATGGTTTTATCGTGTACGTTATTATTTGGCGACGGTAGATACATACATACTCATACAACTACATCTGCCGTCGCCAAATAATAACGTACACGATAAAACCATAACGGACTGCTGTATGAACGAACCCTACTCCTTTACGAGTACCGGACATGAATCAAAATTCAATTTGAATTTCATAAAGCCAATAACTCGCACCCCCGGTGCAAAAGCCCCCTCTGTGTGGTAGGTTAAAGAGAAACGATTTGAACATTACCATGATTAAATTTACCATGATTAAATTTTCAAAAGCCAATAGGATTTCTGCGGTGCAAGGCAAAATCACCCGTACAGCACGTGTGTGTAAACTGTTATTACCTCGCATCGATTGGTGGTTTACACATGCAGCTTACCGCATGCAGGCTTTCAGGCGTCATCTCTAACGATGAGCAATAATAGCTCCTTTGGTTACCTATAAACATCCGTTTACATCTACCGACACGGTGTGTGTCTAACCAGCGCAGAGAAAGTATTATTTCGGCTCGGCCCGTGTCTGTCGGTAGATAACTTTATTCTATACTAGCGTCCTATTACCCGTTTTCCCATAGGAATGAAGCATTTTCCTGCGGTAAAAAGTAGCCTATGTTCATCAGGAATAATGTGGGCTTCTAATGGTAAAATAATTTTTCAAATCGGTCCAGTAGTTTCGGAGCCTATTCAATACAAACAAACAAAAAAACAAATATTTCCTCTTTATTGTATAACTAGCTGCCGCCCGCGGCTTCGCACGCGTTGTTTCTATTGAAACGTTAAAAGGTGATTTCTATCCCACGGGAACTGATTTATGGGATAAAAAGTAGCCTATGTTTTATTCCAGGCCTAGAATTATCTATATGCAACATTTCAGCCTGATCTGTTCAGTAGTTTTGGCGTGAAGTGGTAAGAAACATCCATCCATCCATCCATCCATCCATCCAAACTTTCGCATTTATAATATTAGTGTGATTATAGTATAGACAAAATATACTTTATCTTTTACAAAAACCAAGATCTGTTCTCAAAAAGACAAGGTGCACTCATCATGTTTTATGAGATATTAGGTGCTCCCAAAGACACCGGTCTCATAAATGTCCTAGCAACAGTAGAACAGGTGTATTGTAAAAATATTTTATTATTGACGTTGCCTTACAAGTGCATATTAACAAATAAGTGCACTAAAATTCATTTCCTGAATATTAAAGCCGTCACTAACGCTCGATTCGTAAACGAATTTCCTCGCTATTCAGCGAGGAAATTCGTTTACGAATAAACTGGTCTGGGGGAGACCAGTCTTGTGGGACTCGACGCCTGAGAAGGACGTAATACACACTAATAACCTCTCCGGTGTCCCTCTCCCGCCATTTTCGCTGAACCACGGGAACATTTAAAACTCTAGAATGCTGGCAGCATTGCCACGTTGAATCGCTTATTAGTTGACCGAAATAATAGTTGTGCCGATCATCTGTGTACATAATTAGAAAATTCGTTACTTCATATTTTTTTGTCTTACTCTGCACATGGCGGGCACGCTCAATGTCTTTAGATATAAATTGCCCCTTACCCCTTAACCCCCTATAGAAACGTGTAATCTGCAAATTGCTAGAGGTGGGAACACGTCTGGCTTCGTCATAATGGCATGGAAAATTTGTTAGAAATCTCTACTCTACTTGTGCGACAGGATTCATAACGACTATTTATTTCAATTCTCTAACCTAGGTTTTCAACAATGCAGCAGAGTATGTACCTATAAAAAAGGTGCTAAAAGGGATTGAACTACGCCATTTTTCTCTCTTGATACAGGGTGTCTGGCATAACGTTTGTCATATTATAATAAAAAAATACAAGGAATTCAATTTTATCCTATTAATCAATTTTTATTTTGAATAATATTTACAGTAATTATCTTAGTAACGTGAATTGGAAAACAAGTCCTATTGCACTTGATTCCTTGGTAAATATGGCAAATGTACCTAATTAAAAAATTTAAGCTGTTATTTTGTACGAATAAAGTTTCAGCACCAAATAGTTCAAATTTCGAAAAAATAAAACGTCAAGTGCGAGTCGGACTCCCGCACGAAGGGTTCCGTAAAACCTTGTGTCTTGCCAAATTATAGTGATTCTAGGACAACGGGAAGTAGGTATCCTGTAGGTTTTGGTCCAGGGCGAGAATCAAATTTTTTTTGTGGGTAAAACTACTAATTTACAGTTACTGGTTCTGGCCCTCTAGTTGTGCTATAAGACTTTGCTTCTTACTAAATTTTATGATTCTAGGTCAACGGAAAGTACCCTATAGGTTTTGGTCTATAGCAACGATCAAAAGTATTTTTTTTGTTTTGGTGAATTAATTACAAATTTACGGCTTTAGGATTTTTTACTTTACTTGTGCTAAAAACCCTTGCTGCTCACAAAATTTGATGATTATAGGTCTACGGGAAGTACCCCATAGGATTTGTGTGCATGTGATTCCCTTGGAAATTTCAAAATATTCAGACATGTACACACGGCTGTAACTTTTGAGTGCGTTGACTTAGAAGTTTTATTTATATAGCGGTTCGAGGAAGTTACGGACTTGAGTATTTGGTGTTAATTTCATTTTGATACGTCCACGCGTTCCTGAGGTAAGGGGGTTGACAGATGGAAAGACAGACAGACAGACGGACAACAAAGAGATTCTCTAAGGGTTCCCTTACTTCCTTTTGAGGTACGGAACCATAAGAACGAAAAATCATTAAAATAGCCCAGAGGCTTTTCAGGGTTACAAAAGCCGCCAAGCTATCGACTTAATTCCACCTAACCCCAGTTAGATGACAAACGCTGTGCCGAACACCCTGTATATATAGGGCCGCTATCAAGGTAGTGGATTATATTGTCGCTAGTATAATTTAATTACGTGTCGACGGGAATAAAGCACTTTGAAATTTGATTCGATATTGATCACAGAGAGAGTACGTCAGAGTAACAGAAAGGACAGTGGATCGTACGATAGTTTATTGTTGTCCTATCTTAATTAATTTTATACCAATCTTTTTCTGTTTTCTTTTCTTTACTTATCTCATTGTTTCCTGTGTTGTATGTAACCTCTCTATCTACTCTTCTCTGTTTGTGTGTTCATTGTACCTATATTTTCACCATCTTTGTGCCACCACACGAGGCCCTGTCTGAATATCAGCGCCGCTACTCGCTGTGGCTTGTAGCGGCATAATGCTGAGACAGGGACCATTTTGGCTCCTTATGTAATTTTTATTCCTTTTATTATTTGTGTGTGTGTGTATGTTTGGGCCAAATAAATGGATTTTCTGTCTTTCTTTCATGGTCAAAATGTAGATATAATCTTCTAGACAATGCACCCAATAAGGCTTTTTAAACATACCCGATGCATTCCCCAGTTTCAATCGTGAGGACGGTGTCAGACTCTCTGCCAATCGAGTAATAGCTAAATATACTCTCGTCTTGGACCGGTTTCTCAGTGCGCAGAATCTGCTAGTGTTGTGTGTCGTCCCAGTGTGTATATGGACATTCCTAGTTCGAAAGATCAAGTGAGGGTATATGAAAAGGGTATATGAGGCGGTAGTTATAGAACTCCAGTCATTTCGTGACCGTATTCTAAAAATCTCTTTTTTATATAGGATTCCTAAAGGCATGTGCTAAATAAATGTTTTCCTTTCTTTTCAAAGCGGTCTTTATTTTTCGCATCTGTTCTTTACTTGCTTTTATTAGCTCGGCCTTTTATTAGCTTTTTTGATGCTAGATTCTTGTTACTTATTTTGTACTAGACGTTCGCCTCGCGATTTCACCCGCGTGGTTCCCGTTCCCGTGGAAATTCCGGGATAAAATATAGCCTATGTCACTCCCTGAAAAGTAAACTTCCTAACGATGAAAGAATTTTTCATATCGGTCCAGTATTTTTGGAGCCAATTCAATACAAACAAACAATCAAATCTTTCCTCTTTATAATTATTAGTATAGACTAGCTTCTGTCCGGGGCCTTGCACGCATATTTTCGGAACAATAAGTAACCTATTATCTAAGTTAGGCTTTGCTCTAAACGCACGCCAAATTACATCTTGATCTGTTCAGTAAAAATTTAACATTTCACAAACTTTAGCATTTATAATATTACTAGCTGCGCCCCGCGGCTTCGCCCCCGTGGAAATTTATGTTTCCAACTTTCTTATTTTTTTCTTTCATAAGAACCTTCTCCTGACAATAACAAACACAACAAAGAAAGAATTAGCGAAATCGGTCCAGGCGTTGTTGAGTTATGCGCTTACCAACACATTTTGCGATTCATTTTTATATTATAGATAGATAGTAGGACTGAAGTGGACTTTACTGCTCTGGCCTAGGGAAAACTAGACTCGACTTGAACCTAAAAGGCTAACGATCATATTGATTCGGGCTAACTATTACTTAGTTATTATAACAGAAACCCAATATCGAGATTGGACGGATCAATCTAGGTTAAAGTGGAGATTAACAGGGCATTTAGTTAAAAGGGATGTTGGATGGTAGCCAATAAATCCAAACCAAATACTGGCTGAGAAACGTAGAAAGGATTGAACACTAGCCCGGAAGGGACCGGATAGAATGGCACATCTTGAAGACTGCACACTGAAGTCAGCGTCGTAGCCCGGCGGGTTGGTGCAGCATTTCTTTGTGTGAATATTGTAGGCAGACGATAGTGTTGTGGCAATTAATCAGCGGTCCGCCAACTTTGGTGAGTAAACCGGTGTGTGTTACAGAACAGGCTTTTACCCAACAGCTAGCACAAAGAGCGCCACTTGTAGTGTCTTCCCCGCAGGCAGCACTCCACTCCATTGTTGAGGCGTCAGAATATCACTCTAGACTAATTGCTTGTAATATTTATGATTTATGAAGAATGGACGGCACGGCGGTCGAAAAGACGTACCTATCCGGGAATTTTGTTTTTATTAGGTACTCTAAACGTTAGTGCGTGAACGGTGGTGCCTAGATGTAATTAAATTTTAATAGCAAATCAGGCAATTTGAGTTTGAAGAAACATCACAGATCCAAGAACTAATACAACTTTTCAAGTTACAATCATGAAACTTTGTAAACGACTAGCCGCGGAGCAAATTGGAATAACTTTTGACTTTGTACAACTGTACGTCAAGTCTAGTATGAATTTGCAAAAGACAAAAACGGAACGTAGTCATAGGATTTTTGATAAAAACGGAAAAAGATTTCGAGAACGTGACAGTTTTATAACGCTTACTCGTCAAAGTTGGCATTCGTACTGCCAAATTGTAACAAATCACTCAAAACCATTCGAAAATTATAACCCGAGTTTTTATGCACTTATAGGATCGCCATACTACGAAAATATGTTCCTCTCAGTATCCGGTAAGAAGAAGAATAGGTAGGAGCTCAATGTATCGAAGGAAACGTAAAAAATAAACTATGCAAACCTAGTATATTATTATACTAGCGACCCGCCCCGGCTTCGCACTGGTGCAATAAAATACTACTATAATATGATTTCTCAATCAAAGAGCAAAAAGTTTTCATTCAAAGAAATAAGACCGAACCACAGATCACTAATGTGTCTGGTTACTGGTGTCGGAGACTTTGGGGGGGGGGGGGGGGGGTGAAGTACGGTAAATTTTATCGACAAATCACTATCCCTAATTTTTTTTTCTCGCTCCCTGATAAAATGGCAGCCATTTTGTTTTCTTTTGCCTCGAAGCATGGGTGCTTGTATTGTTTAAGCTATAGCTACCCATGCAGAGGTTCTAGGAGGACGATGAGGACTCATTTGATTGCCAATAATGTAGGCAATAAAGCAATGATAACATTGTTGCATTTTCTATTTTATAGTAGAAGAAAAGAGAATTTATAAAACAAAAAAAAGTTATTTTTTCAACATTTTTTTTAAATTTTTAGCTTTTTCATAAAATTGAGACTGTCAAGCTACATGTTTTTTGTTATTGAACGATAGTACAGAATGTGTGCCTTAAAATAAGTCATGCATCTTAGCCCTGAATAAGATAGTTTAGAAGTTATGACGATTTGAATCTGACCCTTGAAAGTTTAAATATCCCGCTAATAAGCAACTGGACTCACGGTTTCGAGGAATTGCGTGTCCATAGACAATTCTGTGCTTTGTTGTAGATAAGGACGTGCTGAAACTGAAAAAAAAGGGCGCGCTGTCAGATTAATTTTTGTTAAGTTTTGTATTTTTCGCTGACGAAAGTTAACAGAAATTGAAGATTTCCATTATTCCAGCCAGGACGTGGCCAACATCCATTTCGTCTATGGATTGTGCAACGGGAACGATAATGCTGCTGTAAGAGAGTATGCGAGAAGATTTCCCAATAAACCAACCCCGAATGCTCGCACATTCATACGACTACACCTCAACCTCGCCGAAAATGGTATTAGAAGAGCACCTAACGAACGTATTCCTTTATTGTCTTCTAAAATGGTATGGTCGTGCCTCATGCATCTTAGCCCTGAGTAAGATTACTCAGGGCTAAGATGCATGACTTATTTCGAAGCACACATTCTGTACTATCGTGCAATAACAAAAAACATGTAGCTTGACAGTCTCAATTTTATGAAAAAGCTAAAAATTTAAAAAAAATGTTGAAAAAATAACTTTTTTTGTTTTATAAATTCTCTTTTCTTCTACTATAAAATAGAAAATGCAACAATGTTATCATTGCTTTATTGCCTACATTATTGGCAATCAAATGAGTCCTCTATCGTCCTCCTAGAACCTCTGCATGGGTAGCTATAGCTTAAACAATACAAGCACCCATGCTTCGAGGCAAAAGAAAACAAAATGGCTGCCATTTTATCAGGGAGCGAGAAAAAAAAATTAGGGATAGTGATTTGTCAATAAAATTTACCGTACTTCACCCCCCCCCCCCAAAGTCTCTGACACCGGTAACCAGACACATTGTATATGTACCAAGCTACGATCAAGGAGTATTTATATACCCTGGGGAGCGATTTCTTCCGTCCACGGTACCAAGACCGAACCATAGACATGTTTATACTTATTTGACATGTTTACTTTGCAACGCCGTTACAATTTTTTTAGCAATACTCGATAATCCGAATTTTCCGCCTATAAGTTGTCGACTCGGATCGACTAATTTTTAACGCTCTTCCATTTGATGTGGATTTCGTTCGAGTCTACCGTAGACCGGTCCGAAATTATTAATATAGATCTGTGGCAAAACTAAGGCCTGGCCTTGCCTATCTTGACATTTGCACTCGCTTTATTTATCTCCGAAAGTATATTCATTTCAGATGAGACCGGACCTGCTTAGCTTCGCAAATAGCGACAGACCAATTTTATTCACAAGACTACACGTAGTCTTTATAAAACTTGTTTTATAGTTTGTTTGTGTTATAAATTTTAATGTACCTACTGTTTTGTGTGAGTGTGTGTTCACAAATAAAATCTTCCATAAGACCTCTGTGGCGCGGTGGGCGAAGGTCCGCCTGCGACGCAGGAAGTTGCGTATTCGATTCCCGCCTCAGGACAAATTTATGTACGAACTGCAGGTATTCGTTCTATGTATAAAAAAAAAGTAGTGTACTGTATTAGGAATCAGTTATCTAGTACCTATAACACAAGCTCTGCTTAGCTTAGGGCTAAATAACGCTGTGTGAATGGTCCAGCATTATTTATTTATATACATTCCTAGAATCTGAACCAATACCTGGTAACCTAATAACCTGGTTTGTTTTCATCCTAGACGAATTTTATCCATAGCGAACAGACACAAGCTGAAGTCAGGGCGCTATGGCGCTCATGGCGCTATGGGCAGGCCTATGTCCAGCTATTATATGTTTATGATGATGATCAGAATCAACAGAGACTAGCCATATGTGCGGGACATTATTGTAGTGCAAGTGTGCGCAAACACAGATAATAATAATAATAATAAATATCTGGATTTGGCTAACGAAATTATCAGCATGTGGCATGTTTATTCAGCGACTATCGTTCCAATAGTCGTTTCGGTTAACGGCGTAATAGCGAAGAGCCTCGATCAACATCTCAAGAGACTCTCGCTAGGAAGTTGGATCAAGGTCCAGATTCGAAAGGCGGTACTCCTGCGCGTATCGTCAGGAAGTTACTCTCTCTGCAGCCCTAGTCACCGACCGCTTGAGCCTAGCTTCGCGGCCGGTGATTCACCGTTTTGATATATTTTATACTGTAGTATAGTTTTATAATAATTTATTTTCTATTAAAAAATTTATTTTATAGACGCGATTGAAGAATAAATGAGTGTATAGTTATAAAAATATGTATTCTGAGAAATGGGTTTGCAAAGAAGTTACCTACTTAGAATCTATTGCATATTTAATAATGTAGTTAGGTTAATGTAGTGAGTCATTACGTAGATACCTACTTATACTAAACTTTTAGGGTCAAAGATAATGACACTTCGCTCTATCTAAGTTTGCACTTGTATTTAGACACGAGGCCTCAATTCTCTGGCTTCTTATAGGTTCACAATTATTTGGTATTACCTACAGAAATTTAGTTACAGTGAATAGGAAAATAGATATACTCGTACCTAATTGATTTTATATAAACGACTTTGAAATAAACCTTAATCCTAAATAACCTGTGCTACAGGTTTTTCATAAATCTTCAACAGGCACCTAGACAAGACAACAGACATCTAGTCTTAAAAATACAATTTTTACTATAGAAAATAAAATATTATAAAACTATTCTACAGTAAAAAATATATCAAAACGGTGAATCACCGGCCGCGAAGAAAGGCTCAAGCGGCCGGTGACTAGGGCTATTATTATTGTTATAATGACAAAGATAATTATACTAGAAGAACAGAATTGAATAAATGTATAACCTAATATTAATATAAATATAGCCCTACACACAACCCTATACACTCATTATTCTTTCACTCTAATAATACGGACGGACGGACCGACACGGCTTAAGTATGGTAGGTATGGTAGGTTTAAGTAAGGTAGGTTCTAGGTAGGTTTGATTACAGGGAATTGTGGGGATTTCCCCGAGGCATTAATAATAGAATGCCTAACTGGTTGGAATACGAGGAAACGATTATCCTCGTGGCCTAATTGCTCGTCAATAATCTATTAGATTGACTTGTACTGTAGCTTGTAATCAACCGACCTGACCGGTGCTACAGGGTGCTATATTTCTCAACGAGCATGTTAATTTTGTTTTTTTTAAGTTCTTTATTTAACATAAAAGTTTTAGCGTGAATGCGTAGATTATAAACACTTTTTAGAACCTAACTTAGTACAAGAACACATTAATAAATAACTCAATAAGCTAAGGATTCCTTGGAAAGTTTTTTCACTTTTCAGATTTCAGATTTATTTATTGCATACATATACGATAATACAGTTTCTGCTTAGGTGGTAATTAGCTTATATGTATGTAAGTACATGTACCCTGTAAGGGCGCAGCAAATGATGTAAAGAGTTATAATAATACAGGTAGTTACACAATCTATTTCTTGCTAGGAACATAGTCGTAGAATATAAACATTGTCAGCTACAAGAATCAAAAAATTGTATTAGTAATAACTGGGTAGGTAGGTATGTCAATTTATTACGCAGGCAGTCAAATAATTATGGGTTAGATTTATCACTTAAAAATTCGTCAACGGAGTAATAACATTTAGAAATAAGGTATTCTTTGAGTCTGTTACGAAAAGCCGAATCTTTTTTAAGATCTTTGATTGAGCTCGGTATTTTATTATAGATATTTACTAATCGTGAGTAAGGTCCTTTGCTGAATTGTGTAAGGGTAGTCGAAGGTAGAATTAGTTTATTTTCGTTTCGTCTGTTGTAGTTGGTAAAGCGTTCAGATTTTGATTGAAAAAAATGTCGATATTTTTTTACGAATAAGGTCATTTGCATTATGTATATACAGGGCAAGGTTAATATTTTTAGAGTTTGAAAGTGCGGCCTACAGCTTTGTCTTTGTTTTATGTTGGCTAATATTCTAATCAGTTTTTTTTGTTTGATAAAGATATCGTTGAAGTCAACACTGTTTCCCCACAGAACAATTGAGTAATTAAGCCAAGAATAGGCATTAGCGTAATATGCTGACAGGGCGGTTTGATAGTCAGTATTACGTTTTAAAATACTAAGGGCGTAGGTAAACCTTGAAAGTTTATTCTTTAGCGTGTCAATATAACTATTCCAGTTTAGATGCGTATATATTGTAACGCCTAATAATTTAAATTCGTTGCATTGTTCTATGTGCAAAATTCTAGTCAAATTACTTAGGTCTAAGGGGGGTCTCTGTCTTGTTCTGAATTGCATAATTTTTGTCTTTTTTAGGTTAATTTCCAAGTTATTAGCCCTAAGCCATTACTACAATAATACATTGGTACTATTTAAGGTATCTTTTATTAAATTAAAATCAATATTTTGGCTACTTTTGAACAGCAGTGAAACGTCGTCTGCAAAAAGGACGCATTTAGTATTTATAGCTTTAGGCAAATTGTTAACATATATTAAAAATAGAAGGCATCCGAGCACACTTCCTTGGGGAATAGATGAATTTATTGTTATTATGTCAGATTTTATATTTTGAAATTCGCCAATGTCTTTGTTGAAATATTCAATTTGTGTGTACTGTTTTCTATTCTATTGCATAGGTAGGTACGGAGCCAGTCATGAGCAGGGCCCCTTATGCCAAAATCGTAAAGTCTTTTTAAAAGAATTTTATGGGAAACTCTGTCATATGCCTTTGTCATATCAAGAAAGAGTCCAATCGCGTATTTTCTTTCATTAAGACAGTCGATAATTTCCGTTACGTACTTGTATAATGCAAGTGTTGTAGAACAATTTTTACGGAACCCATATTGGTTTTCGTCAAAGATGTTGTTTTTTTCTAAGAAGCTATAGATTCGATTCGCCATAGGTTTTTCAAATATTTTTGATATTGTTGGTAGAAGCGCTATAGGTCTATAGCTACTCGGATTTTTTACGTCCCCGCCCTTTTTCTGTATAGGTTTTATCTTTGTTAGTTTAAGTAAGTCGGGAAAGCATCCCTCGTTATAAGATTGGTTTATAAGTCGGGTTATTATTGGTGTTAGCTCTGAGACGCATTTTTTTATAAGTATCGAAGGTATTTCATGTGCGCCATAGCTTCTTTTGTTACTCATTTTGCGTATAATATTTCCTATCTCGCGTTCGCAAACCGGTTCTAGGTACATAGAATTAGATAAACGTTCGGCAGTGGCCGGGCCGGAGCCGGCTCCGGCGCAGGTCCCGGTTGGATGACACTTGCCGACGGACGCGAAATAATCATTAAATGCATTTGATATTGTTATTGGGCAAGTTATGTCGGTATTATTTAGTTTCAATGTCAAGTTTTTATGTGAATTTCGGTCAGATTCATGTTTAGTAATCTTATTTATTGTACTCCACATGGTTTTGATTTTATTTGTTGATTTTTGCATTTCATTTATGTAGGTTAACTTTTTTGAGCGTTTGATGCACGTCTTTAGTAGTTTTTCGTAGGAAGTGTAATATTTTGTGAATGTTTTATCTTTTAACTGGCACGAGAGGATTTTTAGGAGTCGCTTGTTTTTGCAAGACTCTTTTAGCCCTTTTGTAAGGTAAGTGTTTTTTGCTTTTGGTAGAAGTTTTATTCTTTTTTTAGGTATATATTTATTAAGATTTTGTTGGATTATTTTGTAAAAATTAGTGAAATTTTGGTTTGAGTTTTGGTTAGTCCGTATTATTTCGTTCCAATTTATTTGGCCTATCGCTAATCTAAAGCGTTCGAGTTCTTTTTCGTTAAATGTCCGTTTGTTAGAGTACTTTACGATATTTCTGCTTGTCGGTCTTGTTATAGTTTGCTCGTAGATAAGGCTAGAGTGGTCAGCAATACCTTTGTTTTCTACGGTGAGGGAATAATGTTTATGATTTGTAAATAAGAGGTCAATTGATGTAGATGTTGAGGCAGTAATACGAGTAGGAACTTTAACTGCTTGATGAAAGTTAGATTCTAGCATTATGTTTGTTAATCTTTTGTATTCTTTTGTTTTTTGCAACTGGTCAATGTTGAAATCTCCGGTTATTATCACATGTTTATTATTATAAAAATTAATTAAGAGGATAAGTTTATCGAGGAAGGTAAAAAATGTTTCTATGTCGCGGTTAGGTCTGTAAATATTAACTAATATAGTTTTTTGTGGTAATAGTTCAACTGCACAACACTCCACAATATATTCCACTGATAGGTCTGAGTAGGCTGTTAGCTCCCGGTACTCCTGGCCATCCCGGACTAGGATGGCGACACCTCCGCCCCGCCGGGTTTTTCGGTAGAATGATGCTGCGAAGTTGTAGCCGTCAATTGTTATTAGGTTCTTGTTTGATTCTTTAATCCAGGTTTCATTTAAGCAAACCGCATGGTAGATTTGGTCATCATCATCGTTGAGCATACTTTCTATTATGTGTATTTTGTTGCTGACGCTTTGTACATTCTGAACTAATAGTCTAAAAACGAAATGTACCTCCAATCGCCAGATTGTTGCTGCGGCGGTCTTGAGTATTGTTTGTAGGCTGGATGCTATTTAATTTTGTTGGTTGAATGACAGTTTCGGTAGCGTTATTGCTAGAATCGCGTGACCGTGATGACAGTGCTCGCGTTCTATGTACGTGGTTTAAAGTTGGTATCGATGAGCGTTTTTTTTCCTGCAGGTTTCTTTTGTCTTGAAGTGCTTTTTGGTCGAGAAATTCCGAGATGTACAGTCCAGATGATTTGAATTGCCTTGCATTGTGTATGATGTACTTAGTCATCCTTTTACTTATGAGTTCGATGCGCACAGGCCTACGGTTACCTCTTCTTCCTATTCTTTGTATCTCTTCGATGTATCCAGTGAGGTTAATGTTCATCATCTCCATAAATGCGTGGATGATTCGTTGTTCTAAGTCTACCTCGTGCTCGTTATTGTATTCAGTCAGGCCATAAACCACAAAGGTTTTGGTTTCATGTCTTTCAGATTGTGTCATCGGCAACGGTGGTACTTGTATGTTTTGTATTTCGCTTTGTAATTTGTTGTGTTCTGCTTGCAGTGTTTCGATGTTTTTTTGTATAATTGATATGTCATTTTTAATGTGAATTTGGTCAGTGCGTAACTCCTCGGTATGTTGTGTCAATTCCTTCTTTAGGTTGTTAGTGGCTCTTGTTATTTCAAGCTGAACTGTATTTCGAATGTCAGTCAGTATCTGCTGTTTATGTTTCTCGAGTTTTTTTTCTAGTGTTGTTTCCAATAATTGGCTAAATCTATCAAATGTTATGGTTTCT
Organism: Eupithecia subfuscata; assembly: GCA_963564075.1. NCBI lineage: Eukaryota > Metazoa > Arthropoda > Insecta > Lepidoptera > Geometridae > Eupithecia > Eupithecia subfuscata. The sequence continues at coordinate 18,432,511 of OY751095.1, forward strand.
GTACCTGTATTCGTGGTATGTTGGGAGCTTTCTTTGGTTTCGATACTCGCGACAGTGTCTCCGAACACACTTTTGTCATGCAGCGCCATGTCATCAACTGACATAGTCGTGTTGTTCAGCTGTTGTTCGTGTTGTTTCCTCGTAGGTGTGCTGTCGTTTCGGGGTCGTCTCGTGATATTTTCACAGTTCGGACAGCGCCAAGAGCTGAGAAGCGACGGTCTATTTTCAGTGTAGAAGGCAGTCGTCATATTGAGGCATCTATAATGGAAGACGCCTTTGCAGGTGGCGCATGGTAGGATCTCTCCTCGTCCTATTCCTAGTTGGCACGCTGCACAGTTCATTTTGTTCGTAGATTTAAAATGTCTAGCTAGGAAGCGCAAGCGATGCAACGTCGGGCGGGTCAGCTGGTGCGTGCGCGATGAGTCACCGCAGCGCACGAAGCACTGATTTTTAACGGTTTTTCACTGTTTTGGTAATAACTTAGCGCTTAACTTGAATTTTCAGATTTCGTTTTCACTGTTCTGAAGCGCTTTTCTTAAGCTTCAAATCAGTATCAAGCACAGGTTTAAGTTCGTAAATTTTCCCACTATTTAGGAATAAAAACCGTTCGAGTAATGTAGCCGCGTATTGTCAGTTGCGCGGTTGTCGCGGTCGCGGTGTTTTTGATAAAGTTACTATTTTTATTAAGATATAATTTGGCTTGTTTTAAAAAACTATGAACTGACTTCCAATTTATGGGGCGGTATACATAATTCACCTGGGATAATTCACCCGGGTGCACAAAGTACACTTTTAGTAGACTTGATTCACCCTGGTCCTTTCCGGGTGCATTAAGTACACAGGGCGCTATGGCGCTCATGTCCAGCAGTGGACTAATATAGGCTGATGATGATGATGATGATGAAGTACACTATTTAGTAGATTTAAATCACCTTGATAATATGGAATATACTTGTACCCTTTCCAATAAAAAAAGAATTATCGAAATCGGACTACTCTGTAAAAAGTTATGCGTGGTCATACAAAAAAAAAATATACGCGTCGACTTGAGAACCTTCTCCGTTTTTCGTCGGTTGAAAACTTACACTTAATAAATCTTATACTAATAAAATTATTTAACAAATAAAAATTTTAGCCGTACTTATGTGAGATACAATAAGTTGAATAAGCCCGCAATGTATCATCAACACCGAAATAACAGTTGCAAAAAACGTATCAGAAGTCCGGTTCAGTTAACCAACCGGACTAACCAACGGGAAGGAATGCAATCCCGACGCACAGAATCTCAAAAAAACATAACATGAACGTTGTAGCGACGCACGGAATCCCGAAAAATGTTAATGCAACACGTGTTTTTGGCTGGCATGTATAAAACGCCTCAGCATTAAGCCCACCCTTTGTACCTAAATGCAATACAGTATTAAATAAATAAACGGATTAGGATAGGCAGAAATTTGCGTATAGGTAATTCTAATTCTGGAATCAACATACGCAAATTTTTATCCCCTATTATCAGTTCCCATGATAGAAATCACAGAAACTAGTTTTGAATAATAAAGCATTATGTGCTACGAAGTGGCTACGACGTAGCTAGCGATATAGCTACAGGCGCTACGGGCTATGACGCGTCGTCGCTACGCCGTAGCTAGCCCGCTGGGTGAGGTGTGTGCTACGCATAAAGTATGCTAGGGCTGCTGCTACACCTGCTACGTCGTAGCAAAGATTGCTACAAAGTAGTGCACTTTTGCTATTCCATTAATACGCTTGCTAAGTCATTGTTTCAGTTGTTTGATGCTGTTTAAAAAGTATACTGATTTCAAATTCCTAAATATTGACACAGTCATATTTACACAAATTGTCACAGGATAAATAATAAATCCAAGTGAATAACATCGTTTTGGAACCCCCTCATGATGGTAATTTTCAAGTGTTAAAGACACCTTCAAGTTTGGTGTAGCGCTGTTTCGCACCAAATTGTTCGCACCACAAGCTAAAAGTAATAATAATTGTTTCGTTTCTCATCGGCTTTTTTAAGATTTTCGTTTCAACCCACAAACTAATAAAAGAGCGTAGTGAACTAAAAGTGTGGATAGAAACAGTCAGAGATAAAAACATCCCTAATAAATCCCACATCTTTATCACGTCACTTTCCTATGACGTCACTTTCTGCATCTAGTCAGTCTTCTTACCTCATCTCGTGGTTTATTTCGTTTCTTTCCCTACTCGTCCGACGCAAGAGTACAATCAGTAACAACATTGTGTTTCATGCTTTTATCATTTTTCGCCCAAACTTGTACCGAAAATTAGGGTTGATTCATACACACGGCAATTTTCGCTCGGATTCTATTAAATTTTCAATTTATTTGCTCGGTCACTGCAGTGTAGGGTTAAAATGGGTGAATAGAAATATATGGGTGCTTGCGACGTAATGGGTCTGAATAAAAAAAAATCATTAAGTTTCCGTATTAAATTACTCATAGAGCGATTTTTCACTTGTAGACATCAACACTAGACCAACTAACTCATGCAACACTAATTGAACAAATAAATAAACAAATAAAACTTTATTTAATTTCCAGTGGTTTTTACAATGTAGAAGTTTTAACCTACTTATTACTATGATAAGACTAAGAAGGTACTTGAGACTAATAAGTGGGGGTTATTCCAGTTTTCCCCCTTGACAAATCCCCCTTAAGGGGGAAAACTGGAATTCATTTTTTTTGCGTTCCAGTTTTCCCCCTTGAGAAAAATTTTTCAAGGGGGAAAACTGGAATAATTTTTTTCAAATTCCAGTTTTCCCCCTCGACGATTTTTCGCGTTCCAGTTTTCCCCCTTGAAAACTATCACTAAGGGGGAAAACTGGACTCTGAAAAAAATGAATTCCAGTTTTCCCCCTTCAAGATTTGGCTTAAGGGGGAAAACTGGAATCACAAAAATAACAATTCCAGTTTTCCCCCTTGAAGGAAATGTTTAAGGGGGAAAACTGGAACGACAAAAAAAGAAAATTCCAGTTTTCCCCCTTAAGGGGGAAAACTGGAATTATTATTTTTGCAATTCCAGTTTTCCCCCTTAGACGTATTTTGTATAGCAATCATATATTACGAACCAAATTAGAGGAAACAAATTAGAACTAGTATCTGAGTATATATACAAGTATATAAAGAATAGAATAGAACTCAAATAGGCCACAGGCTCGGCATGAAACACTCCATATCTCAGAAACTACTCGTGCTAGACTTTCAGTTTCTGGTTTAAATGAAAGGCAAGGTCAATATCTTCATTTTTGATGACAGCTGTCAAAACTGAAACGGCCATATCTCGGAAACTGATCGTGCTAGACTTTCAGCTAATAGCTCAAATGAAAGGCAGGAACAAAATCTACATTTTCGATGACAGCTGTCAAAACTGAAACGGCCATATCTCGGGAACTACTAGTGCTAGACTTTCAGTTAATAGCTCAAATGAAAGGTGGGAACAAAATCTACATTTTCAATGACAGCTGTCAAAACTGAAACGGCCATATCTCTGGAACTACTAGTGCTAGACTTTCAGTTAATAGCTCAAATGAAAGGTGGGAACAAAATCTAAATTTTCGATGACAGCTGTCAAAACTGAAACGGCCATATCTCGGGAACTACTAGTGCTAGACTTTCAGTTAATAGCTCAAATGAAAGGTGGGAACAAAATCTAAATTTTCGATGACAGCTGTCAAAACTGAAACGGCCATATCTCGGGAACTACTAGTGCTAGACTTTCAGTTAATAGCTCAAATGAAAGGTGGGAACAAAATCTAAATTTTCGATGACAGCTGTCAAAACTGAAACGGCCATATCTCGGGAACTACTAGTGCTAGACTTTCAGTTAATAGCTCAAATGAATTGTGGGAACAAAATCTACATTTTCGATGACAGCTGTCAAAACTGAAACGGCCATATCTCCGTAGCTACTCGTGCTAGACTCTCAGTTAATAACTCAAATGAAAGGTGGGAGCAAAATCTTCATTTTTAATGACAGCTGTCAAAACCGAAACGGCCATAGCTCGGGAACTACTAGTGCTAGACATTCAGCTAATAGCTCAAATAAAAGGTGGAAACAATTCTACATTTTCGATGACAGCTGTCAAAACTGAAACGGCCGTGACTCCGGAGTTACGCGTGAATACGCAGTTAATAGCTCAAATGAAAGGCGGGAACAAAATCTATATTTGAATGACAGCTGTCAAAACTGACGGCCAGAACTACTCGTGCTAGATTAAATTAGCTGTCAAATATAGATATTGTTTCCACCTTTTATTTGAGCTATTAGCTGAAAGTCTAGCACTAGTAGTTCCCGAGCTATGGCCGTTTCGGTTTTGACAGCTGTCATTAAAAATGAAGATTTTGCTCCCACCTTTCATTTGAGTTATTAACTGAGAGTCTAGCACGAGTAGCTACGGAGATATGGCCGTTTCAGTTTTGACAGCTGTCATCGAAAATGTAGATTTTGTTCCCACCTTTCATTTGAGCTATTAACTGAAAGTCTAGCACTAGTAGTTCCCGAGATATGGCCGTTTCAGTTTTGACAGCTGTCATCGAAAATTTAGATTTTGTTCCCACCTTTCATTTGAGCTATTAACTGAAAGTCTAGCACTAGTAGCTCCCGAGATATGGCCGTTTCAGTTTTGACAGCTGTCATCAAAAATGTAGATTTTGTTCCTGCCTTTCATTTGAGCTATTAGCTGAAAGTCTAGCACGATCAGTTTCCGAGATATGGCCGTTTCAGTTTTGACAGCTGTCATCAGATATGAAGATATTACCTTGCCTTTCATTTAAACCAGAAACTGAAAGTCTAGCACGAGTAGTTTCTGAGATATGGAGTGTTTCATGCCGAGCCTGTGGCCTATTTGAGTTCTATTCTATTCTTTATATATACTTGTATATATACTCAAATACTAGTTCTAATTTGTTTCCTCTAATTTGTTTCGTAATATATGATTGCTATACAAAATACGTCTAAGGGGGAAAACTGGAATTGCAAAAATAATAATTCCAGTTTTCCCCCTTAAGGGGGATTTGCAAGGGGGAAAACTGGAAGTCAAAAAAATGAATTACAGTTTTCCCCCTTGAGGCTAATCTTCAAGGGGGAAAACTGGAACTCTTTTTTTTTGACTTCCAGTTTTCCCCCTCAAGGGGGATTTCAAGGGGGAAAACTGGAATAACCCATAAGTGGGTACTAATTTATAAAAATAAAAAAACAGAGTATATAAGGAGGTTAAAGAGTCATAGAGCAACTATGTTTACAGTGCTCTACTCTGATCTACTCAACTAGTCAATAGGAAAATTTAAAGCTCGCGGTTTGCTTCTTAGTGGATTCCACGGTGGTTGAACTAGCCTTAAAACAGTGTCAATACAGAATACAGTAATTAAAACATTGCATTGAAAATATAGGAAGCCAAGTCGGTTATTCCTTAGCTGGTTCATGTTACCTCAAAGTCAATTCACAATTCAATGCACACGGCAGATGTAACCCAAGCTCGGGTAGTATTATTATATATTCTCTGGCTCGGGTCTAGCGAAGTCTATGACACGAAATATCTTTGTTGCACACAAATTGACGGCACTACGGAAGCGCCGACGAAATGGTTTTCCCCGCACTGCGAAATTCTGCCACAGGATTTTGTAACTTATGAAAATTGTATGAAGCTGCGCGTACTTGCGGAAAGAAAGCGTAAGTTACGATTCAGTATACAGATTCTATACAACAAACAACTTGCCCGGCGATTTTTTTTAATGCGTATTTAGAATTCAGTGGCATAAACAATAATAGAGTCGAGATATATTTGAATGTTGTAGATGGACAGGCAGGGAGGACTAGTATGCTGCTGATTACAATACACTTCAAATTAATTATATCTAAACGAATCTTCGTGAGATAGTACAACTATAATTTAGCTAAGACTATTATGTGGGTACTAATTTATATACACATGGTAAATAAGGAAGGTAAAAGAGTAGTCGAGACAGTGCAAGTACGTACATAGTGCTCTACTCTGTGTGTTGTAAATAAGAAGTAAGTTTTGCCTTCTTCGTATTAAAACCATTGTGTAGTGACACATTGACTCCTCGCTCTAACTAAGTATGAACTTGTATGTAGACACGAGGGACTCCGCTTCAGTTAGCGACATTAGTTTACAAGTTACAAGTAAATTGGTGAAAACTTAACTTGAAATAACCTTTGAACTATAATTAATAATTTATGGTACCATTCTGCGAGCAAACTGAGCTGCGTTGTAGTTAAACACAGCATCTATTTATACCAACTTAAAGTTAAAAATCTTAACCTATATTTATTTATTTTATTTTATTTTATTTTACAAATTTTCGGAAAACTTACTGCTATGTTTTTACAAAGGTCTTTGCTTATTATAACATGCATGATACATGCATATGTATGAATATTATATTTATAACAGCCAATTTGTTCACAGTTTTAATTATGCCGTAATGTAGGTATGCATATAAAGCCAATACCGTTTCCGAAATTTAGAATGTACTAAGTACTTATGTACATAAGTGGTGTAGAGTAAGGGAAATTTTAATAGGCATGGTTGTATGGTTATGTCGAGATAAATAATAAGTTTAAGTTTGTAAGTAATCAAGATTTTGGAGGTATGTTTTTAGTTCGGTTGCATTCTAAGTATCTGATGTTGTGAATAGTTATTGAGTTATTTATTTTGTTAAAAAGTTGTGGAGCCCAGGAAAAGAAGTGTCTAGTCTACGCGCAAATGTATTTTTGCACTGCTGTATTTTGTAAGGTTTCGTAAATAAAAGACTTTTCGTCTTTTATTTGTGTCTGGGATTGGATTGATATTCGTTATATCAGTGAGCTGGCGCAGAGTGGTTTGTTGAATAAAGAATTGCCTTACTGTTAGGACCTGGCATTTACTATTTAGTTGCATAGTTGGGTACCTGTACGGACGCGAATATGCAACCTTTATCACTGCACGTTGTGCTCATTCCAGGGGGAGGAGATGTGTTTTGTCAACGCCGCCCCATTGGACAGGGTTTACCAGATAATGGATCGACCTTTCTTCCTTTCTTCCAAACTAAAAGTGTTTAAGGTGGGAAGATTATGAGGCGTTTATGACATTTTAAAAATTGTACGTTGTTAGTAATTTTTTGCGTGATTTTAAGTTTTACTCAAACATCATACGTCAGCCTTTCCGGCTTACTCGAAAGGTACTACAGTACAGTATTCTTAGGAATAACCTTAGATAGTAAACTTCAATGGGGCCCACACATAGATAAGCTAGCGAAGAAATTTAGCTCTGCAGCGTATGCAGTCAAAAAAATCCGTCATCTTACAGACGTTGATACTTCTCGACTAGTCTATTTCAGCTACTTCCATAGTGTTATGTCTTATTTCATACTGCTGTGGAGGAACGCTGCAGATATTAACACCGTATTTGTGCTGCAAAAAAGAGCAGTTCGTGCAATCTATAATATGGGTCCCAGAGAATCCCTGCGTGATAAATTCAAAAAAATAAACATGACAGTACCATGTCAATACATTTATGAAAACTTGTTGTACACTCATAGAAATATCATTACACAATATCACAGAATATACATAATATAAATACTAGAAATAAGAATAAAGTCTCTGTTCCCACAACTAGGCTACACAAGATAAATGTATCTATATGTATTATGTAAATGTGTGTGTGGTGGCAAATAAATGGTATGTCTATGTCTATGTCTATGTCTATGTATCTTTTAAAGGGCAATGTATACGCTTCTACAACAAAACTCCAAATGAGTTGCAAAAATATCAATAAATAAATTCAAAATAACAAATAACAGGCTAAAGGTTTCTTCGTCGCTTCTGTACTTTAGTCTACATATCGAAGCCACAGAAATAAAAAATATCACTTTATTTCCGTGTCAGTGTTTACTTTTATATTTTGACCTCTTCTGAGTGTACATTATTGTATTTATGGAAATAAAGAGATTTTGATTTTGATTTTTGGCGGCCAGCAATTTTCATAACTGTCAAGTTTTGCGGCCCACAATGTATTTTAAATTTAATCAGGTTTTATCCCGCGAGCCCGACGTGGGAAAAGGGGTGTGGCCGCTGCGTGTTATTACAGTTCCTTAGAGCTACTGATGAGGCGTGGGAAACAACGATTTTAACGACAGTTTGCCACCTTCATGTAGAAGGTTGGCTGGCAAAAAGCGACGCTGTTCCACCACTACACCCAGGGGACACAGGAAAAGGATATGGATACTAGGATCACGGAAACGAAGGGAGTGTGACCCTAGCAGCTAGAGCAGTCCGGGATCGCGTACCCGTAGTGGATCCAACCAGATATCGGACAGATAACTGGAGGACCACCCTCTTGGACCAAACGGACAATACCTTGGTGTTATTAGAAGTAACAGCAATAATGAAACTTCGTCAATTATTAGTCTAAAGGGCGTCCCGCGGCCGTCGGCCGTGCCACTTGAAGGGAAAGTATCATAAATATTGTTAATAGAAAATTTTACTGAAAGTAGATTTCTTTTCGATTTTAAAAAACAGTTTAAACTGCATTCAAAGATTTTTAAATATTTATCCAGTCTGACGAACTGGGAAAATAAACTTCACTGCAATTGCTAAGCTTTATTGGAATTTAAATTGGTTTTTATACACCCAGTGACCACAAATTGATAGAGTTTGGTTTTTTGTTAAGTCAATTTGTTTAACGTGCAGTATCCGAAAGCGAAATCTTTTTATATGTATTTTGGAAGCTGACGCTGTCGTTTTTAAAAATCATGTTTGTGTATAAAGTTGAGAGTGCTTTGGCATTTAAATTTCTGATTTGTTTCTGTACTGAAAAAAAAATATGAATTGATATGAATATGAAACAGATGAATTGAGATCCTCCGCCTTTTTAGTATCGTTTAAAAACGAGATGTCACGTGAAGTCTTACTTGATGTTATCGAATAACAGATCTGGCTTTGCATAAGGCATCTAAACGACTCTTTTTTAAATTAAATAAATTATTTGTATATTGTTTCAGGCACTACAAATGCTCCTCATGGCTACCGGAAACTGCTGGCTCAAAGTTCAATCAACCATTGAGTAGGACACTTCACACGATACCCACAAGGTAAGTAATTATTGTTATTATTATTCAGAGCGTGTAGTATCCCAGCAGTGGTAAGGCGTTCCATTGTTTCAAGAAAATATCTATGTAATAATAATGTGTCTCCTGAAATAACCTAAATAAACCGCCGCCATTCACCTCCTCCCCAAAGCCGGGTTTTTAAATCTCTAAGCTGTACAGAAAGAAGCTTAAGGCGAAGAATAATAAAAAATACCTCTGCGATTTCAGTGAAATATTATATTTGAAAATACTTTCTGCCTGCGGCTTCGCATGCGTTGTTTCTATGGAAACATTTAAAGGTTATTTAGATCCAATGGGAATAAGGAATTGATTAATGGCAGTGTTGTTCGAGGTCTCGACATAAATCTATGCTGTTCTCCAGTACCAAAGTAAGGTCTCCTTTATATAGACTTTCCATTTCTTCTGCAATATAGGCATACACTTTCATAGTAGGTATAACCATGTAGGTAATATAATATATAAAATTATGAAAACACAAAAGGGAACATCCTCAATAGATGGCCATGAAATTGTTCGAAAGCGAAGCTTTGTCAGGTTTTAGTAGTATGTACGTAGGTAAGTACCTACTTATTTTATATCAAGGGAACATCTTTATTATTTAACATTTTTGTTCTAATTCTATGAAAATCTATAAAGGTTTTGTAGGTGTTAAGGGAACAAATATTTCGTAGGAAATATACTATACAAATTACGTCTAGGGGAGAAAACTGGACTCAAAAAATAATAATTTCAGTTTTTAGGAAGGATTTAAGGGGGGGGAAACTGGAATAACCCAATAAATGTAGTCCTTACAGATATGTAAATCATAATTCTTTTAAAATGACTTTAGTTTGTCAAAAAAGAAAGAAGGTAACATTCCTTTCAAATGTACACAGTAGTAATAATGTGAAGGAACCATCCCCCAGAGAACACATCACGGTTCCAAAGCATTCTTTCAATATAGTTAGTAGGACTATGTACCATATTCATAATTATATTCTAACAAACAACAATAAAAGGGATGAGCCCTAATAGTTCGCCATCATATTGTGCAGTGCATAAACTTTTTTTTTTATAATGTGAGTAGGTACTTGGAACACCCCTATTAGATGGCCACGACATTTTTGTCTAAAATTATGTGAAAATCTTTGATATTTTTTAGGTGTTTTATTTATTTATATTAGGAGATCTTTCAGCACAATATAAATAGTAGCGATGTGTGAAGATACAGGTGGCTATTAACAAGTTCCCACTTATTATATAGCATATTACATATAATTAGCCACTTTTAGGGTTATTTACCCATAAAAGTATTGGTTCAGCAATAGTCCTTTGCACTATTCATATAAAACGACTTAAACGCAAATAGGGTAATTATAACCCTTTCACAACCGCGGCGTAGTACTTTTGTGTCTTTTATAGACAGGCGAAAAAGACCAAAAACGGGCGACTCCTCGTGAAGGATGCCACACCAGACTTGCCTTGGGGATGTACGCGACTTGCGCTCTCACCCAAGACCAATGCTACTTTTCCCACTTTTCCCTATTAAACAATAAAAAAAATATCACATGCCGTAAAATCAATTTATTCACCTTATTAAGCGAGGCAAACCTACTACATGTGTGATGGACCTACTACGTCAGTACTGATTCATGTTCTGCGCAGCAGCGAGGTGCCATGACACCGAGCCTCCACAATCATGAGGGATGACATACGGAACCAGAGCAGCCCCAATAATATCAGATATTTTATTTTCTATGAATTCGGCAATGGTTACGAGCCCCTTCCCCGCTCGTAACAGTGGCTTTCGTCCACCAAACTGGGCAGCCTCCTCCGATCATAGCCCATTTTCGTGTCGCCTTCTTTTAAGTAATTAATTTTTAAGTAATCAATGTAATACAAATTGCACCAACAATGTAATACAAAGCTTAAAATACCAGTAAAGCATCAAAAACCATGACTTATTGTCACCTTTCGTAAATACACAAAATTAATATAAATAGATCGTAATTAAATTGGTAACCTTTTTTATTTATTTCCTCCTCCTTTCACATCCGGGCTTGGAATCGGCAATGGCTGAGTTAAAAAAAAAATTATATCTAGAAAATGACAAATAGCTAGATGCATGGAAGATTTCACGCATCACTGGTTATATCACTAGTGAAAACATAAATCACGTGCCACACCAGTTACATGCATCGAAACCGTGAGTTACTTATAACGCGAGCGTGATTTTTCACGCGGGCTAAGCTACATTACAATTCGCAGAATTCTATCGTGCGAGAGAGACAAAGCTACAGCATGCGACTGTAGCGACACCGTGCCACTAGCGAGAAGTGCCACTAGAAATATCATTACACAATATCACAGAATATACATAATATAAATACTAGAAATAAGAATAAAGTCTCTGTTCCCACAACTAGGCTACACAAGATAAATGTATCTATATGTATTATGTAAATGTGTGTGTGGTGGCAAATAAATGGTATGTCTATGTCTATGTCTATGTCTATGTCTATGTATCTTTTAAAGGGCAATGTATACGCTTCTACAACAAAACTCCAAATGAGTTGCAAAAATATCAATAAATAAATTCAAAATAACAAATAACAGGCTAAAGGTTTCTTCGTCGCTTCTGTACTTTAGTCTACATATCGAAGCCACAGAAATAAAAAATATCACTTTATTTCCGTGTCAGTGTTTACTTTTATATTTTGACCTCTTCTGAGTGTACATTATTGTATTTATGGAAATAAAGAGATTTTGATTTTGATTTTTGGCGGCCAGCAATTTTCATAACTGTCAAGTTTTGCGGCCCACAATGTATTTTAAATTTAATCAGGTTTTATCCCGCGAGCCCGACGTGGGAAAAGGGGTGTGGCCGCTGCGTGTTATTACAGTTCCTTAGAGCTACTGATGAGGCGTGGGAAACAACGATTTTAACGACAGTTTGCCACCTTCATGTAGAAGGTTGGCTGGCAAAAAGCGACGCTGTTCCACCACTACACCCAGGGGACACAGGAAAAGGATATGGATACTAGGATCACGGAAACGAAGGGAGTGTGACCCTAGCAGCTAGAGCAGTCCGGGATCGCGTACCCGTAGTGGATCCAACCAGATATCGGACAGATAACTGGAGGACCACCCTCTTGGACCAAACGGACAATACCTTGGTGTTATTAGAAGTAACAGCAATAATGAAACTTCGTCAATTATTAGTCTAAAGGGCGTCCCGCGGCCGTCGGCCGTGCCACTTGAAGGGAAAGTATCATAAATATTGTTAATAGAAAATTTTACTGAAAGTAGATTTCTTTTCGATTTTAAAAAACAGTTTAAACTGCATTCAAAGATTTTTAAATATTTATCCAGTCTGACGAACTGGGAAAATAAACTTCACTGCAATTGCTAAGCTTTATTGGAATTTAAATTGGTTTTTATACACCCAGTGACCACAAATTGATAGAGTTTGGTTTTTTGTTAAGTCAATTTGTTTAACGTGCAGTATCCGAAAGCGAAATCTTTTTATATGTATTTTGGAAGCTGACGCTGTCGTTTTTAAAAATCATGTTTGTGTATAAAGTTGAGAGTGCTTTGGCATTTAAATTTCTGATTTGTTTCTGTACTGAAAAAAAAATATGAATTGATATGAATATGAAACAGATGAATTGAGATCCTCCGCCTTTTTAGTATCGTTTAAAAACGAGATGTCACGTGAAGTCTTACTTGATGTTATCGAATAACAGATCTGGCTTTGCATAAGGCATCTAAACGACTCTTTTTTAAATTAAATAAATTATTTGTATATTGTTTCAGGCACTACAAATGCTCCTCATGGCTACCGGAAACTGCTGGCTCAAAGTTCAATCAACCATTGAGTAGGACACTTCACACGATACCCACAAGGTAAGTAATTATTGTTATTATTATTCAGAGCGTGTAGTATCCCAGCAGTGGTAAGGCGTTCCATTGTTTCAAGAAAATATCTATGTAATAATAATGTGTCTCCTGAAATAACCTAAATAAACCGCCGCCATTCACCTCCTCCCCAAAGCCGGGTTTTTAAATCTCTAAGCTGTACAGAAAGAAGCTTAAGGCGAAGAATAATAAAAAATACCTCTGCGATTTCAGTGAAATATTATATTTGAAAATACTTTCTGCCTGCGGCTTCGCATGCGTTGTTTCTATGGAAACATTTAAAGGTTATTTAGATCCAATGGGAATAAGGAATTGATTAATGGCAGTGTTGTTCGAGGTCTCGACATAAATCTATGCTGTTCTCCAGTACCAAAGTAAGGTCTCCTTTATATAGACTTTCCATTTCTTCTGCAATATAGGCATACACTTTCATAGTAGGTATAACCATGTAGGTAATATAATATATAAAATTATGAAAACACAAAAGGGAACATCCTCAATAGATGGCCATGAAATTGTTCGAAAGCGAAGCTTTGTCAGGTTTTAGTAGTATGTACGTAGGTAAGTACCTACTTATTTTATATCAAGGGAACATCTTTATTATTTAACATTTTTGTTCTAATTCTATGAAAATCTATAAAGGTTTTGTAGGTGTTAAGGGAACAAATATTTCGTAGGAAATATACTATACAAATTACGTCTAGGGGAGAAAACTGGACTCAAAAAATAATAATTTCAGTTTTTAGGAAGGATTTAAGGGGGGGGAAACTGGAATAACCCAATAAATGTAGTCCTTACAGATATGTAAATCATAATTCTTTTAAAATGACTTTAGTTTGTCAAAAAAGAAAGAAGGTAACATTCCTTTCAAATGTACACAGTAGTAATAATGTGAAGGAACCATCCCCCAGAGAACACATCACGGTTCCAAAGCATTCTTTCAATATAGTTAGTAGGACTATGTACCATATTCATAATTATATTCTAACAAACAACAATAAAAGGGATGAGCCCTAATAGTTCGCCATCATATTGTGCAGTGCATAAACTTTTTTTTTTATAATGTGAGTAGGTACTTGGAACACCCCTATTAGATGGCCACGACATTTTTGTCTAAAATTATGTGAAAATCTTTGATATTTTTTAGGTGTTTTATTTATTTATATTAGGAGATCTTTCAGCACAATATAAATAGTAGCGATGTGTGAAGATACAGGTGGCTATTAACAAGTTCCCACTTATTATATAGCATATTACATATAATTAGCCACTTTTAGGGTTATTTACCCATAAAAGTATTGGTTCAGCAATAGTCCTTTGCACTATTCATATAAAACGACTTAAACGCAAATAGGGTAATTATAACCCTTTCACAACCGCGGCGTAGTACTTTTGTGTCTTTTATAGACAGGCGAAAAAGACCAAAAACGGGCGACTCCTCGTGAAGGATGCCACACCAGACTTGCCTTGGGGATGTACGCGACTTGCGCTCTCACCCAAGACCAATGCTACTTTTCCCACTTTTCCCTATTAAACAATAAAAAAAATATCACATGCCGTAAAATCAATTTATTCACCTTATTAAGCGAGGCAAACCTACTACATGTGTGATGGACCTACTACGTCAGTACTGATTCATGTTCTGCGCAGCAGCGAGGTGCCATGACACCGAGCCTCCACAATCATGAGGGATGACATACGGAACCAGAGCAGCCCCAATAATATCAGATATTTTATTTTCTATGAATTCGGCAATGGTTACGAGCCCCTTCCCCGCTCGTAACAGTGGCTTTCGTCCACCAAACTGGGCAGCCTCCTCCGATCATAGCCCATTTTCGTGTCGCCTTCTTTTAAGTAATTAATTTTTAAGTAATCAATGTAATACAAATTGCACCAACAATGTAATACAAAGCTTAAAATACCAGTAAAGCATCAAAAACCATGACTTATTGTCACCTTTCGTAAATACACAAAATTAATATAAATAGATCGTAATTAAATTGGTAACCTTTTTTATTTATTTCCTCCTCCTTTCACATCCGGGCTTGGAATCGGCAATGGCTGAGTTAAAAAAAAAATTATATCTAGAAAATGACAAATAGCTAGATGCATGGAAGATTTCACGCATCACTGGTTATATCACTAGTGAAAACATAAATCACGTGCCACACCAGTTACATGCATCGAAACCGTGAGTTACTTATAACGCGAGCGTGATTTTTCACGCGGGCTAAGCTACATTACAATTCGCAGAATTCTATCGTGCGAGAGAGACAAAGCTACAGCATGCGACTGTAGCGACACCGTGCCACTAGCGAGAAGAGAGAATTCGTTTAAGTGAAATTGCATCTTATTCTCAACACCATTAGGCTTTAATTTATCTGGAGTATTTTTAAAACTGGCTTACTGCTTAGATAAATAACGCTCCGTTACAAAAACTTCATATGAAAATGAGTCTTATTTTAAAGACGTTAAGGTGCTCATTTAATGTAGGTACATGTAGGTACTTGAAATTTATAATACCAGTGAAATCACGTTGTGAGAGTTTCAGTTCATTTCACTCACTTGTAATCTTTACTTGTTGCTGCTGCACGTGCATGCCGCGTTTTGAGCCGCATGTTATTTTAAACTAAGCTCACCTAAGATTGTCTGTTAATACAGAAATAAAGTTGTCGTCCTAGTGTTTTATAATTACTTAAACATTGACAGTCCCAAGCCTGTCGAAGTATGAGGGAAAGTTCATTGAAGAAAACACGTTTTATTGTAAAAAAGCTAAGTGATAAGTTCTGAATCAGATCACTATCACTGCAACATGTAACAGGCGGAAAAAATGCATCCACTGTGATAATAATCATCACTAATGAAATATAACGACCGTGATTTATCACGCGTGATATAACCGTGACAGAAAAAATAACTTCGCGACGTGATAGTGAAATAAAAGTAGCTATAACTTCCATGCCTACAAATAGCACACTTTATAGTGTTAAACTCAATACTTTCTTAAAAAGAACATAAACAGAGATAGAAGAAGTTTTATGAAGAGATAAAAAATTACGTGTTTAAAAAGTAAACAAATAATTTAAAATCTCATTGTGAAATGTACTTAATCACAAATAAAAGAAAGTCACGTTTCTTAAACATGTCATTAACAAGATTAATTACATATTTATAACAAATTCATTTATCTATTCAGTTCAGTTTTCTACATAGCAATATCTAGACTTAAACTTTGTTAAACACTTAATACCTATAATAATATATTTTACAAAAACAATGTTAATGATATAGTTGCTAGTTCTAATAATGTTTCCATGACTTAATTGCAATTCAAGTGAAGTTTTTGAAATCGTAAATAAAAACCTTGATTTTTCTCTCGTGGTACTGGCGTCAGACAGAGCATAAACAACTCAATAACATAAATGATCAAATCTCTAAATTCGGCAGAACTTAAAAAAAATCCCTATCAGGACCTTTGGTAATAGTTGGTAATAAAGGTTATTTAAAAATATATATTCCTGTCGGTTGCGGTCCCGCTAACTTTGCATAAAATAGGAGGAGAAACGTCGGTTTTAATGAGTACATTGATAATCATTCACAATGATTACTCATTAAAACCAGACTCACTCGCTCCATTTTTTTATTGTTCTTTATTCATCTTTTTTCATGTCTTCTGGTTGTTCTCAGTGAATCTGAGAGATACAGTCAAGTTATATAAAAGGCCTTATTCATTCAGAATAATACAGCGATTTTTAAAACCTGAACAAACTTCATACTGCATTTGCTATTAAATTAATAATAAAGATACATTTCTAACATCTACACAAGGTAAAAAAATGCAACACTGTACATGAAAAATATACAAATATCTACGTTTGACGTTCATAATATAGTAGGTATAAAAATAATAATGATTTACGACTTAAAATCATTTACAACGGGATATTTACCATGATTTGAGTTTTGAGTTTTCCAATATTTTTAGTAGTAACGTTCGTAGCAAAAGACAAAGAATGAGGGTAGATCGATATATCTGCCAATAATAACTCACCCGCAGTGAAGTCAGTTATTCCGTGATCATGGCGCCTGAAACTGTGCTGTAATATTGGAAAACTCAAAACTCAAATCATGCTAAATATCCCGTTGTAAATGGTTTTAGTGTTTATAACCATGAATGATTTAAAAGATTGATTTACGACCTATTTATAAATATACTAATTACAAACTGCTTTTTATAAGTACAAGATATATTACGGATAAGAAGAGCAGTCCTTTATGAATCTTAGAACTACCTTATATTACTACCCCACCACCACACCCTCGCATGACGGCGCCTGGTGTTTTTAGTTACGTCTTTTTATAAACAGGCGAGAAAGATCAAAATCGGGCGACACCTCGTGAAGGATCCCACACCAGACTTGCCTTGGGGATCTGCGCGACTTGCGCTCTCACCCAAGACCAATGCGACTTTTCCCACTTCTCCCGGGGAAAAGCCAGCTTGGGTTTAACGGGATAAACCAAAGCTCGCCCTTCGTTTTGTGATTCAGTTTCAAACAATATTTTTTTTTATCACATTCAATAAAATCAATTTATTCAGCTTAATAAGCGAGGCAAACCTACTACGTGTGTGATGGACCTACTACGTCAGTACTGATTCATGTTCTGCGCAGCAGCAAGGTGCCATGATACCGAGCCTCCACAATCATGAAGGATGACATAAGGAACCGGAGCAGCCCCAATAAAATGACATATTTTATTTTATATGAATTATCTAATTCGGCAATGGTTACGAGCCCCTTTCCCGCTCGTAACAGTGGCTTTCGTCCACCAAACTCGGCAGCCTCGTCCAATCATAGCCAATTTTCATGTTGCCTTCTTTTAATATACAGTAAATTTCTTATGCGAGTTCATTTTCTGGGAATAGTAATAGCTCTTTAATCTGTTAATTAATAAAATATTTCTCATAACAAATGAACCAAAGTATGCAGCCTCCTTCGGTCAGAGCCTATTTTCATGACGGCTTATACAGGGTGTTTGGTAGAGGGTTATACTCACTTGGTGGGTGTGTGGATGGACCTATTTGAAAAATACTAATAGAAGTAGAATACCCTAACTGTATACAAAAAGTGTTCGTTTTACAAACTTCTCTATAATTTTTCTTCAAAAAATATATTCATCTCAATTTGTATGGAATATATGTATTTATTAATTTTAATTTTTTTCTTTTTTAAAATCTGTACAGGCGCACGAAATGTATTATTCATTTAAATTTTAACTTGATAGCTGCGGTAGTTGCTGAGTTATTAAGTCGGGGAAAAAAGGTTTCGAAACCGATCATCGAAACCTCAAAAACTGAAAGCTATCGAAGGGTTCAAATGCTTTAAAAAAAATTGTATTTATTGCTAATTACAGCGACCATGAGATGGGGCCAAGTCGTCCAATCCACGAGTTGGAAAACACGTTGTCAAGGAACTCTCTCACTGTGAGAAGAGAGTGTGCCAGCCACACATAATTTTGAAATACTATTGGTCGATATTCATGAAATATCGGCACATTGCTCATCAATTCAGAGAGTAATTGTCCCCGTTGAGAGTGTGACAAATACAACGATACCAAAAACAAAACAACAAACAGTTTATCAAAACATAGCAGACAACCAAAATAACCACGACATTTAACGTTTACAATTATTGATTCGAATTCGAGATTCGAATCTTCCAATAGACATCAGTCGGATGCTTATGTATGATAATATATAGAATTTTACAAACCACGTTGGTACAAAAGCGCAAAGCTTTTTGATGTACTCCATACGAGCTTCATATTTCTCTGTTGATATTTTGTGTAACCATTTTATCTAGACCGATGCAAAATCGGAAGATTAAACTCTTATTTGATGATAATATAATAGGTTCTTACAATCGTATGCCACGCAAATAGAGAAAAGATAAAAGTTTGTTTATCTTATGGACAAAAATTACACCAATTTAAAAAAAAAATGTAATAACAGAGTTCTTTCAACATAAGGATTCTTATAATTGAAGACCCTATGAAGACTGCATAATAAACGACGCAAACCTAGTACGTGTGGGACAGAGTCGGTACTGCTTCATGTTCTGCGCAGCAGCGATGCGTATTTCTTGCGGATGATTGCGTTAAAACCATGATGCCGAGCCTCCACAATCATGACACACGGAACCGGAGCAGCCTCAATAACATCATCGATTTACACAAAGAGCGTTGGTTGAGCGATCGTTTTAGTTATGTTAGCCCGAAGACTACCCATAGGTATACATAAATGCCAATAGGCTTTAAAGAACGTATTTTTGCCGTGGCAGTACTTCTGTTTCATGGCTCCATTTTAATGTGTACATTGGCTGTGATTTTAATAAGTAACATCTCCGTCCTTTCCTTCCTTAAGTCATAGCTTAACAAAATTCTCTAACAATATTTTAACCATTTGCCCTGTCTGTCGCACAAATGTTTTTAAAATTTTTATATGAATGATCTAATTCGGCAATGGTTACAAGCCCCTTCCCCGCTCATAACAGTGGCTTTCGTCCACCAAACTGGTCAGCCTCCTCCGATCATAGCCAGTTTTTGAGTCGCCTTCCTTAAATATCCAGCAAATCTCTTACGCGAGTTCATTTTCTGGGAAAAGTAATAACTCTTTGATGTGTAACTTAATGAAAGATGTCTCACAACATGTCAACCAAACTATGGAGCCTCCTTTGATCAGAGCCCATTTTCATAGCTCGTTATAAAGTAAATTTTTCAACGCGAGGTTAATTTATGAGAATAGTTATGACGGTATGATCTGTTAAAGAAAAATGTATCTTACGGCCGGTTGCGGTCCCGCTGACTTTGCATAAAAAAGGAGACTGAAGCATATTCTGTTTTAATAAGTACATTAATAATCATTCACAATAATTTATTATTGAAACCAGACTCTAACGCTCCATTTTGTTATTGTTCTTTATTCGTCTATTTTCATGTCTGCTCGTTGTTCTCAGTGAATCTGAGAGGTACAGTCAAGTTTTATGAAAGGCCACATTCATTTCGAGTAATAAAGCGAATTTTCAAACCTAAACATACTTATCACTGCATCTGCTGTTAAAATAATAATAATATGGATACATTTCTAACATCTACTAGACTGTGCAAAAAATGGATCATTAAACAGGAAAATTATACAAATATCCAAGTTCGACGATCATAATACAGTATAAATATAAAAATATAATAATGATTTACGACCTATTTACAAAGATACTATTTAGCAACTGCTTCTTAGAGGTACAAGATACATTGCAGATAAAAGGAGTAGTCCTCTAAAAATCTAAGAACTGCGTAAAATTACGACCCCACCACCACAACCCTGGCATGATGGCGCCTGGTGTTTTTAGTTACGTTTTTTTATCAACCCAAGCCCGCCCTTCGTTTTGTGATGAAATATCAGACAGTAAAATAAAATTATCACATTCAGTAAAATCAATTTATTCACCTTAACATTACTACTAATATTGGCATATTTACACGTTCATAACGGTAAGATAAATTTATATAGCTGTGTGTATTACTAACCAGCATTTATTTAATACAAAGCTTAAAATACCAGTATACCATCAAAAATCATAACTTATCCCATAATAAACCTAAACATACTTCTCACTGCAATAATAAATTAACAAAATTAATAAAAATTGATCATAATTAAATTGGTAACCTTTTTGATTTATTTCCTCCTTTCATATCCGGGCTTGGAACCAGCAATGTTTGAGTAAAAAAAAATTATATTCTAAGAAATGAAAAAAATAACACACTAGTAAACTCAATAATTTCTAAATAAGAACATTAACAGAGATAGAAGAAGTTTAAAGAAGAGATAAAAAGTACATGTTTATTAAGTAAACGAAGAATTAATAATCTCGGTGTGCAATGTACTTAATCACAAAGAAGAGAAAGTCACGTTTCTTAAACATGTCATAAACAAGCTGATTTGTTACTTATTTTAGGCGTGCGCTAAACGTGTCCACGACTCGACCGGATCTGGTACGATTCCAGTTGGGTGCGGACACGTGTCCAGGAGTCGTGTCCGTGGAATCGTTTGGATCCGCCCGCAGTTTTGCTTCCTATATTATTATGTCCATTAGATCAGTTCGTTTCAGTGGATCTAGTGGATTGGTTAGGATCTGCTTTTATTAACAGTTCCTACATGTCTATTGGATCTGTCTGTTTGTAGGACACGTTTGATTTGGTAGATCTAACGAATCAATGACTAATAAAAACATAGCAATGCTTTTCCTTAGGGAATGACATGTTTGTTAGTTGAATATAATCTGTGAAAAGAACAAGCTTAAGTTTTTTAAGATTTAAAATTACTTTTCTTTGGTACAAAAGTACAAATTAGTGGGTATATTTCGATTTGTTTAGCAAATTAGAATATACCTAGTATAACAAGACTGCAGTCGTTACTTGTTATCTCGTAAATGGATCCGGATCTGTCGATCGAGCACGTACGAACCCGAATCGAAGCCCAGATCCACACAGCTCCTTAGGCTCCAAGGTTAAGATCTGCTTTTAATAACAGTTCCTACATGTCCATTGGATCTGTCTGTTTGTAAGACACGATTGATTTGGTAGATCTAACGAATCAATGACTAATAAGAACATAGCAATGCTATTACTTAGGGAATGACATGTTTGTTTAATGGATATAATCTGTGACAAGTACTAGTTTAAGTTTTTTAAGGTTTAAAATTACTTATCTTTGGTACAAAAATACAAATAAGTGGGTATATTTCAATTTGTTTAGCAAATTACAATATACCTATTATAATAAGACTGTAGTCGTTACTTGTTATCTCGTAAATGGATCCGGATCTGTCGATCGAACACGTCCGAACCCGAATCGAAGCCCAGATCCACACAGCTCCAATTGCTCGCTGTTACATTCATTTGACTCGATGGACCGAGACCGACGCGACCAACGTGTCCGCGGACACACCACGAACGCCAATCCGGGGAGGAACCATACGGCTCCAGGAGCGGACCCAACTCCAGGAGCCGTTTAACTCCGGATCTACACACCTCAAACGTATGTATTTATAACAAATTCATTCATCAATTCAGTTTTTTACATAGCAAAATCGAGACTAAAACTTTGTTAAACATTAAATTTAATGACTATTTATTTTTCCAAAACAATGTTAATTAATATTATGTAAAGGTTATATAAAATATGTATTCCTGCTGGTTGCGGTCCCGCTGACTTTGTATAAAATAGGAGGAGAAAAGTCAGTTTTAATTGGCGAATTGATGATTATTCACAATTGTCACCAATTAAAACCAGACTCACTCAACCATTTTGTTATTGTTCTTTATTCGTCTATTTTCATGTCTTCTGGTCGTTCTTTGTGAATCTGAGAGGTACAGTCAAGTTTTATAAATGTCTACTCATTGATTCAGAATAATGAAGCCATTTATAAAACCTGTACATACTTCTCACTGTTTCTGCTGTTAAAATAATAATTAGATGGATACATTTCTAACTTCTACACTGTGTAAAAAATGGAACACTGAACATGAAAAGTATACAAATGTCTTAGTTTAACCTGTCATAATATAGTAGGTATAAAAATAATAATGATTTACGACCTATTTAAAAACCAAAATTACCGACTGCTAATAATAAGTACAAGATATATTGCAGATAAAATGAGCAGTCCCATATTAATATTAGAACTGCCTAATATTACTACCCCACCATCACACCCCTGGCATGATGGCGCCTGGTGTTTTTAGTTACGTCTTTTTATAGACAGGCAAAAAAGACCAAAAACGGGCGACACCTCGTGAAGGATCATACACCAGACTTGCCTTGGGGATCTACGCGACTTGCGCTCTCACCCTAGACCAATGCGACTTTTCCCACTTCTCCCGGGGAAAAGCCAGCTTGGGTTTAACGGGATAAACCCAAACCCGCCCTTCGTTTTGTGATTCAGTTTCAAACAATTTAAAAAATTATCACATTTCTTAAAATCAATTTATTCACCTTAACATAACTACTAATATTGGCATATTTACAAGTTAATAACAGTAAGGTAAATTAACATAGCTTTGAGTATTACTTACCAACATTTAAGTAATTATTCTAATACAAACTGCACCAACGATATAATAAAAGCTTAAAATACCAGTAAACCTTTAAAAACAATAACTTATTGTCACCCATCATAAATTTACAAAATTTATAAAAATTTATAATAATTAAATTGGTAACCGTATTGATTTATTTCCCCCTTTCACATCCGGGCTTGGAACCAGCAAGGTCTGAGTAAAAAAACATTAAATCTAAGAAATGAAAAAAATAACACACTAGTGTTAAACTCAATAAATTCTAAATATGAACATTAACAGAGATAGAAGAAGTTTTAAGAAGAGATAAAAAGAACATGTTTATGAAGTAAACAATGAATTAAAAAATCTCGGTGTGAAATGTACTTAATCACAAAGAAAAGAAAGTCACGTTTCTTAAAAATGTCATAAACAAGCTGATTTGTTACGTATTTTAGGCATGCGCTAAACGTGTCCACGACTCGACCGGATTTGGTACAATTCCAGTTGGGTGCGGACACGTGTCTAGGAGTCGTGTCCGTGGACTCGTTTTGATCCGCCCGCAGTTTTGCTTCCTATATTATTTTGCCCATTAGATCAGTTCGTTTCAGTGGATCTAGTGGATTGGTTTAGATCTGCTTTTATTAACATTATATCTAGTTTAGTAAGACTGTAGTCGTTACTTGTCATCTCGTAAATGGATCCGAATCTGTCGATCGAACACGTCCAAACCCGAATCGACGCCTAGATCCACACAGCTCCAATCGCTCGCTGTTACATTCATTTGACTCAATGGACCGAGACCGACGCGGCCAACGTGTCCGCGGACACACCACGAACGCCAATCCGGGGCGGAACCATACGGCTCCAGGAGCGGACCCAACTCCAGGAGCCGTTTAACTCCGGATCTACACACCTCAAATGTATGTATTTATAACAAATTCATTCATCAATTCACTTTTTGACATAGCAAAATCGAGACTAAATCTTTGTTAAACATTAAATTTAATGACTATATAATTTTTCAAAACAATGTAAATTAATATTATGTAAAGGTTATATAAAACATGTATTCCTGCTGGTTTTGGTCCCGCTGACTTTGTAAAAAATAGGAGGAGAAAAGTCAGTTTAATTGGTGTATTGATGATCATTCACAATTATACCAATTAAAACCAGACTCACTCAACCATTTTGTTATTGTTCTTTATTCATTTATTTTCATGTCTTCTGGTCGTTCTTTGTGAATCTGAGAGGTACAGTCAAGTTTTATAAATGCCGACTCATTGATTTAGAATAATGAAGCCATTTATAAAACCTGTACATACTTCTCACTGCATTTGCTGTTAAAATAATAATTAGATGTATACATTTCTTACGTCTACACTGTGTAAAAAATGGAACACTGAACATGAAAAATATACAAATGTCTTAGTTTAACCTGTCATAAAATAGTAAATATAAAAATAATAATGATTTACGACCTATTTAAAAAGATACTAATAACCGATTGCTTCTTATAAGTATAACATATATTTCAGAAAAAATGAGTAGTCCTTTATTAATATTAGAACTGCCTAATATTACTACCCAACCATCACACCCCTGGCATGATGGCGCCTGGTGTTTTTAGTTACGTCTTTTTATAGACAGGCAAAAAAGACCAAAAACGGGCGACACCTCGTGAAGGATCATACACCAGACTTGCCTTGGGGATCTACGCGACTTGCGCTCTCACCCTAGACCAATGCGACTTTTCCCACTTCTCCCGGGGAAAAGCCAGCTTGGGTTTAACGGGATAAACCCAAACCCGCCCTTCGTTTTGTGATTCAGTTTCAAACAATTTAAAAAATTATCACATATCTTAAAATCAATTTATTCACCTTAACATAACTACTAATATTGGTATATTTACAAGTTCATAACAGTAAGGTAAATTAACATAGCTTTGAGTATTACTTACCAACATTAAAGTAATTATTCTAATACAAACTGCACTAACGATATAATAATTGCTTAAAATACCAGAAAACCTTTAAAAACAATAACTTATTGTCACCCATAATAAATTTACAAAACAAATAAAACTTGATCATAATTAAATTGGTAACCTTTCTAATTTATTTCCTCCTTTCACATCCAGGATTGGAACCAGCAATGTCTGAGTAAAAAAAAATTAATATCTAAGAAATGAAAAAAATAACACACTAGTGTTAAACTCAATAAATTCTAAATAAGAACATTAACAGAGATAGAAGAAGTTTCAAGAAGAGATAAAAAATGCATGTTTATTAAGTCAACAAAGAATTAAAAATCTTGGTGTGAAATGTACTTAATCACAAAGAAAAGAAAGTCACGTTTCTTAAACATGTCATAAACAAGCTGATTTGTTACTTAGGCATGCGCTAAACGTGTCCACGACTTGACCGGATCTGGTACGATTCCAGTTGGGTGCGGACACATGTCCAGGAGTCGTGTCTGTGGACCCGTTTGGATCCGCCCGCAGTTTTGCGTCCTATATGTCTATTAGATCAGTTCGTTTCAGTGGATCTAGCGGATTAGTTAGGATCTGCTTTTGTTAACAGATCCTACATGTCTATTGGATCTGTCCGTTTGTAGGACACGTTTGTTTTGGTGGATCTAACGAATCAGTGACTAATAAAAACATGGCAATGTTTTTCCTTAGGGGATGACTTGTTTGTTAGTTGGATATAATCTGTGACAAGTACTAGCTTAAGTTTATTAAGTTTTAAGATTACTTATCTTTGGTAGAAAAATACAAATAAGTGGGTATATTTCGATTTGTTTAGCAAATTACAATATACCTATTATAATAAGACTGTAGTCGTTACTTGTTATCTCGTAAATGGATCCGGATCTGTCGATCGAACACGTCCGAACCCGAATCGAAGCCCAGATCCACACAGCTCCAATCGCTCGCTGTTACATTCATTTGACTCGATGGATCGAGACCGACGCGGCCAACGTGTCCGCGGACACACCACAAACGCCAATCCGGGGCGGAACCATACGGCTCCAGGAGCGGACCCAACTCCAGGAGCCGTTTAACTCCGGATCTACACACCTCAAACGTATGTATTTATAACAAATTCATTCATTAATTCAGTTTTTTACATAGCAAAATCGAGACTAAAACTTTGTTAAACATTAAATTTAATGACTATTTATTTTTCCAAAACAATGTTAATTAATATTATGTAAAGGTTATATAAAATATGTATTCCTGCTGGTTCCGGTCCCGCTGACTTTGTATAAAAAAGGAGGAAAAAGTCTAGTTTAATTGGTGTATTGATGATCATTCACAATAGTCACCAATTAAAACCAGACTCACTCAACCATTTTATTATTGTTCTTTATTCATCTATTTTCATATCTTCTGGTCGTTCTTAGTGAATCTGAGAGGTACAGTCGAGTTTAATAAATGCCAACTACTCATTGATTCAGAATAATGAAGCCATTTATAAAACCTGTACATACTTCTCACTGCATTTGCTGTTAAAATAATAATTAGATGGATACATTTCTAACGTCTACACTGTGTAAAAAATGGAACATTGAACGTGAAAAATATACATATGTCTTAGTTTAACCTGTCATAATATAGTAGGTATAAAAATAATAATGATTTACGACCTATTTAAAAAGATACTAATAACCGACTGCTTCTAATAAGTATAACATATATTTCAGAAAAAATGAGCAGTCCTTTATTAATATTAGAACTGCCTAATATTACTACCCCACCATCACACCCCTGGCATTATGGCGCCTGGTGTTTTTAGTTACGTCTTTTTATAGACAGGCAAAAAAGACCAAAAACGGGCGACACCTCGTGAAGGATCATACACCAGACTTGCCTTGGGGATCTACGCGACTTGCGCTCTCACCCTAGACCAATGCGACTTTTCCCACTTCTCCCGGGGAAAAGCCAGCTTGGGTTTAACGGGATAAACCCAAACCCGCCCTTCGTTTTGTGATTCAGTTTCAAACAATTTAAAAAATTATCACATATCTTAAAATCAATTTATTCACCTTAACATAACTACTAATATTGGTATATTTACAAGTTCATAACAGTAAGGTAAATTTACATAGCTTTGAGTATTACTTACCAACATTTAAGTAATTATTCTAATATAAACTGCACCAACGATTTAATAAAAGCTTAATCTACCAGTAAACCTTCAAAAACAATAACTTATTGTCACCCATAATAAATTAACAAAATTAATATAAATTGATCATAATTAAATTGGTAACCTTTTTGATTTATTTCCTCCTTTCACATCCGGGCTTGGAACCAGCAATGTCTGAGTAAAAAAAATTTAATATCTAAGAAATGAAAAAAATAGCACACTAGTGTTAAACTCAATAAATTCTTTATAAGAACATTAACGGAGATAGAAGAAGTTTTAAGAAGAGATTAAAAGTACATGTTTATTATGTAAACAAAGAATTAAAAATCTCGTTGTGAAATGTACTTAATCAGAAAGAAAAGAAAGTCACGTTTCTTAAACATGTCATAAACAAGCTGATTTTTACTTATTTTAGGCATGCGCTAAACGTGTCCACGACTCGACCGGATCTGGTACGATTCCAGTTGAGTGCGGAGACGTGTCTAGGAGTCGTGTCCGTCGAATCAGCTTCTTCCTCGTGCTCCTACTAAATTCTCCTACTGGTAGGAGCACCGGGACACCCATGTCCTGATGCTCCTACTGAACATAAAAACCACGGGGAATAATGTAATATTCTAAATTTAATTCCTCCTGCTCCTATCACATAACATATTGAACAGTCAACTACTTTAAGCAACTAATAAACTAATAATAACTACTTAT
Source organism: Eupithecia subfuscata (assembly GCA_963564075.1). Lineage (NCBI taxonomy): Eukaryota > Metazoa > Arthropoda > Insecta > Lepidoptera > Geometridae > Eupithecia > Eupithecia subfuscata. The sequence continues at coordinate 18,460,529 of OY751095.1, forward strand.
ACCTAAACACTAATGTTTTCCCTTGTAGGCCTCCCACCCCCGCGAAGCGGGGGGTGGGTCAACATTAACTTACTCCTAACGAAGCCCGTCCAACCCCCGCGAAGCGGGGGGGGAGCGGGTTCGTGGCGACTCTGTGACTGAAAGGGTGTGTGTATGTATAATTGCACCCATAGCCATAATATGATGACACAAAATAGTGAGGTGACTGTTCACCTGTAGGTACTTGAATCAGAGTATGCCTATAAGGAAATCTATTTTAGTTATGTCTCGATGCTCCTACTTAGCGTTTTACAATTTCCTTTTGCAGTAGGAGCATCAGGACATGGGTGTCCCGGTGCTCCTACCAGTAGGAGAATTTAGTAGGAGCACGAGGAAGAAGCGGTGGAATCGTTTGGATCCGCCCGCAGTTTTGCTTCCTATATTATTATGTCCATTATATCAGTTCGTTTCAGTGGATCTAGCGGATTTGTTAGGATCTGCTTTTATTAACAGTTCCTACATGTCCATTGGATCTGTCTGTTTGTAGGACACGTTTGTTTTGGTAGATCTAACGAATCAATGACTAATAAAAACATAGCAATGCTTTTCCTTAGGGAATGACATGTTTGTTAGTTGGATATAATCTGTGACAACCCAAGTAGCATTGGGAGTTCTATAGCGGTTGTCTAATGGTGCACATTTACTCTTTGAGCTGTCTTAGTAAGCTGTATAAGGGCTGTATAGCAAATATCCAGCCCTTATACCACCGTTTTGGGCACAAATTATTCAGCCTTGAGTTCACAGAAGGTACACAGTAGCTGGATAGTAGCTCTTCAATGGCAGTTTAAGAGAACACAGGTGGTATGAAAGCTGGTTAACTGCATTATATTAGATTCCGCGTGGTTATTCTTCCAGACAAGAGAGATATAAGAAGTAACAAGAGAACCATTATACAGCCTTGATAGTAATTTACGCTCACAAATGTACCTTTAAATAACTTGTAAGGCCGTTATTCTCCAAATAATCATTACAGTACCACATTTTGTAATAAATATTATATTTATTACATGCAAACTTTCTAGCTCGTGAGTGTGACGCCATTTTATAAATGTGAATTCATTAAAACGGGTAAGTACACCTGTGTTTATTATACTCTATAGTGTTAATATTAATGGTAATGTAAATTTGTCGTAAAGTATATATACATTTTCACGCGCCTCAGGTATAATGCCTTTTTATCAAAAAAATCTTACTAAATAAGCAGAGACGCTCGAAGCATTTCTTAGTATTTGTGTTTTTATGGCATTCAGATCAGTGTATGGTTTTAGATTTGATCATAAACCACAAAATCAATAACGGAAACTCCGTATTATGTGATAAAATCTAAATTAATTTAGAAATATTATAGGTTATGAGTGAACAAAATGGTGGTAATTTGTCTCCATCTGCAGTGAACCATTGTAGTTCCAAATTAACGCTGTTACCTCTCTATGGTTTCACAATTATTGTACTATTATAGTGTCGTAAGCTCTAGAAAGGTTCACATGTGTACCATTATAATGCCAATTTCTGTATAACATATCTGAGTTAGGCTCATATTCAGCCCTGGGCTGGTATGTAGTTCTTCAATAGTTCACGTGAACGTCCTTCTAGATGTTAAAAAAAACTAAATTTTAGAGATCCGCGTCGAAAACTAGGGCCGACAGCAAATAAATTGCTGGAATAACTGTAGTTGGGATGTGTAGTTTTCGATAGTACAAGCGGCGAATGTACTATCGAATATGGTGCATGATTGAGTGAATTTTAATAGACGAGTTACATGTTATACAACTTCAACTTCTTTTTTATTGGTGCCGCTTGCTTTTCGCTACGACCCTAAATGTAACTCGAAGTTTTTTTTATTTGGATTTACTTTGACTTTTAAGCAGCGCCATTGTAAAAGAACGTTGAGAAGTTGAGTTTGCCTTTATTATTTCTACGGTGAAATAGCCTTCTCGTCGTATAAAAGTGTGTGTATGTTTGTTTGGTTTTGGTTGTGGTTTGTGAACTCATATTTCCTAAGAAAGATTTAAATTAAACATTTACCACCGATACCTATAGTTATTACTCGGAGTGTATTGTATGATAGTATTTTTGTGGTGCTGTGTTATGGCAAGGTATGTAGTTTACCTACTTGTGAATTTCAAGTGATAGAGGTCCACTCCAGACAGATTGACCTACAATTTAAATTAAAGAATGATGGATGAACGACGATGGCTTCGATATAGTCCATGGAGAGATGGATAATCTGGGATGGGAATCCAACTATGTATATCGTTCATGCTGACAGGTTATTCAGTCAGCTAAATGCGACTTATCTCTACTAACTAAGTAGAGGATACAACTAATCTTATTGTTGTATTCTACAACATTTTCATCTTCATCAAATAATAAAATTCAGTTTACCTAATGTTGTATTTGTTGCATTTTACAGGTTGTTTAATGTAGCTTGATAACTAATCTACCTAATTGTTTTTTCAGACCATGCCCTTCAAGATAGTCCAAACTGTGGAAAATGGGCAACGAAGACTTAGTACCTTCAATTTGGGATGGTTGGCCTATATAATAATATGGTTTTTCACTATAGATAGTCTAAGTAATGTACTATGCCTGTTATTTACATATTAGGAATAATGTTAGCCGCAAATAGTAAATAGTCTTTTTTATGTGCAATTTTCAAATTAAATGTGTTTAAAATATATAATAGTAATTTTATTTGGGAAGATCAAAATCGCCGCAAAAAGCACCGGCGCGCCGCCGCCGCTGCGAAAAAATTATTATTCTATTAATAATAAAACTATAAATTTTAAAAATAAAAAAAAACGCCGATACAATAACGATATTTCTCATTCCAAATACAAGTTCTGAAACTTAGGTTTAAGGATCAATAGGTAGTTTTAAGTGCCATTATGTTCACAGTTCCAACCTGAAGACTTTGACATGACTGATTTGATATTATAATACCTAATAGGTTTATTTATTACTATTACCTACCTAAGATCTTATCGAAAAAGATAGCGATGAAAAATTTTACGTCTCATTATTCTTTTTTGAAAACGATTAAAATTACTTAATGAAAATTCTTCGCTATTTTATAGATTTTTAAACCTTTTTCAAAGATATTCTTAAGTAAGTAAGTAAGGTACATTGTTAATAAATAAATAAATACAAGTTGATTTTGAAATAAAAGTTACCAAAAAATCGTAATGTTGTTTTATTCTTCTAATGTATGTAACAAAGGTATGAAGTATTGAAATTCTTTATATTCAACGCACACTAATTTACACTTAATATCCTTGGGTTCTATGACAATCGAAGTATGGTTACAATTGTGCTGAATTTTTGACTTGTATTAAATTTTACATTCCTATACATGCCTTAAACAGCTTTAAGTGGATTTTTATCTCAATAATACTACCAATGAACCACGTGTGGCCAATGATAATGCTTAGATATCCCCAGTGAACCAAATGTGAACTATTAAAGAGAACAAAATGCTACTTGGGAAGTACTAGCTTAAGTTTTTTAAGGTTTAAAATTACTTATCTTTGGTACAAAAGTACAAATAAGTGGCAATATTTCGATTTGTTTAGCAAATTATAATATACCTAGTTTAATAAGACTGTAGTCGTTACTTGTTATCTCGTAAATGGATCCGGATCTGTCGATCGAACACGTCCGAACCCGAATCGAAGCCCAGATCCACACAGCTCCAATCGCTCGCTGTTACATTCATTTGACTCAATGGACCGAGACCGACGCGGCCAACGTGTCCGCGGACACACCACGAACGCCAATCCGGGGCGGAACCATACGGCTCCAGGAGCGGACCCAACTCCAGGAGCCGTTTAACTCCGGATCTACACACCTCAAATGTATGTATTTATAACAAATTCATTCATCAAATCAGTTCAGTTTTCTACATAGCAAAATCGAGACTAAAACTTTGTTAAACATTAAATTTAATGACTATATATTTTTCCAAAACAATGTAATTTAATATTATGTAAATGTTATATAAAATATGTATTCCTGCTGGTTGCGGTCCCGCTGACTTTGTATAGAATAGGAGGAGAAAAGTCAGTTTTAATTGACGAATTGATGATCATTCACAATAGTCACCAATTAAAACCAGACTCACTCAACCATTTTATTATTGTTCTTTATTCATCTATTTTCATGTCTTCTGGTCGTTCTTAGTGAATCTGAGAGGTACAGTCAAGTTTTATAAATGACACATTATTGATTCCGAATAATGAAGCCATTTATAAAACCTGTACATACTTCTCACTGCATCTGCTGTTAAAATAATAATTAGATGGATACATTTCTGACGTCTACACTGTGTAAAAAATGGAACACTGAACATGAAAAATATACAAATGTCTTAGTTTAACCTGTCATAATATAGTAGGTATAAAATAATAATGATTTACGACCTATTTAAAAAGATACTAATTACCGATTGCTACTTATAAGTTAAACATTATATTGCAGATAAAATGAGCAGTCCTTTATTAACCCGGGAACGGTGACGTCGATTTGACTTACATCTTCGGTGACCCCGGTTCCACGCACCGGGGTTTTCAATGGAAGATTGTTCAAAATCTTTTATTTACCGACCATTTTTTTTGGTAATTTTAAATTATTTGACACTAAAACAACAATATTTTATTAATCACAGATACGTTTATTTACTTTTTCTTATGGTAAGACAATTTCTCATAGAACCTATAAAATTAGTTAGTACACATATAGCTTTTTAAACATTTTAAAACACAACAATCCTCATATTTTTTGAATTCTTTCAGTTTTTTCAGTTTCTAGACTCTATGAACTTTTATTTACATATTCATATATAATATATATTTATATATTTATATATATAAACGGTGAAGTCGATTTTACTTAAATATTCGGTGACCCCGGTGTAACGCACCGGGTTGGCGCCAAAACTCATGAACGTGCGCCCACTCTGTCGTCACGGGCTGAACTGTCGGTGGGGGAGGGGAAATCAGGCAGCTACTCGAAATCGCGACGAAAATCGGCGGCGGGGGCAAAAGTTATTCAAATTTTTCAAGTCACCCGGTCCCACAGACATATAGGTCACCGTTCCCGGGTTAATATTAGAACTGCCTAATATTACTACCCCACCATCACACCCCTGGCATGATGGCGCCTGGTGTTTTTAGTTACGTCTTTTTATAGACAGGCAAAAAATACCAAAAACGGGCGACACCTCGTGAAGGATCATACACCAGACTTGCCTTGGGGATCTAGGCGACTTGCGCTCTCACCCTAGACCAATGCGACTTTTCCCACTTCTCCCGGGAAAAAGCCAGCTTTGGTTTAACGGGATAAACCCAAGCCCGCCCTTCTTTATGTGATTTAGTTTCTAACAATTTAAAAAAATTATCACATTTCTTAAAATCCATTTATTCACCTTGTCATAACTACTAATATTGGCATATTTACAAGTTCATAACAGTTAGGTTAATTTATACAGGGTGGAATTTTGTAATGCCACCTGTACGGAAAGTACTCTTAATACTGTGGATAGAAAATTTTACTCAAAGGAATTATTCCTTTAATTTTGAAAAGAAAGAAAACTGCATTCAAAGATTTTCGAAAATTCGCTTGCCACACCCGGGAATCGAACCGACTAAAATCTGTAAAAATTATACCCTGTATTTTTATTGCATAGATCGTTACGGTCAATTATAAGGATGATATCTCTCTAACAAACTTAATAAATTAAATGAAAGGAAAACCATGAAAACTTAAATTATTTTAATTATTTACAATAAAAAGTCAACTAACTAATTAGTTGCTCAAAATGGGCTACATTTTCTTGGATGCACAAATTTATTCTTTTATCGAATTCATTTCTAGTAACTTTTAATAACGTGTTGTGGTGAATATTATAAATCGTATTCTGAACTTCAACTCTCAACTCGTTTACATTCTCATAAGACTTCATGTAAATTAGATTTTCTACATATCCCCACACAAAAAATCTAAAGGGGTGAGATCTGGTGATCTCGCAGGCCATCTGATTGTGCCGTTGGTACCAATCCAGGTATTAATATGGTTGTTAATGTAGGCAGTAGTGATTCTGCTGTTATGGGCTGGAGCACCATCTTCCTGTAGAATTATTTGGTTTCGCTCTGCCTCGGGGAAACCGTTTAACTCATTTCAAGATACTTGACAGTGTTTAAATGACCTTCGTACACGTGGACTAACACAACCATATTTCTCATAATTCCTCACCAATCGTTGAAAGAAAACCTTACATGACTGTTAGTTTCATGGACACGAACAGGATTCACTCGAGACCAATAGTGGCCATTGCCGCGATTGTACATGCCGTTATTGCTAAAGTTGATTTCGTCAGACCATACAATGTTACTCAAATAATTAAGCTTCAATTAAATCAAATTGTTCTTGATAAGCCATTTTTACCGTGAGACAAATAGGAAATAATTTGTAAAAACAATTAAATGTGAATAACAAATGACAATATATTTTCAAATGTAACATTCCATATTTAAACTACCTCATACACGCAGATATGTTGCATTAAAAAAGGAGACTGCATTAAGTACAAACACGGGCAAATTTCAACCAACCTTTCTAAATATTAATTCGTCATTTTAATGGATAAATGACGTCAATGATAATAATTATTAATTACTGACACAAGTAAACAAGATCCATCATCTTTATAGTAAAGTGCTTAACTTGACCCATTCAATTTATAATTTAAGATTTCATGGGTTTTCTTTCATTTAATTTATTTAGTTTGTTAGAGCGATTTCATCCTTATTATTGACCTTTAACGATCTATGCAATAAAAATACAAGGTGTAATTTTTACAGATTTTAGTCGGTTCGATTCCCGGGGTGGCAAGCGAATTTTCGAAAATCTTTGAATGCAGTTTTCCTTTCTTTTCAAAATTAAAATAATGTTTTCTTTGAGTAAAATTTTCTATCTACAGTATAATGAGTACTTTCCCTCCAGGTGGCATTACAAAATCCACCCTGTATAGCTGTGAGTATTACTTACCAGCATTTAAGTAATTAATCTAGTACAAATTGCACCTATGGCTATGGCGCTCATTAGGGGAGGCCTATGTCCAGCAGTGGACTAATACAGGCTGATGATGATAATGATGAAATTGCACCAACGATTTAATACAAAGCTTATAATACCAGTTTACCATCAAATATATTATTATAACTAATAACTTATTGTCGCCCATAGTACAAAATTAATTAATATAAATTGATCATAATTAAATTGGTAAGATTTTTTATTTATTTCCTCTTCCTTTCACATCCGGGCTTGGAACCAGCAATGTCTTAGTTAAATAAAATATTTCAAAGAAACGAAAAAATAAATTCTAAATAAGAATATTAACAGAGATAGAAGAAGTTTTAAGAAGAGATAAAGAGTACGTGTTTATTATTTAAACAAAGAATGGAAATCTCAGTGTGAAATGTACTTAATCACAAAGAAAAGAAAGTCACGTTTCTTAACCATGTCATTATCAAGATTTATTACATATTTATAACTAATTCATTCATCTATTCAGTTCAGTTTTCTACATAGCAATATCTAGACTTAAACTGTGTGAAACACTTTATACCAATATTTTTAACAAAATAAATGTTAATGATATAGTTGCTAGTTCTAATAAGGTTTCCATGACTTAATTGCAGTTCAAGTGAAGTTTTTGAAATCGTAAATAAAAACCTTGATTTTTCTCTAGCTTCTCAACGGCGTAGCGGCTTAACTCACGTGGTACTAACTGGCGTCAGACAGAGCATAAACAACTCAATTATATAAATGATCAAATCCCTCAATTCGGCAGATGTGAAAAAATAAAATCCGTATCGGGCACCTTTGAAAATAGTTGGTAATAAAGGTTATTTAAATATATATATTCCTGCCGGTTGCGGTCCCGCTGACTTTGCATAAAATTGGAGGACATAAGTCTGGTTAAATGGAGTTATTGATAATCATTCACAATAATTACCCATTTAAACCAGACTCACTCGCTCCATTTTCGTATTGTTCTTTATTCATCTATTTTCATGTCTTCTGGTTGCTCTCGGTGAATCTGAGAGATACAGTCAAGTTTTATAAAAGGCCTTATTCATTCAGAATACTAAAGCGATTTTTAAAACCTGAACAAACTTCGTGCTCGGAGAAGGGGAGAGGAAGAGCTCGGAGTCTCTCTCACTCAGCAAACGTAGTGTAGGACGCCCTCCGGCGAGGTGGGATGACGATTTGCGAAAGACTGCAGGCAGATATGCTGGATGCGGAAAGCTAAAGACAGGGCGCTATGGCGCTCATTAGGGGAGGCCTATGTCCAGCAGTGGACTAATATAGGCTGATGATGATCATGATGATATATTTCTAACATCTACACAAGGTAAAAAAACGGAACACTGTACATGAAAGTTATACAAATATCTACGTTAGACTTTCATAATATAGTAGGTATATAATGATTTACGACCTAAAATCATTTACAACGGGAAATTTACCATGATTTGAGTATTCCAATATTTTTAGTAGTAACGTTCGTAGCAAAAGACAAAAAATGAGGCTAGATCGATAGATCTGCCAATAACAACTCACCCGCAGTGCCGTCAGTTATTCCGTGATCATGGCGCATGAAACTGTGCCGAAATATTGGAAAACTCAAAACCCAAATCATGGTAAATATCCCGTTGTAAATGATTTTATTGTTAATAACCATGATGGATTTAAAAAATTGATTTACGACCTATTTATAAATATACTAATTACAAACTGCTTTTTATAAGTATAAGATATATTGCGGATAAGAGGAGCAGTCCTTTATGAATCTTAGAACAACCTTATATTACTACCCCACCACCACACCCCTGGCATGATGAAGCCTGGTGTTATTAGTTACGTCTTTTTATAAACAGGCGAGAAAGACCAAAAACGGGCGACACCTCGTGAAGGATCCCACACCAGACTTGCCTTGGGGATCTGCGCGACTTGCGCTCTCACCCAAGACCAATGCAACTTTTCCCACTTCTCCTGGGGAAAAGCCAGCTTGGGTTTATTAGGATAAACCCAAGCCTGCCCATCGTTTTGTGATTCAGTTTTAAACAATATTTTTTTTATCACATTCAGTAAAATCATTTTATTCGCCTTAATATGCGAGGCAAACCTACTACGTGTGTGATGGACCTACTACGTCAGTATTGATTCATGTTCTGCGCAGCAGCGAGGTGCCATGATACCGAGCCTCCACAATCATGAAGGATGACATAGGGAACCGGGGCTGCTCGCCCCAATAATGTCACATATTTCATTTTATTTGAATTATCTAATTCGGCAATGGTTACGAGCCCCTTCCCCGCTCGTAACAGTGGCTTTCGTCCACCAAACTGGGCAGCCTCCTCCAATCATAGCCAATTTTCATGTCGCCTTTTAATATCCAGTAAATTTCTTACGCGAGTTCATTAGGAATTCAATTCAATTCAATTCAATTCATTTATTTCCTTTAAACAAAATACATTGTGTGTGGAAAACTTAAATCTAAAACTCCGGAGTAGGTACTTACACAAAAAATTCATTGTACAATAAAATCAATTTTAAGACAATTCAAAGAGGAAACATACATAGTAATAGCGCAACAAAAGCTCATGAAAATTAATTATAATCATTATCATTTGAATATTTTGAATACAATGTCAACTTGAATATTAAAATGTCAGCCCGATAACTATAATGTCAATCTACAGAATAGTAATAGCTCTTTGATCTGTTAATTAATAAAAGATTTCTCATAACAAATCAACCAAAGTATGCAGCCTCCTTCGGTCAGAGCCCATTTTCATGACGGCTTATACAGGGTGTTTGGTGGAGGGTCATACAAACTCAGTGGGTGTGTGGATGGACCTTTTTGAAAAATACAAATTGAAGTAGAAGACATTAGACATATTAAATTTTACATTCCTATACATGCCTTAAACAGCTTTAAGTGAATTTTTATCTCAATAATACTACCAATGAACCACGTGTGGCCAATGATAATGCTTAGATATCCCCAGTGAACCAAATGTGAACTATTAAAGAGAACAAAATGCTACTTGGGAAGTACTAGCTTAAGTTTTTTAAGGTTTAAAATTACTTATCTTTGGTACAAAAGTACAAATAAGTGGCAATATTTCGATTTGTTTAGCAAATTATAATATACCTAGTTTAATAAGACTGTAGTCGTTACTTGTTATCTCGTAAATGGATCCGGTTCTGTCGATCGAACACGTCCGAACACGAATCGAAGCCCAGATCCACACAGCTCCAATCGCTCGCTGTTACATTCATTTGACTCAATGGACCGAGACCGACGCGGCCAACGTGTCCGCGGACACACCACGAACGCCAATCCGGGGCGGAACCATACGGCTCCAGGAGCGGACCCAACTCCAGGAGCCGTTTAACTCCGGATCTACACACCTCAAATGTATGTATTTATAACAAATTCATTCATCAAATCAGTTCAGTTTTCTACATATCAAAATCGAGACTAAAACTTTGTTAAACATTAAATTTAATGACTATATATTTTTCCAAAACAATGTAATTTAATATTATGTAAATGTTATATAAAATATGTATTCCTGCTGGTTGCGGTCCCGCTGACTTTGTATAGAATAGGAGGAGAAAAGTCAGTTTTAATTGACGAATTGATGATCATTCACAATAGTCACCAATTAAAACCAGACTCACTCAACCATTTTATTATTGTTCTTTATTCATCTATTTTCATGTCTTCTGGTCGTTCTTAGTGAATCTGAGAGGTACAGTCAAGTTTTATAAATGACACATTATTGATTCCGAATAATGAAGCCATTTATAAAACCTGTACATACTTCTCACTGCATCTGCTGTTAAAATAATAATTAGATGGATACATTTCTGACGTCTACACTGTGTAAAAAATGGAACACTGAACATGAAAAATATACAAATGTCTTAGTTTAACCTGTCATAATATAGTAGGTATAAAAATAATAATGATTTACGACCTATTTAAAAAGATACTAATTACCGATTGCTACTTATAAGTTAAACATATATTGCAGATAAAATGAGCAGTCCTTTATTAACCCGGGAACGGTGACGTCGATTTGACTTACATCTTCGGTGACCCCGGTTCCACGCACCGGGGTTTTCAATGGAAGATTGTTCAAAATCTTTTATTTACCGACCATTTTTTTTGGTAATTTTAAATTATTTGACACTAAAACAACAATATTTTATTAATCACAGATACGTTTATTTACTTTTTCTTATGGTAAGACAATTTCTCATAGAACCTATAAAATTAGTTAGTACACATATAGCTTTTTAAACATTTTAAAACACAACAATCCTCATATTTTTTGAATTCTTTCAGTTTTTTCAGTTTCTAGACTCTATGAACTTTTATTTACATATTCATATATAATATATATTTATATAATTATAAACGGTGAAGTCGATTTTACTTAAATATTCGGTGACCCCGGTGTAACGCACCGGGTTGGCGCCAAAACTCATGAACGTGCGCCCACTCTGTCGTCACGGGCTGAACTGTCGGTGGGGGAGGGGAAATCAGGCAGCTACTCGAAATCGCGACGAAAATCGGCGGCGGGGGCAAAAGTTATTCAAATTTTTCAAGTCACCCGGTCCCACAGACATATAGGTCACCGTTCCCGGGTTAATATTAGAACTGCCTAATATTACTACCCCACCATCACACCCCTGGCATGATGGCGCCTGGTGTTTTTAGTTACGTCTTTTTATAGACAGGCAAAAAATACCAAAAACGGGCGACACCTCGTGAAGGATCATACACCAGACTTGCCTTGGGGATCTAGGCGACTTGCGCTCTCACCCTAGACCAATGCGACTTTTCCCACTTCTCCCGGGAAAAAGCCAGCTTTGGTTTAACGGGATAAACCCAAGCCCGCCCTTCTTTATGTGATTTAGTTTCTAACAATTTAAAAAAATTATCACATTTCTTAAAATCCATTTATTCACCTTGTCATAACTACTAATATTGGCATATTTACAAGTTCATAACAGTTAGGTTAATTTATACAGGGTGGAATTTTGTAATGCCACCTGTACGGAAAGTACTCTTAATACTGTGGATAGAAAATTTTACTCAAAGGAATTATTCCTTTAATTTTGAAAAGAAAGAAAACTGCATTCAAAGATTTTCGAAAATTCGCTTGCCACACCCGGGAATCGAACCGACTAAAATCTGTAAAAATTACACCCTGTATTTTTATTGCATAGATCGTTACGGTCAATTATAAGGATGATATCTCTCTAACAAACTTAATAAATTAAATGAAAGGAAAACCATGAAAACTTAAATTATTTTAATTATTTACAATAAAAAGTCAACTAACTAATTAGTTGCTCAAAATGGGCTACATTTTCTTGGATACACAAATTTATTCTTTTATCGAATTCATTTCTAGTAACTTTTAATAACGTGTTGTGGTGAATATTATAAATCGTATTCTGAACTTCAACTCTCAACTCGTTTACATTCCCATAAGATTTCATGTAAATTAGATTTTCTACATATCCTAACAAAAAAAATCTAAAGGGGTGAGATCTGGTGATCTCGCAGGCCATCTGATTGTGCCGTTGGTACCAATCCAGGTATTAATATGGTTGTTAATGTAGGCAGTAGTGATTCTGCTGTTATGGGCTGGAGCACCATCTTCCTGTAGAATTATTTGGTTTCGCTCTGCCTCGGGGAAACCGTTTAACTCATTTCAAGATACTTGACAGTGTTTAAATGACCTTCGTACACGTGGACTAACACAACCATATTTCTCATAATTCCTCACCAATCGTTGAAAGAAAACCTTACATGACTGTTAGTTTCATGGACACGAACAGGATTCACTCGAGACCAATAGTGGCCATTGCCGCGATTGTACATGCCGTTATTGCTAAAGTTGATTTCGTCAGACCATACAATGTTACTCAAATAATTAAGCTTCAATTAAATCAAATTGTTCTTGATAAGCCATTTTTACCGTGAGACAAATAGGAAATAATTTGTAAAAACAATCAAATGTGAATAACAAATGACAATATATTTTCAAATGTAACATTCCATATTTAAACTACCTCATACACGCAGATATGTTGCATTAAAAAAGGAGACTGCATTAAGTACAAACACCGGCAAATTTCAACCAACCTTTCTAAATATTAATTCGTCATTTTAATGGATAAATGACGTCAATGATAATAATTATTAATTACTGACACAAGTAAACAGATGGATCTTTAAGTTAAAGTGCTTAACTTGACCCATTCAATTTATAATTTAAGATTTCATGGTTTTTCTTTCATTAAATTTATTAAGTTTGTTAGAGCGATTTCATCCTTATTATTGACCCTAACGATCTATGCAATAAAAATACAGGGTGTAATTTTTACAGATTTTAGTCGGTTCGATTCCCGGGGTGAAAAGCGAATTTTCAAAAATCTTTGAATGCAGTTTTCCTTTCTTTTCAAAATTAAAGGAATGTTTTCTTTGAGTAAAATTTTCTATTTACAGTATTAGGAGTACTTTCCCTCCAGGTGGCATTACAAAATCCACCCTGTATAGCTGTGAGTATTACATACCAGCATTTAAGTAATTAATCTAGTACAAATTGCACCTATGGCTATGGCGGTCATTAGGGGAGGCCTATGTCCAGCAGTGGACTAATACATGCTTATGATGATGAAATTGCACCAACGATTTAATACAAAGCTTGTAATACCAGTTAACCATCAAATATATTATTATAACTAATAACTTATTGTCACCCATAGTACAAAATTAATAAATATAAATTGATCATAATTAAATTGGTAAGATTTTTTATTTATTTCCTCTTCCTTTCACATCCGGGCTAGGAAACAGCAATGTCTGAGTTAAATAAAATATTTGAAAGAAACGAAAAAAATAACACACTAGTGTTAAACTAAATAAATTCTAAATAAGAACATTAACAGGGATAGAAGAAGTTTTAAAAAGAGATAAAGAGTACATGTTTATTAAGTAAACAAAGAATGGAAATCTCAGTGTGAAATGTACTTAATCACAATGAAAAGAAAGTCACGTTTCTTAACCATGTCATTATCAAGATTTATTACATATTTTTAACAAATTCATTCATCTATTCATTTCAGTTTTCTACATAGCAATATCTAGACTTAAACTGTGTGAAACACTTTATACCAATATTTTAAACAAAAATAAATGTTAATGATATAGTTGCTAGTTCTAATAAGGTTTCCATGACTTAATTGCAGTTCAAGTGAAGTTTTTGAAATCGTAAATAAAAACCTTAATTTTTATCTAGCTTCTCAACGGTGTAGCGGCTTAACTCACGTGGTACTAACTGGCGTCAGACAGAGCATAAACAACTCAATAATATAAATGATCAAATCCCTAAATTCGGCAGAACTGAAACAATAAAATCCCTATCGGGCACCTTTGAAAATAGTTGGTATTATAGGTTATTTAAAAATATATATTCCTGCCGGTTGCGGTCCCGCTGACTTTGCATAAAATTGGAGGACATAAGCCTGGTTTAATGGGGCTATTGATAATCATTCACAATAATTACCCATTTAAACCAGACTCACTCGCTCCATTTTCGTATTGTTCTTTATTCATCTATTTTCATGTCTTCTGGTTGCTCTCGGTGAATCTGAGAGATACAGTCAAGTTTTTTATAAGGCCTTATTCATTCAGAATACTAAAGCGATTTTTAAAACCTGAACAAACTTCTCACTGCATCTGCTATTAAATTAATAATAAATATTCATTTCTAAGTCGCTCGGCGAGCTGTGGAAAGAGCTATGCTCGGAGTCTCTCTGAAGGATAGAATTCGTAACGAATACATCCGACAGAGAACCAAAGTTATCGACATCGCTCAAAGAATTAGCAAGCTGAAGTGGCAGTGGGCCGGCCATATCTCGCGAAGAACTGACAACCGCTGGGGTAAACGAGTTCTTGAGTGAAGACCACGACTCAGCAAACGTAGTGTAGGACGCCCTCCGGCGAGGTGGGATGACGATCTGCGAAAGACTGCAGGCAGATATGCTGGATGCGGAAAGCTGAAGACAGGGCGCTATGGCGCTCATTAGGGGAGGCCTATGTCCAGCAGTGGACTAATATAGGCTGATGATGATCATGATGATACATTTCTAACATCTACACAAGGTAAAAAAACGGAACACTGTACATGAAAGATATACAAATATCTACGTTAGCCTTTCATAATATAGTAGGTATATAATGATTTACGACCTAAAATCATTTACAACGGGAAATTTACCATGATTTGAGTATTTCAATATTTTTAGTAGTAACGTTCGTAGCAAAAGACAAAAAATGAGGGTAGATCGATATATCTGCCAATAACAACTCACCCGCAGTGCCGTCAGTTATTCCGTGACCATGGCGCATGACACTGTGCCGAAATATTGGAAAACTCAAAACCCAAATCATGGTAAATATCCCGTTGTAAATGATTTTATTGTTAATAACCATGATGGATTTAAAAAATTGATTGACGACCTATTTATAAATATACTAAATTACAAACTGCTTTTTATAAATATAAGATATATTGCGGATAAGAGGAGCAGTCCTTTATGAATCTTAGAACAACCTTATATTACTACCCCACCACCACACCCCCCTGGCATGATGGCGCCTGGTGTGTTTAGTTACGTCTTTTTATAAACAGGCGAGAAAGACCAAAAACGGGCGACACCTCGTGAAGGATCCCACACCAGACTTGCCTTGGGGATCTGCGCGACTTGCGCTCTCACCCAAGACCAATGCGACTTTTCCCACTTCTCCTGGAGAAAAGCCAGCTTGGGTTTATTAGGATAAACCCAAGCCATTCCATCGTTTTGTGATTCAGTTTGGAACAATATTTTTTTTATCACATTCAGTAAAATCATTTTATTCACCTTAATATGCGAGGCAAACCTACTACGTGTGTGATGGACCTACTACGTCAGTATTGATTCATGTTCTGCGCAGCAGCGAGGTGCCATGATACCGAGCCTCCACAATCATGAAGGATGACATAAGGAACCGGGGCTGCTCGCCCCAATAATGTCACATATTTCATTTTATATGAATTATCTAATTCGGCAATGGTTACGAGCCCCTTCCCCGCTCGTAACAGTGGCTTTCGTCCACCAAACTGGGCAGCCTCCTCCAATCATAGCCAATTTTCATGTCGCCTTTTAATATCCAGTAAATTTCTTACGCGAGTTCATTAGGAATAGTAATAGCTCTTTGATCTGTTAATTAATAAAAGATTTCTCATAACAAATCAACCAAAGTATGCAGCCTCCTTCGGTCAGAGCCCATTTTCATGACTGCTTATACAGGGTGTTTAGTGGAGGGTCATACAAACTCAGTGGGTGTGTGGATGGACCTTTTTGAAAAATACAAATTGAAGTAGATGACCCTAACTGTAAACAATATTTTTTAATCATGTCTTGTATTGTTTAAGATTTTTCGAAATTTATAACCCTAACATTTTTTTTTGGATCATGTTTTCGATTGAAGTTTTTATGTGTTGGTTTCGATCCCAGGGGTATCCTTTGTCTATTGAAGCCATTATTCATTTTAAAAGAAACAGTAAATAATTAGTAATAACCTCTTCAATAAAAACAATATATATTAATCATGAAGGTCAACTTTGCATTGTTTCAAATAACAAGATCCGTTAAGTACGAGTTTTTTTTGGTTTCGAACGTTTGTCAATTGTAAAAATATGTACTTAAGGTATCGGTAAGAGATATCGCTATTTGATTGATACCTAAAAATAGTAGGTACCAAACTACATTCTAGATTTATCGCTCTGCATAGGTACTGCGCAGATAAGGTAATTCATTTTCCTTTTTTTTAAATATATCAAAAAGTATAAAACCGACAGAAATTAAAAAAATTGTTTTGAAATATACAAACTGACACCTTTCATGTAATTTCCCACTCGGGGAGGTAGGACACTTTTTAAATATTAATCCCCCCGTTTTAACCATTTTTAAAAAAGTGTTTGTTTTACAAACTTCTCCATAATTTTAATTTTTCTTTTAAATATAGATACCGCTCTCTTAATTTTATATGAATCGCTGCAATCTTCGGAGATGGGGGGGGGGGGGGGGTATTTGATACTCCACTTAGTGAGTTAGCCCCCCTTTAAAAATTATTCCCTCACTTTTTCACCATTATTCAAAAAGGGTTTGTTATACAAACTTCTTATTATTTTTCCTTCAAAATATAGCTCCATCTCAATTTGTATGGATTTTATTTTCTTTCTTAAAATCTGTACAGGCGCACGGAATGTATTATTATTTTAAATTTAAAGTTGATAGTTGCAGTAGTTGCTCAGTTAATAAGGAGGGAAAAAAGGACAGACAAAGCGATACCATAAGGGTTTCGAAACCGATCTTCGAAACCTCAAAAACTGAGAGCAATCGAGGAGTTCAAATGCTTTAAAAAATATATATTCATTGCTTATTACAACGGCCATGAGATGGGGCCAAGTCTTATCTAATTCGGCAATAGTTACAAGCCCCTTCCCCGCTTGTAACAGTGGCTGTCGTCCACCAAACAGGGCAGCCTCCTCCGATCGTAGCCAAGTTTCGTGTAGCCTTCTTTAAATAACCAGCAAATCTCTTACGCGAGTTCATTTTCTGGGAAGAGTAATAACTCTTTGATGTGTTACTTAATGAAAGATGTTTCATAACATGTCAACCAAACTATGTAGCCTCCTTTGATCAGAGCCCATTTTCATAACTCGTTATATGTATAGCTATAATTTTTTTAACTCGACGTTATTTTATGAGAATAGTAATGACGGTATGATTTGTTAAAGAAAACTGTATATTACTTCTCACAGCATCTGCTGTTAAAATATTTATAATATGAATGCATTTCTAATATCTACGTTGTGTCAAAAAATGGATCACTGTACAGGAAAAATATACATGGATGATGGGCACAAATGTATGGAACCTGGTACCGGCACCAATCGAAATGAGTGATATATCGTTGGAAAGCTCTTTTTCTGTAGAATAAGAATAACCGTGGCGCTAGTCCCGGTTCGTTGTCCGTTTTGAGTAATCCTACCCTGAATGTTACTTATTTTCGAGTTTTTTGACACTTTCTACTAGAGTAGAAGGTATCATAAAAGGTGCCAAAAAAAATATATGTAATTTTTTTACATTTTAAGCATAAGTTATATTGTTTTTACAATTCATCATCATCGTCAGCCTATATTAGTCCACTACTGGACATAGGCCTCCTCTAATGAGTGCCATAGCGCCCTGTCTTCAGCTTGCCGCATCCAGCATCTGCATACAATCTTTTGCAGGCCGTTCTCCCACCTGGCCTCAGGCCGGAGGGCGTCGTACATTACGTTTGCCGAGTCACGGTCTTAACTCAGAACACTTTTACCCTAGCGGTTCTGCGCGAGACATGGCCGGCTCAAATAATGCTAATTATTTGAGCTACATCGATATAACTATTACTGACTGTCGGATGTATTAGTTTAGTTACGAATCACCATATCCTTCAGAAAATCTGCGTTTTTCAATTATTAACTATTAATAATAATAATCTTGGTAAACGTGCGCGAAAGACGTTTGCGCGAGAAGATATTTGTGCGAGTGGACATTTGTGCGAGTGGACATTTGTGCGAGTAGACACTTGCGCGATTAGACACTTGAGCGAATGACACTTGGTCGGAGGACATTTGCACGGGTGACCATTTGCGCGAGTAGACGCTGCGCTTGCGCGAAAATTCACAAAACTGCCAATAACTCTCGAAATAGACGTTGCAGAGAGTTGCAGATCGCACCATTGTGTGATTTTGTCCTCTTTTTTCTGACACAGCTCATCTTCCCCTGCTCCTCCCCCTTACTTTCCCATAACGATACACATTTTAACGTAAATCTTCGTAGCACGTGCAACGATTTTACGATGGACCGTCGTAGCATACCAGACTTCAACGCGCACCCAGTTTTCTACTATACACAAAAAATTATTTATAGCTACAAAACTAATACAATTAACGAGTTGCTTTTTTCAGTATGACAAAGGAAAGTTCTCGTTCCTTACTATCAATGTTTTCTGCCTACCCCTCTCCCTTCCTTCCCAGTAGAACAATGTGTTATTTTGTAGACCTTCGTAGTGCTAGCTACTATGCTACGGCGGACCGCCCGGCGGCCCATAGCCAGCGAGGTTTTTACGTATTCATGTGTGTGTACATGAGACATTCAGAGCTGCCAGTAGTAATTAGTAAAAACAAGTCATTACTTTACTGAGTACCAGTACCGGCTACGACGCATGCGCTTCGTAAGTCTACGAAATACCATATTTACATATGTTCGGGGAAGTAAGGGGCAGGGTTAGCAAAAAGTTAGCACATTGATTGTAAAGAGCAAAAGCTTTACATTATCATTCCGAAAACCCCAACTCGTCAGGTGTATTAGTTTCGTAGCTATGAGCAGTTGAGTGTGGGGTAGAAAAGTGCTAGAAGGGTGGCGTTGAAGACTTTTACATGCTACGACGGCCCACGTGCCACGAAGATCTAAAGAAAGGGGGAAGGTTAAGGGAACGTGGGATATATCAGAGGCAAGAACCCCCTAACAATCTCCTAGCTACAGTGAAATATGCGACGTCTACTTTGAAAGTTATTTGGAGTTTTGGAATTTTTGCGCCAGTGTCTACATGCACAAATGGTCACTCGTGCAAATGCCATTCACCCATGTGTCATTCGCGCAAGTAACTCTATGTATAATAAAAAATATCTATCTATGTACTCGTATATTATTATCTAGTACCCATAACACAAGCTTTGCTTACCTTGGGGCTAGATAATGCTGTGTGAATTGTCCAGCATTATTTATTTTATTTTATTTTAACTACTCGCGCTAATGTCCTTCGCGAAGTGTTTTTCGCGCAAATGTCTTGGTACCATTTGAAAACAGTGCTGGCTCAGTAAGGCTTTCGTGTTTAGCATGGTCACACCGCCGCCGGTTTTGGGCTGTGAATGCGATAATAATATCCTCCTAGCGGAATTTTGATCACGGCGGCCAGTCTCATCGGAGACTAGCCAGATGCGCAAGAAATATCAAGTGTTTGTGCAAACATAGTGCACTCTCTATTCGCTCACTCTCATAATCGGCAGACCGACACGACCGGGGAGAGGTCAAGCGCAGGACCAACGGCCTAACGTGCTTTCCGAGGCACGGGGGTGTAACACCGCCAACTTCCTGACTTCGGGCTGCTACTGAGAATTTTTCTTGCTAGAAAAACCCCAATAACAACTATTGGCCCGACCCGGGACCGGGACTCGCAACCCAGGACCTCATAATCAGCGGTTGAACAAGCTGACTGCTAGACCAACGAGGCAGAGAGTGAATGCGATAGTGCTTTACTAAGTACCTACCCTTATACTTAATAGGCTAAGAAATGTTTTTTTACAATGTGACTTATGTCAACAGAACAACATTATGGGTCTCTTCGAGACTAGAGCGAATAAATATAAACCTTCGTGATATTCGCAAAAATTAAGCTGAACCTGATGGTAGAGTTTTTATCTGATAAAAATTCAACATCTTCAGAAAAATATATTTCATGACGGACAACTGTAACGGGTTCGTCGTAGTAGATTTTTTTTGTCCACATGAAAATAGCTATCCAACGACGTATCACTCGTCTTGATTGGACAAAGTACCCAAACGGGCCCAAAATGCCCATCCTCCAATATCCACGTTTGACGGTCATAATAGAGAATAAAAATAATAGTGATTTACGACCTATTTAAAATTAAAATTAAAATTTATTTAAATTTCTTAAGGGAGAAGAAATAAAGTTCGTAACGCTCTACTCGCTGTTAGCGAGGCGGCTCGATCAAAGCCACCCGCGCCCCCCTACCTCTACAGTTCCCTCGCCGGCCCTTGGCTTGACGGTAGGGTTGACCATCGATAGTTTTTGTCCAAGTGCGGATATTATACTTTAAGTGCCTTAACTCTCTCATGCAATATAACTAGGTAGGTAGGTACCTTGGTACTTACATTTTGGGAAGTGCAAGTGTACCTATTTAAAAAAAATCTAAGTGAATGTTTAGTTTGATAACGCGTTTTTTTCTTCAAATTTCTCTACAAGGCCTACCTACGTATATCTCAAGAAATACTTACCTAGGTACCTATGTAGAACCCAAATATAGGTAATATCATTGGTACCTAGAACCTAACTAAACTGATCAGGAAATACGTACCTATGTAGTATGTAAGCACCTAGGTAAAATGTCACACCGTAAAATGTGGTAAAATGTGACATTTTTGTAAACTAACCGAAATTGGATGGAGTGTAGGTAGGTTCGTCATACGGTTCTGCTTCTGCAATACCTAATATCGTCGGCTTATTGCAAGAAGTCATTAGTCGCAAGAAGTCACTAACTGCGTTAGATATACCATTGAGTTCGTCTCGATGAGCTCTACATTTTGGTAAAACTCACAAATTTGTAGCTCTTCAAACTTAGAAGTTATGGCTTGGTTATAAAGTCAATAACTGCATTTTTGGTATATCTGGTTTCATAAAATTCACTAACTTGCATTAATAAATTTTAACAAAAGAAAAAAAACACAATTGCCATTTTTATTTTCATACGTAACTCATTTATGTGACTTAACAACATTTTGAAAGTGCTTTTACGTTCACAAACGTTTGAATAAGTTTTGCTTTAATTCATTATTTGCACCTTAACCAGTTTTGTTGTATCGTATTTTTTGGAAAAAAAAATATTAACGGTTTTAAGTGACTTCTATCAAAACGAGTAACGTCTCTATTGGATTGGTAAAATTAATTATAGGTCGTTGACAAGTTTTTGCTAAATGATTATGTTAAACTTAATACAAGACTGAAATCGCTTGAATGAAGTATTGTTTTATTAGTGATTTTTGTTATTGTAAAAATAACAGGTAAATGTAAGGTAATGACTTTTGCACACATACATTTACGTGTTGCTATGCTACTTATGAGACCGCGTGCCGTGTGACCGGAGTCGCGGAAGCGGGGCAGATGGGTATTTTGTTCGGGGCCGCTCGCGCCTCTGCCGCGCCGCGTAGTAGTTCGTTCTTTCCGGCCCTTGTGGGGGCACCGAGCGGGGCATCGAGGCTTGGCCTCTTTACCCCGGCATCAACTCGAGGGGTGACGACTCCTCGGTCCTTGGATTTCGCTAAAAAATGCTTTCATTTAGCTTGTTCATCATTTTATTTTTTTATTAACATATTTGTATGTTTTTTTCTTTTTTTTGTTTGGTTTGGGTTTAACTTTTTTTTAATTAACCCACGGTCTATCCGGGGGCTTCCGCGGGGGTGAGGTCCCAGGGAAGGGCCCTCTACGGGCGGTCATCATCTGGGGACCGGGGTTGGTGAGGCGCTATTTGGTGAAGGTGGGCTTGGTGGCCGTTGCCGGCGCGGTCGTACATTCGACGACTGTACTGTACGACAAACTCGTCTATCGATTGGTTGCGGGCGATGACATCGTTCCTGACGTATTGGCTCGCGCCAGTGCAGATCCTCAGAGCCACGTTTTGCAGCCCCTGGAGCCGGTCCCTATTCGTCTGGGAGACTAGTGAGTACCAGGCCGGCGCTGCATATGTGAGTCGGGATCGGACTTACCCTTTGTAGACCCACACTTTGGTCCTCAGAGGCAGGCGAGATCCCAGGACGGGTTGGAGAACGGTCGGGCGACGCGTGCTTGTTGTAGTGCGCTGTCAACCTTCGGCTGTATCCTCAACGACCTGTCGATCCCGAAGCCGAGGTACCGGATGTGCGGGCTCCATGCCACGTTCTGGCCCCGAAGTGTCAGCTGCGGTGGGTGGCCGATGCGGCGGGAAACAAACAGCGCAGTCGTCTTTCCCACATTGACGGCCATGCGCCATTTGTCCAGAAAAGGCGGCAGGATGTTCAGCAGCCGCTGCATCCTGCGGGCTGCGATGGTGGGGCTGGTGGAAGACGTAAAGAAGGCGCTGTCGTCCGCGAACAGCGCTAGCGACACATCCCTCTCCCCGGGGCGTAGGTGGCCCTCCAGGGTGGGGATGTCGTCGGTATAGAACGCGTATAACGCTGGCGACAGGCTGCTACCCTGCAGTACACCAGCAGAGATGGATCGAGTGGAGGATGTGGCACCTTTAACTGCGACGAAGAACCGCCGGTTGTCGAGGAAGGATGCCACAATCCTGATGAGAGCTGGTGCAGTTGGGGTTTGCAGGAGCTTGTACAAAACGCCGGGGTGCCCAATACGGTCGAAGGCCTTTTTTACGTCCAGAAAGACCCGGACGGTGCAGCGCCTGGCGTTGTGCTCGACTGCAAGGTGGTGCAGCACCCTGGTGAGCTGCAGCGTGGTAGAGTGGCCACTCCTGAAGCCGAATCGCTTCGGGCGCGGCTCGATAGGTGGAGCCAGGTGCCCCAGGAGCAGGCGTTTCAGGAGCTTGCCCACTATTAGTAGTAGAGTAATGGGGCGGTAGTTGACCGGGAGGCGGTGATCCTTGTCGGGCTTGGGTAGCACGATGACCCGTCCGGTCTTCCAGGATTCCGGGAAGTGGCCCGTCCGGAGGATTCCGTTGAAGAGCCGGGCGAGCGCGGTGACTCCAGGCGAGGCAACTGTTGGGGACTCCGTCATAGCCACCTGTTTTGTTCCACGTCATTGTCGTTTGAGCTGTTTTCTATTATGTTCACATTTGATTAGTTAAATTGTCACTATACGTGAAAATCTTTAATTGGCTCTCTGTTGTTAGTACGTAATTTGATCAAGTTAGTTGAAGCCGTTGGTTTTACAATAAATTAAATAAATAAATGAATAGCCTGGCGCCTTCCGTCTGGGTAGACGGAGGACGGCCTTCCGCACCTCGGCAGGGGAGATGAAGTACTCCCCGTCTAGGGGTGGTGTTGGGCCAGACAGGAAGTCCCTCACTGTGTCCTGGACCTGGTGGTGGTGGTTCAGGGTTTCAAAGGTGGCGTCGGCTGCAACGGGGTGAGGCGAGAACTGCTCCGCGAGGTGCTCAGCCAGAATTTCGGCACGGTCGGCGGGAGCAAAGCGCCGGACCCCATCTCGGTCCAGCAGCGGGTAAGTTGTTGCCGGCTGCCGCGTGAGCGCCTTATTCAGCGCGTACTGGTTATTGTCCTGTTCGGAGGCCCGGTCGATGATTCGGTCCCAGGTCTCACGCCAAACCTGTACTGCGGCCGAGAGCTCGGCAGATATCGGGTTGAGTCGCGTCTTCAGTCGCGGGCAGCGGGAGCGCGCCCACTCGCGCTGGAATTCGCGTTTCCTCTCTATTACCCTCTTAAGGTGTTGGGGGAGGTCGTTGCGCTGGCCTTGGCGCCTGGTGATGGGTACGAAAGCGGCCGCCTTAGCCTCGATGATTCGCGCTGAGGCCTCGGATTCCACTTCTGCAGGCGTCTGGAGAGGTCCGACGTCCACGGACTCGAGTGCCTTGGCGTACGCGTCCTCACGCCCTGGGACCGGGTCCGCGGCCAGGCCGAGCGTTATGAGGAGGGTAGATAGGATAAGAAGGTTTTCAGGTAAAGCTCAAAGTCTGTTACTTAATATTTTCTAATCTAAATAATAGTTTACTTAATCGTTTCCAACCTATTTATATGCTTATAACTCTTTGCTGGCTAGCAGAATTATTTTCTAAAAGCTTAGAACGTGTTTTTTGACTGATTCATGTGCCATTATTACTAATTTTAGTTATTTTATTAAGTGTTTTGGACAAACAAGGTAATTTGTTTAGCTTTTAGTGATAAAAGATGTTATTTTATGATAATTTTGTCTCTTAATACTCGAAAGAGGCCACTAATAACTTCGTTACAGAAATACTTAACTCCAGTTTAGTCAAAACTTTTTATCGCAAGAAGTCATTATCTATGCATTTTTAGCTTTTAAAAAAATTGCAGTGGTTGAATCTGTACTGATTTCAGTTAATTATAAAATAATTACATATCCCTATATATTGGCGTTTAAATTATATTGATATCTGTCGTAGTTTTGATGATATGGGCTCTTAAAGTTATAAAAACTTTAAACTGCTTTTGCCAAACTTTTGGATTTGTCGGTTAATGACTTCTTGCAATAAGCCGACGATATAAGTATACCTAAATTTAGGATTAAATACACGAGTAGGTACCTATCCCACCTACTTAATAAATAAGTCCGTGAACAAAAACAATAGTAGAATAAAAAATACATTTTAATTATTAGAGAACATTGTAAGCTAGGTAAAAGGTATTATTATTGCTAGGTAGGTAGCTGCTTATATCCTAGGATATAATTAAAATATTTTTGTGTCCCCTGTCCATTTTTGTGTGACAGTGTCCCCTCGAGGTGACAGGAAAACTGTAGGTAACTAAGAGCTCATACACACGAGCGGCACGATGTCGACGGCAGATGCAACTTCAGCCGTCGACACCCGTCAACGGCAGCCGCCGACGCGTCGACGGCAGGAGTCGACCAATAGCGTCGCTTGCAGTTGTTTGTGTTTGTAGCGTGCCGCGTCCGCCATTTTGTCAGTGGACTGCACATAGTCCAGGAGTGCGCACGCGTCGCGGTTTTGTAAAATGAGCTCCAGTGAGAATATTGATGTGGAATTGCATTAAAATAAATAATTTCAAATTATTTATATTTTTTTAATTAAATGAAAACCTACTTACCTTAATGTCATGGCGATTCTTTGCTCAGCTGAAATGCTTTTCCGCATTATGGTATTCTGGCGAGTTATTGAATCTTGCAAAATAGCCGTTAGCTCATCAAAAGAAGCAATGGACATTTGAAAATAATTGAAAAATTGTTCCTCGTTCCTTCGTAAAAGTGGATAAAGCGTAAAAAAATGTCCATCTTGTCCTCTATTCATTAATATTTCTGAAACCCACGCACGTGTTTTTCTTTTTCGTTTTTGTCGACGTCGACGGAGTAAAAGCAAT
Source organism: Eupithecia subfuscata (assembly GCA_963564075.1). Lineage (NCBI taxonomy): Eukaryota > Metazoa > Arthropoda > Insecta > Lepidoptera > Geometridae > Eupithecia > Eupithecia subfuscata. The sequence continues at coordinate 18,486,620 of OY751095.1, forward strand.
AACAGTGTTTCTTCTTCGGAATTCATTTTGCAACTGGCTCCTGTACAAAGAGAGTCGACGATGGCTGCCGCAGAGCTTCGATGTTGACAAGTCAACGGCAGCCGTCGACGCGTCGGCGGCTGCCGTTGACGGGTGTCGACGGCTGAAGTTGCATCTGCCGTCGACATCGTGCCGCTCGTGTGTATGAGCTCTAACTCAAAACTGAGCGCGAGTGACGGAGCACTGGTATTACTAACCAGCATTTATGTAATACAAAGCTTAAAATACCAGTAAACCATCAAAAATCATTACTTATTGTCACCTGATGATATCTACACTCACCTGACGATCGTGACGTGACACAATCCCTCTGGCCTTCACTGAAAATCAGCGCTGGGTGGACACATCAGTGTGCATCCAGCACTACGCTGAGTGAAGGGCCATATTTGCCTTTAACGCTGCTACGCACAAAACAAATCTTTTTCTTTTTGTAACTATTTGGTAGTCTTAAGGTTAATTGTGTATAGTAGTTTTAAGGTAAATAAAAATATTTTCTTTCTTTCTTTCTTTCTTACCTGTAAATTAACAAAATAAATATAAATTGATCATAATAAAATTGGTAACGTTTTTTATTAACCTCCTCCTCTTTTCACATCCGGGCTTGAATCCGGCAATGGCTGAGTTAAAAAAAAATTGCATACAGGTAATTCTAATCCTGGAATCAAACATAGGATACTTTGTCTCCCAAAAATCAGTTCCCATGGGATAAAAATCACCTATAAAAGTTTATAGAAACAACGCGAGCGAAGCCGCGGGCATAAACTAATCCTTAATAAATAACCTTGATTTTTCTCTATCTTCTCCACGGCGCGGCGGCTTAACTCACGTAGTACTGGCGTCAGACAAAGCATAATAACTCAATAATGTAAATGATCACATCCCTAAATTCGGCAGAACTGATAAAAAATCCCTACCCTATCCCTTTGAAAGTAGTTGGTAATAAAGGTTAATTTAAAAATGTATATTCCTGCCGGTTGCGGTCCCGCTGACTTTGCATAAAAAAGGAGGAGAAAAGTCTGGTTTAATGGGATTATTGATAATCATTCACAATAATTACCCATTTAAACCAGACTCACTCGCTCCATTTTTGTATTGTTCTGATATTCATCTATTTTCATGTCTTCTGGTTGTTCTCGGTGAATCTGAGAGGTACAATCAAGTTTTATTATTATTATTATTATTATTATTATTATTAGCCAAATTTATCCCACTGCTGGGCAAAGGCCTCCCCCCACTCTCTCCAGACATCACGATCACTGGCCAGCTCCGTCCAGTCGACCCGGAATTTGTTCAATTCGTCCTGCCATCTCCGTTTAGGTCTACCGCGTCGCCTTCTCGCCTGTTCAGGTTGCCAATCGGTGGCTACCTTAGTCCATAGCTCTCCTGGCATGCGGCAGACGTGACCAGCCCAATCCCACTTTAGCTTTGCGGCTTTTAGAGCTACGTCAGCGATTTGCGTCTGAGAGCGCAGTTCGGTGTTGCGGACTCTGTCCGTTAGTCGGACACCCAAAATCAAGTTTTATAAAAAACCTTATTCATTCAGAATAATAAAGCTAATTTTAGAACCTTAACATACTTCTCACTGCATCTGCTGTTACAATAATAATAAGATGGATACAATTCTAATATCTTTACTGTGTAAATAAATGGAACACTGTACATGAAAAATATACAAATATATAGGATTGACTTTCATAATAATGTAGGTATAAAAATAGTAATGATGTACGACCTCATTAAAAAGATACTAATAACCGACTGCTTCTTATTATGTGCAAGATATATTGCAGATAAAAGGAGCAGTCCTTTATGAATCTTAGAATTGCCTAATATTACTACCCCACCACCACATGGCATGATGGCGCCTGGTGTTTTTAGTTACGTCTTTTTATAGACAGGCAAAAAAGACCAAAAACGGGCGATACCTCGTGAAGGATCCTACACCAGACTTGCCTTGGGGATCTACGCGACTTGCGCTCTCACCCAAGACCAATGCGGCTTTTCCCACTCTCCCGGGGAAAAACCAGCTTGAGTTTAACGGGATAAACCCAAGACCGCCCTTCGCTTCGTGATTAAGTATCAAACTATTTTTAAAAATTATCACATTCAGAAAAATCAATTTATTCACCTTAACATTACTACTAATATTGGCATATTTACACGTTCATAACGGTAAGGTAAATTTATATATCTGTGAGTATTACTAACCAGCATTTCAGTAAATAATCTAAAACAAAGTACACCCAACAATGCACTTAATACAGAGCATAAAATACCAGTAAACCATCAAAAACCATAACTTAGTGTCACCTATCGTAAAATACAAAATAAATATAAATTGATCATAATTAAATTGGTAACGGTTTTTATTTACCTCCTCCTCCTTTCACATCCGCCGAGTTAAAAAAGTTCATTTTCTGGGACTAGTTCCCTTAATTTTATATGGATCGCTGCAATCTTCGGAGATAGGAGGGGGGGGGGGGGGTATGTATTTTTCATCTTTTTTCAAAAGATTAAAAAAGTAAGAAACCTATAGAAATTGCAAATACTGTTTTGAAATGTTCAAATAAATTCCTTTCATTTGATACTCCACTCAGTGAGGTAGCCCCCACTTTTAAAAATTATTTCCGCACATTTTAACCATCTTTCAAAATGGTTTGTTTTACTTCTCATTATTTTTTCTTCAAAATATAGATCCATATCCACAAACGATCCATACATTTTGTATGGATCGCTCTGCAATAAATAAGGGGGGGGGGGGGGTGGATAAAATTTCGTCTTATTTCCAAATATTTCGAAAAGTATGAAAACTACAGAAATCAAAAAAACTATTTTGAAATGTACAAACTAATACTTTTCACTTGATAACCCACATGACTCTGTAGGTCTCTTTTAAAATTTTGTAATGTGTATGGAAAATTATTAAATTTTTTTAATTATTTTCTTTCTTAAAATCTGTACAGGCGCTCGAAATGTTATTTAAAATTTTAAGTTGATACCTGCGGTAGTTGCTGATTTATTAAGGAGGAAAAAAGGACAGACAAAGCAATACCATAAGGGTTTCGAAACCGATCTTAGAAACCTCAAAAACTGATAGCAATCGAGGAGTTCAAATGCTTTAAAAAAAATTATATTCATTGGTCGATATTCATGAAATATCGGCACATTGCTCATCAATTCAGGGAGTAATTGTCCCCGTTGAGAGTGTGACAAATACAACGATAGCAAAAACAAAACAACAAACAGTTTATCAAAACATAACAGATAACCAACCTAACCACATTGTTTACAATCGAAATTCGAATCTTCCAATAGACATCAGTCGGATGCATATATGTATGATAATAAATAGAATATTACAAACCACTTTGGTCTAAAAGCGCAAATGTTTTTGATGTACTCCATACGAGCTCCATATTTCTCTGTTGATATTTGTGAAATCATTTTATCTAGACCGATGCAGAATCGGAAAATAAAACTCTTATTTGATGATATAATAGGTTTTTACAATCGTATGCCACGCAATTATAGAAAAGCTAAAAGTTTGTTTTTCTTATGGACAAAAATTACACAAATTTAAAAAAAATTATTATCAGAGTTCCTTCAACATAAGGATTCTAATAATTGAAGACCCTATCAAAAGACTGCATACTTTGCTACTCCAACCTAGTACGTGTGGGATAGAGTCGGTACTGCTTCATGTTCTGCGCAACAGCGATGTGTATTTCTTGCGGATGATTTCGTTAAAACCATGATACCGAGTCTCCACAATCATGAAGGATGACATAAGAAACCGGAGCAGCAGTTGTAGAACACGTTTGTTTTGGTAAATCTAACGAATCAATGACTAATAAAAACATAGCAATGCTTTTCCTTAGAGAATGACATGTTTGTTAGTTGGATATAATCTGTGAAAAGTACTAGCTTAAGTTTATTAAGGTTTAAGATTACTTATCTTTGGTACAAAAGTACAAATAAGTGGGTATATTTCGATTTGATTCGCAAATTATAATATACCTAGTATAATAAGACTGTAGTCGTTACTTGTTATCTCGTAAATGGATCCGAATCTGTCGATCGAACACGTCCGAACCCGAATCGAAGCCCAGATCCACACAGCTCCAATCGCTCGCTGTTACATTTATTTGACTCGATGGACCGAGACCGACGCGGCCAACGTGTCCGCGGACACACCACGAACGCCAATCCGGGGCGGAACCATACGGCTCCAGGAGCGGACCCAACTCCAGGAGCCGTTTAACTCCGGATCTACACACCTCAAACGTATGTATTTATAACAAATTCATTCAACAATTCAGTTCAGTTATCTACATAGCAAAATCTAGACTAAAACTTTGTTAAACATTAAATTTAATGACTAGGTATATATTTTTCCAAAACAGTGTAAATTAATATTATGTAAAGGTTATATAAAATATGTATTCCTGCTGGTTGCGGTCCCGCTGACTTTGTATAGAATAGGAGGAGAAAAGTCAGTTTTAATTGACGAATTGATGATCATTCACAATAGTCACCAATTAAAACCAGACTCACTCAACCATTTTGTTATTGTTCTTTATTCATCTATTTTAATGTCTTCTGGTCGTTCTTTGTGAATCTGAGAGGTACAGTCAAGTTTTATAAATGAAGTCATTCATTCAGAAAAATGAAGCCATTTAAAAAACCTGAACATACTTCTCACTGCATCTTCTGTTAAAATAATAATTAGATGGATACATTTCTAACGTCTACATTGTGTAAAAAATGAAACACTGAACATGAAAAATATACAAATGTCTTAGTTTAACCTGTCATAATATAGTAGGTATCAAAATAATAATGATTTACGACCTATTTAAAAAGATACTAATTACCGACTGCTTCTTATAAGTATAACATATATTGCAGAAAAAATGAGCAGTCCTTTATTAATATTAGAACTGCCTCATATTACTACCCCACCATCACACCCCTGGCATGATGGCGCCTGGTGTTTTTAGTTACGTCTTTTTATAGACAGGCAAAAAAGACCAAAAACGGGCGACACCTCGTGAAGGATCATACACCAGACTTGCCTTGGGGATCTACGCGACTTGCGCTCTCACCCAAGACCAATGCGACTTCTCCCACTTCTCCCGGGGAAAAGCCAGCTTGGGTTTAACGGGATAAACCCAAGCCCGCCCTTCTTTATGTGATTTAGTTTCAAACAATTTAAAAAATTATCACATTTCTTAAAATCAATTTATTCACCTTGTCATAACTACTAATATTGGCATATGTACAAGTTCATAACAGTTAGGTTAATTCATACAGGATGGAATTTTGTAATGCCACCTGTACGGAAAGTACTCTTAATACTGTAGATAGAAAATTTTACTCAAAGGAATTATTCCTTTAATTTTGATAAGAAAATAACTGCATTCAAAGATTTTCGAAAATTCGCTTGCCACACCCGGGAATCGAACCGACTAATATCTGTAAAAATTACACCCTGTATTTTTATTGCATAGATCGTTACGGTCAATTATAAGGATGATATCTCTCTAACAAACTTAATAAATTAAATGAAAGGAAAACCATGAAAACTTAAATTATTTTAATTATTTACAATAAAAAGTCAACTAACTAATTAGTTGCTCAAAATGGGCTACATTTTCTTGGATATTCAAATTTATTCTTTTATCGAATTCATTTCTAGTAACTTTTAATAACGTGTTGTGGTGAATATTACAAATCGTTTTCTGAACTTCAACTCTCAACTCGTTTACATTCCCATTAGATTTCATGTAAATTAGATTTTTTACATATCCCCACAAAAAAAATCTAAAGGGGGTGAGATCTGGTGATCTCGCAGGCCATCTGATTGTGCCGTTGGTACCAATCCAGGTATTCAAATGGTTATTAATGTAGGCAGTAGTGATTCTGCTGTTATGGGCTGGGGCACCATCTTGCTGTAGAATTATTTCGTTTCGCTCTGCCTCGGGGAAACCATTTAACTCATTTCTTAAGAGATCCAGTATTTCAAGATACTTGACAGTGTTTAAATGACCTTCGTACACGTGGACTAACACAACCATATTTCTCATAATTCCGCACCAAACGTTGAAAGAAAACCTTACTTGACTGTTAGTTTCATGGACACGAACAGGATTCACTCGAGACCAATAGTGGTCATTGCGGCGATTGTACATGCCGTTATTGCTAAAGTTGGTTTCGTCAGACCATACAATGTTACTCAAATAATTAAGCTTCAATTAAATCAGATTGTTCTTGATAAGCCATTTTTACTTGAGACAAATATGAAATAATTTGTAAAAACAATCAAATGTGAATAACAAATGACAATTTATTTTCAAATGTAACATTCCATTTTTAAACTACCTCATACACGCATTTATGTTGCATCTAAAAAAGGAGACTGCATTAAGTACAAACTCGTGCAAATTTCAACCAACCTTTCTAAAAATTAATTCGTCATTTTAATGGATAAATGACGTCAATGATAATAATTATTAATTACTGACACAAGTAAACAGATGGATCTTTAGGTTAAAGTGCTTAACTTGACCCATTCAATTTTAATTTAAGATTTCATGGTTTTCCTTTCATTTAATTTATTAAGTTTGTTAGAGCGATTTCATCCTTATTATTGACCCTAACGATCTATACAATAAAAATACAGGGTGTAATTTTTACAGATTTTAGTCGGTTCGATTCCCGGGGTGGCAAGCGAATTTTCAAAAATCTTTGAATGCAGTTTTCCTTTCTTTTCAAAATTAAAGGAATGTTTTCTTTGAGTAAAATTTTCTTTCTACAGTATTAAGAGTACCTACTTTCCCTCCAGGTGGCATTACAAAATCCACCCTGTATAGCTGTGCGTATGACTTACCAGCATTTAAGGGGGTACCCTACCTCGTTATTGTGTGAAGAGGATAGGCATAGGATTTCGCGTTCACAGGAGCGGGACAGAGCAAAGCGGCGTAAGCCCAAAAATCTAGTTTTTAGTAGTTATTTGCTCCCCACAAACATTAGAATAGTTAATTGAAAATAAGGCAACATATAAAATGTTCTTTATACTTAGTTCAATTACTATGCTTAATCTCAAGATCGTATCATCTGTATTTATTGAGAAATTAGGGTTTTAGTAAAAAATTAGAGGTAACTTTGCGATTTTTTTCTATCGAGAAAATTTTATGGAATCGTGTTTTCGAAACAAATGATCGATAGAATAAGTCCTGAACTTTACCATATATAAATTTCAAAGTTAAATATTCAGTAGTTTGGAAGATATGGAGGTCCGACGGAGTTGAAAATAAGCAATTTGAGGTACTATACCCCCTTAAGTAATTAATCTAGTACAAATTGCACCTATGGCTATGGCGCTCATTAGGGGACGCCTATGTCCAGCAGTGGACTACTATAGGCTGATGATGATGATGATGAAATTGCACCAACGATTTAATACAAAGCTTATAATACCAGTTAAGCATCTAAACCTTATAACTTATAACTTATTGTCACCCATAGTACAAAATTAATTAATATAAATTGATCATAATTAAATTGGTAAGATTTTTTATTTATTTCCTCTTCCTTTCACATCCGGGCTTGGAACCAGCAATGTCCGAGTTAAATGAAATATATCAAAGAAACGAAAAAAATTACACACTAGTGTTAAACTAAATAAATTCTAAATAAGAACATTAACAGAGATAGAAGAAGTTTTAAGAAGAGAGACATGTTTATTAAGTAAGCAAAGAATGAAAATCTCAGTGTGAAATGTACTTAATCACAAAGAAAAGAAAGTCACGTTTCTTAACCATGTCATCAACAAGATTTATTACATATTTATAACAAATTCATTCATCTATTCAGTTCAGTTTTCTACATAGCAATATCTAGACTTAAACTTTGTGAAACACTTACCAATATTTTTAACAAAAATAAATGTTAATGATATAGTTGCTAGTTCTGATAATGATTCCATGACTTAATTGCAGTTCAAGTGAAGTTTTTTAAATCGTTAATAAAAACCTTGATTTTTCTCTAGCTTCTCAACGGCGTAGCGGCTTAACTCACGTGGTACTAACTGGCGTCAGACAGAGCATAAACAACTCAATAATATAAATGATCAAATCCCTAAATTCGGCAGAACTGAAAAAATAAAATCCCTATCGGGCACCTTTGAAAATAGTTGGTATTATAGGTTATTTAAAAATATATATTCCTGCCGGTTGCGGTCCCGCTGACTTTGTATAAAATTGGAGGACATAAGTCTTGTTTAATGGGGCTATTGATAATCATTCACAATAATTACCCATTTAAACCAGACTCACTCGCTCCATTTTCGTATTGTTCTTTATTCATATATTTTCATGTCTTGGTTGCTCTCGGTGAATCTGAGAGATAGATAGATAGATAGATAGAAAACACTTTATTATACCACACAAATACAGGAAACAATACAGAGAAAAGCTTATAAAAAAAGGAAGTATAAAGGGCGGCCTTATCGCTGAAAGCGATCTCTTCCAGGAAACCTTGGGATGGACTGGAAATTAAGGAACAAAAAAGACGGTGGCACTGAATAAATATATAGATATGTACCTATTTAAAGAAAACGAAACAAAAACTTACACTAAATACCTACAAAGATTAATAATAAACTTACATAAACATAAAATAAGGTTGTCTAACTCTTTACAAGGATATATAATGCTGATGAGAGATACAGTCAAGTTTTATAAAAGGCCTTATTCATTCAGAATACTAAAGCGATTTTTAAAACCTGAACAAACTTTTCACTGCATCTGCTATTAAATTAATAATAAATATACATTTCTAAGTCGCTCGGCGAGCTATGGAAAAAGCTATGCTCGGAGTCTCTCTGAAGGATAGAATTCGAAACGAATACATCCGACAGAGAACCAAAGTTATCGACATAGCTCAATGAATTAGCAAGCTGAAGTGGCAGTGGGCCGGCCATATCTCGCGAAGAACCGACAACCGCTGGGGTAAACGAGTTCTTGAGTGAAGACCACGACTCAGCAAACGTAGTGTAGGACGCCCTCCGGCGAGGTGGGATGACGATCTGCGAAAGACTGCAGGCAAATGCTGGATGCGGCAAGCTGAAGACAGGGCGCTATGGCGCTCATTAGGGGAGGCCTAGGTCCAGCAGTGGACTAATATAGGCTGATGATGATGATGATGATACATTTCTAACATCTACACAAGGTAAAAAAACGGAACACTGTACATGAAAGATATACAAATATCTACGTTAGACTTTCATAATATAGTAGGTATATAATGATTTACGACCTAAAATCATTTACAACGGGAAATTTACCATGATTTGAGTTTTCCAATATTTTTAGTAGTAACGTTCGTAGCAAAAGACAAAAAATGAGGCTAGATCGATATATCTGCCAATAACAACTCACCCGCAGTACCGTCAGTTATTCCGTGATCATGGCGCATGAAACTGTGCCGAAATATTGGAAAACTCAAAACCCAAATCATGGTAAATATCCCGTTGTAAATGATTTTATTGTTAATAACCATGATGGATTTAAAAAATTGATTTACGACCTATTTATAAATATACTAATTACAAACTGCTTTTTATAAGTATAAGATATATTGCGGATAAGAGGAGCAGTCCTTTATGAATCTTAGAACAACCTTATATTACTACCCCACCACCACACCCCTGGCATGATGGCGCCTGGTGTGTTTAGTTACGTCTTTTTATAAACAGGCGAGAAAGACCAAAAACGGGCGACACCTCGTGAAGGATCCCACACCAGACTTGCCTTGGGGATCTGCGCGACTTGCGCTCTCACCCAAGACCAATGCGACTTTTCTCACTTCTCCTGGGGAAAAGCCAGCTTGGGTTTATTAGGATAAACCCAAGCCTGCCCATCGTTTTGTGATTCAGTTTTAAACAATATTTTTTTTATCACATTCAGTAAAATCATTTTGTTCACCTTAATATGCGAGGCAAACCTACTACGTGTGTGATGGACCTACTACGTCAGTATTGATTCATGTTCTGCGCAGCAGCGAGGTGCCATGATACCGAGCCTCCACAATCATGAAGGATGACATAAGGAACCGGAGCAGCCCCAACAATGTCACATATTTTATTTTATATGAATTATCTAATTCGGCAATGGTTACGAGCCCCTTCCCCGCTCGTAACAGTGGCTTTCGTCCACCAGACTGGGCAGCCTCCTCCAATCATAGCCAATTTTCATGTCGCCTTTTAATATCCAGTAAATTTCTTACGCGAGTTCATTAGGAATAGTAATAGCTCTTTGATCTGTTAATTAATAAAAGATTTCTCATAACAAATCAACCAAAGTATGCAGCCTCCTTCGGTCAGAGCCCATTTTCATGACGGCTTATACAGGGTGTTTGGTGGAGGGTCATACAAACTCAGTGGGTATGTGGATGGACCTATTTGAAAAATACAAATTGAAGTAGAAGACCCTAACTGTATACAATATTTTTTAATCATGTCTTGTATTGTTTAAGATTCGAAATTTATAACCCTAACATTTTTTTTGGATCATGTTTTCGATTGAAGTTTTTATGTGTTGGTTTCGATCGAGTATCAGACAGTGAAATAAAATTATAACACTCAGTAAAATCAATTTATTCACCCTAACATTACTACTAATATTGGCATTTTTACACGTTCATAACGGTAAGATAAATTTATATAGCTGTGTATTTTTGGCTATCCTTACCTAACCTAACCTAACCTAACCAGCATTTATGTAATACAAAGCTTAAAATACCAGTAAACCATCAAAAATCATAACTTATTGTCACCTATCGTAAATTACCAAAATAAATATAAATTGATTATTATAAAGATGGTAACGTTTTTTATTTACCTCCTCCTCCTATCACATACGGGCTTGAATCCGGCAACGGCTGAGTTAAAAAAAATTGCATACAGGTAATTCTTATCCTGGAATCAAACATAGGATACTTTTATCCCAAAAATCAGTTCCCATGGGATAAAAATCACCTATAAACGTTTATAGAAACAACGCGAGCGAAGCCGCGGACATAAACTAGTCATCAATAAATAGCCTTTATTTTTCTTACGCTTCTCCACGGCGCGGCGGCTTTACTCACGTAGTACTGGCATCAGACAAAGCATAATAACTCAATAATGTAAATGACCAAATCCCAAAATTCGGCAGAACTGAAAAAAAATCAATATCGGGCACCTTTGAAAATAGTTGGTAATAAAGGTTATTTAAAAATATATTTTCCTGCCGGTTGCGGTCCCGCTGACTTTGCATAAAATAGGAGGAGAAAAGTCTGGTTTAATGGAAATGTTGATAATCATCTATAATATAAAAATGAATCGCAAAATGTGTTGGTAAGCGCATAACTCAACAACGCCTAGACCGATTTCGCTAATTCTTTCTTTGTTGTGTTTGTTATTGTCAGGAGAAGGTTCTTATGAAAGAAAAAATTAAGAAAGTTGGAAACATAAATTCCCACGGGGGCGAAGCCGCGGGTCGCAGCTAGTTCACAATAATTTCCATTTAAACCAGACTCACTCGCTCCATTTTCGTACTGTTCTTTATTCATCTATTTTCATGTCTTCTGGTTGTTCTCGGTGAATCTGAGAGATACAGTCAAGTTTTATGAACAGCGATATTCATTCAGAATAATAAAGCTATTTTTGAAACCTAAACATACTACTCACTGCATCTGCTGTTACAATAATAATAAGATGGATACATTTCTAACATCTTTACTGTGTAAATAAATAGAACACTGTAGATGAAAAATATACAAATATATACGTTTGACTTTCATAATATGGTAGGTATAAAAAAAAAATGATGACGACCTTATTAAAAAGATTCTAATAACCGACTGCTTCTTATTATTTACAAGATAAATTGCAGACTAGCTGCGCCCCGCGGCTTCGCCCCGTGGAAATTTATGTTTCCAACTTTCTTAATTTTTTCTTTCATAAGAACCTTCTCCTGACAATAACAAACACAACAAAGAAAGAATTAGCTAAATCGGTCCAGCCGTTCACGCGTGATACCGTGACCAAGGAAAACGGGTTTCATTTTTTATATATATAGATAAAAGGAGCAGTCCTTTAAGAATCTTGGAATTGCCTAATATTACTACCCCACCACCACACCCCCTGGCATGATGGTGCCTGGTGTTTTTAGTTACGTCTTTTTATAGACAGGCAAAAAAGACCAAAAACGGGCGACACCTCGTGAAGGATCTTACACCAGACTTGCCTTGGGCATCTACGCGACTTGCGCTCTCACCCAAGACCAATGCGACTTTTCCCACTTCTCCCGGGGAAAAGCCAGCTTGGGTTTAACGGGATAAACCCAAGCCCGCCCTGCTTTATGTGATTTAGTTTCAAACAATTTAAAAAAATTATCACATTTCTTAAAATCAATTTATTCACCTTGTCATACCTACTAATATTGGCATATTTACAAGTTCATAACAGTTATGTTAATTTATAAAGGGTGGAATTTTGTAATGCCACCTGTACGGAAAGTACTCTTAATACTGTAGATAGAAAATTTTACTCAAAGAAAGCATTCCTTTAATTTTGAAAAGAAAGGAAAACTGCATTAAAAGATTTTGAGACATTCCATATTTAAACTACCTCATATTATAGTATTAAGAGTACTTTCCCTCCAGGTGGCATTACAAAATCCACCCTGTATAGCTGTGAGTATAACTTACCAGCATTTAAGTAATTAATCTAGTACAAATTGCACCTATGGCTATGGCGTTCATTAGGGGAGGTCTATGTCCAGCAGTGGACTAATATAGGCTGATGATGATGATGATGAAATTGCACCAACGATTTAATACAAAGCTTATAATACCAGTTAACCATCAAAACCTATACTTTATAATTTATTGTCACCCATAGTACAAAATTAATTAATATAAATTGATCATAATTAAATTGGTAAGATTTTTTATTTATTTCCTCTTCCTTTCACATCCGGGCTTGGAACCAGCAATGTCTGAGTTAAATAAAATATATCAAAGAAACGAAAAAAATAACACACTAAGTGTTAAACTAAATATATTCTAAATAAGAACATTAACAGAGATAGAAGAAGTTTTAAGAAGAGAGTCATGTTTATTAAGTAAGCAAAGAATGAAAATCACAGTGTGAAATGTACTTAATCACAAAGAAAAGAAAGTCACGTTTCTTAACCATGTCTTCAACAAGATTTATGGGTAATTCTCACGGGGCTCAAAAATACGTGTCCGGCTCGAAAAAACATACTAAAAGTATCCCTAGCCCTTTGTTTTTTTTTTGTATAGTAGATTAGACGAAAATAATAGGGGAGGCCTATTTTTGTTTTTTAATTTTCTTATTCTTAATATCTAAAAATAAATAAAAACCTTGGAAATATTGACTTTCGTGGTGCGTCCGGATCTCATGTTCCACTGTTAAAACATTTTTATATATTTTCCTATGAATAATAGCACTATTTCACACAGGTTCACAAATAACCAGATAGTTACTAGCTTAACTGACACTATTACTACACAAAAATAAGCTTTAGTTGAAAAGTTAAAACTAGATAACTTCGCGTCCGACGTTTGGCGTTGATACCCCTGGCGCGCACTCATTCATTCATATATACTGTACTTTAGTAACTACGTGAATAGTTGTTAGACCGAGACAAACTATCAGTTGCGCTCCATCAGTGGTGTGGACAACATTTCTCTATCTCTCCGCGTCGCTCTGTTATTAAGGTAAGTAATCACTTTCCGTGGCTTGGTATACCGCAAATGTTGATTACCATGTAGACTATAAATTCGTTTATACTAATTCTATTGTTTCAATGATTGTAATAATAGATGCCTTTTGGGTTCCTAATTTCGACTGCAGACGCCAATGTAATGTATACCAGCAATTTAGGAAATTATTTAGGATTTTGTACTCTTTTTTGATTATCGTGGTATTGATTTTCATGTTTTCCGTGGGCAAAAAGTACACAATGTCAATTTAAACCATGAAAATTAAATTTGCATGTTGGTTAAAATTTTTATATGGTTTATTTTTACAATACTACTCAGTACAGTCAGTACTGCTCACTGGGAATATGGTCTACTCACGAGAAGATCGCTGAAAGATTGGCTGAAAGACGGAGGAGAGCCCTAAATAGAAATACAAATACAGAAATACAACTTCTTCATAAAGCCAATTTACATATCAATGACTTTTGTACGTTTTGTATCATAATCTTTCTTTGACTGTTACGGTCTAACCTCCCCGAGGTTAGATTGTAACAGTCAGCTTGACTGAACCTTTTCATATATTATTTTAGAAGTGTCTAGCAATAGAAGCAATATTCCAGCACAATCTCAAGTCAAGTACCCCGCGGCGGCGGCGTACACAGCATATACAAGTTTTTAAATAATTCAAAGTACACATAAATACAATAAAAAACATCTGTAATTAAATAATCAAGAAAAAGTTATTAAAAAGTCACAAGCCATATAAAAATATAAGAATTAATTAACATTAGTCTCCGTTTTCTCGAGTAATACTGCTACAGAATAAAAATTTTGCTCGACGAGATCACGTTTCAGACGGAACTTGAAGCTAGTTAGACTGTTAGCAGCTGTGACAGCTTCTGGCAGTTTGTTGTATACTGCCGGACCGATAACGTGAGTCAACTTTGAGGACTTCGTGAGGGAGCGGGCAATAGTCGAGAGCTTTCCTGCGTTCCGCGTCCCATACGAGTGGGTGTCGCCGTTCTTCATGTGTTTTTCTAGGTTCAGACGAATATACACCGCCACTTGCATTATCACAATGCTGGGCAGTGCCCAGTCAGCAGCGCACCCCCATAGCTCAGCACCATACTGTAGCACCGAGTGAACAGTTGCGAAGTAACAGCTTCGTGCCACCTCCGCCGGAACCACACGAGCCAGCTGTCGGAGCGCAAAACATGCGCTACGTATCTTTTCGCATATTTTGTCTATGTGGCTTTCGCAGGGCTCCTAAGGGCTCTGTTCATTTCAAAACCAAGAAATATCGTGGCTTCAGATTGGCTAATGGCCGTTCCGTTCCATTCAACGACTACAAGCCGTTTCGTCACTGCCAGATAGGCAGACATGAAGGTAGTGGGTCTTCCTTAGTTTCAGTGCCAAACCGTTCATCCTGAACCATCCAGACAGTAGGCCGGCCGTCTCGTTCAGCTTCTCCTCCAGAGCGTCTACGGACTTTGCGGTGACGATCGCGGCCACATCATCTGCGTTTATGAGGGTCTTCGCGGAGGTCACCACTCCGGGCAGATCGTTCAAGAGGAACGAGAACATTATGTTGGAGACAGATGACCCCTGCGCTATCCCCATGGTTGGGGAGAGGGGCTCTGATCGATCAGTACCACCGACAAAAATTTGTGATCGCGCACGCATCATCTCCGTAAGTACGGCGAACGATGCTCCCTCGATCCCATAATGACTAATTTTGGCAGCAAGTACGGCGTGGCTGGCCACGTCGGAGGCTTTAGATAGGTGGCAGCACAACACGGCCATCTGCAACTTCTGCTGCCAGCACCCGCCGTACCATCTCGCGCGTCAGTGACGTCGTGGAGTAGCCGGCGCGGTACGCATACTGCCGAGGCGACAGGGCGTCCGTCGCTAGCAAGTACTCCACCAGCCGACTGCTCAGCCCGTTCTCGAGAACTCTTGCAATAGCTGGTATAATCGATACTGGCTTGTAGCTATCCATGTTGTCTGGGGGACACTTTGCTCACTTCCACCCGAATCAAGCATAATACAGAGAAATACTCCGTTCAGAAAGAAAAAGATAGGCAACGGTATTTTCGAAAGAAGAAAGAAGGGAAGATAAAATCAGTTAGTGAATTAGATCCTCGTCAGCAATGAATTGCTAGAGAGAAAAGCAGATTCTCCTCTAATAAACAAAATAAAACTCAAAAACTGATTAAGAATTATACATAGTAGTGATTTAAGAGTGTTTTTTTTATGTTAAATTTTGTTTGTTATACTTTCTTAGAAGAAAACTACAATTATAAAATGATTGAACCTTAATTTTAAGAAACTTTCAATCTACTTTCTACTGAATACACATTATTTTATTTATAAACCATCCCGAAATTCCTTCTTACAATGATTATGATATGCTAATTCACACAAAATGTATGTTTTAAAATATAAATGTCATATATATTTATATATTTGATTTCGGTGATATGAATGCTGATTTCCGTGTACACCATATTTTTAAAATTGAATAATTTCGTAACCATTAAGCCAATTAAGTGCCCTCTGCTACCAATAAATTTTAAATTAAATCTTTAATCAGAATATTTCATCATTATGTGTAATTTCAACAAAAAAAAATGGGACACGAAAGTCAGCCAAAAAATGAGTTTCCGAAGAATGACCCTTATTACAAATTTGTAACAAATTCAATCATCTATTCAGTTCAGTTTTCTACATAGCAATATCTAGACATAAACTTCGTGAAACACTTACCAATATTTTTACACAAAAATAAATGTTAATGATATAGTTGCTAGTTCTAATAATGTTTCCATGACTTAATTGCAGTTCAAGTGAAGTTTTTGAAATCGTTAATAAAAACCTTGATTTTTCTCTAGCTTCTCAACGGCGTGGCGGCTTAACTCACGTGGTACTGGCGTCTGACAAAGCATAATAACTCAATAATATAAATGATCAAATCCCTAAATTCGGCAGAACTGAAAAAATAAAATCCGTATCGGGCACCTTTGAAAATAGTTGGTAATAAAGGTTATTTAAAAATATATATTCCTGCTGGTTGCGGTCCCGCTGACTTTGCATAAAATAGGAGGAGAAAAGTCTGTTTTAATGGACGCATTGATAATCATTCACAATGATCACCCATTTAAACCAGACTCACTCGCTCCATTTTCGTATTGTTCTTTATTCATCTATTTTCATGTCTTCTGGTTGTTCTCGGTGAATCTGAGAGGTACAGTCAAGTTTTATAAAAAACCTTATTCATTCAGAATAATAAAGCGATTCTTAAAACCTTAACATATTTATCACTGCATCTGCTGTTACAATAATAATAAGATGGATACATTTCTAACATCTTTACTGTGTAAGAAAACGGAATACGGTACATGAAAAATATACAAATCAATACGTTTGACTTTCATAACATGGTAGGTATATAAAATAATAATGATTTACGACCTTATTATAAAGATACGAATAACCGACTGCTTCTTATATGTACAAGATATATTGCAGATAATAGGAGCAGTCCTTTAAGAATCTTAGAATTGCCTAATATTACTACCATACCACCACACCCCCTGGCATGATGGCGCCTGGTGTTTTTAGTTACGTCTTTTTATAGACAGGCAAAAAAGACCAAAAACGGGCGACACCTCGTGAAGGATCTTACACCAGACTTGCCTTGGGGATCTACGCGACTTGCGCTCTCACCCAAGACCAATGCGACTTTTCCCACTTCTCCCGGGGAAAAGCCAGCTTGGGTTTAACGGGATAAACCCAAGCCCGCCCTTCTTTATGTGATTTAGTTTCAAACAATTTAAAAAATTATCACATTTCTTAAAATCAATTTATTCACCTTGTCATAACTACTAATATTGGCATATTTACAAGTTCATAACAGTTTGGTTAATTTATACAGGGTGGAATTTTGTAATGCCACCTGTACGGAAAGTACTCATAATACTGTAGATAGAAAATTTTAATCAGAGGAATTATTCCTTTAATTTTAAAAAGAAAGAAAACTGCATTCAAATATTTTCAAAAATTCGCTTGCCATACCCGGGTATCGAACCGACTAAAATCTGTTAAGAATTACACCCTGAATTCTTATTACATAGATCGTTAGGGTCAATTATAAGGATGAAATCTCTGTATCAAACTTAATAAATTAAATGAAAGGAAAACCATGAAATTAGCACGAGTTTGTACTTAATGCAGTCTCCTTTTTTAGATGCAACATAAATGCGTGTATGAGGTAGTTTAAATATGGAATGTCTCAAAATCTTTGAATGCAGTTTTCCTTTCTTTTCAAAATTAAAGGAATGTTTTCTTTGAGTAAAATTTTCTATCTACAGTATTAAGAGTACTTTCCCTCCAGATGGCATTACAAAATCCACCCTGTATAGCTGTGAGTATAACTTACCAGCATTTAAGTAATTAATCTAGTACAAATTGCACCTATGGCTATGGCGCTCATTAGGGGAGGCCTATGTCCAGCAGTGGACTAATATAGGCTGATGATGATGATGATGAAATTGCACCAACGATTTAATACAAAGCTTATAATACCAGTTAACCATCAAAACCTATACTTTATAATTTATTGTCACCCATAGTATAAAATTTAATTAATATAAATTGATCAAAATTAAATTGGTAATATTTTTTATTTATTTCCTCTTCCTTTCACATCCGGGCTTGGAACCAGCAATGTCTGAGTTAAATAAAATATATCAAAGAAACGAAAAAAATAACACACTAAGTGTTAAACTAAATATATTCTAATATATATATTCTAAGAACATTAACAGAGATAGAAGAAGTTTTAAGAAAAGAGACATGTTTATTAAGTAAGCAAAGAATGAAAATCTCAGTGTGAAATGTACTAATCACAAAGAAAAGAAAGTCACGTTTCTTAACCATGTCTTCAACAAGATTTATTACATATTTGTAACAAATTCATTCATTTATTCAGTTCAGTTTCTACATAGCAATATCTAGACTTAAACTTTGTGAAACACTTACCAATATTTTTAACAAAAATAAATGTTAATGATATAGTTGCTAGTTCTTATAATGTTTCCATGAATTAATTGCAGTTTAAGTGAAGTTTTTGAAATCGTTAATAAAAACCTTGATTTTTCTCTAGCTTCTCAACGGCGTGGCGGCTTAACTCACGTGGTACTGGCGTCTGACAAAGCATAATAACTCAATAATATAAATGATCAAATCCCTAAATTCGGCAGAACTGAAAAAATAAAATCCGTATCGGGCACCTTTGAAAATAGTTGGTAATAAAGGTTATTTAAAAATATATATTCCTGCCGGTTGCGGTCCCGCTGACTTTGCATAAAATTGGACCAGATAAGTCTTGTTTAATGGGTACATTGATAATCATTCACAATAAGTACCTACTTAAACAAGAATCACTCGCTCCATTTTTGTATTGTTCTTCATTTATCTATTTTTATGTCTTCTGGTTGTTCTGGGTGAATCTGAGAGGTACAGTCAAGTTTTATAAAAAGCCTTATTCATTCAGAATAATAAAGCGATTCTTAAAACCTTAACATATTTATCACTGCATCTGCTGTTACAATAATAATAAGATGGATACATTTCTAACATCTTTACTGTGTAAAAAAACGGAACACTAGACATGAAAAATATACAAAAATATACGTTTGACTTTCATAATTTTTGGTAGGTATAAAAAATAATAATGATGTACGACCTTATTTAAAAGATACTACTAACCGACTGCTTTTTAAATGTACAAGATATATTGCGGATAAAAGGAGCAGTCCTTTATAAATCTTAGAACTACCTAATATTACTACCCCACCACCACACCCCCTGGCATGATGGCGCCTGGTGTTTTTAGTTACGTCTTTTTATAGACAGGCAAAAAAGACCAAAAACGGGCGACACCTCGTGAAGGATCTTACACCAGACTTGCCTTGGGGATCTACGCGACTTGCGCTCTCACCCAAGACCAATGCGACTTTTCCCACTTCTCCCGGGGAAAAGCCAGCTTGAGTTTAACGGGACACCCAAGCCCGCCCTTCTTTATGTGATTTAGTTTCAAACAATTTAAAAAAATTATCACATTCAGTCAAATCATTTTATTTACCTTAACATAACTACTAATATTGGCATATTTACACGTTCATAACTTTAAGGTAAATTTAGAAATCTGTGTGTATTACTAACCAGCATCTAAGCATCTAAGTAAATAATCTAATACAAATTGCACCAACAATGTAATACAAAGCTTAAAATACCAGTAAATCATCAAAAACAATAACTTATTGTCACCTATCGTAAAATACAAAATAAATAATAAATGGATCATAATAAAATAGGTTACGTTTTTTATATACCTCCTCCTCCTTTCACATCCGCTGAGTTAAAAAAATTGATATCTAGAAAATTAAAAACTAACACACTACAATAGTGTTCAACTCAATACTTTCTAAAAAAAATACATTAACAGAATTAGAAGAAGTTTTAAGACGAGATGAAAAAGAACATGTTTAAAAAATAAACAATGAATTGAAACTCGGTGTGAAATGAACTTCAACACAAAGAAAGGAAACTCATGTTTCATAAACACGTCATCAACAAGCTGATTTATAAGTTCATCATCATCATCATCATGTATCAGCTAGGCATGTGTCGTTCGATCATTCACAAAGATCGATATCAATCACGACCCGTTATGAAAATGATCTTGTTCATATGACCCGATCATTTGAATGATTGTTTTGCCGGCGGCCTATCATCGCCTCACTTCGATTTTTCGTGTCATTTCGATCTTTCGTTTCATTTCGATCTTTTCGATTTTGTGATTGATTGCCTGTGCGAGATCGGTTCTTTGCGTAGCCGTCGTCGCGTCGTTTTGTTACTGAATGATTTGGATCTCGGTTTAGATACCTATATCATTCATGATCATTAAAATTTATGGTAGATTATTTGATTATTTATGTATTTATATTTTGAATGGAATGTTTGGTAAGGAATAAAAGGAATTAATACCTAAGTACCGTACTGCGACAACAGACTCTGTTACGTTACCTTAAGGTACTTTTTAATCAGGCTGTGAATAGATGAGACAATCCACAGAATGTGTCCTACTCGCACGCACAATTCACGGCCTCGCGAGAGCAGGACGCAGCGTCAGCCGATCTTCGCGTAATGTTGCGCGTGTAAGATATTGTAATTTATTTAATAATTAATATATAATATAACAAGTATATATAGTGGTAAACAATAAGGTTTCAAAAGATATTCAAAACTAAAATGTAACAGGCCTGATTTCCTACTTGTTTTCCCCGCTCAAATTCAAATTCTAGGACAAATCAGTTTCATTTAATAATTAAACTATTTCATATTGCATTATATTGAATATACTAGGTATCTAAAATGTTAATTTATATTTAAGAACATTTGTCATGGATATTATAGCATATTAGAAGATATTTCAATGTATTTAGTTGTGAAATGTTACCTATAACAAACCATTTTTGCCGATGTTTGACGGAATGGCTCAAGGTATGACGACAGCCAACGGTTCGTTGAACTAAAGTTATTAAAAAAGATGGTGGGCTGGCTCTGATACTCTTTGATGACCCAGTAAGCTGAAAGCATCTCTCGTTATGGTAAGATATTTTACATTGTAGAACCTTTTTCTAGATATTGTGTCCTAGTTTGTTTTAGCATTGAAATTATTGAAGGTCAAGATTAAATTATAAGGTTATCTATTCTTTTATAATGTTTCTATTCATATGATCTAAGGCTTTTGTTTTAATAACGAACATTACACTTATGTGATTAAGTATATATAATGTGCTGGTGGTTTCTTTTTCACTTCTTCCACTAGTGGACAAAAGATTGAAGTGAAGAGAATTTCAATAACACTTTATTTCTTATTTGATAGTAATTGATGAGTAGACTTGTCTATGTGTTTATCTTGTGAGCCTAAAGGAATAAAGTTATTGACTTCTGACTTCTGATTTCATTATTTCCAATTCCTAAATTGTGAGGTTGCATTGTAAGGTAGGTATTCCATGATTCTATCGAAATAAGATCATTTTATAGGTAGGTAAAGGCCATGAATCTATCATCAGAAGTGGGATAGCCTGGAACTGTTTCAAAATTCTAATACATTCTTGTACAAGTTCCAGACTGGATCCCGCAGCAGACCTTCGAGTACGAAGGTCTGCTCAAGGCGATTTCTGACTGACGCTGTGTCTTCCAAT
Source organism: Eupithecia subfuscata (assembly GCA_963564075.1). NCBI lineage: Eukaryota > Metazoa > Arthropoda > Insecta > Lepidoptera > Geometridae > Eupithecia > Eupithecia subfuscata. Next base: position 18,508,705 of record OY751095.1, read on the forward strand.
CTGCGACAAGATGGTGACGTGATGCTACCAATGTCCGATCCCACGACGACGTCGCTGCTATTTGGTGCGACCACATTGAGATGCTCATCAACGAAATTTGGACAAAGGAGCAGCGTGGCAGTAACAAAGTTTCCTAAGGGTTCGTAAACTTAGTACGACCACGTGGAATCCTAACGTTGGACGATACTAACGAAATTTCTTTATAGCAAAAAACTTTTATTGTATCCTAAAAAGAAATTTGTTCGATAAGTTGGTTTCATGTTCTATTTTCAAATTCGTAAAAACCGACATAACACTAAAGAAACATGAAACAAAATTTGCCACCTCTAGTAACGTTTGATCCATGTTTCTTGCTAACCAGCCTATTGTTCGGGAATTCGAGTTGTTGACGTTATTTCTAACTACCGGCAGTTAATAATTTTTGAAGCTTTTTTTACTTCTTTACGATTAGCCCAACCAAAATGTTTAATACTTATTGTTATAAATGTCTCTGTAAGTGAATTTACCTAATTCTTAAGAGAAATCTGCAGAAGACAGCTGCGAGTAAGCGAAAAAATAAACGCAGATTATTCCGTTGTAATATAAAGTACCTACCTAACTTTTTGCTAAAATTCAGTTTGTAGAAATACTAATAACCTGATTTATTTTTAAGTAGTTAGTGAACGTCACACGAACACACAACAGATTTGACCTCGCGTCGTAAAGTTTTGTATGGGCTGATTGTGAGCCAACATGTGCGTACCTATACACAAAATGGTTATTCAATGTGTTTACAAGGTAAATTATAGAAATAAATTGGAACTTGTATCTATTTACAATTAAAACAATTGAGCTAATTGCTGACTGTTGCAAACAATCTACAGGAATCTAAAGTAAAAGGCTTTTCACATGGTCACTAATATTACTATTGATGATTGGACGGTAATTAAAAGAACAAAAGAAGAAAAAAATTGTGCAATGAATTTCAGTGGGTCTGAAACAAAATATATTTAATGTTATACCTATTTAAAATTAAAATAAAATGAAATTAAAGAAATTATAAGTATTTAATTAAATTAAATGGAATTAAATTAAATTAAATTAAAGAAATTATACGTATTTAATTAAATTAAATGGAATAAAATTAAATGAAGTGAAATTAAATGAAATGAAATTACATGAAATTAAATTAAATTAAAATAATGCACATACATTTCATTACACTGGCCAACTCACACATCAACTAGCAATATTTTGTACTATGCTCAATTATGGGGGCACTGTCAAAATAAACATATTTGCATAAAAAAATATAATTTGAAGGCCAATTCAATAAATGAGTGAGCTATTTTAATTTGAACGAAATAGTTTTTAGTATTTTTGTGTAGTCAGCTTGGCCGAGCGATTTGTGTAAGGTTCAGTAACCAATAAATACAACCATACGAAATAATTATCCAGGATTTACCCCACTCCGATTACTTTTTATATATGGAAGTTGAGGCTAATAAACATACCTACTGGGTAGAATAAATGACGTACCTGGTGATACTCGCCTAGATCCGCAGATAGATGCTCGATCTGTTACAGATGATGTACTTATATACCATTTTATCTTAGACTAAGTTAATAGTTTTAGTTTGTCTTAATTATTAAACATTTATGTGTCCATATGACAAAAAGGTTGGTTTTAAGTAGGTACCTATGTTGAAAGTGATAATAATAATTGAGAATAAAAAGAAAATAAAACTCAGTAAATTTTAATAAAACGAAAACAAAAATACGCAATAAATTCCGCTGGCGATCGTTGACTTGGTCTATCGATATATCGTCTATCGATAGAGGAATACGAGGACATAATTACTGGATTCGAAATAAAAATAGTTCCTCCCGCTAGTCGACCGTACACTTAGCGTATACTTTGGATATTGATAGCGGGTATAGCGAGTATGTGGCCGAGGTATACGGTAAGAGGAAAACATAAAATGCTTAATGAAATAGGTCCTTCCGCTGGCGGCCCACGGACCTGATGTATACTTTGGATATTAGCAGCGGGTATAGCGAGTATACATGTCGAGGTCCCTCGGTCAGAGGAAAACAGACTTGTGACTTTACTTTCTACTACTAACTTTTAATATAACTATACAGATATAATGATGCGTGTCCAGATGTTGGACTATAAAATAAATGAAAAATACTAATAAATAACTTTGAAAAATAAAATCAATAAAGGTACCTACATATTAATGTGCTTGATGGTTCTGTTTCCTTTAGATATAAGTAGTTTAATAAGAATTAGAATAAGAAACATTTACAAAATGTGTAGGTAGTACATAGTTGGTCTCGTGAACTACATACATACTTGTAAATTGTTCAACAGGTTGTCTTCTCATAAAATAATAGCATTATTATTATTCATCAATAAACTTGAAATTAGAAATGAATGTGTAATAAAACGTAAAAATTACATGCTTCGAGAACGAAGCATTTGTCAGAATGGCAGTGTAAGATATTGTAATTTATTTAATAATTAATATATAATATAACAAGTATATATAGTGGTAAACAATAAGGTTTCAAAAGATATTCAAAACTAAAATGTAACAGGCCTGATTTCCTACTTGTTTTCCCCGCTCAAATTCAAATTCTAGGACAAATCAGTTTCATTTAATAATTAAACTATTTCATATTGCATTATATTGAATATACTAGGTATCTAAAATGTTAATTTATATTTAAGAACATTTGTCATGGATATTATAGCATATTAGAAGATATTTCAATGTATTTAGTTGTGAAATGTTACCTATAACAAACCATTTTTGCCGATGTTTGACGGAATGGCTCAAGGTATAACGACAGCCAACGGTTCGTTGAACTAAAGTTATTAAAAAAGATGGTGGGCTGGCTCTGATACTCTTTGATGACCCAGTAAGCTGAAAGCATCTCTCGTTATGGTAAGATATTTTACATTGTAGAACCTTTTTCTAGATATTGTGTCCTAGTTTGTTTTAGCATTGAAATTATTGAAGGTCAAGATTAAATTATAAGGTTATCTATTATTTTATAATGTTTCTATTCATATGATCTAAGGCTTTTGTTTTAATAACGAACATTACACTTATGTGATTATGTATATATAATGTGCTGGTGGTTTCTTTTTCACTTCTTCCACTAGTGGACAAAAGATTGAAGTGAAGAGAATTTCAATAACACTTTATTTCTTATTTGATAGTAATTGATGAGTAGACTTGTCTATGTGTTTATCTTGTGAGCCTAAAGGAATAAAGTTATTGACTTCTGACTTCTGATTTCATTATTTCCAATTCCTAAATTGTGAGGTTGCATTGTAAGGTAGGTATTCCATGATTCTATCGAAATAAGATCATTTTATAGGTAGGTAAAGGCCATGAATCTATCACGCGCGTCTCAGTCATTCATTTCACAATGAGCCGAACATTGAAATGATCGGGTCTTTTCGTCGAGACTGTTCGGAACAATCACGTACGGCCCGTGATTGCAATCATATGAGCCGTTCGTTCATGATCAACACAATCCTAATATCAGCCCTTGTCGACCCACTGCTGGGCATAGGCCTCTCTATGTTTATGCCATTCACCTCGATCTTGTGCTAATTAATCTGGGCCAAGTGGAGCTTACGGTTTTGCGTACGTCATCGACCCATCGCGCCGGTGGACGTCCTCTACTCCTACAACAGTATCTTGGCCACCACTCATATATACAAGTTATTTATAACAAATTCATTCATCTATTCAGTTCCATTTCTTACATAGCAAAATCTAGACTAAGACCTTGTTAAATATTTAATACCTATATTTTTTACAAAAACAATGTAAATGATATGAATCAGTTGAGCTACATGTAGATTGTTTGCAACAGTGTACAGTGAGCTTCATTTTTTAAATTCTAAATGCTAGTTCTAAATGTTTCCATAATATAATTGCTCTATCAAGAAAAGTTTTAAAAATTTTTATCACACTTATATTATAAATGCGATAGTTTGGATGGATGGATGGATGTATGTTGGTTACCTCTTCACGCCAAAACTACTATACGGATTGAGCTGAAATTTTGCATACAGGTAATTCTAATCCTGGAATCAAACATACAATACTTTTTTCCCAAAAATCAGTTCCCATGGGATAAAATCACCAATAAACGTTTATAGAAACAACGCGAACGAAGCCGCGGGCATAAACGAGTCCTTTATAAATAGCCTTGATTTTTCTTAAGCTTCTCCACGGCGCGGCGGCTTTACTCACGTAGTACTGGCGTCAGACAAAGCTTATTAACTCAATAATGTAAATGATCAAATCCCAAAATTCGGCAGAACTGAAAAAAAAAACCCTATCGGGCACCTTTGAAAATAGTTGGTAATAATGGTTAAATTTAAAAATATATATTCCTGCCGGTTGCGGTCCCGCTGACTTTGCATAAAATTGGAGGAGAAAAGTCTTGTTTAATGGGTACATTGATAATCATTCACAATAAGTACCTACTTAAACAAGAATCACTCGCTCCATTTTTGTATTGTTCTTCATTCATCTATTTTCATGTCTTCTGGTTGTTCTGGGTGAATCTGAGAGGTACAGTCAAGTTTTATAAAAGCCTTATTCATTCAGAATAATAAAGCGATTCTTAAAACCTTAACATATTTATCACTGCATCTGCTGTTACAATAATAATAAGATGGATACATTTCTAACATCTTTACTGTGTAAAAAAACGGAACACTGTACATGAAAAATATACAAAAATATACGTTTGACTTTCATAATTTTTGGTGGTATAAAAAATAATAATGATGTACGACCTTATTAAAAAGATACTAACAACCGACTGCTTTTTAAATGTACAAGATATATTGCGGATAAAAGGAGCAGTCCTTTATAAATCTTAGAACTACCTAATATTACTACCCCACCACCACACCCCCCTGGCATGATGGCGCCTGGTGTTTTTAGTTATGTCTTTTTATAGACAGGCAAAAAAGACCAAAAACGGGCGACAAAAACGGGCGGCGACACTTCGTGAAGGATCCTACACCAGACTTGCCTTGGGGATCTACGCGACTTGCGCTCTCACCCAAGACCAATGCGACTTTTCCCACTTCTCCCGGGGAAAAACCAGCTTGAGTTTAACGGGATAAACCCAAGCCCGCCCTTTGTTTTGTGATTAAGTTTCAAACAATAAAATAAATTATCACATTCAATAAAATTAATTTATTCACCTTAACATTACTACTAATTATGGCATATTTACACTTCGTAACGGTGAGGTAAATTTTAAAAGCTGTGTGTATTACTAACCAGCATTTAAGTAATTAATCTAATACAAATTGCACCAACAATGTAATACAAAGCTTAAAATACCAGTAAAATATCAAAAACCATAACTTATTGTCACCTATCGTAAATATACAAAATACATATAAATTAATCATAATTAAATTGGTACCTAACGTTTTTTATTTACCTTCTCCTCCTTTTACATCCGGGCTTGGAACCGGCAATGGGTCAGGTCGGGTCTAGGTCAACGGGAAGTACCCTATAGGTTTTGGTGCATGGCGAGAATTAAACGTATTTTTTCTTGTGAATAAAGTAACTACAAATTTACTTTATTCGGATTTTTTACTTTACTTGTTCCTTATGACCTTGCTTATTGCAAAATTTCATAGTTCTAGGTCTACGGAAAGTACCCTATAGGTTTTGTGCGCATGTGATTCCCTTGGAATTTCAATATATTCGGATATAATTTTGAGGTACCGTACCTGGTACCTTAAAAATGAGAAATACGTTATTTTCTCAATTTGTATAATTGTAGGTTTTTAAATCTCAAAACAAAAACATAAAAGAATTTTGTGAACAGCTTTATTTTTCAAGAATCAAAGAAATGGCAGCTTTTACTTTAATTTTTAATACATTTATGTGGCTTCGCCGCCGGCGAAGAATTTTACATTTTTGCGCAGAACCCTAATTGTTTGATGGTTATTTTCCTATCCCGGACAGAGACAAATTCAACAAAACAAGTAACAAGCTGTTATTGAGTTATAAATGGTGTAACTAACACGACTTTGTTTTACTTCTACAAGATTTATTATTTAGCAAATTCATAAATAGAACGAAATATTCTTTTCAAGAGATAAAATGGAAAACTTGCGTTAAAAAATCACTAGGTAAGCGTTGAGTTGAATCCGCAATACAGGAGATATCTCGCAATAATAATAATCTTTAATTTTAAACAAACATGCTTTATATCGCACGCACGTCTGCTGCGTGACCTGAAGAGAACAGCAAAATCAATATTGGACGCTCACACTAAAATAGAAGCTTTAAGTTGCGGTAACAAGATTCCAATTTCAACGAATTCGGTAGTTCATATACCTAAAAGATTCATAGTTTAAATGGAACTGTATTTACTACGGAATAAGATCGATTTTGCTGGGTTTACCGGTTTACTGCACTGTTATAATTCCGATCTGTTTGGACGTGGTTTGGACAGTTTGAATGGACAAGCAATTTGTAGCTTCATGCTTGTGATTTTACAAAGAAAAACCGTTTAACGACGGATTTATTAAATAATAGATTCAGGCGTTACTTTGCGGAAATCCATTGTATAATCTATAATATAAAAATGAATCGCAAAATGTGTTGGTAAGCGCATAACTCAACAACGCCTGGATCGATTTCGCTAATTCTTTCTTTGTTGTGTTTGTTATTGTCAGGAGAAGGTTCTTATGAAAGAAAAAAATAAAAAGAAAGTTGGAAACATAAATTTCCACGGGGGCGAAGCCGCGGGGCGCAGCTTGTATATGATAAAACAATATTTAGTAACAATTCCGCGCAAAACCTTTTCTGATAAGATCCAACAAAATGTAATTCGTGTGTACCGCCCGCCCTCCCACAAATTGATCCTACTTAAAATTAGAGAAGGTAAACAACAGACTTAGCCGCGTTGACACGATCAGAGCCAGCTCGGACCGAGTGAACTCGGATACCTACTCGAACGCAACTCGGATTGTAGCAACCTCTAATCCGAGCCCACTCGGACGACGGCGTCCGATCTAAGTAGACTCGGACCGTGTTCTACTCATCCGAGCTAGCTCGTATAAGAGTTGGAAAACAAAATGGCGGCTAATAACAACAACCAAGTCTCGTGCGAAAAAAAAGTGGTCTGAGCGTGAAACAAGTAGATTTGTTGAACTGTGCGATGTGCGAATCAGAAGAGGTTCTCTGGAACGTACGGTTGAAGGACTACAAAAATAAAGATGCCAGGAACGCGGCCGTGCAGCGTCTAATACGAAGTATTGATTTAAATATCACTGTCAACGATGTAAACAAAAAAATCAACAACATTCGGAGCACTTATATCCAAGAGAAAACAAAAATTAAAAAAGAAAATTTAATTATATGTATTATTAAATTTAAAATTTATTTTTTATTATTTAATGAAATTAAATTTAGGAAATTGTTAGATGCTCCCTGTTGTCGGCGGCGTAGAATCCAAGAGCGAGTCCAAATTCTTTTCCTTTTGCGAGATGCCTTATCTCTTTCCCGTCATAGCTCGCATTCTATACCTATTTAATTATATAAATAAAGATTATTAAATTTGCATGTCACCGTAGCGATAATAAATCTTAATATTGTAATAATATTGCTTGGGCGTTAGCCATAAAGAAACTAGAAATAAGTAATCTTAAGTAATTTCATTGTAAGTAAACTGTGTAAGTTTTTTTATGAGAATAAAATTCCTTAAACCGAGCTCCTCTATCAGCAAGTCTGCGACAATTCCGATGCCACTTCGCACTAAATCCGTCATTTTTCGATGTTGACTGATAAAAATAATTGGAATAATGACGAAAATGATCCGAGTGAACAATGATAATATCAACAGCTATCCTAGTACACTCTTATGAAGCTACTCCTACGAGTCCACTCGGTCCGAGCTTGGTCCGAGCTGGCTCTGATCGTGTCAACGCTGATGTAATATAAAATTGCCTAAGTAAATTACCTTCCTACCTATAAGCACGAATATAACTTAATTTGTGAAAGAAAAAACCACACCATTTATTATTGAAGAAAATATAAAACGATTGGTCTTCGATTATAATGATCAACCTGAATATACAACTAGCTTCGCAGGCGTATTTTCGGTATAATAAGTAGCCTATTATCTAAGTTAGGCTTTGCTCTAACCGTACGCCATTTCATCTTGATCTGTTCAGTAGTTTTGGAGGTAACAAAAATTTCACATTTCACAAACTTTCGGCTTTATAATATAACTAGCTTCTGCCCGCGGCTTCGCACACGTATTTTCGGTATAATAGGTAGCCTTTTGTTTAATTTAGGCTTCATTCTAGGTGTATGGCGAGTTTCGTCTTGATCCGTTCAGTAGTTTTGGAGATTCTAGGTAACAAAAATTACATTCCACAAACTTTCGACTTTTTAATATTAGTTATCGCTGGACAGGTTTCTCCGTCTGTTCATCTCATTCAACGCACCATTGGTTGCGAGGTCGTTTTCCGGTTAATTGGGAACAGTCTAGCTCTTGACAATGTTATGTTGATACATACTTAAATCTACAAAAGTTTGACAGTCAAGTTTTAATTTTTAAAGAAAAGATTTACCTTGTTTCACGTAAAACTGCAGCACATCTTTTACGTTGAGTTCTTTTGCTTGTACGAGTATTTATTTTAGCCACAGTAGTATTCGCTTCTTCCACATCGATGATTGGAGCAACGGAGTTTATGATCACCATCTTTATTGTTTTGAACACTACTTCGTATTCTCAGCGAGTTCTTTTAATTTATACCCATATTGTGGGAAAGCTTACAAAACTTAGGCTGCCATCTTGAGAAGTCAAACATATTGGATTTAAAGTGACGCCATCTTGGGTGCTCCGCCATGTTGGATTTAGAATGACGCACACAGCTAACCATGCATTGTCATCCAAACTAAACGTGTATAAAGTTTTAGCTCAAACGGTTGAAGATATCTGCTTCAAAATTGAGTTGCAAGATTCCACACGTGCAAACATAGTGTAGGTACATGCAAGTTAAATAAAACTTTTAAAAAGGTTTTATTGTTATAAACCTATAGCAATACTACTGCCAGAATTTAAGGTATTCTTCCTTTTCGTGAAGTTTTTTATTACAAGTTGTAGCTATTAAGGCCACGAAAACTAGACTTCGCCACTAGTAAGGGCAAGTGCGGAACGTGTGGACACTTTCCAGTTTTTTTTAATATCTCATTTAGTTACGTATTTTTATATTTAACATATCACATGTCTTAACATAAGTCAAAATAATTTTGAGAATGAAGCCAAGAGGAGGATCCAGCTAGGCTGGGCAGCGTTTGGGAAACTACGTCGAGTCTTCTCGTCATCCATACCGCAATGCTTGAAAACGAAAGTTCAGTGCGTCCTACCCGTCATGACCTACGGAGCTGAGACGTGGACACTCACGGTAGGGCTGGTCTACCAGTTAAAAGTCTCTCTTCTTGAAATATGTCAGAGCTAATTGGGATAGATACACAATTCGAGTTGTGAAAAGCAAGCGGACTATTAGGAATAACAATTTAACCCTAGAAGTAATCCCCAGTCGCCTTAATATATCAACGAAACTTCCTCTTCAAATGGGTCGCACTCTTTTTAATAAACTGCCACCTGAACTAAAGGATATAAAACTGAATAATCACATCACCTTTATAAATAAAGTGAAGGGACTTCTTCTTCACAAAACTGTATACAGCGTAAAAGAGTTTCTCGAGAACGATTATACTCAGTATATTAATGTGAATATACAAAAAGAGTTGAACAAAGGTACTAGTACGCACCTACACAATGTTACTACCAACTAGATTATTTATTTGACTATCGCCCTTATACAGCGAATGCCTATTGTATCTTTCTTTTTTTTTTTATATTATTTGTATTGTATGTTAACTTGACAAGTCTTAGCCTGTACACCGAAATGTTGTATACTTATAATTTTTCATGTGTCTCACCTTTGACAATAAAGATATTCTATTCTATTCTATTCTATTCTCAGCGAGCTATGGAAAGAGCTATGCTCGGAGTCTCTCTGAAGGATAGAATTCGTAACGAATATTTCCGACAGAGAACCAAAGTTATCGACATAGCTCATAGAATTACCAAGCTGAAGTGGCAGTGGGGTCGCCATTTCTTGCGAAGAACAGACAACCGCTGGGGTAAACGTGTTCTTGAGTGGAGACCAAGACTCGACAAACGTAGTGTAGGACACCCTCCGGCCAGGTGGGATGACGATCTGCGAAAGACAAAGCAGGTACATGCTGGATGCGGCAAGCTGAAGACAGGGCACTATGGCGCTCATTAGGGGAGGCCTATGTCCAGCAGTGGACTAATATAGGCTGATGCAAAAACTACATTTCAGCATTTGGTTTTCGTCTTCGTAATAAATTTTACACTTCATCTAATAAACCATACCTTCTCCGGTTCGATTATTGTAATCTTGTTTTCGCTAGATTTCTCAGTGCTTGCATTCACCCATAAAATTATCGCGAGGAATCAACCGTGGAATTAACTTTAGGCAGATCGGCCTAATTTTAGTTAAATTAACCTGTGATGTAGCAATTTCATTTATGAGCAATTTTGATATTAGTAACACTTTCATGGCCTAAGACGCAGACGTGGTTCTCCACCCCCGTGTCGCGGCGGCGCGCTCCTGCGGGTCGCACCGCCGAGGCTGGGCAGTGAATGTGTTAACCTCGATCTCAACAGCCTATATTGGTCCACTGCTGGACGCTGGCCTCCCCCTGATAAGCGCCTTATTGGCTTTTATATCATGGGGGTAATGCCCATAATCCCCACGCTGGGCATGCGAGTTGGGGATCTCAGTTTGGTGGTAGAATTGGGGCGCGTCTCCACCGTCGTCACTCGCGCGCGACGGTTCTGACTAGAGAACACAAAGCGCCTTAGTCGGTTTTTGCGACAACCACGGTCTGACTTGGTGGGGGTCTATTCACACCGCCATCGCCACGGCAATCACTATAATAATAAGGTTTGTTTATTACTCTGAATAATGCTTAATAAGCTCTAGAGGGAATGTTATAAGCCAATTATTATTTTGATAACAATTCTTAGACATTTTAAGAACCGTTCTACTCAATACAAATTTAATATTGTTAACTATTATTGGATCAGTTGAGCTATCTGTAGACTGTTTGCAACAGTCGGCAGTTAGCTCAATTGTTTCAATTGTAAATACTAGTATAATTTTCTTTGTGAATAAATGTCTTTTATATTGCTAACGCTAGATTTTTAACTCTAATAACGACGAAAGTTTGAATGTATGATCAATTTTTGTTATTTCCCCTACGTTTCTAACGCGTTGCAGTGGTCGTGGTCAGTCGCCCCGTGACCACGACCGTTGTAACGTGGTAGAAACGTAGGGGAAATCATAACAAAAGGTACGCGATAAATAACCGATGAAATGATTAATTACTATCTTCGTTACTCCTTTACGCCGAAATATCTGAACGGTTCATTAAGGAGTTTATTTATGGAGAACTTCTCAGGTCTGAGAAAAAAAAAATCTCCATAAATGAAGTTCTGAACCTGGTATACTTTTAACCTCTCTTAGATAAATTAATGTTATACGGCATACCTAACATCTCTGAACAGACAATATAAGCCGGGAATACATACATATGCCTATAGCAGGTACACTTGCATAGGAGCTCCTTGCACGTGCCGTCATGTGCATAAGATAACTGGCATGCCTTTAGCTGACAAGCAAGTATTTCGCAAGCAATTTGATTTACTGGCATGCAATATGTGGGAGGGGCGTGGAGCGTCCAGGCGTCCAGCATTATTTATTTATTATTTATCTGTTTAATTCTGACAACTAGATACGCGATAGTTGCGACAGATACTAATGTTGTGCATAGATAGATCGATATATAGATCGGTATTTAATAAAACAAAATATTGATACCGATGTATTTGTGACTAGACGATCGCCTCGCGGTTTCAGCCGCGTAGTTCCCGTTCCCGTGGGAATTCCGGGATAAAATATAGCCTATGTCACTCCCGAAAAAGTAAGCTTCCTAACGGTGAAAGAATTTTTCAAATCGGTCCAGTATTTTCGGAACCTATTCAATATAAACAAACAAACAAACAATCAAATCTTTCCTCATTTTAATACTATTATTAGTATTAGTATATTACATAGTATAGACAAGTTACATTACGCTCCGTGACCCCAGTCAGTCCCCGACGACCTTTTCACAGAGAGACAGACAGAATTACTTTCGCATTTATAAATTAGAATGGATGAGCAATATACCAACTAGTGTAGACTACTACTACGTAACTAACTAGACCATAGATACGAGTTATCGAGGCACTAAAAAAGGTACTTTTAAGTAGGTTTGTAGGTACGGTGAAGCTTTTAAAGCTCGTATACTTTAGTCTATGATCGATCATAGAACATGAAACAGTACCGAAATATGAAAATAATCAAAACGCCACAAACCACGGTAAATACCCCGTTACATTTAAGCGGGGACGGTTTCTCGCATTTATTTACGGTTGAAAGAAAACACGGCCGACAACCATTCTGCGCCCTCCGTGCTCGTTTGTATAGCAATGTAACTAGCAAAATATCGGAAAACTGTAAAACGACTTACAATACGATTTATGGGTGTCGTATACCAGTAATAAATTGTTTGGTGTGAAGTCGCTTTACGACTGTGAGCGATCCTATGAGTTATATAGTGTGACTATATTGGCAGATGATGCAAATGTACGATTTCTAAACTGCCAAAGTAAGTATAATCATGCATCTCATACGAGGTTTCAAAAGCAGCTGCCTCTGCGAGTTGAAGTCGGGGTCGAGAGGGTACCCTCTAAGCCCTAATTAGATGCTTCGGATGAAAGAAACAAATCGATACGAAGCGATTGAAGAAACCTGCGGCACCAATACAACGCTTTAGAAGCAAAATAGTACATTGTACATCAAAGCCAGCTGGGCTAATCAGATCCTCCGCTAACGAGTCATCAAATAATTAGCGGATTAGTGAACGCAGTAGAGGTGTTAATACACAAAGGATGCTGGCTGCTCTTGCTTTACTAGATTATCTTAGTCAGCTTTATCGACCAACATCAGGTGTGATGGAGGGGTAGATTCTTACGCCGCCACGAGGGCCATGGCATTACCCATCCCGATTAAGCGTTAGGGATCAAATAGTTAGAGAACCTCAACAGATATTTCATTTAAATATTATATTTAAGATATAAAGAGAAATTAGGCCGCTTGGTGACTAACCGACCAAGAAAAACAAAATTTATTGTTATCTTAATTAGTTTTATACCTATCTTTTTCTGTTTTCTTTTCTTTTTTCTCTCATTGTTTCCTGTGTTGTATCTTGACTTGTATGGGAAAGCGTGGAAAGTATTTTTAAAAACAATCAAAATAATTAAATTGAAGTTGAATTTAATATTAATTTCAATGGTTTTACAATGATGAATTAATAACGACTGAGGCTTCGAGTCCGGAGTTCTCGCATCACAGGACGTTGAAAAGAATGTCCAGACGCTTAGCTCGGCGATATTGCTCGTCGTGAGAAAGCGTGTGGGCGTCTGATAATAAACAAGCAATGTCCGATCTTATGGGACGCGGAATACAGACCCTGATGCCATAACTATCTACTCTTGTCTGTTTGTGTATTCATTGTACCTATATTTTTACCGTCTTTGTGCCACCACACGAGGCCCTTTCTGAAAATCAGCGCCGCTACTCGCTGTGGCTTGTAGCGGCATAATGCTGAGACAGGGACCTTTTTGGCCCCTTGGTAATTTTTATTCCTTTTATTATTTGTGTGTATACGTTTGGGACAAATAAATGGATTTTCTTTCTTTCTTTCTATTTCATACAAGCCTACCATTAGAATACGAAATTCTGTAAATGGAATACGAGAGCTAGGAACCAGCACTGCTCTACGGATATTCAAGATAGGACAAAAGTGACGCTGCAGTATGACACTAAAATATTGTACCGTGAACTTGTTATGATGTTTCTACGCTGAAGTCAATTACAAAAACAAGATTACTTTGGGTTACTCCAGTTTTTCTCTCTTGAAAAGTTCCCCGTTTACTTTTGTAGACTGAAACATCGAGGACCGCCACCATTTTCCCGATAGATAGCAACTTGGCAACTTATAATTATGAACAGTTAAAACCTAATGTATCTCGCTTTTTTGAATAAAATAAAATATGTTGTAAAACTAGCGCGAGAACTAGTCACCTCGTTAGACTGGTAATATATGTACGTCCGATTTTGCTTCCGATTATATGATCCGCTATTCCTGATAACTAAAAATTACTTTATGGTAGCAAAACAAAAACTTAACTAATAATGAAGGCGTTTCTGGCAGATGGCTAACAATCTAAATATCTAACCAATTTGAACACTAAACTCAAGGTAGTTTGTGTGTGGATGATAGATTCCTGTAATTTGTTGGTAGATTGCTGTAAGTTTTTATGTGCTCGAATAGCCTTCATGAAGTTATTTATTTTAGATGGAATTAAAGTACGTATTTATTGAAATTTTATCAAAAAGTGAACAGACTACTATTTACAGAGAGTCTTGGTTTTTGATTTTGAGATATACGGACGTAAGATCTAAATACTACTCTAGTGAAGAATTATTCTTGTTGTTGTGCTTGTTGTGAATGATGTGGCGTCAAGGTGATGTCCAATGAAATGGTTTCTGTTGCGTTTATGGTTGAAGTATTTGGATATTGGGCTACTACAATTTTATTAGAGGCCTCTTGCTGTTGGAAAAGCGTTGGGCATAACGACAGGGGAATGGCTCCTGTAGCGTGCTATTGATATTTTGGGATATGAAATAGTACTTGGTGAATATGGTATGCGGTCGTTGTTAGCAGGACGAGAGGGAGAATAGTTAGAGAAGTTTGAAGTTGGGCTCCAGCTGCGTGAGTCCAGGGGTGAGTAAACGTAACGATCGAGAGCATAGTTCCACGTTTGCACGATAGAGGTGCACCAAATGGGATGGAATAATCTTGATTGTTTTGAAAAAACTAAAAAGCTACTTCATATGCCATTGTTTCTTTAAGTTCTGTGAGACGAATAGGTATACGTACGAATCCCCCTAGAATATTATTTATTGGAGCATCTCTGATCTTAATGGTGATTCCACAATAAATACAATATAAATACTCTATTGCACACCAAGATAAAGAAAAACAGACCAGAAAAACAGTAACACACAGATATTGTACAAGAATTAATCGTAAAAGTTTCAATTTACTTTAAATTTTTATATTAATTATCTAATTCGGCAATGGTTACAAGCCCCTTCCCCGCTCGTAACAGTGGCTTTCGTCCAGCAAACTGGGCAGCCTCCTCCGATCATAGCCCATTTTCGTATCGCCTTCTTTTAATATCCAGTAAATCTCTTACGCGAGCTCGTTTTCTGGGAATAGCAATAACTCTTTGATCTGTTAATTAATAAAAGATATCTCATAACAAATCAACCAAACTATGCAGCCTCCTTCGGTCAGAGCCCATTTTTGTAACATCTTAAACAGGGTGTTTGGTGGAGGGTTAAACAAACTCGATGGGTGTGTGGATGGACCAATTTGAAAATTACTAATTGAAGGAGAAGACCTTAACCGCTTACAATTTTTTTTAATTTCGTCTTTTGTATGTTTTAACATTCTCCGAAATTTTACCTCTCTACCCTAACAGTTTTGTGGATCATGTTTTCGATTAAACTTTTTATTTGTTCGTTTTGGTCCCAGGGGTAACCTTCGTCTATTAGAGGCATTATTCAATTAAAAGAACAAGTAAATAATTAGTTCTAACCGCTAAAAGTAACAAAAAAACAACATGAAGGTCAACTTTGCACTATATAAAAAAAAACTCATGGCAATCGAGGAGTTCAAATGGTTTAAAAAAAATCTTATTATTATTAATTACAACAGTGTACATGTAGCCGAAAAGTCTATAAACGTGTCAAAAATTAAACACAAGGGTAAAATGGAGTAAAAATACAAAAAACAAAAACTCTTTACTTCCATAAATACAATAAATGTACACTTAGAAAAGGTCATATTATAAAACTAAACACTGACATGGAAATAAAGTCATATTTTTTATTTCTGTCGCTTCGGTATGTAGACGTAAAGAACCGACGATGAAGAAGAAAGAACTTTAGCCTGTTAGTTGTTATCTCACAAAAGTTAAAACAAACATTTTTATTTTTAAATATTTACAAGTTATGTGCAAAAACCTCTCCCTTATTTCTAATACAAGCGCGACACGTCCTACGTCGGATTGCTAATGTTGTAGGTAGTACGGAACGTTATCTCGTCTTCCATCTATGCAAAAGCTGCGTTAATTCTGTCAATTAATTGTTTCATTGTTTGTATTTCTTCTTCGTAAACCAGCCCTTTTGCACGTCCCCATATGCTTAAACCAAGAGGAGTCTGATCTGGGGACCGTCCAGGCCATGAGATAGGGCCAAGTCCTCCAACCAACGAGTTGGAAAATGTCTCACAGTGAGACGATTGTGTGCCGGACACACATCATTTTGAAATACTATTGGACGATATTCATGAAATATCGGCACATTGCTCATCAATTCAGGGAGTCATGTCCCCGTTGAGAGTGTGACAAAAACAACGATAACAAAAACAAAACAACAAATAGTTTATCAAGACATAACAAATAACCAAAAAAAACAACGAAATTTAACGTTTACAATTATTGATTCGAATCTAAAATTCGAATCTTCCAATAGACATGAAAAAGAATTTTATTCACACACTATCAAATGTCAAATAAACACAAAATACACAATTTTCAATAATAAAATTATACAGATTTAAGCTATTGAACAGAATCCTGCTGCAAAACAACCTATAAATTCTCATTAGTAATAATCTTGCTGCAAAACAAGACAAGACTAGATAAATAATAAATAAATAAATAATGCTGGACAATTCACACAGCACACAGATATATGGTATATCAAGTACATAACCTATTACTCTATTTAGATAAGTAGAGTAATTAGTTATAATCCTAAATAATACATAATACAATATGAAAACATGCGTTTCAGTATTGCGAAAATTTCTTCTCGCGTGCTGCATTCATTTGTTGATAAAGTAATTATCTCAAACGAAAGGGCCCTTTGCATATGAATAGACGATAACATAATAGACAAAAGAACACTTTCGTCTAAGTGCGCAAAAGTTTTTATTGTACTCCTTTCGAGCTTTGTATTTCTCTGTTGATAGTTTGTTTATTTGAACTAGACAGATGCAAAATCAGAAAAACAAACTCTAATTTAAAGTAGAAATACGAGTCGAGACCTGCATATTTGCGCCTATTGAGATCTCGGCCAAATCTGCCGCCGCAAGGAGTTGAAGTGAACATTTATCAACAACTGTAATATTGGGGGCTGAACTATTGAATTTTGTAATGATATTTTTTTTGTCTACACTCCGTCCGAAATAAAAAGCTCGCACTTTGAAAATTTTTATTCCAAACTTATTTGTGGAAATTCGGCTGTGATAATTATTAAATCATCAAAAACTGTGTTCACCTCTCCACCTAATGTTTCATCATCTAAATACCAAACATTAATTTTGGATTGGAGACGTTGAATTATTGGTTGGATGGCAAGGCTAAATATGGCCGGACCATGAGGGTCGCTCTGCTGACAGCCAACAGCGGACAAAATGACTTTATTCCTGTAAATAAATTTTGATGGTGAACCGTAACATTGCCAAAGAAAAGGGTAAATTTCCGGAATTTTGTCTTAAATTTCTTTAAGCAAGGCGCCCCTGTCTACGAGATTGAAGGCGCTTTTGACGACTACCTTCAGAATTACCTCCCCATAATTGTGGTCTAAAAATATACGAAGGGAATGTCCTGCGGCCTCACATCCACCTCGCGAACGAAATCTAGGTATAAATGCCATTAGGCTGTAAATAACGTAGTTTTTCTGTGCAGTACTGTGCAGTACTTCGTTTTTAGGGTTCTGTTTTTATGTGTACCTTGGCTGTGATTGTAATAAGTAACATCTTTGTCTAATTCGGCAATGGTTACAAGCCCCTTCCCCGCTCGTAACAGTGGCTCTCGTCCACCAAACTGAGCAGCCTCCTCCGATCATAGCCCATTTTCGTATCGCCTTCTTTTAATATCTAGTAAATCTCATGCGCGAATTCATTTTCTGAGAAAAGTAATAACTCTCTGATCTGTTACTTAGTAAAAGATGTCTTATAAAATATTAACTAAACTATGAAGCTTCCTTCGGTCAGAGCCCATTTTTGTGACGCCTTATATAGCCAGTAAATTTTCCAACGTGAGGGTACTTAATGAGAATAGTAATGACTTTTTGATGTGATATTATATAAAAGTGGTCCAATAAAAAGTCAATCAAGAAGTTTCCATTGTAATACTATTTCAACTTCACAGATGCAAAAACAGGATAATGAACTATTATTTCATATAAAGTTGATATACCTATACAATACAATCGTATTGTAAAGGTACCCCAAGCACGTTAGTAAATAACGAAAAAGATTGTTATTCATTTACTATCAACTGTCAAAAATAAACCAATATATACGCAATTTTTAAAATTCACATTATAAAGATTTAACTGTTCGAACGGAATGCCAACCTATGAATTCTAATAAGTTAGAATCCTGTTACAAAACAAGACTAGATATAGATATATCTAGAACATAACTAATTACTCTATTTAGATAAATAGAGCAATTAATAAACATGAAAACATCGTACATAACTAATAACTCTCTCTATCTCAATCAAGTAATTAGTTATGTTCCTAAAAATTACAATATACATGATAACATACGTTATACCTTTTCAGTATTATGAAAATTTCTCCTTGCGTGCTGCATCCATTAGTAGATAACGTAATTCTCTCGAACAAAAGTTATGTCACGTATGAATAGATGATAACATAAACATAACATCACTTTTGTCTAAGAGCGTGAACGTTTTTGTTGTACTCTTTTCCAGCTACATATATCTCTGTTGATATTTTGTCTATTTGAACTAGACAGATATAAATAGGTTCTAACAATCGTAATATGCCAAGCAAATACATATTAATTTGATTTTCTTAAGAAGTTTTTCCATAGGTATAAATAAATGCCAGTAGGCTTTAAAAAACGTATTGTGGCAGTACTTCGTTCTTAACGTTCCGGTTTATGTGTATCTTTTCTGTGGTTTTAATAAGTAACACCTTCGAACCTTCTTTTTTTAAGTCATAGCTGAACAAAATTTTCAGTCAATATTTTAATCATTTGCTCTGACTGTCACACAAATTTTCTTTCAATTTTTATATGAATTATCTATTTCGGCAATGGTTACAAGCCCCTTCCCCG
Source organism: Eupithecia subfuscata (assembly GCA_963564075.1). Taxonomy (NCBI): domain Eukaryota; kingdom Metazoa; phylum Arthropoda; class Insecta; order Lepidoptera; family Geometridae; genus Eupithecia; species Eupithecia subfuscata. The sequence continues at coordinate 18,528,132 of OY751095.1, forward strand.
CTCGTAACAGTGGCTTTCGTCCACCAAACTTGGCAGCCTCCTCCGATCATTGCCCACTTTCGTGTCGCCTTCTTTTAACCAGTTAATCAAGAAGTTATCTTTAATATACTATTTCAACTTATCAGGCGCACAATCAGATTAACCAACTATAGTTTCATTTGATGTTGAAAGTATATACAACACAATCGTATAATCATGACTATATAATATAGATATATCTAGTAGGTACATATTAAATATTAATATTATTTTCATTAAGATGTACAACATTAACTATTTTCTATATGCTAGAAAATAAAAGGTCTGTATCTAGTACATAACTAATTGCTACATTAAGATAAGAAGAGTTAATAGTTATGTTCCTAAAAAATACATTGTATAATATGAAAACATGCGTTATATCTTTTCAGTATATGAAAGTTTCTTCTCGCGCGCTGCATTCCTTTGTTGATAACGAAATTCTCTCAAACAGAAGAGGGGGTTGGATATGAATAGAAGATAACATATACAAAACACCACTTTTGTCTAAAAGCGCAAACGTTTTGGTTGTACTCCTTTCGAGCTTCTTATTTCTCTGTTGATATTTTGCTTAATTATTTGAACTGCACAGATGCGAAATCAGAAAAACAAACTGTTATTTAAAGTTAAAACCGGTTATAACAATCATGTCAAGCAAAAAAATATCAGTTTTTTTTTCTTAAGAAACAATAATTACACCGATTAAAAAAATAATTAAAATAACAGAGTTCCTCCAACATAACAATTCTAATAATTGAAGACCCTATCAAAAGACTGCATAATATGCGTGGCGAACCTCCTACGTGTGATAGAGTCGCTACTGCTTCATGTTCTGCGCAGCAGCGAAGCGTATTTCTTGCGGATGATTGCGTGAAAACCATGATTCCGAGCCTCCACAATCATGAAGTATGACATACGAAACCGGAGCAGCCCCAACAACATCATCGATTTACACGTAGGGCGTTGGTTGAGCGATCGATTTAGTTATGGCAGCGCGAAGACTACCTATAGATATAAATTAATGCCAGTAGGCTTTAAAGAACGTATTTTTGCCGTGGCAGTACTTCGTTTTTCGATTACGGTTCCGTTTTTATGTGTACCTTGGCTGTGATTTTAATAAGTAACATCTTCGTCCTTTCTCTTCTAAAGTCATAGCTAAACAAAATTTTCTGTCAAAATTTTATGCATTTTTCCTGACTGTCACACAATTTCATTTCAATTTTTATATGAATTATCTAATTCGGCAATGGTTACAAGCCCCTTCCCCGCTCGTAACAGTGGCTCTCGTCTACCAAACAGGGCAGCCTCCTCCGATCATAGCCCATTTTCGTATCGCCTTCTTTTAATATCTAGTAAATCTCATGCGCGAGTTCATTTTCTGAGAAAAGTAATAACTCTCTGATCTGTTACTTAGTAAAAGATGTCTTATAATATATTAACTAAACTATGAAGCTTCCTTCGGTCAGAGCCCATTTTCGTGACGCCTTATATAGCCAGTAAATTTTCCATTGTGAGGATATTTAATGAGAATAGTAATGACTTTTTGATCTGTTATTATCAGTGATAGGAATAGGTAGTGCAACTTGACGGGACTTCACGAGAATATCTTAATGTGTGCCTTACAAGTCCCGGGAATTTAATGAGAAATGGACACGCCATACAAGTCCCGGGAATTAAATGAAAAAATATTATATCACACTATCACACTAATATTATACATGCGAAAGTTTGGATGGATGGATGTTTGTTACCTCTTCACGCCAAAACTACTGAACGGATCGGGCTGAAATGTATTTTTGTATACAGATAATTATAATCCTGGAATCAAACATAGGCTACTTTTTATTCCATAAATCAGTTCCCGGATAGAAAATGAATAGAAGATAGCGGGATAGAAATCACCTTTTAACGTTTCCATAGAAACAACGGGCGTCAGCTAGTTATTTAATACTTTGCAAAATAATATTTTAAGTAGACATTCTTACGATATTATCAATTCATCATTATTATGATTGAAGCTTAACTTGCCGCCATATTGGTATTTACTTGACGTTAGACCAAAAATATTATGGAATGCATTGTTTTGGCATCACAAAGCCAGCGATAAGTTAAGAAGGTAGTCAGAAGTAAATGTAGTCAGCAAAGTTCGTTCGTTTCGTTTAGTTTACTCATGTCCTCAATCGAGTGCGCAGATTAAGTTACCTTGATTTGATTTGATTATTTTGACGACACCTTGGCTTGTTTTATGGACAGATTTGATCTCTGTGTGTGACCACTTGGCTTTTGTATACCGGACCTCTGATTTGCCTTTACTTAGTAGTAAAATTAATTTGTGCTACTGAACTCCAATTCAGTAGCACACAATTTTTTATTACTTAATTAAAAGTCAAGTAAAGCTTATAAAATCCATTTAAGTTATTGAAAACAGGTAGTTACCGCATTAAGTCTAATATTATTTATAATCCTGGAATCCCGGGGGGGGTATCCATACTATTTATAATGTTTGAGGTCATCAATCCTTAATTGCACTACCGATTCCTATCTGTGGTTATTATATAAAAGTTGACTGATAAAAAGTCAATCAAGAAGTTTCCATTGTAATACTATTTCAACATAACAGATGCAAAAACAGAATAATGAATTATTATTTCATTTAAAGTTGATATACCTTTACAATACGATTGTATTGTAAAGGTATATCAACTTTAATATTATCAACCACAAGCACGTTAGTAAATAATGAAAAATATTGTTATTCATTCACTATCAACTGTCAAAAAAAACAAATATACACAATTTTTATACATAAAATTATAAAGATTTAACTGTTCGAACGGAATGCCAACCTATGAATTCTAATAAGTTAGAATCCTGTTCCAAAACAAGCCAAGACTAGATATAGATATATCTAGAACATAACTAATTACTCTATTTAGATAAATAGAGTAATTAATAAACATGAAAACATCGTACATAACTAATAACTCTCTTTATCTCAATCAAGTAATTAGTTATGTTCCTAATAATTACATTATACATGATAACATACGTTATACCTTTTCAGTATTATGAAAATTTCTCCTTGCGTGCTGCATCCATTAGTAGATAACGTAATTCTCTCAAACAAAAGTGAGTTTCACATATGAATAGATGATAACATATTATACAGAACATCACTTTTGTCTAAAAGCGTGAACGTCTTTGTTGTACTTTTTTCCAGCCACATATTTCTCTGTTGATATTTTGTTTAACTATTTGAACCAGACAGATATAAATAGGTTCTTACAATCGTATGCCAAGCAAAAACATATAAGTTTCATTTTCTTAAGAAGACTACCCATAGGTAGAAATAAATGCCAGTAGGCTTTTAAAAACGTATTGTGGCAATACTTCGTGTGTACCTTGGCTGTGATTGTAATAAATAACATCTTTGTCTAATTCGGCAATGGTTACAAACCATTTTACCGCTCGTAACAGTGGCTCTCGTCCACCAAACTGGGCAGCCTCCTCCGATCATAGCCCAATTTCGTATTGCCTTCTTTTAATATCTAGTAAATCTCATGCGCGAGTTCATTTTCTGAGAAAAGTAATAACTCTCTGATCTGTTACTTAGTAAAAGTAAATGTCTTATAAAATATTAACTAAACTATGAAGCTTCCTTCGGTCAGAGTCCATTTTCGTGACGCCTTATATAGCCAGTAAATTTTCCAACGTGAGGATATTTAATGAGAATAGTAATGACTTTTTGATCTGTTATTATATAAAAGTTGTCTAATAAAACGTCAATCAAGAAGTTTCCATTGTAATACTATTTCAACTTAACAGATGCAAAAACAGAATAATGAACTATTATTTCATTAAAAGTTGATATACCTATCAATATACAATACAATCGTATTGTAAAGGTACCCCAAGCACGTTAGTAAATAACGAAAAAGATTGTTATTCATTCACTATCAACTGTCAAAAAAAAAAACAAATATACACAATTTTTAAAAATAAATTGTAAAGATTTAACTGTTCGAACGGAATGCCAACCTATGAATTCTAATAAGTTAGAATCCTGTTACAAAACAAGCCAAGACTAGATATAGATATATCTAGAGCATAACTAATTACTCTATTTAGATAAATAGAGTAATTAATAAACATGAAAACATCGTACATTACAAATAACTCTCTTTATCTCAATCAAGTAATTAGTTAGGTTCCTAAACTTACATGAGAACATACGTTATACCTTTTCAGTATTATGAAAATTTTTCCTCGCGTGCTGCATACATTAGTAGATAACGTAATTCTATCGAACAAAAGTTAGTATCACATATGCATAGATTATAACATAATACAAAACATCACTTTTGTCTAAAAGCGTGAACGTTTTTGTTGTACTCTTTTCCGGCTACATATTTCTCTGTTGATATTTTGTCTATTTGAACAAGACAGATATAAATAGGTTCTTACAATTGTATGCCAAGAAAAAACATATTAGTTTGATTTTCTTAAGAAGACTACCCATAGGTATAAATAAATGCCAGTAGGCTTTAAAAAACGTATTGTGGCAGTACTTTGTTTTTAAGGTTGCGTTTTATGTGTAACATTTCTGTGATTTTAATAAGTAACACCTTCGTACCATCTTTTTTTAAGTCATAGCTGAACAAAATTTTCAGTCAATATTTTAGCCATTTGCTCTGACTGTAACACAAATTTTCTTTTAATTTTTATATGAATTATCTAATTCGGCAATGGTTACAAGCCCCTTCCCCGCTCGTAACAGTGGCTTTCGTCCACCAAACTTGGCAGCCTCCTCCGATCATTGCCCACTTTCGTGTCGCCTTCTTTTATCCAGTTAATCAAGAAGTTATCTTTAATGTACTATTTTAACTTATCAGGCGCACAATCAGAATAACCAACTATAGTTTCATTTGATGTTGAAAGTATATACAACACAATCGTATAATCATGACTATATAATATAGATATATCTAGTACATATTTAATATTGTAAAAACATTTATTCACAAAGAAAATTATACTAGTATTTACAATTGAAACAATTGTTCAATTTAATATTAATATTATTTTCATTAAGATGTACAACATTAACTATTTTCTATATGCTAGAAAATAAAAAGTCTGTATCTAGTACATAACTAATTGCTACATTAAGATGAAAAGAGTTAATAGTTATGTTCCTAAAAAATACATTGTGTAATATGAAAACATGCGTTATATCTTTTCAGTATATGAAAGTTTCTTCTCGCGCGCTGCATTCCTTTGTTGATAACGTAATTCTCTCAAACAGAAGAGGGGGTTGGATATGAATAGAAGATAACATTGTAACGCTCGGAAATATCGTACCCTACCCTACCTGATCACTAGTGATTATCTATCAATAAAACTAAGTATTTTACTATAAGTTTTGTATTAAAATTGTGATTTAAAGTAGCCAATGATCGTCTAGTTAGCGGTAGGACTCATACATTGTGATATAGTAACTCAGATTCTTTTAGAAGCTTAAGACAAATGAAATAAACGTTAAAACTACTTAAGTTATCGATTCTTCAATTCTGGCACAGTAGTATAGCACCCCTCTTTCATGGCCGACTCAAACCATGATACACCCATGCTCTGAAACAACTAAAATTACATAGTAAGCGAAGAACCTATAATATCTCGGCATTGTGACTTTGTTTGGTTACTCTGCCTCTCCTTTTGCGGAACCTGAGAACTTTGCTTTATCCCGTATAGGTATAAGCCAAATTTATCTGGTTGGTGCCCCACTACGACGTTTATCTTTTCGTCTCCTCGGGGAAAGTCGAAAGCAGACGGCTATCGCCCTTCCCGTACTCAGTGATAACCAGACATATAAAAGCAAAGCGTATGTAAATCGCTAACTCAGGAGAGTTTGATGGGGAATGATCTCAAGCGATCCAAATACATCCTACCTCACTAAAACTCTAGCCTACCTAATCCTATACCTAGTCCACGCGGGGAGTCCTAAGAAGTAAACGTGTGGAACCACATTCCAGTCCAACCGTAGGTCAAAACAATAGATATAATAAACAGGTTATTTCAGGGCATTGCAGCACAGGAAATTCACCAACACACTCAGGAGCGTTGCAGCATCGACAGAATGTGTTTAATAAATGTAATAATAATTTAGAATAGCTGGCTCTGAAATGCAACACCATTCGTCTTCAATACGGAGAAATATTAGAAATGAAAAGTGTGGGTTTACGTAACCTGAATCTGATTGATAGAAATTTGCAATCCATCCTAGAATTCCTCCCTGGTCTCGCTCGATGGCTGAGCCGAACGATCCCCACTATTCCTGTAAAACCTAGAAAAAACCCCAAATTTTCACTTCACTTCCAAACTTCCGATCTCTTCCCACTGACATCTCTGTACCAACTATCAAGAAGCCCATTTGTTTTCCTAGAATACTCAAATTCAAAAATCATGTTTTGCGGAACATGATTTATGAAGGTTGATATTCTTTTTAGCATGTCGTTCGAACTCATTTACAGCTCCGAATATATTTTTAGTGTTACAAGCTATATCAAAATGTGTTAATTATTTCTATATTTGCAAATTAAACGAACCAGCATAAACTGGACCGTTACAACATATACAAAACACCACTTTTGTCTAAAAGCAAACGTTTTGGTTGTACTCCTTTCGAGCTTCTTATTTCTCTGTTGATATTTTGTTTAATTATTTGAACCAGACAGATGCAAAATCAGAAAAACAAACTGATATTTAAAGTTAAAACCGGTTTTAACAATCGTATGACAAGCCAAAAAGATATAAGTTTGTTTTTCTTAAGAAACAATAATTACACCGATTAAAAAAATAATTAAAATAACAGAGTTCCTCCAACATAACAATTCTAATAATTGAAGACCCTATCAAAAGACTGCATAATATGCGAGGCGAACCTACTACGTGTGATAGAGTCGCTACTGCTTCATGTTCTGCGCAGCAGCGAAGCGTATTTCTTGCGGATGATTGCGTGAAAACCATGATTCCGAGCCTCCACAATCATGAAGGATGACATACGGAACCGGAGCAGCCCCAACAACGTCATCGATTTACACATAGGGCGTTGGTTGAGCGATCGTTTTAGTTATGCTAGCGCGAAGACTACCCATAGGTATAAATTAATGCCAGTAGGCTTTAAAGAACGTATTTTTGCTGTGGCAGTACTTCGTTTTTCGATTACGGTTCCGTTTTATGTGTACCTTGGCTGTGATTTTAATAAGTAACATCTTCGTCCTTTCTCTTCTAAAGTCATAGCTGAACAAAATTCTCTGTCAAAATTTTATGCATTTTTCCTGACTGTCACACAATTTCACTTTCAATTTTTATATGAATTATCTAATTCGGCAATGGTTACAAGCCCCTTCCCCGCTCGTAACAGTGGCTTTCGTCCACTAAACTGGGCATCCTCCTCCGATCATAGCCCATTTTTGTAACGCCATCTTTAAATATCCAGTAAATATCTTAAACGTGTTCAATTTCTGAGAAAAGTAATAACTCTTTGATCTGTTACTTAATAAAAGATGTCTCTTAATATGTTAACCAAACTATGCGGCCTCCTTCGGTGAAAGCCCATTTTCGTGACGCCTTATATAGGCAATACATATTCCAACGCGAGGTTATTTTAAGAGACAAGGTATGACTGTTTGATGTGTTAATAATTAAAAAATGTCTCATAACAAGTCTATCCAGAAGTTTTCTTTATACTACTACTAGACGATCACCTCGCGGTTTCACCCGCGTAGTTCCCGTTCCCATGGGAATTCTGGGAAAAAATATGGCCTATGTCACTCCCTGAATAGTAAGAATTTTTCAAAAAGGTCCAGTTGTTTCGGGGCCTATTCAATACAAACAAAACAAACAAATAATCAAATTTCTTCTGTTTGTAATAGTAGGTATAGATTTCAACTTAACAGTATCAAAATTAGAATAACAAATTATCATTTCTTTTCAAGTTGAAATATACATGACAATCGTATACCCTAAGCACGTTAATTAACAAAGAAAAGTTTCTTTATTCATACACTTTCTAAGTCCAAAATAAACAAGACCCGTCAAGTGCGAGTGTAACTCGCGCGCCGAACGTTTGTGAACATGTAGGTATTGTACTAAAGGTGCCGGTTAGTGACTCGAAATTTAATGAGTACCTACAACTAGTAGGTACCAACCAACATTTCAGATGGATCTCTCTGCAAGCTTCGGTGATAGGGAGTAGCGGTAAATTTTTCTACTTTTTTCAAAACATTTCGAAACGTATGAAACCTACAGATTATCAAAAATTATTTTGAAATGTACAAGCCGATGCCTTTCATATGATTCCCCACGCAGTAGGTTTTTTCGACTATTTTCAATATATTTCAAAAAGTATGATACCTACAGAATTTTCTTAAACTGTTTTGAAATGTACAAACTAAAACTTTTCATTTGGTACCCCACTTGCCGTGTGTAGGTCTCTTTTAAAAATATTGACATCTCAATTTATATGGAAAATATTCAATTTATTTTTAGATAATCTGTGCAGGTGCACTAAATATATTATTATTTAAATTTTAAGTTTATAGCTGTGGTAGTTGCTGAGTTACTGAGAAGGGCAAAAAGGACAGACAAACCGAGACCATAAGGGTTTCGAAACCGATCTTCGAAACCCTAAAAACACACAAAGTACACAATTTTCAAAATTATTATTATCAAGATTTAAGCGTTCTAACAGAATCCCAACCAATGAATTCTTATAAGTCAGAATCTTGTTACAAAACTGGACAAGACTAGATATAGATATATCTAGTATATAACTAATTTGGCTATTTAGATAAATAGAGTAATTAGTTATGTTCCTAAAAAATACATTTTACATGAAAACATGCATTATACCTTTTCAGTATATGAAAGTTTATTCTCGCGTGCTGCATCCATTTGTAGATAACGTAAGTCTCTCAAACTAAAGGGTATTCTAAATATGAATAGACAATAACATATACAGAACACCACTTTGGTCTAAAAGCGCAAACGTTTTTGTTGTACTCCTTTTGAGCTTCATATTTCTGTGTTGATATTTTGTTAAACAATTAGACACATGCAAAATCAGAAAAATAACTCTTATTTAATGTTTTAATAAGTTCTTACAATCGTACGCCAAGCAAAATTTAAGTTTGCTTTTCTTAAGAACAAAAATAACACCAATTAAAAAAATTATTAAATAATAGAGTTCCTCCAACATAAGAATTCTAATAATTTAAGACACTGTCAAAAGAATGCATAATAGGCGAGGCAAACCTACTACGTGGAATTGAGTCGCTACTGCTTGATGTTGAAAGTCGAACCTCTACAATCATGAAAGATGTCATAAGGAACCGGAGCAGGCCCAATAACATCATCGTTTAACACGTAGGGCGTTGGTTGAGCGATCGTTTTAGTTATGCTAGCGCGAAGACTACCCATAGGTATAAATAAATGCCAGTAGGCTTCAAGGAACGTATTTTTGCTGTGGCAGTAGGTACTTCTTTTTAGGGTACCGTTTTTGTGTATTTGGCTGTGATTTCAATAAGTAACATCTTCGTCCTTGCTTTTCTTAAGCCATAGCTGAACAAAATTCTCCGCAAATATTTTACCTATTTGCCCTGACTGAAGCAGAAATTTTATTTCTATTTTTATATGAATTATCTAATTCGGCAATGGTTACAAGCCCCTTCCCCGCTCGTAACAGTGGCTTTCGTCCACCAAACTGGGCAGCCTCCTCCGATCATAGCCAACGGTGTACATGTAGCCGAAAAGTCTATAAACGTGTCAAAAATTAAACACAAGGGTAAAATGGAGTAAAAATAAAAAAACAAAAACTCTTTACTTTCATAAATACAATAAATGTACACTTAGAAAAGGTCATATTCTAAAACTAAACACTGACACGGAAATAAAGTCATATTTTTTTATTTCTGTCGCTTCGGTATGTAGACGTAAAGAACCGACGAAGAAACCTTTAGCCTGTTAGTTGTTATCTCACAAAAGTTAAAACAAACATATTTATTTTTAAATATTTACAAGTTATGTGCAAAAACCTCTCCCTTATTTCTAATACAAGCGCGACACGTCCTACGTCGGATTGCTAATGTTGTAGGTAGTACGGAACGTTATCTCGTCTTCCATCTATGCAAAAGCTGCGTTAATTCTGTCAATTTATTGTTTCTTTGTTTGTATTACTTCTTCGTAAACCAGCCCTTTTGCACGTCCCCATATATACAGGGCCATAGGGCCAAGTCCTCCAACCAACGAGTTGGAAAATGTCTCACAGTGGGAGAGTTCCTTGACAACGGGAACTCTCTCACAGTGAGACGATTGTGTGCCGGACACACATCATTTTGAAATACTATTGGACGATATTCATGAAATATCGGAACATTGCTCATCAATTCAGGGAGTCATGTCCCCGTTGAGAGTGTGACAAAAACAACGATAACAAAAACAAAACAACAAATAGTTTATCAAGACATAACAAATAACCAAAAAAAAACAACGAAATTTAACGTTTACAATTATTGATTCGAATCTGAAATTCGGATCTTCCAATAGACATGAAAAAGAATTTTATTCACACACTATCAAATATAATGTCAAATAAACACAAAATACACACACAATTTTCAATAATAAAATTATACAGATTTAAGCTATTGAACAGAATCCTGCTGCAAAACAACCTATAAATTCTCATTAGTAATAATCTTGCTGCAAAACAAGACAAGACTAGATATAAGGTATATCAAGTACATAACCTATTACTCTATTTAGATAAGTAGAGTAATTAGTTATAATCCTAAATAATACATAATACAATATGAAAACATGCGTTATACCTTTTCAGTATTGTGAAAATTTCTTCTCGCGTGCTGCATTCATTTGTTGATAAAGTAATTATCTCAAACGAAAGGGCCCTTTGCATATGAATAGACGATAACATATACAAAAGAACACTTTCGTCTAAGTGCGCAAAAGTTTTTATTGTACTCCTTTCGAGCTTCGTATTTCTCTGTTGATAGTTTGTTTATTTGAACTAGACAGATGCAAAATCAGAAAAACAAACTCTAATTTAAAGTAAAAATACGAGTCGAGACCTGCATATTTGCGCCTATTGAGATCTCGGCCAAATCTGCCGCCGCAAGGAGTTGAAGTGAACATTTATCAACAACTGTAATATTGGGGGCTGAACTATTGAATTTTGTAATGATATTTTTTTTGTCTACACTCCGTCCGAAATAAAAAGCTCGCACTTTGAAAAATTTTATTCCAAACTTATTTGTGGAAATTCGTCTGTGATAATTTTTAAATCATCAAAAACTGTGTTCACCTCTCCACCTAATGTTTCATCACCTAAATACCAAACATTAATTTTGGATTGGAGACGTTGAATTATTGGTTGGATGGCAAGGCTAAATATGGCCGGACCAAGAAGGTCGCTCTGCTGACAGCCAACAGCGGACAAAATGACTTTATTCCTGTAAATAAATTTTGATGGTGAACCGTAACATTGCCAAAGAAAAGGGTAAATTTCCGGAATTTTGTCTTAAATTTCTTTAAGCAAGGCGCCCCTGTCTACGGGATTGAAGGCGCTTTTGACGACTACCTTCAGAATTACCTCCCCATAATTATGGTCTAAAAATGTACGAAGGGAATGTCCTGCGGCCTCACATCCGCCTCGCGAACGAAATCTAGGTATAAATGCCATTAGGCTGTAAAGAACGTAGTTTTGCTGTGCAGTACTGTGCAGTACTTCGTTTTTAGGGTTCTGTTTTTATGTGTACCTTGGCTGTGATTGTAATAAGTAACATCTTTGTCTAATTCGGCAATGGTTACAAGCCCCTTCCCCGCTCGTAACAGTGGCTCTCGTCCACCAAACTGAGCAGCCTCCTCCGATCATAGCCTTCTTTTAATATCTAGTAAATCTCATGCGCGAATTCATTTTCTGAGAAAAGTAATCTTATAAAATATTAACTAAACTATGAAGCTTCCTTCGGTCAGAGCCCATTTTCGTGACGCCTTATATAGCCAGTAAATTTTCCAACGTGAGGGTACTTAATGAGAATAGTAATGACTTTTTGATCTGATATTATATAAAAGTGGTCAAATAAAAAGTCAATCAAGAAGTTTCCATTGTAATACTATTTCAACTTAACAGATGCAAAAACAGGATAATGAACTATTATTTCATTTAAAGTTGATATACCTATACAATACAATCGTATTGTAAAGGTACCCCAAGCACGTTAGTAAATAACGAAAAAGATTGTTATTCATTTACTATCAACTGTCAAAAATAAACCAATATATACACAATTTTTAAAATTCACATTATAAAGATTTAACTGTTCGAACGGAATGCCAACCTATGAAATCTAATAATTTAGAATCCTGTTACAAAACAAGCCAAGACTAGATATAGATATATCTAGAACATAACTAATTACTCTATTTAGATAAATAGAGCAATTAATAAACATGAAAACATCGTACATAACTAGTAACTCTCTTTATCTCAATCAAGTAATTAGTTATGTTCCTAAAAATTACAATAATGATAACATACGTTATACCTTTTCAGTATTATGAAAATTTCTCCTTGCGTGCTGCATCCATTAGTAGATAACGTAATTCTCTCAAACAAAAGTGGTGTCACGTATGAATAGATGATAACATAAACATAACATCACTTTTGTCTAAAAGCGTGAACGTTTTTGTTGTACTCTTTTCCAGCTACATATATCTCTGTTGATATTTTGTCTATTTGAACTAGACAGATATAAATAGGTTCTAACAATCGTAATTTGCCAAGCAAAATTTCATTTCAATTTTTATATGAATTATCTAATTCGGCAATGGTTACAAGCCCCTTCCCCGCTCGTAACAGTGGCTCTCGTCTACCAAACAGGGCAGCCTCCTCCGATCATAGCCCATTTTCGTATCGCCTTCTTGTAATATCTAGTAAATCTCATGCGCGAGTTCATTTTCTGAGAAAAGTAATATCTCTCTGATCTGTTACTTAGTAAAAGATGTCTTATAATATATTAACTAAACTATGAAGCTTCCTTCGGTCAGAGCCCATTTTCGTGACGCCTTATATAGCCAGTAAATTTTCCAACGTGAGGGTAGTTAATGAGAATAGTAATGACTTTTTGATCTGATATTATATAAAAGTGGTCAAATAAAAAGTCAATCAAGAAGTTTGCATTGTAATACTATTTCAACTTAACAGATGCAAAAACAGGATAATGAACTATTATTTCATTTAAAGTTGATATACCTATACAATACAATCGTATTGTAAAGGTACCCCAAGCACGTTAGTAAATAACGAAAAAGATTGTTATTCATTTACTATCAACTGTCAAAAATAAACCAATATATACACAATTTTTAAAATTCACATAATAAAGATTTAACTGTTCGAACGGAATGCCAACCTATGAATTCTAATAATTTAGAATCCTGTTACAAAACAAGCCAAGACTAGATATTGATATATCTAGAACATAACTAATTACTCTATTTAGATAAATAGAGTAATTAATAAACATGAAAACATCGTACATAACTAATAACTCTCTCTATCTCAATCAAGTAATTAGTTATGTTCCTAATAATTACATTATACATGATAACATACGTTATACCTTTTCAGTATTATGAAAATTTCTCCTTGCGTGCTGCATCCATTAGTAGATACCGTAATTCTCTCGAACAAAAGTGAATATCACATATGAATAGATGATAACATTTACAGAACATCACTTTTGTTTAAAAGCGTGAACGTTTTTGTTGTACTCTTTTCCAGCTACATATTTCTCTGTTGATATTTTGTGTAACTATTTGAAATAGACAGATGTAAATAGGATCTTACAATCGTATGCTAAGCAAAAACATATGAGTTTCATGAAGACTTGAAGACTACCCATAGGTAGAAATAAATGCCAGTAGGTTTTAAAAACGTATTGTGGCAGTACTTTGTGTGTACCTTGGCTGTGATTGTAATAAGTAACATCATTTTCTAATTCGGCAATGGTTACAAGCCCCTTCCCCGCTCGTAACAGTGGCTCTCGTCCACCAAACTGGGCAGCCTCCTCCGATCATAGCCCATTTTCGTATCGCCTTCTTTTAATATCTAGTAAATCTCATGCGCGAGTTCATTTTCTGAGAAAAATAATAACTCTCTGATCTGTTACATATTAAAAGATGTCTAATAATATATTAACTAAACTATGAAGCTTCCTTCGGTCAGAGCCCATTTTCGTGACGCCTTATATAGCCAGTAAATTTTCCAACGTGAGGATGTTTAATGAGAATAGTAATTACTTTTTGATCTGTTATTATATAAAAGTTGTCTAATAAAAAGTCAATCAAGAAGCTTCCATTGTAAAACTATTTCAACTTAACTGATGCAAAAACAGAATAATTTACTATTATTTCATTTAAAGTTGATATACCTATCAATATACAATACAATCGTATTGTAAAGGTACCCCAAGCACGTTAGTAAATAACGAAATATATTGTTATTCATTCACTATCAACTGTCAAAAAAAACAAATATACACAATTTTTAAACATAAAATTATAAAGATTTAACTGTTCGAACGGAATGCCAACCTATGAATTCTAATGAGTTAGAATCCTGTTACAAAACAAGCCAAGACTAGATATAGATATATCTGGAACATAACTAATTACCTTATTTAGATAAATAAAGTTATTAATAAACATGAAAACATCGTACATAACTAGTAACTCTCATTATCTCAATCAAGTAATTAGTTAGGTTCCTAAAAATTACATTATACATGATAACATACGATAGACCTTTTCAGTATTATGAAAATTTCTCCTCGCGTTGTGCATACATTAGTAGATACCGTAAGTTTCTCGAACAAAAGTGAGTATCACATATGCATAGATGATAACATATACAAAACATCACTTATGTCTAAAAGCGTGAACGTTTTTGTTGTACTCTTTTCCAGCTACATATTTCTCTGTTAATATTTTGTTTAACTATTTGAACTAGACAGATATAAATAGGTTCTTACAATCGTATGCCAAGCAAAAACATATAAATTTGATTTTCTTAAGAAGAATACCCATTGGTAGAAATAAATGCCAGTAGGCTTTAAAAAACGTATTGTGGCAGTACTTCGTTTTTAGGGTTCCGTTTTATGTGTACCTTTTCTGTGATTTTAATAAGTTACACCTTCGTCCCTTCTTTTTTTAAGTCATAGCTGAACAAAATTTTTAGTCAATATTTTAACCATTTGCCCTGACTGTCACACAAATTTTCTTTCAATTTTTATATGAATTTTCTAATTCGGCAATGGTTTCAAGCCCCTTCCCCGCTCGTAACAGTGGCTTTCGTCCACCAAACTTGGCAGCCTCCTCCGATCATTGCCCACTTTCGTGTCGCCTTTTTTTAACCAGTTAATCAAGAAGTTTTCTATATTATACTATTTCAACTTAACAGGCGCACAATCAGAATAACCAACTATAGTTTCATTTGAAGTTGAAAGTATATACAACACAATCGTATAATCATGACTAGATATATGTAGATATATCTAGTACATATTTAATATTAATAATATTTTCATTAAGATGTACAACATTAACTATTTTCTATATACTAGAAAATAAAAAGTCTGTCTAGTACATAAATAATTGCTACATTAATATAAAAAGAGTTAATAGTTATGTTCCTAAAATATACAGTGTATAATATGAAAACATGCGTTATATCTTTTCAGTATATGAAAGTTTCTTCTCGCGCGCTGCATTCCTTTGTTGATAACGAAATTCTCTCAAACAAAAGAGGAGGTGCGGACATGAATAGAAGATAACATATACAACACACCACTTTTGTCTAAAAGCGCAAACGTTTTGGTTGTACTCCTTTCGAGCTTCTTTTTTATCTGTTGATATTTTGTTTAATTATTTGAACCAGACAGATGCAAAATCAGAAAAACAAACAGATATTTAAAGTTAAAACCGGTTTTAACAATCGTATGACAAGCAAAAAAATATAAGTTTGTTTTTCTGAAGAACAATAATTACACCGATTAAAAAAATTATTCAAATAACAGAGTTTCTCCAACATAACAATTCTCATTATTGAAGACCCTATCAAAAGACTGCATAATAAGCGAGGCGAACCTACTACGTGTGATAGATTCGCTACTGCTTCATGTTCTGCGCAGCAGCGAAGCGTATTTCTTGCGGATGATTGCGTGAAAACCATGATTCCGAGCCTCCACAATCATGAAGGATGACATACGGAACCGGAGCAGCCCAAACAACGTCATCGATTTACACGTAGGGCGTTGGTTGAGCTATCGTTTTAGTTATGCTAGCGCGAAGACTACCCATAGGTATAAATTAATGCCAGTAGGCTTTAAAGAACGTATTTTTGCTGTGGCAGTACTTCGTTTTTCGATTACGGTTCCGTTTTATGTGTACCTTGGCTGTGATTTTAATAAGTAACATCGTCGTCCTTTCTTTTCTTAAGTCATAGCTGAACAAAATTCTCTGTCAAAATTTTATGCATTTTTCCTGACTGTCACACAATTTCACTTTCAATTTTTATATGAATTTTCTAATTCGGCAATGGATACAAGCCCCTTCCCGCTCGTAACAGTGGCTTTCGTCCACTAAACTGGGCAGCCTCCTCCGATCATAGCCCATTTTCGTATCGCCTTCTTTTAATATCTAGTAAATCTCATGCGCGAGTTCATTTTCTGAGAAAAGTAATAACTCTCTGATCTGTTACTTAGTAAAAGATGTCTTATAATATATTAACTAAACTATGAAGCTTCCTTCGGTCAGAGCCCATTTTCGTGACGCCATAAATAGCCAGTAAATTTTCCAACGTGAGGACATTTAATGAGAATAGTAATGACTTTCTGATCTGTTATTATATCATATAAAAGTTGTCTAATAAAAAGTCAATCAAGAAGTTTCCATTGTAATACTATTTCAACTTAACAGATGCGAAAACAGAATAATGAACTATTATTTCATTTAAAGTTAATATACCTTTCCAATACAATCGTATTGTAAAAGTATCACAAGCACGTTAGTAAATAACGAAAAAGATTGTTATTCATTCACTATCAACTGTCAAAAAAAACAAATATACACAATTTTTAAACATAAAATTATAAAGATTTAACTGTTCGAACGGAATGCCAACCTATGAATTCTAATGAGCTAGAATCCTGTTACAAAACAAGCCAAGACTAGATATAGATATATCTGGAACATAACTTATTACTTTATTTAGATAAATAAAGTTATTAATAAACATGAAAACATCGTACATAACTAGTAACTCTCATTATCTCAATCAAGTAATTAGTTAGGTTCCTAAAAATTACATTATACATGATAACATACGATAGACCTTTTCAGTATTATGAAAATTTCTCCTCGCGTTGTGCATACATTAGTAGATACCGTAAGTTTCTCGAACAAAAGTGAGTATCACATATGCATAGATGATAACATATACAAAACATCACTTATGTCTAAAAGCGTGAACGTTTTTGTTGTACTCTTTTCCAGCTACATATTTCTCTGTTAATATTTTGTTTAACTATTTGAACTAGACAGATATAAATAGGTTCTTACAATCGTATGCCAAGCAAAAACATATAAATTTGATTTTCTTAAGAAGAATACCCATTGGTAGAAATAAATGCCAGTAGGCTTTAAAAAACGTATTGTGGCAGTACTTCGTTTTTAGGGTTCCGTTTTATGTGTACCTTTTCTGTGATTTTAATAAGTTACACCTTCGTCCCTTCTTTTTTTAAGTCATAGTTGAACAAAATTTTAAGTCAATATTTTAACCATTTGCCCTGACTGTCACACAAATTTTCTTTCAATTTTTATATGAATTTTCTAATTCGGCAATGGTTACAAGCCCCTTCCCCGCTCGTAACAGTGGCTTTCGTCCACCAAACTTGGCAGCCTCCTCCGATCATTGCCCACTTTCGTGTCGCCTTTTTTTAACCAGTTAATCAAGAAGTTTTCTTTATTATACTATTTCAACTTAACAGGCGCACAATCAGAATAACCAACTATAGTTTCATTTGAAGTTGAAAGTATATACAACACAATCGTATAATCATGACTAGATATATGTAGATATATCTAGTACATATTTAATATTAATAATATTTTATTAAGATGTACAACATTAACTATTTTCTATATACTAGAAAATAAAAAGTATGTCTAGTACATAAATAATTGCTACATTAATATTAAAAGAGTTAATAGTTATGTTCCTAAAATATACATTGTATAATATGAAAACATGCGTTATATCTTTTCAGTATATGAAAGTTTCTTCTCGCGCGCTGCATTCCTTTGTTGATAACGAAATTCTCTCAAACAAAAGAGGAGGTGCGGACATGAATAGAAGATAACATATACAACACACCACTTTTGTCTAAAAGCGCAAACGTTTTGGTCGTACTCCTTTCGAGCTTCTTTTTTATCTGTTGATATTTTGTTTAATTATTTGAACCAGACAGATGCAAAATCAGAAAAACAAACTGATATTTAAAGTTAAAACCGGTTTTAACAATCGTATGACAAGCAAAAAAATATAAGTTTGTTTTTCTGAAGAACAATAATTACACCGATTAAAAAAATTATTCAAATAACAGAGTTTCTCCAACATAACAATTCTCATTATTGAAGACCCTATCAAAAGACTGCATAATAAGCGAGGCGAACCTACTACGTGTGATAGATTCGCTACTGCTTCATGTTCTGTGCAGCAGCGAAGCGTATTTCTTGCAGATGATTGCGTGAAAACCATGATTCCGAGCCTCCACAATCATGAAGGATGACATACGGAACCGGAGCAGCCCAAACAACGTCATCGATTTACACGTAGGGCGTTGGTTGAGCTATCGTTTTAGTTATGCTAGCGCGAAGACTACCCATAGGTATAAATTAATGCCAGTAGGCTTTAAAGAACGTATTTTTGCTGTGGCAGTACTTCGTTTTTCGATTACGGTTCCGTTTTATGTGTACCTTGGCTGTGATTTTAATAAGTAACATCGTCGTCCTTTCTTTTCTTAAGTCATAGCTGAACAAAATTCTCTGTCAAAATTTTATGCATTTTTCCTGACTGTCACACAATTTCACTTTCAATTTTTATATGAATTTTCTAATTCGGCAATGGATACAAGCCCCTTCCCGCTCGTAACAGTGGCTTTCGTCCACTAAACTGGGCAGCCTCCTCCGATCATAGCCCATTTTCGTATCGCCTTCTTTTAATATCTAGTAAATCTCATGCGCGAGTTCATTTTCTGAGAAAAGTAATAACTCTCTGATCTGATACTTAGTAAAAGATGTCTTATAATATATTAACTAAACTATGAAGCTTCCTTCGGTCAGAGCCCATTTTCGTGACGCGTTATATAGCCAGTAAATTTTCCAACGTGAGGACATTTAATGAGAATAGTAATGACTTTCTGATCTGTTATTATATCATATAAAAGTTGTCTAATAAAAAGTCAATCAAGAAGTTTCCATTGTAATACTATTTCAACTTAACAGATGCGAAAACAGAATAATGAACTATTATTTCATTTAAAGTTAATATACCTTTCCAATACAATCGTATTGTAAAAGTATCACAAGCACGTTAGTAAATAACGAAAAAGATTGTTATTCATTCACTATCAACTGTCAAAAAAAACAAATATACACAATTTTTAAACATAGAATTATAAAGATTTAACTGTTCGAACGGAATGCCAACCTATGAATTCTAATGAGTTAGAATCCTGTTACAAAACAAGCCAAGACTAGATATAGATATATCTGGAACATAACTAATTACTTTATTTAGATAAATAAAGTTAATAATAAACATGAAAACATCGTACATAACTAGTAACTCTCATTATCTCAATCAAGTAATTAGTTAGGTTCCTAAAAATTACATTATACATGATAACATACGATAGACCTTTTCAGTATTATGAAAATTTCTCCTCGCGTTCTGCATACATTAGTAGATACCGTAAGTTTCTCGAACAAAAGTGAGTATCACATATGCATAGATGATAACATATACAAAACATCACGTTTGTCTAAAAGCGTGAACGTTTTTGGTGTACTCTTTTCCAGCTACATATTTCTCTGTTGATATTTTGTTTAACTATTTGAACTAGACAGATATAAATAGGTTCTTACAATCGTATGCCAAGCAAAAACAAATAAACTTGATTTTCTTAAGAAGACTACCCATTGGTAGAAATAAATGCCAGTAGGCTTTAAAAAACGTATTGTGGCAGTACTTCGTTTTTAGGGTTCCGTTTTATGTGTACCTTTTCTGTGATTTTAATAAGTTACACCTTCGTCCCTTCTTTTTTTAAGTCATAGCTGAACAAAATTTTTAGTCAATATTTTAACCAATTGCCCTGACTGTCACACAAATTTTCTTTCAATTTTTATATGAATTATCTAATTCGGCAATGGTTACAAGCCCCTTCCCCGCTCGTAACAGTGGCTTTCGTCCACCAAACTTGGCAGCCTCCTCCGATCATTGCCCACTTTCGTGTCGCCTTTTTCTAACCAGTTAATCAAGAAGTTTTCTATATTATACTATTTCAACTTAACAGGCGCACAATCAGAATAACCAACTATAGTTTCATTTGAAGTTGAAAGTATAATTATACAACACAATCGTATAATCATGACTAGATATATGTAGATATATCTAGTACATATTTAATATTAATAATATTTTCATTAAGATGTACAACATTAACTATTTTCTATATACTAGAAAATAAAAAGTCTGTCTAGTACATAACTAATTGCTACATTAAGATAAAAAGAGTTAATAGTTATGTTCCTAAAAAATACATTGTATAATATGAAAACATGCGTTATATCTTTTCAGTATATGAAAGTTTCTTCTCGCGCGCTGCATTCCTTTGTTGATAACGAAATTCTCTCAAACAAAAGAGGAGGTGAGGACATGAATAGAAGATAACATATCCAACACACCACTTTTGTCTAAAAGCGCAAACGTTTTGGTTGTACTCCTTTCGAGCTTCTTATTTCTCTGTTGATATTTTGTCTAATTATTTGAACCAGACAGATGCAAAATCAGAAAAACAAACTGATATTTAAAGATTAAATAAATAATTAAAATAACAGAGGTTCTCCAACATAACAATTCTCATTTTTGAAGACCCTATCAAAAGACTGCATAATAAGCGAGGCGAACCTACTACGTGTGATAGATTCGCTACTGCTTCATGTTCTGCGCAGCAGCGAAGCGTATTTCTTGCGGATGATTGCGTGAAAACCGATTCCGAGCCTCCACAATCATGAAGGATGACATACGGAACCGGAGCAGCCCCAACAACGTCATCGATTTACACATAGGGCGTTGGTTGAGCGATCGTTTTAGTTATGCTAGCGCGAAGACTACCCATAGGTATAAATTAATGCCAGTAGGCTTTAAAGAACGTATTTTTGCTGTGGCAGTACTTCGTTTTTCGATTACGGTTCCGTTTTATGTGTACCTTGGCTGTGATTTTAATAAGTAACATCGTCGTCCTTTCTTTTCTTAAGTCATAGCTGAACAAAATTCTCTGTCAAAATTTTATGCATTTTCCCTGACTGTCACACAATTTCACTTTCAATTTTTATATGAATTATCTAATTCGGCAATGGTTACAAGCCCCTTCCCCGCTCGTAACAGTGGCTTTCGTCCACCAAACTGGGCAGCCTCCTCCGATCATAGCCCACTTTCGTATCGCCTTATAGCAGTAAATTTTCCAACGTGAGGTTATTTTATGTGAATAATTATTATGACATTTTGATCTGTTAATTAATTATAGTTGTCTAATAACATGTCAATCAAGAAGTTTTCTTTATAATACTATTTCAAAATAATAGACGCAAAAACAGAACAACAAACTACTATTTCATTTAAAATTAATATACGTATACAATACAATCGTATACACCAAACACGTTAATAAATAAATAAATAAATAATGCTGGACAATTCACACAGCATTATGTAGCCCGCTAAGCAGAGCTTGTGTTTCTAGAGCTTGGGTACTAGATAACTGATATACTTATTACAATACACTACATAGATAGATATTTTTATTAAACATAGAAAACATCCAGAACGCCCTGGACAAATGTCTGCAGATCGTGCAAACTTTTGTCCCGATGCGGGAATCGAACCCGCAACCTCCTGCGTTGCAGGCAGACCTTCGCCCGCTGCGCCACAGAGGTCGTCAATAAGTAACTACTCTAACTACTACTACACTAGTTGTTCTAGAGCCACCCTGACACGCCACTATACCGACAAACTGACACTATACAGGGCCAGCAGTCTAAACCCATCCAACTGCGCAGAGGAGTGAGACAGGGGGATGTTATATCCCCGAAACTGTTCACGAGCGCGTTGGAAGATATGTTGAAGACGCTGGACTGGAAAGGTAAGGGCATTAACATAAACGGTGGCTACATCTCACACCTGCGATTTGCTGATGACATAGTTTTAATGGCGGAATCACTAGAGAAGCTGAACCAGATGCTGGACGGCCTAGCCTCGGTCTTGGCATGAATTTGGATAAATCCAAAGTCATGATCAATGGCCTCATTGATCCGGGACCGGTCGTCGTACATGGCCACCTCCTCGAAAATTGTTTCCAAGTATACTTACCTTGGGCAAATTCTGCAGTTCGGTAAAATAATTTTGAGAAGGAGGCCAAGAGGAGGATCCAGCTAGGCTGGGCAGCAAGTCTTCTCGTCATCCATACCGCAATGCTTGAAAACGAAAGTTTTCAATCAGTGCGTCCTACCCGTCATGACCTATGGAGCTGAGACGTGGACACTCACGGTAGGGCTGGTCCATCAGTTCAAAGTCGCTTAGCGAGGTATGGAAAGAGCTATGCTCGGAGACTCTCTGAAGAATAGAATTCGTAACGAATACATCCGACAGAGAACCAAAGATATCATATGACATAGCTCAATGAATTAGCAGGCTGAAGTGGCAGTGGGCCGGCCATATCTCGCGAAGAATCGACCACCGCTAGGGTAAACGTGTTCTTTAGTGGAGACCACGACTCGGCAAACGTAGTGTAGGACGCCCTCCGGCCAGGTGGGGTGACGATCTGCGAAAGACTGCAGGCAGATGCTGGATGCAGCAAGCTGAAGACAGGGCGCTATGGCGCTCATTAGGGGAGGCCTATGTCCAGCAGTGGACTAATATAAAGGCTGATCATGATGATGATGATGATTTTAATAAATAAAACAAAAATATTTTTATTCATTTACTATCAAATGTCAAAAAAAAACAAACAAATTTCATAAATAAAATTATAAAAATTTAAGCTTTCGAACAGAATTCCAACCTATGAATTCTAATTAGTTAGAATCCAGCTTCAAAACCAGACCAGACTTGATATAGATATATCTATTACATAACTTACTACTCGATTTATATTAATACAGTAATTATTATAAATGAAATTACCGTACATAATTCTCATTACTAATTATAATACTCATTACTCACTACTCTATAATACTCATAACTAATTACTCTATTTATCTCAATAGAGTAATTAGTTATGTTCCTAAAAATTACATTAAACATGAAAACATACGTTATACCTTTTCGTGCTGCATCCATTTGTAGATAACGTAATTTTTTCCGACAAAATGGCCTACCGAATATGAATGGACGAAAACAGATACGGAACACCATTTTGGTCTAAAAGCACAAACGTTTTTGATGTACTCCTTTTGAGCTTCATAATTCACTGTTGATATTTTGTTAAACCATTTTAATAAGACAAATGCAAAATCAGAAAAACCAACTCTTAAGTTTAAATAAGTTCTTACAATCGTACGCCAAGCAAGATATAAGTTGGTTTTTCTTAAGAACAAAAATTACACCAATTAACAAAATTATAATAACAGAGTTCCTCCAACTTTTATGGATTCTACTAGTTGAAAACCCTGTGAAAAGACTGCAAAATAAGGGGGGCAAACCTACTACGTGTGAGATAGAGTCCGTACTGCTTCATGTTCAGCGCAGCAGCGATACGTATTTGTGGCGGATGATTGCGTGAAAGCCATAATACCGAACCTCCACAATCATGAGGGAAGACATAAGGAACCGGAGCAGGCCCAATAACATCATAGATTTACACGTAGGGCGCTGGTTTAGTGATCTCTTTAATTATGCCAGCGCGAAAACTACACATAGGTACAAATAAATGCTAGTAGGCTTGAAAGAACGTATTTTTGCTGTGGCAGTACTTCTTTTTAGGGTTCCGTTATTTTATGTATGATGCAGTGATTTCAATAAGTAACAACTTCGTACTTTCTGTGTAATACTATTGTTATTTTTTTCTGTATAGCCCGCAGACTACCCTTAAAAATAAATGCCGGTAGTAGGCTTTGAAGAACGTATTTTTGCTGTGGCAGTAGTTTTTAGGGTTCCGTTTTTTGTGTACTTTTGCTGTGATTTCAATAAGTTACATCTTTGTCCTTATTTTTCTTAAGTCATAGCTGAACATTACTTTCTAAATTCTATCAATATCATTTGCCCTGACTATCGCACAAATTTTCTTTCAATTTTTATATGAATTATCTAATTCGGCAATGGTTACAAGCCCCTTCCCCGCTTGTAGCAGTGGCTTTCGTCCACCAAACTGGGCAGCCTCCTCCGATCATGGCCTATTTACGTGTCGCCTTATATAGCCAGTAAATTTTCCAACGCGAGGTTATGTTATTAGAATAGTAATGACTTTTTGATTTGTTAAATAATTAAATATGTCTAATAACAAGTCAATCAAGAAGTTTTCTGTATAATACTATTTCAACTTAACAGCTGCAAAAACAGAATAAGATACTATTATTTCATTTCAAGTTGAAATATACAATATTTGTATTTGTAATTATTTATTCCATCGTAGGTACACTATATGTTACACATGATGTCGTTACATTCTATATTTATGTACAACATTATTTTTATAATTACATGTGTGGGTATTTCGTTATCGGACCAGTCACCATAAGGTACAAAGGTAAAAAAACAAACAGACAGACATGACTGAACATTAAATGAAATAAATAATAAATTAATTTATTAAGGGTAGGTATGTCAAAGTATGCTGCTGTATAAGGGCATTGTCATACAATCGTATACCCCAAGCACGTTTATAAAACAAGAAAAGTTTTTTATTTACACACTATCAAATGATATAAAAACAAATATACACAATATTCATGAACAATATTAACAAGATTTCAGCTTTTGAACAGAATCCTAACCTATATATTCTAATAAGTTAGAATTCTGTTACAAAACAAGACAAGACTAGATATAGATTATGTAGTACATAACTAAGGACTCTATTTAGATAAATAAGGTAATTTGTTTTGTTCAAGAAATACATTATAAATATGAAAACATGCGTTATACCTTTTCAGTATATGAAAGTTTCTTCTTGCGTGCTGCATTCATTTGTTGATAACGTAATTCTCTCAAACGGAAGGGCTCTTAATATATGAATAGACGATAACATATACTAAAAACCACCACCGATAAAAAGCGCAAACGTTCTGGTTGTACTCTTTTCGGACTTCATATTTCTCTGTTGATATTTTGTTTAACCATTTTAACTAGACAGATGCAAAATCAGAAAACCAAACTCATATTTATACTTAAGATAGGTTCTTACAATAGTTTGGCAAGCAAAAATATATAAGTTTGTTTTTCTTAACAACAAAAATTACACCAATTAAAAAAATAATTACAATAACAGAGTTCCTCCAACATAGGGCATTGTCATACAATCGTATACCCCAAGCACGTTAATAAAACAAGAAAAGTTTCTAATTCACACACTATCAAATGTTAAAAAACACAAATATACACAATATTCATGAACAATATTAACAAGAATTCAGCTTTTGAACAGAATCCTAACCCATATATTCTAATAAGTTAGAATTCTGTTACAAAACAAGACAAGACTAGATAAAGATTATGTAGTACATAACTAAGGACTCTATTTAGATGAATACGGTAATTTGTTTTGTTCAAGAAATACATTATAAATATGAAAACATGCGTTATACCTTTTCAGTATATGAAAGTTTCTTCTCGCGTGCTGCATTCATTTGTTGATAACGTAATTCTCTCAAACGGAAGGGCTCTTAGTATATGAATAGACGATAACATATACTAAAAACCACCACCGATAAAAAGCGCAAACGTTCTGGTTGTACTCTTTTCGGACTTCATATTTCTCTGTTGATATTTTGGTTAAACTATTTTAACTAGACAGATGCAAAATCAGAAAACCAAACTCATATTTATATTTAAGATATGTTCTTACAATCGTTTGCCAAGCAAAAAAATATAAGTTTGTTTTTGTTAAGAACAAAAATTACACCAATTAAAAAAATAATTACAATAACAGAGTTCCTCCAACATAAGGATTCTATTGAAGACCCTGTGAAAAGACTGCATAGTTAGCGAGGCAAACCTACTACGTGTGGGAACCTACAGCAGTGAGGCGCCATGATACCGAGCCTCCACAATCATGAAGGATGACATACGGAACTGGAGCGGCCCCAATAATATTATAGATATACACGTAGAGCGTTGTTGGTTGAGCGATCGTTTTAGTTATGCTAGCCCGCAGACTACCCATATAAACAAATGCTGGAAGTAGGATTTGAAGAACGTATTTTTGCTGAGGCAGTAGTTTTTTGTATACTTTTGCTGTGATTTCAATAAGTAACATCTTTGTCCTTTCTTTTCTTAAGTCATAGCTGCACATTACTTTCTATCAATATTATCACCATTTGCCCTGACTATCGCACAAATTTTCTTTCAATTTTTATATGAATTATCGAATTCGGCAATGGTTACAAGCCCCTTCCCCGCTCGTAACAGTGGCTTTCGTCCACCAAACTGGGCAGCCTCCTCCGATCATGGCCTATTTACGTGTCGCCTTATATAGCCAGTAAATTTTCCAACACGAGGTTATGTTATGAGAATAGTAATGACTTATTGATTTGTTAAATAATTAAGGATGTCTAATAACAAGTCAATCAAGAAGTTTTCTGTATAATACTATTTCATCTTATCAGCTGCAAAACAGAATAACATACCATTATTTCATTCCAAGTTGAAATATACAATATTTGTATTTGTAATTATTTATTCCATCGTAGGTACAGTATATGTTACACATGATGTCGTTACATTCTATATTTATGTACTACATTATTTTTATAATTACATGTGTGGGTATTTCGTTATAGGACCAGTCACCATAAGGTACAAAGGTAAAAAAACAAACAGACAGACATGACTGAACATTAAATGAAATAAATAATAAATTAATTTATTAAGGGTAGGTATGTCAAAGTATGATGCTGTATAAGGGCATTGTCATACAATCGTATACCCCAAGCACGTTAATAAAACAAGAAAAGTTTCTAATTCACACACTATCAAATGTTAAAAAACACAAATATACACAATATTCATGAACAATATTAACAAGATTTCAGCTTTTGAACAGAATCCTAACCTATATATTCTAATAAGTTAGAATTCTGTTACAAAACAAGACAAGACTAGATATAGATTATGTAGTACATAACTAAGGACTCTATTTAGATAAATACGGTAATTTGTTTTGTTCAAGAAATACATTATAAATATGAAAACATGCGTTATACCTTTTCAGTATATGAAAGTTTCTTCTCGCGTGCTGCATTCATTTGTTGATAACGTAATTCTCTCAAACGGAAGGGCTCTTAGTATATGAATAGACGATAACATATACTAAAAACCACCACCGATAAAAAGCGCAAACGTTCTGGTTGTACTCTTTTCGGACTTCATATTTCTCTGTTGATATTTTGTTTAACCATTTTAACTAGACAGATGCAAAATCAGAAAACCAAACTCATATTTATATTTAAGATATGTTCTTACAATCGTTTGCCAAGCAAAAAAATATAAGTTCGTTTTTCTTAAGAACAAAAATTACACCAATTAAAAAAATAATTACAATAACAGAGTTCCTCCAACATAAGGATTCTATTAAAGACCCTGTGAAAAGACTGCATAGTTAGCGAGGCAAACCTACTATGTGTGGGAACCTACAGCAGTGAGGCGCCATGATACCGAGCCTCCACAATCATGAAGGATGACATACGGAACTGGAGCGGCTCCAATAATATTATAGATATACACGTAGAGCGTTGTTAGTTGAGCGATCGTTTTAGTTATGCTAGCCCGCAGACTACCCATATAAACAAATGCCGGTAGTTGGCTTTGAAGAACGTATTTTTGCTGAGGCAGTAGTTTTTTGTGTACTTTTGCTGTGATTTCAATAAGTAACATCTTTGTCCTTTTTTTCTTAAGTCATAGCTGAACATTACTTTCTATCAATATTATCACCATTTGCCCTGACTATCCCACAAATTTTCTTTCAATTTTTATATGAATTATCTAATTCGGCAATGGTTACAAGCCCCTTCCCCGCTCGTAACAGTGGCTTTCGTCCACCAAACTGGGCAGCCTCCTACGATCATGGCCTATTTACGTGTCGCCTTATATAGCCAGTAATTTTTCCAACGCGAGGATATGTTATAAGAATAGTAATGACTTTTTGATTTGTTAAATAATAAAGGATGTCTAATAACAAGTCAATCAAGAAGTTTTCTGTATAATACTATTTCATCTTATCAGCTGCAAAACAGAATAACATACCATTATTTGACCAGTCGCCATAAGGCACAAAGGTAAAAAAACAAACAGACAGACATTACTGAACATTAAATGAAATAAATAATAAATTAATTTATTAAGGGTAGGTATGTCAAAGTATGATGCTGTATAGGGGCATTGTCATACAATCGTATACCCCAAGCACGTTAATAAAACAAGAAAAGTTTCTAATTCACACACTATCAAATGTTGAAAAACACAAATATACACGATATTCATGAACAATATTAACAAGATTTCAGCTTTTGAACAGAATCCTAACCTATATATTCTAATAAGTTAGAATTCTGTTACAAAACAAGACAAGACTAGATATAGATTATGTAGTACATAACTAAGGACTCTATTTAGATAAATAAGGTAATTTGTTTTGTTCAAGAAATACATTATAAATATGAAAACATGCGTTATACCTTTTCAGTATATGAAAGTTTCTTCTCGCGTGCTGCATTCATTTGTTGATAACGTAATTCTCTCAAACGGAAGGGCTCTTAGTATATGAATAGACGATAACATATACTAAAAACCACCACCGATAAAAAGCGCAAACGTTCTGGTTGTACTCTTTTCGGGCTTCATATTTCTCTGTTGATATTTTGTTTAACCATTTTAACTAGACAGATGCAAAATCAGAAAACCAAACTCATATTTATATTTAAGATAGGTTCTTACAATAGTTTGCCAAGCAAAAATATATAAGTTTGTTTTTCTTAACAACAAAAATTACACCAATTAAAAAAATAATTACAATAACAGAGTTCCTCCAACATAGGGCATTGTCATACAATCGTATACCCCAAGCACGTTAATAAAACAAGAAAAGTTTCTAATTCACACACTATCAAATGTTAAAAAACACAAATATACACAATATTCATGAACAATATTAACAAGATTTCAGCTTTTGAACAGAATCCTAACCTAAATATTCTAATAAGTTAGAATTCTGTTACAAAACAAGACAAGACTAGATATAGATTATGTAGTACATAACTAAGGACTCTATTTAGATAAATAAGGTAATTTGTTTTGTTCAAGAAATACATTATAAATATGAAAACATGCGTTATACCTTTTCAGTATATGAAAGTTTCTTCTCGCGTGCTGCATTCATTTGTTGATAACGTAATTCTCTCAAACGGAAGGGCTCTTAATATATGAATAGACGATAACATATACTAAAAACCACCACCGATAAAAAGCGCAAACGTTCTGGTTGTACTCTTTTCGGACTTCATATTTCTCTGTTGATATTTTGTTTAACCATTTTAACTAGACAGATGCAAAATCAGAAAACCAAACTCATATTTATATTTAAGATATGTTCTTACAATCGTTTGCCAAGCCAAAAAATATAAGTTTGTTTTTCTTAAGAACAAAAATTACACCAATTAAAAAAATAATTACAATAACAGAGTTCCTCCAACATAAGGATTCTATTGAAGACCCTGTGAAAAGACTACATAGTTAGCGAGGCAAACCTACTACGTGTGGGAACCTACAGCAGTAAGGCGCCATGATACCGAGCCTCCACAATCATGAAGTATGACATACGGAACTGGAGCGGCTCCAATAATATTATAGATATACACGTAGAGCGTTGTTGGTTGAGCGATCGTTTTAGTTATGCTAGCCCGCAGACTACCCATATAAACAAATGCCGGTAGTTGGCTTTGAAGAACGTATTTTTGCTGAGGCAGTAGTTTTTTGTGTACTTTTGCTGTGATTTCAATAAGTAACATCTTTGTCCTTTCTATTCTTAAGTCATAGCTGAACATTACTTTCTATCAATATTATCACCATTTGCCCTGACTATCCCACAAATTTTCTTTAAATTTTTATATGAATTATCAAATTCGGCAATGGTTACAAGCCCCTTCCCCGCTCGTAACAGTGGCTTTCGTCCACCAAACTGGGCAGCCTCCTCCGATCATGGCCTATTTACGTGTCGCCTTATATAGCCAGTAAATTTTCCAACGCGAGGTTATGTTATTAGAATAGTAATGACTTTTTGATTTGTTAAATAATTAAATATATCTAATAACAAGTCAATCAAGAAGTTTTCTGTATAATACTATTTCAACTTAACAGCTGCAAAAACAGAATAACATACTATTATTTCATTCCAAGTGGAAATATACAATATTTTTATTTATTTATTCCATCGTAGGTACCATAAAATGTTACCAACATGTGATGTCGTTACATTCTATATTTATGTACTCCATATTTTAATAATTACATGTATAGGTATTTCGTTATAGGACCAGTCACCATAAGGTACAAAGGTAAAAAAAAACAGACAGACATGACTGAACATTAAATGAAATATATAATAAATTAATTAATTAAGGGTAGGTATGTCAAAGTATGCTGCTGTATAGGGGCATTGTCATACAATCGTATACCCCAAGCACGTTTATAAAACAAGAAAAGTTTTTTATTTACACACTATCAAATGATATAAAAACAAATATACACAATATTCATGAACAATATTAACAATATTTCAGCTTTTGAACAGAATGCCAAACTATAAATTCTAATAAGTTAGAATTCTGTTACAAAACAAGACAAGACTAGATATAGATTATGTAGTACATAACTAAGTACTCTATTTAGGTAAATGAATTAATTTGTTACGTTCAAAAAATACATTATAAATATAAAAACATGCGTTATACCTTTTCAGTTTAAGAAAGTTTCTTCTCGCGTGCTGCATTCATTTGTTGATAACGTAATTCTCTCTAACGAAAATAACTCTCGATATATGAATAGACGATTACATATACCAAGCGCCACTTACGTTAAAAAGCGCAAACGTTTTGGTTGTACTCTTTTCGGACTTCTTATTTCTCGGTTGATATTTTGTTTAACCATTTTAACTAGACAGATGCAAAATCAGAAAAACAAACTCTTATTTAAAGTTAAAATAAGTTCTTACAATCGTATGCCAAGCAAAAAAATATAAGTTTGTTTTTCTTAAGAACAAAATATACACCAATTAAAAAAATAACGGAGTTCCTCTAACATAAGGATTCTATTGACGACCCTGTGAAAAGACAGCGTAGTATGCGAGGCAAACCTACTACGTGTGGGATGACATACTCTAACTGCAGCATTTTAGTTTTTGTTGAGCCACCCCAGACTGAAATGCAATATCTGGTTATGGATTCACCAAGCGCTGAGTGTACTAGCCTGAGTGTCTTAAGGTTTGCTGAAGACCGTAGATTCTTAAAGATAAATGTAAATATGAGTTTTCTAATCCGAGCAATTATATTATCAATTTGAGCTTGCCAGTTTAGTAGTTGATTGATATAGAAGCCTAGATATTTGATAACATCAGTTTTTTGAAGGCTAGGACAAGATAAATTTTTAGAAGGGTTGTAACACCTATTCTCATATCGAAAGCTGATCTGTGCGGTTGGGTGGATAAAGCTGTTGATAAGGTGATAAATTTAGACTTGTCTACATTAAGTGTTAAAAAGTCTCTATCGAGTTATGTCATGACCGTTGTCATTGCCCTCTCAGACAGGTTTTGTACTTCTGCCCAGTTATTTCCATGAATGAGCGAGGCGGTATCATCGGCATAGCAAAATATTTGACATTTTGTTAGGGTCAGCTGGCAAAGATTAGTTAATTTTCTTACGCGGGTTAGTTCTACAAGCATAGTACTTAGACTTTTTGATCTGTTAGATATTAAAACGAATAAATCTCATAAAGTTTCTAACGCAGGATAATATAATGAGAATAATTATGACTCATTGATCTGTACATTATTTCAAGTTGCCTAATTACAAGTCAACCAAAAGATAGATATATTTTACTCTTTCAAATTTACAGAGGCAAAAACATAAAAACAAACTCCTATTTCATTTTAAAATAAAATATACAAACCTATCGTATACCCCAAGCACGAAAATAAATTATTTTCATGAGGGGGGCTATCTTACAGAGTGCGGTATTTAATGAAGGGTATCGACTTGTACGTTTCAAAACAGATTTTAAAATTTCAGCAGGATATTATTTTTAGAGATAATTTTTTTTTTTTTAGCAGATTATATTTTTTGATTTTTTTCGAAAAAGTCTGATATTGACCATTCTGGAGAATGTGGGGTCCTATTCTCCGAAATATGCAGAGCGATGCTAAAATGTAGGTTGGTATCTAAAATTTTAGGGTTTTCATAAAATAGCGATGTCCAACCTGTACCTACTTTTAGCAGGTAGGTACCTATATACCTATTTGTACAATTGTTTAACGTTCCAATCCCTCGACGCGCGAGTTACACTCGCACTTGACAGATCTTGTTTTGTGCATTTTAGCTGTGATTTTAATAAGTAACATATTTGACCTTATTTTTAAGTCTTAACTGATCAAAATTACTCCGTCAATTTTGTAACCATTTTCGTATGCCTTGACTGACCCACAAAGTTTCTTTAATTTCTTTATGAATTATCTAACTCGGCAATGGTTACGAGCCCCTTCCCCGCTCGTAACAGTGGCTTTCGTCCACCAAACTGGGCAGCCTCCTCCGATCATAGCCCATTTACGTGTCGCCTTCTTTATAATTTATCCAGTAAATCTCTTACGCAAGATAATTTTATAAGAATAGTAATGACTCTTTGATCTGTTATGTGTTAAAATATGTCTAATAACAAGTCAGTCAAGAAGTTAATTTACAATACAATTTCTACTTATCGGATGCTAAAACAGAAAAATGAACTAATATTTCATTTCAAATTAAAATATAAGTACAATACAATCGTATACCTCAAGCAAGTAAATAAATATGGAAAAAGTTTTTTTAAAGTTTTTAGTTTTTGAACAGTGTCCCAACCTCGGAATCCTAACAAGTTAGGAACTTGTTATAAGACAAGACAAGACAAGATCTATCTAAACAGAGTACCTAACTAGTTATCAAGTTATGTTCCTAATAGGCATGTGTCGTTCGATCATTCACAAAGATCGATATCAATCCTAAGTACCGTACTGCGACAACAGACTCTATTACGTTATCCTAAGGTACTTTTTAATCAGGCAGTGAATAGATGAGACAATCCACAGAATGTGTCCTACTCGCACGCACCACTCACGGCCTCGCGAGAGCAGGACGCAGCGTCAGCCGATCTTCGCGTAATGTTGCGCGCGTCTCAGTCATTCATTTCACAATGAGCCGAACATTGAAATGATCGGGTCTTTCCGTCGAGACTGTTCGGAACAATCACGCACGGCCCGTGATTGCAATCATTATGAGCCGTTCGCTCATGCATGATCGACACAATCCTAGTTCCTAACAAATTCTTATTTAACGGGAACATAATAAATCTTGAAAAAATTCTGCCATTTTCAGTAATCAGTAATATTTATGCAAACAAGACATAGTACATAATACATTGGAGGAATAAGAGTAGAGCTGCATATCTCGCCCGAGTGCAGGCACGTGAATATTTTAGGATAAATACTTCTTTACTAGTCAAAGAAATCTTATACAATAAAATCATTAAAATTAAAATTTGAAGTAGTTGAAATAATGAAGTTAAATAAACGCACAAATTATTAAATTGTCTGTTAATAGAAACTCACTACGTCAAAACTTAAAATAAAGATTAATAAAGATCAAGGAATAAAAACAATGCATAAATAAATACAAAATCACTTATTTCAAAACTGTGTACTGATTTGAAACAAATTTTAATGCTTTTTGCGTTGTGACCAATTAGAAAACTTTTTTACTGTGACGAATTGTTGCCTAAATCGCTATAATGCTCATAGAATAAATACAACACAAATAATAGAAACAAATATACGCACTAAATAAAAATAAAACTGACCTCTGGGAGGCAAAAAGGCCCGCATGATGAAAAAGAGTTTTGTTTACTTAAGGACGAATTCGTGGTCAAACTATACAACCTAAGTTATGTGTATGAGGTAAGTTCCACTCAACTGTTGAGGACATCTGCCTTTCTTAATTTGTCGATAGAAAACAGAGCAGCTAACGAACTATATTCTAAAATCAATACTGCTACAATATACAAATATTGCATTGTGATTTAACTAGGGATGGCAAGCGAAAATAAAAGTTTGGTCCGCGTTAGCCATACAGGCTGTTACTAGTTCTGGACCAGAGAGGCGAGATTAGGCGAACAGCAACAAAAACTGGCGGCCGTAAACAAGACCTGATCTCCGAGAGACTGAGTTATTCGTTTGTGCTCCGTGAAGCCGCTTAAGAACGGTGCGGATACCTTAGCCCCCATACAAACGTACTTTTCGATCATTTGGGAACTACATGCCCGGCTTAAGTGAAATTTTGTACACATAACCGGATAAGAAATAGCTCTGTTTCTAGCGTTTTAGTTTTTCAAAAAACATTAAAAAACAATCTTTAAATGAGAGCGAAACTAATTTGCCATATTTTGAGCAACAAATCGAGGCATTTTCAAGCTATTTTTAATGCATGATAGACATCTTTATTCGAAAATCTGTCGCGCTGCAAACATCCTAAGTATATTCAACATTAGAAGTAATCAAAAATATTTCTGAAATCAGTCGTTTATTCAAAATGAATCGGAAAGTACGAAAAACTATCAAAAACGGTGAAATTCCTTGTAATTTCTGCAACCGCTTGCTCACACGCGGCCACAGCTTTGCATTTGATGGTTAGACGCGGTTTCTCACTCATAACGCGCCCCGTTTCCTTCGACATGAAACAACAACAAATCCGCATGGGCCGGCCGCTGAGATTTGGGAGAGGTTCGTAGCCTTCTTAAAGTAAAAAAATATTTTTGGAAGGTTAGTTCTATACTTAACGTAAATACGAAAATTCAAAACTAAAAATAAAACCCACTTACGAAAAAAGAACGATTTCAAAAAATATTTAGAATGAATGGACGAGTGAACACAAGATCGAATTAATGATTTACATAATTACAGATGCTACGCCCAAATTAATTATGGTATCATCGCTAAGTTTGTATGTCGATGATCAGCATCATAATATTCAAATTCATATAACGTGCTAATGTCACTAAACTTCGCGATTATAAGTCGCGTCGATAAATATTCGTATTGAAAATACAAGCTTCTGATTCTGTTCATTATCAACGTGACTAATTACCATGTATCACACTAAAATATAAATGCAAAAGTTTGGATGGATGTATGGATGGATGGATGGATGTTTGTTACCTTTTCACGCCAAAACTACTGAACGGATCGGGCTGAAATTTTTTAATACAGGTAATTAAAATTCTGGAATCAAACATAGGCTACTTTTTATCCTACAAATCAGTTCCCATGGAATAGAAATCACCCTTAAACATTTCCATGGAAACAACGCGTGCGAAGCCGTGGGCATAACCTAGTACTTAATATATGCATTAATACACACAAAAGGGATTATTATCGGAAGCCACAACAATCCATTAATATGAATTGCAATCGCTTTGTGCAGAAATTTAATTTCGATGGTTGAGCAAACCTATATTTCAGCTGAATTCAATTAAGGCTTTTATACTAGAGAACAGCAGCTTTGATCATTTTTATTGAATACTAGCTGCAATCGGTCCAGCCGTTCACGCGTGATGCCGTGACCAAGGAAAACGGGTTTGATTAATGCCTACCAGTGTTGGGAACCAAATATTTATCTACTAACTTAGATCTTTGCTGTCTTCTTTCTAAAGGTTGTATAGATAGGAAATATTTGCATTTGGGTGATAATTTGAATGAAAAGCTATGTCAATGGCGTTTTGGCTGTAATTAGTTAGATTATTTAGATTTCATTTGTTAGCACGCACTCCTCACACGTTGAATGTTTGTACGCGGTTTGGCGTTAATGCAAACTGCATTAAATCGCGGTGCGTGCGCGGCCAACGATCCGAATTGCGAAACACTAGTTTGACTTTGAAGCCCCGTCGCTATGGAAACCATTAAGAGCTTTTGAATATTATCATGTGTTTTAGATACCTACGTTTTACGGCGCTAATATAAACTCCTTGACAGTCAAACCTTTACGTGACCACCTTAAAGTCAACCTTTAGACAATAACGAAAAAATCATCAAAATCAATCAAGAACAATGAAGAAGTCGTGAATTTTCAAAAGTTTTGGTGTTTTATAAGCTTGACGAGATAAATACTAGTCCCTCGAGAATAACATTTTTATGGGACTAATTCGGGATATTTTTCTATAGGTACACTAGAATTTCCCAAATAGGTCCATGATTGACGGGGAATTGACGAACATCAAAATAAAAAAAAAGTATTCTTTCAATAACTTGCTATGCTATTGCAATTTTTTTAAATCAATCTTATCAAACCTTCAAGTACCAAGATTTGTTACATTATGTATAAAATCAAGCGTAAAGCGGCTTCAATGTGTGCGTGGAGTTTTTGTTTTAGTGTGCAGGCTCAAATACCTAAATTCGAAGGAGTCAAATTTGTAAATATATAATAGGGCGCTAACTCAACCCAAATCAGCGCTACCACCTATTTTATCAACTATGTTAAACGAAGGAACTTTCAAAAATCTTTTTTGCAATTGGTGATACTTATCATAATCATAAACCTTTTTTTAATGCCTCTATAAAAGTTTTATTTTGTATAGTGTAGGCAGAGAAGCGAAGTTGTTCTTTTTGCTCACCATCGTGGCCAAAGTGAAAGAAAATAAATGCGCGGACAGAGTACTGTGGTCAATAAATAAAAGTTTTATTGTTGTCAGTGACTGTATCGCGACAACAGCATTTTTTTCATGGAAAATAGAAAAATCTGGAACACCATTACCATAAATGGCATGAGGGGCCGTAACCCAGTTGTTGATCGATCGGTGCAAGGTTAAGTAAACTTCATAGTTGGGGCAGAAGGCAGGACTGCAATCACTGGTGGGTCACGGACTTGCGGGGTTTTGCACGCCATGCACCATGGCATTATGATGGTCAACTGTTATTCAATAAAAGTAATAACCTTTACACTCCGAGTTGAGCGGTGCAACACGTTTAAACTGTATGGGTGCTTTTCTATTATTAACGCAACGATATTGTCGTGGACTTCCATAATATGACGGTAACACAGGAAATTAATTTGTAGAGATTTTTGAAGACGCTTTTAATTGACGATGATGTTATAACCACTCCGGAACCGTGGTCCCACTGCGATGTACGCACTGGTGGGACAAAACTTTTTCGTGGTCCCACCATACACACACTTGACCGTTCAACATATGGGTCTATGGGTCTGGGTCCAATTATATATATACACACCCTTTTAGTCACAGAGTCGCCACGAACCATACCCCCCCCCCCCCCCCCCCCCGCTCGTCGACGTCCACTTCAAATCGTGTGGACGTCAACGTCCACGATAACGTGACGTGCAGAATGATAAAACGAGTTATGACAGAAGCTATTGTGCGCTTTTATGATTCTGCTAAATGAGATATCATTGAAATTTTCGTTTGGAAGGCCCATGTATAAAATTATAATTGAAATATGACATGTCAGACACAAATGTCTGCCTCTGGGTGGAGCGCATCCTAAACGTCCAGTTTCCCATAACTCTGGCGCATAAAGCAGGCTGAGTTTGACCAATGGTATTGATTATGTTGCCTCTCAGAGCAGAGCGGTGATTCGTGGTCTATTAGCATAACACTTATAGTGATTTTACTCTGCAAGCACGTTAGCTATCTTTCTGGGAATTAGGGTCGCTCAATTATCATCGTGTAAACTTAGAACTTATAACTTGTTAGAAAAAAAATCGTGAAAAAGAGGCATTTAGCTCGGTAGTACTCGTATTTTAATCGTTCAACTTCAATAATTTACGCAATGTATGACGATGTGATGTCATTTTTGTCTATTCTACCCTAGCCAGAATAAACATATACGTATTAGATTCTATAGGGTCGATGCAATAGAGTTCATTTAAGCTCGCTTATTATCTGTATATTGATTGTAGTTATAAATAAATTTATTTTCTTTCTTTCTTTCTTTCTCGCACTACCGAACTATTTGCATCTCTTTCTAACGCGTATCTCTAACAAAGGATTTTAGGGTAATTTAGGGTAAATTTACTAATCTTATTAAATATACCTAAAGTCTAAAATGATTTTTTTCCAGGCCCAGAAAGATGGGTCCGAAAAAATTATGTAATTGGGCGAAAATGAAAACCCCCCAAGAAGAAGTCTAACGGGGTAAAATTGATCTCGCGACAATCTCGGTTGCCTATTCTTATCGCTTCCGCTTGAGAAAACTATGTTCGGACATCGCTTGTGCTAAAAGTCCTTTGTGGCACGGGTTGTGTGGCACGTAGCGCCGTCCAGTTGAACCTCATATCGTCTGTGTTCATATCATCCGATTCCGGCGAAAATAAATTGGTAATCAACGACCGATGGTTTGGCCCAAAATGGGCGAAAGGCGAATTGTTGCAAACAGAAGATGCTTTTTCACAGAAATATTTTATCAATTGTATTTGTTTTTGAACACTCCAAATTGATTTGGCAAGACAGATTAAATAAATACCAATTTGACAGATGTAGCTTCAACAATGTAGCTGCAAACGAATTGAAAAACCCTTTATCAACAATCTCTCTTTTTATTCGATTGTCATCCATCGCATCCCGCTCAAAAACCTTACTTAATTTATTATAATATTCTCATATTTATGAGGGCTTATAGCCGAACATCCAGTCAGCTTTGTATTTTCAATTGAATACCTATAAAATATCATCAAATCAATCATTTCATGAAAAGTCATGAATTCCACGCAAACCTGGGCGGCTATGATATCTTCTATAAAAAGCGCCAATATCCAATAGGTATTTAAATGAAAATGCTTTATCATGTTGATTCCAACGTCAATAAAATCGTCTCGCCTCATTGCGTTCATCTTTATGC
This sequence comes from Eupithecia subfuscata, assembly GCA_963564075.1. Lineage (NCBI taxonomy): Eukaryota > Metazoa > Arthropoda > Insecta > Lepidoptera > Geometridae > Eupithecia > Eupithecia subfuscata. The sequence goes on from OY751095.1 coordinate 18,567,923, forward strand.
ATTGGCATTCATGTTATTAATGAAATGCGTGGGGTATTCACGGTATGGTGCGACATTCATGGCATTAATGAAGTGCGAAGCTGGTGATTATCTTACTTGGGCTTCGTGCTTTTGATCGCGAGACAGTTTCATCGACTTCATCAAAAATAAACTTAACTTTTCAAGGGCTTGTCCGTCAGATAGGTCAGATTTTTTTAATTTTAATGGATGGTTGATATTAATTCAAACGATTTCTAGAATTTTTCAATTAAAACGTTTGTTTTTTCGTTGTTTCCTTTGCTGTCAATTTAAAGTTTTTTTTTTTCAAAAAGAAATCCTCTTGATCATAATACTCAATTCAGGAATCTTTCATTGAGAGGAGCGTATGTCAATGGAATATCATATCAAAATAAGTACGGGTTGTATTCAGAACTGTAATTTACAGCAAAACGCACTATGTTTAAATCTAGTCGTAGTATTATTGAAGAAATTTGTTCAAGAATACGTCCTATCGTATCAATTTTCAAAAGAACTTTTGACAACTTTAACAGTGTTTTTATCTTTTGTGAAATGAGTAGGTAGTTAATGCTTGAGAATACCAACCCTCTAGCACGTTAGTCTACGAGTATCTCCTAACAAACCAATTATTCTAAAAGTTTCTCATGAAAGAAACCATGCGTGTGCAAAACATTCTTTATAATAACATAATTAATTAAAATGAGCAATCAACACTCCATATCAAGTGTTAGGTTTGTTGGATATTATTAAAATATTGTTTTTAGATGTAAGCGATATTTTTTGTTTGTTGAGAGAGAAAACTCTATGCTTGTCTGACAGACTGCTTGGCTAGGGACGTGAGCTAGGACGCAGATTTGGTCTTTGGTTATTTAAAAAAACAGATGTACTTAATTCCTTTGTCCACCACCTCTACATTTCCTCCAATGGGTTTTTAATAAAAAAAATATTATGTAACTTTCTCTTCGTGGGAACAACTGGAATAACTTCTAAGTTATCGATGTATTGCTGGCAACCGTAGAATCTATGAAAAAAACAAAAAATTAAAAAAATACCGGTCACTTGGAGCCAAAAACCAGGATAGCGTCATTAAAAATGTGTTTATGTAGGAAAGTCAAATTATACAGCAACTGAGTGATTTTCCTGACGTATCAACAATAATAACTCATTAGGTATAATAAAATTTTATTGTTTATTATAATTTTTTCATTGGCTCACAAATGCATTTTAATTAATTTTGATTTTTTCAGTTGGGTATACAATACTCAATACTGAAATCATCATCATGAATCAAAGTTGCGTGATGCCAACAACCAGCATGTCACGATAACCACCCCGACAGACGGACAGCATGATCGTATAAATAAATATAAATAAATAATAATGCTGGACAATTCACACAGCATTATCTAGTCCCAAGCTAAGCAGAGCTTGTGTTATGGGTACTATATAACTGATATACATAATAATATACGAGTACATAGATCGATATTTTTTATTATACATAGAAAACGACCAGAACACCCTGAACAAATATCTGCAGATCGTACAAATATTTGTCCTGAGGCGGGAATCGAACCCGCAACCTCCTGCGTCGCAGGCGGACCTTCGCCCACCGCGCCACAGAGGTCGTCAATTGGTCGTATGATTTAAGGGTTCCAGTTTGACAGCTTAAAACACAACAACAGCACTTTGTGGATGGGGCCACACATTTCTATAAAAGTTTATAAACGCTTCATATCCAACTGAAGCCCATAAAATTTGACAAGACATTATTTGGCACGTATTTTTTTTTTATTCCTGACATTGTTATTAATTCTAGGCCCTGTTACAGCCAACCACTTGTTATTTAAGTGTTTATATAGGAATTACTGTCTGACTGTTTTTTTTTCACTCTTCTGCGTTCCGCGTGCCATAAGGTGTTTCCTTCCTTCTCAAAAAACTTGTGTATGTTGTATGAATAATTAAGTCTAAAGTTTAATTAAGCAATAATAAATTAAATTATAACGATATCAAGTGTTTAAACATGTACCTACGGTGGATTAAATAAATGAAGTTAAATGTGACAACCGATGTCGCGCAGCGGGCAAAGGTCCGCCTACGACGCAGGAGGTTGAGGATCGATTCCCGCCTTGGGACAAATGTTTGTACGATCTGCAGATATCCGGGTTCCGGGTGTTCTGGGTATTTTCTGTGTATAATTAAAAATAGATATTTAAAAAAGTATGTATTTTACCAAAAATTTAAAAACTGTTTTGAAATGTACAAGATGATATCTTTCATTTAATATGTACATTATGAAATGTACATACCCCGTGTGGTAGCCTCCCTTTTTGAAAATTATTTCCCCCCTTTTCGGCCATTTTACAAAAAGTGTTCTTATACAGACTTCTTTACATTTTCCTGTAAAAAATAGATCCATATCAACAAATGCTTCATACATTTCAAATGTATCGCTCTGCAAACTTCAGAGATGGGGATGGGTGTTTTTTCGACTTTTTTAAAAATATTTCGAAAATTATAAAACCTACAGAAATTTCAAAAACTATTTTTAAATGTACAAAATGTATACCTTTTATTTGATACCCCACTTGTCTTTGTTTTCACTTCATTTTTGACGTGACAACGTCTTATAAATTGGTTTGCCGGGTGACACTTCAAGAAACTGCGTTACGCTCCGCTCACGTTATGCGCTCACAATGAGAGCGAGTGAGAGGCACGCGTCCCTTCCACTCGGGCATAGTTAGCCCGCCTAAGAGCGAGAGAGACAGACATAAAAAGTGAAAGGAACTCAAAGTCGTTGTCACGTAAAACTTTCGCCCGTATACCGACTTTACAGGCAACCAATTTTTTTTTCTTTATATCTTACAGGCGCACGAATATTTTAAATTTCAAGTTAATAGCTGCGGTAGTTGCTGATATATTAAACAGGGAAAAAAGGACAGACAAAGCGAGACCGTAAGGGTTTCAAAACCGATCTCCGATCTCGAAACCCTAAAAAGATAACAATAAATAGAATAACAAAATCATTTCTTTTTCTCTCCAGAGGTCATAAAAAGGCAAAATAGGAATACGGCTTTTGCACAATAGGACACTTACCACTGTGGTTTGAGCACCACACTCACTTCAAACGCTCGAGTGTAGTTTGCTGGACACAAGGAATAGGGGACCGTTTGAAAAGTGGACCGATTGATACGCGGACCTGTAGAGAAGTGGACCTATTGAGAAGTGGATGGTTTAAAAATCGGCCCGATTGCTCATCTCCTACAGAAAATTTTAGTGGACGGTTTGCTAAGTTGGTAGCGAACAAATGGTGTTTGAGAGGCTTGGTCTAAAAATCCCTTTAGCATCTCATTTTAGAGGCGTAAGGGGATTATTAGACAGACAAAGTCTAAAAATCTCCTTTACCACTTAAATTAATTTATATTAGATTCAGCATCATCATCCGCCACCCGACTTCACCTACTGCTGGGTATAGGTCTCCAAACTTTTGTGCCACTCTACACGGTCCTGCGCCAATCTCATCCGGTTCGCCCTGTGGTGTGCCCATCTTGCCATCTTTATTATTAGATTATTATACAAAAATCTAGAAATCTTCTTGATTATTTAATTTATTTTTTAAATCCGTTGTTGGTATGCCAACAACTTATTTAGTTATCACAAAGTCTTTATTTATTTTTCTACATACCTACCTAATCAATAACCATGTCCTCGTACAATTTTCATTTTATTTGGGCACACCCTGGACACTCATCCATTTCTCCACACAAAAGTTTCGTCTCGGCACGTACATGCGCAATTTTGTTGCGAATGTAATTGTGTTTGTGACGTCTAGAATCATTTCATGACAAAAATTCTATGAATACGTTCCTATCTTTGTTTCATGTATACTTTATTAAGTTACTTCAGTAAGTGGGAGTTGCGAAAACTCAAAGATTTTTTTTTATTTCCCTCCCCAAAATGTTAAATAAGACCTCAAAAAAGAAATTTCGTATGACCATGATCAAACAAACAAAAACTTCGAACACCATCGGCGTCGCCTGTCAAAAGTCATTACATGCCATCAGCGTCCCGCGCAGGGAGGTGGTACTTTAGTACAATTGAACTGATTGTTCGATGAAAAAGTTGACTCGAAAACCGTCCATGAAAAAGCTCTTGAAAAGCAAACCTTTACGGTCAGACACATAGGTTTGCATACAGGCTTGGTGTGCCTGTCACACATGTTGCATTTTTGAGTCGCATTTTTCAAACGTATTTTAAAGTTATTCTGACGTAATACTTTACTCTTTGATGTGACGTTTGGTTTTGTTTTTCTGCAAATTGTATTATTTAATGATATTTTTGTGCACAGAATGATAAATGGCTGTTGCTTAGGTTGCAGTAATGAACTGTTTGCGGGCTTCATATATATTTTCTCAGAGTTTATTCATAAAAAGAACTGAAAAGCACTTGGAAGGACAAGATCATAAACGAGAAGGTGCTTAAAACTGCAAAACTGCCCAGCATTTCCGTCCTGCTGAAACAGCGCCGTTTACGCGGGCTTTCACATACCGCACCGTATGCCGCCCTCTCGTTTGCCCCGTCAATCTCTACCGAGGGTGGTATACCGAGACTACGATTCAAGGAGCTGCTAAGCGTGATATGCTTGGTTTTAATGTAGACCTGTCTAATTGGGAAGAGGAATCGGACGACCGTGATCAGTAGTTAGTAGAAGTAGTTGTTGCTTACGACGAAGCGTGTTTCCACTCGCTAAATGACAAGCGAGCGAAGCACCTACGGGTTGCAGCGGGTACCGCAGACCATCTTCGTGGATGTAAAGGCAAGGAAGATTTAATATGATTAATAAAAGTGAGATGACTTTTCAATTTTACCACAAGCGACCATGAAGTTAAGATAAAAGATAAAAAAGATAAAATATTTTATTTGCCAGGAAACTTATTTCGACCATACAGTTGCTGGTGGTCTCCGCACGAGGCAAGCCTGTGTCGCGAATGAAGTCGAAATATTTTTGATCATTTCTGATGACCTGAGTGGAAAGGAATAGAATATGAGTAATTATGTACAAAATTAGAATAAGCATAAACATGATGCGAAATATGACTGATTGAAACAAATTTTATTGCTTTTTGCGTTGTGTGCAATTAGTAAACTTTTTGGAGTGACGGATTGTTGTTAAATCATAATTTTTTTATTGGAGTTGTTTTGTTTACCGTGTTATGATAATTAAACAAAAGAGTTGTTGCTAATTTGGTTGGTTGTTTCATTGGTAAAAAATTGATTTTTTAATTATGTAAGTTTTTTCTCTCTTAATCCTACTATAATCATTATCATCATCATCATCACACTAATATTATTAAATGCGAAAGTTTGGATGGATGGATGTTTGTCACCTCTTCACGCCAAAACTACTGAACGGATCGGGCTAAAATTTTGCATTATTATTTATTTATTTATTAGTCGTTACCTATAAGTTTTTAGCGTCCTTTATGTGCACCGTACATAACGTGAATTTGGAACTCAAATCAGACTCGATTAGGGGCCGGCAGGACGAGGAAGCTCGGTCAGGTGGGGGCGAAGAGTGTTCATTCTATACGTTAGTAATAATAATCAATAATAATTTATTTCATACATTTCTTAAACTACGCATACTATTATCATAAATTATATGGTTTGGGGCTGACACACCTAAGAAAACAATATCTAACAACCTCAGCAAAACGAAGATTTGTGATTCTCTTTTGCCCTACCACTACGCATAAGGTTTGTACCTATGCCATTACATAATTTCTCAGACCGTACATGGGAGTGACAAAATAATAAATAAAAAAAAAACATGATCCAAAGTGGTCGTCGACTATTTCTGATTTATTGAGATAATGAGCAATCATTGCTTTCACACAATTCACTCAATCCATCTCGTTGCTACAAAATTACATTACAAAATGTCTTTTATTTCGTTCAAAAAGTACATGGTCATATTAAACAAAAATTTTGAAGTCTCCTTTTAGGTATAGAATACTTGTGCTGGGAGGTTTTGCTTTTTTTTAGTTACATTAGCCAGAATTTAACAAAAACATTTTACGTTAAAATATTTTGGTCAATACAGAAAATAGGAATAATAAATTCAAAGTTGAGGGTCTACCCTCAACTTTGAGCATTCATTCAATAATGCTTTGTCTCTAGATAAAAGCACTATTGAGTGCTTTGAACTTTGAACTGTATTGTTTAAGAGCTCTTTGTGGTGTGGTCTAATTTAAAACCTCAAAGCGTTCAATGAAATAACTGAGAAACTAGTTATAATATAAAATTAATTTACCATCCCGATGTTCAGTGTGTGTGTGTGTGTGTGTTTGTGTGTCTGATAGGTGTGTGTGTGTGTTTACATGTGTGTTTGTGGGTTTTTTTTGTGTAGTGCTCCTGAGGCCGTCTCTCGTACAATCCGGGCAACGACAGTTACCTGTTTGTGTGTGTTGAGTGTGCGGTGCTCCTGAGGACACTGGTCTCGTAAGAGTCCGGGCAACAGGAGTTACGGGTGTGTGTGTGTGTGTGTATACGAGTTATTTAACAATTTTAAACATAATGTAATTGGGTTATGCCAGGTGAAAATAGGGCACTGAAACAAGACAGTTCCAACATGGTTTCTATGACGGCCACGTCATTCAGCTACGGTGGTTTGATTAGAAATCCACTTAGCTGATTATCCATTTCCTCTAGACATCTCGAATTGTTCTAACGTCAAACAATACACGCTAGCGATCTACATAGATAATAGGCGCATTGCAGGATATATACGGAGGAAATATAGTATACAGGGCCTTAATGCATTCACTGCGAGTGCCAATGAGAATGTTAAACCATCAATTTAATTCCAACATAAAATAAGTAGATCGCCTAAAGTATTGTCGTGATACAAAGGTAGCTTAAACCTGTGTATTTTTTATAACAATATCATTCCATCTATTGTTGAGCTCTGTAGGGTCGAGGTCTATAGTTTAATGAATTTCAGAATTAAAAATATGTTTACGGAGAGAGATAAAACCACTAAACTAAATCCATCATGGTTAACACTAAAGTCATTTACATACAACGGGAATCCATGTTGTGAGAATGTGCAAAAACCGAAGAAGTGATGTACCAACCGGACCGCGTTCTGATACCGTCAGTGTTGTGTGTCGTGATCGAGTTGCGTTCGATAATGAAGCCGGTGGTAGTAGTAAAGTTCGTAGCAAAAGACAAAAAATGAGGTAGATCGATATATCTGCCAATAACAACTCACTCGCAGTGCCGTCAGTTATTCCGTGATCATGGCGCATGAAACTGTGCCGAAATATTGGAAAGCTCAAAACACAAATCATGGCAAATAACCCGTTGGAAATGATTTTAGAGATCAAACCAGATTTCAATTAAGAGTAATAATTCCAGCTCAATCAAATAACTGGTCTAAAATTCAGTCGCAAAGTTTGTCCTACACATAAAATAAATATAAAATACATTGTATGTAACTTACCTACTGCACAAGATAAATAAAGCTCGTAATAAAACTTTTAAAAAATGGTGCTAACGTAAAACACGCATCCCATTTTTAACTGAGTTCAAAACTTCACAAAAGGAGGAGGTTTTATGTTCGGCTGTATGTGTTTTTTTCACGTATTTTCGTTTTCTCCGTCAAGATGTAGTTTTATTGCGGAAATGTGAATACAAACACAAAGTTTGGAGTAGGATCGCCCATTCAATGAATATTTATCCAAATACTGGATCAGTTTGTCGCTGTTGTCGAGCTGTTATAATCAGCCACTGTGTGAACACGGATGAGGTATTGGCATAATTACAATTTATAATTATGAAACTGCAAATGGCCACCGCAATACCTGTCCCGCACAGTAACACGGCAGAACAATAATTTTGTCAATTCAGTTGTCACAAAATCTAAGGTAACTAATTTTGATTGAAATAGTAATAATTATGCTATTCTTTTTATCACGTGACTAAGAAAAGGAAGGCATAAGTTTTAGTGTTGTCGAACTAAAATTAATATTGTTTTTGCGTCATGTGAATTGACCCCACTATGCATAAAGTTCTTTGGTCAATGGAACAGGTTTTTTTTGCCTAACAATGAAAGATACTCGTACTTTACATTCAAATAACTGGCCGTAATCATTTTTGACGATAAATTAAATATTTTTTATATTTCCATTATTTAAAGAATACATTCAGGTCATCGAGGATTTCCCGCTATAGGCACGGCAATTTTGGCAACCCAAAAACAGACTTTTGGAGGAGTCCCATGGCCAGCTAGCATGTTAATTTTATTTATTGGTAGCAAAAAACTACATTCATAACAATAGTTAAATAGAAAACTTCTTTATGCTATTATATATGCGTCATCAACACAGTTGCCTTCACAAAGGAAATAGATAGATAAACAGGGCAACAGTATTACGGCTGGATTTTCATGATTGTGCGTTCTACAAGGAAAAAACACTTGCAAGGAAGTCGTTTGCGACAAGCTACACCATTATCAATGAACGAATGTTAGTTCAATGGTTATTTTGGAACATTTGGTATTATTGGAGGAGTATTTACACAAAAAAGTTACCAATGTGCCAAAACCATTGAACCATCTGTTCTGTATTTTGTTGTGATGAACATCCATCATATTATCGGATAAACGTCGTTCCGTTGTGTGCTGACATAGGTGTATAGTACATTTATACGTTCAATAGCAGAGGCGTGCTATTGGACGTGGCGTATGTACATTGTTCATTTCGTTAGTAGTTGCCACCAATGTGGTGTGAACTTGGTTCGGTTCGGAAAACTAGAATAATTCAAATTCAAAATTCAAATCGTTTATTTGATACCATGTACATATTTATGAACTAAAACATAATGCAACGATACTGACGCATATAAAAGACACGATAAAAGTATAAAACTGTGTCTCGTTCAGTATCGCCCTCCTCGGACATAAAAACTACTAACGAAGTGAGAACTAAGGGAAACAGTCAAATATAGCATCACCGGTGTGGACTAGTGATGCTGTATTTTGACTCTTTCCTTTCTTTTCAGATGCATTGATGTAATAAATAATAGCCACGAGAGAATTTCCTTGCAGGCTGAATTATTTTGCCTGCAAAATTATCCTTGCGTGGCTACCCAGCCTTTGAAGTATATCCCACTCACGTAACACACAGTTTGTTGCGGTGTGCAGGTAAAGGGACTCTTTTTGTTTATCCCGATTGATCAAATCTGCATTCATTTGAATGTACCTAATAGCACTTTATGTATTCAATGTGATGATGTGTGAATTGGCCAGTATTATATAAATAAAGCCGGACATTGTGACATTGTATCTTCTAGACCTAATATTATAAGAACTTTTGTTAAGGGTGTTAACATTTTTTTTTTTTACAAAATTGTGAGAAGTATTATGCGCTAAAGACCCTTTGCCTTTCATTAGTTTAAATTACAATGTTAACCAACAGTAGTAATAAGAATTCCTAAGTAAAATAGATGAGAACTCTTTGCCTAGACAAACCTAACATAGGCTTTAAGGCATTACTAACCAACCTATGTAATGTTTTTTTTTATTAATAAATGATATATCTATCTATCTATCTATCTAGTTCCACTTCGAATCTAAATATTTTGAACCGATTTCTGCAGGCAAGTATGATAGGATACACTTACCTACGTAATATTTTTATGAAATTTTCAACCGAGTGGCCGCACACCAGGGACCCAAAATATACTCATTTGAGATAGCGCTTGCGAATTTTTTTATCAGAATATTCGATTTTCGTTTTCGTACGTCGTAACCACTACGCCGAATCAAATAGTTCTAGGTAACTATTTGATTCGGCGTAGTGGTTCAGCGACCCCAGAATGTGGGTGAGTTTCCCCCACCCCAGAAGGTAAGAGGCGGTTAGCCACTTACTTAACGTTTTGAACCTAGAATCTCTCTGATTATCGAAAGCATTTACATGTAGTGGTACTAAGTACATGTTAATCATCCTGCCTTTGATAATTTGAGTTAGACTTTAGTTTTAACTAACGAGTAATAAGCTTTATTCACAAAGAATATTACAATCAACTACAAGTAATAGAAAAACAATTACAACTAGTATTTACAATTGAAAATTAAGTTAACAAGACTTAAGTTAAACTACATAGTATGTAGAAAGCAATAAATGATTGAGTATTGACTACTACTCAATCAATAATATAGGTGTACAGAGGTGTTTATAATCTACATAATTAAGTATCACTATAGACCCTGCAAGGCACACAATATGGAGAGAGAGGAAGTAGTCATTGTTTACTGGTTATGAATATTTACTCGTTTGTATATTTCTTATTTTTTTTAATTATTCGTCAATAGCGTAATATGATTTGGTGATTAATAAAATCTATAATTCTTTTATACAAAGTTACAGCAGTTGTCGTTTCTCATTTTTCAACGCATCACGTAGTTTATTATATTATTTACTAGTCATATGTATAAGTAAATAGCAAGCTGAAGTGACAGTGGACCCGCCATATCTTGCGAAGAACCGAAAACCGCTGGGGTAAACGTGTTCTTGAGTGGCTAACGTAGTGTAGGACGCCCTCCGGCCAGGTGGGCTGACGATCTGCGAAAGACTGCAGGCAGATGCTGGATGCGGCAAGCTGAAGACAGGGCGCTATGGCGCTCATTAGGGGAGGCCCGTGTCCAGCAGTGGACTATTATAGGCTGATGATGATGATGATGATATGTATAAGTGTGCCGTGTTGCCGATATTGGTGCAGTGATAATTAATGCAATATCATACAAATTTTTCACATAGTACTCCGTAACTTCGTGTCCCAGTGTATCCATAGCTCATCTACAGGCTTCTGAAGTTTTCAAACCTAGACAACCAAGTTAACAAAGTGTAGATTTAGTATTTGCCTTTATACGTAAAACCCGTATATTTCTAACTTTTTTCGGTAATTTGTATTTGAAAATTGGCTATGTCCAAATATCTATGTTCTATCTTCAATGTTTGCATCATGGGACGAATGAATATCATCTAGAGTAAAGTACGCATAGCCGGTCTCTAGAAGTTACCTAGGTTTGTAACTTCTGAAAACCGCAACCAAGCACAGACACAGAATATAGTACTACGTATAGATAGCAATAGCTAAATTTATATCCAGTTTAATGTTTCAGTTTCATCTCTGTATTTATTACTATTACTACGATATTTCTTATTACAAATTACTGCGGTACTTTACTTACCTACCTCATGTTCGAAATGAAAATAATAAGTATTTAAATGGTTTTATTATAATCTAGAAAATGATCTCCTTTTAGAGCACGTATGTACCTACCTATATACCTTCTATTATACCTATTATAGGTAGACGGGTACCCAGTCAGTGACTAGGTAGGTAGCTATAGATAGATAGAAAATTCTTTATTGCACACTTATAGATAGAAACAATACAGCAAAACAGCTTAAAAACTAAGTGACAAGTGGCGGTCTTATCGCTCAAGAGCGATCTCTACCAGACAACCGCTATACCTATTTATATAATACTAGCTACTGCCCGCGGCTTTGCACGCATATTTTCAGTATAATAAGTATCCAAGTTAGGCTTTGTTCTAAACGTACACCAAATTTCATCTTGATCTTGTAGGATGGGTAAATTTTCCCCATAATGGGGATTTGTCAAGGGGGAAAACTGGAATAACCCAAACCAATATAACAGCGAGAGATTCGATCGTACCTAGGTAGGTAGGTATGCGGATGTGCTATTACATTACCATCATTTTGTCTTTAAAATTATTCAAATCCATTAATAAATGACGAAGTTAATAACGTATTCTTTTTGGCGATTATGAAATGGAGCTCGGTTTTTCGCTTGGTATGATGACGTCATGTAGCGGACAACCCGGTCGCTAGTTTATTTTCAAATTTTCATATTCAAACTCGAGTTGTTGAAGTTACACGGTTTATTGAGTAGCTTAGGTAGGTACACGGCATACAGATAAGGTTCATAAGTAGGTACACAGTCAATTTAGCTTTCACAAGTTCTAGGTGCGTCTTTACGATATCACAGACACTGGCACAGTTCTACTTTAAATTATGTAGGTACTTAGACATAGGTATGTACGTACTTATATACCTTTTTATTTTGTCACCTCGAATCTCTGCGCCGGAATAATTTGCATTATTCTTCAAATACTCTACCACCATAAACGAATCTACTTTTGGCAAGTTATCCGACTGGCCTTTGACAAAATCAACCCCCATAATAAATTGGTATTATTAATTAAGGTACTAGTTGGCAGCGGGCAACATGAGGCAGTAGCAGACGACACTACTGGTTTTTATGTATTTCTATGAAATTCCCTCCGTAGCTAGCGACACGAAGCTAGCGACGCGGCTTTGCGGAAAGTTCGACTAAAACAATTCGTCTAAAACAATTCGACTAAAACACAATTCGACTAAAAACATTTCAACTAGTAATTCGACTAACGACTAAAACAATTCGTTTTAACAACGAAAAACTTTGTGTCATCATATGGCTCTGGTTGCAATTATACATATACACACCCTTTCAATCACAGAGTCGCCACGAACAAGCCCCCCCCCCCCCCCCGCGGGGAGGCCTACAAGTCGGGTCAAATCAAGGTCGAATTGCTTTAGTCGAATTGTCATTAGTCGAAATATTTTTAGTCGAATTGTGTTTTAGTCTAACTGTTTTAGTCGAATTGTATTAGACGAATTGTTTTAGTCAAATTTTCCGTAGACGAGCCCGACCGCGGATCAGTAGTGCCGTTGCCGTCTGTAGTCGGGATCGAAATCATGACTGCAGCGACAATCGACGTGTCGTGGCGACATGAAGCGACGACACGTCGTCTGCTGCTGCCTCATGTCGCCCGCTGCCAACTCGTATCTTTAATTTAAGTAGTTATTTTTAATACAAATCAAATTATAATAAAAGCGACCAATACACGCGACGTTATGAGCGAAAATGTGAAAATTTGAAAACAAACTAGCCATTTTGCATGGGTCGCGGGCGGGCTGTCCGCTACGTGACAATATTATACCGCATAAGCGAACCACCAAGCTCCATTTCCGAATCGCCGAAAAATAAAACTTTGATAACTATTTATTGGATTTAAATCATTTTAAAAACAAAATGATTATAATGTTATATGAATGATCCAACAAAGGTTATATTATACGTGATTTGGATTTTTCTGATGGTTCTGTTAAAAATTGTATAAATATTTTATGTAAGTAATCAAAGTCATAACTATTAGAATCTTATAATTGATGATATCTACACTCACCTGACGATCGTGACGTGACACAATCCCTCTGGCCTTCACTGAAAATCAGCGCTGGGTGGACACATCAGTGTGCATCCAGCACTACGCTGAGTGAAGGGCCATATTTGCCTTTAACGCTGCTACGCACAAAACAAATCTTTTTCTTTTTGTAACTATTTGGTAGTCTTAAGGTTAATTGTGTATAGTAGTTTTAAGGTAAATAATAATATTTTCTTTCTTTCTTTCTTTCTAGAAAAAGCATTTGCAAAATCTACCAACGCAAATGCGCAGTCCGTGTCGATGAATATTTTACTGTCTAAAAGGTATGTAAATTAGAGCGATAGTACACGTCCAATTGAGTGCCAGTGTTATTTTCCCATTTTCTGTCAAAAATACATTTTTGTATATTTCTGTCCCTACTTGCATTGTGCCTTCAAGTTTATGACCGTCGATAAAATTATTTTATTTAATAGATTTCAAACCATGATGCTGGTTATGCAATTTTAATTAGGGAACTATTTGAGCAAACCAGAATCCAAACCATCTATCATTGTAGAGCACGTACATTTCATTAGGGTCCTAACTCCACTAAATGAATCGCTCCACCATACCAATGAACATGAATTTTACCTGTGATGACAGAAACTACATATAGAGGGACGCGTGTCAAACAAAAGAGTCAATAAATTTGAAACTATTCTATCAATTCGTGTAAATAATGCACTATCAAAAGCTTCTTGATTGTTTGCAACAGTCTGCAGTTAGCTCAATTGTTGCAATTGTAAATACTAGTGTATTTTTCTTTGTGAATAAAGGCTTCTGCCATAAAGAAAATTAATAATATTATTTAAAGCTTCTTTCATCTATGGACGATTTTGCGATACCATTGTCATAGTAAAGCGATTGGTTAGCAGAATATGGACCCTGATTACGCTATGATTAATATGGGCGATCCAATCTAGATTGTGTTTGCTAACTAATTTAGCTGGTTGGATTACATGCGAATTGGATTGCTTCGTTGCTTTGTTTGTACAATTATCATGTTTTCATCTAGCTATAATGCTGTAGCTTTTAGCTATTGATTACTTTGGAGGTATTGGCCAGCGCTGAGTGTTGTAGATTGAAAACTAAAACGAGCATGTACACTTAAAATTGAAGGTTCAACAAACTTACCTTAAGTGAAGTTTGACCTTAATCGAGAAGAGGTAAATATTACGATTGACGACCTTTGAGGCGCCACGGGCAAAAGTCCGCCTGCGACGCTAGAGATTGCGGGTTTGATTCCCGCCTCGGGACAAATGTTTATAGGATCTGGAGATATTTGTTCCTAGTCTTCTGGGTGCTTGTTATGCAAGTACCAATAGTAAAATATCTATCTATGTAATTATAATTATTATTAAGAGCCTGCATATCCCATTGCAGAGCAATTTGTGGGCCCTTTCCACTTTCTATCTATGTAATGTATAAGAAAATTGCTAGACAATCCACACAGCATCATCTAGCCTCAAAGTAAGCAGATTATTACATACATAGATAGAGGTTTTTTATTATTATTTACCTAGAAAACACCCAAAGTACGCAGAAAAAATATCGGCTAATCGTAAAAACATTTGTCCCTAATAAATGAAGTATATCAGTTATTATTAAGTACCTACCCATAAGACAGGGCAGGGCTAAATCATGTTGTGTGAGTTGTTAAGTATTATAATTATTACCTTCCAAGGACAGTTATGCAATCGCATAAGTGATGATGGCCATTCTTAATTAATTAAATCTACTTGGAAACCGTAGAAATCGGTAGACACCGATAAATAACTGTAGATATATTCAATGTGCATCTATTTGAGTTTCAGTTTGAGGCGCGCACGGAATTCGAAACAACCCAACTACTGAGCAAGGTTACGTTTAAGTTACGAGAAGGAATGTTTTGATTAACGTCGAGAATTTAATGTTCGTCGGAATTCTTGTCAGGTAAATAATATTCCGAAGTACCTGCAAATATTAGTTCTAGATTAATAATCGTAACGTAGGTATTATTTAACTAAGTGGCTGATAGTGACGCGGCCCGTCCGCCGATAAGTACAGATCTAATGTGCATTTAAATATGTTAACAAATTTTGATATATTTAAAACTGACAGAATTGCTATTTTAAACTGTCATTGTAAAATGTATGTGGTATCGCGTTTGCCACTCGCCTCGCCGCAATCTAGCTACTCGTTGATTGACAATTACTTACCGCAAGCTTCAAAAGGGTGGTCTGCGCAGCGAACCGTCGTCGCCGCTGAGATTGCTTGTTTGAAACAACTTGTATGCGAAATGCTCGGCACAGACCACGGCAACCGAAATTCGAATGAGTATATCATCAGGCAAGCTGAAGACAGGGCGCTATGGCGCTCATTAGGGGAGGCCTATGTCCAGCAGTGGACTAATATAGGCTGATGATGATGATGATGATGATATCATCATGTACCGAAAGTAAAATCGGCAACAATAATGGAAGGAAACGAATTGTTTGACTACAAAATATTGTTCAAATTGGTAACGAAAGTCGCTAATTTAAGCGCACTACTTTAATTTAAATTGCTATACATTTCCTTACGAATATTAGAAAAACAAATTTATATACCGGCGGGCCGGACCGGTACAAATTTATAAATGTAAACGTTCTCATAAAGTATTCTTTTTTCAATTTCACTAACAATGTTTCGTATAATAAATTTTTAAAGCTCAAGTATTTTAATTTAGCCTTCAGGAGATTGAAAATGAGATGAAAATGCGTCATGAATATTAAAAAGCTTTGTACCTAATTTTCTTACAGTATTTATAATTGAAAAAATTGAGCTAACTGCATAGCTCAATTTTTTCAATTATAAATACTAGTTCTAATATTCTAATATTGTGTGCTGCAGGGGGCGCCGCTGGCCGCCCCCGGTAGATATCCTTTAGTTGCCTCTTACGACCCGCGCGGGAAGAATTGGGGTTAGGCAAATTCTAAGCAGGCACCACACAGTTGACATAAAATACAAGTAGTAAGCATTAACATCTTGACATTTTTGTTGAGAATGCCAAAATTTTAAGTACAATATTTCAAACGCATCTTCAACAACTTTGCGTGCTCGCGATAACCATAATAGCGAGCATTATAATTTTTTCTTCAAAGTAAACGTCTTCTTCTTCTTGAAAAAATATGTGGCATTTTTGTGTCAGTCCCACGTACTGGTTTGTTGTTTGGAATTTTTAAAGTATTTCTTTCAATTGCTCTTCCTAACCTTGATGACCGAAGAATTCCTCTGGCACGGTTTTTTCCATAAGCGCCTATAACCACAACTGCGAATAAAAAAATAATAGAAAATTGTTTTATGGCTGTAGGTGACGAAATTGAAATACAACTGGTGTTACTACGATGTTTCCAGTCCATTGCAGTGTGGGAAATTCCATCTGCTTTCTATAAATCATTCTAAAATACTTCTCTGTTGAATTTTCTTTTGTCTTACTGTAGTGTATAAGTAGTTGTGACCTTTTTATATCAAAATGAGTCTCACTTGTGCGCTGCGACGTCCCAGACTGAAAGGTTCCAGAAGGCGAACGGACAAGTGGTTAAACAATTCAGCTAATTCTAGTCGGGCTGAAATTTTGCATTGATGTTATTCTGGACATACGGGCTACTTTTATCCGGGTATAGCACGTATGATAGGGCAGAATCTAGTAATATTTAAATAAACTTAGATTGAAAAACAAATGGAAGTTTTCCATTCTTTGTGACAAATCGGTTTATAATAATTTGAGACGTCTGGATCTGACATCTAGTACCTATATTTTTTTGGAAAACATATATTAAAAAACAAATGGAAGACTTATATTCTTATTGGTTAATCTATAATAATATCTGAGACGTCTTAAGGAGATATTTTGTCAGGATGAATTATGTAGAGGCACTAAACCTGTTAGCCTTTTTTCTGACATCCTTGCCCTCAGCCAAGTTTTTACGCGACGCAACGTAAAAAATCTTTTTGAAAGCATAGTATTTATCTTGGGTTTTTTATCAGTTATAACACAACCTGGAAGTACACAATTTAAATGTTCTTTAAGCTCCCGTCTACGCTTTGATACTCAAAACTCATCTAAATCTCATATACCTCAGCGGAAGAGGGAACGCCCAATAAATCAGAATAAAATTCCGAAACCTTATATAGATCTTGAAAATCGTAAACATGAAGGTCATCCGTGTATTCGGATTTCAGCATAAACATGCCTAATCCAAACGTCTCGACAGAATGTCTTTTAAATTTGTTTTCATGTTGTCGAGCAAGACAGTTTAAACAAGCTTTCTATAATATTCTTCGTCATTTCTAACGAGATTTCCACGAAGTTGTTTTAATGTTGTCGTGCAATGGTATTTAAGCAATCCTTCTCTAACATTCTATTTATAATATTTTTCGTCATTTCCACGGTTCAGCCGAGGTAGTACGTGGCGCTCTTATAATGGTTTTAATTTTCAGCGATGTATTCCACGAAGTTTCTAACGAGGCACCGTACGTGCGCTCTTATACGGTTTTTAATTTTTCAGCTAGGTATTGCACTCTGTCAAATATGAGATAAACATTTTCTTTTACCTTTTTCTGTTTACGTTGCAGGACGTTCATTGTATCCGTTTGTATATCTGAGTCTCTCTTATAATACAGTTTTGTAGGTTTCAACTTAGCGAATTAGTTGCACCTGATAATTAAAATACCAATTACCACCACCAAAGTAAAACTGGTAACCTCACAGGCTCAGATGGCCAGTCAATTTTCACAAATTTAGACGTCACTGATTTCAGAAATTGTCCAGTTCACGACAAACCTATCAACAATTCGCCGATGCAATTACGAAGGTTTTGTCCTCGAATACGGTCCTAAGCAATTCCCTATACATATATCTCTATATATATCTCTATATATTCACTCTTTGGTTCTAAGGGTACCACTCTATAGGAAAAGATGGAACTTATGCAAATCAACTAACTTCGCGGCCACCTTCTGTATTACTATCTGATATTCAGTTATATTTGAGTCTTTTACAAACATCATTTTGGGTTTTTTTTCATAAAATAAAAAGGTTTCGTAAAACCATAACTAAAACTATCAATTGGCATTCAAAAAACATGGCAGAATAATATAAACTATACACAAGTTGCCTGAACCTGTCGGACCGTCCATCACACGCGGATTTTACATTGCATTTGTAAAACATTTCATAAGGCGTAATTTCCAAAAACCCCTCATCTTCAGTTTCTAAGAAACTGCTGGACCTAATTCTAATTATTAAAAGTAAGAGAGGTATTGAATTTGTGCCATGAAATAAAAACTCGATGGCTGCGAATGCTAAAAAGAAAAAAAAACTTTCTTTACGTAACAGATTAAAATTTCAAGATTTTTATGTATAGTTTCTTTTTATGACCATTTGTGTTACTTTTTCTTTTAGATCGTGAAGTTTCTTTTTTTTCGAATGCTCGTAAAATATATTCTGGCAGTCTTATTTCCATTTCGAATTTTAAATTTCAGGGAGCTGACAAAGAAAGTAGAAACTATTCAATTAATTTTTATTTTAGTCTTCCAAAATTCAACATATTTCTGGACCCTCTCTATCTCTTTAAAACTGTCCAAACAAAAAATATGCACATTTTTGTCTGTGTAACGTGGCGGAGGAAAATACATCATGTGGTTAAAACAAAGACATTTAAACTACACCTGCTCCGAAAGTTTCTTATTCCTTTCCAAGCTTGAGGTAGAAAGTACGTCATTGCAGACGTACTAAAATGCGGGAGGTAAAACTCTATGAAATTTCATTTACGCGTTTAGCGGGAGAGAAAATTGTATGGAAATCCATTTGCAAAGTGTTATTTTTTTTCTGAATTATCAGCCAGTAGTTATGGATAACCATACTACTGGCACGTTTGACCGACTTATTATGAAAATAATTTCTTAATAAGTAGGACAAACGACAAAAAGTTTTTACTCCGAATCCGCCATAATTATGATATCATCCTCTTCCGTCTTCGTCGGAAGCATAATTCAAAAAAACAACCACGTGAAAATCGTGCATGTTTATTACTCACATTGAATTTACAATTTGAATTTACTCGAGTGAATTTGAATAATCTAAAACGATGATTTTCCTCGAAGGTGTAGTAAAAAGCACTTTTATCACTCGGGAGAAAGTGCGATGCCTACCTCGTTTGTTTTAAAGGACACTTGAAAATGACACACTCAATAGGACTTGGGGACTTTCTCGCCTAGATGTACAATGTTCTATTCCAGAGTTTGAACTTCGGGCTTCCCGGCAATATTGACCCGTCAGCGTCTTTGTTCGTAAAGGAGCTTTACACAACAAAGTCGGCAGACTGCCGATATGTTAACAAAACACTATCGGCTGCCTACAATATTCAGGGTTATTCCTGTTTTCCCCCTTGACAAATACCCGTTTCCCTCTTGAGAGAAAACCAAAGAGAAGCAATAACAACTTCAGTACTCAAGAGTAAAATCAATTTTTATTTTGTATCTTGACAGCATGTAAAAAATCTGTATGATACAGACAAAATGTCGCACCAACCGACAAGTTCACAATAGAATAGAAATGATAGAAAATAATTTATTGCCTTAATTTACAAAAACACATAAAATAAGACTTATACCTACTTAGATAGAACAAATAAACTAAGACAAAGGAGTAAACTCAGCATTTTGCTGTAATGCATTTATATACAAGCAGCCCTGTTTTTTAATTTACTCCTCTCGGATAGTTGTCAGAGTTTAATGTGATAGCGGGATTATATCGATCAATACTTAAACAAGAACAAAATTTAAAAATTTATAAACCCCCGACAGATTTTCATGAAACATAGCTAAGAACACTCGGGACAAAATGATCTGTGGCACGAAAACAACTAAACGAAAATCGGTTTATCCGTTTGGGAGCGACGATACCACAGACAGATACACAGATACACAGACAGACACGTTAAACTAATAACACCCCTCTCTTTTTGCGTCGGGGTTTAAAAATAGAACAACCTAGAGTACCTAACAGTGAGTAGAAATTGCTACAAAGGTACAATTAAATTAAATGCACGACACGGAAATATTATTACGTATTTACAAATTCATGGTGTGTGATGTAGGTACGTTGTGCATGTGTGTTTGAATGTTGGTTGTACAATGTTTTGTCAACTAATCGGCGGCCACTACTTTGGTGTGTAGACCCCATCAGCTTTACCTAAGATGAATTGTGACGGATTCTTGCTTATAATAGCTTTCATCCCTCAAAGCTTAGGGAGCGTGCACCCCTATTTGATTGTTGACGCGTCAGTTTTATTTCGTATAACTTTAATTCTATGGATTGTACACAGGTTTTTACTGCATAACTGTAGAGAATACCCTTGAAACAAAGTAATTAATCATTTCGAATGGAATTAGATATAGATTTCAAGCCACTTGTGATCCTTAGAATCTGGTGATAAGGTTTATATTGGCCTGAGACGTCGGGCCCGCGTAATCCCTGACGGTATGAAAAATGTTTCGGTCCGCTCCGGGTTTCAAAAGCCTTCGCAATTTAATAGAAACATCACCGTGTAAAGCATAAGAAGTGGTTATAGAATTGATTGGAACGTACAAAGAGGCTGCCATTGCGATACAATTGCGCGTAATTGGTTTTATACCTACGCAATTTAAATCTTTCCACGACCCAAGTGCTTCAATCTGTCTTCTCAGTATTTCAATCAGCATTCCCAATTGATCGACTATTCATTATAAGCTGAATCACTTCAGTAAAAAGCTCAATTATTGCGTACCGTTTAATCACCCTACCGCCCACGATGTTAATGAAATTCAGCGAAATGGTGTTATCTGGTTTCCATAATTTTATTTTCTAGCCGTCTGCTCTCATTCCTACAGCAGAATAGGGAATTTCACTTCAATTAAGGTATCATTTTGATAATAATATAACCCGTCAGGGTTTACAGCTCTCAGGATCAACGAATAGCCTGCGTTTTCATAATAGAGCTGTTAGACTTTTTCTCGGCTTTTTAAATTGCAGCTCCTTGGCATCTTTCTAGATGTTTATATTCGGCGGAGTCGCCTCAATGTGGTCTGTATCACCATTTTTTTCTCTACCTATCTGGATTTTATTATAAAGTAAGATGTCAGGCAGGAAGGAGTAGCTTATTAAATTTACTCAAAATTTCGAGTAAATTGTTAGGTAGGTACCTAAACTAAGATTTTGAAGGGGGGTTTCACAACTCCCGAAGCCCCCTCTACCCAAAGGACCCGCGCCTGAGTGTAGAAATGAATAATCACCTTAGATTATTTATTTTTGCACACATATTGCCTTATCCATCAGATAATTGATTCTCCTAATCTGAAGCTTAACTCCAAAGTCCGTACTGTAAACGCGTTATCAGGTACTTATTTGAAACATTATCTCATTTTTTAAAAAACAATATTAAATACGTAACATTCACGACCACCCCACGTAACCTGTACCTGCTAAATATGTGTACTCAGCCGAAAGGGGTGATTCCGGGCATAACACACTATCTCCCTCCCCTGCAGCACAAAAATGGGCTTAAACTCTTAACCTTAAGATACATTTTACAGTGACAGTATATATTTTATTTGGCAGCAAATAATTTATAAACAGCCAGTGCGAAATAAGCGAGCTTACCGCAACCCAGTCACTCGTTGGTTGACGCCTTGCTTACCGCAAGCTTCAAGCGGGTTGCCGCATAAAAATAAGTATTCAAATTTTGGGCTTGTACTCGTTATCTTTAGGCCGCCTTTACACTTGTAAGTTACTTTCGTAATATTTATGTAACTTACCTACGGTTGCATTTACACTTAATTATAAACTTACAGTAAATAATGCTCACGTAATTTTTGAGAGATTAAACTTGCATAAGTTAGTACACACCCATTTACATTAAATCAGTAATAAAAATGCCTTCTCATAGACGCCACGTTCAAGCGGCTGTTGCATATATAATTTTATCCAATAAAAGGCGACAGAAAAATAATACCTCCTGAAAGAAAATGCTGGCTAAATGGAAAACCTTGGTTAAAAAAAATAATGGCACAAGGTGCGTTTGAAAATCATTTGAAGAAAATGAAAATGGAAGACCGATACGGATTTTTCAATTTTATAAGAATGAATGCTACAAGTTTTGAATTTCTTTTAGAATAAGTTGCACCAATAATTAAAAAAAAGGATACACATTTGCGACAGCCAATTTCACCAGCTGAGAAGCTTGAATTTCGTTTTGTAAGTTCTCAACTTATCAATTTAGTTCGGTAAGCTGCGAGTCGCTTCCGTAAACAAACTCAAACACGTTTAGACTTGTAATTTGCAAATTTACGAAAAGGATTATTTAGTAAAAAATTACAGTAAGCCACTAACAACGAGTGTTTACACTGGAAAATTTATGGTAAGTGGCTTACGTAAGTGACTTACGTATCTAAGTAAAACTTACAGATGTAATGGTGGCCGATACATTAATAAAATAAGACAAAATTAAAATTTTAAAAAACCCGTCGACGTTTATTGGCTGGACAGATTTTCATGAAACACTCGGGATAAAATTATCTATGACACAAAAAAAACTAAACGGTTCATCCGTTTGGGAGCTACGATACCACAGACAGATACACAGATACACATATACACCGACAGACACGCCAAACTTTTTGCGTAAGGGGTTAATGACTTACAGCAAGCTCCAAGCTTCAGTGGCTTGCGAGTCTGTTATTTGATGCCGTCAATTTGAACATTACGAGTAAAAGCCTCATTTCTGTGCTGTGCGGTAGTGAAAAAACCTTAATGGTTGCCGAGCGTGCGCGGGCAGCGAGCTTGCTGCTAGCAGTCGAAAAAAATTCATAGCCAAAAGCCTAAGTGCAGGTTCACATTAGGTCCGACCGACAGTTTTACCGAAACGACAAGGGTGACGTATGCATTATTGGTATATGTATTTAAGGCGTATACCCGACCCAAATCAGCGCCACCACCTATTTTATCTCAATGTTACACGAAGGAAATTTCAAAAAGTTTATTTTTTTGGCCACGGTGGCCAAAACGAACATCTCTGCCTACACTACACAAAATAAAACTTTTACAGGGGCGTTAAAAATAAGCTTATGATAGGTATCACAGACTGCAAGTACGATTTTTGAAAATTCCGCTGTAATAGCGCTGTTTACATTATGGTGAGTCGACAAAACTTTTATTTCATTGATTTTTTTCCAGTAAACTGTCGGTCCGACCAAATGTTAATTTGCTCTGAGGATACTTTATATCCGGATTTTGTACCAGAGAATAGTCCGGATATATGGTAGCACGAAAGCCGCAGACAGAAGTTTATAGTGTTCGTCTAGTACGCTTATATTGTTCGTGTACTCGTAGTACGTTTATTTTCAGCATGTCGAATTTTTATTTGGTTTCCCAACGTTCTCACGATTCCATCAATCAATGTACAACTTTTTTATTTATTTGAGTCTGGCTGTATAGGGAAAATGTCTCGCTTTTCTATTTCCACATATCACGATAGTGTTTTTGAAATAAAATCGTTGTATTTTTAACGATGAAAATTTTAACTAATATTTACTATTGAAGCAGTTGATCTGATTGTACACAAGAACACACACAACTTCACAAATGTATTTATGTAAATTCCTATAGATCACGGGCTGTTTTATATAACATTAACATCAGACATTATAGAATTAACCTATAGGCTCTATGTTCAGATGGAACGTAAAGTTTCATTAAGTGTACTCACATAATATTATCATCGCCTTAGGGTTAAAAAACCTCTTATCATGTTATACTGGATTCTAAATAAATAAACAAGTCAGAGCCGAGTTGACCTTAGCTAATTTCAAAATTTTCGTTTACCATAAACGCTTGTTTGATGATCTCAAATGAAATCAAAAACTCTTTACTACCATAAATACAATAAATGTAAACTTATAAATCTGCAGAATCTGTACATCGGCGTCGTATTGAATAGTTCTTACGGGTTCTTCTGCAAAGTGATGTCCTAATAAGTTAGGTAATAAAACGCTGTATGCTTTCATTGTTTTAAAACAATTATCTTATGACGTAGTAATTTGCACATTAGTTGTTTTTAAAATATGATCTCCTCACTCTTTCCGCAGTTTTGTTGCAACTAGTCAACTTGTTCTTTTCATAGCCGTCAAAAACTACGATCACATTCGTACCATAGTTGCGTTTCATGAATTGAACATAGGTGAAATAAATGTGTTTGAAATCCTATCATTTGTCACCAAACGCGATGAAGAAGATGGCCACCATCAATTACATTGTGAACCTGATCATTTCTGAAAGATTTTTCTACTGGCTGTTGAGTTCATACAATGCGGTTTTGACGTGACAACGTCTTATAAATTGGTTTGCCGGGTGACACTTCAAGAAACTGCGTTACGCTCCGCTCACGTTATGCGCTCACAATGAGAGCGAGTGAGAGGCACGCGTCCCTTCCACTCGGGCATGGTTAGCCCGCCTAAGAGCGAGAGAGACAGACATAAAAGTGAAAGTGAACTAACATCTTCTCACACATGTATGAAGTGTTTTTTTGAAGTCGTTGTCACGTAAAACTTTCGCCCGTATACCGACTTTACAGGCAACCAATATTTTTTTTTTAGTTTCGCGCTTTTTGTATTCATCAAAAAGTGTTGTTGGTTGTGGAGTAAGCTCGTAATTCAGATAATCTTTTCAGCTTATGACAGAGTAATGACCTTTTCTTTGCTCAATTTTGAGATTTAAAACAATTTTTATTAAAATTTCGGTAATCTTAATAAAACCTAGAAACGTTCAAAATATGCCTATAAGCAAAAAATCACAAGTAGCATCCAGGTTCGGTTCATGTTAAAAAACGTTTTGAAAATGTATTTGGCT
Organism: Eupithecia subfuscata; assembly: GCA_963564075.1. Lineage (NCBI taxonomy): Eukaryota > Metazoa > Arthropoda > Insecta > Lepidoptera > Geometridae > Eupithecia > Eupithecia subfuscata. The sequence goes on from OY751095.1 coordinate 18,593,161, forward strand.
TAGTATTACTCCGTCATTCATCCAAAATCGAAGATTCTAAATGATCTATAGTCACAGATACGAGTACATCTGTCATGTTTCACCAGAATCCCTGGAAATGGATTTAATGCAACCTTCTGCACACAAACTTCTATAAATAGCTAATTACTCAGTCATTACTCATTTAAAATCGGGGATTCTAAATTATCTGTAATCACAGATATATCTATCATGTTTCACCAGAGTACCAGAAACCTACCCCGGAAATGGATTTAATGCAAACTTCTCCATACAAAACTTCTATATTGACTGAACTAGTGTTTCTGTATTTATCGAGTTAGATCGTTTGACAGTTGGAAACCTCGCTCCCCACTCTCACAAAGTTATCTGAAATTCATAATACATTATCGAGGCGACCACAGCGAGTTACCCTACATTGTATGTGCATGTAGAATGGCTTTTGCATGCGGCTTTAGTAATAATAGCTTTATGAAATAATGGCTTATAGAGGAAAGTAATTGACCTTCTATTACTAAATTCTGCGTTCATCTTTTTGCACACAGTTTAAATATAATATTTTATCATCTACATCTTTAGCATATGCTACTCCACTGTTAAACGTAGCTCTGCTCCACTGATAAGCGCCTTATGTTTTATAATGCTTATCTACGACTCAACCCGTATTAAAAGTCTGTCATATAAGCAATGGCTAAAGTTTGACGCACATCTATTTAGAAAACACCAATACAGCACAGAACAAAAATGTGCAATAAAATATGGGCATGAATTTTATATTCACGGCATCAGATGACAGACAGCTAGCGGACCACTCGTTTTAAGCTTATGGAAAGCCATTTTGTCTCTTTAAAATGTATCTGACGATAACAAGTTTAAGCTAAGCCCTAAATTGAATGCATGTTTTTTGTGCTGTATGGTAGTGGCCACACGGCACGGCAATCTGAAGACAGGGCGCTATGGCACTGATTAGGGTAGGTCTATGTCCAGCTGTGGACTAATATATTATATCGGTTGATGATGACGATGATGTAGTAGTAGCGATATTGGATTAAACTAACATATTCATGGCCCAAGAAGCAGATGCCGGTCTTCTTCCCCGTAACACGGAGGCTGGGCAGTGAATGCGTTAATGAGCGCAGACCTTTACCCGTAGGCTGCCCTCAAGATATGCAGTCGCTTATCTTATTCCGGGTCGACGGAAGAAAACAGACGACGCTAACTCCTAAACACTTAAAACGCCTTTCAGATTTGAGTCGTGTTTTGTGACTGTTTCTTTCTTTAGTAATAAACTTAGTAGTTAATACCTATGTAGTAAATAAACATCTTTAGTAATATTATCAAATCTCATTACATGTAAAAGTAGCTCTGTCTACAAACGGTTACCTTTTCACGACCAAACGGTCCCCGGAAAGTCCCGGAAAGGATATTATATTTATTTATTTAATTTTTAAGAGAGGCATATTATCTTTAAATACAGTATAAGTTATAAGAATCTAGCAACAAAACAGCTAATAAATAGCTTTCATGGCTAAATGACGTGTCGAAATTGGCTATCCTCTAAGAACGCATTTCTGGAAATTCGTATTCTAAGGAAGTTAAAATGGGGTCAAACTTCATTTTTATAATAACTTCAGAACCGTAACTGTTGGCCCGTCCAAATTTGTAGCGTAAAAAGATGACTTAAAATAAACAGGCAAGTGTTTCAGGGTTATTAGAAATTCACACACTAAAAGTCAATGGTGTGGAGTCAAAGTTACGCGACTCACTGACATATCACGAAATCTAAAGAGCTAGACGAGCTATGAGGCTGAAATTATGAACTTTTTATACCTCGGATTCCCCTTATTCCATCAGATTATGAGATTAGTTTCAAACGAATACAATTTCCAGTTAAAGTTTCCTACGCCATAACAATCAACAAAACGCAAGGTCAAAAGATTAAAAATGGTGTCCATTTACGCAGTGATTGTTTCTCTCATGGCCTAACTCTGTGTAGCGTATTCCAGAGTTAGCTTGCCACATAGCCTATACACTCTGCAACCCGACAAATAGACTAGGAATTTGGTATACAGAAAAGTATTAGACCATCGAGGCTAGGTAAATTGTTGCCAATTCAGAAGTCCCCAAAACTAAACTAAACTTATTTGACAGTACATAAAACATATCGTCTCTTGTTTAACGATCGAATTAAAATTGATAAATAATAATAATAAATAACAAATAAGTAATGCTGGACAATTCACACAGCATTATCTAGCCCCTAGCTAGGCAGAGCTTGTGTTATGGGTACTAGATAACTGATATACCTAATAATACACTACAGATATTTTTTTATTATACATAGAAAACATCCAGAACACCCTGGACAAATGTCTGCAGATCGTACAAACATTTGTCCCGAGGCAGAAATCGAACCCGCAACCTCCTGTGTCGTAGGCAGACCTTCGCCCGATGCGCCACAGGGGTCGTCGGATGGCATCATTCTTAGTGTTAACAAATTAGTTAAGTTTAGTTTTGGCGACTGAATTGACATGACACCAATGACGAAACCTTATTGTTTTATTTTAAGGCACAACTTTGTAATTTTTGGGTTTATTTTTTAATAATTGAGGTCTTTCCAAATTGTAGAACACCTACATATATTAATTTATACGGTTCACGTCAATGTGTGCGCTTTGTTGTTATATTCATGGCGTAAGAAATTTTAACTGATAATTGTACTTCTGAAAAACGTTATTTTAGTATTTACAAATTTTGTCTACATATATTATTTAGGAACTTAAGGAAGTTAGTTACTTAAGGAAAAGTGTTTATAATAAATAAGCAATAAAGTCGATTGGGACCACTTTGTTTTTTTACCAAAGATAATCCTGCCATTTTATTTTTAATCTATCTATAAAAGAGAGAAATTTGACTGACTCATCAAGAGATCTCTGAAACTACTAGAGCTACGGGGCTGAAATTTTGCGTGGGAGTTCCTTTTAGAAAATAGGCACTCGCTAGGAACGGATTTTTGAAATTCGTATTCTAAGGTAGTTAAAATGGGGTCGTAATTGAATAAGTAATTTTTTAATCACGAATTCATAAATGGATAAATTGGATTTATAGGTTTTCTCATAATAACTTTAAAATCGTAAAGGATTGGTTGTAAAACTTTGGCGTTGATAGTTTACCTGGTAACCAACATTACTTGGTGTATTGTACGTATTTAATTTGCGTGGACTAAAGTCCACGCGAATGAAAATCGCGGGCGGGTCTGCTAGTCACACTAATATTATAAATGCGAAAGTTTGGATGGATGGATGGATGGATGGATGTTTGTTACCTCTTCACGCCAAAACTACTGAACGGATCGGGCTGAAATTTTGTATACAGATAATTATAATCCTGGAATCAAACATAGGATCCCATACATCAGTTCCCATGGGATAGAAATCACCTTTTAACGTTTCCATAGAAACAACGCGTGCGAAGCCGCGGGCGGCAGTTAGTAATATTATAAAGCCGAAAGTTTGTGAAATCTGAATTTCTGTTACCTAAGATCTCCAAAACTACTGAACAGATCAAGATGAAATTTGGCGTACGTTTAGAGCAAAACCTAATTTCGACAATAGGCTTCTGCCTGATAAGAATATTATACCGAAAATACGCGTGCAAGGCCGCGTCCAGAAGCTAGTTGTCTATATCGTTACATGAGTCTAGCTTGAGTTTTCGAAATCATCTTGGTAAAAGGCCCTAAATACAAAAATATATAATTTAGAATCGCCATCGTATGTTTGCATCTCTCTCGCTCGTACCGCGTCTGAAAAGCAGCCACTTAGTTGCGGTGTGCGCAACGAGCTTCATGTTACGAGTACGCTGGGTCGACGTACTTTGCAAGTTTCTCTGTCGTGGTCGGTTTTAGGGCTCCGCACGAATGAACGAAAAACGGGACTGGATATGCTGAATGCCGTGTGAATCGTCCAGCATTATTTATTTATATGATACTGAATAGATAACCTTACAGAATTACTCGTGTGTCTGTTCGCTAATCAAAGGAAGGAATCTATTGGTGGCCCATTGGTTTCTGTTCTGTTTTACTTTATCGTCGTGCAATAAAGAGTATGTTTTGTATCGTATTGAGTTGAAATTCAGGAGGTTAACACATAATGTAAATAAAATAAATAAATAATGTTGCATAATTAACACAGCGTTATCTAGCCCCGAGCTTGTGTTATCTAGCCCATAACACAAGCAGAGCTTTTGTTATGGGTAATAGATATATTCTTATTTCAATACATTAAATACATAGATATTTTTACTACACATAGAAAACATCCATCCAAGCAACAAATATCTGCAGATCGTAGGTATAAACATTTGTACCGAGGCGGGAATCAAAATCAAAAAATCAAAATCAAAAACTCTTTATTTCCATAAATACAATAAATGTACACTTAGAAAAGGTCAAAATATAAAAGTAAACACTGACACGGAAATAAAGTGACATTTTTGATTTCTGTCGCTTCGATATGTAGACTAAAGTAAAGAAGCGACGAAGAAACCTTTAGCCTGTTATTTGTTATTTTTCGAGTTGGAGCAAAACCCGTCCCAAGCTTTTTTATCCTCTAGATAATCTGATATTTTATAGTAAGCCTTTTTGCACAGCAAGGTTTTGACAATTTGTTTGAATTTATTTATTGATATTTTTTGCAACTCACTCCCGTAATCGTAATCGAGCCCGTAACCTCCTGCGTCGTAGGCGGAACTTCACCCGCTGCGCCCCAGAGGTCGTCAACCAACATGCATATCAACACGACACAATAATCTGCGTTCCAAACACGTATGTGTATAAATTAAAGAAATTTGAAATTTGTCGCTTTTGGGAAGTGAATAACACCCCCTCCCTTTTCCAAAACTACTGAGTAACTTTGAAAAAAAACCCATTAAAAACACAGATTACCTAAAAACCAAAAAGAAGTCGATACGTTCTGAACCCTCTGCGTTTAACTCGTGCTTGACCGGTTTTTACACTTCGTGAAAGTTCGGCACCCTCCGAATTTCACACTGTGTACAAAGATGGGTGGGAGGTAGGCACAGAACGGACACTGCGATTCGTTAAATAGATTTGCTACACGTTCATTCTTTACCGGGGTACTATCAAAAGTACTACAGTGCTGTAAGACTGCGCTATTTATTACTATGTTGCTTCCTTTATTCGAAGTAGGTAATTAATTAATCTATAATTTACCTCCCTACATAGTTAGACAATGCGTATTTGAAAATAATAAGTAGATGATTTTTCCTTAACGCTCCTTACTCTTTTCTTTTCGATTTTTTCGTCGTAGAGCCTTATAACCATGATAAATGTTTCCGTAATTTTAACTCACAAAAAAAAGTTAAAATGGCAAAAACATGACTTATGTACCTATGTGAGCCCATGTCGTTCTAAAAATAAAAATGCGAACTTACTAGAAAATGCAGCGGTTAGAATAAATAAAATACTTGAAGTTTTTGATATTTTGACTGCCTCTGTAAACTACAATCTGTACAATCTGTCCCATCGTCGTTGAAAATACATTTAACCTTTTGAACAGCACAGTCACCTAAACATGACCTGCACTAGCGGGTCCTCAGCACATAGGAATTTTGTTCACTTGTGCCTTGGCGTAGAGGACACAGGAATGCGTTTGTGGCGTGGCGCTCAAAAGGTTAAAAAAAGCCCATGTGTCAATCAGCACCGACTACCCGGACTGTAAGGAGCAGAACTGACTAGCTGTATTAAGCGTCCGCTCTGTACGCAAGTTTTAGCATTTTCACCCTAGTGTTCTAAATTCGGTAGTCCTTGCGACTTATCGACAATACGAATGCGGTACGCAAGCGCGATTCTGAGAAACAGCAGAAAACTCTAACCAAACGTTCTGTATTCGGAGTACAGTTTTAAGCGAACTTTGGGTGAATTCGGTACCTATACGGGCGATGTAGAGTGATGTTGGTATGTAGTGGTCGCCGAGCGTTGTGCGGTATCATGAACGAAGGATAATCCCATCTGTACTGGAAGGTAAGCCTTTTTGCGTTTTAATTACTTTATGCAGCTTCTGCGTTTACGTGTGTTAGCCTCTACGTTAAGTGAAAACCATTCACCAGCAATTTACCAGCAAAGCTATTTTTAGGTTTGCTGGTAAATTGGCTTTGCTAGTAAAGTGGTAATAATGGTAAAGCTATCTTTAGCTTTGCTGGTAAATTGGTGGTAAATAGGTTAAATCGGTTACCCAGTGTTTTCGTTTCTATCTGTAGTTCTATCGGTAGAAAATGGTGTTTCTATCTGTAGTTAAAAATAGGAGTGTGAAACGGAGACCTTTTAAGACGGGGCGCTATGGTGCTCGTTAGGGGAGGCCTATGTCCAGCAGTGGACTTATATAGGCTGGAGATGATGAAGGATGATTCAACGTGCTTTTGTATAAAATAGCCAGATAAAGCTTGAAAGCTTACTCTAGGTAGTGACCGTGGAATTTGGGGCAAGTTCGTGACGTTTTTGCGCGCTTGCGTAGTGAGGACCTTTTTTACGTATTTGTACATGAAAAACAAGATCGAACTTCGATGGAATTTCACTGATCTGTTGAGTTTTTTTTTTTGCTCGACGTACTTTTTGTCGGAAATATGTTTAACTGAGTTTTAGGTATAGCATATAGGTAGACCACACTATTGGCGTGTCTCTGTAGAACCTTGTCACAATAAGAAAACAAACGCCAAACGCAGTAACAAACGCCACTTTTGGCGTTTGTTACTGTGACATGGTTCTAAAGAGACACGCCAGTTGTGTGGTACCTTTAGTATCTAACGATTTTAAAAAAGCACCTGATTATTCCTGTTATAAAAATTTTAGGAAAACAAAACGTAACTTTTAAAATTGGGAACTGTAATCAATAATATTAAAATCAAAATATGAAGCACCAATTCACATTCTTATATGGCTAATAGTTATATAATTTTTTTAAATCTAAATTTAATCTACAATTTAAATTGGAAATTATCCAGAGTGCGAGTCTTACGCACTATAATAACAAAAACTTTAAATTTAATCTGTTGAAGATTTACAAGGAAAGCTCTGAGCTCGAAATGAAATGCTTTTCCGATTAAAGTTGGCGGACGGCGGCGCGGCGCCGAGCACCGAGTTCCGTCGAAATACAGCGGGGCATAATAGAGACAGAACCCTGCAGAAATTCTCGGTGCTAAATTTATTTCCGTGTCTTGTTGCAAGCCATCGATGCGCTGCGTGCCACAGTGCATCGTAAACAGATAACCAACTTCATAAATTACAAATTTACATTTTTCGACGCCACTCAGTAATTACCTTTGCATTGCGTTACTCAGACTACGGCATTAGCCATCGGGCTTCCACCGGGATAAAACGTCTGAGATGTCTTAAGATTTTGGCTATGGGTAAAGCCGCAGTCGGTGGCATATATGCGCGTGGGGACGCATGCGCGGATTACGGTCAACCCCAACTTCTAGCGACAATTACTCTGTGGACTGCATTCTTACGCCGTTTCGTTTTGATCAAACACGTATTGTATTCGTATAAACAACACTAATTGTATTCTAAATAGCACCTATAACGGCGCATCCAAGTTGACGTGTCAAAAATCCTAAAGGGTCCACACAAACTGTCTCAGTATTAGCATGAATCGGGTTTAAGTTACCGACCTGTAATCGCAACGCACTAAAAATAGGTCAACGAAACAAGGAGTTACCGCTCAAGCTGCAGCAACCACGATAAATTTTGGAAACGATGTGCCTTTGGATGATATTCTAAAAAAAACAATATTAAAATTAGTATAAGAAAATATTTAATCGGTGCGGTATAAAATTATCGGTGCCTACGTAATACTATTGTGTTATTTCGCGCGTCGGGTCGCTGAGAACCTTAAGAAAGCAAAACCCACGTGAGTAAAAAAAAACATCAGGCATGCTTCTCATCTCAAAATCATAAACAATATCATCAAAAGCGAAGCAGTCATCTTCTAAAGCTCACATCAAAATTGGCACATTTATTCACGCGGAGAAAATAAAGCGCTGACAGCATGAGATAGACAGTTAAAACAGTGAAAGACGATTCAACTGGCGGTCCACTTTCGAAGAATCAAACGATAGTTTTAAAACATGTATATAATAAATAAATAAAAACTTGAAAAGCACTGATTTATGAGCGGCAGCGAATTCTTTATAGACGTGTGGGAAGGGTGCCTCTTGCTCGCTGAACGGCGAATGTAATCGAACTGTAGTCTTCGATGCCAGACCTATGGCACGAGAGGCAAGAGATTTGATAGAAAACCGTATGCACTTAATATCCAACCCTAAATGACCGACTTTAGGGCCCTTAAATTCGTTACTGTCATATTAACTTCATATTAACAAACAAATTTCATATAAAAGTCAATACTTTTCCGAAAATTAAAAACTAGAGAACCTATGGAATGGGTCCTAGTTCAGATTCACAAATACAAAAAAAAACAGTATGCGGTTAATAAACAGAAATCGGTTATGTTGGAGTTCCGAGGGATAATAAAAATACAAAATAATTGTGATTCGTGAGGCGATCTACTGGGGAGGTGTTCATGGACATCCATCAGCTGAAGTGATGATGATGATAAAATAGAGTTAAAAATACTAAATACTGTGTTTTATCAAGTCTCTTGCAAATATTTCAGATGCGCTTTCAGGTTTTTGCTGTAAAGTCAAGCTACATCATGAATTTGATATAAATTAGATACATAAAATTATCCCCATTAATAGTATGACGATTTTACTATAAAAACTTTCGTAGATGGACGATAAATTATAAATAAACTAGCTGTAACCCGCGACTTCGTACGCATTACGCATACAAGCCTCTAGAACCAGTGGTTCGGGCTGTGCGTTGTCTGTCAGTCAGTCAGGTATCTACATAGTCCTTTATATATTGATGAGAAAAACAACTTCCGAAGTTCAGAAAACGATGAATGAAATGAGTGTTCATTTTGGAAGGGAAGAGGCAAGAAGGGAATTGAAGGGAATATTGCAAACGGTTGCTAAAATGCAGAGCATCTCCGTTGAAACTTTTCGTTTAAACATAATTTCAGAGAACGATGAATCAAAAGTGTGGTCGTTATCAAAGGGGAATCCAGATGTAAAATGTTGTACTTCCATTGCTAACAGTTGCTGCGGTTGCGTTTAAACTTTAGTTTTAACGTTAAAACTTGGATATAGGGAATCCCTCAGAATTTACAAAATTAAAAGCGGTTTAACATTATTTAGACCACACGCAAACTTCAACTACCTATCAATAGTAAGATGCGCTATGTATTGGAAACTGTATGGACGAAGAATCAAATGACGACACGACATTTAAAAAGTACATATTTCTTTAAGAAAATATTATAATTTCAATAGAATTCTTCATTTGAGATCTGAACGTATACAAACAGCGGTTATCGAAATTAAAAAAATTGGTAGTCGAAAGGTTGTTTTCTTATTACTAATTTTTTGTTTGTTTAGTCAACATGACATTGTGGTGATTTATAATTCATACTAACACGGGTGGCACAGATGTACCAATGTCATAATGTAAATGTACCATAATTTTTGCAAATGGAATCATATATCACTATGCTTTGACATCTATGTTGTAGACACATATGAAATTAATTGTCAATAATCCCTGGAACGATACACACCTAAAAAACCACAAAATCCGAAGAAATACCAATTTCCGGTCCGAAAGATCTCCCGTTTTAGAGAATTGAACTGGCTGTCCAGAACGCCAGATGTAACGGGGCCAGACTTTTTCTTTTTTAGCTATTTTTTCTGATTTCTTTTTTATTATTTTTGCTTGCTTTCAGTAAAATTTCCAGTATCTACTTGCCCTCCATGTCTCATGGCCGTGAGACACACTGTACCTGTATTGGTCAGTCTGTAGATTTATGTACAGGATGGTTATATCAACAACGACTGGACCTGTCTTTCTGCTGTTTATATCCTCTCGTGTCCTAATTGTAGGAGTAAAACCACTCTCATGTAGAGTCGGTTCAAATGGAATTCCGTCTCCAGGTCCAAATGGAATTCGCATTAATTCCACCCGTGGAACTTATGTTAATGGTGATGTCATTTGATGCAAATATTTTATTAAATATCTCTTTGGGATATGTTCTTGAATTAATTATACTTACGTTATAAATTTGGTACCTACAGTTAATTCAAAAAGGTCATTAAAATTATGAGGAATTTGGCGCGGATTTTGATCCTTGACATTGATTGGTACGCTAGTGAATTTGATCTTTCTCACTCATGCATATTCACGAAACATTGAAAAAAATCAGATTCAAAAACGAATATTCTGAAAATCTCTCGTTTACCACGAACTTTGCAATGCAAGTCTTGAAAGCTAACAGTGAAGAAGAAATTTCCAATTTGTAGCTAGATGACTTTCAATACAAGGTCCGTGCTTGTGTACGCGAGATTTAATCAAACTCTATATCTGACTACAACTGTAGGTACACTGATATTGGAGTACTTTTTCTCGACGAAACGGCTTAACGGATCTCAATTAAATTTGACAGGGAGATAGATAACTATCGAGTAGAAGGTCAAAGGCTACTTCGAAGTAGCCTTTGACCTTCTACTCGATAATCCTCGAGGACGCGTCAATGAATTACAATTAAGTACAAATTTTGACTTTCATCCCCTCGCCCAGGGGAAACGTATCTACTGAATTCTTGGAAAAAAAGTATCCTTTGTCCTTACTCGTAGTATGAACTCAAATTGTGCCAAGTTTCATTTGAATTCATTCAGTAGGTTTGGCGTGATGCCCGGCCAAGGAATTTGACTTTCATCGTCTCTCCCAGGGAAACCTTAGTGAATTCCGGGATAAAATCTATCCGTTCTCGTAGCATAAACTCAAATAATGCTGAGATTCATTTGAATATATTCAGTAGTTTCGTGCGCGGCCAAGACACGGACAGACAAAAATGAAATTAGTTCGTTTTGGCTTCAGCATCGTTAATAGAACGCCCTCTATTTTTTTTAATGTACATAATTCGACCTGTAACAGTTTCATTATAAGTATACCTATAGAGTCTTATTTCTACTCGGAATAATACATCTTGACATCAAATTCTAGTTAATTATATTGTAGGTATTTTCATTTTAAATAATGCAGGACAATCCACACAGCATCATCTAGCCCCAAGCTGAGCAGAGCTTGTGTTATGAGTACTAGATGACTGATATACATAATAAAAACATTACATAGATAGATATTTTCTATTATATTACATAGAAACGTCCAGAACACGCAAAACAAATATTTGTAGATCAGACAAACATTTGTCCCAAGGCGGGAATCGAACCCGCAATCTCCTGCCCCGCAGGCGGACCTTCGTCCACCGCGCCACCTCGGTCGTCCGTCGTCAATTGTATCAATAGTGTTGATACAATTAAAATGATAATACCTGTGTGGTACGACTAGTGAACTAGAAAGTATATTTCTGTACCAGCTCAATAATATTCTCTGAGTATGGATACTGTGGATGAAACTGTGGCAAAGCCAATAAGCCAATAGGGATTCTACCTTTTTCAATGAAAGCAAATAAAAATTAAATGTTGTTGGATAGAGCCGGATGAAACGTTTGGTTTTCAATTTATTATTCGTGTCGGTTCGACGAGGGTTCTTTGAAAAAAAAACAGTGGAAATTCCGGGAAATCAGTTGATGGATTTAGTGCATCGTTTTTTATACGATTTATGGACCGAACTACGCTGGGTCGGGTTATTTGGTTGTAATTGGTTTTTGATTGGAAATTAAGAGTTTAAAGAACTACTGGTACCTTCTGGTAGACAAAGGCTAGGAAGAAGAAGAAATAAAAATTCTTTGCTTGATATTTAATCGCAGGGGGACTGAGTAGTCATGCGATCGAAAGTTAAGATGCAGAAAAATTGCCAAAGTGGAAACGAGTGACAGTGTATTGAAGAAGAGGGGGGCCTTATAGAAACTTTTAACTAACCAAACAAATACCAGGCAGTTCAGTTTACGGCCTAATACAGCCTTGTTCTATTTTGTAAATGAGGTACCAAGCTCTGACCGGATTCAAGATGGCTTGCTACGAATACGTTGTCTATGGCCGGTTTTTAAGTTTCGTCCGCATCGTTCAGAAACGCCGCTAAATATTTTTCGGATGTTACGGTTTTATTTTGTAATACATTTTGTGAGAAAAATAATTAATTTTAATAAAATGTGAATATTTATCCACAAAGAAAACTACATTCAACTAATACATATAAATTACAACTAGTATTTACAATTGAAACAATTGAGATAACTGCAGACAGTTTGCAAACAATCTACATGTAGCTCAACTGAAAAAAGTATAAAGTGTTGAATATCATACAATGAATGTTGTTTTAGGAATTTCATTACCTTCAGTATGTACTTATAACGGTATAAATTATACATAATGCTCCCTACAAAACTTTAGATATTTCCATTTTAATGCACCGGCGCCATACTCCGCCGTTCTCACACCGGACTTCTGGAATTTGCACCACAGAAGTGCAAATTCGTGCTAAGTACTTAATATGATTTCTTAGTTTAACAAAATGATAACGTTACTAGTTTTCTTATCGGAACGTCATTCGTCGTAGTTAACCATACCGCCACTATGGCGGGAAGTTCCTCGTTTTTAACTTTTGTTTATCCACTGAAAATCTAAAAGTGATGACATTCTGTAATCATTTTTAGTAAGTGTCGTGTAGAGCTTGGTAGTAATAGTTTAAATGGTGTTCAGTATAGAATGGCGGAAGAATTTTAGATTTCGATATTTAGGGTCGTTTTTTGTTTCAGTTAGGTATCTATTCAATTTACTAGGTATCTATTTACAATGCACTCCCACAAATAAATAGCGACAAACCCCAAAGATAAATCAATAAATACAATATGTGTTAAAACCAAGAATCCAAAACAATTCACCAAAAGCTCAATTGTCGCAGCGTAAACGGAATGGTTTGATTTGACCGATAAAACATGGACAGAAATGTCAAATGGGCACTCGTAATACGGTATTTCCAGCCAATTTTCGTTCAGAAGTCAGCCAAGTGTCACTTGACCGCTGACTGGCTGGTATTACAAGTTTATTTTACCAAAATGGCGGGCAGTTCAGTGTACGGCGTACATTGCCTGGAATTTTACGTTTATAATAATCCCCGATAGGAGAGAATATAAACGCGCGGATTAATAATAAACAATCTCCCACTATTCATAGCTATTAACGCGGTGGAGCATTGTCTTATTCAATGTAGAAAATTCATTGTGTTGCTCACGACATACGTGATTGCTATATTAATTACTATATTGAAAGGTGATCGGTTCTGATAATTAATACCAGAGTCTGATAGTTATTTTAGAAATTGTTGTACGTAGATTAAGTTCCAAGTTTGATTATGGGCAGATGCTGTTTAGGGCAGATTCGTTTGATAGCAGTTTCATTTCATATTAATTTTAGAGTCTAGTAGATGGTTTTGTTTTGATTTGCGGCTACATGACGCTGGATGTTACCTCGCCTCTCTTTTTTATTTTTCAAATATCATACGCTCGTAAATAGATTGTACTCGGGGTATTAAGGGTTTTGTGAATTTTAGCTAAACACACACACAAAAACACAAACCACGTGATTAAAACTTCTTGTACCTTGACTATTTTCTTTATTGCTTTAGTTGCAATAACATTTTATTAACGTAGAAACTGTTTGCAGGATATTCCTGCAGTCTTCGTACATTGAAATACTTTCCTACCTTTTTACTACACATTGCTACGCCACGTCGTCGTCGTAGCGACTTCGTAGCGCGGTATGTCGTTCGAAGCTAAATTATTTTGCTATGCCGTAAGAGACAGTGCTTTGCTACTGCGACAAATTCAACAAAAAAATCTCTTTTATAGCTTAGTGTTGAGAAACTGTAACAAAAGTTTAGAAGATTATGTTTTAAGTATAATTATTTTAGCTACTTACGATCGGATCCTATGACAGTAAAATTACCGCAGATTGTTACTAATTCGATAACGACAATCACATGTGCCTATAACAGTGACAGCGGTACTACAAAAAAGTTAGACGTCTGTTGAGCGCGTGTAGAGATATAACAAAAGCGTTGCCACAAAACTGCATTTTACGACGGTTTACAGTCAGACACAGCTTAGACATAGTTCAAACGAGAGATAAACTATTGTTAAACCCTTGTCTAACTGTTTAAACACTGTTTAGCTAAACGCTTGTTAGACCAGTGTCTACCATGGTTTTTGTAGTACCGCTGTGAATGTTTAAAAATTATTTATCTCTGTGAGAGTATAAAATAAACATTAAGACAAGTCAATTATTATTAATTACATAGATAATAGAAATATTAATTAGAATCTATAACAGTTCGGAGTAAAATTACGATAATGAACGGATCAGTTTTAGATTTTGGTTACACTGCCTCCACTGTGCGGTTACCAGAGAACTTTGCTTTGACCCATGCAGGTCGAAACCAAGGCTTTCTGTTATTAGAGCCCCTTTCTGGTTCAATTCAGCGCCTCGGGGATAGTCGAAAGTTAAAGACTATCCGCCTATCCCGTACTCAGTGTTAACCAGAGATTTAAGTACAATGCGAATGACAATCGCTAACTCAGTAGAGTTTTACGGGGAATGGTCTCAAGCAACCCAAATGTACTGCCCGAATACGGGTTGGTACACGAAATACCTAACCTACCTCACTCTATACTCCACGCGAGGAGGACCCTAGAACCCTACTACTTCCGTAAACGTAGTGGATCCATATTCCAGGCCAACCGTAGATCTATCTATCGTCTAGCAAGAGCTATGGGACTCGAACGTTGTGTTGTGTAGTAGTAACTCAGATTCTTTTTTTCTTTTTTTTTTTTCTAGCGCTCTATTAGGATTTCCTCGAATATTATATTTAATACAAGATTCTCTTTAAGATTTTGTTCTTTCGGCCTGACGCTTCGAACCTATTTACTGTTCAGAATATCCTTCCAGTGTGACAAGCTACATCAGAGAGTGTTAATTGTTTCTATACAACCCAATGATTATCATATTTAAATTCATTTGGTTCCTATTATTTAATAATCAAAAATAAACAAAAAAAATTATTTCTCGGTCAACGAGTTAGGTATGTACATAATGTAGGTAGTTAGTGTAGTTTCAGGATTGTTTTTGTGTAGTCATTATCAAAACAAAAAACTATGCTACAAAAAAAAATCCCTATAAAATAACTATTGCTATTATTGTATAAATATTTGAACCAGTAATAATTGCAAACTAGTATTTTGTACAATAAAAAATAAATGCATGAACACAGAACATTATAAAAACGATAACCTCTCTCGATTCATGAATTTAGAACAATGTCAAAATCGTAACATAGGTAAACCAAAGTCATTTTCAACGCTGATTACTTGAGGATAGGGGCTAAAAGCACATAAAAGTGGAAAATGCCATAAATAAAATACGGAATCCCGTCGTTTTCTGAGTCTTGGACGTGTGATTTTTGCAATTTTACTAAGCAAGCTTTTTGTGTCCAAAATGTTAAATGGGATGTCTTTTGATACAGACGGTTTCAGAACAATTAGTAGGTACAATAAAAACAATTACCAGGTAGTTCCAGTCGTTCTCAGGGTACGTTTACCAACGACCAGCATTTCATTTTATCAACATAAAAGAGATCGTAATTAGGTCACAGCTCGCTTGTTAATTATGATTGGATCACTTGATCCGTTAAAGCCAGAAAATATTTAATAAGGACTGCACTGCGGCCGGCAGGCTTGGCAACCAGCTAATTAAAACTAAATTAAAACCGTCACTAAAAATATGATAATAATGCTGGACAATTCACAATGAAATTCAGCCCACACATTCAGAGACCAATTCGTTTACTACCGCAAATGTAGAAGTAAGGAAGTAAGTATGAGTTTTGTATATTTTACGAAAACTCTAACAGTTTACGATTCTTTCCATACATTTTGCCATTTGTACCGGATACTGAGAAGAAGTGTTTTTCGTAGTATGACGGAGATCAAATGGTTTTATATTAACTCTATTATATTTTACGAAAGATTATGAACGATTTGTTGCATTTTTGCAATACGAGTCTCATCTTTTCCAAGTAAGAGGTAGTAAACCGTCACGTACTCGAAAAGTTTTCCTGTTTAAGTATTTTGCAAAGTCATACTAGACGTACTCGGAAATAAATACCGCTGAATATGCCGCATAGAATATTGACTGCAATGCGTATACCGACGCGACATCCGGTATAATTAAAATTAGGTCGTCACGCTATGCTTATTAGATCCATTTTCATTGTCATCGGAAAATAGATCTAATTAACTGCTTGTTTTCACTATTGTTTGTGTCCAGTTTACAAAGAATAGAAAATATACCCCCCTTAAAAGTATACTGGTTAGCTTATTTTTAAAGTTTTTCGTAATGTTGTGAGCCCCGTTTGCTTAAGGATTCTAAAATATAATTATATTGGATGTATTTGTATGATTTGGCTGATTATGAGCTCCTGGATTCAAATCCCCGGTCGGCCCAAAAACCCAAGGAAAACTCACAGTTGCAGCTCGGAGTCAGCAAGAGAGAGAGAGTGCACCTGTGTTTGCGCACACATTTGTGCACTATAATATGTCCTGCACATCTGACTAGTCTCCGATGAGACTGGCTGCCGCGGTCGAAAGTCGACTATGAGGACTTTATTATGATTTGACAACTCACGTACCTACCTACTGTATTAAGGGCGCTTATGTATTCTAATGTATAACCTATCTTCATATACTACAATCTAGCACTCACCCTTAGGTACACCTTCGCTCGTTGTTGACTTACATTATTTCCTGTGTTCAGATCAGACAGTCATAGAGGGACAAAGAAAAGACTTGGTTAATAGTAGGTTCTTTTCTCAAGTGTAAAGAAGAACGACTTTTGAAATTATCATTGCTAACAATGATAAAAAGTTGTTTTTCTTAACTGCAACTTAAGAATAACTTTATTCCGTGGCAACTGGAACATCAAAAATACTAAATCATCGTTTCGGTTCTATTCTTATGACCTGAATTATCTAAATTTTACGGACCTTACTTTTCTCAAGTGTAAAGAAGAACGACTTTTGAAATTATCATTGCTAACAATGATAAAAAGTTGTTTTTCTTAACTGCAACTTAAGAATAACTTTATTCCGTGGCAACTGGAACATCAAAAATACTAAATCATCGTTTCGGTTCTATTCTTATGACCTGAATAATCTAAATTTTACGGACCTTACTATTCTCAAGTGTAAAGAAGAACGACTTTTGAAATTATCATTGCTAACAATGATAAAAAGTGGTTTTTCTTAACCGCAACTTAAGAATAACTGTATTCCGTGGCAACTGGAACATCAAAAATACTAAATCATCGTTTCGGTTCTATTCTTATGACCTGAATAATCTAAATTTTACGGACCTTACTATATGACGGTGACATTTATACAAATATCTAGAAACAGCACAAAAAATAAAAGAGTCGGTAGCAATCAATCGATGCTTTTCAAAATAATAAGACAAACCATCAAAAAGATTTTATTTATCTCGCTGGAATAGTTTTCTCTTGCGTGTGCCTGCGTTTCTTTTATTGTGTACCTTGCCTGTGAGTTCATTATGTAACATATTTGTCCTTTTTTTCCTAAGTCATATATAGCTGATTAAAATTATTTTGACATTATTGTAACCATTTTCGTATGCCCTGACTGCCGCACAAATTTTCTTCCATTTTCTATAATCAATTAACTCGCCTCTATTTTCCCGGCCAAGTTTATTTATTCACACGTGACATAATCGATAGAAACCTAAGAATTCTAATAAATTAGGACCCTTTCAAAGGGTCATGTAGGGTATCAATTTCAATGTACCAGTTTTTTAATTTCAAAATAGTTTTTGAAATTTTTGTGTCTCATACTTTTAGAAATATTTTGAAAAAAGTCGAAAAATTAACCATCCCCCTCCCTATCTCCCAAGTTTAAATGTATGCAGCGTTTGTAGAAATAGATCTATATTTACAGGAAAAATAAAGTTAAAAAAGAAATAACGTACGTGAGTAGATAGATAGAGTTACCTACAACCAGCTCACAGACAAGGTTAAGGACGCACCAAGTGTCGAAATTTTTAAAAACAAATCAAAAAATGGCTCGTAGAGAAGACGTTTTATACCTACGACGAATTTTTTAAATTATGAACAATTTGCTACTTAATTGTTACAAAAATAAATTAATTTTATTATTACTTTATTATTAGATTATGTTAAAACAATTGTAGCTTTCAAAAAACTATCTGAGCGTCTGGTCGAAGCGACGCGTGACCCGAGAGCTGGTGAATATCTGGCACAGCGTATCAGCATTGCCATACAGCGTGGCAATGCAGCCAGCGTCTTGGGGACGCTTCCGACTGGTGTTGATATGGATCAGTTGAGCTATCTGTAGACTGTTTGCAACAGTCAGCAGTTAGCTCAATTGTTTCAATTGTAAATACTAGTATAATTTTCTTTGTGAATAAATTTGACAAATTGTTGTTTGTGACGTATAATTTGACAATTTGTAAATTAAATGTGTCCCACAAATTTGTTTTTTTCAAGTTTATTTCTTTATGAATTATCTAATTCAGCAATGGTTACAAGCCCCTTCCTCGCTCGTAACACTTCTAGACCTCCGTGATTAATCTTCGGCCACATCGTCACTTACCACCAGGTTAGATTGTGGTCTAACGAAGGTCAATTTACATTAAAAAAGATAATTCGGCAATGGTAACGAGCCCCTTCCCCGCTCGTTACAGTGGCTTTCGTCCACCAAACAAGTAAGCCTCCTCCGATCAGAGCCCATTTTCGTGATGCCTTGTTTTAAAACCCAGTAAATTCTCTAACGCGGGTGAGTTCTATGAAAGTAGTACTTTTTGATCTGTTAAATATTTAAATGTCATATCACAAGTCAACCAAACTATGCAGCCTCCTTCGATCAGAGCCCATTCTCGTGACTCCTTATTTTAAGACCTAGTAAATTTTCAAACGCTGAATTATTTTATGAGAATAGTAATGACCCGTTTCTCTGTTCACGATTAAAAGATGTATGATTACAAGTTAACCAAAAGGTTGACAAATTTTATAATAATATTTTCAACTTTACAAAGGCAAAACAGAAAAACAACTCCTATTTCATTTTATGTTAAAATGAACAATACTAGTCGATCGCCTCGCAGTTTCACCAGCGTAGTTCCCGTTCCCGTGGGAATTCCGGGATAAAATATAGCCTATGACACTTACTTAAAAGTAAGCTTCCAAACGGTGAAAGAATTTTTCGAATCGGTCCAATAGATTCGGAGCATATTCAAAACAAACAAACAAACTAACTATCAACTTTTTCCTCGTTGTAATATAAGAATAGACAATTGTATACCCCAAGCACTTACATAAATAATATAACACTAATTTATTCACATAATTATTTTGCAAGTTACAAAACAACGCAAAAAATACCCATATTTAACTGAGTCCCAACCTAAGAATTCGAATATGTTAGGACCCTGTTACAAAGTTCAAGACAAGATATATTCACATCAAACATCAAAATACAGTATAAGTTATGTTGCTTACAAATACATTTCTTATATAATCTGCAATTTTCAATACTTCTAATCGTGTTGAAAGCTTCTTTAGTTTTGTAGAAGTGGTGCAGATGGTAAGAGGGGGTAGGTAGAACAATGTGCAATAGCATGGTGGCCTTTTGAACCCTCCACATTACCACGGCTATTTTAAGATTTTGTAGTATAGTAGCTTTTTATCCTAGTTACACAACAAGTAACTACAGTTATACAGTTATTTAAAGTGAGTAGCAAAAATAATGATTGTTTTTTCTACAAAATATATTAGTGTATTTCAGTTACCTAGAATCCATAACACAAGCACTGCTTTGCTTGGGGTTGATGATGATGTTGTGAATTGTCCAGCATTATCATAATTTAGTGATTCTCACTTGCATGATCGCGGCCCATGAAGTGGCTCGTTCCTTTAGGCGGCATGCATGGGGCTATACACGAAGCGAGTATCATCTTTGGGTGCACAATATGATACACCCACAGATCACATCCGCCAGGTGCAGAGGCAAAGGTTATTCCGTAGGAAAAAGAATGGAATTAAACCAGGTAATTGTGATTGGTGGATGGACAGGGTAATCGGGCTATGGACCGTGGATGTCTGCCATGAACATACTCTTAATACTGTAGTATACATCTTTCAAAAACTTTTTATATTCCTTTTTCATACAAAAGAAATAATATTTATTTAGCACATAGAACATTACATCATGTATGTCACCAGAAAGCAGAGTTCCCAAAATGCAAGCAGCATTGCCACGTTGAATGGCAAAAGAAATTAACTTCGAAATAGTCAAATTATTCAAATTAATACAGATTTCAAATACAGGGACAAAATATATACGGTATGGTAAATATTTTGTCCCTGTATTTGAAATCTATTGCACGTCTATTAAGATTAAAAAAAAATCATTCGCGTGCACCGCCCTCTCCTTCCCACAAATTGACATGCCAAGCAATCAGAGAAGGTAAAAACAGACTTGCGCTATATTCAATTGTTTTAAAATAATAATAATAATAAATAAATGAATATGAACTATCTAATTCGGCAATGGTTACAAGCCCCTTCCCCGCTCGTAACAGTGGCTTTCGTCCACCAAACTGGGCAGCCTCCTCCGATCATAGGCCATTTTCGTGTCGCCTTCTTTTAATATCCAGTAAATCTCTTACGTGAGTTTATTTATTCTGAGAATAGTTATAACTCTTTGATCTGTTTATTAATAAAAGATGTCTCATATTAAGTCAACCTGACTATGCAGCCTCCTTCGGTCAGAGCCAATTTTCGTGACCCCTTATAAAGCCAGTAAATTTTCCAGCACGGGGTAATTTTATGAGAATAGTAATGACTTCTTGATCTCTTAATTATTCGAAGGTGTCTAGTAACAAGTCAATCAAGAGGTCATCTTTGTAATACTATTTCAACTTAACAATTGCAATAACAGAATAACTAATTATTATTTCGTTTGAAGTTGATATAATATGTATACGATACAACCGTGTACCCCAAGTACGTTAATAAATAACGAAAATGTTTTTACAAAATAACACAATATGCAAAAATAAAATTATAAAGTACTAAGCAATTGAATAGAATCCTAACCATCGAATTTTACTAACTATGGATACTAATATAAAACAAGATAAAACTAGTTACAGTAATTTGTTACATAATATGTTCCGTAGAAATAATAATGCTGGACAATTCACACAGCATTATCTAGCCCCAAGCTAAGCAGAGCTTGTGTTATGGGTACTAGATAACTGATATACTTAATACAATACACTACATTGATAGATATTTTTTATTATAGATAGAAAACATCCAGAACGCCCTGGACAAATGTCTGCAGATCTTACAAACATTTGTCCCGAGGCGGGAATCGAACACGCAACCTTCTGCGTCGCAGGCAGACCTTCGCCCGCTGCGCCACAGAGGTCGTCAAATACATTACAAAAATATATTATACATAATTATACTTATACAAAAATACATTATACATAAGAATAAGAACGTAAAAATATAAAAACAATCTGTTATTTTCAATAACTTCTAATCGTGTTGATAGCTCCTTTGGTTTTGTAGAAGTTGTGCAGATGGTAAGAGGGGTAGGTAAAACAATGTGCAATAGCATGGTAGCCCTTTGAACCCTCCACATTACCACGGCTTTTTTAAGTTTTTGTAGTATAATAGCTTTTTATCCTATTTACACAACACGTAACTACAGTTATACAGTTATTTATAGTGACTAGCATAAAAAATGATTGTTTTTCTACAAAATATATTAGTGCATGTCAGTTACCTAGAAACCATAACACAAGCACTGCTTTGCTTGGGGTTGATGATGATGTTGTGAATTGTCCAGCATTATCATTATTTAGTGATTCTCACTTGCATGATCTCGGGCCATGAAGTGGCACGTTCCTTTAGGCGGCATGCATGGGGCTATACACGTAGCGAGTATCATCTTTGGGTGCACAATATGATACACCCACAGATCACATCCGCCAGGTGCAGAGGCAAAGGCTATTGCATAGGAAAAACGATGGAATAAAAACCAGGTAATTGTGATTGGTGGATGGACAGGGTAATCGGGCTTTGAACCGCGGATGTCTGCCATGAACATACTCTTAATACTGTAGTACTGATACATCTTTCAAAAACTTTTTATATTCCTTTTTCATACAAAAGAAGTTAACTTCGAAATAGTCAAATTATTCAAATTAATACAGATTTCAAATACAGGGACAAAATGTTTACCATACCGCACACGTCTATTAAGATTCAAAAAAATTCATTCGCGTGCACCGCCCTCTCCTTCCCACAAATTGACATGCCAAGCAATCAGAGAAGGTTAAAAAGAGTTGAGTCAATTGTTAAGTTAATAACCCTCCAACTATAATTCCACACACGCCCAATTTAATAATTAATAAGAAAAAACTACTCCATCTCACACTAGAAAACTCAATCAAAGTAAGTGGTCTACTAGTTTCGTGTCTCCACGAGACATCATCAGGACACAACAATACTCGACTTTGACACTGAGACTGCTATGCAACAGCGACGGAGTTTTTTGAGTGATGTTGCCTCTCTGAGCTTCTTGCGTTAAGTGAAGCATTGCCCGCAACACCCCCAATCAAATAGTTGCGGAAGGACAAGAGTGAATAGGTACTTTCTAGAACTTCATGATTCATCATCGGCCACATCGTCACTTACCACCAGGTAAGATTGTGGTCAAACGAAGGTCTATTTACAATAGAACATGCCTTAGACCCTTACTGTATATAAAAGGTTCTTCTCGCGTGCTGCATCCAATAGTAGATAACGTAATTCTCTTAGACTAAAGTGCTTGTTACATGAATAGACGATAACATATTACAAGTCACTTTGGTCTAAAAGCGCAAACGTTTTTGTTGTTATTCCTTCCTTCTCTTCTTTTCTTAACTTTCGAGGTTCATATTTTTCTCTGTTGATATTTTGTTAAGCCATTTAAACTAGACAGATGCAAAATCAGAAAAACAAACTCTTATTTAAAGTTAAAATAGGTTCTTACAATCGTATGCCAAGCAAAAAAATTGTTAAAAAAAAATAACAGATTCCTCCAGCATAGCTAATAATTGAAGACCCTGTGAAAAAACTGCATAATAAGCGAGGCAAACCTACTAAGTGCGGGATAGAGTCGGCACTGCTTCATTTTCTGCGCAGCAGCGATGTGTATTTCTAGCGGATGATTGCGTGAAAGCCACGATACCGAACCTCCACAATGATGATGGATGAAATACGGAAACGAATCAGCCCCAATAACATCATAGATTTAGAAGTAGGGCCTTGGTTGAGTGATCGTTTAAGTTATGCTATCGCGAAGACTATCCATATGTAATAATAAATTCCAGTAGGCTCTAAAGAACAAATTGTTGCAGTGGCAGTACTTCTCTTTTAGGGTTCCGTTCTTTTGATTACCTTGACTGTGATTTCAATAAGTAACATTTTCGTCGTTTCTGTTTTTAAGTCATAGCTAAACAAAATTCTCTGACAATATTTTAACCATTTACCCTGACTGTCGTTCAAATTTTCTTTCAATTTTTAAATGAATTATCTAATTCAGCAATGGTAACAAGCCCCTTCCCCGCTCGTAACAGTGGCTTTTGTCCACCAAACTGGTAAGCCTCTTCCAATCAGAGCTCATTTTCGCGATGCCTTCTTTTAAAGCCCAGTAAATTCTTTAACGCGGGTTGGTTCTATGAAAGTAGTACATAGATTTTGATCTGTTAAATATTAAAGTGTCATATCACAAGTCAACGAAACTATGAAGCCTCCTTCGGTCAGAACCCATTTTGGTGACGCCTTATTTAATACCTAGTAAATTTTCAAACGCTGAATAATTTAATGAGAATAGTTATGACTCGTTTTTGTTCATTATTAAAAGTTGTCTGATAACAAGTTAACCAAAATGTTGATATTTTTAATACTATTTCAAATTTACAAAGGCAAAAACAGAAAAACAAACTCCTATTTCATTTTATGTTAAAGATACAATACAATTGTATACCCAAACGACGTACATAAATTATTATAACGATTAGTTATTCACACATTACTCAAGTTACGAAACAATTCATAAATACCAAAATTTTAAATAGTAAATAACAAGAGATAAATGCTTAAATTGAGTCCCAACGTAAGAATTCTAATAAGTTAGGACCCTGTTACAAGTCAAGATCTATCTCAACAGAGCAATTAGTTATGTTCCTTAAGAAGGGATAAAAATCTTAAAAAAATCTGCCATTTTCTATAATTCAGTAATAGTTATTCACAATAGACATGCTATTTAATACATTGCAGGAATAAGACTGTAAACTACAAAATGAGACAAATTTCGAGCAAGCAAAACGTAACTATTTTAAATAATGTAAAATGTCATGAACTTCTTTTTATTGTAAGATGCTATGTTATCTAAAAAGAAACCCTACCATTGAGCCTTTTGATCGGTATAGTTAATTAACGGGTGTTTTATTTAGAATTTGGTAGGTTCAATTCCCGATTCAGACAGGCGATTATTCAAAAATCTTTGAATGCAGTTCAAATTGCTTGTGAAATAAAAATGAAATATTCTTTCGGTAAAATTTTCTATCTACAATATTTAAGGTGGCTATTACAAAAATTGATATTCAATTGTTAAATTAATTAAAATAAAGTAAAAAATATGTATTACAGTAAAAGAAATAGGTAATTACATTAATTCCTTTATCTCCGTAGAGGAATATCTACAAGGCTTTCGAAGCATCACTTTTAATGAACGTTGAGCTCTCTCGGCTTGCTAAATGAAGACCTTCGCAGTACTACCCCAGCACGATATGCAGTTGGATATTATTTATTGACATAAAGCGAAATAGACTGATTTATGGAGTCAAAGCTTGCTACATGCCGAAGGCTTTTCATGATGCCTGTAACCTTTCTTATACGCGCAGAGAGAAATCCAATGTGAGCTTTAAATTACAGTTTTTGTTGAATAAGAACTCCAAGATATTTAATAGCTTCTGAACGGATTAAAGGATTAAATATGAAAGGTTTTAAAATACCTGAGCATGTACTAGAGTAAATTTAAATACACGCTTTAGTTTCTGGGCCTGAAGCCTCTGTTTTGTAAAAGCTCAAATATGAGGTTCTTTCTGTGTTGAGAGTAAGAAAGTTTGGCTGAAACTATTCACTGATTAGCACCATACCCCATTCAGCGAGTAAATACGCCACAAGCCATGAAGTACTGTGAAAGTTAACTTACCCTCCAACTTAAAGCATATGCACAATTTAATAAAAGAAGAAAAAACCACTCCATCTACACACTTGGAAAATCAATCAAAGTAAGTCGTCAACTAGTTTCGTGTCTCCACGAGACATCATCAGGACACAACAATACTCGACTTTGACACAGAGACTGCTAAGCAACAATGCGTTCTGGATGTTTTCTATGTATGTATAATAAAAAATATCTATCTATGTAGTGTATTGTATTAAGTATATCAGTTATCTAGTACCCATAACACAAGCTCTGCTTAACTTGGAGCTAGATAATGCTGTGCGAATTGTCCAGCATTATTATTATTTATTTATTTAATGACGGAATTTTTTCAGTGGTGTTGCCTCTCTGAGCCCATTGCGTAAAGTAAAGCATTAAAGTGATTCACCTTCGGCCAAATCGTCACTTACCACCAGGTTAGATTGTGGTCTAACGAAGGTCAATTTACATTTAAAAAAAGATGATTCGGCAATGGTAACGAGCCCCTTCCCCGCTCGTTACAGTGGCTTTCGTCCACCAAACAAGTAAGCCTCCTCCGATCAGAGCCCATTTTCGTGATGCCTTCTTTTAAAACCCAGTAAATTCTCTAACGCGGATTAGTTTTATGAAAGTAGTACTTATACTCTTTGATCTGTTAAATATTTAAATGTCATATCACAAGTCAACCAACCTATGCTGCCTCCTTCGATAGGAGCCCATATTCGTGACTCCTTATTTTAATACCCAGTAAATTTTCAAAAGCTGAATAATTTTATGAGAATAGTGATGACCCGTTTCTCTGTTCATTATTAAAAGATGTTTGATTACAAGTTGACCAAAAGGTTGACAAATCTTATAATAATATTTTCAACTTTACAAAGGCAAAACAGAAAAATAAACTTCTATTTAGTTTTATGTTAAAATATACAATATTAGACGATCGCCTCGCGGCCACGTAGTTCACGTTCCCGTGGGAATTCCGGGATGAAATAAAGCCTATGACACTTCCTGAAAAATAAGCTTTCTAACGGTAAAAGAATTTTTCAAATCGGTCCAGTAGATTCGGAGCCGATTCAATACAGACAAACAAAGAAACTATAAACTCTTTCCTCTTTATAATATTAAAATAGACAATTGTATACCAAGCACCCAAGCACTTACATAAATTAATAAAACAATTTTTTATACACATAATTATTTCCCAAGTTACAAAACAACGAAAAAAATACAAAAAATTTAATATATTAAATAAAAAGAGAAATATGTAAACTGAGTCCCAACCTAAGAATAAGTTAGGACCCTGTTACAAGTTACAAGACAAGATATATCTAATATCTAAATACAGTAATTTGTTATGTTCCTTACAAAATCATGATACATGAAAACATAAAAATCTTAAAATAATCTGCCATTTTCAATACTTCTAATCGTGTTGAAAGCTTCTTTAGTTTTGTAGAAGTGGTGCATATGGTAAGAGGGGGTAGGTAGAACAATGTGCAATAGCATGGTGGCCTTTTGAACCCTCCAAATTATCACGGCTATTTTAAGATTTTGTAGTTTAGTGGCTTTTTATCCTATTAACACAACACGTAACTACAGTTATACAGTTATTTAAAGTGAGTAGCAAAAACAATGATTGTTTTTTCTACAAAAAATATCAGTGTATGTCAGTTACCTAGAACCCATAACCCAAGTACTGTTTAGCTTGGGCTAGATGATGCTGCAGAAATCATGCCTTTATACCCTTTCAGTATATGAAAGGTTCTTCTCGCGTGCTGCATCCATTAGTAGATAACGTAATTCTCTCAAACGAAAGGGTAAGTTGTATATGAATAGACGATAACATATAACACCACACCACTTTGGTCTAAAAGCGCAAACGTTTTTGTTGTTTTTCCTTCCTTCTCTTCCTTCCTTTCCTTTCGAGGTTCAAATTTCTGTGTTGATATTTTGTGTAAACATTTAAACTAGACAGATGCAAAATCAGAAAAACAAACTCATATTGAAAGTTAAATAGGTTCCTAAAGTAGTAAGCCAAGCAAAAAAATTAACGATTGTTAAAATAATAATTATAACAAAGTTCGTCCAACCTAAGCATTCTAGTAACGGAAGACCCTGTCAAAAGGCAAACCTACTACGTGTGGGATGGAGTCGGTACTGCTTCATGATCTGCGCAGCAGCGTGGCGTATTTTTGCAGATGATTGCGTGAAAGCCATGATACCGAACCTCCACCATCACGAAAGGTGACATAAGGATCCGGAGCAGCGCCAATAACATCATAGATCTACACGTAGAGCGTTGGTTCAGCGATTGTTTTAGTTATGCTAGCCCGAAGACTACCCACATAAAGAAGTGCCAGTTTTGAAGAACGTATTTTGCTGTGGCAGTAAATCTTTTTTAGGGTTCCGTTTTTCTGTGTACCTTGGCCGTGATTTCAATGAAAAACATCTCCGTCCTTTATTTTCCTAAGTCATAGAGCCATAAGCCATAGTCATAAGCTGAACAAAATTCTCCATCAATATTGTAAACCATCTGCCCTGACTGCCGCACAAAATGTTCTATTAATTTTATATGAATTATCTAATTCGGCAATGGTTACAAGCCCCTTCCCCGCTCGTAACAGTGACTTTCGTCCACCAAACTGGTAAGCCTCCTCCAATCAGAGCTCATTTTCGCGATGCCTTCTTTTAAAGCCCAGTAAATTCTTTAACGCGGGTTGGTTCTATGGAAATAGTACTTAGATTTTGATCTGTTAAATAGTTGAGTGTCATATCACAAGTCAACGAAACTATGAAGCCTCCTTCGGTCAGAACCCATTTTGGTGACGCCTTATTTAATACCTAGTAAATTTTCAAACGCTGAATAATTTTATGAGAATAGTAATGACTCGTTTTTCTGTTTATTATTAAAAGTTGTCAGATAACAAGTTAACCAAAATGTTGATATTTTTAATACTATTTCAAATTTACAAAGGCAAAAACAGAAAAACAAACTCCTATTTATTTTATGTTAAAGATACAATACAATTGTATACCCAAACGAGTTACATAAATTATTAATACGATTAGTTATTCACACATTACTCAAGTTACGAAACAATTCATAAATACCAAAATTTAAAATAGTAAATAACAAGAGATAAATGCTTAAACTGAGTCCCAACGTAAGAATTCTAATAAGTTAGGACCCTGTTAAAAGTCAAGATCTATCTCAACAGAGCAATTAGTTAGAAGGGATAAAAATCTTAAAAAAATCTGCCATTTTCTATAATTCAGTAATCATCATCATCATCATCATCATCAGCCTATATTAGTCCACTGCTGGACATAGGCCTCCCCTAATGAGCGCCATAGCGCCCTGTCTTCAGCTTGCCGCATCCAGCATCTGCCTGCAGTCTCTCGCAGATCGTCATCCCACCTGGCCGGAGGGCGTCCTACACTACGTTTGCCGAGTCGTGGTCTCCACTCAAGAACTCGTTTACCCCAGCGGTTGTCGGTTCTTCGCGAGATATGGCCGGCCCACTGCCACTTCAGCTTGCTAATTCTTTGAGCTATGTCGATAACTTTGGTTCTCTGTCGGATGTATTCGTTACGAATTCTATCCTTCAAAGAGACTCCGAGCATAGCTCTTTCCATAGCTCGCTGAGCGACTTTGAACTGGTGGACCAGCCCTACCGTGAGTGTCCACGTCTCAGCTCCGTAGGTCATGACGGGTAGGACGCACTGATTGAAGACTTTCGTTTTCAAGCATTGCGGTATGGATGACGAGAAGATTCGACGTAGTTTCCCAAACGCTGCCCAGCCTAGCTGGATCCTCCTCTTGGCCTCCTTCTCAAAATTATTTTTACCCAACTGCAGAATTTGCCCAAGGTAAGTATACTCGGTAACAATTTCGAGAAGGTGGCCATGTACGACGACCGGTCCCGGATCAATGAGGCCATTGATCATGACTTTGGTTTTATCCAAATTCATGCCGAGACCGATGCGTCGCGAGGCTGAGGCTAGGCCGTCCAGCATCTGGTTTAGCTCCTCTAGCGACTCCGCCATTAAAACTATGTCATCAGCGAATCGCAGGTGTGAGATGTAGCCGCCGTTTATGTTAATGCCCTTACCTTTCCAGTCCAGCGTCTTGAACATATCTTCCAACGCGCTCGTGAACAGTTTCGGGGATATAACATCCCCCTGTCTCACTCCTCTGCGCAGTTGGATGGGTTTAGACTGCTGGCCCTGTACTTGGACACTCATGGTGGCGGCCTCGTAGAGACATCTCAGCACCTCGATATAACGATAGTCTACTTGGCATCGCTGTAAGGATTCTAGAACAGCCCAGGTTTCGACAGAGTCAAAGGCTTTTTCATAGTCCACAAAGGCCAGACACAGGGGCTGATTATACTCTTCGGACTTCTGTATAATCTGCCTCACTGTGTGAATGTGGTCTATGGTGCCAAATCCTCCGCGGAACCCGGCCTGTTCCGGTGGCTGGAACTCGTCGAGTCTCCTGGCGAGACGATTCGTGACCACTCGTGAGAACAGCTTATAGACGTGGCTCAAGAGTGTGATGGGTCTGTAGTTTTTAAGGAGGGTTTTATCTCCCTTCTTAAAAAAGAGCACCACCAAACTCCCGCTCCACGCCTTTGGAG
This sequence comes from Eupithecia subfuscata, assembly GCA_963564075.1. Taxonomy (NCBI): domain Eukaryota; kingdom Metazoa; phylum Arthropoda; class Insecta; order Lepidoptera; family Geometridae; genus Eupithecia; species Eupithecia subfuscata. Next base: position 18,623,245 of record OY751095.1, read on the forward strand.
TTCTCCCACTGTGAAGGACTGTGTTGAAGAGGTTCTGAAGCTCCTGTATTACAGGGGCACCTCCGGCTTTCAAAAGCTCCGAAGTTATTCCGTCCTCACCGGGGGCTTTTCCATTTTTAAGCTGCCTCAGAGCTAATACGATCTCGTCTTGACTGATGTCTGGCAGTTCGTCGGTATAGTGGCGTTTCAGGGTGGCTCTAGAATCATGGTCGTCTCGTCGGGAATGGGGGGCATGTGCAGCGTATAAACGGCCATAGAAATCCTCTATCTCGGCGGAGATCTCCGGCTTCGACAATACGGTCCTCCCGTCGTGCGTTTTGAGCTTCGTCAGGTGGCTCCTGCCAAGCTGCTGAGTGAATACTTTGGACCCTCGGTTTCGCTCTATCGCCTCTTCGATGAGGCGTGTGTTGGAGCTCCGAAGGTCACGTCGTACCATCTTCGCAATTCGCTTGTTCAGGTCTGACCTCTCTGACGAAGTCGCTTGGGGGGTTTCCCGTCTTTTTGTCATCAGCCCGAGAGTCTCATCCGAGAGTTTGGATTTCTTGCCTGTGCGCTGCTGTTTGCAGAACTTGATGCCCTCATCCCTCAGCGTTTCGACCAGATTGTGTAGGGTCTCGTCAGCGTCATCAGTGGAATTCAAGGCAACAAATCTATTCCCGAGAAGCTGCTGGAACTTCTCGGTGCCCGCCATGATTTGGATTGGGTTTGGTCGGAGCGTGGACTTCATCAGACGGTTTCTTTCAAGCTTCAAGTTGATATTCAGAGAGCCTCGGAGCAGTCGGTGATCAGATCCGGTATTGAACCTGTTGATCACTGAGACATCTCTGAATATGTGCTTGCTATCCGTCATGATGAAGTCGATCTCATTTTTAGTCACAGTGTCGGGGCTTTGCCATGTCCACTTCCTTTGAGGTTGTTTCTTAAAGAAGGAGTTCATTAAGAACAGCCCCTCTTTCTCGAGGAAGTTGACAAGCATTTGCCCCCTGTGATTCCTAACTCCATAACCATGCGGGCCTATCCGGGATTCGTTGCCAGTCTGGGTTCCCACCTTGCCGTTGAAGTCCCCCATAACAACGTTGAAGTGTGCCTTAGTGGTGTTGTGTAAGGCTTTGGATATGTCTTCGTACATATCCTCCACTTCATCATCCGAGTGTGCCGAGGTCGGTGCGTAAACCTGAATTACCTTCATGCTGTACCGCTTGGACAACCGAAGGATCAGGTACGCTACCCTGGTCGACACACTGGAGATTTCTTGAACGTTGTTAGAGAGGGCCTTATTGACGAGGAAACCTACGCCACCCTGGGATGTTTTATCACCCTCGCGATAGTAGAGAAGATGGCCCGAGTCTAGGGTTACGGTGTCCTCCCCCTCTCTACGGACTTCGCATAACCCCAGAACATGCCATTTAATGTTCTCTAACTCCACTTCCAACTGTGCTAGATGGTGGTCAAGCCTCAGAGTGCGTCCGTTAAACGTTGCCAGGGTCGGTTTGCGTAATGAATGGTAGCCTGGGGTAGCCCGGTGATTCCTAGCACCCCCTGCCCCGCCGTTACCATGGCCGCTACCATGGCCAGGAATAGCGAGGCGGCCGGGAACTGGGGGCCATTTTTTGGCTTGTGTATTCATTGGGGGTAATGCCCATAATCCCCACGCTGGGCATGCGGGTTGGGGATCGCAGTTCGGTGAAGTTATTCTGCAGGGGGCGCTGCTGCCCGCCCCCCGGTGCGTGTGTCCCTTAGTCGCCTCTTACGACACCCACGGGAGGAATTGGGGTGGTGCAATTCTATGCCGGCACCACTCGGCCGTAATTCAGTAATAGTTATTCACAATAGACATGCTATTTAATACATTGCAGGAATAAGACTGTAAACTACAAAATGAGACAAATTTCGAGCAAGCAAAACGTAAGTAACTATTTTAAATAATGTAAAATGTCATAAACTTCTTTTTAACGTAAGATGCTATGTTATCTAAAAAAAACCCTACCATTGAGCCTTTTGATCGGTATAGTTAATTAACGGGTGTTTTATTTAGAATTTGGTAGGTTCAATTCCCGATTCAGACAGGCGATTATTCAAAAATCTTTGAATGCAGTTCAAATTGCTTGTGAAATAATAATGAAATATTCTTTCGGTAAAATTTTCTATCTACAATATTTAAGGTGGCTATTACAAAAATTGATATTCAATTGTTAAGTTAATTAAAATAAAGTAAAAAATATGTATTACAGCAAAAGAAATAGGTAATTACATTAATTCCTTTATCTCCGTAGATGAATATCTACAGGGCTTTCGAAGCATCACTTTTAATGAACGTTGAGCTCTCTCGGCTTGCTAAATGAAGACCTTCGCAGTACTATCCCAGCACGATATGCAGTAGGTTATTATTGATTGACATAAAGCGAAATAGACTGATTTATGGAGTCAAAGCTTGCTACATGCCGAAGGCTTTTCATGATGCCTGTAACCTTTCTTATACGCGCAGAGAGAAATCCGATGTGAGCTTTAAATTACAGTTTTTGTTGAATAAGAACTCCAAGATATTTAATAGCTTCTGAACGGATTAAAGGATTAAATATGAAAGGTTTTAAAATACCTGAGCATGTACTAGAGTAAATTTAAATACACGCTTTAGTTTCTGGGCCTGAAGCCTCTGTTTTGTAAAAGCTCCAATACGAGGTTCTTTCTGTGTTGAGAGTAAGAAAGTTAAGCTAAAACTATTCACTGATTAGCACCATACCCCATTCAGCGAGTAAATACGCCACAAGCCATGAAGTACTGTGAAAGTTAACTTACCCTCCAACTTACAGCAAATGCACAATTTAATAAAAGAAGAAATAACCACTCCATCTACAGACTTGAAAAATCAATCATATAAGTCGTCAACTAGTTTCGTGTCTCAACGAGACATCATCAGGACACAACAATACTCGACTTTGACACAGAGACTGCTAAGCAACAACGACGGAATTTTTTCAGTGTTGTTGCCTCTCTGAGCCCATTGCGTAAAGTGAAGCATTAAAGTGATTCACCTTCGGCCACATCGTCACTTACCACCAGGTTAGATTGTGGTCTAACGAAGGTCAATTTACATTAAAAAAAAGATGATTCGGCAATGGTAACGAGCCCCTTCCCCGCTCGTTACAGTGGCTTTCGTCCACCAAACAAGTAAGCCTCCTCCGATCAGAGCCCATTTTCGTGATGCCTTCTTTTAAAACCCAGTAAATTCTCTAACGCGGATTAGTTTTATGAAGGTAGTACTTATACTCTTTGATCTGTTAAATATTTAAATGTCATATCACAAGTCAACCAAACTATGCAGCCTCCTTCGATAGGAGCCCATTTTCGTGACTCCTTATATTAATATTCATTAATTTTCAAAAGCTGAATAATTTAATGAGAATAGTAATGACCCGTTTCTCTGTTCATTATTAAAAGATGTTTGATTACAAGTTAACCAAAAAGGTGACAAATCTTATAATAATATTTTCAACTTTACAAAGGCAAAACAGAAAAATAAACTCCTATTTAGTTTTATGTTTGTTCGGGTAAACCGACCACGCAGCAGATATGCATTTAGCTGCGCTTGCAGTTGAATGCGTATTCGCTCGCGGTTACCTAAATTGGCTCAGTTCGCGATCGACCGCCATCGTCGCGGGTTCAAATCAATTCAACCATTCCGTACCATTTATACCATTTATACCATAAGTTGGCGGCAGTAGTTTAATTATCTATAAAATACGTGTCTTGTGAATATAGTCCATACTATACCATACCAGTGACTTTCCTTGACCGCATACCAAACACCAACCTAACACCAATCTCAAAGGGCAGTTCGGGGATCAACCAGCACCATCTACCACAACCCCCAACCATAACCCTTTTCATGGTCCTTCGACAAAACCTACCAGCTCCTACCAAGTGATACAGTGAAGTGAAACCATACCATTGGATCGCAGTGATTATTGAGGACAGACGCAGGTTGCAGAAAATAAGGTCAGACCGAACCATTTTATTTTATTGCTTGTAACACCTATCTATATTAAACCATGGATAACCTTTTCATCAACCAAACCGAAATTTACGAAGCAATAAAACAGCTGCTGGCTAATTTTAAGAAAGCTGGGGCGGACAGAAAGACGTATGAATATTGTAAGCGTAAGAATGACCTTTTGGAGACCTATTGGTCCACGTACCTGGACAATCACTGTAAAATAAGTAAGTTAGCGGAACCCGACCATGTTTATAACACAAAGGGCTGTTACGAAACAGCTGAAGAAGTTTATTTGGCCGCTAAAAGCTTTTTCAAAAAAACCATTGAGCAGTTAGAGCAAAGAGCATCAATTCCTCAACAAGGTAGCCTACGTGTACCAGAAGCCGAGGCGAACCGACCAGGCACGTCAACTCGACCAAGCACCCCCCAACCAGTAGGGAGATCCTTGGGTACAACGGGGAACACCACCAAGCTGGAAGAGTTGATTAGGAAACAGAAAATAAATATGAGGGCCTTTATGAGGACCCTCAGCGGTATAAAAACTGACGAGTTAGAGAAGAAATGGGAATTCGAGGACGCCTTGAAATCCCTAGAATCTCGTTGGTCCGTCATAGACAAATTACATTGGGAAATAGAAGGAGAGAACGGCTGTGAGGATAGCCAATACCAGGAGGATTTTACTGATTACGAGAGCATTTTTATTCAAACTAAGAAAGCTATCAATACCAAAATGTGGTCTGTATCCCATCGCGAAAAATACACCCCACAAATTGACATTCCGATCTTCAATGGAAATTACAAGGGCTGGGTATCCTTCAAGGATCTCTTTACAGAAGCTATCCACAACAACCCCTCCATGACCAATGCCCAAAAAATGCAGTTTTTGAAGAGTAAGGTGACCGGTGAGGCCGAGCGACTGATCCACCATCTACCGATCAGTTCGGAGAATTACGAAGCGTGTTGGGAACTTCTCAACCATCGTTATGGCAACAAAAAACTAATTTTCACTTCCCTTATAAACATTCTTCTCGGACTTCCAACCATGCAACAGCAATCTTACGCCATGATAAAAAAGCTGCACGACGTTACTAAGGAATGTCTTCACGGTATCCAAAATTTAGGTATCGACGTAACCACTTGGGACCCGCTCCTAGTACACTTACTAGCACAGAAGCTAGATAACATGTCGTTCACGGAGTACTTGGAGTCGGTGAAGAAACCCAGGGATCTTCCCTCTTTACAGGAATTCCTGGGGTTTTTAGAAACCAAGTTTACAGCCTTAGAAGCGGCCCGTCGTAAAAATGAGCCATCTAACCAAAAAACCAACCATCAAAATGCACCATCGGGCTCTAACCAAAAATCAAACCAAAAAGGACAAAATAATCGTTTCTCCAACGAATCAAAAAATAAATCAAATTTGAACGCCTTCCATGCATCTAGGTCAACGGCCTGCGGAATGTGTAACCTCGATCACCGCACATGGCACTGTCAGCAGTTCATAGCGTCAACGCCCGAGCAACGATTACTAAAAATTAATAAGTTAAATTACTGTCAAAACTGCCTTATCAACCATTTTAACGAAAAATGTTCGTCGACGAAGCGATGTCGCAAGTGCTTAGGTACTCATAACACCTTGCTTCATGACGCATTAACCAAACAAAATTCACCTTCGCAATCACGACCTACTTCAAAGCCCACCAACAAAGAAAAGGATCAAGTTTTAGGATCTTCGCACGCATCATGGGAAGACACGACTGAGATACTTTTGGCGACCGCCATGGTCCATATCACAGGAGTCGACGGCACCAGACACACCATGAGAATATTAGTAGACGGCGGAAGTCAAGTGTCTCTCATAGATGAGCGTGCCGCTCAGATCTTAGGGTTAAAAAGAAAACAATGCAAGGGAACAATATTTGGCGTCGGCAAAAACCAAAACAATGCGAAAGGAATGATAAATATAGATGTACATTCGTTATATGATCAGTTTTCTTTCAATACCGACGTCATAATTATGAACAGTTTGATTTTGAACTTACCAAATAGAACCTTGCCCAAACCATCATGGGCACATATTCGAAACATAAACTTAGCAGACCCTGAATTTAATATAAGTCGACCAGTAGACTTACTTTTCGGTGCCGATGTTTATAGCAAGATCGTATTAGGGGGTATATTAAAGGGTGATTCAGATGAGCAACCAATCGCGCAGCAGACGAAGCTAGGATGGCTACTATGCGGCACGGTAAGGCCCCACTATAACTGCAATGTCGTTCTGCACAACACAGACGATTTACTCAAGTTTTGGGAGCACGAAGACATTAACCAATTAAATCAAGAAGAAATGTCAAGCGACGACCAGGAGTGTTTGCAGTACTTTCTTGATACTACCACCAGGCTTGAGAACGGAAGATATGAAGTTCGCCTACCATTTAAACCGGAACTCAAGAGCAAGCTGGGCGCTACCAAACCACAAGCACTAGCTCAGTTTCGCAACACGGAGAAGAAATTGGAAAAAAACAGTCAACTCAAAACTGATTACCGAAAGTTCATGTCCGAGTACCTTGAGCTAAACCACATGAAACCAGCAACTAATAACCAACCTTCGGAGTGCTACCTACCACACCACGGCGTCATCAGGGCCGAATCAACCACCACGAAGCTCAGAGTAGTCTTCAACGCTTCGGCAAAATCTTCAACAGGTTTAAGTCTAAACGATGTGATGTACAGGGGCCCTAACCTACAACAGGACCTCCAGAGACTCATCCTAAAATGGCGCCAATATCAGTTTGTTTATACCGCCGACATAGAGAAAATGTATCGGCAAATACTTGTGCACAAGGATGACCAAGCTTTCCAAAGAATTTACTGGAGATTTAGTCCAGATGAAAAAATTCAAACTTTCCAATTAACCACGTTGACCTACGGCACCAAACCAGCAGGATGGTTAGCAATGATGTGCTTAAAGAAATTAGCTACAGATGAAAAGATACATTTTCCGGAAGCTGCGCGAGAGTTAGAAGAAAATTTCTACATGGATGATTACTGTGGCGGTAGTCATTCTATTGCGAAAGCTAACCAACTAAAAGCCGATCTCATACAATTACTAAACACAGCAGGGTTAAACCTGAGAAAATGGTCCTCGAATAAAAAAGAGCTTTTATCAGGACTAGAGATAGACCAATGCAACCAACCAACTTACGAATTTAAACAAACTGACTCAACGAAAACCCTGGGCCTTGGCTGGAACCCTCAAATGGACATATTTATATTTGAGTCAAAAATAGAACCAAAACCATCTTCTGGGGCTACGAAAAGATCGCTTCTTTCAGACATCTCTAAGCTTTTCGATCCCTTAGGGTGGCTAACCCCAGTGAGCACTACCATGAAAATTTTATTCCAAAAAGTTTGGCTAGAAAAGCTAGATTGGGATGAAAAGTTACCAAAAGGAATCGACAACGAGTGGACCAAGCTACGTCAAGAGCTAAGCCTAATAAATACAATAGAAATAAGTAGATGGCTGGGAATAGAAGAAAATGAAACCATAGAACTACACGGGTTCTCCGACGCGTCAAACCTAGCGTACTCTTGTGTAATCTATTGTAAGGTCATTAAGAATAATAAAACCACAGTAACACTAGTAGCTGCAAAGGCCAGACTCAGCCCCCTAAACAACACCTTAACCACGCCCAAACTTGAATTGATGGGTTCTCAACTCTTAACTCAACTGTTAGAAAAAGTCCAGAGCTGTTTAGTTGACTACCAGATAGAAATATACTGTTGGACTGACTCTACCGCAGTACTAGGGTGGATCCAGGGTGATCCCGCGAGATGGAAGCAGTTTGTAGCAAATCGCGTGAAAACGATTACAAACATCGTACCGGCAGAAAGATGGCAATATGTAAAGTCAAATGATAACCCGGCAGACTGCGCAAGCCGTGGCCTTTATGTGCAACAACTTAAGGATCACGCACTATGGTGGCAAGGCCCGCCGTGGCTACATACGTATAAACACCAAAATAATAACCAAACCATTTACCAAACCAATTTAGAAGAGAAAAAATCATTCCTAGGCCAAACCAATACAATAGTCCTAGAACAAAACTCGCCAACCATTACCGAAATAGTAAACCATTTGTTAGACAAATTTAGTTGCGTCACAAAAATAACGCGTATTTTTGCATGGATACTACGTTTACCTAACAAGCAGAGAGTTCACCAACCTCACCTCAGTTTACACGAGCTAAAACACGCAAAAATGCTGATCATCAAAACAATACAATACGCTGAATTTTACAACGACCTGGTTCATTTACACAAAAACGAAAAAGTGCACTCGAAGAGTAAAATTTTAAATCTAAATCCGATTATTGACGAGGATGGAATAATGAGAGTAGGGGGGAGACTTAGAAATGCACGGATAAGTCATGAGATGAAACACCCCATCATACTACCACATAACCATAAAGCAACCACTTTATTCATCAAACAAGCTCATGAGTTGACCTTCCATGGAGGGGCGCGCTTAACTTTGGCTAATTTAAGGCGTAAATATTGGATAATCGGCGGCTACATGGCAACCAAAAAGTTTGTTCGACAATGCGTGACATGTAAGCGACATGACCCTGTAAAGCAGTACCAACTTCAGGGAGATCTTCCGGGCTCAAGGGTAAATCCCGAAGATGCATTCTACCATTGTGGAGTAGACTATACAGGATTCGTGGAAGTGAAGGCCAACAAAGGACGAGGCGTCAAAACCACGAAGGGATACATAGCCATCTTTGTGTGTATGGTAACCAAAGCCGTACACATAGAGCTTGTATCTGATATGAGTAGCGCAGCATTTATAGCGGCACTGCATAGAATGGCTGCAAGACGAGGAGCTCCACGACATGTCTACAGTGATAATGGCACCAACTTCGTGGGAGCGGACAGATTGCTGCAGGAGGCATATAACCAGCTTCTTCATGATGGCTTGAAAGAGATCACCGAAATGGGAATAGAATGGCATTTCAACGTGCCCAGCTGGCCAAATGCAGGAGGATTATGGGAATGATCGGTCCGAAGCCTTAAACACCATTTAAAACGGGTCATCGGTCACCAAAAACTTACCTTCGAGGAATACAGCACGCTGTTAGCCAGAATAGAAGCGTGCCTTAATACTCGTCCTCTCTGCGCCCTAACAGAAGACCCAGATGATCTCGATTTTCTTACGCCAGCCCACTTTCTGTCAGGACGACCAGGAATGACAATGATAGAAACCGAACAAGATGCTAGAACCAGGTGGCACTTGACGTCTAAGATATTCCAGGATTTGTGGAAAAGGTGGAAGGTTGAGTACCTAACACAGCTCTCCGCAAGAAACAAGTGGAAGGATACCCAAAACAACATCACCGTTGGGGACTTAGTTACCATTCACGATGACAATACTCCAGCTGGGAGATGGGCAATGGGCCGCGTCATTGACACTCACCCGGGCGATGACGGTCTAGTGCGAGCCGTGACACTTAAAACCAAAAACGGTTTGCTAAAAAGGCCAATCGTCAAACTGTCTATCTTACCTGTTAACCAAAATGCTCGAAATTCGCCAGTAATTGACCAAAAACCGGAAAGCGAATCAGAAGAGGAACCAGAAAACAAACCAGAACCAAAACGAAGGAGACGCCGACCAAAATTCTTTACCATTGCCACAGCACTATTTTATTTCATGACATTATTATCGCCAGCTCTCGGTCTATACAGTGTAAGAGAACTACCAAAAAACCAGACCCTTTATTTTGATCCCATATCGAAACTACAATTAATCCGAGATAAGTGGACGCTGATCGTATATCATGACATGGAACCATATTGGACAGGAATAGACGCATATCAAAAAATATCAAACTATTTAGATAAGTTATGCGCTACCATAGAAAACCAATCCCATTGTAACATTATCCTACAACAAGCCCAACACGAGTTCAAGGAATTGAAATACTACAACGACCTTTTGCTAACTCAACATTATAATATCCACGCTAGACGCCGCCGGCGCCGCGGTCTTGTTGACGGTGTCGGGTATCTAGCTAACGAACTATTTGGAGTACTAGATTCTCGGTTCGCAGACCAGTATACCAAGGACATAAAAACCATACAGCGTAACGAGAAACATCTATCAAGCCTCTGGAAAAACCAAACCTCTGTTATTGAAGCGGAATTCAATCTCATGAAGAAAATGGAGCTCACAGTCGACAAACAACACAAGTTAATAAATAAAAAACTTAACGACTTCCAAGAGAACACCAGCATTCTTCAACGAGAACTTCAAAACGTTTCTTACATTCAAGAGTTTACTCTATCTGCAATGGCTGGCAACACCTTATTACAGAGCTTAAGAAGACTACAGGAAACGCTTATTGACACAATAACAGATATCTACCACGGTCAAATAAGTATGAACCTACTTACGCCAACACAATTAAAAAATGAGCTTCATACCATAAACGGTCAGATGCCTACCGATCTCACCTTACCAATAAAAAATATCGATACCGATTTCCAATATATCTACAAGCTTCTAAAGGTCAAGGCCAGAGCTACCAAAGCATACGTCATAATAGAAGTCACGTTCCCGCTCATAGCCAGAGAAAGCTACCAACTTTATAAATTACTGTCTGTACCTCACCAAATAAATACCAAGATGGTAAAAATATCACCGATCTCTGAATATGTAGCAGTCAACCTAAAAAGAGACTGCTACTTCACTGTAACCAATAGCGAACTCATGGAATGCGCGCACCATGGACTAGCTTACTTATGTCCGCAGCGCAAACCGATAATGAACTTAGACAGCGATGATAACTTCTGCACAATAAATAAACAAACCAACGAATGTAATGTAGATAGGTCAAACTGCGCAAACAATTGGGTCACGCTACGTTCGTCGTCTCAGCATTTTTATTTTTGTTGTGATACGTACACAATAAAAATAATATGCAATGACCAAGTTATCGTGCGCCAGCTGAGTGGAAGTGGGGTCATTGCGACCAGCCAGGAGTGTATTCTCAAAGGCAATGACTTCACATTGTATACCATTCGTCACCAATCGAACCAAGTTAACATAACATCGGATATCTACATTCCTGAACTAGACCAAATCAACCATATAGTCAACGTTAAAATACCGAACTACGAAACTAACCAAGAAGGGAGCCTAAACTCATCCTTTACGAGTTTAGGAGAGTCCATCGAGAAACTAAAGAATAGTAACACAGAAGTCGAAGAAATATCTTACCATGACATCCACCACTACGCCATCAGCTACATCACTTTAGCGGGCGTAGTGAGCGCTATAATAGCATGGATGTGGAGGAGCGGTCGTTGCTGCCGACGGGGACCTGCTGCGGGGCGCCGCGGCGAGGGTCGCTGCCCGCAGGACGCCGAGGCGGCGACCCCGCCGCCCTCCAGGCCTCGGCGTCGACGCGGAAGTGACCGTCAACAGGAGTTTGCTGTAACTTCCGCTCCACCGAGGCCCACCGGTGCACCACCACCACCACCACCAGTTGAAGTGATTAGTGCTAGTGAATTAAATAGGCGCCCAGAGGGCCTACAAGTGCTCAGTGCTAATCGGTTAAATAAACGAAGTGAAATCGATTTTCAACTCAATAGTTATACCAGTCGTTGGCCGGACAGAGCGGCTAGGCGGGGTAGAACGGACAGGGGGCTAGATAATAACGGTTTTGAGGAAGAGACAATATTTTAATGATAAGGTTTATTTACAGTTTCATTTATACCATTGTTTATTCTATTAGTTTACCTAATATACCATTTTACCAGTTAACTTTAATATATTCTATGTTTTGTAAGAATTATTAGATTAAGACCGATGTGCTTTTATATTTTGCTTATAAACCTAATTTGTATTTCGCTTTATTTTGCTTATAAACCTAATGTTTATTGTATTCGATGACATTTATAAGATGTAGGTGTTATGTATCACCATCATTCACCAAACCACAGCATCCTCATCTCGTTGTCGGGAGTATGTTCGGGTAAACCGACCACGCAGCAGATATGCATTTAGCTGCGCTTGCAGTTGAATGCGTATTCGCTCGCGGTTACCTAAATTGGCTCAGTTCGCGATCGACCGCCATCGTCGCGGGTTCAAATCAATTCAACCATTCCGTACCATTTATACCATTTATACCATAAGTTGGCGGCAGTAGTTTAATTATCTATAAAATACGTGTCTTGTGAATATAGTCCATACTATACCATACCAGTGACTTTCCTTGACCGCATACCAAACACCAACCTAACACCAATCTCAAAGGGCAGTTCGGGGATCAACCAGCACCATCTACCACAACCCCCAACCATAACCCTTTTCAATGTTAAAATATACAATATTAGACGATCGCCTCGCGGTTTCAGCCGCGTAGTTCACGTTCCCGTGGGAATTCCGGGATGAAATAAAGCCTATGACACTTCCTGAAAAATAAGCTTTCTAACGGTGAAAGAATTTTTCAAAACGGTCCAGTAGATTCGGAGCCGGTTCAATACAGACAAACAAAGAAACTATTAACTCTTTCCTTTTTATAATATTAAAATAGACAATTGTATACCAAGCACCCAAGCACTTACATAAATTAATAAAACAATTTTTTATTCACATAATTATTTTCCAAGTTACAAAACAACAAAAATATACAAAAAATATGTAAACTGAGTCCCAACCTAAGAATAAGTTAGGACCCTGTTACAAGTTACAAGACAAGATATATCTAATATCTAAATACAGTAATTATTTATGTTCTTTACAAAAACATTATACATGAAAACATAAAAATCTTAAAATAATCTGCCATTTTCAATACTTCTAATCGCGTTGGAAGCTTCTTTAGTTTTGTAGAAGTGGTGCATATGGTAAGAGGGGGTAGGTAGAACAATGTGCAATAGCATGGTGGCCTTTTGAACCCTCCACATTACCACGGCTATTTTAAGATTTTGTAGTTTAGTGGCTTTTTATCCTATTAACACAATACGTAACTACAGTTATACAGTTATTTAAAGTGAGTAGCAAAAACAATGATTGTTTTTTCTACAAAAAATATCAGTGTATGTCAGTTACCTAGAACCCATAACACAAGTACTGTTTAGCTTGGGCTAGATGATGCTGCAGAAATCATGCCTTTATACCCTTTCAGTATATGAAAGGTTCTTCTCGCGTGCTGCATCCATTAGTAGATAACGTAATTCTCTCAAACGAAAGGGTAAGTTGTATATGAATAGACGATAACATATAACACCACACCACTTTGGTCTAAAAGCGCAAACGTTTTTGTTGTTTTTCCTTCCTTCTCTTCCTTCCTTTCCTTTCGAGGTTCAAATTTCTGTGTTGATATTTTGTGTAAACATTTAAACTAGACAGATGCAAAATCAGAAAATCAAAGATTCAAAGATTCAAAGATTCAAAGATATTTATTGCGTCAAACATGGTATATAGGTGGTAAGTATAAATAAGGCACTCATGTCTCACTATATTTAGCATGCAATAATTATAACTAATTAGATAGGTACTTATGATCTAGCATTAAAAAAGTCATTTATATCATAAAAATTCCGGTCATTCAGCCACCTACACAATTTGATTTTAAATAAATAATTATTCAATAATTTAATGTCCAACTCATATTGAAAGTTAAATAGGTTCTTAAAATAGTAAGCCAAGCAAAAAAATTAACGATTGTTAAAATAATAATAATAATAACAAAGTTCATCCAACCTAAGCATTCTAATAACTGAAAACCCTGTGAAAAGACTACATAATAAGCGAGGCAAACCTACTACGTGTGGGATGGAGTCGGTACTGCTTCATGTTTTGCGCAGCAGCGAGGCGTATTTTTTGCAGATGATTGCGTGAAAGCTATGATACCGAGCCACCACCATCACGAAAGATGACATAAGGAACCGGAGCAGCGCCAATCATTTCATAGATTTACACGTGGAGCGTTGGTTGAGCGATTGTTTTAGTAATGCTAGCCCGAAGGCTACCCACATAAATAAATGCCAGTTTTGAAAAACGTATTTTGCTGTGGCAATAAATCTTTTTTAGGGTTCCGTTTCTCTGTGGACCTTGGCCGTGATTTCAATAAGTAACATCATCGTCCTTTATTTTCCTAAGTCATAGAGCCATAAGCCATAGTCATAAGCTGAACAAAATTCTCTGTTAATATTGTAAACCATTTGCCCTGACTGTCGCACAAATGTTCTATTTATTTTTATATGAATAATCTAATTCGGCAATGGTTACAAGCCCCTTCCCCGCTCATAACAGTGGCTTTCGTCCACTAAACTGGGCAGCCTCCTCCGATCATAGCCAAGTTTCGTGTTGCCTTCTTTTAATATCCAGTAAATCTCTTACGCGAGTTTAATTATTCTGAGAATAGTAATAACTCTTTGATCTGTTTATTAATAAAAGATGTTTCATATTAAGTCAACCTGACTATGCAGCTTCCTTCGGTCAGAGCCAATTTTCATGACGCCTTATATAGCCAGTAAATTTTCCAGCACGAGGTTATTTAATGAGAATAGTAATGACTTCTTGATCTGTTCATTATTCAAAGATGTCTAGTTACAAGTCAATCAAGAGGTCATCTTTATAATACTATTGCAACTTAACAATTGCAAAAACAGAATAGCAAACTATTATTTCATTTGAACTTGATATAAACGATACAACCGTATACCCCAAGTACGTTTCTAAATAAAGAAAAAGTTTTTACAAAAGTACACAATATGCAAAAATAAAATTATAAAGTATTAAGGAATTAAATAGAATCCTAACCATCGAATTTTACTTAGTATGGATACTGATATAAAACAAGATAAGTCTAGATAGTAACAGTAATTAGTTACATATTATGTTCCTTACAAATACATTATACAAAGAATAAGAACGTAAAAATCTAAAAACAATCTGTCATTTTCCAAAATTTCTAATCGTGTTGATAGATCCTTTGGTTTTGTAGAAGTTGTGCAGATGGTAAGAGGGGGTAGGTAGAACAATGTGCAATAGCATGGTGGCCTTTTGAACCCTCCTCATTAAATCATAATAAATAAATAATGCTGGACAATTCACACAGCATTATCTAGCCCCAAGGTAAGCAGAGCTTGTGTTATGGGTACTAGATAACTGATATACATAATAATATACGAGTACATAGATAGATATTTTTTATTATATATAGAAAACGACCAGAACACCCTGAACAAATATCTGCAGATCGTACAAATATTTATCCCGAGGCGGGAATCGAACCCGCAACCTCCTGCGGCGCAGGCAGACCTTCGCCCACCGCGCCACAGAGGTCGTCGAAACCTCATTACCACGACGATTTTAAGATTTTGTAGTATAGTGGCTTTTTATCCTATTAACACAACACGTAACTACAGTTATACAGTTATTTAAAGTGAGTAGCAAAAATAATGATTGTATTTTCTACAAAATATATTAATGTATTTCAGTTACCTGGAACCCATAACACAAGCACTGCTTTGCTTGGGGTTGATGATGATGTTGTGAATTGTCCAGCATTATCATTATTTAGTGATTCTCACTTGCATGATCTCGGGCCATGATGTGGCACTTTCCTTTAGGCGGCATGCATGGGGCTATACACGTAGCGAGTATCATCTTTGGGTGCACAATATGATACACCCACAGATCACATCCGCCAGGTGCAGAGGGAAAGGCTATTGCATAGGAAAACTGCCATGAACATACTCTTAATACTGTAGTACTGATACATCTTTCAAAAAAAATTTATATTCCTCTTTCATACAAAAGAAGTTAACTTCGAAATAGTCAAATTATTCAAATTAATACAGATTTCAAATACAAGGACAAAATGTTTATCATACCGCGCACGTCTAAAAAGATTCAAAAAAATTCATTCGCGTGCACCGCCCTCTCCTTCCCACAAATTGACATGCCATGCAGTAAGAGAAGGTAAAAAAGAGTTGAGTCAATTGTTAAGTTACTTACCCTCGAACTATAATCCCACACACGCCCAATTTAATAATTAATAAGAAAAAACTACTCCATCTCACACTTAAAAAATCAATCAAAGTAAGTGGTCTTCTAGTTTCGTGTCTCCACGAGACATCATCAGGACACAACAATACTCGACTTTGACACTGAGACTGCTATGCAACAGCGACGGAGTTTTTTGAGTGATGTTGCCTCTCTGAGCTTCTTCCGTTAAGTGAAGCATTGCCCGCAACACCCCCAATTAAATAGTTGCGGAAAAACAAGAGTGAATAGGTACTTTCTAGAACTTCATGAATCATCTTCGGCCACATCGTTACTTACCACCAGGTTAGATTGTGGTCAAACGAAAGTCTATTTACAATTGAACATGCCTTATACCCTTTCTGTATATGAAAGGGTCTTCTCGCGTGCTGCATCCATTAGTAGATAACGTAATTCTCTTACACTAAAGTGCATGTATTATGAATAGACGATAACATTTTACATAACACTTTGATCTGAAAGCGCAAACGTTTTTGTTGTTTTTCCTTCCTTCTCTTCCTTTCTTTCATTTCGAGGTTCATATTTTTCTCTGTTGATATTTTGTTAAACCATTTAAACTAGACGGATGCAAAATCAGAAAAACAAACTGTTATATAAAGTTAAAATAGGTTCTAACAATCGTATGCCAAGCAAAAAATTAACAATTGTTAAAAAAAAAAAAGTTTCTCCAGCATTAGGATTCTAGTAATTGAAGACCCTGTGAAAAGACTGCATAATAAGCGAGGCAAACCTACTACGTGTGGGATAGAGTCGGCACTGCTTTATTTTCTGCGCAGCAGCGACGTGTATTTCTAGCGGATGATTGCGTGAAAGCCATGATACCGAACCTCCACAATGATGATGGATGACATACGGAACCGAATCAGCCCCAATAACTTCATAGATTTAGAAGTCGGGCCTTGGTTGAGCGATTGTTTTAGTTATGCTAGCCCGGAGACTACCCACATAAATAAATGCCAGAAGGCTTTGAAGAACGTATTTATGCTGTGGCAGTACATCTCTTTTAGGTTTCCGTTTTTTGTGTACCTTGGCTGTGAGTTCAACTAGTTTGTTCACGAGTAGTGTCTCCACGAGACATCATCAGGACACAACAATACCTGAGACTGCTAAGCAACAGCAACGGAGTTTTTTCAGTGATGTTGCCTCTCTGAGCCCCTTGCGTAAAGTGTAGCATTGCCCGCAACACTCCCAATCAAATAGTCGCGGAAGGAAAATAGTGATTAGGTGCCTTCTAGAACTTCACGATTAATTTTCGGCCACATCGTCACTTTCGAAAGTCAATTTACATTAAAAAAAAAGATAATTCGGCAATGGTAACGAGCCCCTACCCCGCTCGTAACAGTGGCTTTCGTCCACCAAACTAGTAAGCCTCCTCCGATCAGAGCCCATTTTCGTGATGCCTTGTTTTAAAACCCAGTAAATTCTCTAACGCGGGTTAGTTTTATGATAAAAGTACTTATACTCTTTGATCTGTTCAATATTTAAATGTCATATCACAAGTCAGTAAATTTTCAAACGCTGAATAATTTTATGGGAATAGTAATAACCCGTTTCTCTGATCATTATTAAAAGATGTCAGATTACAAGTTAACTAAAAGGTTGACAAATTTGATAATAATATTTTCAACTTTACAAAGGCAAAACAGAAAAATAAACTCCTAGTTAATTTTATGTTAAAATATACAAAATTAGACGATTGCCTCGCGGTTTCACCCGCGTAGTTCACGTTCCCGTTGGAATTCCGGGATGAAATAAAGCCTTTGACACTTCCTGAAAAGTAAGCTTTCTAAAGGTGAAAGAATTTTTCAAATCGGTCCAGTAGATTCGGAGCCTATTCAATACAAACAAACAAACAAACTATCAACTCTTTCCTCTTTATAATATTAAAATAGACAATTGTATACCAAGCACCCAAGCACTTACATAAATTAATAAAACAATTTTTTATTCACATAATTATTTCCCAAGTTACAAAACAACGCAAAAAATACCAACATTCAATATAATAAATAAAAAGAGAAATATTTAAACTGAGTCCCAACCAAAGAATAAGTTAAGACCCTGTTACAAGTTACAAGACAAGATAAATAAATAAATAAATAATGCTGGACAATTCACACAGCATTATCTAGCCCCAAGGTAAGCAAAGCTTGTGTTATGGGTACTAGATAACTGATATACATAATAATATACGAGTACATAGATAGATATTTTTTATTATACATAGAAAACGACCAGAACACCCTGAACAAATACCTGCAGATCGTACAAATATTTGTCCCGAGGCGGGAATCGAACCCGCAACCTCCTGCGTCGCAGGCGGACCTTCGCCCACCGCGCCACAGAGGTCGTCCTGATAGAGGATATATCTAATATCTAAATACAGTTATTAGTTATGTTCCTGACGAAAACATTATACATGAAAACATAAAAATCTCAAAATAATCTGGCATTTTCAATACTTCTAATCGTGTTGAAAGCTTCTTTGGTTTTGTAGAAGTGGTGCATATGGTAAGAGGGGGTAGGTAGAACAATGTGCAATAGCATGGTGGCCTTTTGAACCCTCCACATTACCACGGCTATTTTAAGATTTTGTAGTTTAGTGGCTTTTTATCCTATTAACACAACACGTAACTACAGTTATACAGTTATTTAAAGTGAGTAGCAAAAACAATGATTGTTTTTTCTACAAAAAATATCAGTGTATGTCAGTTACCTGGAACCCATAACACAAGCACTGTTTAGCTTGGGCTAGATGATGCTGCAAAAATCATGCCATATACCCTTTCAGTATATGAAAGGTTCTTCTCGCTTGCTGCATCCATTAGTAGATAACGTAATTCTTTCAAACAAAAGAGTGCCTGGTATATGAATAGACGATAACATATAACATGACACAACTTTGGTCTAAAGGCGCAAACGTATTTGTTGTTTTTCCTTCCTTCTCTTCCTTCATTTCCTTTTGAGGTTCATATTTCTCTGTTGATATTTTGTTCATCATCGGCCACATCGTCACTTACCACCAGGTTAGATTGTGGTCAAACGAAGGTCTATTTACAATAGAACATGCCTTATACCCTTTCTGTATATGAAAGGTTCTTCTTGCGTGATGCATCCAATAGTAGATAACGTAAGTCTCTTAGACAAAAGCGCAAGTAATATGAATAGACGATATCATATTACATGTCACTTTGGTCTAAAAGCGCAAACGTTTTTGCTGTTTTTCCTTCCTTCTCTTCCTTCCTTTCCTTTCGAGGTTCATATATTTCTCTGTTGATATTTTGTTAAACCATTTAAACTAGACAGATGCAAAATCAGAAAAACAAACTCTTATTTAAATTTAAAATAGGTAAACAAAAATGAATGGAATAAAAACCAGGTAATTGTGATTGGTGGATGGACAGGGTAATCGGGCTATGGGGGAGACTGCGGACGTCTGCCATGAACATACTCTTAATACTGTAGTACTGATACACCTTGCAAAAACTTTTTATATTCCCTTTTTCATACAAACGAAATTCACTTCAAAATAGTCTAATTATTCAAATTAATACAGATTTCAAATACAGGGAGAAAATATTTACCATACCGCGAAAAATCTTCTCTGATGAGATTCAACCCAATGCATTCGCCTGCACGCCCTCTTCCTCCCAAAAATTGACATGCCAAGCATTCAGAGAAGGTAAAAAACAGACTTGCGCTATATTCAATTATTAAGTTACTAACCCTCCAACTATAATCCCACACACGCCCAATTTAATAGAATAAGAAAAAACTACTCCATCTCACACTTGAAAACTCAATCAAAGTAAGTGGTCAACTAGTTTCGTGTCTCCACGAGACATCATCAGGACACAAAAATACTCGACTTTGACACTGAGACTGCTAAGCAATAGCGACGGAGTTTTTTCAGTGGTGTTGCCTCTCTGAGCCCCTTGCGTAAAGTGAAGCATTGCCCGCAACACCCCCAATCAAATAGTCGCGGAAGGACAAGAGTGACAAGACAGAGGGACAAGAGTGCTTTCTAGAACTTCATGATTCATCTTCGGCCACATCGTCACTTACCACCAGGTTAGATTGTGGTCAAACGAAGGTCTATTTATAATAAAACATGCCTTATACCCTTTCAGTATATGAAAGTTTCTTCACGCGTGCTGCATCCATTTGTAGATAACGTAATTCTCTCAGACGAAAGGGTTCGTGTCATATGAATAGACGATAACATATAACACGACACCACTTTGGTCTAAAAGCGCAAACGTTTTTGTTGTTTTTCCTTCCTTCTCTTCCTTCCTTTCGAGGTTCATATTTCTCTGTTCATATTTTGTTTAACCATTTAAACTAGACAGATGCAAAATCAGAAAAACAAACTCTTATACAAAGTTAAATAGGTTCTTAAAATAGTAAGCCAAGCAAAAAAATTAACGATTGTTAAAATAATAATAACTATAACAAAGTTCATCCAACCTGTGCTCAGGTTCTAATAACTGAAAACCCTGTGAAAAGACTACATAATAAGCGAGGCAAACCTACTATATGTGGGATGGAGTCGGTACTGCTTCATGTTCTGCACAGCAGCGAGGCGTATTTTTTGCAGATGATTGCGTGAAAGCCATGATACCGAGCCTCCACCATCACGAAAGATGACATAAGAAACCGGAGCAGCGCCAATCACATCATAGATTTACACGTAGAGCGTTGGCTGAGCGATTGTTTTAGTTATGCTAGCCCGAAGACTACCTACATAAATAAAATGCTAGTAGGCTTTGAAGAACGTATTTTTGCTGTGGCAGTACACTTTTTTTAGGGTTCTATTTTTTTGTGTACCTTGGCTGTGATTTCAATAAGAAACATCTTCGTCCGTTTTTTTCTTAAGTCATAGAGCCATAAACCATAGTCATTAGCTGAACAAAATTCTCTGTCAATATTGTAAACCATTTACCCTGACTGTCGCTGTCGCACAAAATATGTTCTATCAATTTTTATATTATTTAGCTTGGGGCTAGATAATGCTGTGTGAATTGTCCAGCATTATTTATTTAAAAATAATAATAATAATAAATTAATAAATATGAACTATCTAATTCGGCAATGGTTACAAGCCCCTTCCCCGCTCGTAACAGTGGCTTTCGTCCACCAAACTGGGCAGCCTCCTCCGATCATAGCCCATTTTCGTGTCCCCTTCTTTTAATATCCAGTAAATCTCTTACGCGAGTTAATTTATTCTGAGAATAGTTATAACTCTTTGATCTGTTTATTAATAAAAGATGTCTCATATTAAGTCAACCTGACTATGCAGCCTCCTTCGGTCAGAGCCAATTTTCGTGACGCCTTATATAGCCAGTAAATTTTGCAACACGAGGTAATTTTATGTGAATAGTTATGACTTTTTGATCTGTTAATTATTAAAAGATGTCTAGTAAAAAGTCAATAAAAAGGTTTTCTTTATAATACTATTTCAACTTAACAATAGCAAAAACAGAATAACTAATTATTATTTCATTTGAAGTTGATATATGTATACGATACAACCGTATACCCCAAGTACGTTTCTAAATAAAGAAAAAGTTTTTACAAAAGTACACAATATGCAAAAATAAAATTATAAAGTATTAAGGAATTAAATAGAATCCTAACCATCCAATTTTACTAAGTATGGATACTGATATAAAACAAGATAAGACTAGATAGTTACAGTAATTAGTTACATAATGTTCCTTACAAATACATTATACATAAGAATAAAAACGAAAAATCTAAAAACAATCTGTCATTTTCTAGTATAGTAGCTTTTCGTCCTATTTACACAACAAGTAACTACAGTAATACTGTTATTTAAAGTGAGTAGCAAAAATAATGATTGTTTTTCTACAAAATATATTAGTGTATTTCAGTTACCTAGAACCCATAACACAAGCACTGCTTTGCTTGGGGTTGATGATGATGTTGTGAATTGTCCAGCATTATCATAATTGACGTCGTGAATGAAATGAACGAAAGTCTCCGTTTCAGGTCTGGCCAAAATGGCTATTTTGTCAGTATGTCCGTACTCCTCTACAGGTCGTATTTTACAACCGATCGGTATGAAACTTTGTGTACAGATTCTATGATTTTATAGAATTTCATTGTCGTCGGGATTTTTTGATTAAAGGCGTACTTCTTACACAATAAGGCAAAAAGGCGGATTTGGAATATCTCCGCTTTATGAGATCTGATTTTGATGATTGTAATTTAATTGAAAGGTCATAACTTTATACTGTTCTCATAAAAATTTGGTAAAGATCTGATGAGGATTTTCGGCATGACGAGTAGAATAGCATCGCAAAATGCAGTAATATGTAAGAGAGCATTTACAGTACAGCGCCACCTATTAGAACATCTTGGTAGCACTTCGAGAATTATATGAAATAGCGCGGCCGCATACACCGTCGTCGTCGGTTAAATAATAACAAAAGCTTTGGGCTGATGGATCAACGCCATCTATTGATACTAGGTACAGAATTTCGAGCTTTGCTGAGGAACGTAACTTACGTACTTTGTATGGACAATTGGTCTAATGGTTGATGTGTTTGTGCAACATTTCGTTCAAAAATTCCGACAACAATCGTATCGCAAGTGAAGTGATCTGTAATACCTACCTACCTTTCCAAGTGCACCTTACCTACCTCACCTACCCTACCCACAAACAAGATTGAATCCGTTCAGGAGAAACAGACGCCTATTCTTGCACGGTGGGCATTATTTCAATAAAGTAGGTATGAACCCCACAGAAGTTCTCATTATATAGGTACCTACCTAGGTACCAAAATATCCCGTTTAAATAAAATTACTTTAGTACATTAAGTATTAAGTAAATTAATTGTTGAAAAAAGTTAGTGTTCGCGACGTCTACTGTTCGTAGAGCTACTAGTTTAGTGATTCTCACTTACATGATCTCGGCCCATGAAGTGGCTCGTTCCTTTAGGCGGCATGCATGGGGCTATACACGTAGCAAGTATCATCTTTGGGTGCACAATATGATACACCCATAGATCACATCCGCCAGGTGCAGAGGCAAAGGTTATTGCATAGGAAAAACGATGGAATAAAAACCAGGTAATTGTGATTGGTGGATGGACAGGGTAATCGGGCTATGGACCGCGGATGTCTGCCATGAACATACTCTTAATACTGTAGTACTGATACATCTTTCAAAAACTTTTTATATTCCTTTTTCATACAAAAGAAGTTAACTTCGAAATAGTCAAATTATTCAAATTAATACAGATTTCAAATACAAGGACAACATGTTTACCATACCGCGCACGTCTAATAAGATTCAAAAAATTCATTCGCGTGCACCGCCCTCTCCTTCCCACAAATTGACATGCCAAGCAATCAGAGAAGGTTAAAAAGAGTTGAGTCAATTGTTAAGTTACTAACCCTCCAACTATAATCCCACACACGCCCAATTTAATAATTAATAAGAAAAAACTAATCCATCTCACACTTGAAAACTCAATCAAAGTAAGTGGTCTACTAGTTTCGTGTCTCCACGAGACATCATCAGGACACAACAATACTCGACTTTGACACTGAGACTGCTATGCAACAGCGACGGAGTTTTTTGAGTGATGTTGCCTCTCTGAGCTTCTTGCGTTAAGTGAAGCATTGCCCGCAACACCCCCAATCAAATAGTTGCGGAAGGACAAGAGTGCATAGGTACTTTCTAGAACTTCATGATTCATCATCGGCCACATCGTCACTTACCACCAGGTTAGATTGTGGTCAAACGAAGGTCTATTTACAATAGAACATGCCTTAGACCCTTACTGTATATAAAAGGTTCTTCTCGCGTGCTGCATCCAATAGTAGATAACGTAATTCTCTTAGACTAAAGTGCTTGCTACATGAATAGACGATAACATATTACAAGTCACTTTGGTCTAAAAGCGCAAACGTTTTTGTTGTTATTCCTTCCTTCTCTTCTTTTCTTAACTTTCGAGGTTCATATTTTTCTCTGTTGATATTTTGTTAAACCATTTAAACTAGACAGATGCAAAATCAGAAAAACAAACTCTTATTTAAAGTTAAAATAGGTTCTTACAATCGTATGCCATGCAAAAAAATTGTTAAAAAAAAATAACAGATTCCTCCAGCATAGCTAATAATTGAAGACCCTGTGAAAAAACTGCATAATAAGCGAGGCAAACCTACTAAGTGCGGGATAGAGTCGGCACTGCTTCATTTTCTGCGCAGCAGCGATGTGTATTTCTAGCGGATGATTGCGTGAAAGCCACGATACCGAACCTCCACAATGATGATGGATGAAATACGGAAACGAATCAGCCCCAATAACATCATAGATTTAGAAGTAGGGCCTTGGTTGAGTGATCGTTTAAGTTATGCTATCGCGAAGACTATCCATAGGTAATAATAAATTCCAGTAGGCTCTAAAGAACAAATTGTTGCAGTGGCAGTACTTCTCTTTTAGGGTTCCGTTCTTTTGATTACCTTGACTGTGATTTCAATAGGTAACATTTTAGTCGTTTCTGTTTTTAAGTCATAGCTAAACAAAATTCTCTGACAATATTTTAACCATTTACCCTGACTGTCGCTCAAATTTTCTTTCAATTTTTAAATGAATTATCTAATTCAGCAATGGTAACAAGCCCCTTCCCCGCTCGTTACAGTGGCTTTTGTCCACCAAACTGGTAAGCCTCTTCCAATCAGAGCTCATTTTCGCGATGCCTTCTTTTAAAGCCCAGTAAATTCTTTAACGCGGGTTGGTTCTATGAAAGTAGTACTTAGATTTTGATCTGTTAAATATTAAAGTGTCATATCACAAGTCAACGAAACTATGAAGCCTCCTTCGGTCAGAACCCATTTTGGTGACGCCTTATTTAATACCTTGTAAATTTTCAAACGCTGAATAATTTAATGAGAATAACTATTCTCATTAAATTATTCTAGAATGAACAAAAACGAGTCATAACTATGACTCGTTTTTGTTCATTATTAAAAGTTGTCTGATAACAAGTTAACCAAAATGTTGATATTTTTAATACTATTTCAAATTTACAAAGGCAAAAACAGAAAAACAAACTCCTATTTCATTTTATGTTAAAGATACAATACAATTGTATACCCAAACGACGTACATAAATTATTATAACGATTAGTTATTCACACATTACTCAAGTTACGAAACAATTCATAAATACCAAAATTTTAAATAGTAAATAACAAGAGATAAATGCTTAAACTGAGTCCCAACGTAAGAATTCTAATAAATTAGGACCCTGTTACAAGTCAAGATCTATCTCAACAGAGCAATTAGTTATGTTCCTTAAGAAGGGATAAAAATCTTAAAAAAATCTGCCATTCTCTATAATTCAGTAATAGTTATTCACAATAGACATGCTATTTAATACATTGCAGGAATAAGACTGTAAATTACAAAATGAGACAAATTTCGAGCAAGCAAAACGTAACTATTTTAAATAATGTAAAATGTCATGAACTTCTTTTTATTGTAAGATGCTATGTTATCTAAAAAAAAACCCTACCATTGAGCCTTTTGATCGGTATAGTTAATTAACGGGTGTTTTATTTAAAATTTGGTAGGTTCAATTCCCGATTCAGACAGGCGATTATTCAAAAATCTTTGAATGCAGTTCAAATTGCTTGTGAAATAAAAATGAAATATTCTTTCGGTAAAATTTTCTATCTACAATATTTAAGGTGGCTATTACAAAAATTGATATTCAATTGTTAAATTAATTAAAATAAAGTAAAAAATATGTATTACAGCAAAAGAAATAGGTAATTACATTAATTCCTTTATCTCCGTAGAGGAATATCTACAAGGCTTTCGAAGCATCACTTTTAATGAACGTTGAGCTCTCTCGGCTTGCTAAATGAAGACCTTCGCAGTACTACCCCAGCACGATATGCAGTAGGTTATTATTGATTGACATAAAGCGAAATAGACTGATTTATGGAGTCAAAGCTTGCTACATGCCGAAGGCTTTTCATGATGCCTGTAACCTTTCTTATACGCGCAGAGAGAAATCCAATGTGAGCTTTAAATTACAGTTTTTGTTGAATAAGAACTCCAAGATATTTAATAGCTTCTGAACGGATTAAAGGATTAAATATGAAAGGTTTTAAAATACCTGAGCATGTACTAGAGTAAATTTAAATACACGCTTTAGTTTCTGGGCCTGAAGCCTCTGTTTTGTAAAAGCTCAAATATGAGGTTCTTTCTGTGTTGAGAGTAAGAAAGTTTGGCTGAAACTATTCACTGATTAGCACCATACCCCATTCAGCGAGTAAATACGCCACAAGCCATGAAGTACTGTGAAAGTTAACTTACCCTCCAACTTAAAGCATATGCACAATTTAATAAAAGAAGAAATAACCACTCCATCTACACACTTGGAAAATCAATCAAAGTAAGTCGTCAACTAGTTTCGTGTCTCCACGAGACATCATCAGGACACAACAATACTCGACTTTGACACAGAGACTGCTAAGCAACAATGACGGAATTTTTTCAGTGGTGTTGCCTCTCTGAGCCCATTGCGTAACGTAAAGCATTAAAGTGATTCACCTTCGGCCAAATCGTCACTTACCACCAGGTTAGATTGTGGTCTAACGAAGGTCAATTAACATTTAAAAAAAAATGATTCGGCAATGGTAACGAGCCCCTTCCCCGCTCGTTACAGTGGCTTTCGTCCACCAAACAAGTAAGCCTCCTCCGATCAGAGCCCATTTTCGTGATGCCTTCTTTTAAAACCCAGTAAATTCTCTAACGCGGATTAGTTTTATGAAAGTAGTACTTATACTCTTTGATCTGTTAAATATTTAAATGTCATATCACAAGTCAACCAACCTATGCAGCCTCCTTCGATAGGAGCCCATATTCGTGACTCCTTATTTTAATACCCAGTAAATTTTCAAAAGCTGAATAATTTTATGAGAATAGTGATGACCCGTTTCTCTGTTCATTATTAAAAGATGTTTGATTACAAGTTGACCAAAAGGTTGACAAATCTTATAATAATATTTTCAACTTTACAAAGGCAAAACAGAAAAATAAACTTCTATTTAGTTTTATGTTAAAATATACAATATTAGACCCTCGCGGTTTCAGCCGCGTAGTTCACGTTCCCGTGGGAATTCCGGGATGAAATAAAGCCTATGACACTTCCTCAAAAATAAGCTTTCTAACGGTGAAAGAATTTTTCAAATCGGTCCAGTAGATTCGGAGCCGATTCAATACAGACAAACAAAGAAACTATTAACTCTTTCCTCTTTATAATATTAAAATAGACAATTGTATACCAAGCACCCAAGCACTTACATAAATTAATAAAACAATTTTTTATTCACATAATTATTTTCCAAGTTACAAAACAACAAAAAAATACAAAAAATATGTAAACTGAGTCCCAACCTAAGAATAA
The DNA here is from genome assembly GCA_963564075.1 of Eupithecia subfuscata. NCBI lineage: Eukaryota > Metazoa > Arthropoda > Insecta > Lepidoptera > Geometridae > Eupithecia > Eupithecia subfuscata. The sequence continues at coordinate 18,650,765 of OY751095.1, forward strand.
GTTAGGACCCTGTTACAAGTTACAAGACAAGATATATCTAATATCTAAATACAGTAATTATTTATGTTCCTTACAAAAACATTATACATGAAAACATGAAAATCTTAAAATTATCTGCCATTTTCAATACTTCAAATCGTGTTGAAAGCTTCTTTAGTTTTGTAGAAGTAGTGCATATGGTAAGAGGGGGTAAGTAGAACAATGTGCAATAGCATGGTGGCCTTTTGAACCCTCCACATTACCACGGCTATTTTAAGATTTTGTAGTATAGTGGCTTTTTATCCTATTAACACAACACGTAACTACAGTTATACTGTTATTTAAAGTGAGTAGCAAAAACAATGATTGTTTTTTCTACAAAAAATATCAGTGTATGTCAGTTAACTAGAACCCATAACACAAGCACTGTTTAGCTTGGGCTAGATGATGCTGCTGAAATCATGCCTTTATACCCTTTCAGTATATGAAAGGTTCTTCTCGCGTGCTGCATCCATTAGTAGATAACGTAATTCTCTCAAACGAAAGGGTGGGATGTATATGAATAGACGATAACATATAACACGACACCACTTTGGTCTAAAAGCGCAAACGTTTTTGTTGTTTTTCCTTCCTTCTCTTCCTTCCTTTCCTTTCGAGGTTCAAATTTCTGTGTTGATATTTTGTGTAAACATTTAAACTAGACAGATGCAAAATCAGAAAATCAAACTCATATTGAAAGTTAAATAGGTTCTTAAAATAGTAAGCCAAGCAAAAAAATTAACGATTGTTAAAATAATAATAATAATAACAAAGTTCATCCAACCTAAGCATTCTAATAACTGAAAACCCTGTGAAAAGACTACATAATAAGAGAGGCAAACCTACTACGTAAGGGATGGAGTCGGTACTGCTTCATGTTTTGCGCAGCAGCGAGGCGTATTTTTTGCAGATGATTGCGTGAAAGCTATGATACCGAGCCACCACCATCACGAAAGATGACATAAGGAACCGGAGCAGCGCTAATCATTTCATAGATTTACACGTGGAGCGTTGGTTGAGCGATTGTTTTAGTTATGCTAGCCCGAAGGCTACCCACATAAATAAATGCCAGTTTTGAAAAACGTATTTTGCTGTGGCAATAAATCTTTTTTAGGGTTCCGTTTCTCTGTGGACCTTGGCCGTGATTTCAATAAGTAACATCATCGTCCTTTAATTTCCTAAGTCATAGAGCCATAAGCCATAGTCACAAGCTGAACAAAATTCTCTGTTAATATTGTAAACCATTTGCCCTGACTGTCGCACAAATGTTCTATTTATTTTTATATGAATAATCTAATTCGGCAATGGTTACAAGCCCCTTCCCCGCTCATAACAGTGGCTTTCGTCCACTAAACTGGGCAGCCTCCTCCGATCATAGCCCAGTTTCGTGTTGCCTTCTTTTAATATCCAGTAAATCTCTTACGCGAGTTTAATTATTCTGAGAATAGTTATAACTCTTTGATCTGTTTATTAATAAAAGATGTTTCATATTAAGTCAACCTGACTATGCAGCTTCCTTCGGTCAGAGCCAATTTTCATGACGCCTTATATAGCCAGTAAATTTTCCAGCACGAGGTTATTTTATGAGAATAGTAATGACTTCTTGATCTGTTCATTATTCAAAGATGTCTAGTTACAAGTCAATCAAGAGGTCATCTTTATAATACTATTGCAACTTAACAATTGCAAAAACAGAATAGCAAACTATTATTTCATTTGAACTTGATATAAACGATACAACCGTATACCCCAAGTACGTTTCTAAATAAAGAAAAAGTTTTTACAAAAGTACACAATATGCAAAAATAAAATTATAAAGTATTAAGGAATTAAATAGAATCCTAACCATCGAATTTTACTTAGTATGGATACTGATATAAAACAAGATAAGTCTAGATAGTAACAGTAATTAGTTACATATGTTCCTTACAAATACATTATACAAAGAATAAGAACGTAAAAATCTAAAAACAATCTGTCATTTTCCAAAATTTCTAATCGTTTTGATAGATCCTTTGGTTTTGTAGAAGTTGTGCAGATGGTAAGAGGGGGTAGGTAGAACAATGTGCAATAGCATGGTGGCCTTTTGAACCCTCCTCATTAAATCATAATAAATAAATAATGCTGGACAATTCACACAGCATTATCTAGCCCCAAGGTAAGCAGAGCTTGTGTTATGGGTACTAGATAACTGATATACATAATAATATACGAGTACATAGATAGATATTTTTTATTATATATAGAAAACGACCAGAACACCCTGAACAAATATCTGCAGATCGTACAAATATTTGTCCCGAGGCGGGAATCGAACCCGCAACCTCCTGCGGCGCAGGCGGACCTTCGCCCACCGCGCCACAGAGGTCGTCGAAACCTCACTACCACGACGATTTTAAGATTTTGTAGTATAGTGGCTTTTTATCCTATTAACACAACACGTAACTACAGTTATACAGTTATTTAAAGTGAGTAGCAAAAATAATGATTGTATTTTCTACAAAATATATTAATGTATTTCAGTTACCTGGAACCCATAACACAAGCACTGCTTTGCTTGGGGTTGATGATGATGTTGTGAATTGTCCAGCATTATCATTATTTAGTGATTCTCACTTGCATGATCTCGGGCCATGATGTGGCACTTTCCTTTAGGCGGCATGCATGGGGCTATACACGTAGCGAGTATCATCTTTGGGTGCACAATATGATACACCCACAGATCACATCCGCCAGGTGCAGAGGGAAAGGCTATTGCATAGGAAAACTGCCATGAACATACTCTTAATACTGTAGTACTGATACATCTTTCAAAAAAAAATTATATTCCTCTTTCATACAAAAGAAGTTAACTTCGAAATAGTCAAATTATTCAAATTAATACAGATTTCAAATACAAGGACAAAATGTTTATCATACCGCACACGTCTAAAAAGATTCAAAAAAATTCATTCGCGTGCACCGCCCTCTCCTTCCCACAAATTGACATGCCATGCAGTCAGAGAAGGTAAAAAAGAGTTGAGTCAATTGTTAAGTTACTCACCCTCGAACTATAATCCCACACACGCCCAATTTAATAATTAATAAGAAAAAACTACTCCATTTAGCACTTAAAAAATCAATCAAAGTAAGTGGTCTTCTAGTTTCGTGTCTCCACGAGACATCATCAGGACACAACAATACTCGACTTTGACACTGAGACTGCTATGCAACAGCGACGGAGTTTTTTGAGTGATGTGGCCTCTCTGAGCTTCTTCCGTTAAGTGAAGCATTGCCCGCAACACCCCCAATCAAATAGTTGCGGAAAAACAAGAGTGAATAGGTACTTTCTAGAACTTCATGAATCATCTTCGGCCACATCGTTACTTACCACCAGGTTAGATTGTGGTCAAACGAAAGTCTATTTACAATTGAACATGCCTTATACCCTTTCTGTATATGAAAGGGTCTTCTCGCGTGCTGCATCCATTAGTAGATAACGTAATTCTCTTACACTAAAGTGCATGTATTATGAATAGACGATAACATTTTACATAACACTTTGGTCTGAAAGCGCAAACGTTTTTGTTGTTTTTCCTTCCTTCTCTTCCTTCCTTTCATTTCGAGGTTCATATTTTTCTCTGTTGATATTTTGTTAAACCATTTAAACTAGACGGATGCAAAATCAGAAAAACAAACTGTTAAATAAAGTTAAAATAGGTTCTTACAATCGTATGCCAAGCAAAAAATTAACAATTGTTAAAAAAAAAAAAAAAGTTTCTCCAGCATTAGGATTCTAGTAATTGAAGACCCTGTGAAAAGACTGCATAATAAGCGAGGCAAACCTACTACGTGTGGGATAGAGTCGGCACTGCTTTATTTTCTGCGCAGCAGCGACGTGTATTTCTAGCGGATGATTGCGTGAAAGCCATGATACCGAACCTCCACAATGATGATGGATGACATACGGAACCGAATCAGCCCCAATAACTTCATAGATTTAGAAGTCGGGCCTTGGTTGAGCGATTGTTTTAGTTATGCTAGCCCGGAGACTACCCACATAAATAAATGCCAGAAGGCTTTGAAGAACGTATTTATGCTGTGGCAGTACATCTCTCTTAGGGTTCCGTTTTTTGTGTACCTTGGCTGTGAGTTCAACTAGTTTGTTCACGAGTAGTGTCTCCACGAGACATCATCAGGACACAACAATACCTGAGACTGCTAAGCAACAGCAACGGAGTTTTTTCAGTGATGTTGCCTCTCTGAGCCCCTTGCGTAAAGTGAAGCATTGCCCGCAACACCCCCAATCAAATAGTCGCGGAAGGAAAATAGTGATTAGGTGCCTTCTAGAACTTCACGATTAATTTTCGGCCACATCGTCACTTTCGAAAGTCAATTTACATTAAAAAAAAAGATAATTCGGCAATGGTAACGAGCCCCTACCCCGCTCGTAACAGTGGCTTTCGTCCACCAAACTAGTAAGCCTCCTCCGATCAGAGCCCATTTTCGTGATGCCTTTTTTTAAAACCCAGTAAATTCTCTAACGCGGGTTAGTTTTATGATAAAAGTACTTATACTCTTTGATCTGTTAAATATTTAAATGTCATATCACAAGTCAGTAAATTTTCAAACGCTGAATAATTTTATGGGAATAGTAATAACCCGTTTCTATGTTCATTATTAAAAGATTTCAGATTACAAGTTAACTAAAAGGTTGACAAATTTTATAATAATATTTTCAACTTTACAAAGGCAAAACAGAAAAATAAACTCCTAGTTAATTTTATGTTAAAATATACAAAATTAGACGATTGCCTCGCGGTTTCACCCGCGTAGTTCACGTTCCCGTTGGAATTCCGGGATGAAATAAAGCCTTTGACACTTCCTGAAAAGTAAGCTTTCTAAAGGTGAAAGAATTTTTCAAATCGGTCCAGTAGATTCGGAGCCTATTCAATACAAACAAACAAACAAACTATCAACTCTTTCCTCTTTATAATATTAAAATAGACAATTGTATACCAAGCACCCAAGCACTTACATAAATTAATAAAACAATTTTTTATTCACATAATTATGTCCCAAGTTACAAAACAACGCAAAAAATACCAAAATTCAATATAATAAATAAAAAGAGAAATATTTAAACTGAGTCCCATTCAAAGAATAAGTTAAGACCCTGTTACAAGTTACAAGACAAGATAAATAAATAAATAAATAAATAAATAATGCTGGACAATTCACACAGCATTATCTAGCCCCATGGTAAGCAAAGCTTGTGTTATGGGTACTAGATAACTGATATACATAATAATATACGAGTACATAGATAGATATTTTTTATTATACATAGAAAACGACCAGAACACCCTAAACAAATATCTGCAGATCGTACAAATATTTGTCCCGAGGCGGGAATCGAACCCACAACCTCCTGCGTCGCAGGCGGACCTTCGCCCACCGCGCCACAGAGGTCGTCCAGGTAGAGGATATATCTAATATCTAAATACAGTTATTAGTTATGTTCCTGACGAAAACATTATACATGAAATCATAAAAATCTCAAAATAATCTGGCATTTTCAATACTTCTAATCGTGTTGAAAGCTTCTTTGGTTTTGTAGAAGTGGTGCATATGGTAAGAGGGGGTAGGTAGAACAATGTGCAATAGCATGGTGGCCTTTTGAACCCTCCACATTACCACGGCTATTTTAAGATTTTGTAGATAAGTGGCTTTTTATCCTATTAACACAACACGTTACTACAGTTATACAGTTATTTAAAATGAGTAGCAAAAACAATGATTGTTTTTTCTACAAAAAATATCAGTGTATGTCAGTTACCTGGAACCCATAACACAAGCACTGTTTAGCTTGGGCTAGATGATGCTGCAAAAATCATGCCATATACCCTTTCAGTATATGAAAGGTTCTTCTCGCTTGCTGCATCCATTAGTAGATAACGTAATTCTTTCAAACAAAAGAGTGCCTGGTATATGAATTGACGATAACATATAACATGACACAACTTTGGTCTAAAGGCGCAAACGTATTTGTTGTTTTTCCTTCCTTCTCTTCCTTCCTTTCCTTTTGAGGTTCATATTTCTCTGTTGATATTTTGTTCATCATCGGCCACATCGTCACTTACCACCAGGTTAGATTGTGGTCAAACGAAGGTCTATTTACAATAGAACATGCCTTATACCCTTTCTGTATATGAAAGGTTCTTCTTGCGTGATGCATCCAATAGTAGATAACGTAAGTCTCTTAGACAAAAGCGCAAGTAATATGAATAGACGATATCATATTACATGTCACTTTGGTCTAAAAGAGCAAACGTTTTTGTTGTTTTTCCTTCCTTCTCTTCCTTCCTTTCCTTTCGAGGTTCATATATTTCTCTGTTGATATTTTGTTAAACCATTTAAACTAGACAGATGCAAAATCAGAAAAACAAACTCTTATTTAAATTTAAAATAGGTAAACAAAAATGAATGGAATAAAAACCAGGTAATTGTGATTGGTGGATGGACAGGGTAATCGGGCTATGGGGGAGACTGCGGACGTCTGCCATGAACATACTCTTAATACTGTAGTACTGATACACCTTGCAAAAACTTTTTATATTCCCTTTTTCATACAAACGAAATTCACTTCGAAATAGTCAAATTATTCAAATTAATACAGATTTCAAATACAGGGACAAAATATTTACCATACCGCGAAAAATCTTCTCTGATGAGATTCAACCAAATGCATTCGCCTGCACGCCCTCTTCCTCCCACAAATTGACATGCCAAGCATTCAGAGAAGGTAAAAAACAGACTTGCGCTATATTCAATTATTAAGTTACTAACCCTCCAACTATAATCCCACACACGCCCAATTTAATAGAATAAGAAAAAACTACTCCATCTCACACTTGAAAACTCAATCAAAGTAAGTGGTCAACTAGTTTCGTGTCTCCACGAGACATCATCAGGACACAAAAATACTCGACTTTGACACTGAGACTGCTAAGCAACAGCGACGGAGTTTTTTCAGTGGTGTTGCCTCTCTGAGCCCCTTGCGTAAAGTGAAGCATTGCCCGCAACACCCCCAATCAAATAGTCGCGGAAGGACAAGAGTGACAAGACAGAGGGACAAGAGTGCTTTCTAGAACTTCATGATTCATCTTCGGCCACATCGTCACTTACCACCAGGTTAGATTGTGGTCAAACGAAGGTCTATTTATAATAAAACATGCCTTATACCCTTTCAGTATATGAAAGTTTCTTCACGCGTGCTGCATCCATTTGTAGATAACGTAATTCTCTCAGACGAAAGGGTTCGTCTCATATGAATAGACGATAACATATAACACGACACCACTTTGGTCTAAAAGCGCAAACGTTTTTGTTGTTTTTCCTTCCTTCTCTTCCTTCCTTTCGAGGTTCATATTTCTCTGTTCATATTTTGTTTAATCATTTAAACTAGACAGATGCAAAATCAGAAAAACAAACTCTTATACAAAGTTAAATAGGTTCTTAAAATAGTAAGCCAAGCAAAAAAATTAACGATTGTTAAAATAATAATAATTATAACAAAGTTCATCCAACCTGAGCATTCTAATAACTGAAAACCCTGTGAAAAGACTACATAATAAGCGAGGCAAACCTACTATAATGTGGGATGGAGTCGGTACTGCTTCATGTTCTGCGCAGCAGCGAGGCGTATTTTTTGCAGATGATTGCGTGAAAGCCATGATACCGAGCCTCCACCATCACGAAAGATGACATAAGAAACCGGAGCAGCGCCAATCACATCATAGATTTACACGTAGAGCGTTGGTTGAGCGATTGTTTTAGTAATGCTAGCCCGAAGACTACCTACATAAATAAATGCTAGTAGGCTTTGAAGAACGTATTTTTGCTGTGGCAGTACACTTTTTTTAGGGTTCTATTTTTTTGTGTACCTTGGCTGTGATTTCAATAAGTAACATCTTCGTCCGTTTTTTTCTTAAGTCATAGAGCCATAAACCATAGTCATTAGCTGAACAAAATTCTCTGTCAATATTGTAAATCATTTACCCTGACTGTCGCTGTCGCACAAAATATGTTCTATCAATTTTTATATTATTTAGCTTGGGGCTAGATAATGCTGTGTGAATTGTCCAGCATTATTTATTTAAAAATAATAATAATAATAAATAAATAAATATGAACTATCTAATTCGGCAATGGTTACAAGCCCCTTCCCCGCTCGTAACAGTGGCTTTCGTCCACCAAACAGGGCAGCCTCCTCCGATCATAGCCCATTTTCGTGTCGCCTTCTTTTAATATCCAGTAAATCTCTTACGCGAGTTTATTTATTCTGAGAATAGTTATAACTCTTTGATCTGTTTATTAATAAAAGATGTCTCATATTAAAGAGCTTATTACACCATCCTGAATATCGGATGTCCTAATTAGTCAATCCTGAATTCAGGAAAGTTTAATAGCATTTAGGACGGTAGCATCCTAATTAGGATCCGATTTAGGACAAGAATGGCTTCCGACGTCCTAAATCTATTTTTAGCGTCTGCTTCAGTGTTGCCGGCAGTCAAAATAAAAAAGCTCCGATCCGAACGCTAAAATGGTCCGAAATATGACGGCTCCTGCAAGTTTAGGAGTTAAAAAGTGTAAAAAAAATTACTTGTCGTAGTGGGGATATTAAGTTTTCCATATGAATTGTACCTTATGTTGCTTCATCTTAATGAACTTCAGAAAACTTCGCTTATTTTTTACAAAGGTTGAAAGACTGAGATAAAATAAAACGTCAAGTGGGAGTCAGACTCGCACACTAAGGGTTCCGTTTAATTGTAAGACCTTGTTTCTTGACAAATATCATGATTCTATGTCAACATGATGTAGATACCCGGTATTATTATAAATTTATTATTTTGGTCGAGGGAGAGAATCAAAATTTATGATTTTTTTGTTAATAAACTACAAATTTACGGTTTTCAAATTTTTCTCGTTATTTGTGCTATAATTATGATCTTGCTTCTTACCAAATTTTATGATTCTAGGTAAACGGGAAGTGCCTTTTAAGGTTTTGGTCTATAGCAAGATATATTTTTTTAAAGAAAAAACAACAAATTAGGTACTGATTTCGGATTGTTCCCTTTATTTGTGCTATAGGGCCTTGTTTCTTGCCAAATTTCATAATTCTAGCAGGGTTCTGATTGCGCTAGGTCTACGGGAAGTACGTACCGTATAAGTTTTGGTCCATGGCGTGCATTAAAAGTATTTTTTTTTGTGAATAAATTACAAATTTATGGATTTTGGATTTTTCCCTTTACTTGTGCTATAAGAACTTGCTGCTCACCAAGTTTCATGATTCTAGGTCTACGGGAAGTACCCAATAGGTTTTGTGTGCATGTGATTCCCTTGGAAATTTCCGCAAAGAGTCATGGTACGCAAAAGATCCGCAGAGGCAGAAAAAAGTCCGAAACGGACCAAAAAGGTCCGCACCGGCAACACTGGTCTGCTTAGAGTCCTGAATCAGTGAACGTGTAATTAGGAGCTCCGGCGACTAAATTTCTTGTCCTAAATCGGACACTGAATTTAGGACGCGACATTTAGGATGGTCTAATAAGCTCTTAAGTCAACCTGACTATGCAGCCTCCTTCGTTCAGAGCCAATTTTCGTGACGCCTTATATAGCCCGTAAATTTTGCAACACGAGGTAATTTTATGAGAATAGTTATGACTTTTTGATCTGTTAATTATTAAAAGATGTCTAGTAAAAAGTCAATAAAAAGGTTTTCTTTATAATACTATTTCAACTTAACAATAGCAAAAACAGAATAACTAATTATTATTTCATTTGAAGTTGATATATGTATACGATACAACCGTATATCCCAAGTACGTTTCTAAATAAAGAAAAAGTTTTTACAAAAGTACACAATATGCAAAAATAAAATTATAAAGTATTAAGGAATTAAATAGAATCCTAACCATCCAATTTTACTAAGTATGGATACTGATATAAAACAAGATAAGACTAGATAGTTACAGTAATTAGTTACATAATGTTCCTTACAAATACATTATACATAAGAATAAAAACGAAAAATCTAAAAACAATCTGTCATTTTCTAGTATAGTAGCTTTTTATCCTATTTACACAACAAGTAACTACAGTTATACTGTTATTTAAAGTGAGTAGCAATAATAATGATTGTTTTTCTACAAAATATATTAGTGTATTTCAGTTACCTAGAACCCATAACACAAGCACTGCTTTGCTTGGGGTTGATGATGATGTTGTGAATTGTCCAGAAGATTCTATGATTTTATAGAATTTTATTGTCGTCGGGATTTTTTGATTAAAGGCGTACTTCTTACACAATAAGGCAAAAAGGCGGATTTGGAATATCTCCGCTTTAAGAGATCTGATTTTGATGATTGTACTTTTAATTGAAAGGTCATAACTTTATACTGTTCTCATAAAAATTTGGTAAAGATCTGATGAGGATTTTCGGCATGACGAGTAGAATAGCATCGCAAAATGCAGTAATATGTAAGAGAGCATTTACAGTACAGCGCCACCTATTAGAACATCTTGGTAACACTTCGAGAATTATATGAAATAGCGCGGCCGCATACACCGTCGTCGTCGGTTAAATAATAACAAAAGCTTTGGGCTGATGGATCAACGCCATCTATTGATACTAGGTACAGAATTTCGAGCTTTGCTGAGGAACGTAACTTACGTACTTTGTATGGACAATTGGTCTAATGGTTGATGTGTTTGTGCAACATTTCGTTCAAAAATTCCGACAACAATCGTATCGCAAGTGAAGTGATCTGTAATACCTACCTACCTTTCCAAGTGCACCTTACCTACCTCACCTACCCTACCCACAAACAAGATTGAATCCGTTCAGGAGAAACAGACGCCTATTCTTGCACGGTGGGCATTATTTCAATAAAGTAGGTATGAACCCCACAGAAGTTCTCATTATATAGGTACCTACCTAGGTACCAAAATATCCCGTTTTAAATAAAATTACTTTAGTACATTAAGTATTAAGTAAATTAATTGTTGAAAAAAGTTAGTGTTCGCGACGTCTACTGTTCGTAGAACTACTAGTTTAGTGATTCTCACTTACATGATCTCGGCCCATGAAGTGGCTCGTTCCTTTAGGCGGCATGCATGGGGCTATACACGTAGCAAGTATCATCTTTGGGTGCACAATATGATACACCCATAGATCACATCCGCCAGGTGCAGAGGCAAAGGTTATTGCATAGGAAAAACGATGGAATAAAAACCAGGTAATTGTGATTGGTGGATGGACAGGGTAATCGGGCTATGGACCGGGGATGTCTGCCATGAACATACTCTTAATACTGTAGTACTGATACATCTTTCAAAAACTTTTTATATTCCTTTTTCATACAAAAGAAGTTAACTTCGAAATAGTCAAATTATTCAAATTAATACAGATTTCAAATACAAGGACAACATGTTTACCATACCGCGCACGTCTAATAAGATCCAAAAAAATTCATTCGCGTGCACCGCCCTCTCCTTCCCACAAATTGACATGCCAAGCAATCAGAGAAGGTTAAAAAGAGTTGAGTCAATTGTTAAGTTACTAACCCTCCAACTATAATCCCACACACGCCCAATTTAATAATTAATAAGAAAAAACTAATCCATCTCACACTTGAAAACTCAATCAAAGTAAGTGGTCAACTAGTGTCGTGTCTCCACGAGACATCATCAGGACACAACAATACTCGACTTTGACACTGAGACTGCTAGGCAACAGCGACGGAGTTTTTTGAGTGATGTTGCCTCTCTGAGCTTCTTGCGTAAAGTGAAGCATTGCCCGCAACACCCCCAATCAAATAGTTGCGGAAGGACAAGAGTGAATAGGTACTTTCTAGAACTTCATGATTCATCATCGGCCACATCGTCACTTACCACCAGGTAAGATTGTGGTCAAACGAAGGTCTATTTACAATTGAACATGCCTTAGACCCTTACTGTATATAAAAGGTTCTTCTCGCGTGCTGCATCCAATAGTAGATAACGTAATTCTCTTAGACTAAAGTGCTTGCTACATGAATAGACGATAACATATTACAAGTCACTTTGGTCTAAAAGCGCAAACGTTTTTGTTGTTATTCCTTCCTTCTCTTCTTTTCTTAACTTTCGAGGTTCATATTTTTCTCTGTTGATATTTTGTTAAACCATTTAAACTAGACAGATGCAAAATCAGAAAAACAAACTCTTATTTAAAGTTAAAAAAGGTTCTTACAATCGTATGCCAAGCAAAAAAATTGTTAAAAAAAAATAACAGATTCCTCCAGCATAGCTAATAATTGAAGACCCTGTAAAAAAACTGCATAATAAGCGAGGCAAACCTACTAAGTGCGGGATAGAGTCGGCACTGCTTCATTTTCTGCGCAGCAGCGATGTGTATTTCTAGCGGATGATTGCGTGAAAGCCACGATACCGAACCTCCACAATGATGATGGATGAAATACGGAAACGAATCAGCCCCAATAACATCATAGATTTAGAAGTAGGGCCTTGGTTGAGTGATCGTTTAAGTTATGCTATCGCGAAGACTATCCATAGGTAATAATAAATTCCAGTAGGCTCTAAAGAACAAATTGTTGCAGTGGCAGTACTTCTCTTTTAGGGTTCCGTTCTTTTGATTACCTTGACTGTGATTTCAATAAGTAACATTTTCGTCGTTTCTGTTTTTAAGTCATAGCTAAACAAAATTCTCTGACAATATTTTAACCATTTACCCTGACTGTCGCTCAAATTTTCTTTCAATTTTTAAATGAATTATCTAATTCAGCAATGGTAACAAGCCCCTTCCCCGCTCGTTACAGTGGCTTTTGTCCACCAAACTGGTAAGCCTCTTCCAATCAGAGCTCATTTTCGCGATGCCTTCTTTTAAAGCCCAGTAAATTCTTTAACGCGGGTTGGTTCTATGAAAGTAGTACTTAGATTTTGATCTGTTAAATATTAAAGTGTCATATCACAAGTCAACGAAACTATGAAGCCTCCTTCGGTCAGAACCCATTTTGGTGACGCCTTATTTAATACCTAGTAAATTTTCAAACGCTGAATAATTTAATGAGAATAGTTATGACTCGTTTTTGTTCATTATTAAAAGTTGTCTGATAACAAGTTAACCAAAATGTTGATATTTTTAATACTATTTCAAATTTACAAAGGCAAAAACAGAAAAACAAACTCCTATTTCATTTTATGTTAAAGATACAATACAATTGTATACCCAAACGACGTACATAAATTATTATAACGATTAGTTATTCACACATTACTCAAGTTACGAAACAATTCATAAATACCAAAATTTTAAATAGTAAATAACAAGAGATAAATGCTTAAACTGAGTCCCAACGTAAGAATTCTAATAAGTAAGGACCCTGTTACAAGTCAAGATCTATCTCAACAGAGCAATTAGTTATGTTCCTTAAGAAGGGATAAAAATCTTAAAAAAATCTGCCATTCTCTATAATTCAGTAATAGTTATTCACAATAGACATGCTATTTAATACATTGCAGGAATAAGACTGTAAACTACAAAAAGAGACAAATTTCGAGCAAGCAAAACGTAACTATTTTAAATAATGTAAAATGTCATGAACTTCTTTTTATTGTAAGATGCTATGTTATCTAAAAAAAAACCCTACCATTGAGCCTTTTGATCGGTATAGTTAATTAACGGGTGTTTTATTTAGAATTTGGTAGGTTCAATTCCCGATTCAGACAGGCGATTATTCAAAAATCTTTGAATGCAGTTCAAATTGCTTGTGAAATAATAATGAAATATTCTTTCGGTAAAATTTTCTATCTACAATATTTAAGGTGGCTATTACAAAAATTGATATTCAATTGTTAAATTAATTAAAATAAAGTAAAAAATATGTATTACAGCAAAAGAAATAGGTAATTACATTAATTCCTTTATCTCCGTAGAGGAATATCTACAAGGCTTTCGAAGCATCACTTTTAATGAACGTTGAGCTCTCTCGGCTTGCTAAATGAAGATCTTCGCAGTACTACCCCAGCACGATATGCAGTAGGTTATTATTGATTGACATAAAGCGAAATAGACTGATTTATGGAGTCAAAGCTTGCTACATGCCGAAGGCTTTTCATGATGCCTGTAACCTTTCTTATACGCGCAGAGAGAAATCCAATGTGAGCTTTAAATAACAGTTTTTGTTGAATAAGAACTCCAAGATATTTAATAGCTTCTGAACGGATTAAAGGATTAAATATGAAAGGTTTTAAAATACCTGAGCATGTACTAGAGTAAATTTGAATACACGCTTTAGTTTCTGGGCCTGAAGCCTCTGTTTTGTAAAAGCTCAAATACGAGGCTTTTTCTGTGTTGAGAGTAAGAAAGTTAGGCTGAAACTATTCACTGATTAGCACCATACCCCATTCAGCGAGTAAATACGCCACAAGCCATGAGGTACTGTGAAAGTTAACTTACCCTCCAACTTAAAGCATATGCACAATTTAATAAAATAAGAAAAAAACCACTCCACCTCACACTTGATAACTCAATCAACATCAGTGGTCAACTAGTTTCGTGTCTCCACGAGACATCATCAGGACACAAAAATACTCGACTTTGACACTGAGACTGCTAAGCAACAGCGACGGAGTTTTTTCAGTGGTGTTGCCTCTCTGAACCCCTTGCGTAAAGTGAAGCATTGCCCGCAACACCCCCAATCAAATAGTCGCGGAAGGACAAGAGTGACAAGACAGAGGGACAAAAGTGCTTTCTAGAACTTCATGATTCATCTTCGGCCACATCGTCACTTACCACCAGGTTAGATTGTGGTCAAATGAAGGTCTATTTACAATAAAACATGCCTTATACCCTTTCAGTATATGAAAGTTTCTTCACGCGTGCTGCATCCATTTGTAGATAACGTAATTCTCTCAAACGAAAGGGTTCGTCTCATATGAATAGACGATAACATATAACACGACACCACTTTGGTCTAAAAGCGCAAACGTTTTTGTTGTTTTTCCTTCCTTCTCTTCCTTCCTTTCCTTTCGAGGTTCATATTTCTCTGTTAATATTTTGTTTAACCATTTAAACTAGAAAGATGCAAAATTAGAAAAACAAACTCTTATACAAAGTTAAATAGGTTCGTAAAATAGTAGGCCAAGCAAAAAAATTAACGATTGTTAAAATAATAATAATAACAAAGTTCGTCCAACCTAAGCATTCTAGTAACGAAAGACCCTGTGAAAAGGCAAACCTACTACGTGTGGGATGGAGTCGGTACTGCTTCATGATCTGCGCAGCAGCGAGGCGTATTTTTGCAGATGATTGCGTGAAAGCCATGATACCGAACCTCCACCATCACGAAAGGTGACATAAGGATCCGGAGCAGCGCCAATCACATCATAGATTTACACGTAGAGCGTTGGTTCAGCGATTGTTTTAGTTATGCTAGCCTGAAAACTACCCACTTAAATAAATGCCAGTTTTGAAGAACGTATTTTGCTGTGGCAGTAAATCTTTTTTAGGGTTCCGTTTTTCTGTGTACCTTGGCCGTGATTTCAATGAGTAACATCTTCGTCCTTTATTTTCCTAAGTCATAGAGCCATAAGCCATAGTCATAAGCAGAACAAAATTCTCTGTTAATATTGTAAACCATTTGCCCTGACTGTCGCACAAATGTTCTATCAATTTTTATATGAATTATCTAATTCGGCAATGGTTACAAGCCCCTTCCCCGCTCATAACAGTGGCTTTCGTCCACTAAACTGGGCAGCCTCCTCCGATCATAGCCCAGTTTCGTGTTGCCTTTTTTTCAATATCCAGTAAATCTCTTATGCGAGTTTATTTATTCTGAGAATAGTTATAACTCTTTGATCTGTTTATTAATAAAAGAAGTCTCATATTAAGTCAACCTGACTATGCAGCCTCCTTCGGTCAGAGCCCATTTTTGTGACGCCTTATATAGCCAGTAATAATTTTCCAGCACGAGGTAATTTTATGAGTATAGTGATGTCTTCTTGATCTGTTAATTATTCGAAAATGTCTAGTAACAAGTCAATCAATAGGTCATCTTTATAATACTATTTCAACTGAACAATTGCAAAAACAGAATAGCAAACTATTATTTCATTTGAAGTTGATATAAACGATACAACCGTATACCCCAAGTACGTTTCTAAATAAAGAAAATGTTTTTACAAAAGTACATAATTTGCAAAAATAAAATTATTAAGTATTAAGCAATTAAATAGAATCCTAACCATCGAATTTTACTAAGTATGGATACTGATATAAAACAAGATAAGACTAGATAGTTACAGTAATTAGTTACATATATTATGTTCCTTACAAATACATTATACATAAGAATAAGAACGTAAAAATCTAAAAACAATCTGTCATTTTCAATAACTTCTAATCGTGTTGATAGCTCCTTTGGTTTTGTAGAAGTTGTGCAGATGGTAAGAGGGGGTAGGTAAAACAATGTGCAATAGCATGGTAGCCCTTTGAACCCTCCACATTACCACGGCTTTTTTAAGTTTTTGTAGTATAATAGCTTTTTATTCTATTTACACAACACGTAACTACAGTTATACAGTTATTTATAGTGACTAGCATAAAAAATGATTGTTTTTCTACAAAATATATTTATTAGTGCATGTCAGTTACCTAGAAACCATAACACAAGCACTGCTTTGCTTGGGGTTGATGATGATGTTGTGAATTGTCCAGCATTATCATTATTTAGTGATTCTCACTTGCATGATCTCGGGCCATGAAGTGGCACGTTCCTTTAGGCGGCATGCATGGGGCTATACACGTAGCGAGTATCATCTTTGGGATACACCCACAGATCACATCCGCCAGGTGCAGAGGCAAAGGTTATTGCATAGGAAAAACGATGGAATAAGAACCAGATAACTGTGATTGGTGGATGGACAGGGTAATCGGGCTATGGGGGTGACTGCGGACGTCTGCCATGAACATACTTTTAATAGGTACTGTAGTACTGATACACCTTGCAAAAACTTTTTATATTCCCTTTTTCATACCAACGAAATTCACTTCGAAATAGTCTAATTATTCAATTTAATACAGATTTCAAATACAGGGACCAAATATTTACCATACCGCGCAAAATCTTCTCTGATGGGATTCAACCAAATGCATTCGCGTGCACGCCCTCTCCCTCCCACTAATTGACATGCCAAGCATTCAGAGAAGGTAAAAAAGAGACTTGCGCTATATTCAATTGTTAAGTTACTAACCCTCCAACATTATTCCCACACACGCAAAATTTAATAAAATAAGAAAAACCACTCCACCTCACACTTGTTAACTCAATCAAAATCAGTGGTCAACTAGATTCGTGTCTCCACGAGACATCATCAGGACACAAAAATACTCGACTTTGACACTGGGACTGCTAAGCAACAGCGACGGAGTTTTTTCAGTGATGTTGCCTCTCTGAGCCCCTTGCGTAAACTGAAGCATTGCCCGCAACACCCCCAATCAAATAGTCGCGGAAGGACAAGAGTGACAAAACAGAGGGACAAAAGTGCTTTCTAGAACTTCATGATTCATCTTCGGCCACATCGTCACTTACCACCAGGTTAGATTGTGGTCAAACGAAGGTCTATTTACAATAAAACGTGCCTTATACCCTTTCAGTATATGAAAGTTTCTTCACGCGTGCTGCATCCATTTGTAGATAACGTAATTCTCTTAAACCAAAGGGTGCTATGTATATGAATAGACGATAACATATAACACGACACCACTTTGGTCTAAAAGCGCAAACGTTTTTGTTATTTTTCCTTCCTTCTCTTCTTTCGTTTCCTTTCGAGGTTCATATTTCTCTGTTAATATTTTGTTTAACCATTTATACTAGACAGATGCAAAATCAGAAAAACAAACTCTTATACAAAGTTAAATAGGTTCTTAAAATAGTAAGCCAAGCAAAAAAATCAACGATTGTTAAAATAATAATAATTATAACAGAGTTCATCCAACCTAAGCATTCTAATAACTGAAAACCCTGTGAAAAGACTACATAATAAGCGAGGCACACCTACTACGTGTGGGATGGAGTCGGTACTGCTTCATGTTCTGCGCAGCAGCGAGGCGTATTTTTTGCAGATGATTGCGTGAAAGCCATGATACCGAGCCTCCACCATCACGAAAGATGACATAAGGAACCGAAGCAGCGCCAATCACATCATAGATTTACACGTAGAGCGTTGGTTGAGCGATTGTTTTAGTTATGCTAGCCCGAAGACTACCTACATAAATAAATGCTAGTAGGCTTTGAAGAACGTATTTTTGCTGTGGCAGTACACTTTTTCTAGGGTTCTATTTTTTTGTGTACCTTGGCTGTGATTTCAATAATTAACATCTTCGTCCGTTCTTTTCTTAAGTCATAGAGCCATAAACCATAGTCATTAGCTGAACAAAGTTCTCTGTCAATATTGTAAACCATTTGCCCTGACTGTCGCTGTCGCACAAAATATGTTCTATCAATTTTTATATTATTTAGCTTGGGGCTAGATAATGCTGTGTGAATTGTGCAACATTATTTATTTAAAAATAATAATAATAATAAATCAATAAATATGAACTATCTAATTCGGCAATAGTTACAAGCCCCTTCCCCGCTCGTAACAGTGGCTTTCGTCCACCAAACTGGGCAGCCTCCTCCGATCATAGCCCATTTTCGTGTCGCCTTCTTTTAATATCCAGTAAATCTCTTACGCGAGTTTATTTATTCTGAGAATAGTTATAACTCTTTGATCTGTTTATTAATAAAAGATGTCTCATATTAAGTCAACCTGACTATGCAGCCTCCTTCGGCCAGAGCCAATTTTCGTGACGCCTTATATAGCCAGTAAATTTTGCAACACGAGGTTATTTTATGAGAATAGTTATGACTTTTTGATTTGTTAATTATTAAAAGATGTCTAGTAAAAAGTCAATCAAGAGGTTTTCTTTATTTCAACTTAACAATACAAAAACAGAATTACTAATTATTATTTCATTTGAAGTTGATATATGTATACGATACAACCGTATACCCCAAGTACGTTAATAAATAACGAAAAAGTTTTTAAGTAAGGATACTGTTACAAAACAAGGCAAGACTAGATATATCTAAATACAGGAATTAGTAATGTTCCTTACAAATACATTATACATGAGAACGTAAAAATCTTAAAATCCTTTCTCAATAACTTCAAGTCCTGTTGAAAGCTCGTTTTGTAGAAGTTGTGCAGAGATGGTAAGAGGAGGTAGGTAGAACAATGTGCAATAGCATGGTGGCGTTTAACCCTCCACATTATTTCACCATACAAAATCTTAAAACAGCCATGGGGCTGTTTTAAGATTTTGTATCATACCACGAAACAGGGTTTGTCAATATTCACCTGGGAAAATCTCTAATCTTAGTATATTCTTTGTTATATTGTCAACCACCTTTGTAAAGAAAAATAAATAACCTTTAATTTTTATTAATATAATTTTTAAATGTAATCTTTTTATAAAGATGATTGGTTAATCCTTTATTTTACTTTACGGAGAATAAAAGTAAAACTAACGCCTATTTCATTTTAAGTTAAAATATATTTATAATACAGTAGTATATACCAAGCACGTTAATAAATTAATAAAAAGATTCTTTAGGTACATATTCACAAACTATCCAAGTTACAAAACAACGCAAAAAATAGCCAAATTTAAAATATATAATGACAAAGAATTAAATGTTTAAGCTGAGTCCCAACCTAAGAATAAAATTGTAATAAATTAGGACCCTGTTACAAGACAAGACAAGATCTATCTCAACAGAGTAACTAGTAATATCTTGTCTTTGTTTGTAAGGAACGTTACTGTAATGTTCCTGGCGTGCACTTATTCTACCTACTTTATAAAAGGTTGATATATTTTTTCATATCATAGTTACTAGACAGATGCACACAAATAGAAAAACAAACTCTTACTTAATGTTAAAATAGGTTCGTACAATCGTATGCCAAGCAGATAAATAAAATGATATCTTTATGTCAAAAAATAAAACGTCAAGTCCGAGTCGGACTCGCGCACAAGAAGGCTTTAAGTCACATTTATAAAATACTAGCTGCGCCCCGCGGCTTCGCCCCCGTGGAAATTTATGTTTCCAACTTTCTTAATTTTTTCTTTCATAAGAACCTTCTCCTGACAATAACAAACACAACAAAGAAAGAATTAGCGAAATCGGTCCAGCCGTTCACGCGTGATGCCGTGACCAAGGAAAACGGGTTTCATTTATATATATATACTAGCTGCGCCCCGCGGCTTCGCCCCCGTGGAAATTTATGTTTCCAACTTTCTTAATTTTTTCTTTCATAAGAACCTTCTCCTGACAATAACAAACACAACAAAGAAAGAATTAGCGAAATCGGTCCAGCCGTTCACGCGTGATGCCGTGACAACGCGAAACGGGTTTCATTTTTATATATAAGACTAGCTGCGCCCCGCGGCTTCGCCCCCGTGGAAATTTATGTTTCCAACTTTCTTAATTTTTTCTTTCATAAGAACCTTCTCCTGACAATAACAAACACAACAAAGAAAGAATTAGCGAAATCGGTCCAGCCGTTCACGCGTGATGCCGTGACAACGCGAAACGGGTTTCATTTTTATATATAAGATAGAAGAAGATGTGTGATCGAAGCTAGATCACATTTGACATAGATGATAAAGGCTAGCATGACTTTTTCACTCCCAATCTTTATCGACACGGCCTTCCGCATAAAATTACGCAGTATTATTTTTGCTTTTCATAATAGTTGGTTAAATGGTTTCTTAACAATTTACCTATACTTTAATATGCGGCTGACGCCATCAGTAGGTATCTATCGGCGCTTGTTTACACCGCCCCAAGTCTTGCGCTGTATTCAATTGTTAAGTTACTAACCCTCCAACATTAATCCCACACACGCAAAATTTAATCAAATAAGAAAAAACCACTCCACCTCACACTTGATAACTCAATCAAAATCAGTGGTCAACTAGTTTCGTGTCTCCACGAGACATCATCAGGACACAAAAATACTCGACTTTGACACTGAGACTGCTAAGCAACAGCGACGGAGTTTTTTCAGTGGTGTTGCCTCTCTGAGCCCTTTGCGTAAAGTGAAGCATTGCCCGCAACACCCCCAATCAAATAGTCGCGGAAGGACAAGAGTGACAAGACAGAGGGACAAGAGTGCTTTCTAGAACTTCATGATTCATCTTCGGCCACATCGTTACTTCCCACCAGGTTAGATTGTGGTCAAACGAAGGTCTATTTACAATAAAACATGCCTTATACCCTTTCAGTATATGAAAGTTTCTTCACGCGTGCTGCATCCATTTGTAGATAACGTAATTCTCTTAAACCAAAGGGTGCTATGTATATGAATAGACGATAACATATAACACGACACCACTTTGGTCTAAAAGCGCAAACGTTTTTGTTATTTTTCCTTCCTTCTCTTCTTTCCTTTCCTTTCGAGGTTCATATTTCTCTGTTAATATTTTGTTTAACCATTTAAACTAGACAGATGCAAAATCAGAAAAACAAACTATTATACAAAGTTAAATAGGTTCTTAAAATAGTAAGCCAAGCAAAAAAATCAACGATTGTTAAAATAATAATAATTATAACAAAGTTCATCCAACCTAAGCATTCTAATAACTGAAAACCCTGTGAAAAGACTACATAATAAGCGAGGCAAACCTACTACGTGTGGGATGGAGTCGGTACTGCTTCATGATCTGCGCAGCAGCGAGGCGTATTTTTGCAGATGATTGCGTGAAAGCCATGATACCGAACCTCCACCATCACGAAAGGTGACATAAGGATCCGGAGCAGCGCCAATCACATCATAGATTTACACGTAGAGCGTTGGTTCAGCGATTGTTTTAGTTATGCTAGCCTGAAAACTACCCACTTAAATAAATGCCAGTTTTGAAGAACGTATTTTGCTGTGGCAGTAAATCTTTTTTAGGGTTCCGTTTTTCTGTGTACCTTGGCCGTGATTTCAATGAGTAACATCTTCGTCCTTTATTTTCCTAAGTCATAGAGCCATAAGCCATAGTCATAAGCAGAACAAAATTCTCTGTCAATATTGTAAACCATTTGCCCTGACTGTCGCACAAATGTTCTATCAATTTTTATATGAATTATCTAATTCGGCAATGGTTACAAGCCCCTTCCCCGCTCATAACAGTGGCTTTCGTCCACTAAACTGGGCAGCCTCCTCCGATCATAGCCCAGTTTCGTGTTACCTTTTTTTCAATATCCAGTAAATCTCTTATGCGAGTTTATTTATTCTGAGAATAGTTATAACTCTTTGATCTGTTTATTAATAAAAGAAGTCTCATATTAAGTCAACCTGACTATGCAGCCTCCTTCGGTCAGAGCCCATTTTTGTGACGCCTTATATAGCCAGTAATAATTTTCCAGCACGAGGTAATTTTATGAGTATAGTTATGTCTTCTTGGTCTGTTAATTATTCGAAAATGTCTAGTAACAAGTCAATCAATAGGTCATCTTTATAATACTATTTCAACTGAACAATTGCAAAAACAGAATAGCAAACTATTATTTCATTTGAAGTTGATAAAAACGATACAAGCGTATACCCCAAGTACGTTTCTAAATAAAGAAAATGTTTTTACAAAAGTACACAATTTGCAAAAATAAAATTATTAAGTAGTAAGCAATTAAATAGAATCCTAACCATCGAATTTTACTCAGTATGGATACTGATATAAAACAAGATAAGACTAGATAGTTACAGTAATTAGTTACATATATTATGTTCCTTACAAATACATTATACATAAGAATAAGAACGTAAAAATCTAAAAACAATCTGTCATTTTCAATAATTTCTAATCGTGTTGACAGCTCCTTTGGTTTTGTAGAAGTTGTGCAGATGGTAAGAGGGGGTAGGTAAAACAATGTGCAATAGCATGGTAGCCCTTTGAACCCTCCACATTACCACGGCTTTTTTAAGTTTTTGTAGTATAATAGCTTTTTATCCTATTTACACAACACGTAACTACAGTTATACAGTTATTTATAGTGACTAGCATAAAAAATGATTGTTTTTCTACAAAATATATTAGTGCATGTCAGTTACCTAGAAACCATAACACAAGCACTGCTTTGCTTGGGGTTGATGATGATGTTGTGAATTGTCCAGCATTATCATTATTTAGTGATTCTCGCTTGCATGATCTCGGGCCATGAAGTGGCACGTTCCTTTAGGCGGCATGCATGGGGCTATACACGTAGCGAGTATCATCTTTGGGTGCACAATATGATACACCCACAGATCACATCCGCCAGGTGCAGAGGCAAAGGTTATTGCATAGGAAAAACGATGGAATAAGAACCAGGTAACTGTGATTGGTGGATGGACAGGGTAATCGGGCTATGGGGGTGACTGCGCACGTCTGCCATGAACATACTTTTAATAGGTACTGTAGTACTGATACACCTTGCAAAAACTTTTTATATTCCCTTTTTCATACAAACGAAATTCACTTCGAAATAGTCTAATTATTCAAATTAATACAGATTTCAAATACAGGGACCAAATATTTACCATACCGCGCAAAATCTTCTCTGATGAGATTCAACCAAATGCATTCGCGTGCACGCCCTCTCCCTCCCACAAATTGACATGCCAAGCATTCAGAGAAGGTAAAAACGAGACTTGCGCTATATTCAATTGTTAAGTTACTAACCCTCCAACATTATTCCCACACACGCAAAATTTAATAAAATAAGAAAAACCACTCCACCTCACACTTGTTAACTCAATCAAAATCAGTGGTCAACTAGTTTCGTGTCTCCACGAGACATCATCAGGACACAAAAATACTCGACTTTGACACTGGGACTGCTAAGCAACAGCGACGGAGTTTTTTCAGTGATGTTGCCTCTCTGAGCCCCTTGCGTAAAGTGAAGCATTGCCCGCAACACCCCCAATCAAATAGTCGCGGAAGGACAAGAGTGACAAGACAGAGGGACAAAAGTGCTTTCTAGAACTTCATGATTCATCTTCGGCCACATCGTCACTTACCACCAGGTTAGATTGTGGTGAAACGAAGGTCTATTTACAATAAAACATGCCTTATACCCTTTCAGTATATGAAAGTTTCTTCACGCGTGCTGCATCCATTTGTAGATGACGTAATTCTCTCAAACGAAAGGGTTCGTCTCATATGAATAGACGATAACATATAACACGACACCACTTTGGTCTAAAAGCGCAAACGTTTTTGTTGTTTTTCCTTCCTTCTCTTCCTTCCTTTCGAGGTTCATATTTCTCTGTTCATATTTTGTTTAACCATTTAAACTAGACAGATGCAAAATCAGAAAAACAAACTCTTATACAAAGTTAAATAGGTTCTTAAAATAGTAAGCCAAGCAAAAAAATTAACGATTGTTAAAATAATAATAATTATAACAAAGTTCATCCAACCTGAGCATTCTAATAACTGAAAACCCTGTGAAAAGACTACATAATAAGCGAGGCAAACCTACTATATGTGGGATGGAGTCGGTACTGCTTCATGTTCTGCGCAGCAGCGAGGCGTATTTTTTGCAGATGATTGCGTGAAAGCCATGATACCGAGCCTCCACCATCACGAAAGATGACATAAGAAACCGGAGCAGCGCCAATCACATCATAGATTTACACGTAGAGCGTTGGTTGAGCGATTGTTCTAGTTATGCTAGCCCGAAGACTACCTACATAAATAAAATGCTAGTAGGCTTTGAAGAACGTATTTTTGCTGTGGCAGTACACTTTTTTTAGGGTTCTATTTTTTTGTGTACCTTGGCTGTGATTTCAATAAGTAACATCTTCGTCCGTTTTTTTCTTAAGTCATAGAGCCATAAACCATAGTCATTAGCTGAACAAAATTCTCTGTCAATATTGTAAACCATTTACCCTGACTGTCGCTGTCGCACAAAATATGTTCTATCAATTTTTATATTATTTAGCTTGGGGCTAGATAATGCTGTGTGAATTGTCCAGCATTATTTATTTAAAAATAATAATAATAATAAATAAATAAATATGAACTATCTAATTCGGCAATGGTTACAAGCCCCTTCCCCGCTCGTCACAGTGGCTTTCGTCCACCAAACTGGGCAGCCTCCTCCGATCATAGCCCATTTTCGTGTCGCCTTCTTTTAATATCCAGTAAATCTCTTACGCGAGTTAATTTATTCTGAGAATAGTTATAACTCTTTGATCTGTTTATTAATAAAAGATGTCTCATATTAAGTCAACCTGACTATGCAGCCTCCTTCGGTCAGAGCCAATTTTCGTGACGCCTTATATAGCCAGTAAATTTTGCAACACGAGGTAATTTTATGTGAATAGTTATGACTTTTTGATCTGTTAATTATTAAAAGATGTCTAGTAAAAAGTCAATAAAAAGGTTTTCTTTATAATACTATTTCAACTTAACAATAGCAAAAACAGAATAACTAATTATTATTTCATTTGAAGTTGATATATGTATACGATACAACCGTATACCCCAAGTACGTTTCTAAATAAAGAAAAAGTTTTTACAAAAGTACACAATATGCAAAAATAAAATTATAAAGTATTAAGGAATTAAATAGAATCCTAACCATCCAATTTTACTAAGTATGGATACTGATATAAAACAAGATAAGACTAGATAGTTACAGTAATTAGTTACATAATGTTCCTTACAAATACATTATACATAAGAATAAAAACGAAAAATCTAAAAACAATGTGTCATTTTCTAGTATAGTAGCTTTTTATCCTATCTACACAACAAGTAACTACAGTTATACTGTTATTTAAAGTGAGTAGCAAAAATAATGATTGTTTTTCTACAAAATATATTAGTGTATTTCAGTTACCTAGAACCCATAACACAAGCACTGCTTTGCTTGGGGTTGATGATGATGTTGTGAATTGTCCAGCATTATCATAATTGACGTCGTGAATGAAATGAACGAAAGTCTCCGTTTCAGGTCTGGCCAAAATGGCTATTTTGTCAGTATGTCCGTACTCCTCTACAGGTCGTATTTAACAACCGATCGGTATGAAACTTTGTGTACAGATTCTATGATTTTATAGAATTTTAGTGTCGTCGGGATTTTTTGATTAAAGGCGTACTTCTTACACAATAAGGCAAAAAGGCGGATTTGGAATATCTCCGCTTTATGAGATCTGATTTTGATGATTGTACTTTTAATTGAAAGGTCATAACTTTATACTGTTCTCATAAAAATTTGGTAAAGATCTGATGAGGATTTTCGGCATGACGAGTAGAATAGCATCGCAAAATGCAGTAATATGTAAGAGAGCATTTACAGTACAGCGCCACCTATTAGAACATCTTGGTAACACTTCGAGAATTATATGAAATAGCGCGGCCGCATACACCGTCGTCGTCGGTTAAATAATAACAAAAGCTTTGGGCTGATGGATCAACGCCATCTATTGATACTAGGTACAGAATTTCGAGCTTTGCTGAGGAACGTAACTTACGTACTTTGTATGGACAATTGGTCTAATGGTTGATGTGTTTGTGCAACATTTCGTTCAAAAATTCCGACAACAATCGTATCGCAAGTGAAGTGATCTGTAATACCTACCTACCTTTCCAAGTGCACCTTACCTACCTCACCTACCCTACCCACAAACAAGATTGAATCCGTTCAGGAGAAACAGACGCCTATTCTTGCACGGTGGGCATTATTTCAATAAAGTAGGTATGAACCCCACAGAAGTTCTCATTATATAGGTACCTACCTAGGTACCAAAATATCCCGTTTTAAATAAAATTACTTTAGTACATTAAGTATTAAGTAAATTAATTGTTGAAAAAAGTTAGTGTTCGCGACGTCTACTGTTCGTAGAGCTACTAGTTTAGTGATTCTCACTTACATGATCTCGGCCCATGAAGTGGCTCGTTCCTTTAGGCGGCATGCATTGGGCTATACACGTAGCAAGTATCATCTTTGGGTGCACAATATGATACACCCATTGATCACATCCGCCAGGTGCAGAGGCAAAGGTTATTGCATAGGAAAAACGATGGAATAAAAACCAGGTAATTGTGATTGGTGGATGGACAGGGTAATCGGGCTATGGACCGCGGATGTCTGCCATGAACATACTCTTAATACTGTAGTACTGATACATCTTTCAAAAACTTTTTATATTCCTTTTTCATACAAAAGAAGTTAACTTCGAAATAGTCAAATTATTCAAATTAATACAGATTTCAAATACAAGGACAACATGTTTACCATACCGCACACGTCTATTAAGATTCAAAAAAATTCATTCGCGTGCACCGCCCTCTCCTTCCCACAAATTGACATGCCAAGCAATCAGAGAAGGTTAAAAAGAGTTGAGTCAATTGTTAAGTTACTAACCCTCCAACTATAATCCCACACACGCCCAATTTAATAATTAATAAGAAAAAACTAATCCATCTCACACTTGAAAACTCAATCAAAGTAAGTGGTCTACTAGTTTCGTGTCTCCACGAGACATCATCAGGACACATCAATACTCGACTTTGACACTGAGACTGCTATGCAACAGCGACGGAGTTTTTTGAGTGATGTTGCCTCTCTGAGCTTCTTGCGTTAAGTGAAGCATTGCCCGCAACACCCCCAATCAAATAGTTGCGGAAGGACAAGAGTGAATAGGTACTTTCTAGAACTTCATGATTCATCATCGGCCACATCGTCACTTACCACCAGGTTAGATTGTGGTCAAACGAAGGTCTATTTACAATAGAACATGCCTTAGACCCTTACTGTATATAAAAGGTTCTTCTCGCGTGCTGCATCCAATAGTAGATAACGTAATTCTCTTAGACTAAAGTGCTTGCTACATGAATAGACGATAACATATTACAAGTCACTTTGGTCTAAAAGCGCAAACGTTTTTGTTGTTATTCCTTCCTTCTCTTCTTTTCTTAACTTTCGAGGTTCATATTTTTCTCTGTTGATATTTTGTTAAACCATTTAAACTAGACAGATGCAAAATCAGAAAAACAAACTCTTATTTAAAGTTAAAATAGGTTCTTACAATCGTATGCCAAGCAAAAAAATTGTTAAAAAAAATAAAAGATTCCTCCAGCATAGCTAATAATTGAAGACCCTGTGAAAAAACTGCATAATAAGCGAGGCAAACCTACTAAGTGCGGGATAGAGTCGGCACTGCTTCATTTTCTGCGCAGCAGCGATGTGTATTTCTAGCGGATGATTGCGTGAAAGCCACGATACCGAACCTCCACAATGATGATGGATGAAATACGGAAACGAATCAGCCCCAATAACATCATAGATTTAGAAGTAGGGCCTTGGTTGAGTGATCGTTTAAGTTATGCTATCGCGAAGACTGTCCATAGGTAATAATAAATTCCAGTAGGCTCTAAAGAACAAATTGTTGCAGTGGCAGTACTTCTCTTTTAGGGTTCCGTTCTTTTGATTACCTTGACTGTGATTTCAATAAGTAACATTTTCGTCGTTTCTGTTTTTAAGTCATAGCTAAACAAAATTCTCTGACAATATTTTAACCATTTACCCTGACTGTCGCTCAAATTTTCTTTCAATTTTTAAATGAATTATCTAATTCAGCAATGGTAACAAGCCCCTTCCCCGCTCGTTACAGTGGCTTTTGTCCACCAAACTGGTAAGCCTCTTCCAATCAGAGCTCATTTTCGCGATGCCTTCTTTTAAAGCCCAGTAAATTCTTTAACGCGGGTTGGTTCTATGAAAGTAGTACTTAGATTTTGATCTGTTAAATATTAAAGTGTCATATCACAAGTCAACGAAACTATGAAGCCTCCTTCGGTCAGAACCCATTTTGGTGACGCCTTATTTAATACCTAGTAAATTTTCAAACGCTGAATAATTTAATGAGAATAGTTATGACTCGTTTTTGTTCATTATTAAAAGTTGTCTGATAACAAGTTAACCAAAATGTTGATATTTTTAATACTATTTCAAATTTACAAAGGCAAAAACAGAAAAACAAACTCCTATTTCATTTTATGTTAAAGATACAATACAATTGTATACCCAAACGACGTACATAAATTATTATAACGATTAGTTATTCACACATTACTCAAGTTACGAAACAATTCATAAATACCAAAATTTTAAATAGTAAATAACAAGAGATAAATGCTTAAACAGAGTCCCAACGTAAGAATTCTAATAAGTTAGGACCCTGTTACAAGTCAAGATCTATCTCAACAGAGCAATTAGTTATGTTCCTTAAGAAGGGATAAAAATCTTAAAAAAATCTGCCATTCTCTATAATTCAGTAATAGTTATTCACAATAGACATGCTATTTAATACATTGCAGGAATAAGACTGTAAACTACAAAATGAGACAAATTTCGAGCAAGCAAAACGTAACTATTTTAAATAATGTAAAATGTCATGAACTTCTTTTTATTGTAAGGTGCTATGTTATCTAAAAAAAAACCCTACCATTGAGCCTTTTGATCGGTATAGTTAATTAACGGGTGTTTTATTTAGAATTTGGTAGGTTCAATTCCCGATTCAGACAGGCGATTATTCAAAAATCTTTGAATGCAGTTCAAATTGCTTGTGAAATAAAAATGAAATATTCTTTCGGTAAAATTTTCTATCTACAATATTTAAGGTGGCTATTACAAAAATTGATATTCAATTGTTAAATTAATTAAAATAAAGTAAAAAATATGTATTACAGCAAAAGAAATAGGTAATTACATTAATTCCTTTATCTCCGTAGAGGAATATCTACAAGGCTTTCGAAGCATCACTTTTAATGAACGTTGAGCTCTCTCGGCTTGCTAAATGAAGACCTTCGCAGTACTACCCCAGCACGATATGCAGTAGGTTATTATTGATTGACATAAAGCGAAATAGACTGATTTATGGAGTCAAAGCTTGCTACATGCCGAAGGCTTTTCATGATGCCTGTAACCTTTCTTATACGCGCAGAGAGAAATCCAATGTGAGCTTTAAATTACAGTTTTTGTTGAATAAGAACTCCAAGATATTTAATAGCTTCTGAACGGATTAAAGGATTAAATATGAAAGGTTTTAAAATACCTGAGCATGTACTAGAGTAAATTTAAATACACGCTTTAGTTTCTGGGCCTGAAGCCTCTGTTTTGTAAAAGCTCCAATACGAGGTTCTTTCTGTGTTGAGAGTAAGAAAGTTAAGCTAAAACTATTCACTGATTAGCACCATACCCCATTCAGCGAGTAAATACGCCACAAGCCATGAAGTACTGTGAAAGTTAACTTACCCTCCAACTTAAAGCATATGCACAATTTAATAAAAGAAGAAATAACCACTCCATCTACACACTTGGAAAATCAATCAAAGTAAGTCGTCAACTAGTTTCGTGTCTCCACGAGACATCATCAGGACACAACAATACTCGACTTTGACACAGAGACTGCTAAGCAACAATGACGGAATTTTTTCAGTGGTGTTGCCTCTCTGAGCCCATTGCGTAAAGTAAAGCATTAAAGTGATTCACCTTCGGCCAAATCGTCACTTACCACCAGGTTAGATTGTGGTCTAACGAAGGTCAATTTACATTAAAAAAAAGATGATTCGGCAATGGTAACGAGCCCCTTCCCCGCTCGTTACAGTGGCTTTCGTCCACCAAACAAGTAAGCCTCCTCCGATCAGAGCCCATTTTCGTGATGCCTTCTTTTAAAACCTAGTAAATTCTCTAACGCGGATTAGTTTTATGAAAGTAGTACTTATACTCTTTGATCTGTTAAATATTTAAATGTCATATCACAAGTCAACCAACCTATGCAGCCTCCTTCGATAGGCGCCCATATTCGTGACTCCTTATTTAAATACCCAGTAAATTTTCAAAAGCTGAATAATTTTATGAGAATAGTGATGACCCGTTTCTCTGTTCATTATTAAAAGATGTTTGATTACAAGTTAACCAAAAGGTTGACAAATCTTATAATAATATTTTCAACTTTACAAAGGCAAAACAGAAAAATAAACTCCTATTTAGTTTTATGTTAAAATATACAATATTAGACGATCGCCTCGCGGTTTCAGCCACGTAGTTCACGTTCACGTGGGAATTCCGGGATGAAATAAAGCCTATGACACTTCCTGAAAAATAAGCTTTCTAACGGTAAAAGAATTTTTCAAATCGATCCAGTAGATTCGGAGCCGATTCAATACAGACAAACAAAGAAAATTAACGATTGTTAAAATAATAATAATTATAACAAAGTTCATCCAACCTAAGCATTCTAATAACTAGAAACCCTGTGAAAAGACTACATAATAAGCGAGGCAAACCTACTATATGTGGGATGGAGTCGGTACTGCTTCATGTTCTGCGCAGCAGCGAGGCGTATTTTTTGCAGATGATTGCGTGAAAGCCATGATACCGAGCCTCCACCATCACGAAAGATGACATAAGGAACCGAAGCAGCGCCAATCACATCATAGATTTACACGTAGAGCGTTGGTTGAGCGATTGTTTTAGTTATGCTAGCCCGAAGACTACCTACATAAATAAATGCTAGTAGGCTTTGAAGAACGTATTTTTGCTGTGGCAGTACACTTTTTCTAGGGTTCTATTTTTTTGTGTACCTTGGCTGTGATTTCAATAAGTAACATCTTCGTCCGTTCTTTTCTTAAGTCATAGAGCCATAAACCATAGTCATTAGCTGAACAAAATTCTGTGTCAATATTGTAAACCATTTGCCCTGACTGTCGCTGTCGCACAAAATATGTTCTATCAATTTTTATATTATTTAGCTTGGGGCTAGATAATGCTGTGTGAATTGTGCAACATTATTTATTTAAAAATAATAATATTAATAAATCAATAAATATGAACTATCTAATTCGGCAATGGTTACAAGCCCCTTCCCCGCTCGTAACAGTGGCTTTCGTCCACCAAACTGGGCAGCCTCCTCCGATCATAGCCCATTTTCGTGTCGCCTTCTTTTAATATCCAGTAAATCTCTTACGCGAGTTTATTTATTCTGAGAATAGTTATAAGTCTTTGATCTGTTTATTAATAAAATATGTCTCATATTAAGTCAACCTGACTATGCAGCCTCCTTCGGCCAGAGCCAATTTTCGTGACGCCTTATATAGCCAGTAAATTTTGCAACACGAGGTTATTTTATGAGAATAGTTATGACTTTTTGATTTGTTAATTATTAAAAGATGTCTAGTAAAAAGTCAATCAAGAGGTTTTCTTTATTTCAACTTAACAATACAAAAACAGAATTACTAATTATTATTTCATTTGAAGTTGATATATGTATACGATACAACCGTATACCCCAAGTACATTAATAAATAACGAAAAAGTTTTTAAGTAAGGATACTGTTACAAAACAAGGCAAGACTAGATATATCTAAATACAGGAATTAGTAATGTTCCTTACAAATACATTATACATGAGAACGTAAAAATCTTAAAATCCTTTCTCAATAACTTCAAGTCCTGTTGAAAGCTCGTTTTGTAGAAGTTGTGCAGAGATGGTAAGAGGAGGTAGGTAGAACAATGTGCAATAGCATGGTGGCGTTTAACCCTCCACATTATTTCACCATACAAAATCTTAAAACAGCCATGGGGCTGTTTTAAGATTTTGTATCATACCACGAAACAGGGTTTGTCAATATTCACCTGGGAAAATCTCTAATCTTAGTATGTTCTTTGTTATATTGTCAACCACCTTTGTAAAGAAAAATAAATAACCTTTAATTTTTATTAATATTATTTTTAAATGTAATCTTTTTATAAAGATGATTGGTTAATCCTTTATTTTACTTTACGGAGAATAAAAGTAAAACTAACGCCTATTTCATTTTAAGTTAAAATATATTTATAATACAGTAGTATATCCCAAGCACGTTAATAAATTAATAAAAAGATTCTTTAGGTACATATTCACAAACTATCCAAGTTACAAAACAACGCAAAAAAATAGCCAAATTTAAAATATATAATGACAAAGAATTTAATGTTTAAGCTGAGTCCCAACCTAATAATAAAATTGTAATAAATTAGGACCCTGTTACAAGACAAGACAAGATCTATCTCAACAGAGTAACTAGTAATATCTTGTCTTTGTTTGTAAGGAACGTTACTGTAATGTTCCTGGCGTGCACTTATTCTACCTACTTTATAAACGGTTGATATATTTTTTCATATCATAGTTACTAGACAGATGCACACAAATAGAAAAACAAACTCTTACTTAATGTTAAAATAGGTTCGTACAATCGTATGCCAAGCAGATAAATAAAATGATATCTTTATGTCAAAAAATAAAACGTCAAGTCCGAGTCGGACTCGCGCACAAGAAGGCTAAAGCCTTCTTGTGCGCGAGTCCGACTCGGACAAAATAAATCACATTTATCAAATACTAGCTGCGCCCCGCGGCTTCGCACCCGTGGAAATTTATGTTTCCAACTTTCTTAATTTTTTCTTTCATAAGAACCTTCTCTTGACAATAACAAACACAACAAAGAAAGAATTAGCGATATCGGTCCAGCCGTTCACGCGTGATGCCGTGACCAAGGAAAACGGGTTTCATTTTTATATATATAGGAGAAGATGTGTGATCGAAGCTAGATCACATTTGACATAGATGATAAAAGCTAGCATAACTTTTTAACTCCCAATCTTTATCGATACGGCCTTCCGCATAAAATTACGCAGTATTATCTTTGCTTTTCATAATAGTTGATTAAATGGTTTCTTAACAATTTACCTATACTTTAACATGCGGCTGACGCCATCAGTAGGTATCTATCGGCGCTTGTTTACACCGCCCCAAGTCTCATTTAATATTAATAATATGCAATCTCAAGGAAGTCTGAACTGACTGTCGCTACCTATAGCAGGGGCTCTTTACCTTTTTGTTATAGATGACGTTCTATGACAAAATTTCTGGCTTTATCACCTACCCTTTCTGTGTTTTGACACAGATAATACAGAATAAAACTATATAAGTTTATAAGTTTATTTTTTGAAACTTATAAAAACTAAATTATTACATGCTTACTTAAAACAACAATTTTGACAATGTATGTAGGTACCTACTTGAAAGTATGCAAAAGAGAATGTAGGTAACAATTATGTGACAACTAACAAAGATCTTGATCTACACACTAGGATTCCCTGTGTCGTGCAGACCGGCATCGTCGTATGATCGGCGAACGTACCGAGTCGCAAAAAATATACGTGTATATAATCACAAACAAAATAAAATGTTTTCGAGTAATCAATAACGCATATGAGTATCGGCACATTGAACTCGCCAGTTTTCTCGACCATTTGCCTGATGTTTAATGCTGTCTCGAACCACCTCCTTTTTAACCGGCGGCGAAAACGAAGGAGGTCCTCAAGTCGACAGGTATATTATTTTTTGTATGTTCCCTGTCCGCTGAACCTCATATGGCTCAGGAAACTTGCCCTTGGAAAGCACTAAAACGTTCCTGAGCCATATGTGTGTCAGGGGACACATACAACTTCTATAGCGATTATTTCTACGGGACGCGCTGGTACTGTACTAAATATGCTTGGGAAGTGCTAAGACAATCAAAAAAAAAAGTATGTTGGACTTGTCATTCAATTTTGCATTTTTGTTTGGGACAGGTAACGTGTTAAGTAGTTTATTTAGTAACGAATTACATGGTTGTAGTAACTATTGGAATTCGATGATGCCCGCAGTAGTTTTTAATAAAACTGTGTCGCAGACACCATCGCCAGATTTTGATAATTATTTTTTTAATGGAAAGGGTATATCCCGAAGTTGGTCCCAACTAAGTTGGAAAAAAAATCCAACCAAAAGGGTGGGAAAACAGGCTTTTCAGTTTTTTTCGGCGGTATTTTTTTTTGTTTTAAAGTTTTTTTATCGTACCGGCTTGGTCGTTCGGTATTTGTAATTGTTGGTGAGATAGCATACGCCCAGCTGCTATCTCATCCTGGATTATGTAAAGCATTACTTTGCTAGCATGAGAAATAAGCACACTGTACTGTGTCACTAAAGAAATACGAATATTTTCTTCAAGCGTATCACATTTTGCACTAAAATGAAATCCGAATACGTCGGTTAAACGTATCAGTCGAGATTGAAACGATTACAGATCATTTCTGTATTATTATTGGGGTCCTAAGGGTAACACGGACACGTAGATTAAAAATACAGAACCTTACAAGAAATACCTACTCGCGAAAAATATAGGTAACCTTCGAGGCAAAAACCCACAAAATAACGTTGATAATCAATATTTCACCAATAAAACATGATACAAGAAACCAAAATGTAGATACTAATTACTTAACTTCAACCTACCTTTTAAGGCGAATCCTTGGTTAGACCTGGGAAAAAGTAATTTAGAGTTTAGTTAGACACAAACAAACAAACAACATCTCGCTCTTAACGCATTAACTTCTCCATCGCAGGTAAGGATATTGACGGCCTTAGTAGCATAGCTGGCGAAGATCCACCTGCGACGCAGAAGGTTGCGGTTTCGATTCCCGCCTCGGGACAAATGTACGATCCATAGACATTTGTTCCGGGTGCTCATTTATTTTAAAAAATATAATATGGTCGTATTGTACATTATGGGAACTGCGGTACTTACAAAAAATAATTGTCATTAGTGTTATAAAAGAATCATCCAAATCGGTCCATAAATGACAAAATCAAAGAACATACAATAAAAAAACATACATACAGCCGAGCGTAGAACCCCCTCCTTTTTTCGAAGTCGGGTAAAAATTAGGTTTTTTACTTTGCATCTAAAAATTATAAATTAGAAATAATGCTGGAAAATCCACACAGCATCATTTATCCCCAAGCTATGTAAGCAGATCTTGTATTGGGTTTATTTACTTTTGCATGCTCAGATAGAAACCTTAAAAAGATCAATGTAGAAAGGCTATTTTGTACCACTGCCAACAGCAGACCTCGCGAGCACAAACTCCCTTTGAGGAGCTATTCGGTTCCTTTATGAGACCAGCTTAAAGCTTTCCTTTCAAATAAATAAAACGTCAAGTGCGAGTCGGGCTCGCGCAGTGAGGATTCCGTATAATTGTTAGCCAAATATCATGATTCTATTTCAACGGGAAGACTGTAAATTTTAATGCATGGCCAGAGTCAAATTTATTTTTTTGTAAATAAACTACAAATTTACGGTTTTTGAATTGTTTTATTTACTTGTGCTATAAGTTCGTACTTCTTGCCAAATTTTATGATTCTATGTTTTGGTCCATGGCGAGAATCAAAGTAATTTTTTTAGCGAATAAACTACAAATTGACGGTTCTCGGTTTGTTTCCTTTACTTGTGCTAAAAGACCTTGCTTCTCGCCAAATTCCATGATTCTAGCTCTACGGGAAATACCCTATAGTAGGTTTTGTGTGCATGTGATTCCTTTGGAATTTTCAAAATAATCGGCCATAAACGGCTGTAACTTTTAATTACATTAAGTTTAATTTATTAATGGGACTCCAAGAAGATACAGGCTTGAGTACTTCATGTGAATTTCAACTCCACGCGTTCCAGAAAAAAGGAGGTTGACAGACTGATAGACAGACGGCCAACATGTGTATGGTCATCTTATTAGGGTTCCTTTTTCGTTTTGAGGTAAGGAACCCTTAAAAGACCCATTTCAATCGGATGCTACAAGGCGGAGATATTCAGTAGCCCCCTTTTTGCCCCATTTTTGGAGCAAGACTCCAGTTAAAAATGAACGACGTAAACATCTATGAAATCGTATAACTCACCAAGGCGCCGACTCGGAAAAGGAAAATAGAATTTCCGTTTAGTTAAGAAACTCTAATCCTATTCAAGCGACTTGCATAGGATTAGCACTGCACGAAAACGGATCAGACTTCACTGAGACACTTCAGAACTTCGCTTTCGTTTTAAGAGTTGTATAATACGATCAGTAGAGAAGTACAGTCAGCTGCATGGACATGTATACACTTCCAAGGTTTAACTTTTATTTTACTCGGAACTTTTTAAATAAAAGGACATGCACACGGTTCTCGTACAAAGTAGTCATCGTACTTCGTCAGAATGCGGTACATAAATTATCACAATTACTATACACTTACTATTTAGTCAAATTGAAAACTTGGGAGTGTATACATATTTTTGCAGCCGAGTACCAGCAAACTGCAGAGGAAAGAAAATTTTGCAAACCTCTTGTGGGTTGATTTTGAACAAAGAATAGTTGATCAGTCGGCCAAATAAACGTTAATCAAATTTGAAACTTGTTCAACTACTTCAACTTCTTGTTTGATGGCTTCTTGTTAACGCAACAATATTTTCGACATTTTCCGTTACCGAGCGAATAGCGATTTTGAGCGCTTGTCGAATGATTGGTCAACTAATCAGCATTGGAGAATGATAGATTAAAAAACCACAATGTTTATTTTTGGTTTTGCCGTAGTCGGAGAAATGCATAGACAAAAGATTAAAGATAGAAGAAAACAAGCTACTGCTAGTGTTTAAACTTTGTCTAATGGTCATTTCACATCGGACGTATTGTGGAGCACAGACGCCAACGCCCGCGTCAAATGCACAGACAAAGCATTAGCACGCATTAGCGAAGAGACTTCGCTAATGCGCTGATACTTACCTGTTTAGCTATTTTAAATGTAGTAGTTAGTAACCATATAGTTAATCAATACTTTATCAGGACATTGTGAAACAGACCCTAAAGCTTTTAGCTATATATATAGCTTCATTGTTAGATAGCAACCTCAAAACTCCTTACAAGTTAAATAGCTGTTTATAACATTTACTTCGTGGATAGAAAGAAAAACAAATTGATTGTCTGTAAAGTCGGTTTACTGACGATAGTTGAACGTGACAACTCAGAGCGAGGTAACGCCGCATGACGAAGTAACGCCGCCTGACGAGGTAACGCCGCATGACGTCATGTTTTTTCGTGCGTGCAGCCGGCTCTATCGAATTATAAGACGTTGTCACGTCAATAAGATGTCTCTACTAATGCCACGGAAATTATAATCTTTCGTAGATTGACGCAAAAAAAAAAGAAATTTGGTCGGGATGAACTCAACCTAATTATAAAGTAAGCTTAACACAGAATGTCTGCTATCGGAAAAGTTCGGATTTAACAGTGGCTCCACGGCAAATAGGTATCGTAACTAGTTTGATTTATGCCGACAGTTGTATTCTAGGATCCTGCAGTTGAAAACTAATATCCAGTAGAGGGGAGATGAAATAATGAGTACTGCTGCAGCCGCATGGTGCAATGTGATAGATAACCTAGGAAGTACTTAAAATTATAAATCTGTAGCTTCGACAATGATTAGTTTTTACTGTGGGCAGCCGCGGCCGGAAAAAAAATTATTTCATATTTTTGAAATTTAAAAGGCAGTGCCCCGCGTCGGTTCATATAAAAATATAATACAAGCAATTATAAAACAATCATGAAATATTATAGTATGAGATCTGTAGTACAGAACACTCCGGAACCGTGGTCCCACTGCGATGTCCCACTGGTGGGACAAAACTTTTTCGTGGTCCCATCAAACACACACTTGACCGTTGAACAATGCAATTATATATATACATTCAGTCACAGAGTCGCCACGAACCCCCCCCCCCCCCCCCACCCGCTTCGCGGGGGTGGGAGGATGTGGACGGGCAAGTGTGTGTTTGGTGGGACCACGAAAAAGTTTTGTCCCACCCCAGTGGGACATCGCAGTGGGACCACGGTTCCGTCAATGTACAGAATACCGGAAATCAAAACCGGAGAACGGTATACAGAAAGAACAGAAAACCGCAGAACGAAATAAGCCCATATTTTTGTGCATGTATTTTAACTCTGAGATCAGCTTTCTGTTAATTAAGCGGATTAAATTACAGAATCAACAATTATAATATTCATCAGAGTTCAATAATTCGATTATCCCGGTACCATTTATCTACTCTATGTAGGTAGGTACGAGTATTCATCGAATGGAAAATCATTTTGCAACTCTGACATTCGACCTAGTGAAGCGAGCGAGGCATATCTGTTTCAGTGGCAACTCGGGCGATTCGGCTCTGTCTGTACCTATGTATTAAGTGTTATAGGTACCAGCATGATTCGAACCATTGATCCGATTAGCCTACAGTTTAGTCAAGCGAAATTGACT
Organism: Eupithecia subfuscata; assembly: GCA_963564075.1. Lineage (NCBI taxonomy): Eukaryota > Metazoa > Arthropoda > Insecta > Lepidoptera > Geometridae > Eupithecia > Eupithecia subfuscata. Next base: position 18,690,038 of record OY751095.1, read on the forward strand.
ACCTTTGTGGCGCTGCAAGTGGATGCAGCTTCGATTTTCGCTTCGGAATAAATGTTAAAACGACCTGCAGTAGAAACAGTGTTTTTGCTATGTAGGTATAATTAAAAAATACCTATTTATGTAATAATATTATGATAAAACTATAATATTAAGTAACAATTCCGCGCAAAACCTTTTCTGATAAGATCCAACAAAATGTAATTCGTGTGTACCGCCCGCCCTTCCACAAATTGGTCCTACTTAAAATTAGAGAAGGTAATCAATTACTTATGTAATATAAAATTGCCTTATTAAATTAACTACCTACCTCCTTAAATTGATCCTACTTTAAATTTAGAGAAAGTAAACAACAGACATATTATGTAATATAAAATTACCTAAGTCAATTACCTTCCTACCTCCTTAAATTGATCCTACTTACAATTAGAGAAGGTAAACAACAGACTTATGTTATATATAAAATTGCCTAAGTAAATTACCTTCCCACCTTTAAGCACGAATATAACTTAATTTGTGAAAGAAAAAACCACACCAATTGACGAACCCTGTGGCGCAGCGGGCGAAGGTCTGCCTGCGACGCAGGAGGTTGCGGGTTCGATTCCCGCCTCGGGACAAATGTTTGTACGATCTGCAGACATTTGTTCAGGGCGTTCTGGATGTTTTCTATGTATAATAAAAAATATATCTATCTATGTAGTGTATTGTATTAAGTATATCAGTTATCTAGTACCCATAACACAAGCTCTGCTTAGCTTGGGGGCTAGATAATGCTGTGTGAATTGTCCAGCATTATTTATTTTTATTTATTTATTTATTTATCTTGGATACATATAACCAGCTCTGCTTATTTTGGAGCTAGATGATGATGTGTGGATTTTCGAGGATTATTTATTCGCTAGTATATACAAGTTGTCCTGTGGGGTGCCGGCTTAGAATTTGCACCACCCCAACTCTTCCCGCAGGTGTCGTAAGAGGCAACTAAGGGATATCCAGCGGGGGCGGGCAGCAGCACTCCAGCAGAACAATTCTACCACCGAACTGCGATCCCCAACATGCCCAGTGTGGGGATTATAGGCATTACCCCCATGTGATAAAAGCCAATAAGGCGCTTATCAGTTGTGCATGAGAATGAATTGGTCACCAAACTACAACTTATCCACTGCCGGCCTTCTCTTCATTTATTATGCTTCTATAATAGCCGTTATCAGGCCTGTCTTGCTTCGCGATACTTCACTTCCACAAATTTTTCCCCTTGAAAAAACATCCTCAAGGGGAAAACTGGAACTCATTTTTTTTAAATTCTAGTTTCCCTCTTGATTAATACCCTTTAAGGAAGAGGGATGTTTCAAGGGGAAAAAGTGGAAAAAACCCTTTTCGCATTATCATCTGGTGATTGAAACACTAGTTTTGCTTACTTTAGACTAGATTAGGTTCAGTATAATCTCTATTATTTTTTAGGGTTCCGTACCTCAAAAGGAAAAAAGGAGGTCTTGTAGCGTAGGTAAGTAAAGGAAAAAATCCGAAAACCATTAGTCACACAAAAAAAATCGCACTATGCGTCTTAGTCGAATTTTTTACTCACAAGTAAAAGGTAGCACGCAACTACCGAATTGGCACATTAAACTGATCGAATAGTTCCTGGTAAATCCTGAAAATCATTTCATGTATGTAAATATTACCTCAACAATGCCGCGGGCACAAAACTTCCTTATTGGAATGAAGCTGTATTTATTGGCAATCAGCTTAATTAAATTAATTTGAGAGCTTGTTTCGCTTTTTTCATTTCATCCATCATTCATTCGTACCTACACTGAGGCATGAGTGGGAGTTTCCGGAGAGGTTGACAGCATGGAGCAGCGCAGTGCGAGCTGAACTGCACTGTATTGTAAGGTGACAGAGTAGCTTTTTAATTAAAAAGGAGATCACGGAGTTGGCCTTCTGTACGTTAGTAATATCGTTATTCTGTGCCCTACTGTGTTTTATAGTCAGTGCGACTATTTTTTAATGAAACCTGTAGATTATGTGAGTGTACAAACCTCCTCAATCTTAACAGCCTTTAATTGGTCCACTACTGGACGCAGGCCTCCTGATAAGCGCCTTGTTGGCTTTTATCTCATGGGGCATGCGGGTTGGAGATCGCAGTTCGGTGGTAAAATAGTTCTGCGGGAGGCGCTGCTGCCCGCCCCCGGTGGATATCCCTTAGTCGTCTCTTACAACATCTACGGGAGGATTTTGAGTGGTGAAAATTCTAAGCCGGCACCACACGGCGGGAACCTATACAACCTTTGTTGATTTTTTTACGATCGCTACATAAAATTATGCTGGCTCTAACGCCAGCAGCATTTTAGTTTGGTTCTCAGTTCTCAGATATTTCCGTTGCACACTTTGCTTTCTGCGCTTGCTTACTGATTGGTTCCAGTTAGTTTTCGAATTAGTTCGAGTTCAATTAATTTCTAGGGGTGGGGCAAGTTTGCGCATCGCCGGTCCTTTGAAAGGATAGTTCATCGAGAGTATTGACTATTCCGAAGGTCTAGGAGTGATCATTATAATGATGAGCAACATAGAATAAATTACAAAATAAAGAATAAATTATCGCCTACGATGTGTATGGTCCATTGGTCGGTCAACTAGGCAATAGTTTATTCTATATTCGGTTAATCTAGAATTAATATAACATGCTTATTGACCTGGACGGGATAAACTTTATAACTTCACTATAAAGATCGACCAATAGGGCGCGGCGGGTGAAGGTCTGCCTGCGACGCGGGTGGTTCGATTCCCACCTTGCGACAAATGTTTGTACGATCCGCAAATATTTGTTCTAGGTGTTCTGGACATTTTCTATCAAATGATAAAAAATATTTACAGTATTGTTTTATTATTATTTAATAAAGTAATGTAGTATCCATAACACAAGCTCTGCTTAGTTTGGGGCTATATGCTGCAGTGTGGATTGTCTATCATTATTTATTTATAAATTTTGCTAGACAATCTAATAATGTCCGTCTAATAATGTCCTAATAATGCGCTAAGTGATGTGTTCTTGCAAATTTACTGTAAAAATTGCCAAAAATATTGAAGGTCTATGAAAACTGTATTCATTAATTAACGAATATATTTATTTATAAATAATGCTAGGCAATCTAATAATGTCTAGCATTATTTATAAATAAATAATGCTAGACAATCCACACTGCATCATATAGCCCCAAACTAAGCAGAGCTTGTGATATATATCAATGCTAAAATTTATTTTACTGTTGAGTACTGTAGTTGTTATTGCTTCTCTTTGGTTTCTTTCTCTCAAGGGGGAAAACTGGAACGTGAAAAAAAATTGTGGAGGAAAACTGAAATTTAATTTTTTATTTCGTTTTTGGGGGAAGGGGGAAAACTGGAATTACCCCTTTTAACGAATTAGCGCTTATCTAAGGGAAGAGAGCTAAACTCGATATTCGTTAATTAATGAATACAGTTTTCATAGACCTTCAATATCTTTGGCAATTTTTACAGTAAATTTGCAAGAACACATCACTAAGCGCCTAAATTGCGCGTCTGTAGTTCTTTCTCGTGTTACAGAAAGTCGAAGAATTTACGATATTATGTTGATTTATGGTTGAGATTGGAAATCATAACGGTGGGATAGTAAGAAATGTACATCGAAGACCAGATTTTTTAATCGGCTGTAGCTGGCTGTAGGCTGATATTAAATTCCGAGCAAGCAATGCAGTGTAGAATAAAGTCACGAGCGTAGCGAGTTACTCTAAACGACACTGCTGAGCTAGCGAACGATTGAAATGTCAAGTCACAAATAATCATTTTCTCCTGTGTGATACAAACAGCTATCAACGAGAAAAGCGACTTCTCTGGTAAAAACTGATTTCAGCTTCCACAACTTGGTTATTGAGATCTTGTGGTGTGAGAATATCTTCGTCACTTGAGTCACTCGTACTTTTTTATTTATTTATACAAAGGGTTTGTTCGCTATAGCCAATAAGGCACGCTGACAAATAAAATAAATTTTTACTAAACTAGTGAATACTCTTTAATAACTTAAATGGTACAACTTTTGGCATCATCTGATAACGGATCTGAAAGCATATTATTGCCATAAATAATGTTAACTCAAATTTTTATTTTTTCCGCGGTACGATGAACTATTTAATTTTGTTTATACGCGTGGTGTTAAATATCTTTAAAAATTTAATTAAGAGAACAAAAAAGTATGTAATGACTAATGAAATAAAATTTGGCAAGTATTGTATAGAAGAAAACCTACAGACGGATTGAGAACCTCTTCCTTTTTTTACAAGATTTCAATTTTAACTTTCAATGCAAATGTTTGTACGGGTGGAATCTTGCGACTCTAATTTGAAGCAGATATCTTCAACCGATTGAGCTGAAAGTTTGTATACACGTTTTGTTTGGATGACAATGCATTAAAAGCTAGTTTTTAAAAAAGGTTTTTTAAAATATTAAACCTTATTTATGTACGTACACACTCACAGAATAATTATAAATTTGGAAACAACAATTACGTAGGAAATGGCTACGTTCACCGTAGCTTTGCTTCCCGACGACGTCGTCGTAGGCCGTCGTAGATGGCCTACGCCGTAGACCCTCTGTAGACTGCAAGTCGGTCAAATATCATCGAAATGAAGATTTGTTCTCAATTCAAATCACTTTATTCAACACCTCTTTTAGAAACGTACGAGATAACTTGGCGTGTTTTAACAAAACTATAAAAGAACTTCAAATTTTTCTAGTGGCGACATCTAGTTAAAATTCGAGTCTAAATTAGTTTGAGAACACATGGATGAAACGACAAATGAAATAAGGCCTACTTTGAAACACGAAATACGAAGTTTCGGTAGACGGATCGCACGAAACGAACAACCTTACTGCTAAACGTCACGTCCGAAGCAACGTGCGTTGCTCTAAATGACCTCAGACCTTTCAAAATCAAAAATCAAAAACGAACGGATCGGTCATCTTTCGTTTTATGAAATCCGCCATCCGTCAACTTTAGAATTTGTTTTTGTAGGTAGACCTCTTGTCTACGCCCGTTACCATGGAAATAATTTGTTTCCAGTGATTGTGAAAATTATTATGTGATGATGTTTTTACGGAGCACATGATCAATTCCTCGAGAGACAAACTTTTATGGGACCAACTCAAAATCAACCTCTATAAAACGACTAGACGATCGCCTCGCGGTTTCGCCCGCGTAGTTCCCGTTCCCGTGGGAATTCCGGGATAAATATAGCCTATGTCACTCCCTGAAAAATAAGCTTCCTAACGGTGAAATAATTTTTCAAATCGGTCCAGTAGTTTCAGGGCCTATTTAATACAAACAAACAATCAAATCTTTCCTCTTTATAATATTAGTATAGACGAAAGAATTCATCAAATTGATTATGAATTGGCGAAGATGTCACTAAAATTGTTGTAGCTAGTCGTGATTTTTCAAATTTACTTATAATGTTGTTTTTTAAGAGTTCCGGGATAAAGACCAATCCCTCAAGAATGACATTTTTATGAAACCATTTCGGGTTCCATTCTCTATACAATAGTGAAAGAATCAGTAAAATCGGTTAACCACAGGCGCAGATATCAAGTAACATACATAAATAAAAAATAAAAAAACATTACAACTATTTTTTAAATTAAAATATATTCACTAAAGTATTCAAGCAATGTGAGGTAGGTAAGTAAAATGATATAAATGTACTTATTTGTCTTTAGACTGAAGAAATAGCGTGAGACCGCAATTTTACTGTTATAATATGATTAAGTTTTCAGTAAATTTTAAGTGTCCTCGAATTATTAAGTTTTTACTTAAATATATTTAAATTAAAGTGACCTCGTGAGTGAGTTTCGAAGGACCATTACAGTACCATTACGGTATTTGTCGTGACAATGTTTTTACTTTCAACATGGATTCAGATTGAAATTGGGGTTCTCAGGACGTGGTTTTTATATAACAGCAATATTTATCTAATTTTACGTGTCGTTTTTGTAATATTAAAGAAATCGGTACACTATCATAGTACGTAAAGTATTAATAAAGGAACTAAGAAGTCATTACAGAACAATTCTGCTCTAAAACAGCGTTTTTGTGATATGCTTAACAGAAGAACTATAATAGGCATCTAAAAACCAATACGGTACAGTCACGTCACACAAATCACTCTGTTGCGAGTTTTTTGTTACTACTAACGTACTAAGTACTATAGAAACGATCTGAATATCCACACTACGACAAAGTCACGTTATAGTTGAATGCGCATCACTCCTAAACCAAAAGGATTATGGCAGCTCGTTTGTAACACTTTTTACGCAAATCAGATGAATAAAGGCATTTGTTAACACTTCTAAAGAGCAGTATTTTTCTGCAATAGTTTTATTAGCGCTTGCTAGAGCACCTAACTATAACGGTTGAATAAAATGGTGTAGTAAACGTTTACATCATTTTTTATAGGTAATTTTTGCTCTATAAGCTTAAAGAGCAAAAGTGAGTTGTCTAACGCTTATACAACACGATGTGACATCGTGTAGTATAAAACCTTAATAACTCGTTTACACGTCATTTTAGTGATATAAGCTTAAATTATTGGACTACTTTGTTAGTTGGGAATAATTAATGCTGGACAATTCACACCACACAGCATTATCTAGCCCCAAGCTAAGCAGTGCTTGTGTTATGGGTACTAGATAACTGATATACATAATACAATACACTACATAGATAGATATTTTTTATTGTACATAGAAAAACACCCTGAACAAAAATCTGCAGATCGTACAAACATTTTTCCCGAGGCGGGAATCGAACCCGCCACCTCCTGCGTCGCAGGCGGACCTTCGCCCGCTGCGCCACAGAGCTCGTCAAATAAGGAGCTTAGACAAGATTGCACGACCACTTGCGCGTTCTAAACGCTGACGCTTATCAACAGGGCAAGTGGGGCCGATTCTCGCGGTACAGAGCCGCATTCGGACGTGTATTAAATGGTCTAAATATTTTTTTCCATCAAGGAGTTCTAATATACCGCGCAAGCATGGCGCGCAGCTCCTACCCGTCAGTCTCTACGTTACTGGTGAGCCCTGTGCACGGAGTCATCCGTACGGATCGCACGCTCCCTACCCGCCCCATAATACAAATCTTTCTAAGTCCGTTTTTGAGGTTATAAACCAGCGCCATTCTCCGTGTCGCGTAAATTTAAAGTGACTCGTGTTTGAACTTTACGAGAACTTTTTCTTCATTGGTGCAGTGAGTTTTAAAAATGGTAAGTCTTAATAAAAAGTTTTAGTAAAAGTTTTGCTTGTTTTTTTTATTATAAATGGTAAAGCAATTTACAATCTCTCCTTAAAAAGTGAAGAAGTGGCCTAAGATGGAGCTTGTTTTCCTAGAAGGAACCTTATTAGGGATTTGATTTAGAAGTTGCGAATAATATTTATTTTTCGCCTTTGATAAGTTTTTACGTCAAACTTTTATTAAACTTGAAAACTTTGTGGCAACACCGAAACTTACCAATAGTATTGCTCGCAAAAATATGCCAATGCATTTTTACTGGACTTACAATACTAGAAAATTTACCCGTTTAGGCAAAACCTCACGGATTTATTTGAATTTACAAAAGCTTTGTTTTTTCTTTAGTTTCAGGTATTTGATGCTTAGAGTTTTGAGCTGCCGATGAAATTAAAATACCAACTGAATGAATCAAATAAAATATTTTATTCAGCATTATAAATGAAGTTTTTTTTTGCGGATTATTTAGTGGATGACTACATAATATAAAAAAATAAATTCCCTCGGTCGGTCGAACGGGATAAACTCAAAAGCTCTCTTATGGATTTTTATACGGTTTCATCAAAACTGTTGGAAAAATAGGTACCTAGAACGATGGCTAAAAATAAATATATTAATAATAATTTACAAATTGGATTTGGTGTACAGTTCATTATGGTTTTGTATAAATTGACTGAAATATTACTATGATTGTTGAAGATGTCGGAAAATCGTGCCAATTGGGTACTTTGTTGGCGTGCACCGCATAAACGAATACTCGTAGAGTTTCAAAAGAAGGCATAATGACTCTCAAATAACCCGATTCTGATAAAGTTTAAAATTTTAGAGCTAATTTTATTACAGTGCAGCATTTTTGTTATGTGATGAAGTTTTAATAAGGACTATAATTTAATGGTTTGCGTAAGATACCTAATGTGAAGTGTGACGTCACGTTCGCTCTTACCGATGGCGTTAGAAATTTTGCGATTGAGATTTAAAATATCTACTTTTCAATGATTAAATTTGACAATAAAAACATCACAGAGTACAAAAGTAAATTTACAGATATATTTCTATAACAATGGAGAAAACCTTAAAATAATTAGATTCTTAAAGTCGCATCCAAATACCCTTTTACGTAGATCAGTCACAGAGAAGTAACAGTGGCATTTACCGATGGTTATCGTCCAATTGACCAGATTGAATTTTATAAATTGGAATCTATGACGGCCTCTGAGTGGTAGTGGGCGAAGACTCGCCTTCGAAGAGAGGTTCTGCCGTGGGATACTTATCTGCAGATCGAAAAGGCATTGGGGCTACATGATTATGTATTATGATTATCCAGCGTTTGAATGTATTTAATGGAAGGAAGAAAAGCTTTATACACGTACAGGAGCAGGAATGACCATCGTTTTCGTCGAAAATGAGGGATCTAATCTGCATTGTATGGACCCTTAAATGTTCTACAGTTATTTCGCATAAGAAGATGATTATTAGGTGATTTTTAAAAGACTTAGAAAAATGTACGAGGTTCTATTTTCGGCAAATTTTTTAATGTATGTCCGTCGGTTTCTCCGTCTTTAATGTACTGATTCGGTTGATTCTCTTATTGTATACAGGGTACCACGGAAAAAGTATACTAAGCCGAAAGAGGTGATTCTAGACATCATCGTCAACGTTTGTTCTACGATTTTGAACAAACTTTTTTTTTTTTTAATTTTCCGTTAAAATTAGAGACGTTTTTTCTTCATTATGCGTGTTCTTTTACGTCTATTCTAACATAATTATTATTGTTTTCAAATTATAATTGTTTATTTAGGATTTACGTCTTTTTTAAAACATTGGTTTTGCTGAAAAACCAGCAAAAAACTTTTGTGAAATATTTTGTAATGTTGAATAATGCAAGCGTGTGAAAGAACACGAATGGGCAGAAAAAAAAACTTTATTTTCTGCATAAAATGATAAAAATATGAAATTCAAAAAAGTTTCATTCACAAATTGATTCCGTCGGGGTTTAGAATAACCCCCTTTCGGGTTAATACACTCAAAAGCCGTATGTTGATGATCCCGCGGTAGTTAAACTAAGGGTTTCGAGTTCGGTTTTTAGTTTATTCGAAACAATCAAATTATTCTTAAAGCCCATCACTTTTGATTTTGAAGCGCGTCTGGTGTCGTCTGGTGTTGTTTTGATTTTAGTCTGGTTTGGTCCTCTGGTATTATTATCACAGTTTTTGGAGCGTGTTGTGAGAGTTACACTTAGATAACATGTTCACTTATAATTAAGTTATTTTCACTTAAAAATAACTGTTTGATAAAAATTTGTTTAGAACTGCTTAAACTGAAGCGATATTCCTCCTTACATTGCCATCTTGTAGTTATGGACACTAGGTAACTTATTACATTACAAAAATATATTTCAAACTATGTTAAAGTTTGGATGTTAATTTGCGTGAAGAGGTCACGCAAAAAGTACAGAATCAAGCTAAAATTTTGCATAGATAGTAGTCCCAGTCTTCGAATTGGTTTTGGTCTTCGAATTCTAGTTTTAATCCCAGGATAAAGAGTATGAGGCCGCGGGCACAACTTTAACTTTTTTTAATAAACATAGAAAACGGACATAAGACGAAAAAAAAGCCCGTAACTAACACAAAACTGAGACATCTCCTTTCGTGGATTAAACTAACACTTTCATGGCCCAAGACGCAGACGAGCCTCTGGACAATCTTGTGGCGGCGGCGCGCCCCTGCGGGTCGCACCGCCGAGGCTGGGCAGTGAATGCGTTAAAAGATTTTTGTTACCAAAGTTATAGTATAATTATAATATTTAGGTCTCACCAGAGCCTACACATTTGCTCCCCTTGGAGCCGAGACCGAGGGGTACCGAGACTGTTCGGGTTTTTTAAAAATCATCTGAGCGTCTGATCGAAGCGACGCGTGACCCGAGGGCTAGTGAGTATCTGGCGCAGCGCATCAGCATTGCCATACAGCGTGGCTATGCAGCCAGGGTCTTGGGGACGCTTCCGACTGGTATTAATATGGCTACCTGTAGATTGTTTGAAACAGTCTGCAGTTAGCTCAATTGTTTCAATAGTAAATACTAATTCTAATTTATTTCTATTATAGATGTAAACATTTATTCACAAAGAAAATTATACTAGTATTTACAATTGAAACAATTGAGCTAACTGCCGACTGTTGCAAACAGTCTACAGATAGCTCAACTTTCTATTATTGTATTGTAATTTTCCTTACTCAATAAAATAATACACTATAAATATACTCTAAGATATAGTATATACTAGCTGACTCGGCGAACTTTTACCGCTCTCACCTTATAAACCTTCCCTAAATAATCTATCCTATCTTTTAAGTTGGATCAAACTGCACACGGTGTGCAAATTTAATTTAAAATCGGTTAAGTAGTTTAGGAGTCCATCGCGGACAAACAACGTGACACGTGATTTATATATATTAAGATTATGTTATAGGTATATTATCTAGTATTTTAGTATTTCAGTGGTCCATCGGAGCCCTGCAATCGCTAGAACTACTGAATGAAGAAACGGAAGGCGTTAATGTACATAATCCGACGATTTTATTACTCTACACTTTACGTTTGCTCGATCCATTTCACTCTGATCCAATGAGCAAACCCATTATTGGATTAGTTTCTACTATTTTCCACTGTAATCCATAGCCCAGATGCATTAGTTTCTATTGCTTCTACTCATGTTTAGTTTTCAAATCCATTGGGTACCTACCGTTTCTTGTTTTTTAGGGTTCCTAATCGTCCGCTGTCTGTCTGTCTGTCCGTCTGTCGAGCTGTATGTCATGATAATGTCATATTTATTTTGTTATAAATGACATTTATTTTTAAACATTTTGGGATAAACGTAGAGTAAATGTATCTTTATGCAGGACATTTTATATTTTTACATCCGACATTTTATATCAGACTGCCTCGTTGGTCTAGCGGTCGCGTTGTCAGCTGCTGATAATGAGGTCCCGTGTTCAAATCCCGGGTCGGGCCAAGATTTGTGTTATTGGGTCTTTTTTTTCAAGAAATATTCACAGTAGTCAGGAGTCAGGAAGTCGGCGGTGTTATACAGCTTAATAGTGACACGTTAAACCGTTGGTCCTGTACTTGACCTCTCCCCGGTCGTGTCCTCTATATAATATTAGTGAAGATGTATTGCTTATTATTTTACTGTTTATTGAATTGAATTTACTTATCCATATTGGGTACATGAACATTTATAATTATTTTAGTATTTAAAATTGTATTAAATTTTTTAGTAGGTATGTACCTCATTTTCAGGGTTTCGAAGATCGGTTTCGAAACCCTTATGGTCTCGCAACTTGAAATTTAAAATAGTAACACATTTCGTGCGCCTGTACAGATTATAAGATTTTTTTGATGACAATGAACATTTCCTGTACAAATTGAGATGTCAAAATTTTAAAAGAGTCCTACAAAGTCAAGTGGGGTATCAAATGAAAGGTATTCGTTTGTACATTTCAAAACAGTATTTGAAATTTCTCTGGGTCGCATAGTTCAAAATGTCTGTAGCGTTTGTAAATATAGATCTATATTTTACAGGATAAATATAGAGAAGTCTGGAAAACGAACACTTTTTGAAAAATGGTCAAAAAGCGGGGGTGGATAATTTTCAAAAAGGGGGCCTACCCTACTGCGTGGAGTATCATATGAAAGATATTAGCTTGTACATTTCAAAACAGTTTTTGAAATTTCTGTAGGTTTCTTACTTTTCGAAATATTTTGAAAAAAGTCAAAAAATTTACAGCTACACCCTATCACCGAAGCATGCAGAGAGATCCATCTGAAATGTAGGTTGGTACCCTACTAGTTCTAGGTATTCATTAAATTTCGAGTCTCTAACCTGTACCTTTAGTACATACCTACTTGTTGACAAACGTTCGAAACCCTCGGCGCGCGAGTTACACTCGCACTTGACGGGTCTTGTTATTTAATATACTTGTAAACATTATTTTACCAACAATATGACTATTTGACTATCTCATCATACCATGATAAAAGTATATGAAGTTTTGTACGAGATAGTGCGAAACCCTTCGTGTGCGAGTCGACTCGCAGCTGGCCGGTTTTATTTTACACTTTATAAATTTCTTTCCCTCTATTACACACAAAATTACCAAAAACCCTCTTAGTTATAAACCTCTCAAGTTCATGTTCGTATATTTATTAAAGGATTTTATTTCACTACTTTGAGTATCAAAAACATGTTTGTTTTATTCTCCAAACATAAACCCACGAGAAAAAGCTCAGAATATCAGTTTTGATAAAGTAAATCTGATTCTTTATTTTCTGCAATTGCAATCTCCGTTATATCCAGCAAAAAGTTCCAGGAATTCAGTACGATAGTAAATTTATTTAAGAAATGTTTACTTGGTAGAAATGTAGTGAAAGCCTGTATGCTTCAAAGTGAACACCGACACATCCGCAATGTGCAATATTCCAGTAAATGGAAAAGCGAAACGTACCGCTAAAGGCTTTGTCCACATTGATCGTTCTGTGCCTTATAAATCATAAAATAAATGTACCACGGCGAACCATATTTTTTTGGAACTCTGTACTCATAAATTCGTGGAATTGTTGGGTATTTAACATTTAATGTTATTACTGCGATGTAAGTAGAATCGGGCCCCAGTTAGGTAGATAACATGCTAACCGGTGTATAGCCACTATGAAACATAGACATGATATTTTGATCGATGATATTTTAAAGTCTTTGCTCACGAGCAAAGGTTTTAAAGTTACGGAAACGGACACTTAAAAGTGTCCGTGTCCAGTTTTAAATAAATAAGATAAATACAATTTTATGTCTTAAAATTGTAATACCTACCTACTGATTTAAAGCTACAAAAAACTGCTAATAGGTAAATGTATCGTGCTACGGTGTATGTAATAGATTTTATTGAAGTAAATGAATAAAACCGGCCAACAGCTAATCAACTCGCACGCAGTTCCGTACCATTGTACATTCATCTCATCAACTATTTCAAAAACTCGTTTTTTTATCGTAAAAAAGCCATCCTGATGTGGTCTCCTATCCCAGTACCTACGCACTGAGCCCGAGGAAAAATATAGAGTACCTACCTAGTCTGTAACTAGAATACTTTTGAGAAATGGTCAGAAAAGGGCGAATTCCTTTCAAAAGGGGGGGCTACCTCATCGAGTGGGGAATCAAATTAAAGGTATCAGTTTGTTCGTTTTAGAAAATAGTCTAAAAGTTTACCATTAGCCTCATCTCCGAAGTTTCCAGAGCGATCCATCTTAAATGTAGCTACCTACTGTTTTTAGATATTCATTAAATAGTGAGTCACACTGGCACTTGACGGATGCTGTTTTTATTGACCGAGCGAGCGAAAGAAGAGTCTCTATTTCAAGTCTGGTAAAATTTGCTTTCGTCTGTCAGTTTGTTGGTCCTCTACAAGTCGTATTTTACAACTGATCTGGACGAAACTGGTGTACAGGATTGACGACGATAGAGTTTTTTTTTTGTCGTCGGGGATTTTTGATAGAGAGAAATTTCCTCTAATAGGGACAAAAACGGAGGCTAGAGCAGAATAGCTTCTCAAAATCTGTTTGTTGGTACTCTACAGGTCGTATTTCACAACCAATCTGGGCGAAACTAAGTATACGGGTTATACAACTTTATTTAATATTATTATTATTATTATTAAGAGCCTACATGATCCCACTGCACTTTTATTTAATACATTTAAATAAATATATTTTTGATTATTTTTGTCATTTTTTTAGTTCCTCCAAAAAGTAGGCTACGAGCGACTGAATATCTCCGCCTTATCAGATCGTATTTCCTGATAGTTTTTCAAATCGATGGCTTTTTATTTGAAAGGCAGAAACTTTAAGCTATCTCTCGTACAAATTGGTAAAAATCTGATGAGGATCTTCGGTGTGAAGAGCAGAATAGCTCTTCAAAGTGAGTTTGTGTTCGCAAAACGATTCGTTTATTCATTATTAGATTCTGTCGCCTAGCATTATAATCTTAATCGGTAGATATAAATAACGTTATACCTCAATTTTTATTTTTAACTTTAAGAATAAGAAACAAATGATATTGATTTCACGGTTACTTCATAAGAATAAGAAACGATTCATCCGTAGAACGTTAATGGTAAATTGCAATATATCAATATGGCTGACATATTGATATATTGCCTGTGCCCGTAGAATGAAACAAAAAGCTAATTAAAAGTCTGACTGACTTTTAAAGCTCTGGATTTTTACATTCCCCGGAAACGTGAATAGCCTGTCCATTTCCTGACCATTTAACCCGCATTGACATCAATTCAGCGAACGGTTGTTTACAGCTTAAAATTTTAACAGTATTTTACAGAGCATACAACTTTTGTTTAATTTACTTTAACATTACATGTTATATTGGCAATTAAACATAGGTATTATTTGAACAACACATCATTAAACACCATCCATTAAGTGATTGCATATGGAACACAACAGACGATATTTTTCGACACAAAGTGAATGTTTAGAAAATCTAAATTGTGCATTACAGGTTATCCAACCAACATTAAAATAAATACCCTCTTCAGTTGGAAGTCGAGTAAAAATAGGTACCCTGCGATGTACCTTTTCAGGTATGTTTGCGGGGGGGGGGGGGACAAAGGGGTTAATAATCACTCCCTCGGTTTGGTCCGAGACTCTGAAATGAGAGACTATGTTATAAGTAGTTGCAGGGTGGGTTGAAGGTAGAAATCGTCAAATGGAAAAAGAATCACAATAAACCTCAATCCAAATCTATCATTTATCTAATCTAATCTATCCTCTATCCAAAATCTATTATATATAACTTTAATTGTGCGCGGCGATTTTGAAAAACAATCAAAATGGTGACCGATGTTAGGGCTAGAATATTCAAACCCCTTTGCACTTCAATAAATGAATATGTTATTTGACTTTGTAATACAAAAATAAAAATCACAAAATATTGACATCTGTAATCACAGCTTCGAAATGACACGCGGGACAGAATTTATGATTTTCAGTAAAAAACCTATAACCATTGAAGATTGTGGTTTTTCTGGGTCTTCATGAAACCGGCTTGACGTTGAGTTTCGAAGCACCCTGTACTATATGTTTGTTACCTACTCCAAGACTATGTACTGTACAAATCAAGATCACATTTCTTAGTTTTGTGCTATGTTGTAGATCGTCAAACCGTGGTCGTACAAAAAAACCTTAAATTTGGCGTACATGGAGAACATAATCAGATTGAAACATTCGGTTACTTTTTATCCAGGTACAGGGTGTTAAATATTCGGTTACTACTATTCGGGCCAATAAGCGGCGGGCAGAAAGCTAGTAGCTCATTTAATTGTTCTCAAAAATCCTACTTAAATAGACATTAGAGTCTAACTACTACATCATACAGGGTGGCTTTTTGCGATGGGAGTGGTTGGCCAGATCTATGAGAGTTAGAGAAAATAAAACTTATTAAACTTTCGCGATTTGTTAACATAGTTAATGATTATATCGGGTATTTATCGCGTACCTTTTGTTTTTGGTAACTCCGAGTACATCCAGTCGCCCCGTGACCACGATCGCTGTAACGCGCTAGAAACGTAGGGGAAATAAAACAAAAGGTACGCGATAAATACCCGATATAATCATTTACTAAGTTAGAGAAAAGTCGTGAAAGGAGTCGTGAGCTCAATTTCTTAGAAAACACAACAAATTTTTTTTTCATGCGTTTTATTTAATTTAAGTTAATTCACAACAAATAGATGTTTTGTCAAGGGTAAACCCTATAATACAGGCTAAGTAGCGGAAAGATTAGTTGTTCGAAATGATTAAATTAAATTTTCACATTATGCCTGGTAGGGGGAGTATTCAAACTAAATTTGTAAATAATTGCCATCACTTTTCATTTTAATCATGCGTTTCTTTGCAAAAATTTATCCTCATACGAGACCCAAACCGTCGTTGCAAAAATACAGGATGTCATAATGTATTTTTTAATTATTCGGTTTGCATTCCAGAAAAAGTAAAAGATTTAATAAAAAAACTAAATAATGTAATGTTGTCTCACTCGAGGTCAGGACTTCTTTCACAAATTTTCTCTTACTCTCATAGTTTCGGATGTGGCCATCCACTCCCTTCTCAAAAGCCACCCTGGGGGCATTCTCGTAAAAGGAAAATCGAAGTTTCGTTTTCGTTGACGTGCAAAACCAACTCATAATGTCGCTCGCATAAGATTAGAAATATCAAAGGCGAAAGTTTGTCAAAATTATGGCCTATCATAATAACAAATCTAGTTCTATCATCATAACAGTAGTTCATAGTCTGATAAAAATTGAATTAATCCAGTTTTTAAACAATACATCGTGCTTTTTAATTGGGACAGTATTGGAGCGCCCATTTATCCATTACATTAATTTTAATGTACTGAATTCGTAAATTCCTAAATGATCCGTACATGTAACGGCGACGTAACGTACGACAAAACGAACGAATGTGAGACTGAGTCGATCGGTATCAAAAAATTCGTAACCAACTTGACTCATTCGTGGGGGTTACTCACGCTTGACCAAAACATTATATATAGCTAATTGGTGTTCTCCAAAAAAAGAGCTGATGTTATAAACAAAACTACACCTCCCAGATAAAAAAAACACACTGCATGATCGATTCCAAACGACCAGGAAAAACTTTCTGCCATCATACAAAATATGCAATAAATCTATTGAAGTATTTTGAGTTACTAATACATCTCATTGTGTAAAACCAATAAACGAAATGAAAATACCTATCTAAATGGACAGAGAACATGGATCCCGGAGGGCAAACCACTTGGTTAAGCTCGATTATTCCAATAAAGAATACAATTGACCATTCTATAGCTGAATTTGCGCACTCCACGTGATGTTTTTTTCGCAACTTTTTTACCATCCCTTGTGATACGTGATAAGGTTTTAGTGATACCACAAACGTAAATGGTATAAAGATTAAAAAATATTAGCGACTAGACGATCGCCTCGCGGTTTCACCCGCGTAGTTCCCGTTCCCGTGGGAATTCCGGGATAAAATATAGCCTATGTCACTCCCTGAAAAGTAAGCTTCCTGTTGTGAATGAAAGGCAGGTTGACCAAAGACTGATTTTTATTGTCTACCCACAACCTATTTATAAAAATGTGACAAACCAAGTAACTACCTACAAATATACGACATCTTCCCTATAAAAAAAACAAAAAAAATAAAAAAAAAAGTATACAATAAGTACTTTTTTTTATATATTTTTTTTTCTATTTCATTATCTTAACTTATTATAACAAAACTAAGACTAATAATAATAACTAAAACTACACACTTTGTTTAATTGCTAAGTGTATCAAAGGAGCGTACAATTCAAAATAAACAGGTGCAATGCATTCAACATAAGAGTAAGAGTAAGTTAGTAACTTGTTGAAGTATTAAAGGTAAACAAAATCATTAAAAGTAGACCGCTGGGCAATGCACATACATATTTAATAAAAGCTACCTATTATATACCTACATAAGTTCAGAGAAGTAAGCATTATTACTAAGACAGATAGATAAAAACATGATAAAGTTGTAATTTAACTAGGTAGGCACCTATTTAAAATTACAAAGCTTTGCGAATTTTATCTGATGCAAGAAGAGCCGCCTGTCTTCTCGGGCGTTGTTTAGTGTTTAAATTTTGTGATGAACTCTGACTGTCATCAGACTCGGAGTCGAGTTCTTCGTCCGGAGTATATTCACTGACGACGGTCGTTGGACTAGCCCATGTTTCATCATCACTCATTGGCGCACGAGCAGAACTAGGAGATGGGGCTGGTTGGGCAACTTGAGCCTCGGCAGGCAACTTAACCAGATGCCGCCTATTCCGTCGGTATTTTTTACCAGATTCGTCGGTAACAAAGTACGATCGTGGTTGCGCAGCGCGCCCTATGACTCGTCCTTGTTTACGCTGACCTTTGTCCATGATAAGAACTGGCTGACCTGACGGAACCTCAGGTAGTGGTTTAGCTCGCCTATCATAATATGCCTTATCGGTCTGTTGTTTACGTAACATTTCTTTATAATCTTTTTCGTTATTACGACCGGGTTTTAATTTAATTTCATGAGATGGTAATCTCGTATTTAGACGGCGTCCAAACAAAAGTTCGGATGGAGAGCTGATGCCATTACGAGGCGTAGCCCTGTAATTCAATAAACCCAAGTAAAAGTCTGTCCCCGATCTTAGAGATTTGATTAAAATATTTTTGATTATTTGCACACTTCGTTCGCTTTGCCCATTTGATTGAGCGTAGTTTGGCGAACTAGTGATGTGCTTGATACCCCACAATTTACAAAAGTCGCTAAATTCCCTCGAAGCGTAGGCGGGTCCATTATCAGTTATCAACTCCTGCGGAATTCCATGCCGTGCGAATTGGTCGCGCATAGCGGTTAGTACCGCCTTTGTGCCTATACTGGATAGCGGATTCACTTCTATATAGTTAGAAAAGTAATCCACCAGCAACATAAAATATTTGCCGGCATATTGAAATATGTCGGAGCCTACCTTAGCCCACGGTAATGACGGTATCTGAAGTGGTATGAGAGGTTCGCGCGCGGGACGATGCGCGCGCTCGGCGCAGGCGCGACACCTGCGCACTAGTTCCTCCACGTCGCGTGACATGCCGGGCCAGAACATCACCTCCCTAGCATGACGCTTGCACCTATCTATGCCCATGTGGCCGTCATGAACACGGCTAAGCATTTCCGGTCGTACGCTTTTTGGAATGTATACAAGATTATCTTTGAAAATTAAGCCATTAATGTATGCAAAGCTTTCCCTATACGACCATTGACTCCTAATACGATTGTCTACCTCATATTTGTTAACCGGCCACCCCTTTTGAATATATTGTTTAAGAAGTTGACATTCAACATCACCCCTTATGGCATTCTTAATAAGGTCTTGTTTGCTATCACTGAACCGAACGTTTTCTATCAAAAAACAAGATTGTTCGTCTATTTCTTCCGATACTTTATTCGAGGTCGGCTCCGGTAAGGCTGCCCGCGATAGCGCATCAGCTACATACATGTATTTACCTGGTTTGTATACTACGGTGAATTGATAACCTTGCACCCGCAGCATCATTCTTTGAAGCCTAGCGGGAACCGAATCGAGCGGTTTCTTAAATAACGCTTCCAACGGCTTATGATCGGATTCTACGGTTACGTCACTGCGCCCATACACGTATTGGTGAAATCGTTCTAGGGCATAAACAATGGCAAGGAGTTCCTTCTCTATCTGGGCATACCTACACTGCGTGTCGGTGAGCGTGGCGGAGGCGAACTCGACGGGCCGCCCGCCCTGCAGCAGCACGGCGCCCAGCGCGCTCGCGCTCGCGTCCACCGACAGCAGCACGGGCTCGCGCGCCGAGTACAGCGCGAGTACCGGCGCTGCGCACACTGCGCTCTTCAGCTGTCGAGCTGCCGACTCCTGCGCACTATCCCAGATCCACTCCGAATCTTTTTTTAATAGGTTACGAAGAGGAAGAGCCGTCTCCGAATAGTTGGGAATAAATTTTGACAAATAATTGATCATGCCCAAAAACCGCTCCAGTGCTGGCCTATTTTCGGGAACGGGCATATCTTCTATTGCTTTGACTTTATTTTTATCTATGGCCATGCCTTTTCCGCTAAAAACGTGTCCCAGATAAGTCACCTGACTGACTTGAAATTCACACTTTTCATTGTTAAATTTCATGCCTACTTCTCGCGCCCTATTCAATAATTTCTTTAAGCGTTCGTCATGCTGCGCTTTCGTAGATCCCCAGCAAATAACATCATCCACGAATGAATCTACCCCCTCTAAATCCTCCAGAATTTGACGAATTTTAGAATGAAATACTTCAGACGCACAGTTTATTCCGTACGGTAAACGTAAAAATTGGTACCTACCGAATGGCGTCCCGAAGGTACATAGGTCCGCACTGGCGTCGTCGAGCTGAACCATCCAGAAACCTGAGCGAGCGTCCAGCTTGCTAAACACCTGTGCTCCTTCCAGCTTGGTAGCGATCTCCGTGAGCGTCGGCAGCGGGTAGTGCGCGCGCTGCACTACGCGGTTCAACGGCCTCGGATCGAGACACACTCGAATGGAGCCGTCCTTTTTAGCGGCCACTACAATGCTGTTTACCCACGGAGTTGGATGAGATACCTTCCGAATCACTCCCATTTTCTCCATCCGCCCCAGCTCCTGTGATAATTTCTCTCGAACCCCAATGGGGATTTTTCTGACCGGGCAGACTGACGGCTGAGCGCACTGATCCACAGTAATTTTGTATTTACCGGGTAATTTACCCAAACCTTGAAATAGGTCCGCGTACTCATTTACATTCAAAGATAAGATTCGCTTTACCATTCCTAACTCTTCACAGGCATATTTGCCTAACAAACTCTGACAATTAAAATCAGCAACAATAAATCTTATTATGTAAGCAGTATTTTTGTACAAACAATTAAGGTTGCAATGCCCAGTTATCGGAATAAAATTACCACAAAAGGACTGGGCCTTTGTATTATCTGAACTCAAAATATTGTTCTTAAAACCAAGCTTTTTGAAAGTATTCAATGATATGACATTTAAATCTGATCCTGAATCTAGCTTGAATGTTTCTTTTTCGCCTGTGCAAGTAAAAATCAAAGTTTCATACCATTTAGAGTCCTTACGTTCCATGGGCCCCGAGAGGGCAGACACATAGTACAGTCCTTCGTCACCGCAATCCTCATCGTCGTCGTCGACCACGGAATCGATATCAGCATCGATTTGCCACACGCGCTTACGTAACTTCGGACACATATTTTTAAAATGGCCTTTTTCACTACACCAAAAACATATGGCATTTTTAGCTGCACACCTAAAACCATCACAATTACCGAAACCACACGCTGTACACAATATCTTCGCGGCACTCCCAGCGGGGGGCCGGCGCGGCGGCGCTCCTCGCTGCTGCTGGCGGTGCCCCGCGGCACCGCGGCCTCGGCTCGCTGTGCGGCCTCGCGCTCCGCCCCAGCCCGCGGCGCCGCCTGAGCCCACGCGTGGGGTTCCTCGCGCGCTCATCACGTCCACTGCTACAACCTGAGTCTTGGTCCCGTCTATCTGCTTCTGTTCCTCCGTAGACATTTCGTTGGCCTGGCATATTTTCATGGCTTTACTTAGGGTGAGGTCATCGGCTCTAAGTAAGCGATCGCGTATTTTACCGTCTTGAACACCACACACGATTCGGTCGCGAATCAAACCTTCTTCGAGTAACTCAAACTCGCATCGCTGAGAAAGTATTTTGAGAGCCGTAACGTACTCGTCTATTGATTCGCCTTCTTCTTGACATCTTGAGAAAAACTTGAATCGCGCCATTGTTGTGTTCTGTTTAGCTCCAAAATGTTCGTTGAACTTCTTTACAAGCGTAGCAATACATTCCTTGTTTTCTTCTTTATCGAATTTGAAGGTGGTGTACACGTCATATCCTTCTGATCCTATAAGATTTACCATCAAACTTGACTTTACGGATTCGGATTCCTTCTCAACACCAGATGCTTTTAGAAACACAGTAAACTGTCGCAGCCATTTTTCCCACGCCTCGGCCCGACAGGCCGGTCCGCCTTCCAAGCATAATTCGGCTGGAGGCCGTGCGTGTTCCATTGTTTATGGACTTTGTGTAAACAATTTCACTAATAATCACTTTTTCAACGCGATTTATTGGTTTTTACTCCTATAATTAATTTATTTTTATCACCGCTGTCACCATGTTGTGAATGAAAGGCAGGTTGACCAAAGACTGATTTTTATTGTCTACCCACAACCTATTTATAAAAATGTGACAAACCAAGTAACTACCTACAAATATACGACACTTCCTAACGGTGAAATAATTTTTCAAATCGGTCCAGTAGTTTCGGAGCCTATTCAATTCATACAAACAAACAAACAAACAAAAAATCAAACCTTTCCTCTTTATAATATTATCTATACTAATATTATAAAGAGGAAAGGTTTGATTTTTTGTTTGTTTGACGACATTGTATAGTAGGTAATTCTAAAGTAATTTACGACAGGATATTTACAATGGTTTGAGTTTTAAGCTTTCCAATATTTCGGCACAGTTTCATGCGCCATGATCATGATCATTCACGTCCGTTGTAAATAATTTTAGTGTTAATATACATGAGAGATTTAAAAAAATATAGCAGGTAGTTTATACCCATCCAACAAAAGTATCATAATAATTCAAACCCGTATGCATTCAGGACGAACATCCGAGTGTCGCTCTCCAATTATTTTGCAAAACAAATAATTAGAAGCTAGCGTCGGCGAGAGCCGAGAGCAATCCAATTTGTACGCCTGCCTAACCAAATGTCGTAACCAGAATTGTATTTTGATACTCTTTCTGTAGCCTGGGTGTAAAAAACTCTATACTGCTGGTTACAAAACTGTTTGACGCAGGTAGTAAACCAGTTATCATAAAATTTCGCCTCAAACTACCTATAATGTCACTGTAGGTAACCGAATATTAGTCTGTCTGTGCAAAAGTAAACTTACTATCACACCACACTACAGTATACAGTCTTCTACTGGACCTATGTCCTGTAGAAGACTATATAGCCTGTAGTACCTCCCCTGATAAGCACCTTATTGGCTCTTGTCATCAGGGGGTAATCCCATAAAACCCACGCTGGGTATGCGACTTACCTAAATGTGGAAACAATTACCTTATTAAATTCTTGGCTTAAACTAAATTGCCATTGGAAATGCTCTCTAGATAATAAATTAATCCGGCTAATTCCCATTTGTCTACCTACCTTTTCAGCTCGCAACCTTTCCATTCGATGCTAGTCTTTAATCTTCTTATCCTATTCTTGGATATTAAAATGATTTATTTTTGAGTTCATGCACAAGCTTTTGTTAGCTAATTAATTTTCGAACAACTCATATCATGTCTGTTGTATTTTCTTTATCATTAATAAAAGTATTTTTTTGCTAACAACGTAGCATAATCTTTTCGGTTTGTGATCTTTGAATTGTAATTCTTAACGTTTGCTGAATTAAAGTATATTTTTGTAACTATCTTATAACCTTTTCTGTAGTGATTTTTAAATGATTTTTCTTATTGTTAGCTATCCAAAAGCTTCTTTGTAACTAACGTACAACCTTTTCTATTTGGGGATCTTTGAAGAATCGTTGAATGATCTCTGAAGTGTAATTTTAATTTTATTAATAAGCGTGAGTGAGACACTCCCGGTTAAGGTGTGTATGTTCATGGTATCCTCTCATTGTTCTTGTTGAATATAAGGTACCGGTATTTATACGTGTTTTCATTTCCTAATGGTAGTTCCCCGGTAGGTAGGTAGGAAAACTTATCACGGGTTTCCACTCGAATTTACGCTAACCTGGCAGAGAAAGAACCCGTGACAATGGCGTCTGTTTCGTCCCACTCCTGGGCCAAAGGCCTTTCTGAAATCATTCCACTCGATGCTATCACGTGCAGTCTCCCACAAATCTCTTAGGAAGGCGCTAAGCTCATCGCGCCAACGCTTTTGTGGCCGACTGTGGTATTAAACCACGAAAATGACAGAAATAAGCTCACGTCACTATATATGTTAAGATATAGGTTTATGCATGTCACATGAAAGTATAGCCATTTCATAACTAATCAGGTTTTTGTTTGTTACAGGCACAATGTCGAAAATCAAACGGCCCTCAGTCGGAAACAAATGACAATAACTAGAATAAAGGTAAGTCTACGTCATGAAGTTAACTCTCTTCCAAAACTTAAATCATCATAAAATCAAATGGACACGACTTATCGTGATTCAATGAAAAATGGAACAAGAAATTTAACGTCGGAAGTCAGAATATTTATATTGTAAACTGTTTGTACAATTTGGCGTTACAAAAATAATGTTACACGTTTTCACATTTTGTCCAACTGGACGCACAATACAACATCTTGTGGCTTGAAGAAAAGGTGAAAAAGAATCTAAAATTAACCGCGCCATTTTTAAGGTTCCTTACCTAGAAGGTGCCTTCCTAATAGGGTCTACTAAGCCTCCGCCGCCGCTCCGTCCGTCCTTCCGTCTCGACAGCTGAAGTTCTCAATGAGTATTTTTAGAGCCCTTCCCCACCAGGACACCAGTGCGATTATTGCCGAACGTGTAAATATTGGCGTATTTACACGTTCATACCGGCAAGGTAAGTTTAAGCTCTTGAGTATTTTTATTCAGCATTTAAGTGACGTCGCTGGCAACTCATCCAAACTATTCGATCTGTTTTGTATGGTAGCTAACTCATTTGGCGACGGTTCGGCAAAGTTGTCTGCCATACAATAGTTTGGATACGTTGCTAGAGACGTCTCTGCGGCGTCCCAGTGTGGTAGAGCCCTGAAAATACATTATTGAAAATTTCAACTGTTGGACAACAAGACTAACTGGCGCTGTAACGACTGGCTGTTTTCGATAAAATATTTCAAATGTGAATTATTTTATAATAATGTCAATATAGTCTTAATTTTATAATTTTATTTCTGACATCATAATTATTTGCAGGCCCACCCCCATCTCCCCAGGCTGCAAAAGCAGCCAACCATTTGTTATTTTAAAATTATGTGTTTAGAAAGGAATCACTGTCTGTGTTTTTTTTGCTTACAATCCCTTATGGTGTTTCCTTCCCGCACAAAAATCTTGTGTGTGTCATAATTGAATATTATGTATGTTAAATAAAGCAATTATACGTATTTATTTACAATTGAAACAATTGAGCAAACTGGAGACTGTTGCAAACAGTCTACAGGTAGCTCAATTGATCTGTTTGTTTAATTAGCATTATTCATTAAATTAGATTTCAACGACATCAAGTGTATAAATATGTACTCGTACCTACGGTGGAATAAATGAATTAAATAGGTAAAGTTAAAAAGGGTGCCGAAGAGGGAAAATGTGTTGCACTTTCAAACATACTAATAAAGAGTTTCAAGTGTCACATTACTTGATAATACTGTTAGCTGTTTTTTAGTTTTGAACCTTTCGTGTGCACATTAAGCACATTGCGGTTTTAGTGTCTTTTTAGTGCGTTTACAGTGACGTACACCTGAACGTTTCTGAGTATAAGAAATGTGGTATTAAGGTATCAAGGTACTATACTATATTTATAGTAGGTTGACACTATACAGGGTTATTGGTATTTCACTGACACTGCATGAACTGCAGTTTCTGATCATCACGTCTTCTGGACTAAAAGCCTGCGACCGCCAGACCTTCGTCAGTTTATATAAGAGGAGAGTTTGTCTGCGTATGCTCTCCATATAGGTAGGAACAATCGCCGATTATGGAGTTAAAGTTATCGTGGCTTTGGCAGATATCGATTTGCAAAGTTGCTGAATTTGCACTTAAAATTCGTAATAGTATAAAGCCCAATATTTTTTAATATTATCTTCGGGATAGTATTAGAAGTCAAGTCTGCCAGACACTATGCATAGTAGATTTGGCCTGACAGACTTTCATTAAATGAAGAAGAACTTGTGTACGTGATAGTGATAGTGATAGTGTAATATTGAATTTTTTATGGTATTAATAGGTGTTTTCTAGAACGCCAGACACTTTCGATAGTTCCTACGTCGTGCCAGACAATTTGAACTTCTGCCGCAAGGTCGAGGTTAAAGTATAAAGCTATTTATTTTGTATTGTTTTCGGGACGGTGTTAGAAAGCAAATAGGTACTTCCATTGTCAAATACTTTGAATAGTGGCTTTCCCTTTACAGACGCTTTAAACTTTGTTAAAATGTAAGTTAACTTTCGTCATGGATTAGCTGAATTTTATATAATATGTTATTTGGGGAACTACCAAACGTTGTTTCCTTGAACGCCAGACGATTTCGATAGTTCCTACGTCCTGCCACACATTGAAGTTCTGCCGTGGGTTGAGGTCTGGTGCTTTTACTAATAAATACTTTTTTTTTATTTTCCTCTAGATAGTATTAGAAGTCAATGCCAGACAATTTGTATTGTAGACATGCCCTTCCTTTAAGTTTTCAGAAAATGTAAGTAAAATTTGTCTTTCATTTGATTCCTTTAGTGGATTGGCAAAACAAAACAGCGTGTTAAACTTCGGAGCGGAAAATTACATTATATTATATGTTTTTATGACGAAAACGTTGTAATAAAAATTAATTAATCTATGATCAAAAGTGTCTGGCTGTCAAGGAGAACTCTCAGTTCTTATAAAATAATAATGTGTAAAGTTTGGTAATTAGGTCTGGCGGTTTCAGGCTTACCTAAATCCAAATCGCATTTTTTTGTAAGAATGTTGTATGATTTACAGTCTGTACATGACGGCGCCGTCAGCGGCTTCATCAGAATTTGTTAGAGAAACGGGAATTTGAAAACAAATTGTAAGCTTATAATCTAGGTAATCTGGTTCGGATATTAAAATGAATCACCGTGTGGTGCCGGCTTAGAATTTTCACCACCCCAACTCTTCCCGCGGGTGTCGTAAGAGGCGACTAAAGGATATCCACCGGGGGCGGGCAGCAGCGCCCCCTGCAAAACAATTCTACCACCAAACTGCGATCCCTAACCCGCATGCCCAGCGTGGGGATTATGGGCATTACCCCCCTATGTTATAAAAGCCAACAAGGCGCTTATCAGGGGGAGGCCTGCGTCCAGGAGTGGACCAATACAGGCTGTTGAAGTTGAGGATTAATATGAAATCTACTTGTTAATTCTGGACACAACAATCTATAATTAATGTTAAAACTTTATGTAAAATATAAAATTTAGTTATTCAATTCAAATGGAGATCGGGGTCTTATTATTCAAATTGTCCTGGAGCTTTCATTGCGTGTCGGTCCCCGCAAGTCACCATGTTAAAGGAATCTCTTTTGTATGGTTTCAATGCTTTTAGAGTATGGCATATTTCGTAACGAGGGTTCCATCTAATACTACTCTTTGTATTGATTTATTTAGCACATAGAAAATTACCTTAACAGAATAAAACAATAACAACTAGTATATACACGTTTATCTATTTCTTAAAAATCTAAGCCGTCACCAGAAGGCAGAGTGCCAAGAATGCTAGCAGCATTGCCACATTGAATGGCAATGCTAATTCGTTGACCGAAATATAAGCCAGCATTCCGATCACCGTTTCGTCAAGTTTGGTAAGATCTATTATATTGCGTGTGCCCCAGGACCCCAACGACCAAGAGTTTCAACCCCAAACGGCTCTAATAGGTAACCTCGATCACTAATTACTTAAATACTACTATTTAGTTTTATTCTAAAATGGGCCGAACTCGCTTCAAATAGTCTAATTTTAGTTAAAGAGGATTCAAAGTCTAAACGTTTCCATATAACGTTGGAGTGTAATGTTATTAAAATAGATAGTTAAATAAACTGTTATTGGAATTCCGTTAAAATAACGTTTAACCGCTATTTGCACGCTCGCTAACGACGCAACGAAGTCAATAACTAATATTAGTCTTAACGATCGCGACAGTGATTAAATCGTGAATGCATCGAGTTTGGTTAGCTGTGTGTGAACAGTGAATATTGGAGTTGCGTTATATCACAATTCATTCGTTGTTGATTCATTTAGCGATTTAGACTGTTATGTAGTTATTGTAGAGTGAAAAGTTCATTCCTAAATTCAGCAAAATGATCACGTAGACACCACAAATGGTGCTTATATCTTTCTCCCCTGGAAAGGTTTATTTTCTGGCTTATCACACTGCCCGAAATCCAGAAAAAGTATACGGGATTTTTCAGAACGCCATGCTCAAAATAAACTCGTTTCTGTTAACATTTACGCGGCTAGCTACATCTGTTGTGAAAGTCTCTACGTCCTAGTTGTTTATGATTTTTACGATAGATAGTTATTTATCGCTTATTGTTGTCCATTTCTATGTATAATAAAAAATATCTATCTATGTACTCGTATATTATTATGTATATCAGTTATCTAGTACCCATAACACAAGCTCTGCTTACCTTGGGGCTAGATAATGTTGTGTGAATTGTCCAGCATTATTTATTTATTTATTTATTATTTATTTATTAGATAGTTTCGTGAAGGGAACGGAAATTTTGTTGGCAACACACTCTAATTATAATGAAACCTAGAACCTTAAAACTTTTATTAACAATATTCAAGATATGTGTACCTATCGAACTTTAATTGAGGGTTGACCAGTAGAATGTAGAGAATTTAGGTTGAAGACCTACTTTCAAATTGACCTAGAAATTACCCAGAGTGTGAGGGCTGACGCACTATAATAACAAAAACCTTTGACCTAGAGACTTTATCTAGGACATAATAATGATAACTGACTAACAACAACGCCCCTTGAAAAGAAAATGAAATTGTAAATCAAAAACCATAAATTCCAAGGCTATAAGACCACACTTTAACTGACGCTATACTAACAATCGCCCAAACCGCCTCCTGAATATGCTTTTTCATCCTCATTCCGAGTGAATTACTCGTTCAACGTTGCCCGGATTACACCGGTTGGTCTCTTTGTCTATAAGTATGCCTTTGTCTGAGATTTGACCAAATTCCTTTCACGAGCTACGCTTGAATATTTCGCAACGAGAGAGCGTCGGAGCTTGCTGTAATTAAATAAGGCGAAAACGACGTCGAGCAAGCGCTTTGATGAGTTCATCTCGTCGCTTTTGACCAGCACCGCAGAATTCTACACAGGATCGCTATTAGATTTTAGAGCAACAATATAAAGAGAATTTTCCGCATGGCACCTGGTATATGCAATAAATTAAGACAATTAAGTAAAAAGACAATATTTACATCTTTGAACAAATCCTGAACAAGTTTTTGATTCAGAAATCTTATTATAAGGTTATGGTTTATTTAGTAGACAAAGATATTTTGACATAACTAATTAACTATGTAGGTAATTGAATATAATTTTTTATGTTTTTGATTTTTTTAGGTTTCCGTATCTCAAAAGGAAAAAAGGAACCCCTATAGGATCACTTTGTTGTCCGTCTGTCTGTCTGTCTGTCTGTCTGTCAGTCTGTCTGTCCGTCTGTCAACCCTCTTATCTCAGGAATGCGTCGACGTTTCGAGTTGAAATTAGCGTCAAATACTCAAGTCTGTAACCTCTTGAGGGCGCCATATAAAAAAAACTTCTAATTCTAAGTCTACGTTCTAAGTCAACGCATTCAAAAGTTACAGCCGTTTATGTCCGAATATTTTGAAATTTCCAAGGGAACCACATGCACACAAAACCTATAGAGTACTTCCCGTTGACCTACAATCATGATTAACCAGAATCATTAATTTTGATAAGAAGCAAGGTCATATAAGGTTTAAAGATATTTATTCTCAAAAAAGACACAGTCACTTACATGGGAATAGTAATTTAGCTTAGTGTAAACAACTTATAAATTAAAGTTGTTGTTCGGTCTGTAGGTAGTAATTACAGTTTTGCATAATTGAAAAGATAAATACAAAAAAGGTAAAAGGTAAATACACATTACTATTAATTTATGTTACTACACTTGCTAGAATTTAACAACCTTATAATATTGGCAAATTTTCCTTAGCAAAACTAGCAAGTTCAGATTGAAATGTATGAATCGAGCTTACATTTTTCAAAGTTCCGGGTAGTTTATTAAGAAGCTGTGCTCCTTCAAAAGTTAACATTATTTGCCGTAATTCGTTCTAACCTTGAGCAAAACAAGTTATCTAGCTTGGCGAGTGTTACGTTTCGTCACTTGCTTTGATTTTAAATACGATATGTTAGCATGAATGGAGTTTTCGGTAATTTTACGGATTAGAATGCATGAACAATTGGTACAATTGAATGTACAATTGGTTAATAGTCATAAGATGTGTTTTTTCGTAAACAGTTCTAGTAGGTGTAAGGTAATAATAGTTAAAAAGTAGTTTGATTATTTTGTAGAACTTGCAAGACATCTAGTTTTGGCGGCGTTTCCCCAAATTTCAATAACGTATAGCAGATGCGGTTTAACAAGCGAGTTGTATATTGTGTAGCCAGTTTTGCGGGAAATACATCGAACTAAGTTTCGTAGTGATCCAATAAGTTTCAAAAGTTTGGATCGTATATTTTCTATGTGAGTTCCCCACGTTAAACCACTGTCCAATTGTAGCCCTAGGTAGTTTTTACACGTTTTTTGTTCCATGCCATATCACATATTGTTAGAGGTTGGTGCGGCAGTAATATTTTATCTTTAGCTTTATAAATTGTGTAGCACGTCTTGGATGAGTTAATTGTCAGAAGGTTGTACTGAAACCAATCATAAAGGGAGTTTATATCGTCTTGAGCTTTTTTGATAGTTTCAAGTATTGATGGACCAAAGTAAAATATACATGTATCACCAGAGTATATAAATATGTGACCATGTAATCCTATATCATTTAAGTTGCACAAATAACGAGAAAAATCTGAAATCCGTAAATTTGTAGTTAACAAAAAATTCATAATTTTTTATTCTCTCCCTCGACCAAAATATACAGTAGTACTTCATGTTGACCTAGAATCATGACATTTGGCAAGAAACAAGGTCTTACAATTCAACAGAACCCTTAGTGCGCGAGTTCGACTCGCACGTGACGTTTTATTTTTGACGTGACAACGTCTTATTATTCGATAGAGCCGGCTGCACGCACGAAAAATTGGTTGTCTGTAAAGTCGGTTTACTGACGATAGTTGAACGTGACAACGTCTTAAGAAAATACTGATGGAATGGTAGCATTTGATACTCGATCAAAACATGTAAATGTACTATAGTATAGCAGCTGTCCACGCAGACGCATCGCTCACTCAAGTAAGAGAGAGACGGATGTCGAGCGCTCTCGCTTGCACTTCAAGCCTTACATGGAACGCCTCAGAGCGAGGTAACGCCGCATGACGTCATGTTTTTTAGTGCGTGCAGCCGGCTCTATCGAATTATAAGACGTTGTCACGTCAAAAACATGACGTCATGCGGCTTTTCATGTTACTAAAATCAATGACATGGTTCCTTATTAGAAAATCGTTCCCATACTGACCGATCTAAATGTGCCTCATACCCTGTATATATCGCATACCCATATTTTAAGCGTTTACATGGTTATAAGTTTGAAGTTTGAGAAATCCAATAGGTACCAGTTTTTTATGGGAAGTCACTTTAGACACAAATAAAACGTCAAGTGCGAGTTGAACTCGCGCACTAAGGGTTCCGTAAGACCTTGTGTCTTGCCAAATTATCATGATTCTAAGTCAACGGGAAGTAGGTAACCCTGTAGGTTTTGGTCCATGACAAGTATCGATTTTTTTTTTGTGATCATTCTACTTTAAGTTTTCTGAATTTTTCCCTTTATTTGTGCTTTAAGACCTTGCTTTTTACTAAATTTAATGAGTCAAGGTCAACGGGTATTTCACCTTACAGGTTTTGTTCGATAGCAAAAATCCAAAGTATTTTTTTTGCTAAATAATCTACAAATTTACTGTTCTCGTTTACTTGTGCTATAAGATCTTGTTTCTTGACAAACTTGATGAATCTACGTCAACGGGAAGTATTTTTATTTTCTGAACATAGTACAAATTTACAGTTTGAGAATTTTTTCCTTTACTTCTGTTATAAGGCCTTGCTTCTTGCCAAATTTCATAATTCTAGGTCAACAGGAAGTACCCTAAAGGTTTTGGTCCATGGTGAGCATTAAAAGTAATTTTTTTAGTGAATTAAATACAAATTTATGGATTTCGGAATTTTTCCTTTACTTGTGCTATAAGACCTTGTTTACCAAATTTCATGATTCTAGGTCTATGGGAAGTACCCTATAAGTTTTGTGTGCATGTGATTCCCTCGGAAATTAAAAAAAAATCGGACATAAACGGCTGTATTTTTTGAGTGCGTTGACTTAGACGTTTAACGACGTTAGACGTTAGACGAACCCTTAAAATGGAATGGAAGAATTGATTTGATTGAGGAAGAGTTTGGGTGTCCATATCGCACATGCTGTAATTGTAAAGTTCTTTGAATAGACATCAAACTATAGATATAAACTATAGAGGTATTCACAAAGAAAATTATACTAGTATTTACTAAGTTGTCTAAGCCTTCCAAGAGCTCGCTGTGTTTCCACAGTTGACTACATCTCAAAGAATACGTAAATTTAGGTACAAATTGACAGAACCGAATAATTGTAAAAGCCATAATATGACTTTTAGTTTTGAGCAGTCTGTCCGAAGTTTTTTTGAATTTTTGAAGTTTCTCGTCTACAAATGACTGGAAAGATTCATCAAGAATTGGTGAACCAAGGAGTCGAAGTGAATCAAACTAATTATTAACACATAAAGTCGGTCTTACGAGTGTTTGTAAAGATAATTTTCATATATTTTGTATGGCAATGCCATTATGCAAGACAACTTGAATTCCATAAAACTAATTGTCAATGATATGTTTTTAGGTTCGCTCTTGGTACCGTGGACGGAAGAAATCGCTCCCCAGGGTATATAAATACTCCTTGATCGTAGCTTGGTACATATATAGTGATCTGTGGTTCGGTCTAATTTCTTTGAATCCTTTGAATGAAAACTCTTTGCTCTTTGATTGAGAAATCATAATATGCATAATAATATTATTAGTAGTATTTTATTGCACCCGTGCGAAGCCGGGGCGGGCCGCTAGTTTTTAAAATTTGCCGCGCTTTTTCAGTATCATCTTTCGAGAGTCAGATTATAGTGCACATGACGCACGTACATAGCTTTCTAGTAGGTACACACAGGGGGTGTGAGCACCTCGTCAGTCCGGGTTGCACCTCTGAGGCTGAACAGTGAATGCGATACCACATACAGTGCCCATGATGCCTCATCTCTCGGTAGGCAGTATAGGCTGAACATGTATGTATGATGTAATTCAAGCTGAATGTATCACTCATTATAAAAATTGTTGTGAGATGCGAAGGTTGCGAGATGGGAAGGACCTTCTAGGCTTCTAGCACCCCCCGTGTGCAGCGGTAGCTAGCTGAACAGTGTTTGCGTCAAGGAATATGCAGGCTTTTGCAATAACAGCAGCTTACAAACTTAAAGCCCCTTGCTAGTGTCGGCGAGGCTTACGCGAGCTTTCATGCAAGCCTTATCCTATGCACAATTATGTATAGTGCCTGAACTGTGTTCATCAAACAAAAGATGTGTCTTTTCCGTTACTTTATACGGTTGATGTAATATAACATGGTGTAGAGAAGCTTGGTTTCTCGAGTAAAGCTCGCAAAAAGTGCAACAATGTCTTTTAACTCTAGTTTAATAAGTACTAGCTCCCGCCCGCGACTTGGCAAGCGTATTTTCGGTATAAAAAGTAGGCTATTGTTTAAGTTAGTCCACGTTCTAAGTGTATGCCAAATTTCATCTTGATTTGTTTAGTAGTTTTAGAGATCCTAGGTAGCAAAAATTTCACATTTCACAAATTTTCGCATTTATAATATTAGTAGGATAGGATAGTTAAGGATCTAACCCTACCCAAATGAGCACCACCGCCTGATCATATTGCTCACCATCGTGGCCAAAAAGAGCAAATTCGCATCTCATCCAACACTATAAAAAATAAAACTTTTACAGAGGCATTATAAGACATAATGCCAACTGTACTTTAAACAATAGATTTGTGATTAAAATTACGAGTGGTCCCACTCGTCCAACTAAATAAACAAGAAAAAACTAATCAGGTAACTGGGACCGCGGTCCCAGTTTTGTAGTGGGCCCAGTCGCCTGTATCCTCTAAAAATAAGCTTATGATATCTATCACAAACTGCAAAATCGATTTTTGAAAATTCCTTCGTTTAGCATAATAACAAGATAAAATGAGGTGGTGTGCTGATTTGAGTCGGGTTAGCGTCTTAAGTAGGAATTTAAATAACGAATAAATGGACGTAATAAACTTCTTAATGATTTAATGCCGTTTGTAAAATATAATAAACTAGCCGACTCGGTGAACTTCGTACCGCTTTCACCTTTTAAACCTTCCCTGAATAAGCTATCCTATCTTTCAAGTTGGATCAAACTGCATGGTGTGCAAATTTAATTTAAAATCGGTTAAGTAATTCAGGAGTTCATCGCGGACAAACAACGTGACACGTGATTTATATACAATGTGTCCGGTCACCGGTGTGGGAGACATTGGGGGGTGAAATACGGTAAATTTTATCGACAAATCACTATCCCTATTTTTTTCTCTCTCCATGATAAAATGGCAGCCATTTTGTTTTCTGTTGCCTCGAAGCACGGTGCTTGTACTGATTATGGTATAGCTACCCATGTAGAGGTCTTAGGAAAACGATAGAGGACTCATTTGATAGCCAATAATGTAGACAATAAAGCAATGTTAACATTGTTGCAATTTCTATTTTATAATAAAAGAAAAGAGAATTTATACAACAAAAAAAGTTTTTCTTAACATTTTTTTTCTTAATTATTAGTTTTTTCATAAAATCGAAACTGTCAAGCTACATGTTTTTTTGTTATTGAACGATAGTACAGAATGTGTGCTTCAAAATAAGTCTTGCATCTTAGCCCTAAGTAAGATAGTTTAGAAGTTATGACGGTTTGAATATGACCCTTGAAAGCTTGAATATCCCGCTATGGTCCGACGCGCTACACAACATGTGTCAATTAGAGGAACAGCTTGTTTGCAATACCAAGGAGGACATTTTGAATCATGGCTGTAACCTTTGTAGTGATTTTGATAGACAAACCATTAAAGTACCTAATCGATTTATTTTGTTTTCCTTTTGGACTCCAAGGATTAGAGACACTTACCATTTTTAAATCGTCATAACTTCTAAACAATCTTACTTAGGGCTAAGATGCAAGACTTATTTTAAAGCACACATTCTGTACTATCGTTTAGAAACAAAAAACATGTAGCTTGACAGTTTCCATTTTATGAAAAAGCTAATAATTTAAAAAAAAATGTAATATAAACTATTTTTTGTTTTATTAATTCTCTTTTCTTCTATTACAAAATAGAAATTGCAACAATGTTAACATTGCTCTATTGTCTATATTATTGGCTATCAAATGAGTCCTCTATCGTCTTCCTAAGACCTCTACATAGGTAGCTATATCCTAATCAGTACAAGCACCCGTGCTTCGAGGCAACAGAAAACAAAATGGCTGCCATTTTATCATGGAGAAAGAGAATAAAATAGGGATAGTGATTTCTCGATAAAATTTACCGTGTTTCACCCCCCCAAAGTCTCCGACACCGGTGTCCAGACACATTGTTTATTAAGATGTGGAATCACAGCTTTCTGCGTCGTGTCGTGGGAAAAAGTGTAAAGATAATTTTATTTAAAGTAACATACGGCCAGCTCGACGCACATCATCCCTCATGGCATGCGTTAAATTTCAAGGAGAGCTAGCATGCAACCGAGAAGACTCAGAGAAGGCTTTCGATGATGAAGAAACATGTATAAAATTTGTCAAAGCAGTTTTTATTCATAGTCCAGTCAACGAAGGATTGTGGATGGAAAGATCGCAAGTAGCAAGTTTGACTTTGGACCTTTGTTTGGACTAGCTGAGAAAAACATACTAAAACATAAACATAGTATAACCCCTGTGAGGTGTGCCACAAGGGCGAGGGGAGGCACAAAATCATTCAGTTTTTAAGAATAAGAAATAAAAACTTATTTAAACTATGGGTACCTACAGACAACATAAAAGTATATTAAATTAAGGATAAAACAAGTAAATGCTACAAAATGGCGTTCGACTCAGCATTTGTTGTGACAACTAGCCGGTGGGCACAGTTATCTCAACGCTGATCTTCCGTCGAAGCCAAATGACGCGTTACGTACACTGACACAAATTCATTTAATATAATAACTACTTAAGTCATCAGACTTAATAACTACGTAAGTCATCAGTATTGTATTATGGTAAGTATACTTATGATAGCTAATCTATTTACAAACATATAAATTTACAGTTAATGAAAAACAAGAAGAGGAAGAGGCCCGAGTTGAGCGTGCGCACTATAGAATAGACATGTCATTTCGGACAGTTTTTTAGTATTTAAACGACTTGAAAAAAGAAGGAGGTTCTCAATTCGGCTGTATGTTTATTCTTTACTTACATCTCGTAAAGGATACGTCATAGGAAATTTTATTAGACTATTAAAAGCAGATAATAATTCTCTACAAGTTTTTATCTTTTATATACTACTTTTTACCTATTTCAATCGTTTTCTATACATTCTAGATTTTCGAGAGAATAGCGAGGCGGCCGCGAACTGGCGGCTATTTCTTTATGGCTTTGATCATTGAGGCTTAATGCCCATAATCTCCACGCATGCGGGTTGGGGATCGTAGTTTGATGGTGAAGTGGTTTTGCAGGGGGGCTTGCAACTGCCCCCAGGGTATGTCCCTCAGTCGCCTCTTACGACACCCGCGGGAAGAGTTGGGGTGGGGCAATTTTTAACCACTGAACCACACGTCCGTTGGCGTACCTATGTATGTTGATGAGTTATTATTTTGTTCTCAGTTTCGAGCGTGCTCATGAGACAGTCGTGCCACCGTTTGCTCGAGCACCAGCAAACAGGAGTAGAGGAACCGCCTCTTTACTCACCAATCGATCAAATTTCGGGTAAGTTTATAACCTACAGCTAATCTATAAACGCCTATTCAAACCTACGCGGTACCCAGATTACAAACATGCGGGCGGGATGACATGTGCAACAGAGCCAAGTTTCTGCTGCCGCTCTGCGTAGTGAATGCCGCTTAGGTCGGAATAGTACCTAAAACTACCACGGGCAACCAGCCGACTTGTTTAATTTCTAGCAATACATATTATACAACAGTTTTTAACTATGGAATTGTAGCTGTAATGAATTTTTATCGATATCGAGAGGTGGTACAAATAAAACATCAAGTGCGAGTCGGACTCGCGCACTAAGGGTTCCGTAAGACCTTGTGTCTTGCCAAGTTATCATGATTCTAGGTCAACGGGAAGTAGGTACCCTGTAGGTTTTGGTCGAATGATGGCGAGAATCAATTTTTTTGTGAATAAACTACAAATTTACGGTTTCTGGGTTTTTTTCTTTTCTTGTGCTGTAAAAACCTTGCTGCTTACCAAATTTCATGATTCTAGGTCTACGGGGTCCCTATAGGTTTTGTGTGCATGTGATTCCCTTGGAAATTTCAAAATATTTGGACATTAACGGCTGTAACTTTTGAGTGCTTTGACTTTTGTTTGTTCACACTTCTTGAAGTTTTATTATATCCAGGCTCCGAGAGGTTACGGATTTGAGTATTTGACGATAATTTCAACTCGAGACATCCACGCATTCCTGAGAAAAGAGGGTTGACAAACGGACAGACAAACAGACAGGCGGACAACAAAGTGATTCTATAAGGGTTCCTTTTCTACATTTCAGGTACGGAACCCTAAAAAGAGTAAAATAATATTGAACTCGTAAAGTATTAAAAGTCTATTCTAGTCAACCCATCGAGCCCTTTTTTTTGCAAGTTATAATAACCAGTTTTAGACGAGCATGTCTAAGTCCTCAAAGCAAAAGTTTTTTGTAATTCTGATTATATGTAAAACTTGTACTCTGAGGACTTAGACTTTAAGCAGAATGTCGTGAAAGTTTTTTAGCGATCGGATGGTGCATTTCCCGAAATTCATGCAGCTTGCTGCTGAGAAGTCGACACTCCGTCGAGACAGAAGAAAGAGAAAGAGAGACAGAAGTTCTAAAGTTGCCTTTTCATGTTTAATATTCGCCGGAAGTTTCTGCATCTACAGTTGGAAAATTATATTGTCATACTTTTCTCGTTTGAAACCTACGAATAAGTAATATTTATTCGTAGTTTTAAACGTACTATAAACGTCACGTAACTCTAACCGAAAGCAAGTGATTATAGCTTTATTGGCTGAAAAACTTAAAGAGATCTCATTCGATTTGTTTGAATTTGGTAAAAAATTCAAACAAATCGAATGAGATTTCTAAGTGCGAGTCTCTTGGTCAACATTTTCATACATAATTATGATGTCCCAAATTCAAAACTTCCAATGGAATAATGAGATTGAATTTGGAACATCAAAATATGTATGATTTTTTTTTCCAAAGAATTGAACTAATGTCTGTTCAGAAGGCGGAAAAAAACGAATGTCGCGCGAAAAAAATCTTAACACGTTACCAAACTATTACTATTTTCTCGCACAAAGTGTGATAAGTGGAGAATTTTCCTCATGCAAAAAACAATATTCGTCTTGGGCGCGACAGCGGTGTCTTACACACTGCTTCATGTCCTCGGTGCGTAATCTATTATTACCTATTTAATATTATAAAATAAACGATTTTGAATTAATTTGTATTTATTATACCCGCATGGAGCGATAAGCAATGAACCGGACGCGTTCTGAAACGGCTACAATCGATATCTTAGAATTCGAGAACGAAAAAATTTGTGTCATTTGGTTGTTGGCAGCACCAGTGACACACAAACTCGCAATAATGTCATTATTACTAAATATCGCTATCGCTAGTCCTTTTATGAATAGGCATAGTTATCTGAGCTACAAAGCTAAAATTTAAATTTACACCACACTGATTCGCCCGTGTCTTTCCTAAGGTGCACCGATTTGGAGTAGATACCTGTGACACGTACTATATAATACTGCAAGTTTTGCAAAACAGAGCGTTTATTTTGCACAAATATTCTCAAATTACATTAAAAAGTAAAATTTCCGATCATGAAAATTTTTATAATACATTTGGTTAAAACTTTTATTAACTACGTAGGTACTGGTAATCACAAAAATAACCTTGTCTGTTCAATTGGAAATAGACGCACATCCAACCTTCCTTCCATAGACATTGTTTGCCACATCACGAGTAGTTAACTATTGGACGAACACAATGCGCGTTTCTTCATTGGCCGGCCCGGCCCGGCAACGATACCGACACCGACAGTGCTCAACGACGCTGCACCGACAGCTACATTCTTCACTAGACCGACACGACACGACCGGCTCAAGTGGAAGACTTGCTGCGACCACATGGCGGCGTAGGTACCGGCATGATGGTGACGGGCCGAGCTAACAAGAGAGTGTGCCTCACAATTGCGTAGAATTATACGTCGGTATCGGTGCCGGGCCGCGCCGGCCAATGAATAAACATCTAATGGCGATCAATGGCAATCGTCCAATGGCAGTGCTTGTGATTCAAGTTAACCCGTTTGGTGTCACGTGCCAACCAACTGTCTATGGACAGTACTGCGGAATACCGGCAGTCGAAATACCGGAGAACGGTATATCGAAAGTACACGAAACCGCAGATCGATATACCGAAAGCACATGAGGCCGTAGAATGGAATACCGAAAGCACACAACACTGAAAAACTATATACCGGACGAAGACAATCTCAATCAAGTCACGACAGGGAAAGAAAGTCAAATTCCTTGACCGCGCATCACGCCAAAACTAACGAATGGGTTCGAATAAAACTTTGCTCCATTTGTGTTTGTACTACGAGGAAGGACACTGGATACATTTTATCCCGGAATGCAGGAAGATTCCCCTGGGAGAAAGGATGTAAGTAAAATTTCTTGACCGAGCATCACGCCGTAACTGCTGAATGTATTTGAATGAAACTTGGCACAATTTGTGTTTATTTTTCGAGGGAGGACATATGATTTGACATTTGCGCGAATGGAATGGTCACGGTAGCGCTGGAAAGAGCTGTGCTCGGAGTCTCTCTGAAGGATAGAATTCGTAACGAATACATCCGACAGAGAACCAAAGTTATCGACATAGCTCAAAGAATTAGCAAGCTGAAATGACGCTGGGGTAAACGTGTTCTTGAGTGGAGACCACGACTCAGCAAACGTAGTGTAGGACGCCCTCCAGCCAGGTGGGATGAATGATGCTGGATGCGGCTAGCTGAAGACAGGGCGCTATGGCACTCATTAGGGGAGGCCTTTATCCAGCAGTGGGCTAATATAGGCTGATAATGATGATGATGATGAGAGATCGCTCGTGAGCGATAAAACCGCCACTTGTTACTTAGATTTGAAACTGTTTTGTTGTATTGTTTCTTTAAATAAGTGTGCAGTAAAAAATCTTCTATCTATCTATTTTTGCTGTCTTTCTTGTGATACATCTAGCTTTCCCCTACCACTCCCATTTCCTTCCCCATAACGAAAAACATTCTTTTGCGTAGACCTTCGTAGCACGTTCTACGATGCTACGAGGGGTCGGCGTAACATTTAAAAGACTTCAACGCGCTCGCACCTCCTTACTACACAAAATGTTATTTCGTAGACCATCGTAGCTACACGGGTGAATTGGCGGTATAGCTGACTAAACTTATTATGTCGTATTCATGTCTGTGTAGAGTCTGTGAGACATTCAGAGCTGTCAGTAGTATACAGTAAAGAGGTGACACGGCCTATTTGTTTACTCCCAATCATTGAAATGTTAAATGATTTAATTTTCTTCGGTATCACAAATGTTCGGTTTCGGTTTAAAGAAATTTATTCTCAAAAAGACAATGTCACTTACATGAGAAAAAAAGTTATTCTAAAGTAGATATAAATTGAGTAGGTCGTTTTCGTACATCTAATAGGTACTTACCCATCCAATGCATTTAAAAATAATAATCTGCTACATATTCAGCTAGTTTTGTTTTAAATGCATTGAATGAGTTTACATTTTTTATAATGGAGGGTATTTTATTGTAGTACTGTGCACCTTCGTACGTAAACATCTTTTTTCCGTAGTTTTTGGTACGCGGCTTGGGTAGGACTAAGAAACTGGCTCTGCGAGTGTTTCGCTTGGTTATTTCACGCTGTTTGGCAAAGGATAAGTTAGTATAGATTTGGTTTTTGAGGATTTTACGAACAAGAACGCAAGTGTTGTAAATGTATAACTGTTTAATATTTAGTAATATTGTTTCTTTGTAA
Organism: Eupithecia subfuscata; assembly: GCA_963564075.1. Lineage (NCBI taxonomy): Eukaryota > Metazoa > Arthropoda > Insecta > Lepidoptera > Geometridae > Eupithecia > Eupithecia subfuscata. The sequence continues at coordinate 18,731,330 of OY751095.1, forward strand.
ATTTGTGTTGTTGGGGTCAAATATGGATATTGAAATAGTAATTTAATAATTTTGTTTTGAATAATTTGCAGTTCACCTAACTTTGTTTTCGTGGCACTACCCCAGATTTCAATTAAGTACATGAGATGTGGGTTTACTAGACAGTTATAAACAGTGTAGCGTACTTGGCGTGGAATACATCGAACGATGTTACGAAGAGATCCAGTGAGAGACGAGAGTTTACTTTTAATGTGTTCGATATGTGCATTCCACGTCAAGTAGCTATGCTTATCGACTCAGTCGGAAACTGGATTTATGTATTTACTGTACCTAGTCTTAGTCGCTTTCGACTAACTCTAGGGTGTAGACTACGAATTCGCTTATTCTTTAAAGCTACAGAACAACTATTGGGACAAAAGTGGTCCCGGTAGTTATTGTAGCTAGTTTTGAGCACAGAACAGAACATGCTCTGCTAACTTCGCGTAGGAGAACAGTTTTTAGGAAACGAAGCAACTTTGTGTATCTATAAGCCTTTGCAGGATATAAACAGCTCAAAATATAACAGTTCCGGTATATAAACTACACTAAACTTAATTTAGAGATGTCATCAAGTATATTTCTGTTCAGTCTATGTAAAGCACTGTTTAAATGTACTGCATCGAGTGAAAGACGAAAAGAGATCTGCTCATTAGGGTTTGATACGTTTTAATAACTGAAGTCCTGAAAATTTAAATCAACACGGTCTAGGAAAATTTAAAAAATCTGAGTGATTTTTCCTTTCAAATCACCATAAGAGATCTAGTAGCATGCATCAAGTTTTAAACGAACAAAGGCCCGTTCTTATGATTTTGTTACATATCAGAAACAGAACGAAAAATTTCATGAAATCGGTGTTTATAAAATATCAAAATCGGAGTTGTGTGCGTGCCGTGGAATTTGTAAAAATTCAATGACTCATAAAGTGATGTCTTTAAGTTATTTGATGCTGTGTGAATGTATGAGTGTGCATAATAGGTATACGATAAGGTTTTCGAGAGCTCAATAGACTTTAAATTCTATCTTGCTTGCGTTAAAAAAGAATGCGACAAAGTTTTTCTCTTAAATACAGGGTGGCTTTTTGAGATGGGAATGAATGTAATCATGAAAGTTAGAGAAAAGTGGTAAAAGGAGTGGGCGTGGGGTCTGCAGAAAATAAAAAAAGCAAACGGAATACTTTGTAGAGAATTTTTTGTCTGATCTAAAGTGAATTGTGGAGTGAATGGTCACTCCACTTACTCGTATGTTCAAGAAAATAGATCTGAAAGAAGACCAGTCACCGATGTACTGAATACTCCTTGGCAGCTCAGAATGTGGCCACGCCACCAGTCCCACCCGTAGCCATCGTAGCACTTGCTACGTTGGTCTACGGAATAAAATTTTGGGTGTAGTAAGAGGGTGCGTGCGCGTTGAAATCTTTTATTTGCTACGCCGATCGTGGCATCGTAGAGCGTGCTACGAAGGTCTACGTTAAAGTATGTATCTCGTTTTGGGAAAGGAAGTAGGAGAGGTAGGGGAAAGTTACATACATTACAAGAAAGAGCGTAAAATTTTCTATACAGTATTGAAAGCTACAACTCTCTGCGACGTCTATTTCGAGAGATATTATTAGTTTTGTGATTCCCACCTTGCATCGTAGCACGTACTACAGACGTCTACGTTAAAGTAGGTTTCTCATTATGCAGAAGGAAGTAGGAAAGGTAGGGGAAAGTTACATACATTATAAGAAAGAAAGTGAAATTCCCTACACAGTGATGAAAGCTACAACACTCTGCAACGTCTATTTCGGGAGACATTATTAGTTTTGTGATTCCCTCCTAGCATCGTAGCACGTGCTGCAAACGTCTACGTTAAAGTAGGTTTCTCGTTATGAAGAAGGAAGAAGGAGGGGTAGGGGAAAGTTACATACATTACGAGAAAGAAATATCAAATTACCTACACAGTGGTGCAATCCGCAACTCTCTACGACGTCTATTTCGAGAGATATTAGGAGTTTTGTGTTTTTTTCGCGCAAATGTCCTCCGCGCAAGTGTCCTTCACACAAGTGTCTTTTGCACAAGTGTACCAGATCCCATAAGATATATTTTATCCCGAAATTCAGTAAGGGAGAGGGGATAAATGTAAAACTTCTTGACCGCGCATCACGGCGAAACTACTGAATGAATTCAAATGAAACTTGGCACGATCTGAGTTCATACTACGAGGAAGGACATATGATAAATTTTATCCCGGAATTTATTAAAGTTCTCCTGGGAGAGGGATGAAAGTCAAATTCTTGGCCACGCATCACGCCGAAACCACTGAATGAATTCAATTGAAACTTGATAAAATTTAAGTTCATACTACGAGGAAGGACATAGGATACATTTTTGCGATATTATTTGATTTCTAAGAAATTACCCAGAGTGTGAGGGCCTACGCACTATAATAAAAAAAACCTTAGGATACATTTTATCCCGGAATTTAGTAAAGCTCCCCTGGGAGAGGGGATAAAAATTTAATTCCTTGGCCGCGCATCACGCCGAAAGTCCTGAATGAATTCAATTGAAACTTGGTACAATTTGAGTTCATACTACGAGGATATACTACAAGGGATAGTTTTTATCCCGTAGTTCCCGGAATCCCCGGAATTTAATAGATACGGTTTCCTTGGGAGAGGGGATGAAAGTCAAATTCCTCGGCCGCGCATCACGCCAATGGACAAAGGATACTTTTTATCCCGGAATTTAGTAGATACGGGTTTCTTGAGAGAGGGGATGAAAGTCAAAATGTGTACCTAGTTGTAATTCATAAACGCGTCGTCCAATTTCATTCTTCATGAAACAGTGTTGCAAGATCAAATTTAACTTAATGTACTGCTAAGAAAAACTCTGTACATTTTTAGTAAAACTGTTAGTTAGGTAAGTTCCTAGATCTATGATCCATGGTATAATAACTTCGCCAGGTATGCCACTCCGACAAACAAAGGTCACATGGGTTTTCCCAAGCCTACGTCATTATCCGCTACGGTGATTCTCAACATTTTTACTTTGGGGAAATTCGAGATCTAGATCTAGTTTATTATAATTTTATTTATAATGTAACGAGTAATAGTGCGAGGAGTAGTGGCTTTGAGGTTCAAAATCTGGCACTGGAATTACGACGGTTTGAAATTCCCAAGGAGCCAAGATGTAGAGCTCCAGCTGCATTTGAAAGTAAACTTATCTTTGGATAAGGTTTTGCCATGAAATTCTTCAACCTTCGTTTCCATAATTTGAGCAACGCTAACGAGCTCTGCACGTGGATAAATCAACTTTCCCCTTAAAATGAAATTTATCTAACTGCAGGAACATTCTTCAGCCACAGATTCTTTTTCGAGAATGAAAAGAACCTTATTTTACCGCCTTTCACACTTGCACTCTTACAAGTACGGATAGAGCAACCGCCCATTTTATTTTAAAGATTTATCCGATCAATCAATTAGTTAGGTAGGGTAATAATCTATATTAATATTATAAAGAGGAAAGATTTGATTGTTGGTTTGTTTGTATTGAATAGGCTCCGATACTACTGGACCGATTTGAAAAATTAGTTTACCGTTAGGAAGCTTATTTTTCAGGGAGTGACATAGGCTATATTTTATTCCGAAATTCCCACGGCAACGAGAACTACGCGGGTGAAACCGCGAGGCAATCGTCTAGTATCTAACATAAATGGAACAATATATTAATTTGTGATATGTTTATCATATACCTAATTATATTATGTGACCCAACTACGCATTTTTAATTAATTCATATCTTGTAGAGTGGGGCGGTTTCGGAACAAGGTTGGAAGTCCTGGATTTTTTATAGGTTAGTTTATAATATCTGTAAGTTTCATTCCAACCGAGCGGGAACGAAAATAGTTAGGATTAAAAGTATTTTCATGGATTTTATTAAAAAAAAGTCAGGTAGCTACTATATTATTCAATGTTTTCATGTTTTCAAACAAAGTGCATATTCAAAACATCAAAAAAATTACTATTATTTTTCAAAGTTCCTACGAAAGGTTATGTAAAGGGTATGTTTACATTGGATACTTTCTTCGAGCACTTGATTTTACTAAAAAATTACGTTTATTTGCGAACTCAGTCAAAATTCCATGTAACTCGGGCTTCAGTTGTATTGGTTTTATTTTAATTTTAATTTTGTATAATAATGGACAATCTACACAGCATCATCTAGCCCCAAGCTAGGCAGAGCTTGTGTTATGGGTACTAGATGACTGATATACATAATATAATACATTACATAAGTTCTACTTGATGCCTTCATGCTTGTGTTGTAGGTACAAATCCAGTTTCCTGTCCAGCTGGCACCAAATAGTTTTTGAACATTTAGTCTAACATTATAATCGTACCTAACACAAGTTACTTATATAAAATGTTAAGTTAAAATGGATGTTAGTATTTCTTTAAGTAAACTTCAATGTCTTAATAGTATATTATGGTACTAGTGTGTAACATTGGTGATTACCGCCGAGGCGCCATTGAGACCCGAAACGTAGGCGAGGGTCTTAAGAGAGCCGAGGACGGTAATCATCAATACACACGTGTATCATACGACGTTTTTCAACACACTAGAGAATAAAATAACAATTAAAACTCATTTTATTTAGTAGATAAAAATTAATCAGTTTTCCTATGCGCGCGCATTGCGATCGGCCACAGACTAAAGGGATGAGGTTTTTTTTTATTTTTCGCGCATAGGGTTTGCGCCTATTCTGCCACGTACAAAATGGGGAATTTAAAGTTTTCTTTTATTACAGAGAAACAAAAGTTATATTTGAGTGAAAGTTTTATTTATTAAACACGTACGAGTTAAAATTATCTATTTAAATGAGAAGTTGCATGAAATGAGCAAGCAATAGGAACATTAATTTATTTGTCCTATTGAACACGATCTTTTTTTTGATTAAAAAATTTATTAAGAACAAAGCATCCCAACCAATAAAGTTTTAAAAAAATCTAACTCACTAGTGAGTTATAGCAATGAAAAAGTCACAGTTTGATTATGGGTGTCATTCTGTGCCTAATTGCGGTGACCATAGAGCCACTTTGTGAGCAAGTGTGTTGAAAAATATATTATATTATTTGAGGTATAATAATACTCCTAAGGAATTCCTGGCGAGTTTCGTTTTTAAATAAAGTTCGTAATAAAACTACAAAGCTAAATGTCTTTTCATCTTCGTATTTCGACTTCTCACTACCTCGAAGCATCAATATAGCTAAAGCTATGTACTTTATCAGTAATTTTAGATTACTGATAAAGTACATAGCCATAACACAAACTTCGCAAAATTTGGGGTCACGAGAAAATGTCCAGCATTCATTTATTTCAATCAGGTATCAAAATACCTACTCTTCTGGAGTTTCATTGATGTTTTTATTCTCTACATTTTGTAGGCTTCTAAAGCTTTTGTGTCATTTTACGAAAATATAAAAAGCCGGCGCCGAATCGGATGTTTAATATGGCTGTTCAATTTACTCGATAATGACATTATGATACAATAATGTTGGTTTGTATGTTTAAGTAAATATAAACCATCTTATTAGACGTTTGGTATAAGAGACCATTGAATTAAATTATGTGAAGTTAGAGAATTCGTGAGAAATAATCGTGATATAAATTGGTTTCGTTTAAGAACAGTTAATTCAATGAAGTATCATAGTTTCTTTATTGTTAATAGACTTAGGTAAATGGACTCAAGATACGTCAGACTAAGCTACGAGAAAAACCCATCGCTGCAAACTTCTAACGTCTTGTATCACCTAACTTTACTGTTAGACATGAAACTTTGTTATTATTGCTTAACGTTGGCTTGGAGCTAACTTATTATTAAGTTTGAAGTCTGCTCGTGTGCATGAGAAACTGATTAAGTTATGAGTGTGTCCGTTATTGGCTGTGTTGAAGTACTTACTTAAGTACTTTAACACTTTGAAGGTAGGAAACTGCTTTAATGTTCCCGGTAAATGTTAACTGATCGAGCAAACGAAGTGTCTCTGCATCAATTCTAGCAAAATTAGCGTTTCTGTCAGTATGCCCGTATTCCTCTACAGGTCGTTTTTTACAACCGATCGGTACGAACCTTGGTTTACATTTTACGATTGATAGAATTTTCTTGTCGTCAAGGTTTATTGATTAAAGGCGTACTTCCTCCAAAAAAGACAAAAAGGTGCTTTAGAATATATTCGCTTTAAGGGATTTAATAACGATGATTATATTTTTAATTGAAAGGTAATAAAATTTAAATTATTCGCATTAAAATTTCGTAAAGATCTGATAATGGTTTTTGGCATGACGAGCAGAAAAGCTCCGCAACATGCTAGAGAACATATTACAGTACATCGCCACTTATTACGACATCTTTCTAACACGAAAGTACTATAGTCGGCCACATTCTCCGTCGTCGTCGGATAAATAAATGAACAATTATGGGCTGATGGATCAACACCATTTATTGACCTAGGTACAGAATTACGAGCTTTTCTGAGAACCGTAACATTGTATGGGCAATTGGTCTAATAGTTGAAACTGGCGCGAAATAGTTCTAGAATAAAAGATTTCGCTATATTTTCCTTTAAAAAAACCTACTTATACAGTTTTGCCATAAAACTTGTACACATCAATAAATAAATCAAACCTCGTATTTCCTGTTTCGAAGCTGAAATAAATGCTGTAAATAAACACAGACAAAGGCATTTGAAGTAGACTGAATGAAAAATAATTGAAAACACAAAACTATATTAATAATTTGTAAGAACGATGCAAAAAACGGCAAACATACAACAATAAACAATTATAACTACAACGTAACATGCTTCAACTACTAAGCAACATGCTCCAACTTACAAAAGAATTTGTACCAGCAAATAACAAGGATGAACTTATGTTCATCCTTGTTATTTGCCGCTGGTATTACAAGGAAAAAGAGGAAGGGTATTTCAACCGACTTATTTTTAGGGTTCCGTACCTCAGGAGAAAAAAAGGAATCCCTAAAGGATCATTTTGTTGTCTGTCTGTCCGTCTGTCAACTCCCTTTTATCGGGAACGCGTGGAGATATCGAAATGAAATTAACATTAAATATTCAAGTCCGTAACCTCTCGGAGCCTCGATATTAATAAAATTTCTAATTCAACGCAATCAAAAGTTACAGCATTGTGTTCGAATATTTTGAAATTTACAAGGGAATCACATGCACTCAAAACCTATAGGGCACTTCCCGTAGACCTAGAATCATGAAATTTGGCAAGCAGCAAGGTATTATAGGACCAGTATAGAAAAAAATTCGAAACCCATAAAATTGAATTTTTTTAAATAAAAAAATCACTTTTGATTCTCGCCATGGACTAAAACCTACTTCCTGTTGATCTAGAGTCATGATATTTGACGAGACACAATGTCTTACAATTATACGGAATCATTAGTGCGCGAGTCCGACTCGCACTTGACCTTTTATTTTCGTGTTTGTCACTCGATTGCTCCTCCTATGCTATCTGATTCTTTCGCGTTTGTATAGAGAATTATCCAGAGAAGGTATTGTACCCCTATGAGTTGTATTCCCGAGGGATGTGTCCCGTTAAACTTCATATTTATAAAATATGAAGAAAGATCGGATTTAAAGTCAGTGTTTGCAAAATATACTAAATTATGGTGTGAACGAAACGTGATGAGCAATAAGGTAGCCAAGTGTGTCTGTAAATACCGTTGACTGTCTCTGAAGGAAGGCTAGACCGACTTTGACTGATGAGGATTTGTTGGATTATCTTATAATTTAACTTTTTTATTAATTTACAAATCAAACATCTTCATAATTATTAAATCCAAATAAAGCTGAATAAAGCTTAATTCGTGGATCACGAGAGTGACAAGGCTATTATAAAATGTTAATAAGTCCAATACGGTGGTTGCCAGTTTTATTGTTTTTTTTTAAATATTGAAATGATTTATCTGTATCTGGTTATTGCAAGTTTGCAAATACTAGTTCTTATTTGTTTCTGTTCGTTAATTGTAACTTTCTAAAAATTGTAATTTTGTAAAAATTATCTTTGTTCATTAAGTTTATCTTTTTCAATATAATTTACGATTTCGTTTGTTATCTTCTATATGAAAAATAATATTTATAATATCGTCTTTACTTTAGGACCAACATCCATTTATCGTATGTTTATTAAATGGTATAGTTTAATTAATTCTCCCAAATCGAAACATCAAAATTGATTAGGGACTGCTGTCGTGGCCATTGAAGCTAATTGGAAGAAACGTGTGGAAATAATATAAATCATTTGTAGAATGAGAGTGCCACAAATAATACCATTCCGACGTCGGAGTACTAGGTACGTTAAAAACCATAGAAATCCGTTCGAAATACAGTAAAAATGAAATTATAAAATATCGCAAATTGGCACAATTCGGTTGTTTGCTACAGTCAGTGATGAAAGTAGGTCGTGTTCCAGGGCACTAATATTGCCTACACGCTACGCACGCTGTGTAGCGTGGCCCAGCTTCTGCTGTTGCCAATTACTGACAAATGCAGAAACTCAGTTTTTGCAGTAAAATAATACGTACACTATCAAACGTTAAGTTCTTAGAGCTTGCCGTTTGCGCGTTTTTTGTAGGTGAATATTACGCCGCGAAATCAGTTTGGCTTTCGGACGTTCAATTATTTTCAGTATTTCGCGATTTGTGATTAAAGAAATTGGCTTATGGCGTCGGCATAAGAGCAGTTATTCCGGGTCTTTCCAAAAATAGTTTTGGTAGGTAAAGAAAGGCACGACCGCGACATTAGTAGATACCACCATGAATGACAGGGAAGGGACAGAGATAGCGATAATAAGGCCAGCGGGCGTGTCCTCTAGTGTGGACAGATATAAACAAGGAGTTTTCATACAGTGGTACCTGATCATGTGGCCCGGGAGGGCGGAGGCAAGCTGACACGATATGCGACGACGGAGGAGGACGAAGCCACTCTCAGGGAGCTTCTACTTAGGTACGTGCCTCACTTTAGCGAGATCGAGACTAGCTTTCCGCCTTTACTACTGGCTTCATTGTGCATCCATAAGAACTCAAACGTCAATGTGTCTCCCTATCTACATTTCACCGGCTTGGCATCCCAAATATCTTGTATTGCAGATATGATGCGTTGAGGGCGCGGGGGCTGGTTTCATTATCACTGTCCTTTCATGATCGGCCAAACGCCGTGATTAGCCTCGATGGCCACGACTGTCCCGGCGCTGGCAGCCGCTCGCCCCAGACCACCGGTGACGTCATACCGTCTCGTGATCCGCGAACCCTCACAACCGGTGCTTGCATGTGTGTCACTGTGATGTGTTTCAATCAATGTAGTGTCTTACACGTGTGTTTTCATAGACCTTTTGAATTAGAACGATCTAGCAGTTCACTTTAAAAACATTGTCTTAGTAAGTTTTCAAATAGAAATTCACTTGACTATTTGCTTTGCTCAAACTTTTCTTCATTTATTTAAGTTTATGTTACATTCACACTTAACCATTTTTCTGTTCATTGTAATAGAATGTGTTTTATGAAGGGACTTGTTTTGTTTATAATGATGTTTGATTTTTTTTTTATTTTATACAATACGAGAACGCACTAAAACACTTACACTCCGACCAAATATAAGTTACCTACACCGAACAAGGTATGACATATACCTTGTTGTATGATTACAAATTATGATTGATTGACTAGTAAATCCAGTCTAAATTGGAGAACCATGAGAAACTAGCAGACAATGCAAAACGCCATGCCGTAGACTTTCAAAGGAACGAAGCGTAATCAAACCGCGTGCGTCATTCACTATGAAGCACTAATAAAATGGAAATTGGATCACTGCACCGACAAGAGCTAGGTTCTTTAATTTAAAATAAAAGTAATAAAATGATGAAACCCTCTAACGACATTATGATAGCGCTATAATATTTTTACACCAGCCTTTGATATTCTAATAACGTAGAGTGGTACAAAAGTTGGGTGTTAGAATCACCTTTTTCTTTTCCTCAGCTCATTTGCAAGCACGAAAGGTCGAATGACAAAGTACGCTAGCCTTCACCTAGATGGGCGAGAACCATCAACGATTTTTTTCAACTTTTGTTAGATTGACAGTAGCGAGTTTGAATGAAAATTCGCATTCATCCCCTGAATACGACTCAGCAAGCCGACGAAATTTTTTTTTTTTTTCATTTATCTAGGACAGCACACATTTCATTTGCAGTTTTAGAGCGTGATTCAAAGCTGGCTGATAGTGTCTATTCAGGGGGAACTCGACTGAAAAGTATAGAGGCCGAATCACACATTTCAGTGAAGTCACCAATTGAATCTCTGATTCGGTACAGAATATTGAAGGACCGTTGACGCACCGTCAATATTCTGTAATATATTAGAGATTCACTGTTACTGAACGGTGACTTTACTGATACGTGCGGCCCTAAGTTAGGTGTATAGACTTTGGAGGGGATGATAGATACTGATGACTTTATTGTTGGTTAGCCTTCAGAGACAGGTGGGCGTGATGAGCATGAACCTATCGGCCAAGCTGGACGAGCTGCAGCGTGGCGACCGACAGCTCGAGACGACAGTCGCGCTCTGCGAGATACGAACACAACTGCAGGAGCTGACAAAGAGCGTCGAATCATGCCAGAGCGAGGTCTCAGAGGTGAGAATATTATTAAAGAATTATTCGGTACAATAAATAAATTATCACCAGAGAAAACCATTTCCGCATCTGTGTCTTGAACTTAAACTTCAACTCGCAACTTAGCAAGCAACTGTTATCAACTCATTCCTTTGGATAAAATGGAAATGGACCTCCTACTGCAGTCATCAGTAAAAGTTAATTATTTGTCTCTAAATAAAAGGACACAATGAGCATCATACAACAAGACAATTTATAGGTATGTAAAACGCCTACAAAGCAATGGGAATTATATTATTTTACTGTCCTTTCTTCAGGTGAAGCGGGACATGGTGGCCATCAAACAAGAGCTCGACACAGTACAACAGGTGAAGGAAGAGATTGAAGAGCTAAGAGAGTATGTGGATCGCCTAGAAGAGCACTCGCAAAGGCGGAAGCTCAGGCTTTTAGAACAGGTAAGAAACTTAATATACCAATTTGTCTCAAGTTATTTGCTCGATTTATCTTAATTGATAACAGATGCTTGTATACGGGATCCTAAGATGATATTAATAGTTCTGTTTATGTTTTCTTCTTTTTTATCGTCATTTCAGTAGATAATGAAGTAATTATATTCGACGCAATCTACCTATATTAATGTGACAAATATTTTCTCGGGTTTGGGATGTCGACGATAAAATACCCAACCAAAGCTTGGCGGTTTTGACGGCATATTTTAATATACGAATGCCGGAGCGATTGGTCGTCATCCGCCGAGGATTTGTGGGTAACTTTGACCATTCGAACTCGTAACCCGCGCTCATCTTATAAGATGCATATCTGCGTAACCTACGTATGCAATGAGAATTTAGGTAATTCAATGGGGGTACAATTAACAAATTTTGCTGATAAATTGTCTGGCATTGTCTTGGAAAATCCTGTCGTCCAATTTATTATATCTGGAGATGTTAACCTGCCATTTATAACATGGATGCCAAGTAATGACGGTATCTCCCTGTCGCCAAGAAATACTTTGCTCGATTAATGTCCAAAATACAAAATGCGTGGCTACTAGTAGTGCCGTTAATCAATGAACACGTTAAAACCTTGGCCACATCCTGCGTAAGGCCCTAGTTAACGCGTTAATTAACGCGTTAGGACACAGGTGGAGCCGTAATTGAAGAGAACAGAGCTTGGGCGATGGAGAAGGTATTATAGTTTCTTAAAAAACATTGAAAATCTTATTACTAGTAGTCCCCGCGCGTTTTGGACTTACGTTAAAAGTAAGAATAACTCGAATATCTATCCTTCTGCAATGCAGTATGGCGCGCGATCGTCGGATCAAGGTAAATAAATAAGTAACATGTTTGCGGAATACTTCCACTTCACTTTTCTCCATAGCTCATCTAGTACAACAGGACAATTAAATCTCGAAACATCTTTCCTCTTCTTGTGCGGATATTGGTATGGTTGAGGTTAGCGAAGACGAGATTTACCGAGTTTTTAAATCCTTTTTTTTAGTCCTTAGACGTGAATAAATCCGCGGGAGCAGTAGATACCATCCGAGACTTAGGTGTCTCCTTTGACACAAAAATTACTTTTTGCCAATATGAGTAATATTGGAAACAAAATAATATGAGCATACAGAGTACGGACATAAAGATAATTAAAATATTGTATTTTTCGTTCGTGCGCAGTCTTTTGGAATACGCCTGTCTAGTATGGAATCCGTGTTACGGTGTCTATAGCTCACGGTTAAAAGGTATTCAAAAAAGATTTTTACGATATCTACAATATCGTGCCACAATCTAACTTCCCGATACATAACGAAATGTCGTAAATTTCACTTTCTGCCCCTCTACGAAAGAAGGGATATATCAGACCTAGCATTACTTTTGAACATAGTGAATAGCAAAGTAGACTGTCCTGAGTTACTAGAGCTAGTAGGACTACGCACGAGCAGTGCTTTGAGAAACCCGAATACGTTGTCCGTACCGCGCTTGATACCATCTAACTATAGGCAGAAAGAGCAACTAACTATAGGCTTTCAACCCTTTATCAAAAGAAAATGTCGATATTGATATCTTTAATACATCAGTGTGTAAATTAAAGCGGATTTTCAATGATAAATTATTTTTGGACAGTGACTAAACTAAGATTAAACTAAGGATTTTATTTCGTAATTAGCCTATTACCTATGGGTTATATAGTATCACCTATTTCGAATTTCATTTTACTTTTTGTATTTTTATCTTTTTGTTTGTACATATCCTATATCATGTACTTTACTTATATTGTTGTCTATTGATTTTTACCTAAGTTTTTTAGTTAATATTATGTGGAAACTTATAATTAGCCCTCAGAAGGTCAGAAGCATATCATGCTTGATAGCAAAGACCTTATTTTAAAATCATATTTAAGTTTTCGAAAATTCGTAAAATATAATAAATATGCCCTTAGGGAATGCGCTTTTCCCGATTTCAGGCTAGTTGTAACACTAAGTTACCGACAACATAGCACTCTACCGAATAAATGCAAAAAAGATACAAAAATAAGTTTGTTTTTGATATTATATGTTAATGATAGTTTTAAGATAAAAAGAGTTGTGTATCACTAATACATACAGCGCTTATGAAATCCGGTCTAGGAGAGATTTTGTTTAGCATTACAATAGTAGATTGTTTGACAACGGACTAAAACATCCCATTATGTAGGTACGAGGTTGTTATACTCTCCCACGTCAGCGAGGGAGGATCACAAGACCAAAGCATTAATGGGTGTTTTGGCCCCAGTTAAAACACTCTATTTGAAAATAATATAAAATAATCCAGACGTTTTTCACTTCTCCACTTCATGAGTTTGTCTTCTTTAAATTATATTCCAAGTGATTTCGACGGCTACAGATTCGGAATTATTTATCTGCCTTTCTGTGCCATTTGCATATTGGAATCTTAATTTTTGCTTAATGACACTCTCAATTAATTTGAATAAGTCACGTATTTTAGTAAAAATAAAAATCTACAGGGTGTTCCAATGCCAACTTCTTGTTTCTTCTTTAGCCGCAACGCAAAGTACGTATTCTTCCGTCAATGGATGAAGTAATGCTTTTCATAAATATCAAACGATCGCAAAGAAGGCGCTTTAAGTTCCATTTTTATAAATAAATTGAATAAATGTATATTATTTTTAATGGATCATCGAAAAGTCGAGCTTTTATTTATGAGGATCATGTCACATCATGTTTTAATAGGCTGGTGAAATCGACAAAAAAATTCCAAATAGTTTTTGATTCAGGGAATAAAATTGACATTTTAGTCCCACCATACGCTACGCTATACTGACACTCTTTTTAAGCAAAAGAACGGAAAATATTTGTTTACGCTGTGCCCCTATACATACATAAAGCTGTTTGCTTTATTTTGCCACAGTGCGACATTTAACTTTTAACCGACAACTCTATTATGTCAGATGATCAGACCATGGCTTTTAAGGCTTCTTCTTTATCATGTTCTTCGTTACTGAAGGTAGCGCTTGCTTGAGACACAAAATAGTAATCATCAGTGCCCAGTACCTATTGGTGTAGCTGTGATTTTCTCATATAGTCGGTCCACGTCTTTATATTCTCCTTGACCGCTCTAATGACAATCAATTTAGTCATGTCCTATGTCTTTACAAGTCTTGCCTTAACCGACTCGATTTTTTATGACAGTCGATTTTTTTTATTAAAAGATGTAATCTATTTTGTTATTTCTGCTCAACATTTTGTATTTATAACAGACATATTCAGACGTAATTTTCATACTCCATGCTCGTAAAACGCACTTTATACGTCATGTAGCTCTAACCGAGATCAAGTATTTATAGCCCTGTTAGCTGAAAAAGGTGAAGGTTTTACTAAATTCAAACAAATCGAATGAGATCTCTTAGTTCGAGTATCCTTGATGAATATTTCCACACATAGGTTGCGGTTCCAAATTGAAACTCATTAGACCCTTGGGAATAATAAACATTACTTCCAAGGGAATAATGAGATTGAATTGTCTGTGTATCTGTCTGTGGTAGTAGCTCCCAAACGGATGAACCGATTTTCGATTTTTTATGTCATAGATAATTTTATCCCGAGTGTTCTTAGCCATGTTTTATGAAAATCTGTTCGGCCAATAAACGTCGGATGGTATTTAAATTTTTCATTTTGTTTTGTGGCTCAACATTTTGTGTTCATTACAGACACACTCTGACATCTAAATGACTTAAATTTTGGAATTCAATAGAATAAAATAGTATTACTTTTGTTGTTTTATTTGCTACTTGCTTCTGACCACGGAATTATACGTGTTATTCTGGAATAAAAAGTGAGACAGATTGATTTACGTGTTTATATTTTTAATACTATATTTTCCAAAACTTTTCTTGGAAAAGGTTATGAAACTCGGCTAAGAAAGTGGATAAAATATTATTAATAGATGACCAGTTATGAATAGATGTAAAAAAAAACATTTTCGTAGCCAGCTACGAAACATGGCTACGACAACGGCAAGTACATTCCGTTCTCGTAACTGGTTATCAAGCAAGAAAAAAATTCCATGATCGTATCTGGTTATCAAAGATCAGTTACGAACGTGGACTAAAGGGATGTTCGTATCTGGTTATCAAAGATCAGTTACGAACGTGGACTATAGGGAAAATCAACTAGATGAATCTTCGTTGCATAAATCTGTCAACTCGATAAAAACCGATACCTTCGTTAGTCCGGATATTTTTCAAGTCGACAGATTCGCATCTGTATTTTTAAAAAGTAACTGTGTATTATTATATTACATTCTTTCATTCAGTCTTCATTCAACTGACCACAATTAGGGAACTTCATAGGCGTGTGTGTGTCTAAAAAATGAAATTATATATGCGTGGACAAAGTATAGGTAGAGCGATTCTTGAAATATCTTGTGTTGCAACATATTTTTCGTTAATTAGAACATGTTTATTATTTCCAGGGCCTAACATTCTTTCTCTCCTATGCTATCTTGGCTGCGGTGCTGGGGATGCTCCAATTTGGTTACAACACCGGTGTCATCAACGCTCCTGGCAAGGTAAACGAGACTTTGGTTCAACCTGGAAGAATCGCGATTTCCTTGGCAATTATAAGCCGTCGAAAACTTTTTTCCACAGAACATTGCCAATTTTATGAAGGATGTGTACAAAAACCGCTACGGCTTGGATCTCCACGAAGACACAGTGAACAGGCTTTACTCGATCGCTGTCAGTATCTTTGCCATCGGAGGCATGGTCGGTGGCTTCTCAGGAGGAATGATTGCAAATCGTTTTGGAAGGTAAGTCCTTAACATCTTCAACCGTATGATCTGAGATCCTCTTCTTTGGCAAATGACGAAAATCTCATTTCAGTCATTTACTTATAGAGATGAATGCTGGAGTGGTAAATCACTCCACAATTACAATTACACAATATCACTTGTATCCATGCATGTGATCTGTATGTTTGTATTCTTTTGTATGTCCAGGAAAGGTGGATTATTGCTCAACAACATCCTCGGAATAGGCGGGGCTAGTCTCATGGGGTTCACTAAGATTTCCCATTGCTACGAGTTGCTCATCTTTGGAAGGTTTATCATAGGAGTGAATTGTGGTATGTCCGTTTGACTTTTTGGGTTCTTATACTTCATTAATCACTCTTTTTCTGATGTTTGCATCCTTGACAAACAATTTCACGGGCTATATTTGTACCTTGATGTTTTTCCAGGGTTGAATACGTCACTAGTGCCAATGTACATATCTGAAATTGCACCGCTAAACCTGCGCGGTGGACTCGGCACCGTCAACCAATTGGCTGTTACTATTGGCTTGCTTCTGTCCCAAGTGTTGGGTATCGAACAGATTCTTGGCACCGATGACGGCTGGCCTATCTTACTTGGTGAGTCCAAAACGCTGACTTAAGCCTGGGTCATTCATTTTTTGGAACATCTACACATTTTTATTCTGAGTTGTCTTCGGTTTAACATCATTTCTACGTGTAATCAACTAAGCAACTGGTCAATGGAGGCCCTTAAAGTACTGCAGGCATAAGTTCTTTCTGTCTTGTTCCCACTCATCTGTGTTTGGCTCCACCATGTCCAGACCAGTCTTTCAGATTCTAGTTCATCTCTTCATCGACATAATGGAATCGAATTATAATAGTGATTTTTTATTTTTCAGGACTAGCGATTTGCCCTGCAATACTGCAACTAATATTGCTGCCAGCGTGTCCCGAATCCCCAAGATATTTGCTCATCACTCGTCAATGGGAAGAGGAGGCAAGGCGAGCGCTACGGAGACTGCGAGCTAGCAATCAAGTAAGGCCTATTGCAATTAGTTAATCTTTTTGAGCTACTTCTACTTCAGACCGAAATATTTTTAATCGCGCCGGGCAAAGTGTGGATTTTTAGGGTTCCGTACCTCAAAAGGAAAAAAGGAAACCTTATAGAATCACCTTGCTGTCCGTCTGTCTGTCTGTCAACCCTCTTTTCTCAGAAACGCGTGGACGTATCGAGTTGAAATTAACGTCAAATACTCAAGTCTGTAACCTCTTGTAGCCGCGATATAAATAAAACTTAAAATAAAACTAAGTCAACGCACTCAAAAGTTACAGCCGTTTAAGTCCGAATATTTTGAAATTTCCAAGGGAAATCCCCGTAGACCTAGAATCATGAAATTGGTGAGAAGCAAGGTCTTATAGCACAAGTAAAGGAAAAATCCGAATAACATAAATTTGTAATTTATTCACTAATAAAATTACTTTTGATTCTCGCCATGGACTAAATCCTATAGGGTACTTCCCGTTGACGTAGAATCATAAAATTTGGCAATAAACAAGGTCTTACAGCACAAATAAAGGTAAAATCCTGAAACTGTCAATTTGTAGTTAATTAACCAAAAAAATACTTTTAATTCTTGCTATAAACCAAAACCTATAGGGTACTTCCCTTTTACCTAGAATCATAAAATTTGGTAAGAAGCAGTGCACAAATAACGATAACAATCTGAAAACCGTAGTTTTTTGTGTAGTTTTTTAAAACAAAATAAGTTTTGATTCTCTCCTTCGACCAAAATATACAGAGTACCTACTTCATGTTGACCTAGAACCATAATATTTGGCAAGAAACAAGGTCTTACACTTAAACGGAACCCTTAGTGAGCGACTCCGACTCGCACTTGACGTTTTATTTCTTCGTAGAGAGGAAAACTAAAGAGAAAATAACATTATTATCCCCGAATAATCAAACGCATCTCAGATTTATGAACGTCTTATCCCTGAATACTCAAACGCAACGCAGATTTAAGAACGTCTCTAGACGAATTTTTGTCAAATTTTCATGGAATACTGTCAAAAAATCGCGGCTTGAAACCTGCTTAAAGCCGAGTTGCGTTTGAGTATTTGGGGGTAATGTGACCAATTTTTGACAGATTTTCATTGAAAACTGTCAAACAAACGCGTCTTGCCACTAACGAGTATATAATTTGAGTCGCGTTTCAGTATTCGGCGTTTAGAGCTCCAAATTGTTTTCAGGTTGAGGAAGATATTGAAGAGATGAGAGCAGAGGAGAGAGCTCAGCAGGCAGAGGCTTCCATATCGATGAGGGAACTGCTGTGTTCTCCGACTCTTCGCGCGCCCCTTCTGATCGGAGTAGTTATGCAACTGTCACAGCAACTGAGTGGAATAAATGCGGTAAGAAAGAAGTTTTATTTTGTTTTCGAAATGCCTCTTTTCGTCCTTTTATTCATTCTTCTAACTTCATCTTGTTATTTGTCACCCTTCTTTATTTCTATTTAACTAGAGGGTCTACGGTTCCGTACACGGAACCGCATTACGAAATGAAAGGGGTCAAAAGCATATTGTTTGCAATGGAAAACAACGTCCACATGGTTATGGTTATGGTGTGTTTACTCTTTTGCCCGCACTTAGACTTGGGTTGGTCCATTGTGCGTGTTTTGTTTTGCTAGTGCAACCAGCCTAACTCCGTCCAGAAGTGCAGAATCTTCCTGGGATCTTCACACGCTTCGCGGAGTGACCTCGGGTGGTCGAGGATTTCGTGTCGTTGTGCTGTTACTCCTCGCATTTCAGGACTACGTGGGCAGCTGATTCTTCGTCACTGAGACACACCCTGCAGAGAGGGCTGTCTGTTGCTTCGATGGTGAAGATATGTTTGTTTAGTGGACAGTGTCCTGTGAGTGTCCCCACTAGGACGCGTTGGTCTATTCTGGTCAGGTTCAGTAGGCGCTTAATTAGCCTTGGTGATGCAGCCGGAAGCGCTGCTCTTTCCTGGCGGCACTCTTGTAGGTGTCCATCGTTCAGTATGCGTTTCTCTAGTTTTCAGCCTTATTTATGTTCAGAGTTGGGAGAATGGTAGGAGAAGGAGCGGAGGTGGGCCTATTATCGGCTTCTCCGAACCTTTCCGTGCCAATTTGTCGGCAGCGTCGTTACCAAGTGATCCGCTATGTCCCTTGATCCATTGAAAGGTAGGATATCCTGTTTCTGCAGGAAATCCTCCCAAGTGTAAAGTGATATTCGTACATGAGCTTGGAGTTGCAGCTGTGTCCTGCTAAGGCCCTGAGTATAGCAGCACTGTCAGACAGGATACGCACACACTGATAATCTATATCCCTTCTTAGCACAGCTATGGCTGCCTCGGTTATAGCTGCGCATTCACATTTAAATATGGAGCTGTGTTTGCCTAAGGTCATTAATACATTAATGTTGAGATCCATTAAGTGAATCCCTGCTCCCGTGCCCATATCGGTCTTAGAGCCGTCCGTGTATATTCTCACTTCGTAAGGGCCTGATTCATCTCTTTGATCTTCATATAGTAGCAGTATCTGGTAGTGTTTGTTTTGTATTGGTTTGCTGGGCATTCTGTCACAAGGGGCCGCTAGAAGAGGTTCATAGGCTAAGGCCCTGTCCAGGATCTAAGCGTGCAGACTATCTGGCCCCCCAGTATCCCATGTTTTGTACTCGCAAAGCCGACATAGTAGCCTCTTGTTGTATATATCTATAGGTCTAGTGGCGTTAAGTCTAATATCACCTCTAGGGCAGCGCCCGGTGTGGTTCTCATGCAGCCTGTTATTCCCGAGCACACCAATCTTTGGAAGCGTTGCAGTTTGGTTATTACCGGGCTACGAATATCTTGATCAACTTAATTGACATTCTCGTCTAAGTAATTAATTATGACACGTTCTGCTTTTTTTCCGTCAAAAACTAAAATGTATCGTTCTCTTTCAGGTGTTCTACTATTCAACATCCCTGTTCACCTCTTCTGGATTGACGGAGGAATCTGCCAAGTTCGCGACCATGGGCATCGGAGCAATCATGGTCGGCATGACGTTAGTGTCACTCCCGTTGATGGACCGCACTGGACGCCGCACCTTACATCTCTACGGGCTGGGAGGAATGTTCATCTTCTCTATATTTATCACCATTTCCTTCTTGATAAAGGTGTGTCTTATAAAATATTGCTTGGAATCTTCGGGGATATGAGTCCAGAAAAATAGATAAAATGGGTATCCTTACCACTTTTACTATTTAAATTATTCTATCATAAAAGAACGATAAATTTTATAAAAAAAAATACCTGGGAGAAGGTAATTTAACGATTGACAGGGATTCATTTTATGCCAAAAGTACAAAATAAGTCCTAAACAAGGGCCTTCACCATAAAATATTGGTACAGAATAGCTTTTTAACAAACATTTTAAGCCAAGGTAAAAAGGTTATATTTTTTTGGAAGATTAGTGTTGAAAATATATTGACCAGATTTAGTAAAAGATTTAAGGGGTGTGAATAGATTTTAAGTTCACTTTTAAGCCGGGCCCGACTAGAGATTCATTACTACCTCAGACATTTCATAATTTTGATTCTCAGTAAAATATCAACAAGTACCCGACTATAACAAGGTACTAGTAAAGTTATCTCTAATCAGGTCGAATACAATTCTTTGGATGATTTATCTGTGATAATCTAATTTCAAGTATTTCAAGCTCCTATTATTTTTCAAGAGAACACAGATCATCCAGGGAAGACATTATTTTTAAAGTAGCAGCTTTTCACGCTTTCACTTTGCTTTTCACAAACTTTATTGTCATAAATGATTTCTAAATCAAACTTTCGTGCCATGTTAGCAATTTTCTTGTGTTTTGTAGTTTTTTGTTAAGAATTTAAATATTTTAAGAACTTTGAAGTACGTGTGTGTGTGTGTGGTTTTAACAATCATCATTCCTATTTGTTTTAGAATTTTATAGCCTTGTCATCATTTTCACAACCACCTTTTTGTTTGCTTTAGCGGTTGTTCTATTTCCCATGATATACTAATGGTTCTTTTGTTAAACTTGAGTGCGCATCATGTATATGTGTCGCTGATTGGGAAGGAGAACGCCGCCGCTTCGCTAGGCTACCTCCCCCCTGACTGCGACTTTCCTGTTTCCGAAGCCGGACTCTCGGTAGGAAAGATGTAAATAACAGAGAAATAAACTCTCAAATATAAATGTTAGGTACATCACTCACAAAGCACTGAAACACATTTTTTGTTCACGCCGATATTGTGAAGATAAAAACGTGAAGCTCACAAGAGGCTAAACGCACGCGTTTCTCAAATGATGCGAGATTTTTGATCACACGAACACTGCTCAAAAGCAGATAGCACTTTTCACTATAGCATATACGCATAACATGCGATAGACGAAGACACTTCGCTAAAGCACAAGCTGGTGAAACTATACGAACATACCAACTCCAGCACAAACTCGTGGAGTGCTAACAGACACACAGACAGACGAGTGTGTGATGTGCATTTATGTTTGTGATTTATTTCTTCTCCGGTCGGTGACGGGAAAGAACGTTTTTACTATCCCCTGATAGGAGTTCTTCGGGTATGTGCAGGAGATGATAGATTGGATGAGCTACTTGTCGGTGGTGTCGACGCTGAGCTTTGTGGTGTTCTTCGCGGTGGGGCCTGGCTCCATCCCCTGGCTCATCACGGCTGAGCTGTTCTCGCAGGGCCCACGCCCCAGCGCCATGGCCATCGCCGTGCTCGTCAATTGGATGGCTAACTTCGTCGTCGGCATCGGCTTCCCCAGTATGAAGGTAAGACCTTCCATCCTCCATCACACTTGAATATTTCATCATCTTCTTTTGATCGGAAATGTAATATTATTCTCTTTCTCTCTTTTCAGGCACTATTAGAAAACTATACCTTTCTGCCTTTTAGCGTATTCCTGGCGATTTTTTGGATATTTACGTATAAAAAAGTTCCTGAGACGAAAAATAAGACCTTCGAAGAAATCTTGGCACTGTTCCGGAATTCCAACGGCAGGTAAGTCAAATTTATTAAATCTTGACAGCTCTCACATTTTGAACATTGTTTAATCTCTACCGTCATTGAACATTGACACAGCAATGACAAACACTCGCAAACTGTACAGACACAGTGGTACTCATATCATCCGCAAGCGGAGCACTTTTTTGTAAATAACTGGGTGTTGCTTCGAGGTCAATTTCAGCTAAGACATAAAGCCTCAAGTGCTCTTAGGTGTTATGGTCGCGAATAGCGTACAATATATTGGTAGCTGTAGCCAGACACACGTTTGCAAGTCAGTGGTGACCCCTGAATGTGTGCAGGGACAGTTTCCGCGACAGCCGGCTCTATGGAAGCATGATGAACTGCGTGAACGCTCTGGAACAACAACTGCCCCCGCCGCCACTACCCGCACCCGTCGACGAGAAACACGACTCAAGTAAGTGTATTGTTGACACAACCGCGCAGTAAACCAAGATCTTTAGTTTCAACGCGATTAGTTTGCACTCTATGCATAAAAAATACGATATAAATATACCGATATATAGTATCGGTGTCGATTAAGCGACTTCATCTGTTATAGCAGATATTGCGATCTCTCTAGGTACTTGGTCATTATCTAGTTGATCACAGACCTTGTTTTACTGCTAATCATTCTACTGCTTCACTCTTGCCTTCATATTCATTGAACAAACTTGGGGAACCCTGTATTCAGTTTTGAAAGTTTAAAAGCACTGAAACACTGAAACCGTTTTAAAATCGGCACTTGCCTGTTGTTGCAAGTTCATGCTGACATGAATGTCAGTAGAAAACCAGTCCAAAACCTGTACATAAGTAACTTTATCCATCTTAGACTGGAATTTTAAATAAAACTTTTTACATATTTACGTCATGAATATTTATTTTGGTGCTTTTTGTGGGGGTCTTTCAGTATTATGTAAGTATATTTGATTGTAATTTTGTTTGTGAATATTTGTATATATATACATATATTTACTTAATATTTATTTATTTATTATTTGAATATTTATTTATTTATTTAAATTTATTAATTTATAATTTTAATATTTATGATTTTAATATTTATTAATTTACAATTTTAATATATATTTTAATATTTGATATAATATAAAATTAAAGATTGAGTAAAGAAGTGAGTGTCCTAGGGCCGCCGCCGGTCAGATATCTCTCTCTCCGCGTTTAAAAAAATTATCTGAGCTTCTGATCGAAGCGACGCATGACCAGAGAGCTGGTGAGTATCTGGCGCAGCGCATCAGCTTTGGCTCCGACTGGTATTGATATGGATCAGTTGAGCTACCATTAGATTGTACCTACCAAGATTGTACTACATTTCAATTGTAAATACTAGTTCTACGTAGGTAGGTACCTTATATCGGTTTTTCCCACTGAAAGGCAGTAGGGCAATAAGTATTTTTGGTGTGAATATAATGTAGGTAAGTTTAGATGGCTGGATGAATTTTGATGTGGTGTATTTGGGATTTCAGTGTCAGAGCACTCGTCGGCTGGGGGAGATCAGGGGCGGCCCCCACCGCCGCTGCCACCGCCGCGGTTCCCTGCCACCGGCAACGTCTGAATATGCGGGAGCGTTGCAAGTGCGCCGATGATCGCGCCCATCAAGGCCGCCGCCAGCTACTTGTTTCATGGACTCAAGCGCAGGCCGGCCCGCGACTCCTACACTACCACACAACAAATGTTCTAAATCGATGTGATTAGGTTAAACAAAACGAATAGTTATAAGTCACGTATAGTTCTTTAGTCTGTCATTATATGACGTAATTTACGATGCATAAGGTACCTTGTAAAGTGCCATCTGATTCTGGAACCCATTTTGATCCCGTTGGGAGATAGAAGCTTGTTTCGTTGATAAATTGATGCAAAAGACAAATAAGACAACTGATAGGATGCCAACTCGTACTGATAAAAGTATATGGTGTACGAGGGGATAAGTTATTGATAAAGTTGTGAGCAGCGATGAGTGGGGAGTAAATGGAGACCTCTGGTTGGCCTCAGGTCGGTGCACGGGTTATGCCGAATATGTAATACTAATTAGTAGTGCAACGATGCCGACGCGAGACTAATCCAAGAGTTGTTTATAACTTAGCACGCGCGCACGTTATGCCAACTACATATTCTTCGTAGAAAATTTATATAAAATGGGTACCTACGAAGACGAGAATAGGTAGGTATTTGAGAGTAAAATGTCATTAACATGTATAAAAAGATACAATGTAAATACATGCTGTGACTTTAATGTATTGTTGATTTTTTATATATTATTATTATTATGATGATATTATTTTACAAATGTTTTTATTCTCTTTTACTCATAATTATTATTGTTGTATACATATTGATAAATTATTCATATCTTACACGGCCGAAATAATAATTATAAATTTACCGATTATTAGAATGATAAAAATAAATCTTAAAATATTATTACGAACATGATGGAGAATTAACTGTTACCGTGGGAATTGATTATGGTTAATCTTTCACAAATCTTTATCTTACTGAGTTGACTCATTGTATGTCACATTACTCCTTGTTGCAAGACGTCTTGACTCACTTGTTACTGTTTAAGTTTGGCGTATTTATTTTATTTGTAGCGGTTTAAATATAATTTTTACCTTTATTAAAAAAGTTTATTGTATGTTATAGACTTTTGTCATGATATTTTATGTTTATCGTACATAATACACCACTAGTAACATTTTTTGATTTTATACGTTCGTCCGTGCGTCTGATAAATGCTCAATTCAAAAAATTCTAATATAATATTAACTATAGGTGTTCCGTGGCGTATTGTGGCTGATACACGGCCTAATATTAAATGTTTGTGTGTATCTATACGGTGTTGCTGACGTTGACTGAATAATATCATTTATATTGTGATATGGGCGCAGCCTAACGTGCTCAGGGGCGGGCGGCGCGGCGGCGCAAACTTAGCTGACTAAGATCAGTCGCCTTACATTTATTCTAAAAATCACGCTGCGCAATAAAACTGTTAAACCTCTTTACACACAATATTGTAAAATTAAGATCTAGTTTAAATTTTACATACTTATAATATCTAGCGTTGACTAGGATATTAGAAAAATGTATTAGTTGATATGTTAACGCAACCTAAACGAACATGTAAGTAAATCAATCATTGTCAATTTCACGATGCACGAATGGTTGTAATTAATATTAAAGTTACTTCCACTCGTACAAATATCGTGATATTATAGTATCTTATTTTACAACTATGAGTATTATAAAAATTTCGAGAATGTTTTAGCATTGCAATTACGTTCAGATTTTGTATTTTATATTGTTATTAATGGGAAGCGTTCGGCCGAGTTTCGGACGCCTTTGCATTTCATTGCCTTTATGCAAAGTTTATGATGCAAAATAATGTGAAAATAAGATAGGTAGATAAATCATATATAGATGTTTTTATTGCTAGTGTATAAAAACTCCGAGATCCGCACCATAGCACACAAGAGATGCACAAACGCTGTAAAAAGGCGGAAGGCGACGCCATATAAACATGAGCACAAAGTACAAGAAACGTTAGATGTTAGTTAAATGAATTCAATTCTTTTTCCTACTTATATAAGCCCAAGACATGCAGTTGTCTAAATTAAATAATCATACTCTAATATTCTTTCTAATGTAAACTTATTTCCAAACACCCGTTCGCACGTCGCAACTGATTAGCAGGTTTTTTGATCAAGCTTATGAGAGATTCAAGCTAAATTTTGTACATAATACATTATATGGAAACGCAGATAGTATAACAGATAGATATAACATTACATACTTAAACAATACTTATTGGTGTACCTATATAGATAGATTTAAATTAATTGTTGGTCGTTATTTGTGACAGAAAAACGGCTCGTTCAATAGGATTTTGGATCTAGGATACATATTTCAAAATCCACGTTTACGGCAAAAAAGTCGATCATTTACTATCTTAGTAGCTGTATGTAACAAATCAGACCTAAGTCCTCGCTTTCACATTGTGTTACTGGCTGGTTGATGCTTTCTGGAATTTACAACGGAGTAAAAGATGTCTAAGTACTTATTCCGGGTTGAAATGTATATGCGCAGTAACCGGTTTTTTGGCTACAAAATATTTATTCAGACCAATTTTACCCGACCTTTCCTCCAGTTTTGGGATATAAATTAAGGAAAGTTATATATAAAAATACACTGCTCGGTACGTAACATTAGTTTATACTATATACTTGTAAATATTTTTTTCTGTAATTACATACATTTGATAAATAGATCAATCGAATCGATCAAACTTGTACGCGCTGTAACATAAAATGTTACCTACTTACTATATATTTTATCGGCTCAGTCGAACATATGCAGTGGAATGTGTAATAGGTATTCATTATTATTTTGGATTAGTTTATAAATAAAGTTTTAATATATTATGTAGCTATCTATAAAGTTATACAGGGCGCCACGGAACGCCACGGTACTAAGTCGAAAGGGGGTGATTCTGGAACCCGAGGGGATCAACTTGTAAATAAAGTTTTTTTGAGTTTTTGAGCACATTTTCTCAATTTTAGAAAAAAATGGAGACGTTATTCTTCATATTCGATTTTTTTTTAATGCAATCTTGCATTATTTAACATTACAAAGTATTACAAAAATGTGTTTTTTGCTTGTTTTTCAGTAAAACCCGTGTTGTGGCATAAAAATTACAATAAATGATGTAAATCCTTTAAAATTTCTAAACAATAATAATAATTTTAGAATACACGTAAAAGGAAACGATTATTTTATATTTATAATTACACGTGTCTGATTTTTTCAAAAACAAGTAAAAAAATGTGCGAAATTAAAAAAATTGTAGAACAAATGTTGACCCAACTCGATGTCCAGAATCACCCCCTTTCAGCTTAGGAAGTACAGCCTTTCCGTGGCACCCTGTATACCATAAAGATGTTAATATTTAACATGTAAAACACATGCTTTTATATAGTCGTTATAACTTTATTTTGATGGAACACTAATAATACTAGTATTCAGAATATTTCAGCGCAGGATACTCGTATTAAATTTTGATATTTAAAATGTGTTTTTTGTTTTTGACGTACTATTTGACAGACGTCATTGTATCGCATCAGTTTTGAATAAAATTTAACCGACTTCCCGACTATTCTAGGATATCAGTGTTAGTAATTTAATTATGTGTTAATTTTTTTTTATTTGTAAAAAAAAAATCCTTACTGTTAGGTAGTTATTCTATTTGTGTTGTATTCCTCCTTATCAAGCCCATTACGATGGTGACAATTATATTCCTGCTGAGTAAAATCTTGGTAACCTCCAAAAGTGAAAAGGTAACAAACAGACAAACAGACCGAATTACTCCTTTTAAATTATATGGATTGATTGGACGTGCGTCAATGAGTTCGGGCAAACGTTCGTAGTTCAAGCAATATAGAAATTGTTGCATGGAGAAGGTTGCATTAAATTCAATTTCGGAAAAAATAATTTGGTAATTTATTACTACTGTTTTTTTTTAATTCGGTGTCTTCACCTAATCCTAAAATTGTAGCTTATTAGTATTTTTAGTTTAGGAGTTATAAGTTATAAGCATTTGTAGGTATAGATCAACATCCGTGCCCCGAATAACTGTCAAATTACAAATTAGTGCGTATCTTTGTCACGTATTCCCAACTTTTTTCTCAGTATTATTTTATTATATGCGACCTTAAAACTAATTTTAACTGGACTATCGTTGAGGGATATACAACCACGCGGTTTTTCTTGAAGTTACGCATCGTAATGAGCTAAGCTACATATTTTCTGTAAGAAATGTTTTGTCAGAACAGTAGTTCTGGACGCACGGACTACGGATGTTGTCACACTTTATGGACAAAAAATGAAAACTTACAAAATAAATTTCAGTTTCGATTTTCATCCTTGTGTTTTTCTTGTTTTAACACGACTGCCCAAAAAAGGAGTATTATGTATACAGGGTTTGTATGTAATTGACCGGGCGAACGCAGTGAGCGAAGCGTCTCCACATTAAGTCTAGCAAAATTAGCGTTTCTGTCAGTATGTCCGTACTCCTCTGCAGATCGTATTTGACAACCGATCGCTACAAAACTTAGTGTACAGATTCTAAAATTTTATATATTTTTTTGTCGTCGGAGTTTTTTGATTAAAGGCGTACCTACGTGCTTCAATAAGACAAAAAGGGGGCTTTAGAATATCTCCGCTTTAAGACCTCTGATTTCGATGATTATATATTTTCATTTGAAAGGTAGTTATTTTATATAGTTCTCATAAAAATTTGGTTAACTCTGGTGAGGATTTTCGGCATGACGAGCAGAATAGCTCCGCAAAATGCAATAATATGCAAGAAAGCAGATTACAGTACAGCGCCACCTATTAGAACATCT
This sequence comes from Eupithecia subfuscata, assembly GCA_963564075.1. Classification (NCBI taxonomy): domain Eukaryota; kingdom Metazoa; phylum Arthropoda; class Insecta; order Lepidoptera; family Geometridae; genus Eupithecia; species Eupithecia subfuscata. The sequence continues at coordinate 18,759,769 of OY751095.1, forward strand.
TTGTAACGCTTTAAGACCTCTGATTTCGATGATTATATATTTTCATTTGAAAGGTAGTTATTTTATATAGTTCTCATAAAAATTTGGTTAACTCTGGTGAGGATTTTCGGCATGACGAGCAGAATAGCTCCGCAAAATGCAATAATATGCAAGAAAGCAGATTACAGTACAGCGCCACCTATTAGAACATCTTTGTAACACTTTGAGAGTACTATGTCGGCCCGGTCACATGCTCCGTCAAGCTCCGTCGTCGTCGGATAAATAATAGAACAATTTTGGGCTGATGGATTAACGCCTACTTTTGATACCTAGGTACAGAATTTCGAGCTTTTTTGAGGAACATAACTTTGTATCGGCAATTGGTCGAAAGTGAACTTTAATACCAACCTTTCCAAGTGTACAGGTATTAATTTGATAGTAGGGCCTACTAGGTACAAACAAGATTTAATCCGTTCTGGAGAAACAGATTCTTGCGTGGTGTGCATATTTCAAAGGTAAGGAAATCATTTCATTCGCTAAACAATTAGGTACCTACCTATGGTACCTAGGTAAGTTGCACAATGCACCCTAGCGTAAACAAATATTTAGGTACCTACCTATGAGGGTTTTTGATTTTCGGGCGTACCTACACTGATTAGTACCGACCTATGGGATTTTTCTTTTGACGCGTCAAAAAGTAAGAGGCACCGATAATTACATATAATACTGATGACAGGTTTAGCACCACTATGGGTAGGCTGGCGCCTACCTGTAATAAGCTGGTGCTTATTCTGATAAGCACTTTTGCTCAGTGATAAGATGCTTTCACACCGGCGGCGGCATGGCGATTTGCAAGTGAGTCCAAAGTGATACAAATACGCAGCGAACGCGCCGGGATTAGGAAGGAATTATGAGGTTTATTGTTTTTGTTTATTTTTCGCTGCCAAAAACTAGATAAATCAATTTGATACTTTCATCATGAAAATCATCTTTTTCTTCCTTAAAGAGTACCTACGAATAAAGTAAATAATTATTCTGTCGTAGAGTCTGGAATGAAGAGACTGAAAATATCAACCTAGGTTATCGACATAGCTCGAAGAATTAGCAAGCTGAAGTGGCAGTGGGCCGGCCATACCGCAACGCGTTTTGAGTGGAGACTGCGACTCGGCAAACGTACTGTCCCAACTAGCACACAAGCTGCTTTTAGAGGCTTAATACGGCCTGAGCGTTGTATAGCAGCCGTTAAAGTGCTGTACAGTTTTCCTAAAGATGTACAGTATTATATTTTTAAGCCCTTTAACAGCCAGGTGTTACATGAGCCCTTAGGTAGCAAAAAAATCTTATGGTGATACAAAACAAGGTTATTGCCGCATTTTAAAGCTCGTATAAAAAAGTAATACATAAACTTGTATCTTTTGACGTAATTTAAGGTCGCAGTTTCTTACCTGTGACCCTAATGAAATTTTTTGTAGGTAACCTTGAAACTATTATTTACGATATTGTTGTTTTTGCAATAAAACTTTATATTTGGAGGGCGCGTGAAACTTTTGTTGAAAAATAGACATTATAGTGACAACAAACTGGTACTCGTACTGCAATTTCACATAAGTACATAAAGAAATTAAACACAGTTAGGTATTACTTACCTCCTTAACTGTTTTGTTTTTAGATAATCCTTCCGTATTATCTCACTATTGTCACTGTACGAATAATAATTTTTCATTAATAAAATATAAGTATTTCGTTTACACCACAGAAAATCGAACATAAAACTAATTTAGAGCGATGGGATTTAATTTAACAATACAGGAGCGCTGAAATACGGTAAAGATAAAGCACAAAAGCGCTGCAAGAGCATTTTAAATTATTATGGCGCTATTACGCCACCTCCTTTGCAGCCATTATAAAATGACTTACATTTACCACCACTTTCGACCCATTGTAGAGCTTAATAGCTGCATGATTTTGGGCCTATTTGACGCTACAAGAGCGCTTTAACCGCTTATAGATCTCCTATAATTCTTACTATTGGAGCCGATGCTGTAACGAAAATCCTCTATCCGGCTACTGTACAGCTTGTTAAGCCCTAGTGTGCTAGTTGGGGTAGGACGTAGATTACGTTTTAAATATTTTATTGAATTGGCTTATTGTCTCAAACCTAACACTTACCTACCACAAAATTTTAAAAATGTAGTATTATACACCGCTTTCTATATTCAAAGCCAGAAACCATGTTGAACAATATCTTCACAAAAATGTTAGTTCCTCACCTACCACACGTAAGGTCTGTTTTTCGCAAGGAATGCAGTCTCTGCACTGCGACTTAGAACGCTATCTAAACGGAAAATCACAAACTACATCGTTATATGCCCGCCTAATTAGTTACTGTCCGCAGCATTGTCGCTTCTACCCTTTGCGTAATTAACGTTCAATGTGGTTTCTAGTTTCACGTATAGACGGCGCTGCAGTCCCCAGGCAGAGATGCGAAGTTGCTCTTTTTAACCACGTTGGTGGGCAAAAAGAGCAACTTCGCATCTCTGCCTACACTACAGAAAATAAAATTTTTACAGAGGCATTAAAAATAATCATGTGTATAAATTGTGATTGCTTGATTGCACATATTGATTTCTCTTCTCGACGATGACTCTTTGGCTCTCCGCCTGGGCTGCAAGGTGTGTGCACCTCATATATGCACCTGCGGTTCTATGGTGGAGGGCGATGGCTATCACGCTCTGGGTTGTCGGCGGTGCACTGGGAGGTTTCCGCGTCACCATGCGACATGAACGACATAGTTCGTAGAGCTTTTTTATCGGCGAATGTCCCCTGCGTGCTTGAGGCCAGATGGGCTGTCGAAGACCAAGAAACAGAGAGTTTCTGAATAGCCCTGCTGTTGTGTTGACGGTTTATTCTGATAACGATTGCTACCTCTTTTATGTATGGATTATTGAAGATACAAGACAAGGCTAGTAAATGAATGAATGAACAAAGTTTCGTGTTATTGACATGAATGAACCAGATCTTCGTCATTGTTAAAAAAAAGTGTTATTATTGTTAATTGATTGGTTAGTTTAATATTTTGTTACAATACTTAGTTATTGTATTGTTACGGGTTATAACTAACCAGGCTAAGATTCTTTAAACCAGAGCCCGTCGGAAGTAAAAAACCGTCCACGAAGGCGCAGATCAAAATGATTCACCTGACCTGAAGACTAAAATAGTAAGTACCTAGTTTGTTAATGAATTTGTAGGATGTTCATGTTGATTTATTAATTGTTAGTATTTCATTACGTAATAATAAAGGTTATTTACTAAAATACATACTGTTTTCATTCTTAAAAACTAAAAACAATTGTTTAGTGGAAATTTTAGCGATTTTTACAGTAGGACGTTTTTTGTTAGTGGTTTTCTGGTGGATTTTTCTGGTGGTCAGCTACTATACCTGTTGGCAAAAGGGATAAAGAGACAACATAAAAAAAAAAATTGAGAGGAAATAAGGACACAACATCAATTATAACAGACTGTTTTATTCAATAAAGATAAAAATAAAATAATACACTGATAGCCTTTTAAACAATAAGCAAACCAATACGAAAATCAAAATTATGCCGGACAGAGCACTACGCTTTTGCGTATACAGGGTGACATGGAAAGGGTGTACTGAGCCGAAAGGGGGTGATTCTGGAAGAATAACGTTTTTTTGAATTTCGATTATTTTTTCCAAAAAAGAAATTTTTTTTCTTATTTGTGTTTTGTTACACGAATTCTTGCATTATTCACATTACAAAATATTTCACAAATGTTTTTTGCATGTTTTTTCAGCAAAACCAGTATTTTGTCATGAAATTATTACAACCAAATTCTGTTTATCTTTTGAAATTTCAAAACAATAATAATATTGTAAGAATACACGTCAAATAACACGAAAATAAAGAAAAATCCTCTCAAAAATGTTCGTAATAAAAAAATCGTAGAACATACGTTGGACCCACTCTCTCGATGTCCAGAATCACCCTTGCCGCTTAGAACACCTTTTCGTGGTACTCTGTATAGAATAAAATAAATAAACAAAACTTTGAAAAATAATATAATAAATATTGACTTAACTACACAATTAGAATTAAAAAAACATTACTGAAATAAAAATGAAATTATAACGAACTGAAACTACTAAGTAGACACTGAAATAACTTTAGTTTACCGTCGGCGATGTCGGCGATGTCGGCTCTGCAGGAAACGCAGCGCTCACGACCTGAAAAAAAAACAGCTGCGTAAGGTTTTCGCACAGTTTTTTTCTTAACTTAAGGGCTTTGGGGGAACTTAGGCTTGTAGTCAGCGAGACTAGGGCCGATGATAAAGAGTTCTTAATTAAGTTGTCTAAGCCTTCCAAAGACCCGCTGTGTTTCCACATCTCACGATATACATAAATGTAGGTACAAATAGACAACACCGAATAATTGTAAAAGCAAATGGCTATTAATTTTAAGCAAAATTTTGTATCTTCTCATCGACAAATAACTGAAAAGACTTCATGAAGAATCAAGAATTGGTGAACCAAGGAGTCGAAGTGTACATTTATCTACAACTGTAATGTTGGGGGCAAAACAAAAATAATTTCATGATATTGTTTTTGTCTACACAAGAGTCCAAAATACAAAGCTCACACTTTGAAAAGTTAATTCCAAATCTTTTTGTCGAAATTCATCATCACAGATGAATTTAGGTAATCTAAAAATGTGTATTCCTCTCCCCATTAAGGGTCACAAAATAAGTCGTTCAATTTATCGCCTTAGTTCTTTACTGTGCGCAGCACTGTCGCTTCCATCCTATGTTACACCGCCATCTATATTCAAAGCCAAAAACCGTGTTGAACAAAGGCTTCACAAACAACGTTATTGAGACTGCTTAGAACGCCATCTAGCGGGAGAGCCACAAACTAAGTCGTTCAACTTCCCGCCTAATAGTTCTTTACTGTGCGCAGCACTGTCGCTTCCATCCGTTGCGAAATTAACGTTCAATGTGGTTTCTGGTGTCACGTATAGATGGCGCGGCGGTCCTGTCATTCGAGGGAAGTAAAATGAAAAGGGTCGTCTATAAAATACTGGGTGGTTAAAGAAAACATGTATAGAATACTACAGCTAGTTAGTAATGACACTCTTTAGGCCGCACCTCTAAATTGCCCAAGTCTGTCTTCGCTGTTAAAAGAGATCTCTAAAACGAATCTAATGTCTGTAATAATAACAAATTTTGGGTCAGTAGTATTGGCGTGAAGAGGTGAAGAGGTAACAAACATCTAAACATCTTCACAAACTTTTGCCTTAAAAATGTTAATGTGATTATCTTATTATTATTATAGATATTTAATACCACTACCTGGGTAGGTAAGGTGTGTAGGTCCTATAAGAAATTTAATCTTTTACAGTAATGATTACGCAGTCAACTGTCCCATGCACAGTTTCGATTTCGAGGCTTGGTATGTTCACAAAATTCATAAAGATTTGCGCGAACTATACGTATTTACAGAATATTAAAAATGTAGTATATTTCGCCATCTATATTCAAAGCCAGAAACCATGTTGTTCAAAAGCTTCACAAAGAACGTACCACGTGGAGCCTTCCTTCTGCACTGCAACTTAGAACGCCATCTAGCGGGAAAGTGACAAACTACATCGTTTTATTGCCCGCCTAATAATTACTGTGCGCAGCACTGTCGCTTCTATCCTTTGCGAAGTTAACGTTCAATGTGGTTTCTAGCTTCACGTATAGATGGCGCTGCGGTCCTGTCATTTAAAGTTATGAAAAATTTCTATTTAATACTGGATGGCAAAGGAAGACACGTTTAAAATGTTACTCAGAACACAGATATTATAATACTATACTAGTACTCAGAATAATAAGACCAAACCTTCAGAACTTGTGGTTCACTAGGAAGGGTTTGAATCTGATTTAGGTAGGTCACTCGTGAACATTTTTTACTACTTTTCTCTAGCGTCTACAAGACTTGTAAAAAAGTAGTATTTTTTTTATTAAATATGTAATTTAGATAGCAGATAATTAAGAAAATTGGTGTCGTAAAACCTATCAATGTCAAAGAATTCATTAGTATCGCAATAGTCTTTCTAGTCGTAGACTCAAAGACAAGTAGCATGCAGTACTCCGAGAAACAACGGTTACGTACGTTTTTCCCAAGCCTACGTCATATTCGCTACGGTGGTTCTCAAACTTTTTAGTTTTGGGAGATTCGGGATCTAGATTTAGGTTTTAGGTTTTCCATTATTCTTCAAACTTAGTTTCCATAATTTGAGCAACGCTAATGAGCTTTGCACATGGATAAATCAATTTTTTCCTTGAAATTTATCTAATCGCAGGAACATTTTTCAGCCACAGATTCTATGTTCGGGAATTTAAAGAACCTTATTTTACCGCCTTTCACACATACAGTTACGGACAGAGTAACCGCCCACTTTATTTTAAAGATTTATCCGATCAACAACGCGAGTAATTCACCGGCGTCAATAAAAGTTTGATAGTCATCGGCAAATGAACGTAACCTCGCATTTTTGTGGCAAGTGGACAGTGACGTAGGCTTGGGAAGATCTCGGAGTAGCATACCTTTTTTTATTTTACCATGACAAGTAGTATAATGTAGTCTGAATATCTTGACAAAATATACAGGGTGATTGGTAGCTGAGTCCTTCTGTGGGGATCTCGTTCTTCCAGATCTTGCACACAATAAAGGAGGCCATTGCCAGGTCATGAGATACTACAGGATTATTTAAATGGTCTGCCAAAAAATTTAAATTTTCTCCTTTAATTTGGTTTGTGGGTCATAAGTTCAATAATTTGTATGAAAATCCGTGTAAATGATACCTCAAGAGAAAGAACAATAACTAGACATGTTTTTAAAAAGGTTTGCACTAAAGAAACATCCTCCGTTTATTTTAAAATGCCACCAAGAAATGGCTTATTAAAATCTTTGAAAATTTTCGAAAACTTTAAATGTCTGTAAAAAAAGAGTCTGATAGCGCAGATCATAAAAACATGTTTCATTTGATGGTTTACACATTACTTTATTGAAATAAAGTAAAAAAGAACCCATTTATTATTCCAATTCGCCGATATTATCAATTAACTGTAGAGTTTTTTTTTTTTTTAATCCTTAAAAATTAGGTAAAAAATTAATGGTCAGACATCGTCTTAGACAACCATGGCTCAAATGGTTCCAAATGGTCTGCGCGCGGTGGAGCTATCCACCTTCAAGCTTTGCACCCCGCTACCAATCACCGTGTATTATCGAATGAAATTGTATGTTGACCAAAATATACCGATCAATTAAATCAGTAATTAACGATGCTTCGTATTCGCTCGCTACAAACGATATTTCAAAACGATATACCTGCTTTGGTCATGTTCGCAATTATAATATTTATTGGTTCGTGAAATTGAAACCTGTGTTCTGAATGAATTTTCATTTAAATAATTTTAGTTACTGTTTCTTGGAGTATGAGCGGTCGGGAAATTGAAGAGTGACTTTAAATGTGAATTTCATAACATCGAAACAGTCAACATTGTCGTTAATCAATTTTTGTAATTTACTCGAAGAAAAGAAAGAAATCATATTATTTCATATTTATGTAAGGGAACATAAACAGAACTAGTTGATTTGAACTAAAAACTGCAATATAGATCATAGATCCATAAAAACTGCTATGGCATTTTGTGAACTGTCAGTTTGTGTACCTATTCTTATTCTCGATCGAAGTATAAAAATGTATAGTGCCTCACCTCTCCTCAAGATCTTTGTAGAGGTTTCTGAGCTCGCGAGTGTAATTGTCGAGCCTGTACGCGTCGGCTTCAAAAGCGCTGATTTGCTCGTCAAGCGCGTCGATGCTGTCCAGCAGAGGCTTTATCTGAGCAATATCTGGAACAAAATAAATTATCGACTAATTAAAATGTTCATTGAAATAATAATAAATATTATAAATAATGCTGGACAATTCACACAGCATTATCTAGCCCCAAGCTAAGCAGAGCTTGTGTTATGGGTACTAGATAACTGATATACTTAATACAATACACTACATAGATAGATATTTTTTATTATACATAGAAAACATTCAGAACGCCCTGAACAAATGTCTGCAGATCGTACAAACATTTGCCCCGAGGCGGGAATCGAACCCGCAACCTCCTGCGACGCAGGCAGACCTTCGCCCGCTGCGCGACAGAGGTCGTCAGAGGGTGGCACATTTAGATCGGTCCGTATGGGAAAGTCTGAAACTTATAGTTTCAGACAAAGAGAAACACATAAAAATAATGTTAAAATGTATGCGTTTTACAAACACTGAGCAGTTAGAATTTTTAAGTATAATAGTGAGAATAAATAGTGGTAGTTTTATTTTTCAACACGTCCGGGTTCAATTCCCGAGCTAAGTACAAGTTTTTTTATAAATGTATGAATGCAGTTTTTTTTGTTACTAAAATCGATGACATGGTTCCTTAGAAGAGATCTTCGTATGTCTTATAGTTTGAGACTTTCCCATACTGACCGATCTAAATGTGACACCCTGTATAGTCACTTCTAGCATAACTGTCCAACCGTTGATCCCATTTGCGTGCAATTTGATAGGTGAGCAGACAAGACTTGTGAAATGTTCTGGTAACTTAGTGAGGCGGTGAGGCCAAATACATCGATGGGGTTTTGTGACAAAGGGGTCCCGAGGCGGTTGAAATCGATCAACTAAATCAAGTGGGAGAATTAAGAAAGGTATACTGGCGTGTATAGTTTTAAAGAATGTTAACCATCTCACAAGAGTTCTCATTAGGCAGAGATTGCTTTCATTTGTTTTGTTCTAAAAACGAAAACTTATACGTTCCTAATGAATTCCATATTTAAAATATCTATTACATTAATATTTTTCTTTGTTATTTTTGCGTTTCATAAAATCCTTAAGGGTCCGGCGGAAGATGAATTTTCCATACAAACGTAGTACCAAAATGATTTGTAAATTGAGAATATTTTCACCATGGTCTGCTATCATTTGTATAAAAATAGTATTTATCTAGGTTCCTGACAAAAATTTTTTTCAAAATACCTTTCTGAAATGAAATGAAACCGAATCGCATTTTTACACCAAAGAATGAATGTTTTCTTAGTATTTTTTTAGATAAGTATTTTGAAAAAAGCATGTGGCAGGAACCTAAATAAATACTATTCTAATATAAATAATAGCAAACCTTGGTGAAAATATTCTCAAATTACAAATGATTTTGGTACTACGTTTGTATGGGAAATTCATCCTCCGCCGGACCCTTAAGAAATGAAACTAGAGCCCTAATTTAAGCAATGCTTATTTCAAACATCCGCGCTGAATTTTATTCCGAAAAAGTTGACGTCTGGTCTTTCGGGGTGGTGCTGTGGGAGTTGGTAACTCTCCAGGTGCCATATTACAGGATGGAGCAGCACACCATCATGTGGAGGGTCGGAACTGACTCCGTATCCCTGCCTATTCCCATGGGCGTGCCCAATTCGATCCACATGCTCTTGGTGCAGTGTTGGAACAGGAAATATGCGCAACGGTAAGTAATATGGCAGCTGCGACACACCACCATCTACCGAGGCGCACGGATGTCAATACAGCGGCCACCTCTGCCGTTCCCGTATAGGCCTTACAAGTCATCTACGTAAATATTACAAAACATACACTACATAAACCATCCTTCGTGGATATAAAATAAAGCTCATTGATGATTAATGATAAAGTAATAACGGTTATTAGAACATCAAAACAAGAATATCAATGTAATCAAATAATATTGCCAAAAATTTTCGATTTCGACGGGACTTGAACCCGCATCCTTCCCTCAGTACGGGAATTTGCTAACCAACTACGCCACGAGGTCAAGTGACGTATTTATATTTGATATCATTATTTGGTTTCTTATAAATTACCCTGAGTGTGGGGTTACGCACTATAATAACAAAAAACCTAAAAATATCAATTACCTGTCACCTTTTAGGAATATTCAAAGGCAGCACTAAACGAATATAAAGTCCGATCTTTTTATACCACTTTCGATCTTTTATTTCAGTGACCAGTTCCGATGAACCTTTGTCACCAATATATCAATCAACAACTCCGACTTTTGAAGCTGTGCGAATTGCGAGTTCAAAGAAATTCCTCAAAACTCGTATCAGGGACGTATTCACCTTTCTTATATTAGACTCGCAAACTGGGACAAGTGCGCCTGACTGTTCATTCAACAATAAAGTATTCGACTAACTGGACCTACACTTAGTGTGCAATCGATACAAAAACAGATTGTAAAAACTCATTCTAAAACCTAAGCTCTCTTAGATATATATAATGTACATTGATCATTAACATACACAAAATATCACGCCGCGTTTCCAGTTTATTCCAGGCTTTCAATCACTAAATGCTAGACTTTTTCACTGCTTTTTTAGTAAAAAGGTTTGAATGAAGAGAATCAATAAACAATGTCATATTTGATAATAACTCTATTTAAAACTTTGTAAGTGATGATGCGGCCAATCTGTGCGCTCATGGTTATGAACATTAAAATAACTTAAAACGGCATATTTATATATAACCAAAAGCACCACAAGTCATGGTAAATATACAGTTATAACTTAAGTGACTAACTGTTACGAACAACTTCGTTAGCGTGGTAGGTAGGGTACCAACGTTACTAAAGGACACATCAGTGAACGGAAAAAACATTTGCATAGATAGAGCGAATACATCTGTGTCTTCTTACACACGAAGCACTAAATATTATATTATCCATATAATATATACCTTTAGCAATTCATTGCATTATTTTGTTTCTTTGCTGGAGACAAAAATACTGTTAAATTATCATATTTTACAAAGCAGATATGACAACCATGACAACATCACAAATTCAATCACTATTTTGACAAAAGTAGACAACATTGCATAGACGGAATTTTTATCTATGTTTTGGTATCTCGTTGGACGTGATGTGTAAATTATCAAACCCTTCAGCCCTAAAAAAAAGTAGACTATTGTTTAAGTTAGGCTACGTTCTAAATGTATGGCAAATTTCATCTTGAACTGTTCAGTAGTTTTGGAGAACCGTAGGTAACAAAAATTTCACATTTCACAAACTTTCGCATTTATAATATTAGTAGGAAGTAGGATAGGATGAATAAATATTAATAATTAATAAACATACTATGTTTATTAATATCGGGAGATGTAGGAGAATACTCTCATTGAAAGGTAACTGTTATTATTATTCGAAAACTTGCTACTATTTGCTAAACTATTTGGATTTGTCAGAAAAGAGGAAGAGACTATTTCTCGTGAAAGTTTACACCTATGTGAACCTGATGAGAAGAGCAACCGGGTCGAGCAAGCACAGTCGGAATGTATATTAAAAATACAAACTGATTTGGGCCCTATCCCGCAAATTTACAAATACGCCATGATTTTTGTTTACTTCGAAAGTTATGCAAATATTATACCCTAGTTGAATAGTGTTAAAGACACATTATGTCGTTCGAGGGGTTCAAAAGATCACTTATAACGAAACAAAGGATGTTGTTATTCTTGATAATGTTCAAGTATAATAAAGCAGTTTCATTTAAATTACATGATTTAAAAATCATTTATTTTTAAATCTAATGGACCCGTTACTAAAGAAAATGAAATGTACTTTTAAAAATTTCTTAATTCCATGGTGAGCAGCTGAAAGGCTTTTGCCAAAATATAAAATCCACCGAAGAGATGTCGTGTCATCATCAAAGAAAAACAAACAAAACATTTCTTAGAAAGGCTCCTCTTCTGTAACTTATAAATTATTCCATAATTGTCAAAGAAATCCCAGTAAAGTGAAGGCGTATACGTATATAAGATGTGGAGACAAGCATGCTAGTGAACCTCATCGGAGTTTAAGATGTCGTTTACACACACCAAGGATCAGTAGGCGGAAAATCTCGAGTGCTTGAAGGCGTTGTCTTTTTTTGTAAAACATTTCGAAACAATATTCAATGTGGCAAAGTTCCGAATCAAGTTATTTTTTCTCGTAACCAGAACGCTACCATCTATGAGTCCTTTTGTTACGGTGTTGAGCCAAGTTAGTTTTGTGTTGATAATGTGTCGTGCTAAATAAACTATTTCTATTTAATTTCAATCGTTCAACGTTCATTTAAATTGAAAGGTACAGACTAACATTGATGTGAATTTCCCATATCATTTCTTATTCTTACATAATTTTAATTCTGATCTCCCGGAAAATAATAAGTAATGAAGCAGAAAATAGAATAAATTGTCCGGTATAAGTTTCATTAAGGGAGGCAAAAAAAGTTAGTGTCTAAATTACTGGCGGTGTTCAATGAAAATAATGCTTAAAAATCTTTTAAATACTCGACTGTCAAAAGCGATTTTAAGATTTATAGATTTTGGGTCCCTCGACATCTAGGTATCTAGTTTCAAAGATGACCACAGTGTGGTCTAACCATGCCAGTTGACTCCCAAGTTAATGGTTTAAGTATTGAATTGGAAGGATTCAGCAAACGTCCTATTAAAATCATTACAACCATGGTGCTTTTATTATGGTACTTATCTAATCATCTCAGTATCCAAGTTCTAAGAAAAATGGTTGAGTATTTTATATGACCAATAATATGACTTCTCTGCAAGACTTACTAAATAGTTACAAAGGCCATATGTAGGTCATTATCCCGTGAATAAGCAGAAAAGTTAGTTGAATGTAAGCCTCGAAGATGCCATAGACTGGTTTGGGATCTTCGAGGTTTACTTTGAACTGGACAACGGAGGAGACTGGACACCTTACTGATAATATAGCATCGAAGTAGGTATGATAAACTACGTGTTTTATTATTTTCCAATGCTAAACTTCATTTTATAACATAATAATACACCGCCCACGCTCTTCTTTTACAAAATGTAACAAATGAATACTTAAGTCTTTCCGACAATCCGAGAAATCGCTGCAGACGGAGCAATCATATCTTCCAATTAAATGGTTAACAATAACAAGTTTGCAGAAATAAACATTTATGCTTTTCCACCGCTTTTCAGAGAAATAGGTAATGGTTGAGGATTTGAAAATGATTGTTGTACATTTACCAAGAGCATAAGTCGTCCCGTGAATAGAAACTGTGCGGGTGGAGTTTTCCATAATTCCACAACGGTCCTCGTTAAAATAGGATTTTCTTAGAATTGATAAAGCATTGCAATTTGCAGAGAAAAATATTTATTGTATTCCACCGATGATATGCAGAATAATATAATTTAATCTTTCTTTTGAATTGAAGTCACAGAGAACCTTCTTTTGTTGAGGTTAATTTCTTTGTGTTTGGCTAACAAGAAACTTCTCCAATTAGATCTATCAAGTGCCTTTTTTCATCTATATATCATTGACTTGCAGATTCTAGATTTCGATATTTTACTTAGTCTTCTTGTCGGGATCACTAGGTTATTTTTACGTCTTATATTGTAATCATGTCCATCCTAAACATTTTTGAATTAGTGTAAGTTGTTACAGGTATAAATCAAATTTCGGTAAATGTAGTCTCCAATCATGGTCATGAAACCAAAATTTGTCCCTACAAGATTCCAAAAATCTTAAGCCACGAGCGTTACGTAGTTCTGCTGGTCGTGGTTTGTCGTTTACAGTATTCTGAGTTTATTTTATTAATAATGTTGTATCGTACTGATTCGATCATCTCTATGTTATTTGTTGTATCTATGTTGGTTGAAGTCACAATGATTAGATAGATAGATATTTATTTATTGTTTCAAGGTTGTTACAATTTGTTAATAGCGTCTTAAATCCTAACATAGGTTTATCTAGACACTAGAGTTCTCTACATAATACTTAATTATAATTTTTATAAGCTCGCATCGGAAATTAATGCGGTAGGCAGCCAGGCACACAAGCACAGTGACCTCGCTGTCCGCTGCATGGCTCGGGCCGCACACAGGTTCTTTTTTGCTTCTCAAGCTGTGGTGAAAACTTTTAAAAAAAGGTTTGTAATTTTTTCTTCCCGGGGTTATAAATATCTCCTATGTTAATTGAAATACTTTTCAAGTCAATCCATAAAAGTGGACTCCACCATTGTTTCATCACGTCATGCGGAAAGCTGTTGCGGAGAAATATTGAGACTCCACCCCCTCTTTTGTCCGAGTGGTAATTGTAAATATGTGTATAATTTTGTAAGTAAAAAGCCTTTGCATATGTTTATTTTTTTATTCATGTTTCGGTAAAACATTTTATGGATTTAACAATACATTTCATTTCATCGAACTTTCCGTAAATCTGGAAAGTTTGATGAATTCAAATGTATTGTGAATAATGCTGCAAATGATTAAGTTTACTGACGAGGAACCGTAGGTAGGTATTTAATTAAAACTAGGCGCTAGAGAGTAGGTATCGTTTTCAGAATTTCTTATAAGCCAGTCTTTGTTGTCGTTCCGTCGGAGTTTTCTGACGATTTTTTTTTAATTCTGGGCTTTCCTTTTAATGGTCAAGTCTTTCACACCATTATTTTCGTGGTGGGTCAATTCATCTTTTAGGCTTTGCATGTAAGATCGCTGAGCTAGAGTATGGTCCGAAAATATATGAATATACATTTTTTATGTTTGTTTACGCAGATATTTCTTTGCAGTATGATACCGCCGGTATCGACTGCATGTAATGAAACCCTAACCATACGGTGCTTTCCGGGCGTACAATTCCCAACTTTTCTGATCATGATAGGCCTGGGGCAGTCATCAGCAAACGATCTGATGAAATTTAAACCAAGAATTGGTCATGATCTGGCCTATTTTCCCAACTGTTGTCACTCGACTTTGATAATACTGATATAAGGATATTTTTCTAGCGTTCTGATCGTTCTTGTAATTCAAGAATGGTATATTCGTCTGTGGGCTGGTATGAGCTCGATGTGGGCTGAATTTTCAGTGTTTGTAATTCAGATTCCAGGATCTTTATCTGTCCTTGCATTTTGGAGCTGGAATTTTGTATTTCCGATAATTCCGGAATTTGATATTTTGATGCTTTTTATCATTTCCTTGCGAAAATCTGATAACTCCTGTTTTACGCTAAAGTTGATCATCGTGATTCGAAGTATTTATTTTCAAAACCGGAGTACAGAGCTATTCTTTCTTTATAATCACGAGAAAGATAGGCTTTACCAATATTCAACAAACCAATGTACCTAATAATTAGATAAATTACTTTTATGATTTCAAATTGGAAGCAGTTAGTCCGCAATATGTAAGACAGACAGATAGTCTACTGGATTATCTTTGTCCTATCCCAGAAAGTTACGGATCATTTGAACTTCGTTCGATCCATGGACGATCAAAAAACCCTTTTAACTCGAGAGCAAATGTTTTTCATTTCGTGCTTTTTAAATCTCTCGCTACCTCAGCAGTCTACTTTACTTAAAAGCGTTTTGCTCACTTTGTAACAACCCAAAACAACGTACCACGTTACCAGAGATTTTTGCTTTGGCCCCTATAGGTCCAAACCAAACTTATCTGTCATTAGGGCCCCTTACTGACCCATTTCAGCGCCTCGGAGATAGTCGAGAGACTTCCACCTATTCCCTACTCGGTGTAACCAAACAAAATCGCTAACTCAGTAGAGTTTTACGGGGTGATAAATGCGTGTTATCTCGAGCAAGCCTAATCTGCCTACTGAATCGATCTCAAGCGACCCAAAAATAACCTAGCTCACCTATACCTATCCTACCTCCTATACTCCATGCGGAGAGACCCTAGAATTCTACTACTTCTGTTAACGGAATGGAACCATATTCCCGGCCAACCGTAGATCTAATCAATAGATATAATAAACCCTCAGTTATTCCTCAGATGGGTCTTCACCTTTAGATCAGAACCGCTCTGCTGACAGGGTCTCTGTCACGATCCTAGGATGTATAATCTCCCAAGGTTAATACACAGTCAAGGGAGCTACTTGAGCTGCAAATATATAAAACCGTGAAGATCTCGTTGCTAAATTGTTTTAAGCTTTTTTCGCGGGATAAGTATAAAGATATAACATTTATTTTACCGGAACCTTACTTCTAATCGCAGGTTTTGTGCCTAGCATCCCTAAAAAATGTACCGAATCTACCTATGCTATTAAGCACTGTATATTCAAACTAGAAGCCTGTTGCTTCACTTTTACATTTAACATGTGGTGTGTGATGTTGGACTAGCGAAGTGCAATGTCCACTATCACTCCTAGAGAATATGGGGTTGTAAGGTCCGATTTTGGCCTATTCTATAACAGTGTGCGTGCCCTCAGATACTGGCTCGCGAGAAGGGTGCATCTGAGCGACCTAACAGAGGTATGGTAGTGTATATGTCGTGGCCATATCTTATCACTTCATGATGTAACCAACCATTTCATAAAAAGGTTGTATTTCATGAAATGGCCAGCTAAAACTGATAGTCAGTTTCGTCAGTTCATCGTTTATGCATCAACGTCTAATGATATTTTAATCAACGTTCGGCCATAATGTAGGGTTTCCATCCAACTTTATATTTTTTTTGTGGGTACAAAAAATTGCTTATTGAAGTTAGCTTGCAGTTTAAACTGGCAACATATTTATTATTTATATATTTATTATCATATCACTTTTTCACAAAAAAATTGGAGATACTTATTAGAAAAGTTTAACATTGTGCTCGTTTTTTTAGTGAATTTCGTAAAAGTTAAGAAGTTTTGTGTTGTAACGGCGTATCATTTCATTTTTATCTTTAATTGGCACATTATTATTAGCTTTTATAACAGAATAATTGTCCACCGACTTGATGCATCACATAAACACTCAAAACAAAACAATATCAGCGCCTCTAACGATAGATAATGTAACTATTTCATGATATTATCACTAATGTTTGACCATATCATGAAGTAGCCGTGCATTTAGCTTTTTTATCGTCAAACGCTGATTATTCATTGATCTGGCAAGACTACATCATGATGTGGGCAGCGCGTATTTTCCATTTCATGAAATACAATCATTTCATGAAATGGTCGGTTACATCATGAAGTGATCAATTCTAGGATATGGCCACGACATATATATAAATAATGTAGGACAATTCACATAGCATTATCTAGCCCCAGGCTAAGAAGTTTGAAGTTTTTCCAGGGAACCTCGGGGTCTGACCGTCGGAGTTCTCTGATTGAAATGCAAGGGTAAAATCAGAGCTGGACCCACTCCAAAGGTAACCCAGGGCCTAGACAATGCCGCAACACATGACCAGAGTCTCCCACTCTGACTTTCCTATGCACAGGGGAAGTTTTAGCTCGTTGATGAATTTACTTCCCACATTAATTTAAGATTCCCATGAATATAAGCAATGACTCTACGCCCACCAAAACTCTAGACATAGCTGACTCCACAATGGACTGGAGTCCTCGCTGTTCGGAAGGAACACAACGCTAAAATTCCACCCATCCTGCAGTTCACCGTCTTAGGTTAACCCAGTAGCGAAATAAATCCAATAGAAATTACTTTACTTCGCTTCACTTCCGAGAGCAAAAAAACTAGCATTCTATCAATCCCCGCCCTCTTAAGGAAGTCAATATTCCATCGATAACTTTCCATCGTTTTCCTTCTAGAACCCTCTATTAAATATAAAGTAATCGTAATTTCTATCTAGTCTGTTCAGTTCAACAATATTTGATCGGCGTTTCCCATCAGAAATTTCTTTAAATCTTATTTATAACTAGCTGTACCCGCGACTTCGTTCGCGATTGCCATACATACCTGCCGACTAATTAATTTACATTTAACCACAGTTTCTCTCATAATACGAAACGCCGTGCAAAAAAACTTCGATGCGCAAAACCTAACTAATGGGTGCGTCTTGGAAAAAAAAAATAGATTGGAACTTGCCTACCTTTTAACTACTGATTTTTTTCTTCAATCTACAGATTATTTCATTAATCTACTGATTTTCGACTCGACTTTCGACTGATTTAGTCAAACTCGATCTTGCAACACTGTTTCTAACAAAAAATGCATGAAATCGGACGACGCGTTAATGAATTACAACTAAGTACATATTTTGACTATTATCCCCTCTCCCAAGGGAACCGTGCCCGCTGAAATCCCAGATAAAATGTATCCTCGTAGTATGAGCTCAAATCATGCCAAGTTTCATTTAAATTCATTCAGTAGCACATTTTCATCCACTATCCCAAGGGAACCGTACTGATTCCGGGATAAATAGTATTGTTCATTTGAATTCATTCTGTACTTTCGGCGTGATGCGCGGTAAAGGAATTTGACTTTCATTCCCTCTCCGCGGGGAACCTTACTGAATCCCGGTATGAAAACTATTTTTTGGTCGATTGACAGCGGAACAAGTGAACAGAAAAATTTGCGTTAATTTTTCAATTTTCAGTTATTTACAAAGAAAATTCATTTGGTTTAGTTAGAATTAGCTTATTTATTTTTCAAAAATTTATCTATTTTAGTATAGTATAAATATAAGTATATATTTTATCCCGTGACTGCTCGTGTCCTGTCCGTCATGGAACTGGACGGGGGTAGTCCCGTCCCTCCCATCCCCCCGGAACCCCCTGATCCTAGGGATTCAAAAGGGACCAAGAGACGGATTGAGACTGACTCCAGCAAGACGGTGACTGACAGCGAGGCCGCTGTCCCACCGAAAAAATTTACTACAAACCTTACGGTACCGTCTTTACAGACAGTATACACTCATCCATCTGTTGTGGTGGGTGCTAATAATCTCTCCTATTGCAAAACGGATAAAGGCCCATTTGTTGTTACTGTTTCCCGTGAGGAGTCAGATCCTGCTGCGGGCACTATCTTTAAAGCTATCAAATTCGGTAAGTTCCTTGCTAATAATAAAATTGAGGGTATATGCACAGAAGGCGTAAAACAGGTAGGCCGTAATAAAATTTCTGTACAGTTTAAATCATTTGAGGCCGCTAATAGCTTTATCGATTCTACAATTCTCCCTACGTCGAAGATGATCGCATCGATCCCGACGTATAACATCACACGCATGGGACTGGTTCGCCAGGTCCCTACTGACTTACCAATGCAGGAGTTTGTAGAGGACGTGGTTGTTCCTACCGGGTGCGGAATAATCCTCAAAGCCCGGCGCTTAAGTAGAAAAGTTTTAGGTGACGACGGTAAAGCTTCATGGGTCCCAACTCAAACAGTTGTAATAACATTTAAAGGTCAATCCCTTCCATCTAGAGTATTCCTATATTATAACTCCTTGCCAGTTGAATTATACACCGATCCCACAATCCAGTGCCATTCGTGCTGCAGGTATGGTCACACGAAAATGCAATGCAGATCGCGCCCACGATGTTTCAGGTGTTCTAAAGAACACCCTGGAGACAGCTGCGATATTCCTGAGGTGGAAGCTGCCTGTTTGCACTGTTCGGGGCGGCATTTTGCTACCAGCAAAGGTTGTCCGGAGCAAGTGCGGCAACGGTCCATCAAGGCTGTTATGGCACAAAATTGTATTTCGTATGAGGAGGCTTCTACCCAATTCCCAAGAGCTTCGCGCTCGTATACTGAAGTTGCACAAGAATTAGCCTCTCAAGACCTTTTCTCCCAATCTCCTTCCCAACCCTCTCGAAGACCTGTCCCTCAATCTACGCGATCATACGTTAAAACTGTTTACGCCTCCCCAAAACCTTCATCCTCACAAGTTAGGACCTACGATAAGGTCGCCCATAGAGATATTGTTTCTACCCCAATCTCTTTGGTGCCTAATGGTTGTGCACTCAATCAACCTTCCCAAAATAATAACATTTTAGAAACTCTTTTAAATTTGATCATAAACATTATTCTTTCAAATTCACTTCCTTTACCGAACAACGTTGCTTCAAAATTGTCACAATTAATTTCACTAACCTCCCAGTATGAATCCTCTGACTGTTCTGCAATGGAACTGTCAAAGCATACGAGCCAAACGTCATGAACTCAATCACTTAATTAATAGGTATAGCCCGTCAGTCATTGCCGTCTCGGAGACATGGTTGAGGCCTGGTTCCCATTTCCGGATCTCGGGTTTCTCTTGTCTCCGAGCGGACAGAGCTGACGGGCATGCCGGGAGCGCTCTATTAGTACGGCGTTCCCTTTCCTTCTCTCAAATCACCCTGCCATCCCTCCCCGTTGACATCAACGCTGTTGGTGTCAAGTCTTTTGGTATATCTTTTATATCTGTATATATTCCTCATCCCAACTCCACTATGATTGCGGACATCCTTCTCCTCTTCTCTTCGATTCCTTCTCCTAAGGTTATCATGGGAGATTTTAATGGGCATAACTCTGTCTGGGGTCACAGTCACTCTGATTTGTTTGGTCTTTCCCTTCTAGAAATTATTGATGAGGCTAACCTCTGCATTCTTAATGATGGGTCTCCTACCCGCAGGGTTCTTCCTAATCAAAACCCCAAAAGTGCTGTTGATCTTTCCCTCTGCTCTTCTTTACTTGTTCCCGATATTTTGTGGCAAGTCTTATCTCACACATTTGGTAGCGATCACTTCCCTATAGTTCTTTCCATTAATAACTCTAATAGCGTCACTCCTCTTCTTAACCCAGCTCCATCTTCAAAATACATCCCCACTCATGCTGACTGGTCTTCTTATTCATCTTCACTGGATTCTAGTTTGGAATTTTTTTCTATATCTGAAGATTCCCCTGCTTCTTCCTACAGTGAATTTATCGACTGTATTATTGCATGTGCAGACCGACATGTCCCTATAAAAAAGCCCTCACGTGATTTTAAGGTTTCCACCCCATGGTGGGATTCAGAATGCACAGCGGCGGTTGCTGAGCGTAAGGCGGCTGAGACTGCTTATTGTCGTTCTATGACCACTGAAAATTATTTGAATTATCAAAAATCAGCGGCAAAGTTTAGAAAGCTGTCTTTTAAAAAGAAAAAGCAAGGCTGGATAGGCTTTTGTGAAAGCTTCTCCTAGATCTCCTCCATCACTTGTATGGAGACAAATAAGGCGCTTTAGAGGATCTTGTGCTATTGATAATCTGACAGCTAATGATCCTTCTTCTTGGCTAGAGGCCTTTTCAGATAAACTTGCTCCCCCTTCTGCCCCTTCTTTTAATTCTATTCCAACCCCCCCTTCTTTCCTTCCTTCCTCTAGCGGCTTAGACGCCCCTTTTTCTTTCAGTGAACTGACTCTTGCTCTTGACGGACTGACTGACTCTTCTCCTGGCATAGATAGAATCCCTTATTCCTTTCTTGTTAAAGCCTCCAACGACTCTAAACAGGTATACTTGTCTCTTGTTAATAAGTTATTTGATATTGGTGTAGTTCCGGATCAATGGAAGTCCCAAATTATTGTGCCTATCCTCAAGCCTGGCAAAGATCCCTCGGATCCATCTAGTCGTAGGCCCATAGCGCTGTCGTCAGTTATGGCCAAAGTGGCGGAACAGATGGTCAATCGCCGCCTACAATGGTGGTCTGAGAATGGGTCTATCTTATCTAAAACTCAGTTTGGTTTTAGAAAAGGCATGGGAACTCTAGATAACCTTAGTTTATTAATTTCAGATATACATATAGCTTTCAAAGAAAAAAAATACCTTTTAGCTGTATTCCTCGATATTGCCGCTGCGTATGATAGCGTCCAACTTCCAATTCTTATGAGGAAGCTTCTTCAACTTGGTGTTCCTGAGAAGCTAGTTCGATTTATTGGTAACCTTCTAATGGAAAGATCAGTGGTCATTAAATCTTGCCATGGACTCCTTCCCCCTAGGCTAGTCTGGAAGGGCTTACCTCAGGGTTCTGTCTTAAGTCCTCTTCTTTATAGCCTTTACACATATGATCTTGACCAAACTGTTAATTCTTTTTGTAATGTATTACAGTATGCTGATGATCTAACTCTATACATATCATCCTCTTCCCTTGATGAGGCAAGCACCAGACTAAATTCAGCTCTATCATACCTCAGTGACTGGCTTACAGATCATGGTCTGTCTCTGTCTGCGTCAAAGAGTTCTGCCGTCATTTTCACTAAAAAACGAGTAGTTCCTCCTGTAAGTATTTTTATTGACAGTGACACTGTTCCTACATCCAGTCATGCAAAATTTTTAGGCATAACGTTGGACTCCAAAATGACGGGCTGCCAGCATTTTATTTCAATTGCCCAAAAATCTGAGAAGAATACTAATATCCTCCGGTCTCTATCCGGTGTATGGTGGGGCTCTCACCCATACACCCAGAAATTGTTGTATAATGCGATAGTAAGGAGCCATTTCGATTATGGCTCTTTCCTTCTTAGCATGTGCAACAAAGCAGGTTTTGATAAAATTGATAAAATCCAGTATAAATGTTTACGTATTATTATTGGTGCCATGAAGTCTTCGCCCATAAATGCTATGCAGGTTGAATGTGGCGAACCTCCATTATTTATACGCCGGCAATTTCTTTCTGATAGATTTTTATTCAAATTGGCCCAAAACTGTAATCACCCTCTTCTCCCAAAATTAAACCATCTCCTTAGTTTATTCCGATATACTGATAAAATCCCCTGTCTACTCCGTAGCTTCAAAAAATTTTCAGAATTTCCAAATCCCGTTATGCAGTTTCCATCTCATCCTTTATATACCACTCCATATGATGCCCTAGTTTTCCGCCCACAGGTTTTATTGCGTTTTGGTATATTTAAAAATTCTGTGGATGCGAGAGGAATATTTAATTCGGAAGTAGATACAAAATTTAGTGGGTGGCACTCCATTTTCACAGATGCGTCTAAATTATCAACAGATAGTGTGGTTGGGGCAGCGGTTTGGATGCCTTTTACAAATATTACTCTAAGTTTTAAATGCCCTTCTACCACATCGGTTTTTACTGGTGAGGCTGTTGCTATATTAGAAGCTATCCTCTTTATTAAGTCTCATAAGTTAAACAAATCTATTGTTTTTTCTGATTCTAGGAGCTGCCTCCAATCAATTATTTCTAATCCTTTCAGAGACATATCGCGATTCCCTCTGATTCTTCAAATTCGTCAGGCCCTTTATGAGTGCAATAATCTCTGCATTGACGTAGTTCTTGCTTGGGTCCCAGGTCATTCTGGGATTCCAGGTAATGAAACTGCTGATTCTTGTGCAAAAGCAGCGGCTCTGTTAGGTTCACTTGAGCATTTTCATTCTTTCTGCCACGACTTATGCCTCCTTCCTAAAAGTTATCTCCAGAAATCTTGGACTGATCTCTGGAATGCCTCAAAACTTGTTAAAGGCAAACATTATGCCGATGTCCAGCCGGATATACCTCGATCTCCGTGGTTTTTTAAGTTTCGAAAGTTCAATAAAACTACGTCTTCGACCGTCTGTAGGCTAAGGCTGGGTCACTCTTGCACTCCTGTCTTCCTTGCGAGACTTCGGATCAGGGACCATTCCATATGTGAGTGTGGCTTAGATGAAGGTCACGTGGATCACATTTTTTTCAGCTGCCCTATTGTTTCTCTCTCATTATACGACTCCCTTCCCCCTGAGGTTCCTCTTCCAACTTCTATGAAATGTATTTTATCTCTCTGCTTTTCTCCTAAAGTTAACTATGCCTTGTGTAAATTCATATATAATAATGATATAAAGTTGTAATTAGTACTTAGTAGTAGTAGTAGTAGGTTCTTTTCATTGTTTATTATTTTTTTCAGTGTTTATTTTTTGTGAATTCAATAATCGCGCAGTTTTGAGTTATTTTCCTTATGTTTTGTAGTTTTGTGGGGTTTTTTCTTTTTTGTAAATACTGTACAATACATAAAGGTTATATTGTTCATTCCATAAAGCTTGCGATGCTGTCATGAGATGATGAGACGGATATTGGCAAAATTGTGTCAAACCTGACGCAGAAGCCATCAAACAAGAAGTTGAAGTTGAAGTTGAATCCCGGTATAAAATGTAGGTATCTTTTCCCGTAGTATGAACTCAAATCGTCAAGGATTCCATTCGAATTCATTCAGTAGTTCCGTCGTGATGCGCGCATAAAGAATTTTACTTTCATTCTCTCTCCCAAGAGAACCTTACTGAATTTTGGGATAAAATGTATCCCATGTCTTTCCTTGTAGTATGAATTCAAAACGTGCCATAGGTTTCATTCCAACTCATCCAGCAGTTTCGGCGTGATGCGCGGTGAAGGATTTTTACTTTCATCACCTCTCCTAGGGGAACCTTACTGAGTTTCGGGATAAAATGTATCTTTCCTCGTAGTATGAACTCTAATCGTGTCGGCTTCCATTCGAATTCAATTAGTAGTTCCGTCGTGATGAGCGGTTAAAGAATTTAACTTTCATCCTCTCTCCCAGGAGAACCTTACCGAATTCCAGGATAAAATGTATCCCATGTCCTTTTTTGTATTATGAACTTAAATCGTGCCTGGTTTCATTCCAACTCACTCAGCAGTTTCGGCGTGATGCGCGGTTAAGGAATTTTACTTTCATCCCCTCTCCCAGGGGAACCTTACTGAATTCCGGGATAAACAGTATTATATTTTTTTATGCAAGATTCTCTGAAGGTGTTGTTCTTTCAGCATAACGTTTCAAACCTATTTTCAAAATATTCTTCCAGTGTTACAAGCTATATCTGAGTGTCAATTGTTTCTATATTTGCCAATTAAACAAACCAGCCATAAACTGGACTGTTACAATCGTTGAACAAATAACTATTTTATCTTAGGTCGAACAAAGTTCAAACCTCCCTTCCTATTTTGAAATGAACTTTTGGTGGCGAGCGTGGCCTTATTTTTTTATTACCATTCTAGATTCATTTTTCACGTTCACATATGTACTTAGGATAAATTTTTGAGATGGGGCAAAAAGGGTAGGTTTGGATATGCATAATATTAGGTCGACCATCGACCAGGGTTTTCGTCGGCCCCCCATAGATTCACAATGCGCACCCTGAAACCGTCTGTATCAAAAGATAAGCCATGGCATGATAAGCTACCATTTCAACTAGTGTAATTTTAGCGCTCGGACAAAAAGCATGGACAAGTGCTCGTCATAAAATGCAAAAATCACTCGTCCAAACAGAAAAAAAATTATGACACTACTTATTTTCAGTAAGTTTAAATGTAGGTATTTTTGCCTTTGTTTGTGATATTAACCATATTCTTAACAAATCAGCATAAAATATTGTTTTTTTGGTCTGCATATGTTACAATATTTATTCTAAGTTGATGAGCGGCTATTGTTCTATTTTTTTTTAGTTTGTGTTCATTTATTGTTCATAAAAAGACGTTTAAAATTAAATAGTAGGTACTAAGAATAATGTGTTTAGCAGCGAGATTGAATCGTACCTAGGTAAGTAGGTAGGTAGGTAGGTACACAGCCAAACACGAGTTGTTACAGTTATAAAGTTTAGTAAAAAGGTACACAGCACACAGAGAGGTTCACGGTCACTTTAGTTCTTAGAGTTCTAGTTATGAGCGTCTTTACGTTAATCACAAAACCGGCACAGTTCTACTTTCAGAGTTCTAGATCGCGGCGTGTTTTCGCGGGCGTCGGAGCGCAGAGAGACGTGCGGCCGGTTCACTATTTCTCCACTGCTTCTGTCTGTCGTCCGCCTCGCTAGTTGCGGGGCGCGGCCGCGCGAGCGGGCCGGAGCAGTCACGGAATTAAAGTTCCATTTCCGTGGGCGCAGTGGCATGTAGTGGGGAGATTGCACAGGTCCTCACTAAGGACTTTTTGACAGGGTTGTATTCAGTGTTGAGTTAGGTTCCCGGAATTTCATATTAAAGTTTTATTGTTGTCACTTACACTTTCGGGTGACCGTACTGATGGGGGAAGCACGCCACATGTGTTTAGATCGTTTAAAAGTATTTTATAAGATCCTTTTTAACTTGACTATTTTCGGTAGTAAAAATAATTCCGGTGTCCCGGAAACAAATCGTGCGAAGCCGTGGTCAGAAACTAGTTCTTCTTAATTTAAAGTGCTTGCCTGAAATTTGTATTTTATGTTAATTTCACTTACTTTTGTCAACTTATTTACATTATTATTATAGTGTATAAAATGACCGTTTTGTATCGGTACCGTTGAGACCAATTTATAGTTTTATCAATAAATGATTTGTTATCTTTATCTGAATTCTATTCTTTAAAAATCCTGATAATAAAAAACAGTATTATTTTCAGGTAAAACTACTCCTACTTACAAAAGTACCGTAAAAGCGCGTCACTTAAGCCATTTTTTTGCAAAGTCTTTACTAAAAGCTTTATAACTTTTTTTGAAGTTGAGTTAATGGGTTGTTATTATCTTTTATTAGTAGCTCAGACGTATCTCAAACAAGATTACATGCGCATTTAAAAAGAAAAATATGAGCAAGTATAATTTTTTTTTTTTTAAATTATGGGCCACTGTTGTTCTTAGAGGAGGGTGACTTTGTCCCACGACTTTTTGTGGCAAAAAATGGCTTAAAATCGATTAATGGGATAAAGCAACCCCTGTAGGTACTTTACTGGCATATCTAAGGAAGGTTTAATATCAAACAAATTATAAAAATCAAACAATAAATTCACTTTCTTTATTCAAGACTAGCGACCCGCCCCGGCTTCGCACGGGTGCAATGCTACTCTCCTATATTATGCATGTAATATACATATAAACCTTCCTCTTGAATCACTCTATCTATCAAAAAAAAAACACATCAAAATCCGTTGCGTAGTTTTGAAGATTTAAGCATACATAGGGACAGAGAAAGTGACTTTGTTTTATACTATGTAGTGATTAGTAGATGAGTACAGACGTGACAGCAACGCACCACTTTTTATTGAATTGCCTAACGAACCCCGTGTCGACCAAAAACTATGGTCGACAATGACGAATTAAAGGCGATTGAGGAAGCTATGTGGTGCCGCTGCCGGCTTAGAATTTGCACCATTCCAACTCTTCCCGCGCGTGTCGTAAGAGGCGACTAAGGGATTTCCACATCGAGCGGGCAGCAGCGCCCCCTGCAGAACAATTCTACCACCAAACTGCGATCCCCAACCCACATGCCCAAGGTGGGGATTATGGGTATTACCCCCCATGAGATAAAAGCCAATAAGGCGCTTACCAGGGGAAGGCCTGCGTCCAGCAGTGGACCAATACAGGCTCTTGAGGTTGAGGTTGAGGAGGAAGCTACTCGGTCTACGGCTGAATTAGCAGCAGCTTTCGAGGTTATCATCAAAACAATATAGGTCCATTTGCGTCATATTGGCAACGTAAAAAAGCTTGATAAATGGGTGCCCCACGAACTCAAAGATTGCCAGCACGAAGTACGCGTCGAGACGAATTTGGAACAGCATGTTACCTGCGTCGAAAAATGGATTGTGTTTAACAACAGCAATCGCTCAGCAAGTTGGTTGGATACTGGTTCAGCACCTAGACAATGCCCTAAACGAAAACAAAAAGTGATGTTCACTGTTTAGTGGTCTGGCGCCGGTGTGATTCATCACAGCGTCTTACCAAACGGAATAAGCATTACTGCTGATGTGTACTGTGAAGAACTGAACACAATGATGTCTCCAACCAGCTTTGGCAATCGCTCGTCCGAATATTCGATTAAAATTCAATAACACCGAACTCAGAACTCCGATGTGCCTGTATTGCCACTTACAAGTTCGCGCGTTATATCCACACAAGACAATACAAGTTTAGCGAGGGTTAACGAAATGACAAAGTTATAGGGTTCGGAAACTATCGAGAGTACCGCGTGCGAACTGCACACATGGGGGGTAATGCCCATAATCCCCACGCTGGGCAAACGAGTTGGGGATCGCAGTTCGGTGGTAGAATTGTTCTGCAGAGGCGCTGATGCCCGCCTCCGGTGGATATCCTTTAGTCCCCTCTTACGGCACCCGCGGAATGAGTTGTGGTGGTGCAAATTTTAAGCCAGCACCACACAACCACGAAAACGAACGGAAAACGAATCAGAAACATCGATTTCATTACGGGCTCTCTATCCGTCCCTGTCGCTATGTTACCGTTACTTACCGTGTTTATTTACTTGTTATTGTGTTAAATTTTATTGTAGATGTTGTTTAAATACCTACTCACCTAGATTTAGAAGACTGTTTTTAAAAAAGGGAGGTTACGTACATTTGCCGGTCACTATCAAACTTTTATTGACGCCGCCGCCGCCCGTGCAATACTTGCGTTGTTGATCGGATAAATCTTTAAAATAAGTTGGGCGGGTACTCTATCCGTAACTGTAAGTGTGAACGGTGGTATAATAAGGTTATTTGCATTCCCGAAAAAAGAATCTGCGGCTGAAGAATGTTCCTAAGATTGGATAAATTTCATTTCAAGGAAAAATTGATTTATCCATGTGCAGAGCTCATTAGCGTTGCTCAAATTATAGAAACTAAGTTTAAAGAATTTCATAGAAAATCTAAAACCTAGATCTCGAAAAAAAACTAAAAAACCAACTAAAAAGTTTGAGAACCACTGTAGCGCATATGACGTAGGGTTGGGAAAACCCACGTGACCGTTGTTTCTCAATGTGCTTTGTATTATTTTACCTTGGTCAATACAATACGAAAGTGATAGGCTAGACTTTAGGCTAGGTTTCAAATGTCAAAATGAAGTCGATGCCGATTACCAGTTAACTTAGACAATAGGGCAGCAGGAACATGCCGAACAAGGTGCACGACGGCGCGGGAAGATCGCTATAATTATGGTGTCAACAATTTTGAGAAGTCGCTTTCTTACGGCTGTTGAAGTAAAGAATCATCATTTACGAGCTGGTCGAAACAATCTGAGAACGGATACAGCAAGGCGGCGTCTGGCTGAAGCATATTTGAAGCCACTTATACCTGCAAATGGCCCAAAACTAGAAAGACACCACAGAAACTCAAGGTTGAATAATGGTAGAGAACAGGATTGGACTCTGAATGACTGGTCAAGAGTTATGTTTTCAGACGAGTCTAGATTCTGTTTATACAAGCACGACGGGAGGAAAAGGGTGTACAGAAGACCGGGAGTGCGCTATTACCAAGCAAGATTTCTCCCGAAAGCCGCACTGAGCTAGTGGTGATAGAAAATGAAACTTTAACTGCAGAAAGATATGTCACTGAATTTTGTAATGACTACGTTGGTTCATTTTTAGTGGACATGGGCGAGAATGCCGTTTTAGATAGTGTTTGCGTATTTTCAAGAAGTCGCTATCACACACATGGAGTGGCCAGCACGCAGTCCCGACTTAAACCCCATTGAGCATGCATGGGGCGAAGTGAGACAACGTGTACGTCAGCGGAATCCGCTGCCAATCACACTACGTGAAATGAAAGAAGCTCTAATAGAGAAATGGCAGAATATTCCGCAGCATCGCCTCAAAAACCTAGTAGAAAGTATGCCAAATCGCATAACAGCAGCACTGCGAGGTCGCGGAGGCCACACAAAGTACTAAAATGTGTGAAAACGGCACATCTGTAACCAATCTACACTTGCGAGCTTTAAACTGGAATCGCTTCATGGCGGGTTGTTCAAGACTAATTTTTACAATTTCTTTGCAGTGAACTATGAGTTAAGTTATGTTTTCCCTTACGCCGGATTTATTGGCGAAGATAAATTTTGATTTAATGCACGATAGTGTCGGTTGCCACACCGCTGCAGTGACTAGACAGTACCGACAGACGTCTTCCATGTCGGCATTCCCACACTAGACTGGCCAGCCCTTATTCCTGACTTGAACCCAATCTGGCATACCTATGTGGGACGAGCTAAAACAGCGGATACGAGGGAGAGAATTTTATTTTTTTCATATTACTGCCTATTCATTTAGACGCCCACAACTTCGACCTATTGCAATAATTCCCAAAATTTAGGTAGCCAATTTAATTAAATTTAAATACTCTTGATATCACTTGAAAAGTAACAAAATTACCTTTCAAATGATATACCACAATAGTTCATTGTAGGTATATAAATTGTAAAAAAAATAGTTTTGATCAACTCGCGATGAAGCGAATCCATTTAATAGCTCGCAAGTGTACATTTACGAAAATACTAGAAAAACTACGCAATTTTATTTATTTTACATTTATTAAAAACTAGTTTATGCCCGCGGTTTTAAAGTTCATTTCTATCCCATGGGAACTGATTTAAGGGACAAAAAGTGCCTATGTTTGATTCCAGGATTAGAATTACCTGGATGCAAAATTTCAGCCCGTTCCGTTCAGTAGTTTTGGCGTGAAGAGGTTACAAACACCCATCCAAACTTTTTCATTTATAATATTAGTGTGATGAAAAGCTTGAATTCATTTTTTCTTTAGTTTTCATTTAAGCACATTAAAATATTCTTTAATTTAGTCTTTATTTCATAAAGCTAGGTCAGGTACTTTTGAAGACATTGAAGATTTTCTAACTGAACGGTACAGTGTATGTAGAATTATAAAGCACTTTTTCGACATTCACTTCCCGTTGAATAAATATTCAATTCGCAATAATGTAAAAGTGTGAATCAGCGATCGCGCTGTCTAATTTAAGTAGACAAATCACCACCACTAAATATCTCTTGAAAGACAGAGAAAATGATAAATCATGCTTAGGACTGAAACTAACCTACTTAGAAACGGAATACTCCTTAGAAATGATATCAGCGCGTAAGAACTGCCTACTACTAAGAAATCAAATAATATCGCAAAAATTTTCGACTTTGACGGGACTTGAACCCGCATCCTTCCTTCAGAACAGGAATGTGCTAACCAACTACACCACGAGGTCAAGTGACGTGGGAGTCGAAAATCTCTGCGACTTCCTACGGTCTCTAGCGCTGTTAGCTCCACCTACAGGGGAAACATTGAAGTTTATCCAATCCTGTTCAAAGACTAAAGTTACATTTAGTTCGTTTGACGAGAGGTGTCGCGTAGCTTAATTCTGGTCAGAAAACTGGTCAGTGGAAGCGAAACGCTCGCAAACGCAGTTGGCGTTTGCGAGCGTTTCGCTTATACTGCTGGTCAATTAAATCTATTTTATGCAAACTTTTTATTTTATAATATTAGTGTGATGAAAAGCTTGAATTCATTTTTTTTATTTAAGTTTAAGCGCATTAAAATATTCTTTAATTTAGTCTTTATTTCATAAAGCTAGGTCAGGTTCTTTTGAAGATATTGAAGACTTTAAACCGAACCTTTTTCTTTGCGGTCCAGTGTATGCAGAATTATAAAGCACTTTTTTGACATTCAATTCCCGTTGAAGAAATATCCAATTCGCAATAATTTAAGAGTGTGAATCAGCGACCGCGCTGTCTAATTAAGGTAGACAAATCACTACCACTAAATATCTCTTGAAAGATAGAGAAAATGATAAATCGTGCTTAGAACTGAAACTAGCATACTTAGAAACGGAATTAATTTTATCAGCGCGTAAGAACTGCCTACTTCTAATTAATAAGACAATTGCTAAATCTGAAAATATTTGTCGCCGCGTGTGGCAGATAATAGCATCAGAAACTGGTCATTATAATAAATGCTGTGCTCTAGATGCACTTGTCAGTCGAGCTCCAGGCAACTGCGTTTGCGAGCGTTTCGCTTCCACTGCTGGTGAACTTCAACCTCAACAGCCTGTAGTGGTCCCCTACTGGACGCAGGCCTCCCCCTGATAAGCGCCTTATTGGCTTTTATCACACTGCTGGTCAAATAAATCTATTTTATGTAAACTCAAACAAAAACTCCAACATTTCGCCGCGCATAGTTAAGGCTATGATCTACCTATGTACGTTCGTACACAAACACACGACAGAGTTTTTCTGCGAACTATTAAACACAACTACTAAAAACTAACTACTACCGAACCATTACTAATACGACAAGGCAGCAAATCTGTCCTCCCTCCCTCCCTCCACCCTCCAGCTGTATGCGTACCCTAAAATAATATCACTATATTGTATACATCTAGCTATATAGGTCATCTCTTGCAACAATAGTTGAAATTGAATCAAATTAATAATAAGTAGATTCACTTGCTTAGTCTCTTTACACGACCAGTGTGAGATAGGGGTTGGCTAGTGTGCAGAGTAGAAATAGTCTTGGGACACTTTTGGGATCTTTATTCACTTTGTTGATGTCTTGTTCAGTCCACTGCCCACTCCAACTCATCCATTATTCATTATTTTATTATAATCTGTTTGTACTTTTGCGTGTGAAAACCATGAATGAACCTATGTATCCAACGTATTAATAAATTTAACTGACTTTCCCGTACAAAAATAAAACGTAACATTAGAAGCCACAACCTGGAAACCGAATCTTGTTACATAATATTTATTTACTTTCTCACTCAACTCTCGCGAAGAGTGTCAGCCAGCAGAATTGACGTTTTACGTGTGCAGTGCATGTAAATATCAACTTCAACTTCTTGTCTTATGGCTCTGCATCTGGTTTGACAAATTTCTGTCTAGAGCTCTTTTTTTCTTTTTCTTTTATGTTATTTTTGTTTGTTTGTTTTGTTATTCCTTTCTTATTTATATTTTTTTTACATTTACGTTTCTTTCTCTGTATCTTATTTCCATATCTCCATAGAGGTTTTACTCATTTATTATAATTTATTTTATCCTTTTTTCTTCCTCTCTTTTTTCGTATCTTGCTTGTAACTTGTGTACCTACTCTTTGTATTGCTGCCACACTAGGACCTGTCTGAAAACCAGCGCCGCTACTAGCTTCGGCTTGTATCGGCATAATGCTGAGACAGGGACCTTTTTGGCCTATGTACCTAACACTACCACTAATTTGTATCTGTTTTTCTTTTATTTTGTTGTTTCCTTTCTATATAATCTTCATTGTATGTATATATAATTGTAATGTGTTGTGTTATGCATAGTCCAAATAAATGTATTTTCTTTCTTTCTTTCTTTTTTTCTTCTTTCTTTCATTAAAAATATAAAACGCAAAAACTAAAAGGACATTAATGTCATGACTAGACGGACATTTGACTACCTACCACCTTTTCAACCGACGAAAAACGAAGAAGGTTCTCAAGTCGACGCGTATATTGTTTTTTATGTATAACCACGCATAACTTTTTACAGAGTAGTCCGATTTCAATAATTCTTTGTTTATTAGAAAGGGTACGATGTCCCATTTAAATTTGAAAAAATAAATCCAATGCAATGGCAGGAAAACAGGGGATGATTGATTGTTCACTCACTGATTGTAATGTTTGACCACGCATAACTATTTACAGAGACGTCCGATTTTGATAATTCTTTTCATATTGGATAAGGTATACTTCTATGTGTCACTAAACTAAATTAGACTGGAATTTTAACTAGATGTCGCCACTAGAAGAATTTGAAGTCGGTTTATCGTTTTTTTTAAGACACACCAAATTATTATTTATACCTACTCGTATGTTTTTTATGTAAACCTTTCAACCAGTGCCTTTAAGCCGGTGTATTCCCAAACACCCTGAAGTTAATTAAAGTGCAACCGATCTACAAAGCAAAGGGACGAATGAAATGACGGATTGCAAAAACTTTCGGCCTATATCTCTCAAAGTCCAATAATAGCTAAAACACTCGAAAAACTTATGAGCAACAGTTGATTGTCTTTTTTCAATGAACTTAGCTTACTTAACTCGCAACAGTGTGCCTATCAGCCGGGAAAATCTACGGTAGATGCGACACGTGACGTAGTGCATAAAGTGATGAGTTAGTTAGACCTAGGACAACACACAGCGGCGATATTTTGCGACCTATCATATAAATGTGAGCAGTACGGAATAACTGGCCCTTTTTTAAGAATGATTACCTGCTTTCTGTCGAACCGAGAACAAATAACATCTGTACATGACATAAAATCGGACACTCTTCCTCTAGATAGCATAGCCGTTCCCCAGGGTTCGATTATGGGAAACAACCTATTTTTGATCCTAATTAACGATCTAACGGTAGTCTCCACACAAGTCGAATATGTCTTGTATGCGGACGATGGATGTTTAATAATATTTGCGGAATCCCATAGCCTTCTTAACACAAAGGTGATCGAAATAGTAGCTGGATGGTTCTCCACGAATGGAATGACACTAAACATAGAAAAAACCAATATTGTCCTTCTATCTTCTTAGGCGCAGACAAAAACAAAGGCCAACTCGATGTTGTTTGCAATGGACTTAAGGTTCCCATCGTCGACTCTGTTAGGTGCCTGGGTTTCACTCTTGATCAAAAACTAACTTGGGAACCCCAATAACTTGTAAAAAGCTATCTTCTGCGTTCTTTGCACTGTCCCGCCTAAATGGAAGCCTCGACCTGGACAATAAGCAAATGGCGTATCACGGGTATTTTTATTCTGTATAGACCTACGGAGTAGAATTTTTTGGACAAGCGGCGGAACGTATGAGATCATTCCGTCTACAGAAACGCGCGATCAGAATCCTGTGCGGTGTCGAATAGGACCATCCCGCTCGGGATCTTTTCAAAGAAACTAAAGTACTAACGTTACCAAGCGAGTTTATTCTCCAAGAAGTCTCTGTCAGAAGTCACCTTAAGGAGTTCCCGACGTGGGCTGAAGCCCACAACTACCACACTAGACATCGTCATCGATTAACACTACCCAAAATAAGATTAGCGAAAGCAAAACACAAAGTAGCCTTTATTCACAAAGAATAATAATACTAGTCTTTACAATTGAAACAATTGAGCTAACTGCAGACTGTTACAAACAGTCTACAGGTAGCTCAACTGATCCATATCAATACCAGTCGGAAGCGTCCCCAAGACGCTGGCTGCATTGCCACGCTGTATGGCAATGCTGATGCGCTGTGCCAGATACTCACCAGCTCTCGGGTCACGCGTCGCTTCGACCAGACGCTCAGATATTTTTTTAAAAACCCGAAGAGTTGCGACGCGCCCCTTCGGGTCGCACCTCCGAGACTGGGCAGTGAATGCGCTACACTAAACTAACACTTTCATGGCCCAATACGCAGACGAGCCTCGTGTGGCGGCGGCGCTCCCCTGCGGGTCGCACCGCCGAGACTGGGCAGTGAATGCGATACACTAAACTAACACTTTCATGGCCCAAGACGCAGACGTGCCTCTCGACCCTCGTGTGGCGGCAGCGCGCCCCTGCGGGTCGCACCGCCGAGACTGGGCAGTGAATGCGTTAATGTGCGAACGTAGGGCTACAAAACTTATAATAAAAACCCAATGAATATGAAGAAATGAAAATACGTTGTTTAAGTTTAATTAATTTACTTATATCTACGTTTTAAGTCACAAATATTTCTTAAACACTCATTGGCCGTTACTTCATTCGCCACAAGTTTATTCCATTCTCCTGTTTATTTGCTATTGTACTACGTCATTTTTTTTTTTCCTTTGAACTTCAAATAAAACGTTAGGAATTTTAGTGTCTTGAATCGCAGCCTCTTTTTTTAAATTAAATAAAAATATTAGCAAAGTTGGTTGATGCTCCATCCGAATATTAAGGCGACGATGCCATGCCTCCAATTTATTATTAGTTCGGTGTGTTACTTTTGCACATGAAATTTACACGGGATTCATTAACCATTGCCTACAAAAATAGCTATTAAAAGCGTCCAACTCGGGTGACTTTGGAGACGATAGCTGACCATGCTTCTTGTGCAGGCGGAAGGAAAATCGGCAGTCATTCTGGCGATGTCTTTCATATTAATTTTTAGTCAAACCAAGATCGCATGCTTTTTTCCAAACAGCTTTGTTGAAATGAAAATAGCATCCCGTTACTGCTCCATTTTTAAAAACCACACGAAATGAATTAACGATATTAACGAGTGCCAATTCATAATCGCATTTAAAATTTGTAATCTGAACTCTCAGGGCGTCTCGTATTATTGTGAATAGTGCGACGATCGTTTCATGTTTATTGGGCAACAAACCATACAATACCGGAAATACATTGGAAGTATCTGCCATACTATCTACTTCAACGTGTAAGGAGAACAACAGACACGGCTTAGGCACTCGTTTGAATGTGCCATCGCCGAAGAAAATCTTTCCCAGTATAGCAAACTTTTTCATATTTCTTCTTGAAAAAGGTGATGCGAACACAAGTATTTTATTTTCATTCAGTTCAAATTCGGCCACCAAAAAATTGTCCTTAATAATATCTGGAACGGTTACATCAGAACTTTTAACTAACGCTGTTTTTTCTATTTGCAGAAATCTCTTGCGTTCTCTGTATAGAACGTCCTTAACTGAATTATAAGGTCTGCCAGTATTACTCGTACTTGCGGCAGAAGTCGATGGCATAGGGTTTGTTCATATAATTTTTAAACTGATGACATATATTTGCTCTTATTCTGCTTTACTGCATCCAATAGGTCTTTTTTATTTTGTAATGATCCTGATCACACTTATGCAAACTCTGTCTGAATATATTATATATTA
The DNA here is from genome assembly GCA_963564075.1 of Eupithecia subfuscata. NCBI lineage: Eukaryota > Metazoa > Arthropoda > Insecta > Lepidoptera > Geometridae > Eupithecia > Eupithecia subfuscata. The sequence continues at coordinate 18,796,128 of OY751095.1, forward strand.
GTTTTCTCAATATTTAAAGTTCGACCGATTCAAAATTGTGATCAGATAACTGGGACCGCGGTCCTAGTTATGTATGGGCCCAGTCGCCTGTATCCTCTTACAGAAGCACTGCATTCAGGCCTCTTATAGCATCGCCAAAAAGATGTTCCGCTCGAATTGTTAGAAACGTAATTGTACCTATGTATATCCATCGTGTACAAGAGCTAAGTAAATTTATTCACAAAGAAAATTATACTAGTACATATTTACAATTGAAACAATTGAGCTAACTGCCGACTGTTGCAAACAGTCTACAGATGGCTCAACTGATCCATATCAACACCAGTCGGAAGCGTCCCCAAGACGCTGGCTGCATTGCCACGCTGTATGTCAATGCTGATACGCTGTGCCAGATATTCACCAGCTCTCGGGTCACGCGTCGCTTCGACCAGACGCTCAGATAGTTTTTTGAAAACCCGAAGAGCCTCGGTACTCCACGGACCTAGGGTCTCGACTCCAAGGGGAGCAAATGTGTAGGCTCTGTCGAGACCTGCATACTTGCGCCTCTTGAGATCTTCGGCCAAATCTGCCGCCGCACCCGCCCTCACGGATGTCCTCGGAAGATGGGAAGGCGCAAGTGTGTCGACGCATGTAGCGTTCCACACAATGGGCCTCCCCAACTCCCATGGGACTAGTGTCATACCGTCGGGCCTCTTACCATCGTCACGCAACAGACAGATTCGGTTCGAGAATAACTGGTACGTTAGCGGTGACAAAGGCCCGCCGGATGATGTCGTTAAGGCTAGCGTGGCGAGATATCCGACCGGCGGCCCTAGTGCACGATAATCCGTGATGACCAAGCTGTTCCACAGCAGTACCGCACTGGCATTGATGAGGCGCGCAACACCTTGCACCCAACCGGAGACATGTTGCGATACGGAAAGTTACGGGATCCAATAAAGTACCAGTGTTATATGAAGGAAATGCTTGCAACCAATGTCCTGACTCCCATTTAGAAACGGCCAGGAGGCGGGCACGATCTGCAGAGCTGGAGCACGTTTGTAACAAACAGTTCCGTGTCAACTCACACAGAGGCCCGTCCCATTGCCGTTGGGACAAAAGTGATTTTGGGGGAGCAGCATCGGGGCAAGCCCTATGCCAAGCCGTTCGAGCTTCGTCTAAAAATGAAATTTTCAATTACATTCCAGGTGGGACTAAAAGAGAAGGATTTAAATTTTTTTCAACTAAAGAACTAGTGCTGTAGAAAGAAGACAAGAACGCTGGTAGGGCTACACTTGAAATTTTGCGTATACCTAAGCCTCCCAATTTGACAGGCAGGGAGGCCTGCGACCATGCCTTGTCATCTAAATCGATATTCAAAACCGATGATAAAGTATTCTTTATTATGTTGTCTAAGCCTTCCAAGAGCTCGCTGTGTTTCCACAGTTGACTACATCTCAAAGAATACGTAAATTTAGGTACAAATAGACAGAACCGAATAATTGTAAAAGCCATATGACTATTAATTTTGAGCAGTCTGTCCGAATTTTTGTGGAAATTTTGAATTTTCTCATCTACAAATGACTGAAAAGACTCATCAAGAATTGGTGAACCACGGAGTCGAAGTGAACATTTATCAACAACTGTAATGTTGGGGGCTAATGTATTGAATTTCTCAATGATATTGTTTTTGTCTACACAAGAGTCCGAAATAAAAAGCTCACACTTTGAAAAATTTAATTCCAGTCGAAATTCGTCTGTGATGATTTTTAGATCATCAAAAACTGTGTTCACCTCTCCACCTAATGTTCCATCATCCAAATACCAAACATTAAGCTTGGATTGGAGACGTTGAATTATGGGTTGGATGGCAATGGAGGGCGACCCTCTTGGTCCGGCTAAATATGGCCGGACCAAGAGGGTCGCCCTGCTGACAGCCAACAGCGGACGAAATGACTTTATTCCTGTATATTAATTTTGATGGCGAACCGTAACATTGCCAAAGAAAAGGGTAAATTTCTGGAATTTTGTCTTTAATTTCTTTTAGCTAGGCGCCCTGTCTACGGAATTGAAGGCGTTTTTGACGTCTACCTTCAGAATTACCTCCCCATAACTTTGGTTTAAAAATGTACGAAGGGAATGTACTGCGGCCTCACATCCGCCTCGCGAACCAAAGCCTAGCTGAATTGGTCGGAAATAGTCGCCTAGATACTCGACTTTTTTCCGACAGCAGACTTTAGCTGCGAGGCGGCGGTAGGTGGTGCCCACGGCTATGGGTCTTATTCAGCCGCTTATACAAGCTTCATTATTTTTTTGATTTTTTATAAATTAGAGTTGAGTATTATTTTGTACTAGACGGTCGCCTCGCGGTTTCACCCGCGTAGTTCCCGTTTCCGTGGGAATTCCGGGATAAAATATATGTCACTCCCTGAAAAGTAAAGTTCCTTACAGTGAAAGAATTTTTCAAATCGGTCCAGTAGTTTCGGAGCCTATTCAATACAAACAAACAATCAAATCTTTCCTCTTTATAATATTATTATATAGTATAGATAGTATAGATTTTAGAAATTTTAGCAATGAAATTCTCAATAATATGCCGAATGCAAATGTCGAAGTGACAATATCAAAGCTATAGAAAAAGTTTTATCTATGTCCGTACTCTACGTTAAGTACCGGCTAGTATTATCTTAGATAATAATTAAGAAGGTGAGGTATTATGTACACACGTAAGTACCTTCTCAATCTACCTATTCAAAAAGATAGTCCTTTATTTTAATTATCAACTTGACTGTACGACATATTGCTATGTAGACCAACTGAGACTTAGTCAAATATCGATATAGTCACTTTGCTATTTAGTTGAATCAAGATTTATGCCAACTATGACTTAGTCCAATCGAGACCTAGTCCATTCAATACCTAGTCTAATCAAGATGACCTAGCTGGGTTAGAAGCTTTATGACGATGAGTTGGTTTGACATGTAAAAAAATTTTCTTATAAATAAATAACCGTAAAATATACTAAATTTAACCTTAAAAAAAAAAGAGCCATAAAACCAACAATAAAGTCATCGACCTCCGGTTGAAATATTTTTAAATATTTCAACCGGAAGGTTGAAATATTCATCTACATAGTTACCTCGCTGATGAACACAATGATGATCGGCTTTCAAGCTTTCACGAACTAATAATTAAAATCTCATATGTTCATAATACGGCCATAAAACTGTACAATCCACACAAAGTTATCTAAAACCAAAATAAGCACTATCACAAACAATTCACTATACACTAGGCACCTTACAATCAAGAATCTACAGTTTATTAGAATTTATAACAAGAGTCATTAATAAGTTTAAGTTATGAGAGTTAGTGGTTTTACTCGTAGCTCGGCCCGGGCTGAGGCTTCTACTAAATTAGCGCAGCGACTAGTTAGTCGGAGACCGGAGGACGAACTGAGCCGATCAACCGGGTTTGCGCGCGCACCTAAACGTCAGAGTGTGATGGGGAATTGGTTTCACACCTCCCCACCCCCTGTTTCAGATGAACCTTAATTCCAATAACTATTTTATCAAGAGACTTTTTCATCATTTCATATTTGATGTCATAAAAATCTTTGGCGATTGATCGCTGCCTGTATCTGTTGATAGGGTGTTTGAACACCCTATCAACAGATACAGGAATGTTCCCTTGAAATCAAATACATAAAAGGTGTCCCTCGAATAATTTAGACACAGTTACTTAGGTACCTATTTTTACCTGTAGCACACTCCTTTGTGCAAATGCACATATAAATTATCGCTTCGAAGCACGGCTTCAGTTTCGACCAAATTATAGACCCGTGAGTGCCTATTCGTTTCTGTGTTGTAACGCTAGCGAAAATTGGTTTTGTGTTGTCAAAAAGGATAAAATGACGATGGATAAGACCAAACGTTTTTTAGAAATTTAACTTTAACATTGACTGTATCGACCAGTCGAATAAAATAGCGAGTGCTTATTTTTTTACGCGCATGTACGGCTGGATGAATTCACAGACACATAACAAACAAAACAAAAAAAAAGAATTAGAGAGTTCTCGATCCGATGCTGTCTCCACGGGAAATAGGGATTGATTTTTATATTAATAGATTTGTTTGATATGCGTGTTTTGGAGATACTAGGTAACAAAAAATCAGATTTCACAAGCTTTTGGCTTTATAATATTAGTAGGATAGGATAGAAGACAAAAAAACGTCAAGTGCGAGTCGGACTCGCACACTAAGGATTCCGTAAGACCTTGTGTCTTGCCAAATTATCATGATTCTAGGTCAACTGGAAGTAGGTACCTTGTAGGTTTTGGTCATTGGCAAGAATCAAAAATGATTCTAGGTCTACGGGAGTTACGGACGGTATTTGACGTTGATTTGAACTCGATACGTCCACGCGTTCCTGAGAAAAGGGGGTTGACAGACGGACAGACAGACAGACAACAAAGTGGTCTAATAAGGGTTCCTTTTTTCCTATTGAGGTACGGAACCCTGACGGCGCAGTACCGTGTGGAGTGGCACAAAAGTTTGGAGGCCTATACCCAGCAGTGGGTGAAGTCGGGTTGCGGATGATGAAGATGAGACTACGTCTTATACAACCTTGGCTCAAATGGTTCTAAGTGATCTATTCTAGGTTCTCCTTGAAGCTTTGCACTGATTGGTGCAAACCTTGTATAACTTGTGCCCCGCGATTATATAGAAAGTACTGGCCGATGCTAGGGCCAAAATCTTAAAACCCTTTTGACGTGACAACGTCTTATAATTCGATAGAGCCGGCTGCACGCACGAAGAAACATGACGTCAATTTTTTTCACAGACAACCAATTTTTTTTTATAAAAATGTAGAAAACGCAATCAGCCCTAATTATGCAAAAAAATATAGCAGGCGCGATGCTTAAACCCACGCCGCAAAATTTCGTATAAATGCCGTAAAGCTTACCCCAAATCGAAGCCTGTGTATACTCAAATCGAATATATTTAGTGCCTGAAGAATCTGATAGTATTTTTTGACCTTTTGACCCGGATGACCACATTTACTCACCAGTCTCCGAGAGCCTCCAGTACCAGGAGTGGCGCATCGTAGTTTCAGGGCCCAAGGACACCTATGCGTCGTGGACAATGAAAGTACCTATGCCGAACATGCCGAATCCCTGTGACCCAATTAAACAGGCCATAATGACCTCGTGTTGGGAACAGAGCCTAACTTAGAGCAGTACGTACTTCAGACATTTTCGTATTATTATTTATTTACGCTTTTATGCTAAATACTTACATCCTTCATGGTAGGACTTGAAAGAGGTGTGCAGATTTGTGATGGCACTGCGCAGGTCGCCGAACTTGGAGCATGCGACGCGGTTAACTTCCTCCAGAAGTTGGTAGTGCTCCTGGGGACAAGAACAATTCGTTAAAGCCTGGGTACTTTTGTACGTGAACTTTTTGTACCTACATATGTTATCATGAGTATGATACATTTATAATCAGATACAAAGTTCTAAAAATTTTACTTAAGCTAATATTAGTACGCTATAATACCAATATATAACATAATGTATGAGTTAGGCTATAAATGTATTTTTTAATGTTGTTTTAAACATGCTTATGCTAGCACATTCCTTGAGCTCGTTAGGCAAGCTATTAAATAACTGCACTCGTAAACAATTGTTTTCCTGACGTAATCAGTACGTGTTTTAGCTAATTCTAGTTTATATTATATTCATTTCTAAATGTGTATTGATTAGTCTTTTTGCGTAGAGGTTTGATTTTATTGAGTTAGAATTAATGTTTTTTATCAAGATGCAAGTTGAGTATGTATACGAGTACATTTGTCTAAACTTAATAAATTTAGTTTTATAATATATGTATTTCTTTCGTTGGTGTTAGGTATTTATAATGATGCAGTGTAATTTAGTTTTGTGTTCTTTGGAGGATTTAAATTTGTATTAGCGGCCGATCCTCAAATTTCGAAAAGATAATTTAAGTGTGATTTAACTAAGAAATTAATAGAATATAATTGAGCGTGCTTTGGTTGGAATACAGTATGCTATTAATAAGGCCGTAATCTATACTAATATTATAAAGAGGAAAATTTGATTGTTTGTTTGTTTGTATTGAATAGGCTCCGAAACTACTGGACCGATTTGAAAAATTATTTCACCGTTAGGAAGCTTACTTTTCAGGGAGTGACATAGGCTATTATATTATATTATATTTTATCCCGGAATTTCCACGGGAACGGTGAAACCGCGAGGCGATCGTCTAGTCAAAGATAATCGGACAGTTAGCAGATTCCTCGGTTAACTTTCTCGTTTAATAAATAAATAAATATTAGTTCTGGACAAATCACTCGATTCATCATCAATCTATGTGTGGGGAGCAGTACCTACACAGACAAACTCACATCCTATCCTACTTCCTACTATCCTATCGTACTTCCTACTATCCTATCCTACTTCCTACTAATCCTAATAATATTATAAAAGCGAAAGTTTGTGAAATCTGAATTTTTGTTACCTAGGATTTCCAAAACTTCTACCTAAACAGATCAAGATGAAATTTGGCGTACGTTACGAGCAAAGTCTGACTTAGATAATAGGCTACTTATTATACCGCAAATACGCGTGCGAAGCCGCGGGCACAAGCCCGCGGCTAGTGATATTAATAAGGCCGTTAACTTTGACTTGACGTGATTGATGTGAGATTTCCACGTTAGTTCGTCATCCAACCATAAGCCGAGGTATTTTTCATTATTATTTTTGGCTGCACAATGATCTTAACAGTTTGCAAGTCGCGTGTGAATTGTATGTGTAGGAAATAAAGTATGGGAGGCTAATAGATTTAGGTATTCCGAAGAGCGAGCATCATTATTTCCATCTTTAATAACTATGTTTATATCACCGACTAGGATTATATTATGATATTTCTTTACATTTGCCAAAAGCTTAACTAAAGCTATTTGAAACTTACTAACAGAGTAGCAACATGGTGGTCTATAGATGCAAATGATTGCCGTATGATTATGGATTTCTATTAATAAGCAGTTAGCATCATCGATTGAGGACTCGCTAACTCTCACTTGTTTTAAATTATCCTTTACATAAACAGTAACTCCACTGTTTTGATTGATTTTATTTTCCGTTACATGTGATGTAAATCCAGGAATTGATGGTATAGTAGTATTGCTGAGAAGCCAGCATTCCGTCAGCACAATCAAATCCAAGTCAATATCTATACGCGATAACAATATTTCGAAGTCATTAAAATTGCGGTTAATACTCCTGATATTTTGGGTAAGTTACGTGAGTGACTTCTTAGACTTTTTAATGTACCTTTAACAATGTTTTGGGTATGTTATTTGCATAGCTTTTCCACTAATAATCTTAGTGTCAATCTCGGGACGGATTTCGTTCATTCCACCTACTTGTGTATGTTTAGGATTTATTTTAGGACTTAGTTGCTAATATCATAAAAATAATGTTTGGTAACCTAAATATTTCCTAGTACCTAAGTAATATGTATCTAAATATCGATGATAATTATAACGAAGAAAAATGCTAAATTAGTAATATCTACTAAGAACTACATTAAATAAAACGTCAAGTGCGAGTCGGACTCGCGCACTAAGGGTTCCGTTTAGTTGTAACCTTGTTTCTTGCCAAATATTATGAGTCTACGTCAGCATGAAGTAGGTACCCTGTATATTTTGGTCGAGGGAGAGAATCAAAACTTATTATTTTTAGTTAATAAACTAAAAATTTACGGTTTTCAGATTTTTATCGGTATTTGTGCTATATGACCTTGCTGCTCACCAAATTTCATGATTCTAGATCTACGGGAAGTACCATATAGGTATTGTGTGCATGTGATTCCCTTGGAAATTTCAAAATTTTCGGACATATACGGCTGTAACTTTTGAGTGCGTTGACTTAGAAGTTTAATTTATATCACGGCTTCAAGAGGTTACGGACTTGAGTATTTGATGTTAATTTCAACTCGATACCTCCACGCGTTCCTGAGAAAAGAGGGTTGACAGACGGACAGACAGACAGACGGACAACAAAGTGATCCTATAAGGGTTCCTTTTTTCCTTTTGAGGTACGGAACCCTAAAAAATAAGGACCTGGTAGTATTAGACATAAACATACCAACCTACGACAGTTAGAATGACAGTGATGGTGACTACTACTAATAGTTATTAACGTGACAACGTCTTATAATTCGATAGAGCCGGCTGCACGCACGAAAAAACATGACGTCATGCGGCGTTACCTCGCTATGACGTCATGCGGCGTTAACTCGCTCTGAGGCGTTCCATGTAAGGCTTGAAGTGCAAGCGAGAGCGCTCGACATCCGTCTCTCTCCTACTTGAGTGAGCGATGCGTCTGCGTGGACAGCTGCTATACTATAGTACATTTACATGTTTTGATCGAGTATCAAATGCAACCATTCCATCAGTATTTTCTTAAGACGTTGTCACGTTCAACTATCGTCAGTAAATCGACTTTACAGACAACCAATTTTTTAGTTTCCTTTCAGTTTCTCTAGATCACTTTCACTCCTTATACGTATCTTTGGGCAGCCCTCTGACTGACGGACGAAAATGTTACCGAAAGACGTCCAGCAGTAGGAGTACCCGTTGGCCTTCATGAATTGGGCTAGGTAATAAAGTTTTCTGTCTATAATGGTCAAATTCTCCGAGATGTACACTCGTTTAGTGGGCCCACTGATGCCTAGGTGACACAGCAGCTTGTTGGAGTAGTTTTCTCTGTTGAATATTTTGAAAGAGCTTAATATTTTATCACTTTCTAAAACCGTCGTGAAATCCACTATGATTGGTCTCACACTGGACCTCGTATTGATTCTGTAGACGTTTTTAAATTGAGAAGAATCCAATGGTATTTTCAGCGATTCTCCTGCTTTTTGCACAATACTTTTGAGGTCTTCCTTGGTCTCTCCTTCGGGCTGTGGAATATTCCTCAGCTCAATGCTGGTCTCTTCGGTATGACGTTCAAAATTCTCAATTTTGTTCTCTAGCTGTTGGATATTGGCTAAGTAGTTTTTTCTTTCTTTTTCCAGGAATATAAGTCTATTTAATACCTCGTCGTATTTTTGGGACATAAAGTCCATTGATGATTTTATGTCCGTTACGGCGCTGAGCATAGCTGAAAATTTCGTATCCTGGTCAGCTCTCAGTGAGGCAAACAAGTTCAGGACTTCGTCTTTACATATTTATTCCGTTTCCGTTTAATATTGCGGTTTGCAATATTCGTAAACGAAGAGGCCGGGCTCGATCTCGATCTGAGTCGTTTACTGGTGTGTCATGCAAATTGGGGTCGGAAGCATAGTGTACGGGAATTTTAGAGGTAGCTGTACTGAGTCACAAGGTGGTGTACGATTCAGCGGCATAACTTCTATCGTTTAGACAAGCACAGTACAACAGATAGAAGAAGGCATAAATAACCAGGAATCCAAGAGGCAGTAATAAAAAGCGGATGAAGCGCTAAGTAAAAGAGCAGTATAGTTTGTAGAGGCCGTCTTGTAGTCATACAAGACGGCCTCTACAACCTATACTGCTGGTGGCTACGATTTGCTACGCCTCGCTATGACTAGCGAGGCGTAGCAAATCGTAGCCACCTCGTAGCACTTTATAGGTTCGTAGCTTAGCTTCGTAGCACCCGCCGTACTCGTAGCTTGATTGACTGTCTACGGTAAGTTTGGCTCAGTTCATTATGGGCCCCGACTGAGTCCGGATCTCAGTCTCCGTCGGTCGTCGTCGTCACGTCGTTACTGGTTCAAGTCCGAGCGAGCAACAATTTCGCGGCTTTGCAAATTATGCCAGCACTCACACGCCGCCCCGCGTCGCGCTGGGCTAGTGGAATGTAGTGGGGCTCCGGAGACCACAAGGCGCAGCCCCAGTCCAATAAATTCAAATAACGAAGACTCGCGAGGCACAGGTCGGAAACAAAATAAATAAAACGTCAAGTGTGAGTCGGACTCGCGCACTAAGGGTTCCGTTTAGTTGCAAGACCTCGTTTCTTGCCCAATATTATAATTCTAGGTCAACATGATGTAGGTACCCTGTATATTTTGTTCGAGGGAGGGAATCAAAATTTTTTTTTTAGTTAATATACTAATTTACGGTTCTCAGATTTTTATCGTTATTTGTGCTATATGACCTTGCTTAGGTAAACAGGAAGTACCCTATAGGTACTTCTTCGTCTTCTTTGTCTATAGCAAAAGTGAAAAGTATTGTTACTGGTGAATAAACTACAAATTTACGGTTTTAGGATTTTTTCCTGTACTTGTGCTATAAGTTTAAGTCTACCTAAGTTTAAGCCAGCCTTTTTGTCGTTGTTGACCTTGTGTGGTTGGCAGGTAGAAAATGCCATCGGCCTTATGCCCACCATTTGTGTACTCTTAAAATTGTGTGCAATAAAGTAATAAATAAATAAATAAATGGACGCCTGTAAAATTTCACGGGTTTATTGTTGTAATCTATTTCGTGAACCTGGCCGAAGCCGGCAATTCCATACCTACCTATCGTCGGCTCCATTAAGGATTTACAACTGCGCCAACAATTATGCTCATTCGGTTTACGAGAATGATAGCTCTCGGCCTCGTCCGTCCAATCACTGTGCACGTGCACACTGAATACGAAAATTAGAATGCAACGGGGCGTATAAGTCCATCAAACGATATTAATATTTTGTTTGAATGAAATTAATTGATTTTTAGGCATTCAATCGCCTAGTTGAAGCGAGAAAAATAAAAATCTCTACCTTTAATGAATGAAGTTTATGAAGTTTTGAAAGCTTTGGGCGAAAACAACGCCAATTGTACTGATCAACGAGCTAGCGATTCAATAAAAATTTGATTTTGATTGAACTCAACAGCTCTGTTATTTTTAGGGTTCCGTGACTCAAAAGGAAAAAAGGAACCCTTATAGGATCACTTTGTTGTCCGTCTATACGTCTGTCTGTCTGTCTGTCCATCTGTCAGACAGACACTGTTACTGCCGTTTATGTCCGAATATTGTTAAATTTCCAAGGGAATCACTTGCATATAAAACCTATAGCGTACTTCTCGTAGACCTAGAATCATGAAATTTGGCAAGAAGCAACGTCTTATAATCATACGGAACCCTTAGTACGCGAGTCGACTCACATTTTACGTTCTATTTACTTACCTACCGCAATTGTTTTTCATTTAGCGGAGTAGAATAAAGATTGGTTTATAATCCACGGTGGATTACGAACCAATTAATAATGCATTGAGTTGTTTCCTGAAAAAAGAAGGCCATAGTCATCCTACAGCGGAAGCGATGCGGGCTGAATGGCTGATGCCAAGATGGATGCTGTGATATCGTGATGGTGATTACCTATCACCTTTGTTCGTCGAGAATAGTTGGCAGTTAATACGTTTTTATTCATGCAAACCGCCAAGAGCCATGCAAACTATCACACTAATATTATAAATGCGAAAGTTTGGATGGATAGATGGATGGATGGATGGATGGATGGATGGATAGATGGATGGACGGATGTATAGATGGATGGATGTTTGTTACGTCTTCACACCAAAACTACTAGAGAGATCGAGCTAAAATTTTGCATCGGTGTAGCTCTAAGCCTGGAATCAAACATAGGCTACTTTTTATCCCATAAATCAGTTCCCATGGAATAGAAATTACCTATGAACGTTTCCATGGAAAGAAGGCGTGCATAGCCGCGGGCAGAAGCTAGTTTGATCATAGTAGGGCACGGGTGGCACCTCCTAGCTATGCAAAAAAAGTAATAAAGCGAGCACCAAGAATTATAAAAGAGTACTGGCTATGTATGCCAGCTTACGAAAAAATAATGTAGGTACGCTTTGGTTAAAGTTTTGGCTTTACGTAAGTTCTCAGTATACTTTTCACGTACTTTCAGCAGACGCCTAGCACGTAGGTAACTGTAATACTTCTGTGTCTAGCACCTAATATTCTGGTTTTTTCCACTCTGATCCACTAACCTAATCCATTGACGACCTCTGTGGCGCAGCAGGCAGGTCTGCCTGCGAAGCAGGAGGTTGCGGGTTCGATTCCCGCCTCGGGACAAATGTTTGTACGATCTGCAGACATTTGTCAAGGGTGTTCTGGATGTTTTCTATGTATAATAAAAAATATCTATCTATGTAGTATATTGTATTAAGTATATCAGTTATCTGGTGCCCATAACACAAGCTCTGCTTAGCTTGGGCCTAGATAATGCTGTGTGAATTGTCCAACATTATTTATTTATGTATTGATGGATCAAGGCTAGCAGTTTTGCGTTACTACCTTACATTCTACCTGCATGGAATTAGAAAAATTAGAAAAATTGAAACAAACTAGAATTCGTTATGGTCACTATTAATAGTGGTTATTTCTTATTGTGTTACTAATCCGCTGAAAGGTTTACAATTGAAACAGTTGAGATGACTGCAGACTGTTGCAAACAATCTAGAAGTAGCTCAACTGATCCATGCCACTGCTGAGCACTCACCTGCCCTCGGGTCACACCAAGTGACCCGTGACTCACGCGTAGCTTCGACCAGATGCCAAGATAAAATCAAAATGGGAATTAGGTAGTACGTACTCGGATAAATACTTGATTAGTTCATGTGCTCTATTAAAGCTGTCACAGACAACCAATCTTTGTCTTATTTGCCTAAAATGTAGTCTTGACATAGCCTACGAAAACTATAAACTATAATTTATCTAATGTGCCAGTGGCAGTGGCACAAAGCTTCGCCACATTAGATAAATATACAGTACAATGACTCAGCCGTCTCCTTGAACTTTATACCTACAGTTGAGCGGAGCGCTAGGGTTGGTACCTACAAAAAGTAAAACGTGTTTTGACACGCACGCGGTCGAGAACCGCACGCGGGCGCAAAAACGCATGACAGGAAAAGGGCCCTAAAAGCTAATATATACCTACATACATATTACATTAAATACATAGTAGAATTTTCCATAATTTTTTAATGATAGTACCTACCTACCTATCGTTTGTCCATCACCCACCTCCGAAGAGACAAACAAGAAAGCGAAGGCCAAGTGCGTGTCGACTTCGCACATTTAGGGTTCCGTACCAAAATTAGGTCGTTTATATTTAATGTAGAATACATTTTCACCGCAAAATAAGTTGGTAGGAAAAAATAAGGGAATTTCAGAGGAAAAAATATGTATATAGTGATACATTAATATTTGAAATCTGTTAGTAACATTACTTATGATAAAAGCATGGTTGGCGGCCGTGTAAATGACGCTTATGTGTGCGTGCGTCGATTCGGGCGCTCTAATATGGAGTCAGAGTACTGTATATTTATCTATTGTGGCTTCGCCTTTAACATTAACTAATGATTTTATCTTGTTAGTGGAATTTAAAGTTCCGCCTTTGAAAGGAGCGCGCTTCTGGAAATACAAACAAGTTACGAGCTGCTGCTCGTGTACATTAGTACATTTTAATCAAACATGAATAGCTTGCGAGCTTTCCATGTTTGATAAAATGTACCAAACATTTCACTGAAACACGTGTAACTTTTCTGATTTACTAATACATTTAAGTATTAGTAGATTGGTGCACCGAGGGCGTAAAGCAGTGTCTTATGTCACAGGCGTTTTGCGTAGTGGGTTAGGGATCGGTTATTTTTCAAAAAATATCGCCTTTTGAATTTCATTGTCCTATTTTTCGGTTGCATGGAAATGAACGGAACGGCGAACGGGGCTGGGCGCTGAGTGTGTTAAGATCTGAGCGCAACGCAGGATCAATAGAACCCTAGAGTGCGAGAGGTATTCGATCATGCCCAAGACGAATGTATAAATTCCGTAGATTATTATGACGAAGAATACATTACTTTTCACACGTTCTGCAAGTAAGGTAAAGTTTGGTTACGTGTTTCGCGGCATTAGTTTTTTATTCCGTCTTCTGAACAGTTGTAATTCGAATTTTGAAAAAGATCTCATTGTAGGTACATCCGTACTCCTTGGTTTATATCATTGTAGGTACATCCGTACCTTATAAAAAGTACATAAAATCTGCAAACATACGAGTATTACGAGTTTACCTACAGTGGGTAAGCATATTTTAACCATAAGTAGCTACGGTACCAACAACCTACTAATAATAACTTCGGTAAGCTTTTGCTTCGGTACCTAGTGTAGGTATGCTCCATGCTGTAACGGTGTAGGTCACAGGGTTCCACCTCAGCATAATGCTACCTCACATTATTGCAAAGCAGCGCTGGTTTTCAGATGGAACGTGTATGAGGTGACCTCACAACCGAACATAAGTACCACGTTCAACTTTACTTCTTCCTAAAATGAAAACTATTAACATTTTCCAAAATTGTATTATTTATCCTCTCCCTTGTGTAAATAAATTGTTTAGAAACGTGTTTTTTTTTTGTTTCTATTGTAACGATAGGCTGTCTAACTTTAAAATAAAACTGGACATAAAAACAGTAAAGTTTTATTTATGATTTTTTTTAATTCTCATATCCTACCGTATTTACGCAATTATAATTAAATTTACACACAACATCAGAATATTTACATGCTATTTTGTAGGAAATTTTATGGAGAATCCAAATATACCAATTCATATAGATGTTACGAGGTATTACTAGATAATAATCAAGAAATCCGCAAAATAATGTATCGCATACCATTTCCGTGCTGACGCGCGGCGTGCTGCGCGACAGCCCTGCCACACAATGGTTATTTAATCGAAGAATATTGCTATGAATTGCATTTAAAGCAAATAAAAATTAACACGATTTTCGACTGATTACTCTACGGACTCACATACTCACACTACCGTCTACGTAGGGAGCGTCGATTTGTTGGAGTGGAAGTTGGATCTTCCAACTTTGAAACTTAACAATTTATGAATAGAAAATCCAGGCATCTTATATACCAACCAAGACTCAGAGAGCAGCGCACAAGTCAGTACGAAGTCTTCAAGCTTCTTCCACATTTACAAATAAAAAAAGTCGACATGACTTTTTGATAAATTGTTTACGACTTGTTTTGATTTGACGCCGACAGTTTGCGCAGAGCAAGTTTTGTGAATACAGAGCTAGATATTAGTGCAGTCGAATTTGTTTTACTTCAATTATAAGTACCTGAAAATAATAAGTGCTGTTTTTATAGGAACAATCTGGAAATCACATCGATAATTAGTACTTATCATTATCACATATAATTTCATTTGGCGGCTTCTAATTAATAATAAAATTAGTAAGCACCTTTTATTTCGTACAACTTATTATTTATTCGTAGCGTACAACAAATAGTTAGGTACTTACCTATGTAGGTAGTTAGTGTAGTCACACAACTTTTTCTGTGTAGGTAGTAATATTAAACATAATAGGTACAGTTTTTGTTATTAATTAACTTATTATAGTGCGTAGGCCTCGCACTCTGGATAATTTCTAATTTCTAAGAAGCTTGAGTTCGTAGAAAGTCGCAAAGATTTTCGACTCCCACGTCACTTGACTTCGTGGTGTAGTTGGTTATCACATTCCCGTACTGAGGGGAGGACGCGGTTTCAAGTCCCGTCGAAGTCGAGAATTTTTGCGATATTATTTGATTTCTTAGAAATTATAATAGGTACAGTATTGCGATATTGTACATTGTTGACGGTGTTTGGTATTACCTACAAAATTTTCCCGTTTTAAATTACTTTAGTACTTAATAAGTAAATTAATTGTTGAAAAAGTTAGTGTTCGCGACGTCTACTGTTCGTAGAACTACTAGTTTATTATGAGAAGACAACAAAGGCTTTAACTCGATCCAATGTAATACTATATTCCTATCAGCCGTCCATTCTTAAAGAAAATGTAATATTGCATTGCAGAAATAAATCGGACAGCACAATAGGAGTTTTACTTTGAGTTTATTCTAACGGAGAGATGATGAATATTAAAAAGTAAAAACCACACATTTAGAGCTTTGCCGTTTTATCAAATCAAGTAAATTAGAAGCTCTGCGAACAGCTGACCTCGCGAGTAGAAAATTACTATGAGAAGCTATTGCGCTTATCACGCCGAAAATCTTCATCAGATCTTCACGAAATCTTTATGACACCAACTTAAAGTTACTACTTTAAGAAAAACAACGATATTCAATAAGACGGATATATTCAGTAGGTAGTCCCGTTTTGCACGTTTTTCGGGGAAAGTACCCGTACTCTTCAATAACCCCTGATGACAAAAAAACTCTATAAAGTCGTTAACCAACCCATACAAACGTTTAGTAACTATATACATAGTTGGGTATTTATATAAGTTGTTCTTATTTCTAGGTATTTGTCAATATTTATTCAAGATTGCATGTAATTGGTACACCCCTGCCTTTCTTAAGTTCACATAATTCTTTCCATCCAAAGGTCGCTTCTGGAAGAGATCGCTTCTAAGCGATAAGGCCGCCCATTGTACTTGTGTCTTATGTAATGTCTCTTGTATTGTATTTTTGTTGGTGTACAATAATTTATTCAAGATTGCATGTAATTGATACACCCCTGCCTTTCTTAAGTTCACATAATTCTTTCCATCCAAAGGTCGCTTCTGGAAGAGATCGCTTCTAAGCGATAAGGCCGCCCATTGTACTTGTGTCTTATGTAATGTCTCTTGTATTGTATTTTTGTTGGTGTACAATAAAGTATTTCTGTATTATATCGTATTGTATTAACCAGTAGGTACACCCAGTTTCGTACAGATCGGTTGTAAAATACAACCTGTAGCGGAGAACAAATACTGACGAGAGAAAAGCAAATTTTGCCAGACCTGAAGCAGATACACTTCGCTCGGTCGGTCAATAAAGGTAGGCAAGAACTGAGTAATTCCTCGAGTTTCTCGCTTTGAGTTTGCAAGAGATATAGTATCGGGTTAATATTACCTTACTTCCTCTTCAACGATCAGGAACAAAGCTTCTACTCTGCAGTTAAGGAATGTAGATTTACATTTAATAGCAGCTCACGTTTCTGTTTTATCAATTAAATTCCAAACTGGGCTGAACGCTATAGCGCGCGTATCAACTACGCAATATTTCTCCTAAACTATAAAGTTTTTAATGTAAATTATATTTTTCGTGAGTTTTAGTAGGCTATTTAGTATTTATCTATTGAACTACCAAGAGTATTGTAGTGGTCCGTGGTCTAAAATTTGGTTTAAAAAATTACTACCTATTCTTAAACCAATTACTTCCTGCTGACCAGGTAGGTAAATCGTATTTAACAGTTATCTGCTCACATTGTTGCCATAATGAATTTACTGAACGACTCATAAACTTTTATAAAACAACTTCATCACCGGTAAACCAATTCAAATGGTTTTAACGCCTGAATAGTCAAACTCGACATACATTCCAACACGTATCAAGTAGCGATTTTTTGACAGCTTTCAATGAAAATTTTAAAAAATGGTCACTTGCCAAATCTGAGTTGCGTTTGAGTCTTCGGGGGTAAGTGAATCCTTATAGAAATATAACACTCGTTAGATATTATACTCGGTTAGAACGCTAGATATTCTTTGTAAACAAAGGAGTTACAAAACTAAGGAAAACTGGTGCGAAATATGCTCTGGCCCGTCACAGTATGTCTAGTCGAATGTACGAGTCCGTGGAGTAAAGCCCTAGTGACCTGTAATACAGGTTTTACTAAACCTATATCAGGCACCAGTGTACATGGTATACTAAATTACTATAATGTGTATCTACTTTAACGCCCGTAGCACACCTCCGCTGCGGAATACGAGTAGCGGAACCACTGGATGAATTCCGCTACGGTCAAGTGTAGTTTGAGTTGCGGAACTGGGCGTCGGATCGTCACGCGAGTCAGTTGAGTCCAGTCAGAGGAGAAGCAATATTATTGTGGACTTTATCTTTGAAAGGATAAAAAGAAAATAGGTCTATTTCTGACCTCTTGAATTAATTATTCTGTAAAATCGATGTCCATTTTATGAAAAAAATGTAGTTCAGCTTTTTATTTTTGTCCACTTCCACAAACACATGCGAAAACAAAGTGGCACCGAAACAAATTTTTTTTTTTTTTTTAAATAGTTAAATTTTATGCGTTAGAACAGGCAGTTTCGCTACTGTTCCGCTTCTCCTACATACGGACAAGACATGGCGAAATTACTGCGGTTCCGCTGTTATGGTTTCGCAGCGGAGGTGTGCTACGGGCGTAAGAGAACCTTTGTGATGTGATGAGCAATAAATATTTATTATTATTATTAGTCTCTAGTACTCGAAAAGGTCAGACAAACCAATATTCTAAAGATTCCCATGCTATTCTGTCGCTTTCCATACAAACCTAAAGCGATACCGGTGTCGCTAGAGTATCGTGATTCGTGGTAGAAGCGTACCAGGAAGCAACAAACAAACAACACAACCAAAAAATCGATTTCGGTTACTGACTTTTTACGTTTTCAATGAATTCGCGTGGGTATTTTTTTTTTAAATACTAGTACAATTTTAAACCGGTGATAATTTAGTGAATTCGTTAATAATATAATGGTTAAGAGTACCAAATTACATTAAAATGACTGAAAAAATATATGAATTGTGTGTAACATATGAATTTAAGTATTGAAAACGTTTATAAATTCAAAATAACATTATGTAGGTCTATTATTTTATCACATCACACTAATATTATAAATGCGAAAGTTTGGACGGATGAATGTTGTGACGTCCTCACGCCAAAATTACTGAACAAATTGAGCTGAAATTTTGCGTCGGTGTACCTCTAAGCCTGGAATCAAACATAGGCTACTTTTTATCCCATAAATCAGTTTCTATGGGACAGAAATTACCTTTGAACTTTTTCATAGAAACAATGCGTGCGAAGCCGCGGGCAGAAGCTAGTTAATAAATAATAAGTTTCCAAAGAATCCTAAAATATGCAAAATTTAAAGTTGTGCCCCTTTTTTGATTTCGTGAAGGAACGACCGAATTTTGTGAAGGATCAACGACCTGTTTTGCCAAGCTGGCACCTAGTATAGTCTCTTGCACGTTTTTTGTTGCGCGTGTGCAATTATGTGTTGTTAAAGTTTTAGTTTTGAGTGGTTACATTCCAACAGTCGAATCCTAGAACATGCAAAATTTAAAGTTGTGCCCCTTTTTTGATTTCGTGAAGGAACGACCGAATTTCGTGAAGGGTCAACGACCTGTTTTGCCAAGCTGGCACCTAGTATAGTCTCTTGCATGTTTTTTGTTGCGCGTGTGCAATTGTGTTGTTGAAGTTTGAGTTTTAGTTTTGAGCACTCAAAACCACTTGGTTACATTCCAACAGTCATGTTATTTTCTGTTATTTTCAAGTATCAGTTTTTGCTAAGTTTTCATAACCAAGTCGTTGTTTACAAAAAAAATCTTGAATTTTAGAACCGAGTAGGTATAGTACCAACCTGTCCTGCCGACATTTCTCCTTGCAAGTAATCGTTGGTCGCTTTAAACATTTGTGTTGCCAGGCGACTGATAACTGGGTCATGAGGATCTAGCAACTCGAAACTGGAACAGCTCGGGGAAATCTGCATATCTGAAAAAAATTGGTCTCAATGTTTGTGCCACTACTGCTGTGCGATTACGGTAAAATATCCCATTCAATGGATCGCCATTCGGGGAGACTGGGCATCTATAAACAATTTCGATTTCCATCACATGGTAAATAAAACGCCAAGTGCGAGTCGGACTCGCGCACTAAGGGTTCCGTTTAATCGTAAGACCTAGTTTCTTTCCAAATATAATGATTCTAGGTCAAAATGTAGTAGGTACCCTGTATATTTTGGTCGAGGGAGAGAATCAAAACTTATAATTTTTTGTTAATAAACTACAAATTTACGGTTTTCAGATTTTTATCGTTATTTGTGTTACGTGACCTTGCTTTTTACCAAATTTTATGATTCTAGGTAAACGGGAAGTACCCTATAGGTTTTTGTCTATAGCAAGAATAAAAAGTATTTTTTGTGATGAATAAACTACCAATTTAAGTTTCTAGGATTTTTTTCCTTTATTTGTGCTATAAGACCTTGCTTCTTGTCAAATTCTGTGATTCTATGTGAGCGGGAATTACCCTATAGGTTTTGGTCCATGGCGAGAATCAAAAGTAATTTTTTTAGTGTTTAAATTATAAATTTATATTTTTCCGATTTCTCCCTTCATTTGTGCTATAAGACCTTGCTGCTCACCAAATTTCATGATTCTAGGTCTACGGGAATTACGGGAAGTGCTATTCACAAAAAAATACTTCAGAGTATTTTTTTGTGAATAAATTACAAATTTATGTTTTTCGGATTTTTCCCTTTACTTCTGCTATAAGACCTTGGTGCTCACCAAACTTCATGATTCTAGGTCCACGGGAAGTACCCTATAAGTTTTGGGTGCATCAAAATTTTCGAACATAAACGGCTGTAACTTTTGAGTGCGTTGACTTAGAAGTTTAATTTATATCACGGCTTCAAGAGGTTACGGACTTGAGTATTTGACGTTAATTTCAACTCGATACGTCCACGCGTTCCTGAGAAAAGAGGGTTGACAGACGGACAGACAGACATACAGACAGACGGACAACAAAGTGATCCTATAAGGTTTCCTTTTTTCCTTTTGAGGTACGGAACCCTAAAAATCAAGTGTGAGTAATGCGACAATTGAGTTTGACTTAGGTTATATCTTGACGTTGACATTTTAGCGTAATCGCATGGCTGGGCCCCGTAGGAATGCCTTCTTCTATCCATAAATTCCGATCAAAGGCCCTTGAGACAGTCAATATACAGGGTGTTTGGTGGAGGGTTAGACAAACTCGGTGGGTGTGTAGGTGGACCTATTTGTGAAATAAAAATTGAAGGAAAAGACCCTAACTGTTTACAATTTTTTTTAATCCCATTTTTTGTATTTTTTTAAGATTTTCCGAAATTTTACGTCTCTACCCCTAGAACTTTTTTTTGGAACATGTTTTCCAGTAAACTTTTTACTTGCTTTTGGTTTCAGGTGTATCCTTCGTCTTTTGAAGGCAATATTTATTTGACAGAACGTGTAAATAATTAGTTATAGATAGACAGAACGTGTAAATAATTAGTTAGCATTTGAACTCCTCGATCGCTGTTAGTTTTTTTTTTAAAACGATGCAAAGTTGTCCTTCTTGTTTATTTTTTTTACATTTTTAACTTTGAGAGCTTATAACTAATTATTTACACGTTCTGTCAAATAAATATTGCCATCAAAAGACGAAGGATACACCTGAAACCAAAAGCAAGTAAAAAGTTTACTGGAAAAAATGTTCCAAAAAAAAGTTCTAGGGGTAGAGACGTAAAATTTCGGAAAATCTTAAAAAAATACAAAAAATGGGATTAAAAAAAATTGTAAATAGTTAGGGTCTTTTCCTTCAATTTGTATTTCACAAATAGGTCCACCTACACACCCACCGAGTTTGTCTAACCCTCCACCAAACACCCTGTATATACAATGCAGATTCATTCTTCTTTAATCCCTCTCGCACGCAGGGAGCAAAAAGAACACATAATATTATACAGGTAGACTTTTTCAACGGGGCAGTAAAAAATTTCTATTTGAAAGCTTTATTGCAGGAAAGATTACACTCTAAATTAGGTACTTACAGGAAGTTCTTAATGACTTAATATCGTATCTTGCAAATGGCGGTCTAAGCTACAGGAAATTGGTCTTGGGAAACTATGAATAATATTTCGAGACATTTTCATACCCATTCAAGGATTTTGAAAAAAATGTACAGTTAGCAGGAAAATTAGCATTTTATACAAACTTTTATTGATACCAATAAATCCTGTTTCATAAACGGCTTATTCTATGTGACCGACAGAGGCAGGAGTGCTAAAAAGTCAGAAATCGGGCTTCTTCCGCTAGTTAGCGAGCGTACCGGTAGCGAGGTACCGGTAGCGAAGTACCGGTTAAGGTACCTCTCCTTACTGTCCCGCCAAAAAAATCCACCCTACATAGTACACGAAGATAAAGAATTAATTGTGACGTTTATCCACGTCACTTTATGATGAAAACTGGAAAGCGAATCGTATAATATACAGGGTTATTGGTTATTCACTGACACTACGTAAACTGCAGGTTCCAATACGAACACGTTCGTGAAGACACCAGTAGTGGATGATCGAAATAAGGAACTCCTCCTCATTGACATGGCCATTAGTCAACAGATCCGCTTGGGATTTTCGATCATCAACCCGAGGCGAAATCAAAATAGCGTTTTATAGATCCGTCGGAATCGAATTTGAATCCGTCGGATTCGATTCGGAAACGAATCGAATGAATTAAATACCCCTGTAGGTCTTAACTCTTAAAATTCCTGACATCCACCTCCCATCACTACATACATAGCATAAAACAAAGTCGCTTTCTCTGTCCCTATGTATGCTTAAATCTTTAAAACTACGCAACGGATTTTAATACGGTTTTTTTTTAATTGACAGAGCGATAGAAGAGGAAGGTTTATATGTTTAATAATAGTAATAGTAGTAGTTTATTGCACCCGTGCGAAGCCACGGCGGGTCGCTAGTACAAAATAAAAAAGCTCTTTGGCCCGGAACCCAAGGAAATAAATACTTAATAAAGATTGATCCACTCCTCCCATAATTATAGGTAATTGACTCTTAAACAGTTTATTCAGTGAAGAGACTAGTATGGACTTAAACATTGAGGCAAAAAAGTGCCTACAAACAAAGTATCAGTGAAGATTGTACCGAAATCTTTCAATACACAATTTGCCGACGACGTTTAGTTTTCAAGTTAAATTTCGAGGGCTGTGAAAGTGTTAGAATACCTGCCCTGACTGCCCCGTCGAAAAAATCCATCCTATATACAGGGTGCCACGGAAAGGGTGAACTAAGCCGCAATGAGCCGAATTCTGGACCGAGGGTCAACTTGTGAATAAAGATTTTATGAATTTCGAATATTTCTTGATGCAAAAAATACGGTTATAATTATTTCTAGGCGTGTTCCTTAACGCACTCTTGTGTTATTTCACATTACAAAATATTTCACAAATGTTTTTGACGTGACAACGTCTTATAATTCGATAGAGCCGGCTGCACGCACGAAAAAACATGACGTCATGCGGCGTTACCTCGTCATGCGGCGTTACCTCGTCATGCGCCGTTACCTCGCTCTGAGTTGTCACGTTCAACTATCGTCAGTAAACCGACTTTACAGACAACCAATTTTTTGCTTAATTTTTCAGCGAAACTAGTGTTTTGTCATGAAATTATTACAAAAAGTTATATAATGTAATTATATACACGTAAAAGAACAAGCATATGATGACCAAACAACAAAGACTTTAATTTTTTCAAAGAAGGTATATTTTCTTTTTAGGGTTTCTAGATCGGTTTCGAATTCGAACCCCTTATGATCTCGCTTTGCTGAGATATTAAAGAGGGAAAAAAGAAATTGTTCTTTTTTCTTTTTTCCCTCTTTAATATCTCAGCAACTACCGCAGCTATCAACTTGAAATTTAGAATAACACTTCGTGCGCCTGTACAGACTTAAAGAAAATATAAAACGTCAAGTGCGAGTCGGACTCGCGCACTAAGTGTTCAGAAAGACCTTGTGTCTTGCCAAATTATCATGATTCTATCTAGGTCAACGGGAAGTAGGCACCTTGTAGGTTTTGGTCTATGGCGAGAATCAAAAATGATTTTTGGTCAACGGGAAGTACCGTTTAATATGTTTTGGTCTATAGCAAGAATCAGAATTTTTTTTTCTGAATAGACTACAAATTTACGATTTCTGGATTTTTCCCTTTATTTGTACTATAAGACCTTGCTTCTTGCCAAATTTTATGATTCTACGTCAACGGGAAGTACTGTATAGGTTTTCGAAAATCAAAATCTCTTTATTTCCATAAATACAATAAATGTACAGTAATAAAAAGTCAAACTATAGAACTAAACACTGACACGGAAATAAAGTGATATTTTTGATTTCTGTCGCTTCGGTATGTGGTTCAGTTTCTTCGTCGCTTCTTTACTTTAGGTAAAGAAGCGACGAAGAAACTGAACTTTAGCCTGTTAGTTGTTATTTTTCGAGTTGGAGCAAAACCCGTCCCAAACTTTTCATCCTCTAGAAAATTTGATATTATATAGTAAGTCTTTTTGCGCAGCAAGGTTTTGACAATTTGTTTGAATTTATTTACTGATAATTTTTGCAACTCACTAGGAGCTTTGTTGTGGTAGCGTATACATTGCCATTTAAAAGATACATTAATTTTGTGTAGCCTAGTTGTGGGCACAGCGAGCTTATGTTTATTTCTGGTATTAAAATTATGTTTGTCGCTTTTTTAAGGGAACCGATTTATATTTCTACTATGAGTTTAGAACAAGTTTTCATAAATATATTGACATGGTACTGTCATCATGTTTATTTCTTTGAATTTATCACGTACGGATTTTCTGGGGCCCATATTTATTGCACAAACAGCCCTCTTCTGCAGCACAAATACGATGTTAATATCTTCAGCGTTCCCCCACAGTAGTATACCATAAGACATCATCATCATCAGCCTATATTAGTCCACTGCTGGACATAGGCCTTCCCTAATGAGCGCCCTGTCTTCAGCTTGCCCATCCAACATCTGCCTGCAGTCTTTCGCAGATAGTCATCCCACCTGGCCGGAGGGCATCCTACACTACGTTTGCCGAGTCGTGGTCTCCACTAAAGAACACGTTTACCCCAGCGGTTGTCGGTCTTCTCGAGATATGGCCGGCCCACTGCCACTTTAGCTTGCGAATTCTTTGAGCTATGTCGATAACTTTGGTTCTCTGTCGGATGTATTCGTTATGAATCCTATTCTTCAGAGAAACTCCAAGCACTATTTCCATAGCTCGCTGAACGACTTTGAAGTGGTGGACCAGCCCTACCGTGAGTGTCCACGTCCATAAGACATCGAATATAATGAAAGTAGCTGACATAAACAAGTCTACAAGTCAGAACTGAGTCTCTTCGATAGCTTATCTATGTGTGGGCCTCATTGAAGTTTATTATCCAAAGTGATTACTAAGAATACGGTACTTTCTACTATTTCTAACGTTTCTCCTATAACGTTTACATCAGCCTTCACTTGTAAATTAATAACCTTATGTCAAATAAATGTAATACATTTTGTTTTGGTTTCGTTTAGCTAAAGATTATTGACACTAAACCAGTGCTCCGTCACTCGCGCTCAGTTTGGAGTTATATACCTACAGTTTTTTACCGCCTCGGAGTGGCACTGTCAAAGGTTGCCGCCGCCGCCGCGCGCGAGCCGCACGCGCGAGCCGCAAGCCGAACGATAAGTTTTGTCTCGCTCGGACATAGCTGAGATTATCTCCGCGCAGGCACAGATAATAATATATAATACTATGCGTAGGTTTGTGTTTTGTAGACTACGAAAATGACTGAAAGGACGTTAGAAATTATTTTACCATAGAGAATTTAGGTACCAGGTCGTTGTATGAAATTACCGTGGACGGAAGAAATCGCTAACCTATAACATATATATATATATTTCTTACGTATGACACATCTGTACATAGGTACCTACTACGTACAGAAAATAATGTCTTGGCACAAAAATATTTAAATTATATCCTAGGATATAAGCAGCTACCTAGCAATAATAATACCTTTTACCTAGCTTACAATGTTCTCTAATAATTAAAATGTATTATTTATTCTTCGTTTGTTTTTGTTCACGGACTTATTTATTAAGCAGGCGGGATACCTAGTTATATTGCATGAGAGAGTTAGGGCACTTAAAGTATAATATCCGCACTTGGACAAAAACTATCGATGGTCAACCCTACCGTCAAGCCAAGGGCCGGCGAGGGAACTGTAGAGGTAGGGGGGCGCGGGTGGCTTTGATCAAGACGCCTCGCTAGCAGCGAGCAGAGCGTTACGAACTTTATTTCTTCTCCCTTAAGACTCAAAGTAGATTGGTTAAATCGAGTAAGTGAGGTATCTGTTACGTTATCTAATCTGTGACTAAACCATTGGACTACTTAAGAGATTGCACTATCTCCATGGTCGAAATTTGTGTTTTGTCGTTTCATTTTAAAAATTAATGAAGTATCGTCAGCAAACAATACAATGTCGTAGAAAACCATTATTGACAAGATGAGGCAGGTCGTTAATATAAACTAAAAATAGGCAAGGACCGAGGATATAACCGCAGGGTTCTATCGGTCCTCGGTACATCCATAGTAACTACAGACCCCGAAGACCGTTTCCCATTGATGTCAACTCTTTGTATTATATCCTATCACTCAAATAAGATTTATGAAGACTCAGAGGTGTTCCTTATTCCATAGTGATATAGTTTCCTGATTAATGTTTCATGGTGTACGCTATAGAACGATTTTGAAAAGTCGCAATTAACGCAAAAAACGCATAAAGCGTCTAGCGACTTCTCCCCAAGCATCAAAATAGGCGATACACCGGCATCCGTAGTTGACCTGCCGCGAGTGAACCCAAAATGCTTACAATACAGCAGGCATTGCCATTGAAATGCCTAAGCAATTGATGTAAAATAAGTTTTTCGGACGGACGACTGACAGACGGACTGACAGACAGACGGACAACAAAGTGATCCTTTTGGGGTTCCTTTTTTCCTTTTGAGGTACGGAACCCTAAAAATGAAAGATATGAAAAACTAGACGATCGCCTCGCGGTTTCACCCGCGTAGTTCCCGTTCCCGTGCGAATTTCGGGATAAAATATATAGCCTATGTCACTCCCTGAAAAGTAAGTTTCCTAACCGTGAAAGAATTTTTCAAATCGGTCCAGTAGTTTCGGAGCCTATTCAATACAAACAAACAAACAAACAAACAATCAAATCTTTCCTCTTTATAATATTAGTATAGATGAAAAAGAAAATTTTCCATAAGGGCGATGTGGTCGCTAAGCGACAAAGTTCCTTTATTTTGATATAAATAGAATAAAAAAATCCATACAAATTGTGATGAATTACCCTCGGCGCGCGTGTTACACTCGTACTTGAAGGATCTTGTTTTTTACAAATGGTCTAAACCTTTAAACAGTAACAAACTTTTAAATACCAAAATAACCACCAAAACATTTAAACAGAGTAAATGCGTAGGAAATAAAAAAAATGCATTGGAAAAGCTTTTTGCCAATTCTGACTTTTTTGGTACTCCAACCTCGGTTGGTTCGATTCAAGTTTTTGATCAGTAGAAACAGGACCAACTGGCATCAAATAAAGTTTTTGTGTAAAATGCTCATTTTTTAGCCACCTGTTATTTTCATTTATAATATGTGAATGGGTATAACAATTTCTCTAAAAATTATAGATAAGTCTTCTAAGACCATTTACCTGCAACAACACTGGATAAGGTACCTCTCCTTACTGCTCCATCCAAAAAAAACACTTTGTACATTAAACAATACTTTTTTATGCTTGTGTTTTGTGTAACAACTGTTGGTGTAACCGCACACAGCAGCATCTCTAAATGAACTTTGATTCTTACCTGATTCAGACATTAGGCTCGTCTCCCAAATCTGGAAAGAAATAACAGAATTTAATAATAAAATAATTAAATAAAAAATGCTGGACAATTCACACAGCATTATCTAGCCCCAAGCTAAGCAGAGCTTGTGTTATGGGTACTAGATAACTTTTATACTTAATACAATACACTACATAGATAGATATCTTTTATTATACATAGAAAACATCCAGAACACCCTGAACAAATATTTACAGATCGTACAAACATTTGTTCGGAGGCGGGAATCGAACTCGCAACCTCCTGCGTCGCAGGCGGACTTTCGCCCGCTGCGCTACAAAGGTCGTCGTCGTAATTAGTTTTATGTCGCAGTAACTAACGCAAAACTCACAATATATCGTCTTTTATGTATTATTTGTACAGAGAAAGGTAGGTATATCACATCACACTAATATTATAAATGCGAAAGTTTGGATGGATGTATAGATGGATGGATGTTTGTTACTTCTTCACGCCAAAACTACTGAACGGATCGGGCTGAAGTACTTTTTATCCCATAAATCAGTTCCCATGGAATAGAAATCACCTTTAAGCGTTTCCATGGAAACAACGCGTGCGAAGCCGCGGGCAGCTGCTAGTCATCTATAATTTTTTTCAATATTCACTTTTAAATGCAGTTTTCGATTCAAAAATTAATTTTGCATCACCTACCAGTACAATCTATCTCAAATTGCAGAAATTGAACGAGTTACACCTTAACGAAATACCACCATC
Organism: Eupithecia subfuscata; assembly: GCA_963564075.1. NCBI lineage: Eukaryota > Metazoa > Arthropoda > Insecta > Lepidoptera > Geometridae > Eupithecia > Eupithecia subfuscata. Next base: position 18,824,401 of record OY751095.1, read on the forward strand.
ATTTCAATGCATAATTTTTTCAGCCAATATCATCTATCTTCACTTTTATACAGTCCAGTCATTGAAGACATAAAGGGGCTTACACTACAAAGGTCAAGAAGAGTTCTAATTTGGCAGAGAGGACTCCTGACAAGTGCAATAAAGATTGCAAACTGATTGCAGAATTCCAAAACCCGCAAGAACTCAAAGTGGTCCTACCAAGGGAATACAATTTCTATGACACATACCACATTCTTAAAAATCCATTTGTTGCTGATTTTTTATTTATTTTACATTTTATTAGGTCATCACTAAAATACACTTCTTCTAATCATGGCTATAATAAAAATGTTGAATTTATATATTTCTATGTTATTGTTTTAAATAAAGTATGACTACCATCTACCCGATGTACAAAATACACTTGCAAGCTTTGAACTGTAATCGCTTCATGGAGGGTTGTTCAAGACTAATTTTTACAATTTGTATGCAGTGAACTATGAGTTGTGTTATATAATTTGAAAGGTAATTTAGTTACCTTTCAATTGATATCAAGAAAATTAATTAAATTTCCTTCCTAAATTTAGGGAATTATTCCTCGCCCACATCATACCCACCCTAGTAAGACCCACCCTCGTATGCCACTGTTTCCGCAAAGCAGCATTATGCGAATCGCTCTCCCGGTCTCCTCCCGGTCTCCTCCCGGTCAGACTCTACATCGACGGTAATTACCACGTAGGTATATTGTGGTTTTGTCTGAGAACAGGACTGACTCCATTGCTCTATCCCAATCTAAGTGATTGCGAGCAAACTGAAGCCGGATTGTCAGTGGGCTGGAGACAATTCGGGTCCCGTGGCTGGCCTTTTTGGGGTAAAGTCTGCTTCTGTGAGTCTTCGTCTGACTGTCCACTCGCACAAAGCCCTCCCTCGAATTTCTCTGAGCTGCTGGACGTCTACGCCGGTCAGGTGTCGATTTCGGAGTGAAGTGGTGACAATAAATCGAACATCTCTTGACGTAGTGCATCGCCGTCGTCCAGATCCTGGTCTCCGGACTAAATCTAGGAACTTTCCTGCTCCCTGAATCTCTTGTACACCTTGGAGAAACCGAATTGGCTTAAGTGAAGCTGTCGGGCGTTACAACGCTGAGACAACCCTTGCTGAATTAGGCTGATGATTTGAGCTGCTTCTGTGGCTGTGGTTTCATTTTTTCTTTAGATCAACTGTTCCCAGTAAAGTAAAACATTGGACTATGACCGATTTCCATAAACACCCTCTTTTTTTAGAGGATTTCAGGACTTCCAAATAATAATGGTGTTTTGTTTGAAATATTTATGTTTTTTGTTTTTACGTTTCATGAAACAAGGTGAATAATTATTGGTTAAGATATCAAGAGTTTGATAGCTAACAAAATTATATAAAAAATTATGTACGACAATCTATACCTAGTTCATTGTACATAAGTTGTAAAAATATTATGTAGATCAACTCATGATGAGAAACGATTCCAGTTTCAAGCTTGCAAATGTATATTCAAATGTATATATGATTTTAAATTATTGTTTGTATTATATTTTTATAAGTATCTTTCACCTCGTGTAAAATTTGTTTAATGTGAAATGAAAGTATGATGATATAGTAAGTATATAATAAAAGATGGTATTGATTACGTACAGTACAGTACGTAACTTATTTGCCACATACTTCAACATTACTAAAAAGCAATAGGTAAATCATCAAAATCAAACAAATTGGGGAGGTTAGGCATTGATACTTACTATATTAAATAAATTCATGTATTTCCTCTTTCCCTCGATAAGAGACTGACTTGGAAAGATCATGTCAAGGCCAAAAGATCAAAATTGGAACATAGGTTTAAGATCCTTTACTGGCTGATTGGGCCCCAGTCTAGTTGATCGATAGAGAACAAACAACTTGTTTACAACTCGATTTAAAACCTGTATGGACCTACGACATACAAATCTGGAGCACAGCCAGCAAATCAAACTTCACCATTATTCACAGAATGCAAAACAAAATCCTACGTTCATTAACCAACTCAACCTGGTTAATTTCTAACAGGGAAATACATGACTACCTGGAGGTCCCTATGGTTGAAGAATTAAAATCACTAAGCTGTCGATACTGTGACCGCCTGAAGCACCACTCCAATTCTCTAGCAAGAGCTCTCGTAGATAACCCGATCAAAACAAAGAGGCTGAAAAGGAGACATATTCTAGATAACCTATTACTAGAAGAAAGAAGGACTGCAGTCCAAATAGTAAATGACAGCAGCGTACTCAACAAATTCGCAGTCCATGACTGATCACGGATGCTTAGACAAATAAAAATATTTCCCCTTCACAAAAGTTTTCTAACATAGTTTAGGTAAGCTTAAATCTATGTGAAACCTTGTGAGAGACTGGAGCCTGCTCTTGGTTTGGAAGTATGCATCCATACCTTTTTGATTTTGACTTTGAATGGGTTCCAAAACAATCGTAATTATTTACTACACTTACCTTCCGAGTATTGGAATTCTATGAACAGTTCACACTATTACAGTACTTAATCACAGTTCATTAGACACGGTGGATGGAGTGGCACAGGACTACCAATTGAGAACCGCGATAAAGAGATAACCGTATCTCAGCAGCTCATGAAAGTCTACACATAGAAACGCCCAAGTATCGTTGTATTGGATGTAATTTCCGCGATTTACTTTTGAACCTTCAAGCCGAATCACCCGGGTGAGTTCAGCGAGGAAAAGAAGAAAACGCCGAAGTAATATTATTCCCGTGATACAAAAGTATTTTTCTTTTGAGCGAACGAAACCAAACCAGTATTGCCACTATACAATTTTGACAAAATGGTAGAAAAGGGTGGAAAAATCAGTAGAAATTGGTAGAATTCCGAAAGAAAAATAGGTAGGTCTACCGATTCTTACCAATTAGGTTTCAGTATGTACTGTTGGGGTTATCTCCTCGTTGAGGGCACTCCAGTTATAGTTAAGTTTGTAGGTAATATAACAACACCAAACCACTATTTAAAGTCTTTAGATTTATTAACAAGTTATACGTTAATTAGGTAATCTGTACTAAATCTGCTGTATGAGCGATATTGGCTCGTACATGCTCCCGAGGGAAAGATATACTTGCGTACCTACTCAGATCACCAAAAGTAAAAGCAATACAGCAATAAGCAAAGTTAAAAGTAAAGTTATAAGTACAAAGTTAAGTTTTTAGTTAAGAAGATCTTAATGTAATTTAAGTTATTTAGGTATTTCACAATCTGAATCTCGTTGGAACCGTTGCTGCCGGCTGAGGGATGTTCTTCAGATGTCCGCCTCTTACTGTAGCGTAGGGTGCAATTTCCTCTAGTTCTATCTCCTCTGTTCTCTCTCGAGTCTTTGCGAAGGTTATAGTTGTACTGGTATTTTTCCTTGTACACGCAGTGAGGTGTTTTCTGAATCGCCATACTATGATTGTGACTACAATTCCTACCACTTGTTAGATATTATAATTTTATTGTTTTTTAGTCTATGCTTAACACTGACATAAAGATGACATTACATGCTTCTTGTTTGACGTTGATGTATTTCATCAAAAAGGTAATTAACATGCTATCTCGCTCGCTCTCTTTTGCCTGCAGCTGTAATGGCGGCTGCATACATATTTTCTCTGTGTTGAACGTAAATAATGTTATTATCACTTAAAATCGTGTAAACCACCTAAATGTATTGTTGTTTATAGTATTCATAAGACAATACAAACGCAATGCATCAATAAGACGACTTTATTTTCAGCCACATCCAACCTCAGGAGAAATCCACCTGCCTACTCAACAGATTATGGGACCAGCTGTGGGCTTTGAACAAAATCATTGAAACGATTTTTACCCAAAAGGATGTCGGCGTCGTCTGAAAGTCGTCGAAGTGATATAATGTATATTAAGTTATAGGGTCAGGCTAAATGCTTTAACGTACGATACCTCTAACTGTTGCTCCAGGAAAAAAAGTTTAAACGACTGTCTGGTATTTGGTAGTGAGCTTCAGTACACAGTTCCTAAATTTGTCAATATTTTGTGTTGCTTCATACATTGCAGTCCAAAATGGGCCCCAAAAATGCGGTTGTAATAAGCGACAAAAAAGTGCTCCGATCGTCACCAAACCCAGCTCAAACGACGCAGTAAAATTTGCTGATTCCAAATATGTTTAAAAGTCTTTATCGCCCAGAGTGTCGCTTAATACAATTAGCCCGGAACCCGTCGAATAAAATTTTGAACGTGGAAAATATGGAAAATAAATTCAAAATCCTCGTAGGCTCTTACCACGGCAACCACCCAAATTGAATATGTGATGCTCACGTAACCACGTTTTTACCTCGACCAGCGCCCAGTATTATTATTTTTTGTAAGTCTGTTTTCCTCGGAATATTCCGGTGATTTATGAAGCTCACGGGCCTAAGCCAAGTGAGTATCTATATCTATCTACCTATAATATAAAAATGAATCGCAAAATGTGTTGGTAAGCGCATAACTCAACAACGCCTGGACCGATTTCGCTAATTCTTTCTTTGTTGTGTTTGTTATTGTCAGGAGAAGGTTCTTATGAAAGAAAAAATAAAGAAAGTTGGAAACATAAATTTCCACGGGGGCGAAGCCGCGGGGCGCAGCTAGTATATATATAAAAATGAAACCCGTTTTCCTTGGTCACGGCATCACGCGTGAACGGCTGGACCGATTTCGCTAATTCTTTTTTTGTTGTGTATGTTATTGTCAGGAGAAGGTTCTTATGAAAGAAAAAGTTAATAAAGTTGGAAACTTAAAATAAAAAATAAAAATAAAGTTGGAGGTAGTCTAGGCCTAGAGGTCGGATCAATTTCAGTGTATATGTCCAGTGTTTGTTTAAGCTCCTCTATCAGTTCCTGGAGCGCTATGTTTGATGTTTGTGTAGGAGGTGGATCAACAGATGTTTCTAGGCCTGAAATGAGTTGTATAGGTGGTGTTTGATTCCTTTGGAGAGTTATATTTGTCTCTGAGGATTGAGAAAAGCAAGGTGTCAGTGTATATGTATCCTCTGCCTGACATGCTGTTAATGAAGGTGTTGCGTCCTCATTTATTTCCTGTTCGCATCGCAATTTTTCAGAAACTTCTAGTTTATGTTTGTTAATTTGTTCTTCTGTTCATCGTTTGTTGCGGGTAATTACTCGCAACTGATCAGCGACTCTTTGAGATGTTACATTTAAGGTTGGGTATTTTATTTTGAATTTATCGAAAAGTTTCTTGCAGTACATCGTCTTATCGGTCTCTAACTTGGTTACATACAAATATGTGCGCATGATGAAAGTATTAATTTCGTCATCCCACTTCATGCGCACTCTAGTTTTGCCAGCCTTGGTGGTCGCGGGTTGGATGACCGAAGCCTCCTGCGAAACATCCTCAACCGGGGTTACTGTTCTACTTCTAAGGTTGTGTGTGAGAGGTGCGACTATTATTATTTTATTATTATTTAGAAGTTTAGTATTTCTCATAGTAACTAGGTATGCATTAGGTACTCAAAACTGCAAGACTACCAGACTTAACGCATTCACTGCTCATCTACCTGCGGGTCGCACCGCCGCCACGCGACACAGGAATCGAGAGGCACGTCTGCGTCTTGGGCCATGAAAATGTTGGCGACTTGGCGTTGTGTGGCTTCACCACTTTCATGGTATAGGTAGGTACACCTATCTTACGCACGGGCACACTATCACTAAGTACCTACCTATCACTTTTCTATTTGATTGTACTTGCGCAGTTTTGTTTCCTTGCTTAAGTTCACAGAACTCAATAACTTTTGCGATCACTCTATCAGGATAGCTTGGGTCTATCCTGGATTATCAGATAAGTAGGCTATAATTCGCTGTGTAGTGTTCGGCAGACCGTGTACACCATTACCATGGTAATTAATTGTGGATAGGTGAAGTGCAGTAGCTTGATGGCTTTTTTATCCCTGAATAGCCGCGCGGCTACTTTAAGAATTTTTGAAATTTTTCCGAAATTTCAACTATTTAGTGATGGGACTTTTTTTTACCAAAGAACACGATTAAGGGGGCATTACAGGGACGCTAAGAGAAACCAGCAATAAAATTATGAAAAGTCTAAGTAGGTACCTACTTTATTTATAAATTTTAAATTGCAACACATTTATTTGTGTACATTAAATAGTTACACATTAAACTATAGTTTGACGTGTTCTTAGATTTAATAAAATAGCCCCCATTTTTTTTTAATCAACCGTTCGAAAACCCCATCATGCCCCGGGGGGAAGAGGGAGTATGGGGTATTGAAAACGGGGCGGTAGAGTGCGTGTAAACAAGTTATTTATTTTCACAGTAAGCCGGTACAGGCATTACTTATAATGTGAATATCTTCAGCGTTGTCGTCATCCACACCGGTACAAGCCGTTTATATGACCTACCAACGTCCACATAGCTAGCAGCCTACCCAGCCCTCAGACGACTTCAGATATGTGTGATTTGCATCAACACAATTTGTAATGGTATCCTCGTCCTCATTTTCTGCCATGGAACTAGGTTTCTGAATTTGTTCTCTTTGCGTTTTTCTTCAACTGCTCTTTTCTGAATCTTATCTACTGTTTTGCTCAAGACAGCATCTACAGCATTTTTCATGTTTTCTACGGACCAATCGCCTTTTGTTGGTTTTTTTTTGTAGGCATGTGCGTACCATTTTAATGAATATACACTTACGAGCTTTAAACTGGAATCGCTTCAAGGGTTGTTCAAGACTAATTTTTACAATTTCTTTGCAGTGAACTATGAGTTAAGTTATGTTTTCCCTTACGCAGGATTTATTGGCGACGATAAATTTTGATTTAATGCACGATAATGTCCGCTGCCACACCGCAGCAGTGACTAGACAGTACCGACAGACGTCTTCCATGTCGGCATTCCCACACTAGACTGGCCAGCCCTTATTCCTGACTTGAACCCAATCTGGCATATGTGGGACGAGCTAAAACAGCGGATACGAGGGAGAAATCCAGCTCATGCAGCTCCGGCGCCGATAGAAGCCGATAAATGCAACTTCGACCTATTGCAATAATTCCCAAAATATAGGTAGCCAATTTAATTAATTTTAAATCTTCTTGATATCACATGAAAGGTAACAAAATTACCTTTCAAATGATATACCACAATCTATAGTTCATTGTACATAAATTGTATAAAAATTGTTTTGATCAACTCGCGCGATGAAGCGATTCCATTTTAAAGCTCGCAAGTGTATATACTTATAGTATATATATTTTATTATTTCTATAACAAAAAATATGATTTCCAAACTAAAAAAGTGGCAAAATTTAGATACCTTACGTAAGTACGGTTTTATGTAAATCTTACGTAAGTAAAACGTAAGATTCCCCCTCCTCCGTTGATAGTCGGGTAAAAATGGTCAAAAGGGGGAATTATTTTCAAAAGAGGGTACTTTCCACCTCTTTTGTACTTAATTCCCCCCTAAACACTCATCAAATGAAAGGTATCGCTTTGTATTTCAAAACCGTGTTTGAAATTTTCCAGGTACTATCTATCATACCGCACCTACTTAACACCGAATTTTGCAGAGCGATCCGTCTGAAATATAAGTACGCACGCAGTACGCTACATAGCGCACTGCGTAACTGACACATGAGTAGATAAACGGATCAGAGAAAAAGCTTCATAATACAACCGCGCGAATCGGTTACACTACTACAAGCACGCGGGGCATGTGTGCGTGACCACTGGCCGCTTGTCGCGTACGCGGTGAGACAGGTAAAAACCAGTTTACGCGGGCACAACCAGTGGACAAATTCAGGGGCGGCAGTGCGATGCGATGCGACGCATGTTGTTTGATTTGTTAGCTGCAAATGTGAATATTTTAATGTGAAAACGTGGTATTATATTATTAATGGTTGTTTATTGTAGGTACTGTGTGTATGAATAATACTAGAAAAAATATAAGTACCTACTTCAACTGTCCCAAGGAGTAAGTATAATATGAAAGTAGGTAAATATTTGATTATTACCTTTTAAAGTAAGTACCTACCTTTATCTTATTGTATGATCCTTTTCTTAATAAGAAGAGGTGTGTTTTTACTTTTGTTATTAGATAAGGCTTTTACTAAATATTTGTAGGTAGGTAGGTATTTGGTGGGTTGGTTTGTAGTACCTACCTACTGTACCTATGTGTGTTTAGTTCAAATACCTATGGCAAGTCATGTCTCAACCAAACTGACAACCAAGTCTGATTGACATCGGGACGTGGTTTACATCTTAACCACGTCCCGATGTCTGATTGAGCTGAAATTTTTTAGACCGTAACTTACTTAATATCGTCGTTGTGGTGCGAGAAGTCATTAAGTGCAATAAGCTAGTTGCGAGATAATCGCGATCAAAGTTTTTTTGTTCTTGAAATACATGAAATACAATGGTGTAACTCATTATGGCTTATAGGTACAGTCATTTTGGCCAAAATTGTTACTAAATGACTTCTCGCATGACAATGACGATATGTTAGATTCAGAATCTACCACACCATTAACAGAAACAATAAATTATTGAAAGAAAAAACTATAAAAAGAAAATGGTTAGAGTACCTAGTACTTACCTAAGTAATTTGTAAAGTATTCTATCTTAATGAATACCTAGGTAATAAGACTATTTATCAAATGTTTTATTTCATTTGTCTTCACCTATTGTGACAACCCTACCAAAATATGTAACAAGCACAGAAATCTGAATAACAAGTCATTCAGATTTCTGTGGTAACAAGCTTTGTCTTTGTTCCGTTTATCTACTCATGTGGTAGGTACTTACTGATCAAGTGAGAGACCAAGGCTTTACAAGTAAAGGTGTAGTAAGTAGGTATTTAGACAAGCGAAAATATGGGTAGGTACCTATCGTAGGTATCGTTTTCGGGTACCTACTTAGCTCAAACTCGTAGAATAAGAAAAAGATGTCCATTTCAAAATTCAAGATGGCTGAATTTTTTTATGGCGATCTTCACTCGGATATCGATTTCGACTAGATCAAAGACGTAAGTTACGAAAAGGGCAATAAAATAAAAAAAACAATGTACCTACCTACACAACACAGCCGCTGCGAGCGGCTTGCAGCCCACGCACACTAAACTACTGTAGTCCATACTAATATCACTAATAACTCTTTTAAGGAAAGATTTGATTGTTTGTTTGGTTCTTTGTATTAAATAAACTCCGAAACTACTGTACAGTAACCCAAACTAAAATTTACCCGGAGCAAATACAGAGTAGGTATTTTTACTCTGTATTTGCTCCATGCTCCGCACAGAGCTCACAGGATACCTACAATCCATTAACAGATGGATTGAGCTCAAAGCTCAAAAACCCTTTGAGCGTCCCGTTATTGCATTTCACTGGAATCAGAGCACTGTCGGAAATAAAATAATTCTAGGAACTTTGTGACGCATGTCCGTCGTATATCTAGCCAGAGTTGGCGAGAGAGTTCTTTGGTTATTATAATTGCGCATGTCACTGTAAAATGGTTAGAACCGTCAGTTTATAATACAATTAGTCACTTTCTAAACTAATGGTATAATGGTAGAAGAGGTTTTTTAATATTCCATAAATTAACGAAACAGGCGGGATTTCAACCCGAATCTTTTACACCATAAAACTAATTAATCATAAAAACTTTCTCGGTTTAATGTCAGCAGGGCAGTAATAGGTAAGTACTTACTACGATACCTACTATACTTACGATGTAACGCATCAAAACGAATTAGTTTATATCTATAATCGAGTTATTCGCAAGGTCAATCAATATTTTGCGTATAAGCTGCGCCGGTAGAAACAGCTTAGGTGTATTAACTTGTTAGTTCACCTATAAACTCACGGTTCTTTCAATCTTACGTTGACGCAAACAGATTTCAGTAATCAGCATCACGTTAGCGTAGTTACTTAAATGAAAAAAGAAAAATCGATCGCACCAGCTTTAGATAACGGGCCAACTTTCTAGGCATTTCATAACAGGCAGATAGGTAGGTACCACCTGTATTCGATCCGAAATATGATTTCTTTTTGCTTGCATTTTAATAAAACCTGAATTCGTTGAATCAGCCCTTTGACATAGTACCTACCTATAGTATTTCAAAAAATTCTACCTCGAATATTGCACGTAATTTGAAACGAGAATATAACGTGAACGAAATAAATGTGTTTTTTCCGCATTTATATATTCTGCGCTTGTTGATGAATACCACAATCGAACAAGTAGTTTGCCGCAAATCAGGAACATTTCTAAGAGCATGCATTATCATTGAAAATTATGCGTTGGTCACTCTTCTCCTCGTCATTATTTTTTTAAATTTTAACTCGTCAGATAAAACTCTGTTTTTTTCTCTTTTCATTTTGGCCTGTTTCCACTAGTCGAAAAATTTTGGCGTTTACGTTATAGCTTTTAGGTTTGTTTGCTTGCCGTTTTGGCCAACAGCCACTCTTCATTCTAAAAAACATTAAAATAAATTAGTAGGTACTCTATTTTTACATGTCGTACTTTTTTTTAACCCCCGTACCAGGTAAATATTTACTATATTTGCTCGAAAAAAAGGTGGCAACCCTAATTATCAAGCCCCTTGCCTCTGCGGGTTCGTTCGGTGCAGACTAGACGTGTCGAATCTGAAGTTGGTAGGTAGGTACTTATGAATTATAAATTTACAATTAGGGGGAGGATTCCCGGATTTCGGGATTTTTACTGTCCGTAGCTCAATAACTATAAGGCCTATAGTTTTGAAGTTCATACATTATTATAGTTGAGGATATTTTTAGTGCACCACTAGACAAAAACACGATTGGTGATATTTCACCCGATAGAAAAAAATTACTAAGTTACCTCTAAATGGCCGGCATGTAGACGGGCGAGTTTAGTACAGTCCATTAAGTTTGCATACAGCGGCCGCGTAGGTACTCTTGTTTTAGTGTAAAAATGAAGTGGTCTGATAAATGATAATACTACCTTTGCATTTGTCCAAGAATATCTTAAACATGATGGTCTACTCATTTCCATGAATATTTCATTTTCAAAATTGTGTACAAGTATAGACACTATTTCGCTTATTAGGTACATTATTATACTAGCGGCCCGTCCCGGCTTCGCACGCGTGGACATTTATTTTTACAAATTTTGGGATAAACGTAGAGTAAATGTTTCTAATATTTCTGTGACAGGACATTTTATACTTTTATCCGACTGCCCCGTTGGTATAGCGGTCGCGTGTTCAACCGCTGTTAATAATGGTCTCGGGTTCAAATCCCGGGTCGGCCCAAGATTTGTGTTATTGGGTCTTTTCTAGCAAATAATATTCACAGTAGCAGCCCGGAGTAAGGAAATGGGCGATGATATAGGGCTTAACGTGCACGTTAAGCCGTTGGTCCTGCGCTTGACCTCTCCCCGGTCGTGCCCGCCGGTGGATATCCCTTAGTCGCCTCTTACGACACCCGCGGGAAGTGTTGGGGTGGTGCAAATTCTAAGCCGGCACCACACAGCAGCGCACACACTTGTGCACTATAATATGTCCTGCGCATCTGGCTAGTCTCCGATGAGACTGGCCGCCGCCGTGGTCGAAATTCGGCTAGGAGGACATAATCTATATCTATACTAATATTATAAAAAGGAAAGATTTGTTTGTTTGTTTGTATTGAATAGGCTCCGAAACTACTGGACCGATTTGAAAAATTCTTTCACCGTTATGAAGCTTACTTTTCAGGAAGTGACATAGGCTGTATTTAATCCCTGAATTCCCACGGGAACGGGAACTACGCGGGTGAAACCGCGAGGCGATCGTCTAGTTATTATTATTTTTAACCACCTCCCTCGCTGCGTTGCCCGCTGCGCTGCACGGGCGCACCGTCATTTTTCTATTAGTATTTTGTTTAAATTGACATTTTTAAATTTGTAATATCTTTTGAATGGAATGTTCGATTTGAATAATTTCAAAAGTAATCGAAAGGAATTTAAATAGTCTTCATTATGAAATTATTTGTTTGGATAAGGATTAATACAAAGGTATGAATAACATGGTCAGACTTCGGTCAGTATTTCTATCAACTTTTAAAATGAGAAAAAAGTAGTTATACTGACATAACTACAATAGTTGGACATATGGTATCGCGAAGTTTTTTGTAATTAATGAATGTCCTTTAATATCGTAGAACATTTTTTTGTTCTATTATCAATAGTTTCCGCAGCGCATGCGATGATGGACAATTTGTGGCTATTTTTTCCACCTTGGGTTACATTATTTAAGTTTTAGTACGGATCCTAATTTTTTCAAGTAAGAAATACTTATAGCCTATGTTACTCAGGAATATTGTAGCATTCTAATGGTGAAAGAATTTTTGAAATCCGTCCAGTAGTTTTTGAGTTTATTCGTTACAAACATACAAAAATACAAATCTTTCCTCTTTATAATATTAGTATAGATTATTATGCACTTAAATGTTTTTTAAACAATTTCACGTCCATTTTCTGGATTAAAACTACTTTTTCGGAAGAAGTCGATTAAAACAACCGTTAACGCAGTCGCGTAGACGAGTCGGTCTTCTTCTCGGAACCGCAACTTATGACTACTAGTAGTAGTACTACTAGTCCAAACGGGGTTACTAGACTAACCCCGTTTGGACGCTACTTCCTACTTACTGTTTACTACTTATGTGACTAATTTCTTACTCGCTACTGTACTTATTGAAGTGTAAATCGGCCTTAAGGCGAATAGTAGGGTGGATAGTGGCGCCACTACATATTTAATTTTATAATTACCTTATATATACAAAGGAATTATCAAAAAATCGGACCGCGCGTAGACGATATCTATCATAAGCTTTTTTTAAATGTATCTTTAATAGTTTTGTTTTGTGTTATTTAATCAAAAACCTTGTTTGGAGAGCTTGGTGGCCACATTAAGACACATTTAAAAAAAGCTTATGATAGATATCGTCTACGCGCGCTCCGATCTTTTGATAATTCATAACGTAATTATAAAATTAAATATGTAGTGGCGCCACTATCCACCCTACTATTCGCCTTAAGAGTCGGCCTACGGGCTACGAAGCAGAAACGCACGGCGGCGCTTTGCTACGGTTACGGACCGAGCGCTACGAGCTACGAGGAGAATTCGCCTAGGTATCTATTAAATCTAGCTACGAAACGCCTTGCTTTTAACAGTACTTATAGATGAATATCCAGCGGTCACCACTATTTAAAGATAATCTTCTTATATTCTTACGGTACCACCGCTTGTAAAATAAACGAGTAGTTAAATATAAACACTCCAGAAACGAGTAAAGACCCAGTGTCTCTATTATTAATAAATGCCAAAAACGGTAGTTATAGGTTTGGTGTGCATGTGATTTCCTTGGAAATTTCAAAATATTCGAGCATAGACGGCGGGTAACCTTTGATTGATTTAGAAGTTTGATTTCAGATCACGGAACCCTGAAAATCAAAAATAATATTTTTGATTTTCAGGGTTCCGTTTTCCGTTTTCCGGGATATATTATATCCAAATACCCAAGAAGAGATAAACCATTCTAAAAATGCACGCCCCTCCAAAAAACATGATACACTCTGCGTGCATTTGTAGAATGGTTATCTCTACCAAGAGTCTCACAATCTTCTCAAGTTAGTCTTATGACATTATGAAAAGCAGGAATTAGAGAAAGCCAAAGACAGTAAAAAGATACTTTGGGAAGTTTTAAAAGTAAGTAGTGAATGGACTAGTTGAGCTACCTGTAGATTGTTTGCAATAGTCTGCAGTTAGCTCAATTGTAAATAATAATAATAATAATAAATTCTTTATTGCACAAAAACATACGTACTTACAATACAAAACTTATAAGCAGATATTGACAATATAAGAAAAGGGAAACATAAGTGAACTTAAAAAGATAACCACCAGCTGGGACATCCTCATATCGCAATGATAAGGACCCTCTTGGCTGGTGAACTCAGAAGAAAATTTGAGGTAGATAAAAGTTGCAAATAAGTGATGCATGACTTGCTCCTGACTTCTACCCCCCGTGCTAGTTTAAAAACTGTGTTACGGCAGACTAGGATCGTCGCTCGCAGTGCCCAGCATAAGTTGCGACGTGAATTGGTATAGCGCAGAGCGCTCTCGAGTTCACGCAATAGTGGTGTGGTCTACGTTGCGGTAGTCTTAGTATAGTATAGTCTACAAAAACAACAATACTAGTTCTAATTTGTTACTTTTGTTTGATTGTAATTTTCTTTGTATAAATCACATCTAATTTAACGAACTTTGAGGAACTGGTGACAGTAACACAGGTATTAAAACATATTAGGTACTTACCTATTCATTTTTTATTATTTTGCTTAATATAAATTTATATGTTTATAGTATTATTACCAAATGCTCCAAAAGTGTAATTAAATCGCAATAATAACCCCTCAAGTGGCACGCTCTGCGCCCCGCTACCCCCGTTGAGATTTAGTGTGGCAGACAGTGTCAAGGTCTACGACGGTCGACGACCGACTCGTCAAAAAATCAATTATGGTTCAAAGGTTCCAAAAGTACGCGTGAATCGAAGTTTGTTCATCATTATTATCACATAGCACGTTGGCCGCGTCGGTCTCGGTCCATCGAGTCGAATGAATGTAACAGCGAGCGATCGGAGCTGTGTGGATCTGGGCTTCGATTCGTGTTCGATCGATCGACAGATCCGGATCCATTTACGAGTAAACGAGTAGCTGCTTAGCTTGGGACTAGTTATTGCTGTGTGAACTGTCCAGCATTATTTATTTTATTCATTACTAAATCGAAATATACCCAATTATTTGTACTTTTGTATTAAAAAATAATTAAATATATACCTTAAGCTAGCATTTATCACAGATTAGATCCAACTAACAAGCATGTCATCACCTAAGGAAAAGCATTGCTATGTTTTTATTAGTCATAGATTCGTTAGATCCACCGAAACAAACGTGTCCTACAAACAGACAGATTCAATAGACATGTAGGAACTGTTAATAAAAGCGGATCCTAACCGATCCGCTAGATCCTAGATCCACTGAAACGAACTAATCCATTGGACATGTAGGAAGCGAAACTGCAGGCGGATCCAAACGACTCCACTCCACTTTGCAAAATGCAAAAAATATTAACAACTGCAAAAAAATGAGTTTCATTGAATGTTATTTTCCAATAAAGCGGAGCGGAAGCAGGCAGCAAATTAAGCCCCGTTTCTCGTCGTATCCCACGAATAAGATTACAGTCGCCAATGTGACCTTCTATTTTTATTGCATTTTTGGAATCTCCATTATCATTTGCATCATACCAGTTCGAAAAAAGTTAATTAATAATGAATATAACTAGTAGTTCTACGAACAGTAGACGTCGCGAACACTAACTTTTTTCAACAATTAATTTATTTATTAATGCACTAAAGTAATTTAAAACGGGATATTTTGGTAGGTAGGTTATAAAAATAATATAGGTTATAAACCCTTATAAGTAGGTAGGTACCTAAATATTGGTTTACGCTAGTGTGGTGTGCATTGTATTTAAGAAGGAAATGTTGCACAAACACATCAACCATTATACCAATTGTCCATACAAAGTACCTAAGTTACGTTCCTCAGCAAAGCTCGAAATTCTGTACCTAGGTATCAATAGATGGCGTTGATCCATCAGCGCAAAGTTGTTGTTATAATTTAACCGACGACGACGGTGTATGCGGCCGCGCTATTTCATATAACTTTCGAAGTGTTACAAAGATGTTCTAATAGGTGGCGCTGTACTGTAAATGCTCTCTTGCATATTACTGCATTTTGCGGAGCTATTCTGCTCGTCATGCCGAAAATCCTCATCCGATCTGTACCAAATTTTTATAAGAACAGTTTAAAGTTATTACCTTTCAATTAAAAATACAATCATCAAAATCAGATCTCTTAAAGCGGAGATATTCTAAAGCCGCCTTTTTGCCTTATTGTGGAAGAAGTACGCCTTTAATCAAAAAATCCCGACGACAATAAAATTCTATAAAATCAAAGAATCTGTACCCAAAGTTTCGTACCGATCGGTTGTAAAATACGACCTGTAGAGGAGTACGGACATACTGACAAAAACGCTATTTTGGCCAGACCTGAAACGAAAACTTTCATTCACTACGTTCACGACGTCAAAAATGTTATGAACTTTGACAAGTCAGCGGTAGTAGTTGTACGAACAGTTGTCCCGAGACGGCAATTAAATCCGCAACATCCTGCTTCGCAGGCAGAGATCGTAGATTGGGTGCTGGGCAAGCTAAATCCATCTAATATCGTCCAGGTAGTAAAGCGTTCTGTGCAGCATGAGTAAACAGTTTCTGACGCTAATTAACAAGGTCCCAAACGAAATTCTTGAAGGAAAGTAAAATATTCTTAGTATTTTTGTAATTGTCCCTAATATTTCATCGAATTAGCTTACAAAGGCGATTGTTACCATCTCAGTTGACGTCGTGAAGCGAAATCGTAGTGGAAAACGGTTACAAAGGCGCTCAAAATAGCGTCTAATTATTGTGTACATTTTATATTTCTTATGTGTAAGAGACACAATGGGACCTAAGCAGGACGTGGGCATGGGTACTGAGAGTAGAAGTGGCTTCTAAAACCTAACTAAGTTTTAACAGAAAAATGCAATAACTTATGTTTTTAATTATGTACATATTTATAATAATACTAGCTGCGCCCCGCGGCTTCGCCCCCGTGGAAATTTATGTTTCCAACTTTCTTAATTTTTTCTTTCCTATGAACCTTCTCCTGACAATAACAAACACAACAAAGAAAGAATTAGCGAAATCGGTCCAGGCGTTGTTGAGTTATGCGCTTACCAACACATTTTGCGATTCATTTTTATATTATAGACTAGCTGCGCCCCGCGGCTTCGCCCCCGTGGAAATTTATGTTTCCAACTTTCTTCATTTTTTCTTTCATAAGAACCTTCTCCTGACAATAACAAACACAACAAAGAAAGAATTAGCGAAATCGGTCCAGCCGTTCACGCGTGATGCCGTGACAACGCGAAACGGGTTTCATTTTTATATATATAGATTACACACCTATGTGGGAATGTAGTATGTACTGTTAAAGTAGGTATTAAAATTATGTCCTAATACGCTTTTTTGGTGGGAATTGAAGGTTTTATTTATATGGGAGCTGACTCTATTTTGGTGTAGTCTTTGCTCATGGTGACGCCGGTTGTATTGAAAACAACGAACAAATGACAAAATGGTCTAGTTCGACATGGATGCGATTGGTTAAGTATGACTTAAACGAGTTGTGCGTTACTCCTAGTATAGGAACCTATTCCATTTGATTTCTCTATAAAGTATATTATACCATACCCACGACTTCATTCGCGATTGCCATACGTGCCGACTGATTAGGTATTCACATTTGACCACAGTTACTCTCAAACAACGCTGAGCAAAAAAAAATTCAATGAGCAGAATTGGACCAGTTAAGAACCTACACTTTTAATATCCAACTAATATTATAAATGCGAAAGCTTGTGAAATGTGAAATTTTTGTTTGGTACCTACGAGTTGGATCTCCAAAACTACTGAACAGATCAAGAAGAAATTTGGCATTCACTTACATACAACGCAGCCTAACTTAAACAGTAGGCTAGTATACCGAAATTAAGCGTGCGAAGCCGCGGGCAGAAGCTAGTATAATAAGACCTGTTAAATTGTGTACCTATAAATCGTGTAGATAAAGAATCTGATTGAAAAACAAAATATAATGTACGCGGGATAGCATGCTATCACACTGTCATCTTTAATCTCATTAATTAAATACTAGCTTCTGCCCGCGGCTTCGCACGCGTATTTTCGATATAATAAGTAGCCTATTATCTAAGTTAGGCTTTGCTCTAAACGTACGCCAAATTTCATCTTGATCTGTTCAGTAGTTTTTGAAATCCTAGGTAACAAAAATTCAGATTTCACAAACTTTATATATTTTAGCTTTATAATAATTAGTAGGATACGGCTTTTAGCTTTTATCTGTAGACTGTTTGCAACAGTCGGCAGTTAGCTCAATTGTTTCAATTGTAAATACTAGTATAATTTTCTTTGTGAATAAATTCTTTTAGCTACGACTCGGCCAATGTCATAAACTGCGAAAACAAATTATGATCAGTTTCGCTTCTATGACAGTGATATCGTCACAGACACGTTTTTGTATTATGCTTTAGATGAAAGAAATAATAATGAATACAGATGGCATGACGCGCGTCAAAGGGCCAAGTTATTTTAATATTCCGTTCAAATAAGTACCTACATATAATATACAAGTTTATAGGTACCTACCTATTTGAACGGAATGATAAGAATTCCGTTTAAATAGCATCGTGCGCACTTTTTGTAGTTTCTGTAGTTTCATTGACGACCGAGATGTGGCGCGGCGGGCGAAGGTCCGCCTGCGGCGCAGGAGGTTGCGGGTTCGATTCCCGCCTTGGGACAAATGTTTGTACGATCTACAAAAATGTATTCCGGGTGTTTTGGTCGTTGCTATGTATAATAAAAAACAATATCTGTGTAATGTATTATAATTATTTATATCAGTCATCTAGTAACACAAGCTCTGCTTAGCTTGGGGCTAGATGATGCTGTGTGTATTGTCCAGCATTATTTATTTATTTATTAATCTAAGGATTCTATTCTGCGACGATACCATTGTCATAGTGAAGCTATTGTATAGCAGAATTCTGCCCCTGGTTGGCTGGACCATCCAATTTTTAGGTAGTAATAAATCTCTTCTCTTTCTTGATAAATTCTCACTTTATCATGCATCTATTTTTAAATTGGTGCAAGCTGGAAGTAAGGAATAATGACTTGGAATACTTTTAAAGTTTAATTCTCTTTGTCTTTGAAATAGAGAATCAAACGTTCGAGATCCGAGAGAATTCCGTGAGTCCGTGAGTCCGTGAGTCCTACTAATATTATAAATACGAAAGTTTGTAAATGTGAAATTTTTGTTACCTAGGATCTCCAAAACTGATGATATTTGGCATACACTTAAATAGTAGCCTAACATAAACAATAGGCTACTTATTAATCTTATTATACCGAAAATACGCGTGCGGGCAGAAGCTAGTACTTAATGAAATAAATAATGCTTGACAATTCACACAACATCATAATATGATTTTGTGTGAATTGTCAATCATTATTATTTGGGCTATCATAGCCCCAAGCTAAGCAGAGCTTTTGATAGACCTCTATGCTATTACACAGATCGGCAAACATTGTTAATTAAGGACGCTCTGCGACGAGGTATGATGACGATTTGCATGCAGAATATGCTGGATGCGGCAAGCTAAAGACAGTGCGATCATTAGGGGAGGCCTATGATCAGCAGTGGACTACCTATATGCAATTATATTACACAGATCGGCAAACGTTGTTTAGGAGCAAGTCATTATACTTTTTAAAAAGATAATCAAGTTTTTAACTCAGTACAAACATCTCATCTAGACGAATCAAATAAAACTCACACACATTGGTGTAAACAAAATGAATACCTACCTATAAAAAAAAGGTAGCACTCCGGGAGTGCCGGCAGAAGTGAAAACTTACATCTTACGATCTTACGCTTTTTCGATCAGCATCACGTGACCCTGACGCGAGTTTGAAAGTTTTTACCCAAAGGTACAAAAAAAGTGCTCAGCGCCGCTAAAGAAGTTTTCACTTCAAAAATAATAATACCCTTTAAAAAAAGTTCCCGGTATAATATTAATAGAGTCAATTGGACTCGCATAATATAACTCGAGTACCGGAATCGAGTCCGGCGTACTCGAATCATAATAAATTGGTATTCGAGTAGGCGACTCGTAAACAGGAATCGATTCTGACTCGAGTCAAGCCGTACTCGGCACATCGGTAATTGCACCTATTGGATCAGAATAGAGGCGCATTGCTACTACGCAGAACAAAAATATGCATTCAAATATGGGCCATAACTCGTTACGTTTAGATGCATTTTATATTGACGGCATCAGGTGACAGACAGTTCGCGGGCCACTAGTTTGGCGCCGGGTCCATAAGGACGTAATTACAAATTTGACTCGCTCAAATTTCATTTTATACCCTGATATCTATACAGTAGCGATTCCTGGTTCATTAAATGGTACCTAAAAGCCATTGAAATTTGTAATTACGTCCATATAGATACTATGCCAAAATGCACTGACGGTCCGTCCAAAGAAACAAAGGTGCAATAGGTATAGTATTATTATAATATCTGTGGCATTAGCAAATATACATATTAAGGGCCCATACTACCTCGTTATTGTGTGAAGAGGATAGGCATAGGATTTCGCGTTCACAGGAGCGGGACAGAGCAAAGCGGCGTAAGCCCAAAAATCGAAAAATTTTTTAGTAGTTATTTGCTCCCCACAAACATTAGAATAGTTAATTGAAAAAAAGGCAACATATAAAATGTTCTTTATGCTTAGTTAAATTACCATGCTTAATCTCAAGATCGTATCATCTGTGTTTATTGAGAAATTAGGGTTTTAGTAAAAATTAGAGGTAACTTTGATTTTTTTATATAGAGAAAATTTTATGGAATCGTGTTTCCGAAAATTTGATCGATAGAATAAGTCCTGAACTTTACTATATATAAATTTCAAAGTTAAATATTCAGTAGTTTGGAAGATATGGAGGTCCGATGGAGTTGAAAATAAGCAATTTGAGGTTGTATACGCCCACATCCACTATCCTTGCATTGTAATAACTTAACTTTAAGTAATAACTTTTTCGCGAATTTTACAAACTCGTAAAACAAAAGTCGTTCAGTTTGGTGAGTGCTATTTGGGGTTTTCAGCTTAGTACACTATTCCTTTATCAACCTGTATACATATAAGTGAAGTCAGTAGGTATTAAAAGATATTAGCGTATAAAATGTTATGTTGTAATATGTTATTATTAAGGGAAGTGTTAAGTTAATTATAATTAAATTACCTACTTACACCTATGTTTTCTTATTGTAAGTAGCGATAATACTTCCTAGAAATTCATAAGAAGGTATAGTTACATAATATTATATCCCAACTGTAACACGGATGAATAGCGGAGCAACATGGACCCCAGGTGGTGGCAAAATGGTGCTTCTTGTGCACAAAGTGTACCTAGTAGTACACTTCAAAAAAATTGTCCTAGGTATTTTATTTATAAAAATACGGTACGTATTAAAATTTCGAGTTGTTTGAGTTACGTCAAATATTTGTCCATTGCAGTTTCCGTCACATTACTTTTCAAACCTTGCACATCAAGTCCTTGAAATATTATAAATAAATAAATTAATAAATAAATAAATAATTTAAATTATAGTGTAATGATCATTTCAACATTTGCTCTATAAGTAAAATGCACATTCTATAGCTAGAGCATTTCATCGCAGATACATTCATGGCATTTGCTCATTTTGTCGTTAGGAAAGTTGAAAGTTGAAGCTTGTTCGGGAAGCCATTTTGCCAATGTAAAATGTATTTAAACGTATAAGTTTAATCCCATATTTGAATTGTATGTGCGTTGGATTAATGTGCGCAGAGCTAGACCGGAAGATTATGAAAGAAGAGAATCAAACAATAAGTACCAGCCATACCTTAATTCCTTTGCAGTATAATTAACTTTTCAAAATTCACAAGCTGTATTTTGTGAGCTTATGGAAATAAACGTTATTCAATTTAAATTTAAAATCTAAATGCATATAATATGCGGTTGTTTGTTTTTCCAGTAGGTATCTACGTAATAGAATAATTTTACATCCTACAAATAATTGCCATACAGCGTGGCAATGCAGCCAGCGTCTTGGGGACGCTTCCGACTGGTATTGATATGGATCAGTTGAGCTACCTGTAGACTGTTTGCAACAGTCTGCAGTTAACTCAATTGTAAATAGATACTACTATAATTTTCTTTGTGAATAAAGGCTATTCTATAGTAATAATAAATAAAAAAATCTGGATAATTCTCTCTCACAGCACTATCCTAGCCCCAAGCCAAGCAGAGCTTGTGATATTGGTATTTATATACTTCATACAATACACTATACAACTCAGTTTTATTTTCAGGGCCGCTGAGGAGGGGAAGTCTCACTCAAGCCGTGTAAGCGTTATCAAATAGTAGGTACTTCTATCTCCGAAGATTGCAGAGCGATTCATCTAAAATGTATCTAGCTAGAGTTTAGAACCGTAGGTATTAGAAGTTTGTAAAACGAACTGTTGTTGAAAAATGGTCAAAAAAGGTGGAACTATTTTCAAGGGGGGGGGGGACCTCAGCGAGTGGGGTATCAAATGAAAGGTAAGTAACAATTTGTACATTTCAAAACAGTTGTTGTATTTTATTATACATAGAGAACATCCAGAACACCCGGAACAAATATCTGCAGATTGTACAAACACTTGTCCCGAGGCGGGAATCGAACCCGCAACCTCATGCGTCGCAGGCGGACCTTCGCCCGTTGCGGCACAGAGGTCGTCAACTAACGTCGTCATAACCCAGTCAGATATATTTCTGATAATCTAACTGGTAAAGAGAGTTTAGAACCGAATAGATACACATGAATCGTTTCCGGATTGGGTTACTTCCAGGATTTATGACTGCTCGGCGTTTAGTTACTATAATAGGTAGGTACTGTTGTACCTGTACATAGAAAACATC
Organism: Eupithecia subfuscata; assembly: GCA_963564075.1. Lineage (NCBI taxonomy): Eukaryota > Metazoa > Arthropoda > Insecta > Lepidoptera > Geometridae > Eupithecia > Eupithecia subfuscata. Next base: position 18,847,115 of record OY751095.1, read on the forward strand.
CAGAACGCCCTGGACAAATGTCTGCAGATCGTACAAACATTTCTGAGGCGGGAATCGAACCCGCAACCTCCTGCGTCGCAGGCAGACATGCCCGCTGTGCCATAGAGGTCGTCATAGGTCGAAATAGTCCGAACAAAGCCTAAACATTTCGTTTGGATAGGTGAGCCCGTTCTTGTTGAGTTATAAAATTACAACGAAAAGTGGCATTGATTTGATTTTATATATTATTGATGATTACCTGGAAATACACTACATCGATACTTTAGTACCTAATTGTTATATTTTGATTGGCCACGGTAAAAATAATTCACTTTGGAACAATGATCCTCTGACCTACTCTTCAGCGATACTAAAATAGAGTTTGATAGCTTTTCTTCATCGGTCAATGAATTATTGTGTGAATTTAATAATTCACATGTTCTCAAATTATTTCATTAATCATTAATTCAAAATAATTCAAAGCAACGGTAAATCGACAAACGGCCGACAAACTGCGTTGCTTTGAATTATTTTGAAATATTTTCTCGTGTCTAAAGTTTGGAATTTCAGCACAACAGAATTTCAGCACAAGATTTGACGGCTGTGATCAAAGTGCTTTATTAAAACGCAAACCTTCGCCTTTAAAATATTAGTAGGATGTTGTTTTCGATTCGGTATTTCTTATAAATAGAAAAAACATCAGCTCTAAGTGAGCAGACTCTGCCAATATGAATGACATTATTAAATGATATAGGTGTTCAGCCAACGACGCACATCGCTGATTTTATTGATGACTGAGGTGTTAAAAAATGTCAAAATTATTATTTGTTCTCAAAGAAGAAAAAATCTAAAACATGTAACTTGGAACTTTCGACGCCGCACTGTGACAAAAAACGTTCACGAGCGCGTTGGAAGATTTGTTTAAGACGCTGGATTAATTTTGAGAAGGAGGCCAAGAGGAGGATCCAGCTAGGCTGGGCAGCTTTTGGGAAACTACGTCGAGTCTTCTCGTCATATCGCAATGCTTGAAAACTAAAGTTTTCAATCATCGCGTCCTACCCGTCATGACCTACGGAGCTGAGATGTGGACACTCACGGTAGGGCTGGTCCACCTGTTCAAAGTCGCTCAGCGGGCTATGGAAAGAGCTATGCTCGGAGTCTCTCTGAAGGATATAATTCGTAACGACTACATCCGACAGAGAACCAAAGTTATCGACATAGCTCAAAGAATTAGCAAGCTGAAGTGGGAGTGGGCCGGCCATATTTCGCGAAGAACCGACAACCGCTGTGGTAAACGTATTTTTGAGTGCAGACCACGACTCGGCAAACGTAGTGTAGGACGCCCTCCGGCCAGGTGGGATGACGATCTGCGAAAGACTGCAGGCAGATGCTGGATGCGGCAAGCTGAAGACAGGACGCTATGTCGCTCATTAGGGGAGGCCTATGTTCATCAGTGGATAGGCTGATGATGATGATGACTGTGGTAAAATACCTATCAAGAGATAGGTAGCTCAACCGATCCCGATCAATGAAATCGTGATCATTCTAATAGGATTTCTGTCTCTATTATGTACCTAACTCAATCAGTGCAGCTTGTTAGAATTAGCCTTACTGCCTGACTGGGTCCAATCCAGTATAGTTGCTGGACCGTTAAGCCTTTGACCCTTTGATCATTCTAATCCCGCCGCACTTTGTAGGTACACAACAGTGCATATACGTACCCGTCGATCGTTAGGTTGTCGCTAATTGGTGAAGGTGGCATGGCATAGGGTTAAGTGTGAGAGATAACCTCCCTTTGAGGTCGTCGCACAGCTTCAGCAATAAATCAAATCAAAAACTCTTTATTTCCTTAAATACAATAAGTGTACACTTAGAAAAGGTCAAATTATAAAACTAAACACTGACACGGAAATAAAGTGATAATTTTGATTTCACAAAATAATAATTATAAATTGAGGACACATGAATATGTAAAGACTTAGCAACCGAATTTAATAAAAATAGGCACCTACCCACTAATACTACACTCGCCTTAGTAACAATGATGTCACCGCCCACCCAGGGCGGGGGCTGCAAACCTACGCGTTTCTGCGCTGCCGTGGTGAGGACCAGGAACACAGGCTGTTGTTACCTCCTTTGTACCTAACAAAGGAGGTAACAACAGCCTGTGTTGAGAATACTCACGGGATTGTAGAATCACACCTGATTGCAGATTATTTTTTTTATTAACTGATTCGGGTTAGGGTACATCTGGGCCGAATCTCAAACTGATCCACGGACGAGATGTACACTTCACTTTTGAGTAGGGGTACATCTCGTCCGAATCTAAAATCTCTTAGTTGTAGATTCGGATTGGATCAGTTGTACCCTCAACCAAAAGTGAAGGGGACATCTCGTCCCAATCTCTTTTTTTCTTTTCAAGGGTTCTGTATCGAAATGTCTTAAATTCGCAGTATTTGTATGATATTTTTCTTCCTTTTTTATGAATCGTTTTATTTTTGCTGAATTTTTGACTTTCCTTGATGGCGGCGTAATGGGTAGAATGAATGTGTTGAAGGCTTGCAGTGAAAGGTTATTGAACGAACTGAATTGCTTCTTTTTTACGTTCACACACATACGTTACAGGTCCACCACTTGAGCATTATGCACCTCACGTCGGAATTGATCAAGTACAGGGTCATCCATCAGTTTTGAACGCTGGATGACCCGTAGTACCTGATCCTGATCGTCGACTGTCGGTTCAAGGACCTGAAACTACGGAATTATCCTAGAACGGTACGCGGTCAAATTAGTTCGTCCCTCTGTAGCCCTATAGTACGCGCATGACATTCTCGTTCATTCCTTGTGTCCACTTCATGCGCGCACTCTTCCATGAGCGGCGGGGGCCAGTCGCGGGGCTGTGCGCCCTGCAGGTCCCAAGCCAGCTGACAGCGGGGGTCGGCCTCGCCGCACAGGTGCTCGCGGTGGTCGAGGCGACGACGACTGCTTCACTCGTCTCAGGCGGCATTCGAAATTCCTCCTAATCTGAGGACGAGGATATGGAGCTAGTCGGGACGGGTTGAGATGGAGGTTTTCGGAGTGCTTTTGTTGCCGCCCTCGCACAAGCTCTTGTAAGCATGTTTTACATGATGTTTACTTTATTATTTTCGCAATAAAATGTAAAGAAATTATATATTACAGATCCTTGACTTGAGTGATTGACTTATGATGTTCTAATAGATAGCCTTACACTTCACCCTGTCTAGGGGTGAGGGGAATTGGGGGACGTAAGCCACCCTGTATCGTCGACTGAGTTTCTTTTTACGAGTATTAAGTGTTGTAGATGTTTGTTTGGACAAAAAACATAATTAACAAGTATCCGCCCGCGGCGTCGCACGCGTTGTTTCTATGGAAACTTTTAAAAGTGATTTCTATCCCATTAGAACTGATTTATGGGATACTCATACTCATACTCATACTCATACATTGAGTATGAGTATGAGTATGAGTCCATCCAAACATACATTCATATAAACATCCTAACTTTCGCATTTGATGATGATGATGTGTAAAAAGTTTGGTTGACATAAGATCCGCCTGCGACGCAGGAGGTTGCGGGTTCGATTTTCGCCTGGGGACAAATGTTTGTAAGATCTGCAGATATTATGTTCCTGGTGCTCTAGGTAGACACCTAGAGCACCAGGAACATAATATCTGCCGAACTTTCGGCTTTATAATATTAGTAGGATAGACATCCTACTAATATTATAAAGCCGAAAGTTTGTGAAATCTGAATTTTTGTTACCTAGGATCGTCAAAGCTACTAAACAGATCTAGATAAAATTTGGCGTGCGTTTAGAGCTAAGCCTAACTTAGATAATAGGCTACTTATTGTACCGAAAATACGAGTGCGAAGCCGCGGGCAGAAGTTAATTATTAATAAAATTAGAAAAATATATGGAGTAACTAGAATTAATATGTAAAAACAAACAGAAAAATATTTAGATACGCCTCTTCGTGATAAGCCCTATAATGATCAATTCGATATAAGCCTAAGTATGGCTTTTAACGAAAATACTCCATATTATTTTAATGATAAAAAGAAAATGAAAACAAAGACAAAGACGATTAATCAGAAAAAAATTGTACTCTATTATTTACTGAAGTGGCAGTGATTTGTTAAAATGTACATGTTCTTGGAATCGAATCAATGGTGTATCGCCAGAACACAGTTTCATGAAATCATTGTACTTTTCTCTTGAGATCGGATTCTCATTTGGCGTCTTGTTAGCTTTATAATATTAGCAGGATTTTGAGAGTCAAACACGGTAGTTCAAGCATTGACCCCACACGCCCGCGGGCGGCGCCTAGCTGATGCATCCTGAGAACCCACACGCCCGCGACGGACGTTTAGGCGGTGCTCCATCCAGCCAATGCGTCTCCACCGTCGTTGCTCGCACGCGATGGTTCAGAGAACCCAGCGCCTAACAGTAAAATTTACGCCGCTAGGCCGCCGGCCGTGGCCGGTGTGGCCACACGCAGCGCAGCAGGCAACGCGGCGAGGGAGGTAGATAATTTTATAAAAAAGATATAAACAATAATCAGAAAAAAAAACTACTTTTGTCCTGCAATATATTCACACTAAGTTTATCTCAAAATTATTTAAAAATTAAATGTCCACCCGTGCGAAGCCGGGACGGGCCGCTAGTAATCAATAATGATGTGGCCAAGGTTTTGTTGGGTATTTGGCTTGCAGCCTGCTTCTGGAATCTTTGTACAAAGGTCTTCACAACTCTTTTTATCCTTAAAGTTGTTTTGGTTTCCTCCGCAACCTCGGTAATAAAAAGAAACGCATATATTTATTCCAGCTACGAAAGCATACCTGCAAATCATAATTAATATAAAAAAAATTACATAAAGGGTCTTGAACACCTATAGAAACGATGACATTATTACCAAAGATTTACAAACAGTGTGGTAGTGTCAACGCCCATCTCCTAGATTTCTTAATAATAAAATTACATTAAGTACTAACTTTATTAAAACCTACTTTATGTATTACTCTACACAGGGTTTTTGTTACTGGCTATTACAAATTCACTTAAAACATAATATTTTTTTTTGAGTGGTGGTGTATGTGTGTGGGTGGGTGTGTTCTCCCGAGGCACCGGCACAGCAAATAAATAGTACAGTACAATGACTCAGCTGTCTCCTTGAACTTTATACCTACAGTTGAGCGGAGCACTAGGGTTGGTACCTACAAAAAATAAAACGTGTTTTGATACGCACGCGAGAACCGCACGCGGGCGCAAAAACGCATGATTAGAAAAGGGGCCCTAAAAGCTAATATATACATATAACATTCAATGCATAGCAGAATTTTCCATAAATTTTTAATGATGTACCTACCTACCTATCATTTGTCCATCACCCACCTCCGAAGAGACAATCAAGAAAGCAAAAGCCAAGTGCGTGTCGACTTCTAATTTAATGTATGTATTTTAGCTTATAAGGCCCTTTTCCAGTCATGCGTTTTACGCCCGCGTGCGGTTCTCGACCGCGTACGTGTTAAAACACATTTACTTTTTGAAGGTACCAATCCTAGCGCTCCTCTCAACTGTAGGTATAAAGTTCGAGGAGACGCGACGGCTGAGTCATTGTACTGTATAATTATCTACTGTGGTAAAGTATTTATTATTTTCGAGGAATAAATGATTACGTTCTTATAATAAGATAATGGGCTAACTTTTTAACCGACTTCGAAAAAAGGAGGAGGTTCTATGTTCGGCTGGTATTTATATATTCGTCGATTTCTCGGTCATTTGTGGACCAAAATGTATTCCCAAGAGATATGTATGTGTCTCGTAGACATAAAAAAAGATTATCGTTATAGTATAAACATAAAAAAGATTATATAAGTCGGTTTTCAGTTTCGTTCAAAACACTCAAATTTATGTAACCATACATTAATTTAATGCATCTCAATTATGTTTGTGCACATTAATTTAGATCACAAACATTATGGGAATGTTCTAGTCTGGCTTGTACAAAGGCAGCAGTCCGACCACAAAGAGTAGTATCGTCGCTGTAATTGGAAAACTAAATGACTAACAAATTTAGCGAAACAGCCTATAAAGCATTTTCATTAAGTTGAATTCAAGCGTACCAGAATTTCGATATCATAATTAATTAAAATATAACATGTGAATGAACCCTGCAAGTCGCCACATATGGAAAAATAGATACAGAAAAGTAGATAACTCGGCAACAAATTAGTCTATATTCACATTCGAAATTTTATAGCTAAGCAAGATGAAGACCGTTTTGCGTCGTAGTAATTCGTGTTGCCATCTAACTAAACGACAGGAGCGCCCCCTTAAATTTATTTTCTACTCTTTTCGGTCGCACTATAAGCAGTTTATTTATTGAAAATGTAAAAAAAAACACTATTACATGGTTATTGGTAATCACTAATCACTGACACTGCGTGACATGCAGCTTCTTTCAAATTCACCCATCATCACGAACCCGTTCGTGAAGACTTCAGGTCTTCATTCAAATTTTTTTTGTCAATAAGTACATACTTACCTCTGATAGAAAATGAAAATAAAAACTTGAGAGGTGTCAAGGGACACCTGGATGGAACGAAGTTCCTTTCGATTAATCTCGCGTCCTCGCGTCATCTTCAGTGAGGCCGCAGAAAACTGATATATCCCGCTCACTCCAATGACACGTTGCGCGAGCGAGCGGAACACACGATTGTTCGAATCGAAGCGCACCTCGGCTCAACTCGGCTGTCGTCGTCGCTTCGGTTCTCTTCGGTTCTCTTCGTCAAAATATGTCGTTACAACTTTTCGTAAGATTTTTTTCCGTCTAGCCCCCTTTCGAACTTTTCTTTGAACTTCGTTCCAAAAATCCGTTTGTACGGAACCAAAATTAATAATTTAAGACCGATTTTTCACCCACCGATTAATTTATCTACTACCAATTCCAAGTTTAATAAATAAGATCTGGCGTCTTCACAAAAAGGTGTTCGCAATGAAGGGCAGCATCTGCAGTTCACTCAGTGTCAGTGATATACATATAGAAAATTGAAACAAACACACACCATTGCTTACCTTGGACCAGGATCACATCTTATACCCGTATATCTGCCATTATGTATGGGATGGAAGCATAAAGACGGGAATCCTTCGTCATTGTTTGGCACATAAGCATACGGTGGCGGATTTTCACCTGTGTAACCTTTTCCGAAACCTGTACATTATATAAGAAATTTAAAAAAAAATAGCATAGATAGGTACACAATACAGTTTATTTAAGTAAATTTAGATATAATGTCCAGCATACATAGGTCATCATAATCCTACTAATAAGAAGGGGCCTATTCTGGCAAAAGTTTCTTTATACGTAAATAAAACGTTAAGTGCCAGTCGGATTCGCGCACTAAGGGTATAATTCTGTATAATTGTAACTAGGTCAACGGGAAGAAGGTCTGTTTATTTTTTTCCAGGGAGAGATCAATTTTTTTTTCTGTTAATGTACTTAAAATACAAAAGAATATATTTTTTATTGCGCCAAATTTGATATGAGTCAAGTGGCCTATTAGCAAGCTGAAGTGGCAGCCATTGGGCCGGCCATGTTTCGCGAAGAACTTCCACCCGCTTGGGTAAATGTGTTTGAGTGGAGACCGTGCTAAGCAAACGTAGTGTAGGACGCCCTCCAGCTAGGAGGGATGACGTCCAACGAAAGACTGCTGGCAGATGCTAAATGCGGCAAGTTGAAGTCAGAACGCTATGACCTTTTAAATATCTTTGGCTATGACGGTGTATACAACTTTTGCACGCGCAGTATCGCCACCGTGCACTCCACCGCGGACGCGAATTGAACGCGTTGGTTTGGCCAAGCCTTTACAACTACATTATTTATTATTATTACTTAGTAGATTAAATAAATGCTGACCTAACAAGCTCGCCGGCCAAAAAGGGTCCGCTTGTTCTTTGCGTTCCGCGGAGGTCAAGATCCCTGATTGATTATCCTCGAGTGCTTTCTTTATGTAGTAATTCTTCATCCACGTTTCCCACTTGTCTTTAAAAATGTTTTTGAGTGAGTCCTGAGATGGAATGCCAGAAGGCCTAAGGAAAAAATGATTAATGTTTACTATTGGTCATGCTTATTGATCTTCTCTCTGTTGTACCTACTAGATAATCCAATCCTGTATGAAAATCTCAATCCGGGAAGCTTTCGGGATCATGGTCATTTCAAGTCCGAATCCCGGTTCTTTGTCTATTGTGGAACCTTAAGGAAATTAAGGTACGGATGTCAAGTAAATAAAAATCTATATTAAAATAAAAGAGACAAGAAAATTAGCTCATCACGAGATCTCTGAAACTACAAGAGCTGCGAAGCTGAAATTTTGAATGGAGGAGCACGGATTTTTGGAAATTCATATTGTAAGGAGGTCTAAGATCATTTTTATAATAACTTCAGAACCGTAACTATGTTGGCCCTTCAAAATTTGTTGCGTAGAAAGATGACTTAAAATAAACAGACATGACGTGTTTGAGGGTTTTTTGAAATTCACACCCTAAAGGTCAATGGTGTGGACTCAAAGTTAGGCAACTCACCGACATATCTGAAATTTTGAGCTGAGGTTTCTAAGACGCCGTTTTTAACGGCACCCGTTAAAAACGGCGAATTTTTGGAAATTCGTATTTTGAGAGGGAAAAAGGTCCACAAAGGAGTAATCGACGAATATAATATAAAAAGTAAAAAAACTTACATACAGCGGAAAATAGCACCACCTCCCTTTTTAAGTCAGTTAATAAACATGATTGAAATAAGGTCAACCGTACCGGGTAATTGCGTCATATTACTCGATCACTTCCAGTTATCGCCATAATGTGAGCGAATTTATGGCATTATTCAGTTTTTAAAACTCTAGTCCTTTATTATGGCTATTTTTGTACAAAGTTCTACCAGTGATTTCTTCGCGGAGTTTTAAAGATGACATGTGATACCTGTAATGACTGTATACTGTGTGATGACATGAGATACCTGTAGATTGTTTGCAACAGTCTGCAGTTAGCTCAATTGTATAAATTGTAAATAGTAGTTGATTAGTTGATTGTAATTTTCTTTGTGAATAAAGACTATTTGGACAAAAATAATAGTTGACAAATTCAGAGACAATTTAGTAAAATGGAGGAAAGTCTCCTAGTTTTTAATTGACGCAACATCTCACATTAAATGACTATGTTGTCAACATTTTACTTGGGTGGCTCGCGCTTACTATCTCTATACAAGTAAGCAAGTATAATTTGTAAGTATAGGTATAGTTATTTTAATATAGTGGTGAAAAATAAAGTCTGGAAATAAATATAATACTTTTGTGTGTTTGTCACCATGACAAGTAAGTATATAGGGTGTCCCGAAACTCAGCGTCAAGCCGAAAACGGAGGACAGGTGGGCTCATAACGACCCATAAAGCACAAAATCATGTCTTCAATGGTTTCCGAGTTACGGACTTTTTACTGAAAATTATAAATTATCTGACCGGCGTCTAACTTTTCTATGCTGTGACTGCAGATGTCAATATTTTGTGATTTTTATTTTTGTATCACAAACTCAAATAAAATATTACACTCTATATTTTGCATGTTGTTTCATCGGTCCATAATATTTTATCCAAAAATAGCGGATCTTCGCTATTTTTTGCAAACGTTCTTCTGCAAAAAGGTATTAATAGAATAAATAAATAAACAAATCAATTAATAGGGTAATCACGAGGTAGTAAACTCTGTACTCGACTGACGTAGAACGTGGTAGTTATGACGTTTCAAAATTAGATGTATCACAGTTTTACGTGCTCCTGTATTTTCTTCGTCCTGTGTGGTGCCGGCTTAGAATTTGCACCATCCCAACAGCCATGAGCCATAGTTCGGATTACCAAGAGAAACGCAAAAAACACAAATCACAGATTTTGACGTGACAACGTCTTATAAATTGGTTTGCCGGGTGACACTTCAAGAAACTGCGTTACGCTCCGCTCACTTCAAGAAACTGCGTTACGGTCGTTGTCACGTAAAACTTTCGCCCGTATACCGACTTTACAGGCAACCAATTTTTTACTTACAGCTAAATATTCAAGCCTAACGAGGCATCTAAAAAACAAGACCCGTTAAGTGCGAGTGTTACTCGCGCGCCGAGGGTTTCGAACGTTTGTCAACAAGTAGGTATGTACTAAAGGTACCGGTTAAAGACTTCGAAATTTATTAATTTCTGTAAAATATAGATTTACATCTACAAACGCTCCATACATTTTGAATAGATCGCTCTGCAAACTTGGAGATGGGGGGGGGGGGGGGTAAAATTTCGACTATTGTCAAAATATTTCAAAAAGTATGAAACCTACAGAAATTTCAAAAACTATTTTGAAATGTAGGTACAAAAAGCGAGACCATAAGAACGGCGTCAAATAGTTCGGACAGACATAAAAGACGTTTTATGTTGAAGCACCCACCCTTATGTGTGGAACTGTTTTGAATTAGGTCTTATTTCAGACAATCATTTTATAGAAATTATTTTCAGTAAAAAAGTGTAACGTATGATACCATTTTGAAATTTAAAATAACTGCGCCATCTTTTATCAGAACATGCCGGTCTATCGTGGTGGACTTGTTTTTCAGTATGACGAGTTTATGTTAACCGAATAAAAATCATTGATGCGATAAATGCACTTAACTATTTTTTCTTTTAAAAAAATGTGGTCATTATGTTTAAATTTTGCACCTCATTAAATGAATGTGTTATTTGAGTTTGTAATACAAAAATAAATATCACTAAATATTGACATCTGTAGTCATAGCATCGAAAAGTTTGACGCCGGACAGATAATTTATGATTTTCAGTAAAAAGCCTATAACTCAAACAAAATCATTGAATACATACATGATTTTGTGGTTTTCCTGGGTCGTCATGAGCCCACCTATCCTCCGTCTTCGGCTTGACGTTGAATTTCGGGACACCCTGTATAATTAGGCACCTATTTATATGAAATAAAATTTCTTTTCCGTATTAAAATGTGCGGACAAAAGGTTAATGATGTTTTGCGGTAAATGCGTCTTCACATTCGCAATTAATCCCGTAACTGCAGACGCATTTAACCCATGACATTAATCCTGTCCTTAAAAATGGAGAAATGAATATTTTTTTAAATAAAGCTATTTCACTAAAAGTAACTATCTGTGTAAGCAACACAACTGTATAGACTATTCCTGAAACCAAATCTTGAATAACATCACTCAATTAAAGAAAACATGATTAACATGGATTCAGTTAGGTACCTACTCACCTCCCGCAGTAACAAGTTGTTCAGATACGTGCAATTTACAAAATGGCTAAATACTTGAAGGAGTGACCAACCTCATCTGTGCGAACCACATGTAAAGTATTAAGTAAAAGCAAATGAAGAAGGCAGAAGTCAATGTATCAATAGCCTCGTAGACGCAATTACCCTGGTTGACCTTTTCAACAATTATCAATTACAGTAAAGCGTTCTCATCAGCTGCATTGATTGTCGAGTTTGGGCCATCTGGGCCGAAATTGATACTTTTGCCATCACCGTATAAGTTGTATATTGCGCCTGGTGCAAAGTATGCTCCATAGCCGCCGTAGCGGTCCCCGTCTTCGGTGAAGTTTATAAAGACTGGGGAAAATGGGGAGATCAAAGAAAAAAGTTTTGGTTTGATTTAACACTGCGCGCGATTTGTTGGAACACTAACAGCGGTACTACAAAAACCAACGTAAACACTGGTCTAACAAGCGTTTAGCTAAACAGTGTCTAAACAGTTAGACATGGGTTTAACAACAGTTTAACTCTCAAATAATATCGCAAAAATTTTCGACTTCGACGGGACTTGAACTCGCGTCCTCCCCTCAGTACGGGAATGTTATAACCAACTACACCACGAAGTCAAGTAAAATAAGAAAATTTTTGCGATATTATTGGATTTCTTAGAAATTAAAATTATCCAGAGTGCGAGGCTTACGCACTATAATAACAAAAATGTTAGTTTAACTCTCGTTTAAACTATGTCCAAGCCGTGTCTAACTTTAAACCGTCGTAAAACGCAGTTTTGTGGTAACGTTTTTGTTAAACACGCGCTCAACAGATGTCTAACTTTTTTGTAGTAAAGCTGTTAAAATCTATACTTAGCAAGTGAAGCGCAGTTTACTAAAACGTCAATTGCGAGTCAGACTCGCGCACTAAGGGTTCCGTTTAGTTGTGAGACCTTATTTTTGCCAAATATCATGATTCTAGGTCAACTCTGTTCTCCCAAACTCAGTTGGGGAGCTTGAACATAAAATTATACTGACTTACAAAGAGAAAGAAGAAAACTCGTGTTACCGTCATGTAACATAGTCTCATCATTGACACTATGTTACATGACGGTAACACGAGTTTTCTTCTTAGTAGTCTCATCATACTCGCGCACTAAGGGTTCCGTTTAGTTGTGAACAACACACTTATATTATAAACTAGCTGCCGCCCGCGGCTTCGCACACGTTGTTTCTATGGAAACGTTAAAAGGTGATTTCTATCCCATGGGAACTGATTTATGGGATAAAAAGTAGCCTATGTTTGATTCCAGGATTATAATTATCTGTATACAAAATTTCAGCCAGATCCGTTGAGTAGTTTTGGCATGAAGAGGTAACAAACATCTATCCATACATCCAAACTTTCGCATTTATAATATTAGTGTGATGCGAAAGTTTTGATGGATGCATGTATGTTTATACTTCTTAACAACTAAACTGGTGATCAGATGCGGCTGAAATTATTAATTTAAGAAGAAAACTTATAGAAACTAAAATGTTATAAGTACCTAAACTTTCTAAAGTACTTAACTATTTTTAAACATAGATAGATAGATCTTTGTTTATTAGATAGTTTCTTACAAGTCTGATTTTCAGGATAAGCGCCCCAGCAGCCAAATACCAACTTAATATACACAACACATAAAATAGTACAAGATTGATAGTATGGCATTGTCGTACTTTTCAGCGACTAATATTGCGAGCTAGGTTGGTAGGTAAGCTAAATTGGTAAGTGGTAATTATTTTCCCTGATTGGATTTTCAAATAGGTACCTACCTGACGATTAAATAACATAATGTGGAACAATGTAGGTACTTATTTATCAAATCACTCAAGGGGATTATATCGAATCCCGGGAAATGATAAAACTAATATATTGATGAAAAGATTTTAATATTTCACTGAAAAATAAGTGGTCTGCACAGTGGGTTGTTGAAATCCTGAAAAACCCAGCGGTTTTAGGGAAATGATGAAATATGATAATATAATGATGGATGTTTTCACACTTCTAGTTCGTGAAAATACCTAACCGTGTACCTACATAACATTCACACATCATCGCAAATCGTACATACCAGTATGATACTAATTGGAAAGCGAGAGACCTATCAACTTAATCATCTAAGTATCGATGAGAATCACTGGCTAAGTATTATATTGATTTTGGAATTCCTCATCAGCACACCTTATACTTAGCAAGCCGAATTAGCAAGCTGAAGTGGCAGTGGGATATCTCGGGGGTCCGACAGCCGCTGGGGTAAACGTGTTCTTGAGTGGAGACCACGACTCGGCAAACGTAGTGTAGGATGCCCTCCGGCCAGGTGGAATGACGATCTGCGAAAGACTGCAGGCAGATGCTGGATGCGGCTAGCTAAAGACAGGGCGTTATGGCGCTCATTAGGGGAGGCCTATGTCCAGCAGTGGACTAATATAGGTTGATGATGACACCTTATACACACCTCCACTGCTGAACCCTGTTAGCGACGACGACGATAAGGGATGAATCATATTAGAACATATATCTACATATCATATCTACAAACGAAACGAAACCAAAATGCATTTTGGATGGATCGCTACGCAATCTTCGGAGAGGGGGGGTGGGGGGGCAATGAAGGGGTTAATAAACACACACGTTGAGGTGCTTTCAGAAACTAGTTTAAGTTACGTCAAGTTGGAAATTGCATTTTAATTCACTGCCCAATGACGCTGCACGCTAGTGCAATGGAAGACTGGATAAGGGTAGCACAGGACCGGACAGAATAACGTAATAGAGTGGCTAAATATTATGTAAAGATAGAAGAACGCCTCATATCTATTGATATTCAATACCATTATAATAATTGCCTATGATAAAACTGATAAAGCCTACCTAGTAAATTAAAGCATGTTCAATAGTGCTAGGTACGAGTAGATTACAGGTTTGGTTTGGAGTAGACCGCAAAGCTTCTTTTAAACCAAGCAATGTGCAGGTATAAAGGATCTGGTACAAAAGCTTTACATTTATACTCCCTAGCTTCACAAGTCGCCGTTTAAACGAAGAAACGAGTAGCGCCTCGAACACATTGAAGTACAAACGTAATGGTAATTTCAATTACCAATATTGGTAATTTTACAATAGCAATGGATAAAAATATGACTTCTATTTATTACTCTCCAGGAAATAAAAGAACTTTCGACTTTGATTTGAAATTTGAATGCAACAAAAGCCAAGAATAATAGGTTCAGGCCGTTTTAAAATTTTGGTCCGGTACCCTAAAATAATAATTGGCAATTCCTAGGTACTGAAGCTGGCAGAACATACTTATTAAAGAGGTGGGCAGTTGTTATAATCGTAGCTCGAAACCGCAATAATGCTAGGAGAGTGTATTTTAATAATGGTTCATGGATTGTTGGTATTGGGCTGTGGCGGCGGCGGCTACAACTACGGCCCCTACGGCTACGGCGAGACCGAAACCTCTCAGGAGAAGAAACTGAAACGGGAAGCAAAGACAAAGTAATCGGTATCTTAACACTTTATTTAACTTAGATTAGACTTTAAGGTCACACCACATGGTCACATGTATAAACACTCACCGATCTTGATATAGGCAATAAATCATAATCAAAAACTCTTTATTTCCATAAATACAATAAATGTACACTTAGAAAAGGTGAAATTATAAAACTAAACACTGACATGGAAATAAAGTGATATTTTTTGATTTCTGTCGCTTCGGTATGTAGACTAAAGTAAAGAAGCGACGAAGAAACCTTTAGCCTGCTAGTTGTTATTTTTCGAGTTGGAGTAAAACCCGTCCCAAGCTTTTTTATCCTCTAGATAATCTGATATTATATAGTAAGCCAGCAAGGTTTAGACAATTTGTTTGAATTTACTTACTGTTTATTTTTGCAACTCACTAGGAGTTTTGTTGTAGAAGCGTATACATTGCCCTTTATAAGATACATTAATTTTGTGTAGCCTAGTTGTGGCCACTGCGTGCTTATATTTCTGGTATTCAAGTTATGTTTATCGCTATTTTCAGGGAACTGACTTATATTTCTATGAGTGTACAACAAGTTTTCATAAATATTTTGACATGGTTTATACATAAATAATTTGTACTGTAGAAGAAATAAACATAATGATAGTATTATGTTTATTTCTTCTGCAGCACAAATACGGTGGTAATATCTGCAGCTTATACCACAGTAGTATACCATATATAATACTATGGAAGTAACTGAAATAAACAAGTAGGTATATATGTATCCACGTCTGTAAAATGACGGATATTTTTGACTGCATACGCTGCAGAACTAAGTCTCTTCGATAGCTTATCTATGTGTGGGCCCCATTGAAGTTTACTATCTAAGGTCATTCCTAAGAATACCGTACTTTCTACTATTTCTAACGTTTGCCTTCACTTGTTTAACATAAGGTAGAATAAATAGTTAGTAATTATCTTAATGTTTCAGCTACTGGTAGGGAATTTCACCATTTGTTTACAACTTCGCAAAACATATACAGGTGCAGTTTCTTTCGAAATATCAGATCCTTTTTTGAGAAAAACATTTTTGCATAAAATTTATGGTTTTGACGATATACGACAAGTTCTTTTTAGGTCATTTGCTTTATCTGTCCATCTCTTATACCCACTTCTGGTTAAGTCTACACACCAAAGGGCGTTTCTCCATTCGCCGGCCCGGCAACGATACCGACACCGACAGTATTCAACGGTAATGCACCAACTGCTACATTCTTCATTTGACCGACACAACGGCTTCGTAATTCCACAGAGTACCTCGCTCGCACGCCCACATAGAAGCTTGCGTAGTACATATTGGTCAAACGTGAATAGCGCCTTAAAGTATTTCAAATTGGTAAAAAAAATGATGTCAATCAACCCAGTCACTTGTATGAATCATTTTATAGCATGAAATGAAATTTTTATTGTATGGTATGAAAAAAATCTGAGCAGCGGCAGTTAGTCAAAATTAATAAAATGTTTTACATACAATTTCTTAATAATTTGTACAAAAACGGTAATAAAACTATCGCATTAGATGTTCAATATTTCCCCCATGTTGCTGTACGGGCACGTTCCAAAACACGTCTTATAATGGCCACAACCACGGGTGAATCTTGCTGAGGTGAAAATGGGATGGGTTTTTTTTTTCTTGGACGGTATTGTACCGAGTTTCGTAAATACGACCCTTTAGATAGTCGTATGAAAAAGAGTCCATCGGCGTTATGTCGGGTGCACGTGGTGGCCGTTATTCTGTCACTTTTGACATTGCTGTCAAGATACAAAATAAAAATTAAAATCGTTGGGGGTTTCCCCCTCAACGATTATGATCTGTTCAGTAGTTTTGGAGATTCTAGGTAACAAAAATTTCACTTTTCACAAACTTTCACATCACATCACATCACACTAATATTATAAATGCGAAAGTTTGGATGGATGGATAGATGTTTGTTACGTCTTCACGCCAAAACTACTGAACAGATTGAGCTGAAATTTTGCGCTGGTGTAGCTCTATGCCGGGAATCAAACATAGGCTACTTTTTATCCCATAAATCAGTTTCCATGGGATAGAAATAACCTTTGAATGTTTCCATAGAAACAACGCATGCGAAGCCGCGGGCAGAAGCTAGTTTATAATATTAGTAGAATGATTTTCAACGAAAAAGTATTGAAAACAGTACATATAAGAATAATGATACTCAATCTGTCTTACTTTTTATGAAGCGTGTTTTTCCGCGGACAGAAACAAGTAGCATATAAAATAAAAACAAAAGTAATTCTGTCTTTTGTGTCTGTCTGTTAAATTCTCACGCATAAGGCTGAACGGATCCGAATGAAATTTGTCAGGAAGCTAAATGGTATCCCGGGAACGGACACGGGCTACTTGAAAAGCACGTGCGAAGCTGCGGGCAGCAGCTAGTATAAAAAAAATCTCTCTATTTTAGTAGTTTTCATTATGAATGTATGTAAGTGGAGTAACAACGAACCTAGTTTTTGTGGGAGGAACCAAACCGCACTCATCCTGAAGAAGTCACTCGATGTGGGATGAAACGATGATGTTTCCAGCCCATGCTAGGTTTCTAGTTAACCCGCATACATTTTATAATAAATTCCCCCTTTATTGGAGAAAGCTATTAGCGCAACTCTGCATAAACGTTTTCTAGATTCAGTAATATGAATTTCGTTTGTTGAATAAATTTTGTTATCTAAACTAATATTATAAAGAGGAAAGATTTGATTGTTTGTTTGTATTGAACAGGCTCCGAAACTACTGGACCGATTTGAATTTTATTTTACCATTAGAAGCCCACATTATTCCTAATGAACATATCGTCGCCGTAGAGCGAAAAGTCACTAACTCGCTATTTGGGCCAAATCGAGTTAGATGTGCCATCAAAATCCCCGATTTTTTCTGCATTTTTCAGTCTGACAACCGTATCCCTAGCTATCACGGTTTTCATTTTAGGTTGTGCAAAAAATTCACTAACTCTACATTTGGCTTACAGCATTTTAGTCGAAAACCAACTAAGTAGGCTTAGATACTTTTTTCCTACTTGAAAGAATTGCAAAATATAAACCTAAGTCGGGTTGGTTACTTTCTTTTCTAAAATAATAACTTGTTGCTAGGACCCAGTCTAGTCGAGAAATAACTAAATATACTTGATTAGTTATGTGGTAGCAGGTATGATACACAACTTGAAAGCGAAAACTAACCAAGTCGACTTAGTGTCTTCTAGATCGCTATTTGCGATAATTGTACTTCATAATTTTAAAGCAAGAAATCATTTAACATGTTAAGTTAGTTTTCGCCCCAACATTTTGACTACAAAGTTTGGTTTTGAATGATAGCTAAAGTGTTTTGTTGATTTATTAAAGCCAAACTTTCGTACGTCTGTGTTAGGATAGACAATTAAACGTGCAATTTAGTTACTTTTACGCTCTTGATTTTGCTTACTCGGTGGCTAGTGACTTATATAAGGCCCTAGCCACCTGTCCAAAACGTCTTCGCTGGTTCATCAACATCGTTAGTCTACTGCTGGACATAGGCCTTCCCTTAATGAGCGCCATAGCACCGTGTCTTCAGTTTGCCGCGTCCGACATCTGACTGCAGTCTTTGGCAGGCCGTCTCCACTTGGGTGTAGGGCGTCCTACACTATGTTTGCCGAGTCCCGGTCTCCTCTCAAGAACACGGTTGTTGGTTTTTGCGAGACATGGCCGGCACGCTACCACTTTAGCATGCTTATTCTAAGAGCTATGTCGATAACTTTGATTCTTTGTCGGATGTATTCGTTACGAGTCCTATCCCTTAGAACAGCTCCGAGCGTTACTCTTTTCATAGCTCGTTGAGCGACTTTGAACTGGTGGATCAGCCCTAAGGTGAGTGTCCACGTCTCAGCTCCGTAGGTCATGACGGGTAAGACGCACTGATTGAAAACATTCGTTTTCAAGCATTGCAGTATGGATGAATCTTTTTTTCTTTATTTATTTTAAAGGAGTTTTGTCAACATTACCATGTCACTCCCGTAAAGAATGGATGACTCGGCGAGGACTCAGCGTAGTTCGCTGTGTGGTGCCGGCTTAGAATTTGCACCACCCCAACTCTTCCCGCGGGTGTCATAAGAGACGACTAAGGGATATCCACCGGGGGCGGGCAGCAGCGCCCCCGCAGAACAATTCTTCCACCGAACTGCGATCCCCAACCCGCATGCCCAGAATGGGGATTATGGACATAACCCTCCATGTGATAAAAACCAATAAGGCGCTTATCAGGGGGAGGCCTGCGTCCAGTAGTGGACCACTACAGGCTGTTGTTGCCTTCTCAAGTAGTCCAGCAGTTTAAATAATATAAAGGAATGTTTCCTTTCAGTAAAACTTGAATATTTCGGGTAACTGCCCTCCGTCCAGGTAATGTTCGTTTGTACCACACTGAAATGTATTTCAGAGGCCAAGAAAAAAAAACCCGTTGATATGCGTTCGTCGTCTGAACTGGACCATTCCCCGTTATCTTCATTCATTGTACGAGTACTCTCTACTTTACAGCTACACACAAAGATGTTGCAGAAAAGCTGCTGGTGCCCGATGCCACTATAAGGCCGTATTGTGAAAGCTTACTCAGTCATCGGTCTATGTTTGAGAAGCGATTATGCCATGAAGCGATAATCATGATCAAGAAATACGACATTCACAATGTTAAGACTCACTGGACCAAAATGCTATCATTAATCATTTTAATAGGATTTCAATATTTAAAATCTTAACAATACGTCGAAAACATTAATTTACTTATAACTTGTTGTGAATGCGTTTTTTTTTGTATTTTTCAAGGAAGTATGACAACTGCATTTGATTATTTATCATTTTCTTATTGATTACCTGATTCGAGAAATAGAAATTATATAAAATTAAGCAGATAAGAGCGTTAGAAAAATTACTTAAACACTAAATAAACTTATCCAAACACGGGTGAAAAGTCAGTTGGTGACTTTTAACAAATCATTGTCTCACAAAGTTAGTACAAGATTTGAGGGCGAAAAGTAACTAAGTCAGTTTTTTTTTTCATTTTCCCGGAAAATATCAGTCATTCATTGACTGTAGTGAATTGACCTTAAGAGCTTTTATATTTCCTAACATATGAGACCATAAAATTAGAAATATCCCATACCGAAAAAAAGTTATGATTTTATTTTGTTTTTCAAAACTTTAAACCTTCATAACTCAAAACACCAAATGACCTACTTAGTGACTTTTCGCTCTACGGCGACGATATGCTACTTTTTACCATGGGAAATGCTTAATTCCTACGGGAAAACGGGTAATAGGACAACGGGTAGTAAGAATGCAGCTAGTATAGCTTTTAAAGCTGGTGCTGAAATCATTTGTATGCTACGAAGATCAGCGACAAGAAATTACTCATCTTAAGAGAAAAGTTAGGGAAAGAGTGGCGGAAGTATGAAACACAACAAGGAAATAGGAAATCACAACTACACATTGGTGAAATTATTTCCAAATTCTGTAGGAGTATTGTTTTTTTATTAATTTGGTTTTACACGGAGAAACATAATAACATCGGCATCATAAATAAAATCCATTATAAAATAAAATCCATATCCGTAGAGGGCTTCGACCCCTAGTTTCAGATAAATAAAGCGTTTTGCTATTATTCTAGTAATTATTGTTAATGTCCAGCCATGCTTAAGTCCATTGTCCATCCGCTAGCAGTATTAACGAAACTTTAATAATAAACTACATTTACTATATTCTGCTTACTATATTATATTTTCAGAGTGGGAAAAGACGCTTTCGCTGGGTTCGAAGTACCGCAACCTTTGCAAGCGAAATGGATAGCATTTTGGATAAGATACAGGATAGAAGAGGCTAAGGAACTAGCCAGAAATTTAACTGATCAGGAAAAGTGGGATGACGGTCGCACCCCTGAACAGGGTTGGCCTAACTCATGGAACGGTCAGCTTTTATTATACATTTATACACTGGCTGCACCCTGTTGTCGCCCGCGTGGAAATTTATGTTTTCAACTTTCTTAACTTTTTCTTTCATACTCATATCTTCTCCTGACAATAACAAACGAAAGGAAACAAGGAAGTAATACCTAATAGGTAGCCAGCTAGTAACCATTTTATCTTTGAAAATAATACTTACCTAAGTATATTTATAATTACTATTTTCTCAGACTATTTTATACCGGAAGTTTAGTTCTTTTAGTTTTACATTTTGACTATTATTCTTCTGTTCGTGGGCACTCAGGCAATCAATTGAATATTTTTTATTTAATTATGTGATACTTTAGTCATTTAAAACGGGATATTTACCATGATTTGAGTTTTGAGCTTTCCAATATTTCGGCACAGTCAGTCTCAGTAGTCTGGTTACAATTAAGTGGACCGGTCTCCTGAATCGCTCGACGACTCAGTAGTTCGGTTGCCTAATTGAACCGGACTTTTGATCCTTTTTTAACCGACGAAAAACGGAAAAAACTAAAACTACGCGTAAAAATTACGCGTCGAATTGAGAACCTCTTCCGTTGTATGTATGACCACGCATAACTTTTTACAGAGTAGTCCGATTTTGATAATTCTTTTTTTATTGGAAAGGGTATAATCCGAATTTGGACCCATACGAATTTGGAGAAAAAGTTCTACCCTAAGGGTTGGAAAATACGGGTGATTTATTGTTGAATTAGATATTTAGACCTTTTTTATTATTTTTTGCTTTTCAATTTTTTCGGCGGTTTGTTTTTTTGTCAAAAAGTTTTATTTGCAAATATCTCGTTGTAAATCGACTTAAGTGTGTAACTATGATGAACTTAAAAGTTTTATTATACTACTAGTTTCTGCCCGCGGCTTCACACGTTTTGTTTCTATGGAAACGTTATCTATCCCATGGGAACTGATTTATGGTATATAAGCCTATTTTTTATTCCAGGATTAGAATTACCTGTATGCAAAATTTCAGATCGATCCTTTCAGTGGGTTGTTTTGGCATGAAGAGGTAACAAACATCCAACATCTAAACATCCAAACTTTCGCATTTATAATATTAGTGTGATGTTTAGGGTTATGTACCTCAAAAGGGAAAAAAGAACCCTATGGGATCACTTTGTTGTCCGTCTGTCTATCTGTCTGTCTGTCCTTCTGTCAACCCTCTTTTTGCTTAGGAACGCGTGGAGGCATCGAGTTGAAATTAACATCAAATCCTCAAGTCCTACCTATTGAACCTATTGAAGCTTAAATTATTGAAGCCTATTGAAATAAAACTTCTCAGTCAACGCAATCAAAAGTTGCAACCGTTTATGTCCGAATATTTTGAAATCTCCCAGGCAACCATAGACCTAAAACCATCAAATTTGGTAAGAAGCATGGTCTTATAGCACATGTCGAAGAAGAAAATCCGAAAACTGTGAAATTTTAGTGTATTCTTAAAAAAAATTACTTTTCATTCTCGCCATGGACCGTAACCTATAGGGTACTTTCCGTTGACCTAGAATCATAAAATTTGTCAAGAAGCAAGGTCTTGTACCACAAATAAAGTAAAAAACCGAAAACAAGTAATTTGTAGTTTACTAACAAGAAACAAAAATGTTGATTCTCTCCATGGACCACAATATAGGATACCTATCTACTTCCCGTTGACCTAGAACGGCTAGAACCATGATATTTGGCAAGGAACAATGTCTTACAATTATACGGAACCCTTAGTGCGCGATTCGGACTCGCAATTGACATTTTGTTTATAGATTTGGGTGTCGGTGATAGTGGGGTGAAAGAAGTCCCGCCTTGGGCATGGGTACCAGTCAATGATCAATCACTTCCTTCTTACTGTTTCCTAAATCTTGATGAAGGCACTTCAACTGGAATTGGAGCAGAAGTTTGTGAAGATCAGGCAAGGTACCTACATATCCAACCATTTTCATAATTTGTGGGGCGCTACTTGCGTCGACAATAGCTTTCCCGTCTGGCGAGGACATCCGCAAGGATGGGCGGCAGGCGCGGTGTCAGATTTGGCCACAGATCTTAGGGGCCTCCTCGTCGCTCTGCCTTCCATGATCCAACCTTATATACACCTGTCAGGTAAAAAGTTATAAAGTAGGACAATAAAACTGTGGTACCTGTCTATGTAGGGCTCTGCATACCTCCGGTTTATATTGTATATTAGACGTTCGCATCACGGTTTCACCCGCGTAGTTCCCGTTCCCGTGGGAATTCCGAGATAAAATATAGCCCTGAAAAGTAAGCTTCCTGACGGTGAAAGAATTTTTCAAATCGGTCCAGTAGTTTCGGAACCTATTCAATACAAACAAACAATAACAAATAACAAATTTATAATATTATAAGTACAAGTAAAATTTAAGAATGAGTACCAATTAACTATACCAACCTAACCAGAACCTACCCTTTTTGATTAACGTTTTCTGTTTCAGATATGCGTATAATCCCTTTTTAAAAGACTGCTTGCAATTTACTTACAAAGGATGCGGGGGAAATACAAACAACTTTGTCAAACAGGAGGATTGTGTAGAACAATGCATGCCGCATCCAAGTCAAGGAGGATGCGATCCTAACGTAATGCAAATGATTTCCACACAAAGCGATTTGGATGAGCAGTGGGGCGAAGGCAGTTAATAGCCTGTAGGAAAGATTTTTTGTTTGATTAAAATATGCTAATTTCAAACACTAAATTATTATTTTCTTAACTCGTCTTCATTCACAAAGAAAATTATACTTACTAGTATTTACAATTGAAACAATTGAGCTAACTGCTGACTGTTGCAAACAGTCTACAGGTACCTTTTCTACATATTTTCCCTTGAATAATTAGAATAAGACATCATAAAAATATTATCTAAATTATTCATAATTCATAATTCTTTATAGCACAAAATTGGTACAAGTAGAACATTTACCAGGAAAAATAATGGCAAAGGCGAGCTTAACCCTAAAAAGAGTTCTCTTCCAGCAAACCTTATTGGGAGTGAGAGACAAATTTGTAAAAGTGGGTACATGTGCTTAAACAATAATTATAATTATACTACATACATAAACTGAATAAATATATTAAATACAATAAAATCATAAAGATAGGTTTGGCTTTTCGCTTGAAAATGAAGAGAGAGGGGCTAGCACGAATATCGTGTGGGAGAGAATTCCATAACCTAACCGAGTCACAATAAAAGAGCCACCGTAGCGGTAAATTATGAAGGCTATTTAGGAAATACCATACCATGAGCATAGTTTTTGTTACATAAGATCTCCAAAACTACTGAACAAAACAATATTGACTCATAATGTCTCTCATACTCCAAATCTCTGCAAACCGGACTAAACAGTAGAACAATAGAACAGTGGCTTGCTAAGTGGAGAATCAGAGTCAGTGGCTCAAAGTCAACCCACGCAACATTTGCACTCCGCAAAGGTGATTGTCCATCTGCCAGTCTAGGAGCAAATACACTACCACACAATGAGTCAGTCAAATACCTTGGGATACACTTGGACCACAGACTGACCTGTAGGACTCACCTACAGAAAAAAAGAGAGGAGCTGAACCTCCGATACCGTAACCTGCAATAGCTGCTGGGCAGAAACTCTGTCCTTAGTTTGGAGCTTCTGGTACACAAGATGGTGCTAAAACCGATATAGCCTGTAAATCCAATGTATCAAAAGAAATCAAATAATATCGCAAAAATTTTTCGACTTCGACGGGACTTGAAGCCGCATCCTTCCTTCAGTACAGGAATGTGCTAACCAACTACACCACGAGGTCAAGTGACGTGGGAGTCGAAATCTCTGCGACTTCCTACGGTCTCTAGCGCCGCCGTTAGCTCCACCTAACCACATTCCTGTACTGAAGGAAGGATGCGGGTTCAAGTCCCGTCGAAGTCGAAAATTTTTGCGATATTATTTGATTTCTTAGAAATTACCCTTAGTGTGGGGTTACGCACTATAATAACAAAAAACTTTAGAACCAATGTATCAATTATACTAAGAGCACAAAATGGAATATTAAGAAACCTATCCAGTGCTCCATGGTCCTAGGCAGTGTAGAAGTTTAGCTGTGTGGTGCCGGCTTAGAATTTCCACCACCCCAATTCTTCCCGCGGGTGTTGTAAAGGGGCGACTATGGGATATGAACCGGGAGTGGGCAGCAGCGCCCTACAGATCAATTCTACCACCGAACTGCGATCCCTAGCAGTGGATTAAATCAACCCGCCTTACTGAAAAAATACAATATTTAATTGGCAGACTCAAAGCAAATGCCTTAAACCTTTGCAAAGGCATTTATTACCTACTGCCGATAACTATAAGGTACCTACCTCGTTTGGAATGCTTTAGTAAATAAATACAATGATAAGCGTATGCTGGCTGCCACATACCTACTTTGATAAGTTGTTAATCTAAGTTTATCAATTTATCTCTGAATGAGAATTATCCGAGCAGCTGCAGTTTCGATATTTTTCAATGTCGAAACTGACTTACGAAATTCTGAAGCTTATCGAAAGTTCAGACAGAAAAAATAACTTTTACTATATAAAGTACCCATAACACAAGTTCTGCTTAGCTTGGGGCTAGAAAATGTCGTGTAAACTGTCCAACATTATTTATTTTTTGTTATTTACTTAAATTAGGAAATCGAATCTCGCAAACGCGGGATCCCGCACTATTTTTGCGAGATTAGACATGCGGGATCAGCGGGATTTTCGGGACTAAAAAAAATAGAAATCGTAAGAAAAATAACACAGACGGTCTTCTGAATACATATTTACTCATCAAGGCCTTATTAACAATCGATTAAACCACTGTTTTCTCAAATTCTGAGCCAATTGGATTATTTTATTGATAAATTCTCATCGCTAAAACAGCTTGAGTTAGACAATCTGTATGTTTTTATCTTTGTGCATTTTGCGTGCAAAAAGGTAGATAATGGAGAAAGGTTTTGAAACTGTAAAGTCATGAAACAAATAGTTCCGATACCAGCTGTGTGATATTCAATAATTTTGTGCGTAATCAATCAGTAACTTTGCGCAGAGGCAATATCGTAACCAATGAGGTTAATCCGAGGTGCGATTATTGCTAGTTGAATCAATCAGTCACATATTTTGCAACTTGCCTAAAAATAATGTAAGTTCGTTGAGCTCGCAGCAATCACCCTCATAAAAACCAAAATAACAAAAATAATACATCGCAGTTAGCAGGTTCAGGCTTTAAAGTGAACAACAATGCCAAAACTTATGTAAATGTACAGGAAACTTACGTGTAAATGTTGTGGGAAGAGCGATCATACTCAATTGCCCCTGAGTACGAAATTCCCATCCATGGTTGCTATTGTTGCTATTGACCGACGATAGGGTTGCTATCAATAAGCTAAGCTGGGGTAGAACGCTAAGGGATGCTAACTAGCTGAGGGTGGTAAAAACTTCGAAGAGATTAAAATAACCGAACCCGTTGAGTGTTGAAATGATGATTGAACACTGCTTTTATTGTTTCCACATTAGTTGATAACCAAGGTCATGCAAGCTAAGCTAAATCTACATTCAATGTTCTGGTTGAAATGTACCTACTGCATGTACTCAGGCGATAGCTTGTTTTGCCAACCAGTCAAGAAGAAAAAGGTACTTACAATTTATATAGTTACAAACAAAAAAAGCTAAGGTAATAACTATACAAAAGAAACACTTAAGGCGTGAAAACAATACCGCTAGAATGCTAGCGGCTTATAAAAATAATTTACTTAATCTAATAAATGTCCATTGTCCATTGTCCATAAGATAAGCTAATTTCCCCCGGTGGGCTCTACTACGTCACCAAGAAAGTCGCACGGTATGGGAATCGACACTGATTGACGTGGTGGACATAGGAAGCGCGGTGCCCTTCCTTACACTTAGTTTAACACTTAAATTGCTCATGCTCACTGATTCCCGAAAACCACACTCGCTAGATACATAAATATCGCTCGTTGAACGCACCCGTTGAGTCGCGCGCGCGGGTGTGGGTGGCTGCGCTCACCGGGGCTTCCCCCCCGGGAGGAGCCGCCAGCTGCATGCAACGTCTCCTCCCTCGGAGATAGGCCGCTAAGATAGCTAGTATTACCAGTACGGCGAGCATGCCGTAGATGATGGAGTATTGATGGACATCGTGAACGCTGAGGTTGGAATCTGACTGCTGCATCAGATTGTCGATCTCGTCCAATACCCGACGATAAGCTAAGCTCGTGGTTCTCCGCTGTGAAGTTGTAGCTGGCACCAGAAGTCTTCATGACGCTATTCAAAATAGATACCTCTGGGGCTTCGATAGTAGGCTCTATACTAACCTTGCGTAAGAAGTTATTAGTGCAACCTTGACCTATATCAAGAATAAACTAGTAGTTCTACGAACAGTAGACGTCGCGAACACTAACTTTTTTCAACAATTAATTTACTTAATACTTAATGTACTAAAGTAATTTTATTTAAAACGGGATATTTTGGTACCTAGGTAGGTACCTATATAATGAGAACTTCTGTGGGGTTCATACTCCCCCCCCCCCCATTTCCGAAGATTGCATAGCGACCCATCTGAAATGTACCTAGGTACCTACCTATGTAGCGTTTGTGAATATGGATCTATTATTTTACAGGAAAAATATACTTTGAGAAGTTTGTAAAACTAACACCTTTTCAAAAGTTCTTGTACATGTTCTAGTAGTTCAATGATGTTCTAGCAGTTCTACGAACAGTAGACCTCGCAAGCACTAACTTTTTTTCAACATATTAGTAACTTATATTATAGGTATTAAGTAGGTACTAAAGTTATATAAAACGGGATATTTAGGTACTTAGGTATATGTACCTACCATGTTTTTAGGCGGTGACTCCTTGCAAATCGCCATGCCAGTGTGAAAGCATCTTATCACGGAGCAAAAGTGCCCTCTTATCAGAATAAGCACCAGCATAGGTAGGCGCCAGCCTTCCTTTAATGGCGCTAAACTTGTCATAAGTATTATAGGTACCTAATATCTATGTAATTATCGGTGCCTCTTACTTTTGGACGCGTTGTAAGAAAAATCCTATGGGTAGGTAGGTAGGTAGCTACCTAAATATTGGTTTACGCTAGTGTGGTGTGCATTGGGCAACTTACCAACCTTAGGTGGTAGGTAAGTAGGTAAGGGTATTTGTTAGTAGGTATAATTATATACCAAGCTCAAAACTAATGAAAAGATTTCCTTAGGTACCTACCTTTGAAATAATGCCCACCGTGCAAGAATAGGCGTCTGTTTCTCCTGAACAGATTCAATCTTGTTTGTGGGTAGGGTAGGTGAGGTAGGTAAGGTGCACTTGGAAAGGTAGGTAGGTATTACAGATCACTTCACTTGCGATACGATTGTTGTCGAAATTTTTGAACGAAATGTTGCACAAACACATCAACCATTAGACCAATTGTCCATACAAAGTACCTAAGTTACGTTCCACAGCAAAGCTCGAAATTCTGTACCTACCTAGTATCAATAGATGGCGTTGATCCATCAGCCCAAAGTTTTTGTTATTATTTAACCGACGACGACGGTGTATGCGGCCGCGCTATTTCATATAATTCTCGAAGTGTTACAAAGATGTTCTAATAGGTGGCGCTGTACTGTAAATGCTCTCTTGCATATTACTGCATTTTGCGAAGCTATTCTGCTCGTCATGCCGAAAATCCTAATCAGATCTTTACCAAATTTTTATAAGAACAGTATAAAGTTATTACCTTTCAATTAAAAGTACAATCATCAAAATCAGATCTCTTAAAGCGGAGATATTCCAAATCCGCCTTTTTGCCTTATTGTGGAAGAAGTACGCCTTTAATCAAAAAATCCCGACACAATAGAATTCTATAAAATCATAGAATCTGTACACAAAGTTTCATACCGATCGGTTGTAAAATACGACCTGTAGAGGAGTACGGACATACTGACAAAAACGCCATTTTGGCCAGACCTGAAACGAAGACTTTCGTTCATTTCATTCACGACGTCAATAAAAATAATAAAATAAAATGTATTCAATGAAACTCGTAAATAGATAAAACATAAAGTGCACTAAACAAATAAATACAGCTAAGTATAACAAATTAGCGTGAACTAGGTAATCCTGTATTTCAGGCGACAAGAGTGCTAATTATTAGATAAAACAATCACTTATTATTGCAAAAAAGGTATTTAGTTTAATGTTGTTCAAGTTACTAACATTTTGTGTATGATATTAAGGTAGGTACTTAACTTACATCGAGTAAAAAATTAGATTAATCACTAGACACATTTATTCACAAAGAAAATTATACTAGTATTTACAATTGAAACAATTGAGCTAACTGCCGACTGTTGCAAACAGTCTACAGATAGCTCAACTGATCCATATCAACACCAGTCGGAAGCGTCCCCAAGACGCTGGCTGCATTGCCACGCTGTATGGCAATGCTGATACGCTGTGCCAGATATTCACCAGCTCTCGGGTCACGCGTCGCTTCGACGCTATCACTATCACTAGACTAACTAGGTTAACTGAAAAGGCCAGTGCCAGATAAAGTACTTATACTAACATCAGCCTAACAAATAGTGCGAATGTTGCATTTGTCGCAACACGAATAAAGCCAAGAATTCTGTCTGTGTAACTTTCATAGGTATACACTTATGGATTGCTCGTAAATACAGGGCGATGTTAATTTGCCTGCATTTATTAAAGTAAGATTATAAAATGCTTTGCTGTTGTATATTAAAATCATAATTAGTTTTATATAGACCACATAATATTTTTTCTTCAGATGCATGGAGACAAGCTTGTAGATCGTAGTCAGTTAGGAATAAGACTGCGTCTTTACGTAAGTTGAAAGCTAGATAGTGGTAGGTAGGTACGGTAAGGTAAGTTTTTCCTTCCGTGTTCTGTGGAATATTCATTATCTTATATTATTTTAAGGAGCTCGTAAATTTCGTTGCTGACTAGTGGGATTCTAATTTCGATGATGAGAAATCTTTTAAACACCTTCGCTGATACCTTGAGTAGCTTGTAGATATCTCGTATGCTTCCCGTCACTGCGGGTACTTTTAGATCACCCTGTAGCTGTGCCGATATGAAGATAAGTTGATCTTCCAGTTGTTCGCTAGCTACGAGTTATCATGTGAGTCGATGCGGTTGTGACTTATGTCTGTCACGGCACAATCTAGGTATTGTGGTTACGGTATCTACCAGTGACGTCTGTATGTAGGGCTGCCACCCGTACTTTATAATAAAGTATTTTACTATATTTCGGGCTTACGTACTTTATACTTTATGAGCACAATAAAGTACGCCAAAATACTTTATTTGGGTTTTCAAGTTTTTATTTTAATGTTCACTTCACTGTACTAAACGTTAAAGTTGAAGTTTTTGAGTGTAACAGAACGGATTGCATCGTGTTATTCTATAAAACACATTGCGTTTAAAGTCAACATAAAACGTCATTATGGCAATAATCAACTTGTTTTGACTGCGGCCAAAAAAGTCTCCGAAATGGTCACGGCCTCTGCGCATAGTGTCGCCTTAGCTTGTTTGCTATTTTGCGCAACGAAGCTGCCTGAAAATTATGCTTTGGTCACTCTTCTCCTCGTCATTATTTTCTAAGTTTTTGGCATCAGCCACTAAAATTTCTGTTTTTATGCTCTTTTCATTTTGGCCAGTTTCCACTTAAGTCTGAAAAATTTTCGCGGCTCGCTCCGCTCGCCTTAATATCTTCTAAGTTTGTTTGCTCGCCGTTTTGACCAACAGCCATTCTAAATTCTAAAAAATATCAAATAAATTAGTACATAGGTACTCTATTTTTACATGGCGTACGTTTTTTTAACACCGTACCAGGTAAATATACTCTATTTCCTCGAAAAAAAGGTGGCAACCCTATCTGTATGCGTCTCAGGTTCTCTAGGATGGTATTCGCGGATAAGGCTGATGACGTAATATAGAGACCGTTTTCAGATTCAGACCGTAATTTATTAAGAACTGCCGATACGTTGTAAAAATACTAGTTAACAAGAGATAATTGCTTATTCATTGAGTTAAATAATGCTCGTTGAGTTTAATAATGTTAAATTCTGATTCGATTACAACTGTTTGATTTTTAAATAGGTTTTGTAGAGATGATTTTCGTTTACGCAATTTTTCCAATACGCCAAATAGATAGTTAACTAAGTTTCCGACACCATTTACGATTACCTCTTTTCTGTCGTTTGCTAGGAATCTGTAGAAGTTGTAGTGCTCGATTTCAGTAAGTTCGTGTGAAAGCTGATTAGTTATTTGCTGATATTGGGGTCTACCATTCATTGTTATGTCTCACGTCTCCATTTCAGTGATAGCTTGAAAATAGCCAGTTAGGTTGTACTACACAACTAGCTTCCACTCATCTCGCATATACTGTAGGTTGGATATTTTGTCGAAATAAAGTGGTTTAGATTCGTTAAGTGCAGTTCGTTAAGGTACTTATAAAATATAAAGCACCTTTTCACGTCCTAATTAATTTATATAATTCGCTAGCCGAGTCACTAATATCATACGGGCTAACAAGCTACGGTAAAATATTCAAATCCTACCTAGACAAAATCTATAATATTCAGCTGAGAATACTTAAAATAATAATACCAAATAAAATTAAAATGAAGCTATATAGAGATGACAACATAACTGGAATATACAAATACTGTAAAATATTACCAATTCATACAAAATTTAAAATGAACATTCTGACAGAACAATTTCCAAACAAAGACAACAATTTCCAAAAAATTAGGCATAAGATTACGACAAGAAAAATAACCCAAGATAAACTTGTAATACCCAGAGTTTATAAATACTACGGGAAACGTACAAATAGATATCGAATACCTAACTTAATTAACAAAATGCCCTTTGAAATCTCATCTAATATTAACGACGAAAACTATAAATTAAAAATTAAAAAATACTACTATGATCTATAACAAAATTTATAAACTCAAATTACTAAAAACTTATAATTCTTGCTAACTTTATTATAACTAACTAAACTATAACATAAAATAAAACAAATACAAAAAAAAATATTCTAAAATATCGATCGTAACTTCATCTTAGAAATAACCCTGTGTAATGTTATCAGTTCACTCCATGCGCTGACGTACGAGCGTTATTGTTATACTGTCGCTCGCACACCGGACAGCCAATCAATGTAGTTGCCAATCAATGTCGCTAGTATTTGCTTGGCTTACATTTAGTTTCTGATGTGAAACTTCGGTGTGTGTTTATTTTGTTTTTATTCGTGTACGAGTTTACTATATTAAACTACCAACTTAAGTAGGAAGATACATAGTACCAACTATTTATAATATTAACTATATTGTACCTTAGAGACTGAGGCTGACGGACAAACCGAATTACGGTTTATGTTAGCTGAAGATAAAATAAGTTAATAATTATGTAACATAAATAAATGGAAAAAAAATGGAAAAACTGATAGGTGACAAATTTTGCTTGAATTTGGAGAGATCATCATCAAGGCATAATCACCACGCTTGGCAGATGGATTCGTGATCGCAGTGGAGGTGATAAAGATAGATAGAAGCAAGCTGCAATTCACTGTGTTGCCGCGTCTTTTTATTCGCAATTTACATTTCTTTTCGATTTGAGTTTATTCCTAAAATGAATATTGCATAAAAGAAGTAAGTTTTGACTTCATAATATTACGAGTAGAAGGAACGAACGTTTCTGATAACTACGGTAAACAACTTCAGAATTTCTATTGAAACAGCTAATTAAGACATTTTCTTGAAGAGCATATGGCAGACTTAATAGAAACATAATTATTTCCAAGAAGGACTTGTAAAAGGTTTCCTTTGAATAAGATTGCAGGAAATTTTCATTTCTGATCTACGAAAGAGATTAGTTTATACTTGTGTAGTTTCACAGATGGCGCGCTCAAGTAAATGAAAACTAAGAGTACCTACCTACATAGATCTGATAGTGAGATTTCGAAGTTTGTCCATTTAATACGAATAAGTTCCGTTACTTTGTACCGCGGTTTGGATAACATTTTATAAGATGCTAGGGTTTTCACGCTACATTCACTTTGTTTAATGAAAATATATGTAACTGATTATCTTGTTGGCTTGGTCTTAGAACTTACGAGTATATATTGAACATATTTATTTAGCACATAGAACATTAGGTACAATAACAGAATTAAACAATAACAAATAGTATATAAAAAATCAAAATCAAAAACTCTTTATTTCCTTAAATACAATAAATGTACACTTAGAAAAGGTCAAAATATAAAACTAAACACTGACACGGAAAAAAAGTGATATTTTTTGATTTCTGTCGATTCGGTATGTAGACTAAAGTAAAGAAGCGACGAAGAAACCTTTAGCCTGTTAGTTGTTATTTTTCCAGTTGGAGCAAAACCCGTCCCAAGCTTTTTCATACAAGTAAGTAGGTATATCAATTTCTTAAAAATCTAAGCCGTCACCAAGGCAAAGTGCCCAGAATGCTAGCAGCATTGCCACGTTGAATCGCAATGCTAATTCGTTGACCGAAATAAAAGCCAGCTATATCACATAAATATGGTTTTTAGGAGACCTCAAAGTAGGAAACAGGTAGTAGGAAGGTGCCCACTTATAAGAAATTTAACTTCAGGGAGTGGGGGAGTTGCTGAGTGCTGGTCACTATGCTGAGCTGAGCTATTTTATCTTTATTAGCTGCGTCGACCGGTAATAACGCTAGCTTCGATACATTGAAAATAGATTTTGTGTTCTGTTTTAACAGACACAACCCTAAGGCACTGCACTGAGACGCTGGAGCATTGAATGACCATTCAATGTTTATCTCGCTCATTTTGCTAAATAATTATTATTCGTAGCTAAGATATTATATTTGTATACCAGACAGGTTGACTTATTCAACACCAGTAGGTACCTACAAGTAAGCTTAGACGCTTACATAGTGATCAACTTTTTTCATGTGTAAGCTAACTTTAAAATTATGTTACTTACTTATTTAACTTAGTTCTTGTTTTTTCATCAGTATTTTTCTATTTTTTATGTTTTTGTTTTTTCGTCGTCAACTTACTGTTTATCATGCAATTTTTAAGTATGAATATCTGCGGAAACTTGTAACTAGCCTTCAACAAACATGCACTGGTCTATCCAGGCATGTTCTATAATGTTCATCTGAAATTTGTAAACCTAGCTGTAAGTTTCTCCAAAATTGAAAAAATAGATAGTAAATAAATAAATTTGTGAGATAAGGTAAAAATTAGTTCATACGCTTTATTTATTTCTAAAGTAGGTAGCCAGCTAAAATAGGGTACTTCCCGTAGACCTAGAATCATGAACTTGGTGAGCAGGCGGGTACTTCCCGTAGACCTAGAATCATGAACTTGGTGAGCAGCAAGGCCTTATGTTATAGCAAAAGTAAAGGGAAAAATCTGAAAAAAATCCATTTGTAGTTTACTCACAAAATTTTTTTTTTTTTATTCTTGCCATAGTCCAAAACCTATAGGGCAGGTAGTTCCCGTTGACGTAGAATCATAAAGTTTGGCAAGAAGCAAGGGCTTAATAGCACAAGTAAAGGGAAAAATCTGAAAAAAGTAAATTTGTAGTTTATTCACCAATAAAAAATACTTTTTATAAAAATTTTTGCTATAGACCAAAACCTATAGGGTACTTCTCGTTTACCTAGAATCATTAAACTTGGTAAGAAGCAAAATCATGTAGCACAAATAACGATAGGTAACAATCTGAATACCGTAAATTTGTAGTTTATTAACTAAAAAAAATAAGTTTTGACTATCTCCTTCGACCAAAATATACAAGGTAGGTACATACTTCATGTTGACCTAGAATCATAATATTTGGCAAGAAACAAGGTACTTACAATTAAACGGAACCCTGCGCGAGTCCGACTCGCACTCGACGTTTTATTTACATATTGCGAAATAAACGGAGAGCATGGAGCGCCGAAAATAAGGCTTTGCATCGAACAAACCTTCATCGGGCTTTCCGAGAATTCTTGGGCTTTGCATCGAACAAACCTTCATCGGGCTTTCCGAGAATTCTTGCCACAAGAATCGAAGTACGTGTTGGTCTTCCGGGCGAAATTTCACCTTTAGAAACATGTTGCGAATATCTCCAATGATAACAATTCTATTCTCACAAAATCTAAGCAGAATTCCGTTGAGTGAATCCGGTTCTGTTAATAAATAATCATTCATGGCAAAGGAGCACTATTTGTCCTGTTGTCGCTGAACGTATACCTGAGTCCCTATGTATATAGGTAAGTAGTTTATGTAAGTATAATGCAGGTATATATATATTATGTCATTATGTGTGTAGTATATTTTAAGCGTAGTGTTATTTAAAGTATTTTATTTATATAACCTTCACGAGCACACAGATCCTCTAGTACTATCCAATGATCCTATCCATCCACGGTTATCTGGTAGAGATCGCTCTTGAGCGATTAGACCGCCACTTGTCACTTAGATTTAAAGCTGTTTTGTTGTATTGTTTCTATCTATAAGTGTGCATTATAGAATTTTCTATCTATCTTCTATTTAAGGCACAGGTCAATTACTTTTGCCGCTGCATCAAAAACAACCTTTAACTTTTTAGGTTTGTTTATACTTATTTTGAATACCAAAGTGCGATAAATACCAAGCTGAGGAATGCGATTCGTTATCAGTACCTATGTTCTCAAGCGTAACTATTGTCTAAAGATTCAGTTATCTCAATTGTATAGCGGGCAGCAGGGTTGCCACCACTACTAGGTTGGTACTTTATAATAAAATATTGTACTTTATTTCGGGCTTACGTACTGTATACTTAATGAGCACAATAAAGTACGCCAAAATACTTTATTTGGCTTTTCAAGTTTTTATTTTAACGTTCACTGTACTAAACGTATATACCCAGTTGAAGTTTTTGAGTGTAACAGAACGGATCGCATCGTGTTATTCTACAAAACACACGAATTTGAACGCATAAAACGTCAAATGGCAATAATCAACTTGATTTTTATGTCGGTGCGACCAGTGTTGCTGACCCCGTTTCAGATATTTCTCTATCACTGCAGACATTTTGCGGACCATAACGCTATACTAGTCTTTTCAGACCAAAACGCCTATCGGAACGGCTGAAAGAAAGAGACTTTGAAGAAATCTATAGTGTGGAATCTATTCAGGCCTTATTGCGGTTCGTTTCCCGTTACCACGAGATGTTTTTATTTTGCGGTTTTTGATATGGTTTTCCTTCTACAAGGACTAAAACTACCGGAAACGTAATTTTTTTTGTTATCTGCGGCCAAAAAAGTTTCCGAAATGGTCACAGCCTCTTCGCAAGATGTTGCCTTAACTTGCTTGCTAATTTCGGCAACAGCCGCTACAAAGCCTGAAAATTGTGCGTTGGTTACTCCGATCCTCAGCACTCCTGTCTTTATTTTATATTTTTCAATTTTGGGCATGAGCCACTACAAACTCAGTTTCTTTTTTGCAGCTCTTTTAGTTTGCCGTTATTACTCATTGTTATGCTTTTCTTTTCATTTTGGCTAGTTTCCATAGTATGAAAAAATTTCGCGGCTTGCTCCGCTCGCCGTAATATCTTTTAAGTTTGTTTGATCGCCGTTTTGGCCAACTGCCGCTCTAAACTCTAAAAACATCAAAATAAATTGGTACCTAGGTACTCAATTTTTACATGGCGTACTTTTTTAACCCCCGTACGAGGTAAATATACTCTATTTGCCCGAAAAAAAGTGGCAACCCTAGGCAGCATCGATGTAAGGAATTTTACATATATCTACGGCGGGCAGCGTAGTCAGCATTTCCACGAAACTTTCGCTACAGTAATTACTGACGCGAGTACGAGTACTTTGTGATAGGAATCGGCAAAGGAAATAAGTGATACATAGCTTGCTCCTGACTTCAACCCCCAGTAAAAGTTTAAAAACTTTGTTACAGCAGAGTAAGATTGTCGCCCGCCGTGACCAGCATAAGTTGCGACGTGAATTGGTATCAATCAGCGAAGCGCTCTCGAGTTCACGCAATAGTGGTGTGGTCTACGTTGCGGTAGTCTTATTATATACTAGAATAGAATAGAATAGAATAGAATATAAATTTATTCGTTACAGAATTTACACAGCTTAGACTAAAATACATAATTAACCTAAATTAAAATTAAGTGTAAACTCAGTAACAAAATGGCTCTGCCTCAGCATGGGTTGGTTGACTAGCAAGCTAGCAACCAACGCTGGTCTTCCGTCAGAGCCATATGTTGGCTTTACGGACTAACTACTCAAACAGACAAATATAAAAATCAAACATAAAAATCAAACAGAGACAAACTTGAAAAGACAAATATAAAAACTTCCAATATAAAAATAAAAAATAACAAATGTGGGATATGCTCGTACCTATTTTAATACTAGCTGACTAATTAATATCACATTTAACCACAGTTTCTCTCATATTATTATACTAATGATTTTCATTATTATACTTCACTAGACTAATGATTTTTAAAATGAGATGGAAAATAAGGTAGGTATTTACATTAAATTAAAGCAGTTAGATAATTACTATCCTGAGTAAACTTCTTTGTAAGTACATGTTTTTGGGCTCCGGTAAAAAAAAAACGAAACGTGGATCGAGTTTGCATCTACACCCCTCAAATGCAAAAAAAGAAAATGGCTCGCGCAAAGCAAATTAAATAAAAAGTACACCAAGAAGGTTCGGAGTCTGAATTTTTAACAAATAAAAAAGGTTGTATGATAAATTCGGCACCATGGAGGTTGAAGTAAATAGGTTTTGAATCACAAACGTAGTGCACACGATTTTCTAAATTCAATTTTACTTCATCCTTTATCCCGTCGTGAGTGGCGGCGATTATGCACGAGTGACCTTGCAAATATGTGGCGGCAATTCGGGCTGGTGCCGCGCGAGAGCGGCGCAGCGCGTGTGATTGAAATTGAAGTGATGAAATCTCATAAGCTTTGTAGTGTAGGGAGCTATCTACTATGTACAACTTATATCGTTGAAATTGTTATGAAATAAGCTAATATATTTTAAATGTTTTGGTCCTGTACAGTGGCGTAGCTACCTTGGGTGGCACCCGGTGCGGAAGTTGGTGGTGTCACCCCATCGAAAGTAAAAAGCAATAATTTTATATGATAAAGGACATGGATCATTTATTATTTATAATATTGAAGAAATAACAAAACACAATAATAACTAAGACAGAAAAGGAATTGTTATACAATTAAAATTTCTTCTTTCTAGCTTTGACAGCTGCAAACTCAATAACTTCATCGAAATTTATATTTTGTATTGCCTCGTGTTCGATGGCTAATATAATATACCTACCAAGATTGCTAAGCCGCGATTGGGTCATTGTTGCCCGCAAATAGTTTTTTATTAATTTTAGTTTACTGAAACTCCTCTCACATGAAGCTACGGACACGCAAACCGTCATGAAAAATTTCAGTGCAATCATAAGATTTGGAAGAGATTCTGTAAAATCCCATTCTACAATAAACTTTAAAAAATCTAGAGACACCCGAGGCTCTTTTGCGGAATCCCCGAATTATACATAGAGCTGAGCTAGTGCTGGTGGAGGAATCCCTGAATTAGAAATTTTTATGCTAACGATTTTTTTTTGTACCTACATTGTTCTTAAAGTTGAGAGACCGGGTGGGTGTAACCCAAAAAAAGGTGACACAGTCCTGTATGGTTAAATAAAAATATCTACATACAGATAATAATACATTCGTAAACGTCATTTCGTCATATGAATAATGTGTGTACCATTAATTTAAGATGATTTTATTTAATTAATAATTAATCTACGGCTGAAATATGTATCTATGTAAACGTATTGAATTGAATTACTTTATGACGAAGTCTGTGGCGCAGCGGGCGAAGGTCTGCCTGCGACGCAGGAGGTTGCGGGTTCGATTCCCGCCTCGGGACAAATGTTTGTACGATCTGCAGATATTTGTCCAGGGCGTTCTGGATGTTTTCTATGTATAAAAAAAATATCTATCTATGTAGTGTAATGTATTAAGTATATCAGTTATCTAGTACCCATAACACAAGCTCTGCTTAGCTTGGGGCTAGATAATGCTGTGTGAATTGTCCAGCATTATTTATTTATTTACTTGAGTAATAATAAGACTTCATTGCGCGTCTATTAAATTAATCAACAAATAATATTTGAGAGCTTTAAGAATAAATAATATTAACCAAATAAACTGATATATACTTAATACGATACACTACACAGATAATGTTTTATTATACATAGAAAACATGCATCCTGTAAAAATAATTTGCATCGTACAAAAATATGCCCCAAAGCTAGATTCGAACCCGCAACCTCGCGTCGTGCGTCGTAAGGGGAACTTGGCTGCCGCACCGGAGGTAGTTGAAATGGTCCATATATTTTAACTAGCTGCGCCCCTCGGCTTCGCCCCCGTGGAAATTTATGTTTCCAACTTTCTTAATTTTTTCTTTCATAAGAACCTTCTCCTGACAATAACAAACACAACAAAGAAAGAATTAGCGAAATCGGTCCAGCCGTTCACGCGTGATGACGTGACCAAGGAAAACGGGTTTCATTTATATATATATACTAGCTGCGCCCCGCGGCTTCGCCCCCGTGGAAATTTATGTTTCCAACTTTCTTAATTTTTTCTTTCATAAGAACCTTCTCCTGACAATAACAAACACAACAAAGAAAGAATTAGCGAAATCGGTCCAGCCGTTCACGCGTGATGCCGTGACAACGGAAAACGGGTTTCATTTTTATATATAAGATAGACTAGATGTCGCTAAATTCGCACGGGGCTTAGATCTTACAATACGATACAAAGCGTGTCAGCAAATTGAGGTGGTAATCCAAGTATTTCGATTGTACTCATAGATATAAGTAAAATTTCTGTAGATACGGCACGTTCTCCCAGTGCTAACTCAACAAATGGCCTCCTGTGTTGTGTTACACCTAACCTAAACGCAAAGACACGTTAATTCCATCGATGTAAGTAAAATATATCCATGGTTATTTTATTTCCAATCGTTTGCAATATACCTACCTAATGAGCAACAAAGATGGAAATACGTATCTAGACCGAAGTGCGATCGAGACAACAATACACGCGAAACACGTACACCGGCGGCGCCGGTCCGACTATGACTGAGGTGGATGGACCTAATTGGACACAATTTGAGCGTTTCACTTCGAGGAGCTAGTGCCCAATCTCGCGATTTTTACTTACATCGATGATTGTACTCAAACACACTTTTTAGTTTAATTTTACCTGAAATCAGTTTTTGAAGTGTGGTGCGCTCATTCTGGCACACTCAAGTTAATATGTATGAGATGGCCTACACCAAGTTAGTAAGTGACTTCACTTAGTACGCAATATAATGCATGCACCTAAAAAGCTAGGCCCGGTCGATCGTTTCCATAGAGCAGATACAGAGAGGAGATGTTCTAATTAGATTTCCCTAGGAAACAACGCGTGACACTTTGCGGGATGAGGGGGTGTTAGATTCCGCCCACTTTTTCGTTTTTATCTACCGGTGAGAAGCTAAACTGCTCGCTTCGTTCTGTGTTGATGTTACTACGTAGTTTAACTACCTCACACTAGATGTCACTAAGTGTAGGATGTAACAGGGACGTACTCAGAATTTTCGTACCATTACTTAGTAAACAAGTACCTAATACTTGCCTAAATCAAAAGTCGCGTGATGCGAATGAAGCTTGATTCTTAACATAAGTCTTTTGATATAGTCAAGTAATATTAATTTCAGAGGCAGAACAATAAACAAATTAAGTATATCGAACTAAATTATTATTTACAAACACTGTTAAGTAGGAACGTAGGAATACGTGCACGTGCAGTGCTATTTGCACGGAGCGCCGTGTACCAAAACATACTTTCAATAATGTAGATAGAATATGGAATTTAAAGACGCGTTATTTTTATTTCCTGCGTATTAAATATTTTATTAAAAGTACTTTCCATTGACGAAGCATAGCCGTGGGACACTCGGTAAAATAATTGGATTCTAATTACAACCGTCTTTTTGTTCAATTCATGGTTGATGTTCATAGATGACGATAGATGGCGGCATGTTTAATAAATGATTATTAATTAATAAAAATAATATTGAGGCGACTAAAAAGTCTTTAGAAATGTCAGTAGAACTAATTTCCGTACGTATTATTATTAAAATATATTAATACTGCTCTACTTGCCTATTTGTTTTTAGTTCCCATGACACTAGGTGTCGCCATCTATTGTCAAGTAGAAGAAGTACATTTGGAGACGCCGATACGATGAGAGATTTTCTAGAACGATTCTTAAATTACGCATAAAATTACTTGCACATGAAATGTGATGCCATTCATAGCATCAGAACGTCTGTCCGAGTAGTTTTTACAAGTTAAAACACAACACTTCATCCTTTTCTACTTAGTTACATAAAAATTACACGAAATTCCACCGTTCACAAAGTTGTGCACAGGACGAACGACGACAGTAGTACACTGACTAAGGCCACGCCCACTGTGATGACGTCAGGACCTAGTTGAGAATCACAGTGCACAGTTGCTTAGGCCCCCTCCTCTCTGTATCTGCTCTATGATCGTTTCGTTTGCTTTTGTAGTCAAAATGCAAGTCCAACGTGGGAAAAGTATGTACCTAGGTAGGTATACTAGCTAGATACATTATTCTATTTGAATATTGTGTAAGCATTCATAAATAACTAGCTTCTGCTCGCAGCTTTGCTCGCGTGGTAACCATATAGAACGTAGTCTATCTCAGGGATAGAGTAGCATACCCGGTGAAAGAGTTTTCGAAATCTTTCGGGCTTAAGATCCGTAAATTTTAACAAACAAACAGTACTTAGTTATAACCTCAACAGCCTGTGTTTGTCCACTGCTGGACGCAGGCCTCCCCCTGATAAGCGCCTTATTGGCTTTTATCTCATGGGGGTAATGCCCATAATCTGGGGATTATGGGCATGACCCCCACGCTAGGCATGCGGGTTGGGGATCGTAGTTCGGTGGTAGAATTGTTCTGCAGGGAGCGCTGCTGTCCGCCCCAGGTGGATATCCCTTAGTCGCCTCTTACGACACTCGCGGGATGAGTTGGGGTGCTGCCACAGAAATCTTAATAACAAGGCACTAGAAATGCTGAGTACCATCCGATCTATCGGGAATGCGTGTCGCCGGCTCGCCCCCTCTACTACCTTACCACTACATACACAGACAATAACTACGGAATTACGGCTACGCCCATCCAAAAATGCAGTGCAAACCAAATTAAGCCTTATGCGTAGTTGCATACGTTCGCTTACTCACACATTAGTGACAAGTTTGCATTTGTTGTCGTTATGACGTCATTTTAATGTAATCTACACTAGTGCTGGGCACGAAATATCAGGTCACGTACCTATCGTACTGTTATTCTATGACTACGGCATTGTACTAATAAAATAAAAATGTAGTTTGTACTTCAATATTCATTTATTATTAACTAGTGACCCGCCCCGGCTTCGCACGGGTGCAATGCTTATACTAAATATACCTACTGCAGAATTGGTACCTACTCCGGCCGATACCGCAATCGCTATGTCCCTGTCATTTTAAATCTGTAATATCTTCGAAAATATTCATTCAAATTACATGCTGTAAAGGGCAATATTAATCTATATTAAATGCACAATGTATCTAAGTTACTTAATTGGATAAGGATTAATGCTGTACTGCTTAAAATCGCCTCGTAAATAAGCCATTATTTCTCGTAAAAAGTAAAGGATAAAAAATGGTTATTGTGGGTTATCCCTAAGAGATAGACATATACTATCGTATACTTTTTTGTAGACCTTTTTAAGTTGTAAAATACTGTAGTACATTATTCTGATCTATCTCGTAGGGTTCAGCCAGCGTTTGCAATGTAAGCGCAAAAAAATGTGTTTATTTAAGACATCACATTAGAAACCTCTAAAACTATCAGTGCTTCTCTCCTATATTATGCATGTATCTATATATATAAAAATGAAACCCGTTTTCCTTGGTCACGGCATCACGCGTGAACGGCTGGACCGATTTCGCTAATTCTTTCTTTGTTGTGTTTGTTATTGTCAGGAGAAGGTTCTTTTGAAAGAAAAAAATAAGAAAGTTGGAAACATAAATTTCCACGGGGGCGAAGCCGCGGGGCGCAGCTAATTATACATATAAACCTTGAATCACTCTATGAAAAATCTATGAAAAAAAACAATCAAAAAAAAAAATCAAAATTATTTGCCTTGCCCTACATGACTGTAAAAAAAAATTCTTGTATCGTACTTCGTTTGGTAGATATCAAAAGGGGGGGTGGAAATTGGGGCGGGAGGGGGGGTGAATTTTTATTCTTTTTCAATTTGAGAAGAAACCCTCTATACGATCCCGCAATCAAAACTCCTCTATCACGTCGGCATCCGGTAGCACTCTCAAAAAGGGGGGTCTTGGGAGGAACGGGGGTATAAAATTTTTTTTGGAATCGAAATCATATGACCCCCTCTATACAACCCCCTAAAAATTTTTCATCAGTGTGACTCTGCTTGGCGCCCCCCTGGGGGGCGGTGGTTCCGGGGGGCAAATCTCAAAAAGTCGGAATTTTTCCTAGGTCCCCCGGACACCCCCTACATGATTCTGCAAAAAAAACATACCTCCCCCTCCACCATCAAGGAGAACAATTATGTCAGTCAGTCAGTCAGTGGTAATCGAGCTTTATAGATAGTTAGTTATTATGATAATAAATCATAAATAAACAATTTTAATATAACATCGTATTCCTAAAATACTATGTTAAATTATGCAAAGTTGTTTTACAAATCACAACCAAGGTAATATTAAGGATAATATTACCGTGTCACAACACTAGCTCGCGACCGAGTTCTGCGGCCGTACCACGATAGGAAATCGAGCGCGCAACGTTATCGTTCACTGTGCAGTACATTGCTTTTTGTAATGAGGTACCTGCCCGATGTTGACAAAAATAAGAGGCAATGTATAGTTAAACGTGATAATAAGAACGGTCGACTGTGACGTTCGTATTACTTTTAAAGATTCTATAATTTTAAGGAAAAACGGCATTATTTAGAAAAAACAATACTTACCGATGAAAAGTTATTCCTTTATTAATATAATTACAACTTGTGGAAGAATTTCCGCAATGGGAAATGCTGCAACACACCATTTTTACACACGCACGTTTCGAGAGCAACTGAACAGCAACGAACGCACTGGTGGCGTGAGAGTCACCTGAGCGGCGACAAGGTCACGCGCGCTTACGATTTCTAGTGCCTTGTTATTCAGATTTCTGTGGGTGCTGCAAATTCTAAGCCGGCAACACATAGCTGAATTAAGTATAAAACTATGGACAATTTATGTCCATAGTTTCATAGCACCTCTTGATTTCAGAGTTCGGGAACTCCCATCTCAAAATGTCAGCATGTAATATATTAGTCTGGTTAAATAAAAACATGTTCATAAATAATCATACGTGAACGTCATATTACTGTAGTATAATTATAATAGGTAGTTCATTTAACGTGTATTCAAATAAACAAAAAATTGTATTGTTTTGAGAATTGTATTAATGCTGGACAATTCACATCTCCATCCCCAAGCTAAGCAGAACCTGTATTATTTATGAGATTAGATATGTAACTGATATCTAATATACATATAAAAATGAATACTTATCTATTTTTCCCTTGGTCACGGCATCACGCGTGAACGG
Source organism: Eupithecia subfuscata (assembly GCA_963564075.1). Taxonomy (NCBI): domain Eukaryota; kingdom Metazoa; phylum Arthropoda; class Insecta; order Lepidoptera; family Geometridae; genus Eupithecia; species Eupithecia subfuscata. The sequence goes on from OY751095.1 coordinate 18,891,770, forward strand.
CTGAACCAATTTCGCTAATTCTTTTTTTCTAATAAATAGATATCAAAATATTATGATATAAAAATTAATGCCTATTGCCCTTGGTCACGGCATCACGCGTGAACGGCTGGACGAATTCCGCTAATTAATGTTTTTTGTTGTGTTTGTTGACGAGCAGAATAGCTCCGCAAAATTCAGTACAGCGCCATCTATTAGATTATCTTTGTAAGACTGCGAGAGAGCTATTATTATTGTGATGCTCGGCCACGTGCACCGTCGTCATCGGATAAATAATAGGTGATACCAAGGTAATATTATTCTAATATTACCGTGGTGATACGGATCAACGCCATCTATTGATACCTAGGTAGGTACAGAATTTCGAGCTTTTCTGAGGAACGTAACTTTGTATGTGCAATCGGCAATCGGTATAGTACCTGTACCTACCTTTATTTTTGTTGCATGGTGTGCATATTTCAAAGGTAAGGAAATCATTTAGGCAATTTGATTTGAATTTTGAACGGATTAGTTGCATTTCGTGCGTCGACATTTTGGAGTAAACAACCAAGTAAGTCGCGTTTCGTGCGTTCTGCGACCTGGCAAAAAAAATAGCTAAACCTTTTGTCGCATTTCGTGCGTTGGGTACATTATAATTATGTTCAACTAAGTTTTAACCATAGAGCTGCAAAACTTTTAGAATTCTCATTACTTATATTATTAATTTATTAGAGGTAGTACCGAACATGTATACCTATGTTTGCCATATCGCACCTCCGCTAAATTAGTGTTACAACTTGAAAAACCTTAATTTTCAGGAGAGCTAAAACAAACTCACAGATTTGATAAATACCTAGTCTATAACTATGTAGTTTAATTTAAATTATGTATCTATTTTCCTGAAAGAAAGCCTGAAAATTCCTATTTGTAACACTATTTTAGATAGCTATTTGCATATTTACGAAATAAAATAACTGATTTCAATTGTAATGATGTTTATTTTCATGAGAAATAATCAGATTCTGGCTTGTTATTTCAGTGAAATATCTTTATTCCGTTCTGAACTTACAAAAAAAAAAATACTGTAAAAAAATACCTATAATCAAAATCTGACCATAGAAAACTAAAAAACTATTCAAGTCATAATTTTTTTACGTACCTATCATTGATCAGTGCCATTACGTTAAGTTTCAGCTTGTTATCACTTTTTAAATTAAACTACCTCCTCGATGGCGTGTAGTACCATATGGGTGTTATAAATCTGTATTTTTTCCTGTGTAAGTGCTTATAAAGCATTAATTGCTAGATAGGAACTGAAACACGCTTAAAATTGACAATCACAGATACGTCCGGTTTAAGTACGGTTAATCTCCTTGCAATTGATTAAAAAATTGTGTGTGGACATGTGGCACATGATTACTTAGCACCAATCTCATTAAATCGGCTTTCTTGCGTTCGCTTATAGGCAGCTGACTTTTATAGGCAGGTTTTAGTTCGGGTAGAACGTTAGATTGTTTGTGCCAGTTTTTTTGCTTTTGAAAATCGTTTATTTTCATACGAGTTTTTGTAAAAGAGACCCCTAGGTGTTTCTTTCATGAATTTCACAACTTTAATATCTTTCTATTTTCATGTCACCCATGCTCAAACGCATATCTGAGTGTAGTTTTTTCATGGATGCGAAGACCACATCCTTGAAAAAACTACAGAGTACGGATCTCCGGTTTTTTGTATTATTTGTGCATACAGGGAGGGCTGACTCCCTCCTTTTCTGCATTTTTCAATAGGTAAGAGAGCGAACTTAATCGCCTTTATTCTGCGTGTGTCCAGTCACCAAAAATTTGTGAGTTTTTGAATTCAGTTTAGGGTAAGTAAATACGCAATCAATATACATTGAGCGAGCTTCTAAATCCATAAGGCCACTGATGTTGTCTTCATCTTCGAAATCTTCAGGGATGGGAGGACGGCGTTCAATTTCATAATTAGGATCTTTATCTTAGGTAGGTACTTATACTAAATAATTACCCACCTACTTACGGTAGGTAAGTACCTAGTTAAGTTTCACACTAGCGTTGCTAGCGTAAACAAATATTTAGGTAAGTACCTACCTAGGTACCTATGAGGATTTTACTGATTTTCGGGCTCCGGGCATACCTATGTACTTTGGTAGTACCTACCACCTACCTACCTACGCTACGCTACCTATGGGATTTTTCTTTGACGCCTCTAAAATAAAGAGGCACCGATAATTAGGTACTTACCTTCATATTATAATATAATACATAGGTACCTACCTAAGACAAGTTTTTCAACACTAGTATTAGGTAGGTAGGCTGGTAGGTAGGTACTTATTCTGATAAAGACTTTTGCTCCGTGATAAGATGCTTTCACACTGGTATGGCGATTTGCAAGCGAGTCACCGCCGAAAAACATGGTAGGCACCAGCAAGGTAATATTATTACCGTGGCACCAGGTAGTATATAGGCACAATAGATAATTACATAGGTGCCTGCCTACCATGTTTTTCGGCGGCGACTAGCTGTTACCCGCGACTTTGCCTGCGTGGAATTAAATTTCTTATCTTCATGCTTTTTAATAATCATATCTACTCATTTATTCGCCGTAGGAACACAAGGCACACTTGGATAAGTAGGTACCTACGTCAATTTGCATTAATAAAGGCGAGTATAAATAGTGCATAATTCAAAGCCTTAGAACAGACATGATAGGAAAATAATCAAGGAACTTAGGATTTTAGGTAAGTATAAAAATAAGTAGGTAAGTAAGAACTTAAATTAATAAATAGATCAGCTGTAAGTGGGCACCGTTAAATTCTTGTAAAAAAAAAATTGGTTGCCTGTAAAGTCGGTATACGGGCGAAAGTTTTACGTGACAACGACTTTGAGTGGTAAAACATTGTGAGCGCATAACGTGAGCGGAACGTAACGCGTAACGCAGTTTCTTGAAGTGTCACCCGGCAAACCAATTTATAAGACGTTGTCACGTCAAAAAATATTTGTCAATAAGTAACTCTAAATTAATAATAAGTAGGTATCACAGCGTCCAGTTACTAATATAGCTTACTAGCTTCTGCCCGCGGCTTCGCATGCGTTCTTTCTATGGAAACGTTCAAAGGTAATTTATATCTCATGGGAACTGATTTATGGGATAATTTATGTAGCTTAAGTTTGATTCCAGGCTTAGAGCTACACCGATGCAACATTTTAGCTCAATTTGTTCAGTAGTTTTGGTGTGAAGACGTTACAAACATCCATCTATTCATCCAAACTTTCGCATTTATAATTATTAGCGTGATTTTTAGGAGAATTTTTTTAACCCTATTTTCTGATTTTCTAATATATCGAAGTACCTACCTTGTAAGAAGAAGGCTGAGACAGCAGCGAGTTTTTAGTCTAAGTACAAATAATTGGCATTTTACATGAAAACTTTTTCAACCGACGAAAAACGTAGGAGGTTCAAGGTCTCAACTCAAGTCGACGCGTATACATATATTTTTTATTTCTGAACGCGGATAACTTTTACAGAGTAGGTAGTCCAATTTCGATAATTATTTTTTTATTGGAAAGGAACCTATCCCGAAGATGGTCCCATTGAAATTTGAAAAAAAAAATTACCGTAAGGGTAGGAAAACAGGGGGTGATTGATTGTTCACTTACTGATTGTAATATAATTCTTTTTTATTGGTTACTAGCTGCCGCCCGCGGCTTCGCACGCGTTGTTTCTTTCTATGGAAACGTTAATAGGTGATTTCTACTGCGAAGAGCACTTAGCTTCTTCAGAGCGACTTAAAAACGGTGCGTATGAGGTAGCCCTACCAATACATGCAAACTGTAACGAAAATTTAGGTTTGGCACAAGCTAAAGCGACATCACAATTTCTCCAGCTTGAAAGCAAGTTGGCGAAAGAAAATAAATCATCTTTGCCAATGCGTAGTTAGGTACCCTACGGGCGATTGTGCACTACAAGGAATTTTACTGTCCGAACATCCGATTTTTTACGGTCCGAAGTGGCATGAAAAAAACGGATGATTGGCTTGTGCACTTGTCCGTCTTTACTCGGATGATACGCCTCAGTTTAGCTCCGTCTTTGTGTGTGCCCAACAGCGCAGGGTGACAATACTAAATTGTCCACCGAACAGCTTCACAAGCCCTATAGATTACAACGTAGCGAAGCTAGAAAAACATTAGGGTTTCGATACATCACACTTTAACTTTCAGCTTACATGGACTTCCTGTATTGGAGGGGATGACCCTGAACAAACTCAAATCTTTCAGCTAAGGAATGACCGTCTTAATGTGTGTCAGGTCAATATACCTAGGTATTTTATTGACACACTTAGGGCATTTCAACTACACGGCTATAGTGACGCATCGATATTAGCCTACGTTTGCGCCGTGTACTGGGTAGCGCGCGATAATAAGGGTGAATGCACATCACGCCTTGTCGTCGCGAAAACTAATCTAAGTCCAAAAAAGAATAAAGTGTTATTGCCACTTCTAAAACTGTGTGACGCTTTACTTCTAGCTCAGCTCATGCTCAGAGCTCAACAGATAACTCAAATCTTACCATCCTCGAAATGGAACCACGTCCGTTCCGAGGAAAATGCCGCCGACTGCGCCACCAGAGGTTTAACAGTAGCTAAGCTTCAAAAAGAACCCGTTTGGTGGAACGGCCCGGCATGGTTAGCTAGCTTTGAACCCAACAACATTAAAAACCAAACTTGCGACACACCGACACCAAAGAGGGTCAGTGTGTACACAGCCTTACATCAACTAATTTTATCATTTATGATTATGAATGATTTGGTAAACTGTGGTAGCTCGATCACTCGTGTCATCAAGGTAGCGTTACGACTCAAACCTACTGACAACTCAGCTGTTTTACCTACTTTACAAATAAATAAAGCGTATGAACTAATTATTACCTTTTTTTTTTTATTCAGCCTATTTCGTCCCACTGCTGGGCAAAGGCCTCCCCCGCATGGCGGCGGAGATGGGAGGCGGCGGTGACGGGGTCGGCCACGTAAAAGGTGGCAGGACGATCTAGTAGCTTTTGACCCGGAGTGGTGGGAGTCTGCAAAAGACCGAGAAGTTTGGAATTATTACCTTATCTTACAAATATATCTTAGCTCGAATTTGAAATAATTAATTCTTAAACTTTAACTGGTGTTGATATCGATCAGTTGAGCTATCTGTAGACTGTTTGCAACAGTCGGCAGTTAGCTCAATTGTTTCAATTGTAAATACTAGTATAATTTTCTTTGTGAATAAATGATTGTATATTGAAGATATCAATCAATTATCAATATTCTTAAACCAAACATACCTACCTAATTAAATTATATTCTTGTGTTGCTCTAAGCATGTAAATTGTAAGCTTTTTCAATAAAAGTTATTTTGAAGTACCTATCTTTTTTTTAATCATACCAATTTCCAACACCTGTTAGTGGGTAGGTAGCGTACCTACCTAGTACCTACCGGTAGTTACAAGGTAGGTACGCTACCTATCCATCACCCTTCATGGTAGGTGTATATGTAGGTAGCTACCTACCATGAAGGGTGATCAATGCAACCAGCAGTAAGTAGGACAAGATATTGTTATAACAGTAGTACCTATCCACTTAGTTCATTTATAAGGAGTAGTATGATGACGATGACATCATCGTCCGTCGTGGCCGCCGAGGTCGAAATTCGGCTAGGAGGACATCCTGCTAGCCGAATTTTGACCTCAGCGGCCAGTCTCGACGGAGACGCCAGGTGCGCAGGACATTGTCCAAGTGTGTGCACAAACACAGGTGCACACTGTATTCCCTTAGTCTCACAATCTGATAGGACGGCAAACGGATACGACCATGAAGAAGTCAGGCGCAGGACCAACGGCCTGAGGTGCTTTCCGAGACACAGGGGTGTATCACCGCCAACTTCCTGACTTCTACTTGCTAATAACAACTTTTGGCCCGACCCGGGAATTAAACCCAGGACCTCGTGATCAGCAGTTCGCGGAAGCAGTCGTATAGGAGTGTGTTGTAAAGGTAGGTAGGTACCTGATAATGATAACACACGACGTGGTAGGTAGTATCAAATATAACTTTAGTTTAGCCACAGATATTATATACTATACTAGGTTAGGTTTAGCTATCATCATAATAGATAGATAGATATTATCTGGTCAGATATTATCCTAGATATTATCTAGGTGTCAATAAAACCCAGCCCAGCTATAGCTAATAGCCAGCTACATACAGGAGATAGTTCTGCCAAAGCATGTTGCATGTTAGTTCCGTCGTCATCACACTTCACATCACACTAATACGTACCTATTATAAATGCGAAAGTTTGGATGGATGTTTGTTACATCTTCTCGCCAAAACTACTAATCGGATCGGTCTGAAACTTTTCATACAAGTTAATTCTAATCAAGACTCAAACATACTTTTTATCCCATAAATCAGTTCCCATCATGGTATATAAATCACATTTGAACGTTTCCATAGAACCAACGCGTGCGAGGCCGCGGGCATAAAATAGTTTCCATATAAAATTATGTACCTACCTAAGTAAACTCCGTCCACGGACTTGGGGGGGGAGTTGGGAAGAGTTGATCCCTCGAGGTAAGAGGATCCCTCACGACCACAAAGTACCTACCTACTTTGCTCACGCACATATCTTTCTACGTTAATATTATACCCACGGAATAGCTTAGCTCCCAGTTGATGCGTGGATTGGTTAGGCTCTACCAGAAAAAGGTCAACGTGGTTGGTTCTTAGTAAGTTGTTAAACTGTATAGTTTATTTATTCATGTAGTTTCAAGAATAAATCTATCAATACCTATTGTTTTGCAGGTGAGCTGTGCATGATCAACGCAAATAATACTGGACAAAATAATGCTGGACAATTCACACACAGCATTATCTAACCCCAAAGTAAGCAGAGCTTGTGTTATGGGTACTAGATAACTGATATAGGTACTTAATACAATACACTACATAGATAGATATTTTTTATTATACATAGAAAACATCCAGAACGCCTGGACAAATGTCTGTTGATCGTATAAACATTTGTCCCGAGGCGGGAATCGAACCCGCAACCTCGCGTCGCAGCAGACCTTCGCCCGCTGCGCCACAGAGGTCGTCAAATGTTACAAAACACGCAAATAAAAAGTGAGTGTAAGCTTTTTGCTACATGTACCTACTAGTTTTATGTAGCAAATCTACAGTACCTAATTAATAAAGTTAAATGGTATTTTTCATTTCCTTCTAGGATCATAATCAAAATTTTGTTTCCAGATTTAACATGACTTATGTAAGTGAAGTACAGAGACCCTCGAGGCCAAGACTTCAGGCGGCCGAACAAGTCCCTCAGATTGTATTGCGGGAGGAGCCCGAAAATGAACAGCAGATTGAAGAAATCATTCAGGTATGTTGGTTTGGGAGGCGATTTTGAAAAAGGTGTGCAAATATTCTACCAAAATGAATTTTCTTAGAAAACAAATTTTATTTCACATTATCACCTATCTATTTACCTTCTCCTATTTTCCTAAACCTGAAATGCCAATAATCCTGCAGAAATCCAGATTCCCGAAATCCCTGATATTGTGATTCCTGATATACCTATCCTTCCCCAAGAACAGTAAGTAGTTACCTTATCCAAACTCCATCCATTCATAATTGAGGTTACCATGAATATAATAGCATCGTTTATTCACAGAAAACATGTCAAATACAATGCTGTTGTTGTATCAGTGCAATAATACCAGTAGTTTTGGACTGGTGTGTGAATATTTAAAAACCTACTTACTTAAATAATAATAATGAATATGAATTAAATTGAAAATGTCTTGTCTGCTTAAAATTAAAATATTTCTCCACGCTGTAAAAACAACAAGTCAGTCCATTTATTAGGTCTATTTTTAACCCCCGACGCAAAAAGAGAGAGGTATTAAATATAAGTTTAACGTGTCTGTCTGTGGTATCGTAACTCCCAAACGGATGAACCGATTTTCGTTTAGTTTCTTTGTGTCATATATAATTTTATCCCCTATAAAGGTGGATTTTTAATTTTTTTTTATTTTGTCTTGTTAAACAATTTCCCTGGCAAGTCCTTAAATTCAATATCCTAATCAATAATTAATTAAATATCTTAATTGCCATGCAAAACAAATATCTGGCGAAAAGCGTAGAAAGTTGATTTGGCATAAAAATCTTATTTTTATGTCTAGTATGAGGTAAGATTTAATTGCCGTATGCTCCGTCCTGCTCCTATAAACGCAAATCGTATGCCTATCCTTTTCGCGGAATGCGCCCTCTTTAGACTTTACATTGAAATATCTAAATAACTCCTAAAGTATTATTTATATACTTAGGGCATCGGGGGCACTATTTCAGGACACATTTATTGGCATAGTTGAAACCACCAAATTCCATGGCAGGGCTGCTAACTTGACACATTTTTCTTCATTATTTAAACTTGCAACATTTTTCGCCTACCCTCTTACGAGACTGCATCACAGAAAAAATAACCTAACTTTGCGCTAGGGACTTGTCGACGACGTGTCGCAAACGAATATAAGTCTACCCTCTAAAACTTCACAACTTACCTGCCCACAGGATAGTTCGGACGACATCATAGACATCATAGTAAATTCGCGTGCCGTGCCGTTTGACGTTTACTTTCGTAGGCCTTGCCACGCGGGCGCTGTGTTGCGTTCTAACCTCGGCATCGAGATCACCAGGCTGTTTATGAGAAACCTTGGAACCATGCATCGATCGCCTAGTGCTGAGAGGCAGTTTCAGGTTAGTTATATATACCAATTTATTAAACGTCGCTAAACCCCATGAGATAAAAGGCAATAAGGCGCTTATCAGCGGGAGGCCTGCGTCCAGCAGTGGACAAATATAGGCTGTTGAGGAATGGTGACGTGAACGTACCTAGTATTATATTATTAACGAGATGCCGATTGGTGTGACAAATTTAATCGGAAAGCAAATAATTATTTCAAATCAAATTAGGTATACAGATATCAGCATGTTTTGGCGTGAAGGCAGAAGTAAAATATCTATCTAGATCAGGACTTCCCAATCGGTGGGGCGTGCCCCCCTGGTGGGGCGTAGAGAGATCTTAAGGGGGGCATGAAGTGTTCGGATATTTTAATCCAATTACTTATCATTGTTTATGATATTTATAAAGCTCTTACAAACATAACAAGTGGCGCCACCTTGTTCCAATCGACCGAACTAACTGCTAAATCACTATGTTCGATACGGTCTGTAGTTAGTTAGACTAAACAACGCGCTGTACACAGCGCTGTAAACAGTAGGTACATCACGCATACTCACTCAAATCACCAACGACGTACGACGATCTAGATTCTAGTGTATATTCCATCAGCATTTATATTTAAAACTACACTTTCTCATTTAGGTACATATTTGAATTAATGTGTATTTCTCATATTGCAGGAAGAAATAATGCATCATCAACAAAGACCACACACCAAATCGATGCTCGAACGCATCGAAGAAGTGGAAAAGAAAATTGACACTCTTTATCTTCAGGATAGAAAACGGAAGATGACAGATAAAAATGTTTTGACTGTAAGTATGAATGCGATTGTAGATGCATGTAGAATACAATACAATAATTTATTTACTAGAAAACACATTACATTCAGGCACACTTATATATTATACAAAACTGAAACTTAAACCTAATAAAACAAGACCCGTCAAGTGCGAGTGTAACTCGCGCGCCGAGGGTTTCGAACGTTTGTGAACAAGTAGGTATGTACTAAAGGTACCGGTTAGAGACTTCGAAATTTAATGAATACCTAAAATAGTAGGTACCTACATTTCAGATGGATCTCTCTGCATGCTTCGTTGATAGGGGGTAGCGGTAAATTTCTCGACTATTTTCAAAGTATTTCAAAAAGTATGAGACCTACAGAAAATTTAAAAACTGTTTTGGAATGTACAAACCGTTACCTTTCATTTGATACCCCACTTGACTTTGTAGGTCTCTTTTAAAATTTCGACATCTCAATTTGTATGGAAAATGTTTCATATTTTTTTCATTTTTTCTTAAAATCTGTACAGGCGCACGTTATGTCTTATTATTTTAAATTTCAAGTTGATGGCTGCGGTAGTTGCTGAGTTATTAAGGAGGGAAAAAAGGACAGACAAAGCGAGACCATAAGGGTTTCGAAACCGATCTTTGAAACCCTAATAAATTAATGGGTATGTCTAACATGGATGGCTACGGCCCCTCACTAGGCTCATGGCCCGTGACGTGGGTACCAGGGCACGATAATCAGAAAATTAATGAAATTCAAGGGTATCCGAAGTATTATTACTGCATGTTTTTAACTTTAATTCAAAAAAATAAGTGAGACTGGGGTATGCAATCTGTGTGTGTGTGTGTGGTGAATGTCTGTGTGATGTGTGAGTGTGTGTTGGTGTGGTGTGTAATAGTCGTGAGAGGTCAGACTAAAAGTGCGTTTGTGTCAGCGTCAGCGATTCTAGTCATGTGTAAATGCAAGTCTTAAAAAAGGAGAAAAGGAGAAACCACTCCTCGACAATCACACACAGGAGTGGTGATGACTTACAGCAGAATTGATTCGATCTCCTCGTAGGACTTCGTAATAAGCCAGGAGCGGACCACGGATTTGGCTTTGGACGTCGGCAGCGACTTTACGTCGCACGCCTTGCAAATGTAGTTATAGATACGCGGGAGAATGGAGTTCGGATGTCGTTTGGCAATGGAAAGCTTGTACACCCTCCTCTTAAGAAGGTCTGGGTATGTGTCGGAGTTAATGGTTTCAGAGTGAACAGTTGTGAAAGCCTTAATAATAAACAACTGGCGAACCCTTAGGACTCCCGCCTCTTTGTATAGCAGATCAGTAGAATAGGTGAAAGGCTTACTCAGCATTACCTTGAGGACAGCGCGTTGAGCTCGCTCCAGTTCAATCAAGTGAGTTTTGGCAGCGCCTCCCCGCCAGAAGAGTGAGAAAGGTTACGTAGATTTAATTTAAACCCTATGTTGCAGCCGAAAAACAGCGGTCCATGGGATATATCTCATTCAGAGAAAGCCAGCTATCTCTAGAGATATTGTATATTCCATCAGCATATATATTTAAAACTACATTTAAAAATATATTTAAAACTACACTTTCGCATTTACATATTTGGATTAATGTGTATTTCTCATATTGCAGGAAGAAATAATGCATCATCCACGAAGACCACACATCAGATCGATGCTCGAACGCATCGAAGAAGTGGAAGAGAAAATTGACACTCTTTCGCAGCAGGATAGAAAACTGAAGATGACAGACAAAAATGTTTTGACTGTAAGTATGAATGCGATTGTAGATGCATGTAGAAGGGTGAGAAAGGTTACGTAGATTTAATTTAAACCCTATGTTGCAGCCGAAAAAACAGCGGTCCATGGGATATATCTCATTCAGAGAAAGCCAGCAAGCTCGAATAAGAGAAATCGAAATGGCTCAACCGATCGGTAAGTTCCTCACAAGACCCTGTGATAGAAATAGTAGTTGCTATAAATTAAACGGCTTACGTAAAGAAATAATGATCACGTATTGATTTTCAGAACCTAACAGACAGTTTCTAGACAAAGAAGGCGGTGAAGAAAACGTCCCTGAGAACATGCAACTGATTCCCGATATAATGGAAACAACTTGCCCTTCAAAAGAAGCAGAGAAGAGCATTGCGGCAATGTTACAGGAAGCCGGTCTATTAGACACACCGACTACCGAGCCTGAAATTGAACCCGTGATATCACAGCATATAAGCTCTAAAAGGCAAGGCAGTGAGGGATCAGAAACTCCTTTGGGAAGTCTGGATAGATCGAAAGTGTCGCTAGGAGATCCGGAAAAAACTAGAGATTTGAAGAGGTTTTTAAGGTAAAGTTGGCTTTTAGAGAATACCTCTAGTAGATATTTTCTGATCGTAAAAATAGCCTTCTCCGCCATACAACTATCTCCCTGTTGAATTTCGTTCAGATTAAGGTAGAGGGTAAGAACAACAGAAATATAATTTATTTAGAGTAGTATATTATATAATACTAGCGACCCGCCCCGGCTTCGCACGGGTGCAATGCTTATACTAAATATACTACAGAATCGGCCCCCCGGCCGGTATCGCCGCAACCGCTATGTCCCTGCATTTTAAATCACACTAATATTATAAATGCGAAAGTTTGGATGGATAGATGTATGAATGGATGGATGTTTGTTACCTCTTCACGCCAAAACTTCTGAACGGATCAGGCTGAAATTTTGCATACAGGTAAGTCTAACCCTGGAATCAAACATTCTTTTTTTACTTTTGACTTTTTTTATCCCATAAATCAGTTCCCATGGGATAGAAATAACCTCAAAACATTTCCATAGAAACAACGCGTGCGAAGCCGCGGGCCGAAGCTAGTCTGCAATATCTTCGAAAATATTCATTCAAATTACATGCTGCAAAGGGCAATATTGATCTATATTAAACGCACAATGTGTATGAGGTACTTAATTGGATAAGGATTAATGCTGTATTGCTTAAAATCGCCTTGTAAATAAGCCATTATTTCTCGTAAAAAGTAAAGGAAATATAAATGGTTGTTGTGGGTTATCCCTAAGGAATAGACGTAGGTACCAATACCATCGCGGACTTTTTGTACTTAGACCTTTTTAGTTGTACAATACTGTAGCATATTTTGATTTTGATCGCACGGGTGCAATAAAATACTACTATTACTATAATATTATTATACATATAAACGTTCCTCTTCAATCATTCTATCTATTAAAAAAAACCGCATCAAAATCCGTTGCGTAGTTTTAAGCATACATAGGGACAGAGAAAGCGACATTGTTGTATACTATGTATGTAGTGATTAGTAGTACATAAGGACCAGTTTCGCCCATGATTTCAATGACGTGACATAAAAAAATTACCTACTTCCACATTTTACACAAATTAGCACAAACTTTTAAAACCAATGAATGCAAAGGTTCTGCAATTTGTATTCTATAATGCTTTCGTGTGTTCTACGTTTCTAAGCAAATCTTGTACTCCATTTCAGAACACAATGGGGCGCAAAAGGCACGATGATGAAAGTTTTTAATATGATCAGAACTCGTGAACGTGAACCAATTACAGTGTTGAGGCTGATTAACGAAGGGCCACTGATATCTGGCCACAAAGCCATGATTGCAGCGCGGTGCTTCAATTCAATAATGAGTAAGTTACTATTGCCATAGACTAATATGCTATTACGTACAATTTCCTTCAATTCTAAATGTTCTAATAAACTCAATACTCTGGTATAGGTAGGTGTAAATATTTATGAGTAGTTTCTGCCCGCAGCTTCACTCGCGTTAGGTTATCTCTGTCTGTCCCATGGGAACTGATTTATGGGATAAAAAGTAGCTTATTTTTTATTCCAGGCTTTTTAGCGTGAAGAAGTAACAAACATCCAAACTTCCGCATTTATATAGGTAGTGTTACTGTGATGAGCATAAGATGTCAGTAGCATTCTTATGACGCAAATGTTTAAGAAATATTATTGTGCCCCAACCTCATGTTGAAGCTGAAACATTATTTATTAATACCTCTATGTATAACATGAATACATTAAATAATCTGAATATTAATAACCTAATTATGTTGTTTCAGAGTTAAAGCAACATGGTTTCATAACCGTAAAGAAAAATACAAAAACTCTGGAAATCGCAGACATTGAATTAGGACCTAAGTTTAACTAGTTTAGGCTAATCACTTCAGTGATTGAATGAAATATAGGGGAGAAGGAGGCACCTTTGAAAATTTTTTACATTAGAGTCTGTAATATCTAAGATAGTTTTTTTTATGTAGTTGTTGTTGCTATTAATGACATTTAGATGATCTAGCTACATAAATCAATTAAAATTATAATCAATTTTACATGGTTTATTCAGAATTGATCTTTTAGTAAAGTAACTCAAATGTTCAAAGCTGCCCCTTTCCTGGGGCAGCTTTGAACATACAAGGGGCACCTTTGAATTGATGAATTTTAACAAAAAATTCATTGTTTAAGTAAAATATTTTTATTAAAAAAGTTCTTTAAAATGTTATGATTGTGTTATGTGATGTTACGTACGTATTAAAGGAACTATGTGAATTATTCAAATGTTAAATATTGAAGTAATAAACTTTTGATAAAAAACAATAAAAAAGTAACTTTTAAAAGAAAATTATAATATTAACACAGTTTTACTTTCTAAATCTAAAATCAGATTAAATTATGTTCAGACGCAATCACTAAAGAAGACAACAATATAAGTAGACTTCCTCTGATAAAATCAGTTATTTAGGGTTACTTCCTAATTTGAACACTATTGAACATAAACGACTAGTTTTATTGACCTAGTTTAAACAAAGAGATATCAAATTTGAAACAAACAAACACATATATAAAAGAAACACACAAATTTTCGCACTTACATTTTAGTGATGGATCTATTGAGCCACCTTTGAACCTGTTCAAAAGTGCCCCCTTTGTTATGTTCAAATCTGCCCCAATGGGTTCGAAGAAATTAACTGGTAATTTTATTTTCGAAAAACCACTCAATGGTGGTGAACTAGAGCATAAAAATATTTAAAATGAATTTATCCATACAATAAATCAAGTTCCGCTTACCAATGTCTTCAAACCTTTCATCAACACCCTTAGGTACAGCTTTTTTCCGTAATGTTTACTTCGGGGTGCCGAAAACAGACATGGCCTATTATTAAATTTTTCGCGCGCTCACATATGCGCCACTAATGACAGACATGGGGGTCGGTACTGCCTTGTTATAAATATAATTTTCGCCACAATTGGCCTAGAACTAACCTCGTAAACTCTTTTGTTCTAAGGTGCCCCTGTTCAAAGCTGCCTCCTTCTCCCCTAAACTGTCTCTTTATTAATTTATAGAATTTAATTTTTTAATTAAAAAGTTACAAACTCAATTGAAAAATCAGTCGGCAGTTAGCTCAATTGTTTCAATTGTAAATAATAGCATAATTTTCTTTGTGAATAAATGTCACTATAAATGTTTATAAAAGATATATTAAATATTAAAAAGTTAAAAATTTTTCAAAAGAAGTTTGTGTGCCTGTTAAGTATCTATTATGGTATGCATAATGTAAATTATTACTAAATGCGAGAAAAAGGATAATTAATTGAAAGAATGAACAATAATTTTTGCTCTGGAATTAGCAGATATTGAATTGGGACCGAAGTTTGACTAGCTTATGCAAGTCACTTCAGTTTGTTACATAATATTGTATCCATAAATCAATGAAAGAAAAATTTAAATGATTGTGTGAAAGTCCAAATTGATATAGTGATATATTGATATTGTGAACTAGTACATTTCTAAGTATATAAAAAAAAAACCTTATGCTGTCAAATGGACTGATAGTCTGGCGGCCATTTTACAGTAAATCGCGCGTGTGTGGAGGCTTTTGTGCGTAGCGCCGCGCGATAACGGTGCGTGTGATTAGGTTTAATGCCGATACCTATCTCTAACTTCTGATTGGAACTTTGTGTATTACTTATGTTTAACGTTGGAATCGTTATGAAGTAACCTGTATGAAACCTGTATGAAACGAACCATGTATGAATAATTCTAACTTGAAATCCGTAAAATCAGGGTGAGCGAATTTTCTCCAGTTTATTATTAAATTATTACTAAAGTGGTTATAAATAATAAAAAAAACAATTGATCTTACGAAAAGTTTTTGTTTTACTTTCAATAATAATTATACACACACACAATCAATAAAAAAACCGCCTTCCCTTACAATCTTTTTACAAAACAAGGCTTACAAGATTTAACGAAAATGACAGACGAATGAAAGGTCATTTCCGATGTTGGTGTATAGTAGACATTATACATGAGACATAATGCCATCTTTGTCATCTTCTCTACATTATGAGCAAGTTAGAGCTTCTCGCCTCTCGCATCATCCTTTTGTAGTAGTGGCGTTCACGGGATAGAACTTTACGTAAAAACAATGATGTAAGTAAGCAGGTAAATATTCAAAATTTTAACTATTTTCCCGGTGTTATCACGAACTCACAATATCAAAACAAGCAAAAAAAATTTGGTTGTCTGTAAAGTCGGTTTACTGACGATAGTTAAACGTGACAACGTCTTAAGAAAATACTGACGGAATGGTAGCATTTTTCAAAAGAAAATTTTAATTTCATTTGTTCAATAGATTTGTATGTAGACGCATCGCTCACTCAAGTAGGAGAGAGACGGATGTCGAGCGCTCTCGCTTGCACTTCAAGCCTTACATGGAACGCCTCAGAGCGAGGTAACGCCGCATGAGTCATGTTTTTTCGTGCGTGCAGCCGGCTCTATCGAATTATAAGACGTTGTCACGTCAAAAATTATGAACTTCAACAAATAATGAATTAAAATACGTTTATAAAACCTCATTAATTTTATTTGCGACATTTGTAATTTTTTATATTATACTTATTTATTTTTTGGCCCCATCTCGCGAAGAACCGACAACCGCTGCCTGGGGTAAACGTGTTCTTGAGTGGAGACCACGACTCGGCAAACATAGTGTAGGACGCCCTTCGGCCAGGTGGGATGACGATCTGCGAAAGACTGCAGGCAGATGCTGGATGCGGCAAGCTGAAGACAGGGCGCTATGGCGCTCATTAGGGGAGGCCTATGTCCAGGCGCGGTCGCAGCCCAAGACTTTGGGGGGGGTCACACTTGGTGCGGGCTGTAGCACCAAAATGTACTTGTAGGCGGTTGCAGGCCCCATCGAAAACCACTAAACTTTATCGGCGAGCGGAGCGAGCCGCGGAAAATTTATACTCAACTCCCAACAATAGTAGGTATAAGTTATAGCGAGCGAGCCTCGAAATTTTTGAGATGTTTTCTGAAGTTTGGGCAAAAGTAAGCAAGAGATAACAAAATAAATAACTTTGAATAAGACTTTGCGGTAGTAGATTATAAAGCTATTAATATAAATAGCGAACGAAGCAATGGCATTAACAACAAATTGGGAATACAAAAAAGACATGGAAAAAATGTAACGGCGAGCGGAGCGAACCGCCGATTTTTTAAAAACTTTTTCGCGTAACCACCCGAGCAAAATCATGTGAAACAAGTGTCAAGCACTGGAGCAAATACATAGATAGACAAAATACTATCGGCGAGCGGAGCGAGCCGCAAAAGTGCTGTGTTTTGCATATTGACCGCAAACATGACATCTCTTCTCCCAACTCCCAGCCCAACAATAATAAGTATAAGTAACGGCGAGCGAAGCGAGCCTCAAAAATTTTGGAGTTTTTTTCTGATATTTGGGGAAAAGTAAGCAAGAGCCTACGACAAAGTAAAGTGAGCGAAACGAGTCCCGAAAATTTTAAATAGATTGCGGTGGTATAAATATATAATAATAAATGCATGAATATAAATCAGGGCGAGCGGGACAAGGGAGATTACAAAAAAGACACCGAAAAAGATGTAAGGGCGAGTGGAGCGAGCCGCTGAAATTTATGTTCCCTTTTTCGGGTGGTCACAAACTGGTTCAGAAAATAAATAACAGCGAGTGGAGTGAGATCAGAACATTTTTATGATCTGGCTGTGCGTGTGAGTTGTTTGGTATAAATTATTTTGCAGTTGCAAACTCACCTGAAACTGAGAAGGAGTCCTGGACTAGAGAAGCCAGAAGCTTATCAAAATAGCAGAATGTTATCAGAGGCAAGCAGAGCGTGCTGCGATAATTTAGTATTTTTGTTAGATTTTGGGCACTTTTTTAGAAAATTTGGCAAAATTACCTAAGGCGGGGCGGGGGTCGAGCTTTGGACCATAGTCAGAAGAAAAAAATGTCATCAGCGATCGGACCAAAACGCGTGGTCTGGTCTCTACTCAAGAACACGTTTACCCCAGCGGTTGTCGGTTCTTCGCGAGATATGGCCGGCCCACTGCCACTTCAGCTTGCTAATTCTTTGAGCTATGTCGATAACTTTGGTTCTCTGTCGGATGTATTCGTTACGAATTCTATCCTTCAGAGAGACTCCGAGCATAGCTCTTTCCATAGCTCGCTGAGCGACTTTGAACTGGTGGACCAGCCCTACCGTGAGTGTCCACGTCTCAGCTCCGTAGGTCATGACAATTTTTTATACTGATTGACAAAGTGACCTCGCAGATTAGGTATTTGTTATATTTTTATGCTTTTTATTGTGGTGGTTGGATTGATACAAACTGACAATAGAGGACCAGCCAGACCAATAAAATTGGGAACGTTGCCTCTGTGCTAATCAAAACACAGAGCAAAAGTAACAGAAATATCGACGAGCGGAGCGTGCCGCGATTTTTTTTTGCTGCAGTTGGTAACCATAATCAATGTAACGAAGGTAAACGGAAAAAAATTATCATCAAGCTGTGGGTTGCAATTTTTTAAGTACCTAAACTAAGATTTTGGGGGGGTCATGACCCCCGTGACCCCCCCCCCCCCCCTGGGACCGCGCCTGTTTCTATCCCATGGGAACTGATTTATGGGATAAAAAGTAGCCTATGTTTAATTCCAGTGTTAGAATTAAGTAACTGTATGCAAATTTTCAGCCCGATCCGTTCAGTAGTTTTGGCGTGAAGAGGTAACAAACATCCATCCATCCATCCATCCAAACTTTCGCATTTATAATATTAGTGTGATAGTGTGATGGTACACTTCGATGTGTCATCATCAAACTAAATAAGACTCGTTTAGTTTCCAGATGCTTGACGCTAAGGTCAATAAGTACGTTTCTACATCATCTATCTATCATCACAAAGAAAATCGAAAAAAAAAACTGAAATAGAAATTTTTCTTTGACATTCTTTATTATTATTACAATGAATGTCAAAGAAAATTAAAATTCACTGTATAAATAAGTAATAAAATAACCTTACTGGCAATACTGACCCTCAGTCATGTGTCAGTGAAGTCATTGTTGTCAAAGTCAAGATGGCAGTGACGCATGCACATAATTTGCGGTTGGTCAGTTGTCTTGTCTTGTCAAGTGGTCCAGTCCTTGTCATTTCATTCAGTTCGTTCGAGTAACGGAGTAGTGAGGGCTGATTGTAGACAATTACGAAAAGGAGAAGTAAAACTTTTTCCCGGAAAAGTTAATAAAAGTGTGGAAAATGACTCCTTCATTGGTGGAAGTGAAGCTAAAGTTTGTTTGGAGTTTATTCCTACTCGTGATATTCATGCAAGGCGTGCCAGGTGAGAAGTTTGCCGTCTCAACTGCTTATGCTCTATCGTTTTGTTCTTACGAAATTCTTTCAATGCATGCTTTGAGGCTTTACGTAGGTACCTACTGATGACGTATACATTGCGATGAGCTGTTCTTAGAATGAGAACAAACTGTGAGTAGACTGAACGGTATAGTTATTTGCCTTTCTTTCACATGGAGCAGGAAGAGAGCATCAATTTAATACTAGGTCACGAAAATAAACGAATAAAAACAAGACGGGCAGCATATTTTTAGTAAGTGCCTGGCAACGGACAAAGTGTCCTATCTCCTAAGCTCTTGTCTCTTATTTTGTTTGTGCACATTAATTTTCTTTCATGAATCACCCTTGGGTTTCATGCTACATTGCGCTGTATCAATAGATTTTCTTAAGACTTTTGTTACCATTGCATGTCTTGTCATCTTCGACTTCTAGTCTAATAGCTTCTGTCATTAATCCTTGTTTTAAAAGCTAATAACACACCATTTGAACATTCAACAGAACAACATACCTATGTAAAAGGAAAAGTCATCTTCAAGATGTGAAATAAAATTTAAGTAGGTAGGTACTTACTTATCAAGTTGAAGTTGAAGTACTTATAGAGTACCTATTTTATAAAAAATCTATTATGTACATTATAAATGTTAATAGCTTATAACTATGATTGGTTGAAAGTAAGCTTGGATTTGGTAAGTAACTTTGGAAGTAATTTTTTGTAAGAGATAGGTAGAACCACAGGTGGCAAAGGCAAACGGACACACAGAGATGGAGGAAAAGAGATATATATGAACCACAAAGTGAAAGTGTCTTGTCCGAATAAAGGCTTATTATATTATAGGTAGAACCACAAGTCAAGTTATAAAAATAATGTGAACATTTTGGTGTCCAACTAAAGTAAAGACATAAAGTTATTTAGTACATGTAAAAAGCTAGTATTGTTTTCAAGAACACGAAGACAAAGTTATTTAGGTAGGTAGTAGGTAAGTAGGTATAGAAATTTTTTATTTATGAAAAAATATAACACACCGTACTTTTGCACCTAAGAATTTGGTTGCTGGCTTGAATCTATCCTTGCAAAGAAATGCATTATTGAAAATGAAAGGAAGGTCCATACCTTAAGGCGAACAGTAGGGTGGATAGTGGTGCCACTACATATTTAATTTTATAATTACATTATACAAAGGAATTATCAAAAAATCGGACCGCGCGTAGACGATATCTATCATAAGCTTTTTTTTTAATGTATATTTAATGGTTTTGTACTGTAATAATTAAGCAGATACTTGTTTCAACAGTTTAGTTCCTATTGGTGGCCACCAAGCTCTCCAAACAAGGTTTTTGATTGAATAACACAAAACAAAACTATTAAAGATACATTTAAAAAAAGCTTATGTTAGATATAGTCTATGCGCTGTCCGATTTTTTATTATTCCTTTGTATAACGTAATTATAAAATTAAATATGTAGTGGCGCCACTGTCCACCCTACTATTCGCCTTAAACGGAATAAAGGAACCCATATAGGATCCCTTTGTTATCCATCTGTCAACCCCCTTTTCTCAGAAAAGCGTGGAGGTATAGAGTTTAAATTAACATTAAAATCTCGAGCCGTAATATAAGACAAACTTCTAAAGTCAACACAATTAAAAGCCACCACACACAGAAACCGTGGCCAGCCTGGAGGACAAGGCGCGCGGGTTGTATCATACAATTTATATGAGAGACCACACAAACGCCGCCCGACGGTGTGTGTAGTCTCTCATATAAATTACTCACTCATTACATTGTAGTGAGTAATTTATATGAGAGACTTTGCCTCCAGCCCGGCCACTGTTTGTGTTTGTGGCGGATTTAAAAGATACAGACATTTATGCCCAAATATTTTGAAATCTCCACATGCACACAAAACCTATAAGTAGGATACTTCCTGTTGACCCAGAATCATGAAATTTGGCAAGAAGCATGGTCCTTTATTATAACATAAGTAAAGGCAAAAATCTAAATTTTTTTTATTGTTTTTTCACAAAAAAAAACAAGTTGATTCTTGCCATGGAATAATAGGGTACTTCCCGTTGACCTAGAATCGTAATTTTTTTAAATAAAATTTGGAAGGGAGGTAATCTATATCCCAGGTCGTCCCTGGGATATTGTTTACTTAAGGAGGTAAACAAGGGTACACAAGGTAGCCTAAGTACCTAGGCCTAGCTTACTTAGTAGTATATATATAGTAATCAGTCTGTAATTTACCATTGTTTTCTTTCTTTAGTAGAATTCGTATCAGAAAACAAACATTGTTTTTATCTTATTCTTTTGCATTGTCACTCATTCAAAGCTTATTTAGATAAAATATTATGATCGAACAGCTGTACAAAAGGGCCTCAATATAAAATGATTTTTTCATGGTTGTTTACTGTTTTGTGAGGGTTACGAATTAAAATAATCTTATATCTAGAGTACAATTTGTCCTTCACAGTCTAGTACCTATAATTATTAGTAATTTGATTGTTAGCAAGAACGAAAAACTGACTGCAAATTCCTTAATATTTACACGGTTTTTTAAAACTAGGGACAAGTACTAATCCCTTGGGAATAAAATTTCTATGGAACCATCATTCTCTATGCAATATCAAAAGAATCATTTAAATCAGTCCACATTTGACGGCGAAATCGACGAACACACATAAAAAACCGGGCAAGTGCTAGTCAACGCGCACCCGGAAGAATACCATACGTTCGCAAAAAAAAAATCGCAAAAGAAACCAGAGAAACCATAAAAATATTAAATTAAATATTTTTTTATGGATCGCATAAATAGCAAAAACCCAACATGAGGCGGTCATGCACCCGTTTAATTTCGGTGATCGTCGCGTCGGTCGTTCAACTTGGTTGCCCCTTTATTAGTAATTCCATTTTATTAATTGTTACGTTATAGTGACAATAGTAATACAAAGTCTAAAATTTCAACTGTTTACCTTGCGGTTCATGAGATACAGCCCACTGACAGACGGACGGTCAGTGGATGCTTAGATATAGGGCAAGCTGAATTTTTTAAGATATATTGTTCTTAATCTCGCTGGAATAACACAATAAAGAAAGAAAGAAAGAAAATCCATTTCATAAACAATAATAGATATAGTCTGTTTTTGGCTGGTAAAACACGAGCGATCCCGCGGGCAGTAGCACGTAGTAGTAGTAGTAGTGTAGTAATCAACACTTACTAACATGATAATTGCGGTGTCCGTCTAGTTAGCAGCCTCGCCATGGAATTTGGTGGTTAAAGTTGTCTCGGAAGTTATCATACTTTTGAAAGGTATTTTCGTCCTCATTCAGATATCACAATATTAAAAATTGAAACCCCGACAGATTTTCGTGAAACATGGCTAAGAAAACTCGGAATGAAATTATCTATGACACAAAAAAAACTAAACGAAAATCGGTTCATCCGTTTGGGAGCTATGATACCACAGACAGATACACGCCATAGAGGCGTGCTCATAACTATACTACCCTAAGCCTTAAACCTACGTGGAATAGACATACCCATTTCCATTTAATGGTCGTTTTCTATGTATAATAAAAAATATCTATCTATGTACTCCTATATTATTATGTATATCAGTTATCTAGTACCCATAACACAAGCTCTGCTTACCTTGGGGCTAGATAATGCTGTGTGAATTGTTCAACATTATTTATTTATTATTATTATTTAGGTACAGAAATCTTAAAAACTGGTACCAGTACCAAATTAGGTTTCTCTATCACAAACTCACAAGCTTAGAACATGGAAAAATAATGTTCACGGACATTGTTGTTAATTAATTAACTCATTAACAGCACAGTCTAGGGATTGCAATCCGGTAACATTTTCAATCCGTCCGGATGCTGCCGGATTGATCGATTCACAGTAATTTTCCCTATTGATTCCAAAATAAACTGGACGCATTTAAAGTTTGCTGTACACATTGTGCTGAGATGCTGTGCTAGGCCAGCCAGTTATCTTAGGCCAAAATATTGATTTTGTTTACACATTGGCATACTGATCATTCTGCATTAGCGTTTGTATTGTAGCCACGACACAAACAGCAACCTGTCTCGTGGCTGCTTTCAGGAAGAAGAGACTATGGAACACGTTGTGGTACACTGCGGCCAAGGAAGAGGCCAGACAAAGGACAGGAGTCTTATTGAGGCATCAACATGTACAGAGAAGCTGAAACAAAGCTGTCAATCACCAAAATTCCTGCTCCGATACTTCAAGGAGTTCGGCTGGTTAGGCAGGGAGACAATGCACAATACACTCGCCCGTTCCCCCACAAAGAATAAGATACTTTGGCCCATTTGCCTTATTTTCTTTCTTAAGTATCTTCTCATGCAACAGCGCGATAATTTTTTCGAAATATGGGCATCACCAGATCCGGTATATTGGTAGCAGACCCGGTAGAAGTTTATTGCACCCGGGTCCGCCGAACAACGGGATCAAACTTTCCGGATTGCAATCCCTAGCCCAGTCTCAGAGGTGAGAGCTGCAAGGGCACGGCATAACCACATCATCTACTTGATACACTTGCGTTGTTCATATCCACCCATACTTCTTACTAATATTATAAAATGCGAAATTTCTTAATTCCTGTCTAACTTTTATGTTTGAATGCCTCAACGGTTGAACGGGCCTATAAATTTGGCAAAGGAATAGATGGTACCCGGAAAACATAAGCTACACTGAAATCGGCACACTTGCGTCCACTGCTCATCATACCTCCTCCAAACAAGAGGTTTTCCCATAATCAACACGCTTGGCAAGCAGATTGGCGTTGGCAGCGGAGCTGTTAAAAAGCTGGTACTTTTTAGTTCAGTTATTCATCAAGTAATTCGTTGTTGTTCTTTATTATGACCTCCACAGAAATCTAAACTCGACCACAATAAGCACAAGATCGTCGATGGTACGGTGAACTTTAAAGAAATCTTGATCGCCTTAAAAATTAAAACAAAAAATTGAAAACTACCTGAAATGACAAACAGCGGGCAGAAGCTAGTTCATAATACCTACTCTGATAGATATCATTAACGCTAGTTAATCACAACGAGTGAAGTGGTTACTTATTGTATAACCAAAGTGTTACAGCCTGGGCCGAAAACATAATATCCGTACTCGGACTATGTTTGGAAACAGTGACTTCCTGCGTTTCCAATTAAAACATTAAAACTAATCATGGTGCACTTTAATTTTACGACAGACGGTCAGAAGCTATGCCCAACGGACTAAAATTATGTTCAATTGAGTTCGTGGAACAAAACCATTTATTGTTGAATACAAGCTAATTTTAAACCCACGATGAATTTACTTTGGAACTCGGTTACAGAGAAGTCCGGCAATGTATGGCATTCAGTGACATCCATTGCTCGCTCATTCTACATATTCGCCTCTCATTGGTTCTTAAGCCGCTGGCCCATTGCGGTGCACAATGTGCACGGCCACGCGGCGCATTTTAGCTGCATGGGTTCATTAGTTTGACAACGTGGGTCTACGTTTCCACTGCAGCATACACTATGCATGAAAATTCACCCACGACTATGTACAACTGCAGCGCAGCTCAATTTTTTCAGTTACAGTTTTCAATCATACGAAAGTACCTAAGTAAAGCTACGTGCGAGCGTAAGGCGTGCATAGCGTTGACAGCGTCGAGCTGCGTGGGTGCCATATTCAAGCAAGCCACGCGTGTCTCAATGACGTCACTGATCTCGTATTCGTCCGTAGCGTATTCGTGGGTTGCAGACGTTGCAGTGGACGTTATCAATATTCTCTTGCAAACCTAAACTAGACAGACGTGCGTAGCGAAAAATTTGCTTGGGGGTTCCCTCGGTACGCTGTATTTCGTCGAGTATTTTAGTGACAGGATCACCGCATACCCGGTACTCCGATCTGGGTAGCAAATACCACGTAGATCTGAACAGGCTCTTAGTTCATCATGAGTCCATCATCGAATTTCATAAATAGACAGACTATACCATCAAAACGCTGTCACAAAATGTGGCTGCATCAATTTTCTAATGGATAAAAAGTCTTGATCGAGTCCAACTGTCCGACAGCTTTTTCCTGAGAAAAAAAAGCTGTCGGACGTATACCTATTTTCTGAATTGATTTCAGACAATAGGTATCTTAACTACTCATAATAAAACACCACACACTATACAGTGTGGAAAAAATTAATGTGTGAAGGGAAATCACTTTAAATCCATATGATATGATAGATTATTTTCCTTAAAGGAATCATTCCTTTATTTTTAAAAAGAAACCAAACTGCGTTCGAAGATTTTCTAAAATTAACTTGCATCACCCGGGAATCGAACCAGCTAAAAATTCAAAAATAAACACTCGATTATACAACTAATCGACAGGATCGATGACATGGTCAAAACAAAGTCACCGTATTAAAACATTCTCATAATAATTAAATAAATAAATAATAAATAATGCTGGACAATTCACACAGCATTACCTAGCCCCAAGCTAAGCAGAGCTTGTGTTATGGGTACTAGATAACTGATATACTTAATACAAATACACTACATAGTCATCATCACTATAACAAAATATTATAGTGAAAATATGCTTTGAATTCTATAGGACATTAGGTATAGATACTTAAACAAAACCAGTTCAATGCCATTTTCAAGTCTAGTCAGACAGGTGTTACGCAGATGATACCATATGCCACGGCCTCACAGCAGAATGAAAGGTAGGCGGCTAGGTTGGCTGGTTGCTTCGGTGGTAGCTTAGCGGGTTGGTCGATGGTAACTAGGCACGTGGCTTAGGGCTATTATAGTTATTCTGTGTTCAGGATTCAAAAACGGAAAACGTTTTCATACGTTTGTTTCTCAACTACCATGTTGCAGTCCTGCCGTGGGGTATTTCCAAATGGCAAGCTTTGGGGGCGCCGCTACACAGCCTAAAGCTTCTGTAGGACCTACATGGCCAACTTAGACAAGGACTTCTCAAAAGTAGAATAGACAATAAATTACTTCGCCTAAAATATTAGAAACTATTTTCCTTCTAACGTTTAAAAAACAAATAACGTAGAGAAGCACCCTAAGTGTATGGTATAGTATTATAATATCTGTGGTAGTGCTATCTATCGCCTTGCATACTTTTATTGAACATCCAGTCATTTTTTATTCGGGAGTAACAAACTTTCGAGGTACTTTCGCATTCATTTTTTTTATATGGATATGGATGTTTGAATTGTAGTCATTTGTGCTGAACACTGTTGAAAGCTAGGTAGATTAAATTCACATATCCTGTACAAAACGACATTATTAACTACGAGATTCAATTGAAAGGGAACTTGCGAGTCGGAAGCAAGTTGCCAGTGACGGGAGAAGGGTCGGCGGCGGTGCTGATTGGCGCATTTGCCCGGATGCGCTGGAGCAATGATCTGCGTGATCCTCCAGAATGTTAACTTGGCTTGATTTTCAAGCCTAGTAGGTGTCGTACCATACTTACCTACTACTACATTCCTAATTGTGATGAAAGCCAACTGAGCTCGACCGAATAATTTTTACACTGGTGTGATCGTTAGGAAGTATTTTTCCTCTACGTAACACTAGTATTAAATAATAAAAATACTATCCTAACCTTTTGTGTGAGAGTAGGGCGCATCGCTCACTGGACCAAGAGTCGAGAAGCAGACGCAAAAGCGGCGCACCGCATCTACGTCTTCAAGAAAAGAAAGAAATAAATGGCAGTTCGTCAAGGCGAGGTCGTTTTCCCTGCTCGCGTCGCAACTGCGTCATTTTGATGGAATATGCATTGAGGAAGCATAACCGCACCTTGACTGTGCTTAGACCTCGCATCGATTTACAAATGAGCAACGCGCCCAATGACAGACGATGCCGATGGTGATTTATTTCAGATTTATATTTGAAGTTTATTTTTTTTCTGTTTTGAGGTTAAAGTTCACCTTTAGTGAGAGGAAAATGAAAATGTCTTTGAACTATTTTGCTGTCTCACTCGCACAATATATTCCTGAAATGACCCCAGACGTCACACACACATTGCACGTGTAGCGCAACACAGTTGCTCATGTATGTGCCGAGACGCGACTTTGATATGGAGAAATGGACGAGTGTCCGGGTTGTGATTTAACGACGGTTAGTACTTCCTTACCTTAGAGTTGGGACAACGCTTTCCTTACCTCACACCTTATTACCACCAGTCTCACAGAGCCGCGTGAAGGTTAGTCGGTCGTGCAACTAAGCTGTTGATCGCAAGTACGAATAAATCGAAGGCCAGATACTCACAACTTTTTAACTGACTTCTAAGTAATTAGGAAACAATGCACACACTCATCGTATTTTATGAACACCTTACAAAGGGGAGTATTATAATAGATTCTAATCCTTCCTAATATTATAAATTCGAATTTGGTACAAAAACAGTAATAAAACTATCGCAATAGATGTTCGAAATGGCCCCCATGTTGCTGTACGGGGCACTTATCCCGTAAAGCAACATTCAAAACACTTTTAGTGGCCACAACCTCGGGTGAATCTTGTTGAGGTGAAAATTAGCTGCGTCTTTTATTTCTTGAACGGTGTTGTACCGAGTTTTGTAAATACGACCATTTAGGTAGCCCATATCTTAGGTACCAGCTGGACACGAAACTGGAATTGTACGTACAACACAAGCAAGCATAAGGCATCAATTTTGCTTTCATAAATAAGGGTTATTCCAGTTTTCCCCCTTGACAAATCGAAAAAATTTTTTCAATGGTACTTATGCCTCAAGCTAAGTTTGGAAGGTAAGAGTATGTTAGATGTTAGTAAGATTTGTATTGTTTACGTTGATTAGGGTTGTCATACTTTTTTTCCATAGAAGAAAGTTTTTTTCTACTTATGAAAAACTGAAAACACCAAACACAACAAATATACCTAATATTTGAAAAAAAAACATGTGTGATGCAAATTAAAGCGGTATTTATCATTGAACGATGTTTTAAATTATTAAATTAAATCAACATCAGGTCTATAGTCAAGTTTCCAAGTAACACCAGGCGAAAGGTAAAAATAAAAAATTTTGCTTGTAGTAAATATTTTTTCAAGATATAATCACGATTGGTCAAACAAAAGATTGAGTCATTGGACTAAAGGTCATTCGTAACATTATAAATAGACGTTAATATCAGCACCCTGAGAGCGTGACCTTAATGATAATAGCTGTTAACACCAATTTCCAAGAAAGAACGTTTAAACACCAACAACGTAAGGCGAGAACAATGTATCTATGTATCCCTACTATGTATTAGTAATATTGTAAATGCAAAAGTAACTTCGTCTGTTATTCCCTTCAACCCAAAACACAGCATCACTGCTTAGCGAAAAATGGCATTTCAAAATAAGGTCAAGGTTATTTTTAACTCAGTCGCTGCTTTTATTATATTTGCGATTTTAGCCAGTCCACGTTTCTGTTTTTTTTATGCTTGCAAAATTATCGTGATCATAAAGCCCTAATAGGGTTGTTAGTGAACAACCCTTGGGTAAACTCTACCTATTTGTCAATAGTTTAGTCAAGTTCTACCGATAGGACTACGACTCCATTCTACGCTACAAGTGTCACCTTGTGCCCATATTATTCGAAGTCATAAAATATAATACATTGAGTATGCTTATGTAATGCGCAAAAAACCGATCATTTCTTATTAATTGAATCCTACAATGTCACCTACGTTGTTTTGCTAACAAGAGACATGACGTTTACAATCAAAATCATACACGCCTTTCGTGCGAACATGATACAATGCAAATGTAGCACCCGTCTGCCCCGTCCTTCGGAATTGTACCAAAAGAAAGAACCACACTATTGTGGTGTGGTGTGTTGTGGAGCGTCAGAAGTATTTCAGTTTCATATATTTAGAATTGAAGACATGAGTGGACGAAGCTGTTGTTTCGCATTTTTTTAATTTTCAGTGTTATGTTATGATACTACAAAAAACCTGGCATCTTCATAATAATGTACTGACACCCTTTAAAGAAGTAGATATACTAAAAAGAAACTCCAGACCAGTTGATTAAATAAAGAACGGGTAAAAGATAACTATGGCACGATAAAAACGCAGAAAAACATAATATTAAAGAACAACTGAAATATGTAAAGGCAGAATATCGTTATTTCTTCGTAGAAATAACGATATTCTGCCTTCACATATTTTTCACATATCAATAAAATCATTTTTTCAGTATATCTTCGTAGATATACTGAAAATATGATTATATTTTAATTTTAAGTGAACTTGTTCCTCATCAACACACATACGCCCGGTGCTCAACATGCCTCCTCAAACAGGAGGGGTTATGCCATAACCACCACGTGTGGTACACGGATTGGTGATCGCAGGAGAGACGTTAAAAATAGAGGAAAAGTCAAAGTAAAAGGAAAAGTTCCATAGTGAAAAGTCGACTATGGAACTTCGGCAAAGGTTAGTAGCTAGCTTTGCCGAAGTTCCATAGTCGACTTTTGACATCCACAGGCTGAGTTGGAACGTTGGGACGTACTCACGCCTGCGACCGCGACAGCTTACAACTAATGTGTTTCCATTCATACTAAATATGTGAAACCGATATGCTTCTGACGCGTCACGCACGACACACCACACCACAATAGTGTGGTTCTTGCTTTATGGTTAAAGTAGCGCTTATTAGCTTCAGATGACTGGCGCGGCAGCAATTCTTAGCATTGTAACATGTTCATTGAATAGGTTGTGAAAACATGTTGAATAGTGTTTGCAGTATTTTATAACCCAGAGCGGAACAGATGGTACTTGCTATTGAAAATTACAGACAGATGGTAAACTTTCGCACGTTTCAACTGTATTAGTTTGCGTTACTGTGCTTAAAATATATTTTTTTTTTTTTTATGAAACTACGACGGATAATTTGTTAATCTAAAAAGAAATCAATAATTTTAGAAAAACCCCCGACTAACAAGAATTGATAAAACAGCAATCATATAATTATTTGAGAAGGAGGCCAAGAGGAGGATCTAGCTAGGCTGGGCAGCGTTTGGGAAACTACGTCGAGTCTTCTCGTCATTCATACCGCAATGCTTGAAAACGAAAGTTTTCAATTAGTGCGTCCTCCCCGTCATGACCTATGGAGCTGAGACGTGGACACTCACGGTAGGGCTGGTCCACCAGTTCAAAGTCGCTCAGCGACCTATGGAAAGAACTATGCTCGGAGTCTCTCTGAAGGATAGAATTCGTAACGAATACATCCGACAGAGAACCAAAGTTATCGACATAGCTCAATGAATAAGCAAGCTGAAGTGGCAGTGGGCCGGCCATATCTCGCGAAGAACCGACAACCGCTGGGGTAAACGTGTTCTTGAGCGGAAACCACGACTCGGCAAACGTAGTGTAGGACGCCCTCCGGCTAGGTGGGATGACGATCTGCGAAAAACTGCAGGCAGATGCTGGATGCGGCAAGCTGAAGACAGGGCGCTGTGGTGCGCATTAGGGGCGGCCTATGTCCAGCAGTGGAGTAATATGATGATGATAATTATGTAATCAAATACAGCTAACATTTTCTTTACCTACCTATACTTAGACAAAAAAATCCGACTGGGGCTGTCATTGCCATTCTCTGGGTAGGTAAACTCGTAGGTACTCTAGAAGTATAGATTTACGTATTGTACTTAAGTGTCTCGTAGAGGTAGGTAAGGTATCCGTTTAATGTTAATTACGTAACGTTATTGCAATTAGTTACGTACATCGCAATAGAACTGTTCAAACCAACAACATGCGTTTACGGTGAGAAACGCATCCTATCCTACCAATATTATAAATGCGAAAGTTTGTGAAATGTGAAATTTTGGTTACCTAGGATCTCCAAAACGACTGCCAGATCATAATAAAATTTGATAAACACTTAGAACGTAGCCTAACTTAAACAATAGGCTACTTATTATAGCGAAAATACGGGTGCGTAGCCGCGGGCATAAGCTAGTAGGTATATATATCTACCGTCTCCGTTCCGAGACGGGTAGAAAAACATTGTTAATATTGTGGGATTTGAAATCGGTTTTTAGTTTTTGTTAAAAAAACATTAAGTTATTCGGAGAACCCTAACGCTGTTTGTCCACCGCCACTGCCGCTGTCAACGAAACGTCACCGATAACGAGATGACGGCGTCGAGGTAGCGGTACATACATTTACGTGCATTAAAATATGGCCGATGTCCACAGCACGCCCCTCAACCGAGCGCCGTCACCCGGCCGCCGAAGATTTCAGTAGTTCGGCGCGACGACCGCTAGAACTCGGCCTGAGATTGTGACCGACCGATCTTTTTGTTTTAAGCACTCACTATCGCCATGATCGATAGGCTTCAACCATACTGCAAGCCAAGTGCAAATTGAAAATTACGCATGCTTAGTTTGACACATTCACTGCCCAGCCTTGGCGGGCCGACCAGCAGGAGCGGCGCCACGTGGCACTGACCGACATATGCTTCTTGGGTCATGAAAGTGTTAAGCCCGTCGCGCTAGGCGCCTTCAGTATGATCTCAAACGGCGGTTTCATATGTTTGATACTTTACTCCTTACTCGTACGATCGTCGGTCATCGGCAAGGTAATCGTCACGATCATCGAGCAAGCATCGACACGACACTTCTCGTCATGCTGCCGCTACTTGTTGTGTAGTACCTAATAAAACGCTCCTGTGATACGAATGCAGAAAAGTTTTCCTCAAACGCGACTTCCACGAATGACACCTACAACAAACTGAACCAGCGAGATCGGTGCGGTGGTGGTGGATAGCCGTCTCGCCATCTTGAACTCAGATTTAAAATAATATAGGTGAGATTTCGTTGACGACAGCGGTTCAAAGCATCTGCATTGTGTCGTTTCTTTAGAAATAAACTAGCTGCGCCTCGCGGTTTCGCCCGCGAGAATATTTCAGATTGCACACCCCTTGGGGATAGTGATTCATTATTTAGTACTTTAGGGAGCGTTCAAGTATTACGTAACGCAATTAGGGGGAGGGGGGGTCTGGGAGGTATGGTAAAAAGGATCACTTGAGTGTTACGTAACGTTTAGAGAGGGGGAGGGGGGTACAGAAAAACGTTACGGTGCGTTACAAGGGGGGGAGGAGGGGTCAAAAATTGTGTTACGTAATAGTTCAACGCTCCCTTATAGTTTATTTATACCGAGTTTTGAGTGAATCGAATCAAGGAATAATAATTTTCGATAGAAACTTGACCACACCCTTTAACCCTCTCAGAAGTAATTTTTTTAAAATTTAATTATCTTATGTGTTATTCTAGAATCTAAAATATCTACATATCAAATTTTCTCTAAATCGGTTAAGTAGTTACAGAGATATTTTGGTAATAAACCTTCTCACAAACTTTCGAATTTACAATATGTGTAGGATTACAGTGCGTTCATTCACTAGAGTCGTGTCACGGAGGCGTTTTGTCCGACCGCAGAATTTGTGTGAAGGATCATAGCCACCCTCATATCGACTCTACATAGACATGACGCCTCACTTGATTGAACTGAAATCAATCCTCTACCAAAAGAAACATGAGTCATAGAACTAAAAGCGTGTAGAGTTGAAACATTGCTTGAACCGTAAAACTCGTATACAAAGAATAAAATAAAATGTCAACGTTGTATTGAAGAGATCAGTATTTTTGCACTGGTGCGGTATCTCGTATACCTATGTTTGAGAGTGCGCCAACGCAACTGAACCGGTTACTCTGGCAAACGTCACGTGCCCACCATATTGGCGACGACCTACGCGATACGTACGTACCATGTGCTTCAATTGACACAATTCAAAACCACTTCTTAAAAACATGTTTGTAAGCTAATTATAGAAAAGTTTCGAAAATCGCAGAAGATATAATTTGAAACTCGGGACAGAGATGATTACCATCATAACTTTGGAACGGGTGCACTGACTTTCATCAAATATAGTAGATAAAAATGTTCTTGAAGAAGTTACCTTTCAAACAAATAATTAAACCATAATCTGGTTCGTTTGGGACCGAAGATAGAGAGATAGATAGACAGGTTAAACTTTTATCAATCAACGATAGGGGTTTTTCACGTACACACTTGTGATCTATGATTATGTCTTGCGCTCATAGCCAGTCTCCGTTGACACTGGTCGCCACGCGTGGCCAAAAGTTCGGCTTGAAAGACATCATCGTCATCCTACTTTTAAAGACGAAAGTTCTTGCCGTTGTTGTGAACATGTTTGTGCGAATATAACGCCAAAACTACTGAGTGGGTTGAGCTGAACGACAAGTCTACATATTGTTCCGGAAAAACGTACAAAGCCGCAGGCAGACGCTAATTATACATGTTTTTGATATTATCGCTACGATCGACCATAAAATTCATTTGTTTTTGCAGCATGGAAAGAAGAGTACTTCGTGGAAAACGGCGCTAGCCTCAGCGGTCTTCCGACTAACATAGTGTTGCTGAACCATCAGCGAAGCCGTCGTGCCGTACCAACTGACGATGCACCCAAACCGACGCCGCCAGCCAATGCCACTGCTGCCAACGCCAGTACTGAGGGTACGTACCTTATAGGCAAATCTAGCTTCTGAGCATCGTTTGTGCCTTTGCACAAACTATGCTCAGAAGCGTGCGTTTCTACTTTTAAGAATCTGTTTGTATATTATTTTGCGCAATAATGAGTTAAAAACTGTGTAAGAGCAGTGGTGCCAGGTTTAAATTGCTGTATGATCCGACAAATCATCTAAAATCGCAAACACACAATTAAACCTATGTGGCGCAGCGGGCGAAGATACGCCTGCGACGCAGGAGGTTGCGGGTTCGATTCCCGCCTCGGGACAAATGTTTGTACGATCTGCAGATATTTGTTCAGAGTGTTCTGGATGTTTTCTATGTAAAATATAAAATTTCTATCTATGTAGTGTATTGTATTATGTATATCAGTTATCTAGTACCCATAACACAAGCTCTGCTTAGCTTGGGGCTAGATAATGCTGTTGTCCAGCATTATTTATTTATTTATAAACGTGGCGTTGCCACTAATTTTAAATAGGACGGCACTGGAGAAATTTAAAAGTTAGTTCAAATTAAATATGTTTATATTTAAGTTGTCCGAGACGAGCAGGAGCGAATACGACAGTTGACGAGCTTACAAACAGGTTGATCGCCTTAGGTAATTACAAAAAGTCTCTTGAATATCTTAATACCAGTCCAACAATATGGCGCCAGGTATTGATTACTCGAAGCAGGAATACTGCCTTGCTTCGTTGAATTTAATGAGGTTTATCAAGTATTATGTTTATAAAGTCCATAGTTTGGTGTTTCCATTTAATTGGAAGCGTATCGCAGAAAATAATAACTCTTTGATAAGATCTTCTTCGGAATTATTAATAAATGTACCATACCAAATGGTAGGTACTTAAACTAATATTGCAGAATTGTTTCATGTTACATGAACCGTAACTGTTGGCCCTTCAAAATTTGTAGCGTAGGACTTAAAATAAACAGACACGTGTTTCAGAGTTTTTTGAAATTCACACCCTAAAGGTCATGGTCTGGAGTCAAAGTTAGGCGACTCACTGACATATCACGAAATCTCAGGAACTAGAAGAGCTACGAAGCTGATGCATGTAGGTTTGTATTAAGGCGTAGGCACCCGTTAAAAACAGATTTTTGGAAATTTTAAGGGGGTCAAAGGTCATTTTTATAATAACTTCAGAACCGTAACTTTTAGCCCGTCAAAATTTGTAGCGTAGGAAGATGACTCAATATAAATAGAAACGTATTTCAGGTTTTTGGCCACTCACTGATTTATCAAGAAAATCTAGAAAAGCTACGAGGCTGAAATTTTGCATGCAAATTTAGTTTAGGACGTAAGCAAAGCAAGAACAGTATTTTTTAGAAATTGGGTTATAATGTTCCTACCTAAACTTCTATCTGCGGCTTCAAACGCGTGGTACTGGGGTTCTATTACTCGGATGTACATTAGCACTACCTACTACTAAAGTCCACGCAAATGAAATCGCAGCGGGTCAGCTAGTAAATATTATATACTACTACTAATGATACTATTCGTACTACTAATGAGAGTGACATACGAGTAATCACTGTGATCAAACCCTCGTTAATATTATAAAGATTTTAAAAAATACTACCCCTGATAGCTACCAACCAATACCAAAGCGCTGGTTTTAAATTAATAAGCCAACTCGCACAGTTTTCAGCGTTTGTTTTTCATATTAGTTACCTATCCTCTTCTTTTCATCATTATTGAATAAGTTTACAGGTGTTTCATGTTTGAATAAAGCGAGGTAAACGAAATTCGATATTCTTCGCCATAAACTTCTGTTCTGAAGCAATAAGATTGAAAATTGTCTGCAGTAGCTACTAAGGTTTTCCCTGCTGATTATTTATGTAAATATTATCTGAAACTTGGATAAACATTGCCAAGGTCGCGTGGTAATAAAATGTGGAAATATGTGTTTTATTAGTATACATATAACATTGTAATGTAAAAATAAGGACAGAATTACCTTCTAGCCTGGTGCAGCGACCCACAGGGAGTCTTACCATATCGATACCAGAGATCCCATTTGTCCCTTGCCTTTATAGCAGTTCAAAATTACTGTAAACATATTTTTATCACACAAAAATTATTATTTACATTTAAAATTTGTTTGTATATGTTGCTCTCTCTGTATGTTTTCCGAAACTTTGTGAGAGCTGAATTAATCAACTAGGTTGTTCCTTATTTAAACAATAGTATGAAAAAATTATATCTTGGATTTGTAAGATGTTGTATTCTATTGTATTGTCGGTCGGCCACATTATATCAGTGCCTTTAATAGCTGAACACGAGTAGGTTGCAGAAATCATGCACAATCGCTGTAATGTTTGTAATCTCTAGAACATTCCATCGAGCCGTATCAAATCGCGGTCACACGTCGCAGTCGCAGATACGAGGGCAGATTAATAAGCGAAACGAAGCGAAGTTGCGAATAACGATTATCCAATATCCTCCCTCGGCCGTCATCTCTGCTGTTTGTCAGGCAGCAAGGTTCCTATCTGATTCGCGGAGAAGCCCGGTGTGACCGGTTAGAGAGCAATTTACGTATTGTGATTCAATTGCTAAATTGCCATTCTTAATGCAGCGTGAGAGCTCTGCAGCTATTTGTTGAGAATCAGGGTCATCACCGTCTAGATGCTGCATCCTTCAGTCGATCTGCGAGCTACATAGATCTCGGCAAATAACCATCCCACAAAGGTTTTCCAAAATAGTGATAGGCTAAAATTTATCGCTGTTATTTGTCACTGGGCTAACCGCGCTTTTTTTTCGTTTCCTAGCATTATATATACTGTACCTAGGTTTAAAATGAAAACCCGATAATTTCATTGCTTTGATAATTTCAATGTTTTTTTAGTTTTGCGGTACATTATACTCCCTACAAAATATATTTTATATGGTCATCTCGAATACCATAACAAAAGAATCATCAAAATTGGTCCACAATTGACCGAGAAACCGGCGAACATACTTAAAAAACAGAGATACAGCCAAATCCTTCTCCTTTTTTTTTGAAGTCGGGTAAAAACCAAATACGCCCTTTTTATCTGCGAGGCGTGGGTTATGTTTTTCGAATGTTTCTTTGTGGTTGGCGGACACTCTTTATTACCTCCAAACATCAACATGGATAAAGGGATTTTTTTAAATGAGTTATCAAGATAGTGACGGCAGGCTGAAGACAGGGCGCTATACCGCTCATCAGGGGAGGCCTATATCCAGAAGTGGACTAACATAGACTGATGTCATCAGACCATGATATTCGCCTGGTCTTTTTTAAGGTTCTTACCTCCATTTTGTAGGCCTTCGCCCTTTCATTTGGAGAAAAATGTGTAAGATCGAGCCCAGAACCGGGTTTTTATAGTTTTCTATTCACCGTTTGTCTAAGATACCTATTTCAGGGGTTACGCCTCATTCGGTTAAAACAGTCGTTTCCTGTATCTTTTTCCATGAATGGTTATTGATAATTATTCGTGACCATCCTTGTTCCCGCTATGGTGAATTATGGCATTGCCTTGTTCACTTTTGGGTGTCAACCTTGACATCGTGCTTTTGTAAGCGGTAATCGAAAGAATACGAGTCGATGACGACTTGCATTGCTGTTTCGAAAAGTTTCCATTATTATGGTTAGCCGGGGTTTTTTTTTGAGCCTTTCTATACCATGTATGCAAATGCATATATGTATGTGGTTATCGGACTTAATTACCTTGAAGCATCAAAACGACTGAAGCGATTTAGATAAAATGAGGTATCAGAATTACTTGACGTTTCTTTTACGTTCCTATCTACATATTGTTGGCTTATGTCCCCTTTTTAAAAAATAAATAAAAATTGGCGGCGCTCGTGTCTTTTGAATTAAACTATCACAAGTGTACTCAAATTTAATTACATACTTCAATGCGTTAATTTTAAAGGATGTTTCTGAATAAATTTCAATGACCTGATAGAACGGAATAAGATTAAGATCATATGGTTTAAATGTTAGTAACTATAATGGTTCACTAAATGAAAATACCTAAATGTTGAAATTAACAAAATTTATCAAACAACGAAATAGTATTAAATCACCATATTCTGATAATTGATTACTAGATACTGAAAATTTTCGAAAAAATCAAGGCAACCCCCCTCCTTTTGCGTCGCAAACAGACCCTCACCTACTGAACCGCAGAGGTAGGGTGGTAATAAGCTAATACTGTATTCAAAAATCTAAATTTAAATTAAACAATAACTATAGATCTTCTCTACACGCAATCATTCGTAAAGTAAACAACATGTGATCCTAATGATGCTACATCTACATGCTTATAAATGCAGTCTATTAAAAATTAGTAGGCATGTGCGTGCCACTTCGTAATTGTTCCCTTGTTTGCCGTTAGGCATCGTATGAATCTCTCACGCTTATTGACGAAGCATCTTCTTTTTCTCAATTCTTATTAAATGTGACAGCTGTGTGGTGCCGGCGGCTTAGAATTTGCACCACCCCAACTCTTCCTGCGGGTGTCGTAAGAGGCGACTAAGGGATATCCACCTGGGGCGGGCAGCAGCGCCCCTGCAGAACAATTCTACCGAACTGCGATCCCCAACCCGCATGCCCAGCGTGGGGATTATGGGCATTACCCCCATAAGATAAAAGCCAACATGGCGCTTATCAGGGGGAGGCCTGCGTCCAGCCGTGGACCAATACAGGCTGTTGAGGTGAGGTTGAGGTGACAGATATCATTTCCCTACAGTGCAGTTCGAACTCGTATAAGTATAAAAATCATTTATTGCCTGAATAATTCAACATGTTTAGTTTACAGTGAATTAATTATTTTCCTGTTATTATCGTCACCGGGAACGTTTTAACTGAGTTTAACTATAGTAAAAGCGAAGTAATTATTCAATTAGGCCAAAAGGAATAGCATACAAAAGGACCTCGATATTTTAAATCCTTTCAAATCCTGTAAACTAGCGCCGTAGTTTCAAACATTTTTTTAGGATAAAGAGTAGCCTATATGTTATTATTGGATTACTTACGTATATCCAACCCTTCAAACAGATCAAATCAGTAGTTATAGCGTTGTCTATAGTCAAACATCCTCACAAACTTCTCTATAGGGTAATCGCATCTATAAAATTAGAAACCCTTTGAAAAGGTTAGAACTTCGGAGAGCTGAAATAGTACTATTTTAGCTATTCTGTACTTCGACTTCAAATAGCGCAAAGACAAAGCGGTTTTTTTTATCGTTCTATGAATGTTTCTCAAGGTTGTTGCGTTCACACTTCCTTATAATTAAGTAACATCTAAATTTACTGTTACTTTTTTCGAACGCAACAAGTGGATTTCTTTCTTAGTGTGGAATTTATGCAACTTATGTAATTTATTCACTAAAAAAAATTACTTTTCATGCTCGTCGTGGACCTTAACCTATAAGGTACTTCCCGTAGACCTAGAATTATGAAATTTGGCAAGAAGCAAGGCCTCCTTATAGCACAAATAAAGGAAAAAATCCTAAAACTGTAAATTTTTTCTTTATTCACAAACAAAATACTTTTGATTCTTGCTGTAGACCAAAACCTGTAGGTCCCGTTTATCTAGAATCATAAAATTTGGTGAGAAGCAAGGTCATATAGCACAAATAACGAAAAAAATCAGAAAACCGTAAATGTGAAGTTTATTAACAAAAAAATATATTTTTTGATTCTCTCTCTCGACCAAAATATACAGGGTACCTTACCTACTTCATGTTGACCTAGAATCATGATATTTGTCAAGAAACAAGGTGTAACAAGGTAACAATTAAACGGAACCCTTAGTGCGCGAGTCCGACTCGCACTTGACGTTTTATTGTTACCTAGGATCTCCAAAACGACTGAACAGATCAAGATGAAATTTGGCATACATTTTGAACATAGCCTAACTTAGATAGCTACTTATTATGCCGTAAATACGCGTGCGAAGCCGCGGGCAGAAGCTAGTAAAAAAAACCACTAAAACATAATCTACGGTGGTAGTTAACTACATACTAGACATGCGCAAAACAGTACAGTAGAACTTAATGGCTTAATACTATGGCATTACGACAAGGTGATATCACTTTGTGATATTACCATGGACACGGCTATGAATGGTTGTAATACTTAGTTAGGTAGACACTTACCAGAAGCAATGCTTCTTTTCTTTCTACATCTTGCTCCTTCCAAAGAAAAGATACCTACCTATACATTCGAGTATGGAGTGGTTTAGTACTTCATGTAGTAGGTAATACTGTAGGTATCTTCTGCTGATTTTTGGTTATTGTTATCATAACTGATATCACATTATTTTATACAAGTAGCTATGCTACAGTACCCACGTCGTCGCGTAATATTACTTTTGTAATATCATACGCATTACACATCTCTACTACTAAGATTGCATGAAATCAACAAGTTTTGTTGATTTCATACGATTTTGACGACCTCTGTGGCGCAGCGGGTGAAGGTCTGCCTGCGACGCAGGAGGTTGCGGGTTCGATTCCCGCCTCGGGACAATTGTTTGTACGATCTGCAGATATTTGTTCAGGGCGTTCTGGATGTTTTCTATGTATAATAAAAAATATCTATCTATGTAGTGTATTAATAATAATAATAAAATAAATAATGCTGGACAATTCACACAGCATTATCTAGCCCCAAGCTAAGCAGAGCTTGTGTTATGGGTACTAGATAACTGATATACTTAATACAATGCACTACATAGATAGATATTTTTTATTATACATAGAAAACATCCAGAACGCCCTGGACAAATGTCTGCAGTTCGTACAAACATTTGTCCCGAGGCGGGAATCGAACCCGCAACCTTCTGCGTCGCAGGCAGACCTTCGCCCGCTGCGCCACAGAGGTCGTCAAACGTATTGTATTAAGTATATCAGTTATCTAGTACCCATAACACAAGCTCTGCTTAGCTTGGGGCTAGATAATGCTGTGTGAATTGTCCAGCATTATTTATTTATTTATTTATTTATACGTAGTTTTTACATTTACAAGTGACGTTACTTAATCCACACATTGAGAAAACTGGGCGTCTGACAATACCACATCTATGAATGTATTAGTAACAAGCTTCGTTTCCGCATGTCAGTTATTTTTACTAAAAATCAACATAATGTCGTTATACTCCAAAAGGACGATTTAATGGAGTGTCTGAAGTTAACGGTTTATATATCGAAACCTGTGTGACAATGATAACACATTCTATTTTGAACTTTATTGTTTTAAAGTAGAAGCGGCTTTTGACGTTTGTTAGCAAATATGAATATTGAAGATCATAGGTCATTGACATTCACGCATCAGCGGATCGAGATCCGAGACCTTTCCTTATGCTCTCAAATTGTCGTATTTACTTGCTTTGTTGATTCATTGACCGCACGTTTGTTGATTAAGATCCTCAAATACAAACAAACTTGATAGGTATATCGAGAGGTCTGGGAAGGACTCGCTTTTAAGGGTTCCGTATCCGAAGGGTAACAACGGCACCCTATTTATTAATATATGACGGACAAGAAATATGCGGCGGCTAATAAGCCGGTCTCTTGTCCGTCCATTGGTCTGCTAGCGTTCTGTATCTCATAATAGGTAGGCAGTTGAAATCATGTAGTGCGTTTTCTATTGCCGCTATGTACAACAACAAATAAAAATTAAAGGAAGATCTATACAAGTGACGTTTTTAAGGGCGTTTTTTTTAGAACGGAACCCTTCGTGTGCGTATCCGCCTCGGACTTAACCGATTTTGACAAGGTTTTTTTAAGGTCACTTGCAGGTACGGTTGTATGTAGTTGTTTAGAGTCCCAATACAGGGCAACGGCCTCCCTTTCTTGCTCTGACAGTCCTGTACATGAAAGTACAACAGTCATAATAGTGAAAATCTATAATCAGCTCCCTGTTACTATTACCTAAATCCAAAAGTTTTATTTAATTTAATTTTGTAAATCATTAATTTGGTGCATGAGGGTTTTACCGAAATCCAAAAGATACCATAGTTGTTCCATTCCTACATGTTTAAAAAATAGAAGATTCATTAAATACTAGATGATCGCCTCGCGGTTTCACCCGCGTAGTTTCCGTTCCCGTGGGAATTCCGGGATAAAATATAGCCTATGTCACTCCCTGAAAAGTAAGCTTCCTAACGGTGAAATTTTTCAAATCGGTCCAGCAGTTTCGGAGCCTATTTAATACAAACAAACAATCAAATCTTTCCTCTTTATAATAATAGTATAGAAAACTTTCTGTGGATTTTTGAAAACTCAGACATGCGATTAGCTTTGGAATAGTATTGCGCATAAAATGGCTTGAATTAAAAATAAAAGGTTATACCCGTGAACTCGATTTCTGGATAGCACTTGCATGCTGCACGCATCAAAGATGGCAAGGCCGCAACTGCTTCCTTTGCAGAGGTAACCTCGCATAGACTAGCAATTGGCTGTAGATGAGATAATTTACTAAACAATTAGAATCACTTAGTACTGTTCCGATTTCCTGGACCATAGGGGTAAGTTTTACTTGCGACGCCAAGGGTTTTAATTTAAAAATAGTGTTTTACCGTTGTCGTGGCGGATAACCCGATTTGTTTTGTTGGCAATGGTCGAGAGTGCTTTAGATATTTTTTATGAAAATCGTTGCACCCATAAACGCGAGTGGTTTTCGAAGTCTGTTCGTCAAGTATTTTCGAATATTTTGTAATACGAGTATAATACTGTTCTTATTTTGTTTTACGTAGCATAAACTTATATTCAACCATACAATGTTTCATTGTTTTCAGTAACTATTTAAACTCTGTTTCAATTATAATCCTCGTATAATAGTTTTGTTATCATTTTAACCTTACACAAGGTGGCGCTCGCGTGTATAGGCTATGTTTTTATTACGTAGAAAAGGCAATTACAACAATAAAAATAATAATTGTCACCGGGCGATGCAACCCACTAGCCTTACCACAGAATTTTTAGCAGTAGTA
Organism: Eupithecia subfuscata; assembly: GCA_963564075.1. NCBI lineage: Eukaryota > Metazoa > Arthropoda > Insecta > Lepidoptera > Geometridae > Eupithecia > Eupithecia subfuscata. The sequence goes on from OY751095.1 coordinate 18,934,592, forward strand.
TGCCTAACCTTGATATGGCTTTATCCCTAAGAGGAATTGAGGATCTTCCGCGTTATTTCACGACTCTAGACGTTTTAAACGCGCCGGCAATTAGGGAAGTACTCAAGAAAACTGGGTACCTGTGTAAATATTTAACTAAAACCTCAACATCAACAGCCTGTATTGGTCCACTGCTGGACGCAGGCCTCCCCCTGATAAGCGCCTTGTTGGCTTTTATCTCATGGGGGTAATGCCCATAATCCCCTCGCTGGGCATGCGGGTTGGGGATCGCAGTTCGGTGGTAGAATTGTTCTCCAGGGGGCGCTGCTGCCCGCCCCCGGTGGATATCCCTTTGTCGCATCTTACGACACCCGCGGAAAGAGTTTGGTGCAAATTCTAAGCCGGCCCCACATAGCTACAGTTGAACTAGAAACGTATTATCAAAACAGTGTTTTTTTAAACAGAGACAGTATAACCACAGATATTATAATACTATACTAGGTATAACGAAGATTCGATGTCAGAGGACGTACGTACAGGAAATCATTCTTAGAACCCCATACTGACACTCAGTTGAAAGCGTAAAATCTCAAGTATATATGGTTCGTTGCCACTAGTACCATTAACAGTTCCATGATGGAACTACTGATGTTTTTTATAATCACTAGTTCCATTTTAAAAGATTGAAAATAATCTACACCATCGGGAAGGAGCGTTATAAAAAGGTTATAAAAAGACGACCCCTAAGGGGTAGCTATTGAAAGATGTATCAAAGATCCTATGACTAGCGTAGTATGAAGTGAGATCGGAATTATATAAACGCTGGGCGGGTCCAGAGCTATCATTAGGTCCGACAACCGACGCCCACCGGGAAAATTTGTACCTACGCCTAGTCAGAACATGCACGTAAAGAGTTCTTTATACTAGCAGTGCGTTAGATGGGATGGCAGTAAAACATTTTAAATTTTAATCCCAACTTTAATGGTATTTAGGAAACGGGAAAGCTGGAAGAAAGGAAGGAAGGCCTTTGCCCTGCTGTGGGATAACACAGGCTGAAAATAAATAAATTATATATAATGCAAAAGGTTAGATGGTTGTTTAGATGTTGGTTACCTCTTCACGACAAACCTACTGAACGGATCGTGCTGAATCTTGCACATACTTTTATAAGATGAAGGTAATTTATTGTACAGCTTTAAAGCCTGGTGCCGGACACTGTGCTCTGAAATATTAAGCCTAGGTGTGAATTCTTTTACTATATCCCAACTTCTTCAACCTTATACAAGTCAGAGTGATATTGCTAGCTCTGCTGCGAGCTGACATGTACTTTAATGCGTTGAGGCTAAAAATCTACATTGTGTTTTTTTGTAACCCAACTAACTAGCCAGGCTAAGCACTGCCAGTGTAAAGAATCCTTACAATGAATTGTCAGACGTGCGGAATAAACCAGTGGTAACCAATTTGCTCAAGTAATAAATCGTCCCCATCTCAATACAAAAATTGCCTTAGTCCGACCGAAGTCAAGTGCATTTGATTTTAACCTCGGTCTTTGTGTCCGAGGTAACAATCAAACGCACTCAACACCAATCTTTTGTAACATTGGTGTTATATTATAGACATGAAGTTTTTCTATGTGCTAGGCACATCGACGACCTGACTTTTCCACCAGGTAGGTTCCTGTGAGACAATGACGCAAGACAATCGGTGCTTACGCAAATAGCACTTAAACACCCAGGTGCATTTAGTCTACCGGGTGCTATATCCAAAGCTGTGCTTAGTTCACCCAGGTGCACTAAGTCTACCCTGCGTAGCACTTAATGCACCCAGGTGATTTACTCCAGGTGCATTAAGTCTACCGGGCCAAGTCTTTGAAACAGTGCGTGCCTCGGTTCCGTTTGGTCGCGAATTCCGAATATATATGACCCACTTACTCGTCTAACATCGATGATGGTTGTTACTTTATCGTAATTTTATCTTACTTTAATTTAATTTGCATCATACTCTTCCTGCCCTCCATGTGTAGCTGTAGATACGTATTTTTTCCCACGTTACTTATCAAATCAAATCATTTATTTTAATACATTATTACAGGTACACTACTTGCCTATTCGATTGGCCCATTTTAACTTTTATTTAATTTAGTCCCGTATCTCTTCATTACAGCGAAGGAAAATACCAATTTACTTATTAGCTTTACCTACCGAACCTAAAGTAACGCGGACGGAAATGCCCCATTCAGCCTTTCTTAGTACTATGGCCTCTAGTACCTTAGGTACCACTTGCTCCGATTCTGTACTACCAGCATATAGCCCACCTCTCACAAATGAGTCTAGTTTGTCCCCCTTCATCTCTTCAATCATTTGAAGTTGTGTCTCCAACAGAAACATAAATGGGAAATTGTCTGAACCAAAACCAGTAAATAAACGCATGGAGTTCGTTCGCTCTTGCGTACCTTCCCCAAACATGCCAACATGGGTTTGCCATAGTCGCCACGCTTGGCAAGCGGATTGGTGGCTGCATTAGAGATGTTAATAATAAACATGAGGAAGCTGTTGCTCTGCCTGTTGTAGGTTGGAGGGGTCGATTCTTACGCCTCGACAAATATCCAATCATTTGCAGTTCCCTACTCCAATCAGGAATTACCTGAATTACCTCTGACAATGTGTTTCTAACCAAAACCTTGATAACGTGCGCGTTTAGGCATTTCGCGTGAATTGAACAGACTGAACAGTAACTCTATATTACTGAAAGCAGGATTTGAGCGAGGTTGGTCGGTTCCGTGCCCACCGAGCCATAACTATCATTACGACAATGAACCATGATAATTATTGCTCGATATACTCGTGATAATTTCTAATTGGTTTGCTTCTTGAATGTATTTACGTAGGTATATGAGTTATCTAATACCCAAAGAACGAGTACACGTTAGGCGTTTAAAGCGCGTGCTTCGATAACGCGCGTTTTGAAAACCTAGTCTGATACATACGAGTACATCAGTACACATTACATATTATTACTGTTATTTAACGGTTATTATCGCGTTTATTTACCTTTCTTTCACGACGTTTCAACAGGTTTACACACTGTCGTGGTCACGGCATGATACGTACGTACACATCCAAACTGCTTCTCGGTATTCAAGCGTGTGTTGTTTGAAGCTCTGTTTAGTTTGGGGCCAGATGATGCTGTCTGATTTGTCCTTAATTTCTTACTTATGTATTCTGTGTTCTTAATCCCCGACGGAATCTCATGGGTGTTATAATTTTTACGCGTTTTTGTATCCTGTGCCTGTGACTTCGTAGATCCCAAACTATTGGACTACTATATACTTCCACGGTATAATTGAACCGATTTTAATATAGTTTTATGTTTTGAGTTTATTCGTTACAAACATACAAAATTCCAATTTTTCCTCTTAATATTATTAGTGTAGATAAAATTCCCCCTCCTCACCTCAACAGCCTGTATTGGTCCACTGCTGGACGCAGGCCTCCCTCTGATAAGCGGCTTGTTAGCTTTTATCTCATGGGGGTAATGCCCATAATCCCCACGCTGAGCATGCGGGTTGGGGATCGCAGTTCGTTGGTATAATTATTCTGCAGGAGGCGCTGCTGCCCGCCCCCGGTAGATATCCCTTAGTCGCCTCTTACGACACCCGCGGGAAGAGTTGGGGTGGTGCAAATTCTAAGCCGGCACCACACAGATAAAAGTCGTTGTAAAGATATTATGAATTTAAGGAATTTTGATGCATACCGGTATAAAAAGTTGTATCTAGGTTATTCTGTTGCGAATATGAGTGTTCATAGGTGGCCCGACAGCTTTTGACTTTCATCATGAACGCGTCTTAGACTAAATCACAGTACAACGCGAAGCTCCTTCCAGGATACTCACATTTTGACGGTAATAGAATAGCAAAACGCTGACAGTATCAGTTTTATGAAGTAGTTTTACACCTTCTAAGATACACCTCATAAGCTGCAAGAGACCTATCGGTTCACATAATCCATTTTAATTCACGTTTTAATAAAGTAGAGGTAGGTCGAGTTGAAGTAGAGTCTACTTAGAGACCTATGTTTTCTTCTTAAGTCAGAGTGGGGAAAAACACTCCAGAACTGTCTAAAGTTGACAGTTTAAACGGAAAGTATCATTAATCATCGTGTACCTCAACATGCGATACCGATCAATTTCAACAATTATCAAGTCCGTCACGACACCAAACAACAATTGATACATTGTCCCCTAAATTGTTCGGTGCTCAGTATGATTTATGTAACTAGTTGTTATTGGAAGGTATCGGAAGCGTTAGTGCAGTTCGTTATGGAAAAACTGCTGTTATGAATTCGTGGTAAATAAATTTACTAGAGAGTTCCTTGGTAAAGTTGTCAATATTGATAATGTAGGGATGGATGCGGGTTCAAGTACGTCGAAGTCGTTTTTTTTAGGATTTTATTTAATTTCTTAGAAATTACCCTGAGAAGGTACAAAAACGAATAAAAAATGTTCTAAAATAATGTCTTAAGCTTCAGGTTTCTGAGATATTCATGTATGAAGAAAAATATAGTTATCAACCGACGAAAAACGGAGGTTCTCAAGTCGTCTAGTATATTTTTTTTTATGTTTGATCACGCATAACTTTTTACAGAGTAGTCCGATTTCGATAAAAAAAAATATTGGAAAGGGAAGAAGTTGGTCCCATATAAATTTGAGGCGGTTCATAGTTTTTTAAAACATGCCAAATTATTTTCATCTGTGAATATCTCGGAAACCTATGTGGTGGTGTGTGGTATAAGACATTTTTTATTTGTTTTGGTGTCCTCTATCCAAACAAATAACTCTTATTTTTCTTATTTTGCTGTTTCCTTTCGATATTATCCTGTATGTTCATTGTATGTATATATAATTGTAATGTGTTGTGTTATGCATAGTCCAAATAAATGTATTTTCTTTCTTTCTTTCTTCTTTCTTTCTTTCTTTCTTATTGTGCGCGGCGATTATGAATAAAAATCGTCAAACCCCTTTCATATTTTGTAATTTTCTAGCTGTAAATTTTCCTAAAATTCGAAAAAAAAAAAAACATTTGCATTGAGCAGCTGTTATGAATGGTTAAAATAGATAATACTGAGGGTTTCGCCACCGAGGTCGAAGAGTTGACTCCTGAACGGGTAAACAAAATGTCCTCTGATGAGTCAACTCCAATTGATCTCATAATGAGTTTCCATCCCCCGCCCGTAGATATACTAACGTAGCAGTTCCCAAGTCACGATTATTTGACAGGTTTGTATGAAAATATGTCAACAAATACCTACTCTCGCTTATGGGATTTAGAGATTATAACGTTTGAGTTTTCTATTTTTAACTCTGTTACTTGATCTGGACTAGATTATGTTGTGTGAATTGTCCAGCTTTATTTTATTTAATTCTAATTTTTACCTCTTCCAATGTCATGTGTTACGTGTGGCATTTTATTGTTTAATTAATGTATTACGTTTGTCACCTCGAACAAGGCATGTGACTCGTCTATTGTTTGACAAACATTTATGCACACATACCTTAAATAAGACTACATTACCGATGTTTGGTAAAGAGGACTTGATAAAAATCTTTAATATTTTTGCCTCATTTCTTAGGCAATAGTATAAGTAAAAAAGTATAAAATTCATTTATTGCCTGAATAACTCAACAGCTTATATAACTATACAGGGTGTCCCATAATGAGTGGATAATCTTGAAACGGCTTGTGCGGGGGCCCAAGGCCAATCCGAAACATTTTTTGTTTTTTTTTTTATCTTGAACCGTTCGGAAAATATTTAACTTTTTGTAAATTTGGAAAAAATTGTACCTTTGTTCACATTTTTAGACTTGGTGCCAACAATTTTTTTATTTATTTTTATTTGTGTATTTGGAATATATTAAGAAAATATAGCGTAATTGAACACCGTTTGAATAATTTTGGTAACTAGGAGCAGTAATTTTCAAGACAGTATTAAAGTGGAAAATTGAAATTTTTCATTTAATTTTACTAAGTTTAAGCATCTGTGGCTTAAAAAAAAGGTATGAAAACCTAAGAAGCCACGTACATAAAAAACATGTCCATTTCAAGAGGATTCTTAAATGATAAAAAACTACGAAATATTATAGAATGAAACACTGAGATATCGCCACTTTTGTGTAAAAAGGGGCCATTCATACTAGAAATAAAATTGAATCATCACACATTAATAAAATATCTTTTCGACACTCTCGTTGTAAAACGGTGAAAAGTATGCTTCGCACACGGAAAACACGTAAATAAACAAATAATAATGTAGCCGAAAGTAAAAGGAGTTAGTGTTATGGGTACAAGATAACTGCTTTTTTTACAATTGCGAACTAAAAATAAAATTAAACCAACATAATTGTAAATAATTTTTTTTTTTTTTTTTTTTTACAGTAGATGTTCGAACTGGTGTCCTGCTTCTCTGATGCATGCTCAGCATCTTGTAATAGAGGATTTTTTTAGCAAACTTCCGTAGTTGCGTTCGTTAATTTTGTCCGCAGCGTTTTGAACTCGACGTCGAAGTTCCTCTATTGAGGAAATGGGTTTTTTGTACACCAGTTCCTTCAAGTTGCCCCAGTAAAAGAAATCCAATGGATTCAAGTCCGGCGACCGCGCTGGCCACTGGATTGCGCCAGCACGCCCGATCCATCTGTTTGGATACGCTTCGTCTAAATATGGCCGTACCTGTACGGCGTAGTGTGCCGGACACCCGTCATTCTGTAGCCACATTCTATGCCGTGTGGCTAGTGGCACTTCTTCTAACAACCCAGGTAGGTTGTTGGTTAGAAAATCCAAGTAGCTGGATCCATTTAGATTTCCCGGTAGCTCGAATGGACCGATGATTTTTCCATTTAAAATCCCAGACCAATAATTTATTTTAAATTGGTACTGGGACCTTTCTTCGCGCATTAAATGCGGGTTAGTTATCTGTCAACTATGTAAGTTGTGCAGGTTTAAGTAGCCGTCTCTTTTGCAAGAGGATTCATCACTCCAGAGAATTTTCGCAAAAAACTCAGGATCCCTTTCGATTTTGCCTAACATGTCTCGGCAAAAAGTAACTCTTGCTGGGTAATCCCTCGGCTGCAGTCTGAACGCGAGTAACATGATAGGGATGAAATTGATTTCTCCTTAAAATCCTGTGAACGTGGGTTTTTTTTTTTTTTTTTTTTTTTTTTTTTTTGTCGCTGAATATTTATCTTTGTCGCTGAATATCTCTTGTTGATACGGTTGCATCTTCTTCAATTGCTCTCTTTACTTTCGGCTAGATTATTGTTTATTTCTTTGAATATAAGAAGCATGTTTAAGAAAAAATAGATATTCTGTGTTTTTAAGTAGAAAAGTTACCGTTTCAGAACGAGAGTGGCGTAAAGATGTTTTATTAATGTGTGATGGTTCAATTTTATTTCTAGTATGAATGGCCCCTTTTTACACAAAAGTGGCGATATCTCAGTGTTTCATTCTATAATATTTCGTAGTTTTTTATCATTTAAGAATCCTCTTGAAATGGACATGTTTTTTATGTACATGGCTTCTTAGGTTTTCATACCTTTTTTTTAAACCACAGATGCTTAAACTTAGTAAAATTAAATGAAAAATTTCAATTTTCCACTTTAATACTGTCTTGAAAATTACTGCTCCTATTTACCAAAATTATTCAAACGGTGTTCAATTACGCTATATTTTCTTAATATACTCCAAATACAAAAATAAAAAAAATAAAAAAATTGTAGGCACCAAGTCTAAAAATGTGAACAAAGGTACAATTTTTTCCAAATTTACAATAAGTTAAATATTTTCCGAACGGGTCAAGATAGAAAAAAACAAAAAAATGTTTCGGATTGGCCTTGGGCCCCCGCACAAGCCGTTTCAAGATTATCCACTCATTATGGGACACCCTGTATAAACCAGCATGCATAGGTATACAATAATAAAAATAACAATCTAATAATCAATTAGTAGCTATAGCTTTTTCATGTAATAGGGATAAGCTCAGCATAGTGCAGACAAGCTCTTATCAAGCATGGTAGGCGCTGGTTTTCTGTTTTCCCCTACGCACGACTGGTGATCGTCGGAAAGAATCGATGATAATATATATGTATAATAGCAGAAAATATCTAATGATACCAAACAATAGACATCAAACATGATTTGTGACTCGTGTTAAAAACCTCGTTCTAAGGAAATTTCGGAGAGATGATAGTTATATTTTTTTTACAGCTTATCTAATTGTAGAATACCTTCATGTAAAAAAACCTTTTGGCACAAAATATACCATCAACCGCATGCTGAATCCACCCTGTTAGATATAGGCCTCCAAACCATTGTGCCAAATTTTACGGTTCTGCGCTAGTCTCATCCAGGTTCGCGACGTTCGACCACGTGCGACGGTCGCTGTATCGAATAGTCTGGGACTTGGTAATGTTTCCATATAGTTTTTTCCTTCACTGTTGGAGATTACAAATTTTTTGAAGAGAATCCGTAGACCGGAATTTAAACCCACGATCTCAAGAGACTAACCAAAAATGGCTCGTGATCACACGCTCATTTAATCATTTAGGTTTGTCCGAGCTCGCTTTTATTGCCCTATTATGTTTTCTTTGCATTTTGAATAAAATTTGCCTTTGCGATGTTATTTTGTTTTAGCTTTCGCCTTTTCTTCAGGACAATAAAAAATGTTTGCTTGTTCGGTTTGTTATCTATTAAATTCTTTCATAAACTGCGACGCAAATAATTGCGAGTTATCTTTTGTTTGCTTGTTTTGCTTGCGTAAAATAAAGCCATGAAGTAACAAGTTTTGTCGCCGTATTACTCGTATTGATATGAATCAGTTAAGCTACCTGTAGATTGTTTGCAACAGTCTGCAGTTAGCTCAATTGTTTCAATTGTAAATACTAATGTAATTTTCTTTGTGAATAAAGGCTTATATGTGTATGTTATTTATTTAAATAATAACTGTGGATAAAATATTCTATGTTTAGAAAACCTTTCTATTGCTTTTAGGCTTCTATTCTCACACATCATGGCCAAAAGATTCAGGTTCCACGTGAACGAAGCAGCGGGCAGGGGCTAGTGGCATATCTATACTAATATTATAAAGAGGAAAGATTTGATTGTTGGTTTGTTTGTATTGAATAGGCTCCGAAACTACTGGACCAATTAGAAAAATTCTTTCACCATTAGGAAGGTTACTTTTCAGGGAGTGACATAGGCTATATTTTATCCCGGAATTCCCACGGGAACGGGAACTACGCGGGTGAAACCGCGAGGCGATCGTCTAGTTATAGATAAATAGGAATGCCCAATTGTGGATTGCCAAGCGATATAATGTGATGTTAACGGAAACATATGTAGTGTCGGATGCTGCATTAGGTAGGTTACAGTAACTGTTTCTTTTTGTGTGAAATGACTGCGGCGATTTCAGCCTTAGCTATTTATTTGCAAAATTAATAACAAACGTCATTGCTTTTTGATTAATCGAAGAGTATAAAAATTCCATGTTCATATTAGCCCATAACATTCGAGGACAGATAAATGGAGGCCCTTGTCCAGTGGAAAAAAATGGGCTAAAAATTATAGTATTATTGCGGTAGATGGCCATGTCTATTTTAATGTTCGAAGTACGGCGTCCTACCTCAGGCCCTTAAGCTGTGCGTCAACTGAATCTGAACGTACGCGGTAGGGTTTGGTCCCGGGAATTCCCGAAATCTTTAGCCGATTTAAAAACCAAGAAATCGTAAATCAATTTCCCTGAAACTTCGGGCCTTTCGCGAATAATATTTTCACTTTCTCTTATAGCATTTCACGTCCCTGCGCAGTATTAGGTATGTTAGTTTGACCTTTATCATTTTGATCTGTTAAAATTACTACGTAACAGTTTCTTATATCTGTCTTTTGGGTATTTCGTTCGCTAAATGACTTGATAGAACGCCAGTAGTCAGCTTGACAAACTCGATTGCTGCCATGTTGCTCCGTATACTCGTAGTATCAGTACCTTGCTGCCATGTTACTTGAACTTGAATCGACCCGATGCAGGTGCATCGGGTCGATTCAAGTGTATTCGTACACTACCGAATACATCTGAATGACGGACTTGTGCGTCATGCATACTTGAATCGGAGTGAGCGAAGCGAACTTTTGGCTCTATGGTTAAATAGTCACTTCGAGCATAACTGGTTAACCATTGATCCAATTTGCGTGAACTTTGATATATTTATCCGTACGAAATGTGCGGATAAAACTTGAGATAAGGGGGTCCAAATCTTCTTAAAATCAATGAATTAAATCTATATTTACAAATATTTTAATAGTTAGTTGTTCAACAAGTAGGCAAAACGATTTTTTGTTCAATATACCGATATTAAATCCCGAACTAGCGAAGCAGTCTAGAATAGAGTCACGAGCGTAGCAAGTGACTTTAAATCAGACTGCTGAGGTATCGAGAGATTTAAAAGGCACGAAACGAAAAATATTTTCTCTCGAGTTAAACATACAACTTTTTAACCACGGACTAGCCAGAAAATATCTTGTAATTTATAAAAGATGTCGAATGTCAGAAACTCGTTTTGGTCAACCACCATGAAGTGTAAAAATGCTATAAACCTCTTACAAACCAAATATTTTTTTCTATGAATCTGAACGCTGTCGAACATCTTTCCGTTTGATAAGCTAAAAATCAGTACAGCTCACAGAGGTTCAACTCCCATATAGAAATTCCAAACGTCTTGTTTGGGAGATTATTTAAAGATGGTGCTGTCCGCCTAAAAGAATAGTCTTCGCAAGCCAAGTTGTCAAGGTACACTTATACAAGATCCGTCAAGTACAAGTGTAACTTGGGCGCCGAGGGTTTCGAACGTTTGTCAATTATAAAAATATGAACTTTAGTTCCTTTGGTGCCTTTAGGCACCGGTTAGAGACTTCCCTTTTTAAGGCGCTACTCCTATTTTATCTCATAATTTATAATTAAGTTACACAAAGAAATTTACACAATCGATTTTGCAGTTTGTGATACCTATCATAAGCTTATATTTAATGCCTCTGTAAAAGTTTTATTTTTTATAGTGTAAGCAGAGATGCGAAGCAAAAAGACCAACTTTGCATCTCTTCAAACCCTAAAAATGGCCCTGCTTTCAGTGAGAAAGTTAACCTCCCCTAGTGCAGATCGTGTAGTTTTGTTCTTCTTTTGGCGCCGAAAAGAGTATCACTTATTACACCATCAAAATTTTGTACAACATTCTGAATTTAAATTACTTTTTTCAACAGTTGAATAATATTATTGCTGGAGCAAAATCCGATTTTTCTCACTGTTTTTAAGCAGCAGAGCCACCGTTTTCGAGCGAGAGGAGGATTTTTTTTTTTGTTTTTTGTTTTATAGTAATTAGAAAATTGTCTTTGATTTTCCTAGATTGGATGAACTAGACGCAACCTCACGACGATGTTGTTACGGGCTAACTACTAGTTAATATGTGTCAATGTCTTTAGGATATGTTTCTCACTGTTGTTTCATTTTTTTGCATTCCAGCGACAACTATGCCCTTGGCCGTGACACAAATCCCACTGCTGGGCGTCAACGGGTCCGGACAACTGAAGGTCAACACTGAAAACATGCCGAAAGTCAGTGACCCTATCGATCCCGACGACAGTAAGTAACTATCCTAGAAAACGAAGTTTTATGTAGTTGATAGTTTTGTGTAGTGTCCAGATTAAGTAACAAAACATGTTATAAAACCTAGTTATTTAACATGTGGACGTGTTACATCACGACGCACCTTAAGGTTGTGAAGGCGTTCTTCACAAAACGGCACCAAAAGTAGTGTAAAATATGATGCCCATTACAAGATATCATACAATATTTTGTATAATGTTTAGTTGTTTTGCTTAGGCGATAACTTGGATTACTATAGCTCTTGAAATCTTAGACAACGAGTAATTAATAGAAATCCGTTTACTACGTTGACCGTTTACCCCGACCCAAATCAGCGCCACCACCTATTTTATCTTATTATTCTGTTAAACAAAGGAATTTTCAAACATTGATTGGCCAGTTTGTGAATCCTATCATAAGCTTTTTTTAAACGCCTCTGTAATAGTTTTATTTTGTATACTTTAAGCAGAGATGCGAACTACGCATCTCTACCTTCACTATGCAAACAAAACTGTATTAAACAAAAGCTTATGATAGGTATCACAAACTGGCCAATCGATTTTTGAAAATTCCTTTGTTTTACAGAATAATAAGATAAAATAGGTGGTGGCGCTGATTTGGATCGGGGTTGCGCCTTAAAAGACTAATAAACTGTACTGCACATGCATCTTATATAAGTAAGAAACCTAACTAAATCGGTCACCAGAGCACAGCGCTGATCTTCCATTGTTGGACTAACTAATTGAATAACTGCAAGGAGTCATTTTAATGGATAAATGACGTCAATGATAATAATAATTATTAATTACTGACACAAGTAAACAGATGGATCTTTAAGTTAATGTGCTTAACTTGACCCATTCCATTTATAATTTAAGATTTCATGGTTTTCCTTTCATTTAATTTATTAATTTGTTACAGAGATTTCATCCTTATAATTGACCCTAACGATCTGTGCAATAAAAATACAGGGTGTAATTTTTACAGATTTTAGTCGGTTTGATTCCCGGGTGTGGCAAGCGAATTTTCGAAAATCTTTGAATTCAGTTTTCTTTCTTTTCAAAATTAAAGGAATGTTTTCTTTGAGTAAAATTTTCTATCTACAGTATTAAGAGTACTTTCCCTCCAGGTGGCATTACAAAATTCCACCCTGTATATACTTCCATACTTCTATCAGTAGTTTCCTCATTACTCATTCTCATGCAGACGGCAAAGTGCAAGTCGACCTTGAAGAATTCCGTACGGAAATCTAAAAAAAATACCATTTTATTAAAGAAATAAATAAATAATGCTGGACAATTCACACAGCATCATCTAGCCCCAAGCTAAGCAGAGCTTGCGTTATGTGTACTTACTAGATTGTAATAACATTTATTGTTACGGCAAAAATAACACTCAGAGATTTTCAACTGTCTACCTATTACGCTGAGACGGACGGACGGACAGACATAAAGCGGAGGCTCAGTAATAGAGTCCTGTTCGCACCCATTGAGTACAGAACCCTAAAACGATGACCTGATGCAGCTGGTTTTCTTAAAGAACCACAAGCAACAACCGCTAAGTGACAGTAACACCAACCTCGTTCAATGTTCTGTTAAAATTCTTTAATGGACGAAATACCACTATAGGTACTACTACTATGGTCAACGGAAACGATAGAAGTAATGGCGGAAAGCTATTACTTGAATGGGAGCGAACAAACAATACAATTTATTGAATGGTAGGTCATTCTATATGAATAATAACATACCATTTACATTTAGGAAGCGATCAACTTAGAACCGGAGCGGTTTACAAACGGTACCTTAAATAAACTTAAAAAGTGCATATCATAGTAAGTAAATGATTAAATGTAGGTACGTAAAATGTATGCCGCTTAGATCATGTTTGTCAAATATGATCAAAGGGGGATAATATGACATTTTCATCCCATTTTTTATCTACATCATCAACCTATATTAGTCCACTGCTGGACAAAGGCCTCCCCTAATGAGTGCCATAGCGCCCTGTCTTCAGCTTGCCTCATCCAGCATCTGCCTGCAGTCTTTCGCAGATCGTCATCCCACCTGGCTAGAGGGCATCCTACACTACGTTTGCCTAGTCGAGGTCTCCACTCAAGAACACGTTTACCCCAGCGGTTGTCGGTTCTTCGCAAGATATGGCCGGCCCACTGCCACTTCAGCTTGCTAATCCTTTGGGCTATGTCGATAACTTTGGTTCGTCGGATGTATTCCTCACGAATCCTATCCTTCAGAGAGGCTCCGACCATAGCTCTTTCCATTTCCATTCTTTTTTATCTACACGACTTATCAATACTTACTAATTCCCATATTATATTCGACAGTACCTCTGTCTGTCTGTTTGCCTTTTCACGACTAAACGGATCTAAATGAAATTTGGCAGGGAGGTAAATCGCATCACGGAGACGGACATAGGCTACTTGAAAAGCGCGTGCGAAGCCGCGAGCATCAGCTAGTTTGTATTATGATGGTTGTCGCACGCGATCAGAACACATACTAAAAGTATTCACGGGAAATTATCCCGTTTATTTACCTTTCTATGACAGGTCACAGCTAGTCCCCTATAACACCAGGGTGTTATAGGGGACAGCTGTGCGATTACACTAAATTCTCCCATTGCCATTGCATGGGCCATCCTGGGATAAGAATATGCTATTTCGATTTCATATCCTTATTATTCATCAACATAAGTAATTTCGATTTCCAATTTTGTACTAAAAAATACATACAAATTTCTAGTGGGATGGAACTGATCGCGACGGATATTTTACGAAAACGTCAAGATATACCCTAAGTCAAAGTCAATTGTCATATTACTCACACTTGACCTTTTTTGCTTGACAAAGTTACAATACATTGCAGTAATTAAATGTAGCCGACCAAAACAAGGTCCATTGTGAGTAACATAAATATGAGGTTTAACGATAAGTAACTTTAGCTTAAACAATTAAATAAAAATAAAATATTACACTTGAGTTTGACTTCTGTGATAGTTTGACGTTGACAGCTTCGTCGTCGGTCAGCTCCATCCAGCCAGAATTTTTTTTTGTACCATGTGATGAAAACCGAAATCGTTTATACATAATTGTTATTTTAGCCTCCCTGAATGGCGATCCATTGAATGGGAGATTTTAGCGTAATCGCACACCACATGGCTTTTAAAACGCGCGTTACTAAAGCGCACGCTTCAAAACGCCTAAGGTTTTACCTTATAGTGGTTTATTGTAGCTATGCAAACGAATAATATAACTACACAGTGACACAGCTAGTGGTACGTAACGGAAAAATGTGTTGTTTGCATTGTTGATTAGCCAAGCCTTTCACGACCCGTAATTATCTGGCAATGGCTGGCGGTCGTATCATTCATTGTGGTTCAAATGGTTTCAATGTACACAAAACACTAATAGTACAGAAATTGATGTAAATATTTCATATTTCCGTGTATTTATAACATTGTTTGGTCTGAACCCGTTAGCCATAGGCAGATATCAGTTTATAGTGAATTCGAATTTTTTTTTTTTCTTTAAATCATTCGATGGGTCTCTCAAAACTGAGTTTATTTGGTTGTGTCATTTTTTTCCTAAACTTATAGTTTCGGAGTAAATCACTAAAAACTGATATCTGCCTACGGTTAACGGGCGGCGACCGAGCGAGTGATGTCACACGCACCCGCGGCGGTCACTTAGTGAACTTCGCTAGTAATTTGGTCATAACTTCGTCAATTGCTGTCGTAGAAAAAAATTTTTAGCACTGTGTGTTATGGATTTCTTAGCTCTATAAATCTGTCTCAACTAAAAACGTTACGGATCCTCATTGCAAGGATAGAATCTGTCCCTCTCGCACACTGTATGAAATCGCAAGTTTATGAGTTGTTGTGATATTTAGTGTGTGTGTGTGTGCTGAGTAAATTAAAATAACTTGTGTTACGGGTACCAAATGACTTTTATTAATTATACCCGGAAAAAATACCAATATATTAATATTGTAAGGTATGAGAGAAGAAGAAAAGAAAGACTAAACCACTGGTAGAATCGTAGCAAAAAGCAATTAACAAGAAGTAAAAGCCATAAAACAAGAAGTTGACGATGACGACTATTATCTTGTTGACTACCGTGACTACACACACATAGCGTTGATCATTCGTTGAATTATATTATGGAATATTCGAACGTGATCGTATAAGGTTTAATATGCTGGCTGTCTGTCTAACCGGCCGTGATAAATATCAAGTATCAAATATCAAAGTGATTTATTTAGACCTTTAGACCTTACAGGACTCTTGGAAACGTCACAAAAATTCAAATTATAAAAGTAAATATAGGAAATAAAGTGATCGCTTTGATTTTTTGTTCACTTCAATCTTTTTTAAGGTGAAGTAAAGAAGCGAACAAGAAACCTTTACCTTGTTAGAGTGTTAGTTTTCGAGCAGGAGCACAACTCGTCCTAAGCTTTTTTATCCTCTAGATAATTTGATATTTTGTAGTAAGTCTTTTTACAAAGGATATGTTTGACTATATTATTGCTATGAGAAATTATAATATTAGGTACATTTTTTATATGGTTTTTTGTTATTATAGTGCGTAACCCCACACTAAGGGTATTTATTTGATTTTTTATATGATCTGAGTTATGGAACCCCTAGTGTGCAATTCCGACACGATCTCGAAATCGGTGAAAGTTGTGATTCTACTCGTTGATAAATCGCGATATCCAACTTGTTTTTATTCAGATAGACATTTAACCTTGATCTACGTCTATGACCCACAGCTATCATAAAAACGATAATTACCTATTCTGAGTTTGATGAAAAAACTATAAACTTGAACTTCTTCACCTTTTTCCTCGTCGGAGAACTAACTGAATACAAATCAATGACCAAGTTAAGTACCTACTGACAGATATTATAAAGTCGAAAGTTTGTGAAGTTTGGAGCTGTTTGTGGGAAGACAACGCCAAAACTGCTGCACAGATCGCCCTGAAATATTACATACTCGATGGTTTGGCTAGGTTTGCATATGCTACAAAGCCCTATATTTGAAATTTTTAAACAAGATAAACAAACTCTAGCCAATTTAAGATTGCTTTTAAATTTTACTTTCCTTGATTCCAGATTTAACTGCCATCCTAGACGATCCCCCTGAGAGGGTTAAGGCTGAGCATAACCTCACCAGCCTCACGGTCGTAAGTATATACAACCTTAAATATTTATCCTGCTAAGTATCAGTGTGACAGATTTCGAAATGCTTGGGTCAAGGCAACGCCAAAACTACACAACGGATCGAATTGAAATTTGCGTAGATTCGTTCTATCTAGAATGAATCAACGCAAAATTTCAGCAATCCTACTGAACGGATCGGGCTGAAATGTTGTCTATAAGTTGGGTTGACCTAGAATAACACAGGTTTTTAATGTGTTAAATCAGTTTTCCTAAGATAGAAATTTCCTTGAAATGCGGGTAGTTCGCAAAGCCAATACAAAAATTAGACGTCACGATCACATCTTCGTTACTATCGTCAACTGGACTCGGGCCTCTGGTCTTCTACTACTTCTGTATATATTCAAAACATACAATTTATATACGTACCTATGTACCAGGATTTTTCTAACAAGAAATATTCACAGTAGGAGCCCGGGGTCAGGAAGTTGGCGGTGTTACATCCCCGTGTCTCGGAAAGCACGTTAAGCTGTTGGTCCTGCGCCACACCTCTCACCTCACCTAGAGTGAGGAAATGGAGAGTGCACCAGTGTTTGCGCACACACTTGGACACTAAGATTCGGCTAGGAGGACATCATCGTGTACCAGTGAAGCGTACACGTTAAGGACCCAACAGTTGATAATATAATAGCTGTATAATCATGAATATTGTTAAATTTCAAAGACTACCCAGGTGGTTAGTCTGCCTTAAGAATGGCCGCCGTGGCCGAAGATTCGGCTAGGAGACATCATCATCATTATGTACCAGTAAAGCATAAACGTTAAGGACCCAACAGACAACACAAAAGCTGTAGTATAATTATAAACATTGCTAAATTCCAGGACAACCACAACTTCTACAACAGCACGTTCATCGGAAACGTGACGTATTTCAACGAGTACTGGGCGAACATCAGCAACCCCGGCGCCCAGGTGCACGGTGTTCTCAGCAACTCGCATCGCAGGGCCACTGTTAGTATGCTTCTTACCTCACCTCCTCAACCTCAACAGCCTATATTGGTCCACTGCTGGACGCAGGACTCCCCCTGATGATGATAATAATAATAATAATGATGCTGGAAAATCTACACAGCATCATCTAGCCTTAATCTAATCACTCTATCAAAAACCTCACCAATCTGACAGACAAAAGGATCTTGAAACTATTCCATTTTGTCCTAAATGAGCTGGTTAGCAAACCAAGAAACTTTAAACATAATTTACATTAGTTTCAGACGCTAGCCTTGAAACTATTCCATTTTGTCCTAAATGAGCTGGTTAGCAAACCAAGAAACTTTATACATAATTTACATTATTTTCAGACGCCAGCTTTGAAACTATTCCATTTTGTCCTAAATGAGCTGGTTAGCAAACCAAGAAACTTTAAACATAATTTACATTATTTTCAGACGCTAGCCTTGAAACTATTCCATTTTGTCCTAAATGAGCTGGTTAGCAAACCAAGAAACTTTAAACATAATTTACATTATTTTCAGACGCTAGCCCTATCGTTCCCGTTTCCTTTCTACGGCAACCCTATATACAACATAACGGTCGCGACAGGAGGGTTCATCTACACAGGGGAGCACGTCCACAACTGGCTGGCGGCCACTCAGTACATCGCGCCATTGATGGCCAACTTCGACACCAGTCTGACCAACGAGAGCTATGTCAAACTCTTTGATGATGGTAAGTTATAGGGCAAGGGCGAGCACGTCCACAACTAGCTGGTGGCCACTCAGTACATCGCGCCATTGATGGCCAACTTCGACACCAGTCTGACCAACGAGAGCTATGTCAAACTCTTTGATGATGATAAGTTATAGGGCTAGGGCGAGCACGTCCATAACTGGCTAGCGGCCACTCAGGCCATGGCCAACTTCCAGTAATCACTGGGTATACTTAGATCCGGAAAGCCCATAGCACAGGATGCCAGAAAGCTTGCTTAGTCATCGATAGTTAATTCAAAACAGACCATAGACAAGACTATCTACTCGAGCAGACATTTTGACAGTGCAACCAGAATGGGTTCGGAGTTGCGTTCTATAATAAAGATTAACTTGAGCAGAGATTCTACGCTTGAGTAGAGCTTGTGTAATGACTGCTTAAGTAATGTTGAAGCAAGCTTTCATAATACGGGCCTTAATGAAACTAGCTTTGTCTGCAGTACCACAAAGAAAGACTTAATCTAATACGCTGCTTGTTATATAGGAAAATCGTGCGAAACTGCAGGTAGCAGCTATGTAGATCCTCTCCACGTCGATTCTTTGCTCCTATACTCATTATTAACTTTTTATTTATGTGATTTCCAGGTGAAAAGTTCACAGCATTCTGGGAAAACGTGACTCTACAGGAAAACGTGAATAAAACGTTCACATTCGCCGTGACGTTGTACAAGAACGGAGATATAGTGTTCGCTTACAAGGACGTACCTATAGACATCCAGCAGATCAACGACGCGCTGCATCCAGTCAAAGTCGGGATAAGTGACGCTTATCTTAATGATAATATTATGTTCTGTGAGTATTATTAAAAGTATCATAACTAAATGATGAAAAATTAGAAAATGCCTGACGACTTACTTATAAACTTAACTACAGATATGAATACCATCATTATCAATTGCCACAAAACCTCTTAGCCTATGAGGATGATAAATAAATAAATAAATAAATAAATAAATAATGCTGGACAATTCACACAGCATTATCTAGCCCCAAGGTAAGCAGAGCTTGTGTTATGGGTACTAGATAACTGATATACATAATAATATACGAGTACATAGATATATATTTTTATTATACATAGAAAACGACCAGAACACCCTGAACAAATATCTGCAGATCGTACAAATATTTGTCCCGAGGCGGGAATCGAACCCGCAACCTCCTGCGTCGCAGGCGGACCTTCGCCCACCGCGCCACAGAGGTCGTCCTCGATGATTCCTCGGTAGTCTAAACTTCTTCAGGGCTTTAGCGAGAACCAGGCCAAATTCACAAAAATCGAACACCCCTGCTGGCTTTTTTACTCGAAATAATAAATAAATGAATGATACCGCACAATTCACACTGCATTATCTAGCCCCAAGTTAAGCAGAAATCATCATTGCTTTAAATCAGCGTCGAGGTTCGTCCTCGAACCCCACTTTTTTATAGCTAAATAATAAGTACTTGTTTTTCTTTCCTAGACGTCCGCCGCAAGACTATCTACGAATACCACCGCGTGACGTTCAAAAACCACGCGATCGCAAACAACACCTTGCTGAAGTTGATCGCGCTGCCTACCTGCCTCCAGTACGACTCCTGCGATTCCTGCCTGAACCATCAAACTGGCTTTAATGTAAGTATACTCACAACTTGTTCACGACTATTTACGAATACTACTGCGTAACGTTGAACGACCACGCGATCGCAAACAACACCAAACAGTTGAACGCGCGCCTGGCTTCATTGAGTACGACTCCTGCGATTCCTGTCTCAATATTTCTTGTGAATCCTGCCTCAATCTCTTCTATGAATCCTGCGATTCCTATCGCAACCATCAAGCTGGCTTCAATGTTAGTATAGTTACAACATGCCTCCAGTACGACTCCTGCGATACCTGTCTCGATCTCTCTTGCGGATCCAGTCTCAATCTCTTTTACGAAGCCTGCGATTCCTGCCTCAACCATTAAACTGGCTTCAATGTTAGTATAGTTACAAGATGCCTCCAGTACGACTCCTGCGATACCTGTCTCGATCTCTCTTGAGGAACCAGTCTCAATCTCTTTTACGAAGCCTGCGATTCCTGCCTCAACCATTAAACTGGCTTCAATGTTAGTATAGTTACAACTTGCCTCCAGTACGACTCCTGCGATTCCTGTCTCAATCTCTCTTGGGAATCCTTAGATTTATGCCTCAACCAACAAACTGGCTTCAATGAAATATACTTAGAATTTGTACCTTGTACCTGTAACTTGCCTCAGAATAAAAGTGAAAAAATGTATGAAAAATTGAGAAAAATAATGGTTAATTTGTTACAGTGCACTTGGTGTCCTATAATACAGAAATGCTCAAGCGGAACCGACAGAAACAAGCAAGACTGGAAACTGAGAAGTAAGTCAAATTAATGCAGTAAATTGAAGGGCAAAGGGGGTAAACCCATTTGCCCTCCAATTTACTGCATTAACTCTCTGCACTCCTGAGCTGTTATTAGACGGACCTCGCGACGATTGAAAAATTGCTTGCTATTCTTCAATGGCATGCGATTGAAAAATTGCGTGCTACGAGTATTTTTCAATTGCCGCGGTGCATGGGTGTGTGGTATGATGTACTGTCAAACGAGAATTATTTAACCACTAGTATATGCCTGCGTCTTCGCACGCGTTGTTTCTATGGATACGTTTAATGGTAATTTCTATTCCATGGGAACCTATTTATGGAGAAAAAGCCTATGTTTTATTCTAGGCCCAAAACCTGTACCTGTGTGCAAAATTTCTGCTCGATCCGTTCAGTAGTTTTGGCGTGTATAGGTAACAAACATCCACGCATCCATCCATACATCTGTACATCCAAACTTTCAAAATCAAAAACCAAAAACTCTTTCCATAAATACAATAAATGTACACTTAGAAAAGGTCAAATTATAAAACTAAACACTGACACGGAAATAAAGTGATATTTTTGATTTCTGTCGCTTCGGTATGTGGACTAAAGTAAAGTTATGCTCTAGATAATCCGATATTTTATAGTAAGCCTTTTTGCACAGCAAGGTTTTGACAATTTATTTGATTTATTTACTGATAATGATAATTTTTGCAACTCACTAGGAGTTTTGTTGTAGGAGCGTATACATTGCCCTTTAAAGGATACATTAATTTTGTGTAGCCTAGTTGTTGGCACAGCAAGTTTATGTTTATTTCTGGTATTAAAATTATGTTTATCGCTATTTTTAGGGAACCGATGGTTATTTCTATGAGTGTACAACTTTTCATATATATATTGGCATACTGTCATTAGATTTATTTCTTTGAATTTCGCATTTTTATTAGTAGCGTGATTTCTGTACCACCGTATAAAAATTAATAATTTTTTTTTTGTTTTTAACTTCAACTAGTGCGTTCTGGGAAGCCAAAAGATTTATTTAGTTATATTGTTATATATTTATTTATTTAATCTGTTTTTTTATTAGACTGTGACAAGACGGCTATTTCTGAAGCCTCCGCTTGCAGTGCTGTCCCTAAGGATGCCTCCACCGACGGCAACAACAAGACTGCCTACGCTACCGACACCAAACCTAGCGCCAACTCCAACGTTGACATTGGTGAGTTTTCTGATGTTGATTGTATCTGCAAGAATATAACACTGTTAAAAACCCGGGTTTTTACATTTTCTGTGTGAGGGATAGGGTTTGCCCTATCCCTCACACAGAAAATGTTGCTTTTATTGCTGCTGACCATTAAAATGTCGCTAAGAACACCCCTGGAATTCAAACGAGAGCTTCGATTCCTCATTCACCAAAATCGGTTATACCGTTTTGTTGCTTTGAAGTAATTCATTAATGTGGGGTCACGCACAACATAAATAAACAAGAAAAATCTAACCACGCCTCGTGGCTAAAATGTAACTAAGCGCACCTTACCACCGGAGAACTGTCCACAAACAAAAGAGCATCAAACAGGTGGAGAGTCGCCTCGATTCCATCGACAAAACAAACCTAGGGTTCAGATCGTAAGTTTAAGAGTCAAACCTACATCGCGAGATAAGTTCGAAGCTTCTTACTACTCTAAAATATCAAATAACAAAGTGTATTATTTCCTTTGGACCTAACAGGAATCTCGGACACGTCACGAAAATTCAAATTACATAAGTAAATTAGGAAAAAAGGTAAAGTAAAGATGATAACTAGAAACCTTTACCTTGTTAGGGTGTTCGTTTTGGAGCTGGAGCAAAACTTGTCCCAAGCTTTTTTACTCTCTAGATAATCTGATATTTTGTAGTAAGCCTTTTTACAAAGGATATGTTTGACAATTTCTTTGAATCATTACCAAATCTCTCGCCAGTTCCAGAATCAAATACCCCGAAGTCGGTACCAAACACATCAGCTCGAGAGCCACTATCAGCCCCCGAATACCAACGCTCATCGGCCGGCAGCGTCGTCGCCTCCATACTAGTAATGACACTAATCGCCTGCGCCTTCTGGACAGTCTACGCTTTCAAGAACCCTCACACGCGCAGCGGTCAACTGCTCATCAAGGTAACTACACACGCACTGTGTAGATACTCATTCTGCCTAGATACTAAGTCGGCGCCATACATACTAGCGATCACGCAGCTAGTCTGCGCCGTCTGTACAGTCTACGCGATCAAGAACCCCCACACGCGCAGCGGACAACTGCTCATCAAGGTAACTACACACGCACTGTGTAGATACTCATTCTGCCTAGATACTAAGTCGGCGCCATACATACTAGCGATCACGCAGCTAGTCTGCGCCGTCTGTACAGTCTACGCGATCAAGAACCCCCACACGCGCAGCGGACAACTGCTCATCAAGGTAACTACACACGCACTGTGTAGATACTCATTCTGCCTAGATACTAAGTCGGCGCCATACATACTAGCGATCACGCAGCTAGTCTGCGCCGTCTGTACAGTCTACGCGATCAAGAACCCCCACACGCGCAGCGGACAACTGCTCATCAAGGTAACTACACACACGCACTGTGTAGATACTCAGCCTGCCTAGATACTAAGTCGGCGCCATACATACTAGCGATCACGCAGCTAGTCTGCGCCGTCTGTACAGTCTACGCGATCAAGAACCCCCACACGCGCAGCGGACAACTGCTCATCAAGGTAACTACACACGCGCACTGTGTAGATACTCATTCTGCCTAGATACTAAGTCGGCGCCATTCATACTAACAATCACGCTGCTAGTCTGCGCAGTCTGGACAGTCTACGCTTTCAAGAACCCTCACACGCGCAGCGGACAACTGCTCATCAAGGTAACTATACACGCACTGTGTAGATACTCATTCTGCCTAGATACTAAGTCGGCGCCATTCATACTAACAATCACGCTGCTAGTCTGCGCAGTCTGGACAGTCTACGCGATTAAGAACCCTCACACGCGCAGCGGAAAACTGCTCATCAAGGTAACTACACACACGCACTGTGTAGATACTCATTCTGCCTAGATACTAAGTCGGCGCCATTCATACTAACAATCACGCTGCTAGTCTGCGCAGTCTGGACAGTCTACGCGATCAAGAACCCTCACACGCGCAGCGGACAACTGCTCATCAAGGTAACTACACACGCACTGTGTAGATACTCATTCTGCCTAGATACTAAGTCGGCGCCATTCATACTAACAATCACGCTGCTAGTCTGCGCAGTCTGGACAGTCTACGCGATCAAGAACCCTCACACGCGCAGCGGAAAACTGCTCATCAAGGTAACTACACACACGCACTGTGTAGATACTCATTCTGCCTAGATACTAAGTCGGCGCCATTCATACTAACAATCACGCTGCTAGTCTGCGCAGTCTGGACAGTCTACGCTTTCAAGAACCCCCACACACGCAGCGGACAACTGCTCATTAAGGTAACAACACACACGCACTGTGTAGATACTCTGTTCAGATAAAGTGTTTGGATTAAATAAATCTTTAAAAATTCAATGACTTAATAAACACAATTGTGTATCTGAACATTAACGAATTGTGTAACATTTTCAGTACCGACCATCCCAATGGAGCTGGAAGCGAGGCGAGGCGCGATACACAGCTGCAACTATTCACATGTAACGTTACGTGCAACACTACGCGTAACGTTCATTCGATACGCGATTCGTTCGTTAAAACGCACGCAACATACACTTAGTAATCGCTAACTGCAAGCGGAGTAACGATTGACTATGAGGTATCTATCAACTTTGTTATATATGTAATGGAAAGTATCAGATAGTAACGAAGGCATCTATTAACTATCACGTTATAACGTAGGTCGTATGATCTATTTGCTAATATCTATAAACTATCAGCTAATAATAAAGGTATATTTTAACTATCACGTTATATTGTAGGCATCTATTTACTAATAATAAGATTATAAACTATCAGGTAATAATGCAAATTTCTGTTGACTATCAGTTTATAGTGTACGCATCTATTTGCTTTTAGTAAGATCTTTTAACTATCAGCTAATAATAAGGTATCTATTAATTAGCTTATAATAAGATCTATAAACTATCAGCTAATAATAAGATCTATAAACTATCATCTAATAATGAAGGTTTGTATTAGCTAGCAATAAAGATATAAAATGAACTATCAGGTATATTTAAAAAAAAAACCAGGACAAATGTTCGTACGATCTGCAGATATTTGTTTCGGGTATTCGCGATTTTTTATATGTTTAGTAAAAAATATCTATCTATGTAGTGTATTTATTGTATTAAGTATATCAGTTATCTAGTACCTTCTAGTACCCATAACACACTTAGCTTGGAGCTGTGAATTGTCCAGCATTATTTATTTAATTAAAAAGGTCTTTATACTATTCTTTTAAATAAATGTTTCTATTTACGTTCATTGCAGCATTAAGAGTTTTTATAGTAAAATTGACTATGTATTTAGTAGATGTCACTACCAATTTGTCAATCGGTACTCCGCATGTTATCACAGAAACAAAACCCGGCTGGACAATTTGAGATAAGTTTTTACATATCGCTCGCTCACGCTCACATGAAACGCTTCTTGCTTGTCGTAAAACCTGTAGTTTCTAAGATTTTTAGAATAATGACAATCATAAGAGAAAAGACAAGTTTGCCCTCACCGGCATTTGTGCATCTTATCTTATACGAGTGCCATTCATTTTGATCGCCATAGATTTCGATGGTCCTTTCTCAAATTGTTCACCCGATGTGATCATTCAGTAGGTAAAAAGTGCCTTTGAGAGTTCCGTAAGCAAAAACCGTTCCGTCCCTTTGTGACCATGAAATTATGACTAAAGAAACATGAAATTTAATCGAATTAATGTTTGTATTATTGTATCCATTGATCTAAGAAAAATCTGTAGATTTGGTACGTTATGCCAGCGCTTACTCAACAACCGGCCTGTGTTACAAAGTTTTGTAATGTTACTGCGAGCGAGTGTTTGCGTGTAAATACACGCTCACAGTAACATTTCTAATCTCGTGCAATAATTATAATGAACAAACCCGAGGGCATTGCTGTAGTATTTTAGTCAATAAATCACAAAAAGTAAAAAAAAAGTAACTACTAAAGTACATCGAGCAAGCAAAGCACGGCTAACACGAACGCCCGCCGCCGGTCCGACTATGCGGCTTAGTTGGATGGACCCAATTGCGCCTAATTTGAGCATTCCACTTTCGAGAAGTACCTCATCTTCCATTTTTTACTTAGATCGATGATTGTAGCTTATTGTTTGGAAAATACGACTGTAACAAATGTACCTATTAGGTGTTAATCAAAAATGCATCAACTCGAAATGTACACATAAATTAGTCATTTACATCAACAACTAAATATTTAGCGGCAAAGTATTAAAAGCAATCGATGCAGTTATTGAATCTCTATGATAGTGCTATAATAATCGTCAAACTTATTGTCCTCTTGCGAACCACGTTTCAAAGATGCGCAGAACGCAATTCTTGGGCCAAATTGGTGGGTTTTCCTTCTAGACATTCGCGTCCATTATTCACCGAGTTTTTGTTTCAAACTATGAAAGAGCGAGACAGAGCTCTACGAAACTGCACCTATCTCTGTCTCCTGCTGCAGTATCGGCAGCATGTAAATAATATGCGGGAATGTACCTGCGCAAACTTTCCACTCTCGCTGCGTAAACTGGGCAAGATGCTTGGCGATTATTATACTAACATTTCACTCAATAAGATTAAGTATTTGTACATATCTATCGTTAATCTCATAAGGTTGTAAATTGCTGGGGAAAAGTTTATTCGACGATTTTATTTTAATAAAAGATTTACATTTTAAAACTGTTTAAATGAAACATTTTTACTTTTTCTTTGTGCAATAACTATCGAAAAGTGCACCTTTCGCACTGAATGAGTATGGTTTGTATGAAATATACATTAGTAATTGCAGAATTGTGATCCGAATGTCTTCAATGAAGTGCGAGCTTAAATCATGCGAAAACGACAGAAGTAGAAAAACGCAATATGCCTTTTTTATAAAACGTTATTCTTTACACTTACCAATTAAATTATACTCTTTACAATATGACCATAAAATGGTTTTATTACTATGTTAAAAATTACCCCAAATCGTTGATCGGAAATGAAATCTTACGGAACTCTAATTCTAAAGATATTTTAAGTGTACAAAGTGCACATACAACTAGCCTTTTACACTTTACAATTTTTACATCTCATATTAGCTTAGGTATTTTGTAATATTAGTGATATTATGTGTAGAAATATATAAACGTAAAGTTATTTTGTAATTTGGGGATTATATTTTGTATTTAAGTTCTATTTGAAAAGATTTTGTAATAGATTTACCAAAGACCTTTGAGAAAATCAATTTACCTTGTCTATCAGGATATGTTTAATCTCTTATTATTTGGTCTACAACTATGCACTGGTGTTTCTCGATTTTATTAATTTTAAGGGACCATTGTATAAACCTAAATAAAGACAAAGTGCCGTTAATCTCGTTCATTATTTACTTACCTTCTCCCCTAAAACAGGTAAGTACCTACTTTATTTCACAAATTGCGGTTGAAATTTTAAAATTGCCTGCATTGGTTAAAATTTCACGGTTGGCGATAAATTTGAATGGCACATAAAACCACCGAACAAACTTCCTCGTTTTTTTGTACTCCAGACAATGACTAACCCAAGCATTGTGTTTGTTACATAATTAGATAACACAGCCCAGCGCGGCAGGTGCCAATTATCAGTGCTTCGCGAACCTCGTAGAAATGCACATATTTGCCTTCTACGTAACCAGCTACGCCGTTTGCGTGTACGCAACCACATATTGCGAGAAACCCAACGAACCTCTCGAGAAAGGAAACTGGAGGGCGCATTACAAAAACCTGGACTCCACTGTCGTCGAGAGCGCCCCTGTCTCCCATCCGGAAGGACAAGTCTTCGTCTACGAAAACGACTTTCCAGGATACACGATAAAGTACATTCACGTAGATAATGTGGCGGTTAAGACTTGTGGGGCGAAAGCGTCTATCAAAAGTGGAGGTACAGGCAAGTCCACCGTGTTTATAGTTATGCATGCCAAATCAAACCAAGAGATCCGGTCTGTTGTGGACATTTGGGGCGAGAGGATCCCTGGAACTTCTACTGGAAGACCCGGTAAAGCGAATAGTGGACCACAAAAACAAAAGTATAAGAATTTCAAAAAAATTAAGTCGCTGTACCTAGCAACGGGTAATCAGTTATCTAAATATTTAGGTTCGTAAATGAATAAAACTTTGTAATTTTTTACTAATAAAAAAGTACCCACCTATTCATTCCCATTCATTCAGTGGACTAAACTGAACTAAGGATTTTTCCGCTACAGAACTTACCATTCAAATCTTCAAGAGTTATAACATGGTTGATGGTTTGACGAAGAAAAATCCCAACCTTACTTTAGTCCGCTTTATTAAATAATCATCATTTGGTTGCAGTGCATACAATAGTCAAACATAGTGACTATAAACTTACATCTAAGTAACGATACAATTTAAAATGTATATTGTGTGATATTCTGACTAGACATAATATTGGCATAACCTTACTTTATGATATCTAAATATCAAATGTAATATTATTTTCTTATTTGTTAGAAACTACATAGATTTGGGCCTTGTTGGGTTTGTTGATATAATTCGGAAAACCCAAGGAATAGGCCAAATGAGAATTAGACAGTAATAACAGTGCTTTTAGGAAGGCACCACATCCTAACTATCCTTAATTTGAATCTCAAAATGTTATTTCAGTAAAGTATTATTTTGATTTTGGATTAGGAAACTAATAATATTCATAGTCTACAATTTTGTTAACTAACGACAAATTTGACGCAGTTTGACAGAAAAAACTTAATAGCTACTTAGGTAAATTAAATCTTAATATTATAATTGAGACTTTTTTTGCTAACGCTACACGTCTACACTATTTTGGTAT
This sequence comes from Eupithecia subfuscata, assembly GCA_963564075.1. Taxonomy (NCBI): domain Eukaryota; kingdom Metazoa; phylum Arthropoda; class Insecta; order Lepidoptera; family Geometridae; genus Eupithecia; species Eupithecia subfuscata. Next base: position 18,963,618 of record OY751095.1, read on the forward strand.
CAAAGTACATACTTTAATATATAAATGGCATAAAAATGTATTTTTTTATTAGTGACCCTTGCAGAAGCAGTACCTTAAAAAAATCCAAACCAAATGGTAGGTACCTATCACAAGTTTATTTTTCAGCCCTCTGAACCCGTTTGGGTTTCGTACTACCTAACTATAGAAGATAGAAGATACAGAAGATTTCCAGTCGAAATGGTAGAGCCACAAGAAAGCTTCGACGAATAATAACGATTATATATTCCTTGCTTATTTTATACTTATTTTTAAGATTAGGCGAACTATTGAAATACATGTACTTGCTAGACAAACAACAGTTTCCACAACATTTAGAAGTTTGAGAGTACCTACTGATTAAAATTGATAATGCTCAACTGACCCATAGATTTACCCTCATACTGAGTCCTCGGAGGAAGCATGTTCAACCACTGTTGAAGACGTGTGTTGTTTTTCTTTGTTGACATAAGTCATAATGAGAAAAACTGCCAGAGAATTTCTTATAACATCAAGACTAATATATAGGCTGGACTTTCTTTCCCACCTGTTGGAGCCCCGATCGAGGTTGAATTGAGGTCCGAAGTTACGCATGGCGCACGCAGATGACTCCATATTAGTCACAATAGAAAAGGTCAACAGTAAGTGGGTAAATCAGTAAACAGACCCGTGAGTTTAGTTTCTCGACTCGTCTCTTAATCGAGACGTTTGTGGGATTTGTTTAGTTCTATGACTGGACGCTAGAGGCGCTGTACCATCCCATGTAGAATTAGAATGTCTCTTAGCTATCGAGAAACCAAACCTCGGGTGTGTTTAGGGCTCAGGGCGTCTAGTCTATGAAAAATCGTGATCCGATTAGAGTTATTGATCGAAGTGTTGCCATCTAACCGAGATCCCCTCTATTTAGTCAATGTTCTGGAATTTGAGGATCGCCCGGCCGGTGATCTCGGAGTTGCAAAGCTTACGGACGACCTCCTGAGCCTCCTCAGCAGGGAACACCGAGTGTGGTGGCGGCTCGATCTGCGTACAAACAAACACAATAGTTCAGTAAAGTTGGTTATGAAGCACTATTTGTCCTGTTGCTGAGCTGAACGCATACCTGTTTCCCTATTCTTTAAGTGCCTAGCTTCTGCCCGCGGCTTCGCACACGTATTTTCGGTATTATAAGAAGCCTATTGTTTAACTTAGGCTTCGTTCAAAGTGTATGCCAAATTTCATTTTGGTCTGTTCAGTAGTTTTGGAGATCATAGGTAACAAAACTGGATGCAGGCAGATTCTCAGTGCGACAAGCTGAAGACAGGGCGCTGTGGCCCTCATTAGGGGAGGCCTATGTCCAGTAGTGGACTAAAATAGGTTGATGATGTTGAAGACATTGATTAAGGTATTTGGCGCACCGAGTTAAATCTTCTACCCAAAACGGTAGCGAAATCCGTGTGGGTATGCGGTAACCCTACTGCTACTGAAATATTTAGGTACTTGACGGAATACCGCGGACCGCGGGAAATCCAAGTGAAACATAACGCTACCGCTCTGGGTAGAGGATACCGCGTAGATCTAAAATATCTATACCTACACTCCAAGTTTTCAATACGACTTAATAGTAAAGTTTAGTTTAGTTAGTAGGTAAAGTTTTGACGTGACAACGTCTTATAATTCGATAGAGCCGGCTGCACGCACGAAAAAAACATGACGTCATGCGGCGTTACCTCGCATGACGTCATGCGGCGTTACCTCGCTCTGAGGCGTTCCATGTAAGGCTTGAAGTGCAAGCGAGAGCGCTCGACATCCGTCTCTCTCCTACTTGAGTGAGCGATGCGTCTGACGTGGACAGCTGCTATACTATAGTACATTTACATGTTTTGATCGAGTATCAAATGCTACCATTCCATCAGTATTTTCTTAAGACGTTGTCACGTTCAACTATCGTCAGTAAACCGACTTTACAGACAACCAATTTTTTCAATTACTATACGTAATTGTAATAATTTATACACCGCATTCTGACAATTTCGATTATAACTTTCTACAAAAACTGTGTGTGTGGACTTTTATTTGAAAAGTTCCGAGTAAAATAAAAGAGAACACCTGGGAGTGTATACATATCTGAGCAGTTGACTGTACCTACAATTTAGATAGATACAATTCATTGGAGTTAGATGAGAAACAAGTGAAGTTCTCTCAACAAACATACTCTTATTGACGTCACTCAATCAATGACATAAACCGGCTATGGAGTATTATTAATAGAACAAACGTCGTATGACGTCGTGTTTGTTAAATAGTCATTAGTATTCCAATAACAAGCCAATTGTTTCAATTGTAAATACTAGTTGTAATTTATTTCTATTAGTTGACTGTAATTTTCTTTGTGAATAAAGAGGTTTATATAACAGCAAAACACTTAGCCAATTGAGACGAACATGAAATCAACAAAGTCTGGAATGGTTTCTATAATCAAGGCTCATTGAATGCAAGGCCATTACAGAAAAACAGAACAAATGTAAGTAATAATGTCGAAGCCAATGTGTTGTAAATGATATCATATCACAGATGGGTAAGGTAGGTATAGTTGCCGCCAAACATCTTGTCCGGTAACGAGCAGCGAGAATGGGAAGCGCAGGTACCCATAGCTTCTTATAGCTCTGTCTGGCTCTTTGATTGTTAGAAACAAAAACTCGCAGTATAGACGCAACTGACGCAGACGTCAGGTCCCGCCCACCAATTTTGCTTAAGAATAGCGTTCTTCGCTTCTTTGTCACGCGGTTCGCCAAAGGACAAGATGTTTGGCGGCAACTATACCTTGCTCATGATGAAAGAAGCAAAAAAACTTGACGAAATTTCCGATGGATGTTTATGCCGACCTCAACTTTTACGACAAAATTACGGAAGGAATCGGAAGAAGAAAACTGACGAACTAGCTGGCACGGGTTTTTGAATGAAAAAATTGTAATTCTAGAGTTAAACCAATGTGCAAAATTTCAGCACGATCGTAGTTTTGGCGTTTTTTGCGCACAAATGCACGTCTTCAAATCTAGAATAGATAAAATAGAAAAGATGACATCATAGGAAGACATCCTAATAATCTTACTCTTATAAAGCCGAAAGTTTGTGAAATATGAATTTTGGTTACCTACCTAAGATTTCCAAACTACTGAACAGGTTACTGTTAAAATTTGGCGTACATTTAGAACGTAGCATAACTTAGATAATAGGCAAGGTACTTATTATACCGAGAATACGGGTGTGAAGCCGCGGGCAGAAGCTAGTCACACTAATATTATAAATGCGAAAGTATGGATGGATGGATGTTTGTTACCTCTTCGCGCCAAAACTACTGAACGGATCAGGCTGAAATTTTGCATATAGGTAAGTCTAACCCTGGAATCAATCATAGGCGACTTTTTATCCCATATATCAGTTCCCATGGGATAGAAATAACCTCAAAACGTTTCCATAGAAACAACGCGTGCGAAGCCGCGGGCAGAAGCTAGTAATTCATAAATACCTCTTTACGTGCTACCAACGCTACCAATTCCTTGAGCTGTTCGATAGATCCATTCGGTACTATGGTGATATGCACTTTCATCTCCTCAGCTTTCTTAGCGAACTTCGGCAAGAGTTTCTCTCCGACGTCTTCTGTTACCAGCACCACACCTCCCTGCAAAGGAAGTTGATCCTTGTTCACGAATATGTACAAGAGTTATTTTTGTTTGCTGTAAGTGGAAGTATACGATTCCCACGGTTTTGTAATGGAGGACGACTCTAGAAATGTTTATATCCGAGATAAAAAATAGAGAACCTCACTTGCTTTCATGAATAATCTATTGTAGAAAGTTAAAAGGCTACACAATAATACGCTAATGAGTAGACCCGCGAGAGCGGCCTTTGAAATATTTTGTAGCTAATAAAGGAAAAGGAAGGTCAGTAGTGGGACTCAAACGGCAAAAAAATTAAATAATATTTTTTCCCCTAACATCTACATTAAAAAGATTATTAAAAACGGCACATACTTCCTATTTAGTATTAGGGAACTTACCCACACTAAGTGACCAATTTTTTCAATTTTTAACCCAATTCATTTTTTTGTTAAACTTAATACAATACACTAAATAGATAGATATTTTTAATTATACATAGAAAACATCCAGAACGCCCTGGACAAATGTCTGCAGATCGTACAAATATTTGTCCCGAGGCGGGAATCGAACCCGCAACCTCCTGCGTCGCAGGCAGACCTTCGCCCGCTGCGCCACAGGGGTCGTCAAAAACATAGGTGTGACCAACCGTGGTATGGTATATATGGTGAAGACCTGCCTCCCAACCCCTAAACGGGTCAAATAGTACGATCTCTTCTGTTTTGATAAAAATATTTGTTTTATGTGCTATGTTAGAAGCTAAGCAGAGCTTGTGTTATGGGTACTAGATAACTGATATACATAATACAATACACTAGATAGATATTTTTTATTATACATAGAAAAACATTCAGAACCCCTGAACAAATATCTGCAAATCGTACAAACATTTGTCCCGAGGCGGGAATCGAACCCGCAGCCTCCTGCGTCGCAGGTGGACCTGCGCCCGCTGCGCCACAGAGGTCGTCATGACGTTATCACACAGAAGATGAGTAGAAACTTGCAAGCACCTACCGGGGCAAGGCACTGCAATGAACGATGCAGCGAGCGCGATGTGGTCCCGAAGTTAAGAACCACGTCCACAGGACCTCCGCAGGCGTCTGTTGTGCGCTCGATCAGCTGCTTCTCGTACAGATCCTCGCTCCACTGCAGCACGTTTATGCTGGAAATAAATTAATACAGCTTCATCTGGTTCCATATGAAGCAGAGCTTGTGTTATGGGTACCAGTCGTAGCAGTACCAGATGGCTGATGTTCACCCAGACCCAGAACAAATACATGCAGATCATACAAACATTTGTCCCGTGGCGGGAATCAAACCCGCAAACAATGGAACATCTCGACGACGTTACGATACTATCGAGTAACCAAACTTAGGGATACGATATTGTTCACGATGTTTTATAGTTTTCAATAGAAATTTAGCAAATGCTGAAAATTAAAGATCGATCGCAGATTAGTGAGTTCTACTTACGAATATTCCTCGCAGTTCTTCACTAGCTGGAACCCGTCATCCTTGAAGGTCGCAACGCTGATTCCGATCCTCTTCGTGTGTTCCCCACGCTTGAAGCAATGCGCCGCGATTCTCAGAGCCCACAGCGCCATCCCACCCGTCCCTACAATAAGGACTGTGGCCTTATCCTTCTTATTTGGGCCTTCTAGAGCAGCTTTTAGACATTCGTTCGCTGTCTTCACCAAATTCATGGCTAGAAGCGCGCCTGTTGGCAGCATAGCGGCAATGCTCAACGGCAGATCATCAGGAATCGGCACGAGGCATTTGAAATCCGGAACGACTATGTAATCTGCATATCCGTGTGGAACTCCCTCGTACGGGTAGAGGACTATGCGAGAGCCTTCGTGGATGCCATCGATGCGCTCAGCGGCTTTGCCTATAGCGTCGACGACGCCCGCAACTTCGTATCCTGGGAAGAGCGCGCCATCTCTAAGCCCGATGTGGGAAGGGACGGCTGTGTGCAAGCCGAAGCTTTCCATCTCCCCTGAGAGGCTTCCAATCGATGATGTACTACAGACAGACGCAGAGCGAGTGCGACTGGCCCGGTAGCAAGCTCCGGCGTAGACCACGCGGATTCGAGCCCCGTACATGGGCACCTCAGGCACGGGAACATCAAAGCTGAACACACATTCCCTGATCGTAGCCCCGGGAGACTCTATCGATACTTGCCTGCACAGCTTACTCATGTTTGCAGGTTATCTGAAAAATACAAAAAAAATAATCGTGGTACCTGTTCCATACCATGTGGATCAGTTCTATTCTCAGTGGATCAAACGAAATACCTAGAATGTGAGGGGGTTCCAATCTACACATCTCTGCGATGTTTTTTTTATTTGCAAGTTCAGATTACGCTTTTTCCCATTTTTAATGCAGATTGGAACCTGCAAACACACTACTTCGTTTAATCATTAAATTAAACGAAGTAGATGGAACACCCTGACAGCTGACCCTGTCATGTGACAGGGTCCGACCATATCGTCAGGGTTGGAAGACTGAACTGGATGAGGCTCACACGTGACACGGAACCGATTGAGATACCTATCGTGCAATAGATGAGGCCTCTTCTTTGTACCTACCTGTATGTACACTAGCAAAACTAGATGTCGAATGTTTTTAAACAAACCACGGCCCTAAAAACAAAAACTCACTTGCTTGGCGTCGCGTTTCTGATATAATTGTAGGTACTTATTGTAAGCAACATTTATATAAGGAAGGATCTCAATTCGACAAGTAATGTAAATTGCGTATAAAAAGACGCGGCAACAAAGTGAATTTTAAGTTAAGTATCGGCGGCTTGTTTACAAACATTCCACATCGTGTTTGGCTAGTGCTACACTAACTGCTGGATATATCCAGCAGTAAGTTAGTGTTAATGTTAACGGGATGATGATGATAAACATCACACCTCTTCAACAAATAAGACGGATAGGTACGTACCTACCTAGGTATTTTTAGTGATGTGACCTTCAGTTTAATAACTTTAAAGGTGGCACCTACTAGGCACTTGTTTTGGTGTGCGTTATTGCCCACTCGAATGCGTAGATATCTAGGTACCTACCTCCACAAAAATAAACCGTTCATGCATGATAATAGGTAGGTAGGTATGACTAGGTAGTGAGTACCTACTTGAAACCAAAAACATTTTACATCTACCTAGGTAGGTACCTATATCAAAATAATATCTCCTAACATGGATCTAGGTAAGGTACCACCTAGCTATTTGGAATCAAGTTATAGGCCAGAAACAAACGAAAACCACGATTTAATTTAATGCTTTAACCCTTCAGATTACGCCTCATGGAAGCGTAAATGTCTATTTAATTTCAGTGCTTTAATGCTGGACAACTTTAATGCTTTAATACATTAGGTAGGTAGGTAGGTATGTCACTACAACACACAAATCGCGACTACCTAGGTAGGTTTAGGCATTATTAGTACCTAGAGGTAGGTCCTACCGACCTAGGTATCTAGGTTTTTTTTCCGAGTGAATTTGTGTTTTCTATTTAAATTCAAGTGTGATTTTTTATTTACTTACTCAAGATGTATATTTACAAGCCGACAACTAGGTACTAGGATACTAAAGTCCACTTTGAATTTCCACTCTAAAAATAGAGCACAAACGAGTGCGGTCGCTTCTAGACTGCGTGATACACTGATAACAACACATTAATAAAATCAACATCGCATGTTTTGAATAATACCTATCTATCAATGTAAACAAGGCTGGACCAAGGTAGGTACTAGTACTAGGACAATGAACGGAGTGAGTGTCACAGATTAAAAACTACCACGATCACTCCTGTAGCGCATGCATCGCCAAGACAAATGGAACAGATGACGACTGCCGACTAAATTATATAAACACAACGCTTTGACCTTCCCATAACACGAAGGTCAGAGAATACACGAACCAAAATAAAAGGATCTTAGCCACAGGGACAGGGGGCACTAAAAATAGTACTTACCCTATTTTATATTTGGAGCAAATGCCATAGTAACATTACATAAATGTAGGCGTTAAGCGAAAATAATGTGCTGTATTTCATACCCATTCTTAATATTTCACCTGTCGTGGTAGCTTTTAGTACATTAAATTAATTACCTGTGTTTCGTTTCGAGAAATTTAAACAAACTGCGATCGCACTTCAAGTCAATAAATTTAAATATTCACTTTGTTTTTACCAGGACAAAGGCTGTAAATGACGTCATTGACTATTTTATACGTTCCATTACTATGCTGTTTCGTGAGTTTCGTGATTAGCCAGCTTACTTCCAGCAACTGTCAATCCATTGCTTAGGAACCTCAAATATATGCGTTTATTGAGACGATAGGGTGGTATAAATTGCCATCTCAAAAATTTCAAAAGAACTAACGAAATGACCTCCATTTGTTTTTCTTTTGGTAACAATATAAAATGAACAAACGATCAGAAATATATCTGCTTGATTAATGAAATTACTAGTTCGGTTCCAGTAATTTTCGTTAAATAGAACAGAGAAGACAGACAACACCTTAGTAGCTCATCAAAATAAAAAAAAATATTTGTTGCTGGCAGCCCAGGAAATTTAGCGTGGGTTTTTGTAGGCGATATTTTGTTAGCGTGGGTCGATGTGAATTTGTGATTTTCTCTGAGAATTTAGATATTTGGGCAGAACGGAGCCTTTTAGGTAAGTAAACTATAATATTTCCTTGCGCAACATTCGATAAACTGTTGAAAAGTGCTCCTATAAGCCGTGGTCCTCGCGAACGACCGATTTTTTTTTAGTTTTTATGTTGTGCAGGTACAAAAAAAACAGTTGTTACTGCAGAGGTATTTCTTGTGTTAGATCGGTTTTCTAGTAAATGAAATTCCTTCTAGCGGCAGTTGTAACCTCCGTTTATTTACTAATCGATACGGGCTACATGTTGGCGCTGAACATCTTGAGCCGACTTGTGATGCATTCATTGCGTAGTTACTCTCGGCTGGTGCTCACTTGAAGGAATTACAATAGGTACGATATTCAAATGATTCATTTAAAAACGGTTGCTTCGTTATGTAGAAATTTCGGAGTGAGATCTTCTTTTATTTTTATTATTCCTTGATTTCATTTCATAGACTGTATTTTATTTGTGGCTACCCACAAAATACATAAAATAAAAGAAGATCTCACTCCAAAGTTCAAAGTAGAAAAGAAAGTAGTACTTGTTCAAATTTGTTTCTATTATTTGGTTGTAATTTTCTTTGTTAAATCAAGAATGTTGTATAATGAAAACAAATGATAACAACAATTTCTTCAACAGCTGATGTACCCACGTAGGCCAGCTGTTGAAGAATGCCAAAGTTATCTTCTACCTACCTTACTTTTTACCTTTTATCTACCTCCATTCTAACCTATTGAAAAAGATGTATGTGATATGATTATAGCTTTGGTGTTTTATTATTTGGTTTTCATGGGGCAATGAAGCCTCAATATAAGTATGATGACCTCTGTTACGCTGCGGGTGAATGTCTGGCTGCGACGCAGTAGGTTGCGGGTTCGATTCCTGCCTCGGGACAAATGTTTGTACGATCTGCAGACATTTGTCCAGGGTGTTCTGGATGTTTTCTATGTATATTAAAAAATATCTACCTATGTAGTGTAAAATATCTACCTATGTAGTGTAAAATATCTACCTGTTTGTTGTCACACTAATATTATAAATGCGAAAGTTTGGATGGATGGATGTTTGTTACCTCTTCACGCCAAAACTACTGAATGGATCGGGCTGAAATTTTTCATATAGGTAAGTCTAACCCTGGAATCAAACATAGGCTACTTTTTATCCCATAAATCAGTTCCCTAGGCATAGAAATAACCTCAAAACGTTTCCATAGAAACAACGCGTGCGAAGCCGCGGGCAGAAGCTAGTATTAAATATATCAGTTATCTAGTACCTAACACCCTAACCTATAACACGAGCTCTGCTTAGCTTGGGGCTAGATAATGCTGTGTGAAACGTCCGGCATTATTTATTTTATTCACTTATTGAATACATATCTGATTAGTTGAAATTGGGTAAAAGTTAAATTTTCTATATTTTTCTTTTATTATATACATTAGGATTGACAAAGGATGATAGAGAAATTCATTAAGGATGTAAGCGAGTTAACTACAAACTTTATCTGTGTTAAAAGAACACCAATGTCTCATCCCTTTAAGAGGGCTTCTCCAGCCCTCTGCGTACCTCTGAAGAAGTCCTCAGTGGAATGAAACATTAGTGTCATCCAACTCAAATAACGTTTGTAGTTGACCCGCTTACATCCTGTAATGAATTTGTCAAACAAAAGTTAATTTTATAGTAAGATAAAATATATAAAATATAATAGGCAAATTATAACTTGCTGAAATCTTCGTTTTTGATAAGCAGTATAAGAGGATATTGTGACATGCCATCTAGTGCCATGCCGTGGATGTATTGGATCATTGGATTTAAGATGGGGATCTGTGTGCATTGTTATGTAGCTAATACATATCTTGCATACTTTTTGTATGTAAATAACGTACATACAAAAGAATTAAAATACATATATGTCGACTGTACGTAAAATTCACAGTATACCCATTCATGAATACTAATCTAAAACATGTTACTGTAGCAGTGGAAGAAAACCACAAACTATTTTTATATGTATAATATGTACATAATAATGTGACCTGAAAAAAGATTTATGTAAAGAATTGTGTTTGAGAACATACTGACTACAAAACTATAAGGTGTGCAATGTGATAATAATACTACTGGACACAAAATTTCATCTATACTCCAGCCAGATATTTCAATACTTGTGAATGCTATAACTAGAGATATTCTTATTCTTATAGGTATGTTTACTCCAGAACAAGAGGGATGTGAACAAAGAATAGGGCAATATTTTCTATAATACCTTTTAGAGGGGTGCATATTGATTCATCTAAAAAACACAACCAATTTTCACTTTTAGTTAGGTTCATTTAGTAGATGTTGTAATTTTTACTATATTATGCATGCTTCTTGCAAATGACGACCTCTGTGTCGCAACGGGCGAAGGTTTGCCTGCGATGCAGGAGGTTGCGCGTTCAATTTGCCTCCTTGGGACAAATGTTGGTACGATCTGCAGATATTTGTTCAGGGTGTTCTGGATGTTTTCTATGTATAATAAAAAAATATCTATCTATGTAGTGCATTGTATTAAGTATATCAGTTATCTAGTACCCATAACACAAGCTCGACTAGCTTGGGGCTAGATGATGTTGTGTGAATTGTCCAACATTATAAATTATAAAAACATAAATAGGTAATAAAAAAAATTAGAAAAAATGTTAGGCGCACTGAATATGGATATATCACACTGATCTCAATAATTTCAGTGAGTCCAACATTTGCATTTGGTTTATTAGGACACCAAACCACATAGACACTTTGGTATATTAAATCTTCATGGTTTGTGTTATAACTATCCTCACTTAGTCAACCTTGTTATAAAAATAAGGCGGACAAGTACATTTTTCACTAGATTCTCTCATACATTATTTCATTGGCACATGCTCATAGCTGTGCATTCATGTTAAGCCTTTCCTTTTGCTGGTGAGAAATTTTGATTAAATTATATCCAAATCTATTGTACCACTGTTCTTGTGCTGTCTTTGTCGCACAGGTTTTTTTGTGGAAGAGAGGGTGTTGTTTTTCTAGTTTTTTGTAGAAGAGTGGGTGTTGTTTTTCCTGTTTTTGCATTTTGCTTTGTTAGGATAGGATTGTACTTTTTACAGATTTAAAAGTATTGTACGTACTTATGATAGAGGGCTCCTTCGAGGTCGTTAAATTTTTGGCTCGACATTGTATTGAAAGATATAAAGTCAGATAGGAGCAGTCTTCGATCAGGAGGGTAATTTGGTTCATTCAATGGATAGAGAAACTATGTCAGTGACTGCTTTGAACATGCACAAGAACTTAAGTTAGTCAGTCTGTTTTTTCATGAACTTATTCATTCTTCGGAGTATTGTATTCTCTTTGCTATTCATTATTTAGCCATTTTGAAATAATATTTAAAACATCATTGTACATTTGCAAGTAAATTTTGCCCCACTATGAAATCCTGGTTGTGCTATAAAAAGCTATTTTGCAAAGCTAATTCCATCTCGAGTTGCCTATAAAAGAGTGTTGGTTTCTGCTGCCCGGCCATTAGTATAAGATCTCTGCCTGGCCAATTGTTTTTGACATGAAGACTATTTCGATCACAAATAATGACTGATCAAAGCTTGAAGATGATCTGGTGTCTCGAGTTAGTATCATAACATTCAGCTATGATTTCAGTTTGCTTGCTTGCATTTCAACGTTTCCAGGACGGCTTGGCAATAGATTGTATGTCTTGGTTAGGTAGGTTTACTTCAGTGCATCAGTGACCCAAAGTGGTTCTATAACTCTGGCATTTGTGTCCAGTCATTCTGAGCTGTCTGGACTGGTTTTGATTGCGGGGAACTCAAATTGGCTCCATAAATGTATCATCATCATCTCCAGGCAGTTTACTCCAGGCTTGATAGGTCACTGTTAGGTCTTGGGTATTAGTCAATACACTAGCCGCAACCATAGACGCCATGCGACATGAACTTTGTACCTTAAACTATTTTCAGATGTCTAGTCGACCCACCTCGTAGTCCACCCGCCTTGTAATAACCCTCGTACCATAGAAGAGCGATAGTACACGCCCCTTTATTTTAAAAAATGTCATAATACTGAAAAATAGCTAAACCTCTGAGAGTTTTTTAATCATTCTGACATATGTCAACCGATGAACAACTCATAGTTTTATAAAAGGAGTGAAAACAGCAGTAGATGTAACAGATCCTTTGTTCAAGGCAACCATGGCCCAGCAATACAGTTTAAAATGGAACAATCATCAGCCGAACTTCATCTCGATGTTCGCGATGCTGCGCAACACCCAGGCGCTGGTGGATGTCACGCTGGCGGCCGAAGGTCGTCATCTCCACGCGCACAAGATGGTGCTTTCCGCTTGCAGTCCATACTTTCATGTGAGTTTACATCATAGCGGTCCATAAATGTCCACAGCTGAAGATAGACCATCATAGAAGCAACGAATAGCGGTACTGAGCCGTCTCCATTGAGTGTAGGATATAGCACAAGAGCTAGCGCCATCTTCACGAGTTCAAGATGGTGTTTTCCGTTTGCATTCCTTACTGTAAATTCTATGTGTGTGTAAATCATAACGGACTATATTAGTCCACTACTGAACATAGGCGTCCCCCAAAGAGGCTCGCATAATAGTGACTAGTCAGCCATTTAAACTGCAGAAACCAAAATTTGAATCTGTCTTGTGGATTAGAATAAGAATAAGAAACATTTATTGTTCAAACTGTGTGCATAGTTGGTCTTAAGAACTATTTTTAAATTGTCCAACAGTGTGTCCTTCATTATGATTACACCTTAAAGTGTGAATATTAGTTATGATTTAACTCATCACGCGCTGGTCTACCTACCGTAAAGTTGGAGTAAAATCATATTTAAAACTTAAATCATGCTTTATGAAGATGGGACTGAAGAGTCTCCTTGAGGCATCAACCTTGTCCACACCCATGGAAAAGCTGAAGCAATCAATCATCAAAAGTCCTGCTCTGCTCCTACTTCGAAGTACTTCGAAGAGTTAGGTTGATTATTGCCTGGTCAGTGGAGATCCCAGTTAGAATTAGACTGAAAATTGCTGAAATCTACGAATAATTTGTCCGCGATGGACTCCTAAACTACTTAACCGATTTATTTGCACACCGTGTGCAGTTTGATCCAACTTGAAAGATAGGATAGCTTGCTCAGGGAAGGTTTAAAAGGTGAGAGCGGTAGGAAGTTCGCCGAGTCAGCTAGTAATTTTATAAAATTGCTTTATTTTAGTCGCTGTTCGTGGAGAATCCGTCGCGGCACCCCATAGTGATCCTCAAAGACGTCTCCTTCTCCGATCTGCGCACGATTGTGGACTTTATGTACTACGGAGAAGTCAACATCACACAGGAAGAACTGCCTCAGGTACCAAATCACACTAAAATCATAATTCTTTTTAATAGTATAATTATCATAAATACAATAATATATCTCTTCTAAATGTGAGTTTGGATAGATGGATGGATGTTTGTTACTTATTCATGCCAAAACTACTGAACGGATTGGGCTGATGTGTATAGATGTAGGTCTAGACGGGAACCTTAGTTATTACCTGTGTTTTTCTCACTCTGGCTTATGTCAACAGAAGAAAACAAAGCATTTTGTGTTCATGTTACTTAATATAAAAGATGGGTTTATAAATTTAAGGGTTCTAGATGTGGAATATAATGTGCTATTTTATTTTAATCTAGGAAAAACGCTGGCATACAGTCATTATTTCCTTGGAAATAGACTGATAAAACCACCACAGTGGTGGTGTTACCTTCATTTGTTGATATAGGTTTTAAGTTGCTTTTAGGTTCACAAGAAATTAATGGAAACAGCTTTCCTTGGCCTTGGAAATGATTAATTGAACCACCTGTATAAAGTGTAAGGTCGCTTCTTGATGTTGATTTAAGGCTGCCTATAAAAGGTGTTATTAACTTCATTGGTAATGGCACTGAAAGAACAAAAACCGTCGATACTCTTTCATATTTTATGTGTTGTGAAGCAAGAGTGGGGTCTACTATCGTGATAGGGTGTATCTGGTTATAGACGTATGTATGTACTACTTCCTTCCATGTATATCTATCCTGAGCGGAGCTGAGCAGAGTAAGAGTTAAGATTAGTTATTCAATAACTTATCTTAGTATTGATTTATTGAACAGTCTGCAGAAAGCTCAACAGTTTCGTGTCTTTTTTGTTCTTACATAAACTAAGAAATATACTTAGCTCAGTTAAAATTAAACAAAAGAGCATCGCGCCATCTCTCATAAAGCAGCTACAACAAAAAATATGTTACCCTATATAAAGGCTGTCACCAAAAAGCAGTGCTTAAAATGCTGACAGCATTGCCGTTGCCCCACCAACGCAATGGTAATACTAATTCGTTAACCGAAATCAAAGGTTATAAATCTGATCTGATTCTTTATCTTCACAGATGCTGCACTCCGCTAAATCCCTAAAAGTAAAAGGTCTAACAGAAACAGAATCCACATCAGTGATGCGGTCACATTCATCAGAGTTCCCGTTCGAAGTACCACGAGAGACGCCAGGGGATAAGTCAGGGGAGCCATCAGGGGAGCAAACAGGGGAGCAACGCGAGCCGCCCTTAGAACAACACAACAACCAGGGGGATCATGACACGCACAAGAGAGGACCATCGCCCACTAATTCACCCTCTACGAAAAGGCGGCGGTGAGTTAACTAAACTAAGGGATTAGGGGATTCATGACATGCACAAGAGAGGACCATCGCCCACTAATTCACCCTCTACGAAAAGGCGGCGGTGAGTTAACTAAACTAAGGGATTAGGGGATTCATGACATGCACAAGAGAGGACCATCGCCCACTAATTCACCCTCTACGAAAAGGCGGCGGTGAGTTAACTAAACTAAGGGATTAGGAAGTCATACCCTGATGATTTGTGATGCGATGTTCTGGGTGCTTATGAAAGCAACACAAGCTGCCCTAGAACAATTACCAGGGAGATCATGACACTCGCAAACAGTCTCCCATGCAGACTTAGCCGATTTGAGGTTGTTGGTAGTGTCATAGCAAATTATCAGCAGCATCCTGTAATAACAAATTCACTTGTAGCCACGAGGCCTATTCGGAAAAGGAAAATCGAAGTTTCGTTTTGGATGTCATGCAAAACCAACTCTTATGTCGCTTGCATTAGCGTTTGCGGGCCCTGAGAACCTTCTTCAAAGTAGAGGGAACGGGAAATGTAAGTCCGTCCACACATGTTCGGAGTTGTGGCGGAGTCATCACAAACAATTAATGTTTGTTAATTGCGCCATTGCTCAACATAGGCTTTCCTCAAAGGACTTTCACAAAAGGCCGTCGATCTAACAAGTTTCACAAAAGGCCGTCGATCTAACAAGTGGCAGGCGTTCCGAACCGTTTGGATGGTTTCGTAGTCGCCATTTAATAATCTGTAGTCCTCTAAATTTGGTCCTTTTCCTTTGGTTTTCGGTTCTGTACTATCTATCTACCTCAACGATCTTAGAAGCGCGGACAACAGATGACCTGGGACGCAGGAGGATACATGTTTGTATGATTTGTATGATTTTGTTCCGATTCTGAGTACCCATGACCAGACATGACTCATAAGTATGTAAACCTAAACCGTTATTAGGCAGAAGGTGTATCAGTCATCTGTTATCTATTATAACACAAATTCTGGTTAGTTTAGGGCTGGATGATGCTGTGTGAATCATTATCCAGCAATAATTATGTTATATTCTTTCTATAAATACATGAATAACTTACAGGCGCAGACGCAGCTCGAATGGTTCAACGTCCATCAACATGGTCGGTGAAGATCCGCCTAACGACGGTCAGATGGAGATCGGGCGGGACGGCGTAACTCTCAGCAGTGTGCCGCGCCGAAGGGAGTTTCCTCACGAAGATAATAATGCGGGCCAACAGGTTAATTTATATTTAACTCAATAATAAACATAGTTGGTGAAGATTCTAACTAGAGTCTGATGAATATCGGGTGGAGACATGTTTTTAGCATGTTTGTGTATGTATGTTTTTATTTTTGTATGTTCCATCTCAACTACTCGTCTGAGTTTTATTTTCATGTCTATTACAGTCCGGGTGGCTTAGACTACATTTTATACAAATATAATCAATAGGGGATCTATGATTCTGTTGCCTTTACTACGGTCAATCCATACTTACATACTAATATTATATAATTTTATTGTTTTGAAAAAACTAAAAACAACGATAAATACTAATCTCTTGAGAATCAAATTTATGGGATCACCAAGGGATTATTCTCTATACAATAGCGGAGGAATTTTCGAAATCGGTCTATCATCGACTGAGATATCGATGAACATACATAAAAAAACATTCAGCTGAACATAGAAACGGACCTAAAAACGGCTGAAAGGATCTTTATTGGCAGGGTGGTAGACGGTAATCTGGGTCTGTACCCAGATGAACTGTTCGAGATAAAAAGTAGCCTATGTCTGTACATAGGCTACTTTTTATCTCGAAAAAGAGCGTGCGAAGCCGTGTTGTTTGTACTAAAAATCAAATATTTATTAAACTAACATTTTGTTCAACAGAATTCAGAGCCACAGAACATCAGCATAGACGATCTGCACGTAGACCACAACGCATCGGGAATGCCACAAGGTATGTTACATGTTTCTTAATCCATTCGAAAGTAACTCCATCTCTGTGTCTGTTACCTTTTCATGCCTTAACGAATAAACGGATCTCATTGAAATTTGGCTTGGATATAAAAATGGTATCCGAGGATGGACATTGGCTATCTAAAAGCGCGTGAGAAACCGCGGGCAGCAGCTAGTTCATTATAAAAAGCAATGTTGTGCAAGCCTGTTATAAGCACACATTCTATACTATAATTGTGTTTCTATATAAATGTCATATTATGTGTTATTGTCAACATTGCCTCAAAAAAATGAAATTATTTCTGACATTTTTATCGGTTCTTGATGGAACCATGACATATTAAAGCAATAACAAAGTAATCTAAAAGTGGATAAAATTCTCTATAGATGGGTACACACCTATTACATAGTGCTATTACACAATTATACTTTCACTTACGAAGTGGAAACACATTCCTTAGAAGATACACACAATATGGTGAAGACTTGTCTGCACTGTTTAAATAAAATTTATTGTCAAGTGTGATAGAGAGATACAGATGAGATTGAGGGTCAAACGAAGGGTTGGTATCTCTTATATACCTAATCTATATGTCCAGGTAGCCAGTACGCCTAGATCACAATATAACTTAATCTCGATAAGATAAATCTTAATAAATATATTTCTGATTCTGATTCTTAAAGTCTATGTACGTACATCTCCAAACGACCATGTAGTTTTAATTGTATAGCAATTGGAATATAAATCAATATGATCAAATGATGATGATGTCCTCCTAGCCGAAGGTAACCGAGACTAGTCAGATGCGCAGGACATATTATAGTGCCCAAACGTGTGCGCAAACACAGGTGCACTCTATTCCCTCACTCTCATAATCCGATGGGAAGGCAGACCGACACGACCAGGGAGATGTCAGGCGTAGGACCAACGGCTTAACGTGCTTTCCGAGGCACGGATGTAACACCGCCAACTTTCTGACACCGGGCTGCTACTGTTAGATACATATTATGATGAATAAACTAAACCATAAACTGTGACCAAATAGTGTTATGAATGACTTCATAGTGTATTCTTATTGCAAAATACAGTTGTTACATTGAACCAAGATCTCACTGAAAGTTTTTTTTAAATTTCTAGCTGTATGGATGATTATTTAACCGACTTCAAAAAAGGAGCTTCTCAATTTGTCTGTATGTTTTTATGTACTTAATATCTCTGCTATTGATTCTTTCACTACTGTATAGAGTATAATCTCGATATGGTTCCAAAAAAAATTATTCCCGAAGGAATAGTATTTATCCCAATTTGTTTCAATTGTAAATACTAGTATAATTTTCTTTGTGAATAAAAGCTATGCCCCTATTAAAAAAAAACACAAAAACGGAATAAACGGTTAATATTAAAGAAGTTGAAGTCGGTTTTTAGTTTTTTTTAAACTCTAATTATTGATTAATTAAAAAAAAATACCAAAAGATATTAATACTTTTTTGAAAACTGTTTTGCCTGCACGCGGGAAGGCTACCATTACATGAGGGGGGCCTCCTGCGATTCGGGTAATAATATTTTATTTTAAAGGAGTAATGTTTTAAATGAAAATGGGCTGGCAAAGGTTCCATTCTCGCAAACTTACAAAATAATGAATGACAGAATGGACAATGCAACGATGAAATAGATAAAAACAACAATTCATTATTAATAATCTATAGATAGCAATTAATTTTTACTATGTTAATATGGAAAATGCGTAAATCGAATAACCATTGGGCCAAAAAATGGCCTTGTACCATTGAATCAGTCTAGTCATCCTCATAACTCTAACTAATGGAATAATGGTTGTTCTTTGCTTTCCCATTTTCATATAAATGTTTTTTTTTATAAATGTTAAATGTGTACCTATGTTTTTAAATTACCTATTAATTTTGTGTACCTTCCTGCATTTCAATGTTAAAATCACGCACGCCCTTGTTATCCTGTCCTATTTTGTTGTGAATTGCTGCGTTTTAACTCTAAAAAAGCTAATTAGTGTAAAATCCCAACAATATTGCTAGTAAAATCGCGTCATATTGATTAAATCTTTATACATCACATTTTAACGTCCACGAAGAATGAAATGGCAAAATGATTGCGTAAGATCTCCCTTTTTGTGATTTTGCGCAACGTTCTCGCTATTAAGTAGACTTTACTTTTCAGGGAAGGGAGATCAATGACCAATCTTGTAACGTTGTTTTAAAAATTGTCAGAGGTCGCATTCGTTAAAAGCGGGCTAAGCGCCGCCGCCGCCCGCCGGCCCGAGCTCGTAGCTCGGCCGGCAGGCGGACGCGGCGCTCAACACCTCACCCGGTTTGTATAAAAAAAAACCATTAATCTCTCTTCCCAGGAGGTCAGTGGAGTATGATGGACTCGTACCCGCGGTATACGAACTCGTGCTTCGGCGGCGGCGCGCTGGGGGGCGAGGGGGGCGGCGGCGGTGGCGGCGGCGGCGCGGTGGGGGGCGGCGGCATGTACATGGGGGGCATGATGCAGCTGGAGGGCGAGCTGGCGTATGGAGCGGGCGCGGGCCTGGCCGCCGCCGCGCCGCCGCCCGACGTGCCGCAGCAGCCGCAGAAGCGCCGCCGCGCCACCAACCCGCAGAGCGAGGAAAACTTCCAGCGCGCGCTCGAGGCCGTGCGCATCGGCGGCATCGGCTTCTGCAAGGCAGCGCGCATGTTCGGGGTCAACAACCGCACGCTCTGGCTAGAGTACAAGAAGAAAGGCTACCCCAACAACCGGCCGAGTATCAAGTCGCGAATCAAGCGCGAGCACGCGACGCCACCGCCGCCGCACAAGGAGGAGGCGCCGCCGCCAGACCACCACATGTTGCTGTGTCCGCCGATGCACCCCGGGCCGCACCAGCTCTCCGTCAACTTTGTTGACACCCCCCGCGCCCCGGACCTTCCCTTGCACTCCATGAACATCCTCTCGCAGCTGAACTTCAACGCGATGCAATAGAACGCGGCCCGCGGCCCGCGAAACGACCCGCGCCGCCGCCAACACATCGCAACCACGCCTCGTTACTGTTATATAGCTAATTTATTAGGCAAACTTAAATCGAATATTTACTTATTAGAAATCCGAATCAGGTATATTTACGAAGTATAATATTTATGAAATAATTACTTATAGTGAAACAAAAGCGATAGAAGATAGAATTTTTTACGCGTTGACTTATAGAATGTGATTTTAATATTAAAAAGCAGTGAAACTTGGCCACGGACAAGGTGTGTCACACACACTAATATACCAAAGTTCCAGTCATTTTCTGCTTTAACTAACTGTAGCAAATAGTTTAAATCTTGACTTCGAATCGCGACACCAATAAATGAAATATACAATATTATAGCCTTTAAGAAGAAGTCCTTTTAAGTAGTATAATAACTCAACTTGATTAAAGATTGTGCCGTCTGTGCCTTAAGAATACTTTCAGCAGATTTAAAAGTAACATCACAGTTATTTTATATATTTAGTGTCTTCTGTGAACGAGTAAAAAATTCTATTTGTTATCAAGATTTAGGTCAAGATTTCGCAATAAATAAGCGCCTTAGTTTGGACGTCAGTTTGTTTGTAAGATGCGATTGAATTGTAGATATTAGAATATTAAATGTATTTTCGGAAATCATTGATCATGCACTAAAAATACTCTTCTGTGATCATGATCATGCATTTCATAACGAATTTTAGTGAGTAAATCACCAGTGATTATTAGAAAGCTTTGTTTCTCGTAACTTACAAGCGATCAAATGTTCAAGATATATAACATTGCCATAAAATTAATGTATTTGTACGTTTTAGATCTCAATAGGACCGTAAGTTGTGAACTATTCGGTTAACGCACCTTAGCCCAACTAACTAAAAAGTTAACCTAACATCACAACCTACCACTGTTAACTCAAAATTTATGTATCCGTAACAGAGAAAGATTTCGGAAAGGGTCATAAAATGTAATGGTTAAATTACACGTGTATCACAAACTAAAGTAAAACAGACTCGGTAAACAGACAACTGTAATACGTATGTATTACAGTTTTAAAATGTATTTCTTGGCTTACAAATTTTCTATAATTTACAGTCAAAGACATTAGATTAGATACTGCATAATCAAATGTGTGTGATAATACCAACCTTAGTGTAAAACCATAGGAATCATAGTGCGAATAGTTTTCATATCATTTTTGTATAGTTTAGGACTAAATTACAAAGTTTCTATGCCCAGTGAAGGTAAAGCATTGGCTTGTATTGAAAGCTAGGGCTTAAACGTACCGATTAGATAATACGCTTGTTCAAGTAAGTACAAAAGCGTTTTGTCCTGCGCAAGCCGAAGATGATGTCATGAACGCTGATGCGTCAGCTTGTAACATTTGAAACACGTCATATTGTCATGCCTGTTTATGGCTTCTTCAGATTTATCAGAACAAGATACAAAAGGCATTTCACTAACATGTGACAAGTTGTGAAAATGCGCCGTGCTCTAGCTAAACTAAATGTTAACGTTTTATAGAGTTCTTATTATAATATGGCAAAAAGATTTTTATAGCTCGTTATCCTCGGCTAAACCAATTTGGGGTAGATTTTACAGCAATTTTATTATAGAAGTTATTTTTCTATCTTTTACATCCGATTTTAATAATTTTACTTTACTTCTACACACAATCTATGAATGTAGAGTTTTTTTTATTAATTTTACTTTATTTCTACACGTGTGAATATAAAGTTCAGAGGTTTTTTTATCATTTTACTTTACTTCTACGTCTTCTACACAAGTAAATGAAGTTCATACTTCTCTAATTTTGTCATCCATCATCCATCAATTTAGGCTTCTCCGTGATAGTGTCCTTTGAATATGGTGAAAGACTTTTTATTTAAGGTTAAGCTAGTGCTTCCAATGTTTATTATATTTATATACAACATTAGCCGTAAAATCGTTTTGATTTGGCCAACATACCTAATGATGAATAAACATCGAGAAATGCTAGCAACCAATTTTGCTATCGCGTCAGCCGATTTGGCATCGCAATCCGTATTTAAATGTTATGCTTTAATCGGGTGATGAGAAAACTCATAGATTAGCGCCTTTTGGACGTCGTTTTATTTCCGCCTTTATCTGTTCAATCAACGACGTCGGTTGATCGATTATCAATGAGTGATTTGAGTTTGGGAGAACTTTCGTCGTTTCGATATTGTTTTCATGAAATTCTTGAGTTTCTTGAAAACAATTACGAATCTCTTCCATTTCAATCGTGTCCGAGAGTGAGGTGGTACGTTACACGCGTTATTAAAAATGAGGTTTGTATTTCCTAGGTTCTACTAAGAATTTAGCTCGCAGTGACTTTTGTGACCATGACTTTTCGGATAGACCCATGCTAAAACAAACTTCGAATTTGGATTATATCGACATTATGTTCTTAATAATGAATATCATTTCATTTATAAAATTTTCTTTGTGTTTATAGGCTATTTTTTCCTTTATAAAAATAAATTACAATCAAGTATTGATCAGTTGAGCTACCTGTAGATTTCTCTACAGGTAGCTCAACTGATCAATATCAATTAATATATTAATTATCAATTAATCCCAAAACGACGATTGATTAGAAGTTTGATTTTACATGGATTCATAGCTAATGTCTTAAATGGTTTATGGTCTCAAAACCACCTATTTGCAAGCCAAACCTTGTAGATCGTAGAAATTAATAACGTCACGTACCACCTTAAAGTTTATTTCTCGGTGTTCCACCAGGTTATGTTAAGTTTTATTTATTTGTTTCGCCGGAACCTGATGGCGACTACGCGTTAACCTCGTGACTACTAGTTAATCTCATAACTACTAGTTGACCTCATGACTACTAGTTAACCTCATGACTACTAGTTCGGTCCGGTCCAGTAGGGGTTCATCAATCGTCGTCATGAGGTTGACTCGTAGTCATGAAGTCATTATGACTACGGGTTACGATAATGACTACCGGTTATTCTGACTATCCTGCTTCATCAACGAGTTATCAGGGTGTGGTGTGTCTTTCACCTTATTCTTTCTCACTATCTGGAGGAGTTTGTTCCAAAAATTAGACGCTTGTTCAATGACAGGTACCACAGTTTCTTTGATATATCTAACAATGCCAATGTTTTTACTCGATTTTTTTCTTGAAAATAAAGCTAATGGATTATACTATCTAAAATAGTTTATAGAGATAGTTGGGAAATTTACAAATATTGATCATAGATTTAGTTTTACAAATCAATGCATTTACGGCAGCTTATCTTTATAATAACCTACCAAAGTCAAGCGATGACGTCAAAACCAGTACACCAATTACTTTTAGTGAAATTTATATAAGTAAGTTACAATGCTCCAATAGTGCATAAAAATTTCGCTAGCATACTTATAGTTTAGTAAAATCTATTGTGAGATATTTTAAGCAGCATAGTTTAAGTTTATCCATTTTACTAAACCTGTTTAAAGATCTCTTTTATAAAGCAACTTTGTGACTTAAAGTTGTTTGGTTAGTTGAAACATAAATGTATTATATGTATAGCCAATGTGCTATAACTTAGTTAGACGAAGTAAATGAGTTAGTGTGATAATCTGGCCTTCAAACATAAGACTTTGGTTGTTATTTTCTTTTATGACCTGTATACAGGGTGCCACGTGACCTGTGTGTGTACACATCACACAAAAACAGCCACGTGCCACTTAGTACACATGTTACGTCGCACCCTGTATTATTTTTACATCAGATAGATAAGGTGAATCCTTGTTGTAAGTTTACTGTTACATTTATAAATATTGTATTCTATCATTGATTGTACGACAGCTAGTCCCAGGTGGACACGGGTGCGGTTACGGTGGACATCGCTAGCGGAAGCAGCTTTTTGCCAGTGTTCACGCTCGGTGAACTAAACTTGCGCCTACGCCGACGCGTTCGTATGCGGTGGAGGATCTCTGCGAAAACATTGCGGACATAACGGACATCTGCGGAACGATACATTGCAGTTTTTTCGCAAAGAAATTTCATTGTGGACTGTTGGTGCAAAATTCTCTCCCTCCAGACAGAACACGTGGTGACGCGTTGCGATGCAAAACACGACTAGCAAATCGTTTGCGTCGATGTCGCAGCTACATCCGAAACAATACAGACAAGGATGCAACTATATAAATGTCGCTATAGCTTGAGGCACAGCTTATGTGAAACGCTGTCATAATAACTGACAGTTTTTTCGTTGTTCCGCTGCCGCATACGAACAGGTCGGTGTACTAAGGCCGTCAATGGAACGTCTTCCAGCCCCGCGCGAGATGTCCTTCGAAATCTGTCAAAATTAATAAGAAAGCCTATGTTATCAACAAACAATATTGCCGGTTGGTTTCACAGACCATTGATTTACCTTTGAGTCATTTATTGGCTCAAGCCCTTGCAGTATTGTTTGTGAATAGTCAAGATGTGGTGTTATTAACAATTTGTGTGTCAAGACGAAAGTAGACTCATAGGTATACCAGTGTTGGTACTGTAGTAAAGAATTTAGTCGTTGTCAGTTACTTAATTGTTATAAGACGATTTAGAAGATTATAAAACAAGTTATTACCGTCCATCTTCTAGGCAACGATTGCAGTATTAGGAACGAAGCTTACATTCATACACCTACCATAAAAGCTTGCCAGTTTTGCAAAAGAAGGCGGTATCGAGGCAAATGGAATTCTACTGTTTCTGCCTGACTACGAATCTGCTTGCTTTGATCAAGCTTGTTCAGATCCTTTAGGTTTCATTGTTCCTGAACAGAAATCGTTGCCAGAAGTTGCTCAGGCTGCATCAGATTGTCTGCATTCGTAACTGAACGGCTACCTCTAACTAGCAATCGTAGAAATATTTTTATACAGTTACCTACCGAATGTACTGGGGGTTTGTTGAGGTTTCAAATATTTTTCTAAGGTTCATAGTGGTTAACGATAGATCTAGCTTAAGGCGTATTTTAGTAACGGTGCCAGTGTTATGCGATTTATTTTATAGTAAGATAGCGTACGACCAAGCGAAAATCGTCCTTTTAGTTTTTAAACATCAGCAAGCTACTTACTAATGTATGAAATGTATTATTTTATCCTCATAGGAAGTACCATTATAGCTCTCTTTAAAACGGCGAGCACAAATCTTTTTGTGATTACGACCCTACTAGTATTACTTTTTTTTACCTTTTTAAGTATTATAGGTACATTATTTTTAAAAGTTTCGTTTTACAACTATATTTAAGTTTGTCGTGCGCGATCTCTTTTTTTGACTGATTTATGTTTGTATGGTAGCTGTGTGTAAATAATGAATTTTGTAAATAAACGGCAAGAAGTTGTAATACGAACGTAAGCTGGCATTTAACCTATTTTGTAAGCATAAAGACTGTTTACGAACATGTAACATCAGTGTTTGAAATTAATTTTACAGTGCCATTCTAGACAGAAATATCGAGAGTATTTTTCATAAAACACGTACTGTTTTTGTAAGATATTTTGTTACCAGATTCATAGGTCTTTGTGCCGATTGTGTCACAAACAGCATGTAAGTTTTTTTACCTTTTTTAAATTGAAATAATCGGAGTATGATCTACTTTTACCACGAAAAACTAATACATTTGAGTGCTACATTCGTTTGTGTATTTAAAATTGCCTGGTTAATCTCATTGGTTTTCAATAAAATAATAATTTTTCATCAAAGGTGCGTAGCACTCGATTATTTTATACCAAAATTACGACATGTATAATATATGGTAATAAGTAGAAAATAAAAAATGATTATTTTGTAATTGCCTTTTAATTTAACCCCATTTTGTCCCATTACTCCGACGTAATTTTAATGTAGAGTTTTTATAATAATAAGTCTTAATATTAAATTTAAAGTTAAATCATATCATTAAAATAATCCATTGAAATAAGTACATAGACAATCCTTATGCATATAGCATCATAATAAATAGTTTAGACTTACATGTTATTTATTATAAGGTAAGTCTAAACTATTAATTACAAAAGAACACAACATTATCTCATAACTCAATCGATATGCCTAGTTGTAATAGAGCCTAGTTTTAGGATGTTTTTGTACTATTTGCTACTATTCTTACCAAACAGTTTATTTGGCGAAGAACAATAAAGGAGGACAACAGGTCTTTTAGAGATCCGGAATAAAAGGTGTAAGGTTGTTCATTTCGACCAGTGCTGGACATAGGTACCTATACATCATATGCCATATTGTGTGGTATTCCAGAACTGATGGCAGGGCTCCGCCTACGTCGCACGAAGCATCTGAAGCGTCAACCAGCAGTGGAGGAGCGCGTGGCTCGTCGCCAGGTGTCGGAGCCGGTAGCGCCCGTCATGCTGCCGCCATCGCCCGCTCCAACACTGAGGAAGCACAACTCTTACCCGCTGTTCGCACCTAGGGTATGTAAACACTTTTTGTAAAGGGGAGGAAATTTACCCGTCTGTAGTTCTCATTGCTGTTTTTCTGGTTGGAATTTGGTCAATTCCGACCAGAAACAATAATTTGGTTGTTCAGCTGAACCTACTTCGAATCCCATAATTATTCAGCAAGAAGCAAGGTCTTACTACTATACGGAACCTTTCAGTTTCATTCATTTATTTCTCATAGGCACATTACATTGCACTTAAGAAAGTCTTAAAAATAAATTAAAATAATATGTAGGTACATAGAATACGTTTAAATAGGTACTAATCAAAATCGTTTAATCAAAAATAATTGGTGACTCATGCGATGTCGTTCCAAAAATTGTGATCTGAGAGATAATCCTTTGTCATAATAAGCTCTCTCGGTGAGGTGCTTTTTGATGGTGGCCCTAAAGGCCTTGGTGCGCGAGTCCGACTAGCACTTGACGAGAATTTTATGGGACCACATCGGAATCATTCTCTATACAAAATAGAAAGGATTTTCATCGGTCCACATTAACGGAGAAATCGACGAACATACTATACATAAAACAAGATCCGTCAAGTGTGCGTGTAACTCGGCGCCGAGGGTTTCGAACGTTTGTCAATTATACAAAACTAGCTGCGCCCCGCGGCTTCGCCCCCGTGGAAATTTATGTTTCCAACTTTCTTAATTTTTTCTTTCATAAGAACCTTCTCCTGACAATAACAAACACAACAATGAAAGAATTAGCGAAATCGGTCTAGCCGTTCACGCGTGATGCCGTGACCAAGGAAAACGGGTTTCATTTTTATATATATAAATAGATATGTACTAAAGGTACCAGTTCGAGAAATCGCTATTTGATGAATACTTAAATATAGTAGGTACCAAACTACATTTTAGATGGATCGCTCTGCATAGGTAGGTACTTCGGAGATTAGGTAAATTTGTTGACTTTTTTCAAAATATTTCGAAAAGTATGAAACCTACAGAAATTTCAAAAACTGTTTTGAAATATACAAACCGATACCTTTCATTTGATATCGCACTCAGTGAGGTAGCCCCCTCTTTTGACAATTATCCCCTCCCCCCCTCTTTGAACATTTTTCAAAAAGTGTTCGTATGAAAACCTACAGAAATTTCAAAAACTATTTTGTAATGTACCAACTGATACCTTTCATTTGATACCCCACATGATCCTGTAGGTCTCTTGAAATTTCGACATCTCGGATTCTACGGAGAATGTTCATTTCCATTTGTTTTTCTTATAATCTGTACAGGCGGACGAAATGTATTATTATTTTAAATTTCAAGTTGATAGCTGCGGTAGTTGCTGAGTTATTAAGGAGGGAAAAAAGTACAGACAAAGCGAGACCATAAAGGTATCGAAACCGATCTTCAATCTCGAAACCCTAAAAACATAAGTAAGTATATACCTACCTACATACAGCCGAACATAGAACCTGCTTAAATCTTTCGAAGTGGGTTAAAAATTACACAAAACATTAAAAGTGTTCGTTCCTCACCATTCATTAGGAAGACTGTGCGTGCGCAAGTAGTGAAGCTCCTTAGCTACGCAGCACTGGTGGCAACGACGTTACGACAGTCGACAGCTTCGTTTATTACTTTCTGTATCCTTCCAGAACCGTCGCCCCCGCTCCGTTCTACCGGTCGGCACCGGCGACCAGGAAGTCGGCGCTCTCCTGATCCGTGCCGTCTCGGTCACGAGCCGGCGCTCCCCCTTACCCGCCACCCGCGCGTCCCACACCCCCGCTGTCCGCACCGGACCACCTCTCAGCTGCAACTTCTGCTGGAACACTGTCGACGTGACCGGACGCATTCTACGCCGCAAGACTCAGTACCACTGCCCGGAATGCCGCACCAACCTATGCATCGTCCCTTGCTTCCACGAGTACCATGAGGCGGACGTCGATAACCCCAGGTGAGGTTTAACCCCGAGGTCGGTCGAGACAACTCGCCAATCTGTTATATTCTACGCGGGCCACGGACAATAAACGCTATCTTGTATCCAGATTGAATCTGTACCACAGAATTGTATTAGAATTCTGTCCTTCGCACCTTTGTTAGGATACAGTGCAGTGATCCATATGCCATATAGAATAAACTGCCAAATGTGGCACCGCTATGTTACAAAAATCTAAAATGAGACGAATCAATTTGACAGTTTTTCTAGTATTAAGTACCTACATTATAAGGTTGTGACAAAAATGTCTCATTGTCACAGTGACTATTTGACATTCGCTGCAATGTTTTTGTAAATGGTTAGTCAAATTTAACTCTCAAGCCAAGGGCTGTAGAGTATAGTATCTAGTGCATTGTTAGAGTGCCAAATTTACTACACAAATGCACGCGATTTTCACGGAGGTTTTTATAGTATTCTAGAAGTAGATTTGTGGTTATGATTAAGAAACCAACCATAACGATAATTATTATCGTCAACTTTTCTCTAATATCCTGAAAATTTGCTACAAGTAATTACCACAAAACATACCTACAATTTTTATAACGAATAGTTATCGCTACAGATGGTTGAATATTGACACAGAATGTCAAAATTCGTTTCATTGCAAGAATATAAATGTGACATTATAAAATAAATAAATAATAACGCTGGACAATTTACACAGCGTTATCTAGATAACGATGTGTAAATTGTCCATTATTATGTCGCAGGTGGACAATCCCCCGCTGCGCCACATAGGTCGTATTCTAGGTATAGGTAATCAATGTTAGACAAATTTTTAAAAGTTTCTTGATATTATAGTAAGTATTATCAATTTCATCGTAATGTCAATGTTTAATGTTATTCAGAAGAAGAACTTTCTATTATTATAGCTATTAGTGATAGTATTTAATTGAGTAGTGGACACAAATAATCAAGTAGGTCCTTGGATGTAATAGTGGATCAATTTCGTCGCACAATCAAAAATCAATGTTATACTTTACAGCTGTGTGAGTATCACAGTAAGATTTTCTTATTATATTATATTCTTATGTAACTCTAAAATAATCCCAAAACAATATATTATTCAAAATGATTGTAGGTAATATTAAAAATAAGTACACGCAAAATAATCTTTAAAATTTTTATCGGCAGCACGAGCGGTGAATGATATATTATCTACGGAAAGTTAAACTATATTAGATTTATTATAATGTATAGTGGCTTATCCTAAAACTGCATATGAGCCATGAATGGCGCATAAGAATATCGTAGTTTTAATTGTAATTATTGTGAACTATTTTCAGGGAGTTAAATGCTATTAAATAATATAATTGTGGTCTGAATGGTTCTTCAATATTTGAAGTAAAAAAAGAAAATATATTTATTATTAATATTTATATCTTTATAAACTGTATATAATTATTAACAGTTTAATTACTTTGCTCATATATATTTAGATATTATGAGAGTGAGGATCTTATTATGAATAGCGATCATATGTATTTAAGGTAAGAAATCAGTAGCTAGTAATATATTTTTTATGAATACTTATAAGTATAATATCGCATCTTCCATATCTCCAGCGTGCGGTTTTCGATTTGGAACGATTTTACATTTTGTATCATGGTTGTGTATTACTTGGGTAATTAAGTTTGTCATATTGTACAGGAAGTGAGTACTGTCGTCGTTGACAAAAGAAGCAATTAAGGGTGACATAATTATTTGAAATCCTTATAAAAATAATTTAAAAAAAAACACTGAAGTGTCAAGTCTTAGAGCCGTCTGACTTCGTTTCCGAAACGAACTCTGTGATTTCTAGGTACCTAATACGTATATTTTTTAATAATGAGCTTATTAATAAAATCACGAAATCGTGTAAACATTTTTTACATTTATTTTAGAGGTGCTTATTAATTTTCATCAAATGTAAATAAAAATATTTCTACTGTGACACCTTTACAAAAAATTGTTGGCGTGGGTGTCTTATTTTTTATAATCAAATAAAGGAGCTCCTACGTACTAGCCGTTAACCGCGAGGACGGTTTACATATTTTCCCCCGAATACAAAGGCAACTCATGCACGTCTCATGTGACGAATTTCTGGCGAATTTTCATTGAAAACTGTCAAATAATCGCGACTTCAGACGTGCATAACCTCTGGTATGCCGCTAGTGGAAGAAGTAAGAAATAGCGTCAGCCACGCAGTCGTGCAACTTACGTTTTTGATATCAATTATCACCAAGATTATAAATGTTAGCTTTTACCTGATTTTTTATATAAAAAGTCAATCAAATCAAGTTAATATTAGTGCATAATTCGGTAGAATATCATCAGTCGTATATTTACTATACTATAGTCATTATCACTTTTGAAATGGATAAACTTGTTGGTACTTTAGTAAAACACAGATAATATAAAGTTATTCATTTTACTTTGACTTTTTATGGTTTTATTTTATACTTGGATATATTGTGTAGCCGATTACATAATAAAATATTATACTATAATGAAACATTTTAGGAAGACACAGGTTTACTTATCGATAATTATTGTTGCATTTCCAGCGCGGATCCACGCTCAGGCACAGACTAATGACTAATCTATTCACATATAAGTGGTAGGTATAAAAAATACGTTAGAAGTTTTTGATAAATTTTTATTATAAGTACTTAGAACTCGTTCATTCGGCGGAACTCGTAAAGTTCCATGGGGCGGGACAAGACGTGGCGGTGGTGTTCCTGTACAGCTAGGATCGAATGATAGAATGCTACAGAAATACACAAAAAATCGCGTGGATTCGTTTGAGCGTGGATCCGCGTTCCGGCAATATAACGAGATTACGCGTATCCACGTTCTGGCATACCAAAGGTGGAGCATACCTGACCCAAATCAGCGCCACCACCTATTTTATCTTATGTTAAACAATGGAATTTTCAAAAAACGAACTTGCAGCTTGTGATACCTATCATAAGCTTATTTTTAATGCCTCTGTAAAAGTTTTATTTTGCATAGTGTAGGCAGAGATACGAAGTTGCTCTTTTTTCTCACCATCGTGGCCAAACGTGGCCTTTTAAAAATAAGCTTATGATAGGTATCACAAAGCACAAGTTCGATTTTCGAAAATTCCTTCGTTTAACATAGTAAGATAAAATAGGTGGTGGCGCTGATTTGGAACGGGTATGCGCCTTAAATGTGAGTTGGGTTTGAGTATTCGGCCGTTTGTTTGATATATTGCTTCAATTTCGGTGAACTCTGCTAGTGCGTAACGGCCCTAAATATTTAGTAGGAAGATTATAAAATTAAACATGACGAACTTTTAATTGCTTATAGGAACTACGTTATTGCGGGTGTTGTTATATAATAAGGGCGGAGTATACAGTTTCTGCAATTTAAGCAACTAAATTTAAGACACTAATTATGCTAAATAAATAAATGTTATGCACATAGAAAAAATTGTAACGTCCACTGAACATTTTCTTTCACACAACACACAGCTCAATGTATGCTGATTGTTTGATAGAAATTTACGGTGAACGTTGTTTCTACAAAAAAAATCTGTTACTGTATATAAAAATAACAAAAAAAAGTATGTTTAACATTTTCAAAGGCAACTAACTCAAATAAATATGTTAAGTACCGAAGTAAGTTAAATAGACCACGTGATACGGGACAGCACTCAGTAGTAGCTAAATAACAATAACTTACCTAAAATGTATTCGGAGATGTTATATTCATATCTGTTTGCCGTCAATGAGTAGTTAAAAACATTATTATCCAGTCTCCAGATTACAGAATACTAACAAGCGGAGTGTTCTGTATTCTGAGGATTAACGCCTTTAGTACACCTACGCAATCGCATGCGGCAGCGAAACGACGAAAAAACTAAGTTGTATGGCAACGTTTCGCATGTGTTATGTCTCGCTCTACTATATAGCTAGATGAAATAGTTGCGTCCTTGTCGGTATTGTTTCGCAAGGACCTGCGAAATGCCCGTTACACAGACGCATACGTTTCGCTAGTGATGTTTCGCATCGCAAAGCGTCAGCTCGCGTTCTGTCGGTGAGGACAGAATTTCGCACAATGGAAGCCGAAAATACTGAATTATTTTTGCATTCTATTCGAGATTATCCCGTATTATACGCAATTGGACACGCAGATTATAAAAATACAATTTTATAATAATTTTATAATAATTAATAATAATAATATATAAAAATTACAATGGCATATCATTGCGAAAAAGTTGCGAAAACATTGCTGTGTACTAGCGTTCCACAGATATTTCGCTACGCAGTCGTTCCGCAGAGACTCGCTGCCGCATACGAATGCGTAGGTGTACTAACGCCTTAAGTACAAACTAAAATAAATATGAGTGCTAACGGAGGAGGGCGTTGTTATCTGCGACACAGTTTTTAAACTTCTGCAGATGACATCGTTTTTCATTTTATAACCATGTAACCATTGTTTTTGTTCCATAATAAACGATTTATTATTATTAAAAATACAAGGTATCTTCATACTGGTGGTGCTTGTTATAATAAATAATTTACAGTAGTTATCAATTGTTAACCCACAACTTCTTTGTGTAAGTATTGATAGATCCACGAAACTTGTTGTTCATATATCTTTTAAACAGTATTATAATTAGTGTTTTGCATTATTGATGTTTAGCTTATGTGTAACATGTGATAAGTATTTAGACAGGGATTATTCTAAATAATCCAATAAATATCTAACCAAATTTAATTAAATGTGTATTAAACACAGTCTGCGTAAAGGGATATTCGGCTTAGTTTGTCTTTTGTAAAAAGTATGCACTTTAAAACGTCATTACGATCTGTTTTATTAACATTTTATAACTTGCTAATAAATAACATTTATTGGCGCTATTTATCTACTAGATAATATATAGTACTGTACTAAATAATAATTAGATTACTAAGAAACTGTGTTGGGCTTCTCTTTTTGCCATATGTCTATAAGGATTATGTCCATAGACGCACGTATCTCCGATTCCACCATGGCTCTTCTCGGAATATACTCGCCCATGGAGGTGTAACACAGTATACAGGGTGCTGCGGCAAGGGTGTACTAAGCCGAAAGGGGGTATTTCTGGACCCCGAGGGAATCAACTTGTGTATAGGTATAATTTTTTTGAATTTTGAATATTATTTTGTTGAAAAATAAGGAATTCGGGTACTTTTTCACGCACTCTTTCATATTTAACATTACAATATATTGCACAAATGTTTTTTGCTTGTTTTTTCAGCAAAAACAGTGCTTTCTCATGAGATTATTACAAAAAATGATGTACTTAAATTCTTTGAAATTTCAAAACAATTATAATGTAAAAATACATGTAAGAATACACGAATATGAAGAAAAAACTTTTCAAATGTTTTTCAAAAAAAGTAAAAAAAAATCTAAATTCAAAATTCGTAGAACGTTGACCCCCTTGGTGTCCAGAATCACGCCTTTCGGCTTAGTACACCCTTTCCGTGGCACCGTGTACATTTATTAGTATATTGATCAAATAAATAAATGTTAATTAGGTACCTAATTATTACCTAAGTAAAATAGTTAGAAAAATTTCCAACACTGGCTGCTGTATTTAGAACGCTGTTTTCAATTCACTGGTAAATAGGTGTTATTGTTTATGAGCGTTGGCTCATAAGATTAAACATAGTTTTAAACCTATCTCGATGTTTCTAGAACTAGTAGGCAGAAAGAAACAGTACCTCTAGGACTATTTCTTTCTTCAATGAGTCGTTAAGCATACCCAACTGTAGTTTTATAAATACCATAAACTTATCAAAGTAGTCGCTTATTAGTGTTTTCGAGGTAAGTAGTACCTACTGTAAAAGCGCTGTCTCTTGATGGCGAAAACTAACTTTTACTAATCTATTCAATATAAAATCAGATAGTCGCGTAGATAAAGATGAGGCATTGAAAACGACTGCATCTCTTATGCTGTCCTTAGATTATTATTTGAATAAATATGATCTAAGCGGGATATGAGAGAGGCGGCCATTTGCAATCCCAATATTTATACACGGGACTACCTATTCCATAAAGTTTTTCCAGAACAGAGTTTAAAAAAATAATTGGTAATTGCACCATAAATGTACCTACATAAGTTGTATGAAATATTCAAGAAACCGATACTTATCAGAGAATACCTACCTATATACTGTAAGAATAGTACGCACGCGAGTTGAATTCATTCAGTGTACCTACGAGTAGTCTCTGCGAGCCACTCCTTTTATTATTTACGGAAGTCACCGCCAAAAACGTTGAACAGATGACTCCAAAGCCGGCAAAAATGGTACACACAAAGCAACAGAAAGCTCTAAACTACACCATTCCTAAAACCGCTACACCCAGGCCCTGAACATAAGACGTAAATCAAAGCGGCTTAACCGCTAGTGAAATTACAAAGTTCTTTTAATTTTTAGGGTTACACGTGCCTACTTCAAAAGGCAAAAGGAAACCCTTATAGGATCTCTTTGTTGTCTGTCACTCTGTCTATAAAGACCCTTTTCTCAGGAACGCGCGGAGGTATCGAGTTAAAATTAACATAAGTAGGTACTCAAATCTGTAACGTAACCTTTTGGAGCTGTGAACAAAATAAAACTCTTCCGTCAACGCAATCAAAAGATATGTTATACCTACTTGCATATTTCGACACTCGCAAGGGAATCGCATGCACACAAAACCTATAGGGCCCTACCCTATAGGTTTGTACTTCCCGTTGACCTAGAAATATTTAATTTTGGCAAAAAGTAAGCAAGGCTTTGTAGCACAAGTAAAGAGATAGGTAAATCCGAAAACCGAAATTTGTAGATGCATCTCAAACATATTTTTTATTGGTTAATAAATAACATAGTTAATGAATTCTAACCAAATCAGGGAATTTG
This sequence comes from Eupithecia subfuscata, assembly GCA_963564075.1. Taxonomy (NCBI): domain Eukaryota; kingdom Metazoa; phylum Arthropoda; class Insecta; order Lepidoptera; family Geometridae; genus Eupithecia; species Eupithecia subfuscata. The sequence goes on from OY751095.1 coordinate 18,998,879, forward strand.
TGCACACTGAATAGGTACAAGTCGATTTTTGCCATTGGTCCAGATCTGCGTCAGCCTTTAAACTTTGACCTAGAAACAAATTGAAAAGCAAAAATTTTTCCCGTGGCATGATTTGAGTGTAGCTACCTACCTACTTCAGACAATTAAGTCATCATAATTATGACATAGGAAAATGAATCAAAAGTTTTGAAAAGCTTGTACGTCACGGGGACCTCTCTTGTTTTATTCTTTATCGTGAAAAACTAAAAGAATGCGGAAGTACCTATAAAAAAATAATGATAATTAATATCACCGTAAATTTTTTTGAAATCCTCCTTAGAGAATAAATTTTCCATTATGCACAACTACAAATTCAATGAGGGTAGTTTTGTTCAAAGACACCGTCCCGTGTTAAGGCGGACTCAGGTAGCGAGTGGCGCCTTTGCATTTATCGATAAGATGCAAGGCGTTGCACATCACTATTTTGTTATTGACAATTAGGGCCCGACGACTTAGTTGATAACGCGGGCACTATAGTCTTACATTTTGTACAAGCGCAAATTCATTGATCTGTCTTGGTTTGCTTGTGTACCAAATAGCTGTGGAAGCTTGTACCAAACTGCTTGTTCATCGCTTTTTGGCAATGAGTGCGTAATTTAATAGGATGAGAGCACAATAGGGGACTTTGGGATTAACTCGGGCGCGGCAGTTTATCATAATGGGGATACCTAGCACCCTGTTAAGTACTTCCTTTTTTAGGGTTTCGAAGATCGGTTTCGAAACCCTTATGGTCTCGCTTTGTCTGTCCTTTTTTCCCTCCTTAATAACTCAGCAACTACAGCAGCTATCAACTTGAAATTTAAAATAATAATACATTTCATGTGCCTGTACAGATTTTAAGAAAAAAAAAATGAAAATAAATGAAAAATGAAAATGAACATTTTCCATACAAATTGAAATGTCAAAATTTTAAAAGAGACCTACAGAGTCAAGTGGGGTTTCAAATGAAAGGTATTTGTTTGTACATTTCAAAATAGTTTTTGAAATTTCAGTAGGTTTCATACTTTTTGAAATATTTTGAAAATAGTCGAAAAAATACCCATTCCCCCCCCCCTATCTCCGAAGTTTGCAGAGCGATCCATTCAAAATGTATTGAGCGTTTGTAGATGTAGATCTATATTTTACAGGAAAAATATAGAGAAGTCTGTAAACTGAACCCTTTTCGAAAAATGGTCAAAAAGAGGGGGGATAATTTTCAAAAACGAGGGTTACCCCACTGAGTGGGGTATCATATAAAAGGTATCGGTTTGTACATTTCTAAACAGTTTTTGAAATTTCTGTAGGTTTCATACTTTTTGAAATATTTTGAAAAAAGTCGAAATTTTACCCGCTCCCCCCCCTCTATCTCCGAAGTTTGCAGAGCGATCCGTTCAAAATGTATGAATCGTTTGTAGATATAGATCTATATTTTACAGGAAAAATATAGAGAAGTCTGTAAAATTAACAGTTTTTGAAAAATGGTCAAAAAGAGGGGGGATAATTTTTTAAAAGGGGGGGCTACCCCACTAAGTGGGGTATCATATGAAAGGTATCGGTTTGTACATTTCAAAACAGTTTTTAAAATTTCTGTAGGTTTCATACTTTTTGAAATATTTTGAAAAAAGTCGAAATTTTACCCGTTCCCCCCCCCCTATCTCCGAAGTTTGCAGAGCGATCCATTCAAAATGTGTAAAGCGTTTGTAGATATAGATCTATATTTTACAGGAAAAATATAGAGAAGTCTGTAAAACGAACACTTTTTGAAAAATGGTCAAAAAGAGGGGGGATAATTTTCAAAAGGGGAGGCTACCCCACTGAATGGGGTATCATATGAAAGGTATCGGTTTGTACGTTTCAAAACAGTTTTTAAAATTACTGTAGGTTTCATACTTTTTGAAAAATTTTGAAAAAAGTCGAAATTTTACCCTTTCCCCCCCCCCTATCTCCGAAGTTTGCAGAGTGATCCATTCAAAATGTATCAAACGCTTGTAGACATAGATCTATATTTTACAGGAAAAATATAGAGAAGTCTGTAAAATGAACAGTTTTTGAAAAATGGTCAAAAAGAGGGGGGATAATTTTCAAAAGGGGGGGCTACCCCACTAAGTGGGGTATCATATGAAAGGTATCCGTTTGTACATTTCAAAACAGTTTTTAAAATTTCTGTAGGTTTCATACTTTTTGAAATATTTTGAAAAAAGTCGAAATTTTACCCGTTCCCCCCCCCCCTATCTCCGAAGTTTGCAGAGCGATCCATTCAAAATGTGTGAAGCGTTTGTAGATATAGGTCTATATTTTACAGGAAAAATATAGAGAAGTCTGTAAAATGAACACTTTTTGAAAAATGGTCAAAAAGAGGGGGGATAATTTTCAAAAGGGGGGGCTACCCCACTAAGTGGGGTATCATATGAAAGGTATCGGTTTGTACATTTCAAAACAGTTTTTAAAATTTCTGTAGGTTTCATACTTTTTGAAAATTTTTGAAAAAAGTCGAAAAAATTACCGCTACACCCTATCACCGAAGCATGGAGAGAGATCCATCTGAAATGTAGGTTGGTACCTACTAGTTTTAGGTCTTCATTAAATTTCGGAGTTTCTAACCGGTACCTTTAGTACATACCTACTTGTTCACAAACGTTCGAAACCCTCGGCGCGCGAGTTACACTCGCACTTGACGGGTCTTGTTTAATCTTTAATCTTCAAAATCCGATAGGTCCTGACGACGCTCGAGTAAATCCACAGAGTATAAACTTTCCTGTAGAATTTCCATGATGTTAATCTTGATGTAAGTTATTGTAAAAACGTTCAATTAAAAAAATAGTAAAATGACGTGTTTGTTTAATTACGTACCTAACCTACTGGATCCCAAAATTAAGAACACACTATCCAAACTCGATGTTCTACATTTTGAATTCCTAAGTTCCTTGGTTATTTTTTGTCTTGTCTGTTTTATGGCCTTTAATTATAACATAGGCACCACATATTGTAACGCTGTATATTCAAATTGATATTTCCAAGTGTGCCTTGTGCTCCTACGGCGAGTAGGTAAATGAGTATGAGTACGCTCCCTCATCATAACAATTGGTATCCTTAGGTACTTCCCTACTTTCTGACAATACCGTGTGATTATCATTGAAATAAATAATAAGTCAGACTTGCATACAGAATCCTTCAATTCACTTCAACCAAATGTTTATCCAGAATGTAATGCATAACAAGTAACAAATTCTCACAACGGGAGGAGTTTTCAATATTTTATGTTTTTACACATTGTAGATTTTTAGGAGATTTTGTAGATTTGAGGATTTTTACCAGATGAATAAGTACCATCACAATTCAGAATGTTAGAGCACAATTTCTAGCACAAATTGTGAACAAGTCAATCGAATAATTCCATGAAATTAACTGAACTAACTATGAATAATCAATTTCTGTGTTTTTGTGTTTAAGATTCATGTGTTTAATTATCCCATTTTATTACGCTGTGATTTAAACTATGGGTGATGTGATAACATCATAGGTGCAGGAGGTGTTGCACATCCTGCTGCATTGGTCTTCCCACGCAAGAATATAAATCCTCGCAGGAAAGTTGGAACACCTCCTGGTTCTCTTATCCCCGCTTCTCCAACTGGGTGGATGAACACTGAAACTTTTATCTAGGTGATGAAGCATTTTGTGCAGAGGTCAGGATCTACAAAAGATTCTCCAGTAGTCCTCATCATGGACAAACATGAATTACCTACATCTATCGATTGAAGCACTTACCTAACTTGGCCGTAGAGTCGAGGGTGACTGTGCTTACGTTACACCCACACACATCGGCGAAACTTCAGCCGTAGAGGTCGGCATCTATGGACCGCTTATGCGTCAGCAATGGAGTCATGGACGATGCGAAATCCTGGATGTCTCACTAGACATCTAGGATTTCGCATCATAAGCTTGACCAACTAGCGCTCCAATATCGTAAATGGTAGTGACCATTTACGATATTGGAGCGCTAGTTGGTCAAGCTTTTGATAAGTGTAAGACGCCAGTTAACATAAAGCAGGCATTCAGGAAAACCGGCATATTCGTTCGACAGAGATATATTCTCGGTGGAAGATTTCATGCCGAGCAGCGTCACTGAAAGAAAGGCCTGCTGCTGAGGAACCAACCGGTGGTATGCATGCAATAACACTAATATAAATATATTTTTTTAGTTATTTTAAGGTGTATTCAGTATTTTTATTGCGAAACAAAAATCTATAAGTACTAATATTATAAAGAGGAAAGATTTGATTGTTTGTTTGTATTGAATAGGCTCCGAAACAACTGGACCGATTTGAAAAATTCTTTCACCGTTAGGAAGGAGTGACATAGGCTATATTTTATCCCGGAATTCCCACGGGAACGGGAACTACGCGGGTGAAACCGCGAGGCGATCGTCTAGTAGTTCATAATGTGGAAAATTTTGAAACTTCTATCTCTAACGGTTATAGAAATCGAGTAGTTCGAATCTCCATTTCTTGTTGATCCTACTACGCCCAAAACAAACTTACGAAATTGATATACCTACTTACCTACCTTGTTTTGGCGTAATCGAATATATGAAATTCGATAAAAATGTACCATGGTCAACCTACGAATCTGCCATATTCGTGAATTTACTCGTAGCATACGTCTTGCAGCTCACAGCAAAAATACGAATAAGTACCTATGTATGTCATATTCGTAAGTTTACCAAACATTTAATTTGATACTTTTCATAGGTAAGGTAGGTATGTAACTTACGAAACTACCACTTCCGTAAATTTGCTTAAAGGTATATGAACATTTATGTATTAAGGTGTAAAGTTACGAATACCTACCTATGCATTTATTTCTGACTAGATGAAAACCCGGCTTCGCTCGGGTGAAACGTGATTCGTTCTAAAACTGACATTGGCAGAATTGTGTCAAACTATGGCGCAGAGCCAAAAATAAAAGAAGGGCTCCTTAGTAAACTGAGGCCGCTCCAACTTATCCCACTGAAGAAGGCATGTTTACTTTGCAACGCCGTTCAATTTTAGCAATTTTTTCGATCGACTAATTTTTTACGCTCTTCAATTTGATGTGCATTTCGATCGAGTCTACCGTAGACCGGTCCGAAATTATTAATATAGATAGGTAAGGGAAGTACGTACAAAATGACATACCTATACGGGTAAAACGGCATAGCTGCTGTATTGCGGGTTTTCACGTCATAGTGGCATTTTCAGCGCGCGCCTCATTTGTCTATTATTGAGCTGTCAAAATACTGTCATTGTCAGCGCACCGTCATCATTAACAAGTTTTCGGTTTTCGGGAGCAGGCAAAGTTGGAGCGAATTAAAAGCGAATAAAAAAAAAAAAAAAATAATGCTGGACAATTCACACAGCATTATCTAGCCCCAAGCTAAGCAGAGCTTGTGTTATGGGTACTAGATAACTGATATACTTAATACAATACCTACACTACATAGATATATATTTTTTATTATACATAGAAAACATCCAGAACGCCCTGAACAAATGTCTGCAGATCGTACAAACAATTGTCCCGAGGCGGGAATCGAACCCGCAACCTCCTGCGTCTCAGGCAGACCTTCGCCCGCTGCGCCACGAGGTCGTCATATTAGTTATGTATGCAATTTTATTAGGTACTACTTTTAAAATTGTATGGTTCTAGTATTAAAAATAAAAAAGTAATTAAAGAAAGACAAAGCAGTATGTCATTTTGTACGTACTTCCCCTAGGTACTTGATATAATATGTTTATTATCCATCCATGTAATAATAGCAGGGTTTTAATTTCGTCATAAAGTTCTACATTATTTAAAGAATACACAACTTAAAAATCAGGCATTAAATAACCCGCCCCTGACCATTCCCGGTGTAAAGGTGCCCATAATGCTTGCAGAATTACCTCGCTGAATAGCGATGGCAATCCTTTCCACCAAGAACAACCCGGAGCTGGAGTCTCCTGTTACTTCGCTAATTTTACGGCCTTTATTCTCCCACTAAATACTTCGACACTCCAACTGCCCAAGGTCTCCACTGCTACAGGTGCAAAATGGTAAAGCTGCTCCAAGGAAGCGTACTTACCTATGCCTTTTTTTTGAGCAGGCGTCTTCGGCAGCGGCAGATGCAGAGAGCATGGTACGACTTAGGTGACTGGCGGCGACGGTGCTGACGCAAGTTGCGTCCCAAATCAGACATTTCCCGCTTTTCCATGGCACCAGAGTCAGCCTATCTGGCATCTTCCCATCAGACCTTGAGCCCTGAAGGCTCGAGCACGCAGGGGACATTCGCCGATATAAAAGATCTACGAACTATGTTGTTCAGGGCATGGTGACGCGGAAACCTTCCAGTGCACCGCCGACAACTCAGAGGGTGATAGCCATCGGCCTCCACCATAGAACCGCAGGTGCATATATGAACAAAAAACAGCGAAACACTCGCGTTAAAAAGTAAACTGTTCTAAATGTGAAAATTGCCAACGAACACTCTGTGCCTCATACAGTCCGAGCCCGGTCCCCGGTTTTTCTGACATGTATAACGTAGGTAAATGTACCCATGGTCGTAGGGGCACACACACGTTTTATTCAAAGATTCAAAGATATTTATTGCGTCAAACATGGTATAAAGGTGGTAAGTATAAATAATGCACAATTATAACTAACTAGCTGCGCCCCGCGGCTTCGCCCCTTGGAATGATTGAAATTCGCCTTGGAAATTTATGTTTCCAACTTTCTTAATTTTTTCTTTCATAAGAACCTTCTCCTGACAATAACAAACACAACAAAGAAAGAATTAGCGAAATCGGTCCAGCCGTTCACGCATGATGCCGTGACCAAGGAAAACGGGTTTCATTTTTATATATATAGATTAGGTAGGTACTTATGATCTAGCATTAAAAAAGTCATCTATATAATAAAAATTCCGGTCATTCAGCCACCTACACAATTTGATTTTAAATAAATAATTACTCAAATGTCAATTGGTATCTTATTAAGTATATATTTTTACACATAGAGTCAAACAGCTTTTCTTAAACTTGGCTGAACGCGGGGTATCTTTTAAAATAAGTCTATTCTGGTCTCTACATATTCTAGGGTGTCTGTCACATGCTTTTTTAAATAAGTTTATATGATTTCTAACAAAATTTGATACTTCATAAATACAGAGCGACGGTAGAGGTAACAGACCAAGTTCCTTAAACAAGGGTTTGCATGACTCATCAGGGGGGATTTTTATTTTTATTTACCATATCTATGTGTGCCTTCCAGTCCAGATTTTCGTCAATGATTACCCTAAAAACTTTATTTGCCGAACTTCTTCTATCTTCGCTATATTTAGATTAAAATTATATTTAACATGTTTAGATTTATTGAATTGTATATATTTGGATTTGTCTAAATTTATTTAAGATTGTATAAGTCTAGCCATTCAATCATTTTATCGATGGTATTATTAATGTCAGTTTCGTGGTCAGCTTTACTATGCAATTTTTTATCAGATGTCACAACTACACAAATATCGTCCGCATATAAAATGCACCTATGGTTTGTCACGTCAACGATGTCATTAATATACAATAAAACAATATAGGTCCTAAAATGCTGCCCTGGGGCACGCCAGATTTGTTGATTGCGTAGTTTGATGTAAATGTCATTAATTCGTTGTTTTCTGTAAGTTTATTAATAACAACGCATTGCCGACGGTTCTTTAAGTAAGAAGAGAACCATTGTAGAGTTGGGCCTCTGACGCCAATGTTATCTAGTTTTCCCAAAAGTAAGTATGTCATGTGAAACGTAGTCAAAAGCTTTAGATAAGTCGTAGAATAGTCTACTAAGGTAAAAATGGCCAGAGACGTCGACTTTCCTTTCTGAAAACCAAATTGTTCCCCTCTAATTATATTTTGTTTGTCGCAATTATAAGTCTTAAATACATACATTTTTCAAATATTTTTGAGAAGATAGGTATTAGCGTTATTGGACGATTGTTATTTACCTCTGTCCTTTCGCCGTTTTTAAATAAAGGTTTAACCATCGACAGTTTTAGGGCATCAGGACAGTTTTAGGTTTTGTAATTCGCCGTAAGAATCTACGGTTAACTCGCAGTGTGGCACGGTCGTCAGTGTTGTGTGGATCACCATGGAAGCTTGTTGTAGGTGCCGCCGCCGTGTCTAATCACAGCGAATAACCCCTAGATTTTTAAGGCGAATAGTAGGGTGGATAGTGGCGCCACTACATATTTAATTTTATAATTACCTTATACAAAGGAATTATCAAAAAATCGGACCGCGCGTAGACGATATCTATCATAAGCTTTTTTTAAATGTATCTTTAATAGTTTTGTACTGTATTATTTAGGCAGATACTTGTTTCAAGAGTTTAGTTCCTATTGGTGGCCACCAAGCTCTCCAAACAAGGTTTTTGATTGAATAACACATAACAAAACTATTACAGATACATTAAATAAAAGCTTGTGATAGGTATCGTCTACCAGCGGTCCGATTTTTTGATAATTCCTTTGTATAACTTAATGATTAAATTAAATATGTAGTGGCGCCACTATCACCCCTACTATTCGCTTTAAGGCGAAAAAAACATGTGTGTACGCCCTGGTGCAATGGTTACATTTACCTGCGTTGTATATGTCAGACAAGACAAAAAGTGAGTGAACAAAGGCCCTTACTCGTTCAACTGGTTTAACTTCTTGTTCTATATACTTACAAGTTTTAGTGACCCTCGAGTTATATATTGTTATCTAACTCCCAGTTTTGGTACAAGTGGGCCTAAGGTGTTTAAATTAGGGAAGTTTTAAAATGAATAAGGATGAAATAATTAACTCAATAAATATCATAATATAATTTTTAATGATCGTAACTTTTGAACTACATTTTAAACATTATCATAAAATATGTATCTCTAATATTATTTATATAATTTATTAGACGAAAATATAACAGCAGCACTATATTAGTCATACACAGGGCTGTTCTCTAGTTCTTTAAATCTATCTATTTAATATGTATGTTAATATGTGTTTCGTCTAAAGCATCAAAACTACCAGATAAAAAAGTTGATTTAAAAGTGCTCGTACCTATGGTTTCTAATAAAAAAATATTTCGCAGTACTTAATGATTTCATATTTTTTGTGATAAGTGTTATTTCTGTGTACCTATAACATTCATTTAAAAACAATTAAACATAGTTATTAAATGCTTATAGACAGAAAATAAAAAAATCATTTATGCACAATTCTAACATGGTATATAAGTTTACTATAGTATATAACTTTACATCTAATAGAATAATACTAATTAATGATTGTTCGAATTATTCTAACTAAATATCTTCATATACATTTAATAATATATCCCATATTGAGTAAAACCTTTTAAGCTTGCAACTGCGTGTGCGCGGAGGCAAGGCGGAGCGGACACAAACCAAAAAAAAGTCAAACCGTTCGGCAATTATGTATGTTTTTGTGAATGAGGAGTTTAAAAAAAACCTTCTTACATTGCGTCTACAAAAAGTGTACATCCGGTTTATCTTTGGTCTCCGTAAGTACGACCATATCACACTAGATTATTTAGGATGTTCAATATAGTTACTTAGTATAACTATAATATTTTGTTGAGTGTATTAGTGTTATAATTTAATCGATATTATGTGTAATACTAATAGTATTAATAGTTAGAATTTATAGGTTATGAAGCATCGCCATCCTTTATTTTTCTTACAATCGTTTTGGTTTCAATTTCAACTTTTGCCTTCGCGCGCACGAAAAAGCAGTTTATTGCACTCTAAATGGAACAACCTGCATATTTATTTACCGATGTTAATGATGATTTCAGATTAAGTAGCTGATATAAATGAAAAACATGACCATGTTAACATCAGGCAACTACCTTTTAACATGTTAATATTTTTCAATCCCGTCGCAGCTGGAGGAAGATTCGCCCTCATCGGATTCCTTGAACTTGTAAAAAAAAAACGAAAAAATTATTAAAACAGTCAATGTATTTATGATTTTACTTCTGGTCAGAATTTATTATGTTTTGTTGTTGTTAAATTAGACATAAACCAGCCATACCTTCCTATATGTCTAATTTAACTACAATGAAAGTTACAAATTCTTCACGAGAAGTAAAATTGTCACGTGCGCTGTTCAATAATTCATTTGTTTAGGGAGTACAAGTTCATGGAAGGGGAAAGGACGGTCTTTTAACCTCTTTGTAGTGATACTAAAGAAAAAATATAACTTAAATATTTTTAGGTGTTAAGGGTCCGACGGAGGATGAATTTCCCATACAAACGTAGTACCAAAATGATTTGTAATTTAGGAACATTTTCACCATGGTCTGCTATTATTTGTATTAAAATAGTATTTATCTAGGTTCCTGACACAATTTTTCTTTCAAAATACTTATCTAGAAAAATACTATGAAAACATTCATTCTTTGATGTAAAAATGCGCTTCGGTTTAATTTCATTTCAGAAAGGTATTTTGAAAAAAAAAATGTGTCAGGAACCTAGATAAATACTATTTCAATACAAATAATAGCAGACCATGGTGAAAATGTTGTTAAATTACAAATCATTTTGGTACTACGTTTGTATGGGAAATTCATCCTCCGCCGGACACTTAAGATAGCTGAATCATTATAAAGTGAAATATTAGCAGCGATTTAAGATGTATTCACTCGGCGATATGTTGATTATTAAGACGCTTTGACTGACTCAATGCTCGCTTCTCAGCAAGATCTTTCATCTTGACTCTGACGTGAGATCATATACGTGTCTTCTACTTTTGAGAGATGCCTGTACCTGTTGTGCCGACCCCACCTAAGTGAGAAAATGGCGAGACACTGATAATTTAGGATTCTGGAACCGGGTAACGACTTTGTGAATATCGTTTAATTTGATTTTCGGATGATCAACCAACGACAGGACTGTCTAAAGACAACAGAGAGCAAAAAAATCTGTCAAATTTTTCAAAATGAAGCGTTTTTTTTTAAACGCTTCATTTAAACAGGGCGCTATGACTTTTGGTCAGTCAAACCAAAATAGCATTGACCCGCATAGAGCGAATATTTTGGGCATGACATTCCAATGACAGTTTCTATTTTTTCGCTAAAGATACACGCCATCTATTGAGCTGTAATGAGGCGAAGGTTTTTCTTTTTTTTTAATATGCCTTTTTATGAAACTTTTGAATAGGGCATTATTACTCTGACTTTTTTCGCGGCGGTGTTTGAACAGACTAAGGACTTTTATAATTAAAATTTTGCTACAGCGCTTTCTTTCCAATCTGATCGAAATATTTTTATGAAAAAAAAAAAAAACTTAAAATGCTTCAATATCGAACACAAAGTAGCAAACAGCGCATTTCTCTCCTAATCGTGGTAAGCGTCAATACGAAAACATCTCGAGAAAACACTGAGAATTCATAAAAACTTTGAAATACATTTGAAACGAGTTATCCGTAAAAGTAACAATTTTTTGGCCGGATATATAAAAAATTGTCAAATCAAATGACTCAGTCATTGAGTCATTGAGTTCCTGCCCAACTCTAAAAAACAGAGTCTACGGAGGAAAAAGAGAACCAGAATTTAAAAAGTTTAGTTGCTGATTTAAAGAAACATGCGCCGCCAAAGACAATCATAATATTTTTTAAGAGATTTCACTCGAATCATTCCAGAATCCTAAATCAAACAGGCCATAAAACAAGTAATTGTTTCACCTCATCATAGAAATAAAATCAAGCGGCGTCGAAACAATAAAAAATTTGAAGAATTGATTTCACTCCGCGTGGCCTTGGAAATAATCTTACAAACCCTATTTACCTATCGCCCCAATACTCAAACGCAAATTAGATCTGAGCTGGTTTTTACAGGTTTTTATTGGAACCTGTCAAAAACCGCGACTTGAGTCCCGAAATTTCATTCGCGTTAAGTTTTTCGGGGGGTTTATCTGACATATTCCGGCAAAGGTTAACCACTCTTCCGTGTCTTTGTGTTCCTAGTGTCTGTGTGTGTAGGAGTAGATAAGAACGCCAGCGACGGCCAGAAGGCCAACGCTGACAGAGATCGCAAGGGGTTTTAGAAAGGACCTCTTGACTGTGTTCCAACGGTCGGCCTCGCGGGAACGTTTCTTCATGTCGGCGACTCGTTCGGCGAGCGCATCGTTGCGTCGGCGACGCACGCCGGATCTCTCGCCGCCCCCACTGAAAATGAGAAAACACTCCATTTATTTATTTACCCTTGCAAGCCCCAGTTGAGGACTCCCTGTATGTCAGAGTTACTCGCGCATATTTATTTCGCCTCTCATTTCTGCGCTTATTCAGAACTAGCTTTTTGAACAAAATATATATATGTTTTTTTAACTTTTGTTTCATTAGGTTTACAAATACTCCTAAGTGGCTCAGAAAATATTCAATTTTTTTATTAAATGAGTATCATATAAGAAAGAATGTGTTAATATTATCTTCGCTTAAATTTTTTGTCAACGAGTGGAGGGTGTTAAGAAGAAACTACTAGCACATTTAAGTTTCAGCCTTAATGTAACCACATGTATGCGAAATTGTTCAGTGTTTTTGCCTAGTATAGTATTATAATATCTGTGGTAGAGGTAACAAACATCCATCCAAACTTTTGTGTGAAAAACTTTTTGTGTCAGCCTTTTTTCTTTGAAATTCAGTGAAGGATTCGCTCATACCATTTTGCCGCTCATCACACTGTGCAACCCTTTAATGTGGTAACTCTTATAATAATATTTTGCATGCATTAATTCACCATCAGCGTAACCACATTGTGACCTTGCATTAAGGGCTTTTACAAAACACAACCACTAAGTTTGGTGAGATTTTAATGAAATCTATGCAAGGTATAGCTACCAATAGCCTGAATTGTATTTGGTGAAAGCACTTAATAAAAGGCCACAATGAGGTACGATGCCCTTCTTTTCGCTAAACACGTGAGGTACTTAGCTTTGGTGAATAAAGCATGGACAGAATACCTACCTTAGCCTTTGTGTTCAGGATATTTTCTGTGTATCATAAAAAATATATCTATGTATGTAATGTATTCTATTAGTATATCAGTCACTAGCTGCGACCCGCGGCTTCGCCCCAGTGGAAATTTATGTTTCCAACTTTCTTAATTTTTTCTTTCATAAGAACGTTCTCCTGACAATAACAAACACAACAAAGAAAGAATTAGCGAAATCGGTCCAGCCGTTCACGCGTGATGCCGTGACCAAGGAAAACGGGTTTCATTTTTATATATATAGATTCAGTACCCATAACAAATGCTCTGCTTAGCTTGGGGCTAGATGATGCTGTATGGATTGTCCAGGATTGATCATCAGAGTACTTTGTCTAGGTTTGAATAAAGTAAAATATTTGAGCCGAAGGCATGAATTGCAAATATTTTCGCATAGTACGATGATAGGATGTCGTTTTGGTCCATTCTACCATGGACAAAGTTTAATCTAATCTGTCCATCCTAGTTGAGGAAAACAAGATAGCGTGATGAAAACTTACACTTCCGCTTCGGCGCCATCAAGAGACTCTGCGATGTCTTGATCCTCGTCAATATCTTCGTACGAGGACCCAGCGGGGGACCCTGGGTCAGTGTCCTCAGGACGAGGCGGCGGCGTTGGCGGCATGTCTTCATCCGAGGACAACTCGATTATGTCTGGGAAAGGTAGGTCATTAAGAGAGGGCAATGAGTGTGTGTTCGCTTTTGCGATTAACGTGGATGGATGCCTTCTGCGAATCATCAGTGCATTTTCACTAGGTAAGTACTAGATTAATTTAACCCTTCTCATTTGGGGGAAGTATGATGAGCAGTCTACGTACTAAGGTAGAGATAAACCATTCTAAAATGCACGCCCCCTCCACTAAACGTTAAACAATTGGCGCTCATTTTTAGAATGGTTCATCTCTACACTTTAGTGTGCTGATGAAGAAGAAAAAGACTAGACAGTTATAGGCTAAATATGTGTCAAGGATTATTTTAAGGTATTTCACTCGCGACACTAAAAAGTATAACTACATAAATAAATATTTCGAGAAAAAAATTCGAGATTGTCGATTTCGCGACGATATCGACTACAAGTAATCTGATCCACATATCAAGCCAATCAGTAAGTTATCTAGTGAATATGCACGTAAAACAAAAGGCATTTTTCCACCTTAGGCTGCCTTTCCACCAGAGAGAAAATTGTTTTTACGTAACTGGTTACATATCAGTTAGTTACCAAAGTGGCTGAAGGGAGATGTGCTACGTTGCTAAGTTTCCAGCCGCCCAATAGCGTCGCTTCTTTACCGCGTCATTTTTGTCAGCTCTGAAAGTGACGCGATAATGGTGCAATCCTATTGGTCGGCTGGAAAATTAGCAACGTAGAGATGTGCATCTCTGGTGGAAAGGCAGCCTTAAAGCCGGGTTTCGACCGCGAAAGGGAAATGAGCCGGAAATGGTAGGCGGGACAAATTCCTTTTAAATGGAATATCCTTTCAAATGAGATGAGTAAGCGGAGCGTAATTTAACGCTTTCAGCTCGCTCGTTCTTTCCCGCTTGTGTTAGTGGAAATACACAAGAATGCAGTTTACTATTGCGAGCTGATCCCTTTATCCTCTCTGAAGTCCTTAATGGGTCCGTTCCGCTCGCGGTGGATACCGGGCTTAAGGGCTGACCTTTCAAATATCTGGGAATGAAAGTAATAATGTTCGTTTTCAACTGTCAGTTAGTTGGTAGGTAGTACCTACTCGAACCAGGCGTTCGAAAAATCGGCCCTTTATACATAGAAAAATAAAAATCGCTTTAAACGCCGACAACGTTGTCAAGTTAGAACAAGACAAAATAAAAATTCTAAGAACTCGCCGATGTTTATTGGCTGAACAGATTTTCATGAAACAAGGTTAAGAACACTCGGGATAAAATTATCTGACACAAAAAACACTAAACGAAAATCGGTTCATCCTTTTGGCAGCTACGATACCACAGACGGATACACTACACAGATATACACAGAGAGACACGTTATAACACCTCTCTCTTTTTGCGTCGGGGGTTAAAAAGGTAATGGGAAGTTCTTAATTCGTTTGGTCTAAGACGCTGTTCACAAGCAAGTCAATCTATTCCATAACAATTGTTGTCGCTTTTTAACCCACTTCGAAAAAAGGTCAAGGTCCTCTGTTCGGATGCATGTAAGTTTTTTTTTTATGTATGTCCATTGATTTCTGCGTCAATTATGGACCGATTTGGATGATTCTTTTGCAGTAGTATAGATGTAACGAGGTAGTCTCAGAAAAAAAATTAAATAATAATATGGACATTGCCCAATGGCAACATGTATTATTCTCTGACGATAACAAGGTCAATTTGATTTCTTCAGATGGAAGGCAATACGTACGGCGTCCTGTTAAAGTGGAAATGAATCCGACATTCACAAAATAATAAATAAAAACAGGTGAAACACGGCGGTGGAATGGATACATTATGATCCGTCCAGTTTTTGGACGTGGAACAGGACTTGTGAGAAAAGTTCAGGGTAATTTAGACCAATATCAACAAATAGGTTAAGTTGTTAAAGGAAACTTGTTTCCCTATGCTGAGGAACATCTCCCTATTATATGGACGTTTCAGCATGATAACGACCGGAAACATACCGCCAGTTCAGTTAAGTTGTTTCTCATCAGTCAGTCGGTATCAGCGCTAGATTGGCCGGAAAATAGCGCGGACCTTAATCCAGTCGAACACCTTTGGCACGAAATTAAGAAAACGATGACACATATAGTACCACGACGATAGGTGAACTGAACTCAATGAAGCTTTTTGTGAGGCATGAGCAAATATTCCTGCCGAAACATGTCAGAAACTGATAATATCTTGCCACATCGGTGTCGAGCAGTCATTATCTACTAAAAGTATTGCTACTGGATACTGGTTTTACTTGCAATAGAACGGGGTTGAATTTACGATTTAACTCTATTTTTAATTTTACTTTACTGTCCCTAATTGTAATTAAATTAAATGTCCAGCTACATAATTAACTTAAATTGAATTCGTGCATAAGATTTTTTTTTTCATTTTTAACCTTTTATTTACCGAAATATATAGCACATTAATCGAACAAAACTATGTAAATATTAGTAATTGAAAAATCAATAGAGTTCAGTATATTTATAAGTTCACAACCAGGTTAGTTCTCTTCACTACCTTAAATGTCCCTAATTGGTTGACCACAACTGTATAAAATATATTCACTTCCATAGATTTTGTATATTTATGGGATATAAATATTCTTATGTAGAAAACAGACAATGATGGTTTAAAGAAAACAAAACAAATATATACCTATATTATAGTGAGGGTTGGTTGTCGACGCCTTTGTAAATGGACAAGTTATCGGAGCTTTGCACATCCAACACGACTACAAAAAAATGTGCATTCAAATATTCATTTTTGCGAGATCGGCGATGCGGGATACGCGGGATTCGCAGGACTGATAAATGTGGAAATCGAACAAAATACGCGCAGACGTCCTTCTGAATGCATATTTAGTGAATTCGTGTCCCATTAACACGCGATTAAACCACTCTCTTTCCTTGCTTTTTCTTGGAACTTATGATTTTGCCCCTTAAAGGTAATCAACTTATACGTGCCTACACTAAATACTAACTGGCTGTATCTAAGGATCTAAAAGAAGCGTATTTTGTAGTTTTGGCTAGAGGTTTTTTTAATTTTATTTTGTTGTTTATTTGGGCTGTAGAACCATTTGCTAAATTAAACTGATCAAATTTGAGTGGCTTTTTACCCGAAGGTGACCAATGTCAAAATACGCTACGACAGGGCATCATCCACGAGTTAACGCATTTGAGGGTAGGAAGTAAAATAAAAACAAAAGCACGATTCTTTTGCAGTCCCGCAAATGCGCGGGTTTGATGTCCGCGATCCCGCAGGTTTGCGGGATTGAGATTTCGATTCGATGGAGGCACATTTAGCAGTGTACGTATGTGTGCTGAGGATGATCGTTTCATGGTCTTTAATGCTGGTCCTTGATGAAGTGTAAATGTAAATACTTACTGAGGCTTTGATCGTCTTGGTTTGCGGGCGGATCAATGGAAATCATGTCGGCATACTTGCCTGACGTTTCATACGTCACCATATCCTCCGAAGATATGTAGTTATCTTCGCTGGAGCTATGAAGGGGAGGATCTTCATGCGACATTGATGGTAGCGAGTCTGAAATAGCCGGCGTCACAGGCTGTTCTTGCAGCGTCGCCATCAGCGGGTCCTCAAATCTTTCCATCTGATTATCCACGGAGAGAGGATTCCCAAAAGCATCGAGGGGATAGTTTATAACAATTTGGGCTGCCATGAGCGAAAGCGCCGGCAGTGTGGATGATGCCGGCACGGTCCGCGGCTCGATGCCCGCTGAAGTGGCCGCCAACGCGGCAAGCGTCGGCATGCCATCGGCCTCCTGAGAGGCCAGATTAGTGCCGCTCGCGGCAATAGTCAACGCACGCGCGCGACGTCTCAAGTAGAGGTGCATTTCTGTTTAATGGAGAATTAGAAGTTGAACAATTTTGGCTCAGGACTATTATTATTCAGGACTCATGTATGTATGTGCCTAATTCTATTTCAATACGTCTTAGTACTTACCGAGGTCTTCTGGAGCATTGCCTGGCAGAATCCCCAAGCCTTTTGCAAAAAAAACATTCGTAAGCGTCAAAAAATTCAGACGCAATAATAATGGTCAAAAATGAACGAAATGCAGGTACAACGACGAGAAAAAAGTATGCAAAACAAAATAACAAGGCATTTTGAATCGTGCGCTAGTAACAAAAAAATAAAGCAGGAAATAAATGGAGTTCCCGAGAGATGCCGCTAGAAAGTGTCCAAACTCTGTGCACAAGTTGTTTCTGTTCTTATATTTTGTATCTTTCTTTTCTCTTGCTTTTTGTATTTTCGTCAATAAAGTACAGAGAAACCTCTTTGTTTGTTATTTCCCTCAGAAGCATTTTCTAGTCCTTACAGCGTTTATCCATCGCTCTCTTGCGTATTGCTTCGCTCTTTGGATTTTTCTCTTCGCTTTTTCTTTCTTTCTTTCTTTATTGTAACCTAGTTGTGTTTGTAGCATGTACTAATGTAGTAGTAAGTACCACTACTTACTACTACATTACTACTTACCTATGAAGAAGTAAATGAAGGAAAAGAAATTATATACATGTAGACATCAAGATGTTCTTAATCTGAAGATGATTTTTGAGACATGGTCTTAATGTGTAATGGTGTGATATGAATTCATGTACATATAGTCACAATCAAAAAAATAATCCGCCTATTAAGATGGTGTTCGGTAACGCTTGTTGCAAATTTTTAACGTCAAGACAATCATTCTTTACAAATATCACAAATGCTACGCTGATGATTGCCGAACATCAATAAATAAATAAATAATGCTGGACAATTCACACAGCATTATCTAGCCCCAAGGTAAGCAGAGCTTGTGTTATGGGTACTAGATAAATGATATACATAATAATATACGAGTACATAGAAAGATATTTCAAAAGATTTCTTTATCATCGATTTTCCATCTGTTGGGTAGGTATTCAACTCGAATACCTCTTTTTATCTAAGGTTATTGCCTCCTGATGTGCGACACGTTGATCTGCGCACAACATCTTTTTAGATAATATTCTGTATATTATCTACAAAGATGCTATAATAATTATTCACCATAATAATCGGAAAAATGTGAGAAAACTCATAAGAAATGTATGAAATAAGTTACACTATTTTCGACCGTAAAAAGTACCAAGTTTTTTGTGTTACTTTGAGAGTTCAAGAACCCATGTTTTTAAAATTACCAAAAAGTAATAAGATTCAGTCAGGGTTATGTAGATGTTTTTTCAACTTGAAATCAAGTAAATATTTCTCTCAAACTGAAATTTAAATTTCGTGATTAAAATCTGAGCTACTTGTAGTTAGAATTTTGGTGTTTAGTGTTTTTACAGACAAACACACATACTAGCCATGATACTAACATAAAAAGCTCAGAGAATCACTTCACAAAAAAAAATATAGCTAAAACCATCCAAAATTTATAAAAACCTGAAACTAAAACAAAAAAATTCATATCTCGAAAATCACAAAAAATCGCGAAACATAAATGGGGGGTCCAATGGATAGGTAAGGTATTGGTGTCCCCAGACCACAGACCTTCGCTGGTACAGGTTGCATGGGACACCACCATTTAAATAAAGTTTAAGTAGGTACACAAAAAACATGCTTAGAATAATTTGTTGCTTATTTTTTCTTTAGTTGGTTATGTTTAAGTTTAGGTTATTTTATGATACTTTGGACTGGCATACTTTGTAAAGTAAAAGTCATCAATAATTAATATAGATAAAAAAATTGGTTGTCTGTAAAGTCGGTTTACTGACGATAGTTGAACGTGACAACGTCTTAAGAAAATACTGATGGAATGGTAGCATTTGATACTCGATCAAAACATGTAAATGTACTATAGTATAGCAGCTGTCCACGCAGACGCATCGCTCACTCAAGTAGGAGAGAGACGGATGTCGAGCGCTCTCGCTTGCACTTCAAGCCTTACATGGAACGCCTCAGAATGGAACGCCTCAGAGCGAGGTAACGCCGCATAACGTCATTTTTTTTAACGTCGTTTTTTCGTGCGTGCAGCCGGCTCTATCGAATTATAAGACGTTGTCACGTCAAAAAATATATAAAAATATTTATTAAAAATCTCGTATGCCTTTTAGTAAGTTGACCCAGTTTAGCTATATTTGAAGTTGGCTGTATACAGGGTTCATTTTAAAGGACCAGCAACCTTCGGTGACCGGGTTCCTGGCATCATCAGCAACAACGTTTGTTCTACGACTTTTGAAATAACTCAATAGGTACATTTATTAGAAATTATTTAAGTTTCTATTGAACTGTCTGAGATAATTACCTACCTACCTAGTTAATATCAATAGCTCACGGGGTTTGTAGGCAGTAGGTATGTATGCCTCAATGAACTCCAGGATCTCTTCTTGTTCGCGTACTGTGCGCCCAGGACGACCACTACCCCACATCCTTTGCTGGAATTGTCCGTAATCTCCTAGTCGTTGTATGGCGGCTAACATCGTCTCGCGGCTCGGTGTCGGTAAATTTGGAAATCTTGTTCCATATTGGCGGCAGGCTTCCGACACATTGTCATCACACCTAGCAAGCATTCTCAACATTTCCGTGTACACGATATTATCGATACGCCATGGTAATAATATTACTGTGTTGGTACAATCCGTACGAAACATCTATAATGCAACGACGAAAGATCGTGGCGCACAAGGACATGTGCCGCGCGCGCATAAGCCTTGACGACTACTAAGCGGGCAGGCGGCGGCGCGCGGCGTGGCGTTTGAGCGGCAAGGTAAAAGGTGCTCTCCGCGTGCCGCCCCACCCCCTCCCAGCGCGATTCACTCACGTTTGTATACACTTTGTGATTCCCATTGAGTTAAAAACATTCGAGCGGATATTTCAAATGTTATTTATTTTTGTATTGAAATAAAAAGTAGCTTATTATCAAAATTCGTAGACCAAACGTCGTTGCTGATGATGCTAGGAACCCGGTCACCGAAGGTTGCTGGTCAGCTGGTGGTTGTATGGGCGCTGTCCCCCACCCCCCCCGCCCACCAACAGACATGACCTTGGTTAAGATGTTCTTAAAATAACCCGTGAAAAGTGTCCCGTCCCTACCCACTTCAGAGCGGCAGATGTCGCAAAATTCATGAAAGTTCTCCGACCGAAAAGGTCCCCTGGCTCAGACGACCTCAGCAACGGAGTCCTTATACGGTTCCCTGTTGCTCCCTCACCTCCTCATAAAAAACTGCAATGCAATGCAGCCATGTCCACTTGTTCGTTCCCTGATGTCTGGATGGAAGCCAAAGTCATTGTTATCCACAAACCAGGCAAAAAGGCGAATGAACCTTCCACCTGCCGCCCTATCATCGCTTTCTGAATCGTCTCTGGTCCCACGTCCAAGAGCACAAGCTCTTACCCGATGAGCAGTTCGGTTTTCGAGCTCATCACTGTTGTCCCCAAATGGTGTTCTGCGTCACGGAGCACATCCTGTTCATGTAGCATCACACTTGGCCAGCCAGTACGGGAGCTGTCTTCCTCGACGACGCGGCGCTCTTAGCGAAGGCCTTTCCACTCTTGGTTTTCCAGACAGACTCGTAATCATCTTACGAGATATTTGTCTAAATGTTTTGGTTTTCTTTTGTTGACTAGAACCGACCTTTTTGAATTTCTATACATACATAGGGTAAAAAAAACATGTTGCCTAGATTTATTTATGTTTCATTTCTGTTGGTAGGTGGGGACTTATGCTTAAGAACATTCCGGTCATATTGTGACCCTTATAAATGTTGATATACCGAAATCTTCTTCCTTCTTATGGAAATAATCATGACTGGTGCTAATCCCGAATATTTGCAAGTCAGCATTACCGAACGCCACCTATTACCGCCTCTACAATCATCAGTACACTCACCCATGGATGCGCTAGCGGGGAGCGCTCGGGTCTCGGATCGCGATCGGATAACGTGGCGGGGGCGCGGCGGCGGCGTAGGTGGCAAGTCTGAGGCATCCGAGTCAATGCTTGAATTCAACTCGATAATATCTGGGAAAAGTAGGTCATTAAGAGAGTGCAATGAGTGTGTGTTCGCTTTTGCGATTAACGTGGATGGATGCCTTCTGCGAATCATCAGTGCATTTTCACTAGGTAAGTACTAGATTAATTTAACCCTTCTCATTTGGGGGAAGTATGATGAGCAGTGTACGTACTAAGGTAGAGATAAACCATTCTAAAATGCACGCCCCCTCCACTAAACGTTAAACAATTGGCGTTCATTTTTAGAATGGTTTATCTCTACACTTTAGTGTGCTGATGAAGAAGAAAAAGACTAGACAGTTATAGGCTAAATATGTGTCAAGGATTATTTTAAGGTATTTCACTTGCGACACTAAAAAGTATATCTGCAAAAATAAATATTAAAAAACTAATATTTCGTTAGAAAAAGTTTCGAGATTGTCGATTTCGAATACAAGTAATCTGATCCACATATCACGCCATTCAGTAAGTTATCTAGTGAATATGCACGTAAAACAAAAGGCAGTTTTCTTCAACAAACTTTTTTCAAATGAGATGAGTGAGCGAAGTGTAATTTAACGCTTTCAGCTCGCTGTTAGTGGAAATACAAGTATGCAGTTTACTCTTGCGAGTTTATCCCTTAATCCTCTCTGAAGTCCTTAATGGGTCCGCTCCGCTCGCGGTGGAAACCGGGCTTAAGGGCTGACCTTTCAAATATCCGGGAATGAAAGTAATAATGTTCGTTTTCAACTGTCAGTTGGTAAGTAGGTAGTACCTACTTATACCAGGCGTTCGAAAAATCGGCCCTTTATACATAGAAAAATAAAAACGCTTTAAACGCCAACAACGCTGTCTAGAGTGACCAAGATCATGCTACTGGTAGTCGCAGATCTAGACCGCGCCACTGTCGTACACCACAAAAATGTGCATTCAAATATGGGCTAATATTTAAATGCATTTTATAATGACGTCATCAAAAAAAACAGACAGCCCGCAGGCCATTCGCTCGAAGCCCACGGCACAGATATTATAATACTACCCTACGGTACGCCATTTTGTCACTGTAAAATACATATGTATGCATCATTTTTGTGTTGTTGTGGACGTGAGTGCGACAACCTTAAGCCTGTAGGGCTTACTCTGCAACAAATACTTATAATTCCTACTATATAATTACTGCAAGAACGTGCAAGGCTGGAAACAGCAGAAATGTATTAATAGTGAAGGTCGGGAATAGTAATTAGTGCTTTCCAGGCGTAGCATTTCAACAATAATTCTATATGAGGAATTTTGAGCAAGAATTCCATGTCCGAGTTTTGTTCAGTGCATTCGAAAAGTGACCTCATAATGAGAGGAAATTCGGTGTTAGCCTGAAAGAAGGGACGAGGGGATACGTAAGCAATGGTGCAGCCTTGACGTAACACGCCTACATAACACCTAAAAGTTACCTTGGTAAATTGCCAAAGGAAACACTGGAACACAATTATTCCCTTTAATTAGAAAAAGGGAATGCTATAGTTCTTAATTCCTTTGGTCTAAATTCACTTTTATAAGACGCTGTTCACAAGCAAGTCAATCTATTCCATATCAATTGCCGTCGCTTTTTAACAGACGGCGAAAAAAGGTGAAGGTCCTCTGTTCGGATGCATGTATGTTTTTTTTATGTATGTCCATCGATTTCTCCGTCAATTATGGACCGATTTGGATGATTCTTTTGCAGTAGTATAGATGTAACGAGGTAGTCTCAGAAAAAAAATAATAATAATATGGACATTGCCCAATGGCAACAAGTGTTATTCTTTGACGATAACAAGGTCAATTTGATTTCTTCAGATGGAAGGCAATACGTACGGCGTCCTGTTAAAGTGGAAATGAATCCGACATTCACAAAAAAAATAAAAAAACAGGTGAACCACGGAGGTGGAATGGATACATTATGATCCGTCCATTTTTTGGACGTGGAGCAGGACTTGTGAGAAAAATTCAGGGTAATTTAGACCAATATCAACAAGGCGATTTTAAAAGAAACTTGTTTCCCTATGCTGAGGAACATCTCCCTATTATATGGACGTTTCAGCATGATAACGACCGGAAACATACCGCCAGTTCAGTTAAATTGTTTCTCACCAGTCAGCCGGAAAATAGCCCGGACCTTAATCCAGTCGAACACCTTTGGCACGAAATCAAGAAAAAAGATGCCACTTATAGTACCACGACGTTAGGTGAACTCAATGAAGCTTTTTATGAGGCATGAGCAAATATTCCTGTCGAAACATGTCAGAAACTGATAATATGTCTATGCCACATCGGTGTCGAGCAGTCATTATCTACTAAAAGTATTGCTACTGGATACTGATTTTATGAACGGGTTTGAATTTACGAAAAAAAAGGTACTAGGTACTGATTTTTAAGTTACATTTAACTCTATTTTTTATTTTACTTTACTGTCCTTATTTGTAATTAAATTAAATGTCCAGCTACAGAATTAACGTAAATTGAATTCGTGCATAAGATTTGTTTTTTTTTTTTTTCATTTTTTAACCTTTTATTTACAGAAATATATAGCACTTTAATCGGACAAAATTATGTAGATAAATATTAGTAATTGAAAAATCAATAGAGTTCAGTATATTTATAAGTTTATAACCAGGTTAGTTCTCTTCACTACCATAAATGTCCCTAATTGGTTGACCACAACTGTATAAAATATATTCACTTCCATAGATTTTGTAAATTTATGGGAAGTACCATAAAGTATTCGTGTGTAGAAAACAGACAATGATGGTTTAGAGAAAACAAAACAAATATAGGTATTATAGTGAGGGTTGGTTGTCGACGCCTTTGTAAATGGACAAGTTATCGGAGCTTTGTACATTCAACAAACAAATGTGCATTGAAATATGTATTCATTTTTGCGAGATCGGCGATGCGGGATACGCGGGATTTGCAGGACTGATAAATATGGAAATCGAACAAAATACGCGCAGACGTCCTTCTGAAAGCATATTTAGTGAATTCGTGTCCCATTAACACGCGATTAAACCACTCTCTTTCCTTGCTTTTTCTTGGAACTTATGATTTTGCCCCTTAAAGGTAATCAACTTATACGTGCCTACACTAAATACTAACTGGCCGTATAGAATAAAGGATCTAAAAGAAGCGTATTTTGTAGTTTTGGCTAGAGGTTTTTTTTAAATTTTATTTTGTTGTTTATTTGGGCTGTAGAACCATTTGCTAAATTAAACTGATCAAATTTGAGTGGCTTTTTACCCGAAGGTGACCAATGTCAAAATACGCTACGGCAGGGCATTATCCACGAGTTAACGCATTTGAGGGTAAGAAGTAGAAAAAAACAAAAGCACGATTTTTTTATGCAGTCCCGCAAATGCCGCGGATTCGCGGGTTTGATGTCCGCGATCCCGCAGGCTTGCGGGATTGAGATTTCGATTCGATGGAGGCACATTTAGCAGTGTACGTATGTGTGCTGAGGATGATCGTTTCATGGTCTTTAATGCTGGTCCTTGATGAAGTGTAAATGTAAATACTTACTGAGGCTTTGATCGCCTTGGTTTGCGGGCGGATCAATGGCCATCATATCGGCGTTTTCAAACTCGCCTGACGTGTTATACGTCACCATATCCTCCGAAGATATGTAGTTATCTTCGCTGGAGCTATGAAGGGGAGGATCTTCATGCGACATTGATGGTAGCGAGTCTGAAATAGCCGGCGTCACAGGCTGTTCTTGCAGCGTCGCCATCAGCGGGTCCTCAAATCTTTCCATCTGATTATCCACGGAGAGAGGATTCCCAAAAGCATCGAGGGGATAGTTTATAACAATTTGGGCTGCCATGAGCGAAAGCGCCGGCAGTGTGGATGATGCCGGCACGGTCCGCGGCTCGATGCCCGCTGAAGTGGCCGCCAACGCGGCAAGCGTCGGCATGCCATCGGCCTCCTGAGAGGCCAGATTAGTGCCGCTCGCGGCAATAGTCAACGCACGCGCGCGACGTCTCAAGTAGAGGTGCGTTTCTGTTTAATGGAGAATTAGAAGTTAATAGATAGTGTTCTACTGTTTTTTTTCACATTCTAACTATTTTTCATTTCACTAACAATTTTCAGAACAGCCCCTGCGTGGTACATTGACTTATATTTGTTTCAGGACGTATGAAGAGAATTATAATTTTAATTTTGAGAATTTTATTGTATGTGCCTAATTCTATTTCAATACGTCTTAGTACTTACCGAGGTCTTCTGGAGCATTGCCTGGCGGAATCCCCAAGCCTTTTGCAAAAAAAACATTCGTAAGCGTCAAAAAATTCAGACGCAATAATAATGGTCAAATATGAACGAAATGCAGGTACAACGACGAGAAAAAAGTATGCAAAACAAAATAACAAGGCATTTTGAATCGTGCGCTAGTAACAAAAAAATAAAGCAGGAAATAAATGGAGTTCCTTAGAAATGCCGCTAGAAAGTGTCCAAACTCTGTCCACAAGTTGTTTCTGTTCTTATATTTTGTATCTTTATTTTCTCTTGCTTTTTGTATTTTCGTCAATAAAGTACAGAGAAACCTCTTAACTCTTTGCTTGTTATTTCCTTAAGAAGCATTTTCTAGTCCTTACAGCCTTTATCCATCTCGCTCTCTTGCGTATTGCTTCGCTCTTTGGATTTTTCTCTTCCCTTTTTCTTTCTTTCTTTCTTTATTGTAACCTAGTCATGTATGTAGCATGTAGTAATGTAGTAGTAAGTACCACTACTTACTACATATCTATGAAGAAGTAAATGAAGGAATAGAAATTATATGCATATAGACATCAAGATGTTCTTAATCTGAAGATGATTTTTGAGACATGGTCTTAATGTGTAATGGTGTGATATGAATTCATGTACATATAGTCACAATCAAAATACTTAATCCGCCTATTAAAAGATGGTGTTCGGTAACGCTTGTTGCAAATTTCAACGTCAAGACCATCATTATTTACAAATATTACATATGCAACGCTGATGAACACTAAATATCAATATTTCAAGGGGTTTTTTTCATCGATTTTCCATCTTATGGTTCCTATTTGATCTTCTTACTTTATTGCAATTGTAAGTTGATCATGTAAAAACCTCGAGTATCATCAATGTCAATCCATTGTTTGAAGTGACTTTATTGAAAATGAAAATGTTTACGGTACTACGGTACGGTGTAACTTCACGTGTTTCATAGGTTCGTATCGTTTGTGTGCAACTTTTTTAAAATCTTAAAACTCACGTTGACTCAAAAGAGAGTAAGAAAGAGAGTCTAATTCAAGTTTACTACGAGCTACCGATTTAAAATATATTATATATAATAAAATATAATATCTTACTTGTACCTATACTTCTAGAACACTGTTTCACCAGTTCGGCTTACTAATCATTTAAATAAAGTATAAGTACACCACAAAAACATGCTTAGAATAATTTGTTGCTTATTTGGTTTTTAGTTGGTTATGGTTAGGTTTAGGTTATTTTATGATACTTTGGATTGGCAGACTTTGTAAAGTAAAAGTCCTCAATACTTAATAAGGATTTTTTTTTTATATAAACATTGTTTTTAAAATGTTGTATCTTTAATACGCTTTTGGTAAGTTGACAAGATTAATTTTCAAGGCGATAGGCGTATTTGTATGGGCGCTGTCCCCACCCACCAACAGATATGACATTGGTCAAGATATTCTTAAAATAACCCGTGAAAAGTGTCCCGTTCCTACCCACTTCAGAGCGGCAGAAGTCGCAACGATCATCAAAGTTCTCCGACCGAAAAAGTCCCCTGGCTCGGACGACCTCAGCAACGGAGTCCTTAAACGGTTCCCTGTTGCCCCCTTACCTCCTCGAAAACATCTTCAATGCAGCCATGTCCACTTGATCTTTCCCTGATGTCTGGATGGAAGCCAGTGTCATTGTCATCCACAAACCGGGCAGAAAGAAGAACGAACCTTCCACCTGCCGCCCTATCAGCCCCCTCAGTTCCGTGAGGAAGATGTACGAGCGTCTCCTTCTGAATCGTCTCTGGTCCCACGTCCAAGAGCACAAGCTCTTACCCGATGAGCAGTTCGGTTTTCGAGCTCATCACTGTTGTCCCCAAATGGTGTTCTGCGTCACGGAGCACATCCTGTCCATGTAGCATCACACTTGGCCAGCCAGTACGGGAGCTGTCTTCCTCGACGTAGCGAAGGCCTTTGACAAAGTCTGGCACAATGTCTTGACTGACAAGCTTTCCACTCTTGGTTTTCCAGACAGACTCGGAATCATCTTACCAGATATTTGTCTAGGTGTTTTGGTTTTATTTTGTTGACTTGAACTGTCCTTTCTGAATTTTTATTTAAAAATAATATAAGATTTTTTTATGAAGGCCCTTAGGGTAAAAAAAACATGTTGCCTAGATTTATTTATGTTTAATTTCTGTTGGTAGGTGGGGACTTATGCGTTACCGCTTTAAGAAGATTCAAATATATTGACAAGTGTTGATATAAATCTTCTTCCTTCGTATGGAAATAATCATGACTGGTGCTAATCCCGAATATTTGTCAGTCAGCATTACCGAACGCCACCTATCACTGCCTCTAGAATCATTAGTACACTCACCCATGGATGCGCTAGCGGGGATCGCCGGCAGCGGACGCGCGGGGGGTTGACCGAGGCTCTCGCCGCGCGGGGGCGGAGGCGGCGGTGCCTCTTCCTCTTGACGCGGGACGACTTGCTCTGGTTCCGGGACCACGTCGGAGTTGGGCTCCTAAAAAAATGCCGAGCTTAGGATCTTGGCCTTTGAAAAACCTACGACGGAAAGACGCGGCCTGCGGTGGCGACCAGTACGATTTGCAATCGAATACAACGGAAATCGTGCTGGCCGACACCGCAAACCGCGCCTCTTTGGGAGATGCTTTAGCCACCCTCCGTGGATGTAAAGGTATATTGCATCTGAGTCTAACTCATCTGAGTCTCTGCAGCATCCGAGTCTAAGGGCGCGTTCCGACCGTGTCGTTA
Organism: Eupithecia subfuscata; assembly: GCA_963564075.1. Classification (NCBI taxonomy): domain Eukaryota; kingdom Metazoa; phylum Arthropoda; class Insecta; order Lepidoptera; family Geometridae; genus Eupithecia; species Eupithecia subfuscata. The sequence continues at coordinate 19,027,586 of OY751095.1, forward strand.
CGACAGAAAGTCGTGTAGTTTAAAGCATCGTGGCTATACTCCTTCATCCATTGTTGCTTGTATATTTAGATAGAAGTTGCACGATTAATTGTTGTCCACGACTTGTATTTGTTGTGGCGATATATTGTCGTTATAAAGAAACACTAGCACGACAGTCGTGAAACGATAAAAAAACGTCACGATCTAATCGTCATTGCCGTGAACCGTAAAATGTCGTCACCATCCGATGGGAACTACTACGAGTCTGGATGTTTTCTATGTATAATAACTCCCGACGTACATGAATACCTGCCTCCAGGCGAATCATGTTCTATGATAAAACATCGCGATAATAAACAATCGCTGCAATGGGAACAGCTATAGACGATAGTCGTCCAACGATAATTTACGGTTACGACATAGTGGGAACGCGCCCTAACTCATCTACGTATCAGCCCTACCCCTTGGGAAATCTATTAAGAAACCACGGAAGCCCAGATCGATGGCATGAACTGCCATAGCAGATATTGTACTAGCATGCCTATTTGATAGTGTTTTTTTATAGTTACTCTTCTGTTCTTTATCTTTTTTTATTAGAGGAGTTTCGCAGAAAGTTCGGGCCGACTTTGACGAGTTGGACTGAGGATCTGGTCGAGCTCCACAGGACCAGCTATGGTAACGTTCTCTAGGGAAGGATGAATAGTCCAGAGACGACATCCATCGACCGCGAATATCGTCGGTCCCTCAATGTTTCACAAGACTTTTCGTTTCGCATTTTAATACGACTAAATAAGAACGATACAATATCGGCGGTCCACCGAGTTCTACCAACAGCCCGTTTCGCATTTAAATAAAGAACTTTTCAACACACTTGCTCATAAAGTGGCTCTATGGTCACCGCAATTAGGCACAGAATGACACCCATAATCAAACTATGATTTTTTCATTGCTAGAACTCACTAGTGAGTTATAGATTTTTTTAAAATTTGATTGGTTGAGTTGCTTTGTTCTTAAAAAAGTTTTCATTCAAAAAAAAAGATCGTGTTCAATAGAACAAATAAATTAATGTTCCTATTGCTTGCTCATTTCATGCAACTTCTTATTTAAATAGATAATTTTAACTCGTACGTGTTTAATAAATAAAACTTTCACTCAAATATAACTTCTGTTTTCTCTGTAATAAAATGAGTTTTTATTTTTATTTTGTTCACAAGTTAGTTGAAAAACTACGTATGATACACGTGTGTATTGATGATTACCGTCCTCGGCTCTCTTAAGACCCTCGCCTACGGCTCGGGTCTCAATGGCGCCTGGGCGGTAATCAAAAATGTTACACACTAGTACCATAATGTACTATAGGTACACGATCAGTTAAAGAGAATCAAACGCGTTTATTTAATTTTATTCACTTATTTTCCCGATATTTCAAAGAATTTACACGCTGGTGTGGTCGACGTCCGTGACCGTGGCCTGTTTATGGTTACAGTGAAATTTTCTGATGTCTTAAGCTTTTAACAAAGCGCTACTTGGTTTTGTATTGAATAAGCCGTTGCAATGAAACTGCGATTGAAATAATCGCGGTATCATTGCAACGGTTTATTAGAACCTGCAACTTCTTTAAAGTTATTTTAAATACTGCTGCTGGGCGAAATTCTGAAGCCATTCCAAGAAACACGCTTGTTTGACAAGACCCAATTGAGCAGAAATAAGTCGATTTGTCGAGTTAATGTGTAAAACTTTTAAAATTGTCGTGTTTTTTAACGGACTTCGAAAAAAGGAGGTGGTTCTATGTTCGGACCTATGTATGTTCGTCGATTTCTCCGTCAATTGTATAGATATTGTAGTTGGATAGATTAAGATCCCGAGGTGGTCCGTAGATTTTATTTCCGAGCGATTAGTATTAATAAATAAATAAATAAATAATGCTGGACAGTTCACACAGTATTATCTAGCCCCAAGCTAAGCAGAGCTTGTGTTATGGGTACTAGATAACTGATATACATAATACAATACACTACATAGATAGATATGTTTTTATTATACATAGAAAACATCCAGAACACCCTGAACAAATATCTGCAGATCGTACAATCATTTTTCCCGAGGCGGGAATCGAACCCGCAACCTCCTGCGTCACAGGCGGACCTTCGCCCGCTGCGCCACTGAAGTCGTCGTATTAGTCCCGCAAAACTTAACAGCGTCAAATTAAGGGATCAAAGTAGGTTTTTAGATTTTTTATAACAATTAAATTATAAACATTAAAAAAGGATACTTAAGTATTATTTTTACCATGTTATCCGGTCGTGCAGCAATGCTTTCAACCTACATAAAAAAGATAAAAGGTAAAGTTTGCGTTTGGATATGTGGAATGGAATAATAATAGAAAATATCTACTGGTGCGATTGTAAAAAAAAATTATGATAGGTACAATTATCCCTGATTGGCTAAGTTTATACAAGTACGATACGAGCGAAGCTGCGGGCAGAAACTATTATTATGTTAACACTATGAAATTTAATAAATTGAATTAAATTTGCAAAAAAAAAAACTAAGCCGCTATGTCACTACCAGCGAGCGCGCGTTAAACAAGATCGAGAACGACTTTAGACGGGAGTTTTGCCCTGCTTGTAACACGACTGCTACAAACGACGGCAAGGCTTGGACTGGCGGGGAACGCCTCGGCGGTCCTACTCGACCAATAGCGACATCGGAACCGCTCTGTGATTGGTTGCCTATAGAATTGCGTCATATTGCGATGGCTAGTTTCTGCCTGCGGTTTCGCACGCGTGGTTTCTATTGATAGGTATAACACTTTCATGGCTCCCGACGTACATTAATACCTGCCTCCAGGCGAGGCAGTAAACGAGTTAAAGCTTTTTTTCTACCCTATGGGAATTAATTTATGGGATAAAAATAGCATGATTTATTCCAGGTTTGGAACTACCTGTATGAAATTTCAGCCCGATCCGTTCAGTAGCGTTGGCGTAAAGAGGTTACAAACATCCAAACTTTAGCATTTATAATATTAGTGTTATGTGATGAAGCTTTCACAATTAAACTACGAAATATTGGTATTTACTAACTGTAAACACAGCCTACAGTTTGTTTGTACGTATCTACTATTCCAATTTTTTATTTTATTTTGTAATATGAGTGCTTTCACTAAAGTACTCGAATTTATTTCTATCGAAAAAATCACTCTAAAAACAAGACTATTTTTGATTAAATTTTAAATTAGATCCCTCTGCACCAAACTGACTTTTACAAGTGTACTCCATATCTGAATGGAGTGAATTAAGACGTCATACTTTACGGCCGAGAGACTAACGAATACTTGTTGCCAAGATTAGTTGAAGCTGATCTTAACTCGGAAATTTTTAAACGGACAACTGTCAAGAAATCGCGTTTTGAGACATGCTCGAATCTGATTTGGGTTTTAGCGTTACAGTTGTTCCTACGCTGACCAATGAGTGATTATTGATATATGAATAAACGATTAGAACAGATTTGATAATTGATTTGTCATCGTTATGTTAATCAATCGCATGTGAGTTTCCTATCGGCCCCGGCCACTACAAAATAGGAAAGGGTTTTCAATTTAACTGTATATTATAAGAATGATTTTTCTCAGATATTCGTCATTTGTTCACCGATTTTTACCCGTTACTGAAACTTAAGTAGGACTGGAATTGAAGTCATACAAATTTCGTAAAATGGTATATTAAAAACCTAAGGTTAAATAAAGGTCTTGTATTTGACTTGGTCGGTGCCAAAATAGTTGTAAATTGTTTTTGATGTATAATTTTGGTCTATAAAGTGAACTTTATCCGCCGATCGTGGATACTTTGGGTATCCACGATCGTTATTCTCTAAGAATCAATTCGATACTAAACCACATTATAAGTGGTGATAAAAAGGGCCCCATCTGAGCGGAAAATTATTACTGGGTTTATAATTTTTTTAAGCAGTGTGGTGCCGGATTAGAGTTTACCCCACCCCAATTCTTCCCGCCGGTGTCGTAATAGGCGACTATGGGATATCAACCGGGAGCGGGCAGCAGCGCCCCCTGCAGAACAATTCTACCACCGAACTGCGATCCCCAATCCGCATGCCCAGCGTGAGGAATATGGGCATAACTCCCATGAGATAAAAGTCAATAAGGCGCTTATCAGGGGGAGGCCTGCGTCCAGCAGTGGACCAATATAGGCTGTTGTTGTGAGGTGAGGTATTACCGGGTTACTTTTTTATGACGACTTCGGTGGCGCGGCGGGCGAAGGTCTACGTGCGGCGCGGGAGGTTGCGGGTTCGACTCCCGCCTTGGGACAAATGTTTGTACGATCTACAAATATTTGTTCAGGATGTTCTGGTTGTTTCTATGTATGATAAAAAATATCTATCTATGTAATTGTATTATATTATCTATATCAGTCATCTAGTACCCATAACACAAGCTCTGCTTAGCTTGGGGTTAGGTGATGCTGTGTAGATTGTCCAGCATTATTTATTTATTTATATTTATTTATTCCTTGCCGAAAAATACTTGATAGTATATTTACACAGCATCATCTAGCTCCAAAAATAGTAAAATTGTTTGATCTGGCATCTCGGGCACTGCCGAGATGAACAACATGCGAGATCAGACAAATAATAATAACTATTATTAGAGCTGTTATGTGCTTTTGTATAGCTTTTTTTACAAGTTTATTTTACGAAAGTTATGATAGGGTTCTGTCTTCGTCTGTTGACGAGTCTTCGCCAAAAATGATTACAAGGTTGTTGAATCCCCAAAAAAGAATTTTTGATTATCGAAATATTACGTTGAAACTATCGCTAGTTTCGTATGTGCTGACGCCAAAAAACCTGTTGGACAAGTACAGTGTCTTTTCAGTGTACGGAGGTAAGATATGACAAAGAACTTACATAGTCTGGATCCATACGTTTGATGCCCTCGATGATGGCCTTGTATGAAAAGCGGAACTGCTCCGATGTTTGAACCAGCCCCATGCGGTACCGACGCATTTCGAGGAGAACCTCTTGCACGTCGACATTGGCTTGACCTTCATTTTGAACCTGCAAGAAAACTTGTTTTATAAACTACTCTTTTGATGCCTAACTAATGTGGACCTAGCACGGAGATCGTTGTCTAGGGTAGAATAAAGGAGAATGACATTGCATTGTCATACATTGCGTAAATTATTGAAGTTGAAGGAATGCGTTTCAAACAAATTACGCATTCGATGACGATGTGACGTAATTTTTCTCTATTCTACCTTATACAACTATCCCCGTGCTAGGTCTACTGGTAGAAATAAAAATAATTAACCTCAAATTAAATATACAGCGTTTCATAATATGAAGTGTCTTCGCGTCTTGGTTGACCCTTGAATTTAAAAGGATATAGTGACCTTTAAAATGCACTTTTTTTAAATCCAATGAATAGAACAGAAGGGGCTTTAGTTTGACCACAATCTCATTTATTTGTAAGCGACGATGTGGCTGACGACGATGTAAGATTTAGAAAACACCAATTAACTATTTGAAGAGATCCATTTTGTAATTGAGGAAGAACAAAAGCCGACAGCGAGCTTTACCATTCGTAACCGCTTGGTGCGAGTGGGTGGAAAGCCCAGAATAAGATTGATTGTATGGCCAATAAATATGATGATGATAATGATAATGATGATGTCCTCCTTGCCGATTTCGGCTACGGCGACACTATTTCTGCTAAAATTATTTTATTTCTCTGGTGCGCCCTGAGATGAATGGCAACAAATTTTGGCTTTAAATTTGCGTGCACATTAAAAGCCAAATGCGTGCACATTTAAGGCCAATAAATATAGTAAGACACTGAAGGAAGAGCATATGATCAATGAGCAGCACTTACCAACACAAGGACGGAGTCGACCAGACAGAAGGTACCCGATCGGCCAATACCCGCGCTGCAGTGCACAACAGCCGGCCCTTCCCTCCCGTCCAAAGCACCATATTCTTTGACATGCTCGAGGAACACCAGGAATGCGTGGGGAGACTCCGGCACTCCGAAGTCAGGCCAGTTCGTGTAGTGAAACTGCCAGATAAAGCGGCTCTCTTCGGTGTCGTGGTTTGTAACACTGCGCGAAAAAACTCTCGTTTAAATCTCAATAAATCCTACTAATATTATAAACGCGAAAGTTTGTAAGTATGGATGGATGGATGTTTGTTACCCTTTCACGTAAAACTACTGTACGGATCGGGCTGACATTTTGCATACAGGTAATTGTAATCTTGGAATCAAACATAGGCTAATTTTTATCCCATAAATCAGTTCCTGTGGGAAAGAAATCACCTTTAAACGTTTCCATAGAAACAACGCGTGCGAAGCCGCGGGGCGCAGCTAGTAAATAAATAAAATAATACTAGACAATTCACACAACATTATCTAGCCACAAGCTAAGCAGAGCTTGTGTTATGGGTACCAGATAACTGATATACATAATACAATACACTACACAGATAGATATTTTTTATTATACATAGACAACATCCAGAACACCCTGAACAAATATCTGCAGATCGTACAAACATTTGTCTCGAGGCGGGAATCGAACACGCAACCCGCGGATCTTCGCCCGTTGCGCCACAGAGATCGTCAATATATACAAGCTGTTCGAACAATTTGAATATTATTTACAAAAAATTTAATTTTACTAGAACTATTATTATAACATTTGAACGACTGCAACGACCTAAGAACACTCGATCAAGTCATCTTTCAAACAAAAATAAACTAAATTCAAATCTCTTCATCCGTTTGGATGAAGCGAATTGAATTTAGCGCTAAACATTCCACAGAAATGCACGGATACGCACAACAAACTTATTAAATAGATGACCCGGCGAACTTCGTACCGCTCTCTCACTCAAGATACGGGCTTTATGACAATTTAGACGCGCGAAAGAGCGTCTGTAAATTTTGGGAAGAAACAAGCGACATTATAAATAGCCCTAAACGTACCGCTTTCAGGTATAAAATCCGCCTTGCAGTGAATACCGTTAAAACTTTAAGTAAACATCCAACTTCTCGATCAATGCTCAGCAACATCGAAGGTTCCGTTCACACCGTATTTATAGGACCGTTCTATTGGCCCCATCGCTAGCGAGAACAACGGGTTATGTGCAACTATATGTTATAGTTATAAAGTAACATTGTGTCATTGTGTGTTTTGTTTGAATCCGGAATACCGTCGCCTGAACTAGGTAATACCACTACATTTATACGCCATCACCGAAAAAATCGCATACTTACGTGTAAAACGGACCGCTGCTGTGTGAATGAGCATAAGTGGGTAACAAGGCACAAACTTCACATAGACTTTAATATACTTCGTAAAGTTTTAGATTTCTAAGCAAAATAGTATAACTTGATAACTTTTATGAACGAATGATTTTAAATTTACAATATTTGTTTGTTTTTCTTAGCTAAATGGATCCAAGCTTTATCAATTCATATTATTAATGATTTTACTTTCTAAATGTTGCCATTTTACAAGCTTTTGTTTCGCAATGTACGAGTACGTACTAATGTTTGTACGGATGGAATATTGCAACTCAATTTCGAAGCAGATATCTTCAACCGATTGAGCTGAAATTTTGTATACACGTTTAGTTTGGATAACAATGCATTATAAAAGCTTGTTATAAAAAAAAGTTTTTAAAAATATTAAAACTCATTTGTATTCCAGGTCATGACGTTGTCTTTTATTTGGATACCCAACCACGCGACGACCTTGATGGATATAGTCGCATATAATTTATTCTCAGATCGAACAGTTCCTCGTCTCGGGCCATCTCAAATAAGCTCGACCTCTAGTTCAAAATGGAAATAGATCGACCTAAAATCGTATTTAAGTAATGTCTGAGGTCTACAAGGTTTCCCGTCTGTTCCCGTCACGAGTTCGCTTTCAGAGCTTAAATGAATAATACTGTTCACACAACATCATCGCGATCACAAACTAAACAAAGCTTATGTTAAGAGTATGCCTCATAAGCATACTTCAAAATACAACATCAACTTAGTCGACGCAGAACATGCCTCACCCAGTATTGCTGTTTTATCGATTCCTCTAAGTCGGGAGTTTTACTAAAATAATTTATTTATTTTTAAATAACAGAGTACCCGTCGATGGATTAAAAAATATATTTTGCTTTTATATTCTATTCTTTTAAGAAAGGAGTACTTTTCACCAGGAGTATACGAACGCCATAAGCTTTAAACACACACTGAGCGACGACCTTTTTTGATGTCACTGTTGTCAACTTTTATTTATTTGTACCAACTTTACATGTAATTTTTGTGACACAGATTAAATACTTTTTACTTTACTTTACTTTGGGTCGTATTGTGTCGTGACGCGTCTGAAGCATATCGGTTTCATACACTCAGCATGGTTTAGTTTAGATGATGTAATAGAGAAACATTATTATAGTGTGATGTATCGCATTATTACACCTAGTATTGTCAGCCTGTTAACATATTGATTCGTATTAGAAACATTACAGTTGTATTGTTGTTTTTGATAAACTTCATATGTAAAGTTATAACACACAACGCAAGCTCTGCTCAGCATGGGGCTAAACAATGCTGTGTATATTGTCTAGCATTATTTATTTTATTCTTGGTAAACATAAGCAATTACTCATTGCTATTTATTTCAAACTTAGTCAACAAAAATATTTTCCTTTCAATTCCATCAAATAATTGTTAAAAGAAATACGAAATAAATTGATGTTGAGACACAGTTTACATTTGTTTTTTGGCCATAGAAATAAAAATAAGGGTTACTTTTAAGGGCTTCTTTAAGAAACTCCTTGCAACGTGAAAAGTTGAAGTCGTACTTCAACTTTTCACGTTGCAAGGATCTTACGTAAGATTCAAATACAGATACGAAAATTTTAACTTATTATGGATTTCGTAGACGTGCTACGCTGCTACGGTTTTCGTAGCAAACGCGCATGCTACGAAAATTGCTACGAATGTCTACATCGTGCTACGGCGTAGACCTGCTACATTGCATTATGTGGATAAAATCATGTTTTTTATAGTCAGTTGTTCGTTTGACCATAATCTCACCAGATGGAAAGTGACGATGTACGTGACGGTGTATCACGAAGTCGTTTAGACAACACCTATTCACTCTTTTCTTGAAAAGGCCCAAGTTGTAATTGGCCGGAAAAACAGCGCAGTGCGAATGATGAAGGTGGAGGAAAACTGCTTAGTGCGATTGGATGGTATATGGTAGGTAAGGATGGTATTGCGCCGCCCGTCTGTTTGTCCTGAGTGGAAGGGAGATGGTGGGATCAAGTCACGGAACACTCCTGTGTCGCAGGCGGACCTTCACCCCCTGCGCCACAGAGGTGGTCAAAGAAATGAAACCGTTATTTATGATAATGAGGGTTGTTAGAGCTAATGCTGTTGACATGCGGACGAACTCCCGGAGCGCTGGAGCGCTTAGGCCTCGGCCGCAATGCGGTGGTAGGCGAGTACACCTTAGGTGTACTCCCCTACCTAACCTGCCTAGGTTAGGTAGGTTGGGTACTGGTTGGCGGGGTGCTCCAATCCAATGTGTGAGTTTAAAATCCGAAATACCTAGAAATCTGACTTAACGTAGATGCGATGACAGATTCAGACTTTGTCTGTATTAAGTCTACCAAACCAAAAGCGAGCTAGGTGACACAGCCCAGCGGCGGGTTGGTATGACATTTCAGTGTGTGAATTTTGTAGGCAGCCGACAGTGTTTTCTCAACTTGTCAGCGTCCTGCCGGCTATGTCGGCTCTGTAGACTCCATTAGCCACGGGCCTAGCAAATTGATTTGGTTTCATCGAAGCAACCCGTCAACCCAGCCACCTGCCGAGGTGCTCACAGTGCGGCCATAGCCTTACAGCCTATATAGCCATAGCCTTACATAGTAACACGAGAAGAATATCGATCGCTGCTACAATAATTCCTCGGCAGTGGACAAGGCTCTGTATACTAATTTTTTTTTTTTTTTGCAGAAAGTGTAGGTGTAGAAAATTTAGGCATATCGGATTTATTATTTATATTATATTCGCTCGACGACCTCAGTAGCGCAGTGGGCGAAGGACAGGCGACCTGCGGGGCAAGAGGTCGTGGGTTCGATAACCACAGCAGTGAGACAATTATTTGTACGATCTGCGGAAGTTTCTTCCTGGTCTGAGTGATCTATGCATAATAAAAATTGGTTGTCTGTAAAGTCGGTTTACTGACGATAGTTGAACGTGACAACGCAGACGCATCGCTCACTCAAGTAGGAGAGAGACGGATGTCGAGCGCTCTCGCTTGCACTTCAAGCCTTACATGGAACGCCTCAGAGCGAGGTAACACCGCATGACGAGGTAACGCCGCATGACGTCATGTTTTTTCGTGCGTGCAGCCGGCTCTATCGAATTATAAGACGTCACGTCAAAAAATATCGTTATATTGGATTAGATATATCATTTATCTACTTCCAGTTATCCATAACACAAGCACTGCTTACTATGCGTACTAGATGGTGTGTATACTGTCCAGCATTATTGATTTCTTTATTTATCTACATGGCTCTTATCATTCTAAATTTCACTTTGATTTTAATTACAAATTGCTAATGACTACGAACGCAAGTGAATTCTGTAAGTGGTAAGGTCCGAGTAACTGCCAGTAATAAGTAATAATGCTGGACAATTCACACAGCATTATCTAGCCCCAAGGTAAGCAGAGCTTGTGTTATGGGTACTAGATAACTGATATACATAATAATATACGAGTACATAGATAGATACTTTTTATTATATATAGAAAACGACCAGAACACCCTGAACAAATATCTGCAGATCGTACAAATATTTGTCCCGAGGCGGGAATCGAACCCGCAACCTCCTGCGTCGCAGGCGGACCTTCGCCCACCGCGCCACAGAGGTCGTCGTAGTCGTCGTAGCCAGGACAGTAGTAAGGCTAAATAAAATATATACTGCGCGAACACTCTACGCCAATTAAGTTCAATTCCAATTCGTAACAATGTCGAAACAATGTCGTGTCATTTTTCATTCAGGTGTCAATAGTGGTTTCAATACATCACGAACGCGGCATAAAAGACATTTCAAAAACGAACAAAATTGTTTGAAAACATTTCTGCAATGGCAACACCAACAGGTGCGAAAAGCATTTTAAATGATACCTAGAATAAAGTCGTATCTAGGTGCTTTTCATGCAATTTAAACAACATAATAGAATCGACGGTTCATTGTGTTTTTCCCTGAAACTTTAGTATCTTTAGCCGCTGGGGGCGTAGCTCGGGACGGTTACCCTTTAACTGTGAATCTCCGAATTCATTTCCTAGTGAGAGTTAGTGGTAGGGGATAAATCAGTAAACAAATAAAATAAACCTCTGCTTTACATCAGCGGTATGATTATAGACAAAGTAAGTGAAATGAATGTTACAATAACACTGTAAGATATTAATATGGATGGATAGATATAGAAGTAGCTGAACACAAAAAAAAAGATAGTGTGAAAGATGACATGGGAAAGAAAAGACCAAGTGCTGAGATGCGGAGTGATAGGAGCGAGTTTGAAGTGAAAAAGAAAATGTTTAAGTGGCGACCCCGCATAACAGCCCTTTTCCACGGCAAAATTCCATTTTTTGCAGGATCCGTTTTAGTAGTACCTGTAGGTACTTACGTGTTTCAATACTAGCATTCACACGAGTATTCGTGTTAACGGTATCCTGTAAAAAGTCGATCTGTTCGAATTTGTCATTTCTTTGAATTTGGATGTAAACTACTCTGTAAACACTAATGGTTTTTACGGGATCAAGTAAAAACCGTTCCTGCAGAAATAGACGGCCCTGGCCCGTTAGTAGGAAAAGGCCAAGAATATGATACGGACGGTAATTGCAGTGAAGCTTTAGAAAAATAGTTTGAAAGAAAAAATGAATAAGGACGGTAATTGCAGTGAAGCGGTAGAAAAATAGTTCGAAAGAATAAATCAATAAGGTAGAATTTCTGTTGAGTAAAAAACTAAGTAGTTTAAGACGAGGTCACTTCAGTAGGGTCTCTTCAATTAATTAGCATGAAAAATGTGCATTCAAATATGGAGTTCAGGTAAAGTAACAAAGACGGCTCGCGGTCCACTCGTTTGAAGCTTAAGGGAAGCCATTTGTCACTGTAAAATGTACGTTAAGATAACGAGTTTCAGTCCACATTTTCCCATATTGTAAGAATCATCAGCTTGGATCTCACGACACAAGCCCGGCTTTGTGTGATTTATCGGGAAAATCGTAGTCTCTAAGCCCTTGGCAATAACTTTTTATAAGTTTTATAGGCCATGATATACAATATCTTAAAATTGACATAAAATATTAACTCTGCCTATTTATTAAGTGCCTAGTTTGCTGTAATATGATTGTTTTTCCTGTAAATGAATATATGTATGTTAAATATTTGAATGCACATTTTTCTGCAGTGAGGTAGCGGTGTTGGATTAATGTGCGTAAGGCTTTAGTTAGCAGGAACGGCCAAACTAAGTAAAAAGTTTTCGCAACTGCAATCCCAAACTTCTCGTAACCTACATCTCAATCAATATCAGTGTGTATGGTAAGTCTATGTCCATCTCCGGAATACCGTATACTTCCCTGCTAAATTTCTTTCTAACATACAGACAGACTGAATTATATGACTCCAGTGCCTAACAGCAAAATAAGAAACTCATAATTTTATCCCATAACGCCCATAAACTACTGATAAGAGTAATTTTGAGCGATATTATAATCTTTATAACAATTGACCTAACAATGTGAAATATAAAAATATTTTACTGAAATATGTAAGCACCATAGATATATAGCGAACTGTGTAATTAATTAATTATTTTCCTTTTCTCTCATCACTTGTACCATACACCATAATAATAATACTTCGTCGGAGTCATATTGCTAATAGTTTTGCAATCTGCCCTATTTATGTTTGTTATTTGATGGCTTGTTATTAGATTTGTTTGTTCCTAAATTATGTTAAATAGCACTATTATATAAGAACTTGATTACCTATACCTAATTATAAGTAGGTCCTAGAGTTAATATGTAATTTAAACATTATTTACGAATTACCGTATTCTCATTGTAAATGAACTTATAGTTTATATTATGAGAAATAAAGATTCTTTAACATCAATTTCATACACGATATCGGGAATGCATTTCAATAAATGCTTCGCAAAATGTAGCGCAATCGTAAAACATTTTAAAACAACTTGCAATTTCCGCGTTCAATCGAAAAATGGGCAAAAAAGTAAATGCGAAAATCAAAAGCGGCGGTCCGAAACGTTATTGCGTTTTATTTTGTAGCTACAACGCTTCTGAAATCAATATGGAGAATGCCGGCGGCACCAATATTCGGCTGCATGTTATGAACTCGAGAAGCTTACGCGTCCATTGAATTTGCGCCTGACGTTCCAGCAAGCAACGGTCCGAAACAGTAAAATCATTTTGGAAACTTGACAAAGCAGAAGGAATCATGTGGTTTAACCCTGTAACAGTCTCTTAGTTTACAAAAAAAATCACATATTGAAATGAGTTTTTACGACGGCCACGAGGGCGGCCTGGCGGAGAAACGTCGGTTTAAAAATATTATAGTACGCAAATGTAATTTGTATCTATTCGTGCAAATTTTATTTGGTGTGGCAATATTCTACTAGGGTTTTACTAGAATCTAGAATCAAGCGATGCGAGGTTATTTAGCTCGACTCTAGGGCCACTCAAGCATCACTAATACTTCTCGCCTAAGGTAGAAATTTTCTGACAAACATATGTAGCTTGAAGAGTTTTGAAAAGGTTAAGAGCAATATGATGATATAAAGGTGACAGAAAATAAGTTTTTCTAAGAAGTAGGTATCTAATTGAATAGATCTCCGCGGAGAAAAGTTTAAATTCTGATCGAAGATGCAATTTTAATAATATTAAAGGACCGAATCTCCTTATGACCCTAGCCTTGGAATAAGAAAGAAATAATACTTAATAGTAATAGGTATACTGATAGTTTTTCACAGAACAGCATCCAGCCCCGAAGAGATCAAAGTTTGTGTTATGTACACATTATATTTTAGAAGTGGCTAGAATAATTAAGAGAGATAATTAAGATATAGTGTTGATATTGATTTCGAAATTGATATCTGCTGTAAACTAGCATTGCAATCAGCTAAGTGGAAGTTCCAATTAGAACATGATAACGCGCCGGAGAGCATAATGCTTGGATTAATGTCCAGACATCGGACCTCGAAGATATATGCTGTAAACTACTGCAGCCAGCTAATTGGAAGTTCCAATTAGAACTCGATAACGCGCCGGAGAGCATAATGCTCGGATTGATATCAAGACATCGGACATCGGAGATCATTGAAGACGGTTCTATGGTTTTCAATTAATGTTACGGTCGTGGTCAACTAATCAGGGCATTCAAGGTAGTGAACAGAACTAACCTGGTTAGGTTCTAATAAATATCTCTAAGGATTTCTCAATTACTATTAATTACATAATTTGGTCCGGTTATTTATAATGCTATAAATTACTGTATATAGCAATAAAAAAAAGTTTAATGTCAAAGCAAGTTCAATTTAAGTTCTGATGAAATAAAAAAAGTCAAGTACGAGTAGAACTTGTGCGAGAGTACCGTACAAAACTTCTACTTACCCTAATGAAGGGATGAAACGTTGATGTTCTTCCAACACAAAATAGGTTCGAAGTTAACCCGCTTACATTCATTCTGGAAACCTGCTACATGTGAGCCGAAAAATTTACACAGACACTCTGCGTTTTTTTTGGTAAAAATTAACGGTTTTCGGTTAGTTCCCTTTACTTAAATATAAAAATACATTTACTTGTGCAAAAAGACCTTGCTTCTTGCCAAATTTCATGATTCTAGGTCAACGGGAGGTACCATAAAGGCTTACGTATAGGTTTTGTTCCCTTGCGAGCATCAAAATTTAATATAAATATTTAATTAATGGTTTTCGGATTTTCCTCTTTATTTGTGCTACAGCACCTAGCTTCCTGCTAAGTTTAAACGTAAACTGTTGTCATTTTTGATTGCGTTGACTAAGAAGTATGATTGTTCACAGCTCCATGGTGTTACAGATAGTGTGTGATGTTTATTTCTACATAATAAATGGTCAAAAAGGGGGGGAATAATGAAAAGTATGAAACCTACAGCGATTTTAGCGCCATGTTTTGGTAAAATAAAGAACTTCGTCGTCAGCTGGGGAGAGTTGGAGATTTTAGGCTTTGCTAGAGGTAGCGGTAGTGCCGCTATTCTGCAAAAATATGGTACTTACCGTACCGTGAACTTCAAATATCACGAGTGTACTTTCATAATTTAGCAAGCTACGTGTATAAAATATTATAATAATCAAAAATTTACCGAAATTTCGGTGATAAATGGAAAAATATAGAGAAATATTACATTACGAAAATGAAAAGGTTAAGGGTGTAGCTACCGTGCATATTGACATTGGATCTGGAAAAAAATACTGTCAAATTAAATTTTGTGTTCGTACATTTTGCCCATTAGAATAGAGGTGCCCGCCGCAAAAGCCGTCGCTTCAAACTTCGTGCCGTAGCTTCGAGTTTTGGTGAATTAGGCCTACTTGTGCCAAAAGTTGAGTTAAATAAATAACTCGAGGCTAACTAACTCGGTCTTAATGTTTTGAGTTTTCAGCTCACAGTTTATATTGCACCAGTGGAAATTCATTCTTTTTACATCGGACCAAATATAGTAGGTCAAATGATGAATGACCTATGTGTACTGCTCTCTCTCGTTTACAGTACTTTGAATAAGTCTATTCCTTTCTGTCAGATTTGAAATGACACGTGGTTCTTGATCGCATTATATTGACTGTTGTTGTTGTGTTGTCATTGGTTTGATTTTTGTTGCGTGTGGTGTTTTATTATACAAAAATAAACGGAAGAATGGAAAAGAAACCTCGGTTACGCGGCCCAAATTTCACATCATATTAAGATGAAAATTTGCCACTGCCACTGCGATATACTAGTTGCGAAATATAAACATATTATGAAAAACAAAAAAACTGATGGAGCCAACCTCTTACAGAAACAAAAAGTTTGGTTGGGACTGGTAAAAGAATTTAATGCTTTCACCACTGGTCATTTCTCTACGGTTGCCACAAATTTACATGAATTTAAAAAAGAAGGCAACAAAAAATGCCTCCGATGCTAAAATGGATATCCCAGGTATGTGTTTAAGAGCTATGGCTTCATCTGAAGTGAAGTGGTATTTATTTCTTAACTTTATATTACAGTTAATAGAGCAGTTCTTATAGAAAATATTAAAGAATATGGCACTTCTTCTGAAAGCTGGGGAAGAGTCTGTAATTTTTTACATAACTAGCCCACAGTTAGTAGATTTAACCCTCCCACATCGGCGGGTTAAAAATTAACATTATATATAACATTATTAAATATGTTATAGTATAGACAATATGTTTCACAAGAACGTGACTAGCATAAAAAAATATTTAGGGCTTTTTGCAAAACTAAAGATACGAGCAGGTACTCTAAAGTTTTGCACGAGAAAGTGTTTGCTTTACACAGAGTGCACGGTTCCCGAGTTGAGTGCCGCGTATGCTTCCCGCTATTAGGCAATGTCTTTTATACTACACCTGCTCGGAAAGTTGCCTATTCCTTTTCCATTTATAGAATATAAGTATGTCTTTGCAGGCCTATAGGAAACCGGTAGGAAAAACTCTATGGAATTTCATTTCTCACGTGTTTTAGCGGGAGGAAAAAGTGTATGGAAATCCATTTCTAACGTGTTATTTTTTTTTAATTTCCTAAAAGATCGGCCGGTAGCTATGGTTATTTTCGTTCGGTCAAACGACAAAAAGTTTTTACTCCAAGTCCATTAGGCCTCCTCCGATTTCCTAACAATATTTTGAAAAAAGAACCCAAAGGCTGGCGCGGTCAATGAGGTTTTACCAACATCATTGGGCGCGGTAAGTTCTTCTAAGTTTCAATTAATTCCAAAACGACACACTCGGTAGGAATTGATCACTTTCTCGCCTTGGTGTAAAATGCACTATTTTTCACTCCCTAAATCACCAAAAATTACATATTTTCTGGCTGTGCAAAGTATACGAATAAGTGTATGGCGTTTGTGACCAAGTGGGTGAACCGCCATTCAGCAATAAAACACTTCGATGACCTACTAAACTTGGTCAAACAAAAATGTTGTCGTCCGCCAAGGAAAATCGGATAACTTACCTATTTTTGCTGAATACAAGGGGGCCTAATGCGCCACGTTAAGCAGTCCCAGCGTAGTCGAATAAGAGCGCGGTTAAGGTCGATTCGTATAACGCTGGCCACTTAGAAGCGCGCGAGAAGTTGAACTTATCCGCGCAGCTTAGCGTTTATGGTCCTCGCATTTGTATGAAATTTCGTATTGCTGAAGGCAATTGACGTGGAGTTTAGCTGCTAATATCTGTCAATTCAGCAGCTGAACAAGAGTTTATAAATAGTAACTTCTGCAAAACTTCTTTCTATTAGGTAGGTACGATATTATTTAGTATTTTATATTTTGATATCTATAAATTATAAATTAGTGTGAAGGTATGTATTATTCATTAGGGGAGGCCTACGTCCAGCAGTGTGGACTAATATAGGTTGATGATGATGATGTATTATAAAGTATAATTATAAAGTGTGTACAACTAGGTTTCTGAGAATAATGGCTCGACTATGGCTGTGGAGTGATTTATTCGAACGTGCTCGTATTTTTGACATTCGGACAAAACAAAGACAGATGCGTTTGCAAAGGGAACAAGCAAACCCATTTCAAATGCCGGACGCAGAGTTTATAGGGACCTATCATCTCTCTAAGCCGCTAGTCGAGGACCTCATTGTAGAGCTGCAGCCATTAATGCGAGCTTCAAGAAAGACCGGAGACATATCGATAGAAACCAAGGTAAGTGTTCAACGTTCAAGGCCATTGGCTCGGGGAAGCGCCTTAACTTACCATTGAGAGGTATTAATTTCCTACATTGTATTATTTATCACTTGAAAATTGTCGCGATGATTTTGTCAAAATTTTTACGTTCCATTCGTTTCATTCTTCATTATGGACCGTATTTTACCGTTCAATTTGTCAACATTCAAAACATTTAACATGTTTATTTATTTTGACGAATTTGTAAATATAAAAAAAAGTATTCTATACATATTTACAACTAGTTTATGCGTTGTTTCTATAGAAATCTGTAAAGGTGATTTCTATCCCATGGGAACTGATTTATGGGATAAAAAGTAGGCTAGTTTTTATCCGTTGTTGTTTGATTCCAGAGTTAGAATTACCTGTATGCAAATTATCAGCCCGTTCAGTAGTTTTGGCGTGAAGAGGTAACAACATCCATCCATTCATCCTAACTTTCGCATTTATAATATTAGTGTGAAAATATAATTTCGCTTCAATTAACTCTTGTCTATCAAGATAACCATGGTATTAAAACGTGAAAGGTTATACGATTGCCATTGTAAAAAATCGATACAATGGTACTTCGAAAAATATCTACATTTTTTCTAATTATGAAGTGTTTTTGTCTATTTTCACGACAATAATTATTTTAAAAATATTTTAAAGTAGTATTTACTTCTCTAAATATTTTAATTTCAATGTAATTGTACAATAAAAAGAAAAAAAGAAAAGAAAATTAAGAAAATTAAGAAGGTTGGATAATATTTTTTATATCTCATCATTGGCCTTGTTCCGTCTTTATAGACGATTTAGGTAATGTCCGTGGTCTGGTTGGCTTTACATTTCTACATCATATCATTATATATCATTTTTATATCTGGGACTCTAATTAACCGTTGAGCTGCGCTGCTCGTTCAGCGTATCCGGTTAGCACAATACGGAACAAGTTATCCGCTCAACTTCGACTACGCTACAACTCCGCTCCGACTTCTACGCTTTTGACGCATTAGGCCCTAAGTTATATCTTTGCGATCTGCACAAGAATAAAACGTCAAGTGCGAGTCGAATTCACGCACTAAGGGTTCCGTAAGACCTTGTGTCTTGCCAAGTTATCATGATTCTAGGTCAACGGGAAGTAGGTACCCTGAAGGTTTTGGTCCATGGCGAGAATGAATAATTTTTCATTTGCGAATTAACTAAAAATTTACGGTTTCGGGATTTTATCTTTTATTTGTGCTATAAAACATTTTCTTACTATATATTATGATTCTAGGTTCAAAGTGAAGAAAAATCCTAGCCGTGAATTTATGTTCTGGATGTTTTCTATGTACTTATAATAAAAAATATCAATCTATGTAGTGTATTGTATTAAGTATATCAGTTATCTAGTACCCATAACACAAGCTCTGCTTAGCTTGGGGCTAGATAATGCTGTGTGAATTGTCCAGCATTATTTATTTATTTATTTGTAGTTTATTCACCAAAAAAATTACTTTTGATTCTTACTACATGTCTTGCTACAAAACCCAAGGTCTTACAATTATACAGAACAGAACCCTTAGTGCGCGATTCCGACTCGCACTTGACGTTTTATTCGTAACTGAAACGTTCTTTTGTAACATAGTGTATACAGATCGTCGAAATGTCTCATGATCTGATCTGAGCCTTTGCTTCAAAACCCCAAATAGCTTATTTATCTTGCATTGGCATTCCTGTTCATATATTTTTAAAAACCCACCTACACTTGAGATAACGACTCAAAACACTTGGGTAAATTTTACTTTTGTCTCGTTGCCGATGCAAACGCTAAAAAACAACAGACGCAGATAAAAAGTGCACGACAAAAAAAGGAGAATCATTGGATGATACTCTGTGGACTTTCTATGTGGCATAGAGAGACGAGCCTGAGACGAGAACGCCGTGAGTTTGATTCTATAAACATTTTTAATGATCGAAAATGTAATGGTGTTGTCTCATAATGCTGCAGATTTTTTAAAAGAAAACTATTCGGATGTTGTTATTCAGAGCTGTGAACGAAACTGAATCATCACGCTCGGGTTGGTTACGCTGAACATCGGCTCGGCAAGTTCAAAAGTTAAAAGTTTCCACTTTTATCGTGTGGTCAATAGCACACACCTGCTTTTATTTGTACCTATAATGAATATAATCTAGTGACTAAGACTTACCGCAGTTTGCGGATCGTGTAGTAATTGCAGTCTAGCTCGCTGACTCGAGAAACGGTCATGTTGACATCAGTATAAGGTATCTGTTTTAGGATTTTTTGTTCCTTCGGCGGCCAGTACCAGTGGCACTTGACCTCTAAATTTTCATAGACTCTGTTCAGCATGATCACTGCCGGACAGTTTTGTTCCCAGATCATCAGCCAGAAGTGGCTGGAGGTGGTCACTAGCGGCCCTTGGGTCAGGATGTACTGCCGATTAGCGCGTTCCACCTGTAAATAAGAGTACGTGAACCAAAAGCCAAAAAAGACCTCTCGGCTTGAACATTTTTCCAAAAAACGAACAAAACGAGCACTTGCATGGGACTCGCCTATGCTATTCTAGAAATACGAACGTTTGCAAAGGACATAATCCGAAACTTCTTAAAATTTTCTATAAAGGTGAGTAAAATATTTCTCAGAAAAGTTAGGAAATCTTTTGTCGTTAATAGTGCCAGATTTTATAATGTATTGCCAGCCAATATTACTAATCTTGGCGAAAAGGCATCATCAAAAAGCACCTCACCGAGAGAGCCTACTATAGTATAAAGGGTTATCTCACAGATCACAATTTTTGGAATGACATCGCATGAATCAGCTGTCTTTTTCTTGTGTACCTATTATTTTATTTTTATGACTATCTTAAGTGCAATGTAATGTGCCTATGAAAAATTAATGAATGAAACTGAAACTGAGTGATATAATGATATTACACTTCGCGATAGATAATGCTTCAAAGGTGTAATTTTTTTTACCCCCGACGCAAAAAGAGAGGTGTGTTTGTAAGTTTAACGTGTCTGTCTGTGTATCTGTCTGTGGTATCGTAGCTCCCAAACGGATGAACCGATTTTCGTTTAGTTTTTTTTGTGTCATAGACAATTTCCCGAGTGTTCTTAGCCATGTTTCATGAAAATCCGTCAGGGGGGTTTCTTAATTTTTAATTTGTTCTTATATACAGTCCAATCTCCCTACCACCATCAAGTATCTTAAATGCTATATATATATAAAAGATTATAAATACATAAATAACGAATGTGATGGCTATAAATATTTACGAGTTTTAACTGAAGCTTGGCTCTTGCCATGAAGAAGATATATTTTATATCCTACTAATATCTTAATATCCTACTAATTGACGTCGTGAACGTTAGTGAACGAAAGTCTTCGTTTCAAGTCTGGCCAAAATAGTATTTTTGTCAGTATGTCCGTACTCCTCTACAGGTCGTATTTTACAACCGATCAGTACGAAACTTGGTGTACAGATTTAACGATTTTATAGAGTCAAAACGGGATATTTGGGTAGATAGGTACCATGTTTTTGGTAATTCCTGTTTGTTCCTTCAAATTTCTGTGAGTTTCATTTTGAAATATTTTATAAATAGTCGTAATTTTATCCATTCCTCCCCCATCTCCGAAGATTGCAGAGCGATCCATCTGAAATGTACCTACCTATGTAGCGTTTGTGGATAGGTATGGATCTATATACTTTTTTGTTACCTTCTTCTAAAGTCTTGATCTGTTCAGTAGTTTTGGAGATCCTATCTCCAAAACTACTGAACAGATCAATATGAAATTTAGGATACACTTAGAACGTAGCCTAAATTAAACAATAGGCCGAAATATACCGAAAATACGCAAGGAAAGCCGCGAGCAGAAGCTAGTATTTTATATATAAGGAATTTAGCTAAAAGGAATGCTTTACAGTTACACAATATAATATAGACCTTATACAGTAATATGCACTTAGACGTTTTACTTGATTAAACTTCACAATCAAACATGAAACATGATAATATTTATGATATAAATAGACAGCATTAGCGATTACATTCGAATATGATTTTTCACATTCTGTGAGCAATGAGCAGAATGAGAATTTATTTGATATATTTCCGACTTGCACAGAGATGCAGAGTGGTACTCTGAGAGCTTTGAACCGTGAAGCTTAACGCTCGCGTGTTACAATGGTGCTAGAAATGTATTTTTAAACCGGCGTACACAAAGGAAAAATTTTGTTTGTAGTACTAGTTAGTATTAGTAATACAAACTGGGAATACGAAATAAAGAGTAATTTTACGGAGGTTATAAACCAATGACATTTTATGGTTAAAATGTCTTATTTATAAGCTAATAGTTTGCTGCTGAAAAACAATATACACCTAATTTGGATTAAATGTACGCCAATTTTCACCTTTATCTGATCAGTAGTTTTGGAGATCTTAGGTAACAAAATAACATTCCCATTTCACAACTTTCGCCTTCATAATATTAATAGGTAAATAAGACTGTTAAAAAATATGTACTCGGTACAGTATATTGTACGTTGGTACCTCAATGGGTGCTACGGAACTCTTCGTGTGCGAGACAGACTCGAAAGCGAAGTTGCCAATGAATTGCGTGTAGACTGCAGCCGATGCAATATTCGTCATAACAACTATAACACTTTCCATTCTATCGAGAGGATTACTCAACGCTGGCGTTCCCGGAACTGTACTGTGATTAGTATAACATTAAGTGTAGCGTATTTGCCTGTACAATTGAGGAAATAAACCTCTGAAACTGCCGAAATTACTAGTAATTTTCTCTCATTCTACAAGTTAGATATGTTCTTCTCGGAATCGATTTTATCTCGTTGCCAGACAGACTGTGTTATTCTGCACTAAAATCGGATCTGGAATCCAAGAATTTTTGGAAAACAAAGGTATGACTTGGTCGAATAAATGTTGGTGGACAATATTTTACGACAATGGTTTCATTGGAGCAAATAGCAGAAGTTCGAAACAATTTTTGGTTTTCACAGATTATGAAAGTACTTCTTTTTCGATGCGCGAGTTTTCATTTATTTCCTTGTTTCGATTATTTTCGTTTATTTCCTTGTCTGTTATCTTTATAAGTTTTTGATACTTTTGCAAACAAACATTTCTTTGGATACAAATAATGTCTTGGATTCCAGATCAGAGTATTATTTCTACCATATTGGTCCACTTCTAGACGCAGGCCTCCCCCTGATAAGCGCCTTATTGGCTTTTATCGCATGGGGGGGGGGTAATGCCCATATCCCCACGCTGGGCATGCGGGTTGGGGATCGCAGTTCGGTGGTAGAATTGTTCTACAGGAGGCGCTGCTATCCCACCCCCGGTAGATATCCCTTAGTCGCCTCTTACGACACCCGCGGGAAGATTTGGGGTGGTGCTTATTCTAAGCTTTTCTACGGTTTGATTCCCGATGTTTGAAAATAGTGGATTATTAAAAGCTACGTTATTCGAGTTATCTTATACGGAAGGGAACCGCTCTAGCGATAATGATTTGATAAATCCGTGGCTTATTGAATGAAAGTTTTTAAACCACCGACCAAAAAGACTGGTGTTATGAGTTTGACGAGTGTATCGGTGTGTCTGTCTGTGGCATCGACGAACCAAAAGGATAAACCGATTTGGAGTCGTTCAAATGTTAGTTAAATAGTTCAACCTTGAAAGTAAAATTTTCGTCGGTGGTTTTCGAATATTTATAACACGACCATGAAACGTTTTATAAAACGATGACGTTGATTAACTATGCGATAGTCAAACAGCTCGCAGGTTGTTTACAAATGTTTTATGCAGGAAGGTCGAAACCTTAGTGTATCGATGCATTAAGGGGTGTTCCGCGACCTTCACCGCGTGGACTGTGTGCACAGCGATTAGCCGCTGACAAGGCCTTAACATAATACTTATTGGCTGCATTTAGATGAGCACTTGGAATCGAGAAATGCTGCTTTTGCCCTGATTGTGGCGTGACCAGCGCAGTAACTAGATTTTCCTGATGACTTTACATGCTTTAGCAGAATTACGTTGTGATTTCTTTGTTTACTAAGAGACTCATTTAAATACCTACCTAGTTCTTGGACAAGCTAAATTAACGGAATAAATGTGTACAGTGAGCTATTAGTAAAATTTTACACTTTTATTTGTAAACATCTTCATATTTAGATAACAGTAGAGAAAAGTTCTCCGGCTCTACTCATTATTTGATACATCTATAAATATGTACATATGGTCAGTTAGAAAACTGAAGGGTTTGATTAAAGGTAGCCAATCTTGCAAGCCGCTGTCGGTTGTTGCGATTTTATTTGTGAAATAGCGGATACCCGCGGCTCCGCACTTCCTGAATAAAGAGTAGGCATGTCCTGCTCCAGGATACGATCTCTTAGCCAAATTTCATTAAGATCATAATCCGGTACGATTTAACAGTTTGCAATAGCAAGAAAAAAACTAAGATCCGTTCAGTTGTTACGACGTGAAGAGGTAACCAATAACAGACACACAGAGAGCGGAGTTACTTTCGCATGTATAATATTTAATTTATGAATCATTGTTTTATTTATGCACGTTCAGTATTGTCGTATGATATAAAATAACATAACGTAAAATAACAAACATTGAGCTACTCGGTCAAATGAACCCATAAACATTGCAGTTATTCAAAATAGATAGTTGTATTTTCTGTTCACCACTTTTACCTCGAAATTAGATGGAAAATACAAATTTTCAGCTGCTTTAATTATTCTGATTGCTCCAAACTATTACATGGATTGATTATTTAACTAATGGCTTGTATTCCGAATACGGACATCAAATACTGAATCCTACTAATATTATAAAGCCGAAAGTTTGTGAAATGTGAATTTTTGTTACTTTATGATCTCCAAAACTACTGAACAGGTCATGGTGAAGTGTGGCGTACATTTATAGCACAGCCTAGTGATGTGCCGAGTCGCTGTTTTGGTGAATCGAGTCGACTCGAGTCGGTTTGAACGGTATTCGAATCCTGACTCGATTCCCGTATTAGAGCCAAGTACTCGAGTTCTATTTTTTGGTATTCGAATGTTGACTCGAATTTCTAGACTCGAGTCCAAGACTCGGGTCCTGGACTCGAGTCCACGGCCGTGCACCGCTTAGCATCCGCGTGGTAGTCTTTCATATGATAAATAGGAGATACAGCTCGCACGCCACCGCCTCCACCACGCCTCCGGCGTCTGTGTGTGGAACTGTGAAGGCCTTAAAAGTTGCAGGTTCAAACTTGTATCAAAAGGCGTTACTTCATTGCTTAGGTAAAAATAGATCGAGTATGAACGAGTCAACCTAACTCGAATACAAAAGACTCGAGTCAGTTGGACTCGCATAATACTCGTATGACTCGAGTACCGGAATCGAGTCCGGCGTACTCGAATCATATTAAATTGGTATTCGAGTAGGCGAGTCCTAAGCAGGAATCGAGTCTGACTCGAGTCAAGCCGTACTCGACACATCACTAGCACAGCCTAACTTAGATAATAGGCTACTTATTATATCGAAAATACGCGTGCGAAGCCGCGGGCAGAAGCTAGTCATTAATAATAAAATAGACGAAAACATAATTTTCTGTGGTTGACTATTAGTGAATTAATCATTTTGCAATATTCGTCCGCGCTAAAACTGCTGTTGGAATGTATTTTGTATCGAAATGATTTTTACTTCAGGGGAGACTGGGTAAAGTTGAAATAATTTTTAAGCCAGTTTTGTGGTCCTTGTCCACGTTGATCAAATAAAATAATAAGTGGATTCACTCCTAGATATATTCGTAAGTTTACAGCGGAGAAAATGGTATAAGTGATGCACTCGCGAATAAATCTGAATTATCAGCAGATCGAATAAATCAGCAAAGGCCCAGTGAGCGACGGTTTGCCTGAAAGTTGCGGAGGTCGATGCGCTACGTGGTAAAATATTTGCACGATGTTCAGAAATCAGTTCCTGCATTTATCTTATTATTAGCCTGTATCTTCCCGCTACAGGGCAAAGCCTGCGGGTGGGTAATAATTTTTTTACAATAGAAATAAGATGATCTAGCTATTCTTACTCAGAGCCTGGATGATGTTCTGTGAAATGCACAACACTATATTTATAATTAAAATATTATTTTTGTTAGCAATGCAAACCAAAGTAAATAGAAACTGTAGAAAAGGAAATACGCCTCTCTAGTAAACACGGTGGATTCAATCGTATTTTTTTCAAAAAATACGAAATATTCTATCTTTTTCTTGATGCGGGATCGGTTGACTAAACAAAAATAATAAAATTAATGATTTAGTCAACTCATCCCAGTGGGATAAGTTGGAACGGCCTCAGTTTACTAAGGAGCCGTATTTTTTATGCACGTTCTATATTTAATTTAACATTAAATTATTCATTAACAACTTTAATTAAACATTAAATTATTAATTAGTATTTGATTTGTATAAGACTCTGATGATTATTAGTGAAAGTCAACATTATGTATGGGTGGTATAAACATCCGTTGAGCAAATATTGCGCTACAATATAAAGGTAAAAATTTTGCTTAATTTTAAAACATCGCTTATATGAAAAAAATATTAGTACTGAATAACAGATTTTTGATAACTTGCTTGTCTCAGGAAATTCATTCGAAATCAATAAAATCGTTATTTTTATTAATTTACTATGCAAGTTAAATTCAACCATCAAAGTGAAAGGAAACTGCCCTATCAAATGATGGTTATTTTTATTGCAATGAAGATCGAAACAATAGACCTGATGTAATGAACTGATTCATTGTGTAGAGAAAGTAATAATTAATATTGGTTTGAGTGTAGGTTTTAGAGACTGATGTCCTGTTTTGTTGGGTCAGTCTCGCTCCTTCCTTTGTAGTCTGTCTGCATTTACGTTGCTTGGGCAGGATCGACCCTCTGTCTATTTTATGCTGACTTTACTTTGTTCAGAAAGATTTTGAAGAGCGATTTGTGATCGTCTAGTCTAGTGGTTAGGATCCTACGTTGTGACTCCTAATTTGCTTTATTAGCTAACTAGCTGACCCGCCCGCGATTTCATTCGCATGGACTTTAGCAATACCCCAAGAAATGTAAATGTAAACTATCAACGCCAAAGGTCTTTCAGTTGAGCTACCTGTAGACTGTTTGCGACAGTCTGCAGTTAGCTCAATTGTTTCAATTGTAAATACTAGTATAATTTTTTTTGTGAATAGAAAACATTCTTTACGATTTTAAAGTTATTATGAGAAAACCTATGAATCCCACTTCATCCGTCTAACGATTACGAACCCTTTTCAGTTAAAAAGGGTTTAAACCTTAGAATACGAATTTACAAAATCCGTTCTTAGCGAGGGCCTTTATTTTAAAAGGAACTCCTACAAATGGTAGCCATGTAGCTCTGGTAGCAGAGATCTCTGGATGAGTCACCCAGTTTTCTCTTTTATAAATATAGATGGATGACATTAAATTTATCTTGTTGATGAAAAAGCATTATGCCATAAAAAAGAGTGCCACCAAACGAATCGTTAGAGGTAGAAAAGAAACCCTCACCGGGAAGTTATAACAAAATTTACCCAAAGGCTAGTTAGCCCAAAAATTCAAACATACATACGTACGAATAGTTTGCTTTATCCCGTGTATATTACATGTTCCGGGGATATTGTTTACCTCCCTACCTTTCGTTAAGATCCGTTCAGCCGACAGAATTACTTTCGCTTTTATAATATTAGTAAGGATTAGTAAAAATTCGTTTATTGTACCTACATAATCCAGCTTTAGAAGGACTTTCATATATCTGGTGTACAAATAAAAAAATATATAAAAAAAAAGTGTGCTAACTACGCATTGGGCATATTTATACAGTCGTGAGCAAAAAATCGACTCGGGCGTCGAGTCTCTTAGATACAGTAAGAAATTTCAAAAATAAATAAAATATTTAATGTTTTCAGAGTTTTTTTTATTGATAATGGTTAAGCGTTTGCCCACCAATTCACTTAAAGTAAGTGAAGATGTGGCCTAAGATGGAGCACGCTTTCCAAGAAGGAACTTATTTACCCTTGATTTGAAGACTCTAAGATTGTATGCACTCTAGCGCGTCTAGTTGTAAAGCGAATGTGAAATTATAAGAATTAAGCGCTTCACACACAGCAGGTATAATGTATATTAATGTACATTACATCCAGGGATGTATAGCTTTAAATTATCTTAATCTATCACACACACAACAGGTAATGTAATATAATAATTGGCATACGTCCCGATTGACACACTCTCCAGCTGCTAAAGTGTTATAAAGGGTGTTCTTATTTTTAATGTTATAATACTATGGACCCGTCGAGTTACTTACTATTAGATCTACTAGATAGTTCAACAGAAGATGATTCGGATTTTGATTTTGACGCGCGTATTGCCACATGTGCCAAAAACAGAACGAGTCTTTGTAATCACGTGGATCCACTTTCCATAAGCATGGATACTTACGCACGCTTTTTATTAAATGTTCCATGATTTTACGACACGTCCGCTCTTCGAAGGCTCTGGATGGGAACAGGCAACTGTCAACAGACTGATTGACTGAGTGACTGAAACAGACTGTACTGTGTGTGTCTCTGTCTATCACAGAAACTTTTTGAACATCCTTTTCGAAGAGAGATATACGGAAATGTATTGAGATGTATTGAGATGTATGTATCGAAATATAAATGTATATTTTCGTATCGCTCTGTATTTTAAGATTCGAAGATGTAAAAATAAATAATAATAATAATAAAAAGCTTTATTGCAGGAAAGATTAGTCTAAGGTAGGTACAAGAAGTTCTTATAGACTAGATTTATAGACTGACTATCCTATCCTGCAATTGGCGGTCTTATGCCTTGCAGAGATTTCTTCCAGACGACCATAATTGAAGGAACCCTGTATCTTAGGCTACCTATGAGTTAGCTAGTTGTAGCTAACTGTATGTAGTAGTTGGATTAGGCCACTGTCAGTGAGTCGGACAGCTCTGGTTGCTCACTGTCCCCCGAACTAGTTGGTACTGTATCTCAGGGGCCAGTAAACGCCCACCTGCGCCAGCCTCTCTGCCAGTTAGCCCAACCCAATTTTACATGATCGATTCGGCTGTTATACAAAACTAAGATTAAGCAGCGAAACCATGGCATATATAGGAGAAAATAGAGAAGAAATGTAAAAAGAAAAAAAAAAGAAAAAAGTATACAAGAATAGTCAAAGTGGTGGCATACAAACAATAAGAACCACATTGGCATTATGGCACATAAACAAATAAAAAAATAAAAGATTCGTCGCAAAGAATGTACACGCATAGAGTCAATTTAAATAGGTTTTAATAATATAAATCATTGTAAATACAAGTATGATAGGTATAAGTTATGATAGGTAGTAGTAATTCATTGGCAATAGGTGCAAGTCTGTTTATTGGGACCAGTTGAGCTACCCGCAGACTGATTGCAACAGAGTGCAGTAAGCTCAATTGTTTCAATTGTAATTACTAGTTCTAATTTGTTTCTATTATTTGATTGTGATTTTCTTCGTGAAAAAAAGGAGACTTCGTTATAGAGAGTAGCTTAGTAGTTGTTCAGTGTCGCTGTAGTTAAGTTGCAGTAACCAGTCCGTTATTATATTTTTAGCCTTAAATCTCGTCATTTGATGTATGGAAAGGTCCTTATTGATCCTGTTATACAGGCGCGATGAAATTATTTCATAAAAACGGCTGTAAAATGTGGTTCTGTGTTTCGCTATCTCACATATTTTATGTGTCCTTCGTTTTGGTTTTGCAACTGAAGGGGTGAAAGAGATAGAGGAGTGCATGCGCAACACAGTTTGGAGTACGAATAATTGCCGCACTGTGAGAAACTTACAGTCCTTATATAGACTTGTTGTGGGGTATCTATATGGTTTCTTCAGCATCACCTTCAATACTGCGCGCTGTGATTTCTCTAACTGAAGCATTTTAGTCTTCGTCGAGCCTCCCCAGACTGAAATGCAATATCTAGTGATGGACTCGCCAAGCGCTGAGTATACTAGCCTCAATGTCTTAAGGTTTGCTGAAGACCGAAGATTCTTAAATATAAATATGAGTTTTCTCATCCGGGTGGTTAAGTTATCAATTTGTGCATGCCAATTTAGGAGTTGATCGATATAGACGCCTAGATATTTGATAACATCAGTTTTTTGCAGGCTAGGACAATCCAACCCCCATAACAGGGGCGTTGGCGACAGAGTCGGGGGACTCTGTCGCCGACAGCAGAATGCCCCGGGGTGGCGCCCGTGTGTATGTTCTCGTGCGCCACTGAGAGGGTGCAATGTGAGATTTCAGCTCCATCGCACTGAGGAGGGGCCCGCATTCAGTTGTGGGCTATCGCCGTCGGGGCTGGGGAAGAGTGCTTGCGCGTTCCCGTGGCCCCGGCACAAAGTGTGAGAAGAACACACGTGGTGGTTTTAGTCAGTATACGGAGTCTGACATAATCTTTGGGTCCCCCCGGATCCGGAGATATCCATAAAGGATTTCCCCACGTTAAAAAAAAAAAAAAAAAAAAAAGAGCAATTATGAGAAGGGTTGTAACACCTATGCCCTTTGATGCCGAAAGCTGATCTGTGCGGTTGGGTGGATGAGGCTATTGAGAAGGTGATAAATTTGGATTTGTCTACATTAAGTGTTAAAAGGTTTCTATCGAGCCATGTCATGACCGTTGTCATTGCCCTCTCAGACAGGTTTTGTACTTCTGCCCAGCTATTTCCATGTATGAGCAAGGCGGTATCATCGGCATAGCAAAATATTTGACAGTTTGTTAGGGTCAGCTGGCAGAGTTCGTTTAGATATATTTGAAAAAGTGTAGGACCTAAGATGCTACCTTGAGGTACGCCATATTCTAGATCAGCCTCCTCACTCGCGAACTCCCCAATTTTAACAGCCTGTGTTCGTCCTGTCAGATAACTGTTGAAAACATCAAGGGCTAACCCTCTAATTCCCATACGTTCCATCTTATCTAACAACAATGGGACAGAGACAGTGTCGAAGGCTTTCGAGAGGTCTAAGAAAATTGCAAGACAGTGTTTTCTGTCATCGAGGTGTTTGACGGCTTGATTTATAAAGCTACCTACAGCGTCCTCCGTAGATACTCCCTTCCGAAAACCGAATTGATTGCTAGCGATAATTTTGTTCTGTTCTAGGTAATAAGTAAGTCTTCTGTTTAGGAGTTTTTCTGCAATTTTTGAGAGACAGGTTAGAATGGAAATAGGCCTGTAATTGCTAACACTGACCCTGTTCCCCGTCTTGTAAATCGGATGAACTATGGCCTTTTTAAAGGCATCTGGAAATGTTCCTTTTATCATCGCACGATTACAGATATGGGTGATTATAGGGCTTAGATAATGCCGAGCAGATTTGAGTATGAGTGCTGGAATGCCATCCCATCCAACTGCACAGTCACTGCGGAGAGACTGTATGATACTTTCAACTTCAGTCTCATCCGTTGGGAACAAAGCAAAAGAATTAATGGGTGATGTGTTGTTCGAAGAGTTTTCAGAGTTAAGAGGCCTGGTGATTTTTTCGGCTAGTGTACGACCAATGTTACTAAAATAACTATTTACAGCGTTTACGGCTCTCATGGGGTCATGTGCTATTTTTAATAAGTCAAGGGGTGGTGCTCGGGTGTTTTGAGTATGGATAATAGTTTTGATAACTTTCCATGTTTGTTTCGGATTATTTTGAGCCCTAGAGAATTCATTTTCTTCATATTCGCGCTTTAGTCGTTTAAGAAGATTATTGAGAAAGTTCCTATATCTTGAATACGTAGACTGTATTGTTTTCTTGTCTGGGAACATCTTTGCCTTCTTGTGGAGCTTGTCGCGGTGTCGAATGCAGCGAAGTAAGCCTAGAGTGATCCATGGCTTCAGAACTTTCTTTTTCCTAGACACACACACGGTTTTTGTTTGTTTTTTTAGAAGTGTTTTTATAGTGCTTACAAACTCATTTGCTGCTTCGTTAGCACATGTTAGAAACATAATATTAGAGAAGTCAGTAATCTGAATTTCTTTTATAAGTGCTTGGTAATTAATTTTGGAATGCATAGAGCTTGGATTGTTTCTGTTAATTGCTTTATTAAGACAGAGTAAAATAGGAAGATGGTCAGTAATATAAGTGTCTATGACTAAGGTAACTGAGTTGCGGGTACTTTTAAGGAAGAAATGGTCGAGGCAGTTTTCAAGTCTAGTGGGCATTAGATGTGTGTATGTAGGGAGAAGTCCATGCGAGGCGGTTAGATCCAGAAAGTCATTTTTGTTGCAATCATTACTACTACTTTTAATATCGACGTTGATATCGCCAGTTACAATAATATTCATGAATCCAGAAAGCGATGAAAGAACGTTATTTAGACTCGTGAAAAAATTGTCTAAGTTTTTAAAACATGGCGGTCTATAAATTGCAACGAGAGCAGTAAAATGACCAATTCGACATACGATGCAATTTCCGTCACTAAACAATGGTTCACTGATTGTACACGCAATATTCTCCTTTACATACAATGCTACACCGTCGTTTTGGTTGAATGTTTTGTTAGTGCGGTGAGATACAAAGTTGGGAATAACAGGGAGATTGTCAACTTTACGCAACCAGCACTCAGAGAGTACTATTATATCATATTCTAGTCGAGTAGATGTTAGTAGAGCTAATAGTCCTGAAAAGTTGCAGTTAATACTGCGAATATTCATGTGGAGTATTTTGAGAGAGTTATTGTAACCACTCAAATACGAGGTACAATCATCTGGGCAACAACTATATGCGTGCGGTATCCCGACTGCATCAATATCATTACAAATGTCTACAATATCATTCATCATGTGTATGAATCGAACATGGCATCCCTATGCAAACAACGTGCATGAAGGGATTGCATAGAACTGTAATTGAAAGGATTGTTGAAATTGAATGCAGTCGGGGGTGCCTCACGTTGTTTTGCCAGATTTGTGTCATTTTGATTGTCTTATTAATAGATTGTGTATTAGTATTTTGTGCATGCGTAGGTGTATATAAGTGAGTATAAATAAAATAGTAAGTGTACACTGTACAATTATGGTAGTTTTTCAAATTAAGCGTTACATTCTTTGCGATCAGTTGGACCATATAAATCTTAACGAATTGACAATATTTAATACTAAAATTAAAGTGTTTCTGGGTAACTAAATCCAGGAGTATTTGGGCGCATAATGTGCAAGATAGTCATGATTGACGACGAATATCATTTAGCACTTGCTCGTTCTTGACGTGGATTGCTTTTGATTGGTCGTCTTTCTGAATTAGTATTCGGCCGTGTGATGACCAACAGTACTTGAAATTGTATTCCTTGGTAAATTCCCTCGCAAGAAAGAAAAGTTTTCTAGATGATCCGGGTAGGTATTCGGTGACATAGACCGGGGTGACTTTTTTTTGAAGTCCAAGGTGCTTGGAGTTAATTTTTTCCTGTGACTGTCGACTTTTATTGAATACCTTGGCGGCAGCAAGAATATCTAATTTCATCGAGACGCTTGTGAACTCGGAGATAATTGGTCTGACTGTACCTAGCTTCCCTGGAAGCCTATAGGTATCTCTAATATCTGCCAAATTCATGGGAATACTGAGAAGTTCGCCCAGTTTGAGTACGGTTGACTTGAGGTCATCCGAGGTCTCTCCGGATCTTTGGGGGAGATTTTTAATCTCAATGGCCGAAGGGCGCGATGAACGCTCCATATCTAGGATTTTATTTTCGAGTTCTAGGACTCTGTTAGAGTAATCCGTGTTCTCCTTCTGCAGATTTTCAATTTGCTGCTTCGTATCTTCAAAATTGGTGTGGACGACCTCGATTTTCCTGTCCAGTTCTAAATTGGATTTTTGAATCTGGCTATTTTGCTGTTTTACTTCATTGATATCAGTAATTATTTGGTTCAAAATAGACGACTGGCTATCTTTCGAAGTTTTAATTTCATTGACGTCTGAGATCAGCGTTTTTAGAATCGATGATTGCTCCTTTTGAATAGATAAGAGCAAATTTTTTAAATCAGTGATTTCGTTATTACTGTCATGCTCGATCTCTGGTGGGCTACGGCGTAAACGTTTATAGCGATTATTCTTGTCTAGATCCTCGTTATGCAGCAGCGAAGGCAAGTTAGTTTCAGATTGCGTATGATCCGATTGAATGCCACTATTAGCGCATGTGGGCGTTGAAGGCGATCTCAGCATTTTCGAGGCGGAGCTTAGTAATAGATGAGTAGGAAAGGTGATTAGCAAATCGTGAGAAAGTAGAATGCGTATTATTTTGTGATGCAGTTTTGGTGCGTAGCAATTAGCTTGTAGATAGTAGAGTAAGACTCACTAGACTGGTTTCATAGCAATCCACTCGTAGCATATTGAGGCGTGTAGGCGCGTAGCAAGGTGAAAGTGTGACTCACCGCGCGCACCTGCTACGGGCTTCGTAGCAAGTGTCTCGTAGCACTCGTAGCCGTCGTTGTAGCAATCGATGCCTAATTTTGCGGCCGGTCGTACTATCTGGCTTGGTGTAGCGGTTCAGTAGTTCGAGGCACGACGAGCGTCTGCGCAATGGAGGTGGGTTCGAATCCAGCCGGGTGAGGGCTCACCCAATGGTCTTTGAGATAATTCTTCACCTTCGTGTGGGAATTGATCTAGTGCGTGTTGTCTCGCTCCTGGGCCTCCCACTAGGCGTGGCTTAGTAATCCAAATATCGTAGGAGCAAGCAGGAATTTCTCTACGGCAGCTTAACCAATCTCAAAATTCGATTTCAAAATTTAAAGAGCCGCACAACACAGGTCCGCGCTTTACAAGTGTTACGAGCCGACGCCAAATATACATTATAGCTGTCGTGTGTGGTCTCCTGACGATTTCTATGGAAAGATGTAATGGGATGTATCGTGCTATAATGTACATCTTTACATTATAGCTGCTGTGTGTGAAGCCCTTTAAGTATAAACTTTAAAAATTTGACTTTCAAATGTTTATCTTTGTTTAAGCATCGGTTGGGCCATTTTTGAGATTTTTGAGAGCCATTTTTGAGTTTTTTTTTCGCATTTACTCTAAATGACATAAACTGCATTCAATACAGGTACCACGTGAGCGAAGTTGCAGCTAGTATTTATTATAATGATTATCCACAACCGGTTATACACCTACTGCTGAGTGTAGGTTACGTGTCGCTCCCTACGGTCTTGTGCTACTCCACTATCCGTTGACGCCTCGACGTTAAACTATTTCTGAAAATACATCGTGAAGGTTCGTCTTAAAAGGAGCGTCTCTGGATGTCACGTTGTCTAGCAACCGGTTTCTCGTACGCTAATCAAGAAATCAGTGTGTTAAATCAAGGTTATAAGGCTGAAACACTGTTGAAAACCACGCTCCGATACAGACTCTATTTATTGATAGTAGAGTCGATATTCTTGCATATCAGCGGTTTACACCAATGTGGGTTGCCAGTTGTTGGATGCCAAATTGTTATTGTTGCCTCAGGGCAATAATATTGATGGCCTTTGCATATGATCTTCCAATCGACCTTTAACTAAATGTTTAAAATAGTGTACTTGGCACAAACTGACGTTAAACAGTTATTTGATAAAAAAAAATCTTGTTTTTTTTAAATAATTTAATAAATAGTGCTCGACAATCCACACAGCATCATCTAGCCTCAAGCTAAGCAGAGCTTATGTTATGGATACTAGATGACTGATATATAAAACAATACTTTACATAGATAAATATTTGTTATTATTCAAATTAAATACCCATAAAACCCGAAAAAAATATTTGTAGATCGTACAAACATTTGTTCCAAGGCGGGAATCGAACCCGCAACCTCCTGCGTCGCAGGCGGACATTTACTTATCTAGTACCCATGACGAAAGCTCTGCTAAGCTTGGGGCTAGATAAGACTGTGTGAAATGTCCAGCATTATTTATTGATCACTAGCTGACCTGGCGAACTTCGCCCCGCTCTCAACTTTTAAAACTTCTCTGAACTTACACAAACATTTCAAGACCAAAATTAGCGAAATCGGTCCAGCTATTCTCGAGTTTTAGCGAGACTAACGAACAGCAATTGATTTTTATAAATAAGAGAATTTTATATATAAGACAAGAAGATTAAGAGAGGATCAACGAAAGAGCAAGACTGTCACTCTACAAATTAATTGTACTAGTTGCGTGCGCCGAGCGAAATGCTGACAATAACAACAGTTCTAGTTTAATGTGATAAAGACCTTGTAATCAATCAAGACACATTTGCCGCACGTACATTGTTTAGATTTTCGCATGATTATAGTATTACTTGTTTCGGTAATAATGATGCAGTTATTATTTGTTATTGCTGCTAGCTATCTGCACGCGTCAATATTTATCAGATATTTGATCGGAGTGAGCGAAGCAAACGAACATCTCAGCGCAAGCTTGGGTAAATTGGCTGTATGGTAAAATAGTCACTTCGAGCATAACTGTTCAACTGTTGATTAGATGGCTCTTCCCATCTCGTAACTAGTTTAAAACAACTGAAGAAATTTTTTATACGTTTCGTCGCGTTTGGAAACCTTTTCAAGAAATAGTGTATTTGAGAAGTCACCTAGAAAGATAGCCATTTTTTTTTCTATCGTGTCTAGTGTTTAAAAAATATTAAGAGGTAACCAGAACGCCATACATACATTGACATACTCGTACATTGCCCCCCTAAAGATTTCTTTATAACGAATTAATATAAGTGTTACCAAGACAAAATTAAAAATTTTAAAAACCCGCCGACGTTTATTGGCTGAACAGACTTTCATAAAACATGGCTAAGAACCCTCGGGATAAAATTATCTAAAACACAAAAAAAACTAAACGAAAATCGGTTCATCCGTTTGGGAGCTACGATACCACAGACAGATACACAGGTAAACAGACAGACGCGTTAAACTTTAAATATCTCATCGACTCCTTTTGGGTCGGGGGTTAAAAGATATCACATTATAATAAAATAAATCAAACGCAATTTAAACAAGATCCGTCAAGAGCGAGTGTAACTCGCGCGCCGAGTGTTTCGAACGTTTGTCAAAAACAATATTTAATGCTGATTTCTTAAGAAAATGACTCCAAATGAATTATTAAAACAACTACTTCATTATTATATACATATTTCCAGTAAACAATCGTCATTTTTATAGGATTTAATACACACATTGTAAGGCGTTTTACGAAGTAATTGCAACAATGATAATATTAAGGCAAAAGAATTTTAACCATAATACTTCAACATCCTTTTCAATATAAGCTCAAAATAGCTTCCACCAACTTCAATCGGAGGCGATGATAGCTGGGCTGGACATACGAATTACGATTTTCGACAACTTTTGTTTTGCGGGTTTAATGGTTCATTTCTCATTGAAATAAAGTCTAAATTGAATTGCAGCTAAGCCAAAAGATTCATTGATAATTCATTGACAGACCTACCAATTGAGTAGAATGGGTGATTATATCTCTGGCAGCTAGATAGATAGGTACTACTCAACATGTCAGGCACGGAAGGCATTGGTCGAGTTCATATATGTTAAGTAAGTAGGTATATGAGATTTTATAATGCTGGACAATTCACATAGCATGATCTGGCCCCAAGCTAAGCAGAATAAACAATCAATACTGAAAAATTCTCAGGGGAGGCCTATTTCCAGCTGTGGACTAATATAGACTGATAATGAATTTACACAGCATCACCAAGCCCGAAGCTAAGCAGAGCTTGTGTTATGGATACCTAATAGATAACTGATTTACTTATTCACGCACACTCACTCACTCACTCACACACACACCCTCCCACACGCACTGTGTGAGTGACACACAAACAAACACACTTTCCCCAACAGAGACTGGCTGATTAAGAATCTTAACATAAAATATTTAATTTGTTTGTAAATTTTTGGTTTATTTTCCTTTTGTTTTTTATATTCAAATTTTCTCAAAACTAAATTGTAATACTTAAATGTAGATAAATAAGTGGCTTTATTTGAGTTTTTTGATTTTGGAATTTTTCTATCCACATTAAATTCGGAGGAGGGCGTTGTCGTCTGCGACACAGTTTTTTAAACTTCTGCAGATGACATCGTTTTTCATGTTATATAACTATGTAACCAATATTTTTGTTCCATATTAAACGATTTATTATTTACTTCGTTTGGTGCCCGTGGTCTTAACGCGCTGGTCGGACTAAGTGCAATTTTGTTTGGCCCATAGTTCTACCTGTAGGACTACAGGCTATCATTAGAACTACAGGCAAATTTAAATTATTCGCAGGTAGAGTTTGAGGTTCTTTCTCTATGAGAACAAACCGATCGGTTTGTTCTCATAGAGAAAGAACCTCAAAAAGAAAGATAGATTCTCAAAAGGACAGATACTTAAAAGGACGGATTCTATAAGATACTAAATGACAGGTTCTAAAATAAAACGTCAAGTGAGAGTCGCACTCGCGCACTAAGGGTTCCGTTTAATTGTAAGACCTTGTTTCTTGCCAAATATTATCATTCTAGATCAACATGAAGTAGGTATCCTGTATATTTTGGTCGAGGGAGAGAATCAAAACTTATTTATTTTGGTTAAGTAATAAACTACAAATTTACGGTTTTCAGATTTTTCTCGTTATTTGTGCTATATGACCTTGTTTTTTCCTAAATTGTATGATTCTGTAAACGAACTCCTCTTTACCCTATAGGTTTTGATCTATAGCAAGAATTAAACGTATTTTTTTGGTGAAAAAACTACAAATTTACAGTTTTAGGATATTTTCCTTTACTTGTGCTATAAGACCTTAATTCTTGCCAAGTTTTATGATTTTACGTCAGTCAGAAGTACCCTATAGGTTTTGGTCCATGGCGAGAATCAAAAGTATTTTTTTTTCGTGAATAAACTACAAATTTACTGTTTTCGGATTTTTTCCTTCATTTGTACTATAAGATATTGCTTCTTGCCAAATTTCATAATTCTAGGTATACGGGAAGTACCCTATAGGTTTTGGTCCATGGCGAGCATTAAAAGTATTTTTCCCTTTACTCGTGCTATATGACCTTGCTGCTCACCGAATTTCATGATTCTAGGTGTACGGGAAATACCCTATAGGTCTTGGGTGAATGTGATTCCCTTGGAAATTTCAAAATTTTCGGACATTAACGGCTGTAACTTTTGAGTGCGTTCACTTAGAAGTTTAATTTATATCACGGCTTCAAGGGGTTATGGACTTGAGTATTTGATGTTAATTTCAACTCGATACCTCCACGTGTTCCTGAGAAAAGAAGATTGACAGACAGACAGACAGACAGACGGACAACAAAGTGATCCTAAATGGGTTCCTTTTGAGGTACGGAACCCTAACAATGACTTTAAATGTTTAATAAGGAACCACTCATATAAAACCTTAAAGGAGCGGTTTGACTTTACTTCATTGTTATTGCCAATATAGGTTAATACATTGACATTATTTTAACTGACAATGTTTAGCGTAACAAAGAAGTCAAGTAAAGGAGCGGTTTAAAGACGCTATGAAAATGTCAAAATGACAGCTAACGTAATGGTCAACAAAACTATTAATGTATTTCCCAATGACAGTTGTCCAAACTATTGTTAGTCACTCATGTAATGACAGTATTTGTCAAAATGATCCTTGCTGTCAAAATATTTTTGTTTGTAAATGACATGTCTAATGACAGTACCAGGCCTATCCTTGGCCAGGTCTTCGTATTGCAATATAATTTAAAGTCATTTATCAGTTACTCATGGCTCCAACGACAGGTAAGAACAGGGGAGAAAAATTGAATTTTCCATTTATTATTGGAAAATTCAATAGTTAGGCCCCTTGAGATGTAGATAACTGTGGAAACACAGCGAGTTCTTGGAAGGCTTCGACAACATAATTTAGAATACTTTATCATCGGTATGAATATCGATTTGGCTGACGAGGCATGGTTGCAGGTCTCCCTGCCAGTCAAATTGGAAGGCTTGGGTATTTGTAAAATATCAAATGTACCAGCGTTCCTATCTTCCGTCTACAGTACTATTTCTTCAGTTGAAATAATAGGTCTTTACCTATGCAATTGCCGTTCTTCAGTACTGGTCATTTCAAATAGAAAGAAAGTTTGGAATGGCTTTGTATTCTAAATTCAAATTAATTTTGTTTTAAAAACATGACATTCTTTTTACAAACTCAGTCTTTTGTTTATTGATTAGCGTTGTATTGATGAATTAAAGGCGATTGTGGAAGCTGACGAAACTCAATCTACAGCTGAGCTAGCAGCAGCTTTTGATGTTATAACAACAAAACAATTTTTTAACATTTGCGACAAACAGGCAAGGTAAAAAAACTTGATAGATGGGTACCCCACGAACTTAACGATCGCCAGCGCAACGTACGCGTCGAGACCTGCCTCGCGCTGCTCAATAGGCAAAGAAATGAAGGAATTTTGAACCGAATTGTTACGTGCGATGAAAAATGGATTCTGTTCGACAATCGAAAGCGCTCAGCAAGTTGCTTAGATCCTGATTCAGCACCAAAGCAATGCCCTAAACCAAAAATGACCCCAAAAAAGGTGATGGTCACTGTTCGGTGGTCTAGTGAGGGTGTGATTCACCACAGCTTTTTACAAAACGGCATGAGCATTACTGGAGATGTGTACTGTGAAGAACTGGAGACAATTATGGAGAAGCTTGCAGATCGGCAACCAGCTTTGATCAATCGGTCGTCCCCACTGCACCTTCACGACAACGCGCGACCCCATACTGCACGACAGACAGTCTCCAAACTGCAAGAGCTAGGGTTGGAAGCTCTCCCTCATCCGCCATACTCACCAGACCTTGCTAGGTGCAACGTCTATTACTTTTTCCAAAATTTAGACAACTTTTTAGTGGGTAAAAAATTCAATTCCCGAGAGGCAGTACAAAATGCCTTTGAAGAGTTTGTTGCCTCACGTCCAGCAGATTTTTACAAGAAGGGCATCAATAAACTGCCAATGCGTTGGCAAAGATGCGTCGATTGCATGGGTGATTACTTTGAATAATAGAAATAAAAAAGTTTAAAAAAATAAGTACTTTCACTAATTCCATACAAAACGGCCATTTCATAGGTAAAGACCTAATATTTTTAAAGCCTCTTGTTTGGTCCGACCTGGAATTTCATTTTTTAAACGAAGCTAGAACGGTTTGGCATACTGCAAAAATCAGCCTTTGTCCCAAAGGCAAAGGCCCGTCTGTGCGCGAGTTGACACGCCGGAATTGTTTCATACAAAGGTGCTCCAGCTCTACGGAACGTGCCCGTCTCCTGCAGGGCTGTTCAAACTCTCCGCTACCTTTTCATCGACACGGAATCTGACACAGATTCGCGCGAAATTCCAATAACTTAGAGGATTTTAATATTTTCTGCGTTCTGCAAGGATTTTTTTAAAATAATAAATAATAAAACATTTTCTATGAACCCATGTTTTAACAAATTTCGATTTAGTGCTACTTTTGGAGCAATTAATGTAAGAGAAACATTATATCATACTTTATTGTATCATTAGTTTATACAAAAATGGTCTACGATTTGTGGAAAACTAATTTTCTGGTAGTATAGTTCTTTGCAGAACGCAGAAAATATTAATAAACGCTAAAATATTTGGAATTCGCGCGAATCTGTGTCAGTTTACTTTCTAAATGGGAGTTATTGTAAGATTATGAAGGAAGCGTTTGCAACCAATGTTTGTTTCTTTACGACAATCCGTGATGACTACGCTACTCGACTGCAGTACCGCACCGCACTGGCATTGATGAGGTAAGGCGGTAATGAATAGTGAAATAAAACAAATATATTAACACATTAATGAAAATAACTGTCTCCATTAATTTTCAGTTAATGGCTCTAATGAAAGGTGAGAACGAAATCTACATTTTCGATGACATCTGGCCAAATCAAAACGAATTCTTCAAACCTCGCGAAGTCTCTTGTCACCTAATTGATTATTAGAAACGGAAGATTGACCTCCCTGCCCCCCAAAATTTATTCAATTGTGGCGTGATGCGCGGCCAAGATAGATACAGAAAGATAGGAAAAATTAAAAAAAAACATTATATACTTCAATATCGATTTCTAGATTATTTTGACAAGCTCTGTGGCGCGGCGGGCAAAGGTCCTACGACGTAGGAGGTTACGGTGAGTTTGATTCCCGTCTCGGGACAAATGTTTGTACGATCTGCAAATATTTGTTCCAGGTGTTCTGGATGTTTTCTATGTACAACAAAATATACATGTATCTATGTAGTGTATTGTAAATAAGTATATCAAAATGAGTATACCATAACACAAGCTCTGCTTACTTTGGGTTTAGATTATGCTTTGTGGATTGTTGAGCATTATTTATAACTAGCTTCTGCCCGCGGCTTCGCACGCGTTATTTCTACGTACACGTTCAAAGGTAATTTCTATCCCATGGGAACTGATTTATGGAATAAAAAGTAGCCTATGTTTTATTCCAGGCCTAGAATTATCTGTATTCAAAATTTCAGCCCGATCTGTTCAGTAGTTTTGGCGTGAAAAGGTAACAAACATCCATCCATCTATACATCCACCCAAATTTTCGCATTTATAATATTAGTGTGAAGTGTGATTAATAAAATTTAGAGAAATCAACAAAATCGAAATATCTTCAATGATGGACTCTTTAGTACATAATCCTAAGCTGTTTTGATATATTAAAAAATTTATAATAATTGAATTAATTTTTTTATTTATTTTAATGTAAGTAGGTATAACTACAAAGTTTTATTATTATGTAAGTATTCCCGGTGCACTTTAACACACATGGAGATGATATTATTATTGTAAGTGTTTCTGATTTCCGTGAATAAGTATCAAAGAATGTTATTTTATTGACGTGACAACGTCTTATAAATTGGTTTGCCGGGTGACACTTCAAGAAACTGCGTTACGCGTTACGCTCCGCTCACGTTATGCAGACATAAAAAGTGAAAGGAACTCAAAGTCGTTGTCACGTAAAACTTTCGCCCGTATACCGACTTTACAGGCAACCAATTTTTTTAATTGATAAGGCTGATAAGCTATAGTAAGCTACATAGGTTTTCATTACCTTACCTACAACGATAGCAAAGCCGCGGGCAAATGTTAGTTAGCATTATGATAGTACCTGTTGTGATTGAGCTATCAACCAAAAAAACATAAGTTTCCCTCTTCTACAATAGATAAACCTTGCATAAATCTATGTAAAAGCGCCATCTGCCGACTACATTTGGTGATATTGCTATGCAATCTAACAGTCTTAGTTTGTCACGGTTC
This sequence comes from Eupithecia subfuscata, assembly GCA_963564075.1. Lineage (NCBI taxonomy): Eukaryota > Metazoa > Arthropoda > Insecta > Lepidoptera > Geometridae > Eupithecia > Eupithecia subfuscata. The sequence continues at coordinate 19,070,935 of OY751095.1, forward strand.
AGTCTTAAACATCTTACAAGAGCTCTCATTTTGCGGAGATTCTATGACTTCGTAGTTCATTTTTCAATGCCTCCTGTTTATTTTTGACGTGACAACGTCTTATAATTCGACAGAGCCGGCTGCACGCACGAAAAAACATGACGTCATGCGGCGTTACCTCGCTATGACGTCATGCGGCGTTACCTCGCTCTGAGGCGTGTAAGGCTTGAAGTGCAAGCGAGAGCGCTCGACATCCGCCTCTCTTACTTGAGTGAGCGATGTGTCTGCGTGGACAGCTGCTATACTATAGTACATTTACATGTTTTGATCGAGTATCAAATGCTACCATTCCATCAGTATTTTTTTAAGACGTTGTCACGTTCAACTATCGTCAGTAAACCGACTTTACAGACAACCAATTTTTTAATTTATTTTTTGAGTAACACAACCTGCTCTCTTTTGTTTTGTTCTGAATACGAAATCGTTTACAACCTAATAAGTTCTCTCTTTGTTTTTACTGTTTCGAAACACTTATGGTCTCATATGGCGCTCATTAGGGGAGGCCTATGTCCAGCAGTGGACTAATTTAAGCTGATGATGATTTTTGCAGTTATACAGACGATGATCTCGAGGTGGTGCTATAAAAAAAAATCGATTATTCCCTCGGGAATAAAATATTTAAGGGTTTAAAATACTAAATACTAATATTTATCCCGCAAACCTTAAAAAAACTGTTCAAAACTATGGTATTCGGTAGTTCTAGTTTTTTCAAAACAATCAAATTATTATATTCCATAATGTAAGACAAATTGTTATGTATGATTCTTTTAGCAAGAAACTACTTTATATTTTTTTACTTGAGATTATAAAAGATCATACACGTCTGATCAACGGTTGTAAAATTGTGCAAGAACAAACTTCTGTACCATACATGCAATGCAGCTAAATCGCTCAAACTGCTACTGAGATCTTCGTTCACTCCAATCGAGGTTACTGAAATGCACCTTTATGCCTTACTGTGTTCTAAACGCCACCCACGGCAACTTAATTAACAACGGTCCGCTGCAGGCGTTGTCCGACGACGAAGTATGGAACTCGAACCACGAAAATCGTTTTGAGTTTAAATTTTTTCGAACAGTTTCATGTAAAGTTTAATTGTTTCAGTTTGGAGTAACACTGCATAGCGCGTTGTGAATTGGTGTAACTGTATTTCAGGAAATCCAATAGTTTGTGAAACACAGTAATTTTTAGAACCGTTTTCCTAATTTTCCGTCATGGCGGCCGGTCTCAACAGACAAACTATGTGCATAGGACATATTATAGTGCACAAGCGTGTGCACAAACACAGGTGCACTCAGGGTTCCCTCCGTCTCGTAATCCGGTGGGACGGCAGACCGATACGACCGGTGAGAGTTCAGGCGCTGGCAATAATGGAATGAGGTTATTTGTGATAAAAATCCGTCGTGGGGATCGCAGATATCTGAAATCAGTCGTAGGATGTTTGCTTCAGCTGGATCTCTTCAAAGGGTGCGCAAGTTTTTTTTTATCTCTTGCAGAATATGTAGGTAGGTAAATATATAGGTGTCCCACAGCCATGGGACATGGGGGCAAGTCCCAGAAATATTGAAGATAGGAAGTTTTACTGAAAGAAAACATTCCTTTACTTTGAAAGATAAGTAAAACTGCATTCACTGAATTTTGAGAAATTACTTGCATCCGGGAATTGAACCCAATTAAATCCAACAGAGTCAGTCATAAGAATCAAATCGTATTATTTGTCGTTAAAAAACTCATATACCTAACCTAAACAAACTACGTTACCTGCAAACTTCAATAATCCAGACAGCCTGCGCCCGTAAATGAATTCACGGACGCATCCGTTGGACTACAGTCGGCTTTAGTCTTCTCATTTTGTTGAGAATTCTTTTGAGTGAAAATGAAATTGTGGGGAAACTACTAGGAGTTCTTGGATATGGCATTTTATTGGGTTCTAAGCTTTTGCCTTTTAATGTAATGAAGGCCCTTTTCATGTGCACTTTACACGTGTAGGTAAAGTAGAAATGTACGGGACGGGCGGCACACGGCCACGGCACGGTTGCCGTGCCTTGTGAAGGCGGTCAATTATGCTCATATATTTCTACTTTACACGGCACGGCAACCGTACCGAAACCGTATGCATGTAAAAGGGTCTACGACTTCACACCAAAGTCGGCGGGCTATACCGACAAGTTGAGATAACACTTTCCTGCCAACAATAATACACTGAAATGTCGCACAAACCCGTAGGGCTGTATCGCCGACTTTTCTGTATTGACTCCACAATGTCCTCGCGCGAGAGCTTGTCACCTCTCGCGATAAAAAAAGAGAGCAACAAAGAGTAACAAGCGCCACTTTTGGCGTTTGTTACTGTGACATGGTTCTTCAGCGATCCGCCAGTTAAATAAATAATAAATAATTTATAACACTCCTCTCTTTTTGCGTCGGGGGTTAAAAGGTTTCTTTCTTCTTCTTCTCTCTTTTTTTTTTAATAGGTTCCTTGACGGCTACTGGCCTACCATGTGCGAAACATTTCTTATCTGTTATCTGAATTACTTGTAGAGCCTAGAAAATAGTAAAAACCCGATTTTTTCGAGCGTACCTACCCATAACACTAACTTATAATAATTTGTCAAGACACACTAAACAGTGTGTCTTGACAAATTATCATGATGCTATGTCAACGGGAAGTAGGTACCCCGTAGGTTTTGGTCCATAGCAAGAAAACAAAAACATTATAGCATTTATGTAAAAGGTATTGTTTTAATTTGGTTTTAAATATTTTCATCTTCCTCGCCTTTTAGAGTATTCGGTATCTTAATATAGATTTTTGATGCTACTGCGTTTTGGTCCATAACTTTGCAATTTTAGTTTTGACTCGGGTAGTGTGATTTTATGCTTATACTTAGTTCGATAGCGTCGCGGTAGATCAGCAGTTTTTTGGAAATATTGGGGATATTTTATTTTAGTTGTAAATCGTTTTTATTAAATTAATGAGTGCAGTAAAATATTTTCTACTCTATAATTGGTATCCGAATGGTGAAGATCTACACCTAAAACTCCTTAACATAATCCATAACGTCTTGCATCGTGCAAGCAAATTGTTAAATCGTCAATGGCAGGACAGGGCAGGCAAAGTTTAACTTTGGCTTGGCATAGTGAATATACCTAAAGTATCACGGACCATTATTACGTTCTAGTGCGGACATGATGCACAATAAGCTTAGTTAACAATGCCTTTCCATAACTGGTGGGTAGTGCTCTCATTGTTTAGCAAACTGTGTTAATTCCCTTTGCAAGCGAATAGGTGTTTTGTAGTGAAGCTATTTTATCGATGCATATCGACAAGGGCTAATAGATTATTCTACTTCTCAAAATATTTAGGCACTTGACTCAAAACCACAATTTCGCTAGCACAATAATATAATAACGTAGTCAACACAGAACAGCACTGTAAACAAAACAGACTAGTCTCAAATGAGTACGTTTTATATCGATCTTAACCGAACAAATATCATGCTAGGCGAAAACGATTGTTTTGAAAAAACTTAAAACTGACTTCAATCCATTTATTGTACACTTTTTTGTTTTAGGGGATATACAATGTGCCCGGTCACCGGTGTCGGAGACTTAGGGGGGAAGAAATACGGTAAATTTTATCGACAAATCACTATCCCTATTTTTTTTTCTCTCTCCGTGATAAAATGGCAGCCATTTTGTTTTCTGTTGCCTCGAAGCACGTGTGCTTGTACTGATTAAGATTTAGCTACCCATGTAGAGGTCTTAGGAAGATGATGGAGGACTCATTTGATAGTCAATAATCTATACTATAATCTATATAAAGACAATAAAGCAGTGTTAACATTGTTGCGATTTCTATTTTATAATAGAAGAAAAGAGAATTTATAAACCAAAAAACAAGTTTTTCTTAACATTGTTTTTTAAAATTATTAGCTTTTTCATAAAATCGAAACTGTCAAGGTAAGTACATGTTTTTTGAACGATAGTACAGAATGTGTGCTTCAAAATAAGTCTTGCATCTTAGCCCTAAGTAAGATAGTTTAGAAGTTATGACGGTTTGAATATGACCCTTGAAAGCTTGAATATCCCGCTATGATAAAAAAAATAGGGATAGTGATTTGTCGATAAAATTTACCGTATTTAACCCCCCCCCCCCCCCCCTATAGTCTCCGACACCGGTGACCGGACACATTGTATACTTAAGTTTTGGGGGATAAATACTATAAATAGCCTTTGAACATGGGCCGTTTATTTTTTACGCAAATCATACTACTAGTTGATTTAAGATATTTCGCTTGGTAAATACCTGTAAAAATTATGCCAAGACTCGTCTTGTAAAAAGTAATAAAACGTCAAGTGCGAGTCGGACTCGCGCACTAAGGTTCCGTAAGACCTTGTGTTTTGCCAAATTATCATGATGCTATGTCAACGGGTAGTAGGTACCCCAGATTTGGCCCATGGCAAGACACAATTTGTTTTTTGTGAATAAACAACAAATTTACGGTTTTAGGATTTTTTCCTTTACTTGTGCTTAAGACCTTGCTTCTTGCCAAATTTCATGATTCTACGTCAACAGGAAGTACCCTATAAGTTTTGGTCCATGGCGAGAATCAAAAGTACTTTTTTTGTGAAATGACTATAAATTTACTGGTTTCGGATTTTTTCCTAAACTTGTGCTATAAGGCCTTGCTGCTCACCAAATTTCATGATTCTAGGTATACGGGAAGTACACTATAAGTTTTGGTCCTTGGCGAGCATTCAAAGTATTTTTTTGTGATTAAATGACAAATTTCCGGTTTTAGGATTTTTCGGATTTCGTTTTTAGGCTTGCTAGAAGAAGGTACCAACATTTATATGATCGGTCAGTCAGTCAGTGACCGAGTGCGTGAGTGATGACGAAATAGTGATACTTTGGGGCAAGATATTTCCTATACTAAATTGATTAGAAACTAGTTTCTGATTGCTGGCTGATATCTGAAACTCGAAGTCAAACATGAGTTTTTTTTGTTGAGGTTTTTTTTGCAAACATTTTACATCGAACTTGGCTGGAGTACAGCGGTGCACAGTAGCATCTTCTAGTACCTTACTGTCAAACTAACCCAGGTGCTCCAACGATCCCAACCACTAGGTTAGGGTTTAACTACTAAGTTAAAAGGCCGATTTAACTGGTAGAAATCTAAAAGTAAGCAATTTACTTGACTTTGATGAGTTGTTTCTGCTCATCACGTCGAAGATCCTCATTTGACGGTCGCCAAACTTTTAGGATCAACTTAAAGTTTCAAATAAAACAAGAACCATCGTAATCGAATCTCATAAGGCGGAGGAGATATTCAATAACCCGCGACAGAAAGCGCAGAAATAAAAAATATCACTTTATTTCCGTGTCAGTGTTTAGTTTTATGATTTGACCTTTTCTAAATGTACATTTATTGTATTTATGGAAATAAAGAGATTTTAATATTGAGCCCTTTATGTGCCTTTCTGGAAGTACCCCTCTAAACAACCGACGACCAAAAATCTATAAAGACTAAGTTTCGTACAGATCGGTTTTAAAATACTGCCTTTCCAAGAGTACCAACCAACGCGTTGCCCCTTTTTGGAAAAATACCCTTCTAACCACAATTATCGACGACAAAAAAAATATGAACTCGCAAAGCTTTATATCAAGTTTTGACTAGATCGGTTGTACGATGTGACCTGTGGAGAAGTACCAAAAAACTGACAGAGGAAAGAAAATTTTGTCAGTTGTGAAACAGAGACGCTTCGCTCCCATCGTATATTGCTCCAAAATACATACGAACATACTATTCCAGAACATTCAATTTCTAAAGAAACTTACAATGTTTATAGATATCGATCGATTTATTCAATTATCTGCCAGACGTGTGGTGCCGGCTTAGAATTTGCACCACCCCAACTCTTCCCACGGGTGTCGTAAGAGGCGACTAAGGGATATCCACCGGGGGCGGGCAGCAGCGCCCCCTGCAGAACAATTCTACCATCGAACTGCGATCCCCAACCCGCATGCCCAGCGTGGGGATTATGGGCAATACCCCAATAAGATAAAAGCCAACAAGGCGCTTTTCAGGGGAAGGCCTGCCTCCAGCAGTGGACCAATACAGGCTGTTGAGGTGTAACCAAATATTCTTGTTTCTATTCTTGATTCCTTCACTATTTCGTCACTATAATATTATACTCGTTCTGTAGTGAATTTGAAAGCAGAAAATATTTTTAACTGACTATATCGTTCCTAATTCGCAGATTACATGAGAAGGTAAACGCACATGCAAACAAAGATTTTAAATGTGTTATTTATATCATCCAATATCGACAAAGACGATGTACTTATTGAATAAAATGGAGAAATTATTTGTTCGGAAGAAACCCATCATTAGAGTATTTCCCACTGTACAAAATTATTCGATATTATACCAATTAAGTTCTACGGCAAAGTCGGTAATTATAAATTTAATAATGTAGTATCGCACTTTGTGAAAATGCACCTCACTTGACCATCATTTCAAGGGAGCGTCTAGCGTATTTCAAGTAATTATGCCCTGATAATTACTTAAAATCTAGCGTATTTCAAGTAATTATACCTTGATAATTACTTGAAATCCGTTTGAAGTCTAGCTAGAAATTCATTTCCATTTCTACAAAGCATTAAGTGTCAACGCCGTCCTTTTCGACGACATAGATATTAAATTCTGTTTGTTTTATCGTGTTTTAGCGTCCCTTGAATTCCCATCGATTTTACAAATCGCTGTAGCCTGTGGGCCGGGTTGAATTAGTCAATAGCCAGGCGCTTGATTATTAAATTAAAAAGACTATTTCTTTACCATCATTGCTACGTAATCAACTTTTTGTCTCAAAAGATCTTCTTTGTTTATTTATATTTTAGCTGGCCCGATTTAGGGATTGCAATCCGGTCACCGGATCCTGTGACGCCCCTTTTCGTCAAAATATTCGTGCTGTTGCATGAGAAAGATACTTTTAGGCGGCTGTACACAGTTGGCCGAGGCGGGCGTTGGGCTAAGTATCCAATTCTAAGTGGGGAACTAGGATCTGCACTGACATCTCGCATGGGAGTGTAAATGATCTGTCACCTTGCCTAACCAGGCCTGAACCAGCCCAACGCCGTACAGTCCGGAGCAGGACTTTTAGTGATTGATAGCTTCGTTTCAGCTTTTTTGAGGTTGGGATCGTTGCAAAGAAAAGTAAACATTATTCTGATTCGAAAAATGTCACCGGATTGCAATCCCTAGCGCGGTTGTCTTTTGTTATTCATACAAGTAACCACGCTGACGTCACAAATCGACACTGGCGGCCTACTCTAGTTCTTTTCATCCACAGTTGTGAAGTACGTCCGCAAAATTTACGAAAGGGTGTTTTCAGACGAATTTAATAACTAATTTTTTTTTAATTTTAAGTACTTACATATAAACCTTTTTTAGGACTTGACGGTCCTAATAAATAAAAATAAAAATACTTTTATCATTTCAAAATGAAAAAGCAGATAAGAGTACGGAACGAAACGACATTTCTTAGTTAATTAGGCCTTCAGTTTGCGAAAATCAAAAGCGCCAGCTGTCAGTAACTGAGCTATAAGCAGCATCAAGCCCGTGGTTATTGATAGAACCATAAATATTAAGAGCTCAGACTGGAAGAGCTTAATTTGTATGTAATGGATATAGATTCATTTTCGATTATAAGGTTCACTTCGTTAATTTCTAATCTCGTTCTCGTAAAATTTGTCAGCTTGCAAGTAATCAACTTACTAACAAGCGTAAGACAGCGGCACCAGCCTTCGTTCCCGGATAGCGCTATTTCAAGCTGTTTCTGATTCACATAATTTATTGCATCGGATGTTCAGCGGTTCTATCACAAATTATTTACGGCTCAGATCGAGTATCTTTCACCTCTGTAGCCGACCTCTGTATCGCAGCGAGCAGAGGTCTTCCTGACACAGTCATCTAGTACTCATGACACAAGCTTTAGAATAGAATAGAATAGAATTATTTATTCAGGTAAAAAACAACATTACATTTCGGTTAGAAGTGCCTTAAAGCCTATGTTAGGTTTAACTAGACACAGAGTTCTCACCTGGTTGAATATGAGGTATTAATAGGTATATTATTCGAAATACTTTAGTTATGTACAATCTTTCAAGCTAAGTACCTATTTTTAGAGCGATTACATTAAGAAACTAAGACGATTCGATAAATATCGGGTGCCTGTTGTGGAACCTACACACTTTACTGTTTTTTGTTTGCTTACTTTGGTGCTAGTTGTGTGAAAATGTCTAGTATTACCTCTGGATTTTCAATAATATCAGTTCAGCATGCATTTTACAATTTGAGTCCTTATTTTTCGCAACACAAGGATTTATGAATAATTCAGTAAGTTTTTATAAGTACGATTAATGGTAGAATTCCGAGAAAGCTAGGATGTTTTTCCACGTAAAAGTCTGCTTATTTACACGTTTGAGGTGTACATTATACGTTTCGTTTAATTTAAATTGTAGATATTATTAAATTTAGGAGTGAAATGAAAGTATAAATGTTAATTTTGATACCACTCTACCTGTTGAATCAAAAATCTGTCATATTATGCCATTCCTAAATGAGTTGAGTAGCTTAGTCTGCACGGTTCACACAGAGTGCGCGCCTGCTTCTGCATTGTTCTACTACCCCTTACATAAGCCCAGGTGCATCCATGTATGTTTACTTTCAAGTTGATCTGTGTACGATCCAATTTATGTCAAAGATAGCGCCCTATAGCACAAATCAAGCTGTCAAAGCATACGAGATACGAAATTTGATGCTCATTGATCCGGCCGCGAGAACGCAGTCATGAATGCACCTACAGCCGTGACTTACCATCATGCGGATTAATTTCCTGTTTCGTTAATCAATCTATCTCCGGTCTATTCACTCGCTTCAATCAGAGCCATCGTTATGAGCGACAGTTCAAAACGGTAGCTCTGATCCCATGTTATCCGATTAGTTCGGATGTTTTCCGACTGCGAACGGAACGGTTTCGCGCTGTCGGCGCTGTGCAATCGCACAGCGCCAGCGTCAGCTGTGGTTTTTAGCGTTTCAATGGGAATGTTGCGCAGAAATAGCAAACTTGATCCGCGTGAGGGTGTTTTCTATAGGAAGTATATTTAATGCATAAGTGTTAAAACTTTAGTTCCTTTATACAACTAATATGCACACACAGGAAGTGTGCTCGTACGTTTTAATAGACGGTCCGAGAGACAAATAAGTCACGGAACGCAAACTTCTGGAGGACCACTTTGAAAACGAACGAAGTTGACGGATGACGTCGATCGTACACTATAACTAACAACCTTACCACCAAGTTGCTTCTGGCGCGTCACCATCTGACACCTTTCGTTTCGAATTTCTAAGAAATAAATGTCAGAATCATTTATTGTGCGATCGGACGTCATCCGTCAACTTCGTTCGATTTTTCAAAGGAGACCTCCAGAACCGAGTATTTGTTTAGGTAGAACACCTCCAGTCAGTGCACGTCATAGGTTAAATAAATGTGTACCGGATTTCTTTCAAATCATTTCATAAAAGTATCGCTGAAAGTTTAGAATGTTATTCCAATATTTTAATGACCACTTGCTACTGTAATACATTTCTGAACTAAGTTTAGGAGTCTAATTCATTTCAAACACCTTTAAGTTCTGAGTAAGAAGTTCTTGGTGAAACATAAAGAAACTCTGTTAAAGCTAATCACGATTTTGAAAGTAAACATGTGTCAGCATCTATTAGTCATTTTCTGTCAGTGGTTGCTGCATCAATCTATCAACAATTAATCCTAGAACGTTCAATAGTGTGACAATGGTCACGGTGGTTAAAAGTTTTAAGTTAACTTAGCAGATGATTGAAAAATCCCGACAAAAGGGTCGTGATTTTTTAATCATGGAGTACGTACAGAGAACAAAACAATTACTTAGTCTTTACTAAGTAATTGTTTTGTTCATCCTGGATCACTATGATACCATCGTAATATGTCTTAAGGCCAGGTATTCCTGCAACAGTAGGCACAAGGGAAAACGCGCGCCTGCGAAGCCGCCGCGCTCGTGTTTTTTGTAGTTATCTAAACATGGTGATTAAGAAAATCATTTTATCAAGTCAAAGTCTGCGAATTTGTTTAGAAATACTAAGTGTCTTTAGTTGAGTACAAAAAAAAGCAAAAAATCAGTAGTTCGCTAGTCATAATATTGAAAAAACATTAGAAAAAGGGGTAACTTTGGGATTTTTTTCTATCAAGTGAAGTTCATTAGATCTCGTAACTGAATGCGATTTTGACTAGACTAGATCCTTAAGTAATGTATATTTTTTTTTCAGAATTTTAAACACTTTTTTCTAAGTCTCAGATGATTTTAAAAATCACAAAAGTGCGGCCTCTGCTGGCCTACCAAGCCTTAGGAACGGCTTGAACACACGATCAACTCAATCAATATTTACGTATATTTAAAATCGGTTCACTGAATATGAGATATTTATTTTACGATGCTACTTTACACATACTATACGTCCGGACTAACAGATACACACTTCGAATTAATAGCAGAGAACATGTTTAAAATTAGTACCGCGTGTTTTTTAAGCAGACACTTCACGTCGCAAAAATTACTGTCCTGCAAAAAAAAACCACTACTCGCGCTCGATAACGGCCTTTGCTACTTTTGCAACTCGAAAGCTCGAGATTGAAATCGCAAGATCAGAGGAGGAAATGTTTTGCTGAATAAATAACTATTAATACTACAACTTGGAATCCATTACTATTACACAATAATGTAAATAATCCAGGTGTATTATTAAATAACTACGTGCGTGCGGGTACTCGTAGGCGGCACCGATTGTTCTGTGGCATCGCCCTCCGAACCAAGCACAGAAACAACGCACCAACGGTTCGGGCACTCCGACTTCTGAACGAGTTTGTGCATGAGTGCCAGCATCTCGACATATTCCACGACAAACTAAGTGTGATTAGCATAGGATAGCGAGTGATTTGGTTCTTGCACTGTAGACTTCTATCTTCTTTAATAAATAAATAAATAAAATTAATTTACTTTCGCGATTTGTTAACCTAGTCCTATGTACCTTAAAGAAACATGTATTTTCAAAGACATATACGCGGAAACTACTACGGCCTACTTGGAAAATAGTCATTATTTCTTCATACTCTTCATGAACAATATCATCATTTCATCTATTCGATGAGTTAATTAAACATTATGCTGCATACAGAATATGCGACTCTGTTATTTGATTTACTCCAGGAATAACCAGTCAATTTCCGTTTTGCAATTGTATGAAACCACTGTTCTGAAATGATGAGGAATAGTCGAAATATTAACGAGAGCATCGCAGAGATCTCAGGTAAATTCAATATTAATTAAATTTGCTTAGAAAATAGCTGAAATGCTTCGTGGCGGTTTGGATTCATTTCATTATTTACTGCTGCAAGCACGTAAAATATGCTGTGCAGAAATGTTCAGCATTAATAATTGTCTCAATTTGAATCATTTGTGAATTTGTAATATTCTGTAATTAGTTTTCAGAACTGGCTATTGAATTGATTGAATAGTTTCAAAGTCAGTAAACTTAATTAGTAGAACCACAGAATAATTATATGTATAGTTGGTAGAACTCCATACATGCATTAATGTCACACGATTTTAATTAGCTACGATACCGTTCAGAGTAACTCGTGCTCGTTTTGTATTTCTCATCGCGTAATATTTTCATGCATTCTCAAAAATATTCACATGCAGGATTTCGACTTGTCCATATCAAATTGAATCTTAAACAAGCGTTATAAAGTCAATTTTTGGATGTCAGCATTGTGCTGGCATCGTGGCAGTAGCGTCGTCCTGTAGGCAGCAGTACCTAGGCATCTATATCCTGAATCGATAGGAGTCGGGGCTCTGCTACCTAGACGTGGACCCGTTTATTGTGCGATTGTTTCAAAACGGTGGGCTGCTTTACTGTCGGTTGCTGAAATGCCTGCCGCGATTGCTATCAGTGGGAAATGTTTTGCAAAAAACATACGAAAAAAAATGTATTAGGGTTAGGTGTTAGGGTACATAAAATACACTAAAATCACACTAACTATAACAATAAAGGATTATCTTTCAGACTACAATTCTCGTAATGAAATAGTATGAAATAGCATATTAATATAATACAATACAAAAATGCTTTTCATCCCATCTATTCGAAAAGGACGACTTGGTTCGCCTTTAAGTGCACCCAAAGCTAGTGTTTTCTTTATGAAACTTTTAGATAGATAGATAGATAGAAAATTCTTTATTGCACACAGATAGAAACAATACAACAAAACAGCTTAAAAACTAAGTGACAAGTGGCGGTCTTATCGCTCAAGAGCGATCTCTACCAGACAACTGTGGATTTAGCGGGCAGTTATGAGTTTTTAAATCTCTTTATAAGTGCGCCGCAATTATCTTTCCCACGGGAACGGGAACTACGCGGGTGAAACCGCGAGGCGATCGTCTAGTATTTTACAATTTTCTCCTAAGTTCAATATTTGTACAAAAAAATTAATGATAATCATGCTTTTTGCTGATTTAAACTATATTCTATTATGCCTAACAATATACCTTATAAAAATAAAGAATCGTACGTAAGTAATACCTGCTCTTAATTATAAAAAAGATTGGCAATTCATAGGTAACCCGTATCGATGTAGTTAGTAGACGTGACAATAATACAATAACAACATCAATCTAATCGGACTCTTCGACGATTTAATCTTCTTTGTTTCTTGATTCTCCCAAGCTGTCTTCTTCCTGTTGATCAGTGAGCCACACAAACCTCTCTAGAACCGAATTTGTAGTCACAAACTTACAAGATTCGGAACTAGAAGGGCTGTGGAGCGCACACCTGGAGACTTTGCTTCGAACTGGAAACTTCACAGACTACTTGCGAGACACAAAGATTGATTTTCGTCCCGATCTTTCTTCTCTTTCTATCTTACGCGTAGACTCGACAATTGCTGAAACACTGCATAGTGGTAGAGATAAACCATTCTAAAAATGCACGCCGAGTGTAGGTACCTATGACGTTTTGTGGAGGGGGCGTGCATTCATTACGGATGTAAGCGGGTTAACTACGAACCTTATTTGTGTTGGAAGAACACCAACGTTTCATCCCTTACATTCGTAATGAATTCGTCAAACTACGATAGTATTTATAGTAAAAGAGGCGTGCATTTTTAGAATGGTTTATCCCTACCTTCTTTCATAGTAAATTCCATAGAATTATAAGGCTTAGAAAAGTAGTTGTCACAAACGAGGTTGGACCAAAATAGTTTGATTGTTTTGAAACAACTAAAAAACACCTTCAAATGCCATTGTTTTTTAAAGTTCTGCGAGACGAATAGGTATAGGTACCAATCAAAATAATTCAAAGTAATTTACTTAGTAACGAATTACATGGTTGTAATAATAATTATTGGAATTCGATGATGCGCGCAGTAGTTTTTAGTAAAACTGGGTCGCAGACACCATCGCCCTCCTCACAGACAGGGTGTTCTATTACATCATTTATTATATATTATACATGTTTATCTTTAATGTTAATAATCTATGTTTAATAATATTCAAAGATAGGTACAAATTGAATATATATTTATTTATCAGTGCGTATGCGAGTGAAATTAGGTGTGTGAGGGTGTGTGAGGGTGAGAATCCCTGCGTGATAAATTCAAAGAAATAAACATAATGACAGTACCATGTCAATATATTTATGAAAACTTATTGTACACTCATAAAAATATAAATCGGTTCCCTAAAAATAGCGATAAACATAATTTGAATACCAGAAACAAACATAAGATCGCTGTGCCCACAACTAGGCTACACAAAATTAATGTATCTTTTAAAGGGCAATGTATACGCTTCTACAACAAAACTCCTAGTGAGTTGCAAAAATTATCAGTAAATAAATTCAAACAAATTGTCAAAACCTTGCTGTGCAAAAAGGCTTATTATAAAATATCAGATTATCTAGAGGATAAAAAAGCTTGGGACGGGTTTTGCTCCAACTCGAAAAATAACAACTAACAGGCTAAAGGTTTCTTCGTCGCTTCTTTACTTTAGTCTACATACCGAAGCGACAGAAATAAAAAAATATCACTTTATTTCCGTGTCAGTGCTTAGTTTTATGATTTGACCTTTTCTAAGTGTACATTTATTGTATTTATGGAGTTTTTGATTTTGATTTTTTTTATTTTGAGTATGTATGTGCGTATTATTATTATTAATATTAATAACTAGCTGTCGCCCGCGGCTTCGCACGCGTTTTTCTACGGAAACGTAAAAAGGTGATTTCTATCCCATGGGAACTGATTTATGGGATAAAAAGTAGCCTATGTTTGATTCCAGGATTATAATTATCTGTATACAAAATTTCAGCTCGATCCGTTCAATAGTTTTGGCGTGAAGAGGTAACAAACATCCATCCATCCATCCATCCAAACTTTCGCATTTATAATATTAGTGTGATGTGTGTGTATGTGGTGCTCTGCTCCTGAGGACACCGGTCTCGTAAGAGTCCGGGCAACAGAAGCAACCAGGTGAGTATGTATGTATATACGACTCAAAATTACTTAGGTATACTTAAATTAGTTTAAGAACTTAGTTATTAAGGAAAAGGTTTATTATTTTTTGCTTTTCAGTATTCTCGGCGGTTTAATTTTTTGTTAAAATGTTTTACTTTATAATTTTTTGTGACTATAATCTACTTATGCGAATTACTACATGCTTAGTTTTTGTTTTCTTTTAAAATAGCTACCTACCTTACTTTATCTATTAACTGTTATGTAATCCTACTTTAATAAATTACAAAAATATATATTTAATTAAAATTCCCTAACAATAAATCACCCCCATTTTGTCACCCTTAGGGTAGGTCTTTTTATTAATTTATATGGGGCCAACTTCAAGGTTCTATATAATAAACTAGCTGCGCCCCGCGGCTTCGCCCCCGTGGAAATTTATGTTTCCAACTTTCTTAATTTTTTCTTTCATAAGAACCTTCTCCTGACAATAACAAACACAACAAAGAAAGAATTAGCGAAATCGGTCCAGCCGTTCACGCGTGATGCCGTGACCAAAGAAAACGGGTTTCATTTTTATATTTATAGATAAGAATTATCAAAATCGGACTACTCTGTAAAAAGTTATGGTCATACATTTCAATCAGTGAGTGAAGACTCAACCGTCCCCTATTTTCCTACCCTTAGGGTTGGATTTATTATTCCAAATTTAAATGGGACCACCTTCGGGGTATACCCATTCCCAAAAAAAAAGAATTATAGAAATCAGACTACTCTGTAAAAAGTTATGCGTAATTATACATAAAAAAACAAATATACGCGTCGACTTGAAAACCTCCTCCGTTTATCGTCGGTTGAAAAGCTGGCGGACACTAAGCACTTTACATTCTTCATATAGATCAGTGGTAGGGTAAAGTTTAGGTTTAAAGTAGCTTATTTTCAGTAAAGCTCTCTGAGCTCGCTCAACAATAACTGTGTTGGATTTACCCTCACCGCCCCAGCATGTGACACAATAGATATTTTGAGAATACCTCGGGAATATTTTTTATTTGAGCATTTCTGATCTCAATGGTGATTCTACAATAAGTACAATATAAATACTCTTTATTGCACAACAAGATAAAGTAAAACAGACCAGAAAACACAAACACACAGATATTGTACAAGAATCAATCGTAACAATTTTATTATACACTAGCTGCGCCCCGCGGCTTCGCCCCCGTGGAAATTTATGTTTCCAACTTTCTTAATTTTTTCTTTCATAAGAACCTTCTCCTGACAATAACAAACACAACAAAGAAAGAATTAGCGAAATCGGTCCAGGCGTTGTTGAGTTATGCGCTTACCAACACATTTTGCGATTCATTTTTAGGGTTTCGAAGATCGGTTTCGAAACCCTTATGGTCTCGCTTTGTCTGTCCTTTTTTCCCTCCTTAATAACTCAGCAACTACAGCAGCTATCAACTTGAAATTTAAAATAATAATACATTTCGTGCGCCTGTACATATTTTAAGAAAAAAAAATTAAAAAAAATGAAAAATGAAAATGAACATTTTCCATACAAATTCAAATGTCAAAATTTTAAAAGAGACCTACAGAGTCAAGTGGGGTATCAAATGAAAGGTATTAGTTTGTACATTTCAAAATAGTTTTTGAAATTTCAGTAGGTTTCATACTTTTTGAAATATTTTGAAAATAGTCGAAAAAATACCCATTCCCCCCCCCCCTATCTCCGAAGTTTG
Organism: Eupithecia subfuscata; assembly: GCA_963564075.1. Taxonomy (NCBI): domain Eukaryota; kingdom Metazoa; phylum Arthropoda; class Insecta; order Lepidoptera; family Geometridae; genus Eupithecia; species Eupithecia subfuscata. Next base: position 19,087,314 of record OY751095.1, read on the forward strand.
CAGAGCGATCCATTCAAAATGTATTGAGCGTTTGTAGATATAGATCTATATTTTACAGGAAAAATATAGAGAAGTCTGTAAAATGAACCCTTTTTGAAAAATGGTCAAAAAGAGGGGGGATAATTTTCAAAAGGGAAGGCTACCCCACTAAATGGGGTATCATGTGAAAGGTATCGGTTTGTACATTTCAAAACAGTTTTTGAAATTTCTGTACGTTTCATACTTTTTGAAATATTTTGAAAAAAGTCGAAATTTTACCCGCTCCCCCCCTCTATCTCCGAAGTTTGCAGAGCGATCCGTTCAAAATGTATGAATCGTTTGTAGATATAGATCTATATTTTACAGGAAAAATATAGAGAAGTCTGTAAAATGAACAGTTTTTGAAAAATGGTCAAAAAGAGGGGGGATAATTTTCAAAAGGGGGGGCTACCCCACTAAGTGGGGTATCATATGAAAGGTATCGGTTTGTACATTTCAAAACAGTTTTTGAAATTTCTGTACGTTTCATACTTTTTGAAATATTTTGAAAAAAGTCGAAATTTTACCCGTTCCCCCCCCCCTATCTCCGAAGTTTGCAGATCGATCCATTCAAAATGTGTGAAGCGTTTGTAGATATAGATCTATATTTTATAGGAAAAATATAGAGAAGTCTGTAAAATGAACACTTTTTGAAAAATGGTCAAAAAGAGGGGGGATAATTTTCAAAAGGGGGGGCTACCCCACTGAATGGGGTATCATATGAAAGGTATCGGTTTGTACATTTAAAAACAGTTTTTAAAATTTCTGTAGGTTTCATACTTTTTGAAAAATTTTGAAAAACGTCGAAATTTTACCCTTTCCCCCCCCCCCCCCCCCTATCTCCGAAGTTTGCAGAGTGATCCATTCAAAATGTATCAAACGTTTGTAGACATAGATCTATATTTTACAGGAAAAATATAGAGAAGTCTGTAAAACGAACACTTTTTGAAAAATTGACAAAAAGGGGGGAGATAATTTTCAAAAGGGGGGGCTACCCCACTAAATGGGGTATCATATGAAAGGTATCAGTTTGTACATTTCAAAACAGTTTTTGAAATTTCTGTAGGTTTAATACTTTTCGAAATATTTTGAAAAAACTCGAAAAAATTACCGCTACACCCTATCACCGAAGCATGGAGAGAGATCCATCTGAAATGTAGGTTGGTACCTACTAGTTTTAGGTCTTCATTAAATTTCGGAGTTTCTAACCGGTACCTTTAGTACATACCTACTTGTTCACAAACGTTCGAAACCCTCGGCGCGCGAGTTACACTCGCACTTGACGGGTCTTGTTATATTATAGACTAGAGGATCGCCTCTCGGTTTCACTCGTGTAGTTCCCGTTCCCGTGGGAATTATACTTTATATTTATATACTTCTCAGGGAGTGACATAGGCTATAATAAAATATAGTCTAAGTCACTCCCTGAAAAGTAAGCTTCCTAACGGTGCCTATTCAATACAAACCAACAATCAAATCTTTCCTCTTTATAAGTAATATTAGTATAGACTAGAGGATCGCCTCGCGGTTTCACCCGCGTAGTTCCCGTTCCCGTGGGAATTCCTGGATAAAATATAGCCTATGTCACTCCCTCAAAAGTAAGCTTCCTAACGGTGAAAGAATTTTTCAAATCGGTCCAGTAGTTTCGGAGCCTATTCAATACAAACAATCAAATCTTTCCTCTTTATAATATTAGTATAGATTAGTATCAACACTGCTATTTTCGGAGTCAGTGCCAGCCAAAATATATTGCTTTTTATAAACTTTGGATATATTTGACATAGACAGCATAAAAAAAGCAGGCAGCGCGTGGGCCACTCGCTTGCCACAACTTTGACTAGGCTGCGGCAAGAAAGTGTTTACGTCTTGTACCGCAAGCTTTATTCTTGCGGTAAGGCTTTCTTTTCCAACGAACGAGTGGCCCGCGAGCTGTCGCCGCGTGCACTGCTTGCTTGAAGCAAGGTGTATGATCGTGGGCGGCCGCGCAGGGATGGACCGGGTTAAAACGCGGCTTTCTGCTAGGCGTCGTCACCGCGTTCACAGCGCGTTGGCTGCTTGCAGTCACCACGTGGAAAGCGTGCGGCCAACACGATTTGAGTTGGAGTGGTGGTTGAATGCTGTGCTCGAGAGGTGCGGCCTAAGTATGCTACAAGCCTTAGAAAGATAATTGCGTCCATCTGTTTACGCCCTCTCTGACAGTATGATGTATTGTTGATGTTTTACACAAGTTTAACGGCGCACATTCCAATCCTTGAAGAATATAATTAGGCGTGTTTTAAAAAACTATAAACCGACTTCGAATCTCCCAAGTGGCGACCTCTAGTTAAAATTCGAGTCTAGTTTAGTTTGATGACACATGGAGAAAAAGACGAATGACGGGAAACCTAAGACCAAGCCTACATACGGCCAAGCACGCACTGCGATTAAACGCAGACGTTTAATCCCAAGTCTGAAACCGCAAAATCATGGAACACATAGCTTTCTGTACAAGTGTACGCACTATCGAATTTTTCAATGACTGATTTTAAAAACGCAACTTGCTACATTTGGTTCGCGGTTTGTAAACGAGCGCTTTTTTGTGTTCTATCCCGAGACTCAAACTTTTATAGGACCACCTCGAAATCAACCTTTAGACAATAACGAAAGAATCATCAAGATCTATTAAGAATTGGCACAGATATCAACTAATTGTTGTAGCAAGTCGTGATTTTTCTAAAGTATTATGTAGTTTTTAAAGTTTTACGGGATAAATATCAATCCCTTGGGAATCAATGTTTATGGGACCAATTCGGGATCATTCTCTATTCAATAGTGAAAGAATCAGTAAAATCGGTTAAAGGTAGTTCTGAACACCAGTAATCAGAAAAATAATCCTACAAAGAGTCTACCATTTCACTGGTAACTTTAAGTTAATAATTTTGCGTAAAACATACGAATACATCAAATCTAATAAATCGAAAATTTACATACACCATCTTTGTAACTACGAGAAAAATCATATTTTTTTTAATTTAAATTGTAGGTATATGTATTCAAATTCAAAATTTGACGTTCTGTCATTGGCAATATTATTTTCATTCAGTCTTTTGATTGGTTTAAAATTCTTAAATACAAAATACAGCTAGCATATTCAGTACGACACTGGTGGCGCGTGCAATTTTGACTTTCAGTCAGTTTTAGTCGTGGGTCAAACGCATGTACAAAATTATATTCTTATGTTGCTTAAAGTTACATGTTAAAAACATAATTGTGATGAATTACATAAACCTATAATGTTTTCTCACGGCTCTGGTTAATGAAATTGTGTAGGTACTTACTTTATAAAATTAATAGTGATCATACCCAAAATGCTTCAAATACTGTGTTTGCTAGGCATACCAACATTCTGTGCTAAATGTTCACAAACATATCTTTGGTACCAGCCAGACACGAAACTGAATTTGTACCTACAACATAAGCATGAAGGCCTCAATTTGTATTCATAAATAAGTACCTATACCTACTTATGCCAATTGAATTGACCGGGCGAACGAAGTGAGCGAAGCGTCTCTATATCAAATCTAGCAAAATTAGCGTTTCTGTCAGTATGTCCCTACTCCTCTCCAGGTCGTATTTTACAACCAATCGGTAAGTAACTTCATGTACAGATTCTACGATTTAATAGATTTTTTTTGTCGTGGGGGTTTTAGGGTTTCGAAGATCGGTTTCGAAACCCTTATGGTCTCGCTTTGTCTGTCCTTTTTTCCCTCCTTAATAACTCGGCAACTACAGCAGCTATCAACTTGAAATTTAAAATAATAATACATTTCGTGCGCCTGTACAGATTCTAAGAAAAAAAAATTAAAATAAATGAAAAATGAAAATGAACATTTTCCATACAAATTGAGATGTCAAAATTTTAAAAGAGACCTACAGAGTCAAGTGGGGTATCAAATGAAAGGTTTTAATTTGTACATTTCAAAACAGTTTTTGAAATTTCTGTAGGTTTCATACTTTTTGAAATATTTTGAAAATAGTCGAAAAAATACCCATTCCCCCCCCCCTATCTCCGAAGTTTGCAGAGCGATTCATTCAAAATGTATGAAGCGTTTGTAGATATAGATCTATATTTTACAGGAAAAATATAGAGAAGTCTGTAAAATGAACACTTTTTGAAAAATTGACAAAAAGAGGGGGGATAATTTTCAAAAGGGGGGGCTACCCCACTGAGTGGGGTATCATATGAAAGGTATCGGTTTGTACATTTCAAAACAGTTTTTGAAATTTCTGTGAGTTTCATACTTTTTGAATTATTTTGAAAAAAGTCGAAATTTTACCCGCTCCCCCCCCCCTATCTCCGAAGTTTGCAGAGCGATCCATTCAAAATGTATGAAGCGTTTGTATATATAGGTCTTTATTTTACAGGAAAAATATAGAGAGGTCTGTAAAACGAACAATTTTTGAAAAATGTTCAAAAAGGGGGGGATAGTTTTCAAAAGGGGGGGCTACCCTCTAAATGGGGTATCATATGAAAGGTATCAGTTTGTACATTTCAAAACAGTTTTTGAAATTTCTGTAGGTTTAATACTTTTCGAAATATTTTGAAAAAAGTCGAAAAATTTACCGCTACACCCTATCACCGAAGCATGCAGAGAGATCCATCTGAAATGTAGGTTGGTACCTACTAGTTCTTCTTCATTAAATTTCGGAGTCTCTAACCAGTACCTTTAGTACATAACTACTTGTTGACAAACGTTCGAAACCCTCGGCGCGCGAGTTACACTCGCACTTGACGGGTCTTGTTTTGATTAGAGGCGTACTTCTTCCAAAAAGGGCAATAAGGGTGCTTTAGAATATCTCCGCTTTAAGAGATCTGATTTCGATGATTATATTTTTAATTGAAAGGTTGAAGGTGAAATTGAAAGGAAAAACTTTAAATTGTTTTCATAAAATTTTGGTAGAGATCTGATGAGGATTTTCGGCATGACGAGCAGAATATCTCCGCAAAACGCAATAATATGCAAGATAGCATATTACAGTACCGTGCCACCTATTAGGACTTCTTTGTAACACTTCGTGAGTACTATTTAGTAGCCCGGCCGGCCACATGCTCCGTCATCGTCGGATAAAATAATAGAACAATTTTGGGCTGATGGATCAACGCCATGTATTGAAGTGAACTGTAATAGCTCCTACCTATTACAGTTGTAGGAATTCATTAACGAAATGTTGCGCCAACACATCGCGCTGGCGTAAACCATTAGACCAATTGCCCATACAAAGTAACGTTCCTCAGAAAAGCCCAAAATTCTGCACCTAGGTGTCAATAGATGGCGTTGATCCATCAGCCCAAAATTGTTCTATTATTTAATCCGACGACGGCGGAGCATGTGACCAGATGGGTACCTAGGTACTTAATTTGATACCTACGTACCTACAAACAAGATTTAATCCGTTCTGGGAAAACAGACGCCTGGCGCCGCATGGTGTGCATATTTCCAAAATAAGGAAATCATTTCATTTGTTTTGAGCTAGGTAAACTTAACAATCTACCTACCTATTGTAGGTAGGGAAGTTGCACAATGAACACTAGCGTAAACCAATATTTATTGACCTATGAGGGTTTTTCTGATTTTCGGACATACCTAGGTACTTACCTACCTACCTATGCAATTCGATAAATGAAATTATGTACGTATAGTTTTTGCACACTCATTAGAAAAACTTTAAATAAATCAATACATACTAATATAACGTTCATAAAAGTCCATCAGATATATACAAGAAACACTCGCAAAAAAGACCGCATACTTCTTCCAAGCGTGCGAACTGAATTCGGGAAACGAGCGCTAAATTTCGAGGGAGTAAAAATTTATAATAGTCTTCCCAAGGAGGTGAAGAATGAGGAATCGAACAGCAACTTCAAACTTAAACTTAAAAAAACAATATATCCTTACTCAAATAACACATTGACTAACTGTTTTTGCTTCCACTGTGACATGATAATGCCGAACGTTGATTGACATTGACCATTTCAATGGTAGTTAATAAATGTGCAGGATTTTACGGGTGTGTGTGTGTGTTAAAAATATTTTTGATTTCTTACTAAATCTAGGAATTACTTATTTCTGTTTTTCTTTTAATAGGTACCTACTTAATTTTAATACTTTTGTACAACGTTAGATACTTTTATATTAACTTTAACTGTTTACTTACTTAGTAGGTAGGTACCAAAAAAATGTTTGACTGCTCGAAGTTTTATTTAATACCGAAATCTTAACTTTAAGATGTTTTCTCAGATAAGTGAAATGTATTTCTTTTTGAGAAAATAAATATTCTTTAAACATAAATCCAAAACAATGTGCTGTCTCAAATCACAAAAAGTATCTGAAATATTAGAAATACTAAATGTCTCAAAAAAAGGAACAATCAGAACACCTACCTACCTATGCAACCGTCTCGCTGACAGCGAGCAGAGAGTTAGGAACATTATTTGTACCCATGCATGCAAAGTTGATTGGAGAAAACGAGTAAGTTAGGTACCTATCTGTTACGAATTAACATTTCCGGTGCCCTAAGGAATTATAAAAAACATGGTAGGTTTACCTAAATATCCTCCCTTTAATAACTTTAGTAATAAGCAAATTAATTGTTGAAAAAAAGTTCGTGCTTGCGAGGTCAACTGTTCGTAGAATTACTAGTAAAATAACTTATGAGCAAGGCAGGCTCCAAAGAAAATTGTTACCATTTAGTACCATTTCACATTTCGCGCGACACCTGGTAAATTACTTCTCGTATGAACGTTCGGGCACAATATCTCGTCACTTATTATCAGTAATTAATATCAGTTCGATTGGCAGGATCTTAAAAAATAATCCCTGCCAATATTCCGTGCTATTTTTAATTTCCTTTATAAATGGGGTTTAAATCTATTACATATGTATAATCTGCCGTATTAGAATTTTCCTAGAATGGGTGATTCATTATAGGAATGTTCTGCTAGAAAGAGCTTTTGGAATCATTCCCCAAACAAAGGGGTGTTTGCCATAAACACTACGCTTGGCGGGCGGTTTGCTGGTAGCAATGGAGGTGTTAAATAAATTTACAGAAGGAAGCCCTTTTCTCTGGTAGGTTTCCTGTCGACTCTTACGACATCCAAGGACTGAGTGTACGTTGTCGATTCATACACCGCGGCCGTCAAAAATAACTATTATTTCGAGTTACTTAAACCATGACGATGACGAGGTTAGACAATTTTATTTTAAGGCATTAGCTTTTAAAAGAGTTGAAATTTTATTTATTATGATTATATTTATGATATTCATTGTTTCCTTTGCACCTACTGTATTCGCTTATTATTATTTTTCTTTTTTCTATGTTAGTAGATAGTATAGGTAATTTTGTATTATAAATATGTATGAACTGGGTATATAACTTCTGTTATTTACTGTCTGTACACTATCAACCCATTTTTTTTTTTTCTTATATCTTTTTCTCTACCCCAAGGTTGCCTGGGAGAAATCGCTCTCAGCGATAAGGCCGCCTTTTGTACTATGCTTATTTGTCATTTAGATATAAGACTTTTACTAACTTTATTTACTAGTACAATAAAGTGTGCATTCATTCATTCATTTTAATCTAAGTTAAATTACCGACCTGCCAAATCTTATTTGCAAACGGGTGGGGTGTGCCTTTCGAAGATTAAATTATGCTCGGTTATCCACTGGATTCTCGAACGGAGATCAAACTAATCAACGTACCTCTTCTCAATCGCTTATTGAGTTGATTTTGAACAAAGGTTATTTAGTTGACCAGTATGTCAACTCATTGATCAGAATCTAATCTATCGCTATCTGTACCTATCAGCTTCCGAGAAAGCGCTGCGAATAGGCTGCGAATTTAAGTTTGTTTTACATTGGTTGGTGTGAGAAGGCTGAATTTAAAAGTAATATAACTGAGAAACTAAAAAATTCACCCACCTTAGTCAAATATGTACTTTTAATATTTTCCGCGTTCTGCAAGAAATTAAACTACCCGAAAAGTAGTTATCCACAAATCGTAGACCATTTCCTGTGAACCTATGTTAACCAATTTCGATTCAGTGCTACTTTTGATCGCCTTAATAGCCAAGTTCATGGTTAAGCGCACGGAGGTATTTGTTTGTCATTTTGTTTGAGTCACATTACCAAGCCTTTATATGTTATCACGTGGAGTAGGAACCAGTAAGCATGATTATGATTTGATGAACTTATAACTTCATACTTAGCGTGATTTAATATTCCCTTAGACAAAAAGTAATACTGCAAAGCGCAACCTTGCAATATTGGTTTAAGAGGCTTTCGAATATGGAGTTCAAAAAGCTTTTACATTTTATGTTAAAATTTAAAAGCATTTGAGGGACTTACTTCGCGGCAGCTTCGACGAAAGTCTCAAGAAGTAAGTACTTCCTACTTAAATGGAAAAATAGTTGCCAGCAAAAAATAGTTATTCCTGTCTAATTTTAGTTTGATCTAGATTCTCGGCAAATATTGATAGAAAGAAAATAACAGCATCAGTCGTGTAGATAGTCTTAATTGTCCATAGCCAGATTTCACCGACTCATAAGAATCTTCTGTTATTAGAGTTTACAATAACCTTAAGAAGAATTCGGCAAATCTTTAAATAAAATAAAATAATCGTGTTACTCGTGCGGATAAACAAAATTATCCGTAACCGACTGCACCCTCTTCTGATGCTCTAATTAAGATCGACCTATGCAGATTCTCGGCAAATCTTAAAAGAAAATAATCGCATCACTCATGCGGATAAACATAATAAACCGCCTGCCACATATTGTACCCTAGTCTTATCCAGGCTTGAGCAATGACATTTAAGATATCATATAAAATGCTACAAAAAATATGACAAAGCTAGTAGTCCAATTGGGCAATCTTCCTTTTCAGTCGTTACTGAAAACCGTCGAAATCAGGAACTGTTGTAAAGCTGTAAATTTTTTACTTACCTTCACCTAGTCGAATATGTCATCAAAATTCTTTATGAATCGTTGCCGGATACAGACGAAATCAGAATTTGTTGAGGAGCTGTCGATTCTTCACTTACCTTCACCAAGTTTGCGTTGATGTAGTCGAAACCCTCGCGACGCAGGACGATGCGACTGTGATCGTATGGGCTGACATCACGGTAGCGGTTCAACGACTTATTTTCGCTCTTCTTCGCCTCCACACACGTGTACCGGTAGCTATGGCAGCGCTGCGTGATACTCTGTTGACAAGCAAAAAATTGTTAAGGAACCTTTCGACCACCAGAGAGCTGTTTAATGATACTAATAAACCTACTAATATTCTATATAATAATAAAATAGACAATATAGTTAGATACTAAACAAACTCATTGCCGGTCTTTATCGTTGTTGGTACGAGTAAGATAGCGACGATGTCAAGATCGCCTGTGATGTCAGTAGTAGTAACTCTTCCTACCCCGCCGGGATTATCCCGGGATCACCTTATGTCAATCCCGAAATTAGAAATTAGACCCGGGATCGAATCCTCTAGTAGAAACTATTCCTTACCCGCCTAAACCCAGAATAATAATTCTAGCACCTCAATGAGTTGTGTCAAAGGTTTACTCAAGTGCTCAAAGACGAGTGACTCTCTATCTCAGCTGTGACTCTCTATTGGTCTCCTCCTCATCTAGTCTAAAACGCCGTGATTGATTTTTAAAAGCTTCGTTAGTAGCAATTTTGATGACAAGCGTCTTATTAAAAGATGCGCTCGAAACATTCCACGCCTATGATCAGTTGTATTGTGTCCCGCAACAGGACCTTTCTTAGCTTTGCAAAGCACTTCCGGACGCAGAGGAGAATATGCATGGAAATCAGAAAATACTATTATCATTGCAGGAATAATAACTCTGCAGCTCAGCGATTTCTCCGAAAACTGTGTTTGGTGTGTGTGATGTTCTGCGCTAACGGATATTACAATTATGTAGGGGGAACTGCGATCTGCATTGTCGTTTTGCATTATTAGTGTTGTGCGTTATCCCCTTGCACAAGGCCCTAGTCAACTCAAATATACCTACTCAAGCCACTCTCAGTGAACAATGTTTTTAAACAACTAACAACACAAAAATCCAAACTTATATTTCGAGCGTCGAGTTTAAAAAATAATTGTCATCATTTTGCATTGTATGAAAGAGTTCAAATCGACAAATAGTGAAAGTTCTGTCAAAAAATCAACAGCAAGAAAGTGATTTTTAGATTAAGTATGGAGGCAATGTTTACAAACATTTTATCTTGAGTTTGGTCGGACAATGATGTACCTCTGGGACTTTGACCTAACTGCATCTCTGCAGGTAAAGGCAAGAGTAACGTGTTATGTCGTTACAAGACCTTTTAGTCCTGTCCTTTCTGTGGCTGTGCAGTGTGCAAGTGTACTAAGAGTTCTAGTCTCTTTTTCGTGGAAGCAGCCTTATTAAGTAGCACAGTCTTTCAACGGCTCCAATTAGAAATCCGAAAGATAAATTTTTAAGGGTCCTTACATATATATCGACGCGGAATCGTCTCAACCCGGTCAGAAAATGCTCTATTTCTACGACACAGGGTGTAAATGACGCCGCTTGCATCGTCTCGGCTTGAACGACGCGACGCGACAACTGTATATACCCGTATGTCCGTAGACAGACCGACGTTTTCCGACCGGTTTGCAGATTCCGCGCCACCAAATATGGCGAGATCCTTTTTTCGCAGCCCTTAGGTCCGCGCTTTATCTCGAGCAACGTATCTAGTGCAGTCAGGTTTTTTCTGGAGAAGTATTAATTATTAATGATCTGCATTCGCTTAGTATCTGTTGTTGTCTTCCAAAGTTTTGTTTCAACCTGTTCTCGAAGACCAATCAATATCTGCTGCGATTAGATTTGTCGTGCGTGTCCATTTCCTGTGCAAGTTGCTTGGACAGGATTTATAATTTATTGTCGTGTTACTGTAAAAATTACCGAGGACGGCAACGGCATGCCATGCGTACCGCTTCTACGAGTCCGCGTAACCCCTTGTCTTAGGTAGGTAAACCGTTGTCCTACGAGTAAGTAAACGACTCACGCGGCGACGCGACGCGATAATATCAAGTAGAGGTTGTATGAATGTGTGGCCTACGTTGTCGGGACACCGACGACGTCTTGAAATGGTGTACTGCTGAAACTCTCCAAAACTTCGCTCATATTGACGACCTCTGTGGTGCAGCGGGCGAAGGTCTGCCTGCGACGCAGGAGGTTGCGGGTTCGATTCCCGTCTCGGGACAATGTACGATCTGCAGTCATTTGCCCAGGGCGTTCTGGATGTTTTCTATGTATAATAAAAAAATATCTATCTATGTAGTGTATTGTATTAAGTATATCAGTTATCTGGTACTCAAAACACAAGCTCTGCTTAGCTTGGGGCTAGATGATGCTGTGTGAATTGTCCAGCATTATTTATTTATTTGTCTAGCATTGTTTGTGTAGAAATAAATCCCATAATAGACTTAATTTTTTTTCTTCTGGGCTTTAATAATCATATTGAACAAGTACCCTACCCACTCACTAAGGTAAGAATAATTGGGAGCCTCTCATTTCTTACTTAATGTAATAGACTGTTTTACTAGGGATTAAACCACCACATTACATAGGAGGTTCTTTTGGGACCATGAAAACACTACAGCAGGTTTTTTTCATTACACTTATTTTAGTTAACATTTAGTTTAAGCTAGTTGTTATGGGTAGTACCTACCACGGGAAACGCTACCATAGGTTTTTTTAATTCACTTATTTTAGTTAACATTTAGTTCATGCTAATCTCCTGATATAATTCGATTTCGACCGCAATATGGATCATATTAATTATTTCTTTGCCTTGCTGTTCCATTTGCATATTGTTACTTACTTACTAAACCGGTAAAACTTTTTTAAATGTCTTTGTTGTGCTCAACACAAAGTATGTAACTATTTTACCATGGAGGAAGAATCACCCTTCTTCAACTTCTTGTCTGAAATAACTATCTAACAATCAACAAGGTGCTTATGGTTAAAAAATAAATTCAAATAAAATGTATGTTATTTGTTGAATGAACACCAAAACATCGAGACTTTATGTAAGAGAACGACTATCTTGTACCTACCGACTGATGAAATCAGACAAAAATTTAAAGCATAAATACTATTAAATTTTTTGTAATTTTTTTTGTCAAATTCGACATCAAGCCCAAGGCTCAAGGCTTAAACAATTTTACTCTCGCGAAGTAACACTTTTCACGCAAGAGAAGTAAATTTTTTATTTTTACACACGGGCTACTTGGGGAGAACTTTAAAATTTTATTTGTCTGATGCTTAAATATCATACAATTAAGGTGTGAAATTTACAGAATCACAGTTAGCTTGTTACATACATCCCACTGTTGGGAAAATGCCTACTCATCTTGATAGCTTATTTGTATTGTAATAATTTGACTGTAGTCATAATTAATGTATGATATGCTTCTGACATGCCACACCATAATAGTGTGGTTATAGCTTAACCTTTTTCCCAGTATAAAAAAAAAAAAAAACCCCACCTTAGAGATTCAGACCCAAAATGTCAGTAATGCATAAATTCAGCATGGCTACGGACAAAAATGTTAAACAAATAAGCACATTTTCTAAAATAACAAGAAGGTAGGTAGGTACATACAAACCTAGTTTGGGAAAATGAACTTCTCCTATTTTTGTGAGTCTTATTAAACCCAGAATGGGAAAATCACTTCAAAAAACTGTTGTAAATTATTGAGAGTATATATAGGTACCTATAACTGCAAAAGAAAAGTTAACTTTTACACCTACTTTGAAACTACCCTAATTTGAGCAAAACAAAAAAAAAGTAGGCACAGAATGGCTACACAGAATTAACAAATTGTTTTACCAAACATTTCATAAGTATGAACTAGTTAGAGCACAAAAAACTTGTGGAAAAAGTTACAAAATATAGCCAAAACATAAGCGTCACTTGACGAAACTGTTTAAATTGTTGTGAGACTCACCTGATACACAGCCGACCACGTATTGCTGGCCACTAAGGCTTTGTAATCTTCCTCAACTCTTTTTGAATCCATTGTTAGTAACAATTTATTATCATAACAAAATCAGAACGCACGCGTCTGTTTTTCGAACTTGAGTCCCGGAGAAACTGTTGTTCTGATGAACGAACCGACACAAACTCGACTGTAACTAGCGAGATCTGGAATTCGAATGCCCGGAACCGAAGTGAAACTCCGGCATCGGTGTGGACTGCAGACGATGTTAGTGAATTTACTATGAACACGGCAATCCGAGCGGCTTTTTGTGTTCTCAAATGAACGAGTGAGTGGCGTACGTACACAGACCGTCAGGTCAGACTGCCGCCGCCGCTATTTTGACAGATGGAGTGTTGCCGGATGTACCTCGAAATTACCAACTACCATTATAGTGGCAGATCCGGTTTAGGAAAGAACAATGGCAACTTTCACCTATGGTCTGTCCCAAAAATTTGAGTAAGGTTATGAAAAAATCGAATGGTATATTACCATTCGATTCATCTAAATTTTGTGAGGAACTCTGCATTTTTAGTTTAACCGCATTTTTTCCAGGAAAATTAAATAATTTTATGATAATTGACAGAATAATTTCCTTTCCTTAGTCTGTCCGTCTCTTGCAATGGCGGCGGGGTGTCAACAACCGTATCAACTCTAGAGGTTAGTTTCAGGTTAGGAACAGAATTAAAATCTACCTTCTTTATTCAGTAGATAGGTACAGTAGAATAGGTTTATCGGCTATGGATGAAAAATTGTTCCAAATTAATTATTTGGAAGGTTTTGGATAGAGTTTTCTGACTTAATAGCTAGGTACAGTGCGACCGAAACGAGTAGAAAATAAATGAGGGCGCTGCTATCGTGTAGATGGAAAATTGAATACTACGATGCAAACGGTCTTGATTCTTGCGTATGGCAACTAAATTTTGTTGAAAATGTTATTAATTTCTACTATTACATAAAGTGGTACATCCGACTTTATGGTCGGAAAATAGTAGAAATTAATTAAGAAGGAATGAATATTTACTGTAAACAGGCAAGTTTTAATAAATATTGTTTTTAGACTAAATTAATTTACGATTACAAAAGTAATCTCATATTCTTATTAATATTGTATTCATTGTGTGGGACGCTACATGCGTCGACACACTTGCGCCTTCCCATCTTCCGAGGACATTCGTGAGGGCGGGTGCGGCGGCAGATTTGGCCGAAGATCTCAAGAGGCGGAAATATGCAGGTCTCGACAGAGCCTACACATTTGCTCCCCTTGGAGTCGAGACCCTAGGTCCGTGGGGTACTAAGGCTCTTCGGGTTTTCAAAATATTATCAGAACGTGTGGTCGAAGCGACGCGTGACCCGAGAGCTGGTGAGTATCTGGCACAGCGCATCAGCATTGCCATACAGAGTGGCAATGCAGCCAGCGTCTTGGGGACGCTTCCGACTGGTGTTGATATGGATCAGTTGAGCTACCTGTAGTCTGTTTGCAACAGTCAGCAGTTAGCTCAATTGTTTCAAATGTAAATACTAGTATAATTTTCTTTGTGATTATAGTATTTCAGCACTAAATAATTAATTCATTCTTAAAAATAATAGGTATAAGTACTTTAACATAACTTCTTCACTAAGCCGATCGATAGGTCATGTACCTATTTGGTTTAATATGATATTTTCTGATTGCTCACTAATTGAAATCGTCCAATTGTTATGAGGTCTTCCTTTTCTATTTTCTGCAGGAGTTTTGAATATTCTTTTGTTAAGCTAGTAGAACCTTGCATCTACAATCCCTGTTATAAAACGGATGTACTTTCCCAAAAACAAATTTAAATTATACATACTGAAATGTAACGCAGGGCCGTTAAGAGTGTAGATGGGTTTTGGGGTCAACAAATTTTAATGGCAAAATCGGATGATGATGATCATTTTTCAAAATATGGAAGTAGACTACACTTTTTCCAATATAAAAAACAAACGGAAATATACATTGAAAATACCATGAACGCAATTTGCAAAAAACAACCAAAATATTACCCAGGCAATCAAATTCATAGGTTTAATCGTTTGAGAGATTTTAGAGATTTTACTATTTAATGACCATAGAATCGAGTACCTATTTATCAGTGATCTCGGAGGTTCTTGGATAGTGAGGATCAGTAAAGATATAGCAATTTCAATAGAACTAGTATCCACGTTATTTTTTATGACATAAGAATGATGATATATTTTTAAATTATCCAAATAGGACCATTACGTACGAAGTTATGACTAAATTACTAGCGAAGTTCACTGAAAGACCGCGGCGGCGGGTGCGTGTGACGTCACTCGCTCGGTCGTCGCCTGTTAATCGTAGGCAAATATTAGTTGTTAGTGATTTACTCAGAGACTATAAGTTTCGGAAAAGAAATTACAGAACCAGATAGACTCAGAAAATATATAAAAAAAAACTCATTGGATGGGTCTTTCAAAACTGAATCTATTTGGCTATGTCATTTTATTCCCTAAACTTAATGTTTCAGAGTAAATCACTAAAAACTGATATCTGCCTACGGTTAACGGGCGGCGACTGAGCGAGTGACATCACACACACCCGCGGTGGTCACTCAGTGAACTTCGCTAGTAATTTGTTCATAACTTCGTAAATTTTGCCTCAGTCTTTCAAGCGTTTGGTGCCTTTTAGGATCTAGTTGAACTTTTTTTGGACCGAGGTTAATGCGTCAAATGGAACGTATCATTATACAAGTGCGTTCATAATAAAATTGTGAAGGTGATAAACTTCATTTCGTGTACAGAACGTCCAATTTCATGAACGCAGTTCAAGTTTATGAACGCAGTTAAGAATGTTGCAAGGAAAAATCTGATCTACCCTTATCAAAGGACATCTTTTAAGTGTGTCAGTAATTTTTATTTATAAACAGGTGATTTGTATGCAGCTACCACTAACTACCAGCTAGTTCAATTGCTTCGTTAATTGATCATAGACCTACTATCCCATGTACTAATAACTAGGTAGGTACGTTTCACAACGTGTAGATAGGTAGTCAGATACCACAACACCTACCTAATCATACTAGTTAAACTAGGTAAATGTATCTCTTACTTGGTTGCGACCAATTATTATTGCCTACGTTGGCGAAAACCATAAGATACTCCAGGAGTGTAGGAGCTCGTCAAAGGTGTAATCGATCTGAAAAGATGTCTCAGTAACACTTCAGAACACTTTAAGTTGGTTTATTCAACCTTGTACACACTTGTGCGTACCTAGATAATACTAAATTCACTGCTCTGCACTTAGCAATTCACGTTCCTTTCTTTCACTGTTTAATCGCTTAGAACTGACTGGATAAACGGCCAGAAAGCTCGGCTTTTATACCTATGGTCCTTAAACGGTCCTTACGGGCTACAGTCCTTAAAAACTTACCTAGAAAATTCTTTGCTTTTCTGGAAGCTATAGCTACTTATCTCTGTCTTTACTCTAGAACATTTAACTGTTCTTGTCTTTCTTTTCTTTTTCTTTTGTTATAGCAGTTCATTCTTCAATTTCTTCAAATCATAGATAATTTTCTCAACTTCAACTTCAGGTAGACCCTTTGTCAGCTGTAGCGTAAACGGATGTCACTGTTTTTTTTCCTTTATTGATGGTTTCCTTCTGCTGCGCTGCGATGACGGTGCCGCATGGAATCTTGCTCAAAGTCAGCAGGGTATGGTGCGATCGCTCACATTTCTTCCAAAACGGTGCTCTGCAGTTTGCCTTCAAGTGTTGTCCTCTTAAACACAAGAAGCCAGTGAATTCTCTTTTGAATTCTTTTTTTAATCTTTACTAATACAGGATCTTCGCCACTGCTGCGTGATTTAAAGTCCATCCAACCATCGTATTTATACAACGACGTTAATTTTTCAATAGTCTTCACGCTCGTTACCAGTGAATACAGATACTCCGGTTTGTTCTAGGTACTGACCGTTGCAACTGCGTTACTGATGCGGTTGGCCAAATCTTTCATTTCCTTCGGTGTCTCGCCAACCCGTGGCAGCTCTTTAATCTTCGCAATTTCAGCGAGTGCGATTTTCTCTGGTCTTCCAAATATCGGTTCTAGGGCATCATCTATATCGCCAGGATTAGAAACTACAAATAACAGACTTCTGACGACTTGACTGGCTGTTCCTTGTATGGATTTCTTCATTGCCATGTTCTGCACATTTGTGTAATCAGCTGCGATTTCCAGATAATATTTGGTAGAATGGTTGCTTTCTAGAGGGCATTATGCCTTCTGGAAAGGCAACCATTCTTCATAATTTCAGTGGCTTTAGCTTTGGCAGCAGCAGTGGCAGCTGCAGCTTTAGAATCAGCAACTTCGTCTTTGGCAGCGGTCGCTCTAGCTTCAGCAGTGGCTTTAGCTTTGGCTGCTGCGGCTTCAGCTCTAGCTGTAGCAATCTTCGCTTGAGCCTCCTCGAGTTCTTTTTCTTCTAGTTCCCGAAGATCGGACGACTGTGACCTTCTTGAGGATCTCGTCGACCGTGGGGTAGGAACATACATTCTTCATGAAGCCAACGTTGGAACCATGTTTATAATTCCATAATTTCCATAGCGACGCTGGTATAGAGGTTGAGGCGGGCCTGTGGTTATAAAATTTGTGAGCAAATAAATAGCCAGTTTGCTCAGAGATTCAGTTTTCAATACCAATTTTAGGGTTTCGTTTCGTACCCAAAAGTTGCTAACGAAACCCTATGACTAATCCTCCGCTGCCTGTCCGTCTGTCATATACTTAGATAACTGGCATGGTGTCTGTCAATCCATCAACACTAAATCTACATAATTGCTTATGTTTGTGATGATAGCAATCAAGTTGACCAGATATAATAGGGTAAAGTCCAAAATTTTGACGAAAATGACACAATAGTTACACAAATTGCTGTGCAACGGTAGCACAAAAGTAGCACAGCTTTGCACACACAAAAGTAGGAAGCGTAAAACTATATAGTTGGGGTTACATGAAGAGCTAAAAAATTGTGCAACTGGTGATGCAAAAGTAATACAAAAGTATCTCAATTGTAAGGTAGCACAGTAAGTTAACACTGATTACTCCAAAACTGCGCTGTGTTTCGTATTAAAATCAACACACACCCATGCTTTTATTTACCTAGAGCACTATGAAATTTTAGTCAAGGTTCAAAGCTCACTAATATAGGTAATGCATTAGTTTCCCAACACTGTCTATACAAAAAGAGTAGCCAGTTATACTACAATGCCACAGAATTCAATATCAAGCCTTTAAGTTACATAGAAGTTATTCGGGACTCCCTCAAAGTTCATTCTTTCCAAAAAATGGGCGTTTTTAGCGTAAAACTTGCCATTTTTCGTTGAAAAAAATTATTTTACTCTGTAAATGAATTATATTTTATAAATTTGACTCTTAGCCATGCTGGATAAATAACTAATCAATAGAATATCAACAGTCGTAAAATTCTAAACTATAAAGTTTTTGAGAAAATTGAATTGCGCGATCGATACATTTTGAATTGGGCAAATGCGTCAAAATTTTGGACTTATTCCAATAACGTTACCTACACTGTCTTAACTCAAGTGACAGCATTCATGCGCGCGCGTTAACCATAAATAGGGAGATTATATTTCTAACTGGCAACCCGAAAACAGTGCCAGGTGGAAGTAAAATTTTTTGCCACTCATCAACACAGTCCAACCAACAAACAACAACGTAGGTAGTGGATAAATTCTCTTTGACAACCATATCCCACGGACCTCTCATCGTCCGATCTCGTGTGTTCCGAAGCTCCCTAGTGCAACGTGAAGTGTCTATAAGAAGGCTAAGTCGTAATTCAACTGTGAGATGGCTTCTCCGCGTACTCGTCGTCGGTTGAACAGTATCCGCACTCAAGACGAAAACAACGTATGTTCCTACTTTATTTGTTTTAACATACAACTCTTAACTTCAGTGTTCTTGTCTTTTATATTGAATTTCGCACTCTAAACACATAATTTAACTCGATTGTAAACACTGTAAAATGAAAATATCAACACTTAACCTCTCTACAATACTATTATAAGATTACAATTTTATCACTCAATTATGTATAGAAGAGTAAATAAAAATATTAGAGAAAATATCATGGATGGAGTAGACTAATAGAAGATAGTAGATGCAATATGAAAGCACTTTTATAATGATTACCAATAGTTGTCTAGTTTTTAGAAATCCTTTGAATGTTTAATGCTCAACCCTCAATGACCTTCGGTAACATATGGGATATGGATCTGAAGCACTTTTATAAGATTACCAATACTTTGTTTTGTTTTTAGAAATGCTTTGAGTGTGGAACGCTCAACCCTCAGTGGGCTTCGGTAACATACGGGATATGGATCTGCCTAGACTGTAGTGGCATTCACCGCAGCCTTGGTGTTCACCTCTCGTTTGTCCGCTCTGTTACAATGGATAAATGGAAGGAGATAGAATTAGAAAAGATGATGGTAAGTTTACCCTAAGGACAGTTGGATTTGGCCTAATTCTTGTACTGTTTTTCGGTCATTAAAAATGTATTTTCAGTCTTTGTTGAAGTCTGATAGCCTTAGGGTCGGAGTCAATCAGATAGTATATTATTGCTTCACCAGCTACGACGAAAAAGGCATAGAGAATGAAGTAAAGTTGATTTAGCATTGCAGCAAAATATATTGTGCAACTGAAGGTGACGAACATACAGGGAAGAATGATCATAATACATTTTGAATTAGTAAGATATTTGAAGTAAAAAGAAAACCTCTATAGAAATCTCAATAAATACATTTAATTAAACAAATTTAAATTTTTAAATTTTCTGTCTTTTTTTCCGTGTATTTATCAGTAAATAAAAAGATATAAATATAATAATCACAGTTATTGTATTGATTAGCTCAGTGTGTTTAAATAAATATCCCTAAATTACATGCTATGCCAATCCCACCTAGCGTGAAATAAGGTCCCGGAGAAAAAGTTGAACTTGGTCACCCTAAATTTTGTATACCTAGGTACCTACAATCTCATACATTAATAAAAAGAATATTAATATATTCATTAACAGAAAATCTTTGAGAAAGAGAGCATAAAGGGAGGGCCAAACCAGTAAAGTAGTTTGGATACTAAATTAAATTATTCATTTTCTATAATAAGCTCAAATTAGTTCACCCCAGTGATGATCATTCTTCCCCTGTACCCGTCAAATTAAACGGATAACTGTGCCTGTCTCTTTGATCATTATTACAATCATTTTATTAATCAATTATTTACAATCATTTTTTTTTATTATTTTACATTAGCCCCCAACATTACAGTTGTTGATAAATGTTCACTTCGACTCCTTGGTTCACCAATTCTTGATGAGTCTTTTCAGTCATTTGTAGATGAGAAAATTCAAAATTTCCAAAAAAATTCAGACAGACTGCTCAAAATTAATAGTCATATGGCTTTTACAATTATTTGGTTCTGTCTATTTGTACCTAAATTTACGTATTCTTTGAGATGTAGTCAACTGTGGACACAGCACAGCAAGCTCTTGGAAGGCTTGTACAACATAATAAAGTATACTTTATCATCGGTTTTGAATATCGATTTAGATGACAAGGCATGGTCGCAGGCCTCCCTGCCTGTCAAATTGGGAGGCTTAGGTATACGCAAAATTTCAAGTGTAGCCCTACCAGCGTTCTTGTCTTCTGTCTACAGCACTAGTTCTTTAGTTTAAAAATTTTTAAATCCTTCTCTTTTGGTCCCACCTGGAATGTCATTGAAAATTTCGTTTTTAGACGAAGCTCGAACGGCTTGGCATAGGGCTTGCCCCGATGCTGCTCCCCCAAAATCACTTTTGTCCCAACGGCAATGGGACGGGCCTCTGTGTGAGTTAACACGGAACTGTTTGTTACAAACGTGCTCCAGCTCTGCAGATCGTGCCCGCCTCCTGGCCGTTTCTAAATGGGAGTCAGGACATTGGTTGCAAGCATTTCCTTCATATAACACTGGTACTTTATTGGATCCCGTAACTTTCCGTATCGCAACATGTCTCCGGTTGGGTGCAAGGTGTTGCGCGCCTCATCAATGCCAGTGCGGTACTGCTGTCGAACAGCTTGGTCATCACGGATTATCGTGCACTAGGGCCGCCGGTTGGATATCTCGCCACTCTAGCCTTAACGACATCATCCGGCGGGCCTTTGTCACCGCTAACGTACCAGCTATTCTCGAACCGAATGGTCTGTTGCGTGACGATGGTAAGAGGCCCGACGGTATGACACTAGTCCCATGGGAGTTGGGGAGGCCCATTGTGTGGGACGCTACATGCGTCGACATACTTGCGCCTTCCCATCTTCCGAGGACATCCGTGAGGGCGGGTGCGGCGGCAAATTTGGCCGAAGATCTCAAGAGGCGCAAATATGCAGGTCTCGACAGAGCCTCCACATTTGCTCCCCTTGGTTGTGCCCTTGGAGTCGAGACCCTAGGTCCGTGGCGTACCGAGGCTCTTCGGGTTTTCAAAAAACTATCTGAGCGTCTGGTCGAAGCGACGCGTGACCCGAGAGCTGGTGAATACCTGGCACAGCGTATCAGCATTGCCATACAGCGTGGCAATGCAGCCAGCGTCTTGGGGACGCTTCCGACTGGTGTTGATATGGATCAGTTGAGCTATCTGTAGACTGTTTGCAACAGTCGGCAGTTAGCTCAATTGTTTCAATTGTAAATACTAGTATAATTTTCTTTGTGAATACATTATAATCTAAAAAAAAAAAAAAACATTTTATCCATTTGCATTAGATATTATTATTGATGTTAATTAGATCACACACAACTAAAGGGAAACATGTAACCAAAACTTAAAATATATGAAAAAATCGGTTCACATGAAATGTCATGCAACTCCTTGCGTTTATTTTCTTTTTGACAGCTCGAATGACCATCAAATAGTCATGTCCTAATGCTCTATCCATTCAATAGTTTGTCATGCATGACTAATTGATGAATAGAGTGTCACTCGAGTAAAAACAAAAAGTAAATAAGCATGAGGATTGAGTAAAGTAATCATATCTCTGAAAATCGTTTTTTTGTGATAGTAAAATAATGCGTCTTCTTTCCGCGCCACGCGCCTCGCACGTTCTCCGGAATAAGAAGTAGCCTTGTTATTCCAGTTCCATAACATGCATGCAAAATATTAGCTAGATTTGCACCATAGTTTTTCTTCTTTTATAGTTATGGTGTCAGTTGGCTGTATTTAACTATTCTGTATTCTAATTACCCTTGCAAACATGATAGCTCACTTTAAAAGTACAACTTCAATTTCTGTTCATTGTCTACACTCAGGGTGTTAATAATGCGGTAGTGTGATTAAAAGATAAGATTGGGTGGTAAAAGAAAGTAGGTACTTACTGTAGGAGGGGAGCCCAAGCGGGGATTTCGGGATTTACTATAGCGCGGCTGATTAATATATAGCTGGATACCTTGTACCCGGTTAAGTACCTACACCAAATATGAGCCTCATATATAAGGCCGCCCGTGATGGATGAAGAATCAGATTAGTAAAAAGAAATTGATCATCAGAAATTCTCAAGCGCGTTTGTAAGTTTGTTGTTAAGTTAAAAGATTAAAAGTTTGATAAAAACTTGTCCAAACATTTGATTTCCCTCCAAAGAAGTATCTAAATGGCATCAAAACTGTTTTGTAAAACAACACAGTTTTAAGCCATCCCGAATATTTTCGATGAAATTATGTTTTGGTAGGAACTAAAGATTTAACGAGGAACTTGATCATCATCCCAGCTCAGATTAAAGGTAGGTCTTAGCTCAGAACTAGGACCTGCAATGGGCCATAATAATAAATAATAATCATGAAAAAAATAAAAACATCATATCAACCGCAACGCAACGGAAATAGTATAATACTAGCTTCTGCCCGCGGCTTCGCACGCGTTTTTTCGGTATAATAAGTAGCCTATTATCTAAGTTAGGCGTTGCTCGAAACGTACATCAAATTTTGTCTTGATCGATTTTAGTAGTTTTGATGATCATAAATAACAAACATTCCGATTTCACAATCTTATAGGGGAACTAGCTTCTGCCCGCGGCTTCGCACGCGTTCTTTCTATGGAAACGTTCAAAGGTAATTTCTATCCCATGGGAACTGATTTATGGAATAAAAAGTAGCCTATGTTTGATTCCAGGCTTAGAGCTACACCGATGCAAAATTTTAGCTCAATCTGTTCAGTAGTTTTGGTGTGAAGAAGTAACAAACATCCATCCATCTATCCATCCAAACTTTCGCATTTATAATATTAGTGTGATGACTGATGACATAAACACTTTGCCAACAAACGCGACCGATCACTTTTCATAGGGTAAAATTAACATCAATAGTGCACCCATCGGACTTAAACAGTTGAAAAACGATGTAATTTGCAGAAGTTTAACTCTGCGTCGCTGTGTCTTTCTCGTGGGACTCTGTACTTAAGAGAAGCTTAGCAGAGAACGCGTTTAATGACAGCACTAGTACACTACGAATAAACCCACTAAGCAACATTTTAAATAGCTGCCATTTAGTAGATTATTAATAAAGACCGGGTCACTATTATGTATGGCCCGAGATCATGGAAATGCGAAATATAAATTAATTTATTTTCTCTTCACAAATACTGAATACGGTAGTTGCCGCAGCATATGAATTATTGACCATCTCTGTTATTTAACTACGCATCAGACGTATTGCGCGATTTTTCTTTATTCAAGCCGATCTGAAACTGACATCAATGAAGTATTATCAGTTTTCATAGAATTGTGCGTCCAGTGATGTCAATGCCGGGCTTTAAAACATGTACTAAAATCCAAATGTTGCAAAGTTTATAAAAGTTGGCCCTCTTCGATGGTCACGTAGCCAAATGTAAGACGACAGATAACCAAAAGCGTCTTCTGCGTGGCAAACCTGAAGGCCGAAAACCAAAGGCTCGATGGAATTCAACAAGACCTAAAAAAAGGCAATAGGAGTGACCAGCTGGCAGGAAAAGCCAAGAATAGGATCCCATGGAGAAATTTACTCGACCAGAGCAAGGCCCACCCGCGGCGGTAGCGTCAGGATAATGATGATGATGTCGCTACCGAACTAGCAATAAAGTATTATAGTTACAAAGGGTGTCGTGCCGGGTCGTCTAATTATGAATCGCCTATTCTCTCACTAGAGTTTGACCTCTTTCCACAAGTAGGTATAATAATGTCGATACCAGTGTAACATTTTATTGCTAGTAGGTGCATGCATTCAGCATGCGACTCTGGTTGCCGGTACCAATTGAAACGTAATTGAGCATATCCTCATGTATACTTGACTGCGATTTTATCTTATTCTCTGGGAGATTTTATTGCAGACACACACACAGTAATCTGACTTAGCTTATTTATTTATAGCGAAGTGTTTTGTTGCACTCTTTTTCTTGGGACTTAACTGGGGAAATCATATTTAGGTGGGAATTGCCACTTCTTCATCACATTTTCTAAATATCAAATCCTTACAACCAAGGCTCATTTGAAATGCCAGTTTTAAACTTCGTTATGGTTTCATAATTGGCACGATCATGATTATGAACATTAGACATTTAATACTTCAGTTGTTCCGTGGTCATGACTTATTAATGGCGCATGCAACTGCGCCGAAATTTTGATCAAAAGCCCTAAAATCTTCAAATCCTTCAGAGACTCCACGCGGCATTTGTACTTGTCCACGTGTCTGGCTAGTATAACCAGTCCAATTGTCTAAAAGCTTGGGATTTTCGTTCAATTTTCTCTGGCTTACCTCGGGTCCTTCAGTTTGAAGATATCAATAAAATCCAACCAATATTTCACGTAACAAATTTTGTTATATTGGTTGGCACTATAATTGTGTAGAGGAGTACTTATATTGTCATTAATCCTGTCCCTTAACGTGATCGACTGACGTGAGGTAACTGTAATACCTACTTCATTGTAGAAGTACGTCACTACAACGTATTTCCACAATGAAGTAAGACTACAACGTATTGGGCTCTGAATAAAATAATTACTTGTTCAAAAATATATAAAAAAACAATATTTTTTTCAAATACTACTCTCTACTAATCCGGTTTCGAACAAAAAAAACAATATTATGATATATAAAGTTTTATTCTAAAGCTAGATACCACGCGCGGCTTAGCATTTTCCCGGGACAAAAAGTAGCATACACAATATTATTTCGGGTATAGAACTACACCTATGCAATATTTCTTTTTTTCTTTCAATTTCGCATCTATAATATTAGTATAATACTTATTATAAATGCGATGGACGGATGGATGTTTGTTACTTCTTGACGCCAAGACTCAAAGGATCAGGCTGAGATTATGCATATACATGTTAGTCTAGACAATTCTAACACTGAATTGCGATGCCCAACCAGCATGCCCAGCATGGAGATTATGGACATTACCCCCCATGAGGTAAGAGCCAATAAGGTGCGTATCAGGGGGAGGCCCGCGTTCAGCAGTGGACCAATATAGGCTGTTGAGGTGAGGTGTGGTTAGTCTAGACCTTAGTTTTTATTCTATAAATCAGTTCCCATCGGATAGAAATAAATTGTGGACGGGGCAATAACTAGTTATCCATGAGTGTCAATTAGCGACCGTGTCGACGTTTTCATTGTCGTCCAATTTACGATCGCCTTGCCGTATTCAATGGCTTAGTACATCAATTTATTGAGTGACGAAGAACGTATACTATCGTACTACGTATCTCTAATACATACCTTGCTTAGTGAGATCGTGATCTACCTCGCGATCTTAAGAGAGTTAACGCTTTCGAAAGGCATTCAGTGAATAAGATCATAGAAATTAGAAATTATCCAGAGTGCGAGGCTTACGCACTATAATAACAAAAACCTAAGATCATCAAGTTGTACGACATTAATATAACGAACTTAAAAAGAGCGTGAATTGTTGTTTAGTGCGTCAAAATTAGAACAATGTATTCGCTTCTTTCGTTTCAATTTGTATTCGATCGAATGCACACTTTACTCGATATTTATTTATTTATTTATCGTACAAAACACATCACAATCACTTTCATATTATGAGGTTACTTAAAGCTAGATCAAAACTTGATTGCAACATAAACATATGTACGTGCTGCTATAATATAAATATATATCGAGTAAGTAGAGTTATTACATTACTATCTATTACAGGTTGTTGAAACAAGACAGTAAAAAAGGTATTAAAAAATTACGAATTACGGTAGCAAAAATTAGATAACATGCTATATTATTGTTTATACTATGTATGTTGTACTATGTACTTGAACTCGATTTCATTTCTTGGATATTGATTTGGAGGATCTCTAAAAATTTTAATTAAATAACCTAATCTTGGAACAAATATGTCGAGTCTGCCGTCATCCCTATGTAGCTCATTATATTGACGTGCCATTCTTGTGAGGGGATTGAAATGGGAAATATTATTTCTAAAAGTGTGTAATTCAAAAACGTTCTTCTTATTAGAGTTACGAGATCTGTAATTAATATTAAATGATATATCGGATAAGAGTTTTTAGGAATCTATTTGGGAGTAAAGTAATTTGTAGAAATAAATAAAGTCAGAATAAATACGACGAGTTTCTAAAGAAGTGACGCTGAATTTATAGAGCCTCTCTTCGTAATTCAGAGACAGGCGCCCGGGCTTAAGACGATAACATATGAGCCTCAGGAATTTTCTTTGAATCCGTTCGATGTTGTAACTATGAACTTTGTAGTTGGGAGACCAAATAGGACTTCCGTATTCCAATACGCTACGCACTATAGAGTTAAAAAGGTAAATTAAGATGCGATAGTTTTTAAAGCCCTTAGTAGATCTTAAGACAAAACCCAAGTGGTTGGCTCTATCTATGATATACTGATAATGTGCCCGAAAAGTCAGCTTATCATCGAAAATTATACCAAGATCCTTTGCAACAAGGGAGCGTTTGAGTTTATGTCTGCCAATAGTGTAATCAAAAGTTATTTTGTTTCGTTTATTGGTGAAAGAGATGAAAAAACATTTGTCGACATTAAGGTTCATTTTGTTATGTTTACACCAATATGAAACAGTATTCAAGTCATTTTGCAGAGATAGCAATCACTACGGTCATTAATTAAATTAAATATTTTTAAATCGTCGGCGTACAAAAGGCAGTTGCAGGATAAGCGAGAAACGAGGTCATTGATAAATATTATAAAAAATAGGGGTCCTAAATGGGAACCTTGGGATGACGCCTGAGGTAACCGCCACTGGTGTGGATACATATCCCTGCAAGGAGACCAGCTAAACTTCTATTACTCAAGTAAGAACAAAGCCATCGATATAGATTTCCATGAAAGCCGTATCGATGTTGTTTTGAATCAATGAAATTTAAGATTTAGTTTGTAAAAACCCCGGGTTTTTTGAAAATAGGTAGTGATAATAGAGCTAGCCGTTCACAGCGACAATTTTTTTTGCCTAATAATGAAAAACATTTTTTTGCCGCAATACGACAGCCTTTCAAAAAATGCTATTGCTAATCTTAGCACTTATAGCTTCTTGCTGATATGATTAGTCTGAATAAGCGCGTCAACTATACTTCTATACTAATATTATAGAGAGGAAAGATTTGATTGTTTGTTTGTATGTATTGAATAGGCTCCGAAACTACTGGACCGATTTGGAAAATTCTTTCACCGTTAGGAAGCTTACTTTTCAGGGAGTGACATTTAGCACCTTTAGGTTCTTGCTAATATAATTAGTCTGAATAAGCCCATCATGAAACAATAAAAGTGAAAGGAAATTCTAAGTATTAAACGGATAAAACCAAGAAATTCTATGCGATTGATAATCTTAGCACCATTAGCTTCTTGCTAATTCATAATTAGTTTTAAAATTCATAATTAGTCTGAATAAGCGCGTCATAAAACAATAAAGTTGAAAGGAAATACTAAGTATTAAACGGATAAAGCTATTAAATTCACATAACATGGTGATTGAATCTACATAAAATACGCCCGCGAGTTTAATGTGACAAATAACAATAAATAAATAAATACTGGACAATCCACACATCATTTAGCATCTAGCCCTAAGCTAAGCAGAGCTTGTATTATAGGTACATGACTGTTAATCTTAATACACAATACATGACATTACATAGATAGATATATAGATATATACATAGATAGATATATTTTAGTACCCATAACACAAGCTCTGCTTAGCTTGGGGCTAGATAATGCTGTTTCGATTGTCCAACATTATTTATTTATTTATTTTATTATACATAAAATACCCAGATCACCGGGAGCAAATATTTGCAGATCGTACAAATATTTGTCTGAAGGCGGGAATCGAAGTGTAACCTCCTGCGTCGCAGGCGGACCTTCGCCTACCACGCCACATCGGTCGTGATAAATGTGGTAGAGCTACTGTTTTGAGACTGAGTATAGCTTTTACTTGTTTCTTTTTATTTCTTTTCTACTTTCGCTTGTTAATACTTGTCTTATAATGATTTATTTATTTATAATTTTTTGTTGCTTGTAGTACGTATTTAATATTGAGTATCAGTCCATGTGCACACATTGACTGATTCTCATTTACTGAGTTTTATTTGGTGAGAATAGACACAAGCCTGGAATGAAATTATTTTAATTGCTGCTCGCTTCGTATAGAAATAACGCTTTGCGATAGATCGATTTATGTTATTTTTATTTTGTTTGTATATTTTTGTTTTTGTTTGTATTTGATCAAAGAGACAGGATATTGTTTAAAATAAATAAATAATGCTGGACAATCTACAAGCATCATCTAGCCCCAAGCTAAGCAGAGCTTGAGTTATGGGTACTATGTGACTGATATACTTAATAAAATCAGGCAGGCAGTAACTAAGCAAATTGTTGAAATTTGCGCGATCAACTAACTATCGAGGTCAATAGATAAAAGTGATGTCCTACTGCCCTAACTGTAGTTAGGTAGGTACTCTACCTACCACGCTAACGAAGTTGCGGGTAACAGCTTGTCTTCTATATATATAAAAATGAAACCCGTTTCGCGTTGTCACGGCATCACGCGTGAACGGCTGGACCGATTTCGCTAATTCTTTCTTTGTTGTGTTTGTTATTGTCAGGAGAAGGTTCTTATGAAAGAAAAAATTAAGAAAGTTGGAAACATAAATTTCCACGGGGGCGAAGCCGCGGGGCGCAGCTAGTTTAAAATAATAATAGATTTCGTGCGCCTGTACAGACTTCAACAAAAAACAAGATCTATCAAGTGCGAGTGTAACTCGCGCGCCGAGGGTTTCGAACGTTTGTCAATTATACATTATGTACTAAAGGTACCGGTTAGAGACAGCTAGTTGATGAACACCTTCCTAAAAATAGTAGGTAGTAGTATACTTGTAGTTCGCGTCATGTAAAAAGAGCGCTGATCAAGCTGCGCAGTAGGCGATTTAAAGGTCTATTTTGTGGTATGCGGTGGGGCGCGGGGCGGGCGGGTCACGCGCCGCATGCCTGCCGATTCGCTATTGGTTCGCGTTGTGTCCACGTCACGTTTATTGTCAAAATACCATCGCACACAAAAGTTTGAAATGGTTTCACATAGAAAAGTGAGAAAAATGATTTATGACGTATATTTTATGAAGAAACAGGGCAGATAATAATGCTGATGATAATTTAAAACAGTGTATGAAACGCACCGCAGAGGCAACATAATGTTAATTTTTGTAATTAGATTAAACATTCTAAACTGAATCGAACATGTTTTTAATTTTATCTAATATTATTTTCTAATACCTAACCAATACCAAGCCGCGAGCGAAATATTAGTTAAAAATAGGCATAGTAGGTTCTATCGTGCGCGAGTGTACCCATGCGCGAACACACCCTTCCTCTTTCTTCCATCGTTCTTTTTACGTGACGCGACCTATACCAAACTACATACATTTTAGATGGATCGCAAATGTCATCTTTTTTAAAAATATTTCAAAATTATGAAACCTACAGAAATTTCCAAAACGGTTTTGGAATGTACAAACTGATACCTTTCATTTGATACCTGAATTCAGAGCTTTCCATCTACGAACACTTTTTGAAAAATGGTCATCAGTTATGCATATTTCTGTAGTGTACACAACTTTTTGAAATATTTTACAAAAAGTCGAAAAATTGACTTAATCTCCGAAGTATGCAGAGCGATCCATCTAAGATGTAGTAGGTCTACTACTATTTTTAAGTATTCATGAAATAGCAAAGTCTCACCGGTACCTAGTTAGTACATATTTGTATAATTGACAAACGTTCGAAACCCTCGGCGCGCGAGTTAAACTCGCACTTGACGCATCTTGTTTTATTATACACTAGCAGCCCGTCCCGGCTTCGCACGGGTGGACATTTATTTTTAAACATTTTGAGATAAACGTAGAGAAAATATCTTTATGCAGGACATTTTATACTTTTATCCGTCTGCCTTGTTGGTCTAGCGGTCGCGTTTTCAACCGCTGATAATGAGATCCCGGGTTCAAATCCCGGGTTGGGCCAAGATTTGTGTTATTGGGAGTCAGGAACTTGGCTGTGTTAAACGTCCTAATCTGCTTTCCGAGGCACGGGGGCGTGCCACGGGAAAGCGCGTTCAGCCGTTGGTCCTGCACTTGACCTCTCAGCGGTCGTGTCGGTCTGCCGTCCTATCGTTGCCCGCGTGCGTGCACCGTGCACCGGCGACGGCGCAGCGCGGCACGACGGCGTTTATTTTTATAATAGTATTTTGTTATGATTGACATTTATAAATACGTAATATCTTTTGAATGGAATGTCCGATTTGAATAATTCAAAAAGTAATCTACAGGTATTGAAACAGTCTTCAATACGAAATTATTTATTTGGATAAGGTCAGATTTTGGTCGGCATTTTTATCAACTTTTAAAATATCAAAAGTAGTTATAGTGACATTACTACAATAGTTGGACATATGGTATCACGAGGTTTTTTGTAGATATTGATATGATCTTTAATATTGTAGAATATTTTTTTGTTCTATCAACAATAGCTGCGGAAACGCAGCGCATGCGATGATAGACAATTTATGGCTAATTTTTTTACTCCTTGGGTTACATTATTGAAGTTTTAGTAGGGATTCCTAATTTTTTTAAGGGAGTAAATTTATTGGTATTTATTTTAAATATTTGATCAGCTGGAAAAGTCAGCTTAAAAACTACTTGAGCAGCATTTTAAGTTTTGATCGGCTGTAAAATAAAAACCACCAGCAACACTTGGTCGGCAACTAAATTATTTTTGGTCAGAAAATAAATAGCTGTTTGATCGGCGAAATTAATGTTTTGATCAGCAGAATTAATGATATGATCTGCAGGATTATACAATTATTTTTGATCAGTCAAAAAGTGATTTTTTGAGCAGCAAAATTAATGTTTTGGTCAGCCGAATAAGAAAATCGTTAAGCTGTAAAAAAAAATAGGTATAAGCCATAATCAATGGGTTTGCTTTTAAATGTATGGTCAATTAAAAATTTATATTATCGCGATTTTATTGATAAAAAGCATTAGTCGGTAATACTTTCATGGCCCAAGACGCAGACGAGCCTCTCGACCTCTGTCGTGTGGCGGCGGCGCGCCCGTGCGGGTCGCACCGCCGAGGCTGGGCAGTGAATGCGATACAATACACTAACACTTTCATGGCCCAAGACGCAGACGAGCCTCTCGACCACAGAACAATTCTACTCTACGAGCTCTCGACCCTCGTGTGGCGCTTAAAGAAGGTGGGGTTTTGAATCGAGTCGATACAGAGGCACGTAGGAGGTAGGTAGGTAAGGTACCTATTTCTACCTTACCTGGCATTGTTGTTTTTGTAAGATGGTATCAAGGTGCTGAGGACCCTTGTTCGTTGTTGGTCATGTCTGTCCTGTATTTGTAACACCGGCACGACGCGACAGTGACATACAAACGCACGCAGGAGATAGGTAGGTAGGTACCTACATTACCTCGCGTTGTTGTTAGCAATTGAAGGAACCCTTGATTGATAATGGTCATGTATGTCCGTGTGTGACACCGGTAGTGGCATAGGTACGTACAACCGAACGTATAAGATAGGTAATAGGTATGTACGCGCAAATCTATATAAATAAAATCTCGGAAGTACGCGCGTGGCTGCGCAGTGTAGGTATCTTATTTTAATGGGTCAAAGGGACGCGGAAGGGTGCGCAGGCGACGAGCACTCACACTTACTTTCGTTTGCCGTGAGTTAGTGTGAGTGCTCGTCGCCGCGCAGTGTAGTGGTCGTTCCTTCCTACAAGAAATACCTACCTAATGAACAACAAAGATGGAATGACGTAGCTAGACCAAAGTGCGACCGAGACAACAATATGCACGTGGAACACGAACGCCGGCGGCGGTGGCGCCCCGGTCTATCTATGACTGAGGTGGATGGACCTAATTGGACCCAATCTCTTGAATTTTACTTACACTTACATCTAGGTATGACTGTATTAAAATTTCATGAACCGTACCTACCTACAAAGTAGACAATAGCAATTATCAGAGGATTTAACAGAGGATCCTTTGTGTTTCTTTGATTATCTATGGGTACTACCGAAAGTAGTGTTTGCAACTAATGTGGGAGAGAAAGAGATACTTACTTAACACTTTTTTCTCGGTAGCCTTGTTGTCACAGATTAGGTATACACTTTTTAGAAATACCTAGACACATTTTCGATTATAGGCCTTTAATTTTAACACAAAAGGATAGGACAGGACCTTTAATTATTCACAAAAGTCAATTCAATTTGATTGCACAATAAATTAAAAATAATAACAATTAGATAGGTAGATTGATTACTATACTTTATTGCACCATCAGTACCTACATAAAACAATTTGGCAAGCAATAACACTATTTTTCACGACTCATTGGGTAGGTAGGTAGGTAGGTAGGTAGTTTGCGGGTGTCGTCGGCATTTTGACTCACTCATTCAGACATTCTTTATTTCAGGGTACCTACCTATTAGTACATTTGTTTTTCACAAAAGTTCGTACATATTTAATTAAGTAAGTATGTATATCAGTACTTACTTACTTAAGTAAGTAGGTACTTATATCAGTTATCTAGCCGTACCGTACCTACCTATAATACAAGCTCTGCTTTGCTTGGTGCTAGATAATGCTGTGTGAATCGTCTAGCATTAGGAAGGTACTTATAGGTAGATATACCTACCTGGGTAGGTAGGTTTTTATTTCTTTCCATTTTATTTCTATAACCAGTTTTTAACGAGTTAAGCACTCCCGAAGATTTATATCGTTAAAGATACCTATGTCCTATTTATACCTAAGTACGATTTATCTAGCTATGTAGTGTATTGTATTAATACAATACACTACATACCTAGATAAATCGTACAAACATTTGTCTCTTGGCGGGAATCGAACCCACAACCTCCTCCTTCCTACCGATTCCGCGACGCCGCCGCGCCGGCGCGGTGGCGGCCAGGGGACTGCAGAGGTAGCAGGGAATGGGTGGTTTTGAGCGAGCCGCCTCTCTCAGCGAGCAGAGCCGTTAGGAACATTATCTATGACCTACTACGTATTTCCGACAGATATTTCCCAGTCAAAAATCCCGTCCGTTCCACCTAGTTACATTGTAGTTACATTGATGTAACCAGCTGGACATTTTTATTCCAAGTAGTTACATTATTTAAACATGTAACTTTAACGTAACTAATGAGACTTTTTTGTTCCACCTAGTTACACCGTAGATAGGTACCATAGTAGGTTCAAAAGATATATTAGTTAGCTCTCGTGAGTCATGTACTTCCGTTCCTAGAACCCGGCCGGGTACAGCGCCACCTCCCGGGTCAAGTTGTAAAACTAGACCATCCAGTGACCCACTCAAACACACCATTAAATTAAATGTCATCAAAATCGATCCAGCCGTTGAAGAGGAGCTCAGAGACATACACATGGTAGATAGATAGCTACAGAAGATTAATAATAATAAAGGGTGTATTAAGATTAGCAAACCAAAATTAATTTGACAGCTCGCCAAAACATAAAATCCGAACCAGGATTTGCTGATCTTTTTCATTCATATATTGCTGCAATATAATTTTAAAGGCATGCCAAAATTTCATTAAATCCGAATCACGATTTGCTGCTGCTTCACTAGTATATTGCTGCACAAATATTTAATTTACTGTGACATAAATTTTTAGGTTGCCCACTGTCACATTAGCTGCTGATCAATTCAGTCATTTTTGCCGACCACTAGCTGCGGCTCAAAATATTTTTTCTGCTTGCAAAATCCATTTTTCGGCTGGCCAAAAGCTCTTCAATCTGCTGATCGTTTAAATGATACCCTTTTTTTAACTTATAAATATAACCTATGTTACTCAGGGATAATGTGGCATTTTAACGGTGAAAGAATTTTTGATATCGGCTCAGTAGTTTTTGTGTTTATTAGTTACAAACATACAAAAATACAAATCTTTCCTCTTTATAATATTAGTATAGAGTACATAGAAAATGCCCAGAACAAATATTTGCAGATCGTACAAATATTTGTCCCAAGGCGGGAATCGAACCCGCAACCTTCTGCGTCGCAGGCGGACTTTCACCCGCCGCGTCACATCTGTCGTCGATTCCAATCTATCCATTATTTGATTCTAGCTTCTGGCCGCGGCTTTCAACGCTTTTGTCTAGGATAAAAGCCTCTAGGTTAATCAAACTCAAGAATACCTATATAATATATGCGTGAAAAATTTAGCCATATCGCTTCACAAAGGACGCTGTGTTGTGACGAAAACATATCGCCACTTACCCAAGTGCGATGATAGCCTAACCACATTTCATTTATCTGAAACTTTTAATATCGTCTCTCATTGTAAATAAAGGGGCGTTATACCACCATTTCTCTGAAAAAGCACTGATGAAGCATGCGTTTCTAGAACATACATATAATCATCAGTTCATTAGTGTTTGTAGTTGCGTCATCAGTGTTTAATTTTATCATTGGCCTTGTCTTTACATTTGTTGTATTCATGGAAATAAAGAGTTTTTAAACAGCGGCCTTTATTCACAAAAAAAATTATGCTAATATTTAAAATTGAAACAATTGAGCTAACTGTAGACTACTGCAAACAGTCTACAGGTTTTAAGAGTTTTTGATTTGATTTGAATATTAGTGATGATGTCTTCCTAGCCACTTTCATAATCCGATGGGACGGCGGACCGACACGACCGGGGAAGAGGTCAAGCGCAGGACCAACGTCTTAACGTGCTTTCTGAGGCCCGTGCCTCGGAAAGGACGTTGAGCCCCCGTGGTGTGACACCGCCAACTCCCTGCCTCTGGGCTGCTACTGTGAATTTTTCTTGCCAGAAAAACCCCAATAACAACTACTGGCCCGACCCGGGATTTGAACCCAGGACCTCATGATCAGCGGTTGAACAAGCTGACCGCTAGACCAACGAAGCAGTCATTAGTAGGTTTATAATAACGGGGTGGTGGCGTGCAACTTTACTGTGAGAATCTGTTTGTCGCCAGGTCGGTGGAAACTTGAAAGCTCGCGAGTTCTTCGAATCACAACCAGACTTCAAAGCAGGTCTTACGATACAGCAGAAGTATAACACCAAAGCGGCTGCGATGTATCGTCAGAAGGTAAGTGTAATTCATCTCGAATTCTTATTGATTAGGTACATAAAAAAAATTATACTAAATGTAGATAAATATCAACAAACAGTATTCAGGATGCTCGGTATTGCGACCGACATAATTTCTGGAGTTGGAGGAGTCATGGACTACATTTCTCCGGAGTACTCAATGTCTTAGGTGTCACTTTTCATCCTCTCTCCCAGGGGAACCTTATTGAATTCCGGGATAAAATGTCGTGGTATAAACTCAAATCGTGCCAAGTTTCGTTCGAATTCATTCTGTAGTTTCGGCGTGATGCAAGGTCAAAGACTTTTACTCTCATCGCCTTTCCCAAGGGAACCGTACTGAAGTCCGGAATAAAAAGCATTCTATGTTCTTCCTCGTAGTATGACCTCAAATCATACCGAATTCCATTTGAATACATTCAGTAGTTTTGGCGTGATGCGCGGCCAAGATACAGACAGTCAGACAAAAATGAAAAAAATACAGTATCGATAAGAATGTGCCTTACGATTTAAATAATAATAATATCTTCAATGTGCAGAATTCGACCTATTACAGTTTTATTCTAATTAGTTATAGATAAATAAATAGATAAATTATAACTTGTTACAATTATCTTCAAAAAAGTTACGAGCATTCAAAGTCAAGAATATGTGTCAAAGTTATAAATCGTGACATCTTCTAAATTCCTTAATAAAAAACTAAAAGTCATATTGAATTTTATTTTCTTTTGAAAGTTCTCTTCAGTTTTTATTATTACCCTTTCGAACGATATGCTTCATGGCATATAAGAATAGTTTTATAAGATTAAACATAGGGATACATGGCTGCTAGGGTCATCATGGTTTTATGTTTTGTTTCTCTGAATGAATTTAAAGACGAGATTTTTCAAAACATTGAATCTTGCGCCAACACGAAACGATCAACCGTAAAATTATCAAGATCTCTTGCAACTCTGTTCGGTTTGTAAACATAACCTATCATAGTAGTTTTATAATTTATCATTATTTTTACAAGGAAAGGGTTGCATGCAGTGCAATAAGAATATAATTATTTCAGTAGAAAATGATAGTCTCTGAATTAAAAACCTGAATTACACGGTGTTACAGAGAATCTTTTAAACATTAACAGAGAATCATAAGATTTCTCAAACTCAGTAATTTCAATCAATTACGTAAAATGAAACGTAGGCTGCTTGATCTCAGCGAAAAATAAACAAACAGACTGACGTTACAAGTACTAGTGTTTGACGCCTAATGACACTGAAAGGAGCTAGTTATGACGACCTCTGTGGCGCGGTGGGCGAAGGTCCGCCTGCGACGCAGGAGGTTGCGGGTTCGATTCCCGCCTCGGGACAAATATTTGTACGATCTGCAGATATTTGTTCAGGGTGTTCTGGTCGTTTTCTATGTATAATAAAAAATATCTATCTATGTACTCGTATATTATTATGTATATCAGTTATCTAGTACCCATAACACAAGCTTTGCTTACCTTGGGGCTAGATAATGCTGTGTGAATTGTCCAGCATTATTTATTTATTTATTCTTTTAATTTTAGTTCCGTTTCTAGACTTTTTGCCAAGCTTCAACATTTTTTTAGTGACAGAAACCGTGGTCCCACTGCGATTTCCCACCAAACACACACTTGACCGTCCACATCCTCGTTAATGTTGACCCCCGCGAGGGGGGGGGGGGGGGGGGGGTTCGTGGCGACTCTGTGACTGAAAGTTTGTGTATATATATAATTGCACCCGAATTTTTCTGCTTACCAATTTTTTACTTATCTATTGGTAACGTTTTTGTTATCATAGTGCGTGAACTAATATCAATTAATTTTCTATTTTAAAAATATACAGTCAAATTAAGAGTTCTTTATATAATATTATGATAAAACATTATTTAGTAACAATTCCGCGCAAAACCTTTTCTGATAAGATCCAATAAAAACTAGACGATAGCCTCGCGGTTTCACCCGCGTAGTTCCCGTTCCCGTGGGAATTCCGGGATAATATATAGCCGATAAAATATAGCCTATGTCACTCCCGGAAAAGTAAGCTTCCTAAGAGTGAAATAATTTTTAAATCAAATCAACCAATTCAAATCGGTCCAGTTCCTTCGGAGCCTATTCAATACAAACAAACAAACAAATCTTTCCTCTTTACAATATTAGTATAGATATTAAAATCTCCAGCCGGAGTACTCGCTAGCCCCTAGGCTTGGCTTGACCTATGCAATCGATATTGCCAGACTACAAAGGTTTGCTCTGAATCCTCGGAGGGAGGGTGAGTCTAAAGGACCCCATACTGATAAGCTACACGAAATACGCAAGAAAAGATTTAATAATAATTTGATTGTTTGACAAATCCAAAAATACTTAGTTTTAAACAGTTTTTAAGTTCTACGGTATAAATACTTAAGAATAAAATTTTATGGGACCGCATCGGGATCAACCTCTATATAACTGCAAATAAAACGTCATGTGCGAGTCGGACTCGCGCACTAAGGGTTCCTTAAGAACCTGTGTCTTGTCAAATTATCATGATTCCAGGAAAATATTCCTGGAAATGGGGTAAAGCGGGTTATTAAAGTTTAAGATTCATAGTTTGGCTCCGTATTGAAATGCCTGTAACTTTTTAATGGGGATGCTAATAACCTGTTTTCTGTATGTAGTGAAACAACAATAAATTAAAATACGTGTTTCAGAATTTTTCATTAAAATCATTAAATAGTGATTAAAAGGGGAGGGGAAGTTTTTACTAATTACGACACTTTTACATTTTTTACTTATTTTGTAACTTTTCTACCAGTGACCCATGTACTTGAAACTTTCTGAGAATACTTAAAATACAAAACAATTAAACATTTGATTCTGATATTTGAAAATATAACTGAACATTGGGTAAATTGGGTTATTAAAGTACAAGATTCGTAGTTTGGTACCGTATTGAAATGGCTATTTGTAACGTATAACACGATTCACTTAAACTTAATGTGACAAATAAAAAATAAAATTACAAGAAACTGATTTCAGGAAATCAGTTTTCCGTATCAAACCATAAAACGAGATTAAACAGGATTAGTATTTATTGACAAAGAATTTCAGGAATTTCCGACTCTTACAATGGGGTTGTTCCAAAAAAACGGGTGCGGATCCTCAGGCAGAATTTAAGAAGCCTGACTGAAATAGTTATTTGTTAGGAAAGAAAATAATGGAAAATAATAAAAGAATATACGTTACAGAAGGCCCGATCAGATGCAATGTAGAGCCTTCTCGTTGGAAGATGTACGCTGACAAACGCCCGTAGTCAAGAGAGTAGCCCAACAAAAGAACTAATAAATTGTTTCGAATACGACAGGCGAGTTTTTGGCAGCTATAGTGACGAACATTCAATCAAAACCCTTCCAAAATAATTTTCCGCAGTAATCAATTTGTGTGTCTTCAAGCTTGTTTTTAGGTTTCCGTACCTCAAAAAGAAAAAGGAACCCTTAAAGGATCACTTTTTTGTACTTCTGTCTGTCCGTCTGTCATCACAACACAGTCATGGTCTTTTATCACAATTAAAGAAAAAATCCTAAAGACATAAATTTATAGTTTATTCACAAAAAAAATACTTTTGATTCTCGCCATGGAGCAAAACCTATAGGGTACTTCCCGTTGACCTAGCATCATAAAATATGGCAAAAAGTAAAGTCACTTTAGCACTAGTATAGGAAAAAATACGAAATTTGTAGTTTATTCACAAATAATTTTTTTTTAATCTCGCCATGGGCAAAAACCTAAAGGGCTACCTCCTAACCTACTTCCCGTTGACCTAGAATCATGATATTTGGCAAGAAACTGGGTCTCACAATTATACGGAACCCTTAGTGCGCGAGTCCGACTCGCAATTGACGTTTTATTTTTCATAACACTATGAGAGTGAGCAGTGTTTTGTTTCATTGGTTGCCCTTCGCCGCTCGCATACCTTTCGCATCACAGAAATGACTGCGAGGACTTTACCTTCCATCCGTTTTGGCGCCGTCATAACGTTAAAACTTACCCGACAGATTGTAAGCCTAACTTTTCTTTCACAGATCACGTCTAACGCTGAGGGTCGGGAGTGGAGTCCCAGAGACTACGTACCTGACGCGCCGTCAAGGACGGACGAGTGGAGCTCCAAAGAGTTCTACGGTTCCGGCGACGGTAACATCCATTCAAGCGGGTCGGATCATAACATCAGTTACCAGTAAGTGGTAGAGCTTAGATACTTGAACAAATAATTCGATTAGGTTTTCCGTATGAATCGACGGCGGAGAAGCGTCCGGCTACGTCAGTAGGTAAGTTTTACAGGTGGCAACTGGCAGCTAAAGCGGAAGAGTGGGCCTTGCAGTCTTCAGTTCCTATGTGTTATTGTGCAAAGTCTAGGTTTACGATTTGGGTGATCTTATTAGCCATTGTTGAGAGGATATAATGAAGACAAGAAAGGAGCTTACAGTGCGACCGAAAAGAGTAGAAAATAAATGAGGGCGCTGCTGTCTTTTAGATGGCAACACGAATACTACAACGCAAACGGTCTTGATCCTAGCGTTAAGCAATTAAATTTTGTTGACAACGTGGATGTCAATAGGTACAAAACCGACCAAAAATAGTAGAAACTAGCTGCGCCCCGCGGCTTCGCCCCCGTGGAAATTTATGTTTCCAACTTTCTTAATTTTTTCTTTCATAAGAACCTTCTCCTGACAATAACAAACACAACAAAGAAAGAATTAGCGAAATCGGTCCAGGCGTTGTTGAGTTATGCGCTTACCAACACATTTTGCGATTCATTTTTATATTATAGATTAATTATCAAGAACAAATTTACTATAAACTGGCAACTCTTTATGAATGTTGTTTGTAGACAAAATTATATCGAGTATATAACAGTGACCTCGGAGGTTCATTGATAATCTCTGAAACATCGGGCCACAGCTTTCCCACTCGAAATTCGGCTAAAAAACGTATGAAAACTTTATCAATCACTGGTCTTGTTCCACTGCTATTCGTTTTTTCCATGTTGAATAACACTAAACACCTTATTATACATTAATACAGTTTTTTTAATTCAAAGTTCGTTGAGGTACCCAATGTTTATTTACATGTGCGTGACATTTTGAACAGATTTGACATTGGTTTCGTGTTGCCAGAGCTAAGGTTTAGTTTAGTTCCATTTCATTAATTTCTACTCTTTTCGGTCCAGCTGTACTTAAGGTTTCCTAAGGCGCAACGCACACAGAAGGCGGCGAGGCGAGGGTAAGGCGCAGACACGCCGCTCCACGCCCCCCGCCACGTCGCCCGCAGATGGGATACCGGTAAGGCGGCGTGGCGGGGGGCGAGGAGCGGCGTGTCTGCGCCTTACCTTCGCCTCGCCGCCTTCTGTGTGCGTTGCGCCTAACTCGACTAAAATCTTTATAATATGTAAACTCTTTTGTTTACTTATCTTTGATTTTATTTTACTGTAAAAACTATCGTAGTTTGACGAATTTAAATCGGTGTTCTTCCAACGCAAATGAGGTTTGTAGTCAACCCGCTTACGTAATGAACTTCATAATTTTTCCTAGGCCATATCTAACTAAACTTATTATAGCCGTCGTACGAGAGCTAGTCATCTCCCAGGCTTAACACAGAGGTGCACACCCAAGGGACGAGCGGGGGAGGAAGCGAAAAGGTCATTTGCAGCCATAGAAAAATAGGTTTACACTCAAGACCTTATTAATATTAACATAATTATGTCGTGATATTGCAAACGATTTTTTGCATTTTTATGACTGTTTTTTTATAAAATCATAACTTTCCCCTTTGTTATCTTAATCCCCTGAAATAATTTCAGGTTTTTTGTTTAAGTGCTAAATTATAAAATAAATTATCGTGTAGTATGTATATATATTTCGTTGTTTTCGTTTTGCTTTTCGGTCGCTGCAAAAACAGCCAGTATTATTTTCGCCCACCCTCCTCACGCCCCGCTCGCATACCGCAGGAGGTGACTAGGACTTGTGCTCAGATTTAAGAGTTATAGTAACACACGATTACCTTATGGTTCTTATGTGAAAAACAGAGCTTAAAGTAGATGCACCTATCACGCATCGAAAGTCGGCTGTAATCCAGATTAAACCTTGTTCCGCGATGTTGAGACTTCAGGCACTGTTCGTTGAGTCCCAAATAGGTTAACATTAGCATCCATTGTTCAATAGAGCATTAAGGCGCTCCCTCATTGCTAGCATTCGCCTGTAATGTAACATAACATTCCAAGATTCGTTTGGCATAACGTTACAATATTGCCTCCATGACTGGCAGGCTTTTGGCTGTTAAAAATATTACGTACGCCGTAACAATTTAAAAATATTCAATTTTGAGCATGCTGCAGTCGAATCGGTTTTTTTATTACGTCAGATAAAGCGGTCATACTGCCGAGTGCGCACTGTAATGCTCGATTTGCCTCCCACACTGGATGTAATACTCGAATCTGAATGTTACATTACAGACGAATCCTCGCGGTGAGGCAAGGCAGTATGTGTAAATCCGCAGGTTAATCCGGTCCAATTAAAACTGGTAACTATGCACCCAGTTAGATATCGGGGTCTAGGCTGACCGATGTAAGAGCCAATTTGCCAAAGGTTCGGGCTTTCGTTAAAGCAACATCGTTATTTCGTTAACTTATATGCACACAGTAAATTCAATCCTTCCTATTCATATTATAAATGCGAAAGTTGTGAAATGTGAAATATTTGTTACCTAGGATCTCCAAAACTACTGAACAGATCAAAATGTAGTAGTTTGAAGATTATTAACAAAAAAAAATTAGATTCTCTCCTTAGACCAAAATATACAGGATACCTACTTCCCGTTGACCTAGAATCATGATATTTGGCAAGAAACAAGGTCTTAAAACTGAACGGAACCCTTAGTGCAAGATTCCGACTCGCACTTGACCTTTTATTTATTCGAATTACCTGATGGAAAGAATGAGATTATTTCTTAGACGCTATATCGTACTCTCGAATACTTTTCACCTCATGGAAAGTTCGAGAACTTTTCACTGTAACGGCCATGAGAAGACACTTTATCCGTACTGTATCAAAAGCTACTATATCATCATATTAAGAGGGCTAGGTATATTAGATCTTCAAAACTTTGAGATCGAGGGTCGAATCATGTTGCTA
This sequence comes from Eupithecia subfuscata, assembly GCA_963564075.1. NCBI lineage: Eukaryota > Metazoa > Arthropoda > Insecta > Lepidoptera > Geometridae > Eupithecia > Eupithecia subfuscata. Next base: position 19,130,220 of record OY751095.1, read on the forward strand.
GGCAGTGCGACCCTTTTAGAGGGTCGCATCGGGCAGCCCTTTGGCTCCTGCAAACCTTCTTTACACCGAGAGGGCTAGGTTTCATTAAGTATAAATTTGGATAACCATATCTTTGTTTGCTAGGCATTGCTAACCTTAACCGAGGGTGCAGCCCTGTCCGGTGGACCCATGGGAACTTACAATACAAACCTATTACGTAAATGTTAATCTACTTCTTTATCACTTCTTCCGCTAGTGGACAAAAACATTATGTAAAGAAAATCAATTTAACACTTTCATGATTATTAAAGTCGCATTATAAGCCATTTTTAATGCCGAGGTTTCGACAGGATTAATTGAACACTTAGCACTTGGTTCCAGCGAGATAGCGCCACACTTTTTCAACCGACGATAAACGGAGGAGGTTCTCAAGTCGACGCGTATATATTATATTTTTTTATGTATACCAGCCCACGCCTAATTCCTTTTTTAAATGAAAGGGTATACCTCGATGTGTCATCAAACTCTTAGATTAGACTCGAATTTTAACGAGATGACGCCACTAGAATAATTTGAAGTCGTTTATCGTTTTTTTAACAACGCCAAATTATTGTTGAGCCAACTCCGTGAACGGAAAAGTGATAAGTCCATTTTGTATCATCGTATGGCCACCCAGATCGCAGGATCTCATCTCTGTGGATATTTTTCTGTAGAAGTATAATAAAGCAAAAGTATACGATAGCAACCCAACGAAAATAGCGAAAAAAAAAAAAATCCGAGAATTGCATGCTTTTTCCAAAATTATTCTATTGTGCGTACTCAAAATTATAAAATATAATGCTGGACAATTCACACAGCATTATCTAGCCCAAAGCTAAGCAGAGCTTGTGTTATGGGTACTAGATAACTGATATACTTAATACAATTCACTAAATAGATAGATATTTTTATTATACTTAGAAAACATCCAGAACGCCCTGGACAAATGTCTGCAGATCGTACAAATATCTCGAAAATTATCTCGAAAAGTTACGTGAATGTGTACGCCGCGAGAGAAAACATTCAGACGCAATAAGTTTTAAAAAACCGTATGATCTTTGAGTTTATATCATACTTACTAGTTTTCATAATGTAATATGTAATTTTTTCATATACAAATCAAATCTTTCCTGCCCACTGGACACGCTGTATAACTTAGAAAGTTCTTACTTATTGCGTAATATCTTCAAAGACACTAATATCCTTGATAACTTGAGAAATAAATATGAATTTAATGTATGTTTGCCCCAAATATGTAATTCTATATTCCAAAAAAAAAAACACTTACATTACAGCTATGAAAGTATTTAATAAATTATTAGGTATAAAACAACTAAATGGATATACGTTCAATTATAAGTTAAAGAAATGGCTAGTTAATTGCTTGTACTATAATATAAAGAATTGTTTAATGTTTTGTAATATTATATTAGTTACATTATTAGCTATCGGTTTGAATTTAACCAATAAAATAAGACCTTTGTAGTAAGTATAAAGTAAATAATTTGATTTGTACCAGTATAATTTCTAAAATTATTAAAATATTGTACGTACGAAACGGATAAAATTGTTAAACATTCATTTGAGTTCACAATAAATTATTCAAGTTTTGCGAATCGATTTTTTGTTGCTACGCAGTGCAACCCTTCGAAAGAGGGTGCTGCCCTAAAAGACCCTAGCCAACCTTCTATACATTTCGTCTAGATGGTTAGGTATCACCCCTTTCAAATGTTGTATTACGGGTATTGTTGCTAGGCAGGGGGTGACCGCTCGAGAGAGGGTGCGTCCCTATGAAGCTTTTTTGCGATATAACTATATGAGCAACTATATGACTAAAAGGGTGTCTGGTCTGGATTGAAAGGAGATGTTTACGTTTTGGATGGCTGTGTTTTGTACGAAATGATATCGTCGAATGATTATTATCATCATCTACAACTCTGCTTCTCCCCGAGTAATAATCATTATTATAATTCATTTATTTGAGGCACAGATTGCTAAAACACATACATAAAAAGATAAGAGTTGGTAGGTTATTTAAAAATAATGTACTTTATGTTAATTCAAAGTTGATAATATTTAAGAATATTTAAAGGGCTAATGGCGGGCAGGCAGAATAACAGGCAGAAAGGGCCTCCTTTTATGGCCCTGAAAATTCTGAAATCCTGTCAGTTTCTGCATTATGTTAGAGTCCGCGAACAGTAGATGCGTGTACCTACACGCATCTAGGTACCTACCTGTGTGGGCAACAAATTACCATCTCCAATGTACTCATCTGTCCGTATCAAGGCACATCTGCACATTTGCACGTGGCTGTCGGCTAAGCTTACTTTTGTTACCGTCCCCTATGGGCTTATTCGCTTCGACTACTACACGATGTAAATGTAAAAGTGACGGACTGCGTAAAGTAAGAGGGTACACTATAGCTTGCAGATCCCGTTCGTAATTGGTTTTGATGGTAACTGATATGCACCCCTCTGAACCGTTTGATGTCGGGCATTACAAATAGAGCTATATAAACAAAGATATGTAGATCGCCAGAATCACTGCAATAGAGCGTGTCGTGACGTGCAACGCCGCGCAACACTACCTCCATTTCCGATCTCGATATTTAACTGAAATCACAAACATTGTCTCATCTTTCTTATACCTACACCAATTCCTGACTACTCACCTTTTCAGTTTAGCCAGTTCACGGACTTTGACGTTAAGAGAGCTGCTACATCTGTTTCCTCATAAGTCAACGATAATAGGTATTAGCGGAAATATGATAATCCCCATTCTTATCCAAATAGCACTCGCCATCAAACACATCCTCAACTCTATCTCTACTGGCTTATTCCTATCTGCCTGGAAAGAAACCCAGGTAATTACTCTCCTTAAAAAATCCAAGCCTGTTGGCTTCTCTGATTTCCGTCCTATATCTAATCTTCCTTTCCTGTCTAAAGTATTGGAACGCCTCGTCCACCAGCAATAAAGCACATTCCTCTCCATGAATAATCTCTTAAATGCTTTCCAGTCTGGTTTCCACCCAGGCCAGAGTACCGTGTCCGCACTAGTAAATATACCGATGACATTCGCTCTGGTATGGAAGACGGGAAAGTAACTGTCCTTTCCTTCCTCGATTTTAGCAAAGCAGCATTTAACAATGTCGACTTTACAATTCTAATTGCAATATTACGCTCTCTTAGCGTATCTCTGGCAGTGGCTGATTGGTTTCACAGTTACTTGCACGGGCGTTGGCATCGTATTCGCATTGATGACGAGTGCTCGTATTGGTGCGATATTTCTGCGGGCGTTACTCAGGGCGGCGTTATTTCACCTCTCCTTTTTGCTATCTTCATAAATTCTATATCTCATCACATTACTTCAGCGTTCCACCCCTATGTAGATGATCTCCAAATCTACATCCAGGCTACAGTAGATCAGCTACCGTTTGCTATTGCCACCATTAATGAAAGCCTAGGTCGTATCTTGGACCGGAGCATCAGCTTTGGTTTAAAAGTCAACCCTGCAAAAACGCAGGTGATCACAGTCGGAAGCTCGCGAATGATAGTTCGGATAAACTGGGGTAGTCTTCGCGGTTGGAAGACTTTGATGGGACGCCTGTTGGGCAAAGCGAAATGGTGAAAAATTTAGGCATCCTCATTGATAGAAATCTATCGTGGGGACCGCAGATATCTGTAATCAGCCGTAGGATGTTAAATTAGGTTTGGTGCCGAAGTTTCGAATGAAATCAAGGTTAAAGTTTTTAACCTAGAATTCTTCATTACCTCGAAGCATCAAAACGGCTAATGCTTTGATAAATGAGACATCGAAATATGCTAGCGGGCTTGGTTTTTAGGTTACATTTTGTAAATTATTGCAATATTTGCAATGCTCTTGATCTTTTTAAAATATGACTCAAGCTTCCAGTAAATGATTGGTTAATCAAGTAATCTTCGGCGTTTCCATCCAATGGATACATGTTTCTAAATCTTCTAGCAAGGACTCTAAAATAATTTTATTTCGAAAAATCAGAAAGAAATCATTGCTTATCAAACAATTTCTCAAACCATTTATTTTATTTAGCATTAATGTTACTGAAACCCTGCAGAAATTAAAACTGGAATAGTTGCACCAATTTGTGAACAGTTTTCTATAGACTAGGTCTTAATCTCAAAAACAAGTTACACAGAATTTATATTCCTACGCCTTCTTGCGTGTACCGTTTCTTTGACCACTGCTCCATAGAGGCTGTCAAACAATTTGATCTGGAATAATACGATACAGTCATCGGTAGTTAGGATATATTCGAATATCCTTTTGTAAGTAACCTAAGTATTCAATTTATTCGACAGTTGAATGACAAGTAAAAAATTGGTTACCATGTTCGCACTCCGTTAACCTTTGTTCGCAGTGGCCATCTGCGTATTCAATAGCATTCTATATTACATATAAGTCCATATTTCTTCAAAATTATTTTTCTCTATTTCTATAGTTGGCTAAACTGGTATTCAAGAATCGTTTCATAATCCCCTATGGTGTTCATCTTTATATCAAGGTTGTACGGAGCCATAGCCATGAACGAACATGGATGGCAAGTACCAGAAATATTGGAGATAGGAAGTTTTGCTGAAAGGAAACAATCCATTATTATTAAAAACTAGCTGCATTCTTACTACCCGTTGTCCAATTACCCGTTTTCCCGTAGGAATGAAGCATTTTCCCGTGGTAAAAAGCATAGGCTTTTCATCAGGAATAATGCGGGCTTCTAATGGTAATTTTTCAAAAAATTCCTGCATTGTCTTTAATCGAACCCACTAAAATAATGTGTAATGTTTATAAGACAGATTTGATTCTTATGATTTACTCTACCGATCGGTGTCATAAAAAATAACTGATAAAAAAATATTTTTTTGGATTTTAGTAGGTTAGATTATCGGATAATGCAAGTATAAAAAAAAATACTGCAGTTTAAAAATACAGACATGTGTCCTTTCAGTAAAACTTCCCATCTTCTATTTATCTGGTAATTGCCGTCCATGTCCCATGGCCGTGGGACACCTTCTATACTATTTTCCTGGTCATTATCTCGCCCGGTGAGAATTACAAATTCGCACATGTCCCACGACTAAGCTTACGTTAATTAAAACTACCCTTCTGGTCTTCGCTTTGACCGTTGTGCAGAGTGAAATGCAAAAGTGACGGTCTGCGCAAACCTGAGAGTTCATTTTACCTTGCAGAACACGAGCCGCATTCTTATTAAATAGTAGCTAATAATGAACACTGCACCCCTCTGATTCGTTTGATGCCTGAAGCTAGCTTTTCAAAGGGGGATTAAAACTACAAAGGGTACCTACATACTTCGTACTCAACTCTACTTATGTCGGATCCTTTGTATAGAATAATTGGGGGATTGGACCCTTTTATATCGTCTCACAAAAGGTTTTTGCAGCTGTTTCTCGAGCGGTTTTAACATTATTATTTGCTGTACAGTTTTCAACACTGAGTGTTGAACGAAAAGAGGGTCAGTACAATTTTGGATTTGTAACAGGCGCAACGCACTCGTGCTATCTCTCACAAAATAATCTAGAAAAAACTACCATAAACTCAAAACTTTTGGCTTAAAACTAAATAAATTTAAAAAGTTTTTAACTAGATCCCTAAAATAAATCGGTAATCGGCGAAGCATTTGCAAAACTTGTTCGGGAATTTAAATTTTAAATTTGGCAAACGCTTTAGTTGGTGCTGAAGTTTCGAGTGAAGTTTTAGTTAGTCTTGTACTCAAAAACTAAAGATTAGCGCAGAAATTTAGTGATTTTTATTTTGGTTTAAATCTTCGTCGGAGCTCTACTGGTCTTCACCGGATACCTTTGTAAGTGCATTCTGATAACTCAATTGAATACTTTGTCACACTCATAATATACCTAAATACGCAAGTTTGGATCGATGGATTTGTTACCTCTTCACATCAAACTACTGAACGGATCGGGCTGAAATATTTCATAGGTTTAGATCCAGATCTGGAATAAAACATACAATACAATACAATACAATACAATACAATATAAATATTCTTTATTGCACACCAAGATAATAAAACAGAAAAGAAAAAACAAACACAAAAACAGTTGCACAATGGGCGGCCTTATCGCTAAAAGCGACATACTTTTTATCTCATATATACTGATGATAACTATCCCAATATAAATAAGCTTTGAACGGTTCCATGGCAACAACGCGTGCGAAGCCGCGGACCGCGGACTAATTTTTCCTATTAATGTTATAAAGCTAAAGTTTGTGAAATTTTTGTTACGTAAGATCTCCAAAACTACTGAACAGGTCATGATGAAATTTGGTGTACACTTAGAACGTAGCTTAACTTAGATAATAGGCTACTTATTATTATACTTACTAAAGTTTTCAATCAGTGCGTCCTACCCGTCATGACCTATGGAGCTGAGACGTGGACACTCACGGTAGGTCTGGTCCACCAGTTCAAAGTCACTCGGCGAGCTATGGAAAGAGCTATGCTCGGAGTCTCTTTAAAGGATAGAATTCGTAACGAGTACATCCGACAGAGAACCAAAGTTATCGACATACTTATCTCAAAGAATTAGCAAGCTGAAGTGGCAGTGGGTCGGCCATATCTCGCGAAGAACCGACAAACGCTGGGGTAAACGTGTTCTTGAGTGGAGACCACGACTTGGCAAACGTAGTGTAGGACGCCCTCCGGCCAGGTGGGATGACGATCTGCGAAAGACTGCAGGCAGATGCTGGATGCGGCAAGCTGAAGACAGGGCGCTATGGCGCTCATTAGGTGAGGCCTATGTCCAGCTGTGGACTAATATAGGCTGATGATGATGATGATGATTATTATTATTATACGAAAATACGCGTGCGAAGCCGCAAGCAGGAGCTAGTATGACTATAAATGTTTAACCTATAATTGGTTAACATCCTTTTGCTGATATGCTGCCGGTGATAACAGCTTATTGAATTTGCAACTCGATTAAGTCAATTGTTTCCAGATAAGATGGCTAGTGGGGATAGTGATGTACTATGCGTCACATTTTTATTCTGTATCAGACGGTAGTCGGGCCCTTTTATATTATTTATCTTTTACAATATCACAGGTCACATTAATCATTAACTATTTTCCTTTGATTCAAGTAATAATTGCTTGTTTAAAATGTCTTGCTACTCTAATAGTTTGACTGAACCTTAATTTCGCAATATTAAATCGTAACCCTTCCATATTCTATCTCATCATCCGCAGCCGGATTTAACCGGTTGCTGTGTATAGGCGTTCCGACGTTATCGAAAAACACAATCTCATGCTAGAAAGTGTCTGTCTGTATCTCGAATATACATAAAATTAAATTGGAATAGCTCCTGCGCGTTTACCGTACATTCTCCCAATGCGACATTGAGACTATGAAATAATTCAATCTGAAAGCTTTCGACAACGAAATATACAATAACGGTTTCCAGTTTTCTAACCGACTCCGTCTGTAAGTTTTTTATTTTGGTTTTTATGCATGTATGTTACTTATTAGGGTTACGCGCTCGGTTTTGAAATTATAGCCTTATGGTCTCAATTTGTTTGTCTTTTTTCCCCTCCTTAATAACTCGGCAACTACCGCAGCTTGAAATTTAAAATAATAATACATACATTTCGTGCGCCGTGTACATTTTGAATTTTGAATATGGCGGCTAATTACAATGCGTCCATTTTGAAGGTTCGGGAAAAACGACACTACGCATGCGCCCTGCGAGTAATCCACTTGTGTCAAACATTGGGACGCGGCGCGCAGCTCCCATTAAAATTAAAACAAATGCGATAATATTCGTTTTCGCGTGTGTTTGGAACAATAAATAAAACATTGCTCTGGTGACCTGTGTGATAAATCTTAACTGCAGTGCTCTACCAAGCAATTTACATCGGCATCACGTGAATCCTTTATGTTCTCGCGTCCTTTTTCGGGCGCATGCGTAACAACCACCTTTTGTAAAACGTGGTGAGGCGACGCAAAGCATCCGTCGCGATTGAAACAAATTACGATAATATTAGTTTCCGCGTGTGTTTGGAACAATAAAACATTTTTGAGGTGACCTGTGCATGTATCTGAACTACAGTGCCAGTGTTTCAAGCTAGATAGACCGGCATCATAAAAACGTGGCTTGTTTGTCATGGCGGCTGCTAACAGGCATAGCCGGCGGTTATTGCAGGTGAGTTTTTATCATTGTTAAATTACAAATATTACAATGCGTCCTGATTTTGAAGGTTCGGGAAAAACGATGCTACGCATGCGCCCTGCGATTACTCGCAGGGCGCATGCGTAGCGTCGTTTTTCCCGAACCACCGTTTACACCACTTGTGGCAAATTTGGGACGCGACGCGCAGCTCCCATCAAAATTAAAACAATGCTATAATATTAGTTCTCGTGTGTGTTTGGAACAATAAATAAAACATTGCTCTGGTGACCTGTGTGATAAATCTTAACTGCAGTGCTCTACCAAGCAATTTAGAACGGCATCACGTGAATCCTTTATGGTCGCGCGTCCTTTTTCGGGCGCATGCGTAATAACCACCTTTTGTCAAACGTGGTGACGCGACGCGAATCTTCCGCCGCGATTAAAACAAATAACGATAATATAAGTTTCCGCGTGTGTTTAGAACAATAAAACATTTTTGAGGTGACCTGTGCATGTATCTGAACTACAGTGCCAGTGTATCAAGCTAGATAGACCGGCATCATAAAAACTTGGCTCGTTTGTCATGGCGGCTGCTAATAGGCATAGCCGGCATTTATTGTAGGTGAGTTTTTATCATTGTTAAATTACCATCCGCCCTGATTCTGAAGGTTCGGGAAAAACGACGCTACGCATGCGCCCTGCGAGTAAACCACTTATGTCAAACTAGAGCACGCGACGCGCAGCTCCCATCAAAATTAAAACAAATGCGATAATATTCGTTTTCGCGTGAGTTTGGAACAATAAATAAATCATTCCTGTGATGACCTGTGTGATAAATTTTAACCTGTGTGATAAAGCAAGTTAGATCGGCATCACGTGGATCCTTTATGTTCTCGCGTCCTTTTTCGGGCGCATGCGTAATAACCACCTTTTGTCAAACGTGGTGACGCGACGCAAAGTTTCCGTCGCAATTGAAACAAATGACGATAATATAAGTTTCCGCGTGTGTTTGGAACAATAAAACATTTTTGAGGTGACCTGTGCATGTATCTGAACTACAGTGCCAGTGTATCAAGCTAGATAGACCGGCATCATAAAAACGTGGCTTGTTTGTCATGGCGGCTGCTAACAGGCATAGCCGGCGGTAATTGCAGGTGAATTTTTATCATTGTTAAATTACAAATATTACAATGCGTCCTGATTTTGAAGGTTCGGGAAAAACGACGCTACGCATGCGCCCTGCGATTACTCGCAGGGCGCATGCGTCGCGTCGTTTTTCTCGAACCACCGTTTACACCACTGGTGGCAAATTTGGGACGCGACGCGCAGCTCCCATCAAAATTAAAACAAATGCGATATATTAGTTCTCGTGTGTGTTTGGAACAATAAATAAAACATTGCTCTGGTGACCTGTGTGATAAATCATAACTGCAGTGCTCTACCAAGCAAGTTAGATCGGCATCACGTGGATCCTTTATGTTCTCGCGTCCTTTTTCGGGCGCATGCGTAATAACCACCTTTTGTCAAACGTGGAGACGCGACCCAAAGTTTCCGTCGCAATTGAAACAAATGACGATAATATAAGTTCCCGCGTGTGTTTGGAACAATAAACTGCGTCTTGATTTTGAAGGTTCGGGAAAAAGAACGCTACGCATGCGCCCTGCGAGTAATCCACTTGTGTCAAACTTGGGGACGCGACGCGTAGCTCCCATCAAAATTAAAACAAATGCGATAATATTAGTTTTCGCGTGTGTTTGGAACAATAAATTAAACAGTGCTCTGGTGACCTGTGTGATAAATCTTAACTGTAGTGCTCTACCAAGCAAGTTAGATCGGCTTCACGTGGATCCTTTATGTTCTCGCGTCCTTTTTCGGGCGCATGCGTAATAATCACCTTTTGTCAAACGTGGAGACGCGACGCAAAGCTGCAGTCGTAATTGAAACAAATTACGATAATATTAGTTTCCGCGTGTGTTTGGAACAATAAAACATTTTTGAGGTGACCTGTGCATGTATCTGAACTACAGTGCCAGTGTACTTAGCTAGATAGACCGGCATCATAAAAACGTGGCTTGTTTGTCATGGCGGCTGCTAACAGGCATAGCCGGCATTTATTGCAGGTGAGTTTTTATCATTGTTACGATAGGATGACAGGAAATTTATAGTTATTTCTTGGTTAGATACATTTTGGAATAAATCCTAAACTTGGGTGGTCGTCGATAAAATACTGGGGGACTAGTTTTGTAATTTACTGTTACAGATTACATTCACAAAACAAATATGATGATGACACAATACATAAACTCTGTTATTATTATTATAATAACTACGCACCATTGTGCTCGTCAAACCGACGCCATCTTTTTGTACCTAAATAACTACGCACCAATGTGCTCGTCAAACCGACGCAATCTTTTCGTACCTAAATAATTACGCGCCAATGTGCTCGTCAAACCGACGCCGTCTTTTCGTACCTACATAAATGTTGACATCTCGCGAAGATGAGTATTCATCAAAATAAATAATAAATAAATATTGCTGGACAATTCACACAGCATTATCTAACCCCAAGCTAAGCAGTGCTTGTGTTATGGGTACCTACAAGATAATTGATATACACAATACAATATGTACACAACATAAATATTTTTTATTATACATAGAAAAACATCCAGATCACCCTGAACAAATATCTGCAGATCGTACAAACATTTGTCCCGAGGCGGGAATCAAACCCGCAACCTCCTGCGTCGCAGGCGGACCTTCGCCCGTTGCGCCACAGAGTTCGTCAAAATAAGAATAGGTTCAAAATAAGAATCTCTGACAATTTATTTCTAAATGATTAATGTTTGGCTTATTTTGAAAATACTATTGTTTCAAGGAAAGATATTTTTTAATTTTTATTATAGAATTTTTAGGGTTCCGTACATAAAAGGAAAAAAGGATACGTACGACAGTTTATCGGCAAATTTGGTCAGGCATTTTAAGTTTTGGGAGACATGTCGTATATCGTTACAAAGAGCATTAAGTAGAGCACTTTTTAAAAGCAAATGAAATTCATAAGCGGCTTTAATTATTTTTATAAGCTGCTGGCAAGTTGAGGTGTCCGATATTTTTTTATTTAGTTAGTATAATTCTTGGTTTTTCAAGGTGATTTAAATCTACTGAATAGTGTACTTAATGCGCCCGGAAATGACCAGGGTGAATCAAGTCTACAAAAAGTTTATACATAGTGCACCCGGGTGAATTACCCCAGGTGAATTAAGTATACCGCCGCTTTTTTCCTATTTTCATGTCTTTAAAGGCCCATAAGTTTTTCGTTTGTGTTTCTTTGCGGTTTGTATTATTATTTTTAGACCAGGAATACATTACAGATTGAAGATGATGTTTAGACTAAAGACTTTTAATTTAGTTTATGTTAGTTTTGTATGTAGGTTTTATAGTATCATTATCTGTATAATGATTTTCTATCTTGTAATGTACACAATAACTATCCACACTCTTTTCATAAATTATCTTTATATCCATAGGTTTGCTGTAAGAAAACTCTTTTAAGGTTAAGCTCGCCTTTGTACATGTCCAGTATTTTTGTTAACTTTTATGTATGAAATAACTTGTGTGTGCAATAAAGAATTTAAAAATTTAAGAATAAAGAAACAACACAAATCAAAAGTTATTAAGTCAAAAAGGCACGGTTTTGGGAATTTCTTTAAAAAAAACATATAAAAAAGTGTTAAGTCTCAGGCAAAAAGTTTATATGGAAAAAGTGTTGCAAATGACCCCAGCTAACTGTAATTTTTTTTGTTGGACCATCCATCAAACACCCTGTAGGTACCTGGTACCTGCAAGCTTGATTTTTGTTCAGCATTAATACATTGAGATTCTATAGCTCAGTAATACATTGAGATTCTATAGCTCAGTGACCTGCGTTAGGTCTCTGTCTGCCAGTCTAATTTGAACTCTATCTACGCCAAGTTCTACAATGTATCATTGTCCACAGCAGCGAACCGAGCAGCGGACGTTACACCGGTTTCGGCAACAACCCGATGCAGTCTCAGTCGACGCCGATGTCGCCTCTGCATAGCGGCAACGAGATGGTCGACCAAACACTATCATCGCTTGCTTCGGTGAGTCTTACTTTTTTTACTACCTTTCAGCTGTATTCACTGCTCAGACTGTGTGTCAGCACTATCTCCCGAAGAACCGCCAACCACTGGGGTCGCCATTCGGTCAAGTAGGACGACGACTGCAGGTAGTTGATGCGGCAACACGAAGACTAAATGCAAAGAAGCTATAGCGCTCCATTAGGGCAGAGCAGCAGAGGAACAAGTATAGGCCTGTTAATAAGATACGGTTGCTTTTAGAAAATAAAAAATAATCTGCGTACTAAAACAAACTGATAGATTTCTGACTGTTTAAACAGCCTTAGGCTGCGTTTTTCCAAGAGACAAATGTACTGTTATTTCTAAATAATAAAGTTTGAAATAATGTTACGATGCGCTAGTTTTCAAACAAAGTATATACAATAAATCTAGGAACTTCCTGCTAGATAAAAAAAGAAAATCACAGTCAAATAATAAAAATAAAATTTACAGTTGAAACAATTGAGCTAACTGCACACTGTTGTAAACAATGTACAACTCAACTGAATCATATCAAAAAAGATCCGTGTGTAAATCGCGCGCCGACGGTTTCGAACGTTTGTCAATTTTACAAATATGTAGGTACTAAAGGTACCAGTTAGAGACTTCGCTATATTTAGTGAATACCTAAAAATACTAGGTACCAACCCACATTTCAGATGGATCGTTCTGCATACTTCGGTGATGAGGGGGTAATAATAATTTTTTTGACTTTTGTCAAAATATTTCGAAAAGCATGAAACCTACAGAAATTAAAAAAAAACTGTTTTGATATGAACAAACCAATACCTTCCTTTGATAGGTATATTTGATACCCCAATTGAAGGGGTAGCCCCCCCTTTTTTTTACCACTTTTCAAAAGTGTTCTACTAAAAGACTTCTCTATATTTTTTCCTGTAAAATATACAGGGCGTCCCGCGGCCATGCCACATGGAGGGAAAGTATCTTGAATTTTGTAGATAGAAAATTTTATTGAAAGAAGACTTTATTCTGATTTTAAAAATAATTCAAACTGCATTGAAAGATTTTTGAATAATCGCCTGTCTGAAACGGGAATCAAACCCCTAAATTGTAAAAAAAAACTATCCGTAATTTTACGATACCGATCAAAAGGCTCAATCGTAGGTTTATTTTTTTAAAAGGAAGACCATGTAGGTCCATATCTACAAACGCTACATACATTTCAGATGGATTGCTGTGCAACTTTCTTAGATAGAGGGGAATGAATACTACTACAACTACACATTACCTACAGAAATTTCAAAAACTGCTGTGAAATGTACTAACCGGTACCTTTTATTTGATACCTCACTTGACCTTGTAGGTCTCTTTTAAAATTTCGACATCACATTTTTGATGGAAAATTTTCACTTTCCTTAAATTTTTCTCATTAAATCTGTACAGGCGCACAAAATTTATTATTATTTTAAATTTCAAGTTGATAGCTATGTTATTAGAGGAAAAAAAGGTCAGACAAAGCAAGACCATAGGGGTTTCGAAACAGATCTCTAAACCCTGAAAAGAAATAAGAGCTATATTCCCGAGTTAAGTACTTTTGCCTGATTCGTCCGTCTGCATAAAAGCAAAATTTATTCTTGCCGTCTCTTATGCTTTCTGCTGTCTTTCTTCTTTCGCCTTCAACAATCGAGAACAACCCAATTTTCATCATTCTGGCCTGGGATCTGTCGGCATAGGCTTCCTTTTGCTTATGTTAGCCAGGCTGGAGATGTAGAGGGACAGAGGACTGTTTTGTGCTTCTCCCATCCAATTATGTCCTGCGACGATGTCGTAAACCCGTCTTGCGAGAGGACGTCCCTCAGAAGTTGAGTCATTTATGGGAAGTGACTCACTATTCTGTATTAAGAAATTACATTAACAGAATAAAACAATTACAACTAGTACATACATTCTGTATTAAGGACTTTGAAAGCCGGTCCCATAATTAGTGTCAGGTAATTGGAAGAACGTGCTACGTAAATTGTACATCACGTATTGTATTTCCCAGGAAGTAATTTACGATACCACAGTAAGTAGCCCATATGTCATACATATGTCAAGTCGACCCTCTACGATCCGTTCTAATTGACCACTTACATATTATTAGCGGCCTTTCCCGGCTTCGCATGGTTGGACATAAATTTTTAAACATTTTGGGAAACACAGAACACTTCGGTGCCTCCCTCGCCGTGTTGCCCGCTGCGTTGCGTGCCACACCGGCCGCGGCGGCGTAGCGACATTTATTTTTCTATTATTATTTTGTTTAGATTGAGATTTTTAAATTCGTAATATCTTTTGAATGGAATGTCCGATTTTAATAACTCAAAAAGTAATCTACCTTTTGAAACAGTCTTGAATAAGAAATGATATATTTGGATAAGGATTAATACAAAGGTATGGAAAACATGGTCTGATTTTGGTCGGCAATTATATCAACTTTTATGTTAAAAAGTGGTTATAGTGACTTAACTACAATGGACATAAGGTATCGCGAAGCTTTTTGTAGATGTTCTTTAATATTATGGAACATTTTTTGTTCTATCAACAATAGTTTTCGCAGCGCATGCGATGAAAGACATATTGTGGCAAAAAAATTACACCTCGGGTTATATTATTGTATTTTAGTAGGAATCCCTAATTTTTTCTAGTAACAAGTAAAGCATATGCTACTCAAGGATAATGTAGCATTTCTAAAAGTAAAAAATAATTTGAAATCAGTCCAGTAGTTTGTGAGTTTATTCGTTACAAACAAACATACGAAAATACAAATCTTTCCTCTTTATAATATTAGCGGGGATAAATCCGTCTTGCGTGTCTTGCGTGACGCGCCGATGGAATCACCGCCGACGCCGCCGACCGCATTTCGATTGCATCATTCGTGAAGTGCGAACGTGTGCTCTAACGATGTGGACCCCAGATAGTTGGATAATTTTCTTTGTGAATAAAGGCTTTGTAAGATGAAAAAAAATAAACAGAATTAAATTAATTTTGATTAAAGTTTCGTTGTGAAAATGTCTATATTCTGCTTAAAGCAATTAGGCTTTGGGTGATGGCGAGTGAGGTAAGTCGATATATCAAAACATTTCGTCAGCGGGAGCGAAGGTGATAGCGCTATGTAGAGAATTGCATACTGTAGTCGTTTTCTCGTAAGGAGCGTTCGGTGTATTTTTTGGTAAGTATACTGATTAGAGAAATGACCTAAGGTTTAATCGAAATTATTTTATTCGATTTTAAATGATTAGTCTTTATTGACAAAGTAAATTACATCAAATAATAATATTAGAACAACTATTTACAATTGAACTAACTCTAGACTGTTGCAAACAATGTAACGGAGTAAGATAGTAAGTAAAATCTTAACTTTAAGTCTAGTTTAAAGTCTCATTCTGTAGAAATAGGTATACTTTAAACAAGGTTATGCTCTTTATCAAGATATAAGCGTTTTTAATGTGCAATGAATCGATTATTCGAGTAAGTATATTTAATTGGAATTGTAAATAACATTTTATTGAAACTTTGAACTGACAAAATCTTAGCCCATTGATTGTATGTGAAATGAAACGCCGCCCATATCTGTCAGGGTATGCTTCCTGCGTGGAAACGATTTTAATAAGAGAAGACATCGAAATTTTAGGAGAAAAGTAAACAAAACAAAATACAACACTCGGTCACAAAACGTTATGTTATGTAAAATCTTCCCTAAATACAAAACATTATTTGTCTGCTGACGTGACAAACTGAGAACCCAAATGGTGTAAAATTATCTATTTTTAAAGCATTCTCATAAATCCTACTACTCCGAAAATCCACATGTCGGAAATACAGGATGTATCTACTACTATACAAATTCTAGAAACTATAATTAATGATAATAATAAACGGATTGTATATTCTATTAGGTCTTACAATTGACAAACAATTAACCTGGAACTTGCAAGTTGTAGAAGTTTGTAACGCACTCAGTAAATATGCATACATGCTCTACAAACTACGAAAAGTTCTTGGTATAGAAACACTAAAAACGGTCTATCATAGCTATGTTTCGTCTAAATTACGGTACGGCATTATGTTTTGGGGAAACTGCACTGAAAGGGAAATAATCTTTAAGTCGCAAAAACGATGTATATGAGCAATGTATGGCCTGAAGACCACAGATAGCTGTAGGCCCTACTTTTTGTCATCAAATGTATTATCCGGCTCTCTACGTTTATGAAATGGCTGGTTTAGTAATCTGTTTGACAAGCCAATCAACAAACGCAGTAGACGTGACCAGCATCGCCTGTGTTCAGCACATATAGATAGTCTTTATTCAGTTCAGTTTAGTTCAGTTCAGTTATTTATTTATAAGAAAATGTTCTTACAGGTCAAACTAACTTAGCTAGGTACAGAATAATGTAAAAACTAAGTACAAATAGTTGTCCTTGGTAATCTTACCAATAGTGTTTAAATATTATTATAATTACATTTTCATTATTCACAAAGAAAATTATACTAGTATTTACAATTGAAACAATTGAGCTAACTGCTGACTGAAAAAAAAACTAACTAAAATAAACCAATTAGTAATTAACTTATTATGGATCAGTTGAGCTATCTGTAGACTGTTTGCAACAGTCGGCAGTTAGCTCAATTGTTTCAATTGTAAATACTAGTATAATTTTCTTTGTGAATAAATTTATTTACTAATTAGTTATATTCATATTTTCCCTCGTGACAAATTTTAAATGATTGTATTATGTAATACAGGGTGATTGGTAGCGGTGTGCAAAGCTTGAAGGTGAAGCTAGCGCAGTTTATTTCGAACCATTTGAGCCATGGTTACCATTAATTTTTTACCTAATTTAAAAAAAAAAAACGCTACAGTTACTTAATTGAAAATATCGGCGAATTGGAATAATAAATTGGTTCTATTTTTCTTTATTTCAATAAAATAATGTGTAAACCATCTAACAAAACACGTTTTGATGATCTGCGGTATCCGACTTTTTTTTTATACAGACATTTAAAGTTTTCAAAAAATTTCAAAGATTTTTAAAAACTATTTCTTGGTGGCATTTTTAAATAAACAGAGAATACTTTTTTAGTGCATACCTTTTTGAAAACATGCATAGTTTTTGACCTTGCACACAATAAAAGAAGACATTGCCAGATAATCAGATACTACAGGATTATTTAAATGGTCTGCCAAAAAAAAAAAAATTCTCCCTCAATTTGGTTTGTGCGTCCTAATTTTAATAATTTGTATGAAAATCCATGTAAACTATACCTCAAAAGAAATAACAATAACTAGGCATGTTATTAAAAAGGTTTGCACTAAAGAAGCATCCTCCGTTTATTTTAAAAAGCCACCAAGAAATAACTTTTTAAAATCTTTGAAAATTTTCGAAAATTTTAACTGTCTGTAAAAAAAGAGCCTGATACCCCCAAACCATCAAAACTTGTTTTGTTGGATGGTTTACACATTACTTTATTGAAATAAAGAAAAAGAAAAAAAAACTTGAGAGGTGTCAAGGGAGACCCGGATGGATCGAAGTTCCTTTCGATTAATCGCGCGTCCTCGCGTCATCTTCAGTGAGGTCGCAGAAAACTGATATATCCCGCTCACTCCAATGACAGGTTGCGCGAGCGAGCGGAACACACGATTGTTCGGAGAGCGATTCTAATTTTTGTGCAAACCTAATGTCATTCGCGATGACAGCTGCCTATCATAAACGCTACAGTGACAGTTCTACACTTTGACAATGACTTAATATTGTGTTTATTTTCCAACAAATGTTAGGATATATTTGTTCTGTGGCAATATATTTGTTTTGTGGCAAAAAGTGTCGCTCCAATTTTCGTTACAATTTTTTCCGTCTAGCCCCCTTTCACAACGCGCGATAAGGAACTTCGTTCCACTAAATTTTTATTCCTATTCGCCGATATTATCAATTAACTGTAGAGTTTTGGGTTTTTTTGAAAAATCCTTAAAAACCTGGTAAAAAATTAATGGTCAGACATCGTCTTAGACAACCATGGGTCAAACGGTGCCAAATAGTATGCGCTAGCTTCACCTTCAAGCTTTGTACCCCGCTACCAATCACCCTGTATAATTGGATGCTGACATGATGTTTGATTAATATATTTTTTATGATAAAAAAAAATATTTTTATTTGTATTTGTATTGTTTCAAACTAATTGCAGCACTCAACCCTTTATTAATGCCAACATTGGTTCTCTTTTATTCTGTTTTTTAATCCCCGCAATTTTGTATTTGAATTATTACCTCCGCACTGCTCCGTGTAGTTTGCAATAACAAACAATCAAAGTAATTGACTGGTAAATATGAATCTATCTAAAATATGTTTCTTTTTCCAACGACGCATCGAAATAACTGAACTCCGGAGAATCAGATCAAAACTGAGCTTCATCATCATCAGCCTATATTAGTCCACTGCTGGACATAGGCCTCCCCTAATGAGCGCCATAGCGCCCTGTCTTCAGCTTGTCGCATCCAGCATCTGCCTGCAGTCTTTCGCAGATCGTCATCCCACCTGGCCGGAGGGCGTCCTACACTACGTTTGCCGAGTCGTGGTCTCCACTCAAGAAAATGTTTACCCCAGCGGTTGTCGGTTCTTCGCGAGATATGGCCGGCCCACTGCCACTTCAGCTTGCTAATTCTTTGAGCTATGTCGATGACTTTGGTTCCCTGTTGGATGTATTCGTTACGAATTCTATCCTTCAGAGAGACTTCGAGCATAGCTCTTTCCATAGCTCGCTGAGCGACTTTGAACTGGTGGACCAGCCCTACCGTGAGTGTCCACGTCTCAGCTCCGTAGGTCATGACGAGTAGGACGCACTGATTGAAAACTTTAGTTTTCAAACACGGTATGGATGACGAGAAGACTCGACGTAGTTTCCCAAACGGTGCCCAGCCTAGCTGGATCCTCCTCTTGGCCTCCTTCTCAAAATTATTTTTACCTAACTGCAGAATCTGCCCGAGGTAAGTGTACTCGGACACGATTTCGAGAAGGTGACCATGTACGACCACCGGTCCTGTACTTGGACACTCATGGTGGCGGCTTCGTAGAGACATCTCAGCACCTCGATATAACGACAGTCTACTTGGCATCGTTGTAAGGATCCAGAACAGCCCAGGTTACGACAGAGTCAAAGGCCTTCTCATAATCCACAAAAGCTAGACACAGGGGCTGATTACACTCTTCGGACTTCTGTATAATCTGCCTCACTGTGTGTATGTGGTCTATGGTGCCATATCCTCCGCGAAACCCGGCCTGTCCTGATGGCTGGAACTCGTCGAATCTCCTGGCAACACGGTTCGTGACCACTCATGAGAACAGCTTATAGACGTGGCTTAGGAGTGAGATGGGTCTGTAGTTTTTAAGAAGCGTGTAACCTTACTCCCGCTCCACGCCTTTGGAGTTTTCCCACTGTGAAGGACGGCGTTGAAAACGTTCTGTAGCTCCTGTATTACAGGGGCTCCTCCGGCTTTTAAAAGCTCTGAAGTTTTTCCGTCCTCACCGGGGGCTTTTCCATTTTTAAGCTGTCTCAGAACTAACACGATCTCGTCTTGACTGATATCTGGCAGTTCGTCGGTATAGTGGCGTGTCAGGGTGGCTCTGGATTCGTGGTCGTCTCGTTGGGAACGAGGGGCATGCAAACTGAGCTTAGCGTATCGTTATTCGTTTAAACGGCGTCTTGTAAACCTAGGGAGTGTAAATGCAAAGCTTTTGTACTAGATCCTTTATACCTGCACGTTGCTTGGTTTAACGCATTCACTGCCCAGTCTCGACGCTACAGGGAGGAGAAGACTGGCAGATGCCAGCTTCTTTTAATATATTCATGAATGTATTAAAAGAATCTTTGCGGTCTACACCAAACCAAAACTGTAATCTAGTCGTACCTAACACTATTGAACATGCCTTAATTTACTGGGTAGGCTTTATCAGTTTTATCATAGGCAATTATTATAATGTGGCATTGAATATCAATAGATATGAGGCGTTCTTCTATCTTTACATAATATTTAGCCACTCTATTACGTTATTCTGTCCGGTCCTGTGCTACCCTTATCCAGTCTTGCATTGCACTAGCGTGCAGCGTCATTGGGCAGTGAATTAAAATGCAATTTCCGTTTGACCGTTTCTCCCTCGCCAGTCGCAACCCTCTGATTTCCCTTATATTAGGGACAGCCAAGTATGTATCCTTTATTAATAAAACTTCAAGTGCAAGTCGGACTCGCACACTAATGGTTCCGTAAGATCTTGTGTCTTGCCAAATTATCATGATTTTAGGTCAACGGAAAGTACCCTATAAAGGTTTTGTCTAATCTTAAACAAGAATCAACCCCCCCCCCTTATTTTCGAAGATTGCAAAACGATCCATACAAAATGTACGGAGCGTTTGGGGATATGGATCTATATTTTGAAGGAAAAATATAGAGAAGTTTATAAAACGAACACTTTTTGAAATATTGTCAAAAAGGGGGGGAATGATTTTCAAAAGGGAGGGCTATATCACTGAGTAGGGTATCAAATAAAAGGTATCAGTTTGTACATTTCAAAACAGTTTGTGAAATTTTTCTTGGTTTCATACTTTTTGAAATATTTTGAAAAAATAATAAAAATATAATATAATAATATAATATAATAATAAAATAAAAAAATAAATATAAAATAATAATAAAATATAATAAAATTTTAATATAATAATGAAATATAATAAAATATAATAATAAAAATAAAAGAAAAAAATCACCTTATTTCGAAGTACCTATGCAGTACCGAAGTACCTATGCAGAGCGATCCATCTAAAATGTAGTTTCGTACCAACTATTATTAGGTATTCATCAAATAGCGATATCTCATACCGGTACCTATAGTACATATTTGTGACAAACGTTCGAAACCCTCGGCGCGCGCGGATCTTGTTTGTGAATTTTGTGATATAAGACTTTGCTGCTCACCAAATTTCATGATTCTGGGTCTACGGGAAGTACCCTATAGGTTACGTGTACATGTGATTCCCTTGGAAATTTCAAAATATTCGGACATAAAAGGCTGTATCTTTTGAGTGCGTTGACTTGGAAGTTTTATTTATATCGAGACTACAAGAGGTTACGGACTTGAGTATTTGATGTTTATTTCAACTCGATACGTCCATGCGTTCCTGATTAAAGGGGGTTGACAGACGGACAACAAAGTGATCCTATAAGGGTTCCTTTTTTCCTTTTGAGGTACGGAAGCCTAAAAACTTCATATTGCACTCGAGCACTTCCAATCTAATAAATAAATAATGCTGGACAATTCACACTGCATCATCTAGCCCAGTGGTTCTAAACCGGTGGTCTGCGGACCAACTGTGGTCCCTGGAAGCATCCAAAGTTGTCCCCGAAGCACCCGAAAAGTATCACCGAACACATCGGTCAATGTTTTTTTTTCGTGGTTGTTTATTTTTATACCTACTGTTCACCTCTAACAATTCTACCACCGAACTGCGATCACCAACCCGCATGCCCAGCGTGGGAATAACGGGCATTCACTCCCAAGAGATAACAGCTAATAAGGCGCTTATGAGGGGGAGGCCTGCGTCCAGCAGTGGACCAATACAAGCTGTTGAGATGAGGTGAGGTTCTCGAAAGTGGAACGCTCAAATTAGGTCCACCCGCCTCAGTCATAGTCGGACCGGAGGCGCCGCCGGCATACATGTTTCGCGTGTATTGTTGTCTCGATTCGCACTTTGGTCTAGGTACGTCTTTCCATCTTTGTTGTTCATTAGGTAGGTATATTGCAATGGATTGGAAATAGCGTGTCTTTGCGTTTAGTTGTAACACAACACAGGCCATTTGTTGAGATAGCGCTGGGAGAACGTACCATATCTACAGAAGGCCTTCAACCGCGAAAAAAAAGGTTGGCTTGCTCTGCTCTCCCATATTAGTATACCTATTACCTATTCTGTTAAATTCAACCTGAAAGCATCAAGTTATTTTCTCGTAGCATGGCCCGGTCCATTTTAGTCGGATTCGATCAAGCTATCTTGTCGTTTACGAAAAGGTTGACATTAGTATACCAACCATCTTAAAATAAAATTAAACCAAGAACTGACTGTCTTAATAATAATATTATACATTACGTATAAAACATTTCCGAGATTATAACAGCAAAGTATTGTCAACAGGGTTGGTCCATGTTCGCTTCATCGGTAACGAAGGCCGCCCGTTCGGCCACCGAAAGCGCCGTCAAGTATGGGGGCATCGCCTCGCAGAAAGTCTCCGATATGGCTACAACAGTCACTGAAAAGGTACGTTACACTACCACACTGTGTTGTATATTTCTAGGAGACTTCACCCCGAAGTTGGCGGCCCATCGACCAGTTGACAAAACACTGTCGGCCTACAATATTCATGCACTGAAATGTCGTACGAAGCCGCCGGACTGTGTTGCCGACTTTTGTCTATAGAGTCCATATTGGTTACAAAAACAGTAACCCAATTGCAATCCGTCTAATTAGACCAGTTTATCAGAAACACCGGTCGGACAACTGATGCGCACCGATTCGACGACGGCCATATTATTATTATACTTGCCAAACCCGTTCGTGATTATCTTCGTATAGAGATGCGCGATAGAGCGTCAGCCAAGCTAGGAAAGAAACGAGCGACGTAATAGTAATATGTGTATCTACGTGAACCATTTTTTTGAAATTTCTGTTGGTTTCATACTTTTTAAAGTATTTAGAAAAAATCGAGAAATACCCATTTCCGACAATCCTCCGAAAATCAAAATTATAAACTTATTTAGGTAACCTCAAAATCAATCTTTTTACAATAACGAAATAATCATCAAAATCTATGAACTATTGCCGCAGATATCACCTAAATTGTTGTAGCTTGTCGTGATTCCTCTAAAATTGGTTTTAATTGTTTTTTAGTTACACGTGATAAATACTAATGCCTCTGACACATCTCAGGATCATTATCTATACACTTTAATGATTTTTTTTTCTAAAAAGAACAAAGTTCAACCAAACATGGGTCAACCATTGGCGGAGATATCAAGTAGTTTGTTTATTTTTATGTATGTGTGCATAAAAATAAACAAACTGTTTGAGAAACCCCTTATTTGAAGTTCGTTTTAAATAAAGCTCTTTCTAATACATTTTATCTTTTGAAACAGGTTAACAACCGCAGCGGCTGGAGTGCCCTAGGTGGCAGCATCGACAACCGCCGCGCTAGCAACACCAACACTCCGTATCAGTCGCAGGGCTATGGTGCCATGAAGAGCTCTTCATCGGAACCATACTCGCAATGGTGAGTGAACCTTCCCTGATGGATACCCCTTACTCACCTCTTACGACACCCTCGAGAATAGATGGGGCTAGTTTATAATAACTATAGTACCTTTTGGTATTACTAGGAACGAAGAAAGCCAGCCATGGCAAGACTCCGTCACAACGCGCAACCTCGACAGCGGCGACCTCTCGCGAGCCGGAATCGCCAGTCCTCCGCCCGACGTGAAAAACATCCGCGTACTGAAGCAGGAGGAGTCTTGGGACTGGCTTAACAACTCTGATTGTCGTAAGTATCCTCAGCACGTATGTGTACGTCCACAACTCAACATGCTTAAGCTTACCCCAAACAAAGGGGGGAGGGGGGGGGGGGTTGAATATCGTCACGGTTGGCAGGCGAATAGGTGATCGCAGTGTAGGCTTCCTTCCTCTGATAGCTTCCATTACTGATAGGTCTCTCTTACGATGTCCACGGGCTGAATTGGAGCCAATTCCTACACTGCTACCGCCATGGCGTGGTGGTACATATTAAATTTACTAGACAACACACACACTAACCCTCACACACACACACACACACACACAATAAAGGGTATATTAAATTTACTAGACAACTCTCACACACACAATAAAGAGTAAAAGGTTTTGGAGGAAGTGCCAGCTTCTCACCACCGTTTCGCTACCTGGATGAAACGTAGCATAACTCAGGAATAGCTTGCTATCTCAAGCTAACCATAGTACGAATTGGACCGGTAATTCCGGTGAGCGTAACCTTCCAAACTAAACCTACAAATTTTACCTCTTTTTAATATAAATACACCTATTAATACTTTTTTATTAATTATGTGATTTTCCGTCGGCCATATCTTCACTTTCCATCAGATGAGATTATGGTCACATAAATGTGTATTGTCTGTAAAAAAAATGCGTTATTAATTTATCTTTTCCTATTTTGTCAGATAAAGCGGATATCGAGGGATCTACCAAGGTGAAGCCGTAATAATAATTAGAAGATAATCTGGAAGTAGTGTAATTTGTCCGTGACGATCACATTAATTAAGACAAGCGATTTATTTCTACCATTTTTAATATCTGCTTGGCTTAAGGACGTAAATAACACCTTTGCCTACGTTTTGTAAACTCGAATCAATGTCTAGGCGATTACGTTCAGTCCATAATAGGTAGGTAGGTACCTAACGCTAATTCGTTAGGTAGTAATGTTAGAACGCGCAATCGTTTGTTCTAATATTATGTCCAGGTTTATAATTTCTATACATTCATTATGGATGTAAGCGGGTTATCTACGAACCTAGTTTGTATTGCCAGGCGCGACGCGAACAGCAGTCACCCTGATTAGTCCCTCGTTAAGGGATGAAACGTTGGTGTTCATCCAACACAAACTAGGTTCGTAGTTAACCCGCTTACATTCATAATGTTTTTACTATAATAGTTCTATACAATGTTCAAGCCGGTCAAGTGCCTTATTTTTCAGACGGCGTAAGCTATGTATAGTTAAATTTATTTCACTTTGTATCATTATCTGTTAATCCACTTTAGGTTCGTAATATTTCAAATTCAAAATCATTCCAAATTGTGTGATACCATACAACGCATTTAGTTATTTTATAAAGCCGCCATGTTTGAAGATTCTACGTTTGTGTAAATTTCGTTACTTGTGTTTAATTTTGGAGTAAGGGAGTGGAGTTGGGGACGGCACCGTCCACTGCGGGTTTCCTTTTGAAACCGCAGTGGATCAGTGGTCAAAAACATCTGACCTGTAATGTCATGCACACCTATGACTACTCGGGTATTGTAAATTTTCATACCTGTGTTTAATTTCGGAGAACGGGAGTGGAGTTGGGGATGGCACCGTCCACTGCGGCTTTCCTTTTGAAACCGCAGTGGATCAGTGGTCAAAAACATCTGACCTGTAATGTCATGCACACCTATGACTACTCGGGTATTGTAAATTTTCATACCTGTGTTTAATTTCGGAGAACGGGAGTGGAGTTGGGGACGGCACCGTCTACTGCGGCTTTCCTTTTGAAACCGCAGTGGATCATTGGTCAAAAACATCTGACCTGTAATGTCATGCACACCTATGACTACTCGGGTATTGTAAATTTTCATACCTGTGTTTAATTTCGGAGAACGGGAGTGGAGTTGGGGATGGCACCGTCCACTGCGGCTTTCCTTTTGAAACCGCAGTGGATCAGTGGTCAAAAACATCTGACCTGTAATGTCATGCACACCTATGACTACTCGGGTATTGTAAATTTTCATACCTGTGTTTAATTTCGGAGAACGGGAGTGGAGTTGGGGACGGCACCGTCCACTGCGGCTTTCCTTTTGAAACCGCAGTGGATCATTGGTCTAATACATCTGACCTGTAATGTCATGAGCATCTATGACTACTATTTTATTTTATGTTAAATTCAAGTTGATGTATCTCACTATGCAGATCTTTGATTCATCAACTTAGTTACAGTTCTCAGGCTTATAAAAAAGTCGCGGTGTTTAACGAATAAGGCTCATGTCCTTATTTTGCGGTTGTGGCGGTTTTTGGTCCACGGCCGTTTATGCCTGGCTCACGGCCCGTGCTGGTCCATCGGCAATTTATTGGCCGTATGCTGGTTTATCATTTGCTTAATTTTAGCCATTATCAATTTGTGTCATTGTTCGCGGTGATGCTATATATCTTATGCACCGAAGGCAAACCTATCGTCGTCTTGCCCACGTTTTTAATTAAACCAGGGAAGACGGAGTTAGATTTGGTTTACGGAGCATCCTTATTTATTTTAACGTGGGCTTGCATTCGTTAAAAACTCGCGACTTGTTTAGCCGTTGTTCAGCTGCTTTGCTTCGACATGAGCTACTGCGGACGAAAGCTGACGAGAGGCTGGATTACGTCAGTCACTGTTCCTCGGCACATTGAAAGAGGATTTTCTACCTTTCGTTGGCTGGACCTGGGCCCATACTTTTAGAACGGAATCGAAGTTTCTGATTCGTTATCGAGCAAATGCTAATCTACGATTAAGAAACATCGATTTTCCTTTTCCGAGTAGGCCCTCTGCCCAGAACTGATATTGTCGGATATTAGCGGTTAGATTATTATTTTCTTCAAGCATGGCGTGGTGTAGGTGAATCGTCATGGACAAAAACTGCAGTTTTATTTACATATTTAGATTAAGACTATTTTTAACGATGTTGGTTAATACAATTTTTATATAGAGGCCATAAGTTAGGATGGTTGCTGTTTAAGAGTAATTTGTTTACACGCAAAGTCTAAAACGGAAAGTAATACTGTTGGGCTGTCCTAGTATTGCAATCTGTTTTGGAAAACACGGAAGAGTCGTCGGTAGGGTTTGTCAACGGGGGCTGTGTATAGAGGGAGTCTCAGTTCTAAATATTTATTTACATAATATATATATTTAGTTTATTTTAACATTAACAACCAAAATTTAAATTTTATCGAATAAATGTATTTATTTTATTTTGGTTTTTATTTAACAATTTAGTTATATTTACTCACTTTTACTTTTTTTTCTAATATTTATGCAAGTTTTGTGGTCCAGTTTAGTTGAAAGCAATAAATACCTACATGCCTCCTTTTATATGACAGCCTTCGCGACAAAATGGCGACTGCCATCCGAGCATTTCTGCCGCCGCAGTTCGTGCTTTCTGTATGAACAGCAGCGGTGAATAAGTTGCTTTAAGTGTAAGTTGTTGGCCTACCTTGTTAAGTTTTTCGCCCGATTGTCACTTTTTAGACTGAATTACGGGACCTGCGAATCGAAGAGGAAAGGGGTGGGGCACTATCGCAGGAAACTACACTGACAACTAGTAGTAACGATTCAAACGGTCTTGTAATAAGGTTGCTTTCTCAGTAATTTACTTTACTACGGGTTTATTTACATATTTCGAATATATTTCTTTGTTATGGGACGTAGAATTGATATCTTTCTTGTTCGTTTGGGGAGGGCAAAGGTATGAATTCTGTGGTCCTAATATAATTTAGGACTTTTCTGCCTGGCCACTCCTTGATTACGTTGTAAGCATTACAAATTTATAGAACTATGTACATAAGGTACTACTGAAGATTAATACAAGTAAGATATCAATTCTTCTTTCTCTTTCTTCTTTTATATAGATAAAAGAAGAAAGAGCTTCTTATCTTTATTTAATTTTACGAAATTATCAATGCTTCTATAGTCTTAGCATCTACATAGTCTAGGGTCATTATGCCAGGAAACATATTGACTACACTTCTTATTTATTCTGCTAGACGATCACCTCCCGGGTTCACCCGCGTAGTTCCCGTTCCCGTGGGAATTCCGGGATAAAATATAGAGGATAACTTTTCAGGGAGTGACATTATAGCCTATGTCACAAAGTAAGCTTCCTAACGGTGAAAGAATTTTTCAAATCGGTCCAGTAGTTTCGGAGCCTATTCAATACAAACAATCAAATCTTTCCTCTTTATAATATTAGTACAGACTAGCAAAAATGTCGATTTCAGGTCTCCCAAAAGATGAAATAATTTTTGAGAATACCCATTCAGCTAATTTCCGCTCTATGTCTAGGTAAATGCATCTTGACTCTGCATCCGCCGTTTTGTTGTCTGAAGACTTAACATAAAAAGCCATAACATGTAATCTACGATATTCACAACATTGCTATAGTTTCTTGGTTATATCCTGCTTTACCAGCTTTTTGGTTATATCGGTAAGACGTGGAAATTTAATGCGTCCCAATAAGTTCATGTAGGAAATGTCCCTCGTGCTGTCGGCGCGCAACGAAACCGGACAGTTTCCCAAAAACCCAAAACAAGCCGCTTGAATTTCTAAATAATTAATATGTTGTGTACGTTCTTGCGTATTAACAAAACATTTTTTTTAATAAGTAAGGAATAAATAATGCTGGACAATCCACACAGTATCATCAATTGGATGGAACCTTAAATACTTCTTACATTCGGGATGTATTCTGATAAAACAGTAGGCATCCCTAAGATCAATCATTGTTTTATAGGAATCTTTGGTTATTAATGTTAAGACAGTAGGTACGTAAATCTTCTAGCTTAATATGATGTGTGGTACTAATAAATTTATTTAAACTTCAAGATCAAGTAAACCGATATTTTCCATTCGGTTTCGTTACCAAGTAAATACTTGCCAGAAACTAAGCCTTAACATGACATTTAATCCGAAAACCGTTAATTCACAAAATAATTGATTCCCGCAATGGACCAAAACATAAAAGGGTAGGTACTTCTACTTATTTGTCAAGAAGCAAGGAGGGTCTTATCCGACTGCAGAATTAGTGCCCCCATCGAGTATGAGCTAAAAACCAAATTTTTACGCATATTTGTGATAAAGAGTAAAGTATTTTCGCATTATAGTATGTATGAACTTGTAATAAAATCTCTGGCTATACTATTTGTATCTGGCTGGTTTTGGTATCATTAAAAGTTTAAATTTTAAAGAAGATAATTCCAAATTCAAATTAGGAAAATGTGTGATTTTTATTTGTTTTTCGTACTGTCAAGATGAGTGAATCTAATGAAGAAATTCGATACATTTTAAAATTTTACTACAAAAAAGGTAAAAATGCAACGCAAGCCGCGAAAAAAATTTGCGATGTTTATGGACCTAGTGCAGTGTCTGTGAGAGTAGCACAAATTTGGTTTAAGCGTTTTCAACCCGGAAATTTTGATGTCAAAGATGCACGTCGCTCAGGTCGCCCTATTTAGGATAAAATGGATGCCATTTTTTAAAAAGTGGAGTAAGATCGGCAGCTGAAGAACTGGGAACTGACCACAAAACAGTTTTGGCGCATTTGAAAAAAACTGGGTACACAAAAATCTCGTTATTTGGGTACCTCACGAGCTCACTGAAAGAAACCTAATGAACCGTGTACTCATGTGTAATTCTTTATTACGACGTAATGAAACCGATACAATTTTTGAGGAAGCTGATAATTGGTGATGAAAAGTGGATCACGTACGACAAGAACGTGCGAAAAAGGTCGTGGTCAAAGGCCGGTCAGGCTTCACAGACTGTGGCGAAACCCGGGTTAACTCGCAACAAGGTGATGCTGTGTGTGTGGTGGGATTGGAAGGGCATTATTCGTTATGAGCTGTTACCACCAGGCAGGACCATCGATTCTGAATTCTACTGCGAACAACTGATGAGATTAAAGCAAGAAGTTGAGAGAAAGCGGCCGGAATCAACAGAAGGGGTGTGGTTTTGTCATGATACTTACTTACTTACTTGTTACTGGACTGGTTTCCGCAACTAGGCCACAGGTGGGCCCTTTTTGCGTGTCGGATGGGGGCTGCTAATCTAACCACCCGATGTCCTCCAGGAAAGCCAGCAGCTCGCTGATGCCGGTGCATGCCTCCCTAGGCGTCCTCGGTGTCCCAAGGTATTGTAGTCGTTGAGAAGCCAGGCTATCGCACTCTACAAGCACATGCGCGGCCGTCTCCTCTGCGTTCATGCACCCCCCTGCATAGGGGGCTATCCGTGATACCCAGATTAAATAGGTGTTTGTTAAGCATGCAGTGTCCTGTGACAATACCGACGATTTGTCGGAGCTTGTCACGCTTCAGATTGAGGAGTTTTCGGGAGTATCTCGGGCTTAGAGCCGGGAGGCCTCCTTCGACTGTCTGCAATCTGGAATACTTGCCCAGTAGTCTTGGTGTTGTTTGGTTGTACGTTGACGGATCCATGAGCGGACTTCACTGAATGGTAGGGAGATGATTGGTTCGGGCCCTGTCGGTTGCCGCTCTGAACCTCTCCTTGCCAGTAAATCAGCTTCGTCATTTCCTCTCGATCCGCTGTGTCCTTTTATCCACTGTAGGGTGACTCTATTGGACTCGGTTACTTGTTCTAACAGGTGGTGGCATTGTAGGGTGAGTCCCAAGTTGTGTTCTCTCCTGTCCAGGGCCTGTAGTACAGCTGCGCTGTCCGAGAGGAACCTGATCTTTTGGTCAGTTACCTTTCTTCGTAGCACTGCGGTAGCAGCTTGGATTAGGAGTTGTGGGTACCCAGTGCTGTTGTCTTGTGTATGTTGAGTTCCTCCGAGAGCGTTCCCACCCCGGTACCTGTTTTCATTTTAGAGCCATCTGTGTATATTCTTACTTCGTATATGTATGAGCTATCACTTGGCTTGGGTACCCTATCGTAAATTGAGAGTAGCATTGGATTACTCCGTGCGTCTATAATAGTGGAATGTTGTGTTTTGTCATGATAACGCTAGACCTCACTCATCTTTAGCCACTCAGCAAAAATTAAGAGAGTTTTGCTGGGAGGTGTTAATGCATCCGCCGTATAGTCCTGACCTTGCACCTTCAGATTTCCACCTGTTTCGGTCTCTTGAGAATTCTTTAGGCAGTGTCAGGGTAACATCACGAGAGGACTGCCAAAACCACTTGTCGCGGTATTTTGATCAGAAGCCCCAAAATTTCTATGGCAATGGGATCATGTCCCTACCCTACCTACAAGATGGCAAAAAGGTTATCGAACAAAATGGTACCTACATACTTTAGCTAAATGTAAATAAACTATATTAAAAAATGTTTTGAATTTTCTTAAAAAATGCGAAAAAACTTTTTCCCCGACCTATTAGGTAGGTATATCTACTAGGTTGCCTATCAAAATGTGGCCGCTAGTATTTTTAATTAAATTATTGTTACCTAATTGATTTTTGGGAAAAAAAATCACCCACTTGTTTTTTAAATAAAATATCGTCCACTTTACGGCAATATAATATAAAGACTCTGAAAAACCACGGTTGCCGTTGCGCACTTAGCCGCACCTCTTCGCAGCCAGGTGTAAACAGGTATAATTTTGAAATATTTATACACCCATGACGTATGTTCCTCATTTATACATCAAATGAAAGCTATTTTTTTCTCTTTATTTTGATATACGGTTGCCTACTTAAATCTGGCCGCAAATAAGGGTTGCCGGCTGTCAAAGATCCGGCTGCAGAATTAGTGCACTCATCGAGTATGAGCTAAAAACCAAATTTTTACGCATATACATGTGACAAGGAGAATATATTTACTAGGTTGCCGATCAAATTGTAGGCGCTATTTTTTTAATTCAATTATTGTTAATTGATTTTTGGGAAAAACTTCACCCACTTCTTTTTTAGATAAAATATCGTCCACTTCACGGCAATATACATAAAGACTGAAAAACCACGGTTGCCGTTGCACACTTGGCCGCACCTCTTCGCACCCAGGTGTAAACAGGTATGATTTTGAAATATTTATACACTTATAACGTGTTTTCGTTACTTATACATCAAATGAAAGCTATTTTTTTTTCTCATTTTTTTTATATACGGTTGCCTACTTAAATCGGGCCGCAAATAAGGGTTGCCTGTCGTCGAAGATGGTAAATATTGAAGGTAGAGTGAAAGAGAGCTAGCGCGTAACATCACCAGTCAGACTAGGATAGCGATTGCCACCTGTAGGTACTGAGACTAGACTAGAGATTACAATCCCGATTATTCGGTATCCAAATTATCCAGCCAGCATGGGTTCACAGCAGGACGGTCCACCACGTCAGTTCTGGGTACTATTCTGGACGAAGTGAGAAATTGCAAGGCATTTGGCCTTGCAATTTCTCACTTCGTCCAGTCCACCTACAGGCCATATTCTTGGACATCTCAGGAGCCTTCGACAATGCCTGGTGGCCCATGATACTGGTTAAGGCGAAACGCGGAGGATGCCCGCCGAACATTTATAGAATGTTGGCGAGCTACTTCCGCAGTCGCAGGGTGGCCATGGTTGTGGGCAACCGGGCGGTGTGGAAGACGTCCACTATGGGCTGTCCCCAGGGCTCTGTACTGGGCCCTACTTTGTAGAACGTCCTTTTGGACGACCAGCTCCGCCTACCGGTGCCGTTCGGGGTGAAGTTTGTTGCGTACGCGGACGTCGTGATTGTGTTGGTAGCAGGGGATGCTCGGAGGGAGGGTGTCTAGACAAAAGGAGCGGCTGTCTTGGGACTGGTGGAAGAATGGCCAAAAATAGGCTAACATTCGCCGCCCCTAGGTCCCAGACCATGACCCTGAAAAGGAGATTGCAAAGGCCACCACTGCTGAAGACCAACACTATCTCTTCGATACGCTCAGTGACGGAGGCTAAGGTGTTGGTCAATGATGACGATCATTGACACAGTCTTTCTCGCCCCACGTGGCCTCGATCGGCGAAAGAGCCAGTAAGAGCTTCGGGAAGATGTCGCGCATATCAGCGAACATATGGGGCGTTCGGTACCGGGCCCTGCGGGTACTCTATAGAGGCACGTACGAGGCGACTGTTACGTACGCGGCCAAGATTTGGTACCATCGAGCCTCTTTCCACGTCGTGCGGAGCGTGCTGCTCAGAACCCAGAGACCCTCGTTGAGTGACATGAGACTGAGTGACACAGCTACCTGTTGTTGCGGGGACTTGAGAGAAACGCGGGATCACATCTTGTGGGAATGTCCTTTATATGCGGTAGAGCAGGATAGCTTACTTGGGAACAGTTAGAGAGGGCGGACATGAGGGACCGATATACCACGCAGACCTAGTAAGTAATGCGGTAAATTTTGGTAATCTAAGGCTATTTGCCAAAGCATGACACAGAATTAGGCGCGCTGAGGAAGGCACACAGTCGCAAAGGGATGGGGGGGGGGGGGGGGAGTGCACAGAACAGCACCGAGCTGGGGAGGAGCAGCCCGGCAACGAAGTCTGTGATGTGATGTGGCATGCCCCAGAAGGGGGAGTGTCTGGGACAAAGTGCGTAGGATTTGTAGAGACTTGAGTCACCCGAGTGGCTCTTTTCTCACAGTTTCGGTCCGTGTAACCGCAAGGTTGGCTGGCAGGACCATGGGAAGGTGGAGGGATTGTAACCCTTATTTGCGGCCAGATTTAACAAGGCAACCGTATAAAAAATTAGCTTTCATTTGATGTATAAATATGAGTGTATAAATGTTTCAAAATCATACCTGTTTACACCTGGCTGCGACGAGGTGCGGCCAAGTGTGCAACGGCAACCGTGGTTTTTCAGAGTCTTTATGTATATTGCCGTGAAGTGAACGATATTTTATTTAAAAAACAAGTGAGTGAATTTTTTTTCCAAAAATCAATTGATAATAATTTAATTAAAAATATTAGCGGCTTCATTTTGATCGGCAACCTAGTAGATATATATTCTCCTTGTCACATGTGTATGCGTAAAAATTTGGTTCTTTGCTCATACTCGATGAGTGCACGAATTCTGCAGCCTGATCTTTGACAGGCGGCAATCCTTATTTGCGGCCAGATTTAAGTAGGCTACGTATATCAAAATAAAGAGAAAAAATTAGCTTTCATTTGATGTATAAATAAGGAACATACGTTATGGGTGTATAAATATTTCAAAATTATACCTGTTTACACCTGGCTGCGAAGAGGTGCGGCCAAGTGCGCAACGGCAACCGTGGTTTTTCAGAGTCATTATATATATTGCCGTGAAGTGGACGATATTTTATTTTAAGACAAGTGGGTGATTTTTTTTCCCTAAAACCAATTACCAATAATTTGATTAAAAATACTAGCGGCCACATTTTGATAGGCAACCTAATAGATATTATTCAATTCAATTCGTTTATTTCAGACAAAAATAAGTTAGTGTCCATATTCGAGTCATATTAAAATTAAATTAAATACAATAAAAATAAATATTAAATACAAAATTAAAATTGACATTAATGCGTACTAAAATTAAAACCAAAATCATCATTAAAATCAAAATCACAAAAATTATCACTGAAATCATAACCAAAATAAGATCTATCAGAGTACCTATGGAACACTGGTCAAGAGAGGACAATGTACGCTCTTGTCCAATGTTCCATAAAGAGACAGTCAGTGTCAAGCCTCTCAGAAATGAGCTGTAGGTAGCTGTTGGAGCTGTCACGCACCCGGCGCATCAGGGACGCAGATCTTTTGCGCATTATCGCCGCGAACCCGTCTACTCTTGCGTCAGCAAACATTCCTGATGCGCTGTAGAAGCGCGGCAGCCTCAGCAACACCCTGAACGAGTTGTTATATTGGATCCGCAGAGCATTCCATGACTTCTTGGTGTGCTTGACCCAGAGGCTGCACGTATAAAACGACTGGCAATAAGCACTAAAAAGCGTCGTTTTCACTTGCTTAGTGCAGCGCGCAAACCTACGGGCCAGCATGTTAGCTCTGGTGGATAATGCCCATGGCCCAGATACTTAAAGGAAGCTACTCGCTTCAGCTCGCTGCCGTTTAGAAAAACCGGCGGAATAGTGTTGTAAGTCTTATTGCTTAGGTCTTATTATTGTAATAGGTACAACTACAGTCCTTAGCATGTCCCCTGGTAAATGCGAATGGCTGACGCAGAGGGTGCAAAACATGGCGAGCACCCCTGGCAGATGAACACCTGCATTTTGCAGGTGTTCAATGCTCAGTGAGTCGTGGCCAGGGGATTTTCCTCGCTTCAAGCTGCAATAAGCAGGGTCCTCTCCCCCCGCGCAAACGAGCAACCTCGGCAAGTTGAGGATTTCTGTTCGTTGTGCTGTTACTCCCTCGCATTCCAGGACTATGTGGGGTAGCTGATTCGTCGTCGCTGAGGTAACCTCTGCAGAGAGCTCTATCCGTCGCTCCGATGGTAAATAGGTGTTTGTTTAGTGGGCAATGTCCTGTTAGTGTTCCTACCAGGATGCGCAGGTCCGTCCTGTTTAGGTTGAGTAGGCGTTTTGTCAGCCTCGGTGATGTTGATGGAAGCGCCGTTCTAGCTTGTCTGCATTCTGGAAGGCGTGTCTATCGTTCGTTATGCATCTCTCTGTTTTTGAGCCTAGTCCACGTCTGGAGTAGCGAGAATGCGAGGAATGGTGATGGACCCTCTGTGATAGTATCCGATCCCCTCCGTGCTAATTCGTCGGCGGCGTCGTTACCTAGCGATCTACTATGTCCCTTAATCTATTGAAGTATGATCCTGTTCTTGGTGGATATCCCCTCTAATGCCAAGTGACATTCGTACACAAGCTTGGAATTACAGCTGTTTCCTTCCAGAGCCCTGAGTATGGCAGCGCTGTCGGAGAGAATACGTACACATTGGTCGCTCATTTCCCTCTTTTGCACGGCTGTGGCTGCCTGGGTTATTGCTACGCATTCACATTGGAATATGGAGGTGTGTTTGCCTAGTGCTATTGATATATTAATGTTGAGGTCCATTGAGTGAACCCCAGCACCCGTGCCCGTATTGGTTTTAGAGCCGTCTGTGTATATTCTGATTTCGTGAGCGCCTGATTCGTCTTTTTGGTCCTCATAAAGCTGTATCTGATAGTGTTTGTCTGGTATTGGTTTGCTGGGCATTTTGTCGCAGGGGGCGACTATGAGGGGTTCGTTAATATGGCCCTGTCCATGATCTGAGCGTGTGGGCTGCCTGTGATTCTCCAGAGCCCCATGTTGTGCAGTCCTAGCGCCGTCATCATAGCTTCCTGTTGTATATACAGGTCTAGTGGTACTAGATCTAAAATGAGGTCTAGGACAGCACCGGGTGTGGTTCTCATGCAGCCTGTTATCGCTGAACATGCCATTCTTTGGAAGCGCTGTAGTTTGGTTATCACAGTGTTTAGTTCCGTTCTGGTCCACCAAACTATCGCTCCGTATCATAGTGTTGGTCTTATCATAGCAGTGTAGAGCCACATGGTTATTTTCGGTAAAAGTCCCCATGTTTTCCTTAGCATTCTGCTGGATTGGTAGAAGGTAGTGGTGGCTCGCTGTAGTTTGTAGTCAAGATGTTTGTTCCACAGCAGTATGCTATCTAGTATGACCCCTAGATACTTGACTTCTGTTGTTAACTTTATCTCTGTGTTGAACAGTATTGGGAGTTTCAGGTTTCCTAGATGTCGCTTGTTTGTGAACATTTTTAGTTACGTTTTTCGAGTTCGAGTTCATGCTCGTTGCACCATGCTTCGATGGTTTTAAAGGCGAGTTTAATGAGGTCACATAGTGTATTCTCGAAACACCCAGTCGCCAGGATCGCGAGGTCATCCGCATATCCTACTGTGACCAGTCCGCGGCCGTTGAGCTTGCGGATGAGTTCGTCTACAACTATGTTCTATAGTAGGGGCGACAGGACGCCGCCCTGGGGGCAGCCCCTGGCAACTACACCTCTTGTGGTGTTGTTGATGGTTACTTGTATCGCTCTGTTCTTGAGTATGCTGTTTAGCCACTCAGCCAACGTTGGCGTGATACTATATTATTATCTAGTGAGTGCTCTGTATATGCTGGTGAATTTGGTCTTGTCAAAAGCTCCTTCAATATCTATAAAGGCCGCCAGTGTTGGCTTTTGCGACGTTAATCCACCTCCTATTCGTGAGACTATGCTGTGCAGGACGGATTCTGTTGATTTGCCTTTGCTGTAGGCATGTTGTTGTGGATGTAGTGGGTTGTGTGAGGGTGTATTGTCTCTAATTTCTCTATCATCAAGTCTTTCTAGTGTTTTAGATGTCAGGCTTATGGGCCTGAACGATTTTATTTATTTATTGACAGATTAACATCATTACAGGTTTTTTACTAAGCCCTGCTGAAACCAGCAAAGGATTCGAAAGAATGATAAGTAGTTTGAACGAAGAAAGCGAAAAGGTGGGCCTCAAAATGAACGAGAATAAAACTAAAATAGTGACTAACAGCTACGCTAACGCCATATACCTGAACGGGAAACCGCTTGAATATGTGAGCAATTACATATACCTGGCAAAACAACTGTCATTCGATGACAAAAATGAAGAACTAGAGGTCGAGCGGCGTATTAACATGAGCTGGAAAAAGTTTTGGTCCCTGAAAAAAATCTTGAAAGGGGAATTCCCCCTCTATCTAAAGAAAATTGTCTTGGACACCTGTGTCTTACCTACTCTACGGATGCCAAACGTGGACATACAACACAAAAATAAAAACGAAAATAGTAACATGTCAAAGATCTATGGAAAGAAGCGTACTGAAAATAAGAAGAATACAAAAAGTAGAAATCAAAAAAATTAGACAAAAAACTAAAGTTATAGATGCCTTACAATACGCCCTAAAACAGAAGTGGCAATGGGCAGGACATATAGCAAGACGCACAGACAAAAGATGGACATTACAGACAACTATATGGAAAGGACCAAGAGGAAAAAGAAGAAGAGGGCGCCCTAGAAAAAGGTGGATAGAAGATATAAAAGCGATAGCAGGAAGCGATTGGAGAAAGAAAGCTATGGACAGAGAGGTTTGGAAGAAGCTGGAGGAGGCCTATACCCGAGAAGGGGTTCCGATCAATGGTACTGAAGAAAGTAACGAAAGCGAGTAAAAGAAAAAAAAAACAAAAAAAAACTTTATATTAAGAATGATACATTTAATGTAAATATAATTTAAAACGCATGTAATAACAATTATTATTGTGGATTGAAAATAAATGGGCTTTATTATTATTATTATTATTAAGCCCTAAGGCGATGTTATATCTAGGTATATACAACCAATACGCATACTAATAAAAATACTAATATCTAGTATATATTAATCTAAACATTTTGTTTCAATAACAATCTGCCATTTCCATGGCTTTCGGCATGTTTTGGTAAAATATATCTACGCTGTTTTCAGACAGCATATTGAGTAAATAGATAGCGAGTGACATGGGGGCAAACCAGCATGGCGGGGCGGCGGCGCGCGCCCAAGTAGTCGTTGGGCGCGCGCAGCCGCAGCGCCGCCAGCACCGCCGGGTGGTGCAGCTCCCCACGCAAGACGCGCACCATGTACTTTACAAGCGCCACGTCTCTCCGCACCGACAGCCTGCAGTACCCTACCATTCCTAACACGAACAGACTCTTTTGGTTGAGTGTAATCACTTCTTCCTGGTTTTGGTATAAATACAACCTTCACTTCCCTCCATTTATGCGGTATGTATTTGTTGCCGATACACGCTCTGAATATCTTATCTAGATAGTCGACTAGTATGCCAGTACACCATCTGAGCATACCTGGAAATATCCCATCCAGTCCTGGCGATTTGAAGAGAAGGAAGCTGTTGATTGCCCAGAGAACCTTCTCGTGGTCTATCATACTTTGGGCTATGGTCCAGTCTAGGTCGGTAGGCGTTTGCTCTGATAATTCCTCCCATGAGCAGGTGTCTGTTACCTGGCAGCCTGGAAAGTGTGTGTTCAGTAGCACTTCGCTGGTTTCTGCATCCGATTTGGTGTAAGTATTGTCAGGTTTTATTAGGCATACGAGGGTGTTTTCGGGCCCGTTTCTCGTCGTCGCCCGTTCCCACATTCTCTTTATCACAGTTTCTCTTTATCAGCGTTTTCAATCCGGAGATTTTGATGTCAAAGATGCACGTCGCTCAGGTCGCCCTATTTATATAAAACGACAGCCATTTTTTTAAAAGTGGAGTAAGAGCGGCATATCAGTAGTTATGACGCAGCTGAAGAACTGGGAATTGACCACAAATCAGTTTTGACGCATTTGAAAAAACTGGGTACACAAAAAAGCTCGTTATTTGGGTACCTCACGAGCTCACTGAAAGAAAGCTAATGAACTGTGTACTCATGTGTGATTCTTTATTACGACGTAATGAAACCGATACAATTTTTGAGGAAGCTGAAGCTGATAATTGGTGATGAAAAGTAGATCACGTACGACAAGAACGTGCGATAAAGGTCGTGGTCAAAGGCCGGTCAGGCTTCACAGACTGTGGCGAAACCCGGGTTAACTCGCAACAAGGTGATGCTGTGTGTGTGGTGGGATTGGAAGGGCATTATTCGTTATGAGCTGTTACCACCAGGCAGGACCATCGATTCTGAATTCTACTGCGAACAACTGATGAGATTAAAGCAAGAAGTTGAGAGAAAGCGGCCGGAATTAATCAACAGAAGGGGTGTGGTTTTGTCATGATAACGCTAGACCTCGCACATCTTTAGCAACTCAGCAAAAATTAAGAGGCTGGGAGGTACAAATACAAATATTTTTTATTAAGTAAACTTAAATTAATTTACATAGCATGGGTTTGGAACCCTCTTTTAAGTATAGAGATACCTGTGTTAGAGGGTTCCGCTCTTCCGTAATATACAGTTATATTGGAAGGTGCGTTTTTGAAAGATTGAAATTAAAATTAAACAGAGAATAATGCTTTACAATTTTTTGCTAGCATGTGATTGTATGGTGTGTGCCTGTGAGTGTGTGTGTCAGTGTACGTGTGTGTTAGTGTTCTGTGCACGTCTGTAAGTGTATTTGTCTTGTGTGCATGTGTGTGTTGTGCGCAAGTTTGAGTATCTAGCGTGTTGAGTTTGTTTATATATTACGAAACATATTCCAAAAGCTTTTCAGTTTCCTCGTAGTTTAAAGTTAAAAGCCATTTTTTTAGGGATTTTTGCATTCATAATTATTCATAGGGTAGATTTTTAAGGTTTTGTTTATTGCGTTGTAGAGGAAGGCAGATTGCTTGACATACTGTCGCGACGCAAACTGGGACCGAGTAGAAATTTTAGGAGCTACTTGTTCACTTCTTCGCTTATTAAGCTTTTTGGGGTCATACTCAAGTGATCTATGTAGCCTCAAAACGGCGCTTATGATGTAAAGTTTCCTGACTGATAGTAGACCGGCATCGCGGTAGAGCACATTCGTAGAGTATCGGAAGGGCTTGAAATACATGACTTTTAATAGAGACCTCTGTGTTCTTTCAAGTCCTAAGAACTTTGTTTTAGTAGCTCCTCCCCAGATTGGTATACAGTAATTTTGAATTGAGTGGGCCAACGATGTATAGATTTGGTTTATTAGTTTTTTTGTTGCGACGTGACGTAATATTTTGAAAATCCAGATTAGTTTACGAAGCCTTTTCATCAAAAGTTCGATGTGATCATGCCAGGAAAGTCGTTGATCAATCATTATTCCTAGGTATTTTGTAGTTGTTACTTTATCTGTTAGGACAATGACAGGAAGAGTCAATGAGGTTACATTCATGTATTTTTAGACTGTAGTTCTGATTGGGTTGGGTATTATTATATTTAGTAGGGGAGAAGGAGGCAGCTTTGAACAGGGGCACCTTAGAACAAACGAGTTTACGAGGTTAGTTCTAGGCCAATTGTGGCGAAAATTGTATTTATAACACGGCAGTACCGACCCCCATGTCTGTCATTAGTGGCGCATATGTGCGCGCACGAAAAATTGAATAATAGGCCATGTCTGTTTTCGGCACCCCGAAGTAAACATTACGGATAAAAGCTGTAAGGGTGTTGATGAAAGATTTGAAGACATTGGTAAGCGGAACTTGATTTATTGTATGGATAAATTCATTTTAAATATTTTTATGCTCTAGTTCACCAGCATTGAGTGGTTTTTCGAAAATAAAATTACCAGTTAATTTCTTCGAACCCATTGGGGCAGATTTGAACAAAACAAAGGGGGCACTTTTGAACATGTTCAAAGGTGGCTCAATAGATCCATCACTAAATTATAAGTGCGAAATTTGTGTTTCTTTTATAATGTGTTTGTTTGTTTCAAATTTGATATCTCTTTGTTTAAACTAGGTCAATAAAACTAGTCGTTTATGTTCAATAGTGTTCAAATTAGGAAGTAACCCTAAATAACTGATTTTATCCGAGGAAGTCTACTTATATTGTTATCTTCTATAGTGATTGCGTCTGAACGTAATTTAATCTGATATTAGATTTAGAAAGTAAAACTGTGTTAATATTATAATTTTCTTTTAAAAGTTACTTTTTTATTGTTTTTTATGAAAAGTTTATTACTTCAATATTTAACATTTGAATAATTCACATAGTTCCTTTAATACTGTACGTACCTAACATCAAATAGCACAATCATAACATTTTAAATAACTTTTTTAATAAAAATATTTTACTTAAACAATGTATTTTTTGTTTAAATTCATCAATTCAAAGGTGCCCCTGGTATGTTCAAAGCTGCCCCAGGAAAGGGGCAGCTTTGAACATTTGAGTTACTTCACTAAAAGATCTGACTAAACCATGTAAAAATTGATTATAATTTTAATTGATTTATGTAGCTAGATCATCTAAATGTCTTTAATAGCAAAAATAACTAAATAAAAATAACTAACTTAGATATTACAGACTCTAATGTAAAAAATGTTCAAAGGTGCCTCCTTCTCCCCTATATTTAGGGTTAGTTATTCGTATATTTAGGGGAGGTGTTAATGTATCCGCCGTATAGTCCTGACCTTGCACATTCCAGATTGATTTCCACCTGTTTCGGTCTCCTGAGAATTCTTTAGGCAGTGTCAGGTTAACATCACGAGAGGACTGCCAAAACCACTTGTCGCGCGCGGTATTTTGATCAGAAGCCCCAAAATTTCTATGGCGATGGGATCATGTCCCTACCTACAAGATGGCAAAAAGTTATCGAACAAAATGGTACCTACATACTTTAGTTAAATGTAAATGAACTATACATATTAAAAATGTTTTGAATTTTCTTAAAAAATGCAAAGAAACTTTTTCCCGCACCTATTAGGTATATTCAAATTCATTTATTTCGGATTACTATGATCCATAATTTGTTAGTAACAGAATATAATATTAGTAACAGTATATCTACTAGGTTGCCTATCAAAATGTGGCCGCTAGTAGGTATTTTTAATTAAATTATTGTTACCTAATTGATTTTTGGGAAAAAAAATCACCCACTTGTTTTTTAAATAAAATATCGTCCACTTTACGGCAATATAATATAAAGACTCTGAAAAACCACGGTTGCCCACTTGGCCGCACCTCTTCGCAGCCAGGTGTAAACAGGTATAATTTTGAAATATTTATACACCCATGACGTATGTTCCTCATTTATACATCAAATGAAAGCTATTTTTTATCTCTTTATTTTGATATACGGTTGCCTACTTAAATCTGGCCGCAAATAAGGGTTGCCGGCTGTCAAAGATCCGGCTGCAGAATTAGTGCACTCATCGAGTATGAGCTA
Organism: Eupithecia subfuscata; assembly: GCA_963564075.1. Classification (NCBI taxonomy): domain Eukaryota; kingdom Metazoa; phylum Arthropoda; class Insecta; order Lepidoptera; family Geometridae; genus Eupithecia; species Eupithecia subfuscata. The sequence continues at coordinate 19,172,838 of OY751095.1, forward strand.
CAAACCAAATTTTTCGCATATACATGTGACAAGGAGAATATATTTACTAGGTTGCCGATCAAATTGTAGGCGCTAATATTTTTAATTCAATTATTGTTAATTGATTTTTCAGAAAAAATTTCACCCACTTCTTTTTTAGATAAAATATCGTCCACTTCACGGCAATATACATAAAGACTGAAAAACCACGGTTGCCGTTGCACACTTGGCCGCACCTCTTCGCACCCAGGTGTAAACAGGTATGATTTTGAAATATTCATACACTTATAACGTGTTTTCGTTACTTATACATCAAATGAAAGCTATTTTTTTTTCTCATTTTTTTTATATACGGTTGCCTACTTAAATCTGGCCGCAAATAAGGGTTGCCTGTCGTCGAAGGTGGTAAATATTGAAGGTAGAGTGAAGGAGAGCTAGCGCGTAACATCACCAGTCAGACTAGGATAGCGATTGCCACCTGTAGGTACTGAGACTAGACTAGAGATTACAATCCCGATTATTCGGTATCCAAATTATCCAGCCAGCATGGGTTCACAGCAGGACGGTCCACCACGTCAGTTCTGGGTACTATTCTGGACGAAGTGAGAAATTGCAAGGCATTTGGCCTTGCAATTTCTCACTTCATCCAGTCCACCTACAGGCCATATTCTTAGACATCTCAGGAGCCTTCGATAATGCCTGGTGGCCCATGATACTGGTTAAGGCGAAACGCGGAGGATGCCCGCCGAACATTTATAGAATGTTGGCGAGCTACTTCCGCAGTCGCAGGGTGGCCATGGTTGTGGGCAACCGGGCGGTGTGGAAGACGTCCACTATGGGCTGTCCCCAGGGCTCTGTACTGGGCCCTACTTTGTAGAACGTCCTTTTGGACGACCTGCTCCGCCTACCGGTGCCGTTCGGGGTGAAGTTTGTTGCGTACGCGGACGTCGTGATTGTGTTGGTAGCAGGGGATGCTCGGAGGGAGGGTGTCTGGACAAAAGGAGCGGCTGTCTTGGGACTGGTGGAAGAATGGCCAAAAATAGGCTAACATTCGCCGCCCCTAGGTCCCAGACCATGACCCTGAAAAGGAGATTGCAAAGGCCACCACTGCTGAAGACCAACACTATCTCTTCGATACGCTCAGTGACGGAGGCTAAGGTGTTGGTCAATGATGACGATCATTGACACAGTCTTTCTCGCCCCACGTGGCCTCGATCGGCGAAAGAGCCAGTAAGAGCTTCGGGAAGATGTCGCGCATATCAGCGAACATATGGGGCGTTCGGTACCGGGCCCTGCGGGTACTCTATAGAGGCACGTACGAGGCGACTGTTACGTACGCGGCCAAGATTTGGTACCATCGAGCCTCTTTCCACGTCGTGCGGAGCGTGCTGCTCAGAACCCAGAGACCCTCGTTGAGACTGAGTGACACAGCTACCTGTTGTTGCGGGGACTTGAGAGAAACGCGGGATCACATCTTGTGGGAATGTCCTTTATATGCGGTAGAGCAGGATAGCTTACTTGGGAACAGTTAGAGAGGGCGGACATGAGGGACCGATATACCACGCAGACCTAGTAAATAATGCGGTCAATTTTGGTAATCGAAGGCTATTTGCCAAAGCATGGCACAGAATTAGGCGCGCTGAAGAAGGCACACAGTCGCAAAGGGATGGGGGGGGGGGGGAGTGCACAGAACAGCACCGAGCTGGGGAGGAGCTGCCCGGCAACGAAGTCTGTGATGTGACATGCTCCAGAAGGGGGAGAGTGTCTGGGACAAAGTACGTAGGATTTGTAGAGACTTGAGTCACCCGAGTGGCTCTTTTCTCACAGTTTCGGTCCGTGTAACCGCAAGGTTGGCTGGCAGGACCATGGGAAGGTGGAGGGATTGTAACCCTTATTTGCGGCCAGATTTAACAAGGCAACCGTATAAAAAATTAGCTTTCATTTGATGTATAAATATGAGTGTATAAATGTTTCAAAATCATACCTGTTTACACCTGGCTGCGACGAGGTGCGGCCAAGTGTGCAACGGCAACCGTGGTTTTTCAGAGTCTTTATGTATATTGCCGTGAAGTGAACGATATTTTATTTAAAAAACAAGTGTGTGAATTTTTTTCCAAAAATCAATTGATAATAATTTAATTAAAAATATTAGCGGCTACAATTTGATCGGCAACCTAGTAAATATATTCTCCTTGTCACATGTATATGCGTAAAAATTTGGTTTTTCGCTCATACTCGATGAGTGCACGAATTCTGCAGCCGGATCTTTGACAGCCGGCAACCCTTATTTGCGGCCAGATTTAAGTAGGCAACCGTATATCAAAATAAAGAGAAAAAAAATAGCTTTCATTTGATGTAGGTATATATAACATACGTTATGGGTGTATAAATATTTCAAAATTATACCTGTTTACACCTGGCTGCAAAGAGGTGCGGCCAAGTGCGCAACGGCAACCGTGGTTTTTCAGAGTCTTTATATTATATTGCCGTGAAGTGTACGATATTTTATTTTAAAACAAGTGGGCGATTCTTTTTCCCAAAAACCAATTACCAATAATTTCATTAAAAAACTAGCGGCCACATTTTGATAGGCTACCTACTAGAGATTAGGTTGGGGAAAAAGTCTTTTGGCATTAAAGTATGTATGAACTTGTAATAAAATCTCTTTGGCTAACTAAGTGTCTGGCTGGTTTTGGTAGTTAGGTAGAAGTACTCTTGTTTCCGCATTCATACTCGTAGTTGGTCCATTATGCGTTAAATTTAGCTAGCATAGCCAGCCTTGCTCCGTCCAGAAGCGCAAAATCTTCCTGGGGTCTTCACAGACTTCGCGGGGCGACCTGGGCAAGTTGAGGATTTCTGTTCGTTGTGCTGTTACTCCCTCGCATTCCAGGACTACGTGGGCAGCTGATTCGTCGTCACTGAGGCAACCTCTGCAGAGAGGTCTATCCGTCGCTCCGATGGTAAATAGGTGTTCGTTTAGTGGTTAATGTCCTGCTAGTGTTTCTACCAGGATGCGCAGTCCGTCCTGTTTAGGTTGAGTAGGCGTTTTGTCAGCCTCGGTGATGTTGATGGAAGCGCCGTTCTAGCTTGTCTAAATTCATGAAGGCGTGTCCATCGTTCGTTATGCATCTCTCTGTTTTTGAGCCTAGTCCATGTCTGGAGTAGCGAGAATGGTAGCGGGAGGAAAGGTGATGAACCTTCTGTGATAGTATCAGATCCCCTCCGTGCTAATTCGTCGGCGGCGTCGTTACCTAGCGATCCGCTATGTCCCTTGATCCATTGAAGGATGATCCTGTTCTTGGTGGATATCCTCTCTAATGCCAAGTGACATTCGTACACAAGCTTGGAATTACAGCTGTTTCCTTCCAGAGCCCTGAGTATGGCAGCGCTGTCGGAGAGAATACGTACACATTGGTCGCTCATTTCCCTCTTTTGCACGGCTGTGGCTGCCTGGGTTATTGCTACGCATTCACATTGGAATATGGAGGTGTGTTTGCCTAGTGCTATTGATATATTAATGTTGAGGTCCATTGAGTGAACCCCAGCACCCGTGCCCGTATTGGTTTTAGAGCCGTCTGTGTATATTCTGACTTCGTGAGCGCCTGATTCGTCATTTTGGTCCTCATAAAGCTGTATCTGATAGTGTTTATCTGGTATTGGTTTGCTGGGCATTTTGTCGCAGGGGGCGGCTATGAGGGGTTCGTATAATATGGCCCTGTCTATGATCTGAGCGTGTGGGCTGCCTGTGATTCCCCAGAGCCCCATGTTGTGCAGTCCTAGTGCCGTCATCATAGCTTCCTGTTGTATATACAGGTCTAGTGGTACTAGATCTAGAATGAGGTCTAGGACAGCACCGGGTGTGGTTCTCATGCAGCCTGTTATCGCTGAACATGCCATTCTTTGGAAGCGCTGTAGTTTGGTTATCACAGTGTTTAGTTCCGTTCTGGTCCACCAAACTATCGCTCCGTATGATAGTGTTGGTCTTATCATAGCAGTGTAGAGCCACATGGTTATTTTCGGTAAAAGTCCCCATGTTTTCCTTAGCATTCTGCTGCATTGGTAGAAGGTAGTGGTGGCTCGCTGTAGTTTGTAGTCAAGATGTTTGCTCCACAGCAGTATGCTATCTAGTATGACCCCTAGATACTTGACTTCTGCTGTTAACTTTATCTCTGTGTTGAACAGTTTTGGGAGTTTCAGGTTTCCTAGATGTCGCTTGTTTGTGAACATTTTTAGTTACGTTTTTCGAGTTCGAGTTCATGCTCGTTGCACCATGCTTCGATGGTTTTAAAGGCGAGTTTAATGAGGTCACATAGTGTATTCTCGAAACACCCAGTCGCCAGGATCGCGAGGTCATCCGCATATCCTACTGTGACCAGTCCGCGGCCGTTGAGCTTGCGGATGAGTTCGTCTACAACTATGTTCTATAGTAGGGGCGACAGGACGCCGCCCTGGGGGCAGCCCCTGGCAACTACACCTCTTGTGGTGTTGTTGATGGTTACTTGTATCGCTCTGTTCTTGAGCATGCTGTTTATCCACTCAGCCAACGTCGGCGTGATACTATATTATTATCTAGTGAGTGCTCTGTATATGCTGGTGAATTTGGTCTTGTCAAAAGCTCCTTCAATATCTATAAAGGCCGCCAGTGTTGGCTTTTGCGACGTTAATCCACCTCCTATTCGTGAGACTATGCTGTGCAGGACGGATTCTGTTGATTTGCCTTTGCTGTAGGCATGTTGTTGTGGATGTAGTGGGTTGTGAGAGAGTGTATTGTCTCTAATTTCTCTATCACAAAGTCTTTCTAGTGTTATTAGAAGAAATGATGTCAGGCTTATGGGCCTGAACGATTTTGGTTGAGTATAATCACTTCTTCCTGGTTTTGGTATAAATACAACCTTCACTTACCTCCATTTATGCGGTATGTATTTGTTGGCGATACACGCTCTGAATATCTTATCTAGATAGTCGACTAGTACACCATCTGAGCATACCTGGAAATATCCCATCCAGTCTTGGCGATTTGAAGGGAAGGAAGCTATTGATTGCCCAAAGAACCTTCTCGTGGGTTTATCATACTTTGGGCTATGGTCCAGTCTAGGTCGGTAGGCGTTTGCTCTGATAATTCCTCCCATGAGCAGGTGTCTGTTACCTGGCAGCCTCGAAAGTGTGTGTTCAATAGCACTTCGCTGGTTTCTGCATCCGATTTGGTGTAAGTATTGTCAGGTTTTATTAGGCATCCGAGGGTGTTTTCGGGCTCGTTGGCTAAAATTTTTCTTACCCGGGTTGCTTGATTGTTGTTTTCAATGTTGGTACAGAACCTTTCCCAGCATTCTGTTTTTCTGAGGCGTATTTGTTTTTTGTAGGTTATTTTTGCATCGTGGTAGTTCGCCCAGTCTGCGTCTTGTCTAGTGTTAATGGTTCTGTTGAACAATTTCGTTGTTTTGTGGCGGAGTCTTTGTAGTTCCGGACCCCACCATTGTCAGTTTGTTCCAGGTTTAGGAGAGACTAGTGGGCAGGATTGTTCATAGCTGTTGGTAAGAATATGTGTTAGTTGGTTTATGTAATAGTCGATGTCACCTACTGTTATATGGTCCGGTCATCCGGTGGTTTAGGCTTAGTAGTGAGTTCCGATTTTACCAATTGGAAGAGTTTGGTCTTATCGGTCTTACGTGGGATTCGCCTAGGTTGTGGTTTCGGTATTGACAGTTCCAAGTTAAACCTTATCCATCTGTGGTCTGAGCATGAGGCTTCGTTAGAAACATGCCAGTCCTTGACGGAGTGGGAGACATGTGAGGTTGATAGTGTTAAATAAATAATGGTCTGGGCTCTGGATGTTACGAAGGTAGGTACCGAGCCCCTCTTAAGTAGTAGGAGATTAGTAGAGACAATTTAGTTTACCAGTTCTTCTCTTCGGTCGTTGCACCTGGGGCTGTTCCATAGTGTGTGATGTGCATTGGAGTCGGTGCCAATGATGAGCTGTAGTTTTTCCCTTTCACAGTACTCTATCAGGGACAACAGCTCCGGTGTGGGTGTAGTTGCATCGCTTGGAAGGTAGGCTGATGCTAGGACTAGCTGCGTTTTGGGGTTGATGTTGCTGGGAGACAGATATAATCTAGCAGCTGTTAGGTCTCTGGAACAGAGTTCGGTTATTAGAAGTGTTTTAGCGGTTCACGGAACAATAATGCAAGTTCTGAGGTTGCTTACAGTAGTGTTGGCGAGGAGCTTGCTTCCTGGTGATTTAAGGCCACAGATTTGGCCTTTCCTGATCCACGTTTCTTGGATAAGGGCCATAGTTTCGGGATGTTTCGCCAGCATTCTGCGTATGGACGCGGTAGCCGTGAGGCTATGCTGGAGGTTCGCTTGAATGTAGGGTGTGCCAGGAAGTGGTGGATCAGGAGTAGGTGTTGCAGGTTGTTGTAGAGGTTTGGGAGCGCTTGATAGGAGAGAAATCGATGTCACTAACGCTGACATCGCTCCCATCCGTATCGAGAAAGTGCTACTCGGATAATGGAGTTGGTGGATCCTGGACATCCATCGGGTCCAGCCCCTGGGGTGGTGGTGGGGCCGAAGAAGGATCTGCTGCGTGTCCCGAACTGGGGCCAGGCTGCGGATCTGAGTCAACCCGGGATCCCGAAGAGGGACCGGGCTCTGGACCAGGGTTGGGTCCAGGATTTGTTTTGTCGGTGTCGTTATACTCGCCCTTGGGTTCATCTTTCTGGATGATCTTAAGGTAGATGTTCCCAAGGACCCAGTACAAGCGTCTTTTTGTCGGGACTCCTCAACTTCAGACTCGGGAACGAGGAGTAGCAGGTATGTGCCGGATCCCTCCGGGTCATTCCGCTTTTCTGCTCGGATCGGGTTCCACGATTTGATGTTGAGGTCGGGGTTGTGGCCCGCCAGGATCCTGCGGATCTGATCGGTCTCCATTGGCATACTTGCCGGTGTTGGCACGTACAGACCGCACAGGATTCTGGGCTCGAGCTTTGCTTGTCTTTTGACAACAAGCTTAGTTCCAGCGATGGGCGATTCTTGGTCTTCTATTCTTTGTCGGAGCCACGCTAGCGTGTGGTCATCCTCGCACCAGAACTTAAGGACGCCTTCGCTATAATGCGCACGGCCACAGAAGCGGACCTTCGAAGTCTGGCTGAGGGTGTTCGGATCGAGGATTCCCTCCACGATATTCACCTCCAGCTTCTCACGCACTCCTGCGGCTTGCTCCGCCGCAAGGTCATGTGACCTGAAAGCTGCTGCGTAGCTCACAGAGTTGCTATTGTGTCCCGTGTCCGCCCTTTGACGCTTGCTATCGCCGATGGGCGTAGTGCTATCGTCGGGTCGGGAACGCTTGACACTCTGTGGTTGAGCTGGTGGGAATTTGTTTTTGCGAGCCAAAGCTGCCAGTCTCCCTCCGCGTTTCCCTCTAGGTTTGGGCCGCTGATTTGGCGTTCGGTTGCCGTCGACGGGCACTGGCGCTGCGTTCGGCTGCGCCGGTGCCTGGACTACTTCGGCGGGACGAGTCCCTCGTACATTAGTCGTGAGCTTAGCTCCTAAAAGCTGATTACGTCCACCGTCGGTTGCCGTCTGCCGTGTCTCGCCCGTACCTTATGGGTCTCGCTAGGTGGCTGGGGGGGGCTTCTTGCCCCTCTTCTTGTCCTTTCGTTTCGACGGAACAAGATTCCAGTTTGGCCCTGGATCGGGTATAGCGGCCTTAAGGTCGGACATTTCTATGACCGTCTCACGCGGGGAAGCCCCGAGGGGCGCTCCGGCTGTCGAGACGGTCGGCGGTATTGGTGCTACCGAGGAAGCGGCCTTAGACGTTGATGGTAGATGTCTGGGGGCTTCCGAGGGTACCGCCGTTGATGATGGTGGTTGTGGTCTCGCTCGGCGCTGCTGAAGACGCAGCCCTTGACGCGGTCGGTAAATTTGGCGCAGATGCAGCCGTGAAGAAGTTGAGCTTGGGCGCTTCCGAAGATGCAGCCCTGGCCTGTTGGTTAGGTCGTTTTTATTTTTATTTTTATATTTGGGCAGTTCTTTGCCCCCTTTGATACATTTTAAAATTTTACCACAAAAAAGGTATAAATGCAACGCAAGCCGCGAAAAAAAATTGCGATGTTTATGGACCTAGTGCAGTGTCTGTGAGAGTAGCACAAATTTGGTTTAAGCGTTTTCAATCCGGAAATTTTGATGTCAAAGATGCATGTCGCTCTGGTCTACTACGGTTAAAATGGATGCCATTTTTGAAAAAGTAGAGCAAGATCGGCATATCAGTAGTTACGACGTAGCTGATGAACTGCGAATTGACCACGAAACAGTATTTTCAAATGAGTTGAAAAAAAAAAAACTGGGTACACAAAAAAGCTCGATATTTGGGTACCTCACGAGCTCACTGAAAGAAACCTAATGAACCGTGTACTCATTTGTGATTCTATATTACGACGTAATGAAACCGAACCATTTTTGAAGAAGCTGATAATTGGTGATGAAAAGTGGATCACGTACGACAAGAACGTGCGAAAAACGTCGTGGTCAAAGGCCGTTCAGGATTCACAGACTGTGGCGAAACCCGGGTTAACTCGCAACAAGGTGATGCTGTGTGTGTGGTGGGATTGGAAGGGCATTATTCATTATGAGCTGTTACAGTGAATTTTCTTAAAAAATGCGAAGAAACTTTTTCCCCAACCAGTTATATATTCTCCTTATCACAAATATGCGTAAAAATTTGGTTTTTAGCTCATACTCGGTGGGTGCTCTAATTCTGCAGCCGGATCTTAGACTAGTAGATTTGATTAGAAATGAGCGTTTTGAACCGTAACTAGTTACTGAAGCAGGCTTTTGGTTTTCGAGTGCAAGAAAAATGAATCATTTTAAAAAGTTATTCTGTGGGAATGACGTACACTGCTGGATATAGATCTCCACAAAGATCGTTACAAAAACCGCCTATCATCCTACGCTACCAACATTCAGCTCTTTTCTGCGACCTTCACCGGGTCGTCGCTCCATATTGCGGGGGTCCAGAAACCAGAGACAAAATCAGTACTAAGGTATTGATTCTCATCGACATCCGTGTTCGTACTGCTAATGTAGAGACAGGATATTATCAGTTCACATTTGACGGTTGTCAGTATTGGCTTGGTAGTTAGGTGACATGTTTGGTAACTACAAAAAAATATCGATAAAATTATGATTTTATCGATTCGAACTTTTCCGATTGCACTCTTGCGAAAAATAAAACGAACGGGAACCGGTAAAATTTCGACTATTTTCAAAATATTTCAAAAAGTATGAACCCTACAGAAATTTCAAAAACTATTTTGAAATGTACAAACTAATACCTTTCACTTTATACCCCACTTGACTTTGTAGGTCTCTTTTAAAATTTTGACATCTCAATTTGTATGGAAAATGTTCAATTTCATTTTTCATATTTTTTTCTTAAAATCTGTACAGGCACACGAAATGTATTATTATATTAAATTTTAAGTTGATAGCTGCGGTAGTTGCTGAGTTATTAAGGAGGGAAAAAAGGACAGACAAAGCGAGACCATAAGGGTTTCGAAACCGATCTTCGAAACCCTAAAAACATAAAAGATGGCATAAGGTATCAATCATAAGAAAAAAATCAAAAAGGTATAAAAAATATATATGTATAATTTTAATACTCCTTAAATCACTGGGCCAAGTGCAATGTAAAATCTAAGAAGTTAGAAGTAAGAAGGAAGAAATAACGCTTATTTTTACTACTTTTCAAAAAACAGGTAACTGATAATAACTAATTAGCGAGCGTTCTGACCAACCAAAGTATAATTTTTTAGCGCGTAAATGTACGTTGACCCCATGCGAGTAATTAAGGGTTAATAACTTAATACATAATTTCAATTAATTAAAATAAAAAATTTCAATAATTTTAGTCATACTCGTAATTATAACCCAGAAGGTGGGAAGACTGATTTAGCGGCTGAGTCGTACAGGGTCCACGGAGGCCGGGGCGGCACCCCTGCCTGTAAGTAGATAAAATCTGTCTACGGGCAGCCTGCGTGTGTAAATGTAAAATATGTAAAAATGTAAATAGATGTAAAAATGTAAATAGGCAAATTATAAAAATAATGTAAATGTATGATACTTAATGCTAATAATAATGTAAATGTAAAAATAATGTAAATTTATTATTATAATAAAATTATAATAATAATAAAAAAAAATATAATGATATGTAGTAAATCAAATTATAATAATAATGTAAATAGACAAATTATAGTAAAGAAAAACAAAAACTTGAAAATAACGTTATTGCAAGATATCATTGGTAAGAAAAAACAAAAACTATAGGTTAAAATAATAATGGAAATAATGAAATAAACATAAATAATGGTCAAAATTTAGATGTCAAACATTTTCATAACTTCATAATAACAATATTTCGAGTTATATTTTTAATTATAATAGTATGTAATAAATCAAATTATAATAATAATGTAAATAGACAAATTATAATAATGTAAAAATGTAAATAGACAAATTATAGTAAAGAAAAACAAAAAACTTGAAAAAAAATGATGTTGGAAGATATCATTGGTAAGGAAAAACAAAAACTCTAGGTTAAAATAATAATGGAAATAAAGAAATAAAAGGGGGGGTTGGCGGCACCCCTGCCTGTAAGCAGAAAAAAAAATCTGCCTACGGGTAGCCTGTGTATGGTGTAAAAAAGCGAATCTTATTATCTTATAGATTGTGCGTAGAATAAGTATTTGTAAGCCTGCTCTTATACTATTATTATATTCTGCGAGCTGTTAAAACTTGTACTATTTTAAACTGTTACTACATTATCATTAATGTACAAAAGTTCACAATAGATTCAGTGTCCTTGTGGCTTGAGGGCTTTTGATGTTGGTACCTACCTTATTACCTGTACTGATTTATTATAAATAATTTGACTACTTACTCTAAATATAATTATTTTTCCTCTGTTATAAAATCTCTAACGATTGATCAATGTAAATAAACAATGTCTATTGTAGATAAGCTGTTGAAACTGTACACTATTTTATACCTAAGATCTTTTTTGTACAACAGTTAACAATAAATATAATTCTGATAAAAATAAAACATGTCTAAATCTAGGATATTTTTTAGGGTTTCGAAGATCGGTTTCGAAACCCTTATGGTCTCGCTTTGTCTGTCCTTTTTTCCCTCCTTATCACGTTCCGGCGCGGTACTAGATGGCACGGTGGTAGGGAAAGACAGTACATTTTTTCGTACAAAATCACAATACTTACTTCTACCACCGTACTGACAATAACAGGAAAAATAAATCGTTTACATAGGGCGGTAGACGGCTATGACCGTAACCATATATAGGTAACCCGGTTGTGGCCGTACTAGCGTTTTGAAGAAATCTGTCTATGTGTGTCTATGGCACACGGCCTATGTGTGCGTGCGTCGATTCGGGCGGTCTAGTATGGAGTCGGATTACTGTATATTTATCTATTGTGCTACTACCGTAAATTTTTAGGGTTCATTTTCAATTTCATTAAACCCCAAAATGGCAACATAAGTAGGTAGGTAAGTATTAGGATTACACTCGTGAAATAATAGGTACCTGCCTAAGTTGGGAGAAAATTGTATGAATAAGTAGGTAGGTACCTACCTGGTTTTATTGACGTGACAACGTCTTATAAATTGGTTTGCCGGGTGACACTTCAAGAAACTGCGTTACGCTCCGCTCACTTCAAGAAACTGCGTTACGGTCGTTGTCACGTAAAACTTTCGCCCGTATACCGACTTTACAGGCAACCAATTTTTTTTACATAGGCATTTCACTATGTAGTAACATACACTTTACGTGAATTCAGATAGTTGGTAGGTATACCTACAAAATCCTGCATCTTTGACGGTGACTCATGTTTTATTTAAAAAAATATTTTCTAGTAGGTACCTTGTAACTTATGTGAGTTTAGTAGGATTGGACGGTACGTGTAATATGATTCGCTTCAGTCGGGTGTCCCACGACACTTCACGAATTTGCTTATTTTAGTATCTGTTCAAAAATTGGTTGTCTGACGATAGTTGAACGTGACAACGCAGACGCATCGCTCACTCAAGTAGGAGAGAGACGGATGTCGAGCGCTCTCGCTTGCACTTCAAGCCTCACATGGAACGCCTCAGAACGAGGTAACGCCGCATGACGAGGTAACGCCGCATGACGAGGTAACGCCGCATGACGTCATGTTATTTCGTGCGTGCAGCCGGCTCTATCGAATTATAAGACGTTGTCACGTCAAAAAGTAGAAAACGGAAAGATTTATGCTATGCTTTTGAACACACGAATTTCTAAAAATTTGGTTTAAAAAAAATTCGGTACCCTCGGTGTAACATTTATTTCGCGCATTATGACAAAGTGGGCGTGGGGGTGTGGTGTTGATAGATGCCGACAGCCAATTAGCGAAAGAGGGTGGTTCTCAAAGGTACAATTTGTTCTATGATTGGCGATTGACAATCGTTAGGCAAAGTCCGACCGCCAATCAAATTTAGGAGCCTGCCTTTGACACTCTACGTTTTGACCATACTGAGGTCATTGTCCCAAGTGCAAGAAACAGCTGACTTTAGGCACGGTAATATTATCCTATACAGTATACTAAATATAAACATGCGATGGGGCTGCCCGCCTCCAGCATTTTAATTACATTTGCCTACTTTGTGTTTCAAATAAAATACTTTGTGAATTGAATGGGAAGTGTTCAATAAAAATGCGTGTTGTTTTTTGAATGGTAGATTTAATTAAAAAACCGTGTTTATGTTTGAATAACAAATCGGTCTTATAAATTTGCGACCTAAAAATATTTGCGCCTCGACTGAGACGTACGAAATGCTTTATTATTAAATTTTAGCAGATTTTTTTGGAGAAAAAGGAATATATTTTACTTGGTTATAGATACCTGCAGCTACTTTATTAAATATGTACTTGAACTCATTTTTAGAGAAAAAATCGCGCGGTTATTGTTAAAAAAACTACACACCGTCCGTTCGTCACTGCCGAGCGCATGCCGAGATCGAGGCGCGTAGGTATAGCTCGCGTTTCGTCCGTTTGTATAAAGTCGGAATACTGTATAGGATAATATTACCGTGCTTTAAGGTTGTCACTTCGTAAAAAATCAGCTGTTCATGTTGAAACTTTGTCGCAGTTATTTTCAGAGATAGCAATCGAAATTCGAAAAGTCGTTGAACAAAAGTTGTTCCCGGGGGGGGGGGGGGGGGGGGGGGAATTCCCCCCCTTTCGGATAGTACACATATTTTGATACACGTTGTATATACCAACAAGCAATCAAATCTTTCCTCTTTATAATATTAGTACCTACCTATAGATAACACGTTAAGTACCTACTTAATAGGCCAATTTTACAAACCTATAAATGCCTTAAACAGGTATAAGTGGATTTGTTCTCTTTAATACAGCTAATGAACTACGTGTGGCCAATGGTAATGGTTAGATATCACCAGTGAACCAAAAGTGAACTATTAAAAAGACAAAAATGCTACTTGGCTTAGAAGAAGAAGACTTAGAATGATAGTTGACACCAACGAGGTGAATCTAAAAAATTGCGACGGATCATCGCAATTTTCATTTTGAGCCGTTAGTACAATACTTCAAATGAGACGGAAAGCAGCTCTCACATTAAAATATTAAAATGATGTGTTGTGCGGTGCAAGGATGTTTAAAAATCAGTAGGTACCTACCTAACCGAAAAAATAATACCACAAATATCTCATTCCACCGGTAAGTACTAATATTCCGTTTGTAATTTTGCCTAAAACAGTCATGAAAACTCATAAATAAATTTAAAAATTTCGTCCACCATTTTCGTGAAAATGTTGCTATGCACTGGGAAAAAAATACCCAGGTTTTGTTACCTAGTATTTAGGTATATAAAAATAGTAGAGGAGAGGGTGGAATTCCCTCAAGTTTTTATTAGAACTAGTATATACAATTGAAACAATTGAGCTAACTGCAGACTGTTGCAAACAATCGAGAGGCAGCTCAACTCATCGATATCAATACCAGTCGTCGCGTCCCAGTTACGCTGGCTGCATTGCCCCGCTGTATGGCAATGCTGGTGCGCTGCGCCAAATACTCACCAGCTCTCGGGTCCCGCGCCGCCGCTTCGACCAGACGCTCAGATATTTTTAAAATTCCGGAAAACCTCGATACCGCACGGACCTAGACCTCTCTCGGCTCCAAGGGGAGCAAATGCAATAAACTCAAATTTAAAATTTAATCCATCCCATCACCTTATCTGTAGCAAGCAATACTTGCACGTGCACATTCATGTTCTTTTTTAGGGTTCCGTAGTCAACAAGGAACCCTTATAGTTCACCACGTTCGTCGATCCGTCCGCAGCTTAGTCCAGAGACTATTAGTACTAGAATGCTGTAATTTGTCTAAGTTGGACATTATGATTTGTGAAAAAAATGCTAGTATAGGTGGTGTGATCTTAAAAGGAAAACTACACAGCTTTAGTATGCTTTACTAGTTGAGTAGGTACCTATAGTCATCTTAATCAACTTAAAAACTGTACTTTAGGTATGTGTAAAACAGGTAAATAAATTGGTTTAGAAAGATGCCATGAACCGTGCAACTACTTACACTGCACGTGGCCGAACACGCACTTGACCGTCTATTTTAAATTATTGTTCCGAAAATGATCGGAGCCGATCATATTTTGCAGACTTGGAGCAAAACCTTTTTGTCGTTGGACCTAGGTAGAATGATAGTAACCATAGGTACCGGTTGATATTTCGTAAAATTAAAAAAAACAAGACGTTGGAAATGGATTTTCATATATTTTTTTAGGTTTTTTCTTTATGACAATAAACTATTGACACCTTCAGTAAATTGAAATAATGTAATATCAATTCAAAAATAAAAAGGTAGGTGATAAAAATAATGAAGTATTTTCTTAATGGGAACTTTGCTTCAGTTACCCAATTTTTTAGAGAAAATGCTATTCACCTGCAACATTCAATCATACGAATGTGTGAGTGAAGGCACTGTATTTACGTGCTGTCAAAACACACAAAGATCGGTTTTTGGGGTTTTTGGTTACACAAATTGTCAAATTGTTGCATGACACTGTCCCTTTGCTGAGACAGCAGCGAGTTTTTACTCTATGCTACTTGGGTTATAGGATTTGGATGTGGGTGGAGTTATACAAAATTATTGACTGTGTGATTGTTGATGTAAGGAAAGAAACACAAATATTGTTTGCTTCAAATAATAGCACACAATGTTTGTGTTTTTAAAGCGCGGATTTAATAACATTTGCCCATTACCTACTATTACCGAATTAGATCATAATTTAAGTTAACACCTACTATTTGTCTACCTATGTATTTAAAATTTAGTTTGTGTAATAAAATTATACCCTTTGTTGGTTTCACTCTTAGCTACACCTAGTAGGTAGGCAATTTATCATCCATGAACCATAAGTTCATGGGTTAGTAATTAGAGTTATCTATTTAGAATTTCACCCATTCTAGCTACTAGTACTAAAACCTAAAATGTAAAAGAAGAGTTCGACAATAGTTTTCACATCATTTCCGGCCGCAGTATGTTAAACACAGCGCACAGCGCCATCTGGGTCTTACGGATGCACTGCATACCCATACCAGGTTCCAAATAAACATTACCATCCTTTGCTTGTTACGTAGTTCGCACAGCCGCCACTGGAGGCGCTGTACCGAACTATATAATATCGATTTGAACTCGATGGGAATGCAGAGCATCCGTTAAGACACAGATGGCGCTGTGCGCTGTGTTTAACATCATCTTATAACTTTTCACCAAGAAGGTTTTGTCATAATTTAAGTTAACACCTACTACTTGTCTACCTATGTATTTAAAATTTAGTTTGTAAAATAAAATTATACCCTTTGTTGGTTTCACTCTTAGCTACACCTAGTAGGTAGGCAATTTATCATCCATGAACCATAAGTTCATGAGTTAGTAATTAGAGTTATCTATTTAGAATTTCACCCATTCTAGCTACTTACCTATTTAGAAATGCCATCGACTAGCATAATTAGTACTGTAACCTAAAATTGTAAAAGAAGAGTTCGACAATAGTTTTCACATCATTTCCGGCCGCAGTATGTTAAACACAGCGCCATCTGTGTCTTACAGATGGCGCACAGCGCCATCTGTGTTTTACAGATGCACTGCATAGTGCATACCCATATCAGGTTCCAAATAAACATTACCATCCTTTGCTTGTTACGTAGTTCGCACAGCCGCCACTGAAGGCGCTGTACTGAACTATATAATATCGGATTTGAACTCGATGGGAATGCAGTGCATCCGTTAAGACACAGATGGCGCTGTACGCTGTGTTTAACATTATCTTATAACTGTTCACCAAGAAGGTTTTGTCATAATTTAAGTTAACCCCTACTACTTGTCTACCTATGTATTTAAAATTTAGTTTGTAAAATAAAATTATACCCTTTGTTGGTTTCACTCTTAGCTACACCTAGTAGGTAGGCAATTTATCATCCATGAACCATAAGTTCATGAGTTAGTAATTAGAGTTATCTATTTAGAATTTCACCCATTCTAGCTACCTACTTACCTATTTAGAAATGCCATCGACTAGCATAATTAGTACTATAACCTAAAAATGTAAAAGAAGAGTTCGACAATAGTTTTCACAATATCATTTCCGGCCGCAGTATGTTAAACACCGCACAGCGCCATCTGTGTCTTACGGATGCACTGCATACCCATATCAGGTTCCAAATAAACATTACCATCCTCTGCTTGTTACGTAGTTCGCACAGCCGCCACTGGAGGCGCTGTACCGAACTACATAATATCGATTTGAACTCGATGGGAATGCAGTGCATCCGTTAAGACACAGATGGCGCTGTACGCTGTGTTTAACATGTCATTATCTTATAACTTTTCACCAAGAAGTTTTTGTCACAGATATTATAATACTATAGTTTTGTTCAAAATGTTATTGTGTACCTAGTGCGTAGGTGAAAGTGGCGATTATTCTGCGTCATCTGAGGACGAATGGATACCGGATAATAATACGTACTGTGTAACAGAGACGATTATACAGGTTTGTGCTTGTTTAGTTAGATAATTAAATTTGTACAAAAATTTACTTAAGGCGAATAGTGGCGCCACTACATATTTAATTTAATCATTAAGTAATACAAAGGAATTATCAAAAAATCGGACCGCTGGTAGACGATACCTACCTACGTACGTTCGTACAAGTTAAACAAAAAAAACACAGTTAAATCTTTAAGGCTCTGCCGTACTAGGTGTTATGGGTGATTTATGTGTAGTGTAACTATTATTAGGTAGTCCTAATACACATAAATCACATGAAACGCATCAACTTATGCTAAAAATACAGTAGAGGTGATAGTGGCGCTACCATAGTGGCGTCATAGTGGCCATGATAGTGGCGGTACCAGCGGTCCGATTTTTTGATAATTCCTTTGTATAACTTAACTAGCTGCGCCCCGCGGCTTCGCCCCCGTGGAAATTTATGTTTCCAACTTTCTTAATTTTTTCTTTCCTTCCTGAACCTTCTCCTGACAATAATAAACACAACAAAGAAAGAATTATCGAAATCGGTCCAGCCGTTCACGCGTGATGCCGTGACCAAGGAAAACGGGTTTCATTTTTATATAATACTAGCTGCGCCCCGCGGCTTCGCCCCCGTGGAAATTTATGTTTCCAACTTTCTTAATTTTTTCTTTCATAAGAACCTTCTGACAATAACAAACACAACAAAGAAAGAATTAGCGAAATCGGTCCAGCCGTTCACGCGTGATGCCGTGACAACGCGAAACGGGTTTCATTTTTATATATAAAGAAGATATAAAAATGAATCATCCATACCTACATCTATACATCCATACATCCATCCATACCTACATCTATACATCCATACATCCATCCAAACTTTCGCATTTATAATATTAGTGTGATGTGATAATATCTGGCTAACTTTATAACAACTTAAAGTTAAAGTGAAACAGCCATTACCTGTTAATACATACCATTGCTTAAGTTTTGTTTCAGAATCATAGAAGTCGGAACTGGTTCTTTAACTGCGGAACTACTTCTGTTAGGAAAGTTATCTAGGTGGGATGGCATAATATCCTCTGGTTTGGTAAGATATGACACTGCATTTTTTGGAAATGCTAGATTTACCATACACCACTTAACTCGCAAGCGCAAACTGACTGACCGAGCCAGCCAACATGTCGCGACACGTTTTGGCGCGAACTAAAGCTCACACGTGTCTTCGATAGTAACCAGTATTTTTTAAGAAACACAAATATTAGTACAAGTTGCGTAAGAGTAAAATAACTGAAGTTGATAAGTTCTTTTATATTCACATATTTTTTTTACTAATATTCACTCCAAGTAAAATAATTGTAATGCCAAGCACCGCTAATCCATCGTTCCATGGAAAACTACTTACATTAACTTTCGCTAAAATACCAAAGAGTTAAATACAACCGTAACGGAGTTTTGCTAAAGCAACACATAACCAATAATGTAGGTAAGGTAAAACTGCTGATAAGACATTAAGACGTCAAATGCAATTATACAAAAATGCTAAATCATTGTCAAACATGAATAAACCGTACGCATCAATAACTTAAACGACATCAACATCAAAAACACCAAAAAAACGTCGCTTTAGTCCATGGATCAATGACAAAGGTACAAAATTTTGGTCTGCTAAAGCGCCAAAAAAATGCTCAAATCGTCACGAAACATAGACAGATCGACGCAGAAAAAAAAAACGAGTTTAGTGATATATATAAGTCTATTTCGACCAAAGTGGCGCTTTAGCCATTTTGCTTTTCCACTGTCGATATATAGAATTAGATAGATGATTAAAATTTAAATATGTAGTGGCGCCACTATCACCCCTACTATTCGCCTTAAAACTAAACTAGTGTGTGTTTGTATTGGATTTCCGCTACTCGTCACAAGATGACGCCGCGAGCAATATTTTTCCCGTAGCTGTGCTGTGAAAACTTGACTGCCTCATTGTTTCCCCTTTTGATGTTGAGTTTCTATCTAAGTCCGGCATCCCCTCCTTCCTCTAGCTACTAGTATAGTATTATAATATCTGTGCTCTAGCTGAAAAAGCTAGGCAGCGCTTTAAGATATCTTCAGACTTCCGGGATTTCGTTCGTCCCTTCGGTAGTAGATGTCGCCCTCGGTGAAGGAAAAATGGCCAAAGGATTTGTACGTCGTATGGGTGCGCTTAATGTAGTGACTTCGCTCTGAGCTAGGTGGCGCTGTGAGTCTCGAAATCGAAATAATTTGTGACACTCGTCTGTAATTTACAACGTATGTAGATGTTCAGAGTCAAATACAAGGGCACGGTAATATTATTATAGGATACCGTGACAAGGGCGTATCCAGGATTCTGTTTGGGGGAGGGGGAGCAGGCGAAGAACAACCAAGAATATACGTAAAGTACATCAGGCGCGGTCGCATCCCAAATAGGGCTTGCATTCGAATATTCGAATATTAATTCAGTTGGAATATTTAAATTGCAATATTCGAATATTCGATTCAAATCAATAACACTAATTTCAGAACTCCGATGTGCATAAAATGCCACTTATAAGTTCGCGAGATATATCCATACAAGTTTACGCAGGGCCGTCTTAAACTAGGCTGGGGCCCTTGGGCACACAAGAATTCGGGGCCCTTGGGCACACAAGAATTCGCGGCCTTTTGGAAAGTAAAAAAGCGAATTATATAACATCTTTTACTAAGTACCTATGACCATTTATTATAGGTAATCAAAATATTGTATGATATAATGTTAACCTCTCAAGTGGCACGCCCCGCGCCCCGCTACCGCCGTTGTGTGGCAGGTACTTCCGCAAAAATCCGCGGAAATGCATCACAATGCATTATTTCGCTGATTTCTTGATTATTATCTACTAACACCTCGTAACATCTATATATATTTGGATTCTCCATAAAATTTCCTACAAAACCGCGTGGAAACATTCTGATGTTGTATAACGTAATTAATGAGGTTGATTAAAAATACATTATAATTGCGGAAAAATGGTAAAATTTAAATATTAAAAAAAAACATAAAAAATACTTTACCGTTTTTATGTCCAGTTTGAGTTTTATTTTAGAGATTTACCATCATATTATTACACTAAACACAATAAAGAGCACATTTCCAAGCCATTTAATTTAAATAAATTTTAATTCAGAAAAAACGATAAAAAAATGTCGCGGGTGTCAGATTTCAATTTTAAATATACGATTTTTTTTAAATTTCTTCTATACTTGGTTAGTTTATGGTTTTAACGTCAGCTTGACACTGTCAGTCAACTTTTAAGACATTGACATGGCTGAAAAGTTTACTCTAAGTCATCGATCAAAAATTTCCGGCCGGCCCCCCTTAGATGCACAATGCGCGCCCTGAAAACGTCAGTATCAAAAGGTATCCCATTTGACATTTTGGGATACCTTTTCAACTAGTGTCATTTTAGCTCTCGGACCGAAAGCATGGTCAAGTGCTCGTATAAAAAATGTAATAATCGACCGACCAAGCAACAGAAAAAGGATGGAATTTCTTATTTTCAGTAAGTTTAAATGTAATTTTTACCTGTGTATTGTGATATGAGCCAATTGAGCCTTATATACTTGAGAAATCAGCATTAAATATTGTTGTTGGGTTTGCCTATGTAAAAATATTTATTTTGTTCTAAGTTGATGAATGGAGCGGCTATTGTTTCTAATTTTTTTTTTATTTATTTGTGGTAAGTTGTAAGTGATAATTTTTTTTTCTTGAAAAGACATTTTAAAATAACTGGTTGAGGTTTATTAAC
Source organism: Eupithecia subfuscata (assembly GCA_963564075.1). Lineage (NCBI taxonomy): Eukaryota > Metazoa > Arthropoda > Insecta > Lepidoptera > Geometridae > Eupithecia > Eupithecia subfuscata. The sequence continues at coordinate 19,193,706 of OY751095.1, forward strand.
ATTATTAACATTACACATATTTACCTACATAAACTCTTGGTAGCTCCTGTTGCCCGGACTCTTAAGAGACCGGTGTCCTCAGGAGCACCACGCACTTACACAAACACATACACATTCACCAACTTACTCTGGCAGCCTCCGTTGCCCGGACTCTTAAGAGACCGGTGTCCTCGGGGGCACCACACGCACACTCCCGCAAATACTACCTGGCAGCTCCTGTTGCTGTTGTTACTCTTAAGAGACCGGTGTCCTCAGGAGCAGCCGTCAGACAGACACAATACACACATGCACGCACACCCACACATGCACGCACACCCACACATGCACATACCGCACACATTCAACATAAAATCAAATAGGTATCAGTGCTATCAGTTTATAAAGTTCATAATTATAGAGTTATTTCACTTAGATTATTTTGTTATTGAAAAATCATTTATAATTAATTTGGAAAATTTGTTATTTGCTTGCGTAATCATTAATATTAATTAATTTAGTTTATTTGTTGTATTTGAATGGAGGAGCAGGACATCCTGGCACAAGTTTATTTACATACTTAAAAGGATGTCCTACCAACTGTTTAGCATGTAGAGTAAAATTTTTATATACAAATAAACAATAAACAATTTTTTCAATTAAATAACTAGCTGACCCGCCCTCAATTATTTGCGTGGACTCTCTAATAAAAGAAAGACTACCAAAAGTATTAGATTTAATCAATTTAGTATTTAATTTTTAGTTACCCTCGAGATCCTGTGCGTTGGGAAAAATGGAGGTCCATTTTAGCACAACAGCGATGTGAACCATATTTTAAACCTGGCCGCCAAGCATTTTAAAGAATGTGATGGCTACAACACCAAAACAGGCATAAGAAGACTACGTAAAACAGCTGTTCCTCAAACAGTATGTCTATTTTATTTAACGCAATTGTTTTTAACTATTTTAGAAAAACTCTTACGAAGCCGCAGGCAGACACTAGTTCTTTTAAATTTAAAGTAGGTACCTGCCTAAAATTGTATTTTAGGTTTATTTCACTAGCTTTTGTTAAATTATTTATATTATTGTATGGCCGAAATGACCCTTTCGTTTGTTGACTGTTGCGTCGCTAATTTATAGTGGTATCAATAAATTATTCGTTATCTTTACCTGAATTCTGTTGATTTTATAATCCTTATAAAAATAAACAGTGTATTAATTATTTTTAGGTACCTTCCTACCTACTTACAAAATAAAATAAAATAAATTCGACTCCACTAATCTCTTGTTCCGCATGCAAAAAACTTGACAGGCTCTGCGCAAACTGTCTGCGTCAAAACAAAACGTGGACACTTTTGAGCAAGGTAATATTATCCTATAAGTAATCCGACTTCATACAAACGGGCGAAACGCGAGCTATACCTACGCGCCTCGATCTCGGCATGCGCTCAGCATGCAGACAGTCGCGGCTGTGCCGCAGTGACGAACGAATGGTGTGATGTTTTTTAACAATAACCGCGCGATTTTTTCTCTAAAAATAAGTTCAGGTACATATTTAATAAAGTAGCTGCAGGTATCTATAACCAAGTAAAAGATATTCCTTTTTCTCCAAAAAAATCTCCTAAAATTTAATAATAAAGCATTTTGTAGGTACGTCTCAGTCGAGGCGCAAATATTTTTCGGTCGCAAATTTATAAGACCGATTTGTTATTCAAACATAAACAGGTTTTTTAATTAAATCTACCAATCAAAAAACAACACGCATTTTTATTGAACACTTCCCATTCAATTCACAAAGTATTTTATTTGTTTGTATAAAAAAAGTACCTTCCTATATTTACAATCACAAAACTAAATGGAAACACAAAGTAGGCAAATGTAATTAAAATGGTGGAGGCGGGCAGCCCTATCGCATGTTTACCTACCGCGCGGCTGTAGGCATTTATTTCAAAGATACGGCCGAGTCCAAATACTGTTGGATAATATTACCGTGCTTTTGAGTGTCATTCTTGTAAGGTTCTAGGTGTCTACGGGGGAGGCCGCATACTTGATCGATGCTCTAAGTACATAAATTCGTCGAAACAAAAAACAACAAAAAAAAAATTGGTTGTCTGTAAAGTCGGTTTACTGACGATAGTTGAACGTGACAACGCAGACGCATCGCTCACTCAAGTAGGAGAGAGACGGATGTCGAGCGCTCTCGCTTGCACTTCAAGCCTTACATGGAACGCCTCAGAGCGAGGTAACGCCGCATGACGAGGTAATGCCGTATGACGAGGTAACGCCGCATGACGTCATGTTTTTTCGTGCGTGCAGCCGGCTCTATCGAATTATAAGACGTTGTCACGTCAAAAAATCGGAAAATCGGCCATAATATGGTCGCAGCTTGACTTTGGAATCTCGAGTGATTGCGTGAGTGATCGCTAGATGGTGTACTTAGTAAATTAGGTAGGATGCGTTCGGAAATATTAATAATTAGTACAGTAGGAATAGGCGCAGTCATCGATATAATGGCGTAGTAGGTAAATACCTTCTGTTAAGATTACTGATCTGTGAAAAAAGTGTAATGTGCCCGACAAAAATGTTTTGAGAATAAATGTGTAAGAGAAATTGTCGATCCTTCGGGGCCCCCTGAGAATGGGGGCCCTGGGCACGGGCCCCGTGTGCCCTTATGGTAAAGACGGTATTGAGTTTACGTTGTTCTGGTTAACAAAAAGGGTTCCCGAGTTCGGAAACACTCGTGAGTGCCGCGTGCGACTGCGTAGGGCATTCGCGTATCCTATTCGTATTCTTCTTTCGGAAAAGGAAAATCGAAGTTTCGTTTTTGTTGTCGTGCAAAACCAACTTTGAAGTCGATTGCATAAGATGAGCGTTTGCACGAAAAAGAAACAGAAACTTCGATTTCGTTTTTAAGTTTGTTTTCCGTCCCTGTCGCTATGTTACCGTTAGGTACTTACCATGTTTAATTACTTGTTAATTTAGTAGACTAGCTTTTGCCCGCGGCTTCGCACGCGTATTTTTAGGATAATTTATTCAGTTATGCTTTGCTCTAAAAATGTATGTACGCCAAATTTAATCTTGATCTGATCAGTAGTATTGGAGATCATAGGTAACAACCTAGGATCTCCAAAAGTACTGATCAAGATTAAATTTATCAGATTTCACAAACTTTCGGCTTTATTGACCGAGCGAAAGTCTCTGCTTCAAGATTAGCAAAATTAGCGTTTCTGTCAGTCAGTATGTCCGCACTCCTCTACAGGTCGTATTTTTACAACTGATCGGTACGAAACTTGGTGTACAGATTCTACGATTTTATAGAATTTTTTTGTCGTTGGGTTTTTTTTAATAAAAGCGTGCTTACTTCCTCCACAAAAAGGCAAAAAGTGGGCCTTACATTTTTTTCTTTAGATCCGCTTCAAGATATCTGATTTCGATGATTTTATTTTTATTTAATAGGTTGTTGTTATTAATTCTTCTCATACGACTCTGAAGAATCTGATACCTATAGCGAGTTTGAAGAATCTGATTGAATTCTTCATGTTCAGTGTCAGGAATTATCTACGGAGATTTGTTTTTAGTTCTCTGTTAATAGTTCTCTGAATTTTTAATTTTTGTATGTTCAAATAATTATTTGTTTTTCTTTGTATATTATAATTTATGTGTTAAATTTTATGTATATAATGTTGCAATATATGTCTAGAACCTCAACAATGTCTTTACATTTAATTTAATACATTTTATCGTACATCAAACATGTACAATTTAGGACCAAGACTTTTGTCCCTCTAGATTATGAAAATTACGCACTGTGCCGCGGGCAGAAGCTAGTAGCTCATAATTTAGCTTCCTTGTCTTGCATGGACGCTACCTCACCAATTTCAAAAAAGGCTGCAGCTCATTCAGAGCTCGCTCCACTCGCTGTTATTTATTTTCTGAACCAGTTTGTGACAACCCGAAAAAGGGAACAAAAATTTCTACATCTTTTTCGGTGTCTTTTTGTATTACTAATTTTTGTTAATCTCCTTTGCTCCGCTTTCCCCGATTTATATCCATATCTACCACCGCAAACTTTTTAAAATTTTCGGGGCAGGTTTCGCTCACTTTATTTTGTCATAGGCTCTGGCTTACTTTTCCCCAAACATCAGAAAAAATCTCCAACATTTTTGAGGCTCGTTTCGCTCGCCATTACTTATACTTTTTATTGTTGGGTTGGGAGTTGTGGGAAGGGATGTCATGTTTGCGGCCAATATGCAAAACACTGCATTTTGCGGCTCGCTCCGCTCGCCGATAGTAGGTATTTTGTCTTTCTCTGTATTTGGTCCAGTGTGTTTAACATCATTTTGCTCGGGTAGTTACCCGAAAAAGTAACAAAAATTTCGGCGGCTCGCTCGGCTCGCCGTTACATTTTTTTCCATGTCTTTTTTGTATTTTCAATTTTTTGTTGATGGCCTTGCTCCGCTTGCCCCTATTTATATTCATAGCTTTATATCTACTACCGCAAGTCTCTAAGATTTTCGGGGCTCGCTACGCTCGCTATCATTTATTTTTTTTATAGATACCTATCAACAACAAAATAAATGATGCGGGCGAGAGTAAGCAAGTAGACCTACTCTTGCTTACTTTTGCCCAAACTTCAGAAAACATCTCAAAAATTTCGCGGCTCGCTCCGCTCGCCGATAAAGTTAAGTGGTTTTCAGTGGGGTGGGCCTACTTAGAAAAAGATAAACGAAGTTTCGTTTTCGTTGTCGAGCAAAACTAACTCTTATGTCGCTTGCATAAGATGCTCAAAAACGTGCGCATGAGTGCCCCCTCCCTTATGCCGCCAGCGACACGGACCTGATTGTCTTCGGCGAGCGGAGGGAGTCGGGAAAAAAATCAGTTTTTGCAAATTATTCGCAGTTGTGTAGTGTAGGTATAAGACGAAATGTGTGAACAATATTTACTGGCGTTCTTAGATTTTCTTTGGTGTCTCGCAAACCTATCTTGAAAAACGTTGTCGGCAAGCAGAGCGACAATTTTTGGTTTTCATAAATTTGTATTTTTTTTAGCAAATGTGGATAAAAATCACTCCGGAACCCTGGTCCCACTGCGATGTCCAATAAATTCAAACAATCATAGTAAGATTTTATTAAATTTGATTATTTATAATAATAATAATAATAATAGTAATGTTTTATTCAATAATAAAAGATACATAGCCTTATTCAGAGATGAAAACACCTTTTAAGCATTATAGAAATAAGTACTTATAGATATAGATAGATAGATATATCATTTATTCATAAAGAAAAAAACATTACATAGGTTGGTTAGTAATGCCTTAAAGCCTATGTTAGGTTTGTCTAGGCAAAGAGTTCTCATCTATTTTACTTAGGAATTCTTATTACTACTGTTGGTAAACATTGTAATTTAACTTGCCTAAATAAACATTGTAGGCAAATCGCTTACCTAAGTAGGTATAAAATATCCTAGCTCTTATATAAACCATCTACAATAATAGCAGTCTTTAGCATGCATTCACTTATCATTATCAACGATCGGAATGTTGCTACAGGTTCATTCATCCAGCGTGAAGCTCGCCGCTTATCGCCGCTTATGACCAACTACAGGGTACTCCAAATCAAGTTAAAGTTTTTGCTAAAAAATATTTTATTAAGATAGTTTTAATGTTTTTTTTATTTATCTTATTTTTAACATATAACGGTAATTCATTAATGAGATGGGGAATTAGATATTGGGAAGTTCTCTGGCCGTAGGTGTTATTAAATCGAGGTATTGTTAGCATGTTGCGCGTGATACTCCTAGTGGTGATCGTGTGATTTATTAGAGTTTGGACGTCTGTGCGGAAGTATTGTTCGATAAGGAGGTTAAGTTTGACCTTTTTATGTATAGGTATTATACCACAATAGTCAAAAAGTTCTTCGGGGTTCTCTTTATATTTATTTTTGATCTTAACAGGGACTAGCAATTTTAGAATTCTGTGTTGTATATCGTCGGCTTATTGCAAGAAGTCATTAGTCGCAAGAAGTCACTAACTGCGTTAGATATACCATTGAGTTCGTCTCGATGAGCTCTACATTTTGGTAAAACTCACAAATTTGTAGCTCTTCAAACTTAGAAGTTATGGCTTGGTTATAAAGTCAATAACTGCATTTTTGGTATATCTGGTTTCATAAAATTAATTAACTTACATTAATACATTTTAACAAAAGAAAAAAAACACAATTGCCATTTTTATTTTCATACGTAACTCTTTTATGTGACTTAACAATATTTTGAAAGTGCTTTTACGTTCACAAACGTTTGAATAAGTTTTGCTTTAATTCATTATTTGCACCTTAACCAGTTTTGTCGTATCGTATTTTTTGGAAAAAAAAAATACTAACGTTTTTAAATGACTTTTATCAAAACGAGTAACGTCTACACTGAGTTTTTTATTTTTTAAAGTATTCATTTTTTACACTTAATAACTTTTTTCGAAACATAATTAATGGTAAAAGAATACTATTCGAAGGAAGTATTGTTTTGTTAGTGATTTTTTTTATTGTAAAAATAACAGGTAAATGTAAGGTAATGACTTTTGCACACATACATTTACGTGTTGCTATGCTACTTATGAGACCGCGTGCCGTGTGACCGGAGTCACGGAAGCGGGGCAGAGGGGTATTTTGTTCGGGGCCGCTCGCGCCTCTGCCGCGCCGCGTAGTAGTTCGTTCTTTCCGGCCCTTGTGGGGGCACAGAGCGGGGCATCGAGGCTTGGCCTCTTTACCTCAGCATCAACTCGAGGGGTGACGACTCCTCGGTCCTTGGGTTTCGCTTAAAAATGCATTTATTTAGCTTGTTCATCATTTTATTTTTTTATTAATATATTTGTATGTTTATTCTTTTTTTTTCGTTTGGTTTGGGTTAATTTTTTTTTAAATTAACCCACGGTCTATCCGGGGGTTCCGCGGGGGTGAGGTCCCAGGGAAGGGGCCTCCACGGGCGGTCATCATCTAGGGGCCGGGGTTGGTGAGGCGCTATTTGGTGAAGGTGGGCTTGGTGGCCGTTGTCGGCGCGGTCGTACATTCGACGACTGTACTGTACGACAAACTCGTCTATGGATTGGATCTGCGGGTTGCGGGCGATGACATCGTTCCTGACGTATTGGCTCGCGCCAGTGCAGATCCTCAGAGCCACGTTTTGCAGCCCCTGGAGCCGGTCCCTATTCTTCTGGGAGACTAATGAGTACCAGGCCGGCGCTGCATATGTGAGTCGGGATCGGACTTAGCCTTTGTAGACCCACACTTTGGTCCTCAGAGGCAGGCGAGATCCCAGGACGGGTCGGAGAACGGTCGGGCGACGCGCGCTTGTTGCAGTGCGCTGTCAACCTTCGGCTGCATCCTCAACGACCTGTCGATCCCGAAGCCGAGGTACCGGATGTGCGGGCTCCATGCCACGTTCTGGCCCCGAAGTGTCAGCTGCGATGGGTGGCCGATGCGGCGGGAAACAAACAGCGCAGCCGTCTTTCCCACATTGACGGCCATGCGCCATTTGTCCAGCCAGGGCGGCAGGATGTTCAGCAGCCGCTGCATCCTGCGGGCTGCGATGGTGGGGCTGGTGGAAGACGCAAAGAAGGCGCTGTCGTCCGCGAACAGCGCTAGCGACACATCCCTCTCCCCGGGGCGTAGGTGGCCCTCCAGGGTGGGGATGTCGTCGGTATAGAACGCGTATAACGCTGGCGACAGGCTGCTACCCTGCGGTACATCAGCAGAGATGGATCGAGTGGAGGATGTGGCACCTTCAACTGCGACGAAGAACAGCCGGTTGTCGAGGAAGGATGCCACAATCCTGATGAGAGCTGGTGAAGTTGGGGTTTGCAGGAGCTTGTACAAAACGCCGGGGTGCCCAATACGGTCAAAGGCCGATTTTACGTCCAGAAAGACCCGGACGGTGCAGCGCCTGGCGTTGTGCTCGACTGCAAGGTGGTGCAGCACCCTGGTGAGCTGCAGCGTGGTAGAGTGGCCACTCCTGAAGCCGAATTGCTTCAGGCGCGGCTCGATAGTTGGAGCCAGGCGCCCCAGGAGCAGGCGTTTCAGGAGCTTGCCCACTATTAGTAGTAGAGTAATGGGGCGGTAGTTGGCCGGGAGGGGTGATCCTTGCCGGGCTTGGGTAGCACGATGACCCGTCCGATCTTCCGTTGAAGAGCCGGGCGAGCGCAGTGACTCCGCGGCGAGGCAATTGTTGGGGACTCCGTCATAGCCTGGCGCCTTCCGTCTGGGTAGACGGAGGACGGCCTTCCGCACCTCGGCAGGGGAGATGAAGTACTCCCCGTCTAGGGGCGGTGTTGGGCCAGACCGGAAGTCCCTCACTGTGTCTTTGACCTGGTGGTGGTGGTTCAGGGTTTCAAAGGTGGCGTCGGCTGCAACGGGGTGAGGCGAGAACTGCTCCGCGAGGTGCTCAGCCAGAATTTTGGCACGGTCGGCGGGAGCAAAGCGCCGGACTCCATCTCGGTCCAGCAGCGGGTAAGTTGTTGCCGGCTGCCGCGTGAGCGCCCTATTCAGCGCGTACTGGTTATTGTCCTGTTCGGAGGCCCGGTCGATGATTCGGTCCCAGGTCTCACGCCAAACCTGTACTGCGGCCGAGAGCTCGGGAGATATCGGGTTGAGTCGCGTCTTCAGCCGCGGGCAGCGGGAGCGCGCCCACTCGCGCTGGAGTTCGCGTTTTCTCTCTATTACCCTCTTAAGGTGTTGGGGGAGGTCGTTGCGCTGGCCTTGGCGCCTGGTGATGGGTACGGAAGCGGCCGCCTTAGCCTCGATGATGCGCGCCATCAGCGCTGAGGCCTCGGATTCCACTTCTGCAGGCGTCTGGAGAGGTCCGACGTCCACGGACTCGAGTGCCTTGGCGTACGCGTCCTCACGCCCTGGGACCGGGTCCGCGGCCAGGTCGAGCGTTATGAGGAGGGTAGATAGGATAAGAAGGTTTTCAGGTAAAGCTCAAAGTCTGTTATTTAATATTTTCTAATCTAAATAATAGTTTACTTAATCGTTTCCAACCTATTTATGTGTTTATAACTCTTTGCTGGCCTACAAAATTATTTTCTAAAAGCTTAGAATTAGAACGTGTTTTTGACTGATTCATGTGCCATTATTACTAATTTTAGTTATTTTATTAAGTGTTTTCGACAAACAAGGTAATTTGTTTAGCTTTTAGTGATAACAGATGTTATTTTATGATTATTTTGTCTTTTAATACTCGAAAGAGGCCACCAATAACTTCTTTGCAGAAATACTTAACTCTAATTTAGACAAAACTTTTTATCGCAAGAAGTCATTATCTTTGCATTTTTAGCTTTTAAAAAAATTGCAGTGGTTGAATTTGTACTGATATCAGTTAATTATAAAATAATTACATATCTCTATATATTGGCGTTTAAATTATATTGATAACTGTCGTAGTTTTGATGATATGGGCTCTTAAAGTTATAAAAACTTTGAACTGCTTTTGCCAAACTTTTGGATTTGTCGGTTAATGACTTCTTGCAATAAGCCGACGATATTGTATACTTGATCTAAGTATGTTTTATAGGTACGTCCATAGCTGGTAAGACCGTACGACAAAATGCTTTCAACAAGTGCTTTATACATCATCAATAGTATGTTAAAAGGAACTTTACATTTGATTATGTAGAATTTTGCCAAAACTGCTCTTAACTTAGTACAAATTTTATCTATGTGTTTAAGCCAGTTAAATCTATTGTCAATCACCAAACCAAGGTAAGTATGTTCATTTACTTGCTCAATCCTGGGACAAGTGCTGTTGCATTGTACCTTATCATGTAAACATTTATGAGTATGAGCTACTACTTTTAAGTTTTCTACTTATGCGCTAAGATTGTGGCTGGAGTGAACATGAATGAGTTTAGTTTTATCTATTAGGTACTTGTGTTAGGTGTTTTCACTCTTCCACGTTTTAAATTATGTAATTAGTTTTGAAGGCGTTACACTTTTAAAAACATAGCAAAACAATACAATATTAGTGATAAAGTAAGATAAAGTACAAATCAGTTGAGGGTAGGACACAATAATTAACATGGCGATGACGTCTCTACCAATACATTTTAACCTATGGTAGTATTGTTATGTCAATCTTTCCAGAAGGGCTTCAGTCTCGTCATAACTTAATTGTTGTAGCCAAGTGAATAGGGATGCTTTACATTTATAGCTGTTAATGGGGTACATGCATAATATTTCATTAATTTTGTTGTACAAGTGTAGGTACAGATTGACTAGAATACTGCCGCTTTGCAAACGCTGAGTTGAATCGAATTCCAGGGTTTTATGTAGTTTTAGTATAGTACTTAAATAGCACATAATAGTTTTCTGACCGTCAAGACTTCTGAACTGGAGTAAAGCATATCAGTAGGATACCTGTAGGGTTTGAAGAGCATTAATTTTATTTAATCAGCTGCATCTTCTGTGGGGTGGGAGGGTGGTTTCTGTAGGTTTCATACTTTTTGAAATATTTTGAAAAAAGACGAAAAAATACCCATTCCCCCCTTATCTTCGAAGATTGCAGAGCAAACTGTACAAAATGTACGGAGCGTTTGTAGATATGGATCTATATTTTACAGGAAAAATGTAGAGAAGTTTGTAAAACGAACATTTTTTGAAAAATGGTCAAAAAGGGGAGGAATAATTTTCAAAAGGGGAGACTACCTCACTGAGGGGAGTATTAAATGAAAGGTATCAGTTTGTACATTTCATACAGTTTTTAAAATTTCTCGGGGTTAAATACTTTAAATATTTTGAAAAAGTAAAAATATACCTAATCTCCGACCTACGCAGAGCGATCCATCTAAAATGTACCTACTTTGGTAGGTAGGTACCTACTATTGTAAGGTATTCATTCAATAACGATCGATATCTCTCGGAACCTTTAGTACCTACCTACATCTTTACATAGTACCTATAAAACAAAGTCGCTCCCGCTATCTGTCCGTCCCTACGTATGCTTAGATCTTTAAAACTACGCAACGGATTTTGATGCGGTTTTTTCTAATAGATAGAGTGATTCAAGAGGAAGGTTTATAGGTATGTATAATACATGAATAATAAATATACCTAGTAGAGAAAACACTCATAGTTTTAGAGGTTTCTAATGTGACGTCGTAAGTAAATAAACACATTTTTTGGTACATTGCAAACGCTGGCTGAACCCTACGAGATGGATATAAGTAATTGTAGATACAAAAAAGTCCGCGATAGTTATCTCTTAAGGATACCTAACCCACAATAACCATTTTTTATCCTTCACTTTTTACGAGAAATTATGTTATGATAAAACAATATTTAGTAACAATTCCGCGCAAAACCTTATCTGAAGAGAAATTATGGTTTATTTACGAGGCGATTTTAAACAATACAGCATTAATCTTTATCCAAATATGTACCTTTATATACATAGTATTATAATATCTGTGACATTGTGCATTTAATATAGATCAATATTGCCCTATAGGTACAGCATGTAATTTGAATTACTATTTTCGAAGATACCTAGGTAGGTACTTATTACAGATTTAAAATGCAGGGACATAGCGGTTGCGGCGGCACCGGCCGGGGCGCCGATTCTGTAGTACCTACCTATATTTAGTACTAGCGGCCCGTCCCGGCTTCGCACGGGTGGACATTTATTTTTAAACATTTTTGGATAAACGTAGAGTAATTATATCATTATGCAGGACATTTTATACTTTTATCCGACTGCCTGGTCGGTCTAGCGGTCGCGTTTTCAACCGCTGATAATGAGGTCCCGGGTTCAAATCCCGGGTTGGGCCAAGATTTGTGTTATTGGGTCTTTTCTGGCAGGAAATATTCACAGTAGCAGTCCGGAGCCAGGAAGTTGACGGTGTTATACTTCTTAATGTGCTTTCCGAGGCACGGGGGCGTGCCTCGGGAAAGCACGTTAACGCATCCACTGCCCAGCCTCGGCGGAGCGACCCGCAGATGCGCGCCGCCGCCGCCGCTACACATAGATCCAGATGAGGGAGTGCGTCGAGGGCTGTGAAATTGTTAGATTAGTATATCGCATTCACTGCCCAGCCTCGGCGGTGCAACCCACAGGGGCGCGCCAAAAAAATTTTTGAAATCGGATCAGTAGTTTTTGAGTTTATTCGTAACAAACGTACAAAAATACAAATCTTTCCTCTTTATAATATTAGTATAGATAAGCATTGCACCCTCGCGAGGCTGGGGCGGGTCGCTAGTGTTTGTATAATTGACAAACGCTCCAAACCCTCGGTGCGAGAGTTCACTCGCACTTGACGGATCTTGTTATAATAAATAAGTTTAAAAGCTTGTTATAATGTTGCCCTGTCAAAATTTGAAAAATGCCTTAAAATTAACAGACACGTGGGTTTTTAGAAATTCACACCCAAGGTCAATGGTGTGGAGTCATTGTTGGGCCACTCACTGACATATCACGAAATCTCAGAATTCAGAAGAGCTACGAGGCTGAAATTTTGCACAGAGGTTTCTTTTAAGACGTTAGCACCCGCTAAGAACGGATTTTCGGAAATTCGTATTCTAAGGTAGTTAAAATGGAGTCAAAGGTAATTTTTTTATGACTTTAGAACGGTAACTGTTGTCCCGTCAAAATTTGTACCGTAGAAAGATGACTTAATATAAACAGACACCGATTTCAGGGTTTTGATATTCGCATCATAAAGGTCACTCGTGTGGAGTCAAAGTTAGGCCACTCACTGACAAATCACGAAATCTCAGGATTTAGAAGAGCTACACAGTTGAAATTTTGCATGGAGGTTCCTTTGAGGACGTAGACAACCGTTAGGGCTAAACGAGCCGCTCATCTTTCCATACAAACGTGGAAGGGTAAGTACTTACTACGATGTTTGATGTTGACCATCCAAAACTAAGGATAGTATCAATTTATCTCGTCATTATCTATGTCTGTAAACACCCGAAACAGTAAAAAAAAAATACAAACTTCTAAACTTTCGTATTTCAACACCGATTTTAGCCCAACTTTGGGCGAAAATAAATAACATACGGAGAAAGAAAAGATTACCAGAAGCTGCAAGAAGATTATTAAAACCTGTGGCCAATCCAGACTCGCTTGAAAGACTTAATAGTATCGATGAAACACAAAACTTTGATTTCGACGAGAGTGTGGTACTCTGTAATGAAGAAAATATCTAAAGCTAAGTTGTTTCCGATCCTCAATTTAAATTTAAAAGATCTTTAATGAGGTTCTCTTTCAGATTAGTACATTTCCAGTGTAAATTTGATACATCGCTAGATAAATACAAACCTCAATAGGTAACTATTCACCTACAAACACACTATTCTACCTCTTTATAATAATAAAAATATTGGCTATTGTATTTTTATTATAAAACCGGATAATTCACAGTACCCCAAAAAGTGACAACCCTAAGAGACGCAAATAAGTGGCCCTAACTTCATTACTCCGAGTGATGGGGATCTGCTTTTTATGTGAAAGGTATAAAAAACAAAGATCTTTATAATCATATAAATAAATTTTCCACATAATGCAGAATGACCGAGAAAAAAAATATATACGAAAAACGGAAAAGAATTAATATTTCGTGTTTTAAGATAGTCACAAGGTCTGTAATCTATACTAATATTATAAAGAGGAAAGATTTGTATGTATGTATGTTTGTTACGAATAAACTCAAAAATTACTGGACCAATTTCAAAAATTCTTTCACCATTAGAATGCTACATTATTCCTGAGTAACATAAATAAAATAAAATAAAAATAAAAAAGCCATTTATTCTACTACTAAATATTACAATAAAATGTCAATAAACTTTAATTAATTCATAGGTATTTTAGGTAATTCTTGTATCAAATATTAATCTATAGTCATATTAGTAGAAGTCGCCTGTTTGGCGTAGGCCCCCATTTCTCTCCATGCTTTTCTGTCTCTGGCTTGTCTCATCCATTCTGGTCCGATTTCTTTTTTGAATACATCTTCCCAACGTTTCCGTGGTCGTCCTCTGCTTCTCTTGTTTTCTCGTGGTATCCACTCCGTCACTTTTTTTGTCCATCTTGTATCGTCCATTTTCATCTTCGTTAGTGATGGCCCAAGTTTGGCAGCCATATGTCAGGCTTGGTAGGATGGTGGATTCATATATCTTTTTCTTTAGTTTTACTTCTGTTTGTTTATTTTTCATTATCTCTTTTAGACTCCAATATTTCTGCCAAGATATTGCGATCCGTCTTTGAATTTCTTTTTCTGCATTATCTTCGAAAGAAACTAACTGGCCGAGGTAGATGTATTCTTTGACATAATCAATTTTTTCGTTATCTACGTATATAGTATGTAGTTCATCTCTGTTGCACATCAGCTTTGTTTCTGACGAGTTTATTGCAAGCCCCACGTTTTTGCTTTCCCGTGTGAGTTCGTTTAGCATATTCTCCATCGAAACCGAGGTTTCGGCGAATAACACGATGTCATCTGCAAAGCGTAGGTTACTTAGATGTTCTCCATCGATTTTCAGCCCCTTGTTCTCCCAGTTTAGTTTCCTGAAGACAAATTCCAATACAGCTGTGAACATTTTTGGTGAGATAGGATCACCTTGACGTATTTCTTTCTTTATTGGGAACTCTTCTCCTTCTCTTTCAAGTCTTATTTTAGCATGGATTCTAGAGTATATGCTTTTTAATATTTCTACGTATTCTTCGTCGATACCCTGCTCTGTGAGCGCTTGCCATAATGAGGTGTGTTCTACGCTGTCGAACGCTTTCTTAAAGTCGATAAAGCACATAAAGATTGTCATACCATATTCATTGGCTTTTTGTATTATTTGGTTAACTACATGGATGTGGTCTAGAGTTGAGTAGTTTTTGCGGAAACCCGCCTGTTCGCGAGGTTGGTTTTCATCTAGGATCTTTGTTAATCTGTGTAACATTACTTTTGAAAAGATCTTGTACAAGTTGGGTATTAAGCTGATGGGTCTGTAGTTACCTAGATCGTATTTGTCTCCCTTTTTGTGCAGTAACATAATCGTAGACTTCGACCACTGTTCCGGTGTTTCTTGAGTTTCTAGTATGCTGTTGAATATTGTTTGTAGTGGGCCTTGTAACATAGGCCTGAGTAACATAGGCTATATTAATTTCTTGAAAAAATTAGGGGTCCCTACTAAAACTTCAATAATGTAGCCCAAGGTGTAAAAAAATTAGCCATAAATTGTCTATCATCGCATGCGCTGCGGCAACTATTGATGATAGAACAAAAAAATGTTCTACAATATTAAAGAATATATAAATATCTACAAAAAACTCAGCAATACCATATGTCCAACTATTGTAGTTATCTCAGTATAACTATTTTTTTTACTTTTTAAAAGTTGATAGAAATACTGACCAAAGTCTGACCATGTTATCTATACCTTTGTATCCTATCTAATCCTTATCCAAATAAATCATTTCATAATTAAGACTGTTTCAATACCTGTAGATTACTTTTTGAATTATTCAAATCGGACATTCCATTCTAAAGATATTACGAATTTAAAAATGTAAATCTAAACAAAATACTATTAGAAAAATAAATGACGCCGCACCCGGGCAATGCAGCGAGGGAGGTAGGTAAGAATAATAATAATTAATGTCCTCCTAGTAGAATTTCAACCATGGCGGCCAATCTCATCGGAGACTTAGCCAGATGCGCTGGACATATTATAGTGCACAAGTGTGTGCGCTGCTGTGTGGTGCCGGCTTAAAATTTGCACAACCCCAACTCTTCCCGCAGGTGTCGTAAGAGGCGACTAAGGGATATCCACCGGGGGCGGGCACGACCGGGGAGAGGTCAAACGCAGGACCAACGGCTTAATGTACTTTCTGAGGCACGCCCCCGTGCCATTTAACACCGCCAATTTCTAATATTTATATGAAATAATACGGCCGGTATAGGAAGCGCTGACAAAACTGAATTTCTTCGTGTAACGAAACGCACCGCCGCCGCCGACTGGCTTCTTTCTGGCTAAGGGTTTCCCGCTGTAGACATAAAATAACCTGATAAAATGAGATGGCACGTATGGACCTTACTAGTGTTTGCATACTTAGCGACTTTCTAATATACATAGTCACTTATTTGTATGTTGTATTGTTCTAGTGTGTGTAATGTAAATTTTGTTTCTAGTTACAACACTTACGACGGCCCATTCATGTGTAGACTTTGACACAATATTTCCGCAATTATTACTTCAGTTTTCAGTTATATTCGTTTAAAGTTAACGTTGCTGAACTGAATTGTTACATGTAATTGTTACTGAGTGTTAGTAATCCTGACGAAGACGTTCAATCAACACAATCAACACCAAAAAAAAAGCTCAAAACTAAGCACACCAAACAGAAGTATAGGAAACAGTGGGAGAGAGACGATTAAATTTAATACCTACTGTATATTTTATTTTTTAATACTGTACGAGTATGTTTCATTTGTAAACATTTATTTAAAAAACTTAGAATATACGGCCCGTTTCTTAAATTTTTCCCTGAATACGGCAATTTTTAGGTTGAGATACGGCAATACTAAAATTTACTTGGAACAACACACCACAACACTGATTTGTTTGTTTCTATTAGGAGTCAAAATCTACCTGTTCGCTATTTCATGTCGATATAATAACTTTTCATGAAATTTATTAAGTTCTTTCGTTATTTTGTGGTGTGGGCTAGGTGGGATCTGGTGTGTGTGTGTTGTTAGAGAGTACAATGTGATCAAAGTACATAAAGAATCAATAATTAAGTGTGGTGTCTTGACTTTTGTTATAATCAGCGTCTTTTTTATTATTCTTTGAATATCTTCTTGGAAGTAAATAATTTATAGTGAACGAGAGGGACAAAAATAATACTCTCCCAATGAAGTACCTGATCCAACCACACAAATGCAGACTTCGGAATTAGGTAATATTTTATTTTATTATTTGAATTTTTGTCGCTAATGCTGGGCAGTGCGTTAATGACTATTGATTTAATGGAAAATCAACAGCTGTTATCTGTAGGTATTATTAAAATTTCAGTAGGGCTAACGAAGTTCTCATAAAAGGAATAAATCACACACACACGCGTCTTATAGTACTAGGAAAATGGTTTAGAGCATATAATTTAACACTTGTGAGAGGTCTGATCATGATAATGTAAGATATCCATTTTTGAGATCCAACTTCAGAAGTTATGTTATGAGCAACTTGAATTTGGGATAAGTAACATAAGTTGGGATTTAAATTTTGGCTACATACCATATTGACCCTAACAACGGATTTGAACCATGAGTAACCTTTTGCAGTGTTAATAAAAAACACCTACTTACTTATCCTCTATCTAAAAAAAGGACTTTTCATATAAGGACAAACTCTTCAAAAGTCACTTTGCAAGTCTCACTTTTATCTTTCTATATTTGCAGATAAATGTAAGATACCCAAAAGTACTTGTTATATCATTAAAACTTTTAAAACTATCATGGTCTTCTAACACATCAATAATGTTCATGTCCCACCATAGGCGCCTTATCTGTATCTCTATTTTCAGACCAAACAAATAATATAGATACGGGTGATGTAGAAAGTATCAACTTTCGGCCTTCACCTAATTTCAAGCATATGAGAAAGTATTTGAAAGCACACTCTTCACCGAATCAAAGTTCAGATCACTCAACCTCGCCACCAAACGAGGAACAAGAACAAGTAAACAGAGAAAGTGAGACAGCTAGAGCTTCAACCAGCAGCATGGCACAGCCGGGCCAGCCCCCTCTGCCCCCCAACTCCCCGCCCCCGGACTTGGTAGTCCCCAAGCAAGAAGTGGAGGATGAAGAGTATGATAGGAGGACACTGAGGCCTGAACCTAAATTGGAGGCCAGGGAAGTGAAAACTGAAAAGCCACCAGAGAAGACTATGTGCAGGCAGTTTGCTCGAGGAACATGCACTCGGGGCTCTTCGTGCATCTATGTGCATGAGCTGATCCTCTCGCAGTTGCCTGGTGTTTACACCTTCTGCAAAAACTTTCAGAACTCAATATGCAAGTTTCCAATGTGCAAATTTGTCCATGCTACTGTGTTCGAGAAGGAACACTTTTACAGGACTGGGTACTTGCCGCCCCTCTCTCTGGCTCATCTAAGAGAGTCTAACAGTGCTTTGGCACCACCTTTGGAACCGTCTACTCCAGCTGAAGGTGAGTTATAAGTATTTATCTCATTGCTAGCACAATCAAGAAGATGGAGTAATGCCAAAGAGTTCTACATTACTTGCAGCTTGCTGAGTGATAGGCTTTAAAACATTTTTTTTATCTATTTAGACCTGTCAAAATAAAGCATTCTTGAGTTTGAGTAAGTACTCGTAAGACAAACAAAACAGGTCCTCCTGCTGAATCATGTGTGACATGTTATTAAAACAATGTCACATAAATGATACAGTTTTTTTTTATAAAATTAAAATACTTTGATTTGATCATTAACAGTTTTTTGTATGTTCCCTACTGTTTATTATTATTTATTATCATAGGTATTTTTGTTCTTTCAGCTCCGCCTGCCCAGTCTATGCAGTTTATGAATCCACCTCCAACTATGCTTCCGGGGTAAGAAGTTCATACAATTACTTACATTGATTTGTTTATTTGCTTATTTCTATTTTATATGCTAGTAATAACCAGTGTGTTCAGTTTAAGTTTAACAGACTATCTATATAACTGAAAAATCTTTTATTTATTTATTTTATTTTAATTTATTTGGGAAACATACAGTTATTTATTATAGACTAAAAAAATATATACTTAACTTACACTTAAACCAGCAAATTTTCCACCATTAAATGAACAATAACAAAAAACAGACAGTTCAGAGATCAATGTGCAACTAAAGGAAATAAAAAAAAAAGCTATCTCAAATATAAGAAGAAGAACTAATCTAAGTAACATAAAAGGGCAAGAAAAATTAAAATTACTTATGAACATAACAATAAAGGACAAAACAAATACACAGTAACTTCAACGGTTGGCAAGGCTTGACATAACATCTTTACGGAATTTAAACAATGAAGTATTGAAAATATCAATGTCACAAAAGGTGTCATTGAATTGATGACAGGCTCTTGAGAGGAACATATTTTTTCTATAATTTGTTTTAGACGTGGACGTCCAAAACGTTTTCTTTTTACGAGAAGATATGCGAGGACAATGGAAAAATATATTTTGGAGCAAGAAAGGGGACTCAATAACACACAAATCTTTAACTAAGATCCTAGAAAAACTAGAAAAAAGTTAGAAATGCAGGGTGGATTATTTGGATGGGGCTACTGATACATAAATATGTCTGTATATTTAGTTTTGCATCTTTTGATGTTTTATTGTGAAATTTAATCATTGCAAAGTAGATATAAATCGCAAAATTTCTGCCCCCTACCTGTAAGTAGGTATAGTATAGACCAGTCTTTACGCCGCAGTCTGTATAAAAAAATACAGTGTGACTTTTTTGCGTTTTTAGATTTGACTATTATGGTCGAAACATACTATCAAAACGCAACGCGATGTGTTGTGTCGACACCCGACGCTCGTCGTGCATATAGGCAACACGCCACGCGATGCTATAACACGTATCGTGTAGTGTAGTCTCTCACGAAAGACTGAAGTGTATTGACGTGTGACGTGCCCATGGATTCGATTCTGCTTGAAGACGAGCTAGATGAAGATTTTGACGCGTGGCCTCGGGTGTTAACTAGAAACACACTGCGCTGATTCGTCGGGTGGCGTGTCCCCCCCCTCTCCCGGCAACACGCTGATCCAAATCGATTGGATGTTGCGGCGTGTGGTCACATAGCGTGTTGTCTATGCGCTTCTGACTATATTAAATATATGGAATTGATAAGTACTGACATGCGTCGGGTGGCGTGGCGTAGCGTCACGTTTTGGTAGTATGTTTCCGCCATTACTCCAACCTCAGTTAGTAAGTTTTTGATCAGTATAAGAAAGAGTATCGATTGGCATCAAAACAAGTTTTCGTATAAAATGCCGATTTTATTGCTAACAGATTTTTTGAAAATCTGTGAATAGGGATAAAAAAAATTCTATTACCATTTTCTGGGTAAGCTACCCCGGCTAAGGTACCTTTCCTTACTGCCCTGTCCAAAAAATCCACCCTGTATATTAGGTACATCCAGTTTAAGTGTCCCAAATTATTGTGAAAAAAATGACAGGATTTCAAACCCCTCTGGTCGGTTCAGGTTGGCTGACGGGTACCTGATCGCATAATGCTCAGATAAAATAAGAGACCACAAGGGCCCTTAACAAAGTGCCCCATATCCCACAGGTTTCACCTCTCTATCAAACAAAAGGTTTCTAATCAGGTAAATTTTAATGGGAAGAGTGTACATAGTCCCCTACTGTTATAACTATGTAAAGGGGCCCCAAAATCAAGGGCTTTATCTTATCTATCAGGTAGTAAAATAAGTAAGAGCGGGTCAAGATACCTGTTTTTCCGATTTCTTTGCTTAGGTAATGGAGTCAATTCAGATGTTGCCAAAACTAAACTAATTTGACAGGACTAAAACTGGCAGTCCTTTCAAAAAGATCGTAAATGAAAAGGATGGCATCAGTTTGTCAAATTATTTTAGTTTAGTTTGGTGACATCTGCACTTCTGCAGGGGTATTTTAATTCATTCGATTTGTTTCCGAATCGAATCCGACGGATTCTCGGCATCGGATTTTCGATCATCAACCCGAGGCGAAATCAAAATAGCGTTTTATAGATCCTTCGGAATCGTTATTCGAATCCGTCGGATTCGATTCGGAAACGAATCGAACGAATTAAATTACCCCTGCTGAATCGACACCATTAAGTAGGTACTCTAAATACCGAGCTTATTTTTATTAGGTACCTAGTACGAGTATTATGCTTCTAGAAGTGTAACAAAACCAGTTATATGTAATTATAAAATTGTTTCAGGGTGTCATCTCTGCCGATGAGTGGGACTAGCCCGCCCAACGTCCTGCCTTTGTCGGAAATGCATGGACCTTCGCCGAGCTACAAATGTAAGTTAATTAAAATAACTTGTTTAAAACAATCACTAAAACATGGACAGGGAGACTAGATTTCAACGTAAACCTGATCCTTAAAAAAAATAGTAGGTCACTTAACAATGGACTAAAAAAGACAGCATGACTCAAAACTAAACAACAAATAATTTGATTATTTTGAAAAACAGACTCCATTTTCCTTAATATTTACACTGTTTTTTAAGCCTTGCGGAATAAATACTAATCCCGAGGGATTAACATTTTTACGGGACCGATTCGGGATCATTATATACAATAGCGAAAGAAGTTTCATGATTGGTCCATAATTGCCGGAGAAATCCGCCGCATTCGGCATACAGCCGTATATACATAGAACTTTCTCCTTTTGTAATTTCTTGAAGTCGGTGTAAAATACAAACAAATGTGGTTAGACTAGTATTACTCTCGAAAGGTATATTTGGGATATTATTTGATTGGGATATTATTACGAGTGTGAGGGCTATAATATCGCGCACTATACGGGCTATAATATCGCACACGCACTATAATATCAAAAACCTTACATATATGTATACATACAGCCGAACATAATTATCTTCTCTATCCAAATAAACTGTTATGTAAATATGTATAATGTACAAAACGAGTGTGAGCACCAATACAAACCAACCCTGGTGTAATGGTGCGATATTGCCTTAAATGTCTTAAATATTTTATGAATAAATAAATTTTCTATTCTATTCTATTGGATATTCTATTCTATTCTATTTAGGGAAGTTACATTTTGACAATAACAAAACAGCCAAATAATATTATAAATGTGATTTTTCTATGATAGCATTAGTATAGTATTTTGTAGAATCATCATCAGCCTATATTAGTCCACTGCTGGACATAGGCCTCCCTTAATGAGCGCCATAGCGCCCTGTCTTCAGCTTGCCGCATCCAGCATAGAAGATATTTTATAGGATATTTTGTGGAATAACTATTCACAATTACTATAAATATACATATAACATCTATAAATCATGTAAGTATAACTATTTATCATTACTGTATCTACATCCTCAACAGCTTGTATTGGTCCACTACTGGACGCAGGCCTTCCCCTGATAAGCGCCTTATTGGCTTTTATCACATGGGGGTAATGCCCATAATCCCCACGCAGGGCATGCGGGTTGGGGATCGCAGTTCGGTGGTAGAATTATTCTGTAGTCGACGCTGCTGCCCGCCCCCGGTTAATATCCCTTAGTCGCCTCTTACGACACTCGCAGGAAGAGGTGGGGTGGTGCAAATTCTAAGCCGGCATCACACAGCTCTACATACCAATGATTTAGGAATAGATAACTTATTTTTAGGCACATTACTGTAAAAATCTTCATTTTCTGTGATATTTTGATTACTTAGTTATAACTGTCCAATATTATTTAAGATTACAGAACTTATTTCTTCTGTGAATATCTTGATTTTCTGTGATATTTTGATTGCGTAGTTTATAAATGTTCAAGATAATTGTAACAATAAACATAACCTTTTTAAAATTACTAGAGGAACCACTGAATGTGAGTTGAAAAAATTGGCATTTTTACGAAAATCTCTATTTCATCCATCATTCGCATTAATTTGAATTGTTTAATTTTGAAAGGCAGTAAGAGAAAGTAGGTGCACAATTTTTTATGTATATATTTTGTTGATTTTTGTTGTTGAACCACAAGTAAATTACAAAGGTGTTATTCAATATTATCCTACTAATCTGTGGTTAAAACACTAATTATAAAATATATACATTTGTTGTGAGACGTGTTATTAAGTTATTATATACTAGGTTTTTTATATTCACTAGTGAAAATTGTACAAGGATTTGGTTATAGGTTTGCTAGGTATGTAAAATCAATAAATATTTCGAGATTATTTAATTAGTTGTTTGTATTTGATTTGTAGCACTCATAGCACAGCTGGCTTAGGTGTTTCTTGGCTTAGTTCGACCCGGTCAGGTCTTGGATGGGTGACTGTGGGTCGGTATTTCACAAGTGAGCGCTGCCGTGGGTCGAATGACACGTTTAATTGTAGGCTAGTTAAGGCTAAGTCACCCGGCCTACATGAACTTACTTTATTTGATTTAATAAAATAAATGCTTAAAGGTGATTTTTATTATGTTTGTCTAATAATCCCCTTCCGCCAAAATAAATTAAATTGTTAAGGGGATTTCTAGATTTTTGTCTAATAATCCCCTTCCGAAGCTTAATCTGATTTTAAGGGGATTTTTGGACAGAAAATCTAAAAATCTCCTTCGCAGGGGATTCTCTAAGGGGATTTTTAGGCCAAGAGATTTAATATAAGTACTGTATTTTGTCTACAGCTCGGCACGAGTTTGAAAGCGGCGGAAATCCGGATAAATGCAAAAACTGCGACAATGCCGCAAGCAGGTACTATTCATAGCCGTACCTACCATAATAATTAATAACATAAAGCAATAGTAAGCTAATTGACTAATATCAAATTTGGCGCAATAAATAAATATTTTCTGTAGTGTTTGACTTATGAACCCAATATTTATCGATTTCTGATTAAAAGTGTAAGATGACTACCTACATTATTTTCAATTATAAAACTGATTTTTTGATTTTAATTTTGAACATGAAAACGCTGTCGGCCATGAAGTGACGTCATAGGACTTTCAGCCATGATGGGATCTTATACGAGTATAATTCGCTATGTAGTCAGTCTGTCTATATTTTTACAATGACAAACGGCGAACGTTTATTGACTCATGTCATTTGTTAGTTTTGATTTTTTTCGATAATTCATCAAAATAAGTGAGAAAAACCCCTTCAGTAAAAGAATCCACACGTTTCTCATCTCTCCATTTCATAAAATTTTCGTAACTCTTTAAATATATTCCACGTGATTTTGTCGGCAACAGATTCATAATTATTTCTTTGCTCTTTTCTTCCATTTGCATATTAGCATCTTCACTATCACTTGATAACATTTTTCACGTTCACAATTTGGAAGTAAAAGTCAGGAAGTTATACGTAAAAGTTTGTGATTTGGAATGAAGAAAATTCTAGAGATTTAGCGCCAATACCATCTTTTTTTTTTAAATCTCTATCTAACCCGTAACAAAACAGTTCGCATTCTACCGTGAAGGGAAGAATCAACCGTCATAGAAATCACCAAGAAGGTTCTATTTAAAAAAAAAAAAAGATTGACGGAGCACCAAGAAGTCGAGTTTTTATGTAAGAGAACGAATGCTTTGTACGGTCTGATGATTTTAGACAAAAAATTAGAAAGAAAAAATACTTTTTAGCCCTAGGTATTAAACTCGAGTTTTAGGCCCGCTAAGCTACACTTATTGAGCAAGAGATGTAAATTTTTTTTTTTCGTAAATAAACTACAAAACAGTTTCTGAATTTTTCCCTTTATTTGTGCTACAAGACCTTGCTTCTTACTAAATTTTATGACTAGGTCAACGGGAAGTACCCTATAGGTTTAAGTGAAAAGCAAGAATCAAAAGTTTTTTTTGTCAAAAAACCACAAATTTACCGTTTTAGGACTTTTTCCTTTATTTGTGCTATAAGACCTTGCTTCTTGCCAAATTTTATGATTCTACATCAACGGGAAGTACCCTTTAGGTTATGGTCCATGGCGAGAATCAAAAGTATTTATTTTTGTGAATTAACTACAAATTTAGGTACTGTTTTCGGATCTTTTTCTTGACTTGTGCTATAAGACCTTGCTGCTCACCAAATTTCATGATTATAGGTCCACGGGAAGTACCCTATAAGTTTTGTGTGCATGTGATTCCCATGAATATTTCAAAATATTTGGACATAAACGGCTGTAACTTTTGAGTGCGTTGACTTAGCAGTTTAATTTATATCACGTCTTCAAGAGGTTACGGACATGAGTATTTGATGTTAATTTCAACTCGATATCTCCACGCGTTCCTGAGAAAAGAGGGTTGACAGACGGACAGACAGACCGATATACGGACAACAAAGTGATCCTTTAAGGGTTCCTTTTTTCCTTTTGAGGTACGGAACCCTAAAAAATAACAAACATTCAGCCGAACATACATATAACCTCCTCCTTGTTTCGAAGTCGATTTAAAAATAGCTATACCAATAACATTCAAAATTATATGCCATGCTTATCATAACATTGAACATTTCAGATTAATGATAAACCAACAAGTATACAAAGAACACATGGAGCAGTTAGAATCCCTTCGCCAGAGAAATACCACAGTAGATAGACAGCTAGCCAGACTCAATAGAGTGGCCGCATACTTATTGAAAAATGTGAGTAACGTATTTAAATTCACTTCTGTCACTCTTGACGAAAGTTATAATTAGCAAGCTGAAGAGGCTGTAAGCTGGTCATATCTCGCGAAGAACCGACAACAGGTAAACGTGTTCTTGATTGGTAACCGTGACTCAGCGAACGTAGTGCAGGACGCCCTCCAGCCAGCGATGCCGACCTGCGAAAGACTGCAGGCAGCTGTGGATGCGGCAAGTTCAAGACAGCGCGCTATGGCGCTCATTAGTGGAGGCCTATGCCTAGAAGTGGACTATTTTTAGGTTAATGATGATGATGAACTCTTGATTACAAGGCCAGGGTGACTACGTCCATATGCAGGGTGTTATGAAACATGTGTACCAAACCGTAAGGGGATGATTTTGGATCGCGAAAGGGAAGATTACGAATTTGATGACGTTTGGAACTGAAAATTCCATCTGTCTACCTTTGAAGGTTCATGAGATATATAGCCCGTTGACAGACGGACAGTGGAGGCCCATAGTAATAGGGTCCCGTTTTCACCCTTCGGGTACGGGAAACCATGTACTACTGATCCCCTTTTTATGGACAAGTATAAAACTTAGACATATCTGAGGTGGAACAGGCCAACAAAAAACAAATTTAGGCAAAATTATTTAGTAAGGTAGGTAGAAAAAAAAAGTTAACGTTACGTATCTATTACTTACTCTACCTACTTGTCCTACAAAGAATTGATGTTTTATTTGCATATATTTACTTTCAGAAGTTTCTCAATCCTGCGTCGTCTCGTAAGGACATAGATTCAGTAAGTTTCCATCTCTATTCTATCTGGGCTATATTTTAAGTTTTGAATAATAATTATGTAAAATTAATTTTCCTTCAGTCTGTTTTTGAATGAATACGAGCTGGATGCAGTGATAACATGCTCCGGTAGTCGGTTGTAGACAGCAGGTCCTAGCACGTGAGTGAGCCTATCCGATTTCGCCAACCTAGAAGTTTAGCGGACCAGGAAGAACACTCAAGTTCAGTTCGAGTCTTAGGTAACGTTGGTTGCCTCTGCGCTGACCAAAACATAAAACACAAAACAGCAGTAATATCGGCGAGCGGAGCGAGCCGTGCGCCGATTTTTTTGGTAGGTAATCTTAATCAAAGTGACAGCAGTAAACAGGAAAATATAATCATCAAGCTGTGGATTGCCATTTTTTAAGTACCTAAACTAAGATTTTGGGGCGGGTCACGGGGGTCGTGACCCGTGACCCGCCAAAATCTTTGTTTTTTTGGTGAATAAACGTGCACCAAGCTGCTCACCAAATTTCATGATTCTAGGTCTACGGGAAGTACCCTATAGGTTTTGTGTGCAAGCGATTCCCTTGGAAATTTAAAAATATTCGGGCATAAACGGCTGTAACTTTTGAGTGCGTTGACTTAGAAATTTTATTTATATCGCGGCTCCAAGAGGTTACGGTCTTCAGTATTTGACATTAATTTCAGCTCGATACGTCCACGCGTTCTTGAAAAAAGAAGGTTGACAGACGGACAGACAGACAGACGGACAAGAAAGTGATCCTATAAGGATTCCTTTTTTCTTTTTGAGGTACTGAACCCTAAAAAGATCAAGATGAAATTTGCCGTACATTAAAAACCTATGGTCTAGACTAGAATTCTAGATGTTCTAAACTTCAAATGGGTATTTTTGGTTCTCGGTTCGGTATCTAAGTTAGTCATCTTAACTTTATATAATAGGCTACTTATTATACCAAAAATACGCGTGCAAAGCTGGGGGCAGAAGCTAGTCATTAATAAATTCAACTCGTCTGTCGAGTAGTCCTACTAATATTTTAAAGCCGAAAATTAGTAAATTTTTGTTTCCTAGGATCTCCAAAACTACTGAACAGATCAAGATGAAATATGGCGTACGTTTGTGAAATGTAAATTTTTGTTACCTAGGATCTCCAAAACTACTGAACAGATCAAGATGAAATATGGCGTACGTTTAGAGCATAGCCTAACTGAGATAATAGGCTAATACCGAAAATACGCGTGCGAAGCCGCGGGTAGAAGCTAGTAACAAATAAAGAATGCACAAAACAAAAACTGTAGTCACATGCTGCCTACTTAGAAATTTGTTCTCCAGTTAACGCATTCACTGCCCAACCTCGGCGGAGCGGTCCGCAAGGGCGCGCCGCCGCGACACGGGAGCGGAGACTGGCATCTGCGTCTTGGGCCATGAATGTGTTAAATAAACTCTACTAATTGCAACTACCGAATAGTACCTAAATCCCGCTAATTTCAATTTTGTCTTCATCAGATATTGCCGACTTTCTTCGGACGGAGATAGCTCGTCAGACGTCCAAATAGAAGATATCCGTTAAGATCGACAACGCATCGTCGTACATAGCGTGTATTATTGAATAACTTTCACATATGACGCACTCGATGACGATGATGTCGCATAATTTTCCTCCATTCGACCCTAGACAACAATCGCCGCCGTGGTAGGCCTACAGGTGGCATGAGCATGATGGACTAAGAGCCTGCGACAGCCAGACCTTCGTCATTTTATAAAGGCTGAGAGTTTGTCTGTGTTTGCTCCCCACACAGGTAGGAACGATCACCGATTATGAAGTTTAGGTCATAGTGGCTTTGGCAGATGGGTGTGGCCTTCGTTTTGCACTAATTTGCACATTTTAGAAGTCCGGCGCGAAAACGGCGGAGTACGGCACCGGCGCATTAAAATGGAAATATCTCTAAAGTTTTTGTAGGGAGCTACTATGTACAATTTAAACCGTCGGAATCGTTATGAGATAAGCTAACACATTAAAAAAGTTTAAGTCCGATATTGAAAAAAAAACAACGCCCCGAAGTGTCGATTTCGTCGAAATAATTAGTTTGGTCCAAAATCTTTATTAAATAGGTATACAATCTGTGAACTTTAAACTATTTATTACTATGTTGATGTGTTATATTTCGCTAAACAAAAAATTGGTTGCCTGTAAAGTCGGTATACGGGCGAAAGTTTTACGTGACAACGACTTTGAGTTCCTTTCACTTTTTATGTCTGTCTCTCTCGCTCTTAGGCGGGCTAACCATGCCCGAGTGGAAGGGACGCGTGCCTCTCACTCGCTCTCATTGTGAGCGCATAACGTGAGCGGAGCGTAACGCAGTTTCTTGAAGTGTCACCCGGCAAACCAATTTATAAGACGTTGTCACGTCAAAATGAGTAGGTACATGTTTATTTATCGAAATACAACACATCACAACTTCAATTCACAAATATAAAGATATTCCGAAAATTACATGCCGGGCGCGGTTGCGAGAATGAGACGCGAGTTTTGAAAAATCAAACAAAAATCCACGGTCGTGCTTAGAGTATGAACACATAATGGTTTGCCATCCTTGTCCCTTCCGTCCGCTACACTTTGTGTTGTTACAAATGCTCGTCGTTTTTTGGAAATAAAATAATTATGTGGAAGAGACGAAAGAGGAAGGGTGCGATGAAAAGAGAAGACTACTACGCTAGAACAGTTCTAAGTACTTACCTACTGTCAAAAACATTCACATAAAAATACTGAGCTACCGAAATTTGTTTGTATTCAGTACCAGAACGAATTATATTTTGTACCTCTTTTGCACACAATATAAAAGGGAAATTAAAAACAAAACAACATTAAATACCCATGTATTTTACCTTGTAACAAAACTAAATGTCAGAGCAATCACAGCCACGAGATTACGTAAGTACTTATTTACGTTCTCCGACCCAAATAGCGCCGCCATCTATTTTATCTTATTATTACGTTAAATAAAGGGATTTTTGAATATTCCTCTGTTTAACGTAATAATGAAATAAAATAGGTGGCGGGCGGCGCTAGTTTGAGTCGGTATCACCCTAATGGCATAACAGAAAGTAGGTACTTTACGCGACTTCTATGATCAAAAACAAAACACTAGGTACTAAGTAACAAAACCTGGGTATTTTTTTCCCAGTGCATAGCAACATTTTCACGAAAATGGTGGACGAAATTTTTAAATTTATTTAAGTCTTAAGGCCTTATGTTAAAAGGCACACTAATATTAGGTAAGTAAGTACCTTAATTCTAAGTAGATATTTATCTGTAAGTGAATAGTAATTCCACGGTAAATATTATCCTAGTAATTCTTTTGAGAAAATAAACATCTTCAACCACAACATTAAAACGTACCTACTTAGTGGTTGTAAAACTTTGGCGTTGATAGTTTACGTGGAAACCAACATTAGGTAGGTACTTAGGGTACCTATTACCTACTAAAGTCCACGCGAATGAAATCGCGGGTGGGTCAGCTATTAAATAATAAAACATGTGCAAAAATATCCTTCTTTTATTTAAAACGTTCCTATTATTACCTAACTACCTACTAAGTAATATCAATACAGTCAAAACCAGTTTTGTCTGTAAAGTAGGTACTGTCAAAACTATTCAAGACCTCTGTCGCAGCTCAAAGGAGTTTGAAGATTTTAGTTCCTATGGAGGGTGGCTCTAACATAGGTAGATACTTACTTACTGTTTTTTTTTTAACATCGCTGCGCTCAATGAAAGTTATAATTATATTTGGATAAAGTAGGTACACATAGATATACAATTATAAAATGCGTCATGTTTCTGAGATAATTGACGTCGTGAACGAAAGTCTTCGTTTCAAGTCTGGCCAAAATAGCTTTTCTGTCAGTATGTCCGTACCTACTCCTCTACAGCCTCTACAGGTCGTATTTTACAACCGATCGGTACGAAACTTGGTGTACTACAGATTCAACGATTTTATAGAATTTTTTTGTCGTCGTGGTTTTTTGATCAATACTTACTTCCTTTAAAAAAAGGCAATAAGAGGTCTTTAGAATATCTCGGCTTTATGACATTTGATTTCGATGATAATATTTTTAATTGAAAGGTTGTTGTTTATAATTCTTCTCATAAAAATTTGGTAAATATCTGATCAGGATTTTTGGCATGACGACCAGAATAGCTCCGCAAGATGCAGTATAACGCTACATATATTTCAGATGGATCGCTCTGCAATCTTCGGAGATGGGGGAATGGGTAAAATTTCGACTATTTTCAAAATATTTCAAAAAGTATGAAACCCACAGAAATTTGAAGGTACCTACAAACAGGAATTACAAAAAACATGGTACCTACCTACCCAAATATCCCGTTTTAAATCACTTAAGTAATAAAATAAGTAAATTAATTGTTGAAAAAAGTTAGTGTTCACGAGGTCTACTGTTCGTAGAAGTACTAGTAATATACACAGATGAAAATACCTAGGTATTGCTTAAATTTTTTTATGGATCTTAATCTCAGAAACCTGGCGCTCTAAGACATTATGCTATAGGACATTAGTAATTTGTATGTGTCATCTATCCAAATATTGATTTCTTTCGTGCACGGCTATTACAAAAATACAGTGTGGTAGCCGATGTTAGGGCCAAAATCTTCAAACCCAATGTTTGCCTAACTTCGAATGGTTACATAATCATAAAAAATAACATGTTTACACAATCTTGGTTAAAAACAAACAAGCATTTTAAAATGAAGTTATGATTAGGAGTTTTAACTGTATAAATTAAAATTATAGATTATATCAAAACATTTTCCAACACCGAAATACGGATATGACCATCCCATCAAGATCGAGGAACAGTGTGGCTCTAACAAATAAGTCAAACAACCCAATGATTTTACATTGGTCACCTAGGTGTTCCAAATTCAATTCAAGTAGAAATAGTATTTAAGTACTGATGACAACAAGCCTCACATCTTTCAAGTACAAGCTGAAGCACTGGCTTATTGACAATAGCTTTTACAGCTACGACGAGTTTTTAGCCAGTAGAAGTTGCTAATTGTTCTTATCTGTTTGTAGATATACTTATTATCGAACAATTTTATGATGATTATAATTTTAAATTTAATTTAATAGTGTATAATTTTCAATAATTACCTTTATAAGTAATTACTTACTTCTAGAATATAATGTAAGATTAATTTTTATAGAAACCAATATGACGTTTTATTCATGTAATGTACGAAATAAATGATTATTGATGAGTTCACCAGACAATAGTACACTTACCAATACTATGAATAATGGTGCATGTTACATTAAATAGGCCATAGAGGCATTACATATTTTCTTGGCATTAAAATTAACCCAATTTAACGTCTGTTTTTAAAACGTGAGAAAAATGTCTGCAGAAAAAAGTTACAAAACGCTAGAAATGATTTATTTAGTAGCCTGAACAATTTGGAAACACGGCCATAGCCGCAATGAAGTATTATTACTATGGACTTAACTAGTAGTAGCCTTTTATGAAACATTTGACACTTGTGATCTAGGCATATCCAATAGCACCTGTTTGGGCAACATACAGTGATAGCCAGTGGAACTTACATAGCCACACGCATACATACATAGACCCCAAACAGTGTCTCCAACAACACCGTAAATATGGTCAACCTACCTTTATTCCTACACCTACCGTAGCTATGTTATTTTATTATTACAGTGTCATACTTTACCGTAATTCTTATTTTTATGGAAATACCCAAAATACACAAATTTTGTAAAGTTTTACTAGTATTTCACTATTGGAACACTGCAAAGTTACAACAAGATGAAGTAGTTAATTTAATAATATTTCAAATTACAAGCCAGCCATACTCTACATTTAGTCAGTCTGTCTTGGTTCTAAACAAATAGTTTGTAATGTTTGTTCTAGTCTTGTTTTGATCAGGCTTTCTTTTTTTTCTGCAAATAACTATATTATTAAAATTCAAATTGAGTGATTCCAGGTTGTCCCTTTTGTGATACTAAATTTTTTACACTTGCATCTCTACCTAGAGAACACCAAAAAAAATCAAAAGTGTGGCGTTCAACTCCTTATTAAGTTTAACTCACATTTTACTTTTCTTGAGAAATACCATATTTTTAGGCAAGCAACACCGTAATTTTGACTCGTACTCGAGTAAAATTAAAATGTTAGTTAAATGTATTAAGTCGTTGAACGCACACACTCTTGATTTTTTTCCGTTGGAGACACTGATCTCAAACCATTACCCTTTGCCCCCTGTGATGGTTTAACTACATACCATCCATAATAAAAGCTAACCAACACAGGAACTAACTATAGCTACAAACCATAGTTAACAATGATTACTCAGAAATGATTATACATTAATCAGTTTCAAGAAACAACATAAATATAGATTTATCAAGGAACTGTTCCTAGGTACTTGATAAATATGAAAAACAATGACGCATTCCATTTTTATGATGCCCACATGTAAAAGTATATATCTTGCCAGTGGCTCAAATACTGTATAATTGGACCACTGAGGAATGACAGCATGGGAATCTTTTTGGTCATGCCAGTCAGAGTGCTTTCTATAACATTCTTAGAATAACCATTGTACATTGGACTCCTCAAAAAGTACAATACAAGGCTTAGCTTTCTGCGGCTCAGCTCTAATCTTTGCTCCTGTGTCATATCCTTCATATGCTTTCGATACAGTCTCATGCATGTTATGTCTATACTAAGAGCAACAACCCACTGCTTCCAGGCTTTTGTTCCAAATACTCTCATGGCTGCCAAGTGAATCAGAGGCTTCAAAATATGCAGTGATTCAGCATAAAGTATCTCCTTGACATCCAGCTTGCTGTATTGCTCATCTTTGACTTTTACTGGTTGCCAGTCTCTGAACGCTATGGGTGGAGCCCCGTCTACTCGTCGAACGATCCTCCCTGAGCGCTTCAATGTGAAGAATGACTCCTCTTCGTCTATTTCCTTGCCTTCTGTAAACTTTTTTCGTGGCAGTGCTGAAACGGGAGGGTGGGAAATAGGCATCTCTTTAAACCTGTGAAGGAGGATAAGACCAGAGGTGCATTTTAAGATTTGCAATACAGTGGCAGCTGTCCATTTGCCTTTGGTACCCCATCGGCTCTTCACCATGAGTTCTAGGAATACTTCACTGTAATGTATGACAGTGAGCCATAACTTGATTTGTTCACGCAGCCCGTAGTATTGTGCCTCGTTTCCATACGCCTCGCGGATCAACCGATCATTATACAGCGACACTAGTTTCGATATTGAGTAAACGAGCTCGGAGACCACAGGAGATTTGTTGATCTTACCAACGATGAAGTAAGATGACCAGGTTCCCACGGTTTCCACATCTGTGACTAGGTTGGGGTTGCTTATTACCCATTTCCTATAGCTTTCGTAGATTCCTTTTAGCGATATATCCTTGCCCATGTCTAAAGTGTAGTTGAGTTCTAGTCTTCACCTCTGTAAAAGTAGTTTTTGACTTTGCTTTTTGATTCAAGATAATGTCTGGGCACCTCACGGGATCTCTTCAGTTATCCTAGTAAACAGCTAAAACAAAAAGCAATAGGTACAAGGGTCACGGAATATTCAAATGGAAAATTTGCTGTTACGGTTATTTAGGTAGGTACCTAATTGGAAATCCAAAAGATCCTCAAAGTCCCAAGATTTGGAAATCGACAATTAAATACTCATTGTGGTTTTAATTACATTTTTACAATTCCATTACAATTACACTCTACAGTAAATGCTTTCTATTTTATTTTACGAGTTTAATCTTCTTCTTTTATCTTTGTTGGCTCTGCAATCTACTATAATCTGCAACATGGTGTGACATAATAAAATGCTGTCAGTGTCAGTTTCCAATGAGGGGTTTCCTCAGAATAGGATCGTTTTTCTGAGGGTTTTTCCGATTTGAAAATCTCTTTCTACGTTGACAAGAAAAATAGTTCCAAATAATCTCGTCAGAGGGCAGTATTCAGTACTTTATTGCGAAAACAAAAATATTACATAATATAGTAAGTATTCATGTACCCTGTCAGGTAGGGTATGGCAATATATCTTAATCTAGGACTTAAGTTTAAGGACTAAATTAAGTATTTTGTATTTTATACAAAATTAGTAGATCTTTTATGAACAATAAATAACATTTGTGTAGTTTAGAATTATATAAATTTACTTTGGTAAGTACAATAACACTTTTTAACAAAATAGTTTACTTTTTATAAATTTGTGTGACTAGGTTATACTTAACATCTTATAATTAATCAATATATAACCTATTATATTATTAAGAACACTTCGAAGCTCTTCCGTTGTTAAAAAGAAAATGTAGGGATTCTATCCTAATAGTTTGTCTTCAAAAAAGTCTTTTATGTCATAATAGCATTTTTTAATAAGCAATTCTTGTAGTTTTGATGCGAATATATGGTGTTTGGGTTCAGATTTAAGGAATGTTGGTAGTTTATTATGTATTTTAATGGACATGTAATAAGGGCTCTGTCTGTATAGTTCAAGTCTAGGTATTGGAAGGATGAGGTTGTTAAATGGAAATTACAGTACCTACTACGTCAATGTCAAATGAAAGAAAAACAAACTTTCAAGTTTCTAAGATAAATAATAGATTCAGGCGTTACTTTGCGGAAATCCATGGTGTAATATTAGGATAAATATTTAGTAACAATTCAGCGCAAAACCTTTTCTGAAAAGATCCAACTAAATGAAATTCGTGTGTACCGCCCGCCCTCCCACAAATTGAACCTACTTACAATACCTCCTCTAGGTAAACAATAGACTTACGTAATATAAAATTGCCTAAGTAAATTACCTTCCTACTATAAGCATGAATACAACTTAATTTGTAAAAGAAAAGACCACACCAATTACAAAATGAAAAAAAATTGGTTGTCTGTAAAGTCGGTTTACTGACGATAGTTGAACGTGACAACGTCTTAAGAAAATACTGATGGAATGGTAGCATTTGATACTCGATCAAAACATGTAAATGTACTTTAGTATAACAGCTGTCCACGCAAACGCATCGCTCACTCAAGTAGGAGAGAGACGGATGTCGAGCGCTCTCGCTTGCACTTCAAGCCTTACATGGAACGCCTCAGAGCGAGGTAACGCCGCATGACGTCATGTTTTTTCGTGCGTGCAGCCGGCTCTATCGAATTATAAGACGTTGTCACGTCAAAAACTCATCATAAGTCGTCGACTAGTTTTGTCTCTCCACGAGACATCATCAGGACGCTATAACATGATGCTTACGTACGATATTATCTATATTCAATTTCTTTACCTACATAAAGTATGGTAAGAGTGTAATAATATGAGTTTCGTAAAGAATAATGTTCTCAGAAGCAGTTTTGAGTCCCTAAGTAATAGTTTGTCATTCTTTAAAAGTAATGTTTGTTCATTTCGGCACTATACAATATTTAAACATAGTTAAAAAGGTGAATTAGACACAAATCGGACACTTACCTAATTTTTTCAAAATCACAAATAAACAAACAAAACCCTGCGCACCTTAATCGTTAGCTACGGCTAACTGCCGGTGACCAAGGGAGTAACGTCACAGCAACCGCGTCGGTCACTCACTGAACTTTCTTAGCTCTATAAATCTGCATTCTCAACTAAAAACGTTACAGATCCTCATTAACACTACCTGCTACAACCTTATAGCAGTGTGACCATGTGGCAGGAGGCGCAGCAGCATGTGGCAGGAGGCGCAGCAGCCTTTAGGCTTAAGCCAAGACCAATTTTGATGATTCATTCGCTATTGATTAAAAATAAATCCCGAAATCGATTTTAGTTCAGGTGGTAGTATTTGTCCTGTAAAACGAAACTTAAAAAAACAGCGTACCTAAATGTTAAGGAATTTGAAGCCGGTTTTTTTTTTCAAAACAATCATTATGTAAAACAAGGCATTAGTGAATATGGTGATATTATGGTTTCATTTTCATTTTTCATTTTCTTTATTGGCATACAAAACAGAAAACAATCGAGACATGACATATAAGTAAAAATTATAACTAAGGTTATTATGCTAGATTGAATTCCTAAACATGCATGCTCAACTTGATTTAAACATGGAGCAGTAAAAGCAACGATGAAGAACTAATGAAGTTAAGATGTTGAAAACTTAGTAAAATGTTTAATATAATACCTACTACAATGATAAATATAACAAGTACAGTAATTTTACAATAATAAACAAAAAAAACAACAAAAAAGAAAAACTACACTGCACAGTACCTACCTAAAGTTTAACATACCTAAATTATTCTGAATCGAAATCTCTACCGCACTCTGCTCGCAGAGCAGATAGAGCTAGTTTTTTAAATTTGGGGAGACTACTGACAAAAATGTCCAAGGTTTCATAGTGGTTAACCAGTAAATCATTGAAAAGGCGACACATTCTGACGACGGGGTTGTGGAACGAGGTGTTATTAGTCCTGTAGGGCGAAAGTATTGAGAAAAGGAGACCTGGATCTTGGCTTAATGCTAATATTGAGTAATGAAAGAAGGTTTGGGGAATCTATAAAAGAGTGTACGATTTTATACAAATGTATGAGGTCATGTAGCTTACGCCGATGCTCCAAGGAGAGTAAGTGAAATTTACTCAACCTATCAGTATAACTAGAGAATTTCCTACCAAAGCCGCATTTGTAACACAGGATTTTAACAAATTTTTTTTGTACTCTTTCAATGCGACTTGAGTTGTTTTTGTAGTAAGGAGACCAGATTACATCGTTGTAATCCAAGACACTACGCACCAACGCATAGTATAGGTAAATAAGACTTTTAGGGTCTCTAAAATCTTTGGTTGATCTTGATATAAAACCAAGCAGCTTATTACTTTTGGAAGTTATGTGATCGTAATGGTAGTGGAATGTAAGTTTTTCATCGAAGAAGACACCAAGATCCCTTACAACTGACTTTCTTTCTAAAGTATGACCTTTCAGCCTGTAATCATAAAATTGTTTTTGTTTTTTAGTTGTAAAGGAAATGACAAAACATTTATTGACATTCAGAAACATACTGTTCCTATCGCACCATTGGTCAATAACATTGAGATCGGATTGAAGCATCAAGGATTCACTAAGGCTGCCAATGGTATTATATACCTTAAGATCGTCTGCATACAATAAACAGGGGTAAGTCAATTTATCGACAAGATCATTAATAAATACGCAGAAAAAAAGAGGATCCAGATGGGATCCTTGGGGCACTCCAGATGTAACGGAAGTCGGGGACGAAATAAAGCCCTTAACA
This sequence comes from Eupithecia subfuscata, assembly GCA_963564075.1. NCBI lineage: Eukaryota > Metazoa > Arthropoda > Insecta > Lepidoptera > Geometridae > Eupithecia > Eupithecia subfuscata. The sequence continues at coordinate 19,231,135 of OY751095.1, forward strand.
GTTACCAACTGACTCCTTCTGCGTAGGTATGACTCAATCCAGCGAAGGAGATTGCCGTGTATCCCATAATAAGACGAAAGCTTGGAACAGAGTATTGTGTGATTAACCTTGTCGAAGGCTTTGGAGAAATCGGTGTGGATACGATCAACCTGTTTACTAATTGCAAAAGCGCTACAAAGGTAGTTTTTGTATTCGAGTAGATTAGAAGTGGTAGAGCGATTTCGGATAAAGCCATGTTGTCTGGGCGACAAGAAGGGTTGCAAATGGTGATATAAGGTGTCATAAACCAAAGATTCAAATAGTTTGGCAAAACAAGACAACATGCTAATTGGCCGATAATTTTCACAGCGAGATTTGTCACCTGACTTAAAAATTGGTATGATATGAGCAGTTTTCCACACAGCCGGGAAAGTGCCTGTTCGGAGCGAAGCATTAAATATGAGACATAGAGCACAGTGGCTTTCCACATTTTTTAATAAAAACAGGAGGAATACCGTCCGGCCCGGCGCCCTTACCAGGTTGAAGGCAAGCTATCTTCCTCATTATTTCATCTTTGGTGATATCAAGATTATGCAAGATGGCCTGATTATGTGTTGATGGAAAGATACTGTCTGACTGATTAAGACTAGCTGGATTATCGTATACAGAGTTGAAGTAGTTCGAAAAGAGTTCGCATACACCTTTACTGTCCGAAGAAATGAGATTCCCATATGTCATGGTTTGGGGGAGTGCATTAGAGTTCTTTTTGCTATTCATAAAACGCCAAAAACTTTTAATATCGGTACCCAGCGAAGACTCTACCGAGGAAACAAAATTAATGTAATCTTCGTTGATCAGCTTCTTGCATATTCTACGAAACATAGCAAAGGTATCGTAGTCACGTGGGTTGCCGAATATTTTATAGCGACGATGAATATTTAATTTGTCCTTAAGACAACGTTTAAGAGCAGGTGAAAACCAAGCAGGGTAAATCTGTGAGTCATCCTTGCATAGTGGAGTATGTTTAGCAATAATCTCCTCTAGTTGCAGGTAGAAAGTAGAGACCACGGAAATGGAAGCTTTAATTCCGTGGTAGAGACCATTTCATCGGGTTCCAATGACGACAGAATATTCCGCCAGTCGATCGAACTTAAATCGGAATTAATATCTGAAAAATTAGCCTTAAAAAGTTCAAACGTTTGTGTTTTTTGCCCTTGAAAGTTTTAATATCCTTCAGGTCAACGTCAGCAACTAGGGCTGGGTGATACCTGTCCTTTTTGCTCATAGGGTCAGCGCCATACACCTTAATAGAGGAGACGGTAGAAAGGATAAGGTCTAGCAAACGGTCCATGAAATTTGGAATGTTATTGTACTGAAAAAGATTACATAAAGTCAAGGTGTCATTAAGAAGATCAGATTTATGACTGTGAGGGTTAGAGGGAATCATGAAATCATAATTGGGCGACTTTACCCACTGAATTTCTGGAATGTTAAAGTCTCCTAGGCAAATAAATTCATCGTTTTCAGAGGCATTCGTTATGATATTCTGGCAATTCAGGTAAAAATTTTCAAGACTCTCCCTAGACAAATCGGGAGGAAGATAGCACAGACAAATATTAATAGTCTTAGAATAAGAGAAACTAGGCAAAATACTGATCCAAAGATCCTCAACAGAGGTATGCCATGAAGCTTGACGAACGAAATTTATGCACTTTTTAAGAGCGATAATAATACCTCCGCCCGTAGATTTACTACTACAAGATTTGGAACGATCCCTTCTAATAACATTATAGCGTGTGTCAAAAAGTTCGCCATCAAAAAAACCATCGACAAGATTGGTTTCCGTGATACAAATCATATCATAGTCACTAGTTAGAATATTCTGAAAAAAATCTTTAGTCTTTGTTCTCAGTCGATTTACATTTTGGTAGAAAATTATCATTTTTTATAAATAAATAAATCTAGATTTGCTAATTGTAAAAAAAAAGGAATGATTATAGAACCTGATTCAAAACTTAAAATAGTATACAAATTTATTAACCTACAGAAAAATGTGTTAAAAGCTTGCAAAAATAAATTTAAATAAAATGAAATAACAATTAGCACAAGCAAGAATGTTTAACAAACAGCAACGGCATAAATCAATTACAAGAGTTTATTCACGCAGTCCATGCTTTTGAGATGAATACTGTTAGAGCGGTCGTCTTTCCTAACATAGACGCGCCCATATTTCACCCACACGTACTTGTATTTTTTAACTTTAGCTGCGTGTCTTGCTGCCGCGTGTAGAGCTTTACATTCGGGAGTAAGGTGTTCGCTAACGTAGATCCTACGCCTTTCGAGTGGTAGTTCCAGGTGCGTGGTGTTTAAGGCATTCTCTCGGTTAGAACGGTTGTAGCGACTGCAGGCTGAAAGTACTTCATCTCTAAGGCGAGAATTCGAAAGAGTTACAAGTATATTCCGAGGACGATCTGAGGTAGTTGTGGGTCGTTGACTGTTTTTGCGTTAACGAAACGAAACCGTTTTCTATAAACGGTCAACCGGTTAAAAAACCGGTTGACGTTTTTAACAGGTTTGTCGAAACGTTAACTGTATTGCACGAGTAGTGTTGACGCGTTAACGTCTAAAACGGTCAACTTGTGGCAAAACCTGTTGACGTTTTTAACTGGTTTGTCGAAACGTAAACTGTAGTGCCTTGTCATTCCGGCATTTTGCAAATTGTTTTTTACTTTTTTTACATTTGAACTACTTAGTATTATTTATTTACAATAAAACACTGTCCTTATTTGCCATAAATATCCTAAATTATCACTAACTTTCACTACCTATACATAATAAAATAATTATTAAACTTGCGCACAAAAAAAGCGTTGACCTCAACGTGTCACATAAACAAACTAATGAAACGAATGAAAATAATTTCCCTGTTTTTCTTGGTCAGTCAGAAGGCCGGCGCGCAGCGCACGGAGCGCTTTGCCCCCGGAATGAACAAACATACATTCATCTCTCTCACTCTCCAACAATCTTAAGCTGTCGACTACTGCGGCGTCTCGCTCGCTCGTGTACAACGTGTTTTACTTTTACCTAGCGGTTCGAAGCTCGTTCGTTCATTTTCGGATGGTGTTTGTTCGTAAGGTGTTTTTAAAGTTCAATCTTCCATGTAACTTGTCCGTCAACGAACGAGATAGTATGTCAACGTCATAGTATGTCGTTGAATGAAATAATAAGTTGATTGAATCAACTTGTTTCGCGGAAAAGAGAAGACGGTTGATTCGTTTTGTCCGTCAACGAACGAGAATGTGTCAACGTCATAGTATGTCGTTCGTTGAATGAAATAATAAGTTGATTGAATCAACCTGTTTCGCGGAAAAGAGAAAACGGTTGATTCGTTAAATGTAGAAAAGCTGTTTTTTATAACAGTTCGTTGATTCAACGCTCACTCCTAATCTGAGGAAGCATTTGACTTGGCAACTCTACGGCAGGCGACTACTTTGTGTTCATCCACATTCAATTGTAAACTCTTGCAAAGGTTTTGGAACAAAATCAGCGGGTTTTCACCGCGACATTCCGGCACAGCCTGGAGCTCAAGATTCTGGCTTCTCGACATTCTATCAAACGACGACAGGCGACTGCTCAATAGATTCAGTTCCTTTTGAATACGAAGATTTTCATTTACCAGATCGTTGATGATTAGAGATTTTTTTTCTATGTCACATCTCAAAGAAGCTTGTTCTTCACATATAAATGTGGTCGTTGTGGTAAATTCATCTTTCAGAGCGTTTATGGTGGAGTCCATCTCAGCACGTACTAGATTTTTGACATCGTATTTAAGAGCCTCCTTAAAGTTAATCATGAAAGTCGACAAGGATAACTCAAGTTTTTGATCGAGTAGAGCGCTTATTTTTTCCATTGTTACGCTATTATCTACATCAGGTTGCAATGGAGAACGTAAAGTGTCGTAGGACATGTTCATGGACTCTTCGCAGAACGCTGCTTGAGTCGAGCTACCGGCTGAGTTCTGGGTAGATCTTATACGCCTGGTTACGTTAGACGTACATGCAGGGCAGTTCCAACTAGCTTTTATTTCATTAGACATGCCGGCGAATTGCTCTGACTTAAATCCAAGGCACTCTGCGTGTGAGTAAGAGCCACATTGGACGCATTTGAGAAAGCGATCACAACTCTGCAGGGCACGGCTACAGCTTGAGCAGTCCATTGCTTAGCTGAAGTGTTGGGACTAAGAAAAACTGATTGTTACAAACTCTTGCTCGGCCAAAAATAGAAAAATGCTTTCGCCTACAGGATGCGAACTTCCAATCCAAGGGGTGAAGAGTAGCCAAAACTGGTATCGAACCAAAAAGTAATTTGTTTTTTGGAGAATCGAACCCGCGGTCACTTAATGTTCACCGTGTTAAGTCTGCGCTTACGCCGCGGGCCCAATGGTGCTATGACGAGGCGGCCGAATTAGTGGTTCAAATAGAACAATTCTTTTTCGAAAAAAATGAAGATCGCTGGTAGATTGTGCAGATCAAGTGCACTATTTTTGACTGACCTCCGTTTTTCAATACTCCATCCGAAGTTCCCAGAAATGTAACACAGTTTTGGCACTTTTTTCACAATTTAACGCGAAGTTTCATACTCGTTTGATCTGTGATTTGAATAAGTTTGCGTTTATGCTTCGGTTATTGTCCTTTGAAATTGGATTTATGCACTTTAACTATTTTTAAGAGCCGTTAAAACAGAGAGCACTTGTACGCTATACTGCTCGCGTGAGAGCGGGGGGGGGAGGTTTCATTCCTTCTAACTAAATATTTAACCTAAATGAAAAAGCGATAGTAGTGATATTTAAACAATCAGTCTATTTATTTCAACTTTAAAAATTACTTTGGTATTTTTTACGAAAGAGTTAGGAATCATCAGTTGCCTTGCCTTAGTGGGGCAGAGAGAGTTTGCTTTCCATTTGACACAAGTAGGTACCCTTATTTCCATTTAACGCCCTGCCCTCTAACGAAATAATTGGAACTAGGTACCTACTTTTCTTTAAATCGAAAATAGAAAATTGAGTAAAATATATGTAGGTGACCCTACCATTTTATGTATTTATATTTATGTATAAAATATCACTCCACACTACACCTACACATCATATTTATTTACGTTTATAATAACACAAACATTCATCACTCACCTCCATACATACATACACAAATTCATCACACTATACAATTAAATATGACACAAACCAAGCCGCGCGATACCAGTAGCACGCGAGATTTGCTGATCCAAGGAATTCCTTAGCTTGCGTTCGGCAAATCTCGGCAACGCTCGGCATAGCCGCCCACGCGCAGTGGTTCGGCGATCGCCGCCCCGACAGTCGCTTACCCTACACCACGCGAAGCGCACGCCGCTCGATCCGGCAAAATCCTTTGTCCTCGGCATCGTAATAATATAAACTGTTTTATCCGTGTTTCGTGTTGTAAAATATCTGTGTTCTTATTCTATCTGTGCTTGACTTTCTACGTGTTTCTTCCTCCTTCTGTACTTTCTCTGTGAAGCTTTTAATATACTGTCTTGTGCCCCTATCTGTGTTTATCTTCCGATCACCGGCCCAACCGAGCTTCTAAACTGGTGACCCCGCGCAGAACATCAAGGAGACACATAGTCAATGTCGCAGCTAGCGGAACAACCCGAATCTAACAAGGATTCGAGCGGATCGGATACGGCAGATTCACAAGCGGGCGTGAACACGCGCGAGCGCCGCAAACGACACAACAAAATGGCCACCCCCGTAAAACCGGACACGACGCCGACGCCGCAGCCAATGCACATCCGGATACCACCGTTTTGGCCTGAAAAACCGGCGATATGGTTTGCACAAGTGGAGGGCCAGTTTGCGATAATGCGAGTGACAGACGAGACGGCCAAATTTTACCACATTTCGGCCAACCTCGATCGCCAGTACGCCGCCGAGGTGGAGGACATTCTCACCGGTCCCCCCGACTACCAAAGGCTCAAGGACGAGCTCATAAAGCGACTGTCGGCGACTCGTGAGAACCAGGTGAAGCAGCTACTTTCACTCGAACAGCTGGGCAACCGCAAGCCGTCGCAGTTCCTGCGACATCTACAGCGACTGGCCGGACCGAACATACCTGAGGACTTCGTGAGGACCATCTGGTCCAGCCGACTACCTACTTCGATGCAGCCGATCGTCGCGTCGCAGTGTACGCTGCCCCTGGACTCACTCGCCGAGCTCGCTGACCGCGTCCACGACATCGCGGCGCCGACGCACCACGTAGCGGCGACCGCCGCACCATCATCATCATCATCATCAGCGGCACCGTCGCCTATTGACGAGTTGACGCGACAGGTAGCTGAGCTGACACGGCAGGTAAGCGCGTTAACTGCGCAGTCGCAGCATCGTTCCCGGTCGACCGAGCGACGAGGAAAAGGACAACGCAACCGTTCGTCGTCCCGCCGCTCGCAGTCCAGCTACCGGAAGTGGCCCTTGTGCTGGTTTCACTCAAAGCACGGGGCCGAGGCGCGCAGGTGCATCAAGCCCTGCGACTTCAAGGCGGGAAACGCGACGGGCAGTCAGTGATGGCGACCAAGGACTGCCGCAGCGCCAGCACAGGTCGTCTCTTCATCACGGACCGTGGAACCCTTACACAGTTTTTAATAGACACTGGAAGTGACATTTGTGTGTACCCGATTTCCGCGATTCGTGAACGCCGGTGTAAAACCTCGTATCAGCTCAGTGCTGCCAATGGCTCGGCTATCGATACTTACGGCTACATTCAACTCAATTTGAATTTAGGTCTCCGCCGCAATTTTCCTTGGCGCTTCGTTGTCGCTGACGTCACGAAAGCGATCATAGGCGTGGATTTTTTGTCGCACTATCGCCTCATCGTCGATGTCAGCCAACAAAAGCTTGTCGATAGCCTTACCAATGTTAGCACTGTAGCTTCTTTAGATTTAAGTAACTCACTTGTGTCTAGTGTAAAGGTAGCGACTGGTGGGGACGGTAAGTACCACAAAATTTTAGCCGAATACCCGGAGATAACACGCCCTGCTGGTACTCCTGGTATCGTTAAGCACAAAATTACACACCACATTCGCACTACACCTGGTCCACCTGTGTCATGTTCCCCACGTCGTCTCGCCCCCGACAAATTGAAGATAGCGAAGCAGGAGTTTGATGCCATGTTAGCGAACGGAACCGCACGTCCGTCCGACAGTCCGTGGGCATCACCCTTGCACCTCGTTAGTAAAAAAGATAACGGGTGGCGCCCCTGTGGCGATTATAGGTTACTAAACGCGCGAACTATTCCCGACCAGTACCCAATCCGTCACATACACGATTTCTCACATAGTCTGTCTGGTTGTAAATTTTTTTCAGTCATTGATTTAGTTAAGGCCTACAACCAGCTGCCGGTGGAGGAAGCAGACATTCCGAAGAACGCCATATCGACGCCCTTCGGATTATACGAGTTTCCTTATATGACTTTCGGACTTCGAAATGCCGCCCAGACCTTCCAGAGGTTCGTGGACGAGTTGACCCGGGGACTCGACTTCTGTTACCCTTACCTCGACGATTTTTTAGTGTACAGCAAATCGTCAGACGAACACGAAGACCACTTGCGACAGCTCTTCGAACGCATGCGTAAGTACGGCGTGCTGGTCAACTCGGCCAAATGTGTCTTCGGTGTCTCGGAGGTAACGTTCCTCGGGTACCACATCTCTGAGAAGGGCACCAAACCACTGGAAAGCAAGGTAGAAGCCATCTCGCATTTCCCACCTCCAAAAACCGTCAGAGAGCTCCGACGATTTTTAGGGATGGTGAATTTTTACCGCAGATTTTTGCCCAACGCTGCGCAAATCCAAGCGCCGCTCAATGCCTTGCTGACCGGATCGGTCAAAGCTTCCCATCCAGTAGCCATAGAAGGGGATGCACTGCGCGCATTCGAGGCGTGCAAGAAGAGCCTTTGCAATGCAGCTCTATTAGCTCATCCCGACTCACAGGCCAAGTTAGGACTTGTCACTGATGCTTCCGACACAGCTTTAGGTGGAGTCCTACAGCAGCTGAAGGATGGACACTGGCAGCCGCTAGCATTTTTCTCTCGTAAGTTGAGCCCATCGCAGACCAAGTACTCTCCGTACGATCGCGAGCTCCTTGCCATTTACGAGAGTATAAAATACTTCCGGCACATGCTTGAGGCCACACACTTCACCGTCTATACTGACCACAGGCCTATTTGTTACGCTTTCCATCAGCGGAAAAGTAACTGTTCGCCGCGTCAGTATAGACACCTTGACTTCATCTCGCAGTTCACTACCGACATCGTACACATCGCCGGCAAAGACAACCTGGTTGCCGATACTCTGTCGCGTGTCGAAGAACTGCAGATGCCAGTCGACCTTGAAGTGATGGCTGAGCTCCAAGCCACTGATCCAGATCTAGCAGAACACCTCAATGGCGACACATCACTTCGCCTAACTAAGACGAACATTCCTGGGAGCCGTGCCGTTTTGTACTGCGACGTCAGTACACCGACACCCAGACCTTTCGTCCCACAGCAACTGCGTCAGCAGGTATTCGACTGTCTTCACTCACTCAGTCACCCTGGCGCCAACGCTTCAGCCAAGCTCGTCGCTCAACGCTTCGTTTGGCCGCTGATGCGGAAAAACTGCCGTACATGGGCTAAGGCATGTCTGACCTGCCAGCGCTCGAAGGTAACCAGACACGTCGCCTCACCTTTAGGTAAGCACGATTTACCTTCAGCGCGTTTCAGACATGTCCATTTAGACCTAATCGGCCCTCTTCCGCCTGCTGGTGATTATCGGTATTGCCTCACCGCCGTCGATCGCTTCACGCGATGGCCGGAAGTTGTGCCTATTACCGACATCACCGCCGAAACAGTGGCCAAAGCGTTCGTTTCCTGCTGGGTGTCCCGATACGGTTGTCCTACGGAGATCGTAACCGATCAAGGTAGACAATTCCAGTCGGCACTGTTTCAACAGCTATCAAAGTCCATCGGTTTCGATCACCGTCGGACGACAGCTTACCACCCTCAGTGCAACGGCTTGGTGGAGCGATTTCATCGTCAGTTGAAGGCAGCGATCACCTGTCACGCTGACGCAAACTGGACCGAGTCTCTTCCACTCGTTCTCCTTGGCATCAGGAGCGCCTTCAAAGAAGACCTCCAGACAACTTCGGCTGAGCTGATGTACGGTGAGCCGCTCCGTCTCCCTGGCGAATTTTTCGGCCACGACGTAGCTCACTACACCACCGACATTACCGACTTCTCAGCCCGCATGAAGTCTTTTGCCGAGAAGGTGCGTCCAGTTCCACCTCAGCACCATTCCAACACTCGCAGAGCCTTCGTATTTAAGGAGCTTGCCACCTGTAGTCACGTATTCCTCCGGGAAGAAGTGCTACGTGGCTCATTACAGCCCGCCTACAGAGGTCCGTATGAAGTGTTCAAGAGACGTGCTAAGACTTTCACTATACGCGTAGCGAGCAAAGACGTGACGGTAAGCATAGACCGCCTTAAGCCAGCCTATATACTGTCCGCCGATTCGGCCGCACCGCCATGGGATACCTTGCCCTCTACTCCAGACCTACCACAACCACCGCCCGGGGACCCACCTGTTAGAACAACACGTTCAGGCCGACGTGTGCATTTTCCTGACTTCTATCGACCTTAGTCAGTCTCTGGGAAGGGAGTGATGTAGGTGACCCTACCATTTTATGTATTTATATTTATGTATAAAATATCACTCCACACTACACCTACACATCATATTTATTTACGTTTATAATAACACAAACATTCATCACTCACCTCCATACATACATACACAAATTCATCACACTATACAATTAAATATGACACAAACCAAGCCGCGCGATACCAGTAGCACGCGAGATTTGCTGATCCAAGGAATTCCTTAGCTTGCGTTCGGCAAATCTCGGCAACGCTCGGCATAGCCGCCCACGCGCAGTGGTTCGGCGATCGCCGCCCCGACAGTCGCTTACCCTACACCACGCGAAGCGCACGCCGCTCGATCCGGCAAAATCCTTTGTCCTCGGCATCGTAATAATATAAACTGTTTTATCCGTGTTTCGTGTTGTAAAATATCTGTGTTCTTATTCTATCTGTGCTTGACTTTCTACGTGTTTCTTCCTCCTTCTGTACTTTCTCTGTGAAGCTTTTAATATACTGTCTTGTGCCCCTATCTGTGTTTATCTTCCGATCACCGGCCCAACCGAGCTTCTAAAATATAAAAAAAACCACTGACTGCTTACGAAATGTACACACCACCTATAAATATGAAAATAAACACAAGTAACTGAGGAGAGAAAAACCGAACTTGCGGTATTGAGTTTAAATATTAAGATTTCCCGCCATTATCGGTATTCTTTAAGTTGGCTAAATTGTTAAATCATCTAAAACAAATCAACCAATCACCTTGCTGTTGGAATGAGACAAACAGTGTAGCTTACAATTTCGATTTACTTCCGCTTGTCACTGACACTTCTCATTCAGGCGCCATTATAGTAGTGCGCGGGATTTGACAGGTGAGACCATTTTATTTGTTTTTGGATTGTTTTTTAATTAACTTTATTCTAATTATTGATTTTTGTAATTATTTTACGTTTATATTTACGATTTCAAAGTAATTTTCGATCTAACTACTATATTTCTCTAGTTTTTTGAACTGGTTAACTACAGGGCATGATTTTTCTCGATGTTCCTATGATTGACCATTTGGTCAACGGCTGGGGCCGATGGTTATTATTTTGTCTTTCACAGCTTTGGTACGTTAATTGACACAGCTTGAGTATTTAAGGTTTGAATCGCGTTGGTTCCATTCGTTGACCAGTGGTTTGACATTGGGACTTCGTAAAAAATATAAATTGTTCCTATGTATGACCAGCTTTTAAAAATAAGTTTTTGGTTCGTTTTAGATTAAATATGACACCAAAAAAGAAATTCTTTCAGTATAGTGAGGACGATGTTTATAAAGCAATCGAAGAAATGAATTCAGGAAATAAAATTAGAGAAACATGCCGTAAATATAATATTCCCCATTCAACAAATTATCAATAAATTAAAAAGGAGAAACCCAATACAAAGAAAATATATATAATAAAATACAATAAATATAATGTTTGTGATTGTTTAAGTGATAATAAGAAAATGTAGGATACTTACCTGTTTAGTATTAATTTAATTGTTCCTAATTTAATAACACTGAAAATGCTAATTTGATTGATCTCAATGAGTCTTAAGAATAAAGTTGATTTTATGAAATAAGCCGTTTTCTTTTTAGTTTTTGTTCTGTATTTATCGAGGTAATTATTCCATTAATTTATCCTGTTTTTAATGATATAACGCTCAAGGGTAGGCATCTAAGACTACTTTTGGAAAATGGTCAACTTTTGGTACAAAACTTGTCAACTACTGGGGCTAATAGGGTCGTCTATAAACGTCGAAATAGGGTACATACATTCCAGTTTTTGGACTTAAATATGTAATAAAAATAAGAAACAAAAGGAATTCAGCGTTCTTATTTTCTAATATTAACGTTAATAAAACAAAGCTTAATATAAATTTTTAACCATAAGCAAATCTCGCACCTAACCTAAATAACAAAATGTTAAAGTGAAAATTTGTCCTTAGCTGGTTCTAGACCGGTACATCCATCCATTTTAATTCCAAGCGCAAATCATTTTTTTTTGCATGAATAGTTAAATAACTTGGCTATGTAATAAATTTAAATAGTAGTATTTTCATAAAGCTGAATGTTGTTATGATTTTGTTATTACAGAACTTACGACAATTTTAATCTTTAAATGACGATTCCCAAAAACCTTAAATTTTTCAATACTCTATATTTTGTGAAGGTGCGACATAGAGGTTATTGCTCACTCCATAAGGCTTGCGATGCTATCATAAGACAGAAATTGGCAAAATTGTGTCCAACCAGATGCAGAAGCCATTTGACAAGAAGTTGAAGTTGAAAAAAAATCAGTGCTAGCCACAGATTAAGCTTCTCTTTCTATGGTGCTAGCTCGTGCGTCATCAAACAAACTAGGTAGGTACCTACCTACCTTACCTTACCTACCTATTGCGGTAGTTCTTGGAGGAAACCGCGCGTGCTGGTCGCTTAATCGGTCAGTATCACAATCACTATCACCCGACGCAGTATTTACGAAGTGATTGAAGTGGAAAGTTCAGTGTTGTGAGAGAGAAACTGAGAAACATGGATGTTTCTTTTGACGAGTGTACGGATCCCGAGGGGACTCTGGCCCTGGAACCGGCGGTGATGCAGGAAGAAAAACATTACTTCTGGTTCTCTAGAGTATTCAACTGCATGTCTTCAGTGCTGAGCATCTTGGGCAAGCAGGGTTGGCTTGATGATTCTGAAGGTTAGTCACACAATACTGATAACCATTAAAAAAGTAATTAAACTGGCTTAGAAATCTGACTATAAACTTTAGCATTTAAGACTGGTGTACTTAATGCGTAGAGGGACTAAGTTGCGTTATGATTAAATCTCATATTATGTTAGCTTTATGTCTATAACGGCCTTAGTTTAAATAAGCAGACTGCTTACTTCGTTTAAAGACTAATCTTTATTAGACCTTCCTATTCATCAGCCTAAATCGCATTTTGCCATAAATGACCATTCTAAGATGGTGTATCTAACATACAAACTTAATGTAATCTAACGTACCTACTTGCAGGTACTGGCACTTAAAACTGGAGTGTTCTAATTATAAATAAACACAACAAGGTGTCACCTATTATTACCACATCAATTATATTCACAGATTGTTAAGTACCTATATCATATAACGGTTTGTGTTTGCTGCCGAAAGAAATGAATTGAAATGAGGTACTTAGTGGATTTTGTAAAAAATAAAAAGGCAAAAATTTGTTAAGAAGGGGCTATGCTCATACAAGAAACAAAACAAATACTGATGGTTCATCACTATGGAGATGCTCGAACTGGAAGGTTTATAGTGCTTCCGTAAAGCCGAGTTCAGATAACGCAGGGGTTGGTCAACATATCTGTTTGCCTAAAAAACAAAATCTCCATAATTATGGATAAAGCGAAGCATGGCTTTGCGGAAAATTAGACTAAAACAATTCGTCTGAAACAATTCGACTAATTCTATTCCTGATTACTGGCAGATAAGATAGACACTCAATATTTTGGCAATAGTACTTTCAAAACTGTACCGATATTTTATGAACTTTACACAATTAATGTGAATATAAATACAGAAAACAGCGACACGGTGAATATTGTACTGGTTAAATGCTGCCTGTTACCTAATAAAACGCAAGACACCTACTTAGGACTTTTTGAATTGATAAAAAGCAGCATTGGGATCAGCCTACGAAGGTTTAAATGTGATTATGAATATCACAAATTCAAGCACTGAAGGCTGTATTTCCAGGAATAATAATAAGTGGGTGCTATTATCATTATTCGAAAGCGGTTTTCAGGAAAGCTGAAAAACTGGGCATGTTAAGTACGAATGTGGGGTATAGAAAAACTGTTCTCTGTGCATATCTACCATTACTACCAACTAATTATATTACTGAAGTTTGGCCAGAAATCAAAGTATTAGAAGATGCCGGAATTGCCGAGTGTAATGCTAAATTCAATAACTACATGGAGAGGCAGTGGGTGAGCAAATTACATGATTTGATAATTTGTGCCAATGAAATTCATCGCATAAACAATTGTTTAGAAGGATGGCATAGACGTCTGTATGCTCGGATGGGATGTAAACCTTGTAAACATTTATCAATTTTATGTTAAAATTAAAAAAAAGAGTCACGGTAGCAAAACCTAAAAATGAAACAAAGTTTATTTGAAGGGAACACAAGAAGGAGAATTGATATTGTTTGGAACTTGAAAAACTGCAAAATAATGAAGTCAGTGCATTATACTTCTTAAAAACTATGCACAAAATTAAAAAGGATCTACTTAACATACACACACTGTGAATAGCTTAAATTCATAATAAATGTATGACTCTGGGACTTATAAAATACCATGAAACAGGCAATTTTTGGTTTAACATTTGATGTTTAAGTTTCGTTTTAAATTATAAGCAATATTTTACAAAAAAAACATGGTTTTACTGCCACGATATCCATTATCGCTAGGTAAGCTAACGCTTAGCGTCTAATTCTTTTCATCTGAAGTTATCCTTAAAATTAACTTCAACTTTTTTTTGACGACTTTTGCTAAAAAGCCAAGTAGGTACTACGAGTACTTATACCTACTTGATTTTTGTAGCTATTATAGTGTGTGGTGCTATGCCGCAGAGCCACCACTTCAGAATCTGATCATTTATATTTTAAAATAATGTACGTCAAACGTACATTACGTACATATGCCGCTTATTGCTGTACGTGCATCACGTAATGATAAAATAGACTTTCCATTTTTAATTGATTGTGGCGTTGCTGCGTAGCATACTTTCCAGCAGAGCCACTAAGAATATGTATTCAGGTAAGATAATCGCAACTGTGTTTTGGTGAAAACTGTTGTACGTATAGTGTTCATTACGTAGGTGTTTTTACACACTTTATCCCATAAATCAGTTCCCGTGGGATAGAAATCACCTTTAAAAGATTCCATAGGAACAACGCGTGCGAAGCCGCAGGGCGCAGCTAGTCACAAATAATGTTAATGGTTATTTTATTTCTCCAAACTGTACCTACTGTATTTTGCTGACATATCAGGCGCTTTCTTAAAAAAAATTCGTATAGTTAAATAAATGAAACCGCTGTATAATAATGATATTTTTCAACACCTACGTAATGAACACTATACGTACAACAGTTTTCACCTTGACACGGTAGCATTTATCTTTCCTATACATATTCTTAGTGGTTCTGCTGAAAAGTATGCTACACAGCAACAACGCCACAATCAAAGTCTATTTTATCATTACGTGATGACGTACATTATTTTAAAATATAAATGACTAGACGATCGCCTCGCGGTTTCACCCGCGTAGTTTCCGTTCCCGAAGGAATTCCGGGATAAAATATAGCCTATGTCACTCCCTGAAAAGTAACCTGAAAAGTAAGATAAGGGTGAAAAATTATTTCACCCTTATTCCTAAGGGTGAAAGAATTTTTCAAATCGGTCCGGTAGTTTCGGAGCCTATTCTATACAAACAAACAAACAAACAATCAAATCTTTCCTCTTTATAATATTAGTATAGATATAGATATACACACATCAACATTGTCTAGGGATATTCCATTTTGAATTGATTTGCTTACAAAATATTTGGTTTTTAGAAAAAGTTTACATATGGAATTAAACCTCTTATGTTCCCTTTTCAAAATTTGGAAAAATTTAAAAATAGAACGCAAAAACAAAAGAAAGAATAGGGACTCCGATTTAAATTAAACAACGATAATTTTGCATTTTGTGCTATCTAAGTAATTTTTAATTTTAACGGATATTGTGATATTCGTAATGTCATGGAACGTCGACATAAGCAGAGAAGAAATGATAAGAGCAATAGGCATGTTACAAGCCGGTGCTATCCAACGCGCGGTTGCCAATATCCTAAACACCAATCAAAACATAATTTCTCGATTGTGGTCACGTTATCGTATTACTGGGGATGTAAGAGAGCGCCACACTGGAAAAAAACGAGTAACCACCCCTAGACAGGATCGTTTTCTCCAAAATTCCGCCAGGAGGGAACCCAATTCCACAGCAAAGCAGCTAGTGCAAAGCCTTAAGTCAGACCATCAGCTGTTGGTCAGCGACCAAACCGTCGGAAGAAGGCCACATGAAGTCGATCTTCATTCTCGTAGGCCACTTCGTGGGCCAGCTCTACGACGAGGCAATCGCGGAAGGCGATTTCTTTGGGCTCAAGAACATTTTTATGGAACAATGGCCAATGGACAATTGTTCTCTTTACTGATGAGTCTCGGTTTGGATTCCACCCCGATTCACGAAGAACAAGGTGTTTGGAGAGTTCCAGGCAGAGACAGTCGCCTCCAGCAGCCATTTATTTATTTTTTTATTTATTTATTGGCCAGGAATTTCAGCTGATGCATGATAATGCTTCTCCGCACACGGCGCGTTTCGTGTCAGCTGCCCTTCAGGAACATGATGTCGCGTTTTGGACTGGCCTGCACAGTCACCCGACTTAAACCCAATTGAACACGTTTGGGACATGTTGCAGCGAAGGGCTTTCAGCAATTCGCCGTCAAATTTGACCACAGAAGACCAATTTTTTTGCCATTTAAAAAGAACATGGGATCGCATACTCCAGCGAGACTTTGATATCCTAATTTTGAGTATGAATAAGCGGTGCAGATTTGTTATCAACGTCAGGGGAGGCAACACCGATTATTAAATTGTAAAAAGGTAATTTTATAAAGTCATGGTCATGTAAAAATAGTTTTAACACAATTTACTTACCGAACCTTGTAAATTTTCAGATTTTTCGAGATTTTGTTCCTACTTACTTAAATTTTTATTAATAAATAAAAACGGTAGTTTTATTATTATTATTATTAATAAACAATACAAAATAAAGATTCTTGCCATAGGTACCTAGTTCTCATAAGAAATTATTTTCAGTTTTTGTAAAAATCAACAAAATGTTGAATATCCCTAGACAAAGTTGATGTGTGTAGATCAGATTCTGAAGTGGTGGCTCTGCGACATAGCACCACACGTTAAACTATACATCTATTGACCTTTCTCTATTTTAACCTATATCGCAGTTTGTTTGACTTTTTGTAGCTGTTGAACTATAATTCAGTATGTCTATATAAATCTATTGAACTTTCTATCTTCTAACCTAAATCGCAGTCTTAAATTAATTTTGGTTGGGCTTTAGGTTGGACATGTTATGTTATTTAGTCGCAAACAAATACATTTGTGTCGCAGTATTTACAGTTAAAAAAGTATATAAAATAAAATAATATAATCACATACTTAAATCAAAATACAAAAACTTAAAATAAATGCGATGTCACCACAGAAATAAATTGGTACAATAAACATAGATAAATTAAATCAGAACATAGATTAAATACACACTTATGTAAAAATAAAAATAATTCAAAATATCTAACATTGATTTGGATTAAGTATAGGTTCTTTTATTGTTTGGGCTAGGTGTGTTTGATTTTTATTGTTAAAATAATCGTCAATAGAGTAGTAACACTTTTCTGAGTAAGAAATAAATAAATATATAAATAAATAAATAATGCTGGACAATTCACACAGCATTATCTAGCCCCAAGGTAAGCAAAGCTTGTGTTATGGGTACTAGATAACTGATATACATAATAATATACGAATACGTAGATAGATATTTTTTATTATACATAGAAAACGACCAGAACACCCTGAACATATATCTGCAGATCGTACAAATATATGTCCCGAGGCGGGAATCGAACCCGCAACCTCCTGTGTCGCAGGCGGACCTTCGCCCACCGCGCCACAGAGGTCGTCATGCTTCAAATGCTTTCCAAACTTAACAAAACAGTATATAGACATCCTATCGTTCTGTGTTGTTGTTTTGAAAATGCCATTCATACTTCAATTTGGTTACTGTTATCTAATAATTATACCGACAGAAGTACATATCCAGTCAAAAGTTAGAAGTTAGCGGTACTGCATTTGGTAGGAACATAAAACAGTACTAGCACACCAAAATAATTATTTCTAGCTGCTAGGAGAACAACATTTTTTGTTTCCATCAGTGTGTAGAGAAGTTTTAACGCGACCATAGATAAGTAGGTACTTAATATTTGGGTGAGGAATAGGTGGGGGTAGGCAGTATGGAAGGGGTAGATCTTTGGGCGGGAGGGGGTGGGGAGTGCTTTCAGCAGCTAGTTTCAGGCAGTCACAATCTGCAAGCTACAGTGAGTGGTCGCACCTGCCTGCTTGACCAAGTTTCGCGATATTACTTTGCCGAAAAACTCTTCAATATGTGGTTTTTTGAAAAATTAGCTCATTGTAAGTACCTACACCACATTTTAAATAATATTTCGAAATAATACCTCAGTAAAAGTGCATCAGTAAGTACTTACAAATACTTTGTAAAACTTTTCTAAAAGTGTTTATTATAAAAACTTTATCAATAATTCATAGAATTATCAACGATCATATTTTACCAAATAGCTAACTTGAAGCAGAAGATTAAAGTTCTCATTTATAGGAGTTTCGGCAGTACCAAAAGAAAACTCAGAAAATATGCTATCCTAAAATTTTGAAATTATGGTTAAGCACAGTTTTAGTCCCAGAATGCAAAAACTGAATACCATTTACAGCTGACACGTTTTTAGACTTTCATTTGAGTACCAAACCTTTATGGTCTTGCTCTGTCCATTTTTTTCCTTCTTAGATATCTCAGCAACTACCGAAGCTCATGTTTCTAGGTTTCATATTATTTCAATTATTTTTAAGCTCAAATGGGGTATTAAATGAAAGGTATTAAGGGAATGGGGTATTAAGTGAAAGGCTTGTACATTTCAAAATAGTTTTGTGTAATTTCGAGGTCTCATACAATTTGAAATATTTAATAAAAAGTTCATTGATTGACCATTTGCCCCTATCTCCACAGTTAACAGAGCAATACATCTAAAATTTGTGTACTATTTATAAATAATATTAGTCTATATTTAACAGAAAAATATAGCAGAGATTGTAAGTAGAACAGTTTTTGAAAAATTGTCAAACAGTGGTGATTTTTTTTAAAACGGTGACTTGTTAATCTTCTGTCTAATTTCAAAACAAAATAAAAATTAAAACAAAATAGAGGTTTCATACTTACTAAAAAGAGTTGAAAAATTTACCATCTCGGAAGTTTGTGGTGATCCATCTAAAATGTATGTATAGTGTAGTGTAGTGAGTACTCTAAATTCTACATCGAAGTTAGCTAGTGTAAAGATGCAAATCAAATCTTAAATTTTAAATTGGAAGCAATTCCAATAACTAAATATATAAATAACTAATCTGTGGCAGTTTAAGTATTTTTTGAATGATTCGTTCCGAAATCGGAAGAGGCTGACATTATTATGGCAGACTCGGAGTAAGTAAGTAATAAAATGATGTCGTTTGACCTATAATAAAATTACCATCGAAATTGCTGATATTTCACAAAATTTATGAAATAACACATAAGAAATGGATTTTCATACAGGTTTTCCTCCCGCTCGGTGCGGTACTAACGATCTGTGGAGCGATAGAAATGGAATCCCATACAGTTTTCTATCCCGCATTTTAGTACGACAGTATAACGTACTTTCTCACTCACATTTGGAAAAGGAATGAGCCACTTCACGAGAAGGTGTAGTATAAAGTACGATTCTATTATTTAACAGTTCTCAACAGGTGTCTGTTGTATGTGAATAGCTGGCATTCGCAATGGATATGAGAACCGCGAGGTTTTCAGTTTCTGTGCATTATCTTTTGACGTGAATTCGATAAACGTCTTATCGGTCCGGCAAGGGGTCACATGTCAAAAATGAAATTAAGACAAAACTTATGTACTTTGGAAATTTTATGGCACGGAAGTTATGTGAGTTACGAAAATAGTGCTAGCATCGCCGTATAAAACATTTCAGTGACAAATGTACTAGATCGCTGACCATGCGCGGAACGCATTAGGAACCGATATTCTATGTAGCGTGTCAGCTAACAGGCCTGATAACTCGTGTCATAGTTGTCAGATTCAAATAATTCTAGTGTGTTAGCTAATACAGTTTAAATTATTAATCACTTAGAAGTCTTTGAAAATTGACGTTTGCATAGTTGTGAAAATTTGTAGTTTTGGGAAAATGGCTCGCACAATATCAAGAAACAAATCAAGAAAATAATTGGGAGTTGTTTTCGACCAGGGACCCATTCCAGGGTAGAGCAAAATCGTGCCTATTATTTAAAGAAGAAAGGAAGTTTCGAATAACACCACGAGAAATTTAGTTGGACCACTTGATGGAAATACGGATTAAAATTTTTGGCGATTTAACTCCGGCCCAAGGTGGGACCTAATTTGAAGACCCCGTAGGGTCCGAACCTAGATGAGTAGATGTGGATGATTCTGAATTCAGAAAATGTCCACTGACCTGAGGCGCACGGTTCACGAAATAAATAAATAATAATGCTGAACAATTCACAAAGCATTATCTAGCCCCAAGGTAAGCAGAGCTTGTGTTATGGGTACTAGATAACTGATATACATAATAATATACGAGTACATAGAAAGATATTTTTTATTATACATAGAAAACGACCAGAACACCCTGAACAAATATCTGCAGATCGTACAAATATTTGTCCCGAGGCGGGAATCGAACCCGCAACCTCCTGCGTCGCAGGCGGACCTTCGCCCACCGCGCCACAGAGGTCGTCATATATCGTCGTCATATGTCGTCAAATATAGGGGCATCAATGGGAGCGTCGTTGTTGGATTTACGCGTTATAAGCGAGTTGTGTCCGTATGGTGTGGCGGATGGGCACTTTAAAAGACATTTCTAGACAATGAGTTTGCCAAACTCCATCGCAGAAGAACTCGCTGTGTATTCGGAATTATTAGTTGCTAGACAGGAACTAGGTCCAAGAGGAAATTGAACTGAATCGATTCTCCGAGATAGATCTTGGAGTTTCTTTTCGTCGGTAAAAAGATGTTATCATATAATTTGATGCTATTTCTACCATCTACCTAATCTTCAATTTTTTGGGATTTCTGTAACGCCATCTAGTGACGTTAATGTAAAACTAACATTAATAACAGGTGCTCAATCAATCCCTGTACCTAGTAGAAGGGCCGATTCCACTCGTACATAAAATTAAAGTTCAGAGAAAATCGATTGACACTTAATTTCTTATTTGATAATACTTAATTCACAGTTTAAAATTTGACTAGTCTAAGTGCTTATACAATACAATACAAAATGCTTTATTGTACACCATAAAAATAACATTACAAGGAGACATTACATAAGACAAGTACAATGGGCGGCCTTATCGCTTAGAAGCGATCTCTTCCAGGCAACCTTTGGATGGAAAGAATTATTTGAATTTTATAAAGGCAGGGGGTGTACCAAAGACTGTAAAATAGATATATACATACCATTTTGAATACAAAATAGCAACAATATACAAAATAGCTTATTTTGTAAGCCTAAAGAAATAAGTTATTGACTTCAGACTTCTACGAATCTCAAAGTGAGCAATTTGATGGGGAAAGCGTACACAGGTTTTTAAAAATGTTGAATGAAACAGTAGCATAGAAATACTCGAGCGCGTCAGATATTCAGCATATAGTGTATATGCACCACGTTTGTTTACTATCGGACGCATGTTAATCTGCCGTTTTGCATGGTGGCGATGGCAGCATGGAAGGTTGGAAATGGTAAAAAAAAATTCGTGCGCGTTTGATATTCAGATGGGATGCTAAGCGAATCCGAAAGAAGCTCCCATTCAAAAAACGGACTATTCCGACGGCTCGCAAGCAGTCGGCGCCTTCATAAAAGTCAACTTGAAATACACGAGCGTGTCAGAATTTCATACAGATGGCCCCTTAATCTAAAGAATGTCTTCAGATATGTATGTTCTTAATCTGATGATTTAATTTTTTATACAGGTTGTGGTTTCCGTCTTTGCCGACTGATTAAAAAACAAAATATTAAAATATTGAAGATCCTCCTTCGGTCAATTAAAAAAATTGTGCTTATCCAGAGCCTGCTGACTATAGCTTGAAATCTACTATATAAAAATAAGTCGGGTTTTCCTTCCTGACGCTATAACTCCAGAACGCACGAACCGATTTCCACGGTTTTGCATTCGTTGGAAAGGTCTCGGGCTCCGTGAGGTTTATAGTAAAGAAAAAATTAAGAAAGGGGCTCAGCTAGTTAACTATAAATATGTAGTGTGTCGTGTTGTGTCGTGACGTGACACAAAAATCAAAATATCTTATTTCCATAACTAGACGATCGCCTCGCGGTTTCACCCGCGTAGTTCCCGTTCCCGTGGGAATTCATTGAATTTTTCAAATCGGTCCAGTAGTTTCGGAGCCTATTCAATACAAACAAACAAACAATCAAATCTTTCCTCTTTATGGTATTAGTATAGAATACTATTCGCTCATAAAGGCGGATGTGCCCTAGGGAGTGCTCGGCCTGGCCAAGTCTGACCAGCTCGGCCTCGCATCTGAAGCATATCGGTTTCGAACTTCCCCCTTCCAAATCAGCCCGTAGATGTCTTAAGAGCCGACTAAGAGAACCTAGCAAAGGAAGGGCGGCAACAATGCTTTCTGTGTATTTTAAACACCTCCGCTGCCCACACCAATCCGCCTGCCAAACGCGTTGACTATGACAAATCCCCTTCGTTGATTGAGGAGGCAGGGTCTGCAGTGTTTAAAAGTCCTCTCTCAGCATTGATCTCTAATTCTCTTATCCAACTGCTCAATTTTGTGCTAGCAAAGAGTACCTACTATTAAAAAGACTTCTCTTGATAAACGACTCATTAAAAATAAAATGAATAAATCAATGGCTCTTTTAGGGGCTAATCCCCACGCAGGCCATAGGAGGTTGGAAAGTTTCATTGGTGGATCAGTTCTACAGGGACTCTGCTGACTGCCCCCCGGTGAATATCCCTTACCCCCGAATACTCAAACGCAACTCAGATTTAAGTAAGTCTCAAAAGTCAAATCTTTGACATATTTTCAGAAAACTGGCAAAACGTCGCGACTTGAATCATGCTTAAATTTGAGTTGCGTTTGAATGAGGTCGGCGTGTTGCAGGCTCTAAGCACTACACGGCAACTACCTACTAACATTGTCAAGTCCTTATAAAAGTCGTCAGCGGTTAACGACAAAAATAACGAAATGCCATTGTATTTTGTGTCATGTTTTCGAAATAAAAAAAAGCATAGGTGCCTGACAAAACCTAATAGACGCGGCTTATTTGCCCTTTTAACGGTTGACAAAATACGGAACTACGTAATTTTGCATTTTCAATTCCATTTCGTTGATGATTCTAAGTGGGGTACCTAAGGGAGGCTGGATGGACACACAGCCTCCCTGGCGGCTGCCCTCATCCAGCCACCGAAATTGACCAATGATTCTCTGTACCGGTACTACACGTGTAGCCCGTGCTAAAATTACTCGTTAAATACATCATCATCATCAACAACCTTTATCAGACAACCGCTGAGCAAAAATGCAAAAGTTTGGATGGTTGGATAGATACCTATCTGGAATTTCCGGCTACTTTTAAACATCTCTTTCAGTATTGTCGAGTATAATATGAGGTGAAATATAAGTTACTAGACGATCGCCTCTCGGTTTCACCCGCGTTGTTCCCGTTCCCGAGGGAATTCCGGGATAAAATATAGCCTATGTCACTCCCTGAAAAGTAAGCTTCCTAACGGTGAAAGAATTTTTCAAATCTTTCGGTAGTTTCGGAGCTTATTCAATACAGACAAACAAACAATCAAATCTTTCTTCTTTATAATATTAGTATATTCAAATCGGTCCAGTAGTTTCGGAGCCTATTCAATACAAACAAACAAACAAACAATCAAATCTTTCCTCTTTATAATATTAGTATAGACTAATACTTGTGCTTGTCATCGTCAACGCGGTCAAGGAATATTGATGGAAAACTGGAAAGACTTTGCAAGGAAAATCAGGCTTACAATCTGTACGAGCATAAATCGAATACTAAAGTGACCGACAAAAGTGTTGAACATATGATGACTTCCGGACGCCCCGGTGTACACGAAAACTAAACGAAACCACTAAACCACACCATTCATAAAGTCATCTACCAAGAATAGACATGTCACAAATTATAAAAAAATGTGTACAATGTATACAGATTTTACTTATTCACAAAATAAAGTTGTATCCGCCGTAGCTTGCTGCGTCAATTGTATAGTAACATTTTCTGCGCTTCCTGGGACCTTCTAGCGGCTTTAGGAATGGTGTCGTTTTGCGGTTTCTGTTGCTATGTTATAGGTGTTTTTAGAGTCTTCATCTCTTCAACGCTTTTTGTCGGTGACTGTACATCTACGCTGAAGGTTCGGTGCAAAATCAGTGAGCTGAAATGTGATGCCAGTGGGTGGTTTCCAGGTAGCCTCCCACGTTCAGGGCAGAGGGGGAATCGAATGCAAAGTCAGGACTATCCTGGAGCAATATGGGGGGGGGGGGGGGGTACCACGAGGTTACACAACCCCGGAATAAACTTTGTATCTCCCTGATTTTAAGTTTTGTACATTACAAAAATGACTAGATATAACCCTTCGTTTTGACTTTATGTAATTTTACCATGTTGAGACTCTGGCAATCGTTATCCTTAGTTAACATCATGTTAACCACAGGCGGAGATATCAAGTAACATACATTCATAAAAAAATAATAAAAAAACATACAGCCGAATCGAGAGATTTGATGACCTCTGTGGCCGTGAAGTCAAGGTCCGCCTGCGACGCAGAAGGTTGCGGGTTCGATTCCCGCCTCGGGATAAATTTTGTACCATCTGCAGATATTTTATTCAGGGTGTTCTGGATGTTTTCTATATGTATAATAAAAAATATCTATCTATGTAGTGTATTGTATTAAGTATGTCAGTTATCTAGTACCCATAACTCAAGCTCTGCTTAGCATGGGGATAGATAATGCTGTGTGAATTTTCCAGAATTACAATACAATAAAATAAAACAAACGCTTTATGCACACTAAGGTAGAGAAAAACAGAAAATAAAAACAACATAATTTATTTAATCCTATCTTTTACGATTGTTCTTGACCTATTCATGGCACGAAAGCCTCTTCAACCGAGTTCAACTTGCTATTGTCGGTTTTTTTTTTTTAAAAACATCTAAGTTCCACTATCTGTATGACTACCCGTCATACAGATTGTTTTATCTTTAAAACAAAACGGACACTCTTCGCTAGCTTCTATGATGTAATTCAAGCTGACTGTATTATAAAAATAGTTGCGAGATGGGAAGGTTGCGAGATGGGAAGGAGCCCTTCGCTGCAAGCGAAAACTGTCAATAAATACTAAGAGTCTCAAGTTTCTCAACGATTTTCAGACAGCTTCAAGAAAGTTGCCGAGGCAGAGAATTAAATCACTCATGCCTATCACGATTAATACTAGCCTAGATAACCAATCATGGCCTTGTATCTACGAGTATATGTCAGGTCCTCATATTCATAGGAAATTGCATCCTGTACTGGAGTACAGGATGCAATTTCCTATGAATATGATCGAAGTTAAACGGATATGGATAGTCAATGCGATTCAATTTAACATTATAGTGTTCAGGTTTCAGAAGGAAATTAGGTAAAGAGTACTGTCAAGTTTTGTGTTCTTAAAATTATTGATCTAAAAATGTTTTGCTATTTATTATGCTCAACGAAAAAATTGTGATTTCAATCCAAAACTTTTATTCACAAAATGGTTTTTTTTCTAGCGTTAATTTTTTATAATAATTACGAACTAGCAGCTACAAGAGCCTCTTCTATGTAGAGACGACACTTTTGTACTTTTTAAGGGTTTCGTACCAAAGGGGTGCCAACGGCCATATCTCCATATCTCGCGAAGAACCGACAACCGCTGGGGTAAACGAGTTCTTGAGTGGAGACCACGACTCGGCAAACGGAGTGTAGGACGCCCTCCGTCCAGGTGGGATGACGATCTGCGAAAGACTGCAGGCAGATGCTGGATGCGGCAAGCTGAAGACAGGGCGCTGGATATAGGCCTCCCCTAATGAGCGCCATAGCGCTCATTAGGGGAGGCCTATATCCAGCAGTGGACTAATATAGGCTGATGATGATGATGATGGGTGCCAACGGTACGGTATTACTAAGCCTCTGCTGTCTGTCTGTCCGCCCGTCCGCCCGTCCGTTAGCGGGTTGTATTTCATGAACCGACATAACCGATAAAAATAAAATAAGTATGAAAATTAAAGGGGGCTTCCACACAAAACAAGACCCTTCAAATGCGAGTGTAACTCGCGCGCCGAGGGTTTTGAACGTTTGTCAATCTATACTAATACTGTGCTAATACTATAAGGAGGAAAGATTTGATTGTTTGTTTGTTTGTTTGTCTTGAATAGGCTCCGAAACTACTGGACCGATTTGAAAAATTCGTTCACCGTTAGGAAGCTTACTTTTCAGGGAGTGACATAGGCTACATTTTATCCCGGAATTCCCACGGGAACGGGAACTACGCGTTTGAAACCTCGAGGGGACCGTCTAGTTATTTATATATATATATATATAAATAAATGTAAGTACTGAAGGTACCTGTAGACATCGCTATTTGATGAATACCTGAAATAGTAGGTACCAAACTACATTTTAGATGGATCGCTCTGCATAGGTACTTCGGAGATTAGGTTAATTTATTGACTTTATTCAAAATATTTCAAAAAGTGTGTACTCTACAGAAGACATCACAATTTGGACGGAAAATGTTGATTTTAATTTTTTTTTGTCTTTAGATCTGTACAGGCGCATGAAATGTATTTTTATTTTTAATTTCAAGTTGATAGCTGCGGTAGTTTCTGAGTTATTAAGGAGGGAAAAAAGGACAGACAAATGAAAATGAAAAATGAAATGAAAAATATATTTATTTAGTAATAACAATCTTACAGTAATTTTCCTGCGACCATAACAAAGCGAGACCATAATGGTTTCGAAACCGATCTTCGGTCTCGAAACCCTAGAAACGTGATTTTTAATTTGTGGCGGTATGGCGCGTAGCATATTAGGGGAGACTTTTGTCCAGCTATGGACTAATATACTAGGTTGATAATTAAAACGTTCAATTCTTGTATGGGATTTGTATATAATATAGCTCCTTGTTCGCACGTTATAGGTGCTCTATATACCCATACAAAAACGGAACGACTCGATACTATTGAGGCTCTTGTGCCTGCATATTGTGTAAGCCATGAGATAACTGAACCAATCTCTCATTGCCAACAGATTCATTTCACATCAAGCCGGAAAGAATCGTGGACTCTGTACTCCTCGGTGAAGGAGCGCAGGGTAAAGTGTATCTTGCCATGATGAAACAGCGCAGTGGAGTCGACCGGAAGGTCGCTGTAAAATATGTTGCAAAAATTGACGATGTCACGGCTCGCCACCTTCGCAGAATAAATCACGAGAATATTGGTAAGTAAATTACAATACTTCGACCAACACTTCGTCACTTCGACCTTAAAACACTTCAACACTTCAACTTGTGATCACACCATGTTGAAAAACTTTTCACGTTTAAATTGGTAAATTTAATTACTTAAAAGTCACATCAATGTGAAAGCGTAGTGCACAGTGTTGAGCTGTGTCCTTAAGACCAGTGTCGTAGAGGAGGTTTTCCTTCTGACTCCAGTAGTGTGATAGAGGAGCAGTGTTGAAGTTAGGAAATCATTTAACCTATCATACAATATCTTTATTCACAAAAAAAAAATACAATCAAATAATTGAAATAAATTAGAACAAGTATTTACAATTGAAACAATTGAGCTAACTGCAGACTGCTTCTGCAAACAAGCTACCGCTACCTCAACTGTACCTATACTTAATACTAACGTTTTAAAGATAGGTGAATGATTTCCTTAGTAGAAATTTTATTTTAGTTCCATAGTAAACATGTTCTCGACTTGCAAACCAGTGTGACAGAGCAGTGTGAAAGTTAGTTGGTTGCACAAACGACGACGTGTAAATTTCTCTCACATACATAAACTTAGTGCATCTTCTAAGCTGAAGGCTGTCATATTTTTTGACTTTTCTTTATTATGGGCTAAATAAATAGGTCGGCCTTCGTTATGATTATGACTCCATTGTAACATAGAACCTTAAATGCAATAAAGAAGTTTGTGTTTGTTTTATTAGTCAACTGTTTTATTATTGTTTGTTTACATTAGTGTACTGTATAATTACTGTAGTCTGTATGTGTGTGTCTGAAGTTGCAAATAAAGATATGTATCTTTCTAGAAGAGAAATGCTTTGGATCGAAAGAGGTGTCTTGAATAACAGAATCGAAATACGTTGGCCTTACTTGTATAGATTGACAGTTATATTTGTTAAATCTTATATAGATAATGAAACCTCGCCTGGGTTCGTTAAACCTCTCGTCATCAGGTTCAGTTCCACTCTTGGAGGTAGGCTCCTTCACTCCCCTTATACTCCTCGCGATTTTGGGGCCGTCTTATCTAATTGAAACGACAATTTTTAATAGGCAATTTTAGTAATTCGTTCAACTACGTCGACGTGTTTTTTTTACATCTTATGTATAAAAATTAATCCCTATTTCCCTTGGTCACGGCATCACGCGTGTTTTGTTGTGTTTGTTATTGTCAGGAGAAGGTTCTTATGACAGAAAAAATTAAGAAAGTTGGAAAAATAAATTTCCACGTGGGCGAAGCCGCGCAGCTAGTTTATCATAAAATTGTCCATTTGAAATTGTCGTTTCAATTATTAATAACACCCGAACCGCCACATATTACACTTCCACAGATTTCCGAAATAAATGTATAAATTCATAACATTTTTGTTCAAAGAAAAAGAAGGCTAGAGAAACATACATAGTAATAACTCGGTAATTGGCCAAAAAATATAGAAACTTCATGAGGTAGGCATGTTTTTTAAGCTGTGGGGCACTCAGGTCTCCTACGTTACGATACGTTTTTTTACGAATTCTTATTTTAACAGTTTGTAAAAAACAAACAGTTGCAGCAAGAAATATTTTGTAAAACGCGATAGCAAGGCTAATTATTCACAGTTATTTCACGACAAAATCCAGTCGTATTATTGAATTTGTAGCTGTAGTGCCCAATTATGTAAACAAAGGTATCAAACTTCGTACAAAATAAAAAGAAAATGAAAAAATCATTGCTGCTAGTTGATAGTTTTTTTAAATATTTTTTTCCCGAGTGGCCGTGATGCCCCACAAGTACCTGTGGGGTTATCCATTAAAAATAACAAAGAAAATCATTTATTAGACACAAATTAAATTAGGTAGGTATATAGAAACAAAAACACACTTAGTACTCGACAACGCGAAACACGCTCCATTCCACTCCGATCCACTGAGCTTATTCATTGATGGATTTGTTTCCACTTTTTTTCCACATTAATCCACCGATGGATTAGTCTCGACATCAAGTTCCACTCTGATCCCTCAATGGATTCGTTTCGACATCAAGTTCCACTCTAATCCACCGATGGATTATACGGAAAAAAACACAGGAGATCATTGGGAACACAATTGAGCATTGGGTAGGTACGAAGTAGCCCACTCTACAAACAATATTCTATACACTGAAGCATGTTTTGTTAAGAATGTTGATTTTTAGTAAAAAACGTCTGAAATAACCCAGAAAATATAAACGGTCACAAAAAAATATATGTATGGTATTTCGTGGCTACATAAAACAGTCCGTGCTTCTGGAAGCGTTTTGAGTTAGGTCAAAAGAGTTTTTAGAGTCTTATGTCAATCTAGATACGTACGCGCCCTTAACAGTTGCCTCAATTTATCTCCTAGTAACAAC
The DNA here is from genome assembly GCA_963564075.1 of Eupithecia subfuscata. NCBI lineage: Eukaryota > Metazoa > Arthropoda > Insecta > Lepidoptera > Geometridae > Eupithecia > Eupithecia subfuscata. The sequence goes on from OY751095.1 coordinate 19,260,697, forward strand.
CTCTTTCGAGCCTCAAGTAACTATAATTCTTCTTTGTATACATATAGCCAGCTATGTTTCACCCACCCAACACTTTCAGTTCAGACAATCGGAGTCTGCATGGATCCTCCAAAACAATTCATCATTATGGAATATTGCGAAAACGGCTCGCTCTTTGATTACATGCGGTCTGGAGTTCAGTTCTCGCCTATCCAAATGGTGAATTTCGCCAAGAACATTGCCCGAGGAATGGCGCATTTGCACCAGAAGAAAATAATCCACCGGGATTTAAAGAGTCCTAAGTAAGTGATTTAATTATTTTTGACATATAGTTTTGTAATAGTTTCTAGGATTCGGCTTTTTTTTGATAACTGTAAGCCTAGGTAGGTATCTGTAACAAGTAATTTATTAAAAACTATAAATAAACCCGACTCGGTCCCCGTTTTAATTTTTCCGCAAAATGTGTGGCATTAGGACTATGAAATTTAGCTAAGTCTTTAACACGTTCAATGCCACCCCGATTTTCATTGTGTCTCGCCGGATGCCGCGTTCATTTCACGGTGGACTAGCCAGGTGTGTCGCCAGCACTACAATTAAAATTGAATGGACTCGCCACGCGAGTTTCACTGCCATTATACAGTGTGTTTTTTTAACTGGGACAGTACGGGGGCACCCATAACCAGAGGATATACAGGTGCAGTTTGTTTTGAAACATCAGCTCCTTTTTGAAGAAAAATATTTGGGCATTAACATTTTTTTGGTCAAGCGTGAGTAGCGCCTTAAAATGAATCAAGTTGGTAAGGATCATTTTTCTGTATCGAATGAAAAAAATCTGAGCAGCGGAAGTTAGTCAAATTTAATAAAATGTATTCTCATACAACAGGACAAAGCAAAATTGCTCCAACAAACATTTTATTAAAGGGTATCATTTAAACGATCAGCAGATTAAAGAGGTTTTGGGCAGCCGAAAAATTGATTTTGCAAGCAGAAAAAATATTTTGAGCCGCAGCTAGTGGTCGGCAAAAATGACTGAATTGATCAGCAGCTAATGTGACAGTGGGCAGCCTAAAAATTTATGTCACAGTAAATTAAATATTTGTGCAGCAATATACTAGTGAAGCAGCAGCAAATCGTGATTTGGATTTAATGAAATTTTGGCATGCCTTTAAAATGATATTGCAGCAATATATGAATGAAAAAGATCAGCAAATCCTGGTTTGGATTTTATAATGTTTTGGCGAGCTGTCAAATTAATTTGGGTTTGCTAATCTTAATACACCCACCTACCTTTATTATTATTAATCTTCTGGAGCTACCTATCTACATGTGTATGTCTTGAGCTCCTCCTCAACGGCTGGACCGATTTTGATGACATTTAATTTAATAGTGTGTTTGAGTGGGTCACTGGATGGTCTAGATTTACAACTTGACCCGGGAGGTGGCGCTGTACCCGGCCGGGTTCTAGGATTTTTGACTGGTAGGTCATAGATAATGTTCCTAACGGCTCTGCTCGCTGAGAGAGGCGGCTCGCTCAAAACCACCCACGCCCTGGTACCTCTGCAGTCCCCTGGCCGCCGCCGCCGCCGCCGCCGCGGCGGCGTCGCGAAATCGGTAGGAAGGAGGAGGTTGTGGGTTCGATTTCCGCCAAGAGACAAATGTTTGTACGATTTATCTAGGTACTTATGTAGTGTATTGTATTAATACAATACACTACATAGCTAGATAAATTGTACGTAGGTATAAATAGGACACAGGTATCTTTAACAATATAAATCTTTGAGAGTACTTAACTCGTTAAAAACTGGTTATAGAAATGAAAAGGAAAGAAATAAAAACCTACCTACCCAGGTAGGTATCTACCTATTAGTACCTTCCTAATGCTGGACAATTCACACAGCATTATCTAGCACCAAGCAAAGCAGAGCTTGTATTATAGGTAGGTAGGTAGGTACGGTACGGCTAGATAAAGGATTTACTTAAGTACTTACTTACTTAAGTAAATATGTGCGAACTTTTGTGAAAAACAAATGTACTAATAGGTAGGTAAGTACTCACCCTGAAATCCAGAATGTCTGAATGAGTGAGTCAAAATGCCGACGACACCCGCAAACTACCTACCTACCTACCTACCCAATGAGTCGTGAAAAATAGTGTTATTGCTTGCCAAATTGTTTTATGTAGGTACTGATGGTGCAATAAAGTACCTGTAGTAATCAATCTACCTATCTAATTCTTATTATTTTTATTTTTGTGCAATCAAATTGAATTGACTTTTGTGAAAAATTAAAGGTCCTGTCCTATCCTTTTGTGTTAAAATTAAAGGCCTAGGTATAAGTAATCGAAAATGTGTCTAGGTATTTCTAAAAAGTGTATACCTACCTACCTAATCTGTGACAACAAGGCTACCGAGAAAAATGTGTTAAGTAGGTCCTACTTTGCTGTTTGCAACTACTTAATGTGGGAGAAAAAGAGATACTTACCTACTGTAGGTATCTCTTTTTCTCCCACATTAGTTGCAAACACTACTTTCGGTAGTCATGGCACAATAGATAAAATGGTACTACCGAAAGTAGTGTTTGCGTATCTATGGCGATATAAGTAAAATTTTACTTACATCGATGGGTAGTACCTATAGATAATCAAAGAAACACAAAGGATCCTCTGTTAAATCCTCTTACTTACTTTGTAGGTAGGTAGGTACGGTTCATGAGATACAGTCATACCTAGATGTAAGTGTAAGTAAAATTCAAGAGATTGGGTCCAATTAGGTCCATCCACCTCAGTCATAGATAGACCGGGGCGCCACCGCCGCCGGCGTTCGTGTTCCACGTGCTGTTGTTGTCTCGGTCGCACTTTGGTCTAGCTACGTCTTTCCATCTTTGTTGTTCATTAGGTAGGTAGGTATTTCGTGTAGGAAGAAACGACCACACCCACAGAAATCTAAATAACAAGTCACTGTTATTCAGATTTCTGTGACCACACCACTGCGCGGCGACGAGCACTCACACTAACTCACGGCAAACGAAAGTAAGTGTGAGTAGTCGTCGTCGCCTGCGCACCCTTCCGAGTCCCTTTGACCCATTAAAATAAGGTACCTACACTGCGCAGCCACGCGCGTACTTCCGAGAGTTCATAGGGTAGGTGCACCCGTTCGCCGACCAGCCCCTCTTGTCGGCCATTGCGGTGTAGGCACTTATGAAATTAATTTTATTAGAAGTGTCGATTACAATTTCCAAACGAAATCAAGTTCAACGCCTATTCAAATAGTTACACTCTTATCTAGTAACCTTGTCAAGCGTGTAAACACACCCTGTAATTTAAAAAACAAAGTTAAATTTTGTAGTTGCGACGGAACTGTCAGCTTGTCGGATTTTTAACAAAAAAAATAGTGGCGCGTGTTTCAGTGGAAGACAAGTATGTCAAGTTTTATCGATGTACCCATTGTCATGTGTTGTTTTTCCACTATGGGAATACTTATTTTACGTATTAAGATACGAATATTTATGTTTTTGTATTGAATTACTTAAAAATTGGGGTGGCCGGATAATGGAACTTGAAACTCACATAAAATTTACATGTCGGCCGGGGGGGCCGAAAGGGAGTACGAATGGACCCAGAATACTGTGGTCTTATTCTGTTACTTATCAGGATGTTATTAGAGTATATTTGCATCGTGTTGACTAATGTCGACCGAAGGAATCTAAATTTCCTTTTGCGGCCCCCATTTTACTGTTATTCATACGAAATTTTGTCATCGGTTTATGTGCGGCCGAAAATGGCATCATGCTTAGAATTGTGGGTTCGTTTTCGGCCAGATTTAATTTGTTCGTATAAATGAGATGGCCGGACGTTAAAACTAGTTTTCCTTTTCGGCCAATTCGCATTAGATAAGACATATTTTAATTTTTATTAGTAAAAATTGGACACTTTTGTAATGGAGAAGAATAAATTAACTTCGAAAAAAGATTATATTGAGAACCTGGCTAAGAAGTGAGATGGGTTTTTAATTTTTGAAGAAGGTGTTATCGTATCGTCCTTAAATAATAGAACCACTAAGCTCCCGAAGCATGCCTTTGTAGTTTTCCTGCAATGAGGGACGGAATTTAAGGGGATCAGTACCTCTGTACCTGTGTACACTGTACAACGAGGGTTCCTCCTGCCTTCAGAAGTTCTGAAGTATTTCAGTCCTCACCGGTGGCTTTATTGTTATAATAAGCCGTCTTAACAGTAAATCGATTTTGTCGTGAGCGATAAAAATAATAATAAATAATGCTGGCCAATCCATCCATACAACATCATTTAACCGCAAGGTAAGCAGAGCTTGTATCATGGACAGGTACTGGTAACTGGCAGTAAGTTGGCGTTACAGGGTGGCTTTTGAATCACGATCGTCACGTTGAGTTAAGGACAAGGAGCATTGGCAGCATATAAACGGTCATAGAAGTCTTTTGTCTCAGCATTGATCTTGGTTCTCCCATCATGCGTTTTAAGATTCGTCAGGTTCCTAACCAAGCTGCTGAGTGAATACTTAGGACCCTCGGTTTCGCTCTATTGCCTTTTTTAAAGCGTGTGTTGGAGCTCCGAAGGCGTCGTACCATCTTCGCATTTCGCTTTTTAAGGTCTGACCTCTGACGAAGTTGCTTGGGTGGTTTCTCGTCTTTTTGTCACTGGTCTAAGAGTCTCTTCCGAGTGCCAGTGCACTGCTTTTGGCAGCTATTAATACCTTCGTTTCTCAGCGTTTTGACCAGATTGTGTAGGGTCTTGTGAGTTCGTCAGCGTCTTCGGTCTTTCAAGGCAAAAACCTATCTTGAAACAGCTTCTGGAAATTATCGGTGCCCACCATTATTTGGATTCGATAAGGTCAAAGTTTGGACATCATCGTACGGTTTTGTTCAAGCTTTTGATTGATGTTTAAAGCATCGAATCAGTCGGTGACCAGATCTGGTACTGAACCTGTTGATAACTAAGACATCTCTGAATTCATGCCGAATAAAATTGAGACATCAAGTCTGCTTCGACCATAGGCTCCGATAAAATTTATGAAAGCCTCGGCATCCCACGGATTCAGGGTCGCGAGTCATGACTCCAAAGGAAGCAAATTCGGCATCTCACGTATTCAGGGTCACGAGTCATGACTCCAAAGGAAGCAAATTCTGACAATTTCTTTCAATACCTGCATATTGTGCCCTGAGACGGTTACGAACGCTTTGTGAGACATACGCAGCGGCCCATGGACTCAGGTATAATGTAAAAAAGAGTGAATTTCTTCTATTCAAAGCAGGTACGAAGAGCTACTCTGTACCTCCGGTTTCGCTTTACGGTACTCCTCTCAGTTGGGTAAAAAATTTAAATACCTGGGTCACTGAGGATATATCAGACAATAAGGATGTTGAAAGGAAGCGTAGGGCGTTGTCGGTGAGGTGTAATATGGTAGCTGGCAGATTTGTACGTTGCACAACGCCAGTTAAAAAACACTAAGGCGTCTTGTACTTCTATCTTCACGTGCAGCCTACAATGCCTTACGCGTCCACTACAATAACGGCTTCAGGAGTTGGGGCTGGAGTAGGGGCTGCTGCGGTACTGTAGTGCATCAGGGATGTTTAGGCTTTACAATACAATACAATACAATACAATTCTTTATTAATAACGCCAAGTTACAAGTCACAGTGGAATAAGGTAAGCAATATAGTTTATAATATTGACCTTAAGATAACATCTATTATAATATTAATTATATACCTAATTCAGATTACAGTCTTTGGATATCAATGTCATTCTAATCTAATTAAATAATAGGCAACGCGTAGAACTCGTCTACGGAGTAAAAAGAACTCTCTAAGAGCCATTTCTTCAGTCTATTTTTAAAAATCATGGTGGAAGTAGCGTCCTTTTTAATAGTGTCCGGCAGCCTGTTGTAGACCGAGGGACCCATGATATACACGGACCTCTCCGACTTGCGCAGTTTGTGCGCGGGCGTGACGAGGACGTGCGCGAGTTTGTTGCTGCGCAGAGCGTGGGTGGTATTCACACCTCTCCTCCTGAACTCATTGATGTTATTGTGTGTGAATAAGGCTACTTGATAAATAAGTTCACAGGGAAGAGGCATGATATTCAGCTCTTTAAATAACTCCCTGCATGACACATCGTCTGCCACGCCGACGATCGCGCGCACGGCTCGCTTCTGCATGACGAAGGCCCGCTCGACATCCGCGGCCCGCGCCCACAGCTCCACACCGTAGGTGAGGATACTGTGGAAAGTCGCAAAGTAGCACGACAGTACTACGCTGCGCGACGCGGTGTCGGCGAGCCGTCGCAATGCGAAACATGTACGGCCTAGCTTGGAGCAGAGCTCCTCTATGTGAACCTCCCAAGTGAGTCCACTGTCGATGTAAAATCCCAGAAGTTTTGTAGTGTCGACCATCTGCAGTGCGGTGTTTCCAGCGATCACGGTACATGGTGGCGATGGCGTGCCATTAAGGCGAAAGGTCATAAAGCAGGTCTTTTCTCTATTTAGGGCTAAGCCATTCGATTTAAACCATTGTTCGAGCCTTCGAACTACATTATTCAGCCTAAGCTCTAGTTCGAGTGTCGACGGTGCAGTCACAATAGCTGCCACGTCGTCGGCGTACATATAGACTTGCGCGTCGCTCACGAACTCGGGTAGGTCATTGAGCAGTAGGCTGAACAATGTGTTCGAGAGGCAGGAACCCTGCGGTACCCCCATAGAGTTCTCCATCTCCACTGACCTTAAACGCCCTTGGTCGCCTACCACAGTCTGCGTACGGTGCGACATAAATGAGGTTAGCAAGGACAACGCCTTTATTTTATTTTATTTGATTGTGTGTTGTCGCAAGTAGCGACCCGCACCCGTTGTGTGTGACGTTCCGTGCGTGATGTCGTTAAGGCTGGCATGGTGAGATATCCGACCGGCGGCCCTATTACACAATAATTCGTGTTGACCAAGCTGTTCAACAGCAGTACCGCATTGGCATTGATGAGACGCGCAACATCTTGCACCCAACCGAAGACATATTGCGATAAGGAATGTTGCAGGATCTAATAATATGCCAGTACTATATGAAGAAACCTCTTGCAATGAATATCCTGACTCCTATTTGAACTGGCCAGCGACGGGCACGATCTGCAGAAATTGATCGCGTTTGTAACAGATGATTCCATGCAATCTGCAGAGCTGAAGCACGTTTGTAAAATCAAATAAAGTTAATATGTTAGACAAAATTCATGTTTGAGTATGATGATGAGATATTGAGATCATGTTGATTCTACAATAATAATATCTCTGTGGCAACTTTTCTGATCAAAAAACATAAAAACTATGTCAATAATTTAGAATTTTGTTCCATAAAAACCTTTAAAATTAGTGGCCGAAATTGGGTTCAGGTCCGGTCGAATACTAAATTTTGTGGCCGAAAACTGAAGTTTTACTCATTTTCGACTAATTCTTTTTTTGTAAAATAACTATAAGGTTTTACTATAAAACTCTTCTAGTATATAAAACTCAAATATCTAGACTACCGATTAATACCCTTTTGAACTAGGCTGACAAGTTGGCAATATTTTTTCTGGGACCTTAAAGTTGGAACTTCGCTAATCGGTCGATAACTAGTGCAACGACCCTATAAATAGATTTGCGCGTAGGTACTTAATAGGTATGTAGGTAAGGTAAGGTAGGTACCTTACTTACATACCTATTACCTATCTTATACGTTCGTTTGTACGTACCTATGCCACTACCGGCACGGTAATATTATCCTTAATGGTACCTTACTTACATACCTATTACCTATCTTATACGTTCGTTTGTACGTACCTATGCCACTACCGGCACGGTAATATTATCCTTAATATTACCGTGCTGCCGGTGTCACACACGGACATATTAAGTATATGACCAATAACAATCAAGGGTTCCTTCAGTTGCTAACAACAACGCGAGGTAAGGTAGGTACCTACCTACCTACCTATCTCCTACGTGCGTTTGTATGTCACTGTCGTGCCGATGTTACAAATACAGGACAGACATGACCAACAACGAACAAGGGTCCTCAGCGCCTTGATACCTTCTTACAAAAGCAACAATGCTAGGTAAGGTAGAAATAGATACCTTACCTACTTACCTCCTACGTGCCTCTGTATCGACTCAAATATCAAAACCTCACCTTTTTTAACGCATTCACCGCCCAGCCGCAGCGGTGCGACTCGCAGGGGCGCGCCGCGCCGCCGCCGCCGCCGCCGCCGCCACACAGCAACAATGTTAGGTAAGGTAGAAATAGGTACCTTACCTACCTACCTCCTACGTGCCTCTGTATCGACTCGAATATCAAAACCCCACCTTCTTTAACGCATTCACCGCCCAGCCGCGGCGGTGCGACTCGCAGGGGCGCGCCGCGCCGCCGCCGCCGCCACAGCAACAATGCTAGGTAAGGTAGAAATAGGTACCTTACCTACCTACCTCCTACGTGCCTCTGTATCGTATCGACTCGAATATCAAAACCCCACCTTTTTTAACGCATTCACCGCCCAGCCGCGGCGGTGCGACTCGCAGGGGCGCGCCGCCGCGCCGCGAGCCGAGAGGCTCGTCTGCGTCTTAGGCCATGAAAGTGTTAACCGACTAATGCTCTTTTTCAATAAAATCGCGGTAATATACATTTTTAGTTGACCATACATTTAAAGCAAACCCATTGATTATGGCTTATACCTATTTTTTTTTCAACTTAACGATTTTCTTATTCGGCTGACCAAAACATTAATTTAGCTGCTCAGTAAATCACTTTTTGGCTGATCTAAAATAATTGTATAATCCTGCAGATCATATAATTAATTCTGCTGATCAAAACATTAATTTCGCCGATCATACAGCTATTTATTTTCTGACCAAAAATAATTTAGTGGCCGACCAAGTGTTGCTGGTGGTTTTTATTTTACAGCCTATCAAAACTTAAAATGCTGCTCAAGTAGTTTTTAAGCTGACTTTTCCAGCTGATCAAATATTTAAAATAAATACCAATAAATTTACTCCCTTTATTAAATGCCAATTACACATTAAAGAAGTATTAATACTGTAGCGATTAAGAAGTTTAGGAACTCCATGCTCTCACGAGTAATTCAAACACATATCGTATTGCACAAAAATTTTAAAACAATTTTTTTTTCTTTTTTTTATTGGGCTCCATAAAGGGTCGTATTTACGTAACTCTGTACAATGTCGTTCAAGAACTAAAAGACGCAGTCCACTTTCACTTAAATAAGATTCACCACTCATGGTTGTCTAAGGCCACTAAAAGTGTTTTGAAACGTTGTCTAATATCTATTTAGTAAAGAGTTGAGAATCTCAGGTTGTGAACTCTCAAATATAAAATTGTCTTTACATGCGGGCACGAAAATGTTTAAATTAACGCATATATTTAATCTACACTGTAAATTTGAGCAGAAAATATGGGTGTGTTTCGGAAATATTAGCGACAAAAAACACGCCGTGTGAGTCGTCGGCACTGGAATAAAAATTACGTAAACTCACAGGGCGATTAGGTGGCATTGAACGTGTTAAAAAGAGTCCGGACGAGTATTTTGATGCCTCATTTATCAAAATCGCTTCAGCCGTTTAGATGCTTTGAGGTAATAAAGAGTGTCCACCAACCACATAGAAACATCCGAAAAACATAACCCGCATTAGTAGTTTTTATATATTGTTTAATTAGCAAAATCAATAACTTTTCGTTTGTACGATCTGCAAATATTTGTTCAGGGCGTTCTGGATGTTTTCTATGTATAAAAAAAATATCTATCTATCAGTTATCTAGTACCCATAACACAAGCTGTGCTTAGCTTGGGGCTAGATAATGCTGTGTGAATTGTCCTGCATTATTTATTTTATTATTTATTTATATATTTTAATTATTTTTTGGTGAATTTGTCAGCAGTCCTTTTAGAAAAATGCGCTATCGTTAGCCTATCGTGTTTGGATCATACATTACTGCGTAGGACAGAATGGCGACACGATGTAATTTTTTTAAGATTATGTTCGTTTTACTATTGGGTTAGAAAAATTACATAGAAATCATCTATGAATGAATTTAATGTAGTATAATGATTTTTTTTACTCTAGCGTCCTCATCGCTGGAAACCTCGTGGCAAAAGTTAGTGACTTCGGTACGAGCCGCACCACTGACGGCGCTAGTGCTCAGATGACATTCGCGGGTACGGTCAACTGGATGGCCCCAGAGGTAAGGAAGGCTCACACTTAGTACTACAGTTGTTCTATCTCACGAAGTCCGTTGGGCTATGTATGTCAAAGTGAATGCATGTAGGTACACATTGTTTTAGTGTGCGTAAGCTGAAAAGCAATCAGTCTCGCCCGAGACGCGGTCCGGGTCATTGTATTCACGTCAGATTTTGGTAGCGAGTACCGTCAGCATGACAACTAAGCGCAAAGTTGTTCGTAGTGACGTAAGTTAACGGACTTCGTGAGATAGAACAACTCTACCTAAGTCACTAATCATCATAATTTCATTTTACATTTTTAAAGCCTTATATTCTGCACGCCAGCTTAATTGGTCCTGTGCGAGCGTTATCAACAATCTATATTTAGTCACGATAAAATTATACGAGTGTAAATTTGTGACGCATCATAATTTGTAAGAATACGATTTTATTCCTGAAGTTATATACATATAGTTATGAAAATTCATTCTCTGTAAAAATCTATCTTAGGAAAAAAGAGTCGAAAGTAGCAAATACCTATACCATTCTCTATCAGTTTTTATTCCGTCTGATTTGTAATTAAGAAGCTTGAGTCCATCGGTTCTTACACTCGAACAATGCAGAAAATTACATAATACAAGATACCCGGTTTTTAAAATGAAACCCTAAACTAAGCAATGTTTATTCCTAACAGGTCATCCGCGCGGAGTGCTACTCCGAGAAGATAGATATTTGGTCTTTCGGGGTGGTGCTGTGGGAGTTGGTAACTCTCCAGGTGCCATATTACAGGATGGAGCAGCACACCATCATGTGGGGGGTTGGAACTGACTCCGTATCCCTGCCTATTCCCATGGGCGTGCCCAATTCGATCCACATGCTCTTGGTGCAGTGTTGGAACAGGAAATATGCGCAGCGGTAAGTAATATGGCAGCTGCGACACACCACCATCTACCGAGGCGCACGGATGTCAATACAGCGGCCGCATCTGCCGTTCCCGTATAGGCCTTACAAGTCATCTAAAAAACAAATAGTATTACAAAACAAACACTACATAAACCATCCTTCTTGGATGTAAAATAAAGCCCATTGATGATTGATGATAAAGTAATATAATAACCGTTGTGGTTGCTTTTTTCTCTAATATAACATCAAAACAAGAATATCAATTACCTGTCGCCTTTTAGGAATACTCCAAGGCAGAACGAATACCAAGTCCGATCTTTTAATACCGGTTTCGATCAATTATTCCAGTCACCAGTTCCGATCAATATATGTCACCAATTCCAATCAACGACTCCGACTTTTGAAGTTGCCTACAGATCGCGATATTGGAGTTCTAGATGTGATAGAGTAGTGTGCGAATGGCGAGTTCAAAGGAATTCCACAATACTCGTGTCATCTATTGGACTCACAAATTGGGACAAGTGCGCCTGACTGTTCATTCAACAATCAAGTAATCGACTAACTGGACAACTTACGAGTATACCTGATTAGTGTATGAAAATGCAACCGATCATTTATTTCAGGCAACGTAAATAAATACACATGGTAATTATATTTTTTTAATATCACGCCGCGTTTTCAGGCCTCCAATCACTAAATGCTGGACTTTTTCACTGTTATTTTTAGTAAAAAAAGGTTTAAGTGAAGAGAATCAATAAACAATGTCATATTTGATAATATGTACATACCTCTATTTAAAGCTTTGAAAGTGATAATGTCCCCTTAGACGAATTTCCCCCACTGCGGCAAACTTTTAAAACGATAATGGTTATGAACACTGAAATAACTTAAAACGGGATATTTACAACCAAAAGCACCACAGGTCATGGTAAATATCAGTGAGATAAATTTAAATGGTTTCTTGCTGACTGTAATTTTTTTTCAAAATCTGTGAATGCAGTTCAGAATAGCTCATAAAGGTATGGATGAGCTTCTAGGAACGTTTTCCTGTAACTTTAACGGTTAAGGTACCTGCCCTTAGTGTCTTGTCTCAAAAATCCACCTTGTATAGCTTGGCAAAAAAGTCTAGAAACGGAACTATAAATTAAATAAAACTAGCAACTCTTTTCAAAGTGTCATTCACAAGTCAAACACAAGTAATATTAAAATAATTTAAGCGATGACAAAGTTACACTAGATTTTTACGATGACAATTTTATCTGGTGACATTTTTACCCTAACCCCTTGTAACATCAGTCTGTTTTTCGTTATTGATTGAAATTAGGCTGCGTTCCGTTTCTCTCTTAAAGCGCTCAGGCGGCGCTGCACGAGATATGCGCGCACGAAGCTGCGGTCCTTTTAAAAAGTGACTTTGAAAGGGGGCATAATCTAACTTAGATATCCCATAACACAAATCTTCAAGAGAGCATCAGCGAAGACATGGAAACGGAGTTAGAAGCTAATATACCACGTGCGCATGATTGTTTGATTTTCAATTTTGTATGATGGATGTTATTAATATATTTTTGGTTAACTGTTGAGCATTTCTAACCGTGATGTTTTTTATTTGTACATAGGTACTTTACCTATGTACAAATAATCATCCTTCAAGATCAAACTGAAGCACTGGCTCACTAACCACAGCTTTTACAGCTACGAAGAATTCTTAGCCGGTAAAAGCGACTTATTGTAATTATCTACCTAGTAGGTAAACTATTTGTAATATTTTTGATTTTGACGTGTTATTCTTGAAATGAACGAAATAAATGATTATTGATACCTTATGGTACCTACTTACCGGATGTCATGGATCTTTCGTTGAATAATAAGAAAGATTGTGGTAGTGTGTTCATGTCCACTTATTTATTTGTTAATTTTGGTGGAAAACAAACAGCTTTTACAACTTAAATGTGTAGAAACAGTGGTGATATTAGCTAGGCTAAAAAAGGTTCCCTTATTAAACTAAAAATATGCGTAAACTAAATAAGTTTAAATAATTTTAAAAAGTTGATTCAAGTAATTACTTAAGTGAGTTAACTCAGTTGAAGTTGTTTGCCTGTTCCTTAACAAATAGTTATGAAGGGAAACTTATGAGGGGTCTATAGTATATAATTTCTAACGAAAACCGTCATCTTTTCAGTTTTGTTGAACTATTTATGACATTACGAAAACGCCTTAACGTGTTTAGTAAAAGTATAAAGAAGTAGAAGTACTAATAAAAAAGAAAAAAAATAATTTTATTTACCTTAAATTTACTGTTGATCCTTAAATATACTGTTAATCGTTTTAGGGTGGCCATATAACTCCTTAGTGGCGCCTCCATTAATTTCTAGATTTATTTGCCAAGCTAATACGCTTCTTTGAATTTGTACGGACAACGTGCGCCGAACGTAATTGTTTCGGAGATCATCGATTGAAAAATGTATTTTCTTCCCCTAGCCCCAATTTCGGCGCGATTGTGCAGTCCCTGGACCTTATCACCGAGGAACTGCAAAGTTATGATGTTCGCGCCTTCATGGACAGGCAGGCTGCTTGGGCGCGCGAAGCTCGCGACTCTCTCGAGAAAGCTTATCTCGCGAAGTAAGACTAATTTAGTATAGAAAAATAATAATAAATAATTTCTGTCCTAGTAAGAGTCATTTAGGTCGTCGTGGTTGGAACTTCTCCGGCGTAGAAGAGGATGGAGAGGACGGAGACAAAAAAACACCTGCGAACCTAAAACGCAACAAAATTTTATCATACATCATTAAATTTCACTTCATTAAATTTTCCTATTCATTTTTTTTTACAATTTCTGACTTATCAATCGTAGAATATACGACTGTGCGAGTATTTGTCAAATTATGAATTAAACTTCATATTCATAATATTTACCGAAATATCATGAATCTTATCGAACATGCAATTAAGTTAATATAATATACTATAATGTATATAACAGACTCAATCATCTCAAATCATTTATTTATTTAAATATTTGTATATAACTAACTACCCCTCCAGCAAGAGTTGAATCAATTCAATGCTTTTATGTCAGAACGTTAAATTTACCAACTGGTGCCAACCATGCTTGCTGTATTCCTCGGGCCTTTAGCTGCTGCAGCTCTAGGTTCTTTATTCGAGTCAATCATCTTTTCATCCCTGATTTACTATGAGACTCATCAAATCAGCTCTCCCTCACCCTAACTTGAGCATACTTTCCTTTAATGTTTTGTATAGACACATACAAAACATTTCACACCTTTATTCTCTCCTTCTCGCCACCTCTTTCATTCTTATACACATCCCTTCACACCGACTTCGTACCCTTTCATCTCACACTCTTCTATGCCACCTACTCGCTACCTCTTTTATCTTTATCATAAACTCATTAATTCACACCTACTTGCTACCCTTTCATCGTTATACTCCTCTATTCTCTCCTTTATTATCTCCTTCTCGCCACCTCTTTCATTCTTACACACATCCATACACACCTACTTCCTATCCTCGTCACACTCCTTTATTCCACCTACTCGCTACCTCTTTCAACGTTATCTTAAACACATTTATTCACACCTACTTGCTACCCTTTCATCGATATACTTCTCTATTCGCTCCTAATCGCTACCTTTTCATCTTTACACACCTCTATTCTCTCCTACTCGCCATCTCTTTCATCTTTACACACATCTATCAATACCTAACCTCCACCCTTTCATCGGTATCTTTTACACATCTTAATTGGCGTGTATGCGTAAAAAGGTATATGATGCAGGTGTTTTTTTACAACATCTAAATCAACAAATTGTAAGTAGTTTAACCCAGAACTCTCAACAGGAGCGTGGAACTCAGCAGAAAGAAGATTCCAACGTACACTGACCTTTGTACGATATACAGCCGTCGTGATCTCAAGGACAAACGCCATGCGTTGAATTTACGTCTGGACATGACTAATGATTTGTTCTACGAGATGTGCTCAGTGCGGCTTGCTCTGGAGATGCGAGAGCGAGAGTTGGCTGAGTGAGTACTATAACCATGGCATTGACACTCGAGAGTCCCGCCTTATTATACCTAATGCTAGATGGCTACCTTTTTGCCGCCTGGCCGTACTAGTTAAACTTAATCCGCAACTGTACAGCTATATTTTGGAAGTTTATTTAGTAAGTTGTTGTCGTGTCATGTGCCTATGTAACGGCTTAGGCATAAACTGTAATATTGCATTTTTTGAATAAAGATTACAATATGCCTATGGTTTGATCTGCCTACTATTTTTCACATTTTACTTACGTAGTAGAAATCACCCAGGACATTCCATAATCAGGTAATCACTCACGTATTCGCTAGCCACGTTTACACTTTCAATAACGACATCTGCGTTTTTACTTATAGTATTTACAGTCACACTTACAACATTTAATCAGACCGCCACCACTGCTGTTAACGTCTGATTCTATCATTATATCATACAATAGAGGTAGATCCTCTAGAATACACACAGTCAAAATTAATATGGTGATTGCGGCAAAACAAATCTTTACAGACCTGTCCTTTTTATCGGGACGTCTCGTTGCAAAGTAAAAAGACCGCACAGAGTAGCTTTCAGCCTGTTTCATGCGCATTGTTTTAAATACTGTACAGTTACTACTACTACCTACATTAGTAGTACAGGATATGAGACGCAGTCAAAGTATTTCTATCATGCTCGATCTCGCACCTATATGAAACATAGTCTCACGTAACATTTTCACAGGAAAGAGCTCATGGCTGACTTCTGTCGCTGCGGGGCGCGGCGTGATATCAAAATTAGGCAGGACTCGTCTACATCTTCTGAGGCACTGTCCAAAACCGGCTACCGCGCCCATCTTAAGGTGAAGCCTGCTGGCAGCCTCTGCGTTGACCTTGTTGAGGACAAAGCCATCACTAAACTCGCTGATTGCGAATGTACAGATCAAATTAACGGGAATCTGGCTTGTCTGGAGTCTAAAAAGGAATGCGTTGTGGAGATGAATGGCAACGTTAGTGTGAAGGATAATAAGAAGATGAAGATGAAGACCGCAGTTGACGTCTAAATCAACCAGGACAGATATTATACTAGATAAGATGAATAGTTTTTTTCTAGTCAAACATGTTGTGTTCAGTCATATATACTTTGTTATAATTTATTTATTTATGTATTGTTTCTTTTACGGTGACAAAAATAACATGTCTCAAGCGTATTCATTTTATATTGCTCTTTGCATAGCATTGTTTAGGTTTCATTTTAAAATGGACATCTATATATGTTTGCATTCTAGTTTCTACTGTCAGATTTTTTCTTCTGAAGAAGAATAGTTTAACCACCATTCGGCCTAAATTATAAATCTGTTCACTTCTGTGCACTGCACTTGATTTTAACGTGATTCAATTAGGGATTGCAATCCGGAAAACCGGATCTGATAACTCGCGGATCCGGCAGCATTAAACGAATACCAGATCCGGTACCATTATACCGGATCATACCGTGATGCCCATTTTCGGCAAATGATCGCGCTGTTGCATGAGTAGATACTTTTAGTTGGGTCCAGTGGGCCAATTCTAAGTGGGGGAACTGGGATCTGCACTGTAATCTTGCATAAGAGTGTATTGTGCATTTTCCTCCTGCCCAACCTGGCCCTAACCAACCCAACTCCTTTAAGTACCGGAGCAAGACTTTTGGTGATTGACAGCTTCGTTTCAGCTTCACTGTAGGTGTGGAAGGGGTTGATGCCTCAAAGAGACTCTTCAATACCGTATTTTGCCTTCTCTGTGGCCGTGTTCCACAGTCTCTTCTTCCTGGAATCTGCCACGCACGACACAGACTGCCGTCTGTGGCTCCAGTCTTGAGAAGATGACGGGTGGCCAACTTGATCTTCTTTAGACTGGAGCCTTTGACTTAGGTCGGACGATCGGTGAGTGGCCGGCCAACCCAATAGCGTCGGTTTGTTTATCTATTCCGATGAATAATCAGGATCCTACCGGACCCTTTACCGGATTGAAAATGTCACCGGATTGCAATCCCTAATTTCAATCCATAATAAGTGTTTGAAATAAGTCAATGTTGTTCGATAATGATATAAGTAGTCCAATTTATTCACTGCCATTATATAGGGCTGGTTATCGGTGTTGTAACTGTAGTTTGTGTGTAACATCCTTACCTTTATGTTATGATCCTTCTATATCTAGATAACAGGTTAGGACTTAACTATTTACTTTAATTTTATTATCTTACAATCCCGCCTAGTCTATGATCTCAATTTTATGTTTAGTATTTTAGTTTAGATAAATATTTAGTTCAAGATAGCCTTCAAAAAAATTTCGATGGCTGTCTGTCTGAAAACCCGAATTTATATTTTGGGAAATATTTTAAAACTGGAAAATATAATTTACTGAAAATGATTTCAAATTTGGCTTTTATTATTTTTATAAGGAATAGAATATTTTTATAAAAATTTGGGGTCGTTGGCCTCACATAATTAAAAAAAGTGTTAAGGTTGAGAGCTGATGGACTATTAGTATTATTAGGGCCTAATTAAATTAACTCGGTCGAGAAGACCAAGACTTCTGATTTCTATTGGAATCGGAAGAAATGTTGCCTACTGCGTACTGATTTAGATTTTTTTGCACTGCTCTTTTAAATAGGCAACATAATTATATTTATTTGCTAGTTATGATTGTTTTGGTATCTTTTTTATCTATATTCTCATAGGGATAATTAACATGAACTTTTGTTCATTATTAAAAGCAGATGCTACACTACTATGTAGCCTGCATGAAAAAGACTCATATTTTCGAAAATTTACTCTTTATGAAAACACTAATTCTATACCCCGACTTTATAAAACTTAAAATAATCTTGACTCGTTTCAAATTATGTAGATTAAAGTTATACATCTACATAACCTGGAACATTATACATATGTTTATCATAAAATAAGATATTAAAACAAACTTAGGTAATCAATGTTTGACACGCCTGTTTTCGTCGGGCCGAATTTGAACTGAAGTAGCTCTCACTTATCTCTGTGGACCTTAAGCTAGGTTCACATTGCTGTGTCGGGGTGTGTCGTGGCGCGCCAGAGCGCAATCGGTTACGTTCATTCATTATGACTAGATTCACATTAGTAGGTTGTGTTGGGGCGCCACAACACAAACTACTAATGTGAATCTAGTCATAAGTACCTACACAATTATGTGAAGGCTACTTCAGTAATTGTAGTGTAGTGTTAAAGTGTCTAATTGTATTTCGCTCCTAAGTATAGTAAAAAATAACAATTGTTCAAGTAGTTGTGTAGTTCAATAAACGAATAAAAATAATTGTTGTTTATTTAAAATCCCACCCCAGCAACTTCTATACCATCCTCGCTCTTCTATAGGCAGGCAAATGCATCAGTTAACAGATCGGTACAGAGATAAAAATGGTTCAGGTAGAACAGCAAACTCGAAATAAAGATGTATTCCCGTTGTCCCCATTGACGGTATCCCCATTCAATGGGGGACAACGGAACTGAATAAAAATAATTAAAATGTATTCCTGTTGTCCCCATTGACGTTGTCCTGTTAATGGGGACAACTGAAACCTGTAGAGATAGGTAAGTTCCTTTTTTAGGGTTTCGTGATCGGAGATAAGTTTCGAAACACTTATGGTCTCGCTTTGTCTGTCCTTTTTTTCCCCATTTTTCATACTTGTGATGCCGAAATTTTAAAGAGACCTACACAATGTCAAGCGGGGTATCAAATGAAAGGTATCGGTTAGGACATTTCAAAACAGTTTAAATTTCTGTAGGTTTCATACTGATTGAAATATTTTGAAAAAAGTCGAAATATTAACCCCCCTATCTCCGAAGTTTGCTGCAGAGCGATCCATTTGAAATGTAGGAAGCGTTTGTATGTGGACCTATATTTTACCTACAGGAAAAATATGGAGAAGTCTTTAACAGAACACTGTTTGAAAAATGATCAAAAAGGGGGGAATAATTTTCAGAAGAGGAGGCTACCCTACTGGGGTATTAAATGAAAGGTGTTTCAAAACAGTTTATAATTATAACATTGCTATAAGTTACATACTTTTTTAATTATCTTGAAAAAAGTCAAGAAAAATGTACCATTACCCCCTATCACCGAAGCATGCAGAGAAATCCATCTGAAATGTAAGTTGGTATTTTTTAGGTAAGTATTCATCAAATTGCGAAGTCTAACCGATACCTTAGTAGGTACATGTTTGTTGACAAACGTTGAAACCCTCGACAGCAGCGAGTTACACTCGCACTTTGCGGATCTTGTTTTAAAAAAAGTATTTTTAATGTAGGTAGGTACAGTCAGCTGCACAGACATGTATACACTTCCAAGTTTTAACTTTTATTTTACTCGGAACTTTTTAAATAAAAGGACATGCACACGTTTTTCGTACAAAGTAGTCATCGTACTTCGTCAGAATGTGGTACATAAATTTTCACAATTCCTATACCCTTACTATTTAGTCAAATTGAAAACTTGGGAGTGTATACATATTTTTGCAGCCGACTGTACATACATATATCCAGGAGATAGAAACTCAGACCTTGAGAAACCTCCATAAGTTGATTTACAATTCTCTGATAGACATAGGCCTCCGCTGAAATTTTCCAGTCTCTATTTGAAAGTATTGAAAGCTTAGAAATTTTAAACATTTATTTATTTTCTAGTTTATGCCTGCGGCTTCGCACGCGTTGTTTCTATGGGAACGTTAAAAGGTGATTTCTATCCCATGGGAACTGATTTATGAGATAAAAAGTATTTGAATTTCAGCCCGATCCGTTCAGTCGTTTTGGCGTAGTTAAAGAGGTAACAAACATCTATCCATCCATCCAAACTTTCGCATTTATAATATTAGTGTGATGTGAATTCTGGAAGGTAAGTATCACTTCCCGGTTAGGTACTGGTCCGGGTGTCTTGGCGAGATGGAAGGATGTATGGACAGAGCCAATTCTTGGCGGACTGCCATTTTTGCTGACACCTATTCCGAGGTGGTCGTCACCTTCCGGGGCAGGAAGAATCCGAGAGCCTGTATGAGGCCAGCCTTAATGGACCTGCCATTGTAAATACCTACCAGTGTAAAAGTGAAACCCTTCTCAATGGTTTCAACAAACAAAATGCGACTCGGTTTAGGCCATTGAAGGGGATCTCTTTTTTCATTGATTTAGGCAATTTTTAGGGTTCCGTACCTGAAAACGAAAAAAGGAACCCTTATACCTATAAGATTACTTGTTGGATCACTTTGTTGTCGAGTTACACTTGACGAATCTTGTTTTTAATGAGCGTGCGATAAGTACTCACTTACATACATACTTAGGTAGGTATATAAAATGGGAAATTGGTCGTATAAAATGTAGCCCATATAACCCGGAGTTTGCCGATCAGTTGGTAACAAATCGATTGACTTGACATGACACCGAGCCACCCAGACCAGGAACAAGTATAGGTAGAGTTGTTCTATCTCACGAAGTCCGTTAACTTACCTCACTATGAACAACTTTGCGCTTAGTTGTCATGCTGATGGTACTCGCTATCAAAATCTGACGTGGATACAATGAACACTAGTGACCCGGACCGCGTCTCGGGCGAGACTGATTGCTTCTGAGCTGACGCACACTAAAACAATGTGTACATGCATTCACTATGACATACATAGCCCAACGACTTCGTAAGGTAGAACAACAGAATCTGTGGATGACGTCCTGCGAAAGACTGCAAAATGAATGCGTGAAGCTGAAGACGAGGAGCTGAGGAGCTCGTTACGAGGTCTACCTATATCCAGCTGTGGACTAGAATAGGCTGGTGATTATATGATTAAGTAAGTAGACACACATTTTTGCTGCGGGAATAGAACCTACAACCTTCTGCGTCACACGCAGCCCTTCGCACGCTGCACCAGTAATCGTCATCGTCTAGAGGTATAATCTGCATAGCAGGCACCTATTCGTAGAAGAAAAGCTTGAACCTACACCATCTTGATGCAAAGCATCCTACTAACAGGGTCCTAACTTAATGGTTCCTTAACAAATTCAGAAGACGCAGTTGTCAGTCTATTAACCCGTGTCGCGCCTGCAGGTCGCGTTGCCGAGGTAGGGCAGTGAATGCGTTAAGCAGCGTGCGCTAAAATTTGCATTTTTTGCATATTTTTGGACTTTTAGGTACGGCGGCAATAGGTAGGTACTTATTCTTCAACATAAACAGCGGTACTACAAAAACCAACGTAAACAATGGTCTAGCACAAGCGTTTAGCTAAACAGTGTCTAAACAGTTAGACATGGGCGTAACAAGAGTTTAACTCTCCTTTAAACTATGTCTAAGCCGTGTCTAACTGTAAACCGTCGCAAAACGCAGTTTTGTGGTAACGCTTTTGTTAAACACGCGCTCAACAGATGTTTAACTTGTTTGTAGTACCGCTGTTATAGTTTTGTATGATAGATAAGCCCTTAGGCGTGTAGTGACACAGTTTAAGGTGATCCGAATTGTTTGTGTTCCTACAATTTTCGCTATAGGTAAGCATAAGGCACATAAGTGTTTCGAACCCTGCAACTGGAATAAGCGAAATGGAAAGAAGGAGCAAAAGGATAAGGAACAGGATAACTAGACTCGGTGCAGACGACGGCGGACTACTGCACCAAGCCTATAGTGAATCACCGCCTGAGTGTAATGGATAACAGATCTGGATTAAGATTTTTGATAGATAGTGGTGCAAACGTATCAGTGTTTCCGCAAGTTTATACAGGGTTACAGGAAAAATCGTGCTAGATCCGTTAAGGGCGTGGAGTACCCATCATTTCTGACTTAGGTATTTCACTATGAAACACCCTACCCTAAACTTAACCCTTTTCGAGATATTCGCTAAACTTATTTTTGTATTTTTGGCCATGGCCAGCAAGAATAAACAAAAATAATGATTGAAGGGCGACAAGTAGTAATTTTGACAGATCATAAACCTTTGACTTATTTTTTAGTAAAGTAGGTAACGGTATAGATAAAGAAACGTCTCGTAGTACAAGACAATAGTACATTATGGTACCTACTAGTGTGTAACATTGGTGATTACCGCCGAGGCGCCATTGAGACCCGAGCCGTAGGCGAGAGTCTTAAGAGAGCCGAGGACGGTAATCATCAATACACACGTGTATCATACGTAGTTTTTCAACACACTTGTGAATAAAATAACAATAAAAACTCATTGCAATCGGCCACAGACTAAAGGGATGAGGTTTTTTTTATTTTCCGCGCATAGGGTTTGCGCCTATTCTGCCACGTACAAAATGGGGAATTTAAAGTTTTCTTTTATTACAGAGAAAACAAAAGTTATATTTGAGTGAAAGTTTTATTTATTAAACACGTAAGAGTTAAAATTATCTATATAGATAAGAAGTTGCATGAAATGAGCAAGCAATAGGAACATTAATGTAGGTACTTACCTATCTGTTCTATTGAACACGATCTTTTTTTGAATAAAAACTTTATATAAGAACAAAGCAACTCAACCAATAAAATTAAAAAAATGCCATGAAAAAGTCACAGTTTGATTATGGGTGTCATTCTGTGCCTAATTACGGTGACCATAGAGCCACTTTATGAGCAAGTGTGTTGAAAAAAATGTTTATTAGTGAATTTACTACCGAAATTCGTTTTATTAACGGTAAAGATAATTCGGTGGCTGACTGTCTTTTTAGAATTGAAACAATATTATTGCCCAACAGTCGTTGATTTCGCAGAACTTGCTTTAGCACAGGAAACAGACGACAGACTGCAGATTTGTTCGAAGAATCGAGAAACAATAACAAGTTACAATTTAAACATATTATGTTACCGGGTAGCAAGACATCCGTTGTTTGTGAAATGTCAGCGGAACGTGTAAGACCCTACCTTACAGAGCAATTTAGACGTGTACGTAGCTTTTGACGCAATTCATAACTTAAGTCATCCAGGTATTAGAACTACAAGGAGACTTATTACAGATAGATACCTACTTCTGGAAAGGAATGAATAGAGATATTGATTTATGGTCAAAATCATGTGTACGATGCCAGAGATCAAAAGTCTTGAAACATACAGTTTCGGATTTAGGCCAGTTTCAGACGACAGGTCGTTTTCAGCACGTACATATCGATGTTGTAGGTCCTTTGTGTGTATCATGTGTTTTAGATTAAGTCCATCGCATCGGTTCTGATTTGTATTATTTGCTGCAATAAATATATATATATTATATATATTTTTTTTTACTTTTACTTTACCAACAAGTGCAGAAGGTTATAGATAGTGTAACTATGATTGACAGATGTACTAAATGGACAGAAGCTATTACAACTAAAGATATTACAGCATTTACAGCAGACACAGTTGCGAAAGTTTTCTATGAAAGATGGTTTTCACGTTTTGGTTGTCCAGAAAAACTTACTAGTGATCAAGGTAGATAATTTGAAAGTACTTCATTTAAAGAATTAATGTCATTATTGGGTTTAAATAGAATCAGAACTACTCCATACCATCCACAAAGAAACGGTGCCGTAGAGCGTTGGCATCGC
Source organism: Eupithecia subfuscata (assembly GCA_963564075.1). NCBI lineage: Eukaryota > Metazoa > Arthropoda > Insecta > Lepidoptera > Geometridae > Eupithecia > Eupithecia subfuscata. The sequence continues at coordinate 19,284,387 of OY751095.1, forward strand.
TCGTTGAAATCAGCCCTTATGGCACGCCAATAACAACTAGTAACAACTCATGGGTAGATGAATTAACCTAACATCACGGTCGCTACCGTGATGTTAGGCTTACGAGCAGCAACTCGTGTAGACACAGGCGTTAGTGCAGCTGAGATGAATTACGGAACTTCTATTAGATTACGGAGAGTTCTATGATAAAAAAGCACAGGATGCTCAAATCGATTCTGAAAATTACGTAAATAAAATGGGTAGATGAATTAACCTAACATCACGGTCGCTACCGTGATGTTAGGCTTACGAGCAGCAACTCGTGTAGACACAGGCGTTAGTGCAGCTGAGATGAATTATGGAACTTCTATTAGATTACGGAGAGTTCTATGATAAAAAAGCACAGGATGCTCAAATAGATTCTGAAAAATACGTAAATAAAATAAGGCATAATAAATAGTTATAATATCTGTGAATAGAGTGAATAAATCACCTAAAAAATATTGTGCATAAAGATTTAAAAGATTGTCAACATGTTTTTATCAGAAACTAGCTTCTGCCCGCGGCTTCGCACGCGTTGTGTCTATGGAAAAGTTTTGAGGTTATTTCTATCCTATTCTATTTTTGAGGTTATGTCAAGTCACACTTGAATGCTATCGACCGGAATAAAGATATCATTCTTTTGTCATAAAAAAAAACGTGGATAGGTACTAGTTCTATTTAGTTCTATTTTTCTGTTCTGTTTGAAATTGCTTTAACGTTACGGATCCTCATTTAATTATGTAATAAAATAAATGGTGACATAAAATATGCGTGCAGGCAAGGTTGTAGGTACGTTCTTTACTTCCTAGGTTACCGCCTGAGTAGATATTTTTCGCCTGAGTAGTCGCAATGTAAATATTTGAAAATTTAACATATCCTGAATACTTACAATAGCTGAACATTACCAGGCTCTCTACCAACGTCCTCAGCTACTTTGGTCACATAGCAACAAGAAACCAAGATTACCTGGAGACACTGGTTTGTCTCCAGGTAATCTGTGACACTGGGTGTGGGCAAAATGGACGGGAAAAGACCACAAGGCCGAACACCAACCGCTGGTTTGTCATTGTGCAAGAGATTCACATCCGGTGATACGGGACTCTCAGTGACCACTACTTTCGGACAAGTCGAAGATAGGGTGGCGTGGAAACAGCTCGTTCAGGGTTGCCTACTTTTTTTACTGGAAATAAAGTATATTGAGGTCCCAGACGGGAAGGAAAATAAGCAGTTTTTTAGAAAAATTAACAGCTTTAGGTACTACAAAAAAGTTAGACTTCTGTTGAGCGCGTGTTTAACAAAATCGTTACCACAAAACTGCGTTTTACGACGGTTTAAAGTTAGACATGGCTTAGACATAGATTAAACGTGAGTTAAACTCTTGTTAAACCCATGTCTATCTGTTTAGACACTGTTTAGCTAAACGCTTATTAGACCAGTGCTTACGTTGGTTTTTGTAGTACCGCTATACCTACGTGTTTATTATTTTTTTACGTTTGACATAGTTTTTTCTGTTTCTTGCACAATTTGTCAAGTTGACATTCAAGTCAAGTCAAGTCATCATTTTAAAAGCTTCATAAAGCTCTACAAGCTCCACAGGTAAAATTAAAGTAAATGAGAAACTAATTTTTAATTAATTTAAATTTGTAGTAGGAAGCTCTATTTCTGTCGTCGTTGTTGCATTCATCACAGAAAAACACCCTTTCTGTAAATACTGAGGTAGCGGAAACAGGAAGTAGTAGATAAGACACGATTTTAGTAGGTAAGTACGGTAAGTACTTAATGTTTTTAAATTCTTCTAAAGTGATTACTAATAATTGTCTTCACTTTTAGCCAGTACTTATTTCGAAAAATCTTTGTCTTCGAATAGTACCTTCTTCATAAATTACTTTGATTCAATGTTATTAATTCTGAATACTTATAAATCATCCCTAACAATACTGAGCCCATGTAAATTTTTAAAACAGTTCTACCATACCAGTGATGCGTTGAAAACAGTATTATGTATACTTTATTTTTGTTCAACAGTACCTACCTAAAAAGTATAACGTAGTGATAAACAGTATATTACTGTTTTTAACAGTATAGTTGGCAGCCCTAGGCCCGACCTACTTGTTGCCGACCGCTACGGCAGTTGTTTGTAGGTATACTTACTTATGTGTGAGTTATTATATTATGTACCTACCTACATATACATATAGGTTATATACAGGGTAAGGTAACTTTGACCCTGTATATAACCTATCTACCATATATACAGGGTTACAGGTAAAGTCGACCTATATCCTCGAAGGGGCTGTAGTTTCCATCATCATTATTCCATTTATGATTAATATTATAAAAACTATAGCAGTTCCTTATGAGCATTAGATCTAAGTTTTTCCTACGAATTCTGGCTATACTGTATCTAGACTAGACTGATATACCTTGTTGGATAGCTGAACAAACGTAGATATTTTTTCGTACATCTGCAACATAACTGAAAAGACGACCTCTGTGGCGCAGCGGGCGAAGCTCTGCCTGCGACGAAGGAGGTTGCGGGTTCGATTCCCGCCTCGGGACAAATGTTTGTACGATCTGCAGACATTTGTCCAGGGCGTTCTGGATGTTTTCTATGTAAGTATAATAAAAAAAAAACGATCTATGTAGTGTATTGTATTAAGTATAATATCAGTTATCTTATCTAGTACCCATAACACAAGCTCTGCTTACCTTGGGGCTAGATAATGCTGTGTGAATTGTCCAGCATTATTTATTTATTTATAACAGTGATACATTTTTTTATATAGCTACTTCTAAAATTCTAGTTCAAAAAAACAGTACAGTAGTAACAGTAAAAAATAACAGTAGACAAAAAATTTAGGCATGTTTTTAAACTTGCAGTCCAATATTTCGATTTTAACGGTCGAGGTTCTGGGTATGGTGTTTCATAGTCAAATCAGTCAGTAATTATGGAAACTACAACTCTGTGACTCTATTTAACCTGTAACCCTGTATATCTCTATACACTAGTCGAACTCGATGTATAATGTTTGTAAACAAACCAAGACACAAATAACAAAAAAATCAGATATGATTATTATAATTGTAAGCAATATTTATTGCAGAAAGGAACTCAAATCGACAAGTAATGTAAATTGCGTGTAAAAAGACGCGGCAACAAAGTGAATTTTAGGTTTAGTATTAATAAGGGAGGTTTGTTTACAAACATTCTACATCGAGCTTGGCTAGTGTATAGGTTTATTTGTACGACTGTATAGATGAATCACCCAATATTTTTTTTCCCCAATCATTATATTCCTATTCGCCTTTTCCCCCATATTGTTTAATTTCCAGATGTCATTATCACCAGCTTATAATTTCTCACGCTTTTTTATTTCCTATCATGTTTTTCGCTGTATATTATTTGTATTGTATGTAAGTATGTCGGTATTTTATTGAGAAAACTTTTACATTTTGATCTTTTCAATGGTTGAGAAAAGTCGTGATATCGTCGAGTCATAACCTCAATTTACGAGAAAACAAAAACTGCATGTAAAGATTTCAAAACTTTTTACATACCTAACAGAAAATCGTACTGATTGATTTTTCAAAAACTGACACCCATTTTTGCACCAAAGGATTTGGTTGCTGATAATCTTTAGCAAAGAATTAATGCATTATTGAAAATATAAGGAAATGGCTATTTCATAATTTTTTGAAATGAAATTAAACCGAATCGCATTTTACATCAAAGAATGAATGTCGTCTTAGTATTTTTGTACTTAGATAAGTATTTTGAAAAAAGCTTGTGGCATGAACCTCAGTAAATACTATTCTAATACAAATAATAGCAAACCATGATGAAAATATTCTCAAATTACAAATCATTTTGGTACTACGTTTGTATGGGAAGTTCATCCTCCGCCGGACCCTTAATTAAGTTTTAGATAAAACTAGCTGCGCACCGCGGCTTCTCCCCCGTGGAAATTAATGTTTCCAACTTTATTAATTTTTTCTTTCATAGGAACCTTCTCCTGACAATAACAAACACAACAAAAAAAGAATTAGCGAAATCGGTCCAGCCATTCACGCGTGATGCCGTGACCAAGGAAAACGGGTTTCATTTTTATATTTAGAGGTAAATTTATTTTTAGTTTGGGTCATAGCGAGGTACCTACAACAAAGTTGTTGGTGTGTGTGTACACATAAATTTCTGTTTTCGATGCACAGCGGGAGCGGCAGCGGATTTTTGACAGTTTTCAATAAAAATATAATAAAGCACGTGACGGTGAAACTATCCATAGAAAGTTGTTAAAAATACACTTCCGCTCCCGGTGTCCACCAATGGAAGAGTAGCCCCGAGCCCGATGCCGGCGGTGGAGCCTAAGGGCGATTGTGCACTACAAGGAATTTTACTGTCCGGCAGTCCGATTTTTTACGGTCCGAAGTGGCATCAAAAAAACGGATGATTGGCTTGTGCACTTGTCCGTCTTTACTCGGATGATACGCCTCAGTTTAGCTCCGTCTTTTCAGTCTCTCTTCAGTTCTCCGTCTGTTAAACTACCTACTACTAGTAAAAAACCGTTCCGGAATGGGGAAAAATAAAATATCGGACGGTAAAATTACGTATAGTGCACAAACTAGTATCCTATACATTATATGGCGTGCCATATCGGACCGTAAAAAATCGGACTGCCGGACAGTAAAATTCCTTGTAGTGCACAATCGCCCTAACGCTTCTTACTGGCAATCTGCGGTGCAGATAGCAAGAAGATCAGGAGAAACAACATAATTAAGAACAAAGTTTACTTGGAAAGCACTGCTACCGCACGGCTCCCACATGCCTTTGCCTCAAATTGTACTGCATTCTCCAACCCGCATGCCCAGCGTGGGGATTACGGGCACTACCCCCCATGAGATAAAAGCAAATAAGGCGCTTATCTGGGGCCTGCGACCAGTAGTGGACCAATATAGGCTGCTGAGGTGAGGTGCCGCATTAGTGCGGACGCACGTTTAGCAAAGAGCCGAGTTGGAGGTAAACCATTCTAAAAATGCACGCCGAGTGTAGACGAATTGTACCCATCGCAACCTAACCGCGCATGAATAGTGCATAGAGCAGCTAACAGCTTGACCACTCGTTGGTTTGCGCCTACCTAACCTAACCGATGACGTTTTGTGGAGGCGGCGTGCATTCATTACGGATGTAAGCGGGTTAACTACGAACCTTATTTGTGTTGGAAGAACACCAACGTTTCATCCCTTACATCCGTAATGAATTCTTCAAACTTCGATAGTTTTTATAGTAAAAGGGGCGTGCATTTTTAGAATGGTCTCTGAATCTCTACCTTTGATGGGATACCTATTCATTACAACGCAGCGGGACTGTGAAGAACCCAGGGGTTACGTTCGATCGTAAACTTTCATAGCGCCCTTAGCGTCAGCTAGGAGTCACCTGTAAGAAGCTGTATGATCGTACTTGTTTCAAGCGAGCGGTCCACACGGCGGCAGCGCGACAGGCATTCGCGTAAGCAGGGCGCAAACGACCTCTGTGGCGCAGCGGGCGAAGGTCTGCCTGCGACGCAGGAGGTTGCGAAAATATCTATCTATTTAGTGTATTGTATTAAGTATATCAGTTATCTAGTACCAATAACACAAGCTCTGCTTACCTTGGGGCTAGATAATGCTGTGTGAATTGTCCAGCATTATTTATTTATATTTATTTATTTATTATAATTCGCTTTCAAATGGTATTTCTTTTCAGGAACTGATTTATGGGATAAAGCAAGCCTATGTGTTATACCAGGTTCTACTTTACAGCCATAGTGGTCTCGGAAAGAAGCCTAGCTTTGCCTTGTGAAAACAACTAGCAACCACGAAAGTGCTTTGATGTTACTCGGGTTTTTCAAAATTATTAAACTGATGAACGTGAAATACACACATATTTTGCACCGGAACTCAAAAATTTATTATAAGTAAATAATAAGAACTTACATAGTTTGAGTAATACGATTTCACATTCACTAATAGACTTACCTCAACCTCAACCTCCTCAACAGCCTGTGTTGGTCCACTGCTGGACGCAGGCCTCCCCCTGATAAACGCCTTATTGGCTTTTATCTCATGGGGGTAATGCCCATAATCCCCACGCTGGGCATGCGGGTTGGGGATCGCAGTTCGGTGGTAGAATTGTTCTGCAGGGGGCGCTGCGGCCCGCCCCCGGTGGATATCCCTTCTTACGACACCCGTGGGAAGAGTTGGGGTCATGCAAATTCTAAACCGGCACCACACAGCTATTATATTGTAGCACAAGTTTAGGAAAAAATCCAGAAACCATAAATTTCTTATTTATTTACTGAATAAATTCCTTTTAATGCTCGCCATGGACAAAAACCTATAGGGTACTTCTCGCATACCTAGAATTATGAAATTTGGCAAGAAGCAAGGTCTTATAGCACAAGTAAAGGAAAAAATCCTAAAACCGTAAATTTGTCGTAAATTCACCAAAAAAAAAAAACTTTTGATTCTTGCTATAGGTAGACCAAAACCTATAGGGTATTTCCCGTTGACCTAGAATCATAAAATTTAGTAAGAAGCAAGGTTTTATAGCACAAATAAAGGGGAAAATCCAGAAACCGTAATTTATTGTTTAATCACAAAAAAATCATTTTTATTCTCGCCATGGACCAAAACCTACAGTGTAACTACTTCCCGTTGACCTAGAATAATTATAATTTGGCATGACACAAGGTCTTACAGAACCCTTACCCTGTTTCATTTGTGAAAAAGTTTTATGCAATGGTACGGAACCCTAGGTGTGCAAGCTGGCTCGCACTTGGCCGTTTTTATTTTTGAATGACATGCCTTATTATGATAGTAGGTTAGGTACACAAACCTGAACGTAGGCTGTGACGACCTTCGACACAAATTTATTTTTAAAATAATTATTTATTAATTGTCTACTTTGTATGGTGGCAAAGGGCAAACTAGGTATACTTAGAACAAGGTGCAGGGTTCGAATTACGAAAACACTAACTACCTAGGTAGGTCCAAAACACGAGTATTTTATTATCTCAACCAACACAAGTCAAAGCCACTCCGTTAGATACGACATTTAAATTCAATATCTATTACACACAAAAATTCAAATCGCGGCGGCTTCAGCCACGACGTACACTTCAGGAAGACGACGACCGACCCGACCATCTTGGACGTTGGGATGTGTCTGTGAAGTTAGCAGAGCATCTTTCAGCAGAGCATAAATAAATTAGAGTTCGCAAACCGGTGAGTTCTATAATTCCTGGTAATTTTCAGGAACAGTTCTGGCGCTTTTACATAACAAAAAAAATATGTGAAATTATGCTCTGCTAACTCTGGAGCAATTTACAGGAATAAAAATAAAAATAGGTATTCATAAGCCTTCGCATAATATATGCCATACAGCGGGGCAATTCAGCCAGCGTCTTGGGGACGCTTCCGACTAGTATTGATATAGATCAGTTGAGCTACCTGTAGATTGTTTGCAACCGTCTGCAGTTAGCTCAGTTGTTTAAATTGTAAATACTAGTGTAATTTTCTTGGTGAATAAAACCTTCTGCCATAAAAAAAATATAGATAAACAGTTCCTGGTGGTTTTCACAAATAGTTCCGGTGTCTATACATCATTATACCTAAATTAAAGATTATGATCTATGTAGTAGGTACATTTCTGTTCGAGTCGTAGTGACACAATATTATTCAAAACTAGCGACCGCCCCGGCTTCGCACGGGTGCAATAAAATACTACTATTACTATTATTATACTTATGATTTCTCAATCAAAGAGCAAAGAGTTTTCATTCAAAAAAATTTGACCGAACCACAGATCACTATAAATGTACCAAGCTACGATCAAGGAGTATTTATATACCCTGGGGAGCGATTTCTTCCGTCCACGGTACCAAGACCGAACCATAGACATGTTTACCTATACTTAATTGACATGTTTACTATGCTACGCCGTTACAATTTTTTTAGCAATTTATTCATTTTCATATTGAAACCACTCGATAATCCGAATTTTCCGCTTATAAGTTGTCGACTCGGATCGACTAATTTTTTACGCTCTTCAATTTGATGTGCATTTCGTTCGAGTCTACCGTAGACCGGTCCGAAATTATTAATATAGATGGTGTTGCAAAAGTATAAAAATCTGAGTAATTTTTCGTCGGAATTGTAATGTATGAAATACTTTGATTCGTCGGAAAGGCTGGACGGACGGCCAAATACACCTGCAGTAGAGCAAGTTTTATCGGAGTACCATGCATCGGGCTTAAGACTAACACAGGATTGTTCATATAGTTTTGATTCATTTCAGATTATGGTCTTTTGAAATTGTCATGAAATCGGTCTGTAAAACATGACGAAATCTGAGACATGTGCGTTGAATTTGTATTGACTCAAACACCGGTAAAGCAATTTCAATTAGAGTTTTAGTGAACCTACATGGTGTTGTAGGCAAAGCAAAGATTTATTTTTATGATTCTGATACTTTTAAGAAGCAGAACTCCTGAAATTTTCAAGAAAACATAATTGAAAAATGACAGAATCAAAGATTTATTCTCGTCGAAAGTGTAAATATTCAAACACCAGTAGAGCAAGTTTTATCGGAGTTTCAATAGCATGCATCAGGTTTAAGACAAACACAGGTTTGTTCTTATGATTTGTACCTATACCTACTTTTAGAAGCAGAGTATTTCAGAATTTTTATGAAAACGGTCTTGGAATATTTTTTTAATGTGAGATTATTTGCGTTGAATTTGTATTGATTCAAACACCTATAAAGCAATTTAGATTAGAGTTCTTCTAGCGTGCATTGAGTTCTTATCTCGAAATTTTTATGTATGAAACAATACACACTTTCGACGAAAATATCTGAGATTCTGTCATTTTTCTAAGAACGTTTTCATCAAAAACTTCAGGAGTTCTCCTTCTGAAAAGTATCATTACCCTTGTAGGTACTAATGAAAATGAAAGGATTGAAACCGTTAAATAACTCAAAGCACATATCACCAATAGACATTTTTCGAAGACCATTTCCATGAAAAGTTTAGGAGTTCTGCTTCTGAAAAGTATCCAAATCATAAGATCATACGGGTGTTTGTTTAAAACTCAATGCATGTTATTATAACTCTGATAAAACTTGCTATACTGGTGTTTGAATCACTAACCTTCCAACGAAAATATCTTAGATTCTGTCAGTTTTCTAAGTTCGCAGGAGTTCTGCTTCAGAAATGTATGATTAGGTACACTTGTAGGTACTAACGGAGATTAAGGCATTGACACTGCTATTGAACTCGCTAACAAATACAAATTGTTATTAGACAATAGTCTAACTTCGTCGTACTAGTTATAAACGAATATCGGCTGCGGAAGGTAAAATGGCAGCGTAATTAAAATATTCCACAGTCGATTTCGGATTTCGTAGAAAATGTGATAAGGAATTGTATCCTGTAAGAAAATATTTATGTCTTCTTGCAACTCTACCAGTTAGTGTAGCAACGGCACAAAGGTTGTTGGCATGTTTTTACCCTCCGAAGGCTAAAAACATGGCCAAGAGCTTCCATGGCAGAAGACCGCATATCTGGGCTAGCGTTTCTCCATGTGCACAAAAAAATACCTATTGAGGTGGAAGAAGTAATTACTCATTTTGCAAGAAAACAAAAGAGAAAACTACATTTTGTAATTAAAGGCGAATAGTAGGGTGGATAGTGGCGCCACTACATATTTAATTTTATAATTACGTTATACAAAGGAATTATCAAGAAGTCGGACCGCGCGTAGACGATATCTATCATAAGCTTTTTTTAAATGTATCTATAATAGTTCTGTTTTGTGTTATTCAATCAAAAACCTTGTTTGGAGAGCTTGGTGGCCACCAATAGGAACTAAACTCTTGAAACAAGTATCTGCCTAAATAATACAGTACAAAACTATTAAAGATACATTTAAAAAAAGCTTATGATAGATATCGTCTACGCGCGGTCCGATTTTTTGATAATTCCTTTGTATAACGTAATCATAAAATTAAATATGTATTGGCGCCACTATCCACCCTACTATTCGCCTTAATAAAACTCGAAGTGACCACTTTATTTCCCACTTTAAAACTCGTCCCACTACTGGGCAAAGGCATCCCCCGCCCCCAAATTCTTCCATGTTTTTTTTAAACGTTTTTTTTCTGCGGTAAATTCATTTGTATCTTTTCATCTACCTACGTAACTGAAGATACAAAAATGCAGATGAACAGACACAAAATACCAAAATAATGAGTTCTCCAGTTCAATAAATAAAGTCAAAACGATCAGCTGTTCGGAGTTCCAGCCGCGGAATTGGCAAAATATGTATTCGCGTCGCACGAAATTCGCTCGGCGCGCGCGTAACATTTTTCTGGATTATTTTTAGAAAGCCGAGGGACGGGAGTCGAGGAGCGCACACGCCGTGGCGCGCGCGGCCCGTGCACATTGGAGCCCTATGGAGCCCCCCGCGCTCGCCGCCGGCCCGGCGGCGCCTGTGCGCGCGGCGCCCGGCGCCCCCGCGGCTCTGCTGCTGCCGCTTCCGCTCGCCGGCACCAAGCCCTTCACCTACCGCTGGTGAGTACCTAATGGTTCCTCACACATTCCTCAAACTAGTTTGTAAAAGTCTAAAACGATCATGGTTCAGTGCGAAAGTGAGTCTTATTCCGTAGGGCGGGCGGAGCGCGCCGGGCCGCGGCGGCGGCGGCGTTGTTTGTTTTTCACGTGTCGATGTATAAATACAGCACCAGGAAGCGCTCGGCCTCCGGAGACACTCGACACTTTAATGTTATTGTGAATCAGCCTCCTGCTGATGTCAAATTAGCGAATGCTACTGTGATTTGTATATTCTGGTGTTTTTCATAGTAATTATTGCCCTTCGAACGACTTCTGTCCAACATTTAAGTTCAGAGTTTGAAGAACGTTTAACAAGTGTGGAATAAGTTGACCTTTCCTTGAGTATATTGATAGTGTTTAAATGAATTCTTTAATGGATATGAAATAGTAGATAGGTAGGTAGTACCTAGTTTCTCTTGCAATAAATGAAAAATGCTTTTGCTTACGAAAATTATATCACTTGTGTTAAACATTGATAAACGTGAAATTATATCTACTTAATTGAATTTGTTGTGATAGCACTGACTATTTTCTATAGGAGATTTTGTTTTTTTTTTCTTATACACTAATGCTACGGCTACACTATCGCGACAACCCGAAGATTTGCATAACCGCCTTTACAATCAGCGCTAACATATGGGCTGTGTGCTCGTGTACAAGATGAGAATTGCACAGAGGACTAGGAATTGAGCGTGCCATGCTCTGCATCAAGCAAGTGTGTTTCAAATTATAAATTTGGAACACATTCAAACATGGAGATATTTTCTAGCGATTTCTAACCTTTTTTGGTTCTCCCACATTAGTTGATCCGATAGAAGTTTTTATACCTGGACAAAAACACAAAAACTTTTTTGTTGCTAATCGATCCAGCTTTATATGAAACTGTAAAATGCCATTTTCTTACCAACTGTATTTTTTTTGAAAATCCGTAATTTTCTCAAAAAATTATGGATCCTAAGATCACCTTCATGTACCTTCATGTGCAACGGTTAAGGTCCCTCCCTTAACTGCCCCGTCCAAAAAACCGGCAAAAGGCGTTCAATAAAAATTGAGAATGAGTAACATTTTACTTACTTATCTTCAATTTTTAGAATGGATGTAATTTTCGGTCCGTATCAGAAGGACAATCTAGCATAACGCCCCTGGGGTGAACGGCATAAAAGTAAAATGATGATGAAGATTTTCAGACGTTTTACTAGTAGGCTAGTAAAACGTCTGAAAATCTTTTTCTAAGCTTATAACTCCTTTCTTAAAAAACTCTTACTCCGGACCACCTTACATTTCTGCACCTACTACAGCGACTATTGTTTCATCATTTTCGAATCCCGGTCCTCTCAGAGACTTCTTCAACCTTGGAAATAAATAGAAATCACTTGGTGCAAGATCGGGTGAATATGCAGGATACTCAAGTATTTCGAAGCCAGCATCTCGAGTTGCAGCCATAGCAACGGTGGATCTGTAAGCTGGGGCTTTATTTTGTTGGAACAAAACAATTTTTACTAGTTTGCTTCGCCATTTCACTCGAATTTCGTTACGCAATTTTTTATTTGGTCTTCATACAAAGAGCCAGTAACAGTAAGCAACATGGTCGAGTTATTCTATCATGACCATCCTTTTCTTATATACCATCCCTTTACTATATTACTATCATGACTATCCCAGAAAAGAGAGCCCATGATCTTTCCGGCGGAAAGACTCGTCTTAAATTTCTTAGGGGTTGGATTGGAGACGGTGGCATTTTCCTCTCTAATTTTGTTTCGGGATCGTAATTGTGAAGCAAAGAATGTGGTGAAGCCACTTTAAAAAACAAACCAGGCTGAACGTTTCTCGAGCTTCTTTAGAACTCTTACAACAAGATCGAGACTGTTACAACCAGGTCAAGATCGATAGAACAATCGAGACATAAAATGATCAGGATCTTGTTGTAACAGTTCTAAAGAAGCTCGAGAAACGTTCAGCCTGGTTTGTTTTTTTGTTATGCATCGGTCCAGGCTAGGGAACCAGCCGGCGGATAATTTTTTCGTCCTCGGGTGTTCGTGTAAAATGCTATGCATACTACCAGTCGAAATCTTGGTTTCTTCGGCATAACTTATCACAATGATCTGATGAAACTCGACTTTTCTTCTCGACAGCCATTTCTTCGGTCATACATTACGGTTGTGGGGCGGCCCGAGTAAGGGTCGTTTTGGTAAAATTTCTTCCACGTTTAAATTCGGCGCAACAACGTGCAACTGTCGGTGGAGCATTTGCTCTTAATGTATCATGTAAGTCTTGTCCTCTAACTCGTAACTTAGTGAAATTTTTCCAGCACACCTAGTAAATAACCGTGCGCAATTCAATTTTACCATTTTCGACAATGTGCAACGTCAGAACGCAAACAAAAGTCTTCCATTTGTAACAAACAAAAATGATATCAAATTGTTTCAATATTCTAGCTATACCAGCCAGTATTACCTAACTTTTATCCGTTCCAAAGGATTATATTGTACCTCATTCTCACTTTATAATGAACGCCTTACGTATACATATCTGAAGTCGGACGGAGGTAAAATACATTGGAAAGCGCATACGGAACATAATTGGAGCTGGACAGAATACCTAGGCGGAGACAAGGCGACAGGTTACTGGAATTGCGTCCAAGAACAGGGTACAGAAGCGTCGGTCGTACAGAGGCGAGATGGGTAGGCGATATCGCGAAGTGGCCCAAGAGTGTCCATCACATTGCTATTTCTTTAGATACCTACTAGATAGTGAATTAACTAAAGGACCGTTATTGAGCTCCTTCCTAAAGTACGATTACGGTTGTCGGTCGATAAGGACCGATTTGTCTCTGGTGTCGATAAAATTCGGAAGGTATGTCGGTTGATAGAGTTTAGTGTAGGTAGGTAGGACAGGGTAAGGTCATAGAGATAAATGGTGCAAGTGTAAGGTAGACAGACAATTTTTTATACTTTATACCGAGGTACTCTATCCATGATGCCAATACCAGACGCGGGGACATACTCGTATAAGTAGTTAGAGATAAACCATTCTAAAAATACACGCCTCTTTTACTATAAAATCTATCGTAGTTTGACGAATTCATTATGGATGTAAGGGATGAAACGTTGGAGTTCTTCGAACACAAAATATGGTTCGTAGTTAACCCGCTTACATTGCTTACATCATGAATGCACGACCCCAAAACAAAATATCATAGGTACCACACTTGGCGTGCATTTTTAGAATGGTATATCTGTACCTAGGTACCTACATGAACCTTTCTGCATGGTTAACATCAGACAATAATAATAACCTTCGAAGAATTATTGAATAAAAGATGATAAAATTATTCTTATACTATTAATAAAATACCTTTCTTAGTAAGAAAGGTATTTTCTTAGTAAGAAGGGTAGGTATTTTATTACTAGTATAAAAAATATTTAGAAATACTTACGTGTGCTCTTGTGTGCGCGCTTACTCAGAAATTAATATTGTCTTCATACCTCACTAGGTAAGAATTTTGCGAATATTAATTTGGCGAGCACATTGTTTTTTGCTAGATTTTACATAAACTTTATTCTTAAATAAACAATGGTGTTTCATGAACACTAGTGTTTCATGATGGCCTGAACAATCAAATAGTATCTAAACAAAAACTACGCAATTGTATGTGTAGACATTTTTAGTATAAGAAGAGACCTACTCTATCAACTATCAACAAATTGACAAAGAAGGATTGGTTAATTGTTTAAATGCTTGGCGGCAAACTAGCGTTTTAATTTAGGTGCAGTTTTACAGAAACTATGTACGTCTGCCAAGGCTTACCTTTTACTAACCAAAAATAAATATGAGCTAATCAAGAATGTCTTGCCTAATTTAAACCAGCGCGCCATCTACAAGATACTCGACACAACATGTGAATCGAAATGTAAAGCTCCATCTGTTGAGACGACACTGAACTACGTTGATCTTACTATTGATTTACCAAGTTATTTTGGTTTGAATCTTAGTTCGGATTTAGCTCACATTGACGTAGCGCGCGATTAACGCGTACCGTTGCGTTGAGCTCAGCAGATATTTTCTAAATATTTTTGGTACCTACTCACCTCTCTTCTATACATTTAATAAAACGAACATATATTTTAAAAAGCTGGTTTATAAAAAAAAAAACAGACTGTTTGTCCTAAAACAAACGTAGAGTCGTGCCAAACCAAACGCAACGTCTCTCATCGATAAAAATTGGAACAATCGAGCGTTATTTGCGTCGATTGACACCACTATGATGAAACAGATCGTGGAATGGGCGCGTAGCGTAAACACGAGCCGCGCATCGCTAGTACGAAAATAGGCAGCGCGCGGGCAGTGTGCGTCGTGCGTCCGACCCTCGGAAGTCGCGGGAAGTCGCGGTAGCGCGGCATGAGCTCGTCATGGGCAGCAACTGCTGCAAGGGTGACGCCGCGCGGCCGATCCGCTCCACCTCCTCCATCTACTCCAGGTATTGCCACCTCGCCATCCTCTGCGCGCAGGAGTGCCTCTCTGTACCCTGGATCCTCAGAACCCTCGCTCTTTCGTACGTAGTGCCGTGTCAGTGAAGTGACGGTTATGTAATGTTTGTTTACGTGCTCGCACCGACTCCAGCGCAGCAACCAGCTGAATTACGCAACTCTGTTTCGATCCTGTTGCATGATTTCTACCTAAACGACAGTAGACCAGTCTCATGTTGGGCCAAGTAAAGACTCGCCATGACTTTGGTATCAAATGTCTTACTCACGATCGTTGTTTGTGAAGGGTCGGTAAGCATGAAATGCAATATGCGGTCATATTTGAGGTATCCATCATGTAACAGGTTCTCAACGAGAACCGTAATGTCGTTACGAATTTCGATGTGACTCACTGCAAGGCTTCGATGTCTAGAATTTAGATTGTGATAATCAACCGACAGTTCCATTTAGTGCCCATAGTTTTCATTGAAGGACCTACTTGCATGGTATCTACGCTTCGCGATGGATCATCTACCAAAACAATACCAATGTATAAAATCTGGACAGTACATTTCGGAATGGTGTTACGTTCATATTACGAGTATATTGACGTGTGACATATCAGCTTGCGCATTTATGATTCCAATTCAATATGAACCTTTTGTAAGCTTGAATCTTCCACACGGAGCAACGTAATAAATTAAATTCTGATGAAATGGGAACTAACGAAATATTTAATTAATTTTGCTGTGCGTCGACAAAGGCTTAAATAATTTGAAAAGACTTTAAAAAATCTGATACTAAATATAGGTACTACAGAATTACCCCCCCCCCCCCCCCCCTCCGAGTAAAGGGCCATATTGATCTATATTAAATGCACAATGTATTGAAGGTACCTACATAATTAGATAAGGATTGATGCTGTATTGCTTAAAATCGCTTCGTAAATAAGCCATTATTTCTCGTAATAAGTAAAGGATAAAAAATGGTTATTGTGGGTTATCCCTAAGAGATATACCATCTCACTTTTTTCTAGACATTTTTAAGGTGTACAATACTGTAGTACATTATTTTGATCTATCTCGTAGGGTTCAGCCAGCGTTAGCAACGTAAGTGCAAAAAATGGGTTTATTTACGACATCGCATTTGAAACCTCTAAAATTTTAAGTGATTCTCTACTATATTATGCATGTATTATACAAACAAACCTTCCGCCTGAATCATTATATCTACTTAAAAAACTGCATCAAAATCTGTTGCGTAGTTTTAAAGAACTAAGCATACATAGGGACAGACAGACAGTGGGAAGCGACTATGTTTTACACTATATAGAGATTGTAAAAATACCTTGTTTCTTCACTCACATAAGAATACAGCCGGTATCATTTCCCTATTAAGTCAGATATTTTATAAATAGGAATTGGAAACAACCAGGAATAAACCAAACAATGCAAGCTCGCCGTAAGAGAACTATCAATTGAATATAATAATAGTGCTCAAAGAAATGAACAGTACAGTTATTGCAATAAGCCTTTCTTTCATCAAATTGTTTTCAATTGTATAAATGTATTTTCAACGTACAGTATTCAGCACTAAGCTATTTTTCATCAATTCATTTTCACAATTGTTCATATAATAAAAGCCAATAAAGCGCTTTGCAAGGCTTGCATCGAAAAGTGAACCAATCTAGGTAGATAAGTATAAAGTTCAGTATTTTGCAGTGTTCCTAACCAAAATACCTTTGATTAAAAATAGATACCTACTACGAACAAATTCTGAAGCCACGGCTGTGCCCGACGTGAAACTATAATTTATTAGCCGATGGCGTATTTTTAGGAACTTTTTCAGCTTCCAATGATATTTTCATTCAACACAACATATTAGAGTTTTTTTATAACTGACTGCCATGACGCTAACCTTGTCGTGTTAGATAATGTAGGTCGGATTCTTTTGGATTTACGTATGGCATCTGGAGAAACATAACTTTAATACAAATATTATATCGTAGAACTAGCTGCACCCCGCGGCTACGCCCGCGTGGAAATTTAAAATTATCACTAAGGGGTATGAAAAATAGATGTTGGCCGATTCTCAGACCTACTCAATATGCTCACAAAATTTCATGAGAATCGGTCAAGCCGTTTCGGAGGAGTATGGCAACGAAAACTGTGACACGAGAATTTTATATATAAGATAAAACCTAGAAGCAGACTTTTACAATAATGGGTTTCCTACTCAAGTTCGATAAACAATAGCTCGATTTTCAATTCCTCGATGGCTCTACCTCGACGGTACGTTTCGTCGATCGGCTTACGGGGCGAGTGGATCTACTCGAAGTAATAGCCGAGAAATGACGGCAGTATTCACGACTCAACTCGACTCACAATCGTGAATGGACATTAGTGTGTCGTAATATGAACTTGGACAAGTTCATATTACGACATATTAAACTGACCATGTCCGACGGCAGTACAGACGGATTCCCATCTTAGTGGCGCAGCGGGAGGTCTGCCTGCGACGCAGGCACGATTCCCGCCCTGGGACAAGTGTTTGCACGATCTGAATAATTTGAGATATCTTGATTTTGATATTTTGTTCTGGGTGTTTTCTATGTAAAATAAAAACATATTTATCAATGTAATGTATTATGTTTATCAATAATCTAGTACCCATAACAAAGGTTCTGCTTATATGAACTGAGTTTAAGAGTTTTGATTTTCTAAGAATTCATGAATACGGTCCCATCTAGACCAAGTAGCTTGCACTAGCCTCTTGAAGTTTCTTTGTTCACTATTTATTGTTCAACGATCATTGTTTTCCTTTCTTCTGTGCAATAACGTTTCCAGAGCTCCTTATGTTTGTGAAGAGCCCGGTGAGCTTAAATTTCTGGTAGACTAGCTGTTTCCGCGGCTTCACCCGCGTAGAAATCACAATTGCATGGGTTTTAATTTGTTGCGGGGTTCCTTAATTATTTTTCTAAAATTATAGTAGCATAATCTACCCGCTATAACATCAACTATTTGCCAGTGAACCTCGCCACAAAATAGACCCAGCCTTTTCAGAGATAACCGAAAACAACCAGATAGATAGACCAACATAATAAATACGACGAATAATAAAAAGTATCTTTAAATAAATGCCATGTATAAAGTATATCAGTTATCTAGTACTCATAATACAACCTCTGCTTACTTTTTCTCTATTTTGGGGTTATATGATGGTTTGTCGATTGTCCAGCATTACCTATGAATAATAAAAAGTATCTTTAAATAAATGCCATGTATAAAGTATATCAGTTATCTAGTACTCATAACACAACCTCTGCTTACTTTTTCTCTATTTTGGGGTTATATGATGGTTTGTCGATTGTCCAGCATTACCTATTTATTTATTTTAAAAATAATAACTGTTGTATGGTACTTTTTTTCCTATACATACATTTAGCAAAATCAGTAAATTCCACATTAAAAACAGACCTCTCAATTTTATTTACTTATTTAGATTGCAGATCCTTTGTTATCGAATGACGTTGGAGCCAAGGTTCCTAGGGTTACGTCCTTAAGGCCCGGTATTGTTAACAACCAGCTACGTTGGAAGGATAAAGGAACTGCACGCATTGTATTCAGAACCAATTGTCTTTTCGCCAGAGATGATGATATTATGTTGGCGTAATACACACTATATCATAATATAATGTAACTCACCTTGCTACTTTACATACTTTGAGTAATTTCACTTATGTTTACCTTCCACGGAATGAGTACACTGGAGACCTGTGCTACAGCTTTTTCATAAACCTTTAACAGGCACCAGTCCCTCACAATACAGGCAGTTATGTATATATTAAGTACTTATGTAATTACTCTCCCACCAATAGCTTTAACACTACCTAATCTAAGCCTGATTTATAGATATGTACGCTTGATACGATAAGATACGAGTACCTTTGTCAGAGAAAATAAATATTTTTGTTATTGTTATTCACTCATTTATTCATAAATCTCGTTATAAAATATATTTTTTACTTAAGACAATAAAATATTATAAAACTATTATACAGTAAAAATCATATCAAAACGGTGAATCACCGGCCGCGAAGCTAGGCTCAAGCGGTCGGTGACTAGGGCTGCAGAGAGAGGAACTTCCTGACGATGCGCGCCGAGTCCAGGAGTACCGCCTTTTGAATCTGGCCCTTGATCCAACTTCCTAGCGACAGTCTCTTGAGATGTAGATCGAGGCTCTTCGCTTATTATCTTAATATATATAAATCACGTGTCACGTTGTTTTTCCGCGATGGACTCCTAAACTACTTTACCAATTTTAAATTAAATTTGCACACCGTGTGCAGTTTGATCCAACTTGAAAGATAGGATAGCTTACATTTTTATTTATAGCCGCAATATTATTTTATTGCATATTATAAGGATAGAAATTACCTTTAAACGTTTCCTAGAAACAACGCGTGCGAAGCCGCGGGCATAAACTAGTTATTATTATATAATTCAGTTTCATTTTCCATCAGATGAGATTGCGGCTAAAAGAAGTTCTATTAACTACAAAGAAATATAAGAACGCACTGTGTTGGCGCCAAACATGGAATAGAATATCATTTATTTCGACACACGAATAGAAGACATACAAAACTGAACATAGAACAAGGAGGTTTATATACTAGATTAAATAAATTAATGGTGGGCGTCAAATCGAATTTTGCCCCATGACCTTGTAAATATATTTAACTAATATATAATAATATTAATTATAGGTGTTTTTAAGCCTTTATGCGTTACGGACGTCTAGTTGGTGACAAGCTTACTTAATAGTAACGAAAACAATATTAAATAATAATAATCCGACTGGTATTGATAATGGATCAGTTGAGATACCTGTAGATTGTTTGCTACAGTCTCCAGTTAATAGCACAATTATTTCAGTTGTAAATTCTAGTTCTAAATTGTTATAGTATTTGATTGTAATTTTATTGTTAAATAAGATTATCAAATAAAATAGGTGGTAGTCTTGCTTATTAATGTACTAATAATTATATAGGTAAAACAAAAAAACTCAATATCGTAAACGAAGGAAATTAAGTGTAGTTATATGTAACTAAACTTATTTTCCTGAAATGTATTATCGTAATAATATATATAATATTACGATTATATGTATATTTAAATTGTTTTGTTTCGATTGTAAATACTAGTATAATTTTTTTAGTGAATAAAGACTATGTTATTATTTAAATGTATGAACATATACAGGGTGCCACGGAAGCCCCCTGGCCCCTCGATGTCCAGAATCACCCCTTTCGGCTTAGTACACCCTTTCCGTGGCACCCTGTATTGTATATTTGCAATTTATCGTTAAGTTACCCAGGATGTGTGTAGGCGGGCCGGAAGCTCCTTATTATAGACACACAGTGTATAAAGCTGGTTGTTATTTTATTGTCCGCCTCCACATTTAATACACGCGTCTGCCCATGTCTTTGCACCCGTTTTTCCGGGATAAAAATAAGCCTCTATGTTATTTCCGGTGTAAAAATACACAGTCACAACTACTTACAAATGTTTACTTACTTTACTTACAGTAGTTTTTAGTAAGTAGGTAACAATATTAATACAAGACAAAATTAAAATGTTTAAAAACCCGCCGACGTTTATTGGCTGAACAGATTTTCGTGAAACACAACTAAGGACACAAAATTATCTCTGACACCAAAAAAACTAAACAATATTCGGTTCATCAAAAAACCAAACTTGGCATGATTTGAGCTCATACTACGAGGAAGAACATAGTATACATTTTACTTTGGATTTCAGTAGGCACGGTTCTTGGGAGAGGGGGTAAAAGTCAAAATGTGTACTTAGTTAATGAATTACACATTAATGCTTCGTCCGATTTCATGCATTCTTTTTGATAGAAACAGTGTTTGCAGGATAGAAATTGGCTAAATCAGCAGAAAGTCGAGTAGAAAATCAGTATATTGATGAAAAAATGTGGGGATTTAAGAAAAAAATCAGTAGATAAAGTGTAGGTACGTTCCTATCTATTTGTTTTCCAAGACGTGCCCATTAGTTAGGTTCCTACCTACTACCCAATACCTATTTCAGGCAAAGTAAAATGTACAAATCGTCCATGCGATCTTTATGAACATGATATTTGGTGGTTTATCTGGTCCAGTTAACTGTACCACCGAAGTTTGGTTGGAGTAAGTGGTCCAATTAAACTATATGGACCACAGAAAAATATTTTTACTGTGGTACACAATCAACTGTACTTAACAACTAACGAAAAAAAAATTGCGGTGGTCCAGTCAAATGGAACAAGAGCCCAAATCTGCAATACTATTGCTTCACTATGACAATGGAATCGTTGCAGAATCATCGCGTAGAATCTTAAGATTAATAAAATTCCAGATAGTGCGTGCGAGATAAATAATTTTCAAACTTGACACTTTGACGCGCGTCTCTCCATCTGCATTCATCATAATGTCTTTCATCTAAGGTAGAATACCAAAACGTGTCATTCTGTGACGATATCGTGTCATAGTGAAGCGATTAGTTTAGCAGAATATGGCCCCAGCTATAAAGAACCATGAGTAAGAAATGAAACGAGTATGACACTTCTTGAGACTGACGCTGGCCGAGTCGTAGATATAAGTTGTGTAGATAAAGAATGGGATTGAAGATGATAACATACTATCCCCCGTAGACCCTACACGATTTATACACAATTTAACTAGGTACCTAAATATAGATACTTATATTAAAAGTGTAACAGGTTCAATTCTGCGCATCGAAGTTTTTTTGCACGGCGTTTCATAATAGTAGAAAAACTGAGGTTAAATGTGAACTAAATTCGTCGGCAGGTATGGCTGCTAGTGTGTATAATAATGCTCTATAGTATTATTAAAAGCCCTTTCACGGGATGTCTAAAAAGTTTTGTGTATATATATATATTGGTGGCTTACTACGTGCTTTATTTCCCATTTTAAAATACTCGCAGAGTAAAAATACAGAAGCACTTTGCACAAATTAAATTTGGCTGGACATATTTTAAAAGCACGTGCGAAGCCGTCGTTGTCAGCAGCTAGTTTGGACATGGTTTTTGGTATTTGTGGTTTACGTGCTTTTAGTGCTAAAAGTTTTATATCGACTGACTTATAAATAGAGACATCCGTTTCACAACAGCTTAACTGAAATAGCTGTTAAAATTCATATCGGTTACTTTCCGATCGAATGGAAATTCATTATGGATTTAAGTGGGTTAGCTACGAATATTGTTTGAGTTGGAATACAAGAACAACACCGGTGACGTTGTTTACATATGTATGACGATTAACGAAAACGTCAACAAGTCATAGCTGCATAGATTGCAGACACACAAATCTCATAGAGCTATTTCCCATAGACGAGGCCAGAGGTGATATAGCGACCTATAGCGACCTATAGCGAGGTGATATAGTGACCTATAGCGGGGAATAACCGTGGTGCTCACGGTTATTTTAAATTTATTATGCCTTCTTACAGCCGTGGAAGTGAGAGGGCACGGTTTGCAGTTGCTGCACCGGCCTCGAGATATCAGCAGTGAATGTGCCTCATCCCAGCACCTGCGTTACGACTTTGCTTTCTATAATTTTCTGGAACTAATCTTGTCGAGTAAATAGACAATTTAACGGAATGGTGGACATAATGTATTTTGAAAAAAAGTTAAAAATTTATCACTACCCCCATATCTCCGAATTATGCTGAGCGATCCATTTAAAATGTAAGTTAGTACCTACTATTTTTAAGTATTCATTAATTAAGGAAGTCTCTAACCGGTACCATTAGTACATATTTTCTGTTATTAACAAACTTTCGAAACCTCGGCGCGCGAGAAAACACTCGCACTTAACGGATCTCCTTTTTGTCCTGAAAACAACGCGGACAGAGCCGCGGGAGCACCCAAATTAGATCATTCAAATAACATTAATAAAAAAAACAGGTGATCTCAATCTCAATCGACTCTATTTATCTACTACTACACTTTTAACTCAAGTGCGAGTGGAACTCGCACGCCGAAGGCTTCGAAATTTTGTCAATTACACAAATCATGTGCTAAAGGTACCGGTTGGAGACTTTGCTATTAAATGAAATTAAAACTCATTTAATTAACTCATACAATTTTACGAGATATACCCCAAACATAATAAACTTTTACTAACCTAAGAAAGCCCTACAAAATACAAAAGAAAAACATCACTACGAGCATACCTTCAAAGACGTATCCCCCCCCCCCCCCCCCCCCCAGCATCTATTTTGTCCTGCGCTGGAAATCAAAAGCTTAATCTCCTTTAGACGTTGCAAAACAGAACACCGAGATCAAAGTTCAAAGCATACCCATAACCTGCAATTCCTTTAAATTTCGCTTCTTGCCAATATGACATAGAATGAGATGTTTCTCAAACATTTTTATTAAATAGTTCAACCAGAGGGCGCTCTTGGAATGGCGATGTGATGTCAAACCTTCCTTACCTTTCCGTGATAGGTAGCGATAGTAAATCCGTAGAATTAGATAAATAGAAAAAAATAGTCGAGTAAATCAGATTTCTCCGCAATCTCTTAGGCGTGTCGCTTGTTGTCGCTAGTTGAGGCGAGGCCAAAGCGACGTCGCGGCGATTTCGCGCCGTGGCCGAGGCGTGATTTCTATGTGACGAGGCGCGGTCATTTTTCTAAAATTGGTATCTTCACAAATTCCTCCAACATGGGATAATGATGATGATAGTTAATAATCTGTACAAATATTACTGCCAAATTGAATTAAATATTAACAATCTTTATTGTTATCAGGCCTCAATCACACCTCAGCCGTAGAAGTTGCTACAGCGTAGAGGGTCTACGTCTCGTAGCAAGTTTGCTACGACGTAGCCTAGAATGGCCTACCAGCTGTTATTACTCTCAATGTGTGTGATATCTTCGCAGACGAATGGAAGAATTCAATGTTGGTATGCCTGAGGTTTTGCGAGAGTGATGACTGAATGGATGCCTGTTTGTTAATATTATTTTAATTTGTATTAATCATGTTAATATTATAAAAATCTTATTTATTATTTCGATTAAATAATTTATTTGCCTCACTGTTCGAAAACTATTTAATTTTTAAAGTTTATTATTCTATATTGATTTATATCATAAAATGTTTTATAATTTTTATAAAAAAATTAACTAATTAGATAAATCGATCAATCAATCAATCAATCAATCGTGTTAGTTACTAAACAAATAAACAATTACTAAACAAATAAACAATACTCAATCATTTATTGTATTCTAAAGGTGTGTTCATAATTTTGATAATTAAGTATCACTATAGACCCTCCTGGGCACACAATATGCATAAAGAGATAGGAGGACGTGGTTACTGATTAGGAATATTTTACTCGTTTGCATATTTCTTATTTTTCATTTAAATTGTCGTCAACCGTGTAATATGCTTTTGTGATTAATAAAAGCTTTAATTGTATTATAATATTTTTGTCGTTTTTCTCATTTTTCAACGCGTCAGGTAGTTTATTATATAATTTAATACTCATTACATATTACATAATAGGCTTTATGAATGAAGTTTAAGTTTGGAATCTGGTCTTATAAGTTAATCTTAAGGAGCGAAAGGTATAGGTTTCTTCACGGGTTTTATAAATGACGACGAATGACGCGTGCAGTACAGCCATACCGTGCAAGCGCTTTCAAATGTAGATACCCTGTTTACGCACGGTCGCCCGACGTCGGCGGTGGCCATTGCAGTATTTTCGAGGTACCTACCACACTGAAGACGTCACATCGTCGGTCGTGCGTAAACTTGAACAAAAAATGCGTAGACTTTTTCCAATAGGAATCTCATTCCCCACGCTCGCTATGCCGTGTTAGGCTCGTGTTTATGAGAACGAGTTTATGCGTGCTGATGTTGTACCTTACCGTCATCATCATCATCAGCCTATATTAGTCCACTGCTGGACATTGGCTTCCCCTAATGAGCGCCATAGCGCCCTGTCTTCAGCTTGCCGCATCCAGCATCTGCCTGCAGTCTTTCGCACATCGACCTCTTACCTGGCCGGAGGGCGTTCTACACTACATTTCCCCAGTCGTGGTCTCCACTCTAGAACACATTTACCCCAGTGGTTGTCGGTTCTTCGGAAAATGACCTTAAAAAGAAGTGAATTTTATATATGGCAGTATAAAATTCACTATAAGCCCGGCCCTTTGCCCTAGATAACGAGTTCTTTCGCTCACGGTGTCAATGTGGTTCGATGCATGTTGGCGCACCTCCAGACAACGTGTTGCAACTGCTGAGATCACTAATAAATTCATTTATATTTGAACTTTACACCGCCATGCCACTATCTAACTATAGGGCTGTTATCTGTATTTATTGGAATTCTCTTTATATTAAGGGTGGAAATGGCATAATTTTTTTAGAATTTCTTCACGAAATCTCTTGAACTATAAAAGTGACGAGGCTGAAATTTTGAAAGGACTAACATTATATGGTGCATTTCTAAGGTCCACGCGAATGAAATCGCGGGCGAGTTAGCTAGTAACTCTACTAGCTTCTAACTATATCGCCCTATATCCCTATAGGGCGATATAGTTCTCGCGCGAGAAGTTACCGCATGGGACATGCGATCGGCGCTACTCGAATAATTTATTTGGCCGTCTCGAAATAAAACAAATTAGCGTTTGCGCGCATTAATTTTTCCTTGCAAAAAGATTCAGTGTTTTGTTTCACTTTCTCGCCCCACTAGTCCCTCACAAACGTTTTTCGTAGGACTACTCGTCGTTTTTCGTACTCACCCTGATGAAGTCCCTCGTTAAGGTGAGTACGAAACGTTTCATCCCTTAGGATGAAACGTTGGTGTTCTTCCAACACAAAATAGGTTCGTAGTTAACCCGCTTACATTCATTATGAGTTTTTCGTAGGAGTTGGCTTGTTATAAACTCGTAATTACTTTACACTTTGTTTCCAGTAAACAAAGTGTTGAGAAAGGTGATATTGTTATGTGGTTGATTGTGTGCTTATTTCTTTAAAACCAAAATTTATAAGGACAAGAGAAAACTTATGATTAGAAGAAAAGTTATAATTGGTTTGTTTGGGCTGATTGACTTGTAAGTTTCCATAAAATTGTACGTTTGTTGTCGCCTAGCTTTCATCATCACCATTCGCAACCAAACTTTACCCACTGCTGGGTATTGTCCTCAAAACTCTAGTGCCACTAAACTAGCAGTAATTTAGCAGAACCTTTTTATTATTTTTACTTTCTCGTTTTTGGAAACAATCTTAACACACGCCGCCAGAGATGTGCTTATGCGTTATTATGTGCTATAAAAGTGCTAAATTGTTATGGTAGTTAGAATATTGCTGTAAAGAAGACCACAAATAAATCCTTTAACGAGCTAAATAAATAATGCTGGACAATTCACACAGCATTATCTAGCCCCAAGCTAAGCAGAGCCTGTGTTATGGATACTAGATAACTGATATACTTAATACAATACACTACATAGTTAGATATTTTTTTATTATACATAGAAAACATCCAGAACACCCTGAACAAATATCTGAAGATCGTACAAACATTTGTCCCGAGGCGGAAATCGAACCCGCAACCTCCTGCGTCGCAAACTGAGCTTCCCCCACTGCGCCACTGAAGTTGTCCAGCTATTTTTATTCTAGCCAGATTCTGGATAGCCATATTAGCTATGATGTCTTTATTTCGTTCATTCCGTCCAGCCCTACTGATATACTTAATACAATACACTACATGGATAGATATTTTTTTATTATACATAGAAAACATCCAGAATACCCTGAACAAATATCTGAAGATCGTACAAACATTTGTCCCGAGGCGGGAATCGAACCCGCAACCTCCTGCGTCGCAAACTGAGCTTCCCCCACTGCGCCACTGAAGTTGTCCAGCTATTTTGATTCTTGCCAGATTCTGGATAGCCATATTAGCCATGATGTCTTTATTTCGTTTATTCCATCCAGCCCTACTTGTAGTTCGACTATCGTTAGATACTAGTAGTTTTGTTTGGAAAGAAATCTCCCTAAAAGGCTTAGAAGATGATCGAAAGGTTCCTTTACATTTTCAAAACATGTTTTTTGCATACCAACAGCATTGTTCCCTTTATTATACTTTTGTTTTGACAGACTTAAATGCTGTAATTTTACAAATTTATTAACCCCAGAGTTTTTGAGTTCTGCTAAAGTTTGTAAATAGTAGGAATAGATTCTGTAGGATGTTTAGCCGCTTTTTCATTACATTTGTGCATTTCTATATGTATGTAATTTTTTGCAAAACTTCGACTGCAGTTTTATGGCTTTAAAATTTTCGATAAACACAAAATTGTACTCGCGAACAAAAAAATTATTTTAACAACACTGTTATTGAACCAACACATTTGTTTATTTTGCTTATAGAACATTTCCATACTGCTGCACCATTTACATAGGTTTTGTTTTTATAGTATAGTATACATTTATAGTATAGTATAGTATAGCCTTCATAAAGCAGCACATTACCCCTTCCTCTCATTAAAAACACAACACTCGACAAGTTTTCCTGTTCAACTTCCATTTTTATTCACATCTATGAAAACATAAGACAGATATGGTGATGACAACTAATTTATAATTGATATTGATTGTCTTTTATTTTAAGTGGTTCTAGCGGACCTAACTAGACTACGAATAATACTTTTCTTTCCAACTGTACCTTCCATTGTTTACGTAAAATCGATAAGTCGAGCATAGCGGAACTAGTGCATAGCGGGACTAACCGCTACAAAGAGGATTGATAATAATATAACAGAAAGGAAAGTAATATTAATACCTATGTAAAAGTACCTACGGGGCGGATTTTTTTCCCACTTGAGTGCACCGTTATATTTCTAGTAGTTCTATTTGGAATAAAATCTACGTATCCAAAATGTTCGATTGGTCAGTCTAACAATTTTGAACATTTCTGTCCAAACAGATTATCGAACTACACTCATAGTAGGACTGAATGGAATAAACGGTTTATTTAGTGACGCGTCCGAAGCTACGTACGTTTGCACGTTCAGCAGTAGGGTTGTTCGTTTCGTGCGATCCGTCCACCTAAACTTCGTATTGCGTGTTACAAAGTAGACCTTCTTTCATTCGTCGTTTCATCCGTCATCAAATTAAACTATATTTCGACTAGAAGAATTTGAACTCGGTTTATAATTTATCAAAACACGACAAATTATATCTGATCCTCGTTGCTGTTCCCCGTCTGTAGGTATACAGGGAAACAGCAACGAGGATCAAAGATAATTGTTATTGCTAATTCACTGACATCTGTGATCTGCAAGTTCTGCCTATCACCACGAAATTTTTTGTGAAGATGTCAGGTCTTAATTCTTAAACTAGGAATTGGTTGTACCACCCTCTACACAATATTTCTGAAGCCGTGATTTGTAAACACACCAACTATCGAACGACGTTAAAGCATTCGATGCACAGAATGTATTTCCTGATCCTCGAGTGAACATTGGAAATATAAAACTGTTATTCTTGGAATTCGAAACAGAGCTTTAAGCCTCAAACAGGTGTAGCTACGAGATATTGATATTTATTGTGTTTCTTGAAATTTGAAACTGAGCTATAAGCCTCAAACGGGTGTAGCCACGAGATATTGGCATTCATTTTCTATTTCCAATACCTGTCTGTAGCCTTTGTATGCTTAAGCTTTGAAGTAACCTCTTTCACTGCAAGTGATTTTACGACGTTCCCTCAACACGAGCATTCGCTTGTAATGTATATTCCAAGAATAGTTTGCAAGCATTGCAATACTGCCTCTGGGGTATTGTAATCCTTGCAAACACAGGCATTATACTACACCAGACTGGCAGCATTCTCAAACTGACTGGCGAGCATTCTCAAACAAGGTTCGATTGTGGGCATTTAGTAACATCAAAGTTTTTACAATGTCAGACGAAGCGGTCATACTGACTTGCATACACGTGAGTGGTCGCTCACAGATGTAATGTTA
The DNA here is from genome assembly GCA_963564075.1 of Eupithecia subfuscata. NCBI lineage: Eukaryota > Metazoa > Arthropoda > Insecta > Lepidoptera > Geometridae > Eupithecia > Eupithecia subfuscata. The sequence goes on from OY751095.1 coordinate 19,313,573, forward strand.
CAAATTGTAACGTTACAGGCTGCCCACTCTAAAGCTTGCTTGTACTCCTTCACTGGATGTAATGAATGAATGTTAACTTACAGACGAATGCTAATAAGGTGAGGGATCGACTATAGTGCTTTTCGATGAACAGCGAAATCAGTATTTTTGTAACTTTAAATATGACTCTTGCGAGAGTTTTCAAACAAAACATCTCGCAAGAGTAAGCGTTGCAGATAGCGGTGTCCGCCATGGTAATGAGCGTCCCTTTCTCAAACCATGTTTATTATTATGGTGTCTATCCAGGGTCACTTCGGTCTACCTCTAGCCTAGTCCATCACATTCATAAATCGAAAAATCCATACGTTTTGTAATATTACAATAACTCTAAAATAATGGATATATCCGATGACTCTCAAGATTCATCGACAACATCTAAGATGATTGATGACAGATCTTGTAAACAGCATTAACTAGCCCAATGAATTGTTTATAATAGGTTCTCAAAATACTAGATCCACGCTGCTTGCCGTCGCGACGCTAGGCAACGCATGGAATAATATTTGTTTTGAGAACATTTACAACGGGTCGGCATATTGTAAACTGGTGGCAATAGTCGTTACCTCCACTTATTTTCAGTACATCATAATATGGCTCCTTCCCATCTCGCAACTATTTTTATAATGAGTGATACAGTCAGCTCGAATTACATCATACGTTTAATAGTATAGGCTGAACATGTATGTATGTACATACATGTTCAGCCTATACTGCGTACCGAGAGATGATACTGAAAAAGCGCGACAAATTTTAAAAATATGAGTAATGCAGCCCCAAAATTACAGGCATAATTAATTATATATCTAGCAAAACAATCAGAGTATTGAGAAGTAATTTTCTTCATCCATGCTTAGGTCAGTTTTGTAGGTGTAATTTGTCTATGACACAAGCGCTTTTTATAAGTATTTGTATAATATAGTATTAAATTTCCAAGAAATCACTACACAATTGACAGGACAAAATAAGCTACCTATCGCTTTTTTAATTAAGTTTTTAACTTTTGCTTTGGTCACCGCAAAACAGGCTTTGCCTAGTGCGAGGGCCGATAGTAAATTGTAAACAGGATTTTTTATGCATAAATAATTTGTTTTTCACCAGCCATTTCCTGTAATTGTATTTTCCTTAAACGTTTTTTACAAATAGCACTCACCTCATATGTCCCGTATGTCGTTTTTTGGCACTTACGTAGATAACTTGTCAGACAAGTTATCTACGTAAGTGCCAAAAAACTAACACAAAATAAAACATCATTCGTGATGTAGAGGCCATTGATGTTGATGATGACTCTCAGTAGGAATTTCAAGCTCGACTAATTATAGAGCGTCAAACGCATCGAGCAAGCCCTTTATGTCCAATCAAATTAGGTCCAACTGCAAGACACTGTTGTTTGAGTGTATTGGGACGTAATACTGTTATGTTTGTAGATAATACAATTATGTCTGTACATAATACAATTAAGTATGGCGTTTGCACATAATACGTTCCGATGCACGCAGGAGCTACGCTGGTTTGTTGACTATAATAAACGCTCCAATGCACGCACAACCGATCTTGTGTCTATGATAATCCAAAAATAACATCTTGTATCTGGAGCAGCAGTGCATCGATAAAATTTAAATCTGTTCTGATATATTTTACAGAGTTTACGTTTGAAAGTTTGGATGCAGGAGGTAATCTTCGTAACTGGTCTCATTTTGAAATTTTTTCGGTACTCAATCATTCGGATGGATGGTCTGTTAGTTCTCAGCGCCAAAACCACTGAACAGATTGAGCTGAAATTTTGCATAGGTTTAGATCTAAGCCTGGAATAAACACATAAGTAGGCTTCTTTTTCTCCTATAAACCAGTTCCCATGGGATAAAAATAACCAATCTTTAAAAGTTTCCATAGAAACAAGCAGTGTCTGCAGTCAGAAACTGGTCCATAAGTGACAAGCGCTAAGTTTTAGCCAGATACCGATAAAGAAGTCAGAATATTTTTATTGTAATCTGATTATATAATCTGGTGTTAAATAATTGTACATGTTTTACAGTTTAGCCAACTGGACGTTCCTACAAGGGACAGAATAAAAATGAAAATCAAGCTAATTGGCACAGTACATATAAATATATTACGCGTTCGATTCCCGCCTTGGGACCAATGTTTGTACGATCTACAAATATTGCTTCTGGGTGTTCTGGTCGTTTCTATGTATAATAAAAATATATCTATGCAATGTATTATATTATGTATATCAGTCATCTAGTACCCATAACAAAGCTCTGCTTAGCTTGTAGCTAGATGATGCTGTGTGGATTGTCCAGCATTATTTATTTATTTATTTTATATAAATATATAATATTTATAGTACAAACACAAAGAAGGAATACTTATTATATACAAAGCATACGAGCTGCTAACTATAATCTACTTTTATTTTAATTACTACTGACTAAAAAAGTTATTATCTCTCTGAAAATACTCCTGTAGATCATATAAAGCATTTGATAAAAGCCATTTCTTGGTTACTCTTATACTTAGGACCCCCGACCCCCGGTCTACAGATAGAGTGAAGCCACGGGCAGAAGCTAGTTATGTTTAATAGGCACGCTCATTATTGCTTACAGGAAGTTTATGTATATCAGTTTAATGTTTTGCTGTTTTGTGTACGCTAGGAAGTTATAAATGTTTGTTTTCCGTTCGCGGAAATATTGTGGAATAATATAGAATTTCTTTAGCATCGAATGTAATTGGGCTGCTCTCATTAAAATAAAAGCCTGCTAGAGGGCAGTATCGGGTTGAGTTTTTGCCGGTAATTCTCGTTTCTGTTTTATTTCACTTTTTGTTTACGTACCACAAGCGCAGTAAACTATATTTTTGTCAAACAAAAGTACCGTACCGACACCACGGACAGCTAAATCTAAGATACAGCTTATTGTAAAACCCTATACTTAACAAAAATACTTTAATAAACAATAATACTTTCTTGAAGATTATTTTTTTGACAGAAATTGCGCTAGCTTGAATTGAGAATACTTTCTACAATGCTGACAGCTTGCTGACAATTGTTATTTCTCAAAAGCGACTCCAAAAAGAGAATGTATATTATATACCAGCTTCTGTATAATAAGTAGCTTATTATCTAAGTTAGGCTTTGCTCTACGCGTACGCCAAATTTCATCTTGATCTGTTCTGTAGTTTTGGAAATCCTAGGTAACAAAAATTCAGATTTCACAAACTTTCGGCTTTTTAATAATAGTAGGATTATGATGTTCTTAACAAACGCGGCCCTTACGCTTCTCAGCCGTAGGCGTAATAAACGTAATAAACCAGACTTTAATATAGCGGTTTAATATAGGGTGGTTAAAAATGGTTTGAGTTGAATGTTACTCCAACACTTCCATGGTATTCATAGACAAAAAAAGGTAGCACTCCGGGAGTGCCGGCAGAAGTGAAAACTTCAATATTAACGTTTTTCGATCAGCATCACGTGACCCTGACGCGAGTTTGAAAGTTTTTACCCATACAAAAAAAGTGCTCAGCGCCGCTAAAGAAGTTTTCACCTCAAAAAACACCTATTTTATTTTTACCTTTAACTTCCACCAGACGGCAGAGTCGCATTTTGTTTTTGTTCATTTCACAAACAAAAAGAAAATACAAAATCACTTTAACTTTTAATACCTATTAATTTACGTTAAACTGCATATATAGATTCTCGCTAAATTGTTTTATACGGATTACGGAACAGATTCAAGAAAAGGAACTGCAAAAAAAAGAGATTAGGGCACTAAATCAAAAAGTTAGAAATGACGCTTTCAGACGGCGTCATTTTTGATTGGTTATTAAAAGCTATTAAGACTGCATCATCGTATTCGCAGCTAATGGGTTATAAATCAGAGCAAATCATCTAAGTACATCCGGACGGCTATTTGGGATCTATTCGCGTCAGGTTCATTAACCCCGCTGTTTGCCCCATATTCGGACGGAATACGTCTGTTAGTATTACTAAAGCTACGGCCCGCACTGCAAGATGCTTGAATGGTAGCTGAAAAAACAAATGTATGAACGGTGAACATGTACGGGATCCGATCCCGTACATGTTTATGTATTTGTTTTTACAATCGTCTAGCGTACCTGTTTGCTGTTACATTGCAATCGTTTAGCTTATTACCTGTTTGCTGGATTCTTACCTAGTCGCCTTTCCAGTCCCAGTAATTACATCATCCAAGCATGACATCCAAGCATCTCTCTTATAGTGTAGCCGTTGCTTAAGAGTTACGAAGTTTCGCTCGATATCCGCTTCGAGATTGTGTTGATTGCCTAGGCAAATTGCTCGGAGGAGGGGTGGTAAATAGGTTCTAAGTAATCAAGAATTGGTACAAGGACACCCTGGTCTAGGCCCCCTAGACCAGGGTGTCAATATTTGTACCAATATCAATATCGTCAAAGATCGTCGAGGATTAAACTTGTAACCACAGCATGAACCTTACTAAACTTAAATAATTAGGTTAAAGATAAATGTAGTTCGACCTTTTTAGATGATCTAAAACTAGCTTCCTATTTCCTCATAACTTCCAAAGCTTGCGGGTCCATACATATATGTATATTCGTGAATTTATCATAATTAGGTACTATTCTCAGCGCCTCGGCTGAATTTCGATTACGAATTTAAAAAGCTTGCTGGTTGATACGGATGTATTAATGAATGTATCATTAATAAGTACTATTTTCAGCGCCATGGCTGCATTTCATTTTGAATCAAATAAAACGTCAGGTGCGAGTCGAACTCGCGCACTCAGGGTTCCGTATAATTGTAAGACCTTGTGCCACTGGAATTAAGCAACGTTGGGCGCGGATCCGTTTTTAACCGTGGAATCCTCCGTATGTGACACACTTAACTGGTCTTTGACACACTTAACCGGTCTTTGAAATTACTGATTCTGTCAAGGAAAGAAATTTTACTAATGTTTTATGTACCTATGATAATAAGGTTGTCCTTGGTCATGGTTATATAGCATCAAAAAAAATTGGTTGTCTGTAAAGTCGGTTTACTGACGATAGTTGAACGTGACAACGTCTTAAGAAAATACTGATGGAATGGTAGCATTTGATACTTGACCAAAACATGTAAATGTACTATAGTATAGCAGCTGTCCACGCAGACGCATCGCTCACTCAAGTAGGAGAGAGACGGATGTCGAGCGCTCTCGCTTGCACTTCAAGCCTTACATGGAACGCCTCAGAGCGAGGTAACGCCGCATGACGTCAGGTAACGCCGCATGACGTCATGTTTTTTCGTGCGTGCAGCGGGCTCTATCGAATTATAAGACGTTGTCACGTCAAAAACAAATCTGAAAACAAACGTTTTTTTATTTTACATAAATAGTCAGTTAAACGAAAATAGTCAGACCGCTAATTTGATGTTCAGTCAAATGTCTACTAAAAGGAAAAGCCGGTTAAGCGTTAATATATGCATGTGACGGAAAACCGCTATTGGCGATTGCCACATTACAAAAATAGAAAAGCAGCGCATTTGGACTGAATTGGAGAGAGAAGATAAGTTTGTTGACTGATTCACTAACTCGCACCATGATTCTCGTCCCAACTGGTGTGAGTTGACGAATCGTAAAATATTAGTACACTATTTTAAAATAGAAACCTGACGTGATAATAATTAGGTTTCTAATGGGATTATACTGAAACTGCTTCCCAAAATAAATATATTATATGTTTATATAAGACATTTATTCACAAAGAAAATTATACTAGTATTTACAATTGAAACAATTGAGCTAACTGCCGACTGTTGCAAACAGTCTACAGATAGCTCAACTGATCCATATCAACACCAGTCGGAAGCGTCCCCAAGACGCTGGCTGCATTGCCACGCTGTATGGCAATGCTGATACGCTGTGCCAGATATTCACCAGCTCTCGGGTCACGCGTCGCTTCGACCAGACGCTCAGATAGTTTTTTGAAAACCCGAAGAGCCTCGGTACCCCACGGACCTAGGGTCTCGACTCCAAGGGGAGCAAATGTGTAGGCTCTGTCGAGACCTGCATAATATAAGTAATGTATTATAATATATTAAGTTTAACAGTTATCTACCTATGTATATGTTATCCTTATCACAAATCCTGCTTAGCTAAGGGCTAGATGATGCGGCATGATCTGTCCAACATAATAATGTTGGAATAAATATATTTTTAACCGAATTAAGCGTTTGGTGTATAGGTTTTGTGGATTTCATTTATTGAAAAACCGTATTCAAAAAACACAAAAGCGTTCTCCTCTATGTTTCCCCCGATATCGACTTTATGAAAGTCTATTATTCCGTACCAAACAAGGCTCACAGTGATACCTCTATCCTATTAGTGCCAGTATCCAAAAGCCTGGTTGTTCTATTCATACTCGCGCCTGGCTGGAGCTTTAAAATGAAATTCAATTTCGTGATAAGACTGTGAACTGAATTCTTGAATTCGAACAGTTCGGAAATTAAGTTCACTTATGGCCTCCACTCTGTAAACCGCATTTAAAACTTTAAGTGACGTTTAAACGAAATAAACCACGACCAAAATATTTATACTGGAGTGGAACCGAATTTAAAAAATCTTCGCTTTGACTTTTAAACGAAATAAACCACGGCAAGTTATTTATACTGGAGTGAAAAATAGACGTAGAATAAGAAGTTAATTGAAACCGTTTTCCACTTTTTGCATAGGCGTTCAAAATGTATCTTTGAACCTAGTATAGGTAAGTCCATACGAAAATTTTGAGAACTCATCTATTAAAATCGCTTCAGCCGTTTTGATGCTTCGAGGTTACTTTAATGACATTATTATACAAGGTGCCTCGAAAAGGGTGTACAGCCGAAAGGGGGTTATTTTAGACATCCAAAAAAAATTAAATTGACCGCGTCAACGATTGTTCTACGATTTTATGAATTTCGAAAAATTCGTGATGTTTTTGTCCCATCCGTATTCCAAGATTTCCTATTACTGAGTCATTTGATAAAGTTTCATCGGACATCGGTTGCGTAGTTCTTCCACTACAAAAACTAAAGATGTCGTCGGTTGGAAAATCTTAGCAATGGAATGCCGTTGGGACATACGAGACTCTCGAAAATCATAACCCAAGGCGGGGTTAAAAGGTTATGCTTGAATTACACTATTGTGTCATGCGAGACGCGTAAGAAGCATGTCGGTTTCAAAATGACAATAAAAATCACAAACCATAGTCATTAATAGAGACCGGATTGTAATGCAATTGCATATTATAAATATTTGCATATTTTCATATGCATTTGCATATTTAATGATAATGAAATGAACATATTAAATCTTACGTTCTATAGCTCTGTTACTAAAAGTTGACGCGGTTAAAGTTTTTTGTTTTTCGTAAACTGGAGGCCTAGTTCATTACCAAATTTCGATTCATTTTGTTCGGTTGGTACTTTATGTGAACGAAAACTCAAATTTCGTACGAAGTTGAATTGCCTTTTCGTTTTGAAATGATGAAAGTAGGTATACTTTCATTTTATTTGACACTGAAATTTCGATCCTCGGTTTATACAATTCATCCGAAAACGGCCTTTTCATGATTAAGCGAGAGTTGCTACACGTTGAGTTATACGGCCCTACTTAGAAGATTTGGAACACTATCTGATTATAAGCGTCTACAAACTGTTAAATAGTTTATTGACGATAATTATCTTACTAATTGTTTATGATTTTGAATGAAAGTTTACTATTTTTATTTAATGTTAGCTTCTGCCCGCGGCTTCGCACGCGTTATTTCTACGGAAACGTTCAAAGGTGATTTCTATCCCATGGGAACTGATTTATGGGATAAATAGTAACCTATGTTTTATTCCAGGCCTAGAATTATCTGTACGCAAAATTTCAGCCTTATCCGTTCAGTAATTTTGGCGTGAAGTGGTAACAAACATCCATCCATCTATACATCCATCTAAACTTTCGCATTTATAATATTAGCGTGATTGTATATTTTGACACATTTCATTAGTTGTCATGCATTCCTAGCATATTTCATGCATATTTAGGGCTTTTTATATTGCACACAATCCAGTCTCTACTCATTAGTATGGTGAGAAACACATTACAACTGTGTGTTGTGACGCTGTCCTGTAATAATGTGCTACCATACGCGACACAATAGTGTTTTTCTACCATTAGGTTGACTTTATGTTCGGATCAATTAGGCTCAATTCACACCGGAATGGCAGCGGCCGGCAGCGAGACGACACGGCGATCACTTTCAGTGTCAAACCAGTTTGAAATTATCTGACACCAGTGTCAGATAATTTAAAACTTTATCGCCTCTCTCTTCATCGCCTGCAAGTGCGATGTTTCATACGATTTCATTGAACGTTTATCACTATTGTTTTTTTTCAAAACTCATGAATTTATCACAAAATGTTTAGATTGTATAATTTGATCTAAGACATGTTTCGCTTGAGGTTAAAAAAAACTTAATAAATACAATCTGAACCCTGAGTCCGGTTGACGATAGGATCGAAACGTGATCGTGACGTCACATTTTTGTATTTGCGTAGGTCTCTGTCCGTACGACAGAGGAGCTGTACCAATTCCTATTGAAAACGGAGACGTCACGATCGATTCTAAATACTATCGACTCAAATAGAAATCAAAATAGACTCGGAGCTCTGGTATTTAGATACGTATCTACAGTTATTATCCTTTATTTAGTTTTTTTGCTATCCCGGCGGGCTCCTTCCCATCTCTAAACATTTTAAAACAATTGAAGAAAATTTGTAAGCCTCATACATTTCGTCCCATTTGAAAACATTTTCAAGAAAAAGTGTATAGTGTATCCACCTCGCCTCGACAGCTTATATTGGTCCACTGCTGGACGCAGGCCTCCCCCTGATAAGCGCCTTGTTGACTTTAAGCTCATGGGAGTAATGGCAGGGGGCGCTGCTGCCCGCTCCCGGTTCATATCCCTTTGTCGTCTCTTATGACACCCGCGGGAGGGATTGGGGTGTAATTTTGAAGCCGGCACCACACAGCCTCGGCATCATTAAATTTTAATCTTCACTGAATCTACGAACAAACATTTACTCTCAAACATTCTGGGAGTTTTCATCTTCCTTTTGTTCATACTGTACCACTACCTAATCAAACAGCACTAAATAAAACTAATAGCTTCAAGAATTTTATTTCCCAAGATATTAATCTTAGATTTAGGATTAGGATTAGAATTAGGATGTAAGTAAATAAATATACAGCGTATACAGCGGGGCAACGCAGCCAGCGTCTTGGGCTTCCGACTGGTATTGATATGGATCAGTTGAGCTACGTAGATTGTTTGCAATAGTCTGCAGTTAACTCAATTGTTTCAGTTGTAAATACTAGTTGTAATTTATCTACAAGTTGATTGTATTTTCTTTGAAATAAAAATATGATGATTGTTAAGCCTAGTAATAATATGTATTTGTAAAGCACAATCGGAACTACAGATCCGATCGGAATTAGCCCGCGCGAGCCCGTGCGTCGTCGGATCTATTCTGGGCCTGCGCGAGAGTTGCAACATGGGACCAAGGTCATCGGCGAACCCAAGTTCTTCGCGGCCCCGAGATTGACTACACTTGTTTTGACCGATTGCTAAATTGTTAACACATATTTTTAACACTTGGCAAAAACGAGGGGTTTCATATATTTATATATGACGTGTGTCGGTTACTATGACATCGTAGCGCTCAAACGGATCAACCGATTTTTATTTCCTCAGGTATTTGGTTTGGCGTCTTCGAGAGTGTTCAAAAATCTAAAATATTATGGTAGTTCAATGTATAATCGTCAGGGGTTCCCGATTTTTTGTAATATTAGCCTGTTTTACTATAAAAACTATCGTAGTTTGACGAATTCATTACGGATGTAAGCGGGTTGACTACGAACCTTACATGTTGCATGCACAAATAAGGTTTGTAGTTAACCCGCTTACATCCGTAATGAAGATTGTGCATGGATTGTGCATGCATTATGCACAAATAAGGTTCGTAGTTAAACCACTCACATCCGTAATGAAGATTGTGTATTATATAGTAGTACTTTGTATTTTGACGACGACCATGGTCTCCAAGCCCCGTGAGATGTCGCTTCAGGTAATCCTTTTAATGGCCTCTCTCCATTTAATGTACACGTTCCCTCAGTCATTCAGCAATGGTTGATTCCAGAATCAAAGCCAGAGTAATTAATTCGCAGACAAAAGCGAATATGGCTACGAGCATTTCTCTAATGCAATCCGTGCTCTGACGAATCGAGATCATTGATTAGTGATAGAGAAATTCAGAACTAATAATGTTTTGGTGAGTAAAGTGAAATATTTTATACCATAAGTCACATCATACTGATATTCTATCGGCGAAAGTTTGTAAGTATGTTGTGTGTGTATGCTGGTTACTCTTTTATGATTTCACGGATTTGGATGAAAATTGGTATGTATCAGGATACCTTCCTCACCTCAACAGCCTACATAAGCCCACTGCTGGACTCAGGCCTCACCCTGATAAGCGTCTTTTTGGCTTTTACCTCGCGGTTGTACCCATAATCCCCACGCTGGGCATGCGTACGTCGTCCAAATCTAAAACACGTCCGCGGCCAAGATTTACTCGACTCTTATTATCTTGTCCAAATCTAAAGTCTCTTGGTTTTAGATTCGGACGAGATTTACCCTAACCCGGGAAGAGTTGGGATGGTGCAAATTCTAAGCGCCACACAGCCGGATAGCTGCCGGATGAACAGGATAGCTTATCCTGAATTGAAGCATAAACATGTTATCCGCAGTTCGTTGGATTTAAACTGGTATTTGATTACTTGGAATTGGTACTGGTACTTGATTGATTTCAATCAGAGCATGATATTAAAGTGGATCTCCATCATTCCGACAGCAAAGTAATTAAGGTATTTTGATTGGCTACGGCAATATGGTAAACAAGAGATTTTATAATTATTTTAAAAGCTCAAAAAAACACCGAATTCATATTTAATTGGATGTACGATTGGCTGCTTCAATTTCACTATTTTTATTCCTTGTAATAAAATATTTAAAACAAGAGATTTTACAATTATTTTAAAAGCTCCAAAAAAACCACCGAGTTCATATTTAATTGGATGTACGATTGGCTGCTTCAATTTCACTATTTTTATTCCTTGTAATAAAATATTTAAAACAGGTAAGGCAGACTTTGTACATCGTTCCAGGAAATTAATGACCACACTGATACACACTGTCATACAATGGTGTGAACTTATTTATTTATTTTATTTTTACAATTTTGGAGAAACTTACAGCTAGGTTTACAAATTTCAGATGAACATAGAACATGCCTGGATAGACCAGTGCATGTTTGTTGAAGGCTAGTTACAAGTTTCCGCAGATGTACTTAAAAATTGCATGATAAAAAGTAAGTAAGTAAAAACTTACAGAAGAAAGAATGCTCTAGGATTTCGCTTAAGTCCTTAAAACTCAGAAAAGCTGTTATTAATTTGCATAGGTATCAGATGTAGATGTAGTATTGTAAATCGATATTGACCTTCACCTTTTTAACCTTCAAGTACGAGTACATAAATCGATATAATAGCGCACGTGTTGAAGTCGCACGCTCTGTTGTTGAATTCTTAAATTGCACTTAAACCGCATGCCTGCCGGTGCGTTAATGGTTCACGTTGTGTCGTATTGGTTCACGTCACGTTTCTTGTCAAATTACCGAAAAATTACCGTCAACTTACTGTAAAGTTAACGAAATGGTTGTAAAACCATTTCGTTAACTTTTGTGCGCGATGGTGAGCTATAATAAGTACGTCAAAAATAATTTTTCTCACTTTTCTATGTAAATTGAGAAGGGAGAAATATTATTTTTAACCTATATTGTTTTATGAAGAGAGAGGCAGATATTAATGCTGTTGATAATTTAAAACAGTGTATGAAATGCACCGCAGAGGCAACTTAATGTTAATTTTTTGTAATTAGATTTAACATTCTAAACTGAATCGAATATTAACTGACGCGGGTTCAAGTCCCGTCGAAGTCGGAAATTTTTGCGAAATAATTCGATTTCTTAGAAATTAGAAATTATCCAGAGTGCGAGGCTTACGCACTATAATAACAAAACATTTGAATCGAATATGTTTTAATTTTATCTCATATTATTTTTTAATAACCAATACCAAGCCGCTAGCAAAATATTAGTTAAAAATAGGCTTAGGAAATAGGCATAGTAGGTACTATCGTGCGCGAGTGTACCCATGCGCAAACACACCCTTCCACTTTCTTTCAGTGTTCTTTTTACGTGACGCGACCTATACATTTCTATGAAAGGGGTAACTGGCAGGAAAGTGGCAAACCAGACACATGTTGCCAATAACAAAGAAGTCAAGTCAAGTCAGCCTACCTGTAACAAAAATGGAACTTTGGTTTGTTGTACATTTGCCACAAAGTAAATTCGTCACCAAAAAAGCATGTGTAAATTCGCCACAATTCCATTTTTCTGTAAAATTCCTTTGTTTGTTAATTTTGATTATTGTAAGTTAGTCCCATTGCTTTCCGCATAGACAGCAGAAAATCAAACAATAAGTAGAATAAAATAACTTTCAAAATAAAAACGTTATATAAGTCTCATATCATAATCAGGATTTCAAGAATTTAATCTATACCTACTTATAATAAAACTGTAATAGGTCCAATTCTGTACATTGAAGATATTTGGAAATTTTTATACTGAAGCCAAAACTGTAATTTTTTTCATTCATTTCTGTCTGTCTGTCTGTTTCTTAAACGCGCATCACGCCGAAACTACTGAACGTATTGAAATGAAACCCGCCACGATCAGCGCCAGCGGGGCGAGCAGCGCCCCCTGCAGAACAATTCTACCACCGAACTGCGATCCCCAACCCGCATACCCAGCGTGAGGAATATGGGCCTTACCCCCATGAGATAAAAGTCAACAAGGCGCTTATCAGGGGGAGGCCTGCGTCCAGCAGTGGACCAATACAGGCTGTTGAGGTGAAGTAAGGATATAAAATGTTACATAACATTCGCGACCATAGTTTGCCGTAGTGACAAACGTAACGTGATGTCTAGTTTTAGTTACTAAGTTGTAATCGATTCTTATTTTTGCTCAACATTTGGTATCAGGCGTCTAAATGACTTTATTTTTTGAATCCAAATAATTATTCAATACAATTGTTATTTTTGTTGTTATTTACCGCCCGCGGCGATATTTTTTTTAACTGTTATATACTATTTCAAGACAAAATCAACTAGTTTAATCTTCGTTTTGTATTCTGTTGGCTAATTAAATAAATTTATAAATATCGAAACACTAATTTCTCCCGACATTTTTCAAAGTCGACAAATTCACATTACTATTATTAGAAAAAAAAAGTCACTACTATTAAGAAAAAAGAGTTAATATTTCGTAGACTCTGTAATCACACTAATATTTTTTTTTTCACGTGGTACCGTCTATTTTCTTATTACATGTCCAGTCCAACCCACGGTTGCCTGGAAGAGATCGCTCATAGCGATAGCCTTTGTACTTCGTCTACTCTTGGCATTTATTTGTTACCTGTCTTTGTGTGGTACAATAAAGTATTATCTATCTATCTATCTAATATTATAAATGCGAAAGTTTCGATGGATAGATGTATGGATAAAAGTACTTTATTCACAAAGAAATTTATACTAGTACTTACAATTGAAACAATTGAGCTAACTGCTGACTGTTGCAAACAGTCTACAGGTAGCTCAACTGATCCATATCAATATGTATGTATAATCTGTATGGATGGATATTTGTTACCTCTTCACGCCAAAACTACTGAACGGATCAGGCTGAAATTTTGCATACAGGCAAGTCTAACCCTGGAATCAAACATAGGAGACTTTTTATCCCATAAATCAGTTCCCGTGGGATAGAAATCACCTTTAAACGTTTCCATAGAATATATAAAACTCTGTAATAATGCAAACAGCATTGCATACATTCACTAATCTGTCAACAATATTGGAACTTCATAGTCGTTGTATAAAAAGAAAACAAACAAGTGGAAGGAGTACCTATAACAATGTCTTTTCTCTTACTTAAATAAATCAACAGAGAAAAAACGTCATGTGCGAGTCAGACTCGCGCACTAAGGGTTCCGTTTAATTGGAAGACCTTGTTTCTTGCCAAATATTATGATTCTAGGTCAACATGAAGAAGGTACCCTGTATATTTTGGTCGAGGGAGAAAATCAAAACTAATTTTTTTTTAGTTAATAAACTACAAATTTACGGTTCTCAGATTTTTATCGTTATTTGTGCTATATGACCTTGCTTCTTAAATCAAAATCAAAATCAAAAACTCTTTATTTCCATAAATACAATAAATGTACACTTAGAAAAGGTCAAAATATAAAGCTAAACACTGACACGGAAATAAAGTGATATTTTTGATTTCTGTCGCTTCGGTATGTAGACTAAAGTAAAGAAGCGACGAAGAAACCTTTAGCCTGTTAGTTGTTATTTTTCGAGTTGGAGCAAAACCCGTCCCAAGCATTTTTGTCCTCTAGATAATCTGATATTTTATAGTAAGCCTTTTTGCACAGCAAGGTTTTAACAATTTGTTTGAATTTATTTATTGATAATTTTTGCAACTCACTAGGAGTTTTGTTGTAGAAGCGTATACATTGCCCTTTAAAAGATATTTTAATTTTGTGTAGCCTAGTTGTGGGCACAGCGAGCTTATGTTTGTTTCTGGTATTCAAATTATGTTTATCGCTATTTTTAGGGAACTGACTTATATTTTTATGTGTGTACAACAAGTTTTCATAAATATATTGACATGGTACTGTCATTATGTTTATTTCTTTGAATTTATCACGCAGGGATTCTCTGGGACCCATATTATAGATTGCACGAACAGCCCTCTTCTGCAGCACAAATACGGTGTTAATATCTGCAGCGTTCCCCCACAGCAGTATACCATAAGACATAATACTATGGAAGTAGCTGAAATAAACAAGTCTAGATGTATCCACGTCTGTAAGATGACGGATTTTTTTGACTGCATATGCTGCAGAACTAAGTCTCTTCGATAGCTTATCTATGTGTAGGCCCCATTGAAGTTTATTATCTAAGGTGATTCCTAAGAATACGGTACTTTCTACTATTTCTAAAGTTTCTCCTTTAACGTTCACATCAGCCTTCACTTGTTTAACATTAGGTAGAATAAATCTAATACATTTTGTTTTGGTTTCGTTTAACAAAAGATTATTGACACTAAACCAATGAACTACTTTTGAGATTGCATTATTCACATCGTCGAAATTTGTGTTTTGTCGTTTCATTTTAAAAATTAATGAAGTATCATCAGCAAACAATACAATCTCGTGATTATTCTTGACAAGATGAGGCAGGTCGTTAATATAAACTAAGAATAGGAAAGGACCGAGGATAGAACCCTGTGGTACACCCATTGTAACTACAGACCCCGAAGACCGTTTCCCATTAATGTCAACTCTTTGTATCCTATCACTCAAATAAGATGTAAGAAGATCCAAAGAGGTGTTCGTTATTCCATAGTGATGTAGTTTCCTGATTAATGTTTCATGGTGTACGCAATCGAACGCTTTTGATAAGTCGCAAAAAACGCCCAAAGCGTCTTGCGACCTCTCCCAAGCATCGAAAATATGCGATACTAACTCTACACCGGCATCAGTAGTTGACCTGCCGCGAGTAAACCCAAATTGCTTACAATGCAGCAGGTCATTGCCATGAAAATGCCTAAGCAATTGATGTAAAATAAGTTTTTCAAAAACTTTGCTGAATGTTGGCAGTACTGATATTGGTCTAAAGTTAGTGGGGTCAGACCTACTACCCGATTTAAATAGTGGGATTATTTTACTACATTTCATTAGATCAGGAAATACGCCACAATCAATGGATTCTTAGCAAATTTTATGATTCTAGGTAAACGAGAAGTACCTACCCTATAGATTTTGGTCTATAGCACGAATTAAAAATATTTTTTTGGTGAATAAACTACAAATTAACGGTTTTAGGATTTTTTCCTTTACTTTTGCCATAAAACTTTGCTTCTTGCCAAATTTTATGATTATACGTCAACGGGAAGTACCCTATAAGTTTTGGTCCATGGCGAGCGTTAAAAGTATTTTCTTAGTGAATAAAATATGACAAATTGATGTTTTTCGGATTTTTCCCTATACTTGTGCTATAAGACCTTGCTGCTCACCAAATTTATTTCATGATTCTAGGTCTACGGGAAGTGCCCCTCGTAAAAAGTATAAGTATAGGTTTTGGGTGCATGTGATCCTTGGAAATTTCAAAATTTTCGGACATAAACGGCTGTAAATTTTGAGTGCGTTGACTTAGAAGTTTAATTTATATGACGGCTTCAAGAGGTTACGGATTTGAGTTTTTGATGTTAATTTCAACTCAATACCTCCACGCGTTCCTGAGAAAAGAGGGTTGACAGATGGACAGACAGACAGACAGACGGACAACAAAGTGATTCTATAAGGGTTTCTTTTTTCCTTTTGAGGTACGGAACTAGCTATTGTCTAAAATTTGGTTTTTAAGTTAGAAGGTAAAAGTTTTAAGTTTTTACTTCTATCCAGCTCAATTTAGATGTTCGTGAGTGTATCACTCATACTATATCTCCGCTTATTGGCTGCGTTTTGATTACAATTTCAAAACAAAAGAAAATTAACAATGCGCAGCGAAAATAGTAGGTTAGTATGAGTACTTTACCTACACGTACCTTGTGTTATTTCCCACGGAGCGACTGGCCTTGACTGGGTAAAGGGAAATAATAACACAAGGTAAGGATAAATACCTGATAAATAATCAAATTCAAATTCTTTATTGGCAGCATAGTTACAGGGCCTGTGGTACATAGTCTTAGTTAATATG
This sequence comes from Eupithecia subfuscata, assembly GCA_963564075.1. NCBI lineage: Eukaryota > Metazoa > Arthropoda > Insecta > Lepidoptera > Geometridae > Eupithecia > Eupithecia subfuscata. The sequence goes on from OY751095.1 coordinate 19,330,547, forward strand.
TAAGTAGTACTAATTCAAATTATTATAGTAAAGTAACAGTATACATTCTGTCAAGAAAGTACCGAGAAAAGGTCAAAAATATATTCATTATTCTTCTTAGTTTACTGTATCGACTTAAAAGTAGGCCCCTTCTGATTTAATACACTTATGCGAACGAATAATCCAATTATCAAAACATTTTTAACTCTTTTTCTGGAACCGTATTCAATTCTCGCTGCGAATTTTCTTTTGTTTATTTTTATCGACTGGAAACGGGTGCCTCTAAGTGGCTTTAGTCTCGGAAAAAAAAGTCTGCTGGAGCCATATCCGGTGAATACGGTGGTTGTTAAGTGGTGTTTGTTTTTAGGTCGAAAATTTGTTCACTATCATGGCCTGGTGCGAGGGCGCGTTGTCGTGGTGCAAATCTTTTGGAACTAGTTGAGCGGAAACATATTTCATCATACCCAAGAAAAAGATTCGTGAGATACAGAAAGTTCAGGAGTTATCTTTATCAAAAAATGACGGTTTACTGGTACCATTTTTAACCCCCGACACAAAAAGAGACGGGTGTTATAAGTTTAACGTGTCTGTCTGTACCGTAGCTCCCAAACGGGTGAACCGATTTTCGTTTAGTTTTTTTTTGTGTCTTAGATAACTTTATCTTGTATGTTTTTTGCCATGTTTCATGAAAATCTGTTCACAGATTTTCGTGAATTAATTTTTTTTTTTAATTTTGTCTTGTTTAAACTTTTGCGATGTTAGCTTCAGTTGAAGACGTTCATGGCCGGCCAGGGCGAGATCAATCTGCCACCACATCTCAACCGCTCTTGAATGCACTGTACCATCATATCATATGCACGTGTTTTTGATTAAATCGATTCACCACATGAGCTATTTGCAACATTTTTAGTGATCCGGAACACATAATTTAATTTGCAATGCAAATTTTCACCCCCACCCCCCGTTCCCGCAAAATACATACCTCCCTATCCACCATCCAGGAGAACAATTATGTCAGTCAGTCAGTGAGTGAGTGGTAATCTAGCTTCACTAACATGTTCGTGATGATGAGCAGAACCTGCAGTTCACACAGTGTCATTCAATTACCAATAACCCTGTTTATAGCATGATGAATTCCCGGTGCTTTTTTCACAGAGTAGTATAATTAAAATTGCATTAAGTAAAACGTTAGAATACTCATTATAAAAATCATAAATATTATAATCAATAAAATTTCATATAATTTATTAATTTTTTATAAAATAGAAATGTAAAAATATCAATTCATTTTCATTGTAATAAATTCATTAACATCAAAAACACATGTCTATAAGTCAATTTTTAAAAGCTGGTGCTTATACCACCACTTCCCTAGCAGCATCAGTCGTCGATCTGGGTTATTCCAGTTTTCCCATCTGATATTCCCCCTAAGGGGGAAACTGAACTTCAACTCCCGGCCCGGTAGTCGGTACTCGATAGGTACGACCATTGTCTAGCATTTTTGCCATAGCAAGAATACTCACAGGTCTGTTTCTAGCATATCCTCATTGCATCTTTAATTTATGTTAACAAATCGCGAAAGTTAAAGCGTTATAAGAGGGTTACGTATGTATGTTATAGTTATACTCACGAGAATAAAGAATTGAGCAGCTATGGACATGTTATGCATACACTCTTACAGAAATGTATGTCGATATATTTCTGTGCTCTTTGCTATGATGTTTATATTGGAATAAAAAGTTTACTATCTGTATGAATGGATGAATGACTGTTTGGTTTCGTAAAGTTCACTCATTCAATTGTTCTTCGTCAATTCGTAATGGTGTCTCTGGGTTTGGATAATGTATTAATTTAGCAAAAATGTAAACCCATAACTTTCCTCACAATAAACTTGATGTGTCTAACCTGATAGTGGTGTTCTCTTTTCAATAGTTATATTTTCTTGTGGATGTCGCAGAATAGCATTACAACTAGTGAAGTTGTTTTAATAGCGACACGCATCCTATTTGTACCACCTCAATAAAGTCCCATGTTTTTTGTCTAACGTGGCCAAAACCAAAGAGTTTGTTTATTTGGTTTAGTTGTGTGATCTCTTTGTAATGCCCACTCGCTTTTTACAGTCGAATGAAATCAAACTAGCTTAAACATCGGTTTATTTCACAAAATGAATATGTATGAATCTACGTCGGCATTGTTTTTACAACAATATTGCAACCTTCCATCGTAGGTTATTCGGTTAAGTATGCTCAATGTTTTTGCGTGTCTGTTTATATAATAGGCGTGGCCAATTTAACCAAAATATTAATTCTGTTCCGAACTAGGCATTTGCATATAATGATATGAAAGCACCTACGGGTCCCCGGCCGGCTTTTTCCAACAATTAATCTTATTTTCAAAGAAATTGACAACTAAAATCTATACAAGTATTCACCAAAGTAGATGGGCCCCACAAAATGCATTTTTAGATTGGTTTATCTCTACATAAATAGATAGATTATTACTTTAATGCACCATCAATACATAAAACAATTAAATAAATACAAGAAATCATTAAATAGTAGGGCTTTCTGTTCACTGTGGCAACTGCAAAAATCTAGATGTAGCTTCTATACTCTTTCTGGAAATGCTGATAAGCTGCGCTAGATACGCACCAGCTCTCGGGGCACATAGCTCCGATCTTCTCATAGATAGCCGAAAATTTAGCGGACAGACGGACAGATAGTTCTACTTTCTACAAAAAAGTACGACAGAGAAAAAATGGTACGGCGAGCCGTCGCGCACACAAGAGCATCAAACAATGTTTAAATTATACAATGAATATGGATGTTTTAAAATTTGCATGTGGAAATGTTTGCCACCAAAAGTATTTTTACAACATATTAGAGAGATGAAAATATAAGAAAAAATACTGCGCTCCGTATTGTAACGTAAGAATAAATTATGAAAGTTACTTATTTTTTTGTCATTTAAGCCCTGTAAAGCTTTATCTTCTACTACGGGTTTTCCTTCCTGACGCTATAACTCCAGAACGCACGAACCGATTTCCACGGTTTTGCATTCGTTGGAAAGGTCTCGGGCTCCGTAAGGTTTATAGCAAAGAAAAAATTAAGAAAGTGGGAAACATAAATTTCCACGCGAGCGAAGCCGCGGGACGCAGCTAGTGTTATATAGGTACATTACTGTACTGAAAAAAAATATGAGCGGTCGTAGCGAAGCGTGACCCGAGACCTGGTGAGTATCTGGCGCAGCGCATCAGCATTTTTATACAGCGGGGCAGTGCAGCCAGCGCTTCCGATTGGTGTTTTTATGGATCAGTAGAGCCTGTATATTGTTTGCAACAGTCTTCAGTTAGCTCAATTGTTTCAATTTTATTATTAAATTAAATACTGGTTCAAATTTATTTCTTTTGTAATTTTCTTTGTCAATAAAGTATATATGATTATTGTACGTGCTACAAGGATAAGCTATAAAACATGTACGGTTATCTTATTGAGACCTGTATGTACAACAGTTTTACCTACAATAAATATTATTCACAAAGAAAATTACAATCAACTAATAGAAATAAATTACAACTAGTATTTACAATTAAAACATGTATTCTGCTTTATAACGGGAGACTGGGCTCGTCGTACTCTTAAAAAATCGAATTCGAAATTTCTGATTCGTTTTCGTGCAAAACGCTAATCTGGTAAATAATGGTGTTATTGGGGTTTTTCCCGGCGAGAAAAATTCACAGTTGCAGCCCGAAGTCAGGAAGTTGGCGGTGTTACATCTCCGTGCATCGGAAAGCACGTTAAGCCGTTGGTCCTGCGCCTGACCTCTCCCCGGTCGTGTCGATCTGTCGTCCCATTGGATTATGAGAGTGAGGGAACAGAGAGTGTGCCTGTGTTCGGGCACACACTTGCGCACTATAATATGTCCTGCGCATCTGGCTAGTCCCCGATGAGACTGGCCACCGCCGTGGTCAAAATTCGGCTAGGAGGACATTATTAAAATCACCCTTATGGTCAAGGCACACTGAATTCGATGATAATTATTGAAGATTTTGGTAACGCAGTGACTGACCTTGGTCAGCACAATGTCAAATGCCCAACTTTTGACAGGTGCAGACCAAAAATCAGGTTACATCAGGTCACCAAGGTCATGCGACCCCTCGCATTCGCGCGCATTCCTTCGAATGCGCGCTTTTTTTTATCTTACAAGAAATGTGCGCCTTACGTTGGGGAGATAGGGCCAATATACTATCAAAATCTTAAAAAATCCTTGGCACATTCAGTGTGCCATAACCCTACGCCTGGCGAGTGCGAAGCCGAGAATAAAGCACAGTCCATTCATCACAATTACATCACGTCTATTCACAGTGATGCTATTTTGTTTATTACGAGTATAACGTCGTGGTCGCCAGCCAGGTACAGAGAGCCAAAAATTTATTATATTCGGTCTAAGGATTCTTTTTTCTCAAAAGAATGCTTTAATTAATTTCTTTGATTATAGGGAAAGATTAGTTGAACCCAACAGATTACTGGATTAAAAAAATAACACATTTGCTTTGAAATAGCACAAATATATCTAGAACCTTGAGTTCTACGTTATTTGTTTTTTTTTTAATAAATTAACAAAAAACCTCTAACCCTAAAGCCATATAACAAACATCGTATATAGCTACAATAAAATTGTCGTGTCAATTACGAAACACTAATTACAAATATATATTTGGAAAAATAATATAAGCATCGGGGCTGCAGCTGGTGCGGAAAACAAGCTTATTATAAGTTACAATGACTAGCTAATCTTGGTATGTCAATAGGTATTCTAGGCCCTCGAGTGCTTACCGATTAACATACGCTCTAAAAACAAAAGAAACCCATGAAAAGCTACCCATAAAAACGAAAGCAGAAACCATACCAAAAAGCATAATGTCCGTACATCGATCAAGTATGCGGCCTCCCCCGTAGATACCTAGAACCTTACAAGAATGTCACTCAAAAGTGTCCACGTTTTGTTTTGACGCAGACAGTTTGCGCAGAGCCTGTCAAGTTTTTTGCATGCGGAACAAGAGATTAGTGGAGTCGAATTTATTTTATTTTATTTTGTAAGTAGGTAGGAAGGTACCTAAAAATAATTTATACACTGTTTATTTTTATAAGGATTATAAAATCAACAGAATTCAGGTATAGATAACGAATCATTTATTGATACAACTATAAATTAGCAACGCAACAGTCAACAAACAAAAGGGTCAATTCGGACATGCAATAATTGACGTCGTGAACGTTAGTGAAAGAAAGTCTTCGTTTCAGGTCTGGCCAAAATGGCGTTTTTGTCAGTATGTCCGTACTCCTCTACAGGTCGTATTTTACAACCGATCGATATGAAACTTTGTGTACAGATTCTATGATTTTATAGAATTTTATTGTCGTCGGGATTTTTTGATTAAAGGCGTACTTCTTCCTCAATAAGGCAAAAAGGCGGATTTGGAATATCTCCGCTATAAGAGATCTGATTTTGATGATTGTACTTTTAATTGAAAGGTAATAACTTTATACTGTTCTTATAAAAATTTGGTATAGATCTGATGAGGATTTTCGGCATGACGAGCAGAATAGCTCCGCAAAATGCAGTAATATGCAAGAGAGCATTTACAGTACAGCGCCACCTATTAGAACATCTTTGTAACACTTCGAGAGTTATATGAAATAGCGCGGCCGCATACACCGTCGTCGTCGGTTAAATAATAACAACAACTTTGCGCTGATGGATCAACGCCATCTATTGATACCTAGGTACAGAATTTCGAGCTTTGCTGAGGAACGTAACTTAGGTACTTTGTATGGACAATTGGTATAATGGTTGATGTGTTTGTGCAACATTTCGTTCAAAAATTCAACGCACACCACACTAGCGTAGACCAATATTTAGGTACCTATCTACTTATAAGGGTTTATAACCTATATATATTTATAACCTACCTACCAAAATATCCCGTTTTAAATTACTTTAGTGCATTAAAAAATAAATTAATTGTTGAAAAAAGTTAGTGTTCGCGACGTCTACTGTTCGTAGAACTACTAGTATAAATAAGTTAACAAAAGCTAGTGAAATTAAAAAAATTATCACTTACAACTTACCAAAAATAAAAAATAAAAATTAGAAACAATAGCCGCTCCATTCATCAACTTAGAACAAAATAAATATTTTTACATAGGCAAACCCAACAACAATATTTAATGCTGATTTCTCAAGTATATAAGGCTCAATTGGCTCATATCACAATACACAGGTAAAAATTACATTTAAACTTACTGAAAATAAGAAATTCCATCCTTTTTCTGTTGCTTGGTCGGTCGATTATTGCATTTTTTAAACGATCACTTGACCATGCTTTCGGTCCGAGAGCTAAGACGACACTAGTTGAAAAGGTATCCCAAAATGCCAAATGTGATACCTTTTGATACTGACGTTTTCAGGGCGTGCATTGTGCATCTAAGGGGGGCCGGCCGGAAATTTTTGATCGATGTGTCCGTATTATAAAAGTTTGCACAGTCATCAATTGAAATAATAAATTTATATTTAATTTTTTACTGACCTAGGTACACTATGTACCTCATTCTGTATATATAGGTAATATTATATATATTTTTTTTTTTTTTAAATTATGTTTAAGTAAAATTCATTTATTCACAAAGAAAATTATACTAGTATTTACAATTGAAACAATTGAGCTACTGCCGACTGTTGCAAACAGTCTACAGATAGCTCAACTGATCCATATCAACACCAGTCGGAAGCGTCCCCAAGACGCTGGCTAAATTTTAAGTAAAATTGTCTATATGGATCTCGTGTCTGGAAATAAAGAATATATTATTATTAGTATTAATAAATCGTGTTGAATTATGCTATTTCGTCTATATCGATGAAATATAAATTCGAGCATGGAAAAAGAGACGGCAGGACTACGTCGAATAGGCCACTTCTACAATATGTAAATGACTTGATATATAAATTTTGACACAATATAAAAACATACAAATTAATCGATCTTTGACATGTTTATGTAATATTAGTAGTAGAATAAATGGCTTTTTATTTCTTTATTTCATTTATTTCATGAATCTTGGATTCGGACCACGCTGCCAATGTCTGCCATTCATAAAAATAACAAACTGGGTAGATATCTTCAACACTGTGAATAGATGTCCTCTAGATTTTGGTTTTCTGTCTCATCTGCGTTCTTACAAGTGAGATAGTCGTCAAACCATGGCCTTATAGGTCAAATGAATGCAGATAAAAATATTATTCTAATACTGGCCATTTTAATTGCCGCCCTACGCCACTGAAGCTTTTTAAAATTGAGGTTACGTCTGTTCAGGTATTTTTGTTGTTGACGATACCTACCTAGAGCGCCACCAATAATCATTATTTAAGTTCTTAAACATTATCATCACGTGTAAAGATAATATGGAACTATAAAAAAAGACACTAAGGATAATAGAAAACTAGCTTTTGCCCGCAGCTTAGCATGCTTTTTCTGAGATAATGATTATAAATAGTGATGATGATGATGACATCCTAGCCGGTTTTCAGCCACATCAACCAATCTCAACGGATACTAGCCATGTTCGCAGAAAATATCATAGTGCAGAAGTGTTAGCTCAAACACAGATGCACTCTCTATTCCCTAACCCTCATAATCCAATGGGACGGCAAACCGACACGAACGGGGGGAGCTCGGCTGCCTAGATAAGTAGAGTATAGATAGGTAAGTACATATGTTGTTCTAGATCTTGAACCACATCTACCCAAACTTTCAGCCCGCTCCATTCAGTATCTTATGGTTGTTTTGGCTTTGTCTTCGTCCAAACTTTTACACATTTTTAACCGACTTCAAAAAAGGTGGAGTCAACCTCCTTTTGTCAGAAATGCGTGGAGGATTTCTGTGTATGGAAGTATCTAGTTGAAATTAAAATAAATTACTCAAGTCGGTAATTTCTTATAGCTTTGTTTTTGATGATTAGTATTTCAAAGAGCATTTGAGAAAATTCCTTGATTTGTAACCTTGGACGTACTCTGATGGCGGGGATGTGCTTAATTGTTCTTTGTTTTGTAAGGTCTAAGTAATTATTTATAAGATTTAATATCATTTATAGCCTAGATATAGTTTTGATGAATATACTCCTTATCATTTATTTATATACTCTGTCTTCTCACGAGACAGTGAAGCCGGCGTGGGTGAGGCAGTTTCCAGCTTTTGCCTTTTCCTGCGGATATCGTCCACCCTCGCCTACTGACGAGGGGTCTTAGAATGGCCCTTTATGGGCCTTCGGGTACCCGTTACCTTGTGGAGCCTAGCTTGACTACGGCTGGTTACCTGGATATTTTGTGGTTTCTAGGTTCGCTTCCGCTCTCCTCAGCCCAGCCTGGATGTAATACGATGCTGACTAGAGCTCTATTGTTCGCGTGTATGGTTGGTAGCACATCTGTAGGGTGAGCATGTCTGGTTACAATAAGCAGGTTATTGTGAACTAGCCTCTGAATCTTGTATCTATAACACAACTGACAATTTATTAAGAGAAAATCTTCGTCGTCAACCACCCGGTTGTAGAGCAACAAGATTGAAAGAGGGTTTCGTTAGGTAAGTTTTAAAAAGTTCGGTGGGGCAGCAGGCAATAAAAATTATCATTTAATCAATTGTCATATTGAATTTTATGAATATACGTTCCATGGAACAATGTCATACTAATCCTGCCTGAAATTCAATATAATGAAATGTCATTTAAATAATAGAACTTGCATGTGAATAAGATAATCAAAATGAACGCGTTCGGATTATTCAGGAATTCCGCCAAAGTGTCCATGGCAACAATTGTTGCCAACCTTGAAATCGCTAAAATGTCCATGGTCACATTTATTTTAATATTACCAGCGGAAACTTTCTACTACCGTGTAAGGTACTCGTAAGTCTTCAATGTCTCTTTGATACTACAGTATGATGCGAGATTCTCTGAAAGGATTCTTTGACGTTCTTTGTGAGGCAAAGTAGGCTATCCATTCATGTTTGTTTGATGCATGTTAATAATTATTGATTGAATATCTCTAGTTCTGACCTACTTTAGCTCATAATATAAAAGCGAGATTTATTAGAAACTATGTTATGGATAAGGTTCTAGACGTCTACGGATTAAATTTTATCAAGGGTACTACTCTACACCAACAAAATGACGGCATGTCCAGATGTCCACTCACAACACCCTGTTTGGTTTTGATTTGGCCTTTCTTAAAGGTGTTCGTCGAAGACATTTTTGAGAAAGGCCAATCCGAAGACTCCTCGATAAAATTTTATGGAATGTTAGAAGTATGTTAGATAGGTCAAAGAAAATGAAAATCAGGCAGGCGTGCGGTTCAAATGCTGGTTTGATCAGATGGCTACATCCCACTTGGAAAGATTTCATCTCGCAACCTTTTTTATAATACCCAGACACGACGGAATCCAGAAACTTATCTCGAGTAAGAATTCCGCGATGCTAGCGAGTCAGAAATGTATAGTTATTCGTTTAGGTATCCGTCTAGTTATTTACATTAGTATGTAGTCCATTGTAGTTTTACTAGTGCTTGTGAATTTTAGTCTACAAAAACCTAAGTATAAAAATAAATTATAATAAGTAAAAAATGCCTGACAATTCACACAGCATCATCTAGCCCCAAGTTAAGCAAAGCTTGTGTTATGGGTGCCAGATAACTGATATACTTAATACAATGCATTACATACGTAAATATACATAGAAAACGACTAGAATACCCGTACCAAATATCTGCAGATCGTACAAACTAAGTCCCGAGGCAGGAATCGAATCCGCAACCTCCTACGTCGTAGGCGGACCTTCGACCACCGCGCCACAGAGGTCGTCGCGCCGCAGAGGTCGTCATATTATGCTGTATACTACGGAACGTAGTCATAGGATCTTTGTGCTGAATAGTATTGCAAAACTAGGTAGGTAGTCGCTTAGATTTTGTGTTAATAGTGAAAAATTAAAATAATAACAAATAAATAATGCTGCACAATAATATATACAAAAAACGCGGCATAAATAATTTTATTCATAAATACCTATTAACATTTGGTCGAGATTGGTTTCTGTCGAGATTCCGTGTGTCGGGATTGCATTCACGTTTTGTTTTTATTTTTTGAGAGAGCGTGCGTCGATATGCCGTAGTTTACCCATAACTACGTGATTATAAACATCTGTGAAATCTGTCTCAAAACTATCTTACACTGCATTGTGTTTGCCTATTCCTAAGGAAAAACGCTCATCATAATTTACAACCCCACGGTTCACACAATGCTAAAAATACATAGGGTACAGTCGGCTGCAAAAATATGTATACACTCCTAAGTTTTCTATTTGACTAAATAGTAAGTGTATAGTAATTGTGAAATTTATGTACCGCATTCTGACGAAGTACGGTGACTATTTTGTACGAAAAACGTGTGCATGTCCTTTTATTTGAAAAGTTCCGAATAAAATAAAAGTTAAATCTTGGAAGTGTATACATGTCTGTGCAGCTGACTGTACAATAACAATTAAAGTAACAACGTAGATCCTACTTGTTGACGTGACGTCTTATAATTCGATAGAGCCGGCTGCACGCACGAAAAAACATGACGTCATGCGGCGTTACCTCGCTCTGAGGCGTTCCATGTAAGGCTTGAAGTGCAAGCGAGAGCGCTCGACATCCGTCTCTCTCCTACTTGAGTGAGCGATGCGTCTGCGTGGACAGCTGCTATACTATAGTACATTTACATGTTTTGATCGAGTATCAAATGCTACCATTCCATCAGTATTTTCTTAAGACGTTGTCACGTTCAACTATCGTCAGTAAACCGACTTTACAGACAACCAATTTTTTTTACGGTAATTGTGATATTGCAGGAGCCGTGCTGGTGCGACGCTTGACGACCGTTTCACATCGTCGGAGGACGCGGGCGGCGTTCGACTGAGCGTCTCAGCCGCTCAGACTGGCGACAGTGGGGTCTACACGCTACAAGTAAGTTATATGATGCCTTTTGACTCTACTTCTTGTGGAGCAACATTATGCTGAGATAGGACCTTTTGGTTCGCTGCATTGCTTGCTACTGTTAGGTACTATTATTTTATTTTTGTTATTGTAATATTCTTATCTAAGTTTAAGTATGGTAATAGTTGCAAGCTTTCTAGTGAACTAATAAATTTATTTTCTTTCCTTCTTTTCTTTCTTTTTGGTGCACCCATGTCCCTTTAATTCCAGTACGAGCTGACTATGCTAGAATATACCTCCTTACACGCGCACTATGACACTGAAGGATAGGATTCGTAACGAATACGACCGACGAGAACCAAAGTAATCGACTTATCTCAAAGAATTAGCAAGCTGAAGTGGCAGTGGGCCGGCCATATCTCGCGAAGAACCGATAACCGCTGGGGGAAACGTGTTTTTGAGTGGAGACAACGACTCTGCAAACGTAGTGTGGGACGCCCTCCGGCCAGGTGGGATGACGATCTGCGAAAGACTGCAGGCAGGTGCTGGATGCGGCAAGCTGAAGACAGTGCGCTATGGCGCTCATTAGGGGAGGCCTATGTCCAGCTGTGGACTAATATCGGCTGATGATGATGATGATGATGACACGCGCACTAAGCGGTTTTCCTCTACCTTCATCATTCGCACCACTAAGGTTTGAAACACGCTGCCTACTGTGTTTCGGCCAATTACTACAACCTAGGTCTTTAGACACGAACCTAATCAGGTGTCAATGACCGTCGTGATACTTTGGCGGTTACATAGTCACTTTCCATCAGGTGAGTTTACGGTCAAACAATGGTCTATTGATAATAATCAAAATAATTTGACATGTTTTAAAAAACTATGAACCGACTTCAAATATACATTATGGGACCAACTTTGGGGTATACCCAATCAAATAAAAAAAGAGTTATCAAAATCGGACTACTCTGTAAAAAGTTATGCGTGGTCAAACATTACAATCAGTGAGTGAACAATCAATCATCCCCTGTTTTCCTACCCTTAGGGTTAGATTTTTTATTCCGAATTTAAATGGGACTAACATGGAGTATACATACATCTTTCCAATAAAAAAGAATTATCGAAATCGAACTACTCTGTAAAAAGTTGTGTAAAAATGTGCGTGGTCAACATAAAAAAAATATACGCATCTCTCTCGACTCAAGAACCTCCTCCGTTTTTCGTCGGTTAAAAACATATAGAGTGGTCCTACTAACATTATAAGGTGAAAGTTTTCTGTCTGGCGCAAGAGTATCACATAACTACAGAATCGATCGGGCCAAAATTGTGCACACTTATAGTGCTGGACCAGGAACAACATAATATCATACAAAAATACGCGCGCGAAGCCGCGGGTAGAAGTTAGTTTAGAATATTTCCCTGTCTGAAAGATTAGACAACCTGAACTTATCCACCACTTAAAATGGCATAAATTCGTTAGTCCCAATGGCATCACATTTAAATTATAAACGAACAAACTCTTGGATTTTCAGATGTTTGGATGTTTGTTACCACTCCAAAACTACTGAAGGGATCAGCTAAAATTTTACATAGATCTGGTATAAAACAGGCTAGTTTTCATTTCATTGCGTTCGAAGCCGCGGACAGAACTAGTTATTGAAATGATCTATTATCACTTCTGGTAAGTGTCCATGTTCCTTACTGTTGCGATTGGTCTACTGATAATCCAATGACGTGATTGGCCTAGCACTTAGCCTATTTGGCCTTAAAACAAGGGAATGCGCCCGGCCATCTTTTGTTCTCAGAATTTGCATTGTTTACCTGCAAAGTTGTAAAACAAGTTTAAAAAATATAATACCAAAATATTATTTACGTAGTTGACCATCAAAATTTTAAATGCTTGACGGATTGTTTATTTTGACTGTACTAAAATACATTACCAAAAAAAAAACATGCGAGGCAAAACCAGAACTCAAAATGGGGCAAACATGGAAGAAAATTATTAAATTATCCATAAACGAATTTCGAGACAGACAAGTAATATAATGTAGGGCGAACGTGAAATTTTACATGTGGGCCAAAACTCTGCGAGGCGAATGTACAACAAATCGAATGTGAATATACAAATAAATGAGGTCACAGAACAAAACTGCATTCGAGCTGGGAGGATTTGGAATATGAATTTACATTTGAGGTGACGGCCCTAATAATTAATCTGATGCTCGAGTCCAGACAAAATCGATGAACCTCATCGGATCAACAAATTTAATATAGCCACTGGCGTATCTACGGTTCAATCCGTGGATCCGACCAACGCCAAAGTGTAACTACATAATACATTACATAAAATACATTACAAAAACATGCGACTCAAAACTAGAACTCAAAATGGGGCAAACATGGAAGAAAATTAATAAAATATCCATAAACGAATTTCGAGACAGACAAGTAATATAATGTAGGGCGAACGTGGAATTTTACATGTGGGCCAAAACTCTGCGAGGCGAATGTACAACAAATCGAATGTGAATATACAAATAAATGAGGTCACAGAACAAAACTGCATTCGGGCTGGGAGGATTTGGAATATGAATTTACATTTGAGGTGACGGCCCTAATAATTAATCTGATGCTCGAGTCCAGACAAAATCGATGAACCTCATCGGATCAACAAATTTAATATAGCCACTGGCGTATCTACGGTTCAATCCGTGGATCCGACCAACGCCAAAGTGTAACTCAAACTCATTGGAAGCATTGAAGCCTGCCAAACTCATTGAAGAAACTTTGCTGCTTCAAGGATTTGATCAGGTTAGATCCTTGTTAGGAAGGAGATTTTTTACATGATTGTTTTTGTAAAGACGGATGCTCGCGGTTAGGGAACAATATACCTTCTTTTATCTGATTGCCTTTTTTTTATTTCTGACTTCAATTAATATTACAACAAGAACTCGTCACGTCATCATAACTATGTGTAAAAAAGGCTAGTTCGGATTTCTGAATCTTTTGATCTCGTAACCCTTTTAAAACAACTGAACAAAAGTTTTACATTTCATACATTTCGTAAAGTACAATGCAAGGGGCGAGAGGAGGCAGCAATAAATTATTATGGTAACTAAGATATTCGCGATAGATCTCGTTGAGAGGAAAGTAAAAAATAAACTGAAGGCTGTCGTGGCTTACGCGCTTAGATGCGAGACACGGATGTACGTTATTGTTATTTTATAAACTAAAAGTACTTTTTTCGCTCCCCAACTCTCGCTGCGCCCGCATTCTGCAAACCTTGCAAGAGCCAGCTCTTGCAAAGTTTTGCAAGAGCTAGCTCTTGCAAAGTTTAAAGAAATAAAGAAATTCAAAACCTCTATAAAAATGGAAATAAAGTTTCTGGCATCTCTCGGGTTGCGGTAGATGTTGAAACTTCTTAAGGTTGGCAGATAGTAAAATCCGATTGCGGAAGATGATATGATGACAGAAATAGCATCGCCTAGGCACAGATATTATAATACTATACCTAGGGTTAAAAACCAACCATGGTTTTGTTTTTTCGACAAATATTTAAATAAATAAAAATGATGATGACTATGTATGTACAGGCATGATTCATCTCTCTACCGATTAGTATTAGTTGCCATTCCTAACAGTTTTTATTTTTCACCAGGCAAGCAATGCTGCTGGCAGCGACACCAGTAAGATCCGACTGGAGGTATCTGCTGAGGAGGCTCCGGTCGGCGAAGATCCGCCAGCGTTTCTGCGCCGGCTGCAGGACCTCACCGTGAAGGTCGGATCACGCACACGCTTTCTTGTTGAGATCATCAGCTCCACGGAGTGTAAGGTTAGAGAATAAATCTGTACTGATACAAGCTTAAGTAGTCACCTTCTAGGAGGAAGAGCGGTGAGACGCGTAGAAAAACCCAGTGATAGGTCAGGATCTAGGACCTTCAAGTTACCATGAAAAATCCGAGAAGGAAGGCAACGATTGTCTCGCAGTGAGTGCGAAAAGTAGAGTTTACTCCTCTTAGATATAGCTAACTTTATCTTAGGCATGCTTTTATCCGTACTCAAGAAGCAATTAGCGCCCACACCATCTCCCGGTGTATCAAGTTTTCCCTTAGTCCTCTAAGGGCATCATCTATAGGTATGAAATTGTGCATCCGAACATGATGTCGGCCACTTGTAGCGTCACCTTAATGAACTGTCAAGGGCCTCTGCGCTGTAGGGCTCGCCCACGTATTCCAAAAGCCTCCCTTATTATGCTGGTAATCACCAACGGAGATTGATCAGAGGGCTATGTACGAACTTGGTTACTTACTTCTCTGTATGATCAAGAGACATTGACATCCGGTTGTTCGTACGCTTCCCACCTAATCAATCTAAAACGATTTTAGCCTTTGTAGCAACATGCATAACATGAATGTCTGAAAAGTAATCGAATAATAATTCAAATTATTAGGTTTGTAATAAAGACATGCCTTCTTCTTGGTTGTTTAGAACTTACCTACTTTAAACCATTTTTTTTTGTTAGAGGAAGTGTAGAAACGTTAAGAAGAGCTGCGTGTAGTTATGTTCTCAGGCAACGATTGTCTCGCAGTGAGTGTGAAAAGTAGAGTTTACTCCTCGTAGATAAAGCTAACTTTATCTTGGGCATGCTTAAATCCATACTCAAGATTCAATTAGCGCCCACACCATCTCCTGGTGTATCAAGTTTTCCCTTAGTCCTCTATAAGGGCATCATCTATAGGTATGAAATTGTGCATCAGAACATGCCACGTGTAGCGTCACCGTAATGAACTGTCAAGTTAGTTACTGTGCTACTCGACGCTACACGTCTCCAAAGTAGCTGGGCCACTGCGCTGCAGGCCTCGCCCACGTTTTCCGAAAGCCTCCCTTATCATGCTTGTAATCTCCAACGGAGATTGGTCAGAGAGCTATGTACGAACTTGGTTACTTACTTCTCTGTATGATCAAGGCACATTGACAGCCGGTTGTTCGTACGCTGACCACCTAATCAATCTATAATGATTTTAGCCTTTGTAGCAACATGCATAACATGAATGTCTGAAAAGTAATGTAATAATAATAATAATTCAAATTATAAGGTTTGAAATAAAGACATGCCTTCTTCTGGGTTGTTTAGATTAGAACATGCCTACTTTAAACCAATATTTTTTTTTGTTGGAGTAAGTGTAGAAACGCTGCGTGTAGTTATAAGCTCAGGGTTTCGAGATCGAAGATCGGTTTCAAAACCCTTTTGGTCTCGCTTTGTCTGTCCTTTTTTCCCGCCATAATAACTCGGCAACTACCGCAGCTATCACTTGAAATTTAAAATTATTACACATTTTGTGCGCCTGTACAGATTTAAAGAAATAAATGATAAAAAAAAAAAATTAACATAAACATTTTCCGTGCGAATTGTGATGTCGAAATTCTAAAAGATGCCCACAGGGGCCAGTGGGGTATCTAATGAAAGGTATCAGTTTGTACATTCCAAAATTGTTTTTGAAATTTCTGGAGATTTCATGCTGTTCCAAATATTTTGAAAAAATTCGAAGAAATACCCATCCCCCATTCTAAAAGATACCTACAGGGTCCAGTGGGACATCAGTTTGTACATTTCAAAACAGTTTTTAAAATTTTTTTAGGTTCCACACTTTTTGTAATATTTTGAAAAAAGTCCAAACTGTACCAACCCCCTATCTCCGAAGATTGAGAGAGAGCGATCTATCCAAAATGTATATAGCGTTTGTGGATATGGACCTTTATTTTACAGAAAAAGTATAGAGAAGTCTGTAAAATGAACTCTTTTTGAAAAATGGTCATAATAAGAAGAAGATAAATATTTTCAAAAGACCCCCTCTACCTCACCGAATGGGCTATCAAATGAAAGGTAACGGTTTGTAAATTTTAAAACAGTTTTTGAAATTTCTGTAGATTTCATACTTTTTGAAATATTCTGAAAAAGGTAAAAAAATTTACCTAATCTTCGAAGTACGGTAGGTACTTCGAAGATTAGGTCAATTTTTTGACCTTTTTAGAGCGATCCATCGAAAATGTAGTTACCTACCATTTTTAGGTATTCATTAAATACGGATGTCTCGAACCGGTATCTTTAGTAGGTACGTATTTGTATAATTGACAAACTTTCAAAATCATATCCGACTGAAAAAGAAAAAAGAAAAGACAAAAGCGGCCAGGCATTTACTTTGACAAGGCACTACCCCATTTTGATACCTCAACCTCAACTGCCTGTGTTGGTCCACTGCTGGACGCAGGCCTCCCCCTAATAGACGCCATATTGGCTTTTATCTCATGGGGGGGGGGGGGGGGGGGGTAATTTGATAACGCGTTGTCAAAACGCGCAGATCATATGAGAAATGTGACAATATTTACTCTGACATGCTTCAGTCCCGTTTTGAACGCGCTTATTATATTATTATAACGACCTAATTTTTCTAACGTTGTCATCACAAGAAACTTTTCTTATAAATAAATAACTGAACTGAAACTGAAACATTTTCGTCGTTTATAATTTTATAAAACTTTAAAAAACCGAAGTAACGTTTGCGCGGCACTTGAAACCCCAACATTTTTGAACTCAATTGTACCAAAGTCGGCATCGTGCTGCAGAAGCATCGAAGTTTATAATTGTAGACAAAGTACTCATAAAATACGAAAATCTATAAAATGTCGTCGACAAGCGATTAATTGCATAGACATTACCTGTATTGAATACTGCAAAAGTCGGCAAAGTGCGAAAGTCGACACTAAGCTCCGAAATCGATCTGACGCCCTCTCCCCTATTACTACTCTAATGTGAATCTCGTTAGATAGTTTCTGCCTCGTGTTTACGTCAAATGCAGTTTGCTCCACTGTTTTTCACGTTGGAAAATACTGAGTGAAACTGTCTTCAAAGCTAACGAAAAACAAACAACGTTGTTGTAAATATTTTAGTTCAAAAGTTAATCTTTTTATTTTTTCTTATGCTTCATTGGCTTTAAGCCTTTATTTTGGCTCGTTCAACTCTTGCTCTGTACGTGTGGACGAAAAGGTCGTACGTGTATGATTGTTTTGCATAAAGTTATTAATCTAACTACATCAACCGAATAAAAACTTTTCCGTTTAACGGACTCCGGTGTGAACGTACTCTTAAATGGGAGAATTTAGCGTAATTTTAGTGCAGGTCGTCATCCCACCTTCCCGGAGTAGTTACGTAGATACGCTAATCTGATGCAGGCGACATAAAATAAATAAAAGTAGCCTTTATTTCCTACTTCTTAAGGAATTACTTATATAACTATCTATTTACAAACTTTAATTAAGTTAGTAGTTGCCTTTTTTGGCGTAGGCTTCCCCCAGCTCCTTCCAAACTTTCCTATCTCTAGCCTTTGTCATCCAGTTAGGGCCAGCTCTCTTCATAAAGATGTCTTCCCATCTCTTCTCAGGACGACCTCTAGATTTCTTCTTATTCTTATTCCTCGCAAGCGACTTAAGAGTTGGTTATATATTATATACAATCGAAAAGTGTACCTCAAGTTAACGCGTGAGGCCATATTTTAATTCACGATTTTACACTGAGTGGTAGCGGTATTGGATTAAAAATAAAAAGTTTATTCAGACATATTTTGTACAATAATGGAATTCATGAGTGCAGAGCTTTTTGTGGCGATGGTCATGGTAAAATTCATATGCCAATTCGTCGTTCAAACAGATACATATTAACTAGCTAAGATTTAGTATTTAAGGGAGCGTATCGCATAGTTTTAGGTTAATAAGTATTGTAGATCCAACTGTTGCCTGGTTTTTAAAAGCCACCTTGGAGGACAGAGATTCAGAATCAGATTACTTTATTGTCATACATCATACAAATAAAAAATGTACAAATTAAATAAATGATGAGGCTATGACTCGTCTAAAGTACACTAAATACAATTTTGCTGTAGAGGGGCAATAGTTAAGGTAAACGTACAAATATGTTTAAAACTAAGTTTCTTGTGAATCTCACTTTGAGTTAGGTGATTCAACGAAGACGTCAGGTAATTTATTGGTTTCGACCTTAAACTGACTGTAGTCATATTACAAAAAAACTTTGATGCTTTATAGCGTTTTGTCAAGTAGAAGATTTCGTAATTCATTATTAAACCTATTTTCATTTGTAATTAATTTCATCGTTAGAGGGAGCTTATTGTAAAATTTTTCGCCCATTATTTTAAGGAGCTGTTTGACATCATCATCAGCAGCATGTACGTCCACTGCTGAACATAGGCCTCTCCCAAACGACGCCACGATTAGCGGTCCCGAGCCATCTGGCCGCTACAATGTCCTCTGTCCATCGAGTGGGAGGTCTTCCCACACTCCGTTTCGCATTGCATCGCGGTCGCCACCCGAGAACCTTTACTCCCCGATGGTTATTGGTTCTGTGCAGCTTACTAACTCAGAGTTTTGTCGGTTTCTTTTGGTCTTCTACGGGTTCCGGATCCTATCGCGTAGAGAAACTCCGAGCATTGCTAAGGTTTTTGACGTGACAACGTCTTATAATTCGATAGAGCCGGCTGCACGCACGAAAAAACATGACGTCATGCGGCGTTACCTCGCTCTGAGGCGTTCCATGTAAGGCTGGAAGTGCAAGCGAGAGCGGTGAGCGAAGTGAACCGCAATGCGACTATGGGGGAACTGCACGGCGAGCGAAGCGAGCCGTGATGTGACCCCCCTCGCCCCCTGTCCCCTGCCCTCCTCAACCCCCTTTCCCATCAAAAAATCTGATATGGGTATCGTTTACGACTAACAGGGGGGTGAGGATTACGAATTTGATGACTGCGGGCGTGTGTCGGATTGCGGTGAGCGAAGCGAACGAGCGGGTTCTTTTGGGGAACTGCACGGCAAGCGAAGCGAGCCGTGCTGTGACCCTCGTGTGCCCCCTCTCCCGGAACCCCCTTCCCCATAAAAAAATCTGATATGGGTATCGTTTTCGACTAACATAGGGGTGAGGATTACAAATTTGATGACGGCTGTGACCCTCGTGTGCCCCCCCCCCCCCCGGAACCCCCTTCCCCATAAAAAAATCTGATATGGGTATCGTTTTCGACTAACATAGGGGCGAGGATTACGAATTTGATGACGGCTGTGACCCTCGTGTGCCCCCCCCCCGGAACCCCCTTCCCCATAAAAAATCTGATATTGGTATCGTTTTCGACTAACATAGGGGCGAGGATAACGAATTTGATGACGGCAGTGACCCTCGTGTGCCCCCGGAACCCCCTTCCCCATAAAAAAATCTGATATGGGTATCGTTTTCGACTAACATAGGGGCGAGGATTACGAATTTGATGACGGCTGTGACCCTCGTGTGCCCCCCCCCCCCGGAACCCCCTTCCCCATAAAAAAATCTGATATGGGTATAGTTTTCGACTAACATGGGGGCGAGGATTACGAATTTGATGACGGCGGTTCGCTTCGCTCACCGCAAAACGACACACGTCACACAGCAAGGCGAGCGAAGCGAGCCTTGCTTTGTGACACCACACATACTTATATGGGTATCGTTTTCGACTAACTCGAACTCGTAGATTACGAAAAAGATGTCCATTTCAAAATCCAAGATGGCTGACATTTTTGACGTGACAACGTCTTATAATTCGATAGAGCCGCACGAAAAAACATGACGTCATGCGGCGTTACCTCGGCATGCGGCGTTACCTCGCTCTGAGACGTTGTCACGTTCAACTATCGTCAGTAAACCGACTTTACAGACAACCAATTTTTTTGTTATTATAGTGTATTTTACCCCACACTCAGGGTAGTTTCTGAGAAATCAAATAATTTCGACTCGAAAATTTTTGCAATATTATTTGATTTCCGAGCATTGGTCTCTCCATACCTCGCTGAGCGACTTTGAGCTTATGCAGGCGACCTATAGTCAGCGACCATGTCTCGGATCCGTAAGTCTTGGAAGACATGTTAACGGTAAATACCCACTCGTACCTTATCAGTTAGGTGCCTTATGATGTAATTAATTGGCAAGCTTTCAAGAATTTTATACACTTATTGAATGGAATAAATAGTTCGCCGCTGATTTCTTATAATAATAGGTACAGAGGGCCAATTTTAATTCTCCAACACGAAATTGCGTGTTTCGTTTCCGCCAATTGGTGTACTCTAATACACGGATTTAGAGTAAAAATTTGCATAAAAAAAACGAAACGAAACAATCGATTGCGTATTTTGGAAAATTAATAAAGGACTTCTGGGACGAGCTTATAAAATAGTTATATTTCAACACACCCTATAATTTAAGTTTGATTATAGAAGCTTTAGATAATACTCCATTTGGTATAAGTGTCCCATGGTTATTATTTCTATAACTAGCTTATTCTCTAACAACGGAGTTCTACTACTGTGCGCTTTGCGTATGCTGTTTACAAAAAATATTTTGATTCATGCTGTATTGGCCCGGTTCCGAATGAATAATGATGATGATGATATCCTCATAGCCAAACTGCAACGGAGACTAGCGTGTGTGCAGAACCGAACTGGGATTTGAACCCGGGAGCCCAATATTAGCTGTTCAACACGGCACCGCTAAATCAACAAGGTAGTCATTGAGTTGATAATACTATGTGAGCGACAAACTATTGGCTCATCCACAATTCCACATGTTTCCCGAGTCATGGCAAGCAATACATAACTAGCTGACCTGGCGAACCTTGTACCGCACCGCTCTCACCTTTTAAAATCTTCCCTGAACATACACAAACATTTCAAGACCAAAATTATCTATATAAATCGGTCCAGCTGTTCTCGAGTTTTAGCGAGACAAACGAACAGCAATTGATTTTTTTAAATAAGATAACCCGACCCAAATCAGCGCCACCACCTATTTTTACCGACGACGAGAAAACGGAGGAGGTTCTCAAGCTGACGCGTATTTCTTTTTTATGTATGTCAATGTATAACTTTTTACAGAGTAGTCTGATTCTGATAATTCTTATCTGTATAATAGATAATTCTTTTTTTATCTAATTACTATGTTAGACGAAGGATTTTCAAAAAGATTTTGCAGTTTGTGATACCTATCATAAGCTCATTTTTAATGCCTCCGTAAAAGTTTTATTTTGTATAGGCAGAGATGCGAAGTTGTTCTTTTCGGCCACGATCGATGGTAAGGTTTAGCGCATTTACGCCTTAAGTATTATCAATTTAATAATGTAATTTCGAAACACTGGCCTGCAAGACTAAGTATCACACTTTTAAAATTGCAATAACTTTATAATACTCACCACTTTTTAAGTATCGAGCACCCCTGGAATGAGCTAGGAAGGCTAGTCAGAAGCCGAAGACCACCACCTACCACCCTCAGGGCACTAAAACAGGCTCTGATAGAAGAATGGGAGAATATTCCCCGAAATCGGATCGGCTCCGAAACCGTTCAGTATGCCAAACCGGCTCGAAGAATCATAGGCCGAGGAGGCTATACCAGATAATAATAAAACGTTAAGTGCGAGTTCGACTCGCGCACTAAGGGTTCCGTTTACTTGTAAGACCTTGTTTCTTGCCAAATATCATGATTCTAGGTTCCGTACCTCAAAAGAAAAAAGGAACCTTTATAGGATCACTTTGTTGTCCGTCTGTCTGTCTGTCTGTCCGTCTCTCCGTCTGTAAACCCTCTTTTCTCAGGAACGCATGGACGTATCGAGTTGAAATTAACGTCAAATACTCAAGTCCGTAACCTCTTGAAGCCGCGATTTCCTTTTCTTTTTCCGAGAATGCATAGTTCTGACAATTATTTTTCAAACTTCCGACGCCAAAAAGAGTATTATGGATTTTTGTGTTGTGAGATGCTTACAAACATTATTTCTTGACAATGATTTGAGTATAGGTAATTTTATAATTCATTATTATTCACTTGTACCCTTCTGTCCAGGTGACATGGTACCGGAACGAACGCCGTCTGCTAGAAGCAGAAAGAGTGGCATTGGCTCGCGACGGCAACTTCTGGTGCGCAGACGTGGCGGCGGTCAGCGTGGATGATGCTGGCCGATGGACCTGTACTGCCGAGAACGCAGGCGGACGGGCCAGCTGCTCCGCTCATCTCAATGTGCTGGGTAAGAAGATGATGCATTATTATTTTATAGAAAACAAGATCCGTCAATTGTGAGTGTAACTCGCGCGCCGAGGGTTTCGAACGTTTTTCAATTATACAAATATGTACTAAAGGTACCGTTAAGAGATATCGCTATATAATGATGAAAACTAGTAGGTACCAAACTACATTTTAGATGGATCGCCCTGCATAGGTACTTCGGAGATAAGGTTTTTTTTTTTTTTTCAAAATATTTCAAAAAGTATGAAACCTAGAGCAATTTGAAAAGCTGTTTTGAAATGTTCAAACTGATACCTTTCATTTGATACCCCATCCAATGAGTCACGTCTACTTTAGAAAAAAATGAGTCTACTTTAGTCTCCGTATATTGTTTTTTTTGTACCTACACGTTACGCCAAGTAGGTGGTAATCTCACTCACGCAAACTCATCTACTTCGGATGAGTTGACCAATCCAAAATGTTGCCTAATGGCATAATTGCCTAAATGCATATAATTATGCAGTTTTTAAATGTTTTAGACGCTTGAGACTTCTAAATATGCTTTTGGAGATTTGCTATTTATGTCGCTGACTATTCTTTTTATCTCGTATCATCTCATAAAGATAGGGGGGCATTATAATACAAGTTGTTCCATTCATAGGTGATCAAATGTTTTTTCTATGATCTGCATTGAATGAAGCCCGTGCTGTTAATACATGTGAAATATGAACACAGGTACGTGATGTTCGGTGCAATTTTAAGTTTCTAATAAAGCTTTTTAAAAATCAGACAAATAATTTCGGAGATAACCTTACCTATCCATTTCAAACCAACTAAAAAATACTGCGCCCCAATAAAGTGAGTCGAAAAACAAATCTGTAAACATGACCTGACCAATATAGAAAAACTTTTTGACTACGACAAAACACGAACACGTATAAACAAAAATAGTCGTATTTTTGTTAAAACGCGGAGCGAATTTCCCCGCACATACCACATCTGATAAAAATCTGGTCCCAAAGGTTTTCATCTATTCCCTGCGTGCATTGCTTCTTATACCATAGGTAGTACACCGACGCATACAATCTACTTTTATATTGAAAATCCTGACTATTCGCTATTTACTAGCATCATGGAATATTCACTTTGACGTTAGCTACGACACAAATTGATTTTGTGCGCGAGGAGTAGTATTACAAACTCCAAAGTAGAGTACGTACATAATAATATGAGGCTGCTTTTCTAGGAACCTGTGCAACAAAAGTACTTAGTTACTTGCTTAAAACAAACTTCATCCTCCTGATAATGGGACATGGCTAATATACTGTGTGATTACGTACCTACTAGTTGACGTATTTCAAATCACAACGGCATCGTTTATGAGCTGAGATGTTAAAAAATCACACTTCACACTAATCACATCACACAATTATGATGGATGGATGGATAGATGGATGGATGGATGTTTGTTACCTCTTCATGCCAAAACTATTGAACGGATCAAGCTGAAATTTTGCATACAGGTAAGTCTAACCCTGAAATCAAACATAGGCGACTTTTTATCCTATAAAAAATAAAATAAAAAAGGCGCTTGTTGCGTTTATTGATCAATGTTGGAGTCGTAGTTTTGGCGCTTCGAGGGAACAGGTGCATTTCGGCTGTACAGCACACACGTAGGCATGTTCTGCGTACTAGTACAATCGTACTAATGTACTAGTTCGGACTTTAAGTACTTTTAGGGGTTAGCGTACCACTTCAACAGTTATTTTTATTCTTGTTATCCGATTTTAAACTTTATGCCATAGGAAATAGTGATTCAGATGCGAAATTTTTTGCGGTCCCGAGATTTCATGACTGTGATTGATGACTGATGTTCAAGTGAAATAGTGATTAGCAACGAGTTAGCTGAATAGTTCGTACTCGTTCACTTTCGGGAACTATTTCATTTTAGTATAACGTTCCTGAACTACACAAGGTACACACTTAATAATATGTTTAAAAAACAATGTTTCTCAGTATTCTATGTAGTTCTGGCCTTTTGTTGATTATTAAAAATTCGTGCATGAATATTGTACTACAAAATTTGAATCGAGATAAAAGCGTCATTCGAGAAATTCAATATTGGGAACCGTCGCGACGGTTCCCGTATGTAATGTAGGTCGACCAGAGCGACCTACATTCAACTGTCCATTGGTGGATGTCCATTCTGTGGTAACTGCTACGTCAATACCCAACTCGCAAACAGATATCTCATAGCAGCCCAGAATTTAGTTTAGTGAACAGTACTATGTACTATGGTGGTAAAATTGTTCTGCAGGAGGCGTTGCTGCCCGCCCTGTGGTGCAAATTCTAAGCCCCACCACACTGCCCTGAATAATACAGAACTCTAATGAATAGATAATGATAGTCTATATGTT
The DNA here is from genome assembly GCA_963564075.1 of Eupithecia subfuscata. Taxonomy (NCBI): domain Eukaryota; kingdom Metazoa; phylum Arthropoda; class Insecta; order Lepidoptera; family Geometridae; genus Eupithecia; species Eupithecia subfuscata. The sequence continues at coordinate 19,356,035 of OY751095.1, forward strand.
TAAAATTTGCTAGTTTACTTGTCTTCGTATTTAGTGGCATAAAATGTCGGCCTTGCTAGTCTAAGACCAAGAAGCCTACGTTCCGTATTGCTAGTCAATCGAATTGACTACAACCAACTGACTGCCGATCTAACCATTGAGAAAAAAATCTACATGGCTAGAGTGACCATGTATAGCTTTGTTCCTTTGTTAGGGCCCCTCCATAGAGTCAACACTCAATACTCAATCATTTATTGTATTCAAAAGGTGTACAGAGGTGTTTATAATTAAGTATCACTATGGACCCTGCTGGCCACACAATATGCATGGAGAGAGAGGAGGACGTGGTTACTGGTTAGGTATATTTCACTCGTTTGCATATTTCTTATTTTTCAATTAAATATTTATCAACCGTGTAATACGCTATTGTGATTAATAAAAGCTATAATTGTTTTCTATAAATTTTGCATTTATCACATTTTACTCAGTCTACAATAGAGTTTTCTTTTCTCATTGGTAGATTAAATTACTCCGAGGAAACGAAGACCTGCAGCGACGCTCAACTTGATAGAGCTATAACTACCTAACTTCTTGATTATTTTATTCAATTTTCTTATTTGCATAAAATATTTACGTAGAAAAACTTTCAACTAGAAAATACGTATCGCAATTGCGAGCTTAGACTTTCCTTGTGATCATTAGAAACTGGTTTATCTAAAAGGCTTGAAAATAATAATGTATCCTATCTACACAATTGTGCCCTGACAAAAGAGATCAAAGCGTATGAAAATAGTATAACTCTTCGCGTTTCAGGGATGCATATAATAAAAAAAAAACTGCTTTTTTATCCATATCGATAAAATTTAAATGTATGTATTTAAAAAATATAATCAATCAGAATAGAGCAACAATTAGAGTCAAGGCGTAATTATACTGCACAGGGGGCAGTATAATTAGGCCTCGACTCTAATTGTTGCCTCTATTCCCTTTCATTAACCTGCTTTTTAGGGTTCTGTAACTCAAAAGGAAAAAAGAAACCCTTATAGGATCACTTTGTTGTAAGTCTGTCTGTCTGTCTGTGTGAAACCGTAAATTTGTAGTTCATTCACAAAAAAAATTGGTTGTCTGTAAAGTCGGTTTACTGACGATAGTTGAACGTGACAACGTCTTAAGAAAATACTGATGGAATGGTAGCATTTGATACTCGATCAAAACATGTAAATGTACTATAGTATAGCAGCTGTCCACGCAGACGCATCGCTCACTCAAGTAGGAGAGAGACAGATGTCGAGCGCTCTCGCTTGCACTTCAAGCCTTACATGGAACGCCTCAGAGCGAGGTAACGCCTCAGAGCGAGGTAACGCCGCATGACGTCATGTTTTTTCGTGCATGCAGCTGGCTCTATCGAATTATAAGACGTTGTCACGTCAAAATAATTTTTGATTCTCAACCCTTCAGGGTACCTACTTCCCGTTGACCAAGAAACATGATAATTTGGCAAGAAGAAAAGGTCTTACGGAACCCTTAGTGCGCGAGTCCGACTCGCACTTGACGTTTTATTTATCCATCAATTTCCGTCCTACTTCGACACTTCTAGGTAGGCCTCTATTAAATCAATAATCAATAATGTTGCTTATTTTGAATACCTATAAACTGACTTCAAACTCCTGAATAATGAAAATGGGTCGGAAGTAGTTTTAATCCCGGAATACTTCGATAGCGATAGGCATGTGCCTAATTAGGCCTCCTTTCATCCATGTGGATGAAACGACGAATGAAAGGACTTTGAAACATGAAATACAAAGTGTCGTCGGTTGTCGGATCGCGCGAAACGAACGCCCTTACTTCTGAAAGTGCAAACCTGCGTTGCTTCGGACGCGTCACTACATTAAATCTCGTAACATTTGCTTCTGAACTCTAAGAAAATAAATGTCAAAATCATTTTAAAAGAAGGGCGATTGTGCACTACAAGGAATTTTACTGTCCGAACATCCGATTTGTTACGGTCCGATATGGCACGCCATATAATGTATATACTAGTTTGTGCACTATACGTAATCTTACCGTCCGATATTTTACTTTTCCCCATTCCGGAACGGTTTTCGGTTTACGGAATTTCGCGTGCGTGGCGTGTAGTTTAACTGACGGAGAACTGAAAAGAGACTGAAAAGACGGAGCTAAACTGAGGCGTATTATCCGAGTAAAGACGGACAAGTGCACAAGCCAATCATCCGTTTTTTTCATGCCACTTCGGACCGTAAAAAATCGGATGTTCGGACAGTAAAATTCCTTGTAGTGCACAATCGCCCAAAGGGTCGTCGAAAGAACGGATCGGTCGTACTTCGTTTTATGCGATCCGTCAACGTTTTAATTTGTTTTTCAAAGTACTCGTAGACCTCTTGTCGCCAGTGATTGTGAAAATTATCATGTGATGATGTTTTATATATGTTTATATATCACACACATATCAATTTCGCACAATCAACTTTTATGCAAGAACAAAAGATCATCAAAATCTATTATGAATTGGCGTAGATATCACCAGAATTGCTTGTAGTAGTAGATTTTTCAAAACTATTTTGTTTTATAAATTTGACTTGATAATAAATCGGGAATAAACATTTTATGAGACCTCTTCTGGATCACTCAACCTCAACAGCTTATATTGGTCCACTGCTGGACGTAAGTTTGCCTGGCTTGTATCTCATGGGCGGTAGTGCCCATAATCCCCATGCTGGGCATGCGGGTTGGGGATTGCAGTTCGGTATAATTTTTCTGTAGAGGGCGTTGCTGCCAGCCCCAGGTGGATATCTCTTAGTCTTACGACACCCGCGGGAAGAATTGGGGTAGTGCAAATTCTTAAGCCGATATATCAAATAACATACGCACATAAAAAAAAGCATACAGCTGAATTGAGAACCTCCTTTTAATTCGGTTAAAAAGAATATAATAATCAATTAAATAAATAATAAATAATGCTGGACAATTCACACAGCATTATCTAGCCCCAAGCTAAGCAGAGCTTGTGTTATGGGTACTAGATAACTGATATACTTAATAAAATACACTACATAGATAGATATTTTTTATTGTATAAAGAAAACATCCAGAACGCCCTGGACAAATGTCTGCAGATCGTGCAAACATTTGTCCCGAGGCGGGAGTCGAACCCGCAACCTCCTGCGTCTTGTCGAATTGACATAACTTAGTATAGTTTTTGCATACATTGAATAGTTATTTTCTTGTTTTTCAGTTCCTAAAGCATACAAACGTCCAGAGTTCATGGAGGAGTTGCGGGCTCTGCTCACGGAACAAGGGACAGTCTCGCTGGAGTGCAAAGTGGTCGGAGTGCCTACTCCAGTGCTGCGATGGTTCAAGGTAAAACGGCGCATAAGTTGTACATGCATCTTTTTGGATTAAAAGTAGTTTATGTCCTTTTATATATAATCTTATTGATTGCCAAGTGTTATAAAAGCGCTATGCGGACAAAGCAACTATCGCGGCAACAGGCAACTCGCTACTCGCTGTTCAAATATAAAATAGTTTTTACGAAAAATAAGAAAAAGTTGATAGTTTTGTCAACCAAAGTTGTTCTGCTCTGTCTGCACAGCGCATTTATTCCGTTTGGTGCAGATAAACTGAAAAATTTGAATATATTTTTTTAATGGTAAGGGCGATGCACGCTTATGGATCGTAAAAAGGCGTATCAATAACAATGATGAAACAATAAATCAAAGTAATTACCTACTTTTAATTTATCGGTATTCATAAGCTTCTTCAAAGTTTGTCTAATCTGTAGTTTCAGCCTTTGTTTTTCCCGGGCAGTGAGCAGAATCTTACTTCCTGGGTTTTTCTAAAGCTAGGCTGTGTTTTTGGTGGAAAACGGAACGTCAGCTACTTAAATTTTATGGTGTATAGCAGTAACTTATTTATTCGTAAGCAGTAACGGCAGTAACTCAGATTTTTAACAGCTCTCAGAATTTCTGAAATGGATAACATCTTGGTAGGCCAGCAGTGGCGGCACTTTTGTGATTTTTAAAATCATCTGAGACTTAGAAAATAGTTTTTAATATTCTGAAAAAAGATATATTGATCTAGTCCAGTCAAAGTCGCATTCAGTTACGAGATCTAATGAACTTCACTCGATAGAAAAAAATCCCAAAGTTACCCCTTTTTCTTATGTTTTTTCAATATTATGACTAGGGAACTACTGATATTTTACTTTTTTTTGTACTCAACTAAAGACACTTAAAATTTCTTAGCAAATTCGCAGAGTTTGACTTGATAAAATGACTTTCTTAATCACCGTGTTCAAATAACTAGAAAAAACGGGTTAGGGTACAACTGGGCCGAATCTCAAACTGATCCACGGACGAGATGTCCACTTCACTTTTGAGTAGGGGTACATCTCGTCCGAATCTAAAATCTCTTAGCACCAGCGCGGCGGTTTGGTAGGTGCACGTTTTCCCTTACACTTACTGCTGCAGGAATACCTGGCCTTAAACTCCCCGCTCCGTAATGATTCAGATACAATAATGACCGCACGGGCCGTACGCAATTTAAGATAAGCAAGATGTTGAAACTTTCCATTGAAAACTATCAAAACATGATTCCGCGTCAGCTTCCGCTGTCTATGGTAAATGCTCCCTTAAGAGAAAATATGATATGAATTTATTCTGTAAACTCGGAAGAGCGCTGATTTCTATTTTTATTTTATTCTTGTTCTTGCTGTTCCCATTTTTTATATAAGAGAAAAACTTCTTTGTGCACATTCAAGCTAAAGCTTATCTGTAACGAAGTTTCTCTCAGAAATATTAAATTAAATTAACTAAATTTAATGGAATTCTGTACTCAAGAAATAAAGTTTATTAAAAACTCACAACACAAAAATCCGAATTTCTCGTGTTTGCGTCCAGTTTTAAATATAATTGTTAGCACTTAGCATTATAGGAAAGAGCTAATATCTAGTAGCAAATTCTGTAAATAAACAACAACAAGTGATTATCTGAATACACTCACAGAATAACTAAATAATACTAACACACAGTCGAATCGAGTCCCGTCGGCGACGCTGGGTGTGTTCCTTAACTCGTAAGCCATACCTACCAGTTAAGGAACAAAAGAAAAGCCAAAAGCCAGGGTTATTGTGTTAGCAGTCTAATATACATATGTATGTTTACCTATTATGTATGTAGGTACCTTGTAGGTACATATGTTTGTTTTACAATTTAAAGACTTTTTAAACGGTATTAGATGCTCCGCCATAGCCCTTAAACAATTATTTAAATTTTGATGAATGCGGTACCAAGTCGTGGTGACAAAAGCGCACACACAGCTGAAGTAGGCTAAGATAGAATGTAGGCTTTTTAAATTTTTTATGTATCGGATGTTACGTCCAAAACTGTTGTTTCTTTTTTTTTCTTTGCATAGTCGGTTTGTGAAGATTAATTCATTTATTAAAAGGTTTACCATCTACATACATATCAATCACTTAAAACAAACATAAAATTAGGCCCTGTTTTTTTTTTTTGTTTTTTTATAATCTTAAAGACATTTATTCACAAAGAAAATTATATTACCGTTGGCCCTGTTTGATATGCATGTTATTAACAGGTATTAGTACGAGAGCCCACGACCAAAATTTTTGTCTCATAGCAATACAGCCAAAACCGCATCAAAACGATAGATACGATTATCCTGAACTCGAAAATACCAATATCAGACATTTTCCGCGTAGCGTTTGATCTGACCGAATTTTCAAAATTGTCAAAGAATTTTACCGAACTGCATCATAGCAATATGTCTGATTTGCAGACTGTAGTTGAATGATAGTTCTGAGATACCGGAAACATATTTTTCAGACGTTAGTGGTGTAGCGCAAACCCGTAAAATCACTTAAAAAAATTAAAAATGAGACAAAAAAAATGTCTCATAGCAATACGTCTGAAAATCTTTTTTATTAGTAAATTTTAGTTATTTGATGCGAACAAAACAATTTTCAGACGGAAATGTGAACGCATTAAATTTTGAGACCGTTTTGAAAATGTTAACAAATTTTACCGATCGGTATCATAGCAATATGTCTGAAAATTGTTGGACATGATAAAATAAGTTGTCCACATGTGCAAAAAATTTATATCAGACAAATTAAGTGTAGCACATTCTCTATCAGACAACTTTTCGATACTCAGATATCAGTTATATAAGTGAGCGTCGTTCCAACGTTTGGAGCAGCTGCCGAGTGAGCTGTATAATAGTAAGAAAGGGGCAGGAGCGTAACAAGCGCTGAGGCTGTTGAAATTAAATACTGATTGATTTGATAGTTTTGGTTTTATTTAAAGCACACTTGAGTAACTTTTACAAAAAAAATAAGTAATGACATCTGTCACCTGTCAAAGTACATATAATAGACAAGGGAGATTCTTGAATATCTATGAAGGCTGTAAATTTAAAAAAAACATTTAACAGAGGCGTCGGCCAGGCGACTCCGAAACGTTATTTTCGTTTTTGGGAGTATATGCTACACTTAAAGTGTCTGAAAACAGGTTTTTGGTAATCATGGCAGCAATACGAAAAGTTAAAAAAAAAATTTATCCGTATTGCTATGATACAGGTCGGCTAAATTTGGTGACATTTTCAAAAATGCGCTCAGGCTATGTGCTACGCGCAAAATGTCTGAAAACAAACTTTTTCGTAATACAATTATAAAATCTATGTACATTTTCACTATCAGACGTATTGCTATAATACCGACTGCCTTTTTTTTTGACACAGCAGAAATGGCCTCCCACGCAGTTGCTACACTTTCGACCGTTACTACACACCTAGTCGGGTTCAGAATCATACAATCTAACGATTTTATAGGGTTTTTGCCGTATTGCTATGAGACATGGTTTTGGTCGTGGGCTCTCGTACTATATCTGTAGATTGTTATTATAGTCTGCAGTTAGCTCAATTGTTTCAATTGTAAATAACTACTAGTTCTAATTTATTTCTATTATTTGATTGTAATTCTTCACCAACACTAAAACACAACAATTCTGGTAAACACAACAACACGTAAACACAACAATTCATTGCGCTTCATTACTAGTACATTAGTAGCTGTATTGACTTTACTTCATTTCAGATTTCGAGGAAAAGTCTGTCATATTGAGTTTGTCACTTCAAAGTACAAACGCTGCATTCGCTTCAAAGTGATCCGACTTGTTCGAGCATAAAAATGCTTAAACATTTACAGCGGTACTACTAAAAAAGTTAGACATCCTGTTGAGCGCGTGTTTAATAAAATAAATACCACAAAACCCCTATCCCTTTGTGTAAAAATCGTTCGACATTTCGCAGCATTTTTTTTTGTTCTTTTGATTTTCAATATCGGACTTAAACATTTTTAATGTGTTAGTTTATTTCATAACGATTCCAACGGTATAAATTATACATAGTAGTTCCATACAATACTTTAGAGATATCGTCATTTTAATTACACGCGCTATTCTCGCGCCGGACTCCTGGAGTGTGCATCACAAATGTGCAAATTAGTGCAAAACGAAGGCCACACAAGTAGGGTTATACGACGTTATACAGTTAACGAGAGTTAAACTTTCTTTAAAGCCATGTCTAATTGTTTAGACACTGTTTAGCTTAACGCTTGTTAGACTAGTGTTTACGTTGGTTTTTGTAGTACCGCTGTTAATTTTCGAACTCCAACATTGCAAGTAAATTATATAGCAAACTTGTAGCAAATAACTGTGGCTTTGACATTTTTCATTGCAGAAGATTTTAATGCACCGATGTTGCTCCTTGATATCAAGTGACTTTCAGCCTTCATGGAATATTCATTATGTATGTATTTGATGCTTACAAGCTTTCAGGTTAAAGATACTTTATTTCGCATAAAGAATACAATTCAATTACTTGAAGAAACAAAATTAAACATAATTTTTATGGGCTCTTTCTAGATAATATCATAAAATAATAGGAGTTTTCGTTCAAAATCATGAGATAAAAAAGACACTGCGAGTACCTAAACGAAACTATAGCCGCTCGGCTACGCAGAACAAGCGGAACTGGAAGTGGCATGCAGACAAGCGAAATTCGATTTTAATTATTGCACATAAGTAAGTTAGTTTTAAAATGTGCATAGTTTTAAAGTGTTTTTCAAGGAATCTACATGCAACAATTTTAAGAATTGGTTGGTGATTATTATCTTAATTTAATTTCAGCTTTTAGTATTTTACGAAATTTCGTAAAGGGATGCTTTTTGTACACGTTGCTTTGGAAAGGGTGAAGGGGGCTAAGCTGGAAGGGTGATTCTAGACCCCGAGGGGATCAACTTGTGAATAACGATTTTTTGAATTACAATTTTTTTTCTTCCTCTGTCATCTTTCACACACACATATTTAACATTACATAAAATTTCACAAATGCTTCATCAACGGTTATCTATATATATAAAAATGAAACCCGTTTTCCTTGGTCACGGCATCACGCGTGAACGGCTGGACTGATTTCGCTAATTCTTTCTTTGTTGTGTTTGTTATTGTCAGGAGAAGGTTTTTAAGAAAGAAAAAATTAAGAAAGTTGGAAACATAAATTTCCACGGGGGCGAAGCCGAGGGGCGCAGCTAGTTATTAAATAGGTTCGCAGCAATCAATATTAATGATCCTTGTTATTTTTAGGACTTCCTTTGTGTCAAAATTCTTCCTTTTTTACTTTCTTTCACAGGTCCTTTCTGGAACTCCAGTAATTATAATGCGTCTACTCCTCTTGTCGCGTTCTTATATTTCTGTTACCACGTTTTCAAGCAAATTTTCGGTGGAAGGTATCGCCTGGGCTGTTGTTTTGCGAGTAATCTCACTTCGGATTGTAGTTTTCCTATTTTATTTGCTGATTTTTATTAATTTTTGCTGTGTAGGTCTTCAGTTGGAGAATATATATTTTTATAGTGTTTAATCTTCTGACTGTCAGTTAGTCACATCTCATATTTTATTTAAACCTTTGACGACTAATGATTCCAATCCAAACCAACAAAAAAACTAGAATGTTTGCATCAGTCTACGGCTAATGGAGCGGATTTGAACCATCGTACTACAGGTCATTTTAAACCTTTTCAAAAGCATGTAGAGTTGATTATCGTATGGCAGTTTCCTAAATGGTAACTGAATTGTAAAAAAGCCCACCATTCAACAGTCAAGTGCTATTTATCTGTGGCAAAATCAGATGTGAAGTTGACCTTTGCTTGCGTGGTACAAAAAATAGTGCATTTCACTTTGATTTTTTTGGTTGATTTTTATTTGAAACTAGAATGAAAAGAATAGTGGAAAATATGGTTCTTTCTTAGTGCCGGGGTAGATATTCAACCCGCAAAATCGAGCCGAGAATAGGAAAAGATTACCTAGACAAAAAACCGATCTATTTTTGACTTAGTCTTTGAAATTCGATATTTATAACTCATATAAAAGTATACATTTGTCACGTATCGAATAGGTAATATAGTTCTCATCAGAACTACATTTACAAAATGCAAATCGGTACAAAACTTAAGTTTTTATGACAAGTTTATCAAGTGCTCTCCCCGGGGTGGCGCCGGGAGCCAAAAAAAGGCTATTACAAAACGCGCGCGCCCGCGCGCACTGCCAACTTCAAAGGGCTAAAAGTTTGCAACGCGTCTGTTTTGTACGGTGCCCAGCAGCGATCGAAGCTTTATTTAACTTGTCCCGTTAGTATGTGCAGGACCAATTTCGCCGGACGTGTCACTGACCGTGGCGTGTAGTAGGGTGTCCCGTAGAAACTTTTTTTTGATTTCCGTAACGTAAGACCACTCGAAAGTTGCGAAATTGTATGTAGATTACGAATAAAATTAAAAAAATCTAATAAAAGGTCTTTAGGTCGCTACCGACATTCAAAGTTTTCAAAAAATTACATATTCAAGTCGATTTGCGATTCTTTATAATTTTGAATCCTGAAGAAAGTATTTTTATTTTACTATATTTTAGTGTAGTAGGACGGATCTTTAATCTTCGGGGTTGAAAACGTTTCCAACAGCTTCGTATTTGTTAGGGTTACCCTCAATTCCACCTCCAACTACCCTCAATTTTCAACTCTTTTAAATTATATTCTATATGTGACTCGCGACTGTTTTGTTTGTATCCAAAGTAAATTTTATGCCTTAAAGGTACAGTTTCAATTACAATAGTGTCAAAAGTGGATATTATTGACTGTAAAGAATAAGTTCGTGGCGAAGTAAAATATACTTATTCTATATTTGGACATCAACAAAATTTAGACGATAGCTTCAATTCCAATCGTTACTAAGTCACGAGTTTTACAAATTACTTAAAGCTTATTTTAAAAGGTACCTCAGTTTAAAAAGATAGCCCAAAAACAAACGAAATTATAGTTATGAAAACGTACTGAAATGTTTTGTTGAATCGTCTTGACGTTGTTGCTTGTAAATGCATTTCGTTTGAATCTTGTTTGTGGTTAAACCATCAGAAGTTCCCATCGCTGAGCGAAGTTTTTTGTTGGACCATAGTGATATCTTACTACAAGTCAGGAGGAACAGCAAACACGTGTAAACTTTCTCTTCTTTTATTTTATGCAAACACAATAATTTATCAGTACTGACTAACTATAACAACACATCAGATAATTATGACTACTCGTTAAAGTCTTGAAATAGAATGAATGCCCGCTCGTCTGTCCTGGCATTTTATAGGAACCCGACGCGGCACCCGACTCAGCGCGCTGCCGCGCATCGGGACTCGTCGGTTCAGAATATTCCTACCCGTCGGTTTGGCTCGGGTCGCTTCGAGTTGGAATATTCCGACATAAACAATCATCGGTTTGGTTCGGGTTGCTTCGAGTTTGGTACTTTCCGACGTAAACAAAGGTCGGTTTGGCTCGGGACGCCTCGGATAGGAAGTTTCCTACACGAATCACCCTGGCTGGGTTGCCCTGTGTCTCACGCCAGCCGTTATTTATGGAGAATTTCCGCTTAATTTACTAATTTATATAAACAAAGCTTACAATAGTAATCAAATGAAAATGGTTATCAGCAGTTTAAACAGACAAGAAACAGCGAAATTAGTTAAACGACATCTGAGATTTGAGAGCCGAAAAATGTGATTGAAGAGCTAAGTACGGATAAAATCTTTATGAGATATGTCAAGCTATTTCAGCTGGTTCCTGCACTTCTGAGCTAGCTAACCGTCAACCTGGGAAAATGGTGCACTCGAGATGGCTTACTACAGCTAATCGGTTGTTCAGACTTTACGTGAGTTCTCCAAATCCATATGAAAACCTACAAATCCTTACCTACTACGTTCTTAGAGTTCACGCACCGATTTGGTTCTTAATCAAGCATAAGGCATCTTTTAAGGAGCATTTATATCAACTGATTATGTTTTCTCGACTCTTACCTGAACTGTTGTAGATTCTGTTATCGCAAGAAACGCATTTTTTGCGCATCCAGAGAATATACTTGTCGGCATGATTTTTGATGAAAGATACACATTTGGGAGCTAGGATTATGTATTTAATCAAAGCTAGAGAAGCTGAAAATAATTCAAAACGCCGAATATTTAGGCCTCCTAAAATAAACTTCGATGTAAGTGATTACACCGAAATGATAATGAGGCAAGAATAACAAGTTACCGCACCGCCGCCGGTTCTTCGACACATTTTAACTGAGGACCTTCAAAAAATGACTAGATAAAGATTTGCGTATTGAAGACTTTCCTTGCGACACTCAATCTGATGAGAGATGTGTGAAATTAGTGACAGAGGCCTCACAAAGCGAAACTGACGCTAAATCGAGAGATGGATTCATTAGAGCCCGGATACAACCTCGTGCTGAAATGCCATAGTTTGGTCACAAGTAAAGTTTAGATTTTTATCATTTGTTCGTAACTTTAAGATTATATTTTATTTATTTTCATTGTTTATGCTTTGTTTTATCCCTTAAATTCATTAAGTATCTTCTAAACTTTATTTTTGTTATATTTTAGACCCATGATGTAGGTCACAAAAAATTTGAAATTTACAAAACTTCTAAGAGCGGTAGAGGCCTCAAGATGGGGAGTAATTTAGTTTTTTTACCAGTTTCTTATTCTACGTGACATAACGCAACTTTCGATACCTCTTACGTTGCTGTAACTTGAAAAAAAAAAATTCTCATACATCGACGGGACACCCTAGTGTAGACGCCATAGGGCATGAAACGTTGGGTTATTCCAACACTAACATCGTAGTTCACCCGCTCATACATAATGAATTTCACAACACAATTATTACGACAAAACCCACGCTTTACCTGTATCTAATTTTTCTTATGTAAAATTTTATAGGACAGTCGCGAAATCAAAGCTGGCGATGTCTTCGCACTCACAGCAAACGCTGAGGATCCTACCTCTCTGGGCACTTACACTTGCGAGGCCGTGAACTGTATGGGGCGAGCCTATTCCTCCTCGAAGGTCCACGTCGTCGGCCGTGCGAGCAGGGAGGGCTCCGCTAGGCCAAGCTCCAGGTAATCATAATTATCAGCATTATTAAAACCGAGAGTATTGTAACAATCCGAGATACGAATTTAGGATATGCTATTCTGCCCCGCAGTGGTTCTTCTGTTACCTATGTTTCAAAAATGTTCCTGCCTATGTTACTAAAATAAAAAATTACAGGTTGCGCATTTGTAATGCTCGGTTCTCCTCACTCACTGATGCAATATTCGAATCTGATAATATGTTGCCGTCCATTGTCATCGTAAAGTAACAGACGGCAACATTTCGGCAATAGTTCATATTAACTAACATGTTACTAGCTGACCCGTTTGCGATTTCATTCGCGTGGACTTTAGGGTAAAAAAGGCTTCTCGAAATCAGCTAAACTCTTGTTATGAATTGAATTTGAAAATTTATGTAATCCATTTTTCATACTTTTATTAGCGTACTTTTAAAGCTTTTAAAAATAAGTGTATTTTCATATTTGATGAGATTAATTTCTCTACTAAAATACATTACAATTACTTGAGAAGAACCTTATAAAATATGAGCAGCTAAACTATTTAGGTACATACTCATTCTACTAACATTTAGGTACCTTGCTAAATTTCGCAGATTTATTCATTTCCACATACAATGGAGGCGGCCATGTCAATGGAAATTAATTGAATCTATATAAATAAAAATGAAACCCGTTTTCCTTGGTCACGGCATCACGCGTGAACGGCTGGACCGATTTCGCTAATTCATTCTTTGTTGTGTTTGTTATTATCACGAGAAGGTTCTTATGAAAGAAAAAATTAAGATAGTTGGAAACATAAATTTCCACGGGGGCGAAGCTGCGGGGCGCAGCTAGTAGAATATAAATTTATATGTTAAAGACTTACACATATTAAACTTAGACTAAAATACATAATAAACTTAGATTAAAAATACAGAGTCTAAATCCACTCACAATATGGCTAAACGCGGTTAACATGGACCTCCTCTTTTTATAAGTTGGTTTAAAATAAAAATGTCACAGTAAAAGTAAGAATATAAGTCAATTGGTTATTTATGTAGAGATGTCATCAATAGGGATGGGCTTTTGAGTTTGTATTTGAGGTTGTCCTACGACTCTACCTTTTTTACCTCTTTGGGAATACTATTGTAATAGCCCGTCTCGTCCCGTATTACGAATTTATTTTTAGTTTGGTGTATGCACGACTATGAAATAATTGTAATTGTTGACAGGTGAGTTAATAAAGACTGAATGACAGAATGAAGTATTTCATAGACACAATTATTTACTCTATAGTATTATAATATCTGTGCTCTAGAGATGCAAATCTGTCGACTCGAAAACGGGACTTAACATCATACCTGTACTACCTAATCACAAAATACCTGAATATTTAAAAAATGATTATTAAGATGAAACATTTTGTAAAAAGATAACATTATTTTATTAGAAATAGTTATTATTCTGTTGACCAATTCGCTACGGACAGACTAAAGTGACACTAACCTATGATGAAACAATTACTATAATATAAGAAATCTGGCTTCTAGATTCAATTTACTCAATTCTAATATCATGAAACTTATTTCTCTGTGTGACATTAATGTTAAATAAAGTACGTACGAACTCAGTTTTGCAGTGCCCTTCCAGGGTGCATGTACCTAGCTAGTGATAAGTCTATAACTTCATTTAGACTTTATTCACTTTTATCTAAGAATGAATGTACATCCAAGCAAAAATAAATAAATAAATAATCCACAGTGGCATGACACCGGAACCCCCGCCCATCTTCACGAAGGAACTAGAAGACGCCCATGTAAAGATCTGCGAGCATCTGACGCTGGGCTGCCACATCGTCGTGCCTCCCTGGCCTCGAAGCGTGGTCTGGTACAACAAGGAAGGGAAGGTTGAACCGGGAGAAAGGTCAGTGTTATTGTGAGTGAAGAGACAATAGTAATTAATGAAGAAGATCAACAATAGAAGACCTATTTTCCAGCCCAATTTGAACAAAACAATTCGGTGTGAAATGTTTAAAACCAAAACACAACGAAAAAAGTAAACAAAATTTACACGCTTAGCGTTCAGTTCCACATATAATTGTTGCCTTTATTTACGGAAGGAACGATCTCATATCGACTATAATATAAAATCGTGTTCAAGAAAATAGGGCATCATAGTGAATTTTAGGTAATGGTAGTTATAGTGATTTTTAAATAACATTCACTCTATATTTTACCCGCTACTTCGTTCGCGATTGCATTACCTGCCGACTAATTAAGTTCACATTTAACAACAGTTTCTCTCATATTATTAAACACCGTGCAAAAAAACTTCGATGCGCACAATTTGACCCGTTACATTTTTAATATAAGTATCTATATTTAGGATCCTAATGAAAAGCAAAGAATTTCCAAAAATTATTTAGCTTGTCCTGTACTTAAAGCCAAAAATGGAATACTTACTACTATATTAGATTAGATGAAGTCTACTTTGCCTAAAATGATCGTGACGTGCGATAGAGCATCAACCTTGTTCGGAGAAAAACGGGCGACGACATAGAAGTGTATTGTATTATGTCTCTGAACATTAACCATTAGGCACGTTTTTGGACCCTTCTGCATCTCAGACATTAATAAATAAATAAATAAAAAATAAATAAATAATGCTGGACAATTCACACAGCATTATCTAGCCCCAAGGTAAGCAGAGCTTGTGTTATGGGTACTAGATAACTGATATACTTAATACAATACACTAAATAGATAGATATTTTTTATTATACATAGAAAACATCCAGAACGCCCTGGACAAATGTCTGCAGATTGTACAAACATTTGTCCCGAGGCGGGAATCGAACCCGCAACCTCCTGCGTCGCAGGCAGACCTTCGCCCGCTGCGCCACAGGGGTCGTCGAATATTAACACTACAACTTGTAATTTTGAATATCTATTTATTTTTCCACGATAGGTACCATGCACAAGAAGACGGTGTTGGTGGTTACCTTCTGGAGATACCGTCGACGGAGTGGGCGGACGAAGGCGAGTGGAAGTGTGTAGCTACCAGCGCCGGCGGCCGCGTCGGCATCTCCACCTGCTATGTCGCGATGGATGGTAAGGAATATTCATCCATCACTAAACAATAATAAGTATCATTATCATCTAGTACTCATAACACAAGCTCTGCTTAGTATGGGGCTAGATGATACTATGTGAATAGTGCAGCATTATTTATTTATTTATTTGACGACTTCTGGTGCAGCGGCAAAGGTTCGCCTGTGATGCAGGAGGTTCGGATTACCACCTAGGGACAAATGTTTGTACGATCTGCAGATATTTGTTCCAGGTGTTCTTAATGTTGATCAGATACCTAGTGCCCATAACACAAGTTCTGCCTAGTTTGGGGCTAGATGTGCTGTGTGGATTGTCCAGTATTATTATGATTTTAACCACTGAACAATAAAATAAGTACTGTCATGTACTGCCATGGTGTAGGTGTCCCGCCTCATCAGCAAAGATATCCCAAAATGCCTTGGACTGTATAGTATCCCTGAACATCTATAGTATATACATTGTTGACTCTTTCTGTTGTCTATGTTACGGTTTATTCTTTGCTGCTTTATTGAAAATAGAGTAGTTAATTATTGAGTTAATTTGTGACAACCTCACACCTTTAACCATTGTTGATAAGGTGGTAAGTAACATAATGGATTTTACATTTAGAAACGTTAGTGATGCTTTACAATAAGCAAGTAAGTAATAGTAAATAAGTCAACTTATATATTTCTGAGTAATTTTGTGCTCATTCAAATTTTCACAATGACACTATAATACCTTATGTACACCTATGTAAAAAAAATATATATTTATTTATTATAGACGAGCAGCCTGTGGCTGATGTGTCTATATCACACAGTGTTGAATTAAGTCATTGCGTCACTTTTTTGACGTGACAACGTCTTATAATTCGATAGAGCCGGCTGCACGCACGAAACAACATGACGTCATGCGGCGTTACCTCGCTCTGAGGCGTTCCATGTAAGGCTAAGCGAAGTGCAAGCGAGAGCGCTCGACATCCGTCTCTCTCCTACTTGAGTGAGCGATGCGTCTGCGTGGACAGCTGCTATACTATAGTACATTTACATGTTTTGATCGAGTATCAAATGCTACCATTCCATCAGTATTGTCTTAAGACGTTGTCACGTTCAACTATCGTCAGTAAACCGACTTTACAGACAACCAATTTTTTAGTTTGTTTTTGTCGTCTCGTAACCAGTTGTCAATTTTATTCTTGAAGGTGTTTGTTGATGTGGCTGATATAATGTCTTCTGGTATTAGGTTCCAAGTGTGAATTTTATTACTTAGGTATTTGAAACATCATTATGTTTCAAATTTGATTATTATTCGATACTAGCTGCGCCCCGCGGCTTCGCCCCCGTGGTAATTTATATTTCCAACTTTCTTAGTTTCTTCTTTCATAAGAACCTTCTCCTGACAATAACAAAAAAAAATTTAGCGAAATCGGTCCAGCCGTTCACGCGTGATGCCTTGACCAACGGAAATAAGGATTCATTTTTATATACTTAATAGAGGTTAATTTAGTTTAGAATTTGACTTGTAAGAGCTTATTTTGTAAGGTTTAAGAACCAAACGTTATTGATTTCTTAATATTAATAAGACAAAAGAAGTATTTTACATTTTTGAAATTTTACTTTCAGTGCCAAAAAACTACCGAAAACCTCGATTCATGGAGAACCTTCAAGCAGTTCTCACAGAAGAAGGCCTGGTTTCTTTCGAGTGCAAAGT
The DNA here is from genome assembly GCA_963564075.1 of Eupithecia subfuscata. NCBI lineage: Eukaryota > Metazoa > Arthropoda > Insecta > Lepidoptera > Geometridae > Eupithecia > Eupithecia subfuscata. Next base: position 19,373,314 of record OY751095.1, read on the forward strand.
CGTCGGCTTCCCAACACCGGTTCTCAGCTGGTTCAAGGATGGCCAGGAGTTGAAGCCAGGAGACGTCTACCAGCTCACTGGAACCAACTCCTTAGGATCCTATTGTTGTATAGCTAGGAACTGTATGGGTAAAGCTAGCAGTTCTGCTGAGCTGACAGTTGAAGATATACAGAACCAGCTGAATGAGGAAGAGAAGCTACAGCTTTTCTCCAAGAACCAGGCACCGAAGTTCATCCAGGGACTAAAGAGTGTCGAAGCGAAAATCGATGAACCATTCCGTTTTATTGTTAAAGGTAAGAGATGTTGATACCAATCCTTTGTACTTGTTCTTTTAAACACACGTGTAGCCCAGCGTATAGCAGAGGATACAATACTACATGAAGCTGCTTGTTTAACATCGAAACAATTTGAATAGGGTTATTAGCGCGTAATTATGTATGGTCACGACGAGGGGTTGTTTCATTAGGCTACCTATTGAATTCACCCTTCGTCTGACCATCTGCAACGAAATTGCAAAAAGGCACGACCAAATAATTTACTGTCGATACAACCTTGGCACTGGATTTAAAAGCATTGCGTTCAAATGTTCTCATTTGGTTCTCATGGTACGCTTTTCAAATAATCACACTTATATTATAAACTAGACGATCACCTCGTAGTTTTACCCGCGTAGTGTCGTTCCCGTTTGAATTCCGGGATAAAATATAGCCTATGTTACTTCCTAAAAAGTGAGCTTTCTAACGGTGAAAGAATTTTTCAAATCGGTCCAGTAGTTTCGGAGCCTATTCAATACAAACAAACAATCAAATCTTTCCTCTTTATAATATTAGTATAGATGTGAAAGTTTGGTTGTTTAGATGTAGGGATGGATGTTAGTTGGTATTGGCACATTGGTTTGTATAATCCAAAACAGGGTTTATTTATTGTTTGACATCTATCTCCAAAGTTTGCAGAGCAATATATATCTGAAACTTATGTACCATTTCTAGATATTCATCTATATTTTACAGGGAAAACATACCAAAGTCTGTGAGTAGAACAGTTTTTGGAGTAACATACCCCCACTTAAATATTTAAAGTATTCTGTATAATTGACAAAAGTTCATAACCCTCTGCGCGCGAGTCACACTTGCACTTGATGGATCTTCTTTATGTTTGTTTCCAGTCGCTATTCCGCCTGAACCGTCAGTGCTATGGTACAGAGATGATCAACCAGTCGACGAGACGAATCGCTGCCACCTCGAGAAAGAAGACAAAGGTATCTTCAACCTCGACATACAAAACCTTGAGTTCCTGGACCAAGCCGAGTGGAAATGCGTCGCCATGAACGATTTTGGACACAGCGTAACGTCATGCTTCCTCAAACTCATCATCCCGAGGCATTACAAGAAACCAAGGTTCCTAGAAAACTTGCAAGCAATATTGTCGGACGAAGGCGCTGTGAATTTAGAGTGCAAAGTCATCGGAGTACCTCAACCAATTCTGAAATGGTACAAAGATGGAGAGGAACTCAAGCCGGGCGACATCCACAGAATCATATCTGGACAGGACGGTACTTGTTGCTTAGGTACGTACACTTGTGAGGCGCAAAACTGTATGGGCATCGCGGCAAGCTCCGCCTCGCTGCTAGGATTCGATGACTCCATGAAAGCAAAAGCGAAAAAAACCGAAGAACAAGCTTTGCAGAGAAACCTTTCTCTTAGCACCATTCACGAGGAGAGAACCTCTCAAATGTACGACACTCCAGTCGGTGACATAACATTAGATGACAAAGGAGAGATTTCTTTTTCTTTTGATGGGAAAGAAGTATCAGTATCCCTGTACGAGACTCCTGACTTAACTGAAGAAGAAGCGTTACAAATTGTGGAAATGTACGCCGATCAACTATCTGAAAATGTAACAGAACATAATGTGGTTGAGTTACCTCCACTACGGTTTGTCAAAGAAACCTCAACCTCAGGTAACTTATTAATGGAGGCCATAATTATTGACGTTTCTCCAGAATATTTCCCAGCGCCAGATGAACGCACTGAAGCCGATGTTGAAGACTTATCTATTGCTGATGAAAATGGACCACCACAACTCTCACTAGACCAAGACATTGAAGACGGTGGTGAAGACTATTTACAGAAAACAATGGCACTGTTATCGGATGACAGGTCTGATTTTGCAGCAAAATCTAGCAGGAAGAAGTCTGATTCCCAGAGAAGTATCGATGATTTTTATAGTTTATCTAGAGATCAATCGTTATCTGAAGAGAAACGCGACGACGACACGCACGTTTCAGAAAGTGAACTGCAAAGCTTTGCCAGTGCTAGAAGCTCGGCAAAAATTAAATCCAAATCATCGAAGCCATCAGATGAACCATCCGAGGCGACCAAGACAATCCTCATGAAAGAAGAAGCTGAATCGAAATTGAAGAAAGAATTTACTAAACAGCAGGAGTCTGAAGTTCTCACGGTCAAACCGAAAAGAGAACGTCGCACCAGCCGAGGATCTAGGAGGTCTAGTACAAGCAGTGAGAGATCGATTGGTAAATCTAGAGAAGAACTTCTTCGACTTAAGACGGATCTAGAACAACTCCCAAAACAACCGTCAATGGATATTGAAGAATTCAGAAGTACCATGAGTGTAATAAGCACCTCCTTATCAAAAGTTATCAATGATGTCCAATTGATAGAAAGAGATATTATTCTTAAATCTGAACTTATGGCATCAGCAGCTACAGCCTCACGGAGTTTAGAAATCATAGGTAGTTTGATAACTCCACTATCCGAGATAAACAGTATAGCTGACGCAGCAAAGGAATCAGTAACCGAATCAAGAGAGGTTGCTAGCACGATATTCAACAGCATACCTCAGCCTTTGAAAGCTTTACAACAATCACTGACAATAATTGAAAAGTGTATTGACATGGAAAGTGATAACAAGACTCTGGTTAAAAAGACATGTGTAGCGTTCATTGAAACTTGTGAAACAGAAATACAAAAAGTGTTATATAATATCACATGTATCACTTCTAAAGATTATTTAATGGCAGAAACTAAAATAATCAATGAAATTGATTCTGTTGCTAATGAAATCACCACCCTTGTCAAACTCTCTACGGAAACAATCAAAGCTAGGAATCTTCTTACCGAAGCCAGTGAAATAAAACACGAAGAACCTACTTTAGAAGTAAAACACTTAAGAGATACACAAAAAGCTGTTTTTGAATTGAAAACTCCTTTGAACTCGTTGTTACGAATAGTGGAGAACGCAGAAAATGAAAAAATTACAGATTTAGTCCAAACAAAAAACAATGCTGTTATTATGCATGACATGTCAGCATCAATTCAAGATCTTCAAACCGCTTTGGAACAAATTGAATCCCTTTCGGTGAAGGAGTCGTCGAGCAATTTGCAGAAGCATAACACGGAAATTATTGAGACAGTAATGGAATCAGTTTTAAAACTGAGAAATTCATTTGAACTTCTATCGATAGAGCCCAATATAGAAGAAGAAAAAGAGATTCTCAAACACACGCTCAAAGCATTAAAAGAAAATTTAACAGAAATTTCACTCAACATTAACGCTGTTGATGAAAAGGTTGGACAGTTCGATGTATTGCAGAGTGAAAATAAGCTTGAAATTCTTCAAAAAATGGCTCAGATTCTAATTACATTAGAAAATAATCTTCCTAGGTTAGAATATATGCTTGAAGTAAAATCTAACTTGGATACATTCCATAAAAACTTGACAAAAGTTCTCGAAAATGTCATAGAAAGCAATGATGCAAAAAAATACGTAACGTTGATGGAAATATGTGATACTGTAAATATAATTAATTCTTCCATTAAAAATCTGGATTCAGAAAATATTCTACCTCTAGCCAGTCTCAGCAATTCATTAAAGATTATTCGAAATAATTTTGTTGAAAATGTGTTTGAATCCGAATTGAATTGTTCTTTATTGGATAATATTTCTGATATCCTTTTGGGCATAGAAGAAGCAATAAATAAAGCCGAAGAAGTTAGTTTACAAATAGAATCAGAAAATATAAAAGAAATGTCAACTCCAGTTATCGATATGGTAAAAGTGAACGTCATTTTAGAACAAATTGACCAAACAATCGCTGCAGTTAATACGATAAAAATTATTGAGAGCACACAAGAACTAAAGATGGCTCTGGCACCTACCTTAGAGAATATTTGCCCAATTCTCGAAGAATTAAGACGATGCGTTGCTTCTGTTCGAACAAGTGGAGTTGAACAAGATGAACATATTTCTGAAATATCAGATACATCATTAGCTCAAACCTTAGTAAGTCCGCTTTGTGAATTGAATCAGAATATAATTATTCTTAACCAAATAATTGTTGAAAATATTGAGGAAATTAAAGATAAAACCGAAATAATTACTGCAATTGCCGAGCCCTTGCATGAACTGCATACGACTCTAGAAATAATTCAACACGATGTAATTTCTCAATATGGAGATTTGACACCATACGAAGTTAGTGTCAACATGGCAAGTGTTGTCCAAAACTTACAGAGCTGCATAGTTATGATTCACGAACAAGCTGGAGTTGATGGAACAGATGATATGTCCACGTTAGAAGATATTTCGGGCATTAAAACAAGCGCTGATACTTTACCATCAGACCGCTTAGTATTGCCAACAGCCGAAGAAACTGCCATAGAACAATCTTTTCCTCCTTCCTTAATACAAGAAATAGCGACCACGGCGACTGCACAAACGTTGCAGACCCTAAATGAGCACATTACTGTCTTACAATCTCCTGAAGTCATCGAAGCTTTAGATACTCTGTCTGAAGTAAGTGACTATTCCAGTTTGAAATCTGTGGTAGTTGGGCTAGGAGACCTGCATGCCGGTCTTCAAGGTATTCTGCATCCCGTACCTATTGAAGGATCAATAGATCTTGAAGATTTAGCTAATTTATCAAAATTAGCAGCTATTGCTGAGCCTATGCAGGATATTCAGCAAAGTTTATCTGTTTTAGACACAAGCAACATTCCAATTTATGAAAATATTTTAGATTTACCAACGGAAAAAGTACATTCCGTGTTCCAGAGTATTTCAGAGTTCAAAAAATCCTTAGAACAGTGCATGAATGCTGTGTTACCTGCAATGGAAATAACTAATAATACAATTGAAATATCTAACAAGGTATCAACTCTAAGGGAAGTTTGCGAACAATTGAAAGACATCTTTGAAACATCCAAAGATGAACTAAGTGGCACTGGGCTACCATCCGAGATTAATACCTTGGAAAATGTAGTAGATAGTTTGATAAATGCTACTGACGTTTCAAAAGAAATCAGAATTGATCTCGTGAAATCAATAACCGAAGAGTTATATTCAGAAGTAATGAAAGCTCAAGAAGATATTATTCAGTTTACTGCGCAAACACCGGAAAAACTATCGCAAGAAGCTAAATTGATACAGATAGTCAGTGACGTTCAAAATAATATAGCTGCACTAGAGCAGTATGATTTTATTGACTTGACACACGCGTCAGACATAACAACAGTATGTGTTTCGCCACAAATAGCTTTTGAAATAGATTCAGAGGCACTGACGCAAGTATATGATATCGCAGAAAATGCTGTAGATGTTCTTCACGATTCTTACCAAGAAATACCATTAGCTGACCTTATGATAGTAGAAGATTTCTTTAAAACATGTAAGAATGAATTCACCATTTTACGTTGTCTTATTTCAAAAGCAACAAGTCACAAGAAAATTATAAGATTACTCCAAGAGTTCAGCTCTTTGCAAGTAATATTAAATAATTTTACGACGAAGCGTTCAGATCTTTACCTATCAGATGAAGTGAACGAGTGCTTGACAACTTATTTGATACTCGCTAATGAATGTCTTAGAAATGCTCGCTCCACATTGATAAAAGTTATCAACACACAATCAGATATGTTAATTCAAATTCCTATCTCTCAAATGGAATCAATACATGAACTTAAGCATTTAATGAAAAGCGAACAAAATACCCCAATTGGAAACGTTGTTAAAATTCTGATTGAGTGTGCTGATGTAAGCAAATCTATAACAGATAACTTACAAAGAAGTATCATCAATGAGCTTTCCCAGGCAGCTCAAGAACTTGAGCCAAGGCAAAATGAAACAGTCGTGGTGGAGAAACTGGAAGAGCTCGCAGAAATAGTTGATGCTCAGTCCACATCATGCTTGCAGGACTTGGGAGCATCCTCTAAAATTATTTTTAACAATCTGATTATATGCATCAATAAGCATCAAGATTTTAAAGATGCTATTGGAACAGGAAAAACTCTTATAGCTATAAAATGTTTGGCAGAGTGCGTGAAAATTGTCAAACAAGAATTTACTGAAACGAAAATGAGTATTGATGAAACAGCGGAAGTAAAAGACAACATTCTCAAAGACGTATTGACAGAAATGCTACAACCACTGCAAGCCCTCCAAGCGCAACTAGTAAACATTCAGGAACAGGTCTTGGCAGGCGCAAAAGAAGACTCAATTTCTATTGATATAACTACTACAGAATCCATCATGCAAACAATGACAGAACTTCATAAAGATATTGTTCAGCAGATAGAATCAGACAAAGCGACAATAGATATTCAAGAGATCGACTTGATCAAAGAAGTAGATAAGGAAATACACACTATTCAAGATAGCATAATGTCAATGGACAACGTGCAGGCTACTCGTGCTGTAAAAGAAATAACTAAGCCTATCGAAGATATTGAAAAATCTCTGCAGGATGTGCTGTCCACAGATACTGTTGATAAAACTCTTTCTAGAGGTGAGTACCTACTTGCTTCTTTGCAATTTTAGTGTAAGTAGTAATTTTAGTAACTTTTTTCTTCCTTTCTTAATTTTGTGTAAAGTTCTTCCAAAAAAACATTCAACATTCAGCTCAGCTTAAATAAAAGCGAATGTTCCAAATTGACCTTAAATTTATTATCATCCATTTCTTTTTTTTAGATAAAAATTCAAATATCAATTCAATCGAATATGCCCTCGATCAATTCATAGCTATAAGGAATAATGTAGCATTAACTTCGAGTTTACTTACAATTGATATCAATCAGAGTGTAGAATTGGCTGTAGATCTTAAAAACTTGAATAGCCGTAGTGAAGATAAATTATCTTCTTCAAAATATTGTAAGATAAAGAGGGAAAAAATTCATCACCTTATGAACATACTATCAAAAATTGATTGGTTGTACATTGAAAAATACATAGAAGGCAAAAATGAAAAAGAAATTGAGATACTCAAGCACGTATTTCAAGTAGCATACCAATTACAAGCTGAGATAGATAATATTAGCTTGCCAAATGATTATGAAAATGAACAAAAAGGTAAACTGTGTGAGTTTTGTAGTCATATCTTTGGTTTAGGTGCATTAAAGCTTTGTAAAAACTATGCAACTTAATTCATTCATGTGTAACAAGTGATCCAATCTTAAGCGTACGTAATCTAATCTTCGCAAAATTGTGATTTCAATGGAAGAAATGTTTTTGTACAAGTAAGTTATTATCTTACACACCCATTTAAGGTTATTGAATTTTTTTTTTTTTTCAGAAACTACGTCTCAGCTTTTAGATACAATCGACCAATATATCGAGCTCATAGAAATAGTTGAAGAAATATCTGCAGTAATAAAAATAGAAGATGTGAAAGAAACTTTTAATATCGCGCGTGAGTTAAAGCAGATCATTTCTGCACCAGAAAACCTTTTAGCTACTGTAGAAGATCAAGAAAAACAAACTAGATTAGCTCTGGAACTACAAACAGCATTGTCTGCGTTACACGCACAGGTATTAGATTGCACACAAGAATTAGCACCAGTACTTAATGCTGATGCTTTGCAACGAATTGCACAAGTTACAGCACAGCTACAAGCTAATTTGGTGACAGTAACTGGAGTCCGCGTAGTCGTTCAAGCTCCTGTGTCTTTTATTAAAGTAACAACACCTGTAGAATCAGCAACAGCTGTTTTGTCTTCAGTGTCTGAAACTGTAGAAATAATGAAAGTCGAAGAAACAGTTCAAACAGTTCAAGAATCCACAACAGAAGAGCTTGTTGAAATTCACACTGAAAAAGATTTTGCGGCTATAGCAACAAAAAAATCGGTAAAGAGTGAAACTGAACCTTCTTCAAAGAAAGAATCAAAAACTATGTCCCGCCATATTCTGGAAACTCCACAGGAATCTGATGAAAAAATAGAAGAAGTATTTATGTCTCTGCAAGGTGAGTAATGATTTTTACCCCACTACCAACGGAGGCGGGTTATAAGGTTGGCACCCTATGTATGTGTGTTTATGTGTTTGTATGTGTGCAGCCGATTTTTAAGTTCCCATCCCACGTATTGCTGAAAGTACTAGTCTGATTTGGACGAACGCAGTTTCGATTGATTTGTCTCAATTTTCCGATAGTTAGAGACTATATGACGTCACATGAAATTGCGGGTATAGCGGGGTCTAAGGGTCGAAAATTCTAATGTAAGTAAATATGCTCGTGTGGGGCATCATTGCGAAGGCCTTTGGTTGTTCTTTTCAAAACTGTTTTTCAAACATTAAGAAGCGTTTACCGATTGGCTTTTGATACTTAGGTTAGGTAGTCGGAGGCACCCACCCATCATAAATATGTATGTTCCTAGGGTTAAGTAGGTTCAAAGACCTCTGACCAACTGAGTATCATAATTTAATAATAAAGACAATCGGTGAGTTGGGTTTTAGTTTTTAACTATATTTTTTGATGATAATTTTGGACTTAATGGATAACTTATATTTAATAACCTAACCTTTTTTCAGAAAATCTCATGCAACATATTAATGAATATGTTTCTGAAGATATCATTGAAGTTACAAAGGAACTATCTTCTATTTTAAACTCCGAAGAACTTAAGCAATCAATAGTCATTGCAAAAGAACTCCGAGAAAACTTTAAGGCTATAGAAATTTCCCTCACTGAAGAAGCTACTGGCTGTGATATAGAAAAAAAGCAGGAGCATCAGACAGAGTTAACACAAGGCCTGCAAAGTTCTTTATCATGTTTAAGCGAAACTACACTGGAACATTTGCATGAACTAGCGCCGTTCATTGACATAAAGAAATTAGAGAAAGTTTTAATTATAGCAGAAAATTTGAAAACTGATTTAGAAACAACAAAAGTTTCTCAGCCAGTTGTACTCCAAGCTGCGATACAAGAAGAACATAAAGTCGGGACCGAATTTGTAACAGCCCAAGTTGTTAATGAAAGTATAGAAGGTACTGCGGAATCATCGCTGGCTTGGTCATTAGCTTTGGTTGAACCAGTTTCTATATCTACTGCTGTAGTTGAACCGACTGAATGTGAAAAAGAAGGGATAATTGTTGAAGAAATACCTGTAAACATTGAAATAAAACAAGATCTGGCAGTTGAGCTTACTTCCATTTGCATAGAAGATGAAGCAATAACTTCGGCGCAGTCAAAAACTTTGGAATCAGACCAGCAAATCTCACAACTTGCTACTAAGATCAAAACTGTTGATATAAACCAGCAAGAATTAGTAGAACAGATGAAAGATGATTTAATCACAGACTCCGATGCTCTTCAATCAGTTGGGGTAAAAACCTCAGTTCCTGTGTCACCTGAAACAGAAGAAGTAACGGTTTCAATGGTATCTCCATTTCCAATTCTTACAACCAAACCGGAAGAAAAACCTATTTCTACTACCACTGTTGCTAAAATTGGCTCAGTCAGTGAAGCTCATTGTGATGCTATTATTGGTGACGAAAATAGTTCTATCAAAATAGCAACTGAGCTTTTATCAGAAACTGTAACATTGGAAAAAAATCTGACAGAGACTCCCCTACCAGTTGAAAAATTACCTGAAAGCTTATCTTTGCTAAGTTCAGGTAAGTTATCTGTAGTATTCTTAGTATTTATGGCATTTAATTAATGTTACTCGAAATTGTTGTATACTTTGATTTCAAATGGGACAATTTTGAAAAAAAAAATCTATGGTTTGGTTAGATCACCACAAGACCTCATTATAAAACAAAGTCCATGAGTAATCCTTGAATAAGGTTTTAAGCGTATGGCAGTGCTGTCGCATCTACCAATTTTTTTTGGTAGATCTACCTATTTTACGTCTGTTCTACATATCTACCACTCTCGGCCGCAAATCTACCTATTGTTCTAAATATAGTAAAACTTGAATGATCTGTAGATGTGACATTGATAATGACGTCTGTACTGTATGATCTGTATCTGTCAGTCACAACTAACGCCATTTATATAAACTTAAGTTGAGTTACAACTAACTGACACTTGACTTTGACTGACAAGTTGACACTAACAGTCGCGCTTTCGCGTCACGACACAAATTGCATTTCGCGCCCGCCCGCGGTAGTTTTCTTTGGTAAAGCCGTAAAAAGTTTAGTGTTGATGCTGTGATTTATTGTTTTTCATAAGTTTAAGAAGTTGTGTGCGTTTTGCAGTCATTTTTATACGCATTTTTTATCATTCAAAATGTACTTAAAACTGATTGGTATAAATCGGTAGAACTACCTATTTTTTGTTCCCAATTCTACCAATTTCTACTAATCTTTGCACCCTGTTCTATCATTTTATCAAAATTGCATGTGACAACACTGGCGTATGGGTTTTGTTTAAAGGGCTGAAATGTTTAATGGGAATAAAGGAATAATTCTCCATTAAAAGTATTATATACTTAACTGTTCTGCTACGAGCTGAGCCATGACGGATAGCTGTTTTTTGATGTTTTCAGGATCAAATATTTTTTCCTCTATACTATACCTCAATGAACACTCAATTACTTATAACATTAAGCAAAAACAATTTGTAATACATCACACAATTTTTCACAGAAACACTGGTACAAAATATCAACGCGTTCTTATCCGACGATGTTTTACACGATATACGCGAGGAGCCTATAAATATAAATGATCTTAACCAGGCAGAACGATGCGCAAAGGATTTGAAAGAACGAATCATTTTATCAAAATTAAATATTGGCCAAGAATCGAACAATGAAGCATTCATTGAAGTTATTCCGGAATTCACAATATTAGCTCAACTACTCCAACAAGCTTTATCTCACGTGCAGGTTCAACTTGAACAAAATGTTTCGAAAGTATCATCAAACCAAACTTATGAGGCCCAAGTAAAAGTCATATCACAGCTAGCCAAAAACTTAGCTCTAGTAGTCGAAATACAACACGATATTGAGAAAACAAAGCCATGCATAGATGTTTCTATTTCTGACCATCCCGCATCAACATACCATTTACCTGTATCTGAGTTAGCTGTTGCTGAAATTATATTGCAAGAAAACGTAGATCTCACCAAATATATTCAAAACATGGAAAAAGCAGGCATCACTACTCCAATTGAAAGTGACGCTCTAGTTACTGCGGCCACTGGTGAAGCCAAAGTAAAAGAACTTCAATCAGAAATAAGTACAACTAAATATTATGATACAATCAAGGAAGCATTTCCTGGTGTTAAGGTGGAGAAAAGTGATAATGTTGACGACCATGCAACTAGCACACAACAGGATATAGACATAAAAGAGAACATCGCCGTCGAAACTGAAGATACAAATTCAGCCTTTGTTAAAAAGCAGCTCTTGCTTGAAAAAGATTTAGAAACGATAACTCATCAAACTCTTTTTATTGAAACAACAGAAAATAACCTAACTGAAGCGACCAAACCATTTGAAGAATTCTTCGATGCACCTACATCAGCAGATCTTTTGCCTTCAAGGGAAATAGTTGCTCATGAACGTACTCAACCAGTAGTTCTAGAGATAACTCAAACTATTAAAAATAAAGACCAATCTAAAGAAACTGCAATTTTAAATGTTAATGAATGCCAGGCTTCTGCTGTAACTAGTGAAGTTTATTTAACAGAAACTACTGCAGTAGTAGTTGATGATGTAGTCCATGAAAAAATAGCTCAGGATTCTGAGGTGGATGATGTAAAAAGTGATAACCAGACTGTTTATGCAACAGGCGCTCAAAAAAAAATTGAAATAAAAGAATACTATGCCACAAGTTATGACACAGAATTAGTTGAGTTGCAAGAATCCGCTACGGTTGATGAAATAACGGAATCACCCAGCCAAGAAAACTCAACAACTGAAACCACTAAAACATTCTCGATAAAAGTAGCCGAACCTTTTCAACAATATTTGGATTCACCTACGTCAGCTCATATCTTGCCTTTGATAGAAAAAGTTGCCACTGAACATACAGAAACAGATTTAGAACTAACTAATACTACTGAAAATGAAGACAAACATGAAGAATATGCTCCTTGTGTAAACGATGACATTGTTTCGAAAGTCAGCAAAGAACTTCATTTGACAGAAGTTTCTACTTCTAGCCCCTTATTTGAATCAGAAATAAAAGCTAACAAAAGCGCTATTGAGACAAGCATACAACAACAAGAAGAAAGTGCAAGCTTGGTTACGTTACAAGAATCTGAAATGGCATATACTGAATCAGAAATGGCTAGCCGAGAGAACACTGCAACAACTGATACGGTGATTTTGGAGGTGACTAAGCCGCAAGAAGAGCTCATTGATTTGTCTAAATCAGTTAACCTCTTGCATACAGATCAATCAGTAGCAACTGAAATTACACAGCAAGAAACTTTGGAAATAACTCCAAATTTAGAACACCGAATAAACCTGGAAATAACTGCCACTTCCAGTGTAAGCGATTGTATTTCCATACCTTTCACTGACGGAATAATTTTGACAAAACCTTCAGATACGAGTGAAGTTCAATGTGCAGCTATTATAGAAGAAACTAGTAGTCCAGAAATAGAATACGCATTCTGTGATGTAGTTAGAGAGAACATTGCCCTAGATGATGTATCTATATCTTCAGCGCAAAATATACAAGTGGTAGATAGTGATCGTGATGTAAACATTGATAAATTACCAGAAGTTTTATGTCAAGAAAATGTAACAGTAGAAGCGAAAACTATTTGGAACGAAGAAACCAAACCTTTTGAAGAATATTTTGATTCCCCAACATCAGTTGATCTTCTACCTTCAAAAGAAATGGTAGCCATAGAATATGCTGAAATAGAAATCTTAGAACTTACCGAGGATATTCAAAATATTAAGGAATCTGTAAATGCAAATGTGAACGATAGTCTTTCGTCTGCTATTACCAACGAAATTGATTTATCAGAATCCATAGAAAACAAGGAAATGATATGCAGACTTGAAGCAGAAACTGCAGTTTCTGCGATAGAGAAACCTATACTAGACGGCGTCTCCGTGAAAGAAGTAAGCGTAAGTCAAAGCATTGTATTACAAGATGATGCAAATAAAATACCGACAGATGCAGATATATCTAAATTTTTTGCAATTTCAACTGATAAAACGCCATCGACAGCTGAAAACATTGAGCTACAGGATAATACAAATAAAACACTGATAGATTCAAATTCATATAATCATTTAACAATGTCATCTAATAAAATGCCATCGTCTGAACTCTTTATTACTAAAAAAGAAGTAATAGAACAAGTAAACCTTAGTGAGTCGCAAGAAGTGAAGGCAAAATCTGCGGATCTAAGTTTATGTGATGAACTTGTTTTTGCTGTAATTGAAGAAGCCAATTTAAAAGATGGTCTGGATATAGGTAGTGGTCTTGAAGATCCTATTTTAAATACAAGTAAATTTGATGACACAAAAGATCCTGCGCAAGAGCACTTTGATGTTAGTCAAGAAACAGTAGCGGTTTGGTTGGGAGGTAAAGAAGAGGTCCAACAGGTGCAAGAATATGCCGAGCAAGAAATTATTTCAATAGCAGTATCTGAAAAAGATAGTGATGAAGAAATTGAACCTTTTGAAAACATCTCTGACTATCCATTAATAGCGAACCAGTTGCCCCTTGGTGAGTCTGTTGCTGTGGAGGTTACTGGCACCATAGTGATTGAGGAAATTGTCACTATAGACCAAGAAAATAAGCTTTTTGGTATAGTTGTTTTAGAAGAACCAACTTTGGCGCCTTCGGAATTCGGTATTGTTAATGTTTTAGAAGCAGTAATTTTGGAACAACCAATCACAATGGTTGAAGATGAATGTAAAACTTTTGAATCAGCGTTAGAGAGTGTGGATAACGAACTTGCTTCAACAAGTACTCAGAAGAGCCACGTAAAAGATATAGTCGTACAAAAGGAGCCGGTTACTATCAATCATGAAATAAATAAAGCTGATTCACGTTCGGTGTTAGAAGAAAAAGCTCTTGAGACGACCTTAGCTGAACTAAACAAAGACATTTCAATCGAAGAAATCGTGGAAGAGCAGCAAAAATTTACTACGACTGATGATCTGCCGCAGGGCCATGAAGTGATTGCCAACAAAGAAGAAATAACTTCACAAAGAACTATTGAACTGCTAAACAGAATTGGTAATAAATTTGAAATCTTTGTTGTTGTTTAATCAGTAACCCTAAAAGTGTATTTGACATATTAAACCAAACGCTTTTTTAGCGCTTTTCTAGCAATCACTATGAACGTATTATTTGTACTTAATGTCATTATTATTATAAGAGAGCGCTTTCGATGGAACTTACCAATTGTGACTGTCGCTGCGATTGTACACTAAGGGTATGCTTTTATGATGTTAGGTGTTACGTTGTAAACTTGTAGCAATTATTTATTAATCTCAGAAGTTGCTAATCAATAACGCCTAAGTTGTATTATTACATTTCTTTAACACACTTTACATAAACATTGGGTATTTTCATTATCAAAAGCTTCGTTTATAAATATTTTAAATAGTTCTGCCTTAATTTTTTCTACTTACTAGATAAATTAGTGTGGCGTCATAATTCATTCGCTTGAAAGTAGTATTTATGTATGATACTTAACATACCAAAATAACACTAAGACTCATACACATTACAATACTATACAGTATACATTGAAACCTACCGACACTTACGTTTTCAGAATTACTTAAGTTCGGTTTTGAAGCAGACACCCTTCTAGCCGATACGCTAGAACCTGCCAAGCAAATACTTTCGATATCTAATGAAAATGAATCGAATGTTTTCGAAAACACTAAACCATCAACTAAAACTGATTTATTCAAAACCGCCGAGTTATCATTGACGCCAGAAAGTTTAACAATACTTACTGAAAGTGAGACAATGATGGATCATGGACTCTTCTACAAAACAGGTATTTTAGTATACACGCCTAGTGATGAAAAAACTCTGTTTACTGAGAATTGGGTGCCTTTTATTTTAGATTTGGCGGAACCATTACACAAAATGTCAAGAATGCATATACCTGTCAGAACAGAAGATGCTTCTTTTGCGCTATGCCAACATGATATGCCTTTGCTTAAAGAAGTTGAGTTTATTAAACAAACAGCTGAGGAAGCTAATATAGAAAAAGAATCATTTATTAATATAAATTTTACTAAAAATACAAACATAGTCATCCCTGACTTTTAAATGATGTCGGAGAAAAAGAAAAAGCAGATAGTGTTCATCTACAACAAATAAATAAAGATTGTGAGACTCTTGTTAATGAAACAATAATACTTGCTGAAGCTTGTGTTAAGATCAAAGAAAAATCCGGTACACACCAAGATAAATTAAACGAGCATTTAGCTACTTATAGGTGAAGCAGAAATAATAATTTCAGAAAAAGCCTCCGAATCATTCGATGAAAATACTAAATTTTTGTCCGTCCGCTACAGAGAATAGACATTTTGTTAAAAATAAATAGAAAGTAATTATGATGAAAAAATCCTAGAAGAAACATTCTTGATAGGTAATCTCATATGTACCAAAACTCAACACACTTTACAATAACACAACACAATTTCGACACCTAACGATAATAAACCATAGTAGAATACTAGGATTAAGTGTCTGTAATTTTTAGTGATTTATTAATTTCAGAGCGCAGTCACCTTATCCAGCAAATAGACGCTTTTATCTCTGTTGAAGTTACTGAGATTGTTGACAAAATTGCTAATATTACAAACATCGAAACTCTAAAAGAATCTGTAGCTATGGCAAAGCAACTCCGTGAAAGCGTAGTTGCTTCGGATTATAGTACCACTGAAGAAACAAGTGTCCTAAATGAGGAGAATAAATTAGAACAAGCCAGATTAGCCCAAACATTACAAGATGCCCTTTCCACGTTGCATACACAAGCATTAGATAGCGCACAAGTTATTGCGCCGATCATTTCATCAAATGCATTGCAAAAAATATCAGAAATCATTACTCATCTACAAGATCATTTAGCAATAGCCATCGTTTCTGAAGTTGAAAGTATTGCTGCATTAACAGACTTTGGTGAGGGTTTTATTCTTTTTGTAAGTTTTAAATAGATCTTTTTTAATTGAAATTTATCATGATGTTTTCATTACAGAGGTAGTTGATGAAACTGAAGAGCAAAACAGCATGGTCCAGCTGGAAAATTTATTAAACGATGTAAATATAAAAATTAACCTAACGTCCACGGAAAAAACCACAGATACTGTTAATTCTGAGTCACTCAAAGATACACTAGATGAAGTACAAACTGTTATAATAAAACTTAAACGTGAATATGATGATGCTTCAAATGATACTTTTAATGAATCTCTCGAAGACTTAGAGTGCTGTGTCAGGAGCGTTCAACTTCAGATAAACGAAGAAAGTCCGCCTGAATTACTGTCTCAAGCATGTGCAACGTTGCAACTACTGGTTGACAATATGAATGCTACGCAGCAAGTTCAAGCTTCCTCAAAAACTGTACGAACGGAAAAAACAGCAAATATTATTGAGAAATGCTGCAATGAAACAGATGAAACTGTGAAACTGCTTGATATTGCTTCTAAATTTGAAAGTAAGGGAAGTAGCAGCCTGGCAAGTGTGGTAAATAATCTAAACGTAATAAGAAGTAGCTTGAAATCCTTGCGAGATAAATTTTTGATTGATGCAGATACAGTTATTGAAAACGGTATTGAAATCGTGCAATGTCTTGATCAAATCGAAGAAAACATCTTTTCATCAGAAAAAGATATTGAAACGTCAACCAATGTAGCTGTTGGCATAAAAGATAGCATATTAACGGCCGTACATTCAGTTTATGGAAGTATATCTAACATGCGCAGTACCGTATCAAGTGTACAAAAGCGATACATGTTTGAAAATTATGGCAAGCCATCGGAATCTTTGCTTCATTCTATTAAAAATATAACTGTTATATCCGTTGTTGAAAATGATGAAAATAAATTAAAATTAAAAAAGTTATCGAAGTCACTGAGAAAAGTTCTAAATCATTTCGAAGATATTAAATTTTACATCAATCTCGACAAAACTGCTAGACTACCGAGTGACGCTGCATTTACAAAAATTATCCTAGAAGAATTGAAAGATAATATTTTTAGTATATTAGTCCCTCGAGCGGTGCAAATCAATCCAGATATGCTTCAAAGGGTTAACAATTCACTTATATGTGTCGAAAGAAATCTCAAAAGTATAGAGTTGGATTCAAGCATAGAAGTAAAAAATAAGATACCTATGTTCAAAGAAATTGCTGCTGAGATGCTGAAGACAACAACTTGCATGAAAAAATATATAGGACAATCTAAAGACACCGCTTTTATAAATGAATCACAAGAAATAAAAGAAATTGTTGACGACTCTGAAATAACGCAAAATCTTGCAAAATCCGAAGATCAAATAGAATTAATGCCAATCACAATTTTGGATACACCTTCAACCAGCAAACAAGCTCAATATATGGTACTCGATGAGCCATCTGAAATTCTCAACACAGATTCCTTACATTTAAATGTTGAAAAAACTGACGAAGAATCAGCTAAAACACAATTTCAAGAAATAGAAAATAAAGAAAACGTGGAAAAAACCATCAAGGAAACAGACACAAACGAAGGAACAATCGCATTAGCTGAAATTACTGAAAAAGTAGAACACCCTACACTAAACCAAGAACAAACGACAGACAAAATAAATAAAGAAAATAACCAAAAATATGAAACTGACAATAAACAGAAGTTAGAGGAAGAAACTGATGCAAAGGAAACAGCACAAAATGTAACACGCGTTGTCAATGAATCTGAAAAATTACATTATGAAGAAGAATTCAACCAGCAAAAACAAAAACAAGCCAACGAATTGAATCAAAATCAAGTGAAAAGTCTTTGTCTGCAGGAAGTGAAACAAGAAAAGTTAGACAATGAACTGCATCAAGGAGAAGCTAAAGAGTTGGCAGATAATGATGAAAAAGCAACACATGTAGAACTAAAAGGACAAGAAGAACAGGTAGAAGAAACAGAATTAAAACTACAGCAAGATTTAAAACACAAAAAAGAAGAAGAAAATCTTGTTGTACAAAAAAATGAAGGAGCAGTAGAAAATTTGCAAGAGGCAGAAGAACTTTGTGTAAAATCTGGAGTGAGATCAGCTGAACTGGTAAAAAAACAGGATGAAGAACCATGTTTGCAGGAGAAAATGGAGGCAGTGGAATTGAAACAGAAGGAAGAAGGTGAACTTTGTCTTACAAAAGGAAATGAAACGGCTGATTTGAGTAATTTGAAACACAAACAACATGAAGAGCTAGGTTTGCAAGATGAGCAGAATGAAGGAAAACTGGCAAAAAAACAACAAGAAGGACTTTTACAAAAAGAAACTGAAAAGTTGAGAGAGATTAAAGAAACAACACTGGCTGAACAAGGAGAACAGCATTATAAAAAAGAGAATTTTGAATTTAATCAAGATCAGGAGGAAGGTCTTTGTCTAACAAATGAAAAAGAAGCAGATAAACTTTATTTGCAGAAAGAATTAGATGCTGCTGCATTGAAACAAGAAGAAGAAATACGATTGCATAATGAAAAAGAAGCGGCAAAATTACAACATAATATACAAGATGAAGAAATGCAATTAGAAAAAGAAAAAGAAAAGGCCGAATTAAATCAGAAGAAAATGGACGAAAATCGTCTTCAGAAAGAACAAGAAGCTGCTGAATCAAAGCAAAAAGAAGAGGATAAATATCGATTGCAAAAAGAAAAAGAAACTACTGAATGCAAACAAAGACAAGACGAAGAAAACCGATTGCAAAAACAAGAGGATGGGGCTGAGTTAAAAGAAATACAAGATGAAAAAATTAGCATGCAAAAAGAAAAAGATATGGCCCTCTCAAAAGAACAGGAAGAACAAAGTTTGCAAATAGAAAACGAAACCACTGATTTGAAACAGAAGGAAATAGAGAAACTCCTGCCGGAGAATGAGAAAAAAGCTGCTGATTTGAAACAAAAAGAAGACGAACGTCAATTGCAAAAAGAGAAAAAAGGGACTGAATACAAACAAGAACAAGAGGATGAATACCGTTTGCAGAAAGAACAGGAAGACGCTGAGTTTAAATTAAAACATGATGAAGAAATACCAATGCAAAAAGAAATAGATCAATTGAAACAAAAAGAGGAGGAAAAACGCATCCAAAAAGAAAATGAAACAGCTGAATTGAAAGAACTAGAAAAGGACGAAAGACATTTGTATGAAAAAAATGAGGCAGCCAAAATTAAAGAAAAACAAGATGAAGAAATACATGGAAAAGAAAAAGAAGCAACTGAAATTCTGGTAGAAGAAGGACATCGTTCGCAAATAGGAAAAGAAGCGGCTGAATTGAATCAGAAAGAAATGAATGAACTTTATCTCAGGGAAAAAAAAGAAGCGGCTGAAAGTAGGCAATACGAAGAGGAGGAACTTACATTGCAGAATGAAAAAGAGATTACTGAATTTCAAGAAAACCAAGAAAAACATCTTATATTAGAGGAGAAAGAGGAAGCAGCTGATTTAAAACAAATGGAAGAGGAAGATCTTGTACTTGGAAACGAAAAAATTTCAGATAAAATAAAACAAAAGGAAGAAAAAGATCAACGGTCGCAAAAAGAAAAGGAAGAATCTGAATTGAAACAAAAACTTGAGGTAAGACATTGTTTGGAAAAAGATAAAGAAGTCGCTGAAAAACAAAAAGAAGAACTTGCATCGCTGCTAGAAAAAGAGGCAGCTGATTCAAAACTAAAGGAAAAGGAAGAAATTTGTCTTAAAAAAGGAAAAGAGGCGGATGAATTGAAACAAAGAGCAGCAAATGATCAAAGTTTGCTAAATGAAGAGGAAGAGCCGCAATTAAAAGAGAACGAAAATCAACGAATTAAAAAAGAAAAGGATGAAAGGGAAGAATCGGGATTAAAAGAGAATGAAAATCAACGAATTCAAAAAGAAAAAGATATTGCTGACTTAAAACAAAAAGCAGAGGAAGAAATTTGTTTGCAAAAAGAAAAGCAATTGGCTGAATTGAAACAAAATCAAGAAGAAGAAATTGTAATTCAACAGAAAAAAGAAGCAGTTGATTTAAAACAAAAAGGACAGAAGGAAATTAGTCTCATAAAAGATAAAGAAACGTATGAACTGAAACAAGTAGAAGAGGAAAATCATCGTCTGCAAAAAGAAAAGGAAGAATCTGAACTAAAAGTAAAGGGACATCAACGAAAGCAGAATGAAAAAGAAGTCGCTGATTTAAAGCAAAAGGAAATGACTGAAGCGAAACAAAAACAAGAAGAGGAATTTGTGTTGCAGCAGAAAATAGAAGCAGCTGATTTAAAACAGATGGAAGAGGAAGTAATTCAACTTAGAAAAGAAAAAGAAACAAATGACTTGAAACTGAAAGAAGAAAAAGATCAACGGTTGCAAAAAGAAAGGGAACAAGCGGAACTAAAAGAAAACGAAAATCAAAGAATTCAAAAAGTCGAAGATGTGGCTGATTTCAAACAAAAAGAAGAGGAGGAAATTTGTTTGCAAAAAGAAAAGCAATTGGCTGAGTTAAAACAAAAACAAGAAGAAGAACTTATACTGCAGCAGAAAACAGAAGCAGATGATTTGAAACAAAAAGCGAAGAAGGAAATAAGTCTCATGAAAGAAAAAGAAGCGAAATTACTCAAACAAAAAGAAGAAGAAGCTCAAAGTTTGCAAAAAGCAAAGGAAGAATCTGAACTGAATGAAAAGGAAAACCAACGAATGCAGAATGAAAAAGAAGTCGCTGATTTAAAACAAATGGAAATGGCTAAAGCGAAACAAAAACAAAAAGAAGAACTTATACTGCAGCAGAAAAAAGAAGCCGATGATTTGAAACAAAAAGCGAAGAAGGAAATTAGTCTCATGAAAGAAAAAGAAGCGGAATTACTCAAACAAAAAGAAGAAGAAGCTCAAAGTTTGCAAAAAGCAAAGGAAGAATCTGAACTAAATGAAAAGGAAAACCAACGAATGCAGAATGAAAAAGAAGTCGCTGATTTGAAACAAAAAAAAATGGCTGAAGCAAAACAAAAACAAGAAGAGGAAAATGTGTTGCAGCAGAAAAAAGAAGCAGCTGATTTAAAACAAAAAGAAGAGAAGGAACTAAGTCCCATAAAAGAAAAAGAAGCAGATGAACTGAAACAAAAAGAAGAGGAAGCTCAATGTTTGCAAAAAGAAAAGGAAGAATTTGAACTTAAACAAAAGGAAAACCAACGAATGCAGAATGAAAAAGAAGTCGCTGATTTGAAACAACAAAATATGGCTGAAGCGAAACAAAAACAAGAAGAGGAAAATGTGTTGCAGCAGAAAAAAGAAGCAGCTGATTTAAAACAAAAAGAAGAGAAGGAACTAAGTTCTATAAAAGAAAAAGAAGCAGATGAACTGAAACAAAAAGAAGAGGAAGCTCAACGTTTGCAAAAAGAAAAGGAAGAATTTGAACTTAAACAAAAGGAAAATCAACGAATGCAGAATGAAATAGAAGTCGCAGATTTAAAACAAAAGGAAATGGCCGAAACGAAACAAAAACAAGAAGATGATTTTGTTTTGCAGCAGAAAAAAGAAGCAGCGAATTTAATACAAAAGGAAGAGAAAGAAATTAGACTTAAAAAAGAAAAAGAAGCGGCTGAACTAAAACAAAAAGAAGAAAAAGATCAACGTTTGCAAGAACAAAAGGAACAATCGGAATTAAAAGAGAACGAAAATCGACGAATTCAAAAAGAAAAAGATGTTGCTGATTTAAAACAAAAAGAAGAGGAAGAAAATTGTTTGCAAAAAGAAAAGCAATTGGCTGAATTGAAACAAAGACAAGAAGAAGAACTTATTTTGCAGCAGAATAAAGAGGCCGATGAATTAAAACTGAATAAAAAGAATAAACTTCGTCTTAAAAAAGAAAAGGAAGCCAGTGATTTAAAACAAAAAGAAGATGACGATCAACGTATGCGAAAAGAGAAAAAAGCGTCTGAATTAATAAAAAAAGAAGAGGAAGCTCGACGAATCCAAAAAGAAAAAGAAGTGGATGATTTAAAGCAAATGGAACAGGAAGATCTTTGGTTAGAAAAAGAGAAAGCTGCGTCTGCGTCAAAGTTGAAACAAAAAGAAGAAGTAGATCGACGTTTGCAAAAGGAGAAGGAATTGTCTGAATCAAAACAAAAAGAAGAGGAGGATCGACGAATTCAAAAAGAAAATCAAGCAGCTGATTTAAAACAGAAGGAAATGGAAGCTCTTCGTTTGCAAAACGAAAAGACAGCATTTGAATTGAAACAAAACGAAGTGGACGATCTACATTTGCAAAAAGAAAAAGAAGTGACTGTATCGAAACAAAGAGAAGAGGAAGATTTTCGTTTGCAAATTGATAAGGAAGCGGCTGAATCGAAACAAAAACAAGATGAGGAACTAAGATTTAAAAAGGAACAAGAAATTGCAGAAATAAAACAAAAACAGGAGGTAGAACATTTGCAGAAAGAAATAGAAGCGGCTGAAATGAAACAAAAAGAAGACGAAGTACTGCGGTTGCAAAAAGAAAAAGATTCAGCAGAATTGAAGCAAAAGGACAAAAATAAATTCCTTCAGAAGAAAGAAAAAGACATGGCAGAATTAAATGAAAAACAACGTCTGAAACAAGCAAACGAAGCTGCTGAATTGAAAGAAAAATTAGAGAAAGAACTTCTTTTGCAAAAAAAGAGAGAAGCTAATGAATTAAAACAAAAACGAAAGGAAGAACTGCAATTGCAGAAAAAAAAAGCAGAGGCTGAATTGAAACAGAAGGAAGAGGATGATATTCGTATTAAAATTGAAGCTGAAGCGATGGGAAGAAAACAAAAACAAGATGATGAACACGATTTAATTAAAAAAAAGGAGGCAGTGGATTTGAAACAAGAGGACATAAACGAACTTCATTTGAAGAAAGAAAAAGAAGCGGCAGAACTTAAACAAAAAGAAGAGGAAGAACTTCGTTTAAAGAGAGAAAAAGACGAGGCTGAATTAAAAGAAAAAGAAAAAGGAGAACTTCGTTTGCAGAAAGATAAAGAAATTAGCGAATTGAAACAGAAACAAGAAGACGTACTTTGTTTGCAATACACAGAAGAAGCAGAGTTTATAAAAAAACAAAAAGAGGAATTACGATTGAAAAAAGAAAAGGACAACTTGGAGCAAAAGCAAAAAGAAGAAATTGAAGCTAACGTTCGCCAACAAAATGAAAGAATAGAATGCGATAAAGAAGAAGCTGAACTGCAACTTAAACAAGAAGTAGAACTTCGTCTGAAATATGAAAAAGAAGAATTGGCATCAAAGAAAAAGACTGAAAATGCTAAAAAGTTCAAACGTGATACTGAGATAAAACATAAAGAAAATACTGGATTAAAACGGAAGGAAAAGGCAGAATCCCGTTCTATTGAAGAAAAGACAACCACCGAAAACTTAACCGCTTACCAACAAAATAAAGAAGACTTTGGAAAATCAAACACAGACATTAAGCCAGCAACAGAAGAGACCCCTGAAACCAGTGAAATTTTAACTTCTGAAGACAAAATGTACACAAAAATTCATAAAATAGATGAGATGCCGAAGAAATCAAGCAAACATGCCGAAAGACTTGATAACAATGAGCGCCGAGACGAAGAACTTCATGTTTTCAAAAATGATTCCCAAGAAAACGGCGATGCTAGCCACAAAGGCAGACGCGAAGTAAGCCATGAACAGCATTACATCAAAGAATATCAGTACGAAGCTTCGCAGACGAGTCGGAAGGTAGAGTGTAGAGAAAAGCCAAGATTTGTCGATCACAACCACAGGGACTACACTATGGAATTTGCTAGACCCTCAGGCTATCGCGATAGGCATTTCGATACTGATAAAACTGAGAGCCTTTCCTCACATGAGCACCTAGGCAGAAACGCCACAATCTTTAAAGCACAAACGTTAGTACTAGACGCACAACTACGATCATCTGCCCCTCCGCACCCTGAAATTAGTATAAGCAGGATTCCGGAACCAACCGAAAGACGTTCCGAAATCAGACACGAGAGACGGTCTAAAGCTCGCAGTGAAGCTAGAAGCACCATTTCTGAAAAACGTACAGCCCTGACACGAGACTCGAAGAGAAAACCAGTATTTTCCACGTACCTGACAGATAGAACAGCGGTTGAAGGTTCTAGAGTAAAGCTAACGTGCAGCGTTTTATCATCGTCCGATCCAACTGTTACATGGTACAAAAATGGAGTCATAATAGATAACAAATTGAAGTATAGAACTAAGATCGTTGATGGTTTGGTGACACTGGAAGTTTTGAATGCAATACCCAGTGATTCAGCGGAATACAGCTGCACGATATCCAATGAAAATGGATCTGTGAACTCGTCCGCCAATTTGAAAGTTTACCCCAGCTTTGAAGCTTCGCCTATACCCCCAACGTTTACTCGTTCGATACGCGGTAAGTAAAAATCTTTCATTACCCTCACATTCTAGACTGAATCTATCTAAGCTCTTCGCGGTTAAGTGCCAACCTATGTTGGCTCTTAACGGCACAAACTTTATAACATGAGAAGGATAGGATAGTATGACCTTAGTTATGCTATCACAAGTTTCTGCCCGCGGCTTTGCACGCATATTTTCGGTATAATAAGTAGCCTATTATCTAAGTTAGGCTTTATTCGTTTAATGTACGCCAAATTTCATCTTGATCTGTTCAGTAGTTTTGGAGAACCTAGGTAACAGACATTTTACAAACTTTTGCATTTATAATATTAGTCTATGCCCGCGGCTTCGCACGCGTTGTTTCTATGGAAATGTTTTGAGGTTATTTCTATCCCATGGGAACTGATTTATGGGATAAAAAGTCGTCGTCTATGTTTGATTCCAGGGTTAGACTTACCTGTATGCAAAATTTCAGCCCGGTCCGTTCAGTAGTTTTGGCGTGAAGAGGTAACAAACATCCATCCATCTATCCATCCAAACTTTCGCATTTATAATATTAGTGTGATAGTAGGATAAATAGTGTAGCTATCCTATCCTACTCATGTTATAAAGTTGGTGCCGTTGTGAAGATATTTGGCCGAAGACAACGCCAAAATACTAAATAGATCGTGCTGAAATGTTGCACACACTACTTTGCTACTTTTATTCCGGCATTTGCGCCGGCAGAAGCTACTTTTAAATAAAATTCAATACCACTAGTATTGAATTTATGGGTTAGGGTACGTCCGAATCTAAAACTCGTCCGCGAACGAGATGTCCACTTCACTTTTGAGTAGGGGTACATTTCGTCCGAATCTAAAGTCTCTTGGTTTTAGATTCGGACTAGTTGTACCCTCAACTAAAAGTGAAGGGGAAAACTCGTCCGAATCTCGTCGTTACTTTTCAAGGGTCCTCCATCAAAATGTTTTAAACATATCCAGCCACAAATGCTGTCAAATTTTTAAGCGTAAATTATAGTAATCGTCGAGATCTACGTTTCGGATGACAGCTATCATCAAATCATGATATCTCGGGAACTGACCACCCCAAAGCACTAGTTCCTAAAGGTAAATTGTAGTACTCGTCGAGATCTACATTTTTGATGACAGCTGTCAAACTTCAAATCATGATATCTCGGCAACTGACCAATGTAGAATACCTACAACTATTATTGAACAAAATTCAAAATTGTTACGATTAACTTCGTAATCTACAAACAAAAGACCGTCTA
This sequence comes from Eupithecia subfuscata, assembly GCA_963564075.1. Classification (NCBI taxonomy): domain Eukaryota; kingdom Metazoa; phylum Arthropoda; class Insecta; order Lepidoptera; family Geometridae; genus Eupithecia; species Eupithecia subfuscata. Next base: position 19,399,352 of record OY751095.1, read on the forward strand.
GAAAGGCGGTGCTGGTTTAATTCCCGTTTAAAAGATAAACTATGGTTTTATATTCGTGCGTAACCCGTAATTGTTAACTTAAAATAGTTGTTAAACACTGCTATTTCTTACTATGACTTTTGACGTGACAACGTCTTATAATTCGATAGAGCCGGCTGCACGCACGAAAAAACATGACGTCATGCGGCGTTACCTCGCTCTGAGGCGTTCCATGTAAGGCTTGAAGTGCAAGCGAGAGCGCTCGACATCCGTCTCTCTCCTACTTGAGTGAGCGATGCGTCTGCGTGGACAGCTGCTATACTATAGTACATTTACATGTTTTGATCGAGTATCAAATGCTACCATTCCATCAGTATTCTCTTAAGACGTTGTCACGTTCAACTATCGTCAGTAAACCGACTTTACAGACAACCAATTTTTTTTCAGACAGAGTGAGCTAGAACTCTGCTTATGAACAGATTATTAAGGATAGGGGTTTTAAAGATTAAGTTCTCGTTCGGTTTCTATTTCCTTTTCATCTTGACAGAACGATTACTAACATTACACTATCTACCAATAGATACCTACCACATGGCCGAAAATGAGCTAGTTCTGGAGTGCCGTATCCGCGGGCAACCACTTCCAACCATTACTTGGCTAAAGGATGACAAGCCCATCACCGGCAACAGCCGATACCAAGCGTACTACCTCGCGGATGGAGTGTGCAGACTGGCGATTGAACACCCCACCCCCGAAGACAGCGGAAAGTACACTTGCAAAGCTGAGAACTCCGTTTGGTCAGATGAGATCACACACGTCGTCAACTTCACTGGTAAATTTGAAGTCGAAATATTTTACCCTCATAAAGAAAAATGTTCCGTAACATAAAACAGATGATTAGTTTTTTCTCACTGTGACTTATGTAACAAGAAGAACTAACAAGTCTTAGATATTGCCTATCTAGAGTTATGAGTGGTTTTTATGTAAGAGTAGGGGGCTCATCATCACCTGGTTTTATCTTAAACTTTAATAAGGAAAAGGCTATAAATGATAAAAGATTCGTGGTAATCCTGATGTTTACTTAACATGACTTGGCGATTAAAATATGTACCTATACGGACAACGGGTTCCTGCCCGCGGTTTTGTTTATTTTTAACCTAGATAAAACGTAACCTATGGTCTAAGTAACTTTACCTAATATGTGCTATGGTACTCAGGATGTACCATAGCACATATTTTATGGTTAGTACCGGTTTATGGTACACATAGTTTTTGGTACTGGACATGACATATTCCTCTACAAGCAAATTAAATTTAATTTCAGGTAAAGAAAATCGCGTAAGCCCGAACATAGCAACAATAGAAAAGTCCCGCTTCAACCTTCAGGCTATGGAATCTCGGCGACCTCACTTCACGAACGTTCTATCCGACTACAAAGTCGTGCAAGGAGGAACAATCGGACTCCAAGTTGAGATACGAGGCGCTCCCACAAGGGTCGAATGGTTAAGAGAAGGATGCGCCGTGACCGAAGTGTACAGAAATGCTAAGACTTTTGTAGAGCAAGGGCTGTACACACTGGCTCTATCTGACGTTACGGAGAAAGAATCTGGCATGTATACGTGTAGGGCTTGGAGTTCGCAGAGTCATGTGGATATGAATGCGGCTATAACGGTGGTTCAGCCAAATGAGCTTGATGGTAGACCGGCTATCATTGTGGGTCGCCCGGAGAAGGATATCCTTATATCTGTGGGAGAGGATGTTAATATATCTTTCAGAGTTCAGGGCGAGCCTAAGCCGAAAGGTAAGTTTTTTCCTCTTTATATAATGAAAATAGCAAAGCTTTTATATGACTCTGCTTTTGTTTAGATAGGCAAAGATGCAGAATCTGCGTTAGGTGCTACCATCGACTCAGTCAGTCTGTTTTAATTATACGAAACAAAACTGCTTAGAGGCATTACAAAAGCATTACAAAATAGCCATAAGGCACAAAGAAAGGATCTAAAAGGACATGGGGAAATTTATTCCACATTACCTTTTAGATCACTTATTAACACACTTATTAACACATTTTGGAACCCTTTCCACTTTAACTTCGGAGGAGGGCGTTGTCACCTGCGACACAGTTTTTAAAACTTCTGCAGATGGCATCGTTTCCATTTATAACCATGTCCATTGTTTTGGTTCCTTAATAAACGATTATTATTATTATAACAACGTTCGTATTTTTATCACTATGGTTGTCGCATACGATCGCTTACCACGCGCTGGCTGCTATTTTAGGCTGTCCCTCTAAACTTTTATTGACAAAGAAAATTAATAACAAAATTACACAGTAAAACATATTATCTAAAGATAACGAGCTACAATCCGTATTTGAATGCCCATTTTTATGCTATGTGGCAGCGGTGTGGGCTGTGTTTGCTTACCTATGTCCTTTATGAGATAACGCTAATTTACTAAGCTCACTAAAACCCTTAATTCAAAATCTTTATTTTCAGTGGTATTCATGAAAGGCATCAGAGACATAACTACAAGCCAACGCGTCTGCAAAATGACCTCTGATGACTACGTGAAGTTTACCTTGAAGAGATCAGTTATAGCCGATGGTGGCACTTACTGCATCCTTGCCAGGAATGCTTACGGCTGTGACAGAGCTTTCGTCACCGTAGTGGTAAGAAATACCCATTATATTATTCCACCGTGGTATGATAAAACTTGTCGCAGATCAAAGGCACACCGCCAAAGAATAGGAAAAATATTCAAAAAATTGAATTCCTAACTTAACTTCAACTTCTTGTCTGATGGCTTCTGTGACATTTAGACTAGCGGACTAGGTATTTAGAAAAAAAGAACTAGGTACCTATTTGATGTTATTACTTTAACAATTCAATTGTATGTAGATATCCTACTCAGACATCTTCATACAATTGAATTGTTAAAATATTGTTGTATGTCCGCAATAGATAAGATTGTTGATACCTACTTTAATCGAATTTAAGACCCTTACTTAAATGATGTACACAATTTTTGCAGTAAAATGTTCTTTTTCATTCTCATTTCATATTAACTGCATCAGATGACAGACAGTTCGCTGGCCACATGTTTGAAGCTTGTGGGAAGCTATGTTGTCACTGTAAAATGTATCTAAAGAAAACGGATTTAAGCCCCGAATTGAATGAACATTTTGTGTTTGCGTGTTTATGCTGTGCGGTAGTGGCGTTGGATAAATATTCGCCGTTGCTGTCTTGGTGTGAGACCATTCCAACTCAGCCCGTAGATGTTGTAAAAGGGGACTAAAGTTATCTTCCAGCGGAATTGCAGCTAGCAGCTTCTACTTTGTATTTTTAACACCTCAACTGCAATAACCAGTCTGCCTAGCGTCGCGATTATGGCAAACCTTTTCATTTGGGGGAGGCCTATGTTCAGAAGGACGTATGAGCTGATTATGATGATGATTCGACCACGGTAATGTATGAAAAGAAAGGGCTACCAAGTCAGAGATGTGCGTTGAAATCTTTTGCATGCTACATGGGTCCAACGTAGGGTCGTAGCACGCATTACGATAAAAGCCTTTTGTGCTTTTCTCTGTGCAAATTCCTCTTTACTTTAATAATCTGTTTCGATTGATGTAATTGTAAAAGTAAAGTGAGATATTTAAAGTATTTATTTCCAATCTTTCGTGATTAGTATACTCTAACCCCCGAATACTCAAACACAACTCAGGTTTATAGCACATCTCAAATGAATTAAACGAATTTTGACAGAATTTCATGGAAAACTGCGTTTGAGTATTCGAGGGTGAAAGTATCATGAGCCTTGTTTTGGCGTTATTAATATTGAGTTGTATTTTCAGCCAAGTAGGTACTAATCTAATAAAAAGCTTAACAACTATACATACGTTACTTGTTTATTTTTTAGATACGGCAGCGTGCTTCATCAGATAACTTGATATCAGACTGGACGTACCCTACTGACGATACTGGATTGAATGTAGCTGATCGTAAATACAAATGTAAGTACATCCATACCTAAGTACCTACCTTGTTTCAATTGTAAATACTAGTTCCTTCTAATTTATTTCTATTAGTTGATTTCAATTTACTTTGTCAGTACCTGTACCTCACTCCCACCATTATGACCGATTCTCAGTGTTCTGCTCACTCTTGAAAACAGTTTCAATTTTGATCCCCATTACAATTTCAATGCATTGCATGCATTGAAATTGGAATCTAGGAGAAACCACTAGATTGTTCGTAATAGTCTGCAGTTAGCTCTACTGTTTTAATTGTAAATACTATTTGTTATTTGTATCTGTTAGTTGTAATTTTCTTTGCTAAGATACTAAATACTCATCTTAATGTTGCCAAGTTGATAAAAGCCTTGGTATGGATTTAAATGAAATCGAGAAAGACGGTTACTTTAATTCGTTTAATAAAATGACACTTAAATAACGACACACGGATCTTCTTCGCGTGCAAGCATAACATTCAAGAGTGGCAAACTCAATGTACCTAATCAATTTACGATTCATATTGATATCGAAACTGATTCCAAGAGCAAACACCGAGTTTGTCTGGCGCATTATGAATAAATTGTATTTAAAACACCATCATTCAATTTTACGTGTCGATCAATCAGGTGCATTTGGCACTTGTCGCCTGGCAGACAATCAAGTATTCTCTGAGGCCACTGCCGCGTTCATGAATCAAGTACTTTATTTTAGCCGTGCCTGAGCGCATCCCGGGAGTGCCGACCGTCGTGGAAGGAGGCAACAACTGGCTGTCTCTCGCATGGCCCAAGTCTGAGCCAGGACCGTCCGCACCAGTCCTCGCGTACAAAGTTGAAAGCTGGCTGATAGGCAAGGAAGGCGGAGCACGCTGGACTGAACTCGGGATAACCCCACTCACCTCGTTCGACGCCTTCAACCTTAAACAAGGAGAGGAATACCACTTCAGAGTCACACCTCGCAACAGATACGGCTGGGGAGAATCAGTCCAAACGCCTTCACCTATCAGCGTCGGTTCAGCTGGTGACAGGCCCGAGTTCTCTGAATCCCTTCCAGGACAACTTAAAGTTCTGGTTGGAACGACGGCGGTTCTCAGCTGCTGTGTCAAAGGCAAACCGGTTCCTGAAGTAGTTTGGATGAAGAACGGCCATGAGATCGAGGATGAGGACAGACGGTTGTCAAGTTCATTCAACGGGTTCAATTGCTGTCTTACGATCAAGGACATCAACATTGAGGACGAAGCGCGGTATAGTTGTGAAGCTGCGAATGTGCACGGTAGAGCATCTACATATGCAAGGCTAGCAGTTGTCACCGACAGATCAATATGGGAGGCTGATGCTAAGTTGAAAAGGTACGTGATGTGTTTGTGTTATTATTACCTACATCTCAATAACGGACAGTTAGTGATTGGTACTTTGTTTTGAATTGGTTTGACCTTTGATTATCTAGAGCACGTGTATTATTAGAGGTGCAGCATTGGGTTTGAGAATAGATTGGATTTGTTGATCAGATCACTGTTTCAATATGAAGCATTACACACCAGAACGAATCAAATTGAATTTTGCATATCATAATGCCCATGCCCGAATGAATTATCTTATTGTGTCATCTAACCAATAAATCAGTATAAATAATATAATAATCTACTAAGCAAAACACGCAGACAGGAACACAACTGTACCTATAGCAAGAGAAAAAGACTCTGGTTTTGACCCGAAAAGGTCAAGATACAAAGTGCCTTAGTGGCATTGAATATGTTTCAAGCTACTTGTTATGATGTGTCCGAATCTACACGTTGGGCTTATTGGGCCAGCTGTCATTTTGATTTTTTTAATTTTTAAGTATTAGCATAGGTATGATTGTACTTAAAAATAATTCTTCGTCGCATCGGTATGCGATTCAGGCTTGCCATAACTCGACCAACCTATGGATGCACTAATAAGATAGAGGCGAAATTTTATACGGATATCTCGATATTTGGATGTTTCTAACCTCTTCACGCTTAAAGTACTAAACAGATCAGGTATAAATTTTGCAAGACATACATAGAACGCTATTACAGGCGAATTCATCATCATCTATTTCATCATCGCGGAAAAGAAATCAGCCGATAGGCAGACCCTTATTTATAAGATTTCTTCTAAAACATGTTCCCAATTGGACTGAAGGAACTCATTCTTCAGGGATCATCACAATAAACGATTTTTACTTTAGACTCTACAATTGCGATACCATGAAAATTTTCTTTACCAAATCTAACACGACCCCCAGATACCTACTGATTATACTGTCAGATACCTGTTTATTTTAATCATGTTTTTCATAAAAAAAATCCTCACCTTTTGAAAGATCATGAGATGTATCCGGTGACTTTTGATATGGAGCTCGTCATAAAACACTCTCACCTTTCAGAGAGAGATAAGACTTTTGATATCATGCTTACTCGTATTATAAATCACTTTCACCTTCCAGAGAAATACAAACCTAGCCAAGTTTTAGCCTTTGATATCACGCTCATTATAAAAATCTCTAATTTCAGAGAGCGATCAGTAGATGTAGCCAGCCACTTTGTATATCAAGCTCGTCATAAAACACTGTCATCTTCCAGTAATATAACCGCAGATGGAGCGAGCTACTGAAATCACGCTCTTTATAAAACACTTTCACTTTCCCGAGATATTATATCAGCTAATGTGTTCAGCGACTTTTGATATCACGCATTTCATAAAACATTCTTGTTTCCAGAGAGAGATCAGCAGATGTAGCTGGCGACTTTCCGCCCCAGTTCACGATGCGTCTCCGCGACCGGCGGGTGCAGGCCACGTATCCCGTCCGCCTGACGTGCCAGGTCATCGGCGGGCCGCATCCCGCTGTGACTTGGTTCAGGGATGGAGAGCCAGTGAAGCTGGATCGTGAGTAGAGTTCTATATACTTCGTCATCTGGATCAAAGTAACTTTGGTTGAAGTTTGTTAAGCTATTTTGTACCTAAGAATTAAAAAATCTAGTAGACTAACTATGACAAACATCACAATTGATGTCCTCCTAGCTGGATTTCGGCAACGGAGACTAACGTGTGCGCAGGACATATTTATAGTGCACATTGTGTGTGCGCAATGCAACTCAACAATGCTGTTAACAACGTTAAGTAGGTAATTTAGTTTTTCACATCCTCACCAACAGGGTTATTCCAGTTTTCCCTTTGAATGAATTAAGGGGGAAAACCAACATTAGCTTTTCGAAAATTAGTAGGAAATGCGCTTCATTTGTTTAGTTTTTCACATTCAGTATAGAACGTACTACGCCCCGTAGCACGCCATAGCACATGCTACGAGCTCTAAGACAAAAAACATATTCGTCTATTAGGAAAGTAAGTGGAAGGGTACGAGAAAGTAATAAAAGTAAAGAGGAAGAACCTTATCTCTATTCTTGGTGAAATATGAGGAATTAAGTTGGTCGAACAAAGGCAGATACGCGAAGTCTTTTGTGTCGTTTTGCAAATGTTGTAAAATTTATTGTAATTATTCCAAGCGTATATAGCAAACGTCCTGCATTGTACTTTATCTTTCCACCTTCTAGTCCGGCGAAACCACTTCCAAGACGAGCATTTCCACACACTCGAGATCGCTCCGACAAATTTAGAAGATGGCGGCGTGTACGAAGTCATGGCTCGCAACAGCAGCGGCGCAGTCAGCTGCCACTGCAGCCTGGTCGTGGACAAGGGAATACGGGCTTACGTGGCGCCTGAATTCTGCTGCGGGTTGGAGCCCCTGTATAAACTGAAGGATGGTATGGTTTAGTTTATGTCAAATTTATTCTTGGACTATAAAAGGAGTCTATTTTAATTCTAAACGGGAAAGTGCAATTTGCACTGATAGCTTGCATGGAAATGTAGAGGAGGACGGGTTTGATAGCGTGCTTCAGCACTACTGAGGTATGCCTCAATGAAGCACTTCAGATTGTCTAGTTTACTAACGAAAAGATGGCACAAAAGATTAGTAAAGATCTGCCTGTACCCAGCATTGGTTGCTCATAGGCTGAAGAGATAGAGAGAATTTTGGTAATTTGTAGATTATTTTCTTGTATGTTAAGTGATTTTCTCGTTTCCAGGTGAAGAGCTAAGAATCACAGCGGTAGTAGAAGCGTACCCATCAGTAGGGGTCACGTGGTACCGTGACGGTGTACGCCTGCGTCCTAGCAGACGGACCATCATGACTCTAGACAGAGACGGACAGATAGAGCTCGCTCTCGCAGCAGTGACATCACGGGACGCAGGTCGGTTCTAATAGATAGTTTGCTGTGGTACCAGGACGGCATGCAGCCACAGTTTTAACTCTATGGGCCTAGCAGACGAACCATCATAGCGTTAGAAAAAGAGAGACAGATTTTCTTCGACATTTGGGTGTATTGACAAGATATACAGTATGCTACAGAAAGAGTGTACTAAGCCGTCTCTAATTTAAGTATTCGAAGTTCAATAAATCGTTGAACAAACGTTGACCCCCTCGATGTCCAGAATCAACCCTTTTCAACTTAGTACACCCTTTCCGTGGCACCCTGAATAGTTAAATAATTTGGTTTGGCATGTATGTCAATCATAAGTGGAACAGTTTGGATGTGTACTGTGGTATGTCGACCAGAGGTAAAGTCAATAGTATGATTTGATACTGTGAATGTCGACTTGGTATTTACTTAAAGATAGGAACTTTTGTTGTTAATCTTTATTGTTTTCCTCAGGAGTTTACACATGCACCGCATCGAATGAGGTGGGCCGAGCTTCTACGTCGGGTAAAGTAGAGGTGACGGGAACAAACGTGGTCAGGACTCCTCCTGTTTTCATAGCACCTGATGAACCGTAAGTGTTCATAATTATTTATTTTAGGGAACCTATTATCATAGCGAGTACGGTAGGTACCTCACATAATACAAATATGCATAAAAACAATGGTGAGGCTATGTTCCCAGTTTACGATCTCTTCCTTAGAGCAGGTAAGTTATACCAGATCTTCGTGAGTTTAGTGGAGGTTCGTGAGGTTAGTGGAGGTTCGTGAGGTTAGTGGAGGTGTGGTGGAGGTTAGAGGAAGTTGGTGCAAACCCAAAATTAGTTTTACAAGTCCGTAAAACTCTTTCTAAGCTTATTCACCCCTCATTTTTAGTTGGGGCACAGAATAACTATAAAATTTAGGCGTGAAACTTATTTCGACAGATCAGAATCAATAAGATATTGCTAATCATATTATTTAATGCGTTTCAGCTACTCCAAAGAGCCCATGTTTATCCGCAAGCCACGGTCTTCGGAGGCGCGGGAAGGTGACACCGTCATCATCGCCTGTGAGGTTGTCGGTGATCCCAAACCTGATGTGTACTGGCTGAGAGACTTCTTGAAGGTAGCTGATCACTTTCACTACTTGTAAAGTTCGATTGTCGCATACATAAGCCGCACCGATTCAACACTGCTGCAACACAGCACGCACATGCCTACGCATCAAATCATCACGCTGTCCACGTCGCTGGCCGCAAGCTCGCCGTGCACGCACAGGTGGCTAAAAGTTGTGATCGTACAACTTGCTTTAATCGCGTGGTCCACGCGCTAAGCTTGGTAAGTAAGCTTAACAGCGGCATTCAACAAGTGACTAGGCTGCGGCGAGCTCGCTTAGCGCGCGCTGTCTGCTGTTTTATACTGTCACTATAAAATGTATCTAAAGATCACGGGTGCCCATATTTTTATGCCAGTTTTTATGCTGTGTGGCAGCGGGGTGGAAGGAGTGAGCTTTGTTCTATGGGCCTCATCTGTAATACGCCAATCCTTCTGCTAGGCATCCTGTTACTCGCAATAGGTAGTAAATTAGTAAAACAAGCAACGTCATCAAACTTTGTTTGTTTTTAAACAATTTTGTTGTCTTTGACCTCGCTAAGATGTCGACAGTGTAAGGTGGAGCTCGTGCGTCATCTTTCTTTTAGCTGTTTATTGGAGCCTTACTGTTTTAACAGCTGGAAAAGTAAGTAATCAAAGGCCTACTCCGACCAGACGATGCAACGCTTTTTTATGGAATAAGAAGTATCCAAAATTTTATTTCAGGCCTAGAACTTTATGTGTGCAAAATTTCAGCTTGATCCATTCAGTAGTTTTGGCGTTGTCTTCGCACAAACATCTACACAACAACGACGAAAACTTTCGCTTTGATAATATTAGAAGAATTAAGCCCGATTGTTTATTGTATTACGTATGCAGGTCTCGACAGAACCTACACATTTGCTTCCCTTGGAGTCAGGTCCGTGGGGTACCGAGGCCCTTCGGGTTTTAAAAAAAATATCTGAGCGTCTGGTCGAAGCGACGCGTGACCCCAAGAGCTGGTGAGTATCTGGCACAGCGCATCAGCATTGCCATGCAGCGGGGCAATGCAGCCAGCGTCTTGGGAACGCTTCCGACTGGTAGTGATGTCGATCAGTTGAGCTACTATTGTTTGCAACGGTCTGCAGATAGCTCAATTGTTTCAATTGTAAATCCTAATTCTATTTTATTTCTAATAATTGTAATTTTCTTTGTAAGTAAACTAAATACGTCAAAATTGTTATTCTTCCAGCCTGACTACTACCGTGACGCGACCCACTTCAAGCGCGTTGGCGACGGTCCCGAGTATCGCTTCGAGATCCCGCACGCTAAGCTGGACTACACTGGCGCCTACTCGGTCGTCGCTAAGAACCAGTATGGAGAAGCTAAGGCGATTATATCACTCCAGATCCTCGCTAAAGGTATAAAACTAGCAGACATCGATCAAGGTATTCGCCGGTAAATATTTAGACTCAACCGTAGTATCAGACATATTAAACCGCCGTTTGCGTTCATACTGAAGTGACGCGGGAGCCTAGCGCAACGGACTTGAACGACTAAGCACTCATAATTTTAAAATACCAATAATTATAATAGCGCCCACGTAGCGCCAGGCTCACAGTGTGGTTGATCACTTAGATCGATGTTAGCAGAGAATAAAGAATAAGTGTTAAGTGTTGTGTGTAAGTGTTTTCTCACTCTATTAACTCTCATCATCTTTATATTAGTCCACTGCTAGACATAGATAAAGTAAAGTATTTATTAAAGTATAAAGTATTTTATTATTACTACTCCTAATATCCTAAAAGTAACATTGCTCAAACATAATAGCTAAGTTAGTTCCTATCTGTAGGTTACGAAATAGGTTACAATTTACTTAATTACTTTACATTTCAATTTCACTTTAGGATTGCTAATTCAAATAGTAAAAAGCGCTAGCTCCCACCCTAGGATGACCTGTTTTGTGGGTAGCTCACCTCTTTCGTGCAATATATATATATACAGGGTGGAATTTTGTAATGCCACCTGGAGGGAAAGTACTCTTAATACTGTAGATAGAAAATTATACTAAAAGGAAACATTCCTTTAATTTTGAAAAGAAAGAAAACTGCATTCAAAGATTTTCGAAAATTCGCTTGCCACACCCGGGAATCGAACCAACTAAAATCTGTAAAAATTACACCCTGTATTTTTATTGCATAGATCGGTCGGGTCAATTATAAGGATGAAATCTCTCTAACAAACTTAATAAATTAAATGAAAGGAAAACCATGAAATCTTAAATTATTTTAATTATTTACAATAAAAGTCAACTAACTACTAATTAGTTGCTCAAAATGGGCTCCATTTTCTTGGATACACAAATTTATTCTTCTTATGTATTCATTTCTAGTAACATTTAATATCGTGTTGTGGTGAATATTATAAATCGTATTCTGAACTTCAACTCTCAACTAGTTTACATTCACATAAGATTTCATCTAAATTAGATTTTTTACATATCCCCACAAAAAAAAATCTAAAGGGGTGATATCTGGTGATCTCGCAGGCCATCTGATTGTGCCGTTGGTACCAATCCAGGTATGGGCTGGAGCACCATCTTGCTGAAGAATTATTTGGTTTCGCTCCGCCTCGGGGAAACCATTTAACTCATTTCTTAAGAGATCCAGTATTTTAAGATAGAAGAGTCTGCATTAGGTACAAACACGTACAAATTTCAATCGTCTTATCTAAATATCAATTCGTCATTTTAATGGATAAATGACGTCAATGATTATTATTAATTACTGACACAAGTAAACAGATGGATCTTTAAGTTAAAGTGCTTAACTTGACCCATTCAATTTATAATTTAGGATTTCATGGTTTTCCTTTCATTTAATTTATTAAGTTTGTTAGAGAGAATTCATCCTTATTATTGACCCTAACGATCTATGCCATAAAAGTACAGGGTGTAATTTTTACAGATTTCAGTCGGTTCGATTCCCGGGTGTGGCAAGCGAATTTTCGAAAATCTTTGAATGCAGTTTTCTTTCTTTTCAAAATTAAAGGAATGTTTCCTTTTAGTATAATTTTCTATCTACAGTATTAAGAGTACTTTCCCTCCAGGTGGCATTACAAAATTCCACCCTGTATATACCTTTATGAAAGATCTCCCTTAATGAGTGCCATAGCGCCCTGTCTTCAGTTTGTCTCATCTCTACTCCAAGACTAATTGATCAGATCAAGATTAAATTGATATACAAATTGGAAGAAATAACCCTTTATGACCATAGTCGAAGTTTTTTCCCAACTTTCACGCTCGCACCATAAACTCATGAAAAAGTTACTAAATAACAGAGGCGCTTATTCGGTCTTCGCCAGGGGAACTAGGGATCCCCTGGCGAAGCCGAAACCCCGGTCAAACCAGGGGAGGCTAAGACAATTAGATCGCTGCCGGTTCTGGTCAAACGTACCTGCTAGCTAACTTAAAGGCCTAGGTTAGTCACAGACAAAAGTGGCGGTTTTTTCACACTTCGTGTAAAACGTACTTTATAGGTACGTCGTGTAATTTGGCCCTATTGGCTCAAATGGGTAAACCTTTACCTTTTTCAGTCAAAAGGTAGCGCACCTTACAAAATTCAATCAAATCGAATGAGATCTCTGAGTGCGAGTCTTCTTGGTCAGAATGGTTTTTAATACGCTATGTCATCATCATTAAACAGCAATTTGGTTTTTCAGATCCTTCATCCAGTGATGATGCACACAATATCAGTTATGGGTGAGTACATAGAACTCAGATAAAGAACACACCAACCAAAACGTAGGATACGTTTCATAGGGAATATGCGGCTACGAAACAAGAGATTTTTTTATCTCCGAGACGTATGAATTCTCATCTACGCTTTTGCTAGGTAAATGTCACAAATTGACACAAGTGGCTAAGAGTTTAATACAAACATACGTTGATTAGAGAACTTCCTACGATTTTTTGAAATTGGTTAAAAATCAGTGGCAATCTAGCCACATGAAGATGTAGATTTGTTTAATCGGGGCCAAAGCATGCACGAATATCAGAGGCATGAATGTGCAGAAAATATTTTCTAGTAAATTTTTAGCGTTTGTCATTTTAAACTCCCTAGGACTCCAACATTAGCTCGAAGATATTTAACTGGCTTAACATGATTATAATGAGTTGTCAAACGAAACAAATACCTACGTCAAATTTAAATAGGATTTCCCTTTTAAAAAACCGTGTTCAAGCCGATGACTTTACGATATGGTCTACGTGCTTGACAATAAAGTAAATAAAATAAAAATATTTTATTTCGAATAACAATTGATCCATATTTTGTTTGTAACACGATTATAGAAAAAAAACTTAAAATTACGGTTACTAACAAATAATCACACACACTAAATATAATTACAATATAATATATAGGGTAATAGGTGAAATGATGATGTGAATGTATGATATTATCATATTTCACCTATTACCCTACGCACAAAACATATCCATATAGGAGAGGGGAACCTATCGGCAATAGTTCTCAGGATGCTATTTGTGCTGTCCTGGATTCTGCGCATCAGGGAGGCGGTCTTTTTGCGGAGAATAGCTGTAAATCCATCTACTTGGTACTCCGCAAACATCCCTGACGCACTGCAGTAGGGGGGCAGCCCCAACAATGTTAGAGCCATTCCAACCTCCTATTCTGATGCTTCAACTTATCTCTCCCTTTCTGTCTTCAGGCGAGTAGAGGTCCTGCCACGGTTCAGCAAAGACCTGACAGACCTATTGTCGTGTGACGGCGATGTCGTCGAGTTCGAATGTCGACTCAGCGGTAATCCTGAGCCTACCATCAAGTGGTTCCACTATCACGAGGTACGAATTGACTGCTTCTTGTTTGATTATTATTTGAAGGATATATCTTTGATTTTTGAATATTTATTTTGTTGGTATACCTTGTCTGTTTTTTTTCAATGATGTACCTATTAAAATATAATGTGACAATTTTAAGCATGGTACAAATAAACAAGGTATGCTACTCCGAGAAACAGCGGTCACGTGGGTTTTCCCAAGCGTACGTCATATCCGCTACGGTGGTTCTCAAACTTTTTAGTTTTGAGAGATTCGAGATCTAGATCTAGGTTTTAGGTTTTCCATGAAATTTTTGAAACTTAGTTTCCATAATTTGAGCAACGCTAAAATGGGCTCTGCACATGGATAAATAAATTTCTCCCTTGAAATGAAATTTATCTAATCGCAGGAACATTTTTCAGCCACAGTTTCTCTTTTCGGGAATTTAAAGAATCTTATTTTACCGGCTTTCACACTTACAGTTACGGATAGAGTAACCGCCCATTTTATTTTAAAGATTAATCCGATCAAAAACGCGAGTGATTCACCGGCGTCAATAAAAGTTTGATAGTCACCGGCAAATGAACGTAATCTCCTATTTTTGTGGCAATTGGACAGTGACGTAGGCTTGGGAAGATCTCGGAGTAGCATACCTTGTTTAGTTGTACTATGATTTTAAGTACCTACCTACTTATGAGAAGATGCATTATGTACGAGTACGAACTTAATGCATCTTCTTAATACCTCTATCTAACACAATTAGCTATTATGTAGGTCCTTAAAATTGTTACATTATATTTTAATACATCATTGGAAAAAAACTCTACTTATTATACCGCTCACAAAAAAAATCTAAAATCAAAGTTTATATCCTGGATGCGTTCAGTTCAAGTTGTAGGTACTTATAGCTTGAACTGACCACCCCTTAACAATATCGTAGTGAGCGTCTTGATTTGAAGTCTTGATTCTAGTCTACCCTAATCGAAAGCCAGTCAAGTCCACTTCAGTAAAAAGAAAACAAATTATAGTCTGTACGAAGTCATGGAAACTCTAACAAATAGCATCTCTGTCTATTCATTATGCATGTAAGTACGTAATGAAATGTAACTACGAACCCAGATTGTGTATAAATAGATGTTAGAAAAATAAAACCATTTTGATAGCATTTATTCGTCAAAAATAAGAAAAATTACCAACTTTAAAAAACCGGCTAAGTGCGCGGAGAACTCGCACATAACACGAAGGGTACCGAAAAAAATCACGTGTTTTGTATTTTCTTTTATTTGCAGTTATAGCGGCGTGCGAAATAAACACTGTGAACAGATAGAACTCGCTAACGAAGGGTGGACGGACGGAAAGATTGACCACCGAGGCTTAGTAATTGGGTCCTGTCCGCACCCTTTTTAAGTAAAATATAATTAATACATACAATAATCTAAATGAATCCAACATACAATAATCTAAATGAATCCATAGACTCCCGAACTAGTATATACTGTATTTCAGGAATCAGTGGCTTCTCCCATGGTCATACCATTTTGGTACGAAACCCTAAGAAGTTCAAAGGTCTTCTCCCCTACATAATACAGAGCTTTTTGAAAAAAAGAACAGTTTAAGACCAGTTAATAGGATAAAAATTATAACATGGACAAAAATTGACAGGAGACTATTTTGATGCCGCGGGAACCGAAAAGAATTTTATGAGACTATGACGTAGAAGTAGTAATATATCAAAATAAATAAAAAATAATAATATCTGAAACGTTCAAAGAGGTTAGCTAAGTTTATTGTTGAATGCGGTTTTCAACTGATAAGTTGATCGAGTAGGAAGCGTAATTTTCTGCGCATTCCCGCACAGAGTTGAGGGTTCAAATCCCGCCAAGGTTTTACCCAACTTTTAGACTATAATTATTTATATATATATTCAGAGAATAATAATGAAAGCATGACGATAAAAACCTAATCATATTTGAAACATACGGCAGGGCGAGGTAAACTAGCTTTTTTCAGACTGGCCGATCTAACTACACAAAGAGACGGGGAATACTGGGAGGAATGTGAAGAGTCTTTTACCTGCTTCGAGAATAAATTACAAAAATGTAACATGTCTTTCAGTTAATCCGCGACAGTGATGACTTTGAGACAATCTTTGACGACGGCGCAGCGCGGTTGAAGATCAAGCAAGTCACAGCAGAGGATGAAGGAACCTACACTTGTGAGGCTGCCAACAACCTGGGCAAAGCCACGTCTAGCGCCTGCCTTGTGGTCTACCGTAAGTATCGACTATAGAGTACCTTTCCCAATCGTGCGCTAGCAAAACATTCTAGAGTGCCAATTCTGTCCCTTTGGCCGCGTTCTACAAAATAGAGCAATGATGAAATTCACAAAAATGGATCATTCTTATTCCAGCTCCCGGAGAGCCCAACACCCTAAGCCAGCGCCTGCGCCGCCCGCCGGCGTTCCTCTCAGCGGCGTCCACGCCCCGCTCTACACCGCGGTCCACGCCCGCCAGATCTGTGTCTAGGACTCCAGGTATACATCATTATACTAAGTAGCCTATTGACAACTGATGTCTTCGAAGCTGAATTTCACCCTAGCTATACCAGTCATGTGTGTTACATTATCACACTATCACACTAATATTATCAATGCGAAAGTTTGGATGGATGTATAGATGGATTGATGGATGGATGTTTGTTACCTCTTTATGCCAAAACTACTGAACGGATCGGGCTGAAATTGCATACAGATAATTCTAATCCTGGTATCAAATATAGGCTACTTATTATCCCTTAAATCAAATCCCATGGGATGGAAATCACCTTTAATCGTTTATAATAACAATGCGTGCGAAGCCGCAAGCATAAACTAGTAGTGCATGTTATAGACACAATTAGGTGGGATAAGCCTTGTCATAGACGGATTAGGGGGCGACTCGGACCACTCGAAATTGGTCCCGGGGACGAAACGTCCTTTCTAATTTTTTGTAGGGGTCAACTGGGCCCTCATCATATTTGCAACAGGGACGTGTTGACTACTTCAATAATTGCTAGGAGTTCAGTATATCAGTTATCTAGTACCCATAACACAAGCTCTGCTTAGCTTAAGGCTAGATAGTGCTGAGAGAATTGTCCAGCATTCCTTATTTATCAATTAATTAAGTTTCTTTTTAACATCACCAGGTCCAGAACCTCGCCGCCTCTGCAGCCCAGCGCGCACCCTAGGCCCTGCCTTCTACACCTACCCTTTCAACAAAGTAGCTGAAGAAGGAGAAACTGTCACGCTCCAATGCGCCATCAAAGGCAACCCAGCACCCTGGGCAACGTGGGACAAGGACGGAGTCATACTAACTCCATCCGCACGCGTGACGATAAAAGAGAAGGAAGAACTGAGAATGATAGAGATTGAAGAGATCTCGGCTGATGATGTGGGGGTTTACAGGATAACGATTGAGAATGAGTTCGGGCGGCAGGAGGCGACGGCGAGGATCGAGGTAATAATATTTGTAAACATTTATATTATAAATGTTGGTCTTTAAATAAAATAAATAAATAAATAACCTGGGATACTTAGGCCCATATTATGAAAGCGTGTTCTGTCATCGAGTAGGTACCTACGCTTTTTTGTGGAATAAGTTTACTCAAGCATATAATGATGACTGATAAGACTAAGCACGCTTTCAAAATCTTTGAGGACCTGTGTGGCGCAGCTGGTAAAGGACTGCCTGCGACGCAGGAGGTTGCGAGTTCGATTCCGGCCTTGGGACAAATGTTTGTACGATCTGCAGACATTTGTTCAGGTTTTATTATACAAAGAAACATCCAGAAGATGTTTTCTTTGTATAATAAAAAAAGTATCCATCTATGTAGTGTATTGTATTAAGTATATCAGTTATCTAGTACCCATAACCCAAGCTCTGCTTAGCTTGGGGCTAGATAAAGCAGTGTGAATTGTCTAGCATTATTTATTTTATTTATTATTTAAAATACGCGCCTGTTCCTACAGGCGCGTATTTTAAACGCACCCTTTTTATAGGATAATCGAACGATTACACTTTTAATTTCACGTTTTTAACAGATCGATTATTCATTTGATTTTCTGTTGATCAGTTAATTGTTATTGATTTAATTGTTTCACCCACAAAGGTACTACGTCATCTTTAGTACTTACAATACAAAACGCCTCTAGTATAAGCCCTACGTCATCGTAGGGCTGGATGGGAGTGTTGATAATTTTTTGCTTAGATCTCAAATTTAGTGCGGACTGGCTTATACTAGAGGCGTTAATGGGACCATTGGCTTTCCCGTACTGTCTCTCCGTACTGTAACTGGATGTATTTTAATTAGAACTACATTCAACATTAGCTATAATTTGACATATAAATTCCTATTACGTTATGTCACTAATCCTCTGTTCTCTTTACAATGCAAGGTGATAACACAGAGAGGCAAGTTCTACGCCGGTGTACGAGCCGTCAGCCCTTCACCGAGGAAGTCAATGACGTATCGCAGCCGCCGCCCTTCCACGCCCAGACAAGACTGAGCAATTGTAAGTAAGGGTCTCGGGGGGTTGATGATCATGTAGGGTTGATGATTTCGTCTAACATATAGCTAGAAATGGAACTGGGCGGTGTGCCTCAAATAGAATAGTACATTTATTACATGCATATAGTACATTTAGTGTACATTTATTTCGAAACACACATGGTTCATAAAAGCAAAACTAAACAAAGAACATGGGGCATAAAAACTAAGTGACACAAATGATGGGCGACAAAATTAAAGCTAAATTTGACGACCACCATTTGTGTCACTGCTTTAGCATGGGGGGTATTACCCATAATCCCCACGCTGGGCATGCGGGTTGGGGATCACCGTTCGGTGGTAGAATGGTTATACAGTGAGCGTTGCTGTCCGCCCCGGTGAATATCCCTTAGTCGCCTCTTACGACAAGAGCTCAATCTAATTATCAAAAATTTACCATTAAAGGGTTAAAATGGGTGGTAAACTTTCTATGGGAAATTATTATTCCTTGGTACGTATTCACACATAACTTGGTATAAATAAACTATAAAGTATTTTAATGAATTACGTATTTTTTATATTTATTGTATAATTATGTATATGTATAAGAGTGGTCAATGGGGGCGGTCAGCACAGGACCGTAGTGGATGGCACAAACTTCGGGAGGCCTATACCCAGCAGTGGGTAAAATCCGGTTGTGGATGATGATGATGACGTATTTTTTATTTTTATAAAACTACCCCTAGGTGATGTGCAATTAATTTCTGAAACTTCCACTTGTGCGGAGCCTCGGGGAGCAGCTAAGCATAATTACTAGAATTACTTGGAAACTACTTACAAAAAATAACTCATCATTTTGGTGAAATACCAACACATACTTACCAACAATCTTACTCTCAAAGCAACAAGACGATGAAAAAACATTCCTAACTAACCATTTTTACTTTGTTTATTCTAATGGCTTTCTTTGTAAAGGAAATCAATCTGGAATATAGTCATGAAAAGTTATATAACTTTTCAAACATTGATTTTAGTGGTGCCGGATTTCTTAAATTGAATCAGTCTGTTTAACGATCATGTTTCTCGAAATAATAGTATATATGATTTTATCTAACACTGGACTCGTTTGCCACATGACACAAGATCCCCAAATATATTTGCGAAAAGTCATCGACTTTTGCTCAAAAGTTCTTCGCGCATTATTTATACCACCACAAACGAGACACCACCCAAAGTTAGGAAGAACGAGAAAGGTCCAGATTTGGTATAACGAGCTTGGCTTGACATACCTTCACGTACTTAGGTAGCATTTTACTGTGTTGACTCGCATGCCCAGCATGGGGATTATGGGCATTAAGACGTTTATCAGGCAAGCCTCCCCTGCGTCCAGCAGTGGACCAACACAGGCTGTTGAGGTTTAGGTGAGTTTGAGGTTTTGACTCGCGAGCATTGGAAGAAAAGATACGCTTGTACACACACTCAATAAACTGGACGTGATATACGTCGAACTCTGCCATAATACATTATTATATTTTAATTCACGTGCTTAATCATTATTTGAAAACATTTATTTTACTAGTATTACTCTCTAAATAAACTTGATAGACAAATTAAGTGATTCAAACTCGTGCTACTATCAAAGATTATAAATGTTATCATGTGCATTGTCTCACTTGTTCTATTGTTTTTTATTAAAAAAAAAATTGTTATGAGCCCGGTTGTGTGAAACTATACACTATACTAGTTGTAAATCGGCCTCCTATTTTCTACTAATTAAATTTAAAAACTCACTATTTCCACGTTTTATAATAAATTTTAATGCTGTACGTATCAATTTTTATTTTTATAAATCTTTTACAATAACCAGTCGTAATTATTGTAAGGGGAAGCACTCACTAAAAAACCGCTAGTAAATTTCAGAATAGCTTATATTGTATAAGAGACCTAAATAAGTGTCATGCCGGTACTTTTTATGCATTAAACCTTTTTTGTAAATGGCGTTTCTGATGTTTTTGCCTCAGCGATCGTTGCCGAAGCGTATGTAATGTGCTCAAGCGAAAGTTGGCCAAAACCATATGACCAATGATCAAATGACTAATGCATATAAACTTATTATTTGTGTTTTGTAGTGTGTTTTTGGATTGAGTGCAATGTTAAACTGAGATATATGGGGAGAAAACTGTCACCATTTTTTGTTTGTGGACCGTTTTTTGTTTTGCTTTTTCGACGTTTCGGAATAGATTCGATAAATTATGAATTTGGAATAACAACGGAATATTTTATGCTCTATTTTGATCAGCTGTAGAATGTGACCCAAGATTAAGCGAATATTTTTTAAAATTCGATGTTATGTTATGTCTAATAATGTATGCTTTAAGAATAAAAAAATTAACAAAAATTATGTTTTAAAAAATATTTGACAATTACAAATTAGATGTATAAATTAACTGTAAGTAATTGTTTCAGGATATCTGGAGAGCGACGACTTTAAGAACAGTGCAATAATTTTCTTCTACTTCTGTTTTTTTTCTGTGCATTTTATTATTTAACATTATTTTTTATTAGACGTTATGTTTTCATTTTGTTAGTGTTATGTTTTTATTAGGTCACTACTTATCCGTCGTCAATTCAAGGCGTGTTTTTATAATTTTATCAATTATAGTTTGACATTTTTTAACTGAGTCGGTATTGCATAATTCAATTGGCTTAGCGTAGGTGCATTTGGTAGACCACCTACGTTAAAATTGAATTCGAAAACCGTCCTATTTAGTTTTTCTTTAGAATCAGCATGGGCGTTGGCTATAATGTACCTACTGAAGTTTTTGTAGTGATTATTTCGAGCAACATATGTATAGTTCTATAGTGAAGTTACCTAAGTAATAAGTTGGTAGAATCATAATGCTTGTTATTAAAATGATTAGGTACATCTAATCTTTTTTATTTACGCCCTCTAAGCTTGGATAAACCTTATAGATATCATCATCTCAAGCTTAGGCTAGGCTTCCCCTAGAGGTTTATCATAATGACCAATATTGCGCGGGTCACATCCAGTCTCTTGCCACATTCACCAGGACATAACTTAAGGCGGTACCCTACCTCGTTATTGTGTGAAGAGGATAGGCATAGGATTTCGCGTTCACAGGAGCGGGACAGAGCAAAGCGGCGTAAGCCCAAAAATCAAGTTTTTAGTAGTTATTTGCTCCCCACAAACATTAGAATAGTTAATTGAAAAAAAGGCAACATATAAAATGTTCTTTATACTTAGCTCAATTACTATGCTTAATCTCAAGATCGTATCATCTGTATTTATTGAGAAATTATGGTTTTAGTAAAAAATTAGAGGTAACTTTGCGATTTCTTTCTATCGAGAAAATTTTATGGAATCGTGTTTTCGAAACATATGATCGATAGAATAAGTCCTGAACTTTACCATATATAAATTTCAAAGTTAAATATTCAGTAGTTTGGAAGATATGGAGGTCCGACGGAGTTGAAAATAAGCAATTTGAGGTTGTATACCCCCTTAAGTACCAGCTGGTCTATTCGGATGGAATAGAATATTATCCTATCCTATAGATCAATATAGAATTTGGTATACATTTTACTGCCCAGCAGTGGGATATAAAAGGCTAATGAAGATAAGACGACGTAAAAAAAAATTAAATGATTTCAATTTATTTGTAAAAATGTGCTAAAATGAAATCATTTACTAAATTATTTCTTTTTAGTTTCGAAGCTAGGTAGACTAGCCTATTCAGCTTTTAAATGAATAAAATACACCGTATACTTAAAAAGAAACGAAGAAAAACCAGATGTATTTTTGATTAAAAATAAATTGAATCGGCTTCGTTTTTTAAATAAGCTAACATATTTTTTCTGATTTTTATCAATAAAAACATATAATATATAAATATATATAAAAAACATATAATATATAAATATAATAATAAACATACAATATGTTCCGCACAACTCGTTTGATCGAAGTTCGACAATACACATTTTATTTATTTATATATAACTAGACGATCGCCTCGTGGTTTCACCCGCGTAGTTCCCGTCCCGTTCGATAAAATATAGCCTATGTGACTCCCTGAAAAGTAAGCTTCCTAACGGTGAAAGAATTTTTCAAATCGGTCCAGCCAGTGGTTTCGGAGCCTATTCAATACAAACAAACAATTACATTTTTCCTCATTATAATATTAGTATAGACTTTGTATTTCTTTAAAGTTATTGTCAAAACAAAATAAAACTCAACTGAAAACTGCTGCAAACAGGTAAGTATATTATAACGACAGCTCATACTTTCATACCCAGAATCAACGCGCATGTAAAGTAAGTATTTATACAGGTAAATTTTTTGGACGGAGCAGTAAGGGCAGCTACCCTGACTGGTGTACAGTCAGCTGCACAGACATGTACACACTTCCAAGGTTTAACTTTTATTTTATTCGGAACTTTTCAAATAAAAGGACATGCACACGTTTTTCGTACAAAGTAGTCATCGTACTTCGTCAGAATACGGTACATAAATTATCACAATTACTATACACTTACTATTTAGTCAAATTGAAAACTTGGGAGTGTATACATATTTTTGCAGCCGACTGTACCTATAATAAGGCATATTTATGGTAGAGCTGAGAAATCCGTAGCATAGGGGCACTTTTTATGAGGTATTTTAAAATCCGAGCATAGTGGAACTAAGCGTAAAATTTCAGCATTTGAAGCGCATTATACCATTTTAAGAAGACGTAGCGCCATCTAGCGAAACATGAATGCAACGCTTCTGTTTGGGAAGGGTGGGGAACCCTTCTGTAGATTTATGCATGTGTTCTGACATCGAGATTCTAGGGAAAAGCTTTAAGCGTTATATCATAGTTCACAAAGCTACCGATAGGGTAGTAGGTTTAAAATATAAATAGGATGGGTTGGTAGTACAAAGGCCAAAATTATGTAGGTACATTAGTATTTCTGCCCTATTTTTCTGGGCCGGGAAAAAATTCATATTCATATTCATATAATTTATTGTCATTTTATGCATACAGATGTTTTTCTTAGGTGTAGGTAGTGTTAGTGGGTAGGAACACAATGCATAAATACCCTGTCAGGGCGCTACAATTAGGTAGGTATTTTGGTTATATCAATTTAATCTATGTCTAGGTAAGTAATAGAAAATTGTCACAAAAGGTAGGTAATAAATACATTTTAGATTCTACCTGCAACGCACAAAATTCATTTCAACTTGTGCCTCTCCGCCGGAGCTCTAAATGGCTAACAGCTGTCATTCTGCGTCGTAAAAGAGGGCATTTTTTCTACACTATGCAAACAGAGTGAGACTTTAGACCCGGTTAGTGTACTAACGTGCCAAAGAAAGGTGTAGAAACACTTTATAAGTCCTCATCACCAAATAATAGCATGATATTTTTATTTGTTTTCGGGTATGGTGTATCCAATCAACTCCTAAATTCAGAGTTTACGAAATAAATTTTTTAATTTTGCTAGCCAGCCTCAATCACAATTTAAAAATTATGCATTTGAACATTCAGGGAGACCGGAAGAAGTCAGCTACCAGTTCGTTAGTATTATTATAATAATATTATAATAATACTAACGAATATATTAATGTATAAATATATTAAGAATATATTAAGAATATATTATATTCTCTGCAACTGTTTTCATTCTATAATGGGTCATTAACACGTCCAGTGCCACTGACTCCCCTCGCGAGTTCACGTAATTCTTATTCCAGTGCCGGCGATTCCCCTAGCGCGTCCACTGTGAAATGTTCCCGGCATATTTTTGATCACCCTGTTTTGGGCATATCCTATCATCTGCTATGAGTTTATACCGTTTCGAAAATGATTTGCCGCCAGCCACTTAACACGTCCAGTGCCAATGACTCCCCTCGCGAGTTCACGTAATTCTTATTCCAGTGCCGGCGACTCCCCTAGCGCGTCCACTGTGAAATGTTCCCGGCATCCGGCAATACATTATGAAAATCGTGGTGGCATTGAACGCGTTAAGAAAATTAAGCATGCCATGCTTAATTTTCGTTACGTTTGAGCGTAATTTTCGAAAGTGCAAAACCTACACAAAAATGGGTACCAGTACCCTTACCCTTTTTAGTTGCTATTATTTATAATGAATGG
Source organism: Eupithecia subfuscata (assembly GCA_963564075.1). Classification (NCBI taxonomy): domain Eukaryota; kingdom Metazoa; phylum Arthropoda; class Insecta; order Lepidoptera; family Geometridae; genus Eupithecia; species Eupithecia subfuscata. The sequence goes on from OY751095.1 coordinate 19,424,185, forward strand.
CTAAACCTGCTACTACCTGCTCCTGAATTTTATGGCTACAGACGAAAAATAAAAATATTACATATACCTATAATTAAAAAATGAGTGAAAAGGACGACAAGGACTGAATCGACCTACCCTAACTCCTTTCCGGGCATAAGAAGGTGAAGCAATGCAACCCTACTCTAAATGTTCACGGTAAAATAGCAGCTTTTAAATACAATGCGCAGCTGCCCTGCCCTGGCTAAAGCTGGGAAAGGAACACGCATGCGCAATTCGATCCACCCTATTCGATTAATTGAGGCACGACGCCATTATTGCTAAAGCTCTCTGCACCCTTGTGTTGTTTGTGTTGTGAACGAATAAATTAACCGAAAATGAAATATCACATGCTTAATCCAGCTTTGGAGACGCTAATGTTCGGCGTCGTCATAGAGTCTTTGGAAAACGGCACTCATGCCGAGCAGCACATAATCGGGAAGGCCTTCAATTATATGCACCTCCCGCAACATGAGTTGTCTGGACAGGACTATTCTGAGGATTTTCGAGGATTTGACGTTGGACCATACGAGAAGATGACTGTCAAATTCTCCCAATTGAGATTGGCAAGGACCTTCTTCAGAGCAATCCGTCGGGAATTAATAAGCAGCATGCCTCAAATTTACTTAAACGCGAGCGGTAACAAACTGGAGCTGCCCGAGGACGCCGCAGACGACGACGAAAATGCTGACGCCGCTGCCCGCGATACCGCCCGGGTAAAGGTCATAAAGATAAACCACGGTCTCTACCACTCCATTGTATTCGTTTTCTCAACAAAGCGTGAACGCAAACCGTTCCTTGCTGTCAAACTGAATATCAATACCGATGAATACACGACGCTTGCAAATTAAAACCGGTTTGAGTTTTCAATGTCTGCATTTTAATCACTATGGTATGTTAACCACTAAATTTATCCAACAATTAAATAATTCTATCATATTCTTGCGCAAAATATTACACAAAAAAGTTAGTAGGTACCTGCGAGTACACTTTTAAAATTAAATGCTGAATAATTATTGTATCTGCCCTTGTATCTGAGTTTAGAAAATAATATTATCTCCAATAGCTCCTTTAACAGAAATTCATATCTTTAATCAATATTTTAATCATGTATAATCATTAATTTAGGATACTTATTTAATTAAAGGAACCATTTCCTAACACATTGTTTTATTTGACGCCTACTGACATAAAAAAGATGTATTTTCCTGGAGAAATTAAAGGACAAACACCACAAATTACCCTCAGAATCCGAGTGATTTTAGTGTTTCCCCAGTTTTGTATTGTATTCCCAAACGAAATTAAAGGATTTAATTCTATTGACTTTGGTATGATAAAAGTCTCATACATATTACTAATGCTGTAAGTACATAACGACCTCCGATTATAGAGGTATCTAGTTTCTGACCTAGTTTCGCACGCATTGTTTCTATGGAAAAGTTCAAAGGTAATAAATTTCTATCCCATGGGAACTGATTTATGGGATAAAAATTAGCTAAAGTTTGATTCCAGGCTTAGAGCTATGCCGATGCAAATTTCAGCTCAATCTGTTCAGTAGTTTTGGCGTGAAGACGTAACAAACATCCATTCATCTATCCATCCAAACTTTCGAATTTATAATATTACTAGTTTCTGTCCGCGGCTTTGCATGCGTTGTTTCTATGGAAACGTTTTGAGGTTATTTCTATCCCATGGGAACTGATTTAAATGGGGTTAAAAGTAGCCTATGTTTGATTCCAGGATTAGAATTACCTGAATGCAAAATTTCAGCCCGATTCGTTCAGTAGTTTTGGCGTGAAGAGGTAACAAACATCTATCCATCCAAACTTTCGCATTTATAATATTAGTGTGATAAAAAGGGTACAATACCTAGTTAAACCTTGTAGCCTTTAAAAGTAATATTGAACTTATTATACCTACCTACTTTATTGCGATTTCTGAAGTTAGCTTTTTTTGCAATGGGAAGCGTATGCTGCGACTTTTTTTATTTATCGTATGCGTATAACTCGGAATTTATATCCTTACTAGCTTCTGCCCGCGGCTTCGCACGCGTTATTTCTATGGAAACGTTTTAAGGTTATTTCTATCCCATGGGAACTAATTTATGGGATAAAAAGCCTATGTTTGATTCCAGGGTTAGACTTACCTGTATGCAAAATTTCAGCTTGATCCGTTCAGTAGCTGCGCGGCTAGCCGTGCGTCCGCGCGGAAAAAATGGGATTTTTTTTTTTTAAATCTTTTATTATTTTTATACAGGGTTTTAAATAATTATGTCACCCTTATGAATTAAGTCTTACATTACTAATCCGATTGTGATCTTTCTCTAAGAACTGCACGATATATTTCTATCAGCGCCCTGGCATCCAGGGACACTGGTTCTGAGAGGATGCTGTTGCAACCTCCTACATTCCAGAATGTATGAAGAGAATTAAACAATCTTTGACGAATTTCTTCGCCCCACGCACACTCCATTAAAATGTGGTAAACATCTTCGATTGTGCCACAGCGATTGCAATTAGGTGTCTCAGATTTGCCCATCATAAACCCAAACATGTTTAATGGAACATGCCCAGAGCGAAGCCGTGCAGCTGTTACAATTTCGTTCCTATCCATGTCGGCCCTCAAAAACCACGGAGAACGAAGCAATGATGGTTGAACAGTTTTATACCAAATCCCCTTAGTTAATGATCTTTCATCAAAATATTCAGACCAACTATCAAATGTATTATTTTTTATATCTGGGATGAAATCAGTATAGTTAGGTAGACAATTAAATATTACTCCATCAACAGCTGCTTCTTTCGCGAGGTTATCTACTTGTTCGTTGCCCGCCAGGCCAACATGAGATGGAATCCACTGGATTTTAATTAATTTGTTCATGCTTCTTAATCGACTTAAACTATTTAGTAAACTATAAGCTATTGGAATGCCTCTAAAGCTAGACCCAGACACACATCGGGCTAAGTGAAACATGGCGCTCTTACAATCAGTAAAAATAACAAATTTATCGTAATTTATAGACTCGACATAAGACAAAGCTTCTAATAAAGCTATACATTCCAAATTCATTACACATATTTTTGATTGTATTAAAAACTTTACGCTGTGCCCCGTCTCCGCATCTAAAAAAGCTGATCCTCTTCTTTGGTCTATCATAGATCCGTCCGAAAATATTCTATAATATCCTGAGTATGTACTCGATAAATAGTTAACACATTTAAAATTAAGATCCAAAGGGTTGAAACATCTTTTCGGTTTATCTATAGTGCGAATATTGAGCTCCAATACATCTCGCAGATTGATATTACTTACCCATGTATTCATACTAAACATTTCCAATTGTATACTAATATTAAACCTTAAAGAACGGAGAGAGTTATGAACAGTCACTAATAAAGGTATCTTCTTTCTACGCCAATAAGGTAATCTCAGTAGAAGGGACAGCTCGTCGAGCAAGTCAATAATAACATTATCGCGTATTGACTTAGATTTAAGCCAATACTTTGACGCTAAATATTTCCTACGAGCAAACAGAGGAGCTATACAAAGTTCCGACTCCATCACATGTATAGGCGTACTCTTAATGAATCCACCTATAAGCCGTAAAAACTTGTTTTGTAGTGTATCTAATCTGTTAATTCTAGTGCGACAACAGTTATCAAACAAAAAGCTTGCATAATCAATGCGACTTCGAACAATAGCTAAATATAAGCGTCTCAAGTGTATAGGGTGGACACCCCATGATGAACCTGTCAATATTTTAAAGATATTAATAAATTTCAAACATTTTTCGTAAATTTCATTAATGTGTTTTGTCCATCTTAATCCTCTGTCCAACCATAATCCCAAGTATTTAACATTTTCTACAATCTCGACTGATGTGTTGTTTATTTCCATATTCAAAGTATTCATGAAAAAACCCCGTTTAAAAATACATATTTTCGTTTTATGAGGTGAAATATCTAAACCTAGATTTGCTAAAAGAGAACACAATATATTTAAGTTACGTTTTAATCTGTCTCCTCCTTCATTAATATTTTTACATTGATTATAAATAACGAAGTCATCCGCGTACTGCGAGATATAAATATGATCTTCCATTGTCTTACAAATATCTATTGTTATTATATTAAATAGGAGGGGTGAAAGAGGGTCCCCTTGGGCTAATCCCATACCGGTTACTCTTGTCAAAAATTTATTACCAACATTCAATTGTAACTTTCTTTGTTTGAGGAAATTCCATAAGTAATGGCATATCTTTGGGCCAACCCTAATTTTATTTAATAAAGATAACAATACAGTTATATCTACATTGTTGTAGGCATTTAAAATATCTATAAAGCATCCTATTGTTATCATATCTTTAGAAAAGCCATTTTGAATTCTGCATACCAGACTACTTAAATTATCTATACATGATTTACTTTTCCTAAATCCAGTCATATTCAGCGAAAACATATTATCGTGTTCCAAAAACCACTCTATTCTCTTATTTAAAATTGAATGAAACATCTTGCATAAGCACGACAGTAAGGAGATAGGCCTCAATGACGTAACTTCATTAGGATCACGCCCCGGTTTCACGATAGGTACTATCTTAACCGTTCGCCACTGCATAGGTACAAAACCAGTTGATAAAAATCTATTGTATAATGATAAAAGTAAACGCTTACCATTACTTGGTAGGTGTTTTATCATAGAATACGTAACATCATCACATCCAGGAGATGTATCCTTTGATTTAATACACGCCTCGAGCTCCTGAAGGGAGATATCAATATCTAATTGTGAATGAAAATCTGAAAATGTCGGCTGATTAGGACTGACATAGGCTGGAGCCAGAGAATTAAGTAAGTTGGATGCTTGTACCTCGCTGATGTGTTGTTGGTTATAACTTCGACCTTTAACCCATCTCATGTGCTGCCACATCTGTGACGAAGATGTTTTTTCGTTAACAGATGTACAGAACTCTTGCCAATACTTACTTTTCGCTTCGCTTATTAATTTATGCGCTTCACTTATTTTCGAATTTAAGATATCTAAATTCGAAGGAATAGGGTTTTTTCTAAATTTAGATAATGCTAATCTTCTTAAAGCTACTGCTCGCGATAATTCGCTATTCCAGTATGGCTTAGGCTTAAATTTTGACTCTGGGTTTTGATTAATTTGTTTAAAGGGAATATGAATATCAGCTGCTAAATTTAAATAGTCTAAAAACAAATCATAAAATGTCTGATTATCTAATGGAATTTCTATTGTATCAAATAAGTCACGTAAACAAGAATTGTAACCTTTCCAATCGGCTTCTTTGTAATTTCTTTTAGTAATAGGTTTATTATGCGAATGATAGCTCGTACTTAATTTTAAGATAAGGTGGTCACTACCTAGATTTTCTTGAAGAACTGCCCAGCTAAATTCAAATGCAATATCAGACGTGGCTAAAGATATATCGGGAGATGTCTTCTGCAGGTTTCCGTCAACTAACTTGACACGAGTATTACGACCGTCATTCAAAACTACATACCTACTATCTATGATTGCGTCAAATAAAAGCTTTCCTTTCGTATCGGTTTTACATGACCATGACGAATGATGGGCATTAAAATCTCCAAGGATAAGGGTACGTTTACCAAAGATTGATAAAAGATCGCTAAAATCGTTAAATGTCGGGTTCGATGATTGTGGGAAATATATCGATATAATATTTTCTAAATGTTTACAATTAAAAACTTTCACACAAACAATTTCTATGCTGCGATTACGCAATGTTAATTGGTGTACCTGCGACTGGATAGATCTATGAATAAATATGGCCACGCCCCCGCCGTGTGAGTCACGATCAGCGCGATAGATATTGTATTGACTTACCCTAAACGAGCTGTCCTCTGCTAACCATGTTTCACTTAAGCAAGCGACGTGGACTTTTTCTTGCAATAATAATTGCTCAAATGGCATACGTTTATTTTTAACACTTTGGGCATTCCACTGTACAATATTCAGTTTGATAAAGGGCTTATTAACCATTATGGTTTAATATTCCGGAGAGTAAATCAGCAAAAGGCCAATCCGAAACATTATTTACTACCACCATAATAAGCCACTCGACACATAACTTAAAAACACTTTTAATCTTTGATTTCATGTCAATATTTTTTATGAATAAAATTTCTTTTATTCTGGACATTAGCTCGCTAAAGGATGAATTTTCTTCTGTATTTTTTTCTTGTTGCGGAGGTTCATTTTCGTGTACCTCTTCTTGTAACTCATTCCATTCCAATGGTTCGCTCCAATCATTTTTATTCTTTTTCGGTCTTTTCTTCAACTGTCTTCTAGGTAGAATAACGCTTCTTTCGGATTGCGCATCTGATGGTTCTTGACTTGTACTAGGGCCCTGGAAGGATATAAAATCTGCTCCACTAGTTTGCGTAACTATCTGAGTCTTTGATTTCGGCTCACTTTTAGCAGCCGGAATGATGATAGGGGATTGCGCATAGATATGAGACGCTTTGCTGTAGGTACAATTATGTTCAGCCATGATCACTCTTATCTGTCTTTCCTTCAAATAAACTGGGCACGTTTTTGACATAGATATATGCGGTCCTGAGCAATTTACGCATGTGAATGTTTTAGGGTTACAGGTTTCATGATCTCCGCTACATTTAGGACATACCTCTCTTCGGACAGTACAAGTCTTGGCAGTGTGGCCCAGCGCCCAGCATTTGAAACACTGAGTAACAGGGTACACGTAGGGCTCAATAATTATTTTCACTCCATGTACATATACAAAAGTAGGTAGCCAGTTGCCCTTGAAACAAAGGCGTACGGACTCCGAGGGACTCCATCTTCCTTCTTTATTTTCTTTGTCTTTACTTCTACGAGACAGTCTCTTTAATGATATCAACTCCACAGATTCAGCGCAGGTTATATTTTCCATTATCTCTTTTTCTGTTAACTCCATGTCAACATCTTTCATGACGCCATAAGAGTAACTTACTTCCGATGATTTGGTAAATCTCCATCCTTTGTTTTTCAAAGCGTCCATGGAAAAGAGGTCATATATACTCTTTTCTTCGACAAACGTAACTCTTACTTTATATGGATTCATATATTTTATGTTGGTAACATCGCATAAATTTATATCTTTAAATAATCTTGCCAAAGCGAATTGCTTTGGCAAGGGATCATCACTCGAAATGTAAATCTCTTTCTTTCTTTCCTCTTCTGGTGTCTTCTTCTGTTTCTTGTGTTTACTTGACACTGTCTGCCAATCATCATCACTGTTCTCTTTCTGTTCGCGAGGTCGCTAAAAATTTTTTAGTACCTGTTTTGGGGTTATGATGTATACATAGTTTGTGTTTTGTTTTAAAGTTAGATAGCCTATCGTTACAAGAAAAATAAAAAAGAACACGTTTTCAAACCATTTATTTACACAATAGGTTCTTACAAAGAAGAAACGATACAAAAAATGACGCTTGCGTCAGAGACCAATACCAACTTTTTATTATAATTATAAGCTTTTATTTAAATTGCACTTATTGTATACTAGACGATCGCCTCGTGGTTTCACCCGCGTAGTTCCTGTTCCCGTGGGAATTTCGGGATAAATTATAGCCTATGTCCCTCCCTGAAAAGTAAGCTTCCTAACGGTGAAAGAGTTTTTCAAATCGGTCCAGTAGTTTCGGAGCCTATTCAATACAGAAAACAATCAAATCTTTCCTCTTTATAATATTAGTATAGATAATTATGTTTGTTTTGGTGCATCTCTGAGCTAAGCAAGCCAAGCCAAGCCAAGCGTGTCCAAGCCATAAAAATAAAAAATAAAATTGTTCTTTCGTCTTTCGTTCTATTTGCAGTGACGGAACCGTAGTCCCACTGCGATGTTCCACTGGTGGGACAAAACTTTTTCGTGGTCCCACCAAACACACACTTGACCGTCCACATCCTCCCACCCCGAAGCGGGGGGGGGTGTCAACATTAACTTACTCCTAACGAAGCGCGTTCAACCCCCGCGAAGCGGGAGGGGGGGGGGCGGGTTCGTGTGGAGACTCTGTGACTGAAAGGGTGTGTATACAGGGTGGAATTTTGTAATGCTACCTGGAGGGAAAGTACTCTTAATACTCTAGATAGAAAATTTTACTCAAAGAAAACATTCCTTTAATTTTGATAAGAAAGAAAACTGCATTCAAAGATTTTCGAAAATTCGCTTGCCACACCCGGGAATCGAACCGACTAAAATCAGTAAAAATTACACCCTGTATTTTTATTGCATAGATCTTTAGGGTCAATTATAAGGATGAAATCTCTCTAACAAACATAATAAATTAAATGAAAGGAAAACCATGAAATCTTAAATTATTTTAATTATTTACAAATTTTACAATAAAAAGTCAACTAACGAATTAGTTGCTCAAAATGGGCTCCATTTTCTTGGATACACAAATTTATTCTTCTAACGAATTCATTTCTAGTAACTTTTAATAACGTGTTGTGGTGAATATTATAAATCGTATTCTGAACTTCAACTCTCAACTCGTTTACATTTGCATAAGATTTCATGTAAATTAGATTTTTTACATATCCCCACAAAAAAAAACTAAAGGGGTGAGATCTGGTGATCTCGCAGGCCATCTGATTGTGCCGTTGGTACCAATCCAGGTAGGTATTTCAATTTCAATTTCAATCGTCTTATCTAAATATTAATTCGTCATTTTAATGGATAAATGACGTCAATGATAATTATTAATTACTGACACAAGTAAACAGATGGATCTTTAAGTTAAAGTGCTTAACTTGACCCATTCAATTTATAATTTAAGATTTCATGGTTTTCCTTTCATTTAATTTATTAAGTTTGTTAGAGAGATTTCATCCTTATTATTGACCCTAACGATCTATGCAATAAAAGTACAGGGTGTAATTTTTACAGAATTTAGTCGGTTCGATTCCCGGGTGTGGCAAGCGAATTTTCGAAAATCTTTGAATGCAGTTTTCTTTCTTTTCAAAAATAAAGGAATGTTTTCTTTTAGTACAATTTTCTATCTACAGTATTAAGAGTACTTTCCCTCCAGGTGGCATTACAAAATTCCACCCTGTATATATAATTGCACCCATAGCCATATGTTGAACGGTCAAGTGTGTGTTTGGTGGGACCACGAAAAAGTTTTGTCCCACCAGTGGAACATCGCAGTGGGACCACGGTTCCTGAGTGCTATTTGCCATTGTTCTTTCCTCGGCTTTAAAGAGTCAGTACGAAACCCCTTGCTTAATTATGCATGCGATACCCTAAACGAATCCCATTCTGTAGTATACAGATTCTCACTCTTTTAACGACTTATTTTTCCCGCATTATTATTTTATCATGCACTTTTGATTGGGAAATGATATGTATTTCTCAAATACATTAAAACGACAAAATCAGTAAATTGTTAGGAGCCTTCCGGGCTGTTTGGAACTAATCTCAAAATACCCATTACTTCATACGACCTAAGATCTAAAAGACCTTTTCTCATAAGGGATGAAACCCGAATGGACTTACGAGCACCACAAAGTAAAAACATAGGCTTACTATAATTTTCCTGATTTTATAAAAATGTTAAATTTTATGGCCTTCATAGCTACAGCACGAAGTTTGAAGCGACGGCTTTTGCGGCGTGCACCTCTATTCTAATGGGCAAAATTTACGAACGAAACATTGAATTCAACAGTATTTTTTTCCAGCATTCAGATTCTCTGCTACAGAATCATCGGCACGGAATCTGACACATATTCGCGCGAAATTCAAACTATATAGTGGTTTTTTATTTTCTGTGTTTTACAAGGAACTAAATTACCATAACAGTAGTTTTCCACAAATCTTAGACCATTTCTATGAACCCGTGTAAATAATAACTTAAACAATATAAATAAATATTAACTTAATATAAATAAATATTAACTTAAACAATAAAGTGTGATACAATGTAGCTTTTGATTATAAAATAAATAAATAATGCTGGACGATTCACACAGCGTTATCTAGCCCCAAGCTAAGCAGAGCTTGTTTTATAGGTACTAGATAACTGATAAACTTAATACAATATACTACATAGATAGATATTTTTTATTATACGTAGAAAACAGCCAGAACCCGTCGCAGGCGGACCTTCGCCCGCCGCGCCACAGAGGTCGTCGCGATAATAATGTTGATTTTAGTAATGCAGCTCTTAAATTATTCATTGCTCCAAAAGTGGCACTAGATCGAAATTTGTTACAACGTGGGTTCATAGAAGATGATATGTTAACTATCGAAAAGTACTTTCTTGATAGTTTAATTCCTTAAAAAGCTCAGAAAATATTAAAAATCACTTATTATTTGAATTTCGCGCGAATCTGTGTCAATGACTCTGTAGCGGAGAGTCTGAATAACTCTGCTCAACCAATGTCAATTTACACGGTGGCCACAGAGCAACCTTTTACTTTTCGTAATGTCATTTTAAAATGTAATATAAGCACAAATAATAAGATATCTTTATTGACAAAGAATTTTCTCTGTAATTTTTTGATTGTAATTTTACAATCAAATAATAAAATTAAATTAGAACTAGTATTTACAATTGAAACAATTGAGCTAACTGCTGTTCCAAATAATCTATAGGAAGCTGAACTGATCCATATCAATACCAGTCGGAAGCGATGCTGGATCCCCAAGACGCTGGCTGCATTGTCCCGCTGTATGGCAATGCTGATGCGCTGCGCCAGATACTCACCAGCTGTCGGGTCACGCATCGCTTCGACCAGACGCTCAGATATTTTTTTTGAAAACCCGGAGAGCCTCGGTACCCCACGGACTGCTCCCCTTGGAGGAAATGTGTAGGCACTGTCGAAATCTGCATATTTGCGCCTCTTGAGATCTTCGGCCAAATCTGCCGCCGCATCCGCCCTCACGGATGTCCTCGGAAAATGGGAAGGCGCAAGTGTTTCGGCGTATGTAGCGTCCCACATAATTGGCCTCCCCAACTCCTATGGGACTAGTGTCATACCTCTTACCATAGTCACACAACAGACCATTCGGTTCGAGAATAGCTGGCACGATAGCGGTGACAAAGGCCTGCCGGATGATGTCGTTAAGGCTGGCGTGGCGAGATATCCGACCGGCGGTCCTAGTACACGGTAATCCGTGACAACCAAGCTGTTTGACAGCAGTAACGCACTGGCATTGATGAGGCACGCAACACCTTGCACCCAACCGAGAATATGTTGTGATACGGAAAGTTACGGGATCCAATAAAGTACCAGAGTTATATGAAGGAAATGCTTGCAACCAATGTCCTGACTCCCATTTAGAAATGGTCAAGAGGCGGGCACGATCCGCAGACCTGGAGCACGTTTGTAACAAATGATTCCGTGTCTGAGCACAAATTGAATCTACCGTTCCTATTTGCTACCATTTCATTACAATCTCTACGATTTATTATAATTGTGGCAGTGGCAGTGTGGCACTGTGGCAGTGTGGCCATATAAATCATGAATGAATCTATGGACAGACAGCGTGGCGACTAAGATATTTTTGGAACTCTGCACTCATTTGGCCTATTCCCAGTAGTTTTACCGAGTAGTCTTACCAGTTGAACTACTCGGATTTTTTTTCCCAACAGACTTACTGATAGTAAGACTTCGCTGGTGTTGTTCTTTTCCCATTAGTTTTACTTTATCAAAATTTATAAAACATAGACCTCGTAATTGATAGACATTACCTTACCTCTTATAATTATGAAATTGCTAGTTTGTGCCAGCGGCTTCGCACGCGTTATTTCTATAAACGTTTAAAGGTGATTTCTATCCCATGGGAACTGATTTATGGAATAAAAAGTATGTTTGATTTCAGGATTAGAATTACCTGTATGCAAAATTTCAGTCCGATCCGTTCAGTAGTTTTGGCGTGAAGAGTTAACAAACATCCATCCATCCATACATCCAAACTTTTGCATTTATAATATTAGTGTGATAAGAGAATTTAGGTACCTATCTCTAATATTTAAAACTAGTTTCTGGCCGTGGCTTCGTCGCGTTTTTTCTATGGAAACGTTTTAAGGTTATTTATTTCCCATGGGAACTGATTTATGGGATAAAAGATAACCTATGTTTTATTCTAAGCCTAGAATTATCTGTATGCAATATTTTAGCCCGATCCGTCCAGTAGTTTTGGCGTGAAGAAATAAACATCCATCCATCTATCCATCCATATAATATTTAGAACGTGTGCAATTTTATATAAGTTTTTATATACCTATGTTAGATTTAAGGTTATGTATTGATATGGACCGTAGAGTAATTTAATAAGATCTATACTTGTTCTAATGTTGTCTGAAATAAATGTATTATTATTATTATATATCCATCCAAACTTTCGCACGATATGCCCCACTATACTCGTAGCTCATGTTTAAACTGTTGGTATCGTATCATAAAATCTACTTAAGTACAACATAGACACAGTAAAAAATCTTAAACAATTTGCAAGGACGTACGTCCTTACTAATTTGGCGTACAACATAGACACAGTAAAATATCTTAAATAATTTGTAAGGACGTTATGTCCTTAATAATTTGGCCAATTGTAGCCGATATTTTGACCTCTTTTTTATGGTGGAGCATTGCAATGCTCCACTCCCCCTGGGCTGTTGATAAAACATCCCAGAGTGGAGTAGGTTTCCTCGTCAATAAGGCCTTCGCTAACAACTTTCTGCCAAGCGTTCTGTTAACTGTCCACGAGCCCGTACTCATAGAGCTAGATAATTAGTCCTAATGTAAGGGCTGCCACACACGAAAGTTGAATTTGTGAATTGATTTTAAGGGTTTGGCAGCGATGAAAATAGGCTTTTACCCCATTACAGTAATATCTTTTTATTAGTAGATACCTGAACCCCGTAATTATAAGTGCAGAATTCTAAAACTCTTTCGCCCGCCGCGCCGTTTGTCCATAGATTCATTTTATGTGCCGTAGAATTCGTAATGATTTGTTGGTAGAATTTCAAATTAATGACAGTCACAATAGCGATCTTAATCGCCGCTGTAACATTTATTGGATGGGTTTAGACTGCTGGCCCTGTACTTGGACACACATGGTGGCGGCCTCGTGGAGACATCTCAACACCTCGATATAGCGATAGTCTACTTGGCATCGCTGTAAAGATTCCAGAACAGCCCAGGTTTCGTCAGAGTCAAAGGTTTTTTCATAGTCCACAAAAGCCAGACACAGAGGCTGATTATACTCTTCGGACTTCTGTATAATCTGCAGCACTGTGTGAATGTGGTCTATGGTGCCATATCCTCCGCGGAACCCGGCCTGTTCCGGTGGCTGGAACTCATCGAGTCTCCTGGCTAGACGATTTGTGACCACTCGTGAGAACAGCTTATAGACGTGGCTCAGGAGTGTGTTGGGTTTGTAGTTTTTAAGGAGGGTTTTATCTCCCTTCTTAAAAAAGAGCACCACCAAACTCCCGCTCCACGCCCATGGAGTTCTCCCACTGTGAAGGACGGTGATGAAGAGGTTCTGTAGCTCCTGTATAACAGGGGCACCTCCGGCCTTCAAAAGCTCTGAAGTTATTCCGTCCTCACCGAGGGCTTTTCCATTTTTAAGCTGCCTTAGAGCTAACACGACCTCGTCTTGACTGATTTCTGGCAGTTTGTCGGTATAGTGGCGTGTCAGGGTGGCTCTAGAATCATGGTCGTCTCGTCGGGAATGAGGGGCATGTGCAGCGTATAAACGGCCACAGAAATCCTCTACCTGGGCGAAGATCTCCGGCTTCGACAATACGGTCCTCCCGTCATGCGTTTTGAGCTCCGTCAGGTGGCTCCTACCATGCTGCTGAGTGAATACTTTGGACCCTCGGTTTCGCTCTATCGCCTCTTCGATGAGGCATGTGTTGGAGCTCCGAAGATCGCGCCGTACCATCTTCGCAATTCGCTTGTTCAGGTCTGACTTGTGCGAGCCCGAAGTCGATGTTTTTTTCCTGGAATGTATCAAATTAAGATTTCAGTAGAAGCTTACACATGACTAAAGCTACTACCACACTATTGTGGTGTGGTGTGTTGTGGCGCGTCAGTAGCTTAACGGTTTCAAACATTTAACATGGTTAGAAGCACATTATTACAGTGTTTTGTGGTGTATTGCAGTAATTATGAGTCTACAAAACCAGCCAACCAGCATAGGGAAAAATAATCACAGAGCCCAAAAATTTCATGGCTAGCTCCAAAGAATTGAGTTGTTGTCGTCGAGACGTCCCATCTCTGTGCGGAATTTGGTATAGTGCCAAATATTTAATACTAGCTGCATTCTTACTACCCGTTGTCCTATTACCCGTTTTCCCGTAGGAATGAAGTATTTTCCCGCGGTAAAAAGTAGCCTAGGTTCATCAGGAATAATGTAAGCTTTTAATGGTAAAAGAATTTTACAAATCGGTCTAGTAGTTTCGGAGCCTATTCAATACAAACAAACAATCAATCAAATCTTTTCTCTTTATAATATTAGTATAGTGCCGTGTGGTTATGGAACTCCTAGATATCCCATACAAAAATGGAACGTCTCGTCGTCGAGACGATACAATGGACTTATCTAACTCAGGGCGCTGGTTCTAAAAAGAAGCAAAGCTAAGCTAGTTCAAGAGAAGCTTGTTTCAATGTTAATCTACGTAACCACTGGTTTGTGTACTCACAAATCATTTGTAGATTACGAGAGACTAGAGACAGAAATTCCGTAGTGGTCTAAATTTCCAGATTCTACCCCTTACTAAGAAAATCGAATGTCCCTGGAAATTCTGGTCCGATTATAAGCATTCTTTCACTAATTGAAAACTACATTATCTATCCCTGAGAGACATCGATATTTCTGTACGTATTATAAATTCTTTAGTACTATAGGTATTATAAATTCGAAAGTAATTCTGTCTCTGTATTTGTCTGTCTGTTTTAACTTTACCGTTATAAGACTCAAGGGATCATAATTCAATTTGGCAGGAAATTAGATAATATCCCGGAGAAAGACATTATATAATTGCGTAAGAGTAGGCTATTTCATCCAAATATCGAGCGAGTGAAACTGTGAGTAGAAGTTCTGTAGAAGTCTCGCATACTTATACAGTGAAAACTCATTTGTAGGTAGGAAACCTTGGTTTAATTTTATACAACAAAATATAAACTTTTACATACATTTGTAGAGTTGGGGTTGATGCAGATGATGTTCTCTGGCTTGACGTCCAGATGCACGATCCCCATACCACTGAGGTACCTACTCCAGACCCTCGCAGATCTGTCGGATGTACTGAATCACATCCACTTCTCTCATATGTTCCTCTGCGACTACTCGGTCGAAAAGCTCGCCACCACAGCAGCTAGAAAAAAAATCATCAGGAAGGGAAAACCCTTTCATTTTTTAATATTACCTACTATGGACCGTAGAATTAGTTAATAGGATCTGTAGTATTTCTATCGTAGCCTGAAATAAATGCACTATTATTATTATTTGATCAAGGGACATTACGGATCACCAGGTGTTAGAGCCACCGATGAATTGGCACGGAAAGGTACCTAAGGACGCGGTAGAAAACTCATCGCTGTTCCTTCCTTTGTCACTCTCCAAATATTGATAAGGTTGAATATCATAAAGGTCCAATACTTTTCGTCACTTTCGTGTAGGAGGTCCCTCTCTCTCGATTCTATTTACAGAACACGGAACCGCTCGAGCAGTTGCATAGTTCTGCAGTCCCAGCTTGAAGCAGTCGATCCTGACTGCTTCAAGCTGCCCGTGTATTTAAGGACCTAAGGACAGGCATGGTCCCTTGAACTACGCGTACGGCCCCTTACCGCTGACGCATACTTTGACGGAACCAAAGACAACTCTAGACGTTTTTCATACCAATAGGTATGTGCCCGGCACCGCATATCGCAACGCAGTATACTGCGTACTGATTAAGAGATCAAGGCTTTAGATGTATTCGTGAGTGGGTATACTATTTTCGCCGCTCCGTGGTTCATTTTCTTTAGTTTTTTATTCCTGATCAAAATACAGCCAATAGGGGTTTATTCATTTGCTGGCCCGGCCGCTGACACCGACAGTACTCAACGACACTGCACCGACAGCTACGTTCTTCATTTGACCAACACGACAAGATGTTTTTGTAATTCCACAGAGACTTCGCACGAACGCTTACATAGAAGCTTGCGTAGGTGCACAACACATACCTACGTACGATGCCAGCCCGACACAAATGGAATACTTGCTGCCACGACATGTCGGTGCCGCCGGCGTGTCGGTGTCGGACCGGGCCAATAAGACAGTGCGCCATACAATTTTATAGAATTGTGGGTCCACCGATGTCGGTGTCGGTATCTGTGCCGAGCCGGGCCGTCCTATAAACAAAAGCCCAATGAGCGGCAAAAATAGTATGAGTGAAACACTAACAAAACCAACTGAATAGTCCAGCAGTTCTTGTTCCGTCAGTTAGTAGTAGGTAGTGAGAATAACATCAACTTTGGTCTTTAACATGATAAAACATGGTTTGGGTTAGCTATACCCTATACCTATATAGCCCATGCCTATACACATTCATATATCCCAAACCTATACCTCATGCCTATACCAAATGCCTATACCCCATACCTATACCCCATACCTATCTAGATAGATATACTCATTCTGTCGTATAGGGAAGTCATCTAGGTTCGTAAGAGCCGACCTTTCCACGGTGCCGAAAAATTATCATCCTCCATGATGTTATGGAATAGATAGACTAACGATGATGTTGTTCTTACTACTAACGAGTATAGTATTAAATTACCTGTTCCACTATTATTGACGGAACAAGAACTGCTGGTCATATCAGACGTTTTTGTACCTAGGAACTTATATAAAAATACACAACTTTGAAACTGTACACTATTTTATACCTAGGATCTTTTTTGTACAACAAAAATATTTCAGATTCTGATTCTGAAGAAAAACTAGGTACTTACTATTCCATCACAAAGACATGGGAGACTTCCGTCTCGTAAAATCCAAAAACCTTAATTATTTTAGGGTTCGACAAGTTTCTCAGTATGTTGAACTCTCTTAAGATATTTTCACGATTTATCCCGGTCCTGGCCTTGATAGTTTTAGCTGCGTATTCTTTAAGGATGATTTTATTTGTAACCAACGAGACGCAGCCGAACGCGCCAGCTCCTTTGTTGTAATCGGTCGTTTCGGATGTGTCATGATAATCCGGTTCGAACTGTATCTCTTGAGAAGCCGGAGCACTGACGATCGCTTCCGGCAGCGGTACTGAAAAGCGAAAAGTGTGTTTGTGCATTTTTTATATTACCTATGTTCTTGTTATCTGCCCATTGGCTAGTTATCTGCCAGTTGGCCAAGAGTTTTGGATGACTCTTGTTGCCAGTCATGTGTTGGAATATGCAAATTGGCATAACCAGATTAACCAGGTCAATATTGTGTTCCTAGTGGGTCTTATACCTATATAATATTATTTCCACCCTTTACTTAATTACTTACTATTTCAGTAGCGGTCGCGGCATAACAATTGACCTCCCCAATATTGTATTCATAGCCCGTGGATGTCTTAATAACCGTGGAAACCTACCAGCGGAAAGGCAGTAGCTTGATTCTGTAAATTTCTAGCCTCTCCACCCCGATCACTAATCCGCCTGCAAAGTGTGGTGATTGCACAATCCCCCTGGTTTATGGGCGGTATATTCAACAGTGGATCTATATACCCTCACGAGTACGTACCTATGTTAATTGCCGAGTGTTCCGCTAAAGGCTGCGGCATATCTTCTTTAATTCGGAATAACATAATAAGGTCTATTGCGACATTGTTGATAAAAAAGCAAGGTCGGTGAGTGTTCCCTGTCTTGGCGAAGATCGCATCCTGCTGTTCCATCTCTTTGCAGTAACAGAAAAAGTGCTGGCTTTGGTGTCACGCCTGTAAATAAAAAAAATAAAGCTGAGAGAACCATGCATAAATAATCATGATTATTTAGCGATTAATAAACCAAGGCTTTAGATGTATTCGTGAGTGGGTATACTATTTTCGCCGCTACGTGGTTCATTTTCTTTAGCTTTTTATTCCTGATTTAAATGCAGTCAATGGGCGTTTATTCATTGGCCGGCCCGGCCGCTGACTTCGACAGTACTCAACGACACTGCACCGACAGCTACATTCTTCACTTGACCGACACGACAAGATGTTTTCGATATTCCACAGAGACCTCGCACGCACGCTAACATAGAAGCTTGCATAGCTACACAACACAAACATACGATGCCAGACCGAAACAAATCGAAGACTTGCTGCGACGATATGTCGGCGCCGCCGGCGCCTCGGTGTCGGGCCGGGCCAATAAGACAGTGTGCCATACAATTTCATAGAATTATGGGTCCACCCATGTCGGTGTCAGTATCTGTGCCGAGCCGGGCCGTCCTATGAACAAACGCCCAATGAAAGGCAAAAATAGTATGAGTGAAAAACTAACAAAACCATCTGAATAGTCAAGCAGTTCTTGTTCCATCAATCAGTAGAAGGCAGTAAGAATAACATCAACTTTGGTCTTTAACATGATAGAGCATGATTTAGGTTAGCTATACAATATACCTATATACCCCATGCCCATATCTATACATATACCCCATACCTATCCCTGATGCATACACCAAATGCCTAAACCCCAAATATATATCTCATGCCCCCATACTTATACCCCATACCTATCTAGATAGGTATACTAATTCTGTCTATAGGGAAGTCATCTAGGTTCGTAAGAGCCGACCTTTCCACGGTGCCGACAAATTATCATCCTCCATGATGTTATGGAATAGATAGACTAACGATGATGTTGTTCTTACTACTAACGAGTATAGTATTATATTATCTGTTCCACTATTATTGACGGAACAAAAACTGCTGGTAAAATCAGACGTTTTTGTACCTAGGAACTTATATAAATACAAGAGAAACTACTTACTATTCCATCACAAAGACATGGGAGACTTCCATCTCGTAAAATCCAATAAAAGTAATTATATAAGGGTGCGACGAGCTTCTCAGTATGTTGAACTCTCTTAAGATATTTTCACGATTTATCCCGGTCCTGGCCTTGATAGCTTTATCGGCATATTATTTTAGGGTGATTTTATTTGAGACCAACGACGCAGCCGAACGCGCCAGCTCCTTTGTTGTAATCGGTCGTTTCGGATGTGTCATGATAATCCGGTTCGAACTGTATCTCTTGAGAAGCCGGAGCACTGACGATCGCTTCCGGCAGCGGTACTGAAAAGCGGAAAGTGTGTTTGTGCATTTTTTATATTACCTATGTTCTTGTTATCTGCCCATTGGCTAGTTATCTGCCAGTTGGCCAAGAGTTTTGGATGACTCTTGTTGCCAGTCATGTGTTGGAATATGCAAATTGGCATAACCAGATTAACCAGGTCAATATTGTGTTCCTAGTGGGTCTTATACCTATATATAATATTATTTCCACCCTTTACTTAATTTCCTACTATTTCACTAGCGGTCGCGGCATAAGAATTGACCTTCCCAATATTGATGTCGATTCTGTTGTTTTAGGATTCCTAACTTAAATTTTACGATTTCTAAATTTTCTAAGTTAGGTTGACCTAAAATTACGGTATTCTCTGTAAAGATCCTAAAAATACCTGTAAATACCCACAAAATCCATATTTCACTTTTTTAAAAGAATTTGCCCGTGTTTCACTAGAATAAATTTTAATCACGACCAAACTAGATGCCTGCTAAAATTAGGTAGACGTTTCTAATCATGGCTGAAATGCTATGCAAAGAATAAGATTTTAACTAAGTTAGTTGTTTTCGATCTGTCACCCTAATTTTAAACCGGGCAGTCTAATTTTTGAAACATAATAGAATAGCTTCCGTCTATTTGACATTCCTAAATCCTTATTTTACCTATTTTTAGCTAATTCTAAAACAACAGAATCGACACCATTGTATTCATAGCCCGTGGATGTCTTAATAACCGTGGAAACCTACCAGCGGAAAGGCAGTAGCTTGATTCTGTAAATTTCTAGCCTCTCCACCCCGATCACTAATCCGCCTGCAAAGTGTGGTGATTGCACAATCCCCCTGGTTTATGGGCGGTATATTCAACAGTGGATCTATATACCCTCACGAGTACGTACCTATGTTAATTGCCGAGTGTTCCGCTAAAGGCTGTGGCATATCTTCCTTAATTCGGAATAACATAATAAGGTCTATTGCGACATTGTTGATAAAAAAGCAAGGTCGGTGAGTGTTCCCTGTCTTGGCGAAGATCCCATCCTGCTGTTCCATCTCTTTGCAGTAACAGAAAACAGTGCTGGCTTTGGTGTCACGCCTGTAAATAAAAAAAATAAAGCTGAGAGAACCATGCATAAATAATCATGATTATTTAGCGATTAATAAACCAAGGCTTTAGATGTATTCGTGAGTGGGTATACTATTTTCGCCGCTACGTGGTTCATTTTCTTTAGCTTTTTATTCCTGATTTAAATGCAGTCAATGGGCGTTTATTTATTGGCCGGCCCGGCCGCTGACTTCGACAGTACTCAACGACACTGCACCGACAGCTACATTCTTCACTTGACCGACACGACAAGATGTTTTTGATATTCCACAGAGACCTCGCACGCACGCTAACATAGAAGCTTGCATAGCTACGCAACACAAACATACGATGCCAGACCGAAACAAATCGAAGACTTGCTGCGACGATATGTCGGCGCCGCCGGCGCCTCGGTGTCGGGCCGGGCCAATAAGACAGTTTGCCATACAATTTCATAGAATTATGGGTCCACCCATGTCGGTGTCAGTATCTGTGCCGAGCCGGGCCGTCCTGAACAAACGCCCAATGAAAGGCAAAAATAGTATGAGTGAAAAACTAACAAAACCATCTGAATAGTCCAGCAGTTCTTGTTCCATCAATTAGTAGAAGGCAGTAAGAATAACATCAACTTTGGTCTTTAACATGATAGAGCATGATTTAGGTTAGCTATACTATATACCTATATACCCCATGCCCATATCTATACATATACCCCTTACCTATCCCTAATGCCTATACCAAATGCCTATACCTCAAATATATATCTCATGCCCCCATACTTATACCCTATACCTATCTAGATAGGTATACTTATTCTGTCGTATAGGGAAGTCATCTAGGTTCGTAAGTGCCGACCTTTCCTCGGTGCCGACAAATTATCATCCTCCATGATGTTATGGAATAGATAGACTAACGATGATGTTGTTCTTAATACTAACGAGTATAGTATTATATTATCTGTTCCACTATTATTGACGGAACAAAAACTGCTGGTAAAATCAGACGTTTTTGTACCTAGGAACTTATATAAATACAAGAGAAACTACTTACTATTCCATCACAAAGACATGGGAGACTTCCGTCTCGTAAAATCCAATAAAAGTAATTATATAAGGGTGCGACGAGCTTCTCAGTATGTTGAACTCTCTTAAGATATTTTCACGATTTATCCCGGTCCTGGCCTTGATAGCTTTATCGGCATATTATTTTAGGGTGATTTTATTTGTGACCAACGACGCAGCCGAACGCGCCAGCTCCTTTGTTGTAATCGGTCGTTTCGGATGTGTCATGATAATTGCCGAGTGTTCCGCTAAAGGCTGCGGCATATCTTCTTTAATTCGGAATAACATAATAAGGTCTATTGCGACATTGTTGATAAAAAAGCAAGGTCGGTGAGTGTTCCATGTCTTTGCAAAGATCCCATCCTGCTGTTCCATCTCTTTGCAGTAACAGAAAACAGTGCTGGCTTTGGTATCACGGCTGAAAATAAAAAAAATAAAGCTGAGAGAACCATGCATAAATAATCATGATTATTTAGCGATTAATAAACCAAGGCTTTAGATGCATTCGTGAGTGGGTATACTATTTTCGCCGCTACGTGGTTCATTTTCTTTAGCTTTTTATTACTGATTAAAATGCAGTCAATGGGCTTTTATTCATTGGCCGGCCCGGCCACTGACTTCGACAGTACTCAACGACACTGCACCGATAGCTACATTCTTCACTTGACCGACACGACAAGATGTTTTCAATATTCCACAGAGACCTCGCACGCACGCTAACATAGAAGCTTGCATAGCTACACAACACAAACATACGATGCCAGACCGAAACAAATCGAAGACTTGCTGCGACGATATGTCGGCGCCGCCGGCGCCTCGGTGTCGGGCCGGGCCAATAAGACAGTGTGCCATACAATTTCATAGAATTATGGGTCCACCCATGTCGGTGTCAGTATCTGTGCCGAGCCAGGCCGTCCTGAACAAACGCCCAATGAAAGGCAAAAATAGTATGAGTGAAAAACTAACAAAACCATCTGAATAGTCCAGCAGTTCTTGTTCCATCAATTAGTAGAAGGCAGTAAGAATAACATCAACTTTGGTCTTTAACATGATAGAGCATGATTTAGGATAGCTATACTATATACCTATATACCCCATGC
Source organism: Eupithecia subfuscata (assembly GCA_963564075.1). Taxonomy (NCBI): domain Eukaryota; kingdom Metazoa; phylum Arthropoda; class Insecta; order Lepidoptera; family Geometridae; genus Eupithecia; species Eupithecia subfuscata. The sequence goes on from OY751095.1 coordinate 19,446,731, forward strand.
CCATATCTATACTTATACCCCATACGTATCTAGATAGGTATACTTATTCCGTCGTATAGGGAAGTCATCTAGGTTCGTAAGTGCCGACCTTTCCTCGGTGCCGACAAATTATCATCCTCCATGATGTTATGGAATAGATAGACTAACGATGATGTGTTTCTTACTACTAACGGGTATAGTATTATATTATCTGTTCCACTATTATTGACGGAACAAAAACTGCTGGTAAAATCAGACGTTTTTGTACCTAGGAACTTATATAAATACAAGAGAAAGTACTTACTATTCCATCACAAAGACATGGGAGACTTCCATCTCGTAAAATCCAATAAAAGTAATTATATAAGGGTGCGACGAGCTTCTCAGTATGTTGAACTCTCTTAAGATATTTTCACGATTTATCCCGGTCCTGGCCTTGATAGCTTTATCGGCATATTATTTTAGGGTGATTTTATTTGAGACCAACGACGCAGCCGAACGCGCCAGCTCCTTTGTTGTAATCGGTCGTTTCGGATGTGTCATGATAATCCGGTTCGAACTGTATCTCTTGAGAAGCCGGAGCACTGACGATCGCTTCCGGCAGCGGTACTGAAAAGCGGAAAGTGTGTTTGTGCATTTTTTATATTACCTATGTTCTTGTTATCTGCCCATTGGCTAGTTATCTGCCAGTTGGCCAAGAGTTTTGGATGACTCTTGTTGCCAGTCATGTGTTGGAATATGCAAATTGGCATAACCAGATTAACCAGGTCAATACTGTGTTCCTAGTGGGTCTTATACCTATATATAATATTATTTCCACCCTTTACTTAATTACCTACTATTTCACTAGCGGTCGCGGCATAAGAATTGACCTTCCCAATATTGTATTCATAGCCCGTGGATGTCTTAGTAACCGTGGAAACCTACCAGCGGAAAGGCAGTAGCTTGATTCTGTAAATTTCTAGCCTCTCCACCCCGATCACTAATCCGCCTGCAAAGTGTGGTGATTGCACAATCCCCTGGTTTATGGGCGGTATATTCAGCAGTGGATCTATATACGCTCACGAGTACGTACCTATGTTAATTGCCGATTGTTCCGCTAAAGGCTGCGGCATATCTTCTTTAATTCGGAATAACATAATAAGGTCTATTGCGACATTGTTGATAAAAAAGCAAGGTCGGTGAGTGTTCCCTGTCTTGGCGAAGATCCCATCCTGCTGTTCCATCTCTTTGCAGTAACAGAAAACAGTGCTGGCTTTGGTGTCACGCCTGTAAAAAAAAAAATAAAGCTGAGAGAACCAAGCATAAAGAATCATGATTATTTAGCGATTAATAAACCAAGGTTTTAGGTGTATTCGTGAGTGGGTATACTATTTTCGCCGCTATGTGGTTAATTTTCTTTAGCTTTTTTTCCTGATTAAAATGCAGTCAATGGGCTTTTATTCACTGGCCGGCCCGGCCGATGACTTCGACGGTACTCAACGACACTGCACCGACAGCTACATTCTTCACTTGACCGACACGACAAGATGTTTTCGATATTCCACAGAGACCTCGCACGCACGCTAACATAGAAGCTTGCACAGCTACACAACACAAACATACGATGCCAGACCGAAACAAATCGAAGACTTGCTGCGACGATATGTCGGCGCCGCCGGCGCCTCGGTGTCGGGCCGGGCCAATAAGACAGTTTGCCATACAATTTCATAGAATTATGGGTCCACCCATGTCGGTGTCAGTATCTGTGCCGAGCCGGGCCGTCCTATGAACAAACGCCCAATGAAAGGCAAAAATAGTATGAGTGAAAAACTAACAAAACCATCTACATAGTCCAGCAGTTCTTGTTCCATCAATTAGTAGAAGGCAGTAAGAATAACATCAACTTTGATCTTTAACATGATAGAGCATGATTTAGGTTAGCTATACTATAATATATACCTATATACCCCATGCCCATATCTATACATATACCCCATACCTATCCCTGATGCCTATACCAAATGCCTATACCTCAAATATATATCTCATGCCCCCATACTTATACCCCTTACCTATCTAGATAGGTATACTTATTCTGTCGTATAGGGAAGTCATCTAGGTTCGTAAGTGCCGACCTTTCCTCGGTGCCGACAAATTATCATCCTCCATGATGTTATGGAATAGATAGACTAACGATGATGTTGTTTTTACTACTAACGAGTATAGTATTATATTATCTGTTCCACTATTATTGACGGAACAAAAACTGCTGGTAAAATCAGACGTTTTTGTACCTAGGAACTTATATAAATACAAGAGAAACTACTTACTATTCCATCACAAAGACATGGGAGACTTCCGTCTCGTAAAAACCAATAAAAGTAATTATATAAGGGTGCGACGAGCTTCTCAGTATGTTGAACTCTCTTAAGATATTTTCACGATTTATCCCGGTCCTGGCCTTGATAGCTTTATCGGCATATTATTTTAGGGTGATTTTATTTGTGACCAACGACGCAGCCGAACGCGCCAGCTCCTTTGTTGTAATCGGTCGTTTCGGATGTGTCATGATAATTGCCGAGTGTTCCGCTAAAGGCTGCGGCATATCTTCTTTAATTCGGAATAACATAATAAGGTCTATTGCGACATTGTTGATAAAAAAGCAAGGTCGGTGAGTGTTCCATGTCTTTGCAAAGATCCCATCCTGCTGTTCCATCTCTTTGCAGTAACAGAAAACAGTGCTGGCTTTGGTGTCACGGCTGAAAATAAAAAAAATAAAGCTGAGAGAACCATGCATAAATAATCATGATTATTTAGCGATTAATAAACCAAGGCTTTAGATGCATTCGTGAGTGGGTATACTATTTTCGCCGCTACGTGGTTCATTTTCTTTAGCTTTTTATTACTGATTAAAATGCAGTCAATGGGCTTTTATTCATTGGCCGGCCCGTAGCTTGATTCTGTAAATTTCTAGCCTCTCCACCCCGATCACTAATCCGCCTGCAAAGTGTGGTGATTGCACAATCCCCTGGTTTATGGGCGGTATATTCAGCAGTGGATCTATATACGCTCACGAGTACGTACCTATGTTAATTGCCGATTGTTCCACTAAAGGCTGCGGCATATCTTCTTTAATTCGGAATAACATAATAAGGTCTATTGCGACATTGTTGATAAAAAAGCAAGGTCGGTGAGTGTTCCCTGTCTTGGCGAAGATCCCATCCTGCTGTTCCATCTCTTTGCAGTAACAGAAAACAGTGCTGGCTTTGGTGTCACGCCTGTAAAAAAAAAAATAAAGCTGAGAGAACCAAGCATAAAGAATCATGATTATTTAGCGATTAATAAACCAAGGTTTTAGGTGTATTCGTGAGTGGGTATACTATTTTCGCCGCTATGTGGTTAATTTTCTTTAGCTTTTTATTCCTGATTAAAATGCAGTCAATGGGCTTTTATTCACTGACCGGCCCGGCCGATGACTTCGACAGTACTCAACGACACTGCACCGACAGCTACATTCTTCACTTGACCGACACGACAAGATGTTTTCGATATTCCACAGAGACCTCGCACGCACGCTAACATAGAAGCTTGCATAGCTACACAACACAAACATACGATGCCAGACCGAAACAAATCGAAGACTTGCTGCGACGATATGTCGGCGCCGCCGGCGCCTCGGTGTCGGGCCGGGCCAATAAGACAGTTTGCCATACAATTTCATAGAATTATGGGTCCACCCATGTCGGTGTCAGTATCTGTGCCGAGCCGGGCCGTCCTATGAACAAACGCCCAATGAAAGGCAAAAATAGTATGAGTGAAAAACTAACAAAACCATCTGAATAGTCCAGCAGTTCTTGTTCCATCAATTAGTAGAAGTAGAAGGCAGTAATAATAACATCAACTTTGGTCTTTAACATGATAGAGCATGATTTAGGTTAGCTATACTATATACCCCATGCCCATATCTATACATATACCCCATACCTATCCCTGATGCATACACCAAATGCCTAAACCCCAAATATATATCTCATGCCCCCATACTTATACCCCATACCTATCTAGATAGGTATACTAATTCTGTCTATAGGGAAGTCATCTAGGTTCGTAAGAGCCGACCTTTCCTCGGTGCCGACAAATTATCATCCTCCATGATGTTATGGAATAGATAGACTAACGATGATGTTGTTCTTACTACTAACGAGTATAGTATTATATTATCTGTTCCACTATTATTGACGTAACAAAAACTGCTGGTAAAATCAGACGTTTTTGTACCTAGGAACTTATATAAATACAAGAGAAAGTACTTACTATTCCATCACAAAGACATGGGAGACTTCCGTCTCGTAAAATCCAATAAAAGTAATTATATAAGGGTGCGACGAGCTTCTCAGTATGTTGAACTCTCTTAAGATATTTTCACGATTTATCCCGGTCCTGGCCTTGATAGCTTTATTTGCACATTAATTTAGGGTAACGCGCCAGCTCCTTTGTTGTAATCGGTCGTTTCGGATGTGTCATGATAATGCGGTTCGAACTGTATCTCTTGAGAAGCCGGAGCACTGACGATCGCTTCCGGCAGCGGTACTGAAAAACGGAAAGTGTGTTTGTGCATTTTTTATATTACCTATGTTCTTGTTCTGCAAAGTGTGGTGATTGCACAATCCCCCTGGTTTATGGGCGGTATATTCAGCAGTGGATCTATATACGCTCACGAGTACGTACCTATGTTAATTGCCGATTGTTCCGCTAAAGGCTGCGGCATATCTTCTTTAATTCGAAATAACATAATAAGGTCTATTGCGACATTGTTGATAAAAAAGCAAGGTCGGTGAGTGTTCCCTGTCTTGGCGAAGATCCCATCCTGCTGTTCCATCTCTTTGCAGTAACAGAAAACAGTGCTGGCTTTGGTGTCACGCCTGTAAAAAAAAAAATAAAGCTGAGAGAACCAAGCATAAAGAATCATGATTATTTAGCGATTAATAAACCAAGGTTTTAGGTGTATTCGTGAGTGGGTATACTATTTTCGCCGCTATGTGGTTAATTTTCTTTAGCTTTTTATTCCTGATTAAAATACAGTCAATGGGCTTTTATTCACTGGCCGGCCCGGCCGATGACTTCGACAGTACTCAACGACACTGCACCGACAGCTACATTCTTCACTTGACCGACACGACAAGATGTTTTCGATATTCCACAGAGACCTCGCACGCACGCTAACATAGAAGCTTGCATAGCTACACAACACAAACATACGATGCCAGACCGAAACAAATCGAAGACTTGCTGCGACGATATGTCGGCGCCGCCGGCGCCCCGGTGTCGGGCCGGGCCAATAAGACAGTTTGCCATACAATTTCATAGAATTATGGGTCCACCCATGTCGGTGTCAGTATCTGTGCCGAGCCGGGCCGTCCTATGAACAAACGCCCAATGAAAGGCAAAAATAGTATGAGTGAAAAACTAACAAAACCATCTGAATAGTCCAGCAGTTCTTGTTCCATCAATTAGTAGAAGTAGAAGGCAGTAAGAATAACATCAACTTTGGTCTTTAACATGATAGAGCATGATTTAGGTTAGCTATACTATATACCCCATGCCCATATCTATACATATACCCCATACCTATCCCTGATGCATACACCAAATGCCTAAACCCCAAATATATATCTCATGCCCCCATACTTATACCCCATACCTATCTAGATAGGTATACTAATTCTGTCTATAGGGAAGTCATCTAGGTTCGTAAGAGCCGACCTTTCCTCGGTGCCGACAAATTATCATCCTCCATGATGTTATGGAATAGATAGACTAACGATGATGTGTTTCTTACTACTAACGGGTATAGTATTATATTATCTGTTCCACTATTATTGACGGAACAAAAACTGCTGGTAAAATCAGACGTTTTTGTACCTAGGAACTTATATAAATACAAGAGAAAGTACTTACTATTCCATCACAAAGACATGGGAGACTTCCGTCTCGTAAAATCCAATAAAAGTAATTATATAAGGGTGCGACGAGCTTCTCAGTATGTTGAACTCTCTTAAGATATTTTCACGATTTATCCCGGTCCTGGCCTTGATAGCTTTATTTGCACATTAATTTAGGGTAACGCGCCAGCTCCTTTGTTGTAATCGGTAGTTTCGGATGTGTCATGATAATCCGGTTCGAACTGTATCTCTTGAGAAGCCGGAGCACTGACGATCGCTTCCGGCAGCGGTACTGAAAAACGGAAAGTGTGTTTGTGCATTTTTTATATTACCTATGTTCTTGTTCTGCAAAGTGTGGTGATTGCACAATCCCCCTGGTTTATGGGCGGTATATTCAGCAGTGGATCTATATACGCTCACGAGTACGTACCTATGTTAATTGCCGATTGTTCCGCTAAAGGCTGCGGCATATCTTCTTTAATTCGGAATAACATAATAAGGTCTATTGCGACATTGTTGATAAAAAAGCAAAATCGGTGAGTGTTCCCTGTCTTGGCGAAGATCCCATCCTGCTGTTCCATCTCTTTGCAGTAACAGAAAACAGTGCTGGCTCTGGTGTCACGCCTGTAAAAAAAAAAATAAAGCTGAGAGAACCAAGCATAAAGAATCATGATTATTTAGCGATTAATAAACCAAGGTTTTAGGTGTATTCGTGAGTGGGTATACTATTTTCGCCGCTATGTGGTTAATTTTCTTTAGCTTTTTATTCCTGATTAAAATGCAGTCAATGGGCTTTTATTCACTGGCCGGCCCGGCCGATGACTTCGACAGTACTCAACGACACTGCACCGACAGCTACATTCTTCACTTGACCGACACGACAAGATGTTTTCGATATTCCACAGAGACCTCGCACGCACGCTAACATAGAAGCTTGCATAGCTACACAACACAAACATACGATGCCAGACCGAAACAAATCGAAGACTTGCTGCGACGATATGTCGGCGCCGCCGGCGCCTCGGTGTCGGGCCGGGCCAATAAGACAGTTTGCCATACAATTTCATAGAATTATGGGTCCACCCATGTCGGTGTCAGTATCTGTGCCGAGCCGGGCCGTCCTATGAACAAACGCCCAATGAAAGGCAAAAATAGTATGAGTGAAAAACTAACAAAACCATCTGAATAGTCCAGCAGTTCTTGTTCCATCAATTAGTAGAAGGCAGTAAGAATAACATCAACATTGGTCTTTAACATGATAGAGCATGATTTAGGTTAGCTATACAATATACCTATATACCCCATGCCCATATCTATACATATACCCCATACCTATCCCTGATGCCTATACCAATTGCCTATACCTCAAATATATATCTCCTGCCCCCATACTTATACCCCATACCTATCTAGATAGGTATACTTATTCTGTCGTATAGGGAAGTCATCTAGGTTCGTAAGTGCCGACCTTTCCTCGGTGCCGACAAATTATCATCCTCCATGATGTTATGGAATAGATAGACTAACGATGATGTTGTTCTTACTACTAACGAGTATAGTATTATATTATCTGTTCCACTATTATTGACGGTACAAAAACTGCTGGTAAAATTAGACGTTTTTGTACCTCGGAACTTTTATAAATACAAGAGAAAGTACTTACTATTCCGTCACAAAGACATGGGAGACTTCCGTCTCGTTAAATCCAATAAAAGTAATTATATAAGGGTGCGACGAGTTTCTCAGTATGTTCAACTCTCTTAAGATATTTTCACGATTTATCCCGGTCCTGGCCTTGATAGCTTTATCTGCATATTATTTGAGGGTGATTTTATTTGTGACCAACGAGACGCAGCCGAACGCGCCAGCTCCTTTGTTGTAATCGGTCGTTTCGGATGTGTCATGATAATCCGGTTCGAACTGTATCTCTTGAGAAGCCGGAGCACTGACGATCGCTTCCGGCAGCGGTACTGAAAAGCGGAAAGTGTGTTTGTGCATTTTTTATATCACCTATTTTCTTGTTATCTGCCCATTGGCTAGTTATCTGCCAGTTGGCCAAGAGTTTTGGATGACTCTTGTTGCCAGTCATGTGTTGGAATATGCAAATTGGTATAACCAGATTAACCAGGTCAATATTGTGTTCCTAGTGGGTCTTATACCTATAAAATATTATTTCCACCCTTTACTTAATTACCTACTATTTCACTAGCGGTCGCGGCATAAGAATTTACCTCCCCAATATGGTATTCATAGCCCGTGGATGTCTTAATAACCGTGGAAACCTAGCAGCGGAAAGGCAGTAGCTTGATTCTGTATATTTCTAGCGTCTCCACCCCGATCACTAATCCGCCTGCAAAGTGTGGTGATTGCACAATCCCCCTGGTTTATGGACGGTATATTCAGCAGTGGATCTATATACGCTCACGAGTACTTACCTATGTCATTTGCCGAGTGTTCCGCTAAAGGCTGCGGCATACCTTATTTAATTCGGAATAACATAATAAGGTCTATTGCGACATTGTTGATAAAAAAGCAAGGTCGGTGAGTGTTCCCTGTCTTGGCGAAGATCCCATCCTGCTGTACCATCTCTATGCAGTAACAGAAAACAGTGCTGGCTTTGGTGTCTCGCCTGAAAATAAAAAAAATAAAGCTGAGAGAACCATGCTAAATAATCATGATTATTTATGTTTACAGGGGTGATGGTAAATCACTGACACTGCGTGAACTGCTGGTTCTGCCCGTCATTAGGAACACTTTTTTGAAAACGCCAAGTCTTAATTCAATCCAATAATATTGGACACGTATTTTTTCTTTTGTTGATCAGAAGATATTATGTCAATTGAAGAATTTACCTAAATACATTTTCTAACTACGATACTTCTTCTGACTCATTAATTAGATACCACAACTTATTTACAACTTATTTAAAATTACAACTTACAACTTATTCTGAACATTTATTCACAAAGAAAATTATACTAGTATTTACAATTGAAACAATTGAGCTAACTGCCGACTGTTGCAAGCAGTCTACAGATAGCTCAACTGATCCATATCAACACCAGTCGGAAGCGTCCCCAAGACGCTGGCTGCAACAACTTATTTAAAATTCCGTGTGTCGTCACACCTTATGACACTTTTTATTCTTACTTATATTCTGATTAGTTGTAGGTACTTTGTCACTTACCAGTAGTTTCGCGAGCGCGTGGTCGCGTGGTCTCCGCCTGGCTGGCTTTTTCACTGACTTGTTACGAATTTTCTGCTTTTCTTTGGCTATCATGCAGCCTCTGTAGTAAGCCGGGTATGTCTCACCACAGTGAATACATTTCGGCTTGTCTTCTGCAGGTTTTGTGCAGTCTATGGTTAGGTGTTTTCTCTTTTATATAGCGACTGTTGGCTTCCATAAGTTTTGGTACAACATTATGTTCAGTATCAGTTTTCAGCTGTACGCTGTACCTTGGTAGGTGTAGACATTGTTGTGGCTCGTAATATAATCGCCTTAGCAATATAGTTTGCTGTCCGCGCACATTCCTTACATGATGACTGTTAAGGTAATTGAAGCACGGCCGTCCATGGCGACAGCTTTGTTATGATGCGTTAGCACGTTCCACTGTAGGTATCTACGTGTGCGTGTGATCGTGGGTGACACAACTGTTCTTGGCGGAAATTGAACTAGAGTCTAAGTTTCGTCCGCGCAAACGTAGTCGGCGGGCGGCGATCATCACATTTCCAGCTCTCTGAAAAACAAATTTTATATAATTTAACTTTATATGTAAACATACAGCTGGTTGTTTGTACGCCGACTTACTAAGCAATTATCAATCTTTTGTCAAATAGTTCTTTCTTTTCCCGAATTGACGCTGAAAATGAGTTTGAAGATGATGATGATTCGTTAAAAAACTAAATGATCAGCCTACGAGCAACCGGCTGCTAAAACGTAATCAATTTTTATTTGCTCTACCATCTTGGTGGCAAACAGGCTTGCGGCTTGACTGATGGAAAACGGCGAAAAGCGGTGGCCCATGGACGCGCAACCTCAGGGACATTGCACGCGCGATACTTACCTACCCTTTAAAAAATGGCGCGGGTGTCAGATTTCAATTTAAAATTTACGATTTTATTTTCAATTTCTTCTAAACTTGGTTAGTTTATGGTTTTAACGTCAGCTTGACACTTTCAGTAAACTTTTAAGATATTGACATGGCTGAAAAGATGACTCTAAGTCATCGATCAAGTATGCGGCCTCCCCCGTAGATACCTAGAACCTTACAAGAATGACACTCAAAAGTGTCCACGTTTTGTTTTGACGCAGACAGTTTGCGCAGAGCCTGTCAAGTTTTTTGCATGCGGAACAAGAGATTAGTGGAGTCGAATTTATTTTATTTTATTTTGTAAGTAGATAGGGTGATGGAACCAGTAATCGACAAGCGCCAGTGATCGACACTTTTTTTTTTTGTTTGTTTGGAATAAGCCTTGTTAATTTAATTTACCACATGGCTACACTAAATCATAAACGTAGAAAGAGAAACCTATATTTAATCTGAGATCATAAAGAACTCACTTCCGGCTGTCAGTTTTTAATCCGTCACGTCAATCTGACAGTTCGTTACAAAAACCATGGAGGAGTGAACGTGTCGCCGGGCCGTTCTCAAAAATAAATGCGAATTGCTTCATCAAATCGATAAGAACGTGAGTACACAATTATGCTTACAATTTCATCAATATAAATATTATTGTATTTTGGTTTGATTTTATGTAAAGTTAAAAGAATGTAGATATAATTTTATAATGAGTCTTGCACCGGGACACTATTTTGTTTATTTTAGACCGGATGTTCATTACTGGTACTGAGAATGTGACTTACTCCTAATATCGACAGCTGTTCATTCTTACGCTTTTGTCGATTTTTTTGGTTGCTAAGCAAACTTAGCTCTAAATTTTTTGCTAATTTAGTATATATTTGAAATACACCGATTGAAACATTAGTACCAGTAAAGAACAACATGTCGATCATTGGGTAACAAAAGTGTCATTAACTGGTTCTCACTAATTTTGTTCTAGATGGCTCTTAGAAAGGTATACACGCCGGAGCAGATGGGGAGGGCAATGGAAGCTGTACGCGGAGGAAAATATTTCCTACTGATGATTGAGACTGGATTTATAATTAGGTTGTTTTTGACTGTTTTGAATTTTTAACGGCTTATTAAAGACTTGATTGCACAAAAATGTGTGACGTACCTTCGATCAAGTAGTAGTATAGCTTTTATTTAATATAATGTCTTACTTTTTTCATGTTTTTTATTTATTTCTACAGCCTTTACTACCTTAATATTTGGTTTATAAATTGACAAACCATGTCAATTACTAGGTGTTATTTACCGGGTAAGAGTTAAATACTGGATGTTCATAATTGGGTAGTGTCATTCAATGGGGGTTCATTACTGGATTTTCGGTGTTCATTACTGGAGATTTTGAGTTATTTTGGTTTTGACCTCATTATATCTATCATGTAGCTTTTCTGAAAATCTTATTACAGCCACATCTTTCCCGATAAAAACACCTACAGTTTAAACTAAAACCTGATTTAATATCGTTCTCTAAAAAAAAGTTATTTGAAATCGATTGACACGTATGCCTTAAAGTGTCATTTACTGGTTCCATCACCCTAGGAAGGTACCTAATAATAATTTATACACTGCTTATTTTTATAAGGATAAAAATTAAATACTAAGTTGATTAAATCTAATACTTTTGGTAGTCTTTCTTTTATTAGAGAGTTCACGCAAATAAAATTGAGGGCGGGTCAGCTAGTTATTTTATAAACCTCAACCAGTTATTTTAAATGTCTTTTCATGAAAAAAAATTAATACTTCCAACTTACCACAAATAAATTAAAAAAAAATTAGAAACAATAGCCGCTCCATTCATCAACTTAGAACAAAATAAATATTTTTACATAGGCAAACCCAACAACAATATTTAATGCTGATTTCTCAAGTATATAAGGCTCAATTGGCTCATATCACAATACACAGGTAAAAATTATATTAAAACTTACTGAAAATAAGAAATTCCATCCTTTTTCTGTTGCATGGTCGGTCGATTATTGCATTTTTTATACGAGCACTTGACCATGCTTTCGGTCCGAGAGCTAAAATGACACTAGTTGAAAAGGTATCCCAAAATGCCAAATGGGATACCTTTTGATACTGACGTTTTCAGGGCGCGCATTGTGCATCTAAGGGGGGCTGGCCGGAAATTTTTGATCGATGCTCTAAGTACATGAATTCGACGAAACAAAAAACAACAAAAAAAATCGGAAAATCGGCCATAAATTATGGTCGCTTGCCACACAACGGTTTCATTTGACAGGCCATATTATGGCCTCTTGCCACCTGAGAAGTTATTGTAACATGGGGTCGTAAATGAGTTCTTCAAAAAGAGTCCCAAGACTAGTCATGTGCGGCAGGTTTGACAGGGAGATCATTCCACATCCTGAATGTTTAAGGGAGAAAATTCCCCATGAACCTTACAGTCCTCGAACATAAACACACTAAGGTACGGGGATGAGATCTCTGTCGATTGCAAGCAATGCGAGGGTAGAAGGGGGTCGACATGGTATCATAATACAAGGTATGCTACTCCGAGAAACAACGGTCACGTGGGTTTTCCCAAGCCTACGTCATAACCGCTACGGTGGTTCTCAAACTTTTTAGTTTTGGGAGATTCGAGAACTAGATGTAGGTTTTAGGTTTTCCATTAAATTCTTCAAACTTAGTTTCCATAATTTGAGCAACGCTGATAAGCTCTGCACATGGTCAAATCAATTATTCCCTTGATATGAAATTTATCTAATCGCAGGAAAAAAATTCTGCCACAGATTCTCTTTTCGGGAATTTAAAGAACCTTATTTTACCGCCTTTCACACTTACAGTACAGTCATAGAGTAACCGACCATTTTATTTAAAAGATTTATCCAATCAACAACGTGAGTTCACCGGCGTCAATAAAAGTTCGATAGTCACCGGCAAATGAACGTAACTTCCCATTTTTGTGGCAAGTGGACAGTGACGTAGGCTTGGGAAGATCATACCTTGTATTATTTTACCATGGGGGTCGACACCACCACGTCAAGTTATTGTGTTCTGGAACTGTGGACTAAGAGTGAATGATTTTTTGCAAAAAAAGCATACCATAAGAGCTTTCTTCTAAATATATCTACCTAGTATCTGTTAGGGGTGCCTATTGTAATTTTTTTATTCAACCATATGAACATACATTGGAGAAAGCAACGATTAATCTATTTCGCTAAATAAGTACTAAATTTAAAATTTAAGAAGATAAGTGAGAGCAATTTTGTGATATCTAATTAATGTACAATAGATCAAAACAGTTTGATGATCTGATGACATTAAACTGTCTTGATCTATTGAAAAAAACACTAAGGCGCTTTTCAACCGACTTCAAACAGGAGTGTTGTAACAGTACAGTTTATGCTGGCTTATTTAATAATAATAATAATAAATCTTTATTTCAGACACGAGATCCAGTTTACATAGGTACAAAATGTAATAATTACAAGTGATTAAATAAATATAAAAAAGCAAAAAATACAATATAAAAAATAAAAATTGGTACCTACCTAAGGTACCTACGTCAAAAAAAAATATAAAAATATTCTAGGTGGCAATAACCACCCACCGTTTGTACCTACATATCAGACAAAATCAGACGATCTGCCATACTCCTAATAATTGAGATTTTACACATATCAACTCTGGACATAAACGAGGCAATTCTCTTCCTTTGGATGACATGGAAAGAGTCAACACGGGACCAATTTGCAAAAATGGAAACAATTAATACGAGTACTCTCTGTTATAGCTTAATGCACTAGAAGGATATTCTGAATATTAAATAGGATCTAAGCGTCATGCTAAAAGAACAAAAACCTTCTTAAATCTTTTGTGGCAAAACATATTATGTATTTGAATTTGAGTACTGAAGGAGAACGAAATCCGTTCTAGAACTGGCAGTTGGGTTTTGGAAGGCGTCAGGGAGTTGGTTTTGGGATCTGGAAGTGTCAAGTGGGCTTTTGGGGGTTTTTCTAGGTTTTACCGAAATTGAGGGGAATTTGTGCGTTCTAGCTCTAGATGATGGAGGGCTCCAGAATGGATCGGTTTGTTGCGTTGAGTTCCTTCGGATCAGCGAGGCTTTCGAGGAAGGATTGGAACATTTTATCAACCAGAGGCGTGAGATTTTAAATATTTGTCGATAGATAAGGTTACGCAAGCCCTTTCAAATTATTCCTAACGTTTCCCTGCGTTGTAGACAGATAGTGTTACATTCCAGAGCTGGATAATCCAAATTCTTATTATAGATATCACACACATCAAGTAGCTCCCTTGATCGTGTATTAAACTTGGCAGCGGTCTTGGGAGATTATACATCTTGAGATCGTGGAATTACTCCTTCCCGCCAAGCGGTTCTCGTCTGAAATGTAAACCTATTTAGGGCAGAACTGAGGGTTTATTATATTTATTAATTAAATCTACGGTTGGCCCGGCATATGGTTCCGTTCCATTTACAGAAGCTGCAGCTTTCTAAGACCTCCCCGCGTCGAGTATAGGATGGTATAGGATATGAATAGATTATATTTGGGTCGCTTGAGACCATTCCCCGTAAAACTCTACTCAGTTGGCGATTTTCATTCGCTTTGCACTTAAATGTCTGGTTACTTTGAGTAGGTACGGGATAGGCAGAATTCTTCTACTCTCGACTATCTCCGAGGCACTGAATTGGATCAGAAAGGGGCCCTGATAGCAGGAAACCATGGATTGGACCTGCACGGGCCCAAGCAAAATTCTCTGGTAACCGCACAGTGGACGCATTGGCACCAAAATCTTAAATAGATCCAGTTATTATCGTAATCTATACCTACTCATTCACCAAATTGTCATTACCTCGAATGCCCGGGATTGAATTTTGCTCTAACTACGTAATTTAAACTGTTTCAGAGTGAAAGTTAGGATTAACCGACCATGAAAAAGGCTGACACAGTTATGCTGTAACAGAATTGAAGAATCAATAATTCCAAGTAAGTTGAAGGGCTAAAGCGTTTGTCTACAGATCCTAAAATAATCTGAGATACTATTACACAACGCACGAGTCCTATACCACTAGCTAGACGATCATTGGCCACTTTAAATCACAATTTTATTACAATACAATATTTTATTCAAACGATGATAATCAATATTGGACAGGTATGTTGCCCAATTTTGATGATTCTATCCATTTTGTATACGATGAATGATCGCGAACCCTAAAAGTCTGATAAGTACCCTGTTGCGTAAAAAATAAAAACAGTGTTAATATCCCGTAATTTGAAGTCGGTTTAAAGGCCTACGCAGACCGGGACGGCATGGCAAGGGATTTTAATTTTTACTAATGGACATTCAACCGTACTGTTACAGAAAGACGACATAAATTGCTATGCTTTAAAATGATGCCGTGGCATTGAAAGGGATTTTATCGCACGACACGCCACAGGCTCCCGTGGCGGGATGCCGTGGCATACTGCGGTAGGCAACGGCATGCCACGGACTCCGGCGCTCGTAGTGATATACTGCGGGGTGCGGCACGCCGTGGCATGCCGTGGCAAAGTGCTAGAATGCCGCGGTATCTAAGCGGCCAGTGTGCGCTGACTCACGGCATAATCCCTTGCTATGCCGTCCCGGTCTGCGTAGGCATATAGTAGATACTTGTAAAAAAACGATTGACATTATACATAAGTATAAACACTAATTATAATTTCCAACTAAATAGTGTTCTACAGAAATGTAAGTAGTAAGTAGCGCATAGACATCAAATTTCAGCATGTGTTGGACATCTACGAAATTGTTAAATTTTCGTACCTATGTGTAGTCTTGAGAGAACTGAGAAAAGCCAGAGAGGCCTCTCTGAAGATCACTCGCACATTCGTAGAACTACGGCGAGAAAATAAAATATTAATTTTTTTATCAACCCTAGATCACTAACCATTCGTATTAATGACGAGGCGTACCTAAAAACATAAAAATAAATTAATGATGTATTTAATCTGTAGCAAAAATTACGAATGGTTAGTGATAACGTTACTCGAAATTAAGGTTAGTTTAAACATACTATGATTGAGATTTACTTGGGATTTGACGAGAGGTTATGGATGGAGACAAATAGCGGAGGACCGCAATCAAGTATGCGTGTAAAAAAACGTGAGTAGGAAGAAAAAAATTATTAGAAAAAAATCATAGTCCAGAATAACCCTTTCAGCTTAGTAGGTACACCCTTTCCGTGGCACCCTGTATAATAAAGATTTACTTGAGCAGAAACTCTACGCTTGAGTAGAGTTTCAGTAATGACTGCATAGGTATTCATTATACGGGCCTAAGTGTTTCAAAACGAAGGGGTGGAGGTGGTCGAATACCTACGCGATATCTTTATTTTTGCCGTATCCTAACCCGTTTAAACATGGACCACGCCAAATAAAGGGTAAACTAAATTTTTTTTTTCTTTATTGACATATTATTAGTTTTACGGACAGTTATGAGTCTAGAACTAGTTAAAAACTGTATCTCAGGAGCCAGTGGCTTCTCCATCTTATAATAATCAGATAATATGTCTCACCAAAATAAATAGTAACTAACCTTAATTTTACTGAGCAAACAATAATGGTAGTACATAACAAGATTACTATCTAACCTGCCAGCGTTGTCTGTTTTCCTGCAAATAGGACTTCATGTTCTTGCGCATCTTGGTCATACGCTTACAACCAGCTGTTTCCGACGGGCCTTCCCGCAACCATCTATGATTGAGAGCTTGGGTCGCTGTCATCCTGTCTTCTGGTCTACGCACTAGGAGTTGGTCAACGAACTGCAAAGCGAGTGGCGATACCTAAAATATACAAAGAATTCAATGTTTAAATATCAATACGTAACAAACCACATAGTACCCCCAAGATCTCAAGAGGCGCATCAAATATGCAGGTCTCAACAGAGCCTACCATTTGCTCCCCTTGGAGTCGAGACCCTAGGTCCGTGGGGTACCGAGACTTTTCGGGTTTTTAAAAAATTATCTGAGCGTCTGGTCGAAGTGACGCGTGACCCGAGAGCTGGTGAGTATCTGGCGTAGCGCATCGGCATTGCCATACAGCGTGGGGAATGCAGCCAGCGTCTTGGGGACGCTTCCGACTGGTATTGATATGGATCAGTTGAGCTACCTGTAGACTGTTTGCAACAATCTGCAGTTAGTTCAATTATTTCAATTGTAAATACTAGTTTTTTTTTGTGAATAAAGTCTATTGCCTCTTTAAAAAGAAACGTAAAACAAACCACTACATAAATAACTAAAACTCACTCGCTTTTTTTGTAGTAGGTAGTTTTATATTAAATTTTTAAGCAATATTTAAGCAATATATAAGGAAGAAGGATCTCAAATCTCAAATTTATATATAATTTTTTACATGTGACTAGTCTGATAAGAATGGCCGCCGTGGCCGAAATTCGGCTAGGAGGACATCACGGGCTGAGTTAGAGGGGTATATTCATACGCGCCGCTACGGCTAACAAAACAAAGTACAATAGCAAAAAGAAGTATATTGATATAAGTTGTTCTGTCTCACGAAGTCCGTTGGGCTATGTATGACATAGTGTATGCATGTACACATTGCTTTAGTGTGTGTAAGCTCAGAAGCAATCAGTCTCGCCCGAGACGCGGTCCAGGGGGTCTATTCGCTTTCGACGAAATCGACAGTTGCGTGCTTCGTTTTGTCAAATTGCTATTCTAATTCATCAAAACTCGAAGCTACGGCACGAAGCTTGAAATGGCGGCTTTTGCGGCGGCCACCTCTATTCTAATGGGCAAAATGAACGAACGAAACATTAAATTTGACAGCATTTTTTCAAGAACCACTGTCAATTTGCACGGTAGCTACAGAGCTACCTTTTTATTTTCGTAATGTGTTTTTTCACCATATTTTGTCCATTTATCTCTAAAATTTCGGTAGATTTATGATTGTTAAAATATTTTATACACGTAGCCTCCTTAATTATTGAAATTTACTCATGATATTTGAAGATCACTCTCCGTTCCATATTTTTCAGAAAAGCGGCTCTACCGCCATCTCTTAGCAAAGCCTACAACTAACAACTTCCCCCAGCTGACGACGAAGTTCTTAATTTTACCAAAACTTGGCGCTAAAACCGCTCTTTTTAGGGTTTCGTACCTCGAATGGAAAAAGGAACGCTTATCATTATTAATTCTTTATTTCAGACACAAGATCCATTTTTGAGGTGATAAAAAAGGAAAGTTAAATAAAAATCATAAGAGATTAAAATATAAAATTCAAAGTACTAGGTACGGTAGGCAAATACTTAGTACGTCAGGTGGCAATATTCACCTTCCGTCTGTATGTAAGGGTCCGATAACATCAGACGGTCAGACAGGCTTACAATAGTGTCGTTTTTACACATGTCAACCTCAGGACGTTAATGACGCAATTCTCTTTCTTTGGATGGCATTGAAAGAGTCTACACTGGATATTATAGAATCACCCTGTTTTCAGTCTGTCTACCTGACTGTAGGTATACCTTTTACCTGAGAAACTTTTTTTCAGGAACGCCTGGAGGTATCAAGTTGAAATTAACATCGAACACTGTCTGTAACACCTTGGAGCTGTGAAAAAACATCCTTCTTAGTCAACGCAATCAAAAGTGACCGCCGTTTACGTTTAAACTTAGCAAAGAGCTAGCGCAAATAAAGCGGAAAATCCAAAAACCATAAATTATTTAAAGTTACATAGGTAATTACAAAAAATATTTTTTGATGTTCGCAACAAAACCTACACGTAAGCCTTTATAGTACTTCCCGTTGACCTAGAATCATGAAATTTCGCAAGAAGCAAGGTCTTACAGCAACAAGGAAATGTATTTTTATCTTTAAGTAAAGAGAAAAAACCGAAAACCGTTCATTTTTAGCAACATCACCAAAAAAAACGTGTGTGTCTGTGTAAATTTTTCGGCTCACAAGTATTATGTTTCCAGTATAAACGTAAGCGGGTTAACTTTGAACCTAGTTTGTGTTGAAAGAACACCAACGTTACATCCCTTAACAAGGGACTTCATTAGGGTAAATATAAGTTTGTTCGGAACCCTCGCACAAGTCCTACTCGTACTTGACTTGTTTTTATTTAATCTGTCCAAGGTTTCTATGCTCTCTGGTGGTTTCATTCACATGATCGTTCACGAAGGTAGTTGGGTGTGCCCGGATCTCGCCCGAATGAAAAATGCCCACCCGACAGAGAAACAGAATAGCTATCACTTGCGTGCGTCGGCCGCATGTCATTGGGTTCGACAGTGTCGGTTGCGCAGGATTGTAATAGGGCCCCAGGTCACTAGTGCTCATTGTATTCACGTCAGATTTTGGTAGCGACGGTACTCAGCATGACAACTAAGCGCAAAGATGTTCGTAGTGTAGTGAGGTAAGTTAGCGGACGTCGTGAGATAGAACAACTATACCTACCTCCTCGAAGGCCTCGTCATCGTAGTTGTAAGTCGCGGTGCATATGTTGGTCGAACGATGGTACCAGTTGATCCCAGTGAACGGCATAAGGCCAGACAATCTGGAACAGAGAGTGGCATGGTTACGCATGATTTATGAGATTAACCCCCTTAATAATAGTCTTGTTATTTCTCACTCTTATGTATAGTTATAGTGAGAAAAATTAGAATGGGTCTTTTTCACACATCAGGTATCTGAACACTAAACCTGTAAGTACATTTATTTAGAAATGTTGTTGTGATAGGTACTTAAGACGAAATAAACATTTTTATCTTTTTTTTTTATATAACAACGCTTGTCCTATGTAAGCGACGATGGGACACGCCATGTAGCGACGCGACGTGAGGCTATGCGACTTAATACGACCAATGCGTCACGCCACGTGTGTCTTTACTGTGCCCGTACTTTCACGAATTAGGATCGGAAGCAGTGCAAAAATATCCGAGTTTTTATTAGTAGATAAGTTGCAAAAATTATCAGTAAGTAAATAAATTCAAACATATTTTGAAAACCTTATTGTGCAAAAGAGGCAAGGCTTACTATAAAATATCAGATTATGTAGAGGATAAAAAACTTGGAACGGGATTTGCTCCAACTCTAAAAATAGCAACTAACAGGCGAAAGGTTTCTTCATCGCCCGTATTTTTACTGATTCGGATAAGATGCAGAACGTAACACAGCTCTAAAGAAAAAGTGGCAAGGGATAGACGGTAGTGAAGTTAGCTGCAGTAACCTTTCCTTTACAAGCCGAAATAGTTGAAATAAAAACAGATGTTTTTGTGCGATTCAGGGCTAACGTCACTTCTGTCCCTGCTAGGCCTACCGGGGCATGTATGAATCGACCAATCGGGACAAAAGGGACCAGGATGTAGAGAGCCGATGAGATTGGTCGTATTCTACATGACCGCTCTACCGCGCGTCATGTCGTCAGTGGGAAACGCTCGCAAGCTACTGACTTTATAATACCTTCCTAGTTATTCTGTGCCTAAATTCTATTCCTACGCCTGTTATGAAATCAGTCATCATCATCATCAATTCAGCCGATGGACGACTACTCCTGGACATAGGTCTTACGTAACGATCGCCACTAATATGAAAAACTCATCTGGGGCTGTCTGGGGTGACATATTTTGCCAGGCCGACGATGCGCCTATCATACCATCGAGATTTCTTACTCATGTGGCTCAGCGCCTCTCACTAGATCTTGGCCTCCGACGGAATTCCTACGATGTATGCAATTACAATTTCCGAGAAGTGTCTTACTGACCTGGGGGAGGCCTTTACCGGGGTAGAGGCGCGCAAGATTCCTCAAGACCCATAATCATCATCATCTCAGCAGTGGCTGTCTACAATTCAAACACTGAAATTTAGCACCAACTTGCGGGTCTGTCCCCGACTTTGGTGTGTAGACTCCAAGAGCATAAAATCTATTCAACTTACAACACGTAGGTAACCACCCCCAGGCTCCACATGTCTGTAGAGGTCGAGATCTCCTCGTGGTCGATGATTTCGGGTGCCATATATTCTCTTGTACCACAAACGGTACGAAGAATGCCTTCAGATAGCTTGCGTGCGAGCCCGAAGTCGATGATTTTTACCTGGAATATATAAAATTAAGATTTCAGTAAATGCTTACACATGACTAAAGCTATTAGGTACCACATTATTGTGGTGTGGTGTGTTGTGGCGCGTCAGTAGCTTAACGGTTTCATATATTTAACATGGTTAGAAACACAATTTAACAGTGTTTTGTGGTGTATTGCAGTAATTATGAGTCTACAAAACCAGCTAACCAGCATAGGGAAAAATAATCACAGAGCCCAAAGATTTCATGGGTAGCTCGATAGAATTGAGTTGTTGTCGTCGAGACATCCCATCTCTGTGCTTAGTATAGTGCCAAATATTTAATACTAGCTGCATTCTTACTACCCGTTGTCCCATTACCCGTTTTCCCGTAGGAATGAAGCATTTTCCCGCAGTGAAAAGTAAGGCTACTTTATCGTTCATCAGGAATAATGTGGGCTTCTAATGGTAAAAGAAATTTTCAAATAGGTCCAGTAGTTTCGGAGCCTATTCAATACAAACAAACAAACAATCAAATCTTTCCTCTTTATAATATTAGTATACCTATAGCCGCGTGGTTATGGAACTCCTAGATCACACTAATATTATAAATGCTAAAGTTTGGATGGATGGATGGATGGATGGATGGATGTTTGTTACCCTCGGATCGGGCTGAAATTTTGCATACAAGTAATTCTAATCCTGGAATCAAATATAGGCTATATAGGCTTTTTATCCCATAAATCAGTTCCCATGGGATAGATATCACCTTTAAACGTTTCCATAGAAACAACGCACGCGAAGCCGCGGGCATGAACTAGAATCCCATAAAAAAATGGAACGTCTCGTCATCGAGACGACACAATGGACTCATCGAACTCAGGGCGCTGGTTCTGAAAAGAAGCAAAGCTAAGCTACTTCAAGAAAAGCTTGTTTCGATGTTAATCTACGTAACCACTGGTTTGTTTACTTACAAAGCATTTGTAGATTACGAGAGACTAGTGACAGGAATTCCGTAGTGGTCTAAATTTCCAGATTCTACCCCTTACTAAGAAAATCGAATATCCCTGGAAATTCTGGTCCGATTATAAACATTCTTTCACTAATAGAAAACTAGGTTATCTATCCCTGAGAGACATCTATTAGCAAATGACGTCCTCTATTTGCGAATTCGCTATGGCGGGTTGAGTTCCAAACAGAGTAGGCTATATTTCATCCAAATACCGAGCGAGTGAAACTGTGAGTAGAAGTTAGTCTCGCATACACTTTTACAGTGAAAACTAATTTGTTGGTAAGAAACCTTGGCTAAATTTTATACAACAAAATATTAAACTTTTACATACATTTGTAGAGTTAGGGTTGATGCAGATGATGTTCTCTGGCTTGATGTCCAGATGCACGATCCCCATACCACTGAGGTACTCCAGACCCTCGCAGATCTGTCGGACGTATTGGACCACATCCACTTCTCTCATATGTTCCTCTGCAACTATTCGGTCGAAAAGCTCGCCACCCCAACAGCTAGAAAAATAATAATTTGGATAACCATATATTTTTTTATATATTACCTACTATGGACCGTAGAATTAGTTAATAGGATATGTAGTATTTCTATCGTAGCCTGAAATAAATGCACTATTATTATTATTTGATCAAGGGACATTACGGATCACCAGGTATTGGAGCCGCCGATGAATTGGCACGGAAAGGTACCTAAGGACTCGGCAGAAAACTCATCGCTGTTCCTTCCCTTATCACTATCCAAACATGGATAGTTCAAAACCATAAAGGTCCAATACTTTTCGTCACTTTCGTGTAGGAGGTCTCTCTCTCTCGATTCTATTTACAGAACACGGAACCGCTCGAGCAGTTGCATAGTTCAGCACTCCCAGCTTGAAGCAGTCAGGATCGACTTGTATTTATGCCCGTGTATTTAAGTCCTTAGGAATGGTCCCTTGATTACTACGCGTACGGCCCCTTACAGCTGATGCAGACTTTGAAGGAACAAAAGACCACTCTAGACGTTTTTCATGAGATTAGGTTTGTATCCGGGACCGCATAGCGCATAACGCAGCATACTGCGTACCTATGATTAATAAACCAAGGCTTTAGATGTATTCATGAGTGGGTATACTATTTTCGCCGCTCCGTGGTTCATTTTCTTTAGCTTTTTATTCCTGGTCAAAATACAGCCACTGGGGGTTTATTCATTGGCCGGCCCGGCCGATAACGACATCGACAATGCACCGACAGCTACATTCTTCATTTGACCAACACGACAAGATGTTTTTGTAATTCCACAGAGACCTCGCACGCACGCTTACATAGAAGCTTGCGTAGGTACACAACACATACGTACGATGCCAGCCCGACACAAATGGAAGACTTGCTGCGACAATATGTCGGCGCCGTCGGCGTTTCGGTGTCGGGCCGGGCCAATAAGACAGTACTATACAATTTCATAGAATTATGGGTCCACCCATGTCGGTGTCGGTATCTGTGCCGAGCCGGGCCGTCCTATGAACAAACGCCCAATGAGCGGCAAAAGTAGTATGAGTGAAACACTAACAAAACCATTTGAATAGTTCAGCAGTTCTTGTTCCGTCAGTTAGTAGTAAGTACCTAGTAAGAATAATATCAACTTTGGTCTTTAACATGATAGAGCATGGTTTAGGTTAGCTATGCCCTATACCTATATACCCCATGCCCATACCCATACATATACCCCAAACCTATACCTCATGCCTATACCAAATGCCTATACCCCAAATATATATCTCATGCCTATACCCCATACTTATACCCCATACTTATACCCCATACCTATACCCTATACTTACCTATACTCATTCTGTCGTATAGGGAAGTCATCTAGGTTCGCAAGTGCCGACCTTTCCTCGGTGCCGACAAATTATCATCCTCCATGATGTTATGGAATAGATAGACTAACAATGATGTTGTTCTTACTACTAACGAGTATAGTATTAAATTATCTGGTCCACTATTATTGACGGAACAAGAACTGCTAGTCAAATCAACGTTTTTGTCCCTTTTTTTCTCGTCGAGGAAATTTATTAACGTATAAACTGGTCTGGAACTGGAACCAGAATAATGTGGGACTCGACGTCCTGAGAAGGACGTAATACCCACTAAAACCTATCCGGTGTCCTCCTCTCGCCATTTTCGCCGAACCATGGGAACATTTAAAACATCCGCGGCCCGACTGGCGTCCCCTCTTCCTCCTTTACAAGGCAAGCGAGCCCACCGATCCACAAACTCGCCGACCCCATTCTTCCGTCACTCTTCCTCCCCCTCCTCCCGATTAGGACATAGATAGGACAGACACAGTTGGAACCGCGAACGTTTTTTACTAGGAACTTATATAAAAACACAAGAAAAAGTACTTACTATTCCATCACAAAGATATGGGAGACTTCCGTCTCGTAAAATCCAATAAGCTTAATTATTTTAGGGTGCGACAAGCTTCTCAGTATGTTGAACTCTCTTAAGATATTTTCACGCTTTATTCCGGTCTTGATAGTTTTAGCTGCGTATTCTTTTAGGGTGATTTTATTTGTGACCAACGAGACGCAGCCGAACGCGCCAACTCCTATGTTGTAATCGGTCGTATCGTATGTATTATGATAATCCGGTTCGTACTGTATCTCTTGACAAGCCGGAGCACTGACGATCGCTTCCGGCAGCGGTACTGAAAAGCGGAAAGTGTGTTTGTGAATTTTTTATATTACCTAATTTCTTGTTATCTGCCCTGGTTATCTGCCAGTTGGCCAAGAGTTTTGGATGATTCTTGTTGCCAGTCATGTTTTGGAATATGCAAATTGGCATAATCAGATTAACCAGGTCTATATTGTGTTCCTATTGGGTCTTGACCGGTAGCGGCGTATTCCCTATACAACACAAGCAATGGAATAAAGAATATAGGAAACGTACTTCCAATATTGATTGTAATTTTCTAGTGGGTGGTAATTCTTTTTTTAGAGGAATTCACGTTCAACAGTGGACGTGCGTGTTACTGGGGGAAGTGATACATCCAACAGTCCGTGGCAGCCGTGGCGTAAGAATCGACCCGTCCTTGAAAGCCCGTGGATGACGTTAGAGCCAACTACGGGAACCTACTAGAGGAACGTTCAGCACGTATGTATACCTATGTATGCAGATGAGGAGGAGTTGAGATAGAACAACCCTCTAAGACCAGCATAATACAGTACTTACTGAGAATGGAGATTTTATTATTTTTATCTGTGAGTTGCTTTTTTTGAAGCGGTTCTTCTTACGTTCCTTCTCAATGATAATATTATTTCCACCCTTTACTTAACTACTATTGCAGTAGCGTTCGCGGCATAAGAATCGACCTCCCCAATATTCTATTCATAGCCCGTGGATGTCGTAAAAACCGTGGAAACCTGCCAGCGGAAGGGCAGTAGCTTGATTCTGTATATTTCTAGCGTCTCCACTCCAATCACAATCCCCTTGGTTTATGGGCGGTATATTCAGCAGTGGATCTATATACGCTCACGAGTACTTACCTATGTTAATCGCCGAGTGTTCCTCTAAAGGCTGCGGCATATCTTCTATAATTCGGAATACCATAATACGGTCTAATGCGACATTCTTGATAAAAAAGCAAGGTCGGTGAGTGTTCCCTGTCATGGCGTAGGTCCCATCCTGTTGTTCCATCTCTATGCAGTAACAGAAAGCAGTGCTGGCTTTGGTGTCTCGCCTGAAAATAAAAAATTGGTTGTCTGTAAAGTCGGTTTACTGACGATAGTTGAACGTGACAACGTCTTAAGAAAATACTGATGGAATGGTAGCATTTGATACTCGATCAAAACATGTAAATGTACTATAGTATAGCAGCTGTCCACGCAGACGCATCGCTCACTCAAGTAGGAGAGAGACTGATGTCGAGCGCTCTCGCTTGCACTTCAAGCCTTACATGGAACGCCTCAGAGCGAGGTAACGCCGCATGACGTCATGTTTTTTCGTGCGTGCAGCTGGCTCTATCGAATTATAAGACGTTGTCACGTAAAAAATAAAGCTGAGAGAACCATGCATAAATTATCATGATTATTTATGTTTACAGGGGTGATGGTAGTTCACTGACACTGCGTGAACTGCTGGTTCTGCCCGTCATCAGGAACGTTTTCTTGAAAACGCCAGGTCTTAATACAGGGCTTGATTACGAATTACCCTGTATAGTTCTTTTCACGGACTTTTCACACATCATCATCAAAAATGTCATCGATTTTCGGTACGTGTCCAATAGTATTGGACACGTATTTTTTCTTTTGTCTATCAGAAGATATTATCTTCTGATAATCTGACGGACTAATTAGAGTTTTTTAGGACACTAGCCATAATTTAGTAGAATTTTTTATGCTACTAATTGGTCACTGTAGACGTGGACAATTAAATCTTATCAGAATTCTAAGAGAATGAACTTCCGTATTTTCTAATTAGCCAACGCACGTGACAGCTTCCTGACATTTTTTTAGGAATTTTCCTAAATAAATTTTTTAGATACTTCTTCTAACTCATTAATCTTTTAAAAATACACTCGAGAGCAATGAATCCGGGTCACTCAAAGAAACGTAAATTGGAGTATTGAAGATTGGTCGAAAGTTATGTTCTCCGACGAATCAAAATTTATGCTCTACAAGCACGATGGAAGACACAGAGTGTATAGAAGACCAGGGGAAAGATTCAAGCAAGCATGCATCGAAGAAAAAGTAGCCTACGGTGGTGGGTCTGTACTTGTGTGGGCCGGAATTTCCTCCAGAGCTGGTGATCATAGAAAACGGCTCTTTAACTAGCGTAAGATATGTGGAAGAAATCCTCAACGAACACGTTGGTCCATTTATGGTCAATTTGGGTGAGGATGCTATATTTATGCATGACAATGCCCGACCTCATACAGGTAGGATTGTGAATGACTACCTTCAAGAGATGAACATTACTTGTATGGAGTGGCCAGCGCGCAGCCCGGATATCAACCCGATCGAGCATGCTTGGGACGAGCTAGGGAGATGCGTAAAACAACGAAACCCTCCCCCAATCACGCTTCCTGAGCTCAAAATTGCTCTCACAGAGGAATGGGAGAATATTGCCCAAAATCGTATAAGGAACTTGGTGTACAGCATGCCAAACCGCGTAAACGCAGTAATGGAAGCACTAGGAGGTAATACGAAGTATTGAAATTCAAGAAAATCGTCATAAAGTTCAAAAATTTCATGTTTCCTATTTTTGTTTTAAGGAGAGATCAGCAGTTTTTTTTCTTTATGTAATATTGTGTAAATAAAATGTATGGTGACTCATATTTTTTTAACTTTCATTTAAGGAGTATTAAATTGTCTATTAAATACAATTTATTGCATTAACCTAGCATTCTTACTTTCCGAGATTTTTTGGATTCTTTGAGTGACCCGGATTCATTGCTCTCGAGTGTATTCCTTAAACTTCTGTCTTCTGTTCTGTGTGCTCTGGTACTGGTACCTAGCTCTACAATACCCGCTGTCTTGAACGTACTATGGCCAAGACAGTATTCTTAAAACGACAGAATTTTTTTAAAGATTGATTAAACAGTAAATTATGAACATACAGCCAGTTAAAGTTCCGCGTGACGTCACACCTTGTTACACTTTTTAACAAGGTTTGACATCACTAGCTCGACTTAACTTTGACGCACTTTATTTTTGTAATTATTTGTTTGCAACAGTCGGCAGTTAGCTCAATTGTTTCAATTGTAAATACTAGTATAATTTTCTTTGTAAATAAATGTCATAATTATTTGTTAGATTAACAAAAGAAGATAGAGAAGTCCAATATCTTCTGATAATCTAACTGACGGACTAAACAGGTTTTTTTTACCCAGGACACTACCCTATTATTTTATCCTTTTCTACTAATATTATAAAGCTGAAAGTCTGTGATATTATGTGAATATTATTTTATAACCTAAGATCTCCAGAACTGCTTAATAGATGAAGATAAAATCTGGCGCACTAGTATAATAGGCTACTTACTATACCGAAAACACGCGTGCGAAGACGCGGGCAGAAGCTTGTGGAATATTAGGTACTTACCATGTCACTAAAGTTGATGCTTCTTGATCATCGACGTTCTCGCAGATGCCTATGCTAGTCACTCTGCGGTCGGGGCATTCGGTCGTATTCAAATAGTATAACCCATCAGTAGTTAACCTGGAAAACACAAAGTAGATTTTCAATATAAATCCGTCGCGTCAGTAGCATTGTATGAAGGCAGCAGCTCAAATGACCGAAATGGACAAATGATCTATGGTATTAGATAGTTTAATTTTAGGACAATTTGACAATCTCTTTAAGACAATCTCTTTTTTTCTCTCATGGGTCCGGCGGAGGATGAATTTCCCATACAAACGTAGTACCTAAATGATTTGTAATTTGAGCATATTTTCACCATGGTCTGCTATTATTTGTATTAAAATAGTATTTATCTAGGTTCCTGACACAATTTTTTTTCAAAATACCATTCTGAAATGAAATTAAACCGAATCGCATTTTTACATGAAAGAATGAATGTTTCGCCTTTCCTAGTATTTTTCTAGATAAGTATTTTGAAAAAAGCTTGTGGCAGGAACCTAAATAAATACTATTCTAATACAAATAATAGCAAACCTTGGTGAAAATATTCTTAAATTACAAATCATTTTGGTACTACGTTTGTATGGGAAATTCATCCTCCGCCGGACCCTTAAGGTTCGTAGATTCGTAGACATTTGTGTTTGTGTTTCGTAGACATTCTTGGGTGATAAAAACTAATAACGTCTTTAGTATAAAAGCTAGTCGACTGATAGTTATCGTGTGCTTCTAAAAACTGTTAGCTTCATTTAGGACGATCACTACTGTAGCTATAATACTTTAAAATGAAATTTTATTTGTGTTTAAACATCGCGCATTAAAATCACCTTAAATATATTTTAATGAACAAAAACCTTATTGTTTTCTAGACTATAAGCACTTACTTGCAAATGACGATTTCTAACGTAAAGTTTTCGTCAAGGGCAGCAGCTTCGTCCTGAAAAATTGAAAAAGAATCTATGACCATTTGATAAACAGAAACGCGTTATCAGTTCTCGATAAAGATCGATAGGCATCGATTAGTGCTTGTAGATCCATAACGAAATCCGTAATCGCGCTCCTGGATAGATAAAGACACCACATATAGATTATAATAATACCTATATACACATGCAAAGTAAAAAAATATAATGAGTACTACGATGTTCATTATTGTTAAAGCGTCTACGATGATTTTTGAGCAATAATGTTTTTAAGTGACTTCGAAAAAAGGAAGATGTTCTATGATCGGCTATTTGTGTTTTTTTTTAGTATGTCCGTCGATTTGGATGATTCTTTTGCAATTGTAATTTTAATTTAATAAATTTGAATAGAGGACGATTTCGAGGTGGTCACATAATTTTTTTTTCAACACACTTGCTCATAAAGTGGCTCTATGGTCACCGCAATTAGGCACAGAATGACACCCATAATCAAACTGTGACTTTTTCATTGATATAACTCACTAGTGAGTAATAGATTTAAGGTCACCCGGGGTGAAGTCGTCTACGGGGCTAAGGCGTCTATTTTAATTATCATAGAAAAGGCGTATTTTAGAACTACTCACGCCATCTAGTTCAATACTTTGGCACTTAAACTACCAATAGTCATCAGTAGATTTCCCGACAGAGCCTTATTTCTTAAATAATCCGCCATCTTAAAATTCTCATTCGTTTGGATTCTTTTGGTGTGACACCACGTGGTTTTGCATCCAGTGAAATCTCGGTGTATTCATGAATATCGATGTTCTTTAACCGTAAGTACTTTTATTGTTGTATTGCTTTACGTGTTGCTTTAGTTATTTTATGTAATAAGCTTAAAATTTGCAGTCAATATGCCATTTAAAATTTGCCGGTTACGTATTTGTTTTGGGGCTATTGCGTGCATCCTGTTGGGGTGATACCGTCTATTGTAACGCATTAGCCCCATTTTCAGGGGTCCTAAGCCTTTTAATTTTAATAGTGGTAAAAACATACTCGTATATGTATAGTTGACGACCAATGTGGCGCTGCAAGCGAAGGTCCTACGCAGTAAGAAGCTACTCTAATTCTCGCCTGAGACAAATGTTTGCAAGGAATGGATGAATTTATTATGCTTGGATTTTATATGACAGTATTACGTTTGCGTTAATTCTGAGATTTTATTTTAGGATATCCAATATGGTGCGACACTACAAAAGAAAACGATCGATCTTGAATTTTTGTACTGATTTTAAGACTTTTTTATTCGTAATATAAATTATACGTCATTTCTAAGTTGTTGTTTTGATTCCAATCTTAATTATTATCTACCCGAACCTACGCGAAAAAAAATGTTAGGTACCCCTGAAATCTAGGATGGGGCGAATGCGTCTACAAGAAATAAGGAACATTAGACGCTATAGCCCCGAATATTTTTGTTCAACTCATTACCCTAAACTAAGCACAGAATTTGGCGTACGAGGTAATAGTAAACTTTATCACTAGTATTTTTATAAATTATTTTGATCAAAATTGTTATAAGCTCTTCCTATTACATAATACTAGTGAAAGACGCTTTCGCCCCACCTGGGGTTAAAGCGTATAAAAATCCCAGATTTTATAGAAACGTCATTTACACATAGAAGATATTCAAAATTCCATTATATGGTGTTGAAATATGAAAATACATAAAATTTCCTAACTTGCATCGTATGTTACAGCTCATAAGGACACATAATATGTTTGTTATAGTCAGATGAATATGCCGTTCAAAGTATTGTGACGCCTTAACCCCGGTTGACCTTATTTAAAATTTTATTGGTTGAGTTGCTTTGTTCTTAGAAAAGAATACTTGTAGAATGGAATTATGTCACAAATTTGAGCTTAGACTTTTATAAATACGATATAACATAGATAATCAATGTTTGTTTTATTGTCCATGTTAAAGTTGAGTCAAGCATCCTATATTTTATTGTTAATAAGTAAGTTTTAACAACCAAATTTTGAAGTATTGATTTTAAAAAATATATTCTCTTTTATTTTATCAAAAGCATCACAGTACTTTTATATATATAAAATATATAAGCGACTGTACCGAATTGGTACCTGGTTTGAAACAAAATAGAAATTGGATGAGTTGACGCACGAAATTAATAATAATTATTCAAGGAGTCGACTCATCCGAAATGGATGAAATTTGCGTGGATAAGATGACCTACCTGGTTTATCTCTAACTACGTATGTTTTTCGTGTAGGTAACTATTTACTTCTTGATGTTTGCGTCAATTACTGTCGCCTTTGTGCAGAGAGCGTGGGTTACACAAAATAACTAGGTATCCAATAATAAAACCCAGAAATAAAAATAATTGTATCGGGGGATTACTAAATAATATCCCGCATAAATGTCCGTAAAAATAAAATACCGTTTAAGTAATTTATTCAGAAATTTAAAGTCAGTTTTTAGATTTTGTTAAGAATATACATCAAATTATTGTGGATCGAATTGCCCTTTACGCCACGTGCATGAGAAGCTATCGGCAGCTAGAACATAACCGTAAACGGACGAATGTGCTGATGCCAAAAAAAACATATTGTAGAAGCATAATTTGATCAGCAAATGAAAACGGATATAATCTCAAATCTACGAGTACGATGCCACAGAACAATAATAGCGTACCTAGCCTTGACAATTTATGAATAAAAGGGGCATATGATGAATTAAAATTGGTTGTCTGTAAAGTCGGTTTACTGACGATAGTTGAACGTGACAACGTCTTAAGAAAATACTGATGGAATGGTAGCATTTGATACTCGATCAAAACATGTAAATGTACTATAGTATAGCAGCTGTCCACGCAGACGCATCGTTCACTCAAGTAGGAGAGAGACGGATGTCGAGCGCTCTCGCTTGCACTTCAAGCCTTACATGGAACGCCTCAGAGCGAGGTAACGCCTCAGAGCGAGGTAACGCCGCATGACGTCATGTTTTTTGTGCGTGCAGCCGGCTCTATCGAATTATAAGACGTTGTCACGTCAAAATGTGTAGTTACAATTAGGTGCTTCTTGAAAGAATATTAACTCTTGCAACTATGGTGCTTCACTTTGAAGGTACCTGCAGTGATAACGCGGCCGTCACGGATCTTGTCAGTCTACAGTCTAGATTCAAGCCCATGCAGAATTCTAGAATTCTTGCTGTCCATGAGGGCTCTGAAGGTGGCTGTGGTATATAAAAGATGATAATACATAAATAAGAAGAAGTACCTACGAATACCCATCTTTCTCAGTAGTTTAATTATAAAATTAAAAACCTTTTCTCCGTCACTGATTACCCGATTTTGACTTATTTTACCGAAATAGACTAAATTAATTCATATAATAAATAACTTAGTATGTCTGAGCTCGGTCCCATTGTTATCAGTGCTCAAATAAATACTAAGTAGGTACTATTTCTTTACGGTAGACGGCAAAAAAAAATGCCGCCTGATTTTTCACTTTAACTAATTAAGGATACAAGGTTATTGGTAAGTCACTGACATTACGTGAACTGCAACCTATGCCCATTATCACGAACACGTTCGTGAATACGCTAGGTCTTAAACTTTTAATAACCTCTGCTAAAAATTAAAGATTCCTTTGTCCGGAACCAACCCAATTAATTACTAAAGACCGATCTCCCACCTTCACACCCACTGAGAATTGAGGGCAGTGCCGGTTTAGTTTCAAAAAAAGCCGATCTAAAGAACGATTATGGAATGGAGGAGTACCTACCATCAATACCTATCTTAAAAATTAAGACCTGGCGTCTACACAAATGTGTTCGTGATAATGTGCAGAACCTGCAGTTCACGCCGTGTCAGTAAATTACCAATAACCCTGTACGTATATATTATTTATTTACCCGAGTCTATATCTGGTACACAGAAAAATACGTGAGGCTTGAGAAAAAGAGTCGGTAGTTGCTCCTCTCACTCTCTCTCCATACTAGTTGTGCGGAACAGGGTCCGGACCTAAAATTAGCTAGCTTATAAATGTAGCTTACCGTATCTTCTGTAAATTGAAGGCGTGGATCCAAGTTCGCCTTTAACTCTGTGCCACGACGAACAATCGGTGACAGGACCATTTTGCTTATTAAATTGGGACTGGGGCTGGTGAATATAACGCACGGAGGCACACAAGTTAAATGCGCGTATGCGCAACTAACTTTGACCGATGCACGGTTTGTGTGTGCCCTGCGGAGTTCACATTTCACCTCCCCCGCCATGCTCGGGTCGAATTTTTTTATGAACAGGATGAATTGGTCACGACCACAAATCACCTGTGGAACAAAGGATATACCAATCATTAGGAAACAGCTAGTTCTCAAGATGCATAATTGTCGTGATAGATAGATATAGATAGATATATCACTTATTGATAAAAAAACATTACATAGGTTGGTTTAAATGCCTTAATGCATGAGATACTTACGTTGAATAAAGTATTTGTTCGTACGACTTTATACGGGCCAATGTGCCAGACCACATAGCTATAAGGCAAGTTTTCCAAATCAAACCGGCAGTCGAATGCCACTTGTGCTCCGCAACAAGCCACTGCCGATTTTAAATTTTGCACCAGAATAACTTCCCTTCGATAAGATGGCGGTGGCTCTAAAACACATAGAATATTATAAGTTATGACAGAAACACGTGTAAGGTGCACCATGTAAGCAATAAGACACTCACCGGTAACTTTAACGCGTACAGATGCTTGGACGACTTGTGGATTTGCGCCACTGGCCATAATGAGTGTGTATAGTCCTGTAGATGTTTGTTTTGGAGACGGAATTAATAGTCCAATATAATTATTGCCGAAATCTAGCGGCAGGACTTCGTTGGTCACTATTACAACATTATTTTTCATCCACCGCATTTTTGTATATTCGTCTATCTGAACTTTGGCGCTTATTTGTATTGGTTCTCCTACGTACCCTTCGATGTCTTCGGGGAGATCTTCCTCGATGTAGGGGAGGAGCGGCCTTTTTTCATTGGCTTTTCCGACTATAACATCGGCAAAGCTGGAAAAATACCCTTTATCCGTGATGGCCAAAACGTAATATATTCCAGTGTCACAAGCTTTCGCATCTGTTATAGTCAGGCAGGCTCTGGTACCGTGATTTTTAATTTCTGCTCTGTTATCATTATATAGCTTTTCATTATTTTTGAACCAAAAATACTCCTCCGTGCCAAATACAAACGTAGCCGCCATTACCAGAGTTTGGCCAATAGTAACTCTTGTGTTCCTCAAGTGTTTTTGTACGCCCATTTTCAAATAATACTGATTATGGTGAAAAACACCATACATATTATTTTTAGGATGTACAAATAGGCGATGAGGAACACTTATATATCGCTCGCGGTGCCTGCATTCGAGGATATATAGCCCATGGTCAGAGACTTTGGCATTCTTAAAATAAAGTCTTTGCCACTCTCCAGCGTTCTCTATAGTCGTCCTTTCGGTATTATGAACGAGCATTCCATCCCTGTGCCAAGTGCACGTTGGATTTAATGCTGCGTTAATTTTGCATTGGAAAAATGCTGTGTCGTTTTCTACAACGATAACAACATCACTTTTCTCCAATACTTCCAGTTTTTCTGGGTACGTCGCGTTAATACTTTCTGGCCCATAAACCGGAGCTGGCATTATTCCTGAAAATAATTAGATCTATCACAAATCAATATATTACTATTATTTTGGGCTTACATAATAAGCAGTTAGACAAGTCAAATTTGAAGCAGTAAATTATTATCAACCACTAGGTACTGGGAATGGGCCAAATCTATTTATTTCTAACAAAGTAGTTTTATTAACTTTACACCATTAATAACTGAAGAACGACTGAACTGATTATAATAAATAAATAAAATAAAATAATAATCATTTATTTCAGACCGTTGTGGTCCATTTAAAAAAACAGTTACATAAACACAGTATAAAAACAGTTGTAAAATACACTATGACCTCTGTGGCGCAGCGGGCGAAGGTCTGCCTGCGACGCAGGAGGTTGCGGGTTCGATTCCCGCCTCGGGACAAATGTTTGTACGATCTGCAGACATTTGTCCAGGGCGTTCCGGATGTTTTCTACGTATAGTAAAAAATATCTATCTATGTATTGTATTAAGTTTATCAGTTATCTAGTACCCATAACACAAGCTCTGCTTAGCTTGGGGCTAGATAATGCTGTGTGAATTGTCCAATATTATTTATTTACTATTTAATTATAGTTACAAAAGTTTCACGGTTTTTAAATCAGTATTTTAAAACCGCGTACCGTACTACTTATATACTATTGTAACTGTGATGTGTTAATGATCTTCGGTTTGTTGTATTTGTTTCCGTTCCGGATAGCAGAATAACCATCAAACAGTAAGGGTTCCGAACAAAAAAATTCATATACGGCGAAACCGCAGGCACAGCTGACTTAAGGTGTTAATAGGGCAATAGCCTTTATTCACAAAGAAAATTATACTAGTATTTACAATTGAAACAATTGAGCTAACTGCAGACTGTTGTAAATAGTCTACAGGTAGCTCAACTGATCCATATCAATACCAGTTCAATACCGCTGTGCCAGATACTCACCAGCTCTCGGGTCACGCGTCGCTTCGACCAGACGCTCAGATAATTTTTTAACAACCCGAAGAGCCTCGGTACCCCACGGACCTATGATCTCGACTCCAAGGGGAGTAAATGTGTGGGCTCTGTCGAGACCTTCATATTTGCGCCTCTTGAGATCTTCGGCCAAATCTGCCGCCGCACCCGCCCTCACGGATGTTGTTAATTGATTTTCTCTTCACTTCAGTTTTTGTTTCCTGTGGGAAGAAGATCTGAGCAAAAACAGACTAAGGCCGATACGCACCAGCGGTTGGCCGCCTAGGCGGGTCGTTTGAGCGGCCAGCTGCCTGACGCGGTTGGAATAGCGAGTGACCGCTATGGCGGTCTACCTTGATAAAGACGTTAGACCGCTCAAAATCGTATTAGCCCTATGAACGCTCGCACGCCGTCGAGGCAGCTCGTGTTTATTATTTTTATATCATTTAATAGTTTAATCTATTTTCACTTAATTAACGGCGGGTGCAGCGGCAGATTTGGCCGAAGATCTCAAGAGGTGCATATATGCAGGTCTCGACGCAGCCTACACATTTGCTCCCCTTGGAGTCGAGACCCTAGGACCGTGGGGTACCGAGGCTCTTCGGGTTTTGAAAAATTATCTGAGCGAATAAAGGCTAATGTCACTTAATTAACTACAATTCAATTTACTTAATTTTTCTGTGTCGAAGCTCATGGTAGCGCAACTCAAAGTGATCAACCATACTGGCGAGCTTAGCACGGGCGCAGTG
Organism: Eupithecia subfuscata; assembly: GCA_963564075.1. Classification (NCBI taxonomy): domain Eukaryota; kingdom Metazoa; phylum Arthropoda; class Insecta; order Lepidoptera; family Geometridae; genus Eupithecia; species Eupithecia subfuscata. The sequence continues at coordinate 19,483,249 of OY751095.1, forward strand.
GCTAGGGCTAAGGCGGACGCGAAGTATCAAACATTTGAAACCGCCGTTTGCGTTCATACTGAAGTGACTAAGGCGGGTGCCTAGCGCGACAGGCTTGAGCGAGTAAGCAAGCGTAATTTGCAAACGCTCCCGCGCCAATGCGTTTAAACAAGAGGCCGGCCAACGGCCAACCGCAAAGCGGGCCGCCGCCGCAGTGAAATTATGTGGCCGTTAAGTCCGTGCAATCAAGCGGTTTCATATTAAACTGGAAAAGCAGCGTGGTTAGCCTCCCCCGCGGTTAACCGCTAGTGCGATGGTAAAGGAACGTTTGGTGGTTATTTCAAAAGATACCATAGACAAGACCTTATTTACTCAAGCAGAGATTTTGCAAATACAACCAGAATATGGTTAGAGATTCGACGCTTAAGTAGAGATTACGTTATGCTGCCTATGTAGGTAATTCCTATGGTAGCTTAGTATAGTGTGGCATAAAGGTTGTAGCTCAGTTGCACTGCAACGCTACCACATCACACAAAATAAGGGCCTAAACCAAAGACAGTTTAATCACTGTCTTTAGCCTAAACTCGCTTGGGACATCTTGCACAATCATACGGCTATTTGCCGACCGTGCGTGGACGGTGTGCTTGTTGCTAGTCGTTGTCGCCACGTTTTCTTTAGTTTTTTTTTTATGGTCCGCGCGTTGTCTCTGTCGGCACAATTTGCGGCGGAAGTGTGCGGGAGCGGTGTGTGTGGCCCAAGTGAGCTACAGTCACGTCATGTTAGACTTTTACGTACCTATGTTACAAAAGTTTCAAAAAAAAAGCTTGCGGTAATCGAGCTATATATATGATAAACTAGTTGTTTATAAGTGCGCGAGCTGCAAGCAGCTCGCGTCGGCTGTGTATACTGTTCGTTTTTAATTGTATATCCCTTTTCGTAACCTACACCCTGGATTTGATCGAAATCGATAACCAAGAGTGGAGACGGCGATTAAAAAATTGTCAGCCATTTTGGATTTTGAAATGGACATCTTTTTCGTAATCTACACAGTCGAGTTAGTCGAAAAGGATACCCATATAAGTATGTGTGGTGTCACAAAGCTGTGTGACGCACGCCCGCCGTCATCAAATTCGTAATCCTCACCCCTATGTTAGTCGAAAACGATACCCATATCAAATTCTTGGATGGGGGAGGGGGTTCAGGGGGGCTAAGCGTAGGGGTCACAGCACGGCTCGCTTCGCTCGCCGTGCAGTTCCCCAATAGTCGCAGAACCCGCAGACCCCGCAGAACCCGCTCGTACTGCCACGCAGCAAGGCTCGCTTCGCTCGCCTTGCTGTGTGACGTATTGCGATTCGCTTCGCTCACCGCAATCCGACACACGCCCACCGTCATCAAATTCGTAATCCTCACCCCCATGTTAGTCGAAAACGATACCCATATCAAATTCTTGTATGGGGAAGGGGGTTCCGGGGGGGGCACGCGGGGGTCACAGCAGTTCCCCAATAGTCGCATTGCGGTTCGCTTCGCTCACCGCAATACGCACCCGCTCGTACTGCCACGCAGCAAGGCTCGCTTCGCTCGCCTTGCTGTGTGACGTATTGACACACGCCCACCGTCATCAAATTCGTAATCCTCACCCCCATGTTAGTCGAAAACGATACCCATATCAGATTTTTCGATGGGAAAGGGGGTTAAGGGGGGCGAGGGGCAAGGGGAGGGTCACAGCATGGCTCGCTTCGCTCGCCGTGCTGTTCCCCCGTTGTCCCATTGCGGCTCGCTTCGCTCGCCGCAATGCTCCCCCCGGGTTCTGGGGGGGGGGTTCCGGGGGGGGGGGGCGAGGGGGGGTGACAGCACGGCTCGCTTCGCTCGCCATGCTGTCCCAAAATATGGGCTAAAAATGGCCGAATTTCGGTTTTTTAATAAAAAGGGGGTCTAGAGGGGCTGGGGGTCAATTTTTTTTTCGCATTCAAAATTATTTTTCGATCGATAGCGAACGCAGGACAACCGGATGTGAGAGGGCTATAGGTAGGCAAGTATGTATCTGTAAAAACTCACCGTCTCCATCCTGCCCCTCGGGTTGAATTGGCATCACTGCAGGTAGAGATGCTCTGCGTGGCACATAGACCCTGCTATCATCTCCTGAAGATCCAGCTGAAAAACAGTAGGTGGTTGTTTTAGATTTACCACATGTACCTTTTGTTGTTATTTCCCTTATGTTTCTATCGCGTTAATTGAAATTGAAAATTGAAATTATAAATTCATATAATCAGACATAATATCATCCATTTTGTTGTTTTTAGTAGGTAACACAAACAAGTATAATTAAAATTGGGAATGGTTAGTATAATTACAAAACAAATAAATCAATCAATAATAATAATTTCAATAATGATGTCATGTACATATTAATATAGTGAGCAAATTTATATTTAAATGTCAAAAGTTATTGGGTTACTATTGGGTGGGGCGAGCGGCCGATATTGATTTACAACCCATCGACTCATGATGCCAGAATTGAAATTATAACTATCAGTTACCATTGCAAGTAAGCTGTGGGTGCTGGCGCAGGTGCGGCGCATCAGGGACGCAATCCTTTTGCGAACAATTGAGTTCATGTCATCAACATTTGCATCTGCAAACATTCCTGATGCGCTACAGAACCACGGCAGACCCATCAGCATCCTAAACCCGTTATTATATTGGACCCGTAGTGCACTGTAGGCCCTCTCCGTATATCGTACCCATAGGTGTGCTTGAGACACATTATAGCTGTCGACAGCCCGGGTTGGATGCCGAACTGCGCATCATTTAAATGCAAGTGTGTTTTAAGGTGTGTATCAAGCAATCCGTCCAGCACTTTAGCAATAACAGTCGCCAGAGAAATCGGTCTATAATTGGACCTGTCAGAAGCGTCCCCCGTCCTATTTTTAATAACCGGCACAACAACAGTCTGCATAAGGTCTACAGCAGATATGAATGTCCAAAGCTTAGGTTAAAAAGCAAGGCAAGTACCCTATGTATATGAGGACCCACATACTGAAGATGCTCTCTACTGAGACCATCGTGCCCGGGTGATATACCACGCTTCATACCCCTAATTACAATTTCAACATCTCTATCAGTAACATTTCCAACAGTTCCCAGTAGTGGGCACCTGCGGGGATGGATTATCTATTATGGTTAATTTTTAATAAAAACGGGTTTATTAATGAAGTGAGAATGTTTTTATTGACGTGACAACGTCATATAATTCGATAGAGCCGGCTGCACGCACGAAAAAACAGGACGTCATGCGGCGTTACCCCGCTATGACGTCATGCGGCGTTACCTCGCTCTGATTCGTTCCATGTAAGGCTTGAAGTGCAAGCGAGAGCGCTCGACATCCGTCTCTCTCCTACTTGAGTGAGCGATGCGTCTGCGTGGACAGCTGCTATACTATAGTACATTTACATGTTTTGATCGAGTATCAAATGCTTCCATTCCATCAGTATTTTCTTAAGACGTTGTCACGTTCAACTATCGTCAGTAAACCGACTTTACAGACAACCAATTTTTTTCAAAAGCTATTTACAGGAATCCTAATCAAAAGTAGTATATTTACATAAATGTCTATTCAAAACAGGCTATATACAAATAAGTCCCAAACATAAGTGTCTATTTTACTGACATCCGGGTCAAAAGTGGCCAAATACAAACTTCTTTTTCATCTATATATTTAGGAATCTACGGACTGTTGCAGAGCGAAAGCTAGTTATACAGACATATAAAGCCCTGTGTGAATGTCTAATTAGGTACTGTATATGTACATGGGGTGGAGCAGCGAAAACGCATCTAATCACTGTCGAGCGCGCACAACGTGCACTTCTCAAAGTTCTACTCTACCTACCTTTCAGACACCCTACCACAGAGGTATACCAGATTTCCGGTGTCTTGAGTGTTAGAAAAATGTTTATTTACGAATCTGTCCGTCGATACCACAGAAAATGTATTCCCCACCTACCAGTTTCCAACAAAAGAATCGATCGCTGTCCAATTCCAGCCGTTAAAAGTAAATTTGCGCAGAAACACTACAACGTTGTAGCTCCATATCTCTACAATAAACTTAATATGTTACAAAACATAAAGAAAATGAGTAATAGAGACATCAAAAATGCAATAATAAAGTGGTTAAATGATCTTAACTATGATGAAGTGGAAATGATCATAGGCAGATGTTAAAGTACCTACTATATACATCATACACATACACATACGTACCTATGTAGTTTATTAACAAATAAAATAATTTCTATTTCTAAATCTCACACATTTTTCCTTTTCATTCTCATGCACCATTAAACACCTAACATAATTTAATTATTAAATATACTTAAGCTTGATATTCATAGCAAATAATTCATCTTTAACACTAAGTTACACAGTACTTGTATAATGTAAATGCATCTTGTAATGTATAGGACATCACAATGTAGCTTTGAAACCACAAGCTCGAAGTCAATAGCTCTACATGTTTTTTATTTAATTTGTTTTCTCTGTACCTACAATTAAGATTAGTTATTAGTTATGTTACTTTGACATAATTATCTGATAATATTAGTTGGAGAAGCCACTGGCTCCTGAAACACAGTTTTTAAACTAGTTCAGGAGCCTATGGACTCATAATGTCTGTTACATCTACTATTATGTCAATAAATAACATTTTTACTTTACTTTACTTTACTTTACTTTATTCCATATCACCATAGTAGGTGGATTATTTTTATATTTTATTTTTAGTTTTGCTTATTAGAACTAATACCTATAGAATACACTTCACACAATTTCATTTCGCTAGTTGTTATTATAGTTATAGTTAACTACAGGTTTTTCGCAATTTCCCAAAAATCGGTTAAGTAAATAGCACGTTTTGAAAAGACACTCCTCAATTAGCAGCAATTATTTTTAACTAGCGTCTGCCCGCGGCTTCGCACGCTTCTTTTCGGGATAATGAGTTTCCTATATGATATTGAAGGTCCAGGTCTAATTTGTTTAAGCTGAGTGACAGATGGAAGAGACCTCCGTTGATTGAGGTCTGCACCATCCATCTCCACAGAGATCTCTATCAGGGTCTGCGGCGCGGCGTGACGTATCCACGTGCCCAAAAATTGCCCACCCACGATATACTAAAACGACCTAGCTTCTGGCCCCAACTCTTCCCATAACGTCTAGGATCGGATAGTTTTAAGGAGAGAGGTCTTTGCAACATCGATGTAGCTTGTTTCAGACGCAGCTAGTTAGAAAACAATTAAATTAAAAAAAAATGTTTATTGCATAAATGTACTCACATGACACCTATTTAGGACTCTCATTACATTACCAATACGCTGTGTGGTCGGCACCACACGCTTAGAATTTGCACTACCCCAACTCTTCCCGCGGGTGTCGTAAGAGGCGACTAAGGGATATCCACCGGTGGTAGAATTGTTCTGCAGGGGGCGGGCAGCCGCGCCCCCTGCAGAACAATTCTACCACCGAACTACGATCCCCAACCCGCATGCCTAGCGTGGGATTATGGGCATTACCCCCATGAGATAAAAGCCAATAAGGCGCTTATCAAGGGGCCTGCGTTCAGCAGTGGACCAATACAGGCTGTTGAGGTGTCATCAAATATTCTTTTTTCTATTCTGGATTCCTCCACTATTTCGTTACTATAATATTATACTCGTCCTGTAGTGAATTTGAAAGCAGAAAATATTTTTAACTGACGATATCGTTCCTAATTCGCAGATTACATGAGAAAGAAAACGCGGTGCCAAACAAAAATTTTAAATGTGTCATTTATAACATCCAATATCGACAAAGACTATGTATTGATTTAATTGGAGAAATTATTTGTTCGGAAGAAACCCATAATTAGAGTATTTCCCGTTGTACAAAATTATTCGATATTATACCAATTAAGTTCTACGACAAAGTCGGTAATTATAAATTTAATTATTCAGTACCGCACTTTGTGAAAATGCACCACACTTGACCATAATTTCAGGGGAGCGTCTACCGTATTTCAAGTAATTATACCCTGATAATTACTTTAAATCAGTTTGAAGTCTAGCTAGAAATTCATTTCCATTTCTACAAAGGATTTAGTGTCAACGCCGTCCTTTTCGACGACATTGACAATAAATTTTCCAAGAAAAAATAATTGTGTGTTAGTAGTGAATTTACACGGAATAAAATACTATGTGATCTGCGAATGTTAAAAACACGCTCATGCTTTGCAGGATTTTTAACTTGTATTTATTTAATTGTAGTGTTCTTTCAGGTACAACACATAATTTATAAATTTCTAACAATTAATAATTTCTTGAAAACAACAAGCGAAAAATCTTTATAATGTCAAATTATGCAGGAGTGGGTGTAAAAGAACATGAAGAGGAAGAGAAAAGCCTTATAGGACACTAGCCTGTTCTAATTATTAATTAATATTAATAATCATTTATTTTCAGATAGCTCAAGATCCATATTCGGGTTATTCTAAGTTTTAAGTCTATGTTACTTGAATTTTATGTAGGTAGGAGTAGTTATATAATTAGTACAGCAATGCAGTGCCTGTATAGCGGGCCATCAATCTTGTCCGCTATCATTCGCAGAATGTTGTTGGACCTTCCACGGACTCTGCTCGGCTGCCTTTTTCCTCATGCAAAATTCGCGGAAACATTTTTATCGCAGTCTCCCAAAGAAAATTTTACCTTGCATACTCTCACTGCAGGTTTTTGTTGCACTTGGTGTATACCTTTTAAAAATGCTCCTACGGTGTGATTTAATAAACTATTCGGATGCATACGTACATTTTGCAGATTCCACTATCAACCTTTCAACAGGCGCGTAGGCGGTTCAACAGCTAATCCTATTGCATCCGCCCAACATAACAGTATTAAAGCCTTTGGTATGACTGTACCACGGTCTACTGAAAGTCGAAATCCTGGAGAACGGTTTCCCGAAAGAACAGGAAATCGCAGAACGAAATACCGAAAGCACATGAGGCTGCATAGTGAAATACCGAAGCCACACAACATCGAAAAAACTGTATACCGAACGATCACAATCTCGATTGAACGTTTGCTTGGTTAGGGCTATATTAAGATTTTGATCGAGTTTCGATCTTCTCATCGTGCATGTCCCGATCATAGAATGATCTTAGAATGCTGCCCGCCCCCCGGTGGATATAAATAGATAAAGCACCCTTAGTCGTCTCATTATGACACCCGCGGGTAGAGTTGGGGTGGTGCAAATTCTATGCCGTATTCATATTGCCACACGGCAGGTGGCAATTAAACCAATTTCTGGATATCAGAAATCAATAATATTTATTCCTTAAAGGCTTTAAAATGAGTTCATAGATAGTCAAATTTTATATTTGGGAAATAAATATTATTTTGTTTCAAATTATCTTTCCCACTCGCGAATTCATACGCGTCGACTTTAGGGTAAAATACAGATTCTCGAGCTGAAACCCTGTTGAGCTGAAAGAGTTGTAAGTTCCGAAAACATGTTTTCAACAATTTTATTTCTTCAATGCCCGTTTAATCAGGAACGTTTCATAAGCCATACATGCTGAAACCGAAATTGGATTACTAGAGCTTCAACCGATATCGATCGTTCGATAGGTCAGCGGTGGTTTGATGCCCGCTTTTCAATCTAAATTCCAAAGGTCAATTAAATCTAAATCCGTCTCTTGTATTCCTTTGTGCATTTCGGAAGATTCTAGGTAAGCAATAATAGTCTTACATAGTACCTGGCGAATTTTCAACTAATAATGTTTCAAAATTTAAAATTAAATCTATTATTAAGTGACTTTCAAAGAGGAGGAGGTTCTCAATTCGTCTGTATGTTTTTTTATGTGTGTATGTTACATGATATCTCCGCCATTGGTCAACCAATGTCGCTGATTCTTTTACTATCGTATAAAGAATTACCAGGGGTGGTCCTATAAAAAAATATTATATTCCTGAGAAATAAGTATTTTTCTCGTAAAACTTTAAAAACATCATAATATTTCATAATATGGAATCACGACTCGCTACAACAATTTTGGTGATATCTGCTCCAATCATCAAAAGATTTTGATGATTCGTTCGTAGTTGTATAAAAGTTAATTTTGAGGTGGTCCCTTATAAGTTTGATTCTAGAGGGATTGCTCAACCTCAACCCTGTATTGGTCCACTGCTGGACGCAGGCCTCCCCCTGATTAGCGCCTTGCTGGCATTTATCTCATGGGGGTAAAGCAAATAATCCCCACGCTGGGCATACAGGTTGGGGATCGCAGTTCGGTGGTAGAATCGTTCTGCGCGGGCGCTGCTGCCCGCCCCCGGTGGATATCCCTTAGTCGCCTCTTACGACACCCGCAGGAAGAGTTGGCGTGTCGCAAATTCTAAGCCAGCACCGCACAGCTGTTATTGTTTAGCAAATTTGCCCAAGTGACCTAAATCGGGGGTCAGGCTCTAGACCATAGTCAGAAAGAACAAATGTTATCGGCGAGCAGATCAAATCGTGGTTTTTTTTTAGACATAATAACCCCGCAGATTATTAGTTACATTTTTGCGCTATTTGTTGTGGTGGTTGAATGGATAGCTAATGACTGTAGTAGACCAGACCACTCAAAATAGGTAACGTTGTTTTTGCAGAACTGATCGGATCATAAGATAACTACAAAACATCAGTAATAGTAAGATGACTCCTTTTCCCTGGGACCAAGCCTGATTCCTACGTAGAAAAGAAACCGTAAAAATATTTATGAAGAAATAACTCGCAAGAAACAACAACAACAAAGTTTCGAGAAAGTCATTGTTTTCATGATGTTTACGTAGGAGCTCAAGTTGAATCAACAAATTCAAAAGTAAACAAGGAGACTTTAAAGTATTTAATTAACATTATCAAACTTTTGCTATAATATAATATAATAAAATATATTTATTCTGTTGGACAATCATGGCAATTTTAAAAGTGTTTGATTATCAAGACCTCACCGGCGCTCAATCAATTTTGACGGTTTTGACTCTGATCCACTCTGATACTCTGAGCTAATGATGGACCATAGTGATGGACACATAACGTTACCTCTGCGCTGAACAAAACATAAAGTCCGAAATACCAGTAATAACGCGTTTTTTTGTTTGTTTCAGTAGTTTACTTTAATCATATTGACCGAAGTAAATAGGTAAAAATAATCATTAAGCTGTGGATTGCAATTTTTTAAGTAGCTAAACTAAGATTTTGGGCGGGGGTCACGATCCCCGTGACCATTTATTCTTCTTATTAGTGCCTAGTATCCATGCGTTCCTGAGAAAAAGGTCTTTACGGACAGGCAGACTCCCGGACAACAAAGTGATCTTATAAAAGTTGCTTGCCGTTGCCTTTTGAGGTGCGGAACCCCAAAAGCGAGTGATTTTTGCGCCATGACTTAGTAAACTAAAAAACTTCACCGTCTAGGTCATCGAGCACATACCTAATGGGTATGTGCTCGATGGTCTAGGTCAACCATCTTTGGTGGAAATTGTAGATTGTTGCTTTACTACTAGATGGCGTTAGTGTGTCTATACTGCAAAAATATTTTATACCTATAGAGGCCTATAGAGGTGCCTTCAATTTAATTTAACGTCTACCTATACATACGTGTATAAGATATTATAATAATCATAAACTTACTGAAATTTCCTTGATAAATGAACAAAATATGGTGAAAAAATAATTACGTAAATAAATAGGTAGCTCCGTAGCCACTGTGCAAATTGACATTGGTTCCGAAAAATACTGTCAAATTCAATGTTTCGTTCGTACATTTTGTCCTTTAGAATGGATGTAGCCGCCGCAAAAGCGGTCTCTTAAGGCTTGGCCAAACCAACGCGTTCAGCTCGCGTCCGCGGTGGCGTGCGCGGTGGCGGTCAGTTGTTGTGGAAATTGTACCGACGTGTTCACATCGATGCGTCCTCTGATTAGTCGCGGCGTCCGGTGCAGCGTCTGCACGCGGCGGTGGCGATCAGATCAGGCTTGTTTGTTACGTTAGGACGCTGCACGCAGCTATTTATTTGTTGAGAAGAACTTTGTTTAGTTTTAAGTATGGTGGAAACGGAAGAAATGACGTGACTCCAGCCTGGTGAACGCAAGAACAAACGCGACGGTGTATACAACTTTTGCACGCGCATTATCGCCACCGCGCACGCCACCGCGGACGCGAATTGAACGCGTTGGTTTGGCCAAGCCTTTAAGACTTCGTGTCTTAGCTTTGAGTTTTGGTGAATTAGAGTACTGATATGCTGAAACGATACACGCAATTGTCAATAACGGAGAATTCTGACCTCCAGAATCGTCACGTAGAATTCTTAGAAGAAAAAAATCGTAGATAAGTGCGTGCGGTGTTACTTGCAGGAAGAGATTGATACAATGATTTCAACTGATATAACGACACTTTTGACGCGGGTTCTCGAGCTTTAGTTTCTTTCATCTAAGATTGAATGCCAAATGAATGATTGAATGTCATTTTGTAACGATACTATTGTCATAGTGAAGCGATTAGTGTAAATTGACGACCTCTGTGGCGCGGTGGGCAAAGGTCCGCCTGCGACGCAGGAGGTTGCGGGTTCGATTGCCGCCTCGGAACAAATATTTGTACGATCTGCAGATATTTGTTCAGGGTGTTCTGGTCGTTTTCTATATATAATAAAAAGTATCTATCTATGTACTCGTATATTATTATGTATATCAGTTATCTAGTACCCATAACACAAGCTGTGCTTACCTTGGGGCTAGATAATGCTGTGTGAATTGTCCAGCATTATTAATCTAGTAGAATAGGGCCCACGTACTTTTTTTATACAAAGACTCAGTTTACACGAGTTACAGCTCAAAAAAATTACGCTCGTGTGGTCTTAGCCTATTATTATTACTATTTATTATTTATATTATACACTTAATTATTATTTGAAGTTAATATGTATTTGCCCAGATTTTTTTAGAGTAATCCGACAAAGCTTATTCTTTAAATCGCTTATCACCAGAGCTAAGACGTTGTCTGAGGCAAATAGCTGACATACATATATGGAGAAGTCTGGTTAATTGACGGTTTTAGAATTTTTTTTCTCAAAAGAATATAACATATTCACTTAAAGAGAAATACAGTAATCATAATTAAACATGCAGAGCGGACTCATGTAATTAACAGGATGTAACTAAGGTGATGGTTTTATTGGTACTGATACTCTTTTTATCTAAGCTACACGAAAAAAAAAAACAATGATAATATAAGTACTTAGATTCTAACTTTATATGGAATCCAGATTCACTTTGCGTAGGTACAACAATAGTTATGTAAACGCGGTAGAATGGTTTATTGTTACGTCAGTTTACTAAAACGATACAAGTTTAACAATGGCAGTTGCTCGAGGGTGGTTCTATTACGTATCGATTAGCAGTTGCTTTGAGAGTTAGGTTACTGTTATGTGGTATGATTTGGACAATATGGCTAGTTAATTATTTATGTTAGTAGGTTAACTGTTGTAGGTATTTGATAGATTTAAAAATGATTTGATTTTAGTATATTTTAATGTGTTTTGTGTTATACGTTCTTAAATTCAGAAAAGTCTTGTGAAATATCTCTTAAGGGTTACAGCAAGTTAATGTATACAAGAAATGTCTAGACCCGATTAGTTTAGTAGATAGGTAAGGATTTTAGTACCCCTCATCTTGATCCCATAACCATTAGTGTGTTACCAAATTGACACCAAGAATAAGAAATTACAATCAACGTTGACATACCAACATAGCTGCGTTTCCTTCCATGACTGAAGATCACCTGTACAAAAGCTATTTTAATAAAAACCACGAGGACTTTACAAAATACTGTTTATTACATAGAGCTGCTTGACTCCTGTCTAAAAGCTGTTTATAAAAAACTCCTTTTAATAATAGAGTAGGTATAGGCCACCTATTTATATATTACTAGACGATCACCTCGGGGTTTCACCCGCGTAGTTCCCGTTCCCGTGGGAATTCCGGGGTAACATATAGCCTATGTCACTCCCTGAAAAGTAAGCTTCCTAACGGTGAAAGAATTTTTTAATACGGTCCAGTAGTTTCGGAGCCTATTCAATACAAACAAACAAACAATCAAATCTTTCCTCTTTATAATATAAGTATAGAAAGGCTAATTAATATCATCATATCAAGGTGGCAATGCAATGATTTTCCTAATACAGAAACTCTCCCTTCCTAAAAAAACACCGCATACATTCACTAATAAACAAAACTTTCGAAGCACCAAGGTAGGCAGACAAAATGTTTAAGTATAAACCTCTTATTAGTTGGGACTTAAACTTTATCTTTGTGTTCAGAGAAGCACGATCGCGAGGAAAGAACTTTTCTATATTCATTAATTTTTAATCACCCACTGATAATGTAGCGCCGTCGTCGGTGCGAGCACGAATTATATAATTTTACACTATCTTTCTCGTTCGCCTATCTGGCAAACGTAGTTCTACCTACGAGTATTATGAATTCATAGCATGCTACGTCTATTATTCTGTACCCTTAGTCCGAGTTTATACAAAAAAACATTCGATAAAAGTATTAGAGAACCATTGATTTCTTACACAAAAAAGGCTTAGAATGGTAGTAGACTCAAACAAGATGCAATACGTCTCATTTTCCTATGCGTATTCGTGCGCTCGTATGTGTGAAAGCAATGAAGTAAAGCCCCCATAATAAACACTCGGTATAATTAATTATCAGACTGAAATACCAAACTTAAATTTTAATAATTAAGTAATTAAGTACCTCGAGGTAAATTAATTATTTTAGGTTGTTGTACAGGTTTTGCGAAATGCATTATTTCGAAATTTCAAACGATGATGATGATGAAGCTGATATAAATACCTATATTAGTTAGCAAATCAAAGATCAGTGGATGGGATAGGTACGTCTTTAACATGAACATGTTAACGATAAATATTTACAATTGAACATTTTCTGACAAATTTAAATACTTATCTTACTCTTTAGTCCTTTCAAAGTATTGAAATGCTATATTGCAGTGCCAACAGTTATCTGTTCAATAATTAATATCGTCCTGTCATATCAATTACTATCTCTGAAAAGTTCAGTAAATTGGAAACCACAGTCTGTAGGAGAATGGTAAATTAAACCTAAGGTAAGGTAAACCTACAGAAACTTCTTTAAGTCTTTTGAAATTTACGAACTGATACATTTCCTTTGATACCCCATTCGGAAAAGTATCCCCTATTTTGAAAATGATTCACCCCATTTTGACCACTTTTCAAAAACTACTTACAGACTTCTATATTTTTCCTGTAAAATATAGATAGATCCATATCTTACTACTTGTATTATCATTTTAAATTTCAAGTTAATTCAAGCTGCTGGTGGTTGCTACCTAAAAACCTACCTAAAACCCTAAAATCCTAGATTAATGTAGAGACGAGACTTAGAACTCGTCAGGAGGGTTACCTACCTATGAACGCCACTATACCTACTAAATTCAGAGTAGAACATATATTACTTACCTACATCAAGAGTAAATAAAAACATACATAAGCAGCAAATTGCACTGAAGCCCTGGAATACGCCAAATTTGTTTAAACGATTATTCTGCGATATCGAAATGAAAAGATTTAATAAAATTGCGTAGTTTTACGTGGTATTTACCTTTGATGGTATTTTTTAAATAAAAAGCTTTTTGCCTGCCTACAATTTGATTGGGATTACTCCTCTCAGAGAAGTAATATGAATAATTTGTTTTCCGATGGAATATTGATTTACCTTCGATGAGAGGAGAACACACAGAAGAGCGCGAAGATAATATATTTTTCCACTATGGAGAAGCCAGCGGACAGCACGGTGTTGGGTTTCTCGTGGCTAAAAAGTGGAAAAACAATATAATGGAATTTATTGGCTACTCCGAACGTATTGCTGTATTAAAACTTCGATTAACACCCAAGGCTACCCTGACTATTATACAAGTATATGCGCCAACAACTGCGTATTCTGACGAAGAAGTGGAAGACTTCTATGACCAACTTAATAGAGCTTGCCACGAAAACCGAGGAACATGGAACATCGTTTTAGGCGATTTCAACGCTAAAGTCGGGTCCAGAAAACCTACGGACAACTCTGACGTTCTCGGCCAACATGGGCTAGGTGACCGTAACGAGCGAGGTACTAGACTTATTCAATTTGCCTTTGGACAGAGTATGAGCATAGCAAATACCTTCTTCATCAAGAAACAAAACAGGCGCTGGACTTGGGTGTCGCCTGGTGGCGAATATAGGAACGAAATCGATTTTGTTCTTTGTTCAGAGAAATGTATAATTAAAGATGTAAGTGTTATAAACAAAATAAAATACTTCTCTGATCATAGACCAATCCGCGCAAAAATTAATTTCAATTTTAAATTGCATAGAATGAAAACATTTAGTCCTAAAATCAAACGACATTCAAAACATACCCTGTACAAAAATTCTGAACAATTTAATTTAGAGATTGCAAATCAGTTTGCTATTTTAGGCATACATGATTTAGAAGACGTCGAAGATCAATACTCAGCTATTAAAAAAGGAATAGAAATAAGTAGTAAAAATATTGTAGGAGAAAAAAGAAATAAAGGCAAACTATCTGTTCAAACTAAAGAATTCATTAGTAAAAGAGAAGAGTTTAAAATTTGCACTAACGATTACAAAATTTTTGATAGAAAAGTTAAACGTAGTATAAGACAGGACATTAGGAAATTTAATTTACATCTTATTAAAAACGCTATTGAGAAACACTCCTCTCTTAGAACTGCCAAACAAGGGTTTTCGAAAGGGAAACACTGGGTCAATAGCCTTCGAGACGATCAAGGTAATAAACACAACAACCGCGGAAAGATAATGGAAATTTGCACATCTTTCTATAAAAACCTATACGCAGACAATATAAGCGACGAAAAACCAGGAGATGAGTACCATTTTCCTGATACTATACCGATCATTACCGGCAAAGAAGTCCACGACGTCTTCAAAACTATGAAGTATGACAGAAGTCCCGGCGATGATGGCATAACATCTGAGGCATTAAAAATCGGCGGCCCTACATTGCTCCCTCACGTAACTAATCTGTTCAATACAATTCTTCTGACTGGTAAATTCCCAAAGCAGATGTGTCATTCAAACATAGTTCTCCTCCACAAGAAGGGGGACAAATCCAACATAGGCAATTATCGACCTATTAGCCTTGTGTCACACCTGTATAAAGCTTTTATCAAAGTCCTACAAAATCGGATTCAAGCCAAATTAGATCTCCATCAGCCTCCCGAACAGGCTGGTTTTCGGCCTGGCTTCTCCACCGTCGATCACCTTCATACCCTTAATCAAATAATAGAAAAATATACAGAATTTCATAAGCCACTTTACTTAGCATTTGTGGATTTTACTAAAGCATTTGACAGTTTAAAACATTCAGCGATAATAAAAGCATTAGAAACCCAACATATTGATGCAGTTTACATAAATCTTATTAAAATCATTTATTCCAACAGTTATGCTAATATAAAGTTAAATTGCAATGGACCAATTTTTAAAATCAGAAAAGGAGTGAAACAGGGAGATCCCCTTTCACCTATACTTTTTACAAGCACTCTAGAAGAAGTATTTCGAACACTTTCACCTTCGTGGACAAATAAGGGCATTGTCGTCGGAACCAAACGTCTCACTAATCTACGATTTGCGGATGACATTGTCCTTTTTGCACCAACGTCTCTAGAGCTGCAACAAATGCTCGAGGATCTGAGCGCAGCGAGTCTTGAGGTTGGGCTTCAAATGAACCAGTCCAAGACAAAGATTATGTCTAACAGCACGAAACGTAGGGTAGTGGTAGACGGACAGGTTATACAATATGTTGATGAGTACATCTACTTGGGCCAGATAGCATCCTTCGATAACAGGCATGATAGGGAAATCGAACGTCGTATCGAGAATGCCTGGAAGAGCTTCTGGTCCATGAAGGAGCACATGAAGGGCGACCTTCCACTCACACTAAAGCGCCAACTCGTCGACATGTGTATCCTGCCTGTCCTAACCTACGGTGCACAGACATGGTCACTCACTGAAGCACAGAAGTCCAAGCTCAAGATTTGCCAAAGGGCGATGGAGCGTAGCATTCTAGGCTTCAAACGGATTGACCGAGTGCCGAATACAATGCTACGTTCACTAACAGGCATTGCCGATGTTGGGGAAAAGACCGCCAGGTTAAAGTGGGATTGGGCTGGCCACGTCGGTCGTATGCACCCGGAGAGATGGGCCCATGCTATAACACCCTGGCAGCCAGAAGATGGGAGGCGGCGACGGGGTCGGCCACGTAAAAGGTGGCGGGACGATCTAGTAGCTTTTGACCCGGAGTGGTGGGAGTCTGCAAAAGACCGAGAAGTTTGGAAGGGTGCGGGGGAGGCCTTTGCCCAGCAGTGGGACGAAATAGGCTGAACAAAAAAAAAAAAAAAAAAAAAAAAGAGAGATTTCTGTCGAATATTTACAAGATATGGTTGGTTCGTAAGTCAGCTTGTCCTCTAGCGTAAGGGAGATGATTCATGATCTTAATGTATTGACATAAGAAAATCATCAGATACTGGCATCATCGGAAAGTAGCTCATAAGTCACAAAAAAGTAATGCAACCAGAACAGTAAAGTATGCCCTACTAGATGAGTAGCGAAGTATGCCACGTTTAAAATAATTTAATTGCACGATGCCCAACTATACTGAGCCTAAGCCTAATCGGTATACATTTACTAAATTCATTCGAAAATACTATCTTAATTCTATCATGACGGCTAACAAACAATTACAGTGTTGAAAATTATAGAAAACCGGACTCTTTTTCGTAAAATAAGGGACAAAGTCATATAAAACGTACCTAAGAACCATAAATAGTTGTCCAGACGAGTATTTTGATACCTCATTTATCAAAATCGCTTTAGCAACAACAACAACAACAGAAAGAATAGAAACGCTCGAATAGCGGAACCCACTTCACCTGGGGTAATAATACACACTGGTATATCACAGTGATATTTACTCCATGTAAATATGACAGTGATATTTACTCCATGTAAATATCCCTGTGATGTACCTAAAAACTCGACAGGATTAATTATTTGAATACTAAAACACAAAATCGAATCACAAAGGCGAAACCGACCCTCACCGCAAAATGTAATTATGCCTAATGTTTGATGCGAACATGATACTATTAGTATCATGTTCGCATCAAATATTAGGTATAATTAGTAGTTTAAGAGTAAATAACATGAGAATATGTAGGTACAAACGGTGTGTTTTGTTCAACTTTATCAGAACTCTGATTGTAAAAATCCATGGGAGGTATTGAGGTAATTAAATACACTGCTACATGCATTATCTAATCGATTTTTTTTATAAACTAAAGCGTTGGTCACTTTATCACTACGCAGTACGCTGCGTTATGCGCTATGCGGTTCTGGACACAATCCTGATCCGTTATCCCATATGAATAACGTCTACAGTGGTCTTTTGCCCCGTCCATGAGCTAAGAAAACAAGGTCTGACATTCCGAGATCTTCCCAAGCCTACGTCACTGTCCAGTTGCCACAAAAAAGGGAGGTTACGTTCATTGGCCGGTGACTATCAAACTTTTATTGACGCCGCCGGTACGTCACTCGCGTTGTTGATCGGTAAAATCTTTAAAATAAAATGGGCGGTTACTCTATCCGTAACTGTAAGTGTGAAAGGTGGTAAAATAAGGTTCTTTTCATTCCCGAAAAAAGAATCTGTGGCTGAAGAATGTTCCTGCGATTGGATAAATTTCATTTCAAGGGAAAAATTGATTTATCCATGTGCACATTAGTGTTGTTAAAAAAAACAAAGTTCGAAGAATTTCATGGAAAACCTTAAACCTAGATCTAGATCTCGAATTTTTCCAAACTAAAAATTTTGAGAACTACCGCAGCGCACATGACGTAGGCTTGGGAAAACCCACGTGACCGTTGTTTCTCGGAGTGCTATACCTTGTATTATTTTACCATGGGGTATATCAAATACGAGATATATCGAAGAATGGCACTTGTTTTTTAGTCCCAAATTGAGCATAGGTCCTTCACAGTCACCTTCACCTCTAGGTTCATGATAAGATGTGTTGGTTTATAGAAAAATCGTTTCAAGACCCGAAATCTAAAACTATTTAGTGTTGCTAACCGGATCGGTTGGTATTAGATAAATTAGGTACTTTTACGGGAGCGAAGAAAATAATAGGCCAAAAACTAAGAATCAAAAGCAATATTAAAGAGTGGTCGAGAATACCATTCTCTAAAACGAAAATATTTAAGGGAATCTATGACGCAAATAAATCATAATTATTATGATCGTTAATACACACAAGCTCTGCATAGTTGGGGGCTAGATGATGCTGTGTGGATTGTCCAGTATTATTTCTTTATTTATTTTATTTTATATAACAATTACAAAATAATTATATGAAATGTCCCACAATCTATGTTTTGGTGTACACTGCGTGTTGGTTCAATTTTTAATAAATAATTAATTAAATAACTCCATGTGGTTTCATTGTTCAAAAGTTTAGTTACAATAAGCGCGTCAAAGGTTAGGTACAATTTGGATTCTTTAAAGACCACGTTCAAGGAATTATAATATTTACACACGCATACCTACATCATACATTTTATTGCACCCTGTGTTCCCAACTCTACCTACCTACGCCCAGCCTCGGGGGTGGCGGTGCGATCTGTAGCAGGGGCGCACCGAAGAGGTGAATAGCGTTTGCGTCTTGGGCCATGACAGTGTTAGTATAACGCATTCACTGCCCAGCTTCGGAAATGCGGTGCGATCTGCAGGGACGCGCCCCGCCGCTACACGGGTGGAGAAGAATGTCTGCGTTTTGAGCCATGACAGCGTTAGTATTAAAAGTCTACCTGTTCAAGTTACAAATTGGGGAACTAGTTTGACCAAACAGTAGACGGCCCGGTCCAATTTAAATCTAAATAATATGGACATGGAAAATGCCCCACATAACTTCATTCGAGCTGCATCGCAAAATAGTTCATGACAATGGGCTGAAAACAAAAGGATTTTTGAGTTTTCAAGAATTGAATGTTCGTTGGCGTTGGCTTACAAAATATAACAAGCTCTGTGGAAAGCAAGCTCGTCTATGCATCATATTTCGTGCCCTCAGGGAACGGGAGTAGGTTTGGTATTAGCGTCCACTGTCTGTGTGTCAATAATGTCCGACCGACCGTATCTGTCAGCGGGCTTATTTCTCTTTCGGGTTATTTCTTGTTTGGTTTTAAATTTTAACATTATTCACAAAGTATTTTAACAGAGTGTATTCCCATATTCTACTATAACATAAAATAATTAAAATGAAATAGATTAAACTATTACATGGTAAAAAGTGATTTTTTAGCTATTTTAGTTTGGACCTATACACTGAATATATCTAGACCCGGAAGCCACAAGCACTTAAGTCAATAATCGAGTATCTTGAAAAGTTTACAGGCCGATGTTTTTAATGTCTGGTATAAAAAAAAACTACTGAGATGGTATTTATTATTATTTTTTATTAGTCACTTAGTAATTAGCTATACACCAAACTAAACTAGTTACTCTATGTTTATTAGTACATAATAAAATCTGACTTAAGTTTGTTTGACCGCTTATAAATAGGTAATGAGACATGACTTACGTGTTTCTAACACGTAAGTCATATCACATAATGATCTCAAATAATAAGTCATACGCCTTACCTACTACAAAACTACAATATAAGTAAGTCATTATACCTACTAAATTTTTTAATAACTGAGCATGTATAAAAATGCGTTAAACATTAATCAACAAAAACAAATCCATAAAAAAATTAATCACTATCTTCAGAGCTTTGCAAATCAGGGTCGACGTTCCTAGCATCTGCAGCGGTTGCTAAATTTTTGTAAAAATGGTGGAAACATTCCGGTACGAGAGGTAATAGCGAAATTATGTCTCGTTTTTTTTCCATACTTATTGGCACTGGGTTGTTTGTTATCGGTGAAACAGTCAAATTTATGGTGCCGGTTCGTGTGCTCCTTCTGAAGTTAATGGCTTTAAAATCTTCATCTCTGGAAAGTGAGTTTTTATATTTTATTACTCCAAAGTCCGCCTCGTAGCACAGCCACTTCACATCATGCCATTTAAAAACATTGTTTGAAGTGTCTTTTTTTCGGGCTACTAGTGGCCCTTTTAGCAAACTCGCAAAGTCCATGAACTCCGCTTGTTGCATTTCGTGCACGGTAAACTTTTTACTGCTCGACCTTACTGCTACATCCAGTCATGCGGGTGATATACTTGAATAGCAGATTTTTTCTTTTTTTTCTCAATGATGGCATGATCTAAATCCACTTCCATGTGAGTGTGGCCTGGTAGCATAAATTTGTGATGAATTTTTTTTAAGGAGGGTTTCAGTGTCATCAGGTATGTAAACATTGCGGCTACGTGGGTATTCTTGTTTTGACCTCCACATGTATCGGAGTACAAAATAACTTCAGAAATGTCCTGAGGCAGTTCTTTGAGGTGGATGAATAAACAAGATGCTATTTGATTAGCACCTCGACCCGAGATTCCCTCATGCCACATGTAATGTGTAGACAATCCCGTTGCATTGTCGTGCACAGTAAGATTAAATGTCCAAAGCTGCCTTTTATAAAAAGCTACGGATGACTCTAAAGCTGGAGTAGGTAGACACTGTTGGAGATCAAAAGAAAGGCACTTAATGGTTTTGTCTATTGATGCAGTCATTTTGTCAGACTTTTTTTCATTATAAGCCATATCAGCTGCAAGCAAATGTGACTCACGTTCCGCCTCAAGGGTTAATTTTGCAGTTTCGTCGTTGGCGACACTTATCTTCATTTTAATGATGTCCACAGTAATATATCATTGAAAAGAAGAGACTTGAAATTTTAACAAAGTGAGTATTACTCTTAGTCTTTATTACAACAAATAATAAAAATAGAATAAATAGAGTTTCTTTGTCTCTATGTTGTTATGCTTACGATACATATTTGGCGTTTTTTTAGGGATTCGTGCCTCAAAAGGAAAAATGGAACCCTTATAAGGATTACTTTGTTGTCCGTTTGTCTGTCTGTCTGTCCGTCCGTTAAACCCCTTTTCTCAGGAATGCGTGGAGGTCGAATCGTCAAGTCCGCAGCCTTGTGATATAAATAAAACTTCTAAGTCAACGCAATCAAAAGTTACAGCCTTTTATGTCCGAATATTTAAAAAGTAAGGTCTTTGCACAAGTAAAGAAAAAAACACGCAAACTGAAAACTTGTAGTTTATTTACAAAAACGTATTTTGATTCTCGCCATGGACCAAAACCTACAGAGTAATACCTACTTCCCGTTGACCTAGAATCATGATATTTGGCCAGAAACAATGTCTTACAACTATACGAAACCCTTAGTGCGCGAGAATTTAGTTTAAAATAAAGTGACGATTCACACTTGACGTTTTATTTTAAAGTAAATTTTCTTTTTTGATATGCATAAAGAAGTTTACAAAAGAAAAGCCACTTATAGAAACGTTATTTATGTAGGTCAAACGGGTTGTAGTTTTCAAAACTACAACCCGTTTGACCTACAATACATAAATACCATCATATTCGTCACAAACCATCTAGTAAACGCCTGATTGTTTATTGTTTTCTAATCTATCTTTACTACACAATACAAATCTGTTTTAATAAATTGTTTATTTTAAATGCTACACGTGCTTTATTTTAAGACAAAACCCTTCAAATTCCAGCACACATTTTGTGACGTGTCCTAGAATCCTGTCGGGTCTAAATGAAATAAAGCACTTTGATATTTGAACACACTGGAACTAAGAAAGTTAAGGTACCCACGTATTTATCTATTCTGGAGCTACTGGATGCAAAAGAAACCGATAATGTTACTTTGTTAGGTTTCCTGGAAGAGATTGCTATAAGCAATAGGGCCGCTCATAGTACGTTTTTATTTTATTTAGATATAAGTTATTTTATTAAATAAGTACAATAAAGTGTTCATTCATTCATTTTTGTTTACCTACTCCTAACTAACCCATCAACCATCAATCTGCTATATCCATTACTTTCAGCCATTTGCTAATTATTGTATAGCTCTCCATTAAAGTGCTCCTGTGATTGGTAGGGGAGACCGAGGAGGGTTGTGACAATTTTTACTTAGAAGAGCATATCTCAATAAAGAAACGTACCACAATTATGAAATCTATGCCTAAATACACCCCAATCCTTTCTACATTAAAAATAGTCATGAGAGTTAATGAAAGTTATAAAGTTTCTGAGCAAATCCACGAAAATTAAAACGACTCCCTTTGTCACAACTCTCCTAACACCGAGGTAAGTTGTGACAGGTACCAGGGTAAGTTGTGACAGCTGTATATCTAGACTATATTTCATAAATAAAAATACTTTTATATTAATTATAAACGAAAAACACCTTTTTTGCATAAAAATAATTTAATTATCATTTTGTCATAATTGTTGGATCTACAAACATTAACTTAATGAGCAATAAATCTTTTATATTTAATTATGGCTTTATTACGAGATCAGTCGTTATAAAATCAGTCAAAATTTTTAATGCAATCTGATAAACAATTATGACAGACGTATTGCAGCTCGCCCCCAGTGCAATCTTCGCGAGACTAGCCTTTACATTCCAGGCACTGAACCCACTTCGCATTGGATCTGCTACACGCATAGGATTCAAGGCAACACAGGCAATAACAATCATTATCAGCATCTTCTTCGACATCACCTGTACTTTTCTTGTTAGTCTTCTTCTTGCTTTTTAAGGTTTCTTATTTTCTTCGTTTAAAACATGGATTTTCACATTTTTTAACTTTCTACTGGCTTCTATAGCAGCTATTACATCTTTAGTAGGCTTAAGACAGAATTTCATTGCCGAATAGGTACTCTTATGTCAAACTTAGGTTGAAGAATGGACTAAGTTAAACGAAAATACATAATAAACACAAAAAAACCACTAGAAATCACAGCAAAATGCGTGCAAATTACAAACAAACTTAAATAGGAGAGTTGTGACAGCGTGTCACAACTCTCCTAGGTGCCAAAAATTGCGACCTGGTCACAATAATAATTCGTAATTTCAAAACAAGATGCAAACACAGCAAGACAATGCCACACTTTGAAACTTCGAAAGCCACACAATATACAAAAAAATAACATAACTACGTAAATATAATATGTCACGATATAGTTACAATCAAAATTTTGATAAAAAACTTACTTTTCAGTTTTTTATACATGCAGACGTCGTACTTAAGCAACCGGTTGCCGTGTGCCTGAGGCACGTACTGCTTCAAGTAGCGCGTCTTTAAAGAAACAATTGTGCAGCATTGCCAGCTTGCTAACGGTCATAAGTTCCGAGAAATCGTCCTTGTCACAACTCTCCTCTGTCACAACTCTCCTCGGTCTCCCCTACTGACGTCATTCTGCGGACAAAACTACGATAAGCTAGTATATGTTGAAATGGATGACAAGTTGAATTTGGAATTGTAATGTCTGTATAAGTTGGTTTTCTGTAAATTTGGAAATCATGCCTGTTCTTTAACCGAGTTAGTTGTCAAATCTAAAAAGTTTACGAACCACCATTTTCTAACTCAAGTTTGAATTTAATTTTCGGATGAATTGCATTAAGTTTGTGCGGCGGCAGATTTGGCCGAAGATCTCAGGAGGCGCAAATATGCAAGTCTCGACAGAGCCTACACATTTGCTCCCCTTGGAGCAGACACCCTATGTCCGTGGGGTACCGAGGCTCTTCGGGCTTTAAAAAAATTATCTAAGCATCTGGACGAAGCGACGCGTGACCCGAGAGCTGGTGAGTATCTGGCACAGCGCATCAGCATTGCCATACAGCGTGGCAATAGCCACGTCCACGTAGCCAGCGTCTTGGGGACGCTTCCGACTGGTATTGATATGGATCAGTTGAGCTACCTGTAAATTGTTTGAAACAGTCTGCAGTTAGCTCAGTTGTTTCAATTGTAAATACTAGTGTAATTTTCTTTGTGAATAATGGCTTCTGCCATTTAAGTTAGTTAACGAACAGTTACTTCTATTTGACGTAAACTTCCAGTGCAACATATGACTAAGTCATCAACATAACGATAATTGTATTGGTAGGAGGGACAATTATATTTAAAAAATACTGACCACATTATAGCAGTCGCAGGGATTTGAAAGGTGGAGGTGACCTAGGACTCCTCTTTGTGGCGTCGTACGGGGGAGGCCTGTATCCAACAGTGCGCGTTTGTGGGCTGATAATAATGTGATGATTATAATAGCAGATTGGTTATAGGATTAATTGGACAACGGATTTTTTTCTTTGAGCATTAAACTAATTTATGGCAGATAAGTTAAAGATGTAGGTTCATAAATTTTTTTAAGTTTTTTCAGCTAACCAACATGTTATAAAAGTCTAGAGTATTGTCAGAATTCATGGGAAAAACTTAGATCGCTCACAGGTACTAAAAAATAATGGGGCTTTGGCATGGCCCGAGAAAGTTTTTACCTAATATCTTAATACCTTTTACATTACTTTGAAAGCATTATCATTTTAGTGGGTAAGTATACAAAGGTATACCTACTTAACTACCAAGTCAAACTTTTTCTCGGTCCAAGAGATAACGAAACATGGTTACGTTTCGTAAAATCAATATTTTTTGATACGTCGACCCCAAGGCGCTTCTTCACCGCGAGCAATTTCTCTTTATTCGTCTTAAATAAATAAATAAAACTTCATTTAATGTCAAGTGGTTTTTACAACGTAGGAGTTTTAGCCTATCTTAAACTACTACGGTAAAACTAAGAAGCTACTTGAGACTAAAAAGTGGGTATAAATTTATATAAACAGAGTAAATAAGGAGATAAGGTTGCGGCACCCATTATCGGCCGGCATCGGTGCGGCTCGGTAGAGCTCGGGCGCCTTACGGCGGCTTAGGGCGGTTCCGGGCGCCTGAGAGCGGCTTCGGGTAGCTTCGTGCTGCCTCGGCAGTCGTAAGCATACATAAAGATGCCGAGGCTGTCTCCGGGCAGCGTTGCCAGATCTACTGATTTAGCAGTAGATCTACCTGCTTTTTGAACCGTCTACTGATCTACTGATTTATTTCTAAAATTTCGTGAAATCTACCTGAATTTTCTCGAGCGCCAATGGCTCCGTGTCTATTATGTAAGCTGTCACTTGTCAGTGTCACTTCACAAGCCAATGAAATTTTCACCAATCCGGTTCGTTACAATACTGACAAAATATGAATGAAATTGAAGAGTTTGTTTTGTTCGTTCGTTTCTTCCACTTGCTGTAAACATCTGTTGTATAATATGTTCCTATCTTTTTCGAAATGATTGGTAGGTCCGTTCGTTCTTCGATAAACTTTTCCATTGTTGCCAGATCTACTGATCTAGCAGTAGATCTTGTCAATGGATTATTACACTTCCTACGAGTAGATAGATCTGCTTGATTTTTTAAGATTTTTTTTGTAAAATTCGAGAAATCAACCAGCTTTTCCTGAGAGAGATTCAAGGCCAAGGCAAAAGGCCTTGTAACCACAAAATAAATTAAAAATTCAATTTTACTTGGTGTTCATACGATTCTCGAGTCAGCTTGGTTTATGGCGAGATTTATTCATTTCCAAGGGCACTGATCAGGTTTTATCAGGTAAATTGAAATTTTCAAAAATAAGACACCTAGCATCCCTCTTTCTGTGATGAACATAGTTTGTTTTTCTTGAAAGGAACAACGGAACACCATAGTACACTACCTAGTTACCTACCCCAAAAAACCTGATCAGTGCCCTTGGAAATGAACAAATCTCGGCGAATTTCAAGCTGATGGATGAGTTGCTTTGATCAATGTTTTCATATCAATGTAAAAAGTTTATTACAAACCTACTTAAAACACAAAAAAAAAAACGAAAGCCATGAATATTTTACTTTGCAACTTAGGTACTTTGATGAATGCCATCATTGAAAAGTGAAACACACACACTGAACAAACATACAAAAAAATGAATCAAAATAGGTTCATCCGATAGGGAATAATTATAGTTTCCTAGCGGATGAACCGATTTTACAAAAAACCTTACAGATTACCACGCATTTTTCGTGTCAAAAGCTAGAAATTTGTAGTTTTTTCAAAATCTACTGATTTTTTCTTCAAGCTACTGATTTTTTACGTGACTTTCTACTGATTTTGTCAAATTCGATCTGGCAACACTGCTCCGGGTAGCTCGGGTGGCATTTTCGTGACAAACACGTCGCGGAACGGTCATAGCGTGCGCCTACATTAACTTGGCAACATTCAACCCCAAAGAGGAAAATAATTATAATTTTTCATCCCCCCATCCCGGAAAGAGTATTTTTGCTCTTGATATCTGATATCTCCAAGCTCTCTCTTCAGCAAGATGAACAATGAGAATTAAGTCCCAATAAACCATTATAAATACACACGTGCAAACTGTTTTCACGTAACGTTATGACTGCTCTGCGACGTTTCTGCCACCCGAACTATTCTCAGTTTTGCCGAAGCTACCCAAAACCAGCCTCGGCGTCCTTAGGTATGCTTACAACTGCCGAGGCAGCTCTCAAGCCCCCGAAGCCGCCCGAAGCAGCTCTCAGGCGCCCTAAGCCGCCTTAAACCGCCGTAAGGCGCCCGACCTCTACCGAGCCGCACCGATGCCAAAAGAGTCGTAGAGCAATACGTACATAGTGCTCTTCTCTGTGTTGTAAATAACAAGTAAGTTTTGCCTACTTCGTACCTATGTGTAGTGACACATTGACTCCTCGCTCTTACTAAGTACGAACTTGTATGTAGACACGAGGGACTCCGATTCAGCTAGCGACATTGGTTCTATGTACATTGTTAAAAACTAAACTTGTAATAACCTTTGAAGAATAAGAAATATTACCATTCTGTGAGCAAAATAAGCTGCGTTGTAGTTAAACACAGCATCTATTTATACCTACCTAAATTAGCTAAGAATCTTAAGGTACCTACCCTCAAATTGCTTATTTTCAACTCCGTCGGACCTCCATATCTTCCAAACTACTGAATATTTAACTTTGAAATTTATATATGGTAAAGTTCAGGACTTATTCTATCGATCATATGTTTCGAAAACACGATTCCATAAAATTTTCTCGATAGAAAAAAATCGCAAAGTTACCTCTAATTTTTTACTAAAACCCTAATTTCTCAATAAATACAGATGATACGATCTTGAGATTAAGCATAGTAGTTGAACTAAGTATAAAGAACATTTTATATGTTGCCTTTTTTTCAATTAACTATTCTAATGTTTGTGGGGAGCAAATAACTACTAAAAACTTGATTTTTGGGCTTACGCCGCTTTGCTCTGTCCTGCTCCTGTGAACGCGAAATCCTATGCCTACCCTCTTCACACAATAACGAGGTAGGGTACCGCCTTAACCTAATATATATGAATATATATTTATAACAGCCAATTTGTGCACAGTTTTAATTATGCCATAATGTAGGCCTGCTTATAATAAAAGCCAATACCGTTTCCGAGCTTTAGAATGTACTTCTTAGTATAATATTATAAATCCGAATGTTTGTGAAATCTGAATTTTTGTTACCTAGGATCTCCAAAACTATTGAACAAATCAAGCTAAGCCTTACTTAGATAATAGGCTACTTATTGTACCGAATATACGCGTGCAAAGCCGCGGGCAGAAGCTAGTAGTAAATAAATAAGTGATGTAGAAGTAAGGTTAATTTTAATAGGCATGGTTATGTCGAGATAAATAATAAGTTTTCAGTTTGTAAGTAATCCAAATTTTGGTGGTATGTTTTTAGTTTTCGTTTGCATTCAAAGTATCTTATAGAGTTATTTAATTTGATAAAAAGATAGGGAGCCAGGAAAGAGAAATGTCTACGAGCAGATGTAGTTTTGCACTGCTGTATTATGTAAGATTCTACTATTCGTCTTTTATTTGTGTCTGGAATTGGATTGATATTCGTTATATCAGTAAGCTGGTGCAGAGTGGTTTGTTGAATAAACAATTGCCTTACTGTTCGGACCTGGCATTCACTATTCAGTTGCATAGTTGGGTACCTGTACGGACGCGAGTATGCAGCCTTTAGCACTGCACGTTGTGCTCTTTCCAGGGGGAGGAGATGTGTTTTGGCAGTGCCGCCCAATGACGTTAACCCGTCGTATGTGGCCGTTCGTTTTGCACTTATATTTGCAGATCTGTGGTGCAAGCTCCAGGAGTCCGATCGAGAATGGCGCGTGTGATATTAAAATAACGATATCTCTAAAGTTTTGTATGGAATTACTGTGTATAATTTATCGTTATGAAATAAGCTAACGAATAAAATATAACAAATAAAATAAAATATAACAAATAGTATAAGTCCGATATTTAAATTGAAAAAACAAAAAAAAATGCCACGAAGTGTAGAACGATTTTTGTTGAAATAATTATTTAGGTCCAAAATCTTTATCAAATACAAATCAATGAACTGAAAACTATTTATTCCTTACCTACTCATATTTATTTATCGAAACACCACACATCAAAACTTCTTAAGCAATATAGTATTCAAGATTGGCAAAGTGCTTAATAAGAGTTTTTTAACTGCGTCACTTGCTGCATGTTTGATGTTCTTAAACACGGCGATCGGTTTGCGTACTCTAGATGTTAGGATATTTAGGGGTAGATAAGTAGGTCATTTGTGGGTCTAAGGTTATACCTAGGTACTTGATGGTATTACTACTTTCCAGTTTTGTGCAATCGCAGTCTGCTTTGGGTGACTGAAAGCAATGTGTAGAGTGAGCCCTAGTTTGGGGCGACAATGCCCATCCGGGCACAGAGGTGGACATTCGCGGTTCCAACTGTGTCTGTCCTATCTGTGTCCTAATCGGGGGGAGGAAAGGTGACGGAAGAATGGGGTCGGCGAGTGTGTGGATCGGTGGGCTTGCCGGCCAGGTATAGGAGGAAGAGGAGACGCCAGTCGGGCCGCGCATGATTAAATGTTCCCGTGGTTCGGCAAAAATGGCGAAAGAGGGACACCGGAGAGGTTTTAGTGGGTATTACGTCCTTTTCAGGGCGTCGAGTCCCACATAATTCTGGTCCCCCTCAGACCAGTTTATTCGTGAATGAATTTCCTCGACGAGACAAAAAAAAAGAGCCTTAAATCAGTATTTTGTATGATCAGGCTGTAGCAGCTTAAAGGAAAACATACTAACTCGCAACTCGTAAACATACAAACATTTGTCCCGAGGCGGGAATCGAACCCGCAACCTTCTACGTCGCAGGCAGACCTTCGCCCGCTGCGCCACTGAGGTCGTCAAAATATAAAATGAAAAGTTTGGATACGTTGTCCGTTACGTATCAAAACTTATTATTTTGTATTGTTTTGCAGCTAACTCTCTTGGCGACTGACTGGTTTGATTCTGAATATCACATTACAGGCGAATGCTCTCGGTAAAGCGGGGGTCGAGCTTTGGACCATAGTCAGCAGAAACAAATGCAATCGGCGACTGGATCTAAACGCAAATATTTTGTTTTCTACTAAGATTTCTTTGCGCTGGTTGATAAAAATAACCTCGCAGATTATTTTGTTACATTTTTGTGCTTATTATTGTGGTTGAATTGATACAAACTGACTAAAGCGGACCAGCAAGACCACTCAAAATAGGTAACGTTGCCTCTGCGCTGAACAAAACATAAAGCACAAAGCAACAGTAATATCAGTGAAGCTGCAAAGTTGGTAGCCATAGTCAAAGTGACGGAAATAAAATTTAAAAATAATCATCAAGCTGTGGATTGCTATATTCAAGTACCTAAACTAAGACTTTGGGGGAGGAGGGTCACGACCCCCGTGACCTCCTCCGCCCCTGGGACCGAGCCTGGTTTTGCTCTGCCGAGTCCCACTGTGTTACAGGGATTACTCGACAGGAATGTGGTGCTATAAAATAACCTGTGATTCCAAATAAGGTTTAGACTTTCACTTGTAAGCCGATCTATCTGAGTTAAAATAGTACTAATGAGTACGGTACCATAGAGCTGATTTTCCCTTGGATTTAATAATCTACTTGCAAATTTATGCTGAACGAATACTGCCTGCAATAGCATTATTTTGCGGTCTCCAGTGAAGAGAGGAATTAATATACCCTGGCAAAACAAAATAGTCTCTAAGATGAACATTCCATCCTTTAGCATTACATAACATCTTTGTTGGGAATTCTCTTACATTCTCTTACAGACAAACACAAGTAAGAGCACAAGTATATCCTACTTCCTATCCTATCCTATCCTACTAATATTATGAAACACACAAACTTTAGAAAAGTTTGTGAAATTTTTGGTTACCGAGGATCTCCAAAACTACTGAACAGAATAAAATAGAATTTGGCACACACTTAGAACGTAGCCTAACTTAAACAATAGGCTACTTTTTAGGGCTTCGCTCCCAATTTAGAATATAAAAATAGTTTCGGCCCGCTTCGGGCCTCATAATCATTCGCAGGTTATAGAAGGGTTTGATAATTTACGAATCACGTCCAACGAGAAACCAAATTATAGATAAAAAGTCCGTCTATGCAATGTTGTCTATTTTTGTCAAAATAGTGATTGAATTTGTGATGTTGTCATGGTTTTCATATCTGCTTTGTAAATTAAGAAAATTAAACAGAATATTTTTCTTCATCAAAGAAACGAAAACATTCAAATTCTAGAGGTACATTCTATATAATATTTAAAGCTTCGTGTGTAAGAAATCACAGATGTATTCGGTTGTTCTATGCAAATGTTTTTTCGTCCACTGATGTGTCCTTTAGTAAGGTAGGTACTGTACCTACCACGCTAACAAAGTTGCGGGTAACAGCTACTAAACCTTATACAAAGCGTGATTAATTTAAACTATAAAAAACCCCACTCGGTCCTCACTTTTTCACTTTCTTTCACCAAATACTAGAAATGATATTATCTGCTTCGAGCAAACGTAACGGCGAAACGTTCAGAACTGTAAAACAGAATATATCTTTCATCAGAGATCGGTTTTTATACCAGCGGCGCCCCGCGGCTTCGCCCGCGCGGAAATTTGTTTCCAACTTTTTTAATTTTTTCTTTCATAAGAATCTTTTCCTGGCAATAAAAAACACAACAAAAAAAGAATTAGAGAAATTAGTTCAACCGTGATGCCGTGACCAAGGGAAATAGGGATTCATTTTTATATATAACGACGACAAGCTAACATAAGGGCGACAAGCTGTGTGGTGCCGGCACCACCCCAACTCTTCCCGCGGGTGTCGTAAGAGGCGACTTAGGAATATCCACCGGGGGCGGGCAGCAGCGCCCCTGGAGAACAATTCTATCACCGAATTGCGATCCCCAACCCGCATGCTCAGCGTGGGATTATGGGCATTACCTCCCATGTGATATAAGCCAATAAGCCGCTTATCAGGGGCAGGCCTGCGTCCAGTAGTGGACCAATACAGGCTGTTGAGGTTGAGGATGTTTTATAAAATCTTAGATAATTAAAACAATTCACATTAAGTAGGAATAAAACAACGTAAATCAAAGTTATTTTGATGTCGAAGGCTTCATATAATCTAAACATTAAAGTTTTTCTTCTTCTCACGTAAAATTTCCTCCAATACCGAGCGGTTGGTTCTTATTGCACAAAGTCCTTTGAAGTACATATAAAGTCCTCTAACTATAACGGCCATCGAACGAAGTTGACCACAAGGAAGATAGACCAGAAAGCATATCGTCCGCAATCGTGAATGTCCTTTAAGCAAGTCGCCATCAAAGAATAACGTCATGGACGCAAGAAACTCCTCGTAGCATGCCAGTAACTTTTTATTTCCCATTTTGTAGTAGACACACGCTCTTCATTGGAATCTATTTTTTCTAAAATTTGTTAAGTTTGCAATCATCATTTAATTTTCTTATTCAACTAGGTCTAACTAATCAGTTTGTTCAATGTCTGCTCACGCATTTCTATAAGCTCGTCAATTGTTAGCTATTGATTGTGCGAATCCAGCAATTCTTGGACGTCATTAGCATCTACCTCTAAATTTAATTGTTTGGCAATATCGATCGCTTCTTCGATTATACCATCGATTTATTCAGGATCTGAGGCTGATTCACGCCGATGATCAAAAAGAAAAACCGCGATCTCCGAATTCGCATAAAACGGGGTAGCGTAAGTCGGGGTATTTCAAAAATTATGAAACCTACAGAAAGTAAAACTGTTTTAAAATGTCCAAACCGATACCTTTTTTGATACCCAACTTGGTGGGCAACCTCCCTTTTTGAAAATTATGCCCCGCTCCTTTTTTGACCAATTTTTACGTTCTTAAGTTCGTTTTTAAGTTCTACACACAGACTTCTCTTTATTTTTCCTGTAAAATATAGATCCATATCTACAATCATACATTTCAGATTGATCGCTCTGCAATCTTGGGAGATAGAAGGTGTATGTGTAATTTTCAAAATATTTCATAAAGTATAAAACCTGCAGAAATTTGAAAAACAGTTTTGAAATGTACAAACCGATACTTTTCGTTATATTTTAATTTCAAGTGGATAGGTGGGGTAGTTGGTGAGTTATTAAAGGATCTGTTACACTTACACGACGGACATTTGTTTGAGTGGACACTTGCGCGAGTGGACATTTTCGCGAATGACCCTTACGCGAAGGATATTTGCGCAAATGGACAGTGGTGCGAAAAAATAACGCAACTCCTAATATCTCTCGAAATAAATGTCGTAGAGGCACCATTGTGAAGTAATTTTGCCTTCTTTCTAGTGATATATCTTACTTTACCCTACCCCTCCTACTTCCTGCTGCATAATGAGAAACATACTTTAACGTAGACCTTTGTAGCACGTGCTACGACGCTAGGAAGGAAAAATCACAAAATTTATAATATCTCTCGAAATAGACGTTGCAGAGAGTTGCAGATATCACCACTGTGTAGGGAATTTTGCCCTCTTTCTTATGATATATCTCACTTTACCCTGCCCCTCCTACTTCCTGCCGCATAACGAGAAACAT
The DNA here is from genome assembly GCA_963564075.1 of Eupithecia subfuscata. Lineage (NCBI taxonomy): Eukaryota > Metazoa > Arthropoda > Insecta > Lepidoptera > Geometridae > Eupithecia > Eupithecia subfuscata. Next base: position 19,516,377 of record OY751095.1, read on the forward strand.
ACTTTAACGTAGACCTTCGTAGCACGTGCTACGACGCTAGGAAGGAAAAATCACAAAATTAAAAATATCTCTCGAAATAGACGTTGCAGAGAGTTGCAGATATCACCACTGTGTAGGGAATTTTGCCCTCTTTCTTATGATATATCTCACTTTACCCTGCCCCTCCTACTTCCTGCCGCATAACGAGAAACATACTTTAACGTAGACCTTCGTAGCACGTGCTACGACGCTGGGAAGGAAAAATCACAAAATTAATTATATCTCTCGAAATAGACGTCGCAGAGAGTTGCAGATATCACCACTGTGTAGGGAATTTTGCTCTTTCTTGTAATATGTGTAACTTTTCCCTACCTCTCCCACTTTTTTCCCCATAAGGAGAAACATACTTTAACGTAGACCTGCATAGCACATTCTACGATGCTACTACGGTTCTTAGAAGCATACAAAAGACTTCAACGCGCAAGAACCTTCTTACTACACACAAAATATTGTCATTTCATTCTGTGGACGTCATCACATCTTTTGCGAATAACAGTATAAAAACCTAAACAAAATCATAATGTACACCATTAAAACAAAGCTAAAAAAGATATAATCTCAATAATATAATTGAAAAACAATCCATTAGTTGAGTGAAGAAATAATATAAGCAAAAGCAGTTCGTGCACCACCAAAAGGACGTTACACGATACCGCCACGGCGGTGACACACCCGAGCGCTTCAAACCAGCAGATTTTTGACGAACGTGTGGAAATATCAGAAGACACATCCTGAGAACAGTGAAACCACGAGAATCCAAAATAAATTGTGCATTATGTCAAAGACAAAATAGCAAGGGGAGATCTATCCCTGCTGTTTATGTTGGAAAATGTTTGCGTCGTCATCTTTTGTAAACTAAAACTAAATAGCTTTATGTTTAAGTAGCTAGTACACCTAGATCGCAATATGACGAAATATCGATTGGAAAAGTTCAATCGATATTTCGTCATATCGCAATCTTAAAGTCTACGTCTCGAAATAACTAGAAGACTAAATTGCAATACGACTAGATCTTGATTGGAACAAATCGCGATTTGACTTAACTAGCTGATACACTAACAGCCGGTTTCTAGAACGCAGATCATCTACATAATTAAATAATCGATGTTTTTAGTGTATCAGCTAGTAAATCAATGCAGCCAGCGTCTTGGGGACGCTTCCGACTGGTGTTGATATGGATCAGTTGAGCTATCTGTAGACTGTTTGCAACAGTCGGCAGTTGGCTCAATTGTTTCAACTGTAAATACTAGTATAATTTTCTTTGTGAATAAATGTCATTTTCGAAAGTATTTTGTATCTGGTATCTGAAATCAATGTCAAGTCTTGACATTGTAAAAACATACCTACAACAACAACTATTTTTGTAAGAGTTACTTATTTACCTATCAGATACCTATATTTATAGATTCTATGGGTATATTAACTTCAAACTTTTAGGAGACGATACTGCGAAAACTAAAAAGTTTTTTTTTGTATCCTAGTGTTATTTGTGTTATTGTTAACATCGTTTGTTAAATGTACCTACTGTATGTGTTCTTATTAGTTTAATTAATTTAAGACTACATATTTTATTTTGAATGTGTTATGTAAATGTGTGTGTGGTGGCAAATAAATGGTATGTCTATGTCTATGTCTATGTCTATGTGTCATGTTCGCATGTCATAAAATTATCGTTATTACGTTTAATAAAATGTATTACATACACATGTTATGTTTCATTATTTCAAAGAGAAGCGAAAGTGTAGGTAGCAGTATAATTGAGAAACTGGCGGTTAATGTTTAAATAGCTCCTTTTTAAGATTTAATCAAACGAAATTACAGCTAGGTCTTAGTTCGACATCAAGCATTATTTTATGTCAACTGTACATTTGAAGAAAAAAAAATACTATGTGATCATATTGCTATTTGGTCATAGGCAATTTTATACAAACACAAGATACTGATACTAAGAGAAGAATATTGTAATTTATGGGTTTGAAGAATACCAAAATGAAATTGACTACGATTTGGAACGAATAATAATAAATCTGTTTATGGACACAATAAATAATATTGACCTCACGGTGGGGTTGCCAACCCTACTAACGTCATTTGAAAAAAGAAAGTACACATGCCCTGCATAAAGATACATTTACCTATTCTACGTTTATCCAAAATGTTTAAAAAATAAATGTCCACCCGGGCGAAGCCGGGACGGGCCGCTAGTTCCAAATATTAGTTCCTTATACTGGACCGGAAAAGAGACAGACATTTTCGAAGATCAGTTAAAAAATCTTTTGACACAAAGAACTATCAAAAGGAATATTATAATAGGCGGCGATTTCAATATTAACATCCTTGAAAAAACTAGACAGACTAACTCAATAATAGATTTTATGCAAGAATTTAACTTTAATAATCCAAATTTATAAACCACCAACCCGTAAAACAATGCACACCTCGACCTGTTTAGAACAACTTTCAAACTTCGAAATAAAACCAAAGCGTCAGCGATTTAGGTTTTTTGGATCATCATACCGTGGAAAATAGAAAAACATGTCTACAGCACAAATAACTTGCTAACTTTCAATCCAAAATTATGTTATATAGATGGATCAGACATACAATCCATTAAATAATAAAAACGTAAACCTTTTAACCTCGACTGCCTGTTTTCGAAAGCCGCTAAAGTTTCGGGTTACTTTTTCTGAAAGCTTTCAATAGCTTTCAGAAAAGTAACAAGCTATTAAATGGTTTTGTATTTATTTTATTTACGCAGACCTTTCTTTCTTAAAGCTTAAGACCAAAATATGTTGAATTGGGACACGGTCTAGCTTCAGCCCCCCCGATGTATCGGTCTTGGCATGAATTTGGATAAAACCAAAGTCATGATCAATGGCCACATTGATCCAAGACCGGTGGTCGTGCATGGCCACCTTCTCGAAATTGTTTCCGTGCCATCTGCCCAAGGTTGCTGCTACAATAAGTGTACATAAATCAATCAAGTTTTGTATACATACAATATATTCGAACGACTAATTTCTCCCTTTTGTAAAAATTCCGGAAGGTTATGAACGGAACGAAGGAGAAGCCAAAATAAAATAGCTGCAACGCAATTTAATACCGACTTACCGACATTTCAACATTAGACCCGAGGCGGCCGCGGGCATGATATTTTATCTTTTATACACGTCATGTTGGTAAAATCCAGAACCCTACTTCCTACTATCCTACTAATATTATAAAGCCAATACTTTGTGAAATCTGAATTTTTGTTACCTAACTAGGATCTCCAAAACTACTAAACAGATCAAGATGAAATTTGGCGTACGCTTAGAGCAAATCCTAACTTAGATAAAATGCTACTTATTATACCGATATACGCTTGCGAAGCCGCGGGCAGAAGCTAGTAATATTATTAAGCCGAAAGTTTGTGAAATCTGAATTTTTATTACCTAGGATCTCCAAAACTTCTAAACAGATCAAGATGAAATTTGGCGTACGCTTAGAGCAAATCCTAACTTAAATAAAAGGTTACTTACTATTATCGAAAATGCGCGTGCGAAGCTGCGGACAGAAGCTAGTAACTATTTAAAGAGCATTTACGATTTATTATAACAGAAATTAATAAATTTGAGTAGGATTTATTTACATACTTTTATTAGCATTGTGTACAATCTTTTTAGAATTTTCCTAAAGATAAAAATAAATTTTCTTGTGCTGTAAGACCTTACTTCTTGCCAAATTTAATGATTCTAGGTCAACGGGAAGTACCATAAAGGCTTACGTGTAGGTTGTGCTGCGAACATCAATTTTTTTTTTCAATTACATTATGTAACTTTAAATTTATGGTTTTCGGATTTTCCTCTTTATTTGCGCTAGCTCTTTGCTAAGTTAAAACGTAATGCTGTCAGTTTTGATTGCGTTGTCTAAGAAGGATGTTTTTCACAGCTCCAAGGTGTTACAGACAGTGTTCAATGTTAATTTCATCTTTACGCGTTCCTGAGAAAAACGGTTTTCAGGTAAAAGGTATACCTACAGTCCGGCTGAAACAGTTGTTGACGGACTGAAAACAGCGTGATCCTATAATCTATAAAATCCCGTGTAGACTCTTTCAATGCCATCCAAAGAAAGAAAATTGCGTCATTAATGTCCAGAGGTTGACATGTGTAAAAACGACATTATAAGTAAGTTGTAAGCCTGTCTGAGCGTCTGATGTTATCGGACACTTACATACAGACGGTGGGTGAATATTGCCACTTGACGTACTAAGTACTCAACCTAGTACCTTGAATTTTATATTTTAATTTATTGTTATTCTTATTTAAATATACTTTTTTATAACCTCAAAACAAAAATGGATCTTGCGTCTGAAATAAAGAATTATTATTATAAGCGTTCCTATTTCCATTTGAGGTACGGAACCCTAAAAAGAGCGGTTTTAGCGCCATGTTTTGGTAAAATTAATAACTTCGTTGTCAGGTGGGGGAAGTTGTTGGTTGTAGGCTTTGCTAAGAGATGGCGGTAGAGCCGCTTTTCTGAACAATAAGGAACGGTAAGTGAACTTCAAATATCATGAGTAAACTTCAATGATTTAGGAAGCTACGTGTGTAAAATATTATAACAATCATAAACCTACCGAAGTTTCAGTGATAAATGGACAAAATGATTGGTGATGAGTTACACTACGAAAATGAAAAGGTAACTTTGTAGCCACCGTCCAAATTGACAGTGGTACTGGAAAAAATACTGTCAAATTCAATGTTTCGTTCATACATTTTGCCAATTAGAATAGAGGTGCCCGCCGCAAAAGCCGCCATTTCAAACTTCGAGCCGTAGCTTTGAGTTTTGATGAATTAGAATAGCAATTTGACGAAACGATGCTCGCAATTGTCAATTTCGTAGAATTATAATAGATCCCCTGGAGACGTGGACACTCACGGTAGGGCTGGTCCACCTGGAGTTTCTTTGAAGGATAGGATTTGTAACGAATATATATCAAAAGACACATTCAAAAGATTGCTATAAACAAACATTTTATAAAAAAATGAAAATATGAAAAATATATTTATTTAGTAATAACAATCTTACAGAAATTTTCCTGCAGTCTCCACACTAGGCAAAGCCTGTATCGTGGAAACCAGATTTTATATATTTTATAGCATGTTCATTATTAAAACCAACCTTACCTTCCTATTGAAAAACTCTAAAACTAAAATAATTATCAACTAACTCACTGGAACATAGTCGTAGCAAAACTTCTACTGCGGTACTACAAAAACCAACGTAAACACTGGTCAAACAAGCGCTTAGATAAACAGTGTCTAAACAGTTATACATGGGTTTAACAAGAGTTTAACTCTCGTTTAAACTATGTCTAAGCCGTGTCTAACTGTAAACCGTCGTAAAACGCTTTTGAAAAATAAATATCTCAAACCTTAAATAAAGAGGGCCTACAAAATGTACAAAATATCTAACCTATAGAAGACCAGACGGGTGTTTAATACCTCATGTATCAAAATCGCTGTAGCCGTTTTGATGCCTGGATGTAATAAAGAGTTTCCCCCAACCAAACAGAAACACTCGAAAAACAACGCCTCGCGGATTATGTCCTCGTAGCCGAATTTTCAACCAGTCTCGAAAGGCGATTAGCCATGTACGCGGGCATTATTATAGAGGACGTACTGAAACTCGTGTCGTGGTAATGTACAATAAGTAGGTAGGTACATAAACAATAATTGAAATAAGACCTCCATCCAAGTCATTGTGATCCGGATCTGTATGGTTCTGTCGTGATCGTTGTCGCGGCGCATTGTGGTGACGTGTCATCCTCTGTGAAACGCCGTCGTCTATTGTATCCACCCGCACATGGAACGCAAGCAAGAGCTTGTCTATGTTACGACAAGCTCTTGCTTTGTGTCTGAAAGCACTACTGATTTGATCCCATCATGGATTAACCCCTTGATTATTCCCTTAATGGATTACTCTGGATATCTACAAAGTTAGTAACTACCTGTCCGTTGAGGGCTTTGCCATCAGTTAACATCCTTATGTTAGTAAAAGGTCCTATGTAAGTGCAATACGCATGTTATGAAGAAGTAAATGTAGGACAATTTCAAGCGAATTATTGGGTAGGTATATGAGGGTCTTGAATCATATCATTAACTTGTTCGATTTTAGGTCCTATACTCTGTACGCGATTAGAATAAGACAAACAGTCGCCAAACGTCGTAAATATTTTACGTTATATTCATACAATTCGACGCTGTGGAAATGGGACGGTACCTTGTCAAAGTAAAAGCCCAACTGCTTTTGTTTCAGTTCGAAATTGTTCCGTCCCTACATTGTAATGTTGTATTGTCCTCGTGCGAGAGCTATTCAGAGGAAAGGTGAAGTTTAAGGATGTAGGTATTTTTTCATTTATATAACTTTTAAATCCATCATGGTTATTTTCACTGAAGTCATTTACAATGGGAAATTTACCATGATTTTAGTTTTGAGATCTCCAATATTTTGGCACAGTAACTGTGAACTAGAAATTATGCCGAAATATTTGGAAACCGATTATTAATATTCGTTGTAAATGTTTTTTTTATTGGCAGCCTACCCGTAGTTGTGGATATAGTAAAGAAGGGATAGTCACTGTAGGGGTACCGATGACCGCTGATATACACAATTAGGGATACACCAGCTCGCAAGTATCAAGGTATCCTATGAGCTTCACCTCATACACCAGTAGGCACTACGCATCCGTTCAACTGTCAACCCGGATTTACGCTCTGTCGGCTATCTCCTTCTGATTGGAGACAGGGAGACAGTGACCGCTTCATTAGCGAAACCTCGACCTACGAGATGATGTATGTAGACCATGGTTTATATTATACTAGCTGCATTCTTACTACCCGTTGTCCTATTACCCGTTTTCCCGCAGTAAAAAGTAGCCTATGTTCATCAGGAATAATGTGGGCTTCTAATGGTAAAAGAATTTTTCAAATCGGTCCAGTAGTTTCGGAGCCTATTCAATACAAACAAACAAACAACCAAATCTTTCCTCTTTATAATATTAGTATAGATTACCTGGACATACACTACAATCGCCTCAGTGGTAATACCTGCTCCACTGCTATACACTGCTATACATCCTTACTTAGTCCTCTGAAAATCACATACAAGTATTGATAGCTTATTTTACTGGCTACATATTGAGATTTTGAATAAGCTTATGTAGCCAGTATAATAAGCTTGCTTGATTGCAATTTTCCGATGTTGTGTATTTTGGCAGTAGGGCACGTGTACGTCCTTCATGGGGTGTCAATACAATACCTAACCTAATCTTACACTAAAAAAACTTAGTAAAAATAGCTACCGGTAAAACCCGTAGCGACTACTATCTTCTGGTAAGCCGATTGCCAGCGCTAATAATAATTTAATTGATAAACTAACAGGATTACAGACTTTATGATATTACTAGGATAGGATTACCTACCTACATGCAAGTTATGGGGTATTATGTCGGAATTTTTTTGGTATTATCCATTATAATCGTTTTCAGTGCCCGAAAGAATATTAAATTCAAAGTAAAAAAACTATACTACATAAAAAAACTGGACAATTCACCCAGCATCATCTAGGCCCAAACTAAGCAGAGCTTGTATTATGGGTACTAGATAACTGACATACAACCCCTTAATACATACAATACGATGCATAGAAAACACTCAAAACACCCGGAACGAATATCATTTGTTCCGGGGCGGGAATCGAACCCGCAACCTCCTGCGTCGCAGATGAACCTTCGCCCGGTGGGATATTGAGGTCGATATTGGCTACAGGTATTTCAAATAAAAATAACAGACAACAGAATAGTTCAACGCATTTTGTGTCTATTTCCCACCCTTTGTTGAGCAAAGACTGCCCCCATTTCAAGCCATTTCTTTCTACCATAATAATACAAATTCTTTTTGCATAATTATTTACCTCTGTCACTTTCAATATTGTAAATAACAAATTTGTTTTACTCTGACTTAATTAGTATTCAATTGGAAACTCTTGATGCTCTGAGATGGAGTTAGGTTCTGTCATAGACTAGGTACTTTAACCGAGACCGAGTAATATTGAGAACTCGCTTTAAACTTCCAGTGAAACTTCGCTGTACTTAATTTAATCGAAACGGGCTTAATAAATAATAAAGTAATATTGGCACTGTACTTGATTCATCAATCCTAAATATTCTTTGTAAACAAAGGAGGATACAAAACCAAAGAAATGTCGGTGGAAAATATTATAGAACACTGGTATCCTAGTTACATATCGCAAAAGTTAATACAATTTTTTGTTTGAAACCAGTTAATGATCATTAAATTATGAATAAATGATTCGAAGTCGGTTTACAAACCGACGAGAAACGAATGAAATTTTTATCACGTCTGTTTACATTCTCGAATTTGAACCGATTTGGCTGCGCGTGTGCCCTTACGCGTTGTTGAATCTTGTGTTTTTGTTTTTAGTGATTACCACGGAATATCATGGTAATCACTTATACAAAGGTTTAACCTTGTTTTTCGTTATTGTTATCTAATATAAGTTTTTATTAACTTCATGACGGTCTTTTTTTTCATACCACAGGTGGCAAACAAGCATGTCTTTAAGGAAATCATAAAATATCTTGGAATGCATAACTGAGTACTTACCTATACGTATAGTATTATAATATATGTGCCTATACTTAGAATATTAATTCCGTGCTGTCAATAATTATTAGTGCAATACCTACTAACCTAGTATTGAAATTTTGTGAATGAGAATGAAAATTTCTCTTAAAAAAATATGGATAGTATCCTAACCCGCCGGATACTCAAACGCACCTCAGATTTAAGCATGTATTTAATGAGGAGTATGAGACAGATTTTTATTGAAAACTGTCAAAAAATCGCGATATGAGATGTGCTTAAAACCCAGTTGCGTTTGAATATTGAATATTGAATATTGGTCTAACCCCGATGGGTTAGACCATATCCCTGTAGGTACATCGGGTAAGGTAAACTCCTTTCTGTCGTCAAACCATTCATTTGGTATTACATATTTCATGATGTCTTTCTTCCACCCGGGTTGTTACCCCATTTTCCACTTCGATCGGCGAAAAGCGGCGGGTCAGTTCTCGGAAATACGAACTAAACGCTGTTATAAATTTTACATGTCCTCGTATCGACAGGGTTTACTTAACTTTTCCACTACTTTATTATTCATAAGTACGAAGTGATACTTAGACTTTATTGATTGATCGAGTGGTTATGTGGTGTATATTTGGATCCAAGTAAAACCTATGCTCATATAGATCGAGGTTACCTCAAGGCTCCTACATGGACGCATGAATTATTACCTACACATATTTAAGCAGTTAGGTGCTGTTATGTTATGTTTTTAACTGTTTTCAGGGTACATTTTTGTACGTAATTTCTTTGTTCTACCTTAACTTCTTAATGCATGAACAGATTTGGAATATCGTTAGAATTATGATATGTATAGTTATAAGAATTATTTACTATTGAAACAATTAAGCAAACACTACAGACTACTGGTAGCTCAACTGATTCATATCAATGTCGATGACAAATAAGTTATGACATCGCTAACATAATAAAAACATTGAAATACAAACTTTTCAGCTTTGGTTGCAATAGAAAGGCAGTCGTTCATTTTATTTTTGCTCATATTTGTTTGTTTTCATGTTCTCTCAGATTAAAATATTAATATGGAAATATTATTATTGAAGCAGTGCTTTAATCTTCGCTTTCTGAATAGCTTATTCATAGTGGGCTCTTTATGCGTTGTGGTTGGTTGGCGTAGGTATACAGGTATACACGACCGTTGGTCCGTGTTTTCAGAATATTGATATCAAAGGAAATTACGATATCGGACGACTTTACGGCATTTGTATTAAACTAATATCCATCTAAAATAATCCTAAATAGCAGGGAGGATTCCACGTCAATTCTACAGTCAGATGCAGCTTTGTATTTTGATATTAGAGGTAGTATTGGAATATTAAAAATGGAGATTTACGTAAATAGTATCATGTCATCATATAATAGTTACTACGTTCTTTGAAAGATAATCTTGGCAATTACAGTTTCGTCGGTTAATTTCGAAGTAAAATGTTTCAAAAATTCTGTCCAAACCGCGAAATATAATGTATATTTGCGAATAACCCATGCGTGACTGGCTTTTTGTAAAGATAGATTAGTTACGAATTCCGGCCACCTCTTTTGTGAAAAATTTGATTATTTGAATAGTTGCGAAGGAGAAATCAGAAGAGATTTCACTTAAGTGGCACGTAGGAGTACAAAAACAGTTCATTTGCGATGTGTTGATATTAATGCAAGTAAGTTGGTAGTGTTGGAACGTACTTTTTCTGCCACAGCGAATTTCTTCCAAATGTAGGAACTGAACCAATTAAGATGAAGTTTGACCGGGTCACAAATTTTCTCAAAGGGGAAAACTGGATTCCAAAAAAATGAATTTCAGATTCACCAGAATACCAGTCGGAAGCGTTCCCAAGACGCTGGCTGCATTGCCACGCTGTACGGCAATGCTGATGCGCTGTGCCAGATACTCACCAGCTCTCGAGTCAAATTTAATATGAAAATCAATTCTAAACAAGCCCCCTTCATCAGATTTTATTTAATAACAGTTTTGATAACTATACCGTGTTATAGTGTGACTTATCAAATGAAAATCTCGTTGTGAAGGGTTTTAGGCAGCGGGCGAAGGTCTGCCTGCGACGCAGGAGGTTGCGGGTTCGATTCCCGCCTCGGGACAATTGTTTGTACGATCTGCAGACATTTGTTCAGGGCGTTCTGGATGTTTTCTATGTATAATAAAAAATATCTATCTATGTAGTGTATTGTATTAAGTATATCAGTTATCTAGTACCCATAACACAAGCTCTGCTTATCTTGGGGCTAGATAATGCTGTGTGAATTGTCCAGCATTATTTATTTATTTATTTATTTAGATAAGTTATTATTTTCGTCACCGAATTATCGTCTTTCAACGTGGCAATGCTGCCAGCATCGCATTCCGGGCCACTGCCTTCTGGTGACAGCCAAGATTTTTAGGAAATTGACATACCTAATGTAAGTGTAAATAATAGTTGTAATATGTCGTTATTGTTGTTTTACTGATTTTGTATCAAGTACTATTTAATAGGTAGGTATGAATACTTTTATGACTGAAAAACCTGCCAGCTTTCTGAGCACTCTGCCTTCTCACTCACTCTGGTGACAGCTTAGATATTTAAGTAAGTGTAAATACAAGTGGTAATTTGTCTTTTTTGTTGACTTTGTATCTATTTGCCAAATAAATAATTAAAATTAAGAATACTTTTATGACCGTAAAAAACTGTAGGTTGTTAAAGTAGGTATACGAATATTAACGAAAGTTGGCCTTTTTCACTCGGTTTCCTAAATTCTTAGTAAAAAAAATTGGTTGTCTGTAAAGTCGGTTTACTGACGATAGTTGAACGTGACAACGTCTTAAGAAAATACTGATGGAATGGTAGCATTTGATACTCGATCAAAACATGTAAATGTACTATAGTATAGCAGCTGTCCACGCAGACGCATCGCTCACTCAAGTAGGAGAGGGACGGATGTCGAGCGCTCTCGCTTGCACTTCAAGCCTTACATGGAACGCCTCAGAGCGAGGTAACGCCGCATGACGTCATGTTTTTTCGTATGTGCAGCCGGCTCTATCGAATTATAAGACATTGTCACGTCAAAAGAGAATTTTAAATAAGTACTTTGAGAAGTTCAAAGTAATAAAAATCGTCCTCAGAACATATCTAGGTACTGAAACTGTTATTGTAGCCAATTGTGTTTGTTGGTATTGCAATAAGTTTAAGGCTAGGTATTCCAGTGCAATAGTGTATGCAACATCTGCGAATTTGTTTAGAAGTATTAAGTGTCTTTAGTTAAGTACAAAAATGTAAAAATCAGTAGTTCGCTAGTCATAATATTGGAAAAACATTAGAAAAAGCGGTAATTTTGTACTTTTTTTCTATCAAGTGAAGATCATTAGATCTTATAACTAAATGCGACTTTGACTAGATCCATAAATAATACATTTATCTTTTTTGCGGGATTTTAAACACTATTTTCCAAGTCTCAGATGATTTTAAAAATCACAAAAGAGCGACTTTTGCTGAACTACCAAGCCTTAAGTCTTTTTATAAAACAGCGCACCTACCTAGCTACCTGCCGGCAGGTTTTTACGCTCATTACTTAAAAACGTCAACTTTTGTATTATTTGTCAAAGAATTTCCTCCTGCAATGTGATTAAAAACTACCTGAACAGCACAGATTGAGCATAATGGATAAGAAAATGGAACGAAAAATTCCTTTGAGCAACTGGAATTTCCCTATTCCGTTGACGGGATTTTTAAGTTAATATTAAAAGACGTTGAATTTTTCTTAGTAAAATAAAGCTATGAATAGCTTACCTACTAGATTATTTACTAGATAGAAATCAAGAGTTATTTTTTCTGAGCTTCTACTTGCTTGACCTCGGGGGTTAAGGGTCCGGCGGAGGATGAATTTCCCATACAAACGTAATACCAAAATGATTTGTAATTTGAGCATATTTTCACCATCGTCTGCTATTATTTGTATTAAAATCTAGGTTCCTGCCACATTCTTTTTTCAAAATACCATTCTGAAATGAAATTAAACCGAATCGCATTTTTACATCAAAGAATGAATGTCGTCTTAGTATTTTTGCAGATAAGTATTTTGAAAAAAGCTTGTGGCAGGAACCTCTATAAATACTATTCTAATACAAATAATAGCAAACCATGATGAAAATATTCTCAGATTGCAAATCATTTTGGTACTACGTTTGTATGGGAAATTCATCCTCCGCCGGACCCTTAAGGGGAAATCCTGACGGGCTTGGTTGTCAAACTAGGCCTGGATCTCGGTACTCACAGGGTAAGAAACTCGAATCACATAAAATTCTACATTTTTTATTTGATTTCTTGCAAGTGAAAAAACGATAAAAAAAATTATACAAGTAAAAAAATTAATGTGCATTGTTTCGCACATAATTCGGTTGAGATCTCGGGATCTCAGGTCTATTGAAATTACTTAAGTTCAATAAAGTATTTCTTAAGATTTGATTCGTAGGTACCAATAATGGTTCCTGAACCAGTTGCTTCCGACTGGTATTGATATGGATCAGTTGAGCTACCTGTAGATTGTTTGCAACAGTCTGCAGTTAGCTCAATTGTTTCAATTGTAAATACTGGTGTAATTTTCTTTGTGAATATAGGTTTTTTCATAAGTTGTGTAGTTTTCTTGTAAATTACGCTGTTGACGTTCCAAAAACGTATGCTGTGTCGTACTTCTATAAACGAGAAATTCGACACGAAATCCTTTTCACAAACTGGCGTGCAATGCACCCTGCAAATTAATTTGATAGTTTTAAAAAAACTTAAAACTGACTTGAAATTCCGTGATATTTACACTGTTTTTTTTTAGTTTAAAGGGATAAATACTAATTCCTCGGGACCATTCTCTACAAAAGCTAAAGAATTTTCAAAACCGGTCCATAATTAGATGATAAATCCACGAACATAGAACGTCCTCTTTTTTTGAAGTCGAAAAATTAAAGTGGGCTCAACAAGAAACATATTTTTATTTTGGTCGTTTTTACCTTGTCCTTAACAATTGCTGATCTGTTGAACCGTAAAAATGTAGACAGTTTAAATTTGCACAGTATGTGAATTTCTATTGCCGCTGTAGCCAAAAAATAAATAAAAATGGAATACATTTAATAAAAAAACGGAGAACGTCGATAGCGCGTTGAATTTCGATGTCCGAAGTTAATCAACGTCGGGCGCAGTCAGTACTTTGATGGGTGACTGCCTGAGAACACAGAGTCATAATGGCTTATTGCTTTTTTGATGCATCAAAAAATTCTGTTTATAGAACAGACCGTGGATGTCATAAGGTAAAGGGCGACTGAGGGAACCTCCTTGAAGAAGAGCATCAGCTTCCTGTGTATTTAAACAAACTGTTTAAAAGACATAATTTTTTCTTAGTTCTTATATCTTGGTTTCCTGGTTTTTGTGACTTGCCCCATGATATGTTCCTAAAGAAAGACTTTTATGTTTTATGTTCTCTTTTTTCTTTTGCGAAAGTAGAATAATTATTAAATTTTGTACAATGTAACGAAACCCTTCGTGTGCGAGTCGACTCACATTTGGCCATACTTGGCCGGTTTTATTTCAATACATTGATTAACAAATTATACATTTTCGTATGGTTTCTTTTTTGAGCTGCGAGACTCTGTTTTTGTCATATTTAATAATTTTAGATCAACGAAAAATACCAATCAAATTAAGATTTAAGGTCGCATTAAATAAAACCGAAAAAAAAATTTGCAAAAATCGTCTCTCATGTAATTATAAAAATCACGTCTGCGCGAGGAGTAATTGAATAATGTAAAATTTTAAACCATTTATTTTTAAACCTAAATGTTGCAACGCCCTTACAGGTTTCATATAGATCCTATCATCTACCTAAAAACATTAACACTTTGTTAAGGACATGAATGCAATAAATAAACTAATTTATTTCTTGTATTTGATTGTAATTTTCTTTGTGAATAAATATTATAACATAAATAAATGAACAATAAACAATTTGACAGTTATTTGGGGCGCGAATGTTGAGCTATACCTACAAATGTGTTTTAACTAATATCACCTAAACTAAAAAAGCCATAAAGCTATAATTTCAGGATTAGGCAGTGAGACACCTAATACAAAATACATTCATAATAACTTATCAATGTGTTTTTTTTGTCGTAAGCACTTATTTACTTAACAAGTTTGCTGAAAAGTGAATTAAACAAGATTTTGAAAATAGTTTCTACCTTCTTAATACAGGTAACCTAGCTCGTATTAAGTTTTCACCTCGCTTATTGGAACATTCATAAAATAAACGCTTGTTGAACAGTGAAGATGAATGCTACAGTACCTACTCTCTTAAATTTTGTGGACATACCCTCTAAATATACGTAACTGGCTTGTATTATGTATTTACCTCAGTGACTTTTTTGAACATTCATTATAATCATCATAAAAGTTCCTTGTTCATTAGTTCTCATAGAAACACTAAAGTCACTATAGTTATTTTAATGAACCGTAATATGCCTATTTCCTATCATATTCCATATTCAAAAAGATCAACGCTAAAAACAATTCAAACTGCATTCAATTTTTTTTAAATAATCGATACCGATCAAAAGGCTCTATCGTAAGGATTTTTTTTAAGTACCCACTTAAGAAATACATATCATTTTCCTATTATGAAGATAACCGCTAAGAGCGTTAGTGTGATAAATAAATTAAATTATCTGTAAGCAAAATATAATTATTTAAATAAATGTAAAATTGCGTGGTCTTCCTTTTTCTTTTGTGGAATGTCGCGCTGGAGCCCTGATAGCTTCCCTGAATTCTCCAAGTCCAAGAAACTTAAGTTTGTAATTGGAATACAAAAAATATAATACATCCCTCTTCTGAATACCTAGATGTCTCGGCAACGCCATCAAATCGAAATTGAATTGAAGCTGTACTAGTGAACTAATAAATTAATTTTCTTTCTCTCTTTCTTTCAAATAATAAATAAATATAAATATAATTGGCTGCCCTCTCCGAGATGCTTCACACACACTTTGTGTGTTCTAATATGTTTCTTATTCATTTTTGAACAACTAATCGCGCTTATTAAGTTATCCAACAATATTCGGTTTAAGGCCTCAAATGACACACTCGATAGAAGTTGAGCACTCTCTCGCCTAAATAATATACAATGCGTAATTCAAAATATTTTCTTGTTCTTTTTGGTATTCATAAAATGAGTTTTCGGCATAAAAAAGTGTTTAATCTGAGTCGTCAAAAGCCTTTAAAGAAATTGATAGTTCTAAACGTTTTTCTTTGGAGAACACTTAAATGACAATTTTGGGTGGGTATGCACGTTAGTAAAATCCGATATTTTTTCTATCCCTTGAAAATTCAGAGATGGGCTTTGTGATGACAACGAATAACAAAAAAAAAATCCAAAAGAGAAAAGCTCCGTTAGAAAACAAAATTTTTGAAAAAAATGCATCCTGAAGGAACTAAAGCGAAAGCTTTGATTCTAACCAAATCTATTTTTTACCGCCTACCTATGACTTGATGTGAATAAAAATATTTATTTTCCAGTGGCCATAGTAAACATTTATGGATATAAATATTTTAAGCTAACGCGATTTGAACTCATTATTATTAGGAACTTCCGAGCGAAAAAAGTGTATAACACCGTCATTCAGATAAACTTGGCCCAGTGTAAGTAATTACTCGC
This sequence comes from Eupithecia subfuscata, assembly GCA_963564075.1. Lineage (NCBI taxonomy): Eukaryota > Metazoa > Arthropoda > Insecta > Lepidoptera > Geometridae > Eupithecia > Eupithecia subfuscata. The sequence continues at coordinate 19,532,798 of OY751095.1, forward strand.
ACTTGACGGATGACGACGGCTCTCGGAGTAAGTGAATATATTTCCATGTGGAGCAACTTGCCGATGTGCCATCGTTGCACAAAAACGCGCCAAAAAACATGTCAAAATTTCGAAATAATTCCAAAAAATCCTGCTAAGAACCGGAAAAATTGGAAATTATAAATTAACAAAATAAGACTTTAAAATAACATAATAAAAAACTTACCGACAGACATACTGGTGGAGCTGGGGTTGGAACCGTTAAATTTAATCGCGCGAATATTTCTGAGAGAGCTCACTGCGTGCATTCAGCTCAGACTTCGCGGCGCTATTGGCAGAGCGAGGATCGAGGGGGACGAAGGGAAGGGGATGAGCGCGCACAGGGAGCTGTACGTGCGTGCAGGCTGCGTCGCTGAAAGGGCTGGAGAAGGTAACCGGAGATAGGAATTTTCCTTGTACCTTGGTACTACAGGCCGCGGAAAATTTACGAAATTAAGAAATTTCAGACGTAAAAACACAATAACAAGTTAAAAAACTATGTAATGAAAAAGTTCCTTTGCAAAGAAGCTTATTTAATTTAAAAAAAATATTCCGCCAGTTTTTAAAAAAAGTAGTAAAGTTAAATTGAAACTATGAGGACCTATTGAGCTTTGTTTTTGAGTGACGAACTTTCTTGCCTGCTAGTTGCTTGCTTGCTGCTTATCTCGCTTGTTTTCCGACCGCGATCTTTTCTTCTTTAATATGTTTAAATTGCTACCTACTAATTTTTAACCACTTCAAAAAAAGGAGGAGGTTCTCTATTCGTCTGTATGTCTGTATTTATGTATGTTACTTGATATCTCCGCCAATAGTTTACCGATTTTACTGATTCTTCCACTTATTATATGGAGAATGATCGAGTGGTTCCCAAGCGATTAGCATTCATCCCGTAAAGCTTAAAAAACAACATAATACCTACTTTTGAAAGATCATGACAAGCTACAATAATTTTGATAATATCTTCGCCAATGCTTAATAAATTTTGATGATTCTTTCATAGTTATATTATACCAACCAATACTTTTATGGCCCAAGACGCATATGTCCTCCTGTGGCTCAGTGGTCACCAAGGCTGGGCAGTGAATGCGTTAAAGTTGATTTTTAGATTAGATTAGGGCCCTATGAAATTAAATTCTGTAATTCTTTATTGTACACGATTAATACATACCATGAACTTATTTAATAGGATATGTACTTATACTACTGTATAGGCGAGCTTATCCCTGAAAAATAGTTTTCTTCCAGCAAACCTTAGAGTTATAGGAGAGGAGATGGAATAGGTAGAGGAAGTGTACAAATAATGAATCTACGATACATTTACTTATAATAAACATACATAATATATATTAAAATAACTAGACGATCGCCTCGCGGTTTCACCCGCGTAGTTCCCGTTCCCGTGGGAATTCTGGGATAAAATAGCCTTATATCACACCCTGAAAAGTAATCTTCCTAACGGTGAAAGCTTCCTAACGGTGAAATAATTTTTCACATCGGTCCAATAGTTTCGGAGCCAATTCAAAACAAACAAACAAACAATTAAATCTTTCCTCTTTAAAATATTAGTATAGATATAATGACTAAATAAACCTAATAAATCAATAATTAAAGGCCGAACTAACACATTCATGGCCCAAGACGCAGGTTGTCAGCCTACACACCCGTCCCCGGGGCGGGTCACACCACCGAGGCTGGGCAGAGACTGCGCTAAGGCCCTATAAAAGTTTGCCTCTTCAGGAATTGATATATGCACCGTGAAACGTATAAACCTATATAACCCGCGACTTCGTACGCGTTATGCATAGTTTGAAACTCATATAGTGCGAATTTTTAAAAGTTCTAGAATTTTTAATACTAGAACTTAGTACACCCATACACCCTAAATGGAACAAACACTCTAGCCTCTAGAACCAGTGATTCGGGCTATACGTTGTCTGTCAGTGAGTTAAAATTTAAAATTTATTGGGTTACTTTTATTATTAGGTACTAGATAACTGATATACTTAATACAATACACTACATAGATAGATACTTTTTATTATACATAGAAAACATCCAGAACGCCCTGGACAAATGTCTGCAGATCGTACAAACATTTGTCCCGAGGCGGGAATCGAACCCGCAACCTCCTGCGTCGCAGGCAGACCTTCGCCCGCTGCGCCACAGTGGTAGTAAAAATAATAATAATACACAATAAGAATCATATAAAAATTATGAATGTCATTTTAACCATGTTTAGGTACTTCGAGCTCTACACTATATTAGGATTTATACTGTAGAGATGATGTTGGCTTTGTGGTCAAAATTCGTGCGGTAGTCATCATCATCACAATGTGATGTTTAAGTTATGTATAACATGCGCTCGATGTGTATAACTAATTGTTTCTATGGCAATGGGCCTAAACAAGAGTAGAGTAGCTTAACACTGTTTAGATTAGAACATAAAGTACAAGACCAATAAATAAATTAACTGTCTAAGGACCCCTCTAAAGTTTTTGATATAATTACTATTTATAATAACTAACACTTAATAAATCATCAACTAATAAAACTATACAACATTTTTAGCAAAACTTACATAAAATAGTACGATCTTAGTGAGCACTTTGTATAGCGCGCATTTTTATAGATAAGTTTTTCAAGCTTCGTAACCTTATAAAACAAAGGTTATTCTTTAGAAACGAGAAGTATTTGTACACAATAAATTTCTTCTATTCAAGTAAGATACTTATAGCTTATTGCGGATGGCAAACGTATCTCGCTGTCCCCCAGACCGAGCGCGAATGGATGTGCCGTGCGGCGGAAATATTATTACTTATAACTTTTTTTTTTTATCTAACCTACTTCCCACTGCTGGGCAAAGGTCTCCCCCAAACTCTTCCAGGAATCGCGTTCGTTGGCCAGGTCCCACCAATCTATTATAACTTAAAGAAAATACAATTTTATTACAATTCCTTCACTAATTAATCGAAAGGAACTTCGTTCCATCCAGGTGTCCCTTGACACCTCTCAGGTTTTTTTTATTATATTATTATAATTTTCTTTGTGAATAAAGATATTGGTATGTAAAATTAGGTACTTATAACGAAAAGTTAAATGGGTACCGATGGTAAAAAAATAAAATTAAGGTGTAGATTAAGTTTGTAATTCGCTTAAAGAGCATAAAGAGTTATTTAATGAATTTAAGTTAAGAAATTAATTCAGCTGGTTTTGATAGATAAGTGAATACACATTTTATTTACAGTGAGTGTTCAATTAGAGTGAGTGTTTTTATGTAACGTATGATATGGTAATTTCATTTATTGACCAATGAATGACGTATTACGTACGAATATGTAATAAAAATCAATACGGGAAATTCAGGAGTACGGGCGATTGTGCACTACAAGGAATTTTACTGTCCGAACATCCGATTTTTTACGGTCCGAAGTGGCACGAAAAAAACGGATGATTGGCTTGTGCACTTGTCCGTCTTTACTCGGATGATACGCCTCAGTTTAGCTCCGTCTTTTCAGTTCGCCACGCACGCGAAATTACTCTGAACGATGAGTCTGAAAAAACCGTTCCGGAATGGGGAAAAGTAAAATATCGGACGGTAAAATTACGTATAGTGCACAAACTAGTATATACATTATATGGCGTGCCATATCGGACTGTAAAAAATCGGACTGCCGGACAGTAAAATTCCTTGTAGTGCACAATCGCCCTACAAATCCAGTGAAATTATTATTCGGAAATTATTTTATCTATACTAATATTATAAAGAGGAAAGATTTGATTGTTTGTTTGTTTGTATTGAATAGGCACCGAAACTACTGGACCGATTTGAAAAATTCTGTCACAGTTAGGAAGCTTACTTTTAATGAGTGACATAGGCTATATTTTATTACGGAATTCCCACGGGAACGGGAACTACGCGGGTGAAACCGCGAGGCGATCGTCTAGTTTATGTATATGTTTCTTACGTACATACATAAATAATATTTTTTCCTCAATGTGTAGATCGTGCAGTGGTGTATAGTTGGGTATTTATTTATGTTCTTATTTTTAGGTATTTATAATATTGTCAATATTTATTTAAGATTGCTTATAATTAATACACCTTTCTTAAATTCACATAACTCTTTCCATCCAAAGGTTGCCTCGAAGAGATCGCTTCTAAACGATAAGGCCGCCCATTGTACTGTTATGTAATGTCTGTTGTATTGTATTTCTGTTTCTTTTACAATAAAGTATTTTGTATTGTATTGTATTGGTGGTAATACGTATGTTAGCAGTCGCGCGGAACTTCACGGCTTAGCCAGAGACGCAGTCGAGTTCCTTTGTTCTCGTCCAAGACCTACGTCGTGGACGAGAACAAAGGCAACTGTATTAAAGCTCTACAGCTTTAACGTTTGTAAGGACAGCTTTATGGTTGCAGCTACGAAAGAAATAGAACCTTTTTGTGAGACTTAGGAAAATCCTTGCTTTAGGAAAGTTAACTTCTTGATGCCGTTTCGTTAGGTTAGTGCGAGTTTAGTATTGTGTGATATTTTAAAAGCTCGGTTTTGCGGTACTTGCATTTCGCGGTAGTTAGTGAGACAGGTGCTGCTCCAGACCACTCCGGCCGGAACCGTGGTCCCACTGCGATGTCCCACTGGTGGGACAAAACTTTTTCGTGGTCCCACCAAACACACACTTGACCGTTCAACATATGGCTCTGGGTACAATTATATATACACACCCTTTCAGTCACAGAGTCGCCACAACTTCGCGGGGGTTGGACGAGCTTCGTTAGGAGTAAGTTAATGTTGACCCCCCCCCCCCCGGGTGGGAGGATGTGGACGCTCAAGTGTGTGTTTGGTGGGACCACGAAAAAGTTTTGTCCCACCAGTGGGACCACGGTTCCGTCACTCTCCAGACAGGGGCAGCATAGTTCATACCGGGATTAAGGTGCTGTGGGTTTTAGGGCTTAAATTTCTACGTCTGCTTATGACCGGGTGCGGTGCTCCAAAGGCTTTATTAGCTTTGCTACGTAGGTAATCCGCGTGAGGGTTCAAATAAGTTTATTGGCCAGATGAACACCTAGGTATTTATTAACTGAATAGAGTTTTTCCAGGCGTTGATGATTACTAATGATTAGTTTTTGAACGGGTGGTTTTCGTTTACGCGATAAAAATAGCTTCAGTCTCAGATAATACTGTCACAATAATAAGTATAAAATAAGCTATGAACACGTCTACTGTTGGTCAAACTTATTAAATAAATAAATAGACTCAACTTGAGTTTCAATGACGAAAGTGGCCAGCGAGTAAGTCGAGAGACAGTGAGTCTACTGTTAATTAGGTCATCGTTACATAGGAAATACATAGGTTTGCTTGTTCTGACACTGACGTTTGTTGTCATTTTACCATATTTCTTCTCTCGCTATAATTTTGAGGTTTTTGAATCATTTAAAACAAATAAGACATAAATATTTATTATTAAATCGCTACTTAATCTAGAGCTTAATTTACACTTCTATTTATTCTCTTTCTTATAATGTGATGTGTGTATTTTGTTATATTTATTCATCTATCTAATAAAACATTACATAATTGTTATTAAAAAGCATAGGATTTTCATCAGCCATATACAGTTTTGCTTTTCTCTACGCCGCAGCCGACCGCGAAAAAAGCGAGATCGTCGTGGAGAGAATTCAGGCGCGGTTGCCTTCACAAGAATCGTCGATAAGAGAATCGACGTAGGGGGAATCGACGTGCGGGGAACAATTCACTGCTAAAGAAGAACGACGCTGTATCATCAGCAAAGTCTGCAAAGTATGTGCGAGACTGTTTAAGAATATTATTTAGGTAGACAAGAAATAATAACGGTACTTACGGCTGAGCGAGGTACACCAGCTGGAACAGTGTGGAGATAATAATAAGAATAATAAAGTTTATTTGAAATTTATAAAAACACTAAAATTATTGCATGGTAACTTAAAACTGCAATTTTGACAATGTACCTACTTGAAAGTATGCAACAGAGAATGTAACAACTAACAAAATAAGTACTTTGATCTGCACACTAGGATTCCATGTGTCATGCAAACCAAATCCTACTATTATTTTAAAGCCGAAAATTTGTGAAATCTTAATTTTTGTTACCTAGGATCTCCCAAAACAGATGAAGATGAAATTTGGCGTACGTTTACAGCAAAACTTAGATAATAAGCTACTTATACCGAAAATACGCGTGCAAAGCCGCGAGCAGAAGCTCTAAGTAATAAATAAAATCAGACGGTATATTTTTTCCGATACAGACATCGATCTAAGTAAAAAAGGAAGATTAATTACTAACTTCTCGAAAGTGGAAGGTTCAAATTAGGAGCAATTAGGTCCGGGTGGACCTAATTGCTCCTAATAACCTCAGTCATAGTCGGAACGGCGCCGGCGATCGTACTAAGCGTGCTTGCTTCGACACAGCAGATTTTACTTAGATCTATTTTACTTAGACCTACGAATAAGTTTACTTATTCGTAGATGAATACAGACTTTAAATTGGAATTCTGTTCTACATTGTAAGTGAGCGAGAGAGTGTTTATGAATAAGTCCGCATGCCAGGATGGGTAGATGAATTGATGTTTGTTACTTACTCCAAAACTACTTAAGGGAGGAGCGGGCTCAAATTTTGCATAGATGTAGGTTTAGGCGTGAAATAAAAGATAGGCCAGGCTTTTTATCCCATAAATCAGTTTCTTTCGGATAGAAATAACCTTTGAACGTTTCCAAATGGGTACTTAAGACGCTACCCCTTCCCAAATCAGCGCCACCACCTATTTTATCTAAATTATGTTAAACTAGCTCACCATAGTGGCGAAAACTTCGCATCTCTGCCTACACTATATAAAATAAGACTTTTACAGACGCATTGAAAATAAGCTGACTCTTACTTGACTTTTAAGAGTTTTACTTTGATTTTTAAGAATTTTACAAAGGCTTTGAAAATAAGCCTATGAAATGTGACGGCTTAGATTTCTAAGAAATAGATATAAGTGTATATACTATTTGTAATTGTTTTATTCTGTTCATGTAATTTTCTTTCAATTCCCTAATATAACTCTAGCTTATGATAGGAATCACAAACTGCAAAATCGACTTTTCAAATTCCTTTTTTAAAACAATAATAAGATAAAATAGGTGGTGGCAAAATATTATGAATGATTCATTGACGAATACACCCAAATTGACCTGCTGTTGTTTTGTAAGCTTTCGAATGAATTCCGTATTTATTATCAGTCAAAAAATATACAGACTATCTTTGGCCCCAAAGTTCGCCATTAGATTGAACAATGTAATTAATAATAAGCGAGATCTCGTTGCTCGTGGTTCCCGTAGCTAGTTCAATTGGCTAGCTGTCGTAAAGTTTTTACTCGTATTCGCTTTATTTTGCTTTGTTAACTAACCAGGTTGGCTTCACAGAACTTCACCTTGCTTTATTCACAATAATTGAAATAATGATGTACAACAATGCAAATTTATTAATGCAATGCTTAAAGCTTGCATAAACTTGTAATAACAGAGCATTGGTTGAAAGATAACAAATTCGAGTTTAGGCACAGGCACATATGATTTTACCGCGCACTATAGGTAGGTAAACGTTAGGGAGCATGGTGGTTCAAATCAAATGTTTTTTATTGCAGCCGTATTTTAAGATAATAAATTTAGATTTATTTGGCTAAGGCACGACAGGAAAAGTACCTACTTAGTTCTAAGCTAGTAGATTAAGGATAGGTATTGTTTAAAAATTAGCTTTGTAAGCTAAGAACTATATCTTGTGTTGTAGGTACCTAAGTCTTAAAGAAATTCAGAAGTAAATATTCTTGACAATAAAACTACGCATTAAAAATTAAACACTTATTATAAATTATTAGTTCATAATATAGGTGCCCCTGTAAAAATAGTGTAAGTACCTACCTACTTTTTTTAAATAAATTAAATAAATGTTTTTGGAGAGGAGATAAATCGTTTTTTCTCTTTCTGCATTTGCTTTTGGTTCGTGTATGTATGTTAGAAATGGGTATAGATTTATTATAGGATTGATATTTTAAGGAATTGAATTTTAATGATTGCTAAGAGCAAATTTGTGAAATTCCAACTATTAAATTGACTGATTTTAGTATATTTGTTGTATAATAATAATATGTAACGGCTATGTATAGCCTTTGCCTTTAGATTAACTCTCATAAAGGGCTTGTGCTGTTGGTTTCGGCCCCACGCATGCCTCTCAAAGGACTGGGTTAATATATAAATAAATAAATAAATAATGCTGGACAATTCACACAGCATCATCTAGCCCCAAGCTAAGCAGAGCTTGTGTTATGGGTAGGTACTAGATAACTGATATACATAATACTATACACTACATAGATAGATATTTTTTATTATACATAGAAAAACATCCAGAACACCCTGAACAAATATCTGCAGATCGTACAAATATTTGTCCCGAGGCGGGAATCGAACCCGCAACCTCCTGCGTCGCAGGCGGACCTTCGCCTTAATTTTTCTCTTCATCTTCGATCATGTTTTCTAAACAAGATTTGTTAAGATTTGTGTAGTTTATGTTATTTATTGGTAAATTTGTTAAGGTAATTTCTATAAATGTCCTGTTTACGTGTGTAACATGCGTATCAGAACAGGACCTAATATTAGGTCAGTTTAAAGTGATTGATATGGATGTAAGTTGGTAAATCTTTTAAGATTTTCCAGGGTCTAGATACACAGATAAACATTTTATTTATAACTAGACGATCACCTCGCAGTTTCACCCGCGTAGTTCCCGTTCCCGTGGGAATGCCGGGATAAAATATCATATGTCACTCCCTGAAAAGTAAGCTTCATAACGGTGAAAGAATTTTTAAAATCCGTCTAGTAGTTTCGGAGCCTATTCAATACAAACAAACAATCAAATCTTTCCTCTTTATAATATTATTATAGATTTGTTAAATTATACGTCTAATTTAAAAATTCGTCGCAGGTATAAAACGTCTTCTCTACGAGCCACTTTTTTGTTTGTTTTTAAAATGATCGAGACTCTGTTCGTCGTCGGTCTATGAAAAAATTCTGATTTATTTGTTTAAGAATATGGATTTAATTATGTTTATAATTTTTTTTGTTGATTTGGGAAACAAGCAGTTATAATAATTAAAATTATAACTGAGCCTTAAAATATTAAACAAAGCAATAAGTGTTTCACCCATTTAATAAAAATTAGAGCGATATATCGTTGGAGTCTCACACACTACGATTACCCGTGGTATTAATCAACTATTAAGTAACTACATATTTGCGTGACTGTAATAGAGGGTAGGTAATGTAGTAGAGGACGTATGTTTGCTTATTTGTTTTTTAAATTGATGATATTGGGCTCGTTCCGCTCGAGTATACAAGGTGCCACGTAATTATGTGTAATTACGTGGCACCTTGTATACTCGTAGCTATGAGAACTCCCCTCGTTTAATCGCTTGGGTCATTTATCAAAATGTCCAATTCTTATTATGTAATAAAGTTCGTCACTGGTTATTGTGACAGGAACAAATCGACTACAATCGAATGAAGCACGTAAGCGTCTTTTCGCTAAAAATGCCTAACACGACTTTCAGTCGCAATAAAGGTTTTTTTAATAGTTGTGAAGATCAATGTTTATAGCTAGGAGGGTCATTAAAGTCCCGGTCATTTAGAAGACACGCTTATTAAACCCACAGCAAAAAGCCTGTTAATGATAAATTAGCTCCCAGCCCGCGGCTTCATTAGATCTTTGTACTTCCCGGGATGCAATCTGTATTCTTTATCCTTGATTATTTTTTGCTTGCATGTACATTCATTCTTAGGTCTAAGTGAATGATTAGTTTAAGGCTTATCAATAGCTAGGTACATGCACCCTGGAAGGGCACTGCAAAACTGAGTTCGTACGTACTTTATTACACCATGTCAAATAGAGTTAAAAATACTTAATTAAAACAATAACATTAATGTCACACAGAAAAATAAGTTTCATACTAATAGATAAGTATCATACATATTTACATGGTAACAGAGGGACAGACATAATAACTTTCGTAATTATAACAACAGCAAGGAAGCAAACATGGAGGCAAGCCAAGCATGGAAGTATAAAGCTTCGAGCTAGAGTTATTTTTCTTTGATAAACTTATTTGGAAGTTGATTGGCAGAGCGACCGAAAGTCGCAGCCAACATTATGACCTAACGACGCATCGATTATTAGTAACTGTGTCGCTGAATACGCTCACAGTACTCGTCATGGTTGTTAGACTTAACTACCCAATAAATAAATAATTAGTTAGAACCTAGATAGGTTTCCTTTTGAGGGGTTGAATTCAAATTTGACGGCAGTACCGATTGCGCGAGCTGTAAGGTGGCACGTATCCAATAACAAAAGCGAACATTCCTTTGTGTTATAACTATAGTTTTATGAAAACTGAAAATGCTGAAGTTTTATGAAAACTGAAGATGCTGAAGTTTTATGAAAACTGAAAATGCTGAAGTTTTATGGAAACTGAAAATGCTGAAGTTTTATGAAAACTGAAAATGCTGAAGTTTTATGAAAACTGAAAATGCTGAAGTTTTAGAAAATATTTTGGTAGGTATTCAAAGTGTAGTTTCATGAACACTGAAAATGATTGAAAGATCGAAATACTAAAACGGAAGTAAATAAATAGTGAAAAGGTTTCGGATACTAGGTTATGTAGGAAAGGAATAGTGAAAAAGTTGGAGATACTAGGGGGGAATCAAAAATGGAAAAGGGCAGATCCTATTTTTATTAATATTGAAGAATTAATTAAAATTGAAATTAAATTATTTATTTCAAAATTGTTAAATATAATTATTTTAAAAATAATACAAAATAAAAAGTTGATAGAAGCAATAGTTTAAAATAAATTAGTAAAAATTGTTTATTCACGATATAGTATTTATAACCATATTATAAAAGGAAAAATAGAAAGATTATTAATAATTTAATATAAAATTTAATTTTTATAAAAATAAAAATTTAAATTTAAAAACAAAAGTTAACAACTTCCCTGTACAATGAGTTATATTATAGACTCATAGGAAGTTATTAGAATAAGTTCGTGAGTGACTAATTTATATACGATTTGAGGCACACTTTTCGGTATGAACGTGACGTGATATTTTTGTAAATCATACGTGGAAGTATAGCAAAAAACTGACGTGGGGCATTATTATAATGTATGTTGCAAATATAAAATCTTAGAAGAGCCGCAATAGTTTAACAATAACCGTGAGATGCCGTTTAGAATTTCCCCCACCTCAACTCTTCCCGCGGATGTCGTAAGAGGCAACTAAGTGATATCCACCGAGGGGCGGGCAGCAGCGCCCCTGCAGAATAGATTACACCGAACTACGATCCCAACCCCATGGCCTGCGCACAGATTATAATATAGGTAACCTCCGAATGATAAGAGAAGAGTCCGACCGAATCTGGATTTTCAGCCGAAGCTGAAACTCAACCAACGGACTCGGAACACACCGCTACACCGACCTACTGACTGACATTTTATCGGGAAATCTCGTTCATTTTTATCCCAACCCAAAGTTTTTTTCGCATTTTATAGGTTTCATGTGTCCATCTGTGTATATCATAGCTCCCAAGCGGATGAACCGATATCACACTAAAATTATAAATACGAAAGTTTGGATGGATGGATGTTCGTTACCTCTTCACGCCAAAAGTACTAAACGGATCGGGCTGAAATGTTGCATACAGGTAAGTCTAACCCCGGATTCAAACATAGGTTACTTTTTATCCCATAAATCAGTTCCCATGGGATACAAATAACCTCAAAACAACTCCATAGAAACAACGCGTGCGAAGCCGCGGACAGAAGCTAGTATGAAATAAGTAGTGGTGATGTGTTTTTTCTAGCTCATGGTGTAGGGTATCGTTAGACAGCTTGTACGATTCAGGGATCCTTATGCGAAATATAAAGGTTTAAATTGAATTTTTTGAAGGATAATTTTTACTAAATTCAATGAAGATTTCTTGATCACGTTTTTAGTGGTAGAAAAAAAACACGCAACTACGGAACTCTCTAGCTTTATCTTTTTTACAAAATGGCGGGCATTGATGTACTCACTAAAATTTCAGTTACCCCTGATCCTGAGAGCTGCCATAAGATAGAAAACGTCGAAGTGATTGAGTTGAACCAGATAACACAGTGCGGTAAGTGGATAAGTTAAGACCTGTCCATATGTTATATCTTACGAATACTTCCGTCGTTTTCGAGTCCTTCCTATACATTTAGAGCCTTGCAGCACCCCTACCAGATCGAGAGGACCTACTTTTCGTAGTATGACAACGATCCAATCGTTTCTTATAAACTAGATAATAGTTTTCGAATGATTTTAAATGATTTGTTTCACTTTGACATAACAGCGGCAGTCGCGTTCGCGGCATTGATGAAATAATAATTTGATTGTTTAAAAAAAACTAAAAACTACTTCAAACGTCATTTATTTTTTAAGTTCTGCGAGACGAATAGATATAGGTACGAATCCCTCAATATTTTTTATTGGAGCATCTCCGATCGCAATGGTGATTTTATGTACAATATAAATAGTATTCTTTATTGCACACCAAGATAAAGTAAAACAGAACAGAAAAACACAAACGCACAGATATAGTACAAGAATCAATCGTAACAGTTTTACTCGTATCATATTAGTATCAAGGGTTGTTGCTGATGCAGTTTTTAGACACATCAGCGGATGCTGCCAAGTGCGTATCTGACTTGCAAACAGAGTTTTACGCACTTCTCTAATGAAGATTGTCCTTCCATCATCGAAACCCAGTTTCGATAAATTATAGTCTCCAAAGGGTGCCAACAACGGGACCCTATTATTAAGCTTCCGCTGTCTGTCTCTCTTTCAGTCTGTTAGCGGGTTGTATCTAGAATAGTAAAATGTAGACAGTTGCAATTTTCACAGGGCTCTCTACTAACAAAAGACGCGCTCTTACTATACTTCCGATCTCTAAATTGGAATCGCTTTATGCCGGTTTGTTAAAGACTAATTTTTAAATTTATATGCAGTGAACTATGAGTTGTGCTATTTCAATGGAAAGGTAATTTTGTTACCTTTCAAATGATATCAAGAAGATTTAAAATTAATTAAATTTCCTACCTACATTTTGGGAATCATTGCAATAAGTCGAAATTATCGACGTCAAATGATATACCACAATCTATAGTTCATTGTACATAAATTGTAAAAAAATTGTCTTGCTCTCGCGATGAAGCGATTCCAGTTTAAAGCTCGCAAGTGTACTTACTTGAAATACGAACGAACACTAAAACCTGTAATTCTCCTCCACGCAATGTGTAGTGCGACGAATAAACAGCTTTGTGCTTATTTATCTGATTTGTACAAAAATGCGCTTTAGGCCTCGCCCCTTCGGGTCATATTGCGACTCGAACATCAGCATTGAAAATCAGCATTCATCAATGCGGATGCTGATCAGCATCAGCATCCGCATTGATGGATGTCTGAATCAATGCTCAGCGGATGCTGATGCTGATATTCGCAACCACCCTGGTATCAACACAGTTACGGAGTCAGTGCCAAAATATATTGCCCGAATTTCTAGCCTTTGGATACATTTCACAAAGACATCATAAAAAAGCAGGCAGCGTTTGCCACTCGCTTGACACAACCTTGGCTAAGCTGCGGCAAGTAAGTAACCCGCGTAGTCCACACTCGACGGTGGACGCAAAAAAAATGCTTGCGGTAAGGAAGACATAACTTCCTTACCGCAAGCATTATTTTTGTGTCACCAACGATCGAATGGCCCACACCGTCGCCGCGTGGCGTATGATTGTGGGCGGCCGCGCAGGTATGGGTTAAAACGGAGCTTTCTGCTAGGCGACGACGTCCCCGCGTACACAGCGCGTTGGCTGCTAGCCTGCAGTCACCGCGTGGAAAGCGAGCGCCCAACACGATTTGAGTTGGAGTGGTGGTTGAATGCTGTGTTCGCGAGGTGCGGCCTAACGGCCACGGAAGCCATAGTTAGGTTAGTAATTCTGAAAGTATGATGTGTTGCTGATGTTTTACAAAAGTTTTTGGATTTTTTTGGATTTTATTTATTTTCAAATTAAAAGTACATTACATTATAAAGTTTCTGCCAAACTGTACAACAGTTTTTCGGCAGTAGCTCTCGTGGATACAATAGACATACATTGTAAATGTACCAAACTACTTCTAATCACATATTCTAGCTAAATTGACCAGCCTAAGAGAAACCATAATAATATTACAAACGCAAAATAAAGGGCTGTTTCTTAAAAAAATTATTCCTCCGCCTGTTTGTTACCCGTTCACGCCTGAACGGCTGAGCTGCACTTAATGAAATTTTGCCAGGAGGTAGTTTATAACATTGTTGTAGTAGATATATAATGCTTCTTTAAACTTGTCTTCAATGAGTTTTTACTTGTTACACTGTTAAAGAAGTTATGTGGGAGCTCGTTGATTTAAAAAACTATAAACTAACAGACTTCGAACCCCCAAGTGGCGAAATCTAGTTAAAATTCGAATCTAGTTTAGTTTGATGACACATGGATGAGACAAATGAAAAGAAACCTAAGATCAAGCAGCCTGCGGCCAAGCACGCGCTGCAATTAAACGCAGACGTTTAATCCCAAGTCCGAGACCGCAAAATCATGTAAGTAACACATAGGTTTCCGTACGCATTAACGAATTTTTCAGTGACTGATTTTAAAAAAACGTAACTTGCTACATTTGGTTGGCGGTTTAAAATGCTCGATTTTTTGTGTCCCATACACAGCGGCTAACCGCATTCGGTTTCTATTATTCGGTATTTTCACACGCTGTTCGCACGAAGTCTATGGTATTACTGAAATAAAATTAAGCAAAACTATAGCAACAGTGGTGTGGTAGGTGTGGCAATGTAGGTTTGCTGTTGTACTTACACCGAGTCTAAGTTTTCCCTTGCGATCTATGATCGTACTAAGTCTACCCTAAACACATCATTGATAAAAGTCACGTCATTCAATTTCTAACACGTCAATGGCTCTCGAAAACTAGTACAAACTTATCGTACCTAAATAATTGTGTCCACTGGTACTAACTACCTTTGTTACCTTTGTTAGGATATAAGACGCCATTAACGTTAAATTGTAACAACTTTGAAACCATAAATGGCTTTGATTAGTAATATACCGTTACCAACCCGGGCGCTCTACTTAGAGCTATGAAGATCGGTTATGCAGATTTAACGTACAATCCTTGGAGACACGTCGCTTATACTTTGATTTCGTTGACCTATACAAGATCATGCATTCTGTTATTGGTTCTCCCGAATTGTTGTCATATATTTCTTTAAATACCAAATTTAACGCACGTAGAGCCACTTACAGGAATTTAGTTTCATTACTTACTTATAAAAATAACATTTCATATTTTAACCCACTATCGAGCGCTAGTATAATGAACTTTCAAAGGTGAATACAGAAATGGACATTTTCTGTCCTAGTTTAAACAAGTTTGTTAAAACTGTTAAAGACATCCTCCATTTTAACAGCAGGGGCGGTGATGGTTGTGAGAGCAACATGCCCATTGTGACTAAGTTATTAAATAGGTAAGTAGTAGTTTGCACTGTGTTTTCTTTTTAGTTTATCTTTATTTTGTTAATACCTATATTTTCTGTTGTTAACTTGGTATTTCTTAACTAACAGATTATGTTAAAATGTCTACTTAACACGTCTAATTATATAAATAAATAAAAAAAATGTTTTTATTTCAGACACAGAGATCCATATCATAATTAGTATACTATGTTAGTAGGCACAGGGCATTATAGGTAGGTATGATATAAATAGGTATCAGTACAGATAAGTTTGACCCTGCAGTTCGAATGCTAACGCAGCATCGTTCGAATACAGTGCCTTAACATTGCACTGTCCCATTTATCGGACAATGAGCTCAGGATGCTGTTGGAGCTCGCGCGCCACCTGCGCAGCAGTGAAGCGGTTTTCTTCCGCATGCAGGCGTGGAAGCCGACGGTGCGCGCCTCGGCGAACATGCCGGAGGCGCTGCAGAACTGCGGGAGCTTCAGCAACATCCTATATGCTGTGTACACATAGGTTACGTCTCAAGCCAGTTCGTATTCTCATTGAATTGTTTGTGTTATATCATTGTTGCTTGTGATGTGTTTTGTGCACCTAATAAACATAAAATAAATAAATAAATAAATATCTATCTATCTACTAAGATCTCAGACCAATGCGTTATTTGCTGCCCAGCTAGCCAGTTCAGACGTATTCGTGGGTGTCTTACTTTTAAGTACTATGTAGTAAGTAGTTTTTGCCGCTCATTGGGTCCATTTTGATTACCAAAGATCCTATGACTTCGTTCCATAATAACGAATAACAAACAAAATAATAGTGTGTCTGAGAATATAAGGGTAGAATTTTGTAATGGCACCTGAAGGGAAAGTACTCTTAATCTAGAAGCAGCTCTACAAATCCATATAGATAAGTTGAGCTAACAATCGATAAATTTAACAAACAATCTAGAGGCAGCTCAACAAATCCATATGGAATAGTTCAGCAAACAATCTAGAAGAGGTAGCTCAACTAATCCAGGATAAATTGAGCAACAATCTAGAGGCAGCTCAACAAATCCATGTGGATTAGTTCAGCAAACAATCTAGAGGCAGCTCAACAAATCCATTTGGAATAGTTCAGCAAACAATCTAGAAGAGGTAGCTCAACTAATCCAGGATAAATTGAGCAACAATCTAGAGGCAGCTCAACAAATCCATGTGGATTAGTTCAGCAAACAATCTAGAGGCAGCTCAACTTATCCATATGGATTAGTTCAGCAAACAATCTAGCAGCTCAAGTTATCCGTAAATAATCTGGAGGCATATCAACAAATCCAATTGGTTTCGTTGAGCAAAAAATCTAGAGGCAGCTCAACCAATCCACATGGATTAGTTGAGCTGCCTCTAGATTGTTTACTGTAGAGCTGCAATACCAGTCGGAAGCGTCCATTGTCCCGCTGTATGGCAATGCTGATGATATATGTATAAGTACAGGCTGTAATTTTTACAGATTTTAGTCAGTTTGACTCCCGGGTACGGCAAGCGAAATTTCAAAATTCTTTGCCAGCAGTTTTCTTTCTTTTTACAAATAAAGGAATGTTTTCTTTGAGTAAAATTTTCTATCTACAGTTTTAAGAGTTTTTCCATTCAGGTGGCATTACAAAATTCCAGCCTGTGCATATGACACGCACAAATAGTGTGAGTTGACCAGCGGAGTAGCATAGCAGCGAAATCCTACTGAGTCTGCCGTAATCCTAGAATTCACTAAAATACCCGTGCGAAACCAAGTCAAATAGGGTTTTTCAATAATACTTAGATAAGTAAATAAAAAGAACCTCAAGTAACCTTTTTACTTATAAGTTATATTGATTGCTTAGTTTTGTTTCATCCACTCTATATAATTTAGTGACGGAGTACAAGGTTTTGTAACTAGCTTTTTTGTGATCTAATGTAGGAATGTTTAATTTTTTTATAAGTAGTTATTTATACCTCCTGCTTTTGTCCTGCATTTGACACTTGTGAGAAGATTAATAAATAATAATAATAATAATAAAAAAATAATGCTGGACAATTCACACAGCATTATCTAGCCCCAAGCTAAGCAGAGCTATGCTAATATGGATATGGAGCAGTTGAGCTACCTGTAGACTGTTGGCAACAGTCTGCAGTTAGCTTAATTGTTTCAATTGTAAATACATGTATAATTTTCTTTGATGGTCATTGATAACAAGTTGAATGACGCTGGACATATATAACAACTAACATCTAGAGTTCGCGAAATCATTACAGTTTTCCAAAAGGTTCGGCATGCCGCTAACGTATCACAACTGAGACTATTTTACTATTAAACTCTCTGTCACTCCCTTCTTACCTTTTGTGTAACGTCACGGGGTGGGACGCAAAGTTTCACCTATTACCACTAGAGAGAGCACAAAGGGCTGTCTTACATAATTTACTTTTTCTGTCCCATACAGATACCCGATGACTCAGCTAAATAGTGAATGCAAAATCTCCTGTAGACCAGGGATTCCCAAACTTTTTTGGGCAAGAGACCCCTTTTCCAAAATGAACTGATTTCTCAGACCCCAATAGTCAAATATACTATATAAATATTACTTTAAAAATCCAATCTCTAGATATTTTCCTATTGATACAAAATATTTACCAATTTAGAAATTTTACAGTTGGTTAAATGAGTACATCATTTTCTCATCCAAATGTTACAAAGTACATAGACATAAAATTCAGTAAACTTCAAATGTAATTAATAATTATTAATACAAATTACGTAAAATCACTTAAGTGGGTAATTATTTTTAGAAACAACATAAATTCGCAAGGTAAAAAAACAGTACGATAGATGATGGATGACCTGGTAACTCTTTGCCACTCAAGCTAAATCCGGTTCAGTATTGTTGAGTTGCAACCTGAAATTTCCGCTTTCGTTGATTTTCAAATGGTTTCTTTGAGTTTTCAAAATGTTCGTTACCACACTGCCTTTGTTGACTTAGTGTGATGATGGAAAAGCGATAAGATATTTATCAGCAATGTTTCACATTGCTGGATACTGTCTTTTAATGTTGCGATGCAGCCAAAACTTCTGATAGCCTTGGTTGACCTTCTACTTAAACTCTTCGTCTGTGCTAACTCATTTTTGCATTATCACATTGGCTTCATCCATGGCTGTGATATTGTGCGGATTTATTATCCATCAAGAAATAAGAAAATTTAAGAGATACTCAAACCTATTCGTGAAATCGTTGTGTATGGATTAGGGTGGTCCAAAAAATTTTTTTTCGTTTTTTTTTCTTGGCCACCCCCTAAATTTGTAACACGTATCTATAGTAATAACGTTGCAAAATTTCAGGTGACTAGCTTTAGCGAAAGAGGGTGCTCAAGCGAGTGTTTTTTTTGAAATATATGTGAAAAACACTATAGTTTGATTTCTTCGTTGCAGGTTAGTTTTCAGAGTTAAATAAATCATATTAATATTAAAATAGAACTTTTAGAGTGTTTAATAAACAAACATAGAAGAAACCTAATTGCTAGACTGTGAATCAGTGTATTAGTGCATGAAAATGAGTTATTCAACACGTAATAGAGATGACATTTTTCTACTTGGATGTCGGGATCTTGAGCCACTGCTAAGGCTAAACCAACTTCCAACACTTCGGCATGTTTTATTACGGTATCACCAGATATTACATGTCTCAAAAAATGTGAAAGATTCTGCGCATATAGTCATTCAAGAATTAATAGAGGTGTGGAACAAGTCTGGTATTCCGACAAGACCACCGAATCACTGCATTGAAAAACTTATTAAAGTTCATAAGAACTGGCTGCTTTTGAAGAAAAATAAAACTAGAGCTTCAGAAGCACAGAGAAAGAGAGAGAACTTGTTCATAGCAGAGTCAGACAAACTTTTTGATATTGCCCATTCAAACGCCATAAATTCAATTACAATTTCGGAAGATAGAGACTTTCTTATTGACCAAAGAGATAAGCGCAAGATGATTATTACTTCAATCGACTTGATTTAATTTCTAGCGCGGAACAGTATGCTGAAAGTACTCTAGAGAGTCTTACAACAGCTTTAGCTTCAGAAAAACAAGTTCGGGTTGATTACAACGAGCTAATAGAGCTCACAATAATAGTTCTGAAGAAGCCACCTGCGAGGTTTTATTGGCGTTCCCCGGGACCAATACATCATGCTCGGTGGATGGCAAAACTGTTGTATGCAATGAAGATTTTTCTTTTCAAAAGTAATTCAAACGTATTTAAGTTAACCAAAAGGGAAGAAAAACAAATTATCCGATTTGTTAATTTCGGTGCTCTAATTTACACAAAGGTTTGGATCGAAGCACCTTTGGCAGCTGATGCACCGATTAATGACTTGCAACTTTGGAAAAGATTAAAATCATACGAAACGATTGATTCCGAAATTAGTGTAGCAGCAAGGGGTGTCTTAGAGCGTCACTTGTGGTATTTATCTGATGAGCTGGTAGCCTTTGCCTTATTTTCCAACAGGGTGTCATGTAAAGAGAAAATGGCCATTGTTCAAAGGATGGATGTTGAAGGCAGTTCACGATTAGTACGAGGTAATTCTGATAAACTATCCACTGAAGCCACGTTAGAAGCCTTTGCATCACAAAGAACATTGCAAACGCTCGCTATTCTAAAAATCAATGACACATTCTTGCAACTACCTGCTGAGACTTGGGGAGATAATGATGATTACCTTCAAGGCAAAAGCTGCATAAGGAACCTACGTGTGGTCAACGATACTGCGGAAAGAGGTGTAAAATTATTTGAAGATTATAATACGATAGGTACTTACCAAAAACGAGGAAGAAAAACAATTTATACTTCAAGTAGTGGAAAATAACCGAAAAATCGTTTCTACTGAAACATCCGAAAAAGCGTTAACAAACTTAATTTCAGGTTGAAAAAACAGAACTGTATTATTAGTATTTTAAGTCCTACTTTGTTAATAATATTTGTGTGTTCCTAATTACTATTTTGCAATAAAAATGATTCATTTTTGAGAAGAGCTTACATTTTTTTCTTACTTGTCCTTTTTTATAAAATTTTCATAAAACTCAGATATTTCAAAGTTGATGAGCACCCCCTTCTACATAAGGTAGGGGGCTGAAATTTTAAAAAGAGAATACCATAGGTATGTGTAACAAAACAACGAGGTGGCGTAACTTCTACCTGCAATTTTTTTTTTCACCATACTTGCGTGAACCACCCTAGTATGGATAGATACTTCCTACTAAAATATGAGTCATTTATGTCTGTATGTCATTATTTATTTTTAATTTATAACAAGTTGATATATGTAACACAACTTATATAGTTCACCATATTAAATCACATTCCCGTACTGAGGGGAGGACGCGGGTTCAAGTACCGTCGAAGTCGAATATTTTATTGCGATATAATTTGATTTCTTATAAATTAGAAATTATCCAGAGTACGAGGCTTACGCACTATAATAACAAAACTTATATAGTATCTTGAAAGTTTCAATTATGAACTTGTGTTAATTAATAAGGGTCGTTTTTTAGACCTCGTCGACCCCCAAAATCAGTTTTCGTTTATGTCGACCCCTGGAAAACCGATTTCGACCACAAGGGGTCGATATCAACCACTTTGCGAATTCCTGCTGTAGACAAATCTTAACGCAAAAACTAGCTTTAAGACAACATCCTTTCCCAAAGCTTTAAATCGAGAGTATGAGTCGAGATAAATCTTTCCAGACTCTTAGCTACAGAACAAGTTTTGATCAAAAACATTGCTCTTTTCTAGCCTATTAAATCAACCACGTAAATAAATAAAAACGTCGCTATAAAAGACTTGTCATATAATGATTATAAATCAAAGCTTAACGATTACTTTAAATCTTTAACCTATGATCAGACAGAGGACTTAGGTAGAATATCTTGAAATTCTACTTAATCCTTGTACAAATAATAAATACCTAGAAACTTATGCCTCTCTTCCATGTTAAGACTAATCAGTTTGAGTTTTGTATAAATTAAATTAGATATGTTTGTATGTCATTTAGATAACTAATTAAGTATATTCTGTTACCAAATCGTAAGTACATAATGGTGAATTAAAAACCTAGGTAAGTAAGGTAGAGTAGGAGCCCTCGCTTCTTAATACAAGTTTAGACTTAGCAAGAGCGAGGAACTCACTAGCGAGGGCTTACAATTGGTCTTTTTCACACACATTAGGTACTCCCATTTATAAATGAACTTATGAACAAGCAAGAAGGAAGAATACGAAGGTTCCGAAGAAAATGCATTTCAAGAGCCGTTTGCGCTCCGTCTGTCCGCTTATTTGTAAATTGGTGTTCAAGTCTTCCCATTTGCATCTAAGGTGACCCTCGGACACAAACATGAAATCATCGTTCGAGTAAACGGTTACCAGGATACATCAACGTCGACAATGCTCCTAATTTTATGTGTTAACATGTCTGTGCGACCCCACTATAAGAGCTTATATAAATAAACCGATACACACTTGCTTTTGATGGATTGGAGAACTCTGTTGAAGGTGAAAATGACGTAGAATAGAAAGATGAGTAGAGCATGTAGATTCCCTAATTTAAGTAAACAACAAAAATAAATAATTCTGGACAGTTCACACGAGATCATTTAGCCCCAAGCTAAATAGAACTTGTGTTATGGGTAAAATAGATAAAATAAGTTATATTTTCTGTCTGAACTTCGAACTTTCGATATTGAGCTTCCGAATTTCGTAAGCCAGTTTTGCAATTGAAAATTTCGAAACTGCACCCCCTACCGCTAACGTATCACAATTGAGACTGTTGTACCAAACTCTCTGTCATTCCCTTCTTACCTATGAGGGCGTCATATCTATTTTCCCGCTATCTTTTCATCATCTTCTTCTTCCTTTTCGTACGGTCACTCTTCGTACTTACATATTCCGTTGCCTTGGCGGTCACGGAATCTACTTCCAGTGGCGAGGCAACCAGGCAACTGTCGAAGGCCTGAAGGTGGCGATAAGAGTGATGTATCGTTGCCAGAGACTGCATCTTCCGCCCCTCCGATCGTAGCGGTTTTCCATTCCATTGGACCAAGATGTGGTAGACGAGTGGGTGCATCTGGGTGCGCGCAGTACCCAGATGCACCCGTGCAAATTTTTAATAGAATTTGGCGGTCATTTTGCATAGAGTAAAAAAAATAACATACTTAGTCGTAAAATTTACTCTCAATTTTAAAAAAATAAATAAATAAAATTTATAAAACACATGCACAGAACCGTTAAAGATTTTTTTTATTGTTGAATTATTTCACAATATTATTTACATGTCTAAAAATTATTTATGTCAATTTAAATTTCAAATATTCATCTATACTATAAAAGCACTTCTGAGACAGCCAATTATATAATTTCCAATTAAATTCATTACCTATTTGTTAATTTTCTCATGTCATGTGTTTGTATTGAGACTTTTCATCCTTCTCAAACAATGGCATGTTGTTCCTGACAAATTTCAGCATATCAAAGATACAGATACAGTGATGGAAATGTTACCAGTTTATTCGTTACGAAAATAGGTCGACAAGAATCTCTCCGCTTAATACCGAATATGACCCGAATACCTACACTTTTTTTGGGTGTTGAGTTACCCGAGATAATAACGTCATATCTTAAAAAAGAGCAAACATGGCTGTGGTAAACTGTCAATGCCGTTTTAATATTAGAAAGATCCTTTGTTCGTCTGAGTGCAAATATAAATTTATTAATTTTCTTACATACAGTGTCTATTTGATTCTTCCAATTTAAGTATCTGTCAATTGTAATTCCTAAAAATTTAATTTCATTATACTTCCTCAAATGTCATTGTTATTGTAATTAATGTCAATTTTATGCTTAAACTTGTTATTATATGTCACTGGTCTCATGAATTTAGTTTTAGTTGTGTTAATTTTCAAATTATTACTATTAAGCCAATCAACTATGTCATTTAGGGCTTTGTTCCCCATACTCACGTTATTATCAATAGGTTTATCTTTTGTCAAAATTGTTGTATCATCCGCAAACATGATTGTGTATTGGTCAGTCGCGTTCGGCAAGTCATTTATGTAAATATTAATTAAAATTGGACCAAGAACACTCCCCTGTGGCACACCATAATTATTGATTGAGTACTTGATCTGAAGGTATTTCGTGTGATTTTTTCATATTTGTTATTTCAGTGCACTGTATTTTAATAATTCTAATTAACTTGTGTATTTCCTTGCTGCAGAGCTGGATTGCTTTAACTATTTGATAACAATTCACTATTCACTTGTTTGTATCCAAAAACTGAATGAATCGTTCCTAAAACCACTACTTAAACCAGAGGATAATCTTGGCTTTTGTATCCCTGTCGCTTGAAAACTTACTAGAAAGCTCGGGAAACTTCTAATGAAATTATTCTGTCCCCTTCATTTTACCTACGTGCCGTTTTCCAGAACTAATATCTATCTCTATCTGTACCTGAGAACATTCCTATTGTTTCTGTCTTTCCTTTCGATTCGTTCAAGAACTATTCACATTTATTACCTTACAGCCAGAACATTCCAGAAGGTTTCAGTCCTTCCATAGATTTAATATTTATTTTATGAAAAATGAGAAAGTGTATCGATAACAAGCTGAATTATGCTAGTCATAACGTTTTTGTTATTATAGTGCGTAAGCCTCGCACTCTGGATAACTTCTAATTTCTAAGAAATCAAATAATGTCGCAAAAATGTTCGAATTTGAACAGGATTGGATAAACTTCAATGTTTCCCCTGTAGGTGGAGCTAACGGCGCTTGAGTCCGTAGAAAGTCGTAAAGATTTTCGACTCCCACGTCACTTGACTTCGTGGTGTAGTTGGTTATCACATTCCCGTACTCAGGGGAGGACGCGGGTTCAAGTCCCGTCGAAGACCAAATTTTTTGCGATATTATTTGATTTCTATGCTAGTCATAATATAACAACTAACATCTAGAGTTCGCGAACTCATTGCCGTTATCCGAAAGGTTCGGCATGCCGCTTACTTCTCACAACTGAGACTATAGTACCCAACTCTCTGTCACTCCCTTCTTACCTATTGTGTAACGTCACGGAGTGGGACGCAAAGTCTCACCTATTACCAGTAGAGAGAGCACAATGGGCTGCCTTAAACTTTTACCCAGCTAATAAGTGAATGCAAAATCTTTACCCTCAAAGCTTTTTAAGGAGAGTATGCGTCGAGATAAATCTTTCCAGACTCTTAGCTCCAGAACTACTTTTGCACAAAAACATAGCTCTTTTCCGGCCCCTAATATATAAAACTAAAATAAATAAAAACATCTCTTATAAAAGACATATAAAACATATAAAAGACTTCTCGTATAATGATTGTAAATCAAAGGTTAACGATTACTTTAAATCCCTAATCTATGATCAGACAGCGGACTTTGGCAGAATATCTAGAAATATTACTTAATCCTTGTACACATAATATCTACCTAGAAACGTATGCCTCTCTTCCATGTCAACTTTTTCATACATTTTACTTTTTCACACACATTAGGTACCACATATCTATAAATGAACTTATGAATAAGCAAGAAGGAAGAAAAAGAAGGTTTCGAAGAAAATGCAATTCAAGAGCCCCGTTTGCGCTCCGTAAGACCACGTTACATGCAAATTGGTGTTCAAGTCTTCCCATTTGCACCTAAGGTGGCCCTCGGAGACAAACGTGAAATCATCTTTCGAGTACACCGTAACCAGGATACACCAACGTCGACAATGCTCCTTATTTTATGAGTAAAAATGTATGTGCGATAAACCGATGCTTACTTGCTATTGCTAGATTAAGAACTCTGATGAAGGTGAAAATGACGTAGAATAGAGAGATTGTCCTGTGAGAAGAGCTAGTATATTTCTTAGGTGCAGAACTGGATTGCGTATATTATTTGTTCACAATTTATAATTCACTATTCACTTGTTTGTATAAAAACTGAATGAATCTATTTAATATTCCCTCGATCGTTTCTACAGAAAGACTTAAACCAGAGGGCAATCTCGGCTTTTGTACCCCTGTAGGACCCTTGAAAACTGACTAAAAATCTCGGCACACTTTTAAAGAAATTATTCTGTCCCTTTCATTTAACCTCCGCACTATCAGTTGTTTTTGCCGACAGTTCCACGGCTTTCCAGAACTTATATCTATCTCTATCTTTTCCTGAGATCATTCCTTCTATCTTTGTCTTTGCTTTCGATTCGTTCGAGAACTATTTACATATCACCTTACAGTTTAGAACATTCCACTAGGCTCCAGTCCTTCCATAGATCTATTATTTATTTTATTATAAATTAGAAATAACCAAATGAAATAAAATATGATATGAACTAGGTAATGGTATGATTTTCAGATTGATCGCACAAAAGGAACAGCGTTTATTATTTTCATGTACTAATAATAAATTACCGGATACACTCTTGTCTATCAAGGCTCACTCATTAAACCGTCAACTTCCACAATCAACAACCTGCATTTGACACTTTTGAGAACATTAAGTACCTAGGGAAAGTCATTGACAACAAATTGAATTTGGTAGTCATGTTATAACAACTAACATCTAGAGTTCGCGAACTCATTGCCGTTTTCCGAAAGGTTCGGCATGCCGCTAACGTATCATAATTGAGACTATTGTACCAAACTCTCTGTCACTCCCTTCTTATGCATTGTGTAACGTCATGAGGTGGGACGCAAAGTCTCACGTATTACCAGTAGAGAGAACACAATGGGCTGCCTTAAACATTTACCCAGCTAATAAGTGAATGCAAAATCCTTACCCTCAAAGCTTTATAAGGAGAGTATGCGTCGAGATAAATCTTTCCAGACTCTTAGCTCCAGAACTACTTTTGCACAAAAACATAGCTCTTTTCTGGCCCCTAATATATAAAACTAAAATAAATAAAAACATCTCTATAAAAGACTTCTCGTATAATGATTGTAAATCAATGGTTAACGATTACTTTAAATCCCTAATCTATGATCAGACAGCGGACTTTGGCAGAATATCTAGAAATATTACTTAATCCTTGTACACATAATATCTACCTAGAAACGTATGCCTCTCTTCCATGTCAAGACTAATCAGTAGTTTTAGTTTTGTATAAATTATATTAGATATGTTTGTATGTTATTTAGATAACTTATTATGTATGTTCTGTTACCATATCGTAAGTATATCATGGTAGATAAAAAACTTAGGTAAGTAAGCCAGAGCAGGAACCCTCGCTTCTTAATACAAGTTTCGACTTAGCAAGAGCGAGGAACTCACTAGCGAGGGCTTACAATGGGTTTTTTTCACACACATTAGGTACCACCTATCTATAAATAAACTTATGAATAAGCAAGAAGGAAGAAAATGAAAGGTTTCGAAGAAAATGCAATTCAAGAGCCCCGTTTGCGCTCCGTATACCCACCTTATATGCGAATTGGTGTTCAAGTCTTCCCATTCGCACCTAAGGTGGCCCTCGGAGACAAACGTGAAATCATCTTTCGAGTACACCGTAACCAGGATACACCAACGTCGACAATGCTCCTTATTTTATGAGTAAAAATGTCTGTGCGACCCCACTATAAGAGCTTAAATGAATAAACCGATGCTCACTTGCTGTTGCTAGATTAAGAACTCTGATGAAAGTGAAAATGACGTAGAATAGAGAGATTGTTCTGTGAGAAGAGCTTGTATATTTCCTAGGTGCAGTACTGGATTGCTTATACTATTTGTTCACAATTTACAATTCACTATTCACTTGTTTGTATAAAAACTGAATGAATCTATTTAACATTCCCTCGATCGTTTCTACAGAAAGACTTAAACCAGAGGGCAATCTCGGCTCTTGTAGGTACCCCTGTAGGACCCTGGAAAACTGACTAAAAAGCTCGGGACACTTCTAAAGAAATTATTCTGTCCCTTTCATTTAACCTCCGTACTATTAGTTGTTTTTGCTGACAGTTCCACGGCTTTCCAGAACTTATATCTATCTCTATCTTTTCCTGAGATCATTCCTTCTATCTCTGTCTTTGCTTTCAATTCGTTCGAGAACTATTGACATATTACCTTACAGTCTAGAACATTCCACAAGGCTCCAGTCCTTCCATAGATCTATTATTTATTTTATTATAAATTAGAAATAACCAAATGAAATTAAATATGATAAGAACTAGGTAATGGTATGATTTTCAGATTGCTCGCACAAAAGAAACAGCGTTTATTATTTTCATGTACTAATAATAAATTACCGGATACACTCTTGTCTATCAAGGCCGACTCATTAAACTGCAAGCTTCCACAATCAACAACATGCATTTGAAACTTTTGAGAACATTAAGTACCTAGGGGTAGTCATTGATAACAAGTTGAATTTGGTAGTCATATTATAACAACCGGCCGTGTGGTGCCGGCATAGAATTGCACCACCCCAATTCCTCCCGTGGGTGTCGTAAGAGGCGACTAAGGGACACACGCACCGGGGGGCGGGCAGCAGCGCCCCCTGCAGAACAACTTCACCGAACTGCGATCCCCAACCCGTATGCCCAGCTTGGGGATTATGGGCATTAATGATTGTACACGCCAAAAAATGGCCCCCAGTTCCCGGCCGCCTCGCTATTCCTGGCCACGGTAGCGGCCATGGTAACGGCGGGGCAGGGGGTGCTAGGAATCACCGGGCTACCCCAGGCTACCATTCATTACGCAAACCGACCCTGGCAACGTTTAACGGACGCACTCTGAGGCTTGACCACCATCTAGCACAGTTGGAAGTGGAGTTAGAGAACATCAAATGGCATGTTCTGGGGTTATGCGAAGTCCGTAGAGAGGGGGAGGACACCGTAACCCTAGACTCGGGCCATCTTCTCTACTTTCGCGAGGGTGATAAAACATCCCAGGGTGGCGTAGGTTTCCTCGTCAATAAGGCCCTCTCTAACAACGTCGAAGAAATCTCCAGTGTGTCGACCAGGGTAGCGTACCTGATCCTTCGGTTGTCCAAGCGGTACAGCATGAAGGTGATTCAGGTTTACGCACCGACCTCGGCACACTCGGATGATGAAGTGGAGGATATGTGCGAAGACATATCCAAAGCCTTACACAACACCACTAAGGCACACTTCAACGTTGTTATGGGGGACTTCAACGGCATAGTAGGAACCCAGACTGGCAACGAATCTCGGATAGGCCCGCATAGTTATGGAGTTAGGAATCACAGGGGGCAAATGCTTGTCAACTTCCTTGAGAAAGAGGGGCTGTTCTTAATGAACTCCTTCTTTAAGAAACAACCTCAAAGGAAGTGGACATGGCAAAGCCCCGACATTGTGACTAAAAATGAGATCGACTTCATCATGACGGATAGCAAGCACATATTCAGAGATGTCTCAGTGATCAACAGGTTCAATACCGGATCTGATCACCGACTGCTCCGAGGCTCTCTGAATATCAACTTGAAGCTTGAAAGAAACCGTCTGATGAAGTCCACGCTCCGACCTAACCCAATCCAAATCATGGCGGGCACCGAGAAGTTCCAGCAGCTTCTTGGGAATAGATTTGTTGCCTTGAATCCCACTGATGACGCTGACGAGACCCTACACAATCTGGTCGAAACACTGAGGGATGAGGGCATCAAGTTCTGTAAACAGCAGCGCACAGGCGAGAAATCCAAACTCTCGGATGAGACTCTCGGGCTGGTGAGAAAAAGACGGGAAATCCCCCAAGCGACTTCGTCAGAGAGGTCAGACCTGAACAAGCGAATTGCGAAGATGGTACGACGCGACCTTCGGAGCTCCAACACACGCCTCATCGAAGAGGCGATAGAGCGAAACCGAGGGTCCAAAGTATTCACTCAGCAGCTTGGCAGGAGCCACCTGACGAAGCTCAAAACGCACGACGGGAGGACGGTAATGTCGAAGCCGGAGATTTCCGCCGAGATAGAGGATTTCTATGGTCATTTATACGCTGCACATGCCTCCCATTCCCGACGAGACGACCATAATTCTAGAGCCACCCTGACACGCCACTATACCGACGAACTGCCAGACATAAGTCAAGGCGAGATCATGTTAGCTCTGAGGCAGCTTAAAAATGGAAAAGCCCCCGGTGAGGACGGAATAACTTCGGAGCTTTCGAAAGCCGGAGGTGCCCCTGTAATACAGGAGCTTCAGAACCTCTTCAACACCGTCCTTCACAGTGGGAGAACTCCAAAGGCGTGGAGCGGGAGTTTGGTGGTGCTCTTTTTTAAGAAGGGAGATAAAACCCTCCTTAAAAACTACAGACCCGTCACACTCTTGAGTCACGTCTATAAACTGTTCTCGACGAGTTCCAGCCACCGGAACAGGCCGGGTTCCGCGGAGGATTTGGCACCATAGACCACATTCACACAGTGAGGCAGTGAGGCAGATTATACAGAAGTCCGAAGAGTATAATCAGCCCCTGTGTCTGGCCTTTGTGGACTATGAAAAAGCCTTTGACTCTGTCGAAACCTGGGCTGTTCTAGAATCCTTACAGCGATGCCAAGTAGACTATCGTTATATCGAGGTGCTGAGATGTCTCTACGAGGCCGCCACCATGAGTGTCCAAGTACAGGGCCAGCAGTCTAAACCCATCCAACAGCGCAGAGGAGTGAGACAGGGGGATGTTATATCCCCGAAACTGTTCACG
Organism: Eupithecia subfuscata; assembly: GCA_963564075.1. Lineage (NCBI taxonomy): Eukaryota > Metazoa > Arthropoda > Insecta > Lepidoptera > Geometridae > Eupithecia > Eupithecia subfuscata. The sequence goes on from OY751095.1 coordinate 19,563,155, forward strand.
AGCGCGTTGGAAAATATGTTTAAGACGCTGGACTGGAAAGGTAAGGGCATTAACATAAACGGCGGCTACATCTCACACCTGCGATTCGCTGATTACATAGTTTTAATGGCGGAGTCGCTAGAGGAGCTAAACCAGATGCTGGACGGCCTAGCCTCAGCCTCGCGACGCATCGGTCTTGGCATGAATTTGGATAAAACCAAAGTCATGATCAATGGCCTCATTGATCCGGGACCGGTCGTCGTACATGGCCACCCTCTCGAAATTGTTTCCGAGTATACTTACCTCGGGCAAATTCTGCAATTAGGTAAAAATAATTTTGAGAAGGAGGCCACGAGGAGGATCCAGTTAGGCTGGGCAGCGTTTAGGAAACTACGTCGAGTCTTCTCGTCATCCATACCGCAATGCTTGAAAACGAAAGTTTTCAATCAGTGCGTCCTACCCGTCATGACCTACGGAGCTGAGACGTGGACACTCACGGTAGGGCTGGTCCACCAGTTCAAAGTCGCTCAGCGAGCTATGGAAAGAGCTATGCTCGGAGTCTCTTTGAAGGATAGAATTCGTAACGAATACATCCGACAGAGAACCAAAGTTATTGACATAGCTCAAAGAATTAGCAAGCTGAAGTGGCAGTGGGCCGGCAATATCTCGCGAAGAACCGACGACCGCTGGGATAAACGAGTTCTTGAGTGGAGACCACGACTCGGCAAACGTAGTGTAGTACGCCCTCCGGCCAGGTGGGATGACGATCTGCGAAAGACTGCAGGCAGATGCTGGATGCGGCAAGCTGAAGACAGGGCGCTATGGCGCTCATTTGGGGAGGCCTATGTCCAGCAGTGGACTACTATAGGCTGATGATGATGATGATGATTATAACAACTAACATCTAGAGTTCGTGAACTCATTGCCGTTTTCCGAAATGTTCGGCATGCCGCTATCGTATCACAATTGAGACTATTGTACCAAACTCTCTGTCACTCCCTTCTTATCCATTGTGTAACGTCATGAGGTGGGACTCAAAGTCTCACCTATTACCACTAGAGAGAGCACAATGGGCTGCCTTAAACCTTTACCCAGCTAATAAGTGAATGCAAAATCCTTACCCTCAAAGCTTTATAAGGAGAGTATGCGTCGAGATTAATCTTTCCAGACTCTTAGCTCCAGAACTACTTTTGCACAAAAATATGGCTCTTTTCTAGCCCCTAATATATAAAACTAAAATAAATAAAAACATCTCTATAAAAGACTTCTCGTATAATGATTGTAAATCAAAGGTTAACGATTACTTTAAATCCCTAATCTATGATCAGACAGCGGACTTTGGCAGAATATCTAGAAATACTACATAATCCTTGTACACATATAATATCTACCTAGAAACGTATGCCTCTCTTCCATGTTAAGGCTAATTAGTAGTAGGTATTAGTTTTGTATAAATTATATTAAATATGTTTGTATGTTATTTAGATAACTTATTAAGTATATTCTGTTACCATATCGTAAGTATATCATGGTAGGTAAAAAACCTAGGTAAGTAAGCCAGAGCAGGAGCCCTTGCTTCTTAATAGAAGTTTCGACTTAGCAAGAGCGAGGAACTCACTAGCGAGGGCTTACAATGGGTCTTTTTCACACACATTAAGTACCACATATCTATAAATGAACTTATGAATAAGCAAGAAGGAAGAAAATGAAGGTTTCGAAGAAAATGCAATTCAAGAGCCCCGTTTGCGCTCCGTTAGCCCCTTATCTGCAAATTGGTGTTCAAATCTTCCCATTTGCACCTAGGGTGGCCCTCGGAGACAAACGTGAAATCATCTTTCGAGTACACCGTAACCAGGATACACCAACGTCAACAATGCTCCTTATTTTATGAGTAAAAATGTCTGTGCGACCCTAATATAAGAGCTTAAATGAATAAACCGATGCTCACTTGCTGTTGCTAGATTAAGAACTCTGATGAAGGTGAAAATGACGTAGAATAGAGAGATTGTTCTGTGAGAAGAGCTTGATTATTTCCTAGGTGCAGTAATGGATTGCTTATACTATTTGTTCACAATTTACAATTCACTATTCACTTGTTTGTATCTAATTAGGTGAATGGATCTATTCCCTCTTACGTTTCTAAAGAAAGACCAGAGGACAATCTCGGCTTTTATACCCCTGTAAGACCCTTGAGAACTTACTAAAAAGCTCGGGAAACTTCTAAAGAAATTATTCTGTCCCTTTCATTTAACCTCCGTACAGTATCAGCCGTTTTTTAGGGTTCCGCACCTCAAAAGGAAAAAAGGAACCCTTATAGGATCACTTTGTTGTCCGTCTGTCTGTCTGTCCGTCTGTCAACCCTCTTTTCTCAGGAACGCGTGGAGGTATCGAGTTGAAATTAACGTCAAATACTCAAGTGCAAAACCTCTTGAAGCCTAAATTAAACTTCTAAGTCAACGCACTCAAAAGTTACAGCCGTTTATGTCCGAAAATTTTGAAATTTCCAAGGGAATCGCATGCACCCAAAACCTATAGGGTACTTCCCGTAGACCTAGAATCATGAAATTTGGTGAACAGCAAGGTCTTATAGCACAAGTAAAGGGAAAAATCCGAAAAACATAAATTTGTAATTTATTCACTAAAAAAATTACATTCAATGCTCGCCATGGACCAAAACCCGTAGGGCACTTCCCGTAGACCTAGAATTATGAAATTTGGCAAGGAGAAAGGCCTTATAGCACAAATAATGGGAAAAATCCGAAAACAGTAAATTTGTAGTTTATTCACAAGAAAAAAATACTTTTGATTCTCGCCATGGATCAAAACCTAGGTACTTCCCGTTGACGTAGAATCATAAAATTTGGCAAGAAACAAGGTCTTATCAAGGGTGGCATGTTCAAATAATTGAACAAACCCTAAATAAATGATTTAAAAAAAAAAAAGGTCTTATAGCACAAGTAAAGGGAAAAATACAAAAACCGAAAATTTGTATTTTATTCACCAAAACAAATCTTTTAATTCTTGCTATAGACCAAAAACTATATGGTACTTCTCGTTTACCCAGAATCATAAATTTGTTAAAAAGCAAGGTCTTATACCACAAATAACGATAAAATCTAAAAATCGTAAATTTGTAGTTTATTTACTAAAAAAAAATAGTTTTGATTCTCTCCCTCGACCAAAATATACGGGGTACTACTTCACGTTGACCTAGAATCATAATATTTGGCAAGAAATAAGGTCTTACAATTAAACAGAACCCTTAGTGCGCGAGTATGACTCGCACTTGACGTTTTATTATTTCTGATATCCGATAGTTCCGGTTACGGTTACGGAGTCTACGAAGTTCCGTAACATCGCTGGTTTCAATTAAGTGGCGAGAGCCAAAATATGCGACAAAAAACGACTGTTGGTTTTGATTGCGTTGCATTAAAAGCTTTATGATAAAACCATAAAGCTCCACGTGATCATAGAAATAAAAATAATTTAATTTTATTCTATAGAAAATTGACATTTATTTCCACTTAATAACTAACGTGTTCTTGCTCCAGAAAGTCACAAAGGTGGAATACGAATGGTTTCTTTTTCCGTTTGAAAGTCGATACAAACTGTGCTTGCCTTGGTGCCAGTTGATACGTGAAAATGTCCAGCATTATTAGCTAGCGCTTCATCTGTTGCCTACACGTGTGCCTTACTTCTTTTGTTACCTACACGTGTGCTTTATACTTCACCTGCTCTTTACAAGTGTAAGGCACACGTGCCTACTTTGATCTGCGCTGAAAACGTCCGGCTAACGGACCAATAGGTTCTGTAGAAAATTCTAGATTGCATTTTATCGTTCACAAATTGTATAGAATGTGTAGAATGTATCGTCGCTAGAAAATTCTCTTCAAGGATCAAAGAATCACGTCCACTATCCGGACGTACCTAACGCTCTTATTGTCCACTTGATTCTATGAAGTCTCTGCGAGATCATTAAACCGTCAATTTGTAGTTTATTCACAAAAAAAAATACTTTTAATTCTTGCTATATTATATAAGTACCAAAACCTATAGGGTACTTCTCGTTTACTTACCTAGAATCATAAAATTTGGTAAGAAGCAAGGTCATATAGCACTAATAAAGATACAAATTTTAAAACCGTAATTTGTAGTTTATTTACTCAAAAAATGAGTTTTGATTCTCTCTCTCGACCAAAATATACAGGGTACTTCATGTTGACCTAGAATCATAATATTTGGCAAAAACCAAGGTTTTACAATTAAACGGAACCCTTAGTGCGCGAGTTCGACTCGCACTTGACGTTTTATTCTGACAGTTACACGGTTTTCCAGAACTGATATCTATCTCTATCATCATCATTCCAACTGTCTGTCTTTTCTTTCGATTCGTTTGAGAACTATTGACATATGTACATAATATATATTACCTTAAAGTCTAGAACATTCCACTAGGTTCCAGTCCTTTCAAAGATTTCTTATATATAATTTATTTTTAGGGTTTCGAAGATCGGTTTCGAAACCCTTATGGTCTCGCTTTGTCTGTCCTTTTTTCCCTCCTTAATAACTCAGCAACTACAGCAGCTATCAACTTGAAATTTAAAATAATAATATATTTCGTGCGCCTGTACAGATTTTAAGAAAAAAAAAATAAAAAAAATGAAAAATTAAAATGAACATTTTCCATACAAATTGAGATGTCAAAATTTTAAAAGAGACCTACAGAGTCAAATGGGGTATCAAATGAAAGGTATTAGTTTGTACATTTCAAAACAGGTTTTAAAATTTCTGTAGGTTTCATACTTTTTGAAATATTTTGAAAATAGTCGAAAAAATACCCACTCCCCCCCCCCCTATCTCCGAAGTTTGCAGAGCGATCCATTCAAAATGTATGAAGCGTTTGTAGATATAGATCTATATTTTACAGGAAAAATATAGAGGAGTCTGTAAAATAAACCCTTTTTGAAAACTGGTCAAAAAGAGGGGGAATAATATTCAAAAAGGGGGGCTACCCCACTGAGTGGGGTATCATATGAAAGGTATTTGTTTGTACATTTCAAAACAGTTTTTAAAATTTCTGTAGGTTTGATACTTTTTGAAATATTTTGAAAAAAGTCGAAATTTTACCCGTTCCCCCCCCCCCCCCCTATCTCCGAAGTTTGCAGAGCGATCCATTCAAAATGTATCAAGCGTTTGTAGATATAGATCTATATTTTACAGCAAAAATATAGAGAAGTCTGTAAAATGAACACTTTTTGAAAAATGGTCAAAAAGAGGGGGGATAATTTTCAAAAGGGGAGGCTACCCCACTGAGTGGAGTATCATATGAAAGGTATCGGTGTGTACATTTCAAAAAAGTTTTTAAAATTTCTGTAGGTTTCATACTTTTTGAAATATTTTGAAAAAAGACGAAATTTTACCCCATCTGAAATGTAGGTTGGTACCTACTACTTTTAGGTCTTCATTAAACGAAGTATCTTACCGGTACCTTTAGTACATACTTACTTGTTCACAAACGTTCGAAACCCTCGGCGCGCGAGTTATACTCGCACTTGACGGGTCTTGTTTATTAATAAGAAAGAGCCTAACGAAATTAATAATGATAAGAACTAGGTAATGGTATGATTTTCAGATTGTTCCTACAAAAGAAACACCGTTTATTATTTTCATGTACTAATAAAAAATTACCAGATACACTCTTGTCTATCAAGGCCCACTCATTAAACTGTCAACCTCCTCAATCAACAACCTGCCACTGTCCTGCATTTGACACTTGTGAGAACATAAGGTACCTAGGGGTAGTCATTGATAACAAGTTGAATTTTGCTAGTCATATATAACAACTAACATCTAGAGTTCGCGAACTCATTGCCGTTTTCCGAAAGGTTCGGCATGCCGCTTGTTTGTATGTTATTAAGATAACTAAGTTTATTCTGTTACCATATCGTAAGGACAACATGGTGAGAAAAAAACCTAGGTTAGTAAGCCAGAGCAGGAGACCTCTCTTCTTAATACAAGTTTCGACTTAGCAAGAGCGAGGAACTCACGACCGAGGGCTTACAATGGGTATTTTTCTCACACATTAGGTACCACCTATCTATAAATAAACTTATGAATAAGCAAGAAGGAAGAAAACGATGGTTCCGAAGAAAATGCAAGAGCCCCGTTTGCGCTCCGTTGTTCTCCTTATTTGCAAAATGATGTTCAAATCTTCCAATTTGCACCTAGGATGAAACTCTGACACAAACGTAAAATCATATTTCAAGTAAACGGTTACCAGGATACATCAACGTCGACAATGTTCCTTATTTTATGAGTAAAAATGTCTGTGCGACCCCACTATAAGAGCTTATATGAATAAACCGATGCTCTTACTATTTGTTCACAATTTACAATTCACTATTCACTTGTTTGTATCCAAAAACTGAATGAATCTATTTAATATTCCCTCGATCGTTTCTACAGAAAGACTTAAACCAGAAGACAAACTCGGCTTTTGTACACCTGTCCGAGCCTAGAAAACTTACTAGTAAGCTCAGGAAAATTCTAAAGAAATTATTCTGTCCCCAGAACGTATATCTGTCTCTGTCTGTTCGTTCGAGAAATATTGACATATTACCTCACAGTCTAGAACATTCCACAAGGCTCCAGTCCTTCCATATTTTTAATATTTATTTTATAATAAATGAAAAGGAACCAAATGAAATTAAATATGATAAGAACTAGGTAGTGGTATGGTTTTCAGATAATTCCGAAAAATAAAACAGCGTTTATTATTTTCATGTACTAATAATAAATTACCTGATACACTCTTGTCTATCAAGGCCCACTCATTAAACTGTCAACCTCCACAATTAACAACCTGCCTTTGACTTGTTATTACCTAGGGATAGTCAATGATAACAAGTTGAATTTTGCTAGTCCTAATAAAACAACTAACATCTAGAGTTCGCGAACTCATTGCCGTTTTCCGAAAGGTTTCGCATGCCGCTAGCTAACGTATCACAATTGAGACTGTTGTACCAATCTCTCTGTCACTCCCTTCTTACCTATTGTGTAACGTGATATAGTTACGTTAGTCCAAGAGGGTGGTCCTCCAGTTATCTGCCCGGTATCTGGCTAGATCCACTACGGGTACGCGATCCCGGACTGCTCTAGCTACTAGTGTCTCATTCCTTTCTCTTCCCTGACGCTAGTATCTTAACCCTTTTCCCGTCCCCCCTGGGTGTAGTGGTGCAACTGCGTCGCTTTTTGCCAGCCGAACTTTAACGTGAAGGTGGCAAACTGTCGTTGAAATTGCTGTTTCCCACATCTCATCAGTGGCTATAAGGAGTTGTAATAACACGCAGCGGCCACACCCCTTCTCCTACGTTGAGCTCGTAGGAGAAAACCTGATGAGAGCACCATATCCATTTTCCAGCTATCTTTATCATCTTCTTCTTTCTTTTCGTACGGTCACTCTTCGTACTTACATATTCCGTTGCCTTGGCGGTCATGCAATCTGTCATGCAACTGTCGAAGGCCTGAAGGTGGCGTTAAGAGTGAGGTATCGTTGCCGGAGCCAGCATCTTCCACCCCTCCGATTTTAGCGGCTTTTCGTTCCATTGGACCAAAGTGTGGTAGACGAGTGAGTGCATCTGGGTACTGCGCGCACCCTTGTGCACCGTAATATTTCCTGCGTTTCTGACATGTTTCTGCTTACTGGACTCCGCAATAACTTCTAAAGTTCTACGGCGATGGATAGAGGTGGAGAGCTCTGGCTATGATGCCGGACAGGGATTGTCTGATACCAGCACGTAGGCGACAAAGGGAGATATACTCCCTATAGTCCCACACTATAAGAGTTTATATAAATAAACCGATGCACACTTGCTATTGCTGGATTTGAGATTTCTGTTGAAGGTGGAAATGACGTAGAATAGAAAGATTGTTCTGTGAAGAGCTTGTACATTTCCTAACTGCAGTACTAGATTGCTTTTACAATTTTTTCACAATTTACAATTCATTATTCACTTGTTTCTATCTAATAGCTGAATAAATCTATATAGGTAATACTAGCTGCGCCCCGCCGCTACGCCTGCGTGGAAATTTAAAATTATCACTTAGGGGTATGAAAAATAGATGTTGGCCGATTCTCAGACCTACTCAATATGCTCACTTGAACACTTAAAATAATGCTCGGGAAACTTCTCAAGAAATTATTCTGTCCCTATCATTTAACCCACGTACCATCAGCCAGTTTTGTTTTACAGTGCCACGGTTTTCCAGAACTTATATCTATATCTATCTTTACCTAAGATCATTCCTACTGTTTCTGTCTTTCCTTTCGATTCGTTTGAAAAACTATTAACATATTTATATTACCTTGGTGTAGGCGACGCGTAGCTATCTATGTACCTAGGGGGGTTATTTTTGAGCGGGTAGGTACCTACCTACCTACCTACCTTGTTTGTGTTATTGGTTGGCTATACCTATCTAATGTGATTTTAATAAAACTAGTGTTGACGAGGGAGACGCAAAGGGTGCGCGGAGACAGCGGGGTGCGGGGGTAGCCACCGCCCGCGACGCCCGCGCCGCGCGCTAGCTGGATTCAGTGACCTTTTACCACAGCCGAGTGCGCACGTATTTTTGCCTCACCCCCGTTCATCACTCTTCTGCCCAAAAAGACTTTTTGTTAATCCTGTCCCCTACACTTGGAGTCCAGAACATTCCACTAGGTTCCAGTCCTATCATAATTTCTATTTTTTTAATTTATTTTATTATAAATTAGACAGAACCAAATGAAATTAAATATGATAAGAACTAAGCAATGGTATGATTTTCAGATAGTTCCCACAAAAGAAACAGCGTTTATTATTTTCATGTACTAATAATAAATTACCGGAAATAGTCTTGTCTATCAAGGCCTACTCATTAAACTGTCAACCTCCACAATCAACAACCTGCATTTGACACTTGTGAGAAGATTGAGTACCTAGGGATGGTCATTGATAAGAGGTTGAATTTTTGCTAGTCAAATATAAGAACTAACATCTAGAGTTCGCATTCTCATTGCCGTTTTTCGAAAGGTTCAGCGTGCCGCTATCGTGTTGTGATACGATAGCGGCAAACAATAGTCTCAGTTGTGACTGAGACTATTGTACCAAGCTCTCTGCACAAAAACAAAGCTCTAGCCCCTTAAATCTACAACAAAATAAATAAAACGTCTATATAAAAGACTTGTCATATAATGATTGTAAACCAAAGCTTAACGATTACTTTAAATCCCTAATCTATGCTCAGACTATCTTGAAATCCTACTTTATCCTTGTACACACAATATCTACCTAAAAAACTTATGCCTCTCTTCCATGTTAAGACTAATTAGTAGTTTAAGTTTTGTATACATTATAAATGTAAGTATGTTATTTAGATAACGAATTAAGTATATTCTGTTATCATATCGCAATTACACCATGGTAGGTAAAAAACCTAGGTAAGTAAGCCAGAGCACGAGCCCTCGCTTCTTAATACAAGTTGAGGGCTTACAATGGTTTTTTTTCACACACATTAGGTACCAACTATCTATAAATGAACTAATGAACAAGCAATAAGGAAGAATACGAAGGTTCCGAAGAAAATGCAATTCAAGAGCCGTTTGCGCTCCGTCTGTTACCTTATTCGTAAATTGGTGTTCAAGTCTTCCCATTTGCGCTTAAGGTGACCCTCGGACACAAACGTGAAATCATCGTTCGAGTAAGTGGTTAACAGGATACACAACGTCGACAATGCTCCTAATTTTATGTGTTAACATTTCTGTACGATCCTACTATAAGAGCTTATATAAATGAACAATAGAACTCTGTTGAAGGTGAAAGGACGTAGAATAGAGAGATTGTTCCGTGAGAAAAGCTTATATATTTCCTTGCTGCAGTACTGGATTGATTTTACTATTTGTTCACAATTTACAATTCACTATTTCGTATCCAAAAACTGAATGAATCTATTTAATATTCCCTCGACTGTTTCTAAGGAAATACTTAAACCAGAGGACAATCTCGGCTTTTGTACCCCTGTCGGAGCCTTGAAAACTTACTAGAAAGCTCGAGAAACTTTTTAAGAAATTGTTCTGTCCCTTTCATTTAACCTACGTAGTATCAGCCCTTTTTATCTGACAGTTCCACGGTTTTCCAGAACTTATCTCAACTATCTATCTCAGTCTGTACCTTAGAACATTTCCACTGTCTCTGTCTTTCCTTTCGGTTCGTTTGAGAACTATGGATATATTATCCTATAGTCCAGAACATTTCACAAGGTTCTAATCCTTCCATAGATTTCTTATTTATTTCATTTATCACTACATTATTATAAAACAAAGTCGCTTTCTCTGTCCCTATATTCCTATGTATGCTTAAATCTTTAAAACTACGAAACGTATTTTGATGCGGTTTTTTTTTGTAGATAGAGTGATTCAAGAGGAAGGTGTATTATGTCTATCTCTTAGGGCTAGAAAATGGTTATTGTGGGTAAAGTAAAGGATAAATAATGGTTATTGTGCGTGACCACAATAACCATTTTTTATCGATATGATAAAAATATATGCTTGCCCATAAGACTTACTTGATAGTCATGGTTAAACAAAACTATGAGAATCGCGAAAATTATTTACCTCAACGATAGTGAATTTATAATTTTTAATTATAAATTCACTATCACTATATTTATTTAAAGCAAACAAATCAAATACGTAACTACTAGAGTGGCATTGTTCTACTTGATTGGAATTTAATTAAAAATTTCTGTATTGTCTTTAAGTGAAAATCTAATTAAATACACTTACAGTTTACATACAGTAAGTTCTTGATGCCTTAATAAAATAATACTTAAATAGAAAAAATAAACAACAAAAATACAAAATAATTTATTTGCCATTTGGATAACAAACATTAAGTTTGTTATCCAAATGGCATATAAATTAATGAATAATTAATGAATAATTAATGTTACCTATGTTTGCCAAAAAAAACATACATTTTTTTAACGATTAAACAAAATGCCCGGAGTATTTTATAAAACTTACACTGATCAACGATAACTCAATAAAATTGATACATTCTCATTAGGTACTTCTAGTTAGATTGGGAGTATCGATACATAATTTATTATATCAGCACCACACTAGTAGGTATGTTAGATATTTATAAGTGACAAATCACTGATAAGTTTCGAAATTCGAACGATAATAGTTCCTCTCTATTGGGTATGTGCTCGATGACTTGTGATGACGTAAGTGTTATTATAAGAGTTAGAGTGTAAGTTTATTTATAACTAATGTGGGTACCTATGTCATCTGACTGTCTGTTTTATAAATAATAGTGTATAAAAAGTAAATCCGTTATTGGCCGTAAGTCTTGATAATGTATAAAATTTGTATTAATTAAGGGCTGTGGATTTTGTATAACCAATAAATAAATAATTTCTACCTAGAATTTTATGCTTCTCTTCCATGTTAAGACTAATCAGTAGTTTTAGTTTTGTGAAAATTTAATATATTTGTTTGTTATTTAGATAACTTATTAAGTATATTCTGTAACGATATCGTTTGTACATCATGGTAGGTAAAAAACCTAGTTAAGTAAGCCAGAGCAGGAGCCACCGCTTCTTAATACAAGGTTAGACTTAGCAAGAGCGAGGAACTCACTAGCAAGGGCTTACAATGGGTCTTTTTCTTACACATTAGGTACCAACTACCTATCCATAAATGAACTTATGAACAAGCAAGAAGGAAGAATTCGAAGGTTTCGAAGAAAATGCAATTCAAGAGCCCCGTTTGCGCTCCGTTTTTCTCCTTATGTGTCAAATGGTGTTCAAGTCTTCACATTTGCTCCTAAGGAGAACTTCGGACACAAACGTGAAATCATCGTTCGAGTAAACCGTAACCAGGATACATCAACGTGGACAATGCTCCTTATTTTATGTGTAAACATGTTTGGGCGACCCCACTCTAAGAGCTTATATGAATAAACCGATGCACATTTGCTACTGCTGGATTGGAGAACTCTGTTGAAGGTGAAAATGACGTGGAATAGAAAGCTTGTTCCGTGAGAGGAGCTTGTATATTTCCTAGCTGCAGTACTGGATTGATTTTACTATTTGTTCAAAATTTATAATTCACTATTCACTTGTTTGTAGGTATCTAATAGCTGAATGAATCTCTTTTGTACCCCTCTCGGAGCCTTGAATACTTACTTGTAGAAAGCTCGGGAAACTTCTAAAGAAATTATTCTGTTCCTTTCGTTTAACCTACGTTCTATCAGCCGTTTTTATCTGACAGTTACACGGTTTTCCAGAACTGATATCTATCTCTATCTTTACCTGAGATCATTCCACTACTTATGTTTATCTCTGTCTCTACTTATATCTATCTCTGTCTGTACCTGAGCACATTCCTACTGTCTCAGTCTTTCCTTTCGATTCGTTTGAGAACTATTGACATATTATCTTAGTCTAGAACATTCCAGAAGGTTCTAGTCCTTCCATAGATTTCTTATTTATTTCATTTATTTTATTATAAATTAGATGGAACCAAATAAATGAATTTAATTACGATAAGAACTAGGTAATGGTATGATTTTCAGATAGTTCCTACAAAAGAAACAGCGTTTATTATTTTCATGTACTACCGGACACACTCTTGTCTATCAAGGCCCACTCATTAAACTGTCAACCTCCACAATCAACAACCTGCCTTTGTCTTGCATTTGACACTTGTGAGAAGATTGAGTACCTAGTCATTGATAAGAGGTTGAATTTTGCTAGTCAAATATAAGAACTAACATCTAGAGTTCGCATTCTCATTGCCGTTTTTCGAAAGGTTCAGCGTGCCGCTATCGTAGTGTGATACGATAGCGGCACGCAATAGTCTCACTTGTGACTGAGACTATTGTACCAAGCTCTCTGCACTAAAACAAAGCCCTTTTATAGCCCCTTAAATCTACAACAAAATAACTAAAAACGTCTCTATAAAAGACTTGTCATATAATGATTGTAAACCAAAGCTTAACGATTACTTTAAATCCCTAATCTATGCTCAGACTATCTTGAAATCCTACTTTATCCTTGTACACACAATATCTACCTAGAAACTTATGCCTCTCTTCCATGTTAAGACTAATTAGTAGTTTAAGTGTTGTATAAATTACATATGTAAGTATGTTATTTAGATAACGAATTAAGTATATTCTGTTATCATATCGCAATTACACCATGGTAGGTAAAAAACCTAGGTAAGTAAGCCAGAGCAGGAGCCCTCGCTTCTTAATACATGTTTCGACTTAGCAAGAGCGAGGAACTCACTAGCGAGGGCTTACAATGGATCTTTTTCTCACACATTAGGTACCACCTATCTATAAATGAACTTAAAAACAAGCAAGAAGGAAGAATTCGAAGGTTTCGAAGAAAATGCAATTCAAGAGCCCCGTTTGCGCTCCGTTTTTCTCCTTATGTGTCAAATGGTGTTCAAGTCTTCACATTTGCTCCTAAGGCGAACTTCGGACACAAACGTGAAATCATCGTTCGAGTACACCGTAACCAGGATACATCAACGTCGACAATGCTCCTTATTTTATGTGTAAACATGTTTGGGCGACCCCACTCTAAGAGCTTATAATGAATAAACCGATGCACATTTGCTATTGCTGGATTGGAGAACTCTGTTGAAGGTGAAAATGACGTAGAATAGAGAGATTGTTCTGTGAGAAGAGCTTGTATATTTCCTAGCTGCAGTACTGGATTGAGTTTACTATTTGTTCACAATTTACAATTCACTATTCACTTGTTTGTAGGTATCTAATAGCTGAATGAATCTCTTTTGTACCCCTGTCGGAGCCTTGAATACTTACTTGTAGAAAGCTATGGAAACTTCTAAAGAAATTATTCTGTCCCTTTCATTTAACCTACGTTCTATCAGCCGTTTTATCTGACAGTTACACGGTTTTCCAGAACTGATATCTATCTCTATCTTTACCTGAGATCATTTCACTACATATATTTATCTCTGTCTGTACTTATATCTATCTCTGTCTGTACCTGAGCACATTCCTACTGTCTCTGTCTTTCCTTTCGATTCGTTTGAGAACTATTGACATATTATCTTAGTCTAGAACATTCCAGAAGGTTCTAGTCCTTCCATAGATTTCTTATTTATTTCATTTATTTTATTATAAATTAGACAGAACCAAATAAATGAATTTAAATATGATAAGAACTAGGTAATGGTTGATTTTCAGATTGTTCCTACAAAAGAAAAAGCGTTTATTATTTTCATGTACTAATAATAAATTACCGGACACACTCTTGTCTATCAAGGCCCACTCATTAAACTGTCAACCTCCATAATCAACAACCTGCATTTGACACTTTTGAGAACATTAAGTACCTAGGGATAATCATTGATAACAGGTTGAATTATGCTAGTCAAATATAACAACTAACATCTAGAGTTCGCGAACTCATTGCCGTTTTCCGAAAGGTTCGGCATGCCGCTTACTTCTCACAACTGAGACTATAGTACCCAACTCTCTGTCACTCCCTTCTTACCTATTGTGTAACGTCATGGGGTGGGACTCAAAGTCTCACCTATTACCGCCAGAGAGAGCACCAAGGGCTGTCTAAAACTTTACTTTTTCCTGTCCCATACAGATCCCCGATGACTCAGCTAAATAGTGAATGCATAATCCTAACCTGTAGACAAATCGTAACGCAACCTCTTGCTTTAAAACGACATCTTTTACCAAAGCTTAAAAACGAGAGTTTTTAAATTTGGTAACAGAGAGAATATTTCCAAAATTTAAGCTGTAGAACTACTTTTGCACAACAATTGTTTTGATCAACTCGCGCGATGAAGCGATTCCATTTTAAAGCTCGCAAGTGTAGCTCTTTTCTAGCCCCTTAAATCTACAACGAAATAAATAAAAACGTTTCTGTAAAAGACTTGGCGTATAATGATTGTAAATCAAAGCTTAACGACTGCTTTAAGTGCCTAACCTATGATTCAATTCAAGTCGTTATTAAACCAGACCTAACATTACAGAGTTCTCCAATGCGTTACGTCTAGGATCGTGTTTACAGAAATACAGAAATACAGATTTTATTCATTACACCTTGTAACATGTCAATAAAAAAATTATAATTAAATATAATTTGTAAATTAATTATTAAATAATAATTTATATAAAAATAAAACTTAAGTAGGCGGTAATTCTAAGTACTCTTGCACATCATAGTGTTTATGACACCTACTTAGTGTCAGACAGAGGACTTAGGCAGAATGTCTTGAACACTTCTTAATCCTTGTACACCTATTATCTACCTTGAAACGTATGCCTCTTTTCCATTGTAAGACTAATCAATAGTTTTATTTTTGTATAAATAAATTAGATGTGTTGGTATGTTATTTAGATAACTAACGAAGTATATTCTGTTACCATATCGTAGAGGAAAGTAACCAAATATGGAATAGTATCCCTAATTTGGAATACCTGCATTACTCGCAAACAAACATTCCAAAACGCCAGGAGCTGTGATCGTCTATCTCATTGAATCACTTTACGCACGTACAAGTTTTGACGTATCAGTCGAGCGAGTCCTTTGTTCGTGGTGAGAGCGTTTTGTTTTGGGGTATTATTTAAACGATCAGCAGATTAAAGAGGTTTTGGCCAGCCGAAAAATTGATTTTGCAAGCAGAAAAAATATTTTGAGCCGCAGCTAGTGGTCGGCCAAAATGACTGAATTGATCAGCAACTAATGTGACAGTGGGCAGCCAAAAAATGTATGTCACAGTAAATTAAATATTTGTGCAGCCATATACTAGTGAAGCAGCAGCAAATCGTGATTCGGATTTAATGAAATTTTGGCATGCCAATGATATTGCAGCAATTTAGGAATGAAAAAGATCAGCAAATCCTGGTTCGGATTTTATAATGTTTTGGCGAGCTGTCAAATTAATTTTGGTTTGCTAATCTTAATACACCCTTTATTAATAATAATCTTCTGTAGCTATTTATCTACATGTGTATGTCTCTGAGCTCCTCCTCAACGGCTGGACCGATTTTGATGACATTTAATTTAATGGTGTGTTTGAGTGGGTCACTGGATGGTCTAGATTTACAACTTGACCCGGGAGGTGGCGCTGTACCCGGCCGGGTTCTAGGATTTTTGACTGGGAAATATCTATAATATAGATAATGTTCCTAACGGCTCTGCTCGCTGCTAGAGGCGGCTCGCTCAAAACCGCCCTGCTACCTCTGCAGACCCCTGGCCGCCGCCGCGCCGCCACCCCGCCACGCCGGCCGGCGCGGCGGCGGCGTCGCGGAATCGTTAGGAAGGAGAAGGTTGTGGGTTCGATTCCCGCCAAGAGACAAATGTTTGTACGATTTATCTAGGTATGTAGTGTATTGTATTAATACAATACACTACATAGCTAGATAAATGGTACTTAGGTATAAATAGGACATAGGTATCTTAAACGATTTAAATCTTTGGGAGTAGGTACTTAACGTTAAAAACTGGTTATAGAAATGAAATGGAAAGAAATAAAAACCTACCTACCCAGGTAGGTAGGTATCTACCTATAAGTACCTTCCTAATGCTGGACAATTCACACAGCATTATCTAGCACCAAGCAAAGCAGAGCAGAGCTTGTATTATAGGTAGGTAGGTGTAGGTACGGTACGGCTAGATAACTGATATAAGTACCTACTTACTTAATTAAATATGTACGAACTTTTGTGAAAACAAATGTACTAATAGGTAGGTAGGTACCCTAAAATCCAGAATGTCTGAATGAGTGAGTCAAAATGCCGACGACACCCGCAAACTACCTACCTACCCAATGAGTCGTGAAAAATAGTGTTATTGCTTGCCAAATTGTTTTATGTAGGTACTGATGGTGCAATAAAGTATAGTAATCAATCTATCTAATTGTTATTTATTATAATTCATTTATTGTGCAATCAAATTGAATTGACTATTGTGCAAAATTAAAGGTCCTGTCCTATCCTTTTGTGTTAAAATTAACTATAATCGAAAATGTGTCCAGGTAATTCTAAAAAGTGTATACCTACTACCTAATCTGTGACAAAAATGACAAGGCTACCGAGAAAAAAGTGTTAAGTAGGTATCTCTTTTTCTCCCACGTTAGTTGCAAACACTACTTTCGGTAGGTAGTACCTATATATAATCAAAGAAACACAAAGGATCCTCTGTTAAATCCTCTGAAAATTGCTATTGTCTACTTCGTAGGCAGATACGGTTCATGAGATAGGTACAGTCATAATACGGGACAGACATGACCAACAACGAACAAGGGTCCTCAGCACCTTGATACCTTCTTACAAAAACAACAATGCTAGGTAAGGTAGAAATAGGTAAGTACCTTACCTACCTACCTCCTACGTGCCTCTGTATCGACTCGACTATCAAAACTTCACCTTCTTTAATGTATTGTATCGCATTCACTGCCCAGCCTCCAGCCGCCGCCGCGCCGCCGCCACACGAGGGTCGAGAGGCTCGTCTGCGTCTTGGGCCATGAAAGTGTTAGTGTATTGTATCGCATTCACTGCCCAGCCTCGGCGGTGCGACCCGCATGGGCGCGCCGCCCCGCCACACGAGAGTCGAGAGGCTCGTCTGCGTCTTGGGCCATGGAAGTGTTAGTGTATTGTATCGCATACACTGCCCAGCCTCGGTGGTGCGACCCGCAGGGGCGCGCCGCCGCCTCACGAGGGTCGAGAGGCTCGTCTGCGTCTTGGGCCATGAAAGTGTTAACCGACTAATGCTCTTTCTCAATAAAATCGCAGTAATATAAATTTTTAGTTGACCATACATCTAAAAGCAAACCCATTGATTATGGCTTATACCTAATTTTTTTTCAGCTTAACGATTTTCTTATTCGGCTGACCAAAACATTAATTTTGCTGCTCAAAAAATCACTTTTTGGCTGATCAAAAATAATTGTATAATCTTGCAGATCATTTAATTAATTCTGCTGATCAAAACATTAATTTCGCCGATCAAACAGCTATTTATTTTATGACCAAAAATAATTTAGTTGCCGACTAAGTGTTGCTGGTGGTTTTTATTTTACAGCCGATCAAAACTTAAAATGCTGCTCAAGTAGTTTTTAAGCTGACTTTTCCAGCTGATCAAATATTTAAAATAAATACCAATAAATTTACTCCCTTTGTTTTGTCACTGAGAGAAAACTTTCTCAGTTACGTAAATAATAATTATTTTTCGTAAAGTTATCGCAAAAAGTATTGTGTTTATTGCTTCTATGTATTGTATACATGTTTGTTTCAAAGTGTTAGAGCAATTTTATAGGATTAGTTCATTAGCTATAAATGTATGAATATAAGTTTAAATTAGTTAGAAATGCCAAATATGGACACCTGGATCAAATGTCACATGTGCGGGCTCTGGGCACATATTGATTGCACTGGTCCAGAGTTTGACACATGGATTTGTAATATTTGCAAATAGTTTAAGTTAATTTTATATTTGACCAAAGTTCCTAAGAAGTTTCATATAAGTTAAGATTGGTTTTTGATAGTATTTCTGGTGTTCCATATTTGGGGTACCTATTCCATTATTAGATACCTTTTTGTTGATTTTGTTTTTGAGAGATTATAGTACTCTTAATTAATAATGATGACACAAGACTGTTACCATGTAAAAACCAAATATATGGTTGTTTATAATTACCATTAAAAGTTTTTGATTTTTTATATTTGATTCATATATGCGTAAAAACAAAACGGTATTCCATATTTGGTTACTATCCTCTAAGTACACCATGGTGAGTATAAAACCTAGGTAAGTAAGCCTAGCGAAGCCTTAAAATGAGTCTTTTTTATACACTTTAGGTACCAACTATCTATAAATGAACTTATGAACAAGCAAGAAGGAAGAATACGATGGTTCCGAAGAAAATGCAATTCAAGAGCCCCGTTTGCGCTCCGTGGGTCCCCTTATTTGCAAAATGGTGTTCAAGTCTTCACATTTGCAATTAAGTGGAACCTCGGACACAAACGTGAAATCATCGTTCGAGTAAACCGTAACCAGGACACATCAACGTCGACAATGCTCCTTATTTTATGTGTTAAAATGTCTGTGCGACCCCACTGGAAGACCTTATATGATGAAGGCATGAAGGCATAAAGTCGAAGGCATAAAGTCCTGCACCCGAATGCACCCGAAGAGCGAGATAGCCGCTGCAGCCGAGTGCAGCCGTACTTCAATAAGTCGCTAACTTCACGTCGTAGCGACTTTGTAATTTGTCACCAAAATATTAGAGCCCTAAAAGGAAAAACTAGACGTCTGGAAGTTATGTTGGAGACAATTTTAAAATGTGATGTTTTATGTTTGACTGAACATTGACTTAAAGACTTTGAACTAAGCTGTATTCATTTATATAACTATAGTCTGAGTAGTCACTACTGTAGAACTAAAAGCCGGTGCACACTTGCTATTTCTGGATTGGAGGACTCTGTTGAAGGAGAAAATGACCTAGAATAGAAAGATTGTTCTTTGAGAAGAGCTTCTATTATTTCCTTGCTGCACTACTGGATTGCTATTACTATTCTTTTCACAATTCACTTTTTACTTGGTCGTATCCAAAAACTGAATGAATCTTTTAAATATTCACTCGATCGTTTGTAAAGAAAGTATTCTGATTCATTATGAATGTAAGCGGGTTAACTACGAACCTATTTTGTGTTGGAAGAACACCAACGTTTCATCCCTTAACGAGGGACTTCATCAGGGTGAGTGCGGTTCGCGTCGCGCCTGTACCGCGTCCTTCCTTTATTGAGGAAGGACCAGCGCATTACGTTCGTTTCGACAAAGCCCGTGTCTTGTCTAGGGAAAAATTCTTTGTTCCCCGGAAGATACGCGAGGCGATAGAGATTGAACGACGACCCAACTTCAATAGAGATAGAGGTTGGAACTTACCACCCGCTTGGAAGCCGTGTCTCCTTGGGAAGTCGGATAGCAGTATAGAGCCGGATGTAGATACTGTTAGTTCCGTATGTACACAAAGTATAACTACAGTGATATCTCCGCGAGAAGCTGGCTCTCCTACTCAACAGCATCGACAAGCAGCGTGCCCCCCACCACCCCCGGCGCATACGACCCGTGCTCTGCGTGCCCTAGCCCGTAGTGCGCGGAAGGACGCGGTACAGGCGCGACGCGAACCGCACTCACCCTGATGAAGTCCCTCGTTAAGGGATGAAACGTTGGTGTTCTTCCAACACAAAATAGGTTCGTAGTTAACCCGCTTACATTCATAATGAATTCGTCAAACTACGAAAGTTTTTATAGTAAAAAAGTATTCTGATATTGCATGTTCACTCCATCGTTGCTAAAAAACATAAATAAAACGACAAGTGCGAGTCGGACTCGCGCACTAAGGGTTCCGTTTAATTGTAAGACCTTGTTTCTTGCCAAATAACATGATTCTAGTTCAACATGAAGTATAATTTGGTCGAGGGAGAGAATCAAAAAAAGTTTTTTTATGGTGAATAAACTACAAATTTACGGTTTTAGGATTTTTTCCTTTATTTGTGCTACAAGACCTTGCTTCTTACCAAATCTCATAATTCTAAGTCTACGGGAAGTCCCTTATAGGTTTTGGTCTATGGCGAGGATTAAAAGTATTTTTTTTTTAGTGAATAAATGATAAATTTATGATTTTCGGATTTTTCCCTTTACTTGTGCTATAAGACCTTGCTGCTCACCAAATTTCATGATCCTAGGTCTACGGGAAGCACCCTATAGGTTTTGGGTGCATGTGATTCACTTGGAAATTTCAAAATTTTCGGACATACACGGCTGTTACTTTTGAGTGCATTGACTTAGAAGTTTAATTTATATTACGGCTTCTAGAGGTTACGGATTTGAGTACTTGACGTTAATTTCAACTCGATCCGAAAAACAGGGTTGACAGACGGACAGACAGACGGACAACAAAGTGATCCTATAAGGGTTCCTTTTTTCCTTTTGAGGTACGGAACCCGGGAAAAAACAGGAAATCCATCATCAGATTGAAAATAACTAATGATACCTACGATGGATAGTTACTTAATTTATTATGAGCAAACAAAAGAGAGTCTAATACTATTTTATAAAGTAGAGTGGTGAGGTAGGTACCGCTATATTTTTAATTCAACAACAACAAAAATATAATAATAGAAGGAACAATATTACCTACAGTTTTGCTTTTCAATGCAACAAGAAAAATTAAAAAAATACAACTACAAAATAGTATTCAGAATAAATTAACAACGAAAACACAGATACAGCTAGTGGGATAGGAAACCTATGTAAAGAGGGTGCAAGAGGTTCGGGTAGAGCTTACTAACTATGGACACTAAAGAAAAGAGACTTCATTACGGAGATCTTCAGTGTTTTTCTAGTGTTCCAATATAAACATTTTAAGTTTGTTCCTGAAATTTTGGAAACACTGAAGATCCCGTATAGGTGGTGGGATGTTGTTCCAGATTTTAAACTCTATCTAAAATCCAAACAATATGAAATATCCTAGCTATTATCTACATTTTGTCTTGCACAATGTCTGTAATAACAGACAACATACTTGTGTATCGCAAATTTATAAACTCATGAACTTAGAACAAACAAGAAGGAAGAATACGAAACGAAGGTTCCGAAGAAAATGTAATACAACAGCCAAGTTTGCGCTCCGTGGTTCGATTCAGGGTAAATAATGGGGTTCAAGTCACTTTCCTTGGAGACAAACGTGAAATGAACGTTTGAGAAACTACTACGATATTGGATACGTCAATCAATACCGCACAAGATTATTCGTGCTATAACATCATCATCACACATAGGACCACTGACGGTCGGCTGAACATTTGCCATAACTAATCATATTATTCACCACGCTTGGCAGGAGGATTGGTCATCGCAGTGGAGCTTTTAAAAATACAAAGAAACATTCTACGTAGGACGCTTTAAAACATGCCTACTAGTTAAATAACATTAATACTTATTAAATAGCTTTCATCTCCTAAATTTCTCTTATTAGTTATATACTTAGTCATTAAATACTTACTGTACTTTATTAAAATAGGTACGAGCATATCCCACATTTGTTTTTTATTTTATTTTTATATTGACAGTTTTTATGTTTGTCTTTTTCAAGTTTGTCTCTGTTTGATTTTTATAATATTTGTCTGTTTGAGTAGTTAGTCCGTAAAGCCAACGTGGTTCTGACGGAAGACCAGCGTTGGTTGCTAGCTTGCTAGTCAACCAACCCATGCTGAGGCAGAGCCATTTTGTTACTGGGTTTACACTTAATTTTAATTTAGGTTAATTATGTATTTTAGTCTAAGCTGTGTAAGTTCTGTAAAGAATAAATTTATATTCTATTCTTCTATTCTTATCGGACTGGTCGTCGAACACTGCATTGTCTTAGTCTGATCAGAGTAATTTCACCCAACCCAGAAAATTTATACCTTACACTCATGACCCAACTTTTTTTACGTTATAGCAATAACTATCCCTATTTTCTCATTTTACAAAAAGTCCAGGAATCCCCATAAGCCAACTATTGTACCTAATTCTTATGAGAGTACCTTAATGTCTTAAACCATAACTTGCATCGCGGGTAGCAAATGTAATTAATTGAAATCTATAATAAAACCCAACTCTTTCCGCGGGTGTCGTAAGAAACGACAAAGGGATATCGAACGAGGGGCGGGCAGCAGCGGCCCCTGCAGAATTATTAACCATTCTACCACCAGACTGTGATTCCCAACCTGCATGCCTAGCGTGGTAATTATGGGTATTACCCATGAGATAAGCCAATAAGGCGTTTATCAGGGGGAGACCTGAGTCCAGCAGTGGACCATTATAGGCAGTTGAGGTTGGAGTATAAAAATCCGATTGGAAAATATGAGAGACAGATGAATGGTCTACAAAATGTCGCTTAGAAACATAGAAGCCAGACGAGAATTTTGACACCTCGTTTATGAAAATCGCTCTATCTTTCTGCAAACCACATCGAAACACTAAAAACATAACCCACGCGTCGCAGGTAAAAAAGCTTGAGGCGGAATCAAACTGACTGTGGAAAAATCCAAGTATCATCTATAAAATAAAAATCTCGAAAACTATAATCGATTCGCTTTCATTGAAAGCGAATTTCCAAAAACATTTTATAAGCGTTTTTGCAATATTAACCACCTACATCGACGGCAATTCAACTTCTAAAGGTTTCCTTTACAAATCGTTCTTTACGTACAGAACTTCATCTCGTGCTAAAAGGAAAACTTATGAAATAAAATTGTAGGGTGACTTCAAAAATAGAAATTAATTGTACTTGGCATTAGACGCAGCGTGCAAAGTTTTGCCTGCGACGCAGGAGGTCCTGGTTGCGGTTCGGTTCCCGCCGCATGACAAGTTTGTACCATGTGCAGATTTTTTTCCGTAATTTTATGTAAATTTAAAAAGAGGAGGAATTACCTTTACCTACCAACCTTTTTGGGCTCCAATCAGCTCAATAGACTTACAACAAACTGACTTAAGTGGCTGCTCAATCCTAAAAGTAAAACTACATTAACTGTGGTGCTGTGGGTCGTGATCATAACGCGTCAGAAGCATATCAGTTTCATACATTACGTAGAAACATTATTATTATAACACCACAAACAGTGACTCAGTTATATCACCGATTTTTATGGGTTCCGTACCTTAAAAGGAAAAAAGGAACCCTTTAGGATCACTTTGTTGTCTATCTGTCTGTCTGTCTATCTGTCTGTTTGTCTGTCCGTCTGTCCATCCCCTTTTCTTAGGAACGCGTGAATGTATCGAGTAGCAATTTACATCAAATACACAAGTCCGTAACCTCTTGGAGCCTCGATATTAATAAAACTTCTAGGTCAACGCAATCAAAAATTACAGCCATTTATATCCGAATATTTTAAAATTTCCAAGAAAATCACATGCATGCAAAACCTATAGGGTACTTGCCGTTGACCTAGAATCATAAAATTTGGCAAGAAGTAAGGTCTTTTAGCACAAGTGAAGGAAAAAATTTAAAACCCCTTATTAGTTTATTCACAAAAAAAAAACTTTTGATCTCGCCATGGACCAAAACCTATACTTCCCGTTGACCTAGAACGATACCATCGTTTGGCAGGAAAGAAAGTCTTACAATGAACTTACGTCTTACTTGAACGGAGCCCTTAGTGCACAAGTCCGACTCACACTTGACGCTTTCTTTTTTATTTCAAAATCTGTGAAATGAAATCAATGCCTGCTTCGTCCACTCAGTTGTGACAGGCGTTTCTATTTCTGTACCTACCTCGAGCAAATTATAGGAAAAATATCTACATCAATAGGACTACCTACTCAAAAAATAAATTTCATATTCCTTTTCAATTTCGAAGAAAAATAACAACGATAAAAAACAAATTTCATTCGGTACACAGGCAAAAAGCTCTCTAAGAGCTGAAAGGTAAAAGCATGACTGACCCAATGAAATAAAGTTTTTCCATAGTCATAGAACAAGCACCCCATTTTCCTCGTATATTAAGTAGGTACTAGACGATCGCCTCGCGGTTTCACCCGCGTAGTTCCCGTTCCCGGTGGGAATTCCGGGATAAAATATAGCCCCTGAAAAGTAAGCTTCCTAACGGTGAAAGAATTTTTCAAATCGGTCCTATTTAATACTAGAAGTACTAAATAGGATAATACTCTCGGAGCCTATTTAATACTAATAAACAAACAAACATTCAAATCTTTCCTCTTTATCTATATCTACAGGGTGTAAGGCTAAACAGTCTTATCCTTGAAACCAGAAGTTCAGAATCATGAGCAGAGTCCAAAACCGATGAAAAAACTAAACTTTTTTTTTTACATAATTCTGAAAAAAATATCCTCATACATCATAAAAGCATTTCACCCTACATTTATACCTACGCCGCGCCGCCCGCTTTGTCGGCTTCAAACAAAGACGCCGCTCGCGCCTAGCCTACGCGCCGCCCGCTCGCGCGCGTCAGTCGCGGCCCGTCTGCTAGGTAGTGAGCACGTCACGACGCGTGCCGTGCTAATTTGTGATGTGCCGATTTGTTCGCGTATTGTGTTAAGTAGAGAAGTGACGTTGTCGTTCACAAATGAACAGTGGACTGAAATGGTGCGACTTTATGCTATTGCTGGTGACAACGTGAACTTGGCTCGTACGATGTACGCAGAGCGGTTCCCAGAACAACGTGTGCCAAGCCGGCAAACGATCCTAGCGGCTACACAAAGGCTACGTGCCTACGGTCAGTTCACCGTGCCTAGTCATGCACAAGTCATGAAAACATTTTATGCCTAATGTGAGTAAATCAAACTGTACATAAAGCTGTAAATTTTAATTGAATTGTACATAAAACTTGATTGATGATGAACTTTTTAAATACGCCAAAAGTACCTACCTACTTTAGCCTACTTACTGGCATATGTGTTAGAGTAGCTATTTTTGCCTGTCCTAAGCCAGGAAAAGTATGAAGGGAAAGTTCCATCACAAGTTGTAGGTACCTACGATTCGAAACCTACACCACCGGCCGGCTACAGGCGAGAGCGGGCGGCGCGGCGTGATAAGGTCACTAGGGTGTCCATGAAATCACGTAGGATACCAGAGAAATGAATTATGAAATTCCATCGAAACTAATTGACTTTTATTTTTAAAAATAACTTGTATCGTCTTATTTTAGGGGTGTACATACGTGGTTTCAAGGATAAGACTGTTTACGCTTACACCCTGTATACTAATATTATATTCTCTCTCTATTATTTATTTAAAAAACGATAGAAAAAACATAATAATTATCTATTTTGAAATGTAGTCAAGTTTACCTTACTTTTGAGATCCATCTTTATTTATTTGATTGATTTTACCCTCCTTTGTACGTACTCCCTTATCTCAAAAAGCTCTCAACGGATTAGGCCCCACTAAGTTACCAGCATATTTCACATGTCATAAACACTATTAAATATACAGTAGAACTCCAATTATCCGAACTCCGACCATCCGAATCGCCGATTATCCGAATTACAAAAAATTGTCCAAAAAAAGTCTAAGTGCGCTATTATTCTGCGTCAGCCCGAGTGTGACCACTTGCAACTGCTCACCGTCAAGCGAATGCGTGACCTGGCTGCCCGAAAACGGTTGAAGACCGCAAAACAGCTTACATTGACGGAGATGTTTAAAAAACAATGATTTTTATTTCTAAACTTGTACATAAGTACATTTTATTTATATTTAAAACATGTGAAAATTTCATGTTTCTTTCATTTAATTCAATAAAAAAATAGTGCAATACCAAAACGTAGCTTTTATTCTCTCCAATGGCAATTTTTAAAAAAAAATCCGATTATCCGAATATTTGATTATCCGAATGGGTCCCGGTCCCCATTAATTCGGATAATTGGAGTTCTACTGTACCTACACACACTTACTTACAGCGGTAACTCCGGTTGCCCGGACTCTTATGAGATGAGACCGGTGTCCTCAGGAGTACCACGCTCTCTCATACCTACCCACCACACACACACACACACACACACACACACACATGGGTAACCTTGTCATGAATAACATTAGTTTAACATTAATTTTTTGATGGAACATAATTACTTATTTGGTTAGCGGAGATGGGCGCTGCCTCTGCTACACAGTTTTAACTTTTTTTTAAACTACATGATATTGTCCTAGCCGCTACGGTCACGCTCAGAGAATATCTATAAAACCTTCCAATTTTCCCGTGTAAAAGGTACCTACTTTGTGCTTTCAACGATAAAATTCTTCTTTTGATAAAAGTACGTAAATTCAACCTGCAAAGTATTCGATCACCAGCAACAATAGTGACAGATTGATAAAATAAAAGGTTTGACTTCTTCGTTCGACATCTAGACATCGTTCGACAAACAAAAAACAAAAAATCACAAAAGTCAGGTCACAAAAGTCCAAAATTTTTATGAACAACTTTTCAGGATTTTTTCAACTTAAATCACAAAAGTATTAAGCCTTTAACGTAAGACGCTTTTAAATTGAAGTGTACATGGATACTTTAGATCGAATCACGAATATTTTCGATAATGTAAGACAAGCAGTCAAGACCAAGCACTCTTCGGAACGGCTGCAGAGTTTGAGAAAGGACCTGCAGGCACTAAATTCTGAACTTATGGTCTTGGGTAGGGAAAATCATGATCAATATATTAGATCCCTTGCGATGGAGGGCTACCTCGCCCTCCTCTCGGCCAAGACCATACCAGTAGCTCTCTTGGAAAAGCGAAACATACTTTTGGCAGCTTACACCAAACTGAAACCCACAAGCCTCAGAGATGAATGCCTCTTCATATTTCTGAGAATTCAAAACCTTCTTTGCTATTACCTGATCCAGCTGGACGAACTTAATATGGCCAGAGAGATTCTAGAAAGTACGGAAGACCTTTACGAGAAAATTGCCGACTCTCATCCTGACAAGTACCTGGACGCAGAGGATCTGTTCACCGCCGAACCCATCG
Source organism: Eupithecia subfuscata (assembly GCA_963564075.1). NCBI lineage: Eukaryota > Metazoa > Arthropoda > Insecta > Lepidoptera > Geometridae > Eupithecia > Eupithecia subfuscata. The sequence continues at coordinate 19,590,701 of OY751095.1, forward strand.
AGAAGATAAAGAAGGTCAATCCGGAGAAAATAGATAGAGTAATCACTAACAATGTTCAAATGCAAGCGTTCTTGTACAATAAACTGAACATTCAGGAAAAATACACTCTGTACAATCACACGGCTCTGCGGAGGCAGCTAGAGATGAAGGAAGGGACTCCCCAGGACTGGGCGCTGCGAGCGGCGCGGCTCGGCAACTACTTCACCTACTTAAACCAGATGGGAAACGCACGCCACCATCTCTGCGCCGCCTACCACGTGCTGCGCTCTTGCCACGACAATTGCAAGCTTAAACCTGAAGAGTTTATCCTTCAAAAAGCAGATTTCGAGATGCATTTCCTGGAGCTGAGCCACCATTGGGTCAAGTACGGGCTGACGCTTTTCAAGCTATCGAAAAAAAAGATATTGAACCGGTATTTCACGAGCCCTTCGTCCAAAGCTGACCTGTGGAAGACCGTCGACCTTCTGGAGGAGCCTGCGACGGACGACAACGACAAGTTCGATGACGACTTTATTAAGGAAGAGGATACGGAAAAAGCCGGAAAAGGAGACTGTACTCCCGAAAAGTTGTTTACTTTTCCTTCATTGCTTTTGACAGAGACTGAAGCGAAAGTTCCGTTAGACATAGTTTACAACGTGGAACAGGCTCGAAAGCTGTTTTCTTTTGCTCATAAATGGTTGATGAGGGCAAAACACTACTACGACTTCGAACACCACTCAGCTCAGTACATTTCCTGCTCCTTACACTTAGCAGAGCTGTACGAACACCTTGCTTTTTTCGAGCGGAGCATAGATAATCAGTACAGCATTCAAAAGAGGCGCGCAGAGGTGCTAGAGACTCTCAACTCATTGCTGAAGACTTGTGACAACGTTATTTCTGTTCAGATCGACGTGATCCGCGAGCTGTCCCAGGTGCAGCTGGAATTGATGGCTCTAAACTTGCAGAAGCTGTGGCGTGAGGAATCGCAGACAAATGTATTCAACTTGGACTGTGATGCGGATTCGATTATTCACTCTCTGGGCTCGCAGTCGAACAAGACTCTGACTGAGAGAACGTTAAACACATCGTGTAAAAACATGTTCCTCAGGAAGATGGAGGCTGCCACGTCCATCAATGGGAAACTGTTTAGACTGAGCGGCCAGCTCGTGCCCAGCACGCCGTCGCAGCTTAGCCTCGGAACCAAGAGCTGGATGATTTGATAGTTAATATTATTGTGACTCAATTTGAAGTAGAGTTCGAAAATAAACCTTGACCAATATTGTTTGTTTCTTCAAATTATTGTGATAATTCTAGACTTCATTAAAATCACTTGTAATTTTTTTGTGACCAACTTGTCTTTCAAATACTTACGTTTTTAGCTTACAAGAGTAAGTAGATATGACTCGTAACCCGAGAGCTGGTGAGTATCTGGCGCAGAACTTCAGTATTGCCATACAGCGGGGCAATGCAGTCAGTGTCTTGGGGACGCTTCCGACTGGTATTGATATGGATCAATTGAGCTACCTGTAGTTTGTTTGCAATAGTCTGCAGTTAGCACAATTGTAGATACTAGTTCTTATTTATTTTTATTATTTGATTGACATTTTCTTTGTGGTTTAGGTTTAGAACTAGGTAAGTAGATATGCTCGAGTCTCCAAAGGGTTAGTATTCGCAACGAATACTATATTGACATAGCTGATGATGACATAGTTCAAAGAATTAGCAAGCTGAAATGGCAGGGGGCTTTTTGCTATATGGGTGCTACAGTAGTGTGCCATATCATATGTCCCGATGAATGAACCGAAAACAGCTGGGGTACACAGTGGAGTACTTTGAGATTCTGCACCCTGGGCCCGTAAGGTTTGCCGCCGCATGGAAGGGGTTTGAAGTTTTTGGGCCTAACATCGTTATCATTTTTTTTTATAAAAATCACTGCGCACAATAAGTATGTTATACATATAGTTGGATAGAAGACACTAAGGGTCTGTTTCTTACAAACTTCTTTCTATAAGCTTCTGCCGCGGCTTCGCACCCGTATTTTCGGTATATTAAGTAGCCTGTTATCTAAGTTTGGCTATGTATGCCAAATTTCATATTGATCTGTTAATAGTTTTGAAGATCCTAGGTAACAAAAATCACGTTTCACAAACTTTCGGTTTTATAATATTAGTATGAAGTAGGATCACCTGAATCGTTAGGTTTCTGAGATATTAACAGATAAAAGTATCTATATTTTTTCTTCTTATGTGAATATCTCAGAAACCGGACGTTATAGGACATTATGTTAAGGAACATGTTTTATTTGTTTTAGTGTCCTATATTAATTTAGAATGTGCGATATTAATTTAGAATTTTATTTAAATTTGTGTGTGTGTAATATGGATTATTTAATTATCTGAAATAAATGAAAAAAAATACAATATATCCGAATACGTAACTATTATTGTGCGCGGCGATTTTGAAAAAAAAAGCAATGTTAGGGCAAATTTTCCTTTTCCATGTCGCGGTGGTGGCCAAAGTGACCGAGCGAGCCCTGCAGTCGCGCCGTTATGTGTGTTGGTATGGTACCCGGGGTAGTTTCCTACCAAGTACACCCCATATAAATAAACCGAAAGTAAAACACTACCTAACCAGAAGTAACGGCGAACAGAGCAAGCCGCAAATTTTTCGGAATTTTCGGATTTTTGGTAAAACATAAACAAAAGTGGCAAAAGAAATGAATGAGAGCCCCGAAAATTATAAAGAAACTGGTCTCCTATTTAAAATAGCGGCGAGCGGAGCGAGCATACATACAATATACTCGCTCGAGCATATTTATGTCTCCATATGCTGGAGCGTATGTATACGTAATACGCTCGAGTGTGTATACATACGATATATTTTATAGTGACAAAATGGCTTCCCACAAGCTTCAAACGAGTGGCCCGCGAACTATCTGTCATCTGAGGTGTCAATATGAAATGCATCTAAATGTTAAGAGCATCTAAAAGTTATCCCATATTTTGGATGCACATTTTTGTGCTGTGCTTTAGCTGTGCGCCTCTGATCTGCGTCAACGTTCAGTCGGCGGTCCACATTTTTTTCGCCGTAAAAAACTGCGGTTAATTATTATTTGCCGTGCGTAGGCATAGTTTGTCAGTGATGTTATGGATCACCATGAAACTTTTATCCTAGAATAGCGTGTGCGAAGCCGCGTACAGGAGCAAGTAACCACTATGCTGCATTTACACTATTTTGTGTGCGTTACTGGGGCGGCATGTCAACTCGGATCAAGATGAATATATCGAAAAAAATTAGAGCACAAGTATAGTTAAAAATCTGAAAACCGTAAATTTGTAGTTTATTCGCAAAAAAAATACTTTTCGTTCTCGCCGTGGACCAAAACGTGAAGGGTACTTCTTGTTGACCTAGAATCATAAAATTTGGTAAAAAGCAAGGTCATAAAGCACTGATAAAGGGAAAAATCCGAAAACCGTAAATTTGTAGTTTATTCACAAACAAAAAATCAGGTTCTAACTTCCCGCTGGCATGGTATTTGGCAAGAAAAAAGGTCTTACAACTATACGGAACCCTGGGAGCACGAGTCCGACTCGCACTTCACGTTTTACTTATTTCTAGAAACCAAATGTTTGTTAGAGATTTTATCCTGATCCTATCAATTAGTAGAATAAAATAGCGAGTGCTCAATTTTTGAATTTTTAGCTTGTTCGATTCCCGGGTGAGGCAAGCGAATGTCAGAAAATCTTTGAATGTAGTTTTGTTTCCTTTTAAACATAAAGGAAATTTTCCTATTTATTAAATCATCTATCTTAAGGATTTAAATTGGTCTTCCTTCAGGGCCCATTGATTTTTTCCACCCTGTATATTCTTGATCCGAGACGACATTCCGCCCCAGTAACAGTCACATTATTTTAGTAAGCAGCAGTACATACCATCGACGGAAGATCTGCCTTTGCACCACTAGGATGATTTTTCTGTGAAGTGACCGGTTGCCACCCCCGGCTTGTTGGATTTCTTTTGTTTTTATATACCAACTAGATTCTGCCCGCGGCTTCGCACGCGTTAATTAAAAAAACATTGTCCAGCGGACAAAATTGTGAATCTAAACCATTCCCAGATCCCCTTGAACACACACAAAAAATTTCATCAAAATCGGTCCAGCCAAAATTGTGAATCTAAACCATTCCCAGATCCCTTTGAACACACACAAAAAAATTCATCAAAATCGGTCCAGTCGTTTGAGAGAAGTTCAGTGACATACACACTCACAGAAGAATTATATATAGTAAGATGGGAGCTTCGTATTTCCTGGGTTACCTGACCAGACCCACTTTTGCATGCTAATGTTAGTAGAAGTTATTTGAAACTAAAATATTATTAACATCTGTGTAAACTACACTATGTTCAAGCAAATAAATTATCTTTATCTACGATTCATTTTATAATGATGATTCATTTTACTAATACTATAATACACTACTTTATAACTAATTCATAACTTAGGATACCTATTTAGGTTTTTAATTCAACATATTTCATATTAATACATATGAATTACTAAGAACCCCAGAACTTGACTTTTTTGTATTGATTGTGGACATGTGTTCTGTTGTTCTAAGATAATAATCCGAGATCTAAAGGTTACCGTTAACAACTGTTGCCGTTAGCAACAATAAACCAACTACAAAAAGTTATAGAACAATAGAAAAATAGACAAACAAAATAAGAAGGCGTGACCTGTTACCCAAAACCAACGCAAAGCAAAGCAAAAGAGTTTCAAACTGGATAGGTAGATCTTTTTCTGAACCCCTGGCTAAGAGCCAGGAACATATACATCCATCCATCGAAACTTTTGCATTTAGAATAATTATGATAAGTGTGTTAGCTCTGCTTAGCTTGAGGCTAGATGATGCTATATGATTAGTCCACTATTATTTACCTATTTAGTTTAGTATTTGTACCATCTGAATTGACACCATTGCCGCCTAGCCTCAACTAAAAACATAGTTTCCTTTGACTTAAATGATAGGTAGGTACTCGCTATAGATAGATCTCCCACTGCTTAGCGTTGACCAATGAAAACGTTCATACTTACATATTAAAAGCAACGATCAAAAAAATATCTCATTGTATGACACTGTTCCATCCTCTTTTGTTAGTCGAAGGTGCTCCGTTTGTATGGCGCGCTCTGCGCATAGATTTGGGCAACAATAGGCAACAATAAGCTTAGACGTAGGCCAACAAATCCCTTGCGGGTTTACACCCGGGGGATTTGTCGGCCTACGCCCCAAGCCCAAAAACAATTTATTATGTATGTTTCAGAACCGCCCTCTTAACACTTTAACGTTAGAGAGGGTAGGTTAAACAAAATGGCGACCGCGTACATAGAGAGAAAGACGTGGCGTTGTTGGTGCACATTACGCATGCGTTTCAGTTCTGATAATTTATGATCGTTCTCTTCTGCCCATTGGTTGGTTTGAACATGCTTAGGTGCTATTCTGAAGTTTGTTAGTGTGGTGCCTTGAACTCTCTACTTATCGGCTGATTTATTTCCCATTCGCACTTTTACTCTATCGGGTTTTATCGAAATGTGCTTCATGTTTCTATGATCGTATTATATCCTATGTTTTTTTATCTCTGGTATTTTTGCTTACGGCATTTTAACTTCTCGTTTTTGCTATATCTTTTATTAGTTCAACAGCAAATTATTTTAATGTCTTCAACAATATATTCTACATAAGCTGTCATTATGTTAACAATTGAGTACTGAATTATATATATAATATTATGAATATGCGATGTTCCTACTAAGATATCCTATAATAACATTACTCTTATTAAAATTTTCAAAATAGATTCATCGCTCACTATTTTCTAAGATGAAAGGTAATAAAAGATAAAAAACTAAAATAATTTGTAAAGACTAACCTGTAAACTAATAAATAAACTAAAGTTCTTATTGAAATGGTCTAGATAAGAAGTCTAAAGTTCTAAAATATTTAAAACAAACTTTAAATTCACAGGTGTATAATTTTATTTTGACTTACTATGAAGTAACATTCACAAACACTTTTAAAACCATGTAGAAATTATATACATTGGTGCTATAATGGCCTATGTATTTTGTGCGTGGGTGCATATACAAGGCGTCCCACGGCCATGCCACATGGAGGGAACTTATCTTAAAAAGTGTTGATAGAAAATTTTACTGAAAGGAGACTTCATATTGATTTTAAAAATAATTTAAACTGCATTCAAAGCTTTTGAATCGCCTCTCTGAACGCGGAATCGAACCCGCCAAATTGAAAAAAAAACATATGTAATTTTACGATACCGATCAAAAGGTTCAATCATAGGATTTTTTTTAAATAACATAGCATCTTAAATTAAAGGAAGACCATGAAATTTTACATTTATTTGAAATAATTACGTTTTGCTTACTACTCCTAATATAATGTAGCAAATGTTCAAAATGTGTCCATTGTAGTACTATACAAATTCTCACACTAAGAATTTCGCTTCCTGTTGATTTATTTATCTTTTCGTGGTGGATTTATTAATCATATTATTATTTCATATCATGCACTTTTAATAGGTAAATGATATGTATTTCTCAAGAGGGTACTTATTAGTAATGCTTTAAAATGATAAAATCAGTTGATAAGAGCACGGCAAAGTAAATGAAAGGTTATGTATTGATTTTCCTGAAATCATACATGGTCTTCTTTTTATTTAAGATGCTGTCATCTGAAAAAAAAATCCTTATTATTAAGCCTTTTGATCGGTATCGTAAAATTACGGGTGTTTTTTTTACAAATTGGCGGGTTTGATTTCCGGTTCAGACAGGCGATTATTCAAAAATCTTTGAAGGCAGTTTTAATTGTTTTTAAAATCAAAATGAAATCTTCTTTCAGTAAAATTCTCTATCTACAATATTTAAGATACTTTCCCTCCATATGGCATGGCCGTGGGACGCCCTGTTTATTAATTCTTCTGAGCTTTAACATTTAAAATTGTATATATTATATTATTTAATAATTATGCTTTTATTGTATACATAATCAAATTCTATTGACAATTATTTTATAAAAATATAATTATGATCGATTTAAAGGTTCAAACATAATCATTTAGGTAAAGTACATAACATACAAAAATCCATATAGTTTATTTTTATTTCTCTGACTTACACTGTAAACCATAAGTATATGTGTTATATATAAATAAGTTATTGATTTCAATTAAAATATAATTTTCTTCTATTATTTTATGTACTATGCAGTATCATTACATAAGATCTGAAATCACGACTCCATCGTTATTGAATTAAAATAAGTTAGGCAGAGGTGTCATTCAGATGTCGACAAATTTAAACTGAACAATTAGACAGCACTTAAATTATTTCCGTCCCTTAATAACGATCGATATAAAAAGGATGGCATCATTTTAAGTGCTGTCAAATTAGCCTTATTTAGTTTTGGCGAATTCTGAATTGAAACCAGAGCCATGGCAGAGTCAGTAAATTATTCACACTGTTTGTGCTAAAAATTTATATAGCGTTTATTATAACATTATTAGTGCTCTACATTTCATTCTCACTTTCAAGATGGCCGCAAAAAATGGCGGAAACGGGTCGACATATTGAATTAAAAGTTCATATAAGCGTTAAATTTTTAGAACACCGAGTCGACGAAATGCAACTCCAAAGTCTAGGAAAAGCGATGTCGTTAATTTACGTGAATAAGGTTTACTTAATGCACTTTAATTATTAAAAGCCCTGATTACCTATGTAATGTAAAAATAAATTACTCTTATTCAAAAAACAAAAAGTACAATCTAGAGAACTTAAATTCATTAAAAATTATCCAATTTAAAATGACATGAATGTTACTTTTTAAAATAATTCTATTAAAAAAAACGTACCGGCGTTCTCCAGGTTTATTTTTCAATGTTTTCTCTTCGTAAGACCCGTTCTCGAGCTTGGCCACACATTAGCGATTCATGTTTATTATAAGTGAGGTCATATCATTTTAAACCAGTAAAAATATTATACATATCATAAAATAAAATAACAAATAATTAATGAACAACAAACTGACATAAAATACTTACATAAAAGCTTTTTTAAATAGCATGGTTCGGACATGTTTAATTTTACAAATGCAGATAGGTACTATAATTACTTTAAAGGAATGTTACTGGAATTATTAACATGTAAAAAGTACATATGAACAAAAACGTACTAAGTTGGGAATAAGTAAAAATAATAGTACAGGAATGTACAACCAATCACAAACGACGCAAAAAAATATGGCGATGCCATAGAGGCCTTAAGATGGTACGTAACGCGTGAGATAATTAAATCGGGTATTTACTACAATTTTTTTTTTGTTCTACAATTTATTATGAGTACAGATAAGAAGTTCTGTGCACATTGTAAGCCATTTACTTTAAACCCATATGCTAAAACATACTTTGAATCAAATGCCGATTTGGGGTCCATAGACGTTATTATTATTTCATAATAAATCTATTCCATGTCAAAAGCTAACTCACAAAATACCGGAAAATTGGGAACTAGCGTCACGTTCCACCTTAATGAGGCATTCACTACAGCTTTGCTTCATGGGAGAGGTAATTTTTTTTTCTGTGTCTTAGACCGATTATAGACTTAGGAAAAGACAAAGTTTAAAATGCTTTAACATAGAAACTATTCACCGCTGCCATTTCGGGTTGAATCAGCCCATACCTATGGCCTATAATTGGGAAAGGTTTTTTTTATTTAAAAGCCGTCACCACACCGCACTTATCTGTTATATAACAATCCAATATTCGATTTGAACATAACATTACAAGATGGCGGTGGCGTTCGCGATGTAAGAATATAGACATCAAAATTAATAATAAATAAAATGTAAACTTTATACTTAAAGTATTTTTTCAATTCCATAACTATACATTATATAAAACTAGTTTCACTATGTTTGTTAAATATATTAAGTAAAATGACTTTTAATAAACAAAACTAACTTAAAATCATTGAGCTACAATCTATAGAGTCAAATCACAGCAGATACGTTACGTAAAAAGGATGGTGTTTCTTATTTTAAGTACGCATTATAGCCAATTTATGTATCTAGTGAATGTTTCCATTTCAATAATTTTCATTTTGTTAGCAAAATAAAAAGCATACATTCCGACCGCAGCGCTTCGATGGCTTTAAACAAATATGTGAGAGTAAAAGAGAAACAAATAGTCTCGCGCTACATTGTTACGACAGTGACGCGCAAATTGCAAGTGCGAGCGATATTGAGCACTACACAAGCAACTTAACGTCTAAATTCGAGCAAATGCAATTGTGAACTATGTAATAACAATTTTTTAAGTTTGTGCGACGGCGCTCGGACATTTTTTGACTGTTGTCAGTTAGAGATCGTGACTCTATAGATGCTAAAATACATAAATTTTGTCTCTATCAATAATATTATTAAGTAGTTGTATATTTGATACTTGACTTAGAAAAACGTAGAAAAATACATTCCAGTTATTAAATAGTTAAGTAATTTGTATTTTTTTTTTGCTTTGTCGCATAAAAGCCACGAAATGCATGTCACTTATTTCCTAAAAACGAATTCATAAGGGTAACAATGGCGTTATCTTTTATGAATTCGTAGACTAAAATGTATAAAATCTAACTATATGTATGACATTGATAACAAGTTAAAATATAGAATGCACAACGTAATTATTAATAAATAGATAAATAATTCTGGACAATCTACACAGCATTTAGTTCAGGCAGAGCTTGTGTTATGGTACCTACCAAATAACTAATGTAAATACTTGATACATAGATAGATAGATATATTTTTTTATTATGCATAACACTCAGAACACCCGAATAAAATATCTGCAGATCGTACAAACATAAGTCCAGTGGGGATCGAACCTGCGACCTCCTGGGTCGTACCTTCACCTGTTCTATTACATAGGTCGTTTTATATTATTATTGTAGAACTAGCTGCGCCCCGCGGCTTCGCCCCCGTGGAAATTTATGTTTCCAACTTTCTTAATTTTTTCTTTCATAAGAACCTTCTCCTGACAATAACAAACACAACAAAGAAAGAATTAGCGAAATCGGTCCAGCCGTTCACGCGTGATGCCGTGACCAAGGAAAACGGATTTCATTTTTATATATATAGATTAAACCATCAGAAAAAGAGGCTTTATTAATTTGTCACAGAAAAAAACCGCTGTAAAGAAGCAGTACCCAATAAATATCAAAAAACATATTTTGCGTTTTTTGGCAATTGATAATGTCCAGTAACTTTCGCCATTAATTGTTACTAAAACAACACACAATACACCAAATCTGACTCTACTGAACAATTAAATTCCCTAGTAGTGTAAGTAGAAAAAGACTAAAACTATGTTGCTGTTTTTTTTTTGTTTTCTTTTTATTTCACGTAACTACATAATTTATCTTTTAGTAAGGGCCGAATTCATCAGAAAGGAATGACGAGCCTGTGTCTAAACTGAGTCAAACAAGTTTCAGCGATAGCTACAGTTATCTCAAAAAAGTACATGGAAACTCCAAAACCCGATGTAAATACACGTTTGTAAAGTCGGAGTGAGTGAACGTTGAGTTACTTCAGCTACGTTCGTCGAAAACATTGACATTATCTATATGTATGTGCGTGTAAACCTTTGACCTCGGTTTACCAAAAACTAAGAATTGCTTGGTGAATTCGGCCCTTAGTTATAACTTTAAAAATTCCCACTTTACTAGAAATATGCTAGCGATTCTAAAAAGATTTCATAAAACCTTGTGCGGTTACAATATGAATGTAAATTTACAATAGTTATATAATTTTGTTGCAAAAAGCGATATATTTTGTACAATTCTTTTTGTATCTTGTCCTCATAATCATATTTAGTAGGTACCTATATTTGTTCTTAACATATCATATAGTGTATGTTTTGTAAACATTAGCTAATCTTTAACAACGGGACGATATATTTCGACTAAAATCGTTTGTTACAAAATAGTTTTGGAGTAATGACTTTAATTTGAACGATGGATTCACTTACCTATATTTTTAAGGCCTTGAATAAGATATCGAGAGATAATACGGAAGGGGCATATATATTGCGTGGAGAAGGCGAAATTTAGTGCCATGTCTACTAGAACTCCTTACAACTAATATAGTGCTACTATATTATATCAGATAGATAGGCAATAATGTTATTATTTTCTGAAAATTATGTCAAGGGAAATTACTGTCCTAATTTTATTAAGTAGTAGTAGTTTTGTCTTTCATGAAGCAACAAAACAACTGGACAAGATGGGTACTTATTATAAAAGGCGACTTTTTAGAAGTAAGAAGAGATTGAACACTAGAAATTGCTAGACCTAGCGGTTTTCTTTGGTTTTTAGCACCATCATTTATGATTGAGTCTTAGTTTACTGTTATTGCGTTACCTAATATAATATTGCTTTACTCAACTTGCATGTGTATATATTTTTACTATAAATAATGTGTCGTTTGTACCCTGTTATAATGTTAATTACTTTTTCTATCTATATATTTATTTAAACGGCCAGCGACAATTTCGTTATATATTAATCATATCCAAATATACCTAGCATACTGAAAGTAATGTATTCTTAAATATATCCTACGACGTACTAGTTTTTACACCTCAAATGAGATCGTGCCAGTACAGAAAAACATAAAATACTTATAGGCTGCTTATTTAAAGAAAGGGATTAGAATGACGTCATCTCTCATGTTGTCCCGCTCAGTTCGAATCCGGTCTGAGCGAGACAGTATGACAGATGACGTCTTTATTTATCCCATACTTTAAATAAGCAGGTTATATTAACTTACTCGCCGAGTAGGTACTTATGCGATATCCTGAGCCCCAAGTTCGGTTGACGATATCATCGAGAGGTCAGCGTAACGTTTTCTTTTTCTATGGGCTTTGGTCAGCGTCTCTATCGTGCGGAAAACGAACTACGCAAACCCCATACAAAAATGAGACGTCAGGATCAGTTCTCGATACTCGATACGTCAACGGAATCGAGGGCTTAGGTATTTATACAATGTATAAAATGATGACCAATGTTCCCCGATGTATGTATGTATACAAATACGTTATATAAACGCGACATAATGTCGTCGGAATGATGTGAGGTAAAACGTTCAATACTTTCAAAAATTATGTCCATTTGGGTCAATTGAGACTTGTAAACCTGACAAGCCATTGTGGCAAAGCCAATATTGGGCCAAAAGTGAGTTAACATTGGCAAGTTCTGACCACTGTACGGTCACTTTTTTTTCCAAGTTTCCAATACAATCTCGTGTGTTGTGGAGACGAGTAATTTTGGTCAAGTATAAGGACCAGTGAATCAAGCTGGGTCGTAGATTTATCCAACTCGTGGCCCGCTTGAGGCACACCTTTAGCCACATAAGTCAACTCTGGACCATCTCAAGCCAAACTTAAGCCAAGGTAATCCAAACTTGGGTCAGCGCATGCAAAATCTCGGTCAGGTCAAGCCAAACCTGAACCACCGTATGTAAAATCTCGTCAACGTAACAGCACACTGCAAACTTAAGCCCAAGATCGATCAGAACGGTTCATACTGGGAAATGTAATACTCGCGTACTCCATTTGGCATTTATCTTCTGTCTCGCCGTTGAAGCACCTCGTGAAGTATGGTAGAAGATTCGTCATCACTGTCGTCTTGCCAAGATGGCGGCGCCCAGGCTTGCGGGACCAATAGCGGCTCGTCTAGTTCCCCATGACGTTTCGGAGACCGGACTCTGCTGAAACATAAAATTAGACTCTAAATAAGAAAATAACATACTTATACACATTATTTATTTTATTTATTATTTATTTTACGATAAAAACTTTCATTATGAATGTGAGCGGGTTCTCTTTAGTGTGAGTACAGTTTAAGTAAAAAATAGTTCGCAGTTGGGTTAACTACGAACATTTTTTTACTGTATTCTACTTTAATATAACATTCTGTATCTGCAGTTATTTTTTCCGGGTCTGGTGGCATAAGAAGGTATTATTATGTACGAGTATAATAATAATATCGCGGGAACTACGCGGGTGAAAACAAATGCGAAACTTCGTTTTAAGAGTACGGGCCCCGTATCTACATTAAACTGCTTAGCCTGAGGCTAGATGATGCTGTGTGGATTATCCAGTATTATTTATTTATTTATTACAATGATACAATACAATACAATACAAATATTTATTAATACATATATAGCTGTGTTAGAGGGTTCCGCTCTTCCGTAATATACAGTTATATTGGAAGGTGCGTATTTGAAAGATTTATTTTTGTTTGTATCTACGTATGTTCATCGTAATAGCGCCTAACTACTCATACGATTTTGAAGAATGTGGTGTCCAACCGATTTGTTATTATGGTTCAGGTGACATGATAATTACATTATTTTATCAATATGGCGGATGTTACGTCCATAAAAGTTAGAGGGCTAAATGCGCACCATTTTGTGAAAAGGATACGCACAGGATTTCGCATTCATAGGAGCGAGACAGAGCGTACGTTTTTTGAACTGCGTGAGTGCAAAAATCAAGTTTTTGCTTGTTAACAAGAAAGCTACACAACTTATGAAGAAACTGGTTCAAGGTACTAAATAATTAGTTATAGTCTACGATCATCATCATCATCTATATTAGTCCACCTAATGAGCGCCATAGCGCCCTGTCTTCAGCTTGCCTCATCCAGCATGTGCCTGCAGTCTTTCGCCTACGATCATAAGCCATTTTAATACAACACGCAGGGTTTCTGAGAACTCGACCAAATTATGTGAGAAACATGTTTTTTTATAGTATTTTTTCACAACCGTGTTTTCACATTCAGGGAACTAAAGAAAATAAAAAAAATTGTAATTCGAGTTTATACCACGGAGATTCTGTGAGTAGTTTCTAGGTCTAGTTTGACAACCACACCCATTACGTTCGCTCCTTAAGGTTTTTCTGCTTTTCAGTTTTACTTTTAATTACTAGTCCAAATTGGTTCACAAAATGTCAACTTACCTAGTGTCCAGCGTATCAAAGTCGTCATCATGGATAGCCCTGACCGTCCCCGCCACAGACTTGATGATGTACAGTTTGTGAGCTATATGAGCTGTGATGCCGAGCAGACACACTGCTAGACCGGCCACGTTGATTGGACTAAGCTGGTCGCCGCTCACTTCTACTGCTAAGACTAGGATGCACATTTCCTGGAAAGAAATTTTGTGGACATACAAAGGTCTATAAAAATAAAACGTCAAAAGCGAGTTGGACTCGCGCAGCGAGGGTTCCGTATAATTATAAAACCTTGCTTCTTGCCAAATTTTACGATTCTTGGTCAACGAGAAGTACCGTATACTTATAGGTTTTGGTCCATGGCGACAATCAAACATTTTTTTGTGAATAAACTACCTATTTACGGTATTCTTCTTTTTTCCCTTTACTTGTGCTATAAGACCTTGCTTCTTGCCAAATTTTATGATTCTAGGTCAACGGGAAATACTCTATAGGATTTTGTGCATGTTTCATGACTCCCTTGAAAATTTCAATTTTTTTTTCGAAAATAATATATTATGCATAACTGTAACTTTAGTTGTAACTTTTGATTGCGTTGACTTAGAAGTTTGGCTCGAAGAAGTTTAGGACTTGAGTATTGGATGCTAATTTCAATTCGATACCTCCACGCGTTTCTGAGAAAAGAGTGTTGAGAGTCAGACAGACGGACAGACGGACAACAAAGTGATCCTATAAGGGTTTTTCCTTTTGAGTTACGGAACCCTAAAAACAAGAGATTTAAACTAATAAAGTAACGGAGAAGTTATACGTAAGAGAATAGCCACGGCCGCACTGCAGCACGGGTGATAGTAGATAAGAAAACATACGATGATAGGATGTATGTATGTGACGTCACGACATGGCGACTCTAGCTTAAATATGCCGGCGATGGACAGCGTGAGACTAGAAGTGTACGTGGCCACAAGGAACTCGTTGTTTTCCATATAACGCTAACGGTGCTCCGGCACACACCTTCAGTAGAAATAGGGTAAATATGACGTCACAACATGGCGACTCTACCTTGAAATGCCGGCGATGCACAGCGTGAGACTAGAAGTGTACGTGACCACGAGGAACTCGCTGATTTCCATAGGACGCTATCGTAGCACCTACGCCGGCAGACACCTTCAGTAAAGATAAGGTATATGTGACGTCACAACATGGCGACTCTACCTTGCATATGCCGGCGATGGACAGCGTGAGACTAGAAGTGTACGTGACCACGAGGAACTCGCTGGTTTGTATAGAAAGCTATCGTAGCACGGGCAGACACCTTCAGTAGAAATAAGATTTATGTGACGTCACAGCATGGCGACTCTACCTTGAATATGCCGGCGATGGACAGCGTGAGACTAGAAGTGTACGTGACCACGAGGAACTCGCTGGTTTCCATAGAACTCTATCGTAGCACGGGCAGATACCTTCGGTAGAAATAAGGTATATGTGACGTCACAGCATGGCGACTCTACCTTGAATATGCCGGCGATGGACAGCGTAAGACTAGAAGTGTACGTGACCACGAGGCCCTCGCTGGTTTCCATAGAACACTATCGTAGCAAGGGCAGACACCTTCAGTAGAAATAAGGTATATGTGACGTCACAGCATGGCGACTCTACCTTGAATATGCCGGCGATGGACAGCGTGAGACTAGAAGTGTACGTGACCACGAGGTCCTCGCTGGTTTCCATAGAACACTATCGTAGCAAGGGCAGACACCTTCAGTAGAAATAAGATATATGTGACGTCACAGCATGGCGACTCTACCTTGAATATGCCGGCGATGGACAGCGTGAGACTAGAAGTGTACGTGACCACGAGGCCCTCGCTGGTTTCCATAGAACACTTTCGTAGCACGAGCAGACACCTTCAGTAGAAATAAGATATATGTGACGTCACAGCATGGCGACTCTACCTTGAATATGCCGGCGATGGACAGCGTGAGACTAGAAGTGTACGTGACCACGAGGAACTCGCTGATTTCCATCGCGAACGCTATCGTTGCTCCCACTGAGACCTTGAGTAGCGTCGGCAGGAGTTGTTCCGGCGGCAGAGATAGAACGTAGTTGAAGCAGTCCATGCCTGAAAGGTGGGAAGCGATTTGTCAGGCAAAACTCATGATTATTGCAAAATATTATAACATCACACTAATATTATAAATGCGGAAGTTTCGATGAATGGGTGTTTTTTACTTCTTCGCGCCAAAACTACTTAACAGATCGGGCCGAAATTTAAAAATTTAGACCTATACCACGATACCTATAGGCTACTTTTTACTTTTAATGTATGGGACATTAGTTTTCGTGAGATAGGAATCACCTAATAATTTTACAATTAAAACGTTTTTGTTGACTTGGAATGTTGTATCTATAGGCTTCTTTTGAAAACCTGAAAACAAGGCGCCGTATAATCTATTTCTATTTTGTCCGCGGCTTCGGCAAGCCGCGGACAAAATAGAAATAGATTATACGGATAATATTCAAACTTTTTTGTGAAACACCTGCGCTAAAGACATTTACTTGAAGAGAAAATTGCGCGAGAGGCCCATGCGCTTACAAAATTAAGAAGATTAAGTTTATCTTTATCGAAGGGGTGGGGAGAGGAGTCGGTCTAAGGAAGAACAACAAAAGGAAAAAAGAACACAATGCCTGTAATAGTCTACTAATGTCTCAGAAATATGAGATATTTAGTTCGTTTTACAAAAGCGCGTGCGCGTTGAAACCTTTTGTATGCTACGCGGTCCGGAGAAGCATCGTAGCACGTGCTACGAAGTTCTACGACAAATATGAATAATACGTTGATATTACCTTCTCGGAGGAAGAAGGGTAGGGAAAGTGATAAATCTAAAAGGAAAAAAGGCTCATTAAACAATCGTGAAATTCGTAACATATTTATACGACCTCTATTTCCAGAGACATTAGGAGATTTGTGATCGTTTCGCGCAAGGGTGCACTAGCGGAAATGTCTTTCGTGCATACATTATGTCTATCGAGCTTCTGTCTGGCCTAATTTCTTTTTTTCTTGACTTGTTTTAGTCTACGTCGATAACAAATCACTTTAAATCAAGAAATTCACGTATTATATTATGTATATCAGTCCTCTAGTACCCATAACACAAGCTCTGCTTAGCTTGGGGCTAGATGATGTTGTGTGGATTGTACAGCATTATTTATTTATTTAAAAAAAACGATTTTGTTGAAATATAAGCAAGCATAGTAGTTTGCTATAGTCGAAAAAGATAAAATTGCACACATCCATTCATTATCCGATTCCTAATTCAGGGGCCTAATCAAGGAAATACCTACATAATAAAAACATAAACCCACAAAAAACGTCTTGAAAATTGACCTTGCTGTGAACTTCTTTTGACAATAATTGTTGGTATTCCAACAAAGAAAACTAAGTAGATTAGCATAACACTACCTACTTAGTTTTCTTTAAGAAGTCACAGACGACTTACTAATTTCAAGGCAGCTGCTCAAATAAAACGATTAAAAAAAATGTTACAGAGGTCACGTTACTCTACAGGTAATTTTGGTTAGTTTGAATAATTATTATTGCTTGATATTAGAACGGCATTAGCTAATAAATATTTTTTTTATATCTAGAAAGGGTGCCGCGGAAAGGGTGTACTAAGAAGCCGAAAGTGGGTGATTCTGGACCCCGAGGAGAACAGTTTGTGAATATTTTTTTTATTTTTTTGTATTTTATAAAGTTTTGTCTTCCTATTCGTGTTATTTACACGCACTGAAGCATTACTTAACATTACAAAATATTGCAAAATCGACGACGACGGGCGAAGGTCTGCCTGCGACGCAGAAGGTTGCTGGTTCGATTCCCGCATCGGGACAAATATTTGTACGATCTGCAGACATTTGTCCAGGGCGTTCTGGATGTTTTCTATGTATAGTAAAAAATATCTATCTATGTAGTGTATTGTATTAAGTATATCAGTTATCTAGTACCCATAACACAAGCTCTGCTTAGCTTGGGGCTAGATAATGCTGTGTGAATTGTCCAGCATTATTTATTTATTTATTATTATTTATTAATGTCCTTTACTTCTTTTTTCAGCAAATTCAGCGTGATTTTTCATGAAATTATTACAAAAACCTGATGTAGGTCCCTTTAAATTTCAAAACAATAACAATCATGTAAATTTACACGTAAATAGAGAGGAAGTTTAATCATTCTTATCAACAATTCTTATCAAAATTGTTTTTCAAGTCTGAACGAATACATATTATAATGAAATTGGATCCGCTGGCGACATTGCACGCGTTTTTTCTGGATCATCATCATCATCATATTACCCCACAAAGGACTACTGCTAGACCTTTTCCTGGCTGAAAAGAAGCATTTAATTTCCCATGATCTATTTATTTGTGAAATTTCAATAAAATCCGTTAAAATACAGTCCCATATATTTCTGTCGTTTAGTTGATGAAAGGTAATTGGCAGGCTTGATTTCGCATTTATAATATAAGTATCTACAGAAGGAAGTGCCTATACAGGGCACGTATTCTTTAAATAAATCCATGTTTCTGATTTCGATTTTCCTTTTTCGAGTAGATCCCATGGGTGGGACAAACGTTCACAACATTGAGGACTTTGTCTTTTGAAGTTAGAAGGTTTTGTAATTAGGTAGCTTTCTGGAGAAAAACCGCGAATTAATGTACAGTCAGCCCGACAATCATAATGTCCAAAAAACTAGTGTTTTCAACAACTTTTTATCCTACCAGGAGCACTTGTCAAAAGTAACTTACTAAATCAAATCGTAAGATGTTATATCAGAAAGATTTGAATATATTGTACAAAAAAAATACATGCAATCAAAGTTAAAATTACCTTCAAACATCAGCGTAAACGGCAGCAGAGATAGAAACATCCAAGGCTGCACATGGTACACCATATCCACCGGATTATGAAGACCCAGCTTAGATTTTTGCATGAGTAACTGCGCGAAGGTCCATCGCAGACCTGCAGCGAAGGAGGCCAGAAGAAGAAGGTTGAAGCCGAGAAAGTTGAACTGCGTCGCTTTGTATGTGAACATTATGAGGCCGATTGCTATCATGAAGACGATTCCGACCAGTGACCAGGACTGTGGAAGAAAGAGATATTTATAAAACACGAAAGTTTTACAAATAAAGAAGATACGTTTCGGTTGTGATCTGAAACCTGTCCTAACTTTTATTTTCACCTCAACAGCCCATATTGGTCCACTGCTGGACGCAGGCCTCCCCCTGATAAGTGCCTTATTGGCTTTTATCTCACGGGGGGTAGTACCCATAACCCCAAGCTCAGCATGCGGGTGGGTGGGGATCGCAGTTTGGTGGTGGAATTGTTCTTCAAGGGGCGCTGCTGCCCGCCCCCCGTGGATATCCCTTAGTAGCCACTAACACCACCCGCGGGAAGAGTTAGGGTGGTGCCAGTAGTTTTTGTCGCTCACTGCATTTACTACCGGGTACAGCCGATGATATAAGTCTATAGGTTATTTTTTTCGATCGTATTATATCTGCTAGGGAATACAATCCCACATCAAAATCTCAATCCCATAAGTCTGCGCGATGGAAGACATCAATCCCGCGGATCCGCGGGATTTATTAGACTGGAAATAAATCGTAATTTTTCCTCTTTTTCAACGTCCTATGGTCAAATGCGTGAACTCGAGAACTCTCGTGTCTAGCGTGCCTTGACATTGATCACTTTCGGTTAATGCCCATAAAAACTCGAATGTGAAACAAAATTATCAAAAATTTAACGAATTAGAATGCGTTAGGTAAACTCTATCAACGCATTTATTTTCTTTTTGGCACCTCACACACAATCAATTAGTCATGTCCCTATAGTAATTCCAGAAGTACCCTATAGGTTTTCTGTGTGCATGTGATTTCCCTTAGAAATTTCAAAATATTCAGGAACAAGTGGCTGTAACTTACGCTGACTTCGAAGTTAAATTTATATTGAGGCTCCAAGAGTGACGTCTTTTGTGACGTCAGCGTGGATAAGCGTATGAAAAAATAAAAGCTATCATGCCAGCTTTTTAAAATTAACTGTATGGTTAACTTTAAAAGCTAGCACGTTGATTCTGGCAAGTACCTACAAGCTGACATAAATTATTAAAGATAGTGGAACGTAGGGTACAAGGATATTTGTAAATATGTTATTAACCAGCTGTAACCCGCGACTTCAAGCCTCAAGAACAAGCCTCTAGAGCCAGTGGTTCGGGCTGTGCGTGGTCTGTCAGTCAGTCAGGTCTTCCTATATAATATTATATTGATGAGGGAAAAAACTTCAATTTCAGAAAACGATGAATGAAATGTGTGTATTTTTGTAAAGGAAGTCTACATGTAACTAAATAAATAAAAAATCATTTATTTCGAGCACATAAAACTCATTTAAAGGTACTTACAATTAATTTGAGAAAACTTAAAATCTAATTGGATTGCTGGGCAAGTGTCGCTCATAGCATATAAAATGGTGAATGAAATGCGTGTTGTTTTTTTAAGGGAAGCCTACAGATAAAATTTTGTAGTTATATTGCAAAGGGTTGCTAAGATAGAGCATTTTCGCTAAAACTTTTCGTTTAAACTTAGTTATAAGATAATAAGATAAATAAGATCATTTTAGAGAACGATGATCGTTATCAAAGAGGAATCTGCATGTTAAATTTTGTACTTCTATTGCTAACGGTTGCTGAGATACAGAGCATTTGCGTTTAAACTTGAGTTTTTTCGTTAAAACTTGTATATAGAAAACCACCGTCAAAATTTCAGAAAACAATCATACAACGATCGTTATGATAGGGGAATTCGCATGTTTTGTAAATTTTGTAGTTATATCGCATACGGTTACTGTAATACAGTGCATTTTGTTTGAACTTTCAACTCGCTGTTTTGATTTGAATTTTCAAATTTCCCTTCTGTAGTAGTACACCTCTACACCCTAAAAGAACAAATACCCTTAATTTCAAGCCTCTAGAACCAGTGGCTCGGGCTGTGTATTTATCAGTGAGTCAGATAGGTACTCCTTTATAATATTTATGTTGTTAATATCGAGATTCTGTCTATTGTCACGTAGATTATATATACATAGTAATCCAAATGCAAATGCATGTAGGTACTTACTATGTAATTATACCTAACATTTATGTATAACACGAGTGTAAGCAGCAACACAAACCTATTGTGGTATTTTATTTTATACTTTTTAAATACGGATTATTAGAATTAGTCACTCGTGTAACTACTAGATACGACAATTTAAGATAGCAGAACTAAGATGTTGTACGTTCACACCGACACATAGTACCTTCTCGTTTTTGTAAGAATTATCAGCTTGGACCTCACGACACAGGTTTGGCCTAGTGTGAGAACCATCCGTAAAATCGTAGCGTCAAGCCTTCAGCAATAACTTTTTAATTAGTTTCATAGGCCATAATACAGCGTGTTCGGCACAACGTTTGTCATATGAAAACTGGGAGTAGGAGGAACCAATTTCAACCCTGAAACGGTTCGCAACTATTTTTAAGATTTTCATTTTTCAACACTTTGCATGCCCATAGCTGCATTATTCACGTAGATCTCACGTAAATATTGATTATATTAGTAAGGGCTAACATGCTAAATGTAAATAAAAAATAGTAAGCCTTGTTATATATGTCGAAAAAATAAAGTTACAGCACCAAGTAGTTCAAGAGAGGGCAAAAAATCTTTAAAAAATCTTAAAAATAGCCAAGAGGATTTTCTGGAAAAAAAAGCAGCCAAGCTGTTGCACTTTATTCCACCTACCCCCAGTTTCCATAAGACAAACGTTGTGCTGAACATCCTATATAATGTATCTTATGTTATCTTTTATGTGCTATGTATAATGGTGCAACATTGATAAATACAATACATATATTCTTTTCTAATTAAATATTATATCTCTCTATGACGCTGTTTTGCGCTGTCTGCTTGCAATACCAAATGCAAGGAGGTCAAACAACCTCAGAGGAACTCCCTTGCTGTCACGCAACTTCTCAAGAGGTCTTGGTTTAGTGTGTGCAAGAATATTCAAGAAGGAAGACTATGTTCCTGAAGAAAATACATTTCAAAAAGTCCTCCGTCTTCCGTTTGCGCTTCTAGGTTCGGTTGGTACTTGTGCATGCTGCTTATGTTATTCCATGTCGAGTACCACCGAATTTAGGAGACTAACGTAACATCGCCGTTGAAAATGTATTGATCGAAGCCAAAGTTGAAGTCACCGAAGATTTCGAAAAAGTGTTTTATTGTACTCTTCAAAAACTGTAGTGTAGTGTTTTTAAAATACACATTTTAATTTTATCATTTATCTTGGTGTTTTCTGACTAATTAACTGTATGGTTAACAGAATTACTTAACTCGTGACTCCCGCGTAAAATAATTCTGTTTGTCCTGCTTAGTTCCGGTAAAAGCTTTTGCATTTATGATACCTATTAATGTCAAAGTTGTTGTGTAGTATAATTTTTCACAAGAAACTTTGAGTTAGAAAAATTCGGAATAAGCTAATTCGTAAGCCCCGTATGTTAATTTTACTTAGAACCACCGTTTCATTGAAACAACTGCACCGTATTTTATTAAATAATAGTCATCATAGAAATAAAAAACTGTCCGAGGCTCCAAGAGGTTACGGACTTTAGTATTTGATGTTAATTTAAACTCGATACCTCCACGTGTTCCTGAGAAAAGGGGGTTGACGGGGTTGACGGTCGGACAGACAGACAGACAGACAAACGGACAACAAAGTGACTCTGTAGGGTTCCTTTTTTCTTTTTGAGGTACGCAACTCTAAAACGAAACAGAGTTCATGAAATTTCTCATTCTTTGACTGCCGATTTCTGTCAAAAGTAAAAGGTTTTAAAAAACTAAATGTGCAGTTATTGTTTTCTTATAAATGAAGGACTCCTTTCACGACTTTTCTCTAACTCTCGTGGTTTTGGACTTGGCCATCACCGCCCTTCTTAAAACACCAACCTGTATATAAAAACTTAAATTCTACTTCAAGATTTCGAACAATATTTTTGAAGCACCCGGAACACTTCGATAGCTTAATTTTTTAGATTAGATTAGTTTAGAGACACCTGGATGAAACGACGAAAGAAATTCTGGAATTCGAAAGAATTCACTGTTTCGCTTCTGTTATGGTTATAAATACTGTATTACAGAAGGCAGCGTCTTTCCCATTGCAAACAATGTAGTTTGTAGTCTGAGAAAAATACGGAAAACATGCATCCAGTCTTTATTTATATGTTATCTAGTACCCATACCACAAGCTCTGCTTAGCTTGGGGCTAGATAATGCTGTGTTAATTGTCCAACATTATTTATCTGTTTATTTATTCACTCACCTGTCAACGATTAGGGAACTTCATAGGCGAGCATGTTTCAGAAAGAAAATAAACGCGTAGACGGAGTAAAATCTAAACTTACTGTTTATATAGTTTAGTCAGAGTTCATTTAACTAGTGATTCTATTGCCGTTAGCTGTTGCACTTGATTCCACCTACCCCAAGTTTCCATAAGACAAACGTTGTGCCGAACATCCCATATAATGTATCTTAAGTTATCTATTAAGTGCTATATATAATGGTGCAACATTGATAAACACAATGCATGTATTCTTTTCTAATTAAATATTCTATCTATCTATGACGCTGTTTTGTGCTGTCTGCTTGCAATACCAAATGCAAGGAGGTCAAACAACCTCAGAGGAACTCCCGTGCTCTCACGCAACTTCTCAAGAGGTCGTGGTTTAGTGTGTGCAAGAATATTCAAGAAGGAAGACTACGTTCCTGAAGAAAATACATTTCAAGAAGTCCTTCGTCTTCCGTTTGCGCTTCTAGGTTCGGTTGGTACTTGTGCATGCTGCTTATGTTATTCCATGTAAAGTCCCATTCTGAACTTAGGAGACTAACGTAACATCGCCGTTGAAAATGTATTGACCGAAGCCAAAGTTGAAGTCACCGAAGATTTCGAAAAAGTGTTTTATTGTACTCTTCAAAAACTGTAGTGTAGTGTTTTTAAAATACACATTTCAATTTTATCATTTATCTTGGTGTTTTCTGACTAATTTACTGTATGGTTAACAGAATTACTTAACTCGTGACTCCCGCGTAAAGTAATTCTGTTTGTCCTGCTTAGTTCCGGTACAAGCTTTTGCATTTATGATACCTATTAATGTGAAAGTTGTTGTGTAGTATAATTTTTCACAAGAAACTTTGAGTCAGAAAAATTCGGAGTAAGCTAATTCGTAAGCCCCGTATGTTAATTTTACTTAGAACCACTGTTTCATTGAAACAACTGCACCGTATTTTATTAAATAATAGTCATCATAGAAATAAAAAACTGTCCGAGGCTCCAAGAGGTTACGGACTTTAGTATTTGATGTTAATTTAAACTCGATACCTCCACGAGTTCCTGAGAAAAGGGGGTTGACGGGGTTGACGGACGGACAGACAGACAGACAGACAGACAAACGGACAACGAAGTGACTCTGTAGGGTTCCTTTTTTCCTTTTGAGGTACGCAACTCTAAAACGAAACAGAGTTCATGAAATTTCTCATTCTTTGACTGCCGATTTCTCTCACGCAACTTCTCAAGAGGTCGTGGTTTAGTGTGTGCAAGAATATTCAAGAAGGAAGACTACGTTCCTGAAGAAAATACATTTCAAGAAGTCCTCCGTCTTCCGTTTGCGCTTCTAGGTTCGGTTGGTACTGGTGCGTGCTGCTTATGTTATTCCATGTACCGTACCACCCTGAACTTAGGAGACTAACGTAACATCGCCGTTGAAAATGTATTGACCGAAGCTAAAGTTGAAGTCACCGAAGATTTCGAAAAAGTGTTTTAGTGTACTCTTCAAAAACTGTAGTGTAGTGTTTTTAAAATACACATTTTTATTTTATCATTTATTTTGTTGTTTTCTGACTAATTAACTGTATGGTTAACAGAATTACTTAACTTATGACTCCCGCGTAAAGTAATTCTGTTTGTCCCGCTTAGTTCCGGTAAAAGCTTTTGCATTTATGATACCTATTAATGTGAAAGTTGTTGTGTAGTATAATTTTTAACAAGAAACTTTGAGTAAGAAAAATTCGGAATAAGCTAATTCGTAAGCCCCGTATGTTAATTTCACTTAGAACCACCGTTTCATTGAAACAACTGCACCGTATTTTATTAAATAATAGTCATCATAGAAATAAAAAACTGTCCGAGGCTCCAAGAGGTTACGGACTTTAGTATTTGATATTAATTTAAACTCGATACCTCCACGTGTTCCTGAGAAAAGGGGGTTGACGGGGTTGACGGTCGGACAGACAGACAGACAGACAAACGGACAACAAAGTGACTCTGTAGGGTTCCTTTTTTCTTTTTGAGGTACGCAACTCTAAAACGAAACAGAGTTCATGAAATTTCTCATTCTTTGACTGCCGATTTCTGTCAAAAGTAAAAGGTTTTAAAAAACTAAATGTGCAGTTATTGTTTTCTTATAAATGAAGGACTCCTTTCACGACTTTTCTCTAACTCTCGTGGTTTTGGACTTGGCCATCACCGCCCTTCTTAAAACACCAACCTGTATATAAAAACTTAAATTCTACTTCAAGATTTCGAACAATATTTTTGAAGCACCCGGAACACTTCGATAGCTTAATTTTTTAGATTAGATTAGTTTAGAGACACCTGGATGAAACGACGAAAGAAATTCTGGAATTCGAAAGAATTCACTGTTTCGCTTCTGTTATGGTTATAAATACTGTATTACAGAAGGCAGCGTCTTTCCCATTGCAAACAATGTAGTTTGTAGTCTGAGAAAAATACGGAAAACATGCATCCAGTCTTTATTTATATGTTATCTAGTACCCATACCACAAGCTCTGCTTAGCTTGGGGCTAGATAATGCTGTGTGAATTGTCCAACATTATTTATCTGTTTATTTATTCACTCACCTGTCAACGATTAGGGAACTTCATAGGCGAGCATGTTTCAAAAAGAAAATAAACGCGTAGACGGAGTAAAATCTAAACTTACTGTTTATTTAGTTTAGTCAGAGTTCATTCAACTAGTGATTCTATTGCCGTTAGCTGTTGCACTTGATTCCACCTACCCCAAGTTTCCATAAGACAAACGTTGTGCCGAACATCCCATATAATGTATCTTAAGTTATCTATTAAGTGCTATATATAATGGTGCAACATTGATAAATACAATACATGTATTCTTTTCTAATTAAATATTCTATCTATCTATGACGCTGTTTTGTGCTGTCTGCTTGCAATACCAAATGCAAGGAGGTCAAACAACCTCAGAGGAACTCCCGTGCTCTCACGCAACTTCTCAAGAGGTCGTGGTTTAGTGTGTGCAAGAATATTCAAGAAGGAAGACTACGTTCCTGAAGAAAATACATTTCAAGAAGTCCTCCGTCTTCCGTTTGCGCTTCTAGGTTCGGTTGGTACTTGTGCATGCTGCTTATGTTATTCCATGTGAAGTCCCATTCTGAACTTAGGAGACTAACGTAACATCGCCGTTGAAAATGTATTGACCGAAGCCAAAGTTGAAGTCACCGAAGATTTCGAAAAAGTGTTTTATTGTACTCTTCAAAAACTGTAGTGTAGTGTTTTTAAAATACACATTTCAATTTTATCATTTATCTTGGTGTTTTCTGACTAATTAACTGTATGGTTAACAGAATTACTTAACTCGTGACTCCCGCGTAAAGTAATTCTGTTTGTCCTGCTTAGTTCCGGTAAAAGCTTTTGCATTTATGATACCTATTAATGTGAAAGTTGTTGTGTAGTATAATTTTTCACAAGAAACTTTGAGTCAGAAAAATTCGGAGTAAGCTAATTCGTAAGCCCCGTATGTTAATTTTACTTAGAACCACTGTTTCATTGAAACAACTGCACCGTATTTTATTAAATAATAGTCATCATAGAAATAAAAAACTGTCCGAGGCTCCAAGAGGTTACGGACTTTAGTATTTGATGTTAATTTAAACTCGATACCTCCACGAGTTCCTGAGAAAAGGGGGTTGACGGGGTTGACGGACGGACAGACAGACAGACAGACAGACAAACGGACAACGAAGTGACTCTGTAGGGTTCCTTTTTTCCTTTTGAGGTACGCAACTCTAAAACGAAACAGAGTTCATGAAATTTCTCATTCTTTGACTGCCGATTTCTCTCACGCAACTTCTCAAGAGGTCGTGGTTTAGTGTGTGCAAGAATATTCAAGAAGGAAGACTACGTTCCTGAAGAAAATACATTTCAAGAAGTCCTCCGTCTTCCGTTTGCGCTTCTAGGTTCGGTTGGTACTGGTGCGTGCTGCTTATGTTATTCCATGTACCGTACCACCCTGAACTTAGGAGACTAACGTAACATCGCCGTTGAAAATGTATTGACCGAAGCTAAAGTTGAAGTCACCGAAGATTTCGAAAAAGTGTTTTAGTGTACTCTTCAAAAACTGTAGTGTAGTGTTTTTAAAATACACATTTTTATTTTATCATTTATTTTGGTGTTTTCTGACTAATTAACTGTATGGTTAACAGAATTACTTAACTTATGACTCCCGCGTAAAGTAATTCTGTTTGTCCCGCTTAGTTCCGGTAAAAGCTTTTGCATTTATGATACCTATTAATGTGAAAGTTGTTGTGTAGTATAATTTTTAACAAGAAACTTTGAGTAAGAAAAATTCGGAATAAGCTAATTCGTAAGCCCCGTATGTTAATTTCACTTAGAACCACCGTTTCATTGAAAAAACTGCACCGTATTTTATTAAATAATAGTCATCATAAAAATAAAAAACTGTCCGAGGCTCCAAGAGGTTACGGACTTTAGTATTTGATGTTAATTTAAACTCGATACCTCCACGTGTTCCTAAGAAAAGGGGGTTGACGGGGTTGACGGTCGGACAGACAGACAGACAGACAAACGGACAACAAAGTGACTCTGTAGGGTTCCTTTTTTCTTTTTGAGGTACGCAACTCTAAAACGAAACAGAGTTCATGAAATTTCTCATTCTTTGACTGCCGATTTCTGTCAAAAGTAAAAGGTTTTAAAAACTAAATGTGCAGTTATTGTTTTCTTATAAATCAAGGACTCCTTTCACGACTTTTCTCTAACTCTCGTGGTTTTGGACTTGGCCATCACCGCCCTTCTTAAAACACCAACCTGTATATAAAAACTTAAATTCTACTTCAAGATTTCGAACAATATTTTTGAAGCACCCGGAACACTTCGATAGCTTAAGTTTTTAGATTAGATTAGTTTAGAGACACCTGGATGAAACGACGAAAGAAATTCTGGAATTCGAAAGAATTCACTGTTTCGCTTCTGTTATGATTATAAATACTGTATTACAGAAGGCAGCGTCTTTCCCATTGCAAACAATGTAGTTTGTAGTCTGAGAAAAATACGGAAAACATGCATCCAGTCTTTATTTATATGTTATCTAGTACCCATACCACAAGCTCTGCTTAGCTTGGGGCTAGATAATGCTGTGTGAATTGTCCAACATTATTTATCTGTTTATTTATTCACTCACCTGTCAACGATTAGGGAACTTCATAGGCGAGCATGTTTCAAAAAGAAAATAAACGCGTAGACGGAATAAAATCTAAACTTACTGTTTATTTAGTTTAGTCAGAGTTCATTTAACTAGTGATTCTATTGCCGTTAGCTGTTGCACTTGATTCCACCTACCCCAAGTTTCCATAAGACAAACGTTGTGCCGAACATCCCATATAATGTATCTTAAGTTATCTATTAAGTGCTATATATAATGGTGCAACATTGATAAATACAATACATGTATTCTTTTCTAATTAAATATTCTATCTATCTATGACGCTGTTTTGTGCTGTCTGCTTGCAATACCAAATGCAAGGAGGTCAAACAACCTCAGAGGAACTCCCGTGCTCTCACGCAACTTCTCAAGAGGTCGTGGTTTAGTGTGTGCAAGAATATTCAAGAAGGAAGACTACGTTCCTGAAGAAAATACATTTCAAGAAGTCCTCCGTCTTCCGTTTGCGCTTCTAGGTTCGGTTGGTACTTGTGCATGCTGCTTATGTTATTCCATGTAAAGTCCCATTCTGAACTTAGGAGACTAACGTAACATCGCCGTTGAAAATGTATTGACCGAAGCCAAAGTTGAAGTCACCGAAGATTTCGAAAAAGTGTTTTATTGTACTCTTCAAAAACTGTAGTGTAGTGTTTTTAAAATACACATTTCAATTTTATCATTTATCTTGGTGTTTTCTGACTAATTTACTGTATGGTTAACAGAATTACTTAACTCGTGACTCCCGCGTAAAGTAATTCTGTTTGTCCTGCTTAGTTCCGGTAAAAGCTTTTGCATTTATGATACCTATTAATGTGAAAGTTGTTGTGTAGTATAATTTTTCACAAGAAACTTTGAGTCAGAAAAATTCGGAGTAAGCTAATTCGTAAGCCCCGTATGTTAATTTTACTTAGAACCACTGTTTCATTGAAACAACTGCACCGTATTTTATTAAATAATAGTCATCATAGAAATAAAAAACTGTCCGAGGCTCCAAGAGGTTACGGACTTTAGTATTTGATGTTAATTTAAACTCGATACCTCCACGAGTTCCTGAGAAAAGGGGGTTGACGGGGTTGACGGACGGACAGACAGACAGACAGACAGACAAACGGACAACGAAGTGACTCTGTAGGGTTCCTTTTTTCCTTTTGAGGTACGCAACTCTAAAACGAAACAGAGTTCATGAAATTTCTCATTCTTTGACTGCCGATTTCTCTCACGCAACTTCTCAAGAGGTCGTGGTTTAGTGTGTGCAAGAATATTCAAGAAGGAAGACTACGTTCCTGAAGAAAATACATTTCAAGAAGTCCTCCGTCTTCCGTTTGCGCTTCTAGGTTCGGTTGGTACTGGTGCGTGCTGCTTATGTTATTCCATGTACCGTACCACCCTGAACTTAGGAGACTAACGTAACATCGCCGTTGAAAATGTATTGACCGAAGCTAAAGTTGAAGTCACCGAAGATTTCGAAAAAGTGTTTTAGTGTACTCTTCAAAAACTGTAGTGTAGTGTTTTTAAAATACACATTTTTATTTTATCATTTATTTTGGTGTTTTCTGACTAATTAACTGTATGGTTAACAGAATTACTTAACTTATGACTCCCGCGTAAAGTAATTCTGTTTGTCCCGCTTAGTTCCGGTAAAAGCTTTTGCATTTATGATACCTATTAATGTGAAAGTTGTTGTGTAGTATAATTTTTCACAAGAAACTTTGAGTTAGAAAAATTCGGAATAAGCTAATTCGTAAGCCCCGTATGTTAATTTCACTTAGAACCACCGTTTCATTGAAACAACTGCACCGTATTTTATTAAATAATAGTCATCATAAAAATAAAAAACTGTCCGAGGCTCCAAGAGGTTACGGACTTTAGTATTTGATGTTAATTTAAACTCGATACCTCCACGTGTTCCTGAGAAAAGGGGGTTGACGGGGTTGACGGACGGACAGACAGACAGACAGACAAACGGACAACAAAGTGACTCTGTAGGGTTCCTTTTTTCCTTTTGAGGTACGCAACTGTGCTAAGATAGAGTGTTGCTAAGATAGAGCATTTTCGCTAAAACTTTTCGTTCAAACTTAGTTATAAGATAATAAGATAAAAAAGATCATTTTAGAGAACGATTATCGTTATCAAAAAGGAATCTACATGTTAAATTTTTTACTTCTATTGCTAACGGTTGCTGAGACGCAAATGCTCTGTGCATTTGCGTTTAAACATGAGTTTTTTCGTTAAAACTTGTATATAGAAAAACACCGTCAAAATTTCAGAAAACAATCAATAAAACGTGTGATCGTCATGATACGGGAATTCGAATGTTTTGTAAATTTTGTAGTTATATCGCTTACGGTTACTGTAATACGGTGCATTTTTGTTTGAACTTTCAACTCCCTGTTTTGATTCGAATTTTCAAAATTCCTTTCTGTAGTAGTACACCTCTACACCCTAAAAGAACACATACTCTTAATTTCAAGCCTCTAGAACCAGTGGCTCGGGCTGTGTATCTATCAGTGAGTCAGATAGGTACTTACTCCTTTATAATATTTATGTTATTAATATCGAGTTTCTGTCTATTGTCTCGTAGATTATAAATACATAGAAATCCAAATGCAAATGCAGGTAGGTACCAACTATGTAATTATACCTAACATTTATGTATAACACGAGTGTAAGCAGCAACACAAACCTATTGAGGTATTTTATTATGTACTTTTTATATAAGGATTATTAGAATTAGTCACTCGTGTAACTCTAGTAGATACATTAAACGACTATTTAAGATAGCAGAACTAAAATGTTGTACGTTCATACCGACACAAAGTACCTTCTCGTTTTTGTAAGAATTATCAGCTTGGACCTCACGACACTGGGGGTCTATTCGCTTTCGACGAAATCGACAGTTGCGTGCCGCGTTTTGTCAAATTGCTATTCTAATTCATCAAAACTCGAAGCTACGGCACGAAGCTTGAAATGGCGGCTTTTGCGGCGGCCACCTCTATTCTAATGGGCAAAATATACGAACGAAACATTAAATTTGACAGCATTTTTTCAAGAACCACTGTCAATTTGCACGGTAGCTACAAAGCTACCTTTTCATTTTCGTAAGGTGTTTTTTCACCATATTTTGTCCATTTATCACTAAAATTTCAGTAGATTTATGATTGTTAAAATATTTTATACACGTAGCGTCCTAAATTATTGAAATTTACTCATTCTATTTGAAGATCACTCTCCGTTTCATAATTTTCAGAAAAGCGGCTCTACCGCCATCTCTTAGCAAAGCCTACAACTAACAACTTCCCCCAGCTGACGACGAAGTTCTTAATTTTACCAAAACTTGGCGCTAAAACCGCTCTTTTGAGGGTTCCGCACCTCGAATGGAAAAAGGAACGCCTATAATATTAATTCTTAATTTCAGACACAAGATCCATTTTTGAGGTGATAAAAAAGGAAAGTTAAATAAAAATCATAATATATTAAATATAAAATTCAAGGTACTAGGTTGAGTACTTAGTATGTCAGGTGGCAATATTCACCCTCCGTCTGTATGTAAGGGTCCGATAACATCAGCGGTCAGATGGGCTTACAATAGTGTAATTTTTACACATGTCAACCTCTGGACGTTAATGACGCAATTCACTTTCTTTGGATGGCATTGAAAGAGTCTACACGGGATATTATAGATTATAGAATCACTCGTGACAGCCTTTTGCGTTTAAACTTAGCAAAGAGCTAGCGCAAATAAAGAGGAATATCCGAAAACCATAAATTATTTAAAGTTACATAGGTAATTACAAAAATTATTTTTTGATGTTCGCAATAAAACCTATACGTAAGCCTTTAAAGTACTTCCCGTTGATCTAGAATCACGAAATTTGGCAAGAAGCAAGGTCTTACAGCACAAGGAAATGTATTTTTATCTTTAAGTAAAGAGAAATAACCGAAAACCGTTCATTTTAGCAAAATCACCAAAAAAAACGCAGTGTGTCTGTGTAAATTATTCGGCTCACAAATATATATTTCCAGTATAAATGTAAGCGGGTTAACTTTGAACCTAGTTTGTGTTGGAAGAACACCAACGCTTCATCCCTTAACAAGGTATAATGAAGTCATCATTAGGGTAAATATAAGTTTGTTCGGAACCCTCGCACAAGTCCTACTCGTACTTGACTTGTTTTTATTTAATCTGTCCAAAGTTTCTATGCTCTCTGGTGGTTTCATTCACATGATCGTTCACGAAGGTAGTTGGGTGTGCCCGGATCTCGCCCGAATGAAAAATGCCCACCCGACAGAGAAACAGAATAGCTATCGCTTGCGTGCGTCGGCCGCATGTCATCGGCATCGACAGTGTCGGTTGCGGAGAATTGTAATAGGGCCCCTGGTTCGGCCTAATGTGAGAACCATCCGAAATAAAATCGTAGCGTCAAGCCTTCAACAATAACTTTTTTATTAGTTTCATAGGCCATAATACAGCGTGTTCGGAACAACGTTTGTCATATGGAAACTGGGAGTAGGAGCAACCAATTTCAATAGCTTGATGGTTTTTTAACAATGAAACGGTTCGCAACTATTTTTAAGATTTTCATTTTTCAACACTTTGCATGCCCATAGCTGCTTTATTCACGTAGATCTCACGTAAATATTGATTCTATTAGTAAGGGCTAACATGATAAATGTAAATAAAAAATAGTAAGCCTTGTTATAAATGTCGAAAAACTAAAGTTACAGCACCAAGTAGTTCAAGAGAGGGCAAAAAACCTTTAAAAATCTTAAAAATTGCCAAGAGGATGTTCTGGAAAAAAAAAGCAGCCAAGCTGTTGCACTTGATTCCACCTACCCCCAGTTTCCATAAGACAAACGTTGTGCCGAACATCCCATATAATGTATCTTAAGTTATCTATTAAGTGCTATGTATAATGGTGCAACATTGATAAATACAATACATGTATTCTTTTCTAATTAAATATTCTATCTATCTATGACGCTGTTTTGCGCTGTCTGCTTGCAATACTAAATGCAAGGAGGTCAAACAACCTCAGAGGAAATCCCTCGCTCTCACGCAACTTCTCAAGAGGTCGTGGTTTAGTGTGTGCAAGAATATTCAAGAAGGAAGACTACGTTCCTGAAGAAAATACATTTCAAGAAGTCCTCCGTCTTGCGTTTGCGCTTCTAGGTTCAGTTGGTACTTGTGCATGCTGCTTATGTTATTCCATGTCGAGTCCCATTCTGAACTTAGGAGACTAACGTAACATCGCCGTTGAAAATGTATTGACCGAAGCCAAAGTTGAAGTCACCGAAGATTTCGAAAAAGTGTTTTATTGTACTCTTCAAAAACTGTAGTGTAGTGTTTTAAATACACATTTTAATTTTATCATATCTTGGTGTTTTCTGACTAATTAACTGTATGGTTAACAGAATTACTTAACTCGTGACTCCCGCGTAAAGTAATTCTGTTTGTCCTGCTTAGTTCCGGTAAAAGCTTTTGCATTTATGATACCTATTAATGTGAAAGTTGTTGTGTAGTATAATTTTTCACAAGAAACTTTGAGTTAGAAAAATTCGGAATAAGCTAATTCGTAAGCCCCGTATGTTAATTTTACTTAGAACCACCGTTTCATTGAAACAACTGCACCGTATTTTATTAAATTATAGTCATCATAGAAATAAAAAACTGTCCGAGGCTCCAAGAGGTTACGGACTTAAGTATTTGATGTTAATTTAAACTCGATACCTCCACGTGTTCCTGAGGAAAGGGGGTTGACGGGGTTGACGGACGGACAGACAGACAGACAGACAAACGGACAACAAAGTGACTCTGTAGGGTTCCTTTTTTCCTTTTGAGGTACGCAACTCTAAAACGAAACAGAGTTCATGAAATTTCTCATTCTTTGACTGCCGATTTCTGTCAAAAGTAAAAGAATTTAAAAAACTAAATGTGCAGTTATTGTTTTCTTATAAATCGAGGGCTCCTTTCACTACTTTTCTCTAACTCTCGTGGTTTTGGAGTTGGCCATCACCGCCCTTCTTAAAAAACCAACCTGTATATAAAAACTTAAATTCTACTTCAAGATCTCGAACAATACTTTTGAAGCACCCGGAACACTTCGGTAGCTTAATTTTTTAGATTAGATTAGTTTAGAGACACCTGGATGAAACGACGAAAGAAATTCTGGAATTCGAAAGAATTCACTGTTTACGCTTCTGTTATGGTTATAAATACTGTATTACAGAAGGCAGCGTCTTTCCCATTGCAAACAATGTAGTTTGTAGTCTTAGAAAAATACGGAAAACATGCATTCAGTCTTTAATTAAATGTTATCTAGTACCCATAACACAAGCTCTGCTTAGCTTGGGGCTAGATAATGCTGTGTGAATTGAAAATAAACGCGTAGACGGAGTATAATCTAAACTTAAGGAATGGAAAGAAAGTGGTTTAAATCGATTGTTAATAGAGCCTGGGCGAATAAATATGTATTCCGAAGGTCGTCTATGTATTTTTTCTACGATATTCATATTTTTTTCAGTTCCGAAAATCCCGCGGATCTAGAATTTGCGATTCCGCAAAAATAGATCTAATACCTTACTATATCTACTTATAAATTTGTAATGCAAGAAAATAATAACAAACAATTATTATTATGACTACCTACATATATTTTAATTTATGTAGATTTATAGGATTTTTTTAAAACCTAGAGTGATCCTGTTTCTCGAATACTGGTGGGCTAGATTTGTGACGTCAGGGTGGATAAGAGTATGAAAAAATAAAAGCTATCATGCCAGCTTTTTAAAATTAACCTGTATGGTTTTTTTTAAAAGCTAGCACGTTGATTTTGGCAAGTACTTACAAGCTGACATAAATTATCAAAGATAGTGGAACGTGAGCTTCAAGGATATTTGTAAAATATATTATTAACCAGCTGTAACCCGCGACTTCAAGCCTCAAAAACAAGCCTCTAGAACCAGTGGTTCGGGCTGTGCGTTGTCTGTCAGTCAGTCAGGTTTTCCTTTATCTATACTAATATTATAAAGAGGAAAGGTTTGATTTTTTGTTTGTTTGTTTGTTTGTATGAATTGAATAGGCTCCGAAACTACTGGACCGATTTGAAAAATTCTTTCACCGTTAGGAAGCTTACTTTTCAGGGAGTGACATAGGCTATATTTTATCCCGGAATTCCCACGGGAACGGGAACTACGCGGGTGAAACCGCGAGGCGATCGTCTAGTAATATTATATTGATGAGGGAAAAAACTTCCGAATTTCAGAAAACGATGAATGAAATGTGTTTTTTTGTAAGTTTTGTCTACATGTAACTAAATAAATAAAAAATCATTTCTTTCAAGCACATAAAACTCATTTAAAGGTACTTACAATTAATTTGAGAAAACTTAAAATCTAATTGGATTGCTGGGCAGGTGTCGCTCATAGCATATAAAATGGTGAATGAAATGCGTGTTGTTTTTTTTTAAGGGAAGTCTACAGTTAAAATTTTGTAGTTATATTGCAAAGGGTTGCTAAGATAGAGCATTTTCGCTAAATCTTTTCGTTTAAACTTAGTTATAAGATAATAAGATAAATAAGATCGTTTTAGACAACGATTGTCGTTATCAAAGAGGAATCTACATGTTAAATTTTGTACTTCTATTGTTAACGGTTGCTGAGATACAGAGCATTTGCGTTTAAACATGAGTTTTTTCGTTAAAACTTGTATATAGAAAAACACCGTCAAAATTTCAGAAAACAATCAATAAGACGTGTGATCGTCATGATACGGGAATTCGAATGTTTTGTAAATTTTGTAGTTATATCGCTTACGGTTACTGTAATACAGTGCATTTTTGTTTGAACTTTCAACTCCCTGTTTTGATTCGAATTTTCGAAATTCCTTTCTGTAGTAGTACACCTCTACACCCTAAAAGAACACATACTCTTAATTTCAAGCCTCTAGAACCAGTGGCTCGGGCTGTGTATCTATCAGTGAGTCAGATAGGTACTTACTCCTTTATAATATTTATGTTATTAATATCGAGTTTCTGTCTATTGTCTCGTAGATTATAAATACATAGAAATCCAAATGCAAATGCAGGTAGGTACCAACTATGTAATTATACCTAACATTTATGTATAACACGAGTGTAAGCAGCAACACAAACCTATTGTGGTATTTTATTATGTACTTTTTAAATAAGGATTATTAGAATTAGTCACTCGTGTAACTCTAGTAGATACATTATACGACTATTTAAGATAGCAGAACTAAAATGTTGTACGTTCATACCGACACAAAGTACCTTCTCGTTTTTGTAAGAATTATCAGCTTGGACCTCACGACACAGGTTCGGCCTAGTGTGAGAACCATCGGTAAAATCGTAGCGTCAAGCCTTCAGCAATAACTTTTTAATTAGTTTCATAGGCCATAATACAGCGTGTTCGGCACAACGTTTGTCATATGGAAACTGGGAGTAGGAGGAACCAATTTCAATAGCTTGGTGGTTTTTTAATAGGTGGTTCGCAACTATTTTTAAGATTTTCATTTTTCAACACTTTGCATGCCCATAGCTGCTTTATTCACGTAGATCTCACGTAAATATTGATTCTATTAATAAGGGCTAACATGCTAAATGTAATTAAAAAATAGTAAGCCTTGTTATTTCGTAAAAATAAAGTTACAGCACCAAGTAGTTCAAATTTCGGAAAGAGGGCAAAAAATCTTTAAAATAGCCAAGAGGATTTTAAGAAAAAAAAAGCAGCCAAGCTGTTGCACTTGATTCCACCTACCCCCAGTTTCCATAACACAAATATCTTAAAATGGTCATATAATGTTAACTATGCCTAGCTATTAAGTGCTCTTGGTTTAGTGTGTTCAAGAATATGCAAGAAGGAAGAATCTGGTCCTGAAGAAAATACATTACAAGAAGTCCTCCGTCCTCCGTTTGCGCTTCTAGGTTCGGGTGGTGGTTAAGCATGCTGCTTAAGTTATCCCATGGAACCACCAACCAGAGCTTAGGAGACTAACGTAACATCGCCGTTGAAAATGTATTGACCGAAGCCAAAGTCACCGAAGATTTCGAAAAAGTGTTTTATTGTACTCTTCAAAAACTGTAGTATAGTGTTTTTAAAATACACTTTTTTTTCATCATTTACTTTGGTGTTTTCCGACTTATTAATTGTATGGTTAAAACAGAATTACTTAACTCGTGACTCCCGCGTAATGTCATTCTGTTTGTCCCGCTTAGTCCTGGTAAAAGCTTTTTCATTTATGATACCTATAAATGTGAAAACTGTTGTGTTGTACAATTTTTCACAAGAAACTTTGAGTTAGAAAAATTCAGAATAAGCTAATTCATAAGCCCCGTATGATAATTTTACTTAGAACCATCGTTTCATTTAAACAACTGCACCGTCTTTTATTAAATAATAGTCATCATAAAAATAACAAACTGCACACAAATATTCAACTTGCAGCTGACCAACGCACAGACTAAACTACTCGGTACTTCCGAGCTTTGCAATTAATCACATCACACTATAATATTTTAAATGCGAAATTTTGGATGGATGTATAGATGGATGGATGTTTGTTACCTCTTCACGCAAAAACTACTGAACGGATCGGGCTGAAATTTTGCATATAGGTAAGTCTAACCCTGGAATCAAACATAGGCTTTTTATCCCATAAATCAGTTCCCATGGGATACAAATAACCTCAAAACGTTTCCATAGAAACAACGCGTGCGAAGCCGCGGGCAGAAGCTAGTAATAATATAATAAGGAGATAAGTAGGCTTATTGGGATGGCGAAAAACTCAATGACGTAGCTTCAGAAAACCTGGAGCGACCGCAGCATAACTCGCTCCACCTTAGTCTTCTCCATCTTTCACTATGGGGCTGAAACTTGGACGATAAAGAGGTCTGAACGTGACGGTATAGACACATTTGAAATGTGCTGCTGGTGGAGGATGCTGAGCATCCCTTGGACAGCTTTCCGCACCAACGTTTCCATCCTCCGGGAACTTAAGGTATAGACGAGACTGTCCTCCTCGTGTCTGCGTTAAGTCCTGACCTTCTTTGATCACATAGCCAGGCAATCCGGTGACAACCTTGAACAACTGATAGTCACTGAGAAGGTTGATGGCAAGCGGTCGAGAGGCCGCAGCCCACTAAGATGGACGGACCAGATCCGCACGACCTTGGACACGAGTCTCGACAGACGCAGCTGCGCGATATTGTCCATGACAAAGTTTCACGGGGGAATCATGACCCTCAGACATGAGGATATACGACGCGAGGAGAAATAATTTCGGTTATGGAGATTTCATTCACACAGCATCATCTGACCCTATAAGTAATTTAAAGAGTCTTTTATCTGTTGTAGTTTTTGTATCTTGTATCTTTTGTAAGGCCAATGAAAGGATATAAATAAATTCTCACGACTATAAGGTTGAAACTCAAAACTAAAGAGTATCTAAGTACCTACACTAACATTATTTTCAACCGACGAAAAATCGGAGGAAGTTCTTAAGTCGACGCGTATATTTTTTTTTATGTATCGTCACACATAACTTTCTTTTTGTATTGGATAGGGTTACCTCGATGTGTCATCAAACTAAATTAGACTCGAATTTTAACTAGATGTCGCCGCCATAATAATTTGAAATCGGTTTATCGTTTTTTAAAACACACCAAATTATTATGTTATAATATTTATTAACTATAGTCTGACAATATTAAGGAAGGTGGATCGCCTTTCGCATGACTTGAAGTTAACTACGAGTAACTATACAGGGTGGCTTTTCGAGATGGGAGTCTATGGCAAAATCCGAAACTATGAGAAATACGGTAAAGTCGTCTAGGGAGTCATGAGCAGAGTGCTTAATATTCGTAGTTTTCTATTAGTGAATGCCTATTATTAGCTTTCTGTGTCTATTTTAATTTCTATTGTAATTAGATAAGCTGATGGCAATCCGAATTAAATAAATAAATAAATAAAGTAACAAAATGCTCACAAGCATTATGCTGCGAATACTTCTTCGTTTTCGAGTCCTTCATATCATATACCTACATTTAGCGCCTTGCAGCGTCCCTACCGGATTGAGACTACTTTTTTACAACTTTTTTCGCGCTCAAATTCACGTATACAAATAGAAAAATGAGAAGTATTGTCACATTTTTGGCAACATTTTTTTTTATCTGTGTAAGCATAGTGCGTTTATAAATATTGGGTGGTAGTCATATGCTTAGACCATTTAAATTATGTTTGTAAACATAAGATATGGGTTGTTAGTTTATCATTATAATAGGCGTAGAATTAGGTCCTAGGCATATTACATACCGTCGAGAAACCTAAAATGTGTGTGAACAGGACCCTGAGTTTGGTTACTCAATAGGATCGAGTCGTAGTAGAGACGTTTCATTTTTGTATGAGATATGGTACAACGCACCGCCTCTACTGTGTTACGCATATCCCATACCAAAATGGAACATCTCGACGATGACTACATACTATCGAATATCCGAACTCAACAAATAGTTTGTAATCATGGACATAAGACACCATTAAACTTTTATGGTAAAAACTAACCAATAGGACCCAATATTGTTTACGCACATAAAACATAAAAACTGTTGTATCTACACCCTTCACAACCGTTATCTACCCTTAATTTTAAGACCAGGGACAAAAAAAACTATCACCCCCGCTTTGTTGTTAGTTTAGGGGCGAATAGGCGGGGCATCGACATGGGGTTGGTATTATTATTACAAGTAACCATCACCCTGTTGGAATTGTATTTTAAAACTACTATTACAAAGAGGGAGGTTCCGGTTTTAATGGTTAATTTTACAGCTGTCGTTTTTCGCAAGGGTACTAAGCATTACTAACATAAACCGTTAAATAACGGTCTTTTTATACAAAAGGTCTTTTGACAAGCTTTTATTTAACATGCAATGAATGTAACCATGTTTGTACGGGTGAAATCTTACAACTTAATTTTGAAGCAGATATTTTCAACCGAATGAGCAGAAATTTTGTATACAGGTTTAGCTTGGATGACAATGCATTTAAAGCTTGATCTTAAAAGGTTTTTTTTTTAATAATTAATTTATTTTTTCTTAAGGCATGTAACTCATCCGACACGACGTGCGTGTTGTGCCGTATTGTACTATTCATCATTGCTTGTTGACTCCCTGAATACTGGGTATATACTGGGCTTGTCTTTGTCACGCCGACTCAATCTATCTTGTGCTTACGTCTTCCAAAGTCGTCCGGCCATAGTTTTTTTTTTATAACTACGATATATTTTATCAGACAGGTGGTCTACGACGAGGCCTTATGATTTTTGAATAATTTGAATAATAAAACCGGCCAAAAGTGCGAGTCAACTCGCACACGGAGGGTTCCAAAAAGCAAAAGGCTAACATGACGCGGTCATTCATACGTACTGACCGCACCCAACGTTGCTTTACTTCCTTGACTGGTACTCAACGTGTTGGCCCCTTTAATTATTAATTTTTTTATTTCTATTATTGTAGCGGCAATATTAGTACACACCCTGTCAAAATTTCTATTGTCTACCTACTAGGGTTTAAGAGATACAGCACTGACAAACGTAGAACCACGATAGCCCAAAAAATCACGTTTTTTGTAAGGGCATTTAATTTTAATATTTATTTTATATTTATTATTTGTTGTTTGTAGCGACAAGAGAAATACACAGTTTGTGAAAATGTTAACTGTCTTTATTTTACGATTCATGAGATACAGCCCGCTGACAGACAGACAGCGGAGCACTTTGAGTACGGAACCCTAAAACCGATCTATTCAGTAAGCAGCTTGCAGTTTGGAACACCTACACCACAAGCTCTAATTACTTTGAGGCTTATTAAATTATGCTATTTGAAATGTCCAGCAATTAGAGTCGTATTTTTTTGTTTTATCTTAAACAGTTAGCCGACTGTAAGTACATTGTCTGCTTTATTTTGCTGTGCATTGATGTTTTGCAGTCACACTATGGTTTTAAGGGACAGTCAACGTAAAATCGATGTCCAGGGTCCTTCGACTTTGAATAAGAGCGCATGTCTTTCTACTAATGTAGTACTGTAAGCGAATCACGGGGATTGTTATCTAGGGTAGAATAGCGAAAAATTACGTCACTTTGTCATCGACTGCGTAAATTAATTGAAATTCAATCCTTCTTAATGTAAGCAATGTATGACGATGCGATGTCATTATTGTCTATTCTACCCTAGAGAACAATCTCTGTGCTTGGCACACTGGTTAGCTAAGCTGCTAAATGTCAAAGTCAACCAATAGAGTCGCTTCTGTGAAAGCGAAAGTTATCACTACAATTTTATCATTTGACACATTTCGCCGCTTAGGACATAGAAAACATTTGATGGAAAGGTAATACC
Organism: Eupithecia subfuscata; assembly: GCA_963564075.1. Lineage (NCBI taxonomy): Eukaryota > Metazoa > Arthropoda > Insecta > Lepidoptera > Geometridae > Eupithecia > Eupithecia subfuscata. Next base: position 19,632,773 of record OY751095.1, read on the forward strand.
AAAATTTTTATAGGTTTAAGCGCGTCACACACGGTGGACATACTATAATATTTTATCTTAAGATACCCTAATATAAAATATTACGTAGGTTATCACACACGGCTAAGATACGATAATATTAAAAAACCTGTTCATTTCCTTACGAGTCTGCGTATATATTTCCATATTTGCGAAAGTACGAAATATATATTTCCATATTTGCGTATTCGCTCGGTATCTTTAGATACCGAAGATAAAATATAAATTAACTTCGTCGTGTGTGATGATGGTTCATAGGATTTCTATAGTGAGCGATATTCTAAAATATGCTCTAAGATAATATATATTTTATATTATCTTCACCGTGTGTGACGCGCTTTAAGGTTTGAATAAGAGTTTCAGAAAATTAACATTATTATAGAGTCGGTCTCGGCAATAATATCGCTATCAGCAAAGTCAAAATAATCCAGTCTGGGTTAATTCCAATTGTGATGTCGTCAAAACTAAACTAATTTGATAGTACTTAAAAAGGTGCCGTCCCTTTCATAACGATCGAAATAAAAAGGATAGCATCATCTTTAGTCCTGTCAAATTCGTTTATTTTGGGCAACACTTAAATTGACACCAATGGCTGTGTAAACTTAAAACTTATTATAAACAATTGCTCTCCCATTGTCACGAACAGAAAAGATGTGTTATATTGTAGGGTACAAATTAGAGCCATGATAAGGTTATTGTTACATCACCAAATAACTATATGCATTGCATTTTTTACCATTTTGCTTCAAGCCTTATTTAATTTGCTCCAAGCAACTGCATTACTATGTGCATTGAACACTAGTGCTAAGGCTGCACTGCGAAAACGTAACACGTGGTTTTTATTCTCGCAGTTGTCTGAAGGGAGTTAGTTCAACTACAGTTTTTGAAGTCAGTATAAACAATTTTAAAATTATTAGGGCGTAGAAGGCTACAATAGGATTTTGACACAAGACTTTTCAAGGTCTCTGGGTTCCGTATTTTCTTACTGGCGGAGATCAATATAAAAACGCGTTTTTATCTCGCAATACGACTACATTGAGGTGAGATTAAAAGACATTGAACTCCATACTGGACCAATTACATTATCAAATCGCGGATTTGTATAGATAGAATCAAAATGTTACAAAATTGCGATAAAAAGCCCGCGATTATTTTTCACAAATCGTGTACCTATCTAAAGGTGCTTAAGAATTCGCGTGTCATCATCATATCAGTGAACAAACGTCCTTTGCTGAACAAAAGCCTCCCTAAACGCGAACTGATTTGACTATAATACAACGCTCTATAATTATAAATATCAGTTTTAAGACGCCTCCAGCCATCGACTCCTTGCGACCGCTAGGCTACAACGTCGCTGTCGGTTCAACGAGTGGGAGAACTTCCCACACCCTGTTTCGCAGAAACTCGAGTATTTCACATATTGAAAATCAATCATGCAAATACATTAATACATTTTGAGTTGCTTGAGGCAAAATGTTTAATAAGATCGCAATGCATATAACTTTGTGTAGCAATAACCTCTGGCCTTAAATTATACCTTCCGTCAAGCGTAATCAATTAAAGAAAATATCGTGAATGTTAAGTGTTTTATTTGTGTTCCTAGTTCCTAATGTGCCTGCCTATGTAACGCCTTATTATAATAGTACCTACAACTATAAAATACGACAAATATTTAGTTATTTACAAGCCGGAAGAAACGAGGCTCCACTGGTCTGGTCACTACGAAGACTACCGTGTTTATCACTTATCATCACAATACTTAATGTAACGGTTTAGCACAGCTGTAATGTTGAATTATGAATATAATAAAACTTTTACACAGCGTTTCGTTGTTTCAAGGTAATAATGGGTCCTAGATATTCAACCTAATAGATGTTCGCGGATAAAATAATCGCAAATGATCATTACCTACACAGCCTAAATAGATAATGGGTGGGTGAGAACGCTGGGCTTCAACGCTTTTAGCTCGAGGCACGGCTAGCCAGTTCAGATGATTCAGACGAGTCCTATCCTGATTTATCGCCTGATTTACCAAAACGCCTAAAAGTCGAGTCAATGCTTCAATGCTTCCTTTTATTAGCTTACAGAGATACATATATGCGCAATATAGCCATCGAGAGGTAAAAAAAAATTTAGTAGGTACTACCTCATTACCTACTGATCACCTAAGTACTCGTAACGGAGGGAAGCAAGTATCGATTTCAATTCAACTCCCATCATCGGGCATTGGCATCACGCTTAACTAAGGATCACGTAAAACCATTGTGTATCTACACAACCTGCCTGTAATGATAGCTGTATAATATTTTAAATAAATACAGTACAAACAACCTATCGCAATTTTTACCTAAACTTCTGTTTTTTTCTAGTTGTGCTAACAGGAACGGTACTGAATGATTTCTTATGGATCTGAAAGAAACACCAGATGATCTATCTATCTAAGGAGTTTAGCCAAAAAAATCGTAAACGTAAATTTTGCCCGTCCATCGTCCACATTCATTCTTTGTGTTATGATTATGACTCACAACATCACCCCTACCGATTTCAAAAGAACTCTATTCCATAACTAACTATATAGGTACAGTAATAATACGCAATTACAGGCAGGACACATGTATAGAAAAAACCGTTAGTAATAATACGTTGCTACCCTTCCCCTCATACATACATCTGTCCATCGTCGCAAATTGCAAATTTCCCCATCCCGTTTAAAGAGTCACAAAATATCTGGCTCTTGCGTCAACCAGAAGGATAGGTCAGAACAATCGGCCAGATTTACTAGATTACCTTTACTAGAGACAGTGAGCGTAAAAGTTCAGGTTAGGCTAAGACTCCGTGTAACAAATGAAAGTCTTCATCATCATTAGCCAATATGTATTAGTCCACTGCCAGATATAGGTCTCCTATAATGAGCGCCATAGCGCCCTGTTTACCTCACCCGTTTACCCCAGCGGTTGTTGGTTCTTCGGGAGATATGGACAAATGAAAGTGATTCCGAAGAATTTTCTGACTGATGCTTCTGAGTTGCTGTTGCTATGCAGCAGATTGTGGCAGTTAACCAGCGTGGATACCTAACCAGTTTATTACGAGGGGTGAACCCCCTCTGAATCGATCGGAAACTGTCTGGACAAGGAGAGAGATTACATTTGTCTGTGTGAGTCGGCTTTTGATCTCCGCTGCCGGATTTCATTTAGCTCTATTGACAACGGATGCTGCAGGATTATTTATTTGATCAGCGCTGCAGGGCTCAATTGATATGGATAGTAGGTACCGTAGTTAAAGCCGAAATAGGTTTAAAACATACCCCTCATCCAAATATTTTGTCCCTTTCCACCCTTATACATCTATGTGTAATAGATCAAAGACAAAATAGTGAGGGTGCAAGGGGGTGACCACCCTGTCTGGCGACGCGGGGATGACGCGAGGGGTGCCGACCCTACGTGTATCGACCCAATCTCAAATTGCAATTTGGCTACGCACTTTCGTGTTTGAATTTTGTTCGAGAGTTTTCCAATTAGATTGCGACAAGAATGTTTCTAATTTGAGTTGAGTAGGTAGTAGGTACATAAATTTCACAGGACGAATGTTATGATTTGTAGAAAGTCGTAGCTTTAGGCTGTTTCAGCTTCAGTAGTATATTTCAGAAAAGATTCCAGTATCCTACCCAAAAACAAAAAAACGCATACATATAAATAGCCTAAGTTAGTCTTTGCTCTAGACGTACGAAAATTTCATCTTGATCTGTTTAGTAGTTTTGGAGATCGTAGGTAACAAAAATTCAAATTTTACAAACTTTCGGCATTATAATATTAGTAGGAAGTAGGATAGAAAATACCAGAATAACATTGAGTCTGAAAATTTGAACACCCATAAGTCAAAATACATAGCCAAAAATGTCTATTTACGTTCTAATCTGTACTCTGCGCGACTTGACTTATGTGAGTTTCTTTGCCAATTTTTGACAGATTTAGAAAAAAGGAAGAGGCTCTACGAGTATGTTCGGCTGTGTGTGTGTTTTTTATGAATGTCCGTCGATTTCTCCGTCTCCGTAATTTGTGGACCGATTTAGATGATTCTTTTGAAGTTGTATAAAGGATGCTCTCAAGGTCCCATAATAATTCCCGAGGAATTGGTATTCATTCCAAAGAACTAAAAAAAAACAGTTTAAATCGGTCGGTCAAAGTCGGTTTATAGATTTTTAAAACGATTAAATTATTGTATCTCAGAAAAGACTGAGTAGGGCGACGGCAAAAATCCTTTTCAAAAGCTATAAAAGAGTTCTTGTAACTAGATAATGATGATGATGTCCTCTTTCTGACTTTCGACCGAATTTCGACCACGGCGGCCAATCTCATCGGAGACCAGCCAGATGCGCAGGACATATTATAGTGCACAAGTGTGTAACCTATATGTTATGGATTCATAGAGAGTTGTCATGGCATGGAGAGAATAAAGGTACCCTACCTAGGTAAACCCTACCTTCCATTAATAGCTATACTCGGTTTCAGAATCCAATAAGTTTTGTAAACAAATACGTGAACCCGCATGGTACGAAACCTTTACAAGCACTAATAATAACAGACAACATCCAGGCACCAGTGGTTACGCAAGATAACGACTAAAAAACAAAACATTAACTTCAATAATACATTATGGCACACGCGCAGCGAAAACTGCAAATTCGAGTTCGTAATCCAACGAGAGATCCTTGAATTAATGCTGTCTAGACCAAAAATTGTTTCGAACTTCTGGCATGTGGCTACGATACCAGTAGCGTCCCAAAATATTAATTTACGAAAAGGAATAATTCCTTTTCGTAAATTAATATTTTGGGACGCTTGGTCCCATCTATATAAATTATAGGCTGATGATGATGATGATATAAATTAGAAAAGGAATTTTTATGCTTTTAGGGTAAAAAAATTCGTAGCAAAAGACGTAAAGGTTTCAAAAGACTGTTTTCCTGTAGATATCTCATCTGTATACTTCGTTTCCCCATATCGTCATTTTATTCAATTTGTTTAACTTTTGCTAGGTACTCAGCTTTTTTCGTCCGATTTAGTAAAAATGATCCTAACAAAAAACTGAGATGATTGGCATCAAATAAATTTTGGACTGCCTTGACTCATTTTCAGGCGCTACTCACAATTGATCGAAAAATGTTTTATATTTTTCCAATGAGGTGATGATTGCTAAGAAAGTGTACCTGTACCACCTCGGCTTGTCCCATTAAAGAAACACAATGAACTGAATAACTTTAATGACATATGCACAATAAGAGCGCAATAAACAACTTCAATTAAAAAAAATCAATTAATAGTAATGCGGCAATACTAGAGCATACAAGTATATTAGATACCTACCTAATATACTTTTATGCTACAATTCAACATAACTCTACCAAATAACGTTAGATATTTATCTTTGTACCTACATAGCTAGATATCTAATTAGATTCTATTTAGTCGAGTTATGTTGAATTGTTTATCAGTTAGAAGGAAACCGGGGCTTGCAACATCAGCCTGATAACATTAAACGATTACTAATACCTAGTACCAACAATAACATAGCTTAATCGTAACTCTGGCGGAGCCCTTTGAGACCATGTTTTGAATAATATTATTGCAAGATGGACAAAAGTATACAGGTTGAACTTTTATCTGGAATGAGGGGTTTTCGAGTTTTTTTCGTTGGCGACCTTTGTGGCGCAGCAGGCGAAGGTCTGCCTGCGACGCAGGAGGTTATAGGACCCGCAACGGCTTCGATTCCCGCCTCGGGACCAATGTTTGTACGATCTGCAGACATTTGTCCAGGGTTTTCTGGATGTTTTCTATGTATAGTAAAAATATCTATCTATGTAGTGTATTGTATTAAGTATATCAGTTATCTAGTACCCATAACACAAGCTCTGCTTAGCTTGGGGCTAGATCATGCTGTGTGTATTGTCCAGCATTATTATTAATTTATTTATTCGATATGCTTTAAAAAAAAGTAGTTCCTGATAACTCGTTGAGGGGCAGGGCATCAAATAGAAATTATGATATGTCAATGTCAAATGGAAAACAACCATAAGGTTGGACGTCAATAAATATTAGTCGTCAATGGAACGATTTCGAAAATAATTTCGCTATCATTTGACGTAGTACCTATTGTATTGTAAATGTTTGCAATTTCTGACTTTTGTAGTACCTAACCTCCTCGAACCTCAGTTGGTCCGAGAGAAGTTGTTGATCAGTATACGAACGAAGCAGGATTCATCTTATGAATTTGATTTCCACATGAAACCACTAAATAAATGATTGCAATGATCGATTAGCATTAATAAAGATTTTCTGTAAAATTCCCATTTACTTGCTCATTTTCTTATCTCCGAACTTAAGTAGAGGAAAATACATGCGGTACGGTACATATGTAGGTGGTGTAAGTTTAAATATGATCAAATGTATTTCTACCGCCACGGTGCGGCGTGCGAACTCTGAGTGCATTATCACTAATTTAATCCTTTTCTTTAAAGTATGCGTGTAAATGCGGATGAAAAACTCGAAAATTTTGGAGTAAAAGACCATTTTCTTGTAGCTATAATGTTTAAGACTGTCCCGTCAAAAAGATTCAATCTGAATAAAGAACAAATGAAGAATTTTCCCAAATGAGACTTAGATCACAGAAAACCTAACAATATACGCATTATGTAAGAGGAGACAACAAACTTCCTTACTGTTAACAAGTAATTAATTTAAAATAGCATAAGAATGTCGTCGCGGATTACTTTCGATAAATTCATAATTCTTTATTGCACAAAAAAACATGGTACAAGTAGAACATTTACAAGGAAAAATAATGGCAAAGGCGAGCTTAACCCTAAATAGAGTTCTCTTCCAGCAAACCTTATTGGGAGAGAGAAACAAGTTTGTGAAAGTGGGTACATGTGCTTAAACAAAGGATACAAGATTTAATTTTAACCTACTTATTAAATAGACTACATAATAATAATACAATACATAAAATACTATAACTTAACAAATACTATATTTATATTAAAAAAAATGAAAAATGGTTCATACTTCCTAAAATGTACTAGCCTAATACGCGGCCAGCATTCAGGTGAGATTTTATCATCATCAAACGCTATGAGTATTGAGTATAGAGAGTATTGAGTAGTCGTTTGGATGCCTCCTTGGATGTTTAGATGCTCATTATCGTAGTCATATCGAATCATCTGTTCGAGGGATCTTTTTTCTTCTCTCTCTCTTCATGAACACACACGTCCACTGCTAAACATACCTCAAATGAGAGGTTTTTGCCATATTCATTACGCTTGGCAAGCGGATTGCTGATCGCAGTGAAGTTGTTGAAAATACACAGACGGAAGTTGCTCGGCTTCCTCTGGTTGGTTCTCCTTATGGGCTATTACGACATCTTCGTGCTGATGATGCAGATTCGATTCTTACGCCGCAACCACCACCGCCACCACTGCACGAGACTACTACTATACATAATTACCTCTAAAAAAAACTAAGTGCCAAATAAGGTGGGAATACAGGTCGTTCACCTCCTCCTCCACAGTAGGAGTAAAATTATCGCTATTCTGTCGCTTTCCATACAAACCTAAAGCGATACTGGTGTCGCTAGAGTATCGTGGTGCAAGCGTACTAGGAAGCAACGGATAAACAACACAAAAATTCGAAATCGGGAATAATTACTGACCATTTACGTTTTCAATGAATTCGCGTACTTTAATGTTCTAAAATACCAGAGTAAATTTAAAACGGCGATATTTTAATTAATTAATGAGTGAATTGAAAATGAAATTATGGTTAGGATTACCAAATTTAATAATAATAATAATAATAAAAGCGTTTATTTTCTCTCACAATAGGTGCTTATTTAACTAAATAGGAAAACTAAGGTACCTATTCCCTTATGACCTGTTTTGTGAGAGAACTGGTGCCTGTGATAGGTTTTAGAAAAAAACCTGTGGTACAGGTCACCAGGCCCTTCACTCCGCGGGAAATAAAAGTACATATTTTTGACTCATGCGTGTTTGTGTGGGTGTAGTGTTTGTTGAGTGTGTGAGAGTGTGAAATGTTTGGTTGATGTGTGTGTTGGTGTGATATATACATATAATTATAAAAAATAAAATCAGGTATAAAGTATATAAATACAACCTTGTGCGGTCGGGGGGATAAGGGTTAGGAAGGCGGGATTAGAAGGTTTTCTGTGTCTGAATATGTTAATGATTTTAGCCAGTTTGTGGCAGTAATTTTGCATTTCGCTCTTGGGAGGGAATAAATGGAGAGCTTAGTGTTGACTAAGTTGTAAATGTAGGGGCCAAGAAAGATGAAAAACTTGTTGGGGTGTTTTGTACGGAAGTTAAGTGAGCTGCATACCTTACCCTTCCTTCTCCTGTCCTTTACTAGTTCCTGGTCATAAGTCATCTGCGAGTGCTTAAGTAAAATAGTTTGTAGCAGAAAGTGTTGTCTAACGGTTAAAACACCCCAAGTGATATAAAGTTCGGTTGTAGGGAAACGAAACGGCAGGCCAGCTCCAACCTTCAGCAACGCTCTTTGTGCTCTTTCTAGCTCTATCAGTTGAGATTTACCTGTACCACCCCATGCTGTGATGCAGTAACCGAAAATTACATTGACATGACTGAAAAAATATATCAATTGTTTGTAACATAAGAATTTAAGTATCGTTTATAAATTCAAAATAATATACATCTATAATTTTATGCGTAGTAATAATAAGTTTCCAAAGAATTGTATAACCCTAAAAAATGCAATATTTTAAGTTGTGCCCTTTTATGATTTTGTGAAGGAGATAGGTCAACAACCTGTATCTGGCACCTAGTATACCTACGAGTATATACGGTGCCGCCATACGACAGGGGTCGATCAAATTGCCGCTAGTACTTCGCTTGTCTGATTGCTCGATCCAATAATTTTGTGTATTCGGTCGTAGACACCGTACATCGAAGCACTGTCTTTAAAAAAACACTTTGAATTGGGTGATCCGAATTGGGAGCCTCCTTTTCTTAATTCGGTTAAAAATCGGAGGGTCTCAATTATACCTAACTTAGCTAATTGCTTTTAGATATTGATGACTTTTTCTAAAATGATAAGTTAAGTGGCTCTATAAGTTCTTCGCACGCGTTGTTTCTATGGAACCGTTTTGAGGTTATTTCTATCCCATGGGAACTGATTTATGGGATAAAAAGTCGCCTATGTTTTATTCCAGGGTTAGACTTACCTGTCTGCAAAATTTCAGCCTGATCCGTTCAGTAGTTTTGGCGTGAAGAGGTAACAAACATCCATCCAAACTTTCGCATTTATAATATTAGTGTGATTTGAGTTTTATTTCCAAGGGATTACTATTTTTTCCGTAAAACGTTTGAATAAACAATGTTAAATATTCAGGCATTAGAAATCGGTTCTTATCACTTTTTTCTAAAAACCAAAAAATGATTGGTTGCGTATAATTATCTAAAATTTACATACATAATTAAATCAGCTATTGATATTTAAACTAAGAATTTCCTTCGAAACACCTCTTGATTTGTAGCATATAACATTCTAACTATAACTTTTTATCGATTCTAGATTTACAACAGATTTCCTGCTGCTTTTGTATTGATGATGCAATAATGTATTAATCTACCATCTACTAAGATCTATATTCATTTTTAATGGTTTGAACGACATCGCACCACGGAGCCACCAATCTAGTAGAGGCACATGCCTCTACTAGATTGGTGATGCGATGTTGTTTCTTTCCTCGTTCGTTTTTCGGTTTATTTTTTTAAGTCTCCGTTAAGCGTCTTATGCCATCATAAGACGCTGAAGGCAGACTTAAAAAAGAAACCGCAGCTCCTCAAATTTATTATGAAAAATATCACCCTACAAGACCAACAGAAGACAAAACTCAATAAATAGACAAAAAAAATTAAAGTAATAACGAGAATAAAACCATATGCATTTTCAATCCATCGATTGAAAACGCTTAGGTTAATTTGTATTGAAACAGTGATCTGTAATGAAACCCGTTTTCCTTGGTCACGGCATCACGCGTGAATGGCTGGATCGATTTCGCTAATTCTTTTTTTGTTGTGTTTGTTATTGTCAGGAGAAGATTCTTATGAAAGAAAAAATTAATAAAGTTGGAAACATTAATTTCCACGGGGCGAAGCCGCGGGGCGCAGCTAGTAATCAATAATTACGTAGTTTTAAGTAGGTACCTTTATTGTTATTGAAGATTTTAAATTTATAAGGTTGATTATATGTGTTTTTCAACTATTTAATATACTTATGGCTGATTGATACTGTGATAATCGATAATTATTTAGTTTAAAGTAAATTTTAATTAGGGTTTTAAATTAATTAATGTTGATTATCTGTGATTTGTATTGTATTGTATGACAAAATAAATGCAAGACGAAACTATACTTTTGACGTGACAACGTCTTATAATTCGATAGAGCCGGCTGCACGCACGAAAAAACATGACGTCATGCGGCGTTACCTCCGCATTAGGCGTTACCTCGTCATGCGGCGTTACCTCGCTCTGAGGCGTTCCATGTAAGGCTTGAAGTGCAAGCGAGAGCGCTCGACATCCGTCTCTCTCCTACTTGAGTGAGCGATGCGTCTGCGTTGTCACGTTCAACTATCGTCAGTAAGTAAACCGACTTTACAGACAACCATTTTTTTTTATTTGAGTTATGTTCTTAAATATTTTTAGTATTCGTACCTTACCTAACTACTATCAGAAGATTTTCGTGCCGACTCTACCTCAACTTATGCATGGATATGAGTGGGAATGGGAACTAATGAACGAACGAAGATATTTTAAAAAAATATTATGATAATGCTCGTTGGATGTGGTTGGAAACTAATGTACTATAAAAGTTTTCTTTTCCGAGAACAATGGGTTTGGATATAGTGGGAAGTAGCCACACTTAAGTAGGTCTTCTAGATCTACACTGGTAGGTATCGTATTTTAACTTAACCTCGATTAACTCATTAAACAAACAAAACTGAATTCATCGCTGCCTAACACGTATTTTTAGAGATTTACGAATATGAATTATCTTGGTATCTACTACATATCAAAGCTTAAGATGTTACAGCCGTTTATGTCCGAATATTTTGATATATCCATGGGAATCACAAGCACACGGTCCCGTAGACCCTAGAATCGTGAAATTTTATGAGCAGCAAGGTCTTATAGCACAAGTAAAGGAAAAAATCCTAAAACCGTAAATTTGTAGTTTATTCAACAAAAAATATTTTTGAATAAAGTGCAAGCCTAAGGGGCGCCGCAGCGACTAAGACTGCTATAAACACATGTGGGTCGTCGTGGGCAATGAAGGTGTTAGACCTCCACTGACAATCAAAATCGGCCCAGAAGCTACGATACCCAACACACAGCAAAAAGATCATATCAACGTTGGTGTCCTTCCGACACAAATAATGGTCGTGGTTAACCCGCTTACATCCGTAATGAACAAAAGATCAGCCGAAGACGTCTAAAGGTCGATTCACACATATTAGTGAAGTCACAGTTCCGACACAGTATGAAAGAATATTTCGCACTGAGCCGGCTGTGTACTGTGTCGGAACTATGACTTCACTGATATGGGTGAATCGACCTTGATGCTGCAAGTATAAAAAACACGACCAATAAAAAAACGTCCACTAACCTTTTTCTCCAATCCGAGTATAATAGCAGACGATAGGATGAATATAATCGTCGTCGACTTCGTCATTGTGTAGAGGGATATCGTTACCAGCTCCAGTCCCCAATTAGAGAATCCCACATCGATGCCACTTGCAAGTCCCGTGGGTCCGACGTACCTAAGGCAGGTCATGAAAGGCAGAGCCAGCTGCGATGTTCCGGTGATCAGGTACAACACTAGGCGAACCAACACTGACAGGAACCATTTTATGATGAGGTGGTACATCACTACTGTCAGTGGATAGTGAAATTCCTGTGAACAATTAATAACTTAATAAATTAATACTGCTGGACAATTCATACAGTACCATCTAGCACCAAGCTAAGCAGCTTGTGTTATGGGTTCAGAAACACAATGAGGTTCAGGTTTTTTCTCCTTGTTATATACAGGGTTATTGGTAATTCACTGACACTGCGTAAACTGAAGGTTCTGCCCAACATCACGAACACGTTCGTGAAGACGCCAGGTATAATACACTCATACTCCCATATTCATAATAATCTGATATCTTATAATGTAATGGTTTTGGAAAGCTAAAAACCGAGTTCAAATTCATTAATTCTCATATTAACTCTGTTTTTATAAAATAAATAAATAATGCTGGACAATCCACACAGAGTCATCCAGCCCCAAGCTAAGCAGAGCTTGTATTATGGGTACTAGATGGCTGATATATGTAAGTACTTAATATAATATATTAATAAATATAAATCTTTCGGAAATAAATCCTAGACCATGTCGGGATCTCTAACAATAGCGAAATAATGATGGAAATCGGTCCTTAATTGACGGAAAAATCGACGAACATACACAATAAAACGTCAAGTGAGAGTCGACACTCGCGCACTATGGTAAGACCTTGTGTCTTGCCAAATTATCATGATTCTAGGTCAACGGGAAGTAGGTACCCTGTAGGTTTTGGTCCATGGCGAGAATCAAAAATTATTATCATTATCAAAAATTATTAGACAACAAAGTGATCCTTTTTACTTTTGAGGTACGGAACCCTAAAAAAGTAAAAATACTATACATACAGCCGAACATAGAACCTCAGTGAACGCGTCATGTTGATTTTTTTCGATTTAAGTATCATAAACATCTATTTTTAGTGTTTCTTTTGCTAATAGTTTTGTACGATGGTACGGAACCCTACGTGTGCGATTTGACTCGCACTTGGCCGGTTTTATTTATAATTTTTATCATTCCGATTTTGAATAGAACCATAGAATAACTATACAGGGTGGCTTTTTGAGATGGGACTGGATTACCAAATCCGAGAAAAAGTCATGAATGGAATCTTGACCTTGATTTATGAGAAAACAATAACTGCATATTTAGGTTTTTTAATAAATCGGCCATCCACTCCCACCTCAAAGAGCCACCCTACATAGAACACTTAATAAAATATTAGGTAAGGGTAAGGTTGGATCAATAGTTTTACTTTGAAGAACATCATATCATTATAGGCAATTTGTTGTGGTTAGCTAACTGGCCCTGTAATCATGTTCTGAGTAATTTGTGTTATTTGTTGCTTTGTTGTCTACCAATGTCCTTGAGTAACATCCATTCTTCCTACTAATATTATAAAGCCGAAAGTTTGTGAAATCTGAATTTTTATTACCTAGGATCTCCAAAACTACTGAACAGATCAAGATGTAATTTAGCATACATTTAGAGCAAAGAGCTTAGATAATAGGCTACTTATTATACCGAAAATACGCGTGCGAAGCCGCAGGCTGAAACTAGTTATATTATAAATTCGACAGTAACTCTGTCTGACTGTTACCATTTCACGCCTAAATGGATGAATGGATTTCTATAAAAATTGGCAGGGAGTAGGAGGGTATCCCGGAGAAGGACATAGTCTACTTTATATTCCAGAAAAGCGCGAGCGAAGCCGTGGGCAAAAGCTAGCTATCAATACACCATTCTCATTCAAAAATGGTGAAGTTTTTGCTCAAATACAGTGATCAAAATCAATTTTTGTTCTCATGTGGAGAAAACATATTGTTTAATTTAAACATATTATGTGAAAATCATTATAGCAAAGACAAAATGGGATACCTTTTTTTATTTAATCTTAAAAATATTCGAGGTTTTTCCGCAATTCTTGTGAGCGAGTTTGTCTGCAAGCTACATTAATAAATATAAATGTGTTGTTCTTGATAATATGATTAAACAATTTTTTTAGAACAGTCAAGGCTATTATGGTTTAACTATACATTAATGATAAACTTGCCCTAGTTTGGTTAAGATAACGCAGATTAAGATCTATTTTTAACTTGACGGGTTATATGACAGATTCGTTGCAAAATAGTTTAACAGGTTTACAAGAACCAATGAATTGATTACAAGAAAGCAATTACCCTTCTTATATGGCTATAACAGAGTCTAATGTTCTGGTTAAGATTACATGATAAAATTTTATTATTTTAGTGATAATATAATGGGCTATCAGTAACTATGGTTATCATAAACAAGATAGTGAATTGTAGTACAAGTCTTTTTTTTTGACATAAATTTAATTTTGTGTAACTAGCTGATTTTTTGATCACTTTTTAACTTAAGCTTAAAAGATTATCAGCTTTCTTTTTTAGTTTTCTCATGGAAATTTAGGCATTTATGAATATAAAATAAAATGCAGGACACACTATGTTTTTCTAACTGAAATAATGTTTGGCTTAACAGTAGAAAGGCAAGATACCTGGTCAGACTACTCCCTAAATAGATACCTCCTGTGACCATAATAATTTTGTTTCTATGATCTGTCAATGTATGACAGCACGCAGTTTCGCTGCCTGCCTGTTCTGTGTGATTTTAAACAATTTCATTGGTCCACTGAAACAGAGTGAAGCTTCAATGCAATTCCATTGGTAAAAATTGCATAAATCTCGTCTTCGCTGCCTCGCTCCATGTCAATGGACAGGCAGCCCTATACCCAGCCATGGGTGGTCAGTGGCTGACTAAATAGAGAGACAAGTGAACTACTTAGCTAAAAGCAGGTGATTCTGGTCCCCATTGGATGACATGGGTACTTTGATAGTTCCTTTTTTAAACTAACGCCTTTACCAAATAAGTAAGAGAATAGTGTAATATAATCCTCTACAGATAAGGGCAACAGGAAATTAAAATTGTGGTAAAAATAATTATTTGATAAAGAATCGGAACTTACTTTTAGAAGCCATCTCTGGTAGAAAGTTAGTCCGATAGAGAGAGAGAAATACAGTAGAATAAGTCCCAGGGAAAGGAGGCTCTTTTGAAAGCATACATCAGTCCATTTAGCTCTGGGTTTACTGATTAGAACGTCATCATCAACATCTGCTTTAGACACCAGCTGTTCATATTTAGGCCCAGCCATCGCCGTGTATTTCAGGGCTTGTTACGTATCATTACTGCGCTGAAAGATCTAGTGAATTTTGTTTACTCTTTTACAACTAACACGACAGGTACACAGCACAATAAAATTCTAAAATTAACTAAGCGTACGGAGTTTGCGTACGTTTACGAATTAACTCGGTAGGTAGTAAATAATGTATTATTTCATTATACTCAATGATGATGACAATGATGTGTGTGTACTGTGTACTACTTTATTCTTCCCTTCCCTAGTGTAGCCTGCTGGTATCTCACTTACCTATCTACTGAACATTTCTATCTGAGGCTCAGACACCAGGTATTAGAAATGATTCAGAGAATATATTGTCCATGTCCAAGTGCAAAAAAAATTATACAACTGAACCTCTTTATTTTATAATTATAACATACAATTTTGCCATACATCACATCAAACACGTTTCGTTGCATTCATGTACCCACTACTCTGGGTAGTTACAGAAGTTGGAAGCACTGCACCCTGCACCACTGTCAATGCCAAACCACAATAGATAAATATATATCTACTGTGGCCAAACGCCACGAAGTTTCTATTTGTCAATCCTGTACTATGAAATGTTCATAATCAACTTTGTCTTCGTGAAATCTATATAAGTGAGTGCTTGTGGGTAATTCTCACGGGGCTCAAAAATACGTGTCCGGCTCAAAAAAACATACTAAAAGTATCGCTAGCCCTTTGATTTTTTTTTGTCTAATAGATTAGACGAAAATAACAGGGGAGGCCTATTTTTGTTGTTTAATTTTCTTATTCTTAATATCTAAAAATAAATAAAAACCTTGGAAATATTGACTTTCGTGGTGCGTCCGGACCTCATGTTCCACTGTTAAAACATTTTTATATTTTTTCCTATGAATAATAGCACTATTTCACACAGGTTCACAAATAACCAGATAGTTACTAGCTTAACTGACACTATTACTACACAAAAATAAGCTTTAGTTGAAAAGTTAAAACTAGATAACTTCGCGTCCGACGTTTGGTGTTGATACCCCTGGCGCGCACTCATTCATTCATATATTCTGTACTTTAGTAACTACGTGAATAGTTGTTAGACCGAGACAAACTATCAGTTGCGCTCCATCAGTGGTGTGGACAACACTTCTCTATCTCTCCGCGTCGCTCTGTTATTAAGGTAAGTAATCACTTTCCGTGGCTTGGTATACCGCAAATGTTGATTACCATGTAGACTATAAATTCGTTTATACTAATCCTATTGTTTCAATGGTTGTAATAAAAGATGCCTTTTTGGTTCCTAATTTCGACTGCAGACGCCAAAGTAATGTATACCAGCAATTTAAGAAATTATTTAGGATTTTGTACTCTTTTTTGATTATCGTGGTATTGATTTTCATGTTTTCCGTGGGCAAAAAGTACACAATGTCAATTTAAACCATGAAAATTTAATTTGAAAGAAAAAGAAAGAAAGAAAATTTATTTATTAGTTCACTAGAAAGCTTGCAACTATTACAATACCTAAACTTACTTAAGAATATTACATTAACAATAATAAAAAATATAGTACCTAACAGTAGCAAGCAATGCAGCGAACTAAAAGGTCCTATCTCAGCATAATGTTGCTCCACAAGAAGTAGAGTAACGCTGGTTTTCTGACAGGACCTTTGGCTCGTGTCAACACGGGTGGCAGACCACAGACAAAAAATAACACAACACTACTAAATAAAAATAGGTACAAAAAGTTACTTGTCTAACAATGATATGAAGTGTATGAATAAATTATTTGCCTGTTCAACACGGGACCCCAATCTCAACACAGAACTATCAAACAAGTCCACACATACAGACTGTGATTTCTTTCGTCCAAGCAGCTTTGGAGTGTCATTGACAATTGACATTTCGCTCTGAAACGTTGACTGACAGACAGACGAGATGTCGTCGGATATGATTATGGCACTGATAAACTCGGAGTGAAAAATGCGATACATTAAGTTTAGAAAGAAGAGAATACAAACTGAAAAACAATAGGTCAACGAGGAGTACTATTGTTCATGGCATATTAATTTGAAAACAAAAAGATCTAGTGTGTAACCGTGAAACTTATGTGCTCCTGCAACACAAAGTGAAAAATAAATAAAACGGTGGGTAAGTGGAGTTTTTCCGAAAGAGACCTACTTGAGAATACCTTGCTTTTGCAATGCTAGAAGCTCTTTTTTCACATGAATTCTAAAGGTACTAACTGTTTTCAGGGCCCTCGTTGGCGGAGGCAGATCATTCCAACACCGGGACGCGGCAAACCTGAAAGATCCGCGAAAAGCCATGGTTCTATGTCCCGGTGTGACAAACACGAAAGTACAGGCCCTACTAGGATACCTAGTTTGAAAACATGCCCAAACAAGTTTATCGTACAAGTACCTTGGAGTTTTGCTGTTTATGATTCCGAATAAGAGAACTGAAAGATGTAATTTCCTTCTTGCTGACATCTTCAACAAATTTGAAGAATTCAAAAATGGTGTTATATGAGATCTAGGTGGAACATGGAAACAGAAACGCCCACAAGCATTTTGGACACGCTGTATCAAGTTTTTGGTTCTACTCAGAAGACAAGGGCCATACACCACATCTGAATAGTTGAGCCTGGAGAGGATAAGAGACTCACAGAGCATGATCCTAATATCTTCACTGAGGAATTTGCATGTTCGTTAACATTTTTATATGGTTTATTTTTACAATGCTACTCAGTACAGTCAGTACTGCTCACTAGGAATATGGTCTATTCACGAAAAGATCGCTTAGTTGCAGAAAGATTGGCTGAAAGACGGAGGAGAGCCCTAAATAGAAATACAAATAAAGAAATACAACTTCTTCATAAAGCCAATTTACATATCAATAACTTTTGTACGTTTTGTATCATAATCTTTCTTTGACTGTTACGATCTAACCTCCCCGAGGTTAGATTGTCAGCTTGACTGAACCTTATCATAATTATATTATTTTAGAAGTGTCTAGCAATAGAAGCACAATATTCCAGCATAATCTCAAGTCAAGAACCCCGCGGCGGCGGCGTACACAGCGTATACAAGTTTTTAAATAATTCAAAGTACACATAAATACAATACAAAACATCTGTAGCATCAAGAATAAGTTATTAAAAAGTCACAAACCACATAAAAATATAAGAATTAATTAACATTAGTCTCCGTTTTCTCGAGTAATTCTGCTACAGAATAAAAATGTTGCTCGACAAGATAACGTTTCAGATGGAACTTGAAGCTAGTTAGACTGTTAGCAGCTGTGACAGCTTCTTGCAGTTTGTTGTATACTGCCGGACCCATAACGTGAGTCAACTTTGAGAACTTCGTGTGGGAGCGGGCAATAGTCGAGAGCTTTCCTGCGTTCCGCGTCCCATACGAGTGGGTGTTGCCGTTCTTTATGTGTTTTTCTAGGTTCAGACGAATATACACCGCCACTTGCATTATCACAATGCTGGGCAGTGCCCAGTCAGCAGCGCACCCCCATAGCTCAGCACCATACTGTAGCACCGAGTGAACAGTTGCGAAGTAACAGCTTCGTGCCCCCTCCGCCGGAACTACACGAGCCAACCGTCGGAACGCAAAACATGCGCTACGTATCTTTTCACATATTTTGTCTATGTGGCTCTCGCATGGCTCCTAAGGGCTCTGTCCATTTCAAAACCAAGAAATATCGTGGCTTCGGATTGGCTAATGGCCGTTCTGTTCACATAGACTACAAGCCGTTTCGTCACTGTCAGATAGGCAGACATAAAGGTAGTGGGTCTTCCTTAGTTTCAGAGCCAAACCGTTCATCCTGAACCATCCAGACAGTAGGCCAGCCGTCTCGTTCAGCTTCTCCCTCCAGAGCGTCTACGGACTTTGCGGTGACGATCGCGGCCACATCATCTGCGTTTATGAGGGTCTTCGCGGAAGTCACCGCTCCGGGCAGATCGTTCAAGAGGAACGAGAACATTATGTTGGAGACAGATGATCCCTGCGCTATCCCCATGGTTGGGGAGAGGGGCTCTGATCGCTCAGTACCACCGACAACAATTTGTGATCGCGCACGCATCATCTCCGTAAGTACGGCGAACGATGCTCCCTCGATCCCATAATGACTCATTTTGGCAGCAAGCACGGCGTGGCTGGCCACGTCGGAGGCTTTAGATAGGTGGCATCACAACACGGCCATCTGCAACTTCTGCTGCCAGCACCCGCCGCACCACCTCGCGCGTCAGTGACGTCGTGGAGTAGCCGGCGCGGTACGCATACTGCCGAGGCGACAGGGCGTCCGTCGCTAGCAAGTACTCCACCAGCCGACTGCTCAGCCCGTTCTCGAGAACTCTTGCAATAGCTGGTATAATCGATACTGGCCTGTAGCTATCCATGTTGTCTGGGGGACACTTTGCTCACTTCCGCCCGAATCAAGCAAAATACAGAGAAATACTCCGTTCAGAAAGAAAAAGATAGGCAACGGTATTTTCGAAAGAAGAAAGAAGGGAAGATAAAATCAGTTAGTGAATTAGATCTTCGTCAGCAATGAATTGCTAGAGAGAAAAGCAGATTCTCCTCTAATAAACAAAATAAAACTCAAAAACTGATTAAGAAGTAATTATAGTAGTGATTTAAGAGTGTTTTTTATGTTAAATTTTGTTTGTTATACTTTCTTAGAAGAAAACTACAATTATAAAACGATTGAACCTTAATTTTAAGAAACTCTCAATCTACTTTCTACTGAAAACACATTATTTTATTTATAAACCATCCCGAAATTCCTTCTTACAATGATTATGATATGCTAATTCACACAAAATCGTCGGCTTATTGCAAGAAGTCATTAGTCGCAAGAAGTCACTAACTGCGTTAGATATACCATTGAGTTCGTCTCGATGAGCTCTACATTTTGGTAAAACTCACAAATTTGTAGCTCTTCAAACTTAGAAGTTATGGCTTGGTTATAAAGTCAATAACTGCATTTTTGGTATATCTGGATTCATAAAATTCATTAACTTACATTAATACATTTTAACAAAAGAAAAAAAACACAATTGCCATTTTTATTTTCATACGTAACTCATTTATGTGACTTAACAACATTTTGAAAGTGCTTTTACGTTCACAAACGTTTGAATAAGTTTTGCTTTAATTCATTATTTGCACCTTAACCAGTTTTGTCGTATCGTATTTTTTGGAAAAAAAAAATACTAACGGTTTTAAATGACTTCTATTAAAACGAGTAACGTCTACACTGAGTTTTTTATTTTTTATAGAATTCATTTTTTACACTTAATTACTTTTTCGAAACATAATTAATGGTAAAAGAATACTATTCGAAGGAAGTATTGTTTTGTTAGTGATTTTTGTTAATGTAGAAATAACAGGTAAATGTAAGGTAATGAGTTTTGCACACATACATTTACGTGTTGCTATGCTACTTATGAGACCGCGTGCCGTGGGACCGGAGTCGCAGAAGCGGGGCAGAGGGGTATTTTGTTCGGGGCCGCTCGCGCCTCTGCCGCGCCGCCGCGTAGTAGTTCGTTCTTTCCGGCCCTTGTGGGGGCACAGAGCGGGGCATAGAGGCTTGGCCTCTTTACCCCGGCATCAACTCGAGGGGTGACGACTCCTCGGTCCTTAGGTTTCGCTAAAAAATGCATTTATTTAGCTTGTTCATCATTTTATTTTTTTATTAATATATTTGCTGCTTTCTGTTTTTTTTGTTTGGTTTGGGTTATTTTTTTTTTAATTAACCCACGATCTATCCGGGGGGTTCCGCGGGGTTGAGGTCCCAGGGAAGGGGCCTCCACGGGCGGTCATCATCTGGGGGCCGGGGTTGGTGAGGCGCTATTTGGTGAAGGTGGGCTTGGTGGCCGTTGTCGGCGCGGTCGTACATTCGACGACTGTACTGTACGACAAACTCGTCTATGGATTGGATCTGCGGGTCGCGGGCGATGACATCGTTCCTGACGTATTGGCTCGCGCCAGTGCAGATCCTCAGAGCCACGTTTTGCAGCCCCTGGAGCCGGTCCCTATTCGTCTAGGAGACTAGTGAGTACCAGGCCGGCGCTGCATATGTGAGTCGAGATCAGACTTAGCCTTTGTAGACCCACACTTTGGTCCTCAGAGGCAGGCGAGATCCCAGGACGGGTCGGACAACGGTCGGGCGACGCGCGCTTGTTGCAGTGCACTGTCAACCTTCGGCTGCATCCTCAACGACCTGTCGATCCCGAAGCCGAGGTACCGCGGCGGATGTGCGGGCTCCATGCCACGTTCTGGCCCCGAAGTGTCAGCTGCGGTGGGTGGCCGATGCGGCGGGAAACAAACAGCGCAGCCGTCTTTCCCACATTGACGGCCATGCGCCATTTGTCCAGCCAGGGCGGCAGGATGTTCAGCAGCCGCTGCATCCTGCGGCCTGCGATGGTGGGGCTGGTGGAAGACGCAAAGAAGGCGCTGTCGTCCGCGAACAGCGCTAGCGACAAATCCCTCTCCCCGGGGCGTAGGTGGCCCACCAGGGTGGGGATGTCGTCGGTATAGAACGCGTATAACGCTGGCGACAGGCTGCTACCCTGCGGTACATCAGCAGAGATGGATCGAGTGGAGGACCTTCAACTGCGACGAAGAACAGCCGGTTGTCGAGGAAGGATGCCACAATCCTGATGAGAGCTGGTGGAGTTGGGGTTTGCAGGAGCTTGTACAAAACGCCGGGGTGCCCAATACGGTCAAAGGCCGTTTTTACGTCCAGAAAGACCCGGACGGTGCAGCGCCTGGCGTTGTGCTCGACTGCAAGGTGGTGCAGCAACCTGGTGAGCTGCAGCGTGGTAGAGTGGCCACTCCTGAAGCCGAATTGCTTCAGGCGCGGCTCGATAGTTGGAGCCAGGCGCCCCAGGAGCAGGCATTTCAGGAGCTTGCCCACTATTAGTAGTAGAGTAATGGGGCGGTAGTTGGCCGGGAGGCGGTGATCCTTGCCGGGCTTGGGTAGCACGATGACCCGTCCGGTCTTCCGTCGAAGAGCCGGGCGAGCGCGGTGACTCCGCGGCGAGGCAACTGTTGGGGACTCCGTCATAGCCTGGCGCCTTCCGTCTGGGTAGACGGAGGACGGCCTTCCGCACCTCGGCAGGGGAGATGAAGTACTCCCCGTCTAGGGGCGGTGTTGGGCCAGACAGGAAGTCCCTCACTGTGTCCTCGACCTGGTGGTGGTGGTTCAGGGTTTCAAAGGTGGCGTCGGCTGCAACGGGGTGAGGCGAAAACTGCTCCGCGAGGTGCTCAGCCAGAATTTCGCCACAGTCGGCGGGAGCAAGGCGCCGGACTCCATCTCGGTCCAGCAGCGGGTAATTTGTTGCCGGCTGCCGCGTGAGCGCCCTATTCAGCGCGTACTGGTTATTGTCCTGTTCGGAGGCCCGGTCGATGATTCGGTCCCAGGTCTCACGCCAAACCTGTACTGCGGCCGAGAGCTCGGGAGATATCGGGTTGAGTCGCGTCTTCAGTCGCGGGCAGCGGGAGCGCGCCCACTCGCGCTGGAGTTCGCGTTTTCTCCCTATTACCCTCTTAAGGTGTTGGGGGAGGTCGTTGCGCTGGCCTTGGCGCCTGGTGATGGGTACGGAAGCGGCCGCCTTAGCCTCGATGATGCGCGCCATCAGCGCTGAGGCCTCGGTTTCCACTTCTGCAGGCGTCTGGAGAGGTCCGACGTCCACGGACTCGAGTGCCTTGGCGTACGCGTCCTCACGCCCTGGGACCGGGTCCGCGGCCAGGTCGAGCGTTATGAGGCCCTCCTCTAGATAGGATAAGAAGGTTTTCTGGTAAAGCTCAAAGTCTGTTACTTAATATTTTCTAATCTAAATAATAGTTTACTTAATCGTTTCCAACCTATTTTTGTGTTTATAACTCTTTGCTGGCTAGCAGAACTATTTTCTAAAAGCTTAGAACGTGTTTTTGACTGATTCATGTGCCATTATTACTAATTTTAGTTATTTTATTAAGTGTTTTTGGACAAACAAGATAATTTGTTTAGCTTTTAGTGATAAAAGATGTTATTTTATGATTAAGTTGTCTTTTAATACTCGAAAGAGGCCACTAATAACTACGTTGCAGAAATACTTAACTCCAGTTTAGTCAAAACTTTTTATCGCAAGAAGTCATTATCTTTGCATTTTTAGCTTTTAAAAAAATTGCAATGGTTGAATTTGTACTGATTTCAGTTAATTATAAAATAATTACATATCTCTATATATTGGCGTTTAAATTATATTGATAACTGTCGTAGTTTTGATGATATGGGCTCTTAAAGTTATAAAAACTTTAAACCGCATTTGCCAAACTTTTGGATTTGTCGGTTAATGACTTCTTGCAATAAGCCGACGAAATGTATGTTTTAAAATATAAATGTCGTATATTTTTATATATTTGATTTCGGTGATATGAATGGTGATTTCCGTGGACCCCATATTTTTAAAATTGAATAATTTCGTAACCATTAAGCCAATTAAGTGCCCTCTGCAACCAATAAATTTTAAATTAAATCTATAATCAGAATATTTCATCATAATGTTTAATTTCAACAAAA
This sequence comes from Eupithecia subfuscata, assembly GCA_963564075.1. Classification (NCBI taxonomy): domain Eukaryota; kingdom Metazoa; phylum Arthropoda; class Insecta; order Lepidoptera; family Geometridae; genus Eupithecia; species Eupithecia subfuscata. The sequence continues at coordinate 19,656,442 of OY751095.1, forward strand.
AAAAATGGGACACGAAAGTCAATCAAAAAATGAGTTTCCGAAGAATGACCCTTGTACGGCTTGTACAGTTTTTCCATTTATATTTTATTTCTGAAAAAAAAAATTATGCGTTAGAACTTATTTTTCAATTTAAGAGGTTAGAAACTTAGAAATTTTTTAAAGGGAGGCCTAAAAAATTCCCGTGGGGATTCCGGGATAAAATTATGTAAGTATAGCCTAGGTTGTCACTCCCTGAAAACTAAGCTTCCTAACGGTGAAAGAATTTTTTAAATCAGTCCAGAAGTTTCGGAGTTTCCTATTCAATACAAACAAACAAACAATCAAATCTTTCCTCTTAATGATATTAGTAATTAGTATAGATAGTCACTATGTAGAAAGGATACCTACATATAAATACAATACAATACAAAATGTTTATATCATTAATCAAGTACAAATAATACTATGACCGTGGTCGGAGCCTCCTTCTAAGTACCCATGAAATACCTGTATTAGGAGGTAACGCTCTTCCATAACAAACTTTAATAATACTCATAAATGATCGTAGTGAAAAGCCAGATGCCACACAGCCACACCATCTACCTACCTCAAAAAGCCAGATAATTGCCCTTGAAAATTAACAAATCAATGTTAATTTTCAAGGCAATTCTTAATAGGTACCTTTATCTGTAAGAAACTATACGTACATTTTTACGTAGGTAAGTAGGTACCTTTATCTGATAAAGGTACCTACTTACCTACGTAAAAATGGAGGGAAATTGAAACACACACGCTCGATAAACTTAGAATAAAACAAAATCCAAATCGGTTCATCCGTTCGGAAACGGGAACTTAAATGGGACAAAAAAACTTGAGAGGTGTCGAGGGACACCCGGATTTTCGATTAATAGTGGGCGTGGTCACAGGTGAGTCACAGCACGGCTTGCTTCGCTCGCCGTGCTGTTCCCCTATACTAGACACATGCCCCCCGTCATCAAATAAGTAATCCTCACTCTCTTGTTAGTAGAAAACGATACCCATATCAGATTTTTTGGTGGGGGGAGGGGGTCCGGGGGCTGGGGTCGTGGGGGTCACAGCACGGCTGAAACACTGCAGAAAACTGATATATCCCGCTCACTCCAATGACACGTTGCGCGAGCGAGCGGAACACACGATTGTTCGAATCGAAGCGCACCTCGGCTCAACTCGGCTGCAGTCGTCGCTTCGGTTCTCCTCGGTTCTCTTCGTCAAAACGTGCCGTTACATCTTTTCGTGACATTTTTTTCCGTCTAGCCCCCCCCTTTCACAATGCGCGATAAGGAACTTCGTTTCAAAAAGTTGAGAGGTGTCAAGGGACACCCAGATGGAACGAAGTTCATAAGAGAGAGAGACAGACAGAGAAACATGCGCACGCCGCACGGCTTACAATAGCTTACTATAGCAAAAAGTGTCGTTACAACTTTTCGTATGATTTTTTTCCGTCTAGCCCCCTTTCAGAACGCGCGATAGGAAACTTCGTTCCAAAAAGTACCTACATATTGACACGTCGTCGTCGTCGTCGTCATCACACTTTTTAGCGTCGCGTTTTTTAAATAAATGTTTTATTTATTCTACGTTCCTACTAACTTACTCGACTTTCTACTGATTTGTCAAATTTCAATTTGATCTGGCAACTCAGTCCAAAACAACAATGTCTCAATCTCAACCAGTCTCACTCAACTCAATCAATCAAAGAAGAGTAATACCATGGTAATACAAAGAGTCTCAACTTCGATTGCAAAACAAAAAGATAACTTCCAAAAACTTATTTTTTTTTGTGTTTTTGTCGTATTCTTACAGTCTTTGTCTCTTATCTGCTAAAATAATTACAAGCTAACTGTTCTGTTGGTTCATTCACATCGTCGATTGATAAATCTGACTGATAATAGTAATTCCAGCTCTCTTCTATTGCGAAATAAAAAGGAAGAACAATGGATGACTCAGAATCGTTTACATCACTGATGGACTTAGTGAATAGCCACCTTTCCAAGACGAGCTTGAACACCAGTCAGTCTGGAGAAGGAAGCAATACAACTTTCCCCTTGGCCAGTGTACGGATCCAAACTGGCTTGTCGCAAACTGTATTCACACCACCAAATGGAATCATGTCTATACCTCGCCTTGGGACACAGGACAGTGAGATCAACGGCATACTCGCACAACAAGTGACCAACATGCTCATTGCCAAGGAGAAAAGGAAACAGGAAGAGGAAGAAAAGAAAAGAAATTTAGAGGAGCAGAAAAGAAAGGAACAGAAACCCCCTGAAGACGACTATGTTATTGATTTGATGTCATCAATAATTGTGCCAAAACTAGATGAAACACTCACCAATCCATTGGGGACCAAGAGAGCTAGCTCTAGTAGTTCCTTTGAATCCGTGCTCAGTGAAGTAGAAGATAAGCGTCAGAAAAAAAAGTCGCAAAAAAAATTAGAGAAGCCGAAAGAGTGTTTACCCCTAAACCGAGATATGTCATACATGTTGGAAACAAAAGTAAAGAGAGGCAAGCCTTCTGCATTCTGCAGAGTTATTTCAGCTCGACTGAGGCCTGTTGCTGCCCCATATTTTAAATTGGAGATAAACAATCCAGCTGTAATCCGTTTTGACTTTTCTACGAAATCTCCGTGTGATATTAATTTGGAGAAGAAGCGTCACCCTCCTCATGACCCTTATGCGCACATGAACATGGTGGAAAGATTCATGGCACAGACTAACAATGAAGGTGTTCATCATGCAGAGGAATAGTATTTGTGTACTTAATTAATGCAATTTGAATACAGAAGTAGTTTTAGTATCATAAGTTCTATTTAATCATCATCAAGTATGTAGTATGCAAGCTCTTCTCAACTTTGGGTAGAAATTTGACCATGCATGGGTAGCATGGAATAAAATAAAATAGGTATAGGTTTGACACAAAGTTTATTTCTCGCCAGACTTAATATAGGTACAACTAAGGCTTCCTTCGAGGTATCGGGGAAAATACCATCATAGATTCATATACTTAAATATGTAGTGGTAGGAGTGCTGGTGCACATTTTTTTATAAACGATTGTGGGATACCATCATCCCCAGCACTTTTGGTGATGTTGAAACTAGAGAGAAAACTAGTTATTTTCATCTGTGAATTATCTAAGAAACCTTATGCTTTTGGACATTATGTTATAGGAAATTTTTATTTGTATATAAGTGTTCCCTATCTAAATATTATAATATAACTTACATTGTGCGCCGCGATTACGAAAAATTTACTGTGGTAGCCGATGTTAGGACCACCATCCACTTAAAAATCTTCAAACCCTTGCTTATCATTTCTGACCTTTAGATGTTATGCTACATTAAAATATTGATGATAGTCATTTAAGTTATTGTTCAATACTGTAGTATTATACTGTAATTGTTTTGCTGGTAAATCAGACATGTATCTTGAAGGAGATTTGATTTTGGTATTAATAAATCTAATGATGAAAGTAATAGGTGTATGATTTTTTATTTCTTTTACTTTCATGAATTGTTTGAACCAATCTTTGAGATCTTCCATTAACTAATTATAGAAACCTTGTTTGATATGTAGATTGAGCAAGATGCTTGTTTGTTGGCTGTAAAGGACTAAGTACATACACTCGAGAGCAATGAATCCGGGTCACTCAAAAAACTCGTAAATTGGAGTATTGAAGATTGGTCGAAAGTTATGTTCTCCGACGAATCAAAATTTATGCTCTACAAGCGATGGAAGACACAGAGTGTATAGAAGACCAGGGGAAAGATTCAAGCAAGCATGCATCGAAGAAAAAGTAGCCTACGGTGGTGGGTCTGTACTTGTGTGGGCCGGAATTTCCTCTGAAAGTCGCACAGAGCTGGTGATCATAGAAAACGGCTCTTTAACTAGCGTAAGATATGTGGAAGAAATCCTCAACGAACACGTTGGTCCATTTATGGTCAATTTGGGTGAGGATGCTATATTTATGCATGACAATGCCCGACCTCATACAGGTAGGATTGTGAATGACTACCTTCAAGAGATGAACATTACTTGTATGGAGTGGCCAGCGCGCAGCCCGGATATCAACCCGATCGAGCATGCTTGGGACGAGCTAGGGAGATGCGTAAAACAACGAAACCCTCCCCCAATCACGCTTCCTGAGCTCAAAATTGCTCTCACAGAGGAATGGGAGAATATTGCCCAAAATCGTATAAGGAACTTGGTGTACAGCATGCCAAACGCGTAAACGCAGTAATGGAAGCACGAGGAGGTAATACGAAGTATTGAAATTCAAGAAAATCGTCATAAAGTTCAAAAATTTCATGTTTCCTATTTTTGTTTTAAGGAGAGATCAGCAGTTTTTTTTCTTTATGTAATTTTGTGTAAATAAAATGTATGGTGACTCATATTTTTTTAACTTTCATTTAAGGAGTATTAAATTGTCTATTAAATACAATTTATTGCATTAACCTAGCATTCTTACTTTCCGAGATTTTTTGGATTCTTTGAGTGACCCGGATTCATTGCTCTCGAGTGTATTTGCATTCATACCTATAACCAACACCAAATGTAGGTAAATTATTATACCGAAAATATGCGTGCGAAGCCGCGGGCAGAAGCTAATATTTTATATACGAAAGTAACGGTCTGTCTATTTACCTTTTGACTCCAAAACGGCTGAACGGATCCTCATGAAATTTAGTACGAAGTAGGTAGGTACCTACCTAAGTATACTTTTTTTATTGATAATTCAGTCGGGTTTGAATTACCTAAACTTGACATCGCGCCACCATCTCACTTTAGAAAATGAAGATGTGGCCAAAGATGGCGCACGCTTTCCCAGAAGGAAGTTATTCGCCCAAGATTTGAAGATTCCAAGATTGTATTGTAGGTAGGTTCTCTAACGGGAAGACACGTGGAAGCTCTTTCCACTCTTTGGCCGTGTTTACTATGAAAGTAGAGCAGAATTTATTGGTTCTTCACTGTATTACCTACGTAACATAGGTATATCGACCAGGTACGGGTGGTATTTTTCTGTGCGGCTGCTGGTCCTATGGTGGAAGGGAAAAGATGGGATAAGGTCTTGCAATGCCTCCACACAATCACCAGAGAGTGGTAGTACCTACTTGTAGAACACTGACAGACTGGCAATGCGCCGTCTGTGATCGTGGCTTTGTAAGTTACCCTCTGCAAGAGAGTCATCCACCCACACTATCACACTAATATTATAAATGCGAAAGTTTGGATGGATGTACCTATAGATGGATGGATGTTTGTTACCTCTTCACGCCAAAACTATTGAACAGATCGGGCTGAAATTTTGTATACAGATAATTCTATTCTGGAAACGTTTTGAGGTTATTTCTATCCCATGGGAACTGATTTATGGGATAAAAGGTAGCCTATGTTTGACTCCAGGATTATAATTATCTGTATACAAAATTTCAGCCCGATCCGTTTAGCTTTGGCGTGAAGAGGTAACAAACATCCATCCATCCATCCAAACTTTCGCATTTATAATATTAGTGTGAGTAAAGTAATGGTCTGTCTGTTACCTCTTCACTCCTAAATGGCTAAACGGATCCTTATGAAATTTGGCAGGGAGGTAAATGGTATCCTGGGGAGCTCCCGGTGAGGGCGGACATAAGCTACTTCAAAAGCGCGCACGAAGCCGCGGGCAGCAGCTAGTTGCCTGTAAGTCTAACAGCGCGTCTCTCGATCGGGTCGAGAGCTTCAAGATGGTATTTTCCCAGCCGTCCTAAAGGTGGCAGCAGCAGTTTCCCAATCGAAAACGTCGGATTCGAATTCGATTCCGACGGATCGCCGGACGCTGATTCCGCCTTGGGTTGATGATCGAAATATGGAGCTCAATGGTTCGCTTTGGATTTTCGATCATCAACCCAAGGCGAAATCAAAATAGCGTTCTATAGATACTTACGTCGGAATCGAATACGAATGCGACGTTTTCAATTCGGAGACGAATCGAATTAATTAAAATACTCCTGCAGAAATCCATGCAAGATCGGACCTGTGCTGATTTCAGCCGTTGCCGTGCCGTTCAGCTGGGGCCCTATTCTGCTGAACTACTCGCTTCACTATGACGACAGTAGTGGTATCTCCACGGAAAGACACGTTTTGGTATTCTACCTTCTATCAAAGAAATTATGATGAATGCACATGGAGAAACGCGCGTCATCAAAGTGTCAAGTTTAGAACTAGGTATTTATTTATTTCGCACGCACTATCTGGAGTTTCAATAATATACGGACTCTACGTGATGATTCTGCGACGATTCCATTGTCATAGTGAAGAAATTGTTTTGCAGAATTAGGTAAGCCCTGAAAAAAAATTGCGGTCGCAACTTTTTTTCGTTAGTAGATACGTAGGTACCTACTTACAGTTGATTGTACACCACCGTAATTTCTTTTCTGTTGTCCACTCAGTATATTTGGACCACTTACTCCAATCATAACTTTGGTGCCATAGTTAACTGTACCTACCTACTACGGGAAAAAGAAATTTATCGGTGGTAGGTACAACAGGTCAACTGGACCAGCTAAGTAAATCACCAAATATCATGTTCATGAAGATCGCATGGACCATTTGTACAATTTATTTTGCCTGAAATAGGTATTTGGTAGTAGGTAGGTACCTAACAAATGGGTGCGTCTTGGAAGAGAAAAAAATTGATAGGAACTTACCCTTTATCTTCAGATTTTTTCTTCAATCTATTGATTTTCTACTCGACTTTCTACTGATCTGTTTCCAACAAAAAATCTTATATATAAAAATGAAACCCGTTTTCCGTTGTCATCGCATCACGCGTGAACGGCTGGACCGATTTCGCTAATTCTTTCTTTGTTGTGTTTGTTATTGTCAGGAGAAGGTTCTTATGAAAGAAAAAATTAAGAAAGTTGGAAACATAAATTTCCACGGGGGCGAAGCCGCGGGGCGCAGCTAGTTATGAATAAAATCGGACGACGTGTTAGTGAATTAAAAACTAAGTACACAATTTGATTTGGATCCCCTCACCCGAGGGAACCGTGCCTACTAAGTTCCAGGAGGTAAAAAGTATACTATGCTCTTCCTCGTAGTATGAACTCCAATCGTGCCAAGTTTCATTCCAATTCGTTCAGTAGCTTCGGTGTGATGCGCGTTTATTAAGAAACAGACAGACATAAATGAAAAAAGTTACAGTTTTGGCTTCAGTGTCGATAATAATACCTACCCTTCAATTTTTTTTTTAAATATTACCAATGTACAGAATTCGACCTGTTACAGTTTTATTATAAGTGTACATATATTAGACATAAGGTAGAAACCTGTTAATTTGTGGACCTAGGTATACCTAATCGTTTTGAATAATCTTTTAGTGCCAGTTTACCTCTATCAGCCAGCCCATAGAATATTATTGTTTCATCATTGATACGTTTTTGCTTGTCAAACTAGGCCTAGATCTCACGGGATCCCCGTGAACGATAAAAGCATTAATGAAAGCTGTATTTCTTTTGTTCTGTTATAATGAATATCAAATTCTAAGGTCCATGTATTTTGTCCCCTCGTTCGACAACAAACCTGAAGGATTTTCATTCGATAGAGTCGTGACTGAATTAATATGGAGGAACGTGATGCGGAGGGTCTTGACCGGTCTGAGCTCTTTGATGTTTCAGACATTGCTAACAAAGTAGAGGTAATCAATAATGTCATTACCATCCTATACGAAAAGCATGCTCCGCTCAGAGAGAACTAAAACACCTTCCTGCGCATTGGCTAACTCCTCAGTTAAAATCACTTATGCATCGGAAATGTGTAGCCAAGTACATAGACATCATAGTCCGGTCAATTTAGACATCCGGGGTTACAAAAATTCACAGCCAGCTGAAATATGGTAGGATTGTTCAAAACACCATTATTATTGAAATGTAAAAAGTCCTCATCGATCCTACACCTGGAAAAAAATTTACTCGTGGTCAAAGGTTACAAAAACGGGTTTTTCGTTATTCTCGGCAAAGCGGTAAGTTTTATCATGAAATTAGCTGAGTCAAAATTTTAGATCAGATCTATCCTATAAAAAATATACCTATCTATAAAAAATGTCTTAATATTTTTTTCCTAAGAGCCACCGTTTTTGAGATAGTAACGATGTAAAAATTAGATGTGGCTTCTTGTTCTTCATGTTGTCTTTTAATAGCAGCAGCAATAGAACACTTTCGAGTAAAATTTTTACGACACTCCACATTAAACATTATTCTGACATTTTTGTTATAATATTTAAAACAGCATATCTCAAAAACGGTTTTTTTTTTGGTATATAATATAATGGTGTTTTGAACAATTCTACCAATTTTCAGCTGGCTGTGAATTTTAATAACCTCACCCCCATTTTTTGGTCTAATTTGACCAGACTATAAACTAAAGCGTAAACCTACCGAGTTAAACAAACAGAGGTACATAAATCGACGGAATCACTGCAATACAGCGTGTCGTGACGCGGAACGCCGCTATATCCATACTTCAGTAGAAACTCCGACCGACCGATTAGGTAGTAGGTTTGGAAGTTCCTACGGTTATTGGGAATCGGAAAATCGGAACGTACCAAAATTCCCGCACAATTTGATCTAAATTCTCTTAATAAACACTTCACTTCCATTTCCGATCTCGATATACTTACAACTGAAATCGAAAACTTTGTCTCAACTTTCTTCTACGCTGATTCCCGACTTCTCAACTCTTCATTTTAGCCAGCTCACTGTCTGTGACGTAAAGAGAGCCGTAACATCTTTAACCTCTAAGGCTTTTGGCGATAATCACATTAGCCGGAATATGATAATCGCTACTATACTCCATGCTACTATAATCCACCACATCCTAAACTACTCTCTGTCCACTGGCCTATTTCCATCTGCCTGGAAGGTTGCCCAGGTTACCCCGCTCCCAAAAAAATGGAAACCTGCTGCTTTCTCTGATTTCCGTCCTATATCCATTCTTCCTTTCCTGTCCAAAATCCTTGAACGCCTTGACCATCGACAACTTAACACATCCATTCCATAAATAATCTCCTCAATCCCTTCCAGTCCGGGTTTCGACCAGGCCACAGAACTGTGTCTGCGTTAGTTAAAATAACTGACGACATACGCTCTGGCATTGCAGACGGAAAAGTAACTGTTCTTTGTTTGCTAGATTTTAGCAAGGCTTTTAATAACGTGGATTTTGAAATTCTCCTAGGAATATTACTCTCTCTAAACGTATCCTGCATAGGCTAACTGGTTTCGCAGTTATTTGCATGGACGTCGGCAACGTATATGCATTGATGATGTGTGCTCATTTTGGTGCGATATTTCTGCAGGCGTGCCTCACTCAAGGTGGCGTTTTTTTTACCTCTCCTTTTTGTTATAAGTATCTCATAAAATAAATTCATCGTACCACCTCTATGCAGGTGAACTCCAAATTTACACGCAAGCCTCGGTAGATCAGCTATCGTATGCTATCTCCGCAATAAACGAAGACCTGGACTGTGTCCTTGACTGGAGCAAAAGCTTTGGTCTCAAAGTCAATCTAGCAAAAACGTAGGTAATCACAGTAGGAAGCTCGCGGATGATAGCTCGGGTATCCTGGGGTTTTCTTCCATCCGTGGTCTTTGATGGGACTCCGTTGGGGTAAAGTGAAACGGTGAAAAATTTAGGTGTCCTCATTAACAGGAATCTGTCGTGGGGACCTCAGCTCTCTGAAATCAGCCGTAGGATGTTTGCTTCAGCTGGTTCTCTTCCAAGACTACGGCACTTCCTACCTATCGCCACTAAAATTTAAATTCAATTTCAAAATTCAAAACAAATAAATTCAATATCTTCTCCTTCCATCCAGTTCTTGATTACGCTAATCCTTCCTTTATTGATATAACTGAGCAACAACTTGACATACTTGAGCGCCTGCAGAATGTCGGGATTAGGTTTATATTTGGCCTGCACAAATATATGACCACGTCTCGGAATTTCGCAGGAAGCTCAAGTGGTTACCTATACGGCTTCGCTGTAGTAGTCACACCCTTTCCCTTCTCTATAATATCTCTCTTCTGTACCCCCTTATCTCAAGGAACGTTTCACCTTTTCTACATAATTCTCACGCTCTTTCTCTGCGCTCTTCTGAAACTCTTATGCTTCAAGTACCTGTCCACTCAACTTCCTTCTACGACAACTCATTTACTGCCCGCGCTGTACAGCTTTGGAACACACTGCCAGTCTCAGTAAGGCGTGCAAAGTCACTACCAATATTCAAGAGTATGGTAAAGGAACAATATTTGTCCTGCTGTCACTGACCACACCTTTGTTTCCCTTTATAAAATATAGATATGTATGTATATATTTATATAAGTTTGTATTGTAGGTAGGTATATACCTATTAGGTGAAATTGCCGTTTTGTATGGAGAATTTTGAGAAAGTTGATTTTTCAACACATACATTTTTAATTTTTTTCTGAAACTGCAGATCCAATTTCCGTAAAATTTTGTATGTGTAACCGGACAACATCGTGAAAAGTATGCGTAGCTTTTATTTAAAAAAAAACTTACAAATTAAAAAGATACAATAAATTTAAGCATTGAAAGCAACAACACATGAAATGCACTCCGGAACCGTGGTCCCACTGCGATGTCCCACATAAGTTTTATGTTTTAGGGGATGAACTTGCCCAAACATACCTAGTATTTTATTGCATTTTAAATCTTTGCAATAATGCTACGTTCGGAATGCAATTTGGTATATAACTGTTGGATTAAAAAAATATGTACTTACCTACAAAATAAAATAGAGTAAAAAAACGGCAATTTCATGGGTATTATAGTCCCTATTATATATATTTAGGTACCTATATTTGTAGTTTTTGACGGTATTTTATGTCAGATTTGTATTAGCTATATACCAATGCACACAGATCCCCATCTTCAATCCAACGATCCTATCCATGGTTGTCTCGCTCTTGAGCGATAAGACCGCCAATTGTCACATATTTTGTAATTTTTAAATATTTTTTTTTATAAATTATTTTGATAAGTGTGCAATAAAGAATTTTCTATCCATCTATCTACAGTTTCTTCATAAGTTGTGTAGTTTTCTTTACGCCGCCGTTCCAAAAATGTATGCTCCGTCCCACTCCAATCAACGCGGAATCCTATGCCTATCCTTTTCACAAAATGGCACGCAATGCGCCCACTTGACGACCTCTGTGGCGCAGCGGTCGAAGGTCTGCCTGCGACGCAGGAGGTTGCGGGTTCGATTCCCGCCTCGGGACAAATGTTTGTACGATCTGCAGACATTTGTCCAGGGCGTTCTGGATGTTTTCTATGTATAGTAAAAAATATCTATCTATGTAGTGTATTGTATTAAGTATATCAGTTATCTAGTACCCATAACACAAGCTCTGCTTAGCTTGGGGCTAGATAATGCTGTGTGAATTGTCCAGCATTATTTATTTATTTACTTAAGGTAGGGTAAGGTAAGGGATGAGTAATAAAACTAGAGTGCTTAATTTTGAATTTTTTAATTTTGAATTTACACAGTAGGAAGCAAATAAACTATAGGAAATTATCAAAACATATAAAAAACCTAAATTATTATAACAAACAAATGAATACAATTATATGCATGATAACAAAATAATAATGAATCTGTGAATATGCATCCAAAACTTCCTACTTTTTCTATTGTTAGAATATTTTCCAATTTATTTGATCAAACATTTTAAAGAATGAATAGAAATAATCAAAATATAAATGTAGCCAAAATTTAAAAAAAAAATAGACCGAACTTTGTAAATTTAAACAACCGCGACGTTGCACGAAATTATATGATTCCATTTATTTCCAAATTTCCAAGTAAGTACTACCTAATCTTCACGATCTATTACTTTCTTTTTCTTTTTCTAACACGATTAATTCTGACACCGAAAGCGAATTAAACGTTAAGCCTATTTTTTTAAATTAAATGTTGACTGTGCTACATAATACGCTTATTAATAATTTTCTTAGATGCAAATATCTTACTACTATACTAACGATCTATTACTTTTTTTTTTATTTTTATGTTTTTATTAATCACGATCTAATATTTTATTACAACATCAAAAGCGAATTAAACGTTAAGCCTAATTTTTAAATTGAAAATCGATTGATTTAAGTTAACCCGCTCATGTTAATTTTCTTGGATACAAATATCTATCTTAAAGATCTATTACTTTTTTTTATTTTTATTTTTTTAAACACACTCTTATATTTTATTACAACACCAAAAGCGAATTAAATATTAAGCCTAATTTTTAGATTGAAAATCGATTGATATAAGTTAACCCGCTAATGTCAATTTTCTTGGATACAAATATCTTACTACTATCTTAAAGATCTATTACTTTTTTTTTTATTTTTATATTTTTCAACACAATCTTATATTCTATTACAACACCAAAAGCGAATTAAATGTTAAGCCTAATTTTTAGATTGAAAATCGATTGATTTAAGTTAACCCGCTAATGTTAATTTTCTTGGATACAAATATCTTACTAGTATCTTAACGATCTATTACTTTTTTTTATTTTTATGTTTTTAAACACGATCTAATATTTTATTCAAACACCGAAAGCGAACTAAACGTTAAGCCTAATCTTTAAATTGAAAATCGATTAATTAAAGTTAACCCGCTAATGTCTATTTTCTTGGATACAAATATCTTAACGATCTAACTACACATATACCTTATCTTTTAACTTAACGCTAGAAGGCCCATGAAAATCCCTTGCAACTTCAAATACATTGAAGTTGCTGGGCCAACAAGATCACACTCTTTATAGATAGATTCTAATATCATCTCGAATTTTGAATGACATCAGAATCGTGAGTGTGATCAGACTACGTCAGTTAGGGTGCTGCCGGGTTTTTTTTTTCAAGTTTTCCTTCTCTGCATTACAAAATTAGAACGCTATTCCTAAGAGCTCATTTAGACGGCACTAATACCGTGAATAGTACAATAACGTCTAAACAAGCCCAGCCTTAAGCCAGGACGATTTTTCTGCTATCTTAAAGCTCTCTGCTTAGTCCGGGCGATCATTAACCGGTACTTAGTGGTACGTTACCGGTTGAAGTTGCTGGGCCAACAAGATCACACTCTTTTTTATAGATAGATTCTAATATCTTCTCGAATTTTGAATGACATCAGAATCGTGAGTGTGATCAGACTACGTCAGTTAGGGTGCTGCCGGGTTTTTTTTTTCAAGTTTTCCTTCTCTGCATTACAATTAGAACGCTATTCCTAAGAGCTCATTTGATAAATTAAATTAAACAAACAAAAATCCCTACGTTCCAATTCCTAGAATCCAAAGCATCAAGGTTGATAATGTCGGCCTAGGTATTGGCTTTCGTGAGGTTTCCTTGTAGCCTGGTAGACATCTCGTTCTTTGTCAGGGTATTTAGTAGGCAGGTTCGGAGAGTGCAGGTTGACTTTTGCTGCGTACCTGAGGAAGATGGCATTTGCTTCAAACCCTGCTATAACCAGCATTGCATAACTTATCGTACCTACTGCGATACCGTAAATTATTTGTCTAAAAGTATAAAAGGAGCGTTAAAATGAATATGGTGAACCTACCTTATACCAGCAATGTCGATCTCGTAATGGCCACTCAGCACATACTCGTTAGTTATCTTCTGCGGCACCCCATTCTCATCCAGGTTGTCCACGAAACCCAAGCAGACCTATGAAGAAACAAGAGCTTATGAGTTTGGCCATCTCTGGTGATCTTTTCTTCTGATGTTTTCATTAGCAGCAGTGATGGTGTTAAAGGAAACTTACGAAGAATGCCTAAATATACTATGAAACGTACATGGAGTCTGGAACTAAGAACAAGAACGAAGGAATTATAAGGACTCACCTGCTTCTTGAAAGTAAATCCGTAGCTGGTGGTAGTGGTCTGCCCGCAGTAGTTTCCATCCCTGTATATCGGCTCCCCGCCCCACGACCATAGGTCAAGTTCATGGTCATGATCAGTCAGCAGCAGTTGGACGTAATGCCGACGGATGCCCTCATCTCGCTGACGGAGTAATGCTTCGCGGCCGATGAAAGGGATGTCTTTCTGTTGAAGAAGAGAACTTTAGTCGCACGAGTCCAGTCAACTTCACAAGCGCAAAAGGAAAAGACGTTAAAGGCAAGTATTTATATAATGGTCTATGAGTCTTACTATAATGGACGGTTAAGTGATAGTAAGGTACACTCACGTGAAACTTGACGCGCCAAGTTCTCCCACACTCTAACGGTGTCGTCATGGTGTCGAGATCCTGACCCCAGAAAGCGAAGAACTTCTCAACGCGCAAGGCTCTGGAAGCGTAGTACCCAACGTGCGTGATCCCAAACTTCTGGCCTTCTGTCATCAATCGGTTATAGACGTGAAGAGCAAACTAAGGAAAAAAGATGGTGTTAAAGTCGATCTTTAACTAAACCTTAAGAATGCTGAGAAAGAAACTTGCAAGGTTATAGGAACTCACCTCATTGGGAATATACAAGACATATCCCAGTTCCCCAGTATGCGTTAGGTTCATAGCCCTGATGCCATTGGCTAATCCTACATCGATCTCCTTGAAGGTAAAGAACGGGAAGTTAGATGGTGCTAGATCAGTATCTGTTAGCTCGGAGAGCAGGTTCCTCGTGAATGGTCCCATGACACAGATGGCTGTATACATTGATGTGACGTCAGAGAGAGTAACAGATCCGTTCTGTGGGAGGTGGCGCTTCATCCAGGACTTGCAACGGGTTTGCTGGATGGTTGGAGCGATCATCATGTAGCTGAAATAATTAAATGTTCTTAAATGGCTACCAAGACCCAAGTGCAAGGGGGAACAGCAAAATTTTCATGAATAACTTACTGATTCTCCGAGATTCTGGCAAGACTGCAATCGTTCTCATACCCACCTCGCTCGTTCTGCATACCAGTGTGGATGATGCCTCCTACAGGCACGTCTACGTCGTTCGAACAGAGGTATTGGAGGAAGTCCACTACCTCACGACCTTGGGACTAGAATGGAAAGAAATGTTGTTAATGAACTGCTGGATTTAGAAAATAATATTGAAAATCCTAAATGCAGCCACGGCTTACCTGAAGATCTATCTTGGTGAATGAAGAGTAGTCGGCCAAGCCAACAGACTCCCTACAAGCCCAGTACTCTCGCTGAACTGTGTCAAACCAATGCGGTTTGCCGAAAGTTTTAGTGTAAGCTATCTTGAATGGCCTTGGCTTCGAGTCATCTGGTTTGTTTTCTAAGGGCATAAATATTTACGGAGTAATGAACCGAGAATTTAGAGGAAGAAATCTGCAACTAATAGAAGATGTACATACCGACACTCTCGAACCAGGTGGGCCGTTCATATCCCATCACCTGTCCGAACACAGCGCCGTTGTCACGCAGAGTCGGGTAGATAGGAGACAGGCGAAGGTTTCGCCCTGTCTCGAACTCAGGAAAGGGGTACGGCATCCCATAGTGCACGCCTAAAAGTATTCCATCCGGTGAATAACACAAGAGTTATTAGAACAGAACAAGATCAGCTCAAAATAGAAACTTTTTCCTTGAAGCACCATCATAAATCGCTGGAAATCGTAAACATACCTGGTACTTCCTTGACGCGGTCACGCAAAAAGCGCTTGTTATTGTGTAATCCTAAAAATCGGTTGATTCCCAACTCATACAGGTCGTATTTGGAGTATCCATTTATTATTTCGTCAGCGGTGGCCTCGGCTACTCCACCGGCTGCTGATATTCCAACGGTCTTCATACCAGCAGCCACGTGGTAGTTTATTATCTGCGAACCACGCATCTTATGTAGATTGTAGATCGACTAATGAAAGATCGGTATGAAAAACCCTACCAGTATAGAAAACGCATGACCAATGAACAAAGTACTCATCAACTTTGGGCCAAAGGAGTGTAAAGAGTTAAAACTGTGCCATGTTATTGTGTAAGTAACATAACATAGTCTGATTAAGGAAATGTGGTGGAATGAGAAGAAATTAAACGCTCAATTTTACAATGTGTGAAGTGATTTATTTAATATGTAAGTAAATACAAAATTTTAATCCTATAAATAAGCTATACATTTGCAGAATTTCTTAAAGATTACAAAAAGTTTTACATTAATCATGATTAAAAATTGGATGCGCCAATTTGCGAGGTGCGAAGATGATCCATATGTCTTCAGATGAGAAGAGCTATCCAAACTGCAACACAGAACCGAATTTGGCAATATAGAAACGCTAAATGCAATGCTGTATCACAGTCTGAATGCTCAAGTTGATATCTTCTGAATTCTCAGGTTTCATAGAAAATGTCCAAGTGATGATAGAGAGCAAAATCACTACATTTTGAGTCAATACAAACTGACACTTGGCACAAGTAGTCTTTGACTCATGAGGCTTGCCCTTGTCACGGGTTGTTTGGTTTCAGCAACGTTTTGAGGTGTTCGATGATTCAAACCATAATTCAAAAATAAAAGAAGCTTTCCACTGTTTATTTATTACAATTATTAAATTGACTTGTGTCATGCCAAGCTAGTGCTACGCTAACTCCGAACTATTTTAGAATGCCGTGATATACTTTGTACTTCGACGAAAACAGGAAGATTGAAAACGGGTAATCTGTATAATGACAATACAACGAAATAGGGAATGGAAAATTAAAATGTTATATTTAGTTACCTCCGGCGCCTCGCCTACTATCCATTTGCAATCTGGCGAAAAGGCTTCAAGTCCGTTGCAGAGTTTATGAAGGACCGCCTGACTAAGACTGGGGACACGCTTCAGTAGTTGTTGCAATAGAACATGGAAGTGATCCCAGTCTTCGGCGACGCATCTTTGTGCGGTATTCGCGACTGGGAAAAAAGTGTGTATAGTAAGAATGATTGACAAACCGCAAAGTGATAATAACTTGTAGGTACAAGTTATTCTTACTTTGACAAGTACAAAGAAAAATTGTGTAGGGTGGGTGTGTAGGTATGCGTGTTCGTGTGTGCTTGGCGAGAAATCAATATGGCGAGGGTACTGTACTGATCCTGTGTGAGTGATGGTTTGTATGTGAATCTACTTAGGAGTGTGTATGTTACTGGGTTGGAGATGATTCAAACAAATACCCTGATAGACTTACTCTCTTCTTCATAAACGGGCTTAGCAACAGGCTCGAAGCCACCGGCGAGGATGCATCCATCCCGCTCACGCAGGTAGATGTAGCCGTCGGGGTCTCTGATCACTGGGGTCATGGGATCTAGTCCTTCGATGGTCTTGGTGTGCAAATAATAGTGCTCGCAGGGCAGCAATGGCACTTTGACTTGTGGGTTAGACATTTGACCGATCTATAACAAAACAAGATCCGTCAAGTGCGAGTGTAACTCGCGCGCCGAGGGTTTCGAACGTTTGTCAATTATACAAATATTATGTACTAAAGGTATTACTGTTAGAGAAGAGATCGCTATTTGATGAATACCTAAAAATAGAAGGTACCGAACTACATTTTAGATGTATCGCACTTCGGATATTAGGTAAATGTTTGACTTTTTTCAATATATTTCAAAAAGTATGAAACCTAGAGAAATTTCAAAAACTGTTTTGAAATTGACAAACTGATACCTTACATCTGATACTCCACTCAGTGAGGTAGCCTTTTGAAAATTATTCCCCCTTTTTGACCATTTTTCAAAAACTGTTCGTTTTACAAATTTATATTTTTCCTGTAAACTATAGATCCATATCTACAAACCCTACATACTGGGGGGGTTGAATGGGTAAAAATTCAACTTTTTTCCAAATATTTCAAAAAGTATGAGACCTACAGAAAATTAAAAAAACTGTTTTGAAATGTATATATACTTACAATTTTTTTTTTACAATCTGTATACCATAATGTTTTCGAAACCCTAAAAAAGGACTTTTTACCAATCAGGCCATATGGTAAATCGAAGCAATCATTCACTCCGAGTACAGCAAATGTTTACCTGTCTAGCCCAAAATCCAGCGCAATTGACAAAGTAGTCGCATTCCATCGCTCCGTGAGTTGTTTCTACACCGCACACCTTCTCATCTCTGGACAATACTGCAGTTATTGCACAATTTTCCATGACGCCCACACCTGTTCAAAATCATCTATCAGTTAACCCTAAGAGAGTTTCGTGTCCCCATATCCTATTTATTTCCTTATCATTACATGAGGCTCTAGAAAGCAACTTATGGAAAAGCTGAAGCAGTGTTCCAAGGCTGCTAAAAATATGATGGAAAATAGCAGTTCAGAAATAATAAAGGTCACCTCACGTTTGCTCTTGAAATTAAATGACATGATTCACACTTTCACATGTCCATCCCGTACGTACCTTGTTCAACAGCTTCTCGCATGAGAGAAATGCCGGTTAGATGTGGATCGCCAACCCCATCTCCTGGTATCCAGAGGCCACCGATGACATCTTCGACGTTAATAATAGGTGATAGCTCCTTACAGCGACGCGGTGAGATCAACTCACAAGGAATGCCCCACGAACTGTACATACATACGTGATGAACGAGTAAGTGTTATAATGCTGTGTAGTGACATGAATTATGAAAAATATTTGAAAAGCATATTGAAGCTTAGCCTTAGATAGGTGGAGATAGCTGTCGAGACATACTACGTGCATTTAATTTGATGTAACTAACGATGTACGTAAGTACCTTACTACCCTACCTTACATGTCTAAGTAACTGAAATAATAAACTGACAGTAATAGTGCATTTTACACCAAGGCAAGAAAGTGATCCATTCCTACCGAGTGTGTCGTTTTGCCTTAAAACACACGAGGTAGGAATCGCACTTTCTGCCGAGTGATAAATAGTGCTATATACTACACCTTTGAGGAAAATAAAAAGCAGAATTAATTATTAATTGAAATTTATATTAAAATTATTACAGTTATTGAAACTCAAAGAAGAACTTACCGCGCCCAATGATGTTGGTAAAACCTCATTGACCGCGCCAGCCTTAGGGTTCTTTTTTCAAAATATTGTTCGGAAATCGGAGGAGGCCTAATGGACTTGGAGTAAAAACTTTTTGTCGTTTGACCGAACGAAAATAACCATAGCTACTGGCCGATCTTTTAGGAAATAAAAAAAAATAACACTTTAGAAATGGATTTCCATACACTTTTTCCTCCCGCTAAAACACGTGAGAAATGAAATTCCATAGAGATTTTCCTCCCGGTTTCCTAAAGGCCTGCAAAAAAAAAAAAAAAAGACGCACTTTCTATTCTCTAAATGGAAAAGGAATGGGCAACTTTCGAGCAGGTGTAGTATAAAAATCTTTTAGATAGTCCAAACGAAATATGCCCAAACATAAAAACTTTATCACTTTCTACAAACAAGACAATGCTAATCAATAGAAGGGCACAGGGGAAAAATATGCGATGTCACATTTTTATCTTTTTTAAACTGGCAATGCCATTGTATAGTTCAAATGTGATAGAACAAAACGCCAAAACACATTTTGTAGTAACATGCACAGTCGAGGCGCAATCTTCGTTCAAAAATATTGATACAGTGCAATAACAAGCAATGTCAACGTCATACAGCAGAAAAATATGCTATGTCCATGGTTGTCATGTCAGTTTGACCGTTTGTTTTTTGTTTATTTTGGTTGGACTTTGAGGTTATTTCGTTTGTTGTGTTTTGCAGCGAGTAATTGCAATAAAAAAGTACATAATTCTTGAAAATGTCCTCGGAAGAGGAAAGCGAGGTTCATCTAGAGCAATTATTATTATTATTTAGATAAACAAAGGTATACCTATGTATAATTTTTTTTTTATATATATTCCTTATAAATAAATATGTTGTCTTTTATTTCAATCCTTAATGTACTTTCTTTTTAAGGATCAAAAAATGTATTTAGGAATTACTAAGTCATTATCTAGGAGATTGCATATTTTTTCCCTGTTTTTCATGGACATTGCTTGTTTTTTACGTGTGTTTTCCGACTTTGTTCAGTTTTTTTTAGCTAACTCAATAAATATAAGAAAGAAAAGGCATATTTGTATTACATACCCAAAACAAGTATATTTTCTTGATAAATTCATTTTATTTTTATTTCAACTTTCAATGTTTATTTTTTTGTATGGATTCAAAGTTTAATTTGCCATTTTCTCAGTTCATTGTCTTTGTGACATGACATATTTTCCCCCTGTACCCTTCTTAATCACATTGCGGGTATTAGACAGGTATTTACCGATTTTGTTCAGAACGGGGGCATAACATTTGCTAGCACTGGAGTTCACTAAACACCTTCTGCCACTTTGCCACCTGTCTTGGAGTGAGCTTTCTATGGTTGGCTAAGAATCTTCTGAAGGCGTCCCCTGGCTGTGACGGTATTATGGGCTCGGGAGGTTCAATTCCTACTAGCGGCGAGGGAGCCCAGTCAGGTGGAAATCGATTTCTTGGAAATTGCGCAAGGGGGTCGGGGTTGGCTTCAGGTGTAGGGGATCGTGTCACCTTGGGCTCGACGTTATCCGGAACTGCATCTATTATAGAGACTCTTATAGGCGCACTCATTTCAACAGGCGACGAGTCCGAATTCGTATCGTACTCATATTTCAAATAGGCTCAGAGCCTGTGACCGCTAGACCTTCGTCATTTTATAAAAGCTGAGAGTTTGTCTGCGTATGCTGCCCACACAGGTAGGAACGATCACCGATTATTAAGTTTGGGGAGATATCGGCTTGCAAAGTTGCTGAATTTGCACCAAAAATTCATTATGGTTTAAATGTATATTTTTTATATTTCTTTGGCATAGTATTAGATTATAGTTATTGTGTAGAAATCATAAGAACAGACCTTTATACTTACGTTAACGATTTTTTTTTTGTGCAAATGCAGCAACTTTGCAAGCCGATATCTGCAAAAGCCACTATGGCCTAAGCTCACCTAAAATTCATAATCGATGATCGTTCGTACCTGTGCGGGGAGCATACGCAAACAAACTCTTAGCTTTTATAAAATGACGAAGGTCTGTCGGTCGCAGGCTCTTACTCCAGAAGCTCTGTATGATTTTACAATAATAATAATAAATTAAATAATTCTATTATGCATATTTATTTGGGGATGCTGTGTAATATTTTACGTTACTTTATCTTTAAAACTTTTTATTTTCATGGTATTTAAAAGAGTTACAAAACTTTTTTTGAACACTACCAAGATTGAAGTTACAGATGGAGTAGGGTGCGTGTGGATCATGAATAACGTGACCATACGTGCCGCTTTGGGCGGTACAGTCCCGCTTTCAGGCTGACAGTCCCGCTGTCCCCAGCGAAGGCATAAAAGTCCCACTTTCACAAACTGACCAAATGATAATTTAACTAACAATTATTTTGTACGTCACAACGCGTGCCATAGCGCGGCGAGCGCGATTGGTGAGGTGGGAGAGGCACAGTAACGCAATAACTTCTTATTCAAATACTTCTATTTGAATGGGTAAATATAACGAAAAAGTCCACATAGTACAGGGTGTCATGGATTTATTGATCACGCGAGAATACATATATTTGTAAGGATCGGGACACCAAAGCTTTCGCTTATTTCTAGCTTTACGACAGACCAAAAAATAATTTACTGGAATGCTGAGAATTTGACTGCTGAAAACCGTTGGGTGTAATTATTCCAGAACTTCCGTGCAAACAATATCCACTTCCTATAATTATTGAGTACCTACGTCTTGGAAGTGACGTACCTTTCGAAAGAGTCTTTTCTCAAATGAACAAAATATGGACGAGTGAAAAAACACAATTATGCGTCTCAGTATTGAAAGTCATTTTGATTAGGTAACTACAAAGATGGATCAGAGTTTGGAAAAAAGATTTGTTCAGCCGACAAATATAAAATACTGCCTAGGTAGAAGTAATCAGATGTGTATTTTACTCTTTTTAATTAAAAAAAGACTTGTAAACAACAAAATGTTTTTTTTTACAACGGACGTCCCGCTTTGACCAAAAAAAAATATGGTCACGTTAATCATGAATCCACCCATCCTCACTTCTTGCTTATCACGCAATAGTAAAGTACCACGCAATTACATACAAAACTGGCACTTACCTTCATGCTTCCTTTTCCTAGATCCACTGCTAGTTTCGGCTTCCTTATTCTTCCTGAATAAATGAATTTAAGTATGAATATTTTTTTTTCTTTCCACGCGCCCAACTGAAAAACGAGACCACACAGACTAACAGGGATGATCTTTTGATCACTCTTGTTTGACTGTCTGTCCATCTGTCACACACAGCCAATTTTCTCTGATTCTACTAGGGGCAAATTATCAATGAAATATTAGGCGGGCGGGCCAGATATTGTAAACTGCTGTTTTACTATTAAACTCCTGATCATCATTTCTGTGATGATAGAAACATCACAGAAATTATGACAGCCAATAAAGTACTTAAGACATTTTTTGCGGTAGCTTATCTAAAAATATATATTCGTACGACGGTAACGAATATATTATATTTTTTGAGATTTTTTGTAGCGATTGAAAACATTAAGATACAGAGCATTTAAAAAAAAATGACCACCTATTTTGAAACCTTTTTGCCCTACTCTACACCCTAAAAAGAACACTCCGTGCATATTTCGAATCTCTAGGATCAGCAATTGGGGCTGTGCGTCGAGTCACTTACTGCTTTACGCATACTAATCCATCCCTACTAATATTATAAATTCTTAAGGGGGTACCTACCCTCAAATTGCTTATCTTCAACTCCGTCGGACCTCCATATCTTCCAAACTACTGAATATTTAACTTTGAAATTTATATATGGTAAAGTTCAGGACTTATTCTATCGATCATATGTTTCGAAAACACGATTTCATAAAATTTTCTCGATAGAAAAAAATCGCAAAGTTACCTCTAATTTTTTACTAAAACCCTAATTTCTCAATAAACACAAATGATACGATCTTGAGATTAAGCATAGTAATTGAGCTAAGTATAAATAAAGAACATTTTATATGTTGCCTTTTTTTCAATTAACTATTCTAATGTTTGTGGGGAGAAAATAACTACTAAAAACTTGATTTTTGGGCTTACGCTGCTTTGCTCTGTCCCGCTCCTGTGAACGCGAAATCCTATGCCTATCCTCTTCACACAATAACGAGGTAGGGTACCACCTTAAGTAAATCTGTCTGTCTGTGACCTTAACGGATCTTAATGAAATTTGGTACGGAAGTAAACGGTTTCTCGAGGACGGACATAGGCTACTTGAAAAGCGCGTTCGAAGCCGCGGATATAACTATAAAAGCGAAAGTAACTGTGTCTGTCTGTCTGTTATCTTTTCAATCCTAAACGATCTAACGGATTCTACTGAGATTTGGCAGGAAGGTAGCTAGCTTCTGCCCAATTATCATTTGATATCCTATTTGACCTTGTAGGTCTACTCTGAAATGTTGACCCCTGCTTAATATTATAATATATTATGTATTCTCTACCCCCGCTATTTGTACATTTAAAATGCTATTTATCTGTTGGTCTTTAAGGTTTTTTGTACAAACAACACAGGAAGCTGCGACGCCATTTTGAATTGGCCATTGTTCAGATAGGCGTGGGCTGAACGAGGAATGCGCATGTCTGGAAATATCAACGCTACTGATACTATCATGACGCCGTTGATAGCTGAACAAGATCATGAATGTTCATGAGATTGTGAAATATAAATTACAAAAAACTCAAAATTGGATGCGAAATGCCGAAAGTTTTAATAAACAATCAAGACCGCAGGATGTTACGCCATTTTGAATTGGCCATTGTTCAGAAAGGTGTGGGCTGTCAGAGGACTGCGCATGACCGGAAGTACCAACGCTACGGACGCCAATTTGACGCTGTTGATAGAACACGATGTTCATGCTACAGCAAAGAAATTCATACAAACTTAAACATACATATCAAAAGAAAATAAATTTAGATCTGAAATTCTGTAGGTGTTACGCCATTTTGAATCGTCCATTGTTCAGAAAGGTGTGGTCTGTCAGAGGACTGCGCATGACCGGAAGTACCAACGCTACGGACGCCAATTTGACGCTGTTGATAAAAGACGACGCTGTTGATAAAAGACGAAGTTCATACTACAGCAAAGAAATTTATACAAACTAAAATATACAATATATCAAAGGAAAATAAATTTAGATCTGAAATTCTGTAGGTACCTGCACAAGAGGCATTTAATTTGGGTTGTGTTATATATTATTCACAAAACATTTATAAAGCAGAGGAACCGGAAGCTACGATGTCATTTAGAATCGGCCTTTGTAAAGAAATTTTAATAGGTAAGTATTTAAGTAGCCAGACTGCCACTTATTTAGGTATTAAAATTTATTTTGTGTAAAAAACGACAAAAACAATAGGAGAACGAAGTCAACGTGGTGGTCCGCCATCTTGAATTATCTAACAGCCTCCATGATGTCAACTTATATTCTGAAAGCTTATATTATTTTTAACTTATCACAATACAAAAATAAATCAAAGTAGCTAAAACTTACGATCCTCCCATAATTCAGTGATCCTCCCTTAATTTCACTGGTGTCGCCGGCACTGCCTGAGAGTCACACCGAACGTTACAAAAGAGGGCGCGCGGAACACAAACGAGAACTCCACGATCCTGTAAAACCGTAGTATTGCATACATATAATAATTGTAACCCAGCCTAAGAATCCCGATTCGTGAGCAATGCCTATGACCACTACTCAGCAAGATGTCCCGGGTACAAAAACTGGTTCATAGCGCATGCGTGTCAGTTTCACTGCGCCAACCCGCATTTATTTAAAAGTAGGTACCAAAACTTGGAAGACCGTCGTCTTTGGTGTAGACGCACCACAATCGAAAGAGATAAAAAAACCGAGGTACGTTCTTAAGATTTTCTGAAACACCAATTAAAATATTTAGGGTTTGTTTAACATATTTTCATTTTCAGATGGTTGCGCGTTCATTGCGGGACTAACGGACTACGGCCCACACTATAATAATTTAAGTTTGTTTTCTTTTGCTATTGCTTGTTATCAATATCTGAAATTTCATTAGAATTTGGTGATAATTTATGGGAGCGGCGAACACTTATCGTCTTTCTATGGATTATGCTCACGAGTAAGTCTAGCTTAGTTCGGCATGCGCAGTTAGCCCGGTTTGCGCCCCCTGCCTCCCCTCGATATTGATTATAATTTGACCCCGAGTATTTTTAGTCTGTCACGTTTTAACTTTTTACCTATCACGTTACGTTATTTCTTTAAAGAATTTGGACTAGTCAATTGCTAGCTAGCGTTCTCTTAGCTTTTGCATGAATTAATTTTATTTAAGTAGATTTTTTTTCTTGTCTTTGAGAAGGGTTTAGGTTTAGATGAACCCCGTTACAGCACTCGTAGAATATAAAAAAAATACATCAAGAAAAACTTGCTATAAGAACAAAGAAGATGGCTAATATTTTTACGAAGTCAGGTCTTTTTTTTTTAACCAGTATTATATTTTGCCCCAAGAAACGCAACAAAAATTATATAAAAAGGATTTGCGACCGCGTATTTAACAATGCACTCACTGTTGCACCAGATGCAACTGACTCACACGACGCGGACCCGAGGACTAATGGTTCCCGCAGGAAACGCCCAGACGCTCCCGGTTTGGAAATGGTCGCCCCCAAAATCCGCAGCGGAGGTTTTGCGAACTAAATTTCAACCAATCACGATGGAAAACTTGGTTATCCGCATTGCGGTGTCGCGCAGTCGCGCTGTGATCCTAACGATCGGGAAACTTCGGAAGCTCGGGAAATGGCTGCGTAATAATAATATGATGCACATAGTATGTCTCGAACTCATTTTGTTTCAGCTTTTTTTAATTTTGTAGAAAATTCGCCCTGAAATCCAATCCAAGGTTTGGACCAAACTAAGGTTCAGCCTATACTTTGTTTTGGCTTACAATAGTGAATTTTATATTGCAAAGACTTTTCTTCCTATCTATTAATTAGGTACCTATTCATACCTACTTAGATAAAGTCGTAAATTAAATTACTTTAAAATACCCCCTGGCTTCTCTGACTCATAGGTTATTTATACCTATGAATCAGACAAGTGAAGAGAGCAAAGAAAGTAATTTAATGAAACAAAATAATCTCCATGTTTCCATGGCTAGTTCTGATAAATTTAAGCCTGAAAGCAACAATTCAGTAATGAATCATTTCAGTAATGAAAAGGGTGGTGGTGGTTTCGATTATTTATGATTTTTGTTCTAGCATAGTCAATGGAGAATATACCTAATCAAGAGATTCATGAAGCTCATCACCTTCAGATGTTTAAAAATAAATCAAGAACTTATGTCTCTATTGTTTGAATTATAACTTAGGAGCCTCTGTCCATGGAGTCAAGCACATGCTTTTTATATACAACATGGCTTAAAGTACCTGTTTAAAGATAACATTCCTAATAATAATCAACTAATCAGTACAATTGTTTCTTGTCATCGGACCAGTCCTTGTGATTCTCAGAAACTCTTCCTTAATGCTACCTTGTAAATTTTAAATATCAGTATTATAGAATAGCACAGGGGCGGCGAACCAATGGCATGCTTGCCATTGATGGCATGCCACGGATCAAAAAGGTTTGCATTTTTAGTTTAAAACAGGAATTAGGATCTACTTCAGCTTCCTACCGATAAAGCCACCCATTTTTCATTACCAGTACCTATTTGTTTTTGTGTTCTGTGATTTTTGAATACTTGGTGTGCAATAAGGATTATTTTTATTGTATTGTATTGTTATTTTATTGTACTTTAATTTGAATTACATCTATACAGTGCAAAATGTATTTTTTTTTGTCAGTAAAAAAGATATTTGAGTTGTTGTATTTAGTTTTATTATTTTTGCAATAATCACTAAGTCAAAAGTATTTGAAGGCACATCTATGGCCTCATTATTTTTTTTAGAAAAATATGTCACATTGTCTCAAAAAGGTTCGCCAACCCCGGTTGCAGATCATCATCTTAAGCTCATGGCTGTTCTTCCTATACAACCTGGTTCTAAAAATTATAAGTTTTAACAGACTTATTGTTGATGCAGTGGATTTTTTCTTCTTGATATGATGCTGTGCTCCATCACCTTATTCAAGAGTTTCTATTGTAGAGCTGACAAAACTACTTGGTTGTTTATTAATACAGTTGATTCAAAAGTTAGTCCTATGTAAGCAAAGCTGCCAGCAAAGCGAGTAAGGAGTAAAATGGTTTTATCTAATATTACTTACACTGATTGGCTTTTCATCCTCCTGTATACTGTCATCCTATCTCTTGTGCGTGCAAGTAGCAGTGAGCCGCATTGTTTCCATCCTGTGGGTCTACCTCGGGCCTCCAGGTCTTTTAGAAGTTGAATAGAGGATTGGGCAAGGTGCACTTGGGCTAGTGTTGGTTTGAATGCTCCCACTAGACCGGAGGAATGCCACCGACTGCTTGATCCCACTCTATGACAGTTATAACACATAATATACCGAAATACATTTGATTTGTCAGCAATGCCAACAAACATAGGCAGTGGATCAAGTAACTGTGTAAGATGTATTACTATGTTTATTATCATATCTACACTAATATTATAAAGAGGAAAGATTTGATTGTCTGTTTGTTTGTATTGAATAGGCTCCGAAACTACTGGACCAATTTGAAAAATTCTTTCACCGTTAGGAAGCTTACTTATCAGGGAGTGACATAGGCTATATTTTATCCCGGAATTCCCACGGGAACGGGAACTACGCGGGTGAAACCGCGAGGCGGTCGTCTAGTACATTATAAATATTGCTTCTATAAGAAATTTATAAGGAAGTAGGTAGCCATTTTGTTATGTAAGTACATAAAGTGCCTTGAAGAAGTTTTGTTGATTTACTACTTTGAAGAACATAATAGAAGTTTTTCAGGTAAGTTCTTACCTACTAATCAGTGTGTAAGTACCGGATTAGCTTACCTCTCTTTCTCAATCAGAACGGTTTTCCCGCCCCATCCTCTCCGAGCCAGGTGGTAAGCCACCGCAGCCCCCATAACTCCGCCCCCACATATCACAACCGTGGCCTTTGACGGCAAGGCAGAAAGGCCACCATCCAGTCTTTCCTTATTATCTAACGCGTTTAACCTACTCGAAAGATACCGACATCCGGCCGAAACTCCGCTATGCACGTTTAGACGGATCTTCGAGCCTATCATTGTAAATTTAGAAAAACTTTTATCACAGTTTATCGCTTTTGAGTTATATCTAATAAAAGAATGACTTCTCCCGGTTATTGTTTATTTACGAACTACTAAAACTTCAACTTCTTTTATCTGACTCTATGTCTCGGGACCTATAATACCTCTGGACCGCTCTGGACTGTGCACGCACGTGTTTCATGAAAACGAGCCAAGTGAGAGGCCTAGAGTAGTAGTTTATCTCTTTCTAGTACGATGTCCATCTTCGAGTACATATAGTACAGC
Organism: Eupithecia subfuscata; assembly: GCA_963564075.1. Lineage (NCBI taxonomy): Eukaryota > Metazoa > Arthropoda > Insecta > Lepidoptera > Geometridae > Eupithecia > Eupithecia subfuscata. The sequence continues at coordinate 19,684,941 of OY751095.1, forward strand.
TGGACCGAAAAGAGTAGATAGTAGAAATTAATTAAAATGGAACTAAACTAAACCTTTGCTCTGGCAACACGAAACCAATCCAATAACAAACAAATCTGTTCAAAGGCAGTCGTTCGATCATTCACAACACAAAGATCGTTATCAATCACGAGCCGTTATGAAAATGATCCGGGTCATACTCAGATTAAATATAGGTAGATCTTCAGCGAGCATGCCCCAGAGCAAGACAAAGTATACGAGGTGGTGGGGGGAAAGTGTTGCCATGCAATTTTCTTACCCCGATTTTAGGTTCCTTATTTCATGTCTTAGTTGGTAGATCGGATTTGCGATTTTCCAGTTAATAAATTTAACAAATTAAATTATCTGAGCGTCTGATCGAAGCGAAGCGTGACCCGAGAGCTGGTGAGTATCAGGCACTGCGCATCAGCATTGCCATACAGCGTGGCAATGCAGCCAGCGTCTTGGGGACGCTTCCGACTGGTATTGATATTGATCAGTTGAGCTACCTGCAATAGTCTGAAGATAGCTCAATTGTTTCAATTGTAAAACTACTATAATTTTCTATTTTTTGAATAAAGGCTATTGCTAGGTCATTATTATTATACAAGTAAGTATCACAATGTGAACCCTGTTTGGCGTTACAAGTGGAAGGCAGACCGAGGTTGTTTTTGGTAGGTAAATATAATTATGAAGGTATTAAGGTGAGTAGTACAGATAGAGAAACAAGTGTTTTTGTTTTAAAATAATCAATATTTATTACAATAATTAACGTTTATAAATTTTACAGTTTAAATCAGTCTTCAACATTTCGTTTTATTACTACTTAATCATAAAATCACAGTTTAATTATAAATGTATTTGTTATATTGCCTATACAATAACATTTACATAAATTAATAACACTTTAAAAAAAATGGTTACTTACGAACGTAACATCGTATATTTGCTAAAAAATAGTAATGTTGCTATCTAAAAAGTACTTAACTTTCATTGTACTTGCGTATAGGTACTTATGCCTAGTTAGTCACAGCATTTTTTTTTTAATTAAAAAATACACACGCATTTACACAGAAGCATTTAAAATATCGCAGAATCATTATAAAAATCACAGAATCATTTTAAAATTAGCATACCAATTTCTACAAGAACCTACTTAAGATATTTTTTTCTTATTTATATGGGACAGTTAGATTAGATTTGGACAGTTGAATTAGATTAAGTACAAAAATCACAGAATATTTAAAATATCACAGAATCATTACAAAAAAATTTATAACGAAGATTTTTTAGGTTCCCAATCTTTGCGACCCGTTGCTTTGATCCAATGTAAACGTAATTCTTTATCTTCGGGAAATCTGTAACAAATAAAAACACTAATATTATAAATGCGAAAGTGTGGATGAATGGATGGATGTTTGTTATAGTTGTTCTATCTCACGAAGTCCGATGGGCTATGTGTGTCATAGCAACAACTTACATATTACCTCTTCACGCCAAAACTACTGAACGGATCGGGATGAAATTTTGTATACAGGTAAGTAATTCTAATCCTGGAATCTAACATCTATGTTAGATTCCAGGATTTATATAAAAAGCTTATAGGCTTTTTATCCCACAAATCAGTTGCTATGGGATAGAAATGGCCTTTAAACGTTTCCATAGAAACAACGCGTGCGAAGCCGCGGGCATAAACTATTTGGCTATGCATAGCGAGCTACATTATCTATAAAATAGCTATGTAGGTACCTATTAAAAAATATTTCAATGCGCCATTCGGGGAATTTTATCATCGGGTGCAGGCAACCCTAAATTTTCACAATTACAAGTTAGATGAACTAAAAATAGCGTAAAACATAATGTTTGAGCCTTGTGTGTATGTAAATCTATGAAACTGTAAATTTTGAACCTTTTTGTAGTCAAAAGAACTTGTACTTACCAGTGGAATGATATATTCGGCACTTTTTCTTCACTATCACTTCTACATGCAAAAACGCTGCACCGCACCATATTTGTCTCTCTTTTTTATTGTTTTTAGCTGCGGGAATGTCCACATAAACACATTGATCACATTCAGACATAAAAAACAAAAGTTTAGAACTTTTAAAACTTTTTTCACCAGTCTCGTGTCGAGCTCCGTCGATGACAAAGGAAATTTGTTTAGCACATGGAGGTGCTAAACAATGCAAAAACCGGCACGCTGGATGAGATAGAGAGCTAATCGTCCTATTTCATTTCTTCATAGGCTTTAGGCATAAGTCGTTCTCTCTTTAGTGTGAATGCGATGGCAATTGCGCGAGTTCTATAGGTTTCTCTTTCTACGGGGTCATATGACCCGATCATTTGAATGATTGTTTTTGCCGGCGGCCTATCATCGCCTCACTTCGATTTTTCGTTTCATTATGATCTTTTCGATTTTGTGATTGATTGCCTGTGCGAGATCGGTTCTTTGCGTCGTCGTCGTCGCGTGTCCTTTCGTTACTGAATGATTTGGTTCTCTCAAAAACTTTTCGAATTCTCGGTTTAGGTAAGTATATCATTCGTGATCATTTTATGATAGATTATTTATTTATATTTTGTACGGAAAGTTTGTCAGGGAATAAAGGAATTAATACCTAAGTACCGTACTGCGACTGTATTACACAACAGACTCTATTACGTTTTTAATCAGGCTGTGAATAGATGAGACAATCCATGAATGTGTCCTACTCGCACGCACCACTCAAGGCGGCCTCGCGAGAGCAAGACGCAGCGTCAGCCGATCTTCGCGTAATGTTGCGCGCGTCTCATTTCACAATGAGCCGAACATTGAAATGATCGGGTCTTTTCGCCGAGACTGTTCGGAACAATCACGCACAGATTGCAATCATATGAGCCGTTCGTTCATGATCGACACAATCCTAATCCCACATGTAAAATAATAAACATTGAGTACCTACCTCAACGAATTTGAATTCAAATAAGTAACTGTTTTTATGTGTATTATGGTGTTTAGTGTCATCCAACATGGAAAAAAATTGGTTGTCTGTAAAGTCGGTTTACTGACGATAGTTGAACGTGACAACGCAGACGCATCGCTCACTCAAGTAGGAGAGAGACGGATGTCGAGCGCTCTCGCTTGCACTTCAAGCCTTACATGGAACGCCTCAGAGCGAGGTAACGCCGCATGAGGAAGTAACGCCGCATGACGAGGTAACGCCGCATGACGTCATGTTTTTTCGTGCGTGCAGCCGGCTCTATCGAATTATAAGACGTTGTCACGTCAAAAACTTATCATAGTGAAACAAGACAAGTGATTGATAAAGTTTTCATACGTTGCTTAGCCGAATTTCAAGTGGGAAAGCTATGGCCCGATGTTTCCGGCAATGAGGGAGGATCCGTAGCATTTTTAGTTGAGAATGCCGATTTATAGAGCTAAAGCTAGGTTCATATTGCTGTGTTGGGGTGTGTCGGTGCGCTTTCTGTTGTGTCGCGGAGCGTTCATACTGATGTGTTGTGTTGGGGCGCAATATGGCGCATTTGTAGATCATTCATCGTGTGAGAGTTGTGGTGTCAAAACAGTGATTTTGATGAAGATATTCAATTTCTAGTCATAATAACTCTTCTTAAAAAATGTCAAATAAATTAATAAAATACCTAATACTGGACAATTCATAGAGCATTATCTAGCCCCAAGCTAAGCAGAGCTTGTGCATACTTAATACAATACACTACTACATAGATAGATATTTTTTATTAAACATAGAAAAATATCCAGAACATCCTAAACAAATATCTGCGGATCGTACAAACATTTGTCCCGAGGCGGGAATCAAACCCGCAACCTCCTGCGTCGCAGGCGAACCTTTGCCCGCTGCGCCACAGAGGTCGTCAGAAAGAGAAGGAGATATTAGGTTCATCCTATAAATCGCTTATGAGAGACATCGGTCATTTTTAACCCAACACAACCTACTAATGTGAATCTAGTCATAGGTAATAAACGATTGCGATTGATGATTGCGTTCTGGCGCGCCACGACACACCCCGACACAGCAATGTGTGAAATTAGCCATAAAATGTCTATCATCGCATGCGCTGCGGAAACTATTGATGATAGAACAAAAAAATGTTCTACAATATTAAAGACTATATAAATATCTACAAATAAACTCAGCGATACCATGTGTCCAACTATTGTAGTTATGTCAGTATAACTATTCTTTTACTTTTTAAAAGTTGATAGAAATACTGACCAAAGTCTGACCATGTTATCCATACCTTTGTATTAATCCTTATCCAAATAAATCATTTCATAATTAAAACTTTTTCAATACCTGTAGATTACTTATTGAATTATTCAAATCGGACAAAAGATATTACCTACGAATTTAAAAATGTCAATCTAAACAAAATACTATTAGATAAATAAATGACGCCGCACCCGGGCAACGCAGCGGAGGGAGGTAGGTAAAAATAATAATAATTAATGTCCTCCTAGCCGAATTTCGACCACGGCGGCCAATCTCATCGGAGACTAGCCAGATGCGCAGGACATATTATAGTGCACAAGTGTGTGCGCTGGTGTGTGGCGCCGGCTCAGAATTTGCACAACCCCAACTCTTCCCGCGGGTGTCGTAAGAGGGACTAAGGGATACCCACCGGGGGCGGGCACGACCGGGGAGAGGTCAAACGCAGGACCAACGGCTTAATGTGCTTTCTGAGGCACGCCCCCGTGCCTCGGAAAGCACGTTAAGCCATCTAACACCGCCAATTTCCTTACTCCGGGCTGCTACAGTGAATATTTGTTGCTAGAAAATACCCAATAACACAAATCTTGGGCCGACCCGGGATTTGAACCCGGGACCACATTATCAGCGGTTGAACACACGACCGCTATACCAACGGGGCAGTCGGATAAAAGTATAAAATGTCCTGCCACAGAAATATTAGAAACCTACGTTTATCCCAAAAATTTTTAAAATTACCGTCCGCCCTTGCGAGACGCCCCGGGACGGGCCGCTAGTATTTATAAAGCCGAAAGTTTGTGAAATTTGAATTTTTGTTAGCCAGGATCTCCAAATCTACTGAACAGATCAAGATGAAAGTTGGCGTACGTTTAGAGCAAGGTCTAACTTAGATAATAGGCTACTTATTATACCGAAAATACGCGTACGAAGCTGCGGGCAGTAGCTAGTATGAAATAATTGATATGTTGATAAATAAAATGATCGAGGTATGGTGATCAGTATTGTAGGTGGTCTCTGTGGTCAAGTGAATGTGTTAGTTTAGTTTAGTATATTTTATTTTAGTTTAAAACACGCCAAATTGTCACATCCCACTAATATAATAAACTAGTTTATGCCCGCGGCTTCGCACGCGTTGTTTCTATGGAAACGTTTAAAGGTGATCTCTATCCCATGGGAACTGATTTATGGAATAAAACGTAGCTTATGTTTGATTCCAGGATTATAATTACTTGTATGCAAAATTTCAGCCCGATCCGTTCAGTAGTTTTGACGTGAAGAGGTAACAAACATCCATCCATCTATACATCCATCCAAACTTTCGCATATATTCAAATTCAAATTCAAAATTTTTATTGCGACCATATTGTACAAAAGTTGTTAAAATTAGTCAGTCTCAAATATGGACCCGGCTAGGGCACAGCAAGATAAGTAAGTACTGGGTACTAAGTTATAATAACGCTCTATGAATAAAGTTTGGCTTTGTAAGCCAACTATAAAATCTTAAAGATTTTTTTTAACAATCATCTTAACTTAGTAGGTACTTAAATGAAAAGTTAAATTAAATAGTAAACATTAGGTATCTTAAAAAATAAATAAATAAGTAAACTTGTATTTATTTAGTTAGTTAGTTTATTTAGGTAGTAGATATTATTGTTCTAGAAATCTATATAATATTAGTGTGATGCTAAAGTTTAGTTGGATGTATGGATGAATGGTTTGTAACCTTCACCATAGCCTTCACACCAAAACCAAAACTACAGACCGGATCGGGCTGAAATTTTGCAAACAGGTAGGTAGGTAAATAGTACATAGGCTACTTTTTATCCCATAAATCAGTTCCCATGGGATAGAAATCACCTTTAAACGTTAAACATAGAAACAACGAGTGCGAAGCCGCGGGCAGAAACTGGTATTTTATAATTATTCCGTCAAACATTAGTCCAATCCAAACCAAACCAACGCTGCAACGGTAACATTGAAACAAAGGACTAAAGGAGTCCCACCGTATATCGTCATTTCATTGCAGTATTGATTGATGTGAACCGTGTCTGCGTCCCGACGCTTTGACCATATAAGGTAATGAAAATTGCCCTATGGTGGCGGCGGTGGGCGGCGGCGGCGGCGCGGCGGCGGGCGGCATCGGCGGGTGGTTTGTGCACCCCCCCGACTAGGGAGTCGGGGGGGTGCACAAACCACCCGCCGCTGCCACGCTTACAGGGGTAACGCAGTATTGATCGATGTTATAACAAAGACGTGTCCGACGTTTTGCCCATATAAGGTATGGAAGCGAAGCAGCCTAACGGAGGGGGCAGGCGGCGGTGGCAGCGGGGGCGGGCGCCCTCGTCTCCCTAAAATGAGCAAGCATGATTTATAACCCACGGTAGATGGAATGAGACGAAACATGTCCACATAAGTAGTTATTGATTTGTCCCTTGAAGAGCGTCGCTGATATCAAAACGCTCTGGTCATGGGTAATAATAACTTTTTAGTTAACTGCCAACAAGCAATATGTACTAAAGCGTTAGGTACCTATCCGTTGTCAGATTAGTTTGTTAGATTGATCTGACTATGGCCAGTGTTCAGTGTCCCTGGTTAGATATTCATCTTATATTAGGTATCTAATAATCTAATACCATAATCAAAAGGTTTTGTTGTTAGATCGTTTCCTTTATTTTCTCAAGGTCAGACTTTCAAATGGTCAGATTTTCAAACAGTCGCTGTTTCTAATCGTCACCCTTTCAAATCGTCAGAGTACAGTCAAGCGTAATTTAATAGTTTTCTCACAAAATAGTCCAGTGTTTTTCAGCGTTTCAAATTGACTGTTCTCAAAAAACTTACCGAGTAGAACTGCATAGGAAAATACTTTTACAGCTTCATTAAGGTGACCACGGTCACTTTTTAGGAATTGTTACCTAGCCTGCTGCTACAGAGATATAAGAGGTCCACTTTGAAAAACGAAACACAAAGTTTCGGATGACGGATCGCGCGTTTTCCTACTACGAAGATGTCTCGGATCCACTGACAGATCCGTTCTTTCGGCGACCCTAAGAAAAATTATATTGACACTAGCTTCTGCCCGCGGCTTCGCACGCGTTGTTTCTATGGAAACGTTTTGAGGTTATTTCTATCCCATGGGAACTGATTTATGGGATAAAAAGTCTCCTATGGTTGATTCCAGGGTTAGACTTACCTTTAAAAACTCTTTATTTCCATAGATACAATAAATGTACACTTGAAACTTAGTTATATAACTTAGATTATACTACGCAACCTGTAATATTAAAGTTGAACCCGCTCCTGCGTAGCAGACGGCGGACTTTAACGGCCTGCGTCACTGAGGTCGTCTAATGAAATTAATTGTGAATGAATTTAAATTATTTAATTATTTTTTTCTTATCCTACTATTATATCAAAAGAAAGTTTGTGAAATCTGAATTTATGTTGCCTAGGTAAAAGCTCCAAAAGTACCTACTGAAGAGATCAAGATGAAATTTGGCGTACCTACCTACGTTTAGAGCAAAGCTAAACTTAGATAAACGGCTACTTCAACCTCAACAGCCTGTATTGGTCCACTGCTGGACGCAGGCCTCCTCCGGAGAAGTGCCTTGTTGGCTTTTATCACATGGGGTACCCCCCATGCCCAAAATCCCAACGCTGTGGGGATCGCAGTTCGGTGGTAGAATTGTTGCAGAGGCGCTGCTGCCCGCCCCCGGTGGATATCGCTTAGTCGCCTCTTACGACGCGACACCCGCGGGAAGAGTTGGGGTGGTGCAAATACTAAGCCGGCATCACACAGCTACTAAATATAAGTACCGAAAATACGCGTCCGAAGCCGTGGGCATAAGCTAGTTCACCATAAGAAAGGATGTCGCTTATAAATATGAGGCATTAAGATAAGTATAGGGTTGTTATTGTTACAAAGGAATATAATTCCGTCGCAGCTGCCGGCTGCTAAAAAGTTCGGAGCTTGAGAAAAAAAACCAGTTTCAAGTTCCAGATGGTTCATTCATTGAATTGAGCTGAATAGTTCGACCGTATTATCTACTTGTACATGTTCAGTGACCATGATGCACATACAACGTAGGTACCTATTCGAGCGGCGGCGGCAGCACGGGGCGGCGTGGCGTGGACGAATCGTGATCTTGCCCCTTCGTTTTTGGAGTCTCACGGCAAGGCTGGGCAGTGAATGCCTTAATAAAAGGTTTTAAAAGCATTGTTCGACGGTTTCGTTTTAACAGACTACAGACAGTTAAGTTTATCAAAAGACTATTAAAGAGGGGAGTTTTTTGTTTGGGGCCTCATTGTGTCAGTTTGTTTGGGGTGTCATTGTGTCAGTTTGCCGGTGGCCTTCTAGATGTCTTTGATGGTTTTCAAGTGGGTACTATTATTTTTTGAGTTGGAACATGATCCTTCTTACTTACATCTATACAGGGTGGAATAAACTAAGTATCTCATTTCTATCCCATGGAAACTGATTTATGGGATAAACTCTAGAGTACCTAAGTTTTAATTGATTTATAGCGTGTAAGTTCATAATTATTCAATGTGATGCATATCAGTCCTTATTTAGTTGTCCCTAAGCTAAGATTTAAAGTACTTATTACTAAAAATAAGTAAATAATAATTCTAAAACAGTACAAGTTTGCCAATTAAAAAATCAGCAAACAAAGGACCGAACCAAAATCTAATTAAAACTAAAACCAGATATAATATGGTAGATAATCACAGATTGATAATTATTATCGTTATATTATAATCACAGAGAATTAAGTATTTTTATTTTTATATTCAAAAAACTATCTGAGCGTCTGGTCGAAGCGACGCGTGACCCGAGAGCTGGTGAATATCTGGCACAGCGTATCAGCATTGCCATACAGCGTGGCAATGCAGCCAGCGTCTTGGGGACGCTTCCGACTGGTGTTGATATGGATCAGTTGAGCTATCTGTAGACTGTTTACAACAGTCGGCAGTTGGCTCAATTGTTTCAATTGTAAATACTAGTATAATTTTCTTTGTGAATAAATGTCTAATATAGTATTTTTATTTAGGTATGTTAAATTTCACTTTAATTGTGTATGAGTAGTTCGAGACAATCACCAACCGGTGTAATATTTTACTATAAAAACTTCCGTAGTTTGACAAATTCATTATGAATGTAAGCGGGTTAACTACGAACCTATTTTGTGTTGGAAGAACACCCACACAAAATAGGTTCGGTGTAATATTGTCCTCTAATAGGTAAACTTGTCACCATTTTCATATGATCATCGCGATTTAATGTGGTCTGGTCTGCTTTCGATTTTGATTGGTATTTCTTTGTAGAATTTTACTTTATATGCGTGTCTTTTATTCATTATTGAGTTTCTGAATAAACTCGAAAAGTAAACAAGTTTTTATTTTTCGGCTTATCTGTGAGACATAGGTACGGATAACCGTATGTGATTTACAGCAAACACTTGTAACAGATTAGGCTAAGAATAAGTCGTAACAAATTATCAAAATTCTTTTAGTGATATAAAATGTTTGAAATTTTATGCCTTTGCCAATTCTGTTTTGTTTATGTGTATCTATGGTATTACTTGTTCAAGCTACATATACCTACATACTCGACGCACGAAATGCGACAAAAGGTTTATATATTTTTTTCGCCGGGTAGCAGAACGCACGAAATGCGACTTACTTGGTTGTTTACTCCAAAATGTCGACGCACGAAATGCAACTAATCCCAATTAATTTCCAGCATCGCTAATAGGAAACTACTCGGTAATACCATTTTTATGTTACCACCCCGGGAATCATTCTTAATATTATCACACTAATATTATAAATGCAAAAGTTTAGATGGATGGATGGATGGATGTTTGTTACCTCTTCACGCCACGACTACTGAACGGATCAGGCTGAAAATTTGCATACAGGTAATTCTAATCCTGGAATCAAACATAGGATACTTTTATCCCATAAATCAGTTGCCATGGGTAGGATAGAAATCACCTTTAAACGTTTTTATAGAAACAACGCGTGCGAAGTCGCGGGCATAAACTAGTAGCAAAATAATTTTCAAGAAGAGTAATCAGTCCTCAATTGACGGTGAAATTGAGAAACATGCATAAAAAATACATATTAATATACCTACAGTTGAACATACCACTCCGCTTTTTTGAAGTTGGTTAAAAAGATCAAAACGTAGTTAAGTGCAAACACTTAAGAGATTTCAGGTGAGTGAGACCCAAACCAAGCACTAGTCTTGTGTCTTGGGTGTCATTTGTAAAACTCTATGTATCTATTGAAGATAGATCGATAACGAAGACTTTGCCGCAGCGGGCGAAGGTCTGCCTGCGACGCAAGAGGTTCGATTCCCGCCTCGGGAAATTAATGTTTTGTAAGAACTACAGATATTTGTTGTTCTGGTTTTTTGCCATGTTTATTAAAGTAGTTTTATACAAATAATGGTAAAATGGTGGGATGACGATCAGCGAAAGACTGCGGGCAGATGCTGGATGCGGCAGGCGAAGACAGGGCGCTGCAGCGCTGTACGGCGCTGATTAGAGGAGTATGAACTAGTATAGGTTGATGATGATGATGATGAAATTATAGACCGTGGATGTCGTAAGAGCAGAAGACTAAAGGAACTAGAGGAAGGGTATCAGCTTCTGTAACGTGTTTTTTTAAATCTCCACTGCCATGAACCCGACTTGCCTGCCAAGTGTGGTGATTATAGCTAAACCCCGAAAACCATGGTACAAATAAACAAGGTATGCTACTCCGAGAAACAGCGGTCACGTGGGTTTTCCCAAGCGTACGTCATATTATCCGCTACGGTGGTTCTCAAACTTTTTTGTTTTGGGAGATTCGAGATCTGGATCTAGGTTTTAGGTTTTCCATTAAATTTTTCAAACTTAGTTTACATAATTTGAGCAACGCTAAAATGAGCTCTGCACATGGAGAAGTCAATTTTTCCCTTGAAATGAAATTTATCTAATCGCAGGAACATTTTTCAGCCACAGATTCTCTTTTCGGGAACCTAAAGAACCTTATTTTACCGCCCTTCACACTTACAGTTACGGATAAAGTAACCGCCCATTTTATTTTAAAGATTTATCCGATCAAAAACGCGAGTGATTCATCGGCGTCAATAAAAGTTTGATAGTCAACAGCAAATGAACGTAACCTCCCATTTTTGTGGCAATTGGACAGTGACGTAGACTTGGGAAGATCTCGGAGTAGCATACCTTGGTTATTTGTACCACATTTGTACCATGCCGAAAACCAAACCAAGCATTTTCTATACGAGTTTCTCCTACCTTTTCTTAAAACGCTCTGCGCACATTACGCCGCTACTGCACAGCCCACAAAAATGTGCATTAAATATGGGCATAAACTCGTTACTACCTTTAGATACATTTCATGGTGACGAAATGGCTTCCCACAAGCTTTAACGCATTCAATGCCCAGCCTCACACGAGGGTCGAGAGGCTCGTCTGCGTGTTGGGCCATGAAAGTGTTAGTTTAGTTTAGACGAGTGGCCCGCGAGCTGTCTGTCATTTAATGCCACGGAATTAGAAATTAGAATCAGAAATTATTACTTACCTTTTATATTTTATGGTTCCGTGTTTAATGCTCTCAATATAAAGTGCTTCTAAGTGTTACGTGTTAATGCACATACCTATTTGTGCTTTACGGTAGCGGCGGCGCGCCCCTGATCTGTGACAGCAGTAAGACCGCATTTCAGAGATGGGTAATTAATAAATAATACTGGACAAGGAGGATCCGTAACGCTATAGCAATTTCAGTAAAACTAGTATCCATGTTATTCTTTATGACTACAATGATATACCTATCTTTTAGATTATCCAAATCGGACCTGCGTACGAAATTATGACCAAATTACTAGCGAAGTTTACTGAGTGACCGACGCGGGTCCGTGTGACGTCACTCGCTCGGTCGCCGCCCGTTATCCGTAGGCAGATAAGTATCAGTTTTTAGTGATTTACTCCGAAACTATAAGTTTAGGGAAAAAAATTACAGAACCAAATAGACTCAGTTTTGAAAGACCCATCAAATGAAAAAATTAAAAGAAAAACTAAAAAATAAAAAACTACTTATATCCTTTTCCTATGCTTATAGTTTTGGAGTAAATCACTAAAAACTGATATCTGCCTACGGTTAACGGGCGGCGACCGAGCGAGTGACCTTACACGCACCCGCGGCGGTCACTCAGTGAACTTCGCTAGTACCTACCTAATTTGGTCATAATTTCGTATAATTTTTAGCCTTCTGTAACATTTTCAGTGACTCCGAACACGAAATTCCATTGGCAATGCAAAATTTAAGACGAACTCTTTGTTCGATGTTTTTGTCCATTATAAAATTCGCAATACTCACTAGTTTTACATATAATTTATCTAAAAACAGCACTATATTTAATACCTACTAGACGATCGCCTCGCGGTTTCACCCTGGTAGTTCCCGTTCCCGTGGGAATTCCGGGATAAAATAGAGCTTATGTCACTCCCTGAAAAGTAAGCTTACGGTGAAAGAATTTTTCAAATCGGTCCATTAGTTTCAGAGTCTATTCAATACAAACAAACTATCAAATCTTTCCTGTTTATATTATTAGTATAGATAAATAACAGATACAACTCGAACTCCGCGCCAAAATGGAAAACAGTGGTGCCAATCTAACAACAACAACAAAAAACAATTGAATTTGGAACCATAAACAAAACATCCATTCCCGAAACTTTCTTGACAGAATGTAACACCCCTCTCTTTTTTCGTCGGGGGTTAAAGGTTAAAAAGGACAATAATTATGTAATAATAATATGACAGATACATGAAACAGGTATTCTACAAGAAGTTGAAGCCTTCTAATAATTTTGAATGATAGATTACCAACTAGCAGTGATGTCAACTTAGCTATTTGATAGCTAGATCTAGCAACTTTTGAAACCCCATCAGCTATAACAACAAAAAATGGTAGCTAAATGATATGCTAATTTTTAGCAGATTTTCAATATAGCGATAAAATAGCAAATTTTATTCTAGCATACACACGTCATATTATGTTCAAAGAAAACTAATTATACGATTCGTGTGTGATTTTCAGTTTTCTTTTCGATCTGTTGCAATCCAGTTAGCCAGTTTTAGTAAGTGATGGTGTGGCGATGGCATTTTGTACAGAGTCATAGAGTAAAAAAGCAATACCTTAGCCTTAGTGGCAAGGGGTGCGGGATTTGGAACTCGCCCACGCAAGGGGCTCTCCCTAATGGGTTCGCTTTCTGTGCCCCGGAACAGTGTATATCATGTAAATTGTGCTTACTCTCTCATCATAATTCCACAAAGAATTGAACTACCAGATAAGTAGCTTTGCATAAATAGTAAAACATTTCCTATGAACCCATGTTGTAACAAATTTCGAATTAGTGCTACTTTTGGAATTATTTATAATATAAGAGCTTTATTACTAAAAATCGACACATTGCCAAAAGCTAAATTAGGTACCTATAGGTAATCATACTTTAATGAAACATGAGTTCATGGAAAATGGTCTACAATTTGTGGAAAACTAGGTACGTTTCTTGTAGTTTCATTACTTGCAGAACGCAGAAAATATTAAAAACCGCTAAAATATTTGAATTTCGCGCGAATCTGACCGAGTCGATGTCTCGGTAGCGGAGAGTCTGAATAGCGTTTGGATTGGATCGGAGTTTTTTCATTTTGACTTCCGGCAACACTGATGCAAAGAGATAAATAAAAATAGGGAACGTATTTTCGCTATCTAAATAATTTTATTTTCAATTTAATTTTAGATAAACCTTAAGCCAAGAGTTACCCATGGTATAATTGTAAGGACCATAAGTAAACCAAGATAAACGATAAAATATTAAAAAGTTAAACACCTTGGATAATAAACTCGAGAATGTAGAATTATGTTGGCTTCATCCAACAATTTATTCGATTAATTATTTTCTGAACTGAAATGTGCAAATTTTTTTGTGATGAGCATTCCTGTGTTTTCCTAGAGTAAGGAGATGTTTCATTTATAATGGAAGAACTAAGGTCTAAACATAAATCTGCAATACAAAATGCTGCTCACCAAATGGCTCTAGAGTGCATCCATCCTCAGGTAACAATTTATGCAATGCATTTAGGTAAGTCTATACCTAGTTCTAATCGTATTGGAGTCCAACCACTAAAACCGGCGAGCCGCCGATAAATTGACAAAACTTTGTCTGCCTACAATCTGAACAATTCTATTTTATTCATTTATGTAGGTATTGAGTTCTAAATCCTAAATATTCCATTGCATGCAGCACAACACAAATATTTATTCTATCAATAAATTCTCCGATTAATATTTGAATTACAGATGTACATATAGCATTATAATGAAGAGCAGCGTGATACGATGGGGGCCTGTTGACAGTGTGGAAATGTGCAAAGTACTAATATATTACAGATTAAAGTTGAGATATAGTTCACATAATGTAAAACATTTTTTTGGTGTTTTTGTCTTTTCTGCATTCTACAAGCATAAAAACTAGCAGATAGTTTTGCGCAGATAGCAAACCATCCTGTAGGCCTAGCATGGGGATAGTTGGCTTAGGGTAGAATAGAGAGGAATGACATTGCATTGTTGCGTAAATTATTGAAGTTGAAGGAATGAGTTTCAAACATATTACGCATTTGATGATGTGATGTAATTTTTCTCTATTCTACCCTAGACAGCATTCCCTGTGCTAGGCGTACAGGTCCCTTGTAAGGATAAATAGTAGCCTTCAGGACCCAGGCTATTTATCCTTCTTTATTTATATTAAGGCGCTACCCCGACCCAAATCAGCGCCACCACCTATTTTACCTTTATATTCTGTTAAACGAAGGAATTTTAAAAAATCGATTGGTCAGTTTGTGCTTCCTATCATAAGCTTTTTTTTTAATGCCCCTGTAAAAGTTTTATTTTGTATACCTTATGCAGAGATGCGAAGTTGCTCTTTTTGCCCACCATGGTGGGAAAAATGAGCAACTTCACATCTCTTCCTACACTATACAAACAAAAACATTTATAAAGGCATTAAAAAAAAGCTTATGATAGGAAGCACAAACTGGTCAATCGGTTTTTTTAATTTCCTTCGTTTAATGGAATATTAAGGTAAAATAGGTGGTGGCGCTGATTTGGGTCGGGGTAGCGCCTTAAGGGTTTATATATAACAAGCTTCCACCTACAGGTTAACATGAGCTTTCCTGTGATATAATGTAGCCTATCTCTGTACAGTATGTACAGAGATAGGCTACTTTATATTGATTGTTTTCTATAAACCCTTGCTACAGCAAACATGAATTCAATTATCTTGGAGTTGATTTTAATAATACATCTCTTGCATGGTACATGCACTACAACAGGACAGTTGAATTTAAGTAAGTTTTTAGTAAGGTCAGAATTACAATATGGTTACATACCATATTGTAATTCTGATGAGTATTACCCATAGGAAGTTTAAATAAATAAATACAACATGACTTCATAGACATTGGGTGCAAAACAAATCTGCTAGCCTTTAGTATTTGAAACATGCAGAAATTTCATGATCAGAAAAAAAAATTGATTACTTTATGTGAATTTGGCCAACGCACTGTGTGTGAGCACATGCTTGTGGTTTGCAGATAATGGTTGAAGCTTATTCTAATCTTATTGTTCAAGTGAACCAATTTAGAATCAATAATATCGGATCAAAAATATGTTATCCTTGAATAAGAGGATAATTAGTGACCTAGCATCTGACCTAGCATCTTGACCTAGCATCTGGATAAAAATCAGTGAAGTAGTTCCAGAAGTGAGTCGATCTTTAGTCACGGGCATCATTGAATCCCGAGCGCAACTCAAGATTTTAGAAAAACACTTGCGAAGAGAGGGAGTTACTGGAATCCTGGGTGTGAAAAAGATTTAATCATGCCCAAGATGAAAACAGCTTTAATACACAAGGACAGACTGCACTTGCACACATTCTGCGAGTAAATAGTAATAGTTTGGTAACATGTGTTGCCGCATAATAGTTTTTTATTTTGCCGTCTGAACAGAAGTTAGTGTCCTTAGTAAACTTCAATCTCAATATTCCCACAACTGAGGAATTGACTAAACTAGAACAATATTCATTCTGGTAACATCTGAACAATATAGAGTCTCAAAGCATCAACCATGTTTGTGTGTTGCACCCACATCTAACAATTATTTTATGTTTGAACTCTGGCTATTGGGTTAGAGGCTTGCTTCATATGCACTAGGACATGGAAACTATGTCTTACTGCCACCAAGCAGCAATAATCAAGAATTAAATTGATTGATAAATGATAATCTCTTAAAGTAGACACTATAACCTAGTAACAGATGATAGAAGACATATGTTGTGTCAAAATCAAATTATTAATAGGTAGGAACAACCAATTATAAGCCTGTATAACCACACTTATAGAAAGATATCATCTCGCATGCTGTCGCTCAGTTCATATCTGATCTGAGCTGGACAGCATGAGAGCCCATTCTCTACCAAATTCTTCAAGTACGCAGGTTTGATTCATCAGTTTCTGATTAACTTCACATTGGTGATCTGGCAACTTGAAAGTTAACATGAAGTTGATTATTATCTTACAAAGGTAGTATAACCTTGCACGGTTGTTCACAGTTGTATTTGTCCAACCATGTCTGTTCACTTGGATCGCTCAGGCCTCTCTCGGGTCCTCACACCATGTACACCCCTATCCATCCCCGGTGCGACTTCAGCACGCATTCCAGACGCAGAACAGCCCTAAGATGTTCCATCCTAAAGGCCTTAAACCGCACATTGTGAGTATGCACTTGCTTTTAGTAGAATACAGGCTTGAGTTTGTCGCAGACCTGGACCGCACCACTGCCGCATTATTGACGGCATAAGATAACAGACTAAACTTGCAGTAAGCCATTTTGTCACTGTAAAATGTATCTAAAGATTACGAGTTCAAGCCTATATTGAATGCCTATTTTTTATGCAGTAGCGGTGCTAAATGTACCTATGAATGTCCTATGTCCTTTAAATGTGATTTGACACCGTGTAGATTTCTGTTTACAGCACCAATCCATTTTTTTGTCGTTAATACCCATGCTGAACTTAAATAAATCTTGCTAAGGGTGGGCAATGAATGCGTTATTAGAAATCTATAAGTAAAACAGCTAGTTGTAACCTAACCCTCTTGCTTTAAAAACAGAATTTAAAAAGTAAGCTGCAATCATCTCATCGCTACAAAACCACCCAGCTTCAAAGATACTTGAATGTTCCAGGATCCGCGCTCCTATGGGACTCCGCAGGGGAGCCCTATCCTCGGCCGGGCGCTCTGTCTCACGCCTCGTGGCAGCCCCTTGCCCGGACGAGTGTCTCACCTCAATGAGAAGTTCCAGGACTCACTTACTTTGAATTCTGACACGGATGCCCTCGTGGCGAAGATTGGAGCCATGTTCCCCACTGTTAGCGAAACACATATCAAGATACTGCTAAAGAAGTGAGTAATCTTAATAATAACTTTGATGTGCATTGACAACTTGCATGACAGTGTCTTGGGCAATATAATGTATATCAGTCATCTAGTACCCATAACAAAAGCTCTCCTTAGGTTGGGGCTAGATGATACTGCATGGATTGTCCACCATTATTTATTTATAATTTAGACTTATAAGGAAGTAATGGACTTTTTACACTATCATATGGCCCAAAGTAAGCAGAGTTAGTGATATAGGTACCAGGTGACTAAAATACATAATAAATAGCTGCAGAACAAACATTTATCAAACAAACATTTATCCCGCGGCAGGAATCAAACCCGCAATGTCCTGCGACTATCGTACACACATACACCCCAGGCCAGTAAAACTGATCTCATAGCGTGTTGTGAAGGGAAGTAAGAGTTAGCTTTTCCTAATAATGATAAACTCCTCAACAGCCTGTTTTGGTAGAGCCAAGAGCCCTAATGGAATTGACATACCAAATTCCGCAGGCTGCCGAAAAGTTGACAAAAACACTTTCGGCTGCCTACATCATACGCTGAAATGTCGCACCAACCCACCTGGCTGTCACACCAACTATGGTGTGGTCATCATAAGTTTTAGCGTCACATACTCAAAACCTTTTAACGCGTTCAATGCCACCACGATTTTCATAATGTATTGCCGGATGCCGGGAACATTTCACGGTGGACGCGCTAGGGGAGTCACCGGCACTGGAATAAGAATTACGTGAACACGCTAGGGGAGTCAGTGGCACTGGACGTGTTAACTAAGACTATTCACCTTCCAGATACTACAATCGCGAAGCAGTAGTAATAAGCGCGCTGCAAGTAGAGAAGCATCCCATCACGACACCAGGTCCTCTCACCATGTCGCCGTCGGCTGCAAGACTAGCGAAGGGTTCTATTGGAGTGTACTCAGCGTTGCAGTTGGCCAAAGGATACTCGGGATCTATACAAGGTTCCAGTCATTTTTCACCGTTGTCTGGCACGCCGCATGGTAAGCAATCCCTTCCTCCCTCGCCTTTCTTGCATGGACAGTCTAGCTTTTGTCTAGGCTAGAAGAGAGATACACTTGCGAGCTTTAAAATGGAATCGCTTCATCGCGCGAGTTGATCAAAACAATTCTTTTACAATTTATGTACAATGAACTATAGATTGTGGTATATCATTTGAAAGGTAATTTTGTTACCTTTCAAGTGATATCAAGAAGATTTAATATTAATTAAATTGGCTACCTAAATTTTAGGAATTATTGCAATAGGTCGAAGTTGCATCTATCGGCTTCTATCGGCGCCGGAGCTGGATTAGCTAGATTTCTCCCTCGTATCCGCTGTTTTAGCTCGTCCCACATATGCCAGATTGGGTTCAAGTCAGGAATAAGGGCTGGCCAGTCTAGTGTGGGAATGCCGACATGGAAGACGTCTGTCGGTACTGTCTAGTCACTGCTGCGATGTGGCAGCGGACATTATCGTGCATTAAATCAAAATTTATCGTCGCCAATAAATCCTCCGTAAGGGAAAACATAACTTAACTCATAGTTCACTGCAAAGAAATTGTAAAAATTAGTCTTGAACAACCCTTGAAGCGATTCCAGTTTAAAGTTCGCAAGTGTATTACAAATTGCGTAAAGGATGATGCCAGGATATGTGTCAACTTTGTTACTTGTCGATAGTGTGTGATACATCGTTGAATAGGTATTTTTGAACAAAAGTTACTTTGACGCCTAGTACCAAAATGCGCATCATGCATATTGAAGATGAAGAAATAAATTTAAATGTTTTACGCACTTGTTGACGATTCGATGTCATTTTTGTCTATTCTACCGTGGACAAGCTTTTGCCTAGGCTATCCTTGCTAAGCATTCTGCACTAAAACACTCCTGTCCTGCTGTGTGGCTCTGTTTAAGGCAGTCGATGGTTATACCACTTAACATCAGGACCAATTAGTAATAAAATAATTAAATTACTAATGAACATTCAGAGATGCCTGGAAAAATCTTCAATCGGAAGTCAAGATCCTCTTTGACTCCCTAAACCACAGGTGTAAGTAATGAACACTTTATTGTACTGTACACAACTGAAGGACATTTACTGAGTAGGTAAAGTTTAATACGTAGAATACCGAAATTAATGACTGAGGTACTAGTATAGTATTATTATATCTGTGACTGAGGTTATACATTTTGGTGTTTGTCAATTTTCCATAGTTCTTTTACGGTTACTTTACCTCTTCTCATCCCTCTTTCACGTAGCAGTAATACGCGATGATACAGCTCTGTGTTACGAGATCTCAAGGTCAAACGTGATTCCCTTGGAAATTTCAAAATATTCGGACATAAACGGCTGAACCGGCTCCAAGAGGCAGACTTGAGTATTTGATGTTAATTTCAACTCGATACCTCCACGCGTTCCTGAGAAAAGGGCGTTGACAGACGGACAGACAGACAGAGTGACAACAAAGTGATCCTATAATGTATCCTATCCTTTTTTCCTTTTTAGGCACGGAACCCTAAAAAAGGAGAAAGCCTAATGCCCTATCTTGTTTATTTATTTTTAATTTCTACCGCTCAGCTTTACGGCTTATATTAACTTTCCAAAGCTTCTATTGTAATCTAGAAACCCGATCACAACCCTTGTCCTTAGTGTGCACTTAGCGAAATATAGTTAGTGTTCACGTGGCTTTCGTTATTTTACGTTTCTGCTGTTCCAAAATTTAGTACGATGCTCCCAATTCTGGACATTTTCATATCTTACGCAGCAGCTGGACAGCATCATGCGTGACACTTTATTCAAAATTTTCAATATACCTTTGGATGACAGAGCGTGGCACCAGGCCACTCTTCTTATTAGTATGGGAGGTCTAGGTGTCCGCGAAATTTCAAATGTTTCACTCCCAGCTTTTTGTAATTATTACCTACATGGTACTAAAGATCTAGTTCATAACATTTTGGCAAAATTTTGAAATTACAGGATTCGATGAAGCTTTAGAGGCATAGAAAATAGCCTGTCCTGACACGAATCTGCCCAAAGTCCTTCTTCTCAGAGACTGTCGGATGAGAGCTGGTACGGAGAAATCTTATTAATAGGTCTACCAGCTTATCAGAACGTGCTCGTCTACTCGCCGTTTTCGAGCGGGAATCAGGACTTTTCTTACATGTTCTACCTTCCAAACATCTAGGTACCCTTTTAGATAATAACTCATTTCGGGTGGCCATCTCTTTGCGTTTAGGTTCTCCTTGCCTAGTTGTACACCGTTGCTAGTGCTGCAGTGTGGTGAAAC
The DNA here is from genome assembly GCA_963564075.1 of Eupithecia subfuscata. Lineage (NCBI taxonomy): Eukaryota > Metazoa > Arthropoda > Insecta > Lepidoptera > Geometridae > Eupithecia > Eupithecia subfuscata. The sequence continues at coordinate 19,705,976 of OY751095.1, forward strand.
CGGCTGAGTCACTGGCCTGAGTCTCTGGTGCAGGACATCATAGTTCCATTAATAACATCATGCATTGGGCTTTTATTTTACAAGCATCAGTGTAGCAGCTACCCTCGAACCATGTGGCCTTGTGTGAGATGATGGTAAAAGTCCTGACGGTATGACTTTAATTCCCTGGAAGATGGGTCGGCCTTTATTTTGGGATGCAACGAGTGTAGATACCCTAGGGATATCGGTACCTACCTTGCAGGGACATCGGTAAAGGCAGGCTCCGCAGCAACATCAGCCGAGTCCCTCAAACGGCGAAAATACGCCCATATTGACCGAGGTTACCTGTTTGAGCCGTTCGGGGTGAAAACCCTAGGTCCTTGGGGTCCAGGGGCACACGCAATATATAAAGATGTCACAAAACTTCTCATCCGAGTCCACAGGTGATCGGAATGGTGGCTTCTATTTCGGTCAACGAATTAGCATTGCCATTCAAAGTGGCAAATAAACCGGCCAAGTGCGAGTATATCTACTCGCGCACGGAGGGCTTCGTCGCATCGTTCAAACCTATTTCTCAAATGAAACTCTGAAAACACCAACTGCTTGGACTTGACCCCCTTAAATTTTCCAGTTTATTTTATTTTAAGTGTTTATTGGTATTAAAGATGAACTGTTACTTACATATAGAAAGCTTCATGTGTCTACCTATTGTGGTTCATGAGATAGAGCCCTCTGACAGACGGAGAGACAGCGGAGGCTTAGTAATAAGGGTTTCGTTTGTACCCTTCAGATACGAAACCCTAAAAACCAGCATTCATATTAAAATTAATGCTGATAAATTTCATAAAGCAGCATTTAACCGCGAAGTTAGCTAAGTTTTTGTTATTGGTACATAACAGTTGGCCGATATTACTTTTTTTTGGAAATACAAAAATGATTATTTACTCAATACATCCAGTCCCCTTAAAACTTCAAAAAAGGAGGTTCTCAATTCGGCTGTATATTTTCTTATTCATTATCTTATCAAAAATCTTTAAAAACACACCTGTTTCAATCATTGTGAACGTTAGATAAGATTACTGCAATCCTGTCCAACAATACAGTTAGTGAACACGTATTTGTGCTAAAATCTTCTAAAATGATCACCGAAGCAAATATGAAGATGTTGATAGCTGATTTCAAAGAATTTAGCAAAAGGCATAGAGCGAGCAAAGAAATAGGAAAAAAGAAGTTAAGTTTGGTAAAAACTTTGAAATTGCTTTTCACTTTTGTAGGTGAGTTAAAAATAGACTTCTGTTTTTTGGAAATAATCTACCGAAACTATTTAATTCATTTGAATATTACTGCGTACCTCGTAGATGCTACATTAAAGATTAAATAAAAAAACCATGTAACTTAAGGTCTTTGCATACGTAACGTGCTTTTTTCGTCCCGGGCGGAATGGGACAATTTTTACTTACAAAAGAATAAGCCCCGTCTCATATATTACTACTGTACTTTAGTATGTAACGATGTTTAAAAATTGACCCGTTCCGTCCCCTTTCCGTCCGGGACGAGTATAATCTCGTTACGTATGCGGACCTTTAATCTGGACGGGCCATAAAGGTGCGATTCAGTAACAAAACATGATATAAAACATAGTTAATTATCATGTTAATTAATCTGGACGTAATGTTAACGCAAGTAAAATAATATGGCCGTGTTATAATAGGATAAGTTATATAACATGTTATTTAATCTGGCCGCACCTTTAGATAACACATAGTAGTGTTAAATTCAGGTGTCGTCTGAACTACACTAACTTGACAGCACTAAAAATGATGCGATTGATTATATTGGTGTTAATTCAGGTCATCAGGTGTCGTGAAAACTAAACAAAATTATTTTGACAGCACTAAATTTTACATACTAAGTTGGTTTCGTTTTGGCGATATGTGATTTGACATCATTGTGTTGTGGAGTTATGAGATTTCAGTCAGTTCAGCCTACGGAAAATTTAAGATCATTCGCATGTTGAGATTTCGTTGTCATAGGCATCTTTTTCATGCCAGCTCAGTTGTTCTGTGCGAGCTTCATCCACAGTTTTCCGGCCACCCCGACTCTATCTTATGACCATCTTGCAGGTGGTCTAAAGAGCATCTAGATTAACTTTTTTATAATGTAGACGTGTCATATGGCATCACACTAATATTATAAATGCAAAAGTTTGGATGTTTAGGTGCATAGATGGGTGTTTGTTACCTCTTCACGCCAAAACTACTTAACGGATCGGGCTTAAATTTTTCATATAGGTTGTTCTATAGGCCTCGAATAAACATAGGATACGTTTTATCCCATAAATCAGTTCCCATGGACTAGAAAACCTTCAAATGTTTACATAGCTAGCTACTAAAGGGTTTCGGGTCGGGTCGGTGAATAAATAACCGCCCATTATATTTAAGGTTGTCGCTCACACGTCCAACCTCACTAACACAAAAATGACCACGCAAATATTTTATGGGCTAAAACTCGTAACACTTAGTTACGTTTTACAAATTGCTCAAACTTCAAGCTAGTGGCCAGCGCGCTCTCCACTAGTTTATGGTGTCACTCTAAAACGTATAATTTAATAATTTAAATGTTACGATCTTAACCCCTTAATTGATGCTTATTTTAGTTTTTGTGCGGCAGTGGTATTATACGTGTCAACGCCAATCTTTAAGGTACTTATGTCGTATTTTTGTATCATAATACTCAGATGAATCTATTTTTCTTGCAGGATCTCCATCGCTTTTGAGGCCGTCGTCTTGTGCGTCCAGCTATTATGGAACTAACAAATCAATCGACGGCCAGCAAACTAGGCACCACTCGCCTAAGATGAAACTCAAGTAAGGATTTTACTACTCCTTTACTTCTTCGGTATTAATTGTCCAGCATTATTTACTTATTCATTCATAATAAGTCTTTTTTATACAGGGTGTTTGACCACTTCCGAAAACATGGGGGGGGGGGGGGGGGCAGCATTTTTCACTGTTATTAAATACCACTCTTGCAAAATTACAGGTACTTGAAGAGCATTTTTCCTAAAGCAGAGGAGACTCTAATACTCGACGTGCTAGCGAACAAAGACAACAATGTCCAGAAGGCGAGCGAGGAACTTATCAATCTGGGGTTCAACAAGAAAGAGGTCGCGCAAAAGAAGGAGGTTACACCACCACCGCCAAAGAAAATCGTCTCCATCATGAAGACTTTGGCGGAGAAAAATCAATGTGAGTAAACATTTGTTATAACCTGACCTTGAGAATGACGTATAGCTCATGCTGTCCCTCTCAGATCGGATTCGAACTAAGCAGGACGCTTTAGTGATGACGTCATACTCAATCCCATTCTAAAAGTACGCAAACTATTTTATCACTTACACTGCGACGTAGCAGAGTTCTTTCTCTATTACCTACAGACTTGAAATTTGAAGTACATGTTCTTATAAGATAATATTTCTAGAAAAACAATGTTTAGGGTTCTTTCGCAGAAAAGAACGCAGTTTCTTCCTCGTATTTAATTCTATCTAGCATACCTAACCTACAGATTTGAAATTTAGGATATAGTCCTTTCGGTGACGCAATACTAAAAAAGTTATCAGTATTCTAAAGAAAAATAAAGAGTTCAGTTTAAGATGATGATGATGATGATGTAACCTTTGCCTATTTCGGGACTGGCTGTTAGTGTCGAATATGGCTAGACCAGTTCCTCACACAGCACAGCTACCCTCGCGGTAACCCTACGGAAATAATGACCAGAGACACGATTGCCGTCTATACGGCTTGAGGTAAAACATACCCTTTAACTCTGTCCTGTACTAAGCATAGTACAGCACAGAGGTAAAAGGTATCGTAATTCTAAAATTTAAGAAAGAAGATGGAGAGTTCGGTTTTTGAAGATTAGAACTTAAAGTCGTACCTATTTCGGGGGACGCTTGTCATCTTGACATTGGCTAGACCAGTTGTCCACATAACAACCGTCCTTCGCGGTAGGTCAGCCCTACGGTAATGAAGACCGAAGAACTGAAGAGGACACATTCACGTAAGTTGGTTATTTTGACTTACCTACTCACGAGATTTGGGTATTGTAAGGCCCTTTTCATACGCACACGATTGCCGTCTGAATAGCCTGTGGTGAATCATAGTGCTAAGTACAGCGCGCAGAGGTAAGAAGGTATCGCAATTTTAAAATATGACAAAGAAGATGGAGTGTTCGGTATTCGGTTCCCCACTAAACAACCGTCCCTCGCGGTAGGTCAGCCCAATGGTAATGTAGACCGAAGAACTGGAGAAGACGAATTCACGTGATTTAGTTAATCCTAATCTAGTATACCGAAATTGTCAAAACTAAGTGACGGATATCATTTTAACACAAAATTCGAGTAAGATTTTGCAAATTCTGGAACTTACGGGATTAATTGTATCGTTGTGTGATTAATTCTTATTTAATTTTAATCGCGCTTTTTATCAGGCGGGCCGAATGCCTGTTTCTCACCGTGATGGTACAAAAAAGTTATACTTGTCTCTATTTTTGGACCAATAAATGATTATCTTTTTATTCTATTTTTAATTAACTGTATCACGGCAGATTCTATATTATGATTCTCAGTCGCGCTGTACTATTTTCAGTGCGCGAAAAACTCCAAGGCAAATACCCGAAGATAGCGGAACGCATAATCTCCATAGCACTGGAAAGCGTTGACTTCAACGAGGAGCGGGCAGAGCAGATCCTGGATAAGGTAGACGTGGAAGACGAAACGCCAAAGCTGAAGCACGATGAAGTTGACGTTGTGAAAAGAACGTACCTGGTTGATGCCAAGAAAGGGTAAGTGAAAGCAGCATGTCAGTTTTTGGGGGCTAATATCGGATAAAAGAGATTTTCAGCGTTTTCTTTAAGATTCAGGAGAATTTGAAACAATATTTGATAATTTTAAAAATAAGTAAGTCGTTTATTTCCCTTTCACAATGAAGAGTATTCAAACTGGTCAACGATGTTTTTAGAGTTTCGTGCCTCTAAAGGAAAAAGGAACCCTTAGTTAAAGGATCACTTTGTTGCCTGTCCGTCTGTCAATGCCCTTTTCTCAGGAACGCGTGGAGGTATCGAATTAAAATTGTCATCCAATACAATCAAGTCCGTAACTTCTTGGATCCGTGATATAAATCAAACTTCTAAGTCAACGCAATCAAAAGTTACAGCTGTATTATGTCCGGATATTTTTAAATTTCCAAGGGAATGACACGCACACAAATCCTATAAGGTACTTCCGGTTGACCTAGATCCATCAAATTTGGCAAGAAGCAAGGTCTTAAAGCACAAGTAAAGGCGTAAATACGAAAACCGTAAATTTGTAGGTTATTCATTTAAAAAATGTTTCATTGTCGCCATGGACCAAAAGCTATAGCTACATATAAATATAAATCCCGTTGACCTAGAATCATACAAATTGGCAATAAGCAAGGTCTTATAACATACTCGCATTAAATAAACAGTTTATCTTCAGGATATTTCTTCTTGATAGCTGTTTTATTTTCGAATCTGCCACTCTAAATTAATTGTTAAATTTTGATAAACGAAATCATTCAAGTCTATTGTTTAGATATGTATCGTTCGTTATAATCGTGACTAAATCTTTTTCAGTTCACTTCTTTCATACATCCAACATGATTTGGCTAGTAGATAAACTAATACTGATGACACCTATGACACACTTAATACTTCTAGAACATACAATATGACTTCCAACGCTTTTTAAGCTTATCACACAATGTTGTGTCAATATCTGGTAATTTATTCACAAAAAAATACAATCAAAAAATATAAATGAATTAGAACTAGTATTTACAAATGAAACAATTGAGCTAACCGCAGACTGTTGCTATCAATCTACAGGTAGCTCAACTGATCCATATCAATATCTCGACATCTAGCAGAAAATGAAAACGACTATGTCGAGTATGAAAATAGTAAATAATAGTTTAAAGGGTATTTACACAACAACATCACGAACTAATCATCAATGAACCATAAGAGTTGGTGGTAATTCATAAAATAACGAAAACGTATTTACAGAATTCTCTATTTATTTATATACCTGGGTGACTTTGTGCAGATCGATAAATATTCCCTTTTCTTAGTTAGTACTACCATTTGGAATACTTGTCTGCGTAAAGACTAAAACACGCAGAGACCGCTACTCTCACATCTAAGGGCGAAACCTCAACCACACGATTCATGCCACTACAACATCTGTATCATGTGACTGTAATGTTAATTATGAAATCCCACCAACTTTGTCCATCACAACACTCAATCCCATGCGTAGTGCGACTTCGCCCAGCGAGTACCGTGCGCCGTCGCCGCTACCCCTGCCTCGGCGAATCAAGTCCTGGGCCGCCACACTCAAGTATGTCTAACACGTACGACACGGGCTTTGCTGGCTCCTGTGCCAGAACATTCATCTTATTTATACCATGGTTCCTAAAGGCAAAGTGTAACGACCATAAGTCTTAATAAACATTTGACTAAGGTTAGATCGCTTTTGGTTCTACAATAAGGTGGGTTAAAAGTTAAATTTACTAGTAAATTTTCAAGATCAATGTCAAAAAGTTAAAGTTTTTCGATAAATACTGTAGTGTACTGTATAAAAGTTATAATTAATAAAATAAACCTGTCACTCTTCAGACTTCGTAAGTAAACATGATAAATAGCATAGGAGCCAGCATCGACCCTTGCAGGAGACGTGTCGGTAACGGTATCTGAAGCAATGTTTCGGTAAAATAGGAAATTTGTGATGTGACTGTTCTGTTGTGTAATAAACTAGTTTGTTGTGTGAAACGTTTAGAATTATTTGTGGTTGTTACAGCATGGTGTTTTCGTGTGATGATTCACTTGATCTAAAGCTTTATTGAATTTGAAAAATGCAACTTGTCGTTATACTATTTGAGATTGTAATTTCGTAAAGATATTAGGACTTTTGAACGAAATAGTTAATTATGATTTGTTGGCTTATTTGATTTAAATGAAAATAATATTGTCGTTGCAATTTAGGTAAGTGAATGGCTTACGCTTTGTATAGAATAGGCATAATTGTTTAAATATTTTTATTGGTTTAGGAGTTATTTGGATTCAGCAAGTATTTGAATTATATCTTTTCTACAAGTTTTATGATGTATTTATGATATGTAATTATATGTTAATTCAATTATATACTTTAATGTTTCAGTAAATTTTAGTACATAAAGCATAATAATTAAAAATTAGGTGTATGTAGGTACCTTTTAATCCAGCACAAGTAAAACCCCTAGGTTTGACATGTAAATAACCTCCAATAGATAAGATTAAATAAAGAATGTTATTATAGATGTTACATATTGTATAATCAAACATAAAGAAATAATCATTTAGAGCCGATTTTTCAAACCTCAGATAAGTCGTGGAATAGCCTTGTAAAATTATCTGTCTGTTTATCTATCAGGCAAATAAATATTTTTTCAATCGTCTGTTTTCTAGAGAATAGCTATCCGTCGTTCAAGGTAGCCAACTTCACACCATCTGCGTGCAAGCGAGGTGCTTAGGATACAGTATTCAATGTGTTAGACAAAAAGACAAACAAAACGTATGTTTGGCTTAGGGTAAAAATGTCACCGGGTAAAATTGTCATCGTAAAAATTTTGTGTAACTTTGTCATCGCTCAAATTATTTTAATATTTTTAGGGTAAATTTGTCACTGCCTACTTTTAAACTGCTACAGTACAGTTAGCGAAATAGTGTTGTGTGTTTACGTTCCAAATGTAATTTTTTTCTCAATTTGACGTTCGTTACAAAACAAAATTCAAACACATCCATAAAAAAAATTGTACCTAGTAAGGAGGTATGTCGTTTTTACCAAAAACAAAACGAATGAAGCCTCCCCGCGGGATTTTTTGCGATAGTTGTTTGCAGTACAATTATGTACTAAGGCTCATACGATCTTACACACTGCTGCGATTTTATCGACGCGATAGAAGTTGGTCGACGCGTTTCCGCGTTCTGCGATTTTGCGATAATTGTTCACGGAATATTTTGTATTAGGACGAATGCCATCTTACACACAGCTGCGTCTTGCGTTTTGGGGGGCGACGGCGGCGCGCGGCGTCTAGAAATTACGCTTACAAAAACGCAGCTGTGTGAAGAAATCGCGCTACAAAATCGCATGAAATCGCGCGAAAGAAGATGCGCTTCAAAATCGCGGCTGTGGGGTAGAGGCTTATAACTGTCAAACAATCTAAAACATCACACTTATCGGGGAGATAAAAACTTATCTGGCCCTTAGAGTAGCAGGTAACTTTATTCATCAGTTAGGAGCTTTATTCGACAGTTAACTACTATCTGACCATTGAAAAACCAAAAATATCGCTATTCATCGAATAAAGGCTATGTGGTTGTTTATCTGAGGATCGAAAAATCGGCCCATTTAGACATTAGACAGCTATTATCTCGGATAGAATACCCTTATGAAATTCCTTTAGAAATATGGTCATCTTACCACTTTGATTTCATGTTCATATTCATTTTATATTATTTTAGCGGGATCCTTACATAACCACTTATATTTTGAATCCTACTCCTTAGTCAGACTAGGTTTAGCCTGCTAGAAAAACCCTTGTAAAATAAAACATTGCATGTTTATTTTTAGTGTTTGATCTTTTCTACAAGTTTCTACATCATTAGCACAAAAAACACTGACTGATATAGTTAGTTAGACACTTTCTGAACATTAGCTTTATGCACCATTTCACTGGAACTTTTTAATGTGATTTCCACTGCCGATCGGGTTCGCTTCATCCAATAAATTTGGATAAAGAATATCCATCCTAGAACTGCACCCCATATCAGCTTTACTTAAGATAATTAAGAGACCTGCGGGACATTCATGCTTGAAGCTCATTTATACTCATTTATTCCTCACCGTTCCCGCAAAGCGTAACAAGTACTGATTATTATTATTATAATACAAATACAAATCAGTTTACAAAATGCCATCAAAATCGCCTGTAATGTAAAATTCAGGAGCAGTACCAATAAGGGAGAACCAAGCATTACCTGACATTGTAAAAATAACACCTGTTCGACTTCAGCTGAATACTCGAAATCGAATCTTGTTGTTCTGCTGTGCGCGAGTGGTGCGGTATAAATGAGCTGTAACCTTAATCTGTATTACTTAAAATAAACTTCTTGTTGAATGTAAAGCTGATAAGGACAATACCTTACTATAGATTCTTTAGCATGAGCACTCAACTCTAAAGATCTTTCTAACAACAGTTTCAAAACAAAATAAAAATTGAGTAGTTTTTTTTCACTTTTTAATGTATCTTTAGATTTTGTGTGTTTATGCACAGAAATGATGACATTATAGTAACATCAGTATTATTTCCAGGCCGATACTGAAGACCAGCACTCGTGCCGAGAACAAGTACAAGAGTCAATACACTGCGCCTAAGAATGGTCCTAACGCGGCACTTCGACATGGTCCCAAGGATAGCTTGCTGTTGTAAGTTGTGTTTGGATTCTACCGCAATGAATGACCGTGTGGAGGCGCCGAAGCATTCACACCAATGAATCCTTAGAGTAAACTGGATCGCGCAAGAACATATTTCATTCATTTAAAAGTACCCTGTAATTTCATGATCCTTTTTCATTGTGACATCTCAGAGTAGAAAAACAAGCCGAGTGAGAGTGCTTGAAAGTGGTAGTTAGTCCTTGTCTAGCACGTTGCGACATGGTATAGGGTGTCCATGAAACAATACGATGTCACAGGGCTTTTGAACAGATGCTGATAAACTTACTTCTGGAATAATAATATGTACTTTTAAAAACCTGTCCAATTTACGCAGAAAAATTACCGTAAGAATGTAAAACAAGTTTCTATTACCAACACATCACAGTTTCATTAGAATTTATAAAAAAGTACAGATGTATGGACATCCTACTAGAAAGAGATGAACTACTACTTTGGGGCCTCTCACTCGGCTCGTTTTTATGAAACAGCGCACAGTCCAGGTTAGGTATAGGTTCATGTTCATACCAACTACCCCACCTCCACCTGTGGGTGTCGTAACGGCCGACCAGGGAACGGGCAATATCGCCCTCTGCAGGACAGACCCACGACCGAACTGCGATTCTTAGCATATCCTATTCACTCTCCAACCTCGCCGGTGTGACACGAAGGGGCGCGACGGTCTACTTGACGCCTGACAAGTAGACCAGCGTGCCCATGACGTACATGGGCAATGAAAGTGCTAACCCACCCCAACCCCAGAGATATTTGGGGAATGCCCAAGTTTATTTATTTATCAGCAAATGTGTGCTGTTTCTTGCACGTTTAGCAGTGGACGTATGTACGTCCCTCCCCAAACAAAGCGGTTTTTGGCATAATTACAACGCTTAGCAGATGGATTGGTGATCGCAGTCAGAAAATATATAATAATACTAACGCATAGTATGGAAACTCCTCGCCCTCCACCTAACCGAGCTTCCTCACCCCGCCCGCGCCGCGCCGGCCCACAGTCGATTTCGATTTGCGTTCCGAATGCACGGAGCGCTTTTGACAGACGACGCAGATGGTGATTTATTTCAGATTTATTTATGATGTTTGAATGCTGTTATGATGTTAGCTGGTGAATATCTGGCACAGCGTATCAGCATTGCCATACAGCGTGGCAATGCAGCCAGCGTCTTGGGGACGCTTCCGACTGGTGTTGATATGGATCAGTTGAGCTATCTGTAGACTGTTTGCAACAGTCAGCAGTTAGCTCAATTGTTTCAATTGTAAATACTAGTATAATTTTCTTTGTGAATAAAGTTATATTTACTTTTGATTATCATTATTATAAATTTAACACATGATGTTTGATGTTTTGTTTGTTTGATCATGGACATACGAAATTTCTTCTGTTTTGAGGTTTAATTTCACCTTAAGTGAGAGGAAAAAAAATTCAAATCAGTCACGAGTTATTTTGCAACTGTCTCACTCGCACAATACATTCATGAAATGACTACACGTCACACACACGTGACACGTGTAGCGCAAAACAGTTGCGCATGTAGGTATGTTTTAAAAATCAAAAACGTCGTGAGGGTGTTATAAATACACAGATAGAAGCTGATTTCCTTTCCTATAGCACATCCCATTCCCGGACACACGACCATCATTTTTCCGTACAAGAGCCGCGTCTGGGCGTATACATCTAGCGAAGAGTGTCCATTCTATACGTTATGTAGTGTTATTATATATTCTGTGCCCTTAGTCAGATCCAGACTTAATACCTATTTTTATTTCCAGAGAGGACTACCTGCCATGGACAGGGCCGGACCCAGAGCTCCGCAGTGGTCAATGCGTGACGCCAGAAGGCCCGGAGCCCCGCAGGACTTCGCGTGCGGCCCCCTCCGCTGCCCGCGGCCCCACCAGCCTCGCTAAGGGGCCCGCTGGCCTCGCCAAAGGATCTATGTATAAGCTTAACAAGAAATCAGCTAAGATGTAAGGCATTTATCTACTCTACATCCTACTTTCTATCCTACTAATATTATAAAGGGGAAGGTTTGTGTCGTTAATTTATAGTACGAGGCTTGTATTAAAAATAAATAACCGAACAGTTTGGTCAATCTTTCAATTGGGACTTCTTAGATTTATACAAGGCTTGCATTGAAAATTTAGTAATTCCTGCCCAGGATGGAACGAAGATTGAGTTTAGTTCATGCCTGGTACTCTTTACAAACGAAATCGAAGTTTCTGGTTCGTTTTCGTGCCAACGCATATCTTATACATGCGACATAAGAGTTGATTTTGCACGACGACGGAAAAGAAACTTCGATTTTCATTTTCCGATGGTGAAAAGTAGTGTGTGCAGTCAATTTGCCGTTTAAATATTGACTTACAACTTTGAATAAAATATGCCTTCTCCTTATTTCAGAGTCGTGTAGATGAACATGTTTGAAATCGACTCCAGTCTTTAGTAGTAAGATCAAGTGTTAGGTAGTATTATAATCATCATGATCTCAGAATGACCAAATGTGTCTCATCTGATGCTCAAACAAAACATTATCAAAATACGTGCAATGCTAGTCTTAAGAAAGGCATGGTCTGCCTTAAATATCAGCACATGATACTAATGTAGAAAATGTATTAGGAAATATTCGTGTTTAAAGTTACGTCGAGAGACTTTATATCTAGTCAAGTGGTTTTAGAAATGCTTTGTAATTTATAATTATTTATATATTTATAATTATTGAATTCGATCAGAGTCTTCATGAAGCTGAAGATATTTTTGTTATTTGCAGTAGGTTTTTTTTATGACCTAATAATAATTACCATGCAGCTTGTCAGTACTTAGACCTATTACTGTAATAGTGTGAATAATACTTAATGTTTGTTTGGATAGAAAAATTATAGATTTTGTAGTAAAATGTTTAGAGCGTGATGTCTTGCACTTGAAATCAAGCGATCAAAAGCATGAAATGCTTATGGATGTACCACATACGTAAAATGCAATATATAATTATATCTGATCTGTATAAATTTTCATATATTTTGGCACCGGAGCTAAATATCTCTGCGTACAGCTGCCATTTCACTGCCGAACCCATTTCTCTATGCCGAACCACTTAAGGCGAATAGTAGGGGTGATAGTGGCGCCACTACATATTTAATTTTATAATTACGTTATACAAAGGAATTTTCAAAAAATCGGACCGCGCGTAAACGATATCTATCATAAGCTTCTTTTAAATGTATCTTTAATAGTTTTGTACTGTATTATTTAGGCAGATACTTCGTTTCAAGAGTTAAGTTCCTATTGGTGGCCACCAAGCTCTCCAAACAAGGTTTTTGATTGCATAACACAAAACAAAACTATTACAGATACATGAAATAAAAGCTTGTGATAGGTATCGTCTACCAGCGGTCCGATATTTGGATAATTCCTTTGTATAACTTAATGATTAAATTAAATATGTAGTGGCGCCACTATCACCCCTACTATTCGCCTTAATGAAATTAACGTAACTTAGAACTGGGAAGTAAAAACGTGCATTTAAGAGTAGTGTCCTTGATCGTAGTGATTTGTGTAGATAATTTTCTAATTAGCTTTCCGAATTTGGTCGTTTTGATTTGATTTTGAGTGGGGGGCTCTGGTGTATTGTGGTAGAAGTTTTTTATATCTCAAACTCCAGCTCCTCACAAAACAGGTTAAATACTTATAGACCTTATTTTTACACAATTAATAAAAAGAAAACCTTTTCGTGAGTGGAAATAAATGTCTTATTAAGTTGTTATTATTATTCACCTATAACTGTAAGACCCGAGTTCACCAACAGATGGTTAAATTTTAAACAGTTGTTTTGACGTTTTTGACACAAGTTTTCATACATTAAACGTCAATTTAACCGACGAAGCTGCCTAATTGTCCGATTGTCTATTGGTGAACACAGACCTAAAGCTTTAACCATTCTTGTGCATTATTTCATAGATAATTTATAATTAGTTGTCTTATCTTAACAAATAGTAAAAATTTCTTCCAATAAACATGAGTTGTGTCGCGATCTTCCGATTTTTTAGATCTTAATAATGAAGTTTTCTATTATTATAGTTAGTGTTTTTAAATAACCATATCAGTGGAGAAATTTTCTATGTACCTGTTCTGTACCTACCTACTATTATGATGGTGCGTATAATTCCAGAATTACTTATTTACATTCCTGTTTGCATAGGCCGTAGAGTACAGGTTTCAAATCCAGTCTAGAATTTATATGTCTGCTATTTTGTATGTCACTAAAAGTAAAACTTTTCTTTACCAGGTCTAGTAAGACCACATTTTTATGTCTTAAGTCTTTTTCCTGATTATATTTATTTTCCATCCGATAAGATGACATCGAATAACAATGATCTCAACACAAAGTTACTAATAATTTACTAATTTAAAAATTCAGTTTAGATCTAGTGCAATTAAAATAGATTCGTAGAATATCGTCTAAATTAATTAGTAAAATAAGTTTAGCAATTAATTTGTCAGGCTGAATAAAGAGAACGAGGTTATACAAACGTGGTTCTGTATCTATTTTTGTTTTCAGTAAATAAATGCCAAAAATTTCTACTAATATGTATGTTGTCTTCTCAATTTATATCTTTAAAAGTCTGTCTACTTAAATTTCTAGGCATTGGGGGAATGAGGAGATCATGTAATTCATAAACTTTCTATTTATAGAAACTAAATGTCTAAACAGAAATGCGTAGATAAATATTTTGGATATCTATTGTATTCTGATGAAGGTACGTTTAATTTGTATTTTGTTTCATCGTGGGATATTTTCTACCATGTGTATTAACGAGTTAGCTATCCATGCTATTTCGTAATTTTTTTATCCGTCTTTTCAGTCCATTCGTATACCTGTACCAATCTTAGAGCTGTTATTAGTATCTTAGAATACGGGCTTTGTATGCCAGCAGTTCTTATTTTTGTGAACTATGTAATATCTTATAAACGAATAAATCTGTTAGTTTTATTCGAACATCATTTGTTTCATTTTAATTATCCTTTAACCGATTCGTTGCTGATGGCACGACAGGCGTGTCATCAATGGTTTTAACTAGTGGCTTATGACACGATAGGCGTGTCATTTTTTCCTCGATTGTAACACCCTCAGATTAAGTTTTGGAAAAGTCTGCCCAGAACGAAACTATACAGATTTTCCACGTAGATTACGCCTGTTGTCTTAGCCTCTCGATATTGCGTGAATTCAACAGTTCCAGGGATTGACAACCTTTTTAAATTGCGTTCTTATGACACGATAGGCGTGTCAATACTGTTTACTTTAGCCACCTCTCAAGGGGCGGACCTCGCGGCGCTTAAAGCGCTGGCGTGGCAGACCTCTGCAGTGAGCGTACGCTGAGCGTCCCAAAGTGGGACGCGCGACTATATATCTTTGGTCAGCATCAAATCTTAACAGTTCATCTGATATAAACTCGCCGAATCTTTTGCATCCATGCAAATCTATTATGGAGGGTACTAAATTAGTATTTTTATCGTCAATTTCTGTGCATGTACCACTGTTCTTAAATTTCTTTTGAGGCTTGTCATTTCCAACATCTGAGTATGATTGTGAGTTTTGTTCAAATATATAATTCAAAGTTTCTTCTTCATTTTCACATTGAGTTTCATCATTATCATAGTTTTCTGTTTCAGGAATGTATTTGCGTTTTCGATTTAAATCTAGAAAAAGTAGGTCAATTTGACAAAATAATCCGAACATTTCGTCGTTGTACTACTGCAACAAGTCACTAAGTGACATTTTTAGTAAAAGTTAGATAAAATATCAAAAAAGGTTTGAAACATCTGAAAAAGTAAAGTCACTTACCTTCCATTTCAGGAAAAACACTTAGTTAACCTCTTCAAAACCAATGTAATTAACGTATCGTGCCGTACACTCCCGTGGTTTGATTCCAACTAAACTTGAAACAAGTCTAGACCAGTAAAAAAGAAAAAAAAGCATGTAGTTTTATACACATGGCTGATGGCACGCTAAGCGTGCCATGGACTTCTATGGCGCTTGACACGCCAGTCGTGTCATAGAAAATTTGTTCACAGCCCTGGTGAAAAGTTTTTCAAAATGGGTGCAGCAACGAATCGGTTAATAACACGTCCAGTGCCACTGACTCCCCTCGCGTGTTCACGTAATTCGTATTCCAGTGCCGGTGACTCCCCTAGCGCGTCCACCGTGAAATGTTCCCGGCATCCGGCAATACATTATGAAAATCGTGGTGGCATTGAACGCGTTAAGGTTGCCTATGAGTAGTAAATTTCCTTTCAAATATGGGCTTAACTCTAATTTTTTACTGACGGCATTAGAAGTCAGAGCTGGACCACTCGTTTGAAGCTTGTGGGAAGTTATTTTGTCACTGTAAAATATATCTAAAGATAACTAATTTAAAAGCCCATATATTATGAATGCATGGTCTGTTCGCCGCTAGCCCACTTTCTGATTTCGTGTATTATTTGTAGCCATCGACAGAAATGGTGGATCTTTGCCCCCTCTTTGAGCTGTTCGGTAGCGGTGTTGGATTAAGCTCTGCGCTCATTAATACATTACCGCTACCACCTTGACTAGGGAAAAAAGGGAAAAATCTTCAAATGCGTTAATTATTATAAATTAATTCCTTGAAATTCATTCAACTTCCATAATTTACGCAATGTATTAAAATTAGGTACCTACTCTAATCTAGCCTAGTAAGCTTGTCTAGGCTGTCCATGCTAGGCAGGATCCTATAGTATTAGGTACCTAATGAAAACTAGACATATTAATTGCAAAATTTATTCAAAAATACACGTATCAATTTTAAAATATTTAAGCCATTGAAAAGTGCAGTACACACACTCCTTTATTTCTCTAGACCATGATTATTCCGATTTTTTTTTAATTCACACTTTCGCACCTGATGGAAAGTGACCATGTGTCACGAAATCCTAGAAGAAAACTATTCACTCTTCTACGATACATCAATGTGACATCTTAGCTAAAAAATATACCTATCTACACAACAGAGCATACCTAACTAAAATAGCAGGTAAGTATGATACCTAATTAAAATCTGTGAAGGTCCCATGACTGCTACAGTAAGAATTTAACTAAATACGATACTTAGGTAGGTCATATAATTACGTACGACGTCTTACGCCCCAATATTCAAATGCAACTTACGTTTGAGCACGTCTCAAGGCGCGTTTTGACAGTTTTCAATGAAAATCTGTCAAAAATTTATCACTTGAGTGAGACGTGCTTCAATAACAATAGTGTGGTTTTTCCTATAAGGTGTATTTAACCACTATTGATATTTTATGACGTATTTTTATGGTTTGACAATTAAAGAAACTAGATAATCCATGGGCCAGCAACGATATGATTATAAAACCGGTCGGTATCGGTCTACCTATTTTATTCTAGAAATCGCCTCTCGCTAAACCTCCGTATCGTAAACATAAATGTAAGGGTTGCCTTCCACCAAAGCGATGTCTTTCTCTAGTTGAAGCAGCTCTTTCTCCATCTTCGTTTTTCTGGCTATCTTGGGTGCTGTGTCAGTCAGCATGGGAAGCTGATTGAATGCCTTCTGCATCAGAGCCCATTTATGCTTGAGATCCTGTGCAGAAATCGCAAGGTTTATACTGGGTGTTCGGCAGAACGTGTGCTGTAGGTGAAACCAAGTGTAATGGATTCTTAACCACAAAAGCCTCTCAGCTATTTTTTAAATTTCTTAAAAGATTTATCGATGTTTTTCCGAAATTTTGACTATGCCATTTCAAATCAAAAAAGGTACCTAACCTTTTTTTATTTGAAATGGCATAGTTATTTTAGCACTATTTTGTACCATTTCATCATCAGCACAGCATGTCCCTGACGTACCTATCTTACGTTGGTCGCTTTAATTATAAATAAATAAAATGTATTATGCACATAAGGTGCCAATATCAAAAACCTCCTCCGTTGATACTGTTGATAGTCAAGTAAAATGAGGTGGGAATTGTCCATCTGTGACCTAAAATATTATTTTATCCAGGTACCAGGCATGAGAGAAGCGAGCAGAAGCTACTTATATAAAATATCTAATACTCACCGCCAACAATTGTTTTCGCTCCTCTTCATCGATGAACTTGCAGAGACTTTCTCTAGTTTCTTCCGCGTGCCTCTCCTTCTCCATCGCCTTCTGGACTCTTCTGTTTCTGTTGACGAGGTAGGTCGGCATCTGGCCAAAGTCTGGGCGCTTGCAGAACTCTGGCACTTCACCGGAGCCCTTAATTCTCTTAAGGTGCCCATCTCGCGTGTCGACCAATCTGGAAAATACTTAAGTACCTAGATACTTATTTCTCACAAATTGGTGGTAACTATACTAAGTATGTTTTATGTAGGTTAAATAATTAACTGTTCATTTGTAGTGGTGATCGCGGCATAAGAATGACCCATCCAACTTAAGCCGTAGATGTCTTCAAAGACGACTAAGGCATTCTAACAGAGAATGGGCAGTGCCTACATACAGTTTTGTATATTTAACACTTCCGCTATCCCAACCTGCATGACCAGCGTCGGGATCTTGGCACCTATTAACCCCTAATGATAAGACTAATGGTAGGCATAGGTAGTAACTACGAGTACAAGCAAGTAGATTAAGTAATTCGAGGTCTAAAAGAGCCGACCTGTTTGAAATGTACCTAGGTTTATCCAAAGTACTTACCTACCTACGTGCCTAGCATGAAATTAGGTAGGTACACTTCCACAAAGTTGTCTGATTCGTTGTCGTACAAAACTAACTCTTATGTCGCTTAAATAAAAGATAAAGCGCTTGCACGAAAACGAATCAGAAACTTCGATTTCGTTTAGGTAAGAGTACGGGCCCTGGATATCTTCCTCTTCACGTGAAATAATGGTCTTAATTATTTGAAGGCACCTGGCCGTCCTGGTTCTGATAGGTAAAGAATATCCGAACAAAAACATTGATGTAAACCGAACAAGTGCAAGTCGGACTCGGGCACGAAGGTTTCCCTCACCAACGTTACCTATCCTCTTTCATTTAATCTCTATTATCTTCTTTTGTTGTGCTTGAATGCAAAGACATTACTGTGCAGCGCTAATCTTGCAAAGCCATCTGCCATCCTACCAATTTGCTTTCCACCTTCCACTACACGGTTTGAACACGGAAGGTTCGAGAATGGGGCCCCATTCCAGGGGATGTCATCTTGGTACCCCTCGGTGCTTGGTATCCGGGCGGACAAAAAGGGTTCCCGGTCGCAGCAGTCTACTTGACTTGGCAGGGCAACTACTGCGGGCCCTGATCGATCCCTTCCTATCCTCCAGTGGAGCTTGCAACAGGCGACTAAGCGATTACACAGCAGCATCCGCCTGAGTAAAGAGTACCTCGGCCTTGGATTGGAAGGATCCGATGCACTCTTTAGGGAATGCCCGTTTCCTATGCAATGGACTTTTTGGGCTGATGTAAGTACAATTTTTCAATTACCTAGTTTATAACAAATTTGTTTCACTAACCTTGGTTCCACAGGCCGCCCCTTTACTTTTATCGCCTTTTTGATATTCTCTACGCGGAAGTTCTTGACAGGTTTCTCCGGCGGTTTGCCAGGAGGGGGCCGCTTAGGCACTGGTGGCAGGAGGCCAGTGGTGTAGTGGACATGGTCCGACTTCTTGACTGGAGGCAGTAGGCCCTGGCCTTTCTTCAGAAACTGATTGGGAGCTGTCATCGGTGTCTCCGCGTAACCGAATGTGCGACACAGCTGTGGTTTTTTGCGCAAACTTTCTCTAAGCTCCTTTTCAAGTTTCGATTCATATCTGTTGAAAAAAAGGATAATAGTAAGATAATAGGAAAAAATAAGTTAACATCTAGAAGGGGTTTGAAGATTTTGGCATAAAATTTTAATAATTAGGGAATTATTAAAATTTTTATTAGAAAGTGTCGGGTTTCCGAGTCATTCACAGATGAAAATAACTAGGTATACCTATTCTGACTATCTTAGAGACCGCGTAAGGAAATTACCTATGTTCGAGAATATTTTTTATTTTTGTTCTTGTGTCTTCTATCCAAACAGGTATAAAACTGTCTATCCTATCCTACTAATTCCTACTAATATTATAATAGCGAAAGTTTGTGAAATGTGTAATTTCTGTTACCTAGGATCTCCAAAACTACAGAACAGTTATCAAGGGCGGATCCAGCTGTCAAGTTAGGGGGGGGTCATACAGTCAAAATCTAGTCAGGACGGGCTACAACGTGAAAAAAGTAATAAATGTAGTTAAAAAGAAAACGTGGGGGATGCCTTTGCCCAGCAGTGGGACGAATTTTGCAGACGAAAAAGAAATTACTACTTATTTAAAATTCGTAAATCATTTCCGTTACAGGACTCTGAAACATGTTAGATATTTCAAATGATTTGTGTTAAAGTGAGAAATCGAAGTCACCACTTTGATTTTTAATATTTAGAGTTTTATTCAAAATTATTCTTATTAAATTACAAAATGTAGTTGTCTCTTTTGTTTTCTTGCGAAACGAGTAATTACTTCTTCCACCTCAATAGGTTTTGTTTTGTGCACAAGGAGATGGAGAAGCGCTAGCCCAGCTATGCAGTTTTCTGCTATGGATGTGCATGACCACTTTCTGGTTTGTCACGGACCAGTAACTGTTTGGTGATGAAAACTATAGCAAGCCGTAGCCAGAAATTCATTGGTGGGGGAGGGGGGCGTCGCCACCGAGCAGCCTACTCACAAACTTTACCGGCGAGCGAAGCGAGCCGCGAAAATTATATGTACCTTGATAGATTTTCGTAATTAGTTAGCGGTGGTAGGGAAGATGACCTGAAAATGGGGGCCCTGGCCCAAATCAAGCAGAAAACACTGGTTAGCGGCGAGCGGAGCGAGCCGCGAATTTTTTTGGATATTGTTGGGTTATTCCCTCCACTTTAAAAGGGAGCCAAGCTCTGCCCTCAATCGAGACCAAAGAAATGTTACCTATTAGAAGGTAAGTAACATTTCTTTGGCTAACATTCTTTGGGTAGTGTAGTGAACACTTCCGACGAAAATATCTTCGATTCTATCATTTTTCTAAGTTCACTTTAATGAAAACTTCAGGAGTTCTGATTCTGAAAGTTATAAAAATGATAAGGACAATCCTTCGTTTTTCTACAACTCAATGCAAGCTAGTCGATTTCTAATCTAAATTGCTTTATAGGTGTTTGAATCAATACAAATTCAACGCTCATAATCTCAGGTTTCAAATATTTCAAAGATTGTTTTCATGAAATTTCTAAAATTTCTGTATCTGAAAGTATACAAATCACGAGAACAAACCTGTGTTTGTCTTAAACCTGATGCATGCTATTGGAACTCCGATAAAACTTGCTCTACTGGTGTTAGAATCTTAACACTTTCGACGAGAATATCTTTGATTCTGTCATTTTTCTAAGTATGTTTTCATGAACATTTCAGTTCATGAACGTTTCAACATTTCAGGAGTTCTGCTTCTTAAAAGTATCAAAATCAAATCTTCTATTGTGTACAACTCAATGCACGCTAATATAACTCTAATCAAAATTGCTTTACAGGTGTTTGAGTCAATAAAAATTCAACGCACATGTCTCAGATTTGGTCATTTTTCAAACCTGTGTTTGTCTTACACCCGATGCATGGTATAGGAACTCCGATAAAACTTGCTCTACTGGTATTTGATACATTACAATTTCGTCGAAAAATTACTCAGATTTTTATTCTTTTGCAAGACCGTTTTGAATAAAAATTTCAGGAGTACAGTTATTAAAATATGTCAAAAACATACGAACAAACCTTTTTTGTCTTAATCTCAATGCAGTATATTTAACAGTATATTATAACAGTGGTTTGCGCTGGTCTGAGGAATATTGTGTTACGACTACGACTCGAACAAAAATGTACCTTCTTGATCATATCTTTAAATTAGGTAATATAGGTATAATTAGGTAATATTGTATAGAAGAGAAGAGAAAATTGGCTCATCAAGAGATCTCTGAAACTACAAAAGCTACGAAGCTGAAATTTTGCATGGAGGTTCCTTTCAGGACATAGGCACCCGCTAAGAACGGATTTTTGGAAATTCGTATTCTAAGGGGGTCAAAGGACATTTTTATAATAACTTCAGAACCGTAACTATTGACCCTTTAAAATTTGTAGCGTAGAAAGATGTCGTATCTAACGGAGTGGCTTTGACTTGTGTTGGTTGAGAGAATAAAGTACTCGTGTTTTCGTAATACGAACCCTGCACCTTGTTCTAAGTATACCTAGTTTGCCCTTTACCACCATACAAAGTACCTACCTAGACCCAGCCAAAGGGGGGGGTCATGACCCCCATGACCCCCCCCCTGGATCCGCGCTTGACAGTTATAGATGAATTTACTTAGAACGTAGCCTAACTTAAACAATAGGCTACTTATTATACCGAAAATACGTTTGTGCACATAATGCAACTGTTGTACAAGCCTGTTACGAGCACACATTCTATAATCTTAGCACTGTTTACATAAAAATTATTTCTAAGTGTTTTGTTGGCTTATAAAATATAAATTTTAATTATTGCTAAAGATTGGAAATGTAACTGTGAGCGAGTGTTCGAATTGTAACACAGGCTAGTGGTTGAGTAAGCGCTGGGAAAACGTATCTACAGAAACGCAGGTCCCACCTACGTAAAATCTGTAGATATCCTACAGATATTTCTTATATTTATGGTTTTACCTACTTATCGTACTTAGAATAGAGAATGTAAGTAGATATTTGCCTAGGGGATACTAAGAATTTAAAAGGATTACGTACCTACCTTCTATTTACCTACCTACCTATCATCTAAAACTATTATAATATGTATGGATAGTCTTTTTACCTTGGAGTTTTTGGTGGATCTGGTGGCGGCTTATCCAAAATTGTATAGATAACTTCATCGTGCTCCACAATTTCCACTAAAGACATACCTACCTTCCTAGTGAGTTTGAATTACCTGTGTATGAAAATAACAAACAGACCTCTTAAATTGTAAAGGAAATTGATTTAGTTATCAAGAACTACGTACAAAAGTTGAATAAAAGAGAATACTACCTATACTACGTGTCGAATTTGACTACTATTGTCAAACGAATCCCTACCCACCTACCTATTGTTTTTGTTGTCGTCATGGAGACAGTAGGTAGGTATAATATTGACTGAAGTTTAAAGGCTTTTGACCTCCTTGGGGTGGTGATTTTTTCCGTCCACTGCTCGTTGTCTACATAAACAATCATCATCATCATCATCAGCCTATATTAGTCCATAAACAATAGCCGGACCGAAAAGAGTAGAAATTAATTAAAATGGGACTAAACTAAACCTTAGCTCTGTGTGGCGAAATAAACAAGAAACCAAGAGAAACATTGGTCTTATATAACTGAAAGAATTACACTAGACAAACCTAATGATTAATAATAACAAAGTATGACAATTGACACATTTGACAACACTATGGAGATCGAATACGGTGCGGAGTTCAGTTTTCACTTTCACTCCCATCAACCACAGAGTCCGCCAGGTAGGAGGGTAATTTTCGCGTCCTATTATATTTCCTGGGGAGTCCAGTCCGAAGAACTGGCGAGGACGTCGACGGCTCTTCTAAACGAGGCGGTGATGAAGGAGCGATATTTTCAGGTGCAGGTGTGGAGTTATTTTCAGATGGAAACGTGAGGTTATCATCTTCGGAGGCCGTTTCAAAGTCATCGTCTCTGCTATCATCAGTAGCACTGGGGAAGGGAGCCAATTGACGGTTTGGGCTTATTCCACTAATCCCCGTTGACAATCCCCATCAACGGGGATAAGTCAGCTTTTTGTTCATTATTCCCCGTTGACGCCGCCGATGCCACCAGAGAGCATAGAAACCTTGGACAGATTAAATAAAGACAAGTCAAGTACGAGTAGGTCTTGTGCGAGGGTTCCGAACGAACTTATATTTACCCTAATGAAGTCCCTCGTTAAGGGATGAAACGTTGGTGTTCTTTCAACACAAACTAGGTTCAAAGTTAACCCGCTTACATTTTTACTGGAAATGCACTGCGTTTTTGTGATGTTGCTAAAAATGAACGGTTTTCGGTTTTTTCTCATTACTTAAAGATAAAAATACATTTCTTTGTGCTGTAAGACCTTGCTTATTGCCATATTTCATGATTCTAGGTCAACGGGGAGTACTATAAAGGTATAAGTTTTGTTGCGAACATCAAAAAATATTTTTTGTAATTACCTAACTATGTAACTTTAAATAAATAAATAATGCTGGACAATTCACACAGCATAAATAATTTATGGTTTTCGGATTTTCCTCTTTATTTGCGCTAGCTCTTTGCAAATCAAATAATATTATCGCAAAAATTTTCGCCTTCGACGGGACTTGAACCCGCATCCTTCCTCCTTCCAGTACAGGAATGTGCTAACCAGCTACACCACGAGGTCAAGTGACGTGGGAGTCGAAAATCTTTGGGACTTCCTACGGTCTCTAGCGCCGTAAGCTCCACCTACAGGGGAAACATTGAAGTTTATCCAATCCTGTTCAAAGACTAAAGTTGTACGTTTGACGAGAGGTGTCGCGTTGCTTAATTCTAAGGTTTTTTGTTATTACTCCTGTACTGAAGGAAGGATGCGGGTTCAAGTCCCGTCGAAGTCGAAAATGTTTGCGATATTATTTGATTTCTAAGAAATTGCCCTGAGTGTGGGGTTACGCACTATAATAACAAAAAACCTTAGCTCTTTGCAACTTTAAACGTAAACGGCTGTCACTTTTGATTGCGTTGACTAAGAAGGATGTTTTTTCACAGCTCCAAAGTGTTACAGACAGTGTTCGATGCTAATTTCAACTTGATACCTCCACGCGTTCCTGAGAAAGTTTTTCAGGTAAAAGGTATACCTACAGTTAGGTAGACAGACTGAAAACAGCGTGATCTTATAATCTATAATATCCCGTGTAGACTCTTTTAATGCCATCCAAAGAAAGAGAATTGCGTCATTAATATTCAGAGGTTGACATGTGTAAAAACTACATTATTGTAAGCCTGTCTGACCGTCGTGATGTTATCGGACACTTACATACAGACGGTGGGTGAATATTGCCACCTTACGTACTATGTAAGTACTCAACCTAGTACCTTGAATTTTATATTTTAATTTATTATTAGTTCTATTTATATTAGCTTTTTTATAACCTCAAAAATGGGTCTTGTGTCTGAAATAAAGAATTATTATTTTAAGCGTTCCTTTACCATTCGAGGTATGGAACCCTAAAAAGAGCGGTCTTAGCGTCACGTTTTGGTAAAATTAAGAACTTCGTCGTCAGCTGGGGGAAGTTGTTGGTTGTAGGCTTTTCTAAGAGATGGCGGTAGAGTCGCTTTTCTGAAAAATATGGAACGGTAAGTGATCTTCAAATATCATGAGTAACTTCAATAATTTAGGAAGCTACGTGTATAAAATATTATAACAATCATAAACCTACCGAAATTTCAGTGATAAACGGACAAAATATGGTGAAAATTTACACTACGAAAATGAAAAGGTAGCTTTGTAGCTACCGTGCAAATTGACAGGTGGTTCTTGAAAAAATACTGTCAAATTCAATGTTTCCTTCGTAAATTTTGCCCATTAGAATAGAGGTGCCCGCCGCAAAAGCCGCCATTTCAAACTTCGTGCCGTAGCTTCGAGTTTTGGCGAATTAGAATAGCAATTTAGCATTTTTTAAATAGCAACACTAACAGTAGGTATTGCAATATTATTTAAAAAAAATTGTTTACTCTTATATTTAGGTATACTAAATAAGTTTGCATACATAATATTTATTTACACAATACATGTATACTCATCATAACAATTAAATGAAATCTCATAATTGATGATATCTACACTCACCTGACGATCGTGACGTGACACAATCCCTCTGGCCTTCACTGAAAATCAGCGCAGGGTGGACACATCAGTGTGCATCCAGCACTACGCTGAGTGAAGGGCCATATTTGCCTTTAACGCTGCTACGCACAAAACAAATCTTTTTCTTTTTGTAACTATTTGGTAGTCTTAAGGCGGTACCCTACCTCGTTATTGTGTGAAGAGGATAGGCATAGGATTTCGCGTTCACAGGAGCGGGACAGAGCAAAGCGGCGTAAGCCCAAAAATCAAGTTTTTAGTAGTTATTTGCTCCCCACAAACATTAGAATAGTTAATTGAAGAAAAGGCAACATATAAAATGTTCTTTATACTTAGCTCAATTACTATGCTTAATCTCAAGATCGTATCATCTGTATTTATTGAGAAATTAGGGTTTTAGTAAAAAATTAGAGGTAACTTTGCGATTCTTTTTCTATCGAGAATATTTTATGGAATCGTGTTTTCGAAACATATGATCGATAGAATAAGTCCTGAACTTTACCATATATACATTTCAAAGTTAAATATTCAGTAGTTTGGAAGATATGGAGGTCCGACGGAGTTGAAAATAAGCAATTTGAGGGTAGGTGCCCCCTTAAGGTTAATTGTGTATAGTAGTTTTAAGGTATATAAAAATATTATCTTTCTTTGTTTCAATTTGACGAAACGATGCACGCAACTGTCGATTTCGTAGAATTGTATATAATAGACTCCCAGGAACTTGGCGGTGTTAAACGTCCTAATGTGCTTTCTGAGGCACGGGCGGGGGCGGGCCTCGGGAAAGCACGTTAAACCGTTGGTCCTGCACTTGACCTCTCATCGGTCGTATCGGTCTGCCGTCCTATCGTTGCCCGCGTGCGTTGCTCGCAGCGTTGCCCTGAACGGGGCACCGGCCAAGGCTGCCCGGCGGCGGCGCGGCGCGGCGGCGTTTATTTTTCTAATAGTATTTTGTTTAGACCGACATTTTTAAATTCGTAATATCTTTTGAATGGAATGTCCAATTTGTGTCCAATTTCTAATTAATATAAAGGTATGGATAACATGGTCAGATTTTGGTCAGCATTTTTATTAACTTTTAATATATAAAAAAGTAGTTAAAGTGGCATGTAGATATTGATATGTTCATTAATATTGTAGAACATTTTTTTGTTCTATCATCAATAGTTTCCGCAGCGCATGCGATGATAGACAATTTATGGCTAATTTTTTAACACCATGGGTCACATTATTGAAGTTTTAGTAAGGATCATTTTTTCAAGTAAGAAATATAGCCTATGTTACTCAGGGATAATGTAGCATTCTAACGGTGAAATAATTTTTGAAATCCGCCCAGTAGTTTTTGTACATACAAAAATACATACATACAAAAATACAAATCTTTTCCTCTTTATAATATTATTATAGATTAACGCTGAAGTTGTAGGAAAAAATCTTTCTTTTTTTTCAGTGTAGGTACGTAGTTCTAAGTTGGGCATTATTATTTGTGAAAAAAATGCTAGTAGTAAGTGGTGTGAATTTAAAAGGAAAATTACACATCTTTAATGCTTTACTAGATGATTAGGTACCTAATTGTCGTCTTAGCTAGTCGCAGTCTTAGCTTGGTAGTAGCACCAAAAATAATAAAAATAATATACCTACAAACTAGGTACGTGTAGTTGCTGCAAAGCCAGTGACAGCTATGAATAAATATTTATTCGTGGAGAATAATATAATTATATTATAACTAGCTGCGCCCCGCGTCTTAATATTTTGGTCGACCGATGTCGCGCGGCGGGCGAAGGTCAGCCTGCGACGCAGGAAGCATTTGTCCCGCCTTGGGACAAATGCTTGTACTTTTCGTGTTGCGATAGGTTGCTGATGATGATCAACATCGCAAAACAGAATAAACGCCACGAAGTGTAATAAATTGCTCGACTTACCATTATCTACGTCCCACGATGATAGACTTCCGCTAAGATCTGTAGAACAGTTTTATCGATAGCCTTAGCAACTTTAGGTACTAAGTGGTGGGCCTTTTTCGAAAAGATAATTTGAATTGGGTAGAGTTAAACCCGTGGTTAAACCATTCTAAAAATGCACACCAAAATGCACGCCCCGTTTACATAACGACATACATTCGGCGTTCATTTTGTTCACCTACCTATGTAAACTTTTAAGATTGTCGCACACTTGGAAACCACCGCTGCAGCACAGCACAAAAATATGCATTCAATTATGGGCTTTAACTCGTAACGTTTAGGTGAATATTATATTGTAGCTTGTGGGGAGCCATTTTGTCACTGTAAAATGTATCTTATGTAAGTTATGGAATCTAAGCCCATATTCCAATTCATTTTTTGTGCTGCGTGGTAGCGGTATTGGATTGACAGAGATGCGAAGTTGCTCTTTTTGCTCACCATCGTGGCCAAAAAGAGCAACTTCGCATCTCTGCCTACAATATACAAAATAAAACTTTGACAGAGGCATTACAATACTATGATAGGTATCACAAGCTACAAAAACGATTTTTAAAAGTTCCTTCGTTTAAGGCGCATGTATGACTCAAACTAGTGCCGCGCCGCCGCTTGCTTATAATTACGTTTATCAAAGGATTTTTTTAAAGTCCATTGTGCAGTTTATGATACCTATCATAAGCTTTATTTTAATGCCCATGAAATAGTTTTCTTTTATTTCCTTTATGCGAAGTTGCTCTTGGTGGCCACCGAACTCTGTTTTCGCTTCTCTGTCTAAATTATAAGAAACTAAACTATTTAGAGGGATTACAATAAAGCTTATGATACGTAAATAAATAAATAATGCTGGAAAATTCACACAGCATTATCTAGCCCCAAGGTAAGCACTTAAGCAGAGCTTGTGTTATGGGTACTAGATAACTGATATACTTAATAAAAAATATCTATCTATGTAGTGTATTGTATTAAAATACAATACACTACATAGATAGTTATTTTTTATTATACATAGGAAACATCCAGAACGCCCTGGACAAATGTCTGCAGATCGTACAAACATTTTTAAAGATATTTGTTCAGGGTGTTCTGGTCGTTTTCTATGTATAATAAAAAATATCTATCTATGTACTCGTATATTATTATGTATATCAGTTATCTAGTACCCATAACACAAGCTTTGCTTACCTTGGTGCTAGATAATGCTGTGTGAATTGTCCAGCATTATTTATTTATTTATTTTTCCCGAGGCGGGAATCGAACCCGCAACCTCCTGCGTCGCAGGTAGACGTTCGCCCGCTGCGCCTCAGAGGTCGTCACAGAGGCCACAGGTATCATAAACGGTACAATGGACTTTTACAAATTCCTTTGATTAACGTAATGAGGATCAGTAACGATAAAGCAGTTAGATCGTTAACGTTATAGTAGTCAGATAAAATAGGTGGTGGCGCTGATTTGGGTGGGGTATGCGCGTTAATAAATTCTACCTACCTACAAACATGAAAGTTAACGACAAATTGATTGATCACTGTGCAAGAAAAGATTCTACAAAAGTTTTATTCATTTATTAAAGGATCTAAATCTATTCGTTATCATTTTTCTACAACAAAATCTTCTATGTTGTTTAGCCTCAAGTCCATAATATCAACGGCTTCATGCAAGGCGTTCAAATGATCGACCATTGCATTTACTGTCGGCAAAACATCTGCACAATCACAATTAGTTAGCTGGCTGCCATGAAAAGTATAGGTATTATCTAGTTTCTTTGTTTTCTTCAATGTAGGTTCTGTGCATTGACTACAGATATCATTGATGACTTTAAATCCACAATTGAGTGGGTAACTTCGCTTTTTACCGACCCACTCTATGGTGCCGCTCGTGTAGCATACATCAGTTTCCTTCAGTTTTATCATTCCAAATAGGTTTTCTTCGTGGCAATTTGTTGTGGACTTGTTTAGGGAAGGGATGGTGTAGGTGGCAGGCGTTGGAGGCTTACGAGGTATATGGCTCATGTGGCCAACATCGTCAGATGGCTCATCAGAGCAGCCTTGCCAATGTGCACTGCCTGCAGACCGAGGCACAGAGTTCTCAACTCTCACTCGAGAACCTGACTGATTCAAGAATGTGCTATTCGCATTTGGCTCTTCAAAGCTTGATACTCTCGATTGATAGTCGGTAACATCATCCGCATGTTCAAATGATACCACAGGATACTTCAAGTTGTGATAACACAGATACCACTTGCCCTGATTTGTACAATTCCAAATATTAAATTAATAGATGTGCCTCAGGGTACTAAAAGTCTCTCTGAATTCAAGTTTCCTAAGTCTTAGTTTGTATTCAGCTATAACTGATTTGATTCCACTAATCTGAATGGAAAGGTTAATTGTAATTAATAAACTACTGTACTTTTTATACTTGTATTTAGGTTTTTTGTTTTATAGTGCTAACGGACACTAGAGCTATCACACCGGAGATTTGCAAGCGAGTCCGTTGCAAGACGAGTGCGCAGCGAGCTCGTCGCGAGTAGAAAGGCAGCATGAGAAGAGGTTAAGAGGGCGCAATGCGTGCCATTTTGTGAAAAGGATAGGTATAGGATTTCGCGGTTATAGGAACAGGACAGAATATACGTTTTTGGAACGACGTGTGCGTAAAAATCAAGTTTTTGCTTAATTACTAGAAAACTACACAACTTATCAAAGACCCAAATAGAAATAACCTACAAATCATAACATAAGTAATTTCAATAGACCGCAGGGTTCCTGAGATCTAGACCAAACAGTGCACTTTCCTGATTTTTTTATCGTATTTTTTTCCCATCGTGTTTTCACATTTAAGAAACCAAAAGAATAAAACGTCAAGTGCAAGTCGGACTCGCGCACTAAGGGTTTCGTTTAATAGTAAGACCTTGTTTCTTGCCAATTATCATGATTCTAGGTCAACGGGATGTAGGTACCCTGTATATTTTGGCCCAGGGAGAGAATCAAAATATTTTTTGTTAGTAAACTACAAATTTACGATTTTTGAATTTTTTCCTTTACTTGAGCTATAGGACCTTGCTTCTTGCCAAATTTCATGACTCTAGGTCTACGGGAAGCCTATAGGTTTTGTGTGCATGTCATTCCCTTAGAAATTTCAAAATATTCGGACATAAACGGCTGTTACTTTTAATTGCGTTGACCTCGAAGTTTTATTTATATCGAGGTTTCGGCTATAAAGAGGTTACAGACTTGAGTATTTGATGTTTACTAAACTCGATTTCTCCACGCGTTCCTGAGAAAAAGGGTTTGAAGCGCGATTTACACTTCAATAAGTACAGTAGCGAGTTAAGAAATTGGACAGTAGTAAGTAGTAAGTAGCGTCCAAACGGGGTTTAGTCCAGTAGTCATAAGTTGCGGTTCCGAGAAGAAGATCTATTGTCTATGCGAACCATTATTTTAGTCGAATTCCTCTGAAACAGTTGTTTTCAATCTAGAAAATGGATGTTGAATTGCTGAACACTAATTTACGTACTATAATAAGAGAAATAGTAATAAGAGCTGCATCTCTAGCTAGTTTATTGCACTTTGAATTAAATAAACACTCATGTTTAAAGTATTCTTGTACAAATGCAAAGGTAGTATTATCAGACCACTTCATTTTTACACTAAAAACACGAGTACGCGGCCGCTGTGTGTAAACTTATGGACTGTACCTACTAAACTCGCCCGTCTACATGCCGGCCACTTAAGTCAGCGGGGTGCGGGAGATGCGAGAGAGGGGGCTACTTCGCACTTCGACTAGCCGGAAAATAGGATCGCTATCTATTCAACTTAACTTAATCAACAACTTACTACTCAACTCACCTTTGCCGTTCAAACGTTATTATCAGCTTAACTCGCCAATGACGCAAGTTAACTCGCTACTGTGCTTATTGAAGTGTAAATCGCGATTAACAGACGGACAGACAGACAGACAGATGAACAACAAAGTATCCTTTTTTCTTTTTGCGGTACGGAACCCTTAAAATGTAGAAATTTATGTAATACGAGTTTTTTACCATGGGGCTCCCGTGAGATCTAGGCCTAGTTCGACAGCCAAACCAGTTGGGTTCGCCCTTAATGATTAAGATTTGTCGCTGCGCGCCCGCGGCGATTTCGCGGTGCGTTCGGCGGCAGCGTGTTGTAATCGCCTCGCTTTGAACTCGCTCGCAATACCATACAGTGAAATGAAATAAACTAAACAATTTCAAAATACTACATACATGAAATCAAATAATATCACTTCAAAATACTACACAAGTACATGAAATTAAATAATATCACAAAAATTTCTACTTACATATTTAACAAACTATTTTAAACCTAACATTTATACTACGACCAGTTTTAAAATTCTGCTTAAATTCAACAACTATTTTTAACCTAATATAGAATATTAGGTTAAAAAGAGCAAGTTTGATTGACCTCTTCGAATCCTGTAGTTCTTCCCTGGTTTGGTGTCTCGCTATTCAAATTATTCTCATCAGTCTCATTTGACAGTTTAGTAAAATTGGTATTCCAAATGTAAACCTGAAAGGAAACAGACCACAGATATAGGTAAAAGTAGTTTTTAACGTAGTTTCTGTAGTAACATTTTCAGATGACCACTGATAAGCTTGACGCCTGTGTATAGTTCTCGCCTATTCTAGCGTTAAAATCACATTAACTCCCAGCCTTAGCGGTGCTAAAGTATCGGCACTCAATGTGTTATCGGAGGCGTTGACAAAAGAGTCAGTTCTTTGCCCAGCAAGGATTAGGACAATACTGCTCCTTGTTCATTATTCATCTACCCCTAATCTTAGCAGAGCCTTTGTTTTGGATTCTAGGTAACTGACATACCAATTAAATTACATTACAAAACACAGATAAATATTTTTTGACGTGACAACGTCTTATAATTCGATAGAGCCGGCTGCACGCACGAAAAAACATGACTCATTCGGCGTTACCTCGCTCTGAGGCGTTACCTCGCTCTGAGGCGTTACCTCGCTCTGAGGCGTTACCTCGCTCTGAGGCGTTACCTCGCTCTGAGGCGTTCCATGTAAGGCTTGAAGTGCAAGCGAGAGCGCTCGACATCCGTCTCTCTCCTACTTGAGTGAGCGATGCGTCTGCGTTGTCACGTTCAACTATCGTCAGTAAACCGATTTTACACAACCAATTTTTTTTTATCATAATATCAAGAACAGCCAGACCCGGAACAAATATCTGCAGATCGTCCAAACGTAGTCCCGCGGTGACCTCCTGCGTCGCATTTGGACCCTCGCCCGGTGGGCCACTGAGGTCGTCGCTATGTCATATCGTTGGAAAATACGTTTATGTATGTGTTTGTACCACTTGACAATGTTATAAATCAAACATGACGACCGCCGCGGGACAAACGTTTGGACGATCTACAGTATACAGTAGACATACATACAGTAGACAGATGTTTTTTTATTACAAAACATTGTAATAAAAAACATCTGTCTACTGTACGTATTAAGTACCTAAGGTTTTTGTTATTATAGTGCGTAAGCCCTCACACTCAAAGATATTTATAAGAACCCGTCGAAGTCCCGTCGAAGTCGAAAATTTTTGCGATATAATTCGATTTCTTAGATATTAGATATTTATAAGAATTCAAATAACCCAAAAAAATTCAACTTCGACAGAATTTTCGATTTTGAACAGAATTGACAATTGTTTGTACGATCTGCAGACATTTGATCAGGGCGTTCTGGATGTTTTCTATGTATAATAAAAAATATCTATCTATGTAGTGTATTGTATTAAGTATATCAGTTATCATCACGTACCCATAACACAATATTATGATAAAACAATGGATACAAACAATATACAATGGATTTCCGCAAAGTAACGCCTGAATCTATTATTTAACCCATAACACAAGCTCTGCTTAGCTTGGGGCTAGATAATGCTGTGTGAATTGTCCAGCATTATTTATTATTTATTTATTTATTATTTATTGGATAAACTTCAATGTTCCTCCTGTAGGGAAGCTAGAGCTAGAGTCCGAATAGAGTCCCAAAGTTTTTGGACTCCTGCGTCACTTGACCTCGAGGTGTAGTTGATTAGCACATTCTTGTACTGAGGGAAGGATGCGGGTTCAAGTCCCATCGATGTCGATTTTTTTGGGATATTCTTTGATTTCTTATTATGTACCTACTGCAGTTATCTCCATAACATTAGCTCTACTTACTTTGGGCTAGATAATACTGTGGGGATTGTCCAAAGCTATTAATTTACTTTGATATTTAATTATCTGCTAGTATCTTAACAAATGTGTTATGTGAACGATATAAGTTAGTAGGTGGTATTCGGTAAAAAAGGAGGTATGAACTACATACCAATTTGTCATCTCCTGCGCTTGCAAATTTGTCCCCATTATGGGAAACTGCAACAGCACTAACTGATCCATTGTGAGCAGTAAGAGTGAATTTTTGATGCCCTTCATACAGGTCCAAAATCTGCAAAAATGTATAGCGATTTGTTAAGAACGTTGACTGCTGTGCTAGTGAGGGATAAAAAGGCACGAAACAAAAATCATTTGCTCTTGTGAGAGACATACTACATCTTTTCACCTCGAAGAGCGAGAATATACTTTGTATTTAGTGAAAGAGATAGATAGATAATACTTTATTGTACCACACAAAGATAGATTAGAAATAAATGCTAAGAGTAGCGTAAGATGGGTCTCTGAAGAAAAGTCGCGGCACAGTACCAGAAACATGGTAAGTAGAAAAAATTTGAATACTTATTTATTGCTTAGATTAAAAAAAGCTATCAAAAGAAAGAAAGAAGAAAGAAAAAGTATTAACTAAACACTACACCACAAATAACGTAAAAATATATATAAAAAGACTACTTAGTAATACTTACAAGAAACAAGGGAACATTGTACTATAATAGATAATAGATAATGCTGGACAATTCACACAGCATTATCTAGCCCCAAGGTAAGCAGAGCTTGTGTTATGGGTACTAGATAACTGATATACATAATAATATACGAGTACATAGATAGATATTTTTTATTATACATAGAAAACGACCAGAACACTCTGAACAAATATCTGCAGATCGTACAAATATTTGTCCCGAGGCGGGAATCGAACCCGCAACCTCCTGCGTCGCAGGCGGACCTTCGCCCACCGCGCCACAGAGGTCGTCACTATCACAATAGGTAAGTAAGTACTTATATTAACACAAGTAAGCATTGGGTTGGTACTAAGTAGCCCATTCAGCAAGCCGACGAACGCGTGTGTGTAGGTCTAACAGGTCCTGACTCAGCTCGTTGCTCCAACACAAAAACCTAGGGTAGGTAGTTTGTGAAAGAGCGCTGGTTTTCAGTCAGGGCCAGGTTACAACTGTCATGCCACAAAACTGTCAACTTTGTTAATGACTGACGGCAGGAAAAACTGGACGGTTTTTCAATGCAATTTCACTGGAAAAACTCGCTCGACGAGGTTCTACATACTTCAAATTAAAGATATACCTACAGTTTGTATTTTTAGTTGGTTCGCTTATGGCCGGTCAGGCACGCGCGGAATAGGTAGGTACCGTTGAGTCGCGTAAGGCCTGATCTACCCACCCTGCATTTATCTTGTGCCTCAAATGCCATGCCGTGTGCTGTGCAACGCTTCGAACCACAATGAGTTGTTACGAAGAATAGCATAATATTCAAATTTATAAAATGGCGACTTGGAAAATTTAAATTCCAGTCAGCGGAGTCACCTAGACTGCATCACTAGGCTGCTAGCTAGGGATTTGAAATCGGCATGTTCAACTACAAACCGTTTTGCTCTCTGATTGAACAAATAACTAATTTTCAAATTGAGAGTAACAGCTCACTATTTTTTAGCAGCAAAATCATCGTTTTCGAGCGAAAGAGGTAAAAAGATTTTATTTTACCCTTAGCAGTGAAATAAGTAGTGAACATACCTTCATCGTACCATCCTTGCTGCTAGTTATCAAGAAGTTTCCACTAGGATGAACAGCCACTTTGGTTATGACGTCACTGTGAATGCTGAAAAAGAGAAAGAAATTTTTTTTATCTTGAAGGTAATATAGTAGATTATGCATGTACCGAGGGCGTAACTGTAGGCTGGGGTAAACGTGTTCTTGAGTGGAGACCACGACTCGGCAAACGTAGTGTAGGACGCCCTCCGGCCAGGTGGGATGACGATCTGCGAAAGAGTGCAGGCAGATGCTGGATGCGGCAAGCTGAAGACAGTGCGCTATGGCGCTCATTAGGGGAGGCCTATGTCCAGCAGTGGACTAATATAGGCTGATGATGATGATGATGATGATGATGATGAGGGCGTAAAGCAGTGTCTTACGTCATTGACTCTCGAGCACAACTCAGGATTCTAGGATAACTCTCGAGCGAAGCGATCCCTCTCTTCCAGGTTGCCTGGAAGAGATCGCTCATAGCGATAAGGCCGCCTTTGTACTTCGCCGCCTTCTACTCTTAGCATTTATTTCTGTATTATTATCTGTCTTTGTGTGGTACAATAAAGTATTATCTATCTATTTATCTAGAATCATGATTGCGAGAGTTGGAAAACCTTCACGTTTTTCAAATAACAGGGCTATAATCACTTGCTTCGATTAGGGTTACATAAAGTATAAGTTTATTTTGCGAGCATGGAGCACTTCATACTCGAAAAGGTATTCTTCAACTGTTGAAGAATACCTTTTCGAGCATGAAGTGTCAAATACTAATATATGGAAAAAAATCAATGGGTCCTGAAGTAAATCCTTAAGTTAGGTGATTTAACATATATTATAGGAAACATTCCTTTGTTTTATATAATACTAGCAATCCACCTCGGCTTCGCACGGGTGAAGTAGTCAGTTAGATATATCTTCTTTGTCAAATAATAGACAAATAATTTGCAACATAGCAGCGCCATCTATTGATTACTTACTCAATCCAGTCAACAGATATCGCAATATTCGCAATCTGTTAAAATCGTTTGGAGTTAACAGATAATTGTGAATGTGAAATAATAGACAAATAATTTGCAATAAAATAATATTGCGGCTATAAATTAAGATGTAAGCTATCCTATCTTTCAAGTTGGATCAAACTGCACACGGTGTTCAAATTTAATTTAAAATCGGTTAAGTAATTTAGGAGTCTATCGCGGACAAACAACGTGACACGTGATTTATATATATTAAAGAATATAATTAATAAATTATTATGTAATGTATTAATGTTAATGTAATGTTCTATGTGCTAAATAAATATAATGTAAATGGAGGGTACTTATGTAAGTAGGCACAGATAATTTTTTGTACATCATCTGGCCCTACAAGTAAGCCGAGCTTGTGTTAGTATGTGGGTAGTATGACTGCAATAAATATAATTTAATTAATAAAGAAGATAAAGAAACAAAACTGTATTCAAAGATTTTCTAAAATTCGCCCGGGAATCGATTTATCCTTTTTAAACATTTTATCCTATCAATTGGTAGGTATAATAATTTTATTAGGATAAAATCTCACTAATAAACATTTGGTCTTATAAAAAAGATCATGAAATCTAACATTAATTTTATTTTATCATCATTCTAATACGAAGGACACGTAAATTATTACTTAGCTAGACATTGATACTTCAACAATTTGAAATTACAATTTAACTGGTAAGTTGTTCGAAGCGAGACCTCTCGTTCCAGATACACCAATTTAGTATTTTTTGATATTCACTTGTGTATCCTTCTGCAAAGTGTTGTGGTGAATGCTCCTACCACCACTTTTTACCTCAACCCTTAGCTGTTC
Source organism: Eupithecia subfuscata (assembly GCA_963564075.1). NCBI lineage: Eukaryota > Metazoa > Arthropoda > Insecta > Lepidoptera > Geometridae > Eupithecia > Eupithecia subfuscata. The sequence goes on from OY751095.1 coordinate 19,743,210, forward strand.
TACAGACTCTTAATACTTTTTCTAAATAACATTTTATTGAGATAAATTAGCAATCTTGTATTTCATAAAATGTCTTTGGAGGTTAAGAGTTATAAGAAAAATTATAACGTGTCTTTTACTTGTTGAACAGCTCTAGTCTAGGCAATGTTGATTAAAGCCCTTATGTACTAAATATTAGATTTCATGGATATTTTGTACGACAGACGGGTGTAAGTCCTAATGTTTTTTTAGAAATTTTATCATTAACATTGACTGTATATCGAGTAGTGGCATAAATAGCGCATGTTTACCAAAGTCATTTACAACGGGATATTTACCATGATTTGAGTTAATAACCATGATCGATGTACAAAGTTTTATGGTGCTAAACACCATTTTTGCATTTTTGGCTGGTTTCCCTTCAGGGCCCATAATTTTTTCTCCACCCTGTATAGCCCAGCTAAATAAATAATACTGGACATTGTCACACAGCTTCACATTATACGCTTATATTCTTTTTGAGATGTACTATCCACATAAACACAATTTCACAAAAAAATACTATTTTATATGTATACTCACCGATAATATTGTAATAAGCTGCGTGTCCTTATGTCATAGAGCTTAACGCTTCCACTAGAAGTGCCCACAGCAAAATGAGAACTAGAAGGGTGCCAGACTAAGCACTGACTGCTGCAATTCTTATGTTTAAATGTGTGGATGCATTCTCCACTTGCCGGGTCCCAGAGCTTGGTGGTTTTGTCATCGGAACAGGATGCTATCAATGAGTCATCCATAGACATGCAGGCACACCTAACCCAGCTTGTGTGACCAACAAACGACTTGATGAACTTAAAGTTATCAGTAGCCCATAACTTCACTATTTTATCATCTGATGCTGTAAGTATCTGAAATAGTAATGTAGCTTATAATAATTGTATGCAACTAACAGGAGCACTTCTTTACTAAGTAGAAGTTACTGATAACTAGTTTCTACCCGCGGATTCACATGCATTGTTTCTATGGAAATGTTTTAAGGTGATTTCTATCCCATGGGAACTGATTTATGGCATAAAAAGTAGCCTATGTTTGATTCCAGAATTACAATGACCTGTCTCCAAAATTTCAACCCGATCTGTTTAGAAGTTTTGGCGTGAAGAGGTAACAAACATCCATCCATCCAAACTTTTGCATTTATAATATTAGTGTGATAATATCTTTGAATTTTAACCCCCCATTGTAGCACTGTGTCCATGTGAGAATGGATCTTGATTTATATGTTAAAAAGTGACTATAAAGATTAGTTACGAAAATCTTTATCTATAATAATATTATAAAGAGGAAAGATTTGTATTGTTGTATGTTTGTTACGAATAAACTCAAAAACTACTGGAACAATTTCAAAAATTCTTTTACCATTAGAATGCTACATTATTCCTGAGTAACATAGGCTATTTATTTCTTGAAAAAATTAGGGATCCCTACTAAAACTTCAATAATGAAACCCAAGGTGTAAAAAAATTTGCCATAAATTGTCTATCATCGCATGCGCTGCAAAAACTGTTGATGATAGAACAAAAAAATGTTCTACAATATTAAAGACTATATAAATATCTACAAAAAACTCAGCGATAACATATGTCCAGCTAGCTAGCTAGCTTGTAGTTATGTCAGTATAACTATTTTTTTACTTTTTAAAAGTTGATAGAAATATTGACCAAAGTCTGACCATGTTATCCATACCTTTGTATTAATCCTTATCCAAATAAATCATTTCATAATTAAAACTTTTTCAATACCTGTAGATTACTTTTAATGTCCAATTTGAATTATTCAAATTGGACATTCCATTCATAAGATATTACGAATTTAAAAATGTCAATCTAAACAAAATACTATTAGATAAATAAATGACGCCGCACCCGGGCAACGCAGCGGAGGGAGGTAGGTAAAAATAATAATAATTAATGTCCTCCTAGCCGAATTTCGACCACGGCGGCCAATCTCATCGGAGACTAGCCAGATGCGCAGGACATATTATAGTGCACAAGTGTGTGCGTTGGTGTGTGGATGCCGGCTTCGATTTTGCACAACCCCAACTCTTCCCGCGGGTGTCGTAAGAGGTCGTAAGAGGAGAGGGATATCCACCGGGGACGGGCACGACCGGGGAGAGGTCAAACGCAGGACCAACGGCTTAATGTGCTTTGAGAGGCACGCCCCCGTGCCTCGGACAGCACGTTAAGCCATCTATAACACCGCCAATTTCCTTACTCCGGGCTGCTACAGTGAATATTTCTTGCTAGAAAATACCCAATAACACAAATCTTGGGCCGACCCGGGATTTGAACCCGGGACCACATTATCAGCGGTTGAACACGCGACCGCTATACCAACGGGGCAGTCGGATAAAAGTATAAAATGTCCTGCCACAGAAATATTAGAAACCTACGTTTATCCCAAATTTTTTAAAAATTTATGTCCACCCGTGCGAAGCCGGGACGGGCCGCTAGTCAACTATATAATTATGAATTGCTAAGCGTAAAACTCCAGAACGGCCAGACCCATTTAGCTAATTTGTATTTGTGTTTTTCTGAGAGAAAATTTGAAATATTACACAATGAAATTCACCGCACCGCAGGGCGCAGCTAGTAATTGAATAAAATAAGCTTGTCTTACCTTCGATCCATCGCTGTTGAATTCAACAGACCTGACCGTCTGTGAGTGACCTCTGAACATGCCTGTGTGGCCTGTAGCAGTAGGGATCCACAGCCGGACGGTTCTGTCACGAGAAGCTGAGGCCATATACTTTCCCGATGGCGAAAATGTCACATCCATTACTGCTTCATCATGACCCATGAATGTATAACACCTCTTCACACCTTGAAGATCCCATAGCTATGTAGATAAAAAATAATGTAGTTGGTACACTATGTTATTAGCAATAGAGTGGTACACCTTTGGAACCTATTACCAGAAGATATTATACCAGCCACATCAATAAATGCCTCCAATAATAAATTCGACAAACTAAAAAAGTGACACAATGGCTAAATTCAACACTGTTAAAGACATAACACATCAGCAACAGACTGCTCGTCTATTATCAAATAAATAAATATTAGAAAGAGGTACCTAAAATTTGACCAGGAGTTTAATTTAGCTAGCAACTCGCTCCTAGCTCCCAATCCTAACATGACACTCTTTCATTATGGATGTAAGCGGGACAGGACTACGAAAGAACCTTCTCTCTCTTCATTTGTGTTATTCCAACACAAATAGTATTGAAAGAACACCAACATTTCACCCCTTAAGGGTCCGGCAATGGATGAATTTCCCATACAAACATAGTACCAAAATGATTTGTAATTTGAGCATATTTTCACCATGGTCTGCTATTATTTGTATTAAAATAGTATTTATCTAGGTTCCTGCCAAAAATTTTTTTCAACATACCTTTCTGAAATGAAATTAAACCGAATCGCATTTTTACATCAAAGAAAGAATATTTTCTTAGTATTTGTGTAGATAAGTACCTATTTTGAAAAAAGCTTGTGGCAGGAACTTAAATAAATACTAGGTATTCTAACACAAATAATAGCAAACCATGGTGAAAATACTTACAAAAAGACCTACTGGAGAGTGTACAAAGGAAAGCCACAAAAATTCCCAAAAGCCTTCGCCGGATGTCCTACCCAGAGAGACTAGCCGCCCTACGCCTCACTACCCTAGAGGATAGACGCCTCCGTGGTGATCTAATAGAAACATTCAAAATTCTATCCCACACCTACAACCTGCCCGACATACACAAAATATACACGCCCAAGGTGCCATTCAAAACAGCTAGAGGCCATAGTCTCAGAGTAACCCGCTCACCATCAAACTCTAACAATGCTCATCACTTCCTGAGTAACCGAGTGGTGCACAATTGGAACCAGCTTCCTGAAGAAGTTGTAACAGCCCCCTCTGTGAACAGCTTCAAAAACAGACTCGACCACTGGTTACAAACGCACGATCTGACCACAACAAGAGACAAACCAGTGTAGTGAAAAACTTTAAAAGCACTGTGATATAGACATATCAGCTCTCAGCTGCTCATCTATAATCCAATAATAATAATAATAATAAAAATATTCTCAAATTAAAAATCTTATTGGTACCTACTACGTTTGTATGGGAAATTCATCCGTCGCCCGACCCTTAGGGGGTGAAACGTTGGTGTTCTTTCAACACTATTTGTGTTGGAATAACATTATACTATCGAGTTAGCTTTCATCGGTCATTCGTCCTGTGAGTTTTTACATTGAACTCTTTTTGACATAATGGGTTTATTAATTTTCGTTATCCATCAAAATACAATAACTGAGGAAATGTGTCTTAGAAGTATTAAATTACCAGAATTTTGTTTTCGAAGGAGCCGCTGGCTAATAGCCTTTGGTTTGGGCTAAAACACACGGAACTTATGTCGCCGTGATGGCCTTTCAGCTGTTTTTCAAGTGTGGGTTCTGTAACCGACATGACACAAGGTAATATTGATAACTTTCCGTGAAACTACTTTGTGGTGATATCTTGAATCTTTGTTTTAATTTATTCTTCTGCTTGTCAACACAAACCAACTTCACACAAGCAGCGGTCCAGTAAAGTTAAGTAAGTGCAAGCGAGCGTTTGTAATTTGTATTTCAAATCGAAACTGAACTTGAATGAACTAACTTCATGGCTCGCTATGTCATAAAATGTGTGATGCCTGCCTCAACTCTGCCAGTGTGTCCATGTCAAAAGATTCATACATAAACTTTTGTAGAGTTGGACGAACGAAATCAGCCTTCCACGGAATCGTGAATCGCATATTTTGACAAAATCAGCGGGCTGATTTTTCTATGGACAGGTAAAGTTGGGCTAAAGCCATTAAGGCGCGGCGCACAGTGGATCGAAAAAACCCTTCGATAGATAAAGAACTTTTTTTTGTAAATATGATTTTTATTGTTGGGTAGTTGGAAACCCACACAGAATCTTCTGAAGAGCCCAAACTATATCGTAAATATGCACCTCTCGTGGCTAAAACGCAGTAAAGATTTTTCGAACTAAAATTTGTATGGAGAAAAACATGAGAATCGATATTTTTCGGCTCTCGTAGGAGTTACATAATACAATACTTATATTACATAGTTATGTACCTATATTTATTTTTTATGCATAGCAAATACTCAGAACACCCGGAACAAATATTTGCAGATCGTACAAACATTTGTCCCGAGAACCGAACCTGCAACCTCCTGCATCGCAGGCGGACCATCGCCCGCGGCGCGCCGCGCAACATAGTGGTCGTCCACTTGTTGCATTAACATAATTCGTGATAAATTTATTAATAAATAGCTCCTATGTTCGAATCCCCAATTATTTGGACATAATAATTACCCTGATTTTGAGGATTCATTTATTTTATTACCTATATAATACAAAAGGAAATAAAAGAGCAAAAATAAATAACATAATTTATTTAAACTCAGCCGGTCTCGACAGAGCCTACACATTTGCTCCCCTTGGAGTCGAGACCCTAGGTCCGTGGGGTACCAAGGGTCTTCGGGTTTTCAAAAAACTATCTGAGCGGCTGGTCAAAGCGACGCGTGACCCGAGAGCTGGTGAATATCTGGCACAGCGTATCAGCATTGCCATACAGCGTGGCAATGCAGCCAGCGTCTTGGGGACGCTTCCGACTGGTGTTGATATGGATCAGTTGAACTATCTGTAGACTGTTTGCAACAGTCAGCAGTTAGCTCAATTGTTTTAATTGTAAATACTAGTATAATTTTCTTTGTGAATAAAGATCCTCTTATTTGAACACTGATATAAAATATATGGCTCGGTCGACTTAATTCACCTGAAGTAAATTACCTGGGTGCATTGAGTGCTACGCATGGTAGACTTGGTGCACCTGGGTGAACAAGGATTAACATTGTGGACCTATAGACTTTGGTGCATGAACTGTGAACTGGATTTTGGATTGCAGTGAACGATTGGAGCTGATCGTAGACGTCCAGACAGGTAAGCCTTCCCAAGTACTTACAGGGTTCTAACTGTCCAAACGTCAGACCATCGCATTTTTAGGTTTTTCCAACGAACCAGCGACCCTCAACTTTTCAGGAAAACCGCCATGTATCAGTTTTGCACTTAATTTCTATAATTTGTTAACGCACGCAGAACTATACGCACCAAATATTATACTGAAAATACGCATACGAAGCCCAAAAAGACACCCAAAAGATCCAAAAAATATGCGTTCACAAATACAATTTCGTTGAACTTTGTATAACTAGATGTCAGCACAGGCGAATTAAAACTCGCTATCGGAACGTTTCGGGTTCTCAAAGGGGTTTTCGAATATTCTCAAATCGGTTAACTAGCGCCGCCGCGAGTGTTTACTTGCATTGCGAAGGCTTACCTGCAAGGCGAATGTGTAATTTTCTTATTACAGATAGCAGCCATAATTTTTTTAAACGCTATCCGTTAATACGGTTTAAAGCGTTATAATAAATATCATATCCTACTAATATTATAAAGCCGAAAGTTTGTGAAATCTTAATTTTTGTTACCTAGGATCTCCAAAACTACCGAACAGATCAAGATGAAATTTGGCGTACGTTTAGAGCAGAGCCTTACTTAGATAAGAGGCTGGCTTTTTAGGTCAAACATAATGCATGCGAAGCAGCTTGTTAATATATGTGTATGCTACTGCATACACATACAGTGCGACCAAAAAGAGAAACACTCGAGATGTTTCTGCAAAAATACAAATTATAACATTTTGCAACTTAAATATGTTGGAAGCTATGTGGTACCGGCTTAGAATTAATACCACTCGCAATTCTTTCCGCGGGTGTCGTAAGAGGCGACTAAGGAATATCAACCGGGAGCGGGCAGCAGCGCCCCCTGCTGAACAATTCTACGACCGAACTGCGATCCCCAACCCGCATGCTCAGCGTGGGGATTATGGGCATTACCCCCATGAGTCCAAGTCCAAGTCAATAAGGCGCTTATCAGGGGGAGGCCTGCTTCCAGCAGTGGACCAATATAGGCTGTTAAGGTTGAGGTTGAGGATATGTTGGAATTAAATTTATGGCTTAACACTCTCCTTACCACTCGCAGAGAATGCGTTAAAGGGTCCCGTACATAGAGCCTCGTTATTAATTATCCTGGAATGCGCCTATTATCTATGTGGATCACTATCGTCTATTGTTTGACGTTAGACCAATTTCTACGAAATGTTAGAAAGAAAATGGAAAATCATCTAAGAGGAGTTCTTGTTCAGTCATCGAAGCAGAAAGTACTAGAAAGTCATAGAAACCATGTAGAAACGTTCTCACGATTCGTTTAGCCAGAGGCCCTAGACTTCTGATTTTCAACTGGCATTATCTAATTATGCCCACAAGTGAGACAGATAAAGAACCTACTCCGTTATATACATAAACCTGTTAGCATACTGCTTCGCGTCAATCAAGCACTTAGTACCGAATGTGCCCATTTCTCACTGTTCATACGTCTTTTAAGCAACTTTACAATACTCGAAAGGGGCTTAGCAATATCCTTGAGATCCAATAGATTGATAGTAAACTGGATAAGCTCGATAGAGGCAAACATAGATTTGTAACTATTAAGAGCAGGACAGAAGAAAAGGCAGCGAAGTAAATAATCCCAGGCTCCATAAGAGTACGAAATGGGGATAAAAGAGGATTACAGGCTGTGTAATTGTACCATTAATGTAGTTGACGTAAATGTATGAACGAATGTGGATGTGGCAAGTTTTGTATTGAGTTATACAAGGCTAACAATACAATTTTTTGTATACAAGTTTTGTTTGAATTTCTTATGTTCCATTAATATGTTGGTCATAGATAATAATCTATTCCATCAATGGATTTGTTCAGTGGGTCAGAATACCGGAAGTCGAAATACCGGAGAACGGTATCCCGAAAGAACACGAAACCACAAAACGCAATACCGAAAGCATATGAGGCCGCATCACGGAATACCGAAAGTACACAACACCTATTTTGAATTGAATTGATCGATTAATTTGTATTATACATTATTGAACCTGTACCAACCTGTAGGTTGTTCGGCACGACGACGTTTGTCATATCATAATGGAAACTTGGGGTAGGCGAAACTTTATTTACTTTTATGGATTACGTGCCTAACTACTCTGAATAAATAAAATCGCACCACAAGATAATTCAAATAACGGAAAAACATCGATAAAATTACGTGCGTGGAGGGTTAAAAAGCCGCCATACTAATTGCGATTGGTTCTACCTACCCCTACTTACCCTTTGGCATAAGTTATACCGAACTAATATGGTTATGTACATGGCGATTACGAGACAAAAGTAAGATTTTTCATTTTCAGGGTTTCATTTCAACATAATGGTAGATTTTTTTATAAACGCTTGTTTCGTTATGTGTTTAGGTCGTGTTGACACATGTGGCGTTAGGATGGCCGTAAACTAGAAAAGTTTTCAATGAATTGGAAGATATGAAGTTTTCCCTCGTCCATGATAAGAAGATCGACAACACTTATTGTTTTAAAAAAAAGGCAGAGTCGCAGAACTTAAAGTTTGGCTGCAATTCCGAAGTTCAGGTTGAAATTTGATTTGGACTAAAATTATACCCAAGTCCAAATAACTTTTAAGCCATTGAATATCGCAGAATATAAATCTATAGGTACTCAGCCTTAGATGATCCACCCCTAGTTAAACTCTGTATAGTTATTCTGTGATCCTTCAATCTAAATAAAAACGAATTTTACTCAAATCTATAGTGCTATCGGGTCTGCGGCTTTGTGACTGTGTTATAATATTCTTTAAACGTTTATTTTAGTTTATTTTCAAATTTGAACCTTGTAAACCCACTTCGGATAAAATGACATGGATCAAGGGACATACCTAGTCCCTAGTAGAAATATCCTCACACAACCAGGTAGTAATCCTTATTACCTAGTAAACTTACTAAGGAAATATCTTTTGGGGACTTTTAGGTATGGGATTATACCGCGCCAGTATCAGCATTAAACTAATTGGTAGGTATGTCGTTTTGGACGTATTTACTTCACCTACTTTTGGTACCAGTACCCCAAATGTCCATGGGATCTTGTGCCGTGTGCGCTTGTTACCCTACTCTACTACATAGTTAGTACTTACAGAAGTTTAACAGAATCACGTAGACCAAACCTTAGTTTGCTAGTTAATAAAAGTTCAAAAACTTCTCAGTCGTAGATAAGTAGTTTATAAGAAATAGTGTCGAAGATCTAAGAATGTAAAGTTTGTTTGACGGAAACAGGAAACAAAGTGTATCGATTAGCGACAATCAAGTTCATAATATTATTTGGAAGGTCCAGTATATACCTACATACATTCCATTCCTATTTCCGCTAAACAAATAGGTACGTTTACAGTTTAAATATAATAGTAACAAAAATAGTAACTGGGCTTAAACTAGCTTAGAAATTGGTGTCAAAAATTTATATTAGGGTTTTGACACAAAATCATCACGCACAAATCGTCGTATCCTACGAATAAGGTTACAGTCGCCAATGTGACCTTTTATTTTTATTGTATTTTTGGAATCTCCATTATCATTTGCATCATACCAGTTCGAAAAAAGTAAATAAATAATGAATACAAAAAAGTTATTGAGGTTTAAAAGTTTGGTTACAATTGCACTGATGCATTTAGCCCGACGAATAAGGTAACGAACAGCTTTGGCACTTTTTTTCATGTGCGAAACGCAACCGACATGGGCATTTCCCGGCGAATATGGTTACACACTCCACAATAATCGTGTACCGCGGGCGAAAAGGCGGGTGACCGCTGTGTGTCGACTCCGAGCAAGCAGAAAACAGTGCAGTAGAGTATGAGGCGGGCACATAAATTAGTGATTGATTAGTGACTAATTGCAAAATAAAAAAATTATAAAAAATATTTTATTGGTATAGTAGTTTTCGTAAACTAAGAAAAACTCCCCTAGGGTTTTTGAATGCTTGATTCAAATAAATAATTGAAACTTATACGTTATAATTCCTTTTATTTAACAAGGTATTTCAGCATAAACTTGAAACTGTTTATTATACAGGCTATCATCACAAATTATTAAGTCAATTGTTCCGTGATCATGGCGCATGAAACTGTGTCGAAATATTGGAAAATCATGGTAAATATCCCGTTTTAAATGACTTTAAGATAATTCAGTGCAGTTACTAATAGATTTAATGTTTTATTTGCCCTTAAACATTTGCATTACATTCGTTGCGTGCATTCTTGCGAATGAGAATGCGAGTATTAAATCTTGCGAATGTTCGCGAATGTGAGTATTCATTACATCTCTCTTATGGATAAATGGGTATATCTATTAGATTATTGTCATAATATAGATTGATATTAGAGCCTCTGTTTGAAACTTGATTTTATTCAGTACTCTTTATTTTTGCAGCAATGAAGAAAACTATTTCTCTGACATGGGCTTCATACGGCCAGCTCCACAAGGGCAACTACTATTGTAGCCTGTAGAACTTGTAAGAATCTATACAGGGCGACCCAAGGCCATGCCACGTGGAGGGAAAGTATCTTAAATTTTGTAGATAGAACATTTTACTGAAAAAAGACTTGATTTGGATTTTTAAAACAATTTAAACTACATTGAAAGACTTTTGAATAATCGCCTGTCTGAACCAGGAGTCGAACCCGCCAAATTGTAAAATATCCACCCGTAATTTTACTATACCGATCAAAAGACTCAATCATAAGGATTATTTTTTTCCAAATAACATAGTATCTAAAATAACAGGAAAACTATGAACTTTTACATACTAAATAAATACGTTTAAAGTTATATTAATTCATTGTATTTCCTAGTCTCCCTACTTAAATCATATTATAGAGAATATACCATTATGAAATAGACTATAAAACACCAAAATATATGTTTTTTCTAATAATATAACGTGAGTAAACCCACAGCAGTAGGCTCAAGGCTCATTGACGAGTTCTCTCATCTGGATACGGTTGACTAAATTGAGAAGATTGATTAATAATAATATTATATGATAATGCTCGACAATCCACACAGCATCATTTAGGCCCAAGCTAAGCAGAGCTTGTGTTATGGGTACTAGATGACTGATATACTTAATACAATAAGATTACATACATCTATTTTTTTTATTATACCTACATAGAAAACAACCAAATCACCCTCCCCTGGACAAACATCTTTTTATTTGATGATGGTAATTTAAATACTTTATTTATTTTTAAGGAAGGCCTGCAACTTATAATTTGCATACATCTTTTATCTGTTACATTATCTTTTATCACTCATTTCGATACAATTACGCCCAAGGCTTATCGAATGCTTGGATTTATTATGAGAATTGGTAGGGACTTTAATAGCCCTTAAACTCTTATCCTATTATATAACAACTTCGTCAGGTCAATTCTTGAATATGGATCAACAGTCTGGAATCCAAAATTTTAAGTACATATTGAAGAAATACAACGAAATCAAAACAAATTTTTAAAACATTATTTATTCCGCTTTCCGACAGCTCCTACAGACTCTATAGTAGATCTAGACATTCGTCGCACCATACGAGATCAAGTTTTTTTTATATAAATTACTGAACAATCAAATTGACTCCGAGTTGTTACTTGATAATATTTATTTGCATTTCCCACGGGCTTCATCTAGGAAAAAGAAAACTTTTTGGACTCCAACCTCTAGAACAAATTATAGGCAGAACATGTTCCTGAATAGAGCTTGCAATAATTACAATAAACTTATCAACTAAATTGATATTTTCGACTCAACCGCCGCCGCCTCGTTTCGCAGAAGCATTTTAGGCATTGCTGCCGCCAAGTTAATAACTTAGTTTAAATTATTTTATTTTGCCTTTAGCCTTTTCCTCTTGTTTGTTAGAAATAGTGTTCTATCTTCTATCTTATTTTTCTTTTCTTCGAATATCGCGCTAAACTCAAGTGGTTGCCCATCCGACTTCGCAGGAATACTCACATACTATCTCTCTTGTACAGTATCTTGTTCTATCCTCCGAGCCCTTCCTATCTCAAGGAGCGCTTCGAATTTCTCTCAAACTCTCACTCGCTCTCTTTGCGTTCCTCTGAAACCCTCATCTTAAAAGTCCCTGCTCACACCACCTCTTTCTATGACAAATCTTTCACTGTACAAGCTACCCGTCTATGGAATGATCTCCCTCTGGACATCAGACGTGCAAAATCACTTCCTACTTTCAAAAAACTGCTTCATCAGCATTATATATCCTTGTAAAGAGTCAGACAACCTTATTTTATGTTTATGTAAGTTTATTATTAATCTTTGTAGGTATTTAGTGTATTTGTTTCGTTTTCTTTAAATAGGTACATATCTATATATTTATTCAGTGCCACCGTCTTTTTTGTTCCTTAATTTCCAGTCCATCCCAAGGTTGCCTGGAAGAGATCGCTTTCAGCGATAAGGCCGCCCTTTATACTTCCTTTTTTTCTAAGCTTTTCTCTGTATTGTTTGCTGTATTTGTGTGGTATAATAAAGTGTTTTCTATCTATCTATCTATCTATCTTTGTTAATATTAATACTTAATTTTTTAATATGGTTACTTATTTCAATTTATTATTGTGCACTTTCCTCTATATAAGCAAGTTAATTTTCACACGCTATGTTTGTTTGTTAAGTCTGTTCACCAGTTTTTATGTGTAATTTTGTTTATAGTGGAGACTTTACTGGTTTAAGAAAATTCTTATTGTTTCTCGTTATATATCTATGTACTGCCTGTCTTCCAAAGAAATAAAAAGAAATACAAATACAAAATAGGTTAGAATAAACTAGCAGAAAAAATTCAATAAATAGCCTTCACGGCTAAATGACCGATTGGAAATAAATACGTTAAGCAGAGGCATATCAATCTATTATGACAATTATCTAATAGATAGACCCATTTATCCACGCTACATGTAACGAATACTAACATTCGCATTCGCAAGAATGCACGCGAATGTAATGCGAATGTTTAAGGAGAAATAAAACATTATATTTATTAGTCACTGCACTGAATTATTTGTAAGTCATTTAAAACGGATTATTTAAAATGATTTGAGTTGTTAGTTTTCCACTATTTCGACACAATTTCATGCGCCATGATCACGGAACAATTACCTTAATAATTTTAAATGACTTAAGTTTTAATAACCTGTTAAATAGTTTTAAAAGTTTTATGCTGAATCATATTGTTTTATATGAAAGGAATTAAAACGAATAAGTTTCAATTATTAATTTGAATCAAGCACTCAGAAACCCTTGGATGAGTTTTGCATAGTTTACGAAAACACTATTTTTCGTAGTATGTCAGCAATCCAACACTTTCATACGAACTAGGTTTTACTTTTAGCTTTAGAATGATTTTGAGCGATTAGTTGCATTTTAGCAGTACAACTTTGACAAGTCAGCGGTAGTAGTTGTACGAACATTTGTCCCGAGACGGCAATTGAACCTGCAACTTCGTGCGTCGCAGGCAGACCTTCGCCCGCTGCGCCACTAAGGTCGTAGATTGGGTGCTGTACAAGTTAAATCCATCTAATATTGTCTAGGTCTGGTCTAGGTAGTAAAGCGTCCTGTGCAGCATGAATAAACAGTTTCTGACGCTAATTAACAAGATACCAAATGAAATTCTTGAAGGAAAGTAAAATATTACCTTAGTATTCTTGTAATTGTCCCACAAATTTCATCGAATAAGCTTACAAAGGCGATTGTTACCATCTCAGTTGACGTCGTGAAGCGAAATCGTCGTGGAAAAAGGTCACAAAGGCGCTTAAAACAGCGTCGTTTTGAAACTTGCACGCGGAACAAGGTGTTAAGCGACAAAAACTAGAGAAAACGGGTTTTTTTATTTATGAAAGCTACATAATTATTTAGCTAAAATCATGATAAAACGTTTTAGAAAAAAAAAACTTACTCGTATAATGGAAACTTTTCGAAATAATAAGAAAAAACCGTCTCCTGTAAAGTTGGTGTTTTGCAACTGTAACCTTATTCGTAGGATACGACGAAATAAGCGCAAGGTATATTTCACGCACGCCTTTCGTAGAGAATATTTTCGTATTAAGAACGATACTAAACGCACAAAGGGCACAACAAACCTTTGCGTAGTAACGTTCTTTCTCTTGTTCTTGTCGTCCTGAATAAAGTGAGATAGGAATTTTCACATTTCATTCATTGGTTAGTCAATGGACTGCGCTTATTTGTAAATTATGACAAGGATTAAACATTCAAAACATACTAACAAAATAGCAACGGACTGCGCTTAAGGGGGTATAGTACCTCAAATTGCTTATTTTCAACTCCGTCGGACCTCCATATCTTCCAAACTACTGAATATTTAACTTTGAAATTTATATATGGTAAAGTTCAGGACTTATTCTATCGATCATATGTTTCGAAAACACGATGCCATAAAATTTTCTTGATAGAAAAAAATCGCAAAGTTACCTCTAATTTTTTACTAAAACCCTAATTTCTCAATAAATACAGATGATACGATCTTGAGATTAAGCATAGTAGTTGAACTAAGTATAAAGAACATTTTATATGTTGCCTTTTTTTCAATTAACTATTCTAATGTTTGTGGGGAGCAAATAACTACTAAAAACTTGATTTTTGGGCTTACGCCGCTTTGCTCTGTCCCGCTCCTGTGAACGCGAAATCCTATGCCTATCCTCTTCACACAATAACGAGGTAGGGTACCCCCTTAAACAAAGATAAAATATATTCACGAACAGCAATATTCTTCACTACATAATTAAGGTACAGGGTGTCCGGTGGGACTGAAATTTGAATATTTCGAAAACCGTTGCCTGGATGAAGTGGAACGAGATGTCATTCGACGCGACTTGAATGCGAATATTACAACTGAAATTTTGCAGTGGTCTAGTAAACATGATTCAGAAGCGTTTGTTCACCAACAATTTGTGAACAAGCTTAAGTTGAGCTACCTGTAGATGGTTTTAATATGAAAACAATTTTTCATACGTAGGTAGGTATTCTATAATATTTCGCTTATGTATTATATTCGTTTAGCATACAGTAATAAATATTATATTACCAATCCAATTATCAACAAAAAATATGACTAATGAATGTTGTTTTTTTATAATTAAATCGTAACAGCAACAAGACAATTTATTAATGTTAAAAAATAAAATAACGATTTCAACTCGGTGCATCAGAACGTGAATCCCGTATCATGCAAGCGAGTACTATGTTCTTTAAGGATTGTCTCAAAAAATGACCACAAGTACCTACTTGTATAAGTACCTATACTAGGTACATCGTTAAAAACCCACCATACTAAAAAGATCTTACAAAAAGTGATGCTGTTGAGGGTTAAAAGGCCACCATACTAAAGAGTATCAGTAAATTTATAGCAATTTCAATAGAACTAGTATCCACGTTATTCTTTATGACATAAGAATGATACCTATATCTTTTTGCTTTATCCTAATAGATATTACGCCGTGACGCGGGTGCATGTGACATCACTCTCTTGGTCGCCGCCAGTTAACCGTTGGCAGATTTCAGTTTTTAGTGATTTACTCCGAAACTATAAGTTTAGGAAAAAATTCACAGTTTTTTTATTCGATGTGTATCTCAAAACTGAGTCTATCTGATTCCGTTAACTGGCGGCGAACGAGAGACTGACGTCGTCCATGGCGAGAATAAAATTTAACAAATAAATTTTTTTTGGAAGAAAAACTACAAATATACGGTTTTAGGATTTTTCCTTTACTTGTGCTATGAGGCCTTGCTTCTTGCCAAATTTCATAATTCTAGGTCTACGGGAAGTACCCTTTAAGTTTTGGTCCATGGCGAGCATTAATAGTGATTTTTTTAGTGAGTAATTTACAAATTTATAGTTTTCGGATTTTTTCCTATACTTGTGCTATAAGACCTTACTGCTCGCTCACTAAATTTCATGATTCTAGGTTTACGGGAAGTACCCTATAGGTTTTGTGTTTAAGTATGTGATTCTCTTGGAAATTTAAAATTTTTCGAAAATAAACGCCTGTAACTTTTGAGTGCGTTGACTTAGAAGTTTTATTTATATTGCGGCTTCAAGAGGTTACTGACGTTAATTTCAACTCGATACGTCCACGCGTTCCTGAGAAAAGAGGGTTGACAGACGGACAGACAGACAGACAGGCAGACAGACCACAAAGTGATCCTATAACGGTTCCTTTTCTTCCTTTTGAGGTACGGAACCCTAAAAAACTAATGATTCATTATTAACTTTAAACCTAGGTAGGTTAGGGACTTAGTTTATTTAAACCAAGTTTTGAGTGAATCGAACCAAGGAATATTTTTCCATTGAAACTTTACTTTAATGTTTTTTGCTTTTAGACCTGTGTTATTCTACAACCTAAGCTATCGGCATACCCAATTTCATCTAAATCGGTTAAGTAGTTACGGTACGGAGACACGTGGTAACAAACGTTCACACAACTTTCACATTTTACATATTATTTTTAAACTAGTTTCTGCCCGCGGCTTACCTACCACCACATGTTGTTTCTATGGAAACGTATAAAGGTGATTTCTATACCATGAGAACTGATTCATAGGATAAAAAATAGCCTATGTTTGATTCCAGGATTAGAATTACTTGTAAGTATGCAAAATTTCAGCCCCATCCGTTCAGTAGGTTTGGCGAAGAGGTAACAAAACATCCTTCGATCCAAGCTTTTGCATTTATAATTTAGTGTGATGATTTTATTACTATAGTAGGATACTTAGCTAGTCGATATCATGGCTTAGCTCAATCATTGCCATCCGAGCCCTGTGACCTACTACGGGACCACTGTGCGCTGGGGTAAACGTGTTCTTGAGTGGAGAACGCAACTCGACAAACGTAGTGCAGGACGCCCTCCAGCCAGGTGAGAGAACGATCTGCGAGAGACTGTAGGCAGATGCTGGATGCGGCAAGCTAAAGACAGGGCGCCATGGCGCTCATTAGGGGAGGGTAGGGGTTGCATTATCCGTTAAATTTTCGTATCCGGATAATTCGGATAGTAGTGAGCCTTACTATTCGGATATTCGGATATTTCGGATAATTCGGATAATTGAAAAATATACATAAAAATTAAATTAAATCAAGGAAAATGGGTTTTTAAAGTATAAGTATTTATTAATTTATATTCAAAAAACGTTACATTAAAGTTCTAATAAAATAAAAATATAATTCGCATAGAAACTGAACACCATAGAGATTTAAAATTCTTTACTGTACGTTTGTTAGAAGCATCTTAGAATATGCATCACCGATTTGGGACCCTCGTTATGATGTTTATAATAAAAGAATCGAGCGCATTCAAATTAAGTTTATGAAGTACCTTTGTTTCCTTTTAAGAATTCCATACAGTTCAGCCAATTACCTCGATTTATGTAAGCAATTTCACATTCTCCCTCTTTCCAAGCGGCGTGAGATCGCCGACTTATCTTTTATACTTAAAATCACGTCGAATAATATTAATTGTCCCAATTTGCTTCAAAAAATTAAGCTTAACGTTCCCTGCAAACCTATCAGAGTTAACCCCCTATTTACGTTCCCCATGCTGGCACTAACTACCGACAAAATTCCTTCTTGTGGCGAGCGAGTAATAATTTTAACAAATTGAGTAAGCAATTTGACCTGGATTTATTCTGCACAAGTGTCAGCTCGGCCAGGCGGCGGCTCAGCGGAGAGTTTTTTGGTGCCAATGATGATGATAAATATGAAGTCTAAATTTTTTGTAATGTAGATCCTAATCTAACTATGTTTATAGAGATGATGCATGTTGACTAGTCACATCATGTTCATAGTCTTTTTCATTGTAATAATCCGCCACTATCCATGAAAACCTTCAATAAGCTTTCTGGTAAGTACTTATTAATTTGTAATTTTGTTAATTTTTAAGCCTTTGGTTTTCCCCTAAATAAATAAATAAAATTAAAAATAAGAGTATCGATCAAATGGGTTGAAAAACTAAAATATCTATGAAATAAAAACAGTTTACTTCGTTCCATCGAACTTATTTTTTAACAACGAACGAACGTAAATCAACCTCCTATTTTAATAGGTACTCTAAAATGATTTTAACAAAGAACCAACACAGTCACGAGATCAAACTTACGAATGTACACATACAGTTATGTTATAGAAGTGTGTGTGGGGTAGCTGTGCTGCGTGCGCGGAGATCAGTCTGTGTCGGCGTCGTCGAATCACTGACCAACCAGTGTCAACGCTAGCGATGCGTTTGCGCGCTACCGCTAGTGTAGTGTAGGTCTTGCTTGTTTATAGCTTCCAGATTCAGAAACACGCACGAATTATTACATTTATATTATTAACAACACAAAGTATTGTATGCATTAAATATAACATTTCTAAAGTGCTGGATGCGGTGTAGTGTTGTGTCGTGAATTAGAAAAATCAGCTGTAGGTACCTATCCGTATTATTCGTATTATCCGGATAAAGGAGCTCCCATTATCCGGATATGAAAATTAGCGGATATCCGGATAATTCGGATATCCGGATATCCGGATTGCAATCCCTAGGGGAGGGCTATATCCAGCAGTGGATTAATATAGGTAGGCTGATGGTGACATAGAGCAATCAAACGCTTGACTGCTCTGGACTAGGGAAGGCTAGACTCTAGACTTGAAACGAAAACGTTATTGTTAGGTACTGACTAGACTACTATTATTATTATTATATTGTTATTCTGTGATCGCGTGTATTGTTTCATGGTGATGGCTTTTTGATTGAAAAGTGCTCGATATGTATCGCGATATTTAACTTGATATTTATATAGTAATATTTTGGTATAGGTACCTACTACACATACGATACGTACGAATCGCGTCAGTACGACGACGGTAACTTTAATTGAGTACACTCGTACGTTAAAGTTTCCTATAATCGCCCACGGGGCGGTTAGTCTTAATGGAGAATAGCAATGTACGCACGACATAAATATTATAGATGGTGCAAAACTGGGTACGCAAAATAAAAATAAATTGCCTTCTACAAGGTTCCATACCATTCACACATAGATACCTAGGTAGAATTTTTTTATTATCCCTACTAGACGATCGCTTCGCGGTTTCACCCGCGTAGTTCCCGATCCCGTGGCAATACCGGGATAAATATAGCCTATGTCAATGTCACTCCCTGAAAAGTAAGCTTCCTAACGGTGAAATAATTTTTCAAATCGGTTCAGAAGTTTCGGAGCCTATTCAATACAAACAAACAAACAAATCTTTCCTCATTATATTATTAGTATAGATTAATATAGACTACATAGAAAATAGGTACCCAGAACACCCGGAACAAATATTTGACTATGACCTACATTGATGTTAAAAAATTAAAAAAATAATTGAAAAGGGTTCTCTAACAAGTTTTCATAAATATATTGACCAGACATAATGTTTTTTTTCTTTGAATTTCTCACTTCAAATCTTTTAGTCACTTCCAGAAACACCCTATTTCGTTATTTCTCTTATTAAGATTTCGATATCGGTTTCGAAACCCTTAGGTCTCCCTTTGTCTGTTTTTTTTTTCCTTCTTTAATAGACAGAGAACAATCGCTCAAAAATTATCAAGCTGATGAAGTGGCAGTGGGCCGACCATATGTCGCGAAGAACCGACAACCACTGGGGTAAACGTGTTCTTGGGACTCAGCAAACGTATTGTAGGACGCCCTTCGGCCCGCTGGCAGGTGGGATGACGAATATGACGATCTGCGAAAGACTGCAAACAGATGCTGGATGGCAGGCTGAAGGCAGGGGCATTAGGGGAGACCTATGTCCAGCAGTGGACTAATATACGCTGATGCTGATAATGTTGATAATATCTCAGGAACTACCGCAGCTCTCAACTTGAAATTTAAATTAATAGGTAATTGCTTCCCCCAAGTTTCGTTATCCAAAAGAGCGAGTTCATAGCGATGGTTAGTGATAAGATTACTTCAGGAACTCCATTTGGAGGGAATGGGACCACCATTTAGAGTAATTCCAGGAACTCCAATGCCTTTTCATTGGACCATTCGATTGCCATAATGCAGTCCGCAAAATAACACGACACATCCTTTCCCTGCCTATGTGGCCCGCGGAATGAGACGTCGGCGGTGCAACCCGCAGCAGCGCGCCGCCACGCCACGGGGAGAAGAATGACAACTGCGTCTTGGGCCATCAATGTGTCCCAATCAATGGAGCCAACATCGCCTCGTGCGCTAAACCACGCGCTAAGACCCTTTGATGTGTGAAAAAATCCGACACCTGCTTAGCTTCTAATGCTATTAGTTATGCCGTTAATAAATGAACACTTTAGAACCTTAGCCACATCTGCGTAGCGCCCCAATTAACGTGTTAAGTAATTTACGCGATGTTTTTTATCTTTGTTGTTGTTTTTAATAAAATAAATTTAATTTCAATATATATTTTCAAGAAACAGTTCTTGTTTATTATTGAAATATTATATATAGATTACCTATGCCATTCTATTATATCGTCGCCGTAGAGCGAAAAGTCACTAACTAGGTCATTTGGTGTTTTGAGTTATGGAGGTTTAAAGTTTTTAAAAAACAAAAAAATTCATAACTTTCTTTCGGTATGGGATATTTCTAATTTTATGGTCTCATATGTTAGGAAATATAAAGGCTCTTAAGGTCGATTCACTACAGTCAATGAATGACTGATATTTTCAGGGATAATGAAAAAAAAACTGACTTAGTTACTTTTCGCCCTCAAATCTTGTACTAACTTTGTGAGACAATGATTTGATAGAAGTCACCAACTGACTTTTCACCCGTGTTTGGATAAGTATATTTAGTGTTTAAGTAATTTTTCTAACGCTCTTATCTGCTTAATTTTATATAATTTATATTCCTCGAATCAGGTAATCAATAAGAAAATGATAAATAATCAAATGCAGTTGTCATACTTCCTTGAAAAATACTAAAAAAAACGCATTCAGAACAAGTTATAAGCAAATTAATGATTTTTGACGTATTGTTAAGATTTGAAATATTGAAATCCTATTAAAAACATTAATGACAGCATTCTGGTCCAGTGAGTCTTAACATTGTGAATGTCGTAATTCTTGATCATGATTATCGCTTTTCCATGGCATAATCGCTTCTCTAACATAGACCGATGACTGAGTAAGCTTTCACAATACGGCTTATAGTGGCATCGGGCTCCAGCAGCTTTTCTGCAACATCTTTGTGTGTAGCTGTAAAGTAGAGAGTACTCGTACAATGAATGAAGATAACGGGGAATGGTCCAGTTCAGACGACGAACGAATATCAACGGGTTTTGATTTTCTTGGCCTCTGAAATACATTACAGTGTGGTACAAACGAACATTACCTGGACGGAGGGTAGCTACCCGAAATATTCAAATGAGCAAATTTTACTGAAAGGAAACATTCCTTTATATTAACTGCTTATTTAAACTGCTGGACTACTTGAGAAGGCAACAACAGCCTGTAGTAGTCCACTTCTGGACGCAGGCCTCCCCCTGATAAGCGCCTTAGTGGTTTTTATCACATGGGGGGTTATGTCCATAACCCCATGCTGGGCATGCTGGTTGGGGATCGCAGTTCGGTGGTAAATGTTTTGCAGAGGCGCTGCTGCCCGCCCCCGGTGGATATCCCTTAGTCGCCTCTTACGACACCCGCGGGAAGAGTTGGGGTGGTGCAAATTCTAAGCCGGCACCACACAGCGAACGACGCTGAGTCCTCGCCGAGTCATCCATTCTTTGCGGGAGTGACATGGTCATGTTGACAAAACTCCTTTAAAATAAATAAAGCAAAAAAGAGATCCATACTGCAATGCTTGAAAACGAATGTTTTCAACCAGTGCGTCTTACCCGTCATGACCTACGGAGCTGAGACGGCTGACCTTAGGGCTGATCCACCAGTTCAAAGTCGCTCAACGAGCTATGAGTAGCTAAGAGTAATGCTCGGAGTTGTTCTAAAGGATAGGACTCGTAACGAATACATTCGACAGAGAATCAAAGTTATCGACATAACTCTAAGAATAAGCATGCTAAAGTGGTAGCTTGCCGGCCATGTCTCGCAAAAACCAACAACCGTGTTCTTGAGAGGAGACCGGGATTCAGCAAACGTAGTGTCGGACGCTCTCCACCCAGTTGGGGACGGCCTGAAAAGGCTGCAGTCAGATGTCGGACGCGGCAAGCTGAAGACACGGTGCTATGGCGCTCATTAAGGGAAGGCCTATGTCCAGCAGTAGACTAACGATGTTGATGAATCAACGAAGACGTTTCAGACAGGTGGCTAGGGCCTAATATAAGTCACTAGCCGCCGAGTAAGCAAAATCAAGAGCGTAAAAGTAACTAAATTGCACGTTTAATTGTCTATCCTAACACAGACGTACGAAAGTTTGGCTATAATAATCAACAAAACACTTTAGCTATCATTCAAAACCAAACTTTGTAGCCAAAATTTTGGGGCGAAAACTAACCTATCATGTTAAATGATTTCTTACTCTAAAATTATGAAGTACAATTATCGCAAACAGCGATCTAGAAGACACTAAGTCGACTTGGTTAGTTTTCGCTTTCAAGTTGTGTATCAAACCTGCTACCACATAACTAATCAAGTATATTTAGTTATTTCTCGACTAGACTGGGTCCTAGCAACAAGTTATTATTTTAGAAAAGAAAGTAATCAACCCGACTTAGGTTCATATTTTGCAATACTTTCAAGTAGGAAAAAAGTATCTAAGCCTACTTAGTTAGTTTTCGAATTAAATGCTGTGAGCCAAATGTAGAGTTAGTGAATTTTTGCACATTCTAAAATGAAAACCGTGATAGCTAGGGATACGGTTGTTAGACTGAAAAATGCAGAAAAAATCGGGGATTTTGATGGCACATCTAACTCGATTTGGGCCAAATAGCGAGTTAGTGACTTTTCGCTCTACGGCGACGATATTTCCATGAAAATAAGATTAGTTTTCTTGTCAAAATAGGTATACTTACTTCTGAAAAAGTTCTATCGTTATTCTGTTTTTGTGTTGTTTTTTGTAAATAAGTATCTTACATAAATAATAACCACTTAGGTAAAGAAAAATTATTTAGGAAGCTTATACCGTTTAGAGAATTTAGATTTTTTTAGTCTAGATTTTTTTTTCCCGAGCAGCAGTTGAAGTGCAGCGCAAATTAGAAAGACCCGGGGTGTGGGGCGTTTGTAATTTGATACGTGCAAATTTTTCACATATGATTTTCCATTGCGTGAAGGGTTAAATCATATCATAGCAACCGTAAAACTTGACGAGGACGAGGACTTTGCACTTAACGGCGAAATGTTAGTCCATGACCCCCCAACTCCCCAAAAACCTACGTCTCGGTCTCATTAATTACCTACCCTAGCAAACATTCATAAACTTATGCAAGTTTATACTCCCTGCCTGATCGAAGGGTAACAATAACTTACACGTCAAGAATGTCAAAGTCACGAATGTTAGAGATGTCAAAGGTAGAACAGTTAGCAAACGATTATTTGCGAGAGCGAACCATCTCATCTCGAGAAAAAAAAAGTTCAAACGTTCAAAGTGGTGTTTGTGGTAAAATAGCTCGTAAAGGAGAGGTTTTTTTTGTCATTACTTACAGGGTGGAAAATTGGGGAGGGTGTGGTGGTGGATAACTCTTGGTGGCTAGTGCGATTGCGCATTGCATCGCCCACTTCGCATCGGAACGTGTTCGGAAGGTTGGTGCTGGCAGCGAGTGTGTGAGGGACAGAGAACGGACCCTCCGAGGGATGAGGCGAATTTCGGTACGAAACACCTTGATGTCGATATTATAGGGGAGAGTTGCGGGCACCTCTATCCACACTATCCATGTTTATTGTGTCATGTTGGTTTCTGTAACTTGTGTTTCTCATTATTTTATCACATGCATCGGCTGAAAACACCTTGCTACAGTTTGTCATGACTTTAGAGGATCCATTCTACGTTGTAAAGGAGTAAGTGGTTGCCTCATGGTGTTATCAAATGTTATCATAATGGTGGTCATGGACGAAGAAAAAAATGCTGGTGGTACTCTCAATACTCATGTATTGTCTTGTCTTGAGATTTCGGGCAAAGTTTACCTTCTAGTTGAGTGTTATGAAATGAAACCCTTGAACTAGATTCAGCATGAATTCAATAGTTTGCTAGTAAATTAACTGTAATGATTGTCTTTTAATGTTTCTGTGACTAGGTGTACCCAAGACATCATGTTGTGACACCATCTTCTAGCTTTTAAAATATTATTGTTAACAAGCCAAGATTGACCTTATTGTGATGATATGTTGTTCTAAGAATAGAAAATTTGGTGAATTTACAAGGTGGGCTAATATATCCAATTGCACATCCAGTGTACACTAAGCCAGGCTTACCCTCATCACAAGAGAACTAACTAAAAATAATAATTACAGTTAATTAATTTTGGAGTGATCATTCTTTTCTGGATTCTAATTTAAATACATATTAATTCAATAGTTAGCTTTTTTATTAGGTAGGTATTCAAAAATTCATTCACTAAACTAGATACATCATGAATGTACTCATTTTCGACCACCAACAGACAGCACTGAGGATACCAAGCATAAAACAAATATATGTACTCAATGTTGATTGAGTACATATGTTGCATAATATCTAAATTATCCATGCTTTGTGGCATATCATGTCCCGTGACTCTTGATATAGGAATTTGTTATATTCAACTGGCATGGTTAGTAAAAGTCCTGTGTTTCCACAGTGAGGTGTTTAAGGCACTGAACAAGACTCGGGGCTTATACCTGCGCTGGCAAGAGATCTCCAAAGCCCCCGTGGCCCCCACCAGCCCTGAGGTAGAATGGACCTCCACTGAGTTGAGGAATGCGCTGCGCAGCATCGAGTGGGATCTTGAAGATTTGGAGGATACCATCAATATCCTTTACAATAATATCTTAATGTATTTTTAGGGATCAGAACCAAACAAAAGAACCCTTAAGCCTCTCCCAGATACACATAGCCAGACCAATTTGACAACACACATTAAATTTGTCAAATTGTGCATCTGTCTGGGAGAGCCTTTATAGGATCACTTTGTTGTCTGTCTGTTAAGACCCTTTTTATTACCACAATCAGCATGCAGAAACATAATATGTGCAAGTCTTCTTGCTTACAAAAAAAGTAAAGGTAATATGTGTTACTAAATACTTTGATAACCTAATAATTACAGAGTTAAATAAAAAAAAATACTGCTATAAAACTGGTATAATTTAACTACAAAAGTAAAAAGTTTTCTCTAGAAGTGAACTATGTTGATTACTATGTTCTTAATATCTTTTAACACAACTAAAGTCCAAACATATGAAAACTCGTTGCTATTCACAACCAGTTGATCTATTTGTATCTGAGCCGCATAGACTTACCGGAAATAGAGCAGGAAATAGAGCAATCAATAATTAAACCAGAGTCTGAATTTAAATGCCCATCACCTATATAGTACTTACACTATATTTGTAGGGCCACATAAATTGTTATGAAAAACAGGATCGTTAGGTTTTTGTTTTTATAGTGCTTACGGAAACGTTTCTAAGAATTTTAATAAGATCTGAATTCTAGACCGAAATCCTTATTAATTCACTCATATGTGTCTGTCTGTCTATAAATAAACTGGACTGGTTAATTTGTTCAACTCGCACTTGTTCGGTTATTGTACATATTCCTCATTTGTAGTTCCTTAACTGACAACTCAAGCATCGTTGAAAAAAACTCAAACAAGTTCAAGATTGACAACAGAGAAATAAGCGACAGAAGGACGTTTATTGAAGCCACTAAACAAGAAGTCAAGGTATTTATTCTTTTAAAATCAAGATCGTAATTCCATCAGCATGTCCACTCCTGAACATGCTTCCCCCAAACAAGGGGGTTTTGCCATCACCATACTTGCCAGGATTGGTGATCATGATCACAGTAGAGGTGTTAAATATACGCAGAAGGAAGATACTACCCCTAACTCTGGTAGGTTCACTTTGTCGGCTCTTTCGACATCCACTGGCGGACTTAAGGTTTCAATTCTTACGCCACGACCTTCGACGGCAAATCAAGATAATCAAATACATACATGATTTACTAGACGATCGCCTCGCGGTTTCACCCGCGTAGTTCCCGTTCCCGTGGGAATTTCGGGATAAAATATAGCCTATGTCACTCCCTGAAAAGTAAGCTTCCTAACGGTGAAAAAAATGTTCAAATCGGTCCAGTACTTTCGGAGCCTATTCAATACAAACAAACAAACAATCAAATCTTTCCTCTTTATAATATTAGTATAGATTAATGTCATGGTTAGAATTACGCTTTTTACTCTTCATCCATCACTGACGCGCCAGCCAAAACTCCGGCCAAATTCAAATTACGTTGTTTCTTAACATTGCCCCCATTTCGCTAGGTTTTGGCGCGTCATCTCAGCTTTCGCTGCCGCTCTGAGTAGCCAATACCACCTTAAGGCGTAGAGAGATAATGTTTATAAATCGATACCGACAGGTGATGAAAGGCAAGATGAGTGTGAATCGGAACAGAGACAAGGACGGCACGGCCCGCGAGCCGCTCCTCGGCGAAGAATCCCCCATGCACTTCGGAAATTCCTGGACATCGACCCCAAAGTACACCAAGTATTCCAAGCTGGCCAACCAGACGGATAGCCCCAACAGATTTGACACTTACGACAATGATGTCATGTCTGTGAGGGATAAGATGCTGATTAATCAGAATGATCAACTGCAGGTTTGTTTTTATTTTGTAAGCCGCTTCGCACGTGCTTTTTCTATGGAAACGTTCGAAGGTTATTATCATCCCATGGGACAGCTCCCAAGGAATTGTAATAACCCTAAAAACATAGGCTACTTTATCTCCCTTATTACCAGTATTTATGGGAGAAAAGAAGCCTATTTTGTATTCCACGGTTAGACCTACGTCTATGCTACATTTCAGCCCGATCCGTTCAGCAGTTTTGGCGTCAAGAAGTAATAAATCAATCCAGCCATCCCAAATTTCGCATTTATAATACTCGTGTTAGTGCGATGTGATTCGTATTGATTCAAAGGAACACGGTGATTCTAAGCAGTTACAAACGAACGTCCAAACTTTCGTATAACTTGTATGTGTACTATTTTTGTATTGTCTCGTTGGTCAAGCGGTCAGCTTGTTCAACCGCTGATTATGAAGTCCTGGGTTCAAATCTCGGGTCGGGCCAGTAGTTGTTATTGGGGTTTTTCTAGCAAGAAAAATTTCCATGACCATTATAGGCCCAATATGACTGGACCAATATAGGCTGTTGCCTGCCTCGTTGGTCTAGCGGTCAGTTTGTTCAACCGCTGATTATGAGGTCCTTCGTCCCGGGTTCAAATCCCGGGTCAGACCAATAGTTGTTATTGGGAAAAATTCACAGTAGCAGCCCGGAGTCAGGAAGTTGATGGTGTTACACCCCCGTGCCTCGGAAAGCACGTTAAGCCGTTGGTCTTCCGCTTAACCTCTCCCCGGTCGTGTCAGTCGGCCGTCCCATCGGATTATGAGAGTGAGGGAATAGAGAGTGCACCTGTGTTTGCGTACACACTTGTGCACTATAATAGGTCCTGCGCATCTGGCTAGTCTCCGATGAGACTGGCCGCCGTGGTCGAAATTCTGCTAGGAGGACATTATTATTATTCTATTATCGAGGCGCGCAGTAGAGCCTCACCCAATTTCGGAAAGAAACGCAATAGCAGTGTGTA
Organism: Eupithecia subfuscata; assembly: GCA_963564075.1. Taxonomy (NCBI): domain Eukaryota; kingdom Metazoa; phylum Arthropoda; class Insecta; order Lepidoptera; family Geometridae; genus Eupithecia; species Eupithecia subfuscata. The sequence goes on from OY751095.1 coordinate 19,771,037, forward strand.
TCTTTACATGAACGATTGAGTACGCTCTTGGTCCTTTCTATATAAGCCATTAACAATTAGTACCTACACAATAAGCATGCCTACCTTTTGCGACACTTTTTTATTACATACCTAGACATAGATTAAATTGATAAAACCAAAATACCTACCTAATTGTAGCGCCCTGACAGGGTATTTATGCATTGTGTTCCTAAGAACAACATCTTTATGCATAAAATCACAATAAATGATATGAATATATTGCAAACGTAATCAAACCTACATATATCTATTTTCAGGTGATCAGTGAGTCAGTGGGCTCTCTTAAGACGGTTTCTAAGCAGATTGGTATCGAGCTCGACGAGCAGGCTGTGTGAGTATAAATTTAAACTGCCTACGGTTTCTCTCACGCTTTTCCGGAACTAAAATTAGCCTAAATGTTATTCCGGATCTAGAACTCTATGCTTGGAAAGTGTATTATTTCCTTGAGACCTTACAGGATTCTGACACGCCAGAAATTTAAAATCTTTTAAATTTCTGTTAATCCTATGGGAGCTAGGAAATGAATCACTTGGATTTTTTGTTCACTTTAATTTGAGCCCAATCCGTTCAGTCATTTTGGCTGTGGCTGTGACAAGCATCTGCACAAACTTTCGCCTTTATAATGTTAGTAGGAAATCATAGGAATTGGAGACAAGAAAATTTGAGAACCCATGACAATATTACTTTGAATCGTTGTAACCTGAGAATGGGTGCAGCAATTTTCATCGAACATATCTTACTCGTAGATAGAGATATAGATTTTTCTCTGCAAAAACATGTGATAAGTAACATTTCGTGAATCAATACGCTTAACCGAAAATTTTGATTTGATTTTTTGGATTTTTGCATACCGACTGTATGCACATGGGAAGTTTAACTGAAAGGAAACATTCCTTTTTTTTAAATAGGTAAAACGTCATTCACAGACTTTTTTAACTTAACTTAAATCTGAAAAATACTACACAGTATTTTATGACATTGATTGGTAGAGTCATTCATAAGAATCAAATCTGTCTAAGAAACATTGCATTTTAATTATAGTAAGACTATGAAATCTGCCAAAATCTGGAGAGACGTAGCCATTTTTATAGCTCGCTTACGAGAACTTCAATATTTATACTACTTTCCCTCCATGTCCCGTGGCCGTGGGACACTGTATATGTAGAGACTCACCATAAATTTCGCAGCAAAAGAACAATTCCTTTCACCGCGAAATTTACGCTAAGTTTCTCTATTTTCAGAATGCTAGACGACCTAAATACGGAGCTGGAAAACGCTGACTCCAAAATGGACTCCACTATCAAGAAGGTGGCTAAAGCGCTACACATGAATAACGGTGAGTAATATAAAAATAAAATAATATGTACACAAGCTTCCACCCGCGGCTTTACACGCGTTTTTCCGGCTTAAACAGTAGCCTATGTATTTAATTCAGAACCTTTTAGCTGTTAAGGCGTGCAAAGGTTACAGATCGACACAATTTTATTTAATTAGAAAGTTATATGTACCTATTTGATTACTTAATTTATTTGTTGTTAGCACTGTTTTTGCCTGAAAAACAGGTTTTACCTAGTTCAGGCACACGCATTATTAAATACCATATAATTTAAGATGAAACCATTTGTTATCTTTTTAGTCCTAAGTTATTTTGAATAAATTATTTTATTTTATTTAGTTATTTATTATTAATTATGTACTTACACACTAAAATAGGAAAATAAATAATTCTAATTTTATGATCGTGAAATTAGCTGAAAGAACAAAAGGACGCTTCCGACTGGTATTGATATGGATCAGTTAAGCTACCTGTATATTGTTTGCAACAGTCTGCAGTTAGCTCAATTGTTTCAGTTGTAAATGCCTTTATTGACAAAGAAAATTACACTAGTATTTACAATTGAAACAACTGAGCTAACTGCAGATTGTTGCAAATAATCTCCAGGTAGCTCAACTGATTCATATCGTTGTAAATAAGTACTAGTTCTAATTTATTGTTATAAGTTTTTGATTGTAATTTTCCTTGTCAATAAAATCATTATCATGTTTTAAAACTAGTAGTTCTACGAACAGTAGACCTCGCGAACACTAACTTTTTTTCAACAATTAATATACTTATTACCTTTCAATTAACAATACAATCATCAAAATCAGATCTCTTAAAGCGGAGCAATTCCAAATCCGCCTTTTTGCCTTATTGTGGAAGAAGAACGTCTTTAATCAAAAAATCCCGACGACAATAAAATTCTATAAAATCATAGAATCTGTACACAAAGTTTCGTACCGATCGGTTGTAAAATACGACCTGTAGAGGAGTACGGACATACTGACAGAAACGCTATTTTGGCCAGACTTGAAACGAAGACTTTCGTTCACTTCGTTCACGACGTCAATTACAATAAAAGACATAAGTAGTCCAGTCATTTTTAGTTCCAGTCATTATTTCATTAAGTAGTCCACCCTCTCGCACACACACACACGCACACACACACCCTCACACACCTATACACCTTCACACACACTGACACACAGACACACACGGGTAACCTTGTTATGTATAATAATAGATTAGTTATTTTTTTTTTATGTATTAAGATGGAATATAATTATTTTGCTAACGGAGGAGGGCGCTGACTCTGCTACACAGTTTTAACTTTTGCGGTTGTCAGCCCACAACTGTACTCTATATAATTTTATTTTTGTTCCTAATAAAGATTTTTGTATTTGTATTTGTATTGTATTTGTCATAAAACTTTCATGTACCTTGACCTATGTTTATCGAACCAACTGACTGGACTGATAGCTTACAAAAATTAAATTACGAGAACACAAATAGGCCACCGGCTCAGCATTTCCAACTCCCAAAGCAACTCAGCCGCGATTTTGAAGCTCGTCTTGTGTCGCGCGATTTGTTGCGTTTTTGCGCCAAATGCGATATCGCAACAGTGTGTAAGATCGTATGCATCGTACAAAATGTACTGCAAACAAATATCGCAACAAATCGCGCGCCACAAGACGCGCTTCAAAATCGCGGCTGTGGGGTAGATGCTTCTATGATGTTTATTGATGTAGGTAACTGAAATCAAATCAAATCAAATCAAAATCATTTATTTGCCGAATACATTATTACAGGTACATGTCAGATCTTATGACTAGAGTGATGTCAAATGTATTCAACCCGCAAGCAGGTGTGCAAATATTAACTCACAATCGATTTTAAAAATAATCTAGAACAATACAATCGAAGATAAATAGTTAAAAAACAATAATTAACAATCATAGTCAAAACATAATAAATTATTCTACTCAAAATTAATATATTCATTTACATTATAGAAACATTTGTCAACTGTTCGTTTGTTTCAGATCGGCGTCAGTGGGCGGCTATAGGAGTGCTTATAGGGTTATTATTTTTAACACTGATTCTGTTCATTATCCTCTGAACATGAGTAATGCTGCACGATGCTGGACAATCAACACAGAATCATCAATCCTCAAAGTAGGTAACTAGGGCTTATGTTATGGGGATAACTGAGATGCTTAATACATTTACATTACATATATAGTTATAGAATAAGATGATAAGATAGGTTTATTACTTGTAGAACGCACCTGTGGGGTACAATATTTGAAATTTTAAATCCCACATAGGTATTAGAGCCTTTAAAAAATTTAAGAACCGCCTAAACATTGAATGTTTATTTTAAGTATTTACTTTGGAAACTCACTCTATTTACGCTAGCTGTTGAGTAAAGGGCGTTCAATTTTTTAATTTTATTTAGTTTTTGTTTAGTAGGTGCCTACGTAAATTCGAATAGAAATTGATTTCTTTTCATAGAACCAAGCACACAACTCAATATTACCAAACTTCAAACTACTTTGAAAACTCACTCAATTTACGCTAGTGATTCATTATACTATCACACTAATATTATAAATTCGAAAGTTTCGATGGATGGATGTTTATTACCTCTTCACGCCAAAACTACTGAACGGATCGGGCTGAAATTTTGCATACAGATAATTCTAGGCCTGGAATAAAACATAGGCTACTTTTTATCCCATAAATCAGTTCCCGTGGGATAGAAATCACCTTAAACGTTTCCATAGAAACAACGCGTGCGAAGCCGCGGGCAGAAGCTAGTTATTATATCTTTGTAATAATCAATAATCATATATTTCGTTCATTTCAAGAATAACACGTCAAAATCAAAAATTTACAAATAGTTTATCTATTAACTAGATAGGTAATTACAATAAGTCGCTTTTACAGGCTAAGAATTCTTCGTAGCTGTAAAAGCTGTGGTTAGCGAGCCAGTGCTTCAGTTTGATCTTGAAGGATGTGAGGCTAGTTGCCTTCGTGACAATTTCAGGAAGATTGTTGTACACTGTCGGTCCCATTATGCGCGTTAACTTCCCAGACTTCGTGTATGTAATGTATTAGGTGTATTAGTTATCTAGTACCCATAACATAAGCTCTGTTTACTATGAGGCTAGATAATGCTGTGCGGATAGTTCAGTAATTTATAATTTATTTCCTATTGTATTTTTGTATAAGTCTTAGAATTTTCTTTCAAGCGCCCTTATATAGTGCAAATATTCGCGCTTCGGGGACTGAACCAGTAGGTAAGAAAATTTGTAAACTTAGCCAAAATAGTGACGTTATAGCGAATGTTATGTTAATTCACAGTTTTATGTTGTATAAATTATACACAATATGTATTTACACAATTATATTACCTATTAGACAATTGTTTTACAAATGGCAATTTAAAATTAGTTATGTAAGGATAACATTCTAAAATATAGCTTAACATTTTAATAGATTATCAATATTACTTGTAAAACAATAGGTAAAGCAATAATTCTAAACTAATTTACAGATATCGTAGTGTAGTATTTACATGAGAGTATAATATACTCGTAACTACTTGTCAAGTTCGCGCCAAATTTCATGGTCCAATTTTATGAATAAGATCATTTCGGGACCGGTGCAGGCCTTGGAAGCTAATGCTTTTCATCAATTCAAAATTTGTTTCTGCACAATGTGTTTTCTGTTTGCGTTTTCTGATCAAAATAGACAGACACATTTTAGAATGCGACGGCCTAAGGTCTGATTTGGGCCACAAAGATGTTCACGTGGCCGTAAAGTTTGGCGCACCCTCACATGTAATGGAAACTAAGTGTAAACTGTCGTCATCGTAAAGTCCTAGTGAAGGCAGTCAACATATGCAGGGTTGATAATTCACTGACACTGAGTGAATTGCAGGTTCCGCCCATCGTCATGAAGACGCCAGGTCTAATACACATGCTTGTAAGTAGCACGAAAGCATGCTATTTTTAAGCAAATGCTATCAAGTAGCACGTGTGTATTGGGCCTTACTTGAAAATAGCATGCTAGCTCGTAGTTTGCTAGTAAATCGACCAACTGTTGATTTACTAGCAGACTATTTGAGGAGCGGGGTAGTGGGGGCTGCGTTAATCTTCTGCTGCATAAATCCCAAAAGGGTTTTCGGCAATCCTTCTGGCTCTGGATAAGCGATAATTAAATATATTTTCTCTCTGGGTAGGTGTTGTTGCATACGGCTTCATGAGATACGGCTGGAAATGCAGCGTCTCCAACGATCACAGATTGCTCTGGTACCTATATTTCAAGAATGGCTTTCTAATGCTTGTCCCAAAGATGATCTTGCGAAAACACCTCCATCAGAAGCTCTTCCATTTGTTCCAATGTCCACATATGAAAAACGGTACTTATCATCAACTAAAGCCAGCATCACAATGCTGTGGTACTCAAAACTAGCATGCCAATACGTAGCATATGTAAACATTACGATAGCATACTCAATATTAGCATGCTTAATAGTGCGCTACTTTCTAGCATGTGTATCTGTACCTTTAATCCTTAAATTTGATTTTGGTAGTAGGTACCTTCCATCTATTAATCGTTCTTTAGATAGAAACTATATGAAACTAAGAAATCAAATAATATCGCAAAAATAGATAAAAATAGATATAAAGTCCCGTCGAAGTCGAAAATTTTTGCGATATTATTTGATTTCTTAGAAATTACCCTTAGTGTGGGGTTATGCACTATAATAACAAAAAACCTTATATGAAACTAAACTTAAAAACGTCTTTGACCTAAATTAACAGTGAGTGTGGCAGTGAAAGATCGGTATTTAATAATTTATTGGGTTCCGGACAACCGTGGTTTTTTAATTTGTATCAAAAGTGGTTTACAAAAATAAATAAGAAATAAAACCGTCTTGAAGAATGTGTTCGTAATGATGAGTAGAATCTGCAGTTAACGCAGTGTCAGTCAATTACAAATAACCCTGTAGAACTCCAATATAATAGCAATACTAATGCTGTCTATCTATGCTCTATTGTGTCGGGACGACAAAGCAATCAATAATGTAAATATAAAATCCAAAGTCGATATAAGTGCTTACAATGTTGCCTTCGTGTTAAGCAATTTTACCTACATACCTATAGCGTTATATCTTTAGATTCTAATTGTTAGTATAGATACTTCCTGTTCGATCTCAAAAAATATGAATTAAAGTTTAGTTACCGAAAAAATCTATTGTTAGCAAATACATGCCTTTTTCTCGTAATAGATACTTGGTATTTATCATGAAATAATCTTCCGTGACGTATACATGTATGTAGGTATTGAAAAAATAAGCAATTTATTTAAAAAAGTAAGTAATCTATACAAAAATAAGCAATAATAAATATAAATTGGTACTTCCACTATAAAAAGTAATGTGTACTTGAATAATGACTTTGTTGCAATAATAATCACTATGATATTTCTGTTGTTGTATAATTGATATCTACATCAAGCACAGAAAAAAATATTGTAGCGTATCTTATAGTCCGGTGTGTAAAATTGTATTGTCAACTAATTTAAATTAGCATTTAGTCCAATTCTAATGAAAACAGCCTAATAATGAATTCCGCAATGACGATTTCAGCCTATACTTTTTATCCCTAAATAGAGAAACCTCTCTTAACCACAAGCCTAAAAGTTTACTTTTTCTCATTCTGGCTCAAAAACGACTTTAAGCTCTTGCCCTGATTTTTAAAAGTTAGGAGGTTCATTTTTAGAGTTCCATACCTCAAAAGAAAAAAAAGGAACCCTATAGGATCACTTTGTTGTCCGTCTGTCTGTAAATCCCCTTTTCTCGTGAACGCGTGGAGTTATCGAGTAGAAATTAACATCAAATACTCAAGTCTGTAACCTCTTGACGCCGTGATATAAATAAACATTTTAAGTCAAATCAATCAAAAGTTACAGACGTTTATGTTCGAATATTTAGAAATGTCCAAGGGAATCACATGCACACAAAACCTGTAGAGTACTTCCCGTAGACCTAGAATCATAAAATTTGGTGAGCAGCAAGGTCTTGTAAATCACAAGTAAAGGGAAAAATCCGAAAACCGTACATTTGTAGTTTATTCACAACAAAAAATACCTCGTTCTCCTCTCACTCCCGTTGACACCCTCGAATACTCAAACGCAACTCAAATTTAAGAACGTCTCAAATGACGAATTTTTGACAGATTTTCATGGAAAACTGTCAAAAAATCGCGACTTGATACTTGAATACAAGAATACAGAATAATTTATTTGCCATTAGGATTACAAACACATATTTTAATGTTACCTATAGGTAGATGTTACATTTTTATGATAAAGCGGTTATGATTCAGTGGGCAAGCTCACGGAAATTTATTAGGAGAGAGTGTGTGCGTGGTATATTCATAGCCCCCAACAGGATAAGGCCAATTGAACGTTGGTCTTTAAGATAATGGTCGAGAGAGGAGAAGAAAACAAACTGCGGATGCTCAACTTTAGATGGCGATATTTTGTTGAAAAACAGTTGTGGCTTGTGGTTGGTACCTGAATAACGTCCTGTGCGTGAATAAAGTCCTGGTCTTCAAGTATGGATAGCTCAGAAAGGGCAACTCCTCTTCTTTGCAAATAAAATGGTAAAGATGATGTTGTTTGCTTGCGCACACGCACACAGATGATCTGAGTTGCGTTTGAGTATTCGGGGGTTACAATTAAAATATTTAGAAAAAGCAAGGCTTATAGCACAAAAGGAAAAAATCTGAAAACCGAAAATTGGTAGTTTATTCACAAAAATAATATTTTTGATTCTTGCCATGAACCAAAAAAACCGATAGGGTACCTAAGCTACTTCTTGTTGACCTAGAATCATAGTACTGCCCACCTTGCGAAGAGTGCAGTAACTCAGTCATACATAGTTTTGAGGAAAACACGACCAAAGATTATAATTTTCTTTTTCTTGTAGTATCATTGAAGGGGGGAAAATAACAGTAAAATATTATGATTCAATAGATATAAATTAAAAACCAGTTATTATGCTTAGTAACTAATCGGCGACGAGACCCACCATCCTAATCATATTTGCAGTAAGTGCCCTAGTTACTGCACTTATGTTAACAGAAATGATTTTCGAATTTTTAGTCATACCTAAGTGCAGTAACTATCCAGTTCCTGTATTTTCGGCATATATTTGCTATATTATTATGACTACTACTCTCTTGCCACACGCAATAAAATTGGTTTCCGCTGATGATCTGAAGATCAGACTTTACTACAGAGAGCAACACAAGACGCGCTTCTAAATCGCGGCTGTGTGGTGGAGGCTTTATTAACCATGAACCGAACCCCACTTATAAAAATCCAACAGTTGCTTAGCAGAAACTTGTTTTTTCTCACTTATTATGTCAAGAGAAGAAAACAAACTAATCTTGCTTTAGTTAAGAGAGGTTTATGAGTTTGAGGGAAAGACGATTTTCAATTTTGAATTGACAATTTATTGTATTTGGCTATGTGAATATTATGTTGTAATATACTTTTCTTATATTATTTTATCTAGTTTATTTAATAATTGTATTTTACGAGTAAAATATGAATAATTACAAAAAAATTACATGTAACCTAATTATTGTTACGAATAAAGAACTTGAACGTGTATGTGGTATTGTGTTTTGTAGTTACACTTACTTCCGCAGGACTTCGGTACCTACTATTTCGGGAATAGATTTGTATTTTGTCATCGATTTATAATTTTAAATTATTAGTAGGCGTCGTCTATGATAAAGAACTTATTTTTTTCAAACGTTTCAGACTTCCCCTCAGTGGCCCTAAAAAAACTCGCTCTGTATACTTTAAGCATGTAACGTATAACTGCTAGAATCTTTGTTCTTATAATTATTTTAGTCGTTGTGAGCCTGTTGTGAACATACCGATTAATAAGTTATGCCATGTCATAGCCTTAGGGTATGTGAGTTTATGGTTTATTAACTGGAGTAAATAATGTGATAATGATCAAATTGGTTTTCTTTATTTCACAAACTAACCTGCAAAATATACAGGAGCTGAAAAAAAGGGCTGAAAAAACGAAATAGCAGTTATGGAAAATCTTTATTCACAAAGAAAATTAAACTAGTATTTACAATTGAAACAATTGAGCTAACTGCTGACTGTTGCAAACAGTCTACAGATAGCAGTTATTGTTTTCTTATAAATCGAGGGCATGACTCACGACTTTTCTCTAACTCTCATGGTTTCGGATTGGCAATCACCGCCCTTCTCAAAAATCACCCTGTATACTCTGTAGGTAGGTACATAATCTGTCCCGCGGTGGGCATCGAACCCTAACCTTTGATTTGGGAGTACGGAGGGGGGGGGGGGGGGGGTACTCCCTGATGAAAGGTGATTTCCTTCGTCCGAGAACCTGGACCTGTGACAGCCGGTATACTAATGTGCAGTGTTTCATATAAACGAACCGAGTGAGAGGCCCCAAAGTATTATTGCATCTTATCTCTTTACTACATAGATTTGTACTATCCTATCCTACTTCAACTTCTTTTATTAATGGCGCCGCTTGCTTTTCGCTACGACTCTGCCAGTGTCTGTGTAGGAGTGTCATAAACTTCGAGAACAGAATATGATCGGTATAGCGAACCTTCCTATTATCCTATTAATATTATAAATGCAAAAGTTAGTGAAATGTGAATGTTTTGTTATCTCCAAAACTACTGAACAGATCAAGATGAAATTTGCCATACACTTAGAACGTAGCATAACTTAATCAATAGGTAGGCAACTTTTTACCGAAAATACGCGAGCGAAGCCGCGGGCAGAAACTAGTACTGTATAAATTACTCAAAGATCCTATGACTACGGTAGGTAGTAGGTAGGTTTACAACTATCTTTGAGATTACAACTGAGTTTGAGATTGTACTAGGTTTAAGTACCTACTTTATAGATTCATGGTGACAGCAGAGTGATTTTCCTCTATGTCTGTCAGTGACCTAAGAAGAGTGACAGCAGCGTGTTTTTACTTTATGCGGAATCTTCAAAACAAAACTACAAAATGTATAATATATCTATAATTTAAATGTTCCGAGGTTAAGGAGAGGAGAGAAAAGTTACTAGCAACAAAAAATAAACCTCTAAATCCGCATAACAGTATGTCTATCAGGTGCTATTTTTTTGCATATTGGTATTTTATTTTATAACTAGCTGCATTCTTACTACCCGTTGCTATTACCCGTTTTCCCGTAGGAATTAAGCATTTTCCCGAGGTAAAAAGCCTATGTTCATCAGGAATAACGTGGGCTTCTAATGGTAAAAGAATTTTTCAAATCGGTCCAGTAGTTTCGGATTCCTATTCAATACAAACAAACAAACAGTCAAATCTTTCCTCTATAAAATATTAGTACCTATAGACTACTTAGTTGTTCACTCACACAGCAGTCCGTTCTATCGTATCCGATTTTATTCGGCGATGGCGGAGTAGTTGTATGAGCGAGCTCACACATAATACTGGATCCAGTAATGTGGGTAAACGTCCTGTAAAAAGGACAGGAAGAGAAAAAGGCACATCAGAAGAGGGATCAAAAAGAATGGGAAGGAGGTGCCGTGAGTCAATCTGCATCGAGAGTAGGTTAAGTAGGACCTGTCTCTGTCTGACCTTATTATCGTATGATAACTTTAATAACCTTATACAGAGTAACTTTAATAACCTTATACAGAGTTCTACGTAAAGGGTGTATCTACTAAGCCGAAAGGGGGTGATTCTGGATTCCAAGGGAATCAACTTGTGAATAACGATTTTTTGAATTTCGTTTTTTTTTCTCCAAAAAAATGCAAGTTTTCTTTCTTCCTATTCGTGTTTTTTTACATGCACTCTTGCATTATTGAACATTAATTTTACACCTAGGCGAGAAAGTGATCCAATTCCTACCGAGTGTGTCGTTTTGGCCTTAAAGCACACGAGGTAGGAATCGCACTTTCTGCCGAGTGATAAATAGTGCTTTATACTACACCTTCGAGGAAAATAACAAGCAGAATTAATTATTAATTGAAATTTATATTAATTTAGAAGAACTTACCGCGCCCAATGATGTTGGTAAAACCTCATTAACCGCGCCAGCCTTTGGGTTCTTTTTTCAAAATATTGTTCGGAAATCGGAGGAGGCCTAATGGACTTGGAGTAAAAACTTTTTGTCGTTTGACCGAACGAAAATAACCATAGCTACCGGCCGATCTTTTAGGAAATTAAAAAAAAATAACACGTTAGAAATGGATTTCCATAAACTTTTTCCTCCCGCTAAAACACGTGAGAAATGAAATTCCATAGAGTTTTTCCTCCCGGTTTCCTGTAGGCCTGCAAAGACATACTTTCTATTCTATAAATGGAAAAGGAATAGGCAACTTTCCGAGCAGGTGTAGTATAAATGTTTTTTTTTTTTTGCTTCTTTTTTCAGCAAATCCAGTGTTTTTAGAATAAATTTTACAAAAAATTAAGTATACCCTTAGAAACAAAACAATAATAATAATAACGTAAAAGAACACGAAGATGAAGAAAGAACATCTCTATTTAAAAAAAGTGCGAATTACTAGAAATCTTTAAAAAAGACCCTTGATGTCCAGAATCACCCCCTTTCGGCTTAGGCAGCACACCCTTTCCGTGGCACCCTGTATACACAACCATATACAATACAAGCCCTGCTTACTTTAGCTAGGGCTAGTTAGTTTTGTGTTGGTAGGTAGGTACCGCCTATCCTTAGTAAATTAAAGCTAGAGTATAGTTTTGCAGTAGCACCTTGTGTTCTGGCGGCGCTAGTGGGTTATCTACCTACCATAAACTGAAAATACCTAGGTACGTCAGGGCGATATGGAGCCAACTCAAAGCCAATCTTAAAGCTCCAAATCGCCATCACGTAGTTTTTCATGTAAGTAAATACACCCAAAGACGTTTCCAAACTAAGAGTAGGTACCTAACCTAGATGATGGTGTTTGGAAAGATTTATCGAGCACTACCAACTTTATGCCGTATTTTTGTGATGAGCCACTTTACCACTTTCTGTTTTGTCACGGACCACTTATTGTTTGCAAGCCGTAGCCACAAATTCTTTGGTAGGGGAGGGGACGTCGTCGCCACCGAGCACCGTGTTCATAAACTTTACCGGCGAGAGAAGCGAATCGCGAAAATTGTGTCTTTATACTTTCGTAACTTGTTAGCGGTGGTGGGGCAGGTGACCTGAAAATGGGAGCCCTGACCTAAACAAAGCAGAAGATACCTGTTAGATTTTATTTTGTATATTTTTGGGTTTTTCCCTCCACCGCAAACAAATTCTAAAATAAATAAATAACGCTGGACAAAACACAGCGTTATCTAGCCCCAAGCTAAGCAGAGCTTGTGTTATGGGTACCTACTAGATAACTGATATACAAAATAGGTACAATACACTACATAGATAGCTATTTCTTATTATACATAGAAAAACACCCAAAACTCCCTGAAAAAAAAAACCTGAAAAACTGTTTTGGCCAGTTTTTTGTTTTAATTTTTTGTGTTTGGCAAACATTTACTGAATCTGACTGAAACGGACCAGGCCACACCACGGGGAAATAATTAATTGCTTTCGGGTTGAATTAAACACTGTTGTGTGGTCATTCAGGAAGGAGACAAGGAGAAGTAATATCGGCGAGCGGAGCGAGCTGCAATTTTTTTATCGTGGTTGAAGGCTATAATCAGTCTGATAGGAACTTTACAGTAGGAATATAAATACATGCTTTGCTTCGGATGCTTCCAGGGACCACCAGGACCACCGGTTAGAACCACTGCCCTAACTGGACTGGTTTTGTCATAGTAATCACCACGCTTGGCAGGCGCGATGATCGCAGTACAAGTTTTCAAAATACACATAAGGGATTGCAGTTGTATTATTTGAAATTGTTTTAATTGGATCTGGGAACTCTACTATGGTGCCGTGGTCCAACGGCAAAGATAGTTGGACCACGGCCCCTAGTAAAGGTCCGTAGTCCAACTAATTGGACAGAGCTAATTGGACCACTGCCCCGAAACGAAAGGAAGCTGCTTCCCTTCCTCTGCTAGGTTTAAGTCGACTCTTATGACATCCATGAGTTCAACTCAGCCCGTGGAAATCGTAAAATCCACCTCTCTAATGAGTTTGAAGGGGCGATTCTTCCTTACGCCGTGATTGCCATGGCCAATACAGCTCCTTTACTTAACGGTTTCACTGCCCAGCCTCGCCTGCCCAGCCGCCCGCGCCGCCGCCGCCGCCGCCACACGGGGAAGAAGAGAGGCATCTGCGTCAAGGGTCATGAACGTGTTAGTTTAGTTTAGTTTAAACCCGTACCTACCTAATGTGGTTATGTAGCTAACAGCGTTATCTACAGAATTAGTTACTATTTATAGTAGGTACAGTCGGCTGCAAAAATATGTATACACTCCCAAGTTTTCAATTTGACTAAATAGTAAGTGTATAGTAATTGTGATAATTTATTTACCTCATTCTGACGAAGTACGATGACTACTTTGTACGAAAAACGTGTGCATGTCCTTTTATTTGATAAGTTCCGAGTAAAATAAAAGTTAAACCTTGGAAGTGTATACATGTCTGTGCAGCTGACTGTACTTATGGCCCCGACTCACACTAGCGTGCGACCTTTCTTATTATAAGGTTAAACAAAGGAATTTTCGAAATCCATAAGCCAGTTATTCAGCAAAAGCTTTTTTAAATTCCTCTGTAAAAGTTTTATTTTGTATAGTTTGGGCAGAGATCCGTTAGTTGCTATAAATTTTAGGCCACCAAACTCTGTTTTCGTTAAAAAAAGCTTATGCCTATCATAGCTTTTTATCACAAACTAGTTAATGGATTTTTGAAAATTATTTTGTTTTACGTTATCATCACACCATCACACTCATACCTATTATAAATGCGAAAGTTTGCATGGAAGGATGGATAGATGCATGTTTGTTACGTCTTCACGCCAAAACTACTCAATAGATTGAGCTGAAATTTTGCATCGGTGTAGCTCTAAGCCTGGAATCAAACATAGCCTACTTTTTCTCCCATAAATCAGTTCCCATGGGATAGAAATTACCTTTGAACTATTCCATAGAAACAACGCGTGCGAAGCCGCGGGCAGAAGCTAGTAATAAGATAACATAGGTGGCGGCGCGAGTGTCGATCCGAGTCGGGATAGTGCTTTAACAGTTGATAACGCTTTGCTGTCATCATTCCAGGCACACATTACTATCATTACGCCCGAGGCACCAGTTGCCCGAACTGCCGTATAAGTACAGTGCCTTGGAGCCGTTCATCCATAGGGATATTGTGGAGACTCACTACACCCAGCATCATGCCTTATACGTGGATAAACTGAATGCAGCTGAAGATAAACTATTCTCCGCAAATTCTAATGGTCAGGAAAATCGCCGAAAATGCCCTGGAAACATTTATCTAATCCTACATATTTTACAACTACGCGGTACGAGTATGATTAAGAATCGTTATGTCGCGGAATACCGCAACAGTGGACATCCATCGGGCGCGCAATGATCATTTTCTACATATACCTACTCTTCCTAGTGGGGGAAGCCATTTTTGATAAGCCCATTTTTGATTTATTTAAATGGTTATGCCAACATTAGGTATCTACACAAATAATAAAACAGGAACACAAGTTTATTTAGAATACCTATCTAGAATGTGTGCAACAGGTATGCAATTTGTATTGAAAATGACTACCTACTCACTTATGGTCTGTGCCACAATAACAGGCGAATGTCCGTCTGAGACGCAAAAGGCAAAGTAGCGGGTTCGATTCTCGCCGCCCTAAATGCAATTTTTTTTCCGATCAAAACTAAAAAGGACCTCAAGGTTGTGGAATGCACTACCAGAGTTGTATTAGAAAAGCAGTGGGTAGGTATCCTTACCAGCTTTCAAAGCTCGTGTCAAGGAGTTTTCCTGCGAAAAAAATGAATATTGGTACTTACTTACTGTTTATTTCTTTATGTGTTTTAATATGCTTTGTTTGATTTTGTTAACATTCATTTATTATTTGTTTTTATTTTATAGTCAAAATGGTCTGTTTATCTATTTTACAGTCTTTGGTACACCCCCTGCTTTTATTCAATTCACATAATTCTTTCCATCCAAAGGTTGCCTGGATGAGATCGCTTCTAAGCGATAAGGCCCCCATTGTACTTGTCTTATGTAATTTATCCTTATAATTTTATTTTGGTGTACAATAAAGCATTTTTGCATTGTATTGTATTGTAAAAAGGTTAATTTTCTCATTTAGCAAGATCTGCCAGCCTTTGGTTTGGTCTACTCTCCGATGTCTCGCCATTTTCGCCGACGACCGGGAACATTTAAATTAAAACATCCGTGGCCCGACTGGCGTCCCCTCTTCCTCCTATAGGTACATGGCCGGTGAGCCCACCGATCCACACACTCGCCGACCCCATTCTTATCATGACGAGCTCTGTGGCGCAGCGGGCGAAGGTCTGCCCGATGCAGGAGGTTGCGGGCTCGATTCCCGCCTCGGGAAAAATGTTTGTACGATCTGCAGACATTTGTCCAGGGCGTTCTTAGTAACCATAACACAAGCTCTGCTTAGCTTGGGGCTAGATAATGCTGTGTGAATTGTCCAGCATTATTTATTTATTTAAAATTCTTCCGTCACCTTTCCTCCCCCCTATTAGGACACAGTACCTACTCTACCAGTCTATCTGACAGCAAAGATAGGACCTAGGTACCTAATGGAAGTGGGAATCTTCATTTCTGTGTTATTGAAGATAACCTAAGTAGATAGGGTAGGTACTTATTGCTGGGTCTCTATAATTCAGGTGACATCAAAGCAGTACTCACTCTACTTCCGATAATAAAGTTTAATGGAGGCGGGCACTTCAACCACAGCATTCTATGGAAGAACTTGACTGACAAAGGTGTGAACCCCTCCAAGAACCTGGAAAGATCTGTGATAAGGTAAATTCTTGATTTCTCATGGTTTTAGGTTTAGAGAAACTGTTTTGAGCTCTCGGAAAAGAAAAAAGGTACGTACCTACCTACATCTACGTACAGGCAAGGTAGAGCGGACGAGATGTCCCCTTCACTTTTGGTTGAGGGTACAACTGATTCGAATCTAAAACCAAGAGATTTTAGATTCGGACGAGATGTAGGTACCCCTACTTAAAAATTAAGTGGACATCTCGTCCGTGGATCAGTTTGAGATTCGGACCAGATGTACCCTAACCCGAGCTTATTAGGTAGGTACCGTGTGGTACCGTACCTACTTATTTTACCTTCGTGGCTCACTCAGTCAGTTGTTCTTGCCTATAGCTAAGTAAGTAATCAAGTAGGTGCCTATAGATAATTTCTTATAGCTGTCGCGGTCATAGGTCGCGGATCTTATAATATCCTCTGTACTCTGTACCCACTTTTATAACCTCTCTCTCCCAATAAGGTTTGCTGGAAGAGAACTCTTTTTAGGGTTAAGCTTGCTTTTCCATTATTTTTCCTATTAAATGTTTTAGGTACTTGTATATTTATATTTCTAGTTTCAGCCCGCGGCTTCGCAGGCGTTGTTTTCATGGAAACGTTTAAAGGTTATTTCTATCCCATGGAAACTGTTTTGTGGGATAAAAAGTATGTCTATGTTTGATTCCAGGCTTAGAGCTACATCTATGCAAAATTTCAGCCCGATCGATTCAGTCGTTTTGGCGTGAAGAGGTAACAAACATCCATCCATCCGTACATCCAAAATTTCGCATTTTAATATTAGTGTGGAGTGTGATGTGATTGTGCAATATATAGAATTAGGAATGTTCTACAGACCGCGAAAACCAGTGATTGAATAATAAAATAATGGACTGCAACAGATTGGTCGAACTGGTGTAGGTAAGTACCTAGGTAGGTACCTAAGTGTAAACGACCCTGTCAAAGAGCTTCGTCTTGTCCCAGATTTGGTAGATTTCATGGTGTCTTTTAATTAAATATGCAATTTTGACGTGACAACGTCTTATAAATTGGTTTGCCGGGTGACACTTCAAGAAACTGCGTTACGCTCCGCTCACGTTATGCGCTCACAATGAGAGCGAGTGAGAGGCACGCGTCCCTTCCACTCGGGCATGGTTAGCCCGCCTAAGAGCGAGAGAGACAGACATAAAAAGTGAAAGGAACTCAAAGTCGTTGTCACGTAAAACTTTCGCCCGTATACCGACTTTACAGGCAACCAATTTTTTTTATTAGACAGATTTGATTCTCATGATCAAATTCATGACTCTACCAATCGGTATCATAAAAATATAGGGTATTATTTTTTTAGTATTTTAGTGGGGTCGAGTAAAGGTTAAGGCAAATTATTTTTCAAAATTCCGTGAATGCAGTTTTACACTTCCTAACTTCAGTACCTATTTCTGGTACTTGTCCCATGGCCAAGTCCCATGGATTTGGGGGCCCCACTATAATGTACATAAGTGTACCTAACTTATGTCGTAGGTAGAGAAAATAGCATAGGTAAATCCTAATAATATTATAAATGCGACAGTTTGTGTGAATCTTTGTTACCAACTCCGTAACTCCTTAACCGATTTAG
This sequence comes from Eupithecia subfuscata, assembly GCA_963564075.1. NCBI lineage: Eukaryota > Metazoa > Arthropoda > Insecta > Lepidoptera > Geometridae > Eupithecia > Eupithecia subfuscata. The sequence goes on from OY751095.1 coordinate 19,789,017, forward strand.
ATGATATTTGGTAAAATTTCGAAAAAAGAACCGTTGTAGGATCACTTTGCTGTCTGTCTATCTGTTAACCCCCCCTTTTCTCAGGATGGCGTAGAGCTAATGGAGTTTAAATTAATGTCGAATACCTACTCAAGTCTAACCTTTCGGAACCGTAAACTCCTAAGTCAACGCAATCAAAGTAACAACCGTTTGTGTCCGAATATTTTGATGTATGATTGATTATCTTCTTCTACTTCTAAACGGACCGGGCTGGAATTTTACATAGGTACCTAAATGTAGTTCTAAACCGGGATAATTTTTTATCCCAGAAAATACGTGCGAAGCCCCGGGCAGAACGCAGAAGTTAGTCGTTCCACCCATCCAACCATCATTCGTAGGTAAATGTCAAAGCTCAATGAAGATGATGATGATGAACTTTAAAGAAGCCTCAAGTTATTTTCTTTTGAGTTTCTGCAAAGGCCTTAACGTTAAATCGTTTTAACAGGGAGTTTGGATCTTGGAGCGATATGCAGAGCCAGCTGGCAACTGCCTCCCTGGAGATCCAGGGCTCCGGCTGGGCCTGGCTATGCTACAATAAGAGATTTCAGAGGCTGGAGGTTGCTACTTGCAAGAACCAGGACCCTCTTGAATCAACCACAGGTAATAAATACACTGAATCTCCTTTTACGACGACGAAACTTACCAGGAGGATAACCGGTGTATCATGTATGTGTAGATATTGAGTTTCTGAAATTGGGCAACCAACATGCAGCGTTATCTTTTATTGAGCCCTTGAGCAAGGTACCTAAGGGTCCTTGCACAAAAATGCAATTGATTCTATTTCAGCCTAGTCATAGTGTGTTCTGGGTAAGTATTTTCTATGATAAATACATAGAAAACACCCAGAACACCATATACTTACCTAGGTACCGAGTTTTGAGGGAATCTAACCAAGGAACAATTACTTATTATCCATAGAAACTTTACCACCCATTTTAAACCCCTCAGAGGTGAATTGTTGAAAATTAGATTAGCCTAAGTATGTTTTATTCTACTTACATAAATGCTGTTTACCTTTAAAAGTAGATACTACTATAATTATAAGTTCACGAACACCACCCCTTTTTTTCCTTTGTAACTTGTGAATAACCGGGCTGGTCATACTTTTAGTACCTACCTATTTAGTTTACATAAGATAATGTGTTAATTATTTAAGTAGGTATGATTTTTTGTTATCCCTAAGACATAAAAATAAATAAATAAAATACATACCAATTCATCTAAATCGGTTACGTATTTACGGAGATACGAGGTAACAAACATTCATACAAACTTTTTAATATTAGGTAGTAGGATGTCCCTATTAAAGCTACCGGTTAGATTTCGCTATTTAATGAATAGGTACCAACCTACTTCAGCAGGGCTATTCAGACTTCAGGGTCGCTGTGGAGTTTACGGGACGCAGGCACGGACAACAAGGCAAAAAAGACAGAAAATTTTTGACGAAAATTTTTATGTATAATTAAAGTATATATTTTTTTGTGGAATCGTGAAGGGGGTCACTAGAGGTGCAACTTTTCTTAGTGACATTGACCTCTTAGTTCAATGACCTTGGCGCTATAGGTGAAAATGTGTCGCTCAATTACTTAAGGCGAAAAAGACTTTTGAAATGCATAATTAACATTAGAGGAGTCCTTGTTTTAAGTTGTTCCAACTTGAGTTAACCCGACCTGTAGGCGTCCCACCCCCGCGAAGCGGGGGAGGGGGTCCCTCAACATTAACTTACATAGGTACATTTCAGATGGATCGCTCTGCAAACTTCGGAGATAGAGGGGGAACGGGTGTAATTTTTCGACATTTTTCAAAAAGTATGAAACCTACAAAAATTTCAAAAATTTATTGTCGGTACCTTCCATATAATAGGTACTCCACCACAGATGTAAGAATATAGGTACCTACCTATCCTACATCTGTGTACCCCATATGACCCTGTAGGACTCTTTTAAAATTTCAACATCACAATTTGTAGGTAGAAAATTCTCTCTTTTACCTAGGTACTATGCTTCTACTGAAAATTTTGATTTTATATCAAATATAAATATAAAATTTTGAAATCTTTTATTGTTTTAAATTTCAATATACTTAATAGCTAAAGGCAGGGAAAAAAGGACAGACAAACCGAGACAATAACCGATCTTGAAACCCTAAAAACGGGACCCTGAGTGCCCCGACTCCTAGGTCTTGACTCCTAGGTCTCACAGGGGTGGGGACTTTCAGTATGTTGGTCTCCTAACTAGTCTAAACAAAGTTTTGGAGTTAAACTTTCTGCTTTCGACATTTCCCACCCAACCCCCTCTTTTGAGCACTCATTGACTGAACTATGTGTAAATCTTTCGCAGTCCGTTAATGGTTTAGTTATTGTAAATAACATCAAATTAGAATATACTCATTATAATTTAAATACCAACTACACGTAAAGAATTAGACTACCTATTCAAAGTATTCAATTCATTTTATTGTTCCTTAGATTCGGAGGCTAAGATCCACTTTGAGTTTCTGTGCCGCAGGAGTAAAATAGTACCTAGTAGTAATTCCTCACATGCAGGTGTCAAAATTGTATTGAGAATATTTAGCATTTCATTTCCCATTTGTATTGTATTTAGCTTAAAATTTGAGTTGTTTATGTGCTTATTTTGAGAGCATAAAGGAATAAACATTATAAATTCTGAATCCAACTATAGGAACTTATCATAAAATTTTGTCACAAGCTGAACTTTTTGTGTTATTCAAGGTTTGATTCCCCTGCTCGGCATAGATATGTGGGAGCATGCATACTATCTTCAATTCCGAAATGCTCGGTCCGACTACATCAAGTCCCTCCTTAATGTGGTCAACTGGGAAGATGTCTCCTCGCGATATGAAGAAGCTACAAAATATGTGACATATCCCACAATACCAAGCTAATTTTGCTTGTAAATGTTCATGTGAAATTTACTTTGAAACTTGGGTACAGTGATATTACATCATAATATGAAAGACCTGATTCCATCAAATATAGCAAATAACTTTTCAGGTTCCTTTCTTTTAGTTAGTGTAAACAGAAACAAAACACTGTAAGGCCAAAGTAAACTGACTTTACAGGCTGGGGCAGTCTAAGGTTGAGACCGAAATCATTTTTAGCAGTTTACAGGTAAGAGAGAACATAAAGCTGTCATGATATTTGGCTATGTAGTAAGACCGTCTGGTCTACTAATAAATCAATAAAACAAGAGTTCTCTGAAATCTTATTGTAACATATTTTTTTGTCAAAAACATCAAATAAAAGACAATTGCAATACACAATCAGTTTATTTATGAGTGATTTGATAAAACATACATATAGTGTAGGTACAGAGATATAGGTACTTCACTACTCACTTAACATAATAATCTTAATTATAATAAACAGTTAAAACACACAGTTCTATCTTACACACTACACAACTTCTATAAATAGGTATAATAATTTAGACAAGAAAATTTATGATCAGCATTTCAATAGATCCAGATCTTCAATAAAACATGACGCAGAACACGATGCTCTGGTTGCGCTGAGCTTCGAATTGTGCAATCAATTCCTCCATTTTGTTGTCCAGATCATTACATTTAGCCATTACAGTAATGAGATCGCAGATGATGAATGCTCCCATTGTCGCATCTTCGTGGTTATCTTGGATATCAATGTTCACAATGTGCACGGGTTGGTTGTGAACTGACCTCCGAGAGTGAAACCACTCAAGAACTTGGTCATACACACGTTCCTCGCAAGTGACGATAACATCAAAGCGTTCTTCGCATTTCTGGAATTTCTCGGGGCATAATTTGATCCTGCGGTTCCTGTCCACCATGTTTAGCAGTCCAATTTTGGTATAAAACGTTTTGTCTTTTACGACAAGGTCGTTGTAGATGGCGTCGTACGAGACACCAAAATCGTAGCAGTTTGGGTATTCAGCCGAGGATCCTGGTAATCTGACCCTGTCACCTGTGCCATAGGATTTCACTTTGAATCCTTTCTTTGCAAGAAAAGCATGAGCTTCCATGCTGCGATTCATATTTGATGAGCACACAACCGCAACAGTGAGTTCACTCATGGTTAGTTTTTTATCTTGTCTCGAAATCAGCTAAAAAGACCAACCTTGGTTCACCGGGATAACGGTAATAGCTTCCTTCCTTTTCACGGTTTCAATCGATCGATAGAAAAAAAAACTTGAAGGTACTTGATTTGCTGAATGGATGTAGGTCAGGTCAGTTCATTTTATTTGCTTCGCTCAGCACTGCATAATATATATTTAAAGGAGGGAAAAGCACTCGTCTCGACCCTCGAGTTATTTTGTTTTCTTTGGCCAGTGTTGCCAACAGCTATCCAGATTCAATCTCTAAAACCACCAGAAAACCACTAACAAAAAACGTCCTACTGTAAAAATCGCTAAGTTTCCACTAAACCATTTTTTTTAAGTTTTTAAGAATGAAAACAGTATGTATTTTAGTAAGTAACCTTTATTATTACGTAATCAAATACTAACAATTAATAAATCAACATGAACATCATTCAAATTAATTAGATAGCAAACGACTAACTATTTTATATTAATTAGTCTTCAAGTGAATCATTTTGATCTGCACCATCGTGGACGGTTTTTTACTTCCGACGGGCTCTGGTTTAAGGAATCTTAGGGTCTGTTTCACAATGTCCTGATAAAGTATTGATTAACATCAAACTATCTAACACATAAATTATTTGGAGGATAAAAGTGAATGAGTTATGGACGACTTTATACGACAGTTAGCGCTATTCGGTAGTCGTGAAACGTAACAATGATGTTTATTAACTTCCATTTTCGTGATGTTTATCCAACGGATAAGTAACAAATAGCTTATTTGGAACCTATGCAGAACTTATCCGGACATTGTGAAACAGACCCTTAGGCTGCTTAGTTATAACCGGTAACAATACAATAGCTACCTAGGTAAGTATTGTAACAGAAATGTTAAACTAACCAATCAATTAACAATAATAGCATTAAAAAAACTTTTTTAACAATGACGAAGATCTAGTTCATTCATGTCAATAACACGAAACTTTTGTTCATTCATTCATTTACTAACCTTGTCTTCCATCTTCAATAATTCATACAAAAAAAGATAGCAATCGTTATCCTATCAGGATAAACCATCAACACAAAAACAGGGTTATTCAGAAAATCCGTTTCTGAGTCTTCGACACGGAATCTGATACACATTCGCGCGAAATTCAAATATTTTAATATTTTTTGCGTTCTACAAAGCGGTACAATACGTGGCACTCAACGAAGTTTTACTACCTGCCGGCCGGCAGAAGGCACTTGAGGGGACAAAATTTACATTTCGCTATTTGACGAGTGATACTTTCAATGAAGCCTATTTTAAACGTGGGTCCTGAAGCCAAGATTCTTAAAACATTTACGTACCGACTTTATTGTGCTTTTAGCATAATTACGCATGGAATAAATTCGCCATAATATTCTAAGACGTACTGAGCAGTCCGAGACGAGACACGAGACAGAGTTCATTCGGTCAGTTTTGTTTGTTGTAAAGTAACTTCTACCGAAAATATTCTACCTACAAGGAATACCTATGCACAGTGTATTCTGTGGAGCTCAGTTACTGTTAGAAATAATAACGTTTCAACGCGTAACACTCACCTATTAGTGGTTGAGTTATAGTATTTTCAGTAAGTAATTGAAAGTGAATTTCCCTTAACCACAGAAAAATCCACTAGCCACTAAAAGCAATATTTCACCACTAAAGCGGGGGTCGAAACCACCAGTTTTAGTGGAAAATCCACTAAGGTGGCAACACTGTTTTTGGCTTGGCATCAGCTATTTGTCAGACCAGGGATGTAGATGCCAACTCAGGAATTATGACAACGGACTGTTAAAATTATGGTACGTTAAAAAAAACTATCATAGGTACAGTTTCTAAAAGTCATATTGGCTAGGTACTATTTATTTTGAGATAGGTATTGGTATCAATTCAGATGACGAACCAGCCTAAACTAATCTAAATTTTAAAAATAGAACCATTTTAGTACGTGTGTTAGTCAGATGATGCCATTTTAGTGCAAACTATAGTAATTATAGTTTGACAGGACTAAACTATTTTAATAACTCAATTCAGTTTAAATGTCGCTTTTTGTATTCTGTTGTAGTTTCCACATAGGTCACAGATTTTCACTATATTCGACTATAATCAGTTTAGTCTAGAACACTGTAAAACGTTGCCTACTAATTATAGTTGGTATGGCGGCAATTCATGTAATTTTAATTTATTGATATTTCCAAAAATATTTGAGCACAAACGCCGCCTAGTTTTGTAAGAATGAGTACTTAATAAAATTAAAAAAAAAGTTCATAACCTTCTAATAAAATAATGATATGAGGAATGAAATAAAATCAAAGGTTTTGAGAAGCCAAGTTATAAGGCATGGCTCTTTCCCGTGCAAACCAATTTACGATGCGTGAAATTCGTATTTTTTTTATGGCGACTATTATTCAATCGTGTTATGGAACAGTATAACAAGCTAAAAGAATTTTAAAATTTAGTTTGCAAATTTATGAACTAGAACTACCTAACTAACTGTCAATAGCCCATCAATTTATATTCTATCACCTATTTATGTATAGTGTGCTGATGGTTTCCCTAAAATAAATAAATAAATAAACTAATACTAGTATAATTTTCTTGTGATTATTCACATTCCTTTTTACTAAAACTAATATTTTCCGACTGCTTTTTGCTTCAGCTATTTCAATAATATATTTTTAGATTTTTTCTCAGAGTAAAATACCCTATTGCTAAGTGAAACCCTTATGACGCGTCTGGGTCTCCTAATTCTATCATAAGGGCGGCCGCATACACTCGGTTTCCTGATTAGGTTTCCTGATCCGGAATTCAGATCCGGAATTCCGCGTGCCTAGCGCAAACCATTCGTTTTTCTGTATCAGGAATTTACACGGTCAGTTCGAATAGAGACGCTTCTGTGAAAGCACGTAATGGACGACGACGTTGAATTGATTGCTATTGCACTTTTACTGGCGCTAAACAAGAAGAAGAAAAAACGTATACAGTAAAATGAATGAATGAATGAATATCCCATATACAGGGATATTGTTCCACAGACATAATTAAATTTTGGGCCTCACACATTTTGTTCGCAAAATCGTAAGAACGCGTCCATTCGACACAATCCTAGCGCGGTTCTGAATGGAAATTTCCGTTCATGTGCGGTGAACGATACGAAATGTATGTGAGCACTGCGTTCTGGGTGACGTCATTAGGTTTTTTTCCGTTCTGTCTACCCGAAAGCACGGAATGAATTTCGAAACGAACGTCGGATATTTTTCCTTTCGGAAATAGTAAGAAGTTGTGCGCCGTGTTGAAGATTTTGTATGTAAATTGAGCATTCAGGTTTCCGAATCTGAATTCCGAATCTGAATCATCAGGAAACCTAATCAGGAAACCGAGTGTATGCGGCCGCCCTAACTTGGGGTGATTTCGTTCGTCCAACGGTTATTTTTTAGAAAAATAGCGGTGAAATAGCTTTTGTGGGATGATATTTCATTTCAAGACGTCATCTGTCAACTATCTGAGGGCATGAGGGCAACAAAAAATAGGCGTCTAAAGTTGAAGTTGACCTGACCGTCATCATTCATGTTCATGTTATATTCTGTCGTTCGTTCTCCGACCGAGAGCATCCATCAATAATTCCTTTCTGCTTGTGGTCGGGTTTGCTGACGCCTTTACGGCGTTTATAATTTTGTTGTTCAAGGCAGTAAAATTATTTCAACATGAATTACGTGCTAAACCCGGATGCCCCGGAGTTCCATCCGCTGCTGACGAACGCCGTACAGGTAAGTGATTCAGCTACTTGAATTATCATGATTTCAGTGACATCAAAATTCAGCACGTGTTTTGCCTAGATTTATACTCCATTGGAGGCATTTTGGTATGTTTTGTTTAGTTTCACGCTAAAATACATTTTGCAGTTCAGTTTTAGGGTAAAGTCCTTGTTTAAATTCAAATAACTGTTAGGTGACCTTATTTTGGGGTCACATGAAGTCAACCTTCAAAAAACAGACGATTCTTCTTACGCGGGTCGACTTTATTACAGTTACAAGAAATATTAAACCTTGAGTGAAGTCAAAAGATATGATTCAAACTGAAACAAGCATCTATGTGACTTTTCCTTTGTTGAAAAATCACATCCACACTAAACCTTCTCACATGTTTCTAGGAAAAAGGATCAACACTCCCTTACCTCTTAATGCATTAAATACAGTCGAAAAGTTTGTACTTGTACCTTAGAAATGTTAAAGAATGGTTAATTTCGATTTATGTACTATTGCAAGATCTGCCTAAAACTTTGTTACAAAAAATAATGACCACCCAGTATTATGTAGCATACTGAATTATATTTACCATACGTACATATAAAAGTGAGCAAATATGTAATCTGATTAGCGTTTAAATAGAATCTATGTTAAGTTATCAAATCTTGTGTTGTCATTACGAGTGAAATAAAGTACAACTGATGATATCTCATAAAGATAAAAACATTGAATGTAACAAATTATACAGGCTTTAATTGCAATAGTGTGAAACTTCTATGAATAATATAATTAGATAATGTAACTTTATTCATAACATGTATTTTCTGGCCACATTGGTCCCAATTCTGAAAATGAATAGGTAGGTACTCTATTTCGTAGTTTGATTATTACCTAAGTGTTCTAACCTCTATTTTATCCAATATCCAATCATTGAAAGCCTCCCTTAAATTAAAGAAATCACTTGTTATTTTTTCCTGGACTGGCTTCCGCAAATAGGCTGCAGATAGTCCCTTTTTGAATGTATAAAGAAGATACTCAGAAATAGCTAAAGAGATGTTTCTTTTCTTCTATTGACATAAGCAAATATTTAAAGTTGTTAATTTTTTTAAGTAACTAGGTAGTGTTCCATGCCTTACCCAACATAAACTTAATTTGGTAATTCAATGAAATGAATAAATTTTAATCCTATTCATTCATAAATGCTCAATTGGCAACTGCCATTGGCAGAATTGTGACAAACCATGATGAAGAGCCTAAGATAAAAGAAAGTAATAAAGGAAGTATTTATTTTAATGAAAATAAGTTAGACATTCATTTTTAAATTACAGTATCACTTTATTTGACTTGTTTGTCATGCAAATGTTTACATATACAAATGTAGTTAGTAAGGTAGTAAGTGAACATAACAGTTCTTTAATTTTTAATAACGAATCGTGCCAAATGGAGCACCAAGTTGCCTTTAATAGTCAGAGAGAGGGCTAAACCTAATTGACTCGTATAAAGAGGTACTGCCATAGTCTCTAAGCCGGGTATGATGATTGATGTTGGTGCCAGCAATGAAATACTGTAGTAACTTAATGGTGTTGTGTTCGTGTTGGGTCAAGTCGGCTAGTGAAAACCGCCTTTTGAAATATTATCTTTTCTTAAAACTTATTGACCTTATTCTTATTCTATAGGCCATATCAGAGATCTATTGGCCTTGAAACTCTTCACACCAAGGCTACTTACATTTTACCTTATTTCAATTAGCTCTCGCATTGATAACGTAAAGTGACTTTGTTTTGAAATATTTGATATGTTGAAAAGTGATGAAACGCATAATATAATCGAAACGCACGTACGTTCGTGACATTCAGGCTACAATTGAATGTAATCAGGCTGGCAGGTGTTTATATTATCTATGCAGCTTAGGTCCATAGCATTTTACTACTAGAAAATCCATTAGAGATGCGAAAGTAACTCTGCCTCCTTTTCACGCATAAACAACTATAATAGCTTTGAATATTGGCAAGGAGATTGATTACATTATAAGTAATTTAGAATGAGAACATTTTATTAGAAACTAAAACTTAATTCAAAATAAAAGACAAAGCAGACTTATTTTTCCATTGAATCACAAAACGGTGTCGGTCTCAGTATGAGTTAGTTGTAAACACGTTACAACCAATGCTGGTCATAAAAAAAAGCCCAAACATAATTCAAAATAAAGGACAAAGCAGACTTATTTTTCAATTGAATCGCAAAACGGTGTCTGTCCCAGCATGAGTTACTTGTAAACACGTTACAACCAATGCTGGTCTTCTGACGGAGAGAAGAAAACGCATAAGACCGCAATCAAATTAGCGGACCGCAACGAAACATTAATAAAGTTTCAATACCTACGTACCCAGGTAGGTATGTAGTGTTTTCTGTTTATATTTGAGAATCAATATTAAAAGAGGTATTAGGATGTACAACAAGACAATCCTAATAATATTATAAAGCCGAAACTTTGTGAAATGTAAATTTTATTTTGCTATCTCCAAAACTACTGAACAGATCGAGATGAAATTTGGCGTACATTTAGAGCATTGATTAACTTAGATACTAGGCTACTTATTATTCCGAAAATACGCGCGCGAATCCATTGGCACAAGCTGGTAACAAAACTTAGTCAAAACTCGAATATTGAATTGTTTATACGTATAGAAATACTAGTAAGTTTAAATTTGTATATTTTGTAGTAATTCTGTTGCCGCGACTTCGGCCGCGTGAAGTGGTTTTTGAGATTATCTATGCTAATACCAGATCGATTTAAACGTTCTAGACTGGACGGTTTGAATTTGCAAGTTTATTTCGCTTTATAAATCAAGAAACAATTGTTCTAGATAAAAGTAAAACAGCCTTCGATAGAGTAATAATGATTGTCTGTGTGAACCATTTGCAAAGGATAAGATTGCCAATTGCAGTGGGAGCGCAAGACTAAATCGACACTTGTCCTTAATATGGTATCCTTCAGGATGTAGATAGGTACTTGTTAACAGGCCATAGGTCACTAAACTTGTTAAGTGATTGGCCGCACACTACGTAACTCGAATGTGTTCGTGCAAAAATTGGTCACTTCCCATACAAAATGTATAAGAAGCGACCATTGGACGTGAGAAAATGACCCTTGCGTGCCAAATGCAGTTACGGCATAAACTTGCAATACCCGGTCATATCGATCATTCAAGAGTTCGACCACTTTGTTATTTACTTTGTCCGTTCTCACCTTACCGATGTCGATAAGAACAAGAAACGTCACTGATTCTCTCTTTGTTTTTCTACGTGATTATCTGAACCAGTGCATAGATGTAATGCAGTTAATTATTACCCAAGGCTCAACCACTCTTATTTTCCTGTATAGCCTCGTCTTTTCTAGTTAATTGGATATATTAGCTTTTGCCCACGGCTTCGCTCACGTGTTACCGATAAACAGCTTTATCGTGCCAACAGGCACGCAGGACTTTACATGGCACCTTTAAGTGAAGGAATTGACAGAGACTATGACCTCAGCCTAGTTTCGTCCATACTATACACATGAAGATATATTTGACGCATAAAAATCGTACATGTAGAAAACAGACTGGAGTCACTTGTAACATGGTCGCAGCCGGCGCTCACTGCAACGAAATCAAAATTCTCTAACCTGGGCCCGCCCATTTACAAAGACCACAATAAAATCAGGTCAAAGAATATAAAAACAAATTTTTAAATTTATAGCATTTTATGAAATTATTAGTTTCTGCCCTCGCAGCTTCGCACGCGTTGATTCTATGGAAACGTTTAAAGGTTATTTCTATCCCATGGGAACTGTTTAGTGGGATAAAAAGCCTATGTTTGATTCCAGGCTTAGAGCTACATCTTAGCAATTTCAGCTCGATCGGTTCAGTCATTTTGGCGTGAAGAGGTAACAAACGTCCATCGATCCATACATCCAAACTTTCGCATTTATAATATTAGTGTGATTGATTAGTGTGATAGTAAGATCATGATTTGAAGAAGATTAAGGAATTTACCGATGTTTCGGTACAGTTGGATGCGACATGAGAAGTAACTAGAGAGTACGAGTGAGCATCAGCCAATAAAAATCTTCACTGGTAGACATATCGATATAACCTTATTTTCAGTAGTTTCCTCATAAAAATACTATTGCGCATTTGTTTTGCTGAAATCAGAAGATAGTTTATTAATATTCATGAGTAGTGAGCGAAGATCAAGAAAAAACAATAACAACCAAGAAACATAAACTTACTTACCTGAATCCTTGCAGCTGGAAAAACTTTTTATTTTTATTTAATCTTCTTCATTTTCATAATACTCATAATATTTCAAGTTTCATTCGATTGACCAATAAACTTACAACCATATCAATCACCTAGAAATAAAATAACCCAGCTGCACCACAAAATTGTAATAAGAGACCATGTTTAATTTACAGGATGGACTGATGCGAATGAAAAAAACGATACATACTTCGAACTGCTTCCCGAGGGGCGCCTCTTACGATATTTACAAAACTTACACCGATTACGGCATAGTAACGTGCAAGATAAGCGAAAATGTAGTTATACAGTCAAATCAGATTGTAGTGGCAGAATTGCCACAGGTGAAGCTTAAGAGGTCAGTTTCAAAATTGGATTAGAGAATTTTGGAAATTAGGAGAGAATGGAAGGAAGGCTTTCCCTTCTTTCCAATCTGGCTTCAAGAGCGTTGACTACCTACGTAATTATCATTATTGGCAATTGGCTCAACTGTTTCAATTATAGTATTTCTAATTTGTTTAATTATTATTTTCTTTGTAAAAGCATTAACTGGCTCTTTTTATATTTATAATTTAAAGATTAATCTATCTTAAATGATTCCAACTTCAAGAACTATTCGAAAGGCCTCTTTCGTTGAATTTCAACTCTCACTAATATTATTAATATTATTTCATAAGCAACCCTATTAAATAATAAAAATAAAAGCAATAAAATCTAAATTATATTCCAGCGACGTAAATGTGAACGACGACAACAACACTGATAAAATAATAAATGTTAACGACAGTCTTCTAGACCGCATTAACATCAACATAGATTCCCTCAATGGAGCTAATCAGCCGAACGAACAGTTTCTGCGAGGAATTGGTGCCAACGTCTCATCGTGGAATAAAGCGCCTGTCATCTCTAAAATCAGGGTACTTAGACCATAGTGACACTAACACCTCACCGTCAAGATTATGGTAGCGCCTCTTTGCTTAGATTAAAGTAGCATCTCATAACTAAGGTGGTAACACTTAAACCTCATCGCCAATATCATGGCAACGCCTCATCGCTTAGATTAAGATGACGCCTCAACAGTAAAATCAAGGTAAAACATTAGAACTAAGACCTTGGTAACAGTAACATCTCATCGCCAAAATCATGGCCAACGCCTTCATAGCTTCAATCAAGATTACGCCCCATTGCTAAAATCAAGATGAGGCGTTGCCATGCCTTAATGCCATAGTAACAACTAATAACCATGGTAACACTATAATCTCATCGCCAAAATCTTTGCCATGATTTTGGCGATGAGATGTTAGTGTTACCCTGCCTTCATAGATTCGATCAAGATTACGACTCATCGGTAAAATCAAGATAAGGCGTTGCCATGCCCTAATGCCATAGAAACAACTAATAACCATGGTAACACTAACATTTCATTGCCAAAATCATGGCAACGCCTTCATAGCTTCAATCAAGATTACGCCTCATAGCTAAAATCAACATGAGGCGTTGTCATGCCTTAATGCCATGGTAACAACTAATTACCATGGTAACACTAACATCTCATCGCCAAAATCATGGCAACGTCTTCATCGCTTCGATCAAGATTACGACTTACGACTCATCGGTATAATCCAGGTAGTAATGTAATTATTAATTCATGCCATAAATCGCGCGTCCAAAGCTGAAACACTTCAAAAATGTATATTATATTTTCTTCCTTGACCTGAACACAATAACACCTTAGTGCGTAGACCATGATAACACTAACATCTCATCACCAAGATCATGGTAGCCCATCATTACTTAGATTATGGTAACACCTCATAACTAAGACGAGGGTAGTACCTCATCGCTTAGATCGAGGAAACACTGCATAAGTTAGATTAAGGTAACTCTTAATTTCTAATACATCGTTACCACTTATTACTCAATAGACTTCCTTAGAGTTTTCTCCCGCATTTCAGTACGGCAGCAATGACGTATTTACTGTTAGGAAATCGCCATTTTCCGAGCAGGTGAAGTATAAAAGAACGTTGTTGTTGTGTTCTGGCTCTAGCGCTTTGTTAAAACATCAAGGCAATAATGCTCTGTCTCTGTTTACAAAAAAAAAACAATTTAACGGAATGGGGACAGAATAAGCATTTGCTCGTTTGGTCAAAATCCATCTTAAAACTAAAGCACTACTATAGCAGAAATTTCGTAGTGGGCACGTCATTATTAACTTTTCTTATTGTTAGAGCTTGAAAAATTGTTATGTTCTGATCTGAGAAGTTATTTTTCTCCTAAGTATGATCTTACCTATAATATTGTAAAGGTAATCGCAGATCTCGACCGCACAGCACAAAAATGTGCTTTCAAATATGGGCTTGAACTCGATTTACATGTATTTTATTGACGGCATCAAATAACAGGCAGCTCGCGGGTCACTCGCTTGAAGCTTGTGCGGTAGTTGGTGCTGGATGTACATACATAATGTGCTTTGTTCTTAACTCCTCCTTTTTAGTTCCAAATAAGTGATCATGTTACAACGGAAGCTTTATTTCCCTGCCTTATCAGTTATCACTCACGAGGTTGGCTCAGCATGCCTTCCTCTTTCATCCTCCCACCTTTCCATAACCACTCGTCTTAGTGCACTCCTTTCCCCATGTCCTCATTAATCCACACCGTCCATCATTTCGTTAGTGCAAATCTAGCCCTCAGCTTAAGCACATTCATGCCTAAAATTTGTAACTGACCTAATAACGTTGAAGTATTACATTAAACACATTTATGCCCGAATACTCAAACGCAAGTCAGATATAAGCACGTCACAAATCGCGATTTTTTTGTCAGTTTTCAATGAAAATTTGTCATAAATTAGTCACTTGAGACGTGCTTAAATCTGAGTTGCGTTTGAGTATTTGGGCGTTAGATTTAAGTACCTAGCTCTTGAAAAAGTTATTTTATGACTGAAACGACTCCCTTGGGGGTTTGAAGAAATGTTTTCTTACTGCATGACGCAAGTACTGGACGTGTGTCGTGCAGTAAGTAAACATTTATTTAATTTTAGTTTATTGTATGAAAACTAATTAAGGTTTTTATCCTTAACAAAGCCCGAAATAATTCAAAAATATATATTAATACAAATGTATATTATTGTGGTGCCGATTCGGTTATTGCGAAAACGAAAGAAACATCATTATAAATGTTGCTTTAACGGCTCCGGAACCTTTATAATTATACAATGTCCGTATGTCCGTCCGTGGCTTAGCTCAGTGACTGTTTGTACTAAAGAGCTGTAATTTTATATGGGTATATATTTATCACGCCGACAAAGTGGTAACATAAAATCCTGAAAAAAGGTATTTGCGAGGTTAATTTTAAAGGTAAGTAAGAAAAAAAACATCCTTACTCTAGTGGGGTGATTTATTTTTCTCACTTACCTTATTGCATGGGGTAATGTTGGATAGCTCATCCAAAAATATTAGTGGTGTATGATGACAAAATAATAATGAATGAATAGTACAATGGCTAGTATTTATTCGTGAAAGTTTGGGTTCATTGGGATAATGGTTTGGGTGTAAAATACTTTCCCCTCATTACACTCTTTGGGGAAAACCATGCCTTCAAGACATGGTTTTCCCCAAAGAGTGCAATGGCCTAGCACGGGTATAGTTGTCTAGGGGAGAATAGAGAAAAATTACATCGCATCGTCATACACTGCTTACATTATTAAGTTGAAGGAAAGAAATTCAAATAATTTACGCATTCGATGACAGTGACGTAATTTTTCTCTATTCTACCTTAGACAACAATCCCTGTGCTTGTCCGAACGTGGTGAATTGTGGCTAATGGATAGAATGGTGCCGGGTATTACCAAAACTTCGAAGAAGTGCCTGTTATTAATATAACTCCAATTTCAGGTGGGAGATGCGCTGTTTATTGGAGCGAAAAACCTTCCGCGTCCTCAACTTACTTTCAAAGACACCGTGGACAACTCATTTAGCATGTGGGTTCCGAAGATATTCGAAAAACCTCACAACCTCAAGCCGCTCGCTTTGAACATTCTCTACGATAGGGAGCAAAAAGCTGTCGGGTAAGTGATAAAGGAACTCTTCTTTAAAAATAATATATTTATGAAGGGTTTGTTCGATTATTTGAACATGACACCCTAGAAAAGTACGCAAATTAAATAAAAAAGGCACGAGGAAAAAATATTTCAAGCAAGGTTTTTAGCACAAGTAAAGGAAGAAATCACAAAACGGTAAATTTGTAGTTTATTAAATACTAAAATTACTTTTGATTCTCGCAATGGACCAAAACCTATAGGGTTCTTCCCGTAGACCTGGAATCATGAAATTTGGCAAGAAACAAAGTCTTTCAGCACAAGTACAGGAAAAAATGTAAATTTGTAGTTTATTCACAATACAAAACTTTATTCTCGCCATGGACCAAATCTATAAGGATAAAACCTATAGGGTACTTCCCGTTGACCTAGAATCATAAAATTTGATAAGAGATATTTGGTAAGCAAGGCCGTGTAGCGCAAATAAAGGAAAACATGCGAAAATCGTAAATTTGTAGTTTATCCACAAAAAAAATTGTTTCTCGTCATATACCAAAACCTACAGGGTACCTACTTCCCGTTGGCCTAGAATCATGATATTTCGCAAGACACAAGGTCTTACAATCAATACGGAACCCTTAGTGTGCGAGTTCGACTCGCACTTGACGTTCTTTTGTTTCTTGAACATGTGATTTTTGCCATTTTGCTAGGCATGCTTCATGTCCGAGCGTTAAAAAGTGTTTCTTTTTGGAACCGACAGTTTCAGGGTGCCCATTGTGAATCTATGGAGGGCCGGCGGATACCTTGATCGAAGAAATCGGTTCATAAATGACGATAGAATCTCCTCCTTTTGCGGAGTCGGTTAAAAATAACGCAATAATCTATATAATATTATAAAGAGGAAAGATTTCATTGTTTGTTTGTTTGTATTGAATTTGCTCCGAAACTACTGGACCGATTTGAATTCTTTTACCATTACAAGCCCACATTATTCCTGATGAACATAGGCTACTTTTTACCACGGGAAAATGCTTCATTCCTACGGGAAAACGGGTAATAGGACAACGGGTAGTAAGAATGTTGCTAGTATCTAAATAAAAATCATTTAAACTGACGTACGCACGCGAAACCTGAGCAAATAATAACAAGTCTTCTAAAATATTCAATCATTCGGCACAAGCTGCAAACGTAGGGGGAAAATCTCTTTGTTATTTTGAATAGGGCTTTGGCCTTGAGACTAGATTAAAACGAGGGTTTGGGGCCCTTTCAAAGGGTGACCTAACCGGCATGTGCGGACATGGATAAAATCTGCTTTTAAAACTTCTATAGAACTTTTTGATGGAATGGACCGTGTTCTTTTGTTAATACTATTATTTTGTTTGAGAGAATTGGACAAATGCTCTGATATTATTCGTTATTATTATTAGGTTATTAAACAATGAATCAAATTCAATACACACGTGTTCTCTTTTTAGTTTAAGGGGCGAACCTAGCGGGTTTTGTTGTAACACTACGCATCTGTACTCACGGGACCCCCGTGGTAAAATACTCGAATCAAATAAAATTTATTTTTTTCCTTTGGTTTCTTAAAATTTTAAAAAACGATTGCGAAATAAAATTTCTATAAAAGTGCACTGTTTTGTATCTAATTTGATCGAGATCTCGGGAACGCTGCGGTCTGTAGATGAGATTTTTGTTTTGATTCGTAAGTTATTTTATTACTAACTAGCTGCATTCTTACTACCCGTTGTCCTATTACCCGTTTCCCGTAGGAATGAAGCATATTCCCGCGGTAAAAAGTAGCCTATGTTCATCAGGAATAATGTGGGCTTCTAATGGTAAAATAATTTTTCAAATCGGTCTAGTAGTGTCGGAGCCTATTCAATACAAACAAACAAACAAACAATCAAATCTTTCCTCTTTATGATATTAGTATAGATTCTTTGGTTCCTTAATACAGTTTCTTCATAAGTTGTGTAGTTTATCCTAGTATTTACAATTGCAACAATTGAGCTAACTGCCGACTGTTGCAAACAGTCTACAGATAGCTCAGCTGATCCATATCAACACCAGTCGGAAGCGTCCCCAAGACGCTGGCTTTTAATGTAAATTGTGTAGTTTTATTGTAAATAAGCATATACATCATTTTTGCACCTACGCCGTTTCAAAAAAGTATGCTCTCAGTCCCGCTCCTATGAACGCGACACCCCTTTCACAAAATGGCGTCCAATGCGCCCTTTCACCACGATGGGGACTTACGAAAGTTTTAATTTATATCGAGCCGACATAGTATTACATACTATATCGAAGATTATTCTAGATGATTTATCATTAAAAAAGTATTGATCATAGTATAAAAATTATAGGTTACCACAGTAACGCAATCTGTCCTTTATGTAACATTATGTAATAATTAAAATGAACAAGGCAACCTTAAAGCCTTAAGATTACGTAACTAAATCTATTAGACATAATAAACATGCCAATCCTGGCAGTCTGAGCAGTAAGTTCGGGACAATTGAGGTTTGGGGAACTGCCGCCAAAACCAATCTAAAAGCTCTTTCAAATAGCACAAAACAAAATTTTAAGACGCTCTTCAACTATGACTTTATCACAAGAACGCAGATACTACAAGGAAACGAAACTGATGAGCATAAGGCAAATATATACATACATACATATAACACCTGCTGTCCTATACAAAAGATCATACAAAAAGATATACCTACATACGGCCCTATCATTTAAACGGTAAAGCGAAACGCACAAATATAATCTGAAATCAATTTATTAGATATAAATGCGAAAGTTTGTGGAATCTGAATTTTTGTTACTAGGATCTCCACAACTACTGAACAAATCAAGATGAAATTTGGGGTACGCTTAGAGTAAAGCCTATCTTAGACAATAGGCTACTAGAGCCGCGGGCAAATCTAGTAATTAAATATATAAAATAAATAATAACTTACCAAAAAATAAAGAATCCGCTAGCTTAACCGTTTTCAAGAAAAGACTCAACGTCAAGAAATATGTATTAGAGAATATTCCTGTAAAATAACCGAACAACTGCACTGTAAATGCCAACCATAAAAGTACCTTAGATTCTGAGAAAAGCACATTTCTCTGTAGGTGAATGTGTACGTTCTTTGAGAAATTTTCTTTACCAACAGATGGCCCTTCCAGCAGGAAGTGGCATGACACTTTGGTCATCCTGTGGCTCTGGTATGGGCATACATGTGGCAAACTGAGCTATTTGTTCGTTTGTTTGGCTGTGCTTGAAATGTACAAGCCACGACATTTTGAATTATTTGCAGGATATCGTTGATATTGCTCGCATATTTTTTCTCAAAGTTACTGTCGTGTACCGTTCCCGCAACCACGACTAGATGAGATCGTATGTCAATTTTTTCACGAATGCTCTGCGTTTCTGTGGGTTTTGTCGATGCCGTACCATGTTAGATACATAAATGACATACGCATTGATCATGCATTAGATCAGTATATTATAAAATATACATTGAGGCCATCTATTTGTCTTGCGATTGCAGCTCATTCCAGAACAAATCTGGTCGACAGTATCAACGGTTTCACAAAGGGTTTATGTGAAAACAATGAATTAGGAGGGTTGAGAGCGCGGTGGGGCGGGGGGCCCTTGACTCTTTATTTCGTGTCGGGAACGTACCTAAATCGAATCCGTAGGGTCCGCGTAGCCTGTGAGGCTAATTTTTAGTGAATTAGGGTTAAAGACGACAAATTCGTGAAGTAGAGAAGTGAAAAACGTGTGCTTTACTTTCCTGAAGGTAAGTTTGGTTGCTTAATTTTCTCGCAATCGAAGTGAATAGTAGAGTACTATAGGGCCAAAACCACCCATTATAATATAACTCTATCTTGTCATCCTTCCTCGCTGTGCTTGGGAGTATAACAACCTCTTATATTATGGGGTGGTTTAGTCTCTAGTAAAACAATCTCCTATTACTCTATTGAATATTCTGATTTAAAAAACTTGAGAGCCGTCAAGGGACACCTGGATGGAACGAAGTTCATAAGAGAGAGAAAGAGACAGACAGAAAAACATGCGCACGCCGCACGACTTACAATAGCTTACTATAGCAAAAAGTGTCGTTACAACTTTTCGTATGAATTTTTTCCGTCTAGCCCCCTTTCACAACGCGCGATAAGGAACTTCGTTCCAAAAATAGGGCATTTAAACAGTGACGGAACCGTGGTGGGACAAAACTTTTTCCAAACACACACTTGACCGTCAACATTAACTTACTCCTAACGAAGCCCGTCCAACCCCCGCGGGGGGGAAGGGGGGGGGGGTTCGTGGCGACTCTGTGACTGAAAGGGTGTGTATATGTATAATTGCACCCAGAGCCATATGTTGAACGGTCAAGTGTGTGTTTGGTGGGACCACGAAAAAGTTTTGTCCCACCAGTGGGACCACGGTTCCGGAGTGATTTAAACCCCTCTCTATAAAATAATACAAAATGTTGTGCAAAAATAAGAAGGATTACAAGTTCCTCATAAGAAATGGATTGTCATAAAAAATCGAATTGGTATAAATAAATAATCAAATAGTCGCTGCTGCTGCTATGCTATTTGATTATCAGTCGAGCAATTTTGAGAATAGAATAACTATATACCAATACCTGATTTAATAAACAATACCTGTTTTAATACAACACATTGCCACACCCGGACTCATTTCTCCATACAAAAGTACACGTGCAGGTGTGTGCGTGACGTCTAGGGTCACTTCATGAATACCTACTTATATCGTTGAGACAGTTTCGAAAGCTCTGACATTTTTTTTAATACTGGTGTTTGCCCGCGGCTTCGCACGCGTATTTTCGGTAAAATTTCATCTTGATCTGTTCAGTAGTTTTGGAGATCCTAGGTAACAAAAATTTCACATTTCACAAACTTTCGCATTTATAATATTAGTAGGATAGTAGGAATTTTTCTCTCACCTAAAGTGAAATTAAACCTCAAAACAGAAGAAATTTCGTATGTCCATTATCAAACAAACGTTAACAACACCATCGGCGGCGTCGTCTGTCAAACTGAAATTTTTTGTGAAATTTCGGTGTGTGTTTATTTTATTTTTACTCGTGTACGAGTTTACTGTATTAAACTACCTACTTACGTAGGAAGATACAGTGACTGAACCGTGGTCCCACTGCGATGTCCCACTGGTGGGACAAAACTTTTCCGTGGTCCCACCAAACACTATGTTGAACGGTCAAGTGTGTGTTTGGTGGGACCACGAAAAAGTTTTATCCCACCAGTGGGACATCGCAGTGGGACCACGGTTCCGGAGTGGAAGATATATAGTACCAACTATTTATCATATTAATATATTATAATATTTATACTATATTGTACCATAGAGACCGAGGCTGACGGACAAACCGAATTACGGTTTATGTTAGCTGTAGATAAAATAATTTAATAATATGTAACATAAAAAAATGACAAAAAAACTGTTATACATAAAAACACGCAGAACACCCGGAACAAATATCTGCAGATCGTACAAACATTCGTCCCGAAGCGCGAATTTAGCCCGCAACCTTCTTCGTCGCAGACCCTCGCCCGATGTGCCATAGAGGTCGTCCTCATTTAAAAAACGAAAGTGAAATGACATTACCCACTATATAAAAAAATTATTTTAAATTGTATACAATATAATTTTAAATAAAATCTTTTCATTTCCAGCTACGAGCACCCATACAAAGTGGAGCTAGACATGTATGAGCCACCGCTTGACCTCATCATCTCCGAGCAGCATCCGGAGTTTCCCCAGCCGCTGGACGAGACGCCCTTGACCATAGTCGACACCAAGCCTGGATTAGAAACTCTGATTGAACATCTGAAAACTTGCACGGAGATAGCGGTGGATGTGGAACATCACGCTTACAGGTCTTATCAAGGTACGTATTTGAATTTTATGTCGGCAGTACACACTCGGCGAGACGTCTCTTCTAAAGCCTCGGGCGTTCGTCCTCATAATGAGAGGTACCATGTTGTCTCTATCCAAAAGTTGTCGAATTTGAACTGTGCAGAGACAAGGCGAGAGCTTACGAGAGACCCCGAGGCGACACTAGAGCACCATGTATACACTCGTGCCAGTCTCGAGGTGTCTCGCCGAACATGTACTGCCGCTGTTACATATAATTAGTGTTACATACAATAAGTGTACATTAAATTAGAACATGGATTGACTTACGGTATTTCTCTTCAAGACTTTATAATTTATTTCATTAATTACCTTCTGGATGCACTAAGTAGTTTGAAAATTGGTAGCAAAGCGATTTTAGTTGCTGACCTTAGTGTTGTTGTTTTAAAACGCGTTTATAGAACTTTTTATTTTTACGTTTTGCAATTTTTTCTTTGCTTTCCTTTCCTTGGTGTGCGTGCTACAAATTAACAATATTGTTTATTGATATTATTATACTTTATCTTAGGCACGTAAACTTGGTGGTCTACACTACATAAGTATTATATTCTCTGCCTCTCCAGCAGTAGGCAAAGTCGTTTTCAAATGATGATGATGAACAGGTGTTCTTCCAACACAAACTAGGCTCGTAGTTTACCCACTTACATTCATAGTTAATGATAAACAAGTTTGAAGAAGAACGTAAAATAATTTATTTAGAATAAGGTACATAATAGATAAGTTACGAATGAACGATGAGACAGCAAAGTTTTAAACTGTGGAGCTGCCGCCGCATCCCCGCCTCGGCACAACCAAATGATAGGAGTATACATATTTAGTGATTTTAAAGTTAAGTACTATATAAAGTTAAACTAAAAACATAATAAAATTAGTAGTAGTAATATTTATACTAAGTAGGCAAGCAGTAAAATAGGTACATACGTAATAATAATAAAATATCTCTAAGAAAATGCTGTGAATTCTGGTATAGGTACCATAGGGTGTGTGTGTGTGTGGGGAGGAAGGCTCCTGAGGACACCGGTCTCTTAAGAGTCCGGGCAACAGGAGGCTTCTGTGTGCATCGTGTGTGTTTGTACCTATAAAAGTGTGTATGCGAGTGAAAAAAAAAACGTGCGTTTAAGTTACTGAACGATATAAAAAAGAGCTAGTAGTTAGTAGTAGCTGTTTGTTTGTTTGTATTGAATAGGCTCCGAAACTACAGGACAGATTTGAAAAATTCTTTCACCGTTAGGAAGGTTTCAGGGAGTGACATAGGCTATATTTTATCCCGGAATTCCCACGGGAACGGGAACTACGCGGGTGAAACCGCGAGGCGATCGTCTAGTAATTAAATAAATAAATAGGGTACTGCTGGCGGCTTTGTAAGCGATTTTTCTGGATAGAAAGTAGCCTCTATGTTATTCTAGGTCTACAATGACATAGTTGTTTGCAACGTTTCAGTCCGGTTAATTTAGTTGTTATTGAGCTGGTTTTGCGAAATGTCTATGTCCAGCAGCGCGATCCCAACCGTATGTCCAGCGTAGGGATTATGGACACTACCCACCAGATGATACAAGCCATTAAGGCGCTTATCAGGGAGAGGATCCGGCCAACTGTGGACTAGGACATGCTGTATATGTGTGAAAGTATGAAGTATGAATTTATTTATATTAAGTTTGAAATATGACCCCTGCCCTTAGATGCTGCTCGCGCTTTATCATTATCATGCACGCTTCGCACGAATTATACTTTACTTTGCTGTCGGATATGCTATGTGAATGTGTCCATTAACCCATTTATTTATTTGATTATGTTTCTTTATTCACGCAATGCCATGTTTTCATTGTTTTTTGTTTACAACTCTTTAAATCGCCGGGGCTTTCTCTAGTGGAAATTTCTCTAAATCCTCTCTAAATTTCGTGGTGTATTCGTTACTAGAAAGTGGTAAATTTTAAATTCTTACCTTTTTGGCACGTGCCATAATCAGTGATCAACGCTCAGCCTAAACAGGTGTTTAGATTTTTTATTTCAAGGCTGTTGTGTCCCATGCGGGCAAAATGTCTTTGGAAAAGACCTTTGCCACAGATTAGATAACGTTACTTCGTAACAGATACCTCACTTACTGCGGCTCGATCAACGCCACCCGCGCCCCCCTACCTCTACAGTTCCCTCGCCGGCCCTTGGCTTGACGGTAGGGTTGACCATCGATAGTTTTTGTCCAAGTGCGGATAATATACTTTAAGTGCCTTAACTCTCTCATGCAATATAACTAGGTATCCCACCTACTTAATAAATAAGTCCGTGAACAAAAACAAACGTAGAATAAAAAATATATTTTAATTATTAGAGAACATTGTAAGCTAGGTAAAAGGTATTATTGCTAGGTAGGTAGCTGCTTATATCCTAGGATATAATTTAAATATTTTTGTGTCAAGACATTATTTTCCGTACGTAGTAGGTACCTATGTACAGATGTGTCATACGTATATACAGAAAAAATTGTACACTCAAATCACAAAAGATAGGTAGATGTAGCTGACATATTATATTAGAAATTATAGGTTAGCGATTTCTTCCGTCCACGGTAATTTCATACAACGACCTGGTACCTAAATTCTCTATGGTAAAATAATTTCTAAAGTCCTTTTAGTCATTTTCGTAGTCTACAAAAAACAAACCTACGCATAGTATTATATTATCTGTGCCTGCGCGGAGATAATCTCAGCTATGTCCGAGCGAGACAAAACTTATCGTTCAGCTTGCGGCTCGCGCGTGCGGCTCGCGCGTGTGGCTCGCGTGCGGCGCGGCGGCGGCGGCAACCTTTGACAGTGCCACCCCGGGGCGGTAAGAAAACTGTAGGTATATAACTCAAAACTGAGCGCGAGTGACGGAGCACTGCCTTTGCTAGCTAGCCACGTAGCTCTATATCTTATATCTTATTTATCAAATCAAATCTTTTATTTGCAGACAGCAGGTTACGTGTTATTTAAAATGTCCCATGCGATGACTTACCAGCAGCTTTGGTGTGCAAAATTATATAATAATAATAACAAATAGAGACACGCAAATTGGAAAATGAATTGAAATTATGTCAATTTTTCAAAACTGCTCCCATGGCGCAGCGATTTGAAGTGTGCTTCGGCCTACGATAAGCAAATTTGCCGTTTTAGTCACGAGTTATAGGTGATAAGTTAGTTCTTCCATCTCTACCCGGACCTTCCCTGATTTAGAAAACCAAGTTCTAGAAATAGGTACAAATAAAATGATGGTCTATTCAAGTCTATCTTACTATCTCGCTTCATTCGGGGAGGCCTATGTCCAGCATTGGACAACTACCTGTTTCTTTGATCCTTTACAGGGCTAGAGGGCTCTTCTCGATGCTTGTTTGCAACTTTATGATGTTATAAATGGTTATTACGAAAAATGGATTCGCAATAACCATTAATAAAATCATAAAGTTGTAAAGAAGCATCGAGGAACAAGCTTAATCCTGCGCAAGCGACGCTCGACATGTGTTGAGGTATCGGAATGCGTAGCAAGCCTCGAAAATGTTTTGGATTTGTTGTGGTGGTTGGCAAAGTGACGTTATGAGCATAAAAACGAAGTATACCAAGCGAAATCCTAAAATTAAGTACGGAATCAAAATGCGACCTGAAAGTGGGGTAATTTTTACGTTCAACCAAAACCAAAACCTAAAATGACGAACGGAGCGAGCCTAGAAATTTTTAACACTATGTGCCTTACGTCGTTATGATGGGTTCAATATCCTATCAAAATCTTAAAAAATAACCTTCCCTTTCAATGAGTCTTGACACTAAGAATGCTCTTATGCTCCTATTTCTGTTGCTTTTTTATTTTATTTTATGTCCGCGTCCTGGCTTGGCATCCATACAAACTAGCAAAGCCATATTATATCCATAGTAATATTGTAAACGCGTAAGTAATTGTCTCTTTGTTTGTTACCTTTCACCGAGCTTTCAACACTTCAGCTGAACATATCCTGATGTCATGTATCCCCACATATAGTATTGTCTGTCTGTCTTTCTGTTACCGTTTCAGTACTACGGTTGAAAATAACCTTAATAAATATGGTTTGATTATAATTCAAATTTTACCCAATATGCTACTTTAATCAAGTAAAAACGTGCGAAACCGCGGGTACAAGTAATATTTTGTTTCTGTTTTGTCTATTAGCTCGGTTAGTTATGTTTTTATTGATCAGTAAACATTCATATTATACACATCAACAATTTTAGAAATATATGGTCCGCATAGACCAAACTCTGTAGACACGTTCCGAGTTAATTTAAAACTTATGAACGGGTCGTGCTGTACTAATTATACTCGGTTATAGAATTCAAGATATTTCTTTCATTTAAGTATGATAACATAATAATTATAATAACAATACTAGAGAACTACAAGGCAGCCACTAAACACAAGAACATGCACTTCAACAATGCATATTTGCAAACGCGCAGCGAAAAACAGAATTTCGAGTTCGAATAAAGACAAGTTAAAGTATGAATGAAAGCTGTCAATAGTTTGAACTTAACGATTTGCTCCGATGATACCAGTGTCGTAAAATATTTTCCACCAATAATTATTTGATTTTGTAACACAAAAAACTGTTACTAAAAGACGTTATACCAGCCGCATCGATAAACGCCTTCATGAAAAAACTCGACAACTGGTTACGAGACGAAAAAAAACTCCGTACTTTGTGATATAGACCCATCAATCAACCACAAGCTGCCTTTTATAGACTAAATAAATAAATTCTAGAACCTAGTGGATGATTTTTTTTTGTAATGCATTAACTTGTTTTCAGGAATCACCTGCCTTATGCAAATCACGACCGACGCCGGCGGCGATTTCATTGTCGACACGATCGCGATCCGAGAATATATCTACAAATTGAACGAAATCTTCACGGATCCGATGAAAGTTAAAGTAAGTTGTAGCTTTTATTTGACGACCTCTGAGGCGCAGCGGGGGAAGGTCCGCCTGCGACGCAGGAGATTGCGGGCTCGATTCCCGCCTCGGGACAAATGTTTGTACGATTATTTAGAGATTGCTTCAGGGTGTTCTCTATGTATAAAGACCTTTGTAAACAATAGTCACAAGACGAGTATCGTCTCGAGACGATACGTTGGATATATACCTACTTAATACATGTCATTATACTACATAGATTCTATGTAGTATAATTTTTTTATTCATTATTATAATACCATCGACTCATCGAAATCAGGGATTAGTCCAGAAAACAAGCATTGCTTACTCTGCGGCCAGATGATGCTGTGTATATTGTACAGCATAAGGCTGCCTTCCCTCCAGAGATGTGCTACGTTGCTAAGTTTCCAGTCGACCAATAGGATCGCTCCATTATCGCGTCATTTTCATACCTGACAAAAATTACGCGATTATGAAGTGGTAGCACATCTCTGGTGGAAAGGCAGCGTTATTCTCCTCAGCACATAAACATCACTGCTGTACCCTCCTTCCCAAACAAGGGGGGGGGGGGGGGGGGGGGGCTATGCCATAGTCACTACGCTTGGCAGACGGTTCGCCGATGAATTGTTAAAAATATCGGAAGCGTTCCTGTGGTAGTAATCACACTAATATTATAAATGCGAAAGTTTGGATGGATAGATGGATGGATGTTTGTTATCTCTTCACGCCAAAACTACTGAATGGATCGAGCTGAAATTTTGCATACAGGTAATTTTAGGCCTGGAATAAAACATAGGCTACTTTTTATCCTGTAAATCAGTTTCCATGGGATAGAAATAACATCAAAACGTTTCCATAGAAACAACGCGTGCGAAGCCGCGGGCAGAAGCTAGTAAATAAATAAAAAAAAGGAGTTTATTCATCAAAACTATTTATCTAGGTTATAAATGATCTTAAATCTTATAACTTCTAACTTAGACACTTGATAGATACAAAACAAAGAATACTTATAAAATAAGGTTATACAAAGAAAGTACTTAGGTGACGTGATATTGATGAAAAGGTTAAGGACTCTTTCGCTGATTTTCATTCCCACCTAGGAAATGTCGCCACGAAGTGTAGGTAGTTATTCTTATATATAAAAATCAATTGCTGTTCGTTTGTCTCGCTAAAACTCGAGAACGGGTGGACCGATTTGGCAAATTTTGGTCTTTAAATGTTTGTGTAAGTTCAGGGAAGGTTTAAAAGGTGAGAGCGGTACGAAGTTCGCCAGGTCAGCTAGTGTGTAATACAAATTTTGGAGTTGACTAGACCGAACGCCTAATTGACATCTGTAAACAGTACCATGTTAAAAACAAGAAAAATGGTACATAAAATGTATTTTAGATATTAGTGTTAAAGCTTAGGTAGAGATAAAGGGGCGATTATTTCGCCGTGGCTATATAGCATTAGAATATAGAAATAAAGAAAAAAATGATTTATTGGTTAACTATAAATAATAAATAAATAAATAATGCTGGACAATTCACACAGCATTATCTAGTCCCAAGTTAAGCAGAGCTTGTGTTATGGGTACTAGATAACTGATATACAAAATACAATACACTATGCAGTTAAGCTTGCAACTATTCTACTAATATTATATTTTTATTGTTACCTAACGAATCTCCGAAACGACTGAAAAGATCAATATGAAATTTTGCGTACATTATACTGAAAATACGCGTGCGAAGCCGCGGGCTGAAACTAGTTATGATATAAATGAACACATTACAAATAAAAATTACTTAGTTTATTTATATTCTAGCTAGTAGCTAGCCCCGCCGTGGAAATGTATGTTTCCTAATTTCTCAATATTTTCTTTCATAACAACCTTCTGACAATAACAAACAACAAAAACAGAATTTGCGAAATTGGTCCAGCCGTTCACGCGTGATGCCGTAACCAAGGGAAACAGGGATTCATTTTATATATATACTAGCTGCGCCCCGCGGCTTCGCCCGCTTGGAAATTTATGTTTCCAACTTTCTTAATTTTTTCTTTCATAAGAACTTTCTGACAATAACAAACAACAAAAACAGAATTTACGAAATTGGTCCAGCCGTTCACGCGTGATGCCGTAACCAAGGGAAACAGGGATTCATTTTATATAGATACTAGCTGCGCCCCGCGGCTTCGCCCGCTTGGAAATTTATGTTTCCAACTTTCTTAATTTTTTCTTTCATAAGAACTTTCTGACAATAACAAACAACAAAAACAGAATTTACGAAATTGGTCCAGCCGTTCACGCGTGATGCCGTAACCAAGGGAAACAGGGATTCATTTTATATAGATACTAGCTGCGCCCCGCGGCTTCGCCCGCTTGGAAATTTATGTTTCCAACTTTCTTAATTTTTTCTTTCATAAGAACTTTCTGACAATAACAAACAACAAAAACAGAATTTGCGAAATTGGTCCAGCCGTTCACGCGTGATGCCGTAACCAAGGGAAACAGGGGTTTATATAGATATACTAGCTTCTGCCCGCGGCTTCGCACGCGTTGTTTCTATGGAAACGTTTTGAGGTCATTTCTATCCTATTCTATTTTTGAGGTTATGTCAAGTCACACTTGAATGCTATCGAAGGGAATAAATAGTATCCTATGTCCGTCTCCTGGCTCTAAGCTACCTCCTCACCAATTTTCAGCCATATCGCTAAAGCCGTTCTTGAGTTATAAATAGTGTAACTAACACGACTTTCTTTTATACATATAGATAGATAATATATTTTTGGTTTGCTTCAGGTATTTCATGGTGCGTACAGCGACGTGCAATGGCTTCAGCGCGACTTTGGCCTGTACATCGTGGGGCTATTCGACACGTTCCACGCCGCCCGCGCTCTAAAGATTGCGGTGGTGTCGCTCAAGAATCTGCTGGATATATACTGCGCAATAGATATAGACAAGAAGTAAGATATTTCAGACATTCAATGACAGAGTTCTGCCGTAACTTATATACAGGGTTATTGGTAATTCACTGACACTGCGTAAACTGCAGGTTCTGCCCATCATCACGAGCACGTTAGTGAAGACGCCAGGTCTTAATTCTTATTTTTTTTTAATCGCCTCGCGCACAAAATAATGTCCAAAACCTAATAAATTACTAAATACCGATCTCCCACACCTATTTAAATCCACATCATCATCAACATCTACGCAAGATGATTTAAGTGGCATTAGCCTTTTTTTTTTTTTTTTGTATCGTCGAGGAAATTCGTTCACGAATAAACTGGTCTGGGGGGGACCAGAATTATTAGGGGGGGACTCGACGCCCTGAAAAGGACGTAATACCCACTAAAACCTCTCCGGTGTCCCTCTCTCGCCATTTTCGCCGAACCACGGGAACATTTAAACATCCGCGGCCCGACTGGCGTCCCCTCTTCCTCCTATACATGGCCGGCGAGCCCACCGATCCACACACTCGCCGACCCCATTCTTCCATCACCTTTCCTCCCCCCGATTAGGACACAGATAGGACAGACACAGTTGGAACCGCGAATGTCCACCTCTGTGCCCAGATGGGCATTGTCGCCCCATACTACTACCAGGTGTGGGTCATACATTTACACACACAAACACTCACACTATCACTCAAACCACTTGTTCTAGTCACGCGGGCACAGCACCGCGCACACTCAGCTAAAGCAAGCGCGCGCATCACTGCGCCGCGTGTCCCACACCTGTGCACGAGTATCGCAGGTTACGTCCCGCGAGTCTCGTGCCATCCGTCACCTTTCACTATCACACAACCTTATGGCTACATGGCCCTCTCATACGTCGTCACATCTATCCCTCCTCATGGCGCCGCCGTGCCGGGACACTGATACGGCGACGACCCCTCTCCTCTTCGAGCGGCAGAGGCCTTTCCCCAGGCCTCGCGCCCGAAGATCTCTCTAAGTTCGGGTGCTACCAATTAGCACCCAAATCCATCAGGCTCCCGAGGTGGCCTCGGGAGTGATAAATTATAATAAAAATCCGTAG
Organism: Eupithecia subfuscata; assembly: GCA_963564075.1. Lineage (NCBI taxonomy): Eukaryota > Metazoa > Arthropoda > Insecta > Lepidoptera > Geometridae > Eupithecia > Eupithecia subfuscata. The sequence continues at coordinate 19,820,137 of OY751095.1, forward strand.
GTACTTCACGCGCAGATGCGTGGCTGAGTACGCCTCTAGCCCGCAATGCGTGCCGCCTCACTGTAGACAACATCTGACGAGGCACGTTTTCGGGCCACGCCCGCGCACACGCTTGCGCCAGCCCACACTGTCGCAGCCACTTGCTTCACGCGCAGATGCGTGGCTGAGTACGCATCTCGCCCGCAATGCGTGCCGCATCACTGTGGGCAATATCTAACGAGGCCCGCTTTCGGGCCACGCCCGCGCACACGCTTGCGCCAGCCCACACTGTCGCAGCCACTTGCTTCACGCGCAGATGCGTGGCTGAGTACGCATCTCGCCCGCAATGCGTGCCGCATCACTGTGGGCAATATCTAACGAGGCCCGCTTTCGGGCCACGCCCGCGCACACGCTTGCGCCAGCCCACACAGTCGCAGCCACTTGCAAGTGGCATTAGCCTGGCTGGAAGATAGCCGAACACACACACACCTACTGATAATTCAGGGCAGAGCCATTTTTAGGTTTAGTTTCAAAGAAAACCATGACGTATTTTTGAATGGAGGGGAGTGAATACTAATAATATTCCTTTTCCACCAAATTTGAGAATTGAGACCTGGCGTCTTCACGGACGTGTTCATGACGGTAGGCAGAACCTAGAGTTAACATAGTGTCAGTGAATTACTAACAACCCTGTATAAGAAGCAAGATATTTCAGACAGTCATGACCGAATTCTACTGGAACTTCATGTCAAATCACGGAGGTCGTCAATATTCAGAGCAAAATTACTTATTAGCAGTGTCCGCGACTCGCCACTTAAGGCGAAGAGTAGGGGCGATAGTGGCGCCACTACATATTTAATTTAATCATTAAGTTATACAAAGGAGTTATCAAAAAATCGGACCGCTGGTAGACGATACCTATCACTAGCTTTTATTTAATGTATCTGTAATAGTTTTGTTTTGTGTTATTCAATCAAAAACCTTGTTTGGAGAGCTTGGTGGCCACCAATAGGAACTAAACTCTTGAAACAAGTATCTGTCTAAATAATACAGTACGAAACTATTAAAGATACATTTAAAAAAAGCTTATGATAGATATCGTCGACGCGCGGTCCGATTTTTTGATAATTCCTTTGTATAACGTAATTATAAAATTAAATATGTAGTGGCGCCACTATCGCCCTTACTCTGCGCCTTAAAGCCGCTACACGCCGCGCAAGACGCCGACTCTCGCCACTGTCGCCCCGCCCCGCTCACTTAGTTAACCGCTAGGTGTCATACGCATCGCACGCACGCATTAAATGTGGTCGCTTCCGAATACCGGTGGTTGTTGCGCTTCCGCGACTGCTGCTATTGTGGCGGTAGCGCGCCACAGCCACCAGTAGCGGTGGTCTGTTTGCGCCAAGCCTAACTGTCTATATGTGGTCTGTATCTCACAGTACAGTCTCTTTTTTTGACGTGACAACGTCTTATAATTCGATAGAGCCGGCTGCACGCTCGGAAAAACATGACGTCATGCGGCGTTACTTCGCTCTGAGGCGTTCCATGTAAGGCTTGAAGTGCAAGCGAGAGCGCTCATCCGTCTCTCTCCTACTTGAGTGAGCGATGCGTCTGCGTGGACAGCTGCTATACTATAGTACATTTACATGTTTTGATCGAGTATCAAATGCTACCATTCCATCAGTATTTTCTTAAGACGTTGTCACGTTCAACTATAGTCAGTAAACCGACTTTCCAGACAACCAATTTTTTTTTTTCTGAATATTTTGTCTGTTTTTTTCTCGTAATATATGGTAACTATGTAATATTTTTAATGTCTATTTTGTACTGTGTAAGTAGCAAATAAATGATTGTATATGTGTATCTTTTTTGTAGAAGCAACACGGAAATGGCAACAGAAATAAGTCAAAGAGCATTTAATTTTGTGTAGTAGTAAATTAAGTTGAAGAATCTTTTCAATGAATGTCACACAGTTTTGGAAATAAAAGGCTATATTATTATTATTATTATCTATTTGCAGGTATCAATTGGCAGACTGGCGCATTCGACCGCTCCCGGCCGAGATGATCGAGTATGCCCGAATGGACACCCATTATCTTCTGTACGTGTATCGGATGATGAAGCTTCAGCTGTTGGAGCAAGCCGACATGGAGCCCACTATCCTGCTATCCATCTTCAACAAGAGCCGCCAGACGAGCTTGCTCGTGAGTCTACTACCTACATGTATCACAATATTATACTATAGTACACTTGAAAATTTATGAATAGTTACGGAGCTATGGAAAGAGTTTCTCTGAGAGATAAAATTCGTAACGAAGTGACCGACAAATCTATTAGAAATAGCTAAGTGAAGTGGCAGTGGGCCGAACATATCTTCTGAGAAATCTTAATCTCTACTCTTGTAAGGCCTGATTAGACATGGGTTACCACCCGGGTTAAAACCCATGAGTGGGTGAAAACAAAGTTATCACCCAATTCATTCCTCCCATTGGGTGGTTTGAGCGAGTGAAAATGAATTATGTAGAAATTAATAACAATTAAGACGAGTAAAGTAGTTTTATTTATTGATTCGATATTTATATTTCATCATCATCACCACCACAAGCCTATATATGTTATTCCAGGCCTAAAATTACATCGATACAAAATTTCAGCTTTATCTGTTCAGTAGTTTTTGCGTAGAGGTAAAAATTATCTAAACATTGAAACTTTCCCATATTAAATATAATTGAGATACGTCGCTAATTAAATATAATTGAAATAATAAAAAAAAAATCATTACAGACATACAGCAAACCAGAATTGAAAGATGATTCTCACATGGAAATGTACATACGCTCCAAGAAGAAATTCAACTCGCAGCAGCTAAGCGCTCTCCGCATGCTATACGTTTGGCGCGATCAGCATGCGCGCGACATGGATGAAGGAGCCACGTGAGTAGCCAGTAACCACTACGTACGCCCCAAGAGATCAGCAGCAGCTCAGCGCTCTCCGCATGCCATACATCTGGCGCAATAAGCATGCGCGCGGACTGGATGTAGGAATCCCAGAAATCATAGTAACTGTCAACATGGCGGCTTTACCAGCAAAAAACACCAACTGACAGCTGATCTACCACCAAAATCGAAACAAAACAGCATAATACCAAAAAAAATCTAAAATCAAAATGGAAGACTTTTGACTTTGAAACATGAATTTGTGATGAATTTGGCGTCTCCAAGACGCTGGCTGCAGTAGAAACTTAACTATCAAGCTAATTGAAAATTCTGTAGGTAATTGAAAAGGTACAGATGTATGGATATCCTACTAGAAAGAGATGCATTCCTACTATGGGGCCTCTCACTCAGCTCGATTTTATGAAACACTGCACAGTGCAGGTTAGGTATAGGTTCATGGGCCAGATCGACCGGCCAGGTTCTAGAAAAAAATAATACGTGAAATAATTTTTTTGAACCATAGATAGAACCATGAACATATCGTAAACATTCGATTTTGAAAAAAAAACATTGACTATAATTTTCTAATGTGGATTTTTATAAATCGAAGTCTGATTGGTATAGGGGTACAAAAGGCCCGCTATTGATATTGTTTAAAAAAAACCAGGATCGGCTGAAATCTGATTTTGAATTAAATTTTACCAAATTCACCGATATCCGAGTCAGCCTCAGCCACTGGTGATCCACCTCTTTAGTTACACCCTGTATATTAAAATATACACATTTGGCGTTTTAAAGAAAGCACTTTGGCAACGTGGGTTTTCAAAAACAACTGGGGCCCATTTCTGCGCTTTGGCAACGTGGGTTTTCAAAACAACTGGGGCCCATTTCTGTTTACCAATCGCTTCACTATGGCAAAGGTATCGTAGAATCTTTAGATGAAAGAGACTTCAGATAGTATGTGCTACTTACTCGGAGAAGTTGAAAAATAAGTTCAAACTTGATGCTTTTGATGTGCATCCCTCTGTAGTTTCTATAATCTAAGATAAAGTACTAAAATGATACCATTGTCATAGTAAAGTAACGTTCATTTCGAAAGTAAAATAGCACTGTTTAAAGTTAATTTTCACAATTATTGTAAGTTATGTATGTTTTTCTATTTATAACATGATTCTCTAGGTGTTGTTACCCGTGGTCGAGCAAATCTCCTCCTTATTAGTTAATAAAGTGTTGCGGTAGAAGTCTTGCTCTCCCCATAGTTAAGCGATCAGTTCAGCCGAATAGGGCCCCTGGTCCCCTTCACCCCCACATACTCAAACGCGCGTTTGAATACCTAAAGGAACGCCTAATATTGCTCTTAGTTTCACCGGTCCAGTGTCCTATTGCGCCACAAGGTCAAGTAAAGTGACCATCTAGTCGAAAATCTTTGGAACTTTCTACGGGCATAAGCGCCGTTAACAACTCGCACAGCATCATCTAGCCTCAACTAAGCGGAGCTTGTGTTATAGGTACTGATCAATATTTGTTTGTGCCCAGGTATCTCATTCCGAACCACATGCTGTTGAACTTAGCCGAGCGGCTGCCGAGGGACCTACAGGGGATGAGCGCGTGCTGTTCGCCAATGCCCCCCTTTGTGAAAATACACTTGGTCACTATCCACAGGATGATCCTCTCTGTAAGTAAAACACTCTGTATATACCCAACCACCAAACGATCTGCAATAGCGCTGTAAAAGCACCGTGGACGGCACTGGTTTGACCAAACGATCTGCAATAGCGCTATAAAAGCATCGTGGACGGCACTGGTTTGACCAAACGATCTGCAATAGCGCTGTAAAAGCACCGTGGACACTGGTTTGACCAAACGATCTGCAATAGCGCTGTAAAAGCACCGTGGACGGCACTGGTTTGACCAAACGATCTGCAATAGCGCTATAAAAGCACCGTGGACGGCACTGGTTTGACCAAACGATCTGCAATAGCGCTATAAAAGCACCGTGGACGGCACTGGTTTGACCAAACGATCTGCAATAGCGCTATAAAAGCACCGTGGACGGCACTGATATGTTCAGAATAGAAAGCTTCGTTATCCCTGCCGCCGGATCGTTATTTAGTTAATTGCTTATGCCGATTGTTCCACGATCAACGTTCAATAATATGGGTAAACGTGTTTTAGCCATCTTGTCGAATGATATTAATCAGGTATTCCCAACGAATCATCGTTAGTTTTGTAAGCGTTCTACCCATTCTACAAACGGGCTGGATCTACGATCCGGGGGCGACACATGCATACATCTCAGCCGCTAGACGTTCACTGCTGGGCATAGGCCTCCCCCAAGGTCAATGTTTGGGGGGTTGTCGTTGACGCCACATAAGTTGTTCTACCTTGGTATCGCGTGAGATACATAAATAAATAATGCTGGACGATTCACACAGCACCTCAAGCCCCAAGTTAAAAAGAGCTTGTGTTATGGGTACTAGATAACTTATATACTTAATACAATACTTTACATATACATATACAGGGTTACTGGTAATTCACTGACACTGCGTGAACTGCAGTTTCTGACCATCATTACAAAGACGTTGGTGAAGCAGGCCTTAATTCCTTAAATTTATTATAAAAACCATACAAAATGTTAAAACACGTTTGTCCAGAACCCAATTGATCACTAATTGATCACTAAAGATAAAGACCGATATCGCACTGCCACACTCACTGTTAATTCAGGGCAGAACCGTTTTTAAGTTTAGTTTTAAATAAAGCCCCTCTAATTAACGATTAATGAAGGGGGTACCTATTGCCAATACCAAGTTTAATAATTAAGACCTGGCGTCTTCACTAACGTGTTCGTGATGACGGGCAGAACCTGCAGTTTACGCAGTGTCAGTGAATTACCAATAACCCTGTATACACATATTTACATATTATTTTGCTATACATAGAAAACACTTAGAACAACCGGTACAAATATCAGTAGATCGTACAAACATTTATCCTGCGGCGGGAATCTAACCCGCAACCGCCCGCCTCGCAGACGGACCTTCGCCCGCTGCCATAGAGGTCGTCGTCATAAACTAATCCCTCTGCATTCCATTGTCCAACATTATTATTATTGTAATAATATAAAATAATAAATTTGTTTATAATATATTCATTTATTCTTATATCTCGTTATAAAATACATTTTTTACTATAGAAAATAAAATCTTAAAACTATTCTACAGTAAAAAATATATCAAAACGGTCAATCACCGGCCGCGAAGCTAGGTTCAAGCGGTCGGTGACTAGGGCTGCAGAGAGAGGAACTTCCTGACGATGCGCGCCGAGTCCAGGAGTACCGCCTTTTGAATCTGGCCCTTGATCCATCTTCCTAGCGAGATTCTCTTCTTAATATTATTATTATTCCATTCCAGAGTCGCGAGCTTCCCCCAGAGCCTGTGTTATATGAGATGCCGGCCGGCGTCCGCACGATGATGGATTCTAATCCGCAGGTGGCGAACTATGTGCACGATCTAACTTACTATCCCGAAATGATGTGAGTACATACTTCAATTCGTAACGAATACATCCAACAGAGAACCAAAGTTATTGACATAGCTCAAAGAATTAGCAAGCTGAAGTGGCAGTGGGCCGGCTATATCTCGCGAAGAACCGACAACCACTGGGGTTAACGTGTTCTTGAGTAGAGACCAACACTCGGCAATTGTAGTGTAGGACGCCCTCCGGCCAGGTGGGATGACGATCTGCGAAAGACTGCAGGCAGGTGCTGGATGCGGCAATCTGAAAACAGGGCGCTATGGCGCTCATTGGGAGGCCTATGTCCAGCCGTGGACTAATATAGGCTGATAATGATGATGACACACTTCAAGCGCCTAACAACAAAACGTCCTATGAAAAAATTATACTTTAGTTTTTCATAAAATGTCTTGTTTTGTTGGTATAATAAGGGTGGCAAATGCCAAAAATGTTTTAAGGAAAAAAGAAGTGGAATGCCATGAATCCAAAAATACTTGATGTAGATGTCAGAAAGTGTAAACAAAGGAATTCAGGTTTCGGGCGCCAGACACCTACTCCACTATAGTTAAGCCTAGGATAGCCTAATCGCACTAGAAGATTAATCTTAGGGTAGGTCATAATAAAAGAAGAAATTATAAAAATAATTCTCTTTCTAGAGTTACCTTAGGATTGCCTTATAGTATAGAAGTGTATCTTAAAATTTAAATTTATACTCTTAGTAGGTGGCAAAGGCTAGCCCTAGAAGCTAGGAGCTTTGTACAGAAAACCCAAAATTCCAACCGATGGATAAACGGTGGTGGATTTACAAATCATTTTAGCTTAAATCTGCTATTGTATCTTTTTTTTATTTAATAACGTGACTATAATTTGGATCATTTAATGAAAGACCACTTATTTTATAAATTTTTGTGCTATCGGTGAAATTGATTTGTTTGTTTGTATTGAATAGGCTCCTAAACTACTGAACCGATTTGAAAAATTCTTTCACCGTTAGGAAGCTTACTTTTCAGGGAGTGACATAGGTTATATTTTATCCCGAAATTCCCACGGGAACGGGAACTACGCGGGTGAAATCGCGAGGCGATCGTCTAGTCGGGTTATAAAGATCATGACGACTTACGAGATGTCGGCGCCGGCGCGGTTCCTGCCGCCTGTCGGCTCGATCCTAATGTCGCCTGCGATCTAGTGGGAGTGTAGCTTGGCGGGTTGTTTGATGATCCTGCGGCTGGCATAGACGGGTGCTTTTTAACGCGAGATTCCAGCTCCTCCGACGACCTGATACGTTTCCGATCGTTGGGAAGTTTTATGAAGACTGCGGCGCCGTCACGAGCCCAGCAGCCTCTTAACCCAAAGTGCTAGCGAGCTGCTATGAAAATAGCTTGTCTAGATTTTGTTAGGAATTTACTGATGACTGTGGAAGTGGCTTTCAGTCTTGACTTTTCCTACCAAACAGTATTTCTGATTCTGTCATCTGTAAACCTTATTAGTATTGGACGACTCTCAGTTGGTTTTTTTATGCTCAAGTGGTGACAGAGCAGAAAATTATTGGGGCTAATGTCACTCAAATTCAGTTTGCAATTAATTACGCTGAGAGTAATTCTCTGTATAACACTCAGAAAAATTTTAGAGTAATCTTCACTGTTAGATTTTGGCATGCTATTGAAAAGTAGGGTATTTTTCTGTTGTAAGTGTCTATTTCATCGATCTTTATGATGAGTACTTGTATCTGCGAGCGTAGAGCCTGAATAGAATACATGAAGGCGAGGTCTCTGAAAGCCTTCGGCTAATACTTTTACGTTAACCTTACTGTCACTAGAGACAGCCTGCTTTAGGGAATTCTCAGAGACATCCATTCTTGACAGCAGAGGGGCCTCCATGGTCCTCGGGGCCATGGTATCAGCTGAGAATGACACTTTTGGTAATCTACCTTCGATGAAAGAAACTACAGACAGAGAGACGCCCATCAAAAGTATCAAGGTTGAAACTGTTATATCAATCTCTCCGTGCATATAGCACCGCACGCAATGGTCTAGAGTTTCTTTACTCTCTGGTTTCTACGTGACGATTCTTCGACGATACCATTGTCATTGTAGTAAAGCGATTGGTTGGCAGAACTGGGCCCCGGGTTGGGCATAACTTGTTATAAATATTTTATCATTCTATTTCGGGGTAAAAACTTACTAAAGTTTGTCATATTATACCTAATTATATTATATAGTATAATATAACCGGCGTGCGGCCCGTCCCGGCTTCGCACGGCTGGACATTTAATTTTTAAACATGTAAATATAGCCTATGCTACTTGGGGTTATATAAAATCGGTCACTGGACCGATTTCAAAAATTTCTTCACCATTTTCATTAGACCACAATTATACACAAAAAAAAAAAAGGTTTTTGAGTTCATTCGTTACAAACATACAAATCTTTCCTCTTTGTGATATTAGTCAAGATTTATGTTAGCAGGGATTTAGTCGTCCATGCTCAAAACATAGAACATCATGGGCGTCGACTGCCATGGCGCAGACCCTGCCAAAATGTATATCATCTGGTACCCATAACAAGCTCTGATTACTTTGGGGCCAGATGATGCTGTGGGCCAGTATTGTTCATAGTTTAAAACTTTAAAGTATTTATTCATCTGTTGCAGCGAGGATGACATTGACCTAGAGATAGCATGGGCTATACTCGAGGAATCAAGCGTGTTAAAGGGCGTACGTGTCGACACTCAACCGGAAGTCGTCGCGTTATCCATGACTCTAGCTGTCGCCGAGGCGTCGGAGGGTGCAACCGTGGCAGCAGAGCAAGCCAACGACAACGCCGGTGTGGTATGTGTATATACATAATAATACACACAGGGGACCGGGATAGAGGCATGGGACATCCTAAAATTTGTGCTTTTGTGAAGATCTTTGGCCGCAGACAACGCTAAAACTACCCAATGGATCGGGCTTAAATTTTGCACACGAAGATCTGGAATAACATTTGTACTTATATGCGATTTTTGATTAAAAAACAAAACGCCAGCGAGGTCGCGGACAGAAGCTAGTAAAATATGAATATGTAGAAACTCAACTAGATAATGTCACTGTCATATTGGCCACTCCATGGAGGCACATTCTCCCGATTTCATTGGTTGGTCCTCTAGCTTCTTGTCGCCTCAGAGATGGCGCTGCTGTCCTAAACGGCAACTTATTTTATTTCAGCCGTTTCAGCCAAAGACATCCACTGCCAAACATATGACCTCGACGATTGCCACAGAGGCCGGTGATAATTATTGCGTCAATCATCTTTTTATAATTATTCTATAACACGGAACTGTTTGTTACAAACGTGCTCCAGCTCTGCAGATCGTGCCCGCCTCCTGGCCGTTTCTAAATGGGAGTCAGGACATTGGTTGCAAGGATTTCCTTCATATAACACTGGTACTTTATTGGATCCCGTAACTTTCCGTACTGCAACATGTCTTCGGTTGGGTGAAAGATGTTGCGCGCCTCATTAATGCCAGTGCGGTACTTGCTGTCGAACAGCTTGGTCATCACGGATTATCGTGCACTAGGGCCGCCGGTCGGATATCTCGCCACGCTAGCCTTAACGACATCATCCGGCGGGCCTTTGTCACCGCTAACGTTCTCGAACCGAATGGTCTGTTGCGTGACGATGGTAAGAGGCCCGACGGTATGACACTAGTCCCTGGGAGTTGGGGAGGCCCATTGTGTGGGACGCTACATGCGTCGACACACTTGCGCCTTCCCATCTTCCGAGGACATCCGTGAGGGCGGGTGCGGCGGCAGATTTGGCCGAAGATCTCAAGAGGCGCAAATTTTTTATTTTTATTTGTTTGTTTATTAAAAAATACTTACACTATTTTTACAGGGGCCCCTAATGCAATAGTGTAAAAAGTCTATATAAATTAAAATAAAAAATTGAAATTACATGCACTAAAAACTTAAATTACACAATAATATATAAAATTTGTCAATATACAATGTCAAATTATTTTACATCAATATAATAATAATTCACTTTATAAATTCAAATTACATAATGTCAAACCTAATAAAATAATAATAAAGAAAAATCGGTAGTCAATATAATAATGTCAAATAATTTCAAAATGTCAAGTCTTATTAAAATAGCATAGAATAAATAACAGAGTCCTATGAAATTCGCTCAGGGAGCAGTTAAAAATATCGACTCTCTCCGCTACTAGATTGAGCGTGTGGATGCAACGCGTTAGCGGTGCCTTATTCAGGAGGTTGGTCCTTCCTCTTGATGAGATCAAGTATGCAAGTCTCAACAGAACCTACACATTTGCTCCCCTTGGAGTCGAGATCCTAGGCCCGTGGGGTACCGAGGCTCTCCGGGTTTTTAAAAAATTATCTGAGCGTCTGGTCGAAGCGACGCGTGACCCGAGAGCTGGTGAGTATCTGGCACAGTGCATCAGCATTGCCATACAGCGTGGCAATGCAGCCAGCGTCTTGGGGACGCTTCCGACTGGTATTGATATGGATCAGTTGAGCTACCTGTAGACTGTTTGCAACAGTCTGCGGTTAGCTCAATTGTTTCAATTGTAAATACTAGTATAATTTTCTTTGTGAATAAAGTATACCATGTTCTATAACAGTCCTCTCTAAAAAGCTTTTTTACTCACTGAAAATAGTGAATAAAAATCACTTTTCATCACTACTTTGGGATTTGAATTTAGAACACACCAATATATTCGACCTCCATCTCAATGCTATACAACCTCCTTACGCAAAAAAATACTTGATTCAAACTCCTTGTTCAAAGAATACTCGACATACAAACTCCTTGTGCAAATAACTGTTCGAGATAGTCATGATATAAAGTATAGTACTTATGCTACTTTTGAATAAAACGGATTTATATCCAGGGCCATGAATCACTCGCGTCGCTCAGGATTTTAACACTTGAATCCCTCGCTCGATCACTCCCCGCGGTCGTGATTTAGTCGTAAGAATCCTTCACTTGCTTGTGATTCATCTATGGCCCTCGCTTTAAATCCGTCCATATTCACTAATTGCATAATAGAAGTATACTATTGTTTCAGAAATCTAAGTTGAACGTAGACGCGAAGATGTTCATCCCGCCATACGACCGTTACCGCTGCTATCGGTCTTATGCTCAGGTGAGACGTTTACCTACGCCTAATTTATTGTTCGTTCAATTTATATTAGCAACAACACAAGGTGTTTTGTTGTAAAGAGTCCTTTATTTATCACAAGTTTTACATGTGTCGATTAATCAAACACTGTTTAGAACCTAATATAGTACAACACAAATTACTAAAACTCGACAGGTCTAGGGCGTCTTCAAAAGCTTTTTAAACAACACTTTTGTGGTGTGGTGTGTTGTTTGTGACGTTTTAAGCACATTAGAAACACACTATATGCATATATTATATTTGAAGATATGTAATATTTGGGGGCAGTTTGAAGCAGCCAACCTGTTCATTTTTTTATTTATAAAAGAATAAAGTACCTACCAAAAGCATTTACAATTTCGATTTTTCAAGATTGAAGGAAATGGTATAGAAAGGCTTTTGCCAGCGCTGTAAGACTCGCGGGCTATAAATAAAACGTCAAGTGCGAGTCGGACTTGCGCACTAAGGGTTCTGTATAATTGTAAAATCTTGCTTCTTATCAAATATCATGATTCTAGGTCAACATGAAGTAGGTATATTTTGGTCTAGGGAGAGTTTTTTTTTTTTTGTAAATAACTTCAATTTTATGGTTTTCGGGTTTTTCCCGTTATTTGTGCTACTAATGCACATAATCTCACACCTGCGATTTGCTGATGAGTGATGAAATAGTTTTAATGGCGGAGTCGCTAGAGGAGCTGAACCGGAAAGTATCTGATAAAGTTTGGTGTGCATGTGGTTGGCTGTAACTTTTGATGGCGTCGACTTAGAAGTTTTATTTATATCGGGGCTTCAAGATGTTACGGACTTGAGTATTTAATGTTAATTTCAACTCGATGCCTCCACGCGTTTCTGATAAAAGGGGGTTGACAGACGGACAGACAGACAATAAAGTGATCCTATAAGGGTTTCTTTTACCTTTTGAGGTACGGAACCCTAAAGAAGTCAATGCTGGTCTTCCTTTTATTTACTTCCCATAATAAAAGCTCTGCTTAGTCATTAAATGCCCAACATTATTAACTTATTTCGTCATTGCAGGTGGACGAAATCAAAGAATTCAAGGCCAAGGAAGCGAAAGTGACGGCTCTCAGCCGTGGTAACGAGCTTATCAAGACCGAGGTCCTCGAGAAACTGCAGGCGCAGAGAGACGCGGCCGAAGCCAGCGCCGTAACCACCGCCCCTGAGGAACCAGCAGTGAAGGAAGAGGAAACAACAGTGAAGACTGAAGCTGACAAATCAACAGACAACCAGACTAAGAAACTGTCCAAGCGCAGACATCAGGTCGAAAAACCCGCGGCTATCCAACCAGCCGACGATAAAAAAAAAGAACCCCAGAAATCCACACCCGAACACCGTGACGTGATCAAGTCATTCCATTACAAAAATGTTAATTACAAAAAGTTCATCAGCGAAGATAAGGTTCATAACCAGCCTAAGTTAAAATTCAAGAAATCCTAGATTGCACGGCGGTCGAGTTAAGGTTTTATATCATTGACTAGCGGCCCGCCCGGCTTCGCACGGGTGGACTTGTATTTTTTAAACATATAAATTTAAGCTATGCATGATGTAGCATTCTAATAATGATTCTGAAGAATTTTCGATATCTATCTATTATTCGTGTAGTTTATTATGATTTATGAATGGAAGTTCGCAAATTGTTTTGCTAAAACAGATTTTTTGTGTACCGTCTGTGTAGAACTCAAATTATTGCAACAGTAAATTCTGTGAAGTTGGTTCAGAATAATATATAGACATTCATTAACCTCGATGGATTTTAATGTGTGGTTGCTATATTCATTTGTCGGCATCACAAGTGTTTTAATAAATAATGAGTGTATAAAACTCAAATCTATTAGTTCTACAGTGAACATGTAAGTAATGTTAAGGTAGTTTGAAATAGTCTTTTAAAATTAGAATTTATAAACGTAATCTTGCTATGTTGATTTGTCAGCAACATAAATTATTTGATAAATACTGAGTATATAAAACTCAAATCTATTAGTTCTACAGTGAACATGTAATGTTAAGGTAGTTCGAAATAAGTTTTGAAAATTCATTAGAATTTATAATCGTGTGCTTGCTATGTTGATTTGTCAGCAACATAAATTATTTGATATATACTGAGTGTATAAAACTCAAATCTATTAGTTCTACAGTGAATATGTAATGATAAGATGGTTCGAAATAATTTTTGAAAATTCATTAGAATTTATAAACGTGTGCTTGCTATGTTGATTTGTCAGCAACATAAATTATTTGATATATACTGACTGACTGTATAAAACTCAAATCTATTAGTTCTACAGTGAACATGTAATGTTAAGGTAGTTCGAAATAAGTTTTGAAAATTCATTAGAATTTATAATCGTGTGCTTGCTATGTTGATTTGTCAGCAACATAAATTATTTGATATATACCGAGTGTATAAAACTCAAATTTATTAGTTCTACAGTGAATATGTAATGATAAGACGGTTCGAAATAATTTTTGAAAATTCATTAGAATTTATAAACGTGTGCTTGCTATGTTGATTTGTCAGCAACATAATTTATTTGATATATACTGACTGAGTGTATAAAACTCAAATCTATTAGTTCTACAGTGAACATGTAATGTTAAGATGGTTCGAAATAATTTTTGAAAATTCATTAGTATTTATAAACGTGTGCTTGCTATGTTGATTGGTCAGCAACATAAATTATTTGATTTATACTGACTGAGTGTATAAAACTCAAATCTAGTAGTTCTACAGTAAACATGTAATGTTAAGGTAGTTCGAAATAATTTTTGAACATTCATTAGGATTTAAGAACGTGTGATCGCTATGTTGATTTGTCAGCAACATAAATCATTTAAGAAATACTGAGTGTAAAAAACTCAAATCTTATAGTGTGTAATATTAAGGCGGTACCAAATAATTTCTGAACATTCATTAAACTCATCATTAGGATTTATGAACGTGGTCGCATGTTGATTTATCAGTAACACAAATTAATTGATATACAGGCTGGATTTTTGACACCTTAACCGTTATAGTAAAACGTTCCTAGGAGACTTTTTGATCCATAACTTTTTGAGATGTTCTGAACTGCATTCACAGATTTTGGAAAAAAAATACAGTCAGCAAGAAAATGGTAATTTTACACAAAAACTTTTTTGATTCATATAAGAATCAAAAGTCTCTACTGCACCGACTGAGGTTTGTGTACTAGAAGTGTCGAAAAACGCGAAAAACTTTTTTCACACTTTTTATACAGAATTTTTCTATCTCTTCTACGTAAGAGTGTTCAAAATTGTGTATTTATTTTTTTATCGCTTTCTGGATAGTTAGATATCAACTCGCCAACAAGGCTTGGATCGAGCCCTTAACTTAAACGACGAGCGGAGCGAGCCGCGAAAAATACCTATATGATTTTCGTCTAATGGTGGACGCCAAAGTCGGCGACACAGCCCGGCCGGTTGGTGAATTTTATGTACCTATGAATTGGACATTTTGGTGTTTGAATATTGAAGGTGGCCAATGGTATTTTGTCAACTTGTCTCTAGATGTAGACTCTAGTTTGAAGAGTAGGGGTTCTTAAGAATAGGATTCTTCACCGGCCCTAGCCTAAAACAAGAAGAAAATACTAGAAACGTTTTCCTGTAACTAAAACGGTTAAGGGTCCGGCGACGGATGAATTTCCCATACAAAGTACCGAAATGATTTGTAATTTGAGAATATTTTCATCATGGTTTGCTAGTATTTGTATTAGAGTAGTATTTATGTAGGTTCCCGACACAAGCTTTTTTCAAAATACTTATTTACACAAATACTAAGAAAACATTCATTCTTTTGAAAAAAAATTGTGACAGGAACCTAGATAAATACTATTTTAATACAAATCTGTCGCCGGACCCTTAAGGTACCTGCCCTTACTGTCCAGTCTCAAAAATCCACCCTGTATACTGACATGTGGAACTAGAATCATCTTATACACTCGCGTGCAACTCTCTCAAGATCGAAGAATCGACTCAAGCCGACACTTTTGCATTATTTTTTTTGCACAAAAGTAGATTCAGCAAAATAGCATTGGGAAAACCTTTCCCCTGGATGCTATTGTGCTCGGCCTCTTCTGCCGTTACCGCGGAGACATTCTGCTCTCGGAAACCGGACGGAGCTTCGTTGCTCAATGGTCAGTTAAGGTGCAAGCGAGCAAATTGAAGCCAGGCTTGACGGTGAACTGCGGTCAGTCTAATGAGTTACTGATAAGAAATATGGGTCACCTGCGCCTTCAAGTTGATTTAGTCTCTCAACCAGAGGGTACTGCAGCGAGCTCATTGTGATACGCTCATGTTTTGACCACACCTCCACCCACCGTATCTACTGAAGTAATGACCATAGACTAGATGTCATTTTAAAGAAAAAATATCAGGTTTTCAAACAAATAAAGTTGTACGTAATTCGGGAAAGCCGTTTCCCGAAAAATCAGATTCATGTGCGAATGTACGTGTCGCTTGAGTCGATTCATTTGCACGCGAGTGTAGTTCTGATCAGTTTTACAATGGTGATAATAATTATGTAATGTATAATCCAATGTGTAATGCAATGCAATGTAAAATGCAGTCAAAACTGAAGATCTTGAACCATAGATTGGATTGATCACGATTCGGTTGCTTTTGTGAAGATTTGGCTTAGTAGACGTAGATTTTTTATACTGTAACTTGATTATAGTTAAGCATAACTTCTAATTAAACTTGCATTTTATCGATCACAAACGTGTTTCAATTCTAATGTAAATACTAATTCATTCCAATATTTACAACATACATTTTGACTGTTGTAAGAATAAAACCGCACGCATCTTTAGACCAATCTTAATACCAGGGAAAATAGACTGTTTAGTATATCGCATTCACTGCCCAAGCTCGGCGGTGCGACCCGCAGCGGCGCGCCACCGCTACACGGGGCTGGGGGAGACCATCTTCGTCTTGGGCCATGAAAGTATTAGTTTAGTATATCTTCATTGGGACTGACGGTAGTTTCTGCTAAGGCTTCGCAGGAATATACCACGAACTCCGTGACCACAGATTTATAAGTATAGTCGTAGGTATTATACTAATGATGAATCGATCAAAACGAAAAAACATTTTGCTTCTTTGTGGGTACAAGGAGGATAGTATACGTAGTGTTCGTTTCTCGCACCGTGAAAAAATCGAATCTTTAAAGGAGACGCGATGCCATGCCATACAAAATGTATAGATGGTCATTGTGTAGGCGTAACCAATATCTATCCGACTTATTTTTATATACTTCTATAATATAAAAATGAATCGCAAAATGTGTTGGTAAGCGCATAACTCAACAACGCCTGGACCGATTTCGCTAATT
This sequence comes from Eupithecia subfuscata, assembly GCA_963564075.1. Classification (NCBI taxonomy): domain Eukaryota; kingdom Metazoa; phylum Arthropoda; class Insecta; order Lepidoptera; family Geometridae; genus Eupithecia; species Eupithecia subfuscata. Next base: position 19,837,102 of record OY751095.1, read on the forward strand.
CTTTCTTTGTTGTGTTTGTTATTGTCAGGAGAAGGTTCTTATGAAAGAAAAAATTAAGAAAGTTGGAAACATAAATTTCCACGGGGGCGAAGCCGCGGGGCGCAGCTAGTAGTATATAAAAATAAGTCGGGTTTTCCTTCCTGACGCTATAACTCCAGAACGCACGAACCGATTTCCACGGTTTTGCATTCGTTGGAAAGGTCTCTGGCTCCGTGAGGTTTATGGCAAAGAAAGTGGGAAACAAATTTCCACGCGAGCGAAGCCGCGGGGCGCAGCTAGTTTGACATAAATTTGCTAGTAGTTAATGTAGGTATTTGAATTTTGTCGGTATCAACATACTTTTTAAATTAAATGTAACTAAATTTTTTGTTAATTAAATATAGTTAATTTGTTTTAACAACCTCACCCATCAAGGGGTTGTGTCCCCATCTAGGGGACAAAACCAAAGACATTAAAATGTCTTTGACATCCTAGGTTTTTTTATTGAGATCAGTGCAGTTATTGATTTCAAGGAAGAAGCGGTGCATATCCTGTGCTTTGGTACACGGAAGGGTCCTATTAAACCCAGTACCTAGATCTTGGCTGCAGATCCACCACCAATACTGTGGCCGCATCTGTCGTTCCCGAATGTCAACAAGTCCTATAGGTACCTAAGTAAAAGTTTGTACGACAAGTAGGCCAAGCACAGGGTTTGTTGTCTAGGGTAGAATACAGAAAAATGACGTCACTTTGTCATCGTATGCGTAAACTATTTAAAATTTATTATTTCAACTTCAGGTACCTACGCAATGTATGACGATGCGATGTCATTATTGTCTACTTGCTGCGCCCCGCGGCTTCGCACGCGTTGTTTCTATGGAAACGTTTAAAGGTGATTTCTATCCCACGGGAACTGATTTATGGGATAAAAAGTATGTTTGATTCCAGGATTACAATTACCTGTGTGCAAAATTTCAGCCCGATTCGTTCAGTAATTTTTACGTGAAAGAGTAACAAACATCCATCCATCCATACTTACAAACTTTCGCGTTTATAATAGTAGGATTCTACCCAAGAAGCTTATTTCTTGTTATAACACAACAAGATACTTATAAACTTCTTGATTCTACCCTATAGAAAAATCCCCATGCTTGACCTACTGCGATCATTTCCTCTGCCTGCGATAGGTAATGCGTTTTAAAATAAAACATTCACGAATTTTCATGGTATTTAATAATACAATAAGTTTTCTTACAGCTAAGTTGTATATAAATAGAAGTTAAGGGTGAAGTCAGAAGCGCGTAATAATTCTCAAAATGTTCACTATACTTGAATGCCTGAATAAGAGCTTTGCCACTTTGTACACTACAAGGTCGTTTAAACCGAACCGCTCCTGCATAGCAAGAAAATGAGCATTCAGTTATGGGCATAAAGGTAAAACCGTTTGAAGCTTGTGGGAAACGATTTTGTCACTGTTAAATGTATCTAAAGATAAGAATATATGAGTGCACATTTTTGAGCTGTCCGGTGGTGGCGTTTGGTTAATGTGCGCAAAGCTTAACATTGCACAACGTAAAGGCGTGAATGGTATAACTTGGAACGAAGTGCGGAGTAGTGAGTCTCTGTCTTAGGTATGTTCGTCTTCAGATGATTCCGAACAAATAGAAAAAAGTCGAGGCATTAAATTAATAACTGCTAAATCATTCTGCAACTGCCATATTTCAATTATGCACTTTTAACTTCAGCCTAATTATGTTTGGCAAAATCAATGCAATCAATAATTGATATTACAGATACCAAAAAAACTGCGTCGTATGAAATCACCGCTGTCCAGACTACGGGCCCAAGGGCTCGTAATCTTAAAAATAAAATCAAAGTTTCTGATTCGTTTTTGTGCAAACACTAATGTTATGCAAGCGACATAAGAGTTGGTTTTGCACGACAACGAAAACGAAACTTCGATTTTCCTTTTCCAAGTAGGCCCACTGAGTTCGGTGAGTCGATCTTATCGCCTCAACAAGACATTCTATTTTAGTGTGGGACTGCTACACCGCATGTACCGGATATGGAACAACTAGGTATCCTTAACGAAACTGGAATGACTCGTCGTTGAAATGATTATATCAAGTCACCGCAGGCTACGACATTATTTCCTAAAGATTCCTAACTGCCCTCCGAAATCTCGTCTGAATTATCTTCTCTGATCTTGATCTTGTTCTTCACTGTCCTTCTATTCCCGTATTCGGAATCGTTTCGTTCTTTGATCACGCCTTTTCCTTCCGGGGTTTTCGTTTTCGTTCTGATATGGAACTTTTTCTTCTGACTGGCTTCTTCGTCACGGTTGACCTTCTTGACTTTGTGAGTCCTTGGGTGTTCGGGGGCGGGAGTGACAAGGTCTTCCAGCTCTCGTTTTAGGACGCTCTTGAAGGTCTGACCTCTCGCAGGCTCGTGCAGGGAGAATGTGATTCTGTCGTGGTGTATCTGAGGATCACATGTAAAATATTAGCACAAAATACTTAGGTATACATGTCATCATCTAAGCCGAAAGACGTCCACAGCTGCACATAGGAGTCAAAGGTTTGAGGAGTTTGCGACAGTCGCCACGTTTGGTAAAGGATGGCTCACGGGATGTTAAGAAAAGGTAAAATTTCTGTTGTAAAACAAAACATCAAGAGCCGTCCACAGTGTATTCTGCTAAAACAAAATTGCTTAGCTATGACAATGGTATCCTCGCAGAATCGCCACTACACCATAGACACGTTGTTTAGGCTATGTAGCGATTAGTTGTATTGTCTATGTGGTCTTAATGGAGCGATTGGCTGTGCAGAATTGGGTCCTATACTTGAATGTTTCTAAAGTTCTTGTCTTCATCATCGTCATCATCGACGTATTGATGGTCATAGGCCCCTCTATGTTCAAATACCTAAATGTATTTCCCGTCTATTCTTAGAACTCACCCTGTATTCAAGCGAGATGTAACACTCTTCCTCGTCCTCGCATATGAGTGAGTTCACGTCTGCTGGTTTCGCCGCGTTCGCGGGCCGCCGTCCAACTCGGACGAACCGCCAGAGCGACCGGATTCGCGGCCCGCACGCACGAACTATGTCGCTTATCTAGAAACCACGAAATTTTACCTAATTAGAAACTGTCGGAAGCCGTTATTTGAATAAATTCCGACTTTAGTAAGAATCAAAAGTGATATTTTGGAGACAAGGAAACAATCGAAGATCCCAATAGTTAGTTGTTATGCAAAAAACGTCGATGCTGCATGCGTCGACACACTTGCGCCTTCCTATCTTCCGAGGACATCCATGAGGGCTAGTGCGGCGGCAGATTTGGCCGAAGATCTCAAGAGGCGCAAATATTCAGGTCTCCACAAGCCTACATTTACTCCCCTTGGAGTCGAGACCTCAGGTCCGTGGGGTACCGAAGCTCTTCGGGTTTTCACAAAATTATTTGAGCGTCTGTTCGAAGCGACGCGTGACCCGAGAGCGTGAGTATTTTGACGCAGCGCATCAGCATTGCCATACAGCGAGGCAATGCAGCCATCGTCTTGGGGACGCTTCCGACTGGTACTGATATGGATCAGTTGAGCTACCTGTAGATGGTTTGCAAATAATAGATGCAAAACATGTTTGGTGTCAACTATACTAAAAATTCGCTATCTTTTAAAAAATAAATGGTGGCCTTACAGACACCCAAATATCCAAACGCTAATCAGAAGCAGGTTTAAAATCCTCACCAGAGGTAGCTTACAGTTTTTGCAACTGCAGAAGAAAGCTAATAGAAAACTAACTTTCTGTATTAAAAGCTCCTCCATTAAACCGGTCATGAAAAAAACTCCACCCTGTAGCCTTTACCTTCATCTGCTCAGCCCCGTCGCAGGCACCGCCCCCGGCGGCGTGCGGCTCGATGCCAAAGCTGTTGATACAGGCTCGGTCCTCCGACATCACAGAGTCGATCTCAAACGCGCACTTCGGTAGCGCGTCTGTTCTCTCCTATAAATAACAATAGTGTATAGCGAACGATAAAACTGGCTGGATAGTGATCGTTTCAACTTCTCTTGGCTAAAAATCTCAACTCAATTCTATCTATCTATCTAGAACCATATATCTGTTAGACCGCAGAAGGTCTATTTCTCAGCTTTTCAGGAGAATTAGATCCCGTAAGGCACAGTTAATTGGCATAGTACATGATTTATATCTCGATATAGCTTCGTCGAAATCAGCGGGTCTGCCAGCTTGACGTCAAGATAGCAGCCACATTGAAATACCTAAATATCTCCTAAAGTACTGGGGCACTATTTATTTTACATAGGGCATCGGGGCACTATTTCAGGACCCATTTATTGGCAAAGTTGAAACCACCAAATTCCATGGCGGGGCTGCTAACTTGACGGACACAAGTAAGAAGTTACAATCTACCCTAAATCAGCCCATGGGATAGATACTACGTACTTCTGGGTAAAGGCATCCCTTCCCGTTTAAGACGTAAAGCTCTGCGCTCATTAATCCAATACCGCTAACACACAGCACAAAAACGTGCATATAAATTATGGGCTTAAACAAGTTTTCTTTTGATATACGTATTTTAAAATGACAAAATAGTTTCTCACAAGCTTCAAACGAGTGGCCCACGAGCTGTCAGTTATACGATGCCGTCAATATGAAATGCATCTTATTAATATTACGAGATAAAACCCATATTAAAGTGCGGTTTTTTGTGCTGTGCAGCGCTGATCTGCGACGTCCTTCAAGGGTGAAAATTATTTTAATTCATTTGTTTTAAAGCTCTTGCTTAGCAAGCACTAGACTTCGCGACAAGACGTTCGCGCTGCCCCTGTAGTAGGTAAGTATAATGTCTTTCTTACCCATCCAACATCATCACACCGCTTTGGCTCCTCGTAACAGATATAATAGTTGGTCCCTTTAGAACCATCCGTGCGTTTCTCAGTAGACCAAGTGTACCAGTTCTCTCCGAACTTGAACATGCTGTTGATGTGATTCTGCCGGTAGATCAACGGAAATATCATCTCGTTGGGGTGGAGCGCATGCGTCTTCTCGGTCGTCGAGGGCTTTTCTTCCTCATATTCAATCTGGAACCGATTAACAGCTGTCGATCTAGTACCAGGCTGGAGCAAAAAATACATATTTGAATATGTAGGTTACCCTACCGGTTTCTATATCCAGACCCCCATAGCCGAGACAAACATTTGCAACCCAAGATTTCTCACAGGGAGAATCGAACCCGTAGTCTTCTGCGTCTGAGGTAGACCATCGCCCAATGCGCTTAAGACATGGCTTAATGGATCGCCTTGTCATAAATAGAGATTAAAACCGTCAGTAAAATGAGAACTCTCTTCAATATTCAGTTAGAATTCATTCAGATCAGTAAAGTGGTACCTTACCACTTTTTCCTCGGCCCGTGCTCGCTTGTGCTTCAAGAAGGGCAGTACGGTCTTCCGCGGCCAGGTTTCCGTGTGGCTCTCCTCGTCCTCAATCTTCGAGTCTGCCTCCTCAGATCGCATCACCACCTTGACTTTCACGGCCAGAGCCGTATGCAGAAGCACCACGCAAACACACGCTAGGACGTACCGCCCCATCTCAAAATCTGCCTGAGAATGACCGATGTTCCGACCTCGATGTTAAGAAGTTTTCAGTTTCGCGGAAGTTATACTCCCCGTTTACTGATAAGGCTTGTATTTGTAAATTTTTCTTGCACACAATGCGGCCATAAAAGTTCATGAGTACCTACGTACGGTTTCTTTTTGGCAACTTTCCTGTCAGGTATGGCTCGAATAAAACAACTTTTTAGATTATTGCTTTTATTTGGGTACAAAGATGTGGAGTAGATAAAATAAAAATATTGCATTTGGTATTAACCTTTTCTATAAAAATTTATGAAAATTAAGCATTCCGACAAATACACAGTTAACATCTAATAAATAAAAATTAAAGCGTAACGTTGTATCTCTAGCTAGCCTAAAATTACTTTATCTATATAGAAAATGTATATTTGTATAGTACAAATTAGAAAGCGAGTGAAGTTTGGACCATGGTATTTAGGAATTAAAGTTTTCCATAGAGCTAGTTACTCAGAACTCGTATTTACAAGACAACATTTGGTTCTAGACATAGTAAGGGTTAAAGTAGGCATCACTAAGGCAGAGAGGGTGTTTTATTGTACATAGTTTTATAATAATTAATCTATTCGCTGAGAGTAGGTACATTACGCTGAGGAAGGGATCGGTCCCTCACTAATTCTACTCTGTCTGTACCTAGTCAACCATAAATAAGGAGACAGGTAGGAGAACGCTTTATTAATTTAAAATAGATCTAACTTACAATTACAGGAGCTCAGTCTACGAAAGGTGATCAAAGGTGAACGCGCCAAGGGAGCTGACAGAAACGAAACTTGTAATCGTGTACATCGAAACGTGAAGTCGCACTTATCTGTCAGACAAGGTTTCGGAATTCATTTGTTTCAATTACTGCCGAATACACTTACTCAAATCAGATAAGCACGTCTCAAATTGCGACTTTTTTGACCGTTTTCAAGGAATATCTGTCAAAAATTCGCCACTTGAGACATGCTATCTGAGTTGCGTTTGAGTATTCAAGGATTAGGTTAGAGTTTGGGTGGAAAACGGCTGTAACGAAGCGACATCGCCTCCACAATGGTCAGGTATGTAAGTATTGTATTGAAAAATACTAGGGACACTAACATACATATAAGGGCTTAGCATGGAAAGCCTAGAACAAGTCGTTTCTAGGGTAGAATTGATAAAAATAACGTCGAACTGTCATGGCGTAAAATATCTGAATTTCATTAGGTATGTCAGCTTTGTTTGACTTTTTAATCTATAGGCCAAACAAGGCCTTGTTTAGGGTGACGTGCTCAGCCTACAGCTCATAAGCATATGCATGTGAATGTACAGGCAACCATCTGATGAACAACATCGGAAGTACCTATGGCCCTGAATTACATTTTTATTCAAATGTTACTCCGTTGTCCGGTATGCATTATGGTCATTGTTTTAAGATCACCGTTCGTATGTTGAGATCAGTCTAGCTTAGAATTGGTTCCGTCCGAGTACGATACGATATCACAGCGTAAAGCATTAGAGGAGACAGAAAAACCAGCCTCAAACTCAGTCTCATCCTATAGGGTGTGCCCGAAGAACTCGCGTTTTTCGAACCTAACAACTGTACACAGTGCGTGCGTAGTGCATTTTCTAGCTTTATGATCCTCAAAGACATAGTTTTGAAAATGAATTTCATAAACACTTTTTTTAGTTAAACTGAAATCGTATTTTTTTTAAAGTTTTTGCATAAGAATCGTTGTTTATGTTGATTGTAACCTAAATATGTATTTAAAACCTTTCAAATGGCTAAGAAATGTTTTGTCCTTTTCTGTCTTGTATTAACATATGAAACAAAACATTGCTTAGACATTGCCTACGCGACAAGAACTACGGGATTAAACCTCAAAGTAAGAAACTGTGATATCATGAAATGTAGGTTCATTGTCGTCAACCTGCATCGATCAGCCCCCATGCATGTTCAGCAATCTTTTTCAAGTTACAACTGATTTATTCCCCGATTTTTAAACAAATTAAAAATGATCACATCGATTTTTTGAAAAAATACTTACTATATATTCTTAAATTGAATATTCTTGTAAAAACTAATTTAGTTTGAAAATGCTCTAAAAGGGAGGAACAAAAAAGAATTTACCAAACTCATTTTTTTATTTTTTAAAAGACACTACAACATTAAAAAAAAATGCTGAACATATATGGGTCTAAACAACCATGTTTCTTATTCGTTAGATAACGTGCTTTGATAATTTTAAAAATAACCTATCACTTTATCTCGAAAAACGTTTATTTAGTAAATATATAAAAAAATAGTACTTATATTATGCAATTGAATAAAGGACGGATTTAAAGCAAGGGCCATAGATAACTCACGAGCAAGTGAAGGATTCTAAGTACTGAATCACGACCGTAGGGTGATTCATGATGATTGAATCGTTAAAATCCTGAGCGACGCGAGTGATTCATGGCCCTCGATATAAATCCGTTTTATTCAAAAGTTGCATAAGTACTATACTTTTATATCATGACTACGAGAAAAAGAACCAAAATAGTGGTTAAAATTGCTTTTTATTCACTGTTTTCAGCTTTTTAGAGGGGCATTAGGGGTATAAACGTACTTACCAATTTGTGAAACCACTTTTTGATGCACTCATGTCTTCACCGAAGATTTCTCGTGCCGCATCGCCTTATTAAAGTCGTTGAGTGGGTATAGTTCGAGTTATAGTTCGTACAGAGTATAGTTCATAAAAGCCAGTTCTTTTAGCACACCCTGCACATATTTAAGCTTTTTGTCATATCCCTAGTAAATGTCTCTGTATATACCTATTCTCTGGGTTCATATTTTTGTGACTTGGACATTCTACCTAACATTTTGTTAGAAAGAGCAGTGCTTGAGCACAGATTTTTTGACAGTTTTTACAGAACTGCCAAAAAATAAGTTTTCAAGCCATTCGATTGAGCCTACCTACGAGTGTGTAAAGTTTTCGAATTAGCCCTATCTATTCCTACGTGAATACCCTAGCATGAGTTTTTTTGTCGAAGCCACAAGAATGTCACCCAGAGAAATTCACTTTATAAGACTAAGGGGTTTACCATATAGCCAAGTACATGTTATCTATTTCGTTGTAAAAAGTTATTTGGAACATAGGACGACTTTCACTTCCGTTGCACATCTCATCATACATATTAAAGCTATTTTTTTATTTTTTATTTATTTAAGCAAAGCGATAAATACATTTATAAAAAACTATACAAGAATATAATACAAAGATATAACGATTATATAACGATAAATTAATAACACCATGGATGAGAAAATAGTCGTGGTGATAACGAAAAATGCTTTATCAAGGTTTGATCGTTTTTGGATTAAATACCATACATTTATATAGGTTAAGAAATAAGAATAAGACTTATATTTTTTAATGAAAATAATTTCTCATCCACGATATAAACAGAAGAATATAAATACTTAATACAATAAAACGGTAAGTATATAAATAGGCCGTACGTTGTGATATCATATCACACAACACCTAAGTCGCAACTAAAAGTCTTACTTAAATACCTTAAAATTAAACATGCTTAACAATTACGCTTTCGGTCCACGAGAGGGATTACACTAATGAAGCTAACATTTGCGTACACTCGCTATATAACTATACAGCTTTAAGTTAAGTATTTATATAAGTGATAAAATAAATTTAACATTTTAGGCCATTAGAACTTTCAAACTAGGGGTACTGATACTACCATATATTCCAGTACTGAAGTACAGTTTTTATCTGAACCCTTAAGAAATAGTTTATTTCAGATCTGACAAGCAAGGTTCAAGGATGTCTTTCTAGCTGTATTCCTCTAAAGAAAATTATATTATTATTATATGATTCAATTCGCCAATTAAATAGAAAATTGCCTATCCCATTAGACAAAAATGTTTATGCCGATAACTTCGTACAAAGACCTAAAAAGCTTCGTACAAATGTGGCAAAATGGCAACAAGTCTAGTTATTTGGCAATATGCCTGCAACCGGGTGTACACAAACGTAAGACTATACGACATTGACTAACAACGCGTTGCGAAATATTGTCAGGTATATCTATATTAATAGCAGCTGTACATTTTGGACGACTGACTACAACGCTTTTCTTAAGTACTCGTATAATCTTGTATTGTACTTCGATTTCTGGAAATCACCAAAATAATCTTCTATCCTTACGACCTTTAAGAATAAATCAAAATATTGTACTCAAACAGGAATGTGGATCTGTTTCTGTTAACAAATTTAGTTATGTTGATAAGTACAGTTCCGGTAATATTATTATACTATTCTAGTTATAATTCTAGTAATAAGTATCATTCTGTTAGTAAGTACCATTTTGTTAATAACTACCGGTTGGTTAATAAGTATCATTTTGTTAATAAGTACATTTTAGTAACCTCGCATTTTCGTCCAAAATATACAGACTGTAACACTAAGGAAAATAGACAACTATTCATTAAATATCTATTAAAATTTGTTTAGACACTACTTCTTAATTACTAATACATTGTTTTATTAGCTAAGTATTCTTTTGTATTCATTTGAAAATAAATGGATGATTTAGTCTGTGTTTATAACCTATAATACTTATTACGTTCACTGACAGTTGAACGGTTTTGTAGCAAATTGACAGATTCCTCGATTTATCTGTCAGTTGACATATAGTGCAAGTAAGGTGTTAAGTTGAAGAGGATAATTTAATTAGAATTCAAGGGCTCTACATGTACAAAATAAAGCTTACTTGAACTAATTCATAAATCCACCACTATCGACAGAAAAAGACCTCTATATAAAACACAATAGTACTGATTATCGTTTAAATAGAAACAATAGCCTCTAAGAACATAGAATCTCATGACTTAAAAGCAATTTAGTATTAAATATGAAATCTTTAGACTAACAACAATAAATACTTTTTTATGCAAATTTTCATCAACTCATACTATTACCGTATAATTGAATAACTTTTAGGTCCAATTTATTAGAATTACAGAATAATTTGTTAGATTTACAGAATAATTTGTCAAAATATAATTACTTAGGTTTAATATGGTCAGGCATAGTTTATGTAAATTTATACATAAATAAATAATTTTATAGACCAGACTTATTGTCGAACGAAATATAATTATGATCTAGCAATTTAGGCCAAATTAATCGTAGTATAAGAATATTAGGTTCATTGAGATATAGATACTTGAATAGGTCACAGGGTGATCGAGAACCAGTGATCGAAAGTCAGAAATACTTTACTACACGTTACTATAACCTAATTTTTTTTATATTTTTACATAACATCGACCGTTGGGTGCTTCACAACAAAGATTAGAACAACAAATTAGGATAAAAAGCAACTATGTTTACAAATAATGCGATATTTTTGCATTTGGCTAACAAACTATGACGATTTTCTTAGATGTAACCTGTGCTAACTTGTTCTATGTTTTAACTTATTCTATGAGAGTAAAATCCATTACATTTTTTAACATTGATTAAAAGTTAAGAGCAAATATACTAAAACATTCATTGATATAGTATATTATAAGATAAAATTGTACATGCACCTATGGCACAGCAGAAACGAACAAAGCGGTTGTCTATCACATTTAAGTCTCGCTAAGAATTCAAATCTATCAAACTACATCAACTGAAGCATATAATCGAGTATTTGAGTCTTTTAAATAGATTTACATTATCAAGTGTAGATGAGATTCCAAGAGTATTCCATAAACATTTCTATGTTGCTTATTTACTACCACACAACACTATTGTAGGAGTTTACTAAACAGTTTACTAAAATGTATAACATTTTACAGAAGCGTATACTAAAACATCAAGATTTGTTTGAAGACTTTACTAAAACATCAAGATCTGTTTGAATACTTTACTAGAACATCAAGATATGTCTGAAGACTACTAAAACATCAAGATCTGTCTAAAGATTTTACTTAAACATCAAGATCTGTTTGAAGACTTTACTAAAACACAGATCTGTCTAAAGATTTTACTACATCAGGATCTGTCTGAAGTACACTAATAAAGTTTGGGTGCAACCGAAGAGTTAAAAAAAAATTGACGAAGAGTTTTTAAAACATGTGGTTAAGCATATCTGACTTTTTGTACTCAGATATACCTAACCACATGATTTTGGGTTTTAAACAATTTATATAATTAACGAATCAGACGGGACTAACTTTGAGTAAATCATAGTAACTCAAGTGATCCTTAGTATATTAAAATTCTAAGATTTCCTAACGTGTGGGTGGTTAGCACAATAAAATAAATGACTCAAATACCCTCACGAAAGCAGCATCAGCACCCAACTTCGTACGCAAGTATTCGGCGACCGCGCATCTCGGGTCAAGAGGAATAGGTCCCCATGTCTAGTTTCTTCGCGAGGAAGTTATGCAAATCGGCAAAGCTCAGTCTTGCTTCGTCGCTTCTTAACCAGCATTGTTGCATCACGGAGTATATGTCCAGTGGGATGCTGCAGCGCGGTAGGCATTCAAAGCGACCGTTATCTTCAGCCATGTACGCTAGATTATCTAGTACCTGTAGGGGCAAATAGCACCTGTTAGGGGGCACAAATAGCACCTGTTAGGGGGCACAAATAGCACCTGTTAGGGGGCACAAATAGCACCTGTTAGGGAGCACAAATAGCACCTGTTAGGGGGCACAAATACTACCTGTTAGGAGGCACCATTACAACGTGTTTGGCAAATGTTTGGGGCACTTATACTTTTAAACATCACATGAGGGAAAGCATCTTAATTATCGTACATAGAAAATTTAACCGAAAGAAGACTTCATTTTGATTTTAAAAACAATTTAAACTGCATTAAAAGATTTTGAATAATCGCTTGTCTGAACCGGTAATGGAACCCGCCAAATTGTAAAAAATAAACACCCGATTTACCCGACCCGAAACATTACGATACCGATCAAAGGGCTCAATCGTAAGGATTATTTTTTTCCAGATAACATAGCACCCCACTAATATTAAAAAGTCGAAAGTTTGTGAAATGTGAATTGTTGTTACCTAAGCCAAAACTACTGAACAGGTCATGATGTAATTTGGCGTACATTTAGAACATAGCTTAACTTAGATGATAGGCTACTTATTATACCTACCAAAAATATGCGTGCGAAGCCGCGGGCAGAAGCTAGTAATATTATAAAGCCGAAAGTTTGTGAAATCTGAATTTTTGTTACCTAAGATCTCCATAACTACTAAACAGATCAAGATGAAATTTGGCGGACGTTTATTGCAAAGCCTAACTTAGATAATAGGCTACTTATTTTACCGAAAATAAGCGTGCGAAGCCGCGGGCAGAAGCTAATCTTAAATAAAAGGAAGACCCATGTGCCATAGCCACGGGACGCCCTGTATATAAAGGATGACATTGAATAGAGGCAGGTCTTTTGCCAAGCAGACGAGATTCTCTGAAGCCTGTAGGACAGAAATACCTATGACAAGTTGGCTTACGAGAATATGCAACGTTTGCAAGAGTATAATGCAAAGGATGTCGCTCAAATAACAACGGGTCTTCTACCATCCGAGATAGGTTTTCTAGCATCTGTTTATACCATGATCGTCGAAGGGCAGCAGCGTCGTCGTTGTGAAAAAAAGCTGTGCCCTGCGATCCAAGCGCCACGGAGGTCACACTGCTTCTAACTCTCCTATATTTGCGAATTTTAAGGTTTAGGTATTTTTTGTAGTAATGTACACATACCTCACTATTCACCATATGAGCGTACGGCGGGCGGCGGCAAAGCGTGAAGATCTCGTGCATAGTCACGCCGAAGGACCAGACGTCAGTCTTCACTGAGTATTTCCCCCTCATCACCGTTTCCCACGCCGCCCAGCGGAGGGGTAACGGCGCGTTACCGATCAAACCATGGTAATCGGTAATAAATTCCTCGCTATCGCTTCCAAAGTCACTAATCTTAACTTGATAGCAGGAGCTGATTAGGCAATTCCTGAAAAAAAAAGATGGGTTTCAGACAGCGCCTAATATCAATGGTGATGATGATGTCTTCCTAGCCGAAATACGACCACGGTGGCCAGTTTAATCGAAGACTAGCCAGATGTGCAAGACATATTATAGTGCACAAGTGTGTGCGCAAACACAGGTCACGACTGGGGCGAGGTCAGGCGTAGGACCAACGACTTAGCGTGCTTTCCGAGGCACGGTATAACACCGCCAACTTCCTGACTTAGGGCTGCTACTGTAATTTTTTCTTGCTAGAAATACCCCAACAACAACTATTGGCCCGACCAGGGATTCGAACCCAGAACCTCATAATCGCTAGACCAACGAGGCAGTCTATCACTAATACTAATACTGCACACATACGTCCATTGCTGTCAACAGCATACAATCATTATGCTTGGCAGGGGGATAAGTGATCGCGGGTGATGTTAAACATACACAGAAGGACGCTGCTACCCTTCCTCTGGTAGGTTCCCTTAGTCGCCTTTTACGACATCAACGGGCTGGTCGCGAGGGATCGCTTCTTACGACATCCACGGGCTGGTCGCGAGGGATCGCTTCTTACGACTTCCACGGGCTGGTCGCAAGGGATCGCTTCTAACGACATCCACGGGCCGTTTGCGAGGGATCGCTTCTTACGACATTCACGGGCCGTTTGCGAGGGATCGCTTCTTACGACATCAACGCGCTGGTCGCGAGGGATCGCTTCTTACGACATTCACGGGCTGGTCGCGAGGGATCGCTTCCTACGACATCCACGGGCCGTTTGCGAGGGATCGCTTCTTACGACATTCACGGGCCGTTTGCGAGGGATCGCTTCTTACGACATCAACGGGCTGGTCGCGAGGGATCGCTTCTTACGACATCCACGGGCTGGTCGCGAGGGATCGCTTTTTACGACATCCACGGGCTGGTCGCAAGGGATCGCTTCTTACGACATCCACGGGCCGTTTGCGAGGGATCGCTTCTTACGACATTCACGGGCCGTTTGCGAAGGATCGCTTCTTACGACATCCACGGGCCGTTTGCGAGGGATCGCTTCTTACGACATTCACGGGCCGTTTGCGAGGGATCGCTTCTTACGACATCAACGGGCTGGTCGCGAGGGATCGCTTCTTACGACATCCACGGGCTGGTCGCGAGGGATCGTTTCTTACGACATCCACGGGCCGTTTGCGAGAGATCGCTTCTTACGACATCCACGGGCTGGTCACGAAGTATCGCTTCATACGACATCCACGGGTCGTTTGCGTGGGATCGCTTCTTACGACATCCACGGGCTGGTCGCGAAGGATCGCTTCATACGACATCCACGAGCTGGTCGCGAGAGATCGCTTCTTACGACATCCACGGGCTGGTCGCGAGGAATCGCTTCTTACGACATCCACGGGCCGTTTGCGAAGGATCGCTTCATACGACATCCACGAGCTGGTCGCGAGAGATCGCTTCTTACGACATCCACGGGCTGGTCGCGAGGGATCGCTTCTTACGACTTCCACGGGCTGGTCGCAAGGGATCGCTTCTTACGACATCCACGGGCCGTTTGCGAGGGATCGCTTCTTACGACATTCACGGGCCGTTTGCGAGGGATCGCTTCTTACGACATCAACGCGCTGGTCGCGAGGGATCGCTTCTTACGACATCCACGGGCTGGTCGCGAGGGATCGCTTCTTACGACATCCACGGGCTGGTCGCAAGGGATCGCTTCTTACGACATCCACGGGCCGTTTGCGAGGGATCGCTTCTTACGACATTCACGGGCCGTTTGCGAGGGATCGCTTCTTACGACATCCACGGGCCGTTTGCGAGGGATCGCTTCTTACGACATTCACGGGCCGTTTGCGAGGGATCGCTTCTTACGACATCAACGGGCTGGTCGCGAGGGATCGCTTCTTACGACATCCACGGGCTGGTCGCGAGGGATCGTTTCTTACGACATCCACGGGCCGTTTGCGGGAGATCGCTTCTTACGACATCCACGGGCTGGTCACGAGGGACCGCTTCTTACGACATCCACGGGCCGTTTGCGAGAGATCGCTTCATACGACATCCACGAGCCGTTTGCGAGAGATCGCTTCTTACGACATCCACGGGCCGTTTGCGAGGGATCGCTTCTTACGACATCCACGGGCTGTTTGCGAGGGATCGCTTCTTACGACATCCACGGGCTGTTTGCAAGGGATCGCTTCTTACGACATCCACGGGCTGTTTGCGAGGGATCGCTTCTTACGACATCCACGGGCTGGTCGCGAGGGATCGCTTCTTACGACATCCACGGGCCGTTTGCGAGGGATCGCTTCTTACGACATCCACGGGCTGTTGGCGAGGGATCGCTTCTTACGACATCCACGGGCTGTTTGCGAGGGATCGCTTCTTACGACATCCACGGGCTGGTCGCGAGGGATCGCTTCTTACGACATCCACGGGCCGTTTGCGAGGGATCGCTTCTTACGACATCCACGGGCTGGTCGCGAGGGATCGCTTCATACGACATCCACGGGCTGGTCGCGAGGGATCGCTTCTTACGACATCCACGGGCCGTTTGCGAGGGATCGCTTCTTACGACATCCACGGGCTGGTCGCGAGGGATCGCTTCTTACGACATCAACGGGCTGGTCGCGAGGGATCGCTTCTTACGACATCCACGGGCTGGTCGCGAGCGATCGCTTCTTACGACATCCACGGGCTGGTCGCAAGGGATCGCTTCTTACGACATCCACGGGCCGTTTGCGAGGGATCGCTTCTTACGACATTCACGGGCCGTTTGCGAGGGATCGCTTCTTACGACATCCACGGGCCGTTTGCTAGGGATCGCTTCTTACGACATTCACGGGCCGTTTGCGAGGGATCGCTTCTTACGACATCAACGGGCTGGTCGCGAGGGATCGCTTCTTACGACATCCACGGGCTGGTCGCGAGGGATCGTTTCTTACGACATCCACGGGCCGTTTGCGAGAGATCGCTTCTTACGACATCCACGGGCTGGTCACGAGGGACCGCTTCTTACGACATCCACGGGCCGTTTGCGAGGGATCGCTTCATACGACATCCACGGGTCGTTTGCGAGGGATCGCTTCTTACGACATCCACGGGCTGGTCGCGAGGGATCGCTTCTTACGACATCCACGGGCTGGTCGCGAGGAATCGCTTCTTACGACATCCACGGGCCGTTTGCGAAGGATCGCTTCCTACGACATCCACGGGCTGTTTGCGAGGGATCGCTTCATACGACATCCACGAGCCGTTTGCGAGAGATCGCTGCTTACGACATCCACGGGCTGGTCGCGAGGGATCGCTTCTTACGACATCCACGGGCCGTTTGCGAGGGATTGCTACTTACGACATCCACGGGCTGTTTGCGAGAGATCGCTTCTTACGACATCCACGGGCCGTTTGCGAGGGATCGCTTCTTACGACATCCACGGGCTGTTTGCGAGGGATCGCTTCTTACGACATCCACGGGCTGTTTGCGAGGGATCGCTTCTTACGACATCCACGGGCTGGTCGCGAGGGATCGCTTCTTACGACATCCACGGGCCGTTTGCGAGGGATCGCTTCTTACGACATCCACGGGCTGTTGGCGAGGGATCGCTTCTTACGACATCCACGGGCTGTTTGCGAGGGATCGCTTCTTACGACATCCACGGGCTGGTCGCGAGGGATCGCTTCATACGACATCCACGGGCTGGTCGCGAGGGATCGCTTCTTACGACATCCACGGGCCGTTTGCGAGGGATCGCTTCTTACGACATCCACGGGCTGGTCGCGAGGGATCGCTTCTTACGACATCAACGGGCTGGTCGCGAGGGATCGCTTCTTACGACATCCACGGGCTGGTCGCGAGCGATCGCTTCTTACGACATCCACGGGCTGGTCGCAAGGGATCGCTTCTTACGACATCCACGGGCCGTTTGCGAGGGATCGCTTCTTACGACATTCACGGGCCGTTTGCGAGGGATCGCTTCTTACGACATCCACGGGCCGTTTGCTAGGGATCGCTTCTTACGACATTCACGGGCCGTTTGCGAGGGATCGCTTCTTACGACATCAACGGGCTGGTCGCGAGGGATCGCTTCTTACGACATCCACGGGCTGGTCGCGAGGGATCGTTTCTTACGACATCCACGGGCCGTTTGCGAGAGATCGCTTCTTACGACATCCACGGGCTGGTCACGAGGGACCGCTTCTTACGACATCCACGGGCCGTTTGCGAGGGATCGCTTCATACGACATCCACGGGTCGTTTGCGAGGGATCGCTTCTTACGACATCCACGGGCTGGTCGCGAGGGATCGCTTCTTACGACATCCACGGGCTGGTCGCGAGGAATCGCTTCTTACGACATCCACGGGCCGTTTGCGAAGGATCGCTTCCTACGACATCCACGGGCTGTTTGCGAGGGATCGCTTCATACGACATCCACGAGCCGTTTGCGAGAGATCGCTGCTTACGACATCCACGGGCTGGTCGCGAGGGATCGCTTCTTACGACATCCACGGGCCGTTTGCGAGGGATTGCTACTTACGACATCCACGGGCTGTTTGCGAGAGATCGCTTCTTACGACATCCACGGGCCGTTTGCGAGGGATCGCTTCTTACGACATCCACGGGCTGTTTGCGAGGGATCGCTTCTTACGACATCCACGGGCTGTTTGCGAGGGATCGCTTCTTACGACATCCACGGGCTGGTCGCGAGGGATCGCTTCTTACGACATCCACGGGCCGTTTGCGAGGGATCGCTTCTTACGACATCCACGGGCTGTTGGCGAGGGATCGCTTCTTACGACATCCACGGGCTGTTTGCGAGGGATCGCTTCTTACGACATCCACGGGCTGGTCGCGAGGGATCGCTTATTACGACATCCACGGGCCGTTAGCGAGGGATCGCTTCTTACGACATCCACGGGCTGGTCGCGAGGGATCGCTTCATACGACATCCACGGGCTGGTCGCGAGGGATCGCTTCTTACGACATCCACGGGCCGTTTGCGAGGGATCGCTTCTTACGACATCCACGGGCCGTTTGCGAGGGATCGCTTCTTACGACATCCACGGGCTGGTCGCGAGGGATCGCTTCTTACGACATCCACGGGCTGGTCGCGAGGGATCGCTTCTTACGACATCCACGGGCTGGTCGCGAGGGATCGCTTCTTACGACATCCACGGGCTGGTCGCGAGGGATCGCTTCTTACGACATCCACGGGCTGTTGGCGAGGGATCGCTTCTTACGACATCCACGGGCTGGTCGCGAGGGATCGCTTCTTACGACATCCACGGGCTGGTCGCGAGGGATCGCTTCTTACGACATCCACGGGCTGGTCGGGAGGGATCGCTTCTTACGACATCCACGGGCTGTTTGCGAGGGATCGCTTCTTACGACATCCACGGGCTATTAGTCCACTTCTAATCATAAATAAAATAAAATAGCCTTTTATTTCTTGCTATTCCTAATACATTTTTTCTAAGTTAAAGATTAATATTGTCATACTACATATTTCAATATTAATTCTATATTTTATTTAGCAATTTAATATAATAATAATCTACGTGAAGTTCATGTAAGGGTGGAGGCCTCCTCCATACTTCTTTGGTCAATGGCTTCTGCCATCCAGTGTTTACTAGTCAGTTTTGTGATTTGTTCATCCCATCTTGTAGTTGGTCTGCCACAGCTGGAGCATAGGCCTCCCCTAATGGGCGCCATAGTGCCTTGTCTTCAGCTTGCCGCATCCAGCATCTGCGTAGTCTTTCGCAGATCGTCATCCCACCTGGCCGGAGGGCCTCCTACACTACGTTTGCCGAGTCGCGGTCTCCACTCAAGAACACGTTAACCCCAACTGTTGTAGGTTCTTCGCGAGATATGGCCGGCCCACTGCCACTTCAGCTTGCTAATTCTTTGAGCTATGTCGATAACTTTGGTTCTCTGTCGGATGAATTCGGTACGAATGATGTGCACTCTCTTTTTTTTTCACTCTTATCATTCGAAGGGACGGACAAACCGACAAGATCAGGGAGAGGTCAGGCGCAGAACCAAGCGGCTTAGCGGCCTTGTCATTGGGATTTTTCTAGCATGAACTAGCGAGTGACTCACCATGGACTAGCTAGTGCCTCGCCTAATGTCTAGGTTACGGTGCACAAAGTTCAGCGTCTCTAGGTACTGTATCCTGGCGGTGATTTGCTCGGCGATATGCAGCAGCATGACAGGCGACAGCGGCGCTGAGGTGCGGAAAAAGGAGCAAAACTCACCATGGAACTAGCGAGTGACTCATCATGGACTAGCTAGTGACTCACGTAGCAGCTAGGTCGCGATGACCAAAGTTCAGCGTCTCTAGGTACTCTATCCCGGCGGCGATCTGCTCGGCGATCTGCTCGGCTGGAGACAGGCGACAGCGGCGCCGAAGTGCGGAAGAAGGAGCGAAAGTCACCGTGGAACTAGCGACTGACTCACCATGGACTAGCTAGTGACTCACCTAGCGGCTAGGTCGCGATGACCAAAGTTCAGCGTCTCTAGGTACTCTATCCCGGCGGCGATCTGCTCGGCCATATGCAGCAGCAAGAAGGGCGACAGCGGCGCCGAGGTGCGCAGGAAGGAGCAAAGGTCACCGTGGAACTGGTGAGTGACTCACCATGGACTAGCTAGTGACTCACCTAGTGGCTAGGTAGCGATGAACAAAGTTCAGCGTCTCTAGGTACTTCATCCCGGCCGCAATCTGCTCCGCGATATGCAGCAGCACGACAGGCGACAGCGGCGCCGAGGTGCGGAAGAAGGATTAAAAGTCACCGAGGAACTGGCGAGTGACTCACCATGGACTAGCTAGTGACTCACCTAGTGGCTAGGTCGCGATGGACAAAGTTCAGCGTCTCTAGGTACTTCATCCCGGCCGCAATCTGCTCGGCGATAAGCAGCTGCTTGTTAAGCGACGGAGGCGGCGCGTTGCGCAAAAAAGTACAGAGGTCGCCGTGGTCTAAATACTCCATGATAACGGCGAAAGGCATTGGACACATGCCGAGGATGCGTGCTAAGTAAGGGCTGGAGAGAGCGGATAGGATTCCGATGTCGCGCTCAAAATCCTCTCTGTAAAAGATTAATAGGATAAGAAATAAGAAAGGAAATAAATCCTACTAATATTATGAAGGCGAAAGTTTGTTCCGTTGTGACGATGTTTGGGCGAAAACTACTATTCAGTTCAGAGATCTTAACCACTTACACATAACTGTTTACCCGACTAACAACGGAGGGTTATGAGGTTGGCACCCTATGTATGCATGTTTGTATGTACTCGCTTATGAAACTACATGTTCCCTTTCAACAAACGAGGTATCGATTGTTTCGTCTCAATACTCCGGTGGTTACAGGGTACATGACGTCAGACGTTATTGGGGGTTTAACGATATAGCGGGGCCTAAGTGAGGATTTAAAAATTCAATGTTATGAATTATGCTCGTGTGGGGTATCATTGTCAAGGGTTTTGTGTGTACTTTCCAAAACTGATTATCAAAGTACTAAATTAATAAACCGATTTTCTGTATCATTTTCTTTTAATACTTAAGTAGTCGGCGGCACTCACCCTGTACAAGTAGGAATAAAGCCTCTGACTTCTGAATCGGTAAACGCTTGTTTAAGACTTTTAGGTAGTCGCGTTTTAGTTTTTTACCTATATTTTTTATACCCAAAAAACGCAAGCCACGGGCGTAAGCTAGTATTATAATACTGGCCATTTCCCACAGCATCATCTGGCCTTAAAGTAAGCAGAGCTTGTATTATGGGTTACTAGCTTCTGCCCGCGGCTTCGCACGCGTTGTTTCTATGGAAACGTTTTGAGGTTATTTCTATCCCATGGGAACTGATTTAGGGGATATAAAAAATGCAAAGTTTAAGCCTGATCCGTTCAGTAGTTTTGGCGTGAAGAGGTAACAAACATCCATCCATCTTTCGCATTTATGATATTAGTGTGATTAACTAACATGTGGGTTCCTAAAGTTCAGGCACCTTACTGTTCTGCACAGATAAACTTTAAAGGTGCCAATGGGCACATTTCGGTTGCAACTCGGTCCTTAAGGGTAAAAAGGCAAATTTTCATGACAGAAACAACGCGTACGAAGCCGTGGTTAAATAAAATCTATACTTTGAGTACCTGTCGTGGCTATGGTTGAAGCAGAAACGAACCGCCATCAACCGCTTCTCGGAAGTTATCAAACCGCCGTACTCCGGCACGTCGTTCGCTTCCGCAATAAATATCTGGGGAGAGGAAAATATGTATAAATGTATACTGTACTCGTATTTAGAATCCAAGAAAAAATTGTAAACAAAAGGTCACGAAAGAATATAATACATTTACGTACTGTTTCTATGAGTGGGAAACCGCGGAACGGAGAAGTTATATGCATCTATAACGCATAATATAACATCTCTGTTCCGCGGACGCGGCCCCGCACGCCGCACATAACCTCTCTAGGTTGTGTGCGGTGTATACACAACCTCTCTAGGTTATGTGCGGTGTGAACACAATTTCTCTAGGTTGTGTCCGGTGTGTTCACAACCTCTCTAGGTTGTGTGCGGTGTGTACACCACCTGTCTAGGTTGTGTGCGGTGTGTACACAATTTCTCTAGGTTGTGTCCGGTGTGCTCACAACCTCTCTAGGTTGTGTGCGGTGTGTACACCATCTGTCTAGGTTGTGTGCGGTGTGTACACAACCTCTCTAGGTTGTGTGCTTTATCACCCAAATGGATGAACCGAATTTGATCTAGCTTTTCTAAGAAAGCTTTTATTTCTGTCAGTTCTTGATGAAAAAGGGCGAAGCCACAGTAAAATTATTATGATTTAAAGTAAACTCGCTTGTAGCGGCATAATGCTGAGGGGCCTTTGGCCCCTTATTGACACTTTGTATAATTGTATCTGTTTTAATCCCCGACGCAAAAAGAGAGGGGTGTTATAAGTTTAACGTGTCTGTCTGTGTATCTGTTTGTGATATCGTAGCTCCCAAACGGATGAACCGATTTTCGTTTGGTTTTTTGTGTCATAGATAATTTTATCCCGAGTGTTCTTAGCCATGTTTCATGAAAATCTGTCGGAAGGTTTTTATAATTTTTAATTTTGTTCTTGTTATCTACAATCTTACGTGTTTCTTATACCTACCTACTATTGTAATATGTCGTGTTATGTATAATGAGACCAAATAAATGTATTTTCTTTCTTTCTTCTTTCTTTCAAGTGACCCCTTGGTGGAAATGTAAGTGGTTTCAAGTTAAAGTAAAGTATACTTACGGTGCTAAATGTCCCTTGGCATAGTTTGGAGATCATGCGCAGGCGCTGTGGCGGGAAGTTCGGCACTCGAGGGCGCTGTAGACGTATGGTTTTGTATCCGGCGCGGGCGCGCAGCGACTGAAATAAATAATGAGAAAATAAATGAATAACTCTGGAAAAATGCACACAGCATCCTCTGGCCCCAATTTATTTATTTATTTATTAAATATTAGACGAGTAGCCTGTGGCTGATGTGTCTATATCGCACCGTGTTGAATTAAGTCATTGCGTCACTTTTTTTAGTTTGTATTTGTCGTCTCGTAACTAGTTGTCAAGTTTATTCTTGAGGGTGTTTGTTGATGTGGCTGATATAATGTCTTCTGGTAGACAGAAAAATTGGGTCAGGAACTTATATACATACTATTTTAATACAAATAATAGCGGACCATGGTGAAAATATTCTTAAATTGCAAATTATTTTGGTACTACGTTTGTATGGGAAATTCATCCTCCGCCGGACCCTTAACTAGAGTTTGTGAAATTGTTACATCATGAAATGAATGATATACAGGTTTATTGGTAATTCACTGACACTATGTTAACTGCAGGTTCTGCCTACCATCATCAACACGTGCGGGAAGACGCCTGGTCTCAATTCTTAAAATTGGTGGAAAGGGGAATGATATTAGTATGTACCCCCCTCCATTCAAAAATCGTTCAATATAGATAGGGGTTTTCTTTAAACAGCTCTGCCCTGAATTATCAGTGGGTGTCTGTGTTCGGCTGTCTCCCAGCCAGGCTAAAACCACTTAAATCATCTTGCGTAGATGAAAAATAAGCCAATGATGATGATGCGGATTTAAATAGGAGTGGGAGATCGGTATTTCGAAATTCATTAGGTTTTGGACATTATTTTGTATAAGAGACGATTTACAAAATAAGAGTTAAGACCTGGCGTCTTCACTAACGTGTTCGTGATGATGGGCAGAACCTGCAGTTTACGTAGTGTCGGTGAATAACCAATAACCCTGTATATATCCATACAAATATTATGCATTCGAAAGTGTTTATCTGTCTCATTCCCAGTTTCCTTTTCATACGGCTTGACGGATATTAATGAAATTTGACAGGGAGGTAGACTAAATCCCAGGGACGTACATAGTAACTCAAATTTTTGTACGATCTGCAGATATTTGTTCAGGGTGTTCTGGGTGTTGTCTATGTATAATAAAAAAAAATGTATCTATGTAGTGTATTGTATTAAGTATATCAGTTATCTAGTACCCATAACACAAGCTCTGCTTAGCTTGAGGCCTAGATAATGCTGTGTGAATTGTCCAACAATATTATTATAGGTTACTGTTTATCCCGCTAAAGTGCGTGCGAAGCTGCGGGCAGAAGCTAGTATAAATAAAGTTTCTTTTTAAAACAAGCTTTTATGATAATCTTCTGTAGTTTTATATCACTTCTCGTTTTGAAATATTTAAGACTAGACGATCGCCTCGCGGTTTCACCCGCGTAGTTCCCGTCCCCGTGGGAATTCCGAAATAAAATATAGCCTATGTCACTCCCTGAAAAGTAAGCTTCCTAACGGTGAAAGAATTTTTCAAATCGGTCCAGTAGTTTCGGAGCCTATTCAATACAAACAAACAAACAATCAAATCTTTCCTCTTTATAATAGTATTAGTATAGCTTTGTAGGAAAAGTAAGTCGTGATGAATTTATTTCTCAATGCTGAATTCCTTCACGAGGAGACAGTCCTGGTTGCGGCATCAGGTTATTTCTGTCATTTTAGTGTATTTTCTGTCAATCTATGTACTTATTCCTTGCTTCCATAATACAGTTTCTTTATAAGTTGTGTAGTTTTCTTGTAAATAAGCAAAAACATATTTTTTGCGCTTACGCCGTTCCAAAAACGTATGCCCGTCCCGCTCCTACGAACGCGAAATCTTATGCTTGTACTTTTCACAAAATGGTGCGCTATGTGCCCTCTTAATGCCTAATTTTTAGATTTTTTTCAAATGTATTTTTTTTTAAATTATTTTGATTATCCTAACTACTTATCATAATTAATAGTAAGAAACTCTTATCCATCCGATTTATTCTTAGAGGACACAAACCTATTGCCACGTTTGGCAAGCGGGATTGTGTGCAGGGGGCGCTGCTGGCCTTTGCAATGTACGCTCTTTACGAAACCCGCGGGAAGGTATGGTGTGGCGAACATTTTAAATCACACAAGGCAAGTATATAGGTACTAACTCCAGGGTCATTTGCCATAGCTTCGAGGATCGCCTCTAACTCCAAACGGTTGGGTAAAGCGATCAGGCGGTGCGGAATCAGCACGGGCAGGCGACGCCGCAAGACGAGAGGAGCCAAGCTAGGTTCCGGGACAGCGTATTCGCAGTTTGGCTCTGTGGATAGAATAAGAAATCAATAATTCTGTAGCGCATCAGCATTGCCATCATCATCAGCAGCCTATATTAGTCCACGGCTGGACATAGGTCTCCCCTAATGAGCGCCATAACGCCCTGTCTTCAGCTTGCCGCATCCAGCACGTGCCTGCAGTCTTTCGCAGATCGTAATTCCACCTGGCCGTCCTACGTACTTCCAGCATTGCCATACAGCGGGGCAATGCAGCCAGCGCAGCGTCTTGGGGACGCTTCCGACTGGTATTGATATGGCAGTCTGTAGGTAGCTCAATTCTTTCAATTGTAAATACTCTACGTAACCCCTTACGAAGGGGTGGTTAAATATCTTAAAAAAACATTAGATTGATCGTAAACCAACAATATTATTATATTTAGTCCGTCAGTTAGATTATCAGAAGAAATTGGGATACATACTTTTCCTTTTGTCTATGAAACAAAAAATAAAGCGCGTCAGGTTTGGATGTGGCTAGTGACGTCACACCTTGCTAAAAATTGTCGCAAGGTGTGACGTCACGCGGAACTTTAACTGGCTATTATCTTCATCATTTTTTGTTTAATCGACAAAAAAAGAAATACCTGTCCAATATCTTCTGATAATCTAACAGACGGACTAATTAGAAATATTTAGGACACTAGTCTATTACGACTATTGGAAGGCAGGTTGGTGCCTTGGTGCCCGCGGTATTAGTGTTACCAACCCCAAAAAATGCGATGGGGGTTTCGTCATGATCACCACGCTTGGCAAGCGGGCTGGTGATCGCTCGACAATGGCCAGGGGATTGGGATGCACATGGTGCGCTATACCGCAATCATCGGTAGAGTGGGAGAAGTGAGAGAAAAAATAGACCTGGAAAGTGGGGCTTGAGAACACTACTATGGGGATAGAAGCAGCATCAAGAGCAGTCCGAGGTCGCGCACCTGTCGTGAACCCGGCCTGCTATCGGACATACACCTGGTAGATTCACCTTCTGAAGCTGAATAACACTCACCGGTATAGTCGTCAAAATGCCTTAGATTGGAGTCCTTATACTCCTGCATCTCCAGCATTACACTGTCTCCGTGGCTGTCATACTCTTGGTAGGGCTCTTGGTACTCATCGGACTTCACCTCTGAGGGCAGCTCTAGGACTCGCTTGTTGTTTAGGATGGACGTCTCGCAGCGGCTGTAAAAAAGGATATAAAACAAGATCAAAATCAGTTTATAGTTAACACACTTACAAACGTATCTCTCACATTAAATGCATAATGCCCTCTTTCGTCTAGGCACACTCGATAATTTCGCCATACAAAAGTCGCGTCTCTGTGCCGAGAAGCGACATGCGAACATCATCATCATCCGCAACCGGATTTTCCCACTGCCGGGTAAAAGCCTCCCGAACTTTGAGCTATCCACCACGGTACGGTGCTAGCTGCCTCAATTTAAGCTAGAGTATATATAAACAGATTATTCTGGACCATTCCCAAAGCATTATCTACCCAGATCCGAAAAAAATGCCTGCAGATCATAAAACATGTCTGGCGACGCGACGTTAAACCAACCAACAACCTTCTGCGTCGCAAGTGAACCTTTGCCCGCTTCACCGCTCTTACGAACGAACCACGGTAACTTTGAATTGCCTTACCCATTGCTGTCCCGAGTCTGGTTGTGTGTCTTAATGACGGGGGACGCAAAGCATTTTCTATGTCTCTGTCGATGCACGATCAAAGCCACGCCCGCCGCCAGAAGAATCGCCAGCAAGGCTATAACTCCGACGATGATGGCCACGTATACAGGATCCTCTTCTGTGGGGCCGGGGACGGGGTCAAGCTTCTTGGGAGGCAGTTTAGTGTTTTCATTGATGAGTGGATTCTGGTATTCTGGGTCGTGGTGGCCTTGGGTAACGACTGGAAGGATAAGAGATACTTAAATTAATAATACTGGATGGAGAAATGTTGTGTCGGAGGTAAATATGAGATTGCGTCGCTGACGCCCGTATACTCAAACGCAACTCAGATTTAAGAACGTCTCAAGTGAGACTTGAGACAGTTTTCAATGAAAATCTGTCAAAAAACTAAAATACTGGTTATTTTTACACAGCATTATCTGGCGCCAGGTAAGCAGAGCTTGTTTTATGGGTACAAGATAACTGATTATTGTTAACATTATATTTATACATACACTCATACCCAAAACAAAATATTGAAAGGACATCATATATAGATTGGCCCCTGATAATTTATTATTTTTTTATTTTTTTTGAAACTAACAGCTAGGTAGGTAAGCTATAAAATTTCAATACAGGATTTGTGGCCAACGTCTTATAGAAGAATTGGTAACAGGAAAACATGACACCAAGACGGTTACTCACCAGAGTCAACTAGTATATCGGTGTTCTATACTGTACTTGTTTCCAGGGCCCTAATTTCACTTGCCTATGATGAAAGAAACTGCAGATAAGGGACGCGTGAAAAAAGTGTCAAGGTTGAAACCATTCTATCAATCTCTGTGCAAATAGCACAAGCACTGAGTGTATCCCATGTGGCCCGGCGCCGGGCCAAGTCACCGGGCCAGATGGGATTCACTCCAAGCACGAGAGTAAGAGTAGAGTCTAGAGTTTCTTTCATCTATGAACGATTCTGCGACGATGCCACTGTCATAGTAAAGCGATTGGTTAGCAGAATTCGGTCCCAGGTTAGTTGGCGAATGGCGACGTCTTCATGTCACGAAATAACTAACGTAAAACCCTGAAGTAAATTTATAAATATGCGTAATAATTCGTCCCTTCGATTTCATACACTTGCGAGGAGGAGGTTCTATGTTTTGCAGTATGCATGTTTTTTTTATGAATGTTCGTCGATTTTTCTGTCAATCATGGACCGATTTTAAGATTTTTTTCATTATTATATATAGAATGCTCCCGAGGTGGTCTCTCAATTTCTTTTCCCATGGGATCAGTTTTTGTCCCGAAAACTTAAAATCAATGTAAAGTTAAAATATTCGAAGTCGGTTTCTGGTTTATCAAAGGTATCCAATTATATTTATTCGTTATGCGGTTTTTTGTGCTTTCTGGATACCATTCACCGGTATTTCGGTACCTAGTATAGTATTATAATATCTGCACCTTTAGATAAGTACTAGGAGAACATGCAGGTGACAGGTGGAGGTAACTCACTCACCTGAGTCAAACCCGACCTCGCTGATAAGGATCCATCTGGCAGAGTAATTAAACTCGATGCGGACAAATCGACCGATGCGGTGGCGTAGCCCGATGGATACGTTTCGAGAATATTCCGATTTCTTGTCAGGAACATTCCAGAAGTGGATAGGCTCATCTTGGAAATGCCGACCGCCGATTGAGAACGAGATTATGGCTTTGGAGAAGATCTGGAAAATGGAATACCATTATGGAATGGATCATGTTAAAGGATTCGAAATTAAGATCATACGACGAAGTATTGTAAAATAAATATTTATTATTATGTATTTAGGACCCAACACACAAGTTCTTTCATTTGATAAATCACAATAAACATGCGATTTTTTTTAATGAAGTCAATGACCCGCTATCTTCAAATTACCTTTGTTTTATCGTCTAAGCCAATTCCTCCAGAAATATTATTCAATCTTTCGGTAATATAAAAACAAAATATTATAATAAAAAATGCAATGTAGTAAGGGGGTGAACTATTTATGGAGCTCTCTGTACCTACTAGAAGCACGTAACACAAACCGTCAACATCATCACCATTCGAGTGGAAGACATCCTGCTTGCCACAGGCTTACCCCGAAGACCGCCACAATCACCGGTCTTACGCTACCAGCGTTCAGAGGATCCGCGAGCTTCACCAGGATATCGGTCCATCCAATCATCAACATTATAATATACAGGGTGGACCAAGCAGTGACGTCAAAAAAATGAATGCCTCACCCCGGGGGTACTCGAAAATACCCCATGTATGTTCCCCGATTTTTCGTAGGTTCGGAGTTATAATTTTTGAACTTTTCAAATCGAGACTCGTCGGTCCACAGAATCTTGTTGAGATAAATACAAGTCTGGGTCTTCCCGAGATCTCAGCAGCATTATTTCACAGAGAGCAACTCTTCTTGGATAGTCGGATTCTTGAAGATGCTGGACGCGCGGAGCGTAAAAAAAATCGTAACTCGAAAACTAAGAAAAATCGGAGAACATACATGGGGTATTTTCGGATACCCCCAGACGACGCTGTTTGGTCTACCCTTTATATTTTTTTGATGGACTGACGTCTAAAGTTGCGCCATCCGTAGACGCCACTCGAGAAACCTATTGCTTCATGTTTGTCCCAGGGAACATAACTGTCTTTAGTCGTTGACTCCTGGCAGAGGCAAGATCGTTCCCTATTGGTGGCGTAGTCAAAGCGTTGGTGGATTGTATCAGAGGTAATGAGGTCCGACCATCTGTTAAGAGCGATTACGAGACCGTGTGACTAGGAGACTGTGTTGTGGTCCAAGGTAGAATGGAGGGCAAGACCCTCCATTCCACCTTGGACCACAACACAGAAAGTAGTAGGTGTAACACTAACCTCAACATCCCTCTTAAACTTGTTATTGGAAAATATATGCACGTAGCTGAATTCCCTCACTCTCTCGAATTCAAAGAGGATATACGGGTTCGGTGTAGAGTCGTTCCGCCACCCGACCCAGGGTGAGTTCTTCGCAGCCTCTCGAATCTCGTTCCCGCCGTATATGCCATCCACCAGCTGCCCCAGGCCTCCCTTAAGCTCCTCCCCCCGTTGGCCATCGTACGTTCTGTCTGTGAGGTGGATAACGTTGCTGCGACTATCTCCTTTTGGTATTGCGTAGGAGACGATTCCATCTGTAAGAGAATTAAAGTTTAGTCGGTTTAGTGACCGGATCACTAGCTAATTTTATTTCATGGAAACGCTTACGTTTGCTGTGGATTTGGATTAGTTGAGCAATTTCTACGTTGTTTACAAGAGACTGCAGATAGTGTAACTGTTTAGTGTGTATTTTGTTAATATTTGTAACAATAAGTCGTCATTTTTGTTGTGAATAAACCTGACTTGACAATAAACCTAACCCCCGATAAAATTTTACTCTTAACCCATCGATCAAGGTGGCGGATACCTGACCATAATAACATCTATTTTTTAGATGGTTTAAGGATTTTTAAGGATTTTCTTCGAACTGCTAAGAAAAGTATCAATCAGCTTTCAAACAAAAAACTAAATTAAAATGCGTTCATCCGTTTGGGTTGAATGGGACCCACGATGCTACAGACAGACACACCTTACGCATGTACAAACGTCTCGCTTCTATACCCCACATTTTGTCAACGGTTTAAAAAAGCTTGGCCGGGCATTTTTTCGATGTATAAAAATAACATAAAAAAACAAAAATTGTTTTGAATTGTACATAAATATGTACTTACATTTCATTTAATAGCCCATTTGATCTTGTAGGTCTCTTTTAAAATTTTGATATCATTATTTGTATTAAAAATTAAAATTTTATTTTCCTTTAATCTGTACAGGCGCACGAAATGTATTATTATTTTAACTTTCAAGTTAATAGCTGCGGTAGTTGCTGATAATTATACTCATTAGGGAAAAAAGGACAAAGCGTAAGGGTTTCGTACCCGAACACGAAACCCTAATAACGAATATTTTTCATTACGTTTTAATGGCACTAATTATTTTTTTAGAAACGATCTAATTCATCCATCATATAAAATGGAACACGTTAAGTATATGTCCTGTTTTTAAAGTAAGAGATACAAAAAACCACTATTAACATTTCTAAATCAAGAACAATAAATTGAGAGCTGATGCGTTGATGGAATTACGAGTCACTTTGAAAGAGGCGTCGCAAACACACAAAAAGAGCGCACAGTAAACTCTTAGTTTTAACTCTAGTTTTTACTCTAGTAAGATCTTAAACATTATCTATACTAATATTATAAAGAGGAGAGATTTGATTGTTTGTTTGTTTGTTTTGAATAGGCTCCCGAAACTACTGGACCGATTTGAAAAATAATTTCACCGTTAGGAAGCTTACTTTTCAGGGAGTGACATAGGCTATATTTTATCCCTGAATTTTCACGGGAACGGGAACTACGTGGGTGAAACCGCGAGGCGATCGTCAAGTTAATAATAAGTAAATGAATAAAATCTGTTGATTGCAGGCACAAAAAGACCTTATTATCCCCAGCCGGATTTTACCCACGGCTGGGTATAGAATTTTCAAAGTTTGTGCGACCTGCCTGTGCATCTTTTAAAGGGCAATGTATACGCTTCTACAACAAAACTCCAAGTGAGTTGCAAAAAATATCAATAAATAAATTCAAACAAATTGTCAGAACCTTGCTGTGCAAAAAGGCTTACTATAAAATATCAGATTATCTAGAGGATAAAAAAGCTTGGGACGGGTTTTGCTCTAACTCGAAAAATAACAAATAACAGGCTAAAGGTTTCTTCGTCGCTTCTTTACTTTAGTCTACATATCGAAGCGACAGAAATCAAAAATATCACTTTATTTCCGTGTCAGTGTTTACTTTTATATTTTGACCTTTTCTAAGTGTACATTTATTGTATTTATGGAAATAAAGAGTTTTTGATTTTGATTTTGTGCTCGGTGCCGGATCTACGACTTTTCCGAGGGGGGCTGAATGGTAATCAATAAGTTTGCCTTCAATCGCTATGAAACCTTACTAAAGATATACTCGTATAATGCTTTTAGATGAGATTAAAGACTGCACAAAGGAGAGTTTTTAGAGTATTTTACAGTCTTGCTGACTAAGAGCTGCGAAAGAAAGCAAAATATACTCCGAGCATTATGTGTTGATTCGGCTGTTACAATAACTTGTTCAGCCTTTATTCGCAACTTATTATAAGTTCTTGTGCCTATGCCGGCTCTACAAGAGTGTTTGCTACTACTCTAGGCTGTTTGATAGAGTAGACATATTCTTGACTTATAATGACATTAAATTAAGCTCGGTAAAGTCGATGCGGAATCTCTTTAAACACTTTGTTCTGAAAAAGGAATGTGACGTGTTAGATAGCGCTTATATTTATTATTACGAGTATAAGCTATCATAAATGCACACAAAACCTTGGAAAAAGAGAAAACGAAGTGGTGCGATTAAGGAGTAACTTTTAAAGAAATATGCCAAGTATCAATGGGGGGAAGAGGAACAACTAACGATTTTATGTTTATTTGGTTTCTGTTATACCTTACTAACTATGAATGATCTCAAAATATCTGGCTTGGAGTCCATCTGAATGTAAAATGTAATGTAATGTAACCTAAAATAGCCATGATATTAACCTATATTGAACACTATGTTTTCTACAATTTTATGACCAAATCTCTTGTTTTTGAGCTCATTTGGTGAGTTTAGCAACACAATTTAGCGAAATGATAAATAATTGAGTTTCAGACACCATTCTTTGAAGAAATTATATACGGAACATTTAGCCATACATTATTTTGTTTCCATTAATACTTATTTCGGTGTTATTTGAAAGGCGCGTTAAAATTGAGATGTAATGCACATTCACAGTAAAGTTACCACCCCACTCAATGGCCTTAATTAGGATGTCACAAATTGAACCAAACTTAAATAATTTTTAAAATAGAACCATTTTAGTACGTGTGCTATTCCGATGATGCCATTTTTGTGTTGTACCTATAGTTTGACAGGACTAAACTCTATTTTAGTCACTCAATTTAGTTTGGATGCCGCTTTTCGTAGTCTGAGTATTTCACTAAATTCGACTATAAACAGTTTAGTTTAGGACACGGTAGAACGTGGCCTACTAAATATAGTTGGTTTAGCGGCAGTTCATGTAATTTTGATTTGTTGATATATTTATAAATATTTGAGAACAAACGCCGCCTAGCTTTGTAAGAATGAGTATCCTACTTAATAAAAACATAAAAAAAGAATAATTACTATCTAGTAAGTTATGTTATGATAGTAGGAATGAAATAAAATTAAAGGTTTTGAGAAGCTAATTTAGTAGGCATGGCTCATTCCCGAACAAACCAATTTCCGATGCGCGAAATCCGTATTTTTTTTTGTTTAACACTTTTACGCAGATGATTTGTTCCAGAACCGTGTAACGCCTCTGCGGGTCAAACCGTCGAGGCTGGGCAGTAAATGCGTAGGTAAATAAATAACTGTATTATGGAGAGTAACCAAAAACCGCCAAGAGTGCGACGACTCGCACACGAAGGGTTCCGTACCGTAAAAATCAGGCAACTTTTCAAAGAATATCAAATGTTCACTTGTTTGAAGACCCCTTTAAATTTGAACTTTATAATATTTTTAGTATTTGTTGTTAATACAGCTGAATTGTTACTTTTTTAAAGAAAGTCTCAAATGCTACCTATTCTACGGCTTACTAAAATAGCTTGCCAAAAGAGGCCTCAAGTAACGGCCAACGGGCTGGCCGTTGGCCGTTACTTGAGGCCTCTTTTGGCATTACAAGGGATTACGGAACCTTTAGTCACATCGCAGTGGGACCACGGTTCCGTCACTCTATTTTTTGTACTTGAAAAGAGGCCTCAAGTAACGGCCAACGGCCAGCCCGTTGGCCGTTACTTGAGGCCTCTTTTGGCATTACAAGGGATTACGGAACCTTTAGTCACATCGCAGTGGGACCACGGTTCCGTCACTCTATTTTGCACCTCGTTTCACCAGCTTTGAGTTTTGATTTTATTTTCGATTTAACTTTTAACCAGCTCACGTGTGCTCGGGGTGTGCAGCTCACTCTGATAGCGATTGCGTTGGCTTTGGCTAACCTATTTTCCAACCAGCGCGCCCAAAATACGTCACCGGTTATTATAGCCGCGAAAATTTTGAGATATTTGGTGCGTTTATGAAACTTCAAGGAAAAAATCGCAGGACAAGATTTTAAGTAGCTTTTTAGATAAATTAAAATAATCGATAGGCATTAAAGCGGAAACCCCAAAACATTTATTTCTCGGCTATTTTCCCAAAAAAAAAATTAATAGGCTTTCCTTAAGCATTTTACTGAAATGCGCGAGATGTTTAAGTGTGTGTGAGATAAGTGAGATGACGAACCAAGAGATATAATTGCGTCTGGGGGCGTTTCTCCTCTCTTGTTCAGAGAGTCAAGTTTATATTTCAACAAGGATTTTGGCGGCCCTCGAAGCCGGCGCCCGGAGCAAGCGCCCCTGGTAGACCCCCCTAGATATGACACTGCATGTGCTAGCCGCTACTATTGACGTCACCGAACAACGTTGCAAATTGCACCAGTTTCGCTACTACCACCGCCTTAATTTAGTATTCACTCAGAGCTTGCAAAGTTCTTATCCTAAATAATCAGGCAACTAATAGTACCAAATGCTCCACCACTGAATCGAAGTTAGTTTTATCATGGGTCCAAAGAATGTGGTTTATAATTTAGACCAAATTATTTTCTGCTAGTTTTATTCCTTTTAGAACGCAGAAAATATTAGAAACAGAAAATCTCGCACTAACTTGAAGCTACACTTAACATGTGACAACAACATTTGCCTCCGCAGCAAGGTATAGAAACAATGATACGCCGCGGGCTGCAACTAGTCAGTTATCTCCGCTCAAAGTATAACTGGACTGATTTACTTTGACCTTTAATAAAACTGATGTACAGGTAAATGGCTCTTGCAATTATGGCAAATTTTTTAATGCAAAATTATGAATAAGTGTTTACTTATTCATAACTTAGTCAAGAGAAAAACGATTTGACATGCTGCACGTAGAACAATCGGTTAGATCATCATCATCATCAATGGTACAGCATAATGATCATCATCATTATGCTGTACCATTTACTCAGCATCATCTAGCCCCAGGCTTCCTGATCCTGCCATCGATGTCATCCAACACTTCGTTAGAATGCCGTTGGTTAGATCACTATCTAGCTATAAGGTACGGGTTCTAGTCCTGGCTGAAGCGAAGAAGAGATATGATAGTAGCACGTAAGCATCTTGCACGAAATTTTTTATCTGCTTTTAAGATGGCAATGTGCAAACACAGAAAATGGTGGACTGGGCTTGATTATGCTACTCTAGTGTAGACGCTAGTACAATAAAAGCTTTAAATATTTCTAAACGACTTAGCTGTCTAACAACACAATTAAGTGACCAGAGACCGATACGAAGGTATTTTTGGTAATTTAACCTTGATCCGAGTGTAAACAAAACATATTGTGGTTGTTCAAACTTTTCGTTTGAGTAAACGAGGTCTTTAAGCAGGTATTATTATTAATATTATACACTCATTTATTCTTAATTCTCGTTTAAAAAATACATTTTTTACTATAGAAAATAAAATATTATAAAACTACAGTAAAAAATATATGAAAACGGTGAATCACCGGCCGCGAAGCTAGGCTCAAGCGGTCGGTGACTAGGGCTGCAGAGAGAGGAACTTCCTGACGATTATTATTATTATTATTATTAACGCATTAACATTAACGTCTAAGGTTTTACCTAAGTATTAATTAAATTTTAAATAAATGCATAAATGTCTAACGAATCAGCTTCGTCGCGAATAAAAATCCATCGGCTTACTAATCGAACCGCGAGTTAGCAATATGTAAAAGCCGACAGTATTTTTAAAATGTTATCCCTTTTGCCGCTCATCTTAACGCACGGAACTAATACAACTGAAATAACAAAATCCTGATGTAAACGTAAGCAATGCCAGATAGAAGCAAATTCTACATTAGATAGAGTTCACACGTAGTTCCCACAAATTGGTTCTCAATAGATCAGAAACGAGGTATTTGTACATTCGCCACTTGAAGTAAGTGCAACGGGATGGTTATTGTATGAATACATGTACTGTACAAATGGTGAGCCACTGGTCTCTGGCATGACGAAATCGCCAGCACAACCGATTCACACCGAAACGACAGGGCAGTAACGAGCAGTTTCAGTTACAAAGCATTTATACGACGATGTATATTTTGTTACTTGCAATATACACCATTGTGAGAAAAAAACAATTAGTTAGCCAGAGCGGGAGCCCTCGCTTCTTAATACAAGTTTCGACTTAGCAAGAGCGAGGAACTCACTAGCGACGCCTTAGAATGGGTCTTTTTCACACATCAGGTATCTGAACACTAAACCTGTAAGTACATTTATTTAGAAATGTTGTTGTGATACTTAAGACGAAATAAACATTTTTATCTTTTTATATTTATGTTTGTACGATCTACAAATATTTGCTTTAGGTGTTCTGGTCGTTTCTATGTATAATCAAAAATATCTATGTAATGTATTATATTATGTATATCAGTCATCTAGTACCCTTCACAAGCTCTCCTTAGCTTGGGCTAGATGATGTTGTGTAGATTGTCCAGCATTATTTATTTATTTCCAACTGTTCTCTATTAAGGCGGTTGTATGCCACACACTAGCGCCGCCACCTACTTTTACTTATAGTTACGTTAAACACAAAAAAAAATATCCAATGTACAGTTTGTGATACTTATCCTAAGCTTTTTTAATCCCTCTGAAATAGTTTAGTTTCGTATAATTTAGACAGATAAGCGAAAACGGAGTTCGAGTGGCCACCAAGAGCAAATTCGCTATTCTGCATAAAGGAAATAAAACAAAACAATTTTATGGGCATTAAAAAAAGCTTATAATAGGTATCATAAACTGTACAATGGACTTTTAAACATTCGTTTGACTAACGTAATTATAAGAAAGCAAGTGGCGCTAGTTTGAGGCATACAACCACCTTAATATCAAGATCGTAGTCGCTTTAAAATTAAAACTGCTCGTCGCTGCACTGTCGTTTCGTATCGGTGGAATCGGCCCTAACTAATCAGAAGACAGTCTTAACATGAACTGCCATGAACGCGGTACTCAGACTGTTACCTTTAGTGTTCTTACTTCAAAACTCCGTCATTTTTTCACCGATAGATGTAGCAAAGTTGGCCCCATAACAATTACGTAAAGTTTGGATTATTCGTTCAGAAGTAGCTTAGAGGTGCCATTGATCGACAGATAGTCATATTGAATGATTTCTAACAGTAGGTATACATATTGCAGCTCAATTTACACCTCCGTCCGAATTCCAAAAGAACACTACTCTTATTGTAGATAAGAAAAAATTACGAGTGTTACCGTTAGTACAGGGTGTACCTTGAGTGAGTGGTGCAATCTGTGGAGGCCCTTTCGCGAATAATGCTACTTCGTATTACCACAGTATTACCATGCGAATGTAACAGTCAAATGTCAGCCAATCACGAGCTTTGCTCGGGGCAGCGATTTTATTGGCTAGTTTGTGACACTTGAATTCAGAATGTAAAGGCTCTTTCTCACCGCAAGCTTCCGCTTGTATTGTTACATTCGAACATAACATTCAGTGAGGGGAAGAACCGAAAATTACAGTGCGCAGC
Source organism: Eupithecia subfuscata (assembly GCA_963564075.1). Taxonomy (NCBI): domain Eukaryota; kingdom Metazoa; phylum Arthropoda; class Insecta; order Lepidoptera; family Geometridae; genus Eupithecia; species Eupithecia subfuscata. Next base: position 19,874,785 of record OY751095.1, read on the forward strand.
CTGTAATGATAGCCGCTTCACGGACATTGTAAAAACAGTTGAAACGACTACAGCAGAATGCTCAAAATCGATCGAATCTTGTTGGATTGTTACTTTACAGGCGAAAGATCGTCAGTCAGGGAGCACTATTGTAACGTAACACCCGCAAACAAATCTTGGAATGATACATTATAGGCAAATGCTCGCGGTGAGGGAGAGCCTTAACCGCAATAAAACTAAGATACAAGTTCTGCCAATATAAATACAACGGTGATGTGAATTCGGTGAGCAGAAGATCTAGCAAAAGGGTTGTGAAGATATCATGACGTCATCTTACGTAATATTCAAACACAGGCAAGTTTCTTTGTTAGGAGTGGCGGATAAAAGCGCCCGTGTAATTATATTTGAACACAAACGAACAATAGTTATTTAGCCGTGGCTTTTCAAACAGTCTCCGCGCAGACGAATGAATCAAAACATAGAGACGGCTTGCAGAATGCAAGCCAGGTGCCGGGAGATTGCGCTCACGCAGAAACCAGGCACTGGCGGGCTTTGACAGGGAAATTATCACAGTGAAACCACAAGCGATAATAGTGTCAGAATGGACATTTAACCTCATGGAGTCTACACATTAAAGACGACGGGCCGGCGATAAGTCGAAATAAACACTGTCGGCTGCCTACAAAATTCATAAACTGAAATATCGCACCAACCTAGGCCTGTGTTTGAGTGAGTCCTCAACTGATGCAGGTTTACTGTTTACGCAAGTTGTCTGACAAAACATTTCTTAAATGTTATTTGAAAGATTTCAGACACCAAACGGTTTCCTTTAAATATCGAAACGGCTCTACATGCGTCATCAACTTAAGGACTCTGACATATGTGGATATGTCAGAACCCGTTCAGAGTGGTCTGAATGAACCAAACAAGGACGGTAAGAAATTCGTACTTATATAATATTACGAATACGAAAGAAATTCTGTATTTCTCTCTGTCTGGTCTTTTTACGGTTTAAAGCCTGAGTCAGTGAATAATATGACTGTCGTACAAACACGTATGGAAATACGTTATAAACAAAAAACAACAAAAAAAAAACTTGCCACACAACGGTTTCATTTGACAGGCCATATTATGGCCTCTTGCCACGGGAGAGGTTATACGACATACGGTTTTGTACGGTACGACAAAAAGTGGACAACGCCGGTTTCTGTCTGTTTCCCCGATTCCGTTATGAAAGCGGCGTAATGCGTGTTGAATATAAATAAATTGCAATTCATTGAGTCACACCTTATACACCGTGAGTGCAGTTTTTGCGCTATACACGGTATTTTTGTCGCGAAACGAAGGGGACGACCACTGCATTCCAAAGCGGGCGGGCACTTTTAGAAGTTTTATATATTTGTTTCTACATAGGCTATTGAGAGGCTAGTCATACACTGGTTGTACAATACCTAGAACCCGTTGAAGCAAAATGTTCCAAGTTTCATGCAGTGTTTGCAGCAGGACATGAATTAGCAAGGTGAAGGGTTTGTTTAGCATAACCAGCCGAATAAGTTAGATATAGTAGTTTAATGATACTTGTCTTGTACTTGTAAACATTATTTTACCAATAAAATGACTATCTGACTAACACTCTTTATGCTTATGTCGTTGATCGAATGATTAAGTTACTTTTTAGGCAGCATCATCTTGCCAAAAATAAGCAGAGCTTGTATTTTGGGAAATCAGGATATTTTTTATGTTCTGGTGGGGTCGGGGCGATCTCGGTAACTTTTAACCCGGAGTGATGGGAGGCTGCAAAAGATCGCGGTGATTGGTGGGCCTTTGCATAGCAGAGGAAAAAACTGGTTTGTACTAGAACATGTTTCTTCTCACCAAGGTAAACAATGATGGAAAGGATGTGGTTAAAAAAAAATTAAGAACATACAAATCAAATCGATCTTGGTGGCATGTTGACGATCTCAGCCTGCCCTTTTCGTCATGCATGGAGCATATACAGGGTGCCACGGAAAGGTTGTACTAAACTGAAAGGGAGTGATTCTGGACCCCGAGATTCAACTTGTGATTAATGATTTTTGGAATTTTGTTTATTTTTAGGGTTCCGTACCTCAAAAGGAAAAAGGAACCCTTATACGATCACTTTGTTGTCCGTCTGTCATTCTGTATGTCTGCAGTCCGTCTGTCAACCCTATTTTCTCAGGAACGCGTGGAATACCTCCACGAGTTGAAATTAACATTAAATATTCTAATCCGTCACCTCTTGAAGCCGTGATATAAATGAAACTTCTAAGTCAACGCACTCAAAAGTAACAGCCGTTTATGTCTGAATATTTTGAAATTTTCAAGGGATGATGATGGGACATGCACACAAAACCAATAGGGTACTTCTCGTTGACCTAGAATCATGATAATTTGGCAAGACACAAGGTCTTACGGAACCCTTAGTGCGCGAGTCCGACTCGCACTTGACGTTTTATTATTTTGCAAATAATTAAGTTTTTTTTCCTATTCGTGTTATCTTACATGTACTCTTGTGTTATTTAACTTTACAAAATATTTCACAAATATTTTTTGTTTGTTTGTTCAGCAAAATTTGTTTTGCGATAAATTATTATAAGAAAATATGTACCTTCGAAATTTCATAACAATAACAGTCATGTAAAACACGTAAAATAAAACGAATATGAAGAAATAACGTCTCCACATTAAAAAAAAAAGTAAAAATATGTTTGACATTAAAAAATTGTCGAACAAACGTTGACCTCCTTGATGTCCAGAATCACCCTCCCCCTTACGGCTTAGTACCCCCTTTCCGTGGCACCCTGTATAAAATACATTTTCCGCTTCAAGTTAACTTCGACAGTCCCTACAAATGTAAAGCTTTGCAGTTAAAGCGCATCAGTGCTTCCAGATGCCTAACTATGTGGAATGCGAGAGCAACGTCGCCCTAGGAAATACATTCAGTTTCTAACAGGCAGGATTTATGTCAAAGTAGTATTAAAGTACAGGCAGTGCCAGGCACTAATAGCGGCCGAGTTTTATGGGCCACTCGTATATTACAGCAAGTTTATACCTGCAGTGCACTAAGCATTTCTGTTCATATGGAAGCAACAAATGTTCAGGAAAGCCACCTTTCGAACTAGTACAACTACATCCAAATCCGTTTATCCGTTTGGGATTTACGATGCCACAACATACACACACACATGTCAAACTTACAACACTACTCTTTTTGTCGGTAGTTAAAAATGAGCCCATAAACGAAGTCCATTAGTTCAGGAGCAGTTAGTTCCAGAAAAATGGAATACTGCCATGACAATTGTCACAAACCACGTCAAGATGTTCACAACATCAGTTGGGCAATTTGCCTCCGCTGATGACAGATATTTTGAAAACTTTACACCATGGAAGTTCGTTATGGATCTGACTGCGATACTGCGACGTGCGAGCGATGTCATACATAAACCAAAGACATAAAAAAAGCTGCGAAATCATCTTGGTCAACTGGAGGTGTATCAACCTCTGTGACATGTGTTAAAAGTGGAAGACATCTACACGGCGTGCCTAACTAAGATAAACTTCTGGTATAAGTGACGCAATATCACTAGAGATAAAAGCTCCTGCTTTTATTTATGTGGGTAGAGTAGCCTCTACCTACATAAAAATAAATATCTAGTCTTAGTCCGTTTCTAAGTAAGAATATTTATTATTAATATTAACGTTATTTGTTATACAAGAGTGCAAAGTTGCTTTTTAACCGCGTGCTCAATTTTGACCGAGCAAGCGAAGGATTCTAAAATTAGAATCCTTAACGTTAGCGAGGGAACGTTAGAGAGCACGATGTAAAAAATCTTTGCACTCGAGTGCAACACGTAACTTTCCATCCCACTAGCGAGGAAATGACTAAATGCAACAAAAGAAAATAGCGCGGGCAAAGCAAATAAAATAAAAATAACACCAAGAAGGTTCGGCGTCTGAGCTTTTAACAAATTAAAAAAGGTTGTATGATAAATTCGGCACCATGAAGGTTGAAGTAAATAGGTTTTGAATCACAAACGTAGTGCACACGATGTTCTAAATTCAATTTTACTTTACCCTCTAGCGGATAAAAACGGCTTTCGCACTCAGATATCGAAGAGCAAAAATACGCTTTCCGAGATGGGGGGATGCAAAATAAAATAATCTACTAAAAATTATTAAGAGCTGCTAGATGGGTCGATAACATTGCTAGGATTGCCAACAAGACCTGCATGCGGTCAGCCCAAGGCCGATATGAGTGTCACTGATTGGAGGACGCCTCCATCCAGCTATGGGTACATAGTACATACCAGTTGATTTAGATAATTATAAACACTTGCAGTACTTTTTCCTCTCAGCTTAGCAAGCCGTATCCAACGAAGTAATAAACTCTTTTAATAAAACAACTTAATCATACTTTGTTTTACAACCGGGGAAACGGCCACTGTGGGGCACTTGACATAAGTTATTACAGAATAACGCTATTAAGTTTTCGGTGTAACGTGAAGTCCTAAGTAGAATGAGGATTTAAACCGATTGATTTTAACTGTTGTTATAAATCTTCGGCAAGAATTTGACTCTCGCTCGATTGGAAATCAGTCGATTTGTCGTCAATTAGGTACTACTAATATTTAAGGAGACCAAACCTTGCTATAACACAGAAGTAGTAACTGTAAACATATTCAATTTATTCCAAAGTTTAAGCTGAAACCAGCAAAAACCCTTGCGAGAATTGATATAAGTAATTAAATTACAAAAGCGATTCGATGTTTTTAAAAGTTTATATTCAATTTTCATTTAAGAACTGTAAAAGCCTTACGAGAATTGAAATCAACGTCATTGCAAAACTTCAGCTTATGAAACGTATTTTAACTTGAATTGAAAACAACATCTCTGAAAGAAACTTTAGTAATTAAATACTTATTCTTAAGGTAATTTTTAATAGGCTTCTAATTGGGGTTTTGTTGCCCTTTCATAACTTTACAGAAATTTTTGAATGTCATGTTTAATACGCACAAAATTGAAATAATCAGGTTGTGGAGTGAAATCTTGATGTATTGTATAGCACAAAAAATTTCAAATGACGTAAAGCGTCGAAAATTAAAGTCATTTCGGAGCTGTAAAATGCTTTGCTATGGTGAAATAGGAATACACCAAGTGTTTCATACCGTGGTATGCATCATGATCTTAGGTCAGCGAAGGATAGTATTGCAGCAGTTTCGGAGGCGGCTAAGACATAGAATGAAAAATAATAAATAAAGAAATAATAATGAACAATCTACACAGCACCATCTAGCTAGTCTCAAGGTAAGCAGAGCTTGTCTTGCTGCGTGTCCTGTGTGCTTTTGGGTACTAGATAACTTTTATACTTTATTCATGACATACAAAGATATATTAGAGATAGAACACCCGGAACAAATATCTACTGATCGTACAAACATTTGTGCCGAGGCGGGAATCGAACCTTCTGCGTCGCAGGCGGGTCTTCGCCCGCCGCGCCACATCGGTCGTCAGTAAATTGGATAGGCACTTAAGTACCTAAACAGAATAATAGCTTCAAACAAAACCCTTCGAAATTGTTCTTTAATTCACCCTTTTTGCACACCACTTCCTAATTATAAAATACTAGACGATCGCCTCCCGGTTTCACCCGCGTAGTTCCCGTTCCAGTAGGAATTCCGGGATAAAATATAGCCTATGTCACTCCCTGAAAAGTAAGCTTCCTAACGGTGAAAGAATTTTTCAAATCGGTCCAGTAGTTTCGGAGCCTATTCAATACAAATAAACAAACAATCAAATCTTTCCTCTTTTTAATATTATGTATAGATGCAAGGATATGGTGTTTGCATAAAAGTCAAACCTACAGTTACTGTAGGTTTGACTTTTATGCAAACACTAGACGTACGAGTATGATTAGGGCTCTACACCGCTTCCGGAAAAACTTTTCCTAATAGCCGCTGGTTTTCGTTTCGATTACAGTGTTCCAGGAATTTTCTATTACGTGTGAGCCTTTTTACATTATCCGGAGCAGCGGACACGACAGAATCGCCGATTCATTTTGCCCAATAAGACTTTGGACCTACTAGGTGTTCGTATAGCGTTTGGCAGGGTATTTAGACAAAGACATACTATTTATTTGTCACCACACTCTACATAAGACATTAAATATAAAATATTTAATTTTAAATTACACAATTATATATTTACTTACTTCCCACTCACGTCACTACGACAGTAGGTACATTTGTACCTTTAGCATCGAACCTGGGTAAGCAAACTATGATAGTCAGCCGAAATGGGCTTCTCAAAGCAATTGACTGTCTGAATAAATGTGTTGACGGTGCATTTAGAACACTATTTAGTAGATTTAAATCACCTTGATGAATCAAAGTATTCTTTATGCACCTAATAAACGTCTTGGCTACTGTTTTAATCACAATTTGAGAGAATTGCATAATATAGGTAGGAATAAATTGATGAAGCTAGTTTGAAAAAACAAAATGTTCGCCTTTCATTACATTTCTGCATTTATTTTCGAAACGAAAACGGCTCGTATTTTGTTTTGCTTCTTGCCTCCTCCTGCTGCTTCTACTTGAACTTTTTCCACTAGCGGAATAAAATTAAGTGAAGAAAATCGATTAAGACTTTATTTTCCTTCTGATCATTATTTGGTTTGAACTAACACTGTGTAATGTATTGTATTAGGAATATCAGTCATCTAGTACCCATAACACAAACACTGCTTAGCTTGAGGCTAGATGATGCTGTGTGGATTGTCCAGCATTATTTGTGGCCCACGACGCACATGTCCATCTCCAGCACCGCCATCATCAGGCAGCACGGATGACAGCGGTGGCGACGTTCCTCTGGGTGTCGCACCGCCGAGGCTGCGCATTGAATGCGTCACAGTTTAATGTTAGTACCTATACTACATGTGTAGCATGATATGTATTTTTTTGTTATTTAAAGAAGTCTGCTCGTATACTTTCTTCCGCATAGGAGGTGACTAGCTGTCGTGCGAAGGCTATAGTTCAGTTCGATTGTTTTATTTGAGTTGTTGTTGTTTAACTAGCCAAGTTCAACCGCTCAGCTAACAGCCGTGAGAATGTAAACTAACTATTTGCATGACATTCCCACTACGTGTAAATCTAGCACCGACCTCGCCTACGTAAGCCGCTATCGTCGGTTAAAAACTGCCTTAATTCACGACTTTCAGTATTCAGAGTTAAAGTGCATTGTTGCACGCTATTATCCGTGCGCGTACAGAATGTGATGGAACCATTTCGAACTACAATAAAAGCGGACATTTCTTTTCATAAGGCTCCATCTCGTTTTAGCAACGCGCGGAATGTATGAGAGTTATGACGTTGACAAAGACACTAGAAGAGTATTGGAAGTTGTTCATTCAGACTTATGTGGACCAATACATCCAGTAACCCACGATAATAAAAAATATGTACTGACTTTTTGGGTGATTTTACCCACTTTACTGATTTGTATCTTATCTACATATATGTCTATACGACGACCTCTGTGGCGCAGCGGGCGAAGGTCTGCTTGCGACGCAGGAGGTTGCGGGTTCGATTCCCGCCTCGGGACAAATGTTTGTACGATCTGCAGACATTTGTCCAGGGTGTTCTGGATGTTTTCTATGTATAATAAAAAATATCTATCTATGTGGTGTATTGTATGATTGTATATCAGTTATCTAGTACCCATAACACTAGCTCTGCTTAGCTTGGGGCTAGATAATGCTGTGTGAATTGTCCAGCATTATTTATTTATTTATTTATCTGTACTAATATTATAAAAAGGAAAGATTTGATTGTTTGTTTATTTGTTTGTATTAAATAGGCTCCGAAACTACTGGATCGATTTGAAAAATTCTTTCACCATTAGGAAGCTTACTTTTCAGGTAGTGACATAGGCTATATTTTATCCCGGAATTCCCACGGGAACGGGAACTACGCGGGTGAAACCGCGAGTCGAACGTCTAGTAGAAAATAAATCAGAAGTTTTGGAGTACTTAAAGAAATATCTAGAAATGGTAGACGCAAGATTTAGTTTTAGAATATCCAGACTGAGATGTGATAATGAAGGAGAATACGTGAATAAACAAACGAAAATCTTTTGCGAAACGAAAGGAATCCAAATTGAACACACAATTCCATACTCACCTCAACAAAATGGAAAAGCAGAAAGGTTGAATAGAACTATAGTAGAAAAGGCAAGAACCTTGCTGGTAGATTAAGGTTTTGAGAAAAATATGTGGGGTGAAACTGTCTATGCATCGATATACGCAATCAACAGAATACCCACTGTAGATAATATGACCCCGATTCACCTGAACGGATAATAATTTAAAGCAACAAGGGCGTGTTCTCACTGTGTCGTAACCGTAAATTATTGTTAGACGACGACCCTCTCTAGCAGTTTCCAATATAACGACTGTTTATCGTCATCGTGTAGTCGCGATTTATCATTGAACGAGTGGCGTATCTGATTGTTCCCATTGGATTAAGACGAAATTTTACGGTTCACGGCAGTCGACACAATATGAATAGTGACGTTTATTAGGGCTCCGTACCTCAAAAGGAAAAAATTAACCCTTATAGAATCACTTTGTTGTCCGTCTGTCTGTCTGTCTGTCCGTCTGTCAACCCCCTTTTTCTCAGGAACGCGTGAAGGTATCGAGAATAATTAACATCAAATACCCAAGTCCGTAAACTCTTGGAGACGATGTGATAATCAAACTTCCAAGTTAACGCAACCAAAAGTTACAGGAGTTAATGTCCGAAAAATTTGAAATTTCCAAGGGAATACCACTCATGAAAATTAGGGTCAACTTTTGAGTCTCGCCAAGGACCAAAACCTATAGGGTACTTCCCGTTGACATCACAAAATTTGGCAAGACAAGAAAAAAAATATTTAAGTTTTTTTTTCAATTTTTGGAGGTTAGTAAGTATAGTATATATATACTACGTTTATATGTATGTCACCATTAGGAAAAACTGTACCTCGATCGATTGAAAATATAAATGTATATATTTTTTGTCAGAAATGGTTAACTTTTGAACATTGTGGTCTAATTAACGGAAATAACCACCCCTACAACCTCCTAGCAGGATTAGGTCGAATAACCACTAACCCGCCAGTGTTGTAACTACAAAATGTTAATGAACCTTTAGTATCCAGTATATACATGTATGTACATTAAGTCCGAGTCATCCAGCAATTTGTAAATATTTTATTGTGTCCGCTTTTAGGGTAGAGGGTATAAAAATGAGGGGTATGCTAATTCATACCTTAGTTTCCCCTTTGACGTGTCCCCCCGGGAATAAACGCTGAGTGAAATATTTGGGGGAAGCCCTGGCTAGTGGAGTTTTAAGCCACTTGAATTATGTTCGAGATCCTTTTGAATTTTCAATGTTTGCACAGCTACCGAAGTTTAGCACATCTTCGCACACGTGGTGCCTAGTTAACGTAGCTTAGGCGCATGTATGACTCAAACTTTCTTTCTTATAATAACGTTAATCAGATGAATTTTTCAAAGTCCATTGTGCAGTTTATAATACCTTTCATAAGCTTTATTTTTTTTAGATTTCTTGTTCAAATTAAAATAACAAGCTGTACCCCTACACAGTATTAGAAGAGCAGCCGTAATCCGAGAGCGGAGCAGATGATTAGATCTATTTAAGATGAATAATTCCATAATACATTCTAGGTATTCATTTAACACTATCGGTTTTTACGCTTTGCATGCGGAAATAGTTTCCGTCAGCATGATTTTCTCCGACATCTTCAACATTTATCTTCAGCCAATGTAGATAAAACTTTAATGAATTATACACATGAAGCACTCCATCGATTAGAGAAAAACGTATGAAAATCCGTTGGGTATTTTGAGATTATCGCGTTCAGTCAACGACGTCACTAAGCTCTCTCGAGTTATCGAAATGAATTGGGTGTTCCCAACAATTCTTCGTTCAAATTATTTTAGTTACACCTCTGTGATGGGGCAATAAAATTATTTAGGCTAGTTTTGATTTAGTGATATAAGAAGCTAATTTTGTTAAAATACGAGACTGACATAGTCAAACCAATGACTTAAAAGTCCTAAAAATAAGGATCCTATATCCTATACTAATATTATAAAGCCGAAAGTTTGTGAAATCTGAATTTTGTTACCTAGGATCTCCAAAACGAAAAAACAGATCAAGATGAAATTTGGCCTACGTTTAGAGCAAAGTCTAACTTAGATAATAAGCCACTTATTATACCGAAAATAAGCGTGCGAAGCCACGGGCAGAAGCTAGTTAATAAAAAAAGAAAAGATAAGCAGCCCAGCCATTGTACGAACGGACTGGTTCTATGATCCAGCAGCGACATTTACTTTAAGCAATCTTTTAAGGAACAGTATAGAGTACACATACATATTTCTACGTACTAACTAACACATAAGCTTCGTGTCAGTGATGCATGTACCATTAGAATTTATAAACAGCAATCGCGATGGCGCGATTCATAGAACTAGCTTTTAGTTTGGTTTTATTAGATTTTTTCGTGACAACTTTGGTTAAATTAGAAAAAAAATAAAGTTGAAAACTTAAACCCGACGACGTGAAAGTCTTATGCAAGTTCAACGGATGTCCTTATGAAAATAAATAAATAATGTGCAAACATTTGTCCCAAGGCGGGAAACGAACCTGCAACCTCCTGCGTCGAAGGCGGACTTTTGCCCGCCGCGCCACATCGGTCGTCTACAAATAACTATATAATAATGGTTCTCGAGTTTTTATCTTTACTCGTGCCATAAGACTTCATTTCTTGTCAAATTTTATAATTCTTGGATAACGGAAAGAACCACTTGGTACTGGACCAAACCCTATAGGGTAGGTGAATAAACGTGTGAATAAACTACTACTGTTTATGGATTTTTCCCTAATTTGTGCTATAAAACCTTGCTTCTTGCCCAATTTCATGATTCTAGGTCAATGGGACGTACCCTATACTTTTTGTGTGCATGTGATCACCTTGGGGGTGTCAAAATAAGTGGGCATAAACGGCTGTATCTTTTGATTGCAATGAAGAAGTTTGATATTCTCACAGCTGGTAATACAGAGCATTGTATTTGATGTTTAGTCTAAACAGTTAGATATGGGTTTAACAAGAGTTTAACTCTCGTTTACACTATGTCTAAGCCGTGTCTAACTGTAAACCGTCGTAAAACGCAGTTTTGTGGTTACGCTTTCGTTAAACACGCGTTCAACAGATGTCTAACTTTTTGTAGTAAAACTGAAAATGTCTTGACGTTTGCAAATATCAAATATTAGCTAACTGTCGTTTATGTACCGTAATCAAATATTACACTAATATTGTTGTTATAAAGTTTGGATGTTTATATGTACGGATGTTTGTTTTCTTCACGCCAAAACGACTGAACCGATTGGGCTGAAATTTTGAGTTAATGTAGCTAAGCCTGGAATTAAACATCGAGTTATTTATATTTATTTATTTATCTATTTATTAGCCTGATATGTCCTATTGTAGGACAAAATTAGTTCAATAAAGCATTCGTTTATTAAAATTAACTTTGTCAAAATGTGTTATACTATTTTATGTCTATTTTAGTTGCTCTGTGTGAACAGCAAATTAATTGCATGTCTATGTTTAGGATAGTAGCGAATGCCCCGGGGCTTCGCACTCATTTCTCAAGTCATCTATGTCCGTCTCCGGATACTATTTACCTCCCTGTCATGATATCTGACAGACATTAACCCTTCCATCTTGGGAACAAAATGTCAGAAATGATGACAGGCTGTGCGCCTTAGACACAATGGCGTCGAAAATCTCAATCCGAGTGCCAAAAAAAAATTTACGTCCACAGATAATAAAATATTTTTCGTTCAGTATGTAGAAAATATATCAAAGAACCTAACTTATTAAACTTCTTTATAGGAAAGTAGCCTCTAAACATGAAAATAAGGTCCGTTATCAAATGCAGGAGAGCGGGGTAGCCGGCTACCGCTTGGGGTTTGAGTGAACGGTGCAGTGACGTAAGGCGCGGTGGCCGGCTACCGCTTGGGGCCTGAGGGGTTAAGACCCTTTCAACCGTTTAGGCGTGAATAGGTAACAGACAGACAGATTTACTTTCGAATTTATAATCTTTTTTGTTACATAAAAATGCATCCCTACTTCTCTTAAAGCTTAGCCAGCCGGTAAATACTTGCAACACACTCACCAGACCACATACACCCGTACAATTCCACCCTCAAGCAGACGTGTCGAGGGTGGGCACTGATGGGTGCAAATCTTATCTTGGACGCCCACGTCGGTGGAGTTAATTCGGTCTTTGATATGACGTAGCTGTTGATGCTGCCAGGTAGATTCTGCAGAAGAAATTAAGCGTTAGTCTAGCTTACTGAGAGTATAAAATATTTAAAAACTATAAAATAATTATTTTAATTTAATTAAAATTTGTATTTAAAAGCTGGCGCGATCCCTTTTTGTTTTTCATATACTGGAGGCCAGGATTTGTGACGTCACTCAGCGTGGATAATTACATGAAAAACAAAAGACAAGGCACCAGCTTTTAAAATTATTCCACATTTTAGAAAAAATGTACAGTAACATATTAACCTTTTTTATAAATAAAAATTTAACAGTAACATTATTCAGGCGCCTTTGTTCTTCATGCCCCGCGACAAGGACGACCCCAGTAACACAGTGGACGAAATTCCGTCCGCGACGCTTGGGTTACGATTTGATTCCTGCCGCGGGACAAATGTGTGATATGCAGGTAATTGGTTCCGAGCCTGTGTATATGTTTTTGACCGAGGGAATGAAGTGAGCGAAGCGTCTCTGCATCAAGTCTAGCAAAATTAGCGTTTCTGTCAGTATGTCCGTCGTTCTCCTAAAGGTCGTATTTTACAACCGGTACGAAACTTGGTGTACAGATTCCACGATTTTATAGAATTTTCTTGTCGTCGGGGTTTTTTGATTTGGTTCCTTATTGCGCGTTGTGAACGCGGCGTGGGCATGTTTCTCTGTCGGTCTCTCTGTCTCTTATGGACTTCGTTCCATCCGGGTGTCCCTTGACACCTCTCAAGTTTTTTTGTTTACGCTAATGTGCATTGTGCAGCTTACCTACCTACCATAGCCTAGCTCAAAACTAATGAAATGATTAAACCGATTAAATCTTGTTTGTAGGTATAAGTACCATTCAGATAATTTTGGGCTTGTTAGTTTTCTCATTGTTCTGCTAAGCGATAAAAATACTTAATCAATCAGTAAATTGTGAGAACAATAACAATCCATTGTTTCCAAATCTTTTGATTTGTGGACACGAGGTGCAACCGTTTGAGTAGGTATTTTTTCCGTCATTTGAAATTAGACACGCGATGGGAGTATCATCATGTAGTTCCAACCTTATTTAAAACTGGATATTTAAGTAGTCTATACCAATATTTTTTTTTTACTGTATTTTTTTTGCTTAGTAAAAACAAATTACAAATTCGGTTCATTGTGTTTGTACAGTGTACAAAAAGAATTTGCTTGTCTCAAATCACAGAAAGTATCTGAAATATTATAATCTGAAAAATAAAGTCTCAAATGAGACAAAAATTTGAAATATTATGAGCAAAAGTGCTTGAAAGTATCTGAAATATAAAGTCTCAAATGAGAAAAAAATAGTAATATTATGAGCAAAAGTGCGAGGAATCTAGTTGTTTATTCCAAAATCATTAGACACGACAAGACTATACCCACCAGCGGTATAGTCTTATCTCGTGTCTGAAGATTTTGTGTTTGTAATCTGAACAAAAGCAATTACAAAAAAAATATCGGTAAGGGTAAGTACCTATTTAAATATCCAATTTTAAATAAGGTTGGAGCTACATGATGTGGGAAAAAGACCAAATTTTTTTTTTATTTTGCCACGTCCCCTATTTGAACTATTGACCTTAGATCGGGTTTAAGGAAATAAGGCAATGTCATGTAAAATTCAAAGCTACGATGGAAGCACTTATTTTGAAAATCTTTTATTTACGCCAGACGCCATTAGCAAGAGCGAACGTGACGTCACACTTCACATTTTGTATTGTCATGGATAGATAGATAGATAGATAGAAAATACTTTATTGCACACTTAAAACTAAGAAACAATCTATAATGAAATAATTATAATCTTAGTGATAATGGCGGTCTTATCGCTCAAAAGCGATCTTTGCCAGACAACCTTTTAAATAAAAAAGTGTATTGATATGTACATAGTTATAAAACAAAGTAGCAAATTCAATTTCAGTAATGGCCCAGTTTATAAAATTATACAAATAATGATAACTTCAACTTTTCTAGCAATAGTTGACGACCTCTGTGGCGCAGCGGCCGAAGGTCAGCCTGCGACGCAAGAGGTTGCGGGTTCGATTCCCGCCTCGGGACTAATGTTTGTACGATCTGCAGACATTTGTCCAGGGCGTTCTGGATGTTTTCAATGTATAATAAAAAATATCTATCTATGTAGTGTATTGTATTAAGTATAATATCAGTTATCTAGTACCCATAACACAAGCTCTGCTTAGCTTAGGGGCTAGATAATGCTGTGTGAATTGTCCAACATTATTTATTTATAGTCTTTTGGTGAATTTGGCTAGCGCTAGTTCTGTTTCAAATGCAATTTTTATGCTAAAAGGTTTTTAAAGCTTTTAACAATTACTTAAAAATTTACAAAAATCAAATTATTGACAACAATGCATAGACAGACTTATATATATGTTTTATTTTATCGTTGGACTGTGTGTGTAATGTGTTAATTATCAAAGCCTTATTTAAATCGTAAATCGAGGGCGAACCTTAAATTTAGGGCCCTTTCACAAGCAGCAAGCTCCAAGGGCCTGGTATGTGATAGTGAACCAAGGCGAACTTTCCGGTTACGACTTCTAGGCCATGATAAATTCTAAATTATTTATTGAATTTCAAGTTCATTATCGTGACAGTTTAGCCACTCGCCATTTCCTCGGAACTTAGCTGGTAACTTATAGCGGCGAATTCTCTTGTACTCCTAGTACATGTCTATTGCATTTGATAGATAAATATTTAACGACTTACAGTTGGTAAACAGGTATTTACTGTATATTAGTAAGTAACGTAGTAACTAATTTATTAGTTACGCAGGCACGATACAACAAAATGCGATCATATTCAAACAATTTTTTACCTTTGAGCTAACAAATGTTATGATTAGGATTTATGATTAGCTCTGAAGATTTTTATACTTACGCGATCTGTCATCCCGTGTGTAAACCTGTTGAAGCGTCGGGAAAAATAGGTAAATAAACGCGATATATGGGTATTGATATGAATAGATAAAACCTGTTGAAGCGTCGGGAAAAATAGGTAAATAAACGCGATATATGGGTATTGATATGAATAGTCATTATTGAAAGGGTATTGAATATTTTACTCCCAACTTTACTGTAAAGCAGTGTATGTAACAAGTTGCGACACCAGCAAAGAGCTACAAACAACCATAGAGAAAATTTTACGCACCTAAACGTGTTATATGTTGTATTGAAAAAAATGGTAGTCATTTCGAAGACATGCTAAAATAAATTAAAGGATATGAAAACAATGCATTTCATTCATTTAGACATCATGTTTCATAGTAACATTTACTGCTTAAGACCTACACAATCGATATTTAAATATAAATAGTGTTTGTATATAATAATAATGTTAATATAATAATAATAATAATTAAATATAAATAGTGTTTGTATATAATAATAATATACATAATATAATAATATAAATTTTTCAAAACGTCCGGGTTCGATTCCCGAGCGGAGTAGGTACAAGTTTTTTTAAATGTATGAATGCAGTTTTTTTTTGTTGTTACTAAAATCGATGAGATAGTTCCTAAGAAGAGATCTTCGTATGTCTCCGTGTCTTCGTATGTTTCCGACTTTCCCATACTGACCGATCTACCCTGTATTGGAAGGACTCGAGAACGACGGGGTATTCGTAACATAAAGCGGACAACCCATACTAATCACTCTCTGGTCATGCCGATTTGTTGTTGTGTTTCTGTGCGATAATTTTTATTATTTTTTATTTTATTTCTGTACTTCCCCCGTATTTCATGTAATTTTGTATGTTAGTAGTATACCGACCTACTAAATATTTTCCTTTTTGTACACATTGTAATCGTAACGTATTAGTTCTAAACTGTGATGTTACATCATGATGATGAATAAACTATGAACTATCCCGCAGCTGGGCTCTACTATAATTTAAATGTTAGTTCTACTATATTTTATTTGTTTGAAATTATTCTGTAATAGGTAGGTAGGTAGTTTTCTGCAAATCAATGGCGCTTACACTGGACGTGAGTTGTTTCATAAAATAATGTCTGTCTCTGTTTGTGGCTCTATCACTAATTAGAATAAAGAATTACATATATTATCGTTATCGGTACGTACGTGAACGTAGATGAAATATTTTTATTACTATTATTTTATTTTTAGTATACCTGCAAAGATTTTAAAGAAACTACCTTATATTGGCAAGTTTTATATTCATCTAAAAGTTTGAGTTTTTCAATGTGACCTTTTGCAACTGTGTCATACGTAATCCTATTATACTTCAACTAATATTTAAAACAAGCGTCTGCCCGCGGCTTCGCACGCGTTTTTCGGAATAAAAAGCCACTTTAAAGTTATTCTAGGTTCAGATTCTTATGTGTGCCAAATATTTGGCTTGACGATCCAGTCGTTTTGGCGTTGTCTTCGGCCAAACAAATTCACAACGAAACAAACTTTCTCCTTCATGATATTAGTAGGATAGAATGTCATTTCTAGTTTTAAACTCCATATTAATTCCATGCCGAATTACTACAACAATGGCGGCATCACTTTGACGATCTGAAATACCAGAATACATAACCTTACGGAATCGTACATCGCAATGACGATAGAATTCACGATAGCGCCACAAATTTCGCATGATTACCTCACAGGGAGGATGTAGCGAGTCCACAATGCCTGTCGTGACTGTCCCGTCAATTTCCATACACATCCTGTGCCAATACCGTTTTTATTAATATTCTTAACAAACGAGCCGCTTCTACTAGTGATTTTTATACATTGGTATTAAAGTCACGCGCTTCTAGGAGCTTTTGTTCGTCTTGATCTATATGTGTTGGCATTATGGTCCCATAGTACAATGTTATAGGTGAATATACATTCAAAAATTTCAGTTTAAGTGTGTCGGAGCTCGTAAAACAGGCTTTTTTGATTACTTTGGATTTCCTTTGGACACCCGCGACAAGTACTGGGTGCCGGTAGTAATATAGTATGTCAAACATGTGTGGACTGTTTGAGATTAAGGACGATTAAGAAAAAAACCTATTGCAAGTATAAAATACCAATGATCTGGCGAGAACCTTCGAATCACCAGGATGACTGTTTTTTGCGTGTTTCATATAAATGGGATTAACACAAAAGAAATCGGTCCACTTGGATTTACCCTGACTTGTTTTCTGTTACTCGACCAATCCTGAACTCCGGCAATGTGTAAGTACCACAAGCATTTTCATCTACACAAAATGATTAAGGCAACGAAGAAAAAAAACTATTCTTCAAGTGATGAAAGTGGGACTGCTGATTTTAATCGTGATGTTTTTTCGGAGCCCCAGCCCTTTAATTAGGGAGAGCATAACACATTAGTCTAACAGTAGTTAGTAGTTAGTACAGGGAAACTGACAGCCGGAATAGGTCCACAAATAAGAAGGTTGATAAAGGATAAAAACTTTATTACTTATGTGACTGTTGATAAAAAAAATTCTGGGAAATAAAAAGAATGAAAGCTATGCAGAGCACATTCAAGAGATGTTGTCGCAGTTCCAACAGCTTGATTGTTATATGAGCGGCAAGGTAAACTTCCTCCACAGCCATTAGGACCATTTCCCTGAAAATCTTGAGTGAAGAACAAGAGGAACGGGTCCATCAAGATATTCGGACTATGGAGGAGCGGTACCAGGGTCGCTGGAATGTCTACATGATGGCAGACTACTGTTGGATCATTAAAAACAGCCCCTGTGAACCAATTCAAGTCAGAAAATCTTGTAAAGATTTTATTTGAAAAGTAGTTGTTGTTTTATTAATATATATATTTTTTTAATTATGTACGTTTTTCTTGAAAATCGCGTTTTCATTATATCTCAAAAACTGAAGCTGCTACAAAAAAACGTCAGATCTAAAATCAGCTCCTCGAAAATGTATAATATTAGTCATCAACATTTAATGCAACAAAAATGCATGTTATAGGTGGCTATGGCTATCTACACTGGCTACATTTTACAAAAAACTTGAGAGAGGTAATTTTTGTTCGAATGCTCAGTTTTTGAGATTAAGGCCGTTTTCTGATTACTCCTGAAACGCGCGGTCTTCCAATCTATACCGTATAATCAGTATTGAATCTTTTGTTATGTCGGTACAGATTCGGTACAGCACGCGTCATCGAACATTTCACCACGCCGGACGAAACAAATGAAATTATTTTCATCACACGGACCTAAGGCTCCTTTCACATGCATACGGTTGCCGTCAAAAAGGCACGCGCGCTTGGCGTACCCTACAAGCGCTTACACATGTACACTGTCTACGCACGGTCGCGTACGCCGGACGGCGGCGGCGCGGGCGGCGGTGATCGCAGTATTATCGAGGTACCTACCAGACTGAAGTCGTCATGTCGCTCGTTTTTTTATTAAATAGAACGAAAAATGCATGAAGCCTTACTCCTATTGCTAAGAATAATAAATATACTTATAATAAAAAAGTATATAGAGTTTTGTTTAGAGTTTTTCCAATAGGAATCGCACTACCCGCGCTCGCCAAGCCGTGTTGCGCTCATGAGAACAACTTTATGTAAAATACAAGTCAATACACAACTGTAAAGATGGTTGCCGCGTCGAAACCGTTTTGATAGTGGATAAAAATGGGCGGCAGACGGTATGGCACGGTCTCATATGCCGTATGCATGTGAAAAGGGCCGAAGACGGCATTATTTCACTACGTCACAAGCGGCTCTGCATAATTTTTTGCAGACAAAAGTGAAAGTGCAGGCGGTGCAGTAATTTTACGACATCCGAGCGTGCTGATGTTGTACCCAAACCTTACCGAGTAATTAGAAAATGGTCTCAGTCCATTATCTTCTAATCATTCACAGTGTATTCATAGTGTACACAGGTGATTGGGGTAGACATAGTTAAAAAGGTATGTGCCGGGATATAGTTAGTACTTGTTTTGTAGTCCAAACAGCTGGATATTGTTTGTAGACTTGCGGTAAGTCAGTTAGTAAAGCAACAAACTAACAGAACGCCAAACTTCAGTCGGAAGACGATACATATGCAGTAGGTAGGTAAACTTAGATAATTTTGTAAAGTCTAGGGCACCACGAGTTTTTTCATTATTAATAGCACATTTATAATTTATTATAATGAACAAACCAACGCTCCAAACAGAACTTTTAGGTCTTGTTGAGACCATTAAAAAGTCCAAATTGATGAATAAAAAGTGTCTCACTGTTATCACTTATTTGTTCGTAATTGAAATAGAGTTACTCACTGTTACTACTGGTCAACAGGCATAACATAGAGATGTTTTACTTAGAGTTGCCAACTACGAAAAAAAACTAGATATTATTTAAACCTCTACGTATTAAGACGAGTTCTCTCTTCAAATACCTCAAAATAAAAGTTAGACAGATGGCACGACATCCACGAAAACTTGGTGACGTTTCTCTTTGCGGTCTATTATATTTCCATCTGCAGTACGAAGTAAACATTCATTTGATTGCGGCGATTGATTAGTACTATGAAACCGTGCTGACTGCTGACCAAAACACTGCCGAGTTTCCAAATGGCTTTCAAATTATTGGTCTGGAGTCATCAAACGACCCAATCAAACTACGCAGCAAACGGAAAATGACCACGGAAGTCCTTTGATCGCTGCGCCTTGGATTGACAGATTCAATTTAGCCTTTCGTGCTGAAAGGGCATGCTGAAAGGGCCAACGCATAATAGAACGCAAATAGGAACATCACCAAATTTTCGTGGATGTCGTGCGGTCCGTATTATAAGAGAGAACAAATATAGAGTAGAGGTTTTAATGTTTATACTTCTTTTTCGTAGTTGGCAACTCTAGGCATAAAATCTCTTTGTGTAATTTTTTATTAAAAAAAATCTGAAAATTTTTCTTTTTTATAAAGGGCGTCCCACGGCTATGGCACTTGGAGGGAAAATATCTTAAATATTGTAGATAGCAAATTTGAGTGAACGAAGACTTCATTTTGATTTTCAAAACTATTTATTCTGCATTCAAAGATATATGAATAATCGCCTGTCTGAACTGGGAATCGAACCCGCCAAATGTAAAAAAAAAGATGCTATGTTATTTGGAAAAAACAGTCCTTACAATTGAGCGTTTTGATCGGTATCGGAAAATTATGGGTTTTTTTGGCTTACAATTTGGCGGGTTTAATTCCCGGTTAGGCGATTATTCCAAAATCTTTTAATGCAGTTTTAATTGTTTTTAAAATCAAAATGAAGTCTTCTTTCAGTAAAATTGTCTATTTACAATATTTAAGATACTTTATCTCCAAGATACAAGATTTTATTGATAAAATACAAATTTACACGTCTTCGTTACATTTACATAAATATTTATTTATTTTCGGATTATAATATTTCACTGATTTTACTTATCTCACTAATTAATCTTATCCACTATCGACTAAGGTACCTTTATACCTTTATCCATGTGGCATAGCCATGGGACGCCCTGTACATCAGTACGTCCGTATTATCGGCTAACCGTAATACAGTAGCATTGACACAAATGACATTTTCAGAATGAGTTTCAATTTAAAGGGTTTGTGCAGGCACGCAATTTCCACTGGCAAAGAGAATCGTGTCGTGGAGCGTGTGTCCGAAACAGATAAGAGTTAATCACATTATCTGGTCTAGCCTAAACTAGCCACAATATGGCCTGCCGAAGTGTGCAGCCAGGCATGGTGACATGTTAAGCTATATTAAACGTATACGTAACCGTGCGAGATCGGAAAGCTAATGAAATGATTAAACGTCTAAAACGACTCAGAATTTTAGCGTAATCCAATAATATACAGGGTGGAATTTTGTAATGCTACCTGGAGGGAAAGTACTCTTAATACTGTAGATAGAAAATTTTACTCAAAGAAAACATTCCTTTAATTTTGATAAGAAAGAAAACTGCATTCAAAGATTTTCGAAAATTCGCTTGCCACACCCGGGAATCGAACCGACTAAAATCAGTAAAAATTACACCCTGTATTTTTATTGCATAGATCTTTAGGGTCAATTATAAGGATGAAATCTCTCTAACAAACATAATAAATTAAATGAAAGGAAAACCATGAAATCTTAAATTATTTTAATTATTTACAAATTTTACAATAAAAAGTCAACTAACGAATTAGTTGCTCAAAATGGGCTCCATTTTCTTGGATACACAAATTTATTCTTCTAACGAATTCATTTCTAGTAACTTTTAATAACGTGTTGTGGTGAATATTATAAATCGTATTCTGAACTTCAACTCTCAACTCGTTTACATTCGCATAAGATTTCATGTAAATTAGATTTTTTACATATCCCCACAAAAAAAAACTAAAGGGGTGAGATCTGGTGATCTCGCAGGCCATCTGATTGTGCCGTTGGTACCAATCCAGGTAGGTATTTCAATTTCAATTTCAATCGTCTTAACTAAATATTAATTCGTCATTTTAATGGATAAATGACGTCAATGATCATTATTAATTACTGACACAAGTAAACAGATGGATCTTTAAGTTAAAGTGCTTAACTTGACCCATTCAATTTATAATTTAAGATTTCATGGTTTTCCTTTCATTTAATTTATTAAGTTTGTTAGAGAGATTTCATCCTTATTATTGACCCTAACGATCTATGCAATAAAAGTACAGGGTGTAATTTTTACAGAATTTAGTCGGTTCGATTCCCGGGTGTGGCAAGCGAATTTTCGAAAATCTTTGAATGCAGTTTTCTTTCTTTTCAAAATTAAAGGAATGTTTTCTTTTAGTACAATTTTCTATCTACAGTATTAAGAGTACTTTCCCTCCAGGTGGCATTACAAAATTCCACCCTGTATATTCATAATATAAATTATTGGACTCGGCTTAGAAAGTTACGAAACGAAGAAATTTGAAAGCCGTATTCAATAAAACGGTCAATTGCAAATCTCTGGCTCTTGCAAATAGTTTTTCAAGTTCGACGACTTCCACAGGTTTTTATAAAGAGTACAAATGGAAAACGACATTCACTGTCACTGCTCGGGTTAATCACTTTATTGGCCAGGCTTCACATGATTATGCATTCTTTTAGTATTTTCCATCGGATATCCGTAATTCAGCGTAAAACTCGCGTTCAAAAGATATGCAGAATTCAGGATTTTTTCGTGAAAATACGTTCATTTATTATTATTTATGAATTCATTGATTGAAATTTAGTTGATAATGATAACATAAAGTTAAATGACTTGGGTAACATTTCAAGCGAGGTTTAATGAACGAAGATTGATACATTTTTAATATTTTTTTAATATTTCACATTTTATGTTTGAATTTAGTGCAACAAACATTTCGTTAAATTCAGTAGTTTTAATCTTTGTTCAATAATAGCGAACGTCAATCAGGTTTAAGTTTTTCGGTCAGTTTTTGTTTACTAAAAAGAAAAACATAATTTTTACATGATCGTTGATGCTGTTGATTATGATTAACTAGCTTCTGCCCGCGGCTTCGCACGCGTTCTTTCTATGGAAACGTTCAAAGGTAATTTGTATCCCATGGGAACTGATTTATGGGATAAAAAGTAGCCTATGTTGGATTCCAGGCTTAGAACTACACCGATGCAAAATTTTAGCTCAATCTGGTCAGTAGTTTTGGTGTGAAGACGTAACAAACATCCATTCATCTATCCAACCTTTCGCATTTATAATATTAGTGTGATGATGTGACAAGTCTACAAAGTCTATGAAGTGTCATTTCATTTATTAAATAAAAACACCACTTGGCAACATTTATGACGATAATTATAGCAGGGTAACTTCGTGTTTCGATTCGGCCAATTTGGTGTACACTGAATTAGAGTTCCGATTCGCATAAAAAATCGATTGCGTATTTTGGAGAAATAAAGTAAACCCCCTGTTCTCCTATATTATCATTCGTCTATGTCCTAAATAAAGAGCTGAAGACAGGGCGCTATCGCGCTCATTAGGGGAGGCCTATGTCCAGTAGTGGACTAATATAGGCTGATGGTTAAATACAATGGTGCTGATTGTAGTTTGATCGGAAAACTAGGGCGTATAAGAAGCTTTACGATGGATCAGTAATAGGAATGCATCTTTACGGCATTACGCAGTATGATTTAAGGTCTGTAACATTTAGCCCGAGGTAAGATCTTACGGAACCAATTTTAATATTATACAAATATCAGTCCAGCGGAGGGAATAGAATCCTTCTTCGTACGGTTTCGAACGACGTTTGTCAATTATACAAATATCTAAAATATGGCAGTTTCAGATTTTTGTTAAACGAAAGTATTTTCAAAAATCGATTTCGGAGTATGTAATACCTATCATAAGCTTATTTTAAATGCCTATGTAAAAGTTTTATTTTGTATAGTGTAGGCAGAGATGCGAAGTTGCTCTTTTTGCTCATCACCAGGGCCATAATAATAAGATAAAATAGGTGGTGACGCTGATTTGGATCGGGTATGCGCATTAAGTAGTAAAAAATCTAAGGTTTTTGTTATTATAGTGCGTAAGCCTCGCACTCTGGATAATTTCTAATTTCTAAGAAATCGAACTATATATATTATATTGACTTCGTGATGTAGTTGGTTATCACATCCCCGTACTGAGGGGAGGACGCGGGTTCAAGTCCCGTCGAAGTCGAAAATTTTTGCGATATAATTCGATTTCTTAGAATTAGAATTAGTAAAAAATCTTTAAAAATCTGTCAAGACTCACCTCCTTAAGATGGTCGCTGCGGTACCATATCCACTTGCTCAGCCTCGGCCTCCAATATTGAATCTTATACAATTCAGTATACTCCACTCCGTCTCCGTTGCCGAATCGGCCTTGGATAGCAACGCTCGTGATGACGTAGACATCGTGCAGGTTTATCTCAAGCCAATCAGAGACTTCCATCCTGGTTATATTGTTAGGGCACCAGGCACCGCCACCTTTGTCCTTGTTAAGGCTGTGCGGACAAAATATAGAAGTTATATTAGGATTGGTCAGATGATTGTTTACTGCACAAAATAAACATAATTTAATGTTTTTTTTATTATATTGCGTAAGCCCTCAAACTCTGGGTAATTTCTAAGAAATCAAATACGCATTATAATAACAAAAACATTCGATTTGAGCACACCTTTGACACTACTCGTCAAACGAACTAAATGTAACTTTAGTCTTTGAACAGGATTGGATAAACTTCAATGTTTCCCCTGTAAGTGGAGCTAACGGGGCTAGAGTCCGTAGAATGTTACAAAGATTTTCGACTCCTACGTCACTTGACCTCGTGGTGTAGTTGGTTAGCACATTCCCGTACTGAGGGAAGGATGCGGGTTCAAGTCCCGTCGAAGTCGAAAATTTTTGGGATATTATTTGATTTCTTAAACATAATGCATTCTAATAAACAAAAACCGACTCAAGGTACTAATTTAAAATTAAGTTTTCTAGTATTTACAATTGAAACAATTGAGCTAACTGCCGACTGTTGCAAACAGTCTACAGATAGCTCAACTGATCCATATCAACACCAGTCTAAACCAGTCAGTTTTCTAAGTTTTACAGGACCAATAAGAAGATATCAAATAATCATTATACACAATGAAAAAAAAACATACAGCCGAATTGAGAACCTAGTCCTTCTTCGAAGTCGGCCTCCACGTCTATTTCCAACAGGCACGAATTTGTAACCTATCCAATCATATATTTAGTTAGTAAGGATACTAAATTCAAACCATTCGCGTACGAGAGCTTCAATAAACTCGTCTAAAATTAAAATCACAACCAAAACGTTTACTCATAAGTATGTCAGTACATTTACGCGGGCCCAGCTTTTAATAGCGGCTTTTTAATAGCGCATCATAAACAATCGACTGTTCGACGAATCCTCAACCGAAAAGGCGCTCCCACAACTGGGGCGTTCGTCTGTAATGTTATAATGTAGCATGCAGATTCGAGTATTACATTCAGTGAGGAGGGAGGAGAACCGAGCATTACCGTGCGCAGTCTGTCATGTATGACATTATAAAAACGCCTGATTCGACTACAGAAGAACGCTCAAATCGAATCTTGTTGGATTGTTACAATACTGACGAATACTAGTCATTAAGGGAGCGCTTTTGTAACGTATTGCTCACAAACGAATCTTACAGGTTGCAATGTTACCGTATGCTTGCAATGAAAGAGAGCCTTAACAAAAACACAAACAATAAAAGCAGCGAGAACATTAAAATGTTCAAAAATCGATCCAGGCGGGCGCTTTAAACAATATCATAGTGTCATGAAAACGTTGACTAATGAGAATCGGTTGAAGCAGTCTGACGGGGCCATGCAACTGGGTTTTACACGGAAAACAGACGATTATTCTTTTCCCTTATACCAACTCTATTTTCACTGCGCCAAGATTTAAAATCGGTCATCATTAGACTGCATTGGCTCAATAAAGTTTACTACTGTTTCCAACTCGAATCCGAGTACCAAATCAAAAATACTTCAATGTAAGGACATTTTTAAATTCCTGCTAAAATTCTGATGTAGATTTTGACAAGGGATGTCATATATTTGCGTAACCGTAACCAGAACAATCGTATATAAAAAAAAACTATCCGAAACAGATGTAAAAATTTCGGATAATTTCGGATAGAGGTGGAGTCTAAATGAGACATGTTATGACATGTTGTAGTTAATACCCAAAAAATATTTTTGAAGTGAAAACTTCTTTAGCGGCGCTGAGCACTTTTTTTGTAAGGGTAAAAACTTTCAAACTCGCGTCACGGTCACGTGATGCTGATCGAAAAAGCGTAAGATCGTAAGATGTAAGTTTTCACTTCTGCCGGCACTCCCGGAGTGCTACCTTTTTTTTATCTAGCCATGGACTAAAACCTACAGGGTACCTAATTCCCGTTGACCTAGAATCATGATAATTTGGCAAGACACAAGGTCTTATGGAATCCTTAGTGCGCTTGTCCGACTCTCACTTGACATTTTATTGTTAAGTCGAACTCGAAGTGAAAATCAAGTAACACTGACTTTCTTATTTGATTATAAATGTATAGTTAAAAATTTGGCTTGTCTAAGGGTTTATTTTGTAGAAAGTCAAAGATTACTGATTTATTTTCCTTGGAACTTATGATTATAACCTCCCAAGTGCCGATAAAATAATGTAAGTACCTATATTAAGAAAGTCTATTTTTATTTTCAAGCATTATATTGACATTATAGAATGTTTTTGTTGTATAATATTCAAGCAATAGAAAAATCTGTAAAATAAACCCGGACTTTACAGAGAAATACAATACATAATTTTATTTCAGTCGAATCGTAAATCGATTTATATTAGGTCCGCCTGCGGCGCGGGAGGTTGCGGGTTCGATTCCCGCCTTGGGACAAATGTTTGTACGATCTACAAATATTAGTTCCGGGTGTTCTGGTCGTTTCTATGTATAATCTATACTATCTATACTAATATTATAAAGAGGAAAGGTTTGATTTTTTGTTTGTTTGTTTGTTTGTATGAATTGAATAGGCTCCGAAACTACTGGACCGATTTGAAAAATTCTTTCACCGTTAGGAAGCTTACTTTTCAGGGAGTGACATAGGCTATATTTTATCCCGGAATTCCCACGGGAACGGGAACTACGCGGGTGAAACCGCGAGGCGATCGTCTAGTAAAAAATATATATTTATGTAATGTATTATATTATGTATATCAGTCATCTAGTACCCATAACACAAGCTCTGCTTAGCTTGGGGCTAGATGATGCTGTGTGGATTGTCCAGCATTATTTATTTATGGGCGTTAATCCAAAAATCCTTAGTTACGCTACGATAGGGAAACAACCACGAGTATGTACAAGTATAGGAAGTAAAAAAAGCAAAAACTATGATTTCTTTGCAGATCCCGCGGATCCGCGGGATAATCTCAATCCCGCAGGATTGCTGGATGCGAATTTTGCTGCTGGATTCCCTAGTAAAAATAGAGCCCTGAGTCAGTTGACTGATGGTATCGACACGGGATTGTGACTCTCATTTTTGTTGTTTTGGGCGCTGTTGTACCAAATCCCATAGAAAAAGGAAACGTCGCAATCACGTCTTGATATGTCTTCATACTATCGTCAACCGGACCGAGGGCCCGTATTCTAAAAAACAAAATCAAAGTCCGATTAGTTTTCGTGCAAAAGCTAATTTTATGCAAGCGACATAAGTGTTGGTTATGCACGACAACGAAAACGAAACTTCGATTTTCCTTTTCCGAGTAGGCTCATAGGGCTCGTGTCATGGCCGAGTCTTCGAAAACTTGTATTATACTCTTACAATTTAATTTTTAACAATCTAATATCCGTAACCCAAACTAATTCAAAATAATTTAATATCCGTAACCGTATCCGAAACCGAAATAATATTATTCCAATATCCTTATACAAAATAGCATATATGTAGATAACAGCCCTGATTGTGACCCATGTACGTTACTTATCATAAAAAATACCAGAACCCATAGGTATTGAAAAGCATTTTTCACATACAAAAATACAATTGAAAATTACGAACGCAATTCTTTATGATGTCAAGAATTGCCAGCAATGTTTATTCAGAGCCCAGTCTGTTTCATATGATTAATAACTTCTAGACCGGAATCCATATACCGGAATAATATGTAAGTAGTAAGCCCTAGAGATTGTGGTAGCCAGATGCTCTCCGTCTGTCTTGTAGATATTCCAGAGATATATCCTTTTAAATAGACCTTTGTCACGCCGTTGCTAACAACGGCGAGTGTCTAATCTAAACGCTCGTGTTATGCTGCTATCGTGTGATGTTGCTATCTAACAATGGTAAGTGCCTAGTAAATGTTTGAGATGCTAGGCTTGCAATCAAATATACCTACAGTTCTCAACTATGTCATGCTTTGCGCCCGGGCTCTTACAGAATTGTTGTGTATGATTAGATTACCTAGGTTGAGAATTATACAATGTGTCTGGTCACCGGTGTCGGAGACTTTGGGGGGGGGGGGGTGAAATACGGTAAATTTTATCGACAAATCACTATCCCTATTTTTTTTTCTTTCTCCATGATAAAATGGCAGCCTTTTTGTTTTCTGTTGCCTCGAAGCACGGGTGCTTGTACTGTAAATTCTCTTTTCTTTTATTATAAAATAGAAATTGCAACAATGTTAACATTGCTTTATTGTCTACATTATTGGCTATCAAATGAGTCCTCTATCGTTTACCTCTACATGGGTAGCTATACCTTAATCATTACAAGCACCCGTGCTTGAGGCAACAGAAAACAAAATGGCTGCCATTTTGTCATGGAGAGAGAAAAAAAATAGGGATAGTGATCTGTCGATAAAATTTACCTTATTTCACCTCCCAAAGTCTCCGACACCGGTGTCCGGACACATTGTATAATTTTAAAATTTGTCAATCGCGGATTTTGTTTGTGCAATTCTTAAACCTTGTTGCTCTCACTGTGTCACTATGTTAGGATAATGAATCCTAAGTTAACCCTTCTTCTACCGGTCTTTATCTAACGTTAGGTGGGGTCGGCTAAACATGTATTTTTCGTCCAATCTCCTCTATCAGCTGTCTTACCCATGACTCAAAGCTGATCCATCACTCATATTAGTCTTGCAAAGTCGTCTTAACAATCATTCCTATCGGTAATGAATTTCGCTGCCCGGCCGCATGAACATGGACGGATATGTGCGTCATGGGCGCTGAAAGTGTTTTTATATAATAGCATTACTAACATATTGCTGGTCTGTTTGACGGTTAACTTTGTACTCGACAGTTAATTCAGCTTCTAACTACAAACGCGGAGAGTCGAAATATAGGCAGAATATCCTCAAGTAATTGTACCAAGCTTAAAGACGGCAACTGTAAAAGTGAAGTAGGAAAGTGAAGTATAAGTCCATGTTGAAATGGAATGGCTGAAAGGGACTCGTCACGGAGGTAGTTAGGCCTAATGCAGTACAGAATTGCCACCGAGACATTGATTGCACTCTCGTCTTAAACCAAGGAAAATGTTTTTTGTTTTTGTTGTCTTGTAACCATGTCACGTTATGTGTCGAAATAATATTTATAAAGTACACTTTCTAGGCATTATTGTCATAATGATTTAGCAAGTTTTCTTATAATATGGATTTCATTCAATAATTATATTGGTATCAAGTGAAGTCTTCATCAAGTTACCTAGCTTGTCTTACGATCTACACAGATCCAAATTTGCGTCGTTAATAACGGCAAGACGGGTATCATCAATATCGATGTATTTATGTATAATTTTTTTTAAAAACAATCAGTTTTAAAAAATGTGTTAATAACTATCGCTAACAGCGTTTTCTACAGTCGGTATCAAACATTTCCTCCTTTTCACCAGACATTTCCTCCCTTCCACTAACTGAGGAAGTGTATAATAAGACCGCAAGAATTCTTTTGACGCGAAGTTTGCAAGCTCCTCCCTCATAGACGATGTTCGAGTTAAACTTCCAGCGAATATTACCTTTTGAAAAATAACTTGGTAAGTTTAGAAGTAGGGCTTTATTTGTAAGGTCTATTTTAGTCGTTCGATAAGAAAATTCAACACAGTCATGTTGAATTTTCTTGAGAAGAGCTTTTTTAATAATCAGGGTGTTTTGAAGATTCCTCTCATGAAAAACGAAAACCACGCTGCAATGCAAGGTACCACAAAAGCTGTGCACGAATTCGAAAGAGATTCTTAGACCTATATTATAAAAACTATTAAAAAAATAATTAAACCACCGAAGAACCAAAAAGTTGTAAAACATCTTTATGATTTTGTTTTTTTTTTTCCAAATGTATATGGGACCAACTTCGAATCCTATCCAAAAAAGAATTATCAAAATCGGACCACTCTGTAAAAAGTTATGCGTGGTCCATACATTGCAAACATTACAATCAGTGGGTGAACAATCAATCATCCCCTGTTTACCGACCCTTAGGATTGATTTTTTTTCCAAATTTAAATGAGTCCAACTTCGGGGTATATTTCCAATAAAAAACGTGGTTAGACATAAATAAAAAAAAATATACGCGTCGACTTGAGAACCTCCTCCCGCCTCCGTTTTTTGTCGGTTGAAAAGAGCTTTTAAAGCTGCCAGGGGTGGAAAATGGTCTGTTAAGTCAGTAAAAGTCAGTTTTTTTGAAAAATGATCAGTAAAGTCAGTATTTTGAGGATTAGGGGCTACGTTCCCACAAAAGTGGTCTGGTTTCTGTAGATTCAGATGAAAAGAATGCCGTTTTGGAGTAGGTGTTCCTTAAAAATCTCTTATCTTTCGGTAGGTAGTAGTTCCATAAACATACCTATAATATATAATAAGCTAAGTGGTCATGCATTAAAAAAAATACGTATCTACTTGAGAAACTCCTGCGTTTTTCGTCGGTTTAAAACTAAACAAAAGTCTAAACCTTTTTATATTCCGGGCGTTTCATATAGCTTCATCTAGCCCATGCACAAGGCAGGGTTTGTTTTATGGGTACCAGAAAAATCTTAGAAAAGTAAAACGTCTTGTGCGTGCTAGAGACCACAAATATTACGCACTATCAACTAATGGCTTGGATCCTCTAAATTATAGTAATTATTGATTTCGGTTTATTTATCGTTACTGGTTTTGCAAGTTTTGCATCAAAATAAAAGACATTGACTCAGTCATGGTCCAGGAGAACTCCTTTGTAACATTATTTTGTGGCATGTACAAGTGTGATTGAAGTCTTGTTGCCCAGCAGCGGCACACATGGGTATCAATTTACGAAAGCGTTCACGGATCATTGATAGCGAAGCTCCGCCGAGCGTCAACGAGCTTAATGACCGGCTACTCCGGCGGGTCTTATTCACTGATTCACTCGACTAAAACGCGGTGTATTATGTTTTGAGGCTACCTCAATGGCGCGTGGAACGATCCGCGTGCGACACACGTAATTACAGGCATACGATATAATACAATTTTAATACCATTTTGTAACTTTTGGGAAGATACAAAATGGTATTTTTCAGGGTAATTTTTCATAGGATTTGTATTTTAATAATTATAGCTAGAGAAAATTTATTTCGATTTCCGCCGCAGCATATAATCGTCAGGTATTTGTTTCAGACCTAAGCGTATAATTATTATGTATATCAGTTGTCGGCGCAAATTGCTAGAATTGGAGCCAGATGCTGTGTGAGGATTTCCAGTCTTATAATAACCGCAACAGAAGCTCTACTTCTTCGGGGTAAGTGATGCGGTTTATGATGATGCCGGATGCCGTGTGGTGCTGGCTTAGAATTCGCACCACCCCAACTCTTCCAGCTGTAGACCAATGGCTTGTTGAGGTTGAGGTTGAGGATGCGGTGTAAAATGGCCAGCAAATACTTGGAACCAGTCAACGTTGACTGAGAGAACATTTTAGTAAGCGTCTAGGGTAGAATAGACAAAAATTAAATCGAAATGGAATTACTTGTAATTCATTCCTTGAATTTCAATAATTTTCGCATTTTATAAAATGTTCTTTATCTAGCCTTGAAATAGCTTGTCTAGCAATGTAAGGGCGGCTGCAATGCAAAGTTCATTTTGACCTGTCAATCTGTCAGTCTGTCACAGACTAACGATTTCAGCTTGATGAACGTTGTCGGCATACTATAGAATACGGATTCGGCTTGTTTTGATTGCTGTTCCCGATTACTGAACCCTGTTGGTACAGTAAGACTGTGATATTGCTCTTTGAAGCGTCGGAGGCATTTTAGACAATACGGGTTTTAATCAAGAAGGGCATAAATAAAATGCCGGTCTTACAAATCAAATCCAACACTTTTCGACGGTTATTAAATTTTTTTTCTCTACAATACAAATTAGAACTTGGAACTACTTTGATCAATGGCTTTCTGAAGTCTAGCAAAATAAATTTGCTTCGGATTGAGAGACGTCCAGGACGATGGTATTATTGACTATCGAATTTTTTTTTTCGCGACCTTTGAAGTTATCCAATACACGTTATATTTTGCGGCCTTAATTTTTATCGGCCTTGACGCAGAGTCAAGGTACCAAAGCACCTGCAAGATTATCTCATCATTACTGGACACCCGGTATAAATGTATGCCGTATGGAATGCGCACAAAGTTTTAAAATTTCTGAATTAACAAATGAGGTAATCCGTATCGTATTTCAACGCAGTTTTCGCCTCGAAACAAAATTAGAGAAGGTGCCTGCTAATAGATACACTTTAGATACACGATATACATTTTTTAAGATGCCGAGTGAAGCGTGATGGTTCAGTTTTGTTCACTGTTCAGAAATATTACGTTATAGAAGTTGTGTGCTTAAACACTGCATCAGTCAAGATCCAACATGACTTAAATACATAATAAATAATGCATGCAATCACACATTATGTTTTATTAGTGTTTCGTTCTTCTGGTCGCCTCTAAGGGTAATACTGAAAATCAGTGTTTTGCTCTTCGAGCAAAGCTTTTCGCTGAGCTATTGCCTTTTTGACAGGCTGCAGCACACACACAATTTCTAAAAAATGTACCTACTTCTTAAATTATTTACTATTCTCAAGTTTTGTACCATCAAAAAATTAATATTCTCTGTGTTATGTTAAGATGTGCCTTAATTATTGTAATCGTTTTATATTATGTGCTGCAGTGTCAAATAAATCTTTTATCTATCTATCTATCTAGAAGTTTCCACTCAAACAAACACTCAAAATTCTGTTAAATCAGACGCTGACATCATACCGATACCATCGACTATGATTGAAGGATGCCGGAAGGTCCCGCTCGCCGATCATTGCATGCCATAGAGCTTTAATGAATACATTCAGCCCCTGGATGGGCGAGAGTGAAGGAAAATTATAAAGGATAGCCGCGCTTGTTTAAAACCCGTATTCAAGAACAACACTTTTGTAAGGTAGCATAGCAAGCAACACTGTGCTAAGTATGATATTTCTGACTGCCTTCGTCATGGTAGGCCAAAGTACAATAAGCCGGCAATGTATCATCAACACCGACATTACAGTTGCAAAATAAGGCTCAAAAGTCTGGTTCAATTAGGCAACTGAATTGCTGAGTCTTCGAGCAACTCAGAAAACGCCGGCACTTTATTTTAACCGGACTTCTGTGACTAGAACATATCATCACAAACAACACTCAAGCGCCACTTTACTATGCGAACGCACTTCGTCGATTACAGATCTGTGGTCCATTTCTGTTGCTAAGTTGTGTGACATATTAAAAACCTGTACAGACATAATAAATCAATCTGTTTCCATAGAAACTGAACATGAATCTATTAACAAAATCTAAAAGCAAATAAAAACTGACAGAACATAACCTAACATTGTGACATACATACTTCATAGTCAAAGGTGACATAACTGCCATATGCGTTGGTTAAGGCGAATAGTAGGGTGGATTGTGGCGCCACTACATATTTAATTTTATAATTACGTTATACAAAGGAATTATCAAGAAATCGGACCGCGCGTAGACGATATCTATCATAAGCTTTTTTTAAATGTATCTGTAATAGTTTTGTTTTGTGTTATTCAATCAAAAACCTTGTTTGGAGAGCTTGGTGGCCACCAATAGGAACTAAACTCTTGAAACAAGTATCTGCCTAAATAATACAGTACAAAACTATTAAAGATACATTTAAAAAAGCTTATGATAGAGATCGTCTACGCGCGGTCCGATTTTTTGATAATTCCTTTGTATAACGTAATTATAAAATTTAATATGTAGTGGCGCCACTATCCACCCTACTATTCGCCTTAAGGGGGTACCTACCCTCAAATTGCTTATTTTCAACTCCGTCGGACCTCCATATCTTCCAAACTACTGAATATTTAACTTTGAAATTTATATATGGTAAAGTTCAGGACTTATTCTATCGATCATATGTTTCGAAAACACGATTCCATAAAATTTTCTCGATAGAAAAAAATCGCAAAGTTACCTCTAATTTTTTACTAAAACCCTAATTTCTCAATAAATACAGATGATACGATCTTGAGATAAGGCATAGTAATTGGGCTAAGTATAAAGAACATTTTATATGTTCCCTTTTTTTCAATTAACTATTCTAATGTTTGTGGGGCGCAAATAACTACTAAAAACTTGATTTTTGGGCTTACGCCGCTTTGCTCTGTCCCGCTCCTGTGAACGCGAAATCCTATGCCTATCCTCTTCACACAATAACGAGGTAGGGTACCGCCTTAAAAGAATTTGTGGTGAGAACCTGCGGTGCGAAACACCGCTACACCGTTAAAACATCTGAGCTACTTTACTTGCACATCACTCAAGTATTGTTTATGAATCGGATTTATTGGCCCTATGCGTTCGTGTGCCCTGTGAGACCTCAAAGTATTGTTCCTGAATATGGGTGTAAGTGTGAGTTGGCCTAGTAGGAGCATTTGCACAAGGTTGCAATTCCGGTGGCCGGAATGCGGATGGTGAAATAGTCACTTAGAACATTACTGTCCAACCGTTGATCCGATTTACGTGAAATTTTATAGGTGTGCAGATAAGACATGGGAAGTACTTATGCCGGTATTTTAGTTAGGCCTCATCCGTCGAGGGAAGTTTTCAATCAATGAAATCAAGTTAATATCATAATAATAATAATAAATAATGCTGGACAATTCACACAGCATTATCTAGCCCCAAGCTAAGCAGAGCTTGTGTTATGGGTACTAGATAACTGATACACATAATACAATACACTACATAGATAGTATTTTTTTTATTATTCTTAGAAAAAACACCCAGAACCCCTGAACAAATATCTGTAGATCGTTTGTCCCGAGGCGGGAATCGCCCGTCGCAGGCGGACCTTCGCCCGCTGCGCCACAGAGGTCGTCCTTTGAGTTGGGTCTCTTAAGAGTGGTATAGTTAAGTACATTTCAAAAAGTTATTATATTTTTCTTGCATGTATAGTTTTTGCCAAAGTTTCAACTTTCAGACGATTATCTGTAAGTTTATTTTCTGAATTTCTTCAAATAGTACGTCATTTTATTTGGGATTCTTTAATAATAACGTAAACAGAGTCGAAGTTACGTTCGGAAGAGGACTTGACTGCTTTGGAAAAGATAGACTACAAAACTCTAGATTTGAAGCTAAAACGCTCACGAGGATTTTGTAAGGGGCTAACAACTAGCTAGTATTGTATTAAGTTACAGTTGTGGTGGGTGGTACTTACCGTGCATATTTTGGCCCTACTTCACCATGGTGGCAGGAGGTTGCCGAGATATCCTGGTCCGGAATATCTCCGCTCTCCATGCCGAGTGGCCCGATACATTCGGCTGCGGACAATAAACAACATTATAAACAAAGAAATACACACATAGAGGCATAGAATAAAAACTCGCTGCTGTCTCAAAAGAGGGATAGTGGTGTCAATTTTGCCAAAACTAAACGAACTAATTTGACAGGCTAAAAATGGTGCAATCCCTTTCATAACGATCTAAATAAAGAGGATAACACAATTTTTAGTGCTGTCAAATTAGTTTCATTTAGTTTTGGAGACATCTGAATTGACACCACTATCCCTCTGCTAAGACAGAAAATTCAGCAGAAGTGAGTTTTTACGAGTTTTTACAATGTAAAAATAATAATAAATATTCACGAGGAAGCCCAGAATAAAATCTGTAAGCCTCATAATAATATTTTCCATGCTGAATATAAATATAATCTATAACCAGCACTAATATGCGCGTAAAGTAAAGACATCAAGTGTAACATCAAGTGTACTGTACCTACGATGGAATAAATAAATACAAATACCTACTACAAAAAGGAACTAAACTTATGAAAATTATATCATTCAACAATTTGACAATTCGTGTAACCAAAAACGATCTATGTGTGTTTTGACAGCACGTAAATACAGTGCTTTCACTCACACATTCATATGATTGAATGATGCAAGGGGATCGGCATTTTCCCTAAAAAATTGGGTAACTATAATAATAATAATAATGATGGACAATCCACACAGCATCATCTAGCCCCAAGCTAAGCAGAGCTTGTGTTATGTTAACTAAAGCAAAGTTTCAATTTAGCAAACATAGTGGAATAAGGATCAGTTGAGCTACCCGTAGCTTAAACTTTTATATAAAATACTTTTATATATGCATATGTATTATTACTTCCCGGTCAAATTTCATCGAGATCCGTTCAGCCATTTAGGCGTGAAAAGGTAACAGACAGACTGAGTTACTTTCGAATTTAGAATATTAGTATCCTTTTTTTCCCGTACAACATTAAAAACAATGTAACTATTTTGGAGTTTGAAATCTGTTTTCAGTTTTTATAAAACATCAAATTATTTACAACAACCTACTACAGTGTACCTATATAAAAAGTGTATTAACGAATATAGTGTAAGGTAAAAGCGAACCCCAGTCAAAATCTTGAGACTAAAGCCATTAGCGTTCGTTATTAAGCGCCCGATGCAATCTCTGCCGCCGACAGACCATTAACCGCCTCCTTTGATAATGTTACTGTTGCTTCTGTCGATCCAGTCAAAGTGAATCAAGGTCCAGTGTCATTTTAGCGCTCGGACAGGAAGCAAGCCTAGCCAAAATCACACGTCCAAGTCACAAAAAAGACGGGATTTCCTATTTTCAGTAACGCATTTTTACCACTATGATGTGCTATGTGCCCTATCTTCAAGAAATCAGCGTTAAAAATATTTTTTGGTTTGCCTATGTTACGATTTTGACTTTTTTTTTTGCATTCGGTAATGATATGATTTTCAGATTGTTCCTATAAAAAAGAGCGTTTATTATTTTCAGGTACCTTCCTACTTTAAATTAAAATGAAATAAATTCGACTCCACTAGTCTCTTGTTCCGTATTAACAGAACTTGCCACAACTCTGCGCAAGCTGTCTGTGTCAAAACAAGTCGTAGAGTAGACAATTTCGAGTGACATTTTTGTAAAGTTGTATCTACGGAGGAGGCGCTAGGCGGCGGATTCCTGATCGTAGGTTGTACTCAAACAGCAGCCTACGTTCCGTGTTTTACTCGAGACAAATCGATTGATCGATTGAAATGTGTTTTACATATGAAGGGAAGGTTTTATGTAAACAAGCAAGGAGGACGAGCCTTACACTCCTGCTCCTTATCCTGTGTAGGTATTTATATAAGTTGTAAATGTTTCTCAAACATAAAAAAACGAAATATGGCATACGCTAACACTAGGGAGTCCAAACAAAAACAAGCAAGATCCGTCAAGTGCGCGTGTAACTAGCGCGCCGAGGGATTCGAACGTTTGTCAATTATACATATATGTACTAAAGGTACCAGAGACATCGCTATTTGATGAATACGTACCTAAAAATGACAGGTATCAAACTATATTTTAAATGGATCGCTCTGCATAGGTACTTCGGAGATTAGGTCAATTTATTGACTTGATTCAAAATATTTCAAAAAATATGAAACTTACAGAACTTTAAAAACTGTTTTGAAACGTACAAATCAATACCTTTCATTTGATACCCTCGGTGAGGAAGATAATCCCCTTTTGAAAATAATTCCCCCCCTTTCGGTATGAATTTTTCAAAAAGTGTTCGTTTTATTAACTTCTCTATTTTTTCCTGTAATTTTAAATTCATCTCTACACACATTTATATATTTAACGCAATAAATTTGTGTAGTTTATTTGATACCCCACATGACTCTGTAGGTATCTTTTAAAATTTCAACAAATGTTACAATTTGCATGGAAAATGTACGTTTTCATTTTTTTCTTTAAATCTGTACAGGCTTACGAAATGTATTATTATTTTAAATTTCAAGTCGAAGCTTTGAAGCTGCGGTAGTTACTGAGTTATTAAGGAGGGAAAAAAGGACAGCCAAAGCGAGACCATAAGGGTTTCGAAACCGATCTTCGATCTCGAAACCCTAAAAAGGAGGACGTGATGTGGTGGAGATAAATAAAACATAAGACTCTGATCGTCAGCATTTCTAGTCAACGACACGACGCATTCAGATTTTCTATACTAATATAACTATAAAGTAATACTTTAAAGAGGAAAGATTTGATTGTTTGTTTGTATTGACTAGGCTCCGAAACTACTGGACCGATTTAAAAAATTCTTTCACCGTTATGAAGCTTACTTTTCATAGAGTGGCTAAATTTCGTACTTGAAAAGCACGAGGTTCGCCGCAACCGCAGTAATCTAGGGGTTATGAGAGGCGAAAACTGTATCAGCGACTCATTTAGTATATAGGCTTGTGTCCTAAAAATTCTGTCAGTTAGATTTATCAGAAGATATTGGACCTGCATTTTTTCTTTGGTCGATTAAACAAAAAATTATGAAGATCCAGTTAAAGTTCCGCGTGTGGTCACACCTTACGATACTTTTTAGCAAGGTGTGACGTCACTAGCCTCCACTCCCAAAAATTTAACGCGCTTTATTATTGTAATTTTTTGTTTGATTGACAAAGGAAAAAATATTTGTCCTGTATCTTCTTATAATCTAACTGACGGACTTAATAGAATAATATGTTTTTTACCTAGGATACTGCCCAATATGTCAATTTATGTAGTGTAATTCACCGCTCATTGGCTGAATTCTGAATACTTGCAGAAAAGGACCACCAATCAGCGGCGAAAATGGTCTGAACGAGTAACTCACCGAATGTCATAAATTTACTACCTGCATGAGCAAAGAGGCATAGATCAGCTCAGATCGTGTCGCATCACAAAAGCGTTCTTCAAGTAAAGTTAATGTGACTTTATATGCTCACCTCGTGCTCAGCCTAGTGAAGTGTAAATCATTCACGAGTTGCCAACTTCACGTATTAGCAAGGTCCTTTTCACTGAACGCATACGAGGCACTGTGAAGAATATTGCATTCTCAGGGGCATTCGTGCAGTGTTCGTTCGATGGAATGCAGCCAGTAATTGTATGAAGCTAGTTTTAATTTATGCTATTAGCCTTTTCTCTGCGGCTTCGCTCGCGCTATTTCAGTTTGAACTTTCATAGCCTTCGATGATTTTATCTTTAGGGGATAGAATCTATTTCTTTGTCATGTCAATTCAGAAACGTCAGTCGTTTAGTCGTGTAAAGTACCTTAGACCTTCTTCCCTAACATAGACTTGACAGACAAATGATAACACGACAGATAGAGAGAGTATGTGGTCATCCCATCCATGCAAACTCATCCACATCGGATGAGTTGACCAATCCAAAATGTTTAGTGGTCATCCAAAACTTTTTCATACCAGTTTTGTACCAGTATTTTCAATAAGTAACATCAAGCAAAAAAGTGTTCCGTAAATTTTAAATATTTTGTTACACAACAATAGTTTTTTTAAAATTGTCTTTCATGAAATTACATATTATTTACTAACCAGCTAGAAAATACTTTACATATAAACTAACCAGCTAGAAAATACTTTACATGTAACTACACAGTACCTATGCACATACAAAGGTTAATAGATAACGACCAAATTTTGATTGTTTGCTGAATTGGCATCTCTTTTACAAACTTTGTTGTAAGAATACTTTCGCATTTAATGTAACGGTTCGTAAACAGAGTGGTCAAAAGCTCGTAAGCATACACGTAGCATTCCCGTTCTTTGCTTCTTGGAACTTCGCTGTCAGCCATGTCTAGCTCAAATTTGCTCGATCAGGCCAAGGCCCACGTCATACTTGACGGTACAGCCCCCTGCGGCTGTACCGTCAAGTATGGTGATGTTGAAAGGTATTCGAAGACTGGGTTGAAAGTTTAAATAGTAGATAAATAATTGCTTTATTACACCATCGAAACTTAAACGTCTACTTCTTCTTCACTCTACAGCCTATGCTAATCCACAGCTGGACATAGCTGATAAGCGCTAATTAGGGAATAATGTCGTAATCCCCACGCTGAACATGCGGGTTGGGGATCTCAGTTCGGTGATAGGTCTGTTCTGTAAGGGGCGCTGCTGCCCGCCCTCCGGTGATCGCTTAGTCGTCTCTTACGACACCCACGGGAAAAGTTGCGGTGGTGGGTGGTGCAAATTCTAAGCCGGCACCACACGGCAGAGGAAGTTTTGCATGAACCTAGATTTGCAAGTAACGCAAGTGTCGGGCAGGGGGTATTCCGAAACGCGTTTCGACACTAAAGGGTTATGTGAGGTATATCAGATCGATCGTGGGGTGACTTTTACGACCCTAGACGGATGAAAATATAAATATGAAGGCGTATCTCCAGTTTTACAACGTCTGTAAACGCAATGGATTTACTAACGGGACACGCATAAAACTTTAGCATTGGTCAAAGATTATTTACAAAGGGATTGCTTTCTGATTTACTTAGCCCAAGGCAACATAATTAAGGATGTTGGTGATGGTGAAAAGAATGATCCTTTAGCCTCAGCAGTGGGATCGAAAACGATGATTAGCTTAGTTTATGTGAAAGAAATAATTATGCGAGTAGATAAGAATTGACCTTTGGAGGAAGCTTAAATCCAGCAGTGGAAGTCTTTCGGCTGAAATGTATATACATAACATGTATTCTAGATATGTTAAGTCCATGACTTTTATTTGAAAAAAAAGAAAGAATGAATCTACGTGGATCACTATCTCGCTAACTGTACTGTAGCGGTTTAAAAGTTGGGAGTGACAAACTTACCCTAAAAATATTAAAATAATTTATGCGATGACACTAGATTTTTACGATGACAATTTTACCTGGTGACATTTTTACCCTAACCCTACGTTTTACTCGTACATAGCGAAAAGTGCAATACCTACAATGCCTAGGAACCTAAGTACCTAGCACCTGCTTACAAATGAATAAGGAAAAATGACGAAAACAGTTCATTCCCCCAAAAATTACTTATTCAAATCGACTTATCAGTATGCCTATTAGACCATTATTATTGTGTGGTTGTATACACAAGCCCCCACGCAACAATATTTGATAGATGAATGAATTCGACCCTTCGAGGCGCACACAGTATAAGCCGTGTGAAAAGTTGCCTGTCAACCTGTGGAGTATAAATTACTTATTATTCGAAGCCTTTCGTATTTTATTAATTACAACCGTAATTTGTTTGTGTCGGTAGCTTATTATTTTGGGCAAGTAGTTGATTTTATGATAAGTTTTAAAGTACATAAAACTTACGATAGTTTTAGACGGGAAAGAGTGGAAACATAAGAGTTTGTTTTGGACGACAATGAAAAGGAAACTTCGATTTGACTTTTTCGAGTAGGACCCCAGAATTCAT
The DNA here is from genome assembly GCA_963564075.1 of Eupithecia subfuscata. Taxonomy (NCBI): domain Eukaryota; kingdom Metazoa; phylum Arthropoda; class Insecta; order Lepidoptera; family Geometridae; genus Eupithecia; species Eupithecia subfuscata. Next base: position 19,916,356 of record OY751095.1, read on the forward strand.
TTGTTTAATTTGATTACATCGTCCATGCCCAGTACAGATCGGATAAGTTCGTCCAGCTTTGAAATTATGGAGGATTTGTATTCGCGTTTAAAATATACGTGTATGTACGAGTATATAAGGTAGGGGGAAAGGGGGTATGCCCCCTTTTGTTATCGATTTATGAAGAATGGCCGGTCGCAGCTTAAGAATCGACCCCAACTCAGCCCGTGGATGTCGTACGAGCCGTTTCAGAATGAATGGCAGCAGCTTTCTTCTGTGTATAATAGGTAGGACCTAAATTGCGATCACCTGCCTAGCCCGTTAAGTGTGGTGATTATGGTAAAAGCCCCCTTGTTTTCTGTTCAACGGTGGACATATGCGTGCTGACTAGCTATGGGGTAAATATTTTGAGTTTTAATCAACGGTAGTATAAAATAGAGCATTCCATGACACAATTAATAGCGTGGACTAGTATAGTATTATAATATCTGTGGCGTGGACAAGCAATCCATTGGTATAAAACTGTTCTACGTCATATAATTTAACACTGTTTGATGCTCTTTTGTTTGTCGACGGTACTTCGATTGGACGGCACGCTCTACTTAATACAATACTGCTTCATTGAAGTCCTCCGTCAAGGGTAACAGATATAGACGCAACAATGGACTTCGTTCATTTGTCAACACAATACTGGTAATTGTCGAAGGCTTGTATCCCAATAACCCCTTGATTGAATCAGATTGTTAAGAACAGTGCGGCTGTTATCTCGCTCACGAACACCTTTGCTTTGGTTATTGCATGTCAGGAGTAATATAATATTAGGGTTCGTTCATATCATAACATTATAATAAGTAATACCTACAACTATTCACGGGTATTTATCGCGCGCATTCTTTGTTCATTAAATAAATGCTAAAGATCTTCATTATGAATGTAAGCGGGTTAACTACGAACCTAGTTTGTGTTGAAAGAACATCAACATCATAATTATCATCATCATCAATGTTGGGTTGAGCAGTTCGTCCGGCGCCCAGTTGGCGGGTAAAGTCCCCGAGATAGTCGCGGCGCGTCATGAGTTTCTGACGCGTCGCGAAGGGGGGTGCTCCACACCACCCAGTGAGGGGCCCGATATCGGGCAGCCGCGGTGGGTTCGTGGAAGAAAGTAAAAGCGTCCCCACTTTCCCACCACAAGCGGCAGAGGCGGAAACACCCTCAGGGTTTTAGTGGTGTTAGATTCCTAGATAATCGTACTGTTTCCCCGTGTCAATAAGATATGAGTGCGCATTTTCCAAAGGACAATAAAAAAGGGCTCTTGGCCAGACGTGGTGATGGCTGCTGGAGTAAAAGCTTGGCCGAGTGGTGGCCAAGATAAGATAGATTGATAGATGGAGAAACAATTATTGACACAACCTCAATCTCAACAGCCTGTATTGGTCCACTGCTGGACGCAGGCCTCCCCCTGATAAGCGCCTTATGGGCTTTCATCTCATGGGGGTAATGCCCATAATCCCCACGCTAACTGATTCACACAACAGTCACGGCGAATGACGGTCGTCCTATCGCAAAATGGGTTTACGACATATTTCCAAGGCATTCTTGAATGCGAGAAGCACAGGCCAGAGCAGGCCAGCAGAAGCAAAAAGAGGCCTTTATCCAGCAGTGGGTGATCCCAATTAAACAAATTACATAGGTTTAAATTGTGTATTTTACACACACTGACGGAAAAAGGAAGAAGGCCGAAGCGGCACTTTTTGGTAGGTATTTAAAGATCAGTGCATAGCGGGAACCGAGCGTAGCGAAACTAACCGGAAAAAATGGGGCGTTAAAAACAAGAGAAGGCCTAATAGATAGATAGATAGAAAATACTTTATTGCACACTAAGAAAAACTAAGAAACAATTTAAAATGAAATAATTATAACCTAAGTGGCAATGGCCTAATACCTTGACGTCTATTGAAAATAATATTAAAGCCTATATATACACCACGTGTACGGATGTGATGGTGTTCTCTTTCCTTCACAAGGTACACGAATCTCTCATGTCATTCAGCAAATACTTTTATATCATTCCCCCTCTAAAAAGCTTATTTTATTTACTGAAAACAGTGAATAAAAAGCACTCCCAACGGTCGTGATTCCGTCGTTACAATCCTTCACTTGCTCGTGATTCATCTATAGCCCTCGCTTTAAATCCGTCCTTTATTCACTAATTGCATAATTTAGGTACTTAATTTGCTTACTTCTACCCAGCAACGTGTTTTAACAATATGCTTTTACTTATTTCTCGACCTCTGTGGCGCAGCGGACGAAGGTCCGCCTGCGACGCAGGAGGTTGCGGGTTCGATTCCCGCCTCGGGACAAATGTTTGTACGATCTGCAGATATTTGTTCAGGGTGTTCTGGATGTTTTTCTATGTTTAATAAAAACGTATGTATCTATGTAGAGTATTGTATTATGTAGGTATATCAGTTAGCTAGTACTTAGAACACAAGCTCTGCTTAGCTTGGGGCTAGATAGTGCTGTGTGAATTGTCCAGCATTATTTATTTATTTATTTATCATGAAAACTCACGTGCCGCGACTAGGAGTCCTATACCGGTTACGAAAGTATAAAGTTGACACTGTTATCAGGGAAGTTAGATGATAAGAGTGTTGTCACCAATAGTGCACCTACTTGCGTTGCACTATTTACAATTACAAGCATCTTTTGTTTGCTAGTGATATAAACGTGCCATGATACACGTAGAGGTTCAGTTTGTGAACTAAGATGCAACTCTTTCTTATTTTTAACCTAAGTTATGGAGTAATAAATGAAAGTAGATGTATGTGTCGGCTTGTGCCCATGCACGAAAGTGCTCGGCTGAATCCCAGCCAGACTGATGCCACTTAAATAATCCCTCGTAGATGTAGAATCGGTCAAAAGCCTAAGGTATCTGGGAATTAAGCCATGTATTTGATTAAAGAAAGCTTCAACAACTATTTTATGTATCTGCTAGCTTTTCGAGTACCTACCTAGGAAGTAGGTAAAGAATATGGTATATGGCGACAAAAGTATTTTTTTTATTTGACGATATCGGACTCCTTTGCACAAAAAAACTACTTTTGTCGCCTTAAGCCATATTCTTTACTTTCTAGGTCGAAAATCTAGCAGATACAATAAAATAGTTGTTAAAGCTTTCATTAATCAAAAACACACCTTAATTCCCCGATACCTAAGGATTTTGAACTAGCAATCGTAGCTAATTGGTCTACGATGCGATTAAATATGGATTTAATAAAGCGCCGCAATAAGGAATATCGTTCTGTATTAAGCTGACAGCGACCTTCGAATAATACTTAGTTGAAGACTGATTATCGCCAATTTGTGGTAATAATTATTCTGAATTTGCAGCTGATTGTTGACGCAAAACTTGAATTCATGATAAATGAACATGGCTGCATGGATTTTTTTATAAATTAAAAAACTAACTTGAACCGTTCAGTACTATGGGCGTGAAGAATCAACATCCATCCAAACAGCCACAATGATTTAAGCCTGTCTCAAGGACTGACAGCCGACTACAAACATTTCGCTCTTATGATTATCTTGGCGAAGTAATTTAATCATGTAAGTTGAGCTTTTATCGCCTCACTTCCGCTAGAGAACGACTGAGGCGTACGCTCAGCGTCGGTTTCATAATCAAAATAAAATCTATAAATGTTTCTATAGGCTTACAAAATAACTTAGTCGTATAACTTATAAGACAAGTAAATTTTTTAACAAAATTATTATCAAGTACATAACCAATTTTTTTACTAAATTATTATCATACTAATTTTAATTTTTTTGGGAGAAATGAAAAAGAAACCACTAGGACGTTTACATATCAATTACTTGTGTGTTTAGTATGTTTGTTTTGTCTATCTAAATCTAAATACCTATTATGCAAGAGAACAAAGACTAGTTGACCAGTTTGTCAAATAATTGATAATAAAGTCTGATCAATTGCGTTAACCGTAAATATGCATTTTTTCTATTTGCTGGCGCTTCACATATCATTCTGATTGGTACTTCGTTGTTATTTTTCCACTAATTAGCGAGAACCGAGTGTCAGCCTCAGATTTATGTGAGTTATTGCTTTAATAGGAGACGTTTTAAGGTCAAATGTGCAAATTTTTATTCAATGAAAGAAATTAACACTTGTGAGGCCGAGTCGGGCGTAAATTGACACAGGAATTACTTGCTTTATGACTTTAGTTTTACTATTACAAAGACTATCGCTAATTTGAACATTAGTAACTTCCTACAGATTTATTATCCAATGCATTATCCGAGTTTTAAGTAAATACATGACGAGAATTTAGGACGCTTATCTGATACTGCGCTACGTTAGAACAAATGCTTGATGCTGACTGTACGAAGGACAGCCGTACTTTATATTCAATCGACATTGTACAAACATTAGAGCCGCAGAAAGATATTATCAATACCAAGCGCCGAGCGATGATTTCTAAATCGGACTTCCTACTTACGACAATAATTGTAGGCCATTCATTATTTTACTATGGTTTTGACTGCATTATCTTTTACTTGTAATAAATCTTATTTGTCAGTTCGTTGAATTAATTGTTTAAATTGTGCTTAGAACCAAAAATACGATTGTGCGAAAAGTAAAAATATCAAAACTGAATTAACTGGAGATTAAATTAAAACCGTCGAGTAACCTATTGGCGTTAACGAAGCTGTCTACTATTATTTGTTTATTTAAAAAACTACAGTGTTGGTCTTGAAAGGCTTATCTGTCCAATCACATCAACTTCCAATAACCGCCAGGCAATCAGACCCGCGCCCTGGGGCACTGACACCGTTCGCGTCATTTAATGTCCTGATGTGGACAGGGCATTTCCATTATCCTGTACCAACAACGTAGGTATAAAACATAACTGTGGGTTTGGTTCATCGTTGGGCTATTGCAGCTAAGAATCATTATCATATGGTTTCCTAGAAAGAAACCAGACAGACCTTTTATTCGATGGTCGGATAGTCAGTGAAGGAAGTAGACAAGAGGTAGAAAAGAATAACGGGGAACAGGGAGGAATGGAGAAGTTTGGGTAGGTATTTTCCAAGCGGCGCGGAGGGCAGTGTGTTAGTTAGATAATTTAATGTAAATTGTATAGATGGAATAATAGGATTTCAGATATAAACCTCTATGGTTGTATTTTCGGTGGACAAAAGGAGCGCATTTTTTTTACAATTTGCGATGTTATTCATTACTAGCCGCGCGTGAAAACCCATAATCAAAATCGTCCATTTTGCGGGAATGTAGGCTTGAAAAGGTTTTATACACATTCTGCCTCGTCAATTCGTGAAAAACTAAGTTATAACTAGTTACTCACAAAATATATCTCTACTCTACTTATGACTAACTTGTAAATACAAAATACAACAACAATACAACCCATTTTAAATGGAATTTTGTCCGTGTCACAAAAGAGACTATAAAACTATTCAGATTAGTACTAGAGAGTGGTCGTCTTTTCTTGCGAGTCAGCCCTCCTAAAACACTGGAAGATCGCCCAATACTAGCCCACAACCGACGTCGTGGCCAGATAACAGACGTAATGCCTTGCCCAAATACTCGACACAGCAACGACTGTAATAATTACTCGCTACATCGATCGGGAGGAGCGAGCTCCATAGCATTAGGGGGTTTCTGGCATATGCATTTGATGCTTTAATGACATTTAGTCCCCCAGTAGTAAATAGGACGATACGGGTTCAGAGACTTTCTTCCATAACATACTCACAAACTTTATATTAATACCTTGAACATTATTGTCTTCATACATCTAGATAGGTCCAGTTTTATGTTGCCTGTTTTTTGTCGGATGTCCAGACAATGCATAAAGGAAGAAAGATCACCTAGATTTTTTTAACGTGACGGTGTTTTCATAACAAATTACTTCTTCTACTATAGCTCTTCTAAACTATCTTTAGGTGCAAGGTTACTTTTTACGGAGGCTATTCTCTCAAGGTGCATACACAAATAAATCTTAAGTCACATACGCCTCCCAGGAGGCTGGCCAGCGTTCCGTAAAATGTAGGCATTTAATTGCCGACACTGTCTCAATTACTTTTACTAGTTTATTATTTCAGAATTCTCAAGTAGTTCGGAATCAGCTGATTTTGCTGGGGCTCGTTCAAAATCAAGCTTCCATCCATACATGTCGAGGCAGCTACAGTCACAAGTCCCAACCGCAAAGTTTTTTCCAACGCTAATTTCCCAATCTTCTAGGCGGTTTCCCGTATCGAATTGTACCACATAAAACCTACTGAAAAAGGTTAATGTTAACGACCCCTACTATGAAAGTAATTAAAATAATAGTGCGGTCGTCATCACGCGAGTGTTTTTAGTGGTAAAAGAAATGTCAGTGACATTGCTGGCGTGTGCCGTGGGCAGCGCCAGGAGCTCACATAAACAATTTACAGCGTCGCTATGAACGGTGATTATCGGCTTAGTGTTGAGAAAAATTGGTATTTGTGGAGTAGTAAGTTTATCTTATAAATTTTTACTGTCTGTATCTTACGCAAATGGATGTGGAAGAGGCCGTCCGATCTCGATAAACCCTGAATTTAATGCAAGATATGAAAACAACTTTACCACAAAATCAGTCCCGTAGTTTCAGCGGTCCGAAACAAAATGTTTTCCCGCTACAGTACAAGCATTTAGCATATTTTTCAGGGTATACTACCGCGCCCCAAGCCACGTGTGCTGATAAGGAATCTAAACAAGTAGGGCTTTATACAACAAAAGCAGAAGCAGAACCAATATCGTGTGCATTTAAAGCTGGCGTTCAATCGTTCCATGTAGAAGAATATTGCCTTTCGACGATGGATATGAATGAGTAGCAACTAGCTGTAATACTGTTTATTATTCATTAGACGACTACATGTCACGCAACAGCTTAGGCAAGGCACGCCACGCGTAAACGCACTGTTTCTAAAACTTTAAAATCTTTTACTTAGGCATTTGCGCTTGGTTAGGAGGATCAGGGTTGGTTAGACGAAAGAGTTGGTTTTGCACGACATAACGAAACTTCGGTTTTCCTTTTCCGATTTAATTTTCGTTTTAACTGACAAATGCTGATGGTAGATCTGTATATCTGCCAATAAAAACTCATTTGCAGAGACTTTATTTATTCTGTGATCGTGGCGCATGATATTATTGATGAATATTAGTATCGTATTTAGCTATTTTAATGTAACAACAGTTTGAGATCCTCTGAGCGGCTGCGTGGTTTCGACTACAACGCACACAGTGCATTGTACCCAGGCTCGAAAGATGTTGGAGTTTTCGCTAATCAATCAGTGATTGGATGGTCCTATTTCTACAACTTGTAAGTCTTTATGTCCTAGTTTTAACTGTGTGTGTAGTTTTAACTGTCACTGTGTTGTGTTGTGTCTACTTGATGTAGTCAATTACGGTTTTACAGTGTTCTAATATAGATTTTACTACATTATTCTTTATTGGCAAAGAAAATTACAATCAAATAATAGAAACAAATTAGAACTAGTATTTACAATTGAAACAATTTAGCTAATTGCAGACAATTGCAAACAATCTACCGGTAGCTCAACTGATCCATATCATTAGGTACCAGTTGGAAGCGTTCCCAAGACGCCGGCTGCATTATCCCGCTGTATGACATTAGCCTAATATTTTTGAACAAAGTAAACTAAAATTGGGCACCTGTTTGTATCTTTATTCATAAAGAAAATTACAATAAAATTATTAAATTACAACTAGTATTTACAATTGAAACAACTTAGCTAACTGCAGACTGTTGCAATCAATCAAAAATACAACAATCCGGTAGCTCAACCTGTTTATCCGTTTGAGACCTACGATGTCACAAACACATAAATCGACACACAAACTAATAACCCCCCTTTTGTGTCGGGAGTCAAAAACTGTAAACAGCGTTTATGGTATACGCGTATTTGTTTTCAGCATTAAGAGGGGTGTCACGCAAGATTTCATTTGCATTTGACCTATAAGCATTGTGCGCGGTGACCGATAATTCCGAATTACGAGAAAACACCGAAATTATGAGTTAATTTCCGACGGTTCCGACGGTTTCAAGTGCGCATTGTTGAGCGGTACGCGGAAAAGTTGATGAGTTTTTGTATTATTAGTTATGTTATGATGCTGATGAAGTTTTAAATTGCACGTGCATAAATTTAAGTCATAGAGGGAAGCTCTTGCCCGTGTACTGGTGGTTCCCTTTGTCTGTTACGACTCCCTCAACTATCATTAACCTATTGCGAGTCCTTTCCCATTTAGCACTTGCATTATAATGATCACAGGCCTTTATTCAACGTTATTAACAAAGCATTCTGATTTATAGCGTCATTGAAAAAGAGTCAAACAAATTATAAAATGACAAATACACAAGTTGAATTTAATCATTCGCCACGGGTATCATATTTAAAATCCATGTCAAACGGGTATGCAATTATTAGATTGAATAGAAAATAAGGCATGTTCCAATCTTTTCAATTACGCAAATATGCTTAATTTCAATCAACGATATTCATGCAAGGCGTCTTGGGTTACTGGGTAGCTCTACCGAATTTGTCTAGATTTCAGAAACATTATTTTACGATTAAATTGGTAGAAATAATGAAAAATTGGACCGAAGACATAGAAGTGGTCGATGTTTGGAGGCGGCTCGGGGCTTGTATTCTCAAAAACGAAATCGAAGTTTCTGATTAGTTTTCGTGCTAACGCTAATATCTTATGCAAGCGACATAAGAGTTGGTTTCACACGTCAACGAAAACGATGATGCTGAATGATTCAACTTGCTGAGTGGCGCTGGCGCCTTGACCCGACGAGAAGGCGACGTGGCGGGCCAAGATGACGTGGCGGTGGGACGAATTGGGCAAAGTAAAGACCGATTGGGCAGAGATAGCTGAGAATCGCGATGTCTGCAAGCAAGATGGACAAGCCCTTGGACTAACGCAGACTAAAAAGTAAATAAACCCGCTACAAACTTATTACTTGTATCACGCGCTAGGATAATTTCATTATAATAATGATTGGTTCCAATTTGTTTATCCATCTGAAACGAATGTGTTGACCTTTGTCTAAGCTCTGTTTTAAAAGAGAACCATATTACGCTTATAGATCGCGAACTAAGTCGAACCAGGTGGAGGTCGCAAACACAACCCAAAATCTTAAAATGAATGTCTATTTTAAGATTTTTAGAAATAAACGTCCAGACATCGGTTTAACGTTTGTAGGCCGACTTGTGCTATACGAGTACAGTTAAAGTAGAAATATTAGCTCTCAATTTGTCACACTTAAAACAGCTGATTGGAAGCATCTTAGCTGTGTTTTCCTCACTCTGACTTATGTCGTCAAAAGAAAACAAACGATTCTTAGTAATGTTTTAAAGATGAGAGGTTTATAAGTAAGAGGGTCCACAGCTTTGCCATACAACGTGACAGTGCTAACAGCATTCTGGGCAATCTGTCTTTTGTTGACGGCTTCGATTTTTAGGAAATTGATAGAAGTGTACATGTACAGCTGTGGTAATCACTGCGTAAGAATCAACCGAACTCAGCCTGCGAAGGTCGTAGGAGCCGTGTTAGTGAACCCAACAGAGACCAAAGATTTTGATATTAGTAAGAGGGGAGAGGGTATGCGTCGATGAATAATTGGAATTCATAAACAATGAGCAACGTATTCAGAGAAGTACGAGTATTTACGCGTGTACGTCCCTATTCTTCAAAACCACGGGCTGTGTCGAGTCGACATCGTAATATGTTCGTACTAAGCGTAAGCTGTACCCTTGAGGAGTTTAGTACTTTCTGCTGTTTAATGAGGATCCGTAACGTTTTTAGTTGAGAATGCAGATTTATAGAACTAAGAATCTGTAACACACAGTGCAAAAATTATTGTTCTACGACAAAAATTGACGATGTTATGACCAAATTACTAGCGAGGTTTACCAAGTGACCGCCGCGGGCGCCTGTGACGTCGCTGGGTCGCTCGTTTAACCGTAGGCAGATGTCAGTTTTAGTGATTTACTCCAAAACTATAAGTTTTAGAAAAAAAAATCATCATCTTCATCAGCCTATATTAGTCCACTGCTAGACATAGGTTAATAAAAAAAAATGATGATGATGAATGGCATCAACATCAACTGAAGTACAGATTGCCGTAGGTGGTAGGTAACTAAACAAACATGGAAAAATGTGCAGGTAGCCGATTTTCCGAAAAGCCTTTCCTAAAAATAATATGAATATCAATGCCAAATCATTTTCAACGAATTTTAGATTAAAGGTAAATCTGAATATCGTTGAAAACATTTTCGAATTTTATTACGCGAATTTTTAATTTAACTTAGTATTCCGAAAAACCTTTCGTAATTATTCGACCGTAACTCCCCCGAGCGAAATTTCACATACGCTTACAAAAATATACATATCAAACTATTTTCAACGAATTTTACCTCTTTTGAAAAGCAAGCTTGCAGGTAATCGATTTAATTATTCGACCGTAACTCTCCCGAGCGAAATTTCACATACGCTTACAAAAATATACATATCAAACTATTTTCAACGAATGTTACCTCTATTGAAAAGCAAGCCGCGGTTGCAGGTAATCGATTATCTCTTTAATCCATAACAATGGAGATCCTATTATACCAATATTCTTCGTCAATCCAACTGGGTCAGTTGAGGATTGCCTTAAACCTCGGACTTACCTAATAAAAGATAGTGGTACGCTACTTGCATTTAACCATTCTTCGTGGTAGGTACGTAGCCAGGCACATCGTCACTTACGATCCAGTTGAAATCGTGCTTATTCATAATAAAAACTCATGATGTAGTCTGGTAGTGAGAGTACGAAGTCAAGTCCATATTATTTAGAAATAATATGCACTTGATTTAGTTCATTTTTTTTTTAAAGATCGATAAAATAAATTGCTAATGAGTGCTCAATTATCCAAGCTGTTTTTTTTTTGTTTTGTATTGTTGGTGACTGCCCCTAAACCGTACGTGACCAAACACTAAATATAATCCATCCCAACTGCAAAAACCTGTTTAAAAGTTGGTCATTTTTCTCCCAATATTTCAGTTTTATTGATATTGATTTTAACGAAAGCCGCTTAAAAGACTTCTGTTGAAAAACGCATTTCAAAAGCTCCAATATTTACGCACCCTTAAACTAACACTGATATTGCTTTGATTGAAGCCGCTTTTCCATATTTCCCATAACCGATAATTCAGTTGAAAGCTCGATGCAATATTTTCCTGTCAACGAGAGATAATATTCGGAGGACAGTAGGAGCAGAAGCTGGCGCGGTTGGCAGATAGTTAGGTTTAAAGAACTTTATTTTTCTCATAAAACATTACAGTTCACTTAAAATGAGATAAATTTAAACAGTAAATGTGTACTATAACTAAGTTTAAGTAAGTAGATAACTCCTGGGCCTTGAGGCTTAACTTAAATTACTAATCATAACTAATTATGTTATCTAATAGTGTTAGATTATATTTATGTGGTAATATTATTCTATTGAGTAGACATTTGCTTTCAACATATTTTTGTACATATTAATGCTATCACATTCTTTTATGATATTTGGTAATTTATCAAAAATACGTGCTCCTTCTGAAATAATCGTCTTTTTTCCGTAGTTCGTACGTATATTGGGTAATTTTAGTTTGATTTTGTTTCTAAAACTATATTTATTTTCTTTTAATTGTAGGCTTAGATTTGATTGAATCTTTTCAGACTTTGAAATAATATTTTTTATTAGAAGACATGTATTAAAAATATATAGTTGCTTTAAATTTAGTATTTTAGTATTTTGAATAGTGATATAAAACCTTAATAATTTTGTTTTGGACTCTTTGAAAGGGTTTTATATGTGTTTCAGCCACCGATCCCCAAATTTCAATAAGGTGCTCTAAGTGGGATTTTGCTAAAGAATTGTATATTGTATTTCTGAACATAGCAGGAATGCATTTTGCGACTTTGCGCAATGCTCCTAGCAATGACGTAAGTTTTGTTTTTACTTCTTCAATGTGTGACTTCCACGACAATTTATCGTCGACACATTAGTCCTAAGTATTTTTCTAGATGCGATTGTTTAATTAGGTCATTGTTCATCGATAATGGCATAAAGTCTGGTACCGGCTTGTTTTTTGCATAAAAAATCATGAACGAAGTTTTTGACGTTTATATTATATATGTGGATTAGAAACATAAGTGGCCCAATTATAGATCCTTGTGGACATTATGTAGTTGGGGGTCCAACTTCGTCAATTTACAGGCAAATATTCATTAGAAATTTACAAAGCTCGCTTTTGCTCTCGCTGCCCTGTCCACTGAAAACGCACACTGAAAATTATGTTACTTTTAAGCTCGTTAAGTATCGCCAAAGTTATGTGAATCTCTTCGAGCAAGTTTTGGCTCCATATCGACATTTTCCAACCTTGGGATTTTTTATGGAAACCGCTCCTGGCTTCTTCTTTTACGGAAGTACATTAGACCCGTATAGGTTAAGGTACTAGGGTCATTTTTAGAAGGTACCTAGTTCTTACTTTCTAGTAATACCTACTAGCTACTCATTATCCGCAAGCAAGGATTTTTGGGTAGCTCTACCTACTTCCTAAATCTAAGATCACTTAACACATAAGTTATTATCACAGAAAAAAAATGTGGCAAGAGTGCCGCCAAACGAGCAACCTTCATGGATGCAGTAGCCAACGATGATGATGATCAGTATGAAAAAGGTAACCCTAAGTAATCCATTCCCAGCTCAAAACTTATCACAGTTTACTGAAAAATTATGACGACCTTTTTGTATGCGGAGTGTCACAACCCGGATAGGGAGCTAATTGGGGACGAACTCTTGGCTGCTGTACTGAATACTCAGTCCAGCTCAAAACCGAGTCTTTTTGGTTCTATCATTTTTTTTTCCCAAACTTATAGTTTCGGAGTAAATCACTAAAAACTGATATCTGCCTACGGTTATAGGGCGGCGACCGACCCAGTGACGTACCAGTGACATACTACTTCTATTGAAATTGCTCTAACGTTACGGGTCCTCATTTTGTTTGCGTTTGATTTTGGAATAGTCGGCAAATTAAAAATTTAAATTAAGTAATTAAAAATTAATATTTTAATTTATTTATTTAAATGTTTTAATAGTTCTCCTTCGGTAATAAACGCTGTGCATAATTTACCTTAACTGAACAAAATGGTGTTGGTGTTTTGAGTTTTATGTTAAAAAATCACGTTATAAGTGATTTTTTATGTCTTGATAATATGAAAGCTATAAGTAAAACGGACTCTCAAAAAACTTTTGTTAAGTACAAATACTTTCTAGTACTTATTAAACTTAATCCTTTAGAAGTGTTTGTGTCTTTTAATTATCCTAAATGACCGCTGGTTGCCTGCCTGGGTGCCTACACTTCTGTTTGATGGGGGCGGCATGGCTTGAGCGGCTTAGCCGTGCCAATAGACTACGAAACTTGCCTTGTAAAGTAAATATTATATCGTTATTATGGTTACAATGCAAACAATATAAATGAAAAAATCTGTTAAAGGTTACGTCAGCAAAAATGGCCAACCTTCAGTGTTTGGATTTCAGAAAAATCCTGCCGCCGTAGCGCTGTTGTTCCGTGAGGTCGGAATAAAATTATGTGTCGCTTCACGATGCACACCATCTAAGCAGGTTTTACTTCCTCAGGACCCGGCCAGTCGCCCAGCTTGACCTCCACGGTTGTAAATATATAACGGAGTAGGTACTTTATCTGTCTCACTTGTGAGCATAATTGGGTAATATCGTATAATAGTTGAAAATAGGGCTTGAAAGACAGACACAAGGCAAGGGCCTCTGACTACACGAATCGCGAGACCGTTTCTACATGGTTTCTATGACTTCCTAGTACTTTCAGCTACGACGATTGAACCAGAATTCCACTTAGCTGATCCTTCCAGTCCGTTCTCTGTCCTCTCGTAGAATTTGTCTAACGTCAAACAATAGACGTTGGTGATCCGCGTAGATAATACGCGCATTGCAAGATAAGTAAGGAGGTTGTACAGAACCCTTGAGAGTGTTAAAGCATCTACGACATTTAATTTCTTGACTTTTACGTACGTAGCGTCACTTTATTGAAGCGCTGCAAGGCTTACTTGTCAAAGGATTTGGGATCGAGAATGTTCGTTTGTTCTTTGACTTCAAAACGTGCACTGCTCGCGAAGTTCAACGTAAATTACTTTTCGTAGACGTAGCGTCACTTTATTAACGCACTGCAAGGCTTCCTCGTCAAAAGTATTTGGAGACGGGAAGGTTTCTTTGTTTTATGACTTCAAAACGTGCACTGCTCGCGAACTTCTACAACTTCTGGCGCAATTTCAGCTCAAACTCATACTCGTCGTTCATTGTGCCTTTACAAATTAAGAGGATGCTTGTGACGGCACGCGACGAACTTTTAAAAGTTCATATTAATTTTTCTCAGCAACTACTAAATAGTTGGACCTGAAATGGAACTAACTAGAACCAACTAGAGAACTAACCCTTCACAAACGTCTTCGCGACGATGGAGAGAACCTGCAGTTCACGCGATGTATTTGAATTACGAATAACACCGCCCCGAAATTCCCATTAGGTGATTTTTCAGGTTTTTCTGCTTTACGTTTAGTAAGTAGGTATACTAGTAGTCAGTACAAGTAGGTCAGTTGAGCTACCTGTAGACTGTTTGCAACAGTCAGCAGTTAGCTCAATTGTTTCAATTGTAAATCTTCTACTATATAAAAATAAGTCGGGTTTTCCTTCCTGACGCTATAACTCCAGAACGCACGAACCGATTTCGGTTGTGATTCGGATTGTCAGGAGAAGGTTCTTACGGAAGAAAAAATTAAGAAAGTTGGAAACATAAATTTCCACGCGGGCGAAGCCGCGGGGCGCAGCTAGTACTAGTATAATTTTCTTTGTGAATAAAGAATTCTGCTTGGTATACTATAAGTATGTTAGCGATTGGTTTATATTTACTTGGTAAAAATTCGATTCATAAATGGCTCAAAAAAAGAAAAATTATAATTTATTTGGGAAATCAGACCGTTTGGAGTCTCGAATTTTTCTATATTATATTTATATTATTATATTATCTTAAATGTTTGTATAACATTCGTACCTTGTGATTGTGCCATCAACCACCTGAACAAGTTTTCCTCTTCTACAATAGATAAACTTTGCATAAGTCTATGTAAAAATAAAGCGCCCTCTATCGACTAGACTTGGTAATATTCAATACACTCAAGAAAAGGTCCTAAAATATTGTTTCACAGAACATCTTTCAATCTCTCTCAAATATATTTAAATTTTTAAGCCACATATCAAATTGCAACGGATCCCTACACTGTGCGAGTTCCGCATCTTTTTATTATGTTTCTAGAGTACGGACTCGGAGGCAGAACATTATTTGATTCGACTCACTTCAATTGGTTTAGGATACAGTAACGAAGTGAAAACAAACCTCGACCTTGGCTTAGCCACAGATATTATAATACTACTAGCTTCTGCCCGCGGCTTAGTACGTGTATTTTCGGTATAATAAGAAGCCTACTATCTAAGTTAAGCTTTGCTCTAAACGTACGCCAAATTTCAACTTGATCTGTTCAGTAGTTTTGGAGATCTTAGGTAACAAAAATTCAGATTTCACAAACATTTGGCTTTATAATATTAGTAAGATGCTTCGTGATGTTATATTACACGCGTCATTAATTAATGGTGCGATACGTATGCATGCATATGCATACTTATCGCTGCGTTTCAATCGTGTATTGTATTGTGTACACAATAAAAGATTTCACCGTATATTTTGTGTAGTATTATAATAAATAGCTGTAGAAAATACAAAAATGAGCGCGGGGTTTCAACTCTCACAGGAAACAAAATCCAAATTAATAAAAAAACATTAAAACTACACTATACTTCAATATCTTTCCTCTATAAAGATTTTACATTTTTGTAAAAATAGTTGAAGCTATAATATTTTTAGGGTTCCGTACCTTAAAAAGAAAAAGGAACCCTTATGGGATCACTTTGTTGTCCGTCTGTCAACCCCCTTTTCTAAGGAACGTGTGGAGGGGAGGTATCGAGATGAAATTAGCATTAAATACTCAACTCCGTAACCTCTTCGAGCCATGAAATAAATAAAACTTTTACATCAAAGCAATCAAAAGTTACAGCCGTTTATGTCCGAATATTTTAATATTTTCCAAAGGAATCACAGGCAAACAAAACCAATAGCGTAGTTCCCCTTGACCTAGAACCATAAAATTTGGCAAGCAGCAAGGTCTTATATAGCACAAGTAAAGGGAAAAATCCGAAAACCGAAAAAAATGTAGTTTATCCACAAAAAAATATTGATTCTTGCCTTGGACCAAATCCTATAAAATTTGGCATAAAGATCACACACACACGGACGACACGGAACCCTCGGTGCGCGACTCCAACTCGCGTAACGTAAAGTAGTAGAGAATAAGTGCATCGACACACATACACCCTGTTTTACATCAAGTATGCAAATCGTAGGTCATTTCAGCGGGAAATGTTTTGTGGAACACATTTGATCACAGCATGATTACGGTTTGGAAAGGGGTCGTTTGATCGCAGTATAATTATGGTTCTTTAGTAAGGAATACCTAAGTATTTACCTAGGTTGAAACTGAAGTCATCATCATTCTCTTGCCCTTTTCCTTTGCCACTTAGGTGGGGTCGGCACAGAAGGTTTTCTTCTACCATACGCTTCTATCAGTCGTTATCTCAGCACTCACTCCTTTCTTACACATGTCATCATTTGAAACTGCATTCGTATGTTTTATAGAAATGAAACTCATAAGGAAATGGATCGCTTGTATACGGGAGACGAGTGAAAGACTCAGTAGCTTGAGTCGCACTCCTTTAATTCAAATCAGAGACGCGTGGAGGCAGCCAAAATTTATTTGAGATTTTCTCGGATTTTTGGAGAAAAGTAGGCAAGGTTTCAAAGACTGCCGTGGTAGATAAGAAGCTATCAATATTAATAACGGAGCAAGCGGAGCGAGCCGTGGTAATTTTGGAGTTTGGTGAGGTCGGGTTAGCAACAGAGACAAGGAAGCTGAGACGACGACGGCGAGCGGAGATCGAGATCGCCGCAGCGTTTGTGGAATTTTTTCGGTAATTAACAAAAAAGTTAGAAATACCAAAACAAACGAAAAGATAGCGGCGAGTGGAACGAAATGCTGGAAATTTTTTATTTCTCGGGCGATCACAAACTAGTTAAGAAGAGTACGAAAAAATAACAGCGAGCGGAGTGAGCGACATGATCGTTCATTGACGCGCTTCAACGCGCATAAGCGCGTTACATGTGGATTTAGCCTTAATATTCTTACTTAAAAAAATTTCTTCATCTTCCACTAGTGGAGACAAAGTTGAATCGATGAGAATCAATTTACATTTTATTTCGTATTGGATAATAATTTTGTTTAATATTTGACTTGTCTATAAGCTTAGATTGCTGATAGCTTAATCAATTAAAAGTAATTTATTTTGATTTTAATAGTAAGGAAACGCACGAACAAATATGGGACCAGCTCTAAATATGGGAGCCCTCGCACTGTTCAACTTTTAAAAAGTCCAGGGCATTTAACCACAATTGAACCAACATCCTGCATTAAATACCTGGGTATCATGATCGATAGCAACTTTGCCTGGAAATCTCTAATAGAAAACACATGGCTTGAAAAAAAACCTACTTCACGTCTTTAAAAAATCCCATCAACACTAGACCTAACCGCAATGAAAATGGTATACTACGCTCTGGCTGAAATTTGATGCTGACTTGATCAACACCAAGCATAGACATGACAACATTTGCGAAATCGAACAATGCCGTACACAATGTTCTGAGCGCCACTTTCACTATAGGAGTTCAAGACTACTTAACCGCCTAAACAAAGAATTTGACATTAGCTCCCTTACCCGCTTCAAATTTATAAACAAATGTCTTGAATGGCTGCAGTCACTGACATACGAAGAGACGGAGGCTCTACTAAAAGTAGTCAAATGAAAGCAAATACACAAAAAAGCTCACTCTTCTAACACACACCCGGCTGCTCCTGTTGCCCGGACTCTTAAGAGACCGGTGTCCTCGGGAGCACCAGAATCTTTGTCTTATACATTAATCACCCACCCACACACATGTATGATAGATAGATAGATGGTTTATTTGGCTCACAAATGGACAGCACAAAATACAATTAAGCAAAGACAAGTTGATAGGTATATAAAAAAACTAGAATTAAAACTTATGAGCAGGTAATAATTGCGCGTAACATAAAAGTTATGGACAATATGCACACTAACTTAACCTACTCGTGACAGGTAGGTGTGCCAGTGCTGCCGAGGCGAGCCAAATCGGATCAGTCTCAGCTTTATGCTGTTTTGCACCCGGGTACAAAACAGCGCCGGTTTTCAGACTGACCCGGTCTTGGTTACACCAGGAACCGAGACGAGCTCTATGAATTTTCTGTTACAATGCATAGGTGGAATAAGTGCAAAGAATGCGCTGTTCCAAATTGATTATGTCAATGTCAGAAATTATTGCTATGTCACAGTGGAGAGAGTTTATTAGCACATGTGACTTGACGTGACATGTCACGGTCACATTTCTATTTTTGTGAACAAACAATATTATTATTTTGTGGTAAATAAAAAAAGGCTTGTATTCGAAGTAACAAGGCATTATAACAGAGTGGCACCACCAGTACAGCTTGGCAATGGATGGAGAGTAAAAAAAATAGTCTGGATCGTGGAAGAATGACACAAAACTGCAGAAAGGAATGGCGAGTAGCTTAGTGAAGGTGAAATTGGGCTTTCAGAATTTTAGCAGCCCAGGGGTGGAAAGTGATTCCATGGCCAAAAATACTACTTTTACTGACAATATCCCTTTAAAATACGGTCAGTATTTTAAATATTTACTGACCAAATCTCTAGAATACTGACACCCGGTCGGTCAATTGGACATCAAAATACGAATGTTAGTTGCCATTTTCCACCCCCGTACAGTTAGTTGTACCATGTTAATAATTTATGATGTGTGTTTTTGTTCTAAAGTGATAGAGTATATCCAAAAAAAGAAGGATTTAGAGAATACATTCATAATTATAGGCATGTTTATGGAACTACTACCTACCGAAAGATATGAGATTTTTAAGGAACACTTACTCCAAAACAGCATTCTTATCATCTCAATCTACAGAAACCAGACCACTTTTGTGGGAACGTAGCCCCTGATCCTCAAAATACTGACTTTATTGACCATTTTTCAAAAAAGCTGACTTTTACTGACTTAACAGACCATTTCCCACTCCTGGCAGCCTTAAAAGCTCTTTTCAACCGCCGAAAAACGGAGGCGGGAGGAGGTTCTCAAGTCGACGCGTATATTTTTTTTTATTTATGTATGACCACGCATAACTTTTTACAGAGTAGTCCGATTTTGATAATTCTGTTTCTATTGGATAGGGTATACCCCAAAGTTGGTCCCATATAAATTTGAAGTCGGTTCATAGTTTTTAAAAACGCCAAATTATTTAAATTGTGCTCTAAATTAAACAACTGTTTTTGGATTTAAAATGTGGGTGACTGTCATATGTATAGTTTGTAATAATGAGTGTAATCGTGTGTTGTGTGTGTATATGTATTGTATGTGTGTATGTGTGTGTGTGAGGGAGTGTGCGCGTGTGTGTGTGTGTTTATAATACACACACATGCGTACCCTCACACATTCACATACACACACACTCATTATCACAAACTCTAACACTTAGTAATACTGCCGTACTCACCATATATGAGGCTGGCTGTAGATAAATAAACATAGGTTAAACTTCGATAATAAAATATTAAATACTTATAGCCTTATACTTATATACTTATATATATATATATAAATAATATTTCTAAATAATTATACTCTAGTCTAGACAATAGTACCTAGTGGTCTGTGAGGAGGGCGTTCTCATTCTGCGACACAGTGTTAAACTTCTGCAGTTGACATCGTTTTTCAAAACTATTTCTGTTCCATGTTCTGTACCAATAAACGATTATTAGGTTTTTCTTTGAATTTTAAACGTTTTTTCTTTGAGTGGAACTTAACTGTAAAGCGAAAAGGGAGGCCTTTGCTCAGGAATGGGAACCAGCTGTTGCCGCAATGTCCACGATGTCTAGGGTGGTGCTGGCACGCGTTAGGTATAACTACAATTTTTAAAGGTATTTTTGCAGTGACCTAGTGCGGCTTACACATGACTACATTAGACGCAACCAAAACCAGTGGGATAAGGGCCGGAAGAAGATTAAAAAGTCGGGAGATAAAAATCTACTAATAAATTACCTACCAAGCCCGAAGTATTGCATCATAGTTCTACCGCGTGCAAAGGTCCTCCATAGACTGAACCTCGTTTTAAAAAACAAATATAATTGAATGAGAACTCCCTCCCTGAAGCACAGATGGCAAGGATTGTATTATTTCATTTAAAACTGCAGGTATATCAGTAGTAAGTAATTATAGTAAAGGTCTTGACTGACTGTGGCACGAGGACCGGTAGCGTCGAAAAGAGTTTTTTTTTGTATCAATCATTATACAACACAGCCGTGTGGTGCCGGCTTAGAATTTGCACCATCTTAACTCTACCCGCGGGTGTCGTAAGAGGCGACTAAGGGATATCCAACGAGGGGGGCGGGCAGCAGCGCCCCCTGCAGAACAATTCTACCACCGAACTGCGATCCCGAATCCATGCCCAGCGTGGGGATAACGGGCATTACCCCCAAGAGATAACAGCTAATAAGGCGCTTATTAGGTTCATGCCTGCGTTCAGCAGTGGACTAATATAGGCTGGTGAGGAGGATACAACATAGCCAAAATTTACCCAGAGCTGGTATAAGCCTCCAAGTTCAAATACTACGATCGTAAGTTTTTTTTATCCTTTTTTAACTAAATTTATCTTTAAGGAGTGTTTTGGTGTTGTGACAGGAAAATTTATGATTTGATTACTTTTAAGTTGTGTCTGCTAAATTATGTTTGTTTTATTCAATCAAGAACAACATAGGTGATACGTTGTTTTTAAATGTCGTATTAAGAAAACTATAACTCAAGTTCATAGCTACTTTTATGCAAAGTTTCAGCTCGCTCCTTTCACATATTTAGGCGCGACAGAGGACAAACATCCAAACTTCTATTAATGCTTTTGTGACTCGAAGACCGCAGTCAGTTCTAAGCTTAATGCATGTATTATGCTGTTTGTCCGTCTTTGATATGGTTAAGGTTAAGGCACACTAACACGACATCAATTTTGCCGCGAGGTCTGCGACTGATCAATGTCGGGAACGGAAATTCAACAATCGTTTCACCATAACACTGGTATCGTCCAGAATGTCACTTTTTGGCGTTTTACCTGTGCTAAAAAAAACTACAGATGGAACTTACAGATGGAGAGAAGCGTGTCAAAAGTGTTAATGTTGTAATTGTAACCATTATATCAATATCTCCGTGCAAATAACACCGCATACAATATCTAGAGTTTATTTCATCTATGGACGATTCTCCGAAGGTACAATTGTCATAGACGACCTCAGTGGCGCAGCGGGCAAAGGCCTGCCTGCGACGCAGGAGGTTGCGGGTTCGATTCCTGCCTCGGGACAAATGTTTGTACGATCTGCAGACATTTGTCCAGGGCGTTCTGGATGTTTTCTATGTATAATAAAAAAAAACTATCTATGTAGTGTATTGTATTACTTAAGTATATCTGTTATCTAGTACCCATAACACAAGCTCTGCTTAGCTTGGGGCTAGATAATGCTGTGTGAATTGTCCATTACTATGATTATTATTATTAATTATAGTATGGCGATTGGTAAGCAGAATTTGGACCCAGCAGTAAAACACACAACATTATTTGACGACCAATGTGGTGTGGTGGGCGAAGGTCCGCCTGCGACGCAGGAGGTTCCGGGTTCGATTCCGGCCTTGGGTCAAATGTTTGTACGATCTACAAATATTTGTTTTAAGTGTTCTGGTCGTTTCTATGTATAATAAAAAATATCTATCTTTGTAATGTTTAAAGATTATAATTATTATGTATATCTGTCATCTAGTACCCATAACACAAGCTCTGCTTAGCTTGGGGTTAGATGATGTTGTGTGGATTGTCCAGCATTATTTATTTATTAATTACTAGCTGACCTGGCGAACTTCGTCCCGCTCTCAACTTTTAAACCTTCCCTGAACTTACACAAACATTTCAAGACCAAAATTAGCGAAATCGGTCCAGCCGGTCTGGAGTTTTAGCGAGACTAACGAACAGCAATTGATTTTTATATATCCTCTCAGGTGGCAAGAGGCCACAATATGGCTTGTCAAATAAAACCGTTGAGTGGCAAGCGACCATATTATGGCCGATTTTCCGATTTTTTTTTGTTGTTTTTTGTTTTGTCGAATTTACAAGAGTTGTTCTTAGAGTCAACTTTTCAGCCATGTCAATGTCTTAAAAGTTGACTGACAGTGTCAAGCTGACGTTAAAACCACAAACTAACCAAGTTTAGAAGAATTAAAAAAAAAAATCGTAAATTTAAAATTGAAATCTGACACCCGCGCCATTTTTTTTATCGTTTTTTCTGAATAAAAATTAATTTAAATTAAATGGCTTGGAAATGTGTTCTTTTTTGTGTTTAGTGTAATAATATGATGGTAAATCTCTAAAATAAAACTCAAACTGGACATAAACACGGTAAAGTTTTTTTTTTTATGATTTTTTTAAATTTACACAGCGCACTGTGTATTGTGTGCTAAGGTCTTAACGTTTGATTCTAAGTAATGACATTGTATTTTAATTCCAGTAGCAGTGTATGACATTATGTTGTCTTTTCATATCGGAAATTACAGCAACTTAAACACCATAATTTTTCTATTCACGACGCCGCCGCCGCCCCCTGTGGCCTAAGGCACCTTCAACAAAGTCATTATTTCAACGTCAAGCCTTCAATTATAAAAACATTTATGTCGCCGCAGCGAAGGTAACTTATTTTTCCCTCGGAAAATTCTTTCTACGTAGACAAGTAGTTGTCTAGTTTGGTTGTTTTTATTATTACATCATTATTAATTGTTTATTCAATTGGTTACGGTTAATTAGTTACGTTACGGTTTAATTATTTAACGGTTATCAAAACCAATAACATAACAATAATACCTGCAAACTGCCATCTTAAATGTTAAAATAATTTTTAAACTAAGAGTTAAGTCATAAATTTTTGTTGAGTTAGGTTTTCTTTAAATCAATATTGTTTTGATACTCAGTCAACTAGGCAAATTTTTGAAATTGGTAAATTTTTTTTGTACTAGAGATGTGGTGCTGGAGACGTCTCCTCAGAATGCTGTGGACCACGCAACGGACTAACGTCTCCATCCTCGAAGAAATTCGTGTCAAGGAGAGATTATCGACGAATGTGCAGATACAAATACCTACTGAAGTTCTTAGAACATTTGGCACGGAATAATGACTCGATGGAGCGTCTCGTAGTCCAGGGCAGAATGGAAAGTAAGAGGGCTCGTGGTCGCTCTCCAACCAGATGGTCGGACCTCATTACCTCTCTGACCCAGTCCACCATGACCGACTTCTCCCACAACGCAACCAATAGGTAGCGATGGCGGCGCATTGCACGAGCAACCGTTCATCAGGATCCCATCATAACCACGACCAGTCTGCCAAGAGTGACCGACTAAGCAGAAGAATATACGAAGGCGAGAGACAGGCACGTCGCTCAATTAACGACGAGCCTTAGTTGTATACTTTTTAAGATATTTAACGCGAAACTGGTTGTGATTTCTAAAAAAGTGTATGTTTTTGAGTAACACTATTTAAAAAACGGAATAAAATTGACCTTCTCCTAGTTGCAGGCAAACTGTAACACAAAGAGTGATTCACTTTGTAGCTCTACACACTAGCTCTCGTTAGCTCTTGATTTCAATTCGATTGTGAAGCTCGGCCTTTGTTAGCAGTTGTTTTGTAAAAATTTTAATTCATGATGGACTAGAATAATTAAGGCCCGTACTTCGATCAGGTATTACGCGGCCTCTTCCGTAGATACCTACCCAGAACCTTACGAAAATGATACTCGAAATTGTCTACGACTTGTTTGACGCAGACAGTTTGCGCAGAGCCTGACAAGTATTGTGCTTATGGAACAAGAGATTAATGGAGTCAAATTTATTTTATTTTGTAAATAGGTACCAGTAAATAATAAACGGTGTTTTTTATAGGAACCATTTGAAAATTATATCACTAGGTAATGGTTTTCATAATTACCAGCATATCATATTTAAATTCATTTGGCTCCTTCTAATTAATAATTATACTAATAAAAATCTTTTATTTCGGACATCAAATTGTTAGTTATTTAGGTAGTCAGAGTAGTCACAGAACTGTTTCTGTGTAGTCATACTGTGTAGTCATACTAAATAAATATAATGCTACACGAAAAGAAGAAATAGCAAAATCAGAATAACTATTGCTATCATTTTATAAATGTTTGAACCAGTAGTAATTGCAAACTGGTCTTTAGAATAGTTTTAAAGCCTTGGCTTATGTTGAAGCTATGTATAACCTAATCTTATGACTTTTTACCCTGCAACGTGAACTCAATTAATATCGAATCTATCAAACTAAGTAATATAATAACTCTGTGTATTAACGACGGCGGCAACGACCGACGGTATAAACCGCGTTCAATACGGCGCGGTTGTTTCTCAATGCACAAAATCCTTTGAGGTATAAAGTCCTCTAACTATAACGGCCGTCGAACGAAATTTACCACAAAGATTATGTCTGCATTGTATTTAAGTCCGTATAATGTTTTGGCTTGCGGACTAGACTGACGACGCCTCGTTTCCGCCGGAGAGAAGAGATGTGTAAAAACAAAAGAATATCGAATACATGTCGTGATGGTTAAGTGATGGTCTTTTAAGGCGAATAGTAGGGTGGATAGTGGCACCACTACATATTTAATTTTATAATTACGTTATACAAAGGAATTATCAAAAAATCGGACCGCGCGTAGACGATATCTATCATAAGCTTTTTTTAAATGTATCAGATACTTGTTTCAAGAGTTTAGTTCCTATTGGTGGCCACCAAGTTCTCCAAGCAAGGTTTTTGATTGAATAACACAAAACAAAACTATTACAGATACATTTAAAAAAAGCTTATGATAGATATCATCTATGCGCGGTCCGATTTCTTGATAATTCCTTTGTATAACGTAATTATAAAATTAAATATATAGTGGCGCCACTATCCATCCTACTATTCGCCTGCCTTAACAACATGCTCTTGGTTTAAGGTAACCGCGGCATATAAGTAAGGCCCACCTAACTTGAAATTGTTATAGATCGTGTAACGTATGATGTGATGTAAGATTGTGTTTTCCTGAAGGTCCAGTCCAACAAGCAACGACTATAGTAGGTATAAAAACATTTTATCAAAAAAGTTAAACCGCCGACGAAACTAAAAAGCAAAAAATAATAAACATTTTTTATTTAACCTTAAAAACTAAGTTTCTAAACCAATGTAAGTATACCTAAACGCGTGGTCATACATTACGATCAGTGAGTGAACAATCAATCATCCTAAAACAATATTTAGTAACAATTCCGCGCAAAACCTTATCTGATAGATCCTACAAAATGTAATCCGTGCGGTACACGCCCGCCCTCCCACAAATTGATCCTACTTAAAATTAGAGAAGGTAATCAATAGACTTATGTAATATAAAATAACCTAATTAAATTACCTACCTACCTCCTTAAATTGATCCTACTTAGAATTTAGAGAAAGTGAACCACAGACTTATGTAATATAAAATAACCTAATTAAATTACCTACTTACCTCCTTAAATTCATCCTACTTAAAATTTAGAGAAAGTAAACAACAGACTTATGTAATAAAATTGCTTAAGTAAATTACCTTCCTACCTCCTTAAATTGATCCTACTTAAAATTTAGAGATAGTAAATTACTATCTCTAATATCAATCTGAGGGATCAATTTGTGGGAGGGCGGGCGGTACACACGGATTACATTTTGTAGGATCTTATCAGATAAGGTTTTGCGCGGAATTGTTACTAAATATTGTTTTATCATAATATTATACAATGGATTTCCGCAAAGTAACGCCTGAATCTATTATTATTATTATTATTTTATTTTAATCAATCATCCCCTATTTTCTTGCCCTTAGGGCTGGATTTATTTCCAAATTTATATGGGACCAACTCCAGGGTATACCGTTACTAATAAAAAAAGAATTATCAAAATCAGACGACTCTGTAAAAAGGTATGCGTGGTCATACATAAAAAAATATACGCGTCGACTTGAGAACCTCCTCCGTTTTTTCGTCCGTTAAAATATTTCAGTAATAGTAAAAAATGTGATCGATTTTAGAAATCCTTCCTTTGGGCTTTATTTTACCATAGCAATATAATAACCTCAACCTCAACTTCAACAGCCTGTGTTGGTCCACTGCTGGACGCAGGCCTCCCCCTGATAAACGCCTTATTGGCTTTTATCTCATGGGGGGTAATGCCCATAATCCCCACGCTGGGCATGCGGGTTGGGGATCGCAGTTCGGTGGTAGAATGTTCTGCAGGGGGCGCTGCTGCCCGCCCCCGGTGGATTTCCCTTAGTCGCCTCTTACGACACCCGCGGGAAGAGTTGGGCTGGTGCAAATTCTGAGCCGGCACCACACAGCAATATAATAAGGCCCAAGTTAAAAATTGTTTATATAAGAAAGTATTTATTTATCAATTTAATATAGGATGGAACTGTGGCTAGAATTTTAGAAATCGATGCAGATTTCCAAAGACAATATAAAACATTAATTCTCTACAGTAAATGGGGATGTGATGGTTCACCTCGCCAAAGCCAGAACAAGCAAATACTTCCAGAGGAGTCGGAAACGATTTTAGATGCCAATTTGTTCATCACTTCTATGGTCCCTATCAGATTGATTGATGTACAGTCGGGTATCGTAGATATTCGTAGATAGACAGACACTAGTAATATTTACCTTAGTTTTAACTTTTTTGGTAATTAAAACCTTGTATTTCACATTAAATAAATTATTTACTCATTTATCCGTTTTTTCTTTTTATGCTGTATACATATATGAGAAATCACTTAAACTTATATACCATTTGAATCTCTATACATAACTGTATATCTGTACCAAATTTCATCACAAATTTCAAGTTATAGATTTTTGATCCCGAACTGACCTAAATATTCCAGAGTGCGTTGGAGCAAACTCCCTCCCTCCATTGTACTGCTGCTATTGCTGCGCGAAGATTATCCGATCACATGCCTCGTTTTGTGGCTAAAATCATTGGCCGCACGAATTTAGAAACTGGGTCTTACAATACCCTGGGCCTTATATGTATGCCGCAGTACCTTAGGTTAGTTATTTTATTGCGTATATTGTACTGGCATTTTATACCATAGATTGACGTAACGACGGTTTTATTCATTTAATCATTTGCCTGTGTTGTGTTTAATCTTGATCTCAGTTTAAGTTCCGTTTTAGAAAACGACCCGTAGCGTAGAGCAGCCTTGCCACCTTGGTGATTTTATCACTAGATTTAGTGATTTTTTGGAGTAGGTACGTTAGTGATATTCTGAAGAAAAATCACAAAACAAATATCTGATGCTTTTAGTGATTTTTATCAAATCTCGAAAATTTCTGAAAATACATACTTATTAGCAACGAATTCCCCAATTTATGTGAAAATAGCACAATCCTTTTCTTAGACAGCCGAAACGTAATTAAACCATGAATCTTTATACCTAGGTTCATGAATTAAACGTTTTTGTTTGGTTATGCAAACCTACCTTGGGGAATCCCCGACTACTGATGAGAACCTATCATATCACGTACCTACTAAACTAGTTTATTTGAGTATGTATTTAGTTAGGTGCTTGCTACTGTTGCTAGGCCGTTCTTGCTAAACTTCGAAATCATTCACGTAAGATTTGTGAAGAATTTCTTAGTTATTTCGTATTTACTATGGACGTGCCAGTAAAAAAAAAAAATTCACAAAAATATCGACAAGAATGGGAAACCTAAGAAATCAAGATGTGGTTACGGCCTGTAGCAAATGATACTACTACAGCCTTTTGTAATTTTAAACAAAAAGAAATATTTACAAGAATTGGCGACATTAAGAAACACAGAGTTGTGTGTATAAAAAAAACACAAAAACAAATATCTATCTAGCTTAGTGTAAAAAAAAATTTGCTATTAGATTCAGTATGTTGTGTTTTTAGTTTCTTATTTTCACAAATACATCATTTTGTAGTAGGTACCTAGGGTGTAATTTCTTTTTAAATCATCTAGTGATTTTTGTCCAAAATATCCCGAAATCTAGGAGTTTTGAGACCAAATCTAGTGATATTTTTTTCTGCAAGGTGGCAACACTGGCGTAGAGTAATGAAGTTAGAACTATCTACTCTAGAACTAGAATTGCCGTAAGCTGCTAAATCAAAGCACATTAGATAACCAAGTGATCCTACTCGAGACAATTTTATAGACGTGCTTCAAGTCTACAACTGTGAACAATGCTCTAACACGTTACAGCGTGAATACTTTTGATAAGGCCTCGGTTTCGAGGTAAGTCAATGTATTTAAACTAAACATTGATCACTTCATTATAATTTGATCGGAGTATCCTTCCTTCCTCATCAGCATATGAAGATTCACTGTTTTTTGCAACACGCTTGGCAGTTGGATTGGTGATCACAGTAGAGGTGTTTAAAATACATAGGAGGAAGCTGGTGATCTTCCTATGGTAGGTTCCTTAAGTCGGTTCATGCCACATTTATTTAAAAAAATAGACTCAGTTTTTTTTTTACGCCACGACCGCTAGAGTACGGATATTATTCGCATTTAATATGTCCATCTCCGGATGATGACTAGAAACAGCTTAGACCTAGACTCACCCGTTTTTCAAATATTTTTTAAAAAAAGATTATAGTATAGAGATTCCATAATACGTTTAACACTTTCATGGCCCAAGACGCAGACGTGCCTCTCCAGCCCCGTGTCCCTGCTGGGCAGTGAATGTATTCAAGAGTAGCTAATATTCGACTGCCTGTAGCTAGGAACCAGTAAACTTGAAAGTTCAAATTAGAACCCCTCAGAACCCAAAAATATTATCTTCAAAATATAACTTTATACACACACGGACATAGACAAACAAGTGCAAATAACTATATTAATTTATCCTCATGGCTGCCGGAGCCGGCGAAAGTTCAAGGAACTTGGGCAAAGTTGCAACTTCGATTTGGAAATTGAAATAATTATGACGATAACAGAGTCTGGAATTTATAATTCTCACCGAGAGTTCCCCAGCCTCCCCTAGGCCTGGGCCACTTAGAGGGCTCCCGTAAACAGTGAGCTTTATTGCCATTTATTTAGATTTCATTTTCGTCTCGGTCGTTTGGCGTCAGCTGGGTTATGTGAGCCGTACTACGGGTTTAACAAGGGGTTTCAAATGGCATCTATAGACTATTGTCTATGATTTATACAGCGACAATAAACAAATTAATTTCACCCCTTTACTGGAACTGATTCTTAAATGAATAAAACTATGCTCAAAATGACTCAAAAACTTTATATCAAAAGGAAAACTTTACATAAGTTCTGAGTCCTGTACAGGTAAAAGATTTGACGGAATAATGTTCTTATTTCTTTAGTAAATAGGAGCACAATATAACTATAGTACTGCCGTATGGTAAGGCCGATTCCGTTACCTCCTTCAATTAAAAAGCTACTCTGCCTTCCTGTTTTAGGTAGTTATCTCTTGTAGTTACCAAGCAATCATTTTATCGTAGGTACTGCTTTCTACCTCCGAGGGTTATATTTTTGAGTGCCTATGAGGTTGGATATACCTTATTACCTCGAAGAGTTAAAACATCTGAAGCGATTTTGATAAATCATGTATCAAATTTACTTGCCTGGACTGCTATATGGCTAGAGCTATATTTTTTCCCACAATGATAGAAAACAAAGGCCTACAAAGTGTAGCTTGGAAGCTACCATTTCGTAGGACTCTTATTTTACGAAAAGAAGTGAAAAAACTGTTATCTCGTCGAGATTTTGTCAAGGCTTTCTTTCTGTTTAGTATTCGTTACAAAAACTGGAGTATTCCCATTTAGGGCACCAATTTTTACGGCACCACATTTACGGCACCTATTTTATTCACAGTTAGGGCACCCAAAAAGAAGTGGTGTCTAGTGATGGGGTTTTGATATAACTAACTGTAACTTTTGCAATAAGGTTTTCAATTAAGATAAACGTAGGTACTTACATATAGTTTTAAAACTAGGTACTAGGTAGAAGCACTTACCTAGGTGTTTCTCTTTAACGAATAAGCTTTATTCAGAATAAACGTTTACTGACTAACATTAGATTCGAAGGTTGGTTTCGACGAAATGAGATAAAACGCCGCGTAAATTCACATCAAGCCGGAGTTACTTGGAGGAGGATAACCCATAACAGGAAATAATGGCAAGCTCTAGGAGAGGCCTATGCGGGAACGCAAGAGAATCTAAATACCGGGGTCAAATAATCAATAGATGTAAGTTAGATAAGTTACTAAACTGTATAATTATACCTCATTGAGCTTTTCACTAATGTTAATTAAAATTGTTGAGTAAAGTCTATTCTTATGATCATTATAATCGTTCCCGATTTATCATTCCCATCTGACTTCACCCTGAGGTTGGTAGGTATTTTTTCTCCAATAGCGATAGTTGCACCAAATTATTGGAAGTTCAATTGCTACTGGGCAAAGTTCAGTGAAGTAAATGAAGTAACTAAATCATTGAGAGGCTTAGGCATACGCAAAATTTCAAGTGTAGCCCTATCAGCGTTTCTATCTTCCCTCAAAAAAAGTGTAAAGCCAGCTCGTTTGGCCGTTTCTAAATGGGAGTCAGGACGTTGGTTGCTAGCATTTGCTCCATATATCTCTGGCACTTTATTGGATCCCGTAACGTTCCGTATCGCAACATGTCTTCGGTTGGGTGCACGGTGTTGCGCATCTCATCAATGCCAGTGCGGTAATCTCTCGAATAGTCATCACGGATTATCGTGTACAAAGGCTGCCGGTCGGCTATCTCGCCGTGTCAGCCTTAACGACATCATCCGGCGGGTCTTTGTCACCGCCAGCTATCCTCGAACCGAATGGTCTGTTGCGTAACGATGGTAAGAGGAGCGACGGCATGACACTAGTTCCATGGATGTTGGGGAGGCCCACTGTGTGGGACGCTACATACGTCGACACACTTGTGCCTTCTCATCTTTCGAGGACATCCGTGAGGGTTGGTGCGGTAGCAGATTTGGCTGAGGATCTCAAGAGGCGCAAATATGCAGGTCTCGACAGAGCCTACACATTTACTCCCCTTGGATTCGAGACCCGTGGGGTACCAAAGTTCTCCGGGTTTTTAAAAAAATACCTCTCGCGGCTGGTCGAAGCGACGCGTGTCCCGAGAGCTCGTGATATAATAGAAACTGCAGACTGTTGCACATAATCTACAGGTAGCTCGAATGAACCATATCAATACCAGTCGGAAGCGTCCCCAAGACGCTGGCTTCATTGCCCCTCACCTCCTCAGCTCCTCAGCTCACCTCAACAGCCTGAATTGGTCCACTACTGGACACAGGCCTCCCCCTGATAAGCGCCTTATTGGCTTTAATCACATGGGGGGTAATGCCCATAATCCCCACGCAGGGCATGCGGGTTGGGGATCGCAGTTCAATGGTAGAATTGTTCTGCAGGGGGCGCTGCTGCCCGCCCCCGGTGGATATCGCTTAGTCGCCTCTTACGACACCCGCGGGAAGAGTTGGGGTGGCGCAAATTCTAAGCCGGCACCACACAGCTCTACCCCGCTGTATAGCAAAGCTGATGCGCTGCGCCAGATACTCACCAGCTCTCGCTCTCTAAAAAACCCGAAAATAATAAAATAATTGATAGTAAATAATTAATAATTGAATTATTAAATTAAATAATTGTAAACAAAATCCTCAAATTTGAGATAAAAATATTGTATAAAGGCCGGTGCTATTTCAAAATCTGCCAAACTATTGTACTTGGTACCACCTAAGCATCTTACCGCTTATTGTATGAATAACCCTGCATAGTACCATTCAAAGAAGTGCTCAGTAACCCTGGCTGTCTAAGCCCGGCATAGAATTTGACTCGAGCGGGGAGTGCGCCTAACCTGATAAAGAGCTAATACAGAGCAAAAGACTCGATGACACTATTATAGATCCGCTTCTATTAGCTGACGTTAGCCGAAGACTTTCTAATTAACTATTGGAATGGAATTCGTAATTAAAGACTACGAAGAAGCTTAGACTGAAGTGTGACAGATCTCCTGCACCTATTCTTTGTGTTGGGCCATCTGAATTGAACTTAATTTAACCATTGGTAAAACGCGCTCCACATTCTCGTCGAGATTCTCAGCGAGAATCTCGCGTACCTACTTTAGCAAATAAGCGCGCTCCACATTCTCGCGAGAATCTCGCGAGAAGGCGAGAACAACACGAGAGACGTGAGTGTGGAACCGATTCACATGTTCTCGCGTTCTCGCGCTCTTTATGTCGCGTCAAAAAACCGGCAAAAAGCGGAGAACTAGGCGAGAACGTGCGAAGAACATGAGAATCGGTTCCACACTCACGTTTCTCGTGTTGTTCTCGCCTTCTCGCGAGAATGTGGAGCACGCATAATAAACGAACATTAGTACGTAGAGTTATAGCACACCCCGGACACTCCCATTTCTCAATACAAAAGTCAAGTCTCGGCACATACATGCGCATCTGTGTTGCGCTTCACGTGCAACTGTGACTGTGACGTCTAGGGTCAATTCAGGAAAACAAATAAAAAATCTTATGTCCATGATGTAACAAGCAAAAACGTCGAACACCATGGGCGTCGTCTGTCAAAATCATTACATGCCATCTGCGTCCCGTCATCCCGTGCATTGACTAACATTTGGAACGCAAACCTAACTCGACTAGGGTACGGCAAGGAAGCTCGGTCAAGAGCGTCCATTGTATGCGTTAGTAATATTATATATTCTCTGGTTATAGTTATACGAGTAAATCTTCGCTAATACATTATATTTCAGCTTTGAATACAGACTTTCGATCAGCAATTTGCCTGTCAAGCGTGGTGATTGTGACAAAACCTCCTTGTTTGGGGGAGGTTCAGCTGATGTTCAGCAGTGTTAGTATGTGTGCTGATTTGAAAAACTCCTTTGGCGTCGGTTAAAATGATAGTTCTTTTCTCTGATATATCTTTTTCCTTTTGGACAAACGTGTTCGTATATACAGAAGAACCCTTAGATAATTGAAAAGCCATATAACATAAAACGTCATTTAGTGAAAAGAGTTATAATTTTTGAGTATCTGGCGCAGCGTATCAGCATTGCCATACAGCGGGTCAATGCAGCCAGCGTCTTGGGGACGGTTCCGACTGGTATTGATATGGATCAGTTGAGCTACCTGTAGATTGTTTGCGACAGTCTGCAGTTAGCTCAATTGTAAATACTAGTTCTAATTTATTTCTACTTTCTATTTGTTTGTATTTATTTTTGTTTGTGAATAAACATTATAAATATTTAGTGATTAAAGTCACAATATTTAGCGATAAAAGTCACAATATTTAGCGATAAAAGTAACAATATTTAGAGATAAAAGTCAAAATATAAATAAAGGTTACTCACATATGTAAAAGCCATGCAGCATTGGCACCCATTGAACCAGCAGTAGCGTTTGCACCAAATTCATGTCGCCTCCTCTACACCATTCTCCCGGGGTCACCTTGACTCTGAAACAATCATATTCATATTCATATTCATATTTATTTAGTGCAATCACTGTGTACATTTTTAGGTCTTAGTATCTAAGTAATGTATAAGAGACACAATGGTACCCTAGCAGGGCGTGTAAATAGTTACTGAGAGTGGAGGTGGACCGGGTTTCTATACTTATGTTTTTAGTGAATATGTACGTTTTTATAAAATATTGCATAGGTTGCAATGTAAGTACTGATATAACGCATTTTTATTACTAAGTATTTTTATTTTATTAAAATAATTTGTCGCTGAAGAAGTCATTTAAATCATAATAGCATTTACGAAACAGGTATAGTTTTAACTTAGTTTCAAATATTTGGTCTTTTTCATCGTCTTTTAGTATATCCGGTATTTTATTATAGATTTTAGATGCCATGGCGTTTGGCCCAGAACTTCGCATTTTTAGTTTTGACTCGGGTAGTGTGATTTTGTGCTGATACCTAGACGGATAGCGTCGCGGTAGGTCAGCTGTTTTTTGGAAATATTTGGGATATTTTCGGATAAATAAATCATAATATACATAAACCACAAAGTTTTAAAGAAGTCAGTTTTAAGTTATGATTAAGGCGGTACCCTACCTCGTTATTGTGTGAAGAGGATAGGCATAGGATTTCGCGTTCACAGGAGCGGGACAGAGCAAAGCGGCGTAAGCCCAAAAATCAAGTTTTTAGTAGTTATTTGCTCCTCACAAACATTAGAATAGTTAATTGAAAAAAAGGCAACATATAAAATGTTCTTTATACTTAGCTCAATTACTATGTTTAATCTCAAGATCGTATCATCTGTATTTATTGAGGAATTAGGGTTTTAGTAAAAAATTAGAGGTAACTTTGAGATTTTTTTCTATCGAGAAAATTTTATGGAATCGTGTTTTCGAAACATATGATCGATAGAATAAGTCCTGAACTTTACCATATATAAATTTCAAAGTTAAATATTCAGAAGTTTGGAAGATATGGAGGTCCGACGGAGTTGAAAATAAGCAATTTGAGGGTAGGTAACCCCTTAAGATATCCGCCTAGCCTAAATTCGGCTACTAAATCCCAATATCAAGACTTCTTCGATCTCTGCCTGATTCCATACGATCGTCGGCCACTCAGATCATAAAAATTGCCAAAAAACTTACAAATCTCACAAAACATCGTGAAACGACGAAATGAAAAATTTGTTACTTTTAGTAGGTACTCAATAATCATTACGTTGCCATGTTTTCTTTCCTTTGTTTTTAGGGTTCCATACCTCAAAAGGGAAAAGGAACCCTATGGAGCCCTCTTGGAGCCGTGATTTAAATCAAACTTGTCAACGCAATCAAACCTTACAGCCGTTTATGCCAGAATATTTTGGAATTTTCAAGGGTATGACATTTGTTGGTGCGCCAAATTCTGAAATACCAGGCGAACGCAGGTCTAGTTCCGATAGAACACTTTGGACATTCTTGTTTTTCGGTGAATGTTGTGTAGTCATCCTTATTCTAGTGTCATCGTGCGGTGCGTTAGGAATTTACGATACTATCTGACTCTCGCACCGCTTGTTGCGTTTGCACTGCGACTACTATGGGTATTCTGTGAAGACTTAAGGTCGTTTTTCGGAGTTGTAAAGACGTAAATCCAATAGTGTCGCACCAAAAAACTGTTTTTGGGAAAGTGCGTAATTTTATATTTTAGGCTAGGTTCATACGGCATTACGGTACTAGACGTTTTTTGCAGGTTGAATCTTACCGAATAAGTAGTGGCGCATACATTGGGTATTCAAACGTTCACAAGTCGCCTGTATAGCAAAAATCGTACACAGCAATACGTTTATCGAATACTCAACGGACTTATCAAGCGAACCGAATGAACTTATAACGAGCGCGATGTCAGGCGTTGATTAATAAGATAAGCTAAAATCTTCTGTAATTCCGATGGCGAATTTGGCGCCGTCTTCGATACCCATATAAAAGTACAACAACACGTGGATCTATAGCAATATAGTACACGTCTACTTGAGGAGATCGCTGTATGAAAACCACGGTGATTCGTTTTTTAAACAAATAAAAATATATCGTGGGAACGGCCCGCGGTGTGTAATTAAAATTGAATGATTTAAAAAGGTGCGGTGTATTGCCGTTTGAACCAGGCCTTACTGTGTAATTTGTTGCAACTAATAAAAGTGTGTACTAAGCGGCGGAAGCGAGTAGGAGCTGTACGGAAGTAGTGCTTTCCAAGTGAGCTTTGTCATTAGGACATGTCTTATCCACGTGTAACTCCCACGCATGGTGCGTGGGAGTTACACGTGGACCATACAATACTAGGAAGTTCATACATATTGTATGGAGGTCATCTAATGCTGAGCTTCACGTCTGACCGACTACCCTCCTCTCTGTGATGTCACGGGATGTCTCAGACGTAATATCTTCGTAATCTATCTAATCTAGTCTTAGGTTCTACAGTATCGTGCTGCATTATAGTCATCTGATTATAATAACACGAGCGCTGCTTACTTTGGGGCTAGAGTGTTGTGTAGAAGGTTCAGAATTATTTATATTAGTTATATGTTTAGAATTCAAACTAACCAGCAGTTGTATTTGTAGATTAAGAAGTATTTTTTGGCAAATAAAATAAGTAGTTTAGTACTTAGTTATGTCTTATTGTTCTGTTACCAGCTAAATCACAATATTAGGAACATTTGTATGGATGTTCTACAGCATTGTCGGATAAGTAAGACATTTTTACTTAATTTGTGAAAATCTTCATATACGACCGAAAAAAAGTCCCTTGAAAGACCATAATGATACCTCGTTTCAATGTATAGAAAAAGACATTTTATAAAGTAACTAGTCGATCGCCTCGCGGTTTCACCCGCGTAGTTCCCGTTCCCGTGGGAATTCCGGGATAAAATATAGCCTATGTCACTCCCTGAAAAGTAAGCTTCCTAACGGTGAAATAATTTTTCTACCGATTTGAAAAATTCAGAGCCTATTCAATACAAACAAACAAACAATCAAATCTTTCCTCTTTATAATATTATATTATAGTATAGACATCAATACAATTGAATACAAATCAAAACCAAAATGTTGCGTATAAAGTACTCGTTTCTACCCGCGGCTTCACACGCCTTTATCCTGAATAATAAGTTGTCTATGTGGCCCTGTCCTAGCCCGGGATATCAATTACCTTCATGCCAAATTTCATTGAGATCCGTTTAGTCATTGAGGTGTAAAAAGGAAACAGAGAGAGCCAGAGTTACTTTCGTTTTTATAATACAAGCTTCCGCGCGCGGCTTTACGCCTTTCCTCTCCGGGATAAAAAGTAACTCTAATATCTTTGCCAAACATTAAGACCGGAGCTGTTATGTACATGAAAAGGAAATCAACAGACAGAATTTCTTTCGAATTTATTCTTAGATTCTTTATTGCACACACAAGTTACTTCATACATAAAAGTTACTAAATACTGGACATGTACAAAGGCGAGCTTAACCCTAAGAGTTTTCTTACAGCAAACCTATGTATATAAAGAGAATTTATGAAACGAGTGTGGATAGATAATGTGTACATACAAGACAGAAAAACATTATGCAGATAATAATATTATAAAACCTATACACAAAACTATATATATGTATATATATACTGAACACAGGTCATGATGTAATTCGGCGTACGTTTAGAGCAAAGCCTAACTTAGATGATAGGTTACTTATTATACCGAAAATACGCGTCCGAAGCCGCGGGCAGAAGCTCCCTCAACCTCAACAGCCTGTATTAGTCCACTTCTGGACGCAGACCTCCCCCTGATAAGCGCCTTATTGGTTTTTATCACATGGGGGGTAACGCTTATAATCCCCACGCTGGGCATGCGGGTTGGGGATCGCAGTTCGGTGGTAGAATCTAGTAGGGGGCAGAAGCTAGTATATATATATAAATATCTGCTATGACTGTAGAGAGAGATAATGCTCTTTTACTTTAGACTTAAATATGCTAAGTGAAGGACTGGCTTATATTGACTGGGGAAGGGCATTCCAGAGTCTAGGTGCCATCACAGTAAAAGAATCATGGTAGCAGCTGGTTTATGCTCTTGGGTACTCAGACGAAGAGAAATAATCGGTCTACAAGGCTTGCCACAGGGGAACTCGAAGCAATCTCGAAGATAAGAAAGAGAGAGATGATTAAAGAGGATAAAGTTAAGAAAAGACAAGATATGGAGATCCCGGCGACGACGTATGGGAAGCCATTTGAGCTGTGATCGGAACCTAGACACATGATCTAACTTGCGCAGTCCGTAAATAAACCGGATGCTCAAGTTCCGAAGGCGCTCTAGTTTATTCAAAAGCTTTTCCGAGGCGTCTAAATAAGAAACATCTGCGTAGTCAAGGATGGAAAAAAGCATAGATTGGGCAAGAGTGATTTTGGTCTCAAGAAGTAGACATTTTTGAAGACGGTATAAAATACACTAGCTGATTTATAATACACTAGTTTCTGCCCGCGGCTTCGCATGCGTATTTTCGGTATAATAAGTAACCTATTATCTAAGTTAAGCTATGTTCTAAATGTACGCCAAATTACATCATGACCTGTTCAGTAGTTTTGGAGATCTTAGGTAACAAAAATTCGCATTTCACAAACCTTCGGCTTTATAATATTAGGGGATATAGTATGAAATTGCCGATTTTTACAGAAAAATTGAAATTAGTTTTTTTTTATTTCACATATTTATTTAATAAAAATAGTTATCATTATTATTTATACATTGCTGCCATCTAATAGGAAGGTCATTTATACCTTTGCGATATAACTCAAGAGATCTAGATTGGAGATCTAGAGACAAACCGTGTGATAGCATTTTGTACTGCCTCCTGGGAAGAAAACTCTTTATCAAGTAGAAAATTGTCCAAATCACGAAAAAAATGGTAGCACCTTTTTTAAAAGAAGAACCTCATAGGTACCACGTGTAAAAAGTTTCGCTCAAAAATCTCAAACCATGAAGGTTCTATGTCAAGGCTGGCCAAACCCAGGCACGCGGGCCACGGAGTGGCCCGCCAAGGCATTTGAATTTGCCCGCCAGCACCCCGATCAACCATCGCACGCAACCATCGCGCTGTGCGCGGTGGCGTCGGCGGCCGGCAATTCGCGGTTGCACCGCTTCTACCTGATTGGTCGGTTGAAACGAAAACATGCCAGCCCGAGCGCTGTTGGCAAAAAGTTTCTATTGAAGATTTTCCAACATTGCGCGACATTGCTATCTCGTGTATGTGCAAATTTTAAGCAGATTTGGTTCCACCAATGTGTGTAAAAAAACATAGGTAGGGGGTACCCTACCTCGTTATTGTGTGAAGAGGATAGGCATAGGATTTCGCGTTCACAGGAGCGGGACAGAGCAAAGCGGCGTAAGCCCAAAAATCAAGTTTTTAGTAGTTATTGGCTCCCCACAAACATTAGAACAGTTAATTGAAAAAAAGGTAACATATAAAATGTTCTTTATACTTAGCTCAATTACTATGCTTAATCTCAAGATCGTATCATCTGTATTTATTGAGAAATT
The DNA here is from genome assembly GCA_963564075.1 of Eupithecia subfuscata. NCBI lineage: Eukaryota > Metazoa > Arthropoda > Insecta > Lepidoptera > Geometridae > Eupithecia > Eupithecia subfuscata. Next base: position 19,955,868 of record OY751095.1, read on the forward strand.
AGGGTTTTAGTAAAAAATGGTTGTTTGTAAAGTAGGTTTACGATCGAGATGTTTACGTGATAACGTTACCGCTAGAGTGAGAGAGACGGAAGATCGGTCCACTCACTCGAACGCTATGCCAGCCTCCGCTCGTGAGGATTCCGCGTGACAAGTTTCACGGAATGACTGGCAGCGCTCGAGATGAGACGGGAGATCGGTCCGTCTCTCTCTCGTTATACCTGCGATCGCGCTCGTGAGGTTTTGGTGTGACACAAGTTTCTGAACATGTCACCCGACTAAAACGATTTTAAAGACGTTATCACGTCAAAAAAAATTGGTTGTTTGTAAAGTAGGTTTACGATCGAGATGTTTACGTGATAAAGTCTTATGCCGCTAGAGTGAGAGAGACGGAAGATCGGTCCACTCACTCGAACGCTATGCCAGCCTCCGCTCGTGAGGATTCCGCGTGATAAGTTTCACGGAATGACTGGCAGCGCTCGAGATGAGACGGGAGATCGGTCCGTCTCTCTCTCGTTATACCTACGATCGCGCTCGTGAGGTTTTGGTGTGACACAAGTTTCTGAACATGTCACCCGACTAAAACGATTTTAAAGACGTTATCACGTCAAAAATTAGAGGTAACTTTGCGATTTTTTTCTATCGAGAAAATTTTATGGAATCGTGTTTTCGAAACATATGATCGATAGAATAAGTCCTGAAATTTACCATATATAAATTTCAAAGTTAAATATTCAGTAGTTTGGAAGATATGGAGGTCCGACGGAGTTGAAAATAAGCAATTTGAGGGTAGGTACCCCCTTAAAATAAATATCGCACATCACTCACTGCAAAACACATTGATTATACTTTCAACATCAGATTTAAAACCTAATATCGACAAATTAGAATCTGGAAAACCTCTTCACAGATCACATTAAAAACTTCATTTTATTAAGTATGCTAATTCATTTCATGTAAAAATAAAGTAAATAAAGCATATTTTGTGTTTTTTATGTATGAATTTCGTTATGAATGAAGTTGTAGTGGTGGCCCGGGGCCGCCACAGTCTAAGAAATTTTGCTCACCTGGAAAATCTATTGGCCAGCCTTGTTCTATGTCAATTCCAAGTACCTATTACAATAAAACGGCAATTTCATACTTAACCCCTATTATTAGTAGGATTAGTAGGATGTAAGTATGCTTATGTATGCATATATAGATCAGCTGTCAGCGTCAGCGTAAATCAACAGATTTAACCGTTTTTCAGACATTATTAAAATTATTGTTTTTCGAAATTGATAGGTCCATTGATAGGAACTACGCATATAAATGATAAACAAAATTTGAAAGCGCCCTGTATACGTTATGTATCAAACCTTGGAAAGGTTTGATAAAAAAAAATTGGTTGTCTGTAAAGTCGGTTTACTGACGATAGTTGAACGTGACAAAGTAAGAAAATACTGATGGAATGGTAGCATTTGATACTCGATCAAAACATGTAAATGTACTATAGTATAGCAGCTGTCCACGCAGACGCATCGCTCACTCAAGTAGGAGAGAGACGGATGTCGAGCGCTCTCGCTTGCACTTCAAGCCTTACATGGAACGCCTCAGAGCGAGGTAACGCCGCATGACGTCATGTTTTTTCGTGCGTGCAGCCGGCTCTATCGAATTATAAGACGTTGTCACGTCAAAAATATATAAAAAAGTCATTCCAGAGTATGGGTATTCTATTTTGATTACTATGTCCATATATTCTTTATTAAAATTATAAAACAGCTATCACTTGCCGAAACACAGGTTTAGAAAATTCGTGAATATTATTATTAATTTCAGAGTATTCCCTGAATCCTCAATTAAGGGAGCGGGTATAGGTATTTTTTTGTTATTATAGTGCGTAACCCCACACTAAGGGTAATTTCAAAGAAATCAAATAATATCGCAAAAATTTTCGACTTCGACGGGACTTGAACCCATAAACTTCAATGTTTCCCCTGTAGGTGGAGCTAACGGCGCTAGAGACCGTATGAAGTCGCAGAGATTTTCGACTCCCACGTCACTTGACTTCGTGGTGTAGTTGGTTATCACATCCCCGTACTGAGGGGAGGACGCGGGTTCAAGTCCCGTCGAAGTCGAAAGTTTTTGCGATATTATTTGATTTCTTTGGGTATAGGTATATTGCGCGTGTGCATCGAAGCTTTATTTGGGCACTCTGTCTACATTTTTGACTGCTTTCTGTTTTCATTGCAGTGAAAAAAACAATTGAATTGATAAATCACATGATTTTTTTAAATTGTATAATTTATTAACCGTGATTTAAAACAACTCAGCCCTGTATAAATGTATCTGTAATTTTGCCACAGCTCGTTTCACATAAACCTTGACACAGGCTTAGATGAAGCACGAGATTCCTGAATATCATTCTATTGTTGACACTACCAGCACTTCTTTTGTTAGAGCTGAAGAGTCTTCAGCGGTAACGACGTGAACTACACCAGTGTTTGTAATATTACAGTTTCATGAACAAACTCAGATACCAAATCTACACTCATAATATTAAACCGGATTTTCTGTAAGTTTTTTTTGGATCATTCACAAAGGTAACACTAATAGAGGTACAGAAATCAGAAATCAATAATATTTATTTCTTTATTAAGTTTTAGATTTTGTAATGCGTCTTCGAGACTTCTGGTCCGATTAAAAAAATTATTACTATATATAAATTTTACTATAAAACTAAGGCCATCATGGTTATTAACATTGAAGTCATCGGTATGTCTGCCAATAAAAACTAACTCACAGTGCCCTCAGTTAATCCGTGATCATTGCGCATGAAACTGTACCGAAATATTGGAAAGCTCAAAACTCAAATCATGGAAATTTCCCGTTGTAAATGACTCTATTATTTCACTAATCTAATAGGTAGCAATACTATTCCTGACACAAGATACTATAATTTTATCTTGTAATCTAGACAACATTTAAATAAATTTAATCTAAAAAGATACTTATAAAATGAGCAATGCCCCAAGCAGAAACTATATAATCAATGAAAACACATTCAACATTAGTCATATAATTCATTATGTTGTTTAAATGCACTTGCGTCGGTGACCAAAGGGCTGGATTTTGAACCAATTACACTCACATCACTGTTCAATTTAAAGACAATCTTGACGTGAATAACCTTTTAAAGTCTTAGTAGGCACATGCAAACGAAAGACTTCAATTAGCCAACGCATGCAAACGTGAGTTCGTAAAAAGGGCTTTTTAACTTGAAGAAGATTTTAAAACACGCAACCTGTTTACACTCTACGGCCACGGTCACGGTTCCAGATTTTATAAAAGAAAGGAATAGTCGTCTAAGCAAAGCGTCGCGGCCGGTGATCCACCTTTTTAACCCCCAACGCAAAAAGAGAGAGGTGTTATAAGTTTAACGTGTCTGTCTGTGTATATGTGTATCTGTCTGTGGTATCGTAGCTCCCAAACCGATGAACCGGTTTTCATTTAGTATTTTTTGTGTCATAGATAATTTTATCCCAAGTGTTCTTAGCCATGTTTCATGAAAATTGGGGTTTTATAATTTTTGATTTTGTTCTTGTTTATTATGATTTTAAAACATATGTAGGTAATTATATATAGTAAAACAGTAGATGTAGTACTAGTTTACATTACACTATTAAATGACAGGGCAAGAGCTTTTCTCCTTTTCTTCCAGCTTTTCTCTATCCCCAGATTTGAAGGGCCAGTCTGGAAGGTGCACACAGTTCTGACTCTCCCCGTTGTCGTCATCAACCAACATTTTAACTAGAAGAAAGAATTTTCACTTTCACTCAAGCTGAAAATATTGAAGCAAAGAGAATATTTACATCGAAAATATTGAAGTAAATAACAATTTAATTTGAGTTATGAAACGTAATTTAAACGTCCCAAATGTTTTGTACGGTGTTTATAGAAATAAAATTAATTCTGATTCTTAATGATAGAAACGATCAGTCACCATCCATCAGTATAAAGGAAGCTTCCCTTTATACTGGTGGAAATCCGTAAATGTTTCTTTATTTGTGCAGCCCAAATGTATTTAGGAAGGTTCGCTTCGGTGCGATCTATATAGCTTCTCCCCTGTTCCTGATAGGTGCTTGCACTTAATAGATACTTATGATGCCGCTAACTTTCTGGCCGCATCGGCCGTCAACCTGCGGCCCGCTAGTATTAAACACCCCTATTAATACACTGCACCTGCGGCCCGCCTGGGGTTCCCCCTTGCTTCGAAGTGAAATGATTCAAGAGAAGGTAATTTATTTCTACTATTTTTCAATCCCTCTGGATAAAACCCTACACTATGAAATTATTCGTATTTAATTGCTGTTACAGTTAAAAAAAAGTTCCGTTTATAGCCAGCACGTCAATTAATATCTACGCGTAATTGAACAGCCATGAAAAGACATTTACAATAATGCTTTCGGTTTTGATTAACCAATAACATCGTAGCTCGATTTTACACTAACTAAGCTTGCGTTTTGTGCTGATAATTATTGTTGTGACAGTAATTTTTTACCGAATGCAAAAAGTAACAATCCGACCCAAGACAAAACAAAAGAATAAACAAAGATTATTCTCTTATTAATTTAACAACTTGTAGAGTCGAGTTGTTCTGATTCTAAAGCGGACCTTGTAAAAGTGAAGTTGGCTACACCTGCGCTTGTGGGCCATATAAGGTCCACTCTATCAAGGCACACCGCAGCCAATTAGGAACACCCTATAAATTACTCGAGGTACCCGCACCACCTCTGCGATATGACATAGTTGCCATTCGCTATCTCATGGATGATTAGGCGTACATCGGCCCGAGTTGCCAAGACGGCCAATTTTGAATCTTGAAAGTTCGGTCTTGATCAAGTTAATATCAAACCTAACCTAGGTTTGATATTAACTTGATCAAGATCCTTTGACGTCAGTGACGCAGTGGGCGGAACGGACTGTGACTTGAAGTTACGCGTTCGATTTTCGCCGATGTGCAAATTTTTGTACAATCTGCAGATATTTGATTGTATTAAAACAATAGATAACCTTCTTCTATGGGCCATAAAACATCTGGTGAACTAAACCACCCAAATGGGATTTTACAAAACATATTCAAAAATGTCTTCGTTTGTTATTCATAGCACAGCGAAGCTTCCGTGTGTGATATAGTGGTTAAATTAGTATTCTCTTTTTTCGAACATGCCGAAAAAAATTGAACTGTGTTACGTAAAACTTATTAAAATTCAGTTGTTTAAATAAGTTCAGTTTGTACTGAACGCCAGGACAGAAAACTCATCCGCGAGTCTCGGAAGGACCGTAAAAACACTTCTTCTGAGTTCGCTGCCGCCCTATCCGAAAAACTGTAAACCCTATTAGTGCTCGAACGGAAAGAATAAGGCTTGGAGTGGCAGGTTTGAATGGGTGTAAAGCAAGAAAGAAGCCATGGCTCTCGGTCTCTCATATAACAAAAAAATAATCTAAGCGTTCTTTTTATCGGCTGTATGATATCAACACTTCACGAAGGAGGATTGGTCAAATGTTGTGTTGCCCGATGATTCAAACTTTGAGGTAAGCTTTTAAACTATTCCTTAAAAAAGAAAACACTGGTCACTATTATTTTATCTGCTTTCATAAAAAATGAGCACCCATTTGAACTCATCTTTTTAGGGTTCCGTACCTCAAAAGGAAAAAAGGAACCCTTATAGGATCACTTTATTGTCCGTCTGATCTGGGGCTGCATGACAACTGATGGTGGGACGCCTTAAGTGCAGGCGAATGTAAAAAGCTTGTAAGCAACATGCCCCCCAAAGTTGCTGCTGTGATCAATGTAAAGGAGGGCCAACAAAATATTAGTGATTTTTGTAATTTTATGTTACTTAATATGGAAATTTGGAAAACAAATTCCCTAGTTTTATTTTTCACTTTAAACACAAAAAAGTAAATATTAGGGTGCCTAATACTTTTGGCCGATTGTCTAGAACAAAAATATGCATTTAAAAAGATCTAGAGTTTTGTTTGATCAAAACCTGCAATAGTTCGAATACAAAATTATATCACTTTGAAATAGATAGACAAAGCACACTGTTCTCCGCTTCCACACTGCATCAAACCATACTCGTATAATTCATTATTTAGGTATGTCTATATTTTTCAAAGAGATATGCAACCGGGAGACAGAAGCGACAATAGTATGAAACCTTTTCAGCGTAAAATTAACAGCGGTTTCCATGTCATGCAGTACCTCTGTAATTTATTCCATGCCGTATTGACGGTACGACACAGACGATATCTAAATTTCGCATAACGCCATTGAAATGTCGATTACGGAACTACAGTCACGTCGTTCGTTTTTTGTTTCCTCGTACGTACAGTCAGCTGCAAAAATATGTATACACTCCCAAGTTTTCAATTTGACTAAATAGTAAGTGTATATTAATTTGTGATAATTTATGTACAGCATTCTGACAAGTACGATGACTGCTTGTACGAAAAAAGTGTGCGTGGCCTTTTATTTGAAAAGTTCCGAGTAAAATAAAAGTTAAGCCTTGGAAGTGTATACATGTCTGTGCAGCTGACTGTACTCATCGGCACACATACTTCCACAGCCAAAACTCTTTTTAGTTTGAATTTGTTATTTTCAGAACCATATCACATTATACTACATATTTTCAGAACATTAACACAGGGTATTGTACGAGTCCGTGAAGCCCTGGTGACCTAATACAGGTTTTATTTACTAAACCTACACCACGCACCAGTCTTCACAATACAGGTACGATCTAGTATACTAAATTTTGTATCTACTTTAAAAAACCTTTAGGAAACCTTTGTGAAGAAATAAATGACATTGATTTTGATATACTGGTAACGCAATACTCGAACAAATAATTCGATTCTAGGCTGGATTGTAGGTGGGTTACCTTTTGGCGAAAATTAAATTACTGTGAATAAAAAAACAACTATCAAACATAATCAATCAAGCAATCACAAATGGTACTAAATAATTATGTTATTTGCTGTAAAATTATTTTTGTTCATTTCGGCCGGCCAAGATTTGGCATCAATGCAATTTGAAAACCTTATTCACAACTTTAACAGTTACCAGATTTATTAAATTGCCTTAAAATGAAATATTCCATTTTTATTAGAGAATCGTTCAAAGCTAAGCTTAATTAACACCGCGTATTACGATCAACATTTTGAGGACCGATCAGCAATACGCTAACGCAAAAAATAACCTTCTGATGAGTGTTCCGCGGCGGCGGTACCTACTGGCTTGCATTATTAATTGCATTACAGGAAATCTTGGCTTATAGTTTACTGAAACAGATTTAGCCAAAAGGTGAACCACAGTTTACTGAAAATAGGCAAGAGTATTATAATAATTCCAAAACACCACTTAACAACTTGTAGTAGCAGACTACTTCTGTGAACGGAAGATTCTACCCATTATGACTATCTACTTCAATTATAAAGAAGGGTAAATTAAACTTCGTGGAATATGGCTCTGTGTCTGGTTCTGTCTCAATTACCAGACAATAAAATCCAGCCAAAACCCAAAATTGTATGGAAATTAACATTTATAACAAGACCTTTTGTGTGTATAGTCGGACGAGTATCAAGTTACAATTAATAATAACCAGAAAATGCATGGAGAGAAATCACAACAAACAAAATAAATGAGCAGCACCAAAACTGTAGCCAAAGTCCGTCCTAGACCGCAGCAGCGTCCAAGCACACATGTACAGGTAGACGCCGCCTCTGACCGCAAAAAGTGCAATTCGACCCCCTGCCTCGGAGCCAAATTAAAAACTGCAATTAACATTTCGAAGTTGCGGCTCTTATTGATTTGGACTTTGGCTTTATTTGCATTGCCTCCGTGGTCGTTATTTGCTGAGCGATATCGGGAAGTAGTTACCATAGTCAAGCCAGTTTACGATGAAATATCATAGTTAAAGACCACAGCCGTTGGTGGTGTAGGATACTGAACACAAGACTTTTCAATTCAAAAAAAGTAAATTTAAAGTAATGTTAGAGCATTTACCAACGTACTATCGATCCCTCAGTAGACAATATTGAAGATAAAAACAATAACTAAATAATACTGGACAATTCACACAGCATCAGCTTTCTTAAGCCCACTTGTATAACAATATCGAGAGGTGGTAACAATGGAAGATGTCTGAAATTTAGTTATTCATTTACCATTGCATGCGTTTTTGAGACGCATTAGATCGACTCTCCCGTTGTATTGTATTGGCCGCTTATTTCTGCCACTTACAACCGCATTGTCTGGCACTTGGTTACACCACAGCAATAATAGATTTTCTGTGGCATAAAATATTATTGCTTACTAGCTGCGCCCCGCGGCTTCGCCCCCGTGGAAATTTATGTTCCCAACTTTCTTAATTTTTTCTTTCATAAGAACCTTCTCCTGACAATAACAAACACAACAAAGAAAGAATTAGCGAAATCGGTCCAGCCGTTCACGCGTGATGCCGTGACAACGCGAAACGGGTTTCATTTTTATATATAAGAAGAAGAAGATAACCAAGTGCCAACACGATAACCAAACATTAACTAAATTTGTATCGAGCTGCACTACTGGAAAAGCGTTGAGTGCTACTGTGCAACTATTTTCATGGTATATAAAGAAGTTTTTTTTTTAATAAATTCGACGTGTCTGTTTGGATCTACAGCGTGATGTGTCAAAGATCGAAGTGAACAAGTGTAGCTGTTCTTAAAATGGGTAAAGGAAACTGAGGTTTTAGATCGCCTAAAGTTCTCAACCAACATGTTTGACTGTCAAATTCAGCGAGGCAGTTAATCTTGCTCTCCGATGCGCAAGCACTCAAATTCTAACGTTGTCTCAGCTATGTTACCTTCCGAGATATCTCAAAGGGCCTGAGCCTGAGTTTAGTAAGACGACCGGTTGAAATTACACAGAAATGTGAGAACAGAGACACTGAATGAAGTTTGCATAGAATTATTTGAGTTGCAACCAGACGTCATTTCTCAGTCGCAATCGGGAGATGCTGGTTTCATGGAGAGATCAGTTTACTTGTGAAATTCAGGAAACAGAATTTACTGGTTCAAAAGCTAATCTGATTGACGTTATTTGAACAGTTCTCTTGGTATTTCAGGTCCGTCATTTCAAGAAATTAGTGATCGGATTCGCGTTATTTGAATAGTTCTCTTGATATTTCAGGTCCGTCATTTCAAGAAATTAGTGATCGGATACACGTTATTTGCATAGTTCTCTTGGTATTTCAGGTCCGTCATTTCAAGAAATTACTGATCTATATTACAGAGCACTGAAGACAGGGCGCTATGCCACTCATAAGGAGAGGCCTGCTGTGTCCAGCAGTGGACAAATATAGCCTGATGTGACAGTGCACTAACTATTAAGTAGATTTGAATCCTGTGCAAGCCTAAGCGAGACGAGGCTGGCCATAACTTGACCAACGTATAACATAATCATTACACGTTCTCATTCATGAATAATGTTGTCATGCACACATCATCATGATGATGTGTATCTTAGATGAAACCTCAAAAAGGGAAACCCCAAAACATAGAGATGAAAACTCGTTATATTAACACTAAGATAGCCGATACCGATGGTCCCACAAAAACAATAGCCGCTACGCGGCTGACTAGGTTAAATATTTATTAATACGAATCGACTGCTGCAAAAGATTCACCCCCGGCTGCTCCGCGGTAAATTGCCCAATAAGGTCCTCACAGTTTTAAATATTTATCTAAAACGAATCTATTCAAAGTAATGAAACGAATCACGAAATATAATAATATCATATCAATATCGTACAATTCGGTGTTTCCTGGTTACTGTTAAGACGTTGTCACGTTCAACTATCGTCAGTAAACCGACTTTACAGATAACCAATTTTTTTTGTATTTTCTACAGTATTTTTTGATAAAACTATACAAAATATAGTAATACGAAATATTTTATCGTGTAGACCAGATATTGGCCATATTTTGTGATTTGTTTCAGTACTTGTATTACGAGTAGATAAGTTGTAGAGAAACCATTAAATTGGTGAATACAGAATTGGGCAATCTACCGCGGAGCCTTCTTGAAACAGTTGCTGCAGTGCAGTGTTATTTCTCAATCTGACTTTTGACAGTAGAAGAAGTCAGAGTGAGCAACAACACTGTCTAAAAACTGTTTGAATTTATCAGACCATTATGAAAAAGGGACTTGTAGTGTTCCTATTTTAATCCTGCAGTAAACCTGTTATTGAGGCATTTCATATTTCAGTAGAAAACAAAGGATTATAGACAGCTTACTAATACATTTATTAGTAAGCTGGCTATAATCCTTTGTTTGTAAGGATTATAGACAGCTTACTAATATATTTATTAGTAAGCTGGCTATAATCCTTTGTTTGAAATATAATACTTATCAGCTTATCACATCTTATATCTATTTAGTAAAAATGTAACCTGCAGTCATAGCAGCATTTTTATTAACCCCCACGGCTTTCTAGTAGGTTCCTAAAAGAAGTCGTAGAAGCGACCTTACCCACGCTTTGGAAAAAAACCTACTAGGTAGCTACTATCAAAGGATTTTTTCCAAAGCGTGAGTTGGAAGAAATGTTGCAATTATAAATTTTCCAGTGGTAAATAACTTTTTAAGGTTTCGTTGCGCTACAGAAATGAAGGAAACTTTATAGAAACCTTTCGTGGAACGACTATGTAAGAAGTTATTCTATGGTGGTGCGCCTTTTTCAAAGCGAATAGAGCATGAAAGGGCACACTGGGGATTGCAAAATCCGGATATTTTTCTTATGCGAATAACACGGATTTCATCATTCACAAGTCAGGATAATTCAAATAAAATGTAAAAGATAAAATAACCTCTTATAACTGGCTTTTGTTTTCGGTTTCGCACGCAATTTCCCAGGATAAAAGTATGCTTTGTGTTATGGAATAACACAAAATATCTGTGTGTATACATAATATATGTATATCTCGATGTTGAACAGTAATTTTATGGTTTTTGTACGTAATTTCCGCCAACTGTTCTAATAAAGCTGCCCAGATGGTTGAAACAAGGCCTCTCTCTAAAGTGTTTATTTTTCGATCTAACTCTGCTATCAATATGCTGCAAAAATCCATGGATGGCTGTTCCGCTGCCTACCGGATGTTTTCAGATCTATTTTTCTTGTGCATGGTGACATTCTCATAAATCGTCATTAAAGTCGTAGATATTATAATGAAATGTATGCAAAAAAATAAAATTACTCAGCATACATACACTTAATTCGAATTATTTGCGAATCAAATAAATAAACCAACAAGATTAACTTAACTTAACTTATCCTTATGGATTAGTTGAGCAAACAATCTAGAGGCAGCTCAACTAAACTGAAAGTGTAAGTTGAGCTGCCTCTGATTGATTACTTAACTTATCCATATGGATTAGTTGAGCTGCCTCTAGATTGTTTAGTTGAGCAGCCTCTAGATTGTTTGCTCAACTTATCTATAAATGGATTAGTTGAGCTGCCTCTAGATTATTTAGTTGAGCTGCCTCTAGATTGTTTAGTTGAGCTGCCTCTGGATTGTTTAGTTGAGCTGCCTCTAGATTGTTTAGTTGAGCTGCCACTAGATTGTTTGCTCAACTAATCCATATGGCTTACTTGAGCTGCCTCTAGATTGTTTAGTTGAGCTGCCTCTAGATTGTTTGCTCAACATATCTATAAATGGATTACTTGAGCTGCCTCTAGATTCTTTAGTTGAGCTGCCTCTAGATTGTTTAGTTGAGCTGCCTCTAGATTGTTTGCTCAACTAATCCATATGGCTTACTTGAGCTGCCTCTAGATTGTTTGCTCAACTTATCTATAAATGGATTACTTGAGCTGCCTCTAGATTGTTTAGTTGAGCTGCCTCTAGATTGTTTAGTTGAGCTGCCCCTAGATTGTTTAGTTGAGCTGCCTCTAGATTGTTTAGTTGAGGTGCCTCTAGATTGTTTGATCAACTAATCAATAAAAGTTGAGCTGCCTCTAGATTGTTTAGTTGAGCTGCCTCTAGATTGTTTGCTCAACTTATCTATAAATGGATTAGTTGAGCTGCCTCTAGATTGTTTGCTCAACTAATCCATATGGCTTACTTGAGCTGCCTCTAGATTGTTTAGTTGAGCTGCCTCTAGATTGAACTAATCAATAAAAGTTGAGCTGCCTCTAGATTGTTTGCTCAACTTATGTATAAATGGATTACTTGAGCTGCCTCTAGATTGTTTAGTTGAGCTGCCTCTAGATTGATTAGTTGAGCTGCCCCTAGATTGTTTAGTTGAGCTGCCTCTAGATTTTTTAGTTGAGCTGCCTCTAGATTGTTTGCTCAACTTATCTGTAAATGGATTACTTGAGCTGCCTCTAGATTGTTTAGTTGAGCTACCTCTAGATTGTTTAGTTGAGCTGCCCCTAGATTGTTTAGTTGAGCTGCCTCTAGATTGTTTAGTTGAGCTGCCTCTAGATTGTTTGCTCAACTAATCCATATGGCTTACTTGAGCTGCCTCTAGATTGTTTGCTCAACTTATCTATAAATGGATTACTTGAGCTGCCTCTAGATTGTTTAGTTGAGCTGCCTCTAGATTGTTTAGTTGAGCTGCCCCTAGATTGTTTAGTTGAGCTGCCTCTAGATTGTTTAGTTGAGGTGCCTCTAGATTGTTTGCTCAACTAATCCATATGGCTTACTTGAGCTGCCTCTAGATTGTTTGCTCAACTTATCTATAAATGGATTACTTGAGCTGCCTCTAGATTGTTTAGTTGAGCTGCCTCTAGATTGTTTAGTTGAGCTGCCCCTAGATTGTTTAGTTGAGCTGCCTCTAGATTGTTTAGTTGAGGTGCCTCTAGATTGTTTGATCAACTAATCAATAAAAGTTGAGCTGCCTCTAGATTGTTTAGTTGAGCTGCCTCTAGATTGTTTGCTCAACTTATCTATAAATGGATTAGTTGAGCTGCCTCTAGATTGTTTGCTCAACTAATCCATATGGCTTACTTGAGCTGCCTCTAGATTGTTTAGTTGAGCTGCCTCTAGATTGAACTAATCAATAAAAGTTGAGCTGCCTCTAGATTGTTTGCTCAACTTATGTATAAATGGATTACTTGAGCTGCCTCTAGATTGTTTAGTTGAGCTGCCTCTAGATTGATTAGTTGAGCTGCCCCTAGATTGTTTAGTTGAGCTGCCTCTAGATTTTTTAGTTGAGCTGCCTCTAGATTGTTTGCTCAACTAATCAATAAAAGTTGAGCTGCCTCTAGATTGTTTGCTCAACTTATCTATGAATGGATTACTTGAGCTGCCTCTAGATTGTTTAGTTGAGCTGCCTCTAGATTGTTTAGTTGAGCTGCCCCTAGATTGTTTAGTTGAGCTGCCTCTAGATTGTTTAGTTGAGGTGCCTCTAGATTGTTTGATCAACTAATCAATAAAAGTTGAGCTGCCTCTAGATTGTTTGCTCAACTTATCTATAAATGGATTAGTTAAGCTGCCTCTAGATTGTTCGCTCAACTAATCCATATGGCTTACTTGAGCTGCCTCTAGATTGTTTAGTTGAGCTGCCTCTAGATTGAACTAATCAATAAAAGTTGAGCTGCCTCTAGATTGTTTGCTCAACTTATGTATAAATGGATTACTTGAGCTGCCTCTAGATTGTTTAGTTGAGCTGCCTCTAGATTGATTAGTTGAGCTGCCCCTAGATTGTTTAGTTGAGCTGCCTCTAGATTTTTTAGTTGAGCTGCCTCTAGATTGTTTGCTCAACTTATCTGTAAATGGATTACTTGAGCTGCCTCTAGATTGTTTAGTTGAGCTGCCTCTAGATTGTTTAGTTGAGCTGCCCCTAGATTGTTTAGTTGAGCTGCCTCTAGATTTTTTAGTTGAGCTGCCTCTAGATTGTTTGCTCAACTTATCTGTAAATGGATTACTTGAGCTGCCTCTAGATTGTTTAGTTGAACTGCCTCTAGATTGTTTAGTTGAGCTGCTTCTAGATTGTTTGCTCAACTAATCCATATGGCTTACTTGAGCTGCCTCTAGATTGTTTAGTTGAGCTGCCTCTAGATTATTTAGTTGAGCTGCCCCTAGATTGTTTAGTTGAGCTGCTCCTAGATTATTTAGTTGAGCTGCCCCTAGATTGTTTAGTTGAGCTGCCCCTAGATTGTTTAGTTGAGCTGCCTCTAGATTGTTTAGTTGAGCTGCCTCTAGATTGTTTAATTGAGCTGCCTCTAGATTGTTTAGTTCAGCTGCCTCTAGATTGTTTAGTTGAGCTGCCTCTCGATTGTTTGCTTAAGGAGGGAAAAAAGGACAGACAAAGCGAGACCTTAAGGGGTTTCGAAACCTTCATCAGCGCGTGTTTGCTTTTTTAATGACGCAACATCATTTTATATATGTAGTTATAAAAAGTAATCAAGTAATCGTGATTGCAACTACAATTAGTAGTTAGTAGTTAAAAATTATAACTACATTTTTAGATTTTTTTGTGTAGTTAGTAAGTAGTTATGATTACTAATTAGGTACTTTATGTAATCGTAGTTAGTAATCAGTAGTTAGATTACATTTTGCCCAACTCTGCCTAACGCCAATGTCTTAGACAACCATGGCTCCAATGGTTCTAAATGCTTCTAGCTTCTCCTTGAAGCTTTGCACCCAGCTACCAATCATCCTGTATATTAATACAACATTTAAGTGCTGTTAAAGGAACAACAAGCATCCAAATTAAATCTTTTGTAAACGCAACACTTGGAAGGCTAGGATTTGGTATTTTTAACGGCCCACAGTGTTTTATGGGAAGGGAACCGATTTTGTGACATCCCATTTTTAATGCAGATTCCTATAGTTTGAATCAATTCAAATGCGAGAGTAAAACTCCCGCGTGTCTATTAATCATAGTTACTGATAAATTAATTTTTGAAAATTATTATTTTTTTACCAGATAAATACTTAAAAAAATCAAAACTTCTAAAATCTAAAAACAATAATCAGACCGATAATGATGATAGATAAAATCATCGACGGCGCACATTTTAGTGCAATAAGAAAATAACTAGGTTCAACCGTTTCGAAATTATTTGAATTTTTTTCATTTTATGTTTTTATTTTTTTTACTCCTTATTCCGCCGTATTAGGACGAGATCTTTCACCAAGCGGTTGCTTAAGGTGTCTTACATGTGCCCTAATAATATCACTACCTAATTCGATGGATTATTGGAATTATCGCAGAAATACGAAGATCCGAATTTTAACAACGTTAGGGTTGTCACAAGTCAACCGGCACTCTTCAACCTCCGGGAGTGACCGCGAGTGCATTAGGAGAGGCGTTAGTTGAGGCTGGCTCATCAAAAGTATTGACCAGACTCAACATTTTTAAGCTGCTTACGGGAAAACGGTTTGTATCCGTTGTTGTTGGTGTGTTGGAAGTGAAAACAATGACAAAAAACGAAAAGTGCTTATTATTCCAATAATCCACGAAATTAGGTCGTGATATTATTAGGGCACATGTAAGACACCTTAAGCAACCGCTTGGTGAAATAACTCGCCCTAATACGGTGGATTAACGAGTAAAAAAATATAAACAAAATGAAAAAAATTCAAATAATTTCGTAACGGTTGAACTTAGGTATTTTCTTATTGCGCTAAAATGTGCGCTGTCGATGGTTTTATCTACCATCAGTATCGATTTGATTATTGTTTTTAGATTTTAGAAGTTTTGATTTTTTTAAGTAGGTAGGTAAATTATTATCTGGTATAAATATAATAATTTTCAAAAATCAATTTCTTAGTAACTATGATTAATAGACACGCGGGAGTTTTACTCTCGCATTTGAATTGATTCAAACTATAGGAATCTGCATTAAAAAAGGGATGTCACAAAATCGGCTCTCATAAAACACTGCGGCCCTAGCATATGGACTTTGGTCCATGCCCCTTGGTTATAATATCAGTCAGTTATTTATGTTAGCAATGGCTAACTAAGAAGTATTTTTTCCTATAACAACCGAAAAGTGAATTATTCCCACCTGTCTTCCTGGTCTGTCCCTCTAGGCGGAAAAATGGGAAAAAAAGTTCGATCCGTCATCCTTTTTGCCATGGACACATATGAAAGTTTTATGAACTGAAAAATTTCTATCTGTCACCTGTTCGTCACGAGGTGACGGATCGGACAATTTCAAAAAAAGAAAGCTCGATCTGTCTCCCTTTTTGTAAAGGTGGGACATATGACTCTATTATTAATTGAAAAAGTCCTCCATAGTAACTATTTTTCTCTGTAAGATATGATTATCTGAAAAAAGATTATAGGAGAAAATATTGGAAATTTGCCTGTAAAATTGTAAAATGCCTATGGAATATTTCGACAAACAACGTCCGGCGAGATATACGATAAATTAAAAGATTCCACCTGTAAATCCCTAAATACAGCGGTTTTTAAACTGAAATAAGTTTTAATGAAGCTGCCCGCGACTTCGTTCACGTGGTTCCTGGATATAACGTAGCCTGCATTTAGGACTAATGTACATAGATAATGTGTTTTTTTTTAGCGGACTATTTGTTCCGTATATCGTCTATTCATTACGAATCAACTAAATTCCATTTTTACACTTCTTTATTAGTAAGTAGAAATACAATTAAATCATAAAAGTAATATTTTTCAATCTTTTATGAATCTTTCGACAAACAAGTCTATTTAATGCTGTGAATTTAGAGAATTGTAGTTGCGAACGACTCATTGAGCTGTTAACAGCAATAAAACTTTCTAGTCCAGCAAATCCATTGTAAAATTACGCGAACAGAGAAATCACAACATCGACAATACGAAACATTATATTCCTCGGTGTTACGTTGGCCGGGTTCCCCGACCTAGGGTAATACCAACCGAAGACAAGCCAACAAAACATAAACGTATAATGGTATATAGAAGGAAAAGGGCAGAAGTGAGATCCAGTCAGCTGATTAAATTGATTTTGATGGCATTAAATGGTTTTATGGCATGGATTTTAATGAAATTATACTATGTAGTAATTTGAAGTTTTTTACATTAATTAAAAACCGACGACATATAGAAATTCTTCGAGTTTAAAACTTTTAGAATCATTCAATATACAAAAGGGAAACAATCATCAAAATCGGATAAAAAATTAGCGAAGACATCGAAATATTTTTGGAAAATATAATGAATTCAACGCAGTTTCAAATCAATACAGCTAAACCGATCATTCTATCGATCTTTATGAGAGGCATATGGCCAGCAATGGATCTCATTTGGCTGGAATTATAATCAGTTTGAAATAAAAGTTAAATTCTGGAAGCAGGCACTTACCAAAAACTTGTTGCTGGCTTGAAACGAAGAGATGAAAGCAACGTTCACGCAATGTTCAAACCGCGTCACTTGCGAGAAGTTTACAGACTTTACAGACACGACCTCTAGGAACTACGGCTAGTTCCAGAGCACCTTTCCCTGTGAGATGCTAGCTCTCACTGCCGTTTATCAACCTGAACCAGAGTAGATATCAGATTCTGATAACAAATACATAGGTTCAGGCCGCGCGCGCATATTATGTACGACGGGATACACCTGTGATTCTGATATTGTACATTGACTCTTACTGCAAGCGCTTAGGGTAGCTTTTACCGAGTTTGCTGGAATCGACAGTAAGTTGAGCAGTCTTTAGAAACGAATTGGACGAACTTTTGAGAAACCTATGAACTTCCTTGGAAATCTCGTTAGTTGCCTATTTTAACAACGCGTTTCTTAAAGCTGGTAATCGTTCTATGTTATATTACGATATGCATTATTATCAGCCCGTAAACGTCCACTGCTGAACATAGGCCTCCCCAAACAAATTTTTACTTCTCGTGCTCAAAAAGTGTGTCATTATAGCATAGCTTAGCGAGACTAAAAATTGAGTGTAAGGTCTAGGGCCGAAAAATATTTTTTCTTTTTAATTTTCAATATAAATTCGTATTCTAAGGGGGTCAAAGGTAATTTTTATAATAACTCTAGAACCGTAACTGTTGGCCCGTCAAAATTTGTAGCGTAGAATGACTTAATGGCGATGACTTAAAATACATGGACACGTATTTCAGGGTTTTTTGAAATTCACACCCTAAATGTGTGGAGTCAAAGTTAGGCGACTCACTGACATCACGAAATCTTAGGAATAGAAGAGCTACGAGGCTAAAATTTGCATGAAAATTTAGTTTAAGACGTAACCACCTGCTAACAGTTTTTTTTTTAATTCACATTCTTCGTTTTGTTAGGTACTTACCTAAACGCAATGATACTCGGATGTACATTAGAGAGATAGTACCTACTATTCGATTAGATATATTAACGGAAGGTTTGTAAAACGATCCAATAAAATAGCTATACGACATCCGATAGGTACCGTATCGAAATCCGTTGCTTGGTACCTAAAGCGAAGAAACAGACAGAAGGGGCAGTGTCTTCGTTTTATGCCTATCAATTTCTTAGATCTGTCCGTCGCAGTTTTATGCGCGTAAATCCTGTTAATGTTCAAAAATAATTTGCTTGACTATTAAAAAACCAAGTAAAACAATCAATAATATTAACATTATAAGGAAGAAAGATTTGTATTTTTGTATGTTCGTAACGAATAAACTCAAAAACTACTGGACCGATTTCAAAAATTCTTTCAGCATTAGAATGCCACATTATCCCTGAGTAACAAAGGCTATACTTATTACAAAAATGTTTAAAAAATATATGTCCACCCGTGCGAAGCCGGAAAGGGTCGCTAGTTGCGTATAAAAAGTCGCGACAACCGAGTGAATTTTAGGTTAAGTTTGGGCGGTTTGTTGTACAGACATCGGGTTTGGCTAGTGTATAGTCACTCGTTGGTTTACGCCAATTACGCCTTGCCTACCGCAAGCTTCAAGCGAGTGGCCCGCGCTGTTACCGCGTTGACCGCTCGCTTGTAGCAAGTTGCAGGTTCATACGATTTTTGCCGACAGTGCGTGGACAGCGAACTGTTTTGCGACAATCTTTACGCTCGCAGAGACTTCATAGAATCAAGTGGACAATAAGAGCGTTAGGTACGTGCGGATAGTGGACGTGATACTTTGATCCTTGAAGAGAATTTTCTAGCGACGATACATTCTACACATTCTATACAATTTGTGAACGATAAAATGCAATCTAGAATTTTCTACAGAACCTATTGGTCCGTTAGCCGGACGTTTTCAGCGCAGATCAAAGTAGACACGTGTGCCTTACACTTGTAAGGAGCAGGTGAAGTATAAAGCACACGTGTAGGTAACAAAAGAAGTAAGGCACACGTGTAGGCAACAGATGAAGCGCTAGCTAATAATGCTGGACATTTTCACGTATCAACTGGCACCAAGGCAAGCACAGTTTGTATCGACTTTCAAACGGAAAAAGAAACCATTCGTATTCCACCTTTGTGACTTTCTGGAGCAAGAACACGTTAGTTATTAAGTGGAAATAAATGTCAATTTTCTATAGAATAAAATAAAATTATTTTTATTTCTATGATCACTTGGAGCTTTATGGCTTTAACATAAAGCTTTTAATGCAACGCGATCAAAACCAACAGTCGTTTTTTGTCGCATATTTTGGCTCTCGCCACTTAATTGAAACCAGCGATGTTACGGAACTTCGTAAACTCCGTAACCGTAACCGGAACTATCGGATATCAGAAATAATAAAACGTCAAGTGCGAGTCATACTCGCGCACTAAGGTTTCCGTTTAATTGTAAGAACTTATTTCTTGCCAAATATTATGATTCTAGGTCAACATGAAGTAGTACCCCGTATATTTTGGTCGAGGGAGAGAATCAAAACAATTTTTTTTTAGTTAATAAACTACAAATTTACGATTTTTAGATTTTATCGTTATTTGTGGTATAAGACCTTGCTTTTTAACAAATGTATGATTCTGGGTAAACGAGAAGTACCATATAGGTTTTGGTCTATAGCAAGAATTAAAAGATTTGTTTTGGTGAATAAAATGCAAATTTACGGTTTTAGGACTTTTTCCTTTACTTGTGCTATAAGACCTCGCTTCTTGCCAAATTTTATGATTCTACGTCAACGGGAAGTACCCTATAGGTTTTGGTCCATGGTAAAAATAAAAAGTATTTTTTTTTGTAAATAAACAACAAATTTACTGTTTTCGGATTTTTTCCTTCATTTGTGCTATAAGGCCTTGCTTTTTGCTAAATTTCATAATTCTAGGTCTACGGGAAGTACCATATAGGTTTTGGTCCATGGCGAGAATTAAAAGTAATTTTTTTCGTGAATAAATTACAAATGTATGTTTTTCGGATTTTTGCCTTTACTTGTGCTATAAGACCTTACTATTCACCAAATTTCATGATTCTAGGTCTACAGGAAGTACCCTATAGGTTTTGGGTGCATGTGATTCCCTTGGAAATTTCAAAATTTTCAGACATTAACGGCTGTAGCTTATGTATGCGTCGACTTAGAAGTTTAATTTATATCACGGCTTCAAGAGGTTACGGACTTGAGTATTTGATGTTAATTTCAACTTGATACCTCCACGCGTTCCTGATAAAAGAGGGTTGACAGACGGACAAACAGACGGACAACAAAGTGATCCTATAAGGGTTCCTTTTTTTTCTTTTGAGGTACGGAACCCTAAAAACCCTAAATGAAACTATCAGTAGCCGAATCCGAAATAAATGTTTCAGATAAATTCGCATATATATTTTCGGGGCATGAGACAAAGTTTCGACAGATTATTGTTTCCCGGCCGCCGCTCCAAGCCGACACCAGCCGGGCACGACCCCTGCATTCATATTAACTCTGTCTATCTGTCTGTTACCTTTGCACGCTTAAAAAGCTGAACGAATCTCAATTAAATTTGGCAGGGAGGAAAATAGTATCCCGGGGACGGACAAAGGCTATTTAAAAAAAGGGGGCGAAGCAGCGAGAATCTGCTAGTAAATATTATAAATTCGAAAGTAATTATTATGTCTGTCTGTTACGTTTTCAGGCCTTAACGGCTGAACGGATCCTAATGAAATTTGGCAGGGAGGTAGACGGTATCCCAGGACGGACATAGGCTACTTTCAATCCCGGTAAAGTGCGAGCGAAGCCGCAGGCAAAAGCTAGTATATATAAACAAAGTGTAAAGTAGGTCCCTAATTGATTCTCTTCTCTTGATTTTTGTGGTTTTTGTTGATACTGATATGAGTAGGTAGGTATTTATATCGCTCGCGGGATCCGCGGTATATCATCATCATCATCTCTCGATGATGGTGCTCTAAGTATGGTGGGCAAAAAAAATATTTTATACTAAGTACACCTTCTCAGAAAGTTGCTTATTCCTTTTCCAAACATAAGGTAGAAAGTACGTCATCGCAGGCGTACTGAAATGCGGAAGGGAAAACTCTATGGAATTTCATTTATCAAGCGTTTAGCGGGAGAGAAAAGTGTAGGTATGGAAATCCATTTCTAAGATGTTATTAGTTGAATTCTTTGAAACATCAGCCGGTAGTTATGGTCATTATCATAATAGGTCAAACGACAAAAAGTTTTTACTCCGAATCCGCCATATGATAGATCTTCCGTATTCGGAACAATCATTCAAAAAAAGAACCAAGTGAAAATCGCACTTACGCGTAGGTATTTATTGCTATTTATGAGTTTACAATTTGTGATGTTTAGATTCTGAAACGATGATTTTCCTCGAAGGTGTAGTATAAACTGTATAAAGCACTATGTATCCCTCGGGAGAAGTGTGATTCTTACCTCGTGTGACCGGCGAAATGACACACTCGATAGTCTCGCCTAGGTGTACTTATACAATGTACCTACTGTTATTCGTTTATTTCAAACTGACGTAGGACATTCGATCTTTAAATTTTACTGCATCATTTACCAACAAGTTTTGCTAAGGGTGGTTTAACAACTCTAGATGATGTAATGGCGTTAGTCACAAAAATACGAGTAGTTAACCTCATATCGTCGCAAGCAAAAGTTTGATGCTTTGTTGGATAAAGTCGACTCGGTGTATAATGGCTTACTGATGTATAATAATGTTCGCTGGTTGAGCCGCGGGAATGTACGTCAAAGATTTGTTGACTGCTTTGTAGAAATCAGATTTTTTCTGCAAATGATGAAAAATTGAACAATACCCACTGTTGTTGGATATGATGTGGCTTTTGAAATTGATGTTTTATACAGACATATGCCAACATTTCAATAAATTGAACGTAAAGCTTCACGCCCGTAGCACACCTCCGCTGCGGAATACGAGTAGCGAAACCGCTAGATGAATTCCGCTGCGATCAGTGTAGTTTGAGTAGCGGCACTGGGCGTCGAAATATCACCCGAGTCAGTGGAGTCGAGGCAATCGGAGAAGTAAAGTCGTCGTTATCAGAGTCAGATGAGGAAGCAATATTATTGTGGACTTCTACATTGAAAAGGCGTAAAACTCGTAGAATTTGGGTTCACGAAAATGTAGTTCTGCTTTTTATTTTTGTCGACTTCCACAAACACATGCGAAAACAACGTGGCACCGCAAAAAAATAGCAGCCGGAGCGCGGAAGTGTGGCTGACGTCGGAGCAGATCGACGAAACCGCGCGGAGAAATAGATAGAAATATATATTCAAATCTACACGTTAGAACAGGCAGTTTCGCTAGTGTTCCGCTTCTCCTACATACGGACAAGACATGGTTTTCGCCATGTCAATGTCTTACTGCGGTTCCGCTGTTATGGTTTCGCAGCGGAGGTGTGCTACGGGCGTCAGGACACAAATAAAACAATTAACGTCATGATTGATCTCATTCGCGCCTTTGACGCAAAACTGCATATTTTCAAGAACGATATTATTTCAAAAACCTACAAGTATTTCCGAAACTTGAAAAAAAATGATTGAGATGTACATGAGAAATCAGACGAAGAAAAAGTTATGCAAGAATTTTTTTCCGTATTGATTCTGAAGGAATTTCCAGCAAGATTTTCTCAGTTTAAAAAATCATAGAAAAGGCTCAAGTTTATTAAGTACCCTGATGTGACTTCATTTAACTGTACCGAAATTGTCCCAATTCAATTGGTTGGAAATTGAAGAATTTGAAATGCAGCTGATTAACTTCCATTCTTAGTTCAGTATGGATTCAAATATTTATAGAAACAAGGAAACAGTTATAATTGATGAAACAGTAAGATTAACAGGCAATCTAAGTAAAAATTCCAGTATCGAAATTTTTGAAACATTGAATTCGATTCCAGATACATTTGACTATCTGAAGAAGCTGGCTCGTGTTATTTTAACCGCATTTTCATCTACCTATGCCTGCGACTCATTATTTTCAGAGATGAACAACATTTCAGAATCTCTTAGAAACCGTTTGGCAGATGACTCCAGTTCAGCACGTATACTGCTGCTAAAAGTAACATCTTACAACCCTAATAAAAGGTATTTGTCATCTAAATTGCTACAACAGAAATCCCACTAATGTTACTTTAATTTGAATTACACGTACACGCATTATGTATTTGGCAGTAAATAAAGTGTTCCGAGTTGTTTGTATTTAGTTTTATTATTTTCTCAATATATTGCTGTCAAAATTATTTGAAGTGCACGTTTATGGGCACATGTTTTTTTTTTTAATAAATGGCACGTTGATTCAGATAGGCTCGCCACCCCTGGCCATAGGCCAGTATATGTATATTCTAATATACATTGAAAACTATATACAATTTATATGAATAAAATATCAAAATAATTCATAAAAATAGTTCATAGGTACTTATAACGGATTAAAATATATGTTTTTGAGCATTATTTTGATATTTTATTTACTTATATGAATATATAGTTTTCAATGTATATTAGAATGAGGATCCGTAACGTTATAGCCATTTCAATAGAACTAGTATCCACGTTATTCTTTGACATTAGAATGATATATCTTTTTAAATATCCAAATCGGACCATTACGTACGAAGTTATGACTAAATTACTAGCGAAGTTCACTGAGTGACCGCCGCGGGCGCGTGTGACGTCACTGGGTCGCTCGCCGCCCGTTAACCGTAGGCAGATATCAGTTTTTAGTGATTTACTCCGAAACTATAAGTTTGGGAAAAAAATGTCAGAACCAAATAGACTCAGTTTTGAGAGACCCATCAAATAATAATAAAAAAAAAACATTCGATGGCGTTATTATTAAACAATATTATTATTATTATTTGGCTAGGCAACCTATGTGCGATACATTAATTAGTATATTATCTACCATATAAGCCTAGTCATTATCACATAACACACACCTATCTGGTCACCTATCTTTAGAAGACCATGGGCACTTTTGTATGAACTGGGCCCGTTTTCAAAGTTGACATTACGTATCATTACTGTTGGAACGATTTAAAAACGAAGTGCCCATGGCCCGGTCCATATAGACCGGATCTTGGAAACTAATTTCCTGCGCTCCAAAGCCGCTCATGCATCCCAGTTTAACCTATTGTTGGGCCGTCAACGTCAAGTCTGAGCGCACCATGTGACAAAAGCAGTCGGCCATCGCATGACATTGATTTTCATAAAAGACACGAGCTAAGCCGGCATTATTAGCGCTTAGCGCACTAATAACCGCTAACATTTCAGAGAGAATATTATGTAGGTATGGACAAATAAAATTTTATGTTTAGAACGAATTTTAATTGAATTGAATTGAATTGACCCTAGCAGTCATGTATCTCTTAGTTTGTCCAACTAATTAATAATTTATTATATCGGCAACCGTGACACTTACGACATTCATTCTACCAGAAAAATGTAGGACAACGAACCTGCAAACTCCAAAAAAAAATTCTAGGTTGCAATACCAAACACGCTGTATAATAAATCACACAATAAGGTTGGTTGTCAAAGAGTTGTCGTGATATACCAGTATTGTGATGTTAAAATCCGCGATTATAACATCAAGATCACGGGTACAACAAGTTTAGGTTAACATTTATTTCAATTCAACAAACGTTTGTAACCATGATATTGATTTATTTTTACTTTCACAAACTTTCAACAAGTTAACACTTTATTTAGTGTGAAAAACACAAAGTTTTACTTTTTTTGTGTCGCAAGACAAACTAACAGTGCCTTCTTGTAGTCAATGATCCTTAAAAATAACATAAATTTTTTGGCACAGTATGAAGATCACTTCAAACTTAGCAGGTAACATAACCAGAGACTGTCGGTAACAGCTATTTCACGCCAGTTTTGCCTGGTGCGATATTGGTGTGATTCTTCAAAGGATAATGTTTTCAAACGCGCCAAAAATTTCAAGTTGGAGTAAAATCTAAATCTGGCCTTTCTTCTTTGCATTGATATCAAAAAAGTAACAAATAATTTAATTTAAAATTAAACATGAGAATCGTCTATAGCGGAATCGCCCAAGACTTATCGGCCGCTTTAAGCGGACGATAAGTTTTTGACTTGACTTGCAAAGTTGCAACCACTCGTGGATATCCGAGTTACTCTTCACCTTCCAGCTTAGGGTTGTAGGTATATTTAGAATGAAGCGGATACTAGCTACATTGCATGGAAAGCTTTCTATCACAAATACAATAACTGAAGCGGAATCTGATATCCGGCAAAAGATATAAGTTTAGAATTAAAAATACCATTCAGTATCTTTTACTGAGAAATATTATGCTGCTTTTAGCTGCTCTAACAACATTAAAATGTTTTACGCCTACATTGTTAAATAAGAGCCAATATTATATATTGATTACAAAAATCATGGAACAAATAAAAAATCTAATGAAAAATTACATTTGAATTGTAAATGAATTTTCACATTTTATGGGGATTTTAGGCGACAAAAGAAAATTACAATCCGCGTTTACTCAAAGTGAAACGAAACCTTCTCAGCACACATACTTTCACTGCTGAATGAGCTCCCCCCTTGCTGCCCTTCCTCTGGGTTCCCATAGTCGTCTCTTGCGACATCTACGGAGTTGGAGTTGGACGTCAAGGATGGAACCTTATAATAGTAAAAAAAAATATCCGACCCAATGAAGAGTTACTAAAGTAACGAACACACAAAATGGTGCCCTCTCTTCTGATCGCCAGCGGATTATACATCAATAATAATAATTCAAATGATTTTAATCGAAACTAGAAGGGGCTGTTTTTAAATATGAGACATGTCTCCTATCAGTAACGTTCGCACCGCGCCGGTCGGAAATTTGCACCCCTCTTAAGCCCGAGGAGGGGATAGTTATCATAAAATCCCCCAGCATTTAAATATTAAGGCCCGATGTTTTTTGAACTGATGCATTGCAACATGTACATTTTGAACAATCTTATTATTTTTTTATTATTTTCTCCTGACATGAACATCATGTTCACCTGCACCTGCGCATTTGGCAAGTCTCCGATAAGACTGGCCGCCGTGGTCGAAACTCGGCTAGGAGGACATTATTATTTGACTATACTGTACCCATACCTGCAGGATGAAGCTTGGTACATATTTCAGAGTGCCCCTGTCTCGCCGCTCACAAGGGTGCGCCCATTTCAGCACAACCGTCCCCTTCGAGGGACAGGACTGAACGACCGTTGGTAATAATCTATTTACAAGTAGGTATGGTAGTATTCACGAAATCGAAGACGTAAGCTTACGCTTCGTTCAATCAAATAAATTAAGAGGCCGCAGTGCGCGCCATTTTACGAAAAGGGCTGTGACTGCATAGGATTTCGAGTTTTATGAACAAATTCCCTATGAGTGCGGTTACCGACGACCGGATGATAACGACGCTGGTTTTCAGTCACAACCTAATCAAATAGTTAATTAGGTTCCTGAAGGAATATCGTTTTAAAATATTTGACTTCTACCTGGACGGTCGCTTTTAGGTAGGTAATAAAATTTAGGTATGTTTGATCCATGAAGGAAGGTGGTTCCTCTTTTGTTGATATGTATTTTTATTGTCACAAGGGTCGAACAGAATTAAGGTCGTAGCACACGTATCAACTCGGAAAGGCATCGTAACCATATCGCCTTTCGCATCGCCGTCATACAGTCGTCAACCTAACGTAAGCACGAAACCAAAGCGGATCAAAAGCTCCGATACGTCGACTCGGCTACGGCTAGGCGACGCCGCGCTAACGGCACGCCAACCGCTGGTTGACGACTAGTTTCGGCAATGCAGACGGCGGCTAGTTCGGCAACGCAGACCGCAGGAGGGGCGTGGACGAAGAGACGTAAGCTAGGGTACAGAGAGCCGTAAGCTAGGGTACGGAGAACCGTAAGCGCGGAGACGGCAGGTCGACCACGCACCGCACCGCGGTTCGTGAGCTTGTCCCGAGGCGAGGCGATTACGTTACGATTCCGATTAGTGTGCGTAGCAGTAGGGAGTTTCACTAATACTGAACGGCTCGAGTTGATACGGTGACGATCCCTTTCCGAGTTGATACGTGTGCTACGACCTTTACTACCCCTAACCTCTAATTAAATCTTCCAAATTGGTGCATTGCGTTCGCTAATTCTATTAAATAGCCTGACTCATAGTTTCGTCGCTAACGACAACGCAGAGGGATGCTATGCTACGAACTATATTTATGGCTTACGCCAGTTTTCCCCTTGAAAATTCAGGGGAATCGTAAAGGAACCTACAGGTTTGCGTAACAAACTAGGGCTAGATATCAGTACTCAAGGGATCCCAGTGGTAAAAAACTCGAATCACATTAAATTCAACATTTTTCTTTGGTTCCTCTAATGTAACACATCATTGAAAGAAAAGATTACAATAAAAAAAATCATGAAAATTTACTGTTTCGCACATAGTTTGGTCAAGATAATAATAAACAATAAATAATTAATGCTGGACAATCTATACAGCATCATCTAGCCCCAAGCTAAGCAGAGCTTGTGTTATCGGAGCTAGATGATGGTATAGGTACTTAAAACCATAAATTTCAAAGATATATAATTTTACTAAACATAGGAAATACCCAGAACACCCGGAACAAATATGCAGATCGTACAAACATTTGTCCCAAGGCGGGAATGGAACCCGCAACCTTCTGTGTCGCAGGCGGACCTTCGCCCGCCGCGCCACATCGGTTGTCAAGAGAATACAAGAATTTATTAATAAAATCATATTTTACACGTCATTTGTTTCGCAATTACACAATATTACAATTAATAAGTTATTAATATTGTGATTAATCTTGTGAAGCATTACCAATTATATTTTAAATGTTGGGTAATTCAAGGAATTTACCCACGCTGTAGAAAACCCTCTCCAATAACCATGTCTTCAGACGACTCTTAAACGCAGCGGTGGAGGCTGCATTACGGGTGCTATCTGGTAGTCTATTGTAGATTGCCGGAGACTTGTGAGATCTCAGGAACCCTGCGGTCTATTGAAATGACTTATGTTTTGATTCGTAGGTTATTATTAGTACTAATTATTCGAATCCTCTGAGGCGATTTCTTAATGAATTGTGTAGTTTTCTTATTATTTTTGCGCTTATACCTTTTCAAAAAGGTATGCTCTGTCCTGCCCCTATGAACG
The DNA here is from genome assembly GCA_963564075.1 of Eupithecia subfuscata. NCBI lineage: Eukaryota > Metazoa > Arthropoda > Insecta > Lepidoptera > Geometridae > Eupithecia > Eupithecia subfuscata. The sequence goes on from OY751095.1 coordinate 19,984,407, forward strand.
AGAAATCCACTACAATATTTACTATTCTATTTGCACAAATGGCTGTATGGCGCCCTCTTAAGGAAGAAAACTCTCTCTTACTCTCTCTCTTATGTAAAAAAAGTACAGAAATTACCCTTATCCAACCGAACTCCAATAAAATAATGATATAATCGGCGCGCGATTAAAAAATAACCAAGTTAAGTTGGTATTGAGCTCCTACGGCAAATAAATGAGTATGAGTAGGTATACGAGATGAAACCGTTTTGAACTGTAACCAGCGCGTGGGACATTTGCTTTGTAAATTCTCAGTCACATCTTAGATTGTGCCATCCCAGAAATTTGTATTTATTGACTTTGACAAGTTCCCGTCCTATTCTGCTAGCGTGCATTAGAAGCGAATTTACTCGTAAACTATGAGATCTATTGGCATGCGAGTCTGCTTTGACATTCAAGTAATTTATTAAATCAGTAGCTCTACCAAACACACAGATGCTGGCAGCAATGCGAGCATATATTTACTTGAAAGTCAAAGCATTTCTAGAGCAATTAATATTAGATCTTATGTCTGTCTCGCTTTGAACCGGAGATACGGTTGGCATCTTGTGCCAACTCAGTACCTAATTAATTGATGTATTGGGTATCGACTTGCATGCGAGTGCAACGTAAATACGCAGGGTTTTCAAAGAAGTTTACACAGGCAAGAGGAAGAGTCAATTGAGAGAATGAAGCAAATGGAATTATTAATTTGTTTCAATTGTAAATACTAGTATAATTTTCTTTGTGGATAAAGGTTATTCTCAGCAACAGGAAACAAAATGTAGAGCTAACTAATAATAATAATAATGTATACAGCATGGGTAAATAATGATAATGTATTGTATTTTACACACCGAACCAACTTGCCGGGCTGTGTTCAACTTCAACTTCTTGTTTAATGGCTACTGCGTCAGGTTTGACACCATTTTGCCAATATCCGTCTCATCATCTCATGACAGCATCGCAAGCTAAAGCTTCATTCCATAAATGGAATGAACAATATAACCTTTATGCATTGTACAGTATTTACAAAAAAAGAAAAAACCTACAAAACTACAAAACATAAGGAAAATAACTCAAAACTGCGCGATTATTGAATTTACAATAAAGTGTTGATGTGTGGCTACCAGGGACTGATTTGGTTACCCGTTGAAGGGGTTTTCGATAAGGTTTTATGAAGAGGTTGTTTTAAAACCCTATCCTTAGGGGTTACACTTTCAATGAATAACCCGCTCTTAGGGGTAACCCCTTCAAAACCCAGTCGAATGGGTTACCCTTTGAAAGGGTTTCGAGTACTCGATAGTTTTGATGACCCGGTCGTTTGGAGTTACCTTTTCAAACACTGTAACACGGTAACTCTTTGCATTTTAGAATATTGCAATTATAATCTCTATTTGATTTGCGTAAGGTTGAAAATAAGGTTTTTAACTCAACTAATCCAAAAGGATGTATAAGTTGAGCTGCCTCTAGATTGTTTGCTCAACTTATCTATAAATGGATTAGTTGAGCTGCCTCTAGATTGTTTAGTTGAGCTGCCTCTAGATTATTTGTTCAACTTATCTATAAATGGATTAATTGAGCTGCCTCTAGATTGTTTAGTTGAGCTGCCTCTAGATTGTTTGCTCAACTTATCTATAAATGGATTAGTTGAGCTGCCTTTAGATTGTTTGCTCAACTTATCTATAAATGGATTAGTTGAGCTGCCTCTAGATTGTTTAGTTGAGCTGCCTCTAGATTGTTTGCTCAACTTATCTATAAATGGATTAGTTGAGCTGCCTCTAGATTGTTTGCTCAACTTATCTATAAATAGATTAGTTGAGCTGCCTCTAGATTGTTCGCTCAACTTATCTATAAATGGATTAGTTGAGCTGCCTCTAGATTGTTTAGTTGAGCTGCCTCTAGATTGTTTGCTCAACTTATCTATAAATGGATTAGTTGAGCTGCCTCTAGATTGTTTAGTTGAGCTGCCTCTAGATTGTTTGCTCAACTTATCTATAACTGGATTAGTTGAGCTGCCTCTAGATTGTTTAGTTGAGCTGCCTCTAGATTGTTTAGTTGAGCTGCCTCTAGATTGTTAAGTTGAGCTGCCTCTAGATTGTTTGCTCAACTAATCAATAAGGATGGATAAGTCAAGCTGCCTATAGATTGTTCACACTGAAAACCAGAACACTTGTATACAGACTGAGTGATCGCGCGATCGAAACTAATTGTTCAACATCTAGTATTTATTTTCAAAAAGTGCAATTGAAATGGAAACCATAGTGTTACACCAAAAAACCCATACAAAGAGGTAACCCCTTCAATCGGATAGCGCCACGAAAGGGTAAAACTATCGTTGCTAAAACCCAATGAAAGGGTTACCCTTTCACTAAGGTTTTGTACAGGGTAACCCGAATAAGGGGTAACCCATTCGTAATGCGCAGACGATGATAGTGTTACCCATTCGAAGGGGTTAACCCAAACTCGGGGTTGTACGGTCCCTGGTGGCTACACAGCCCGGCAGGTTGGTGCGACATTTCAGTGTATGTATTTGTTATATTGTACGAATATTGTAGGCAGCTGACAGTTATGTCAACTTGTCGGCGCGGCGGCTCGCCGATCTTTGGTGTGTGGACTTCATTAGATAACTTACGGTACATAGACATGGCAGCTTATTATAAAGTTCTCCAAGCCGAATGCTCGGTCATGGCAGCCAATATCAACGGAGACGTACGAATATTTTAGGCAGCTGACAGTTATGTAAACTAGTCGGCGCGGCGGCCCGCCGATCTTTGGTGTGTAGACTCCATTAGATAACTTACGGTACATAGACATGACAACTCATTATAAAGTTCTCCAAGCCGAATGCTCGGTCATGGCAGCCAATATCAACGGAGTCTAGCCATATGGCCGGGACATATTATAGTGCACATGCAAGTGGAGTACCTATTGAGGAGAGCGGTAATGAGCGCACAAAATCAGTGTTACGTAAAGAACCATCATGGACGCATCACACCGCTAAATCCAGTCCCCTACACTGAAATCCGCAAATGGACCTTAAATTTCAGGGACGTTTTTTTACCGAGCATAAATTTATAGTTACTTAAAGGGACTGGATGTTACGGGGCGTAATGTACCATTGCGCACGTGTAGATTTTTTTACTAACGCGTATGTATAAGCATGGTTAAATAATACAAGGTATGGCACTCCGAAAAACAACTGTCGCGTGGGTTTTCCCAAGCCTACGTCATATGCGCTACGGTGGTTCTCAAACTTTTTAGTTCGAGATCTAGATCTAGGTTTTGGGTTTACCTTGAAATTCTTCAAACTTAGTTTTCATAATTTGAGCAACGCTAATGAGCTCTGCACATGGATAAATAAATTTTTCCCTTAAAATTAGATTTATCCAATCGCAGGAACATTCTTTGGCCACAGATTCTTAAAGAACGTTATTTTACCGCTTTTCACACTTACAGTTACGGATAGAGAGCCGCCCATTTTATTTTAAAGATTTATTTATTTCCGATCAATAACGCGAGTGACGCACCGGCGTCAATAAAAGTTTGATAGTCACGGGCAAATGAACGTAACCTCCTTTTTTTGTGGCAACTGGACAGTGACGTAGACTTGGGAAGATCTCGGAATGTCAGACCTCGTTTTTTAGATCATGGGTACAGGTTTGTATGGAACCGTCGCGCTCCGTGCGCGAGTCCGGCTCGCACTTCAAATTTTATTACCTCGATGTACGAACAGCTGTACGGATAATTTATGGATGGAATTTTGACAGCCTGCAATGCGCCCGTTAGCATCGAAGCAACCTGCTAGCCTACCCGCCAACATACCATCATGCAGGGGTAGACAAGGCCTGATTTTAATGGTACATTTTACGACGAATTTGGAAATGATTTTTCTTATTGCGGTCATAGGAAGAAATGCGCACATCCAAACACGTTTATCGATAAATCCTTCAACGCTAAACGCTATATCACAAAGAGAGTGTCAACTATACAGGGCCCTAATTCCACTAAATTAATTGCTCCACCATAACTTTGGTATCGTCTCAGAATGACACATTTTGGCATTTTACCCTAAAACAGATGGAGGGACGAGTGTCAATAGTGTCAAGGTTGAAACTATTCTATCAATCTCTCCGTGCACATAGCACTACATGCACTATCTAGAGTTCCTTCCATCTATCTACGATTCTGCGAAAACCATTGTCATAGTAAAGTGATTAGTTGGCAGGATTCGGCCTCAGGGTTATTGGTAACCCTGTAGGGTTGATTTCACTCGACTAGGCTCATATTTTCTTTATTCTAAGGCTTTTGTAATTGGCTATTTTTAATAAAAAGCTTATTTTACAAACAAATAAATTATATTGACGCTTTTATTTTGAAACTCTTGTTCAGAGAAGAATGCCAAAATTACTTTATTTTTAATAATACCCAAAATTACCTATCCTATGATACTCTTCTCTTGAAAATCCCATCGCACTCGACCCAATTATATCAGTGCTGCAGAAACGGCTCGAAGGATTAATGATGTGTATGGCGGCGGTGTCGCAAAATAAAACAGAGTGCGTTTTTGGTTCCAACGTTTTCGTTCTGGAAATTTCGACCTGCAGAACAAGCCCCGTGGACGGCCAGAGACTAAAATGGATAATGAAGAATTGAAGGCTATTGTGGAAGCGGATCCATCGCAAACCACGTCCGAGTTAGCTGCAGGCTGCGGTATTAGTGATAAAACTGTTTTAATCAAAATCAAAATCAAAAACTCTTTATTTCCATAAATACAATAAATGTACACTTAGAAAAGGTCAAATTATAAAACTAAACACTGACACGGAAATAAAGTGATATTTTTTTATTTCTGTCGCTTCGGTATGTAGACTAAAGTAAAGAAGCGACGAAGAAACCTTTAGCCTGTTAGTTGTTATTTTACGAGTTGGAGCAAAACCCGTCCCAAGCTTTTTTATCCTCTAGATAATCTGATATTTTATAGTAAGTCTTTTTGCACAGCAAGGTTTTGACAATTTGTTTGAATTTATTTACTGATAATTTTTGCAACTCACTAGGAGTTTTGTTGTAGAAGCGTATACATTGCCCTATAAAAGATACATTAATTTTGTGTAGCCTAGTTGTGGGCACAGCGATCTTATGTTTGTTTCTGGTATTCAAATTATGTTTATCGCTATTTTTAGGGAACAGATTTATATTTTTATGAGTGTACAATAACAATAAGTTTTCATAAATATATTGACATGGTACTGTCATTATGTTTATTTCTTTGAATTTATCACGCAGGGATTCTCTGGGACCCATCCACTTGAAGCAAATTGGGAAGGTGAAAAAGCTTGAAAGGTGGGTAACTCATGAATTGAGTGCAGCAAGCCGGCATACGCGCGTCGACTGCTGCGTTAAATTACTCAACCGGCACAATAATGAAGGGATTTTAAATCGAATCATTACCTGTGATGAAAAGTGGATCCTGTACGATAATCGGAAACGCTCATTGCAATGGCTGAACCGTGGCGAACCAACCAAATCCTGCCCCAAGCAAAGATCGACTCGAAAAAAATTACTTGTGAGCGTTTGGTGGACTAGTGCCGATGTCGTTCACTACAGCTTTCTTAAATCTGGCCAGACGATTACGGCGGATGTCTATTGTCAGCAACTGCAAACCATGATGGAAAAGCTAGCTGCTAAACAACCGAGGCTGGTCAATCGCTCTAGGCCACTGCTGCTTCAGGACAACGCTAGACCACACACTGCACAACAGACGGCTACCAAATTAGAGGAGCTTCAATTGGAATGTCTAAGACAACCACCGTACTCCCCGGACCTTGCTCCAACAGATTACCATTTTTTTCGAAATTTGGATAACTTCTTGCAAGGGAAAAAATTCAACTCTAAAGCGGCAGTCCAAAGCGCCTTCAAAGATTTTATTGATTCCCGTCCGAATGATTTTTTTAGTAAAGGGATCAATGAACTACCACCTAAGAGATGGCAAAAGTGCATAGTTGGCAATGGTGGCAAGTGCATACTTTGATTAAATAAATATATTGTATTAAAAAAAACTACTTTATCTTCCTCCCTTACAAAACGCCAATTTTATATGCAAGGACCTAATCGTCCTTATACAGAGTGGAATTTTGTAATGCCACCTGGAGGGAAAGTACTCTTAATACTGTAGATAGAAAATTATACTAAAAGAAAACATTCCTTTAATTTTGAAAAGAAAGAAAACTGCATTCAAAGATTTTCGAAAATTCGCTTGCCACACCCGGGAATCGAACCGACTAAAATCTGTAAAAATTACACCCTGTATTTTTATTGCATAGATCGGTCGGGTCAATTATAAGGATAGAGATAGAGAGATTTCACTCTCTAACAAACTTAATAAATTAAATGAAAGGAAAACCATGAAATCTTAAATTATTTTAATTATTTACAATAAAATTCAACTAACTAGGTACTAATTAGTTGCTCAAAATGGGGTCCATTTTCTTGGATACACAAATTTATTCTTCTTATGTATTCATTTCTAGTAACTTTTAATAACGTGTTGTGGTGATTATTATAAATCGTATTCTGAACTTCAACTCTCAACTAGTTTACATTCACATAAGATTTCATGTAAATTAGATTTTTTACATATCCCCACAAAAAAAAATCTAAAGGGGTGAGATCTGGTGATCTCGCAGGCCATCTGATTGTGCCGTTGGTACCAATCCAGGTATTAAAATGGTTATTAACGTAGGCAGTAGTGATTCTGCTGTTATGGGCTGGAGCACCATCTTGCTGTAGAATTATTTGGTTTCGCTCCGCCTCGGGGAAACCATTTAACTCATTTCTTAAGAGATCCAGTATTTTAAGATAGAAGAGTCTGCATTAGGTACAAACACGTGCAAATTTCAATCGTCTTATCTAAATATCAATTCGTCATTTTAATGGATAAATGACGTCAATGATAATTATTAATTACTGACACAAGTAAACAGATGGATCTTTAAGTTAAAGTGCATAACTTGACCCATTCAATTTATAATTTAAGATTTCATGGTTTTCCTTTCATTTCATTTAATAAGTTTGTTAGAGAGATTTCATCCTTATTATTGACCCTAACGATCTATGCAATAAAAGTACAGGGTGTAATTTTTACAGATTTCAGTCGGTTCGATTCCCGGGTGTGGCAAGCGAATTTTCGAAAATATTTGAATGCAGTTTTCTTTTTTTTCAAAAATAAAGGAATGTTTTCTTTTAGTATAATTTTCTATCTACAGTATTAAGAGTACTTTCCCTCCAGGTGGCATTACAAAATTCCACCCTGTATATGAAATTGGCGTTTTGTAATGACATACGATCGGAAACTACATATACTAAAAAAAGTGTGTTACATACTTTTTTAACAACTAAAAAAAAACACGGACTATAAAATAAATTGATTTGATTTTGAGGGGGGTATACAAAACAAGTTACAAAACGCCAATTTCATATGTAAGGACCATTAGGTCCTTGCATATAAAATTGGCGTTTTGTACTTTACCCTCCACAAACTGACTTACCGAGTAACATAACAAAATCTATTTTAATTCAACTCAGAAAACTCTAGGAACCTACAATTAAGGACCAATAAAGTCATTATATACGTTTATTTAGATAGGTAAGTTGTAAACTAAAAGGCCTTAAACACTTAAGTGGCTTTCATCCGTACGAGTTCGGCGACTGTGCGGTGGCAGGGAGCAGCGGTAAGTTGGACGATAGAAGTCAGCAACATAGTTCCAAACTTCCACACGGTATCCAAAAGAGTGACGGGACCGTGGTCCCACTGCGATGTCCCACTGGTGGGACAAAACTTTTTCGTGATCCCACCAAACACACACTTGACCGTCCACATCCTCCCACCCCCGCGACTAACGAAGCCCGTCCAACCCCGGGGAGGGGGGGGGGGGGGTCGTGGCGATTCTGTGACTGAAAGGGTGTGTATATATATAATTGCACCCAGAGCCATATGTTGAACGGTCAAGTGTGTGTTTGGTGGGACCACGAAAAAATTTTGTCCCACCAGTGAGACATCGCAGTGGGACCACGGTTCCGTCACTGATTTATCCACTATAAAAAATTGGTTGCCTGTAAAGTCGGTATACGGGCGAAAGTTTTACGTGACAACGACTTTGAGTGGTAAAATAATTTTAATGTGAATATTCATTCGTATAGTAGGAAGAAGGATGAAATGGACGCGTGCCTTTCACTTTTTATGTCTGTCTCTCTCGCTCTTAGGCGGGCAAACCATGCCCGAGTGGAAGGGACGCGTGCCTCTCACTCGCTCTCATTGTGAGCGCATAACGTGAGCGGAGCGTAACGCAGTTTCTTGAAGTGTCACCCGGCAAACCAATTTATAAGACGTTGTCACGTCAAAAGGCCGATACTTTTCAAATTCGCTGTATGAAATCGTATGAAACTTCTCACTGGGCAAGTGAACACAACATCTTACAACGAATCAATTTGTTTCTATTCGATATCAGCTAGTTTCAGCTTAGAAAAGCTCAAAGAATAAAATTCCTCAATCCTCTGGTGCAATTTTAGTAAACATTTTGAACGATCTAAGCTCGGAAACCTGCGCTTGCATTTTGTATCATCCATGGCATCCCTCTGGTGTATTAAATTCATAGCATAGCTGTTTTGAAGCTTCTTCGGTAATGTTACTTGCTATGTAAACTAGCTTGTCAGGTACGGGAGGAACACACACAACTCATATTTTATAAAGTTCCGGCGCTTTTTCAGGATCATCACTCGGTAGTCAGAATCTATCCTAGTTCAGTGGGGACGACAGTACCTACTCTATCCTATCTCCTAAAGTACTGGGGCACTATTTATTTTACTTAGGGCATCGGGGGCACTATTTCAGGACACATTTATTGGCATAGTTGAAACCACCAAATTCCATGGCGGGGCTGCTAGCTTGACGGACACGAAATTAACAATATATTTTGGGTCGAAATAACAATTTAAACTCGTGGGATGAATAATTGGGTCGAAATAACAATACACCACACAACCAGGTGGGTTATCATCTCGGTGTCACAGTGAATTTAACCTGCAGAAGCCTAAGACGAAAAAACAAAGGTTGTGGGTATCCTGCTTTGTATACAAAATTAGGGTACGTTCAAACAGCAGTCGGTTTTACAGGAAAGTTTTATCGTCTTCGTTTTTATTCGGCGATGGCGGATGTAGTTGTATGAGCGAGTTCACACACATGACAGTATTATATTCCAGATTCAGTAATGTGTGTGAACTCGCTCATACAAATAAAATAACGTATACGATATAACGGGCCTGTAAAACGGACTGCTGTGAAACGTATTTTTACCATGAAAAACGTATTCTTACTATGAAAAACTTAAGTTAGCGTCCGATCGGCAATGCAACTTAAAACGAAGAAAAAAGCTAAGAACAAATCTTAGCTTTTTTCTTCGTTTTTTTATCGTTTTTTATTCAGCAAGGTATTCGTGTAACGTAGGCACTTAATTGAAAAATAACGCTAGTAGTTCTCAAAGGCCAGCAAGCCGAACCAAGATATTCTAAAGTATTCCGGATGTTTTTCAGTTCCTTTGGTTATTTTAACACTTTCATGGGCCAAGACGCAGATGAGCTCTCCCAGCCCCTGGTAGCGGCTCCGTGCGACCCGCAGGGATGCGCGAGGCTGGGCAGTGAATGCGTTAAAATTAAACGAACTAGACTTTTTGTCTCAGTAGTTTATTTTGGGTTGTTCCAGTTTTCCCCCCTTGACAAATCCCCCTTAAGGGGGAAAATATTCTTTTATAGGAAAATATTTAAAAAATCTACTTTTCCCCCTTGAACAAAAATTATCGAGGGGGAAAACTGGTATGCATTTTTTTCGATCCCAGTTTTCCCTCGTAAGTATAATCTTCAAGGGGGAAAACAGGAATTCATTTTTTGAAGTGTTTTCCTCCTTATTGGGCATTAGCTGTTACCTGCAACTTCGTTAGCGTAGTAGGCAGGGTACCCATACCCAACTAAAGGTAGGGCATAAGACATCACATAGAAAAAGCGAATTCATGTATGACTTCTTATTCTTACACACAAAAAATTAATTATTATATTATCCATAGAATGTACCTTTAGCAATTAATTGACTTATTTCGTTTCTTTGCTGGAGAAAAACCTTCTGTTTAATTTTCATATTTTACAAAGCAGATATGACAATTCAATCACTTTTTTGACAAAAATAGACAACATAGACGGACTTTTTATCTATGTTTAGTTTCTCGTTGGACGTGATGTGTAAATTATGAAATGGGGCGAAGCCCTAAAAAAAAGTAGCCTATTGCTTAAGTTACGCTACATTCTAAATGTATGCCAAATTTCATTTTGATCTGTTCAGTAGTTTTGGAGATCCTAGGTCACAAAAATTTCACATTTTAGGTACTAATTTTCGCATTTATAATATTACTAGCTGCGCCCCGCGGCTTCGCACGCCTTGTTTCTATGGAAACGTTTAAAGGTGATTTCTATCCCACGGGAACTGATTTATGGGATACAAAGTAGCCTATGTTTTATTCCAGGCCTAGAATTATCTGCATGCAAAATTTCAGCCCGATCCATTCAGTAGTTTTGGCGTGAAGAAGTAACAAACATCCATCCATCTATACATCCATCCAAACTTTCGCATTTATAATATTAGTGTGACTAGCTCCTGCCCGCGGCTTCGCACGCGTATTTTAGTTATAATAAGTAGCCTATTATCTAAGTTAGGCTATGTTCTAAACGGACGCTAAATTTCATCTTGATCTGTTCAGTAGCTTTGGAGAACCTAGGTACTTAACAAAAAATCAGAATTCACAAACTTTCGGCTTTATAATATTAGTAGGATAGTAGCATAGGATTTCAGGGGGGGAAACTGGAATAACCCTTTATTTCCACTTCGCGGCCCGTTGATACAATATCATTCTACGTGTGAAAGAATATTCTAGTTATTATTGGACCTCAGTGTTGATATTATCCGACTGTGGCAGCGCTGTAAGAAGATCAAAGTTAAACTAACACTTTCATGGCCCAAGACACACACGTACTTCTCCGCTGTGTCACGGCGGCGCGCCCCTGCGGGTTGCACCGCCAGGCAGTGAATGCGTTAATACTCAAGCCCTCAAGTGAGTGAGTACTCACTGACTGACTGACTGACATAATTGTTCTCCTTGATGGTGGATGGGTAGGTATGTTTTTTTTGCGGAAACGTGTAGGGGGGGTCCGGGGGAACTAGGGAAAATTCAGACTTTTTAGGATTTGCCCCCCGGAACCCCCGCCGCCCCCCATAGGGACTCCCAAGCGGAGGCATACTGATAAAAATCGAGTAGCACAGAAACGCTCACAAAAAATAAATATGCTGGACAATTTACACAACATCAGCTAGCCGCAAGCTATGTGTTATTATGTGTTGTGTTATGGATACTAGATACTGATAACTCCAACTTCCAACTTCACACTAATATTATAAATGCGAAAGTTTGGATGGATGGATGTATGGATGGATGTTTGTTACGTCTTCACGCCAAAACTACTAAACAGATTGAGCTGAAATTTTGAATCAAACATAGGCTACTTTTTATTCCATAAATCAGTTCCCATGGGATAGAAATCACCTTTTAACGTTTCCATAGAAACAACGCGTGCGAAGCCGCGGGCGGCAGCTAGTATGTTATAAATGCGAAAGTTGGTGTGAATGTTTGTTACCACGTATCTCCGTGACTACTCAACCGATTGAGATGAAATTTTGTATGTAGATAGTTTGGTTTCCAGAATAACACATAATCTAATTTAATTTTCAGAAATTAGTCTTGAGGGGGTTGAAAATAGGGTGGTAAATTTTCAATGGAAAATTATTATTCATCGGTTCAAACTACACAATAAATAAGATCTCTTGATGAGTCACCCAGTTTTCTCTTCTCTTTTATATATATTGATAGAAACGACCAGAAAACCCGGAACAAATATTTGTAGATCGTACAATATTTAATTTAGTAGGCATCCACTAAGAACGGATTTTTGTATATTCGTATTCTAAGGAGGTCAAAGGTCATTTTTATAATAACTTCAGAACCGTAACTGTTGGCCCGTCAAAATTTGTAGCGCAGAAAGATGACTTAAAAAAACAGACACGGGGTATATTTCAGGGTTTTTTTGAAATTCACACCCTAAATGTCAATGGTGTCAAAGTTAGGCGACTCACTGACATCACGAAATCTCAGGAACTAGAAGAGCTACGAGGCTGAAATTTTGCATGTAAATTTAGTTTAAGACGTAACCACCTATTATTTACCTACCTAAACTTCTATTGCGGCTTCAAACGCTTCTACTGTGATCAATAATCCGCTGCCAACTCAGCCCGTGGATGTCGTAGGAACCAAATAAATCTACCAGAGGAAGGGCAGCACCTTCATTGTGTGCATTTTTAACGCCTCTGCTGCGATCTCTAACCCGCCTGCCAAACGTGGTGAAGTGGTGATTATGACAAAACTCCCTTATTTGGGGGAGGCACGTTTAGCAGTTGACGTGTGTTGGTAAGACCTACACACCTCTGATCAGACTCTTGTGACAGAAAGATACACAAAACGACCTTAAGTTTATTCATTTTTATTAGTGCTTTTCGAATGAATTTCAGTTTTGTGGGGCATGAAATGCTTCAACCTCAACCTCAACCTCAACAGCCTGTGTTGGTCCACTGCTGGACGCAGGCCTCCCCCTGATACGCGCCTTATTGGCTTTTATCTCATGGGGGGTAATGCCCACAATCCCCACGCTGGACATGCGGTTTGGGGATCGCAGTTCGGTGGTAGAATGTTCTGCAGGAGGCGCTGCTGCCCGCCCCCGGTGGATACTCTCTTACGACACCCGCGGGACGAGTTGGGGTGGTGCAAATTCTAAGCCGGCACAACACAGCTAACATGCACATGAAATGCAATGCCAACCAATAGGTTGGGCTCACAGCTGGGAATAGGCATTGCGGCCAATAGCCGAGAGGCCTATTCCAATCTGTGAGTTGACAAAGGATGATGACGTGGCAAAAATTCATAATCCACCACGAATATGGACACCTGCGCTAAATGCGTGAATTGACGGCCTGCGAGGTCGACCCACCCGCTGACCCATTGGGGCGGCCGACGCTTTTTTGCTCGTCTTTGGCCGCCAATCAGTCGTTGCATTCCTTGACAACCACCACGCAGAAAATATTACAAACCGCTTAAATATTTGAATTTTAAGCAAATCTGTGTCAGATTCCGAGTCACAGTTTCTGAATAACCTTGTAGGCCTAGCACGGGGATAGTTGTCTAGGGTAGAATCCGTAGATTAGAGAAGAATGACATTGGATTGTCATATATTGCGTAAATTATTGAAGTTGAAGGAATGCGTTTCAAACATATTACGCATGTGACGTAATTTTTAACGTTGCAGGGCCAGAGCACATTGATTTAACAAGCGCACTGCCACTTTAGAATGTTTAACATCGGAATGTTTAGTGTTTCAGATCTTTAGTCGAACCACAGATATTATAATACTATACTAGGTCGCGCCGCACCTACCATTCATCATTTTATACATCTCTCGAATTTGCACTATTTTGCTGCACGTGCGCAATTATGCGTTTTAGTGGTTTACAGTAAACTACAAAAATAACCTCAATATTAAACCCTTTACTTGCTGTTATTGTTTTCTGTTATTTATTAGTTTTTGTCAACTTTTACACAGAGAAAAATACTTAAATGTCTTTATAGTGCACAAGTGATAATAATAATTCAGTTCGGGTGGCCGTCACAGTTCAATTAATGACATCACCCGTCGTCGTCGGGCTTTTACCATCGTCAGTTTGGTACCCTCGAGCCACATGGCCTTATGCGAGATGATGGTAAATGGTTCCCGGTTCCGCAGCAACATCATTGGAGTCCCTCAAACGGCGAAAATATGCTAACCTTGACCGAGGTTACCTGTTTGAGCCGTTTCGGGATTGAAACCCTTGGACTTTGTGGACCTGGGGCACGCGCAATAAATACACATCTTACCAAACTTCTTATGGAGTCCACTGGTGATCGGAATGCTGGCTTCTATTTCGGTCAACGAATTAGCATTGCCATTCAACGTGGCAATGCTGCCAGCATTCTGGGCACTCTGCCTTCTGATGACAACTTAGATTTTAAGAAATGGATATGTGTGAATACTAGTTGTAGTTGTTTTATTCTGTTATTGTAATGTCTTTATTGAAATTTACACAAAAAATGGTTCAACACTTTTTCCGTTGATAGTACTTTTTTTGCAAGATTGACTTTTAATCGATAGAGTCAAGGTACTTCATTAGAAATCGGGTACCTCCGAGAATGGGGCCCTCGGGGACTAACCCAAAATATCTTGGATTCTGGAAAGTATTCTAGTAGCTTCCAACTACATTTGTAGGTGGTTTGCTGACCCGGATATTGCAAACAAATACTCTCACGTTTGACGACCAACGGCGAGCTCGGTTAATAAACATCCTTCAGACGAATGGTTGGTGTAGTCTCAGTAGTCAAGTTACGTTAAAGTCAACCGGACTATTGAGTCGCTCGATGTATCAGTAGTCCGGTTCAATTTAGCAACCGGACTACTGATACCTTTCCTTTGCTGCTTAGGCATTTTTATAAAGTACAAGAATCAAAATCAAAATCAAAAACTCTTTATTTCCATAAATACAATAAATTTACACTTAGAAAAGGTCAAATCATAAAACTAAGCACTGACACGGAAATAAAGTGATATTTTTTGATTTCTGTCGCTTCGGTATGTAGACTAAAGTAAAGAAGCGACGAAGAAACCTTTAGCCTGTTAGTTGTTATTTTTCGAGTTGGAGCAAAACCCGTCCCAAGCTTTTTTATCCTCTAGATAATCTGATATTTTATAGTAAGCCTTTTTGCACAGCAAGGTTTTGACAATTTGTTTGAATTTATTTACTGATAATTTTTGCAACTCACTAGGAGTTTTGTTGTAGAAGCGTATACATTGCCCTTTAAAAGATACATTAATTTTGTGTAGCCTAGTTGTGGGCACAGCGATCTTATGTTTGTTTCTGGTATTCAAATTAGGTTCTGCCACTTTTCACTTTTCGAGCAGATGTAGTATAATATTACATTATGCGGGCATAAAGCAGTGTCTTACGTCACGGGGTCATTGAATACCGAGAGGAACTCAGGATTTTCGCTGGTCAGTTACTAGAATCCAGAGTGCGAGAAGGTTTCAAACACTCTTAAGACGAAGACAGCTTATGCACGAGGAGAATACTCTACATTTCACACCTGCGAGAAAATAGTAAAAGTTTAATTTGGAAAAATCTTCACCTTTTTCAGCTAATATGGCTACAGTCACTTGTTTTCGGTTCGGGTTATATTCATGAAGTATAAAGACTTTATACTTCATGAATATAACCCTAACCGAATGGTTTTCGAGCATCAACTGTGAAAAGACCTTTTGGCTACAAGCTAGCTCATATGAGCAAAACTTTGCTTGGTTTTTTACTTTTTGAAATATCGTTTAGACTAGTTTATGCCCGCGGTTTCGCACGCGTCCTTTCTATGTTTAACGTTTAAAGGTGATTTCCATCCCATGGGAACTGATTTATGGGATAAAAAGTAGCCTATGTTTGATACGAGGATTATAATTACTTGTTTGCAATTTCAGCCCGATCCGTTCAGTAGTTTTGGTGTAAAGACTCTTCTTCACTGAAGAGGTAACAAACATCTATACATCCATCCAAACATACGCATCTATGATATTAGTGTGATTTAGAGTCGAAAAATTTACCATTACCGCCTTATCTCTGAGGTTTGCAGAGCGATCATCTGCAAACATTCTGCATTCTGCTAGCGTAGGGCGGGATATTAATCTCTTGCTTTCAGGTTCAGTTTAAACGTGAGACTGAAGAATCACACTATCACACTTATATTATAAATGCGAAAGTTTGGATGGATGGACGGATGTTTGTTACCTCTTCACGCAAAAACTACCGAACGGATCGGGCTAAAATTTTGCATACGAGCAATTCTAATCCTGGAATCAAACATAGGCTACTTTTACCGTACCTCAAAACAAAAAAGGAACCCTTATAGGATCACGTTGTTGTCCGTCGGTCTGTCTGTCTGTCTGTCCGTCGGACAACCCTCTTTTCTCAGAAACGCGTGAACGTATCGAGTTTAAATTAACGTCAAATACTCAAGTCCGTAACCTCTTGAAGTCGTGATATAAATAAAATTTCTAAGTCAACGCACTCAAAAGTTACAGCCGTTTATGTCCGAATATTTTGAAATTTCCAAGGGAATCACATGCACACAAAACCTATAGGGTACTTCCTGTAGACCTAGAATCATGAAATTTGGCGAGCAGCAGCTTATAGCACAAGTAAAGGAAACAATCCGAAAATCATAAATTTGTAATTAATTCACAAAAAAAACTACTTTTAATTCTCATCATGGACCAAAACCTATAGGGCACTTCCCGTTGACGTAGAATTATAAAATTTGCAAGAAGCAAGGACTTATAGCACAAGTAAAGGAAAAAATCCTAAAACCGTAAATTTGTAGTTTATTCAAAAAAAAATTGATTTCTCCCTCGACCAAAATATACAGGGTACCTACTCGTACTTCATGACCGACCTAGAATCATGATATTTGGCAAGAAAGAAGGTCTTACAATTAAACGGAACCCTTACTGCGCGAGTCCGACTCACACTTGACGTTTTACTAATCCCATAAATCAGTTCCCATGGGATAGAAATCGCCTTAAAACGTTTCCATAGAAAGAACGCGTGCGAAGCCGCGAGCATAAACTAGTACCTAGTATAATTATTAGTATTAGTATAATTGACTGAATTCAAGGGCGGATTTAAGGGGGAGGGGCACAGCGGCAGCCCCCCAGACGGCTGTGGAGTTTCCATCACAGTACATACTTAAAGGCAAATCAAATTATCAGAGTTATTAAAATATTTATGAATAAAATAACAGAAAAAACATGAGTGAAACCCTTGTCTGTTTCTGGCCTGAATAGCGGCGCCGATCGGGGCGCGGGCGCGGGTTGCATAGGGACACGGTATCAAATAGAAATTATAGATACTGTACTCATGAGTAGTATCAGAAAAAGTATCGTACTATGATCGTACATAAAAATATCTACCCTTCAAGGTATCGGTATAAGATAGACCCACGTTTGTTGAAGTTGTATACTAAACCATGAAGTTTAATACAACATGCAAAAAAGTACACCTCAATGACCCAGTTTTAAAATTACAAATTGAAAATACAGTAATACCCCGCTTTATGCGAGGGATACGTTCCGCAAAAAAAATCGCGTTAAGTGAAATTCGCGTACATCGGGATTTACAATGAATTATAGCCAAAGGTATAATTATACAAAAAATACAAATATTTATAGGCGGCATTTTTAACGTAGCGTCTAATTATGGATAAGTCGAGCATAGCGGAACTAGTGCATAGCGGGACTAACCGTCTCCACCGAACGTTAAAACACGACTGCCAGCCGAGATAAAAAAACGAGGGAATTCCCATAGAACAAAGTCGTATGTTGGTGAATCCCCAATTCTTCAATCAGAATGGTCAGAGAAAGCGGGGATTCCCGCGACCACAGAGAAGTTAATAACAACATTAAGTACATACATATTCTTAAGTTATACAATTCGCGTAATGAGAGGCATTTTATCTTGAAATTTGAAATTCGCGTTAAAGCGAAACCGCGCATAACGGGGTATTACTGTAAAATAAAAATCGTTTATTTTCGCAAATTTCACTATGGTTTTTTAATTAAAAATATTGTTTTTACTTTGCTTATGTTCGATAGTGTAGTTTTTTTTTTCATTTTCTTAGCTAGGCTATCTATAGTATAGGTGGTCTACCTATACTATAGATAGCCTAGCTAAGAACACTGGCGGATCGCTGTAGAACCATGTAACAGTAACAAACGAAGTGACGTTTGTTACTGTATTTGGCGTTTGTTTTCTTATTGTGAGAAGATTCTACAGAGATCCGCCAGTTGTGTGGTCTACCTATAGCTTTCAAATGATACTACTTTGAATAAAACACAGCGCTGACTTAAAAACAAACGAAAAAAACGATGTAGATGTGTAGTTTTCATACAAAAAAAATGGGCTTGCTTTTTGAACTAAAGTACAATAAAGCTAACATAAGATAAGTTGATAGATAAATCTTCGCTTTGCCTCTTAGGATCTCCGATTATGGATGGTAGATAATGGTCTTTCTTTGCCCATTTATATAAAAGAAAGTTTTCAGATAAACTGTAAAACATCAACGTTCACGTGGCTTTTGCTATTATACGTTTCTGCTGTTTTGTTCCTAAATCTACGTATTATTTACGATGCTCCTAACTCTGAAAATTTCCGCGGTTGGACAGCATCATACGTGACACTTTAATAAAAAAATTTAATATACCTTCGGATGATAGAGCGTGGCATCAGGAAACTCTTCCTATCAGGATGGGAGGTCTAGGTGTCCGCGAAATTTCTAGTGTTTCACTCCCAGCTTTTTTGTGATGACAAAAAAGCTAAAGGTACATGGTAATGGTACTAAAGATCTTGTTCATAGTATTTTGGCTAAATGTCAAAATTTTTAAATCATAGGTTTTGATGAAGCTTCATACTCATGGAAAATAGCCTGTGCTGATCCTGACACGAAACTGCCCAAAGACCTTTCTTCTCAGAGACTGTGGGATGAGCCACTATGTGAGCTGGTACGGAAAAATCTAATTGATACGTCAACCAGCTCATCAGAGCGTGCTCGCCTATTCGCCGTTTCCGAGTGGGAATCAGGACTTTGGTTACATATTCTGCCTTCCAAAAAACTAGGTACCCTTTTAGATAATAACTCATTTCGGGTGGCCACCTTTTTGCGCCTAGGTTCTCCTTGCCTAGTTGCACACCATTGTCAGTGTGGTGAAGCCGTGAAGTTTGGTCACCATGCACTGGCATGTGTCTCTAGTGCAGGACGTGTGTCCCGTCATGGTTCAATTAATGACATCATCCGTCGGGCTTTTACCAGCGTCAGTGTGGCAGCTACCCTCGAACCACGTGGCCTTATGCGAGATGATGGTAAAAGACCTGACGGTACGACTCTAGATTCCCTGGAAATATGGGTCGGCCTTAAGTTTGGGATGCCAAGTGTGTAGATACTCTAGCGCCTTCACATCTTGCAGGGACATCAGCGGAGTCCCTTAAACGGCGAAAATACGCTAACCTTGACCGAGGTTACCTATTTGAGCCGTTTGGTGTTGAAACTCTTGGTCCTTGGGGTCCAGGGGCACACGCAATTTATAAAGATCTTACCAAACTTCTTATTGAGTCCACAGGTACGGAAAGCTGGCTTTTATTTCGGTCAACGAATTAGCATTGTAGAAGCTGTAGCACAGCTTCTACACTACCTCGGACACTGAGGTGGCCTAGGGAGACATGCACCGGCGTCAACAAGCTACTGGCTTTCCTGGAGGATATCGAGTGGTTAGACTAGTTGCCCCCCACCTGACACACAAAAAGAGCTCACCTGTGGCCTAGTTGTGGAAACTAGTCCAGAAACAAGTACATATGACTGCTCTAAGTACTGTAGGCATTTATTTAATCTGTGACACATGCACACCTATGAAATTTCTTATTGGTTGACTGGCAAATAATTGTAAGACTGCAATATGTCATAAAAACTTATTTTATGTGAATCAGTCGGCTTGTTGAGCTGGTAAAAATTTAAGAAATTTTCCATTAGTATATTTGCACAACATACTTTCATAACATTAATACACACATTTTTTAATAATATGAACATTTCTAATTATTTAATAATATCCAGCCTTTGTAAATCGGTATGTAATGTATAAAAATCCGTGCATTTAATTTGATGTACAAATCTGCTCACTGTTAAGTTCTCTATATCTGATTGTTCTTTTTTATACTTATAGTTATAATCCTGGTATGACTATAACCTCTCGATGACCAGCTATCTGAGAGGAGCTAAAGCTCAGCTAAATTTAAACCTTATATTTTAGTTAATTACTTCCTTAGTTCTTATCTTGCTATGCCTTAGCCTGGTCCATATTTGAGACTGAACAACTAAGTACCTATAATAACTTATGTACAGGTTGCATTAAAAATTAATAAATTGAATTTAGAGTAAACTGAAAAACAGTGCTGCTTGCACAATAATAAATATCAGCAAAATGCTGAATTTACTCCTTTTGTCTTATTTTTTTTCTGTTTTATTTATACATGTGTTAGTCTAATTTTATGTTGAGTAGATTTTAAATTATGGCAATAAATTATTTTCCTAAATATTCTAAGGTTTCAGGTCACGTACTAGCCGCAGTTAATCAATCGTCAAGCCTAAAGGAGATAGTATTCTTGCCCAACAACAGGCTCTTTTAGTCATAAACAAAGTTATTCAACAAAGTCATCTATGAAACTAAGAATAACAACAAATTACAAATAAACAAGAACAACAATCGGGCATTTGGTGTTTTTACAATGTAATAAAAACATGCAACACACCTTCAAGTGCCAGGTACATAGGTGGAACCCGGTGGCATGGGAGTGAATTATCATATCCTCGACCGATCCCAGCATACAACACTCGTCATGATTTTTTATTTGCACAAAAAGTTTAATCACACACACCTACGTCCGCACCGCGTCATTATACACTAACGATTAGTTATAATTACGACACATAAAAGTTCATAGTTCTTTTAATAAAAAATAAACATACATCTCCGACAATACAATACAACCATAGTAAAATAAAAGCCTGGCCAAGCTAAGCACAAGCTAAGCTACACAGAGCAGTGCTGCCAACTGTACCATCATCTCGGTAGCTAGATCTATTGCAGAAAGTAGCCAGATCACCACGTCACATACATAAAAAGTAACTTGTATGTAGCTAAAGTTAAAATTTTGTTAAAAATCGTTTAGTTACCTACATTTAAACTATTTTCCATGGTAATGGGCATAGTAGCGTGTTTAAATTAGTGCGTTTTGAGAATGCAGAAGATCAATATATTAACTAAACGGAATTAGAATGTCTAATGTGACTATTATCAACCAACTACCTACAACAGACAAAATCACAGGTTTTTTTTATTATTGTGTGTAACCCCACAACCTGGGTAATTTCTAAGAAATCAAATAATATCGCAAAAATTTTCGACTTCGACGGGACTTGAACCCGCATCCTTCCTTCACTACAGGAATGTGCTAACCAACTACACCACGAGGTCAAGTGGCGTGGGAGTCGAAAATTCTTATGCTAGGTTCACATTGCTGCGTCGGGGTGTGTCGTGGCGCGCCAGAGCGCAATCGGTTACGTTCATTACCTATGACTAGATTCACATTAGTAGTTTGTGTTGGGGTGCCCCAACACAAGCTACTATTGTTCCGATACCGATTGCGCTCTGGCACGCCACGACACACCCCGACACAGCAATGTGAACTTAGCTTTAGAAATTACCCTTTGACTCTGTAGTACAGAGTCTCTGTACAGACTATCTGGGTCTAAAGTCTCGCTCACTTTGCATGGTGTAGACAGAGATGCCCTCTATTTTACCACAGAAAGACCACTGTTAAACAAATAGCGCTCTCTCGGAGATATACACAGGACTATCACAGATCAAAAGGAAAACTGAAAACACACATGCATATTTAGGATTTTTTTGAATTTATAAATAAATAAATAATAAATAATGCTAGACAATTCACACAGCACTATCTAGCCCCAAGCTAAGCAGAGCTTGTGTTATGGGTACTAGATAACTGATATACTTAAAACAATACACTACATAGATAGATTTTTATATTAAATATATAATATTATATTTATATGGCGAGTATGTTCAAATATAGCCGCCATTTGGTCGCGTTGGTATTGAAAAGTTGCCAGAATAAATAGCCAAATCATTTAGCTACAATTTTTTGGAAGTGGTAGCTGACGGAGGTATTTAAATTGCTGAATCTAGCTAAGAAGATAGCTAAGTTGACATCACTGACACAGATTAACAACGAACGAGTAGAGCGAGTACGAGTACACATTGTGACCATTGTGACCGTACAGATTTTGTAGTATCTACGTGCAGTGCAACAATAAGGTGCTGTTTGTGGGGTGAATGAATGACTGACGGTATTACGTCACGTTCACGCGGCAATTTCAAAAATAGTAGTTTCCAAGCAAACATTTTTTTTTCTGTCCTAAAAGTTATAATATTATATTAATAATTCTACGACCATTGAAAACCATTTGCTATTTACCCACCTTATAGCTCCGAAAAAAATTGTAAAGTTAGAAAATACAATAAAATAGAAATACGCGCGTGAAGGGTACCAAAATATTTGAAGTCATGTGAAATGACGTACAGGTATCATATAAACGGTCAGCAGATTAATGAGGTCGCAGCCGAAAAATTGATTTTGCAAGCAGAACAAATAAATTGAGCCTCATCTAGTGATTGGCAAAAATGACTAAATTTATCAGAAGGTGTAGTGACATTGGGCAGCCTATAAATTTAAACACAGTAAATAAATATTTGTGCAGCAATATTCTAGTGAAGCAGCAGCAAATCGTGATTCAGATTTAATGAAATTTTGGCATTCCTATTATAATGATATTGCAGCAATTTATGAATGTAAAAGATCAACAAATCCCGATTTGGATTTTATAAAGTTTTGGCAAGCTGTCAAATTAATGTTGGTTTGCTAATCCTAATACCTTTATTAATCTTCTGTACCTACCTATCTACATGTGTTTGTCGCTGAGCTCCTCCTCAACGGCTGGACCGATTTTGATGACATTTAATTTAGTGGTGTTTAAACACACTAAATCGTCTAGATTTCTAACTTGACCCGGTAGGTGTCGCTGCTCTTGGGTTCTAGGATTTTCACAGGGAAAAATCTGTCGGCACATAAGTAGGTCACACTTTTTGAGATAATGACATGTCCCTAACGGGTCTGCTCGCTGGAAGAGGCGGCTTCGGCTCCTACATCTGCAGTCTCATTGCCACCCACACTGGCCGGCCAGGCCCCTTGGCTCGCGCCGTGGAATCGGTAGGGAGGAGGAGGTTGCGGGTTCAATTCCTGCCTCGAAACAAATGTTTGTACGATCTATCTAGGTATGTAGTGTATCTAGGTTAGGTCTAATTTATTTTACTGCTTGACGATTTTCTAATTCTTCTGACTAAAACATTAAATAACTTTTTGACTGATACTGATACTGATCTGATACTGATTTTGACTGGTATGGATTGTCCAGCATTATTTATTTATTTAATTGTATATTCCTGTTGATCATATACAATTAATTCTCCTGATCAAAACATTAGGTTTGCCGATCAAACAGCTATTTCATTTCTGGTCAAAAATTATAAAGTTGCTGACCAAGTGTTGCTGGTGGATTTAATTTTACAGCCGATCAAAACTTAAAATGCTGTCCAAGTGGTTTTGATGCTGACTTTTCCAACTGATCAAATATTTAAAATATAAACCAATAAATTCACTCCCACGACGTATGCAGCCATCTTCTTCTTTTTTATCCTTGGCGCTGCATCATCATGCTCAAGAAAAACATGGTAGGAGACTAGAATTTTGACGTGACAACGTCTTATAAATTGGTTTGCCGGGTGACACTTCAAGAAACTGCGTTACGCGTTACGCTCCGCTCACGTTATGCAGACATAAAAAGTGAAAGGAACTCAAAGTCGTTGTCACGTAAAACTTTCGCCCGTATACCGACTTTACAGGCAACCAATTTTTTTTATTTAATGGCTTTTATGACCGAATATTATAATTTTTGGAGATTGAGTTTGAATTAGGTACCAATATAAAATAATAAGGATAATATAATTTCAATCAATTTAATTATTTACAAAAAACATATAAACGACATTAAGAAATTAAAACCTAGGTACATAAACCTACTTACACGGTGTAAGTAAGGTGAACAGTCCTATCCTTGAAAACCAAGGTTAAGTATCATGAGTGGAGTCCACGGAGCAAAAACGGAATAAAACTAATTAACTAGGTAAATTATCATTATTAGTATATGTCAAGTCAATGATAGTAGAGGTAGAGAAGAGGTAATTGAAGTAAGTGCGTGCAAACAGTACAATTAAGCACTCCACATAAAGCCGCGATTTTGAAGCGCGTCTTGTGTCGTGCGACTACGCGCGCATTACATTTTGTAAGCGCCACACTACTATTAATTGTACTGTTTGCACGCATTTACTTCAATTACCTCTTCTCTACCTCTACTATAATTGACTTGACATATTTATAATAATGATGATAATTTACCTAGTACATTATATAATTAGTTTTATAATTTCTAATAAGGTTGCACTAGCGACTCATATTGTTGTCTCGATCTCACTTCGGTCTTAGGTACCTACGTCTTTCCATCTTTGTTGTTCTTTATATTGCACAGGACTGGAAATGTACCTAACTGTTGTAACTCAGGCCAATTGTTGAGTAAGCGCTGGGAGAACGTAACACATCTTCCCTTTTCTACATCAATGAATATGACCAATAAAATATGTTATGCGACTGAATAATTCGTCTAGAAATTTTAGTCAATCAAATAACCGGTAGTTTAGAGAAACACCGACTAGGCTCCGGTACTCACCCTAACCGTGATTATCCGGTTTTTTGAGAACCGGTGCCAGCGATGCCAGATCTACAGTAGATCTACCTGCTTTTTAAACCGTCTACTGATCTACTGATTTATTTCTAAAATTTCGTGAAATCTACCTGATTTCCCTGATTTTTGTCTATTAGGTAAGCTGTCACTTTGTCAGTGTCACTTCTCATGCCAATGGTCACCAATTGAAGTTTTTGTTTTGTTCGTTCGTTCCTTCCACTTCTGTAAACATCTGTGTCCCTATCGATTACGATTGAGTGGTCGGTCCGTTCGTTCTTTCGATAATCTTTTGCGGCAAAAGTATTGTCCGATCTACTGATTTTGCAGTAGATCTCATAGATGGATTATTAATATAATTATACTATCTACGAGTAGATCTACTTCATTTTTGAACAGTCTTCTGTATTACTTTGTAAAATTCGTGTAATTTCTAAATTTCAACCCAAGAGGGGTTGAAATTTAGAAAAATTCCCTGGTGAATATAGTTTTTTTGTAGATTGGAATAACGGAACATCATCGTAGGTACACTACCTTGGTACCTCAAAAAACCTGATCAGTGCCCCTGAAAATGAACAAATCTCGACGAAGTCCAAGCTGATGAGTTGCTTTGATCAATGTTTTCATAATCATTGCAAGAAGTTTCTTAAAAACCTACTACAACCACGTAGTTTTGCGAAATTCGAAAGCCATGAATATTTTACTTTGCAACTTGGGTAATTTTGATGAATGCCATCATCCAAAAGTGAAACACACACTCTGTATAAATATTAAAAAAAAAAACGGAACCAAAATCGATTCATCCAATAGGGAACTATAATAGTTACAAAAAAAACGTACAGATTGATATCTACCACGCGTCTTTCGTGTCGGAAGCTAGATATTTGTATTTTTTCAAATCTACTGATTTTTTCTTCTAGCTACTGATTTTTTACTTGTTTTTCTACTGAATTTGTCAAATTCCATCTGGCAACACTGACCGGTGCACACCACTACACTGGTCGTTGGCAGCACTGCAGTGTGACCATTTGTGGCAGATTTCTGCCATTTTGGCAGATTTGGCTATGGAATTTTCAGTTTTGCATATTACGTTGACGAAATAGAAATGTGGCAGATTTTGACAGATTTGGGAACAAAAACTTTGTGACCTTCTTATATATTTTGGAGAATATACGTATACAAAAAAATTAAATTGTATAGTTAGACCAAAAAATTACGTATATTAAATTTTGTTGGAAATAATTTTACCGACACCTGGCAACTCTTAGTCCGAGGTAGTCCTTAAGGGGAATTCCCTTATAATGTTTGTTGATATTTCTACGCCATGTAATCATCAACTGTAAATTCTCTACGTTAAGGGTCCGGCGGAGGATGAATTTCCCATACAAACGTAGTACCAAAATGATTTGTAATATAAGAACATTTTCACCATGGTTTGCTATTATTTGAATTCGAATAATATTGATTAAGTTTCCTG
Source organism: Eupithecia subfuscata (assembly GCA_963564075.1). Classification (NCBI taxonomy): domain Eukaryota; kingdom Metazoa; phylum Arthropoda; class Insecta; order Lepidoptera; family Geometridae; genus Eupithecia; species Eupithecia subfuscata. Next base: position 20,010,600 of record OY751095.1, read on the forward strand.
CCACAAGCTTTTTTCTAAATACCTTTCTGAAATGAAATTAAACCGAATCGCATTTTTACATCAAAGAACGAATTTTTTCATAGTATTTTTCTAGATAAGTAGTAAGCTCTAGTTAGTTCTGCCATTATAACCACAAAAGAAGACATAAAGGAAATGATTAAACAGATGGGCTTGTAATCAAGATACGACGAAAAGAACGAAGAATATGAAGCGAATGTGGACATTCAAAGTAGTACTGAATGAAGTTATAATTATAAGCAAATACTGTTTAATTTAAGTTTTATGTATTTGTGCTTTTGTGTTTTTATGTTTTTTAATAAGTCAGTGTCATTTAATTTAATACATAATGTAGACCTTTATGACTTTTAACTTTAAATAGAATTAATACAAATAAGTCATCTGAGTATATTAATAAGTGTTTTTTTTGTTTTCCAATCAAAGAATCACTAAAAAAGTAAGTGGCATATTTTATGGCATTTTTCTTGGAGTGTTGGGCAGATTTTGGCAGATTTTCAGTAAGCGTATGGCAGGTTCTGTATTTTCTCAATGGTCACACTGCAGCACTGCGAATATTCTCTAGAGATGGGCGTTGTCGTTGAATTTCCACAACGATGCGCATCGTTTTTGTCAGAATGGCATCCGTTGTGAACAACGATGTTGCCGCCAACGATGTCGGCCAGGTTGCTAACACAACACTGACACGGGTGTCGATGTTGCCGCCAACGATGTCGGCCGAGTTGCTAACACAACACTGCCTATTAGACCCATTAAACCTATCTAAAGCAAACCAAACAATTAAATTAGTAGGTACGTACCTACCTACCTACCTATTAGATCTATTAAACCTATCTAAAGCAAACCAAACAATTAAATTAGTAGGTACCTACCTACCTACCTATTAGACCTATTTAACCTATCTAAAGCAAACCAAACAATTAAATTAGTAGGTACCTACCTACCTACCTATTAGACCTATTAAACCTATCTAAAGCAAAGCAAACAATTAAATTAGTAGGTACCTACCTACCTACCTATTAGACCTATTAAACCTATCTAAAGCAAACCAAACAATTAAATTAGTAGGTACCTACCTACCTACCTATAAGACCTATTTAACCTATCTAAAGCAAACCAAACAATTAAATTAGTAGGTACCTACCTACCTACCTATTAGACCTATTTAACCTATCTAAATCAAACCAAACAATTAAATTAGTAGGTACCTACCTACCTATCTATTAGACCTATTAAACCTATCTAAAGCAAACCAAACAATTAAATTAGTAGGTACCTACCTACCTACCTATAAGACCTATTTAACCTATCTAAAGCAAACCAAACAATTAAATTAGTAGGTACCTACCTACCTACCTATTAGACCTATTTAACCTATCTAAATCAAACCAAACAATTAAATTAGTAGGTACCTACCTACCTATCTATTAGACCTATTAAACCTATCTAAAGCAAAGCAAACAATTAAATTAGTAGGTACCTACCTACCTACCTATTAGACCTATTAAACCTATCTAAAGCAAACCAAACAATTAAATTAGTAGGTACCTACCTACCTACCTATAAGACCTATTTAACCTATCTAAAGCAAACCAAACAATTAAATTAGTAGGTACCTACCTACCTACCTATTAGACCTATTTAACCTATCTAAAGCAAAGCAAACAATTAAATTAGTAGGTACCTACCTACCTACCTATTAGACCTATTAAACCTATCAAAAGCAAACCAAACAATTAAATTAGTAGGTACCTACCTACCTACCTACCTATTAGGTCCCTAGCCTACTCGAGGGAATATTTTTTTGTATTAGGATTGGCCGTTTTTTGGCGTCTCGACATTATTAGGTACCTAGGTTCACACAAACACTTTTACAAGTCTTTTTAAAATCCGCGGTGCGCACATCATCGTAATTTGCGTAATGAAAAATCCAAACAAACGACAAGAATAACGAGCATATGAAACTTACTGGAAGTGACCTGAGCGTTTTAGACGGGTAGGTCCTAAATTACGGAATTTGAACAAATAAAAATAATTTAATATCTAACTTGGTTCCTAGTAGTAGGGTAAATCTAAAATACCATAATACTTATATTATAACGAGACATTTGATAAAAAAAATAGATATCGTATTTTTTAAAATAATAAATAACATTTGTACATGGTTCATGCCATATCTAGTTAGATATAATAAAACGTTCAGTTCTATGTTCTAGCATCCTCTCCTCTCGCTCACACACACTCAGGCATGCGGGCGGTGAGGTATGGATGGATGTTCGTTGCTTAGGTTTGGCAATCGGCATTACTCGGCTGACATCGTTGTTCGCCATCCGATGCCGCGCCACTAACCTCCCCGCTCTTCCGATGTCGGTGTGACGTTCGTTTGTTGTCGGTGGCGATCGGCATTACTCGGTTCGGCATCTCGTTGTCGCAGGCATCCGTTGTTCACCTATTCGCCATCCGATGGGAACAACGTACACTGACATCGTTGGTCAACAACGATGTTAGTAAAAACGACCACCTCTAATATTCTCTTTCCTTGCTCGACCGCGAATACCGGGAGATTATTTGTAGTTTATTGTAAAATTATTTGTAAAACAATACACAATGGCAACTGATAACATAGCTGAACAACGTATACAGAAGGAGCTTAGGGAAGTGCTGAAAAGCGAAGAGGTAAGATACGTAGGACGAAAACTGGTGAGACTTATTTTTCCCTTCGGCGCAGCATTAGCAACTGCATTTTTTGTTTTTGTTCCTAATGCCCCGCATGTTTTTCGCCTATTTATTCTCAAGTGTTCGATGTGTTCGATGTAGGTGAGAAAATTGTGAATTGGAATGACATATCATTAGATTCTAAACCCCCATTCATACAGTTTTTATTGTGCAAATGTTTTATAAATTGCACTATGATTTATCAATCCCATTGTCTGCAATCACTGTTTTTTTTCGTTCTTGTCTTTTTACACTTTTTTGATACATAATCAACCCTAAATTCATATGAAACCTGAAATCATCATAGTAATTAGCGTCTTTTCTGATTAGTCGGTAAGGTTTCGTTACCTACGACATTAGCACGCTAGGTACCTATACGCGGCAGAGATAAACCATTCTAAAAATGCACGCCCCTTTTACGTATCGTATCGTATATATACTTTATATATAGCTATCGTAGTTTGACTAATTCATTAATTCATTACGGATGTAAGGGATGAAACGTTGGTGCTCTTCCAACACAAATAAGGTTCGTAGTTAACCCGCTTACATCCGTAATGAATGCACGCCCCCTCCACAAAACGTCATAGATCAACCTACACTCGGCGTGCATTAATAGAATGGTTTATTTCTACCTAGGTACGGAAAACTTTCAAGCACCCTTAATTTTATGGAGCGTTCCTGAACGGCGGTAAGCGAGGTAAAATGACTGTTGGATAACGCGTGCAGTACAGATTCGGTGCTGCATGCGTCATCCAACATTACGATAAAAACGGGCGACACACTGTTCGGCACGGTCTCATATGCAGTATGCATGTGAAAAGGGCCGAAAATGACATTATGTCACTACATCACAAGCAGCTCTGCACAATTTTTTGCAGACAAGTGTGAAAGTGCAGGCGGTGCCGTAAGCTTTGGACATCCGAGCATGCTGATGTTGTACCCGCTGTAAACCTTACCGAGTATACAGTGCATTATTTCTTTTTGATAGCTCATGTCCTATGCTTTTTACTTTTTTTTTTATACTTATTTGCTCAACATTTACAGTAGGTATTTTACAGACATACTCAGATGTCTTTAATTTAAGACCTCGAATATTCAATAGAATAAAATAGTATTCTAAGATGAAAATAGGTAAAGTACCAATTATTAGACAGACTGAGTAATAGTTAATAATAATAGTTAGTAATACTGTAATAGTTAACTATATTTTTTATACTATCATCAAAAATATCAACTAAATTAATCTTCGTTAAGTACATAATCTGTTGGCTCGATAAATATTAAAGCTCTTCCAATATTTTTCAAGTCAACTGATTCGCATCATTACACTATTTTGTTTCAAAAAGAAAATAAATGTAAGTATGGATAGAGTAAAGATATGCAACTGGCTGAATGTGTGTGTCATTCTAAAATTTGATTTAATCTTTTCTTAAATAAGTAAAAGTCATTCACAGTTCTCAGCTGAGGGACGCGAACAGCACTGACATTTTGCATGTGAATGATGTATCATACATTATGCCCCTGCCTAACCAGACCAACTCCTTGAAGTAGGGGAGCAGGACACACCAGCCCTTCTGAGGATTTAACCAAGTGAATTACGTATGGTCTGATCAAGACACAACAGGTGTCATCCATGTGTCTATACAAAAAAAAAATCTACTCTGCGGATTTATTAAACACTAAAACAAGCTACTTTCATAATATGTGTGATTGATTGCTTAGAAGTTTGACAGTTCATATCAATGAGATATTCCAAAAAGTTTTATAGGTTTTCTTGAAAAATAGTTCCCAAAGAATTAGAAGGCTGCCTCTAATGATTAATGTGAGTATGATACAAAGTTCGGGAAGCCTAGAAAGTCTGCTCCAAACGATAATGATGACTTGACTTTGTTCATGGTAACCTGTTTTTCTCGAAGGCATGAAGCTCCAAGCTGGTGGTACCTATCTTGAGGTTATGCGATACTTCACAATAGATAGCATTTTTGGCATGCCCACATAGTATATAATATAGTTTGGGTTTGCAAGCAAACATAATCAAATTGCTGTGGTTTAGTATGTAAGTACCAACTTATAAAAAATTCTAAAATTTTACTGTGTTCCTTAATGAGAAAATAATCCTGCAGATGCATATTGTGTAACCTACGGTCTGTCTCCTTTCCAGGTGGTCAACGGTGAGATAAAGCTGGAGGTGGTAGACGACAACTTGCTGGATCTTCGTGGAGAGATCCTTGGGCCTCGCGACTCACCATATGAAGGAGGTCATTTCGAATTGGAGATCAAGATCCCTCAAGACTACCCTTTTAGTCCACCGAATGTAAGCCATATATTCAGCCTGTGAGGACCCACTATCTATCTAAATAAGATGATAGCTCTAATTGTTGAGTACACAGGGTAGCTTTTTGAGATGGGAGTGTAAATCCGAAACTGTGAGAAATAGAGGAGTCTAAGGAGTCTGGTCATGACTTTGATTAATGAGAAAACAAAAAGCATATTTCTTTTTATTTGCAGGAAAACGTACCGCATAATTTTTCTAATACCTATCTATGTATAACTGGCTACAATCAAAAATTAAATAATACATAATGTAATATTCCAGGTTCGTTTTCTCAGTTACATCTGGCACCCTAACGTGTCTTCGATCACCGGTCAAATTTGCCTTGATACATTGAAGGTTCAGTGGGCGGCGGCCTTTACACTGCGCATAGTTCTGCTCTCCATCCAAGTATGAAATATTCCATTTTCTTCGATACCCTATAATGTCAATAGACACATCTTAATATGATTATTCTAAGTTACAAGCTTTTGACGAATTCAGTGTACAAGCTCTGCTTAGCTTGGGGCTAGATGAATTGTCCAGCATTATTTGTATTTATGCTTAGTACCCATAACACAAGCTATGCTATACTAGTTGTAATTTTTTTCTATTAGTTGATTGTAATTTTCTTAATAAAGAGTAACAAAAAAAGAGCTATGCTTAGCTCGCTTGGTGATGCTGTGTGAATTGTCCCTGATTATTATTATATTTAACTTCAGGCTTTGCTGTCGTCTGCGGAACCTGACTATCCACAAGAGGCGGTGGTGGCCACCCAATTCAAAGAGGATTACGAAATCTATGAGGCGACGGCCCGCCACTGGACCAACATTTACGCGAATGGACCCTATGAAATCGAAGACTTTGATAAAATGGTAAATACATAAAATATTATTCTCATGAGCAAACATACATCCAGTACCGAACCTGCTAGCTGCTGGGGGCTTTACCGTCACCAGGAGCTAGCACATGGAGTGGTGATCGTAGAGCAGTTAAAATACACACAAAGAACTGCTACTTCTTCTGATAAGTTCCCTTAGTCGACTCTTATAACCCTTTATAAGGCATAACGAGCAGGCAGTGGTAGTATAAATCTAGAAGTAGTTTTAGCTTTTGTATGAGGGTAGAAACCAAAATTGTTTTTTTTTTATTTTTCACTCCTATGGTGGTAAATATATTCCCTTTGCCGTCCCTGAGAGTAAGGTTTTGTCGAAATAAATAATAAGACTACTTTTTTTCAATCAATTATCTTAGGTATATTCCCTATTAGTTACATACTAATATTACATTAGGTATAAAAATTACGGCAATACACTTACTGCCTATGGAAGGCAGAAAAACATGGGACTATGCACAGAGGTATGGCACATTTCTCGCACATTATTTTGGTCCTCTTGTCCAGCACCTTCGTGCTGCAGAGGCGGCAACGTTTATATGCTGGCAATGAAGAAGGTAGGTGGTCTCCTACATTCGAGAAACGTATCTCATCGGCAACCACGTGAATTGCTTTTTGGCGAGTGGTGGTCAGAGACACTTTGTTCCTAACAATGTTAGGGAGCATAGTAGATCCGTTTAGCCGTGCTAAACGGAACTTGTTCTTCATCAGGTTCCTGGTCATCTTCAGATTTTTCTGGATCATCAGCAGGCAGGCCAAAGATATCTTCAAGCGCATTCTCTAATTCATATTCAGACAAAGCTTTACGACTCATCTGCAAAAACAAACAAAAAGCCCCCATCAACGTCTAGTCACCTCACAGGCAAAGGGAATATTCTTCCCACCACAACAAACTCACTTTAGGAAAAACCAAGCCGTGCGAGAATGCAAATATGTGTAAAATCCATTAGTAGTAACCCATTCAATACCGAAAAACTAAACTTACCTTGCAAAACTCGAAGATGCAAAAGATTTACACTGATAGTAAAAAGAATACGAAAATCATCAAGTTTTTCAAATTCCGCCAACAACAGACAAAAAATATGTTGTGACAGCTGACAACTTCTTTATGTCAAAAGATGATAAATAAGGAAGTTGCCAGCGCAAAAAAAAAAAAAAAAAGTAGGAAATAATTTGGAAGTTCTAGCATCGAGAACATATTTCATATTTATTTATTGCAATCACTGTGTACATTTTTAGGTCTTAGTATCTAGGTAATGTATAAGAGACACAATGGTACCCTAGCAGGGCGTGGCAATAGGTACTGAGAGTGGAGGTGGACCGGGTTTCTATAAGAATCTCAGGTTGGGTTTTAGCAGGAAAATATAATTCAATAACTTATGTTTTTAGTGAATATGTACGTTTTTATAAAATATAGTATAGGTTGCAATGTAAGTATTGATAACGCATTTTTATTAGTAGGTATTTTTATTTTATTATTTTAATTTGTCGCTGAAGAAGTCATTTAAATCATAATAGCATTTATGTAAAAGGTATTGTTTTAATTTGGTTTCAAATATTTGGTCTTTTTCCTCGTCTTTTAGTGTATCCGGTATTTTATTATAAATTTTAGAAGCCATGGCGTTTGGCCCACATGGTAGGAATTATATCCCCTTTGCCTCAAAAAGGGATAAGGGGTTGATTCTTATGCTGCAACCGCCACGGTTTTTCGTTGTTGTTATCTAGTGTTTGTTGTTTATCTAATGGAAACTTAGATTATTTAAGTAATGCTAAACAACTCGCCCTGCGTCATCTAGCCCCAAGCTACGGTACAAACTCGCCTGTATAATAATCCTACCAATATTATGTAGGCGAGTTTCCGCCGTAAAGAAGTTTGTGCGAAGACAACGCAAACCAATGAAAAAACGTAAATAATTGCATTCCACAGCTTAATTATTATTTTTCCCTGTTTTTCCGTCACTTTGATTATGGTAAACAACAGAAACAAAAAAAACGCGATTTTACTGGTGTTTTGGGCTTTATGGTTTGTTCAGCGCAGAGGAAACGTTATGTGTCCGTCATGGTAGCGTAGGAACAAACGAAACGCAAAGAAACATTTCTTTGCGTTAGTTGATAAAATGACCTCCGAAGACCTCCGACTCCGAGCAAAGTAGACAATAAAAATTTTCTGACTATGACTAATGTTAATCTAAATCTCAGTCTTGTTTCAAAACAAAAATCTTTTTCTGAATACCTAGAGGTCTCGGCAACTTCCGACGCCATCAAATTGAAATTATAAATAAAAATTAATATTATTGGCTGCTCTCTCCGAGATGTTTCACACACACCATTGCCACTACCTACCCCTTTTTAGGGTTCTGTACCTCAAAAGAAAAAAAGGAACCCTTATAGGATTATCACTTTGTTGTCCGTCTGTCTGCCTGTCCGTCCTTCCGTCTTTCAACCCCTTTTTCTCAGGAACGCGTGGACGTATCGAGTCGAAATTAACGTCAAATACTCAAGTCCGTAACCTCTTGGAGCCACGATATAAATAATACTTCTGAGTCAACGCACTCAAATATTACAGCCGTTTATGTCCAAATATTTTGTAATTTCCAAGGGAATCGCATGCACACAAAATCTATAGGGTACTTCCCATAGAACTAGAATTATGAAATTTGGTGAGCTGCAAGGTCTTATAGCCCAAGTAAAGGGAATAATCTGAAAACGATAAATTTGTAATTTATTCACTAGAAAAAAACATTTTTAATAAGTACACGCTATGGACTAAAGCCTATAGGGTACTTCCCGTAGACGTAGAATTAAAAAATTTGGCAAGAAGCAAGACCTTATAGCACAAAAGATTTCTTGTTTACTTGTGAATTTTTACAACAATGTGAGCTACTACGTAATCATTATGAAAACAATGAAGTTTTAGAAACTTTGTTTGCTACCAAACTCGTTATTTCCTGATAAATATTTTTAAGGTATTTTTTGTCTTAGAATTTAGGCGTGGTCCCAGGGGGAGGGTGTCAACTAACTAAACAACTACTGCGGCAAACCGATATTACTGATGTTATGATCAGCATCAGCTCTGCAATAGCAACGTTACCCATTTTGAGTGATCTGGTCCGCTACAGTCATTATCTATCCATTCAACCACCACAAGAAATAGCGCAAAAATGTATCTGCGAGGTCACTTTGTAAAAGAAGCCAAAAAAAAAATTTAAGGAGACAACTAAATTTTCGCGATCCCGTCCGATCGCCGATAACATTTGCTCCTTCTGACAATGGTCCAGACCTCGACCCCCGCTTTAGGTCACTTGGCCAAATTTGCTAAACAATAAAACAAAATTCTAATAAAAACAAAAAAAAAATGCGGTTTCTGTTCGATTTGCTTATATTGCTATTGTTAGGTTAGGAGTAGAAGTTGGGATTGTCCCCAAGGTACCTGTAAGTTTCTGTGGGGTCTTCACCCCTCCCTACCCCTTCCAACTTGAATTTCTTGCTACGGTCCTGAGTGCTGTCCAAGCGTTACCCCCTCCAAGTTCTTGGTCTGCGACCGCGCCTGGCCAAAACTCCTGAATGTAGTGTAACAATAAAAGCTTTATATATTTATTCTTATTTCAGGTGCAGAGAATTGCAAACTGGGGACTACGGCCGCACGTAGCACGTGTTTCACTCTCAAACGTCAATTGGGTCTTCGAAGACGCTGTAGAGAACCTCTTCGGTGACGAAGGTGAAGTAGGTGTACCAGCTTAAACCAAGATCGTTGTCAAAGGAAATTCACAATAGTGTCGCTCTCGTTCGGCTATATCACTCCAATATCAGTTTCTTATGCAATGCTCTACGTCTATGCCACATGAAGTAAACCTACCTTATAAGTTCTTTTGCGTATGCTTAAGAACATAGAGTGGTGCTCTTTGAAATATAATTAGACATACAACAGCTGTCGTCGGTTAACTAGACACAAAATGACGAGCAAAGCAGTAAAACCGTCCGGTTATTTTACAAAAAAACACTAAAAACACATCGCTTTCGTTTTGATTCAGATTTAAATTCTGATGCCACCCAAAGTAAATGTCCCCTTTCTTCAAGGCGTTTTGATCTGTGTAAATGGAAATGCTTATCATTGTCTTTGTTGTCTAAACTAAGTGTCAATGATATTAAAATTCGGATATCTCTTTGTATATGCCATGCCACCCAAAGTAAATGTCCCCTTCAAAGTCCTTTTGATATGTGCGAAAGGAAATTCTTTAATCTTTCTAAAAGGAAGTTCTTTAATTTATGTTGGGTGTTTAAAACAGAAAAGCATCATCTAGCCCTATAATAAGTAGAGCTTGTCATTTGAAACGTCCTTATCCACCAAGAAATCTTCCACTTTTGGTCAATCCTATGTCCAAAAGTGAAATAAAATTCGACTCAGATGTAGCTATTAAAACCACCGCTACAGGTTAGAAAAGTAGTAGGTATAACTATGGCCGGAGCGATTAGAGCGACTCTGTTTGTTCACACTTTGGTGGGAATCTAGCGAATACGTAATGTATTTCTACTGTAAATAAAGTACCTAGTCAGTATCTTAAAGATGGCACACCAAAACATTATAATTATATTAATTCTCGGTGTCCATTAACGGATTTAAATGTACTTATAGAAGTAGGGTTATTTGCTTAATTTTTTAGCAGTGCCAAATAAATGCTTATTTATAGGTTTTGTGCCATGCTCGTTGAAAAGTCCAAACTATTTAGCATCAACAGATTAATTGCTTCCGAGTAACATTAGATGACCACACAGGTGTTTGAAGGAATCTAGAATTTTGTATCATCACAATCATCATGTATAGATGTACCTTAATTGTTTGGTTTTTAAAAATAGTAAAGTGGAGTAGTCACCATTTAGAATCCAAACATGCAAAATTAATATTATAAGTTCAGTTTATAATACGTTTAGTATATTTTTTTTTATTTAGCTTTTACAAACTTTTTTATTTTGTGGGTTATTTTCGTGAAACAAATCATATTTTTAATGTCGTTTTTGATATTTTATATGATATTTGTTGCAGGGTTGGCAGGACCCTACGTACGACTTATTATTCGATACGTTCTTTGTGATTTATGTCAGAAATTATCAGTATTAAAGGATCTCTTAGCATCTATTTAGTAGGTCAGTATCCAGTGTGGATAAATAATATCCACATAGTAATACTATAGATTTAGTTCCAAAAGAAATATGTGAAGAACCCTTCCATAGACTTCACGCGGTAATATACTTTTTTAACACCCTTTTGTGTTTCGTACATTTGTCCCAATAATGATCTCTTCTACTCTCGTCAATGATCTCTTATTGCACCTAATACCACCCGGATAACGTGACATGTGTGAAAATTCCGTCATAAATTTGTTCGAAATAGTTGTCCTAGTATTAGTTGATTTTGAACCTATCTTCAATTCGCAGTTTTTGGAAAATATTTAATTTTTAAGTTGGGCCGAACCGGTCTAATTTTATTACCTAGTATGTATATGTATTATTTAAATAAGTCGCTTACAGTCATACAAGCTGAGTTATTAATGTAGTCGCGCCAGTTTATGATGATGACAGCAGTGTCATTTCTAATAGGTGTCAGTTATTTGGTAGAATAATAATTTACTAGTACCTAAGTCCAAAAATGTGTAACCAGATTTTTTAACTTTATGTAGTAAAAAACTAAAGTGCTTATCAATGTTTTCTTCTATTGCTTCTACTCAATGATGATCATGTAATAGACTAGGTTATTTGGTAGAAAAATAAAATACTAGTAAGTCCAAAAATGTGTAACCAGATTTTCGAAACTTTATGTAGTAAAAAGCTTTTCAATGTTTTCTTCTATTGCATCTACTCTATGATGATCTCGTAATAGACTAGGTATCCAGATTTTTGAAACTTTATGTATGTAGTAAAACAACTTCACGTGCTTAACAATGTTTTCTTCTATTGCACCTACTCAGTGATGATCATGTAATAGACTAGGTTATTTGGTAGAAAAATAATATACTAGTAAGTCCAAAAATGTGTACTTAACCAGGTTTTTCAATTGAAACTTCATGTAGTAAAAACAGTTCAAGTGCTTATCAATGTATTCTTCTATTGCACCTACTTGGTGATGATCATGTAATATACTAGGAGTAAAGAACTAAGAAATACAAATGGTCTTTTATTTTAATTCACCGGTGTAGGTTTATCGCCAAAATAGTCGCAAGATGAGAGTAATAATGTCCTCTTTTTCCCAAATTTCGGCTTCGGCGATCAGTCTCGGCGAACACTAGCTATGTCCCTGCGCAAGACATTACAGTGCACAAATAATAAATAAATAATGGACAATCCACACAGAATCATCTAGCCCCAAGCTAAGCAGAGCTTGTGTTATGGGTACTATTTTATGTACCTATGATACATTATATAGATAGATATTTTTATTATACATAGAAACGACCAGAACACCCGGAACGGATTTGTAAATCGTACAAACATTTGTCCCAAGGCCGAAATCGAACCTCCTGCGCCGCAGGCTGATCTTTGCCCGCCGCGCCACCGAGTTCGTCGAAATGTGTGCGCAAGCACTCGTACGTACACGCATAATTCGTTGGGAGACGGTAGAATGACATAACCGGGAAGAGGTCAGGCGCAGGACCAACGGCTTAACGTGCTTTCCGAGGCACGGGGTGTGACACCGCCAGATAAGAATGGTACATCGAAGATGAAACAGAAGGGCCGCCGCCACACGAGGATCGAGAGGCTCGTCTGCGTTTTCGGCCATGAAAGTGTTAATCAACGAATTAGACTAAGCAGTTACCAGTACCACTATCGTTTCAAAAGTTACTGTGGATAGGTACAGTACCAGTGCCAAAAATACATTAGCTGAGTAAAAAGTTAGATTTATAATAGGTTCAGTTACTTTTAAAAAATTGATGTTGAAAATTGATGGGTCGCACCGCCGCCGAGACTGGGCATTGAATGCGTTAATGATGAACTGAGCGTTTGAATGTGTGCGTGTGCGAGTGTGGACTGTGTGTGTGTACACATTATACATAAAGACTCAATCATATTAAAAACTCAGTCGTACGTAAGTAATAGCTTGCCTAAAAAGTAGGTTTAGAGTTGGAAATAATTTTATTGTTAGATTGTAAAATATTTGTGATAAGGGTGCAACACTATGTCATGGACGCCGTTGTAGAAAATAACACGTCTATTAGTTATCAGTCCGAAGAGGGATAGACACGCCTACACGGTAATGTGACATCTACCAACCGAGGTCAGTCAAACTTATTCTGAAAAAACTCAAGTTTCGATGACCTATCCAATGATTTCCTACATAAATCGGCTTATGACAAAAACAAACGCTTAATTGAATCGGAGTGGTTTTATTCTCTTTGATTTGAATCATTGATTTTACATATCTACAAGCCTACAAGTTGCAATTATTATCCTGGCCAAACTTTGGCAAGCGAAATATTAGATTGTACTTTTATTGATTGAAAACGATTTGAATTCAATGGTAAATAGCGATGACTTTCATTATGAGTTCAAAGAGTGATATTCATCCATAACATTACTAAAATGAAACAAAACCTGTAACCTCCAATATGATAAAGTTACTTTTTCCATTCTTTTCTTGAGAAAGATAGCCAAAACTCATATTGTAAATTTATCTGAACCAGTAAAATACAAGCTTTCAATGAAACCCATTATAAATCAGTAATCAAAGTGACCAACAAAATGTATTACAAGTTTACTCCCATGTTCATCGAGCAATTTTGGTACAAGTGATAATATTTGATTAGGTTTTTACAAAGGCCTTTACTATGCCCCATTAAATTAATAGAGATGAATGGGATAATTAAACACATAAATCTTAAACACAAAAACACAGAAATTGATTATTCAAAGTTAGTTCGGTTAATTTCATGGAATTATTTGATTGACTTGTTCACAATTTGTGCTAGAAATTGTGCTCTAACATTCTGAATTGTGATGGTACTTATTCATCTGGTAAAAATCCTCAAATCTACAAAATCTCCTAAAAATTTACAATGTGTAAAAACAAAAATGATGAATATTGAAAATTCCTCCCGTTGTGAGAATTTGTTACTTGTTATGCATTACATTCTGGATAAACATTTGGTTGAAGTGAATTGAAGAATGGATTCTGTATGCAAGTCTGACTTATTATTTATTTCAATGATAATCACACGGTATTGTCAGAAAGTAGGGAAGTACCTAAGGATACCAATTGTTATGATGAGGGAGCGTACTCATACTCATTTACTCGCCGTAGGAGCACAAGGCACACTTGGAAATGTCAATTTGAATATACAGCGTTACAATATGTGGTGCCTATGTTATAATTCAAGGCCATAAAACAGACAAGACAGAAAATAACCAGCTGTAAATGGGCATCGCTAGAGTCATGTAAACAAAATAATAATACTTAATTATAAATTCATGGTGCTGCTGTAAAATGGCATTGTCTGATATAGTTAATTCTAAATAAATATTAAATGGGGATCACAGTGTAGTGTGCAGTTACTTTACCTAGGTAGAGTATAGCTGCTAAGAGTGCATTGTCATTTGTGGACTAGGCTATGATAAAATAAATTGCTATAACATAATCAATAAGTACTTATTCAATGTCTTGAGCGTTACCTACAATAAAATGAAATAAAGCAGCTTGATGTGCATTGTCCGGTTTACATAAAACAACATGATTAGCCTAGCCTGTCGACTGATTTAGGTTCCAAATGCATGACGCTAAGAAATACATTATTGAATATTTGCTCTAATGATTATAAATAGAATTTACAACCCTCATTCAGGCACAAATAATAAGAAAATAATATTAAGCACTATGTAAGTGTAGTACAAATGATCATAATAATCTTACATAGAATGTCAGGTGACCAAGATATCTCTTCATATCAATTCTTATTCAAATAGAATTTACAACCCTCATTCAGGCACAAATAATAAGAAAATAATATTAAGCACTATGTAAGTGTAGTACAAATGATCATAATAATCTTACATAGAATGTCAGGTGACCAAGATATCTCTTCTCTTGCTCACAAAAATAACTTCCAAGTGGTATTTGAAAATAGTAACATCAGTTATAAAAGTAAGTTAGTTACTACTAGCTTAACTTTGACTTGAAAATATACCTACAAGTAGAGAATGAAATAACTCTATTATAATAACTTGGTTGAACGATGATAATAATCTAAATTTAATAATTTCATTAATTCAAAATGATGCATTATTTTCATACCTATCAGAAATACAATTTGTCAACTATCAGTTTAAGATATTGTATTAGATGTTCATTACTTGACGGGTTGGGAGACAAGAATAAATAATTAACTTAATTAAATTGTAATTAAAATAGAAAATAGTGACACTGCTATTGGTAGGTATGGGATATAGATAGATAGACACTTGAATGGCATTTCATCGGCTTCATGAAAAATAATGACTGGATAATGGTTTTTTTTGCGGTTAACCCTTAAATGCATACCCACCGTCTTACAGACATTACTGATATTTAACCCTTAACTACTTACCCATAGTTTCACAGACACTTGTGATAATTTTGTGAATAATATAAGTAGGTAGCTCCTGAGAGTTAATGAGTACCTATACTCAGTTGCAACATTGCATATTATAGTTGAATAAATATATAAAAATAAACACATTTCAAATACGGTGTTATTTTCGTTATTGTGCGTTAGTGCTTGTTATTGTTCAAATGACGAATGATAATAGAGGAGTCATCATCATCATCAGCCTATATTAGTCCACTGCTGGACATAGGCCTCCCCTAATGAGCGCCATAGCGCCCTGTCTTCAGCTTAATAGAGGAGTATTTGAGAAATATGATAACGTATTACAGAGTGTAATATAAAAATAAAATGTGAATTAAAATAAATAAATGATAATATTGATAATTTATGAAAGAAAAATAAATCACTTACTAGTTAATTTATTTGACTTAAGAGTGACATAACTCATGCGAAATAATAATTTGAAATTAAATAACAAAGTTTTACTGTTACTTACGTATACCACTTGTTGTTGTGTATAGGTGCACGAAATTACTAGGAAAATGGATTCAATTAACTATAGTTTATCTAGAACAAGATTCCGAAAAGATGCAATAAAAAAGAGCCTTAGTAAAATAACTCAGACTATTGGTGTGAAGCAAACAAACTTTACTTGGACCTAAATAAGCATAATATAACAAATCGAATTCTTAAGGGTAATAAAATGGTATCGATAAATTTTGAGTTATCTATCCACAATAAACAAAGGCACGATTGAAACTTTAAAAAAAAAGGTAGGTATTATTTACACAAAATAAGAGAATTAAAAAAACGCAATGAATAGAGCAAATAGTATACATACATTTTGATAAAACATGCATACGAAAATATTGATTTAGTCTATTTTATTTTGATAATATTTAGGTACATATAGATGAATAAAAACGAACACTTCTTTAAAATATTACGTTTAGATCAACTTCATATGAGACTGATACAAAGCTTAAAGATGAAATGTATTGGCGATATCAACTATAAAAGATAACAAATAAAGGAAGAGATAGTAATGTTGACATGACTGTGTAATTTATTTCAGTTTAAATACAGCAAAAAGAGACAATAAATAATAAATGACAATAGAGATGTTTTTTGAGATCGATGAGTCATCCATCATTAAAGTACCATCAATTCATCAGTAAACGAGAAAATAAAACTCTTACGTTCAAAAGTGGTTCAAGGGTATTACTGAAAAGAATGTGTTTGTTTTTAGCAGAATAAAGACTTGAAATTTAAAATTGACTAATTTATTATTATGGTACAAAAGACGTGGTGATGAATAATTTATATAACAACAATAATTATTGTTGTAGAAACATACTTTCTGTCTCACTACCCAAAAATTACATACCTACATTACAATAAAAGTGTTATCAATTAAGAGATTAATGAAAAATAATAATATAGAATAATCTTGCGAAAAAAAAAGTTCAAAAAAAAGAAATGTAGTAAAATGAAAGGAAAACTTTTATTTTAAATGAAGCACGTATATTTAATTATTTTTATTTAAAGTGAGTTACTAAAGTGAGAAATTATATTTGAGTTATGAGAGCCATAAATTGATATCAAGTAAATTTAGTAGGTACACATGATGTACAATGGCAGAAGAAAAAAAAACAATTATGTAAACTAATTCCTCGAGATTGTTTTGTGTATAGGTACCTACCGTTTAAAATGAAATTATTAGAAAAACATCTTTATTTACAAAGAAAGTTATACAAGTATTTACAATTGAAACAATTGAGCTAACTGCTGACTGTTGACAAACAGTCTACAGGTAGCTCAACTGATCCATATTAACACCAGTCGGAAGCGTCCCCAAGACGCTGGCTGCATTGTCACGCTGTATGACAATGCTGATGCGCTGTATCAGATATTCGCCAGCTCTCGATAAAAATGAATAATAAATAACAAAAATGTATTTTAAAGAAAAAGAGAATATTAATTGTGAATTGATAGTATTAGAAAATGTTACTCTTATCGATTATTACATAAATAACTTGATAATTTGTTGATTTAAGTTTTCCAATATTTCGGTACAGTTGTTTCATTATGTGAATATTGAACGTGAATGTTATTAGAATAGAACATCATAATATGATTCTTATTTTAATTAATGTGAATATTGAAAGTGAAAAAAATATGTACACAGTAAGATTCTATTGTGTGCATCTGATACGAAAAATGAATGTTTAGAGAATAAGCATAATAATTTTAAGAGATAATAATATTAATTTTAAGTATTATAAGGGTGATCAAGAAAAGCCAAAAATTATAGTGATTAACGCATTCACTGCCCAGCCTTGGTGGTGCGACCCGCAGGGGCGTGCCGTCGCACCACTGAGCCACAGGACATCTGCGCCGTGGGCCATGAAAGTGTTAAGTAATGTGAATAAAACTTCTAAAGACAGTGATCAACGAAAGCGATAATTGTGATATAATTTCCCTAAAAGTAAGAATTCAAAGTGAAGAGGACATTAAATCCCAAATACATTTCATAAAAAAAAGTGAAAAGTGAACAATGTGAAAAATTAAAGAGCAAATAATAGTGATATAAATAAAACAAATACACAGTGAACAATTAAAGCGATTAAAAAGAAGAAGAATAATAATTAAGCGAATAGAGATAATTTAATTATTTCCTAACGTGAGTACAAATGAGTACACAGATAAATGATAGATTTTTTTTGTAATTATAATATATAACAACATAATAGCGACCAAAATTATCTGTTGGACGCAACATTACAGTGATCTATAATTTCTGTTGGACGCAACAGAGAGAGAAAGAGAGAGCGAGAGATTTATATATATATTATCTCCTAAAGTGAGTACCGATGAGTACATAGATAAATGAGATATTGTATTGTATTTTTTTTTTGTACAACATAATAGTGACCGAAAGGATCTGTTGGACGCGACAGTGATCAATAGTTTCTGTTGGACGCAACAGAGAGAGAGTGATCCGTTGGATTGCAACGGTGTAATTTGTTACTTATACTTTAAATGTAAGGTGTTAGTTATATTTAAAAGATCTGTTGGACGCGACAGTGATATATAGGTTCTGTTGGACGCAACAGATAGAGTGATCCGTTGGATTGCAACGGTGTAATTTGTTACTTATACTTTAAATGTAAGGTGTTAATTTTATTTAAAAGATCTGTTGGACGCGACAGTGATAAATAGTTTCTGTTGGACGCGACAGATAAAGTGATCCGTTGGATTGCAACGGTGTAAGTTGTATAGTTAATAAGACTATTACTTAATTGCAAATTAAATATTAGTCATCTGCATATTGTGCTTATGAAAAAAATGTGTCTGAATCTTATAATTTTAAAACTTGTTACGTAATATCAAGCAGTTTACTTGCGATATTTACTGACATACAAATATTTTGATATCGAACGCGAGGTCGCTTATATTATTGAGCAGTATGGCCGAGACAAAACAGTCTTTGTTATAACTTGGATGCTTATTACAAATTATTGTATACTTGAAAAATAATGTAGTTATCAACTATGTTTAATAATGTTATGTTATGATGTACCTTAAATTTTCATTTTCCCCTAGAATCACTTCTTGAAATATCTTTGTGAATCATGATAATTAATACTTAAATAATAACATAATAGTGATACTAAAATGAAATGAAAGCGATATGACAATGTTAAGTAAGAGTTAATATAATGAGGTGATAGTGAAACGCTTATTGATACCAGCAACATTATAATTAAATTTTGTTTGTTTTGTGTTGTGGTAGACAAGTAGGTATTAACGATATTCATACATAACATTAAGTGCACTGTGATCTGCCAATAATTGTATAATTCTGACAAGCCAGGCAGTTCAAACTATCTGGATTACCACTAAATGTAGTCAACTGATACTACGCATTTAAGCTTTGTATGTATGGAACAAACGTTGTGAGAATAACCAGTGTATGACTTATTCGTTTAGTTTGACCTATTAATTTTAATTGTTCGAAAATGAAGAACAATTCTGTTTATTTTAATAATTCTAACAATAATTATTGTACGTCCGAAAAGACAAACTGTTGAGTAATTTATATGTACCTACTTCATAAAACGAACTGCAACTAGGTAATACAGTTGAATCAGTAAATAAATCTTATTCTTATGATGAAAATAGAAAGTATAAATGTATTATTATTACTTAATAAATTTGTAACTGCCAACTTAATTCCGATGTAATTTTGACTAAAATATTGTTTAAATTTAACCTAATCTTAGAGCCACGCGAGGCGCGTGTTACGTCGAATGGCCGAATAATAGCTTGCCTAAAAAGTAGGTTTAGAGTTGGAAATAATTTTATTGTTAGATTGTAAAATATTTGTGATAAGGGTGCAACACTATGTCATGGACGCCGTTGTAGAAAATAACACGTCTATTAGTTATCATAAGACACATGTAGGTACCTACATTTGTCGGTTACGGCTGAGTTTATATTTAAATATGAAAATGTAATATAAATGAGTAGGTACCTACATAGTTAGTAAAAATTAGACTCGCAAATTTTTCTAGACAACTTTTACTTGCACAAAATCTGCTATCGTTCGTGTGGATTGCTTTGCAGAAGATCTCAAAATATAGGAATTTTTTTTATGGAATCCCTACCTAGGATTTTACTAAAATGCGGATCGTTCGGCGCGGATAGGTGCGCGAAGTTGCATAGCTACAATATTTGCAAAATGCGATAACTTCGGCGAGTGCGGTTCCTGCGGCGCGGACAGGTGCGCGTTCAGCTTTAGAGGCTTACTAGGTACTAGTTTTATTTTATTGGTGACAGCGCCACCTATTAGCGGAATGAGAAACAACGCCGCGGAACCTGCGCCAGCTTCTGACCTGCTGCGGCCGCGTCGCAAGTTTACACGCACACAGGTAAGTTCAAGTTGCCTGTTGCATACCTATACAAGTCAAGCCGACCGAACGAAGCCAGCCCAGCCAGTTCAGTTGACGTTGGACCGCGCACGGTGCTCCCGCGCACGACGAACACCGCCGGGGAAGTGCGCGCTACCATAATGTGACTAAATAACCGTGAAACCACCCACTACCTCCTTCACCCTTCCTTACAATTACAGCAAAACAAACTTTACCACTTCAGCGATAAGTGTCAAGCTTCAAAACGTGTGTTTATACCTTAATAGGTACTTATTGATTTTATTGTGTGTGCCGTGAATCATGACTATATCCTACGCTGGGGAGGTTCCTAATGGCAGTAGTTTTGGATGCTTCTGGAGGATCCTTTGCAAGTAAGTGTCACTGCTCCGGCTGGTTATGGCTGTCGAACAGCTGTTCTGGCTCACCGTTCCGCTTTGTGACGAAATCGGGGTATAATCGTCCGAAACCGTATATTAAACGATACAATAGCACCTTTTGTCGTTTTGTGACGTTTGTATCCATTGAAACTCCGCCGTGTTTACAAAGTTAGTTGTTTCACTTACATGTGTGGTATGTATGACCACTGTGAAGTTAGCGTTGCTAATTTCGTGCTATAGTAGGTAGGTATATTACTTACTTAGGTAGGTAGGTACATAGCCTACACTACACAGCCTTTGCGAAATGACTATATACCTACCGTCAGCCCGTGCGAAAGGCAGAACTGTTTAAATTTAAAACTGTTTAAAACCACTAAAATGGATACATTCGTCACCAGAAAAGCGAAAGTAAGGCGCAAGTGGGGTCGGAGGCAGAAGCTGTAGTTGCATTTAATCGTTTCAATTTCAAGCTGTTATTACCGCATGAAAGTTGGTTCTAGGAAGAGCGAGGTGCCAATTCGCAAACTTGGTTTGGCTGGCAGGCAGGAAACAGCGCCGCTAACATTTATGACATAAAAATTGCATCACGACGTTGAACTGAACATGTAGGTACCTACCTAGCTGGAGTACCTACCTACTACAAACCTACCTACGCAAAAAATAATTTCGAATGTCAAAGGTACTGAATGCCTTCAATAATAATAACAAAGAAAATTACAACCAAATAAACGAAACAAAAGTCTACAGTTAGCTCAAACTAGATAACAATTATATACATAATAACAATACACTATACATTGATATTTTGAAAAATGTGATAAAAGCCAATAAGGCCTATCAGGGGGAGGCCTGCGTCCAGTAGTGGACCAATACAGGCTGTTGAGTTTGAGGTTGAGGAAATAAACATACCTACCTACGAAACCTCTTGTCTGACTAATGGCAAATAAAGGTATATTTGCCACACAGCGGATATGGAGCAGTTGAGCAACCTGTAGATTGTTTTCAGTTACAGAACAGTCTGCAGTTAGCTCAATTGGTTTAATAGTAAATACTAGTTCCTTCTAATTTGTTGACAAAGAAAAATTACAATCAAATACCTAAGTAATAGAAATAAATTAGAACTAGGTAGTATTTACAAAATAATTGAGCTAACTTGCAAACAATCTACAGGTAGCTCAACTAATCCATAACAATCCAAACAGTGCAGTCGGAAGCGTCCCCAACACGCTGGCTGCATTCCCCGCTGTATGGCAATGCTGATGCGCTCCGCCAGATACCCGCTCTCGGGTCACGCGTCGCTTCGACCAGACGCTCAGATAATTTTTTAAAAACCCGAAGAGCCTTGGTACCCCAGGGACCTAGGGTCTCGACTCTAAGGGGAGCTAATGTTTAGGCTCTGTCGAGATCTGCATATTTGCGCCTCTTGAGATCCTCGGCCAAATCTGCCGCCCCATCCGACCTCTCGGATGTCCTCGGAGACTATACTACCTAATTCCCATATTATAAACCTCAACAAAACTAAGTGGCGAAATGAACAAGTACTTTAAAAAATTTGTTTATTTACGACGGCAATCAATTTTATCTACTTAGGTCTTACTGTACTTACTCTAAGTATAACCAGCCCGGTTGTCCTAGAACCTAGGGTCTCGACTCCAAGGGGAGCAAATGCGTAGGTTCTGTCGAGTTTACTCTATGCATCACATAACATTACCTTAGAGAGACAATAGCGATTTCATCCACATTTACCATCTGTCATCGAGTACCTACCGTGATCCGAGTCTTAACTACGACTTTCGTCCATCGTCGGAGCCAAGACCTCGATCAATAGCTCGGAATCGATTATAAATCGTCGCATAACTTTATTAAGGCCAACTCCAACTACGTCTGATTACGAAATAGCAGAATTCATTAAAAATATCAAAAGAACGCCAACGATACTGGTAGAACACGAATCAGTCATTATCATTACCGGAACGTAGTCACAGGATCTTTGATGATTACCTACAGAATACCAATTACCTTCGCCAGTAATTATAGACTTATTGTACCGCGCGCGACTCGTCCACAAGATAGGCTTGATGGGCTCAAATTAAGGATCATTAGCTAAATGAATAAGCCACTAGACGCGAAGGTTGCAAAACAATTATTTAAAGCGGAAAATTTGTCTTCTTCTTCGATCAGGTATCCGCCGCCGCCTAGCGCGGCCGGCGATACCTTGATCGATTAACGTAGCCATTTAATCTGCTTTGAGTAGGTATTATCGAAATTTTTATGGTTCCGTTGTTCAAAAGGAAAAAAGGAACCTTTATAGGATCGCTTTGTTGTCCGTTTGTCTGTCCGTCTGTCAACCCCCTTTTTTTACTACTATACTCAAGTCCGTCACCCTTCTCTAGTAGCCGTGATAAGTATAAATAAAACTTCTAAGTCAATGCAATCAAAAGTAACAGCCGTTTATGTCCGAATATTTTGAAATTTCCATTCCAAGGGAATCACATGACATGACATCCCGACAACTGTCTCTCGTCCGTTTTCGAACTAGAATCTGAACCTTTTTCGCTGCTCATGTGCGATTGATTGTTGAAGTTTTAAGTGATTATCTCTCTGTTACCTTGTTGTTTAGTGTTATAGTTATCAGTTTATGTTATGTTTATTTTCATACATTAAATGCCATTGTCGTTTATTCACTGTAAGTTTCACTAAAAATGTAAAAATAATAATAAAATATGTCAAATCTTTAATCTAGCCATTCTAGGCTATTTATCTATTGTTTTCTGATTAGTACCTAGGTATTACTACTTTTTATTGTACCAATATTATATTTTGAAGCAATTGACTTGACCAAGTGTCCTTGTGAATTTCCGGTAAATAAATGATTTGAATTAAATTGAATTGATAATTTTCGGCATAATGCGCCCGCCACACTATGCTCCTCGTCATGCTCCTCGCGCTGCCGCATCGCTGCCGCGATGTTGCCCTGTCTGTCCACACACTGCTCTACTCGCGCAATTAATCGCTACGCGCCGCACTTGTCTATTCGTCGTTGCTACACAATGGACGTTGAAACTGTGGTGGCAGCGAGTGCGTGTATTTGTAGTATAGCTAATTATATCAATAAATAAATAATGCTGGACAATTCACACAGCATTACCTAGCCCCAAGCTAAGCAGAGCTTGTGTTATGGGTACTAGATAACTGATATACATAATACAATACACTACATATATAGATATTTTTTTATTATACATAGAAAACATCCAGAACGCCCTGGACAAATGTCTGCAGATCGTACAAACATTTGTCCCGAGGCGGGAATCGAACCCGCAACCTCCTGCGTCGCAGGCAGACCTTCGCCCAATCAATGTTATGCTACAAAGCAATATACATCGTCGACGTCGTCAGCGTCCTCGCCAACGGAGATGGTGGATGACATCTATTCATCGCAATAGAACGATGGAAGTACCTAATATATTAATATAAACCGAAACCAAAGACGTGCGTCTCGCGTGAGCGCTCGGCACGAACTGCGGCCGCGCGAGTATGTGGACAGTCACTCGCGCTCGTATTGCCGGTCCTTTGACTCGCGGTCCAAAAACCGACAAAATAGGGAGCGATGGGCAGGACGAGGAGCATGACGAGTGGCATGACGAGTAACGTTGCCACACTACGTCTCTGCCTACTTTCCTCGCTACTTCCCACGCCACTCGTCGAGTGTGTGGCAGGCCCATAACGAGCAGAATAGCTCCGCAAAATGCAGTATCAAGCAATACTTTAGCTTTGGACTCGCTCGCGAACCGCCGCCAGTGGAATAAGTAGGACCCTAAGCAAAGCTCCGTCACTCGCGCTCAGTTTTTTTTTTCATTTCAGTATAAACATACAGTTATCTTAAGGTGGTACCCTACCTCGTTATTGTGTGAAGAGGATAGGCATAGGATTTCTCGTTCACAGGAGCGGGACAGAGCAAAGCGGCGTAAGCCCAAAAATCAAGTTTTTAGTAGTTATTTGCTCCCCACAAACATTAGAATAGTTAATTGAAAAGAAGGCAACATATAAAATATTCTTTATACTTAGTTCAATTACTATGCTTAATCTCAAGATCGTATCATTTGTGTTTATTGAGAAATTAGGGTTTTAGTAAAAAATTAGAGGTAACTTTGCGATTTTTTCTATCGAGAAAATTTTATGGAATCGTGTTTTCGAAACATATGATCGATAGAATAAGTCCTGAATAATTTACCAGATAAATTTCAAAGTTAAATATTCAGTAGTTTGGAAGATATGGAGGTCCGACGGAGATGAAAATAAGCAATTTGAGGTTGTATACGCCCTTAATGTAGGGCTCAAAGATGATTGGTGAAAACGAGTAAGTAAGGTATCTATTCTGAATCAACATGTCTTAAACATATTACAAAGAACAGCAATGGATTAACGTACCTACCATCAAACAGGAATTACAAAAAACATGCTACACCTACCTAAATATCCCGTTTTAAATTATTGTTGCGCGGTCGCGAGGTGTACTGTTCGTAGAACTACTAGTTTAGTACAAATATATATGTCTCAGAACCTGTAGACAGAACTTGTTGACGAATAAAAATTCAAAGTACATGTTAATGAGGCCATGAAACTATGTCAAATTATAAGAAAAAATGTGAATGTGTGCGAAAAGCAACAATGTGATTCAATCGCAATAATAAGATGAAATAAAACTTCGGCTTCCTTACAGCTAAGTAGAGGAAAAAACAGTCGATAAAATAATAAAAATAATACTGGACAATCCACACAGCCTCGTCTAGCCGCAAAGTAAGCAAAGCTACCTACTAATTAACCTGTACAAAGCCTAGGCGCCTAGACTACCGTTCAGTCTTATGTTTGCTTAGGCTTAATTTTTTAGAATACTTTGATAGAAGTTACACATACTCAATAAGAATGTAAGCGGGTTAACTCACCCTGATGAAGTCCCTCGTTAAGGGATGAAACGTTGGTGTTCTTCCAACACAAAATAGGTTCGTAGTTAACCCGCTTACATTCATAATGAATTCGTCAAACTACGAAAGTTTTTATAGTAAAAAAGTTACACATAGGTTGTAAAAACTCTGTTCTATCAAGTAAAAACTGTTAGCTATTTACCCATCCATAGTTGTGTGTTGTTTTATCAGGAAAAAGCATCAGAACTCAATTTAATACACAAATACGATGACGAATTTGTTATCTTTACTAACTTTTTTCTCGAAGAAATTCATTGACGTCCAAATGCCGACGTCAATTTATTATTGAACGTTTAGAGATATAAAATATCAAAATGCTTAAACTATGACTCTATCTTAAGATAATTAGAGAACAAGCGATTTCCTGGTAACAACGCCCGCTGAAGCTAGAAAGCTGAAATTTAGAAGGGAGGTAATTTTTATTCTACAACCTCCCGCTAAGAAGGGATTTTCTGAAATTCCACCCCAATGGGGGTGAAAAGGGGGTTGAAGTTTTTTTGGTGGTTTTGTAACCAGTGTCCCGATTTCGTTGTTAGTTACAGAGAATACTTAGACTAAAAAAGTTTTGAAGTCGTATTTCAGGATTTTCCATAATATTACTGAAAATGGGGTAAAACGGGTTATTAAAGTTCGTGATTCATAGTCTGGCTCCGTATTAAAATGTCTGTGACTAATAATAATGTGGGATGCCCATGACCTGAAATTTTCGGTATGTAAAAACAACAATAAATAAAAATACCTAATAATCCTGAAAATTGGGTAAAAGTGTGACATTCGTATTGAAATGGCTGTTTGTACGTATGACACGGTTAACTCTAAAATCTAAAATCTCAATGTAAAAATAGACAAATAAAATTACGGGAAACAGGTCTCAAATTGTTTATAACACGAGATAACACTGGATTTTTATTTATTCAACAACTATAAATATAAAATACAATATGAACTAAAGTATAACACGAAACAGTTTGGGTACTCGAGTTAAATAAAACCATTTGGGTTTTATTTAACTCGAGTACCCAAACTGCTAACACATTAAATTGTACTGATATACCTACTTAATTGCATTACATTGCATACATAGATATTTTTAAACACACAATGGACCCAGAACACCCGGAACAATTATCTGCAGATCGTTGTCCCGAGGCGGGATTGAACCGGCACCCTTCGCCCGCTTCGCCACAGAGGTCGTCAACTAGAGTAGAATGTAGTTATGTTTCGGTGACTTCACTGATTGATAGACAAACGGAAAATTTATTGGTAAAAGCAAATATTTACAAGTCATACAATCAATAAGTAAAAGAAATTAAAATAATTATAATAATTTACTTATGAATAAAATTATTAAAAGTAAATCACAGTACATACTGTAAAAAATTAATACATACAATAATACATACATAATATTTTTATCGTGATGATGTGCAGAACCTGCAGTTAACGTAGTGTCAGTGATTTGCTAATAACCCTGTAATATATATATATATATATATATTAGCAGATATCGTCGAGGAACCATATCGTTTTGTGTACAGAGTTGCATTATATTACACTAAGTGTACGTTCGCAGTCACCTGTGAAATAAAATAACCTGTTCTGAGTGACCGTTATGGGTGATTGTGTGAAAATCGTGCATCTTGTTGTCACGAGTCGTTCAATTCCCATTGAATAGTTATTATTGCCCGTGACAATGTGTAATAACCTAATAACAAAATTTTATAAACGAAATCATGAACGACTTGCTTTTTGTGTTTTTTATTATGTTCTTAGTGCTCCCACTGTGTCTCTCTGTCTGATGAACGATAAACTCAAAAACTACCGAATAGTTTACCGAAATGTTTAAACCATCGATCTAAGTAGAATTCGGGAGATTGGGTACAACCTTCTCGAAAGTGGACGGCTCAAATTAGGTGCAATTAGGTCCACCCACCTCAGTCATCGTCGGACCGTCGCCGCTGGCGTTCGTGATTCGTGTGCGTATTATTGTCTCGGTCGAAATTCGGTTTAGGTAGGTAGAGATAAACCATTCTAAAAATGAACGCCGATTGTATGACGTTTAGTGGAGGAGGCGTGTATATAGGCGTGCATTTTTAGAATGGTTTATCTCTACGTCTTTCTATGTTTGTTGTTCATTATGTTAGGTTAGTAATATTCCTTGCATTTAGTTGGAAGACAACACAGGCCATTTGTTAAGTTAGCGCTGGGAGAACGTACCATATCTACAGAATTTTACTTAAATCTATGGTTTGGTGGAAACCGGACTTTAAAAAGCGGTAGGATATACACATACAAATTAAAAACTAACAATCTCAAAACCTCAAGCGTGAGACATCGACATCCATGTTTGTTTACTTAAACGAGGTAAAAGTGAAATCCATGAAGCGTGGCCAACGCTCGCTGCAACCGGCGATTCACTAATTATGTACCGACAGCGTTCAGCGGAATGCATAGTACATATTAGATATCCGAGCCGAATAAATCCAAATTTAAACAAATGTTTTCGTATTGATTGTTTTCATGTGACGATTTCTTCAACAAGGCTCCGTGTGTAAAATTTCGTACAATTTTATGCATACGCATGCTACAAGTAATTCGTTTCCATAGGCATCTCAGAATAGGGAAATACCTAATAAAATCTTAGGTTTTTCTGTATTACAATCTTTTTTTTAATTATTCTCTCCGTTTTCGAACTTGAATTTGCACCTTTTCTTGTTTTCTGTTATTACTCGTAGTTTTTGTTCAGATTTCATACATGTACCTAAATGTCCTTGTTTCCAAGATACCTTGGATTCTGGTAACGAGTATAGTTTGGGTGGAGTGGTGCGTGTTCCGCTTTAAGGCTGCACAAGTCGTCCGGTCCAACTCATCACAGGCCTAAATGTATACGGCCTAAATGTATGCCATCTCACCTGACATAATAGACATTCCCGGGCGCTTGATGAAATGCACATGAATTTATTGGTAAAACGGCCGCGTAAAAAAATAGGAATAGACTTGTAGCACAAGGGTTACTTAATATAGATAAACTATTGAGAGTATCTTTTCAAAATAAACGTATTTCAACTTTTGAATAACTAAACTATGACTGTACGGGCTTTATTTTAGAGTTTTCTTTCTCCGTATGTTATTTATTTTCGCCCAAAGTTGGGCTAAAATCGGTGTTGAAGTACGAAAGTTTAGAAGCTTGTATTTTTTAAATAATACTTTTTTTACGGTTTCGGGTGTGTACAGACAGACATAGATAATGACGAGATTATACTATCCTTAGTTTTGGATGGTCAACATCGAACAGCGTAGTAGTTACCCTTCCACGTTTGTATGGAAAGATGAGCGACTCGTTTAGCCTTAAGCTACGCGTACACTGGGTCGGAACATTATCCCCGTCACTATCCTCGTTATTGCGAATACATGTTCCCAGTGGACGCGTAGGTTAGGTAGCTTAATTAGAGTTCCCAGAAGCCAAGAGCAAACTACGTACTATACACGGTTATTTTACGACACTGCGTGGACTGCAGGGTTCTGCAAATCATCAAACTCAAACTCAAACTCAAATCGTTTATTCGCTTAGAAAATGGGTAGTAAAAAATATACAGTTGGTCGTAAGATACAATGTGTCACCATATTCTGCTTTTTATAGCATACGAATGTCAATAAAATTAAAATTAAAATAATTTGATTTATACACAAACAAGCTTCAAATAAGAAATAAAATTTAAGCCACATTTAATATCTCATGCATAGGAAATTAGAAAAGTCAAAATTAAATGTTATTTGAATAGTTATGTCAAAATATCCTTGTCTAATAAATATTCCATAACCGTATCATACGATTTATGTATCAAAAACTTCATCACGAATACGTTTGTGAAGACGCCAGGTATTAATTCTCAAATTTGTTATTGGTAGTTTGATTTTCCTTTTTTCATGGGATAAATAAAGGTACCTACATGTTTAAACTCGAACATGATTAATAAATAATTTAGAATCTGTATGTCAGTCCGTTTGTCTATCTGTCGATCTGTCGGCCCGTATCTCTATCCGTCCATCTGTTGTCCGCATGCGTTGTCCTTCCGTCTATCTGTCAAGACCCTTTTTACACTCACCACAGGAATCCGACAAAGCGGGAATCCAACTTAATGGCAATTGAACTTTCGGGGAAACCAACTTAATAGGAATCCAACTTAATGGGAATCTAACTTAATGGGAATCCCACTTTATGGGAATCCAACTAAATGGGAGTTCAACTTTCGGGGAATCCAACTTAATGGGAATTCAACTTAATGGTCTGGATTGGTTTGTAGGACCCCCTCCATTAGAAAATCGTTCTTTCGGGGGGTTTTATTTGAAACTACTACTAAAAATGGGTCTGCCCTGAATTAAATGGTTGTGGAAGTGAAAGATCGATCTTTAGTAATTCACTGGGTTCCGGACAAACGTGTTTTTTCATTTTGTATCAGTATTACCAATAACCCTGTATTATTCCGTTCCCAAACATCACAATTCAAAATAACATTCATTCCATTGTTTTTATTAACATTGTTTACAAAGGCACCTTCGTTAATCATAATAACTCTGAAACTGAAACCGTACATTACCGAAGGTTTTTTGTTGCAAGGCAAATCAAGAAAATTGATTTGCAAGGCTTAATTTTAAATTTCTACGGTGTTTTTCCAAACAGACCTGTTATATACTTAGAGTGGAGCACGTCATAGTCGTAGTCAATCGCGAATACCGTACCTATGCGATAAATTCAACACAGGTTTGTTTTATGCGAGTTGAATGTCATAAAATTGATGCATAATGAATCATGATCATTGGTATAAATGTAAAGTTGCAAAAGCACAAGGTCAGGTAATTAACTAATATTAAGCTACAGGCAATTTAGTAAGTAAGCGGTGCTCATGGCTAAAGCCAAGGTTGATCACAAAAAATTGACACATTCTATTAAGGATTCCGTATGCAACGGTTACGTGCGCACCTTTTGAGCGCTTTTTCGAACGCACCTATGCAGTTGGGTTAACACTTTCAGTGCCCACGAACGACGCTTATGGACTTCTTGTTCTGCGTGTAGCTGCGGCGTGTCTTTGATCGTTCCGATGAGGCTGAGCAGTGAAGTCTTCCTCCTGCAAGTTTGGCCATGGTGTGGTGGCCAGTCACAGCCAGAACTAGCCATGTGCGCAGGGTTATAGTGCTCAAGTGTGTGCACCGCACACACTTGAGCACTATAGACACAGCACCACACACAGCACCAGTGAACGCTAAGGCGTTCACATGTGGCCATGTAAGCATGTAGGTAGACGGTAACTCGGCCAACGCAGAGGACACCCTCCGACCTGCGAAGGTCTACTGACAGATTCTGGAAGCGGCAAACTAAAGACAGGGCGCTATGGCGTTCATTGTCTATTGTTGCGGTCCGTTGATAGACAAAATCGATTTAAGTGCTCACGAAAGCGGTCCGTATATCAGATATTGCGTCTACAGTTGTTAACGAAACGTCATAGATGACGTCTTACCGGCGCCATCTTTGCACTCACAACGCTCACGCTACCGAGCATGGTCGCTGTGAACGATCTGTCAAATTGTCATATGATTATACAAATTGACACAATATATTTTAAAAATCTCCATAAACTTTAGGGTTATGTTTACGTGAGCGATGTGAGCTCGTCTATAGCCGTTCTGTTAAATATATCCCGATATCTGTCGTTATCGCGCTCATAGAAATCGGAACAACTTTGAGTGCTGTTAGGTAGCGCTGAAATCGATTATTTTTATATACGGAACGCAGCATATGTCCAGCCGTATAGGCTGATGATGATGATGAATCAATTTAACAGTAGTTAGATATTTTGTTTCAACTTCAACCTCAGTGATATAATTGGTGACAATAGGTAGGTGCAGGCAAGCTAGTTCCTGGTCATCGGTATTGATGACGCAGGCCCATTGTGCCGATCCATGGCCAAAGGAAAATTCACAATTACGTGATACTGCATTTTCGATGTCGTAAAATAAAGTGCGCCAAAATTTCGCGATCGCTTATCCTCTTGCGTGCTGTGAATATAAACGGAATGGTAATTTGAAGCCGGTTCCATTAGTAAAGTGACAGTGAAAGTGCCCGTATTGGTTCTCTGAATAACTATAAATCAGCTTTTTCCATAGTCTCTCACTCACTTAGTATTAATAAATTGTGCCAATGTTTAGAGAAGGTACATGCTGGTTTTGGACGACTTTCGAGCTGAGTCCTTAGTATGGGTTGTGCATAGTTTACGAAAACTATACAAGTTTTCGTTTCCTCCCATCCATTAAGCGCCTTGCAGCCATAGATATAAGTAAAATTCTGTAGATACGGCACGTTCTCCCAGTACTAACTCAACAAATGGCCTGTGTTGTGTTACAACTAAACGCAAAGACACGTTATTTCCAATATTTTGCAATATACCTACCTAATGAACAACAAAGATGGAAAGACGTACCTGGACCGAAGTGCAATCGAGACAACAATACACGCGAAACACGTACACCGGCGCGGCGGCGGCGCCGCCGCTGGTCCGACTGTGACTGAGGTGGGTGGACCTAATTGGACACAATTTGAGCGTTCCACTTTCAAGAAGCTAGTGCCCAATCTTCCGAATTTTACTTACATCGATGCTTGCAGCGCCCCTACCGGGTAAAGAGGAACTACCTACTTTCCGTAGTGTATGTAGCGTAGCGATCCAGTAGTTGCATACGAACTCTTCTCCTTTGTATTAAGGCTTTTGCGACTATTTGTAACACTTCTGCCGATTGGATTGTAGTTTTCGAATGATCTGGAGTAATTCGTTGCATTTTAGCAGTACAAATTTGACAAGGTTTGTAGTAAACGAAAGCTTTTTCGTTTTACCCACTTCGGTAGTGTGCAAACCCATACTAGCCACTCAGCGTACGAACAAGCGGCCTAAAACGCATCCAGTAAGGTTACTTTTAAATTAAATATGTACTAGGTACTTTTCCATTACATATCTTGAATACAGAGAACACACCTTGCGCCCAGAATACATTCAGAAAGATAGCATTCGAAAAGTACATCCATGCTCAGAGAAAAAGACGAAGACACCATAAAGCGCACTCTTGCTATCTCACGAAGTCCGTTTAGCTCTGGTTGTAGAAGTGACTTTGCGCTTAGTTGTCATGCTGACGGTACTTGCTACCAAAATCTGACGTGAATACAATGAGCACTAGTGACCCGGACCGCGTCTCGGGCGAGACTGATTGCTGCTGAGCTTACGCACACTAAAACAATGTGTACATGCATTCACTATGTCATACATAGCCCAACGGACTTCGTGTGATAGAAAAAATTATACAGGAACTCTTTTTTGGTTGATATTGGATTGACCAACTCATCCAAACTGGATGAAATTAAGTGGATGAAATGACCACCTACTCACTGAAATGTCGAACCAACCCGCCGGGCTGTGTCGTCGACTTTGGTGTCTACACTCCAATATAAACGCAGAACCGCCGACAATCAATAGAGCATCAGTGTTAAATTACCTATACAATGGAAAACAATGTTACTAGTCTTTGAACATTGACTTAAGTGTTAAATAACTCAGTAGTATCTATCTAACAAAGTATCAAACTACCCTAGGTACCAATCTAAACTCAAAGCCCATATGTTTGTAGATTAAATGTGGTACAGGGTGTCTCAAAAGAAAGTTCACATTTTGTTTTGGTTATTGCGTGAACGCAATTCGCGTCGCCTGGTTCTTGGGTGCGCGAGTTAAATTATTGCACCAACTGAATTTTGTACGGGTGTAGTTTTAAATCTTTGTGCAAAATGCGGCATAATGACGATCTGTGCACGTTTAAGGCACGCTTACGAATTGAAAGGTTCGGATCATCCCGAATAGACTGGGTGACACTGTCTCCGATTTCCACCGTTCTCGAAAATCTTGGACGCCCGGATTTTGGTTTTTCCCGTGTTGACCCGGTCTCTTAAAACTTCTCGACCCGAGTCGAGTGCTTAGCGCGTCTTTCAAGTGACAAAGATGTCGAATGCTGCAGAATTTTCTACGCTACAGTCCCCAAATTACAGTTTTTATAAAACTCGCGTACGCACAACGCACGGTCCGCTCCCGCGAAACGCTCCATAGCGACTATATTCCCAAGAGCCAGGCTACCGATTGACATCCCCCCACCGCACCCCTCAGAATAGTTGCGTTCACGCAATAACCTAAACAAATGTGAACTTTCTTTTGAGACACCTTGTATCAATAAGTGAGTCGAGGCTAGGTTGTTAGCTTATCGCTCTTATTATGGATGCAGCTGGGTCCGTGACTAATGTCGTTTGTACCTGCAGAGCGACGGTTATCAAGCCAAGGTTTCTTATTCAAATACAAAATAACAAAAAAATCTTTATGTACTTACAAAGAAAATTACAAGAAATAGAAACCACATGAAACAGTTGGGCTACAAAAGCAAAGTATTCCTAATTACTTTTTGCTACAGCTGTTATAACAATATTAGCTCATAGGTAGCCCAAGATATAGGAAATAGGGTTTCTTCAATTATGGTCGTCTGGAAGAAATCTCTGCAAGGGATAAGACCGCCAATTGCAGGATACGATAGTTAGTCTTTAAGAACCTCTTGTTAGGTACAAGAAGTTCTTAAAGACTAACCTTAGACTTAATGTTCCCTGTAATAAAGCTTTTGATTTTTTATTATTCAACGACCAAGGCTTGTATAGTGCTTTACTCAAATCTATCCTATCCTACTATCCTACTTTAGAACACAATTTGTAAGGAAAATCCTAATACTCGTAATATGTATTATAAAGCTGAAAGTTTGTGAAATATGAATTTCTGTTACCTAGGATCTCTAAAACTACTGAACAGATCAAGATGAAATTTGGCGTACGTTTAGAGAAAAGCCTAACTTAAATAATAGGCTACTTATTATACTGAAAATACGCGTGCGAAACCGCGGGCAGAAGCTAGTCACACTATCACAATAATATTATAAATGTGAAAGTTTGGATGGATGTTTGTTAC
The DNA here is from genome assembly GCA_963564075.1 of Eupithecia subfuscata. Classification (NCBI taxonomy): domain Eukaryota; kingdom Metazoa; phylum Arthropoda; class Insecta; order Lepidoptera; family Geometridae; genus Eupithecia; species Eupithecia subfuscata. The sequence goes on from OY751095.1 coordinate 20,045,439, forward strand.
CTCTTCACGCCAAAAGTACTGAACGGATCAGGCTGAAATTTTGCATACAGGTAAGTCTAACCCTGGAATCAAACATAGGTGCTTTTTATCACATAAATCAGTTCCCATGGCATAGAAATAACCTCAAAACGTTTCCATAGAAACAACGCGTGCGAAGCCGCGGGCAGAAGCTAGTATATTATAAAGCCGAAAGTTTTGTGTAATGCGAACTTTTGTTACCTAAGATCTCCAAAACCACTGAACATGTCATGGTGAAATTTGGCGTACATTTAGAACATAGCTTAACTTAGATACCGGCTACTTATTTTACCGAAAATCTGGGCGAAGCCGCGGGCACAAGCTAGTTTAATATAAAATCGTTTATTTCAGACCCGTAGTTCCGTAAACAAGTACAAAAGTAGTTAAAGAAAAAGTAGAACAGGCACAAAATAAACCATCTTCGTTCATAATAATGGTAATAATAATTAAGTATTATAATGTATTTGCAGCTGACTATTTTCGAAACAAAATTCGCAAATAATGGAAACTGCAGGTGGCTCAAACTCATCGGCAATGTTACTTTGCTGGCGGCTTTTCGAGGAATTATTCCTCGGACGCCGATTACCATTACGTCGATTCTCTTAGCGTGTTGATTCTTGTGAATGCGACGACGGCGCCTGAATTCCCTCCACGACGATCTCGCTTTTTTCGCGGGGTACAGTCGGCTGGGGCGCAGAGAAAATCAATAAAAACTTGAAACGGCTGATCAAAATCCATTACCTATGCTTTTTAATATAAATTATAGGTAGGCCGGAAAGGTCGACTTTGCATATCACTTTGTATATTATTTTATAAAATATAATTAGCACTTGTTTATAACAAGAAGTGTTTTCGATTATCGAGAAACTTAGGTCTATGTACTTTCTTATTTATTTTCGTTTCGTCCCCACAGTAACTTTTTTTATATTTGCAGCTATCATTTCATTCTGAACTAGACGATCGCCTCGCGGTTTCACCCTCGTAATTCCCGTTCCCGTGGGAATTCCGGGATAAAATATAGCCTATGTCACTCCCTGAGAAGTAAAGCTTACTTCTCAGGGAGTAAAGTAAAGTAAAAGAATTTTTCAAATCGGTCCAGTAGTTTCGGAGCCTATTCGATACAAACAAACAATGATCTTTCCTCTTGATAATATTAGTATAGATGCATCAGTAATCATAATTGTTCTATTTCAATATTTTTATTATTTAGGCATAGTGACGATCATGGATAGGTAAACTAGGCAAAATACAAGACTTGGAACCCGGGTCACGGGTTCCAAGTCTTGTATTTTGCCTAGTTTTTTTTTGTTTTTATAATACGCCGTAAGAGAGTGCAGCTTGCTTGGTAGTTATTACTTTAGGTAGTTTTGTGCAATAAAAATGTAGTTGACGACCCCTGTGGCGCAGCGGGCGAAGGTCTGCCTGCGACGCAGGAGGTTGCGGGTTCGATTCCCGCCTCGGGACAAATGTTTGTACGATCTGCAGACATTTGTCCAGGGCGTTCTGGATGTTTTCTATGTATAATAAAAAATATCTATCTATTTAGTGTATTGTATTAAATATATCAGTTATCTAGTACCCATAACACAAGCTCTGCTTACCTTGGGGCTAGATAATGCTGTGTGAATTGTCCAGCATTATTTATTTATTTATTTAGTTTGGCGTATACCAAATGCAAATTGATATAGAAATTTAAGGAAGGCGCAAGAAAATGATTCGCAATACGCATTCGATGAACTCATTATTTGGTATCCATAATTTTAATTCCGTTATACAAATTGACTTCAAACCAAACCTTGAGTAAATAGATGTCCTACGTGCGATCCTTCTTAATAACGCATTGGAGAACTCTGTAATCATAGTATATATATAAATAAATAATAATATAAATAAATTATAATGGACAATCCACACAGCATCATCTAGCCCCAAGCTAAGCAGAGCTTGTGTTATGGGTACTAGATGACTGATATACATCAGTTTATATCCTACTAATATTATAAATGCGAAAGTTTACGTATTTCCCTACTTAACAGATTTAGATGAAATTTGGTATGTAGATAGTTTAGGCTCTAGAATAGCGCATAGTTTAATCTAATTTTCAAAAATTGACCTTGAGGGGTTCAAAAGGATGGGAAAGTTTCTATGGAAAATTATTGTTCCCTGGTTCAATTCACTCAAAAATCGTATCGTAATAAAGCAAATAAAAGTACCCTTGATTTGCGTTTTTACTATGAATAAAACCTTGCTTTGTATATCAATTAATAATAATAAATTTATTGCAAAAAGAATCATTGCAAAAACATAACATAACTAATTTGTCAGACAATTATCCTAGCTTATCAAGTTATTCTATTTTGTTTGACGTGTGATATTTGTGTACTTCTTAAAAAGCACGGTGTGTAATCTAATTCAAATCAAATCAAAACGTTTATTTGCAGCTAAGACATAAATTAAAAACCGTTACATAACTAATAAAAAATACAAAATGACAATATAATATACTTAATACTATTAAACTTAGTTTTAGCTACAAAATGGTCCCAACTCAGCTTATGCAGGCGTTAAAACCTACGCTGGTTTTCTGCTGGGGCCTATGGGACCGAGGAATTACAAATTAATTAATATTTCTAAAAAGCGGAAGTGTTGCAGCTACTTACAAAACAAAATAAATAAAATTAAGCAAATATGAATTTTAACCATCTAAAACTAAAATCATCACTTTAAAGACTAAAACTGTGAGAAAAATTAAGACATAATAATAGACAGATATAAAATACATAATAAACAGATTCTTTAGATACACGTATATTAAATAGCACTCGTATCATGCCTGAGAGGTTCCTGCTCCTTTTGCCAGGTAAGCAAAAAAATTTTTAACTTTAATTTATAAGTGAACAGACATTTTAGGTTCCTTAAATATATATAATCACACTAATATTATAAATGCGAAACTTTGGATGGATGGATGGATAGATGGATGGATGGATGTTTATTACCTCTTCACTCCAAAACTACTGAACGGATCGGGCTGAAATTTTACATTCAGGTAATTCTAATCTTAGAATCAAACCTAGGTTACTTTTTATCTTATAAATCAGTTCCCATGGGATAGAAATCACCTTTGAAAGTTTCCATAGAAACAACGCGTGCGAAGCCGCGGGCATATACTAAACTATATCAAAATAAAATTAATAAATATATTTTTCTTAAATATGCATTTTTTTCGTTATTTAATGCTTCTAGCCATGCATGACACAAAGGTATGAACCTCAGAACACCAAATGCGAAACGGCGTCAATGTTCACAGAAGTCAAGAATGAGATGGTACTTTCTTTATGGAATTAGTCACAACTTGTTATGCCACCATAATGATGTATACACGGTGGAATTTTTGGACGGGGCAGTAATGGTAGGTAGGTTTAACCATTGAAGCTAAATGAAAATGATCTTCGAAAACTACCCATCCTTTTTAGAAAAAACATTCACAGATTTTCGAAAAAGTTACAGATTTCGAGTAAATGGGCGTTTTTCGCAAAAACTTTTTTGATGCCAATCGATCCTATTTCTTATACTGATCAAACAGTTCTTTGGGACCGACTAGGGTTTTAGTACTAGAAAAGTCAGAAAACGCAAAAAACTTTTCCCAAACATTTTGTATGGAGTTCAAATCAATTTTTTTTTAATTAGCTCAATTGTTTCATTTGTAAATACTAGTATAATTTACTTTGTGAATAAACTTATTATTTATTTTTTTCTTTATAAAACCCTTGGAAACCGTAGCAATGTTAATGGCAAGAATACTTGGTTGAATATAAAATTTAAGTTTCGAGCAAGTTTGTTCTTATTTTTAAACTTAGTTTTTCATTAATATGTCAAACTTAGGGTGTGCAATAATTTTCTAAAATTTTTAGGATTTTCACGCGGGTGAAGCCGCGAGGCGCAGCTAGTTTAGTTATAAATGCGGAATAAAATATGTCTGTTAATAATAAATTATCACGAGTAAACGACTATCTCTTACCAATGAAAGTCATGGTCAGTTGTCGTTTTGCAGTTAAAGGTCCTCGTAGACCGTCGTTCCTACTGTTCTGTCAAGAAATACGTGTTCTTTTGTTAATTTTGCGAAGACGTACTCTGGCTTGGTATTCCAGCAGAGGCCGCACTTTTGTGGTTTTTAAAATCATCTCATACATATAGACATAGAAAATAGTGTTTAATATTCAGAAAAAAAGATATATTATTATGTCAAAATCTCATTCTCTCACAAGATCTAATGAACTTCTCTCGATAGAAATAAATCCCAAAGTTACCCTTTTTTAAATGTTTTTTTCAATACCTATTATGACTAAACTATACTGATATTTTAATTTTTTTTTTGTTCTGGACTAAAGACATTAAATATTTCCATAGAGCAAGTACAGTTGCTCTATGAATATTTCTAAACAAATTCGCAGAGTTTGACTTGATAAAATGATTTTCTTATAGTCACAATGTATAAATACCTGCAAAATGCACGAGCGCGACGGCTTGGCAGGCGCGATCAGTCGCGCCTGTAAAAAAATCCAACATTAAAATGGAACTAGTGGCTAAAAAAACATCATGGAACAGTTAATGGTACTAGTGGCAACAAACCGCAGGAATACGTGGCTTTAAATAACTTGTCTTCCGCATCTACAGCTGACTGTATCAATAAATATATTTATTTTATCAACCACATACATATCAAACATCTAGAACTAGGTCATGACCTGATATGCATGTTTCTAAAGGTGAGTACAGACTATAACATTACAGTGTGATGTAATGTTCTTGCGAATGCTCGACGCTGTGTTCGACGTAATGCTTACTGCGAGTTAGCATTTACCTCTTACATTTCTTTTACCTTGCGTACATTTTCCCAAGGCCCACACATCTTGCTCCTTGCCGTCACCCGCGCTCGAGCATTTGCTCGATAAAATGTTACACTAAAACGCTCGTTAGTTTTTCAAATCAGGGACGCGTTCATGGTGTGGTAAGAGTTATCTATTGGCATTACGGCTGAAACGTTAGCAGTTGAAACGTTAGGGTGCGGATTCACAGGCCGCGAACGCACCGAGTGACGGCAACTTGTACATTACGCCGAGTCAGAGTTATTAGCTTGCCATCTAGCTCTTTCATCCGCAGGAGAAACCAACCAGTTCCGGTCATGGTGTTCGAGACCCTCACGTAGGATTTTTCGCCACTCTAGTCTATTCACCGCTGAAGCTGATAAGTTTGCTCAAAGCGGGACAACCTCAACTTCAACCTCAACATCCTAATATCGGTCCACTGCTGGACGCTGGCTGGCCACTGCTCCCCCTGATAAGCGCCTTATTGGCTTTTATCTCATGGGGGTAATGCCTATAATCCCCACGCCGCCGGGCTTGCGGGTTGGGGATCGCAGTTCAGTGTTAGAATTGTTCTGCAGGAGGCGCTGCTGCCCTCTGTGATTATCGCTTAGTCGCCTCTAACGACACCCGCGGGAAAAGTTGGGGTGGTGCAAACTCTATGTCGGCACCACACAGCATGCGGTGATGCGGGACGCAAGCGTATGCAAGCGGGATATGGCAGCACTTAATATGAACACGTTGAATGCCTCCACGATTTACTTGTCTTGCCGGGCGCCGCGTACATTTTACGGTGGACGCGCCATGTGAGTCGCCGGCACTACAATAAAAATTGAATGGACCCGCCACGCGAGCGCACTGGCATTATGTAAAGGTAAACTTTATGTTTTATTATTTTTGTGGCCGTCACAGTCTCCATATCGTTCATATCGCTAGTAAAAAGTGTTTGACGACTGCTAAGTGTGTATCAACTTAAAAACATAGCAAAAAAAGTCAATGATTAAATAAATGGTAAGTTTGTTTCTTATTACAAGATGTTGTCAATATTCAATGTTCTCAACCCGTCAGACTGGACAGCTATAACACTACAACACTATTAATAATACTACTATACTTGTTACAAGTAAATGCTCGTCTATACTGACCTTAATAGGTAAACCATTTTTTTTTTAATAATGCTGGACAATCTACACACCAACATCTAGCCCCAAGTTAAGCAGAGCTTGTGTGTGATATGGGTACTAGATGACTGATATACATAATACAATACATATGTAATGTATTGTATTATGTATATATATTTTTACCATACATCGAAAATACGCAGAATACCCGGAACAAATATTTGCAAATCGAACAAACATTTGTTGGCGGGAATCGAACCCGCAACCTTCTGCTTCGCAGGCAGACCTTTGCCGCCGCGCCACATCGGTCGTCAATATCTTTCCACACGTGAAGAATCTAACCCTTATTTTAAGGCAGTTTGGTTTATACAGGTAGGTACACCTCCGATACTGGATACACGATACGCGGGTCTCTTCTAAGTATTTACTGATTAGAAAGTAGGTACCTATAATATGTATTTGTCACCCAGCGTCTCAATAAAATTTATTATTCAGAGAAAGTTTCTAACGCTATTAGTCGACACTCAAACGTATAAACATTTTACTATACCTACAGGGCGGTTATTCAGTGACACTCACTCAAATCACGATCGTTCGTGAAGACCTCAACATCAACATCCTGTATTGGTGCACTGCTGGAAGCAGGCCTCCCCCTGATGAGCGCCTTATTGACTTTTATCTCATGAGGTAATGCTCATAATCCCCACGCTGGGCATGCTGGCTGAGGATCGCAGTTTCGGTGGTAGAATTGTACGGCAGCTAGGTTTTAATCCTTATTTTTTTGTAAATCACCTTGGATACAAAATGAAAAAAACAAAAAAATTACCCGAACTTACAGAAAAAAAAGTAGGTAAGTTAAATTACGAGTTTCGAGATCGGTTTCGAAACGCTTATGGTTTCGCTGAGTGTACTTTTTTTTCACTTTAATATCACAGCGACTACCGCAGCTATCAATTTGTAATTTAAAATAATAATACGTTTCGTGCGCCTGTACAGACTTAACGAAAAAAAAAAACCTAAAAGGTCAAGTGGGGTTTCAAATGAAAAGTATCGGTTTGTACATTTAAAAACTGTTTTTGAAATTTAAGTAAGTTACATAGGTACTCCTCTAAATACTTTTTTAAATATCTAAAAAAGACGAAAAGTTTACCATAACCCTATCACCGAAGGACATTATGTCAAGAAAAGGTCAATAATACACAAAATATTAATTATTATATATCATTCAGTTGAGCTTCCTGTAGATTGTTTGCAACAGCCAGCAGTTCGCTCATTTGTTTCGTGGGTGGTTTCTTTGTAGTTTCGAAACCGATCTCCAAACCCTAAAAACACCAACTGACAAACACAACACAAAACTCGAAACAAAACGACATAAAACCATAGATCATGGACAACTTTTGACTTCAAAACATGGCTCGACTGACCTGGCCATGGAATATGAAGTTTTCATACTAACTCTACATTAGGACCTCTCCATCAAGCGGATCTCTTTTTTCATAGCATTTTTCAAAACGTGTATCTTAGGTCCGGTCTAGTATAACTAAATGTTGAAATGTACGAACAACTGGCTATAGAAGATCCATTGCAATAGTTGATGTGAAGAATGGAATAACAAGATGTGTGTGAGCTAAGTATCAAAAACATAAATGATAAAAATGGGGCTGCTTAAAAATATTTATAAAACTTCCCAACTCTCATTTACTATAAAACAAATAAATATACGCAAAGTCTCTCCCTGTATTTAAGAATATGGTCTATAAACACTATCTCTCTTCAGTTATAAATTGTGTCTGGAAGAGATCGCTCTTAGCGATAAGGCCGCCCATTGTACAACTCTGTATCTCTCTTTTCCTATATTTTTATTTTTGTATTTTCTTGGTGTGCAATAAAGTGTATTTGTATTGTATTGTATTGTATACACGCAGCATCATCTAACTCTTTAATGTTTATAACTTAATCTGTGCTTTGCACGTCTATAAACGTAGTCTAGAATTACAGTGACAAAATCAAACAATTAAATACTTAGGATTTGGCTGGACGCCCTCCACCCCTAAACGCCCCACGTAATTATTGAACGCCCCCCCATAATATAACTATTTCACGGGTATTTATCGCGTTTATTTTTGTTGTATTTTACCTATTTTTCCCGAAGTATTTGATCGCGTAAGTTTCTACATCCCTATGTTTATAAATGCTTATTATTTATTAGTGAAATAAAATGATATTGAAATGGATCAGTTGAGCTACCTGTAGATTGTTTGCAACAGTCTGCAGTTAGCTCAATTGTTTCAATTGTAAATACTAGTTCTAATTTGTTTCTATTATTTGATTGTAATTTTCTTAAACTCCATCACCAAAGAAAATTGCAATAAAATAAAAGAAACAAGCTTACAACTGATACAATTCAGCTAACTGCAGACTGTTGCAAACAATCTACCGATAGATCACTGAATATTAATTGAATTAATACAATTTATAGCGACCATGAACTCCACCCTTAACAACATTAGACGTTCTAAAACCCGTATCGACAGTTAACAGAGCCAGCTTGTTAGAATCATGACCTTAAATTAATGGAACTCGTTCCAATGATAACAACATAAACTAGTTTTTTAACCGATATCGAAAAAAGGAGGAGATTTTATGTACGGCTGTATGTATGCTTTTTTATGTGACCAGTGACCACGTTTGCCGGTTACTCTGTCAATTGTGGGCCGATTTAGGTGATTTTCTTGCTATTGTATCAAAAATGATCCCAAGAAGTCACAAATAAAATTATTTCCGAGGGATTAGTAGTTATTTGTTCCGCAAAGCGTAAAGAAAAAAACAATAGGAAATCGAAGTCGGATAATAATTATTTTTTCAGCTGAAGAGCCTTTATTCACTAAGAAAATTATACTAGTATTTACAATTGAAACAATTGAGCTAACTGCAGACTGTTGCAAACAGTCTACAGACCAACTGATCCATATCAATACCAGTCGGAAGTATCCCCAAGACGCTGGATGCATTGTCACGCTGTATGGCAATGCCAATGCGCTGTGCCAGATACTCACCAGCTCTCGGGTCACGCGTCGCTTCGACCAGACGCTCAGATAATTTTTTAAAAACCCGAAGAGCCTCGGTACCCCACGGACCTAGGGTCTCGACTCTAGCGGGAGCATATGTGTAGGCTCTGTCGAGACCTGCATATTTGCGCCTCTTGAGATCTTCGGCCAAATCTGCCGCCGCACCCGCCCTCACGGATGTCCTCGGAAAATGGGAAGGTGCAAGTGTGTCGGCGCATGTAGCGTCCCACACAATGGGCCTCCCCAACTCAAGTCGGGTAATAGTTTTTTCAAAATAATCAAATTATAATTTTATCAAAAGATATTGTTATCCACTGCTAAACGGACATCCCCCTAAATCTAAAACACAAAACTGGCACAAAAATGTTATTTGTTATAATTAAATTTTTTCGCGAATATATGTCATGGAGATAGAAGAGATGTAAGGCAAAGAAGTCCAGCATGGGTAGTAACCTAAGGCATCGAAATACATTAAGTTAGTGGTTTTCTACTTAATAAATAATGCTGGACAATTCACACAGCATTATCTAGCCCCAAGCTAAGCAGATCTTGTGTTAAGGGTACTAGATAACATAGTCTGATATACATAGTACAATACACTACATAGATAGATATTTTTTATTATATACATAGAAAACATCCAGAACGCCCTGGACAAGTGTTTGCAGATCGTACAAACATTTGTCCCGAGGCGGGAATCGAACCCGCAACCTCCTGCGTCGCAGGCAGACCTTCGCCCGCTGCGCCACAGTGGTCGTCAGATACACAGTTAATCAATCACAGTTAATAAATAAAAGTCTACCAAATTCTTAAAGACCATGTTCATTTAACACTTGCATGGCCCAAGACGCAGATCCTTCTCCGGCCCCGTGTAGCGGCGGTGGCGGCGCGGCGGCGGTGGTGGCGCGGCGGGGCGGCGGCGCGGCGCGCTGCCGAGGCAGGGCAGTGAATGCGTTTATGCCTTACTATAGCTAAACTATCCGTTTTCTTTTCAAAAGGTACACTCATCAAAATTTCAGCCTTTCACTTGATTACACTCAACAACAAGGTGTTATTTATGGTTAAAATAACTTACCTAAGTGTATTTCTACCAAAATTACACGAGATGTTACATCCGAATAGATTTAAGTAATACCACGTAGTACGTTTTCCATCGTAATACATCGTCACACTGTTTAAAGCACTATTTTTTTTAGGCTTAATAAGAAGATCTGAAAAAATATTATTCAAAAACTCACGTCATTACCCCGTCTCACCGTTTCGCTTACCGCCGCCGAGGGGCGCTGGCGTCATTCTTTTCAGAGCACATTCAGCAAGAGCAGCATTCTGCAACTGGTGGGTCTGGCACAACGCACGCACGATTGTTGTTGTGTCCTAGGGCGGGCGGGAGTTAAATCTATTCGGATGTAACATCTCGTGTAATTTTGGTAGAAATACACTTAGGTAAGTTATTTTAACCATAAATTACACAGCGATGTTACATCCTCTAGATTTAAGTAATACCACGTAGATGTTAAGAGTCTGTTGCAGAATGAAAATAAATCAATATATTTATTCCTAACATCATATTGTAACGAGGTAGCATTACATAGTTAATTCGAATGAAAAAATAATACAATAACCTGAAGTTTTTAGTAGTTTTATAGTAAACTTTACTAATAACTTTATAATACTGCATCAGAACACGGACACGTTTACTCCAGATGACCAATTTTATTTGTCGGTTTTATTTACTAAATAACGTTATTATTACGAAAATGACTAAGTACATAATTTCTTTAAATGTATGAAAGTTTGGCTGAGGAAATTGATTGCAATTGTCAAAAAAATTGGAAATAATTAAGTGAAAGATAAGGTCAGTAGATGTTTTAATAATATTATCGGTGGTTATTAGTATAATATGTGATGTATGTTGTATAAATAACGATACGATTGAGTTCAATGTCTTGTACAAATAGGAGTTAACAATATTTTCGACAACGTATCTACATAGAATCATTGTTACACGTGCACTTTACCAATGATCAACGAGAACGGAAAGGTTATTTTTGAAAAACTCCTTTATAAATATACTACTTACTAGGATAACTGTTACAAGTCTATCTTACCAATGATCAACGATAATCGCTGACCGATATCAATAATTATCTTATTTCTCTATTGCAATATAACAATTTAAATTATTCAGTTGACAAAAATATCCCACTATTTTAATGCTACCTACATTTTACTGATTAATTGTGATTTAAGGTAATGAAATAACATTGCCAAGGCAATACTGCACCATAGTTGGGGAGGTTCCCTGGAAATTAACATGTGAAGATTTTTATGCGAGTTAAAATAAATGATTTGTGAGCTGATGACTAATTTCAAAACGAACCCGTACCACATAAACCTTAGTGAACGTAAATGCCATTGATGATGATGATGAACATCATAAATAGGAGGTACCACGGTTGACTAATCCAGTAAAGAACAATGATTACACCACTAGCTTTATTATTATTTGTTAATTCTTTATGAAATTTTTAATACCGATTGGTAGGGAGAGAATGTGTACAAATAAAACTTATCGCAAGTCATGGTAAGTACCTAACACATCTACGATATCATATGCCCAGCGATCATTTTTCGAAGAAACAATTGCTTACATGAAAAGTTAAGCACAGATGCAAATAAATTGATATTTGGTTAACCAAACTCACGAACAATGTTCCCATAACTACTCTGATGAAGTCTGACGTAGGCTCCATACCGTATCGATGTTGGAATTCCTAGAAGCCTGGGCGGTATCAATATTATCACGATCTTGAAAAAAAAAAAAGCGAAAATAAAAATATTCCTAACTTCACACCACTACCATATTTGTCTGCAATTTTCATTGAGGTGTGGTGTGTAGGTATTTATGTATGAGATTGCAGTGGTGTTAGTTAATTTTAGTTACGCTGCGCTAAAAAAGCAGCTAGAAGCGCAGAGTAATCAATGTGCGAGTCATTTCATTTATAGATCGGTACAGCGATTTACTTCTACAGATATTATACTACTACAGTCCTCCAACCAGTCATTAACGAATCAGTAAAAATTTCAAACATATTATTGTTTTGTTGCTATGGCACTCATTAGGGGAGGCCTATGTCCAGCAGTGGACTAATATAGGCTGATGATGATGATGATGATTTTTTTTGTAATTTATTTGGTCTATAACAGCAATAGTTGGCCACCAGTTAAAATTAAAGATGCCTTCGGTAGTGATGGTCCTCGTTTGATTGTGAAGCGATAGGTAGTAGGTACCAACCTTCTTTTTGCGTTCAAAACGTTAAGTGTAAATCCAACCATAATGCTACTGCTGCAGTTGGTCTACCAATGAATTAAGCAAAATCGCAAGGTGCAATAGAATCTACTAATTGTGCATTATTTACTTGTTAGGTACTTGTTACCAATTCAACATTTCATTGGCTTTCTCTTGAGGTAATTACATAATTTGATTAGATAGATTGATTGCAATGGCATAATGCATGCATTTATTTTTCAAATCCTAGAAATGTACGTAATTACTGATTATGATTATGTAGAGGGCGCCGGCCGCGCCCATAATGCTACTGCTGCAGTTGGTCTACCAATGAATTAAGCAAAATCGCAAGGTGCAATAGAATCTACTAATTGTGCATTATTTACTTGTTAGGTAATTGTTACCAATTCAACATTTCATTGGCTTTCTCTTGAGGTAATTACATAATTTGATTAGATAGATTGATTGCAATGGCATAATGCATGCATTTATTTTTCAAATCCTAGAAATGTACGTGATTACTGATTATGATTATGTAGAGGGCGCGGGCCGCGCCGCCGCCCGCGCCGCCGCGTGCCGCGCCGCGCGGCCCTGCGGGTCGCACTGCCGAGGCTGGGCAGTGAATGCGTTAAACCCTTATTTATTAGCACGGTATTTACTGCGTTTTCTTATGATTTGTAGCATGAGCCGATACAAAACATTATAATCTAGTTAGGCTACTACGAGTAAAACATTAGCTGGGGTAAAAACATACGTCACTGAACAAAAATCATAGAGTAGGCAAACGAGAGAGAATGCAAGAGTTGTTCTAATCTACAACATGGATATTTTATGTGATAGATGAATACTGATGGGCGCTGCTACTGGCTAGTTTCTATTGAGGCTGGACGCCGCCGTGGCCAAAAATTCTTTTAAAAAGACGTCATAGGTACCTACTAAAAGTATGAGGCATATGATTACATTTAGCCATGTATGTCCCATCATTTACCAACTTACAAGCTGTGCTTCCATTTTCAAATACGAAGCTATGGCATATTTATTGAATGTTTGACATTGAGTAGGTATAAATCGAAATTCTTCGTTACTTTAGGTGTACTGTAGTACGTACTGGTAAGGCTGCTCAATGTTCGTTGCTATTGCACCTAGAATTGTAAAGTTTTACAGTGATACTCATTTTTCTTTTAAGGAAAAGGTAGGTTGCTATTGCGGCTGTGGTTCAGTATTCTGTAGCATAAAATTAACGAAGGGAATCTCACGGCCCCTGCATAGAACAAATAACTAGCTTATTTCTAATAGATTATTTCTAATAGATTGTAGCTCAATATTTCAGTAGAAATATTGGATTGTACCAGTATGTAGGTACATACCTCTTTCGGTGTCGACGGTCGCGGCCTTGGTTGGCGGCGGTGGCTTGTGCTAGAGGTGCAGCGGGCGCGGCTGCGTCGAGCTGGAGCCCCTCCCCCTGGACGTCGAAGGCTGCGGCTCGCAGTACCGGTGCTGGCTGCTGCTGTCTTCACGGTGTTTTGAAGAGGAGCGGGTCGAAAGATTACCTATCGTAACCCGGGTTTACGTTGGAACCTACTACGTGAGGAGCTAGGTTCCTTGATTTAATTGGCTTGACCTCTGGAGCTTTTTATGGTTTCACCAGGTTTGTCTCCAGACTGGAAACTTTCACCATTATGACTAATTATTTGTTGTAACCGAATAAACCATTATCCAGTAATGTGAGTAATCGTTTTTGTCAGAACTTGTGACACGTCCGACGCTTACTTGATGACCTCAAGCTTGGGCAAGTCAGCCTGTATAAAAACTTTAGTGAAGTTGAATAGACCTGCTATTCCCGATTTCAGTTGGTTTTGAGAATATTCCAATCTCTTATTGTGGGTTCAGACAAAACGGCACTTTTCTCAGAATTGGGTTTTGTGGCCCGTACCTACTAGCGGTATTCTGGGGAATCAGCATTTATCTACAAGGGCCTCCTATGGCTCCTCGGCGAGTCCGCCCAGTAATATTTTCCCCAACGTTCAGAGTTTTGTAGTGGTGTTTTTTCACCCAATTTTCGGCCTGTACTACAATTTCTAAGATTTCAGCTGGAATTCATAATGTAGGTTCAGCTACGAGTGTTCAGCCCAGAGTAGGGGCTAATGCCTCGACCGACGTCGATGATGTAGATTTATATTATACCTGGTATTATATGGGGGTCTGAGATCGGCATTGGGAGCTGAAGCGCTCCTGGAGACTTAAGCAAACGGAGTCACACTCACAATGGATTCCATGCTTGGTTCTGGGTAGTGTACTTCCAGAAAGTCGTATACCTTTCGGGCGAGGGTATGTCGCGTAGGCCGGACTCAGCGATCGAATATCTGATCGATGACGGTTACTTTCTGGATGGCATCACGTACCATCACGTTAAGAAAGAACCACGGTATGATTCCTGGGTAACATCTCGTATCACCACGTTAAGGAATATAGTTTGTGTAACCATCTGGATAATATCACGTATTACCACATTGAGATGGTACGTAGCACGTAGGTAATGGGTAATTGTCATAAGATTATTGATAAGAAAACATTGAACTTTGTCGATATACGATGTGAGGGTAGTTATGCATATCTTACCTTTATCTCGGTCCAATTTCCTTTCATTTTGTCGAATGTTTCGACGAATATCATTATCACTGTTATTCTGATGCTCACTTTTGCCCATAACTATAAATCACTTCGATATTGGGGAAGAAATTACCGATTTTCGATGTAAAACTCGTTCACTCGATGTTGACGATGCGTCACACGAAAAACGAATGACGCCAGCGCCCCTCGGCGGCGGTAAGCGAAACGGTGAGACGGGGTAATGACGTGAGTTTTTGAATAATATTTTTTCAGATCTTCTTATTAAGCCTAAAAAAAATAGTGCTTTAAACAGTGTGACGATGTATTACGATGGAAAACGTACTACGTGGTATTACTTAAATCTAGAGGATGTAACATCGCTGTGTAATCAAAAATGTTTATCAACAAAACTACATAAACTACATTATTATAAAGTACATATTTGTAGTAATGCTTATATTATTAAGAGCCAGAAAATATTTAAGGACAACTCGCGAAACGACCCACTAAAAGTTTCGCCTACGTGTAAGCTACAAAAAGTGAAACAACAATATAATCATGCAAATAGTATCCGACTAGGTAAGTTATTATTATTGTTTTATTATACGTACAAAAACTTGTATTTGAATACGGGCTCTACCTCGCGAAAACACGTGATTTCTTATAGGTACAGAAACTGATCACGTTTTCTAGTTCGAAATTCTTCAACTATGTTGCATCTACATTATTACATGTATAAATTCATACTTAAGTACCTAGGTACCTACTTATAAATGCGAAAGTACCAGCCAGTTGTTCGTACACTGATTAACTTATCCATGGCCGGAATTCTCTTGTCACCGGCAATGGAAATTTATGGTTTTTGTTATTATAGTGCGTAAGCCTCGCACTCTAATTTCTAAGTCCCGTCGAAGTCGACAATTTTTGCGATATTATTTGATTTCTTATAATGGAAATTTATGTTTATCTCTTCTCAAAATCTTAAAACTTAGTACGAGTTCTACACAGTTTACGAAAACTATAATAATCATAAGCATTAATACTATCTTATATATAATAATGGCATTATTATATATAAGATAGTGCGAGAAACTACTTTTCATAGTATGACAGCGATTCAATAGTTTCGTGGGATCTTGGTTATAAATTTTGAGTGATTTGATGCATTTTAATACCACTTTGTCATTGCATCGGTAGTATACGATTTATTTCCCGTTTTGGTATACCCATACCTACTGAGTTTCCAGCAAACCGAAAAGACGTAGATCAGATTTTTAGTCATCTACCATCGATGTAAGTAAAATTTGCAAGATTGGGCACTAGCTTCTCGAAAGTGGAACGCTCAAATTGAGTCCAATTGTGTCCACCCACCTCAGTCACAGTCGGACCGGCGGCGCCGGCGTACGTGTTTCGCGTGTATTGTTGTCTCGATCGCACTTCGGTATAGGTACGTCTTTCCATCTTTGTCGTTCATTAGGTAGGTATATTGCAATAGATGGGAAGTAGGAAGTGTCTTTCCGTTTAGTTGTAACACAACACAGGCCATTTGTTGAGTTAGCGCTGGGTGAACGTACCATATCTACTGAATTTTACTTATATCTATGTCATCTACACTAATATTATAAAGAGGAAAGATTTGTATTTTTGTATGTTGGTAACGAATGAACTCAAAAACTACTAGTTGTCTATAAAGATGATCAACGTATGCGCAACTAGCTGCGAAACCTCTACCGGTTTTACCTTTACACGACTAATATGGACTTGGATTTTGAACGGATCTTATGAAAATACTAATTTATGCCCGCGGCTTCGCACGTGTTGTGTATAAAATATGGAAGCGTTGTATATGACAAAAGTGTAATACTTCCAGGATAAGAGCTAAACCTTCTAAATTTCAGTTTTATTTGTTCATTAGTTTTGACGTGAATAAGTCGACGACCTCTAGTCTGTGGCGCGGTGGGCGAAGGTCCGCCTGCGACGCAGGAGGTTGCGAGTTCGATTCCCTCCCGGGACAAATATTTGTACGATCTGCAGATATTTGTTCAGGGTGTTCTGATCGTTTTCTATGTATAATAAAAAAATATCTATCTATGTAGTGTATTGTATTATGTATATCAGTTATCTAGTACCCATAACACAAGCTTTGCTTACCTTGGGGCTAGATAATGCTGTGTGAAATTGTCCAGCATTATTTATTATTATTATTATTAAGTAACAAAGATTCATCTATCATCCAAACTTGGATGGATAGATGAATCTTTCCAACGCCAAACGCATTTATACATAGTGTGATGGTTAGCAACGCGATTTGGCCGCCGCCGCCGCCGTGGCGGAAGGAGAACTATTTTTCGCAGTCCCATTACTATTTTTTTATTTATTTATTTTTGCCTGCATGTACATTCATTCTTAGGTCTAAGTGAATGATTAGTTATAGGCTTATCACTAGCTAGGTACATGCACCCTGGAAGGGCACTGCAAAACTGAGTTCGTCCTACTTTATTTACACCATGTCAAATTGAGTTAAAAATACTTAATTTAAACAATAACATTAATGTCACTCAGAAAATAAGTTTACTAATAGAATTGAGTAAATTGATTCTCTAATTCTCCTACTAATATTATAAAGCCGAAAGTTCGGGAAATCTGAATTTTTGTTACCTAGGATCTCCGAAACTACTGAACAGATCAAGATGAAATTTGGCGTAACATTAGACCAAAGCTTAACTTAAATAATTGGCTATTTATTATACCAAAAATACGCGTGCGAAGCCGCGGGTAGAAGCTATTATAATAGAAATAATCATTATCTTAACAAATCGCGAAAGTTTGTAGAACTAATTTTTTAAAAATTTGTAGAACTAATTTTTTTCTTGTCTATAGTTCTACTATCTTGAGTTTCTGATAAGGATTATTTTTGTTCACAGATGGCGAGGCAGCGTGTACAAGTTGGTCTGGCGGGAGTTGCTGGCATATCTGACACTGTATTACACCATCAATTTAATATATCGGTTCGCACTCACAGAACAACAACAAAGGTAAGTACCTAATATTTTAATTTATTTTTACGACGACAGCTAACACATGGCCGTAGAGAGGGGGGGGGGGGGCTGCCATTAAAAACGTTGGACATCTACATTTGCTTATTATAAGCATAAATAACAGAAAACAAGGTAAAATTATTGAACAACAACAACTAAACAAGTATTGAATTTTTCAACAAGTTAGATTTTGCAAAATTAAAGCCAAAGTTACAATAATTTCAGGGTAAATTACTAATACAAACGGTGGGCGTCATAAAGACGGTGTTTAAGGTTTTGGCTTTTTCACACTCTATGCTCGTAAAAATTATTATACGTCATGTATTTTTAACCGAAAGCAAGTGATTATAGCCCTGGGTTTTACCAAATTCAAACAAATCGAGATCTCTTAGTTCGAGTCTCCTTGGTCAACATTTCCATACATTATAATGTTCGCTTCGCTCTTGAGTTATTCTAGTATCGTGGGTTGCGCTCGGGATTTAATTGCGCCCGTGAAGTAAGACACTGCTTTGTGCCCTCGGCGCATAATCTACTATTGCATTACTGGGAAAATTACATCAATCCATAGAAAATTATACAGAGATCCATCACAGGATCATACCTTACCATACCTACCATACCATATACCATACCTTACCATATACCATACCATATACCATACCTTACCATATACCACCTTACCACTTACCATACCTTACCTTACCACTTACCATATACCACCTTACCACCTTACCATATACCATACCTACAAACAGCACCGCCACTGCCACTGTTAGTATATTATGTATATGTATTTATTATGTATATTCTCTGCTGCCATGCCACGCACGACGAACCTTCTTTATGTCAAAACCATCTGTTGAAGTTTTATCATGCAAGGAGCTAAAACCTCCACTGGAATGTTCCTTGCTCCACCATCAATTTCTTGAATATGTAGTATGTTCTTGAATAGTTAGGTAATTCTTAGACCTTTTAGCGGGCTAAATTGTCAAAGAGATAATCATAGCATTTTATTGGATAGATTGTATCGCTTCTGAAACTGGGTTTCTGTAAGGACCTTTGTTTCTGAATCGGTAGGCACTAGGCACTATGTTTAGCTGTTGGCTATAACTTTTGACGTTCTCCACGTCCACCGCATCCAACAATCGAAGCCCCCAAGGCAGACGACATTTCACTGCGTAGTTGTGCGAAAATGTAAATAAATCTGAGCCGATTTGTTGCACAAACTTACTCAAATTAGCATGATTTTTCAATAAAAATTTGAGCGGAAGTCCAAACGTTGAAATAGTTGCAATATAGGTACTTGTAGTAATCGCTACAAGCTTATAACGTTTCCCACGTTTTAATTAACCAGTTTCGAACGTTGAGATAAAGGTTGTAGACGCGGATGCATTGCCAACCACCGCAAAAATTAACAATTGTTCGCGCCTCGCTCCGCTCGCCGATGTCAAACGCTAGTTTTTGCCATAATTCCGCAAAAAACTTGACCCATTTAAGTCCATATCGATAGGTACTATGACTAATGTCCTAAGACGCTGGCTGCATAGCCCCGCTGGCTGTATTGCAATCAAAAATGTGAGTTGGGACACTGTGTCCTAATAAATTTTGTCCGAGTCGTCAGCAACTCATATTGATGCGCCTGTGCTAGATACTCACCAGCACTCGGGACATATCGCTTCGCGCGGAAAATATTTAAGAAAATCTTTAAATAAAACGACATTTAACTCGATTGTTATTGATATGGATCAGTTGAGCTACCTCAAGATTGTATGCAACTGCAGACTCGGTTATTTCAACTGTTCCAATTGTTAATACTATTACTTAATTGTAATTTTCTTTGTTGATAGAATTGTTATTCAATAGGAAATTAGGAATGGTAGCTTGATGTTGAGCCTAGGATAGACTATAAATTAAAAAGTAATAAGTCTGTCAGACTAAAAAAAATCTAAGTGCCTAACTAACCTTCAGTTAGCACATAAATGGGCATTTTACGCAAAACTTTTATGATGGCAATCAAATTATATCGCAAAAATTTTCGACTTCGACGGGACTTGAACCCGTTTCTTAGAAATTACCCTTAGTGTTACGCACTATAATAACAAAAAACCTCTTATGATGGCAATCGACCCTGTTTGTTAAACAGATCAAATATATATTAGACTAGTTGTTTCTATGGAAACGTTTTGAGGTTATTTCTATCCCATGGGAACTGATTTATGGGATAAAAAGTCGCCTATGTTTGATTCCAGGGTTAGACTTACCTGCATGCCAAATTTCAGCCTGATCCGTTCAGTAGTTTTGGCGTGAAGAGGTAACAAACATCCATCCATCCATACTATCCAAACTTTCGCATTTATAATATTAGTGTGATTAGTGTGATACAGTCAGTCCTAAGAACATTTTCTCAACAGTGTAGTTACAGCGGATGAGGTACCTACCATTACTGGCCCGACTAAAATGAAGCACCCTGTACTTTTGTGACTTAATAAAAGTAAATACAAGTTAGCCGTAGTGTCTACCCGGCATAAATGGATGGCGCTGGTTTTCATCAGTCCATCAGCCAGTCAGCCGTTCCAGCAGCAATTTAATCAATTATTGTATTAAGTCGTGAGTCAGCTGAGCGTGTAATAGTCACTTACATCTTATGATAACAACCTGTCTGTACTGACACAGTCATAATTATACTCATAGTGGATCCGTCTGTCCGTCTGTCCGTCTCACGAATAACGAATGTTTGTGTAATTTGGTATGGAACTAGATTGTATCTTGGATCGGTAGAATATTGGTTAATTTTTCAATTTTTTAATTTTTGGTTAATTTTTTAATTTTTCACAAAAATCAATCATGAAGGCATAGATAAGTAAACAAGAGCAAAATTAAAAATTTTAAAAACCCCCCCGGCAGATTTTCATGAAACATAATGTTATTATTTACTATTTAAGAATATTTTTTTTTTTAAATTAATAGTGTATCTAATCCTAGTTTTTAATTTAAATTTATTAAATCATAAAAAATAATTTAATCATAAAAAAATAAATGGTTATTCAATGAAATAGAGGTAAGTTTGTGATTGTATAACGGGACTGGCATATTCGCTAAGCGATTAAAGTCCTTAAAAAAACTGAATCACATGGCTAAGAACATTCGGGATAAAATTATCTTTATCACAAAAAAAACTAAACGAACATCGGTTCATCCGTTTGGGAGCTACGATACCACAGACAGATACACAGATACACAGACAGACACGTTAAACTTATAACACACCTCTCTTTTTGCGTCGGTGGTTAAAAACACATGCCACGCGCAAGGTTTAATATCATCATCATAATCAGCCCACACGTGTCCACTGCTGGATATAGGCCTCCCCCTTACCACGGCACAAATGTTGTGCATCTCCTGTGCATCCACTCACTCCCTGCGACTGCTACAATGTAGTAGGTGGAGTAGCTACTATACACCAGCCAAACTTGATGTAGAATGTTCGTAAACAAACCACGACACAAATAACTAAAACTGACTTGCGGCGTTGAGTTTCAGATATAAGCAATATTTATTGAAGGAACGATCACAAATCGACTAGTAGGTAGAGTAAAATCACAGAACTAATGCGGAGAAATTACCAGAAGTTCTGTGAACAGAACTACTCAACAGAACCAGTGGGAATAGTAGAGATAAAAGTCAGGTGTAAAGCATAGTCTTTTAAGTCACAGAACTAATGGGAAAAAATATACAAGTAGTTCTGTCAACATAACAGGTGGGAGTAGACGATTAGACGAATTTTAGGTTTAGTATGGGCGGTTTGTTTACAACATTCAACATCGAGTTTGGCTAGTGTATAGGTATACCGGTATACCCTCGTTATTATATTATATAACACGATACAAGAACAAGGACCTTCGTTTACAATGCACCTCGGAAACAGTTATGTACTTACCTTAACAATGCACAGTACAATTATCTTTCAATTCATTTTATTCTCATACATATTAACAGATCAAGATCAAAACATTACGTGAATAAACCAATTAGGAAATACCTAACAAGATTTAATTGCTCTGAAATTATCTATTCGGAGGCCAGGCAGGATTTAATAGTATGTGCATTAAGCTAAACTTTGATACTACTTGCCCGTGGTCCCATTCAGCTGGTCCCGTTGACTGTACTACCAAAAATTATTTTTGAAGATTCTTTCATTCCGTGGTCCAGTTGACTGGATGGTGGTACCTTTTAAAAAATAATAGTTACCTACTTCATTATTTAAATATATTTATGCACTTACATAGTGAAATTTGCTTACAACTTCGTTACATTATACTACATAGATACACTACAGCAAATTAAGTGATAATGTATTCAGTATTATTATGTTATGAGCATCGATCAAAAATTTCCGGCCGGCCCCCCTTAGATGCACAATGCGCGCCCTGAAAACGTCAGTATCAAAAGGTATCCCATTTGGCATTTTGGGATACCTTTTCAACTAGTGTCATTTTAGCTCTCGGACCGAAAGCATGGTCAAGTGCTCGTATAAAAAATGCAAGAATCGACCGACCAAGCAACAGAAAAAGGATGGAATTTCTTATTTTCAGTAAGTTTAAATGTAATTTTTACCTGTGTATTGTGATATGAGCCAATTGAGCCTTATATACTTGAGAAATCAGCATTAAATATTGTTGTTGGGTTTGCGTATGTAAAAATATTTATTTTGTTCTAAGTTGATGAATAGAGCGGCTATTGTTTCTAATTTTTTTTTATTTATTTGTGGTAAGTTGTAAGTGATAATTTTTTTTCATGAAAAGACATTTAAAATAACTGGTTGAGGTTTATAAAATAACTAGCTGACCCGCCCTCAATTTTATTTGCGTGGACTCTCTAATAAAAGAAAGACTACCAAAAGTATTAGATTTAATCAACTTGGTATTTAATTGTTAGTTACCCTCGAGATCCTGTGCGTTGGGAAAAATGGAGGTCCATTTTAGCACAACAGCTATGTGAACCATATTTTAAACCTGGCCGTGAAAGCCTCATTTGTTCCAAGCATTTTAAAGAATGTGATGGCTACAACACCAAAACTTAATTTTTTAATTTTAAAAAACCTTTAGTATATGTATATGAGAGTACCTAGGTATTAAACATTTGGAAACGTCATATTTTCAGAACTTAGGAATTACTGTAGGTAGTACTAGTAATATAAAACGGGTATTTATTGCGTTTATTTACCTATTGTTTTCGACGTTATAAATTAAATAGTAGGTAATAATAAATAATGTGTTCATATGGCGTAAGTTTAAAAGTATTTTGTAAGATCCTAGTTGACTTGAAATAACGTTTTTTTTGGCCCATAGAAAAACTCTTACGAAGCCGCAGGCAGACACTAGTTCTTTTAAATTTAAATTACCTGCCTGAAATTGTATTTTAGGTTTATTTCACTAGCTTTTGTTAACTTATTTATATAATTGTATGTCCGAAATGACCCTTTTGTTTGTTGAATGTTGCGTCGCTAATTTATAGTTGTATCAATAAATGATTCGTTATATTTACCTAAATTCTGTTGATCTTATAATCCTTATAAAAATAAACAGTGTATAAATTATTTTTAGGTACCTTCCTACCTACTTACAAAATAAAATAAAATAAATTCGACTCCACTAATCTCTTGTTCCGCATGCAAAAAACTTGACAGGCTCTGCGCAAACTGTCTGCGTCAAAACAAAACGTGGACACTTTTGAGTGTCATTCTTGTAAGGTTGTAGGTATCTACGGGGGAGGCCGCATACTTGATCGATGGTTATGAGTTATCTAGTACCCATAACACAAGCTCTGTTTAGTTAGGGGCTAGACTATGCTGTGTGAATTGTCCAGCATTATTTATTTAATCACACTAATATTATAAATGCGAAAGTTTGGATGGATGGATGGATGTTTGTTACCTCTTCACGCCAAAACTACTGAACGGATCGGGCTGAAATTTTGTATACAGATAATTATAATCCTGGAATAATTATAATCCTACTATATATCCCATAAATCAGTTCTCATGGGATAGAAATCACCTTTTAACGTTTCCATAGAAACAAACGCGTGCGAAGCCGCGGGCGGCAGCTAGTATTTAAATAAATCTATGACAGATGATTAAATAATAGCACAGATAACACAGAGCATCAAGACGAAAGTCTTTAACCAAGCTGTGCTAGTTACCTGTGATGATGATGACTTACGGATCCGAGACGTGACTTCAGCCAGCTTCATGCAGACTATAGCCCTCTTGCATATGTTCAAAATCGCTCAGCGAGCTGCGGAGAGAGCTATGCTCGGAGTTTCTCTACGCGATAGAATCTCGAATACAGAAATCCGTAGAAGAACCAGAGTAACCGACATAGGTCTCAGAATTAGCAGGCTGAAGTGGCGATGGGCAGGCCATATAGGTCGCAGAACCGATAACCGTTGGGGAGTAAAGGTTCTCGAGTGGCGACTACGATGCAATGCAGTACGGAGTTTGGGAAGACCTCCCACTCGATGGACCGACGACATTGTAGCTGTCACAGGGAGCATCGACTCTCTGCGACTACGGCCATGGAGGCGACTTAGGATCAGGACCGCTATTTGTGGCGTCGTTGAGGGAGGCCTATGTTCAGCTGTGGACGTATACGGGCTGATGATGATTATTGTTCCAGACTCTATGTAGAATCCCGATAAGTGGAGAAGCGTACAGATAGCGAACGCTTCGACAAAACTCTACATACACTAATATTAATCTGACTATTGATTCCGAGTAACCGACATAGGTCTCAGAATTAGCAGGCTAAAGTGGCGATGGGCAGGCCATATAGCTCGCAGAAGCGATAACCGTTGGGGAGTAAAGGTTCTCGAGTGGCGACCGCGGTGCAATGCGAAACCGAGTGTGGGAAGACCTCCCACTCGATGGACAGAGGACATTGTAGTGTAGCTGGGAGTCGATGAATGAAGGCGGCTCCGCAGGGATATTTTAATTTATCGGAAAGGCCGTCGGATTCGATATCGGTAACTTTTTACGAAGAAATCAATGGTGCAAACATAACTAACCAGTTACGTCCGCACCATTGACGGTGCAAACATAACTAACCAGTTACGCCTGTACCATTAATGGGGTAAATCAATGGTGCAAACGTAACCGCGGGGAAAAACTTTACTGATATTGAATCCAACGGCCTTTCCGACGAATCAAAATACCCCGGACCGCTATTCGGGTCGCCGATTGGTGGGAGGCCTATATTCAGTAGCTTACAAGCTGATGATGATGATGATAACTGATATACTTAATAAAAGATTTAAAAAAAATATGATACACGGAAAACATCCAGAACATCCTGTACAAATATCTGCAGATTGTACAAACATGAACACGAAGCGGGAATCGAGCCCGCAACTTCCTGCGTCGCAGGCGGAGCTTAGCCCGCTGCGCCACAGAGGTCGTCGAAATCATATTTTAATGGGCTTTTAGCCAAACATTGCAAAGGGCTAAAAGTATTATTACTTAGAGGTACCAAACCATAATGAATCAGAGTCGGCAGTCGAGTCATTAAACATGCATGATGGCATTATGTACTGGTTATATCTACAACGACGTGTCATGTTTACTTCAATGTTTGTTTACTGAATCACAGTTTTCAATGTTGTAGCCTCCGGTACCTCAACAGCCTGTATTGGTCCACCTGCGTCCTACTGGACGCAGGCCTGCCCCTGATAACCGCCTTATTGGCTTTTATCTCATGGGGGTTGGGGGGTTATGTCCATAATGCCCACGCTGGGCATGCGGGTTGGGGATCGCAGTTCGGTGGCAGAATTGTTCTGCAGAGGGCGCTGCTGGCCCGCCCCCGGTGGATATCCCTTAGTCGCATCTTACGACGCCCGCGGGAATAGTTGAGGTGGTGCAAATTCTGAGCCAGCACACGGCACATGTTGTAGCTTGGCGGCTGCAAATGTCTTGACAAATAGGTAATACCTTTGTTAGTCACACGGGGCTTTATAAGGAAATAAATTAGGTGTGAATATCGTTTTCAAATAATTTAATGCTATTTCATGCTTACTATTTGGCATATTAGAGTGGCATTCTAGTGTTATATTTCTTTGATCAACATAAGAGCAAAGTTGTGTTTTGTTAACTTTGCCAACTTACCGTTAAGTAGTATTAGTTAAATATAGATCTATATCTACAAACGCTTCATACATTTTAGATGGATCGCTCTGCAAACTTCTGAGATAAGGGGGGAATGGTAATTTTGTAGTTATTTTTTCGAAATATTTCAAATAGTGTAAAACCTACATATATTTTAAAAACTCTTTTCTAATGTACAAACCAATACCTTTCATATAATACACAATTTGACCTTGTGGGTCTCTTTTAAAATTTGGAGATTTTATTTCTTTAAATCTGTACAGGTGCTCGAAATGTATTATTATTTTAAATGTCAAATTAATAGCTACGGTAGTTGCTGTAACATTAAAAAGGGGAAAAAGGACAGATAGAACGAGACCACAAGGGTTTCGAAACGGATCTCGAATCCCTAAAATGATATTATTTTTTATGTGACAATACAATACAAATATTCTTTATTGCACACCAAGAAATAAAAAACACATAGAACAAAAACAAATACAGATAATTTACAATGGGTGGCCTTATCGCTAAGAGCGATCTCTTCCAGGCAACCTTAGGATGTACAACAAGTGATCGAAAAAGTATGTACGGTGGCGTGAAAAAAAAAGAAATAATGTTTAGGAAGAAATAAATATATTAAGCTATATAAATATCTAAATAAATATACCTAACATAAATATACTAGTATATATTACCTAAATAGGTAAGTACATAACATAAATAAATATAGTAGATTTATAAAATTACTTGACAATGGATTGGCGATCTTATTTCTGAGGAGCTGGTTCCAAGTGGATTGGTAATTCTCGGAAATATTTGAGAACACTACTCTTGATAGGTACGAGACATAATTAGAATTTAACTCCAACGTAGTATCTAACTCTGAGTTAACCTTACCTGGCACAAGTAGGCCATAATGAGGGTGAAAGGTTTTAACCCAAGTTTAACTAACTCCCCTGAAGAATTCTCCCCAGCTGAGTGGCTCGACAGCTCCACATAAATTATGAAAGGACCGCAGTCACTAGTCTCATAAAAGTACCTAGTTATAGATTTCAAAGTTTTCATCGAAACTTTCGATACCTTTCGCAATTTTTTCTCTTTCTTGTTAGGATCGATTGACCACCCACTATCCTTAGAGGACTTTAAAAATGTACCTAACTGGTTCTACAACATCCTCAAGGACATCGGACGACGCGTCCAAATATTCTCGTCTAGGTCTCACAAAACTGAGGCTATTTGGTTCTGACAGTTTTCCCAAACAATTACAGTTTCGGAGTAAATCACTATTATATCTGCCTACGGTCAACGGGCGGCGAGCGACCCAGTGACGTCACACGCGTCCGCGGCGGTCACTCAGTGAACTTCGCTAGTAATTTAGTCATAACTTCGTACGTAATGGTCCGATTTAAATAATTTAAAAAGATATATCATTTTAATGTCATAAAGAATAACGTGGATACTAGTTCTATTGAAATTGCTATAACGTTACGAATCCTCATTCTGCCAATGTCCGTCTCATGATAGCATCGCAAGCTATGGAGTGAGAAATAACCTCTATGTATTGTACAGTAGGTCTATGTATTACAAAAAAAACTCCACAAAACTACAAAACAAAAGGACAATAACTCAAAACTGCGGGATAATCGAATCTACAAAATCAACTCTAAAGAGGAGAATGTAAGACTAAAAGAAGACGTAATAGATAGATAGATAGATAAAAAAATTATTTGGTACTACAGACACACATACAAATAACAAAGGTAATTTACAATTTAAACAAAAGTACAATAGGTTTAATTAAGCAAACGAGCACTTTAAAAAGTAAGTGGGTACTTAGTTTGTGTGTGCTGCAGCACGACAAATAGGCCATGGCTCAGTGAAAATTTTTTGCTTATAAGCAAAACACTGATTTTCAGCCAAAACCTGATCGAGATCGATCTGATGAACCTGATCGTAATGCCAAGTGTCTCATTGTGTAGACATGCTGTAAACTTAATAATGTCCATTCTTCATAGACAGTAAGTTTTTTCTCGATGTACAATAAATATCTTCTATCTAAATCAGAAGTCTAAATAATAATAAATGGTAATGTTATAGACAAGATTTTTTTCTCGATGGCCTTATGCCATGTCTAATAGTTCAACTTCAACTTGTCCTCCTATGATGTTATGTCTATGGCAGTGAAAGTAACAAAAACTTGTCAAAGTCAAAAACAAAACATTTTTATAAACAAAGTAATTTTTATAGTAAATCAATGAAAATTCTTTTGATTTTATTGATCCTCACAAACATCACATCATACACGAGCAGTGGCAGCGCAGGCACAGCTCTGTTCAGGAACAAACGCACGGAAGCCGGATGTTGGAGCGGAGGTGATATCCTGAAGTTACGAGCGCGGAAGCTGTTCGAGGAACTGATACCAGCCCCCGTCCGCCTCGATGAACTCAACGAAAGCTACTTAAAAAACCTAATCGCGTATTTTCGAACAATGTTGAGTTTGACGGAACAAGAGAAAGACCCACACATGGCAAGGCTACTGAGAGACTCCATCGCTGACACAATAGGAGCACATCTAAGGAAGGAAATACTGCCAACAGCTCGATTCGCATTCTACGCTGGCTACGTGCCGTACAGGAAAGTAAGACAAGTTCACGATTTCTACGGCAATATAAAAAAAATTCTAAATACTAGAGGTACCGGATGGGTGCCGCCTGCTTCTAAACCTGAGTGGGCGAATGTAACAGTTGCCAAAATAACCATAAGTCCTGGAGCGTTGTTCGATCCATGTTCTAGCTTAATAATGAAACGCGATCAAGAGGCTTGCTTACACTTACCGATACCAAGATTTGACAACACGGCCAACCCTTCATCCCTCGCGATACCATTTAAATCGGGAGGACTAGTGAGTCTGTCCGCTCCGACCTCGAAGAATATCCTCCTGAAGTATTATACGACCGCGTCGCGGTGCATCCTGACTGTGTCCCCCAAACACTGCCGCCACGCTGACTTCCTCACCTTCAACACCGACATGTGGCAATGGATGGAGAAGGATGTCGCGCCGCATCTCTTAGATGAGACGCTCTACGCTGCTTTTGGAGGAATTTTGAGGATAGCGGCCGCCGTTCAGTCATACGGTAAAGATCTAAAGCGGCGCAGTCTCTACAAAAATTCCTACAACGGATACGACATTAGTTATGTAGTTCCTGATAGAACAACATTTTTAAAGACCAGCGTCTCGAAATGCTGCGTATCACCATTGATCTACATGTTCATTCTTGCAATTATATTCGCAGCTGTAGCAGCTTATTTCAACTATATGCTGTACAACTGCTGGAGCGGCCGCCGAGCGTGCTCCTGCTTCAAGCAATCCGCGAGGTCCTGCCGTCGTTCCCGCAGCTCGAGTCTATCATCATCCGATGAAAAAAACAATAATTTGTCTAATAATTATCAAGTGAATGATCGAACCCGGATCATCAACGCTCCATCTCAAACGGCGCCCTTGCACTCGAAGCAAGTGGTGATCAGGAGTCCGGACGAGGATTCGGAAGACGAGGAAGAAGAGTCCACTTCGAGCAACTTAACCGATCAAATAGATAGAAAAAACAAACCTGCAGTACAGGCAGTACGTTCCGTGTCGAAAGAAAGACGGGAAAAGCGGATTTCCTCGGCGAATTCGTCGAGGGCTAAGGTGTCGAGCTCGTCAGGCTCCGATTGTTCGTCTTTTGACTCCTACTCATATAGCACTAGCACGACCAGATCGCACGCCACGTTGCGCGACCTGGACTGGGCCAAGCGAGTCATTTCCAAGCACTCCAAATCCAATTACAAATAAGTAGTAAAGTGACTCGTTAGCTTCCGTCATCGTTCTTGATATTTCGTAGATAATTTGTAGGATGTTTAGATATTTATAAGTTCTGTTGTCTGTTTAAGAAATATACCTCCGAGATTACGTTATGATGGTCTTGATTTGCTTTCAGTGTGTTTAGGTGCGCCCAGATTAAGTAACAATACATCATCATCATCATCCGCAACCCGACTTCACCCACTGCTGGTTATAGGTCTCCAAACTTTTGTGCCACTCCACACGGTCCTGCGCCAATCTCATCCAGGTTCGCCCTGCGGTGTTAGAGATACAATACATTTATAAACATGTTTTATCAGTGTAGACGATTAATATCTATAACAAAATCAGTGTGGGTGATTTGTTTGACAGGGTGTCCGGTAATTATTGGATAACCCCGCAGATACTTGTGGGGAACACCACGGTCATTCAGGAAAAAATATAAAAAATATTTCTGCAGCAGTCTACGATTTTTTGATATCCTTTTTCCAAGTACGATATTTGATACTTTTTTTCACATTATTGGGCACTACGGCTACAAATTCAATGTTAAGGAATTGATTTTTTTTTCTGGGAATAACCATGAAATAACACAAAATATTTCCAGCTGCAACAGTCTGTTAAAATTTTTAAAAATAGAAATTCCTTATTCGGTTTTTGAATGATAAAGTTTAATCAACTGTTGCATAAAAAAAATTATGGAGACCTGGGTGGCCCACAGCTTACAAAACATGCCAACTTCATAAAGATTCTTAAATGCTACAACACTAAATTTTTTTATTGACAAATAATAATAATTTCGTTATTGCTACCTATGTTTCTCTACTGTTAAAGACTGTTAAAGATTTTTACATTTGGGATATCGCTTAGCAGGTAGGGTAGCTGTGTGGTGCCGGCTTAGAATTTGCACCACCCCAACTCTTCCCGCGGGTGTCGTTAGAGGCGACTAAGGGATATACACCCGGGGCGGGCAGCAGCGGCAGAACAATTCTACCATCGAACTGTGATCCCCAACCCGTATGCCCAGCGTGGGGACTATGGGCATCTCCCCCCCCCCCCCAACCATCCCCCATGAGATAAAAGCCAATAAGGCCCTTATCAGGAGGAGCTCTGCGTCTGTTGAGGTGAGGTTGAGGTTAGCAGGTAAAACGCTGAGTACATAACTTTGATTATGATAAGGTGTTGACTGTGTGGTCAATTACAAATGTGGTTATTCTGTGGTTTGCCCATTTACAACGAGGAATTATTACCTGAAGAGCTCGCGGCAAAGAGTAAAGTATGTGACGCACTGAAGTTATAATTTTGCCTTTTTAAAACTTAGATTCGGTGCAAGTACCGAGTGAAATGATTTCCTGTGTTCAAATTTTTTCGAAAGCACCAATTGAAGGTATTTCTATGACCAGGAGGCCCATTTTAATTCTCCGAAATACGCAATCGTTTGTTTCGTTTCGTTTTTTTGTGCCAATTGGTACTCTAATTCGGTGTATTAGAGTACACTAATTGACTGAAACGAAACACGCAATTTCGTACTGAAGAATTGAAATAGGCCCCCTGTTGGTAGTGCTCTATTTACTTACTTGTGTAACAGCAATACCGCGAACGTGACTGCCGCTGTCATGTCAAAACGTAACAAATCACTCCAATCATTCGAACTATCATTGTGCTATCATCGAGTTTGTAGGAAACGGTTGGAGCGTTGTCATACTACGAAAAGTAGTTCTTCTTGATCCAATACGTGGGCTGCAAAGCCCTATATGTATAGAAAGGACTCGAAAACGACGGATTTATTAGTAAACTAGCTTCTGCGCGTGGCTTCGCACGCGTTGTTTCTATGGAAACATTCAAAGGTAATT
Source organism: Eupithecia subfuscata (assembly GCA_963564075.1). Taxonomy (NCBI): domain Eukaryota; kingdom Metazoa; phylum Arthropoda; class Insecta; order Lepidoptera; family Geometridae; genus Eupithecia; species Eupithecia subfuscata. The sequence continues at coordinate 20,077,285 of OY751095.1, forward strand.
TCTATCCCATGGGAACTGATTTATGGGATAAAAAGTAGCCTATGTTTGATTCCGGGCATAGAGCTACACCGGTGCAAAATTTCAGCTCAATCTGTTCAGTAGTTTTGGCGTGAAGACGTAACAAACATCCATCGATCTATCCATTCCCGGACGACCCCGGTGGCGCGGCGGGCGAAGGTCCGCCTGCGGCGCAGGAGGTTGCGGGTTCGATTTCCGCCTCGGGACAAATGTTTGTACGATCTGCAGACATTTGTCCAGAGCGTTCTGGGTGTTTTCTATGTATAATAAAAAAATATCTTCTATGTATTGTATTATATTAAGTATATCAGTCATCTAGTACCCATAACACAAGCTCTGCTTAGCTTGGGGCTAGATAATGCTCTGTGGATTGTCCAGCATTATAAAAAAAAAAACATCCCTCCATCCAAAGTTTCGCATTTATAATATTAGTGTGATGTGAATAGTGTGCGTACAAACCATACTAACCACTAGACAGCTCTCGTTTGTTGAGGTAAGAGAGTAGGTTTGACGCATTCCACAGCTTAGCTCTTTTGGAAACGTACCTTAGATATAGGTTTCATTCTTAACCATCTTCAAAAAAAGGAGGAGGTTCTATATTTGTCTGTATGTACCAATTTTTGTTAAATTCTCCCTCAATTATGGACCGATTTTAAAATTTTCAAAATATTTCCGAGGTTGTGCCATAAAAATTTAGTTAATGAAGATTTAGTATTTATTAATATTTGAACTTGGTTTTTAGTTTTTTTAAGACAATCAAATATTTTCAGGGCGTAAAATCGCATTCGATTTCTGATAATCAAAATCAAATCAAAAACTCTTTATTTCCATATATACAATAAATGATAGTACAATTTATAAAATTATACTCTGACACGGAGATAAAGTGATATTTTTGATTTCTTTCGCTTCGGTATTTAGACTAATGTAAAAGCGACGAAGAGACCTTTAGCCTGTTAGTCGTTATTATTCGAGTTCGAGTAAAACCCGTTTCAAGCTAATGACGTCCCAATAAATAAATAAATAATAATAATAATTTTCTTTTACGTTTACGTTGCCCGAATACCTAGAGAAACTAAAAGTACTTGAACTTACTCACACTATGACACTATCATTTTAGTCTCGGGAGATCCTAGGGAGCTCATGAGTTCAAGGATCCCCTGGAGAATACATCTAGGGGATCCTGGTGGCCTTACCCTTCAAATTCTTGCCAGCCTGTCCTATGCATTGAGCATCATTATGCCCGGCTACCGTAGGAGCTACCGTACCGGACCATGGACCGACGACATTGCAACAGTTGCAGGGAGTGGATAGAGGATAGAGGCGGCTCTGGCCCGCTTTTAGGCTCGTGTGGGGAAGCCCTATGCAGTCCCCAGCAGTAGACGTAGATATGATACGCCAACCTACTTTAACTTCTTTTCACAACGACCCCAATAGCAACCTTTAATATTTTATGTAGGTATGTCTACAAGGTATTTATTTAAAATTGGTTTTTACCATGTGTACTTTTCTAACGTTGCCTGAAATAAATGAATGCTACTGTTACAAGATCGTTTCTTTCTACTTCCAGAATATTCGAGAAAGTACGGCAATACTTCGGCGCTCAGAGCGAGTCGATTCCGATGTCTTTCGTGCTCGGATTCTACGTGAGCCTCGTGGTGAAGCGCTGGTGGGAGCAGTACAAGCTGCTGCCCTGGCCTGACACACTCGCGCTGTTCATCTCAGCTGCCATTCCAGGAGCGGTCAGTAAAGTAATGTATGCCTGATGTACTTCGCAATTGGTCTTGCGACCAGGGGTGAAGTACTGCGGAAGTTTGCATGTTGCATGTATCATGCATTTTTTGGTTTGCTGTGCGAATATAATCTTAAATACCTAGTAATTTTAAATAAGGACGCCCGTAGCACACCTCCGCTGCGAAACCATAACAGCGGAACCGCAGTAATTTCGCCATGTCTTGTCCGTATGTAGGAGAAGCGGAACACTAGCGAAACTGCCTGTTCTTACGCATAGATTTGACTATAATTCTATCTCTTTCCTCGCGCGGTTTCGCCGATCTGCCCCGATTGTTCCGCGACTCAAACTACACTTGATCACAGCGGACTTCATCCAGAGGTTCCGCTACTCGTATTCCGCAGCGGAGGTGTGCTACGGGCGTGAAAAATACCGCTGTTTGTGGAGTCGTCGTATGTGGTCCTGCATACGACGCCACAAATAGCTGAATTTTGGGTGACGGGAATAGATAGTACCCTTGTGTTTGCGCACACGCTGGTGCACTTTAGTATGGATAAGCTGAGATAGGCGCCGTGGTCAAAATTCGGCTAGAAGGACATCATAAATGCGAAAGTAATTCTTTCTATCTGTTTACTTTTTTCGACTAAATGGCTTAGCAGAAATTTGGCATAGATAATTATCTTCTAATATATAAAATTCTCGTGTCACAGTTTTCGTTGCCATACTCCTCCGAAACGGCTTGACCGATTCTCATGAAATTTTGTGAGCATATTGAGTAGGTCTGAGAATCGGCCAACATCTATTTTTCATACCCCTAAATGATAATTCTAAATTTCCACGCGGGCGTAGCCGCGGGGCGCAGCTAGTTTTATTATATTATTATGATTATAATCCGTCAAAAGTAGAGAAAGGTAGAGATCGTAGGTTGCCGGCGCCTTCGCACGTATTTTTTGTGTTAATGTACCTCTAGGAGATGGATCTATCCTATGAGATCATAAGAAAGATCCATCTCCTAGAGGTACATTAACACCAGCTCAGCCTTTGTCCAAAGATTGAATGTGTTCATTCATTTTCTGGTCACAACTGACACGAATAGCTTTCGCATAATACGAGTGGATTGGCGTGTAATTCCTACATTATTTCTGAGTTGTAGTTATCACAGTAACAGTAACTAAAACAATAGACGTTCTTCCAAGTTTGAGGTACAATCAATCTAAGTTATGGAGGATCGATTTAGGTACATAGCCCAGGTGATTAGTTTTTTTTTTCAGTATTTCGTTCTTAGCATTGTACGATGACTAAAACTAACGGAAAACTATTTGAATTTGTAGAATTTGCCGCAAATAATAAACTATTATCTATGAGCCCATAAATGATTTAATGTTAGGTTTTAGAGCATTTGGGATTATTACATTATATTTTTGCCTTAATATCGTCGTTTTCCCGAAGGCCCCAAAAGTACCATTGAATCGAAGTTTGAGAGGACGTGGTTTAAAAAAAAATGCTTTACCTACTATTTGCGCTTAATTATTTGTCCGCTACGTTTATTACTGGTAAAACACAAAAAAAAAAATACGAAAATTTTTAATCTCGCGCAATGTTTTTCGAATTTTCTTAATATTAAGAAACCTTGACGTTGATAAGACCAGAATTGCTGGACCATGAATGACAGTGCGAATATACATTATTTTTATTTGCTTTTTGCAAAGCCATAGCTTATTTGCAGATTTGCCGTTGGCGATTGCATTTTTCAACAACCAACAGCCAAAATAAGGACTTGCCCTTTCTTGAATTCGGTTTAATCTGACTCGGTACCCTTACAATACCTTATATTATTTTAACTAAGTACATAAAATATTATACCAACATAACTTTCTAAATACTTAGTAGGTAGGTACTTATATGTACCTAAACTTATACATAGGTATCCTTAAAGATCTCTGTAATCACACTAATATTATAAAAGTTTGGATGGATGTATAGATGGATGGATGTTTGTTACCTCTTCACGCCAAAACTACTGAACGGATCGGGCTGAAATTTTGTATACAGGTAATTCTAGGCCTGGAATAAAACATAGGCTACTTTTTATCCCATAAATCAGTTCCCATGGGATAGAAATCACCTTTTAACGTTTCCATAGAAACCACGCGTGCGAAGCCGCGGGCGGCAGCTAGTTTTATATAAAAAAACAAAATAATTACGTCCTTATCTTAAGGACGTAATTACGCGCGATTCACACTCGCACTTGACGGATCTTGTTTATTTTATTAAGCATAGAATAGATAAAAGATAAATAACTTGCTATGCTATTGCAATTTTTTGTAGGTACCTACATCGATCCTACCAAAGCTTCAAGTATCAAGATTTGTTAGTTAATGTATAAAAACAAGCGTAAAGCGGCTTCAATGTGTGCGTGGAGTTTTTGTGTTAGTGTGCAGGCTCAGATTCCTAAATTTGAGCGAGTCAAATTTGTAATTACGTCCTTAAGTCCTAGAAGAAGAGAAGATCTTTTGCCATACCCTACCTGACAGAGTTCATGAATAATATTAGGATTAAACAATATTTAGTAACAATTCTGCGCAAAACCTTCTCTGATAACCTTCTCTGATGTTTTTGACGTGACAACGTCTTATAATTCGATAGAGCCGGCTGGAGTCCAAAAAGTTTTCTTTTTCCTAAATGTAGCCCGTGGGCAGTGTAAATAAATATTTTCAAGTAACAACTCGGAATCAATTTGATTGTTCAGTCATTTATATAAAAAAATTGGTTGTCTGTAAAGTCGGTTTACTGACGATAGTTGAACGTGACAACGCAGACGCATCGCTCACTCAAGTAGGAGAGAGACGGACTTCGCTTGCACTTCAAGCCTTACATGAAACGCCTCAGAGCGAGGTAACGCCGCATGATGAGGTAACGCCGCATGACGTCATGTTTTTTCGTGCGTGCAGCCGGCTCTATCGAATTATAAGACGTTGTCACGTCAAAATAAAAAAAATAAGATCCAACAAAATGTAATTGGTATGTCCCCCCTCCCACAAATTGCTCCCACTAGCAATCAGAGAAGGTAAACAACAGACTTACGCAATATAAATTTAAATTAATGCATGAATGCTTACAAAACTCTGTAATATCTCTTGCAATAAAAATACTGAGGGATTAGTTGCATTTCGTGCGTCGACATTCTGGAGTAAACAACCAAGTAAGTCGCAGTACTTGCGTTCTGCGACCTGGCGAAAAAAAAAGCTGAACCTTTTGTCGCATTTCGTGCGTCAAGTACATTAAAATTTATGTACAACTAATTTTAACCATAGAGCAGGAAAACTTTACCTGCTGCAGTCCACAGCACCATGTATCTCTGTCATATTCCTTATGTCCAATCATTGCAGAATGATTGAAATCGATCGTTAGCCGTTTTAGATAACGCGGTAATTTAGTTAGCAAGTTATCTAAAATGGCTAACGATAACATACAAAAACTTCGATCAATATCGGCTTTAACTTCTCATTCTAAGCCTACATTTTTTTGATGTAATAATGAAGATTGTGGCTTTGTTTTTTACTAAGTTTTTTCAGTTTGTTTATTGAGTAATTGAGTGGATGGGTATATGATGTCAGACTGATCTATCTAAAACCTAAATGTGAAAACTTGCCACGTTCGTTTAATTAGATGGTGGCTTCACCGATAAAAACCCTGAGATCATAGAGAAAGGTGCCAAGTTTCATAGCAGTTCCTAATCAAATTTGTTACGTTGTTTCATTATTTATTACTAGCTTCTGCCCGCGGCTTCGCACGCCTATTTTCATTATATAAGTAGCCTATTATCTAAGTTAGGCTTTGCTCTAAACGTACGCCTCATTTCATCTTGATCTGTTCAGTAGTTTTGAAGATTCTAGGTAACAAAAATTCTGATTTCAGACACTTTCGAATTTATAATATTACTAGTTTCTGCCCGCAGCCTGGCATGCGTGTTTTCGGTACAATAAGTAGCCTATTGTTTAAGTTAGGCTCCGTTCTAAGTGTATGTCAAATTTCATCTTGATCTGTTACTTTCGCGTTTATAATATATTAGTAGGATAGGACAGTAGGATAGACATTACCAACAGACACTCCAATTTTATTTACCTACTTGCTGCGGCTCGCGGCTTCGCACGCGCTTTTGAAGTTAAGTTTTCATATGTCTGTCCCCAGGATACCATTTACCTCCCTGCAAAATTTTACTAAGATCTGTTCAGCCATCATACGTGAAAACAGATAGACAGACAGATAATACATACAGACATAGCTACTTTCGAATTTATAACATTGGATACTAAAAGCCTTTATTCACAAAGAAAATAACACTAGTATTTACAATTGAAACAACTGAGCTAACTGCAGACTGTTGCATCAATCTACAGGTAGCCCAACTGATCCATATCAACACCAGTCGGAAGCGTCCCCAAGACGCTGGCTGCATTGCCACGCTGTATGGCAATGCTGATGCGCTGTGCGAGATACTCACCAGCTCTCGGTGATAATATGGATAAGATAGAGTTGTATAGATTTCACAGAAATCGTTTTCGCACTGTAGTTGTATAAACAGTCAGTTTCATAATAATGTGCAACAGTTAATTACGCGGCAATCTAACCGTGACGGTGTGGTTTATGAAAACACTTTCTTTTGCTTGCTAATTTAGTTGCTAGTTTAATTCAGTTATTGCAGGGTTTTTTCGATGCTGTTAAAAAAAGAAATAAAATTATTTACTTATATTAATTGTATTTCACTACACACAAACAAACTTTGGCACAGAAATAAAAGACTACATGGTACCTACTAAACCTACCCGTTTTTTTCGGAATAAAAAGTAGCCTTTATGTTATTCCAAGTCTAGAAGTGTACATTAATAATAATAATAATAAAGCCTTTTATTCCAAACTCCTAGTTATGTACAAAATTTTACGGATTAGTACTTTATGCTTAGGATTAAGTTAGTAGGAGCTTAAGGCGAATAGTAGGGTGGATAGTGGCGCCACTACATATTTAATTTTATAATTACGTTATACAAAGGAATTATCAAGAAATCGGACCGCGCGTAGACGATATCTATCATAAGCTTTTTTTAAATGTATCTGTAATAGTTTTGTTTTGTGTCATTCAATCAAAAACCTTGTTTGGAGAGCTTGGTGGCCACCAATAGGAACTAAACTCTTGAAACAAGTATCTGCCTAAATAATACAGTACAAAACTATTAAAGATACATTTAAAAAAAGCTTATGATAGATATGGTCTACGCGCGGTCCGATTTCTTGATAATTCCTTTGTAAAACGTAATTATAAAAATAAATATGTAGTGGCGCCACTATCCACCCTACCATTCGCCTTAAATGTTAGTATTTACACTTCTTGGGAGAGTTGGATCCCTTCTTGGGTAAAAGCCTCCTCCATCTTCATCCACGACTGTCTGTCGAGTGCCTGGCTCATCCAGCTTTTTCCTGCTATTCGTATAATATCATCAGCCCACCGTTTTATGGTCTGCCAACATTTCTTTTGCCATCTGGTCCCTTCCATCGTGTAGTCCGTATAGTCCATCTTTTATCGGTGAGGCGTGAGATGTGCCCAGCCCAAGTGTACATTACATCTGTGCAAAATTTTAGCTCATCAGAAGAGACGTCACGATCACTTGTCGTTATAAACGTCAAATAGACTGGCCCACCTGAGCCGATGCCGCGTGTAGAGCTAGGTTCAATGGTTCATTTAAAAATATCGTTTAAATATCGGTAAAAATATCGTTTTACACGTTTACTGTCTGTAGATCCAGTGATCAAGATCCATTTGGTTCCATTAAGAAAACTTTTACTCTTTAGATCCATTTCTGATGATTTGGTTCTAACAAGAACTTTTATTATCTGTAGATCCAATGATCAAATTTATTTTGTTCCAGTGAGAATACCTTTTGTCTTTAGATCCAATTTTGATGATTTGGTTCTAAGAAGAACTTTTACTTTCTGTAGACCCAATGATCAAGATCCATTTGGTTCCAGTGGTAATACTTTTTATCCTTTACGTCAAATAGTAGGAAGGTAGTACGCCTTAAAATATACTCATACTCATTTATTCGCCGTAGGAGCACAAGGCACACTTGGAAATGTCAATTTAAATATACATGGGTTACAATATGTGGTGCCTATGATATAATTCAAGGCCATAACAGACAAGTCAGAAAACAACCAAGGAACTTAGGAATATTGGTACATACAAAAATAGGTAAATTGATAAAGTATACTAAAGTATACATTATAGAGTGCACCATTAACAAATTAAAAAAATAATTCATTAATAAATACTAGTTCTAAATAATTACGTTTTCTTGTGTATTACTTTGCAAAACTGCAGTAATAATAACAACTCTATGTAGGACATCATCACAGTCACGTTTTTGCTGATAATATCTTATTCGTCGGACGGTAGTGCATTAAATGTTGGTACTTAGTTTGTGCCTGGGTACTTAATACAGGTTTTTCTATTGTCAGTTTTGCTCCATTAATGTTTTTATTCATTTCGCTTACAATATTTTTAGTTTATTTTGATCATTGCAAATACAAATTGATCTGCCCTACTATCTACGATAATTCCGTCATCTGTGCTACGTACCTCACATCAACAGCTTTAACATTTCCATTGCTGGGCCTCCTCACTGATAAGCGCCTTATTAACCATAAAAAGGTTGTCAAAATCCCCATGCTGGGCATGCAGGTTGGGGATCTGTTCTGCTGGGGGCGCTGCTGCCCGCCCCTGGTGGATATCCCTTAGTTGCCACTTACGACACCCACAGAAAAGGGTTGGGGTGGTGCAAATTCTAAGCTGACACCACACGGGAGTCCTACTAATCTTCCTAGGATCTCTAAAACTACTGAACAGATCAAGATGAAATTTAGCGTACTTTTAGAACATAGCCTAACTCAGATAATAGGGTACATTATACCGAAAGTATGCGTGCGAAGCCGCGGGCAGAAGCGAGTATCAATATAAAACCATACTTTTCAGTTTGAAACACAGCAATGCTTGTGTGGAAATAGGCATGGTGGTAGTAATAATAGTGTAGGTGGTGTAGTAAGAGTCCTTTCATCAAAAATAGCTGAAGGTAAATGTCCCGGTAAGGGAATCAAACTTGCAACCTCAAAGATGAAAACTGACTAATTTTTATACGCACTAGAAAGGGAAGATTTTCTAAGATATTCATTCACATATAAACAAAAAAATATTAGAGCAATAGTTATTTGCATCAGTGAATATCTCAGAAACTTGACGCTATAGGGAATTATATATTACATTTATTATTTGTATGAGTTTCCTTATAACTATCTATCTAGCTCTATAAAACTTACACTGTGGGCCGCGATTATGAAAAAAAACAAAGTTATAGGGCCTCGGATCCCTCCAAATATCTTCAAACCTCTATAACTACTGATAGGGAAACATGAGATAAGTTGAATATGCAAACGGCTCCATTCTAATATGCAATGCAGCCATAATACGCCATTGCTATTTTTCCGATAACGTATCCTATAACACCGCACGCCAACCGAAGCGAATGGACAAATTGACCGAGACACGATATATCGATAAACCATATACCTGTTTGATAGCATGAGTTAATAGGATATTTCTTGGAAACTGCGTATTTAGATTTAGTATATATAGGACATACAAAATTAGCTTCTGCGCGCGGCTTGGCACGAGCGATTTTATTCGGAATTAATAAACTAGTAGTTCAACGAACAGTAGACCTCGCGAACACTAACTTTTCTCAACAATTAATTTACTTATTAAGTACTAAAGTTATTTAAAACGGGATATTTTGGTAGGTAGGTTCGGTAGGTACCATGCAAATATACAAATATTTTGAAAATAGTCGAAATGTTTACCCTTTCAAGCTCTCTTGCATATTACTGAATTTTGCGGAGCTATTCTGCTCGTCATGCCGAAAATCCTCATCCGATCTTTACCATATTTTTATAAGAACAGTCTAAAGTTATTACCTTTCAATTAAAAATACAATCATCAAAATCAGATCTCTTAAAGCGGAGATATTCTAAAGCCGCCTTTTTGCCTTATTGTGGAAGAAGTACGCCTTTAATCAAAAAATCCCGACGACAATAAAATTCTATAAAATCATAGAATCCGTACACAAAGTTTCGTACCGATCGGTTGTAAAATACGACCTGTAGACTGATCTGTATGACCTGTACGGACATACTGACAGAAACGCTATTTTGGCCAGACTTGAAACGAAGACTTTCGTTTACTTCGTTCACGACGTCAATAAATAAATAATGCTGGACAATTCACACAGCATTATCTAGCCCCAAGCTAAGCAGAGCTTGTGTTATGGGTACTAGATAACTGATACACATAATACAATACACTACATAGATAGATATTTTTTATTATACATAGAAAACATCCAGAACGCCCTGAACAAATGTCTGCAGATCGTACAAACATTTGTCCCGAGGCGGGAATCGAACCCGTAACCTCCTGCGTCGCAGACAGACCTTCGCCCGCTGCGCCACTGAGCTCATCAAAGTCGGAATAAATAGTAGGTAGCGTGGTATGTTAAAAGTGAGATAAAAGGCAATAAGGCGCTTATCAGGGGGAGGCCTGCGTCCAGCAGTGGACCAATATAGGCTGTTGAGAGGTGAGGTGGTATGTTATTCCAGCTCCAGATATTTACATGTGCAAAATTTTGGTTCGATCCGATCCGATCCGATTCAGTTGTTTCGGTGTTGTCGTCGCCAAACAACAACGGCACAAAGTTTCGCTTATACATATTTGTCGGTTATATACAGGAGAGGGGTGTACTAAGCCGAAAGGTGGTGATTCTGAATCCTTAGGTTATCGACTTGACAATAACGATTTTTTTTTATTTCTAACTAGCTGCATTCTTACTACCCGTTGTTCTATTACCCGTTTTCCCGTAGGAATGAAGAATTTTCCCGTGGTAAAAAGTAGCCTTTGTTCATCAGGAATAATGTAGGCTTTTAAAAAGATTTTTTCAAATCGGTCCAGTAGTTTCGAAGCCTATTCAATACAAACAAACAATCAAATCTTTCTTCTTTATAATATTAGTATAGACTAGACGATCGCCTCGCGGTTTCACCCGCGTAGTTCCCGTTTCCGTGGGAATTCCGGAATAAAATATAGCCTATGTCACTCCCTGAAAAGTAAGCTTCCTAACGGTGAAAGAATTATTCAAATCGGTCCAGTAGTTCGGAGCCTATTCAATACAAACAAACAATCAAATCTTTCGTCTTTACAATATTAGTATAGATGATAGTATTTCTTGCAAAAGTAATGTTATATATTTCTTCCTATTCGTGTTCTTTTACACACGCTCGTGCATTATTTTTTAAATCAACATACACTATAGAATATGACAAAGTTGACCGATGGATGCGGGTAATGTAGGAGCGGTCAATGTAGAGGTCTTTGGGAGAGTACAAGGGCCAGCAGTGCACGTCTTTCGACGGAAATGAAGATGACAGATAGACCATTTCAAAAGCAAAGCGAAGTATACCCAATAGTAGATTATGTCACAAGGGACCAAAATGATGCACTTATTTAGGGCGAGAACGATTTTTTGGAATCCAGAGCGAAGCAAAGGATTCTAGAGTAGAATCCTAAGCGTAGCGAGGGATGTAAAGTACGTCGCTCGAAGTTAAATAATTTTGATACCGTGTAGCACACTCTGCTTTTTATCATAGACTATGAGTAAAATTCATCTAGTTTACTTCTGTGTTTTAACACCTTCATCGCCATCATCAATCCGTTTGTTTACCAATCGTGGTGATAACGGCAAATACCTCATCATTTGGTTGAAGCATGTTCAGTAGTAGACGTACCTACTATGTGTCTGATACCGTAAAAGGAACTCAATAGAATATAGCTTATTTAAGAAGGAATCTGCCGTAGAGCTCCGTAGAGGTCAAAATATGATCATGCGTTTTTTATTACTGGCCAGGACTTATTGAAGCGAATTGCGTTCAAACTTTTGACGTGACAACGTCTTATAATTCGATAGAGCCGGCTGCACGCACGAAAAAACATGACGTCATGCGGCGTTACCTCATGCGGCGTTACCTCGCTCTTTTCTTAAGACGTTGTCACGTTCAACTATCGTCAGTAAACCGACTTTACAGACAACCAATTTTGACGTGACAACGTCTTATAATTCGATAGAGCCGGCTGCACGCACGAAAAAACATGACGTCATGCGGCGTTACCTCGTCATGCGGCGTTACCTCGCTCTGAGTTGTCACGTTCAACTATCGTCAGTAAACCGACTTTACAGACAACCAATTTTTTTTGATTAAATAGTGTTCCAAATTCAAACGTCGTTTCGCCACTTTTATTAAGTGCGCTGGAATGACCCACTTTTTTCGCACTTATCGAGGAACCCTTCGCCTCTTTTCGAATAGATGGTAGAAGTATTTTTCAGCACAATTTGCGCGGCCCGCATCCATTGGTTGCCGTGTCCTTCATCTAGACCCGGATTAGATTATTGTTTGTGCACTTAATTGAAGTGAAACCAAAGCTAAACGCAAACGACTACCTATTAATGCCATACTTCAACCGACTTCAAGAAAGGAGAAGGTTCTTAGTTCGGATAGGTTTTTTTCGTTTGGTTGTTCTTCGATATATTTGCCAATTGATATACGGCTGTGATGATTCTTGCGCTTTTGTATATAATACTAGCCTCTGCCCGCGGCTTCGCACGCGTATTTTTATAATAAGTAGCCTATTGTCTAAGTTAGGCTTTGCTCTAAACATATGCACACCAAATTCTATCTTGATCTGTTCAGTAGTTTTGGAGATCCTAGGTAACAAAAACTCAGATTTCACAAACTTTCTGCTTTATAATCTTAGTAGGACGTAGGATAGTTAGTAGGATAGTAGTATTGGGTTAGGGTACATCTGGGCCGAATCTCAAACTGATCCACGGACGAGATGTCCACTTCACTTTTGAGTTGGGGTACATCTCGTCCGAATCTAAAATCTCTTAGTTTTAAATTCGGATCAGATGTATCCTCAACCAAAAGTGAAGGGGACATCTCGTCCGAATCTCTTTTTTTTCTTTTCTAGGGTTCTGTATCGAAATGTCTTAAATACACATCCAGCACAAATGCTGCCAGTTAGTAGGATAGGATAGAAAGAGGGGATTGTCAGTTGATTTCATTTCAATAGGAAGAACATTAAATAATTTTACCTACTGCCATGCTTTGCTATATTAAGCCTCGGATATATACCTCGAGCTCTAGTTCTTTTCTTTGTCTCATGAATCTTTTCGTTTGGTAATCAATACTCAGGTCGTCAATCCACCTCGTGAGGTCCGAATTATTCCCATCTGTCTTCCTGCTCTGTCCCTCTAGGGGGACAATTGGGAAAAAAGTACGACCCGTCACCCTTTTACCAATGGTGGGACATATGAAACTTTTGCACACATTCGCTCCATAATCTAAGTACGTTTTATTTCGCGATCCAACCCTGTACATGCTAGCTGCAGTGTTTTTCTATTGTGTATTGTAATGTACTGTATATCGTTGCAGGACGAAACCGGCCGGCTTATGCGGAGGAACATCGTGCGGTATGCGATCCTGGCTTATGTAATAACACTGCAGAGGGTGTCGCTGAGAGTGAAAAGACGGTTTCCCACCTGGCAGCATGTCGTGGACTCAGGTAAGTTCTACGCATCACTTGCAGCCTATACTTAGCCACAGGTAGACGCAGCCTCCCCCTGTTAAGCGCCTTATTGGCTTTTATCATAATATAATGAAAGCCAATAAGGCGCTATAAGAAAAGCGACGGATAACCCTCTCTGCAGAGGGTGCCTAAGCGACGACGAATCAGCTGCCCACGTAGTCCTGGAATGCGAGGGAGTAACAGATAACGAATAGAAATCCACAACTTGCCGATGTCACTCCACGAAGCCTGTGAAGACCCCAGAGCCTGGGAAGATTCCGCGTTTCTGGACGGAGTTAGGCTGGCTATGCTAGCTTATGAAACGCGTAATGGACCAACCATGAGTCCGAATGCGAAAATCAGAGTACATCTACCATACCACACTAAGGCTGTATAATGCCAATAGGGCCATGTAATTTTCTATGTGGATGAAGACCATAAGAATAGCAGTACTATTCTATTAGGTAATTCTTTCGTTAAGTCGCTACCCCGACCCAAATCAGTGCCACCACCTATTTAATTTAATTATTATGTTAAACGAAGGAATTTTAAAAAATCGATTGGCCAGTTTTTGATTCCTATCATAAGCTGTTTTTTGAATGCACCTGAAATTTTGTTACATGAAGGTCTTAAAAAAAATGTTTCAACAATTTTATCCGTTTCGGACGTATACCTACTAAGAATTTTAAGAGTTTAAGAAATTGTAGAGCTACAAATCGAATTACTTTTCTTACCACATACTTACTCATTTCAAAATCAAAATTAACCTATAATAAAACTAACTACTCATCAAAAAATGCTTATGAGGTACGGTGACTTTGGTTCCTCTATGGATTTCCGTATTCTATCACGTAGAGAAACTACTAGCATTGCTCTCTCCATAGGGTAGGTAAATAAGGGTTTCCATCTAGCTGAGCGACATTAGCCCTCGCGAACCAGCTCAGGGTCTGTCGCTCAGAGCGACAGACCCTGAGTTGGTTCGCGAGGGCTAATGGGGTAGTAGTGTCCTATGTAAAAAAATATTATAATAGTATTTAGTTCGTCAGTTAAATTATCGGAAGATATTGAACACATATTTTTTCTTTTGTCAATGAAACAAAAAAAAAACGTCAAAGGTTGGGAGTGGGGGCTAGTGACGTCACAACTTACTAAAAAGTGTCGCATGGTGTGACGTCACGCGGAACTCTAGCTGGCTATTATCTTCACTAATTATCTCCATCATTTTTTTAATACTTGTCCAATATCTTCTTATAATCTAACTGTCGGACTAATTAGAATTTTTTTCCTCGTTATCGTTTATATTTTTTTTAAATCATGTAACCATTGTTTTTTTTTTAAGCCATTTATTATTAATATTAGCACGTGGGTACATTATGTTAACAGCTTAATATATCCAACTTATGAGGTCTTTATCATTTCAGGTCTAATGCTTGAAAGCGAGCGGAAAGTATTCGAGAAGATGGACGGAAAATCGCCAATGTCCAAGTACTGGATGCCTCTCGTATGGGCGACGAATATTATCAACCGAGCGCGCAAGGAAGGACTTATCACTAGCGATCATATCGTCCAGACGCTACTCGTCGAGCTGTCTGATATTAGGCGCAGGCTGGGGGCGCTTATTGGCTACGACACTGTGTGCGTGCCGCTGGTTTATACACAGGTGAGTGAAGTTAGCAGCAGGCCGGTTACAAAAAAAACTTAATCTATTTAATTATTAGTAGGTATCTGTTACTAGCTTCCGTTTTTTCAGGCCAAAAGTAGCCTATGTATATCCTTCCGCGGGATATTTTTTTTACTAGCCTAAATATCGCTGCTGGGCAAAAGCCTCCCATTATACAATCTATGGTATCCTTTCCGATTAACACTTTGGGTGCCCACGATACCACATTGCCCACGGCGGCAAGGCAACTGCATGTCAACGTCGAAGAACTGCGGCACCCGTCGTCGTCGCGTCGACTGGCTCCTGTACAATTACAAACGGCTGCCGCGTCGACGGCTGCCGTCGATATGTCAACGTCGAAGAACTGTGGCAGCCGCCCACGGGTGCAGTTGCCTTGCCGTCGGCGAAGTGCCGTCATCCTTGTATAGGAGCGCTTTGGGTCGCACCGCCGAGGCTGGGCAGTGGAGGTCCAAGCGATGAAAACGAAAAAAAAACGAAGGTAAAAAAAATTGGTTGTCTGTAAAGTCGGTTTACTGACGATAGTTGAACGTGACAACTCAGAGCGAGGTAACGCCGCATGACGAGGTAACGCCGCATGACGTCATGTTTTTTCGTGCGTGCAGCCGGCTCTATCGAATTAAAAGACGTTGTCACGTCAAAAAACACTTGACGGTTCTTGTTGTTTTCTATTTTCGATTGTTTTTTTCCTGGTTTGTTTGTTACTATACTATATCTCGCCAATGAGGCGTTTACAAAAAGAAAATTTCCAATTTAGGTACTATAGTTTCTACACCGGCCGAAGATTATCATAAGTATTTATCTATGTGATGTATTGTATTATATTGATCACTTAGTACGTATAACAAGTTCTGCCTAGCTTGGGGCTAGATGATGCTGTGTAGATTGTTCAGCATTATTTATTTTTATAATATACTAGCTTCTGCCCGCGGCTTCGCACGCGTATTTTCGGTATAATAAGTAGCTTATTAACTAAGTTAGACTTTGCTCTAAGCGTACGCCAAATTTCATCTTGATCTGTTCAGCAGTTTTGGAGATCCTAGGTAACAAAAATTCAGATTTCACAAACTTTCGGCTTTATAATATTAGTAGGATTTATTTACTTATCTGTCATTGTAGGTAAGGTACCTACCATATTGTACTGTAGGTACGAGTGCATACACCCGAAAGGGTTATCCGCCCGATTCCTCTCCTAACATAATAGGTAACAAACAAATTCGCAAGCTTGACTAGCGAGATACAAATTGATTCAAGATGAATAATGTATTTACCTACACACAAAAGAACGCTGCTCGAGCTCACAGTAACCGGTGGTTTATAATAACGTGTATCGACAGATGTGTCCGCGCAAATTACCCTGTCAATTACACTTAGCTGCATTGTTTTATCTTAAGGTTGTCACTAGATCAGCGACGACCTTAACGAAATACAATGTTGCACCACCCTACCGCATTGCTCAAAAATGTATGTCACTCTATATCGTACTGGGGCTACTTTGACATAGTTTGGAAGGTTTGTGTTATTTTTTATAGAATGTTTTAATCGAGATTTTTCTTCCTGATTATAACAATTGATCTCTTGGCTACATGTCTGGCAAAATAACTGGGCTCTAGGACCCTCCTTCAGGCCGTAATTATTTTTTTTAATTGGTGTCAATGTTATGTCACCGCAGGGTTACTTCGACACCTAAAGAAAAAGTCAATTCAATATTGCATCATATAGACCATGTAAAGGATAAAACTATAACATAATGTAGATAATCAACGTATATGGATGTTTTTCTATGTATAATAAAAATATCTATCTATGTAGTGTATTGTATTATGTATATCAGTTATCTAGTACCCATAACACAAGCTCTGCTTAGCTTGGGGCTAGATAATGCTGTGTGAATTGTCTAGCATTATTTATTTATTATTTATTTATTTATATTTATTCATACACCTAATTATCTACAATAATTGTTTTTTGTTTTTGTTGCGTAGGTACTACAACTAACGTTTACATAAAAAATAATCAGAAACACTTCTAATTAAAAACATTGGACACTTTGATCAACATTCGGCACAGGTTTCGCTTTGTTACTCATAGGAACTTTCATAATAGGAACTTCAAAAATCAACAAAATTCCTTAAAAAATATACAATGTGTCTGGTCACCGGTGTCGGAGACTTTGGGGGGGTGAAATACGGTAAATTTTATCTACAAATCACTATACCAATTTTTTTTTTCTCTCTCCATGATAAAATGGCAGCCATTTTGTTTTCTTTTGCCTCGAAGCACGGGTGCTTGTACTGATTAAGCTATAGCTAGCCATGTAGAGTTCTTTTTTAGCTTTTCATAAAATCTAAACTGTCAAGCTACATGTTTTTTGTTTCTGAACAATAGTACAAAATGTGTGCTTCAAAGTAAGTCTTTCATCTTACCCCTAAGTAGTTTTTTTTGTGTCATAGATAAATTTATCCCTAGTGTTCTTAGCCATGTTTCATGAAAAACTGTTCAGCTAATAAACGACGCCGGGTTTTTAAAATATTTAATTTTGTTAAATTGAATGAATTTGTTGAATTAAATTTGTAAATAAATTAGCTGTGTGGTGCCGGCACCCCAAGTCCACCCCAAGTCTTCCCGCGGGTGTCGTAAGAGGCGACCGGGGGCGGGCAGCACCGAACTGCGATCTCCAACCCACATGCCCAGCGTGCGGATTATGGGCACTACCCCCCCAAAAGATAAGCCAATAAGGCGCTTTTCATGCGTCCAGCAGTGGACCAATACAGGCTGTTGAGGTTGAGGTTGAAATAAATTAATTTTATATTTGTATTTGTCCCGCGGTGAAACAAATGCTCCCACCCTGGTCTAAGCAATCGTACGATATTTTCAGGTGGTGACCCTGGCTCTGTACACTTACTTCGTGGCTGCGCTGATGGGCCGCCAACTGGTGCCGCCAGCGCCCGGCAGTACCTCCAAGTACGAGCCAGATGTGTACTTCCCACTCTTCACGGCACTCCAGGTACTCTTCATCATTTTTGCCGACATAGGCTTACTTACCTACGTCCCTACTCGGTTCTTGAATCCAAGTTATTTTTTGTAAACTCAGACATCAGAAAAAGAACCAAATCCGAATTCGAAAACGGAGGAGAGACGAACGAAATTATGAATGAAAGTGGAAATACCAAATATTATAAAGCCTTTAACAACCAATGAAAATAAATTTAATGATAAAATTAACCAACGCCAACGTCCATACCACACGTTGAGATAGAGATCCGATCACCGCGCGGTCAGTTCTTGGACGGGCGACTCATAACGGCTTTTTGGTATTTTTTCGATCCACAAAAAATTGTCAGGAACCAAGATTAATACAATTTTAATACAAATAATAGCAGACCATGGTGAAAATATGCTCAAATTACAAATCATTTTGGTACTACGTTTGTATGGGAAATACATCCGTCGCCGGACCCCTAAAACACCTACTCATTCGAATAATTCTTGTTTCAGTTTTGCTTCTACGTTGGCTGGTTAAAAGTTGCCGAGGTGCTTATCAACCCTTTCGGTGAAGACGATGACGACATAGAACTGAATTGGCTGATTGACAGGCATATCAAGGTATGGCCAATTATTATATGACAATGGTCGTCGCAGAATTGTGCTTGTAGGAAAGAAACTCAAGACAAGCTGAAGACAGGGTGCTATGGCGCTCATTAGGGGAGGCCTATGTCCATGATGATGAAAGAAACTCTAGACAGTGTGTGCGGTGCTTTTTGCACGGACATCCCGAAGATCTGTGTTTCTTTCATCTACTAGTATAGTATTATAATGGTTTCGATTCTGTTGTTTTAGAATTAGCTAAAATAAGGATTTAGGAATGTCAAATAGACGGAAACTATTCTATGTTCCAAAAATTAGACAGCCAGGCTTAAAATTAGGGTGACAGATCTAAAACAACTCAACTTAGTTAAAATAGTTGAAATCTTATTCTTTGCATAGCATTTTAATTAGCATTTTAAGTGTAGCATCTAATTTGGTTGTGATTAAATTTTATTCTAGAGAAAAACGGGCAGATTCTTTTAATAAAAGTGAAATATAGATTTTTTAGGATTTTTAGGATCTGAGAACACCATAATTTTAGGTCAACCTAACTTAGAAAATTTAGAAATCGTAAAATTTAAGTTTAAGTATTTTTTGGAATCCATAAACAACAGAATCGGCTTCAATATCTGTGTCTAAGGTAAAATGCCGAAAAGTGTCATTCTGAGACGATACCACTGTCATAGTGAAGCGATTATTTTAGCAGAATAGGGCCCCTGATACTTAATAATAAGATTATCAGTGGAGGCCTTCGCTTATTTAGAAAAGTCTCGTTAGGGGGGGCGTAAGTCTAGCAGTGAACTAGGTATATTTAGACGGTAGTAGTCTATACCAATATTATAAAGAGGAAAGATTTGATTGTTTGTTTGTTTGTTTGTATTGAATAGGCTCCGAAACTACTGGACCGAGTTGAAAAATTCTTTTACTATTAGAAGCCTACATTATTCCTGATGAACATAGGCTACTTTTTACCGCGGGAAAATGCTTCATTCCTACGGATAACGGGTAATAGGACAACGGGAAGTAAGAATGCAGCTAGTAACTTTTAAAAAAACGTAAACTTTCAGGACTTGAAGTATTATCTAATTATGGATCATTGTATCTGAAATTAAGACATAATATTACTAGACGATCGCCTCGCGGTTTCACCCGCGTAGTTCCCGTTCCCGTAGGAATTCCGGGATAAAATATAGCCTATGTCACTCCCTGAAAAGTAAGCTTCTTAACGGTGAAAGAATTTTTCAAATCGGTCCAGTAGTTTCGGAGCCTATTCAATACAAACAAACCAACAATCAAATCTTTCCTCTTTATAATATTGGTATAGACTTCTCCTGCCCGCACCTTCGCACGCGTGTAATAACATTAGCCTATATGTTATTGCAGGTCCAGATCTTTATGGGTGCACAATTTCTCTATCTATTTAATTGTTTTGAGAGGGAGAGAGAGAGAGAAGTTTTGGCGTTGTCTTTGGCCAAACTTCACATCGACGCAAACTTTCGCTTTTACATTATGAGTAGGATGGATAGATAGAAAACTTTATTATACCACAAAATACAGGAAACAATATAGAGAAAATACTTAGAAAAAGCAAGTATAAAGGGCGGCCTTACCGCTGAGAGCGATATCTTCCAGGCAACCTCCAGTCGCCACTTGTTCACTGTATCTTTTGCCTGTAACTACCTGTTTTTTTTGGCCAAATAAATGTATCTTTATCTTTAACCTTGGGATGGACTGGAAATGAAAAAACAAAATAGACGGTGCCACTGAATGAATATATAGATATCGATATAGATAGATAGATATCTACTTAAAGAAAATGAAATAAATACTTCAGACTACTACCGTTTTGGGCACGCTTCCGACTGGTATTGATATGGATCAGTTGAGCTACCTGTAGATTGTTTGCAACAGTCTGCAGTTAGCTCAATTGTTTCAATTTTAAATACTAGTGTAATTTTCTTTGTGAATAAATTCTTCTGCCATTTTAAACTAGGTACATATCATTAAAACCTACAAACTTTAGGATTTATTTTTCATGTCTTGCTTTTTTTCGTACAGGCCGCATACATGATAGTGGACGAGATGCATGATGAACATCCAGAGCTGCTGAAAGACCAGTACTGGGAGGAGGTGGTTCCGAAGGACCTGCCGTATACGGTGGCCTCGGAGCACTACAGGCGACACGAGCCGCCGTGCTCTGCCGATCATTATAAGGTACACAATCTCGGTACACATTCGAGATTCTTGTAGTATCATATTAAAAGTATTTATTTATATAATCTTCACGAGCACACAGGTCCTCTAGTACTATTCAATGATCCTATCCATCCACGGTTGTCTAGAGATCGCTCTTGAGCGATAAGACCGCCACTTGTCACTTAGATTTTAAGCTGTTTTGCAGTATTGTTTCTATCTATATGTGTGCAATAAAGAATTTATTTTCTATCTATCTATCTGACGACCTCTGTGGCGCAGCGGGCGAAGGTCTGCCTGCGACGCAGGAGGTTGCGGGTTCGATTCCCGCCTCGGGACAAATGTTTGTACGATCTGCAGACATTTGTTCAGGGCGTTCTGGATGTTTTCTATGTATAATAAAAAATATCTATCAATGTAGTGTATTGTATTAAGTATATCAGTTATCTAGTACCCATAACACAAGCTCTGCTTACCTTGGGGCTAGATAATGCTGTGTGAATTGTCCAGCATTATTTATTTATTTATATTCTTTACTCGCATTTCTGTCTTATTTTGTTTATTAAGAACGATTAGCGCCTTATTGGCTTTTATCTCAAAAGTGAAAATAGATATTTGTTCAGGGTGTTCTGGATGCTTTCTGTATATAATAAACAAGACCCGTCAAGTGCGAGTGTAACTCGCGCGCCGAGGGTTTCGAACGTTTGTGAACAAGTAGGTAGGTACCTATGTAGGTACTAAAGGTACCGGTTAGAAACTCCGAAATTAAATGAAGACCTAAAACTAGTAGGTACCAACCTACATTTCAGATGGATCTCTCTGCATGCTTCGGTGATAGCGGTAAATTTTTCGACTTTTTTCGAAATATTTCTAAAAGTATTAAATCTACAGAAATTTCAAAACCTGTTTTGAAATGTACAAACTGATACCTTTCATATGATACCCCACTTAGTGGGGTATACCCCCTTTTGAAAATTATCCCCCCCCTTTTTGTAAATTTTTCAAAAAGTGTTCGTTTTACAGACTTCTCTATATTTTTCCTGTAAAATATAGATCTATATCTACAAACGCTTCATACATTTTGAATGGATCGCTCTGCAAACTTCGGAGATAGGGGGGGGGGAATGGGTATTTTTTCGACTATTTTCAAAATATTTCAAAAAATATGAAACCTACAGAAATTTCAAAAACTGTTTTGAAATGTACAAACCGATACCTTTCATATGATACCCCATTCAGTGGGGTAGCTCCCCTTTTTGAAAATTATCCCCCCTCTTTTTGACCATTTTTCAAAAAGGGTTCATTTTACAGACTTCTCTATATTTTTCCTGTAAAATATAGATCTATATCTACAAACGCTTCATACATTTTGAATGGATCGCTCTGCAAACTTCGGAGATAGGGGGGGGGGGAATGGGTATTTTTTCGACTATTTTCAAAATATTTCAAAAAATATGAAACCTACAGAAATTTCAAAAACTGTTTTGAAATGTACAAACCGATACCTTTCATATGATACCCCATTCAGAGGGGTAGCTCCCCTTTTTGAAAATTATCCCCCCTCTTTTTGACCATTTTTCAAAAAGGGTTCATTTTACAGACTTCTCTATATTTTTCCTGTAAAATATAGATCTATATCTACAAACGCTCCATACATTTTGAATGAATCGCTCTGCAAACTTCGGAGATAGGGGGGGGGGAATGGGTATTTTTTCGACTATTTTCAAAATATTTCAAAAAGTATGAAACCTACAGAAATTTCAAAAACTATTTTGAAATGTACAAACTAATACCTTTCATTTGATACCTCACTTGACTCTGTAGGTCTCTTTTAAAATTTTGACATCTCAATTTGTATGGAAAATGTTCATTTTCATTTTTCATTTATTTTCATTTTTTTTCTTAAAATCTGTACAGGCACACGAAATGTATTATTATTTTAAATTTCAAGTTGATAGCTGCTGTAGTTGCTGAGTTATTAAGGAGGGGAAAAAGGACAGACAAAGCGAGACCATAAGGGTTTCGAAACCGATCTTCGAAACCCTAAAAAGATATATATGTATGTAGTGTATTGTATTGAGTATAGCACAGTGTACAGTTATCTAGTAACCATACCATAACACAAGCTCTGCTTAGCTTGGAGCTAGATAATGCTGTGCAATTGTCCAGCATTATTGTATTGCACCCTGGAAAGGCACTGCAAAACTGAGTTCATACGTACTTTATTTACACGTAGAGTTTTAAATACTTACATAATTAAAACAATAACATTAATGTCATACAGAAAAATAAGTTTCATACTAATAGAATAACAGTTAGCTCAATTGTTTCAATTGTAAATACTAGTATAATTTTCTTTGTGAATAAAGTTATTGTATATACACTAATAGAATTGAATCTAGAAGCCTATAAAGCCTAGACGACCGATGTGGCGCGGCGGACGAAGTTCTGCAGGAGGTTGCGGCTTCGATTCCCGCCTCGGACAAATGTTTGGACGATCTATAATTTATTCCGGGTGTTCTGGTCGTTTCCATAACACAAGCTCTGCTTAGCTTGGGGCTAGATGATTCTGTGTGGATTGTCCAGCATTATTTCTCTATTTATTATTTATTACGAAACTAGCTGCGCCCCGCGGCTTCGCCCCCGTGGAAATTTATGTTTCCAACTTTCTTAATTTTTTCTTTCATAAGAACCTTCTCCTGACAATAACAAACACAACAAAGAAAGAATTAGCGAAATCGGTCCAGGCGTTGTTGAGTTATGCGCTTACCAACACATTTTGCGATTCATTTTTATATTATAGATATAATATTTTATCATATTAATATTTGTTTTTAGGTGAAGGCAGAAGACGCTGTCTACGCAAACGTCCAAGCACCTAGAAAAAGCCACGATGAGACATACGCAGACTATGTAAGTAGAGCATTTGCTACAATTTTAAATTTCCCCGGGTGTGTCCCACTGGTGGGAAAGGCCTCTCTCTGCACCTTAAGTACTTACTATCCCATCCCACAAAGTCCCTAGCCGTAGGACATGGCCTAGGTACATAGGTCCATGCACATCTAATTCTAGGCCGAACTAATTTTGCCTAAAATCATGCTGCTATAATAAATATATAAATGATGTTAAGTACATATATTAACAGCAAACATCATCATCATCATCAACCTATATTAGTCCACTGCTGGACATAGGCCTCCCTCAATGAGCGCCATTGTCTTCAGCTTGTCGCATCCAGCATCTGCCTGCAGTCTTTCGCAGATCGTCATCCCACCGGACTGGAGGGCCCCCTACACTACATTTGCCTAGTCGCGGTCTCCACTCAAGAACATGTTTACCCCAGCCGTCGTCGGTTCTTCGCGAGATATGGCCGGGCCACTGCCACTTCAGCTTGCTAATTCTTTGGGCTATGTCGATAACTTTGGTTCTCTGTCGGATGTATTCGTTACGAATCCTATCCTTCAGAGAGACTCCGAGCATAGCTCTTTCCATAGCTCGCTGAGCGACTTTGAACTGGTGGACCAGCCCTACCGTGAGTGTCCACGTCTCAGCTCCGTAGGTCATGACGAGTAGGACGCACTAATTGAAAACTTTCGTTTTCAAGCATTGCCGTATGGATGACGAGAAGACTCGACGTAATTTTCCAAACGCTGCCCAGCCTAGCTGGATCCTCCGCTTGGCTTCCTTCTCGAAATTGTTTTTATCCACTGCCGAATCTGCCCATGGTAAGTGTACTCGGAAACAGTTTCGAGAAGGTGGCCATGCACGATCACCGGTCTTGGATCAATGTGGCCATTGATCATGACTTTGGTTTTATCCAAATTCATGGTAAGACCGATACATCGGGAGACTGAAGCTAGGCCGTCCAGCATCTGGTTCAGCTCCTCTAGCGACTCCGCCATTAATACTATGTCATCAGCGAATCGTAGATTCCAGATCAGCCCAGGTTTCGACGGAGTCAAAGGCCTTTTCATAGTCCACAAAAGCTAGACACGGGCTGATTATATTCTTCGGACTTCTGTATAATCTGCCTCACTGTGTTTATGTGGTCTATGGTGCCAGATCCTCCGCGGAACCCGGCCTGTAGTCCCGGCCGAGTCTCCTGGCGAGACGGTTTGTGACCACTCGTGAGAACAGCTTACAGACGTGGCTCAGGAGTAAAAAGTAAAGTAAAAATGTTATTTATTGACATAATAGTAAATGTAACAGACATTATGAGTCCATAGGCTCCTGAACTAGTTTAAAAACTGTGTTTCAGGAGCCAGTGGCTTCTCCAACTAACATTATCGGATAATTATGTCAAAGTCACATAACTAATAACTAATCTTAATTGTAGGTACAGAGAAAACAAATAAAATAAAAAACATGTAGAGCTATTGACTTCGAGCTTGTGGTTTCAAAGCTACATTGTGATGTCCTATACATTACAAGTATAATAACTATAAATAAATAAATAAGGGAGTAGGAGACTTAGGAGTTCTCCCACTGTGAAGGACGGTGTTAAAGAGGTTATGTAGCTCCTGTATTACAGGGGCTCCTCCAGCTTTTAAAAGCTCTGAAGTGATTCCGTCCTCACCAGGGGTTTTTCCATTTTTAAGCTGCCTCAGAGCTAACACGATCTCGTCTTGACTAATGTCTGGCAGTTAGTCGGTATAATGGCGTGTCAGGGTGGCTCTGGAATCATGGTCGTCTCGTTGGTAACGAGGGGCATGTGCAGCGGATAAACGGCCACAGAAATCCTCTATCTCGGCGGAGATCTCCGGCTTCGACAAAACGGTCCTCCCGTCGTGCGTTTTGAGCTTCGTCAGGTAGCTCCTGCCAAGCTGCTGAGTGAATACTTTGGACCCTAGGTTTCGCTCTATCGCCTCTTCAACTTAACAGCTAACATATAATTGTATATAGCTCGTGCCTTTATTTCATAGACGAAAAATTATATTTGATCATTCCGTTTCAGGAAAGCGTGGATACACCTTTAGTAGAACGCCGTAAGAACTGGTTCCAACGACAGATCTCACGAATGGGCTCAGTCAGGTCGGCTTCTACGGCGTATTCGTCCGGCGGCCTCTTTGGGCGGAATCGGCACAACTCGGTCGTGTATTCGAGTCCCGAGGCAGGCGCGCCGGTGGTGATGCCCCCGCAGCATCATAAGATGTCGCTGTATGAGAGATTGGTGGGCCGGAAGTCGGGGCGGGGGCAGCATAGGCAGAATTCTAGACATGGTACGTTTTAAGGTAGGTACTGACTGCCGTTGCGGGCGTAATGTAACGTGTTACACAGCGAGCGTTCGTGCAGTCAGTACGGGGGAGAACGAGCTCGCAACGAGCAACGAGACGAATCTTAAAGCGGGTCCAGATATGTATCACTTGCCCGATCCCATTAGCGTATCCGTATCGCCGACGCGTATCATGATAATAATAATAATAATAATAAAGCTTTATTGCAGGAAAGATTATTCTAAGGTAGGTACGTACAAGAAGTTCTTATAGACTAGCTATCATATCCTGCAATTGGCGGTCTTATCCCTTGGAGAGATTTCTTTCAGACGACCATAATTGAGGGAACCTTATATCTTAGGCTACCTATGACCTAGCTGGTTGTAGCTAACTGTATGTAGTAGTTGGATTAGGCCACTGTCAGTGAGTCGGACAGCTGCGGTTGCTCACTATCCCCCCAACTAGTTGGTACTGTATCTGTATCAACCGACATAATCGCATATGTGGACGTGTGATGATACGCGTATCATGATACGCGATCTCGATACGCCGTTATGATACGGCCCGTCTCATGTCGTGTCGGTTTTTGTCCGATCACCAAAGATGATACAGATACGGGGTCATACAGATACGGATACGGAGCAATTCGAGGCATCAACAACTTGATACGGGGCTTGATACGTGATACGCTGATACGGATACAGTGATCGGATCGGGCAAGTGATACATATTTGGACCCGCCTTTACCGGTGTAACGTATCATGCTCGCTGCGACTGGTACATTACGGCCCGTAACACAGGTCAGACCATCTTAGGTGTAGACGTCATTTGCGCACCGGCACTGGTAGACCCTGCAGCGCTTGCAGGTTCGATTCCCGCCGCGGTACAAATGATTGATGATCTGCTGATTTCGGGTGCTTTTATCTATACCTAAATACTTAATATTATAAGGACGAAACATTTGATTGTTTGTTTGTTTGTATTGAATAGGCTCCGAAACTACTGGACCGATTTGCAAATTTCTTTTGCCATTAGAAGCCCACATTATTCCTGACGAACATAGGCTACTTTTTACCGCGGCAAAATGCTACGGGAAAACGGGTAATAGGACAACGGGTAGTAAGAATGCCGCTAGTGTATAATGAAATAAATCTATCTATGTATGTCATGTATTATGTGTATCAGTTGTCGAGTACCCACAAACTCTGCTTATCTTGAGGCTTGATTGTGCTGTGTGGATTGTCCAGCATTATTTATAAAATTATTTTCGCAGGTGGACAGAAAAGCAATGGTTCAGCTGTACCGATAACCCTGCGCAACCGACCCCGCATCCCCACTCCAGACGTGACTAAGGAGGTCTCAGAACGAGACAACCGGCTAGCCATGGGCATGCAAAACATGGGCGTGATAATGGCTCACCAGGGATACCAAAACGAGGTGCCGGTACTGGGTGCCTTGGTGTTATCACCCATACAGGTACTTTTTAGAGTTCCGTGCCCAAGGGGTTCGAACGGGAGCATATACACATGAACCTAAATTTTCACATAATGTAATATATTTCTAAGCCGCACCACACAACAAATCTGCGATCCCCAACCGCATGCCCAGCGTGGGGGTTATGGGCACTACCCCCAGCCTATATTAGTCCTGCAGTCGACCAATATAGGCTGTTGAGGAGATGTATTATGCCGCTATAATAAAACAAGATTCGTCAATTGCGAGTGTAACTCTCGCGCCAAGGGTTTCGAACGTTTGTCAATTATACATTATAATAATGTACATACTAAAGGTACCGGTTAGAGACAAACTACATTTTAGATAGATCGCTCTGCACAGGCACTTCGGAGATTAGGTCAATTTATTGACTTTATTCGAAATATTTCAAAATGTGTACTCTAATTTTTTAGTACGAAACCCTTCGCGTGAGAGTCCGACTTGCGCTTAGCCAGTTTAATTTAACTCTTCTTTTAATTTATTAATAATCTTTACATTTATCAAAGTAGGTATGTTATAACTTATAACTGTTTTAGCGCAAGTCATTTAAGAGTCTTGCGCTCTCCGAGATAAAAAAATTCAAAAGAAGATAGATTTATTACCTATGTATTACAGAGATATTCACACATAAAATTAAGAGCACTATGATCTGCCATTAGGCGTACAAATAACATAACTTGGCGATATTAAAGCTCACAAAAATGATAAAGATATTTAAAATAATTAATATTGAAGGTAATAAAGAAAAAGTTATGTGAATGAAAAATAAAGCGTAGTATCCACATCTCTACATTATAATGAAACTTCAAGCTGTAAAATGTCTAAATTTTATAATGACATTACATTTTATAATGTTAGATAAATTATTTGGATGCCATTACAAATCAGCCTTCAAAGTAAAACAAATCATGAATAATTTGTTTACGGTGAGCCGATTTATTTCCGTCAGTTTTATGAGAAATGAGTCTTTAAATAACCAAAGTAAGTAATTCCTAGATGAATAATGGAATATTTGTTCGATGAGGAATAATAAATAAAATTCAATATTATTCATTGTTCCTCATCCACGGTATGAGCATTTAAATTAAATACAGGATAGTTCTTCGATGAGCCAATATTCCCCTCGATACGTATTATATTAATCGAGAGGTGACTCTACATAAATACGTTTTACAACTGTGTTGTTGGAATGGACGCCGAGTCAGAGCTATTATTCTGACTGTTTGTCCATACCGTTTTGAATATAAACGTGGTGGTTCCGAGATTGAGCCGGCTGTGAACCCGAAACGCTTCGTTAGCGCGATCTAGCCCTCGTCCACTTTTAGCAGCGACATCTAGTTATGACGATGAAACTCGGAACGCACACGCTTGTTCTCGCGGCTTCGCTTGCGTAGACGACTTCTCATTTGATTGGCTTCAGCTGTTATATAATAATAATGTTATAGAATATTTCAGCATCATCATCCAAAACCTTTCTTCACCCACTGCGGCTATTATACATTGCTCACTAACTTTTGGGAAGACTATTACATCTTTGCAATCAAATAAAAATTCACTGAGACGAGACATTTTCAAAGGAAATAACATATTTAATGTAATTTTATCGGTCGTTTCCCAGCTGTGGGACATAACAGGTTAACTGTAATATTAATAATAATAAATTTATGCTACACCTGCTCAGAAAGTTGTTTATTCCTTTTCCAAATATAAGGCAGAAAGTACGTTATTGCAGGCGTAAAATTGCGGAACCGAAAACTCTATGGAATTTCATTACTCACGCGTTTAGTGGGTGAGAAGAGTGTATGGAAATCCATTTCTAACGTGTTATTTTCTGAAATATCAGCCGGTGGTTATTTTCACAATAGGTCAAGCGACCAAAAGTTTTTACTCCGCATCCGACATATGATATCGGCCACTTCCGGTTGCAAACCGATGATTTTCCTCGAAGGTGTAGTCTAAAGCACTTTGTATGTATCACTCGGGAGAAAGTGCAATTCATACCTCGTGTGTTTTATAGCTCTCGGCTGAGGAATTAGGCACTTTCTCGCCTAGATGGTACAATGTAGTACCTACTATTGTTTCCCCTTGCAGCTCATTTCATGTAACCACATATGGTCGGTCTGCCAATTGCAACAATTTTGTCAACATATCCGAACAAAAAAAATCACTCGCAAGGAGCCTACTTATAGATTCAGTGTTATGGTCTGAAGAAAGGATCTCAACAAGTACTTTTAATTAAGTTTAAGATAATATCTTAAACTTATATAACTTATGTTATATTATAATTATAACATGTCATGTATATTTATTTTACAATAATATCTAGTTATCTGGTTTTACAAGAGACTCGTGACCGAGAGAGGATTATAAAACCTGAGTTACTCCGCGGGATAATTTTGGATACATAAAAAAGACAGTTAAAACCGGCCAAGTGCGAGTCAACTCAACACATGTCGATTTTTATGTTTATTATTGGGGCAATGTTTACGAACGTATCTTAAATTTCGGCACATGTTTCTGACCGATCCTTTGTAGTTTTTCTTATTTACAAGTTTAGAGACATTATTTTGCATAATTACAAGATAGAGAGAATAATAATAATTAATCAAGTGTTCAGATGACAGGATAGGCCTACAGTACGGGCTTGTTGGTTTTTGCTCTCTTTTTCCCTTTATCCGGCAGTGGACCTATTTTGGCCAAGACGATAATCATGTGTCAGAACCATAGATTTGGGAATTTCACTAATATCTATGGTTCTGACACATGATTATCGTATCTACGGAGATATGGTACGTTCTCAGAACGCTTACTCAATAAATGTGTTGTGTTACTACTGAACGCAAAGACACGCTATTTACAATCTTTTGCAATATACCTACCTAATAAACAACAAAGTTGGAAAGGCGTACCTAGACCGAAGTGCGACCGAGATTACAATACGCACGCGAAACACGAACGCCGGTCCGACTATGACTGAGGTGGGTGGACTAATTGGACCTAATTTGAGAGTTCCACTTTCGAGATGCTAGTAGGTACCTACCCAATCTCCCGAATTTAACGTACATCGATGGTAATGCCAGCATATTATTCTTTCAGGAACTGGACGGCGGATCAGTGAACAACACTCTCCACGCTGGCCAGCCGGGCACAGCGGCGCTCGCTCGCGCGGTCCTTGCCCCGGGGGGTCTCTCGGCCCCGGGGGGTCTGACCCCCTCGCACTCAGCCCCACCGACCCCCCGCACGGAGCGGGGCCCCGCGGATGGATCGCCCCTAGGACCGAGGGACTCTGACAACCATAGCGAGAGGAGTCTGCCCGACTTCAGTGCTAAAAGTGACAGCTCAAAACGGGGCGAAGTATACGTATGACATGACATGACTCGGGTGGTAAAGTGACCCGGTATCTCTATTCAGTAGACCACGGCCGCACTACAAGATGGCAGCTTGGATACGTAGTTGATTCGAAGGTAGACAGAGCGTAGCTTAGTTCCTTGACTGGTGATCATCGAGATTAGAAATCCAGCGAAACCGACCACTCCTCGCTGCAGCCAGGCGCACACACAGCTAGTGTCCAGCTAAGCTGGAAGCTAGCTGTATGTGTGGCCGGTCCCGTACATTTTCGTACGTTTATTTTCTCATCTGCCATACAAGCTACCATCTTGCAGTTCGGCCGGGCTCTTAGGATTGCTTGTCGTTATTAATGACCATTTTTGTCAAGAAATATTCTAGAACCTTGACGCTTAAGGGACAGCAACCACTATTATAATCACGATAACCACTGCTCAATGTTTGTAAACAAACCGCCAAAAAATGTTTGTAATACGTAACCACTGTGTCACCTAGAATTTACATTACTTGTCTATATTATTTGATCCTTCCTTTAATAAATATTGCTTACAATGTTTACCTGAAACTCGACGCCATGTTTAGTTATTTGTGGCGTGTTTTGTTTACAAACAAATCACCAGTGTGATAAGGCTCTTACGCCCGAATTCTCAAACGCAACTCGGATTTAAGCACGTATTTTTGACATTATTTCATTGAAAACTGCCAAAAAGTCGCGACTTGAGATGTGCTGCATTTTGCGGCGGTTGCCGGAGACAGTGTATGGGGGGGGGGGGGGGGGGTGGACGCAAGACGCGCTTCAAAATCGCGGTGTGGTAGAGGCTTTAATCTAAGTTGCGTTTGAGTGTTCGAGGTTAGTGTTGTCAAATTAGATAAGTTTGGTTTTGGCGACACTTGAATTGACACCATTTTTTCGACGCCATGACAGGCTTGTCTAGGTTTTCCATACTAAGATGGTTCGACACATTTACACTTGACTACCTCTGTGGCTTATTGGGTGAAGGTTCACCTGAGTCACAGGTTGCGGGTTCGATTCTCGTACTACTGTACATAAAAACCAAATAGAACTGAAAGTTCGAGGTTACAAGATTTTTTTGGACAGTCATTTAACCGATTTCGGCGAATAACTTTACGTTTTGACTTTTGTATTTAAATTTGGTTGTGTTGTATTGTAATGTTATATTATATCTGAATATTGATATTATTGTTGAAATTGATATGAATTTATGCACAAACAGGGATTGATATGTATAAAGTATTTTATAGTTTTAATTTTGTTTTCTTATCAAACTGAAACCCCAAATGAGGAGATTACTCGTCTGGTCTCCAATATTTTAGGTAAGGTTCTTAACTAGTGGCTATCGCCGTCTCATTTGGCGAAAATCATTATCAGTCGTGCAGTATTAAAATCCTCTAGGCTAGCCATTCGCCTCCCTAAATGTGTGCATTATAGAGGACACAGACAATAAAACACATGTAGTTACTTCATTGGATTTAATCGAAAGTATCCAAGACTACACTAAGGGTATACATTGATAAAAAGTAGATTAGATATGTAGCCGTCATTATGTAGGCTGGGTTATGGTTATGAATAAATAATTGATTGATAGGGGAGGCCTATGTCCAGCAGTGACCGTCCAGCAGCTGAGATGATGATGATAAATGTAGGCCATTACTTTGATGGGGGCTTGAATGCTGCTTGGAATGACTTGATAATCTCTGCGAAGCGATTTGGGTTCTCCTTGGACCTGTCTCCAGTCAGTAAAGCCTCTACGGCTGCTTCCGTTTCCTGTAACAGACGACAGAATTTAACAAAACACAAATGAAAGGAAAACTATTTATTTATTTTGAAAAATCTTACTAAGTAGGTATTCAATTTTGGTAAGTTACGGAAAAGTGTTCCTGGTATCACAGATATTATAATACTATAGCTGGTATACAGTTATTTGAAATCATCAACGAATAACCAAGCTAAGCTAAATCTACGTGAGATGTTCTGGTTAAAATGTACCTACTGCATGTACTTATGCGATGGCTTGTATACCTGTTAATTTCAAAAGATAAGATTGCTGCCCGCTTTCATCTTTTAGGACATACGGGCTTAGTTGGACCCTTCCAACTAAGCCCGCATGTCCTAAAATATCCTCACGCCGGGAACGCCACGGCGAAGACATAACGTGTCTAGAAATAAATTACCTCTCGAAGACGTCTATTGATTTCCTCTTCGGAGAGCTTCGGCGGCGACGGCGGGCGCGGCAGGGACTCCTCGGTCGCAGTCGGGTTGCGCTTGCGTCTCTTCTCGGCCCGATCCTCCATCCGCTTCTTAAAGTCCTCCAAACGCTCCGTCTGCAGGGACAAAGAACCACCATCATTATCCTCAAAGATGCCGCATTCATCGTTAACGAAAGTGGCGGTTACGATAGAGACAGGGTCAGGGTGCGGCTTGCCCTGTGGTGGTTAGTACAAACTGCGGGGGCCTAGCTTATACCCAGCAGTGGGTAATCTGAAACCAAAGAGGATTTAGGATGTCACCAGTACCGAGGTATTCACTTTCACTAATCGCCACTGGAGGAAACTGCTGCACTTTTTCTGGTAGATTACACCAGGCCTTGCTCCTGCTTCACGGCCTGATTTGGAAGGATTGTCGAGTGACGATTGATTCTATTGGCTATTTATGTTCCTAGCAGCTAGTGTTAGTGGCGAATTATGAACGCCGCTGCTTCGAGGCGGAACACACGTGCGATTACAATAGGCCTATCATGGCCGCAGTGATACGAAAGCCACCTAAAGCAAATGAAAAAATGTAAAATAAAATAGGATATTTAGGATCTAAAACTTACAAATCCAGTAGTATCGATCTTCCCCTCATAGTTGTCTGCGATCTGGGTGATAGTGTTCGCGAAATGGTCCAGAGCGGAGGCGATCAGAATTTGTTGTGTCTGCTGCTTAGCCGATTCCTCAGCCACCATTGGCCCAAGGTAGTCCATCATAGGTCCATATTTCTCATTCATTTTGTTCTCTGGAAACACAATAAAGTCGCACAGAACATACATAATAAATAATGCTGGACAATCCACACAGCATCTGGCCCCAAGCCAAGCAGAGCTTGTGTTATGTTATGGGTACTAGATGACTGACAGGTAATTTAATTAAATACCTTAAATACGTTACGTAAATCGATTTTTTGACGTGACAACGTCTTATAATTCGATAGAGCCGGCTGCACGCACGAAAAACATGACGTCATGCGGCGTTACCTCATGCGGTGTTACCTCATGCGGCGTTACCTCGCTCTTTTCTTAAGACGTTGTCACGTTCAACTATCGTCAGTAAACCGACTTTACAGACAACCAATTTTTTTTTTTATAGAGACTAGCGGCTGGTCCCGGTTTCACACGAGTGGACTTTAATTTTTGACGTGACAACGTCTTATAATTCGATAGAGCCGGCTGCACGCACGAAAAAACATGACGTCATGCGGCATTACCTCGTCATGCGGCGTTACCTCGCTCTGACTTGTCACGTCTATCGTCAGTAAACCGACTTTACAGACAACCATTTTTTTTAAACTTATAAATATCTATGTTACTCAGGGATAATGTAGCATTCTAAGGTGAAAGAATGTCTCATTCTATAGTTGAGAAATGAAATCCAATAATCATTAAGAACGTAAGCGGGCTAAATACGACCCTAGTTTGTGTTGGATGTAGATGTGTGAAATCGGTCCATTACTTTCTAAGTTTATTCGTTACAAACATACAAATCTTTCCTCTTCAATACAACAATGAAAGTACCTACCTATACACTAGCCAAACTCAATGTAGAATGTTTGTAAACAAACCACTGCACAAATAACTAAAACTCACTTGCTTGGCGTCGAGTTTCAGATATAATTGTAAGCAATATTTAGTAAAGAAGAATCTCAAATCGACCAGTAATGTTAAGTGCGTATAAATAGACGCGGCAACAAAGTGAAATTTAGATTAATAGCGGGCGGTTTGTTTACAAACATTCTACATCGAGTTTGGCTAGTGTATAGGAAACGTATCTACATCGTAGGTAACTATGCTCCTTCCCAAAGATTCTAGTAGCCTAGTTTGCTCCGGACAAAGTTACAAATTTAAGTAGGTACCTACATCAGTTGGTAGGTAGGTACACTTACTTAGGTACCTACCTACTTAGTAAGTTTTCTTCAATGTCTTTACCTAAGTACTCAACTCTACCAGCTGCTGAATCGCCTCTCCTCGAAAGCTTTCTCTTGTTCCAAGATTTCAACGAAGTTCAGACGTTGAATTTTTCGTTAGCTGCTGGCTGGTTTTTTTCACGGAACCTTAACAGGTCGGAGTATCAGATAGGTACATGTATAGGTAGGTAGGTATCATGTCGCTCTCATAAATAACACAGTGACTTCTAGGTATTTAGTTATTTTGTTTAATATTTAAAGGTTTTCTACCTACCTCTCAGCCTACTTGAAAACTACTTTTCTACTGTCAAAGCAAGCCGAGCACAACACTTTAGTACCTACAATACTTATATACATAGATCTAGGCCTAGTTTGACAAGCAGACCAGCTAAGTTCGTCCTTAAACACAATTTGCGGGCATTTCCACCTTCTGCCCCCAAACTGGTGACCTCGACGTGATTGAGGCACAATTTGCGGGTATTTCCACCTTCCGCCCCCAGACTGTTGACCTCGACGTGATTTAGACACAAATTGGGGGCATTTCCACCTTCCGCCCCCAAATTGGTGACCCCAAGTTACTTAAGAGACAGAGGCGCATTGCTCGCCATTTTGTGAAAAGGTAGGCATAGGATTTCGCGTTCATAGGAGCGGGACGGAGCATACGTTTTTGGAAGGGCGTAAGAGCAAAAAAAATGTTTTTGCTTATTTACAAGGAAACAACACAACTTTAGAAGAAACTGTAATATAGAACCAAAGAATTAATGATAACCTACGAATTAAAACAAAAATCTTTTCTATAGTCCGCAGGGCTCCTGAGATCTCGACCAAATTAGGTGCAAAATAGTGAACTTTCATGAATTTTTTTATCGTAATTTCTTGTTGCAGTCATATTTTCCAAATAAAGAACCGTAGAAATGTTAAATTTTATGTAATTCTAGTTTTTTACCACGGGGATCCCGTGAGTACCGAGATTTAGGCATAGTTTGACCAGCAGACCGGCTAAGTTTGCCCTTAAACACAATTTGGAGGCATTTCCACCTTCCGCCCCCAAACTGGTGACCCCGACCCAAATTCGGGGCATTTCCATCTTCCGCCCCCAAACTGGTAACCCTGGCATTGATTTGAACACAATTTGGGGGCATTTGAACAAAAATTTCTTGTAGTTTCGTTTGTTCCATACAGGGTCAGCAATTTATGAAAGATGACTAAAATGTAACAGAGACTTATCAATAGACTACCGAATTTCCATCGAATAAGTAATAAGACTTACCTATTACTTATCCGTAGTGAATTTCACAACCTCTTAGGATAAAATGTAATGAATGTCATTTGTTTAAATGACAGCAGTTTACGGTAGGTATACGTCTTACTCACGTCTGAATGCTGCGCTATGTGAGAAAATTAAGAAGAAAATTATATGATTAGGTATACTAACCAAGTTCCCTTGAACAAAACAAGAATAATGAACTACAAGGAAGCCAAGTGCCCATAATCCCTTCAATATAGGTAGGTTGGTATACCTACGGTAGTCTGTACTGGCATAGCTAGGTATGTGAAATAAGTAGGTAAATAAAGTAATAACTTACGTACTCACTCCAGAGATCACTCCATCTCCATCTAGTTAAAGTTCGAACCTAATTTAATTAGATGACAAATTACTAAACGACGAATGAAAGGAGTGAAAGACGAAATACGAAGTTTCGGTTGACAGATCATCGCGCGAAACGAATAACCTTACTGCTGAACGTACAAACATGCGATACTTCGGACTTTGGAGGTGTCCCCACAAAAGGTGTCATCATTTTGTTTCGGATCTACTTATAAGAAAGAAACGTCAAAATAATTTTGCATAGACGGGTCGTCGAAAGAACGAGTCGGTCGTCCTTCGTTATCGCAATCCGTCAACTTTGTAATTTGTTTGTCAAAGTAGACGTTTACTCCCGTTGCTATGGAAACCAGTGATTGTCAAAATTTATCACGTGATGATGTTTCAGATACGTTTTACGGCGCACATATCATCGAGAATCAAACTTTTATAGGACCACCACAAAATCAACCTTTAGGTGCTATGCAGACTGAGCAACTTTAGTTGAAGAAACTGTCAACTTTTTAATATTTTTCGTATAAACTTATAACAGTTATAACGGATACAGCTAGTTGCCAACAATAGTTGCTCTGTCTGTATAGCGCCATATACAACAAGAAGGAATCATCAAAATCTATTAGGAATTGACGAAGATATCACCAAAATTGTTGTAGCTAGTCGTGATTATTCAAAAGTATTACGTCGTTTTTTAGGCTTGGGATGAATAATATTGCCGCGGGAATAAAAATTTGGACCACCACAGGATCATTCTATATACAAAAGTGAAAGAAAGCAAAATCGGTTAGACCATTGGCGGAGGAATCAAGTAATAAAAAAGAACTTACTCAAAAAAGAATAGGTAGCCGAATTGAGAAGCTCCTCCTTTTTTAAAAGTCGGTTATAAAAACGAAACAAGATGGCGTCAGCTCTTCATAAACAACCTTTATAGATTTTTTTCTTTACCTAGCTAGCTCTACCGTAGCTGGACTTACGCGCGTTGAGCCTGCGCAGGCGCCCATGACGACGCCCGGCCTTGAGACCCCTCAGCTGTGGAATGTTGCTAAAACAAACGACGGTCACTTCTTCAAATTTCAAATTTGATTTATTAATCATCGTTACCAATAAGTACAAAAGATTTCTTAATTTAGGTTAATTTAGTGCGTTACTTAAGTATGACCTTTAACAAAATGTTGACAATAAATTTAAAAATTACTAAAACTACAACACAATAATTCATGAGATCGATGTAAACATAAACTTAAAAAAAAATTGCAGGTCTCTTAACAATGGGTATCATCAGCAAATTAATTTCTTAATTTTATAGCGTGTCAAATTTTATATAATGCGAATCACGATTTGATGCTGCTTACTAATACAGCAGAAATATTTCAAAAACTGTCCAAAGTCACATTATGCTGACCAATTTAGTAATTTTTGCCGACCACTAGAATTCACTTTTTAGCTGATCAAAACATTATTTTTCCGAATAAACAGCTACTTATTTATCTAAGGATCTAAAATAATTTAGCAAGAATTGCTGATGGTTTCTAACCGACCAAAACATGTAATGCTGTCCAAATATATTTTTTGCAGATTTTTCTGGCTGGCCGAATATTATAAATAATAATAACCAATAAATTTACTTCCCTAACAATAGACAGAAACAGTATGACTCGAAACTAAAGTTAAAATATAAACCAAACTTCGTTAGAGTATGGGAGAGCAGTAGTATTCATACAGCAGGAGCATTCATACAGCAGTCATATCTATAAAACGAAGCGTTCGGATTTGTATAGTAGAGGAAAGTAATCAAATATGGAATAGTATCCCTAATTTGGAATACCGGCATTTCTCGCAAACAAATATTCCAAAACGCCAGGAGCTGTGATCGTCTATCTCATTCAAACACTTTATGCACGTACAGGTTTTGACGTAGGTATCAGTCGAGCGAGTCCTTTGTCCGTGGTGAGAGCGTTTTGTTTTGTCACTGAGAGAAAACTTTCTCAGTTACGTAAATAATAATTATTTTTCGTAAAGTTATCGCAAAAAGTATTGTGTTTATTGCTTCAATGTATTGTATACATGTTTGTTTGAAAGTGTTAGAGCAATTTTATAGGATTAGTTTATTAGGTATAAATGTATGAATATAAGTTTAAATTAGTTAGAAATGCCAAATATACACCTGGATCAAATGTCACATGTGCGGGCTCTGGGCACATATTGATTGCACTGGTCCAGAGTTTGACACCTGGATTTGTGATATTTGCAAATAGTTGAAGTTAATTTTATATTTTACCAAAGTTCCTAAGAAGTTTCATATAAGTTAAAATTGGTTTTTGATAGTATTTCTGGTGTTCCATATTTGGGGTAGGTACCTATTCCATTATTAGATACCTTTTTGTTGATTTTGTTTTTGAGAAATTATAGTACATTTGTGTTATTATTAATACATTTGTGTCATTAATAATGATGACACAAGACTGTTACCATGTAAAAACCAAATATATGGTTGTTTATAATTACCATTAAAAGTTTTAGATTTTTTATATTTGATTCATATATGCGTAAAAAACAAAACGGTATTCCATATTTGGTTACTTTCCTCTAAGTTTTGTAGTAGTAAATTTTCCTCAAAATTTTCATTATGGTTTATTAGTGTTTGAACAATGCTCTTGTTTATCATGTAAACATCTATTTTAGGTTAATTTGAACGAGTATTTTTATTTTCAATTAATTTGATGAATTAATTTTATTAATTTTTTTCAATTACTTTGATGAATTAATTTTATTAGATAGACATTTATTCACAAAGAAAATTATACTAGTATTTACAATTGAAACAATTGAGCTAACTGCCGACTGTTGCAAACAGTCTACAGATAGCTCAACTGATCCATATCAACACCAGTCGGAAGCGTCCCCAAGACGCTGGCTGCATTGCCACGCTGTATGGCAATGCTGATACGCTGTGCCAGATATTCACCAGCTCTCGGGTCACGCGTCGCTTCGACCAGTCGCTCAGATAGTTTTTTGAAAACCCGATTAATTTTATTAATTTTTTTCAATTAATTTGATGAATTAATTTTATTAATTTTTTTTTGTTAAATTAATTTTCAATTAATTTAATATGTGTTGTGGTACATTCATACAGCTATAAGTAGGGTACATACTGAAATATATTAATTTACCCAAGTACAGGTAATAAAGTGGCATTGAAAATATATTAGAATAGCTACTTATTAATATTTGTTTTATGAGACATGAAAAATGAACTGTATGAGTGCTACCTCTCCCCTAAGTGTAACAATGGTAAAAATGAACTTTAGAATTAATGATGAATCAAAAAGCCCGTTCGAGAAATGATGAAGGTCCTTGTGCGTATGATATTTTATTGTCATAGCTCATATCATAGATACCATCATTGTGAATTCACCTGATGTTATGAGGCACGTGAGCGTAGACTGAATCTTCTGGGTTGTTCTCATCCGGCACCGTCGGCGGAGGCACTTCGACCTCCACCGTGGCCGCCGCTGATGGCTCAGGCGGCTCAGGCGCTACCTCCTCGCGAACCGGACCACTGAGAACAAGAACACTGGATGATTTCGTGAAGTAATGAAGGAGATTAAACGATTGGATCATTGTATTAGTGTCATAATTTATACATACACGCTGTGTGGTGCCGTGCCGGCTTAGAATTTGCACCACCCCAACTCTTCCCGCGGGTGTCGTAAGAGGCGACTAAGGGATATCCACCGGGGGGGGGGGGGGGCAGTAGCGCCCCTGCAGAACAATTCTACCACCGAACTGCGATCCCCAACCCGCATACCCAGCGTAGAGAT
This sequence comes from Eupithecia subfuscata, assembly GCA_963564075.1. Taxonomy (NCBI): domain Eukaryota; kingdom Metazoa; phylum Arthropoda; class Insecta; order Lepidoptera; family Geometridae; genus Eupithecia; species Eupithecia subfuscata. The sequence goes on from OY751095.1 coordinate 20,117,872, forward strand.
TATGGGCATTACCCCCCATGTGATGACAGCCAATAAGGCGCTTATCAGGGGGAGGCCTGCGTCCAGCAGTGGATCAATACATGCTGTTGAGCTTATTTTATAACTAGGTGTCGCTAGTAAATGTGTACTAGCTCTGGATCACGCTGAAGAAAACGCACGGGACTGAAAGAGTACCTTAAGGGATGGGATAGGTTTAGCTCTGCGCACATTAATCCAACACCGCTACCGCAAGGCAGCAAAAGTGTGCATTCAAATACACTCGTTATGTTTAGATACATTTCACAGAGACAAAATGGCTTCCCACAAGCTTCAAACGAGTGGCCCGCGAGCTGTTTCTCATCTGATACCGTCAATGAGGATCCGTAACGTTTTTAGTTGAGAATGCAGATTTATAGAGCTAAGAAATTCCTAACGCATAATAGGTAATTTTACAGATATAAATAATAAGAGGAAAGATCCTATTTAAATAATAATAAGAAGAGAGACCTTAGGTAAGTAGGTACCTATCATTTTTAAAAATCGGAATGAATACAAGTAGGTACGTAACTGTACACTTAGTCAAAATTCTAATACTGACGATATAAATATTCTGTCCAGATAACCTAAGTGACGAATTTGCGACGCTGACGAATTAGCGATTTTCAGGAAATGGACCAATAAACAAAAGTGACCAGTTGACGATAGCTATAGTATTATAATATCTGCGCTGTGACGATAGTGACAAACTAAAGAAACTGTCGAGTAGTGTTTTAACTCCATGATTTACAACAAATGAAAAGATAGCTGTCGTCAAATACCCCACCTAGTATAAAGTAAGCCCCTCGTTATCACGAACGGAGCTAATAATGCTTATTATGGGACGCCATTGCCCAGCCGTGGACAATAGGCTGTTGATGTGATGTGGAAGTCAGCTTTGATGCTGACGTGATGTGGAAGTCGGTAGGTATTCATAGTACTTACCAACTTCCTACCTCAGGCTTAGTAAAATTACCTATAGCTACCTACCTGCTCCCTGCTTGCTTGTTCTTTAAATGTATGTCTATGTATTTAATTGTGACGACTTATAAACAACAATCCTTATGTCAAACCTGAATGTACCTACCTGTTTTTGGCCAAATAAATGTAATCTTTATCTTTATCTTTGGTTTACCTGATGTCCTGAGCAGCGCTAGTGGAGGCAACTGCATCTGGTGTCTCATCGACTGCCATTGGCACCTGGGTCGGCGGCGGCGCCGTGGACGGTTGCGGAGAGACCCGACGGCGGTTCTCTTCCACAAGCGCACTTCGGAAAAAAAAATACAAAATCATATATACAAAACAAGTGGCAGGTGTCCCTAGTTTCTGTTTTAGTTTCGTTTAAACTATATTACAGATAACCAGTCTTCCCTCCTACGAGTACACATGGTTTCTAAATTAAATTAGGAAATAAGCAGGGAACATTAATTATACTTAAAGTAACAAACACTACACAATACTTACTATATAAAAACAATATTATAGGTACATAGATCAGAAACTTGGAATTTAGAAAAAATTATGTACCTAAACAAAAACTTATTTAAGGTTTTTGTTATTATAGTGCGTACTCTGGGTATTTTTTTAGGATATTATTTGATTTTCTTAAAAACTTATATATTTAATAAATAAATAATGCTGGACAATTCACACAGTAATGATAATGTAATAATTTTAATTTTTAAATAATAGCCAAACATTCGGTAAACTTTGCATTTTACAGAAATTTACAATCAATCAATCATTTCGTTAAATAAGGCCATAGCCTTTATTGACAAAGAATTATACTAGTAGGTATTTACAATTGAAACAATTGAGCTAAATGCAGACTGTTGCAAACTGTCTACAGGGAGCTCAACTAATCCATTTAATTAAATTGATTTTTATCTCATAGTAAATTAATGTAGACTTTGGCACATCATTGTAATTCTTTCAGATAGTTCTTTTGTGTCCATAGTCGAAAATAAATCGATTTTCCTTTACCGAGTAGGATCCCTGACTGAGTCCGGTTTGACGATAGTATCGAAACGTCATCGTTACGTCTATTTTTGTACGGGATTTGCTTCCATGTTCCCTAGAGGCGATATACCAAATCCTATACAAAAATGCGACGTATCGAATTCTTGATACCATTTTCAAACCGGATGGCGCCTGCTACACACTCGATAATTATCACGATATTTATCGTGATTATTATCTTGCAATATTTTGGATCGAATCTACATACTACACACTCGATAAATATCGTAGTCCTGGATTACAATCCAAATATCGTGATGAGTAGCAGGCGCTAATGGGTCTGTTCTTACTTTGATAGCGCGAATCTATACTAATATTATAAAGAGGAAAGATTTGATTGATTGTTTGTATTGAATAGGCTCCGAAACTACTGGACCGATTTGAAAAATTCTTTCATCGTTAAAGTCGGAAGCTTACTTTTCAGGGAGTGACATAGGCTATATTTTATCCCGGAATTCCCACGGAAACGGAAACTACGCGGTTGAAACCGCGAGGCGATCGTCTAGTCCTTAATAATATTACACAAGCGAAAGTATCTCTGTCTGTCTGTCTGTTACCTTTTTACGGATCTATGGAATTTGGCAGGAAGGTAAACCATATCCCGGGAACGGCATAGGCTACTTGAAACGTACAAAACCGCGGGAACAAGCTAGTAAGTCAATATTTTAAACTAGCGCCACCTATGTACGTTTTTTTACATATCAACCCCCGACGCAAAAAAGAGGGGTGTTATAAGTTTAACGTGTCTGTCTGTGTATCTGTCTGTGGTATCGTAGCTCCCAAACGGATGAACCGGTTTTCGTTTCGTTTTTTGTGAGTGTTCGTCAGCCATGTTTCATGGAAATCTGTTCAACCGATAAATTTCGGTGGGTTTTTAGAATTTTTAACTTTGTCTTGTAACAAAGGAATTATCAAAAATCCTTTTAATTTACCTTATGTTCTGCACAACGCTCATGGAGAAGGCATCAGCTCTGGTATCGATGGCTTCCATGAGAGGCTGGATGTGCGGCGCTGGTGGGGGACACGGACGTTTCTTCCCCTTGCCCTTGCCCTTGCCGACACTGCAGGATACAAATACTGGTTTATCACACTATCACACTAATATCACACTTCACACTAATATTATAAATGCGAAAGTTTGGATGGATGGATGTTTGTTACTTCTTCACGCCAATATCACACTTCACACTAATATAATATTATAAATGCGAAAGTTTGGATGGATGGATATTTGTTACTTCTTCACGCCAATATCACACTTCACACTAATATAATATTATAAATGCGAAAGTTTGGATGGATGTTTGTTTCTTCTTCACGCCAATATCACACTTCACAATAATATTATAAATGCGAAAGTTTGGATGGATGGATGGATGGATGTTTGTTACTTCTCCACGCCAAACCTACTGAACGGATCAGGCAGGAATAAAACATAGGCTACTTTTTATCTCATAAATCAGTTCCCATGGGATAGATAGAAATAACCGTAAAACGTGTCCATAGAAACACCGCGTGCGAAGCCGCGGGCAGAAACTAGTCGCGGGCAGAAGCTTTGAAGACGGAAGAGCAGCGCTGCAGCTGCTCCCCGAGCTCCTGCAGCACACGCTGAGTGACAACCTTTTGGTCTCACGTTGTTTTTTTCTTTTTAATCAAAATCAAAATCAAAATCAAAATCAAAAACTCTTTATTTCCATAAATACAATAAATGTACACTTAGAAAAGGTCAAATCATAAAACTAAGCACTGACACGGAAATAAAGTGATATTTTTTGATTTCTGTCGCTTCGGTATGTAGACTAAAGTAAAGAAGCGACGAAGAAACCTTTAGCCTGTTAGTTGTTATTTTTCGAGTTGGAGCAAAACCCGTCCCAAGCTTTTTTATCCTCTAGATAATCTGATATTTTATAGTAAGCCTTTTTGCACAGCAAGGTTTTGACAATTTGTTTGAATTTATTTACTGATAATTTTTGCAACTCACTAGGAGTTTTGTTGTAGAAGCGTATACATTGCCCTTTAAAAGATACATTAATTTTGTGTAGCCTAGTTGTGGGCACAGCGATCTTATGTTTGTTTCTGGTATTCAAATTATGTTTATCGCTATTTTTAGGGAACCGATTTATATTTTTGTGAGTGTACAATAAGTTTTCATAAATATATTGACATGGTACTGTCATTATGTTTATTTCTTTGAATTTATCACGCAGGGATTCTCTGGGACCCATATTATAGATTGCACGAACAGCCCTCTTCTGCAGCACAAATACGGTGTTAATATCTGCAGCGTTCCCCCACAGCAGTATACCATAAGACATAATACTATGGAAGTAGCTGAAATAAACAAGTCTAGATGTGTCCACGTCTGTAAGATGACGGATTTTTTTGACTGCATACGCTGCAGAACTGAGTCTCCTCGATAGCTTATCTATGTGTGGGCCCCATTGAAGTTTATTATCTAAGGTGATTCCTAAGAATACGGTGCTTTCTACCATTTCTAAAGTTTCTCCTTTAACGTTTACATCAGCCTTCACTTGTTTAACATTAGGTAGAATAAATCTAATACATTTTGTTTTGGTTTCATTTAACAAAAGATTATTGACACTAAACCAATGAACTACTTTTGAGATTGCACTATTCACATCGTCGAAATTTGTGTTTTGTCGTTTCATTTTAAAAATTAATGAAGTATCATCAGCAAACAATACAATCTCGTGATTATTCTTGACAAGATGAGGCAGGTCGTTAATATAAACTAAGAATAGGAAAGGACCGAGGATAGAACCCTGTGGTACACCCATTGTAACTACAGACCCCGAAGACCGTTTCCCATTAATGTCAACTCTTTGTATCCTATCACTCAAATAAGATGTAAGAAGATCCAAAGAGGTGTTTCTTATTCCATAGTGATGTAGTTTCCTGATTAATGTTTCATGGTGTACGCAATCGAACGCTTTTGACAAGTCGCAAAAAACGCCTAAAGCGTCTTGCGACTTCTCCCAAGCATCAAAAATATGCGATACTAACTCTACACCAGCATCAGTAGTTGACCTGCCGCGAGTAAACCCAAATTGCTTACAATGCAGCAGGTCATTGCCATTGAAATGCCTAAGCAATTGATGTAGAATAAGTTTTTCAAAAACTTTGCTGAATGTTGGCAGTACTGATATTGGTCTAAAGTTAGTGGGGTCAGACCTACTACCCGATTTAAACAGTGGGATTATTTTACTACATTTCATTAGATCAGGAAATACGCCACAATCAATAGATTCATTAAATATAAAAGCTAGATCTGTTGCAATGGTATCAATCAATGGTTTAATAATTGTAACGGAAATGCCCCAGAGATCTGCAGTTTTCTTTATATTTAAAAGTTTAAAGGTTTTTTTAATATCTTTTTCATCAACATGGGTGAAATTAAATTTATTTTTGCATTTAGATACATTTTCTATAAGCAACGACTCAGCAATTACCTGAGAAGAGTTTAAACACTTTGTAGTTGAGATTGGAATTTCAGTAAAAAAGTTTTCAAATGCTTGGGCCACTTCGACATCATTTTTAACTGAGCAATCATTGATCTTTAAATTGTAATCATTAACGTATGTACTGACCTTTCCAGTCTCACTTTTTATTATATTCCAAGTTGATTTTATTACATTATCACTATTTCTAATTTTCGAGCTAATATAATTTGATTTTGCTATTTGACAAACTTTTCTAAATATTTTTGAGTAATTTTTTACTTTTTCTTTGAACTCCTGGCTAAAATTGTATTGTTTTTCACTATACAGTTCATACAACTTTTGTCTACTTTTATGTATACCCACTGTTGCCCACTCACTAAAGGTAAGTTTTTCTGAGACCATAATCGATTTGGGTGTGAATATTGAATTGAATGCATTGGTAAATGTGTTAAAAAAATTGCAATATGACTCATTTGGGTTGTTAAGTGAGTGATAAGGTGATGGTTTACACTCCCAATCCAATTTCAACCGTTCAAATCGATTTGTGGTTACAGGTATGTATGTTATTTTCTTTTTAGAATTATTATTTTTTACTTGAATTTCTAGTTTTATTAGTTGACCTAAGTGGTCTGATTTTAAGTAGCTTATTATTTTTTTGGTTACAATTTTTCCACTTTGGCAAATAAATACATTATCTATACATTTTGCTGAGGTTTCAGTTATTCTAGTAGGTTCCATAAATAATGGCCTTAGATTATAAGAATTAAATAAATTAGTCAATCTAGTACTGAGGGAGAAAACTTCTAAAAGGTCAACATTGAAGTCCCCGCATACCATTATAGTTTTATTTGATTTTGATAATTTAAATAAAATGTTCTCCATAACATTTTCAAATATTTCAAAAGAAGCTGATGGTGGGCTGTATACGCTTACTACAATAATTTGCTCCAACTCTACACATGCTACTTCAATGTGGCTTTCAACGGATAAGCATGTTATGTCCTTACGGTCTTTGAATTTCATGAATTTGTTTAGTAATATTAAGGAGCCTCCACGAATAGCATGTCCTTTTTTATCGATGTGTATTTTCTTGTGAACCAATAAAAATTATCTTATCTTATCTTTGGGCTTAAATTTCGTACTATTAAAAATGACTTTGGATAGGGTTGTTATTTATTTATTAAAGACGAGCAGTTTGTGGCTGATGTGTCTATATCACACAGTGTTGAATTAAGTCATTGCGTCACTTTTTTAGTTTGTTTTTGTCGTCTCGTAACCAGTTGTCAAGTTTATTCTAGTTTTTGTTAGTTATTGGTTAATGTCAGTATAAGATAAATTAATCGTGCCAGCTACGGAACCCTAATTGCGCGTGGCCTGACACGCACTTGGCCGGTCTTATTATTACAAATTATTAGTATAAGTACTTAGTTCATACTGACTTTGCTCGCGTCTCTGCGTGGATACGTAGATTCGACACGTTTAAATTTAGAACATCAATCTTTCTAGGTTAAAAACTCCTGCCACCAACACTTGTTGAACTAACCTGAGGTTTTGAGCGCCGCAGGACAGATCAGAAACCGGCGATGGCCGCGGATTTTCTTCAGCCTCTGCCTGCTGAAATGCAGACCGCATTTCTAGCAGCGCCCTCTGAGCTGGTGTTGTCAACTCCTGCGGTGGCCAACGTCGCAACTTCTTCTGGATCGGAGAACTATAAAAAATCGAATAATTAATTTATTTGTCCATGTCCAATTGTCCATACTAAATATTACTACTATTTTAGTACCTAAGGATGGATATAGGTACTTAGATACTAACCCCTCTTGTTTGGAGAGGTATCTTAAGTTCACCAGTGGACCTATGTGTTCTGAGTAGGGGAAGAGGGATATACTTACGTAGGTACTATTATAATATTATAAATGCGAAAGTCATTACATCTGACTGTTAGATTCTGCTAAACGGAGCCAGATAAAAAATTTCAAGAAAATGGAATAGATGGTGTAGATAATTTCGATTTCGAATTGCGATCCCTTTTTGTTTTTGTGTTATAAAAATGCAGACAGAAGCAAGAGTCAATTTACTGGGGATGAGATTAGAGATATTTTCAAAAATATTTTATATGGAAATGCTGTTAAGGATGACAACTGAGGAGGTCCAGAACAAAAACCGATAAAATCACTTTTCGTGTTTTTTCAGAAAATACGAAAGAATGATTTACGAAAAAATGGTTATGCTGTTAACTAAACTAATATACCGTAAATTTGGCTTGTAGGAATGGCTTTTATATAGGTTAGATTAAAAAAATATAGTGTTGATAGTTTCCCGAAAATTTAAGATTTAAAAATGGAATTATCGGGTTTTGGTCCAACCATACTGCAATTATCGGGATTTGAACGGCTATAATGTATTTATCGGCTTTTGTCCCGGTACTTCCATAATTTCTGACTTTTACCGATACTAAGTTGTTGTATTAAGGATACATCATAGACAAGTAAAATACATGCTCATTTTTCTAATCATATATTTCGTCGTTTCATTATTCAAAATTAACAAATTCTTATACTAAAATTTTTTTTTACTTCTTCATTGCAATCATACAAAATGTCTGCATCATCTTCATGCTCATGATGGTTTTCATTTTCTATTAAATCTTTACACCACTTAAATTCCTCATGACTACTCCATTCATTACCAAATTGCTTTTACATTAAATTATTAACGTCTTGTTTTTTTGCTACACTTAGCTCTTTAAAGTTATTTTTGTTCAATAGTTCTGTTGGGTGCTGTTTGCCTCTTTAGCAGACAAAATGGTACACGCTCTTCATTAGACTCATTCCCGTAATTTCTGTAGGTGTTTATTAAATACTTTATTATTGTTTCCATTCTTCTGCCTCTTTTTCTTGCAACTAAATGTTTTGATAAGACTATTCTTTTTCTGTCTCTCAATCCTTCGACTTTCTTGTAATATTCTTCTAATGATTTTATGTCCATTGTTTTCGAGTCTTCACCTAATTTTTTTTTTTCACCGTGTCGTCCGTATATTTCGTAATACTCTTCTTTGTGAATAATCACTGCCATTTTTTGATGTCCTTTTCACAAACAAAACTATTGTTTTCATTCGAAAAACAGGACAGAATAAAAGATAAAATACCTTTGTCGGTTTTTGATCTGAACAGAAAAAAAACTTAAGAAATTTGTAAAGGATTTATCGGTAATAGTTGCGACTTTACGAAAATATAAAAATAATACGTGTATTTGTCGGGTTTAGGTCTGGCTGCCCATCTTTAGAGTATTCTTTACTACGTTTTTAACGTGATTTGGTGTGACCTGAGTGATGTATTGTTTAAAGAAGTACCAAGACTAACAGAAAAAAAATTAAAAAAAAAACGGGCAAAATGTGGAAATATCGGTTTTTGTTCCGGACCTCCTCAACTTAGATGTACTATAAAACAAATTGTCAATAATTTGGTTTTGACTAGATCGAATGTGTCTCCGTTTCACGTCAGTCATATCGTTATCGCGGGATTAGGTGCTCGATTATTGAACCACCCGTAATGATATCTAGCTTCGTTTGTACCTACATTACCATGAACGTAGTAAAGTGCCACAAGCACCCACTCTAGGGCACTCATTAGGAAGACAGAGGCAGAAGAACAGAGGCTGATGATGAACGAGGAATATCGCCTCAAAAAAGCGCAATGTTCGAAGCCTTAGATACAGCAAAAATCAAGTTTCTGATCTTCAAAGATAATTCTGTAAATTCAAGGTAACATACTAGCTATTGCTAATTTTCTATGCAGTGAAATGAAATGAGACAGTGAAATTAATGTTATAAAATGTCACTCCACAGTAAGTTTATTGTAGAATTACCTGATGTTGTCATCGGACTCTAGATGATGACGCTTTCCCTGTCTTCGTAGGGGGCCGTTTTTTTTGCTTCAACCAACAACGGCGCAAACTTTTATAGTTCGGAATACTTCGACAAGAACTCCGCTGAATTACGGTTACGGCTCTGGCAGAAAAGACTAATTATAAGAATTCTAGCCCCAGTGACGTAGTTGCGCTTGTCGCGTTCTGACGTGTACCGCTGCACTACTGCACGCGATTCTTATCAGCATAGGAATTATTTAGCAGCTAAACAATTCCTAGCTGATAAGAATAAGCTAAACTTTAGCCGAGCTCGACCGGGCCGGCCGACTGATTAATGGAGGAACAGCAACTGAATGAACCGACGGAGGAAGTAAGAGAGCATATCTCGGAAGAACCATTATCTGAAATGTCATCGATGAAAATATCCGAAACTATTGACAACCAAACGGAGTCTTTATGTTTTCTTTTGGTATAAGGTTCATACCTTATACCAAAAGAAAACACAAAAAAGGAAAATACGTAATTGCTTAGACAAATTCAAATTTCCCCGGAAGCCCTCGGCCTTCCCTGTCTGCCGGAGCCCCAGTCTGTAGTAAGCAGAAGGTAGGTAGCTCGCCGAGAGGCTCGGGCATCGGGCAGACAACCAACCGCAGTCTGTGTGCGCTGAACTTCGTGAACTGTTAACAGATCGTTTGCTTTGCACATAACATTAACTTCATAACTATTCAACTTGCAAATTACTTTGCAAGGTACTTTGTTGAGAAAAACTCAAACGAACTTTTGCTTAGACGTGGCTAACCAGTAATTACTGGTAATTTAACTTTTTTGAACCTAGATTTAAGGAATTAATTTTTTCGTTCATTAGAAAATCGTCAGATGGTCAGATGACCACGACGATCTTAATTTATTCCTTTGGAATGAAGACGAAAATACTTAGAAATGAATCTTTTTTTCCGTATAAAAAATATCCGGATATAGGAGTGACAACCCAGGGAAACAAGAAAATTGCTGATAACTTCTAAATAACGCGGAGTTAGATTATGGTTTTAATATTGTAGACAAAGGTTTGTTTAAACAGTTTAGAAATTTCCATCTTAAAGTGTCGGAATTAAGGTGGAGAAAGATAAATAAAAGGAAAAATGATAAAAATATTAATAGTTTATATTCTATTACTAATCTATTCACAGTAGGTACACTTGCTTGATGGTCTGTTAATATGTGTACAACCATTGTATATAGGTAGATAAAACTTAAATAAGTAGTCCGGTTCTTTTATTTATTTCTATATTTCATAATCTGGATACGGTAACTTTGATAATTTTTAATAACAAAAACTACGTGATAAATTGTTTCAATTGTAAATACTAGTATAATTTTCTCTGTGAATAAAGATGCTTTTCCGTGATCTAACCATGCCAGAGTTTTACTCCAGCAGCGCTTAGAATGATAAAATCTATTGGTTTTCGTGATAATACTAAGATGAAACTAAATTGTGGTTTATTTTACACTGCCCTGCTAATAAGAAAAAACTAGCTGGACTGAAAGGGAAATCAGTTCAAAACCAAGAGACATCGAAGGAGAGGGTAAGAAAAAAGAAAGTACTCGAACGTAGTGTTGCAACAATATTTACATGATGTAGGTAGTTATGTCGTCAGAATCTGAAGGTAGTATAATATAATATGAGATGGTAGCCGAAACAAGAAAAAGGGACGCAAGGTACAATCTGATGTTCAATTTCAATTTTTGGATTAACTTTCATTATAATATATAAATATAAGATTAACCCCCCTCGGTATCCGCCAATGTGCCACGCTCTAAGCATTCACCTGGAGTCCCGTTCAGGCATTGAGTAATCGGAGTAATCGATAGTTGACATCTCACGCATGTCCTCTGATCTCTTTCTTGGCGACGGTGACCAGGAACGCAATTGCTCCTCTCCCAACGGATCGCTAAAATAATGAAAAAACTCGTAAAAATATCCTCCGCTTTTAGAAATTGAGTTTTATTTCCTCTAGGTCCTCAATTCTGATGTAATTTTGTAAATGATTTTTCACTTCGCCATTAATTGTTGTTATCATATTTTTATGACTCTTTTGCTTTTATAAAGAGAATGATCCTGAAGTAGGTTTTATTCTTTGAGAGAACTAATGTACCCGCAAATTTAAAAAAACCAGCGCACCAAAACTAGTAAAATTGTCTAAAGATATTTCTAGGAAACTTTCTAGTGAGGTTAGTGAGGCATAGCTATGGACACAAAATAAAAAAGCGAGTAAAGCACGCCATGCCACGCATGGTGTTGTGTGCCACCCAGCCTTTATTTACCTGATAGTTTGAGAGGGCCCTGCTTCTATAGAATCCGTGGAAGTAACCTCCGTGTTGCCTGGCAAAAGCTCGAGCTGCAGCATCATCGCCGCTGAAGCGGTTGTCGTCTGCGGTGACCAAGGCCGCATTGACTCCCAAGGAGTGCTTGCAAAAAAAAAACAAATAAATAAACTCAAGCAATGACAAAGCACGGGATGAAACGATGGTGTTCTTACAACACAAATAAGGTTCGTGGTTAACCCGCTTATATCGGTAATGAATAACAAAGCACGTAATGTTTAAAAAATCGCTGACGCACTCTTCCTAGACGCCTCCGCCTCAAACAGTGCGGACCGCACGCTGTCCACGCAGCGACACCTAGCAAGCTCGATATCCACGCTCAGTCGGCAAAGAGCCGTACGATCGTTAGTAATTTCTTATGTTATTTAGTCACAAAGAAAATCACAATCAACTAATATAAATAAATAACAACCAGTACCTATTTACAATTGAAACAATTGAGCTAGCTGCAGACTGTTGCAAACAATCTACAGGTAGCTCAACTGATCCATATTAATACCAGTCGGAAGCGTCCCCAAGACCAAGTGGCAACCCTAGCTGCATTGCCCCGCTGTATGGCAATGCTGATGCGCTGCGCCAAATACTTACCCGCTCTCTGGTGACGCGCCGCATCGACCAGACGCTCAGATCATTTTTTTAAAAACCTGAAGAGCCTCGGTACCCCACGGACCTAGGGTCGCGACTCCGAGGGGAGCAAATGTGTAGGCTCTGTCGAGACCTGCATATGCAGCTGGTACGTTAACGGTGAAAAAGGCCCGCCGGATGATGTCGATAAGGCTGGCGTGGCGAGATATCCGACCGGCGGCCCTAGTACACGATAATCCGTGATGACCAAGGTGTTCGACAGCAGTAGGTACTGCGCTGGCATTGATGAGGCGCGCAACACCTTGCAGCCAACCGAAGACATTTTGCGATACAGAAAGTTACGGGATCCAATAAAGTACCAGTGTTATATAAAGGAAATGCTTGCATCTAATGTCCTGACTCCCATTTAGAAATGGCCAGAAGGCGTGCACGATCCGCAGAGCTGGAGCACGTTTTGTAACAAACAATTCCGTGTCAACTCACACAGAGGCCCGTCCCATTGCCGTTGCGACAAAAGTGATTTTGGGGGAGCAGCATCGGGGCAAGCACTATGCCAAGCCGTTCGAGCTTTGTCTAAAATTGAAATTTTCAATGACATTCCAGGTGGGACCAAACGAGATGGCTTTATTATTTTGTGTTTTTAATTAACTGAAAAACGTCTTGCCCCAAGATAGTGGGCCGCATGAACAAAGAACTTAATTGACAATGTTCTGTTCACATGGATTTACCTGATGTTCTGAGTATCAATTAGGATATCAGAATCCGTGATTTCCGTCGATCTCTCGTCGTCAGTGGCAACAAACGGTTGCGTTTCCAACTGCAGACCCGCTGGAGGTAGCGTTGCCGGGTTAACTGGATCCCAGAATCCCACTGGAGTTCTTCTGAAAAAAGAACGGTGCAATCAATCGTCGTTTATTAATAATGCTGGATCCACACAGCATCATCCACCCCCCAAAGAACCAAAACAGAGCTTGTGTTGCTTTTCAAAATCTTGTCGCACAAATATTATATGCGAATGTTTGGATGTATGGATGTTTATGACCACCTCACGCCGCGCCGTAAGTAGTGAACGGATCGGGCTGAATTTTTTTAGTTCTAGACCTAGAATCACATCACATCACAATAATATTATAAATGCGAAAGTTTAGAAGGATGTACGGATGGATGTTTGTTTCCTCTTCACGCAAAAACGGATCGGGCTGAAATTTTGCATACATGTAATTCCAATCCTGGAATCAAACATAGGCTACTGTTTTTCCCATAAATCAGTGCCCATGGGATAGAAATCACCTTTAAACGTTTATTGAAACAACGCGTGCGAAGCGGCGGGCATAAACTAGTAAGACATAGGCTTGTTAGCCCATAAATCAGTTCCCATCTATACTAATATTATAAAGAGGAAAGATTTGATTGTTTGCTTGTTTGTATTGAAGAGGCTCCGAAACTACTGGACCGATTTAAAAAATTCGAAAAGTAGGTGCAACAATAGTCCAATTTTTCTTTTAAAAAAAGCAATGAAATATCGCCCATACATTTTTACTTAGAGTTGCGAAATTACTACATTCTACTGTATCTAAAAACACCATTAGGTGTTATGTAACTAAATCCAATATCTGGTGAGAATAGCTCAAACACAAAATCAGTCAAAACTGGACAATAGTTGGATATTTTTACGGTATCTTTCTGCGTCGAAATAGAGGGCATCTTTTTCTACACTATGCAAACTGAGCCAGACTTCAGACCCAGATATATGTATAGAAAGTGCGCTTGCAGTGTAAAACCACTTTGTGTTACCAACATAAGCAATACAATACAATACAATACAAATACACTTTATTGCACACCAAAAAAATACAAAAATAAAAATATAGGAAAAGAGAGCATGTTATGATCGATTATGATAGGTTGGAACGTTCGTGACTTGGCTCGATATTCCGAGCTACCTACCCTTACCTTGCCTAGCTGACTTGTTACTAGAAAAATTGTGTATATCTCAAACCACATAATATCCGTGTAAGACTTAGAAACCGTACCATAGTTTTTTATAAAGTACTTACAATAGGACAGACTCAAAATAGGTACTTAACGTTGCTTTTGCAGAACTGGTGCCGGTCATAACATAACACCCAAAACAAAATAAGTAATATCGGTTTGCCGCAGTAGGTGTTTAGTTAGTCGACAGCCTCTCCCTGGGACCACGCCTGATTCCTACGTAGGTAGAAAAGAATCCTTAAAAATTATGAAGAAATAATGAGTTTGGTAGCAAAGAAAGTTTCGAAAACTTCATTGTTTTCATAATGACTACTCACATTGTCCTAACAAATTCACAAGTAAACAAGAAACCTTTGAAATATTTAATTAAAATTTACAAACTTTTTATAAAACCAACTTTGTTTTTTTTAAAGTTTGTTAATTAAAATTTACAATTTTTTTATAATATTAATAATTCTACAAAATATTTTGTTATTCTGAAATGTTGATAAAACGTTAGCTTTCTGCAATGATTAGTTAACAGTTTAGCTATGTAGGTATTTGTATATCATTATTGTAAGGTACAATTACAATAAAAAAATTCTGTATTTATTCTGTTGGACAATCGTGTTTGACATTGTTCATCGATGATATAATTTTAAAAGCGTTTGATTCTCAAGACCTCAACGCCAGTCAATTAATGTCGACGGTTTCCACCCTGACTGATACACTCTGTTACTCTGAGCTACTCAATAATTGAATTAGATTCCACTTTTTCACTCTGATCCACCAGATTATGATGGAGTGGATTAGGTTCGATATCTTATTCCACAGTAAAATTCATGCATCAATGAATTAGATAGATTCTTCATCTTGTTCTAAACCAGTGGTGTAGCTAGCCCTAGCGGGGCCTCGTATCAAACCGGTCGATGGGCCCCTTCTTGTAAACTAGACTTCTAAGTCAAAAATGTTTCAAGGGCGCCCGTTGCAAGGGCGCTTGCAACGGGCGCCCTTGAAACATTTTTTAACCCAGGGTTGCTTAGCTGGTCAATTCAGTTGTATTTGTGTGTATAACTCATATTATTATCTGTGCTATTATCGTTGCTCATTAATTCATTTTCTTTTGATTTTTATACGTAGTCAAAATGCAGCTATCATTGGCTGCATTGCGGCGAAAATAGTACCTATGATTAACACACGCATACACCTGAATTGGCCTGGGGACCTACTGGGAAAACGAAAATCGAAGTTTCTTATTCGTTTTCTTGCAAATGCTATCTTTATGCAAGTGACATAAGAGTTGGTTTTGCCTGAAAGCGAAACAGAAACTTCGATTTTCGTTTTCCGAGTAGGCGCCCAGCTGATTTACAATATCGGTGTTCTACAAGGCGGAACCAGAATGTATTTTGCGTGGAAATTCTCGTCAATAATGAACAGGGCCGTAGATTGACAGATGAGGCCAGAATTTCATTTTGGGGGGGGATCCAAGTCTTACCCTACCTAGAAGAAATAAACGTTATTTGCGAACGGAACTAGCCGCAAAAGTTTTGTGCTTTCGTTGGTTTTTAAAACAGTTTTTTTTGCATGCTGACCGCAACGAGCGTTGAGCCCAGACCACAGATGAAATGTCATTTAGAATTTTGCATAGCCCGTGCGCTATATAAAGGTCCTGGTACTCTATTTTTATGTGTAATGTAAATATTGTTGCTATAGTAAGTATAAGCCGTTTTCGAGTCATGTGTTGCTTGATCGTTATTCTAGCGCACACAATAAGAACTCAATATTTGTTAACCCAAAGAGGCGCTATTTATTTTGCTTTCGCACTAATTATGCTCTATTTATTGGCATAACAACAATCTTCCACTCAATTATGTGTACGCCATAGAGGTGTACGCTACCATGACGGGCACATAACGTAGCCTCTGCGCTGTACAAAATATAATATTCGTTTTCTTTTGTGTTCGTGTGTTTAATTGCTGATTTTGCTAGTACCTACATTAAAATTATAAAAAGTTTTATTAATGTTGATTGTGATGCGAGTTAATCTAATTATACATATTATAATAATTAAACGTACTTAATTATAATAAGTAAAATAATCATAATGATAAACAGATCAGTCAAAGTTGCCCCGGAACCAGCGAGTGTGAAAGTTTTTTTATAATCATTGTATCAATAACCGATCAATTACTACACTTAAGAATCTGGAAAAAAAATATTAAATGTATTTTACATTACCACAGAGAATGAACTTAGTACTGCACTGAAGCCTGCACCTGCACCTCTCAAATCCATGTCCATACTACCCACGGAGCCGACCGAAGTTAGCTATGGTTTGACACATAGCGCGCCGGGGTGGGACAAAATTACAACGGTATTGCTCAAAAAGGTCCTACCTTCCATAGTATGGATTGTATGGATTGCTTTCATCATCAATCGGAGCTTCCCCACTGGCATCATTCCAGAATCTGTTAAAAAAGACTTTGGTCAGCTCTGTATACAAGACCGATAATAGGAAAAACCCGTAAAACTATAGGCCAATCTCTCTGCTATCCACGCTCTCCAAAATAATGGATAAACTTGAACATCGATCTCATAAGCACCAATCAATTGATTGGTACTATACCTATTTATTTTAGACAACGACCCTCCACGGAAGATGCCGTACATCACTATTAAAAAGTACTTAGATAATGGCGATAAGTGTATTGGTATCTTCTTAGACCTACAGAAGGCGTTCGATACAGTATTATGTACCAATACTCTTGTCTAGATTGGACGGTGTGGGTATTAGAGGAATCATATTAGACTGGTTTACAGGCTACATCTATCTACTACGACTATCAGGAAGATCTCAACAAGTTAGGGTCGGGTCGATGTGCATGTGAGTGAGAGTGCTCCGTGTACATTTGGTGTATCACAGGGTAGTGCACTACCTACTCTTTTCCTATGCAGCACTATCCTACCTCATGTTTGCGGATGACACTGTTCAGCAGAAAATAATCTTGCGGTTGTGACTCATTGGCTGGAAAGAAGTTTGCTTACATTAAATACTAGCCATACTAAATACATGTGTTTTAGTAAGACAAGTTATGGGTGAAAAGTCATTAATTATACAGTCATGTGTTTTAGTTAAACAAGCTATGGGTGAATAGTCATACACATTGGTTTGATTACATACAAAATTAATTGCTTTGCTTTTTACAACCGACTATGTACTTTATTTTTATAAAGCATACAAATTTTTATTGACGCAGTTTAACAATATTTTGTTTGGTTTCGTTTGAATATTAGTACTGCATTATATTTTTTTCATTAAGTTTTAGTTTTTAGATTCCTACATTTAAAAGAGTCTATTAAAGACACAATTTTGTCAATTATTAAGAGAAGCCTTGGGTCCTGTAATACAGCTTTGGCTAGTTCGGGATCTTGCGGAGTCAATGTTACATTGTAAACATTTATTTGTGTCAGAAGTAAACGATTTGATTTGATTATTCTTCGACAGAATCTTCGGTGCCACAGATAATGGCCTGTCTCACAGACAATCCTATGCAGGCTATGCAGCCTTACGTCAGCTGCTATCTACAACCGACTACCGGAGCATGTTATCACTGCATCCAGCTTGTATTCATTCAAAAACAGATTTTAGGTATGGCTCGTCAAGAAGTCCTTAGGTTCGATTGTCTTGACAAAAAATTGTGGTGACATTATTTTTTTATTTAGTTTAATATTAATTAACTAGCTTCTGCCCAGGGCTTCGCACGCGTTGTTTCTATGGAAACGTTTTGAGGTTATTTCTATCGCATGGGAACTGGTTTATGGAATAAAAAGTAACCTATGTTTGATTCCAGGGTTAGACTTACGTTCAGTAGTTTCAAACATACATCCATCCATCCATCTATCCATCCAAACTTTCGCATTTATAATATTAGTGTGATGTGATGTGATTTATTTATTGTACTCGTATTAATTATTTTTTACTCTGCAATGAATTTAATTATTTTTTTATATTAGGTACATTGACACTGATAATTAATCATTATTTTAGTACCTATGTAACATTTTTGTTATTCGTTAGTAAGTTCTAAGATTTGACTTGTAAATGACTATCTGACTATCACGTAGCGCTGTACTTGTGGTTGCTGTCAAATTGTTTTGTGATTTGTGTGTGTTTTTTTTTTAATGTTTAATTAGTAGTTAAACAGTATGGAATCAGGAAGTTATCCTGTTTTCTATTTATTGTATTCATACCTAGCTGCTTAGGGAGCATCTTGACGGACATGTGTGTGAGGCAGCAGTCAACGAGTCTTAACTGTATATTTTACACTGTACTACACTGTCTAAATGTGTACTGTAACGAAAAACGGTACTTAAACGAAAAAATGTGTACTGTTTGTATGTGTATTTGTGTACACACTGTATATACACACACACCGTATTGATAAATAGGTACCTACATTATCGCCTCTACGAACTTGTATAATAAAAAATCATAACTAAACTGCAATAAGCGGCCGTGATTTGAATTAGATATACACCAATTATGTGTATTTTTTAGAACCCAGAAAGCATAACCACGTGTCCACTGGTTATGGGAAAAATTTGAAGGGCTAGTGACTGAAGTCTTTTGTTATTTAAGAAATACAGATACGTACAGTCAGCTGCACAGACATGTATACACTTCCAAGGTTTAACTTTTATTTTACTCGGAACTTTTCAAATAAAAGGACATGCAAACGGTTTTCGTACAAAGTAGTCATCGTACTTCGTCAGAATGCGGTACATAAATTATCACAATTACTATACACTTACTATTTAGTTAAATTGAAAACTTGGGAGTGTATACATATTTTTGCAGCCGACTGTACTTCTAAAATAAAACGACTTTTTACTGTGCCTAATAAAAAACGATAGTTTGGTTTTTATTGTATTTTACTGGACTCCACCGAACTACATTAAACCGAAGGAATATTATGTGCAATTCAGGAATTAAGATCTAATATCGAAAATCAGTATCGGAATTGAAAACCTTCCGATATTACATGCCCCACTAGTGACCCTCTCCCTGGGAACGCGCATGATTATATAGGTACCTTTATGCTTTTCTAACTAAACTTCATAATCCGTTTCCGGACCTACACTGTTTTACTTTAACATGATCCTTCTGGTCCCGTTTTATCCCTACTAGATACGACCCACACTCACACGGGAACACCCGAAATAATGGCGCCCAATTCACAAAAATACTTTAACATCATCGTGCTACCGTGTTCTGACCCCCAACTTGTTTTTCTGACGTTCGAACGCTTTCTGACTTCTATGTACCTCATGTTGTACCTCATGCTCAGGTCCCGAGCATACATTTGATCTGCCACTTCACCTGGCTCGATATAGGGTTGCCATTCTTGCGGCGGCGCCGTTACTGGTGCTTTAGATGTCGATGGCTGGGGCGACTTTTTACGCCAATCTTTTTTTACCCACGGCAACCTGAAAATATGAAATAATTTTTTAAAAGATCTTACCTAACTTTATTTGTCAATCAAGTACCAGCCTACCTACTTAGGTACTCACTTAAGTTTAAGTACCTAAGTATCTACTGTCCATCGTAGAACTATCTCGTTCAACTCTATCTGTCTGTCTCACGCCTAGCCACTAATCCGGTCAACGGATAGATGGTATCCCGAGAAAGGAAATAGGCTACTTCTTACCCAGGATAACGAATGTGATGCTGCGGGCCACAGCAATTTCTGTACAAATCTAAATTTCATAATCCGTTTCCGGACCTACGGTTTACGGACCTGTTTTACTTTAACATGATTTTTCTGGTCCCGTTTTATCCCCACTGGATACGACCCACGCTCACGCGGTGAGATTTTAGGTTACCTATATAAGTGGTTTTTAGGCTTTTAAGGTTGCTTTAATCACCAACAAAAATTACAAATTTACCCGAAACTCTGAAGATCACCGCTTGACGAGACCGGTTCTTGCCCTTCCGTCTCACCAGCCTTGACAAAGGGCTGCAGTTTAAACTGACTCTTCGGGTGTGGGGTGCACATTGATCCAGCCTGCAGTGAAAATGGACGAGACCGCGCAGCGCTCGCCGAGATACTTGAAAAAAAAAGGTTCATCGAATTAGCTACAGTTTTTGGTATCACAGCGTATTAACGATTTAAATCCTTGATCCTCATAATCAAAATGCGGCCAATGGCGGCGAATTAGTTGGAGTTACGAATACATGTGAAAGTACCTATCGAGAACAGCTGCTAACTACGTATTTCCCCATGGTAAAATAATACAAGGTATGGCCCTCCGAGAAACAACGGTCACATGGGTTTTCCCAAGTACCGTACCAAGAAAATACCACCGTAGCGCATTATGACTACGTCTAATAGGACTACGGTGGTTCTCAAACTTTTTTGTTTGGGGAAATTCGAGATCTAGATCTAGATTTTAGGTTTTCCATGAAATTCTTCAAACTAAGTTTCCATAATTTGAGCAACTGGATAAATCAATTTTTTCCTTGGAAGGAAATTTTTCTAATCGCAGGAACATTCTTCAGCCACAGATTATATTTGCGGGAAAGAGAAGAACCTTATTTTGTTTTAAAGATTTAGCCGATCAACTACGCGAGTGACGGCACCGGGGCGTCAATAAAAGTCTGATAGTCACCGGCAAATTAACGTAACCTCCCTTTTTTGAGGCAACTGGACAGTGACGTAGCTTGGGAGATCTCGGAATGTCAGGCCTTGTTTTCTTAGATCATGTATTTCCCCATTCTGACACGATGTATTTATGAACATGTATGGTTCTGACAGACGTAGGTATAGGTGACTGTGGTGCTCAAAAGGTTAATAAGTACTTAATTTATTTAATGTAAAATACCGAACACGCGCGTCTGGACCCGCACTCACCCTGAAGATGTCCCTCGTTAAGGGATGAAACGTTGTTGTGTTCTTCCAAGACAAATAAGGTTCGTAGTTAACCCGCTTACATCCGTACGTAATAAATTTGTTTTCTACGAGTATAAAAACTATCGTAGTTTGACAAATTCATTAAAAATCCACCAAGTGGGTTGACCACAGAACTATACAA
The DNA here is from genome assembly GCA_963564075.1 of Eupithecia subfuscata. Taxonomy (NCBI): domain Eukaryota; kingdom Metazoa; phylum Arthropoda; class Insecta; order Lepidoptera; family Geometridae; genus Eupithecia; species Eupithecia subfuscata. The sequence goes on from OY751095.1 coordinate 20,139,264, forward strand.
TACCACAAGTTACCTATGTGGGGTTAACTACGCACCTATGTAGTTGGTGTTGAAAGAACACCATCGATAACGTTTCAAACGGATCGCGCTTTATTTATGAAGCTAGATGTCCCTCGATAGAGGTATGGGATGTAAATGTAACCTTGGTGTTCTTCCAAACACAAACTAGGCTCGTTCTAATTATCCCACTTACATTTATTCATAACTAGCTTCTGTCCGCGGCTTCGCACGCGTATTTTCGATATAATAAGTAGCCTAACTAAGTTGGGCTTTGCTGTAAATGTACGCCATATTTCATCTTTGATCTGTTCGTTCACGCATTCGATGACGATATGACGTAATTTTTCTCTATTCTACCCTAGACAACATTCCCCATGCTAGGCCTACAGTAGTTATGGAGATCCTAGGTAACAAAAATTCAGATTTCACTAACTTTCTGCTATATAATATTATAGTACCTAGATAGATAGATAAAGATTGAGGACCATAGTCGTCTAATTTCAGTACACGAAGGAATAGCTCAACTTAAAAACATGATCCGTCAAGTGCGAGTGAAGAATATCTAGAAACAATTGGTACAAACATTTCAGATGGTTCGCTCTGCAAACTTCGGAGATGAAGGGGTAATAATGATGTGTATATTCAAATAGCAGTCCACCCAGTTGCACAAAACTCTCCATTAACACGTCATTAGTTAAATGCGGCATTAGTTCTAATGAAATCTTTATTTTAATGATGTTGCACAAAGGCTTTCTCAGTAACATTAGTGGTCCATTAACTAAAGACGACTTTAAACAAAGCTGCCATTATGAAAAAACTAAAATAGTGATAATTGCGTTTCGTTATTAGATCTTTACGGTAAGCCCAGATTCTCGGTCTACGATCTTTACCAATTTTGCTTAACAAAACCTCAAACAAAACAGAACAAAACGCACGCTAGTACGAGTTGTCATTGTCATGTCAACAGTCGCCCGTGTCAAATGTTACTTTATGTTTACTAACGGATGCCTTGTTTTGTGGCGAATTGCACGTGTTATTTTCTTTTATAAAATTTTTGTTACTTAACAAATAATGTCGGCAAAACAAATTATAAATCGAGAACGTGGAACAAATTATACTCCAGAAGAAAAAACAATGTTGACTAACCTTACACAGTGAGTAATACATGGTGGTAGTAAATAAATAGTTGGATATTTTTTGTATTTTTGTCATATTACAATGTTTTTATTGTTGCTCACGTCTTTGATCGTTGTGTTGTTATGGAATGTGTATGTATAGTTAATGTAATATCTGATCTGTGTGTATGTGAAAGTATAGATTTGTAAATATTTCAGCTCAAGACCTACAAGATACCAACAGTATTTTGGAAACTGCACCTTCAAGAGTTACTCCTCGCAGGAAACTTGCGAAGAATAATAGGTGTATAGTGTCCACTTCGGCATACAAATAATTTACTGGCCTTCTTATCTTTAACTTCATACTTATTAATGTATTTATTAAATTTTCGGTGGTTCAGAAGAAAATCGAAAAACCAAGTTCAGCAGAAGCCTTGAAAATCATTTCTTTTAAGAAAAAAATGTGAAAATGATGTTAAGTTATACAAATAAATATTGTGGCGTTAAAAATTTATTCTGATTTTTACTTAGCCCTTAACGCATTCACTGCCCAGCCTTGGCGGTGCGACTCAGAGGGGAGCGCCGCCGCTACACAGATGAGGAGACTAACAAGTGCGTCTTGGGCCAAGAATGTGTTAGTTTAGTTTAGTAGGTATATCGCATTCACTGCACCACCTCTGCTTCCTGCACCGATATAGTTCAGATAGTGCACCCCCTCAACTAATTATCTTAAGATGTGTACAGTCCAAAGCTCCTGCAATACGTAGGAATCCTTTAATTTCATAAAAACCTTCTGCAACTCTACGAAGCTCTTCCCTGTCTGGCATTTGATATAAATAATGATGCGACAAACTGTTGATTTGTGTATATTGATTAGATCACCTAGCACTTGCTAGAAAGATCCTGTAGCAAAAGAACCTCAAACAAATCAAAAGCTGTGTCAGGTCATCAGTAGCTTTATTTCTTCGGGTCACTGGTTCTAAATTAAGAATGTTTGTAATTTGAAGAACTGCATCCTTAGAAGTTCTGTACCATACACGAAATTCCTCTCCATCGTGTTTTGAAAATAAATTGACACGATCTGGAATGTGGAGTCGTGTAAATTCTTATGTGTCAGACAATGATGAAAGACTTGATAAAGACGTATTTGGTCACAGAAATGCACTGAAACTCTAATGAAAATAATTAATTAGTGCTGTAATGGATGATTTTCGTCCCATTAAAGTTTTAAAGATGAACTGTCAAAAGTGATGGCTCATTAGGTGGTAATGGACGCTAATGTCGTTACGTGCAACGCAAAATCTATGTAAATGGCTGGTTTGACGTTTCATTACTTAAACATAATGGAACATTAAAATTTGGTAAAATTTTCGTTAGTGCAACCGTTTAAGGATAGATTAGTGTTTAAAGTCCCCATTAAAATTTAAAGATCGTTTCTGCAACTGGGTGTCTGACTGGTACCTACCTACCTATAGCAGAGCATAATATACCTGTTATACATCTAACGTATACGAGTACAATGGACACCGCTCGCCCTCCAACTGACCGAGCTTCCTCCCTCACCCTCTGCGAACCCTACTTGCAAACCGAACGTATCAATTATTATAATTGATAAAAAATCGAAACGCGTGAGTCACATTCGCTCTTGACGGATCTTGTTTTAATGTAGGTACCTATGGTATTTGCGGAGTTCCATGCCTGCACTGCACGCTAGAAGCGCTGTATCAAATCCCATACAATAGAATAATGAGACGACACGATGACAACTTGATACTACCGCGAACCAAACTGAGGGATGCTTTTGCCACCGCCGCCATCGCGCCATCGTCACGACTCAAGACGCGCCCCCAACCATAGATGTATACATCTATGCCTCCAACGGGGTAGGTACATGTTTGGTTTTATACTTTTACTAGCTGACCTGGCGAACTTCGTACCGCTCTCACCTTTGAAACCTTCCCTGAACTTACACAATAATTTCAAGACCAAAATTAGCGAAATCGATCCAGCCGTTCTCGAGTTTTAGCGAGACAAACGAACAGCAATTATTTTTATGTAAAAGAGCGAAATCGGTCCAGCCGTTCTCGAGTTTTAGCGAGACAAAAGAACAGCAATTAATTTTTATATATAAGATTACCTAAGACCTAAGAATTTATTATAATGAAATGAAATGCTACTTTCATAGTATCAACCATGGAGCAATGTATTTGCTCCATGGTATCAACTAATGCCAAAATCCGTCAACGACCACACTTTTTGAATTTACCTCATCACTTCAGTATCTACGGAATCCGCTGAGCCATCATCGCCAGCCACAGAGAGTGGCAGCAGTTCTTGTTGGATCCCGGACTCCGGAGATGACTGCGGCGGGACCGGCTGCAGATGTTCCTCACCCACCACACTTAACAAAACATTGTAATTAAAGTACCTAACATAAAACATTATTACGTATACAGGGTGGCAGATTAAGATAGGTCAGTATGGGAAAGTCTGAAACTATAAGACATACGAAGATCTCTTCTTAGGAACCAGCTTGTACTCAGCTTGGGAATCGAATCCGGGCGTTTTGAAAAATAAAACTTACATACACTATTTATATTTATATATCGATACCTAATCGTAAAATGAGTCATGCCTTCGATTTATAAAAAAATAAGAACTGGATATATAGTTTTCATTTTTAAAGCTTTTACTTCTGATGGAAATCGACCCGAATGGTTTATCAAAAAAGACACTCGGTATTATTGAACCACTGAATTTTGTTGCTGATAGCTTGGTTTCTGCAACTCAATACTGATCGATCATCATTATTCGAAAAAACATGAATGGAATTCTACTTTTAAATAGGTATCTACATAATGTCGAATCTTTTTTTTAATTGTAAGTATCACCACAGCTGCACAAGTGCACAGTATCCCGCTAATAAGACAAATAAGTTTCACACATAACGACCAAAAAGTTTGAATAGAAGTTTTTTTCGTGTATCTATATTTATAAAACTTATACCCTATTTCCCTTGGTCACGGCATCACGCGTGAACGGCTCTACCAATTTCGCAAATTATTTTTTATTATTTTTGTCAGGAGAAGGTTCTTAGTTCTCTAGTTAAGAAAGTTGCGCGGAAGAATTTCCACGCTAACGAAGCCGCGGGGCGTAGCTAGTATAAATATAAAATAGTGAAAATTTTCTATTTCCTTTCATTTACATTTCTTTGCAAAAATCGATCCTTATCAGCAACAAAATCCATTGGTTCAATAAAACAGGCTGTCTTTTTTTTGTATCATTCGTGACGATTTCCCTCAAAAGGAAAAGGTTTAAAAAAACCTAAATATGCAGTTATTGTTTTCTTATAAATCGAGGGCGCATCCTTTCACGACTTTTCTCTAACTCTCGTGATTTCGGACTTGGCCATCACCGCCTTTCTCAAAAAACAATATTATAGCTTCAAAACATGGTCTCAATTTTGAAGCTATAATATTGTTTTTTGAGACGGAGCAATGGCAAGACCGCTACATCACATCACATAATCGGGTACAGGGTAAACCGTTTTTAAACACTCTCCTGCACTGAGTGTAAAAGGTCCTCTTTTACGTTTTTATTAGGTAGACAATATCAGCATTGAAAACATAAATAACTGACATCATTTGTCACTATGAAAGCGAAACAAATCAATAACGTGGTTTATTCAGTTTTCCTTGCACTCATTTATGCTCAACCAGGGCTAAATTGCAGTTGGAATAATTAATTCAAGTGAATTAATTATTAAATGTTTCGTGTGTTAAATCAAATTGAACAAGCACATGATTTTAGGGTCCACAAATTTATTAGTTGGTATTGTTTGTTGTTATTTTGTGTTTAATTGGTAATTCATAAAATATTATAATTAGGTAGGTACCTACTGTTAAAAACATGACTAAGTATCAGGTCAGGACCAAACCTAAGTTTGTTTTAAATGTGTGAATAAAGTAGGTGGTTGGTGAACTTCTAAGATATAATATCATATTTAAGTTGAATAACTATTTACAATACAATACACCATTCTTTATTGTACACCACAAATAAAATACAGCATAGACATTGATCTAAAACTAAAACGAACAAAGAGCGGCCTTATCGCTCAGAAACGATTTCTTCCAGGCACCCTTTGGATGGATAGATTATAAGAAATAACGTGTTCAGGACAAGTATAATGAAATAAGGTGAATTGTTCAGTATATAGCATATATAGCATATAGCAGCTGAAACACCGATTATGATCTTGAATTTATAATATTAATAAACAATAATAAAGATTTTTCTGTTTTACAGCATTTTGGATGAGATGAAAGTACTTATCAAAGTCGACTCGAATTTTCGGGAAGCATTACAGGACCAGAATTATGTGAGTGTTTAAATTAAAAAGAAGCGGCCAGCTATAAACCTAAGGGTGGTTTGTTGATCAGTTTTTTAACATAAATCAGTTTAGATCTGTGTTTTATTCCAAAGCAACCGAGCATTAACTTCTCGGTAGCTAAGATCAAATTTAAATGACACAGCATTAATACTTCTTCATAGCAGTATCGTATTCCAAAGTTACATCAATAAGAACAGTGATCTTACTGTTCTTATTTATGTAACTAAGGGATATTGTTATATCTATAAAGGAGAGAAATTGATTTGTGCTAATACAGCCACTGCGGAGTCCCTCCTGTTTCCGTGGTCTAGGCGATGGAACGATGGAATTCAGGTTTAAATTTTTCTAGGAACTCAAACATCACAACATTTCAGTAGTGTGATCGGAAGGAATGATTTGGCGTCAGCTGCCGCTTTTCTGGCTTAAACATGGCATTGGTTAGAGTTGTTGAAAAGTGATTGAAAGGTAGGGCTCTATCATTGTTATTTAGATTTCTATGGGCTCTATCGACTCAGTCCTGGGAGGATTATCTTGAAATGTTGCCGTCAACGAATGTTCGGTAAGATCCGAGCTATTTTGAATACAATACAATTTTTCAGTTGGGTTGAGGGTTGAAGAGCGTGCCAGTGTTTTATTTATTTATTTATTTGTTTATTAAAATACTTACCCTATTTTTACAGGGGCCCCTAATTCAATAGTGTAAAAAGTCCACAAAAAACAATCATACCATTATAAATATTTGTCAGACCAATATAAATACACACCTATGAACTACAAACTATAATTACTATACAAATTAAAATAAAAAATTTAAATTACACAATGCATGTTCCTGTAAGCTTATTGCAGACACTCTGTTTTCTACGTGACGTTTTAAAATCTAAGGACTACTATTTTGAACACGGAAATAGATTTCTAATTCCGTGGTTTTGAACTTAGTCGAGCTTTTTAACAATTCACCAATATCATCATAGCCAGTGCGTCCATGATCTGCGGAGATTATCTTCCGCCTTCTTAGACCAGAATTTAAAGTTTATGTAGCCTCTTGAAATGTACGTTTTGCCCATAGCAGTAATTGGTATAATTAGGTGTTTATCTTTATCTTTATCTCTTGAGATGTACGTTTTGCCCAAAGCAGTAATTAATATAATTAAGATTTTATCCGGGATAAAATATAGCCTATGTCACTCCCTGAAAAGTAAGCTTCCTAACGGTAAAATAATTTTTTTGAGAATTTACAAAATTCTTTCTTTCCGAAACTACTGAGTTTCGGAGCCTTTTCAATACAAACAAACAAACAAACAATCAAATCTTTCCTCTTTATAATATTATTAGTATAGATTTATGAAAATAAACGTTGAACTAAATAATGTCGGCTTTTTAGTGGTTAACTCTTATGTTTTTCATACACTCAATTATGGGAAATTATTTTTTGTGAAAAAATCCTAATGTTATTAAAATCTTGAGCAATGGGGTGGTCTTTACTTAAATAAGTAAGTAATTGATAGATTTGTAATTTCACTGGTGTAGGAAAATGAAATAAGGGCACTTATCGTGAGCTTTTAAGACACCAATGATCTTTATTGGCAAATCAAAACTGAATAACTAACATGAATAAATAAATAAGTGTTCTACACATTCATAGTCGCCTGTATCCTCTTCAAAACTTCGGCAATTGAAAACTCTATAATTACGTACATTTTTTTTTCTTACAAACAAAAGAAGTTTATTATCATTTGATTCAGAAATAGATTTAGTAACAACCTATAATATATCAAAAAGCAGACGGTATATTTTGTATCAAAAAAATGTTACATATAGCCGTTTTTGTCGGACAAAAACATTACTTCGCGTTTTTCTCGCGATTTTGGTTTTGTGAAATAATTTAATTTTCCTACCACAGTGACGATTTATTCTTGCTGACTAGGTATAACTCAAAGTATAGGTAACCAAAAACCTACATTAGGTAAAGGTGGATCCGATGCTTATTAAATGCGTGAGATTGTTCATAAATTCCTCGGAAGAGATGTTTATATCAGTTTTTATCGGTGATTTTACAAATTTGTCGAATAACCATTGCTTAAGTACCTTTACCTAAAAATCTGACATCTGCCAAAAACTGGGGAGACGAAGCACATTTTATGGCTCGTCTAACCAGTTAGACCAGTCTTGCCTGCACAGATAGTTGCAGCTGTCTGTGATCGTTTTTCGCGCAATTTTGATAAGTACATTATTAAGGGCTCAAGTACATTTAATGAAGTACTTCGATCGAAATCATCGTGATTAAGGTATAATCATTGCATACTAGGTAATAAGTACCTACCTAGTTTCGTCACAAAGCAAAGCTACGTGCAAGAGTGATAGGTAGGTAAAGTTTTGCAGACGCCGCCGCCTCCGCGTCTGCAAAACTCTCCCTATCCCATCTACGTCTAGACGTAGGTAGGTACCTAGTTATACAGTACCGAGCTACCTTTATTGATTGAATTATTGCCGTGTCACCCCGCCGCCCCGCGTCGCAGCGTTACCCTTTGTTATCAAGTGATCACGAGCGATGGCCTTTTTGGAGCCCTTGCGACCGCCATCTTAACTTTAGTTGCAAATCAAAACAAATACGGTCAATGAACGTTGTTAACACTTGTTGAATTTACCTTATGAAGTCAACCGCAACGCTCGAAGAAACAGGACCCGGTGGGACTTCATCGCCTGCTTCCACGAGTGGCAGCGGTTCTTGTTGCGTCCCGGCCGACAACGACGTAGAAGAAGGCTGGGACTCCACCGGCACCGGGCGCACTTCGTTTTCACCCACCGCACTAAACAAAACACTGGTTAATCAAACTACAATTAATCAACAAGATATAAGACTGGATAATGCATTGAAAATACTTACGGCGGCGGCGCTCCTGTCCCAGACATGATGCTTTCTTTGTCCCTTGTCACCGAATGAGGTAGTAGAGTGAGGTAGGGTAGGATCCCGAATCGGAGCATGCGCGTTGTGATTTTAGCGATCGCGATGAAAACACGAGGCCATTTCGCAAGACATAAAAATATGTCCATCCGCCATTGAAAAGTTCAAATTAGTATGGGATTTTATGACGTAGGTAGTACGTATTTTATACGGTACCTACCTCAACGTTGTTTTTTCAACACTTGAGCTGAGTTTGGAAGAGTTGATCACGTGTTCCTACACATTTCTTAAAATCATGCTTTGGCAGTCAGAGAATTGAATGTTTGGACAAAAGTATTTAGATACCTAGGTACGCTCTGTAAAAATTAGAGGGTGCCTTTAATCATTTTATTCGAGACAGATGTTACATTCTCTATTTGAAATAATAAGAATACAAATATGATGAATACAAAATATTCGATAACTTCCATCACATTCCAGTGCAATCGCTTATTGTTTAAATATTTACTAATGTGTAGGTAATGCCATCGCTACCGCTGGTTTAGCATGGCATGGCATTAATTAAAATGATCTCTAAGATAAACCAACGATTAAGCTTCCTGCGGGTAATAAGGCCTAGCTAAGCGATAGGTATGTGTAATGAAATGGAAAATATCCAGATTAATCAACAAGATTTAATGTAAATCATTACTCAAATACATATTTCTATAATATAAAAACAATAAATTACAGTATTGTTGTTGCATTTGTTTATCTCAAATTCCAAATAATATTGAGTACCTAGGTAGGTACTTATAGCTTAATTATTAAGTAGGTATGTATGTCGAGCCCGTAGTAAGTAAGTACTTACCTATTAATTGTACCTATGTGTTATAGAAAATGACCGTAAATGTTGATTACCTACCTAACTTACCATTAACTTGAAGTTAGTTTTCTTTTTTTCACAGATATTCTTTAGCTATCTAGGTACCTACTGTGGCTAGGCCTTGTTACCCGACAGGGGCGAGTTCGATGATGCTGGAGTAGATTGTCCAGCATTATTTTTTCATTGATTTTACAAAAAGGCAAAGAATGCGAGGTATTTCTAATTCAACCATAAACTTCGATTAAATAATAATTTTTACAATTACATAGGTACCTAGGTACTACATTCAATACTTCTTTCAACTTTCAAGCCCTCTCATTCGGCTCAACTACTCTGATGTCACAAAGAAAAACGAGCCTTAGGTTTATGCGTTTACAGGGTACTTTTGAATGAATGAAAAATGTTCGTGCGCGATCCAGTTTACTTTATCTACCTAAACGTAGAAAGAGAATGCACACTATAGCTATGGTACTAAAGTTTCAATTCAATTCTTGGCTAATGGCTCTGCGTACTCAGAGATCATGAGAATCATCCAAGCAAGCGTACAAATGTGAACAAACCACAGAATAAATATAAAATTTAGCACATTCATTTGTCTCTTATGAAAATCTCAACCTAAGTCCTCTATCAAGTGGGATACAACTGAAAATACTGTGAAATTCTGGGCTCAAGTTTATTAATATAAAATGCTGCAGGAATCAATACAAACATAGAACTAGCAGATTTGGCTATAACAGTTCTGTCACTTCCACATTCAAACGCTGAAGTCGAGCGAATGTTCAGTGTGATGATTAGCGTAAAAAATAAACTAAGAAACAGATTGGCGCCTGTTACTCTGAATTCAATCATTCTTATAAAAAACCAATTAAAAAATTTAAACCAGACTTGCCACAGCTACGTATTGCCTGAAGATGTTCTTTCCAAAATCTCAAAAACCATTAAAAAACAAAGAGTACCGATATGGGACCATCAACTTCCAGAACTGCTCCTGCCAATATTTGTGATGAGGATGACGTCTTAGATGACGAAATGTTGCAATTTATTCAATTCTGATTACTTATTGTTTGTGTAAACCTACATCTTTTTTTTATGTAATATGTAAGGAGAAAGGCAAACGGCCCGCCTGATGGGAAGTAAGTGGTGATTATCTTCAAGTAATAAACACTTAAATATTACCCGTCTTTTATTAATGCAATATCCATAGAAAAAATCTAGCGACATTTAACTAGATTTTTCATATATCTGGCGACTTTTCGGTTGTAGCCTAGCGACTTTTTTTTTGCCTGAGCGGCAACCCTGCACAGAAACGCCGCCATTTTGTGCAGATAAAGCAAGGGAAGAGAAGAGGCAGGGCAGGGCTAGGGCGAGCCGTAATTGCGAAGTTTTCGAACCACTCACTTGTCACTACCTACGTTGCACACGTAGCGAGAGTTTATGTATTTCATGTTGTTAAAATAACTTTTCATGAAATTCTAAGTTCTTTCGTTATTTTGTGATGTGGGCTAGGTGGGATCTGGTGTGTGTGTTGTTATAAAGAATACAATGTGATCAAAGTACTTTGTGAATCAATATTTATGTGTGGTGTCTTGTAGACTTGAAATGAACTTTACGCCCAAAACTTTAGCTAGATTCAGCGTCTTTTATAATATTCTTTCAATATCTTCTTGTAAGTAAATAATTTATAGTGAACGAGAGGGACAAAAATAATACTCTCCCAATGAAGTACCTGATCCAACCACACAAATGCAGACTTCGGAATTAGGTAATATTCTACTTTATTATTTGAATTTCTGTGAGTGTCACTAAAATGTCGGTAGAGCTAACAATACATAAAGTTCTCATAAAAGGAATAAATCACAAACACACGTCTTAAGGTACTAGGAAAATGGTTTAGAGCTTATAATTTAACACTTGTGAGAGGTCTGATCATGATAATGTAAGATCTCCACTTTTGAGACCCAACCTAAGAAGTTATGAGCGACTTGAATATGGGTTAAGTAACATAAGTTGGGATTTAAATTTTGGCTACATACCATACCCTAACAACTGATTTGAACCATGAGTAACCTTTTGCAGTGTTAAAAAAAACAACTAAGTACATAAGTATCCTCTATCTAAAAAAAAAACTTGTTAAAAGTTGCCTCTATGATTTTTCATATATGGACAAACTCTTCAAAAGTCACTTAGCAAGTCTCACTTTCATCTTTCCATATTTGCTGATAAATGTAAGATTACCCAAATAGTGCATTTTACACCAAGGCGAGGCGAGGGCCTTAAAACACACGAGGTAGGAATCGCACTTTCTGCCGAGTGATAAATAGTGCTTTATACTACACCTTCGAGGAAAATAAAAAGCAGAAGTAATTATTAATTGAAATTTATATTAATTTAGAAGAACTTACCGCGCCCAATGATGTTGGTAAAACCTCATTGACCGCGCCAGCCTTTTGGTTCTTTTTTCAAAATATTGTTCGGAAATCGGAGGAGGCCTAATGGACTTGGAGTAAAAACTTTTTGTTGTTTGACCGAACGAAAATAACCATAGCTACTGGCCGATCTTTTAGGAAAAAGCATCGATCAAAAATTTCCAGCCGGCCCCCCTAGGAAATTTTTGATCGATGGGAAAAAGACACTTTTTCCTCCCGCTAAAACATGTGAGAAATGAAATTCCATAGAGTTTTTCCTCCCGGTTTCCTATAGGCCTGCAAAGACATACCTTCTATTCTATAAATGGAAAAGAAATAGGCAACTTTCCGAGCAGGTGTAGTATAAAGTACTTGTTATATCATTAAAGCTTGTAAAACTATCATGGTCTTCTAACACTACAATAAACATCAATAATGTTCATGTCCCACCATAGGCTTCTTATCTGTATCTTTATTTTCAGACCAAACAAATAATACAGATACGGGTGATGTAGAAAGTATCAACTTTCGGCCTTCACCTAATTTCAAACATATGAGAAAGTATTTGAAAGCACACTCTTCACCGAATCAAAGTTCAGATCACTCAACCTCGCCACCAAACGAGGAACAAGAACAAGTAAACAGAGAAAGTGAGACAGCTAGAGCTTCAACCAGCAGCATGGCACAGCCGGGCCAGCCCCCTCTGCCCCCCAACTCCCCGCCCCCGGACTTGGTAGTCCCCAAGCAAGAAGTGGAGGATGAAGAGTATGATAGGGCGACACTGAGGCCTGAACCTAAATTGGAGGCCAAGGAAGTGAAAACGGAAAAGCCACCAGAGAAGACTATGTGCAGGCAGTTTGCCCGAGGAACATGTACTCGGGGCTCTTCGTGCATCTATGTGCATGAGCTGATCCTCTCGCAGTTGCCTGGTGTTTACACCTTCTGCAAAAACTTTCAGAACACAATATGCAAGTTTCCAATGTGCAAATTTGTCCATGCTACTGTGTTCGAGAAGGAACACTTTTACAGGACTGGGTACTTGCCACCCAACACTCTGGCTCATCTAAAAGAGTCTAACAGTGCTTTAGCACCACCTTCTACTCCAGCTGAAGGTGAGTTATTTATTTATTTTTTATTTATTTGGGAAACAATAAGCTTACAAATGCTTGTATAACAATACATAATACAAAAAAAAAAAAGCTAAAACAGTTTCCGCTTGTAGAACATAAATACATACTAACTGAATAAATAAATAATAATAAATGAACTAAAATTACAAAATTAAAATTAAAATGAAAATTACCAAATTAAAATGAAAACTGAAAGATATTATATTAAGATATGATAATTATTAGATTATATTTAAATCTCCTTGCTAAGCACAATCAAGAAGATAGAGTACCTAATGTCAAAGAGTTCTACATTACTTGCAGCTTGCTGGGTGATAGGCTTTAAAACAATTTTTTATTGATCTATTCAGTCCTGTCAAAATAAAGCATTTTTTGAGTAAGTATTCGTAAGACAAACAAAACAGGTCCTCCTGCTGAATAATTTGTGACATGTTGTTAAAACAATGTCACACAAATGATACAGTTTACTCTTTTGTTTATAAAATTAAAATATTTTGATTTGATCATCTACAGTTTTTTGTATGTTCCCTATTGTTTTTTTATTATTTATTATCAAAGATATTTTTGTTCCTTCAGCTCCGCCTGCCCAGTCTGAATTCATGAATCCACCTCCAACTATGCTTCCAGGGTAAGTTTATACAACTACTTACATTGATTTGTTTCTTTGCTTATTTCTATTTATATACTCTACATATATATGCTAATAACCAGTGAGTACAGTTCATTTTTTACAGACTATCTATAAGAATGACAAATCTTTAACTAAGATCCTAGAAAAACTAGAAAAAAGTTAGAAATGCAGGGTGGATTTTTGGATGGGGCAGTAAGGTGTACCTTAACCGGTGTAGGTGCAGCTACAGGAAAGTGGTCTTAAGAATCTATCCATATTTTTTAGAGTAATATATATTTTATTTGCACCACCATTCACATATACAGGGTGTGTCGTTAACAGTGGTGAAGCCTCTACCTACGGGTAGGGGGCATCAGAACTGTTCAGGAAATAAAATATTTTACCCAATAAAAGCGTCATGGTTTTCGAGTATTTGGACATTTCCAACTTTTAAAATTTTAAATTTTCTTACATCTTCCATACCATTCTTTTCGATGCCAAGGTTACAAAAACAGATTGAGAAAATTCCTTTAATAAAGGAAGTTTCTCAATCTGTTTTTGTTATAGCAATTTTGGATGACTGTGCTATCAAACTGCCATTTGTGTGCCAAAAGTACACTTTTACTTTTACCACAAACAAAAAGGTGTTTTGTTATTTTTCACAAAAGTTTGACCACCTGTGGGTAAGAAAAAATGTATGGTCAACTGAGTGACAGACTTATAAAAAACTTGCCCACTTCAATGAGATTCCGAAATGATATAACACTTCCTATTTCCAACTTTCCACGCAAAGAATAATTCCTGTTAACATGGGTAAGGGTCGGTTTTTAAAATTTCATTTAGGGCTAAAAATATCATTGCATTGGAATTTCTTACAATAAATGCTCAAAATGGCTACCCTAGCTCCTGTGCACGCCCTGCATCTTCTAATATAGGAGCACTTTATTTTGCGCGCATGCATGATTCGGTAATAGTTCGGGCCCCCCTTTGTATTTGCTCACACAGCTGCTCAATAAGGTATATGTGTGTGACATCACAAACAAGCTAATTATTTTTACGTATTCTCTACTGATACATAAATATGTCTGTACATTTATTTTTGCATTTTTTGATGTTTTTATTGTGAAATTTAATTATTGCAAAGTAGATATCAATCGCAATTTCTGCCCCCTACCCGTAGGTAAAGTATAGACCACTCTTTATACCGCACTCTGTATAAAAAAAATACAGTAGGACTTTTTTTGCGTTCTTAGATTTGAAAGTTTTTGATCAGTATAAGAAAGAGTATAGATTGGCATCAAGAAAAGTTTTCGTGTAAAATGTCTATTTTATTGCTAACAGATTATTTGAAAATCTGTGAATGGGGATAAAAATGTATCTAATAAGAATAGTCTCCTAAGACCATTTTCTGGGTATGCTACCCCGGCTAAGGTACCTCTTCTTACTGCCCTGTCCAAAAAATCCATCCTGTATATTAGGTACATCCAGTTTCAATGGCCCAAATTATTGTGAAAAAAAATTCGAACCCCTCTGGTCGGTTCAGGTCGGCTGACGGGTACCTGATCGCATAATGCTCAGATAAAATAAGAGACCACAAGATCCCATAACAAAGTGCCCCATATGCCACAGGTTTCACCTCTCTATTAAACAAAAGGTTTCTAATCAGGTAAATTTTAATGGGAGGAGTGTACATAATCCCCTACTGTTATTGCTATGTAAAGGGGCCCCAAAATCAGATGTCGCCAAAACTAAACTAAACTAATTTGACAGGACTAAAACTGTGGCGGCAGTCCTTTCAAAAAGATCGTAAATGAAAAGGATAGCATCAGTTTGTCAAATTATTTTAGTTTAGTTTGGTGACATCTGCAGGGGTATTTTAATTCAATCGATTCGTTTCCGAATCGAATCCGACGGATTCTCGGCATCGGATTTTCGATCATCAACCCGAGGCGAAATCAAAATAGCGTTTTATAGATCCTTCGGAATCGAATTCGAATTAATTAAAATACCCCTGCTGAATCGACACCATGAAGTACTGTAAATACCGAGCTTATCTTTATTAGGTAGTAGGTACGAGTATTATGCTTCTAGAAGTGTAACAAAACTAGTTAGTTAGGTATATGTAATTATAAAATTGTTTCAGGGTTTCATCTCTGCCCATGAGTGGGACTAGCCCGCCCGACGTTCCGCCTTTGTCGGAAATGCATGGACCTTCGCCGAGCTACAAATGTAAGTTAATTAAAATAACTTGTTTAAAACAATCACTAAAACATGGACAGGGAGACTAGATTTCAACGTAAACCTGATCCTTAAAAAAAATAGCAGGTCACTTAACAATGGACTAAAAAAGACAGCATGACTCAAAACTAAACAACAAATAATTTGATTATTTTGAAAAAAACAGACTTCAATTTCCTTAATATTTACACTGTTTTTTAAGCCTTGCGGAATAAATACTAATCCCGAGGGATTAACATTTTTACGGGACCGATTCGGGATCATTATATACAATAGCGTAAATTCATGATCGGTCCATAATTGCCGGAGAAATCCGCCGCATTCGGCATACAGCCGTATATACATAGAACTTTCTCCTTTTGTAATTTCTTTAAGTCGGTGTAAAATACAAACAAATGTGGTTGGACTAGTATTACCCTCGAAAGGTATATTTGGGATATTATTTGATTGGGATGTTATTACGAGTGTGAGGGCTTACGCACTATAATATCAAAAACCTTACATATACTTATTTACACATATATGTATACAAATACAGCCGAACATAATTATTTTCTCTATCCAAATAAAATGTTATGTAAATATGTATGTACAAAACGAGTGTTAGCACCAATACAAACCAACCCTGGTGTAATGATGCGATTTGAATTGTTTAATTTTGAAAGGCAGTAAGAGAAAGTAGGTTAGGTACACAATTTTTTTTATGTACCTATATATTTTGTTGAATTTTGTTGTTGAACCTCTAACGTAAATTACAAAGGTGTTACATGAACTGACTTTATTTGATTTAATAATGAAAAAATAAATGCTTATGGGGGTTTCTATATTTTTGTCTAATAATCCCCTTCCGCCAACATTAATTAAATTGTTAAGGGGATTTCTAGATTTTTTGTCTTATAATCCCCTTCCGAAGCTTAATCTGATTGTAAGGGGATTTTGGGACAGAAAGTCTAAAAATCTCCTTCCAAGACCAAGCCATTTAATATACTGTATTATATGTGTTTCGAAACGGACAGCATGGTTTGAAGAATTGCAATTTGAAATATGGATGTATTTATGTGCTTTTATCGTCTTTTTGTAGTCATGCTGTGTGTTTTTCCGTCAAAGTCAAAGCAGCAAGTCCCTGTCATTGTGACAACTGTCAATGTCAACTCATAGCGTTTGAAATTTTCAGCGGTGTATGCAGAAAATTTTGTGTTTTTATGGTTTTTTGGTGAAAAAACGATGTTTACGGTGAAGTACAAGCATTTACTTTGTGCAAAATTCGTGCCCATCTCTCCGAGTTATAATCCCGACCACTGACTATGAGGTAAGCGTGGAAAACTCATAATAACGAGCCTGGCACAAAGTTCCCATCGGATGGTAATACTTTGTATAGTTATGTCGCCGGTACCATCAGGCCGGCGGTACACACACGAGTGTGATCCTTTAGTACAGCTTGTCTTATCAAGTTATTGCGATAATAACCCAGGTTGAAGTACATAACCTATAGACGGAAGGTGCGGTGCCACCTTTTAACACCCTAGATCATGTTAAATCATTTTGCAATCTCTAATTGAGTGTTACAAACATACTTTTGATGAAAAGATGATGAATTAGTAAACTACTATTATAAACAGAGTTATGTGCATGTAATAGGTATGAACTAATTGTTTGAAATAAAAACATCATTGACACCAAAGTTTGGCAGGGCAGGGCAAATGCCTACATAAATAACAGATCGAAATCTTCGTAGGCTACCTGGTAGTACCTACCTACCTGGTTTGGTAAATAAAAAGTTGACACATTAATGCAAAAAGCTGTCATACTAAACACTTGTAGGATTGTCAGAAAAATCCTGCAAAATGAACTACCTAGCACCTGAAGTGCACTTGCCTTAGGCCCATGTGCTTTGTTTTTTACCGGTTTTTTCACAGAGAAGATTTAAACCTTAGCACAATAATAATAATCATAATAATAAGTTCCCAGGTTCGGTTTGTACTGTTCGGGGCAGAATCACCACTTTATTTTGAACAATCAGAATTTAGCTAGGTACTTATTTCATTGTTACTGGCAGACAGAGTACAGAGAGTATATCAGAACAAGAGCTGATTTTTGACTAACTAATCTATATTGTATTGGAAGTTAAATATAATAATAAGAAAATGCCCTAAGTAGGTATATAATTATAGCTTTCTTTTGCTTAAATTATTTAAAGAACAGTACCTACCTTAACCTAACCTTATAACTAATAAGTTAAAAGGTTCTGCAAATTGACCTTTCACATTACAGCTTGTAAATAAAATTACCTGCAGGTATGTTTAACACTTACTCGGAGTAAGGTGCCAAACATAAAAATACTTTGTAGTCTCTCATTATGTTACTTTCATTGTATTGAAACTGAATATGCTCTAGATCATTGTCATGGTGATCTCCGACATTTTGAAGTACCTATCTAAAACATGATTTACTTCCAAGATCTGATGACACCAGTTGGAATGAACATCACATGTCATATTGAACCTAGTTTCACATTCCCAGAATCATAGGTTATTTCCACAGTCGTTACCTATGGCTTTTATAGAACAACTTTATTTAATAGTAAGTACCTAAAATTATTTCTTTTATTGACCCCGCATTATTCTGAAAATCATTTAGACCCAAAGTCTGAAATAATCAAAATTAAATTCTCTGCAACAAACTAAAAATGATCAAGACAAACAGATTACTATTATTAGCCTAGGATGTCCAACAGCAGGGCAATGGCATTCCTTTAAATTAAAGACAATTTCCTACTGCTATTTTGTTTGAGTTAGTGCAACTCACTTCAGGTGAAGGTTAGTGCACACCAACACACCATCAGAATCTGGTATATTAAATTTTTATTACAATATTCAAGAGTGTGTAAGTCACAAGAGCTCAGTTTTTTCTTAGCTTTGTTAATTAAGTAGCAGAGGATCATTACATAATTATGTGGTTTACAATAAATACTTTGAAACCTCATAGATAACCAAACCTTCACAGTTGGTTTCACTCGGATGTGATCCACATTTTGACGAGATGCATCGGATGCACTCATTTGAACGAGAGGTTCCAGTCAGGTGGGCAGTGACCCTATCAAATATCTGACACTCAAGCCAATATGTGGGACTATACCATTTCATACCGGTAAACGAAACTTATTATTTTATGTATAAAATAAGGGAAACTTTATCCTGTCGTCAGAAACAATGTAACTGGAACTAATAATGGTGATGTTCATGAGAGAGTTATGTTATAGTTTGGCCAACTAACAGTCAAATAATCAACATAATACCGGTATGGTACTTATTGCCCCTGGCCTCGGAGGCTATATCCTAAATTAGGGGCCATCGCATGCTTACTTGGGCTAGGCGATGATGTTACTGGAGCTGTCTTGACGACGATTCAGGACACTACTACGGCAGCATGCCTCTCGGGGAGGTATAACGGCATGGCCGTCTGCCAGCCAAATAATCTGAACAGAGTATCGGAACGGTACTTATTGCCCCCGGCTGCGGAAGCTGTATCCGGAACATGGGGCGTGGCATTATAGACATGAAATGAAGGCTATTACAGTAAAATAGTACAATACTTCTCATTATTATATTTCTTCTCATATTAACCAAGTGTGCCTTGTGCTCCTATGGCGAATAAATTTATGAGTATGAGTGTTACCCCATCCATGGCCTAGACTCTGCGGTGTGACCCGCAGAGGTGGCGACTCTGGTGCCCCGTTGCTAAACCTGATAGGTTAAACTAGCAGATGGACACTAACAATATTAACTCCAGTGCGGAGGAGATACGGATGCGATTTTTCGTTTAGCCTTCAAAGGCGCGAATGGCTCTTAATACCTTTGGCCTCGGAGGCAAACTAGCAGAGGGGAAATGACAATGTTAACTCCAGTACTGAGGAGGTACGGATGGCATTTTTCGCTACGCCTTCAATGGCTCGAATGGCTCGATCATCATCAGCCTATATTAGTCCACAGCTGGCTATAGGCCCTGTTGGCACTTGGTCTTAAAAGCGATACCTCGCTATAACAAGGTCAGGTCGACTTTTATAACACCTTCAGTCGAAGTGTGATCAGTTTTGTCTGAATATACACGTCGCCCTCGGAGACTGTATCCGGATGATGGGGCATACATACTAGGCGATGGACGCCCCAACAAAGTGCCTGACATTTTGCCAATATATTCGAGCCTGAGAAGATAGCACACAATCTATGATAAATATGATAATGCTTCTGGCTTATACATTTTAAATCTTGTATTGAGGTTCTGTCTGAGCTCCTTTAATGTTCTCTCCCCAGTGAAGTCCCTCCTCAGATGGAGACACTGGAACTTTTGGTAAAAAAGTGGGGGGGGGGGAGAAACGGTACGGTGAAGTAGACGAGTGGTAAGACTAGGCACGTCACCCACTGTCCTGTATCAGATTGTCCATCATTATCACCAACCAAGGTACCATTACCCTTTACCGTCGGATATGACAGGGTTCTCCGCAATTAAATATATATCGTCTAGCGGGAACACCATGGAGTTATGGTGTCAGTGGATTCATAACCAAGTATTTTTCATGAAAACAATAACATACCCAAGCAGACACCTGTTTTGGTGTTTTCTGCAACTGGACCTGATTCAAGTACTTATGTTGTTCAGTTCAGAGAACTAACAAGCTATATGTAGATATCATTAACTACCATCTTTATATTACATACAAATACCTATAATTACACAGCAAGGGTTATAGCGAAATAACCCCTTGTAAATAAGTTATCCATACCATAACATATTTTATTTTATATTTGTAATGTTAAAAGTCCTATTTGAACTAAATTCAATTATGGACAGTTAATTAAGGATATACATAAGAAGTAGGTACCTATGTTCATGTGAATCCCAGATCTCATAATAGCAAGATCAATTAAATTTATTAATTCTAAAAATGAGCACATTACCAAGCATGTGATCAACAAATAAATCCTGAATTAAATAAAATTAAAACTATCACATTCAAACTGAAAATATTCTACTAAGCAGAACTCCACTCATTGAAATATTAGACCTTGCATTTTAGAGCAGTAATTTCTGATCAGCAAGATTTTATGAATACCATAATCCTATTTAATAAATTGATGAATCTAAATGGTTAATAGTAAAGTTTCAAATAGAAACCAGAACTTTACTCATTTAAATAATGAAATACCTATATTACCTATACATACAATATTTTCATACTTAGATCACTGCCTTTTACCCAGTTTATGACAGTTTTAAACATTGTCCGGCCCCACGAAGCGATCTGCTGTACAGCGACAGAACTGCGGCGTCACCGGCTGCCACTATCCAGACCTAAGCCCCAACGAAGTGACCTGCATGATGGCGCACAATACAACTGCAGAACGGCGTCGCCGGCTGCCACTATCCAGATCCATGTGTACCTATATGTGCTTCAGGGGCACTTTGTGTGATGCTAAGTATCGTTGATTTCTGATCAATTAGATTTGATAAACACTCAATATTTTGTTTTACACAACTTTAAAGTCTTAGAAGTTATGTCCTAAGATCTTTGACTTGTTTGACTGTTATTTATGTATTACATGTAAGTACCTACTTAGTTACATGTCATACATTTTATTTTCACATAGCGTTTGTCCGTCTTTCACCAGCAGATAACAAACAGGTCTTCAAACCATGCTGTCCGTTTCGAAACACATATAATATTACCGTTTTGCACAAAAACAAAACGGATATTATGTGAGTGGAGAAACGGACAGCATCAGCAAGGTACTTGCTGGTGTTGATGACACTATGAGTTGACATTGACAGTTGTCACAATGACAGGGACTTGCTGCTTTGACTTTGACGGAAAAACACACAGCATGACTACAAAAAGACGATAAAAGCACATAAATACATCCATATTTCAAATTGCAATTCTTCAAACCATGCTGTCCGTTTCTCCACTCACATAATATCCGTTTTGTTTTTGTGCAAAACGGTAATATTTTGTCTACAGCTCGGCACGAGTTGGAAAACGGCGGAAATCCGGATAAATGCAAAAACTGCGACTTCACAGCATGCAGGTACTTTTCATAGCCGTACTATAATAACATAAAAGCGATAGTAAGTTACTTGACTAATATCAAATTTGGCCCAGTAAATAAATATTTTCTGTAGTATTTGACCTATGAACCCAATATTTATCGATTTCTGATTAAAAAAGAACTACATATTTTCAATAATAAAATAGATTTTTTGATTTACACACACTGCTTTACAGTATAAGTTAGCTAAAATAGTCTTACTCTTAACTGCTTAATCTTATATATAAAAATGAAACCCGTTTTCCGTTGTCATGGCATCACGCGTGAACGGCTGGACCGATTTCGCTAATTCTTTCTTTGTTGTGTTTGTTATTGTCAGGAGAAGGTTCTTATGAAAGAAAAAATTAAGAAAGTTGGAAACATAAATTTCCACGGGGGCGAAGCCGCGGGGCGCAGCTAGTCTTATATATAAAAATGAAACCCGTTTCGCGTTGTCACGGCATCACGCGTGAACGGCTGGACCGATTTCGCTAATTCTTTCTTTGTTGTGTTTGTTATTGTCAGGAGAAGGTTCTTATGAAAGAAAAAATTAAGAAAGTTGGAAACATAAATTTCCACGGGGGCGAAGCCGCGGGGCGCAGCTAGTAACTTAATAATTCTAACTGCTCGGTATTGGTAAAACGCATTTTCCGAACTATACAGAGAAACACATAAAAAGTATGTTATAATTATTAAGTCTCCTCCTTGTCTCGAGGTCGATTTAAAAATAGCTATACCAATAACATTCAAAATTATATGCCATGCTAATCATAACATTGAACATTTCAGATTAATGATAAACAAACAAGATTACGAAAAACAGATGGAGCTTTCAGAATCCCTTCGTCAGAGGAATGCCGACGTAGATAGACGGCAAGCCAGACTCGATAGATTGGTCTCATACATAATGAAAAATGTGAGTAACGTATTTAAATTCACTTCTGTCACTCTTGACGAAAGTTATAATTAGCAAGCTGAAGAGGCTGTAAGCTGGCCATATCTCGCGAAGAACCGACAACAGGTAAACGTGTTCTTGATTGGTAACCGTGACTCAGCAAACGTAGTGCAGGACGCCCTCCAGCCAGCGATGCCGACCTGCGAAAGACTGCAGGCAGCTGTGGATACGGCAAGTTCAAGACAGCGCGCTATGACGCTTATTAGGGGAGGCCTATGCCCAGATAGGCCTAGGGACCCTATGCCCCTATGATGATGATGAACTCTTGATTACAAGGGCAGGGTAACTACTTCCATATACAGGGTGTTATGAAACATGTGTACTAAACCGTAAGGGGATGATTTTGGACCGCGAGGGGAAGATTACGAATTTGGTTACGTTTTAAACTGTCTACCTTTGACGGTTTATGAGATATAGCCTGCTGACAGACGGACAGTGGAGGCCCATAGTAATAGGATCCCGTTTTCACCCTTCGGGTACGGGAATCCATGGGCTAGTCATCCCCTTTTTATGGACAAGTATAAAACTTAGACTGGAACAGGCCAACTAAAAACAAATTTAGGCAAAATTATTTAGTAAGGTAAATAGAAAAAAAAAGTTAACGTTACGTAACTATTACTTACTCTACCTACTTGTAATACAAAGAATTGATGTTTTATTTGCATATATTTACTTTCAGAAGTTTCACAGTCCTGCGTCGTCTCGTAAGGACATAAATTCAGTAAGTTTCCATTCCATCTCTATTCTATCTAGGTGATATTTTAAGTTTAGAATAATAATTATGTAAAATTAATTTTCCAGCGTTATTGAGTTCTCTTGTTTTGCTCCGAAATATATTTTGCATAAATAACAATCTATACTTCTAATAAAACGCTTCAATTCTGTACAATGAAGATCTATTGGATTTTTTTTTGGAGGGCACTATATTAACGATCCTGAAGCCAAAACTGTTATTTTTTTCGTTCATGTCTGTCTGTCTGTCCCTTAAACGCGAATCACGCCGAAACTACTTAAGGTATTGAAATGAAACTCGGCACGATTTTAGGTCATACTACGAGGAAGGACATAGAATACTTATTATCCCGGAATACAGTAAGGTTTCCATGGGAGAGAGGATGAAAGTATAATTCTTTAACCGCGCATCACGATGGTACTACTGAATGAATCCGAATGGACCTCGGCATTATTTGAGTTCATACTACGAGGAAAGATACATTTTATCCCGGAATTCAGTAAGGTTCCCCTGGGAAAGGGGATGAAAGTAAAATTCCTTCACCGCGCATCACGCCGAAACTGCTGAATGAGTTAGACTGAAACTTGGTACGATTTGAGTTCATACTACAAGGAAGGACATGGGATACATTTTATCCTGGAATTCAGTAAGGTTCCTCTGGCAGAGAGAATGAAAATAAAATTCTTCAACTTCGCATCACGACGGAACTACTGAATGAATTCGAATGGAAGTTGGCACGATTCGAGCTCATACTACGGGGAAAGACACATTTTATACCGGCATTCAGTAAGGTTCACCGTGGAGAGGGATTAAAAGTCAAATTCCTGGGCCGCGCATCACGCCGAAAGTACAGAATGAATTCAAATGAACAATACTTTTTATATCCCGGAATCAGTACCTACGGTTCCCTTGGGAGAGTGGATGAAAGTAAAAATATGCTACTGAATGCATTCAATTGAGCTCATACTACGAGGAAGAACATAGGATACATTTTTTCTGGGATTTCAGTAGGTACGGTTCTCTTGGGAGAGGTGATAAAAGTCAAAATATGTACTTAGTTGTAATTCATTAACGCGTCGTCCGACTTCATGCATTTTTTTTTGTTAGAATCAGTGTTGCAAGATCGATTTTGACTAAATCAGTAGAAAGTCGAATGAGCAAGTCGAATAGAAAGTCAGTAGATTGATGAAATATTCTATAGATTGAAGAAAGAAATAAAAAAAATTCGTAGATAAAAGGTAGCCTATCTATTTATTTCTCCAAGACGCACCCTTAGTTAGGTTCCTCCCTTAGTAGGTAGGATAGGAACCTAACTAATGGGTGCGTCATGCCTATTTCAGGCAAAGTAAAATGTACAAATGGTCCATGCGATCTTCTTGAACATGATATTTGGTGGTTTAGCTGGTCCAGTTAAGTGTACCACCGAATGAAGTTTGATTGGAGTAAGTGGTCCAATTAAACTAACTGGACCACAGAAAAATATTTATAATGTGGAACACAATCAACTGTACCTAACTACCTACTAACGAATAAAAAATTACGGTTGTCCAGTCAAATGATCAGGAGCTCAATTCTGCAGTACAATTGCTTCACTATGACAATAGAATCGTCGCACAATCATCACGTGGAATCCTTTAAGTAAACGGGCTAGAAAAGTTGCATCATGTCGGCAATTTAGTTGATCAATATAGCGCAGTATATTTGCAACTATACCCTTGCTGCAATTTCATAGTGCAATTCATTGCAGAGTGTAGTCCAGCAAGATTTTGCAACTGGATTGATGAGGAATTTGCATGTACACGACAAGCTATATTGCGGCTAGATCTAAATTTTTTGTATTCCTCATCGGTCGTTACATGAAACTTCGCGGCAATTTCGGCCCAAGTATCTTTCTTAAGGTTACGATCTTTATACGTGCTCGCTTCTACATCCCACAATTCAGGACGTACATGGATTTCGTTGATAAAATTCAAAATCTTTTCCTTGACCACTCGGCCATGATAAATATAATTAAATTCAACAACAGAATTCAAACGCCATCTTAAAAGTTGGTTCTGACTACCCCTTTAGTTCCCACGTCCGATTCATGCAAGGAATGGAACCCCCTTACAGTCAGGCAGTCGTTCCTTCTTCAAAAGACGCTTAGGAAACATGGCCAGCTAAAGTATGACCCAAATCTGGTAAAAGACAAGCCAAGAAAAGGCACTGTATGTAAGGGTGTCCAATGTCATTCTCGTCTTCCTCAAAATTTCTTCCTCTTTCTAGGACCTGACATTTACAATGACATAGGCTAATTTTATCCCGGAATTCCCACGGGAACGGGAACTACGCGGGTGAAACCGCGAGGCAATCGTCTAGTTTACAATAAAATCAATAGTACCCAATTTATTCTCAAATGTAAAACATCGGTATCCGATTGGCTTAAAACACTATGAACAAACAGAAAATCTGCTGGACCCCCTAAAATAGAATACCTCGCTTTTCAATTCTTTTTCTCCCTATATTCCATTCACTCTTACCTCATAATACAGGGTGTTTGTTGGATGGTCCGACAAAAAAAATGACAGTTAGCTGGGGTCATTTGCAACACTTTTTCCATATAAACTTTTTGCCTAAGACTTAACACTTTTTTATATGTTTTTTTTTTAGGGAATTCCCAAAACCGTGCCTTTTTGATTTGTGTTGTTTCATTAGTCAATCTGTAATGTATTCCTGGTCTAAAAGTAAAGATACAAACCGCAAAGAACAACAAACGAAAAACTTATGGGCTTTTAAAGATAAAATATGAAAATAGGAAAAAAATATCGAACACCTCAACTTGCCAGCAGCTTAAAATAATGATTAACGCAGCTTATGAATTTCAAATGCTTTTAAAAAGTGCTCTACTAAATGCTCTTTATAACGATATACGACATGTCTCCCAAAACTTAAAATGCCTGACCTTTGCCGATAAACTGTCGTAAGGGCGTAGTATCATTTTTCTAAGAAAATTAACTTTCGCTTTAAAAAAAGACTGGATATGTTCTCACGCAACTTCACTTTCACGAATCTATTTTTATACTAGCGACCCGCCCCGGCTTCGCACGGGTGCAATAAAATACTACTATTACTAATAATATACATATTATGATTTCTCAATCAAAGAGCAAAGAGTTTTCATTCAAAGAAATTAGACCGAACCACAGATCACTATACATATGTACCAAGCTACGAGCAAGGAGTATTTATATACCCTGGGGAGCGATTTCTTTCGTCCACGGTACCAAGACCGAACCTGCGACACCTGTGATTGACGTGTGACACCAACCACCAACACCACATATGTTTATACTTAATTGACATGTTTACTTTGCAACGCCGTTACAATTTTAGCAATTTATTCATTTTCATATTGAAACTACTCGATAATCCGAATTTTCCGCCTATAAGTTGTCGACTCGGATCGACTAATTTTTTAAGCTCTTCAATTTGATGTGCATTTCGTTCGAGTCTACCGTAGACCGGTCCGAAATTATTAATATAGATTCCCGGCACACTCCTGCGTAGGTAGATATGCTTCTGTGTGGGTACATTATGGATATTATTTTTATTACGTTTCAATTACTTAACTCTTTCTTTTCATAATAACATGTATAAGTAAGTTACTTACATATTTTCTGTTTTTTGTATAATAGCTAGGTTTAATAATTTATTGTTACAGTGTCTTTTCATATAGGTATCCCAAATTATCCCGCGGAGGAAGGCCCTGGTGACCCGTACCACAGGTTTTATAAAACCCTCTCGGGCACCAGTCTCTTGCAAAATAAGATAACTAGATAAAAATAAAGCTTAAGTCAAAAATTGTATACAATAATTATCTTTAGTAAGAGAAAATAAATACTTTATTTAATTCAATTCATAAAGTACAGACGAGTACAGAAGTAAATTGTTCCTCGCACGTCGATTCCCTCTAAGTCGATTCCCGTAATGTTGATTCTTGTAAAGGCGACCGCGCCTGAATTCCCTTCTTGATGATCTCGCTTTTTTTCGCGGTGTACAGTCGGCTGCGGCGCACAGTGGTTTGTCTCCATACAAGACTTCAGACATAGGATAATAAAAAAACCAAAGTTGTTATTTCAAAAAACTAATTATGATATCACATTTGTCTATCATACAGATAGATAGATAGAAAACACTTTATTATACCACACAAATACAGGAAACAATACAGAGAAAATGCTTAGAAAAAAAGGAAGTAGGTATAAAGGGCGGCCTTATCGCTGAAAGCGATCTCTTCCAGGCAACCTTGGGATGGACTGGAAATTAAAGAACAAATAAGGCGGTGGCACTGGAAAAATATATAGTTTAGTTGATCTTCAGTGAGGTCCAGCAACAAATTATACGATATTCATTTTTTCAATTGGACTTAGAGTCTAGAAGATAGCGTAGTAAAGCTGTTTTTCTTGTATGAAAAGCAACTTAAGAATGTAAATATCTCAAAACAAAAAGGCCAAAATTTTCCATTTTGACCCATTTTCGTTTTGAGATTTTATACTCATAATCTAACTGTGTTAAGCTATATTTTCTCCAAAGACACATGCTGCTACTTTTGTGCACTTTTTGAGATAATATAACGAAAAACAGACAAATAAAAAATTTGGTCTAATATTATGTTTTGAAAAGAAGAAAATCTCTCATAATAAGTTATTTTGCTATACTTCGTCTGTCTACAGAGGAATGTTTTCTTATCAAATACCACTTTTAATATTTACCTACCTGGCCGGGGTTGTTTATGATACCGTGCAAAAAGCATTTAGGTATTCATTGTTCAACTAGGAATAGGATAAGGGTTGTTATTGTAATACCTGCTATTTTCAAATCTAGCTTGTAATTAGCTAAGTGACAATTGCTACCTGTATATAAATCGCCGCAGGTAGGGTATCATGTCAGTTATAATTTCTACCATCTAAGCGTCATTATGTCTTTCGGTAGTTTTGTAACGAATTTGGATCTCTATGTTGCTTTACGTCAGCATAACGATCTCCACGACTTTAATCATTGGTTAGTATTTTAAAAATAAAACCACTGTGCGGCGGCGGCGTAGAGAAAATAAAAAAAAACTGACTTTTTCTATCAATATCCTGGTTTTCCCTTCTTCCTATTGTCAATTGTGTAGTAACAAAACAGTTACTATTCTTATTCTAAGAATGTGTCTGAGACTTGGCCATTTCACGAACGTGTTCGTGATGATGGGAAGAACCTGCAGTTCACGCAGTGTCAGTGAATTACCAATAACTTTAATATAGCAAAAGATTGTTTTATTATTAATTTATTTGGGAAGTCTAGCACGAGTAGTTTCAGAGATAGGTCCATTTCAACTTTGACAGCTGTCATCGAAAATGTAGACCTACCTCCTCGACAGCTGCTGTCATTGGAAATACATAGGTTTTCTTGTTTCAACACTGACGTTGGTTTTTGTTTTGACATTTTCACTCTCTAAATCGCTATACTTTTGAAGTTTTCGGATCACATAAACCAATAAAACATAATTATTATTAATCGCTACTTAAGTATATTTCTTTTTATATATATATAGATATGTGTATTTAGTTATATTTATTCCGTTATATAATTAATTACATAATTTTTTTTAAAAACATATGCAAACATAGGACCTACCTATGTTTTTTTAATAAAAATTAATGGAAAATGATATACATTTAATTTAATGGATTATCAGCCATATAAAGTTTTAATTCATTTTCTCTACGCCGCAGCTGATAGTACATCGCGAAAAAGCGAGATCGTCGTGAAGGGAATTTAAGCGCGGTCGCCTTTACTAGAATCGACGTTACGGGAATCGACATGCGAGGAACAATTCACTTTTGTACTCGTCTGTATACTTTAAAATGTATGTAGATGTTCAAAACCAAAATATCTCTTAAACCGCAGAGATCTATTTCTGAGCTTTTCAGGAGAACTAGATACCCCGTAAGGCACAGTCCATGATTCATGATTCCATAGTCATGGATTCCATAGTAGATTGGCATAGTCCATGATTCATATCTCGCTATAGATTTATCGAAATCAGTGGGGCTGCCAGCTTGACATCGAGATAGCGCCACAGTGAAATACCTAAGTCCTAAATTATGTCCTAAAGTGGCATCGGGATGAATATTTCATGCACATTTATTGGCATAGTTGAAACCACCAAATTCCATGGCGGGGCTGCTAACTTGACGGACACAACAGAGGTTTTTATAAAACCATTTCATCCTATCTATCCTATCTACTAGTATTCGAAGTTGAAAGTTTAGTTAAAAACGAACCCGAAGTTAGTTTAAGTTAGTAGACAAAAGTTTGATAAATGTGAATTTTGTTTTACAGATACAAAAAATAAAACGTCTAACGAGCGAGTCGGACTCGCGCACTAAGGGTTCCATTTAATTGTAAGACCTTGTTTCTTGCCAAATATCATGATTCTAAGTCAACATGAAGTAGGTACCTACCCTGTATATTTTTGTTTAGGGACAGCAAAAATTATTATCTTTTGTTTATAAACTAGAAATTTACGGTTTCTCATTTTTCTCGTTATTTGTGCTATATTACTGGTATGACTATGCTTCTTACCAAAGGGCATTGGGTAAGTTTGTATGGAGTCGTGGCGTTGTTTTTTTTTTATGCGGCCACTGATGGAATTTGTGTTGAATTTAAGTAATAGACCTGTATATTCATTATAAAAAACAAAATACGCCGTAACTTATATCGGAGCCGAAATATTCGACTTTGAAGTTGAGAACAATATCATCAAAGTTAGTGATAAAATGCACTTTAATTTCAAAAATACTATTATTTTACGTATGGAACGAGTAAGTTATGGATAAAAAACATGTATCCCATCAATAATATTTTATTTCTAATACTATTTATTATTGTTATTTATTATTATTATTTATTATATTTATTATTTATTTACGCACGCAAACAACACGAAAGTCAGATGGTGAGTAAAGAGAGGGTAGGTTGTCGAGTTGAGCGATAGCGTCACGCAGGTAAACGAATAGAGCGCGGTGATTGGTTAGCATAACTGAACCGAGCTCCGGGCCGGTTTACAATCGAGCTCGTTATGTTTAATTTCATTCTACTACTTCTATGAAATGCAATGGTTACTAAAAACTGTAGGGAAGTCTTGTTATTTGTTTATTTAGACGATCATTTTATGATTTTTTGCCATTCGATATCTCGCTTCCGATATATTTTAGATAGTGGCTGTAGTAATGAAAGTTGCTCATTTTTGAGAGTACTAATTAATGGCAATCGTTTTTTAACTGGCCGCGGACCATCAAAAACAACGCCACTTTTACCCAATGCCCTTTTATGATTATAGGTAAACGGGAAGTCCCCTATAGGTTTTGTGTGCATGTGATTCCCTTGGAAATTTCAAAATATTCGGGCATAAACGGCTGTAACTTTTGAATGCGTTGACTTAGAAATTTTATTTATATCGCGGCTCCAAGAGGTTACGGTCTTCAGTATTTGACGTTAATTTCAACTCGATACATCCACGCGTTCTTGAGAAAAGAAGGTTGACAGACGGACAACAAATTGATCCTATAAGGGTTTCTTTTTTCCTTTTGAGGTACTGAACCCTAAAAAGATCAAGATGAAATTTGCCGTACATTAAAAACCTATGGTCTAGATGTTCTAAACTTGACACGCGTATTTTTGGTTCTCGGTTCGGTATCTAAGTTAGTCTTCTTAACCTTATACATATGTATAAAAGGCTACTTATTATACCGAAAATACGCGTGCGAAGCTGGGGGCAGAAGCTAGTCATTAATAAATTCAACTCGTCTGTCGAGTAGTCCTACTAATATTTTAAAGACAAAAGTTAGTAAATTTTTGTTACCTAGGATCTCCAAAACTACTAAACAGATCAAGATGAAATTTGGCGTACGTTTAGAGCATAGCCTAACTTAGATAATAGGCTAATACCGAAAATACGCGTGCGAAGCCGCGGGTAGAAGCTAGTAACAAATAAAGAATGCGCAAAACAAAAACTGTAGTCACATGCTGCCTACTTAGAAATTTGTTCTCCAGTTAACGCATTCACTGCCCAACCTCGGCGGCGAGGTCCGCAAGGGCGCGCCGCCGCCGCGACACGGGAGCGGAGACTGGCATCTGCGTCTTGGGCCATGAATGTGTTAAATAAACTCTACTAATTGCAACTACCGAATAGTTAATCCCGCTAATTTCAATTTTGTCTTCATCAGATATTTGCCGACTTTCTTCGGGAGGAGATGGTTCGTCAGACGTCCAAATAGAAGATATCCGTCAAGATCGACAACGCATCGTCGTACATAGCGTGTATTATTGAATAACTTTCACATATGACGCACTCGATGACGATGATGTCGCATAATTTTCCTCCATTCGAACCTAGACAACAATCGCCGCCGTGGTAGGCCTACAGGTGGCATGAGCATGATGGACTAAGAGCCTGCGACAGCCTTCAAACTTCATAATCGGTGATCGTTCCTACCTGTGTGGGCAGCATACGCAGACAAACTCTCAGCCTTTATAAAACGACAAACTTTTTTTAACCATGGATTAGATTAGAAAAATGTTAATTTTATTACTCGATTTGTTAATTTAATAATTTAACATTAAAACATGAACTCATTATATTCAAGTGAATGTTTTGTTTTGTATAGAACCTTAACCCTATAGATACTTGGCGCTCTGCACTGACATGTCACTGACAGACGACCTCTGTGGTGCAGCGGGCGAAGGTCTGCCTGCGACGCAGGAGGTTGCGGGTTCGATTCCCGCCTCTGGACAAATGTTTGTACGATCTGCAGTTATTTGTTCAGGGGTTCTGGGTGTTTTTCTATGTATAATAAAAAATATCTATCTATGTAGTGTATTGTATTAAGTATATCAGTTATCTAGTACCCATAACACAAGCTCTGCTTACCTTGGGGCTAGATAATGCTGTGTGAATTGTCCAGCATTATTTTTTAATTTTTAATTTTTCAATGTCACTCTACCCGGAACCTAATCGACAAAAAAAAAACTTCCAATAAGGCACCTAGATAATTTGTGCTCTGTTGGTAAGAAAATTAATCTAGATCATCGATCAAAACTTTCCGGCCGGCCCCCCTTAGATGCACAATGCGCGCCCTGAAAACGTCAGTATCAAAAGGTATCCTATTTGGCATTTTGGGATACCTTTTCAACTAGTGTCGTTTTAGCTCTCGGATCGAAAGCATGGTCAAGTGATCGTTTAAAAAATGCAATAATCGACCGACCAAGCAACAGAAAAAGGATGGAATTTCTTATTTTCAGTAAGTTTAAATGTAATTTTTACCTGTGTATTGTGATATGAGCCAATTGAGCCTTATATACCTACTTGAGAAATCAGCATTAAATATTGTTGTTGGGTTTGCCTAGGTATGTAAAAATATTTATTTTGTTCTAAGTTGATGAATGGAGCGGCTATTGTTTCTAATTTTTTTTATTTATTTGTGGTAAGTGATAATGTTTTTAATTTCACTAGCTTTTGTTAACTTATTTATATTATTGCAATCCGAAATGACCCGTTTGTTTGTTGACTGTTGCGTTGCTAATTTATAGTGGTATCAATAAATGATTCGTTATCTTTACCTGAATTCTGTTGATTTTATAATCCTTATAAAAATAAACAGTGTATAAATTATTTTTAGGTACCTTCCTACCTTACTTACAAAATAAAATAAAATAAATTCGACTCCACTAATCTCTTGTTCCGTATGCAAAAAACTTGACAGGCTCTGCGCAAACTGTCTGCGTCCAAACAAAACGTGGACACTTTTGAGTGTCAGTCTTGTAAGGTTCTAGGTATCTACGGGGGAGGCCGCATACTTGATCGATGATCTAGATTGATAAACGTGACATGTAATACAAACTCTAATGAAAGAACCTGTTTTAAACGGCTGCTATGAATTGTTTAGATAAAGTCTAAACAATTCATAGCACTTTAAAATAGGTTAATAAAATTATCATATACTAGCGGTCCATCCCAGCTTCGCACGGGTGGATGGGGTCGCGCGGGTGGTCATTTGTTGAACATTTTGGGATAAAAGTCTAAAGTCCCGACTAGCTATGTGGTGCCGGCTTAGAATTTTGCACCACGACAACGTCTGTGCTGGTCGCTGCGCTGCTGGACGAGTTTGATGTGCCGCGACGCCCGCGCTGTCCGTCCCCGTTTCGATACCTCAACGTTACAAAGTGTGCGACGAAGAATAATACATACTTACCTACTATTTATCTATTGTGCTTCGGCAGTGTCGCTAGGACATTAATTAACATGTAGTCACTGTTCTCACATCTACCAATTTTTTGGTAGATATACCTATTTATATCGGCGGTAGATAGGTAGAACAGACATACTGTTCTACCTATCTACCACCTTTCGACTTAGTTCCGTGGCACCCTGTATACAGGGCTATAGCCGGCAGTCTTGTAAGTCCACAACCTGAGGGGTGAGTCTATTTGACGTCAGTAACGAGACGTGACCGTGACGTCTCCTTTCCATACAATTTTGAACTAATAAATAAATATAAATAAATAATGCTGGACAATCCACACAGCATCATCTAGCCCCAAGCTAAGCAGAGCTTGTGTTATGGGTAGTAGATAACTGATATACACTACATAGATTGATATTTTTATTATACATAGAAAACTCCAGAATACCCTGAACAAATAAAACTTTTTAAACTTTCGCGATTTGTTAACATAGTTAATGATTATATCGGGTATTTATCGCGTACCTTTTGTTTTATTTCCCCTCAGTCGCCCCGTGACCACGATCGCTGTAACGCGGTAGAAACGTAGAGGAAATAAAACAAAAGGTACGCGATAAATACCCGATATAATCATTAACTACCCTGAACAAATATCTGCAGATTGTACAAACATTTGTCCCGAGGCGGGAACCGAACCCTCAACCTCCTGCGTCGCAGGCGGACCTTCGACCGCTGCTCCACAGAGGTCGTCACTGACGAGCGAGTAAACTACTAGGAACGAGATTAACTGAACAGTTCATATTCGTTCATTTGTTCATATTAGTTCATCCTTCCAGAACTACACAGGACTAATCTTCAGCTTGCCGCATCCGCTTCGGACCTTGTCTTGGCTTTGTCCTGCAGACTACCATAATCTGATGATGACACACGTATACGTACATACTATGCACTCTATTTTGTTGATGGTTTCTTCAGACCTACTCTGTTCCAACTCAAATATCCTAAATTTGCATGAATTGCGACCGGAAACGGTCCTAAACACATAAAAAACGTCTTCTTACACTTGATTTGGTTTCATTTGACCGGACTCGGTCCAGCGGGGCCGCCGTTTCCAAATGAATGGGCTTCTAAACTTGCTTAATCACGTGACTTTTCATAGGACCCAATCGTGTAGGTAAGCCTTCAGTGATTTACTAGCTGTTGCCCGTTGTTTCTCACGTGATTTTCCTAAATAAAAGTAAATAGCTGCTGTCCTTCCCTAGGATGCTATCGATCCTATGACATAGCGAATCATTTTAATATATTTTTTACTCAAGTAGCAAATGTACTTACGAAAGACCTTATTCGTTCAGAAAGCAAAGCTGTGGAGTTCCTGTCTAAGTATACTCCGCCAACTACTACCACTTTTTCACTCAGATCTATTACACCAACGGATATTATCAAAATAATAGATGGCTTTAAAGGTAAGAAATCATGCGATCTTTGGGGAGTATCTACATCATTGCTTAAAAAACTAAAATTTGTTATAGCTGTACCCTTAGCAAACAGTATAAATGATTGTATCAGTAGAGGTAGTTTTCCAGATTTGCTCAAAATAGCCAAAGTTATTCCACTATATAAAAAAGGCGCACGTTCAGATGCTAATAATTATAGGCCTATATCACTGCTCCCAACATTTAGTAAGGTATTTGAATTTTTTTTAGCAAATCAGCTTTATTCTTTTATCGAATCAAATAAAATTATTAATACAAGGCAGTTTGGATTCCAAAGAGGCAAAAGCACTAGCGATGCAATAACGTCACTGTTGAAGAAGGTTATGTGGGACTTGGATGGATCAAAAAACACGTACGGTCTGTTTTGTGACCTATCCAAGGCCTTTGACTGCGTCAGTCACAAAATTCTGCCAGCAAAACTCAAGCACTATGGCATACGTAACAATGAGCTTTGCATTATGGCATCTTATCTACAGAACAGAAAACAAATGACAGAGTGCAATGGCTACAATTCAGAATCCTGTGATATTAGTATGAGAGTACCCCAGGGGTCAATTCTAGGACCTTTACTGTTTATTTTATATGTTAATGATATTGTGACATGTGTTGAAAATGAGCTAGACATAGTTCTTTTTGCAGACGACACTACGATTATAGTAAGTGATAAAAATAAACTAAATATTTGTATGAAATTAGATAAGTTAATAAATAATATAAATGAATGGTTTAAAGTAAACAACCTACTCTTGAACATAGAAAAAACGAATATTGTAAGATTTTTTCTAGGTAATGGCTAACGTATTGACCCCGCACAGGAGTCTATCGTTAAAAACTCAATGAATGTACTGAATGATGTTAAATTTTTAGGTATTAAGATAGATAGTAAGTTGACATGGATTAATCATATTGACTCCCTTGTGGGAAAACTTAAGTCGGCCGCTTATGCAATCAAAACTATACGACAGCTAAGTGGAGTACAGGCTGCGAAGGCTGTATATCATGCATACTTCCACTCTGTCATGAAATATGGCATACTGGCCTGGGGTAATGCGGCCCAATCCAACAGAGTTTTCGTTTTGCAGAAGCGAGCGATTAGGTTCATTCTGCAAATGGATAAACTAGAGTCTTGTAGGGACATATTTAGACAATTAAATATCATGACATTCACCGGAGAATATATATTTCAAAATTGTATTTATGCTAAAATGCATGTAGAAGAGTTAGACCTACAAAGTGATATACATAATTATGATACACGCAAAAAAGAAAATGTCGTCATTCCGAAACATAGACTAGCGAAGATAAATAAGAGCTTTCTCTATCTTTGTATAAAATTTTATAATAAATTACCTTTACATGTAAGGAAACTTAATTTTAAAACTTTTTGTGAAACAATCAGAAGCTTTTTGCTATGTAAATCCTTCTATAATATTGACGAAGCTTTTGCTGATGAATTTTGTATGTAATCATACCAATATTTATGACTTTTCCGAGTGTACGTGATTGTATCAAAAAGGAATAAATAAATGAACTGAACTGATCTCCTTGGAACATTTCAATATGATTATTCGTAAAAGTGTAAATAGACAGACCGACAAAGTTACTTACATCCCTCTACGTCGTAGATCTCCACGTTGTAGACGCTCTACATCGTAGAACTGTTGTAGATCCTCTACGTTGTAGACCCTCTACGTTGTAAACCCTCTACGTCGTAGATACCGCTACATTGTACACCCCTCTACGTCGTAGACCCTCATAGTTGTAGATTCCTCTACATCGTAGACCTTCTACGTCATAGATACCGGTACATGTACATCTCTATACGTCGTAAATCCGTCTACGACAAAGGGGTCTACGACCCTCTACATGGTAGATATTATAGTTTTCGCGCTACTGTAATTACTTTATATGTAATTAGTTAACCTAAATTATGTCTGTTATTTTCACCTGACTGTATTATTAGAAGGTACCTAATTTACTTGCAACCGGTATATAATTTCATACAATCGTTACGCATATAGATATTTTTACTTTACATAGAAAATATCCAAAACACCCGGAACAATTATGTGCAGATCGTAGAAACATTTGTCGTGAGACGGGAATCGAATCTGCAAGCTCCTGCGTCTCAGGCGGCAGGCACTCGGTCGAAGATAATCGGGGAGTTAGCGATTAAGTAGCTTCATCCGTTTACGTATTTGTATGAAAACTTCTGTCAATTACGTCCAATTATCTTCTCGATTCACATGCCTTAATACCTAACAAACAAGCAGGCACTTAGTTCTAAAATCCAAAATAATTAATGTCAATAAAGGCCGTGAAAACTTCATAAAAACCGATATCAAAAAAACAACAAGGTAACAAAACGAAAGAATGAAATGAAATGAAAATTATTTATTTCTCATAAACCACAATACAAATCAATCCATACATTGAAAATTAAAACTTCTTAGAACTAAAAAGTAAAACAAAAAGGAAAAGATACGAACTTTCAATCAGCCCCGCAAAATGCTACTTACATAGTACAAAACATACATAAAAATGTTACACAGTTAACTTATATAATATATTACAAGAAAAAAAAACTTATGTATCGCTATTTCAAGAAATAATAGCTACTATTGTACTTTAGTACTAGACTTATAACTTATCAATAAATATATTATATTGTATTAACAAGTTCCCACTTTTAGAGACAGTACAGTACAATAGCCAAAGATTAACGGAAATTTACCTACTTACCTATGATTTGTGGAGTTTTGAGTTTTCCTATTGGTAATTTGACACAGTTTCATTTCATGCGCTATGAATATGAATCTACTTACGATCACGGAATAACTGACGTTTCATGTGTTTGTAAAAGTTAGAGTTGTAATTGTTAGTAGGACCTTTAAAAATAGTTATTAGGGTTTCGAAGATCGGTTTCGAAACCCTTATGGTCTCGCTTTGTCTGTCCTTTTTTCCCTCCTTAATAACTCAGCAACTACAGCAGCTATCAACTTGAAATTTAAAATAATAATACATTTCGTGTGCCTGTACAGATTTTAAGAAAAAAAAATGAAAAAAAATGAAAAATGAAAATGAACATTTTCCATACAAATTGAAATGTCAAAATTTTAAAAGAGACCTACAGAGTCAAGTGGGGTATCAAATAAAAGGTATTTGTTTGTACATTTCAAAATAGTTTTTGAAATTTCAATAGGTTTCATACTTTTTGAAATATTTTGAAAATAGTCGAAAAAATACCCATTCCCCCCCCCCTATCTCCGAAGTTTGCAGAGCGATCCATTCAAAATGTATTGAGCGTTTGTAGATATAGATCTATATTTTACAGGAAAAATATAGAGAAGTCTGTAAACTGAACCCTTTTCGAAAAATGGTCAAAAAGAGGGGGGATAATTTTCAAAAAGGGGGGTTACCCCACTGAGTGGGGTATCATATGAAAGGTATCGGTTTGTACATTTCAAAATAGTTTTTGAAATTTCTGTAGGTTTCATACTTTTTGAAATATTTTGAAAAAAGTTGAAATTTTACCCGCTCCCCCCCCTCTATCTCCGAAGTTTGCAGAGCGATCCGTTCAAAATGTATGAATCGTTTGTAGATATAGATCTATATTTTACAGGAAAAATATAGAGAAGTCTGTAAAATGAACAGTTTTTGAAAAATGGTCAAAAAGAGGGGGGATAATTTTCAAAAGGGGGAGCTACCCCACTAAGTGGGATATCATATGAAAGGTATTGGTTTGTACATTTCAAAACAGTTTTTAAAATTTCTGTAGGTTTCATACTTTTTGAAATATTTTGAAAAAAGTCGAAATTTTACCCGTTCCCCCCCCCTATCTCCGAAGTTTGCAGAGCGATCCATTCAAAATGTGCAAAGCGTTTGTAGATATAGATCTATATTTTACAGGAAAAATATAGAGAAGTCTGTAAAACGAACACTTTTTGAAAAATGGTCAAAAAGAGGGGGGATAATTTTCAAAAAGGGGGGTTACCCCACTGAGTGGGGTATCATATGAAAGGTATCGGTTTGTACGTTTCAAAACAGTTTTTGAAATTTCTGTAGGTTTCATACTTTTTGAAATATTTTGAAAAAAGTCGAAATTTTACCCGCTCCCCCCCCCCTCTATCTCCGAAGTTTGCAGAGCGATCCGTTCAAAATGTATGAATCGTTTGTAGATATAGATCTATATTTTACAGGAAAAATATAGAGAAGTCTGTAAAATGAACAGTTTTTGAAAAATGGTCAAAAAGAGGGGGGATAATTTTCAAAAGGGGGAGCTATCCCACTAAGTGGGGTATCATATGAAAGGTATTGGTTTGTACATTTCAAAACAGTTTTTAAAATTTCTGTAGGTTTCATACTTTTTGAAATATTTTGAAAAAAGTCGAAATTTTACCCGTTCCCCCCCCCCTATCTCCGAAGTTTGCAGAGCGATCCATTCAAAATGTGTGAAGCGTTTGTAGATATAGATCTATATTTTACAGGAAAAATATAGAGAAGTCTGTAAAATGAACACTTTTTGAAAAATGGTCAAAAAGAGGGGGGATAATTTTCAAAAGGGGGGGCTACCCCACTAAGTGGGGTATCATATGAAAGGTATCGGTTTGTACATTTCAAAACAGTTTTTAAAATTTCTGTAGGTTTCATACTTTTTGAAAATTTTTGAAAAAAGTCGAAAAAATTACCGCTACACCCTATCACCGAAGCATGGAGAGAGATCCATCTGAAATGTAGGTTGGTACCTACTAGTGTTAGGTCTTCATTAAATTTCGGAGTTTCTAACCGGTACCTTTAGTACATACCTACTTGTTCACAAACGTTCGAAACCCTCGGCGCGCGAGTTACACTCGCACTTGACGGGTCTTGTTTTTTTATTAGAATAATTAGCGAGAGATTACTGAGCTTGTGTTTTCCTTTTATATACCTACTTGAAAAACATTTATTAGTTTTCTATTGATTGTTTACATCACTATGGTGTAAACAACCAATAGGAAACTATAAGAAAACGTTGAAAAGAAAATTCTGTTTCTTTAGATTTTTTACCATTATATGAGCTTTGCTTTGTGATATTTTTAGTTGATAAGTTCCACTATTGACTTATGTAGATTCATTTATTTAGTAATATCTGTAGGTATAGTAGGTAAACGTATATTTTATACAAGACTAGCTTCTGCTCGCGGCTTGGCACGCGCTTCATCATCATCATCATCAGCCTATATTAGTCCACTGCTGGACATAGGCCTCCCCTAATGAGCGCCATAGCGCCGTCTTCACGCACGCGCTTATCCTGGATAAAAAGTAACCCGTTGCTTCGACCAGACGCTCAGATAATTTTTCAAAAACCCGCAGAGCCTCTGTACCCCACGGACCTAGGGTCACGACTCTAAGGGGAGCAAATGTGTAGGCTCTGTCAAAACCTGCATATTAGCGCCTCTTGAGACCCGTGGCCAAATCTGCCGCCGCACCCGCCCCCACGGATGTCCTCGGTAGATGGGAAGACGCAAGTGTGTTGACGCATGCAGCGTCCCACACAATGATGGGACTAGTGTCATACCGTCGGGCCTCTTACCATCGTCACACCATTGACTTTTAGGCGGCGTCCTAATTGGGAGCGATCGTACGATGGCGCGATGCGTTTTTCATCGCACGATCAAAGTTTCATAATACATTTCATGTGCTCGCACGATTACTGGCGAGGTTCAAATAGGACACTCTGACGAAATCTGTATGTTTGAACTCATCGCACGACGAGAACGCATCGTGTCATCGTGCGATCTTTGCCAATTAGGACAACGCCTTATACTTTTATCCGACTGCCTCGTTGGTCTAGCGGTCGCGTTTTCAACCGCTGATCATAAGGTCCCGGGTCGGGCCAAGATTTTGGGTCTTTTCTAGCAAGAAATATTCACAGTAGCAGCCCGGGAAGTTGACGGTATATTGTAGAACATTTTTTTTGTTCTATTATCAATATTTTCCGCAGCGCATGCGAGGATAGACAATTTATGGCAAAAATTTTAACATACAAAAATAAAAATCTTTTCTCTTTATAATATTAGTATAGAATAGTATTATAGTTCGAACGAAACCGCTATACCGCTCCTGAGGTATGCGCGCGGCGAGACGGGGGGGAACTTCCCGTATCGGCCGCTCCGATCCATCAGTCTGCCGTCAACGCTCACGGCAGTAGGTCGCCTTTGTACCGGACGGTCTATGTCAGATACACATGAGATAAATATCCAAAGATGGGTCGAGCGCTATCTCGTGATGTCAAGGCCATAATTTTTAAATTGGCCGAATATTTTAAGAAAAGCAGACAGAGAGATCTTTGAATATAAAAGTGATGCAAATATTGCCAAAATCGTGGCAGACGCTACGGGGTACTGCGAGAAAACCGCAAGAAATGAGATAAAAGAGAGCAATTCATCAACTGAAAATTTGGGCCGATTGAAATTTTATTCGCCAAAACAACCAAAAACTATAAAGAAAAAAACATGTTGTTGATGATTTTGATTTAGGAGTTATCAGAAGAAAAAATCATCAGTTTTATGAATTTGAAAAAAGAGTGCCAAGTGTCTGTAAGTTACTTTCAAGTTCGAAACAAGATGGCATATTAAATTGTGGGCGAGAATTTCTAAGGAGACTCTTACTGTTTCAAAAAATGCAAATCGAAGAGACATCTCCTTATAGAGCAGCCTAATATTGTAGTGTGGCGGAAAAAATACTTAACACAAATCAGAAATTACAGAACGCAAAACCGCAACATATATTTCCTTGATGAAACATACATTCAGTGGCGGATTTGCAGTCCTAGCCGCTCTAGGCCCCAGGCCATGTGCCGCCCCTTTTGCAGCACCCATCATTAAAGACTAGAATTACCTACATAATTCATGAATTAACGTTATGGAAATGGGACGCGGCGCATTATTTCGCTATTTCTTGATTATTATCTAGGAATACCCCTTAACATATATAGATATTTGGATTCTCCATAAAATTTCCTACAAAATAGCATGTAAACATACTGAAGGTGCGTATCGATTTTCATAAATTTCACCTGAAAATTATATACAGGGTGGAATTTTGTAATGCCACCTGGAGGGAAAGTACTCTTAATACTGTAGATAGAAAATTTTAGTCAAAGAAAACATTCCTTTAATTTTGAAAAGAAAGAAAACTGCATTCAAAGATTTTCGAAAATTCGCTTGCCACACCCGGGAATCGAACCGACTAAAATCTGTAAAAATTACACCCTGTATTTTTATTGCATAGATCTTTAGGGTCAATTATAAGGATGAAATCTCTCTAACAAACATAATAAATTAAATAAAAGGAAAACCATGAAATCTTAAATTATTTTAATTATTTACAATAAAAAGTCAACTAACGAATTAGTTGGCAAAATGGGCTCCATTTTCTTGGATACACAAATTTATTCTTCTAACGAATTCATTTCTAGTAACTTTTAATAACGTGTTGTGGTGAATATTATAAATCGTATTCTGAACTTCAACTCTCAACTCGTTTACATTCGCATAAGATTTCATGTAAATTTGATATTTTACATATCCCCACAAAAAAAAATCTAAAGGGGTGTGATCTGGTGATCTCGCAGGCCATCTGATTGTGCCGTTGGTACCAATCCAGGTAGGTATTTCAATTTCAATTTCAATCGTCTTATCTAAATATTAATTCGTCATTTTAATGGATAAATGACGTCAATGATAATTATTAATTACTGACACAAGTAAACAGATGGATCTTTAAGTTAAAGTGCTTAACTTGACCCATTCAATTTATAATTTAAGATTTCATAGTTTTCCTTTCATTTAATATATTAAGTTTATAAGAGAGATTTCATCCTTATTATTGACCCTAACGATCTATGCAATAAAAGTACAGGGTGTAATTTTTACAGAATTTAGTCGGTTCGATTCCCGGGTGTGGCAAGCGAATTTTCGAAAATCTTTGAATGCAGTTTTCTTTCTTTTCAAAAATAAAGGAATGTTTTCTTTTAGTAAAATTTTCTATCTACAGTATTAAGAGTACTTTCCCTCCAGGTGGCATTACAAAATTCCACCCTGTATATACCTAGGACTCTCGCAGCAAAGGGCTAGGTATGGGAGAGCGGGCGCGCGCCACCGTGCGGCTCGGCGTTGGAGCAAAGAGTCGATGTCTCCTGCCCCGTAGGTAGTTATTGGGTACATAGAGTCGAAGTGACTCATTCATCAAATCAGGCACGTCCATGGTACCACGAAACACCTTGCAGAT
Organism: Eupithecia subfuscata; assembly: GCA_963564075.1. NCBI lineage: Eukaryota > Metazoa > Arthropoda > Insecta > Lepidoptera > Geometridae > Eupithecia > Eupithecia subfuscata. The sequence goes on from OY751095.1 coordinate 20,182,728, forward strand.
TGTTGACAGCTGATCATGAGCTCTTCGCGTTTGGAGAGAGTTAAATCCAAGAAACCCAAGAAGGAATCTTGTCGGGTAAGGGTAGTGTCCCTTATTATGTTTGTATAGGAATCTTAGGAACGCTTTCTGTACTTTTTCCAAAAGGATCGCGTAGGTGGATTCATAAGGATTCCATATACAAGAGCTTGAGTCAAGCTTACTTCGAACCAAAGTAGAAAACAGAAGCCGTAAAACATACTCGCTCTGAAAGTCGCGAGCATTTCTTAAAATGAATCCAAGTCTCTGGAAGGATTCCTTAGCAACTGTAGTAGGGTAAAACACCCAGTAGTCAGCCTTTTAGTGAGGAATCAAATTTGAATCAACTGTAATTTAATTAATAAACACTATGAATAAAAACAATCGTTATTCTCCGAAAGGTTGTTTATTATATTTACTAAAGAGAATAACAAAATCTTATATTTTCCATAGATTTATAGAAAAAATGAACATTAAACAAATAATGGCACTTTTCACCAGTAGTCAGCCTCATTTCTCCAGAGGTCAGCCATGTCTTACCCAGTAGTCAGCCTCTCTCTTAATCTTGCGTATTTGGCATAGAATTTTAATTATTATAATACTAGACGATCGCCTCGCGGTTTCACCCGCGTAGTTCCCGTTCCCGTGGGAATTCCGGGATAAAATATAGCCTATGTCACTCCCTGAAAAGTAAGCTTCCTAACGGTGAAAGAATTTTTCAAATCGGTCCAGTAGTTTCGGAGCCTATTCAATTCATACAAACAAACAAACAAACAAAAAATCAAACCTTTCCTCTTTATAATATTATTATAGTATAGATAACTATATTTTCATTTAATATGTCTCCAGCAAATTCAGTACATTGCAAACTATACCATACAGGGCAAATAGCTGTCACATCCAATATTCTTTCAGTCATTAATTTCTGTGTAGTTAGTGCATTCCTCTTCATAGTTAGTGCACCTGATTCTGTTTTTTGCCATTGGATTGGTCTTTTTGACATGATGAAATTCTAAAACATATGATTTTCATGCTAAAATAACCGTGAATAAATTTAGCCCTAATTGAAAGGTTTTAAGGTGCTATTTTCTGCAACAGGACTAATAATGGCTGACTACTGGATTTGTAGACCCATTGGTCGGCCCCTGACTTTTCTACGCGGCTGACTACTGGTAAAATACACTGTGCGTCTCATAAGAGTTAAGCCCAATCTAATGAGCACAATTGGGATTATTCGCTCCGTTAATTTCAACTACATACAAGTGAAATGTGAAAAAACCAGTAGTCAGCCACTTATGGCTGACTACTGGATTTACCTTAAAAATTCGAAACCCAGTAGTCGGCCACCTAAATTACAACGTAATAAACCAATAAAATGCATGTAATAGTTAATTTTATCACAAAATAAACATTTTATTGTAACATAGTATAACAATCCACCACAAATTACAACAAATACACACAAAAACTTACCGAAAACTCGAACGCGTTTCCTTAAGAAAAAAAATTAAAAAGTGACGCATTTAGTCATATCCTTTGCGACAGTGCAAATGAATGACTGTAGCTCGTCAACCCGTGATGCTATTGGTTCGAAGGTGTGCGTATTAGCCAATAATGAGACTTGGATTCGATTGAACGTTATTTTACAGGTGTACACAAATTTCAACACTATTTATATCGAAATAATGTCTGTAAGGCCGACTACTGGTGCGAGGCTGACTACCGGGTGTTTTACCCTACCCTACCTAATGTGGTTAAGGAAAGTAGGTAAGCCTTTGGTCGAATGTGACCCCCAAATCCTTGACAGATACATTTATTTTGTGTAACCTAGTTGTGGGCACAGGGAGTTTGTTTATTTCTGGTATTATAATTATGTTTATCGCTATTTTTAAGGATCTAATTTATATTTCTATGAGTTTATTATGTTTTCATAAATATATTGACATGGTACTGTCACTAAATAAATAAATAAACAAACAATACCTACTAATAACAAATAATACCTACTGGACAATTCACACAGCATTGTCTAGCCCCAAGCTAAGCGGAGCTTGTTATGTTATTATGTATATTTCTTTGAGTTTATCAAAAATATGCGATACTAACTCTACATCAGTAGCTTGAAGAAAAAATCTTCTAGCTTTTCACACGAAAAATCCGCTAGGGAACTTTAACAGTAGGTCATTAGTTCCCTATCGGATGAACCGATTTTAATTCATCTTTTTTTGTTTATCTAGTGTGTGTGTTTCACTTTTCAATGATGGCATTCATCAAAGTACCTAAGTTGCATAGTTTAATGATGTGCAATCTCAAAAGTAGTCCATTGGTTTAGTGTCAATAATCTTTTGCTAAACGAAACCAAAACAAAATGTATTATATTTATCCTACCTAATGTTAAACAAGTGAAGGCTGATGTAGACGTTAAAGGAGAAACGTTAGAAATAGTAGAAAGTACTGTATTCTTAGGAATCACCTTAGATAATAAACTTCAATGGGGCCCACACATAGATAAGCTTTCGAAGAGACTTAGTTCTCCAGCGTATGCAGTCAAAAAAATCCGTCATCTTACAGACGTGGATACATCTAGACTTGTTTATTTCAGCTACTTCCATAGTATTGTCTTATGGTATACTGCTGTGGGGGAACGTTGCAGATATTAACACCGTATTTGTGCTGCAGAAGAGGGCTGTTCGTGCAATCTATAATATGGGTCCCAGAGAATCCCTGCGTGATAAATTCAAAGAAATAAACATAATGACAGTACCATGTCAATATATTTATGAAAACTTGTTGTACACTCATAGAAATATAAGTCAGTTCCCTAAAAATAGCGATAAACATAATTTGAATACCAGAAACAAACATAAGCTCGCTGTGCCCACGACTAGGCTACACAATATTAAAATATCTTTTAAAGGGCAATGTATACGCTTCTACAACAAAACTCCTAGTGAGTTGCAAAAATTATCAGTAAATTAATTCAAACAAATTGTTAAAACTTTACTGTGCAAAAAGGCTTACTATAAAATATCAGATTATCTAGAGGACAAAAAAGCTTGGGACGGGTTTTGCTCCAACTCGAAAAATAACAACTAACAGGCTAAAGGTTTCTTCGTCGCTTCTTTACTTTAGTCTACATACCGAAGCGACAGAAATCAAAAAATATCACTCTATTTCCGTGTCAGTGTTTAGTTTTATATTTTGACCTTTTCTAAGTGTACATTTATTGTATTTATGCAAATAAAGAGTTATTGATTTTAAATAATTTTGAGTATTTTTTTTACATTTTCTTTAAACTCCTGGCTAAAATTGTATAGCTTTTCATTATACAGTTCATACAACTTTTTTCTACTTTTATGTATACCCACTGTTCCCCATTCACTAAAGCTAAGTTTTTCTGAGACCTCAATCAATTTGGGGGTGAATATTGAATTGAACGCATTGGTAAATTGGTAAAAAAACTGCAATCCAACTAATTTGGGTTGCTAAGTGAGTGATTCGCTGATGGCTTAGAATCCCAATCCAATTTCAACTGTTCAAATCGATTGGTGGTCACAGGTATGTATGGTATTTTCTTTTACAATTTTTTTTTTAACCTGAATTTCTAGTGTTGTTAGTTCACCTAAGTGGTCTGATTATAAATTACTTATAATTTTTTTAGTACCTAACCATTTTTTCACTTTGGCAAACAAATATTATCCATACATTTGCCTGAGGTTTCAGTTATTGACGTCGTGAACGTAGTGAATGAAAGTCTCCGTTTCAGGTCTGGCCAAAATAGCGTTTTTATCAGTATGTCCGTACTCCTCTGCAGGTCGTATTTTACAACCGATCGGTACGAAACTTTGTGTACAGATTCTTTGATTTTATAGAATTTTATTGTCGTCGGGATTTTTTGATTAAAGGCGTACTTCTTCCACAATAAGGCAAAAAGGCGGATTTGGAATATCTCTGCTTTAAGAGATCTGATTTTGATGATTGTATTTTTAATTGAAAGGTAATAACTTTAAACTGTTCTTATAAAAATTTGGTAAAGATCGGATGAGGATTTTCGGCATGACGAGCAGAATAGCTCCGCAAAATGCAGTAATATGCAAGAGAGCATTTACAGTACAGCGCCACCTATTAGAACATCTTTGTAACACTTCGAGAGTTATATGAAATAGCGCGGCCGCATACACCGTCGTCGTCGGTTAAATAATAACAACAACTTTGCGCTGATGGATCAACGCCATCTATTGATACCTAGGTACAGAATTTCGAGCTTTGCTGAGGAACGTAACTTAGGTACCTACTTACTTTGTATGGTCAATTGGTATAATGGTTGATGTGTTTGTGCAACATTTCGTTCAAAAATTCAATGCACACCACACTAGCGTAAACCAATATTTAGGTACCTACCTACTTATAAGGGTTTTTCTGATATTTGGGTAGATACACTACCTACCTACCCATAGGATTTTTCTTACAACGCGTCAAAAAATAAGAGGCTCCGATAATTACATAGAAATTAGGTACTTACCTATAATACTTATGACAAGATTAGCACCATTATAGGAAGGCTGGTGCCTACCTATGCTGGTGCTTATTCTGTTATGTAAGCACATTTGCTCCGTGATACTTAAGATGCTTTCACACTGGCATGGCGATTTGCAAGGAGTCACCGCCGAAAAACATGGTAGGTACATATACCTACCTAAATATCCCGTTTTAAATAACTTTAGTGCATTAATAAATTAATTAATTGTTGAAAAAAGTTAGTGTTCGCGACGTCTACTGTTCGTAGAACTACTAGTTCTAGTAAGTTCCATAAATAATGGCCTTAGATTATAAGAATTAACCAGGCGCGGTCGCAGCCCAATACTTTGGGGGGGGGGGGGGGGGTCACACTTGGTGCGGGCCGTAGCACCAAATGTACTTGTAGGCGGTTGCAGACCCCACTGAAAACCTCTATACTTTATCGGCGAGCGGAGCGAGCCGCGGAAAAATTATACTCAACTCCTAACAATTAGTAGGTATAAGTTATAGCGAGCGAAGCGAGCCTCGAAATTTATGAGATGTTTTCTGAAGTTTGGGCAAAAGTAAGCAAGAGTAGGTCCACTTGCTTACTCTCGCCCGCATCATTTATTTTGTTGTTGATCTATAAAAAAAAAATGATATCAAGCGTAGCAAGCCCCGAAAATCTCTTAGAGACTTGCGGTAGGTGATTATAAAGCTATGAATATAAATAGGGGCGAGCGGAGCAAGGGCATCAACAAAAAATTGGAAATACAAAAAAGACATGGAAAAAAATGTAACCGAAATTTTTGTTACTTTTTCGGGTAACCACCCGAGCAAAATGATGTTAAACAAGTGTCAAGCACTGGACCAAATACAGAGAAGGACAAAATACTATCGACGAGCGGAGCGAGCCGCAAAATGCAGTGTTTTGCATATTGGCCGCAAACATGTATACATGGAAGTATAAGTAATGGCGAGCGAAACGAGCCTCAAAAGTGTTGGCGATTTTTTCTGATGTTTGGGGAAAAGTAAGCCAGAGCCTATGACAAAATAAAGTGAGCGAAACCTGCCCCGAAAATTTTAAATAGTTTGCGGTGGTAGATTATAAAGCTATGAATATAAATCGGGGCGAGCGGAGCAAAGGAGATTAACAAAAAGCGCCGAAATTTTTGTTCCCTTTTTCGGGTTGTCACAAACTGGTTCAGAAAATAAATAACAGCGAGTGGAGCGAGCTCTGAATGAGCCGCAGCTTTTATTGAAATTGGTGAGGTAGCGTCCATGCAAGACAAGGAAGCTAAATTATGAGCTTCTGCCCGCGGCTTCGCACGCGTTTTTTCTATGGAAACGTTCAAAGGTAATTTATATCCCATGGGAACTGATTTATGGGATAAATAGTAGCCTATGTTTGATTCCAGGCTTAGAGCTACACCGATGCAAAATTTTAGCTCAATCTGTTCAGTAGTTTTGGTGTGAAGACGTAACAAACATCCATCCATCCATCTATCTATCCATACAAACTTTCGCATTTATAATATTAGTGTGAAGAAACATTTAAAGTTTCACGAATAACAACCAAATATGCGGACAACAGACGAGAAACCACATAGAATTAACGGCAAGCGAAGCGAGCCGCGAAAATTTTTATGATCTGGCTGTACGTGTGAGTTGTTTGGTATTAGATATTTTGCAGTTACAAACTCGCGTGAAACGGAGGAGTCCTGAACTAAAGCAAGCCAGAAGCTTATCAACACAGCAGAATGTTATCAGAAGCAAGCAGAGCGTGCTGCGATAATTTAGTGGTTTCGTTAGATTTTTGGAGTGTTTGGAAAACTGACCTCAAACGAGGGATGAGCCCATGACAAGAGGCCGACAGTGTAAAGTTGCCGGCAAGTTGAGCGAGCTGCGACAATTTTTGGTTTTTGTTAGATTTTGGGCAACTTTTTAGAAAATTTAGGCAAAGTGACCTAAAGCGGGCCGGGTTTTGAGTTTTGGATCATAGTCAGAAGGAACAAATGTTAACGACCAGACCAAAACGCGAAAATTTTGTTGTCTACTAATTTTTTGTACTGGTTGACAAAGTGACCTCGCAGATTATTTGTTATATTTTGTGCTTTTTATTGTGGTGGTTGGATTGATACAAACTGACAATAGCGGACCAGCCAGACCAATAAAATTGGGAACGTTGCCTCTGTGCTTATCAAAACACAGAGCACAAAGAACAGTAATATCGGCGAGCGGAGCGAGCCGCAATTTTTTTATTGCTGCAGTTGGTTACCATAATCAATGTAACGGAAGTAAACAGGATAATAATAATCATCAAGCTGTGGGTTGCAATTTAAGTACCTAAACTAAGATTTTGGGGGAGGTCATGACCCCCGTGACCCCCCCCCCCCCCCTCCCCCCCTGGGACCGCGCCTGGAATTAACGAAATGAGTCACTGAGGGAGTAAACTTCTAAAAGGTCAACATTAAAATCTCCACATACCATTATAGTTTTAGTTGTTTTTGATAATTTAAATCAAATGTCCTCCCCATAACATTTTCAAAATTTCAAAAGAAGACAATACCTATCCCTGTTACGACAAGTAAAAATTTTTATTTCACAAAATTGCAAAACGGTTCTTTTTGTCCTATTTCGGACCATTTTGGCGGAACTTTTTCATTTTGACTGCCGGCAACACTGTATGCCGTGTAGTGTTTGTTTGGTTTGGTACTCAGATTAAATATAGGTAGATTTTTAGCGAGCGTGCCAAAGAGTAAGACAAAGTATACGAGGTGGTGGGGGTAAAGTGTTGCCATGCAATTTTCTTACCCCGATTTTAGGCTCCTTATTTCATGTCTTGGTTGATTGGATTTGCGATTTTCCAGTTCATAAATTTAAAAAATTAAATTATCTTAGCGTCTGGTCGAAGCGAAGCGTGACCCGAGAGCTGGTGAGTATCAGGCACAGCGCATCAGCATTGCCATACAGCGTGGCAATGCAGCCAGCGCGTCTTGGGGACGCTTCCGACTGGTATTGATATTGATCAGTTGAGCTACCTGCAATAGTCTGAAGATAGCTCAATTGTTTCAATTGTAAATACTAGTATAATTTTCTATTTTGTGAATAAAGGCTATTGCTAGGTCATTATAATTATACAAGTAAGTATCACAATGTGAACCCTGTTTGGCGTTAGAAGTGGAAGGCAGACCGAGGTTGTTTTTGGTAGGTAAATATAATTATGAAGGTATTAAGGTGAGTAGTACAGATAGAGAAACAAGTGTTTTTGTTTTAAAATAATCAATATTTATTACAATAATTAACGTTTATAAATTTTACAGTTTAAATCAGTCTTCAACATTTCGTTTCATTACTACTTAATCATAAAATCACAGTTTCATTATAAATGTCTTAGTTATATTACCTATACAATAACATTTACATAAATTAATAACACTTTAAAAAAAATGGTTACTTACGAACGTAACATCGTATATTTGCTAAAAAATAGTAATGTTGCTATCTAAAAAGTACTTAACTTTCATTGTACTTGCGTATAGGTACTTATACCTAGTTAGTCACAGCATTTTTTTTTAATTAAAAAATACACACGCATTTACACAGAAGCATTTAAAATATCGCAGAATCATTATAAAAATCACAGAATCATTTTAAAATTCGCATACCAATTTCTACAAGAAACTACTTAAGATATTTTTTTTCTTATTTATATGGGACAGTTAGATTAGATTTGGACAGTTGAATCAGATTAAGTACAAAAATCACAGAATCATTTAAAATATCACAGAAACACTACAAAAATTTTTATTACGAAGATTTTTTAGGTTCCCAATCTTTGCGACCCGTTGCTTTGATCCAATGCAAACGTAATTCTTTATCTTCGGGAAATCTGTAACAAATAAAAACACTAATATTATAAATGCGTAAGTGTGGATGAATGGATGGATGTTTGTTATAGTTGTTCTATCTCACGAAGTCCGATGGGCTATGTGTGTCATAGTGAATGAATGTACACATTGTTTTAGTGTGCGTAAGCTCAGAAGCGAAGCATAAAGTGTTGCCTGAGACGCGGTCCGGGTCACTAGTGCTCATTGTATTCACGTCAGATTTTGGTAGCGAGTACCGTCAGCATGACAACTAAGCGCAAAGTTGTTCGTAGTGAGGTAAGTTAACGGACTTCGTGAGATAGAACAACTTACATAATTATACTTCTTCACGCCAAAACTACTGAACGGATCGGGATGAAATTTTGTATACAGGTAAGTAATTCTAATCCTGGAATCTAACATCTATGTTAGATTCCAGGATTTATATAAAAAGCCTATAGGTTTTTTATCCCACAAATCAGTTGCTATGGGATAGAAATGGCCTTTAAACGTTTCCATAGAAACAACGCGTGCGAAGCCGCGGGCATAAACTATTTTGCTATGCATAGCGAGCTACATTATCTATAAAATAGCTATGTAGGTACCTATTAAAAAATATTTCAATGCGCCATTCGGGGAATTTTATCATCGGGTGCAGGCAACCCTAAATTTTCACAATTACAAGTTAGATGAACTAAAAATAGCATAAAACATAATGTTTGAGCACAGTAGATAATATATTTATCTATTGTGGTTTGAGCCTTGTGTGTATGTAAATCTATGAAACTGTAAATTTTGAACCTTTTTGTAGTCAAAAGAACTTGTACTTACGAGTGGAATGATATATTCGGCACTTTTTCTTCACTATCACTTCTACATGCAAAAACGCTGCACCGCACCATATTTGTCTCTCTTTTTTATTGTTTTTAGCTGCGGGAATGTCCACATAAACACATTGATCACATTCAAACATAAAACACAAAAGTTTAGAACTTTTAAAACTTTTTTCACCAGTCTCGTGTCGAGCTCCGTCGATGACAAAGGAAATTTGTTTAGCACATGGAGGTGCTAAACAATGCAAAAACCGGCACGCTGGATGAGATAGGGAGCTAATCGTCCTATTTCATTTCTTCTTAGGCTTTAGGCATAAGTCGTTCTCTCTTTAGTGTGAATGCGATGGCAATTGCGCGAGTTCTATAGGTTTCTCTTTCTACGGTTTGGTATAATGGTTGGTGTTGGTAGTATCCAGTGTGACCATTTGTGGCAGATTTCTGCCATTTTGGCAGATTTGACTATGGAATTTTCAGTTTGGCATATTACGTTGACGAAATAGAAGTGTGGCAGATTTTGACAGATTTGGGGACAAAATCTTTGTGACCTTATATATTTTGGATATTATATGTATACAAAAAAAAATAATTTTATAGTAAGACCAAAATATTACGGATATTAAATTTTGTTGGAAATAATTTTACCGACACCTGGCAACTCCTAGTACGAGGTAGTCCTTAAGGGGAATTCCCTTATAATGTTTGTTGATATTTCTACGCCATGTAATCATCAACTGTAAAATTGTAAATTCTCTACGTTAAGGTCCAAATTCTTATTTACTACCTTAAAGTTCTAATACATAATATTATAACTTCAATAATTTCGCTATTGATTAGTATTGTATTGACCACTGCGGTTCGATTGTGTTGTAATAATGAAGCGAAGATACGAGCGTTCTTACCGTCTGTTTAATTTAAGTTTTATGGTTTTGTTTTTTTGTTTTTATGTTTTCGCATTCGCACGCGTTGTTTCTATGGAAACGTTTTGAGGTTATTTGTATCCCATGGGAACTGATTTATGGGATAAATAGTTTCCTATGTTTGATTCCAGGGTTAGATTTACCTGTATGTAAAATTTCAGCCTGATCCGTTCAGTAGTTTTGGCGTGAAGAGGTAACAAATATCCATCCATCCATCCATCCAAAATTTCGCATTTATAATATTAGTGTGATAATAAGTCATCTGAGTATATTAAGTGTTTTTTTGTTTTCCAATCAAAGAATCACTAAAAAAGTATGTGGCATATTTTATGGCATTTTTCTTGGGAGTGTTGGGCAGATTTTGGCAGATTTTCAGTAAGCGTATGGCAGGTTCTGTATTTTCTCAATGGTCACACTGGTAGTATCCTTCCTTCCTTTCCTTCTTTCATAGATAGTCTGTGGTGTAGTTTAGCACCACACCACGCGTTCCGCTACACTACTTACCTACTTGATCACGAAATAAATTACTTACAAATGGAGAGCATAGCAATAAATGAACTGTTTCCAGACCAAATTACTAAAATTAACCATTCGTTAGTGCCTCCCCAGTTCACCGGCGATGTCGGCAGAATCAGGTATTTAGTACTTTTAATAAGTATTACTTTTGTAGTAATATTTTATAAGTATAATGTTGCGACAGTGTGGTTGCCTTGCCTTGGGACAGCTCACAGCTGCTCGCTATGGACGGATGGTGACTTGACTCGCTTTCTAGTCGTTCCTACTCGAGGCACGTCTGCCTCGGAGTGTGGTGGAACTTTCTCCGTCACGCACGCGTGCATGGCAGGTCGGCGCACTATGGGTCAGGAGCCTAACTATCGTCTCTTTAACACTTTGATGAAACTTAGATTTTTACATATTTCTCAAAGAATATATTATGTAGTACAGTAGGTTAATTGAACTATCATAAACAAATAATATATAGTAATATCACATTTAAATAACACCTGATGCCGTTATTTTGATTATGAAGGTACCTACCTACTTATTTCAAAATTATTAGGTATACCTAGTTGCAAATAGAGAATACATCCATTTGATAATAGTTATCACCTTAGCAAGTATAAAATAAAATATTTTATTACAGTTTCAAAACCGGACTGGAAATTAATAGATCTATCCGTTTCCACGGGAAAATATTTGGAGGAATATGTTGTCACTTACTGTAGCTATAAAAAGGGATACAAGGTCTAACTACAAACTTAACTGTTTTGCTATTTTCGCGCAAAAACTGTATTTAAAAAAATACTTGTAAATTCATTGTATGTAAATGCAAATTGCTTTCATTTTTCATGAATATGGATACCAATTTGGCAAATATTCTAAAATATTTGGAAGAAAACTTTAACTTAACACCATCTTAATGCCAAGAATTTTAGAAAACATACAACAAAATCTCCTAGGAAAATTCTGTAATCGTTGATCGAAAGCTAAACAGACCAAATCTCGATTTTTCAAACAAAATGCTTTGTGGTTGGACAGTGAGTTAAAAGTGGTGTTCAATGATGGAGCATCGTGTCCTACACCAGAAATATACAGGGGTCGAGGTCGACCTTCAAAAGCATATGAAGACCTGTCAGGCAAAACCAAGAAATGAAAGAACATGGAATTAGTGCAAGAACATGGACTAGAATTTGTACATAGTGCTTATGTATAGGGACTTCGATCACAAGGGCAAACCAGAAAAAGCTTCCCAAGTCTTGCCATGCTCCGGCCATTAAGCAGAGATGAGAAGAAAGCTATAACAAGGCAAATACTCTATGAAACACCAACTGTAAATGAAGATAATAAGAATTTTTATTACCTATATATTTATGATACCTAACTACTATTTCAATTGTAATAGTATTATTTCAATTGTAAATACTAGTTCTAATTTATTTCTATTACTTATTTAATTGATATTTTCTTTGTGAATAAAGATGTTACCTAAGTACTTCTGTTATAATTATAACAGTTATATCAGTATCTATTAGTTTCCAATTTGGCTTTTATAATGTTAATAACTTGTTACTCATTTAAAAAGTAAGCTATAAAAAATATTTTATGTTCAATGTCCAATGTCCAGGATCTGAAGCACGTGTTTCCTCTTTGAATTGTCTTAAAATTGATTTTATTGTACAATGAGTTTTTTGAGTAGGTACCTACTCCGGAGTTTTAGATTTAAGTTTTCCACACACAATGTATTTTGTTTATAGGAAATAAATGAATTGAATGAATATGAAATATTCAGTTTCAGACGCCTTCAGAAAAATAACACAAAATGATGAGCAAAAATAACAATATCAATATTAACAACTCCTTCATAAACAAAATCAATTGCCTCAAAAAATCTAATCAATAACTTTAGGACATGGCTACGTGAATGTTAGTCGAACTACCAAAAAGAAAATAAAAAGTGTGGACCGAGTAGAAATAAATGTAAACAAAAACCGTTGTCTCCTCATTGATGAAGTTTCATGTCGCTGATTGAAGGGACTATATCATATCTTACAGACGGGCACAGGATTGCGTGAAGCGTATTTTGGATCAGCTCGGCGAGATGTCGGCCCGGGAGCAAAAATTAAACAGGCTTATCACCACAGCCGAGAAGCTGCGCACTGCAGAAGGGCACACACTGTACGTTATCAAGGATGCAGAAGCTAACAGGTAATAACACATGCACATCTATACTCCAGCTCTAGAACTAACTCAAGATCCAATGCTCAGCGCAATCTTTTGGCGAGGCATTGTTCCAGCAGTGGAGCTTTGGGTTTCAATGATGATGATGAATGTTACGTATAAAGAACCGCTGGTATCAAAGCATCACATTACGCTAGCACGAGATACTGTGCATTGCCCGCATCAGCCTACTCAACTAAGAACACACTGATTTTTAGTTTTTGTTAAGCTTATGTTCATTATTTCACTGATAATAGCTTCAAAGGCAAATGCCAGAAATAAGCTGTGCTGACATACGGCTGTACCCTCCTTGGATGAGCCCGTTTACCGAGAGCTACTAATTTAATAACTGGAACCACATCCCTAACTAATGTGCAAATGTGTCTATACCGGTGTCCGCAAGTATTGCCGACGAGACGCATAAAGAGTATTGTGGAAATAATGTTATGCAAAACGACATTACCAACTTGCTGATATTGGTGATCTCTCTGGCATCGAAATATCAATTATTTATTTGATTTTAGATTTATTTATACCTATATCTATATCCTTACATGACACTATGCTCTTCTTTCCTAACCGGTTAGTTATTGAAGCATCTCACCCGTCATATGGTATGTCTGATGACCTCAGTGGCGCATCGGGCTAAAAAACGGGGTTGCGGGTTCGTTTTCCGCCTAAGAAAAAATATTTGTACGATCTGCAGATATTTGTTCCGGTTGTTGCTTTTCTATTGTAAGATAAAAAATATCAACGTATGTCAGTTATCTAGTCCCCATAACACAAGCTCTGCTTGCGCAGGGGCTAGATCATGCTGTGTTGATAGTCCAGCATTATTGACAGACATAATGTAAATACTAGTTTATGCCCGCGGCTTCGCACGCGTTGTTCCTATAGTACCCTTTAAAGGTGATTTCTATCCCATGGGAACTGATTTATGGGATTAAAAGTAGCCATTAAAATTAGAATTAGAATTACTTCTATGCAAATTTCAGCCCGATCCGTTCAGTTGTTTTGGCATGAAGAGATAACAAACATCCATCCATCCATCTAAACTTTCGCATTTATAATTATTAGTGTAAAGTGTGATGTCTGTTTGGTGAGAAAACAACATAGAATTGTTAAAACCGACGACGATTCTGGTCGGTGGATAGATCTCAGCCTTCCTTATATGTACGCCAGTGGGCGGGCTAGTTGTTCCACGTATGGATTGGAAGGTCACATCAGCCGCAGCGTCGTCGTCGTGAATAGAAACAGAACCTCTGCCGCATCGCATCCGCTGCGGCGCGACCTTTCTATTGATCAGACTATTTCCGGTATGCAAACTCATCGTTATTTGTTCAATGCTTCTATTATTATCATTTTTGTTACCCACACTATTTGCAATGTATTGTGTGTACAAGGGGGTGATGCTGCGCCCCTTGGCGATTAACTTTTACCGATGCCCGATCAGCATTTAATAATATCAACCCTAAAATCAGCGGTTTATTGCCATGATTGTGGACATTACTTACAAAGAAAAGTATAATGAGTCTAGGACTCCGCGTTCGCACTGAGGCTAATTAAAAATAAATAAACAAATAATGTTGGACAATTCACACAGCATTATCTAGCCCCAAGCTAATCAGAGCTTGTGTTACGGGTACTAGATAACTGATATACATAATACAATAGACTACATAGATAGATATTTACAAAAATAAGATATTAATGACATGCACCTATTTACTCACCTACATTTTCGAGCTATTAAATAAATAGTTTATACACTAAAGTACATACTCTAAATTTTTCTTATATTTCTTCATGATTCTAAGGTAACGGGAAATGATTCTCTTTCGAGTGTCAAAATATAGAAACATAAACGGCTGTCTTTTGACTGCGTTGCCTTATAAGCTTTATTTTTCACGGCTTTAACCGGTTACTGACTTAAGAATTCGATGTTAAGGCGCTACCCCGGACCAAATCAGCGCCACCACCTATTTTATTTAATTATTCTGTTAAACGAAGGAATTTTAAAAAATCGATTGGCCAGTTTGTGCTTCCTATCATAGGCTTTTTTTTTATGTCCCTGTAAAAGTTTTATTTTGAATACTTTAAGCAGAGATGCGAAGTTGCTCTTTTTGGCCACCATGGTGGGATAAAAGAGCAACTTCGCATCTCTTCCTACACTATTCAAACTAAAACATTTATAGAGGCATTAAAAAAAAGCTTATGATACGAAGCACAAACTGGCCAATCGATTTTTTAAATTTCCTTCGTTTAACAGAATAATTAAATAAAATAGGTGGTGGCGCTGATTTGGGTCGGGGTAGCGCCTTAAACCTCCATGCGTTCCTGAGAAAAGAGGGTTTACAGGCAGACAGACTGATAACAAAGTGATCGTTTATAGGTTCTTTTTTTTACTTTTGAGGAACGAAACCCTCAAAATAATCAACCCCACCATCGATTTATCCCCAGCCCACTTTAGGTTTAGGGGAGGTACCATAAAAAAAATCTTTTTTTTTTCTACATGTCTACAGGCATATTCATTTTATACTGATGCAAAATTACAGCTTTCTAGTACTAAAAGTTTCCGAGCCAAGCCTTGGACGACCAGAACATGGCAAAACTATAAACGTTCCTGTTAACTACGGAACCCTTAAAATTATATTTATTATGCTTTTGCAGTTTAGATTTTAGTTTATTGTAGAAAGCTAGTTGTTTTCTTTTCAGTTACATTTCTCCTGCTTATTTTAATAGATTGTTACTTATTTGAATAGATTGTTACTAGACAATCTATTAAAATAAGCAGGAGGGTTATTTGTTTTTTATAATTTAATTTTTAATTCTTAATCTTTTTTCTGATGCAAATAATAAGCAATAAATTGATAAAAGTTAGTCGAACGTACTTACATAAAAGATAAACAATGTTTCGCCGCTCGCGGCCGCTTTCTATTCTATTTTATTTGCACGTTTCCCTGCACTGCGATTTGTTTGCATTGATTTTTGTTAATAGCGATTTTTATATGATTTGCTCTCGTTCACCAATCCACCAACATATGTAATACCCCATCATCCTTGGGTGGGCAGGTGTTACCTACGTTTTAAAAGTGCCTCCAGATTACGTAAAAAAACATGCTATAAAACACTACGTAGTTATTTAACATCTGGACATGATATAATTTAACATTTAAATACTGTGGTGCTAAACATGTGATTGTAATCTGCACGGACCTTAAGACAGCCAATCTGCTTGTAAGGGTTACGTAGTCAACTAATTAGCGCGAAACTATTCGTCATTTCCATCTGTCCGTCGTCCGCGACTTAGCTCAGAAAGTAAGTACTAGGAAGCTGTAAATTGTTTTGGTTATTATATTCATTACACAGTACCTACACCTACGCCGACAAAGCAGTGAAGTATAATTTGATTTTTCGACTTTGAATCCCAGTTTGTTAACTGTTTTTTAAGTTTTGCATTGTACTTTGAAACATTTTTCTTGGGTACCTTATACCTACAGAGGTGGGGCACCTCTGTATATTTTTCTTGCCTGATATCTCCTTGGCTGACAGAGATTGAGACAGATAAATAGATGCATTTTTTAAAATGAGCATTTCATAGCGTTGTTTTCTTCCTAATGTAGTACGTTTGCAAAATCTCATCAAAATCGATATCAGCAACCTGGCGATTTGCGAGCAAATCCAAAGGAAAAGCTCGCTGTGCACTCGTCTCGCTTGTAAATCGCCAGTTAAGGCCCTTAGTGTCGGTGTGTGTCGCAACAGCTACCTGGTAGAGGCTGAATGCGGCAATGCCTGCAGCATCTAGCAGCGTGGCTTTCCCTCGCAGTAGAGCGGTGCAGTAAGTGCTTACGGGTTTTTTTTTTCAGCGGCGCGGGCGATGCAGTAGGTATGCTCAAAGTGGGGAAGAAACATCTATTTCTCTACGACGAGGGACAAACCGTCCGCGAAGTTGAACCCTTGTGCGTTCTTGACTTTTTTGTTAAGAACACTCACCAGCGCCGCGGTTTGGGGAAGAAACTATTTGATTTCATGCTGCAGGTAAATACCAGGTTTAATAAATAAAATGTCAAATGCAAATCGGACTCGGTATTTTTTTTCTTCCCAAATACATAAATTATTCTGGCAACAGGAAAACCTACCCTAAAGGTTTTGGTCGGTTGCGAGAATGAAATATAAACAGGGTGTCCCATAATGAGTGGATAACCTTGAAGGTGCTTGTGCGGGAAGGCAAGGCCCAAATGAACCGTTTTGGTATTATTTTTTTTACTTGAGAAATACGTAGAGACAAACCATTCTAAAAATGCACGCCCCTTATACTATAAAAACTATCGTAATTTGACGAAATCATTTCGGATGTAAGGGATGAAACGTTGGCGTTCTTTCAACACGAATAAAGTTCGTAGTTAAGCCGCTTGCATTCGTAATAAATGCATGCACCCTCCACAAAACGTCTTAGGTAACTAAACTCGGCGTGCATTTTTAGAGTGGTTTATCTCTACCTTTGTTCAGTTTTTTGGCACAAATTAAACAATTTCATAGGTTTTTGGAATGTCCTAAGGAAAAGTAGTATTATGATCATCTTTTTAAATATTTTGATAACTATGACGAGTAGTCTTCAAGACATGTTTTTGAAAAAAAAAAAATTTCATTCCGCATTATATATATCGTTATTATATATATATATCCTTACGTTTGAGCATCTTTGGTGTAATAAAAATCAAAACCTCGCTCGACCACTATGTCGCCGTCGGATCGAGGAATCAGCCCGTTTGTAAAATGACTAGGCTAAATCAGCGTTCGCTTTGTAAGCGCCCTAGCTATTCTGCAAACAAGCAGGGGCCGAATTCCGATTAACAATCGCTTTAATATGAGAATGGATATCGTTGAAACTCTAGATAGTTCGTGCAGTGCTATTTGAATAGAAATAAAGTGTAAATTCATTTTCTTTACTTAAATGAGTAGCCATAGTAAAACACACTTTGGAATAATCAGATTCGGTTAACATAATTATACATTGTCATCCGTGTACCGACCTCTCTTGATTCTGGAGAACATGGATGGGCTCTACCACTAAAATTTGTGTGTTGTGGTCCCAAACCACAAAATGGCGGCCTAGATCATTGAAAAAGAAGAAAAATGATTTATTTGTGCCATCAGACTTTCATACTTCCTACAAATTTGCTGTCATTGACATAATTATGTTTCAAGCAAATTGGAATAAAAGATAGAGGATAAAGCCACTTGTACCATAGGGATTTTACTTTTTTTTTATAGTTAATAGACCTGCGTTTGACTGCAATCAGACCTGATGGAAAGCTAAACTTTCAATCAGGTGTGATTGCAGTGGCCAACCAGTGATAGACAGTGAAGCCTTACGCCTGAATACTCAAACTCAGGTTTAAGCACATCTCAAATGCCGAATTTTTTATATATTTTCATTGAGAACTGTAAAAAAATCGCGATATGCTTAAATCTGAGATCCGTTTGAGTGGGGGTAAGTCGACCAGAGTTCTGTATCCCTAAATGTGGTACTGCGTTGCTTCCAGGATCAGCAGACATCTGCGGAACGGCTCGCGGTGGACGGGCCCTCAGTGAATTTGAGGGCATTTATGGCCAAGAATTATCACCTGACGCGGATGATCAAACAACCCAACAACTTCGCCGTCTCGCCGCAGTTCTTCGGGGACCTGCCTCCCAATACAAGGTATTCATTATTCATTTATTTCATCGTACACAAATGTTGATACACTTGATAAATAAAAATAAATAATGCTGGACAATTCACACAGCATCATTAGCCCCAAGCTAAGAGGAACTGTGATGATGTTATAGTCTAATTTGCTAAAAAAAGAGGTCTCTACTCACTTTACTCCACTATACTCGCTGCACCCGTTAAATAGAGTTATTCCTAAACTCTCAAAAGAGACCCACCTATTCCTAACGCCTCACGCATGACTATGCCTGGGGTCTCAAAAACTCCCACCTATTCCCAACGTTCACGCACGACTATTCCCGGGGTCTCAAAAAACACCCACCTATTCCCAACGTCTCACGCATGACTATTCCCGGGGTCTCAAAAGAGGCCCACCTGTTCCCAACGTCCCACAAAAGGTATTTCCAACGTTTAAAGAGATGGAGCATCCTGACTTAAAATCTACATCATCTATTACTTAAGTTATCATTTACAATGATATGATGACTCAAAATAGGAAATAAAAAGATTTTTTCAATGACAGCTAAAATGACAGTAATCGTTAGAAACACTGGTACATACTAAAAAATTAAAGGTCTGGTCAGTGTCTCAAAAATTAAAACGGCCAGCTCGGGAACCACTGATCGTCCGCGAAAAATAATAACTTATGATATTATAATATCGATAGTTATTTCATTTTGTATCATGTTATTCTCTCAATAAATAAATATAAAAATCATGAATTATTTTTAAAATAAATAAACAATACATATTTCTAATAAAAAAATAGAATATGAATAAATGGGATGACCCTGCTGAACAATTCTACCACCGAAATTCGAACCCCAACCTGCATAACCAGCGTGGGGGATTATGGGAATTACCCCTCATGGGATAAAATTCAATAAAGCGCTTGTCAGGGGGAGGCCTGCGTCCAGCAGTGGACCAATATAGGCTGTTGAGGTGAGGTGCGGAAGATTATAGTACTGTTGGTACTATAATCTTGGGCCTACTATAATATGACCCACGCTCTGTTTGCAGAAGCTGGACGCGACAGAAAAACATACTCAGTGACGACCCTAGCTTAGGCCAACGGTACGCTTTTTACTTACGACACAAACGCATTAACATTATTATCACTTAGTTCCATTTTAATTGTTAGTTTTCATAGTATGTTTTGAAAAACAGTTTTAACGACGAACATAGCAACCAAGACAAGACGTAGATGCCAGCCGCCGTCCCCGTGTAGCGGCTGGGCAGTGAATGCGATAACTAAACTGAACAAACCAGAAATTCAGTCTGTTGTCGCGAATAAAGTATTTTTGTATTGTATTGTACTAGTATGAACCCTAAATATTAAACTCCGCAACACTATAACCAAAGTATATCTTTATTCACAAAGAAAACAAAACGATCAAATAATAGAATTAAATTAGAACTAGTAAGTATTTACAATTAAAACAATTGGGCTAACTGCAGACTGTTGCTAATAATCTACAGGTAGCTCAACTGATCCATGTCAATACCAGTCGGAAGCGTCCCCAAGACGCTGGCTGCATTGGCCCGGTGTATGACAATGCTGATGCGCTGCACCAGATACTCACCATCTCTCGGGTCACGCTTCGCTTCGACCAGACGCTCAGATAATTTTTTAAAAACCCGAAGAGCCTCGGTACCCCACGGACCTAGGGTCTCGACTCAAAGGAGAGCAAATGTGTGCTCTGTCGAGACCTGCATATTTGCGCCTCTTGAGATCCTCGGCCAAATCTGCCGCCGCACCCGCCGATAACCAAAGTAACAAACAGGCGTGATCTCTAATCACTGAGAGGACCAGTCTTACCAAAAGCTTGCAGGAATTCACGGTGTAGAGTTGATGACGGTATGGCAGAATGCCCTACTCTACACTAAGATTTGGTAAAAAAATCGCAAAATCACCTCTTATCAAACACACCAACACCTAGCACATGGTTAAACACCGGGAAAACAGAACGCCGATGGAACAGCTGTACAGGAGCTGAATTATCACAATCTTGAAACACGAACCGCTTTGCAGAAGGGACCGGAATGTAGCACTAAATAAAATCTGCACATGAAAATAAAAAAAGTCCACACGAAAATAAGAACTATCACTCGTCAATTCAAACCTTGGGCAATTGAGAACAAAGACGGCGCGACGGTAACAGAGATAAAAGAAATAGGCTAGTTGAGTCTTTCTTAAAGTAGGTCTTAAATTATTAATTATTGTCATATTAGAGGGAAAAAAATATTACCATATTTTATTAGGACCTAGAAAACCAAAAAAATTGTTTTTTAAAAGTACTTTTCGTAAACAGGAGAGCAGGCTGTCAGCCATATTTATCTGTGCTTTGACGTCATACGGGTAGAAAACCAAAGACATAATACTAGCTACGCCTAGAAAACTAACAATAAAATTGATATTAGCAAACGTCCCTCATTGTAAAAATATAGACAGACTACATAGCGAATTTCACTCGTATAAGATCCGACATAAAATTTGCTAAGAGACATATGACGTCACAACATGGCCGACAGCGTTTGCTGAATTATTAAGTTGATAATATGCAGTCATATTACACTTTTAATAAGATAAATCTAAAATATTGGTTTCTCAGACAAATACCTACCACAGAAAATATTTATCTTTGGCGCTAAATTTGATATGAGCGTAGTAACCTATTGTCAATACGTGGACAGAGTATCATTACCGTCACAATGTTCTCAACCGTCAGAATTGGAATCAGATTTATTGATAAATTGATTAAGACGAAATAAGAGCAGCAATAAAACAACTCAAACCTAACAAAGCGATCGGCGTAGATGAGATACCAATTGAGACCATTAAAGCAAGAGGTCGGCATCGATGAGATACCAATTGAGATAATTAAAGCAAGTGGTCGGCGTCGATGAGATACCAATTGAGATCATTAAAGCAAGTGGTCGGCGTCGATGAGATACCAATTGAGACCATTAACGCAAGTGGTCGGCGTCGATGAGATACCAATTGAGATCATTAAAGCAAGTGGTCGGCGTCGATGAGATACCAATTGAGATCAATAAATCAAGTGGTCGGCGTCGATGAGATACCAATTGAGATCATTAAAGCAAGTGGTCGGCGTCGATGAGATACCAATTGAGATCAATAAATCAAGTGGTCGGCGTCGATGAGATACCAATTCAGATCATTAAATCAAGTGGGCGGCGTCGATGAGATACCAATTGAGATCATTAAATCAAGTGGGCGGCGTCGATGAGATACCAATTGAGATAATTAAAGCAAGTGGTCGGCGTCGATGAGATACCAATTGAGATCATTAAAGCAAGTGGTCGGCGTCGATGAGATACCAATTGAGATCATTAAATCAATGAGAGGACCTGGAGTGCATATAATGCACGCCATCTGTGGTAGAATATGGACGACGGGCATTAGGCCGAACGATAGGTTTTGTTCTCCTTTCATACCTCTTCATAACAACGGCTTCTGGATACACCAAGAGTATAACAATTACCGGTTGATCTATCTTTTATGCCACGCAAGTAAGGTGCTCCTAGAAGTTATCAACACGCGACTACTGTCTTATCAATCTCCTGAAATCACACTTTTACAAACTGGCTTTATAGAGGCACGAGAGTTTCTATGGAACAACATCTATTCCCAATAGTGTGGTGTAATATTCCGTGGTGTTAAATGTTATTGGTTGCTTCCAGGTCACAGCGGCAAGGCGCTTTGCCGTTCACGGTAGGCAGCCCCGCCGGCCGGTTCACGGCACGCCAACCGCCGTCTACGATGGGTGACGTAAGTCACACAACTTCACTAGATCCTTGCACTCATCAATCAGAAATCAATAACGTTTATTTAGTTTAATTTATACGTAAAAATGTCTGACAAGTCAAATTTGAAACTATAAATTACTAGCTTCTGTATTTTCGGTATAATAAGTAGAGTATCTAAGTTAGGCTTCGCTCTAAGCGTACGCCAATTTTCATTTTGATCTGTTCAGTAGTTTTGGAAATTCTAGGTAACAAAAATTTAGATTTCACAAACTTTCGGCTTTATAATATTAGTAGGATAATCAAATCCATACTTCACACTAATATTATAATTACGAAAGTTTGGATGGATGTATAGATGGATGTTTGTTACCTCTTCACGCCAAAACTACTGAACGGA
Organism: Eupithecia subfuscata; assembly: GCA_963564075.1. Classification (NCBI taxonomy): domain Eukaryota; kingdom Metazoa; phylum Arthropoda; class Insecta; order Lepidoptera; family Geometridae; genus Eupithecia; species Eupithecia subfuscata. Next base: position 20,205,458 of record OY751095.1, read on the forward strand.
TCGGGCTGAAATTTTGTATACAGGTAATTTTAATCCTGGAATCAAACATAGGCTTCTTTTATCCCATAATTCAGTTCCCATGGGATAGAAATCACCTTTAAACGTTTCCATAAAAAACAACGCGTGCGAAACCGCGGGCAGGACGTGGTCAACAAGGAACCCTTATAGTTTGGCCATGTCTGTCTGACCGTCTGCCGCTTAGTTAACAATACTAGACAGCTGTAATTTGGCATGGGTTCACAGACATAATTCAAGCTGACAAAAGACTGGTGACTCCATACCTAATTTCGCGATGAATTTTTTTGGGTTATCTTTGAATATCTCATCTAAAAATATAATGATGTCAAAATCATTTTTAATACAGGCCGCTACATATTGTGCTTAAAAGCTAATTTTTGTGTTGGGGTCGAAGTGCCGCCCCCTGCCAGGTAAATGGCACTTTCTATGGGTTTTTGTGGAAAATATTAAAAACTCTGCGTCTCTTTGCAGATACTTCGTTGGATATAACCTCCCGACCGCCTTAGGTCGTAAGTTCTCTCGAGAAACTAAATCCCTCGGTACATGGTTGACGGCTTTAACAATTATTATTATTATAACATCATCCTACTAACGATTCTAACTCCAACGTTTCATTTATAATTAGTTAACTGTTTTAAATAACCCTAATATATTTTTGTGAGACCGAATCTCCCAAAAGTAAAAACTAATTAGAGTTCAGTATTTTGGTTTTGAAAGGTGTCTTAATCGTAAGTTCCTTTGTTTTTTTAACCCTTAGTTTATTTTTTTGTTATCTCGCCTGTTTTGTCTAAGCCCTGAGTGCAAGTCGTCGTACTCAAGGAATCCGTACTAAAAACGACATATACTTACCTAGATAAAAAATCAGCAAACGGCATTATCAAGTTCTATATCGACACACTAAGCTCATTAGTATGTCAAAAAAGCAATATTTTTTTACGCAGTTAGGAACTCCTTCGATATTTACAGCGGTACTACAAAAACCAACGTAAACACTGGTCTAACAAGCGCTTAGCTTAACAGTGTCTAAACAGTAAGACATGGGTTTAACAAGAGTTTAACTCTCGTTTAAACTATGTCTAAGCCGTGTCTAACTGTAAACCTCTACGAAGGTTGTGGTTACGCAAAGTTGTGGTAACGCTTTTGTTAAACACGCGCTCAACAGATGTCTAATTTTTTTGTAGTACCGATGTTAATGTTTATATTATTGGTTGATATAGGAGCCATAGTAGGTATTCTAACATCTTAAAAATGTCATGTGTCCCTCTGGTACGGCTTAAGAGATACGACATCAAGTGTAACATGTGCAACCTATCTACGGTGGCATAAATAAATACAAATACATACAGCTATTGTGAAGATCTAATAAAATACCGATGACAGAACGACGGGCGGACGGACATCGTAGGCTTACCCCGGAATACTCAAACGCAACTCCGATTTAAGGCGCATAACCGACCCAAATCAGCGCCAGCACCTATTTTATCTTATTATACCTATTTTATCTTATTATGTCCAACGAAGGAATCTCAAAAATCAAACTTGCAGTTTGTGATACCTATCGCATGTCAAGCTTCTAGTTTCCAATCGGAAGTTAAAGTAAAGAGGTTATTCACTTCAACTCTAAGAGCAAGTATCCTACGGAACATAGGATTTGCTTCAACTGTACTGACATAAAGCAATCTCGTCGTTTTGCTACCAGGGCATTTTACTTTATCGACGAGTTGAATACTAGGCATTTCACGTTCTTGGCGTTTTGTCGATATCGTCTTTTTGCTACATGGGTATTCTGATAGGTATCCCTTATTTTTAATGCCTCTGTAAAAGTTTTATTTTGTATAGTGTAGGCAGAGATGCGAAGTTGCTCTTTTTGGCCACGATGGTGAGCACTGACTTATGATAGGTATCACAAACTGTAATTCGATTGTTAAAAACTCTTACGTTTAACATTATAATAAGATAAAATAGGTAGTGGCGCTGATTTGGGTCGGGTATGCGGTTTAAGCACGTCTAAAGCCGCGATGTTTTGACAGTTTTCCATGAAAACCTGCCAAAAATTTTGAAAATTCCTTTGAGACGTTCTTATATCTGACTTGCGTTTGAGTTGATTCAATTGTAAGCCGGCACCACACAGCATAGTTCCAGTTAATGGTTAGGTGTTTATTCCTTTTTGGTGTGTTGGTGATGGGCATGCGCTGAATCAAGTTTTGATGTTATTCATTTTTAATGCAAGCGGGTTAACTGCGCACGCAGACACAAACTCTGGAAAGTCCCTCGTTGCGGGATGAAACGTTGGTGTCCTCCAACACAAACTAGGTTCGTAGTTAACCCGCTTACATTATGCTGGCTGCATTCTTCAAATCTACAATAGTTTTTATAGTAAAAAAGTTGTGATGACGCTTGTTTCTCCGCAGGTTCTGCACGGCGACGGAAATGGACAATCGGTCGGCCAGGACGGGTAAATAAAGCTCTCTACACACACTACTCACCACACGCATGCCGAAATACACTCTAACTGGGGCCCTGTACTGCTTTACTAATCGCTTCACTATGACAATGTTATAGTCACAGAACGACACGTTTTGTACGTTAGATGAAAGAGCAAATGATGCTTTTCAACGAACAGTGACAAGTTTGAAACTATTCTATAGAGGTTAATAGAATAGTTTCAAACTTGTCACTGTTCGTTGAAAAGCATCCCCTGCTCCCGTGCAAATAACACCGCACGCACTATCTGTAGTTTCTTCAATTTAAGTCTACGTGAGGATTCTGCGACGTTACCGTTGTCATAGAGAAGCGATTGGTTAGCAGATTTGAGCTCCTGATTTATTAATTCAGTGATACGCTCATAACTGCTGTTTCCGCCACTCATTGGCTGCATTCTGAGTGCTCGCAGAAAACAAACCAATCAGAGGCGAAATTACTGTGAGCGATTCATTCACTGAGTTACATAGAGTACCAGATTGCCTGTCCCTCGTTGTGCGTTTTTGTCCATTCACTTATCATGTTTCTCTAACGTTAGTTTTGTGCATAAATATATACACCAATTTGCTATTCCCAGGCTACAATTATTCTTATTTGTTAGAAATATTTTACTTCTCTACGACTGCGTCCGATTGCGTAGGTCCTCTGCTCGAAATGTAATTGACGCACTTTGGTTGTTTCGACTCAGCGCATCACGTTTTCTATGTCAATCTAGCAAAATATTTTCTCTTTTGATTTGCGATGCCAATTAGTTAGTAGGTACTTGTTATCTAGTGGAGTGGTTCTACTAAACTTTTGCGCGCAGTTTGACAAATTTACCTGCAGAAAATAATCAAAAACGGCTTGGTTTTATCATTTTAACTTCGAGGACTTTCATGAGTTGAAATGGTCTACTTCTTTCGTTTTCCTTAATTGCCGTGAAGCCGTGCGCAAGTCTGGAGTAGAACCACTCTACGTGTGGATGTGCACATATTTGTTGTATGCTTTGTTGTTTATTTGTTGGTTTGCTTTGCGTAGGCTCAGGGGGCGGCCCCACCTCATGACTTCAAGCCTCACTACTTCGTCCTGCCCTCCCTGGCCGAAGCAGTAATCAAATGTTATTCCAATTTACAAACTCTTTTGAAATGGATAAAGGGGTTGTTAATGTACAATGTGATTTTGTTAAGTATTAATAGATAGTTTATTGTTCATTACTAATGTAAGCGGGTTAACTACGAACCTCGTTTGTTTTGGAAGAACACCAACGTTTCGTCCCTTAACGGGGGACTTCTTCAGGGTGAGTGCGGTTCTAGACGTGCGAGTTCCGTATCCCTCCGAGCACTTAACACAAGGACGGTTCGTAGTTAACCTGCTTACATTCGTAATATAATGTTAATATATTTTTTATATTTCCGTACACGAGATCCGTATATACCTAAATATGGATCTCAATACAATTTAACTTATACTAATTAAAACTAAAACTATAAAAAATATTGGTAGGGTAGTACTATGTACCTCATTCTGTACCAATATTTTTTGGTACCTTAAGGGTAGATACCTAGATCAGCAAAAATAACATTAACATATTCTAGGTGGCAATAGCCACCCACCTACCTCATTCTGTACCAATATTTTTTGGTACCTTAAGGGTAGATACCTAGATCAGCAAAAATAACATTAACATATTCTAGGTGGCAATAGCCACCCACCTCTTATCTGTCTCTCTGTCAAGAAAGTACCGGGAAAAGATCAATAATATACAAAATGTTTGTTATTCATCCCAATTTATTTTATCACCTCCAAATTATGCTCCTTCAGAAACGATACACTTACGCCAACGAATAATCCAATCATCAAAACATTTTTTAAACGCTGTTTCGGAATTGAGTTCCGTTCTCGCCGCGAATTCTCCATATGTCGGATGCCACGAAGTGGCAAGCCTAGGTGCCACGAAGTGGCATCCGTTTCAATCGGTAGAAGAAGCATGTGAAACCATCGATCAAGAATGCGGCCTCCCCCGTAGATACCTAGAACCTTACAAGAATGACACTCAAAAGTGTCCACGTTTTGTTTTGACGCAGACAGTTTGCGCAGAGCCTGTCAAGTTTTTTGCATGCGGAACAAGAGATTAGTGGAGTCGAATTTATTTTATTTTATTTTGTAAGTAGGTAGGAAGGTACCTAAAAATAATTTATAGGTACACTGTTTATTTTTATAAGGATTATAAAATCAACAGAATTCAGGTAAAGATAACGAATCATTTATTGATACAACTATAAATTAGCGACGCAACAGTCAACAAACAAAAGGGTCATTTCGGACATAACAATATTATAAATAAGTTAACAAAAGCTAGTGAAATAAACCTAAAATACAATTTCAGGCAGGTACTTTAAATTTAAAAGAACTAGTGTCTGCCTGCGGCTTCGTAAGAGTTTTTCTATGGGCCAAAAAAAAACGTTATTTCAAGTCAACTAGGATCTTATAAAATACTTTTAAACTTACGCCATATGAACACATTATTTATTATTACCTACTATTAAATAAAAAAAATTGAAACGATAGCCGCTCCATTCATCAACTTAGAACAAAATAAATATTTTTACATAGGCAAACCCAACAACAATATTTAATGCTGATTTCTCAAGTATATAAGGCTCAATTGGCTCATATCACAATACACAGGTAAAAATTACATTCAAACTTACTGAAAATAAGAAATTCCATCCTTTTTCTGTTGCTTGGTCGGTCGATTATTGCATTTTTTATACGAGCACTTGACCATGCTTTCGGTCCGAGAGCTAAAATGACACTAGTTGAAAAGGTATCCCAAAATGCCAAATGGGATACCTTTTGATACTGACGTTTTCAGGGCGCGTATTGTGCATCTAAGGGGGGCCGGCCGGAAATTTTTGATCGATGTGTGAAACTCATAAACCCACGTCTCGTCACCAGTAACAATGCGTTTCATGAATGTTGGTTCGGAATTGACTCGTTCTAGCATGTCCTCAGCGACTCTCATGCGATTGAGTTTGTGGAGAAAATTCAGGTCTTTTGGGACTAGTCGAGCAGCGGCAACATGTTTCATACCCAAGTAATTATTTACAAAGGTACGGATCGACTCGTCAGATACCAACCGATATGCCGTTTGAATTTAAAAGACTTCAATTTCCGATCCGTCTTGCTGATCGGAAATTGAAGTCTGATGATTAATGTACTTAATTTTTTTTTCTAATAAAAAAATTAAATTATTAAATTCGAAAATCTGCTTATTTATTGCCTTTAAGGCGGAACAGAGTTCGCCGGGTCAGCTAGTTTAATATAAATAACGGATGCAACTCAAACTCCGCGCCAAAATGGGGCTGGTCATACTTTTTGTACCTAGTTAATCTGTTATTATTTAAGTATGATTGTTTGTTATCCCTAAGAAGTAAAAATAAATTAAATAAAATGGAAAACAGTTGTGCCAATCTAAAACAACAAAAAAAAATTGGAACCATAAACAAATCATCCATTCCCGATACTTTTTTGACTGAATGTACATGTCTGACAAAATCAAACGATGAATTCGTCAAATAACTATAATGAATTCGTCAAACTACGATGGCTTTTATAGTAAATTAATTTATTGTATTAATTTATTTGATATGGATCAGTTGTAAATACTAGTTTGATCATTGTAATTTTCTATGTTAATAAAGATTCTGATTTATCTTAGTACCTATTATATTTTGCCTTAAACCCGAAACACTTTTAAGATAGTTGTTTTGCTTTATTCGCCAATTTATTTAATTAGCCAGTAGTTAGTTACCACTGCAGGGTGAAACCTCACTGACAACTGTTTCTGTATTCAATCGCTTTCAGTACTACACGTAGTGCGATTGAATACAGAAACACTTGGAAAGTACGCATTAATCGTTAAGCAAGCACCGTAATGTAAGTAAATGATGGCGTAGTAAAGAATGTCCCAAAATCCTCGCGTGAAGTAATTTTGATAAAAAGCTCTAATATATTTTTTTAAGCTTTGAGAATCAAAAAAAATATATACCTACCTATGTATATTCAGTATGTATTTTTATAAAACTATGGACTGGTCCGAAATAAAGAATTATTATTATTATTCGAGAAAATCGCCTCACGGTTTGGCCGGCGCACTTATTTGATCTGAAATTTAAGTCTTCATGTATTTTCTTAATATATTTATTGCATTTGGCTCCATGTAAGTACATGTTTTTAACGTGTAGTATACATGTTTTTGATATGTGAACTGATTGGTTGCAAGCGAGAATCAGCTAGCGAGCAGCGGCGCGCCGACGCCGGCGCCGTCGCCGCTGGGCGCCGACACGCAGGCAGCGGCGGGGCTCGCGTCTGGCGGCGGCGGTGGCGCGGGCGAGCAGCAGCGGCCCAGCTCGCTGGCCGTGGGCCCCACGCCCCCCGCCGCGCACTGCCCCGCGCCCGGCACGCCCGCCGGCACTCCTTCGCGCCGCGACTCGCAGCTCACCGACAAGGGTTTCTTCGACGTCAAGTTCTACCACAAGAAACTGTGGTAGAGCCGGCGGCGCGTCCCCCTGCCCGCGCGGAGCCGCACCGCAAGAGGCTAGTTTAATTTCGTCACTCGCATGAAGCGGCAGTAGGCTCAGTGAATAGTTCCCCCGCTTTCGTATACTACGTTCTTCCGACTACGGTTAGCACGGAGTGCGCCGCTGCTGGGCCCGTACTCTCTAAAACGAAATCGAAGTTTCTGATTTGTATTTGTGCAAACGCTACTCGCAAGCGACTTGAGTTCGTTTTGCACGATAACGAAAAAAATACTTTGATTTTCCTTTTCTGAGTAGGCCCCCCTGGCCTGAATGTCTCCTCTGCTCACCGCAGCAGCAGCGCATCTCTGACGTTTCTCTACTGCGATTTAACTCATTTTTGCAATTGATTTGTATACGAGTAGGTACCCACCAGATTTGCATATTCCAGAAATATACCTATTCCTGTAAGTATGGCATTTTTAATGTCATTTTAAATGAAACGGTGGTTGAAAGTATTATTATCAATCACCAGAATAACTAAATTACTTATAAAAACTTGTAAGATCTTGCTTGACACATTTCGTAAATAGCTAATTCTTTAAATCGGCCTTTAATGTGATTTTTAAATTATGTATTATATTAAGTTTTAGGAAAACCTTTTTTTGTATGTAGGTATTTATTGTGTAATGTAACTTGCAATAATTTCGCGTTTTCGTAGCCTATGTACCGTAAAACGGGGTGAATAGAGTCTCCAGGGTGAATAGAAATGAACGAAATACTGGAGCAAGACACTACCTGGCTGATAGCAGTGGCAGTATCCTTAGTCCATGACTGTTCACCTTCTGTGTCAGTCGATCTGACCTCTGCAAAAGTATGTTCTGCTCCAGTATTTCGTTCATTCACCCATAAGTCTCTATTCACCCCGTTTTACCCGGTAATTAAATTCAATGATGTAGAAATATGGTAGCTGTAGCTATGTTATGTATTATAGTACTCTGTGTTCTTTCTGATATTTTTATGAACATTCGTTTGCCTCTTTATTAAACGCTATACTCATACCATTGTTTTTTTCTCCTTCCAAATCGAATCGACCCCAAATGTTGGTAGTGCGCAGTAGGTAGGTTAGGTACTATTATAGTTTTCTATACTAGCTTCTCCCCGCTGCTTCGCACGCGTATTTTCGGTATAATAAGTAGCCTATTGTTTAAGTTAGGCTACGTTCTAAGTGTATGCCAAATTTCATCTTGATCTGTTCAGTAGTTTTGGAGATCCTAGGTAACAAAAATTTCACATTTCACGAAACTTCGCATTTATATGAGTAGGAAGTAGGATATTATTAAATGTATTATATAGTAGGTAGGAAGTAGGATATGTCGCGCAAATCTTTATGAATTCTGTGAGCCGCCAATGCGAACTGCGCATGTTAAGTGGGTAATCATTTATTCCTTCTGTCTGACTCCTTTTAAATAAGCTACTGCGCAGCCACTCGCTCGTATTTCCGAAAATTCGTGAAGGTTTGCGCGTGTTAAGGTGATGCCATAGTTACATTATAATAGTAGGATTGAGTAGGTATAGTTACCTACTAACTATGGCGGCAAAACTGGAATTTCAAGTGTAACTGTCTTATAAATTTTCTGGAACATTTGTAACCTACTTTAGTTTCGAATTTGTTGCATTAGGTATCCAATTATTACTGTTGACCAAGAGACCTGTAAAGTTACGACCAAAAACTAGTCAACCCCTATTGTTGATATATTCCCAACCACCCTTATACGAGACCTTTTAAGAACCTTTAAGTATATTTTATCATATCCTAGTCCACAGATGACAATGAACTCTTAGCTGCTATATTTTACATAAGTAAAGTAACTGCATACGCACTGTCATGCCTACCCAAACCTAACTCTTTGTCTGTCTGTTAACTTTTCATACCTAAACGGCTGACCGAATTCAATGAAATTTGGCTGGAAGGTATATGATATCCCAGGATCGGACAAAGGCTACTTAAAAAGGCATGACATGACCTAGTTCATTGAATGTGCGTGTGGACTGAGAGCTCACTTTTGAAATCCTTGCAAATCGAACTGAAAAATATCATAGATTTAGTAAAAATATTGTGAAACGTGAAGCAAAGGTCCATCAATTTGTAAAACTTAAATTATAGCCGGTATAACCGGCTATAATTCTAATATATATTTCTATCTAATATAATAATATATATTTCTATCTAATATAATAATATATATTTCTATCTAATATATCTAATACAAATTCTAATAACCTAGACTGGAGCTCTCAGTCCACACGCTTGAAGAATAGGTATATCGTAGGGGAGGAGGCAGCTTTGAACAGGGGCACCTTAAAACAAAAGGATTTCAAAAGTGAGCTCTCCGTCCACACGCACATGTTCATTGACTCTACCTATCTTGCGGAACTCCGTGCCTACAAGACCATCATTATCATAATCTTATAGATTGGAATCTTTGTGCTAAAGATACGTGTAGCTTGTACCTACCTAACCGTACCGTAATGGTTTTATTCGATAAACTTTATTATATAAAACTATTACATTTAATAAATCATTTTTAGAGCCCTTTCCGTTCACTGGAATTAACAAAATCGTATGCAGAAATTAATCCGTCAGACGTTCATTCGTATTTAAGGCGCAACCCCGACCCAAATCAGTGCCACCACTCACTATTTTATCTTATTACTAGCTGCGGCCCGCGGCTACGCCCGCGTGGAAATTTAAAATTATAGGGGTATGAAAAATAGATGTTGGCCGATTCTCAGACCTACTCAATATGCTCACAAAATTTCATGAGAATCGGTCAAGCCGTTTCGGAGGAGTACGGGAACGAACACTGTGACACGAGAATTTTATATATATGACTAGCTGCGCCCCGCGGCTACGCCCGCGTGGAAATTTAAAATGATCACTTAGGGGTATGAAAAATAGATGTTGGCCGATTCTCAGACCTACTCAATATGCTCACAAATTTTCATGAGAATCGGTCAAGCCGTTTCGGAGGAGTATGGTAACGAAAACTGTGACACGAGAATTTTATATATTAGATAAGATTCTGTTATACGAAGGAATTTTCATAAATCGATTGGCCAGTTTGTGATACCTTTATTAACCTTTTTTTTAATGCCTCTTTATGTTTTACTTTGTATAGTGTTGAATGCGAAGTTGCTCTTTTTTGCCACCATGGCAAAAAAGAGCTACTACGCATCTCTGCTTAAAGTATACAAAATAAAACTTTTACAGAGGCTTCGATCAAGTACAGAGGCATTAAAAAATAACCTTATGATAGGTATCAGAAACTGGCCAATCGATTTTCGCAAATTCCTTCGTTTAACAGAATAATAAGATAAAATAGTGAGTGGTGGCGCTGATTTGGGTCGGGATAGCGCCTAACAGGAACTATTAGAAATTTAGAGATTTTGTATGGCTTTAGCTTCTGTTAAAGTCACCATTAGATGGTTACGGTACTTTGTAAAATAAAAAACAAACTTATAAAATGTGATCTAAGTTGGGTCAAAATAGAATCAATATAAATCAACACAAGGGATAGACTCCAAAACGACCATTGCTTACAGGTTTGTTTTAGCATGGATTCATAGCATACGGCTTACAGCAGGGATAAAATAACAAAATAAAACTGCTTTGTAATATCGTAAGAAAACGTTTTTAATTCCATTACATTTCAATATTTCATTGGACATAGGGTATGCGATAATCTTTGGATTCTATTACATAATTAGTATTAAATAGATGCATGGGTGACAGGGCAAGGACTGCTACAAGCGTCTCCTAGACTAGTCATACAACGAACGAGAGAAATAGATGCCTACAGGTATGTATGCTACACCTTGTCTACATTGCACAGATGAGGCTAAGTTTTCGAACTACAAGGGCTGTACTGTTGGTGCCTATTGTAAAATTAGTAGTGATAGTAGTCAAAAGGAAAGAAACTCTAGCTTAAATACATTAAAAATAGTAGTAGGTAATAGTATTGAAAATTCTCTTGCTATACATAATCAACAAGTCAGTCTGTCGACAAAGTTTAGAATAGAGCTGATCGATGTGCATTGTTTAGTACCATGCATTATGCAGGATTGATCTGCAAAATTAGTATGTATTTGTTTTGACAAAGGTACAGTCAGCGCGAAAATATGTATATGTTACAGTAAAAACCCGGTTTTAGTTAAAACACGTATTTACTAGTTGTCACTAAAAGCCGCCACACACAGAAACCGTGGCCGGGCCGGAGGCGAAGGCGTGCGGGTTGTATTATACGAATTTATATGAGACTAGACGATAGCCTCGCGGTTTCACCCGCGTAGTTCCCGTTCCCGTGAGAATTCCAGGATAAAATATAGTCTATGTCACTCCCTGAAAAGTAAGCTTCCTAACAGTGAAAGAATTTTTCTAATCGGTCCAGTATTTTCGGAGCCTATTCAATACAAACAAACAAACAATAAAATCTTTCCTCTTTATAATATTAGTATAGACTACACATACGCCGCCCGACGGCGGTGTATGTGTAGTCTCTCATATAAATTCACGCATTACAACCCGCATGCCTTCGCGTCCGGCCCGACCACGGTTTCTGTGTGTGGCGGCTTTAAATGCCCTCACCAAAACTAGAACTTACTGCTGGTCAAAAATGAATGATATTTGGAGGAGACCGCTTGATCTCTGAGAAGTTAAAACTGATTCTACGAAGTAAGTACTTATATGAGTACAAGTTTTTTGTTTTCTATTAAGTTTATAAAGATTATTATTTGGTTAAATATGCAAGACTATAATTAAAGTTGCCAATATTACTAATTAATTAGAATGTTATTGAAATGTTCACAAATATTCTCAATAAATATTTTCATAAAGAATATTATTAAGTTACCTGTTTCTTTTTTAATCAAGGGTTCATTGCCATTAATTAAATCAATTCTCTGAAACATTTTTTTGTAGTAAAGACTAGTTTTGTCTAACATTCAAAGTTAATCGTTTTACAACTCAACCATGGACATACAACAGTAAATTCTAGTTGTTGCCTACTAGGAAATTTTGGTTATTACAAAGGCATTTAGTAAAAACTGTTTTAACTAGTGAAAACACGTTCTCGCTAAAAACTGGTTTTTACTGTAACATACACACTCCCAAGTTTTCAATTTGACCTAATACTAAGTGTACTTATAGTACTTAATTGTGATAACTTATATATATTATATATACCGCATTCTGACAAGTACGATGACTACTTTCTACGAAAACTGTGTGTGTACTTTTATAGGAAAAGTTTCGAGTAAAATAAAAGTGAAAACTTGGGAGCGACACATATCTAAGCAGCGGACTGTAGGTACGTGCTCTGCCTGTTTCATGCGGCACGAAAACTTTGCGACATTTGTGGCTGCTTTTCTGTGATGATAAGTAAGTATACGTACTACATAATCGTTTATATAAACATACAATTAAGAATTGAATGAGAACATGATTAAATAAGTTAGCCGAATGATTGCGCTACTGGGACATTAGGCGCTGCTTGATGGTATAAAATCTTAGGCCTGGTGTTACTCTATATCGGTTAAGTTCCTAGCCTATAGGAATATATCATACACGTGTTGATTTCGTAAGCCCCGATAGTTTTCGATTACATAAATATTAAATATCATCCATGGCTTCTACATAAAAAGTGAAAATACGTGTACATGATTAATACTTAGATACAAACAGATCGCTCGGGCGAGACACGCCGAGGGCTGAGGCGCAGTTCCTTTCTTTACAGCGCGCTGAACCAAGTGTAAGATGCCATCAAGACACGGGGGGCGCCCCTGTCGCCGCAGCCCTGGCCTCGGGGTGTCTCATCCAGCGTTACTAACTATAGAGTTGCTGTGGCACTATATAGGTACCCACGGTAAAATGTTCCGCTGCGGAAAGTGTGTTTATCAATGGATGCGTAGAGGTAGGTACGCATTAAATAACTTACGGTAAGCATAGCTGTACAATACAAAGATTAATAGGAAGAGGTCTGGGCGCAGTCGCGTCGCGTCGAGTCCCACTTTCACGCGCAATAAGACAAAAATACACAGCTGTATTTGCATCACATTGTTTTGCAGTTTTTACATTTTTCTGCTTCTATAAGGTTAAGAATATACCTAGTAGAATGAAAATATTTCAGGCACTGCTGCTCGTGAATATTACAGTATTAGGGACAACCCACACGTACCACGACAACACGTGGTCGGCTAATGTGTGTGAAAATGAATAGTTTAATTCACACGGACCACATTTTGACGTCGAATTCCAGCGTGTGGTCGGTACATGCCATACCGCAACCACCAGCCACCGATCGCAACTACCAGCGTCAACGCAACCACTTCGACATTTTGTAGTAACCACAAACAACGCCACTGCAAAAAGCTGCTTTCATGGCCCAAGACGCACCTAGTCTTTAAGCAGCTCCTTGTGCGGCGCGGCGCCCTTCCGGGTCGCACCGCATAGGCTGGGCAGTGAATGCGTTAAGCACTTTTTGTCGCTGCGTTGTGATGTGGTACGTGTGAATTGTCCCCTAGATAGACGCAGCGTAACCTGTAACGCACGCGGCTGCGCCAATACCTACCGTAAAATACAAAATACTTATGAATACATTCGTTATTAATAGTGTTGTTTACGTTTTAGCTGTATGGAAACTTACGTATATATTTACTAAATGAAATACATTTTATATCGTAATAATAAAGACTAGCATATTGAATGTAGGAGGAGCACCGGCGCGGCGGCCCCAGCGCCGGCGCCGCGCTCCCGCGCTGCGGGACCTGCTTTTTAAACCTTTGTTTCTTGTTCTAACTTTTAAACTTTTAAGGATGACGTGAACCTTTCTTCACAAGGGGGGGGGGCGCAAGACTGGGTAGCGGATTTAAATCGTAAACTAATTAAATAATCAAGATTATTGACGTGTCATATGTAGCCCCTTCGTGTTGGCTATCAGCTGACACAGTGGCCAAGCAACAAACTTAGGCCTATATTTTTTAGTCCTTAAAACTTGTTTGGCCTTCTTACTTGTAATTTTTGGCTGTCAGATTTGATGAGTTGACCATGAACATGGCCATGACCAGAGATGACCGGGAATCCGGCGAACCAAAAGTAAAAGCCCTTAGAACCTTAGGGTCCCCGTCTTGCAAACTTTTCAGCCAATTTACTGTTTAAATGAAACATTACACGCATAATATGGCAGTTTATATAATGTTGCCACCGAGACTATTTTTAAATGCTATTTTCAACGCGGAACGTAACCGAAGAAACAAAAGTAAACCCGTAAATTCACGTATGAATTCGAGGCAAGCAGGCGCGCAGCGCCGCAGCCGCCCAAAGACGGCGCAAGCATTTCATTAGAATACCATTGATTTCGATTAATACAAATATAAAACTACTAAAAATTAAAATATTGAGCATAATTATTATACCAATTCAGAAGCCGTATCACAGTACGCTACATTAATCGCTCGTGTTCTAGAAGCGCCGTTTGTTCACGGGTCGGTTACAGCCTACGCAAACAGCTCCTCGAGAGGCCGCCGGTCATTCCGGCGCGGTCGCGGCTTATCGGGGACCTGAATCTTATTCACACGAGGACCATAAACAAGGAACACATATAGATTCGCACCAAAAGTGCAGATGGCTCCTATAGATAGAGCGAGTAAGAATATAAAATAGAACAGCTCGCGGTCACCAGTGGCCGCTCCACTCGATACACAGATACAGAGCCTCACTTGTAAACATTTACAGTCGACCGCTTCAAAATCATTACAAGTAAATAAGTTGCTTATCCTAATAATAATATAATATCGAAGTGCACATGGTATAAGTAGGGTAAGGCTCTCTTGCCGAGTAAATGCAAGAGCAAGCAGTGTCGATATAAGTACAACAGTTGCTCTTTCGGAGGTGTGCGTGCTCGGTGACGTCAACATTACACGAGCACACACGTTTGGGGGCAGCCCGGCCTACAGGCACCGGTATCAGCACAGGTAACGGTACCATTCTACTCCACTTTAGATTGCTTTACGGTAGCGGTGCAACTACCACGGCTAAATTATTAACTTCCAAATAAATAGATGGTGCGGATCCTTCGCGGAGGAATAGAGGTTTTCATTGGGATGAGACATGACCTTCTATGTAGGGTCTAAGCCATTTTAATTTGACAGACCCAAAGGCGTCTTTTCAGTCTGGTCGAATTATTTGTTGACTGTAAGAAAACGCCCCATTGATCGAGTAATAGACGCAATAGTTTTACTGAAGGTTTTGTGACAACTGCAATGTAAGGAGACTGTAGAGGCCTTACGTGTGAGGTGAGGTCTCGCCTCACATTAGCGTTTGGCACAGACGAGCGCGGGGAGGGGGGAGGCTCGATCTATCCTACGTGAGATTATTTAATCGGTTGCGCCCGCAATAAATAATCTCATTTTTTTTGGTTCCACAGGCACGGCGGCGCCTTATCAGCTTATCTGAAACAATGTGAACATTTATTAATATATATTTTTATTTATCTACCTTTTCAAACTGTCACGATTTGTTAACATATTATTTTATCGGGTGTCCACGATCGCTGCAAAGCGATGGAAACGTAGAGGATAATAAAACAAAAGGTACGCGATAAATACCCGATAAAAATCTTTAATATTTATCTACCTATTCTTGACTGCCTAGCTTTGACGAGCTCTACGGTGGACTAAGGTGCACCTGCGATGCACCTTCATCCGCGAGGTTGCGGGTTCGATTCCCGCCTCGGGACAAATGTTTCTCTGCAGATATTTGTTCCGGGTGTTTTCTATGTATAATATAAAAATATGTTTGCATCGTATGAATTACATAATATCAATTAACTAGTAAACATAACGCTCTGCTTAGCTTGAGGCTAGATGATGCAAACTTCTTCTCTTAAATCGATCGATACGGTTGTAAAATTCTTACATCTTTGTCAAGGTGTGAGCCGTGTACCGTTATGTCGTAAGAGAACAACGCAAATTCCGGACCCCTTACATTTACACACGCTCTACGCTTACAGAGAACTGAATAGTACGTTTATAGTGCTGGTTTGTGTTCAGTACATAAGACATTTTTTGTTAGCTTCTACGAAATAAAATTACAAACATCCCAATGTATTTGTAAAGTATACCTTTCAAATGATATGTTGTTTATAGTTAAGAAATTGTTTATATTCCAAAACACTATGAATGTTTTGGTATGAGACAGGCGTCCGGTTTCAGAAGCTATCGTGAACTGAGCCCCGAGAACAGTTTTACGATAGTATTGAGAATTCGTCGTGACGTCACATTTTTCTATGGGAATTGGTACAGCGCCTCTATCGTGCGGATATGCAACAACGCAAATCGGATACAATATTTTTGTATACATCACGATGGCCGAAGTCAAACCAAAGTAGGGCTCTGATGTGAGCGCGCGCATCGCTATTAAATAAATAAATAAATAATGCTGGATAATTCACACAGCATTATCTAGCCCCAAGCTAAGCAGAGCTTGTGTTTATGGGTACTAAATAACTGATATACATAATACCGTTTATTCCCATTTGTTCCTTTGACAGTTCCTTTAAAGGGACAAATGAGACTTTTTCTTCCCATTAGTTCCTTTAATAATTTTGAATTTGAT
The DNA here is from genome assembly GCA_963564075.1 of Eupithecia subfuscata. Taxonomy (NCBI): domain Eukaryota; kingdom Metazoa; phylum Arthropoda; class Insecta; order Lepidoptera; family Geometridae; genus Eupithecia; species Eupithecia subfuscata. Next base: position 20,222,129 of record OY751095.1, read on the forward strand.
TTGATGACAGGTTAGTGCTGTACTTTTTAAGACGGGAAATCATTATCGACTTAAAATAAAGAAGAGGTTTTTATGGTCTGACGAGTATTCCGCTGAACACCCAAAGTATTCCCCAAGTGGGGTAGGTATTCCCCTTTAATTTCATTCTATGAACACACAACAGCACATCAGGTTATACATGTTGTCCTTGAAGCTCGCCCTTACTACGATCGTAATATAGCAGTGCAACTGTTTAACCTGATGTGCTGGTGTATGTACACGCAAATACTAATAATAATAATGCTGGACAATTCACACAGCATTATCTAGCCCCAAGCTAAGCAGAGCTTGTGTTATGGGTACTAGATAACTGATTTATTTGATACAATACACTACATAGATATATTTTTTTTATTATACATACATAGAAAACATCCAGAACGCCCTGAACAAATATCTGCAGATCATACTCACATTTGTCCCGAGGCGGGAATCGAATTCGGAATTCCATGGCGGGGCTGCTAGCTTGACGGACACTAAAAATCGACAATGTTGCAGCACTAACCATGACGTCGCTGACATAAAGGGACAAAGTTAAGTCCCAGTAGTTCCTTCCAAATTATTAAAGGAACTAATGGGAAGAAAAAGTCTCATTTCACCCTTTAAAGGAACTGTCAAAGGAACAAATGGGAATAAACGCATAATACAATACACAACATAGATAGATTATTTTTATTATACATAGTAAAACATCCTGAACAAATATCTGCAGATGGTAAAAAGATTTGTCCCGAGGCGGGAATCGAACCCGCAACCTCCTGCATCGAAGGCGGACCTTCACCCGCCGCGCCACAGAGGTCGTCAATTGCTGCCATGAGGTAAAAATGCTGACGCGAGATACCGGTTTCGCCGTAGGTACAGTATGTTTAGTTTGTGTGTGCAGGTAGGGTAGGGCTGGGGCTAGGGTAGGTAGGTAAGTACCTGTTGACGATGTTGTGTAGGTCTAGCAGCGCGGTGTCGACGGCGTCCGCCAGGTGGTGGTGGTGGGGCGCGGGGGCGGCGAGCGCGCGCGCCTCCGCCTCCAGGCGCGCGGCGGCGGCGCGCAGGCGGACGCGGCGCGAGGGGGCCAGCCGCGCCGCGCCCGCCGCCGCCGCGCCGCACGCCGCGCCCAGCCGCGCCAGCCGCTCAGAGGTCTGCAGGCGCCAGAGAGAACCGCGGGCGCCCGCGGTTCCGCCGCACCCGCGCCGCACCTGCCACGGAAACAAATTATAAATACAGGCTGTTTGGTAGTGTTCGGTTCAACATATTTTTTAGAGGGGTTGCGAGGGTCATCTAAGTGTCATGGTTGCAGGTGGGAATTTTTTAAGTTTCGTTGATATCTCGCTCACAATACCAAAAGCCTGTATATCCCATACACAATTTTTTCCAGGCAATAGTTTAGACGCTTAGTGAGAAGTTACAGTTACCTCGTTGGTGGTGCAGTCGAGCGTGAGCCGGAGCGCGGCCAGCAGGTCGGCGTCCTCCTCGGCTTCGTCGGCGTCGGGCTCGGCGGCGGCGGCAGGGGCAGCGGCCGGTGTGGCGTAGATGGAGTGCTGCTTGCGGGCAGGGCGCGGCTCCAGCGGCTTAGGGCTGAGCCGCTCCTCGCTCTCCTTGCTCTCCCACAGCTTCTTGAGGCTGGTGATGCTGCCGGTGCTGCGACGCTTGCCCTCCTCTTCGGGCTCCTCCTCGTCGTCGGGTGAGCGCGCGGCGGCGGCACTCTCCACCTTGCGCAGGCGCGCCTTCAACTCGAGGATAGAGCGCGGCGGCTCATCATCGCGGGCCTTGCGCACCACGTCCACCTTTTTGAGCGCGGCCTTCAGGTCGGCGGGCGCGGCGTCCCGGGCCGCGCCTCCGCCGCCCGCACCCGCGCCGCCGCCGTAGGACGTCTTGCGCAGGTTCGCCTTGAGGTCCTGCGGGGAGAGCGCGGCCGGCGGCGCCAGGTTGAGCCCTTCCGAGAGCTCGGAGACGAGCCGCGCGACGGGGTCCTGGTGGCGCGGCGGCGAGGGCGGCGGCGGCGAGGCGGCCGCACCGCGCTTCTTGTCAGCGCGCTCCTTGATCTCAGCCACCAGCTTCAGCTCGAGCATCTCCTTCATGGCACGCTTCGCGTCTACGGGGGGCGGCGCCTCCTCTTCCGGCGGCGGCGGCAGGTCCGGCGGCGGCGGCGGGAACTCGAGCTCGGCGAGGCGCGGCCGCGGCTTGGCCGGCGACGAGGAGGGGAACAGTCGCGGCGCGCGGGGTGAGGCGGGCGCGCCCATGCCCCCCGACGAGTTGGAGCGGATCATGGCGGGCGCAGCGGCGGACACGGGGGCGAGCGCGCGGCCCGTGCGCGGGGACAGAGAGCGCGCCTCGTCCCCCGCGCCAGCGGTCGGGGCGGGGTGCGCGGGCGGCGCGGAGCTCTGCCGCAGCGACTCCAGGAAGGCGCCGATGCGCGCGCCCTTGGGCAGCGTGCCGTAGCGATTGATGGCGCGCTTCACGTTCTGTACCTCGAGCGCGGCCACCTGCACAGCCGGCGGGCCCCCCTGCACACACACGCGGTCAATAGGCGCACAGACATACATACCTGAGGGCGGCGGCGAAGTCGGTACCTTGTGCTGCTCGTGGTGGTGCTTGCGTTTGTTGCGCAGGCGCGTGTCAGGCGCGGCGCCGGCGGACTCGTCCGTGTCCCCCGCCCCCTGCCCCTCGCACAGAGACCCCTCCGAGGATGCCTCGCGCGCGCCCCGCGCTCCTGCAAACAATATGCCAATAATTTACAAATACATTACCTACCTACCGGTGGGGTGATTCAGGGACAGTAGAAGGAGGGAGGTTAATGAACTGTGCAACTACGGAACTCTACCAGCGGCACACACACGCACTTTGCCGGTTGATTGTCTTTTCTACCCTAGATGAGGCCTTAATAAGGCACATGCTAAGCTTGCTGCCCTAAAGGTTGGGGAAAACAATGGATCCACACTGGCAGCCATCTTTTATTGAAGTTTTGTCATTGAAATGACATTTGGTCATTGAATGAGTCATAGGTCTCACCGAGTCATCCAACTTGTGTGAAATATTGAGGAAAGCGAATCGACGCGGGATTTCAACTGACTTCAAAAGTTTGAATGTGGCTGTATGTATTTGGTTCTTTCTTGTATGTTATCTCCGCCAATTTTTATCCGTTTTTGACGATTTTTTCGCCGTTGTGTAGAGAATGATACCAAGGTGGTTCTTTGAAAGTGTTATTCGAGCGATTACTATTTGTCCCGTAAAACTTAAAAAAACAGTTTAAATATTCAGAAATCTGAAGTTAGATTTAGTTTTTGTCATAATTTGATGTTTTTAGAACTACAAAACCAACTTAATCGGACGCCAAGTGACTGGTAAAGTGTTAACTTAAAAGTAAGACTGGTAAAGTTAACACTTTACCAGTCACTTGGCGTCCGATTGTGATGATTCGTTTGTTTTTGTGAAGAATAATCCCATGGTGGTTCCGGAAACATTTTATTTCCGACGTAAAAAAACAGTATCAATATTCCTAATTTTATGTTTTTTAATTTTAAATTAAACTAACTAACGGGGTAAGATTTTATAAACACGCATATGTACATGCAAGGTAGAGACATAATATTACATATCTTAAACAGAGGCTTGCAAGAGTCACAAACCCAAGCCTTGGTAAAAACTCTGAGGCATCTCTTTTGTACTCTGGAGACTCTTTCAGCATCGACAGAGTTTCCCCAGAGCAACAAACCATAGCTCAGGGTCGAAGACACGTGACCGTGGTAAGCTGCATACATAAACATACACTCGAAGTGAGAACCGCCTCCATTTGTTTTTCGTCGATTGAAAAACATCAAAATTATTGCACATTCAGATAGCATTTTGACCCCAATCTCCACAGCTTAAGGGTCCGGCGGAGCTCGATCGCAACTTCAATTCGAGGCGCGTGCAAAAATCGCCCCGAATATCGCTATCTCTGTTTAGTTGATGCAGGCGCGCGCGGGACGCGGTAGGTGTACTACATACGTGAACACAACCATCCATAGTGCCGTGCTTGTGCGTGTGCGTGAGTAGGTATACACACCCAAGGTAATTTGGATAATATTACCGTGACACACCTCTGCTATCGAAAGCGGCAGGTAGGTTAGATACTAGACTAGGTACTAAATTTGCCTACCTATTTCTTTAGGCATACTATTTGCGTTTCATACCTACATAGGTACCTTGGTACTTACATTTTGGGAAGTGCAAGTGTATTTTAAAAAAATCTAAGTGAATGTTTAGTTTGATAACGCGTTTTTTTCTTCAAGTTTCTCTACAAGGCCTACCTACCTACGTATTTCTCAAGAAATACTTAGGTACCTAGGTACCTACCTATGTAGAACCCAAATATAGGTAATATCATTGGTACCTAGAACCTAACTAAACTGATCGATCAGGAAATACGTACTTAGGTAGTATGTAAGCACCTACGTATACTCCAGCCAAATTCGGTGTGACATTTTTGTAAACTAAGCGAATTTGGATGGAGTGTAGGTAGGTTCGTCATACGGTTCTGCTTCTGCAATACCTAGGATATACCTACCTAAATTTAGGATTAAATACACGAGTAGGTATAGTGAATTTCTGACAAGAAAATAAAAGGCAAGGATATAAACGTAAACACTTTTTTGTTCATTGATATTGACACTTTCATTTATTTTAAAAAAACATTTGATTTTGACTTGACACATTTATTTACTTATCAAAAAAACAAATCAATTTACGATTTTGGTAAAGCCATGTGGGGTAGGTAACCATATCGGCTAAACACTACGAAATTTGTTATGGTACCTACCTAGCTAGTCAAAAATATACCTAGGTAGTGTGAAAGATACTTATAAAACAAGTATGGATTGATGGATTGGTATGTGTTGATTAGGTACTTCTTTACGCGAAAACTTCTAAACATCTAGGTATATCCAAACTTTAAAAACATCCACCTACATCCAAACTCAAAATATGAGTGTGATAAAATATACACAGGATGCCACGGAAAGGGTTTATTAAACCGAAAAGGGATAATTCTGGAATCCGAGAGATTCAACTTGTGAATAACGATTTTTTAAATTTCGAATATTTATAATTTATTTGTAAGTACGTTTTGTACACCTAAGAATACACGTAAAAAAACGATGAAAAAACGTCTAAGGTTTTCCTGTTTACTTCCGTTACATTGATTATGGTTACCAACTGCAGCAATAAAAAAAATCGCGGCTCGCTCCGCTCGCCGATATTACTGTTGTTTGTGCTCTGTGTTTTGATTAGCACAGAGGCAACGTTCCCAATTTTATTGGTCTGGCTGGTCCGCTATAGTCAGTTTGTATCAATCCAACCACCACAATAAAAAGCACAAAATATAACAAAGCGAGGTCACTTTGTCAACCAGTACAAAAAATTAGTAGACAACAAAATTTTCGCGTTTTGGTCTGGTCGCTGATAACATTTGTTCCTTCTGACTATGATCCAAAGCTCAAAACCCGGCCCGCTTTAGGTCACTTTGCCAAATTTTCTAAAAAGTTGCCCAAAATCTAACAAAAACCAAAAATTATCGCAGCACGCTCTGCTTGCCTCTGATAACATTCTGCTGTTTTGATAAGCTTCTGGTTTGCTCTAGTTCAGGACTCCTTCTCCGTTTCAGGCTAGTTTGCAACTGCAAAATATCTAATACCAAACAACTCACACGCACAGCCAGATCATAAAAAATTTCGTTGATTCTATATGGTGTCTGGTCTGTTGTTCGCATATTTGGTTGTTATTCGTGAAACTTTAAAATTGTTCTTCACACTAATATTATAAATGCGAAAGTTTGTATGGATAGATGGATGGATGGATGTTTGTTACGTCTTCACACCAAAACTACTGAACAGATTGAGCTAAAATTTTGCATTCGTGTAGCTCTAAGCCTGGAATCAAACATAGGCTACTATTTATCCCATAAATCAGTTCCCATGGGATAGAAATTACCTTTGAACGTTTCCATAGAAAGAAGCGTGCGAAGCCGCGGGCAGAAGCTAGTAGCTCATAATTTAGCTTCATGCTTCTAGCATAAGGGTCTTGCATGGACGCTACCTCACCAATTTCAAAAAAGGCTGCAGCTCATTCAGAGGTCGCTCCACTCGCTGTTATTTATTTTCTGAACCAGTTTGTGACAATGACAACCCGAAAAAGGGAAAAAAATTCGGCTCGCTCCGCTCGCCGCTACATCTTTTTCGATGTTTTTTTTGTATTTCTAATTTTTTGTTAATCTTCTTTGCTCCGCTCGCCCCGATTTATATTCATAGCTTTATATCTACCACCGCAAACTTTTTTAAATTTTCGGGGCAGGTTTCGCTCACTTTATTTTGTCATAGGCTCTGGCTTACTTTTCCCCAAACATCAGAAAAAATCTCCAACATTTTTGAGGCTCGTTTCGCTCGCCATTACTTATACTTCCTATTGTTGGGTTGGGAGTTGGGGGAAGGGATGTCATTTTTGCGGTCAATATGCAAAACACTGCATTTTGCGGCTCGCTCCGCTCGCCGATAGTATTTTGTCCTTCTCTGTATTTTGTCCTTCTCTGTATTTGGTCCAGTGTGTTTAACATAATTTTGCTAGGTTGTTACCCGAAAAAGTAACAAAAATTTCGGCGTTACATTTTTTCCATGTCTTTTTTGTATTTTTAATTTTTTGTTGATGCCCTTGCTCCGCTCGCCCCTATTTATATTCATAGCTTTATATCTACTACCGCAAGTCTCTAAGATTTTCGGGGTTTGCTACGATCGCTATCATTTATTTTTTATAGATACCTATCAACAACAAAGTAAATGATGCGGGCGAGAGTAAGCAAGTAGACCTACTCTTGCTTACTTTTGCCCAAACTTCAGAAAACATCTCAAAAATTTCGAGGCTCGCTTCGCTCGCTATAACTTATACCTACTATAGATGGGAGTTTAGTATAAATTTTCCGCGGCTCGCTCCGCTCGCCGATAAAGTTAAGTGGTTTTCAGTGGGGTCTGCAACCGCCTACAAGTACATTTGGTGCTACGGCCCGCACCAAGTGTGACCCCCCCCAAAGTCTTGGGCTGCGACCGCGCCTGGATACCTACCTACCTAGTACTTCCTTACTTCACATACATTGTAGGTACCTACCTATCTTATGATAGGTACATATATCTAAACAACATGTTAGGTACCTACCTACCTAGGTAGGTAAGTATTAGGTAGGTATGTAGGTACCTATTTACTTTAAAATAAGAAAACAACTAGCTAATAATAAAATAATTTAGATAGGTACGTAGGTAAGTAAGTACCTACCTACTTACTGTGAGATACCTACCTACATCCCAACGTTCCGAGTCCATAATATCATTAACCAAACCGTAAGTGAAAAATATCAAAGTCCGTAAACAAAGCCAAAGCACGCCACAGTCGTAGTAGGTAGGTACCTCTAGGTATGTAATGTACCTAAGGAGGTAGGTTATTGTTTCCAAACAACAAGGCAAATCTCAATCCAAGTCAGTGGCACAGGTCTATAGAATAGTGAACAAACAAATACCTACGCACGCACAGCACCGTAACTTGTCAGACACACTGATTTAGAAAATAGGTAGTATACTTACTAAATAATAATACCTAACCTAGCCTCTCCTACTATATTATAACCCCTTAGCGGGCAAGGGACCAGTATCTGGTTCCATTAACAAGGTCTCCAAATGGCAAGCGGCCAGCTGCTGGCCGCTGCTTGTCGGTTGTCACATGTTTTTTATTTGCCGTTTTTATAAAATGAAACGGGCATCTATCCTTTTTTGTTCTGTATGGTTGATACGAGAAAAGACAAGGATAAATATATTCTGTGCTTCAATTGTGACCGCCAAACAAATTTTATCGAAATTTTGCTGTTATTCGAGACGCTCGGGTGATGTGTTTTACGCGTCAGGTTTTTAGAAGCTTGTTGAGTTATAAAATGTATGAAGTGGTGTGATATTTCGATTGAATAATGTTTATTGGTGTTTATTTATGTAAGTAAAGTAATCATGTGCTTAAAAATCGTTTGATATATTTTTTCAGACTTATATTTGTGTGACGGCCATGTGACGGCCAAAAATTAGCTTTCTCTACTTTTAACCTTAGACTGACAATATAAATGGCACCAAATTGGTATAATATGTTTTAGAATCTGATAGCTGCATTCAAGACCATTCCAAAGATATAAGGTTCTTATGTAGTTTCATACAAAACCATGTAGAAATATTGATTTTTGTAGCGCGCGGTAACTTCGCGCTAAATACGCCAGCAAGTGCTGGTGGATGCTTGCCGGTTGTGTCAAAAACTGCAAAATGGCGGGCGCCTGCCAAGGGGATAAGAACCTATCTATGTTCTACCCCTACGACGACCTCCGAAAGTCCCCGAGCGGTGGCGGCGCCCCGTGTAAATACACGTTGCATTAGTGTGTCTGTCCGAGCCACGAGCGATCACACAACCGAAGTGTCCCGTCCCCCGGCCCTGCACCCCGCCCCGTGCGTGCGCGATAGCATGATTGCCGTTTAAAATTTGGTATGAATTTCGCTGTGTTCTGTAATACCAAAAATGATGACTGAAAACTTCTTGTATTCTTCACAAAGTATTGTTATTCTGTAACTAGACAATATTACCTATGTTCCCAAACAAATAACACATAAGATATTGTTGTTTTTATTACGAAACAAATAGGAAGAAAACTGGCCAATTTTGTCTTAAAAATTGCAAAATGCGATTGGCTTTCATTTAATTTTCGGTAAGTATTTTAAAAAAAAAACTATGTAGGAACCTAGATAAATACTATTTGAATACAAATAATACAATAATATAGTCGAAATATGCTTGAATTAGAAATAATTTTGGTATTACGTTTGTATGGACAAGGCCCACATTTGTTTCGCACTAACCATTGAGGTCGGGCGCATCGTGTGTCTCGTCGGCCTGGTACTGCGACTCGCGGAACGAGCTGCAGGAAGACAGCAAGCTGCAACAAACATAAGTACCTAGATACATTGCTGGAGTCTCCACTGGCTCTATACAAGGTGGATGTCTTGTACATAGTATCTGCCATACACTGTATGCACATCTACAATATTCTCCAATGTTTTTGTATACTTTTTATTAGGGACCGATATATCACGCATTCCAACGAAATTGGATGTTTACACTGTTTGTAAACAAACCGCCCATACTTAACCTAAAATTCATTCTGTTGCCGCGTCTTTTTAGGCAATTTACATTACTTGTTATATGAGATCCTTTCGTCAATAAATATCTGAAACACGACGCCAAGCAAGAGTTTTAGTTTTTTTGTATCGTGCTTTGTTTACAAACATTTCACATCGAGTTTGGCTAGTGTTTTAGTAGTTAGCAACGAGGCAAATTTAGGCGAGCTCAAAAGGTTCGCAAAATCATAGCACGAACTTAGGCGCGCTGTGAAACTATATGACAAAGGGATCGGGGATAGAGCAGTACCGAGCTGGGATGGAGCAGCCCAGCAATGAGAGAGTTCATTGCTGGTCCACCCTGCTCGGCATCACAAATTTGTGACGTGGTATGGCCCTAAAAGACAATAAATATACAAAAATTTCGTAAAGTCTGATTTGGAGGTGCCCTCCACCGCAAGGTAAGCAGGACTATGGGGACATAGTCCTGATTACCTTGCGGTTATACCGACCGAAACTGCGGATGTAATGTGGCAAGGGAGATGTTCGGGACAAACTCCGTAGGATTTGTCCCGAACATCTCCCTGTCTTGAGTCACCCGACTGGCTCATTCCTCGCAGTTTCGGACTTCAAAAGGTTGTTGAGCTTGCGAAGAAACATTGGAATACTCTAGGTTTGTCATAGTTACAGGGCGGAATCTTGATGATGGAGAGTTAGGCTCAATTCACACCGGAATGTCAGCCTCCGGCAGCGACAAGAGGCTGCGGTCTGGACCGCTGACAAGCTCGTACGCGCGGCGCACGGGCACCCGCGTGCGGCCCCTCTACTATTTGCAGCTTTTGCGATACTGAAGTCCGATCTACCTTGTTCATTGTTTGTCTTTTGCTACGAACATTACCACTACCACCTGCGAGTGAGTTTTTATTGGTATGTCTGCCAATAAACTTCGCTTTCAGTTAGCTTTCAGTTTCAGTTTCAGTTCGTCATCATGGCGTATAAAACTGTGCCGAAATATTGTATAACTCAAAACATAGTGTGGGTTGTAAATTACTTTCGTGTTAATAACCATGGTGGTTTTAAAAGATTTTACGATACTGGACTTGTGTGTAGATAAAGTTCCCCAGGTGTGAATTGAGCCAATGCAGCAGCGCTCGCACGGTACCTGGTGCGCTTGGGCGGCGTGGGCGCCTGCTTGCCGCGCCGGTTGGTGGGGCGCCGCATCTGCACGCCCCCGCCCTTCTTGCCCCCGCTGCGCTCCTGCAGCTGCTTCTCCACCTCTGCAACAAGACATCCAGGCACACTCACACCACGACAATACACTTCTTAACATACAATCTAATCTTATCATGTTTATACAATGACAGGTACTTAAGTCATACTTTACACACCACTGCATCCGATCTGATTTATACAAAACAAACACTACTCGGCTACTTCGGTCCGTCATCCGTCCCTTATTATTCTGATGAATTGGAGAATCTCTGATTCGGATACAGCGCGTAACCGGTCTAACGATTGAATAATCGGTAAAGTTCTTAGACAGTTTCGTAAATCGAAGATCAACTGAGAGTCAACAGGATGGAGGATCCTGGTTTCAGGGAAAGGTTCGGAGACAGAGAATATTCACGAGAAGCAATGAGATCCGCAGATAATAGCGGAACCGTAGCCTAGGGGAGGCGAGGGCAGGCGGCCGCCGCGCTCCCGCCGGCGGATGTTTTGAGAGCGACCGAGGTGACGCGAGCTCGTCCATCTAGCTATAAAACAATACCTGCTTATCTAGCGTACAATTACCTATGCCATATTAGTAAAATTTGGTTAAACAGCCAGGGAAAGGTGATGGTTTGTTCGTGAGGCAGAGCTGTGTATGAAGTGACGTAACAAGCAAGGGTCGGTGGAGCGGTGCATGCCAGAGGTATATTGGGTTCTACAATCCAAGATTTATGTCAAAAGAGACATTTTTGAATGCAAACTTAACAAAACTGATATCAATAACAGAAAGCAGCAAGTTAATAAAGAACAAGGTAAACGTTCGAAAACGCACGAGAAACTAATGAAATGATGATCAAAATTAAGAATTTAACACCCCCCCCCCCCCCCCCCCAACAGATTTTCATGAAACATGGCTTAGAAAACTCGGGATAAAATTATCTAAGACACAAAAAAATAAACTAAAATCGTTTCATCTGTTTGGGGGTTACCACAGACATATCACACGTTAAACTTGTAACACCCCTCCCTTTTTGCGTCGGGGGTTAAAAACCACTTCTTTCGAACGTCACGATTTACTCAGATGATAAAAATGAAATGTCGTAAAATATTTTGTACAACACCAGCTGTGACTGTTGCTTATTTCTTTTCCAAATATAAGGAAGAAATTATGTCAATGCAGGCATACTGGAAGGCGCGGGAGGGAAATCTATAGAATTTCATTTCTCACGCAATCGGAGAGAAAAGTGTATGGAATTTCATTTCTCACGTGTTGTTTATTAAATTTTCTCAAATATCAGCCGGCAGCTCTGGTTATATTTACAATAGGTCAAAAAAAGAACCATGTGAAAATCACACGTGCGCGTATTTATTGCTACATTTGAGTATTCAATTTGAATTTACATAATTTATTTTAAAGATTCTAAAGCAATTGTTTTCTCGAAGGTTTAGTATGAAGCACTATGTATCACTGGGGAGAAAGTGCGATTACTACCTAGTGTTTTTCTCAAATGACACACTCGATAGGAATTGGGCACTTTCTCGCCCAGGTATACAAGGTGTGCATTCCACAAATCTTTTCTCCTTAGCCCAGCCAGATACGTACCACAGCTGAACGGCCTTCATCAATCAAGGGGCGTTTTACCATAATCACCACGTTTGGCAGCCGCATAGTGATTTTCCCCCAGTATTTATTTAGACAGAGAGCAGCAGTGTCGACAAGGACTGATGATGATGATTTATTCGGATTCGTGAAAAAAACGTCACGTGCAAGTCGGACTCGCGCACTAAGGGTTCTGTAAGCTCTTGTCTTGCCAAATTATCATGATTCTAGGTCAACGGGAAATAGGTACCCTGTAGGTCTTGGTCCATGGCGAGAATAATTTTTTTTGTGAATGATCTACAAATATGCGGTTTCTGGATTTTTTTCTTAATTTGTGCTATAAAAACCTTGCTTCTTACCAAATTTTATGATTCTAGGTTAACGGGAAGTACTCTATTTAGTTTAGGTCTATAGCAAGAATCAAAAGTATTTTTTTGGTGAATAAACTACAAATTTACGCATTGAGGAATTTTTCCTTTACTTGTGCTGTAAGACCTTGTTTCTTTCCAAATTTTACGATTCTACGTCAACGGGAAGTACCTATCCTATAGGTTTTGGTCCATGGCGAGAATTAAAAGTATTTTTTTGTGAATAAACTAAAAATTTACTGTTTTCGGATTTTCCCTTTTACTTGTACTATAAGGACTTGCCTCTTGCCAAATTTCATAATTCTAGGTCCACGGGAAGTACTCTGTAGGTTTTGGTCCATGGCGAGCATTAAAAATATGAATTGATTTATGAATTTCGGATATTTTCTAATTTCTAAGAAATCAAATAATATCGCAAAAATTTTCGACTTCGACGGGACTTGAACCCGCGTCTTCCCGTACTGAGGGGAGGACGCGGGTTCAAGTCCCGTCTAAGTAACGGGAAAAATTCATAACAACATAACACATCCGAAATTTAACGTTTTTGTTATTATAGTGCGTAAGCCTCGCACTCTGGATAATATCTAATTTCTAAGAAATCAAATAATATCGCAAAAATTTTCGACTTCGACGGGACTTGAACCCGCATCTTCCCGTACTGAGGGGAGGACGTGGGCTTACGCACTATAATAACAAAAACGTTAAATTTCGGATGTGTTATGTTGTTATGAATTTTTCCCGTTACTTGTGCTACAAGACCTTGCTGCTCACCAAATTTCATGATTCTAGGTCTACGGGAAGTACCCTATAGGTTTTGTGTGCATGTGATTCCCTTGGAAATTTGGGGAAATAAGGGTTCCTTTTTTCCACTTGAGGTACCCTTAAAATCAAGGATTCGACAAGCGAGTAAGTATAGGATTCTAGAAGCGAGCATAAATAAAAAAATAAAATAAAATAAGGCGAGGGTATACCCTCAGTGATGGAGTTGTCCTGGAACATGTGTTCGAGCGCGTGGTGTATCTCCTGGAAGGAGGGCCGGTCCTGCGGCGCCCACTGCCAGCACGCGCGCATCAGCTCGTGCACCGAGCCTGGGCAGCCCGCCGGGCACTCCATGCGGTAGCCCTGCAACACACATACCATCTAGCAAACATATGTACCATGGGGTTATCCAAATAATCCCCACGCTTGGCAGACAGATTGGTCGCCGTTAAATTGTTAAAATGTGCGCTGTGTGGTGCCGGCTTAGAATTTGCACCACGCCAGCTCTTCCCACGGCTGTCGTAAGAGGCGAATAAGGGATATCCACCGGGGGCGAGCAGCAGCGCCTCCTGCAAATAAATTCTAACACCGAATTGCGATCCCCAACCCACATGCTCAGCGTGGAGATTATCAGCACTACCCCCCATGAGATAAAAGCCAATAAGGCGCTTATCAGGGGGAGGTCTGCGTCCAGCAGTGAACCAATATAGGCTGAGGTGAGGGAGTGTTAAAACACACGGAAGAAAGCTGCTGCCCTTCCTGTGGTAGTTTCCCTTCGTCGACTCTTACGATATAGTCGACTCTTACGGCACGACCGCCACGGCTAATGTAACTAACTTACCACTTCCACTTACCGTACTCCCCACCATCTCTATCTCGCCTCTACGACCGACGTTCTTTACCCGCGACAATGTTTACTCATATTTGAGGCGTTACTCTCAGTTTAGAGCGTGCGTAATAAAACAAGCATTCGTAAACAATCGAGAGCGTATACAAATATAATATCCAATAGCCATGTCAACAATAACATGCACCTACAGGGGGTGCGCCTTTCCCGCGAATTACCTATACTTTCTGCGGTCTCTAAGCTTTAACTCATTTTCAAGGAATTTGTGGCGGTTCTATCGGTATGAAGGCCTATTTTCATAGTCAAACGGCGGCATTTATTTGCCTACATCGGTAGGAGCACGTAAAACATTTGCTACAATGTAAAGCTGCGGAATAATAGCTTGTAAATACCGTTGCTACAAATAACCAAAATTTAAATTATATAAGTGAGTAGAGCGTACAGAGAAATATTTGGGCGATGCAAGAACGCACTCGTATTGTGTTGAGTATGATCTAGGCTAGGGTATTGTTTGCGGTTGGCATCGGCCTGTGTGCCTGTGTGCGCGCGGCTCTATAAACGTGTGCGCAGCGGGCGCTCTCGGCACAGTCGAGTCCCAGACGGCAAGAGACACACTGCCCCGCTACCTCCTATCCCACGCACCATGCTTCTCACCAACGCGCTACTCTACTGCCTGCCTGTGCTGCTGCTGCTCGCCGCCTCCTCCAGCGGTGAGTCTTCTCCACACCATCTCCTATTTCATCTTCACATGCAGAATTTGATAGCAGCCCTTGTTTAGTAAGTTTTTAAAAACTAGTCTTAAACTGATATATGATTGATATGAGCAAACTGCATAAGTGCCCCTTTTAAGTGTGATCTATCAAATTTATATTGATTCATTTACTTGTGAAACAATTTAAAAGAAGTACCAGTTTTGTCGAGATAGAGGTAAAAGCGCGAGGAATATGACAGTGTTTTGTGCTTTTATCAGGTAAGCACAAGAAGGTGAAGCCCAAGAAGTTCGTGTCTCCTTCGACGAAGGGCATCCAGTGTTACAACTGCCTGTCGTTCGACCACCCCGGCTGCTGGGATCCCGACCACCCGGACTACGCAAACATTACCGTAATTATGCACACACTACATACAACCCCCTTCAATATGCCTCATCCATTGCAGATAACGATACCCAAGACCTTAACTAATCCTGGTCGGTTGTGCAGGTGCTGTAATGGATATGTCACCTACCGAGCTAACATTTATATTATAACTGCTGCGCTCGCTCTTTTCCGAGATAGAAAGGAGCCTCCGTCCCCGGGATACCACCTATTCCCAATTTCATTAAGATCCGTTCAGCCATTTGGGCGTGAAAAGGTAACAGACAGACAGACAGACAGAGTTACTTTCGAATTTATAATGTCAATATAGATAACGCGTCAATTATCTAAAAACCGAGCGCCGCGCCGGTGTAGAGTACCCGCGCCTATCTACCGTTCGAGACGAATCATCCCCAATGGTACAAGCGGGGATGCGAGTAAGAGAGACCTCCTAGTCATAGAAGATGTTTGCGTGCGTGCAGTTGATGTCATTGTGTAGATGCAGTTGTTTCGAGATGTAGCTAATGATGTTACGTTGTGCACAGGTCCCCAATATCGACTGCTACATTCCGGGCATGGCTTTCCTGTGTATCGTGATCACCTCCGAGTCGGCTAAGCTGGGTGAGTGTGGGAGTCTGTCTGTGAGAGTCTGCGCTGGCACCAGTACGGTAGGCACGCAGAGAGTGACGGTGCATGTTTGTCTGTTGCAGTGGAGACAGGGCAGGAGATCGGGCCGGTGCGCGCACGCACGTGCGTCCCTGCCAAGGACTTCTCCAAGAAGACGGTGTCTTACGGCATGTGCGCCAAGCTGAGCAAGGAGCTGAGCGCCTCTGAGATCTTCAGCCGCATTGCCGTCAGCCGCCCGCACTGCACGCTCTGCAAGAAGCACCTGTGCGTGGACGCCGTGCACTGTTAGTGCCTCTTGGAGAGCGTCGAGTCTGCCCTCCCGCCCTGTCACCGACCGGCCCCAAAACCTACACGTGAGGATATTATGAAACCGAACTCGACTCTAACATTGTTTTGTTTCGTGTTATACGACTGCTAGGGCGTAATTTTAAGTGCGTGTTTATAAACATTGCGCACACCTGACAGATTTCTGGGCGCGTTGTGGATTACCGCCGCCGCTTCGTAACTTATTCTGTTATGCTAATCTGCGAGTTTGTTTTGCTAGTCGTGCATTTCGAGAAATTCTACATATTGGGCGATATAGACGTAGCGCGACCGGGTCGCCTGCATCGCTTACTTATATCTCTTGTCTCTGGAGTTTGAAATGTATTTTTATTTAATAGTATTTGATTGACATACTTTACGTATGGTGGGATAAATGGAGACAGGTATGCGGCGCGGCCACTAGCGGTCGGTTAGTGGCCTGATAATGCAATACACTTTTGGTACGTAGGTAAGCTTTTACTACCAACAAGGTTACAATAACAATTTGTTGAGCAGCCACTGGCTGCACTTTTTATTATGTTATTTAGATAAACTATTGAAAATAAATCGAAGACTTTGTTATTTCTGTGTTTCATTCGTCATTCCATTTTAAAGAGTTTAAAGACATAATACCATATGACAAACGTTCTGCCGATCAGCTCTGTATTAACTACTGAAGATGAACAGCACCTGCTCTGACGAATGTAGATACATATTATGTATGATGTGTAGAACGTTTGTCATATGGTAACGGGACGTAGATAGGAACAGTGCAATACCTCGTCAGTTAACCATGAAAAGACTATCAACTATTTTAAAGAATTTTTAAAGATCTTTCAATGTTTTTCCAAAATTTGAAGTAAGTACTTAATTAGTGCTGTCACTTTCTTTATACGAAATAACATGGCTTACAATTTTTTTAATAAACTAGCATGTTAGTCCTCACTTACACCAATATTTACGTGAAATCTTGGTAAATAAACCAGCTATGGGCATGCAAAGTGTTGAAAAGTGAAAGTTAAAAAATGAGTCCAATTTACATTTGAATTAAAAAAAAACTTAGTGTCTCTGATCTTTCACTTCACTGAAGACCTCTCTAGGCTATTCCAACGGTATGCCAATGTGTGTCATAACTACATAAAATTCATAACAAGTCGATTTTGATGGCACCAAAACCTGAAACATTCGTGAATAATTAAAAAATCGGGCCATCATTGAAAAATTGAGCGTTAAAAAAGCCACCATACGAAAGAACTTTAAAAAAAGTGATGCTGGTGGGGGTTCAAAAGGCCACCATACGATTGCACTTAGTTCAACCTACCCCCACTTACCCTTTGGCACTAGTTCTCCCGAACTAAACATGCTTACATCACGATTAGGAGACCAAAGTTTATCATTTTCAGGGTTTTCAAAAGGCAGATTTTTTGTTAATTAACACTTATTTTTTATGTATTTTATGAAGTTTTCAAACATGAGGTATACCATTGGTATGGCCAGGAACTAGAGAAGTTTTCAGTGAATTGGGAGATCAGAGACAGTGCGTCTCTCTCTCTCTAGTTTTTTTAAATTAAATCTAAAGTTAAACTCCCAGTTTTTAATTTTCACATTTCAACACCATGCCTGCTATATTAACCTAAATCTCGGGTAAATATTGGTTTTATTAGGGAAGCTGGCTAAGAATTAATAAAAGTTAGAATAGCCGCCAAGCCATTTCACTTGTTTCCTACTACCAATTTCGATATGACAAACGCTAAACGTTCTACCAAACATGCTGCAGGTATATTATAGATTTTTTTTGGGCAATAACCTTTATTCACAAAGAAAATTATACTAGTATTAACAATTGAAACACTTGAGCTAACTGCAGACTGTTGCAAACAGTCTACAGGTAACTCAACTGTGATCATCATCATATCAGATTGAATCTAGGTGCAGATTTTGACCGAGGCTTAGGCCGTTACATTTCTGTCCCAGAGTCCTTAAGGACGGTAGGTTTACGAAAATTTGTTTTTGTTTCCTGCCCATACATTTAACGCCTTGAAGCGCCCCGACCAGTTTAAGCGGACCTGCTTTAACATCTTAAATTATCTGATAAGTTTTGATGGTGCAATAATAAAATTATCTGTTTAACAATAAATAAAATAAAATAAAATTAACCCGCACCGGGTTTGCACCATACGAACTAACCAAAATACTCTGGTTACAGGCTCACACGCAAACACGCGCAGCACAGCGATAACACTACATTATTTAGAATGCTAGAACTATTGTGTTAAGGTGTTACGATTATGTAGATTGGCTAGCCCATGTGTAGAGCAGGGACGCTATTGTTCAAGACAACGACGCTTTGTTTGAGATTGTTACGGAGGCGCGACCAGTGCCACACACCAGTCACACCGTCATTTATTATCAATAAGGGCAATTACAGGTTTTGTTTTTTACCCTATTTTATTGGAGAATTTCTGATATTCGGCCATTTTATTGACTTTTTCAAATTATTTCTAGGAATATGGACCCCTAGAAAATTTAATTTGTACCTCATTATAGTACCTGTTTTACTAAGAGACTCTACTGTACTTTTCTTGTAAAATATAGACTAATATATCTACAAATAGTACATAATGTACATTTTAGATGTATTGTTCTGCAAACTTCGGTGATAACCATCGAAAAAATATGAAGTAGAAGGCTAAAAGCCCATTATATAAGAAGTTGAAGTTGAGGGCTAAAAGCAACCATACAAAAAAGACTGAAATGCTGTCGAGGGTTAAAAGGCCACCATACCATTGCACTTGGTTCCACCATTTCTGTGGTTTCACCTACCCATCTCTGTTACCTTATGCGCAATAAGCACGAGACGCGTTTCCAACGTTCTCTGAATATGCAGAACATATGGAACTGTTATATGTATATTGTGAACAATAATCCCAATAATAGACTAAAGAGATGTATGATTTGCGAACAGTGCATGTTATGTTGACAGGCGACTACCGAACGGCGACGAAGTATACACGTACAAATGAGCGATAGTTATCTATGCTAATATTATAATACATATAAGATGTAAAAATTGTTCGATCTTAAACTACCAAACCGATTTCACGAATTCTTTGATTAACAGAGCTACATTATCCCTTAGCGCCACAGGCTATCTAGATACGTTGAGAGAGAAGCTTTGAGCAAAAGCTAGTGTATACCTTTTCCAGCATGTGGTAGACGTCGGCAAGGTCAAGGCCGGGGTAGGGCGACATGCCGTAGGTGGCGATCTCCCACAGCAGCACGCCGAAGGCCCACACGTCGCTCTTGGTGCTGAAGGTGTTGTAGGCGAGCCCCTCCGGCGCCGTCCACTTGATGGGGAACTTGGCACCCGCGTGCGCCGTGTACGTGTCGTCGCGCATCAGCCGCGCCAGCCCGAAGTCGGCGACCTTCACGAGGTGGTTCTCGCCCACCAGGCAGTTGCGCGCTGCCAGGTCGCGGTGGATGAAGGAGCGCGACTCCAGGTAGGACATGCCGCTCGCGATCTGCGTCGCCATGTACATGAGCACGACGGCCGAGGGCGCGCTGCCACCACTGGCGCTCTGCCGCAGGAACTCCAGCAGGTTCCCGCGCGACATGAACTCCGTGATTATGTAGAATGGCGGCTCGCGCGTGCACACGCCCAGCAGCTGCACCAGATTGGGGTGCCGCATTTCCTTCATGATGCCGGCCTCCTCGAGGAAGTCCTTAAGCGCCATCGTGTCGTCCTTGAGGGTCTTCACGGCGACCGTGATGTTGGCGCGCTTCCAGAGCGCCTCGTACACGTCCCCGTACTGGCCGCCGCCCAGCTTGTGCTTCATGCAGATGTCGGTGCGGTCGATCTCCCAGTGGTCGGGCGGCGCCAGCGGGAACACGCTCGGCTTGGCGCGCTTGCCGGCGGGGTACAGCAGCTGCGTGATGAGGCCGTCCGGCGCCTGGCTGTGGTGGTGCACGAGCTCGGCCAGCGTGCCAAACTTGCACTCGGCCGTGACGAACACCTTACCGGCGTCATCCTCGTTGATGCGGTAGTGGTAGACGCGGCCCTCGTAGCGCAGCGAGATGGAGCGCTGGCCGGGCGACGATTCAGACTCGCGCACCAGGAAGCTGCCGTTGATCCCCGAGGACAAGAGGTACTCGGCAGCGTTGCGTGAGATGGGGCCGTGGTACCACGAGTGCTTTTCGAGCGAGTTGACGGGCGTCACGTAGTTGGAGGGCACCCAGCCAACGCCGCCAAGAGCGGTGTGCGCCTCACACCACTCGCCGCTCGCGTTGTAGCTGGTGATGCGCACCTGGCAGCCTTTCTTAAGGCTGAGCTGGTTCTCGCCGCCCGCCTGGAAGTCGTACAGCGCCACGAACAGCTGCGGGTCCTCCTCCTCCGCCGACGCCGCCAGCAGGTTCTCCTTCGACGTCCATCTGACGACAAACAACACCCATACACTATTACAAACTAACTATTACATTCATCCTGCCTGATCCACTCCTAGTCCACTGCTCACTTTATTTTTATATGTATATAGCGCCCTGTCTAATACTGATAATACGGAGCTTGATATGCAGGGTTGTGATGTGACTTTAGTTGGATCTTGTTACGAAACTTGTTTTCGTGGACACTACTTCTTGAAAAACATACCTAGGTACTCTCAAAACTACTGAACCTTCAGACTCATCGAATAAAGATTTATTTAACGGCTCACAGGATGTCAGTAACCAGTTTGTGACTCAAGCAAACTTTTTTGTCTGTCTTTATTATTATTGTATTAGGTATGCTTTTTGAGTTAGGTACAAATAAACGTTTCCAACAAAACCGAAACAATGGCAAAACCTACATCTGATACCATTTGATGCAGATCGGATTCCGCGAAGTGCCAACTTCGCGTGATCCTCTAAAAACGGAACAGAAGGAACATCACTTGTGCTTACCTGTTGGCGGCGTCGAGCGGCTGCGTCGTGAGCTGTGGCTGCGGGGCGTGCGGGGCGGGGAGCGAGGGCGGCGGGGCAGGCGCCGTGCCTCCCGCCGCCGCCGCCGCCTCGCCGTCCGGGAGGTCCGGGATGTGTGGCAGTGGTCGGCTCTGCAGCAGCGCCTCTGGAACATCACCGAAATCGTCAGACCGTCACCCACTACAAATTGCTGCCCATTAAAGATGGTGTATGGGTCAATTTTTATTGTATTGGAACGTAGATGGCGTTCACAAGACACAAAAAGAACTTGCTCATCTTGTGGTTAGTACTTAACTTTAGAGCTGATGTCATTGCACTCTGGGGGACCCTTTGTACTGCTCGCTTATCTCTCAAAATTGTGGGTTATGCTTGCTATCGCATGGACAAACATGGACCGTGTCCAGGGTGTAACTATTCTTATCTGTTCCGATCTAGCACATCTGGTAGTTTCCACTCCACCTACTCTAAATCCCTAAGTTATTGGTGTTTCACTTAAGATAAATTTAATCAAATACATTTATGTGAAAACTAGCCAAGTTTGTTTAGAGAGTACGATAAAAAAGCTGAGATTATATATATATATATAGGTGCCAAGTTTCATAGCAGTTCATAATCTAAATTGTTATATTCTTCCATTATCTAATTTGTGTCTTGGCAAGTCCAACATTAATACAGATGCGGTGGGTATAAACTTGCCAAGTCACCAATTTTTAACTTTTTTCATGACTGGATTTAAAATTCAAGTGAAGGGAATCAATTTACTTACTTACTATTTGCAATTATGTAGTTTAAAATTAGCACATATAATAAAGCACACAGACTGGCTTCCCAGGCTTTGTTCTTATTTTATAAGCCTAAAAAAACATTATTTTATTAGCTTGATTTATAAAAAAACAAAATCTGGTCCCGAGTGAGAAATCAGAGACCTTGATAATTTTTAAATATAATAAAAGTAAGTAGCTGGACAATTGACACATTGTCTAGCCTTTAACTAAGCAGAGTTGATATACCTAATATAATACATTAAAATATTATCTAAGAGTCCTGTAATGTCTAAAGGAAACAAAGTAGGTACCTACTTTGATACCCTGTATTTATGGACTGACTTGCTGTTAACTATCAGACTCGCTACTTTTTGTACATTTACTTTGAATTTCTTATTTTATTTATTTATTTATTATGTGAATTAGTGATGATTTTAAATAACTACAGGACCTGCACTAGCCAAGATACAAGTATTGTTGCCTAGAGGGAACTGGATGAGTCAACGAGCATAGATACTTAACATTTAAAAATAAACTTCAGAGATCCCCACCCTAACCAGGTTAGAATTTGCACCACCCCAATTCTTCCTGCGGATGTTGTAAGAGGCGACTAAGGGATATCCACGAGGGGGCAGGAATCAGCATCCAGCAGGACAAATTCCAAACATACCACCAAACTTCTATCCCCAATCCGCATGCCCAGCGAGGGATTATGGGCATTACTCTCCATAATGATGAAAGCCAATAAGGCTCTTATTAGGGGGTGGTTTGCATCCATCAGTGGACCAGTATAGGCTGTTGTAGTTGTATGTGAATTTAAGTAATAAATAAAATAGCTGGATTTGCCAGTGAGTCTAAATGATTATTTTAGATTATATATTACCAATATACAATCTAAAATAATCATTTAGAATATTAGCACTGTGTGTGAAACAATGCATTAGTATTTCTAGGGCATTCATAGGCTTAGCACGGAAAGCTACACATGGCCTTGTCTAGGGTAGAATAAGTACATGGCATTGAATCATTAACAAAATCATAAAATATTTGAATTAATTCCTATAACTATAATAATTTACACATTTTGTGACAGTTTGTTTATTCCAACCTAGACTAGGTCTTGTCCAAGACGAATGGCATAACATCAAATCACGATGCCATGCGTAAAATATTTGAGGTACATTCAGCAGTGGATGTTTGAGTGCGGTGATCAAAATATTTGAAGACATTCTATCAACTTCAGTCATTTACACATTGTGTGTCATTTTGTCCATTTCAGCCCAGACAGAACTTGTTAAACGAACTCACTGCCTCACCTCTGCAGATGAAGGTGGTTGAACATGTCTATGTGCATTGTTGACAAGGAAACTGATAGTACCTACATGCTGCTCATGCTAAGGGGACAATATCTATCGTACTCAGAAAACATAAACAAGCAATTTAGTCTGATGCCCTACTTACACAGCAATTTCATATTATACATAGGTATCAAGGGTTTGATGGAGTGAAAGCCTTTACACTTCTTTGTCTTTTTACTTGTACACAATGGATGGTAGGAACAAGTTTCAAAATATGCATCAGTGTCCCCACTGAACAAGATCCTGTGATTATAATTAGGATGATGTGTTTGCAATCAGTATGTCAAACTGAGGATGTGACATGTTAGTATTTTGTATGTATGATCCAGCAATCCTTGGAAATTTTTGATATCCCCTTTCATGCAGTGGCAGTTTTGCATGATATGCAGAAATTTTTCCACATAATGGAAGTATAATCTGCAGAAGGCTATGGATCTAATTGCAAACCTTACTATAAGTTTTTTGTTACATAAAAAAGTATTTATGGGTAAGTCTATGAATTTTTAGACATATAGAAACTATAACACAAGCTCTGCTTACTTTAAGGCCAGGTGATACATAATATATGCAATGTCCAGTATTATTTAGGTCTTTTTGTTACAAGTGCTCTGTGCAGCAGTAATTAACTTTGTTGTAGGTTTCAAATTAGCTTTTTTGAATGACAGGGTGGCTGTGGTGTAATGGTGTACTGACCGCTGTGCTCTGTGAAGATGTTAGAGGGGAGCGCGGCGCGGTCCTTGGGCGGGCGCGGCTTACGCGAGGCCCGCATGGAGGCGCCGCCGCCCGAGCCGCGCTCCTTGCCTTGCTGCGCTCCCATGGCGCCGCCGATCAGCGCCGACTGCCGTCACGATAGCGCACCGGTGACGAGAAGACACCACTCACATTACCTACACACCGCGTGAGGCACCGCCGCGATGCCCTCCACTCGCCCCGCTTACTTACTACACCAAAAAATGTTTTTCAATTGCATGTATGACTCGATAGATCGAAACGTACTTCCCGCAATACTTCACCGAAAGCTTACACAGGTAACAATTACGGCCACCGCCATTATGTGGGTCTCTCAAGTCAGAGAGTCGAGGCAGACCGCAGACCAGACAGACAGAGGCAGGCAGATAAGCTGCTTGTTGAGCGAAAGCTTCTTGACAATTTATTTTGTGACATTTGACGCGTCGTCGCGTCGTTCTCTCCGTTCGTTCTCTATTCATTCGACTACAGATAAAATATAGGTTGGTTGTTTATGGTGTCAACTTGGACGAATGAAATCACCACGTGTCAACCATCTTTATAATCAACTTGCACCAATAAATTCATACCTACTAAAGGTCAGTACTCACATACGGTATTACTCGATCGAGCTAAACTGTCGAGTAAAACTCATGGCATGGGCTTTCGTCCACACATTGAGCATTGATCTATCGAGTGAGGCGCGCCGTTCAGTATTCACCGAACCGTTCGAGCCAAAGGATGTCTGTGCAACAAAGGAGACGGTGGCTGTATTTAGCAAGTCTCACAGTGCTTTATAAGAAAATCAAAGAAAATTAAAAGAAAAAACGTAAAAGATTTTTTTAAATTTTTTTTTAAATGACATCTTTAAAAAACACGTGTTTCAATCACGATAAACAATACCAGACTGACGCTCGCCTTGCGCCACTCGCAGAGTCGCAGTCACGTACACACGTTCGAGTCAAGATTGACGGCTCCCTTCGAGTAAGTTCGAAGTAAATTACTTTCATTTAATTCCATCGAGCCGGCTCGGTGCGAGCCTTCGAGCTGTGAGTTTTGCGGTCCACACGTTGATTTTTACTCGACTTCGAGTAAAACTATCGAGTAATACCGTATGCGAGTACTGACCCTATGCCCTAGATCTAGATACCTAGGACCTTAAAATAGAGATGATTGATTAGAAAAAAAATTGGTTGTCTGTAAAGTCGGCTTACTGACGATAGTTGAACGTGACAACGCAGACGCATCGCTCACTCAAGTAGGAGAGAGACGGATGTCGAGCGCTCTCGCTTGCACTTCAAGCCTTACATGGAACGCCTCAGAGCGAGGTAACGCCGCATGACGAGATAACGCCGCATGACGTCATGTTTTTTCGTGCGTGCAGCCGGCTCTATCGAATTATAAGACGTTGTCACGTCAAAAAGTTGTACCAAATATTTCGCTAGAGGGCAGGGCGAAATTAAGGTATGTCAATGTCAAATGAAAGGAAAACACGAGGACTCAGATTATATGAGGAAAACACAAAGAAAAGATTCATGGGATTCATGGGTCTTTCAAAGCGAACACAAGACTCGAGTGACATCTCGCTCGACGTTGAAGCCAAAAGAAAGAACTTAAGTTTGATTCTTATCCCCATTTCACTTAGTCGAAATGTTGAAAGCCACTGATGAAATTTTTTCAAGTTTCTAATTCAGTGCTGCCAATTTGGTCTTTTGTATACCTACTAAATTTGTCAGATTTTTAGTCGGTTACCACAATAATAAATAATACAGTTTAATGACTCAGCCGCCCCGTCTCCTTGAACTTATATACCGTAAAACGGGGTCAATAGGGATGCAGGGGTCAATAGGGATAAAATCGATGAACAAAATTGAAGCGGAAACACTATCAGAAATCTACCGATAATCGTCTGATTTTTTATGAGTTTTATAGTAGAATATTGAATTTTTATACTGGTAACACTTTTTTGACGTGAAGATGGTCACAAGTCAGAAAATAATACATCTGAAGTTCGCCGTTCAGCAGGACGTGATTTTGTCCCTCAAAAACTTTGAAAAACAAGCAGGAAAAAGTGATTTCTATTAAATGAATCGTGCTGAGTAACAAAAGTAAGTGTGTTCTCCATCCAAATCAAGTATGTTACTACAATTTTCTTGTTTAATTTTAGTTTAAATCGAAAATTTATGATTGCCGGTAAATTTTGCAAAAAAAGAGGGTAATAGAGACGCCTACAGGATATTATCGGGATGTCTGTGGGGTGAATAGGGACGAGAGTCCTACAAACTAAGGACGTGGTTGTATGAAAAGGGACACTAAAGCATGGATAGGGACAGGGGTGTCACTCACCAATATCGCTAGTATTTGTCTATAATAATATTATTATATTTTTAACATATTAAATTAAGTACACTGAGACTGATTGAAAATTTAAAAGTTCCTATTATGTAAGCATAGCCATTAATATTACTGTTGTAACGTTGTTTTCAAATTAATAAAACAAACAAAATTTTTTTTTTATCTTTTTTTCTAATTATGACATTGGGGTCCAGTATATAGGATAGTAGGTTTGAGT
This sequence comes from Eupithecia subfuscata, assembly GCA_963564075.1. Taxonomy (NCBI): domain Eukaryota; kingdom Metazoa; phylum Arthropoda; class Insecta; order Lepidoptera; family Geometridae; genus Eupithecia; species Eupithecia subfuscata. The sequence continues at coordinate 20,248,485 of OY751095.1, forward strand.
AGGTATTTTGATTCTCCAATATTTACTTTCTGCACTTACTAATCTTTTGACTCGGCTAAAGTCGAAATAGGTAGGTAGTTGCTTTTTTTGTTTTTTTATAAGTTTAATGAATCTGATTCAAAAGTCGTTCGTAAGTCGCTAAGGAAGCAATGAAATCTGTAGAGGTATAATGTATTTTACATTATTTCTATAGTACTGAATTTCTTATTTTTTCATTCTTAGTTCTGAATAATATTATTTGGGGGTTTGTGACAACCCTGACCATATTTCTCTATTGTTCTCAATGCCGTCCCTATTAACCCCTATACGTGTATGAATAGGGATAGCATATATTTTAAGTATTTACATAAAAGAAGCTCACTATCAATGAGTTTCGCATACAATTTCATAATATACAAGTTAAGACTAAACTTTTAATGTAGTAAACTAATAGTTGTTGATACAAAATTCATTAGAAAAGGGCACTCAAAGTTGAAAACCATCCCCATTCACCCCATTTTACGGTACCTATAGTTGAGCGGAACGCTAGGGTTGGTATCTGGGCGTATTTTTTTAATAGTGTACATGTAGTTTTTACCCTGTCCTCAAATTTTAGGAATATTTTTCTTACATTTAAATCATGTTGAGCCTTATAATGTTGTATATTACTACATTTCTAATTAATCAAGTAATGTTTTCGATTATAAACCCATTGATCTATAGAAATTAAATAAATCACAGCAGGATTAACAAAATAAAACATGTGTTTTACCATGTCCTCACCTAGGTACTTTTGTGACTTTCAACTTAAGATAACAAAGCAGCCATAAAAGATACGCCATTGAATTACCCATCATTAGAAAGCTTATGTAATGTTCTTTTGATTTGTTTATTGAATTATTTTACCAAGCAAACCAGATATTTTGTATTAATTTATTTATCCAAATCTCAAATTTCGCCAATGACTTAGTGCCAAGTTGAATAAAAAATCAGTCTGCCTCTGCCTGTAATCGGGCGTTGAAAAATCAGTGTTGAATGAGTGCGCAAAACATTTCCATTGAACTGCGGTTTTGAAGGTAAGTACTGAATTTAGGTCTATCCTACATGGTTTACTTCATATTTAACTAAAATGAAGCATTATCTTTTAGATAAATTCGAAAGATCTGGATCAAAATATGCAAAGCATTGTAGCTGCCATGAGTTCGTTACGGTCCATTGAGTAACTATTACGAATTTGTGAGTCAATGGACCAAATTGTTGCTCAATGGATCGCTAAAGCCACGTGCACAGTTACGTTTTTCAATTCCGAAATATTGTTTACTTTCATCATCATCAGCCATCAGCCGACGTCCACTGATGTATTTAGGCCAGTTTATCTCTATCGACTACCTATATGTATACAACACCTTTATTTCTTGTGCTGTGTGCACGTCCTGCCCATTGCCAACTCTGTAATGTTAGGTCTGGTTTAATAAACGAATTGAATTGAATTGAATTGCCATTTCGGTTAAAGGGCATGTATTGTTCTATCTAGACTATCAAGAAATCCTGTTTTATTAGATGTATATAGGTATCTGTGTACGCCGAACTGTATCATGTAACAGTTTTTATTTATCGATATCATAAAACCAAATTTATTATAAGATATATAATTACTATTGTTAATATTTACAATTATAAGAAGTATAATAAAAAGACTCTAAAGGATCTCTTATTTATTTTGTAATTAAATATAAAATACTTAATTTAGTACTTATCTTATGTCCTAGATTAAGATATATTAGTTTAGTATAATTATTCAAAAACAATTTAAATCGTGTATGAATATAAGGTACATAATTAAATTAATAGCATGCAATTATAAATATATTGTTAATATTTACAATTATAAGAAGTATAATAAAAGACTCTAAAAGATCTCTAATTTTGTAATAAAATATAAAATACTTAATTTAGTCCTTATCTTATGTCCTAGATTAAGATATATTAGTTTAGTTTATTTATTCAAAAACAATTTAAATCGTGTATGAATTTATAAGGTACATAATTAAATTAATAGCATGCAATTATAAATATTCTAATTAATTTTTGTATCATCATCATCTTTTTATTGCCTGACAGGGTACATGAATACTTACAAAACTATGTAAATATGTTTCGGAATAAAAATACTGAATACTAAACAATTCTACCACCAAACTGCAATCCCAACCGGCATGCCCAGCGTAGGAATTATGGGCACTGCCCCCATGAGAAAAAAGCCAATAAGGCACTTATCAGGGGGAGGCCTGCGTCCAGCAGTGGACCAATATAGGCTGTTGAGCTAAGCTGGGCTGAAGTGCACCTTAGTTTAGTTGTATGTTATGAAAGTGCAACAATTTTTAACATTGTGATCAGTGCCTTACCTTTCCACTTAGTGATTTCAAGGTTCCACTGACAAACTGTCCTCTAAAAAAAATTTAAAGTTTTATTTGAAAGACTACTGTTTTGTCATTATTATAGCCAAATTTGATGTTAATAAAAAAGCTAATATGTTATACTATCTGTAAATACGCTAACAATAGCAAGCGTTGTCTATTTTAGAAGTGGGGTAGAAAAATATGATTCTAATTTGCCATTATGTTAGTCAAGAGAATTAGATTTACTAATTTTTTGTACCTTTTCTGTTAGTTTGAGCACTTCAAACTTACAAACATTTTTCTGACTTCTGTGACAATTTAGACCAATAAAAACTTCTGATAATCATTATTATGCGTTTTATTAAATGAATGTCAGTGATAAAGTTTTGATACTCAATGGAATAATTACTACGACGATTCACATTAAAATGCTTTTTTTACCATTAATCAATATATTATTGATAAGTAATGCTATTTTCCTTAATGAGAAAATATTGGGAAATACGAATCTATCAATAGATTAAGAAAATATCGTCAAAAAAATTACTCAATTTAGTTTCATGTACACAAAAAAATACGCCCATCTACAAGCGTGTTTTGACACGCACGCGGGCGCAAAAACGCATTACAGGAAAAGGGTCCATAAAAGCTAATACCTACATACATACATATTACATTAAATATGTATTTAATGTATAAGATATACAGAATGTACCATAAATTTTTAATGATAGTTATGAACACGAGCACAGTGACGAATCACCCCCGTCCCAGGTATATGTCCAATTGGAGTAATGGAATGAAGCTTCGGTACTTTAATCTTATTTATATGTGAAGGATTGTCTTCGTTAATGTTGTGCTTCAGATTATTGGATTGATTTTTCGGTATTGGTAATTTCTTGTAGTCTGGTGTTACAAGCAAAAAGTCTGATTCTTTACTAATTTGTGACCCAGAATGTTCCGGAGATTGTCGTTCCGGTCCATCATTTCTCACATCAGATTTAGATTGAACCAGACCCTCTTCATCTAGATCTGGGGTAATTGCCATAGGTGATAAGGCATTCCAATCTAGTCTAAATTTATCAAAAATCATCCTAACCTCCAAATCATCATCACTTTCCTTGTTATCTTGGGCAACGGGGGATTGAATTTCTGTAAAATTAGGCTTAATTCTAACATCAAAGCTTGAACTTGTTTTCGACAGTTCTGAGATATCGCAAGTTTCATTTGTTTGTAGAGGGCTGGTAGAGGCATCTCTCATCATTTTTTGTTCAAAATTTTCAGTACTGTTCATAGGAATGAAGTTAATAGAGTATGCTGGACTAAAAAAACACCCTCTCACAATTCGACTATCAATATTTTTAAAATCAGAATTTAATTTCTTTTTGGTGTATTTTGTAATCTGGCGCTGAGTTTCACGGTCACGGTCTGGAAAAAAAAATAACTTAAGAAACTGAAATAAATTAACGTAACAGAGTTTTGCTAATCTGAAGATTCAACGTTGGAGTGAACTTCACTAACACGGTTTTACAGGTAGCAACACATAGTAGGTACCTACCTAGGTACTTATTTGAATCTATGGACCTATGTAAAATATAGCTAAACCTTGTAAAAACCTTTAAGCATGTTTGTTTTACTTGTATTTATGTTATATTAAACAAACAAAGCATTTTACCATCTGGAATTTATCTACTAAATTGCAATGCCCGGGCATGTTGAAGTGTAGGTAGGTCTTAAATTAGGTTGCAAATTTAAGACCTACCTACATAATATATTGTAGAATATGATAGGTAGCAATAAAAATTTGAATGTTGAAACACACTACTGCGATAAATATGTTTCTAGGTATAGGTAATTAATGAATAAAATCGATATGCCCACAAGTCTCTTATAAAGGCAAATAACCTGGGGCACTTCATTTGGAGAAATCTAAATTTAATTTAGTGCCGCAAGTTGCAACTCACCTTTTTTTTCAGTTGCACGGTCAAGCTTTCCTGCAATACTGCATAAATCCTCCTCATAGGTTTTCAATTTGTACTTTAAACTGGAAAATTTTCTTTTTTCTTCTTTCATTGTTTCTTTAAAAGATTCAGTTGTACGTTTTGAATCGGAGATGTCACCCTTCAATTTTTCCACGAATTTCTGGAAATTCAAAATCCATGAAAATCAAATCTGCGCAGCATTAGCCTACAATTTCATTTTTTACCGACTTCAAAATAAAACGTCAAGTGCGAGTCAGTCTCGCCCCGTCTACGGGAAGTACCCTATAGGTTTTGTGTGCATGTGATTCCCTTGGAAATTTCAAAATATTCGGACGTAAACAGCTGTAACTTTTGAGTGCGTTGACTTATAAGTTTTATTTATATCGCGGCTCCAAGAGGTTACGGAATTGAGTATTTGACGTTAATTTCAACTCGATACGTCCACGCGTTTCCCAAGAAAAGATGTTTGACAGACGGACAGACAGACAGACAGACAGACAGACAGAAGGACAACAAAGTGATCCTATAAGGGTCCTTTTTTCCTTTTGAGGTACGGAACCCTAAAAAGGAGGAGATTCTATGTATGTTCGGCTGTATGTTTTTCGTGTATGTTCACCGACTTCTCCGCGAATTGTGGACCGATTTTAATGATTATTTTGCTGTTGTATAGAAAATAATTCCAAGATAGTCTTATGAATTTTTTTACGCTTGTGTAGCCGCGGGCAGTGAGTAATTTATCGAACATTGACTTCTGCCCACGGCTTCGCATGCGTTCTTCCGTGAGAAGAAGTCTTTACTTATGTAATTCCAGGTCTAACACTACTTACTATGCAAAGGGGTTTGAAGATTTTTGTATGGAGGATTGCCGTAAGGGAGAACCTACCCATTCTACGTGACCCATTTTTTACAATTTCTGGCGGCTGGAGGGGGGCTCTCCCGTTTTGGTGACCATCCGTAGTATATGAGAAGACCCTCCACTCTAGTTTTCACGTAGTAATCAAAATCATAAATACGGTTTTCAATCATTTTTTACAAACAGAAATAAAAAAAGGTCTTTATTATATATAAGTTTTGTAGGTGCTCTGCGAACAACGCTGCCTTTTCTGAGTCGCTTCTAGCCCAGGTTCCGTCAGTCTTGTGTAATGGAGATTTGTGTGACATGTGCTCTTTTATTGCCTTTTTGTAGTTTTCCATAGTGAGTAGTCAGTAGCCGTGGCGCCTAGACCATTTAGGAAATTTTCTATGTTGTAGTTTTTTATGTATAGGAGTATCTTTTTGAGTTTCTTGACCAGTTTGAGTTGAGGTTCAGCGGACAGGGAACGTGTTAAAGATGTTTCTCTCACCGTGATGTCTAGTTTTGTGCCACTTTTTCCTAGCTAATCTTTTTTATTGTATAACGTCATGTACTATTTGAGGATATGTAGGCACAGAATCTGTATTGAGCGAGCCATTGGGTGTAGCCTGCCAAGCTGCCCTTTGGACTTCGATTGCATCGAAGATGTCGGCGTCAGATTTGAGCGGTATTTGTGTGTCGAGTGAGATGTCAATAAATTCGCGGAAGCACGTCCAGTTAGTTTTCTTTGAGTGTAGCTTACAAGGTTGTTCTATCTTTATTACGTCAGTCATTGTGTAGATTCGCTAACACTGCGGTGTAATCAGATGATAGGTCATAGCTGGAGTAAAGATGACGTAAGGATGACATTGGTAGTCCTTTAGTCACAAAGAAATCAACTGAATCTGGTTTGTTTATAGCTGCAGTTGGCCAATACGTTGGTTCTTGTAGACGACACGTTGAGGTTAAGTTGTTGGACGGTTTTGAGCAGTTCTCGTCCTTTAGTGGTTGTGATTCTTGAGCCCCAGTTGGTGTTCTTTGCGTTGTAGTCTCCGTCAGCTATAAATTTTGCCCTAGGCTGTTGAAGAATTGTTTGTAGGATTTGCTCTTTAGGTTATGCTTGGGAGGCATGTATATGGCCGACACAGTTACGGGTCCTTTAAGGCTATCAATGATGATGTTTGTTGCCTGGATTTCATCGGTCTGATATGCATTGGTGACATAGTGCTTAATGCTTTCTTTGATGATGATTGCCGAGCCTGCTGCGTGAGCTGTACCGTCGTCGGGATGATTAGTGTGGTAGATTTTGTATTTCGGTATCTCCAGGTGGCTTTTAGAGGAAAAATGTGTTTCACATACTAGCATTATGTCTACTTTGTTTGAGTATAAGAACGTTGTTACTTCGAGAACGTGATTTGGTAGCCCGTTAGCGTTCCACATAACAATTTTTATCGGTCTGCACGGGCGTAGCCGCGGTGTGGCATGGTGGGCCGCCTGCCTCTCCCCCGGACAAAATTCTGGCTAGTCCCATGGTGCGGTTGTGGTGTGCGAATTTCAGACACGAGATTCATTAGCAAGTTGGTCATTGTAGTCATTTGTAGCATGATTTGTTTGAACATATTATTATCCGTGTGTTCTGTTTGTTGGGCTTTGGGTAATCTTTCTCCTAAGCTTGCTTGTTGGTAGTGTGTCTGGTTCGACCTTGTTGTTGGGTGTGGCTCTGTGTTGTTTTGGAGTTGATTTGAGTGTATCGATTCTTGGTGGTTCAATCTTTCACTACTTGCTGGTAGAGGGTTTCTCATTTCACTTATTATTCTTTGTTATTGTTGTGGTTGATTATTACTTGAGTTTTCGTTCGTGACTTTGTCTGCTGTCTTTTTTAGTTTTATGTTTTTTGACGCAGCCTCCGTGCGTACCGCGTCTGCGTATTTTGTGGAGGACTTGAGTTTATCTTGCGATAGTACTTGGTGGTTGGTTATTGGTGACGATGGTAAGATATGGTGCGTGGATGGCATATAACTATTTATTCTGGGTTTGAGTCGCAGTGCGGGATATTTTTGTATTAGGAGATATTTGTAGACTATGCAGCCTTTGTAGTTAGCTGGATGGTTGCCATCACATAAAGCACATTTGATATCTGCGGATCTTTCCTTTCTAGAGCATTCAGATGAGGCATGTTAACCTGCACATTTTATGCACCTTGATTGACGTCGACAATAGGTTTTTCTAGGGGCTAGATAATGCTGTGTGAATTGTCCAGCATTATTTATTTATTTATTCTATGTCCGTACGTCTTACCGACTTTGTAGATATCTTTGTTGTTTGTGTTTTGCTTTAGTTCGACAAACAAACATGTGGAGCGGTTTTTTCGTGAGGTTTTGTTTTATGTTCCATGTTAGTAACTACATGGCCCACTTCATTCAGAGCAGCTTGGATGTCTTCCGGGTCAGTAGAAGGATGCATGTGTTTGAGAATAACCTTGAAGCTTCTTTCCTGTTTTGGTTTGTAGGTATAATATTCAGTTTGTTTGTCATCTAGTTCTTTAACAATACTTTTAAATGCTTCAATAATTGAAAAACAAAAAACGATCAAGTCAAAATACAGCCTGCAATAATAATTGTTGCAGGCTTTGTAGAATTTTTAATTCAAAGCAGGCTTTTGCACTTTCATAAAGTAGTTATATTAGTGAACGTATATCAATTACTTTGTCAATGGATATTGGTGGTGGTTTGGCTTCCTGTTGTAATAGATTTGTCTGAGTAGTCTGACTCTCCGTGTCTTCTTCATCAAGGATGACAAATTGGTTTACCGTTGGTAAGTACAGCATAAGCTGTTTTCTTTTTGGCATTTTCCGCTTGTGTTGGACTAGTTAGATTTTTTTACCCTTGTTGAGTGTTTTGTTTGCTCAGTTGAGGTTGATGGGGTACTTTCGAAGATGATAATGGCGATGGGTTTAGACGCCTATCAACAAACATGCTTTTATGAAAGTCTGTTGTACAATAGTTTTGGGTTTTTGTTGAGTAAATGTAGTTTCCTTGGGTAGTAGTAATCCTTTGCCCCCACCCAGAATACATAGGGCTGTCCGAGCTCTGCTCAGAGAGGGATTCTCCGACGGATTCTCCGCCGGTACCCTCCCGGGGTAGATTATTTTAAAGTGTTGCTTCGTACATGGTTGCTGTGATTTTTTTGTTCACTAGGGTTGTCATCGCTTCTTCTTATCCATCGACCTCGATAACTCTCGTCTTGCCACCTTTCAAAAGCGCTAAACACTGCGCGCCGTATTTGAATTTAGCTCCAAAAAGCGCGAGATTGCCCTGGAGGATATTGACTTCGTGACGAAAACCTAAGCCCCCCCCTCCTTACTGTGACCAAGCGTGGTATTTTGAAGACCTACCTCCCCGTCCGTCTAAACGGGTCACGTAGTATGGGTACGTTCCCTAACATGGGCTACCAAACTGCTTTTTTTTTCGAAGTCTCGACTCACAATGTATGGATGATTATATATGATATATTTGGATAGGGGACACTTACACAAATAAAAAATATCCTATAACAAAATGTTCAAAAAAAGGGTTTCTGCTCGAGTATTCCCGCCTCTAGAAGTCTCGAGAATTATTGTCTTTAGTCGAAACGGGAAAAGAAGTCTAGGTCTTTTAGGGTCTTGAGAATTCTCTAGAATAGAAATCATTCCGTGCGATAGGTAACTAAAAAATAGCACGCATTTAACACGTGACGAGTTAAGAGTATTGCATTGCTGTCACCGAAAAACATTTTAACCACGGGACAAGTTCACTCGGCCAATCTCGCCCTTTTCCCTTCTGTCATACTATTTTTTACTTATACTGTGCTAGTAGCCTATTAGCCTAGCCTACTTAACCGAAATTGTCTCGTCAGTGCGTCTTTGGTCCACGAGGACAAACCTTCATTAAAAAAAAAAAATCGTTAAGTGCGAGTCGACTCGCACACTAAGGCGCAACGCACACAGAAGGCGGCGAGGCGAGGGTAAGGCGCAGACACGCCGCTCCTCGCCCCCCGCCACGCCGCCTTACCGGTATCCCATCTGCGGGCGACGTGGCGGGGGGCGAGGAGCGGCGTGTCTGCGCCTTACCCTCGCCTCGCCGCCTTCTGTGTGCGTTGCGCCTAAGAGTTCCGTAAGACCTTGTGTCTTGCCAAATTATCATGATTCTAGATCTACGGGAAGTACCCTATTGCTTTTGTGTGCATGTGATTCCCTTGGTAATTTCAAAACATTCGGTCATAAACGGCTCTAACTTTTGAGTGCGTTGACTTGGTTGTTTATATTAGTAAGTTTTATTTATATCACGGCTCCAAGAGGTTACGGACTTGAGTTTTTGACGTTAATTTCAACTCGATACGGCCACGCGTTCCTGAAAAAAGGGGGTTGACAGACGGACAACAAAGTGATCCTCTAAGGCACAGTAGATAAATGTATACAGTAGAATGACTCAGCCGTCTCTTTGAACTTTATACCTACAGTTGAGCGGAGCGCTAGGGTTGGTACCTACAAAAAGTAATACAGAGGTGTGTATATTTTTATTGAATGGGTTTGGTTTGAGTTCAGGAATGAAACATATTATGTTAATTTAGAATACATAGAAAAAATACCTATCTATGTATAATAAGAATAACTCCCATCTCTAGCAGCGGCAAACGAAATCTGTGATGCGTGTGGTCCGGAGCGTGTTTTGTTTGACATGCTCGCGGTCGAGAACCGCACGCGGGCGCAAAAACGCATGACAGGAAAAGCGCCCTAAAAGCTAATATATACCTACATACATATTACATTAAATACATAGCAGAATTTCCCATACATTTTTAAGTATAGTACCTACCTACCTATCATTTGACCATCACCCACCTCCGAAGAGACAAACAAGAAAGCGAAGGCCAATTAATATGTAATGTATTCTAATATGTCTAATATGTAATGTATACCTACATTACATACATATTACATTAAATACATAGCAGAATTTCCCATACATTTTTAATGATAGTACCTACCTATCATTTGTCCATCACCCACCTCCGAAGAGACAAACAAGAAAGCGAAGGCCAATTGCGTGTCGACTTGGCACATTTAGGGTTTTGCCAAAATTAGGTCTTTTATATTTAATGTAGAATACATTTAGACCGCAAAATAAGTAGGTAGGAAACAATAAGTGAATTTCAGAAAAAATAATATGGATGGAGGTACTACAAAAATATTTGTTAGTAACATTGGCATTACTTATACTTCAGGTACGGAACCCTAAAACGTGGTAAAGACTATATTTATTTTACCTTTCAGCATTAGCAGGAAGTCGAAAAAATGACAGTGTTGGTTTAACGAACGTTGAGTTTAGGCACCCGTAAACACTGCAGTATACTCGTGGTTGTGATGCCGCCATTATTTCATTTATTATTTCGCGCACTTGCAACGTTGAGGTACCGAAACGGGAGCTGACAGCGCGGGGGTCGCGGCACAACAAACTCGTTCAGCGCAGCGACCAGTCTCGGCGGCGGCGCGCGGCGCGCGGCGTGACACTGGATAGATGTGCATGCCGAGACTACCTTAGCGGCCGTGTAAATGACGCCTATATGTGCGTGCGTCGATTCGGGCGGTCTAGTATGGAGTCGGATTACTGTATATTTATGTATTGTGTCTAAGGGTTGCTTTTTTCTTTTTGAGGTACGGAACCCTAAAAATTACAAAGCTCTCGATTTAGTTTTGTAAAAATTACAGTGACCGATCAATCAATATTTCTTTTCATTCATAATAAGTACAATTTTTATAGCTTTAAATCCGCTATTTTTTCATTAAATCTAGTTAATGTGATACTTGATGGCGGTATGACCCTTTAATAGTAAACTGTTGCTTTATTTCTCAGCAGAAAAACGTAAGGTAAGTATACAAAAATAGAGGTTATTACTCTTTTTGCAATAATCTCCTCAATGAATGGATCTTACATTGTTCATAGACAAAAATTGACATACCTACTCATAGACAAGCATGTTTATTTTTAATGAACCAATCTAATCATTAATCCATTTTAAAAAAAAAATAAGCAATAAACTTGTGCAGAGAAAGAGAGAGAATGGATAAAAGCAGTCTGCAGAGAAAAAGCATGGATCCGGAATCCAACCAATATTTTTACAATGTGAAGCAAAGTGCTACAATTATAAAGTGAAAAAGAACTACGCAAAAATGTTCCTTCGTTAAAAATGATTCGATAAAAAATGTTCCTTCAATAACTGCCTTATTTTGTAAGCAGAGTTTGAAATGTCATACCTAAGACATTTCAAGCTTTAGCAAATTGTGAAAATTGTTTAGAACTCCAATACAATTTTCACAATTTGCTCCCCTTGGAATCGAGACCCTAGGTTCATGGAGTACTGAGGCTCTTCGGGTTTTTTAAAAATTATCTAAGCGTCTGGTGGAAACGACGCGTGACCCGAGTGCTGGTGAGAGTCTGGCACAGCGCATCAGCATTGCCATACAGCGGGGCAATGCAGTCAGCGTCTTGGGGACGCTTCCGACTGGTATTGATATGGATTAGTTGAGCTACCTGTAGATTGTTTGCAACAGTCTGCAGTTAGCTCAATTGTTTCAATTGTAAATACAAGTATAATTTTCTTTGTGAATAAAGGCTTCTGCCCTATTAAAAAAAAAATCATCACCAGCTTGTCAAAGTCCCTGGTTCAAAAATACACCACATTAAAATACACGATGAGGTCAAAATAGTGGGAGGGGTTGTAGTACCAAGTTGTTAAGTTGGTTAGCTATTTTGCGGGTAACTGGTTTAGTTTAAGTTGACATACTTACTATGCTCAAATTAAAAAAATAGTATTGAATATTAAGTATCATTCGTTTAATTAAAAGACTGTGATGTTTTTAACTTATTAGTTTCTATATATTTATTTATGGCATTTTTGGTTTAAGTTGATAGCAAAATGTTTGTTTTGTTAAAATTAGGTTTTATAGTTATCTAAATATTTGTAATTTTGTTTATATATTTTAACTGTATATTTTTTATTTAATTAAAGTTTGTTGTACATTTGGGAACTAGGTAGGGAAGTTACCCAATAATTATAGAAAAAGTAAAGTTCTACTTCCCTACTCATGACAAAACATCGTGTTCTACTAAAAAATTCAAGATTTCTCAAGATACTAGAGAAACTCTGTAAACCTGGTCGAGAAATAGAAAGGTCGAGAAACCAGCAACCCTAGTCTTAAAGCGTCAAGTTTATGAGATAGTCACCGATGAAAATACTTCTACTCTCATGAATTTTTTGATGTGTATTTCTCAGAAAACTGCTGCTTTAGGACATTACGGTATAGGATAGTTTTCATTTGTATCAATATACAACTATCATTGTGAGCCATGAATATATAAGCAGTGTGGTAGCCGATGTTAGGGCCAAAATTTTCAAACCCCTTTCAGCTCTAGCTTCATTAGTAGTATTAGCATGAAGAGGTAATCAACATCCAACCAAACATTTAAACAACCATCTAAATTTTCGCATTATTAATGTGATTGATTTGATTTGATTACTTACAGTTAATTGAAAAATATTCTTCTGGGCAGCTTGGTACAGTGTGTTTGTCACAGAATAATGATGTTCTGTTTCTTTCAGTTTATGTTGGCTTTTTTTTATCTCCTGGAAAATTAAAAAAAACGGGGTTATTATGGTTAGACTACATGAAATGGCAAATTTATAATCGGGGTAGATCATAGGGTAATTAATAAATAACCTGAATTTAACGCACCTCTGTTATCTTTTCAAGCTTTGTGGTAGCTTCTATAGCTGCTAAAGCCTCCTTTTTGCATTCATAATGCAGTTCTACATAGTCATTCATAATTTTGCGGAGTAGTCTTTTTAACTGATCATAATTCGAAGAGATTATGATCAGTTCTTCATTTTTTTCTTCTAAACATCCTAGGACCTTTAAATACTCTGCTTTATAATCGATTGTTTCAGCGGTTCTTTCATTTTGGATACTACTGAACTGAACTTCTTCTAGGCATTCCTGCAGACTTAAATTTTGGTGTAGACCAACATCTTCTGTGATACTTGTGTTTTCTGTCTGTAATAGGTAAGTATTAAATATTAAAGAACATGTAGATATTTTATGTCGTAAGTACATGATTTACAGATTAGATAAGTATTCATTAACCATGGCTTTTAAGTCAATCCTAAAGTTGTTATGGGGCGTAATGTAACATGTTACATAGCGAGTTTTATTTTAGGTTAATATACAACACAATTTTGGAAACAAAACTCATTTGTTTCCAATGTTTTCAAAATGGCAGAGGCTTTTCAGGGTTAAAAAGCGTGTTTATAAAAGGACTAGCTTCTGCCCGCGGCTTCGCACGCCTATTTTCGGTATAATAAGTACCTAGGTAAGTAGTCTAATAACTACGTTGGGCTTTGCTCTAAACGTACCTACGCCAAATTTTATCTTGATCTTTTCAGTAGTTTTGGGGATCATTTTGGGGAGTAACAAAAAACCGACTTCCACAAACTTTCGGCTTTTTATGAATAGTAGGATACTTTAGCACTATCTTGACAAACAAACATGATAGAAAAACAGAAAGAAAAGCAGGGGGGGGAAAGGATGAGTAGAGCAATGGTTACTTGATTTTGTAACAATACAGACAGATAAGTACAGAAACAGAACGAAGGTTTACCTACTTCACGTATCATGGTTATATTACTAGGTATACCTAATCCTCAATACTCACCGTTGTAGGCTCTGAATCAAAGACCAGCGCATCGAAATCCGGAAAAATCTTGGGATCATCCGCTGTGTTAGACATAGTGGAGATTAAATTAACCACATCACGATAGATAAAGCTTCTGAAATAACATTTTCACTCAGAACCATTCAGAACAGAAAACGTGATATCGGTAGGTAACTCGTAAATGCAAAACCGGCGACCGAGCAAACGAAACGAGCACAGATTTATAAGTAAGTACTTATAGTCCTTTGTAAAATGAGTCCTACGGGATAGATAGGAATCGGATCAATAACAGCCAGTGCTTCCAGATCCCAAAAGTAAAATTACAGTGGTACCAGTTTAAAAATACAGCAGTTTCTCAACACAATACAGCAGATTTCAAAATCGATTAAGTAGGTACCTACATATGTTCGGAAAAAGAAATTAGAATATTATTGATAGAAAAATAGGCTGCTTCATGCATCGATGTAAGTTTACATATACCTACCTACCTATCAATGGCTTCATGTCTTTGTTTATCAATAGAAATTGAAATAATTTATTAGATAGGTAGGTACCTACCTAAATAAAACATTTTAATTTAGATAGGTAGATACAAAAAAAACATTTATTATTTATTCCAGAACAATATGCTCATGATTTTCATAAATCTGCTGTCATCCTTGAAATCATTTCCTTAGGAAATGATTCCGGTCCGGATTAAAATTCACGCAATTTTCCGAAGTCCGCCGAACGGCTTGCTGAGCTACCTAGCATGTTGCCTTTGATGGTATTTACGACTAAACAGTTTCTCTGCTTTGTTTTTATATTAAGTACCTACCTATTTATTACGCTGAACTTTCGTTCGCACTCAGCGTATGAGTGAGGCAACGATAAAACTTGGAGCACAAAACGAGGCAAGAAATGGTAGGTAATAGGTAAGTACCTGTACCTACGAGTACCTATTTAATAACTCGGTTGTTGCTATCTTTGATTTGAGACAACTGAAAAGAAAAAACAAATCTATGAAATGTGAACATTATGTACCTATTATAATAGGTAGGTACCTCTTGTGGCCTGGTAGGTACTGTAGGTGCATAAGCTTGTAGTATCACCAACCTGCATAGATTAATGAGCAGTGTGAAACCGTGTTGCGTTGTTCTCTACAGAGCTGGCCTCGCGCCAGCAGCGCCGGTGTTAGCATGTTTCAAGTTCATTGTCACTCTCTCGGTCTAGGTCTTGGCGCAAACACGTAGGTAAGTAGGTACCTACCTATTAGGTATGTTTAGCCCTTAGTTACTTACTAAATTTCCTCCCTACCCGATTTTTGCGGAAACGCAAAGGAGTTATAACATCCCCAAGCTCTGCTTAGCTTGGGGCCAGCTAGATGAAGATAGGAATCAGATACCTAGTACCTATTGTTTTCGCAGTTCAGTTGAGTGACGCTGTACTTAATTGATTTTGTTTTCGAGCCAAAACCACAAAGTTTTCCCTAATTTGTGTGTAAATATAATATCGATGGACGATTATAATATGAGTAGGTAGGTACATACCTAGATAAGAATTTGTGTTAGTGAGACTATTTTTTTTTAGAAATTGGGTAATTTGTAGATACCCCTAGAACTTAGGTATATTTTTTTCTAATCATTTATATGTGTCAGGTAAACTACAATTAGCAAGTTATTCTGTTAAAAGCTTAGTACCTAGGTAGGTAGGTACTTATTCATCACAGTATTTAGTTATCAAAGTCAAGTCAGTAGTAAAAACTGTTTTTTTTTTAAGTTTCTTGGAACAGTTTTTTTGTAGAAAAAAACAGTTTCGTTTCGTTTTTCCCAAAAGACGTTTTAACCCAGCACTAGCGGTTAGGTACCTAGTAATATCAGCGAATAGACAGTGTTATAGATTACATTCTGCCTGTACTATTATTATCCCTGCTCTGGGATGGAACTAAATGCTCAAATTCCTCTAAAAGATTTGTTTGGCACCGTCATTGCCCACGTCGTCGTCATTGCGCGTCGGGCGGGCGACGACGTTATTGTCGCGTCGCGTCGCCTTGGCTGCCAAGTGCCAACTCTTCTCGTCTAGCGGCTCACCGGCTGAGAAATCTGAGAATCATTAGTTGACCCTGTTGACGTTAGTTTTTCTGACCAAAGATTTTTCCTGGTCTATCTTTCTATGCAAACTAGGTAATTGAGAGACCCAGCCAGTGCAGTAACGCGCTAAACGTGTTAAATGTCAATCATAAATTTACAAGTAGCTACCTACCTAGATACAACCAGTAGGCCAAGCACTGCAATTGCTGTCTATAGTACCTATTATAATATCTGTGTCTAGGGTAAGAATAGACATTAAAACGCCAAGTGCGAGTCGGACTCGCGCACCGAGGAGGGTTCCGTATGATTGTTACACCTTGCTTCTTGCCAAATACCTATACTACTGATTCTAAGTCGACGGGAAGTAGGTTTTGTTGGTCCATGATAGGTACCTATTATATATCAAAAAGAAAACGTGAGTAAACAACTTAACGGTTTTCGGATTTTGCCCTTTATTTGTGCTATTATAAGATAAGACTGCTTCTTGCCAAATTTTACGATTCTAGATCTACGGAAAGTAAGCTAAAAGTTTTGTGTGCATGTCATTCCCTTGGCAATTTCAAAATATTTGGGCATAAACGACTGTAACTTTTGAATTCGTTTACTTGGAAGTTTAATTCATTCAGGTATATTTTTGATGTTAATTTCAACTAGATACCTCCACGCGTTCATAAAAAAGGGCTTTGAGTTGACAGACGGACAGTCGGACAACAATGTGATCCTTTAAGGGTTTCTTTTTTTCCTTTTGAGGTACGGAACCCTAAAAATTACATCGCATCGTCATATACCCATAACACAAAAAATAAAAATAGTGTAAGTATTTTTAATAAACAAATAAACAAATAAATAAATAAACAAGCTCTGCTTAGCTTGGGGCTAGATAATGCTGTGTGAATTGTCCAGCATTATGTATTTATTTATTTATTATTATATTTAAATACCTAGGTAGGTAATTGAAGTTGAAGAAATCAAACGCGTTCGATGACAATGCGACGTAGTTTTTTTCCCTTATTTTGGGGAAAAATGAAAATTTTGGAGAAGTGTTGGGGAAATGAAAACTGTAAGGAAAATTTTGGGGACGCATTTTATTTTGGCGAAAGATTGGGGAGAAATGAAAGATGTAGGTACACATTTCTTTTTTTTAAATAACTAGCGGCCCGTCCGTCCCGGGTTCGCACGGGCGGACATTTATTTTTAAACATTTTGGGATGAACTTACCTAGACTAGAGTAAATGTATCTTTATGCGGGTCATTTTATATTATACTTTTATCCGACTGCCTCGTTGGTCTAGCGGTCGCGCTTTCATCCGCTGATAATGAGGTCCCGCATTCAAATCCCGAGTCGGGCCAAGATTATATAAGTTAGTATATCATTTTACACATTTCTTACTGTGTGACTAAACAAAATAGGTACGAAAAAATCTAAGATTTGTTCAATCGTAGTACAAATTTTGTAATTCTATCGTTTACGGTAGCTGAAATAATAGAGCTTTTTTGCTTAAACTTTTAACTCCTAATTTGTAACTCCTAGAGCGCGAAATTTCAAAATTCCTTTCTTAGTACACCCCTACAACCTTAAAGGAACAAACACTTTAAATTTCAAACCTCTAGAACCAGAGGTTCGGGCTGTGCGTTCAGTCAGGTACTCGTACTCCTTTACAATAATTTTAGTCTCTTGATTAGATACAAAATTATTTTGGGTAAAATTACATGAAAAGGTGTCTTTTTGGAGAAAATTTAAAACCTGATCTGGGGAATTTGACATACATAACCTGGAGACACTGCTTATAACCATAGGTTCCTATACCTATAGGGGAAAATTACAAGAAAAAGTATCTTTTTGGGGAAAATTTAAAACCTGATCTGGGAAATTTCACATACATAACCTGGAGACACATATTGGTTAAATATTTTTAAACCTTTGGTTTTCCCCTAAATAAATAAATATTTCTACATCGATGTTTTTTTCACTTGACTTAGGTACCTACTTCCCGATTTCCGTACCTCAAAAGGAAAAAAGGAACCCTTATAGGATCACTTTGTTGTCCGTCTGTCTGTCTGTCAGTTTGTCAACCGTCTTTTCTCAGGAACACGTGGACGTATCGAGTTGAAATTAACGTCAAATACTCAAGACCGGAACCTCTTGTAGCCGCGATATAAATAAAACTTCTAAGTCAACGCACTCAAAAGTTGAGGAGACGAAGACGTATCTTGATGGTTAGTTCTTCCGTCTTTCAGCCGTTTATGTCCGAATATTTTGAAATTTCCAAGGGAGTCACTTGCACACAAAACCTATAGGGTCTTCCTGTGGACCTAGAATCATGAAATTTGGTGAGCAGCAAGGTCATATAGCACTCCGAAAACCATAAATTTATAGTTTATTCACAAAAAAAAAACTTTTTAGTGTCGCCATGGACCAAAACCTATAGGGTACTTCCTGTTGACCTAGAATCACTAAATTTGGTAAGAAGCAAGTTCAGAATCTAGAATCATAATAGGTATTTGGCAAGAAACAAGGTCTTCCAATTATATTTATGGAACCCTTAGTGCGCGAGTTCGACTCGCACTTGACGTTATATTTACTTACTATTTTATCCTCCTTTATTGACTAGGATGGACCTTTATGGACTACTTTATTACTATTATTTAATAGGGATGTATTGACGAGCTTCTGCCCACGGCTTCGCACGCGTATTTGGTATAATAAGTACCTACGTAGCCTATTATCTAATTTAGGCTTTGCTGTAAACGTAGGCCAAATTTCATCTTGGTTAGTTTTGGAGATCCTAGGTAGAAACAAAAATTAAGGTTTTACAAAGTTTGTGCTTTTTAATAATATTATAATATATTATATACTTACCTAGGTACCTAGTAGGAAGGATTTAAAAAAGTACCTACTCACAAAAATTTAGGTTAATTATTGTAATGACTACCTCATCATCATCATCATCATCAGCCTATATTAGTCCACTGCTGGACACAGGCCTCCCCTAATGAGCGCCTAATGACTACTTACCTACCAATAGGTAATGCTGCTGTCCGTAGACGTAGATGACAATAAAATTTAAAAAAATTGCGTTAGGTAGGTAGTGAAAGACATTTTACCTAGGTAAGTACCTATATCTTTTTTATTTACTTTTTATAAACAGGCATTTACGCACATACGTAGCTTAGGTAGGTATAACATGTAGGTAAGTCACAGAAATCTAAATAATTTAGATTTCTGTGAGGTAAGTAAGCCTTAGTAGGTAGTTTAGGCACAATACATAATTTATCTACTGTGGTTTAGGTAAGTAAGTAGGTAGAGATAAACCAGTCTAAAAATGCAGGCTCCTTTTACAATAAAAACTATCGTAGTTTGATGAATTAATTACGGATGTAAGGGATGAAACGTTTGGTGTTCTTCCAACACAAATAAGGTTCGTAGTTAACCCGCTTACATCCGGAATGAAAGCTTGCCCCTCCACAAAACGTCATAGTGTGGTCATAGGTAGTTAAGTACATAGACTCGGCAAGCATTTTTAGAATGGTTTATCTCTACATAGGTACCTACCTACACACCATAGTGTACCTAAAATAGCCGAGAACTTAACTTTCTTAGTTTAGTAATTTCTTCCTTAGAACTAGATAACAGAAATGGTATAATATACTTATAGGTAGGTAAGTAATTAACTCTTTGTAAGATAAATTCTTAAAAGCTGGCGCGATCCCTTCCTTTTTGTGTTCCTATACTGAAGGCCTAGGCCACTCACGGAATTAGAACGTGAGGCCTCCAGTATAGGAATACAAAAAAATCGTGACGTCGTCGCGTCGTCGTCGTCGGTCGTCAAAGTGGGTACCTAATTGTGTGAAAAACTAAAAGACAATCGCGCCAGCTTTTAAAAATGTATTAATTTGTCGATACTGCGGCCAAACTCTAGGTAGAGTACCATAGAGCAAAGGTAGTACAATGTCTGTGCCTTGTAATTATAACTGGTTTTATTATACCTACTTAAATATGTAGACACCAAAAAATGAGTTTTCTTAAATAAATAATACCTACTTAGTAGGTACTAAACATTCTCACACAGCATATCTGGTCCGAAAGTTTAATAGGTATCTAGGTCTATTTCACTAAAAGACCACTCCACTGCCCCAAAGCAAGGTAATATTATCCTATTAATATTACCGTGCCCAACCAAAGTAAGCAGAAGCGAACGAGGGGTAGGTAGGTAGGTACCTAACCTAGGTATGTTGTATCGTTTCTATGTAGGTACCTCTTACCATAGGCACAGTAGATACTTAAAGTATTGTGCCATAGGTACTTACTATGACTGATAGGTATGTGAGAGGTAAAATAATACTTAAGTAGATACCTACCTAGACCCGGAACAAATAGGGACCTAGGCACAATACCTAGATAAAACTGTGACCTAGGTGTATAAAGTCTAGCCAATGAACTTAAATCTATGTTTATTTTATAGTAGGTACTACCTACGTTTTTCGAGCATGGAGTGTGAACACGGAATTAAAGTAAGAGTGTGAATAATTATTGTTTAATCGTCTCAGGAAGTTAACGCTACAGCGTTAAGGCGAATAGTAGGGGTGATAGTGGCGGCGCCACTACATAGGTATTTAATTGAATCATTAAGTTATACAAAGGAATTATCAAAAAATCGGACCGCTGGTAGACGATACCTATCACAAGCTTTTATTTAATGTATCTGTAATAGTTTTGTTTTATGTTATTCAATCAAAAACCTTGTTTGGAGAGCTTGGTGGCCACCAATAGGAACTAAACTCTTGAAACAAGTATCTGCCTAAATAATACAGTACAAAACTATTAAAGATACATTTAAAAAAAGCTTATGATAGATATCGTCTACGCGCGGTCCGATTTTTTGATAATTTCTTTGTAGGTATAACGTATTTATAAAATTAAATACCTATGTAGTGGCGCCACTATCCACCCTACTATTCGCCTTAGCTTCCTGAGACGACGACGGTCGACGGGCTTGAGCCACCTTGAGCTCTGCTTTTTCTCACCATCCGGCGAGGATGATGAAGAAATGATGAGGATGACTCGATCTTGGCATGCGAGTTATGTAGTAGGTATACCTACTTACCTACATAGTGCGGATTGTCTATTGTTTTGATAATGATCGATATTTTTGTTGTTTTTGAGTAGGTAGGTTAGGTATGTAGTTACCGTTTGGCACTTAAATTTTAATGATTATTACCTACTAGTTTTTTATCTCTTTTTTATAAATTGCTGCCATCTATGCAATGTACGTGTCGTGCGTGGCCATATCTTAGAATTGATCACTTCCTAATGTAACCGACCATTTCATGAAATGGTTGTATTTCATGAGATGACCAGCTAAAACTGATTTACCTATATCGTTTAAACATCAACCATTATTATCATTATTGTAGGGTTTCCATGACATCAAGGTTTTAATAAAAAATCCAAATAGGTAACGATGGAACTTTTTTTTCGTAAGTACATAAAATATGCTTATTATTTAAAAAGGCTTGCAAAATATTTTGATAAAATTTAATAAAAATCTTTAAAAAAGAGAAAAAAGAAACAGAGCAAAATTAGACTTTTAAAATAGCTTTATTTTTGTAGAATTTATTATAAATAAAAATAACACTACCAATTTGAGATTGAAATCTACTAACCTGTGAAATACGTTCCGAACTCCATGGCTTTTTCGTTGTGCTCGTTTTTTGAGCGACTTTCGTAAAAGTCGTAAAACTATTTCATGATATGAATAATGTTTGACCATATCATGAAGTAGCCGTGCATTTAGCTTTTTATATCGTCACACGCTGATTGTTCATTGATCTGGCCAGACTACATCATGATGAGGGCAGTGTGTATTTTAAGCTCATAAAATATTACAATTACTATACACTTACTATTTAGTTAAATTGAAAACTTGGGAGTGTATACATATTTTTGCAGCCGACTGTACCTACTTTGCTTGTTCACACTTTTTAGGGTTTCGAGATCGGTTTCGAAACCCTTATGGTTTTTTCTGTCGTGTTTGTCTTTGTTTGTCCTTTTCGCCCCGCAGCTATCAAATTGAAATTTAAAATAACAGAACGTTTCGTGCGAATGTAAGTACCTACTTACACATAAATGAAAAAAAGAAAAATGAAACTGAGCATTTTCCATACAACAAATTGTGATGCCGAATTTTAAAAGCTACAGGGTCATATGGGGTATCAAATGAAAGGTACCTACTTACCTATAAGTAATTTGTAAATTTCAAAATAGTTTTTGAAATTTCTGTATTTTTCATACTTTTTTTAAAGTCTAATTTACCTAATATCCGAACGAATCCGAAGTAGGTACCTATGCTGAGAGATCCATCTAAAATGTACTTACCTAGTTTGGTCTCTAACTTTAGTACGTATAAATAAGTAAAATTGACAAACGTTCGAAACCCTCGGCGCGCGAGTTACATTTACATATCACTTGACGGATCTTGTTATTTTATGTAGGTACCTACGTACTTAGGTATAGGTAGGTACCTAGTGAGGTACCTATCTACTATTATTTGTATTCTTCTTACTCGTGAAAACCTTATACCTACCTAATAGCGTTTTATTCTATTTTCTTAATATGTTTTTATACATACATACATATAGCTATGCTGCTGGTTTTCCTTTATAAATTATACCTATACTAAATCACAATTCACAACCTTGTTTACAACAAAACTATTGGAACTGGAAAAATATGAAATTGTGACTTCGTAATCAGAGGTAGGTAGGTACCTATCGTACGAACTTCAGGTTACAGAATACTTTTCTGTAATCTGAGGTTCATACACTCAATACCTACCTATATTTTTGTACTTTGGTTTGTAAACTATCGTTTGTTGGAACCGTTCTGCATAAGGTGTACCTACATGATGCTCAAGAACGATCGAACGAGGGGTCCCATCCCGGGGGTCCATCCGATATGCGTCGAAAGCAAAGATTTGGTCGAAAGGACCACCATGAATTTGGACCACCATATTTGAAATCATCACAAATGAGGTATAATAAACTGATACAATAAAATACTCCAATAGGTATTTGTTTCATAAGTTAATTTACTACCGGTTCTAGTTTCTAATGCTCTAAAATGTGAACAAATCAGAACTAAAAAAGTTGGTAAACATACAAGGGAGTTCAAGTTTTTTTAGATGCTCTAAAATGTGAACAAATCAGATCTAAAAAGTTGTTAAATATACAAGGGGGTAAAAAAAAAATCACTGCTGTTCTGAGACCCCTTCACTTCGTTTGATCGTGTGTGAATGAAGCACCCTGTATAATTTCCTATCTAGGTAGGTAGGTAGTACCTACCAACAAAATGGACCTAAGTCAATCAATAGGTAAGTAAATATTATTGTTTATTAGTACGTAGGTAGGTAAGGCCAAGGAAAGTACTACCTAGGTATTAGGTCCTACTGTTACCTACCTGAATGATAGATAGATAGAAAATACTTTATTGCACACTTAAAACTAAGAAACAATTTAAAATGAAATAAGTATAATCTATGTGACAATTGGAGGTCTTATCGCTCAAGAGCGATCTCTGCCAGACAACCTGGTATGGATAGGATCGTCGGATATGTACATGGGGTAAGATCTGTGTGCATCTGTTATGGTACTCTGTTATGCTCCAAGATGGTGCCTACTACTTTAAAAAAATGTTTACTTGGTACTTACTCAAAAATAAATACCTAATAATAACACACTTCAATAAAATTACAGAACTACATATTTACCTACACCTATTCCTATAAATTTATAAATATTAATATAGGTAAGTAAATATACAAATTTACATACTGCCTACAAACCTAATAATACTCTACGTAAATAATAATAGGTAGTTATGTTAAGGTAAAAAGTTACCCAGGTACCTATGTACCTAGTTTATGTAGTAAGGAACTAAGGTTAGGTGAAAACCAGAATGGAAAATGTTTGCATCACGACGATCAAACAAAACCCAAAATATCATAATAGGTACAATAGGTAAGTACCTACCTGCCTACATAGGTTTATTTACTTAGTAAGTGAGCAAAGCTTGTAAATTTATTTGAGACCGTCTTATGTAGGTTTTTCAACTAATATAATACTTAGGTACTACCTAACCTAGTAGGAAATAAAGTACTTAAATACTTTGCGGCTTTTGATTATTTGGTTCATTCAATATTTAGGTAGGTAGTAGGTATAGGTATCTTCAAAAGTAAATATGCCACGAAACATGTGTACAAATCCGAAAGAGTACCCCTCGGGGTGTAGACCCCGAGGGGATAAACTGTTGCTGTACGATTTCTTGAACTTCGAACATTAGGTAGGTACTTAACAAAAAAATTAAATACACTTGTGTTCTTTCATGTTTACATATAATATGTATTCTGTTCGTGTAGGTAATCTTACATTATTATTATTGTTTTGAAATTTCAAAGGTTTATATAACTTTTTTGCAATAGATAGGTACTTAATATCGACAATCACTGGTTTTGCTATAAAACAAGCAAAAAATCTTTGAAATATTTTGTTATGTTACATATTACAAGAGAATAATGTAAAAGAATACAAACATAATGTAAAAGAACACGATTTTTTTTATCAGATAGTTAGGTATCTACTATGTAAAAAAATAATCAAAATTCAACAAATCCTTATTCACAAGTTTTATCCCCTCGGGGTCCAAATCACCACCTTTCGACATAGTACACATGTTACGTATGGCACCCTGTATAGGTAGGTACTTATTTTTTTTAAATGTAAGGACCTACTTATAACAAGGATACAAGGATATATGTTTCTAATTACCTATTTGATATGGACCCGTAGTAACCTGAAGTAATTAATATAAATCTATGATGAAAATTTACCTAAATTATTTGAGCAAACGTTAAATAGTTGAGCGCTGGATGATACCGTTTCAGCCGAAAAGAAAAATAACTTCCTACCATACCTAGATAAATACCTATGTGAATCGTCTAAAGGACAGTTGCCCTAACAATCACCCGTGTCCTTGGGGGGCCCGGGGCCTCCGCGATCCAGCGCCGCATGCGTTGTCGCATTCTACCCCGGCAGAGGGGCCTCTTGGTAGAAGTCCGGCTCGTCGTCGTCTATCTCTTTCTGGGCTCCATCGAGCTGTAACGGTAGCAAAATAAGCAATCCATGATTTATTTTAATTACCAATTATAAAATACATTGTATTGTAATATAATATTTAGATAGGCGTAGTGTAGTATAATACGCGTGTACTGTATGCAGGCAACTCTGTATTCAGATGGGTTGATTGCGTCACGTGAGCAGTAGAGGCCGCGGTGTGGTGGTTCTTGTGTGTCATGTAGTGTCGCCGCGAGTGGTGTATGCGTATGCGCGGTTGGTGTGTACTAACCGCGCGCAGCTGCAGCGGCGTGAACCAGCGCGCCAGCGACATGCGCAGCGGCACCATCAGCACCAGGAAGAAGGGCAGCGCCAGGGACAGCCGCGACGACTTCACCGCGTACAGCAGGCCCAGGCCGGCTAGCTGCACGCCCGTGTACAGGTGCATGCGCAGCGTGGGCACGCGCCGCACGTACGCTGCGCCACCGTGGTGCTTGGCCGGCTTCAGCAGAAGCAGCGCGCGGTCCCATAGCTGGATGCCGCCCAGCGCAGAGATGCCCATGTATAGGAACACGCCGAACAGTACTGACATCGGCACGAGTCGCAGCGCGCGCGCGCCCGCCACGCTGGCGCCCACCAGCAGCGCCACCACCAGCCCCGTCAGCCGCTGCTCCTTGACCTCCAGCACGTATGGCTTGTCGCCGGGCGCGTGCGTCGTCGACATCACGGTGAGCGCCGACACGTGCGCCACGGAGCGGACCGTCGCCACGCATTGCCACGGCGCGCCGAACATGCCGCACGCGCAGTTAATTAACGACATCACCACCACATCCATGTGGAACCCGCTGCCTTTGACCAGCTTACGCTCCGGCTTCGCCACGATCAACCTGCATAGGACATGGACTCGATCATACCGCATAACGCATACATAGCACGCCCGGGGCATGAACGCGGACACTCACTCGGCGATGTGAGTCTCCATGAAGACGATGATGTAGACCATGAGTGCAGGCAGCAGCATAGCTACGGCAACGAGCGGCGGCACGGCGGCACCGGCCAGCGGCACCAGCCAGGGCCTCGGCGCCGTGGGGCTCAGCCCGGCGGGGACGCGGAGGGTCTCCGTGTAGACCGGCGTCAGTGTCGCTACGCCTACCATCACCACAATCGCGATCGGCACCCCAAAGTCGCCCAGCGCGCGCCGCGCCTAAAGAACATAAGTGCAGATACAGAAGCAAGGCGCAGGCTATAATAGCCACTCACGACGGGCGTCCATATCGACAATAAGTTTGGGCTTTCTAAAGTCAGTGAGATGTTTTAAGAAAAGACGAGCGGTAGAAGATAGCGGTAGATCTCGCTCGCTCGGTTGACTCTGTTTTCCACCAGGAACACTTCTCTTTAGGTAGGTACTTCACTTTATTAAGCCATACAATGTATCGACATCGATACTCAATCGATACGCAACGGAGACGCGGGCGGTAGCAACGGTAGGTACTCACACTGCGGCCGAGGAATTTGCCGTTACGGAAGATGCGCAGGTAGTAGGCGACGGTGAAGGTGGCCAGCGTCAGCATCGTGCACCACAGCGCCGTGTTCGGCTGCGGACCCAACGCTGCAACAGAGAGGTGGGGTTAGCGGGCGAGCAGGGAGCGGGACGGCAGGGGAGGAGAAGGAGCGGGGACTTACGGTCCAGCGGTGCGCCGGTAGAGTTGGCGGGGGCGGTGGCGTTAGTGGCGCAGCCGGCGCAGTAGTCGGCGCTCAGCGGGTGCTTGCGGTACGTAGCCAGCGTGGCCGTCACCGGCTCCGAGATAAAGATAAGTGAGATCAGGAACGCGAATATGTCCTCCGTGAACCTGAAACGTAGCTCTCTTCAAAATCCAGTATGGTCTCACATCGGCTGTAGCTATATCGGACCGCGTGAGCGGCATGTAGCACAGTGTCGTCGGATGACAGCTGTGAGACGGTACGCTCACGCTTCGGTACCTGGTGATCTTCTTGACGGCGACGCTGCCTTCGAGCGCGGCGACGCCGAGCGCGATGATCACCATCCACAGGCCGGCGAACATGCGCGCGGCCAGGAAGTCGAGCTCGTAGGAGCGACAGAAGGCGGCCAGCGACTCGTCGAGCAGCAGCAGCGGGCCTGTCGCACCCGTGATCATCATGGGCTGCCCCGCCACCAGCGCGAACAACACGCCACCAAGGCTCGTGAAAACCTGCGCACAACGCACTGTTTAGCCTCGCCTCACCTCACCGCCCTCGCGCTTGCTGGCAGCGCTGCTCACCAGCGTCTCGGAGATGCCGATGAGGCCGTGCGTCTTCTCGCTGAGGAGGCCGCCGAACGTGATGGCCGAGGAGAGCGCCGCGAAATACATGAATATAGCAGCCGCCAGGCACTGCCCGTTCAGCCCGTCGCGAAAGTCAGACAAGTAGTACGGGTAGCGGCGCCGCATATCGCGCACCAGACCTGCCGACAAAGAGAGGCACGACCGTTAATTGAATCGCTGCCGTGTACGCAACGCGATGCGAGTGGGTGACGGGAACTCACCGCCAAACAAGCGGCCAGTTCGCGTTAGCGGGTCGTCGGGCGGCGCTGGCGGCAATGCCTTCTCCGCCTCCAGCAGGGCCTGCTTCTCAGGCGGCGGCGGTGGCAGCGGCGGCGGCGCTCCTTCGCCTGTGGGGCGAAGCGACAGCTTACGACGCCGCAGCCCCTCACTGCGCGCGCGCAGGTCGTTGAGCGGCAGCAGGTCACTGCGCTGCCAGTCACCGCGCGGCATCACTATTGCCTCCTGGAAGAAGTCGTCGATGGCGGCCAGCAGGTGGTCGCGGTGTGCGGCGCGGTAGGCGGCCGCGTGGAAGGCGGGGTCCGAGAGAAGCGCGCCCATGCAGCGGCCGAGCTCGCGGCGGCGCGCGGCCCCCAGCTCGCGGGCCCCGCGCTCCGCCTCGCGCGGCTCCAGCAGCAGGAACAGGAAGCGCACCGGTAGCGGCACAGCCGTGAGCGCCGACATGGGCACGGCCTCCGCCAGCCGCAGCAGTGCCACAGCGGGCTGCGCCAGGCCGCGCACGCCGCCCACCAGCGCGCACGCTACCTCGGCGCCCGCGGGGATGCGCCGCAGCAGCGCCTCGTTGCGCGGTGCGCCCACCACCTCGCTGGCGCCGCCGAGCGCCTCAAGTCGCGAGCTGCGCCGTCGCCGCGGCTCCGACCCCTGCACCCAGAGACAACGTTACGCACGAGGTCTATGCGGAAGCCTCCACTCGCGGCATGCTCACCGGTGAAAGGCTATCGACGATCAAGACACGCACGCTCATGCACGAAATGACATGACATCTATTTTCAACCGATTTCGAAGGTCCTATATAATGTTCTATGGTTCTATTTTCGGCTGTTTAATGTTTTTTTTTATTCGCCTTACGGATTTCGATGAATTATTTGCTTTTGTTAGAGGATAATTAGTATTCGAAGTGGGTTTCTTTGGTTTTTCAGAACAATCAAATTATTTTTACTTTTTGACCTTTTTGATCGAATTCAAAATATTCACACGTCTGCAAAGACAGGTTTTGGTATAAACATGAAATCTTATGAAAAAATGAAATCGGAAATCGAAGTGAGCCCTAGACCATTTAAAAAAATCGTGTACCTACTTGACATGAACAAAGCGAACGTATGTCTCAGAAATTGTTGGGTTAAGTCGAAGCACAACTGACTCATACCATAGATTGGCCTACCTAATTGTTGGGTCGAAGTAACTTTTGCGCCATACAGTGGCCGAAAGTCAGTATGGGGCAGAAGACACTTAGATCGAACACCACTGGAAGTCTTACTTATCAAATGAACGAAGCGAACGAAGATCTCAGAAATGGTTGGGTCGAATCGAAGTAGCTTTTGCGCCATAGATACGCCAGTATGGCGCAAAAGTTACTTCGATCGAGCACAACTGGACCTCCTTCTGCTCATTCTGGAACCAATCCACACGATGATAGTTTTGAGATAATGCAGATTTTGTGTGAAAGTTGGTTAGAAGAATTTGTGAGTCTAATTTTGTACTAGGTAGATAAGTAGGTATATAATATAATATTGTTCAAAATATACTGCACTCGAATACTAATCTAATTTTGAAAACATTAAACATTTAACTATAAAAGAGTAAAGAGGATCACAATGTGATCCTCTTCATCATCGTCCAACAAACAAACAATTTTATGTCATAAAATTGTTTGTTTGTTTGACGATGATCCGATCCGGACATTATCGGTTTTAAGTATTCGATGCATTCTCAGTAAGGTGGTCGCTATTTAATAATAATCATCATGATATGCTTGAAGAGATTTATCATGGTATTATTAAGATGAGGTCAAGCGGGGTTATTATAAGACATCTGATATTTTGGGTAAAAATAAGACTTATAAAAAAAACCTCAATAAAACATCTTTTACCTACTAGCCATAGTTCAGTAATAGATAACTGATTATTTTTGGCAATATTTACAAATAGTGTTCAAGAATTATTTAATTTAATATTTTTGATCAAAAAAATTGGCGCGAAAACTTTACGTCAGTGTTGACAAACTTTGTTTACCGTCGCCCGCTGCTTGTAGCCAGCGTGTGCACGGCCTCCCGCAACCCAACGCTGCATGGGTTGTCCTTGCGCGGGCCACTGTGTCGCTAGACAGAGAACAGATTCTTTTTGCAAAATGAGACACGCTTTCGGGAAAATATAAGACAGCAGACGTATAAAAATAAGACAAGAACTTAGAGGATTATTGCAATGCCGCCAAATTACGTAGGTACCGAAACCAAAAGAATTTAATATAATTTCTTTGATCCACAAAAACGAAATCGTCATGGAACTGCCAAATCCAAACTAAAAAAATAAAAGAGGGGTAAGTACTTATATGTTTGATGTTGACCACGTGATGTTGACCTAGAAAAGTATCATATAATTTAACGTGAATAAGTCTCATATTTTACCCCATTTTCATTTTGTACCTACTCCATTTCAAGCTTTGTGGCCATGTATTTGTTTCGGTGTTTTAATTGAGATCTCAATTATGAGGTAGTATTGAGTTTTACTATCATTTTGAACTAAGTACTTGTTTACCTAGTAATAACACTACAAAGACTTAAAGAAAATAAGCAAGGAATAATAGAATGTTGATTTTACTAATTTTTATAATAAAAATACAGACATTTTTTGGACAGTCAAAGATATTTTGTATTATTTTTACCCCTCTCTGTCTTAAAATAACTCACGCAGTTGAATAAGTCGTAAGCCGTAGAAATTGTATGCACTAAGTATTATATTTGGACAACGATGTTTCATATTTACCCTATAGCGGCGGAAAAATATGAGACACATATTTTATTTCAAAAGTCTAGTATTTTGAATCTTTTTTAGAAAATGTATAATAATGCAGAGTAGATTACATGCCAATATTATACGAATTCAGTAATAACATTAACTGTTTTAGAAGCCTGAAAACGCAAAAGTTGTTGTTTTCTTCTTATAATTACCCCGCATGACCCAGCCTATTAATTGGAGCTCTAGTAGTGGCAGGTATATCAGTCGGACGATGCCGGTCCGCAGCAGCCTTAGGCCCAGACTCCACCGAAGCGGAGATGTGCGAAGATGTCCGAAACAGAGACAAGAAGAGAAGTATTTCCGCTAAGGTGTTGTGTCTGTGGGGTATCCACCGAAGCTGTGCGAAGATAAGTACTGGCTAGAGCGGAACTAAGCTGCATGCGGCAAGCGTCGTGTCGTCGGATGTTTGTTGAGATGAATGCACCTGCATGCCGCTCACATGCCAGCTTGCAAGGCACAGCTCACATCTCCGCTTCGATCTTTCTTTGTTTTCTTCGCATAGAAATATGATACCTCTCCGCTCGGTTGGCTCGGTGGTATCCACTGAAGCTAAGCGAAGCACACGAGAATTCACGAGATTTGTGATTGCTTGTATAAAACACATCTCTAAACACGCTAATCTCGTCTACATTGGTGGTCTTCTTAAGTCCTCGCCGAGGTTCTAAGTCGGTATCGGTTACATGAGCAACGATACCTAGACCTTGACTAGATTTGAATCTATTAATAAAGGGTTAGTCAATTAAAAAGAAAATGAAAACGTTTTTGGTTATGACTATGAGTCAACCTGAAGGTAGGTACACTATCTATATGTGCTTGTGCTACCTACTAGGTATCAAATTACCTTAATCTAAGTAGGTAGGTAAGGCACCTAGTATCGCAAGGGATGGGTGCATTCCAATGAAAAAAGTGTAATACAGCATGACCTGACATTATGAAGTAGCTTGGTCGGTCGGTCACGTGCGAACATTAATCTAATATCATATAATATCGCTACCACACAACAAAAAAACGTGCTTTCAAATATGGGCAACTCCTTATCTTTAGATATATTTTACAGTGTCAAAATGACTTTTCACAAGCTTCGAACGTCCGCGACCTGTCTGACTTCTGATGCCGTCAATACATTCATAATATAATATACATCAAAATGTTGCAAGTTAAAGCCCATAATTGAATGCATATATTTGTTCTGTGCTGCAGCGGTGCATTTCAGGTGTGCGACAAGCTTTATGAGAGGGATCGAGATGGTGCGGCATCGGCGTACTCTGTGCAGGGCGGGCGCGCGGCGCGACATCAGTAGGGCGGAGGAGTGCCGGCGTGGCGCAGCAGGCGCGGGCGCCGGTGAGGCAGCGGGGGCGGGGGCGGCCCCCGGCAGTCCCCTCTCCGTCTGCCACACACACATGGGACGTGAGATCCTATCAAATCAAAAATCCCTTTCGACACATTACGGAATACATCTGAAATGTACTTTTATGTAACGTTTGTAGATCTTTAGTTGGCCAGAAAAATTAAGATAATTCTCTAAATAGAACAGTTTTGAAAAAATATTCAAAAAGGGGGCTACGGACTACCTGATTGAGTAGGATACCAATGAATCGGTTTGTATATTTTTAAACAGTTTTAAATTTTTTTCTAGGGTTCATAATTTTTGAAATGAAAGTAAAAAAAAATGGTTTTGAGATGTACAAACCTTTACTGTTTTGAGATAGGTATAAAAACCAACCTGTTTCGGTGTACAACCTGTACCTTTAATTTGAAACACCATTCGGTGAGGTAGCCCCCCCTCTTGAAAATTATTCCCCCCTAAGTGTTCTACTCACAAATTTGACAACATTTTTCTTTTAAATGTAGATCAATTTCTACAAACGCTACATACATTTCAGATGGATCGCTCTGCAAGCTTCGGAGTTAGGGAGGGGTTGGGGGATTTTTCGACTATAATCAAAATATTTAAAAATGAATGAAACCTATAGAAATTTCAAAAACTATTTTGAAATGTACACAGTGATACCTTTCGTTTGATACCCGACTTGATCGTGAAGGTCGCTTTTAAATTTCGACATCAGAATTTGTAGGAAACTACTGAAAATGTTCATTTATTTTTCTTTAAGTCCACACAGGCGCACGAAATGTACTATTATTTTTAAATTCAAGTTAATAGCTGCGGGAGTTGCTGAGATATTAAAGAGGGAAAAAAGGACAGACAAAGCGAGACCATAAGGGTTTCGAAACCGATATCGAAACTCTAAAAATGGGGTACCGATAGACCGTCTCGCGCCGCCATATGGGAAAGGGCTAGGGCCAGCGCTGCCTAGGTATATATATTTAAGTGTGATTGTTTCAATAAAATAACATAATTGTGCCCTCCTCCCGTTACGTCACTCCGTGTAGTAAGGGCCCTAACTGAAAACCAGATCAGTACTGCGCACTTGCCATACCTACTTGCCATACTTGCAATACCTACTGCAAAATGATGAGGGGCCCATTTTACCCTGTGTCTATAGATAGTTGCTATATACATATGTATAATACTGAATCTTTCAGGGTTATTGTTGATCCAGTACGAATTTCTAACTAATGTTTATCCGCCTATTTCATGTGTGCATTCGACTCTAGACCTACTTAACACTATATTTTACTTTGATCCAAAATTAAAGAGGACATGGCAATGCTGGAGGTACATAAACTTTTTGGTCTGGTTTTTAAGATGCTTGCGTTCAAAATATCTCAATTTTTTGGATCCACCAACAGTCAAAAAATTAAGACTGAAACGTCTTTTTCAGATCCGCTACATATTTATTTACGCGCAATATTAGCTTAGACATACCGAGTTGCCTCACCTCTGACCACCGACTGCTGTAGTGGGACTCTGGCTCTCTGAAACCTGAAGCTTGAAAGAAACCATCTGACGAAATCCACACTCCGACCTAATCGACTCCTGGCTCATCCTAGCGGGCACCAAGAAGTTTCAGCAGTTTGCTGCGGATTTGCTACCTCGAAACTTACTGCTGACGCTGACGAGAACCTACACCATCAGGTGGTGGTAGTGATCACAATCCCCACGCTGGGCATGTGGGATGAGGAACGCAGTTTGAACCTCTTATTTCTTGATGCTTGAAAACAAAAGTTTTCAATCACTGGCCGTGGCTGATGATGATGATGACTCTTTGATAAAAAGTTTGCTACTAGAACACACGACACTACAGAACTCGATTACCTATACTTAATTCATAAAACGTGATCATCATTCATAAACCTTGAAAACCTACAGATTTCGCCGAAGTCCGATCCGACGAATTGATTTGTAGATCAAATAAAATGTTTTCATTCATGACCTAGTAATCAGGTAACGTCAACCGGTACTTTAGCAAACTAATTTTACTTCACTCGAGCCACTGACACTTCACACTTATGACTCGATTACCTATTCACTACGATGAATGACACCTTAATAACACTACAACAGCTGCACCGATTGTTATCAAGGCCTATATGATCGCCTCTCGTTAGAACCACAATATTTTTAGCATCAAAAAAGGTAATCACTATGAGAACTGCGATGGGAGCAGAGAGTTAGGTACAGATTAAAACGAAATGTAAAACAAACTCATTTGAGAGGTCGTTTGGCAATCTTACATTATATTTCTTTTTGTTTTGTTATTTCAGCTTTGATTAATATTACGTTATTTGGCCATGTGACAATTTTATTCGTTTGTTGTGCAAATATTTGGAAGAATAACTAGTAAGGTATAATAACGTTGTAAGAATTATTTAAATAAAACTAGCTGCAGCCCGCGGCTTCGCACGCATAAAAATTCCAAGGGGGGAGTTTTGATCATAAAAAATACGTGATTCACTGTTTACTTTGTAGTTTATTTATAGCGAGTTTTGATGGAATCGACACAAAGAATAATAATTTTCCACAGAAAGTTTACCACAGTTTTCTACCTCCTCAGAGAATAATTTTAGAAAATTAGATTAGTCATTATGTTTTTCTAGAACCTTAACTACACACCAAATTTCATCTAACTCGGTTATGCACAAAAAAATTACAATTAAATAATAGAAATAAATTACAACTAGTATTTACAATTGAAACAATTGAGCTAACTGTAGACTGTTGCAAACAATCTACAGGTAGCTCAACTGATCCATATCAATACCAGTCGGAAGCATCCCCAAGATGATTTCTGCAGTGCCCCGCTTTATCGGTTATGTAGTTACGGAGAAACGTGTCAGCGTGCGGAATCCCACCGTGCGATTTTTCTCACGGGTTATAATCAGCTTACTGAATCGTGACTTCGCGATTTTTTTCCGCAAGTGCATGCATGCACCTTCATGCAATTTCCATATGTTGCAGAACCCTGCGGGAATAATAGCGTGGCGAAATTTCGCAGTGCGGGGTAAGCCTTAGAATTCCTTAAAAGGGACGAGGTAACGTGATATCTTTCATAATAAATGTCATGGAACAAAGCGTTTCGTTACCTAATCAATTCGTATTTACACGACCCCTCCATCTGCACAGAACGGCAACATGGCATTTTTGTTTGACCAATGATACATTCTCATTGGTTCATTTGAATCGGATCAACTTGAACAAAGTGGAACTGTATATTGGATCAACAAATAGTAACATCATGCCTAGGGCTACGAGGCGTCAAATGTTGATCTGGTCGGACCCACTTATTATTGAAGATGCATAATGGATCAACAAAAGAAGCTGGTTAGCTGGCATGAACATGTGTTTTCGGATCAACATATATCATTTATCACATTTTAAACACAATGAAAATTATAGTTTAGAATGTGTAAGTATCATTACAGGCTTGCAATGCAGTCTAAATGCACATGGGCAGACTGCATTAGGACCTAGTTTCTATAATATTGTTATAATAAGTATGGTTTTAATTTTCTTTGTGAATAAAGTTCTATTGGCTCCTTGTTGTAAAATAAGCGGTAGACTTTAAATTAAGTAAGTATAACAATATGAACTAGCTTATAAAAAATTATGAGCTAGTTTTTACCTATTACCCGTATAATAATTTGTTGGT
This sequence comes from Eupithecia subfuscata, assembly GCA_963564075.1. Classification (NCBI taxonomy): domain Eukaryota; kingdom Metazoa; phylum Arthropoda; class Insecta; order Lepidoptera; family Geometridae; genus Eupithecia; species Eupithecia subfuscata. Next base: position 20,284,005 of record OY751095.1, read on the forward strand.
ATTTTGAGTACCTACTTACATATCATTTTCTACTTCTTTAATTATTTAATTGTAAACTCTTATTGATCTTTCTACAATAAAAATAACGTTGTAAAATACGCATAAGATGTCAGTAGGTACGGTAGGCACAAGCTTCTATTCAGGAATATAAATTTTTCATAACTTATTGTTGTGTGTGCCCGGGGTGTATAATTGGTTAACAGTGTTGCCAGATCAAATTAGACAAAATCAGTAGATAGTCACGTAAAAAATCAGTAGCTTGAAGATAAAATCAGTAGATTTTGAAAAAACTACAAATTTCTAGCTTTTGACACGAAAATTAGTGGTAGGTATCTGTAAGTTTTTTTGTTAAATCGGTTCATCCGCTAGGGAACTACAATAGTAGGTCATTACATTAGTTATCCATATCGGAAGAACCGATTTTGATTACGATTTTTTAATGTTTATCCAGTGTGTGTGTTTCACTTTTCAATAATGGCATTCATCAAAGTACCTAAGTTGCAAAGTAAAATATTCATGGCTTTCGAATTTCAAACAATTATGTGTTTTAAGTAGGTTTGTAATAAAATGTTTGCGTTGATATGAAAATATTGATCAAAGCAACTCATCAGCTTGGAATTCGCTTAGATTTGATTATTTCCAAAGGCACTGATCAGGTTTTTTGGGGTAGGTAACTAGGTAGTGTACAATGGTGTTCCGTTATTCCTTTCAAGAAAAACAAACTAGGTATGTTCATCACAGAAAGAGGGATGCTAGATGTCTATTTTTTTTAATTTCAATTTACAAATAATAGACACCAAGCTGACTCGAGAATCGTATGAACACCAAGTGAAATTGAATTTTTAATTTCTTTTGTTGTTACAAGGCCTTATGCCTTGGCCTTAAGTCTCTCTCAGGAAAAGCTGATTGATTTCTCGAATTTTACAAAATAAATCAGTGGCTGTTCAAAAATCACGCAGATCTACTAGTAGGAAGTGTAATAATCCATCTACAAGATCTACTGCTAAATCAGTAGATCTGGCAACACTGGAAAAGTTTATCGAACGAACGAACAGACCGACCAACCAATTCGAAAAAGATAGGAACACACAATAGAATATGTTTACAGGAAGTGGACGAAACGAACGAACAAAACAAACACTTCAATTTCATTCGTATTTTGTCAGTATTGTGACGAACCGGATTGGTGAAAATTTCATTGGCTTGTGAAGTGACACTTACAAGTGACTTGTGAGCTTACATATTAGACATGGAGCCATTGGCGCTCGGGAAAAATCAGGTAGATTTCACGAAATCTTAGAAATAAATCAGTAGATCAGTAGACGGTTCAAAAAGCAGGTAGATCTACTGCTAAATCAGTAGATCTGGCAACAGTGTTGGTTAAGCTACTTCGATACGTTCCTGCCTCAGGAGGCAGAGGCACTGTAAACTTGCGGTGAGTACTACAGGTAGTACTTCACCGCGAGGACGTCTCACTCAGTGACTGACTCGGTGACTGAAAGGGTGTGTTTATTGGATAATTGCACTCAGAGCCATGACATAATTGTGATAACTAACACCAAAGGCTAATTCATAGACATAGGAGGCGGGGACGTATTGAAGTAGGTACCTTACCTAGTTCAGCAAAATACTCGCCCTGGCTCATGTTGAAAATTTTACCTAATCTATTAATAACTATAATATTTATGTACATACTTTGATAACATGAAGACAATAATCATAAATCTTTTCTGTTTTTATTATGTTGAAAGGGATTGAGAAAGATCCTAATCAATTTTATCAAATGCTAGCTAGCTTCTACCCGCGACTTCGCTCACTCTTTTCATGTAGCGTATGTCCGTTTTCGGGATATTGTTTACCTGCCATTAAGATCTGCTCAGGTGTAAAAGGCAACAGACAGAGAAAGTTAATTTTGCTTTTATAATATTAATATGGATTGACCAGCAAATTTATTAAATAAAGAAGTAAAAAAATTGTTGTTTGAAATAAATAAAAAAATTGTTGTTTAAAAGGAATATATTGTTTTATTCCTTAGCAGGTAATTTAATGTTGTTGCATTTAATAGCGACATGTACCACAGGTTTAAAAAGTAAAAGCACACTCACTGGTCAAATGACCAGATGAGCTAATTAGTTTAAAACATTCTAAAAAAAAAATTATATTATATTATAATATATTATATAATTATATATAAAATATATTATTATATATATATTTGATAAATTTCCTGGTCAATTCAAACGCCAAGATTGTAATTGCTATTCGTGAGTTTATCGCATCAAAAAATACACAGTTAGACGGAAGCTGCCTGTGCTGATGCCCTACCTCTGGTAGGTTCCTTTGGCCGCCTCTTACGATATCGACGGGCAGGGTGGCAGAGGGTCGTTTCATCCCCTGTGTACCAACCGACAATTTCAGCCTCGAGAAAAACTTTGATCACGATTTTATGGTGTGCGAATTCTCAAAAATAATTTCTGTACCATCGATGTAAGTAAAATTCGGGAGATTAGGTAAGTACTAGCTTCTAGAAAGTGGAACGCTCAAATTAGGTTCAATTAGGTCCACCCACCTCAGTCATGTTCACGTTTGTGAAGACGCCAATTCTTAATTTTTAAAACAGGTAGAGATGTAATACAATAGTTTAGCCTATTTTACATCTACGAAAGATGATTCAACTGGCATCAGTCTGGCTGGGATTCAGCCGAGCACACGCACACTCACTGATAATTCAGGACAGAGCCGTTTTTAAGTTTAGTTCTCTACTCTAATGAACGATGTTTAAATGGAGAAAATTAGGACCTGGCCTCTGCACGAACGTGTTCGTGATGATGGGCGGAACCTGCAACTCATGCAGTGTCAGTCAATGGCTATTAACGAAAGAATAGTAGAGGAAAGTAACCAAATATGGAATAGTTTCCCTAATTTGGAATACCGGAATTTCTCGCAAACAAATATTCCAAAACGCCAGGACCTGTGATCGTCTTTCTCTTTCAATCACTATACGCCAGTACAAGTTTAGTCGTATCAGTCGAGCGAGTCCTTTGTCTGTGGTGAGAGCGTCTTTTTTGTCACTGAGATAAAACTTTCTCAGTTACCTAAATAAAAAGTATTTTTCGTAAAGTTATTGTAAAAATTATTGTGTTTATTGCTTCTATGTATTGTATAGGTACATGTTTGTTTGAAAGTGTTAGAGCAATTTTATAGGATTTGTTTACTAAATGTAAATGTATGAATATCAGTTTAAGGTAGTTAGAAATGCCAAATATGGACACCTGGACCAAATGTCTCATGTGAGGGCTTTGGGCACATATTGATTGCGCTGGTCCAGAGTTCGACACCTGGATTTGTGATATTTGCAAATAGTTGAAGTTAATTTTAAATTTGACCAAAGTTCCTAAGAAGTTTCATATAAGTTAAGGTTGATTTTTGATAGTATTTCTGGTGTTCCATATTTGGGGTACCTATTCCATTACTAGATACCTTTATGTTGATTTTGTTTTTGAGAAATTATAGTATGTATACTTATTTTTTGTTGCATCTTCTTGACACAATCTTTATTCACAAAGTACATATATTACAATCAAATAATAGAAATAAATTAGAACTAGTATTTACAATTGAAACAATTGATCTAACTGCAGGCAGACTGTTGCAAACAATCTGTTGACACAATTAGCTTTCTTATGTCATATTATAATATTGGGTAGGAATGCGGCGGCGCTCGTGTTTCGCGTGCGTATTATTGTCTCGGTCTAGGTTCGTCTTTCTATCTTTGTTGTTCACTGGGCAAAAGGTTGGAAATAGCGTGTTTTTGCAATTATTTGTAACACAACACAGGCCATTTGTTGAGTGGCCATTTTGTTGAGTTAGCGCTGCGAGAACGTACCATATCTACTGAATTTTATTTATATCTATGTTCTGTTCCCTACATATTTTAACACGCATTATTGACGTATAATCGACCGCCTGTTATTCTGTCTGAGATACAGGGGTCAACTAAAAAAAATAGGATTAGAACCAATTTCAAGGGTATGCTAAGCAGGCCCTCCAGTCGGCTTTCACTTAGTTACGGAGCTAAGTAGGTAGGTACGATCAACGCGATAAACTGCTGGGCATTGTAATTTTTTTGGTCTCGTCAACGCTTTGTATGAATTTATATAAGTATGTATCCCAAAAATTTACGATCTGGACGAGACTTGGACCCGCAACCGCATTGTAGGAATTTATGAAATGAAATAGGTACTTACCTAAACAAAACAATTCCGAAAACAGAATTTTTTCTAAATATTACTAGGCATCTTTATTCACAAAGATTTATTTGATTTCTTAGAAATTACCCAGAGTGTGAGGGCTTACCTTCAAGTTAGTTATTAATTATGGGTAGGTAGGTATATTTGTTAGGTACCTACTTCTGAAAACGCTTTAAGTAGTTTGCCCGCTTACAGCAATTTTTATCGTTGACTGTATCTGCTACGCTTCAGTTTAAGTTTCACTAGTTAGAATGTTTTGCAAGTCTTAAGAAAAAAGCAAGTGTCGTAACGTAACAAATTAGAGGTAGGTAGGTTTAACGACTTCGTCCATGCTTATATTTTACTATTGACATTGACAGCTCAAGACACAATTTGTGATGTCCATTAAGCATTACTACCTAACCGATACGATTTTATATGACGATCGATTTTATTTATTAAGAAGACGCTCGATTTTCTAAATGTCTATTGACTGTATTTTTAGAATGCGAATACTTCCTCAATTGAATAATTGGAGATTATGCAACTAGTGCATAAAGCAGAGTCTTTAGGTCACGGGTGTCAATGACTTACAGATCATTCCCTAACTCGAGTAAGTTATGCTTTCAAAGAGGTTTTGATAGAATCAGATGTTAAACGATCTGGTAACCAAATTGACCTACTTCCAACGGCTGAGGGTTGTTGTTGTATTATGTGCTTGGCTAGGCAGTTTACAAAACGGTGCTATTTATTACCCGACTATGTGTGTCTACATATGTATACATAAGGTGCCCATGCCCACCACTGCCACCCATAACCCACCTGATAGATCCTGACAGATTCTAAGCTTACATTCATTCCTCAAGTCAATAAAGTCGTTAGTACTAAAGCTGCAAAGATGCTTGGTTTTATCAAAAGAAATAGTAGAGAGTTTAAACCTCAAACGAAACTGCTTTTATATAACTCTCTAGTTCGTAGCCAACTGGAATATGCTTCCACAGTATGGAGTCCCTCCAACAGTACACTCACAGCACATTGAGAGCATCCAAAGAGCTTTTACCAGGCACTTAGCACTTCACACCCCTTACTTCTCTAACCGAAATACTTCTGAACAGTGCTTGTCCAAGTATGATATGATCTTTCTCCGCAATCGACTTAAGCTTCTAGACCTTTGTTTTCTCCACAAGATAATAAACGGAGCATCAAAATGCAGTCAACTATTAGATAGATTCCCTCTATACGCACCATTTAACTACCCCAGACAACCCATACACAATATTGAAATAGATGTCTTTGACCAAAGTATGAACAAATTTAAAAATGTCTTGACGAATCATTTCAACACTTCTATTAAATATCAATGAACCTACTCATTGTTTAATTTTCTTTTTTTATTTCACTTTCATTTCTTTAACTTTAAGTTAATGATATCTTTTATATTAATTTCTTTAGTTTTAAGTTTTTTTAAATTTTCATGTCTATGCGCGCGCATTATATCTAAGTATGTTATGTGCACAAAAAATTGTCATATGTATTAGAATAATTACACATCAAAATTTTATTAGAAATAGTTAAAATACGTGTGATGTTTGTGTTCTAAAATAAATAAATAAATAACCCTCCCCCGTGTTGGTCGCCCATTTATGTATGTATAATGTAGTGCTCGAAGTACCAGTCCGATTACAACTCTGAATGAGTCGAATAGGTAAGTATCAAAAGAAAATGATATGGACAGGACAATCGGTGACGCCTGTTTAATTGTGCAAGACGCCTGATGTTCGCCAAAAGTCCATCCGACAATCGGGCGGCTATGTCAGTTAATTTTGACGTTTAATGTATGAAAACTTGTGACAAAAAAGTCAAAACAATGTTTAAAATTTACCTAACCACCCTGTTCGTGAAAACTCAGGTAAAAGACATTTCTAGTCGGCTTTTAGTTTTTACTCAATATATATTTTTTATTACACATTACGTAGCCCAATTATTTTCTGCGGTATGCGAGCAGCGACAGAAAATCAAAACGATTTTAAACATATAGGGTTATTTTATCTATAATATAAAAATGAATCGCAAAATGTGTTGGTAAGCGCATAACTCAACAACGCCTGGACCGATTTCGCTAATTCTTTCTTTGTTGTGTTTGTTATTGTCAGGAGAAGGTTCTTATGAAAGAAAAAATTAAGAAAGTTGGAAACATAAATTTCCACGGGGGCGAAGCCGCGGGGCGCAGCTAGTCTATAATATAAAAATGAATCGCAAAATGTGTTGGTAAGCGCATAACTCAACAACGCCTGGACCGATTTCGCTAATTCTTTCTTTGTTGTGTTTGTTATTGTCAGGAGAAGGTTCTTATGAAAGAAAAAATTAAGAAAGTTGGAAACATAAATTTCCACGGGGGCGAAGCCGCGGGGCGCAGCTAGTTGGTAATAAAATTGACAGACACTGCATGAGCTGCAGGTTCCGCCCATCATCACGAACACGTTAGTGATGAGGCCATAATTTCCTCCATTTAAACATCGTTTATTAGAGTATACATAGAGGGGCTTTATTAATGGCTATTAACGAAAGTGACCTAAGTGGAAAACTTATTGGTAGATTTTTGGTTGCATCTTCTTGACACAATCTTTATTCACAAAGAAAATTAGAAAATACAATCAAATAAAAGAAATAAATTACAACCAGTAATAACAATTGAAAAAATTGAGCTAACTGCAGACTGTTGCAAACAATCTGTTGACACAATTAGCTTTCTTATAAATGTCATATTATAATATTGGGTAGGAATATCTCACTTATCTGTAAACAAACTTTTAAATAAGTAATCTATACTATCTATCTATACTAATATTATAAAGAGGAAAGGTTTGATTTTTTGTTTGTTTGTTTGTTTGTATGAATTGAATAGGCTCCGAAACTACTGGACCGATTTGAAAAATTCTTTCACCGTTAGGAAGCTTACTTTTCAGGGAGTGACATAGGCTATATTTTATCCCGGAATTCCCACGGGAACGGGAACTACGCGGGTGAAACCGCGAGGCGATCGTCTAGTAATAATATATAACTAAAAGTAGTCTTCCTGTAACTTTGTTTAGTTTTTATTTTTCAGCCGCTTTTTGTGGAAATTCGCCATCAGTATTTAATCATAGGTACCTACTTATATGATTAAATACTTATGGCGAATTAAAAAAATTCTTCACATTAGCTGTAAATTTCCTGGATATTGTTAAAATAAAAATAATATTAATAAATTACTCTGTTTAATGGAACCTCATCGAAGAATATTAAGGTATACTTACCTACTAGTAGTAGGTAGGTAGGTACATTGTACATTACAAGCAATATTTTGTAAAAGAATAGGGATACAACTACAGTGTAAATGGTGACGTGGCGTGAGACAATTACGTGACCATAATAAAGATAAAGATTTTTTATTTGCCAAAACATGTGTAATGTAAAGTAAGATAACAGGTGGAATACATTTTGTGAATCAACATGCTTGGCTTGACCGTAATCCGTTGTAGTCGATGTGAAAAAATGTTATGAAAGAATGGCATGCAAAAACGTAGAATTTACCTACTAAACTTTATCATGAAAAAAACCGTCAATATTATAAGAAATTAATTACAATGTAAAAAGGGGGTTTCAAGATGTTTTGTATGGAGGGTGACCTAACATTTTCAAAATCTCCGCGCACAATAAAAGTTATATATTTTTGAATAGAAGACACAAAAACAAATAAAAATGTCTCATAAAATATTATCCTAAAGCGTCAGATTTCTGAGATGAAAATAGGTTACTATATTTTTTCTTCCTAAGTGAATATCTCAGAATCTGACGATTTAGGAGATTATGTTGTAGAACATGTTTTATTTGTTTTAATGTCTTTCTATCCAAATCCTATCCCCGTGATAAATACTAGAAGACACATTCTATCTATACTAATATTATAAAGAGAAAAGATTTGATTGTTTGTTTGTATTGAATAGGCTCCGAAACTACTGGACCGATTTGAAAAATTCTTTCACCGTTAGGAAGCTTACTTTCCAGGGAGTGACATCCCAACTAGCACAATGGCGTTAAAACAACCTGTATATCATTATATATATCGGTTCCATTCGAGTATCATAGTGTTAATAATACCTGTACAGTGGAGTTATAGAGTGCTCTAACTCTCATATAACCACGAAAGAGGCCCACGATTTTACAGGTAAAGGTTATAGAAAGCCAGTAGAGCGGTTATATAAAGGTGTAACAGAACCTGCACAAAAGTGTTGATTCATACTCAGCTACTACTTCAACCTATATTACTGTGCTTGTAGATGGATTGGTCAACACTAAAGGTTATATAAAAACGTCGGCTAAGAGTTATAACCACTTAAAACTTTATTAGACCTATTAAAAATAGTTGTTTGACACTTTGACGCTAGTTACAATATGTTTATGGTATCATTTAGCGTACAACTAAATGTCAATCACCGAATGGCCATTATCTAACAGAGAAATAATAAAGTATACCTATTCAAGTTACTTTGTGAAGTGAAAACAATCTGGCGTTGTGATTTTACGGTAAGTGTATACCATGTTTTCCATCTCAATTTTAACGCGCTCTTGATTTAATAAAGATTTCAAATAAAACCTATGAAACATAAAATAGGCACCTCAAATTTGTATCATTTTTTTATTTTTGCTTTATGGCTAGTGGCATGTTAAATTAAGTGGCATCAATGAAATTACAAAAGTAACTTATATAATGAAGTATTTTGTTGTCAAATATTGAATAACCCAGTCAATTTATAGGTTATAGTTCACCAAAACAATGGCGAACTTACATTAAAGCTTTAGTCGTTGCATAAGTTAATTATTACCCCTTTTGAGTTACAACATCTGTAGCCAAGAATGTTGTGACACCATTACTTTTACAACGCCTTTATAGTGTATCTACTTATCACAATAAGCATAAATAATATAATATAATATAATAATAATAATAATGCTGAACAATTCACACAGCATTATCTAGCCCCAAGGTAAGCAGAGCTTGTGTTATGGGTACTAGATAACTGATATACATAATAATATACGAGTACATAGATAGATATTTTTTATTATACATAGAAAACGACCAGAACACCCTGAACAAATATCTGCAGATCGTAATAGAATTAACATTACAGCTTGAACCTACATAAATGAGTTGTTCAAAACTTTTGGTGTCTGTGTATCTTACACTCTTGACAAACTCTATTTTACAACACATGTCTGCACCTTATAACCAATATAATACCTACAGTTATAAAAGACACTTCACTGCAACAACTAAACAACAATAAGTGTTGTCGCGAGTCAGCGAGCACTGTTGTATAGGTATAAGTGCTACAAACAGGTTAAAGCTACAACATCTTAACTATACTTGCTGTAATTAACGCTATTCTAACTCTTAAAGTGTTCTTACGTCGTTCATTAAAGTTCTAGAACCACCATTGAAGCTAAATTTATTATTTAACACCTTTATAACGTTTTTAGTCAGAACTGAGATAATTATTACTCAATTAAACAGGTAAAAGTTATAATAAAAACTGTATCTGACACCAAAATGTTAGTTGGGATAGGCTATATTTTATCCCTGAATTTCCACGGGAACGGGAACCACGCAGGTGAAACCGCGAGGCGATCGTCTAGTCTATAATAAGTATTTATCAACAACTAGCTTCTGCCCGCGGCTTCGCACGCGTTGATTTTCCCGCTTTTCTGAATTTTCTTTGCTATAAACCTCACGGAGCCCGAGACCTTTCCAACGAATGCAAAACCGTGGAAATCGGTTCGTGCGTTCTGGAGTTATAGCGTCAGGAAGGAAAACCCGACTTATTTTTATATAGTAGAAGATGTCAACATTTAGCAAGATGTCAATCGTGGGAGGAAAGATCTTCAAAACTGGGTGCACGCCAAATATCAATGTCATTTGTCGCCAAATATCGGTGCACACTGTTCTTGTGAGATAATAATTCCTTGTTAGGAGATTTAGGAGAAGTCCTCTATTTTTTTTTTTTTTTATTATTTAACCCATCCACCGGTTCAGCGTGGAGATTACGCCGCACCGGCGGCCGCCGCCGCTGCCGCCGAGGCCGCCGCCGCTGCCGCCGAGGCCGCCGTTGGCTAGCGGCCGCGTAATCCCTTCATATCGCTTGGCCTTGAACGTTTTCACAACACACTCGTAGTTCCGTCCGATACGCGCCAAATGTCACTATCGACGCGACACTGACTTGTGATAAAACTTTACTATCTAACACAAAAGATTAACTCTTTCCTACATTGCATTAGTTTATCTCGTTAGGTATTTTTATTATCTTCCTATCTATATAAGTAGTCACGTCGTGGTTAAGGTGGGTATAATAATACGGGTTGGTACCTTGTTACCCGATAATTAAGTTGCAGGAGATTTTTACACCAGCGATTGATATAGGTGGTCAGGAATGAAATTGTTACAATACCGTGCCTGCATGTTAAGACCTAAGGCTGTCTACCTAAGCCGCCGCGCCGGCCCGACGGCGGCGGCGGCGGCGGTGGGCTCCGGCGGCGGCGGCACAAGCCGTCACGCCGGCCGGCTGTCTCCTAACCTGCAGGGGTATTTTGATTCGTCGGAAAGGCCGTCGGATTAGTTTTTTTTTTTTTTAATAAATAAATCGTTTATTAAGGAACCAAAACAATGGACATGGTTATAAATGGAAACGATGCCATCTGGAGAAGTTTTAAAAACTGTGTCGCAGATGACAACGCCCTCCTCCGAAGTCAAAGTGGAAAGGGTTCCAAAAAAGTTAAAATTACAAATTACAAAATATAGGTAAGTATGCAAGTTGATTACCTAAATTACATACCGACTTATTACTTTATTATTACATACATAATATAATAGAGATAAGTATAGTTTTTTATATAAAAGATAAAAACAAAATTACAAAGAAATCAATCGATTCAATTTCGGAAACGTTTTTCTTCGTAAATGTTTCCGATATCGAATCCGATGGCCTTTCCGACGAATCAAAATACCTCTGCTGGGGCCTACTTGGAAAAGGAAAATCAAAGTTTCGTTTTCGTTGTCGTGCAAAACCAACTCATATAACGCTTGTATAAGATTAGCGTTCACACGAAAACGAATCAGAAACTTCGATTTCATTTTTAAGCCCTTAACCTTTAGTTACATTACAGTACAACATTTCTAAAGGTACTATCAGCTGTCGATCTGTCTGTCCGTCAGTCTGTCAACGGGCTGTATCTCATAGTATAGTTGAAAGTTAAAACTTTCACGGAGTGTGTATTTCTATTGCCACTCCATCAACGAATATCTACAGGATGGGTCGCACCGATGTCAATAGTACGTCTGAATCTGTGGTTCCCGTATAGGCCTTGCAAGTCCTCTACGTAAGTGCCAAAAAACGAACACTACTTACTTATTGACGACCTCCGTAACGCGGCGGGTGAATGTCCGCCTGCGACGCAGGAGGTTGCGGGTTCGATTCCCGCCTCGGGACAAATGTTTGTATGATCTACAGATATTTGTTCAGGGTGTTTCTTGATGTTTTCTATGTATACTAATATAAATTGTTAAAAAAAAATCTTCGTGTATGTAAGGGCATTGATGACATAAAAAAACATTTATTCGCCAAAGGAGCCCAAGGCACACTTGGTAACTTCAGTTGATTTATTTACAACATCTACTTAAAGGTCACAATAATAGATGATTATGCTTCAAAGCCATAAAACAGGCAAGATACGAAAACAAAACAAAGAACTTCTATATCTAAAAGGTAAATTAATAAACCGTTAAAATTATAATTATAAATAAATACAGCTGTAAAACGGCATTGTCTGTCATAACTCATAATCATAATTTAAATTCTCAATAAATAATATCACATACAGTCTAATTAAATTACTTGGACAAAATATGTGTATCTCTTAAACCTACTAGGTCCATGATTTTTTCAAAATGTGAGATATTCCTACTATACCTAGTTTATATACCTAACAATAAATAACTAATTAAATTAAAGTGGTTGGTGGGGTTTTAACTATTTTCTCGGTTCTACAAGTAATAATTAAGGGAAGTTTTGCGCGCATTGGAAGCCATAATATTAGTATAGATATAGTATAGATAAAATATTAGTACCTATTCAAGAGAAAAGATTTGATTGTTTGTTTGTTTGTATTGAATAGGCTCCAAAACTAATGGACCGATTTGAAAAATTCTTTCACCGTTAGGAAGCTTACTTTTCAGGCAGTGACATAGGCTATATTTTATCCCGGAATTCCCACGGGAACGGGAACAACGCGGGTGAAACCGCGAGACTATCGTCTAGTTAGCTACGTGTATAAATCTATGCTAAAACAAAGTTTGAATCAATTTGTAGTTTTGGAGTCTATAAAGTGGTTTAAAACAAAAAATATCTTAATGCCAATATACTCCAAAACGGCAATTGATTCGTAAGTACCTACGAGTATTGTTTGATTTAGAGAGGCCTCGCAAACGAGTAAAAAATTGTTGACTTTTCTGACTTATTGAAGAGCTTCAAGTGTACCTAGAGAACTTAATAATGATAGGTAAATAAATCTGTTTCTTGATTTTATAACTTGATCTAATTTTTTAGCAAGGTACCCTTTGTGTGCGATTCCTAGCACTTGGCCGGCTTAATCGCCGGTCGGTGCGAAAATTATCAGTATTTTTCACCTTATTGCCGCTCGCATAGGTACCTACCGCAGGAATAGAGAAGTTTTATATTGGAATTCACACAGGAAACTCGCTGTCAAAGTATCTAGCTATAAACAAAAAGTGGTAATCGCGATGCGAGAGTTACGTAGGTATAGTATAATTTATAGCATAGTACTACTAGGAAAGCAATGTAATGTGTGGTGCTGTGAACTGCTGTGTGAGGATGTTTAAGTACCTGGAGGCTGGCGCGCGATGCGCGGTGCAGCGAGAGGCGCAGCGAGTCGTCCAGCAGGTGCGTGTGGGGGCGCGTCAGCGCGTGCAAAAGGGGGGCGGCTGGTGCGGCGGGTACGGGGGCAAGCTTGCGCGCCGCAGCCGCCAGGTCGGGCACGTCGCGTGCGTCCAGCAGCACGTGGCCCTCCGCCAACCGCGCGCGCAGCTCCAGCAGCGCGTGCAGCTCGAGCGCGGCCACGTGCGGCCTCCCCCAGCGCCCCGCCTCCGCCTCCACATCTTCCTCGTACTTGATCCAGCGCGCCGCCTCGCGCCACACCTCCCCCTCGCCCTCCTCTTCCTCCTCCTCCGCCTCCGCTTCCTCAAGCTCCGACAGCTGCACGAACAGCGGCGCCGACCACTGCCCGCCTTCCTCCTGTAACACAGACACACGACAATCAAGCGCCGCCTCCAAAGAGGCCCTGAACTCTGCTTGCCACGATGACACCGGTACTCGTCCTACGTTGAAAAACGGAGTCTATCTGTCGTTGTTTCCATCCCCCGAAAACATTCCAGTACGATACCTTGTAGAAGTTGAGGAGAGTAGGTACCTACTGAAGACGGAGGGGGGCTAGACTTGACTGGATCCGTCTCGTCGATCCAAGGGTGAGTGTTAAAGTTTTCCCCCTTTGGAGAAAAACTCGAATTAATTTTTTTAAAGTTCAATTTGCCTCGCTGAAAAAAAAATTCAAGAGGGAAAACTGGAATAACCCGTGTTACACGTTGTTGACTTGTTTCAAATTTTTACTGTACATACCATGACGGCAACTCATAATACACTTTATTTAGAATTCAGCCCTAGGTAAGTGTACCTACTACTGTAATAGGTATCAGATTTTTTAGTTTATTACAGTAATACGTAAATTCTACTTACTCGAGGTATCACTAGGTACTGATGCAAGCCATCGATCAATCAATATAGGTACTTTGCTTGTCGCCTCGTATAGATATAAGATAGGTGTGTCTTTGAAATTATTATTACCTAGCCTTTACCACACAGAATAACAATTTAGTAAATTTTCTTTGTGATTAGTTCTTATTTAGTAAAGGTACCTTTACCTACATAGATAGATACGTTACATACATCTAGGTAGTTAGATACCTCTTCTAAGTTTAATTTTACTGTCACGCCCAAAATTGAAGTGATGAGAAAATCAATAAACACTATATTTCTTATTTATAAACGACATTCAAAGAGAAGGAGGTTCTCAATTCGTCTGTATGTTTATTTTTTATAATAACTAGCTTCTGCCCGCGGCTTCGCACGCGTTGTGAAATAAGTTTTTCCTGAATTTTCTTTGCTATAAACCTCACGGAGCCCGAGACCTTTCCAACGAATGCAAAATCGGTTCGTGCGTTCTGGAGTTATAGCGTCAGGAAGGAAAACCTGACTTATTTTTATATAGTAGATTTATGGTAGAAAATTTGAGCTTTTGTGAGCCTGAAAAAATTAAAGTTACTTATTTCTGATTTCACGCCGTCGTGGAACTAATCAATATCATGCTCATCTCTATCTCGACAATCTCCTAGACTCTAAGAGATTCTAGACAGGACCTAGAGCATGGTCCAAGCCAGGGTAGGTCAAAGCAATTTTAATGGATTTCTATGGAATTTCTGTGATTTACCTAGTAAATACCAGTTCAAATTAATTGAAATTATATGGAGCCTCTTACTACGTCCCTTACTAGGTAAGCTACTCTACCGCGCCGCCGCTGGCGCTGTACCAACGTACTACCTATCTTGGTGGTGGTGCCTACCTTTCTATACTTATGTTTCGTACACTAACACAATAACCTAGTGGTACTAATTTCCAGAAACAGGCCCGTTTTCGTTTTTTTTTTTCCTAAATCGTTTCTAATGAAATGAATTTTGAGTGTTAACAAATTATAACATTATCTGTAGATATCTAATATTCCAGTTGAAAAGGCCATCTGTTTGCTTTATCTAACGGCCGTTGGGAGATGTAACGGGGTGTGTTAGTTGTGGACTGACCTGGTACGGTTCCTTGTCCGAGCTCATGATGCGGCGCGTGAGAGGTGCACGTGCGCTGATTGTCCGACGGCAACTGGCGAGCTCCGGCGGGTCGTTGTCATAGCGGGACGTCCCGGCCCACGTGGGCGCTCGCCGCTGCCGGCGCCGCCGCCGCCGCAGCCGCGACTGACGTCACGCCGCCCTCGGCACCGCTGCGCCCGCGCCGCGGAAACGGAACGTAACAACACACTCTTCATCCGTCCTCATGCCAAGTAGAGGGATGCAGTGCCGGGCGGGCGGCTTCATTACATTACCAACAGAAGTGAGAGATCTTCCTAGTTAAGGGGGCTCCGCGATAAATTGCCCAATTCGGTCCTCACCGTTTTAAAGATGTCTCCAAAACTTAATCCAACTAATATTCTAAATGCGAAAGTTTGTGAAATGTGAAATTTTTGTTACATTGGATCTCCAAAACAACTGAACAGATCAAGAGAAAATTTCGCATACACTTAGGGCGTAGCCTTACTTAAACAATAGGCTACCTACCTACTTATTATACCGAAAATACACTGAAAACCTACACGACAATATATTTGATTTTACAACATTTTGTAGTTTTATTATAAATTACTGTAGAAAATACAAAAAAAAAATGCGCGAGGTAACCCACGGAATTTTCTATTTCCGTAGTTTAAACCCTCCCAATAGGTAAACAGGAAACACCAAATGAAAATAAAACTAGGTACTACTTCGTTATATATCTTTCCTTTACAGATTTCCGTAATTATTATTAGATTAAATTCAATAATAATAGAACCTCAAAAAAACTCAGTTTTGGAAAGCGTCTTTCCGAAAAATTATATTTTGCCGAAAGAATTTCAACCTTAGTGGTTATATTATAATGCTATGATATTATTTATTAGTTACATTTCATGATCCGTTTAATTACTTGAATAAATTCGTTTTAGAGAAATATTAGAAACGGTGAGGACATTTTTTATTTTGCTATGCGAGTATATCTAATTTTATCGTCAATCTCTGTTAATTCGATAACTTCCTACTTCTAAATCACGCAACTGACTTTCATACGGTTTTCACTAATTGACGTGTATTACCAATACAGTTTTGTGTAAGTTGGCTAAAATCTGCGAAATATTTGTTGAAAATGTCGGAACAAATCATTTGTAGGTAGGTACGGGAGCTTTGCTAGCATTGGCGGATACAGGGGGGGGGCCATGGGGGCCATGGCCCCCCCCAAAAGACCTGAGAATTCTATACTTTCGACTCTATTTTTCGAGTCAATTTAGGTGCAATATAGGTTTAGGTTTACACGGTATACCTACTCATCGGTAGGTTAGCTATGTACCTTTACTAGGAAACAGAAATACTTATATCCTGAATTTTTACTTGTCAGTACCACCACGTACACTTGCACCAGCAACATAAATACTTAAAAATAACTTTCTTGGGTTGAATTTCTAAAAAGCTAAACACATAATTTTCCATCAAGCAATAGGCAAAATACCTACCAATTTTCACGTTTCTGAGTAACGGAACTCCTATACTACAAAGGATAAATTTACAAAAATACTGAAGCACGTCTTATTTATTTACCGACCGAAAAACGAAATACCTAAAATCCCTAGGTATCAAATTTTACTGGTTTAACTTCAAGTTAAATCGGAAACTAAACTAGAAACTACTATTTTATCCCCTTAGAGCAGCTATTCTCAAAGTGTGCTCCGGGCCTCTGTGGGGGCTCCGCGACAATACTGGTCATATAAATAAAATAAAGGTTCAGTACCTTAACATAGTTGTGGAGAAAATTATACATTATATAATATTATATTAAGTTATATGACAGTCAATAATCATATCAATTTTAAGTAGACAATCTTTATAGCTCGAACTGCAAGACGCGTTTTGGTCCACGGAACCAAACTCTACTACCTTTTAATTTTCTGTAGAGGGGGATTGGCGCAAGTGAGTGCTAGAATACCTTCTTACTTTGTTCCTAGGAAGAGAAATAAATTCAATAAGTGCGGAAAGACAAATGCCCAGTGCGACTGTCAAACCAGATATTTTAATTATTTTAGAATTAATTTCGTGTATTTATAGCTTCAGCCCACGTCTTCGCACTAGACGTGTGCGCCGCGCCGACCCGCCGCCGCCGCCGGCAAATTTTCCACGCCGCCGCCGCCGATCGGCCAATCGGCGTGAAATCGGCGTGGAACGTATTCTTTTAGACGCTTTGAAAACTCCCTTATTTGATTGATTATTACATTGTCTGACACCTGCTACCTACAACCAAGTTGTAGTCAAAGAAGAAACCGCGCCGCGCCACGATGTCAAAGGGTGCCGCGATGTCAAAGGGCACCGCGAACTGAACGGTATCAAAAGTCGCCGCTGATCACTGTTGCCAGATCTACTGATTTAGCAGTAGATCTACCTGCTTTTTGAACCGTCTACTGATCTACTGATTTATTTCTAAGATTTCGTGAAATCTACCTGATTTTTCCCGAGCGCCAATGGCTCCATGTCTAATATGTAAGCTCACAAGTCACTTGTAAGTGTCACTTCACAAGCCAATGAAATTTTCACCAATCCGGTTCGTCACAATACTGACAAAATACGAATGAAATTGAAGTGTTTGTTTTGTTCGTTCGTTTCGTCCACTTCCTGTAAACATATTCTATTGTGTGTTCCTATCTTTTTCGAATTGGTTGGTCGGTCTGTTCGTTCGTTCGATAAACTTTTCCAGTGTTGCCAGATCTACTGATTTAGCAGTAGATCTTGTAGATGGATTATTACACTTCCTACTAGTAGATCTGCGTGATTTTTGAACAGCCACTGATTTATTTTGTAAAATTCGAGAAATCAATCAGCTTTTCCTGAGAGAGACTTAAGGCCAAGGCATAAGGCCTTGTAACAACAAAAGAAATTAAAAATTCAATTTCACTTGGTGTTCATACGATTCTCGAGTCAGCTTGGTGTCTATTATTTGTAAATTGAAATTAAAAAAAATAGACATCTAGCATCCCTCTTTCTGTGATGAACATACCTAGTTTGTTTTTCTTGAAAGGAATAACGGAACACCATTGTACACTACCTAGTTACCTACCCCAAAAAACCTGATCAGTGCCTTTGGAAATAATCAAATCTAAGCGAATTCCAAGCTGATGAGTTGCTTTGATCAATATTTTCATATCAACGCAAACATTTTATTACAAACCTACTTAAAACACATAATTGTTTGAAATTCGAAAGCCATGAATATTTTACTTTGCAACTTAGGTACTTTGATGAATGCCATTATTGAAAAGTGAAACACACACACTGGATAAACATTAAAAAATCGTAATCAAAATCGGTTCTTCCGATATGGATAACTAATGTAATGACCTACTATTGTAGTTCCCTAGCGGATGAACCGATTTAACAAAAAAACTTACAGATACCTACCACTAATTTTCGTGTCAAAAGCTAGAAATTTGTAGTTTTTTCAAAATCTACTGATTTTATCTTCAAGCTACTGATTTTTTACGTGACTATCTACTGATTTTGTCTAATTTGATCTGGCAACACTGCCGCTGATTCAGACAGATACAGGTGCCCACGGAATTAGAAATTAGGACAATTAATCAGAAATTATTAGAAATTAATATTTATTTTCTAATTCCGTGCAGGTGCCGATATAAACTTGCAGAGGACACTGTAGGAAAATAAACTTTATCAGATATCAAGAAAATTCCACTAGAAAGATTCAGACTAAATTTATATTGCAAAAATTGCATTTAATTATTTTCAAAACCTTACGAAGTTACCACAAAGGCACAAGGACACACTGTAAGGGGTACGAAACGTCAGGGTTTTAAATATTTTTCAATTTCGTAATTGGCTTTCTAAATTCGGAAGCTCAATTTCGAAAGTTCGAAGTTAAGACAGAAAATGTAACTTTTATTCTCCTGTCCCTTTATACATAGAGTTAGAATCGGAAAAGTGATTTACCTAATCCAAAACATACGAAAATACTTTGATTACCTACACACATTAAGTGTCACCGACGACGCGCTTGCACTGCACGTATGCAACGAGCGCCCGTCCGAGTCGTATCGCTGAAGCCTGGCAGAGAACTGGTTAACCTACTTCTATAATTTTACGTTGTTGTAATTATCACAGATCATGATAATTACAATTGAAACAAATGAGATAACTACAGGCTGTTGCAAACAATCTACTGCAGGCATTGATTGGATTGATACGGGGATTGTTGTCTAGGGTAGAATAGAGAATAATTACGGCACTTTTGTCAACGAATGCGTAAATTGTTTGAAAGTCAATCCTTTTACTTCTATAATGTACGCAATGTATGACGATGCGAAGTCGATAATGTCTATTCTACCCTAGATAATAGTCTCCGTGCTTGGCCTAGAGGTAGCTCAAATGATCCATATCAATACCAGTCGGAAGTGTCCCCAAGAGGCTGGCTGCATTGCCCCACTGTATGCCTATGCTGATGCACTGCGCCAGATACTCACCAGCTCTCGGGTCACGTGAAACCAGAAGAACCAGAGGTCTCGAATCCAAGGGGAGTAAATGTGTAGGCTCTGTCGAGACCTGCATGTTTGCGCCTCTTGAGATCCTCGGCCAAATCTTCCCCCGCACCTGCCCTTACGGATGTCCTCGGAACATGGGAAGGCGCTAGTGTGTCGACGCATGTAGCGTCCCACACCATGGGCCTCCCCAACTCCCATGGGATGAGTGTCATACCGTCGGGCCTCTTACCATCGTCACGCAACAGACCATTCGGTTTGAGAATAGCTGGTACGTTAGCGATGACAAAGACTCGCCGGATGATGTCGCCGGCTGGCATGGCGAGATATCCGACCGGCGGCCCTAGTACACGATAATCCGTGATGATCAAGCTGCACACGACAGCAATACCGCACTGGCATTGGCATTGATGAGGCGCGCAACATCTTCTTGCACCCAACCGAAGACTTGTTGCGATACGGAAAGTTACGGGATCCAATAAAGTACCAGTGTTCTGACTCCCATTTACTTATTTAAATGTATTACATTTTACGTTAGTTGATAATAAACCCCTAAAAAAGTAAGGGCATCCAGCGTTTTGCCGCTGAGAGTGCTCCTCGGGCGGTTACAAATGTAGCCAGCCGCTGAGAAAACTCTCTCAGCTTCAACACTGGTCGCATTTCACTCTTTCATAGAACGCGTGCGTTCCGCGACTGCGTAAGGTGCCTTGTATGCGTGGGTAAATAATCGAAACAAAAAAATTAGAGAATTCGAATTTGTGGCCACCAACGAACTTTAAAAATGGTCAAAAAGGCTATGAACTTCGAATTTACGAAACTTCGAATTTTCGAAATGCACCTCGTAATGTACTCGAAAATTATAATAATGTACCTATATCAGTTATCTAGTATAGTACCCATAACATAACACAAGCTCTGCTTAGCTTGGGGCTAGATAATGCTGTGTGAATTGTCCAGCATTATTTATTTATTACTTATACCTACGCGCCGATTTCACGCCGAAATCACGCCGCCGCCGCCGATTTCAGGCCGGCGCGCCGCCGCCGATCATTTTAACGTCGGCGCACACGTCTACTTCGCACACGTTTTTCAGGTAGCCATGTAGGGAATACCGTTCGTTTAGCTCCCTGCCAAATTTCATTAAGACCCGTTTAGCCGTTTAGGCGTGAAAAAAAAGAACGTATCAACACCTATTAGTGTTGATACCAACAGTCGCTAGAAATGACGCAAAATTTTAGCGGCTCGCTACGCTCGCCGATATTTTTATCTTGGCTTTCTTCTCTTCCGCAAATTTTCCCACCGCTGCTAGAGTCTCAATAATTGTCGCAGCTCGCACCACTCGTCGGCGCTGTTAAATCGTATTTGCTTTCTTTGCTTTCACAAATTTCCCAATGGTCTCTAAAAAGTCTTTAAAATTTTCGCGGCTCGCTCCGCTCGCCGTTTTTATATAATTTCTGCTTCCGTTTCTCTCACAATTTTTGCAATCGTCGCTAAAACAAACATGAAAATTTCGAGGGTCGCTCCGCTTGCCTATTTTATATGTATACTCTTTACTTTCACAAGTATCCCAATCGGCGCTAAAATTCTCAAATTTTTGAGGCTCGCTCCGCTCGCCGCACCGTTTTCATGTCGTCTTTTCTACATTTTCACTTACAAATTTCCTAAATTTCGCTAAAATATGTTTATAAATTTCGAGTCTCCTTCTGCTCGCCGTTTTTATATCATCTTTTCTTTCTTAAATTACACAATCGTCGCTAAGACTTTAAAATTTCCGAGGCTCGCCTCATTCGCCGTTATTATATCGTCTTTTCTTCCTTTTCTCTCAAAAATTTTCCAATCGTCACTAAAATATCTTTAAAAATTTCGAGGCTCGCTCCGCTCGCCTATTTAATGTGTTTGGTCGTTTCTTTTACTAATGTAAGTCGCTAAAAAGTCTTTAACATTTTCTAAGTTTGCTCCGCTCTCCAATTTTTGCATTTAGGCAACGAACTTAATTTTAGGTCTCTGTCAAATATATCGATGTCCAAAGGGTTTAAGAACCGCTATCTCATAGAATGATTTTTTTTCGGCGCAAAGCCGCACTGCCGTCTCTCCTCCCGCGCCGCGCCGCCCGCGCGTGACTCGATGATTTATTTTGTAAAAAAAAAAAATATATTATATTGTATAAAATATTTTGATATTATAAAATATTTTGTAAAAATAAAGTTTTTATTAGCATAAAAACTTTATTTTTTGTTTACCTGTAATTTTAACCCTTTCTTCAATTTTTGTCAAAATGGCCCCCCCCAAAATGAGATCCTGGATCCGCCCTTGTTTGCTAGCGTGAGCTGCATAACGCAATAGTTAGGAACCTATATGAAAACAACGTAGGTAGGTACCTACGTAATAAGGAACCGCTACGTACTTGTATTTGCTTGTTGGTTGGTAGTAATAAATTATAATAAATATATCATTACCTAAACATAAACATTAAAAAAATGTCTAACTCACTTGCTAGGAATCGCGTTTTAAATTGAGGACGTTCTGCTTTCGAGACCATTTAAACAACGGTCCTTTGACAGTCAAGTCATTTCTCTTTGTACGGGCAGCACTTTTTCAATTGAGGACGTTTCGCGCCCGACGAGTCGCGTTATCAACGTTTCTCTACTCAGACCATTTCGCTCTAAAGACAAACCACTCTGTACTGGATTTTTCGAGATCCTTATGGTATCGCTTTGTCTGTCCTTTTTTCTCAGCACCTAGTGGTATCAATCAAATTAATATACATATATATATATGTATATTTCGTGCCCTTTACTAATACCTACTGACACTTTATTGTCATAAAGTTCTACATTTGTATTGCATATTTTTTTTTATCTAGCCTGGTTTGTCCCACTGCTGGGCAAAGGCCTCCCCCAAATCTTTCCACTCGGTGCGGTCTCGTGCGATCTCCCACCAATTTCTGAGAAAGGCGTTAAGGTCGTCTCGCCAGCGCTTTAAGTTTTATTTTAAGTTGTATTGCATATACACTCGCACTTGTTCTGCAGAAGAGGGCTGTTCGTGCAATACATAGGTATGTAGATGAATATCGTATCTATGATGCAATCTATATTATGGGTCCCAGAGAATCCGAACGTGATAAATTCAAAGAAATAAACATAATGACAGTAAACTGTTGACTGTTGCAAACAGTCTACAGGTAGCTCAACTAATCCATATCAACACCAGTCGGAAGCGTCCCCAAGACGCTGGCTGCATTGCCACGCTGTATGGCAATGCTGATGTGCTGTGCTAGATATTCACCAGCTCTCGGGTCACGCGTCGCTTCGACCAGAGACGCTCAGACAGTTTTTTGAAAACTAGTTATTTTAGTTCGCTCAATTGTTTTCATTGTAAATACTAGTTTAATTTTATTTGCGAATAAAGATGTTATGACAGTATCATATCAATATATTTATGAAAACTTGTTGTACACTCATAGAAATATCAATCGGTTCCCTAAAAATAGCGATAAACATAATTTTAGTACCAGAAATAAACATAAATTCGCTGTCCCCACAACTAGGATACACAAAATGGATAAAGTCGAAGTCATTTATGGGTAGGTACAAATTTTGTAAATGATGTATATTTTTCCTTAGTTTTTGGGATCACTTCAATTTTTCCTATACGTTCTCCTAGTTCTTAAATAAATAAATGGCAATCATAACCAGACAAGTCGTGGAAATATGTATATAGGAATATTAAACATTTATTCACAAAGAAAATTATACTAATATTTACAATTGAAACAATTGAGCTAACTGCCGACTGTTGCAGACAGTCTACAGATAGCTCAACTGATCCATATCAACACCAGTCGGAAGCGTCCTCAAGACGCTGGCTGCATTGCCACGCTGTATGGCAATGCTGATACGCTGTGCCAGATATTCACCAGCTCTCGGGTCACGCGTCGCTTCGACCAGACGCTCAGGAATAAAATATATATATATATAAATAAAATTATATAGGAATAAAATTCGGTACTTTGTATAATAAATTACAGTATCGGCGTGCTGCACCCCTATTATCGTCCTGTCAAGTGACAATGATCTCTTACTATATTTTTACATAACAAATTAATATGACTGGCATTTTTAAAATCAATGGAATTGCTCTCCGTAATAATCATTGGTTTGTTTTAGTTTAGTAAATAGTATATTTCTTTGACATCCTTATATAGCATGTCATTAAATGTGAAACACAATCTTTTCCACGTTCAATTCTAAATCTATCATAACTTATACCTTCTGATGATACGATTTTAAAACAATAACCAGCAGGCACATGTCGAGTTAATCTATCCTAACTGGGTTGTGAGCCGAGCTTGTGTTAGCACATTTTGCTTGATCATTTTGAATAGGCTCTAATAATGTTTCGAAATCTGCGTAAATTACAAATGGCATACATATCCTGTTTTGCTTTATAATTAACGAACTGAATTTGATGCTTTTTCTGGTAAAATAGTAACAACACCCCCACATGAATGACAATTCAATTTTTGTACATTAGGAAAAAATTGTAAACATGTTCCGCAAAAATGTAATCTACTATGGTGTTTACTAATTTAGCTTCTTACTAAACGTGGTAAATCTTTTATTGAACACTAATGTATTGTTTTATAATTTTCAATGAACAACAAGTTAATACGCTTCGCATTGCTATCCTTAGGTACACTCTGATTTATAAAGAGGTCCGATTATTGTTTTACCATTTGTTCCATACACGTTTATACTCAAATACGGTTTTTTTTAAAGTTGATATATCTGAAAAATTCATTGGAACGAAACTTCAGACAAATCCAAAATGTGTTGGAAATGAGGATATGATGAAACTCGCTCAGGGTGTTGAGAAGTTAGGTACAAAACAGCTGTTATACACCAAACAAAACAATAATTATCTTTATTCTGAATGTTTAAGGAAGCCTTGTTTTTTGTAATATGAGGAGGTCATTTTATATATCTAGAGCCACTAAGAGGTTGGTACTTGTTTATGTTTATTTCCAGGTATGAATTATCTAGAAATTTTATTCGTTAAAATACCAGCAACTTGATCATAAATAGAAGGAAAATCATACCTAATTGAAATGTATTATGATGGTTTTGGTGGAAAAAGATTTCATTTCCTGTCAATTATTTTTAAACGTGAGAAATATAGAAAATAATTCAAAATTAACTTTAACGGCAGTAAATTTAAAAAGAGATCGATTTATTAACCATTTAATTGCATCGCGCACATTATTTAAGAAATATAGTGCTGAACTATGAACCTCTTCATTTTTAGCGAGAATCCTATAGCTTGCCACACGACCTTTAAAAGCTGATTTTATTGTATCTGTTTTCAGTTTTTTTCAAATCGGTCTAGTAGTTTCGGAGCCTATTCAGTACAAACAACCACACCAGCCCTGCTGCACCAGCCCTACTGCACCAGCCCTGATGTACCAGCCCTGCTGCACCAGCTCTGCTGTACCTGCCCTGCTGCACCAGCCCTGCTGTACCTGCCCTGCTGAATCAGTCCTGCTGCACCAAACCAGTACCAGCTCTGTATCCAGTCCTGCTGCACCAACGCAGGGTGCTCTACATCAAACCACGTTGACGCAGCTGGAGCAAACCATACGGGTGCTGACTACCAACGATCTGCTCAGCTACCGGTTGGAGCCGGATCATCACAGAGAGCCCACTGTTGCAAGCACTGCATAGAAACTAAGTAGTAAAGTTTGGCAACAAACAAATCATGTAAGTTAGACTTAATGTAAATCGATTTATTTTCCATGAGAGATTAATTTGTTTACTACATTTATCAAGGAAAAAGTTAATATTTATTCTAAACTCATTATTTTTTATTTCAGATCGGATAGTGAAATTGACTTCTATTACGCGCAACTCAAAAGGGGCAAGAAAAGCTCGAGACGTTCACCTGATGACGGGAAAATTGTACGCAGTACTTCACCATCATCAGCTAAAACACCGAAGTAAGTTTTATTACTAATATGTTTTATTTCAGATTCCAATCTGCTTCCATACACGCCTTAAACACGTGTTTAAAGCATGTGTTAAGATATTCGTATATTTTAATTTTTACTTAATAAATCATTTTTGTTGCAGAAAAAGAAAATCTCAATCATCTACCCCATCCACCTTAAGTTCTCAGATGACAATATATTCGGGTTAAATCGTGCGGGTGCCCGTCGGGATGAGGCGCACGAGACAAGAGGGATAACTTTTGTCTGCTGCTTCGAGTTGCCAACGGCAATGAACGAGTGGCGGACTTGCAGGGTGAATATGTGGTGGATCTTAAGGTCTATCGCACATCAGACATCAAGGAGCTGGACTCACTCGAAGCTTGGAAAAAGGCGCTTGTTCGCATAAAACTTCTGACATCTGAAAATACTGAGCAATCACTCCAACGCTTCATCACTCATGCTGTGATGAAGCTTTTAAAGAAGAGCCTAAGTTTTATAAAGATATCAAATAGAATAAGATATTGTAATGATATTGATATAATAAAAACAGATTAAGACTAAAATTTTCTTTTCACGTCCTCTCAGGTATTATTCGCACATGCATAGACCAACTTTTGCAGTAGGTAGGTAGGTATCTAGGTAAGTAAAGTTCAACTTCGTAGGTACCTTAGTTGGTTCTTAGAATATCTATAGACTAGTGGGCCGAGTGAGTCAATTCTTACATCTTGCTATGAATTTGTAGGTTAGACTAGGTTGATTTATTCAGATCACATTGCCTTACGATATTAAGTAAGCAAAAGCTTAATGTAAACGGTGGAGTGAATCGTGGGAGTGCGTACCTAAAAATTTTCGTTGAAAACAATTCAAGTGTTTGTATATCCTGTTCACCGTCTAGCCTCTGCGATGCGAGCTGGTAGAAACACGTTGGTTTACCTGAACGCATGCGTTGTAAGTGTTTGTAATCCCGTTCATCACCTAGCCTCTGCGATGCGAGCTACAGAAGCATGTGGTAGGAACACGTTGGTTTACCTGAACGCATGCGTTGCTGGCGATGTAAGTGTTTGTAGTCTCGTTCGTCACCTAGCCTCTGCGATGCGAGCTACAGAAGCATGTGGTAGGAACACGTTGGTTTACCTGAACGCATGCGTTGCTGGCGATGTAAGTGTTTGTAATCTCGTTCGTCACCTAGCCTCTGCGATGCGAGCTACAGAAGCATGTGGTAGGAACACGTTGGTTTACCTGAACGCATGCATTGCTGGCGATGTAAGTGTTTGTAATCTCGTTCGTCACCTAGCCTCTGCGATGCGAGCTACAGAAGCATGTGGTAGGAACACGTTGGTTTACCTGAACGCATGCGTTGCTGGCGATGTAAGTGTTTGTAATCTCGTTCGTCACCTAGCCTCTGCGATGCGAGTTACAGAAGCATGTGGTAGGAACACGTTGGTTTACCTGAACGCATGCGTTGCTGGCGATGTAAGTGTTTGTAATCTCGTTCGTCACCTAGCCTCTGCGATGCGAGCTACAAAAGCATGTGGTAGGAACACGTTGGTTTACCTGAACGCATGCGTTGCTGGCGATGTAAGTGTTTGTAATCTCGTTCGTCACCTAGCCTCTGCGATGCGAGCTACAAAAGCATGTGGTAGGAACACGTTGGTTTACCTGAACGCATGCGTTGCTGGCGATGTAAATGTTTGTAATCTCGTTCGTCACCTAGCCTCTGCGATGCGAGTTACAGAAGCATGTGGTAGGAACACGTTGGTTTACCTGAACGCCTGCGTTGCTGGCGATAAGTATTTGTAATCCCGTTCCGTCACCTAGTCTCGAGGATGTGAGCTGCAGGATCGCATGGTATGAACATGCTGGTTGACTTGAATATTGTGTTATTGGGAATTATAGGCCATTTGTAATAGACTAGAATGCCCAATAACACCCTACTTATTAGGGTGTGAATTTCACAAAACGCTGAAACATGTGTCTGTTTATTTTAAGTCATCTTTCTACGCTACGAATTTTGAAGGGCCAACAGTTACTGTTCTGAAGTTATAATAAAAATGACTTTAGACCCCCTTAGAATACGAATCTCCAAAAATGCGTTCTTAGCGGGTGCCTACGTCCTGTAAGGAACCTCTATGCAAAATTTCAGCTTCGTAGCTCTTGTAGTTTCAGAGATCTCTTGATGAGTCCAGTTTTCTCTTCTCTTTTATATAAGTAATATAGATGATAATATTGATAATTTTATTAACCTACTAGCGACCCGCCCCGGCTTCGCACGGGTGCAATAAAATACTACTTTTACTATTAATATACATTATTATGATTTCTCAATCGAAGAGCAAAGAGTTTTCATTCAAAGAAATTAGACCGAACCACAGATCACCACTACATATGTACCAAGCTACGATCAAGGAGTATTTATATACCCTGGGGAGCGATTTCTTCCGTCCACGGTACCAAGACCGAACCATAGACATGTTTATACTTAAGGGGGTACCTACCCTCAAATTGCTTATTTTCAACTCCGTCGGACCTCCATATCTTCCAAACTACTGAATATTTAACTTGGAAATGTATATATGGTAAAGTTCAGGACTTATTCTATCGATCATATGTTTCGAAAACACGATTCCATAAAATTTTCTCGATAGAAAAAAATCGCAAAGTTACCTCTAATTTTTTACTAAAACCCTAATTTCTCAATAAATACAGATGATACGATCTTGAGATTAAGCATAGTAATTGAGCTAAGTATAAAGAACATTTTATATGTTGCCTTTTTTAAATTAACTATTCTAATGTTTGTGGGGAGCAAATAACTACTAAAAACTTGATTTTTGGGCTTACGCCGCTTTGCTCTGTCCCGCTCCTGTGAACGCGAAATCTTATGCCTATCCTCTTCACACAATAACAAGGTAGGGTACCGCCTTAATTGACATGTTTACTTTGCAACGCCGTTACAAT
This sequence comes from Eupithecia subfuscata, assembly GCA_963564075.1. Classification (NCBI taxonomy): domain Eukaryota; kingdom Metazoa; phylum Arthropoda; class Insecta; order Lepidoptera; family Geometridae; genus Eupithecia; species Eupithecia subfuscata. The sequence goes on from OY751095.1 coordinate 20,312,670, forward strand.
TTTTTTAGCAATTTATTCATTTTCTTAGTGTAACTGCTCGATAATCCGAATTTTCCGCCTATAAGTTGTCGACTCGGATCGACTAATTTTTTACGCTCTTCAATTTGATGTGCATTTCGTTGGTTATACTCTATATAAACAATTCATTGCAGCAGCAGTTTAAAACAGGTTCTTTAATTAGAGTTTACATTACATGTCACGATTATCGATCTAGTTTAATTTTCTTACCAACAGAGCACAAATTATCTACCTTAATGGAAGTTTTTTTTTGTCTATTAGGTTTCGGGTAGAGTGACAACATGTCAGTGCAGAGCACCAAGTACCTATAGGGTTAAGGTTCTATATACTTAATACAAAAAAAAATTATTCACTTGAATATAATGAATACGTTTATACAAAATGCCTTAATATATTTATACAAAACCTTAATACAAAATAATAAAATATATTCACTTAAATATAATGAGATCATGTTTTAATTTAAAAAACATTAATTTTAAAAATCGAGTAAAAAAGTTAACATTTTTCTAGAGTTTCTAGACTGTCTGCGTATGCTGCCCACACAGGCAGGAATGATCACCGATTATGAAGTTTAGATCATAGTGGCTTTGGCAGATATCGGCTTGTGATGTGAAGTTGCTGAATTAGGACCTAAAATTCGTTTTCGTAGGTATAAAGGTCTATGTTTTATATTTTGTTCGGAATAGTGTTATTAATCGAGTACCTACACTGCCAGACGATTTCCATGGTGGCTCTGATAAGAGATAAATTTGGCCTGCCAGACGCCTCAACTTTCAAAAAATTAAGGTACAGCTTACGTCATAGTATAAAAGCTGAATTTTATATGTTACAAGGGGAACTACGAAAATGTGTTTTCTAAAAACAACAGACACTTTGCAAAGTGGCTTTGCCCTGCCAGACCATTTGAAACTCTACCGAAGGTACTTGAGCGAGGTTAAAAATCTAGAATTCGTAATGGTAAACAGCTTATTTTTTGGTCATTCCTTCGGGATAGTTTAAGAAATCAAGTAGGTACTTCCAGTCCTCCCATTGCCAGAAATTTTGCAAAGTCTACTATGACGGAAGTTCACTTACTTTTTATGAAGTTTAAACGGGTCTGGCAGGGGCAAGAGACTATGCTGTGTCTGGCAAATGCAAGTACTTGATTTCTTTTACCATTCCAAAGAAATGACCCAAAAATAAGCTTTTACAAATTTGAGATTTATTACCTCGCTCGAATACCTACCTAACTTCGGTTGTTTCAAATGGTCTGGCAGCGCAAAGCCACTATGCAGTGTCTGGCCTTTTTAGAAAACACCTTTTTGTAGTTCCCCAAGTGACATGTATAAAAATTCAGCTTATGACGTAAGTTCACCTACTATGACGTAAGTTCACCTTCACATTTTGAAACTGGCAGGCTAAAGCGGAAACCGTTTGGCAGTTAAGTATGTGATTTCTCCGAACAAAATATAAAAATAGACCTGTAAAGGTACCTACTATAACGAATTTTAGGTCCAAATTCAGCAACCTTTCGTGTGTTGAATAGACTTCGCGGACTACCTCTACCTCATCTGTTGACAGACTTCTGAAGTCCTGTTGACCGGACTCTTGGAATTCGGTCAACAGTTTTTGTCTATCAGAAACTTCATCATCACACAAATAGTAGCGGAAGGGACAAGGATGGCCAAGCGTTACACGTTCATACTCTAAACCCAACCATGAATTTTTTATAGACTTTTCAAAACTCGCGTCTCATTCTCGCAACCGCGCCCGGCATGTAATTTTCGGAATATATTTATTTTTGTGAATTGAAGTTGTGATGTGTTGTATTTCGATAAATAAACACGAGTAGGTAAGTAATAAATAGTTTTCAGTTCACAGATTGTGTATTTGACAAAAACAAAAATCGTTCGACGCTTTAGGGCGATGTTTTATTTTTGGAACAAAGTTCCTTATCGCGCGTTGTGAAAGGGGGCTAGACGGAAAAAATTGTAACGAGAATTGGAGCGACACTTTTTGCCACAGAACAAATATCTAACATTTGTTGGAAAGTAAACACCATATTAAGTCAGTGTCAAAGTGTAGAACTGTCACTGTAGCGTTTATGATAGGCAGCTGTCATCGCGAATGACATACAAAATTTGTTCCTATGACTATTACAGAAAATCAAGAGAAGGTATTATGATCGCATAAACTTTAGAATAATAACATAGAAGTTTATTTTAATACATGGGTGGGGGTAAGGATTACGAATTTGATGACGGCAGGCGTGTGTCGGATTGCGTGACCCCCGCGTGCCCCCCCGGAACCCCCTCCCCTGAACCTGGGGGGAGCATTGCGGCGAGCGCAGCGAGCCGCAATGCGACAAAGGGGAATAGCACAGCGAGCGAAGCGAGCCGTGCTGTGACCCCCAAGCTCCCAGCCCCCGAACCCCCCCCCCACCAAAAAATCTAATATGGGTATCGTTTTCGACTAAAATGGGGGTAAGGATTACGAATTTGATGACGGCAGGCGGGTGTCGGATTGCATGACCCTCGAGTGCCCCCACGGAACCCCCTCCCCCTGAAACCGGGGGGAGCATTGCGGCGAGCGCAGCGAGCCGCAACGTGACAACAGGGGAACAGCACGGCGAACGAAGCGAGCCGTGCTGTGACTCCCACGCCCACTATTAATCGAAAGGAACTTCGTTCCATCCGGGTGTCCCTTGACACCTCTCAAGTATTTTTTAATGCGCCGGCGCCGCACTCCGCCGTTCTCGCGCCGGACTTAATAAAGTTTGCACAACAGATGTGCAAATTAGTGCAAAACGAAGGTCACACCCGTCCGCCACAGCCACTATGACCTAAACTTCATAATCGGTGATCGTTCCTACCTGTGTGGGGAGCAAACACAGACAAACTCACAGCCTTTATAAAATGACGAAGGTCTGGCTGTCGCAGGCAACAATCGCCGCCGTGGTAGGCCAACAGGTGGCATGAGCATGATGGACTTCTTAGTCCATCATGCTCATGCCACCTGTAGGCCTAGGCACGGCGGTGATTGTTGTCTAGGGTCGAATGGAGGAAAATTATGCGACATCACCGTCATCGAGTGCGTCATATGTGAAAGTTATTCCATCAAATTCAATAATAAGTATACGCTATGTACAGGTACATAATGACAATTTAACAGATATCATTTGAACGTCCGACGAGCTATCTCCGTCTGAAGAAAGTCGGCAAATACCTGATGAAGACAAAATTGAAATTAGCGGGATTAACTATGCGGTAGTTGCAATGAGGATTCGTAACGTTTTTAGTTGAGAATGCAGATTTATAGAGCTAAGAAATCCATTCAAACACTGCAAAATTTTTTGTTATACGACAAAAATTGACGAACTTGTGATTGTGACCAAATTACTAGCGAAGTTCACTTAGTGACCGCCGCGGACTTATTCCATTTAATAGTTTTTTACATAATTTTAATTAAAAAACATAGGTTATGGATTTTATCAGCCATATAAAGTTTTTATATTGTCTCTACGCCGCAGCCGACTGTACACCGCCATAAAAAGCGAGATCGTCTTTACAAGAATCAACATTACGGAAATCGACGAGGGAATCGACCGTGCGAGGAACAATTCACTTCTGTACTCGTCTGTACTTTATGTAATGTATGTAGATGTTCACAGTCAAATATCTCAAACAGCAGGAGGTCTATTTCTGAGCTTTGCAGGCGAACTAGATATTGTAAGGCACAGTTAATTGGCATAGTTCATATCTCGCTATAGATTCGTCGAAATCAGCGGGGCTGCCAGCTTGACGTCAAGATAGCAGCCACAGTGAAAGACCTAAACATCTCCTAAAGTACTGGGGCACTATTTATTTTACTTAGGGCATCGGAATCACTATTTCATGCACATTTATTGGCATAGTTGAAACCACCAAATTCCATGGCGGGGCTCCTAACTTGTCGGACACAATCTGTTTTGTTTGACATCATACAATTTAATACCGTTTTTCATTCACATTCAATTTTATTAGGTATTGTTATTTATGTAAAATATATTTCCGAGCAAAACAAGAGAACTCAATAACGCTGGAAAATTAATTTTACATAATAATTATTCAAAACTTAAAATATAGCCTACATACTTACTTTAGCGGTGTCCTAGAGACGACGACGCGTCAGGGAGTAAATTCTGAAAGTAAATAAATGCCAATCAAACATCATTTTTTTTATTTTTTTTTGTATGACAAGTGGTAAAATTAATAAATAATTTTGTCTAAATTTGTTTATTGTCGGCCTGTTCCAGCTTAGATATGTCGAAGTTGTATACTTGTCCATAAAAAGGGGATCAGTAGCCCATGGATTCCCGTGGGTGAAAACGGGACCCTATTACTATGGGCCTCCACTGTCCGTCTGTCTACGGGCTATATATCTCATGAACCTTCAAAGGTAGACAGTTGGAATTTTCAGTTCCAAACGTCATCAAATTCGTAATCTTCCCTTTCGCGGTCCAAAATCATCCTCTTTAGTACACATGTTTCATAACACCCTGTATATGGAAGTAGTCACCCTGCCCTAGTAATCAAGAGTTCATCATAATCATCAACCTTATATTAGTCCACTTCTGGACATAGGCCTCCCCTAATGAGCGCCATAGCGCGCTGTCTTCAACTTGCCGCATCCACAGCTGCCTGCAGTCTTTCGCAAGTCGGCATCGCTGGCTGGAGGGCGTCCTGCACTACGTTTGCTAAGTCGCGGTCACCAACCAAGAACACGTTTACCTGTTGTCAGTTCTTCGCGAGAAATGCCGGCTTACAGCGTCCTCAGCTTGCAAATTTTTGGAGCTATGTCGTTAACTTTCGTCAAGACTTGACAGAAGTGAATTTTATATACGTACTCACATTTTTTAATAAGTTTGCTATCAATACAGTTAATCCGTATTGCATTTCGTGATGCCTTAAATCCATCTGGCGAAGGGATTCCGGAAGCTCCGCTTGTTCTTCGCAAACTAATCTGTATATTATGAATCTGAAATGTTCAATGTTATGATTAGCATGGCATATTATTTTGAATGTTATTGGTATAGCTATTTTTAAATCGACTTCGAAACAAGGAGGAGGTTATATGTTCGGATGAATATTTGTTATTTTTTTTAATGTATTTCCGTCGATTTTTTCCGTTACTTCGTCATAATTATATGGACAGATTTGGAAGATTCTTTTGTGCAGTTGTATAGAGGTGATCCCGAAGTAAAAAAATGTAATTTACAAAATAACGTATTGATCCCGCTTTTTATATTTTTCAAATAATCGGGGTACTATTAAATACTCTAGCTAGCATAGCTAGATTAGCACTAAATAGTTTTTTTTTAAACAAAATATTGGTATTATTCGAGAAAACTGATGGTGTTAAATTAATCGTACTTTTTGTACAGTAGCTTCTTCGTTAATAGGTACTTAAGTTTAGTAACTTAGGTGTCTAGGTTAATTTATAAACTTATTCTTATAATAACTTTTACATTAACCTTATAACCTTCAATAAAAGTTCTATTTACAAAATTATGGCTTGTAAGAGGTAAGCATAATAATGATGTCCTAAATTGAATAATTAAGGTAAGAAATTGGGAGACTATTGATTTTTTTACCTTTAGAGATATTTTATACAACAAGAGTAATGTATAACGCAGAAATATATAAAAAGATAGACAATAGATATTCCCGCGTGAAGGCACCGATGGTGAACGGTGTTATATGATAAGCCATTTGATTATTACATGACAAAAGTGGGTAAAGTTATAGTATAGATAGAGGCATCAAACCCGTCCTCGCCTATATACTTATAAATATATTATTTTTTATTAAATACATTGTATATAAGAATAAGTTCATAATTTAACCTAGACTAAGTTATAAATATTTTCTTCAAATTAACGCGATCTGAACACATTATTATAGTAGGGCGTAGGTCCACCTGCGACGCAGGAGGTTGCGGGTTCTATTCCCGCCTCGGGACAAATGTTTGTTCGATCTGCAGATATTTGTTCAAGGTGTTCTGGATGTTTTTCTATGTATAATAGAAATACCTATCTATGTAGTGTATTGTGTATCCATAACACAAGCTCTGCTTAGCTTGGGGCTAGTTAATGATCTGAGAATTGTCCAGCATTATTTATTATTTATTTATTTATTAATTATTTAACGGGTATTTATGGCGTTTATTTACTTATTTTTCCCGACGTTTCAACATGCTTACACACTGTTGTGGTTACGGGATGACTGTGTGTAAACCTGTTGAAAAGTCGATAAATAATTCGATAAAATAAACTCGATAAATACCTAGCCTAAGTTGCTAAACTTAAGTTTTAACGAGGAAGCTACTGTACAAAAAAAAAGTACCTAACATTTCCTATTTATAATTACGCACTAAAACAGATCAGATATTTCTTAAAAAGTTTTAATGTGTAAGGTTTTACCACAGGTTTTACTATGTCTATCTATACCTACCTGGTACTACCCCTCAGGCCCCAAGCGGTAGCCGGCCACCGCGCCTTACGTCACTGCACCGTTCGCTCAAACCTCAAGCGGTAGCCGGCTACCGCTCTCCTGCATTTGATTACGGACCTTATTTTACATGTTTAGAGGCTACTTTCCTTTAAAGAAGTTTAATGAGTTAGATTCTTTGATATATTTTCTACATATTGAACAAAAAAATTTTATTATCTGTGGACGTTAATTTTTTTTTTGGCAGTCGTATTGAGATTTTCGACGCCATTGTGTCTAAGGCGCACGGCCTTTCATTCATTTCTGACATTTTGGTCCCAAGATGGAAGGGTTAATAGAAGAAATTTTGAGAATCTCTGTTTATGCTATTTATGACAGACTAGCTTCTGGCCGCGGCTTCCCATCGCACGCGCTTTTTTAGGATGAACACTAACCTATTGTGCTTCTCCGCGAAACCGTCTGCCTCCGCCATACGTAAAGATCGAAGTGTGAAAAGGTTACATACAGACAGAGAGATAGATTAGGCTAGTTGACTCTTTTCTAAAGTAGGTCTTAAATTATTAATTACTAGCTTCTGCCCGCGGCTTCGCACGCGTTCTTTCTATGGAAACATTCAAAGGTAATTTCTATCCCATGGGAACTGATTTATGGGAATAAAGAAGCCTATGTTTGATTCCAGGCTTAGAGCTACACCGATGCAAAATTTTAGCTCAATCTGTTCAGTAGTTTTGGTGTGAAGACGTAAGAAACATCCATCCATCCATCCATCGAGCCATCCAAACTTTCGCATTTATAATATAGTGTGATTGTCCAAAAAAATTTGCATATTTTTTAGGGCCTACAAAACCGCAAAGCTTATTTTAAAATCTACTTTTCGTAAACCGGCGAAAACGCTGTAATCCATATTATATCTTTGCTGCGACGTCTCGAAATTAACAATTGACATGAGCGAACGTTTATCATTGTAAAAATATAGACAGACTACATAGCGAATTATACTCGTATAAGATCCCATCATGAAATTTGCTGAGAGTCCTATGACGTCACAACATGACCGACAGCGTTTTCAGAGGTCAAAATTATAATAAAAAATCTATGTAGGTTGCAGTTTTAATCAGATATCGATAAATATTGGGTTCATAAGTCAAATACCATAGAAAATATTTATATACTGCGCCAAATTTGATATTAGTCAGGTAGCTTACTATCGCTTTTATGTTATTACTAGCTTCTGCCCGCGGCTTCGCACGCGTTGTTTCTATGGAAACGTTTTGAGGTAATTTCTATCCTATGGGAACTGATTTATGGGATAAAGTCGCCTATGTTTGATTCCAGGGTTAGATTTACCTGTATGCAAAATTTCAGCCTGATCCGTTCAGTAGTTTTGGCGTGAAGAGGTAACAAACATCCATCTATCCATCCAAACTTTCGCATTTATAATATTAGTGTGATAGTAGAGGTGAGTCCTCAGCACGTATGCTAACACAATTGTATCTGCACACTTGAACAAAAGAGGCTCTCGCACGATTTTGAAAATCGTGCTGCAACGATTGAGGCGAGGCGCGAGGGCCTCGCGAGGTGACTCGTCATCGTGCTATCTGCGTCCCGCTCAATCGCGCAGCGCGCCACTGGAGTGAGCGGGATACAAATGGCACAATGCATTGTGCTGTTTGCCGAGAACAGCACAGTGTGCCAAAGGCGTCTCGCTCACTCGCGTCGCTCTCCGCGCGTGCGAGCAGGGCACAGGTAACACAATCACGTGTGTTCCCAACAACGGTGGCGGCGACAGCGGCCGCACAACACAATCGTGCTAGCACAGTGTGCCTACTCTTTGAGCGAATGAGCGCCTCGCACAATCCTCGCCAGGAATTAGTGTGCAACCCACCGCTATGTGATAGTACGGCTATGAATAGTACCTGCAAGCGGCAAAGTCGCAGTTTCTGGCCATAACCGGATTTGCGATGCTCTGAATCTCCTCCCAAACTGTAGACAAAATACAGTACCTACGTATATTAAATGGCTTGGTCTAAAAATCCCCTTACAATCAGATAAAGCCGCGGAAGGGGATTATTAGACAAAAATATAGAAATCCCCTTAAGCATTTATTGTATTTAAAAAAATAAAGTAATTTCATGTATAGGCCGGGTGATTTGCCTTAACTAGCCAACAATTAAACGTGTCATTCGACCCACGGTAGCGCTCACTTGTGAAATACCGACCCACAGTCACCCATTCAAGACCTGACCGGGTCGAACTAAGCTAAGAAACACCTAAGCCAGCTGTGCTATGAGTGCTACAAATCAAATACAAACAACTAATTAAATAATCTCGAAATATTTATTTATTTTACATAGGTACCTAGCAAACCTATAACCAAATCAACAATTTTCTGTACAATTTTCACTAGTGAATATAAAAAACCTCTCATAATTATTATAGTACTAGACGATCGCCTCGCGGTTTCACCCGCGTAGTTCCCGTTCCCGTGGGAATGTCATTCCCTGAAAAGTAAGCTTCCTAACGGTGAAATAATTTTTCAAATCGGTCCAGTAGTTTCGGAGCCTATTCAATACAAACAAACAAACAATCAAATCTTTCCTCTGTATAGACTCACAAGAAATATATTTTTTTTTTAATGAGTTTTTTAACCACAGATTAGTAGAATAATATTGAATAAGCATACCTTTGTAATTTACGTTCGTGGTTCAACAACAAAAATCAACAAAATATATAGGTACATAAAAATTGTGTAGGTACTTATCTACTTTCTCTTACTGCCTCTCAAAATTGGGTGAACTACGGCATCTCGACGCACCACGCTATCCCGACAAAAAAATAAAAAGTGAATAGCCGGGTCCACACCGGACGATCCACGCGATCCCGCGATCCTGCGATCCACGATCCAAGGATCGTGACCTGACGCCAAGCATCGTCTCTTACTCCCGTATTGGTGTAACACCAGTCGTTTGGCTCCCATACACATTTAAATTCCTTGTACAAGAATATGAATTTTCGACTTTGTGAGACATCCATCTTGGCTGGATCGCGCGATCTACAAACACAACCGTCCACACCGCGCGCTCCACGCAACCGAGCCACCTTTGAGGCAGGCCAAAAAACCGACGAAAAACGGATCGCGCGCGGGAAGGAGCGCGCGCTCTAATTGGATCACTTGGATCGCACGCGTCGCGTCGACACCGCCCGCTCCAATTGGATCGCGCTCCTGCCGCGCGCGATCGGAGCGCGTTGGATCGTCCGGTGTGGACGCGGCTAATGCCATCCCGACGCGACGCACGGAATCTCGACAAAAACACATAACATGAACGTTATCGCGGTTCTCTATTTATATAGGTAGCTATATCATTTGATTGTAATTTTCTATGTGAATAAGGTTCTCCAGGAATAAAATATTTTATGTATTTCCGATGCAATAAACAGATGTCAAAATGACAGCAGATGTGAAATTGACAGCAATTGTCAAATATTGCGGAAAAATGGTAGATTATGTCAAAAATGACCGCTGATGCCAAAAATGACAGCAAGTATAATACTTATAATAAAACTGTAACAGGTCCAATTCTGTACATTAATAATAATTTTAAACACCTGTAGGATCGTCAGGAAATTCCTGCAAAATGAGTTTCCAAGTGAAGTTTCTCCCTCTGAAGTGCACTTGGCTTAGGCCCGTGCACTTTAGATTTTACCGGTTTTAAACCGAGAAGATTAGATCTTACCCAATAATAATAATAATATATTCTTTATTTCCAGACACGAGATCCATATAGACAATTTTACTTAAACATAATTTAAAAATAAAACAAAAAATATATAATGTTACCATATACAGAATGAGGTACATAGTGTACCTAGGTCAGTAAAATATTAAAAATTAAAAATATTCTAGGTGGCAATAGCCACCCACCGTTTATAGATGTCAGACAAGATCAAACGATCTGCCAAACTCCTTATAATAGAGTTTTTACACATGTCAATTCTGGACATAAACGAGGCTATTCTCTTTCGCTGGATGGCATGAGTGATGGAGTCAACACTGGCTGATGTATACATTTCTGAAGCGCTACAGTAGCGCTTCAGTCCCATGAGATGCCTGAAAATGATATTGTATGTTACTCTGATACCATCGTGCGATTTTTTGGTATAGTCAGACCAAAATTGACATGTGTAGAAAGACTGACAATAAGATTTGAAAAGAGTGATTTTGACGTCAGACGAACAGTTAAAAAATTTCCTCGCTATCATGTTGCCAACTACACACAATGATCTTCGCTGCCGCTCTATGTCAGTATCGTCCTTTAGGTTTGAGGTTACGATATGTCCCAAGTACTTAAAGCTCTCTACTATTTTTATAGGTCGCCCGCCAATGCAGACTTCAGGAATGTTCTCCGGCCCCTTCCCTGATTTGAAAATAACCATCTCTGTCTTTTTGGCGTTATAGACAAGATCGTGATCCTTAGCGTATTCTTCACAGATGGCGAGCAACTTTGTCAACCCTTTGATCGACGGGCTGAGCAGAACCATATCATCGGCGTAACTCAGATTGTTGACATATCTGCCATCCAACCCGAGCCCCACCGGGGTACTGCTCAGCTCCTCGATCAAACCATTGACGTACAAGTTAAAAAGATCCGGTGAAGAGAGCCCCCCCTGTCTCACACCACAAGAAAGCTGGTAGTTGTCCGATAGCTCATCTGACGCGGCTGGTCTGATTCTGGTACCAGAATTCAAGAAGATCAACCACATCAGCCGGGACGTCCGAGCCATCTCGCAGCTTTCCCCAGAGACGGTCGTGATTCAAAGTGTCGAAGGCGCGGCTGAGGTCGAGAAATATGGCGTAGGTATACGGACGTTCCTTTCTGCGTGTAGTATCGCACGACCTGCTTCATAGCGAATATGGCCATGTCAGTCGAAACTTGAGGACGAAAGCCAAACTGACCATCATTATAGGGCAAAATGCAAAGGTGCGACTGCATTATGCGATCAAGCACTTTGGCCACTATTGTTGCCAAAGAAATTGGTCTGTAGTTCGCCACGCTCGAGATATCACCTGTTTTATTTTTGGTAATCGGAATTACAAGAGTACGAATAAGCTCCTGGGGAAGGTAACAATTCCTCAAGCAGAGAGAGAAGAAACGCGCCAGCACCTCACAGATATGTTGGCCCGCATACAGTAAATGCTCTATGCTTAGCCCGTCATGTCCCGGAGACCTACCACGGTTCATCTTACGTAGAATTTTGCCGACTTGTTCCGGTGTGATTTTCACGTGTCCGGTCTCCGAGACCTGACGGACCTTCTGAACACGGTTTCTCTCATAAGTACTATTGTCCTGACTATCTACATTAAAATGTCAACGAAATAGGTTTGCTATATTTTTTTGGCTTTTTTCTCCTTCAACACTAATTGGTAAAATGTTTTTCCGATCCATCTTTTTGACTTCTTTCCAAAATTCTACAAAAATGCTAGTTCTCCCTAGCCTTAACGTGGGCTTGCCTGACGTGAAAATTCCACCCTATCAATTTTTTACCTTTACTAACTAACTTGCTTTCGTAAATTTTTTCGGCAGCTTCTTGTAATAGCCTTACCAAGTCCTGATACATATCATCTAAATATTCGGCAATCCTCTCAGTACTACACATTGATTTGTCAAAATACCTTAAATTATACTTAATAACTAAACCCTGTAACGCCTCTTCACATAACTTAGTATACGTTTGCTTCTGATATTCGTCTCTATTACCCCACAAATGCTTATGAATTACTCTTTGGTTATTATCACAAATTACTTTCGGCCGAACGTTTTTAAAGTTAAATTTTAACTGAAGTGGAAAATGGTCTGACCAATATGTACCGTATTTCACAACAATACCCGTTAATAAGCTAGCCGCCGCGTCCGTCGCCAAGCAATGGTCCAGCCAGCGGCAAGCGCCGTTCATGTCACTTACATAGGTATATGTATCGGGTTTCAGTCTCTCAAGGTCCACACAGCGTAATAGTTGCTCACCACAGAAATCCTTCAACTCTTTTCCAAAAAGAGTGGTTGGATGCGCGTTGAAGTCCCCGAGGACCAAAACACTTTCAGTCTCAGAGCTCTCAATTACCGCACTAATCTGCGCAAAGCACTGTATAAATTCAGGCAGATTGTCCTCGTCATTCGTAGGCATATAAACGCTAAAAACCAATAAGCTTCGATCGCCTTGCATTAATCGCACTGCAACTACGCGATCACTTTGGTACTCTATGATTTCCGTGCTGGTGAATAGGCTAGATCTCCACATTAACGCCACACCTCCATAAGGTCGCCCACGAAGAACACCTGCCGATGTGTCAATGGAAGACTTAGCATAGCAACCAAACTCCTTATCGATTTCATTGACAAAACCCAAGGCATATGGCATGAGCCAAGTTTCTTGCAGTGCAATAACGTCGGATATCTTACACAGATCTCGTACGTGCTGAACGGACCTTTTAACTCCCTGACAGTTAAAAGTGACCAATGTGCAATCTCCTTTAGGTTGTACTACCATATTTATTTAGTAGGCTCAACGGTGTCGTTCCCAATGGAACGCGGTTGGCGATATCGCCGAAAAACCACCCCCTCGGGCCAAAAATCTTCTCGTAGGAATTTCGTCAGTTTAGAATTAAGTACTGTCAGTTTAAAACTATAAAACAGACATTTATTCACAAAGAAAATTATACTAGTATTTACAATTGAAACAATTGAGCTAACTGCCGACTGTTGCAAACAGTCTACAGATAGCTCAACTGATCCATATCAACACCAGTCGGAAGCGTCCCCAAGACGCTGGCTGCATTGCCACGCTGTATGGCAATGCTGATACGCTGTGCCAGATATTCACCAGCTCTCGGGTCACGCGTCGCTTCGACCAGACGCTCAGATAGTTTTTTGAAAACCCGAAGAGCCTCGGTACCCCACGGACCTAGGGTCTCGACTCCAAGGGGAGCAAATGTGTAGGCTCTGTCGAGACCTGCATATTTGCGCCTCTTGAGATCTTCGGCCAAATCTGCCGCCGCACCCGCCCTCACGGATGTCCTCGGAAGATGGGAAGGCGCAAGTGTGTCGACGCATGTAGCGTCCCACACAATGGGCCTCCCCAACTCCCATGGGACTAGTGTCATACCGTCGGGCCTCTTACCATCGTCACGCAACAGACCATTCGGTTCGAGAATAGCTGGTACGTTAACGGTGACAAAGGCCCGCCGGATGATGTCGTTAAGGCTAGCGTGGCGAGATATCCGACCAGCGGCCCTAGTGCACGATAATCCGTGATGACCAAGCTGTTCGAATGTAAAACTATTAAAATTTGTTTCTCGTGTCTGGATTAATAATTCGATTTCATAGCAATTTTCATTCATTTGATTTATGTGTTCTCTTATGTCATTCTCAGTAACATTTTTCTTTAAACGTGACAGATACACGTAGGCATACGAGTCCGCCGCTTGTAACTTGCTACTAGAACTCTGTAAAGTGCCGCGGACATTCCTATACCTATATTTATAGGTCGATTTTTTTCTGGTAACCATTGTAAAGCCTTCCTTATCTATAAGCGATTCACTAGGAATCCTGTCCGCTATATCTCTGTAGGTAGGTATGTACGGTGCATCATTCGTTGCGCTCGGCCGTACCAAGGCCGGCTTGTCATTTAGTCCTCGCGCGGACGTCACCGCTGAAGATACGCACACATTGAAGATACATATTTAGAAAATTTTTTTGGAGGACACTATTATCGATACTGAAGCCAAAACTGTAATTTTTTTCATTTATGTCTGTCTGTCTGTTTCTTAAACGCGCATCACGCCGAAACTACTGAACGTATTGCAATGAAACTCGGCATGATTTTAGGTCATACTACGAGGAAGGACATAGGATACTTTTATCCTGGAATTCAGTAAGGTTCCCCTGGGAGAGGGGATGAAAGTAAAATTCCTTCACCGCGCACCACGCCGAAACTGCTGAATGAGTTGGAATGAAACCAAGCACAATTTGTGTTCATACTACAAGAAAGGACAAGGAATACATTTTATCCCGGAATTCAGTAAAGTTCCCCTGGGAGAGGGGATGAAAGTAAAATTCCTTCACCGCGCATCACTCCGAAACTGCTGAATGAGTTGGAATGAAAACAAGCACAATTTGAGTTCATACTACAAGAAAGGACATGGGATACATTTTATCCCGGAATTCGGTAAGGTTCCCCTGGGAGAAAGGATGAAAGTAAAATTCTTTAATTGCTCATCTCGACGAAACTACTGAATGAATTCGAATGGAAGTCGGCACGATAAGAGTTCGTACTACGAGGAAAGATACATTTTATTCCGGAATTCAGTAAGGTTCTCCTGGGTGAGATGATGAAAGTAAAATTCTTTAACTGCTCATCTCGACGGAACTACTGAATGAATTCGAATAGAAGTCGGCACGATAAGAGTTCGTACTACGAGGAAAGATACATTTTATCCCGGAATTCAGTAAGGTTCCCTTGGGAGAAGAGATGAAAGTAAAATTCCTTCACCGCACATCACGCCAAAACTGTTGAATGAGTTGGAATGAAACCTGGCACGATTTGAGTCCATACCAGTGCTCCGTCACTCGCGCTCAGTTTTGAGTTATATACCTACAGTTTTCTTACCCACCCGAGGTGGCCCTGTCAAAGGTTGCCGCCGCCGCCGCGCGAGAGCGTGCGGTTCGCGCGAGCCGCAAGTCGAACGATAAGTTTTGTCTCATAGCATAGCTGAAATTATCTCCGCGCAGGCACAGATAATATAATACTATGCGTAGGTTTGTTTTTTGTAGACTACGAAAATGACTGAAAGGACTTATTTTACCATAGAGAATTTAGGTACCAGGTCGTTGTATGAAATTACCGTGGACGGAAGAAATCGCTCCTCAGGGGGAAATTACGTTCCTAGTATTTTATTCTCTTTGGTACTATGCAACTTTTCGGATTTCGAATTTTCGTTTTATTTTCCTCTGAGCGTTGTGTTGTGTATTCATTGTTGTAAAATTATTTTACTTACTTTTTACTAAGTATTTTTAACCATGCCCGGGAGAACGTATTGTGCAGTGGATGGCTGCTTTAGCAATAAAACGGATAAAGATTTAGGTTTTTTTAAACTACCTAAAGATGAAGAGAGGTAAGTACGTAAGAAATTTATCCACCTACAAATATTTTACTTTAGGTAGGTAGATAATAATACCTTTTACCTAGCTTACAATGTTCTCTAATAATTAAAATGTATTTTTATTCTACGTTTGTTTTTGTTCACGGACTTATTTATTAAGTGGGTGGGATACCTAGTTATATTGCACGAGAGAGTTAAGGCACTTAAAGTATAATATCCGCACTTGGACAAAAACTATCGATGGTCAACCCTACCGTCAAGCCAAGGGCCGGCGAGGGAACTGTAGAGGTAGGGGGGCGCGGGTGGCTTTGATCGAGCCGCCTCGCTAACAGCGAGTAGAGCGTTGCGAACTTTATTTCTTCTCCCTTAAGACTCAAAGTAGATTGGTTAAATCGAGTAAGTGAGGTATCTGTTACGTTATCTAATCTGTGTCCATACTACAAGGAAGGACATGAGATACATTTTATCCCGGAATTCAGTAAGGTTCCCCTGCGTGAGATGATGAAAGTTAAATTCGTTAACTGCTCATGACGACGGAACTACTGAATGAATTCGAATGGAAGTCGGCACGATTGGAGTTCATACAACGAGAAAAATTACATTTTATCCCGGAATTCAGTAAGGCTCCCCTGGGAGAGGGGATGAAAGTAAAATTCTTTCACCGCGTATCACGACGGAACTAATGAATAAATTCGAATGGAACTCGGCACGATTGCAGTTCGTACTACGAGGAAAGTTACATTTTATCTCAGAATTCATTAAGGTTCTCCTAGGAGAGGGGATGAAATAACATTCCTTCACCACGCATCACGCCGAAACTGCTGAAGGATTGGAATGAGATAGACGTGTGCGCCGACGTTAAAATGATCGGCGGCGGGCGCCGGCCTGAAATCGGCGGCGGCGGCGTGATTTCGGCGTGAAATCGGCGCGTAGGTATAAGTAATAAATAAATAATGCTGGACAATTCACACAGCATTATCTAGCCCCAAGCTAAGCAGAGCTTGTGTTATGTTATGGGTACTATACTAGATAACTAATATAAGTACATTATAATATTATGAGTACAATGCTGGAAAATTCACACAGCATTATCTAGCCCCAAGCTAAGCAGAGCTTGTGTTATGTTATGGGTACTGTACTAGATAACTAATATAAGTAGGTACATTATAATATTATGAGTACATTAGGAGGTGCATTTCGAAAAATCGAAGTTTCGTAAATTCGAAGTTCATAGCCTTTTTTGGCCATTTTTTAAGTTCGTATTTGGTGGCCACAAATTCGAACTTTCTAATTTTTTTGTTTCGATGATTTACCCACGCAAATAAGGCACCTTACGCAGTCGCGTACGCGCACGCGTGCTATGAAAGAGTGAAATGCGACCAGTGTTGAAGCTGAGAGAGCCTTCTTAGCGGCTGGCTACATTTGTAACCGCCTGAGGAGCTCTCTCAGCGGCAAAACGCTGGATGCCCTAACTTTTTAGGGGTTTATTATCAACTAACGTAATACGTACATTTAATTAATTAAACGTGAGTCAGAACATTGGCTGCAAGCATTTGATTCATATAACACTGGTACTTTATTGGATCCCGTAACTTTCCGTATCGCAACAAGTCTTCGGTTGGGTGCAAGTAGTTGCGCGCCTCATCAATGCCAATGCCAGTGCGGTATTGCTGTCGAACACCTTGATCATCACGGATTATCGTGTACTAGGGCCGCCGGTCGGATATCTCGCCGTGCCAGCCGGCGACATCATCCGGCGAGTCTTTGTTATCGCTACGTACCAGCTATTCTCAAACTGAACGGTTTGTTGCGTGACGATGGTAAGAAGGCCGACGGTATGACACTAATCCCATGGTAGTTGGTGAGGCCCATCGTGTGGGACGCTTCGTGCGTCGACACACTAGCGCCTTCCCATGTTCCGAGGACATCCGTGAGGTGCGGGGGAAGATTTGGCCGAGGATCTCAAGAGGCGCAAACATGCATGTCTCGACAGAGCCTCCACATTTGCTCCCCTTGGAGTCGAGACCTGGTTCTTCGGGTTTCTTAAAATTATCTGAGCGTTGAGTCGAAGCGAAACGTGACCCGAGAGCTGGTGAGTATCTGGCACAGCGCATCACCATCAGCATAGGCATACAGCGAGGCAATGCAGCCAGCCTCTTGGGGACGCTTCCGACGGGTATTGATATGGATCATTTGAGCTAGGTACCTCTAGGCCAAGCACGGAGATTATTATCTAGGGTAGAATAGACATTATCGACATCGCATCGTCATACATTGCGTACATTATAGAAGTAAAAGGATTGCCTTTCAAACAATTTACGCATTCGTTGACAAAGTGACGTAATTTTTCTCTATTCAACTACTACCCAACTTCTACCCTAGACAACAATCCCCGTGCCCTGCTGTAGATTGTTTGCAACAGTCTGTAGTTAGCTCATTTGTTTCAATTGTAATTATCATGATCTGTGATAATTACAACAACGTAAAATTATAGAAGTAGGTTAATCAGTTCTCTGCCAGGCTTCAGCGATACGACTCGGACCGGCGCTCGTAGCATACGCGCAGTGCAAGCGCGTCGGTGACACTTAATGTGGTAATCAAAGTATTTTCGTATGTTTTGGATTAGGTAAATCACTTTTCAGATTCTAACTCTATGTGTAAAGACAGGAGAATAAAAGTTACATTTTCTGTCTTAACTTCGAACTTTCGAAATTGAGCTTCCGAATTTAGAAAGCCAGTTTCGAAATTGATAAATATTTAAAACCTTGACGTTTCGTACCCCTTACAGTGTTTGTGCCTTTGTGGTAACTTCGTAAGGTTTTGAAAATAATTAAAGGCAATTGTCCCCGTCCAAGTCTATATCGGCACCTGTATCTGTCTGAATCAGCGGCGACTTTTGGTACCGTTCGGTTCGCGGTTCCCTTTGACATCGCGGTGCCCTTTGACATCGCGGCACCCTTTGACATCATGGCGCGGCGCGGTTTCTTCTTTGACTACAACTTGGTTGTAGGTAGCAGGTGTCAGACAATGTAATAAATGTAATAATCAATAAAATAAGGGAGTTTTCAAAGCGTCTAAAAGAATACGTTCCACGCCGATTTCACGCCGATTGGCCGATCGGCGACGGCGGCGTGGAAAATTTGCCGGCGGCGGCGGCAGATCGGCGCGGCGCACACGTCTAGAATGAGACTTGTCACGATTTTAGTTCATACTACAAGGAAGGACATGGGATACATTTTATCCTGGAATTCAGTAAGGTTCCCCTGGGAGAGAGGATGAAAGTAAAAATAGCTACTGAATGAATTAAAATGAAACTTGGCATTATTTGAGCTCACTACGAGGAAGAACGTAGGATACTTTTTATCTGGGATTTCAGTAGGCGCGGTTCCCTTGGGAGAGGGAATAAAAGTTAAAATGTGTACTTAGTTGTAATTCATTAACGCGTCGTCCGATTTCATGCATTCTTTTTTGTTAGAAATAGTGATGAAAGATTGAATATGACTAAATCAGTCGAAAGTCGAGTAGAAAATCAGTAAATTGATGAAATAATCTGTAGATTGAAGAATAAAATCAGTAGATAAAGGGTAGGTAAGTTCCAATCTATTTTTTTTCAAGACGCACCCATTAGTTACGTTTCTACCTACTACCCAATGCCTATTTCAGGCAAAGTAAAATGTACAAATGGTCCATGCGAACTTCATGAACATGATATTTGGTGTTATGGCTGGTCAACTGTACCACCGAAGTTTAGCTGGAGTAAGTGGTCCAATTAAAGTAACTGGACCACAGAAAAACATTTTTACTGTGATACACAATTAACTTTACCTACCTACTAACGAAAAAAAATTTGTGGTGGTCCAGTCAAATGGATCAGGAGCCCAATTCTGCAATACAATTGCTTCACTATGTCAATGAAATCGTCGCAGAATCATCATGTAGAATTCTAAGATTAGTCAAACTCCAGGTAGTGCGTGCGAGATAAATTAATAGTTTCAAACTTGACACACACAATTTCTTTCATTTAAGGTAGAATACCAAAACCAGTCATTCTGTGACGATTCCACTGTTATAGTGAAGCTATTCGTTTAGCAGAATAGGGCCCCAGCTGAACGGAATTATGAGTACGAAATGAAACGAGTATAACAATTCTTATTCTGACGCTGGCCGAGTCGTAGCTAAAAGTTCTGTAGATAAGGAATGGGATTGAAGATGACAACATGCTATCCCCTATAGATTTATAATAGACTTATACCTACACAATTTAACTAGGTACCTAAATATCCATACTTTTGCCTATTAAAAGTGTAACAGGTCCAATTATGCGCATCGAAGTTTTTTTGCACGGCGTTTCATAATGTAGTAATGAGAGAAACTGTGGCTAAATGTGAACTTAATTAGTCGGCAGGTATGGCAATCGCGAACGAAGTCGCGGGTACAGCTAGTATTCAATATTACTGTACCAATAATCTGTAATTATTGAACTAATTAGTAAAATAAAAACTAAATATAGAACTATGTCATTGTAGAACTTACTAATAATTAACTAGTTTTCTGTGACAGTTTGTTTTAAGGTGAGACTTGTCTTATAATTATTATGAGAATAATTGAGAAGTTATGATAATGATTGAGAAGTTATGATAATGAATTGTACTAGGACATGGTTATTGATTAGGCCTACCTAAGCAATAATCATGTCCTCGTCCTGAACTATCAGGTAGGATCACTTTGTTGTCCGTCTGTCTGTCTGTCCGTCTGTCAACCCCCTTTTCTCAGGAACGTGTGGACGTATCAAGTTGAAATTAACTATTAAGGGGGTACGTACCCTCAAATTGCTTATTTTCAACTCCGTCGGACCTCCATATCTTCCAAACTACTGAATATTTAACTTTGAAATTTATACATGGTAAAGTTCAGGACTTATTAAAACACGATTCCATAAAATTTTCTCGATAGAAAAAAATCGCAAAGTTACCTCTAATTTTTTACTAAAACCCTAATTTCTCAATAAATACAGATGATCTTGAGATTAAGCATAGTAATTGAGCTAAGTATAAAGAACATTTTATATGTTGCCTTTTTTTCAATTAACTATTCTAATGTTTGTGGGGAGCAAATAACTACTAAAAACTTGATTTTTGGGCTTACGCCGCTTTGCTCTGTCCCGCTCCTGTGAACGCGAAATCCTATGCCTATCCTCTTCACACAATAACGAGGTAGGGTACCGCCTTAAGTTAAGTGTGTTCATAATTTATATGTGATTTTTGTGTGGCCCACATGCTTTTGTTCTAAAGTGATGGTGTATATCAAAAAAAAAAGAAGGATTGAGAGAATAAATTCATAATTAAATATTGTTTATGGAACTACTACCTACCGAAAAGAAAAAGATATGCTATGTTATGAGATTTGTAAGGGACACCCACTCCAAAACGGCAGTCTTTTCATCTCAATCTACAGAAACCAGACCACTTTTGTGGGAACGTAGCCCCCGATCCTTAAAATACCGACTTTACTGACCATTTTCCACCCTGGATGTATCAAAATAATATAGGTACCGCAGTATTGTACACCTTAAAAAGGTTCACAAAAAAGTCCCAGATGGTATAAGTCTATCTCTTAGGGATAACCCACAATAACCATTTATTATCCTTTACTTTTACGAGAAATAATGGCTTATTTACGAAGCGATTTTAAGCAATACAGCATTAATCCTTATCCAATTAAATACCTTAAATACATCGTGCATTTAATATAGATCAATATGGCCCTCTACAGCGTGAAATTTATATGAATATTTTCGAATTGCACTATCAAACCAGCGTTAGTTTGTATTGGTGCTCACAATCGTTTTGTACCCATTGTATTTGGATATTTTGGATAGAGAAGATAATTATGTTCAGCTGTATGTATACATATATCTATACTAATCTATATCTATACTAATATTATGAAGAGGAAAGATTTGATTGTTTGTATTGAATAGGCTCCGAAACTACTGGACCGATCTGAAAAATTCTTTCACCGTTAGGAAGCTTTCTTTTCAGGGAGTTACATAGGCTATATTTTATCCCGGAATTCCCACGGGAACGGTAACTGCGCAGGTGAAACCGCGAGGCGATCGTCTAGTATGTATATATGTGTAAGGTTTTCGATATTATAGTGCGTAAGCCCTCACACTCGTGATAATATCCCAATCAAATAATATCCCAAATACTTTCGAGAGTAATACTAGTCTAACCACATTTGTTTGTTATTTTTAACCGACTACAAGAAATTACAAACGGAGAAAGTTCTATGTATATTCGGCCACATTCGGCTGTATGCCGAATGCGGCGGATTTCTCCGGCAATTATGGACCGATCATGAAACTTCTTTCGCTATTGTATATAATGATCCCTAATCGGTCCCCTAAAAATGTTAATCCCGAGGGATTAGTATTTATTCCGCAAGGCTTAAAAAACAGTGTAAATATTAAGGAAATTGAAGTCTGTTTTTAAAATAATCAAGTTATTTACTTTAAATAGTTTCGAGTCATGCTGTCTTTTTCAGTCCATTATTTAAGTGACCTACTATTTTTTTAAGGTTTAGGTTTACGTTGAAATCTAGTTTCCCTGTCCATTTTTAGTGATTGATTTAAACAAGTTATTTTGATTAACTTACATTTAGCTAAAACAGAGGGTCTGTGCTCAGGTCCATCCATCATCATCGGCAGAGATGACACCCTGAAACAATTTAATAATTACATATTACTGGTTTTGTTATACTTCTAGAAGCATAATACTCGTACTACCTAATAAAAATAAGCTCGGTATTTAAAGTATCTACTTAATGGTGTCGATTCAGCAGGGGTATTTTAATTCATTCGATTCGTTTCCGAATCGAATCCGACGGATTCGAATTCGATTCAGAAGGATCTATAAAACGCTATTTTGATTTCGCCTCGGGTTGATAAGAAATTCCAATGCAATAAGATAGTTTTAACCCTAAATTTAATTTTAAAATCTGACCCTTACTCATGTAGGAATATTCTTTAAGTGGAAAGTTGGAAATACCAAGAGTTATACCATTTCGGAATCTCATTGAAGAGGGCAAGTTATTTATAGGTTGGTCACTCAGTTGACCATACACTTTTTTTTCACCACAGGTGGTCAAACATTCGGGAAAAAATAGCAAAACACCTTTGTGTTTGTTGTAAAAGAAAAAGTGTACTTATGGCACACAAATAGCAGTTTGATAGCACAGTTATCCAAGAATGCTATTGGTAACAAAAGAGCTTGAGACAATTCCTTGATTTGTAACCTTGGCATCGAAAAAATCATCATCATCATCATAGTCCACTGCTAAACATAGGCCTCCCCAAATGAGCGCCATAGCGCCCTGTCTTCAGCTTGCCGCATCCAGCATCTGCTTGCAGTCTTTCGCAGAAAAGAATGGACAGGGGTAAAAAAAAATTAAAATTTCGGAATTGTCCAAATACTCGAAAACCATGACACTTTTACTGGGTAAAATATTTTATTTGCTGAACAGTTCTGATGCCCCCTACCCGTAGGTAGAGGCTTGACCACTCTTAACGACACACCCTGTATATGTGAATGGTGGTGCAAATTACTCTAAAAAATATGGATAGCCTCTTAAGACCACTTTCCTGTAGCTGCACCTACATCGGTTAATGTACACCTTACGACCCCGTCCAAAAAATCCACCATTCATTTCTAACGTTTTTCTAGGATCTTAGATAAAGATTTGTCTTTCTTATATATAGTCTGTAAAACGTGAACTGAGCACACTGGTTACTAGCATATAAAATAGAAATAAGCAAAGAAACAAATGAATGTGAGTAATTGGTTTTGATATGTATCAGTTGAGCTACCTGTAGACTGTTTGCAACAGTCTTCAGTTAGCTCAATTGTTTCAATTGTAAATACTAGTATAATATTCTTTGTGAATAAAGAGTCAATTACCTTAAAGTAATTGTATAAACTTCTTACCCTGGAACCATAGTTGGAGATGGATTAATGAATTCCGACTGGGCAGGCGGAGCTGAAAGAACAAAAATACCTTTGTTAATAAATAATAATAAACAGTATACACATACACATACAAAAAACTGTAAAGAGTCGATGATACCTGAAATCGCTTAGCGTCAGCGATCATATCTTCCACAACACTGAAGCAGTTTCTTTGAGATTAAATATGTTATAGTTCAGGATCGATGTCAGAACGCTAGTGTTTCGAAAACACGATTACATAAAATTTCCTCGATAGAAAAAATATCCAAAGTTCGCTCTAAGCTGCAAAATAAATCTCGCTATTCAATAAATACTTTAAAATAAGTCTTGATACTTTTTATAATAAACAAACGGAATATAAAGCAGACGGTGTGTGTTTTCGATTTAAAAAAATATTTTTATTTTTACCTTAGAAAAAATATACCTAAACATTCAGGCGTAGATCTTCTGTCCGGGCCAAATTCAGTCTAGCTTCGGCCTTCGGTCGGGAAGCCTGTGTCGCTTGCGCTCAGCACCCCAGGACTTGGTATAAAAATAAATTTAAATAATATTATTACATATAATATATTACTTATATAAATACTGTCCCAGTAAATCCGTGAGTAGGTACTTGCTACCTACCAAACTTCTTTATGGGACTGGACTAAAGTATGTGAAAAGTCCCGTTTTTTATACTTATAGGCTACGAATAAGTAATACCTAAGTCATTACTTATTCGTAGCTTATAGTAGGTATTTACACCTAGGTATACCCACCAAAATTTTAATTTCTCTATGATAGAAGTAGAATTTTGACTACTAACATTTTTCATTAATAAAGAAAAGAAAGAAAAAAGAACAATAACAAGACCCGTCAAGTGCGAGTGTAACCCGCGCGCCGAGGGTTTCCAACGTATGTCAACAAGTAGGTATGTACTAAAGGTACCGGTTAGAGACTTCGAAAGGATGATGGGCACAAATGTATGGAACCTGGGAGTCTATTACAATTGTACGAAATCGACAATTGCGTGCATCGTTTCGTCAAATTGCTATTCTAATTCATCAAAACTCGAAGCTACGGCACGAAGTTTGAAATGGCGGCTTTTGCGGCGGCCACCTCTATTCTAATTGGCAAAATGTACGAACGAAACATTAAATTTGACAGCATTTTTTCAAGAACCACCGTCAATTTGCACGGTAGCTACAAAGCTACCTTTCTTTTTCGTAATGTAATTTTTCACCATATTTTGTCCATTTACCACTGAAATTTAGGTAGCTTTATGATTGTTAAAATATTTTATACAAGTAGCCTCCTAAATTATTGAAGTTTACTCATGATATTTGAAGATCTCCGTTCCATATATTTCAGAAAAGCGCCTCTGCCGCCATCTTTTAGCAAAGCCAACAACTAACAACATCCCCCAGCTGACGACGAAGTTCATATTTTATCAAAACTTGGCGCCAAAACCGCTCTTTTTAGGGTTCTGTACCTCGAATGGAAAAAGGAATGCATATAATATTAATTCTTTATTTCAGACACAAGATCCATTTTAGAGGCGATAAAAAAGGAAAGTTAAATAAAAATCATAATAAATAAAAATATTAAATTCAAGGTACTAGGTTGAGTAGGTACCTACTTAGTACGTCAGGTGGCAATATTCACCCTCCGTCTGTATGTAAGGGTCCGATAACATCACGACGGTTAAACAGGCTTAGAATAATGTAGTTTTTACACATGTCAACCTCTGAACATTAATGACGCAATTCTCTTTCTTTGGATGGCATTAAAAGAGTCTACACGGGATATTATAGATTATAAGATCACGCTGTTTTCAGTCTGTCTACCTGACTGTAGGTATACCTTTTATCTGAAAAACTTTTTCTCAGGAACGCGTGGAGGTATCAAGTTGAAATTAACATCTAACACTGTCTGTAACACCTTGGAGCTGTGAAAAAACATTCTTCTTAGTCAACGCAATCAAATGTGACAGCCGTTTACGTTTAAACTTGCAAAGAGCTAGCGCAAATAAAGAGAAAAATCCGAAAACCATAAATTATTTAAAAATACATAGGTATAATTACAAAAAATATTTTTTGATGTTCGCAACAAAACCTATACGTAAGCCTTTATAGTACTTCCCGTTGACCTAGGATCATGAAATTTGGCAAGAAGCAAGGTCTTACTATCTTTAAGTATAGAGAAAAAATCGATAACTGTTCATTTTTAGCAACATCACAAAAAACGCAGTGCATGTTCGGAACCCTCGCACAAGTCCTACTCGTACTTGACTTGTTTTTATTTAATCTTTCCAAGGTTTCTATGCTCTCTGGTGGTTTCATTCACATGATCGTTCACGAAGGTAGTTGGATGTGCCCGCATCTCGCCCGCATGAAAAATGCCCACCCG
The DNA here is from genome assembly GCA_963564075.1 of Eupithecia subfuscata. Classification (NCBI taxonomy): domain Eukaryota; kingdom Metazoa; phylum Arthropoda; class Insecta; order Lepidoptera; family Geometridae; genus Eupithecia; species Eupithecia subfuscata. Next base: position 20,338,703 of record OY751095.1, read on the forward strand.
ACAGTGAAACAGAATAGCTATCGTTTGCGTGCGTCGGCCGCATGTCATCGGCGTCGACAGTGTCGGTTGCGGAGAATTGTAATCGGACCCCTGCACAGTGGTTCCGGTAATAGGTCATAGGGCTCAGAAAGCAATGATTGAGCTAAGCCATGATACCTGGCTCAGTTACCCACTAATTGTCATACTATCTGAGGGTATAAAAAGTTTTGCAATCTATTGTTTGCAACATTGCTTTTTCGGCATCGAAAGTGAACACATCTAATTAGTCGTCAACCGTGTTATCACCAAGTGCTAATTAGCCCAAGACGCGACGCGTGTGTTCGAGTTCCTGTTGTTTGTGACCTGTTATCTCGCAATGGAAATTCAAGTTAAAGGTATGTTCTATAAATTTGTTTTACTTTTTTGCATTTTCAATCAACCATTTTTTTTTTAATGGAGTGCTACGCCACTCCATTTCTTACGTATTAATTTCTGTATTTTATTTAAGTTGAAACTTTTACTTATGTTCCCATCTACTCCTAACATTGAGTTTGGTATAAAAATGTCACTTGGAATTTCTACTACTAGGCTTTAAAAAAATTATCTGCTTCTACCTGCATTTTTAAAGTGCAGCCAGGGTCTACGCGGCGCGGCCAGGCGCGTAGCACGTGCTACGAAACATTTATTGTATTTTGATACGCATATAACTGTTTGTTGTTTTGTTTTAGGTACTAGTATTGAGTGTTCTTTCAAAAGAATGTTCGTACTAGATACTTGGCTGTCTATTAAGGACAGCAAATCCGAACTAGAGCGAAAGCATCGAGTTTTTCAAGCCCTAATACAGTTGCTGCCTGATGTTCAAAATTTTATTTCCGATGACTTGGAAAAAAGAGTTACAAATCTTTGTAAAAGATTTGTTGCGAATTGGAACCAAGTCTCTCGCTGCAAAAAAATAGTGAAACAGTTTAGGCGTGACAACACGAGGAAAATGTCCCGGGTTCTCACAAACACCGACTTGATACACAGACTTCTTCTAAATTCGGATCCTTATATTTCTGGTTTAAGAAGGTTACCACGGAAGAAGAAGTCTGTTCTATCAAAAGAAGCGTTGAATTTACTGTTGGTATAGAAAAAACTGTATACTATATACAGTTTTTTCTATACCAAGAGTAAATTACGTAATAAGAACTAGATGTACCTATATTATCTTATTTATTGCTTCTAATTTGTATTTTTATGTGTAAATAATTATTTTTTTGACTATTTCTGAGTAAGTAGATCGGTATTTACTTTATTTTTAGTATAAAAATGTAAATATTTCAATTTATTAGATATTAAGTTCCAATTCTTTTTCTGTATTTTAGCATGTATTTTGTCAAGCGTCATAAATGCTTTATTTTTTCAAATAAATAAGTTTTTTTAGCATTAATTGGTTGTTTTCATTTTATTATAACGTTAAGTATTACAAGAAAGCATAATAATAATAATGAGTATTGATAACGACAGTCATAACCTTCGCGAAACCCTATGACCGCCGCTCCTAGGCAGCGGAACCACTGTGCCCTGGTACACGTGCGCGAAAAACATTTGCACGAGTCGTCGTGCCGAACAACCTACAGGTTGGTACAGGTTCAATAATGTATAATACAAATTAATCGATCAATTCAATTCAAAATAGGTGTTGTGTACTTTCGGTATTCCGTGATGCGGCCTCATATGCTTTCGGTATTGCGTTTTAAAATAAAAAAAAAAAAAAAAAAATCATTTGTTTCAGACTTATAAAATCCATAGACACATTAAAACACTTTTAAATACACAATTACAAATTTCAAATTTAAATAAAATATAATAATCATAATAATAGTTTTGTGGTTTCGTGTTCTTTCGGGATACCGTTCTCCGGTATTTCGACTTCCGGTATTCTGACCCACTGAACAAATCCATTGATGGAATAGATTATTATCTATGACCAACATATTAATGGACCATAAGAAATTCAAACAAAACTTGTATACAAAAAATTGTATTGTTAGCCTTGTATAACTCAATACAAAACTTGCCACATCCACATTCGTTCATACATTTACGTCAACTACATTAATGGTACAATTACACAGCCTGTAATCCTCTTTATCCCCATTTCGTACTCTTATGGAGCCTGGGAATATTTACTTCGCTGCCTTTTCTTCTGTCCTGCTCTTAATAGTTACAAATCTGTGTTTGCCTCTATCGAGCTTATCCAGTTTACTATCAATCTATTGGATCTCAAGGATATTGCTAAGCCCCTTTCGAGTATTGTAAAGTTGCTTAAAAGACGTATGAACAGTGAGAAATGGGCACATTCGGTACTAAGTGCTTAATTGACGCGAAGCAGTATGCTAACAGGTTTATGTATATAACGGAGTAGGTTCTTTATCTGTCTCACTTGTGGGCATAATTAGATAATGCCAGTTGAAAATCAGAAGTCTAGGGCCTCTGGCTAAACGAATCGTGAGAACGTTTCTACATGGTTTCTATGACTTTCTAGTACTTTCTGCTTCGATGACTGAACAAGAACTCCTCTTAGATGATTTTCCATTTTCCTTCTAACATTTCGTAGAAATTGGTCTAACGTCAAACAATAGACGATAGTGATCCACATAGATAATAGGCGCATTCCAGGATAAATAACGAGGCTCTATGTACGGGACCCTTTAACGCATTCTCTGCGAGTGGTAAGGAGAGTGTTAAGCCATAAAAAAAGGAAAGCTTTCGTTCTTTACTATCAATGTTTTCTCCCTACCCCTCTCCCTTCCTTCCCAGTAGACCAATACGTTATTTTGTAGACCTTCGCAGTGCTAGCTACAATGCTACGACGGACCGCCCGGCGGCGTAGCCAGCAAAGTTTTTACGTATTCATGTGTGTGTAAATGAGACATTCAGAGCTAGTAAAAACCAGCCGAGTAATTAGTAAAAACCAGTCACCGCTTTACTGAATACCACTGTTCGCAGACACATACAGATGTAAAAACCTCGTTGGCTACGCCGCATGCGCTTCGTAAGTCTACAAAATATTATATTTATGTTTGAGGAAGTAAGGGGCAGGGGCCAGGGGTACAGTTAGTTAGTACATTGATAGTAAAGAGCAAAAGCTTTACATTATCATTCTGAAAACCAACTCAGCTCGTCAGGTGTATTAGTTTCGTAGCTATGAGCACAAAATTAAAGTAGTGTGGGGTATGCTAGAAGGGTGCGCGTTGAAGTCTTTTACATGCTACGACAGCCTATCGTAGCACTTGCTACGAAAATCTAAAGAAAGAGGGAGGTTTAAGGAAAGGTGAGATATATCAGAGGCAAGAGCCCCCTAACAATCCCTTAGCTACGGTGAAATATGCGACGTCGACTTCGAGAGTTATTAGGAGTTTTGTAATTTTTGCGCAAGTGTCTACAATTCTACATGCACAAATGGTCACTCGTGCAAATGTCATTCACGCATGTTTCATTCGCGCAAGTATCTACTCTCGGTAATGTCCTTCGGGAAGTGTTTTTCGCGCAAATGTCTTGGTACCATTTGAAAACAATGCTGGCTCAGTAAGGCCTTCGTGTTTAGCATGATCGCACCGCCGCGCCGCCGAGGCTGGGCAGTGAATGCGATAATATTGTCCTCCTAGCGGAATTTTATCACGGCGGCCAGTCTCATCGGAGACTAGCCAGATGCGCAAGACATATTATAGTTCATAAGTGTTTGTGCAAACACAGGTGCACTTTCTATACCCTCACTCTCATAATCCGATGGGACGGCAGACCGACACGACCGGGGAGAGGTCACGCGTAGGACCAACGGCTTAACGTGCTTTCCCAGGCACGGGGGTGTAACGCCGCCAACTTCTTGACTCCGGGCTGCTACTGTGAATTTTTCTTGCTAGAAAAACCCCAATAACAACTATTGGCCCGACCCGGGACTTGCAACCCAGGACCTCATAATCAGCGGTTGAACAAGCTGACTGCTAGACCAACGAGGCAGAGAGTGAATGCGATAGTGCTTTACTAAGTACCTACTTAAACTTAACCCGTGGCGCGCTAAGCGCATTATTTGAACGATACAACCGCCAATCGGAGTGAAAAGTTAGTGTACACCCGTGTGTTCCTTAGGCACGCGGGGCCTTGAAAGTTAGTGAACAGAACACCCGGGTGTTCGCTAAGCACGCGACGGGTTAATAGGCTAAGAAATGTTTTTTTACAATGTGACTTATGCCAACAGAATAAAATTATGGGTCTCTTCATGACGAGAGCGAATCAATATTAACCTTTGTGATTAATCGGTACATCGGAGATTGTGGTCCAACAAAGGTATATTCGGTTAAGAAAACTATTCTTACTCAGCCATTCCAATCCATTCCAATGCTTATTTGCCATTGCATGTTATGAGAGGTTTATAATGAGGAGGGATTCACAGTGTTGCCGTTCAACTAAAATAGAAGTCCCTAGCCAGTAGATATTAAAAATTCCGGGGGGGGGGGGGGGGGGGGGGCTAAAATTTCGACTATTTTCAAGATATTTCAAAAAGTATGCGAACTACAGAAATTTCAAAATCTGTTTTGAAATGTACAAACCGATACCTTTCACATGATACCCCACGACTTTGTGGGTCTCTTTTACAATTTAATTTTGACATCTCAATTTGTATGGAAAATGTTCATTTTCATTTTTAATTTTTTTTTCTTAAAATCTGTACAGGCGCACGAAATGTATTATTATTTAAAATTTCGAGTTGATAGCTGCGGCAGTTGCTGAGTTATTATTATTAAGGAGGGAAAAAAGGACAGACAAAGCGAGACCATAACGGTTTTGAAACCGATCTTCGAAACCCTAAAAACGATTTACTATATAGTACTACCACAGAATAAATAAACAGTACTACGTACCTATTTATAGGCTGGTAGTAGGCATAAGTACCTACCATTACATTACATTACGTAAAACACTATCTTAGTACAGAAAATAATGTTCGGAACCCTCAGTGCTATGGCGACTCGCAGCTTTCTACTGTTTCAGTAGAAAATAACGCCTCCATGGTCTAGTAGCAGTAGTAGATACCTAGGTATGTTGGGAACTACATTGAAAAACAATACATACCTAGGTAGTATAGAAGTAGTATAGAATTCGTAATATTAGGTACCTACCTGCTATTGTACTAACTTACTAAAAAACATTAGGTAGGTACTTATTTGATAATTTCGTCACAATAGATAAATATTTACCTATCTACGTATTGTGATTTCGTTTCTTAGTAAATAAATAAATAAATAATGCTGGACAATTCACACAGCATTATCTAGCCCCAAGGTAAGCAGAGCATGGGTAGGTTATGGGTAGGTACTAGATAACTGATATACATAATAATATACGAGTACATAGATAGATATTTTTTATTACACATAGAAAACGACCAGAACACCCTGAACATATATCTGCAAATCATACAAATATTTGTCCCGAGGCGGGAATCGAACCCGCGACCTCCTGCGTCGCAGGCGGACCTTCGCCCACCGCGCCAAAGAGGTAGTACTCGTAGGTACCTAATAATAATATTACCTACCTTTTAGACGAAAACATTGTAGGTACTAATTTCAAAAGATTGATTTAATCTCGCGTAAACCCAATATTGGACCTACCTAATGTTGCGCGCGAGTATGGCGAGTATGCACGCCCCGCCGCCGCGGCGGCGAGGCGTGCATACTCGCCATGCACCTCCGCCGCCGCCGCCGCCGCCGCCGCCGCCGCCGGCGCCGCCGGCGCCGCCGTCAGCCCCGCGCCACGAGGACGCGACGAGAAGAGGCCAGAGGTGCTTATCGGCTGAGGCCCTTAATGATCAAATCAAAATATTGCAATTTTATAAACAAAAGAGTAATCTGTATCATTTGAGTGACATGTTATTCAGCAGGACCTGTTTTGTTTGTCTTACGAGTACTTAGGTACTCAAACTCATGAATGCTTTATTTTGACAGGACTGAATCTATACTCTATACTAATATTATAAAGAGGAAAGATTTGATTGTTTGTTTGTTTGAAAAATTATAACTAAACATTCAGGCGTAGTTCTTTTGTCTAAAAACGATTTACTATAATTATTATAGTACCACAGAATAAATAAACAGTACCACGTAGGTACCTATTTATAGGTTGGTAGTAGGCATAAGTATCTACCATTACATTTCGTAAAACACTATCTTACTACAGAAAATAATGTTCGGAACCCTCGGTGATATAGCGACTCGCAGCTTTCTAGTGTTTCAGTAGAAAAAAAGCCTCCATGGTCCAGTAGCAGTAGTACAGTACCCGGCGATAAATAATGCACATCGACCTTTGGAAAGAGACAATCGGCTAATTTCGGCTTCATAGAGCGTTATCTCTGTCGCACGAAATACAAACAGTCCGGTATCTATTAGGAGCTGTTGAAACAATTGTGATTTGCTTCTTTTGATATTTTTTTATTCTTTTTATAATATACACCAATTTTTCTATAAGTGTTGGCTTAGGTTGAAGTAGGTTGAAGATTTTGTGATTATTTAATTCGTTGTTTTTATTTGATTGGTAGCACTCATAGCGCAGCTGCCTTAGGCGTTTCTTACCCCCCAGACCTGGCCAGGCCTTGGATCACCTATCCAGGGTGGGCATTTCACAAGTGAGCCACGGTGGGTCAGATGTCACTTTAAATAAATTGTAGGCTAGTTATGGCTAATTCACCCGGCCTATACGAATTAACTTTATTTCATTTAATAAAATAAAGGTTTAAGAGTATTTATTTATTCTTGTCTAATAACCCCCCCCCCCCCTTCCACCAACATAAATTGCGGTTAAGGGGATTTCTATACTTTTTGTCTAATAATCCCCTGCCTCAGCTCAATCCGATTGTAAGGGGATTTGTAGACAAAAAGTCTAATAATCCCCTTCGCAGGGGAATCTTTAAGGGGATTATTAGACCAAGCCAAATAAATTTAAAAAAAAACATATTCACATTATGTTTACGTATTTAATTATTTTGAAAAATTACAGCTGCAGTGTACATAATAAACACCATTATACCTATTGTTAAAATGATACATTGTAATAAAATAATAATAATTCTAATTAAAGTAAAGGTAAGTAAAGGTCGTCGTAAAGGTTTCCCTCTTTTTCCTAAAGATGCCATAGTACAACTTAAAATTATTTAAATTTGGGGGTGTTAACAACTCTCAATATATATTTTGAATTGGACGCGACCGTTCTCTACCGTTCAAGTGCGGTAGAGAACGGTCGCGTCCAACGACTGACAGTGATGTTTCGTCAGTCGTATAGGTAGTGTGCGACAGAGATAACCCTCTACGAAGCCGAAATTAACCGATTGTCTCTTACCACAGATCGATGTGCATTATTTATCGCCGGGTACTGTAGATACCTAGGTATGTTGGGAACTACATTGAAGAACAATACCTGGGTAGTAGGTATACCTACCTACCAATACCTACTACCTATGTAGGTATCATAATTCGTAATATTAGGTAGGTACCTACCTACTAAGGTACAAACTTACTAAAAAGCATTAGGTAGGTAGGTACGTAGGTACCTAACCTACCTACCTAATGCTTTTTAGTAAGTTATTTGATAATTTCGTCACAATAGATAAATATTTACCTATCTACCTATTGTGATTTCGTTTCTTAGTAGGTACCTATTAATAATATTACCTACCTTTTAGACGAAAACATTGTAGGTAGGTACCTAATTTCAAAGATTGTTTTGACCTCGCGTAAACCCAATATTGTACCTACCTAATGTTGCGCGCGAGTATGGAGAGTATGCACGCCCCGCCGCCGCCGCCGCCGTCGCCGTCAGCCCCGCGCCACGAGGACGCGACGAGAAGAGGCCAGAGGTGCTTATCGGCTGAGGCCCTTAATGATCAAATCAAAATATTGTAATTTTATAAGCAAAAGAGTAATCTGTATCATTTGTGTGACATGTTATTCAGCAGGACCTGTTTTGTTTGTCTTACGCGTACTTAGGTACTCAAACTCAAGAATGCTTTATTATGACAGGACTGAATCTATACTCTATACTAATATTATAAAGAGGAAAGATTTGATTGTTTGTTTGTTTGAAAAATTATAACTTAACATTCAGGCGTAGTTCTTTTGTCCGTCCGGGCCAAATTCAGTCTAGCTTCGGCCTTCGGACGGGAAGCCTAGGTCGTAATGTATTATTATTTAAAATTTCGAGTTGATAGCTGCGGTAGTTGTTGACTTATTAAGTTTTTATTATTAAGGAGGGAAAAAAGCAAAGCGAGACCATAGGTAACGGTTTTGAAACCGATCGTCAAAACCCTAAAAAAGATTTACTATATATTATTATAGTACCACAGAGTAAATAAACAGTACTACGTAGGTACCTATTTATAGGTTGGTAGTAGGCATAAGAATCTACCATTACATTTCGTAAAACACTATCTTACTACAAAAAATAATGTTCGGAACCCTCAGTGCTATGGCGACTCGCAGCTTTCTAGTGTTTCAGTAGAAAATAACGCCTCCATGGTCTAGTAGCAGTAGTAGATACTAGGTATGTTGGGAACTACATTGAAGAACAATACCTAGGTAGTAGGTATACCTACCTACCAATACCTACTACCTATGTAGGTATCATAATTCGTAATATTAGGTAGGTACCTACCTACTAAGGTACAAACCATAGGTACAAACTTACTAAAAAGCATTAGGTAGGTAGGTAGGTACTTATTTGATAATTTCGTCACAATAGATAAATATTTACCTACCTATTTAGTACCTATTGTGATTTCTTTTCTTAGTAGGTACCTAATAATAATATTACCTACCTTTTAGACGAAAACATTGTAGGTAGGTACCTAATTTCAAAAGATTGTTTTGACCTCGCGTAAACCCAATATTGTACCTACCTACCTACCTAATGTTTCGCGCGAGTATGGCGAGTATGCACGCCCCGCCGCCGCCGCCGCCGCCGGCGCCGCCGTCAGCCCCGCGCCACGAGGACGCGACGAGAAGAGGCCAGAGGTGCTTATCGGCTGAGGCCCTTAATGATCAAATCAAAATATTGTAATTTTATAAGCAAAAGAGTAATCTGTATCATTTGTGTGACATGTTATTCAGCAGGACCTGTTTTGTTTGTCTTACGCGTACTTAGGTACTCAAACTCAAGAATGCTTTATTATGACAGGACTGAATCTATACTCTATACTAATATTATAAAGAGGAAAGATTTGATTGTTTGTTTGTTTGAAAAATTATAACTTAACATTCAGGCGTAGTTCTTTTGTCCGTCCGGGCCAAATTCAGTCTAGCTTCGGCCTTCGGACGGGAAGCCTAGGTCGTAATGTATTATTATTTAAAATTTCGAGTTGATAGCTGCGGTAGTTGTTGACTTATTAAGTTTTTATTATTAAGGAGGGAAAAAAGCAAAGCGAGACCATAGGTAACGGTTTTGAAACCGATCGTCAAAACCCTAAAAAAGATTTACTATATATTATTATAGTACCACAGAATAAATAAACAGTACTACGTAGGTACCTATTTATAGGTTGGTAGTAGGCATAAGTATCTACCATTACATTTCGTAAAACACTATCTTACTACAAAAAATAATGTTCGGAACCCTCAGTGCTATGGCGACTCGCAGCTTTCTAGTGTTTCAGTAGAAAATAACGCCTCCATGGTCTAGTAGCAGTAGTAGATACTAGGTATGTTGGGAACTACATTGAAGAACAATACCTAGGTAGTAGGTATACCTACCTACCAATACCTACTACCTATGTAGGTATCATAATTCGTAATATTAGGTAGGTACCTACCTACTAAGGTACAAACCATAGGTACAAACTTACTAAAAAGCATTAGGTAGGTAGGTAGGTACTTATTTGATAATTTCGTCACAATAGATAAATATTTACCTACCTATTTAGTACCTATTGTGATTTCTTTTCTTAGTAGGTACCTAATAATAATATTACCTACCTTTTAGACGAAAACATTGTAGGTAGGTACCTAATTTCAAAAGATTGTTTTGACCTCGCGTAAACCCAATATTGTACCTACCTACCTACCTAATGTTTCGCGCGAGTATGGCGAGTATGCACGCCCCGCCGCCGCCGCCGCCGCCGTCAGCCCCGCGCCACGAGGACGCGACGAGAAGAGGCCAGAGGTGCTTATCGGCTGAGGCCCTTAATGATCAAATCAAAATATTTTAATTTTATAAACAAAAGACTAATCTGTATCATTTGTGTGACATGTTATTCAGCAGGACCTGTTTTGTTTGTCTTACGAGTACTTAGGTACTCAAACTCAAGAATGCTTTATTTTGACAGGACTGAATCTATACCAATATTATAAAGAGGAAAGATTTGATTGTTTGTTTGTTTGTATTGAATAGGCTCCGAAACTACTGGACCGATTTGAAAAATTCTATCACCGTTAGGAAGCTTACTTTTCAGGGAGTGACATAGGCTATATTTTATCCCGGAATTCCCACCTTGGAACTATGCGGGTGAAACCGCGAGGCGATTGTCTAGTAGATCAATAAAAATGTTTTAAAGCCTATCACTCAGCAAGCTGTAAGTAATGTAGAACTCTTTGGCATTACTCTATCTTCTTGATTGAGCTAAGCAAGGAGATAAATAAAACTCACTTTCAGCTGGAGGAGGGGGCGGTGCCAAAGTACTGTTACACTCTCTTAAATAAGCCAGACAGTGGGGTGGCAAGTACCCAGTCCTGAAAAACTGTTCCTGCTCACACACATCAGCATGGACAAATTCGCACCTTAGCTCATGCACATAGATGCACGAAGAGCCCTGAGTGCATGTTCCTCGGGCAAACTGCCTGCACATAGTCTCCTCTGGTGGCTTTACACTTTTCACTTCCCTGGCCTCCAATTTAGGTTCAGGCCTCAGTGTCGCCCTATCATTATACTCTTCATCCTCCACTTCTTGCTTGGGGACTACCAAGTCTGGGGGCGGGGAGTTGGGGGGCGGGGAGTTGGGGGGCAGAGGGGGCTGTCCTGGCTGTGCCATGCTGCGGGTTGAAGCTCGAGCTGTCTCACTGTCTCTGTTCACTTGTTCTTGTTCCTCTGGGGGCGGGGAGTTGGGGGGCAGAGGGGGCTGGCACTGCTGTGCCATGCTGCTGGTTGAAGCTCGAGCTATCTCACTGTCTCTGTTCACTTGTCCTTGTTTCTCTGGGGGCGGGGAGTTGGGGGGCAGAGGGGGCTGGCCCGGCTGTGCCATGCTGCTGGTTGAAGCTCGAGCTGTCTCACTTTCTCTGTTCACTTGTTCTTGTTCCTCTGGGGGCGGGGAGTTGGGGGGCAGAGGGGGCTGGCACTGCTGTGCCATGCTGCTGGTTGAAGCTCGAGCTGTCTCACTGTCTCTGTTCACTTGTCCTTGTTTCTCTGGGGGCAGGGAGTTGGGGGGCAGAGGGGGCTGGCCCGGCTGTGCCATGCTGCTGGTTGAAGCTCGAGCTGTCTCACTTTCTCTGTTCACTTGTTCTTGACCCTCTTTTGGTGGTGAGGTTGAGTGATTCAGTATGGAGTGAGCTTTCAAATACTTTCTCATATGCTTGAAATTAGGTGAAGGCCGAAAGTTGATACTATCTACATCACCCATATCTTTATTATTCTTTTGGTCTGAAAATAGAGATACAGATAAGGCGGCTATGGTGAGACATGAACATTATTGATGTTGTAGTGTTAGAAGACCATGATAGTTATAAAAATATCATTAAGATATAACAAGTACTTTTGGGTAATCTTACATTTATCAGCAAATATAGAATAATAAAAGTGAGACTTGCAGTGACTTTTGAAGAGTTTGTCCTTAAATGAGAAATCATAGAGGCAACTTTTAACAAGAAATATTACTTCAAATCAGTTGTTAAATCCCAAATTCAAGTCGCTCATAACTTCGTAAGTTGGGTCTCAAAAGTGGAGATCTTACATTATCATGATAAAGACCTCGCAACAGTGCTAAACTATAAGCTCTAAACCATTTTCCTAGTACTGCATGACGTGTGTGATTTATTCCTTTTATAAGAACTTCATTAGCCCTACCGACATTAATTAATTTTGAAGTCTGCATTTGTGGTTGGATCAGGTACTTCATTGGGAGAGTATTGTTTTTGTCCCTGTTTTTGTTCACTATAAATTGCCTATTTAATTCTAATAATTAATCATTAGTATTAAGTAAAAATGTTTGTGTTCAGAAAGCAGCAATGAGCAGTGAAAATAGTATTAGATATACAGTTACGAAGATACTTAGAGATTAGCCGATAGAGCACTATTATAAAGCGTTCTTGCCTCTCTCGTAAAGTTCTGGCAAAAAATAGAGCATACTTTCATGTAGGAATTGAGGTTTTTATGCAGTATCGGTAAGGTCTTTATTTTCAAAAAGAGAACTTCAAGAACATTATTCAGAGACACACCGATCTAGACCATCATCACAAAATAACATCACAAAATAACGAAAGAACAGATTGCATGAAAAGTTAAAAAAACACGAAATATCTATAAACTCTCGCTACGTGTGCAACGTAGTGGTTTTACCTCTAGTACGTCCTGTCGCGACAAAAGCATCATGTGGAGTTTCTCACAGGGGTGATGCATTTGTCGCGACAGCGACTTTCGAAGCTTAAACGCGCGATGTAGGTAGGTACGCAGCCTTTTGATTTTAAGATTTCGATAAAATTTCCTTTTATCCTTTATAGAATTATGATTGTGTTGTAAAGACAAATATATAATAAGTATTTTGGATTGATAAAACCAGTGTAGGTATTTCAATATTATAGTACAGCTCAAGAAACCAAACGCGAAAAAAAATGATTGAAAGAAAATGATTGTGCCTTTACCTCTTGTACTTTGAGATGTTATTCCTTACAGGCTGATACACTAATCTTCTGTATGTTATAAATAAAACATATTATTTGGTGGATATAAAAAAAAACATTAGAAATCACAGATACAATTCACAAAATCCGCCATTCGTCCATACAGTGTTGCCAGATGGAATGGAATGTGACCAAATCAGTAGAAATCAAGTAAAAAATCAGTAGATTTGAAAAATATACAAATTTCTAGCTTCCAACACGAAACACGCGTTATTTTTATTTTGATATCTATATCAAACTGTACGTTTTTTTGTAACTACTATTACTATAACCCTATTGAATGAACAGATTTTGATTAAGTTTTTTTTTTATGTTTATACAGCGTGTGTGTTTCACTTTTCAATGATGGCATTCATCAAAATTACCCAAGTCGCAAAGTAAAATATTCATGACTTTCGAATTTTGCAAAACTAGGTGGTTTAAGTAGGTTTTTAAGAAACTTCTTGCAATGTTATGAAAACATTGATCAAAGCAACTTGGACTTCGTCGAGATTTGTTCATTTTCAGGGGCACTGATCAGATTATTGAGGTAGTGTACCTACGACGATGTTCCGTTATATCTATATGCAAAAAAAACTCTGTCCACCAGGTAAAGAGGGGTTGAAATTTAGAAAAAATAGACACGAAGTTGACTCGAGAATCGAATGAACCAGGTGAAATTGAATTTTTAATTTGTTTTATTGTTACAAGGCCTTATGGGTCTCTCTGAGGGAAAGCTGGTAGATTTTTGGAATTTTACAAAATAATACAGCAGACTGTTTAAAAATGAAGTAGATCTACTCGTAGAAAGTATAATAATCCATCTATGAGATCTACAGCTTAATCAATAGATCTGGCAATACTTTTGCCGCAAAAGTTTTTCGAAAGAACGAACGGAGGACCGACCTGCTAATCGTAAACGTTAGGGACACAGATGTTTACAGAAGTGGAAGGAACGAACGAACAAAACAAACACTTCGATTTCATTCATAATTGCCAGTAATTGTGACGAATCGTTGGTGACCATAGGCTTGAGAAGTGACAGCTTACCTAATAGACAAAAATCAGGTACCTAGATTTCACGAAATTTTAGAAATAAATCAGTATCACGACGATTTAAAAAGCAGGTAGATCTACTGCAAAATCAGTAGATCTGGCATCGCTGCATTATTACATTGATCACGGCGACAGTGTTGCCGGCAGTTAAAATGAAATAGCTCCGATCAGAACGCTAAAAAGTTCCGTTTTGCAAATTCTGTGTTAAAAAAAATTACCTGTCGTAACGGGGATACATAAGGCAGCTTGCGTAAGGATCGCATTTAAATTATGATTAGTTAAAAATATTTACCGACTTAAATACAGTATAATTAGCTTAATCATAATAATTGTGATTATGTTAATTATATTGTATTTATCTATTGGCATTGTCTTGCGCGAGGTTTTTCGCAGCGGTCATTTAGCTAAGCGCGCTCGTCTATGGATCGTCATGCGTTTCGATAAAGATTGGTCATCAAGCACGATCAAGCCATGATCCAACTGACATAAAACGGAAGTTTTTGCGTAGAATGGAACTTATGAGACGCACAATCTTTTTTTGAACATTTTTAGTAGGACGCATCTTAAGCACAGCTGCGTCTTGCGTTTTGGGGGCGGGGCGGCGGCGTCTACGAATCGCGGTTACAAAAACGCAGCTGTGTGTAAGGAATCGCGCTACAAAATGGCAACAAATCGCGCGACACAAGACGTGCTTCAAAGACACGGCTGCGGGTAGAGGCTTTATGAAAACAAAAAGTTAATGTTGAATCTATTTTTTATTAAGTACCACAAATATTTTTATAATAAATTGTGTTGGTTTTGATAAACGAAATATCTTACAAATTTATTATCAGATAGACTAGTAAACACACAGCATGCACACAACAGACTACTAAAAAATTTGTTCTCGGAAAAACTTGTCTTGCTATGATATTTGACCTCCAGGTCAAATACTCGATGATCTCTTCATCGTCGTAGGACTCATAAATCCATTCCTAGTTCAACCCAACAGTAGCAGACCCGTAAGAGAATTATCGAGAAAACTTTGTAAATACTTAATCAATCACTCATCCATCATGGTCAGTGGTTTTCATAAAAATGTTTTGTTGTGACTATTCATGTACATAAATATTTAGATGACAAACCAAACAGCTGTCAGGCGCTAAATACGATTAGCAAAGGCCATTTTTGGGCATTTACGTTTGACAGATTGCTAATTAGGATTAGGAGCTTAATTTTTGTAGTGCAAGACAGGAATCATACTTAAAATTCATTCAGCGTCTATTTAATTATCTTTACGCAAGCGGCCCTTAGTCTTCTTTATGAATCGTTGAAACTTTATGTTGCTTCATCTATGATGAAATTGATGAACTTCACTTATTTTTTTAAAATAAGTACCTACATTTTTATTTATCGATAGGTATCCACCTGAAAATATAATAACAAGGTTATAAAGGTCGAAAGACTGAGATAAAAAATGTGACTTACTAATGATACAAACGAATTGTGCACACAGAGTGGCTATATGTTTCGTACTCCCAGGCTTCTATCGTGTGGATAAAATCGCAGCAGTGTGTAAGATACTTATCTTCTTATCTTTAACCGGGTCCACATTTGAGAGCGATTTGAGACTGAACTTTAATACTTATGTACAATATGGTCTCAATCAACAAATTTAATTTGAATTTGATCGTAGAAGTAGTAGTTCTATGCGTCTTAGTAAAAAATGTACTGCAAACAAATATCGCAATGCACGACACAAGACATGCTTCAAAATCGCGGTTGTGGGGTACGCGGTACCTAGAGGCTAAAAGTTAAGGTTAAGTGCAGGAGTAAAACTTAGATGACGCGTTTCCGCGTCATAACTTTTACTCCTGCAATTTTGCGATAATTGACGCATACCATCTTACACAAGCCGGAGAGGTGAGTGTGAGTGAGAAATCGCTTACAAAAACGCAGCATGTAATGTATTATATTATGTATATCAGTCATCAAGAATCATCAGAAATTTGTGGGTAGTTGAGCTATCAACACCAAATTTTTTTTCTGCTCCTTTTTATTTATTGTTTTCGTAAATACTGTACATGGTTACCATTAAAAATTGCTAGTAGATAGCCCCTCAAATGTAAGCCAATATTAACTTCTCCTCTCCACTCACCCTAAACGTTGCTGGACAACAATGGACCTATATGCCAAGCTGTCATCCAACCTGGAGGAGCTGGCGAGCTCCCTGGAGACTAGGACGCAAGAACATGAGAGCAAACTCCAGAAACTCTCGAACACTGACACTGCACATGTTCCACTTAAGGATTTAGCCACTCTATCTTGTGAGTTTACTGAGTTCAAATCTCTAGTATGGAAAACACTGGGCACTATGAAACTTCAGTTGGAGCTGCTGGTTCAGGGCTTTGATAGGCAGGAGACCATGTCGCGTAGAAAAGTACTTCTGTACCATGGAATAGCTGAGTCCAGCGACTCCTCCGTAGAGGACACTGTAGCAACTTTATTACACAGCCAATTCAAGATGACAACGGCATCAGCTGAGCTTTTTTCTGCGTGTCACCCACTAAGAACTAACACAAGTAAGCCTAGACCCAGTATGGTGCGATTTGCTAGCTATCGTGTTCGTAGCGAAGTGTGGAACGCAGAAACTGCACTGAAAAACTCAGGGATTACGGTGTCTGAGTTTCTGACACAGTCGAGGCATGAAGTATTCCCGGCGGCACGCAAGCATTTCGGCATGAAGAAGTGCTGGACGTCGGAGGGCAGAATCGTAATCCTTCTGCCGGATAACAAACGCCGCAGAATAGAAGCCATGTCTG
Source organism: Eupithecia subfuscata (assembly GCA_963564075.1). Taxonomy (NCBI): domain Eukaryota; kingdom Metazoa; phylum Arthropoda; class Insecta; order Lepidoptera; family Geometridae; genus Eupithecia; species Eupithecia subfuscata. The sequence continues at coordinate 20,355,432 of OY751095.1, forward strand.
AGTTGAAGCCAGGTTTCAGTATGAAACCTACACAACTCGACATCATTATAGCTGTGCATACTCAAAACCAACTCAAACTTTGGGGTAGATTATCTACCGCAAACATCCTTTTCGACTTTTCGACTAAAATAAAATCGTGTCATTTCCTTTGTAAACAATGATAATAATTGTATGAAATGAAGCACAATTCTTCTTCTTCTTCTTTTATTTTTGGCTCTGCATCATGGTTTGACACAATTCTGCCAATGTCAGTTTTCGAACGAATAAGATTAAGATTTATGGAGGTTTAGCTTGTAATAATCAAAATAAAAAGAGGATAATTTAATCTCAATCAAGTTCATTATTTACAAAAGCAAACATAAAAAACCAAAATAAATAATAAAAAGCTTTTAAAAAAGCACTAAAATAAATTATCATTCTGAGTATAAAAAAGCATAAGTAATATTTACGTCTACAAAGCTACCTATTTATTTAGCACATAGAACATTAGGTACCTACATTAACAGAATAAAACAATAACAACTAGTATAAAAAAATCTAAGCCGTCACCAGAAGGCAGAGTGCCCAGAATGCTAGCAGCATGTTGAATGGCAATGCTAATTCGTTGACCGAAATAAAATTGGCTCGAACATGATTGCTTCATTAAGGGGTAGTAAACAAAGGATTAGTACCTACTATATTGAATGACAGGATGTGGAAGGTGGATAAATTTCATGAAACTCCGAATTAAACACGGTATTTTATCCTGATGAATATTATTAATTGGGTAAAAATAATTATATAAATGATTTAACTTACTTAGAAGAAGAGGATGCTGCAAATTTTGAACTTATTTGAAAAGAAAACGATCCGAGAGATATTGCCTTCTAAGAGAAAGAGGGGGGTCCCCACATTCTACTTGTATTGCGTTTATAGGAGAAGATTTCATTGCACCAAGAATAGATCGAAGACTGAACCTTATCTAACTTATCTAAAGCCATCCGCGTATTAGGATCCAGAAGGAACGAACCATAATCCATAATGACTACGAACATTGGCATTATGTATAAAAGTTTTTGACAATAAGAATGCGACCCCCACCAGACGCCAGACTGGGAACGTAGGATGTTAATATTCTTTTCACATTTTTCTGCAATGTAACTAAAATGAGGAACACCAGTCATTCTTGAATCTAATTTTAAACCTAAAAATGTAACATTATTAACTTGATCAATCAATTCACCGCCAACAGAAAGGGTAATGGATGGTATGTAGTACCTATCTGTTCAAACCATTGAACATGTTTTTATTATTGTATAATTAAAATTTATCCTAATGTTTATTACTAATATTAATATTATATAATAATTAGCTGCTTAGTTTATAACAAAATACAATTGAAATAAATCAATCAACAAACGAGCCAAGTCAACGGCAAAACTAATACTAGCCTAATTGCATTTACATACGCAGTAAAAGCATTTATTTTAAGTCCAAAAATCAATAGAGCGACGACTCAGCAATACTGCTGCACGTGCTGCGCTAGATCTTAGTATATAAACTGTACATTTTTTGTAAATAAATCAATTAGAATCAACCACTGAGTCGAGTTTTACTCCTCCCCCTCTACGAAGACCCTACGGACCCTGAAGTACCAGCAACTGCTGACGAGCGAGCTGCCCAGAAGTTCCCAGCAACCGCTGGAGGTGCCCCCTAGAAGTACCAGCAACCGCTGACGAGCTGCCCAGAAGTTCCCAGCAACCGCTGGAGGTGCCCCCTAGAAGTACCAGCATCCGCTGACGAGCTGCCCAGAAGTTCCCAGCAACCGCTGGAGGTGCCCCCTAGAAGTACCAGCACCCGCTGACGAGCTGCCCAGAAGTTCCCAACAACCGCTGGAGATGCCGCCCAGAAGTTCCCAGCATCCGCTGGAGGTGCCGCCCAGAAGTTCCCAGCATCCACTGGAGGTGCCGCCCAGAAGTTCCCAGCATCCGCTGGAGGTGCCGCCCAGAAGTTCCCAGCATCCGCTGGAGGTGCCGATCAGAAGTTCCCAGCATCCGCTGGAGGAGCCGCCCAGAGGTCCCAGCAGCCCGCTGACGAACTGATCGGACCCTCCCAGCATCCGCTGTATGAGCTGCCCGTTCATGCTTCAAGCATCCTCTCACTGTGGCAAAGACTACCTTAGCCATTAGCATCTAATCGGTCTTGTGAGTCTGCTTGACCGGCAGTGAGAAAATACTTCCCTGTGTACATTGCACGCCGTACACGCCCTTATCTCCTTCCACCCTTCCGTCTGTTACCTTAGGTCTCCTGGTAACAGATATCCCGTCTTATATCTATATATTTATTCAGTACACTTATATGGTCCGGGATAGGGTGGTATGAACACATACATTGATAGGGTTGTAGGAACACACACACATTGATAGGGCTACACTATTAGGGTTGATAGTAGTTGTGGGTCGTTGACTGTTTTTGCGTTAACGAAACGAAACCGTTTTCTATAAACGGTCAACCGGTTAAAAAACAGGTTAACGTTTTTAACAGGTTTGTCGAAACGTTAACTGTATTGCACTAGGAGTGTTGACGCGTTAACGTCTAAAACGGTCAACTTGTGGAAAAACCTGTTGACTTTTTTAACTGGTTTGTCGAAACGTAAACTGTAGTGCATTGGCATTTCGGCACTTTGCAAATTGTTTTTTACTTTATTTACATTTGAACTACTTAGTATTATTTATTTACAATAAAACACTGTCCTTATTTGCCATATATATCCTAAATTATCACTAACTTTCACTACCTATACATAATAAAATAATTATTTAACTTTCGCGCAAAAAAAGCGTTGACCTCAATGTGTCACATAAGCAAACTAATTAAACGAACGAAAACAATTAACCTGTTTTTCTTGGTCAGTCAGAAGGCCGGCGCGCGGCGCACGGATCGCTTAGCCCCCGGAATGAACAAACATACATTCATCTCTTTCACTCTCCAACAATCTTAAGCTGTCGACTACTGCGGCGTCTCGCTCGCTCGTGTACAACGTGTTTTACTTTCACCTAGCGGTTCGAAGCTCGTTCGTTCATTTTCGGATGGTGTTCGTTCGTAAGGTGTTTTTAAAGTTCAATCTTCCATGTAACTTGTCCGTCAACGAACGAGATAGTATGTCAACGTCATAGTATGTCGTTGAATGAAATAATAAGTTGATTGAATCAACTTGTTTAGCGGAAAAGAGAAGGTGGTTGATTCGTTTTGTCCGTCAACGAACGAGAATGTGTCAACGTCATAGTATGTCGTTCGTTGAATGAAATATTATGTTGATTGAATCAACCTGTTTCTCGGAAAGAGAAAACGGTTGATTCGTTAAATGTAGAAAAGCTGTTTTTTATAACAGTTCGTTGATTCAACGCTCACTACTAGTTGATAGAATAAAATACGTGGTTAGGGTCCAATATAGGTTTCGTAAGTAGGGGTAGGTTTTAGGGTTAGGCTACGTAGAGTAGGCTACGTAGATTAGGTAATAATGAGTAGGAACGCTCTGTGCTTGTAGTATTACCCGTGTGTACCTACATTCAACGCCCACACGTAGGGTAAAGTACCAAGCACTGGGTTGTCCTGCAGTAGGAGTTAGTGTCTGTAACACCACCCGATCATCGCACACCCGTGCGTTGACCAGAAACGTACGTAGGGTTAAGTGTCGATTATTAGGTGGTCTTACAGAATCTATTCTTCGAGAAGACAATACAATTACTTTTAGACGCAGAAAGAGACATACCATGAACGACGAGCCATTCAACTAAGATATTGAGCGATACACTCAGCTCCTCCTGAGCGAATTCCAGGAAACTAGATTTAATATATAGAGCCAAATCATCTGCGTATTGAAGGCATATACACGGTAAAGAGTGGTCTAAGTCTGAAGTATAATAAATACTATATAATAAAGGGCTTAATACAGAGCCTTGAGGCAACCCCTTATACGAGGAGATGAAAGTAGACCCTGGTTTTTAACAATAAAATTTCCTATCCATTAGCATATTACATATAAAGCGAACATATATTTTTTTATTCTCTCTGGAATTCCCAGCTGCTGGAGCTTCCTCTTGAGAACCGGCAGCAAAACATTATCGTAAGCAGCAGTGATGTCAAGAAAAACTGCAAACACCGATTCTTTATTGGTATAAGCTGTTCGAATATCTGTTGTAATAATGCTTATACATCAAGGGCACTCATGCCTTTTCCGAAACCAAATTGAATACTAGAAATCATGTTAACATTTTCCACAATCCACTCAGGACGAAATTGACAGAGGATAGGGCAATGGGTCTGTGGCTATTATAATCGGAAGGATTTTTCCCAGGCTTGACTATAGGAATAATAATTTGAGTCTTCCACTCATTAGGGACGCCTCCATTTTCAAAAAAGTAATTAACGAGGGACAGAAAGTAATTTTTAATTATGGTAGGTAGGGGATTTAACAATAAAAGAGTAAGGAATGCCATCCAAACCAGGAGATGAGTCTTTTAACCCAATCGAAACCTGATCCAGCTCATATAAACTAAAACTACTACCGTAGATTCACGCAACTTTAGTCCTGCTAGACAACTATGTTCCAAATGGGTCTTGCAACAATATGGTGAATTGTAGGACAAGTAACGCCATCTGTTGATTTCTGAGTATGTAATCTTAAAGGGAATGAACTGAGCAATAATACTGGTCGTTACCGGTTGTTGTCGTTACCACTTTTCGAACAAACTTTTCGTCACAAACTGTTGCACGTTCAGACAGGAGTCGAAATTACGCCAAACTTTTATTGGGATCGAAGTGTTGGAGTTAAGTGCGGGAAAATTGGTTTTGTTTGTTGAATAGGTAAGTTATCCGTTACCATTTTACGATAATAACATTTCCAAAATGTTGTGTATTTTTGTTTTTATGAATAAAATATTAAAGTTGTTTACTTTGACCTAAACTATAGTCCAACGGTTTTTTTGATGATGCTGAGGATTCTGTTAAAATGGTTTTACAAGATGAGTCGGAATATTCCTCGGAAGAAAGTGACATCGAAGAACCGAATCCGGTTAGGGGCCAAAAAGATAGTACCTATGTTTCAAGAAGATGACTACGTAGTGGTCGAATATGAAGGGGAGTTTTGGCCAGGTTTAGTACAGTCTGAAGAACATGAAGGGGCATACATTAAATGTATGGTTCGCTGTGGGCTCTTCTGGAAGTGGCCCGAAAGAGATGACATAATTTTTTACCCCAATAAAGACATAGTACAAAATCGAACCACCAAAGAAACTGAGCTCGAAGAGGGCGGTGTTCCAGGTCCCAGAGCTTGAAAGCAGATTGGGAAAGTAATTATGTTCCGGTCACCTGTTTATCATATGGAAGACTGATTATTTAGAAAAGTTAAATCGTTGATTTTTGATAATTTTAATACCTACGTGTTCTAGAAAGTTTAAGAAATTTGATCTCCACTTACTTTAAAGTATGAATAAATACTAAAATTTGTTCCAAAATACATGTTTTTTTATATCATAATCAAGGTACTAGACAATCGTTCTAGGCACACAACAATTATAGGCATTTGTAACACTACCATACGTTTTTAGCCTCATTTCTAAACTGGACTACCTATAGTTGGAGGCAGCATAGGCAAGAATGGTCCAACATAATATAAAAAAAACTATAAGCGTTTAGAATTTTTTCTATACTTTATGATAAACATAAGTCTATTAAGTACATTTATTTAGTAGGTACTTTTCTTTTACTATTTAATAAAAACTTTAAGAGATTCATAGTAAAAACGTTCAGATTGCGTAATTTTGGACCATCTTTGCGTGAATCTACGGTATCTAATTTGGAAAGAGAAGGAAGAAAAGAAAGAGATGATGGGAGAGAATCTAAGGATAGAACAAACGGGGGATAACTTGTCGATAAAACCGTCAACCCAAGATGAGTGATGATAAGAAGAATCTGAGCAAGATCCTCTTTAACGTTTAATTTGACGCCAGACAAATGATGGATAGATTCTCACAAACTTTTTCCAACCTTCTTTCTTTTTTTTTGGACAGAACTCTTATAACTTTAGCAGGAGTGCCTTTATATTCAATATAATTTTCATCAGTCATTGTGGCATTATATGATAGTTCAGCCCTTTTTCTGTCTTTGATAGCTGCTGTACAGGCAGAGTCCCACCATGGAGGGGAAATTTTAGACCAATTGGATGATTGTTTTTTAAGAGGGATATTATGATTTGCACTTGAAATTATGCAATCAACAAATTTAGAGTAAGCCGAAATTCATCAAACATTTCAATGAGAATGCGACCAAACACATCACAGTGACCAGTGTTGTGTGATGATGCAAGAAGCTCATTTTTCACGTAAATCCTAAACGTTCTAACTGTTTTCAGTACGCGAAGAGGCGGATCGATAATGATCGATTGGGACTTAGTTCTCATTGTTCATCTTGCTGAAGATGAAGAGAAACTTGGAGCCCGCTGGCAAAGAAGAAGATTTTGTGTGAATAAGCTTTGGAAACCGCTCTAAGCCGCCGTAAGTAGTGGTCCTGGAACGTGATATTGCGAAATCGGTAGAGCTGTCGACTAAAATCGGTATATTTGCACCAAAAAAAAATCGGTAAGTATATGACAAAAAATACAATATAATTCAATAAAATATATACATTTATTCACAAAGAAAATTATACTAGTATTTACAATTGAAACAATTGAGCTAACTGCCGACTGTTGCAAACAGTCTACGGATAGCTCAACTGATCCATATCAACACCAGTCGGAAGCGTCCCCAAGACGCTGGCTGCATTGCCACGCTGTATGGCAATGCTGATACGCTGTGCCAGATATTCACCAGCTCTCGGGTCACGCGTCGCTTCGACCAGACGCTCAGATAGTTTTTTGAAAACCAGAAGAGCCTCGGTACCCCACGGACCTAGGGTCTCGACCAAGGGCGGATCCAGCTGTCAAGTTAGGGGGGGGGGGGGGGTCATACAGTCAAAATCTAGTCAGGACGGGCGGATATTATATGTATCTTGATAGATTTTCGTAATTAGTTAGCGGTGGTGGGGAAGATGACCTGAAAATGGGGGCCCTGGCCTAAATCAAGCAGAAAATACTGGTTAGCGGCAGCGGAGCGAGCCGCGAATTTTTTTGGATATTGTTGGGTTATTCCCTCCACTTTAAAAGGGAGCCAAGCTCTGCCCTCAATCGAGACCAAAGAAATGTTACCTATTAGAAGGTAACATTTCTTTGGCTAACATTCTTTGGGTAGTGTAGTGAACACTTCCGAAGAAAATATCTTCGATTCTATCATTTTTCTAAGTTCACTTTAATGAAAACTTCAGGAGTTCTGCTTCTGAAAATTATAAAAATCATAAGGACAATCCTTCGTTTTTCTACAACTCAATGCACGCTAGTCGATTTCTAATCTAAATTGCTTTATAGGTGTTTGAATCAATACAAATTCAACGCTCATAATCTCAGATTTCAAAATTTTTCAAAGACCGTTTTCATGAAATTTCTGAAATGTTCTGTATCTGAAAGTATATATATCACGAGAACAAACCTGTGTTTGTCTTAAACCTGATGCATGCTATTGGAACTCCGATAAAACTTGCTCTACTGGTGTTAGAATCTTTACACTTTCGACGATTTCTAAGTATGTTTTCATGAACATTTCAGGAGTTCTGCTTCTTAAAAGTATCAAAATCTAATCTTCTATTGTCTACAACTCAATGCACGCTAATATAACTCTAATCAAAATGACTTTACAGGAGTTTGAGTCACTAAAAATTCAACGCACATGTCTCAGATTTGGTCATTTTTCAAACCTGTGTTTGTCTTACACCCGGTGCATGGTATAGGAACTCCGATAAACAGGAGTACAGTTAATAAAATATGTCAAAAACATCCGAACAAACCTTTTTTGTCTTAATCTCAATGCAGTATATTTTAACAGTGGTTTGCGCTGGTCTGAGGAATATTGTGTCACGACTACGACTCGAACAGAAATGTACCTACTTGATCATATCTTTAAATTAGGTAAAATCTATATTGTATAGAAGAGAAGAGAAAATTGGCTCATGAAGAGATCTCTGAAACTACAAAATCTATGAAGCTGAAATTTTGCATGGAGGTTCCTTTCAGGACATAGGCACCCGATAAGAACGGATTTTTGGAAATTCGTATTCTAAGGGGGTCAAAGGACATTTTTATAATAACTTCAGAACCGTAACTATTGGCCCTTCAAAATTTGTAGCGTAGAAAGATGACTTAAAACGGGTCGGTCGTCGTCGTCGTGACGTGCACGTCGTCGTCGCTGAAGCCGCGCGCGATTTTAATATTTGTGTGTAATAATTATTGGATATGTCGTACCTAACGGAGTGGCTTTGACTTGTGTTGGTTGAGAGAATAAAGTACTCGTGTTTTCGTAATACGAACCCTGCACCTTGTTCTAAGTATACCTACTATACCTAGTTTGCCCTTTACCACCATACAAAGTACCTACCTAGACCCAGCCAAAGGGGGGGGTCATGACCCCCATGAACCCCCCCCTGGATCCGCGCTTGGTCTCGACTCCAAGGGGAGCAAATGTGTAGGCTCTATCGAGACCTGCATATTTGCGCCTCTTGAGATCTTCGGCCAAATCTGCCGGCGCACCCGCCCTCACGGATGTCCTCGGAAGATGGGAAGGCGCAAGTGTGTCGACGCATAGGAGGAAATTATAAAAATGAAAGGAAAAATAATTTACGGCCGATCTGAGGTCGGGAAGGGGAAGAGGTGAGTTTTAAGGGTAAAAAACGGTTTATCTCGATTTCCGGCAAAACTACAAGTCGTATGGAAAAAAGTCACATGGCAAAGTTGTAGGTAATAAAAAGATCTACAACTTTTGATTTACACTCTTTTCACATAACCTCGTTATTTATGTAAAAATTTCAAAAAACCAACTACATAATTTTTCCTTTCATTTTTATAATATTCTCCTCCTCATCCAATGGGTTTCAACCAACAATTTTTTTTTTCACTTTTTATTATTTTAAAGGCTTCTACCCTGGTCTAAAGGGTGTGTATACGTTGCAGTGACGCAACAGTCCAAACTCAAAATGCCGATTTGGGCCGGTGGTCGGGCGAATGCGTGTGATAGATTCATGGGCTTTACCTACCTATAAAATGATCCTCACCATGATGGTCACCTGTTTATACAAGACTAGACGATCGCCTCCCGGTTTCACCCGCCTTGTTCCCGTTCCCGTGGGAATTCCAGGATAAAATAAAGCCTATGTCACTCCCTGAAAAGTAAGCTTCCTAACGGCGAAAGAATTTTACAAATCGGTCCAGTACTTTCGGAGCCTATTCAATACAAACAAACAATCAAATCTTTCCTCTTTATAATATTAGTATAGACAAAATTAATTTTTTTAAAAACTCGCCGATGTTGATTGGCTGAACAGATTTTCATGAAACATGGCTAAGAGCACTCTGGATAAAATTATCTATATCACAAAAAAGCTAAACGAAAATCGGTTCTTCTGTTTGGGAGCTACGATAGGTACCACAGACACATACACATAGACAGACACGTCAAACTTATAACACCACTCTCTTTTTGCGTCGGGGTTGAAATGGTATTGGATAAAACCTCAGCCATTGTATATTCCGACCGAGTGTCTCCACTGTTCTTAAGGAAATCAATATTTAAAAAGTATTCTAAGCATCATCATCATCAGCCTATAATAGTCCACTGCTGGACATAGGCCTCCCCTAATGAGCTCAATAGCGCCCTGTCTTCAGCTTGCTGCATCCAGCATCTGCCTGCAGTCTTTCGCAGATCGTCATCCCACTTGGCCGGAGGGCGTCCTACACTACGTTTGCCGAGTCGTGGTCTCCACTTAAAAACACGTTTATCCCAGTGGTTGTCGGTTCTTCGCGAGATATGGCCGGCCCACTGCCACTTCAGCTTGCTAATTCTTTGAGCTATGTCGATAACTTTGGTTTTCCACTTTGGATTCTAGCATACTTAAAAAATATAATTTAGCTTCAATTAACTCTTGTCTATCAAAATAAACATAATGAAACGTTAAAGGTTTTACGATTGCCAGTGTAAAAAATCGATATAATGGTAGGTACTTCGGAAAACATCTAGATTTTTTTCTATTTAGTTAGTAAGTGTTTTAATTACCTACGTCAATAATTATTATAAGAATATTTTAAAGTAGTATTGACTTCTCTAAATATTTTAATTTCAATGTAATTGTACAATAATTTGAAAGTGGGAAAATATTTTTTTCTATCTGGCTCTCTAACTAACCGTTGCGCTGCGCTGCTCGTTCAGCGTATCCGTTAACGTCTATTGGTTGGTACAATACGAAACAAGTTATCCGCTCAACTTCGACTTCGACTACGCTACAACTCCGCTCCGACTTCTACGCTTTTGGCGCATTAGGCCCCCGACAAGACGTTGGTATTTCGACGTCTATTCAAACGAAATAAACAAAATATTATTTTCCAAACACGAAAAACTACAAGAAAATAGACAATTTGAAGACGCGCACTCGGTATTATTGTGAATTTCTGGTGTTTTTTTTCCCGTCTAGCGGCCCTAGGCGCAGTACAGAATGATTATTTTTTACGAATTTTAGGAGCATACCAATATTCTTTGGCCATAGCCATCTTTGAATTAATTTCCAAGTCATAACAATTAGCGTTAAGAAAGAGTCGTTTTGCATGTAATAGACTAGTGATTGACTCAGTGGACAGCTTATTTAATTGTTTTGTTTTCATAAGATTGATATGAAAAATCGGCCATGCATGGTATTCTCTGAAATCGTAGAAAAATCGTTGCATTTCGGTATTTCGGTAGGACAGACCACATATCGGTAGAAATACCGAAAAATCGGTAGGTTCGAGAACACTGGCCGTAAGGCGCCAGGGGGTCTATTCGCTTTCGACGAAATCGACAGTTGCGTGCTGCGTTTTGTCAAATTGCTATTCTAATTCATCAAAACTCGAAGCTACGGCACGAAGCTTGAAATGGCGGCTTTTGCGGCGGCCACCTCTATTCTAATGGGCAAAATGTACGAACGAAACATTAAATTTGACATCATTTTTTCAAGAACCACTGTCAATTTGCACGGTAGCTACAAAGCTACCTTTTCATTTTCGTAAGGTGTTTTTTCACCATATTTTGTCCATTTATCACTAAAATTTCAGTAGATTTATGATTGTTAAAATATTTTATACACGTAGCGTCCTAAATTATTGAAATTTACTCATGCTATTTGAAGATCACTCTCCGTTTCATAATTTTCAGAAAAGCGGCTCTACCGCCATCTCTTAGCAAAGCCTACAACTAACAACTTCCCCCAGCTGACGACGAAGTTCTTAATTTTACCAAAACTTGGCGCTAAAACCGCTCTTTTGAGGGTTCCGCAACTCGAATGGAAAAAGGAACGCCTATAATATTGATTCTTAATTTCAGACACAAGATCCATTTTTGAGGTGATAAAAAAGGAAAGTTAAATAAAAATCATAATATATTAAATATAAAATTCAAGGTACTAGGTTGAGTACTTAGTATGTCAGGTGGCAATATTCACCCTCCGTCTGTATGTAAGGGTCCGATAACATCAGACGGTCAGATGGGCTTACAATAGTGTAATTTTTACACATGTCAACCTCTGGACGTTAATGACGCAATTCTCTTTCTTTGGATGGCATTGAAAGAGTCTACACGGGATTATTATAGATTATAGAATCACTCGTGACAGCCTTTTACGTTTAAACTTAGCAAAGAGCTAGCGCAAATAAAGAGGAATATCCGAAAACCTTAAATTATTTAAAGTTACATAGGTAATTACAAAAATTATTTTTTGATGTTCGCAATAAAACCTATACGTAAGCCTTTAAAGTACTTCCCGTTGATCTAGAATCACGAAATTTGGCAAGAAGCAAGGTCTTACAGCACAAGGAAATGTATTTTTATCTTTAAGTAAAGAGAAATAACCGAAAACCGTTCATTTTAGCAAAATCACCAAAAAAAACGCAGTGTGTCTGTGTAAATTATTCGGCTCACAAATATATATTTCCAGTATAAAATGTAAGCGGGTTAACTTTGAACCTAGTTTGTGTTGGAAGAACACCAACGCTTCATCCCTTAACAAGGTATAATGAAGTCCTCATTAGGGTAAATATAAGTTTGTTCGGAACCCTCGCACAAGTCCTACTCGTACTTGACTTGTTTTTATTTAATCTGTCCAAGGTTTCTATGCTCTCTGGTGGTTTCATTCACATGATCGTTCACGAAGGTAGTTAGGTGTGCCCGGATCTCGCCCGAATGAAAAATGCCCACCCGACAGAGAAACAGAATAGCTATCGCTTGCGTGCGTCGGCCGCATGTCATCGGCATCGACAGTGTCGGTTGCGGAGAATTGTAATAGGGCCCCAGGGGCCCTATTACAATTGTCCGCAACCGACACTGTCGAACCCAATGACATGCGGCGTACTCAGAGCATGCGGCCGACGCACGCAAATGATAGCTATTCTGTTTCTCTGTCGGGTGGGCATTTTTCATTCGGGCGAGATCCGGGCACACCCAACTACCTTCGTGAACGATCATGTGAATGAAACCACCAGAGAGCATAGAAACCTTGGACAGATTAAATAAAAACAAGTCAAGTACGAGTAGGACTTGTGCGAGGGTTCCGAACAAACTTATATTTACCCTAATGAAGTCCCTTGTTAAGGGATGTAAGTTCTTTCAACACAAACTAGGTTCAAAGTTAACCCGCTTACATTTATACTGGAAACATATACTTTTGAGCCGAAAAATTTACACAGACACACTGCGTTTTTTTTGGTGATGTTGCTAAAAATGAACGGTTTTCGGTTTTTTCTCTTTACTTAGAGATAAAAATACATTTCCTTGTTGCTGTAAGACCTTGCTTCTTGCGAAATTTCATGATTCTAGGTCAACGGGAAGTACTATAAAGGTATAGGTTTTGTTGCGAACATCAAAAAATATTTTTTGTAATTACCTATGTAACTTTAAATAATTTATGGTTTTCGGATTTTCCTCTTTATTTGCGCTAGCTCTTTGCTAAGTTTAAACGTAAACGGCTGTCACTTTTGATTGCGTTGACTAAGAAGGATGTTTTTTCACAGCTCCAAGGTGTTACAGACAGTGTTCGATGTTAATTTCAACTTGATACCTCCACGCGTTCCTGAAAAAAAGTTTCTCAGGTAAAAGGTATACCTACAGTCAGGTAGACAGACTGAAAACAGGGTGATTCTAGAATCTATAATATTCAGTGTAGACTCTTTCAATGCCATCCAAAGAAAGAGAATTGGGTCATTAACGTCCTGAGGTTGACATGACTGTGTAAAAACGACACTATTGTAAGCCTGTCTGACCGTCTGATGTTATCGGACCCTTACATACAGACGGAAGGTGAATATTGCCACCTGACGTACTAAGTACTTGCCTACCGTACCTATTACTTTGAATTTTATATTTTAATCTAATAAGATTTTTATATAACTTTCCTTTTTTATCACCTCAAAAATGGATCTTGTGTCTGAAATAAAGAATTAATATGATAAGCGTTCCCTTTTCCATTCGAGGTACGGAACCCTAAAAAGAGCGGTTTCAAGTTTTGGTAAAATTAAGAACTTCGTCGTCAGCTGGGGGAAGTTGTTAGTTGTAGGCTTTGCTAAGAGATGGCGGTAGAGCCGCTTTTCTGAAAAATATGAAACGGAGAGTGATCTCCAAATATCATGAGTAAATTTCAATAATTTAGGAGGCTACGTGTATAAAATATTTTAACAATCATAAACCTACCGAAATTTCAGTGGTAAATGGACAAAATATGGTGAAAAATTACATTACGAAAAAGAAAAGGTAGCTTTGTAGCTACCGTGCAAATTGACAGTGGTTCTTGAAAAAATGCTGTCAAATTTAATGTTTCGTTCGTACATTTTGCCCATTAGAATAGAGGTGGCCGCCGCAAAAGCCGCCATTTCAAACTTCGTGCCGTAGCTTCGAGTTATGATGAATTAGAATAGCAATTTGACAAAACGAAGCACGCAATTGTCGATTTCGTCGAAAGCGAATAGACCCCCAGAGCTCTACCGAGCCGGACCGATGCCGGCCGATAGTCGGCGCTGCGCCATAAACCTACCTGATTAGGTAAAATAGTTTTTACGTAACTGGTTACAAATCAGTTAGTTACCAAAGTGGCTGAAGGGAATATTACCACGGTAATATTATATAGGATAATATTACCGTGATATTACTTCTAGTTGTGGTAGGTAGGTACATAATGTTACTTCATGTAATTTCGTTCGTAGTGCAAGGGTGTCGGTGGGAATTGGAAGGTAGGTAGTACTTATTTAGGTCGGTATCCAAAATAAAACTAATTTTATCAGAACAAAACACATTTATTGAATGTTTTAGGTTATGTACCTATTGTACATACAGCAAAAAAACCTCCATAAAGCGGTTCTTTATCTAACATGCATGACCGTTTATTTTCAGCAGTAGGTACATTGCTATCAGATTTAGGTAGGTACCTTTCTACCTACATCATATAAAGTACCTATACCCAACCTTACTATCTAGGTAGGTACCTGATAATATAGTCTGGCTAGATATGCAAGTAGGTAGATACATAGGAATTACCTAAAAATTGCACAGTATAATAGTAGATAGATAGGTACCTAGGTGCTTCACATTATTTAATGGTTCCAGATATCTCACAAACTTAGAATGCACAAACAGCAAAGCAACGTTAAAATTTCTTTTATTTTAAATGGATTAAGAATCTTTATTAGAGGTCATTGTGTAAATATATACACACAAAATGGAGATTAAGGTAGGGGAGACCGGGGATGGTTGACTATAGGGGTAGGTAGACTAACAGCCAATAACATGTGACCAGTTTGAGTGTGACGGCATCCAATCACAGCCAAGTATCACCCTCCCCGCCCCGCTCAGTCGTCCGAAGCGCCGCATCGCGGTCGCGCGTCGTTTGGGAGCAGTGACACGTTCTTCATTTGTCTATCACGTAAGTAAAATTTCCACTTTGTATATATTTTGTTTTGTTGCTTAAACGTTCTATGTGATGAGTTTGTCTGTTAGCATAAACGTGACTTAGACGTATATTTAATATGTTTCGTATCTTGTTTTTCACATCGGAGGACGTATTTAGGTTATGCTTGCGTTCAAAGTCAAAAATGGCGTATGGGGCTGGTAGGCCAATTTCTGTCGGGGCTGGTTGAATAACTAGTAAACCAACTCTATTTGAATATGGATTTGAAAATACAATTTAGTTGGGACTTTTAATGGACTTAAAATAAGTATAGGGTCAAGTGGGGTAATTGCAACAGCGGGGCGAAAGTAATTGAATTTATTTTATTTAATAATTTATATGTTATTTTAAATTTTGATTAGTTTAAGTAGTAGTATTAATTAGCTATTAATTAATAACATAAGCTATGTAGAATTATTTTAAGTCAAAAAATGTTTTAAAAATAAGACATTTGCAATCACCATTTTTTTAATATACCTACTTAAATTTATTTAATTAGAGATAAGATTTGATTTTAATAATTTTGTTTAAGACTTATTAAGAAATATCTGTACCTGAGTCAAATTGTAGTTTTTTAATTTAATATCATCAGCATAGTTAAATAAAAAATGTTAAATATAATAATTTCATTAAAAATAAGAGCTATCTCTGATAATGTGTAAAAAACATTTAAAAAATGTCAATACCTGATTCAAATTGTTGTTTTGTTTCAATAAAGGGTTCAACAACAATTAAAAAAACATCTTATTATTTACCTTTTCTCATGAGTTGACGCATAATGGTAGTTAGGTCAACTTACCCCAGGCATATGGTCTACCTGCCCCGGTCCAGGGGCAGATTGACTAAAAGTTAGTGTACTGGAAAATGCATTAAATTATCGATTATATACTAAACTAAGAACTATTTATTATATTTTTTATTAGTTTAATAGTTTCCTTACCGAATAATATTGTTTTCTTGTCTGTATATATAAAAACACGAAAGATATATACAATTATGTAAAAAGTTAGTCAACCATCCCCGGTCTCCCCTACACTACCCTTTATTTTTCATACACCTTATGCGCGCTCCACATTCTCGCGAGAATCTCGCGAGAAGGCGAGAACAACACGAGAAACGTGAGTGTGGAACCAATTCACATGTTCATCGCACGTTCTCGCCTAGTTCTCCGCTTTTTGTCGGTTTTTTGACGCGAGACAAAGAGCGCGACAACGCGAGAACAGGCGAGAACATGTGAATCGATTCCACATTCACGTTTCTTGTGTTGTTCTCGCCTTCTCGCGAGATTCTCGCGAGAATGTGGAGCGTGTTTATTTGCTAAATAGGTACGCGAGATTCTCGCTGAGAATCTCGATGAGAATGTGGAGCGCGCTTTAGGAAAATATGAAGTATGTAGGTACTTTAAAAACAAGTCGTGAAGTACAGCAACTTTCGTTACAAGCTGTGAACATTTCAACAGCTTACATAGGTATACTGAACAATTCCCTATCGCTAATAACTAAACAGTTTTCTACTTAAAGGTACAATTAGCTAAACAGAGGTACATAATGTACTTAGTAGGTGAATACCTAATGTTGAAAATTGTTTTTGTATTTAAGTGTAAAAATGTATCTTTATGGAATAAATGAATACAGTACACTAAAAGTACCTACATTGTACGCCGAGGGGAGGTTTTTAACGAGAGGATGTCGTTTGTAACGAGCGACGTAGGTACATAGCGTATCCGAAAGCCTTAAAACACACAAGTCAAGAACCGCACTTTCTCCCGAGAGATAGGTAGGTGTGTATAGTGCTTAGTGCTTCATTTAAGTTATTTGCCTATATTTCCCTAACCCATTGCAATTAAGCATGTTTTTTCTAGTTCCGTTGGATGATGTTCATCGTAAATACTGCTTTGAGTTTACTATCGTAACTATGCAGTATCGTATTTATAATATTTTTTTTTACTAAATATATAAGTAACATCAAAAATAGATTTCGTTTTGCGAAAAGTCTCGTAAATTTTAGCGTTTAAAATTAAAATGTTAAGCCGCAAGGTTTAAAGATCACATTGAATATATATATATATATATAATACTTATCTATCTATTTAAATAAAATAAAGTTTAACGGTAAGTAGGTATAACCACTTACAGATGCAAGAGGAATAT
Organism: Eupithecia subfuscata; assembly: GCA_963564075.1. NCBI lineage: Eukaryota > Metazoa > Arthropoda > Insecta > Lepidoptera > Geometridae > Eupithecia > Eupithecia subfuscata. Next base: position 20,372,663 of record OY751095.1, read on the forward strand.
AATAAGTACCTTACACATCACAGTTGAAAATGATATTTAAACCTACATATTATTATTATTATCTCAGGGTTTTACCTAGGTCTCAAGCTAAATTAATGGGATTTCGTTTCCGTGCAATGGAAAATTGGAAAAGCATTGATGAAATTATTGGCTATAAGTACTTTGGCAACACTCGCATCATCGACATTACTTACATTACAAAGATAGATACCTATATTTATTACAGGCAGAAGACAATCCATCCAAAACAATTATTATTGTGCTAGTAGGTACTGGTATTTGGATCACAATACAATTTTAAAGAGTGCTTTGGCAACGAGCCTGGTTTCTTAGTAATACAACTATACACTACAGATAAAAATTATAACTTATATTCTAGTTTAGGCTAGCTACGTTCCAAGATAGGTACCTTGTAGTATTTTTTTTTTAGCTTATTATTCTGTAGTTACTAAGGACAGCATAAATGCAGTCATAGTTAAACAAAATTGGATAAGAGACTTTGGATCATTTTTTTACTATGTACAGTGGCGTTCATTGTTTGCTGACCGTTTGTTCCGTTTAAAATTAATTTCTATGTATACACAGCTATTTCAAAACTAGAATCTCTCATTATTTTTCTGTAAAATGAAGATAGCATGACCTTATAAACTAAAACAACAAATTAAATCATATAAAATCAAAACTGATGTAATTGCGAGACTTGGAACCTGCCAGGGCGGTCAGCTAACCCTGAACGCCACTGTAACTACACTTCTTAAATTATCGTTATATAATATTAACAATAAATACCTAATAATGCCCGATTTAACGGTTGAATCAGGCATCAATAAGTAGTTATTATAAGGTTAAATTTTAACTTAGTGATGTATGTGACACCGAAGTGGTAAATTATAAAATAAACTTATAAAAATACAAAATTGATTATTACAAAATTGACCTAAAGGCTAAAAATATACAAAATATTGAGAATAACAAAACTCAGTACGAGATTCGAACTTGGCGTCCCTCGGGTCTATTTTGTGGTTGCCTACAAACAAGGGCAGTGATGGGGTTAAAAGTTATTAAAACTAACTTCTATGACTACAGTTATGCAGTCGATGATTGGTTTGGTAAACAAGTTGGTACCTGCATAAGAATAGGGCCTCAAAACCCCTAATAAGCCGGTCTAGGTACGTTACGTATGAGATTGTGCAAGGTGTAGTTAGGTAGGTATATTATTAAGAATCTACCTACGCCCTATATATGCCTACGCCTGAAGATGAAACTTAAATGTTATCTATTTAACAAAAATCAAGGTAAAAAATAGTTAAATAATAAAATAAATAATCTATCAGGTACCTATTCATAGTTTAGTTAGAGAAAATAAAGATCGAATGCGAAAAGTATAGGTTTTTCACCATCGCGAGGTAGTAGGAACCGTACCTCCAGTAGCACAGAATAGGTAGTAGTATCTACTACGGCAGTAGTTGGTCACGAAAATGTAAAATATTTTCATGTCAGGACTCTAAGGCCTGATCAGGCCATTTTCCGCGCCCGCGAGTTTCCCCAATTTATTATCAGGTGTCAAGGGTTAAATAGAAATACCTACCTAGGTACTTCGCCTACTTCGCCTTGGATGTAAAACATGTAGATACCTATATAGGTAATTTAGATGACAATAATACCTATTTGGTTTTTCGCCTAATTGGCTCACTTGAATTGAGCCAATTAGGCGATGATTACATTAGATTCTACGGTAGTTAATATCTACATTAATTAAGTCAGATAATGTACATTGTACGCGTTTCAATACACTTCCCAATGCTTACTTTACCCTTGTAAGGTCACTGGGAGGCACAGTCTACCAAGTTTCATGCGATCACGCAGTCTTCTGTTCTCGAGTAGGTGCGTGAATCCGCCTTTTATAGAAAGCAAATAGAGCGTTACTCGGCCAGAGAAGTACGAGAACAGTATCTATCATGGCATCATGTCCATGGTGGACCCGCAAAGCGGCGGCCTCAGACGCAGTCAGCGGGCGAGACAGGCTGGTCGTCGGGGTCCAGCTGCACCACCATAGGGTTGGCGATGACGGCGCCGGGCCCGGCGGGCGGCCGCCGGCGCCTGAACAGGAATTCGGCAAGCGAGAGAGCGCGCCGCGGGCGAGAGTCGCGCCGGTGAAGATCGCGCAGCGAGCTACGGCGCGGCGGCACGTCCGCGTCTACGCTGTAGGCGCGCGACATCAGCAGGTCCGCCAGGCTCGGCAGCGCACCGTCCATCAGCGAACGTGGCCGCTCCCGCTGCGACAACACGCGCGCGCGCACGCCTGCCGGCGTCGTGTCCAGGCTGGTGCGCGACGCATCCGTGCTCGGCGGTCCGCACAGCGGCAGCGGCGGCGGCGTCGCGCTCGGCGACCCCAACGACAGCCCTGCAACCAACGGAATATCTTCACATGGCGTTCCATTTTTAGAGGTCCTATCGCGGTAGTGTCGTGCGTTACCTCTGACTAGCGAGGGGCGTGCCGATGCAGAGGAGCTTCCGCCGGCGGGCTGCGAGACGTCCCCTTCGGGCAGCGGCGCAAGGCGGGCGGGGGGAGGGGGCGCGGGCGGGTAGTAGTCATCATCGTCGTCGCTGTCGTCATCGTCGTCGTCCATGTAGCGGCGCGGCGGGGGAAAGCGATGCCAGCCACTCGTGGGGCCGTTGCCGCTCCCACCTTCGGCGGGACGGGTACTTCCCGAAGTCGACGGTTGCGGATTCTATATGTTAAAATATTAAAAAATGAACAAAAAGTTCAAAATAATCTGGTGAAGGTATCCTCTCTGTTGTAAGAGCGTGACTCGCCTGGTAGGGGTCCACGGACGGGTCCACGGGTGGGTTCACGGGCGGATCCACGATGGGCTCGGTGAAAGGCTTGGCGGCCTCGTACCCGAATTCGTCCAGGAAGTACGTGGTCATGGTGCCCTTGCCCTTGACCTCCACCTGTCCGCGGCAGTGCAGGTCGAACCCGCGCGCCTTCAGGATGTTGTGCACCTCCTCCGTCACCTGCGCACACGACTCACTGCAAACCCCGCCCTCCGCACGCCGCACCGCAAGCGCGCGGGGAGCGAGAGATGCATCCTCGCATCAAACGAACCGTAACGCGTTAAACCAAGATTTCGCATTCCGCGTGCCGAAGGCATTCGCGTTGCAGTTAGAGTAAGAGCGTGAGGTAGGTACCTGTATGTGGTCGTGCAGGCAGGTGGTGTCCATGCGCGACGCCACGTTGACGGCGTTCCCCCAGATGTCGTACTGCGGCTTGCGCGCGCCGATCACGCCCGCCACCACCGGCCCAATGTTGATGCCTGCGCAGGGTACCACACTCAGGCAACACACCACACACATCACTGACAACCTAGCTAGTATGACTGTGCACAGTACCGAAACGGAAAAGTTTTCGTTTTCTACCGCTGACTTGTTAAAGATTTACTGTCAAAATGCAACCAATCACTCAACATCAATCGAAAACTAGGTAATGGATCGGTTTCATCCAATGAAAAGTAGTTGCACTCAGTATGCGTTAGAGGCGAACACTTAGTGTGCGGCCACACTGAATGAGCGGTGGCTGGGGCCTAGGCGGGCGCGACAAGCGGGCGCGCGCGGTGGCCACAGTGACGCGCGAGCTCTTGTAGCGTTTCGACGTATATCAGGTGTCGCAAACTATGGATCAAGATTTGCTATTTTTGTTGGATAGTCCTATCCTGAGATGGGAGGTGTTGAACACTAGAGATGGTGTGCACGAAATAAATAAAAAAAGAGGAGTAACTGGTGAATTTTGTAGCTTATACGAAGAGTTGAGATTCTACCCTACAAAATTTTTTGAGTACACTTGAATGCCCGTGTCAACATTTGACTACATACTAAGTAAGATATCAGCTAGTAGTAGTCAGTATTTACAGCCATTGTATGAGAAAACGCGCATACGCCGAGCGACAAAACCGAACTGGTTTGATATCCCCGCCAACCGCGCATTGGGTCGCTCGCTCGCTAGGCCCGTAGTGTGGCCAGAACGCGCGGATAGGAACGTTTGATAATTACGCGCGCTGTCTCGCTCAGGCCCGTCGCACTAGGCTTCCGCCTAAGTCACTTCACTGTGGCCACAAAGGCGCGTTTCATATGTTTGATATTTCGCGCCCGTCGTCGCAACCGCGCTAGGCTCGCAGTGTGGCCGCACACTTAGACTCTCGTAAAGCCTGATGAGGCCCATTTGACGTCGCCACTTTTCCGCAAGTGGGAGGAGTTTCGCCTATATTATTCTCAGGTGTCACGGGTTAAGGTATGGAAGAAACGGAAAACTTTTATCGTAAACTATGCAATACTCATCCGAAGGTTTGTGGCTGCACTCCCTATGACTCTGCACGTTGAACAGACACTGCTCTATGACAAAGGTCTACTTTTTAACTTCTTTCCGGGAAAGTCTGTTCTATCTGAATCCACTTTTAGTATATTATACTTCGGTACTCAAGCTGACCTCATTTCCTAACGTTTTAGTACATGGCAAAAGTAATAGTAATAGCAGTAAGTATACTTTATAAAAAACTCAAAGTTTGACGATACCCAGTAACAGCTGGAAAAAAATATAGATTAGAAAGAAAATTATAAAGTTTTAGTGTAGGTAAAGGTAGATCTATCGCTCAGGAGTACAGTTAGAGTAGAGTAGAGCTAATGGAAACGTGTAATCGCAATGCGCACGAGCAGCCTCACACGTTCACGCTATAGTCACAGCAGGGAGAAAACGCGGGACGGAAAAACACCTGACTTCTTAGTATGGGTTGTGCATTAGTACGGTAACGAAAAAAGCTTTTGTTATATTTATAAAATTGGAGTTTTGCAGCAACTCTACCGGACAGAGAAAATACTTTTCGTAGTTTGACAGCTATTAAATAAATTCATACAATCGCGATTATAGTTTTCGTATGGTTTCGAAAGATTTGACGGAGGTGATTTTTACGGAATATAATGTACGTCTCATTTATTTTTGCACGTGTAAGCGAGACAAGTTATAGTCTATCGAGCTCACGAAAACTTTTTTCATATACGTATTTTGCACACTCATACTAAGCGTCCTGCAATGGGAGTCGAGAGACGCTGGTTGCTACTCACCGATGCGTATGTGGAAGTCGTTGAAAGAGTGCCTGTTGACAAAGGCCAGCTGTCGGCGCAGGCGAAATGCGTATTCCGCCATGGCCGCCACGTGGTTGTAGTTCTCCGTGTCGCGCGTCGCGTCCGTCAACCCTGCAACGCGCCTCGTAACATATACAGTAGCGTTCATCGTTATATTACCCCCCAAAAAAGGTTTCAAATCTCGTATAACCTGCTTACATATTTAAAGAAAGGGATGACGTTGTGAGAGACATCGTTCATGCTGTCCTTCCCACTTCGAATCCAATCTGAGCGGGACAGGCGTTAGATGACGGCGTTCTCGGAAATTGAACTTGACAAAACATGAGCCTTCTAACACTAACAGTTAAGACTAATAAGTCACCTCTTCCCAATTATATGTTCGTAAGTAGAGACATGGCTGACCGCACATTAGCTACTTCCGCGTGCTAGTTATCTATATAATATTATAAAGAGGAAAGATTTGATTGTTTGTTTGTTTGTATTGAATAGGCTCCGAAAGTAATGGACCGATTTGAAAAATTATTTCACCGTTAGGAAGCTTACTTTTCAGGGAGTGACATAGGCTGAATGCGCAAGCTTTCATAATACGGGCCGTAGTGTCTATCCTGTTGCACGGAAAGTAGCAGTTTCTCTAGGGAAAGTAGCCAATGTGAGGTGAGTGATGCGAGCGGGCGTACCAGAAGCTGCCATGTAGGTGGCGCCGGTGCTCTTGATCTTCTCGATGTACTTGAACTGGTCCTCGGCGAGGATCTCGTCGAAGTCGGCAATGATCTCGTTGAGCAGCCGCAGGCACTCCATGCCGTCGTGGTTTGCTTCCAACTCCATGTAGAAATCCGTAAAGTCGGGGATCGTAGCGAACAGTACGCACACTGATTCGCATTGCTCGTGGTATAACTCCTGCATTGGGGACACACCGTGAGTAGACTGTCATTGTGTCCCGTTGTTACCGGCCCGAGACGAGCCTCTCACCCATTATCGGTCACGACCTCGACTCCAAATTGCCGGAGAGAACGAAAACATACCCGAGTTCGCTATACTAGCTCGGTATGTTATGTCGAGAATTTTGTTAAAATTCTACTTTTTTCTCGCAGTTCTAGCGTTGGTTGAGTGACAGTTCCACTCGTTTAAGGAAACTTTCTGAGTGTTTTAGAGTGATGTTTGAGCGAAGGAAATTTAAGTTGAGTCGAGTGAGAGTCGAGGTCTAGGACTACAGATTTGGGGGTCTGGTCTGACTCTGAGCAGCTCCTCGATCGGGCCGATGTAACATTTGGGATGATGAAAGTCTCAAATCTAGATTTCAGCAATTGTGATTACCTGACAGTCGACCCCAGAAGGTCGACCAAAAAGCTCTTAGAACCTGGAAAACTACAATCCCCCGAAAACTCAGATGCAACTCTGATTTGAGCACGTTTCAAGTGACCAATTTCTGACAGATTTCGCGACTTGGGCTCAAATGTAAGTTGCGTTAGAATATTCGGGCGCTAGATACTTAGGGTGAAACGTAAGGTAGACGCTAGTTAAAAAAAATCAGGTTTTTTGTGATTTCTGCTTTTAACAAGTGATAAAGTTAGCAAATAAGTAATTTTGATACTGTTGTAAGACATTAGGTCAATGTTAAACCAAACTTTGGAAACTAGGACTCGACTCCAAAACCACAATTGATTCAAAGTTTTTTTATGTAGCATGGAGATTGGGCATATGACTTTAAAGTGCGCAAAATTTCTTATCTGCTATCATATTTTCTTAATCTTGTAGAATCTACAAGATAGTAAAACCCGATTTTTTAATTTTTTTTTGATTGCGTGACGTTTCACCTTTACAAATATACCGGCTGAACCGAGCTCAACCAGAATGGCTGTGCCATTTTTTGCGGCTTACACCGATCGTAGAGTGCCAATTGGAACGTAAACAAACAAAACAAAAAAATGGTTCATGTATTTATGCCAATCGTGAAAAATCTTTGTTTTTCTGGGGTGAAATTTGGAAAAAAATTAAATAATTTTGTAATCGGTCTCGCAACATGGCTGAACCAAGTTTGCCGTCGGCATGCAGCAAACAAGCGTACACGAGGCAGCATGCGCCGCCGTCCAGGCCATCATTGTCTGAATATTTTTGACTATCATGCGCTAGACCCGTTCGACTTCGCCTCCTACGTTCATTTATTTTAAGAATCAAAGAAGTCGTGTCTTAGCAGCAACGAAGCGTTACAATAATTATACGTAGATATGGATAGTATAATATAGTGCTGTGAATTTCACACAACATCATCTATAAATACTATAGGTTATCATTTTCCTTACTTCCCAACTTAAATCCTGAGCGCCGTAGAAACGATACAAATAAAAACGATAAAAACAATACCAACGAAGCGTTACAATAATTATACGTAGATATGGATAGTATAATATAGTGCTGTGAATTTCACACAGCATCATCTATAGGTACTAAGGGTTATCATTTGGCTTACTTCCCAATTTAAATCCTGAGCGCCGTAGAAACGATGTAAATAAAAACGATAAAAACAATACCAACGAAACGTTACAATAATTATACGTAGATATGGATAGTATAATATAGTGCTGTGAATTTCACACATCATCTATAGGTACTATAGGTTATCCTTTGGCTTACTTCCCAACTTAAATCCTGAACGCCGTAGAAACGATACAAATAAAGACGATAAAAACAATACCAACGAAGCGTTACAATAATTATACGTAGATATGGATAGTATAATATAGTGCTGTGAATTTCACACATCATCTATAGGTACTATAGGTTATCCTTTGGCTTACTTCCCAACTTAAATCCTGACCGCCGTAGAAACGATACAAATAAAAACGATAAAAACAATACCAACGAAGCGTTACAATAATTATACGTAGATATGGATAGTATAATATAGTGCTGTGTATTTCACACAACATCATCTATAGGTACTATAGGTTATCATTTTCCTTACTTCCCAACTTAAATCCTGAGCGCCGTAGAAACGATATAAATAAAAACGATAAAAACAATAGCAACGAAACGTTACAATAATTATACGTAGATATAGATAGTATCATACGTAGATATGGATAGTATCATATAGTGCTGTGAATTTCACACAGCATCATCTATAGGTACTATAGGTTATCATTTGGCTTACATCCCAATTTAAATCCTGAGCACCGTAGAAACCATACAAATAAAAACGATAAAAAAAATATAAATTATTTAGGAGGATGATGAGATGAAAATGTATGGAGGTAAAACTAAAATCACTGTCTAAACAGCACTTTAAACAACTTAGTTAGAACTTAGGCACCGTAGAATAGAGCTTTGGGATATTTCTTCGTAGAGGCTCGAAAAGACGAGAAGGCATGGGTGATGGTGCCGAATTTCTCGTCTTAGCAGTGATGATGGATGATGAAAGTGAAGAAAAACTTCGAGAGTGGGTGTTTAAGTAGGAGACGGGCACACCCTCGCCTACTTAAACACACTCTCGAAGCCGTGTTTTTGGCTTTGTCGTGTATTTTTGAACCTCAACGCCAACAAACGAGTGTTTTACTGTAATTTACCATATATACTGTTAACCTGTATTGCATCATGCCCGGATGTATGCGGCATCATGCCCGGATGAACCGATTTTATAAAATTCGTATTTTTGCTTGTAAGGTCAAATAATCAAGTGTATTTGTTTTTTACCTACTGAGAAGTACACAAGAGTACACAAGAGTACACAAGAGTACACAAGAGTTCTTGGTTTCAAGTACAAAAACTCGAGAGTGTGTAAATCGTGAGCATATTCTATGGTTTCTTTCCCCCTCTGAGCTAAAAAGTTTTACCGCAGACCTCGAAACAAGGAGGATATAGTTTCAGCTGCATGCATGTTTATTATTTAGTAGTATGTTCACAGATTTTTCCGTTGATTAAGAACAGATTTTGATTTATTTTACTTTTGTAAGAAGAATGATCTCAAGGTGGCTTCAATAAAAATTTTATTCCCGAGAGATTATTTTACCCGCACTACCCGAGAACTATTTTACCCGCAAAATGTTAAACAGTGTAGGTATTCAGGAATATAAAGTTGTTTTTTTCCATCCAAAAAAATTACTTTTGTCTAGGTATATGTTTAGTCCGGTCAAATTAGACCAAAAAATAGGGGCGAGGTTACAATAATTCGCAGCAAGCTGAAAATTGGTAGGATTGTTCAAAACACCATTATAAATGAAATGTAAAAAGTCCTCATCGATCCGACACCTGGAAAATTTTATCTACTGAAAAACTCACTATATGTCTTATCATAAAATTAGCTCTGACAAAAATTGTAGATCAGATAATTATTTACCAAAAATGTCCAAGTACTTTTTCCCTAAGAGCCACCGTTTTTGAGATAATGCTGTTTTGAATTTGATAACAAAAATGACACAATATGTTTTATTTGTGCGAACTTTTAGCTGAAGGTGAAATTGTTACTGTTGAACGTGGTATAAAGACACTAATTATTGCAAGTACTGAAAGAGCTGATACATTTTTAGAATATCTTAAAAAGCAGAAGTCTGTCACCATACATGTGGTGTCGTAAAAATTATACTCGAAAGTGTTCTATTGCTGCAGCTATTAAAAGACAACATGAAGTACAAGAAGCCAGTACATCTAATTTTTAAATCGTTATAACTAAAAAACGGTGGCTCTTAGGAAAAAAATATTTTTTCATTTTTATAGATCTGATCTACAATTTTTGTCTTAGCTAATTTTATGATAAAACTTACCGTTTTTCTGAAAATCGCGAAAAACCCGTTTTTGTAACCCTTGATCCCGAGTAAATTTTTTTCCAGGTGTCCGATCGACGAACTTTTCACAATTCATTTATAATGGTGTTGATATGGATCCGGTGAGCTATCTGTAGACTGTTTGCAACAGTCGGCAGTTAGCTCAATTGTTTCAATTGTAAATACTAGTTTAATTAACATAAATATATTTATATATCATATATAATTATGTATGTACATAGTCTATACTTAGTGTTTATTTATAATGGTGTTTTGAACAATCCTACCAATTTTCAGCTGGCTGCGAATTTTTGTAACCTTGGATGTCTAAATTGACCGGACTAGTTGTTGTCAGTTAGTATGTGGGCGTTGCGTGTGTTCTTGGTGTGTTGAGTTGTCTACTTACATCGACGTTCTTCTCGTTGTTGAGGAAGTGTTGCGCAACATGCTCTGGCAGGATGTTGGCGAGCAGCTTCCGGTTGTACTCCTCAAGGTTATCCATTTCATCTTTTTCGTCTGCACAGAAACACACGTAAGCACACTGCATCGGCTAGCGGATGTCTATAGTCCGGCCTACACTCGGCCTATCACGGCCTATCTAGATTATATCATATTAGCCCACAAAAGTCCATTGCTTGATATAGACCTCCCCCATAAAACGCAATAAAAAGCGGTTCTGCGCCGTCACCTGTGCCACCTGTGGGTTGGGTATTAGTTACCATTGCTGCTTCCGGATGAAGTCGAGGTGGTAGAGACTCTAGTCTTCACAAGTCTCCAGACTAGTGAATGTTCTGTTTTGTTATGTAATAGAATGCGTGCGGGTTACCGTTTGCCTGCTGCTTCCAGATGAAGTCAAGTCGGTAAGAGGCCTCGCACTGGTGCCCGTGCAGCGCCAGCAGCAGCGCCGCTGCCACCGCCAGCAGCACGTCGCCCCATGCCTGCATTGCGCTTACCCCGCACCGCGACCTGCAAACACATTGGTTGAGATATAGAGACGTCCTAACCCTTAATAAGGCAAAGACCAACTACTTACCAATAGCGTTTTATGACCACTTATCGGTTTTCGCATAATGTACCTTCAAATAATTCATAAATCTTTATTTGTACCAACACACAAATACGCTTATCTTAAAAGTGTATGATCTACCTAGTTTTGAAAACGAATAATTAATAATTTCTAGTATCTAAAGTGTTTTATGAAATATCGTTCCGATAAATGATTTTGTGATTTTTGGAAGAATAAGAATTGATTATTATATCTCAACGTATCTCGTAGAAATAATCTAGACTAATAAACATTTTCATATTGAAAAACTATCGTAAACTTGGTGGTAACACTCATAGCATTGCCCGGTTAGATAAAATAAAATAAGAAAATCATTTATTGCCTATATTTTTTATAGCATCAACCAGAAATACACACAAATAAATTACCAATAACTTCAGCATTGTGCCACGTGCAAGGAAAGCCGATTTTAAATCTACTCCACTCAGGAGCGGTTGGGGTAACGGGTTTTAAGTAGGTTCCTATACTTATACAGGGTGCCACGGTGCCGAAAAGGGGTGTTTGTGGATCCCAAGGGATCAAAGTACAAACGATTTTTTGAAAAAATATTGAGATCTTTTTTGTTCGTATTTGTATACAAGAGGCTGCCGACTTCTTATTCTGGCCCCTACTAGGGGCCTCCCCCCCCCCCCCATAACGATAAACACAATAAAATTCAATTGAAATCTCCGTAGCACGTGCTACGATGCTCCGTCGACGGTCCGGCATTGCAAACAAAAGACTTTAACGCGCTCTATTTTCCTTTAAGAAACTATCCAATATTTCTGGAACGAGTTTGGATTTCATTATGTTAAGGCAAAACTGTAGTTCCTTACATTCGGTATTTAAATTCACATTTCACAAACTTTCGGTTTCATAATAGTAGTAGGATAGTAAGAAGTATGTATCACATTTTATATAATGAGAATAACAGTAAATGGACGCACTTTTTAAAAGCTGCTCGGAAATATCGTAAAATAAAACCATGCTTTTACATTGAGATCTCTAGATAAAACAGACTACATTGAGATCTCTAGATAGACAGATCTATTGCCATAGACAGTCTATTGGGCCAGTCAGTAAAACCTATAAATATACTATAATCCATCCACGATCTTGTTTTCTTTTTGGTATTTGACAATTTTTTCTGTGTTCTTTAAGACTGGGCAAAGGGTCTTGCAGGTGAACTTATAAAAGAGTGCCGTGTATTGTAACCGTCAAAAGATTGGTATGGGAGCGCGCCTGCAGCGTCTCCAACCCGTTCGTCCCCAGGCGAAGGCGCCGGTGGCCAGCACTGCACCTTTCAGCGTCACCACACAGTGCACCTGAGAGGACTCGCATGTAGTCGTCGAAGGGAGTCTGATAGAGGGCGCGCGCCTGCAGCGTCACCAGACCGACGACGGCGAGGACTCCGGCGGCCAGCACCGCGGCCTTCAGCGTCAGCGTATAGTGCACCTGAGGGGACTCACAGGTAGTCGTCGAAGGCAGCCTGGTAGAGAGCGCGCGCTTGCAGCGTCACGAGACCGAAGGCGAGGACTCCGGCGGCCAGCACCGCGGCCTTCAGCGTCAGCGTATAGTGCACCTGAGGGGACTCACAGGTAGTCGTCGAAGGCAGCCTGGTAGAGAGCGCGCGCCTGCAGCGTCACCAGACCGAAGGCGAGTACTCCGCTGGCCAGCACCGCGGCCTTCAGCGTCAGCGTATAGTGCACCTGAGGGGACTCACAGGTAGTCGTCGAAGGCAGCCTGGTAGAGAGCGCGCGCCTGCAGCGTCACCAGACCGAAGGCGAGGACTCCGCTGGCCAGCACCGTGGCCTTCAGCGTCAGCATACAGTGCACCTGAGGGGACTCACAGGTAGTCGTCGAATGCAGCCTGGTAGAGGGCGCGCGCTTGCAGTGTCACTAGCCCGTAGGCGAGTGCGCCGACGACCAGCACCACAACCTTCAGCAGCGTGCTCACGTGCTGGTGCGCCGCCATGCACACCATACCTAGCAGCGTCAGCAGGCAGTACACCTAGGACACAGAACATGTTACTTCGTTCGATTCGGGTCTGGGTGATTTGTAAAAAAAATCAGAGGAACAGTCAATGTTTCAACTCCTTTCAAAAAGTAAATTGTTAAAAAAGTATGAAACCTACAAAACTGTTTTGTAATGTACAAACTGATACTTTTATTTGATAAACAGTTTAGACATTTTAGGTCTCTTTTAAAATTTCGACATTTGTACTGAAAATTTTCTGCGTAATTTTTATTTATTTTCGTTTAATCTGTACAGGCGTACAAAATGTACTTTTTTTATTTTTCAAGTTTAGAGCTGCGGTAGTTACTGAGATATACAAGAGGATAAAAGGACAGACAGAGCGAGGTGGGTATCGTAACCGATCACGAAACCCTAAAAACCATACAGGATCCTTTCATATTTTCTCGTTTAGATGTTTGACTATTTAATGAAAAATTCTTCAAATACTTTTAGTTATAATAAGTAGCTATACTTTCATAAGATTTAAGCGGCGGGAGAGGAGTGCCGAAATTAAGGCACGCCAATCTCCCTTCCGCTTCCTTGGCGGGATCGCCACCATCTGATGGGTCGCAGGGGAGGAGGAGTGTCGGTATGGCGAGGGCCGCTCTTCCTATCCTCTGCGACCGTGTGGCAGGCGGTGGGGTGACTCGGCTAACCGGCTGTCACAGGGAGGCCTAGGGCGTTCGGATACGGGGTCATTTAGCGCCCCATTGCCGGAAAAGGTCCCCGAGGTGGTCGCGGCGCGTCGCGAAGGTGGGTGCTCTAACCCCCCAGGGAACGGCCCGATATCGGGCAGCCGCGGTGGGTTCGTGGAAGCATCTCCACGTTCCTACCACAAGCGGCTTCGTAAAATATGAAAATAAAACAATGTTTTTCTCCAGCAAAGAAACGTAATAATTAATTAATTTCTAAAGGTACATTCTATGGATAATATAAATGCTCCGTGTGTAAGAAAGAAGTCACAGATGTATTCGCTTTTTCTATGCAAATGTTTATTCTGTTCACTGGGGTGTCCTTTACTAACGGCTTAGGCTAAGTTCCTGTCATGTTATATCTCCATGGTCAAATAATTAATAATATATAAAAAAACGTAGGTACCCTACCTACCACGCTAATGAAGTTGCGGGGAACAGCCAGTATTATATAATATTCACATTCTATAGTCAAAATCAATATATTATACGATTTATTCACATAAAACATTACCGTCACTTGTAAAGAAACGCAAAAAACTAATGTTAAATGAATTATACGAGTGGGTAGGTCGCAAAAAGTGTTATCATCATGCTGATGATGGGGGTCCAATCTTGTGACACCAGACTGGACCAGCGTTGACTAATAGGTATAGAAATTAGCTGTGAAGCAAGTTATGATGTGTACCTGGTTCATATCGTAGGGACAGAAGCTGGAGTCCTGCTTGTACCGGTCGGTGACGTCACCCTGCTGCGTCACCGAGTGCATAGCCTCCACCTGGATAAATCATTCATTAGTAAGTACCTACTGTTGAAAACCCAATGTTAGAAAAAGTCTTAAACATATTAAAAAAAGTGCTGGACAATTCACACAACATTATCTAATCCCAAGTCAAGCAGAGCTTGTGTTAAGGGTACTAGATAACTGATATACTTAATACAATACACTACATAGATTTTTTAATTATACCTAGTAAACATCCAGAACACCCTAAACAAATATCTGCAGATCGTACAAACATTTGTACCGAGGCGGGAATCGAACCCGCAACTTCCTGCAGCGCAGGCGGACCTTCGCCCGCTGCGTCACCGAGGTCGTCGTCATAAGTCCCCCGACGACGATAGGACCTACTTAATAAACCATCTTAACTGTAAAACAGCTTCAATATTCATCGAACATAGCCAAGAAACTCTAGATGAATTTGTCTTTCACCAATTACATAATCGAAATCATTTTATCCTTTCGGGAGCAATGATGCCACAAGCTAACACACAGATTCCTATACTACACACGTCAAACGTATAAGATACTTGTGCCAATATTTTGCATATAAGTTTCTTTGCTCATTAATTTACTTTATACTCTATTCTATATAATAAAACAAAATATTAGTCTCTACGTGGGAAGGAAATGTCTTCCGACACACGTAACCCAAGTTAAGGAGTCAGGGCTTCATCTAATAAGTACTCATTTCGTTTTCAATAGTAAATGAATTATTATGCTGGACAATACTCACAGCATCAGCTAGCCCCAAGCTAAGCAGAGCTTGTGTTATGGGTACTAGCTGAATGGTTTATACTTATAATAATACATCACGTAAAAATTGGTAATACACTGATAATGTGACACTTTCGTGATGATGGGAATAACCTGCAGTGTAAGTAAATTTCCATCAACTCTGTTTATTTTTATTAGACGTAGAAAGCACCCAGGACAATATCTGCTGATCGTACAAACATTTGACCCACAGCCTGCTGCGTTGGCGGACCTTCGCCCGCTGCGACACAGAAGTCGTTGTCGAAGAAGTGAAATGACATTACGTACCATGATAAGCTGTATTTGGAAGACGACGGCGACGCAGAGGATCAGCGCCAAGGCCTGCGCCATCGCGCGGTGGTGGTGCACGGCTACCGACACGCGCCGCATACTGCTCGGCACCTCCTGTACACACAGCACGGTCAAGACCCTCAACTCAACAGCCTGTATTGGTCCACTACTGGACGCAGGCCTAATCAAGACCCTAATTCCACTAAATTAATCGCTTTGCCATAATGGTATCGTCATAGAATAACACATTTTGTCATTTTATTTTTGATTAAAGAAACTGTGGAAGGGACGCGTCTAAAAAGTATCAAGGTCACTTTCTTGTGCGTTGAATTCTATCAAACTTTCAGTGCGAAAACACCGCACGTTATATTTAGAAATTCTTCCAGCTATGGACAATTCTGTGGCAAAGCCATTATTATAGTTAAGCGATTGGTTAGCAGAATTCGGCCCCAGAATATAAGCGACCACAAGTCGTCACCAACATACTAATTTGTTGTCATTGTCAAAACTAAACTAAACTAAATTTACTGGACTTATAAAGCTGCCGTCCTGTTTAGAACGATCGAAATAAAAAGGGATTATTAAATTGTTATAGGTTGTTTAATAATTATGTTGTCATCTAAATTGACACCAATGTTTCAGAAATACTGAAGATTTTTTCAGTTGACGTTCAGTCTGATTGAAATGAAATGAAATAATAGAACGTCAAGTCAGACTCGCGCAATAAGGGTTCCATATAATTGTAAGACCTTGTTTCTTGCCAAATATCATGATTCTAGGTTAACCGGTAATACCTTATTGGTTTTGGTCAACTTGGCGTCAACTCAGCATGTTGCTTTTCAAATGAATGCTGAACGACTGATGAATTTTCAACCCTCTATTCATTCCACGGATATTTGCAATATTTCTTTTAGACCTTGTACAAATTAAGCGTTTTGAAGCACGCGCGGTTTGAAATAATCTGGTCCTCTATATCCGTACACAGCAAAAAGCGCGATTCTATTCAGGGGTGTGCGCCGGATTATGTTCAGAACCCTCGTAAGCGCTCGCTTCAAAGCGCCTATTAAGTACTCTTACTGTCATTGTTGTGCTGTACATTATAATTCTTTGACAAAACGAAATGAGGATAAGAGATATTTTAAGCGCTACTTCAGGCTTAGTTCTATCGGCCTAGGTTAATTGGTAACAGTAAAGTGAAGTGGAGTAGGTGACTCACCGGAAACTGGTAGCAGAGCACGAAGAACGTGGAGCCAAACACGACCACCCCGCTGCCTACCATCGCGCTCATTCCATCCAGCGTGCTAACAATACAAGAAATTACATACATTAAATGCATACAGAGCAACGAATAATAGTTGGCTGTATTGAATTGTCGCATTCTAAAACTAAAGTCATGAAATTTTCCATAAAAAAAAATACAAATCCCTGATTCATACACGCATGTTTGTACAATAATACTAATTGTTAAGCTAAAATACAAAAATCCATCACAACCTCTTCTTCTATATGTAAATAAAAACAATTGCCATAAATAGTCGAATCGGTTAAGCATTAGCAGTAATTATTGATTGTCACTCGAGCTGTCAACGTTAAATAAACGCATGGATGGAGTAAGTATAGTCATAATGACTCACATGTGGAAGGAGATTAGCTGTATGAGCGTGACGGCGAAATACACGATCAGCGAGCAGTAGAAGTACACCTTCAGCATCCGGTCGCGGTCGTTGTTGTACTGGAACACACAACACAGATGTTTACCGCACTACACTGCCTACAAAATCTGTACCTCATTCTTTTATCGATAGCTATCTGCCAATTTACAAGAAAAAAAGAACCTTGTTTAATAAAATAAAATTAGGGCAAACACGGACGTCGGGACAGGGTAATTACGTCGACGTGGGTGAGATACGACGTGACGGGGCGCGAGGCGGCGGCGGCGGCGGCTTCGGCGACGGCTCTAATCGGCCCGTCGTCATTGCGACGATAAGCCGCTGACAAATTCCCTGCAAATGGATTCCGAACAAAGGCGACGAATCAGGAAAAAATATAAAGTGTTTTAATTAGCTGTCAAGTTCGCGGGAGAAATTCAATTTGCGCGGAGTGAATTAAGTGTTCCGAGAACATTGGCGATTGTCGGCAGGATTACTGCGCCCTCCCGGCACCTTATAAAGTCGTTTGTTAAGTGCCTATTGGTTTAAAACTATGAGAGACTACAACCTTCCGTTCTGTTGGATGCCGTGCCAGCTGAGCGCTGTGCTGAGCCCATGACAAAGCCTGCACACGGCTGCACGCGCAAGATATTTCCCATAAGCTCCAACAACTGTCCATTGTGTCAACCATAGAGTAGGATCACCGAGCTTGTTATAACTACCCACGCGGCATCCGAACCAAACAGCGCTGTTTGTTATAACAAGATTGACTTTATATTTTGTAAATTGAAATTGAAATAATTGAAAATTAGATGTTGTAAAGTCGGTAGAAAAAAAAGTCTATATTTTATTATTTGCTCAATTTTACCGGCGACTGAGCCGACAGTGTGGCTTATTTCGTTCCATTTTGACTTAGCACAATCGCGGTTCTGATGTGTCACAATAGAACCGTACAAATAATTTTTAAGTGCAAAGTGATAGAAAGGCTAAGCCGTAAAGCGCTTCCCCGCCGAGGAGCTAGCATTTTACGTTGTGACTTTATTTAGGTAAACTTTTACTGTGAATCTCGCGAACACGAGCTAAACTAAAACATTAATATTTTACCAGCTTAAGGTGGTATAACACATGCCGTAAGTTTTTATTGTTACTTCGAAACATAACTTTTAATTAGATACGAGTTTCTGAAAATGTTTGCTTTTGTGGCTTTAGATAATCAAACTTTATAGAAAGATAAGCAACGAACAATGAAGATATAAGTATTTATAGGTATACAGGGTGTTCAATATTGCGGCCGACATAATTTTTTCATTAGCTACATTTCTCCGGTAGACTCCATGTTGTAAGTAAGTATCACGGTTGCTAAGACATGGTTTTTTAAAGTTTGTTTGAAAGAATTTCAAAAATTTATAATATCACTGTTAAATCGCCATATCTTTTTTGTTTGTGATGAATGATAGCCACTCAACTGTCAATATCGTGATATCTAATTTGGAACGTAAAATATTGTTGTGATCGCTATAAGCGCTGTAATCGTATTTCGGAATGCACCCTAAACAAACTACAACTTGACACAATTCACTTTAAAAATAAGTAACGAGCAATCAAATTCAAAATCCGTGTACTTATAACCAAAAAAATTTTTATCGACGCGACGCAACGTGTCGACACCCCATATCGTTATTATTAACGTAAAGTAATAGAAAATTAACGTTATCGCTATACTAACTTAACAGGCAACAGAACAGTGGGATGAGTCCGGTTGACGATAGAACGAGTATCTAGACGTAATCGTGACGTCTTATTGGGCTCAGAACACTACAAAATACTGCTGTGATGTTGTGTTTAAGTTCGGTTCTGTTTTAACATAAAACGTCAAGTGGGAATTGGACTCGCGCACCGAGGGTCCCGTATAATTATAAGACCTTGCTTCTTGCCAAATTTTATGATTCTAGATTAACGGAAAGTAGGTACCCTATAGGTTTTGGTCCATGGCAAGAATCGAAAGTATTTTGTTTGTGAATAAACCACAAATTTACGGTTTTCGAATTTTGACGTGACAACGTCTTATAATTCGATAGAGCCGGCTGCACGCACGAAAAAACATGACGTCATGCGGCGTTACCTCGTCATGCGGCGTTACCTCGCTCTGAGGCGTTCCATGTAAGGCTTGAAGTGCAAGCGAGAGCGCTCGACATCCGTCTCTCTCCTACTTGAGTGAGCGATGCGTCTGCGTTGTCACGTTCAACTATCGTCAGTAAACCGACTTTACATACAACCGATTTTTTTTCTTTTACTAAAGGGGCTTGACAGACGGACAGACAGACGGGCAACAAAGTGGTCCTATAAGGGTTTCATCTTCCTTTTGAGGTACGGAACCCTGAAAACAGTTATGGTTAATGAAATCGGAACAGGATCTCTCCAACAGCCTGTCAACGATGCAGAGGGCAACAAATTATAACTAGACGGTGGCAGGAAGAGTTCCATTCGGGGCTGCTTCGAGGCCCAGATCTGAAAAGCGGGTACCTTGCACTCGGTCTCCCAGTTCCGGAAGAGCAGTACCAGCGGATAGCAGTGCTCCTTGCGCAGGCGGTCTATGGAGCGTGCGTCGATGGCCATCATCAGGTACTCGTTCAGTTCGTCTTCAGGCTTCTTGGTCTCCGTTGCCTTCTCCGCCCTGAGGACATACACGACTGGTATCTCATCTTACTAATAATGAGGGGGTGTGCGTAAAAGCACGATAGAAGTGAAAACTTTAAGCTTTTGCGTGCTAAGAGCAAGTAACTACACTCGTGGTTTGAAACTGGAGCTTTGGTAATGCGCGTTTTAATCCTTACATCACCTTATCTGTACTAATATTATAAAGAGGAAAGATTTGATTGTTTGTTCGTTTGTTTGTATTGAATAGGCTCCGAAACTACTGGACCGATTTGAAAAATTCTTTAACCTTTAGGAAGATTACTTTTCAGGGAGTGACATAGGCTATATTTTATCCCGGAATTGCCACGGGAACGGGAACTACGCGGGTGAAACCGCGAGGCGATCGTCTAGTACACCAATAAAATGCGCGCTTCTATGTATTCAAACGCGGTAATTTTGTAGAGTGCATAATACCTACGCTTCAAAACGCCTAATCTTTACTCGATCTACTAAGGTTGTGAAAAAACCATGATGTCTTCCTAGCCGAATTTCGACCACGGCGGCGGCCAGTTGCATCGGAGACTAGCCAGATGTGCAGGTCATATTATAGTGCATAAGTGTGTGCGTAACACAGGTGCACTCTCTATTCCCTCACTCATAATCAGATGGGACGGCAGAGCCACATGACCGGGGAGAGGTCAAGCGCTGGATCAACGGTTTAACGTGTTTTCCGAGACCGAATTTTTCTTGCTAGAAAATCCGCAATAACAACTATTGGTATGACCCAGGATTTGAACCTAGGACCTCATAATCAGCGGTTAAACAAGCTGACCGCTAGACCATCGAGGTTGTCAAACAGGCTGTCAAAAAAACCATACAAAACTTGTAACTCTAACTAAACTTACAAGTTTTATTCAACATCAAATGTATCAGTAGGTACTTCCAACGTAGTACCCACGGTGAAAATAAATAACATAAACAAACCGAAACAATTTCAGTCGAAACAATCAACAAACTATGTATGATGCAACTCTTCCGGAAGAGTTAGCACAAAGAGCTTCACTGTTACAATACAACTATGAGTTCGCTGCAAACTAGGATCTCGCGATTAACTCTCGGATGGAAGGAAAATCGGATGGAAGGAAAATCCGATGTATTCAATTGCAAATGTAAGTAACATAATTCTATTATTGTGGAGAACTATCGTCTTAACGAGCAACTATCGAAATAATATTTGCGCTACTACGTAGTATTTTATAATTACATACTAGTATTATTTTTTTAATTCACTCTTTTCTGCCCGCGGCTTTGCAAGCGTTGTTTCCATCGAAACGTTGAAAGGTTATTTCTATCCAATGGAAAAATAAACTGGGATTTATGGAATACAAAGCATGTTTTATTCTAGAACCACCTGTATGCAAAATTTCAGTCCGATCCGTTCAGTAGTTTTGGCGTGAAGAGACCGTAACAACATCCAAACTTTTGCATTTATATTACTTTAATGTCTTTATTAGAAATTTCAAGCAAATCGAATCATCCGTTCGAGAGTTAATCTCGCACAAAGTTTGCCACAAATCTTAGTCAGTAACATAGTACGTGATATACGGTTAACTTACGAGATCTTAGCTCTCTCGATCAAATACCGCTTTTATAAAAGTTATGAGAGAAGAATGCAAGCATTTGATCCAAGCACTACAGAAAGCGCTGGTCGCAGCCTCTCTCGGCGCTTTTGTACGTTTGGAACGTGGAATTGCACTCAAATTGCTATTTCCTCGAAAGCGTAGTTTCAGATAATATCAGAATTTTTTTGTTTATTCGCTGTACCTACGTTGTTACGGCACTTAATATTTTCAGAATTGGAGCAAACTTTTATTTAACTTGCTCTGTTGTGCATAATGTATGTAGAGTGCGCATAATGTGTGGGACAAATCTTGCGACTCAAATTTATACCAGTTATTCTGCACCGATTGAGTTGTAATTTGGCATACTTATGTCAGTTCGGTGATAACACAATGTTTTTGTACCATTGAGCTGGTCTGATGAGGGAGACAGGGTGGCCGCATAAACTCCTGAACGAAACAACGTAGCCCCGTCGAGTTTGGGTTCGTTGGATTGGTCTTCCCAAGCACTTTGGTCTTAGATTATGACCACAGTTCTGAGCCGGGAGGAGGCCATAAAAACTATTTACTAATAACACATTACACTAATATTATAAATGAGAAAGTTTAGATGTATGGATGGATGCATGTTTGTGAGCTCTTCACGCCAAAACTACTGAACGGATCAGGCTGAAATTTTGCATACGGTAAGTCTAACCCTGGAAACAAACATAGGCGACTTTTTATCCCATAAATCAGTTCCCATGGGATAGAAATAACCTCAAAACGTTTCCATAGAAACAACGCGTGCGAAGCCGCGGGCAGAAGCTAGTTTTGAATAAAAGACTTTCTTAAAAAAGTTTTTTAAAAATTTATTATTTGAATAAGTTTCTTCCTACGGTTAAAGAACTTCAGCTCCGATATTTTAAAATGTAAGCTAGGTATTTTCTGTGAACAATTTTTGAATACCTAATGTTTTCCATGATTTACAGATACCCTAGTGTTTCAAATGTAATTCCCCCAATACCTCTGCCTTAAAGTAAAGACAAGTGTGTATAGTTAGTAATTCTAGGAGTACAGCGTGAACAAGTGGTCTTCAGCGCCAGCGAATAGTCACAGTCGGTGAGCCGTGTCGACGTCAACGAGTCAATGTTGGTTCGTTGACGCCATTCGTGGCGTCGTCAGCTGCAGGCAGCCTGGCTAAATACCGCGAGGCAAGAGCGCGCTGCGTCTATTAAAATTAACTTCTCAACAACAGCACTGACGTAGACACCCACGAGGCCCTTACATGCCCTCATGTTAATTGAGTGTCAACCATTGAAGACGCGAACGTACGCTTGAATAACTCAAGGGTCTCAATCTTTCAATACATTAAGTAGCTCCTCATATTAGGAAGACTCTACATTTGGCTTTCTTTAGAGGTTATCTCAGCGCACACAATGGGCTTCGCACCTGTAGCCTGTTGATGGATCAGGGGGCTTTTTGTGAGGATGTCTCTAACGAGAACCGTGGGAATATTTGCTGTAGCGCACACTATAGCAAAATAGATGGAACTTGCTCCGCTGTACTCAATACATGTTTAAGATAATTATGAATAAGAGTTGGTTAAACTGTCACTATCCGTGAAAATCTCTGATATTATTACGTAATTTGATAAGGTTTGTCTAAGCCGTAGATTTTCCAATAAATTAAATAAATATATAAAGAAATAGTGTCGGAAGGCGACTTGTGGTCTAGGTAACATTGAAGACCTTTTATTAAATGGCGTATTCCACTTCTAATACTTATGGTCATATACCAGTGCGGTACTGCAGTCGAACAGCTTGGTCATCACGGAATATCGTGTACTAGGGCCGCCGGTCAGATATCTCGCCATGCCGGCCTTAACCACATCATACGGCGGGCCTTTGTCACCGCTAATGTACCAGCTATTCTCGAACCGAATGGTCTGTTGCGTGACGATGGTAAGAGGCCCGACGGTATGTCACTAGTCCCATGGGAGTTAGGGAGGCCCATTGTGTGGAACGCTACATGCGTCGACACACTTGGGCCTTCCCATCTTTCGAAGACATCCGTGAGGGCGGGTGGATCAGTTGAGCTACCAGTAGATTGTTTGCAACAGTCTGCAGTTAGCTCAATTGTTTCAATTGTAAATTACTAGTTCTAATTCATTTCTATCACTTGATTTAATACATTGCTTGGTAGTACTTTTCAAATTTGAGATCCCTTCTTCATGAAATAATGACAATTATATCTTTTCTCGACTCCAAGCGTGTGAATTATAGCTTTTTCGTTCGTATTCATAGACATAATTTGCAGCTAATTATAATCTCGGTCATATGGTTGTGTGACTTGTGTAGTAGTATGTTAGGTACTGACTTGGAGACGTGCTTCCCGTGCTGAGAGCCATGACCCATGACACGCATCTCCTTGGAGACGTTGCCGCCGTTGTTGGCTTGCAGGTTCATGCCGTGCCGGGGTTTCTTGTCCTGCGGAAGGGACACGTAATGTAAAGGCCTTATTTTAATTTAACAATATTCAGGAAATCAAAATCTTACTTAATCAGGCAAGTTTGGCATAGTTTACGAAAACTATAAAAGTTTTCGTTTCCTATCATACATTGACTTGCAGGTCTCTTACCGGATATCGAAAGGAACTACTTTTCATAGTTTGACAGCAATCCAAGATTTCCATACGAACTCAATTGTTGTTTTCGAATTATTTTAAGTGATTTGTTGCATTTTATCAGCACAACTTTGTCAAGTCAGCGGTAGTTAACGGAAAGATTTTTCGTTTTGGTATTGTGCAAACCACACAGGTAGGTACTATAGTATACCAGGCGACTACCAAACCGAGCTCTACGTTAAAACATTTACTTAAATGGTGCTAATTAAAATAAAATAAATAAATGCCTCTGAGCTCCTGTGCATCAAAGGCACAAAACAATGTTGTTTGTATATAGTTAAGAGAATGGAGATAATTTGATGTTAGTGTTTGTGCCAGGAGCCCGATTACACTAATGTTTGTGCGCATCATCAAATCAAAATTGAAGTTAAAAGCCAAACATTACATACTCGTAATTTTCAAATGAAAGTAAAAAAGAGATACGTTACCATTATGTTACGGCAAGTATGGTTTTGGCTTATCTTCTATTACTCGACTCCCGCCTCGGGACAAATGTGTCTACGATCTGCAGATTTTTATTCCCAGTGTTCACAGTGTTTTTTATGTATGATAAACATCTCAAAATCAAAATCAAAATCAAAAACTCTTTATTTCCATAAATACAATAAATGTACACTTAGAAAAGGTCAAAATAAAAAACTAAACACTGACACGGAAATAAAGTGAAATTTTTTGATTTCTGTCGCTTCGGTATGTAGACTAAAGTAAAGAAGCGACGAAGAAACCTTTAGCCTGTTAGTTGTTATTTTTCGAGTTGGAGCAAAACCCGTCCCAAGCTTTTTTGTCCTCTAGATAATCTGATATTTTATAGTAAGCCTTTTTGCACAGCAAGGTTTTGACAATTTGTTTGAATTTATTTACTGATAATTTTTGCAACGCACTAGGAGTTTTGTTGTAGAAGCGTATACATTGCCCTTTAAAAGATACATTTATTTTGTGTAGCCTAGTTGTGGGCACAGCGAGTTTATGTTTATTTCTGGTATTAAAAATATGTTTATCGCTATTTTTAGGGAACCGATTTATATTTTTATGAGTGTACAATAAGTTTTCATATATATATTGACATGGTACTGTCATTATGTTTATTTCTTTGAATTTATCACGTAGAGATTCTCTAGGATCATCTATCTATGTAAAGTATTGTATCAATTATCAGTTATCTTGTAACACAAGCTCTGCGTGGCTTGGGTCCAGATGATTTGATTGTCCAGCATTGTAAAATGTTAATTTAATGCGATGTGCAAAATCATTAGAGTAATGGAGGCCCAGGTAAAGTGCAGTTGTGTGGTTACCACGCGGCTGGTGTTGTCTGGCACGATGAGGAAGGTCTCGATGTTGTGGTCTCTGAGGTAGGCGTTGCGCTGCCCGCCCAGTCCAGGCTCCACCTGGTACTCCGAGCCCAGGCATTCCAGGGTCTGTGCGGTGATGTGCACGCGTCTGTACACACACATACTCTATTACAAAAGATCTTCGATTAAACTAGTTGACTTTTAAGTTGTTTATTTTACCAGTAAAATGAGTATCTTCTTTTTGGTCTACTTTTTAAAACGAATTATGATGTTTCGAAAGACCACCATTGCTCTGGATGCGTCATTATTGAGAAAAAAAAATGTGAAATTATGAATGTCGTCGGTAGAATTTTTCAATAAGTTTTTGATTTTCAAGTTTTTATATCGAATGCTCATGGCGATGCGTTTACGCTGAGTGTGGCAACATGCTCCAAACAGATGCAGGGATAGTAATGGAAAAATGGATAGGCAAGAGCAGTAAGAGAGAAGGTGGTAGTGGTGGTAGTCACCCAGGGACGCCGCCGCTCTCCATACAGTTGGCGAGCGAGACGTCGTTGGACCAGACGTCGAACTGCCACTTGCGCAGCCCCAGAACGACGCAGTGCACGCGCCCTGTGTGGATGCCCACGCGCATATTCACGTTCACACCCATCACTTCGCGCACCAGCCTGCGTACAATACACATTGTGTGATGACAGCAGTCAAGTATTATATTTACTCAGTCTCTGAAAGTCTCAAAGTAAGCACAGTGACAATTTTGAGTTCCAAAGTATTCAGACAGCTTTAGGTCGAATGAAGCAATTCTTTAAAGAAAATTATATATTGAAATTTTAATACTTAGGTAGTCTTGAGGCAATACTCAAGACTACCTAAGTATTAAAATTTCTCATCGTGAGAGAGTTAGTCACACTAGTCACTCAATGTGACTAGTGTGACTAACTCTCTCACGATGAGTTATCTTACTTGAAGTTCTTGAGTATTGAATGACTAGTGTGACTAACTCTCTCACGATGAGTTATCTTACTTGAAGTATCGAGAGTAAGATAACTCATGCGATAGCATCGAGCATGTGCAAGCCCAAGCATGCCAAGTGTGGAACACTAGAACACTTGGCGTGGTCAGTGCGCGCCTCGGGTAGCCCGAGACGCAATCGTAGCAGGAGAACAGAAGAGTGCAGGTGGTAGTGTGGGGTACTCACGCGATGGCATCGATCATGTCCAAGCCCATTTCCACGCAACACTTGGCGTGGTCGGTGCGCGCCTCGGGCAGGCCCGAGACGCAGTAATAGCAGTCTCCGAGCAGCTTGATGCGGAGGCAGTGGTGCTCCGCTGCAAGCCGGTCGAATCTGAACACACAAAACATAGAATATCATTACTAAAATCCCTCAAGAAGGCCTATTTTTTATGATCAGTTTTGTCTGGCAAACTGCTTTAGTCATTTCATGATCAAAGCGCAACTCTTTGATCTCGAAATAACTGACGCAGTGGCGAGTACCCTTCTCTTAGGTACTTAAGTTAACTGTGTCCTTAAGTTTCTGCAAAATTAATTTCTAACTCATCTCGCCATTTCCGTCGAGATATGCCTCGCGAACTCCGTGTGCTCGGGTACCCTAATTCATATTGCGTAGGAAATCATTAAGTTTGTTACCGAGATCATAAATCCCGGTGCACTACTTTTAAACGATTTTTTCTTTTGAAATTTTCACCGAGAACTGTAATAATTCTACTATAATTGTTCTACAGCAGCGGTCGGTAACCTTTTGCCAGTCAAGGGCTGGTAATATTTGGTTGAGACGGGCTGTATTTGCTTACAATTTTGATAATTATTGTCTGGTATTGGTCTATCTAGCTTTTTATCGGTGATGTTAAAAACAATATCCGTCAAGAACTCGCGCGCCGAGGGTTTCGAACGTTTGTCTATTATACAAAAAATATGTACTAAATGTTAACCGGTAGCTTTATTACATATTTTTTGTATAATAGAGACTTATAATAGAGACCTTTTGCAATTTTATGAATACCTAAAAATAGTAAGTACCAACCTACATTTCAGATGGATCTCTCTGCATGCTTCGGTGATAGGGGTAATCGTAATTTTTTTCTTTTTTTGGTGATTTTTTTATTTTGCTGGCTAGTAAATTGTTTAATCTGTGGCATAGCGTCTTTATATGCCGCTGTCTGTTATAGTTCGGTACTTCTTCATACTTCAAATCGTAAAAACATAACTGCGAATGAGAATAGACACTTGGGATGCCTCGCTCCTTGACTCGTCACTTGAGATCTCGTCGACCAGTAATTGAAGAATGTTTGAAAGGGCGTTTCCTTTAAAAATTCTTCAATTGCTGGTTACTAGAGCTGGCGATCACGAGAGCCGCCCGTGCGGCACTTGGTGCGAGGTGCCTTGTACATGGAGCTATGGGGTTAACAATAATACATGGTTTACGCATTACGAACTTTTACGAACGCACATAGATAGATAGATAGATAGATAGATATATCATTTATTCATAAAGAAAAAAACATTACATAGGTTGGTTAGTAATGCCTTAAAGCCTATGTTAGGTTTGTCTAGGCAAAGAGTTCTCATCTATTTTACTTAGGAATTCTTATTACTACTGTTGGTTAACATTATAATTTAACTTGCCTAAATATACATTGTAAGCAAATCGCTTACCTAAGTATAAAATATCCTGGCTCTTATATAAACCATCTACAATGATAGCAGTCTTTAGCATGCATGCATTCACTTATCAACGACCGGAATGTTAAACAGATGCATAAAATCGACATAAAGAAATGAACTTGCAATTCAACTGGTAAAGAGTCAGTATTCAAAGCACAAAAGAAATGCGTTAGATCGATTAGCGGTATCAAACAAACGGAAAGTTGTAAACCGTTCTTCATTCAATTGAAAATCCTAACGTTGCCATCAATGTACATCTTTGAAACTGCAGTGTTTGTTAGAAGTCACTTGAATATTTTTGAAAAGTTTAGAAGTAAGCGCCTTGATCAGAAAATCTGTTGTCCTGCAAATAAGTCTGCAATGTTTAATAAGAGCATATTTTGTATGGCACCTCGTATTTATAATCACCTGCCAACATGCATCACAGAAACCAATACAATTAATATTTTTAAACTAAAATTAAGACAGTTGCTGATTGAGAAGGCTTATTAAAGTGTAAATGAATATTTAATGGACACATTATAGCATAAGACAATTAGTTATAATAATTTAGTTATTGACATAGTATTTAGTATATACCAAATATGTTAATTTGCATGCTGTCAAGCTGATCATGGCTGTGCCCATTCTATATTTTAATTGTCATCCTTGTAACCCATGTTTCGCAAAATAAATGAATTGAATTGAATTGCTTTATAATTTCATCCGCACTGAAATAGCATTTTATTCAGAGGAGATTACGACTCGACGCTTTCAGTTAATGCCATTTAAGTAAAATATATAATAAACCTTTATTGTTGGATTCGTGCTGTACAAATACAAAGGTTCAGTAATGCTCGCAGACAGAGAATGCTCTCCGTACTGAAATGAAACAATCATTTTAGCTTGCTGTTTTACTGTTAAAGCAACACGATATTGTTCACTGTGTTGGTTAATTGCAATTATCTGTTTGAAATTATATTTGTATAGTGGGCCGAGTAATGATGCAGACTCACCACATGCACTCTGGCCCATTAGCCTGAGCCGGCGGCCAGCGGCTACCCTGCAGAGTTCGGGTTACCCATTACCGTTACGTGAATAAAGCTGTGTACTTACTATGTCAAAATTCGTTTAAAAGCTATTCAAAAGCTACCTACGTGTTTACCACCGACCATAGCTAATGGATAAAGTAAATCCGCTTCGCGAGCGGACGGCGGGCGGGGCGGGGGCGGAAGGACGCTTTCCTTTATTGAATTTCAACTTTCTCCTGCCGCTTAATTATTAACGTGTAAATATCCGTCACGGCTCTTGTCAATGAATAAATCACAAGTGGGAATCAAAGATGAGAAGAAGTTGTAAAGTGGCGACGCCGAGGTCAACGAAGTTACTACAGCTCGTGCGGTTGTCGCCTCTCGACACCCCAATGCGTGCATCAAGTTACGTCACGTCACACTCGCGACACGGACAAGAAACATCGTTCATCATCAGCATATTACATCCGATCGGCTTCCCAGCCGCGTCCAGACGCAAAGCCATTAACCAATAATTAAATTGAATTTAATTGACCACTCTACAGGACGGGAAGCATCGAGATTCGTAATTAAAGTCGGTACCTACTCTGGATGTCAGATTAACGGAAGTAATTTATAAGTAGGTACGTTAAAAGACAAAATTAAAACACGACATTTAGAAAAACTAAATAGCCGACGTCCGATTTGGCGCAGCGGGCAAAGGTCCACCTGCAGGAAGTTGCGGGTTCGATTCCCACCCTGGGATAAATGTTTGTACGATCTGCAAATATTTGTTTCGGATATTTTCTATGCATAATAAAAAAATATATGTGTTATGTATTGTTTTCAGTATATCAGTCATCTAGTACCCATAACACAAGCACTGCACTGCCTAGTTTGGGGCTAGATGATGCTGTGTGCATTGTCCAGCATTATTTATTTATTATTTATTTAACCCCGGACCTTTCGCAAATATAAATTACCGGCCCCGGTGGAACACGGCTCCTGCGAGCGACGGACTTTATGAATTCGAATTATTCTGAGAAATACTCTTATACATTCAGTGAACCGCTCCTCAGCAGTATACGTGTTAGTTCAGTCAGGCAGACAAAATCAAAATCAAAAACTCTTTTCTCTTACTCTTTATTTCCATAAATACAGTAAATGTACCGATGGTAATAAATGTAGCGCCGACTCAAAATTACTTAGGTATACTTATATTAGTTTAAAAACTTAGTTATTAACGTTAAATAAAAAGCTTTATTATTTTATGCTTCTCAGTTCTTTCGGCGGTTTAATTTTTTTGTTAAAAAAAAATTATTTTGTAATATTTTGTGGCTATATCATCTACTGATTAAGTAATCAAAAAGTATGTAGTAATAAAGGAAGAAAGAAAGAAAGAAAGATTTAGCTGTTAACTGCTATGTAATCCTACTACAATAAATTACAAGAACATATACTTAATTAAAATTCCTTAACAGTAAATCACCCCTATTTTGTCACCATTAGGGTAAGTTTTTTTTTCCTAATTTATATGGAACCTATTTCAATCATTTTTTTATACCCTATTCAATAAAAGAAGAATTATCGAAATCGGACAAAGCTGTAAACGTGGTCATACATAAAAAAAATATACGCGTCGACTTGAAAACCTCCTCCGTTTTTCGTCGGTTAAAAAGGACACGTCGGGCGCAAACAATAAAAGTTATTAATAACTATTCTAGAACGTATGATTTTGTGTAGCGAATCTAATGTACTCGTGTCATCTACACGAGTACATCCGTTTCGCTACACAAAACACAAACGGGCATTGCGGAAATTATTCTGCGAATTCAATGACACTCAAAATAGTGATATCAAATTGGAACCGTGTTCGAACATTTAGACGGAGTAAAGGTATTCATTCGAAATGTTCAAATACGGTTCGTCGTACCCGTCCGAACGAACCAATTAGAAACTCAAAGCTGCACTAATGAAGAGCGTGGTTGCGCCGCCCTCGGCCACTGCTACGAAATCCTAACAAATTGCTACGCTATAAAGTTGCTACGAGACTGCTACGGCGCTACGGCCCAAGGCCGGTGCTACGAAACCGCTACGGAGCCGTTGCTACGAAAGAGCTACGCTGCCTTGGGAGCTTCCCGTAAGTAACGATTAATAAATAAAGTCTTCTTCGGCGCTCACCCCTATTCTGACTAATATCTTCCTAATAAGGTCGGGAACCGGTTCGAGCTGTCTTCTGTGATTTTTGAGAAACGTAAGGGAAGTTAATAGTGGCCTAGAGAGACATGTTCCAAGTAAACAGCCTCCCACAGCGTGGGAATACTTGTTACGTGGCAGATGGAAGGATTACACTGAACGGGTTGGAAGATTTATGTGACATACAAAAATATAAATAATAGAGCATTTCCCCGGCAGAGAAGCGGCGGGAAAAGCTACTTGTAATGTTTCACGTGTCGTTAGGTAGGTAGTGTTTTTCGATTTGGCGTTGTAATAACGGCGTGATAACGGGCGGGCGCAGGATGATGGATGTTTCAATCGGCGGCCGCTTCATCACGATACAAATGATAAATCCTGCGGTCGGTCGCCGAAACAGGGAGATTAGAGACCCCAAGATGGCGTCCGCCGTGACACCATCAGATCAAGAATTATCATATTCGTTTAGCGGACGAATGGCTTATTCCATTAAAATTTATTTCCATAATATATTATTAATAAAGTAATTATAGCAGTTGAAAGTGCTTGAGATAAGCCGATACAAGGACTTAGAGAGCCCCATGACGTCGCGCGTTAGACCTGCCCCAATTACCGACTAATTATGAACTTCAAAAGCATTTTCAGATACGTAATTATAAAAGAGCATTGAGTAATTTCGTCGTAATGACATTGATTTAAGTATCGTATCTCGTTAGCGGCAGGCCGAAGCCTCGTAATGAGCTTCAACTGTTGTTTTCACAAACTCCGCGAAAAATGTAACCTTAGAGCACCGGGGCCTTTCACGGGGCTAGAACGGAGTCGTCACAATACACCATGATATTTACAGAATGCTTAAATCATTTTTAACGAGATATTTTCCGTGATTTGTGTTGTGTTTTTCTTATATTGCGACATACCTAGTTGCATGATCACGAAAAAACTTACTCAGTTACCTAGCGAGCGAGTTTAATTGGCAGATATACCGATCTACCCGTTTCTTCTGCTTTTGCATATCTAGTATGAAGTCATGTTCGAAGACGAGATGAGACTCACTATATTTATGTAGGTCGGTCAAATAGCATATTTTTTTTATTAGTTAGCTTATTTCGTCCCACTGCCGGGCAAAGGCATCTCCCAATATTTAGATAAATGTAAATGTATGTGTGTGTGTGTGTAAGCACTGACCTGGCGAATAATTCGTTGAGAAGGCGCACTAGTTCTTCAGCAGTACATTGGTCCGAGAGAGAGGTGAATCCACAAATATCTGCAAACAAGATGCTGCAACAAACAAACAACATGTCAAACAATACTCTTATTGCATTCGTTCTGAAGCTGTCATGACTCAGACGTTAAAACGTGAATCTCGTATAGTGCCACAGAATAACTCTATAGTACTAACGTACAGAAGGCCGGAAGGCCGAATCTGCCCCTTTAATTAAAAAGCTACTCTGCCACCTTACAATACAGTAAAGTTCAGCTCGCATTGCGCTGTCTGCGCAAAAATTTACTATCCCTTTCAAACTTAAAGCCCTTATTCGTTTGAAGGGCGACTCAAAAAAACCTAGGGTTGTCTTACTATGACGGATATACTGTAGGATACAGGGTATTTCGACGAGTCGAGTCTGTCGAGAGTACGGAGTCTATTTAACATTTTTTGAACTCATTTGGCTCAATATGTCATGAACATCATGAATAAATTGGAGCAGCAAAAGTTGGACAAATCTATAACCTAAAATGTTTTATCATTTCAACACCTAAGTTCTCTGGATAGTTGTGTAGGTACCTACCTAACCTACGTTACTAAAACCAACTCCATAGGTGTTTGGTAAGGTACGGCCACTATTTCAACTCATTTGACATAATTTAATTTTGTAGGTGTCAATTGGGCTGAGTTCATGCATAATGAGAACCTTTCTGTGTTAGGTAGGTATCTCTTGTATTTACCAAGCAATCATTTCTTCGTAGGTACTGCTTTCTACCTGCAAGGTTTATATTTTTGAGTGTCTAAGTGGTTGGTGGACACTCCTTATAACTTCGAAAATAAATGAAAGTTACTCGTCTGGACTCCTATGCAGGATGGAAAGGCTGTGCTAAGCCGAAAAGGGGTGATTCTGGACATCGAGGGGGTGGACGATTGTTCTATAATTTTTCTAAATTGGAACACTTTTTCGCTTTTTTTGTTAAATAAAATATAGATGTTTTTGCTTCATGCTCATGGTACATCCATTGGTACCACCTAAGCACCTTACCCCAACGTTCTGTCGAATAACCCTGTATGGTCCCATTCAAAGAGACTTAAGCTTCGCCTTTTAGCACTGATTGGTAACCCTGGCTGTCTAAAGCCGGCAAAACGGGCTGGCTATGTACTTGTAGACTTTGATTCGAGATCGGAGTGTGCCTAGCTTGATAGTGCGTACATATTTGAGAAGTTGAAATTAACATCAAATACTCAAGTCCGTAAATTCTTGGAGTTGTGATATAAATAAAACTTCCATGTCGACGCAATCAAAAGTTACACACCAAATCTATAGGGTACTTCCCGTAGAATCATGAAATATGGCAAGAAGTAAGGTCTTATAGCACAACTAAAGGAAAAACATGAAAACCGAAAATTTGTTGTTTATTCACAAAAACATATATTTTTGATTCTAGCAATGTACCATAACCTATAGGGTACCTAAGCTACTTCCCGTTTAGCTAGAATCATAATATTTGGCAAGAAACAAAGTCCTACAATTATACGGAACCCTTAGTGCGCGAGTCTGACTCGCACTTGACGTTTAAGGTCCATAAATTTAAAATTTTTATAAATTTAAAAATTCGAATTTCGTTTTCACAACCTGTTAAGCAGCTAATCGGCTTAGAGCCTGCGACGACGACGGTACGACTTTCGTTATTCTATACTAACTTCGTTAGCGTGGTAGGTAGTCTATTGGCATAACTATAAAATTTATAAACTGCATAACTCTTATCTGTTGACCTCGATAGCTATTCATATTTTTGCTTTCCCGTGATTCAAAGTACTTTGTGATTTTTGCAAAGCAGATAGTATGACAACATCAAAAATACACAATTACTATTTTGACAAAAATAGACAACATTGCATTGATGAACTTTTTATCTATGTTTTATTTTCTCGTTGGACGTGATGTGTAAGTTATCAAACTCTTTTAAAACTCTTTTAAATGAGTAGCTTATAAAAAGAGTAAACAAGTACCAAAGAAAAGAAAAAAGAAGTAGTGTTTAAGCTAGGCTACATTCTAAAAGGATGCCATATTTGATCTTGATCTGTTCATAGCATAGGAGATCCTAGGTAACAAAAATGTCACATTTCACAAACTTTCGGATTTATAATATTAGTAGGAAACGCTGATAGTTTCTCAGTGCATGTCCCCAAACACATGTAGGTAGCATGTATCAGCAGGCTCTTAGGCTATATGATGTGTTCTTTTGACTCACGTCAGGAAAATCCGTGAACATCGAAAATGTAGTTCGGCTCGAATATTTGTAGATAATTCGTGACGTCACGTTAAACTCGCAATTATACATGAATGACTTAGAAAATACTGATTTAATTGGCCACAGTACCTACTAAGTGTGGCGTTCATATGGACAAAAACACTTCTTTCAGCATGATTCTACCATTGGCATAATTAGGTTCATGATCTCTCCAGTGTAGAACAATAAATGAATAAGCACATCTGTAAATCAACGCTACCGCCTCAAATACTGCACGCTGTTTAGGTGGCGACAGCTAGTAGATCACGATCGGCAAAGAGCCACAATGATTGTACAAATAGCTTCAAGCGAGTGCTTGAAGCTTCCGGTTTACAAGGCAGGCATAAACCAACGGGTGCCTAGGTTCAAAGAAACTCGCTTAAAAATTGTGCCGTGCGCTGTTTGATGTGCTGTCAATGTAAAACATATTAAGAGATTTTAGGAGTTTATCGCTATATTTAATCTTCTTTTGTGCTGCGTGGTAGCAGTGCTGCCTATGTAAGATACAACCTTAACGAGTAGATTTTTGTTTTGGTAGTCTGAAACAGCTGTGGCAGCGTTTTAAATTTGAGTTGATTTAAGTTGAATTTAGATGACATCTTATTTTTTTGCTGGGAAATATTAATGCAGTTGTTATTGATGAGAAGATCATGCCCACCTAGCCGAATTTCGGCCACGGTGGCTAGTCTCTTCATCACTGGTGTTGATAAAGAGATACTAAAAAGCCTGATTTAACTGACATTTTATTGCTTGTCTCCAATAATCCCGGGACCTGAAGTCAATCTAGAAGTCCCGGGATTAGAAATAACAGCCGGAATCGAATCCTCTACTATGACACCTTAGCCATTTTACATTGACGGCATTAAAAATCCAACAGCTCGTGGGCTACTCGAATGAAGCTTGCGGTAAGCTATTTTGTCACTGTAAAATGTGTCTAAAGGTAACGAGTTTACGCTCATATTTGATAGCTTATTTTAGTGCTGGGTACCACACAGCACTGCTGCTGGTGGATGTTTGTGCTGTCCTTTATGTGGCCGGAGGACGTCTTTTTTCATCGAAGCACAATTCAATTATTTATGTATTTACACTTATGTATTTATTTGAGTAGTATATTTTACTATATTTATGTGTGTAGTTATTTATGTTAATGTTACGATTTATTAATTGTATTTTTCTTTATTCTATTCTCTAGCACTACCTACTAAATTGTTGTTCACACTACCCAAAGGTTAGCAGGTAGAGAATGCTATCTAGCATTATGTTCGCCTATGTACAACTTTTGTGCAATAAAGTATATTCTATTCTATTCTATGTTCAAAGGAAATGTACTGATATCAGATCCTTTGAGTAATTCTTTTGTTATGATTTGAAAACAAAGTTTTTACCGAAGAAGCACAATTCATGTTAACAGGAAATGTACCGATATCAGAGCCTTTGAGTAATTATTTTGTTATGATTTGAAAACAAAGTTTTTACCTGTCCTGAAATATTTACAAGTTTCCGACTAATGGCGACAGTTTGCGACACTGACGGTAAAATTTTAATTTATTTCATAAATAAATAATGCTGGATAATTCACACAGCATTATCTAGCCCCAAGGTAAGCAGAGCTTGTGTTATGGGTACTAGATAACTGATATACATAATAATATACGAGTACATAGATATATATTTTTTATTATATATAGAAAACGACCAGAACACCCTGAACAAATATCTGCAGATCGTACAAATATTTGTCCCGAGGCGGGAATCGAACCCGCAACCTCCAGCGTCGCAGGCGGACCTTCGCCCACCGCGCCACAGAGGTCGTCATAACGTTGCGACTGTGAAATTGCACCTGGTGTTGATTCATGAAAGGTTACAAAAACAACACTAACAAAATATATCAGAGCGCAAATTGTTCGAGGCTGTATTTATTCTACCTTGTTATTTTACTAGCTTATGAAAATAAATAGGAAACAAGATTGTTGTGTTAGGCATGTATTTTCGGCTGCGTAAACGTTGTTTTTAAAATATGACCTTCAGTTTAACCGAGATTACGGAATACTTATATATTAGAAAATACTACTACTTCAGGAAATGGTGTTAAAACACCGTGTTTTTTTTTGTATTTTCCGATGTAATTTATTGTAAAACGAAATATTTTATAGTGTAGATCAGATATTGGTAATATTTTAAGTTATATAGTAAGTTTTAGTGAAATCCTTAAAACGGTGAGGACAGAACTGGGCAATTTACCGCGGATTTACCCCCACACACAGTACAGACATTATTTTAACTATAACTTTATAAATTCTATGCCCTATACCAGACAACACTTCGTAAATTTTTATGTTATTATAAAGGATTCATTGTCTGTTTTTTTGGTACAATCCCTTACGGTGCAGTCATCTATTTCTTTTACTCTCGTGGGACAGTTTTGCAACATGTCCGTAACTAAATTGATCCAACTTGCAACAAGTCCCTAATGTTCCAAAGAGGAACTAATCGAGACGCGTTTATTCAATTTTGGAGGATGTTTACCATGGGGCATCAGTCGGGATGGAAGTACCAACCACCACCTCATGTAGATTCGAAATATTAGGAAAGGACACGACATGGCAGGCTGAAAGCCCTATAAAAACCCGCAACTTTATATGAGAATGTCAGATGGCAATAACCGATATAATATTTGCAATACTGAGAGAACTTTCCAGGTATTGAATGAGTTTGCAAATGGATTGCATTCAAATGTCAGGCGAAATATTCTATATTGGAAATTTTATTCGATCTCCTTTTTATATTCCAAGAAATACTCAAATGTATACCAATAAAATATATACCTACACATATGAGGCATATGAGATGTCCGTGCAGATCTCAGGAGATGTCCGTGCAGATCTCAGTTCCCCCCAAACAGAATTAG
Organism: Eupithecia subfuscata; assembly: GCA_963564075.1. Classification (NCBI taxonomy): domain Eukaryota; kingdom Metazoa; phylum Arthropoda; class Insecta; order Lepidoptera; family Geometridae; genus Eupithecia; species Eupithecia subfuscata. Next base: position 20,410,266 of record OY751095.1, read on the forward strand.
AATTAGACATATGAGGCAAAGCGAGGTGCATGTCACATAATTTACAATGTTCACGTTCCATCCGCTTTTTCCTTTTCTCAAATTGCAAATGTCCTGAGACAGCGCCATTTCTCTTACGAAACATAATGTTGAATCAGATGAAAGGTCAACTTCTGGGTTAAACATCCCGTCAAGTGTTCCCCTCTAGCACGGTAGGTATCTAACCTACCGTGCTAGAGGGGAACACTTGACCTATTGAAACTCGAACTCCACTATTTCTAGGTAGGGGTTAATAAAGCCGTGTATTTTATAGTCGATTCGCTTTCACAAAAAGTTTCAAAGCGCAATGTGTGCCGGTGACGTCTATTGAGTCGCGCTTCACAAAGCGCCGCGCCGGCTACAGCGTCGATATTTTAGCAAGGTTTATCGAGAAATAAATGAACCGAGCTTAAGCTATTGAGGCCTTGACATTGTTGATCATTTAAGTACATTGTAGAGCCTTCTGTGCTACGTTCATAAGCTCCAGAGGGATCGGTTTCATCGGGCTAGCTGCTTCCAAACATTAAAATATTATCTACTCGTATACCTCAGTCAGTCAGTAGGTCTCGATCAGCTTGAGAAAACTTTTCAAGGATGACTGAAAAGTTGTTGTTAAGTTTTATTTTGTCTCACCAGCCCAGTGCCCACTTGCTACAAGTAGTATAAAATTATCGACTGCTGTCGGCACTAGTACTGGGTAGTATCCTATATCAATTCCTTTTAGGTGATCGTTCGCGTTTCAGCTCAAACAACCCGCTAGCTACGCTTCTTGTGATCAGTTACCTAATAAAGAAACCAATAAGGTGTAATCCTCAACGGGCGGCAGCGTGAGCCAACAAGGGGCTCCAGCAATCTGATAATTTCCCAAACGTACCTCTTCGATATTACACAATACCTCGAGAGCCACCGTCGCTGTCCCCCTCCCCTCATTATTTGTTTAGAAACGATACCCCCCCTCGCCCACGCAATGTGTAAGATATAAAGTGTACGTTCCATTTTTGTGAAACGACTTTTTTGTTTGTTCGCGGGAAACAAGATGAGAGTCTCTTTGTGGCGTTTATTGCGTGTTTGCATCTCACGCCGATAAACATTTTTAGATGGAATCAATTCAGTGAGCTCTCGGTAACGACTTGCTTCATCGCACGCAGCGACAGGCCGCCCGCGCGGAGGCTCTGCTGCCGGGCCCCCGCAGGGCCCCGACACGAGCAGGGCCCGCACGCCGCCGCCCCGATAGACACGACGCGTCTTTCCCCTTTATGTAATACACTCCATTTCTTAAGTGAAATTTGTCTGTTTTAATTAAATCGTTATTTTCCATAAAACTTTACTGAAAGTTTCAAGTTTCAAAAGGCAAACCAGTAATTTTAAAGTACTCTCAAAGTTCATTTTCAGGTACGGTATGAAACGAAACAGCCATTTTGGCGTGTTCGGCGCACAGTCGGTACAAGTAACACATTGTTTGTAGCATCAGGCTGTTGAGCGTGATTTTATCTGATCCCAAAGAGAGATTTAAATTTTAAAGCGTGTTGGGAATAAAGCGGCTCGCGTTCGAAACATTTCAACGGTGACTATAAAAGCTTTTTACATCTATGTGGCATTCGTCTCGGCTTTAACAATACTTTTAAATACGTCATCGTCGCTATCTCTGAACGTTTTATCCGTAAACGAGGGCCAAATTGCTTGAAAGGGTCGACAAAGGCGCGGCGGCGGCGGGGCAGCGGCGTGGCACGGTCGTGGTCCTTTGCCGGTCGCCGGACTCAACAATTCTCTTTATAATCTTGAGCAGTTGATCCTCTTCACTAATTTTATCGAAGGGTTTCAATGGACTCTCAGCGGCTCACCTTTTTTCAATATTCAGCTATCAACTATGACTATTGAGTACGGTCTTTGTCGTCCTAATTTGGAAAGCGCTGACATCAGAAATATACAAGGATAATAACGGTGTAAGTCAAAACTTCATACGTCTCCAGGTAAGAAATGTATCTCAAGGCTCTCTGAAATGGATATAAACGAGGGATGTCGGATGCAAATAATGGTGATGTGAGATGGAGTTCAACTTACCTAACGTTGTCGTAGCGTTGTATGTAGATCTTATGGAACTGGTCCTCCCTCGGCTTTGAAGCGATGTCGGCCTTCATTTCCATCGCTACATGCCGAGGGAGAACAGATAGTAAAAGTCGTTCCTGCAACAAAACAAGACACTGTCACGCGTCAAGCAGGCAAGACTTACATGCTACACAACTTATGGTAAGGTTAACTTAAGGTTGTTGCAGATCTGACCCGCACCTCTGTAGCACAGCACCAATGTGTGCACTCAAAACATTTTATATTGACGGAGGATAACAAACTCGCTTGAAGCGTGCGGTAAGCTATTTTGTCACTATAAGTGTAAAGGTTACGAGTCCATATTTGAATGCTTATTTTAGTGCGGCCTGCGGTTAGGTTAGGTTAGGTTTGTAACTGTAATATGTATCTAATATTATTATTTGACGACCGATGTGGCGCAGCGGGCGAGAGTCCGCCTGTGACGCAGGAGGTTGCGGGTTCAATTCCCGCCTTGGAACAATCAGATATAATTGTAAGCAATATTAATTTAACGATCTTAAATCGACAAGACAAGTAAATTGCTGATGAAAAGACGCGACAACAGTAAATTTTAGGTTAAGAATGGGTGGTTTGTTTACAAACGATGTTTGTAAGATCTGCAAATATTTGTTCCGGGTGTAAGTTTTTACTAAGTATAGTAAAAATATCTATCAGTCATCTAGTACTCTTCTTAGCTTGGGGCTAGATGATGCTGTGTGGGTTGTGCAGCACTATTTATATATTTATTACGATTTAAAGCCTATGTTTGATTGCACAGTTTGGTGTTGTTCGGGTGCAGTGATGGATGTTTGTGCTATGTCCTTAAGGTCACGGACACGGTTCCTGCGGCGACAGACACCGAAGATCACGACAGAAGATAGAGAAACGACTTTTCATCTCCGGTCTTCTGTTTCGCGGCCCGAACCGCCACACCACCTTCAGTTAATAATAATAATAATCATTCACCGTTTTGATATATTTTTTACTGTAGAATAGTTTTAAAATATTTTACTTTCTATAGTAAAAAAAAAATATTGACTATAGACGAGGTTGAAGAATAAATGAGTGTATAATAATTCATTTATTTAAGGCACAGGCAGCTTTAACATACTTTATAAGGATAAGAGTAGGTTATTTAAAAATATGCACTTTATGTTAGTTCACAGCATGTTCACAGTTATGGCTAAAACATTACACTAGGATAATTCCTGTGTCGTGAAGTTTTCATTCAGTTAGTGAAGTTCATCTTTACTCTGTGCATTTATTATTATTATCGTTGTTTATCGAATAATAAAATAAAAATAAGCTTTAATTTCTTGTACAGTGTATTATGTAAATCTTTAAATAATATAAGTCTTCTACTAATTGTCTAAGAAGTAGGTACCACTCAGCGTTTTAAAGCTTTCTCCTCGACTTAAGCCCTGAGGACTCGCAAGTATTTATTTAAGATCCATCTGACCTTTCCTTTACTGAACGATGCCCATGGGGTATAACCAGAGTATATCCACAACATTAGGATTATGCGATTACTTAACTCTATTAATTTTATAACTTTCTAAATCCTACTTGCCTTAATGACTTCAGCCAGTATAGTAATTTTCTATCAACCTAAGTACCTTTGTATCAATTTACCTGTCACGCAAAAGCAAACTCACGGAGTAAAAAAAGGTTCTCAATTCGTCGGTATAAGTAAATAAATAATGCTGGACAATTCAAATAGCATTATCTAGCCCCAAGCTAAGAAGAGCTTGTGTTATGGGTACTAGATAACTGATATACTTATACTTACCTAATACAATACACTACTTAGATAGATATTTTTTTATTATACATAGAAAACATCCAGAACGCCCTGAACAAATATCTGCAGATCGTACAAACATTTGTCCCGAGGCGGGAATCGAACCCGCCACCTCCTGCGTCGCAGGCGGACCTTCGCCCGCCGCGCCACAGAGGTCGTCGTATGTTACCATTATGTGTGTATGTTACTATAAATATAATCATTGGTAACTGATTTTGCTGATTCTTTCGAGGTGCTCATAAAATTTTTATTCCCTAGGGAATAGTATTTATCCCGTAAAAAATAAAAAAAACATCAAAATATTTTGGAGAATCACGACTAGCCACAATAACTTTGGTGATATCTGCGCCAATTGTTAAAAGATTTTGACGACTCTTTCGTTGTTGTTTAAGGGTTGATTTTGAATTGGTCAAACGTAAAGGTTTGATTCTCGAAGGATTGCTATGTGCGCCGTAAAACGTAGGTTTGCAAAACATCATCACATGATACTTCCACACTTGTAAAAACCAAAATCTCAAGTTTTTTATTTGTTAGCGTCTAATGTGACATGAGAGTCAAAGCCTTGAAGATGTATCTATTTTTGTATGAATTAAATAAATAAATTTTGCTTTAAATGAAATCAGAAACTTCGGTTTTCGTTTTATTAGTAGACCCTCTGGTAACTAATGGTTTCCATGGCAACGGGAGTAAATAGTTTCATCCAAATGTCATCAAACTAGATTATCTACATGTTACCACTAGAAAAATTAGAGCGCACTTTCAAAGTGTTTTCCTGTAGGTTCCGGGCTTACCGGAGTCTGAAATCGGTTTATAGTCCCGGTTTTATAAAAACCGCCCATTTATTGAAATAAAACATTGATAATATAAAATAATTTGATGACTCTAACATAAACTTTAAAAATCCGATGGCGTTTATTGGCTGAACGCTGGCGTTTATTGGCACTCGGGATAAAATTATCTGACACAAAAAAAAACCAAACGAAAATCGGTTCACGTTAAACTTATAACTCCCCTCTCTTTTTGCGTCGGGGTCTAAAAAAGAGCTTTTACACACTTTATAACTCTCACTGCAGACCCGGCCTACCACTAAGCCTACACCATAAAAATATTGCTGTCCTAGTACCATTTTCGAGCACACAATTCATTAAAGTACTAGGGTAACATAGCCATAAAGGAACTAGGTGTATTTGATTTTACCATACAATCTCTAATCAACTCTCTGTATATCTAATAACAGATCACAGACAGATACGTTAAACTTATAACACCGCTCTCTTTTTGCGTTGGTGGTTAAAAATCAGGACAGGGCGCTTTTAGCATAAGGGCGATTGTGCACTACAAGGAATTTTACTGTCCGGCAGTCCGATTTTTTACGGTCCGATATGGCACGCCATATAATGTATATACTCGTTTGTGCACTTACGTAATTTTACCGTCCGATATTTTACTTTTCCCCATTCCGGAACGTAATGTAATTTCGCGTGCGTGGCGTGTAGTTTAACTGACGGAGAACTGAAAAGAGACTGAAAAGACGGAGCTAAACTGAGGCGTATCATCCGAGTAAAGACGGACAAGTGCACAAGCCAATCATCCGTATTTTTCATGCCACTTCGAACCATAAAAAATCGGATGTTCGGACAGTAAAATTCCTTGTAGTGCACAATCGCCCTAGCAGTGGTACCTGTTGGCACTCCTGGAAGTTTGAATGCGCGTGTCGACTTATTATTGAATTGAAGGCTTGTCAAGTTAACAGATGGCACGATGTCGATGTCGCGCCGTATCCATCATCCAAATTAAAACGTATCGAAGTCAAAACTCCAAACAACATCGAAATTGTTCGCTAACGGATGTTTTTTTATGTATAACTAGCTGCGCCCCGCGGCTTCGCCCCCGTGGAAATTTATGTTTCCAACTTTCTTAATTTTTTCTTTCCTAAGAACCTTCTCCTGACAATAACAAACACAACAAAAAAAGAATTAGCGAAATCGGTCCAGCCGTTCACGCGTGATGCCGTGACCAAGGAAAACGGGTTTCATTTTTATATATATAGATATTTATAGAAAAACTAGACGATCGCCTCGCGGTTTCACCTGCGTAGTTCCCGTTCCGCACCGGAATTACGGGATAAAATATAGCCTATGTCACCCCTGAAAAGAAAGCTTCCTAAGTGAAATAATTTTTCATCGGTCCAGTAGTTTCGGAGCCTATTCAATACAAATAAACAAACAATCAAATCTTTCCTCTTTATAATAGTATAGAAAATATCTTCTTATTGTATCAAGTATATCAGTGATCTAGTAACCATAAAACAAGCTCTGCTACTAATGTATTTATAATAATAGATAAATAATCCTGGAACATTTACGCAGCGTAAAAATAAATCCATTTAAAAATAATTCGGCTCGATTCACGCGTCTGTTTGTTCATTAACATTATTTAACGGGCAGGGGTGGGCAGGTGCGCTCCGGCGGGCGGCCCTGCCTGAATAGGTTGCTTAATTGGAAATGGATGGTCAGCATTGTCACATATTGTAAAGAAAATGTGCTCACATGTCACTCAGTCATTATGCCGATACCTAAGGTACGTAGATAAATACAGTAAAGTAACTGTAAAACGAAACCGAATTTTTTTATGTACCTACTCATCACGAACTGGTCATACTTTCATACTTCACACTCTCACCAAAAGAATGGTTCATCAACACTATCTGTCCACTCTTGATAAGTCTTCCTGATATTCTTTATTTATTTTGTTAGTTATTCCTTTTTTTGTGTGTTTGCTCTCTTTTTTATAAATAAACTATTGCATTTCTGTTTTCTATAGTACCTACTTTAGTGTTTATTACTTGTTTTAGTACATCGTCAATAACGCCACCGTCAGGTTTAATACGTACCAATCCTATCCATCCAAAGGTTGCCTGGAAGAGATCGCTGTTAGCGATAAGGCCGCCGATTGTGCCACATCCTATATAGTTAGTATTAAGTTCTTTTTAAATTGTTTTGTGTATTGATGGTGCAATAAATATATAATCTATCTATCATACAAATGTGAGAGTGAGTGAAAAGAGACTGGACCTGCATTTGCAAACACACTTGAACGCACAGTAATATCACAGGTAATATGTACTGTGCACCATGAAAATCTCAGTTAAGACATGCCGACGTCGCCGAAAATTCGGCTAGGAGGACATTTCATCACATTTAGTGGCTTTTGGAGATAAGAGTGAATTGCCAAACCAGAAAATATATGAGGAAATCGTGAAGGTAGACTTTTTTGAATTTTTTTAAATTGAATTACTCACCAACGTTTACAAAATTCATAAAGGCTAGACGATTTACCGAAGATAAACCCATTAAAATACAGATTAAGTATCCTGGCTAGCGGCCAATACACCAGTTGTTCGAAAACTTTGTTTGAAAAATTCATATTCTGCGTAGGGGAGTATTTATTACCTATAAAATTGTAGAAAATAGGCATTTGCGTTCATTTTCAAAAATGCATTATTTAGGATTGAACCTTTGTAAGCAACTGAATCCGTTGATACAAAAATACTGTCGTATTTTTTTAAAAATGTTCGTTTCGATTTCCTGGAGATGTAAAAAGAAAAAAAAATGCAGTTTTTGTTTTCACCCTATACATATTTATTTCATTACTTGTTTCTGGTTCTGCTTACAGCTTCGCACGCGTTATTTCTATGAAAATTTATAGGTTATTTCTATTCCATTGGAACTGATTTTTGGGATAAAAATCGCTGTTTTATTCCAAGTCTAGTCCCAATTTGTACCGTATTTTTGGCGTAAATAAGCACCAATCGTAACGAAACGTTTAAAGGTGTCTTTCTATCCCATGGGAATTTACAATGAATTAATGGGATAAAAAGGAGCCTAGTGTTTTATTACAACATTAAAATAGGCTATTTGACCTATTTTGGGTAATTGTTTAAAATGATTGTTTATAACATAAGAAGCACACCACATTGGTATATCTGGTATATATACGGTATTTTGGACATAAATCAATGTCAGTTTAAATTTCCAAAACCGCGCCAAAAACGCTGGTTCTGTAATGGCGCTGCAGGGTTGGTCATATGATATGATGGTGCAGCGCTGATCATATGACGGTGTGACGTAACACCCTAGTAAAAAAGCCCATAACCGCAATAAAACAGAGCAGCTGAAATGAATTTCATAATTTTTCTTCAAATTTATTGGATAAAATGTAGTATAAATGGTGTGTAGTGCCATAGTGTACAAACGCGACGAATATCTATACTAATTATTATAAAGAGGAAAGATTTGATTGATTGTTTGTTTGTATTGAATAGGCTCCGAAACTACTGGGCCGATTTGACAAATTCTTTCAGCGTTAGGAAGCTTACTTTTCAGGGGGTGACATGGCTATATTTTATCCCGGAATTCCCATGGGAACGGGAACTACGCGGGTGAAACTGCGAGGCGATCGTCTAGTGTATGAATATTTTTAACGTATAATTATTAATGCCGTAAATTATGAGATTTATCAAAAACTATCACAACCTTTCAGAAATAGCGCAAAGGTCAAATTTAACACCCAAAAGTTGTCATTAGTGCAACCGCCGACTGTACCTACGTACGTACATGTCCCTCAACTTTATTAGTGTGTGGTACTCTACCCTAAAACTAAGCATCAGACAACCTTTCTGCTTGATGTTAGCATTAATTTAGATGCCAGGTCTATTTATTATTCATTTAAGTTAATTAAGTAATTTATATTCTCTTCCTGGCGCTATCGATTTCTGGAAACTCCTGTACTATTAGTACCCGTCAGAATTATTGATAAATTCAATAATTAGGTCATAATTTTCATTAAACCGAGGTGTGTTGATAGTTTGTATAAACAATATTCAATAAACAATAGAAACAATATTCATATTTGTAGGGTTTTGAGAAAGGGAATCTGACACCCGTAAAACGTAAAACTGGAGTAGAACAAGAGGAAACAAAGTTGGAAGTCTTCTTAAAAGTTTCTCGACTTTGAATTTGTTGGGGAGGCCTGACTTTTAGGCGAAAAAGTTTACGAGGTTAAAGGTGTGCAGCACCGAGAAGGGATTTTACTTATCTACCTAGCTGGTTCCGGAGTTATCAAAACAGCGAACCACCCGCCCAAAAATATAAATTATTTGGTGTTCTTCCAACCCAAATATGGTTCTTCGTATTTATCCGCTTACATAAATATATTTTTATAACAAAGCAATAGCCTTTATTCACTAAGGAAATTATACTAGTATTTACAATTGAAACAATTGAGCTAACTGCAGACTGTTGCAAACAGTCTAAAGGTAGCTCAACTGATCCATATCAATACCAGTCGGAAGCGTCCCCAAGACGCTGGCTGCATTGCCACGCTGTGTGGCAATGCGGATGCGCTGTGCCAGATACTCACCAGCTTGGGTCACGCGTCGCTTCGACCAGACGTTCAGATAATTTTTTAAGAACCCGAAGCGCCTCCGTACCCCACGGACGGGGTCGACTCTAAGGGGAGCAAATGTGTAGGCTCTGTCGAGACCTGCATATTTGCGCCTCTTGAGATCTTCATTGTATCATTTGTTGTATCATAAATAATTAATTATACAATTATTAATAGTAAGTACCTTTATTTTTCCCATTCCCTTATCACTTCGTCGCCTATTTAGGTAACATGTGGGGTTTCTCAGGGTTCCCACCTTGGTTCATTGTTTTTTATTGCGTTTGTAAATGATCTCGTCGACAGACTTAGGAATCCCTGTTTGCAATACGCTGATGATTTAAAGATTTACACTATCATCTCTCACACTAGTGACTCTGTAGCACTCCAAGCAGACTTAAACGCCGTGGACGAATGGTGTGCTGAGAATCGTATGATCCTCAATGCTGAAAAATGCTTTGTCATTTAGAATAAGAAACATAAATTTCTAGCTGATTACAAACTCAAAAATCTCGTCCTAGAAAGGAAATCGCAGGTTAAAGATTTTGGAGTTATCTTTGACGAAAAGCTTAATTTTAATGCATAACGAGATCTCTTTACCCCTTTTAGAAAATTTTCGCCCTATAGGTCCATACCAATTATATTTCTTATTGCAACCTTGTGGTCAGAATGTGTCGTCAGCAGAAAGATCTTTTAGTTAATAATAGTGACCATATTGACATTTTTAACAGTAGGCTATTTAAATAAAAAAAAAATAACCGTAAAACCACTCTCAAGGAGAGTGGTCTTAATTTAAATAATTTTCTCTTTTTTTATAATTTATCTTATCAGTGATATGCCATAATGAAAGTTATTGTTTTATTCAATTTCCAATAGACCGTATTTGTTTACATAGAACTGCTCTTTGATCATGCTGTGTACACATATTTAGGGATACAGTCTAGTTTTTATTATTGTGTCCTTCTATTAGTATAATATTTGATTGTATTCTGTTTTGTGTGCCAAATAAATAAATAAATTTACGGAATAAAAAAATAATTTGTTTTAATTCAGGCCTGATACTACTTGTATGCAAAATTTCAGCCCGATTCACTAGTTCTGGCGCGAAGAGGTAACAAACATCCATACATCCATCCGAATAGATGGATGTATATCTTTATATCCAAACTTTCGCATTTATTATATTAGTGTAATTTGTAGTTTTATATAAAAAAAAAAAAACATTTTTTGGTTATCTTAATGTCGTGTATTAATTAAAATCGGGCTTCAGTGCGCATTGCCAAATCTATGGGGCTCAACGAGACAGTGACAACTGGGACTCCTATAATCCTATATTATAATTATTTTTTTTGGAGCAAAGTACAGGGCAAACAATCAATGGCGGAAAACGGCAATACGCCCAATAGTTTTCAAAACTTCGAAAAGTTGCACGGTGCAAAAGGACCGCCGCGTGGTGCTAGTGTGGGACAGTTAATTGATACAAATCGGTAGTAAATTGTTCAAAAAGTGCTAACTCCTGTAACCTGAAAGCAACCCACCGTACCTCACTTTCTAAGGGTTCTATTGTGTTCTTTCTTTTGCATATGAATTAAATGTAAAAGTGGCAACTAACCTGTTGCTGATTGTCGCGCTGCGTGAGCAGTCGAGCTTCGACGCAGTCGCGCGTCTCGAGGAACGCGCGCCGCTGCGCCAGTTCGCGGGATTGCTGTGTCAGCGCACCCGCTATGTTCACTGCTATTAAGCAGATCAAGTTTGTCATCATCTGCAACAACATGCACGCGTTATACCTTCTCAACGCAGCCGTCAGCACGCCTCGTGCAGGGGTTGTGGGCCAGTGAGCGTGCCACGTGCACAGTGAGCACGCCTCATGGAAAAGTAAGCCGGCCTCCTGCAATTATCACGCTGCTAGCTATTTACCTGGAGTGTGTGCTGGCTCGGGTCGAGTCCGTGCAGTAGCACGGATAGCGCGGCTAATAGCGCGCCGCCTGCACACGCCTCGTGTAGTCGCACGGGCAGCAGCGCGTGCACACAGTACGTGAACAGCGCTGTCTGCGCCGCCCCCGACCACACCGGGACCGATCTGTCAGAAGAAGCAATATACTTTATAACCCTTTCCAAGGTTCAAATTTACCACCACCGCCTCGGAGGAGTGCTAAAACAGCCAGGATGAGTATTTGACGAGAGAGTGGACCGCTGTTACCACAAAAGGATCGACTGGAAAATGACTCGTTCCATGGCAAAATAATTTCGATTTTAAAAGCTTCTGCGCTGCATTATATCTCGTAAGAGTGCCCGCTTACTTAGAGCCGATAATTTGAAAATCAGGAAACCAATCGAGTGCGAAGTTTTCAGAACTTTATTCCATAAAGCACCTCTATTAGAGTAGTTCGATCACAGTTTGCAAGCAATTACACGTGACGTCAGCGATAACTCTCGGAGACAGGGTGTTATTGAATCTGTTTTGTCAACTCAACTCGAATCGAGTCGGCGGCGGAATGATCGAATTACCCGAATGTGCTGTACCGCTTCATCGAGAGTCTATTACCAGCCGGGAAGCGTTACACCGGGCGAATTGTCTAGAATACCCCACGGGGCACTTCTCGCCGTCAACCCGAGGCATGTAATTTTAGCTACGTATTCATGCTTACATGATTACCCTACTTTTAAAAGTGGACAGTTTTGCAAAAGTCAACGCCTCAACAAACATCTCTTAGAAATTACGAAAAGAAGTGGGTTTAATTTCAATTGCTTTTCCCATTAAAAGTCACGATGAATAAATTACAAAAATAATTTATCTTTGCCTAACTACTAACACAAGGATATTTTTTTGAAATGTAAAGATGAAACTGGCCGGCACCCGCTGGTTGCGACGGGAAGAATAGCCATGCCACGTTGTAGCTGTTGGCGCTTTCATGTCAATAAAGAACAAAATATGTGTATATAAATTTGATAATTAATTTGATGTGAATTTTATGTTTAATTTGATATGTAACGTTGGTAAATAAATTATTGGATGGAAAAATCGCGGAATAGGAAAGTATCTTGTTCGTATTGAAGAGCGCCACGGTAGCGGGTGTGGGTGAGTTTTAAACTTTGCGTTGAATATCTGATTTCTGTTTCCCAACAAAGCCATATAAAGTTTTTCAGTAGCTTTATGGAAAAAAACGGTACTGTATTACACACGAGGCAATTCTAAAACAATTTAACATTTCTAAAGCTAAATGGATCCTTTTACCGTGAAACGTGCACAAGTTTTAATTATACCTACATAAACATAATATTAATATCGCCGGCTTCGGCAAATCCGCCGCTAAAGAAAGGATTTTGGGCACCTACTCTTTGTATACAGTACCTTAAAGAGGTTGTTTGACAAACGAAAACAGACTAATTTTACCTACTTAGTAAGCCTATAAAGGGAAAAACATAATGTAAATGTTGCTAACGCAAACGCGAGCGCGTTGACCCGCTTCTAATGAGTGCTAGCCCAACTCGCCGCAGAAAATATGATTGAGTACTTTATCATAGTTACACCCTTCCACGTTCGTTCAATCAACAAGTTTTGTTTTGGTCCTCATATATACCTCATATATATAATAAGTCTTGCACTGTTTGAAGACCAAAAGAGTCAAGAGTTATTAGACGCTGCAGCTGCACATTTCTCAAAACTCCATTAATCCTAATGGAGGTGTGAGAAATGTCCAGTGTGATCTAGCAACAAATTAATGACGCTGGATCAATTAGGTACCAGGGAAGCAAAGACTGTCAGGTGTTAAAAATTTTTAAGCTGGGTGTGGTGTGGTAGTACTAACGTGATGAGGGTGCTGAGTGCGACCGTCGAGTCTATGAGCACGAAGGTCACCATCACGACGTATGAGATCGAGAGGAGAAAGATCTCGTTCATGGCTGGCCGCGTCAGGCAGACCAGCAGTCCTGGACAAAAACACAACACAGGTACAGGCCATTTTCAAAGACAACACAGGAAGTGACAAATATTTTCACAACAAAATGCAAGTCGTTCTAGTTGTCAAAATGTTCTTGTTATTCTTTGGGTAAATAGATAAAAGAATATTACATTTTTGTAAAAAATCATCTACACAAAAAATGATTTATGTAATAATGTATTATAGGTGTTCGTTCAACACAAACTAGGTTCGTAGTTAACCCGTTTACATTCATAAAGCATTATTTAAAATACGATAATTTTCAAAAAGAGAATTACTTTTAAGCTTTAAAATAGAGTTGACACTAAAATAAAACTAGGACTAACCAATGTATGTGAGCGCGCAGATGCCAACTACGGCAAAGTTGATGAGATACGCGAGGCGCTTGTGCAGCGCATAATGTGTGAGCACCCCGTAGGGGCTCCGCGTCGGGTCCAGGGCTCCCAGGGTCGGCAGAGAGTCGCTGAGGGCAAACACACTTGTACACAACTCAACCAATTTCTAATTACTTATTGCAATAAACAAAACATACTCATAAAACATAAAACTAATAGAGAAGGAATGGCAAAGGCGAGCTTAACCCTAAAATAGTTTTCTTCTAGCAAACCTTCCTAGGAGAGAAAGAGAGAGAGAGAGAGAGAGAGAGAGAGACAACGTTATGTTCATTATACGTGTGCATAATTTTCATAGAAAAAAGGATGATTTAATCCTTAACTGCTTAAGGGTCCGGCGGAGGATGAATTTTCTATACAAACGTAGTACCAAAATGATTTGTAAATTGAGAACATTTTCACCATGGTCTGCTATTATTTGTATTATAATTGTATTTATTTAGGTTCCTGCCACAAGCTTTTTTCAAAAATTACATAATTAATACTGCGATAATAATGCAATATTGGAAAGGAGATACTAAAATCGAGGCTTAGCTTGTTTAGGGCAGCTTTTTCTGAGTACAAATTACAGAAGCAAGTAGGTACAATTAGTAGTAGGGGAAGCAGGGTAACGGTGGTTAACGGGGAGCAGAGGTTAATCGTAAACAACTCTGTCTGTGTTTAACACACACACACGCGAAATTGACAGAAGAGTGCCGCGCGATATACGGTTCGGTCAATCCAGTCCGCTCGCCGCTGTAACAGGAGGTGGTCACGTCATTGCGGTCTGAGCCAAAATTGAGTACCTCAGTAAATATTTACGAGTTTTTGAAATATGTTTTTAGACTGTATTTGCTTGTTATTTAGAATTAAATACTGATAAATAGGAATCGGCAACTATCGTACATTGTATGTACCATATCCGTTCTGATAAATATGTGCTAGAATTCCATATTTTTTCTATAAATATAAATTAACGGCCGATGGGGAAGGGTGATTAATGCCTAAATTTGTGATTTAAGAATAATAGTACTCATAGAAAAGTGCATATCATGTTTGTTATGTACTTAGTAGATTATAATAAGGCAACTCAAACCTGTTACATAACCACTTGAACGTCCAGCGCCGCGGTTGTCTAGGGCAACTTACGTCCGAGCGCCAGCGCGTTTATAACGCCGCTGGACTTCAACGATAAAAACATTTGCAAAAAAAAAGTATTAGAGTAATTTTAAAACAATAAAAAACATAACTTACGTTAATGTATAGAGAATAAACTTGATTAATCTACCTAATCATTAAACTTTCACCATATTTATAAATTAAATAATAAAAAAACACTGGCCATTTTGAAACACAAACGGTACTCGGCGATAGTTTTTTCAAAATTTATAAATTTAGAGGAATAATAAGTATGATGTTCATATACCATTAAAACCACTGATTTATCTAGAAAAAATACATGTATAACAATCATAGAAATATACAATAAAACAGAAGGATTTACGACATAAATAACGTAAACATACTTTCGTTCCGAGCTTAAAATCATTACACCTGTTTTCATTTTGTTGACAGACACAAACTTTGTAAAAATGTCATTTGAGACGTGGTTTAGTTCGTTCGGTCATTATTTCCGCTTTCGTTAAACCACAGACTAGGCACACAAGAGCCACAGGTAATAACTAAAATCATTAAAAATCGGAGGTAGACGTCGTGTGGCCATTTTGTACCATGGACGTAAGTTGGGGTAAACGTTTGTGGTACTTATGTGCCACTGAACGTTCAAGTGGATAATAAAAAAATACATTTAATTTGTCATGTTTTCACCTACCCCATATATTCACCCTACCCCGGCCTATGATCCAAGTTATCCCGGGCCTGTGGAACAGTGAATCATTTTCCATTTTTTTAAAAAAAGCCTATAAATCCTTAAATAAAATAGTTAGAGTTAAAATCACTTAGGAAAATTATTAGCCAGATAATGTAGCTGTTGGATAAAACAATAAACAACCGGCTAGGTAAGATACAACCAGAGATATGAGGCCTACAAACATTTGTGATCCACTGTTACCCTGCTTCCCCTACAAATAATCATATTCCATCCTTGATGCTTCGTAGGTTGCCACTTTTTGGTAAAAATAATTAGTGATGTGATCAAAATAAGGTCTGAATCATGTGCAATAAAACATTCAAAATTAATAATTATTAATTATTGCCGCGAAATGATTCTCGCTTCTCGTTCATCTCGGCTGGCGACAGGAGTATTGTATTATCGTATTTTGCATCAATGCAATGAATTTGCACAACGTTTTCACAACCTTAGCATTTTTGAATTTTTCATTTAATTTGATAGAGATGGAAAACTTCGTTTTATTTGGCCTTAAAATATTCGTAGTTTTGTTCGTTAGACTACGCATTTTACATGCATAATTATATTCAACTTATTGAACATAATGAAAAATATATTTTAGTTTGTGATTGGTTGATCGGCGATTTCTTTCGTTTACGGATATATTACCATGAAAGCACTAGTGATCTGACATTATTTCGGGTTTTGACGTAAGCTTACGTCATGTGTCAAATATAAATAAATAAATAAATAATGCTGGACAATTCACACAGCATTATCTAGCCCCAAGGTAAGCAGAGCTTGTTTTTATGTTCGAAATGGTTTTTTAGATGGTTTTATGTTCGAGTATACTCATGTATAGCCGCGGTTTTGCATGTGCTCTGTAAAAAATAGTGTGTGGGTATGTCCTTCGTCAGAAAAAAACTATTTGTTCGCTTGGTCATGAGAATAAAAAAAGGCTTGAAGGTAGGCTTGACCTTCGTTTGACCACAATCTCACCTTATGGTAAGGATGAGCCAAAATTTTTCTTATTTTTTTTAATGATTTAATTAGTGCACAGGAGTGCACGCAATCATAGGTGCACTCTCTATTCCCTCTCTCTCTCTTAATCCGAAGGACATAGACATAGCATTTATTTGCCACCACACACACTATGTAAATGTGTGTGGCAAATAAACAACACGATGGGACGGCAGACCAACGCAACTGAGGAGAAAGAAGAAGTATGGTTAGAAAATGGAAACTGTCTTAAACAAGTGTCTCTGTCAACCCATGGTATATATTAAATCCATTTTTAATAATAAATTCATGCTGGACAACCCACGCAGCACCACCATATAACTCCAAAGTAATCCGAGTTCGTGTTGTGTTGTATGAATAAATAATGAATTAAAGGAAAATAATAATGGTATTAAGAAAACTTTCTTAAAAGCAAGCTCTTATTCAAAAACTTCAAAGTGCCTGGGAAAACAAATCCAACGATCCCAAGCTTGACGGAGCTACGTCCACAGGACAAGTTAAATAAAAGCTTGTAAAAAGGAAATAGGAAACGCGGACTCACTTAAATGTGTTGAGCGTGGGCGGCGTCTGGTACATCGCGAGCAGCTCCAGGTGCGCGCGCCAGGCGCCGTTACCCAGCAGTAGCAGCAGCGCCAAGATGGAAAACAGCAGCAGCACCAGTGCGTGTGACAGGTTGTTCTGGTTCGTTCGCAGGAAGTACCGCTGGTACAGCATCTCCGCCTATACCGGAAACATTAAACTTTTCAGTATTGTGTCTCACAAAAGTTTTCTTGGAACTGCAGCCCTAGCAATCTGTTTATTATGACAATGGTACGAGTATCATCGCAGAATCATCCATAGATTAAAGAAACTCTAGACAGTGAGTGCGATGCAAGAGTCTGTCTAACGAGCGATGTTATCGAAGATATATGGAAACTTTTTATATGGCAATGCAGGACAACTTGAATTCATTAAAACAAATTGTTGATACTTTGGTTTAGTTGTGATCATATTTTATCATTTTACAGTTCATAATTGAATAAACCGAATAGAAAAAAACTCCAACTTAGCCGGAGAAAATTGCAGAAGTCGAAGTAAAACCGTTTTGCTTATATTCCGTTGGTTAATATGGCACTAATATCGTGACACTTTGTTTAATTTGGAAACAAGATTGTTCTCTTCACTATTTTTTTTTATAAATTCTCTTTTCTTCTATTATAAAATAGAAATTGCAATAATGTTACCATTGCTTTATTTTCTACATTATTGGCTATCAAATGAGTTCTCTATCGTCTTCCTAAGACCTCTACATGGGTAGCTATATCACAATCAGTACAAGCACCTGTGCTTCGAGGCAACAGAAAACAAAATGGCTGCCATTTTATCATGGAGAGAAAAAAAATAGGGATAGTGATTTCTCGATAAAATTTACCGTATTTCACCCCCCCAAAGTCTCCGATACCGGTGACCAGACACATTGTATATGTATATGCACGCTATAGGAAAGAAAATGCTAACGGGTGATAAGTAAAACAGACACGAGGTAGGCCTGTCCTGTCTGTGTCCTAATCGGGGGGACTTTTTGCAAGTTATTTGAAAAAAATATGTAACTTACAGAAACTTTAAAAACTTGAAATGTACAAGATGATACCTTTCATTAAATACCTCGGTGGGGTAGCCTTTTGAAAATTATCCCGCCTTTTTGACCAATTATCAAAATTCTTTTTACAGAGTTTTCTATATTTTTCCTGTAAAATATAGATTTCGAATGGATCGCTCTGCAAACTTCGGAGATTAATAAGTAATTTTTCGACTTTTTTGAAAAAAATTCGAAAATTATGAAACCTACAGGAAAAACTGTTTTGAAATGTACGACGGATCTCCGATCTCGAAACCCTAAAAAAGGCCTTTGCACTGTAGTCTCAGCTTTGTATACTTTACAAAAACTATTAGTTTTCGTTTCCTTTCTTACTACGCGCCTGGAAGATGACGCTCTCAGTGATAAGGCCGCCCTTTATATCCTCTATTTCTGTCTGTATTGTTTCCTGTCTTTGTGTGGTATAGTAAAGTGATTCTATCTAAGCGCCTTGCAGCGCACCTACTGTAGACATACTCGTATATGACAGACATAGTATGACAGCGACCCAATAACTTCACAATATAACTCTTTGACAAGTAAGTGGTAGTAATCCGTCATGTTCACGAAAACTTGTTCCGTTTCGGTAAGTATTTTGCAAACTCAACGAGAGTCTCTGCACGGACAAAGTACAGGCTCGTTAATAAAGTTTGTTTGATGTATTGTCACAATGACACAGATATAAACCTATAACTCATAAAGGTAATTTAACTCTGTGTTAGCCAGCTTTGTCCGGAACAGCCGGTGAAAAGTTTAAGAGCCGATAAAACAATACCACACTATTTAACATCGACACGAATGCCATTTCCCTTATTTTCAATAGCATTGTGCTGGAGACTGGAACTACGACCCAGTTACAAAATGCCTACAACAAGTGACCCCTGACTCGCATTCTTTCATGAAACTAGCGTTCCGAGGCCCAATTCTGGTTACCAATCGCTTTATACATAGCTCAGTTTGAATTTTTTGTCCTTTTTCTTGTTTTTTTTTTATTTCTCTATACCACAGATATTATAATACTATACTAGTATCTATACTAATATTATAAAGAGGAAAGATTTGATTGTTTGTTTGTTTGCATTGAATAGGCTCCGAAACTACTGGACCGATTTGAAAAATTCTTTCACCATTAGAAAGCTTACTTTTCAAGGAGTGAAATAGGCTATATTTTATCCCGGAATTACCACGGGAAGTGGAACTACGCAGGTGAAACCGCGAGGCGATCGTCTGGTATCAAAATAAAGGAACAAGTTTTACGTGATAATTCTGCGACGATACGATACCGTTGTCACGTCGGTATCGTAATAGTAAGTGTTTTGCCTTAAACAGACAGGATTACCGAGGTCAGCCTAAATCTTTATAGATACTTTATTTAGGTAGTTTTATTTTTGACGTGACAACGTCTTATAATTCGATAGAGCCGGCTGCACGCACGAAAAAACATGACGTCATGCGGCGTTACCTTGCTATGATGTCATGCGGCGTTACCTCGCTATGACGTCATGCAGCGTTACCTCGCTCTGAGGCGTTCCATGTAAGGCTTGAAGTGCAAGCGAGAGCGCTCGACATCCGTCTCTCTCCTACTTGAGTGAGCGATGCGTCTGCGTGGACAGCTGCTATACTATAGTACATTTACATGTTTTGATCGAGTATCAAATGCTACCATTCCATCAGTATTTTCTTAAGACGTTGTCACGTTCAACTATCGTCAGTAAACCGACTTTACAGACAACCAATGTTTTTTTTCGTATAGTGCACTTATGTATGGTCTATTTACTAGTTTCTTTGAACAATTTAATTTTATAGTGAACGGACTAGTTTAATAAAATAGGACCCAGTTCTATTTGCGCCGGTAATTCAATTCAGCTTCTAGGTCGTCTGCAGAGCTGGCCAGGTGCTCGTTTGCCGGTTATAAGATCAAACGGATTGCGCTCGTCCGGGCCGTAGTGAGAAGTTAATGAAATATTAGACATCCTTCCGTTGCAATCTCGAGAGGAAGGACGTTTTTACCGCACTGCGAAGGAGGGTAATGATTTGATGTTATTCTGTTGGCTGTGTTGTTGGATTCGATCATTCAATTGGATGACGATCAGGTGTTACTCTCGCTTGATAAAAAAAATTGATACTGAATAGCTTCTTAATAGAAAACAAGACAAAATTCAAAAAATTAAAAAACCGCCCGCTTTTATTGGCTGGACAGATTTTCATGAAACATGGCTAAGAACACTCGGGATAAAATTATCTATGACACAAAAAAACTAAACGAAAATCGGTTCATTCCTTTGGGAGCTACGATACCACAGACAGATACACAGAAACACAGACAGACACGTTAAACTTATAACACCCATCTCTTTTTGCCTCGGGGGTTAAAAAAGAACGTTTACACACTTTATAACTCTCACTGCAGACCTGGCCTACCACTAAGCATATTATATTACCATTAAAATATGGCTGTCCTAGTACCATTTTCGAGCACACAATTCATTAAAGTACTAGGTTAACATAGCCTTATAGGAACTAGGTATATTTGATTTTACCATTCAATATTTAATCAACTCTCTGTATATCTAATCAACTTCTGCTCGCCTGGTGTTTTGGCACAATTAATAATAATCTTTTCAGTATAGACAAATCAAATTTACACATAAACAATTTTTTACCTATTTTTATTAAATAAAATAAAAAGAAATAGCAGTCTAGCCAACTACGGAGGAAAATTTAATTACGTCTTTCCAAAGCGTGACTATTGTGATGTCTTTGTATATAAACTGATATTGCACTCTACTAATAAAAATGTCTGCCTACTCGGTTATGTCTTACGACATAATCGATACCAACTGCTGCGGGAAGTTACCTACAGGGTCAAAGAGTGGTTAGCCGGATGAAAATTTTCTGGCTGCACAACATACGGTAATGGACTGGCGTAAAGAAAGCAGAACAACTTGTTATGGATAAGGAAAGTTCAAGAGGATGAACGCGATGAGAGGCACTATAGAAAGAAGAATAAGAACAAAATTGTCAGTTTGTACTTATTTCTCATAGCCGTCGTTTTTGTGTCACAATTTTTTTTGTGTATCCGTAACGGTAAATTTTTAAGGACCTAACTTGTTAATTTTTGAATAAAAGCATTCGAAAACGTTTGTTATTCGATGACGTTCCCCCAATACGTTGATCAAAATGCCATAAAAATATTAGAGTATTACGTTCAGGTCTAAATATGTATAAACGAAAAAGTTACCTTCAAAGACTGAGTAGATTTTATATAAAATTCATATACTCGTACAAGCCCACATCTAGACATAGGCCTCCCCTAGTAAGCGCCATTTAGATATACAATTGAGGTCCGATCGATGATTGTTTGATCGTCTATTAATGGAGCACCCACAGAAGATAACTGTGGTCGGACTGTCCCTACGGACTACCTCTGCTCTCGCATCCTCGTGGCTATCTGACTGTGTGCCTCGTTTACAGCGCATCATACAGCTCATTAATCACATAATTGCGAGTTCCGCTAAAGCTCAATCATACGAATTCGTTTGTTTGATGTGAAAATGTGAGAGCGAGGTCATTTATTTCACCCAACACAACACATGAAACCCAATACTGCGTTTGTTTTCAGTCATCAAAACTGTTGAATTCAACTATTCGTTATATTGTATATTCTGATATTTATAACAAAAGCTTTTATTTATAATTTGAATGATTCAATCCAATTTCTTCAGGAAAAAAATAACCAAACAAAGAATATGTAAGCTTATTTTTACAATGAAAGCATGACGCTGTGCTTATTGCATTTTTATTCTCGTTTATGCCCAGTCTATTATATTATTATCTCTATCGAATTTTTATTCATACCTGTTAGGTACCTTAAGCAATTTTCTCTTGAAGAGCTGTCGCCGGCGGTCGTCGCCACTCGCTTTATAAAACGGTTTTCTTCGATATTATTTTCTGTGAAGCTGGTATTACCGGCTGGGATCTGAGGCTTAGAGAGTCTTGAGTTCACGAGATGAACGATTACGAAGTCTTAGAATCTGTGTCTCACATGTTGAGTGTAATAGTAGTTTTACGGAACATAAGATTAGGTAATAAAATATAGCTTAAAACACACATTTTAAAGGAATTTTTCATAAATAAATCCAATCTTACCTTCCTACTTAACAACTCTTTAACTAAAATATTTACTACTAACTCACTGGAACACAGCCCTAACAAGACTTCTATTGTTTCAATCGGGTCGTTTGCCTACTAGCGTGACACGACGATGCTATGTTGGTAAAATTATTTAGCGCTACCCACATATCTAGGAATTTGTTAAAAAATCAACTATGTACTACTTGTCTACTTCGACCTAACAACCGCAGTAGGTATTAATTTATATACCATTGTAATACCTTACCTTTACTATTTACATATATTTGTAAAGCTGAAAGGCCTACTTACTTTGATTAATTTGGTTGTAGTTTTACAGTTTCTCTATAAGTGAATTTGTAAATTCTTAAGGTGGCTATTACAAAAAAACGCGAAATCCCACAGTTACCTGGTTCAAATTATATGGTTTTCGTTCGTTGCTTGAAATAACAATTACTTGTTAATAATAGTTCCTTTTCTCTTCTACAGTAATAATAATAGAATACATTTTAGATAACTTATTTGTTTATTTTATAATAATAATTCTACCGATGCATGTTCAGGCAAAAACTCTCGGAGACCTGTTTTTGGAGCTCTAATTTGTAGATGTATGTAAAGAAA
Source organism: Eupithecia subfuscata (assembly GCA_963564075.1). Classification (NCBI taxonomy): domain Eukaryota; kingdom Metazoa; phylum Arthropoda; class Insecta; order Lepidoptera; family Geometridae; genus Eupithecia; species Eupithecia subfuscata. Next base: position 20,433,160 of record OY751095.1, read on the forward strand.
GAAAAAACTGAAGTGAATTCAATTATCGACTGAAAAGGCTTCGAAACAAACCCCAATATCTCCGAAGTTCTACATCATTTTGACATAATAATTAAACCAAAATAATATTCAACATTTGCTTAAACTACAATATTAATCAAATTTTTTAAAAAACTTCTATTTTTTTATGAATTATTTAAAAGTAGTATAATATATATTTCAATGCAATGGCGATTTACGCGATTTTAGCGCTTATCGAAGCCAGACCTATGTCAGTTCAATCGCGAGACAATAGAAAGTTACGCTTGAGTAGCTCGCCGCCCGCTCGGTGCGTTAAATAAAAAAAAAAGTTACGCCGAGATGTAAAAGCGAAAAATAAATATCTCAAACCTCAGTAATCTAAGCCGGGAATGTGAGTCATCACCGCAACCGTAACCGCTACAGGGAAAATTCAGCTTAAGTTTCCTCGTGATAATTGGCGACTCCATGAATGCATAAACGCAGAGTTCAGCGCCACGCCGCCCCCGCCCTGCCGAAACGTGGGCGACGCACACATAAATATCTCATGAAATAACGCTTTCATCTATTTTGTTTCGACTATATAAGCAAAAAGTATTACCTACCTAATCCGACGACCTCAATGGCGCAGAGGGCGAACGTCCGCCTGCGACGCAGGAGGCTGCGGGTTCGATTCCCGCCATGGGCCATCCCCTAAGCGTGGCGTGGATGACAGAATTCAGGCAACAAATGAACAGTTTCAGGGCTTATTTAATTACTTTGTATTATAATATCCCAAAAAATACGGTAGCGCGTTCCCCATGATTGGTTGTTGGTTTAAGACCCGTTTATTTCGTATTTTTTTGGAAATAATTTTTGATTAGGTATTCGATGAAATGAGACTTAGTTACACATAAGTTGGTCGCAAATCTCCTTATATGAATGGGGATCAAGACTTGTTGTAGCATTCATATGTAGTATTACATATGAATAATAGTAGTTTTCAGTTACTTTTATCTGAACAAACCATTAATGTCAAATTATGTCAGGTCTGGTTTCGCAATACTTCTGTCGTAAAAGTGTTGAGTGCCCGAGAAGAGCCAAGTCAGTCATTTTACTACCTTCGACTATCATCGTCATCATCATCATCATCACCAAATGAACTGCCGACTATGATGTTGGCAAATTACTCGAAAGTTACATAGACGTAATAGGTACGCTAATGTAGTGATACAGTTTAACATAAAGTATGCGGCGTAAACGCGTTTCAATTATTCGGCATTTTTACTGACCAACCAAGCCGATCGCTAGCAGTCACTCCACAAACCTCTTCCTAGTACAGACATATCCTTATTTAGAGAATATAGATTAACGTAAATGTAAATTCATGTAAATTCATGTCAATGTAAATTCTCGTGTTTACTGTGTGATAAATAGACTCAGTATAGTGCATAACATCTTTTATTTCTAACCAATCCACATACCTAAAGATAGATATTTAAATAAATACAAAAGTGACTCCGACGTGATTTAATTTTTAGTGTGGGTTGTGTTTATAGTGAAAAAACATTTCGGAGTGACTCATATTTTACGTGGCTACAGACAATTTTTTTAGCATGGAAAATAAAACAAGTACAGAAACGGTCGAGGAAACTGTCAGTGCTATTGACGTTTCATCAAGAATACCGGAATTTTTGGAGGAGAAGCCAAGGCTATGGTTTATTCAAGCCTAAGCTATTTTGAAGCCACAGAATCCGTCCGATGACTCGAAGTATAATGTGTTTATTGCAAAAGCCAAAGTTCAAAAAGATGACCGCTAATCCTTAATAATGTAGAGTCACTCACTATCTATGGGAAGCAATCTCACAGCACAAGGCAAAAACCATATCAAGTTCCAAAATGATCGGAAGTAACACCATAAAGTGACTACTAATTCCACAAGATGAGATATCATCTCCAAAGTATCGATGATCGCTCAATAGTAAAGTGCCAATTTCCCAAAAGTTGTCCAAAAAGTTACAACGACTGGACTTCGTAAGCTTAACCGAAATCGACCGGCGATTCTAACTTCATACGTAGGTACTATACCCACATAATGTACGGGATTCGGACACACACAGCTACCTGTAACACAATATTTAGTAAGGTCGGAATGAATAAACTGAAACCGTATCGATGAACATTCCTATCTACTTCAATGAACATCATTGATGATTCTGCCAATAGGTATTGTAATATGTGGTAATACGAATTCCCCTGATCCATCAAAGGCCGTTATCGACTACCGACCGATAATGTGATATTCGGAACTCTCTAAAGGCTTCAATAGAGCATACGTTACGCAATGGCGCATTTAAATTGTCAAAAGTTTTAACTTTTGCAATGATGTAAGAGCTTTGTCCAGTTAAAATTAAAACTTTAAAAACGTTTATCGACTTAAATGCTCTACTAATATTAAGTACCTACCAATTAATCTAGCACGAGCCACAGCCAAGAAATGTAGAAATAAGTACCTAGCATAATCTCATTAATTAAGTGAACTGTAAAATGGTTCTGTGTGAGAATACGTTCTTTTTTAAATCGTTTTGATTGTAAAAACCTATAAACCTTTACAGGGCGTCTCACGGCTATTCCATATGGAGGGAAGCTATCTTAAATATCGTAGGTAAATAATTTTACAAAAAGAACATATTGATTTTGAATAGGAACCCTAAAAAACAAGGAGATATTAATTTGTCAAATCGTCAAATATGTCCCAACGTGAAGTATCGTAGGCGTTGGTGGGTAGTTCGGATGGTGACGCCGCGCCGTCTCGTTTCCTTCGAGTCATTAACTTTGTCTATCTAAAGACCTCTCTCTAAGGTTTTGCTAAAAAAACGCTATTGCCCACCGAGCACTAGAGCACTAGAGCCCACTGAGCTCGCACGGGCACGCACTGCAGCTAATTCCCGCTTGTCAAGCAATTAACTCACCGAGAACACCGCGAGCTCCAGCCGTTAATGTAAATGTAAACCAGCGACAAATCGAATTGCCATTTGCAAAGCGGAACATACCTAACTACGCGTACCTCGCTTAATTGAATGTAGCGCTCTACAACTCTAGAACTTGGAAAGTTGAGCTGAATAACGTTAACTTTTAAGATAAGGTAAAGTTGTTCTTAGTCTAATTAAGAATAAATTTGCTTTAACATCTAACTAGGCTTGGAACCTAATAACTTTGTAGGTAAACCTTATTTTGTGCTCAAAACGTAAAGCGTGATAATCTTTGAATTAGAAGTGCCAAGACCTGATGAGTGAGGCAGTATACTCACGAGCAATTTCTTCAATCGGTTGGTGGCGGCAAGGCGTGCAACATGTACGTACGTAGCCTCTCCACTGTAAGTTTCTGAGCCATGGAAGTGGCGCAGTACACCTCCTCCACAGCCTGTATTGTTCCACTGCTGGGCGCCTTGTTGGCTTGTATCTCATGGGGGTAATGCCCATAATTCCCATGCGGGCGGAGGATCGCAGTTCGGTGGTAGAATTGTTCTGCTGGCGCTGCTGCCCGCCCCCGGTGGATATACCTTAGTCGCCTTTTACGACACCCGCGGGTAGAGTTGGGGTGGTGCAAATTCTAAGCCCACACAGCTACAGTATACTCACGTGCAAATTCTTGAACCGGTTGGTAGTGGCTAGGCGTGCTATGGGCGCGGGAAAGCGCGCGCGGCATTTCTGTATGCAGCCCGCCTCCACGTCTACTGGACCCGCCTCCTCTGCGGGCGAGGCTACTCCTCCGTTCTCCAAGCCCGTATCTACAACAAGACACAACTTCACTATTTGCACATTGACAATAGAACGACGCGGCTAGCGGTAAAAACGCACCATGTATGCATGTATGGATAGATAGATGGATGGATGTTTGTTACCTCTTGACGCCAAAACTACTGAACAGATCGGAATGAAATTTTGCATACCTGGAATCAAACATTGGCTACTTTTTATCCCATAAATCAGTTCCCATGGGATAGAAAACGTTTCCACAGAAACAACGCGTGTGAAGCCGCAGGCAGAAACTAATTAGTTATGAATAAATAGGTATCGATTTATTTGCTTCTTAAAATAAATTGCCTCCTCAGCCCATTTACGTCCACTTAAAAATATAAACAAGGAAGCTTATGTCGCTGTTCCCTTAGTCGACTCTTACAACATCCACGCCTTCCCTGATAGGCGCCTTATTGGTTTTTATGTCATCGGGGGGGTGTCGGCACCACACAGCGACAAACTGTCCAACTGTACTCTAATGTCGACTTCTGGGTGGTTTTCTAGTAAGCCTAAAAAAAACAGAAACCAAAAATACTTAACCGCCTTTGGGATTGATAATCCCGACTCTCAACATCTAATAAGTTTTTTTGAGAACTATTAAAATTTTTCGGTTCTAGATAGCAACCTATCCCAAAAGAAATGATAGCGAGCGAAGCCAGCTCCGACACTGTAAAAGCTAGCGGTGGTAGACAAAAGGCCATGAATTTAAGTAACGGCCACCGGAGCGAGCCGCGGTAGTTTTGGAATTTGGTGAGGTCAGGTTAGCAACAATGACAAGGAAGCTAAGACGACGGCGGCGAGCGGAGCTAGCCGCTGCCTTTTTGAGACCTTTTTGGCAATTAACGAAATAGTTAGAAATGCCATCAACCTCCCTTACGCCCGCTAGTGAGAGATGCTCCATACAATATGAGACAGATTCGAGCATCCGCAGCACGTCTGCCGGGCAGTACTCGTAGGCAGAAGCCATTCTTCAGGGCGGGAGGCAGCGAGGGCAGCCGGCCGGAAGCGGACGCGAATTCAAGCCGTTTCACACGTCGCTGCGTTTTGGACCCTTGACAAGCGCGCCACTTTATCTCACTATCAGGGCCGTAGGCTAACGCGATCCCTTCTTTGGCTTCTTTTAGAATATAGTAATTGCTGCTGGTTCAATAGCAGTTGTAGGACTTTATCTTCAACCTATCTAATCACTTTTCAATTTCAATTTCGCAACTAGTAGCCGAGTTTCAATAAAACACCACTAGAACTGAAACGACCTCGGTCGGATTCAAAGAACTAGTTATTACGCAACTCGGCTATCCAGTAAATCATATTTCAGATCTTTTTCTAAAAGACAATTTGACGAGAGGCTTCCATTTAAATGAATATTAATATTTCAATTTATAAAGCAATCAGAAAAGCATTTTAATCCCTGTCTGGGCCGTGTTTGAATAACGTTTGATAGTGGATCGGGCGCTCTCCCCGCCCACTGGGAAACTCTCGGCAGTTGGATTAGCTGTTTTTGCATCTCATTACTTTCTGCTCCCGGCTAAGCCTTCACATGGGCAGGTGCACAGCATAGCCCTAGGGAGTCTTTCTGCTACTTTTTGACGTGACAACGTCTTATAATTCGATAGAGCCGGCTGCACGCACGAATGACGTCATGCGGCGTTACCTCGCACTGAGGCGTTCCATGTAAGGCTTGAAGTGCAAGCGAGAGCGCTCGACATCCGTCTCTCTCCTACTTGAGTGAGCGATGCGTCTGCGTGGACAGCTGCTATACTATAGTACATTTACATGTTTTGATCGAGTATCAAATGCTACCATTCCATCAGTATTTTTTTAAGACGTTGTCACGTTCAACTATCGTCAGTAAACCGACTTTACAGACAACCAATTTTTAGACGTGACAACGTCTTATAATTCGATAGAGCCGGCTGCACGCACGAAAAAACATGACGTCATGCGGCGTTACCTCGTCATGTGGCGTTACCTCGTCATGCGGCGTTACCTCGCTCTGAGTTGTCACGTTCAACTATCGTCAGTAAACCGACTTTACAGACAACCAATTATTTTGTTTTTATCCAGGAAAAGAGCGAGCAAAAACTAGCAGTAATAACTAAAACTGCAACTGCAAGATTTCGCGTCTGATATTTGAATAGGATGTCGTGTGCAGGTTCGGGGTCATTACCTGCATGCTCTCACTCGGGGCGACGACGCTATTGGAGTTGTAGCTCCAACTAGCGTTTGTATATTCGATGTGAATGCCTTGTGTCCGTTACGATCCGACCGAGTGACGTTGGTCCAATGTGAACCACATTGGAATTTAATGATTCTGAATACGCTATTCAAAATACTGACTGACATATCAAGAAATTTCTGGAACTACAAGAGCTACGGGGCTAAAACTTTGCATGTAGGTTCTTTTGACGTGACAACGTCTTATAATTCGATAGAGCCGGCTGCCCGCACGAAAAAACATGACGTCGTGAGCGATGCGTTTGCGTGGACAGCTGCTATACTATAGTACATTTACATGTTTTGATCCATTCCATCAGTATTTTCTTAAGACGTTGTCACGTTCAACTATCGTCAGTAAACCGACTTTACAGACAACCAATTTTTTAAGACTTAAACACCTACTAAGAATGGATTTTTGGAAATTTGAATTTTACTGTGGTCAAAATGGGTGTCAGAGTTTGATAATATCACAACTCATCACGAACTTTTCGGAACTACATGAGTTAGGCATCTGAAATGATGCATTGTTCGCGCCATGTAAGACGTGACCACTCACTGAGAACGGATTTTTACAAATTTATTTTCTAAGGACGTGGAAATACGAATCAAATTGGTTTTTAGGGTTCCGTACCTCAAAAGAAAAAAAGGAACCCTTGCAGGATCACTTTGTTGTCCGTCTGTCTGTCTGTCCGTCTGTCAACCCTCTTTTCTCAGGAACGCATGAAGGTATCGAGTTGAAATTAACATCAAATACTCAAGTCCACAACCTCTTGAAGCCGTGATATAATTAAACTTCTAAGTCAACGTACTCAAAAGTTACAGCCGTTTATGTCCGAAAATTTTGAAATTTCCAAGGGAATCACATGCACCCAAAACCTATAGGGTACTTCCCGTAGACCTAGAATCATGAATTCACTAAAAAAAATACTTTTAATACTCGCCATGGACCAAAGCCCATAGGGCACTTTCGGTTTACCTAGAATTATAAAATTTGGTAATAAGCAAGATCATAAATAAGCTATATACCAAATGACGAGAAAAATCTGAAAATCGTAAATTTGTAGTTTAATTCCAAGAAAATAATAATTTTTGATTCCCTCCGTCAACTAAAATATACAGGGTATACTTCATGTTGACCTAGAATCATGATATTTGGCAAGAAACAAGGTCTTACAATTAAACAGAACCCTTAGTGCGCGAGTCCGACTCGCACTTAACGTTCTATTTCTCCTTTCAAAGCTTATGTATTTTATGTTGAGCGTATGTGCACGTACAAGTGACCACCTTCTCAAGTTGATTTTGTTTGTTCCAGTGAACGGCAACAGCTGATTTTCGTAATTTACTTTAGCAAATGATTTGCTAAATAATAATAAATAAATAAATAATGCTGGACAATTCACACACAAATGTAGTAATAATGTATGGATTCTATGAGTTTTATTTAGTTAATGAGATATGACTATCTAGAAGCCACTTCTGAGGGACCACCTATAACTGGTTGTAACTATTGACTGGATACTATTAATTAGCGACTACTTACAAATATATCAGAACATGTACTAATAAATAAATAATAAATAAAATAAAAATCATTTATTTCAGCACCAGGTACCATATACACTACCATTTTTTACATTAAAATTAAACCATTGATGAATAGCGCGTATTTAGAATTATGAAATTCCAATGTGGACCCTCAGTCGTAACGGCCACGAATGCTTTGGCATCAAGCCCACCCTTTGTACGTGCAATAAAGTTTTAAATAAATAAAAATATTTCCGAAGCGAGACACAGTTTTCCCTTAATGATTGGTGTCCTGGATGCGAGATCGAGGCAATTAGGAGCTGAAGGTTTCAGGAGGCGGGGGGCGATGCGGAGGGTGCTGGATGGATCGCTACAGGCTCGCTAATTGCCTCCAAATGATTCAAATGGAATCCAAGTTATTTCTGTTCGCGGTTCGGCGGAAGCTGAGACATTTCACTTGTTGTTGCGAGCCGGGATTTTTAACGAATAAATATTGTTTAGACCACTTTGGTTACGTAACTGGACGAAAAAAAAACAAATAGGGGCACTTATTAGTCAAAGCCGGCGGGCCTTTATTAGTCAAAGACGAAGGCCTCCCCCGATGCGTGCCATAGCGCCCTGTCTGCAGCTTGCCGCATCCAGCACCTGCTTGCAGTCGTTGAAAATATTCCAGGAACTTATTTTTAAAAACAATGGGACTATCATATACAAGTCAAAATTAAAAATTTTAAAAACCCGACGACGGTTATTATTGAACCGATTTTCATGAAGAACACTCGGGATAAAATTATCTATGACACAAAAAAAACTAAACGAAAATCAGTTCATCCGTTTGGGAGCGTTCTATCGTAGCTCCCAAGCGGATGAACCAATTTTCGTTTATTTTTTTTCACCACAGACAGATACACAGATACACAGACAGACACGTCAAACTTATAACACCCCTCTCTTTTTGCGTCGTGGGTTAAAAATGTCTTGATCTTTTATTTTGGTGTTTATAAAATTGTTCTTATTACATAGTCTTACGGTGGGTGCCCGGAAACCTGTGTTACTGTTATAGAAAAGTACCGCAAAGTTTGAAATAGGTAACTTGTTTTTTTGATGAAATATAAAAATCAATAGGTTCTTATTCTCTGTTGTTGAAAAACACCATCATATATAAAATAATTTGTGGGAAGTTATCTACACTTGCGAGCTTTAAAATGGAATCGCTTCATCGCGAGTTGATCAAAACAATTTTTTTACAATTTATGTACAATGAACTATAGATTGTGGTATATCAATTGAAAGGTAATTTTGTTACCTTTCAAGTGATATCAAGAAGATTTAAAATTAATTAAATTGGCTACCTAAATTTTGGGTATTATTGCAATAGGTCGAAGTTGCATCTATCGGCTTCTATCGGCGCCGGAGCTGGATTAGCTGGATTTCTCCCTCGTATCCGCTGTTTTAGCTCGTCCCACATATGCCAGATTGGGTTCAAGTCAGGAATAAGGGCTGGCCAGTCTAGTGTGAGAATGCCGACATGGAAGACGTCTGTCGGTACTGTCTAGTCACTGCTGCGGTGTGGCAGCGGACATTAACGTGCATTAAATCAAAATTTATCGTCGCCAATAAATCTTGCGTAAGGGAAAACATAACTTAACTCATAGTTCACTGCAAAGAAATTGTAAAAATTAGTCTTGAACAACCCTTGAAGCGATTCCAGTTTAAAGCTCGCAAGTGTATTTGTGAAGCGATATTATTTTCCAGCACTAATAGACACGGCCATGTTCACTTGACAAGCCTGGAGAGACGAACGTGTACAGCCTGTGGGCTTCGGGTATGCCTAGACATCTATCGACTCGCTCCAAGTCCGGAGCCTCTTAACGTCGTCGTAAGTCGGTCCTTGTTACGCTTATAAAGGTTCTATTTTTATAATATAAAAGATTCAATAACAAATTCGCCTGTCGTGTAGGGGTAGACTGAAAAACAGCGCCGAACATGCTATCTAAGGTTGTCGGCATTATGCTGAGCTTACTCCAATTGCCTGAAAACGTACTTAGTTATTTGTAAATTTATATTTCCAAATAATATGTTCCTACTTACTAATTTGCAAGTTCCTTTAAAGATATAAGTATGTTTTGGTATATCATGTGATTTAAAGTTCAGGCAATAAATATTTTTTCTTTCTTTCTTTCTTTTCTTTTCATTTGATGGCAGAGATGGTATCCCTAAAAATACTGCAGATTATATTCTGATATACTTTACATTTTTAAACATGCAAAATGGGCTCGCAAAGCCCCATGAATAAGATTACTTTGGGACAGAGTCTAAAGGAAAGCTAAAATCGGTTTAAAAATAATATGATCCGGTTTATTTTGAGAACAGGCTTGCAAAGATGATGGTACAAATAGGAAAATAGGGTGTCGTTATAAATAGGTACTTATTGTTTCAAGAGTTCGTTTTAATTAAGTAAAAGAAATGTATATGAGGTAAGATAAGGTACATACATGGTCACGTTGGTTCTTAAAATAATAGAATTCTATTCCTAGTACTAATCCAACTAGCTAGTCTACTATTGTATGAGCAGAGACCTCATGGGGCTATTAAGAACACATCGTCGCCAATAAATAACTATCGTCACGTAGAGAGAGAGAGAGAGAGAGACATTCTGAGGGCACGTGCCCGGCGGTACCATCGCCTTACACTCACGATAAAACAACCCTTCCAGATAACATCTCAAAGCGGTCCCAAAACTCGCCCTTACCCATATCACAATAAGATCCACTTTCACGCACCTTTACAACACCATCAAAATACAATAAGCCACTTTATTCTTTTATCAGAAAGATATAGACGCATCGTTGGGTCTATAACATTCATCGCAATCAAGTTAGCGGACTTTTACTGCGGGACCCTAAAATAAAATTAGGTAAACGAGCCCCCCCACCTGTTACTCGTCGAGATGTTCATAATAAAGTGGGCTGTAAACTTTATCACATGAGGGAGGGGGGAGGAAGGCTGAAGGTGAGGTCTTGCTATCTGATTGATATTCACGGCGAGCCAAAACCGTAGGTACCTGCCACTACGGTTGTAAGATCGTCATTTAATGGTCATTTAATCGAATGGTAACTCAAAGAGAGTTCTCGCCGAGTGCAGATGAGTGTGAGCCTGTGTGTGAGCGTAATTCCCGCAGGTCCAGCGCCACCGAGGCTCTGTGAAGAGGCCTGCTTCCCGTTTCTAATAGAACTTGTTGCGAAACTCAAAGCTCACAGCAATTTAAACTACCGCGTCTAGATTGCTTTTGACTTAATATAAATGTAAAACCGAGCGTACAACCTGGTATGTTGGTCGATCTCATACATTCGGATGCGTAACGTATAATTGGCTCAACTCTCCAGAACTCCATAATATTACTGCACTAAGAACTCAACATTTTGAAAGAACAACTTGCAAAGTTGAGTCGATAGAATAAATATACTTTGTAAGCTTGAAAGTTGGAGTGCGGAAAATGTCTGTTAGTCGAAGAGCGAGGAAGCTTCCGGCAAAAGGTAAATAGTTTTATCGCAATTCCATAATTTACTGCTCAGGATATTGGTTCTTCTGATTGACCTACACAACACGTACTTATGTACATACCTATGAGTACCTGAAACTAACGAACCTGAAATTTCCAATATTCGTTAATAATTGACAAATGAGATACGAAGCGACACGTATCTGGAAATTCGCCGAATTACCTTTACGCTGTGTCCCCAGTAGGCGAACTGTTAGCGGCCGACTGAATTTGCGGCGTATCGGTTTATTACGCCCGTCCATATATTATTTGAAATGGAGTGTCCATAGTTTGCTAGTTTTGCGCTCACTTGCAGCGTTACTTGCGCCGACTGTCTCAGTTTAGTGGTCGCTAACAGTTTGCATACTGAGGACACAGCCTTATTCATGATTTATGATTCTGTCAAAATATTTCAAGATGTTTTTAATGTTACCTACTTTATTTTTTACGAAGCGAACACAAATGCTTGCCACGTAAATTTATCTTATAGATATGTACTACAATAAGTAGTTTACCAAACAGTAAATACTCCTTAAAGCATTATCTCAAGACTCGTTATTGCGATCCTTATTGCGAAGTCTTTGAGGGCTATCTTTCAAAGACTAGCGCGTTTAATATTGCCCTCTCTATATGTATACTTCTAAGAAAGGCATGTCCTCGGGTCTTTAATCTTTCGCTTTAACAGACAATTTGCAGAAACATCTCAGAATTTATAGTAATGCCAAAACACATAAAGCTCGAGAAAAGTGGCGTCTCAAAGAGAGTTGGTAAAATAATTCTTCGTGAGTGGATGTCTTATGTAGATTTCCTGAAGCACGTGATTTGGTTGACGTTCACATCACAGGGCGCTTCACGCGGGACTCGTTTGTCGAGGTCTCCCGAAGCTGCGAGCACTATCTACGTGACAAAGCCGAGGTTGGTCCCGCATCCCGGGGCGCCACATCTATCATTCAGAATAAGCTTCACCCACAACACACGATTCACACAACAAATAGCCGCGACGTGATGCCACATGCATTAGATATGCGCTGATATGGCCGCTTGCACCGCTCGGGTCCGAGTCAACGAGAGTCACTCCATGCTTTATCACTCCCTACTACCACCAGAGTAAGATATATAAATAAAGCAAGCCTAAGAACAGATTAGATTTTGTACAAAAGTTATTCTCCTTCCATTTGAGACTTCCATCCAGCAGTGCTTACAGTCGGTTACTACAGAATGATGAAAATGATTCATAATACTAACGAGACGAAACTGAATAGGTAAAATCCGTGACCGTGACAGGTTGCTAATCCTGTGACGGTCAGAAGCGCGCACTTTGACTCTCGCGACGGATCATCATCTCATGTATACATACAGGACGCCCGTACGCTCATAAAAATGCATAGAATGGAAACGTTTCAGTGCCAGCCAATAAAGGCATCCGCGTCTAATGAAATAAAGCTCACAGACGCATTTGCTTTGTTTTACGATCGCAGTATACATAGATACAGTTCTGCACTCTAAAGTAAACGGCCCCCAGGGATCAAACTCCCGTGCACATTAATAACCCTGGTCCTTAGAGAGGTTAAATGAAGAACACTTTTTAGAGCTTCCTTCCTTGTCAATCCATCAGGGCATTAAGGGTGTATCAATCATTTGACACTTGTCTCTCAAAAGGTGTGACCAGTTACTTACAACTTGACGATAAAGCAGAGACAATCGCACAGGGCATTTGCCCGCCCGCCCTTAGGCGGGAATTGAGGCAGTTTACCTCCGCGTGACAGCTCTAATTGATATCTCGGCTAGCGGGTAGGGCCGAACCCAACACTCCGCACGAAATTCACTTGATACATTTTAAATATCTCAATTATTAGCTACGTTGTGGTAGTTAGATTCCACCACAGCATATTGGTATCGGCGGAAATACCTACGCTGAATTTAACTTGTATCTGAAAAGTCCAGCTTTTGTAAAAATGCTTGATATTCTGTCCAGGCTACGTAAACGGGCCAATTTGCATCAAATGACAGAATAACAAAAACATGAGAGTCACAAATGACTTAATTTCGAAAAAGGTAAAGCTGCCATGAATTAATAGAAAATGTGCTGAGTCGAGTCCTCGGTGTGGCTCACCCAGGGTGTCCTGTCACGAGGCATTGCTGCCCCCCGTTATTAGATCTGTAGGGCGCGTAATCTGCCGTCGGAGCCTCATCCCGTTAGGCTAACATAGTATAAGCAACACCTACCTACTCTCAAAGGTACCCATTTTAACTAAATGGGCGACGCAGTGGAATCTAAAAGGTCTTTATTATCACCATTACCTGATTTAACAAGGAAGGTCCTGACCTGGCTCACGTGACATGAAGGCTGCTTGACATAAATCGGTTGATTTAAGGGAATCTCCATTCCGGCGGGTGATTATGGGCCATAAAAAGCCGACTTGAAAGTCGGTCGCGCGCGGTCACCATTGATCCATTTTATTACGGTTTAGTTATTTCCTTTCCCTGCCCATATCACGATACTTGGTTCACAGCTACGGAACGTAGTCATAGGATCTTTGGTTCACAGTGACAGAATCATACGCATTCGGTTATTTTGTTGTACATCCGACCTTTGGGACAAGGTTACAACTTCCGCGATAACTTGCATTTTGGCATTCTACCAAGAAGATTCTTCAGCATGGTAAGCTTAGGCTACATTTTCAGTGGGAAGCCGGAGCGTGTATAAAGTGGCATAAAGCGGGCAACAGTTTCGCTGAAAGCTGACCAAAATTCGCTCTGTCAGCCTTTATAGTACCTTCAATTAATATTCTTACAAAAGCTTGGAAGATTAGTTACAACAACAATTCTGAATAAGAAACCTTATATCTTCATTTTCTTTAAACTGAAGTCTTATAAATTAGTTCTGCTCTATGAGTTCGGAGTAAAGCACATTAAATTTATTAGTAAATTTATTAATTTCAAGAAAATGCAGAAAAAAGGCTTTCTGCGAGGGTGGGCGGCTGACGAGGGCCGTATCTGGCTGCACAGGTATTTCACAATAACGTACAATTTTTTTTAATAAACCCCTAATGAGATGGCGAGACGAGCTTGACGCACAGCATCCATCATGGCCTATAACAGTGTTAAATCGCGAGGAGTGGAAGGAGAAAAGAGAGGCTTTTGCCCAGCAAAGGGACAGTAATGGCTGAAATATAAAAACCCCTAATATTCGTTCTGTCTATCGTACTGTCCAATCTGTTAATCTTATTTGACCGCATTGATTCAGTGTTCGTTAAAACGATTCAAGATTTTATTGGTAAATATATTTACTCGTCAAATAGAATGACATAACATAAATTATAATGTTCAAAAGTTGCCATATAATGAAGATAAAGTTGAGGAGTGGTTTTTCAAAAGGCCGTATTTCCACCAAGCCCAAATTCTCAGTAAAGCTAAATTTCTGTGAGAGATACAAAGGTTGTATTATTACTTTTGAAAGAGGTCAAGATCAGTGAGCATTAGTATTTCTGAACATATGGCATTAAAAAATAAAAAATAAATCAACTCATAGTCTTTTTATTTGATAATATATTTTGGAAATATGACCTTTTGCTTCAAAAAATAAAAAATAAGGCCTTTTGTTTAGAACAAATCGGAAATATGCCACTTTGTTACAAACCAATTTGGAAATAAAAACTGTAAAACCAGCTGAGGAGTACTAAACTTAACTACTTTTATATACACTATTGTTTTGTTTTAAGTTTATGGTAGTTTGTATTATTTAATAATGTAGAATTGCAGACTTTTTGTATATACCAAGTAATAATGTGAATATAAATCATGAAGACTTTTAGTAAAATTCAGAAAAAGTAAAACTAATGTTAGGACACAATTTTTTTTATTCATAAACTATTATTATTATTATAAACTATTATTATTACTATTATGTATAGACTCAAATACAAAAATCTTGTTCTGTTTTGTTCTTCGTACGATAAAGCATTCTTCGGTTTTTTAGTATCACGTCCATTCTCAGGGAATCACATCTAAACTTGGTTTTTTCACTTTTATGTTGACATGGTTTCATGAAATTTATTCCTAGTGGATCTGGGTCTATAAATCTGAAAAGAAAATAATAGTAAATAAGCCAACATTCCTTCAAATCTTGGCAAGATCTAACGAAATTACAGTGCGTCCAGAGCTAGAGATTTGACATTATGGTACAACAGCTTACTCCATTTTGTTTCTTGTTGTAGTTCTAGCCCTCCTTTTTCTCCCACCGGAATTTAGTGCGCTTACTGTATTTTCATCCATTTTTGCTCGCAATATCGTCCATTACATAAAATAAACTTGCAATATTTTCAAACACGATCGATGGAATGGCATTTATCGAACATTGATTTAGCGCGAAAATGATTGACGCTGACAGTGCCAGCTAATGACGAATAACTTTTTTTCTTCTGTCTATGGTTGCCGTGCAGTCCTAGTGTTACCATGCATATAATTTTTCAAACAAACTGAATTCAAATTCACATGAAACAACTTGTTCTCTTTTCCTAGTTTTATCTGAATAGGAAATATGCCGTCTTGAATAAAATTTCTTAACATGGATAGTAACCAAGCTGGAAATACGGCGTTTTGTTTAGTTTCACACTGCCTGTTTCCCTAAGAGTGGAACTGTGCCGGTTTGTTTGAAATTCCAATATTCACGCGCCTTTTATTATAGGAAATAACACGTTTTGAACTATTCTGCTGCCAGTTTCAGATAGGATTTTGCCTAGACTTCGCGATTCCGTCAAAATCTACGTCAAGGTCCAAAATGGAAATACGGCCTTTTGAAAAATCACTCCTCAGTTGTCGAGACATCATGATTATATTTTTTTTGTATCATGAGATTTCTGTTGCCGACGTCATTTAAAGGGCATATCCCCACCCCTTTATCAGTTTACTACCTTTTGATGAAGGACATAAGAAAAAAAAAATAGAAGATGCCTCTTGAGAACTTAGCGAAAACGATAGTGGAATCTTGGACGAAAACATGAAACATTGTTATAAATTAAATTATAACAGAAGTTTTATCGGTGGCGTTTTAATCAAAGGCAGTTCGTATTTTGCTAACTCATACTGTTTACACAATATCAATAAGACAGTATAACAGTTCGTACGTTAGAACACATAAAAGATATTTATTACCCATTAAGTTATCTACGTAGCATTCGTATTCATAACCGACCTTGGGAATTTTCATAACGTTAGGTAGGTACCAATACTGTAGAAATCGATTCGGAGGAATATCATTACAATATGATCTGTAATTTTCGGTGTTTAAGTAAATAATTCTGGACAATTCTCACAGCATCATCTAGCCCCAAGCTAAACAGAGCTTGTGTTATGGGACTAGATGACTGATATAATCAATAAAATACAATAAATAGATGTAACTCGGCTAGTTATTATGTGTGGATTGTCCAGCATTTTTTTATTTATTTAAAGTGTATCTTTCGTTGGTATTTCAATAAATAAATATCCGACGATATGTCCTTGAATCAGACTTCGTAGAAATTACCCGCCAAGTGGCCGATGGCCAATAGTCAAGGCAATACGTAAAAACAACGCACCTTCAGTAGCAACGATAAAAAGTCCAGCCACACACCGGCGAAACTTGCTCACTAACACAATTCAACGAAACAAGGCGAAACCACATTTATCGAGGCCGCATTCCCGCCTCATACATCTTGTGCCAAACCCCCTACACTCCCTCTCACCTATTTGAATTCGGCCACAAATAAAGTCAAGGTCGCCTTCCCCTCGCCAGCAGTGGACCGGAAGCCCTTCACAATATTTTCTACATTAATGATCACCGCACGAGTGAACTGCTGTGATATTCGGCAGAGCCGTAGCCTATGGAGTTTGAGCCCAAAACCCTCCCCCTTCTCCCTACGGCCAATTCAGTTCATTGTGACAGGCAAATGAGCGGTATTAAATAAATAAATAATGCTGGACAATCCACACAATATCATCTAGCCCCAAGTTAAGCAGAGCTTGTGTTATGGGTACTAGATGACTGATATACATAATATAATACATTACATCGATAGATATTTTTTATTATACATAGAAACGACCAGAACACCCGAAACAAATACTTGTAGATCTTACAAACATTTGTCCTAAGGCGGGAATCGAACCCGCAACCTCCTGCGTCGCAGGCGGACCTTCGCCCGCCGCGCCACATCGGTCGTCATATACGGTATTCAACAAATGGAGCATCAAGTATGCTTACTTTAGTATGGAATGTAATGTGGCACGTCAGAAATGAGTGGTATTAAACTCATGTGCTAGAGTCACGCGCTCGCTCTCGCGCTAGCTTCCCCTGTGCGTAGATTGCAACCGGCTACGGCTCCCGGAATCGCGGTTCTTCAGCAAGCGTAATTAATTTCCCAATTAGCAGCCGGACCCGGTTCCATTAACACCACGATCGGCTTTTATTTTTACAAGACTCTATCCAGCGGAATTACGGGCGGTTTTCGTTAATTCGAGAATAATTTGTTCGGAGCGGGGCCTTTTTAATCAAGTTACGTTTGTTCCGTGCACTCTTTTGGTTTCTCTGTTGTTACTGGATAAAAGAAAAGATTATGTTGCGATCATAATGTCCTGTGTTCTGTCCGGAAACTGGAGTTTAAAACAAAAGCGCTCACTCAGAATTTAATCAGCTTCGGGCTTAGCACGGCAGCTGTAATCTGCTCAGAAGAGTGTTGTTGTTGCTACATCTAAGTAAGTCTGCCTGACGCAGAGCCGAGTCCAGATTATTTAGAAATGAATTCACGTTTGTTAGTCTCACAGAAACACGAGAACGGCTGGACCGATTTGGCTTATTTTGGTTTTGAAATATTTATAGTCCAAGGAAGGTTTAAAAGGTGAGAAAATAAAGTTCAGACAACTTTTATTGGAGACCCCATGTAACAACATGTAAAAAATTAATAAATTATTCTATTCTGGTCGAAGCGACGCGTGACCCGAGAGCTGGTGAGTATCTGGCACAGCGCATCAGCATTGCCATACAGCGTGGCAATGCAGCCAGCATCTTGGGAACGCTTCCGACTGGTATTGATATGGATCACTTGAGCTACCTGTAGACTGTTTGCAACAGTCTGCAGTTAGCTCAATTGTTTCAATTGTAAATACTAGTATAATTTTCTTTGTAAATAAAGGCTATTTACATTATTTAGGGATGGGCCGAATTTCTAGTTCTAAGTGGTGAAAAAATGTAACAGTGTATTTTAATTTATTCTACTTTAAGACCTGTAACCATGTTACCAATGAATTATGTGAAACCGAGTTGCGCTTGAGATTCAATCAGAGCGCTCGTAACGAAGTCATTGCTTTATCCCCTTGGTTACTTAGGATCTCCAAAACTACTGAACAGATCAAGATAAAATGTTAAAATGTACTCTGCGGTTAATTCTTTCATCTGCTTACTAAAATTCCAATACATTTTTTCTGTAAGATAAACCGTTGTTTATTTACTAAAGCAAAAGACGTATGTAATTTTATAATAACATCAGGTGCACGGTCTTATCTACATATAATATAATTGATAATTAAAATATTAACAATATAAATTAAAAATGAATAACCAACATTCTTGCATTCATTTCTATTTTATACTAGCTGCGCCCCGCGGCTTCGCCCCCGTGGAAATTTATGTTTCCAACTTTCTTAATTTTTTCTTTCATAAGAACCCTCTCCTGACAATAACAAACACAACAAAGAAAGAATTAGCGAAATCGGTCCAGCCGTTCACGCGTGATGCCGTGACCAAGGAAAACGGTTTTCATTTTTATATCTATACTAAATTCTGCCCGCGGCTTCAACAAAATTGTGAATCTAAACCATTCCCAGATCCCCTTGAACGCACACAAAAAAATTCATCAAAATCGGTCCAGTCGTTAAAATTGTGAATCTAAACCATTCCCAGATCCCCTTGAACACACACAAAAAATTTCATCAAAATCGGTCCAGTCGTTTGAGAGAAGTTCAGTGACATACACACTCACCGAAGAATTATATATAGTAAGATATGTATATAAAATTCTCGTGTCACAGTTTTCGTTGCCATACTCCTCCGAAACGGCTTGACCGATTCTCATGAAATTTGGCGAGTATATTGAGTAGGTCTGAGAATCGGCCAACATCTATTTTTCATACCCCTCAGTGATAATTTTAAATTTCCACGCGGGCGTAGACGCGGGGCGCAGCTAGTAATATTTAGATTTCTAACATTGATACAATTTTAGAAATATAAAATAGGAATGAATGCAAGAATGTTATGCAAAATATGTGGTATGCAAAATTTATTACAATTAATTCATTTACGTCGTAAAAATATGATTGTAGAGGTAACACAAGAGCAGAACAAGAAAGTTACAAGAACCCTAAGCGAAAGGGAGTTACGCACGCCTAAGATGAAGTCATTTGTATCCACGAGAAGTGTACTTATTCTACGAAATCAAATATTATCGAAATCAAATATGTGGGAGTCCAAAATCTCTGCGACTTCCTACGGTATCTAGCGCCGCAGAGATTTTCAACTCCCACGTCACTTGACCTCGTGGTGTAGTTGGTTAGCACATTCCTGTACTGAAGGAAGGATGCGGGTTCAAGTCCCGTCGAAGTCGAAAATTTTTGCGATAATATTTGTTTTCTTAGAAATTACCCTTAGTGTGGGGTTACGCACTATAATAACAAAAAAATACTTATTCTACGTTACACACTAACTGCAGTCACTGGCTTAGAATGTAATTTGTAACGATAAGCGAGGATGGGCCTCCGTAGTTTAACTTTCGTCACTTATGATTTTAATTTTGTACCTACCTAAAATAACTCTCGGGATTTTTCATCTATACTAATATTATAAAGAGGAAAGATTTGATTGTTTGTTTGTATTGAATAGGCTCCGAAACTACAGGACCGATTTGAAAAATTCTTTCACCGTTGGGAAGCGTACTTTTCAGGGAGTGACATAGGCTATATTTTATCCCGAAATTCCAATTTAGAATATGCCTTAGGTGTCCATACGAATGCCCTGCTATGACGTACGTACACCTACAACTCCACACCTTTGAAACGTATTCATTTTCATTTTCGTGAGCACCTTTTTTATCAGTAACTTAGCGGAACAAATTTCCCTCACTAAATAAAGCCTCACTAACCACCTCCTGCAGCGCGCTGCAGTTATTGGATTTATTTCAGTTTGCTCCCTGAAAATCGGGGGAGGCATAATTGGAAAATGTTAACAAATTGTTGCAGATGAGGCAATATTTGTGCTCGATAGCTTTCAGTTTCATATTAATTTCTCTCGACGCTCGCTCGAATGAACTATTTTTATTGATATTCAATTCAATTTTTCATTGAGATTTCAATTCTTTTCATCGGGCAATGCGAGGAGCGTTGCTTGTTTGTTTTTTCAACACTGACACATGATTTCACTCATTTTTGTGCGAGCAATATATGTTTCTCACAAGATTACCCTATGAACTTCGTATCACCTACATTTTTGTCCCCTCTTTTTTTATCAAACCCTATATTAGAACAATAAAACAATTTTTAAGCACATTTAAATTCAAGTCCAAGTATAAATATTGTTAGATATTAATGTGAATACAAAACGTAAATGTTAAGTTTCTATGATATACCATCGAGGTAGCTTACGGCATCGAAGTATGTGGTTACACAGTTTATAACTATGGACTGGCTATTATTTAATTTTTGATAGTGTCCCTTATAATTTCGCTTTTTTCACTGACATATCTGGTGGATCCAAACTGCGTCCATAACAGACTAACGATTTCCGCGTAGTTTAACTGCATTACACCTTGTTGTTGGCACGTTTCCGGCCACTTTTAGTGCAACACTTTAATCCCCGTTTAGTGTTTCTTGCAAGTATGTGGTGCTGAAGAGCTGCATTTGGGTCACGAATGTGCTAACTACGCTCTCTTCCAACTTGCCCCTTGACTCGTTCTCAGGGCTTTCTCTGGCATTCTTGGTAGTTATAATGGTTTTAGTAAAAACGTGTAGTAAAGTCGTTAAATGCCCAGGAGCTTGAAGGAATGAGCCTGAAGAGGCTTTTACCCCTGAAAGATAACCTAGCGTTTAAATAGAATATCTCATCATCATCAGCCTTTGTTTAGTAGTACCCTGCTGGACATAGGCCTCCCCTAATGAGTGTACCCCCATAGCGCCCTGTTTTCAGCTTGCCGCATCCAGCAGTCTTACGGAGATCCTCATCCCACCGGGCCGGAGGGCGTGCTACAATACGTTTGCCGGGTCGCGGTCTCTACTCAAGAACACGATTACCCCAGCGGTTGTCAGTTCTTTGCGAGATATGGCCGGCCCACTGCCTCTTCAGCTTGCAAATTTTTTGAGCTATCATGTAATTTTAAAATTATAAAAATACAAACTACTTATTAAGGTGTGCAAAATCTTACTAAATACAATAAATTACATTTAGTTATGTCCCATAAAATCCAATGAAAATCAATAGAAAATTAAAATCGACAATCACATACATATAATGTATGTATGTAAAAGTAAAATTAAAATTAGCTAAAGTTTTAAGTAAATCACCTCCCATACAAAATAATGTTCGAAATTCAATAAATTACTAAAGACCGATATACCACTCCCCTTGAAATCCACATCATCATTATTGACCTACTTTACAACCACGAACGATGATTTATGGGGCATCAGTCCAGCTACGAGTCAGCCGAGCACATACACACACACTAATTCATTGCAGCGCCGTTTTTAAGTACGACTTCTTGAAAATATTTGAAAAAGTATGAAACCTACAGAAATTTTAAAAACTATTTCGGAATGTACAGACCTTTTATTTAATACCCCCGGTCGACCTTCTCACTGCAATTTGTACTGAATATTTCCATTTTATTTTAATTTATCTCCAGATTTGGAGAAAAATAAAAATAAAATGAAAATTTCAAAACCCTATAAAGTTTTGATATTTAAATAAACCTTTTTTAAAAACAAGCTTTTAATGCATTGTCATCCAAACTAAACGTGTACTATACAAAATATCAGCTCAATTGATTGAAAATCTGCTTCAAAATTGAGTTGCAAGATTCCACCCGTAAAAATATAGTTACATAGATTTCAAGTTAAATAAAAGCTTGTAATAAAGCGGCACGTGCACTGTTGTGTCCGTAAATTACCAATAACCCTGTAGTGACACAGATTAACATAAAGTACAAACGCAAACGCGTTTCGATTATTCGGCGTTTTTATAGTCTAAGCCGATCACCAGCAGTCACTCCTCAAGCCCTCGCCTAGAACACACATATCCTAATTTAAGGATTATAGACTAAAGTTAATGTAATTGTATGTACTCGTGTTTACTGGTATTGAATAGACTCAGTGAAGTTAACAACATCTTTTATTCCAACCAACCCACATTGTTAAAGTTAAAGACAATATAGACTAAATACAAAAACCCTGAATAATCCTACTAATATCCTACTATCTTAACTAATCCTACTTCCAACTAATATTATAAATGCGAAAGTTTATAAATGTGAAATATTTGTTACCACAAAACCACTGAACAGATCAAAATGAAATTTGGCATACATTTAAACAGTAGTCTAACTTAAACAATAGGCTACTTTTTTTAGGGCTTCGCCCCCGATTTAAGATTTAAAGAAAGGTTTGATAATTTACACATTGCGTCCAACGAGACACCAAAACATAAAATAAAAAGTCCGTCTATGCAATGTTGTCTATTATTGTCAAAATAGTGATTGAATTTGTGATGTTTTCATGGTTCATGGTCATATCTGCTTGGTAAAATATGAAAATTAAACATAATGTTTTTCTCCAGGAAAGAAACAAATTAATTTAATTAGTTGCTAAAGGTACTTTCTATAGATAATATAATGTTTAATGCTTCGTGTAAGAAGTCACAGGATGTATTCGCTTTTTCTATGCAAATGTTTCTTCCGTTCACTGATGTGTCCTTTAGTAAGATAGGTACCCTACCTACCACGCTAACGAAGTTGAGGGTAACAGCTAGTCTGAAATATAAGACGGTATATCCCCACAGTTACCTCGACGCTTTTGGCACTGACATCTAGCAGCTTTGCTTGAGTTTACATTGCTAAAACTCACTTATTTATTTCCAGTTTCCGCAATCTAAAAGCGCTGGTTGCAACTTAATCCGATTTATGTTGACTCATTCGATTGAATGCAACTCAAAGATCCTCAAAGCTAACTGCTACCTCGCTGAACTAAATTTAATTTAGCAGCCGCTGAATTCCTCCCATTAAAATTACGAGCGCTGGTGGTAGTTATGCTTTTTAAATGAACTAGCTATGTTATTTAAGCTCAGCTTTTCCAAGGATGTACACAGTGTATTATAATTATAGAGCTATTTGTTAATTAATTTGATCTCAGAAAAGATCAGCCGCTGTACCTCGGGGCAGGAGAGTGATGCGGGTTGTCTACGTAGCACGGGTTCGGTTCGACTGTGCGATCGTCATAATTATTAGTATTAATCTCGTTTGATTCACCTATACGAGACAGAAAATAAGTATACATATTATAGGCCAATCATTATGCTATTTTATAATTTGGCATGTTCTAAAATACAATGAACCGACTTCAAATTTATATGAGACCAACTTCGAGGTAAGTATATACCCTATCCAATGAAAAAAATTTGGTTGTCTGTAAAGTCGGTTTACTGACGATAGTTGAACGTAACAACGTCTTAAGAAAATACTGATGGAATGGTAGCATTTGATACTCGATCAAAACATGTAAATTTACTATAGTATAGCAGCTGTCCACGCAGACGCATCGCTCACTCAAGTAGGAGAGAGACGGATGTCGAGCGCTCTCGCTTGCACTTCAAGCCTTACATGGAACGTCTCAGAGCGAGGTAACGCCGCATGACGTCATAGCGAGGTAACGCCGCATGATGTCATGTTTTATCGTGCGTGCAGCCGGCTCTATCGAATTATAAGACGTTGTCACGTCAAAAGAATTATCAAAATCGGACTACTCTGTAAAAAGTTATGCGTGGTCACACATTACAATCAGTGAGTGAACAATCAATCATACCCTGTTTTCCTACCAGGTTGGATTTTTTATTCCAAATTCAAATGGAATAAACTTTGGTGTATACCTTTTCCTATAAAAAAAGAATTATCGAAATCGTACTACTCTGTAAAAAGTTAAGTATATACGCGTCGACTTGAGAACCTCCTCCACTTTTCGTCGGTTGAAAGACAAATATCTTCAAAAAGTTGACATTACGTCCATGTAATCTCGACGTTCGACATTTCTTATTTAATATTAACTTCAGTGCACTTCGCAAATAATTTAATTGAAGCAGTAATTTGCCTCACCGTCGGAGCTAACCGGAATTCTAAATGAGGGTGCAATTTTAAATCCGTAGCTGAGCCGTTGCTTAACATGCAGTTACTAATACGGACACAACCAGAAGGCGGACAGCATTACCTAGAAGCATTTGGACCGCTCGGCGCTCCTTAGAAAGTATAGGCTTCTGACTCTACCAAGCCTACATCAAACAATTTATTTATACCATAAACAAACACAGTGTTTAGCACTTAGGTGACCATTATAGTAAAAGTTCCCACAAATAGCTACAATAGACGCTAGAATAATTGCTACAGCCGATTCTAAAATTAATTAAAAAAATTGAATAATAATTAAAAATATAATAATATAAGAAGGTAAACTTGTTCCTGTACCTCTTAATAAAGTTATTAATAAATGTCCTGCAATTATATTAGCTGTTAATCGAACAGCTAAAGTTCCAGGTCGAATAATAAATAAATAAATAAATAATGCTGGACAATTCACACAGCATTATCTAGCCCCAAGCTAAGCAGAGCTTGTGTTATGGGTACTAGATAACTGATAAACGTAATACAATACACTACATAGATAGATATTTTTTATTATACATAGAAAACATCCAGAACGCCCTGGACAAATGTCTGCAGATCGTACAAACATATGTCCCGAGGCGGGAATCGAACCCGCAACCTTCTGCGTCGCAGGCAGACCTTCGCCCGCTGCGCCACAGAGGTCGTCATAATGTTTCTAATAGTTTCAATTAATACTATAAAAGGTATTAAAATTGAAGGAGTTTAAAAATAACAAGAAAACAAAAGTAAGAACCGAGAAGTTAAATTAATATATACATTAATATGTTGATTATCGATAGGGATTATTCACACTCCTAAACAAAACAAGGCCCAAAACTATGTCTGATATTTGTAAAGGAACACCCAGATCTGTATGCTAAGGGACAAGAACTTCGAAGTCGACAACTAAGAGACCATATGATTATTAAACTCAATTTATCAAATGGCAACAATGCGAAAAAACGCAAATTACATGACATCAAAGCTCCATGGTAAAATTCCCGACGGTAGCATTTTCACTATCCTTTTCCATGTCACCTCCAAGGGTAACGGTAGTGAAAACGCTACCGTATTTAAATTTTAAATTAGCTTGTATTAAAATTATTTTTCTAAAGACGAATTTATTAAAATGGAGTGCAAAAAATTTCATTTATGTTGTGTGATAAAAATATTATGTACCTACCTACTCTATTATTATTTAATTAATTTCATTAAAATAATAAATAAAGTCATTTACTATTTTATTTGTAATCAATTTAGATTGATTATTGTTTTTGATCTTACTGTGTATTAAAAATTTGAACCACCAAAATATTTGCATACCTAAAAGTATGGCAATGGGAAAGTATGGTAGTCCATACTTTCGCAAATAAACGATTTGATTGGTTGATTGAACATAGCTCGTGAGAAGTGCTCGCGTGCCTCAGGCACCTATCATTTCAGGTATGATTGTAGTATTCAATACATTAGTCTTATATTACCTGTGTTGTATTGCAAGGCTTTCCTTCACGGATTCTGCTGTTAACTGAAACGTCAATCAATACGCAATCAGCATTATTACTGATTGCGTATTGATTGACGTTATTGTTTATGCAATCAGTGCAGGTGATTAACGTCTGCCTGGCACTGGCGGTAATTTAATCTATGTCGGCGTGTTATCGAGATGCACCCTGACGGCGACATGCCGCCACAACGGCTCTCGGCTTGACAGAGAATGGACAATGGGACAGGCACACATTGAGGACGTAATTTCCCTTTGCGGACGCTACGAGACAGGCTGTCACAACCAGCTCTGCGGATAGTCTATACCATAAATATTAGTTGAGCAAGAGAGCTAGGAACAATAGCCACTATGAAGCTGAAGTAGCATAGCAGATTCTACAAGGCAGCTATAACGATAAAGATAATTTGAAGCTTGAAAACTTTCTAGAAAAGGAATTTTCGATTCGGGTGTAAAACATCATGTATCGATATAAATACGTATCGATTCGCCCGAAATTCTATGGAGCTTAACACAAGAAAACCAAATATTGGTAGCTTAGCACCCGAACATCTTGTAATGTTATGGCATCGTATCTTACTCACTCGCAGAAACGATCGCCGAAAATACAAAGTAAGTTCTGGGTTTACATTTAAATCGTGTAAAAGTTAAATTTAGCAGGTAGTGTACTGGACGGGCAGTAGGCGGCCCGCCTATTCTCACAAGCCTCTGCTTTGTGCACAATGAGCTTTGACTAGTTCCGCTTCGCCGATAAGCCGGGATACGGGAAACTTACAGGCAACTGCTTACTTCGTCACAAGTTTCTTCACTTTGATACTGAACACTTAGACCAGAGTTCACAAACAGAGGTTAAATTTTAAACAGTTATTTGACGTTTTTGACATCACTTTTCATACATTAAACGTGAAATTTAACCGACGAAGCCGACTATTGTCTGATTCTTTTTTGGTGAACACCCGCCTTAGACCCGGGATCACCAACAGATGCTGAAATTTTAAACAGTAGTTTCGACGTTTTTCATAAAAATTTTCATATATCAATTTCATACGTCAAAGTTAACCGACGGAATTACCTAATTGTCCGTTTATTTATTGGTGAACACAGACCTAAGTTGTCCCGAAAATTTGAAAATACCTACATAATTCCTTTTCATGTAGAATATACGGTTTCTGAATCGCTGGATGGGACCTTTCAGTTTTTGAACTAGGTAGGTATATTCCGATCTCTACAAATACTTGTCTGATACAGATATTCCGATGTCAACAAATATTTCTCAGGTAACAAGAGACTGTTGAAATCGAGGCCGACGCGACGTTACACATTATCTCACTCCGGTTTGAATCAAATAATTTAATCACATAAATTGAATGATGATTTGCTATTTTCCTGAATGCTGACACAAAGGCATCGATGGATGAATTCACAATTTGTTGGAACAGAAATGTTCGTGAACGTAACGTCAAAAACCTTTTTATACGTGAAAGTACGTCATATATTATTCAAGTACCTATAGCGTGTTCTTAAAATAAATCTCGAGAAATTTTCCTCGATCCGTAAGTGATTGTCGGTGTGTACGCAATGCGGGACTTTTTGTTGAATTTCATATAAACATCAAAGGCAAAAAATTACCTACATATTCTGATTTACTAACATAAACCTATTTCACCCGACTTAAATAAGGAAATGGTTCCAATATGACAGAGTTTTCCTCAAAAATAATACCTACCTGTGCCCCCATGGCATGTGATTTGGGACAAAGTTTTTGCTCGGGGCTAGGCTCGCTCGCAGGGCCGCCGACGTTCCATTACCATTCAAACCGGGATAGTTCACATCGCTCGGAATAATAGTGCCATTCTCGTCAGGACAAATAAGTTTACCATTACTTCCATAACATAATCGATTTGAAAAAACAGTCCCAAACTAATAGCTGCGCTAATAGGTAGATTTAGGTAGTGAATCCCATAGAGACGTAGAAGTAGAATCCAATAAGAAGAAGCCTCGTTTCCCGCACAGATAGAACACGCCGACAATTTCCTGTCGTTAATTTCCCGAGAAAGCTCCCGTTAGAGTAATTATTGGGCGATTATAGGTGAGGCTGCCGAGATCTACGGCGCCGCCCGTAATAAACCCAAATACGGCTTACTTCGGAGCCCCTAGGTTAACCAAGGCGGCGCTGATTTCATGACAAAGTTTAACAATGGCCTGCATTTCCTTTTTTTATATCGAGTGCATTTTATATTACTTCTAATGAATAAACCCTTGTATGATTACAATCTAGCCACAGCGTGAGAAATTTAAATTTAACTTAAATTACAAGCATAGGTAGGTACTTTATTCTAAGAACGTGTTCATTATCACCTTCCTTATTGTCTGTTTATGAGATTTATGGGAAGATACTTTGTTCTTGTGTTCTTTAGTTTGTTAACACTACATTTCACTAATATTAATTTATTACACTATCTCAAAAGGTTTTTTATTTTTGAGCCTTCTTATTAGGTCTGTATTGTAAAGGAGCTGTATGGCTTCGTAAGTACTTTATTCCCTCAGTATTATATCCCTCAGTACTTTATTCTGGAATCACTGGATGATTTGTATATTGCTCTTTCTTGGATTGCCCCAGACCTGTAAACCATAGGTCCATACTGGCATAAGGACTTGTTTGTATAGTAAGATTTTGTTGCGTACTTGTTACAGGGGAGTTTCTTCCAAGCAACCAGTACATTCTTTTGTATCTCAGTTCTAACTCGTCTCTTTTCTTCTTGACGTAAGCTTCTTCCCAAATATTTTGGCGTATTTTCACACGAGATGAGCTTGTTGTTATTAAAGATGAGATAGCAATCCTCTTTTAAAAATGAAAATGAACATTTTCCATACAAATTGTGATGTCGAAATTTTAAAAAATACCTACAGGATCGTGTATCAAATGAAAGGTATCGGTTTGTACATTTCAAAAATGTTTGGAAATTTCTGCAAGTCTCATATTTTTTGAAATATTTTCTAAAAGTCGAAATATTTAGGTAGCAGGTATCTCCATCCATTCAATTATCTTTTAATAAAGGTGCTTTATTTGAAAATGTACGACGAAAAAGAATTGAAAAAAGTCGAAATTTTACCGGCTACCTCACTGAGTGGGGTATGAAACGAAAGGTTGTACATTTCAAAACAGTTTTTAAAATTCCTATGTTGCATACTTTTTTAAATAGTATTTTGAAAAAAGTCGAAACAATACCCATTCCCCCCCCCCCCTATCTCCGAAGATTGCAGAGCGTTTGTGTGCATCTATATTTAACAGGAAAAATAGAGAAGTTTGTTAAACATACACTTTTTAAAAAATAGTCAAAAAGGAGGAGTATACTTTTCGATACTTTTTACAATTTGATCGAATTAACTTTTGCTAGGTGAAGCGCTCTCTAACGAACACAATAATAGTTTGGCGTGTTTTAAAAAACGATAAGACGACTTCAAATTCTTCAAGCGGCGTCATCTACTTAAAATTCTAGTTTAATTTAATTTGATGACACATCAAGGTATACTCTACACAATAAAAAAATAATTATCAAAATCGGACTACTGGGTAAAAAGTTATGCGTGGTCAAACATTACAATCAGTGAGTGAACAATCAATCATCCCCTGTTTTCCTACCCCTAGTGTAGGGTTTTTTTTCAAATTTAAATGGGACCACTTTCGGGGTTATACCCTTTCCAACAAAAAAATTATTATCGAAATCGGACTACTCTGTAAAAAGTTATGCGTGGTCATATGTATATAAAAATATAAAAAAATATTCGCGTCGATTCGAGAACCTCCTTCGTTTTTCGTCGGTTGAAAATAGATTTCAAGGTCAACTTAATTCATCTCATAAAAGACGCAGAGGGTGTTGTTTCAATTTGTAAAGGTTAACGGCAAGCCACTAGGAGTCACAGCAGGCGGTCGGTGACTGCTGTGACAGCTCGACGATGGGCGGGAGATCAACGCCGCTGACACGTCGCACCATGGGTCAGGAGCGTAACTATCATCTTTTTAACCACTTTAATGAAAATTGGTTTTCTACATTTTTCTCAATGAATAAATGTAGTGAGGATAATGGAAATATCAATAAACAAAAAAATTGGTTGTCTATAAAGTCGATTTACTGACGATAGTTGAACGTGACAACGTCTTAAGAAAATACTGATGGAATGGAATGGTAGCATTTGATACTCGATCAAAACACGTAAATGTACTATAGTATAGCAGCTGTCCACGCAGACGCATCGCTCACTCAAGTAGGAGAGAGACGGATGTCGAGCGCTCTCGCTTGCACTTCAAGCCTTACATGGAACGCCTCAGAGCGAGGTAACGCCGCATGACGTCATGAGCGAGGTAACGCCGCATGAGGTCATGTTTTTTCGTGCGTGCAGCCGGCTCTATCGAATTATAAGACGTTGTCACGTCAAAAAAGTATTTTATAATATCACATTTTAATAGCCATAGCTTGAACTTGAAAGTAAGGAAGTAGATTGATTGATGTGGAAAACTTAGATAAAATTTTCAGATCGCTTTTCTACAAATATCCTACTAATATTATAAATGTGAAATTTTTATTCAGTTCCGTTGTCCACATTGAATGGGGATACCGTCAATGGGGACAACGGGAATACATTGTATGTGAAATGTGAAATTTTTGTTACTGGAGATCCTAGTCCAAAACTACTGAACAGATCAAGATGACATTTGGCATACACTTAGAACGTAGGCTAACTTAAACAATAGGCTTAAATATGATACCGAAAGCCGCGGGCAGAAGCTAGTTTGTAAATAAACTATTACTTATTATACTTCATTTTGACTACATTAAAAGAGTGGTAGCTTACGCTTTCTACGTGATCCAAGCATATTCTTATATGTTAATAAAGTTAGCTTTTACAGTATTTTCGAAAACCCTACTATTTTTGCGGTTTGGAAAATACAAATCGACTTTTCATATATGCCGCTGTCTCCCGACAAAGAGTTGTTTGTATACTAATAGGATTTCAAATAAAATATACCCCTAATTTCCGCCAGAGGAAAAAAAGTTGAACGCGGAAAGTTCTGATAATGAAAGTGATTTTTTTAAATGTGAATTTGGATCCTCGTTTTTATTTACTTGATGCCGTTAATTTTACTATTACTTGATTACTAAAGTCTTATGTAATTTTCATGACTTATATTATACTACTACTATTAAGTCCTTCTGTTGTAGTTATAGAAATTACTATTATATTTATACAGGGTGCCACGAAAAGGGTGTACTAAGCCGAAAGAGGCTGACCCCGAGAGGATCAACTTGTGAATAATGATTTTTTCGTCGACACACTTGCGCTTCTTCTGAGGATATCCGTGAACCGTGCAACCGTCCGGTTGCAGTGGCAGATTTGGCCGAGGATCTCAAGAGGCGCGAATATACAGATCTTGACAGAGCCTACATATTTGCTTCCCTTGGAGTCGAGACGAAATGACGCGTGACCCGAGAGCTGGTGGGTATCTGGCGCGCCGCATCAGCATTGCCATACAGCGGGGCAATGCAGCCAGCGTCTTGGGGACGTTGAGAGAAGTTGAGCTACCTGTAGATTGCTTGCAACAGTCTGCAGTTAGCTTAATTGTTTTAACTGTAAATACTATATAGTTCAAATTTATTTCTATTATTTGATTGAAATTTTTACATAAAATATGTTTTTTAATGTTAAAATATAATTTTCTAACATTTAGAATTTTGTTTTAATTTTGTTCTTTTGTTTTAATTATGTCCATTGGATCAGTTAAAATCCGCGAAAAAATATTTTTTTGTCTTTTTTGTTATTAATTATATTGTTATTAAGTCTTTTTTGTTATTAATTATAATCCATATCTAAAGGTGGTTTTAGACCAAACGAACAAAGAGCTAGAGATTTCTATCTCTAGCTCTTAACACAAAAGCAAAAGAACAGAAGCATTCTTTCTTGATGTTTGTAGAGTTCACGAAAGTCGTTCGAAGCTCGTTTTCAGCGTTTACACCAAAATAGCAACGAGCAATATGAGAACCAAGAACACTTTGAAGAGACACAGGAACAGGAGACACAGGAACGCTTTGAAGAGATCGCTCCGGGGAGCGAGCACGTCCGAACACGCAAGAACGCTCAAACGAATTGTTTGCAAGCTCTAGTGCCGTTTGCACCAAGCGAGCGAGCATTCTTAGAATATTGCATAGAATCTTTGAGAACTTAGACAGAACAACGAAAGAATGCTCCACGTCTGTTTACACTAAATGAATTTGGGGCGGGGATAGAATGAGCATTCGCTCGTCTGATGTGAATCGGCCTTTAGATTATAAATGCGAAAGGTATTTTGAAAATTAAGAAAGTTACAGAATTTAGAGACGATAAAACCCAACTAACATTTTGGTGTCAGATACAGTTTTTATTATAACTTTTACCTGTTTAATTGAGTAATAATTATCTCAGTTCTGACTAAAAACGTTATAAAGGAGTTAAAAAATAAATTTAGCTTCAATGGTGGTTCTAGAACTTTAATGAACGACGTAAGAACACTTTAAGAGTTAGAGTAGCGTTAATTACAGCAAGTATAGTAAAGATGTTGTAGCTTTAACCTGTTTGTAGCACTTATACATATACAACAGTGCTCGCTGACTCGCGTCAACACTTATTGTTGTTTAGTTGTTGCAATGAAGTGTCTTTTATAACTGTAGGTATTATATTGGTTATAAGGTGCAGACATGTGTTGTAAAATAGAGTTTGTCAAGAGTGTAAGATACACAGACACCAAAAGTTTTGAACAACTCATTTATGTAGGTTCAAGCTGTAATGTTAATTCTATTTATGCTTATTGTGATAAGTAGATACACTATAAAGGCGTTGTAAAAGTAATGGTGTCACAACATTCTTGGCTACAGATGTTGTAACTCAAAAGGGGTAATAATTTACTTATGCAACGACTAAAGCTTTAATGTAAGTTCGCCATTGTTTTGGTGAACTATAACCTATAAATTGACAGGGTTATTCAATATTTGACAACAAAATACTTCATTAAATAAGTTACTTTTGTAATTTCATTGATGCCACTTAATTTAACATGCCACTAGCCATAAAGCAAAAATAAAAAATGATACAAATTTGAGGTGCCTATTTTATGTTTCATAAGTTTTATTTGAAATCTTTATTAAATCAAGAGCGCGTTAAAATTGAGATGGAAAACATGGTATACACTTACCGTAAAATCACAACGCCAGATTGTTTTCACTTCACAAAGTAACTTGAATAGGTATACTTTATTATTTCTCTGATAGATAATGGCCATTCGGTGATTGACATTTAGTTGTACGCTAAATGATACCATAAACATATTGTAACTAGCGTCAAAGTGTCAAACAACTATTTTTAATAGGTCTAATAAAGTTTTAAGTGGTTATAACTCTTAGCCGACGTTTTTATATAACCTTTAGTGTTGACCAACCCATCTACAAGCACAGTAATATAGGTTGAAGTAGTAGCTGAGTATGAATCAACACTTTTGTGCAGGTTCTGTTACACCTTTATATAACCGCTCTACTGGCTTTCTATAAAATTTACCTGTAAAATCGTGGGCCTCTTTCGTGGTTATATGGGAGTTAGAGCACTCTATAACTCCACTGTACAGGTATTATTAACACTATGATACTCGAATGGAACCGATATATATAATGATATACAGGTTGTTTTAACGCCATTGTGCTAGTTGGGAATAGTTGTACTTTCAAGTTACAGCCACAAGATTAGGTTCCTTGACATGGGCGATGTGGCTGGCTCAAAGTGATAGCTTAGCAGACCTCTTCTGTGACGCTGAGGCCACCGCCGACGAGTTAATAATTCAGGGCAGGTCGCCGCTGCCCTCACATTATTTCACGAGGACGCGTTGGGAAAGCATGGCGTGTAATTAATTGCCCTGACATTGACCTATTCATCTGACAGCTAGTAGGTCAGATATTCTACTAATAAATGCGAAGGCTTGTGAGTCGCCATGCCAAATCGAACTGTCAGCCCCGCCCCTCTACACGTACGTTTCGGAACGCGGGATGGAACGGCGCGTGTGGTTTCCCGGGTTCCGAACTTTGCGTGCCCCTAATGAATGATTGTGGATGGAAAAATAAAAAGATTTTCTTAACTTTGTTTGGAAAGCAAATCGAGACATATAAAAAAAAAAATTAACAAATAATCAAAACTCTCGACAAAGATTTTATTGTATTCTTCAGAAAAGTGAACACTAAGTATGGCATTCGTATATTTTTTTACTTTATGTATTTTATTTGTATAGTATTATTTTGTTTTATTTATATTTTCATTTGCACAAGAATATTTATTACTACGTACCTACTACTATTCTTTTATAGACCCCTGCCTTTCATTCTCAATTTTCTATCCATCCAAAGGTTGCCTGGAAGAAATAGCTTCTAAGCGATAAGGCCGTCCATGGTACCTTTCCTTTTTATGTTAATGTCTATGTTTTTTATTTAATTTTGTGGTGTGTAAGATTTATGTAATGTATTGTATTGTAAACTTTTTACCTATTACCAATCGTGGTCTAGATATGAGCTCTGAAAAGCTGTCGGTTTTTCATCAAAACTACCAAAACAACCGAACCAGAACTATTTCCCATAATTTATGAAATATTTTCTCCACCTTCTTGAAGCACTTCATCTACGGATCATCCTCAGAGGGGTGGAGATTTTAAGCCTATGTTTGCTCCACGAATCCAACTAAGTTCCGAAGTCAAACTTTCTACTTTCTATTTTTCAATACCCTTGTGGGCACTTATTGGCTGGACTACTAATCTTATCTTTACTGCCTGCGGCTTAAAGGCTACTTCTAAGAGGAAGACACAGGCACACAGGCATGAAGAAAATTGCAATTGTTTGATTCAATCCCTCCGTTTCGCTTCATTGTGACACAATAGCGTCGTTTCCACGCCACAATCCATTACAGGGCCGCGGCTTTCAACTCTATACAACTACTGTACGAATTAATGGAAAAGAGTTGAAATGAATAAATTACGAGTAAGCCCCACTCGCAGTTCAATTAACAGAACTCGTGTTGAATTGAAATTTGAGTATGGCGCACGTTTCTAATGATACTTACAGCTAACATTTATTTAATCGGAGTTAATAATTGAAGTTCGAGAACGAGTCAAGCCTGCGGCTAAGTTAGTTTGTAGAGAGTTACCCAACTGAATCGATTCAGAGAATTATTTAACTGATAGACAGACAGCCACTAACTTCCTAAACCACAGGCAGTTTGCTGCTTGCAGGTAGTTTTAACAAGATCTTGGATTTCAAACTATGTAAGATGGTTTTGTACTTCTCTGGCGACGACCTCTACAATCTTCATTAACTCTAGGTAAGCTTTACGTATAATTTGATTGATGTTTTCTTCTTTTGATTTGTGTAACCCCATTCCAATTGATGTATTTCTTTATTAGTAGACAATAATAAGTGTTCCTAGTATTATAGTAACCGATAGAATCAATGGTACACGAGGCTACATCTACTGATGTATGTCTATACTATGAACTCTACCATCAAAACAATTCTATCGCTTTTCATCGAAACCCTTTGTACTATATACTTTCATAAACCCACAGAAATGAGTATTTCACTTTATTCTACCATTATTTATTCGGGATTCTCTTTATTTAATTTTTATTCTCGTTTGTAAAAACAAAGCGTTGTAACAATTTATTCCTACCGCAGCCATCGGTTCGTTTGTACAAATATAATTAAGAAGCAATATTAAGTTATAGATCATGTTTGATATCTTACGCGACAGTGCGAGTAGGCAGGTGGTAATTTACTGCGATTGATTGATTGTTCTGCTCCTAGTGTTACGAGTTTGAATATACAAAGTTCTTGTTCATTACGAAAACGCCTCCATTGGTTACGCACACTGATATCTCCCACGAAGCTAGAGCTACTTAATAATTCGGTAAAATGCTCTTCCCGCCGGCACAAAATTGAATAAACGCATTGTGCGCTAAATAAGCCGAGTTTTAGGTTTAATGTTGACTTGAAATTTCTAATTTATTGTAATCCTAAACAGAGAAGAGAAGTAGTGACGAGAGCATAGTGTCATATTACTATTAGTTTGCGTTGGAAGATCATGTTCTCATTATATGGAGATTTTGATAAAGATCTACTCCTCGTCAAACGTGAAAATTGAAAGGTTCATACTTTCATTAAATCATTTCAACTCAATATCTTATCCCCTTTAGGAATGTCTAAGGTGTTTATGCTAAGCCGGATCATACGTGGGGTGAGAGCGCGGGCGGCAGGCATTCCGTAATCCAATATCAATCTCATATCAAAAATAACAGGAAGGTAAGTAGACATACACAAATATGGTATATTTAATCGGTTGTAGTCGAGCTATCATTTAGACATTTTAGACTATCGGACTGAAACATCAAGCAACATCTCGTACTATTCCTTTATGAATACATTTCATTTGAAGTTCTTTGTGGAGTATCTGGAGTATGCAGCTCCCGTACTATTCCTTTCTCAATATATTTCATTTGAAGTTCTTTGTGGAGAATCTGGAGTATGCAGCTCTCGTACGATTCCTTTCTCAATACATTTCATCTGAAGTTCTTTGTGGAGTATGTGGAGTATGCAGCGCTTATTATTGGAGAACCGAAGCGGCGCGAATATGGATTGGAAATATTGGAACGTAGTTTGTCTACAAAACATACGATAGCTGATCAAAGTGAGTTAAAATATTATGTGCTTTAGGCCTACCGTATTTTCATCAAAGTGAGATCAGGTAAATAGGTTGTAGGTATAATATAGTCAAACAAGACTTCCTTGTTTTTGTAACCCTCGCCCATGTGGTACTCATAACATATTTCTTCTTCCATTCTAATCACATGCCGATCCAAGGACCGTATAAACTCAAGACACGGAAATTTGACGATTTATCGCTATTAAAAGCTGAATCACAACCATCTCAAACGTCTCTGTTTCCGTTTCAGTAGTTTCCTTCTGTGATTTATTAAAAACCTCCACTGCGATCATAGTAAAACCCCACATGTTGGGGAGTGGATGTATGTGAGCTGATCAGTTTAGTATTACGGAATAAGGACTAGGACTCACCTCCTTCTGTGATGAGGGGCTCCTGCTCGGCTGGCCGGCTCCCCGGGCACAGTGGCAGGGACTTATTGTCGCTGCCATCTGGTTCCACCTGCGAACAAACAAAATTTTTGAAGTTGCTTATCAGATGAGGTGGGTTCTTGTAGTCGCTAAATAACTAGGCGAGGCGACACGAGATTCAAAAGGCATGGATGAAAGAAAACTACCTCCTGGTGGGGGGCCTAGCTATGTATCATTAAGTCTACTGAATTGATAAATCAATTGAGTTCTATCAGCGGTAGTCGGTTTAGATTATTCGCCTTGATGTTAAACAACACAAGAAAGGATTTAGCTCATTCATAGTTTCTAGCGTTGTAGTCAGCAACACGCAAACGTGAATTCCTCTAGATGCTGTCTTCCTAGCCGAATTTCGACCACAGCGGCCAGTCTCATCGGAGACTAGCCAGATACGCAGGACATTATTATAGTGCACAAGTGTGTGCGCAAACACAGGTGAACTCTCTATTCCCTCACTCTCATAATCCGATGAGACGGCCGAAGATAGTGATAGTTTGATTAGTTAATTAGTTGTTTTACTTAGTTTTTAGTAGATAGCGGCGGCAGCATAGTGCCTCCAACCGGACACTGCAAAAATTAACCTTCGTTGTTGAGGTCATAAGATGAGATGAAATCCATTCAGGCACTCACATGCTCGTTGCGGCTGGGGTTAGCGCGCGGCATGCCCCGCCTCGCACGGCCAGCATGCCGCGCGCACAGCCCAACGCACACACACGGTTCCAATGGATCGCCCTCGATGTTGCGCTTAGCATCTTACACGCGACGCGTACTGCTGGGAGACGTGAAGGGTGACGGGGAAACTGGGGGACGCAACGACACGAGAGACCCGAAATATATTCAATATTTCTAATAACGAGCACTCGACTGACAGGCTGACAGGAGGTGACGACGGCCGCGTCCTCATAAAGTGGAGGGATTTATGGATTTGTAAAAAAGGTTTGGATGATCATTTCGGTAAAGCGTTTACACCGTTTTTCCTTTCTCTATGCTCAAATATCTTTTAACAAAATGGAATGTAAGAAACTCGGATCGTTCGGAAATCAAACTGGCTTGTGTAGTGTGTACATTCATTTTTCTGCTCTTTCACTTAATTATAAAAAATACTTTGAGAAACTGTAGGGGCGGATATGTCCTCGGACCAAACAATTTTCAGGCAGGTGGAAAATAATAGAATATCATAAGTGCTTTCCTACTATAGCCACCATGTCGGTTAATACCTACCAACCTACCATAGATAACTATATCGGGATCTATTAGCACGGCTTTACCAGCTGCTTACTGGATTTAATTCAATTTACCACAAGACAAACTAATTATACGATTGATTATTGGAGTCTACTACATCCGCGTCTGCCTCAATCTTACTTAAATTATATTTCAGAACTATATCTGGAGATATGTTTATAAACCTTTGAATAAACCTAGGTATAATAAAATCACGCAGGCAAATCATTAATTTGTAGAATGAAAATCTGTCGGTTAACATTTCAAATTTTGTTAATTAATAACAGAGACCTAAATAAACCTTGGTATATTAAAACCACGCAGGTAAATTCCTAATTTGTTGATTGAAAATCTGTTGTTGAATATTTCAATTTAGTTATATAATAATTTGACTCTGTTTTCCTATGAAAAGCTCGAAAAGCCGAAGTTAAGCTGATAACTGGTTATTTACATCGCATAACTTTTTTTCTCAGTGCCTTATTTTTTTACGAAAGTGTTATGAGTTAAGTTAGCGCTGGGAAAGCAGTAAAGGGTTAAAGATTAATGTTTCTTTCATCGTTATTTGAAAAGGATTTTCATAATAGTTAACTAAATTTGGGACTTTCCCATATTCGAATGCAGAGCTGTGTTCAAAGCAGGTACGGAGACAACAGCCCGGCCAGCCATTGTGTTTCTGCAATTCGGAGAGTAGATATTATCTGCTTTCCACGAGCTCCGCGGATCTCCGAGCCAACAGACGAGTTCGTTACTTAGGCAGCTATTCTATTCAGTCAATCTATGACGGAGCCAGCTTTCATGGTACGAGGATAAGAGCTATTGGAGCGTCGTCGGAACTTG
The DNA here is from genome assembly GCA_963564075.1 of Eupithecia subfuscata. Classification (NCBI taxonomy): domain Eukaryota; kingdom Metazoa; phylum Arthropoda; class Insecta; order Lepidoptera; family Geometridae; genus Eupithecia; species Eupithecia subfuscata. Next base: position 20,472,393 of record OY751095.1, read on the forward strand.
GCTCAACTTAATGGCCTCCGGTACGCGCTGCTTTCTAGCTGCTTTGTCTTCTGTCCTTTTGTCTTGCCATTTAGTAGCGGTCTATTGAGCTACAATAAATAGAAATATATTTGTCAGGCAATACAATTTTCTTTACTAGCTCCTGCTCGCGGTTTCGCGTGCTTTTTTCCGAGATAAAAGTAGTCTATGGCCGTCGGATACGTTTTAAAAGACTAACGCGATTGTCTTTTGTTTTTTAGGGTTTCGTACTTCAAAAGGAAAATAGGAGCCCTTATAAGATCGCTTTATTGTCCGTCTGTCTGTCAGTTTGTCTGTCTGTTAAACCCCTTTTCTCAGGAACGTATGAAGGTATCGAGTTGCAAATAAACATCATATACTCAAGTCCGTAACCTCTTAGACTCTCAAGATAGATAGATAGAAAATTCTTTATTGCACACTTATAGATAGAAACAATACAACAAAACAGCTTAAAAACTAAGTGACAAGTGGCGGTCTTATCGCTCAAGAGCGATCTCTACCAGACAACCGTGGACCGTCTCAACATAAATTAAACTTCTTGATCAACGCAATCAAAAGTTACAGCCGTTTATGTCCAAAAATTAAGAAATTTCCAAGGGAATTTTATGGACACAAAACCTATAGGGTACTTCCCTTAGACCTAGAATCATGAAATTTGGTGAGCAGCAAGGTATAGCACAAATAAAGGGAAAAATCCGAAAACCGTAAATTTTTAGTTTATTCACAAAAAAAAAATACTTTTGATTCTCGCTATGGACCAAAACCTATAGGGTACTTCCCGTTGACGTAGAATCATAAAATTTGGCAAGAAGCAAAATATTCAAAATATTCGGACATAACTGGCTGGCAGGCTGTAACTTTTGAGTGCGGTGACTTAGAAGTTCTATTTATATCCCGAGGTTCCGGACTTGAGTATTTGACGTTAATTTCAACTCGATACGTCCACGCGTTCCTAAGAAAAGAGGGTTGACAGACTGACAGACTGACAGACGGACAACAAAGTGATCCTATATGGGTTCCTTTTTTCCTTTTGAGGTACGGAACCCTAAAAACGATAAACCAACTTTAAATTCTTGTAGTGGCGACATCCAGTTAAAATTCGAGTCTGATTTAGTTTCATTCAGGTAAGTATACCCTAACCAAAAAAAAAAAAAAATCGGACTACTCAGTAAAAAGTTATGCGTGGTCATACATAAAAATAAACATACATAAACATACTTGAGAACCTCCTCCGTTTTTCGTCGGTTGAAAAAATACTTATGAAACTAGACAGTTAATGACAAAAGCGAGCTTAACTTTAAAAAAAACATTGGTTGTCTGTAAAGTCGGTTTACTGACGATAGTTGAACGTGACAACGTCTTAAGAAAATACTGATGGAATGGTAGCATTTGATACTCGATCAAAACATGTAAATGTACTATAGTATAGCAGCTGTCCACGCAGACGCATCGCTCACTCAAGTAGGAGAGAGACGGATGTCGAGCGCTCTCGCTTGCACTTCAAGCCTTACATGGAACGCCTCAGAGCGAGGTAACGCCGCATGACGTCATAGCGAGGTAACGCCGCATGACGTCATGTTTTTTCGTGCGTGCAGCCGGCTCTATCGAATTATAAGACGTTGTCACGTCAAAAAGCTCTCTTCCAGCAAACCTTATTAGGCTTCAAGGCCGTGTGGTGCCATGGCTTGGAATTTGCACCACCCCAACTCTTCCCGCGGATGTCGTAAGAGGCGACTAAGGGATATCCACCGGGGGCGGGCAGCAGCGCCTCCTGCAGATTTTTTTTCCACCAAACTGCAATCCCGAACCCGCATGCCCAGCGTGGGGATTTTGGGCGCTACCCCTCATATCATAAAGGCCAATAAAGTGTTTATCCTGCGTCCAGCAGTGGACCGGTATAATTATACTGTATATGATGAAACATCTAATATATAAAATTCTCGTCTAATAATATAAAATTCTCGTGTCACAGTTTTCGTTGCCATACTCCTCCGAAACGGCTTGACCGATTCTCATGAAATTTTGTGAGCATATTGAGTAGGTCTGAGAATCGGCCAACATCTATTTTTCATACCCCTAAGTGAAAATTTTAAATTTCCACGCGGGCGTAGCCGCGGGGCGCAGCTAGTTATAATATAATGTTTCATCATATATGTACATCTCATCACATCTCTTCTAATATTATTGAAAGAGACAAGTTAGTAGAAGTGGGTACGTGTCCTGTGCTAGTAGAGACTACTAGAGAAAAAAAATTAAAAATGGTTTCGAGAAGGAAGCCAAGCGGAGGATCCAGCTAGGCTGGGCAGCGTTTGGAAAATTACGTCAAGTCTTCTCGTCATCCATACCGCAATGCTTGAAAACGAAAGTTTTCAATCAGTGGGTCCTACCCATCATGACCTACGGAGCTGAGACGTGGACACTCACGGTAGGGCTGGTCCACCAGTTCAATGTCGCTCAGCGAGCTATGGAAAGAGCTATGCTCGGAGTCTCTCTGAAGGATTGGATTCGTAATGAATACATCCGACAGAGAACCAAAGTTATCGACATAGCCCAAAGAATTAGCAAGCTGAAGTGGCAGTGGGCCGGCCATATCTCGAAGAACCGACAACCGCTGGGGTAAACGTCTTGAGACCGCGACTAGGCAAACGTAGTGTAGGACGCCCTCGCCAGGTGGGATGACGATCTGCGAAAGACTGCAGGAAGATGCTGGATGCAGCAAGCTGAAGACAGGGTGCTATGGCGCTCAGAGGCCTATGTCCAGCAGCGGACTAATATAGGTTGATGATGATGATGACTTGAGCTACCTGTAGATTGTTGGCAACAGTCTGCAGTTAGCTCAATTGTAAATACTTTTATTGTCTTACGCGCGTGTCACAACTGCTGCTGCTGCGCCCTCTAGGTGTCGCATAAAACCAGCGCACAGTAGCGCCATCGTTACTGTGCATCATGCTGAGCAACGACCTTTTTTGATGTCACTGTTGTAACTTTTATTTATTTGTACATACATACTTTACATGTAATTTTTGTGACACAGAATAAATACTTTTTACTTTACTTTACTATTATTTGATTGTAATTTTCTTTGTGAGTAAAATTTTGTAGCGACTGCATGAAGGAGAATTTCAAGTCAAAGTTTGTGAGCTTATTTATTTATAAAAGCTGCGAATCGCAGAGTTTGCATGATTGAAAATCCTAGCATGCCTATGCCAACAAGAACTCGGCAACATACCAAAGAAAAATCTCGGTAATTCAGAGAGCGCGGAGAGGCGAGGTATTAGATATTCATGGATGCACACGGAATGTGCTGCCGGTCCAGGTGCAGCCAGGTGCGAGGGTAGGTATCTTAAATTTCTACAGAGATACTTTTCGTTTTCCAAAGCTGATAACTGCTACAGGTTTCTTTTGGTCAGTTTAAAAAGATGTCAAAGCGAAGAGACTCTCGAATCTCGAAAAGTCTTGGTATAACTTTTCTAAATTGACCTGTACGGCCTTCGAGAAATACCTAAACATTATTGATTCAAATTCATCGGCCAAGTCTGACTTGAACATAAACAAATATTAAAAGTCATTCAATCAAATGAAGGTCACACGTCTAAACGTCTATGAACTAGGTGATGTATAGCTTACCTAGTCAAACAAATTTGCTTGCAATTTGCTTGCCTACGTACTATTGTTTCAATTGTGAATTCTAATTCTAATTTGCTTCTGTTCTTAGATTGTAATTTTCTGTGTAAGTAAAGTTAGTAGGTACGATTACTAACGAATATTAAATCAACGTCAAGCCAGCACTCGGGGGTTTGATTCGTATATACAGGGTGGTTTTTTGAGGAGGGCGGTGATGGCCAAGTCCGAAACCACGCGAGTTAAAGAAAAGTTGTGAAAGGAGTCATGCCCTCGATTTATAAGAAAACAATAACTGCATATTTAGTTTTTTTTTAATCTTTTATTTTTGATCGACCCGAATAATTTATCAAAAAAAGACACCCTGTACTCTTGAACCAATGGATTCCGTTGTTGATGCTGATCACTCGAATGATCGATCTTTGCAAAGAAATGTATATAAACGTTTTTTATGGATGTTCGTCGATGACTCCCTCGATTATAGACAGTTTTTGATGATTATCTTGCTATTACCTATATATGGTAAGATCCCGAGATGGTCCCATAAAAATTGTATTCATGAGGGATCAGTATTCCGCAAAATTAAAAAACGTGAGATATTTTAGCTTTTGCAAAACAATCTAATCATTTCCTGTCTATTGCATTCAACAGAGTAAAACGCGTTCTCAGTTTCAACGTGGCACTCCGTCATATTTGTTTTTTACCTGGTTAGTAATGTCACCAAACCACGAGTTGCGTCAACTCTTTACATCACCGTTTGATCAGAAGTATTTGTTATTCAAGCAAAACGTCCTAATCCGTAGCAGTTTACTGAACGACCCATTCAATCGAGTGTCCCCACAAATCGGCTCAGTAAGCAGACGAAGAAGTCCCGCTGAGCCGCTAATCCGCGCCTCGTATTACAATGTTTGTACACACGTACCTATTGCTCTACACTTGCTCGTGAACAGAGTATGGGAGCCGGCGCCGCTACTGACACCACATATCAAAGCTGAACTTCATCATCACCATCAACCACTGCCGGATTTTACCCTCAGCTGGTTTAAGCCCTTCCGTAAATCCTATCCACCACGGTCTGTGCGAGCCGAATCTATTGACGGTCAACAATGCGTTTGATAGCTCTGCCGTCATTGGAAGAAGAGACTTAACTAGGATTTTTGACCAAAATGAGTTAGATACATATTTGGAATCAGCAAAGAAAATGCTACCGTATAGTCTTACGGACAAAGCTCTAACTCCTCTTAATCCGAAGATATAATAAGGTTTTTAGTAAGTTCAGATGCTGAACTTAACTTCAATTTATTATAACAACGTAGTTGACAACGAATTCTTTAATTTAATTTTAATAATACTTTTCGGAAAGTAACGTATTTTGTGTTCACGCAAAATGACGTCGCTAAAGTGAATCTAACCTTTCATAGGTTAGATTCGCTTTAACGACGTCATTTTGAGCGAGCACTTATGTCAACGAAGTTAACTGCCAACAACATCAGGTACGAAGGTACTTACATAAAAAAGAATGCTTTAGTACCTGCATCCGTTCGGATTCCACAATCTAAGAGGATGCGCTAGCTCCCGCCCGGCCCCTACTCTGCACAATCACTCGATATATTCTGGGCGAATCTCAACTTTGGAGTTAAACTTGTATACCGATGCTGGGAGTCGTGCCTCGCGGTCTCGTTAAAGGCTCTCAGAGATTGGACATAAATGGCTCTTTAGCATAATGGCATGTAGCCGCCGCAGGATGGCAGCATAGAGTGCACTCAGCCACTAAACATTCTAACACTAATGACGAAGCCGGGCAGTGCTGTATATAGGGCACGGCGGCAGGTTCCCAGGCACTGGGCGCTACAACAAGGGGAGCCGCAGAAATGACTCTCAGAAATGTTCTTCTTGGTAATTACCAAGAAGAACAGTTAGGTTGGCGTAGCAATTGCTACGCCTACCTAACAGATTTTGCGCCTTAGCATACCATCTCTATAAACAATATTTTTATTGCCTTTGGGATGAAAATTTTCGCCACTATTATTATTCTTACTTGTATTTTATCGAACTACTTTTCGCCAAAAGCTGTCAGGGGTAATGTAGATTTTGCTAACAAGGCCTCTTACGTGAATACTTGGACAACTGACAGCCTGCGGCTCACCTGTGTAGGTGTTGGTACCTAAACTTTAGAACATCGTACCCCTACCGAATCCACCGATAGAAATATTATGCCAGCGTAGGATGCACGAGTGCAAATTGCGCCGTGAAGTAGAATCCGGCAACTAAAAACTTTTCATTCGTAAGATCTCGTTATAACTTTTAATAAATGTTTGTACGGTCTGTAAATATTTGTTCCGGGTGTTCTGGTTCTAATAAAAAAAAAAACCCATCTGTGTAATGTATTTTAATAAGTCTGCAGTTAGCTCAATTGTTTCAATTTTAAATACTAGTATAATTTTCGTAAAGAATTGAAAACTTAAAAAAAAAAAATTCGTAAGGTCATTTTTATTAAGTATATATGAGTCATCTAGTATGTATACCCATAACACAAGCTCTGCTTAGCTTGGGGCTGGATGATGCTTTCCATTTGCGATGATTGCCCACTATTCTTACACACTCATTTATTCATATCAGTTTGTACATTTCAAAACAGTTTTTGAAATTTCCCTAGGTTTCATACTTTTTGAAATATTTTGAAAAAAGTCAAAAAAATTACCTAATCTCCGAAGTACCTATGCAGAGCGATCCATCAAAAATGTATTTTGGTACCTATACTATTTTTAGGTATTCATTAAATGGCAATATCTCTTACTTATACTTTTGGTACATATTTGTATAATTTACAAACGTCCGAAACTCTCGGTGCCCTAGTTACACTCGCACTTGACGGATCTTGTTTACTGTAGAAACGAATATATTATAAAACTATTCTACAGTAAAAACATATCAAAACGGTGAATTACCGGCCACGAAGCTAGGCTAGGCAGACTAGGGCTGCAGAAAGAGGCACCTCCTGAGGATGCGCGCCGAGTCCAGGACTACCGCCTTTTGAATCTGGCCCTTGATTTAACTTCCTAGTGAGAGTCTCTTGAGATGTTTGTCGAGACTCTCGTTATTATTATCTTCTTCTTCTTTTTCTCTTATATATAAAAATCAATTGCTGTCCGTTTGTCTCGCTAAAACTCGAGAACGGCTGGACCGATTTGGCTAATTTTGGTCTTGAAATGTTTGTGATAGTTCAGGGAAGGTTTAAAAGGTGAGAGCGGTACGAAATTTGCCAGGTCAGCTGGTTATTATTAAATTCAGCCGTTAGCATTGTGTTTCCAGCTGCAACAACACGCATCGCAACGACTCAAAGCAAACTCTAGGTAGAAATGAATAAGTCAACTCCCGGAGTAGGTAGACAGGAAATTAGGCGCCGCGGCACGGCGGGACGCGGGGCGCGGGGGTTGATGGAACTCATCGGCTGAACGTGGGAGTAATTAGCGATGAGCTACGTGTGCCGAGCTAGCTCGAGTTTACCGGACCTCCGATCCGCGCTGATTCTAATCAACAGCTAATTACCTCAGTCAGCCAATAAAGCCGCTGTTGACGACAATATTAATATCAAAAGAGCAAAATTTGGATTGCGTTTGTGGCGATGAACAAGATATTTTATACATTTTAGGTGATGGTATAATATTAAATATCAAATCAGGTTTAAGAAAGCTTGGGACGTATTCTGCTCCATCTATAGAACGGGTCCAAACCGTAAAATAGCAATTATTCCATGCTGGTGCAGATTATCAATAGAACATTATACACCCTAGACATTCCATTGCCAAAATGATCTCTTATCTACTCAGAAACCTAAATTTAAAAGAACGCCTTAATTCCCGATTACACACTGTTATATAATGCAACCCCAACTAGCCAACTTGAGGTTAATATTAAGTAGAACGTATTACAAGAAGTCACACATTTTCAAAAAAATGTATGTGAATAAAGTCAAATAATCTATCTTGTTCAAAATATTACCAATACATGTTTTGATTAAGGAATTAATTGTGATTTTCCTTTTTGATTGGACGTTTTGTTGGTTTCTTCCACTGGATTTTTTAAAGTATTCTGTATACATTCCCATTTTTCCGCTTTATGCTAATATTAGGTAGATAGATAGATAGATAGAAAATTCTTTATTGCACACTTACAAATAGAAACAATACTACAAAACAGCTTCAAAACTAAGTGACAAGTGGCGGTCTTATCGCTCAAGAGCGATCTCTACCAGACAGGTACCAGGACCAGGTAGGTAGGTATTTCTTAAAAGACTACACAAACGAAGCTAATTCATTGTTTAGTAAGCAAAGTTCCAATGCCTCTTTTCCCCGATCATGTTTGCGCGTGTGTACCCGGGACGCACGTGCGCCCTGCGGTGGACACCGCAAGGCCGGCAAGGTCTAAAACATTTATTTACCTACCTCTAAGCTACCATCATTCAAGAAAGGAAAAATTGCACAGTAGCAGCCCGGAGTCCGGAAGTTGGCGGTGTTACACCCTCGTGTCTCGGAAAGCATGTTTTGCGCCTGACCTCGAGTGTTCAGTCTGCTGTCCCCTCGGATTACGACATATAAAGAGTGAACCGGTGTGCAGAAAAATGTGCACTAAAATAATGTTGAAATTTTTTCGTGCGGATTTTGTGTGCGCATATTGTATTTGAATATCTCGCTTCTACAGAGCTTATTTTAGGAGCGTCCATAGAAATTTGGGAAAACACAAAAAGGCAGGAGCTTATCGTAATGAATCCCCTGATCAATGTCCGGGAACAAGAAATCGAAAAAGTTACCTGTCCGCGGAATAAAAACATGCTCACCTCGTTACCCAAAATAATTTAGATTGAAGGTTTTTTCGCAACAAAGAGAAAAGGTACAGGTATTTAAATGTAAGCGGATCGTACCTAAATATTGGTTTAATTAATGCCCATGAAGGGCGGATTTACGCCGCCCGACTCTGCAGCCCGCCTAAAGGAAATGGAATAACTAACTGAATGGGAAATAAATGACCATCCCAGATGACTATCAAACAGACATCGGCATTCGCCCAAACACAAACGTCCCGTAGCTCATCCGTCAAACTATAATAAAAGGATTAAGGCCAATTCACACATATTTGTGAAGTCAGAGTTCCAACAACGCATCCGCACAGGTCCTTAACAGTGTCACAGGGATGCGGCAGTGCTTTAATTTACACTCATGTCAGTACTCAGTTCTCTACGGATCTTCGGTCTTCGATCGGACGCCGAGGGCTCCGTGTAATTTATAAGACCGTTTCGTGCCAAAAATCATAATTTTAGGTCAAGGGGAAGTAGGTACCCTATAGATTATGGCCCATGGCGAGACTTAATAAAGGCTTTTTTTGTGAATAATACTTAACAAATTTATGGTTTTTATATTTTTTCCTTTTATTGCGCTATAAGACTATGCATCTTACCAAATTTCATGATTCTAAGTCTACGGGAAATACCCTATAGGTTTTGTGTGCAAGTGATTCCCTTGGAAATTTCAAAATATTCGGACAGTAATGAACATAATGTAACTTTTAATTGTGTTGACTTAGAAGTTTGATTTATATCACGGCTCCAAGAGGTTACGGACTGATGACGGAGTATTTGATGAAAATTTCAACTCGATACCTGCACACGTTCCTGAGAAACCGGAGTTGACAGACGGACAGACGGACAACAAAACAAGGGTTTCTTTATTCCTTTTGAGGTAAGGAACCCTAAAAAGAAAATAGGTGCGGTGCATGGAGCAGAAGGAAAATTCATGACAGTATACAAAGAATTAATTATAGACGAAAGGAAAATTTCCGAATGTCAGAAAACTGATCGGCTGGTGTCAGTGATAATAAAATATCGTCGTCGCCGATTACTTCCGTCACAGATATTATAATACTATACTAGCTTCCGTGATTGCCGGAACCGGCACTGACACTGAGAGTACTGAGTCGTCACACTGACAGGTGTAGACGCCTTCATAGATTATATGAAAGAATGATCAATCCGGTGGCGGCGGCTGAACTGTGTCGGAAAGTGTGGCTTTACTGAGATGTGTCAATCGGCTAAACTTGTCGAAAATGTACACTCGGAACACTAGCGTTATATAAGCGATATTTCCAATACCCAAGTTCAGTATGAAGTAATAATCAAAAGTGCCAATTTGATGATGTCGTTATCTGCATCTTGCACGTAGCACGGTATGAGTAGTAGGTACATCTGTTTCGGAAGACGCAGATATATGTAGAGCTCAGACAGTGCTTACTTTACATAGATTAAAAATATTATACTAAATAAAACTATTATACTAAATTAATATAATTAAACTAAATTAAATTAAATTTTGTACGGACTCGTGAGTTGAATGAGATCGCACAATCACACATTATTGTTGAGGTTGAGCTCAGCTTTGCGACCGATGGGGTTGTGCTTCCATTAGAGGTTTTTCTTTTGTGTAGTGAGCATGAGAGACAAATGCCTCAGAAAGGTACAGAACGTTAGAAAACACGAAGGCTAAAACCTCAACTAGCTTTAAAATTCAATTTAGCTCGAATTGCTTTTACAGTTTTCTTTCAACCAGAAAAAAATTACCTCGCTTTCTAGCTCCTGTTGCCTGAAGCGGGATTCTAATTGGAGTTAATGTTTTAGTCTGAAGGAAAAATTTACAAAAGGTAAATTGACTTAGAAGTAAGCACCCATTTAATTAGTTTTAAAAGCTACCTTTGTAAAGAGTCTGCCTGAGCATAATTCCTACCGTATTATTATGTCCTACAAAAATATGTGGCGTACCATGAAAGACAAAGGAAAATTGCATTTACGCTTTCAAAGAAACAACTGTTAGCGGCGCTATTCGAATGACATTCTTGTCATTCCAATAGCGCCGCTAAAAGTTGCTTCTGCAAAGCCACGGTTACAAATCGTTCAGTCAAAGTCACAATTCCAAGGTTTATCTCAACATTTCAAAGTGAATATTGAGACAAACCTTCATAGTGAATTTACTATGGTTGATTAACCATGGGATTACATTATTCGTATTAAAAGAAAAATCCAGTAGCCTATCCAAGTTTTGGCCAAATCATGGCAAGCCAAGGGCTTTGGCCGAATCATCCTATCATGGTGAGTACGGGCTTTCAAATTTGTCAACGCAAAGGTCGTTTTCGTTTTCAACCAAAATGGTGGCCGAACGCCGGACCATTTCGTCACGTCAATTCTCATTCCATTAAATCAGGAAAAAAAAACAATTTTGTTTGAGATTTTAGTCGGTATGCCGTCATGGCGGTAAATGATCGATCAATGAATGTATCTGTTGAAAAGACCCACAACGTGGTATGGGCTATGCCTATGCGCTATGCCTGTACTGTCCAGTATAGGTATAAGTGCATGCTCGCCCCAGTAATGGACATTGTTATCAATTTCCCTAACTGACGTCGATAGGTATCTGGTGGCGGTAAGTGGTCCGGTGTCGAGTAACCACCATGCGCCAGAGCTCTAATTACATGTTGGTTAGGTTAGGTTAGGCACTAAATGACCTTCGGGTGTGACGTCTAATTGAACATTCTATTCAGGTACATTGCTATGTTATTGATGTTGGAGATACCTGATTACCACAACCCCAAAGCAAGTAGGTACCTACTACACAGGCTGGTTTTTTGAGATAGGAGTGGATAACCAAATCAGAAACCATGATAGTTACAGAAAAGTCGTGAATTGATTTTGATTTATAAGCGCGCGGGGCGTGCCCGCTGAGAGGATAAGAAAACAAAACCTGCATCATTTAGATTTTCTTATATCTTTTACTTTGGCAGGAAATACAACGAAACGATTGATTTTAAAAAAATATAACAAATTGTATTTCTGCTCCAATGGATTTTTTTGCTGAAATGGATCATCTTTGCAAAAAAATGCATTATCGAAAATGAAAGGTTTTAGTTTGAATACTAAAATCTTCCATTTTTCCTCCCTCCCCACCTTCACTCCCTCTATCGATAAAATTTGGTGGGGTTTATCCTCGATGAAACATCTATTCATATTGAAATTTGGTAACTTTAATCAAAACTTCCGAAAAATAATATAAATGCGTACAAAATAAGTATGCATTTAATTTTCTCTTTAATTGAGCCCCTGATTCTTTTCATGACTTTTCTCTAACGCTCATGGTTTCGTATTTGGCCATCCACTACAATTTGAAAAAAATCATCTTGCGTAGCTGTTAAATAAGCCAATGATGATGATGTGGATTTAAATAGGAGTAAGAGATCGGTATTGAATAATTAATTAGGTTTCGGAAGTTATTTTGTATGTGAGGAGATTTAAAAGAGTAAAGAATTAAGACCTGTCTTCACTAACGTGTTCGTGATGATGGGCAGGACCTGCAGTTCACGTAGTGTCAGTGAATAACCAATAACCTTGTACAATAGAATGTAATATTCTGTGTTAAAAGGTTTCATAACAACCCTGTTGGCTTCAAAATGATTGAATTTGTATGTTCATTCATTCAGGGATGGTGTAGATATAATTCATATCCACTATAGTGTGTATAACAGACCTCCCCTACAACACAATTTCTCGGTCGAGCTTTACGCATTTCATTCACAAACAGCCAAGTTGTCGCAATAGCGCGGGGCAGTAGTTAGACAGCATTGAATCCAATTGAATGAATGCCCTAATAACTTCGTGATGATGATGTCCTCCTAGCCGAATTTCGACCACGGTGGCCAGTCTCATCGGAGACTATAGCCAGAAGCGCAGGACATATAGTGCACAAGTGTATGCGCAAACACAGGTGCACTCTCTATTACCCCTCACCCTCATAATCCGATGGGGCGGCAGACTGACACGATGGGCCAAACGGTTTAATGTGCTTTCCGAAGCACGGGGGTGTAACACCGCCAATTTCCTGACTCCGGGCTGCTACTGTGAATTTTTCTTGCTAGAAAACCCCAATATCAACTATTGGCCCGACCCGGGATTTGAACCCAGAACCTCATAATCAGCGGTTAAACTAGCTAACCGCTAGACCAATGCGGCAGGTAAATTTGGCATTTTTTTTAAATAACGTCGTCGTAACGAGTGGCTGGCACTGTAAATGCACGAAGCAGGTTCGTATGACCTTTCCTTACTCTTTCCTGGTAAGGAGGCTATTTTAAGGTATTATTGGACTATCCTTGGCTGGCCGTCTAAAACCTTAGGCCTAAGAGTCCTCCGTTTATCTCTTATCTGCGAACGAGTGCCTACCACTGATTTAAACAGATGCGTGCGACGAAAGGTTTCGACGCCTTGGAGTACCCTATAAATCAACAAGATAAGGTGATTCACAGTAAATGTCTATCAACTGACGAATGACAGCCATTAGTCGTCCGTTATCTCGTCGGACGATTTGAATCGTGGGCCGCGCAGGCGCACCCTTTCATTGTATATTCTCTGCTAGCCCTTAGCAGAGAATATACAGGGTGCCATAAAATGCACCTTGTTCACTCTTTTTTTTTTTTTTCAAAAAGATATGGCATTTTTTTCTTTATATTCGTGATCTTTTACACGCATTGTTAAATTATATCATTACAAAATATTTCACATATGTTTTTGCTTGTTTTCAAAGTCATGAAATTATTATAAAAAAAATGTGTGTAGTTCCTGTGAAATTTCAAAACAATAATAATAATGTTAAAGTACACGAATATGAAAAAAAAGTCTACTATTTTTCAAAAAAAGTAAAAGAAAAAGTTATTCAAAAAATAGTAGAACAACGTTGACCCCCGCGATGTGCAGAATCACCTTTCGGCTTACATCCTTTCCGTGGCATCCTGCATAATATGCCCTTAAGCCGTCTATTCAGGGCCCCAATTCTGTCGCTTTGCTGTGATAATGGTATCGTCTTAGAGTCGTCAAGTAGAATCCTTAGATAAAAGAAACAGTACGTGCGATGGGATGGTTTCAGCCTTGACACTTTTGACGCACATCCGTCCATCTGTAGTTTCTTTCATCAAGGTAGGATGCTAAAATGTGTCATGCTGTGACGATACCATTGCCATAGTGAAGTGATTAGTTTAGCAGAATAAGGTCCCAGTTTAAATGGCTTTTACAACGTCAGCAAATTGTTCTCTGGCGGCTGGGGCTACTGCGATCTTTAGTGAAGGGCGAAGGTCCGCCAGCGACGCAGGAGGTTGCAAGTTCGATTCCCGCCTTGAGACACGGACTTTGTACATTTTGCAAATATTTGTTCCGGGTGTTCTGGGTACCTATTTCTATGTAGAATAAAAAATATCTATCTATGTATTGTATTTAGTATATCAGTCATCTAGTATCCATAACACAAGCTAGATAGATATTTTTTATTATACATAGAAAACATCCAGAACACCCTGAACAAATATCTGCAGATCTTACAAACATTTTTCCCGAGGCGGGAATCGAACACGCAACCTCCTGCGTCGCAGGCGGACCTTCGCCCGCTGCGCCACTGAGGTCGTCTTAGTCTCGTAATTAGGATCTATAGTCAAGTTTAACACACGTTACGATCAGTTTCTTTCCAGCATAATATAGCTGTCTTCCCGGAGGCCTGCCACTTACTAAACCAGAGTCCCGGGCCGCTGCGGCCTCGCCCCGGGCGCAGGGCAAACACACCCCGGGTTAGGTACCTACATGATGCCCGTCTCCATGGAAATGGGGTTTACTTATACCAACCACTGGGTTGTGCTTTTATTAGGAATGATTATTGTGGAATGCTACCTTTTAGTTTAATAAAACGTCAAGTACAAGTCGAACTCGCGCACTAAGGGTTCCGTAACTTGTTTCTTGCCAATTAACATGATTCTAGGTCAACGGAGAGTAGGCACCCTGTATATTTTGGTCCAGGGAGAGAATCGATTTTTTTTTGTTAATAAACTTCAAATTTACTGTTTTAGTTTTTTTTCCCTTTATTTGTGATAATAAGACCTTGCTTCTTGCCAAATTGCCAAACACTTGCTTATAGTTTTTGATATATACTAAATACAAATACAAAAATGTTTATTTCAGAAGAGATATGGCGAGAATCAAAAGTAATTTTTAATGAATAAACTACCAATTCACGGTTTTAAGCTTTTTTCCTTAAGTTGTGCTAGAAGACCGTGATTCTTGACAAGTTTCATGATTCTAGGTCTACGGGAAGTACCCTATAGGTTTTGTGTACATGTGATTCCCTTAGAAATTTCAAAATATTCAGACATAAATGGCTGTAACTTTTGATAGCGTTGACCTAGAAGTTTTATTTAAATCGAGGCTTCAAGAGGTTACGGACTTGAGTACCTATTTAATGTCAATTTCAACTCGATACCTAAACGCGTTCCTGAGAAAAAGGGGTTGACAGGTGGAGAGACAGATAGACAGACAGACAGACAGAAGGACAACAAAGTGATCCTATAAGGGTTCCTTTTTTCTTTTTGAGGTACGGAACCCTTAAAATGGGTACGTGCTTGTTCAGATAATAATAATAATAGTACTAACGTGACTTAGTTGAATTAATATCATAATATAATATGAACGCAATTAGGATATTAATTGTGAGACATGTGATATCGTTAATATTAAGATACATTATGTTAAGTTATGTCAAGTACATAAGGGAATAAACTGTTCGCCTGTAACACAGCTACATTGTAGCTACCACAGGAGACAGTGTTCTAACTCAATTGTTACAAACATTTCTGAAACGAACGTTTTTGTATATGTATTTGTATCTATAGTCCTCCCAAATACAAGGGAAAGTACGTCCACAATGACGTAGATTTTTCTTTTTGCATCACATCTCTTTATTTATTACAGCTAGAACTACACGATACATCCTACTAATATTATATAGCCGAAAGTTTGTGAAATCTGAATTTTTGTTACCAGAGATCCTACTGGAGATCCTTGTCCAAAACTATTGAACAGATCAAGATGAAATTTGGTGTACGTTTAGAACAAAGTCTAACTTAGACAATAAGCTACTTATTATACCGAAAGTACGCGTACGAAGCCGCGGGCAGAAGCTAGTATAGATATATTTGAATGAACATAATGTACATTATCAAGTTTGAACCATTTCAAAACGGTATGTATGTGATAAATCCTACTATAAATGCGAAAGTTTGTGAAATGTGAAATAATTGTTACCTAGGATCTCCAATACTACTGAACAGATTAAGAAGAAATTTGGCATACACTTATTATAACGTAGCCTAACTTAAATACCGAAAATACGCGTGCGAAGCCGCGGGTAGAATCTAGTTTTCCATAAAACTATTCCATAAACATTGCTCCGAAATTTATTTAACCTAATACGTAATTGGATGTTACGTGCTCTGCAGGCAGATGCTGGATGCGGCAAGCTGAAGACAGGGCGCTATGGCGCTCATTAGGGAGGCTATGTCAAGCAGTGGACTAATACAGGTTGATGATGATGATGTTACGTGCTCGGGAAATATTTGCCCTGATTCACTTTCACAACCGAAATTCAACAAGAACACGTCCATACGATGTTTAGTACCAATCACCGAAGTCACTGAAGTTAAGCAACGTCGGGCGCGGTGAGTACTTGGTGACCGCGCTAAGTTGGCATTTTGCTTTTTTTCGATCTAATCAAAAACTCTGTGTTTTGGGTTTTTTTTACCGCTGAACTTTATTACTTTATTACCAATGTTTTTTTACTACTTTACACAGAATAATCCCGAAATGGTCCCATTAAAGTTGAAGTTTAGCCGGAAATGGTCCCGAGGTTACAATAGTATTTGTCCAGCAAAACTTAAATAAAAAATCAAATACGAGTCGGAATCGCGCACCGAGGGTTCTGTATAATTTTAAAAGACCTTGTTTCTCGCCAAATATCATGATTCTAGGTCGATCCTAGGTCAAATTTCTTTAGTAACTACAATTTTACAGTTTTCGGATTTTTTCCTTTACTATATTCGCTATTTCTTGCTAAATTTCATGATTCTCGTTCAACGGGAAGTATCCTATAGAAGTATCCTATAGACGGACAAGAAAATGATCCTAAATGGGTTCCTATTTTCCGTTTGAGGTACAAAACCCTAAAAGTAGTGTAAATATAAAAGAATTCGGGGTCGGTTTTTAGTTTTTTTTAAACAATCAGGTTATATTGATACATGACAAGAGAAAATTTTTGTAAATTGTATTCCGCATGAGCTAGCTAGAACTTGTCCCGTATCGTGTTCTCCCGGGCCACTGCAAGATCAACAACAGCCCGCTGGTTGTGGAACAATGGCGCCGACTCACGGTCATTATGTTCCTATTTGCTCTCCCTAGCGGCCGACCGGGCTCCATATCTCAATTGTTGATTATGTTATTTATAAGCTTTCTGTGGATAAACATAGGCTCTTTTATGAAAACCCAAGCATCGGAGCTCACTCAATTTAATACAAAAATGTTTGTTGAATCCATAAGCCGTCCAATACTCGTTCTTGTTCCCGAGTGAAGATAATGCAATATTCTCCGCTACATTTAACGTGAAAATGTCCACGAAACCGGTTTAAAATGAGCATAAGTATTCGGAGCAGACGGAGGTACATAACAAGGTCCATTTTCCGCTCGAGGCTGGAGGCGGACCGCTATTACCAAGCGAGGGCCATCCTAACTAATCTGCACGAACAAAAGTGCCGAAAAATGTTTGTAATAATGACGGGATACAAACCGGAACCTCGCCACAGTGCGACAAAACCGCTGCGGAACACGGCTAGAGTTCCGCCAAAGTTTTCGTAACATGGAACGCATTTGATGCTAATACCGCTTGACTTCACATCGGGTTCTTAAAAAAAAGTGTAATTACGTCTGTGTCGCACCAAGTGAGCGATGTGTTTAAAGTGAACTGAACGTTCCTATTGGACTTGGTACGGTGGCTGCTGCAGCATCCCATGGTTGGAAAAACCATTTAAATCTCTGGCTGTTCAGATGGGATGGGTTGCGTGCTACTGGTAGATACAGGTCGGCTTAAAATGAGAGAGGACGTGCAAAAAAACATTGCAGGAGAGAAAGAGAAGAATAGCGAGAGATGTGAGTGAAAGATTCTGCTTTGCCAAAAACATGTGTCAATTTCGTAGTGTAAAATATGTTGCTTTTGTCGGAATAATTTATTTTATAAGTGCAGATTTAAAGAAAAAAAAAATTAAAAAAATTCAATACAAATTGCGATTTTAAAATTTTAAACGACCTTCACGGTCAAAAGGTATAATAAGGTAAGGTAAAAAAATGAAAGGTATCGGTTTGTACATTTCAAATCTGTTTTTGAAATTTCTTTGGAATAGTACTACTGTTTGAAATATTTGAAAAAAGTCGAAGAATTTATTTAATCTCTGAAGTATGCAGAGCGGTCCATATCTAAAATGCAGTTTGGTACCTACTATTTTTAGATATTTATTAAATAGCGAAGTCTCTTACCAGTACTTTATGTACATATTTGTATAACTGACAAACGTTCGAAACCCTCGGCGCGCGAGTTACACTCACACTTGACGGATCTTGTCTCGGTAGAGTACAATCTCGGAATCTTCAAATTCTGAGTGAATATCTCAATTCCTTCTGGTTTGCCAGATGATGGTCAAACACTTTACCATAACCAATAAAAAGTAACTCATAACTCGGCTTGGCAAGCTTTTACAGTGAACGATCGTAGGTATTGGTATTCTGGTGACTGCTACATGTTTTTTTTTGGTCCTGCATGTCTATTCCGCGACGACCACGAGGTGGGTTCATTGAAGTTGCTCTAATTGGCAGACAGGAACAACATTTTTCATTAGTACGCATAAATGATCCAGCGGTTCTAATATAACCAGACTGCTAAGGCTTACTGTCATCAAGAGAGGATTTTCCAAATTGCCGTTTTATTTGAAATTATCTAATATCAAGGTGCGGAAATTGGATAAAATATATGAAGGTTAGCATTTGTTGGTACCAACATGCAAACAACATCCATTTGGAAACCTGGAACCCAAGTTGGGTTACCCAAGCGAATTGATCCACACTGCGCGTCGTCCCTAAATACAGCTCAGTTTGAGCATAATTATTTTCAATGATTTATAGATGATACAGAAAAATGTACAGCGGGTCTTACTGACTACAGAGACAGATTTTGTATTGGAACTGATAATAGTGCATTTTACACCAAGGCGAGAAAGTGATCAATTCCTACCGAGTGTGTCGTTTTGGCCTTAAAACACACGAGGTAGGAATCGTACTTTCTGCCGAGTAATAAATAGTGCTTAATACTACACCTTCGAGGAAAATAAAAAGCAGAATTAATTATTAATTGAAATCGCGCCCAATGATGTTGGTAAAACCTCATTGACCGCGCCAGCCTTTGGGTTCTTTTTTCAAAATATTGTTCGGAAATCGGAGGAGGCCTAATGGACTTGGAGTAAAAACTTTCTGCCGTTTGATCGAACGAAAATAACCATAGCTACCGGCCGATCTTTTAGGAAATAAAAAAAAAATAAAACGTTAGAAATGGATTTCCATACACTTTTTCCTCCCGCTAAAACACGTGAGAAATGAAATTCCATAGAGTTTTTACTCCCGGTTTCCTATAGGCCTGCAAAGACCTACTTTCTATTCTATAAATGGAAAAAGAATAGGCAACTTTCCGAGCAGGTGTAGTATAAAAGTAATACCTGTCAAGAATGCTTACCTACTCATAATAGCTTTCATCCCTCAAGGATTAGGGGTGCGCGCGCACCCCTTTTTGACTGTTAACGCATAATTTTTATTTCGTAATTTCTCTAATTCTATGGATTGAACACATGTTTTTATTGCATAACTGTTGAGAAAACCATTAAAACTAAGTAATTGTATATTCCGAATCAAATTAATTATAGACTTCAAGCCATTGTGACCCTTATCATTTGAATAAAGTTTATATTGGCCTGAGGCATCGGGCCCGGAGCGGGCCGCGTAATCCCAGACGGTTTATACCATTAAAATGTTTCGGCCCGCTCCGGGTCTCATGATGCTTCACCTATGTACAGAATAATGTACCTCGGGTCTTAGGAGATTAATGGTTTCAGGGTCTAGACCTAGTAGACCGACCTCGAAGATGAACGTGATGAGAAATGGACTATATGTAGACTTCAGGAGGATGGACGAGTATGAATGTTTTCCGTGGGTAATGGTAAGATTTGAAGTCAGACGATTCATATACCTACACTTTGCTTGTGCATCTTTGACAGTTTAGCTTGTGCTAAACATTTTCTTTGATGATTATGTCTTCCTAGCCGAATTTCAGCCACGGCGGGTAATTTCCGCGGAACTAGTATTCATGTACGGACGCATTTTTGACTTTCTATGAACAGCGGGAGTGGATGAGAAAGAATTCGATTATGTCATATTTTCAAAGAAAACCTTGCGTATACTAGATGAACCTCCTTCGTAAGGCCGTTTTCTGATTAGTCGGTAAGGGCTCGGTACGACATCAGCACGCTCGGAATATGCGGTACCGGAACGGAGCATTTTACCGAGCCGGACGAAACAAATGAAAGTATTTTTATCCCTCGAACCTAAGGCCGTTTTTACATGCCATTTTTTTCCACTGCCGTCAAAGTGGCGGCAGCGGCGATCGCGTTAATATCGAGGTACCTACCAAACTGAAGACGTCACGTCGTCGGTCGTTTTTATAATTAAATGGAACAAAAATATATAAAGCCTTACTCCTATTGCTAAGAATAATAAATATACTTATAATAAAAAAGTATGTATATAGTTTTTTTTTCCTATAATAATCGCTATTCCACGGTCGCCCTGCCGTGTTGCGATCGTGTTCACGAGTTTATGTTTAGTACACGTCAATACACTACTGTATAGATGGTTGCCGTGACAAAACCGTGATTATAGTGGATAAGGACGGGCCAAACACCGTCACGACACGGTCTCACATGACGTGTGCATGTAAAAAGGGAACATTATTTCACTACGTCACAAGCGCCTCTGCATAATTTTTTGCAGACAAGTGTGAAAGTGCAGGCGGTGCAGTAAGCTTTCGACATCCGAGCGTGCTGTTGTTGTACCGAAACCTTACCAACTAATCAGAAAACGGCCTAAAATTCTTAAAAACTATTGTTGCCATAAAAGTTTATTTATATGACTCACCGCAGTGGGACTACGTGTCCGGCTTTTACTGGGAGAGGAGAAATGTTCAATGACCTCCCAGTTGGACTTCTTGGGCGCCGGCGAGGCGGCAGGGGAGGGCGAGGCTTGAGCGCGCGGGGTGCTGCGCCCTGAATCTGCGGGGGCGGGGGCGCCGCCCGCCGCGCCACGTAGTGACGCGCAGCGCCGCCCGCGCATTGGTATGGACTCCTACGAACAACACAACAGCTTGTTAAACTCACATACATATTTAAATATTTCAAAATTCAGTTCTACGGAGATTCGATTCATTTTGGTGACTCTTTCGTCTAGACGCGACTCAAGGACATTTGAAGTAACTAGGACTACCCGCGGCTACGTAATTCCTATTCCCGGATAAAAAGTAGTCGGATCAATGTCTTGCATGTAAGCTTAATACCGAATTTAATTATTGAGTTACTAGAAACAGTACTAACATTATGATTTAAACCGGTATATATAAATAAATAATTAATATAATGACTGCAAAAACCCACAGTGTGGTCCACAGGGTAAACGTTTGCAGTAGTGTGCAGTGCTTTAAAGCACTGTTGAGATTAGTTTACATTTTAAAAACCATAAGTACATTTTAAACCCAAAAAGTATATTATAATGGAAGGCTTAACACTGTATACAGGGTTCCACGGAAAGGGTGTATACTAAGACGAAAGAGGGTAATTCTGGACCCCAAGGGGATCAACTTGTGAATAACGACTTTTTGAATTTCAAATATATCTTACATTTTTTCCAAAAAATTAAAGTCTTTTCTTCATATTCGTATTCTTTTACACGTACTCTTGCATCATTTAACATTTCGAAATATTACACAAATACTTTTGGCTTAGATTTTCAGATTTTTTGTAAGAATACATTTAAAAAACACGAATATCAATAAAAAACGTCCCTGATTTTTATCTCAAATTAAGGAAAAAATATTCGACATTCAAAAATCGTAGAACAAACGTTGACCCTCTCAATGACCAGAATCACACCCTTTCGGCTTAGTACACCCTTTTCGTGGCACCCTGTATTTTTAAATGTCATGTTATGTTATACATGCAAGCATAGGAATTAAATTAGAGCAGATTCACTGCTATAATTAGAAAGAATCTTCAAGATACCACTTTTGAATTTGGCAGTAATTGTTGCAAAGATATCTAAATTTTCAAAATGTTTGTTACACATCCACAGCAATACAGCGATACAAGGGGACAGGTTTATCTGCTTTGGTTTTACAATTATTTGTTTAAAATACTCTTCATGTACGGTTTCAGTAAATGCGCCGTTAGGTACATCACTGCGGCAATGATGACAGTTTTTTTATATAAACTTCTTAACAACCAAATAAATTGTCCTCCTCTACTTAGTAAAATTCGCTTTAAAGTCCCCCGTAGAATTCCCCGTAAACCGATCCCTACCCTCGACCCACCACACCGCTCAACAGTCCTCGGCCAAAACTCACCTATTCCTAGAATCAGCAAAGAACATAATTATCATTGCGCCCTGATTGATATATTCTCAATAAAGCTACCGATTTCCCGCAAGTTCTTATCCGAGAACTTGTCCAACAGTTCTAAATAAGTCACTTCCAAATATGTCTTATTTATTTATGTACCTACTTAATATATGGTGTTAATTTTAGAGTTTATAATTTTATTTTATATGAGGCAGTTTCATCTATTTCCAGTTGTTATTAACTTCAAAATTTATTCACAATTTAAGTCGTAATTTCTATATTCTATTGTAATTTCTATATTATTGTATTGTGCTATTGTCACTAACTTCTTGGAGATGGTGAAATTGCTGCATCATTTACATTTACTGTTACTTTAGTTGTTCCTCTGATAACCTACTATTAAATATGCAGTGTCCACCTATAACTGGTTGTGCAATGAACTATCTCAATAAGTGTGCATTTTATATATAAGAATTATTGTAACACCCACTGGTAGACCTAATAAACAAAATAAAAAAATAAAAAATGTGCAAACATATCAGTGCTGCAGGATCTAAGATTCAAGCAGATATTAGACTGGCGGATAACAAAGCGACTAAAGCAAAAGGTATATTATTTGAAACTATTTGTAAAACTATTCCAGTGAAGTTTAAATTTTCATATTTGCATATGTATGTATGTTAAACCTGCTTTATTACGAGTATGTTAATCGTCAGACAGAAAGTGCGCGATCGCCGCGGGCTTTTGGAAATTAACTAACGCTCTTTGTACGCAGAAACGGGCTCACTGAACTAAATACGCGAGTTTCGCTAACCTGTGTCAGTCATCAACAGGCTCAAAAGGGCACGAAGTTAAACACTAGGGCTTAAATAACAACTTATTTAAATAGCAAAGTTAAATTATGATCTCAACGAGATATTTAACACGATTTTTAGTGTTCATCAACCAATACCTATTTATCAATATTTGTTTCACAAACTTTATTTTCAGCAAATCATCTTTTGATAACTCGAGATATATATCTTGAGTTATCAAAAGATGATTTGCTATTGAAGAACTGCTATGGAATTCTATGCTCTATAACATCAAACCTTCATTTATCTTTGATCGTAGACGCCGCGCCGTCTCGTGAACTTGGCCCAGTTCTTGCATTTTTGTTTTGGCTGGGATCGCTAACTCGGCGTTTCAATTCACTGACCGTAAAGTGAAACGCCACAGATGGACATATTATGTCACCATGCTGCTTGGTTAGCCACTTGAATTGTCACTCGGGACAGGAATTATTGATGTAGTTTTTGTTATTTAATGAGCTTTTATGCGAACCGGCTCACAACACAAACAGCAGAGCTCGGGAAGGATTCAATCAGGTAACGTTTAGAGCACAGAGTTATAACAAACTCTGCTTAATTTTGGGGCTAGATGCTGCTGTGTGGATTGTCCAGCATTATATAATTACTAGCTGTATCCGCGACTTTATTCGCGATTGCCATACCTGCCGACTAATTAGGTTTTCACATTTGACCACAGTTTCTTTAATATTAAACAAGGCGCTGTTAAAACTTCAATGTGCAGAATTTGACCAGTTAAGTACACTTTTAATATAAGTAGGTACCTATATTTCGGTACCTGGTTAATTGAGTAACTACAAATCGTGAAAGAACCGGATTGAAAATCACGGGTTATCATGCTGTCACGCTGTCATCTTTAATGCCATTTTTAATGTACACGACTTTTAGCTACGACTCGGCCAGAGTCAAATTTCAAAAATAAAATATTATTAGTTTCGCTTCTATGACAGTGGTATCATCACTTCATCACAGAATGACACGATTTGATAATCTACTGCAGATGAAAAAAAATGATAATGAATACAGATGATGCGCGTCAAAGTGTCAAGTTTGAAACTAATTACTAATCTCTCCGTGCAAAAAGCACCGCGTACACTATCTTCATTCTGTGACGATACCATTGAAGCAATTGTTAAGCAGAATCAGGCCCCTGGTCCAGTTGACTGGTCCAACACATTGGTTTTTTCACAAATCGGCCAATTCATTCAGTAGTTTTGGCGTGATGCGCGGTCATAATTTTATCCCTTCTCCCAGAGGGACCTCACTGAATTCCACAATAAAGTGTATTATATTTCCTTCCTCGTGGTATGAACTCAAATCGTGCTAAGTTTCATTCGAATACATTCAGTAGTTTAGGCTAGATGCGCGGTCAAGGAATTTTATTTGCATCCCCTCTCCCAGAGAAACCTTATTGAATGAGATAAAATTTATCCTATATCCTTCCTCGTAGTATGAACTCAAATCATACCGTTACCGAGTTTTATTTAAATACATTCAGTAGACTCGGCGTTATGTTCGTTCAAGAAATTTTGTTTCAGATGAAACTGACACGTACTGACAGATACGAAGAGGCGTGTGCGTCCCATTGACCCCAGTGGATGATGCACAGAGTGTCCCCCGTGACCCGACCGAGATATGCTCGAGTCAAACGGTCCGCTTCGACGAGACCTATTGACCGTTGGCGCAGTGCGACCGATCCCTATTCATTCAAATCCGCTCTTACTGTAGTATTAAAACAACCCTCTTCCGTTGGTTGGTTATAAAAACACTCGGCTTTAGTTAGTGTATAACGATAAAGAGCAATGAGCGAGATCAGAGGCGAGCAGTGCAATTCATAACTAATTGGCTTAACGTACAATTTCAGAGCTTGGCTTTCAGTACATTCAAAAGGGGATTCAATACATTCAATTTAACATATACTCGCGCTCATCAATTTCAATATGTACTTACCTACTGAATAATAAAAATTCTTGTATATGCCAAAGTTTATACATACAGAGTGCGTTTATCCACCGACACTGCTACTGGAAATATCGGGTTGAAACGACTTGACATAAATGTAGGTGTAAATCTGAAGAAATTCATAAATAGTTACTTATTCTGTCTCGGGTAATCGCCTGCAAAGTCTCGAAGAAGCTTGTTTATGCGATGAATATAGTTTTACTTATTTTTAAAAATAAAGTTTTGTTTTCGTTCAGTAAAACTTCCTATCTTCAATATTTCTGGTACCTGCCCTCCATGTCCCATGGCCGTGGGACTCCCTGTACATCTATATATACAGGGTTATTGTAAATTTTACCTGTCACTCCCATATAAATTCACACTATCATTATTTGCCTATTTTACATCTACAAAAGATGATTTAAGTGGCATCAGTCTGGCTGGGAGCCAAGCACACACACACACACACCCTCACACACACACACACACCCTCACACACACACACACACCCACTGATAAGTCAGGGCAGAGCCGATTTAAGTTTACTTCCGAATAAAACTCCTGTAATGAACGATTATCGAATGGAGGGTTAGGTTACTAATGCTACTTTTCTACCAATTTTAAGATTTAAGACCCAACAGTACAGGCAGTTTTAGTGAATTACCAATAACCCTGTATAATGTATTAACTAAATCAGTTACCTAGTGACCTTAGCCCCAAGCTAAGCAGATCTTGTGATATGATGATGATAATGTGAGATGATGCTGTGTGGATTGTCCAGCAAGATATTCTTATTATTTGATAAAACAACCCGTCTAGCAAGATGAAATAGTAGAAACCACAAACTACCTTTAAAATGAAAGTTATATTTAGTTACAAAAATCTTTAACTGAAAATTGAGTCTTCTTTTCCAAATCCGCCAGGAGAAATAGTGTTCTGTCGACACAAGATAAGACATTTCATGAAACAATAGTGAGTTTTCAATAGCCTCGTTCGAAATTGGAGCATGTTCCGCGTAGATAGCTCCAACCTTTAAAATGAAAGTTATATTTAGTTGCAAAAATCTTTAACTGAAAAATTGAGTCTTCTGTTCCAAATCCGCCAGGAGAAATAGTGTTCTGTCGACACAAGATAAGACATTTCATGAAACA
The DNA here is from genome assembly GCA_963564075.1 of Eupithecia subfuscata. Classification (NCBI taxonomy): domain Eukaryota; kingdom Metazoa; phylum Arthropoda; class Insecta; order Lepidoptera; family Geometridae; genus Eupithecia; species Eupithecia subfuscata. The sequence continues at coordinate 20,498,571 of OY751095.1, forward strand.
ATAGTGAGTTTTCAATAGCCTATTTCGAAATTGGAGCATGTTCCGCGGAGATAGCTCCAACCTTTAAAATGAAAGTTATATTTAGTTGCAAAAATCTTTAACTGAAAAATTGAGTCTTCTTTTCCAAATCCGCCAGGAGAAATAGTGTTCTGTCGACACAAGATAAGACATTTCATGAAACAATAGTGAGTTTTCAATAGCCTCGTTCGAAATTGGAGCATGTTCCGCGGAGATAGCTCCAAGGTGGTTAGGTCGGAGGCGGGCCGGCGAACACACGTCTGAAATTTAAACACAATGGGCCTCGCAGAAAGGCGCGCAATCTTGGGCGGGCGGACTTCCGCCGGTGACGTCCCGCTTGCCTGAAGGGCGGAACTGCCGATATTTTATTTGGATACTAATGACAGTCATTTTTGCTTTCATCTTCTGTCTCGAATGTTGCGGAAAATTGTATGAAAGTGAATTCATGTTATATTGCTAGAGGCTAGGTTCGGATTTAATTTTGCAGCGCAATCACAGAGAATAAGAATAGAAAATTGAAAAAGCTCTTTAGAGAAATGAAAAAGATTTTTATTCATGGACATGGACAAGACATGGAAATAGCTTCTCTGATTGCGTGCCGTATATTACGTCTATCTGGTGATTACCTGCTCCAGCGAAACTCATTGCAATCTATAACCATTTACTTGAATCAAAACTGTGTCTGTTTAAAAAATACGGAAATCATGAGATACTAAAAGACGCGAGCACAGATGTTTGCCTCCTGCGTATTCAGCACTCTGTCAGTACTCTACAGTTATTCTGTGTACTATTCAAAAGTCAAACAAAAAAAGTCAAATCACCAATGCCGTTTGACTTTTGAATCGTACACTGTCGCAGAATAACAGTAGAGTACTGACACAGTGCTGAATACGCAGGAGGCAAACATCTGTGCTCGCGTTTTTTAATATCTCATGAATTCCGATTTTTTTTAATAGGTACAGTTTTTATTCAAGCAAATGTGTATAGACCGGCTCTAGTCAATCTATGCTCATTCTAATCATTCATCGAACTCGTTTTCCGGCCAAAAGTATCAGGATCAAGGATCATGATATCTATCCATGAGATAAAAATGCGGGGCCCTGTGTTCTTCCAAGTGACCTTTTATTGATACTCTCTATTTGTTCCTTCGCCCTACTGTGTCGAATATACTATATCGGAGTTCCTAAGAAATCAAATAACATCGCAAAAATTTTCGACTTCGACGGGACTTGAACCCGCGTCCTCCCCTCAGTACGGGGATGTGATAACCAACTACACCACGAAGTCAAGTGACGTGGGAGTCGAAAATCTCTGCGACATTCTACGGTCTTATCGCGCCGTTAGCTCCACCTACAGGGGAAACATTGAAGTTTATCCGATCCTGTTCAAAGACTAAAGTTACATTTAGTTCGTTTGACGAGAGGTGTCGCGTAGCTTAATTCTAAGGTTTTTTGTTATTATAGTGCGTAACCCCACACTAAGGGTAATTTCTAAGAAATCAAATAACATCGCAAAAATTTTCGACTTCGACGGGACTTGAACCCGCGTCCTCCCCTCAGTACGGGGATGTGATAACCAACTACACCACGAAGTCAAGTGACGTGGGAGTCGAAAATCTCTGCGACATTCTACGGTCTTATCGCGCCGTTAGCTCCACCTACAGGGGAAACATTGAAGTTTATCCGATCCTGTTCAAAGACTAAAGTTACATTTAGTTCGTTTGACGAGAGGTGTCGCGTAGCTTAATTCTAAGGTTTTTTGTTATTATAGTGCGTAACCCCACACTAAGGGTAATTTCTAAGAAATCAAATAACATCGCAAAAATTTTCGACTTCGACGGGACTTGAACCCGCGTCCTCCCCTCAGTACGGGGATGTGATAACCAACTACACCACGAAGTCAAGTGACGTGGGAGTCGAAAATCTCTGCGACATTCTACGGTCTTATCGCGCCGTTAGCTCCACCTACAGGGGAAACATTGAAGTTTATCCGATCCTGTTCAAAGACTAAAGTTACATTTAGTTCGTTTGACGAGAGGTGTCGCGTAGCTTAATTCTAAGGTTTTTTGTTATTATAGTGCGTAACCCCACACTAAGGGTAATTTCTAAGAAATCAAATAACATCGCAAAAATTTTCGACTTCGACGGGACTTGAACCCGCGTCCTCCCCTCAGTACGGGGATGTGATAACCAACTACACCACGAAGTCAAGTGACGTGGGAGTCGAAAATCTCTGCGACATTCTACGGTCTTATCGCGCCGTTAGCTCCACCTACAGGGGAAACATTGAAGTTTATCCGATCCTGTTCAAAGACTAAAGTTACATTTAGTTCGTTTGACGAGAGGTGTCGCGTAGCTTAATTCTAAGGTTTTTTGTTATTATAGTGCGTAACCCCACACTAAGGGTAATTTCTAAGAAATCAAATAACATCGCAAAAATTTTCGACTTCGACGGGACTTGAACCCGCGTCCTCCCCTCAGTACGGGGATGTGATAACCAACTACACCACGAAGTCAAGTGACGTGGGAGTCGAAAATCTCTGCGACATTCTACGGTCTTATCGCGCCGTTAGCTCCACCTACAGGGGAAACATTGAAGTTTATCCGATCCTGTTCAAAGACTAAAGTTACATTTAGTTCGTTTGACGAGAGGTGTCGCGTAGCTTAATTCTAAGGTTTTTTGTTATTATAGTGCGTAACCCCACACTAAGGGTAATTTCTAAGAAATCAAATAACATCGCAAAAATTTTCGACTTCGACGGGACTTGAACCCGCGTCCTCCCCTCAGTACGGGGATGTGATAACCAACTACACCACGAAGTCAAGTGACGTGGGAGTCGAAAATCTCTGCGACATTCTACGGTCTTATCGCGCCGTTAGCTCCACCTACAGGGGAAACATTGAAGTTTATCCGATCCTGTTCAAAGACTAAAGTTACATTTAGTTCGTTTGACGAGAGGTGTCGCGTAGCTTAATTCTAAGGTTTTTTGTTATTATAGTGCGTAACCCCACACTAAGGGTAATTTCTAAGAAATCAAATAACATCGCAAAAAATTTTTTAAAAAAAAAAAAAAAAAAAAAAAAAAAAAAAAAAAAAAAAAAAAAAAAAAAAATTTTTGCGATGTTATTTGATTTCTTAGAAATTACCCTTAGTGTGGGGTTACGCACTATAATAACAAAAAACCTTAGAATTAAGCTACGCGACACCTCTCGTCAAACGAACTAAATGTAACTTTAGTCTTTGAACAGGATCGGATAAACTTCAATGTTTCCCCTGTAGGTGGAGCTAACGGCGCGATAAGACCGTAGAATGTCGCAGAGATTTTCGACTCCCACGTCACTTGACTTCGTGGTGTAGTTGGTTATCACATCCCCGTACTGAGGGGAGGACGCGGGTTCAAGTCCCGTCGAAGTCGAAAATTTTTGCGATGTTATTTGATTTCTTAGAAATTACCCTTAGTGTGGGGTTACGCACTATAATAACAAAAAACCTTAGAATTAAGCTACGCGACACCTCTCGTCAAACGAACTAAATGTAACTTTAGTCTTTGAACAGGATCGGATAAACTTCAATGTTTCCCCTGTAGGTGGAGCTAACGGCGCGATAAGACCGTAGAATGTCGCAGAGATTTTCGACTCCCACGTCACTTGACTTCGTGGTGTAGTTGGTTATCACATCCCCGTACTGAGGGGAGGACGCGGGTTCAAGTCCCGTCGAAGTCGAAAATTTTTGCGATGTTATTTGATTTCTTAGAAATTACCCTTAGTGTGGGGTTACGCACTATAATAACAAAAAACCTTAGAATTAAGCTACGCGACACCTCTCGTCAAACGAACTAAATGTAACTTTAGTCTTTGAACAGGATCGGATAAACTTCAATGTTTCCCCTGTAGGTGGAGCTAACGGCGCGATAAGACCGTAGAATGTCGCAGAGATTTTCGACTCCCACGTCACTTGACTTCGTGGTGTAGTTGGTTATCACATCCCCGTACTGAGGGGAGGACGCGGGTTCAAGTCCCGTCGAAGTCGAAAATTTTTGCGATGTTATTTGATTTCTTAGAAATTACCCTTAGTGTGGGGTTACGCACTATAATAACAAAAAACCTTAGAATTAAGCTACGCGACACCTCTCGTCAAACGAACTAAATGTAACTTTAGTCTTTGAACAGGATCGGATAAACTTCAATGTTTCCCCTGTAGGTGGAGCTAACGGCGCGATAAGGCCGTAGAATGTCGCAGAGATTTTCGACTCCCACGTCACTTGACTTCGTGGTGTAGTTGGTTATCACATCCCCGTACTGAGGGGAGGACGCGGGTTCAAGTCCCGTCGAAGTCGAAAATTTTTGCGATGTTATTTGATTTCTTAGAAATTACCCTTAGTGTGGGGTTACGCACTATAATAACAAAAAACCTTAGAATTAAGCTACGCGACACCTCTCGTCAAACGAACTAAATGTAACTTTAGTCTTTGAACAGGATCGGATAAACTTCAATGTTTCCCCTGTAGGTGGAGCTAACGGCGCGATAAGACCGTAGAATGTCGCAGAGATTTTCGACTCCCACGTCACTTGACTTCGTGGTGTAGTTGGTTATCACATCCCCGTACTGAGGGGAGGACGCGGGTTCAAGTCCCGTCGAAGTCGAAAATTTTTGCGATGTTATTTGATTTCTTAGAAATTACCCTTAGTGTGGGGTTACGCACTATAATAACAAAAAACCTTAGAATTAAGCTACGCGACACCTCTCGTCAAACGAACTAAATGTAACTTTAGTCTTTGAACAGGATCGGATAAACTTCAATGTTTCCCCTGTAGGTGGAGCTAACGGCGCGATAAGACCGTAGAATGTCGCAGAGATTTTCGACTCCCACGTCACTTGACTTCGTGGTGTAGTTGGTTATCACATCCCCGTACTGAGGGGAGGACGCGGGTTCAAGTCCCGTCGAAGTCGAAAATTTTTGCGATGTTATTTGATTTCTTAGAAATTACCCTTAGTGTGGGGTTACGCACTATAATAACAAAAAACCTTAGAATTAAGCTACGCGACACCTCTCGTCAAACGAACTAAATGTAACTTTAGTCTTTGAACAGGATCGGATAAACTTCAATGTTTCCCCTGTAGGTGGAGCTAACGGCGCGATAAGACCGTAGAATGTCGCAGAGATTTTCGACTCCCACGTCACTTGACTTCGTGGTGTAGTTGGTTATCACATCCCCGTACTGAGGGGAGGACGCGGGTTCAAGTCCCGTCGAAGTCGAAAATTTTTGCGATGTTATTTGATTTCTTAGAAATTACCCTTAGTGTGGGGTTACGCACTATAATAACAAAAAACCCTATATCGGAGTTATAAACCACACGCTAATTGGTTCTGTCAGCCATCAACTATTCTGTGTGAGTGCACGACGACGATCTCAGCGCGCTGCCCCGCCGCCCGCCCAGTGACTGCAGTAAGTGTTAGCTGCTGTCAATTTGATGCATTTCCATTGTTTTCCTTGTTTTCAGTCGTTATTCCGTAAAGCCACCAGCTTTACGGATTGACGACTTATTGTATTTCTGTGGAAACAATACCAGCTGAAGCTGGAAATGTTTCCATTTTTATTTAGGCTGAAGCTTAAGGCTTCAGCATAGACAACCAGGAAAACCTTCGCCTAATAATATTCCTTGTAAACGAATCAGTAAACTTTATTGTGGAAACACTGGCGAAAGTTTTGCGATAAGTAAAAATAAATGTTTGCTATGTTTGCTGTTGGAATCATTGCGCTTGGAGAGCTGAGAACTGTATTATTTATGTTTATTTTTATTTATTGATCAGACAAGCAGGCTGAGGCTGATGTTTCTATATCACACATGAATCAATAATTATAAAAAGTGAATGAATTATTGAATTTAGTCATTACGTCACATTTTTTAGTTTGGTCACGTTTGATTTTGTCGTCTCATAACCAGTTGTGAAGTTTATTCTTGAAGGCGTTTATTGATGTGGCAGATATACTATCTTCCGGTAATGGTTCCAATTGTAAACCACTCTATTGCTAATAAAATGGTGCACTGCAAGGGATTAAGTGGAGAGTTCACGATCTCTACTTTCGGAACTAGTAGTTTTTTCTATAATAGCACTGATTTCTTTTTACATATCGCGGAACTTTTACCCGTGTGCACAGTTCGATAATTTGTTTCATATTTGATAGGTACTTAGATATTCCTTCTGGTCTATAAGAATAGCCTCGTCGGCACAACCGTCGCACTTGGACCTCACAACACAACACATCCATCAAACAACTGTCGGAGCAACAACAACACGCGCTAAAACAATCAATCGGATCAAACGCATTGGCACGGCTCGGATTAGACTGTTTACTCGCACTTCTGAGGAATGTAGGTCTTGTTTTGTGGGCAGTAAAGTGTATAATTAGGTGTGATCGACAGGTGCGAGTACACGTGCAGTGACGCTTCGTAAGTCAGGTACTGAAACAGTATAGTATTTATACACCGAAATTTCGTATTTCGTTCTGATCGATCGGTCCCCTAACAAACAAAAACCGCAAGTTGGGCACGAAGATCGTTATTTGCACAGTAGCTTCTAAGCGTATTTTTCATATTCATTGACGTTCAAATTTCGATCATTAGAACGATGTGTATAAGTATCAATCAAAAAAGGCAAAACCTCCTTCGTTCCCGTTTAAGACTTAACCAGATACCAGCGCAAAAGGTGAGTATGAGAAGATAAAAGTTACCACATGAGTATGACAAGGTATGCATAATGGGATATGTTGAATAATGCGTCTGGGCCGTGCGCATAACTAGGCGTCTAGAGAGTCCTGGATAGCCCCTCGGAGACACGTGAGCCACTTCTACTTAGATAACAAGCTACTTAGATATGAAGCATCAAAAGGCCACGGTCTGATAGGAACACTTCATTAGTAACTTTAACAGTTGACAGTTACTTGCATTGCGCTTGTGACATTTTCAGGCAGTCAACGCTGCCGCAGGGTACTTAACCGGTGGTGTTGTGAAATTGGTTTGGATCGAAAATTAAATTATTATAACTGATTAAGAACAAGGAGTTCTAGGTCAGAGACAATTACACTACGTCGCTGCATCCGAAAATCTCATCAGATGCAGCGGCTCGTGTAATAATGGTCAAACTTCACTCAAGGTAAGTTTGTTTAACGTTCAATTAAAATGGATGCTTGCTGTGACACATCTGATATTGCAAAAGTTTGATGATTGATGTCAATTTGTTGAAATCAACAGTCTTAAGATTATAGGTAAAAATAACCTACTCGTAGATATTTAGTATATCTTGTTTCATGAAGAATGATTACTGTTTATTATTATGGCTACGGAACAAAAACTCTTTATTAATGATACAATAAATAAAATTTACTTCTAAAATATATATTATTGCAATTATTTCAAAATTCTTTTACAATACTAATTAACTATATAATTATTTGGGCAGAAGCGTTTATTGACAAAGAAAATTGTACTAGTATTTACAATTAAAACAATTGAGCTAACTGCAGACTGTTGCAAACAATCTACAGGTAGCTCAATTGATCCATATCAATACCAGTCGGAAGCATTGAAATTAAAATTAATAATTTTTTCTTTATTAACAGATATTTTTAGTTATTTGGATAGCCATTTTCTTGTGAATCAAAAGGTGTTTAGGTTTCTACAGTATGAGTTCGCCTTTACGCAAGTTATTTTGATACAAAGTGTTCCAGTTACGAGCCGCAACGTGACAAAGAATACATAAAACATCATATTTCTGTAATTCATAAGGCATGTGTTCATTTAAATGAGATGTTGCATAAACAGTTCAGTCAGTGTTGTTCCTAGAACATTTCACGAATACTTTCTTCTTGTTTGAACTACTTTTCGTAGTATAACAACGATCCAATAGTTTCTTCCCTACGTTCCTTTTGTACAAACTCTATGATAGTTTTCGAATGATTTTGAGTGATTTGTTGTACTCTGACATGACAGCGGCAGTCACGTTCGCGGTTACTATTTTGGGAACATAGTCATACTTGATCTTTGCTATTTTTGAATTATATTTTGATACTAGCTGACCCGGTAAACTTCGTACCGCTCGTGCGCTCTCACCTTTTGACCTTTCTTGGACTTCCACAAATATTTCAAAACTATAATTAACCCAATCGGTCCAGCCGTTCTAAAGGTTTTGTGAGAGTTACAAAAGTCAAATCATTTTTATATAAAATCTAAAAAGTAAAACTCCTCTACGGAACAGTCTTATGATCTATCTTCGGTCTTAAGATGATGGACAAACTATTTTTTTCCACCTTTTTGCTGATTGCTTGAGGATAGTAAACTTTATTAAACTTGGTAAAATATTTTGGAAAGTAAAAACAAAGGCCTCTACAATGATTTTTTCGAATATTGGAATTTTCGACCCTCACTTAGACCCCGCAATCTCGTTAGACCCCAATTTCATCTGACGTCACATAGCCTATAACCACCAGGGTATTAAGACGAATCAATCGATACTTCACTTGCCAAAATCGGGCTAGAAGTTTAGGCGCCACGTGGGAACATAAAAAACGGCTACACGCAAACAAATACAAACATAGGTACTTAGATGGAGTGCCAATCTCATAAACCTCCTCCGTTGGTTGGTAGGAGTAAGTAAGTAAGTAGATAGAGCACTAACCACAGCGCTTGGTCCGACTGAACTAAGTCCAGGGACTCACTTACTTGAGAGTAAGTGAGTCCCTGGACTAATGCAGTCGTCGCCCCGGACACAAGTCGTCACCAATCATAACAAAAATAAAACTTCACTACTAGGAAAATGAGACGTAATTGTCGCTTTTTTTTGTCTACACCTCGTTGTGTCTACTATCATTCTAAGCCTTTTTTCTATAAGACGTCAATAGTTTTGGAAAACTTTTATCGTAATCTTATTGTATTCACTGGAACTAAGCACTCTGCAATAATTATTCTTTTAGTAGGTATCTATTAGGGTGTCCCTTATTAATCAAAGTTTTTATTTTTAAAGGCTAGTTTTTTTAGAATTGTCCTAAACTACACAAAGGAACAAAAATCATATTTCTAAAGTATTAAACCGAATGAATCTTGTACATACAAGTTGTGGGAACAGTACGACGCGACCTCAAGTGATAGTCATTATTCAAATCACTCGCACCTAATTTTATTATCATATTATGTTGGATTAGCCACCAATTATCGGGTGCCGAATTTCTATTAAACCGTCAAGTTTTGCCAGTTTTGTTTTATCACATTCGTGAAGTCAAAGGAATCGTTAGTGAAATTGCAATCATAGTTATTCGGGAGTCTATGATATATGTACTTGGAAAAGTAGAATCTAGAATCCCAACAAGCCCTTACTTTATGGCGTGAAAATGTGGCTGTATATCATGTTTTGAGAGACCATCTTCAAAAGAGTTCTAAGAAAATTTATCACTGCCACAAAAGTTTTAAAATTTGAAAAAAAATGTTTATCCATGTATGCGACACGCAAGTATCTACGTAAAGCTTGCCAAATTAAAAGTCATCTACAAAGACTCTGGTTGATCTTTTTACTTACGACGGTAAACCGATACCTGTAAAATGTATTATTTCCGGCTAATTAATTGATTTCAAAAATCATTGGCTGAATAGGGTACCAAAATAAATAAATAATATTGGACAATTTACACAGCATTATCTAGTCCCAATTTAAGCAGAGCTTGGGGCTAAAAACGCGCGGCTTCCAAATTTAGTCAAACCTTTCGAAAACAAAATGGTAATGAGTTTATTATCATTGTTCACCCCCTGGAGCCCTTTACCGTGGACTTGACGTCAAAGCGGGAAGTTATTTCGCAGTTCTATTGAAGATTGCGATCGGTCTGCTTCTGCAGAATGATAGAGGATCGTCCTCAAATGCCACCTCAGCCTTTGCAAATGCTCCTGTCTGTTGGATCAGATCAACGACTTTTGATCTTGTGTCCCTAGTCTTGCGGATAAAAATCGAGGTTGCTTTGGTCATTGGTCAAAGATACGACTAGATCTGAAATCTGGTTTTTTGGACGTTTGAACATGCTCTCAATCCATTATGAATGTAAGGGGGTTTAACTATAATAATAATAAACGTTTATTTCAAAAAAGTCTTAACACTAACATTACAGTGTTTTAGACCTAGTTACACAGTCTTAGTTTCAAAACCTCGCTCTAACTGACTATGAACCTAGTTTGTGTTCGAACACCGATCGATACCACATGTATCGATCGGTGTTCGAACACAAACTAGGTATTTTATAGTAGAAAGGTCCAATACTTGCAGGCTACCGCGAGTGACTGAAAAACCTGAAAACTAGGAACGTTCTAGGGAAAGGATTAAACTTACCCCGCCTTGTCCTTGGCTGCGACTTCGGAGGCTGAGGCGCATCTTCCAGTCGCGCTTGGAAGATGCGCCTCCCTCCGAGCTCAGCGACCGCTTTATGGGGTCAGGCATGGCCTCCGCGGTCTATGTCACCACACATCGCACTTGCGTCTCTGTCGCACATTGTCACAAAGTCACCACCCGTTATGGGGTCACATTTTAACACGTTTCAGTTACATTGTCAGGAATTAACACAAGCGGGGGCCAAGTTACGGGTACCTGATGATCTGGAGATTCTGAAACAAAGAAGGCTGATTAAAATCACACGTCAATAAGCTCATTTTGCGTGGGTATTGTTTTCGGTCCAGTGCAGCTATCAGGACAAAAAACGTACAATATGCCGAGTAGAGATTGTTTAATGAACAGTGGGTGTGGACGGCAGCGTGCGCTTATTTGGAAAATTGGGCGATTCCAGTAATTTTCACTCAATAATTTAGTTACACTATGGGGTGAAAATTGCTGGAAACACCAATAATAATATGTTTCACCAATATATTGTGGATGCTTTGTGCAAAGGGAGATTTAAAGATGTGTTGAAATATTGAATAATAAAAAAATGAGTTATGCTGAACAGCATCATCTAGTATAGTAACCAGAGGTAAAACGAGCGAAATTATTGATGCGCTGTCAAAAGTCATTTTATAACATTTTGCACAGTTTCAACATTTATTGCCTGAAATTGTGAATTCCTCCAAAACTCAAAGGCATTGTTGAAAGGGTCGAACAGCGAGTTTTAGTGAAAGTACTCTTTTGTGTTCAGTGGAATGGAAACGTGATTGTTTTTAAATAATACAATAGTGGCACCGCGGTAATACGTGGTCGCGCCCTCGGGGCCGGCGAGATTAAAGGAAAACACAAGGAAGGTTTTCATTTCATTTCCCCAAAGAAACTTTAGGTATTCCCGAAGCTGATAATTTCAATTGTTTTCGGAAAATCACCGCTGTACTTGTGTTTTAATAAACGTACCAAATATGGGGCAACAAGGGAGGGAAAAGAGGGGTACCCCCTCTCCTTCCTTCCTTGTTCGTTGTAGGTGATTTGTGATTATTCTCATTTGATTTTACGAACGAATTTTAAATTGCATAATATTAAACTTTCACGTATTTTTATGGTGTAGTCTCAGTAGTTCGGTTACGTTAAAGTCAACCGGACTACTGGTACCTTTTTTGCAACTGTTATTTCGGTGTTGATAATACATTTCCGGCTTATTGTACTTATCGAAATATTATGGTTTGACAACTCACGAATCAAATTAATTATCCTTGTGCAAGTGGAGCTTAGTTAGTTTTTTTTCATAGACTTTGCTAAAGTTCTGTTTGTGCCAACATTAACGATTAGCCCTAATTGCGAAATCTTGCTGCGCGATATTATATCTGGCGGATTATAATCCGCGTACCGAATCTTAACTTACACGCACGGTGAATAAAATTCCTGGCAATTAACCCTGTTCTCAGCTGAGACGTACGTCAAATCAATAGACAAAAGGACTTAATTACAAAAGACAACTCTGTAGAATCAAGATCTAAATTACTCTGTGTAACTGTCATTTTTTTTTTAAAGCTTTTGAAATTCATAAGCGGCTTTAATTATTTTCTTAAGCTGTTGGCAAGTTAAGGTATTCGATATTTTTTTCCTATTTTCATATCTTTAAAAGCCCATAAGTTTTTCGTTTGTTGTTTTTTGCGGTTTGTATCATTACTTTTAGACCAGGAATACATTACAGATTGAAGATAATGAAATTTAGACTAAAGAAACGACACAAATCAAAAGTTATTAAGTCAAAAAGGCACGGTTTTGGGAAATTCCTAAAAACAATTAACAAATAATTATATAAAAGGTGTTGTCAAAAAGTTAATATGGAAAAAGTGTTTCACTTTTTCCATATTAACTTTTTGCCTCATATTCCTCAAATGACCCCAGCTAACTGTGATTTTTTTAATCAGATCAGCGACCAAACACCCTGTATAACGTTTTATCCATCATCACGGAAATAATTTGTTTTTTTTTATTCCTTAACAGCCTGTAGTGGTCCACTACTGGCCTCCCCCTGATAAGCGCCTTATTGGCTTTTATCACATGGGAGTAATACCCATAATCCCAACGCTGGGCATGCGGGTCGGGGATCGCAGTTCGGTGGTAGAATTGTTCTGCAGGGGTGCTGCTGCCCGCCCCCGCTGGATATCCCTTTGTCGCCTCTTACGACACCCGCGGAAAAGTTGGGCACGCATGAGCAACATATTTACGGTTTTCGGATTTTTCTTTTTAGTTGCCAAAATTCTGATTCTCGGTCAGCGGAGGAACGGGGCTCAAATGGTGGTCACCATTTGGGCCCCGATTAGACAAGCATGGCTCAAATGGTTCTAGGTTCAAACGAAGTCTCACTATTATTTCTTTACGATTTTTTTTTGTTTTGAGTAGAAAACCCAGAATTCAACAGTCAATTGCTAATACTGGCCAGTTTTAACAATAAGTGAAATGTTTTTAGGTGTTAGGAAACGCACAATCGTTTTAAACATCAATAATAAGTGATTTCAAGTTGTTCAAGAGTGTTGTTTAATTCGTCAGCAAATTAAAATTTTCTGCTTCATTTTGTTCTGCTAGGAACAGACAGTGCGACAACTTTTTTATCTGTGATTCTACTAAAAGTATCGCCAAATACCAATAAATAACTATTTGAACATATTTTGAAAATCTACTACTTAAGGTGGGTCGTTCGTGTTGGCGCGATATATAATTTATTGTGGTTTTAATGTTTTCTGCGTTCTACAAGGAATAAAACTAACGGAAAAATGTTTTGCCGCAAATCGTAAACCATTTAAGTAACCATCAAACCCCTTTTATTCAATTGTATGTCAGGAGCAATTGGGAAAATTTAGATTTTTAGCCCAAAACCTTTTATATTCTCTTATTTATATAAATTGTATATATAATGTATTTTATTATGTATATCAGTTATTTAGAACCCATAACACAAGCTCTGCTTAGCTTGGGGCTAGATGATGCTGTGTGGATTGTCCAGCATTATTTATTATTCCTAAATGCTCCAAAAATACTAGAGTCGAAGTTATTTTTTTTTTAAGTTAATAGAGAATGGTGGTGGTACTAATATAAATCTGACTCTGACGTGCTCCATTTCGTATAAACCCACAGACTAAGGCATCTGTAGCCGGGCATTACCCACAAAAATGTATTGCCTTCTGCCAAACGATCAAAACTACTAAATTCTACTAAGGTATACCTACTAATGGATCCTTGTGTAGGCTCATAATCTATTAACTAAGTAGAAATATACCACAAGTGTTTACGCAAGCTAAGAACTGCTATAGTTTAACTCCAAGAGCGATCAACTCTCAATCGTAAACATTGAACAGAAAAGTAAGCTTCCTAACGGTGAAAGGATTTTTCAAATCGGTCCAGTAGTTTCGGAGCCTATTCAATACAAACAAATATACAAACAAACAATCAAATCTTTCCTCTTTATAATATTAGTAAAGAAGAAAAAGTCCAAACTAATAATTGCAAAAAACTCTGCTGTTATTTAGTTTTCAAACCCATAACTTTTGTGAACAATAAGTATTAGGCTTTTTAACAATAAAAAGTCTTTTGTTTTAAAGATTAAAACTTGTCAACAAAGGCAACGTGCCAAACCTGACGTATACACAAAATGAAAGAAACTTTGTTGGAGCTAGAAGCCATAAAATTAGTATTTTAACAATAAAAAGATCGCTCTTTTTTCATAAGAATGGTGAAAAATCGGCAGCGTGCCTAAGTGACGTACTTACACACAAAATGAGCAAAAGGGTAGCTATAAGAATAAGAAACATTTATTGTTCAAACTGTGTACAAAGTTGGTCTTATGAGCTACTTTTAAATTGTCCAACATAATTTTATTTAATGTATGCCCGAAAGGACATACATTAAATAAAATTATTATTAACGTTAGTTAATACACTTAAAATTATAGAAATTGCACATTTTCTTTATAATTAATTAAGGTTAACAATAGGAGTTAAATAACACTGATTACTATCTAAATGGGGGGGGGGGGGGGATTACTATCTCCGTTGACGGAGCTACATCTTTGTACAAAATATAATAAGGCCGCTTTCTGATTAGTCGCTAAGGTTTCGGTACGATATCAGCACGCCCGGGTGTGAAAGCATACCGCGCCACCTTGTCTTCCAAAAGTAATGCAGAGCCACTTGTGACGTCCTAAACTACTGACTTCTTCGGCCTTTTTCACATGCATACTTGCGTGAGCCTGCGTAAACACCTCCCCAATCAGGAACGCTCCATTGTATAGGCGCTCGGTAAGGTTTCAGTACCGCGTTTACCTAGCATGCTGATGTCGCACCGACAGCTTAACACACATAAACGAAAGTTTCCTAAAAACCAAACGACTCCTATCCCGCCCACAAGCCGTTGCTGCCTTTGTTTGCCTCTTGACCAACAACGAGATTCAAATGAGGCATTGTGCAAAACAAACATCGCACGGGGACCGAGCTGTTTGTTTCGCACAATGCCATGGCCTTCTGTAGAGAATGAATCAACCAACTTTTCACTAACACGATGCTCAGCAAAAATACGTGTTGTTTTGTTGCCCTGGCTACACCCCTACCGTATGGTTAGACGCAGCCACAGGATGAGATTGCCGTTGCTCGCGAGGTTTCATGTTAAACAATGCAGCAAAAACAAGGATCAAGATTGGCGCGCACTATAATGATAGCTGGGTGTAAGACAAGACACAAAAACTGAGGGCCAAGAACCATCTCCGAACCGGCAGCCTATGCTATCGTTTTTTATGCCTTTGACCTGAGGATTCACAAGCTTTGAGCTGCTCGCTCATGTTGGTGACATGGAGTCTCTAGTCGAGTTTGAAAATACCAAAAAGAGTAGTTTTCGAGATAGTGATAATTTACTACCGCTGACTTGTCAAATTGCCACAAATCACTCAAAATCAATCGAAAATTTTAATCGAGTTCGTAAGAAACTGTTGGATCACTGTCATATCAGACAATAAAATAATAGTAACGGTCAAATGTATGAAAATTAGTTCTTCTTTATCCGATAAGGGGGCGCTGCAAGGCACCGGAAACGAAAACTTTTATATTCTCATCATCGAGGCCATACTCCACCAAAGCGGAGACGAAACGAGTGTAGATCAGATGTGTTTTAAACAACCAATAGAATGTTGATATTCACACATCTCCGCTCAGTTTCAGTAAAGACTACCGAGAGTAGATGTATCAAATTTGTATGCGAAGAAACAAAGAAAGATCGAAGCGGAGATGTGAGCCGTGCCTTGCAAGCTGGCGACGTGACGTCACGCAGCGGAGACGAGAAGACACCCATTTCCGCTCCAGTCTAGCCACGTCCGCACGCAGCTTCGGTGGAGACACCTAGCTAAAAAACGTTTCGTCTCGTTTCCGCTTTGACATCTACGCACATATCCGCTTTGGTGGAGTTTTGGCCTAAGGCCTCCGTGATAGCGTTTGACGCAGCCTTTAATATATCATATACATTTTGAAGATACAGAGAAATCGTAACCACACGGGAAACCAGCGCTATGGCATGATCTGCTCTGTCATGACAATCAAATCGATTGAAACTTCCATACTAATATTATAAATTCGAGAGTAACTCTGTCTGTCTGTTACGCATAAACGGTTAAACGAATGTTATTAATATTTGGCATGGCAGATGTATGGTATCCTAGGGACAGACATAGGCTACTGCTTACCCCGGAAAAAAGCGGGCGAAGCCGCAGCCAGAAGATATCATAATTGGCAAAATGTTTACTTATATTGAAATCTGTCTGAATAAATAAAATAAAGTCGTGTTTTATTGATCTTTGATTTTTTGGATTTGTCTCCGCCTCGAATAGTAGACGTAGGTATATTTATTTAACACATAGAAAATACGAATAATAGAATAAAACAATTACAACTAGTATATATAGATACATTTAAACACATATCTGTTTAATAAAAATCTAAGCCGTCACCAGAAGGCAGAGTGCACAGATTGCTATGCTGGCGGCATTGCCACGCTGAAAGGCGATGCTATATAACTAAATAAAATATGAAAAATACACGAAAGAAAATATGAAGAAAATGCGTTGTCTCAATAATTTTTCATATGCAACGCCATTTCTGATTGTATGGCGGAACAAATTTTGCCGGGTTTTTTATACTAACTAGGAAAGTATCTTAAATACTGTAGATACTCAATGGGGTAGCCCCGCTTTTGACAATTTTACCAAATGCGTTCTACACAGAGTTATCCTTATTTATCCTGTAAAATATAGACCCACATCTACAAACACTATACATTTCAGATAGATCGCTCCGCAATTTTTGGAGATAGGCCCCACCCTAAAGTGGGGGGGGGGGGTTAATGGTAAATCTGTCGACTTTTTTCAAAATATTTTAAATAGTAAAACCTACACAAATTTCAAAAACTGTTTTGAAATGAACAAACCTTCCATTTTCATACCCTACTTGGGGGGGTGGCCCCTCTTTTGAAAATTATCCCCCCTCCCTTTTTGAGCGTTTTTCAAAAGTGAAAGTGAGTTCTACACGCAGACTTCTCTATATTTTCCTGTAAAATATAGACCACAATTTGTAAAATAATTTCATTTTAATTTTTTTTATTAATTTTTTTTTATAAATCTGTACAGGCGCAAGATATGTATTATTGTCACAAATTTCAAGTCGATAGCTGCGGTAGTTGCTGAGTTATTAAAAAGGACAGACATAGCAAGGCCATAAGGGCTTCGACATCCGACATCGAAACCCTAAAAACGAGGGGTTGGGGGGTGGCAGGCAGTAAGTAAGCAAAAATTGTCGAGATTTGCGAGATCAACCAGCTATCGAGATCAATAGATAAAAATTATGTTTTATTGCCCTAACTTTAGTTAGGTACCTACCATGCTAACGAAGTAGCGGGTAACAGCTAGTCTTAGATAAAAGGAAGACTGAAAATTTTTATAATAATCATGACGTAAAAATATATATGTGTCGTGGCCATATCCTAGAATTGATCACTTCATGATGTAACCGACCATTTCAAGAAATGGTAGAATTTCATGAAATGGAAAATACGCGCTAGCCATATCATGATGTAGTCTGGCCAGATCAATGAATAATCAGCGTTTAACGATATGAAAAGCTAAACGCACGGTTACTTCATGATGGTCAAACAATATCATAAAATAGTTACATTATCCACCGTTAGAGGCGCTGATATTGTTTTGTTTTGTTTTTGACATCTGTGGTTTTTGAGTGTTGGTTTGTTTCTGTTCTGTGATGCATCATGTCGGCGGACAATTATTTAGTTAAAAAAGCGAATAATTTGTGCAAATAGAAGACAAAAATGAAGTAAAGAGCCGTTACGATAAAAAACTAGAGGAATTTTATAAAAGTCACTCGAAAAACGAGCATAACGTCTAAACTGAAAGCCAACAGCATTAAGCAATTTTTATATATAAAGTTCCTTCCTAATTAGAATTTTTCATTAAACCTTTTCATCATCATCATCAGCCTATATTAGTCCACTGCTGGACATAGGCCTCCCGTAATGAGCGCCAACGCCTTAAACCTTTAGATGTCATAGAATTCCTACATAAATGATATGGCCAAACGTTGATGGAAATATCAAACGTTGATGCTTAAACGATATAGTCAGTTTTAGCTGGCCATGTCATGAAATTCTACCATTTCATGAAATGGTCGGTCACATCATGAAGTGATCAATTCTAGGATATGGCCACAACATATGCACACCTACGTACTTATTAAATTATGGTCTATTATACAAATCTTGTAGGATATAGCCCAAAAATCTTTTTTTAGGGTTCCGTACCTCAAAAGGAAAAAAGGAACCCTTATAGGATCACTTTGTTGTCCGTCTGTCTGTCTCTCTGTCTGGCTATCTGTCTGTCTGTCCGTCTGTCAACCCTCTTTTCTCAGGAACGCGTAGAGGTATCGGTTTGAAACTAACATCATACACTCAAGTCCGTAACCTATTGAAGCCGTATATAAATTAAACTTCTAAGTCACACTCAAACGTTACAGCCGTTTATGTCCGAAAATTTTGAAATTTCCAAGGGAATCACATGCACCCAAAACCCGGGTACTTCCCGTAGACCTAGAATCATGAATTTGGTGAGCAGCAAGGTCATATAGCACAAGTAAAGGGAAAAATCCGACAAATATAAATTTGTAATTAATTCACTAAAAAATGTACTTTTAATGCTCGCCATGGACCAAAACCTATAGGGTACTTCCCGTAGACCTAGAATTATGAAATTTGGCAAGAAGCAAGGCCTTATAGCACAAACGAAGGAAAAGTCCTAACACCGAAAATTTGTAGTTTTTTCACAAAAAAGAATTATTTTTAATTCTTGCTATAGACCGAAACCTATAGGTTACTTCCCGTTTATCTAGAATCATAAAATTTGGTAAGAAGCAAGATCATATAGCACAAATAACGATAAAAATCTGAAAACCATAAATTTGTAGTTTATTAACTAAAAAAAATAAGTTTTGATTCTCTCCCTCGACCAAAATATACACACCTACTTCATGTTGACCTAGAATCATAATATTTGGCTAGAAACAAGGTCTTACAATTAAACGGAACCCTTAGTGCGCGAGTCCGACTGGCACTTGCTGTTTTATTTAATGGCACAAGCCTTCATTCACAAAGCAAATTACACTAGTATTTACAATTGAAACAATTAAAACAGTTGCTATTGAAACAATTGAGCTAACTGCAGACCTATAGCAATCTACAGGTAGCTCAACTGATCCATATCAATACCAGTCTAAGCGTCCCCGACGCTGGCTGCATTGCTCCGCTATATGTCAACGCGCTGATGCGCTGCACCAGATACTCAACAGCTCTCAGGTCACGAGTCGCTTTGACCAGACGCTTAGATAATTAAAAAAAAAACGAAAAGCCTCGGTACCCCGCGAACCTAGTGTCGAATATTTAGGTTCCCGAGGTGATTTCGAGGAGTGTTTGCACGAAGCGAGGAGACACTCTCGGGCTGATTTGCATCTCATTTGTGAGGCTTATTTATATCTGAAGTTTTTGGAAGGTGCTCTGAATCACTCTCGCTTAATTCATGAGATGGCATTTTAAAGTGCGTTACTTATGGTAGAGGTTTTGACGGAGGGTCACTAAAATGAATTATACAAGGTAGATTTTTGAGATGGGATTGTATGAGTAAGTCGGAAACTATGTTTATGCTATGTGCAAAAATTGTTTTATTATCGAGATAAAATAATATTATGGAGTATCTATACAGCATTACCTCGATTTGTCACAAAAAGATGGCATTATCATTTTCGTTTACGATTTCTTGAGAGGGAAATCCATAAGATTGATTTTTTGTGTGGTTTAACTACAGTTCCTACGTTCAGTAAAAATATTATTTAAATTCAATTATCCATTTGCATGCCACCGAAAACTGTAGGATACAATTTTATCCGCGATCCGTGGGTTATGTTTTTCGACTGTTTCTTGTTGGCGGTACTTACCTCCAAGCACTAAAACGGCTAAAGTGATTTTGATAAATGGGATGGTATCAAAATACTCATCTACTCTCCATTGTTATGGTCTACATGGTTCATAGCCATATTTTGTAGGCCTTCGCTATCTTATTTGGCGATAAAAGTGAAAAAGCGAGGACAGAGGCGAATTTTATTATAGGTTTCAAATAATCACTCGTATCTATTTTTAACCCCCGACGCAAAAAGAGAGGGGTGTTATAAGTTTAACGTGTCTTGTCTGTGTATCTGTGTATCTTTCTGTGGTATCGTAGCTCCCAAACGGATGAACCGATTTTCGTTAAGTTTTTTTTTTGTAAAATTGTATCCCGTGTGTTCTTGGCCATGTTTCATGAAAATCTCGGCTTTTTAAATTTTTAAATTTAGTTCTTGTTCACAATATCGTCTCACTGAACATCATCTCATCATCATCATCTACCCATCTCAAAAACCCACTCCTAAAATAGTCGTAGGGGTGTATAACTCATAGTCGATCTCATGTTTTATTGCCCTCTGCGTAATAAAAAGCATCATAAACCAATCGCTTACTGTATAATAAAATAATTGAGTTTACGATGGATCCAAGGCGCTAACTGTACGGTTAGCGGGGTGCTATAACGACATGCGGAGTTTAGTCGAGGGTAGAAGCATGATTACAAAAGGAAGTAGCGTCCGTTATCTTATTCTGTTCTATAAGGGAACGGTTGAACCTAAATCGTGTCAACTATCAACCCAGAGAGTTAAATACTTTTTGGAGTTTGGTAGGGCTTTGGTTACGAACCACCACATTTGAAAGGGTAATCGTGCGGGGGGCAAGGGACGAGACGAGGGAAGGAAGCTCCCGAGATGCATACAGCCACCGCCTAAAAAGCTCTAAAGATGTTTTTCAGGGCTGACGGATAGCTTGCTTATTATCTCGACTATTGATTATGGAAAGTGATTACAGATAAAAGCATCCATTTGCATAATATTCTCGAAGGTGTAGATTACGAATAATATTCTACCTGGATCGCAATTTTTTGTAATTATAATTTTACTACATAGCATTTATCGTTTTCGATTAACTTGGGGGCGTAGATTAACAATCTGCGGTGTTTTTTCAAATTCACCCCATGAGTAAATTTAGAAACAAAAATAAACTGCCATCTTGGATTTGAATAATTTGGCGTGTTTTAAAAAACGATAAACCGACTTCAAATTCTTCTAGTGGCGACACCTAGTTGAAATTCGAGTCCATTTTAGTTTGATGACACATCGAGGTACACCCTATCCAATAAAAAAGAATTATCTAAATTGGACTACGCTGTAAAAAGTTATGCGTGGTCAAACATTACAATCAGTGAGTGAATAATCACTCCCCTGTTTTCCTACCCTTAGGGTTGAAATTTTCTGTTCAAATTTAATTGAGACCACCTTTGGGGTATACTCTTTCCAATAAAAAAAGAATTATTGAAATCGGACTACTCTGTAAAAAGTTATCAACATAGCGTGGTCAAAAAAAAAAATATACGCGTCGACTTGAAAACCTCCTCCGTTTTTCGTCGGTAGAAAAACACCGCATATTCGTAATGTTGATGACGATTTTCACCTAAAATCCATTACTTTCATATAACACTAACTTCTGACAACCCTGCCAACATACGCTGACGCGTCACTTGTCGCGATTTACCGCGAGATCAAAGGCGTCAGCCTACTGGTAGTATTACTAAGGCTCCGCTAACTGCCTTTCAACCAAATTTTCACAGAGTTTGTATTCCAAATAGTCAATACACAAAGAATCCCTTTGATTTTTTGTGGCCTTTTTTGTACTCTCTTGTTTGATGACAAGAGACCTATTTTTTAACATAGTACAGAAAAGTAGGCTCCTCGCCAATGATGTATTACAGTTACTAAATAACCTTTTGCCAACACGGGCATTTAATGGTGATATTTAATGTGTGAGTAGCTGGATTTTGACCAGTTCTACGAGAGGACAGAGAAGAAACTGGAAGATTCAGCTAAGTGAAATTCTGGTTCAATCATTGTAGCTGAAAGTAGAACTAAAAAGTCATAGAAGCCATATAGAAACGGTCTCGCGATTCGTGTAGTCAGAGGCCCTAGCATAAGGTCTGTCTTTCAAGCCCTATTTTCAACTGACATTACCCAATTATGCCCACAAGTGAGACAGATAAAGTACCTACTCCGTTACTCATATGGAATTGTTGATATCGGAAGCAGGTTGTGTTTGCGAGGGCGGGCGGTGGTGGCGGTAATCCTCCTTCTTCTATGTAGTGCACGGGAAATGGAACATTACGCTCTTGGAAATGCAGCGACATGTTCCAAATGAAGCAAAATATTCGTTTGCTTTTACTTCCGCTCGCGGGAAATTGCAAACTATAGATATCATAGAGCAATTTGTGGAGGATTTGGAAGCACTCTAATGGGTCTCCGGTTCATGTTTCTAGAGGAATGTTTGTTGTTCCTCATTAGTATGCAGGAAATATCGTACCAGAGCACGTAGAAAGATAAAACTTGAAAATAAACCTTCAATGCTCATTTGATGAAGGCGATCACTAATCAATATCCCATCCTACTAATATTACATCCTACTTCTTACTATTATAAAGCCGAAAGTTTGTGAAATCTGTTTTTTTTTTTACCTAGGATCTTCAAAACTACTGAACGGATCAAGATGGAATTTGGCATACATTTAGAATGTAGGCTAACTTAAACTATGGGCTTACTTTTTTTAGGGCTTCGCCCCTGACATAGAATTTAAAGAAGGGTTTGATAAATTACACATCACGTCCAACGAGAAACCGAAACCTAGTTAAAAAGTTGTCCATGCAATGTTGTCTATTTTTGTCAAAATAGTGATTGAATCTGTGATGTTGTCACGGTTGTCAGTAAAATATGAAATAAAACGTCAAGTGCGAGTCGGACTCGCGCACTAAGGATTCCGTAAGACCTTGTGTCTTGCCAAATTACCATGACACTAGGTCAACGGGAAGTAGATACCCTGAAGGTTTTGGTCCATGGCGAGAATAATTTTTTTTTGTGAATAAAGTACAAATTTACGGTTTTAGGATTTTTGCCTTTACTTGTGCTATAAAGACCTTGCTCCTTGCCAAATTTTATGATTCTACGTCAACGGAAAGTACCCTATAGGTTTTGGTCTATGGCGAGAATCAAAAGATTTTTTTTTGGTGAAAAACCTATTTTCGGATTCAAAACAAATTTACTATTTTCGGATTTTCCCTTTACTTGTGCTGTAATGCCTTGTTCCAAGCCAAATTTCATAATTCTAGGTCTACGGGAAATACCCTATAGGTTTTGGTCCATGGCAAGCATTAAAAGTAATATATTTTGTGAATAAATACCAAAGAACAATGGCAGAATTAGGTCTGGACTTTTTTTGGCGTCCATGGATTTGATATGCATCTAATTAATTAATTTAATTAATTTTATACGATTTTTCAATTTTTCAATTATTCACTCCTTCTCATAAAGGCCGGTGTTATTTTATGTTATTAAAAGCTTATCAAATGATATTCGAATTAGGTATATTCGAAATGTTACCATTAAAATAGTGGTGCGAGTACAAATAGTATGAATGTAATTTATCTATATCAATAATTAAACGAATGTTCGATATAATCGACTGATCGAACGACCCATGCAAAGTTGGTTTTGTTTTTAACATAATTATTGAAATGCTCTATTCTTTTGTCTTTAAGCCCTAAGCACACAGACGCTAATTAATTAGCGCGCCTTGTGAAGCGCGATTTCTGCGATTTTCAAGCCCACAAGCTCTGCTTAGCTTGGGGCTAGATGATGCTGTGTGCATTATCCAATATTATTTATTTATTTTTATTTTATAATGTAACCCTCAGTTTTAGTGTTTACGGGGCAGTGCATTTTTTTTTAAATACAGCTTTCGTAATCATAGGTACAATTGAGTACTACTCTACACCGAAGATTAGAATTTATTTGGGTTTTTCTCATTTCGTTTATCCGTAAATACTCATAACCTCAATTAGAGCACACCACATTATCCGTTTCTTTATGATTTAATTTCAATCTGCGAAGTTTTATAGATAGTAATTGTTGTTTTACGTTCATTCATAACCTAAAAATTCAAACATCAAAATGTTTTTTTTCGGCTTTCCTATATAAAAATAGTCTCATTTATAGATTCTGGAGCTAACGCCAAATCTCTTAACATATTTTTCATTACAGGACGCTTCAATTTGATCCCAGACAATTCTTAGTATGGAGACCTGCCATTGTTCTTTATGGTTTTTCAATTTTTCCCTCTACTTGTGCTACCTTGCTCTTGGCTCACCAAATTTCACGATTTAAGGTCTACGGGAAGTACCCTATGGGTTTTGTGTGCATGTGATTCCGTTGGAAATTTCAAAATATTCGGACATAAACGGAACCCTTAAAACAGAGTGTCTTCTCCACCAAAAAAATAAATTAATTGCTAAAGGAACATTTTATGGATAATAATAATATTTAATGCTAAGTCGCGGGTTGCAGCTAGTACCACAAACATAATGTTTTGATCTACCGTTTTGATTGTTTTCCTTTAAATGCGCAAACTATGTAGTTTAAGTTGGAAGAACACACCTTTCTGTTCGTCAAGCAAATAATTTTCGTTATAGCACAGATATTATAATACTAATAGTAAAATTTCATTCAATTACTGATTCAGTTTGCAGAAGATTAATCAAACATTTCCATTATATATTTTTCCCCTTCCTTACTTTTACCTATTTCTCTTTATACAAGGATGCTTCATTAACTATCGAATTTCCGAACAAGAGGAAAAAGAACGCAAAACATTGTTACCGACGAGTTTAGTATTGCTAAATGGGCTTGAGGATGCCGCCTCCGGCCTCCTGTAATGACTGGCTACAGTGTGTACGAAGACAAGACAGATTTTTTAATTATACTTCTCTTGGATAACATTGTATATTCCCATAATTTTTTTAATCACCCAACCCATAGACTTATTGTTTAGTTAGATTTAAGAAAAACATAATAGCTAGAATACAATGGAACACTGGGAAGCGCATAAGTCTGTCCTACACCTCCCAGCGCTAAAACTGAAGATAAGGTTAAAAACGATTTCACCAACCAGAAATCATTTTATATTGTTACAGTTTTCGATTTAATAATTAGTAAAATGCAAAATTGGGCTTTAGGAGATCTGACATACATGTAAAATAATATTTAAAAATTAAAACTAATATAACTCTGACATTTTGTAAATGATTTGTGTGTGTGTGTGTGTGTGTGGAGCTACTGAGGACACCAATCTGTAACAGTCCAGGCCTGAAATGAATACACAATGTGATTCTCGTAGAGGGCTTGCGTAGCATCCCTCTACGCTGCTACGCCGTAGCACCAGCTACGAAACGCTACGACTGCTACCACGCCTTTCTATAAGAAGACGATCAAAAACTCAAACGAAAAAGAGAATTGTAGATAAAAAGTCTCATTTCACAAATTGTAGGTGTTTTTGGCATTTGCGATCTCCAAGTGGTGAATAAATAAGAAATCTAAGAAACAAGAAGTAAAAGAAATTTAATTTAGCGGCAGTAACGGCCGAGCGATGTTCTCTAGCGCCTTTATCTAAGACGCCGAACAATACAATACCAATCCAACTTATGTACTCGTACTAACTTTCGTGTTCCAACACTTCAAAAGAGATTTAAGTTTATAATTTAGTTCTTGAAACACTTTCAAGAAAAAGAATTTAGAGACATTTTGTGGAATGATTTTCTCTATTTCGGTTAAAATTCCTTTAGAATGGTTTTAAAACAGTCACAGAGTTGAAAATCATCATAAAACCTTTGCTGGCGTGTGCCGCGTAAGCTAATGGAGCAGAACAATTTAGGTATTACCTTAGGAGAAGAAGACTTAGAATGATAGTTGACACAAACGAGGTAAGTCTAAAAAATTTCGACGGATCGTCGCAATTTTCATTTGAGCCGTTAGTACAATCCTTCAAATGAGACGGAAAGCAGCTCTCACATAAAAATATAAAATTGATGTGTTGTGCGGTGCAAGGATGTTTAAACACCAGTAACCGGAAAAATAATACCGCAAATATCTCATTCCCCCGATAAGTACTAATATTCCGTTTGTAATTTTGCATAAAACAGTCATCAAAACTCATAAATAAATTTAAAAATGTCGTCCACCATTTTCGTGAAAATGTTGCTATGCACTGGGAAAAAAATACCCAGGTTTTGTTACTTAGTAGATACTTAGGTATGTAAAAATAGTAGAGGAGAGGGTGGAATTCCCTCAAGTTAGGACTTAGGAATCAAACTACGCGGAATATCACAGTTTTAGAATTTTCAGCCACTCGACGATATTCTGAGTAGATTCAAGATGTAAACTCAAATTACTATTTTACAAAGAAAATTGCAATCAATGAATGGAAACAATTAGAACTAGTATTTACAATTGAAACAATTGAGCTAACTGCAGCCCGTAGCAAACAATCTAGAGGCAGCTCAACTTATCGATATCAATACCAGTCGTCGCGTCCCCGTTACGCTGGTTGCATTGCCCCGCTGTATGGCAATGCTGGTGCGCTGCGCCAAATACTCACCAGCTCTCGGGTCCCGCGCCGCCGCTTTGGCCAGACGCTCAGATATTTTTAAAATTCCGGAAAACCTCGATACCGCACGGACCTAGACCTCTCTCGGCTCCAAGGGGAGCAAATGCAATAAACTCAAATTTAAAATTGCAATCCATCCCATCACCATAACTGTAGCAATACTTGCACGTGCACATGTTCTTTTTTAGGGTTCCGTAATCAACCAGGAACCCTTATAGTTCACCACGTTCGTCGATCCGTCCGCAGCTTAGTCCAGAGACTATTAGTACTAGAATGCTGTAATTTGTCTAAGTTGGGCATTATTATTTGTGAAAGTAGTAGGTGGAGTGATTTTAAAAGGAAAACTACACAGCTTTAGTATGCTTTACTAGTTGAGTAAGTACCTAATAGTCATCCTAATCAACTTAAAAAATGTACTTTGGTAGGTATGTGTAAAACAGGTAAATAAGTTGGTTTAGAAAGGCCATGAACCGTGCAACTACTTACACTGCACGTGGCCGAACACGCACTTGACCGTATATATTAAATTATTGTTCCGAAAATGATCGGAGCCGATCTTATTTTGCAGACTTGGAGTAAAACCTTTTTGTCGTTTGACCTAGGTAGAATGATAGTAACCATAGGTACAGGCTGATATTTCGTAAAATTAAAAAAAAAACAAGACGTTGGAAATGGATTTTCTTAGATTTTTTTTAGATTTTTTCTATTTGACAATAAACTATTGACACCTTCAGTAAATTGAAACTTAATATCAAAAATAAAAAGGGAGGTGATAAAAACAATGATGTATTTTCTTAATAGGAACTTTGCTTCAGTTGCCCAATTTTTTAGGGAAAATGCTATTCACTTGCAACATTCAATCATACGAATGTGTGAGTGAGGGCACTGTATTTAAAAGCTGTCAAAACACACATGGATCGGTTTTTGGTTACACAAATTGTCAAACTGTTGAATGACACTATCCCTCTGCTGAGACAGCAGCGAGTTTTTACTCTATGGGTATTACAGAAATATTGCTCTTAGAGTAAAAACAATTTAGGTATTACAGAAATATTCCTCTTAAAAAGATCTTGTAAGCTGTAATCCGTGCAAATCCGTTTATACTGTTTTCTGAATACGATAGGGATTTGAATCACGCCTAAGACGAAGACAGGCTTATGTACGAGAATACTATACTTTTCACACTTTCCGCGAGTAAATAATAAAAGTTTGGTAACGTGTTTCGCGGCATTAGTTTTTTATTCCGCCTTCTGAACATAGGTTAGTTCGAATTTCGAAGAATACTTTTTACCAAGGAGATCCGTACAATCAGAAGATTGTTCGGATCTCCTTGGTAAAAGTTTTTTTGGAAATATTTCCCAAGGAGACTCGCACTAAGCGATCTCATTCGATTTGTTTGAATTTCGAAAAACCTTCATCGTTTTCAACCAACAGGGCTATTATCACTTGCTTTTGGTTAGGGCTACATGACGTATACAGAACGTTTTACAAGCGTGGAGTACTCTTATCTTACGCCTTCACCGTTTTCAACCAACAGGGCTATCATCACTTGCTTTTGGTTAGGGCTACATGACGTATACAGAGCGTTTTACAAGCGTGGAGTACTCATATCTTACG
This sequence comes from Eupithecia subfuscata, assembly GCA_963564075.1. Lineage (NCBI taxonomy): Eukaryota > Metazoa > Arthropoda > Insecta > Lepidoptera > Geometridae > Eupithecia > Eupithecia subfuscata. The sequence continues at coordinate 20,526,781 of OY751095.1, forward strand.
CATATTTTTTTGTTAGAGTTAATTGAAATTGCTTTACTACACCGAAATACAAAAATACCAACGATTTCAAAATCCTTGAATATCTTTTAGTGATTTCCTAGATAATATGAGATAGAAATTTTCTACAAATAAGATGAGACAAGACCAAAATTTGAACAACTTAAAAATACCACTCACAAAAAACCTCTACGATAAAATAAATAAATTGTCAAAACCTTGCTGTGCAAAAAGGCTTACTATAAAATATCAGATTATCTAGAGGATAAAATAGCTTGGGACGGGTTTTGCTCCAACTGGAAAAATAACAACTAACAGGCTAAAGGTTTCTTCGTCGCTTCTTTACTTTAGTCTACATACCGAAGCGACAGAAATAAAAAAATATCACTTTATTTCCGTGTCAGTGTTTAGTTTTATAATTTGACCTTTTCTAAGTGTACATTTATTGTATTTATGGAAATAAAGAGTTTTTGATTTGATTTGATTTGATTTGATTTGAATCAGCGGGTGTATGTTTACTCTTTACGATATAAGTTGCAATATCTTAAACCATGTATTCTAGAGATGTAAGTGTTGTCGTAAGATCAAAGTTCGAGGCGAGCCACTAGTCATTAGGAAGGCCGCTAGGGGCTTCACACAGAGCAATACCAATCGATTGCTGCAGCGCCATATTAGAAACTTTATTTAAAGAACTATACAGGGTGCCACGGAAAGGGTGTACTAAGCCAAAAAGGGGTGATTCTGGATTCTTCCCCCGAGGAAATAAACTTGAGAACAGCGATTTTTTGTATTTCGAATGTATTTTTTAAATGATTTTTAGGGTTCCGTGCCTCAAAAGGAAAAAAGGAACCCTTATAGGATCACTTTGTTCTCCGTCTGTCCGTCTGTCCATCTGTCAATTCCCTTTTCTCAGGAACGCGTTGACGTATCGAGTTGAAATTAACATCAAATACTCAAGTCCATAACCTATTTGAGTCGCGATATAAATAAAACTTCTCAGTCAACGCACTCAAAAGTTACATCCGCTTATGTCCGAATATTTATACAGGCTACTGCCCGTTGTCCTAAAATCATAGTATTTGGCAAGAAACAAGGTCTTACAATTAAACGGAACCCTTAGTGCGCGAGTCCGACTCGCACTTTTATTTTTATATAAAGTTTTCTTTTCTTACTATTCGTGTTCTTTTACGCGCACTCTTGCGTTATACATTACATTTCACACATGTTTTTTTCTTGTTTTTTCAGCAAAAACGTGTATTGTCATGAAATTATTAAAAAAAATTATGAAAATCCTTTAAAATTTTAAAACAATAATAATAATGTAAGAATACTCGTGAAAGAACACGAATATGAAAAAAAGTGTAGTTTTTTCAAAAAGTTGAAAAAATTAACGCAATTCAAAAAATCGTAGAACCAACACGTTGACCGCCCTCGATGTCCAGAATCATCCCCTTTCGGCTAAGTGCATCTTTCCGCGGCGCCTTGAATATAATTATATAGGTAACTGTTTTTACTAGAAACCTAAGAATAAAGATATAGTTAGTAATAAGTCCATAATCAAACAAAAATCCGGCTGTGTAGAATTTGTTCGAATGCGGACAAAAAACAATCAATTACAGATCTAAAGCTGGCGTTCAACGAAAGATAATTCGACAAAATAGCAGCTTCGTCGGTTAACGATTTATAAATTAAAACTTCTGTCAAACAAGCCAGATAAAACGTAATTGCCCGATTGTTTTTTGAAAAACAAATGCCTTAGAACTGTTTTTTGAAGTTTTATTTTATATCAAATTAACTTAATAGCTTAGTATCATTACATAAGCTGGTTCCTAAAATATTATAGCCTCAATTGTCTAATTGAGCCTCAATTGTCTAATTATAGCCTCGATTGTATAATCACTACAATTTCAAAGGGGACACAAATATATTTAAACTAGCTGCTGCCCGTGGCTTCGGTCGCGCTTATCAAAGAGCGTATGTCCGTCCCAGTTCATTTACCTCCCTGTCAAAATTCACTCAGATTCGTACAGCCTGTGAAGCCCCAGATTCGTGAACGGTAACAAACAGACACACATAGTTACTTTCGAATTTTTATTATTAGTATGAATGTGAAACCATGCAGCCGCCATATTTGATACCAATCGACCAATAATAAAATTAACTAAGACTAATTGACTAAATTTGAAGTTGGTTAATAAAATACCATAATACCTATTTTACTCCAAAAACCAAATATTTTTAAGTAAATAGAATAATTACGATTGTTTTTTATTTCGCATTAAAAAAAACAATTTCAATTTCCAACCACCAAAAAGAGCCGCACGCTGTCGGTGTCGATCTTTTTGATCCACCACAACAATGTTTTGAAAGAAGTGACGTCACACTTTCTGATTGGTGTTCACGGTTACGTGACTTAAAGCCTTTTTTTTCGAATTTATTTCCTAAAAAATAATAACAATCTGTATTTTTTTGATCAATTGTTTTGTTTTTGCCTAACTACGTATCATAAGTAATTATAAGAAACTCTAATCCATCCAATTTATTCTTAGTGGACACAAGCCTACCGTCACAGTATAAAACTAAAATTAAATTGGAGATTCCTGACTTTCTATTAATTTTTTAAATTCAAAAGTTTGTGTTTGTGTGAGTTGTTTGGGCATAGACAACGCCAAAACTACTGATTTAACTGGGCTGAAATGCTTGGCAAAGAATGAAGTTCTAGATTTGGCTTAACTTATTTCACTGCAAACCCAAGAATAAAGATATAGTTAGCATTGTTTATTTGTTTCATGTATTAAATAAATAAATATATTAATAAATAAATAACTAAATAAATAAATAAATAAATAAATAAATAAATAACTAAATAATTAAATAAATAAATAAAAAATGCTGGACAATCCACACAGCATCATCTAGCCCCAAGCTAAGCAGAGCAGCTATTGATGGTGCAATAAAGTTATAATCTATATAAATATCCTGTCCAGGCAACAAAAATGCAGACAGAGTAGCAAAGGAAGGAACGAGATAGACCCCAACAAAACAGGACATCAGTCTCTCAAACCGACACTCTGAAACAGAAGTAAAAAAAAGCCTCAAGTGCGAGTCGGACTCGCGCACTAAGGGTTCCGTTTACTTGTAAGACCTTGTTTCTTGTCAAATATTATGATTCTAGGTCAACATGAAGTAGGTACCCTGTATATTTTTGCTGAGGGTGACAATCAAAACTTATTATTTTTTTGTTAACAAACTACAAATTTACGGTTTTTTGATTCTTATCGTTATTTGTGCTATAAGACCTTGCTGCTCGCCAAATTTCATGACTCTAGGTCTACGGGAATTACCCTATAGGTTTTGGTCCATGGCGAGCATTAAAAGTAATTTTTTTAGTGAATAAATTATAAATATAAGATTTTCGGATTTTTCCCTATATTTGTGCTATAAGACCTTGCTGCTCACCAAATTTCATGATTCTAGGTCTACGGGAAGTACCCTAAAGGTTTTGTGTGCATGTGATTTCCTTGGAAATTTCAAAATATTCGGACTTAAACAGCTATAACTTTTGAGTGCGTTGACTTAGAAGTTTTATTTATATCGCGGCTTCAAGAGGTTACGAACTTGAGTATTTGACGTTAATTTCAACTCGATACGTCCACGCGTTCCTGAGAAAAGAGGCTTGACAGACGGACGGACAGACAGATAGACAGACAGACAGACAGACAACAAAGTGATCCTATAAGGGTTCCTTTTTTCCTTTTGAGGTACGGAACCCTAAAAATAGACTAAAACTGAACTCAGAAAAAGAACACCAAAAACTATGGGAGCGTCGAACAGACTGCATACCTACTAAATCAATATTCGCCTCCGAAGACAGAAAAACCACATACACGTTGCTCAAGATGAGCCGCGAGGATCTGAGAACAATGGTGGGCATCAGCACAGGTCACTGTGAACTGAACTTCTCAAGACTGGAGTCACAGACAGTAGCCTATGTCGCGGCTGCTTCCAGGAAGAAGAGACTTTGGAACATGTAGTGGTACACTGCACGGCCACTGAGGAGGCCAGACGGGTAACGGGATTGAAGACTTTCATAGAAGCATCCAACCCGCCCACGCCTACAGAAAAGCTGAAACGAAGCTGTCAATTGCCTAAAGTCCTGCTCCGGTACATCAAGGAGATGGGCTGGTAAGGTCCTGGTTAGGCAGGAGGACAATGCACAATACACTCCTATGCGAGACTTCAGTACAGATCCCAGTTCCCCCATGAACGGGAATCTAATTCTGAAGAATTAGAATTAGAAAGTTATAATCTATCTAATTTTGTAAGTCGGTAAAACGAGAAGCCGCCGGCTAATGCTACTCTCACATAAACACGGAACGTCCACTACCGTTGCATGAAACTTTGAGAAACCCACCGAAGTATCCAAGTTCGATCTCACCAAAAACAAACGCGAGAACAGGGCCAAGTTTCGCTGATAACTTCGATAAACAAGCCGCGATCTTACTAAGGTTCCTGACCCAAATCAGCGCCACCGCCCATTTTATCCTATTAATATTTTGTTAAAAGAACGAAACGTTAAAAATAAGCTTATGATAGGTATCACAAACTGCAAGTTTGATTTTTGAAAATAACTTCGTTTAACTTAATACTAAGATAAAATAGGTACGCTGATTTGGGTCGGGTATGTGCCTTAAGTTAAGCTAAGCTTAGCTTATAACCAGCCAAGTTCCAAGGCTTTTCATCCTAATGTGTAACGTTCTTTTCTTTACACTTAAGTTATTACTTGGGAAAAAATTATTGAATGGGCCCCGTTTCGGCTATGGGTGCTTGTAAGCTTTTCAGTTATCTTTTTATTTCTTACTAGCTATTGCCTGCGGCTTTGCACGCTCTTTTTTGGGGTAAAAGGTAGCCTATGTCCCCGGGATACCATAATATATCTCAATGCCAAAGGGGTTTGAAGATTTTGTAAAATATATTAATTAACAGCGGGGCAATGCAGCCAGCGTCTTGGGGACGCTTCCGATTGGTATTGATATGGATCAGTTGAGCTACCTGTAGAATGTTTGCAACAGTCTGCAGTTAGCTCAATTGTTTCAATTGTAAATACTAGTTCTAATTTATTAAAATTATTTGATTGTAATTTTATTTGTTAATAAATAGCCGCCGAATAGCATTATTTCAATTTGACGTTTTTGTATTATTTACTAATACATAAATCTATACTAATATTATAAAGATTTGATTGTTTGTTTGTTTGTATTGAATAGGCTCCGAAACTACTGAACCGATTTGAAAAATTATTTCACTGTTAGGAAGCTTACTTTTCAGGGAGTGATATACTTAGGCTATATTTTATCCTGGAATTCCCACGGGAACGGGAACTACGCTGGTGAAACCGCGAGGCGATCGTCTAGTCATAAATATTAAGAGTGGGATTTGTATTAAAACAGGAAGGTCGTTCAGTAAAAACATAAAAATATGTTATAAAAAGTCTTTTTGAACCATATTGAGGTAAATAACATAAATAGGCAAAGATGCAACCTGCAGCAACGCCCACCTTTGGGATTAGAGTAAGTTCCACGAACTATAAGTACTTAGGTATATAATATACTAGTTAACAACTTATTATCTGGTGAAGTTAAATATAAAAAAGAGTTTCTAAATAATAAAATCTATAGTAAAAAATAAGTATAAAAGAAAGTAAGGGATAGTTTAACACAATTTTATACAACCACCTAAGACTGTTAGCTGAAAGTGCGTGCGTGTGTGAGGGTGTGTGTGTGTGCGGTGTCTGAGCGCTTGATGCTCCTGAGAACACCGGTCTCTTAAGTATAAGCCGTTTTAAGGGTTCTGGCTACTATGTCCCTCAAGAAAACCTTAAAGTTTCAGCATGTCCGTCCTCATCACATTCAAAATCCGTAGACGTAAGTCTACGTGCTATTTTAATGAACTTTTGCAACAAACATTTTATTTAGACAACTTAAAATAATAATAAAACGTTGTCGGTTTTTAAATACATTTGATTCCATTAAGTTTTTCTGTTACTATACGTATAACAGAAAAACAGTATTCAAGTTAAATGGTTTATTTTTAACGTTTTGGTTATCGACGTTTTAACCGAATAAACTGGTAATCGCTTGCAATATTTTGTTGAACATGTTCTCGTATCTTTTACCTATTTTTTAAGTTAAACCATTTATTTTATTTATAACGATTGGAATCTTTTTACTTTGATTTTCAACGAAGCTGAGGCACTGATTCAGCTATGAATCACGAATTAATTGGTTAGGAAGTTGGATAAATTAATAAAAGTAAACGTCAAGTGCGAGTCGGATTAGTGCACTAAGGGTTCCTTATAATTGTAAGACCTTGTGTCTTGCCAAATATCATCACATTCTAAATCAACGGGAGGTAGGTACCCGGAGGTTTTGGTCCATGGCAAAAGTCAAAAGTATTTTTTTTGTGAATTATCTACAAATCTATGGTTTTAAATTTTTTTTCCTTTACTTTTGCTATACGTAAAACTTTGCCTTGCCAAATCGTATGATTCTAGGTCAAGTGGAAGTACCCCATAGGTTTTGGTCCATGGCGAAAAATAAAATTTATAAAAATATTTTTTTTTTGTGAATTGACTATAAAATTTATGCTTTTCGGATTTTTTCCTTTAGTTGTGTTATAAGACCTTGCTGATTACCAAATTTCATGATTCCAGGTCTACGGGTAAGGTACTCTACAGGTTTTGTGTGCATGTGATTCCCTTGGAAATTTCAAAATATTTAGACATAAGCGGCTGTAACTTTTAATTGCGTTGATTTAGAAGTTTATTTGTTTCTAGCTGTGCCCCGCGGCTTCGCCCCCGTGGAAATTTATGTTTCCAACTTTCTTAATTTTTTCTTTCATAAGAACCTTCTCCTGACAATAACAAACACAACAAAGAAAGAATTAGCGAAATCGGTCCAGCCGTTCACGCGTGATGCCGTGACCAAGGAAAACGGGTTTCATTTTTAAATATATAGACGAGGCTCCAAGAGGTTACGGATTTGAGTATTCGACGTTAAACTCGATACCTCCACGCGTTCCCGTGAAAAGGGGGTTGACAGACAGACAGGCGGACAACAACACGATCCTATGAGGGTTCCTTTAATAATGTGATATCATCACGAAGTAGTAATCCCAAATAAATTTATTTTATAGTAAAATTTAAGTCATAAGACTGGCCATTATTATTATTCAGAGTGCCTACGAATTAAATTATATATAATAGATAAATTATCATGTCAACCTATAAAAGTTCCAAAACATGACATTAAAATCACATCTGTTAAATTTTTAGTTGGCTTATAGTACTAGAAAACCGTGGATTAAGTAAAATATTAAAAATTTAGGAAAATTAGTACTGAATCGATATTAAACTATAACCCAATTATTTTTTTTAATTATGTGATAAATGTTTAAAGTTCTTGAATAAATTTCTTTTTTGCTAGCAGTACGAGTAGGTAAAATACGAGTTTACTCAAATCGTGATTTGCGGGCGATTAACTAGCTCAACAGATACGTATTTTCTAAAAGCTCCATTCAAAAGGTGGTTTACTTTTTTATTCCAAAAAGCCCGCTTGATGATACATATTAGCTGAGGCGAATAAAACCGATAAGTGCTGATACATCTCGGGTAAATAAAAGTAAATTTAGTCAAAGAGTTTTATGGAAAACTGTGAGGATTTACTTAAAGCCTGTTTTTTAACATTTTTTTTATTAAAAGTATTCGAGTAAAAATTGAGAACCTGTAAAATTTGAATTTTGTTATACCTAACAGCCTTATTCGGTTGGTGCGATGTGTTATATTCGTTAGGCTTTAATGTATTCCCGACATGTGACTTTTAATACCTTATGAATAATGAAAAGTATTCTTAATGGTAGAATTATTAGTAAAATTACATTTTTGTTGATTTCGATGTTTAAACCGAAAGGGTTTCTACCATAGTTGATACTAGGAGTGACCGAAGAGTGTATGATCAGCATACATAAGCAAATTCCGGAAAATATGGGTGATTCACTAACTATGTATTTGACCTGCAAGTTCATCACGACCCATTTGTGATGACGTCAGGTCTTAATTCCAAAAAAATATCACCTCCATACCTACATTTAAAAATACATTTGTCTGGAACCCAATGAAATACTAAAGACCAATCTCCCATTTCAAATAAAACCCCTCATAAGAACGATTATTAAATTAAATTTTATTTATTTATTTAATACCAAGTTTAAGAATTAATACCTACACGTCGTCACGAAAATGTTCGTGATGATAGAGAGAACCAGCAATTCACGCAGAGTCAGTGAATTACCAATAAACTGGTGTACTGTCAATCAAACCACCATATAAATTGGTGGTTTGATGGTAAATGCAGTTAGCGCAATATCAAACCGCGCTTCGCGTTTCGCTGAAATAGCTTGAACGTTAGAGTGGTTTTGGACTGCATCCGATTCGAATCCGTGTTGATACGTTCCGAAGTAGTCATGGTACTAACAACTTTATGGTTTTCTATGGACTAGATCCGATTTCCGCCCCTCTGATTTTTCTCTAGCATCCGTGAGTCTCCAATTCGGAACGGACCAAAGTATCCGTATTACTATTTGATTTATCTTGGACACTGTGTACGATTCGAGTCCGAGTTATGCCCGAGCAACGTAGGAATTACGTTTATATGCCAAAGATGATCCAAATCCAAGCTCTGAAGTGCTTGGATTTGGATCAGAGATAGGTAAATATCCGAATTCGGTCCAAGTGTTTTAAGACCCGTAATTTCATGTATCGGAGCGAATGCAGTGCGAAAAGCAATATCTGAATTCAGTCAGAGTTTTTTTGTCTAATTTTCACGGATTCGAATCAGATGCAGTGCGAAACCGCCTAACCATTTTATTCTTCTATCGCATAAATAATTCCGGCATAATGTGGATCGCCTATTTATCGACTACACTCGAGAGACTACAACGAGCATTGTGTGTTGTTCGATCTCGTGTCCTTGTATTTCGTGCATGTGTAAATCAGTATTTATTTTTACTACAGATATCCAACAGAATATGTTTTATAGGCCGAAATATTTCAAACGAATTCTCAAACGTAAAAGAGTCCATGAAAATACGTTCCGAAGTTTTAACATCGATTTGAAACAAAACTGTTTGCGTAACATTAACGCATTTACTGCCCAGCTCGGGAACGTAGACTAGCATCTGCGTCGTGGGCCATGAATGTGTTAGTATAATTATACCACTTAGAATATTTTTACCAGAAAACTTTTTTGTACATAATGTTTTTCGAATGTTTCTATGTGGTTGGCGGACATTCTTTATTACGAGTACCTCCAAGCAGTGAACGGAAAAACAGAGAAGCGTGAAAAGGACCCAAAAGAAAAGAGTAGTAGGCGGCGCTTTTAAACTGAGCTGCGAACGATTTCAGTTCGTAAGGCGACTTGCAGCGGTGGCGAATAAAGGGCGTTGTAGAAGATGACGTAACGACCTACACGTTAAACAACAATTTAATCTGAAATGTCTAGTGAATAAAATCGACTTTGAAATGTGCGTCAGTGTTAAGGGCATTTGATTCTACTATTTGACCGAAAGATATTTGAATTTGTATCAAGTTGCGCGCATATTTTTCTTGAAGGAAGGATTCCTTGTTTATGCCGTTCACTGCCTCCAAGCATCAAAATGGGTGAAGGGATTTAAATAAACTATCAAAATCCTCGTCTAGGCATTTTGTAGGCCTTTGTTCTCTTATTTTGCGAGAAAAAGAGTCGAGCCAGAATTTTAAAGATTCAATTTATTACGTCTTGTTCGTATATTCATCATCATATTTTTTTATTTTTTGTTTATCAACGTAAGACGATTTAAGTGGCATTAGTCTGTCTGGGAGTCAGCCGAGCACTTTCGTGCATTACTGGATAGACTATAACGGGAGCGACTGTATCGACCGCATTTTACACATATAAAATTTATCGCGGCTGGCAACGGCTGTAGTATTTTATATGTAGTGGTTTATATATATATAGTGGTATTTGTTAGAAATGTCGGAAATTGATTTTGTCGTGTGTTTTCAGGCCAACCTCACAGCGGTAGCGACAGCGGCGGCGGAGGCCATATTGGAGCCGCTCTTTACCGTACCGCGTCAAACAGCGGTTGAAACGTGTTTTTGCGGATATTAATATTATTAATATCCGCAAAAACGCGTTTCAACCGCTATGTAATAATTATTATAGTATATTATCAATTATATATTTTTTATGATTTTTTCGGGTCGTTCTTAGGTTTTTTTATTAAAAAATAGGAGTTTAACATTTTGTTAAACTCCCTACTCTGCATGATTTTATTTTTTATTATGAATAAAATTCTTCTTTATGACGCCTTTTGTATAAAATTCTTGATTTTAGGGTTCCGGACTAAATAATATTTTTATTCGCTTGTCGGTTAGGTTATTTCGATTTTCAACTATAACAGGTATCGGTGCCAAATGGCAAACACAAAATTGTAATAATTTTATATCCTTAGTAAAATCTGAAATATTTAATTTTTATATAAGATTTTTTGAAATATTTAAGAGTGTTGCTAACCGTTCTGCCGCGTTTATAATATATAGGTTTTTAGCTTAACATTTAACGTAAGTTTAACTAATAATTTTTTTGGATTATGATCCCTTGGTATGAATTGGATTTTAGAGTTCCGGGCCAACTGGTAAAAACGGAACATATAAAATATTTTTTCTGGTGCCGAAAAACCGATGGATCCTAAAAAATACACATATGACTATGTACATAAAAGGCAAACTAAAAATATATAATTAAAATATAATTTGCTTAATATAAAAATAAATCTAACACAAGAAAAATAAATGATAACTTCTACCAAAAAAACAAAAAAAAAACTTGTACTTTTGTACAAGTTTTTTTTTTGCAAGCTCTTACCTCTGTATCTGCGTTCGTCAGGAACCGCGCGTACTAAAGTAGCGGAGCGGCGCGCCAGGCGTCTGCTCGACGCTGCGGGCCGCGTGCGAATGCGGGCGGCGACGGCGGCGCGGCGGCAGAGCCTGTTGATCCCCGCGCAGGCGCCAACTCCTATTAAGAATACCACTTTTTAAAACTAAATGCCCGCTGAAAACTCAAACTTCACACATCAGGCGTTTTGGAGCGCGCGCTTTGGCTCAACCACAACCTCAACAGCCAATAAAGGTCTACTCCTGGACTCGGGCATCCCGCTGATGATCGATACTTACATTATATTATCTAGTAACAGTATTCAGGTAGTACGTACGTCCGCAACCTCACCTGAACAGCCTATATTGGTCCACTGCTGGACGCAGGCCTCCCCTTGATTTGTGCCTTACCTCTTGGCTTTTACCTCATGGGGGTAGTACCCATAATCCCCACGCTGGGCATGCGGGTTGGGGATTGCAGTTTGGTGGTAGAATGGTTCTACAGGGGGCGCTGCTGCCTGCCCTCCGATGGATATCCCTTAGTCGCCTCTTACAACCCCCTCGGGAACACTTGGAATTGTGCAAATTCTAAGTCGTCACCACACGGCCAAGCGTTACCAGGCACTGTGGTAACGTTTTAGTAACGCGTGGTTTAAAAACCACCTGGTCCCTAAATCTTTTTATCATTTTAGTCTGAACGCTCGTGGCACTGCAGCGTTAGAGCGCGCTTCAAAACCCCTTGTTTTTTGTACATTACAGAGTTACATTACCAGCAATGTACAAGGAAAAAATATTTTTCGCACAGAACCGGGTAATGTATTAAGAAATATTTGTTCTTTGCGCATTATTGATTACATTTCCAGTTTTGCATGAGGCTGTAAATATTCTTCCAACGTGACTCGGTGTTGTTCAAAGAAATCGTTATTCCGTGTACAAAATCAAGGAGGTTCTCCGAGTACAGCTGGAGAAGACGAGTGGACTGAAGTTTTCGTGTCACCTAATAACTTTACGGATAAATAGAACAAATATTTCTTAATACATTACCCGGTTCTGTGCGAAGAATTATTTTTTCCTTGTACATTGCTGGCTTGTACATTGCTGCAATGTAACTCGGTAATGTATGAGTAACAAGGGTTCAAAACGCCTAATGTGTACTCGCTTTTTCGCCGGTTTCTCGATCATTGGTTAGTGGACCGATCATTTGTCGATTGACAGGAGATTTTCAATGATTTGACTGGTCAACAAATTGTTCGATCAAAATCCACTCAAAAGGCACTTGACAAGAGATTTCACCATTGATTAGTTTATTTAAATGATAAGACTTAAGTGTGTTTGATAAAAGGCTAGTGGGGCTACTGTTTTTTCAAAGATAAAGTTTAGAGCATACATGGGCTGCACCGCTCGGTATCGCACAATACAAAAATGAGCATTTAAATATGGATCTTAACACGTAACCGTAGATTATATTTTACTAGCTGCCGCCCGCGGCTTCGCACGCGTTGTTTCTATGGAAACGTTAAAAGGTGATTTCTATCCCATGGGAACTGATTTATGGAATAAAAAGTAGCCTATGTTTTATTCCAGGCCTAGAATAATTATCTGTATATAAAATTTCAGCCCGATCTGTTCAGTAGTTTTGGCGTGAAGAGGTAACAAACATCCATCCATCCATCCATCCAAACTTTCGCATGTATAATATTAGTGTGATATACTTACAAGTTCGAAAAATAAAGTAAGAAATTAAAAACGAGTGCACAAATGAATAATCAAAAATAACCCTTAGGAAAATAATCGTAAGGGTAAATTTTGATTGTGGGCAGAAGCCTTTATTCGCAAAGAATATAACGTTAACATAAATTTTGATTATTCATTTTTTGTTGCTACAACGGCTATTGCCGCTAAGTATATTTATACACACAGATCTAATTAAATTTCATTTTTAGACGAAGCTCGAACGGCTTGGCATAGTGCTTGCCCCGATGCTGCTCCCCCAAAATCACTTTTGTCCCAACGGCAATGGGACGGGCCTCTGTGTGAGTTGACACGGAACTGTTTGTTACAAACGTGCTCCAGCTCTGCAGATCGTGCCCGCCTCCTGGCCGTTTCTAAATGGGAGTCAGGACATTGGTTGCAAGCATTTCCTTCATATAACACTGGTACTTTATTGGATCCCGTAACTTTCCGTATCGCAACATGTCTCCGGTTGGGTGCAAGGTGTTGCGCGCCTCATCAATGCCAGTGCGGTACTGCTGTCGAACAGCTTGGTCATCACGGATTATCGTGCACTAGGGCCGCCGCGCCGGTCGGATATCTCGCCACGCTAGCCTTAACGACATCATCCGGCGGGCCTTTGTCACCGCTAACGTACCAGCTATTCTCGAACCGAATGGTCTGTTGCGTGACGATGGTAAGAGGCCCGACGGTATGACACTAGTCCCATGGGAGTTAGGGAGGCCCATTGTGTGGGACGCTACATGCGTCGACACACTTGCGCCTTCTCATCTTCCGAGGACATCCGTGAGGGCGGGTGCGGCGGCAGATTTGGCCGAAGATCTCAAGAGGCGCAAATATGCAGGTCTCGACAGAGCCTACACATTTGCTCCTCTTGGAGTCGACACCCTAGGTCCGTGGGGTACCGAGGCTCTTCGGGTTTTCAAAAAACTATCTGAGCGTCTGGTCGAAGCGACGCGTGACCCGAGAGCTGGTGAATATCTGGCACAGCGTATCAGCATTGCCATACAGCGTGGCAATGCAGCCAGCATCTTGGGGACGCTTCCGACTGGTGTTGATATGGATCAGTTGAGCTATCTGTAGACTGTTTGCAATAGTCGGCAGTTAGCTCAATTGTTTCAATTGTAAATACTAGTATAATTTTCTTTGTGAATAAATTTATTAAAAAAAAAATATCTGTTTTTTATATTTATACAGTTATACACATCCTTACAAAATTTCAACTGTCTACCTATTACAGTTCAAGCCAGGAATGTATACAACTTCTAACGAAATTCCTTGGGTTCAAGACATAAGTAGTGCCTTGACATAAGTAGAGCAAAAATAGCCAAAAGAATCTAGTTTTTGTATGGGAGCCCCCTATTTTATTTTTACTTTTTGTTAGACTGCAGGTAGATGCTGGATGCGGCAAGCTGAAGACAGGGCGCTATGGCGCTCATTAGGGGAGGCCTACGTCCAGCAGTGGACTAATATAGGCTGATGATGATGATGATGATGATGATGATTTGTTGTGGTAACGCGCAAGAGAAGTACACATTCTGTGAAAATTTCAACTATCTACCTTTTACTGTTCATGAGATAAAGCCCGCTGACGGACGAACAGACGGACAGACAGCGGAGGTTTAGTAATAGGGTCACGTTTTCACCTTTCGGGTACGGAACCCTTAAATTGAGTCAGTTGAACCAAACACCACTTTTTGACGTGACAACGTCTTATAATTCGATAGAGCCGGCTGCACGCACAAAAAAACATGACGTCATCCGGCGTTACCTCGCTCTGAGGCGTTCCATGTAAGGCTTGAAGTGCAAGCGAGAGCGCTCGACATCCGTCTCTCTCCTACTTGAGTGAGCGATGCGTCTGCGTGGACAGCTGCTATACTATAGTAAATTTACATGTTTTGATCGAGTATCAAATGCTACCATTCCATGAGTATTTTCTTAAGACGTTGTCACGTTCAACTATCGTCAGTAAACCGACTTTACAGACAACCAATTTTTAGCTCTATCCATTCCTCTACTCCGATAGTTTTGGCAAACTATGGCAAACCTTTAACTAAGCTCTCTCATTTATGAAGGAAGGTTCTTGGAAGATTTTCCTTGAATTGTGGCAAACTCAAGTAGTAAAAACTAGTCGTTTAAACTTCCATAGAACGTTTTGTAAAACCCTGTTTTTGGTGTTATACAACACCTAAGGTACATTTTATTTAAAAGTGGCGCATTTATATCTCTGTTATTCTGAATTTATAATAGGAATTCATAAAAGTAAGAGGCAAGAGGCCCGACGGTATGACACTAGTCCCATGGGAGTTAAGGAGGCCCTTTGTGTGGGACGCTACATGCGTCGACACACTTGCACCTTCCCATCTTCCGAGGACATCCGTGAGGGCGGGTGCGGCGGCAGATTTGGCCGAACATCTCAAGAGGCGCAAATATGCAGGTCTCGACAGAGCCTACACATTTGCTCCCCTTGGAGTCGAGACCCTAGGTCCGTGGGGTACCGAGGCTCTTCGGGTTTTTTAAAAATTATCTGAGCGTCTGGTCGAAGCGACGCGTGACCCGAGAGCTGGTGAGTATCTGGCACAGCGCATCAGCATTGCCATACAGCGTGGCAATGCAGCCAGCGTCCTGGGGACTCTTCCGACTGGTATTGATAAGGATCAGTTGAGCTACCTGTAGACTGTTTGCAACAGTCTGCAGTTAGCTCAATTGTTTCAATTGTAAATACTAGTATAATTTTCTTCATAAAAAAGTGACAGAAAATGCCACATCTGTCATTTCCTGTCATTTATACATTAGCTGTCACTTTGACATTAGCTTTGATTTTCGATAAAATCTATTCGATTTCGGGCATCCTGGGATTAATGTTCCATCTTTCTTTACAAAGATGATGATTAATCCATACTGAATCCGAATCGTAAATGAAAAAAGAAATATTTGTCGATTTTATGGAATATAAATGATTATAAAACGAAGTGTTCTTACCTTTAGTGTTTTTTCACCCTCAATGGAACAAGTGACAACATAATTCAACATAAGTTCTATTATTTTCAAAATCTTTTAAAATGGAACTAGTGATTAAAAAAAAACATCAGTAGCTCCATGATGGAACTGTTAATGGTACTAGTGGCAACGAACCATTTTTGCTCTTTAAGCTTATAGAGAAAAAGTATATTGTCGAGCGTTTTTATACAACACAATGTCACCGTTAAAACCAAAATAACTCGTTTAGGTACACGTCTTTTTAGTGATATAAACTTAGATTATTGGACTACTTTGTTAGTAGGGAAATATCTCACATTTAGTAGCAGAACCATTATATATTTATATTATCAACCGGAATGTCAATTCATCAACAATAACATAATAATCCACCGAACACAACAACGTTTGATGAATAAAGCAATCAAATTACTATTAAATCCAATCAATAGCGGTACAGGTACCGTGCTGAGTACTCCTGCGCCACAGCCAAGGGAAACAGCTGTGTCAATATGGTGGAAAAGATTTTACGGATATACATACGTGCCATTGCGTAGAGAGAATTTTGATGTGTGTTGACAGCTTAGAAATTGCACCACTCCAAGTCTTCCCGCGGGTGACGTAAGAGGCGATTAAGGGATATCCACTGGGGGTGGGCAGCAGCGCCCCTGCAGAACAATTCTACTATCGAACTGTGATCCCAACCCGCATGCCCCAAGAGGAGGCCTGCGTCCAGCAGTGGACCAATATGGGTAGGTGAGTTTGAGGACGTACGCCCAACTACCTGAATACTGTAACTAGATAATGTAAGTATCACTTCATTGACCGTCGTGGTCGTGATTGACACTTTGGGAACACTTACTAGAAACTGTATACCTAATTGTTTTATTAGAACGTTTTTTGTGTATTGTATGCATTGCATATTATAAATATGCAAATTATAAATATACAAATAAATAAATAGATTCCAAGGCTGAGAGTGAGGGAAATAAATACAAACAGCCTATGAGGGTATGAGCCGCAATGCGACTACCCCCACGCCCCCAGACCCCCGAACCCCCTCTTTCATCAAAATCTGATATGGGTATCGTTTTTGTAGCATAGAAGTCTAGTGGCCGCCACTGGTGTCAATTGGGATTTTTTTTCTCTCGATTTAGTACAAAAATAAACATTCCGCGTTTACACCAGGAGGTGGCCACTGGAATTTTGTTTTCAAAAATACTTTTAGTGCTCGCCATGCAACAAAACCTATAGGGTACTTCCCGTAGATCCAGAATTATGAAATTTGGCAAGAAGCAAGACTTTATAGCATAAGTAATGGAAAAAATCCTAACACAGCAAATTTGTAGCTCATTCACAAAAAAAAAATACTTTTGACTCTCGCCATGGACCAAAACCTATAGGGTATTTCCCGTTGACGTAGAATCATAAAATTGGCAAGAAGCACGGTCTTATAGCACAAGTAAAGGGAAAAATACAAAAACCGAAAATTTGTAGTTAATTCACAAAAATCATTTTTGATTCTCGCCATGGACCAAAATCTACAGGGTACCAACTGCCCGTTGACCTAGAATCATGATAATTTGGCAAGACTTAAGGTCTTACGGAACCCTTAGTGCGCACTTGACGTTGTTTTTTAATTAATTAATATAATTTTATTTTTTAATAATTATCTAATATTACTTTAATAATTAACTAATATTACTTTATTAAGTACGCAATTGTAGACGACAAAAATTTTAGTGTTCATACTTAGGTAGTTTATTATGATTCTATTAGCGAATGCCTATTATTAAAATAAATAAATAAATAAATATTGCTGGACAATTCACACAGCATTATCTAGCCCCAAGTTAAGCAGAGCTTGTGTTATGGGTACTAGATAACTGATATACTTAATACAACTACATAGATATATATTTTTTATTAAACATAGAAAACATCCAGAACGCCCTGAACAAATGTCTGCAGATCGTACAAACAATTGTCCCGAGGCGGGAATCGAGCCCGCAACCTCCTGCATCGCAGGCAGACCTTCGCCCGCTGCGCCACAGAGGTCGTATTAGCTTAGGGGAAGGGCGGGCAAGATGGATATAGTTAGAAGAAACGCATGTAACATAGATAATCTGTGTATTAAGCTTCAACACTTTACTTAGAACAATCATTAACTTATTAAACTATCATTGGCAAAAATGAGATTAATTAAATCTTAAACAAATATTGTGTAACTCTTACATTTATAAAAAAGTGGAATTTATCCATCTTGCCCGCCCAGGGTGGGTAAGATGGATAACCTAGGAGGGCAAGATGGATCATGGATTATAAGTAGTATTCTACTCATCACACTCATCGCAAAAGTACGAGCCATAACCCATATAGGTGGTCATTAGGTAGAGATGCCGCGGGAGGAGTACACTGCCTAGGTTCTGGAGCTGGAATCAAATTGGATGGTGATGTTGAGAGTTCGTCCGTCGAGCAGGCATTTGATTCCGAGGGAGTGCATTGTGTAGGTTCTTGGACTGGAATTATAATAGATGATGATGCTGAGGGACAATTTAACTGATCATTAGCATCTGGTTCTGTAGGAGCCAATGAAGCTGCAGCGAACATTTTATCTCCAAAAATATTCCTGTTATAAGGAAAAATCCCACTTGCTTCGAATCCTTTTATCGCGTTCAATGGCGAAAACCATCTGAAAAAACAATAACATAAACATAATAATCAAATAACAATAACAAAAACCATCTGAAAAGACAATAACATACATTAAATTACGTTTTACAAATGGGCGGGCAAGATGGATATATCATAAATATCGTGATCCATCTTGCCCACTCGGCTTATGATGAACGAAAATTAAAATATGTCATCAAATAAAACTAATAGACAATAATCCATTCCAAGCAAGCATGGTCAATGGTACACAAAGTAAAATAACAACAACCCATATCAATTTACAAGAAAACAATAGAAATATTCAACTTTACTTACTTTCAAAACATCGAAACTTTGGAACACAAAACATAAACACACTCCTCCAACGACCGCCGCGCGCGGGAGACGGGCGGGCACTGATCGGGGGGACGCGGCCGGCGCCTAGGCACGCTGTTGTTATGCCGCGATCGTAAAATTTCGCTGCGTCTCCGGGATATTTCGAGTATCCATCTTGCCCACCCTATCCATGTTACCCGCCCTTCCCCTACTGTGTCTATTTTAAATTCTATTAGAATTAGATAAGCTGATGGCAATCTGAATTAAATAAATAACTTAGTAATTAAATTAAAGAACCGTGTGGTCCGGTGTCACAGAAAGGATCCAGCTGCCCTCCCCAGGCTGTGACCACACTCCGCGGTGGAAGTCACGAGGTGAGTGTTGCAGAGTTCCAGGACTATTCCGGCGTCCCGAGTGCTTCCTCATTAGTCCCCCTCCCCCGGTCCGCAGTTTCCTGTGCTCCCCGTTAGAGTTTGTTTCTTATTTATATAATTCGATTTATCGGTCGAATCGGGGGCGGAAGTAAATGAACGACGGATATCCTGGCGTTAATTAGTCTAAAATAAAAGTTTAGGTATGGTATTTTACTTATTAACAAAGAAAATTACAGTCAAATAATAGAAAATTAGAACTTGTATTCGCAATTGAAACAATTGAGCTAACTGCTGACTGTTGCAAACAATCTACAGGTAGGTCAACTGATCCATATTAATACCAGCCGGAAGCGTCCCCAAGACGTTTGCTTGCCCCGCTGAATGGCAATGCTGATGCGCTGCGTCTGTTTATTAAACAGTATAATAACTAGTTGATAACCCAAACAATATTATCGTGAGCGTTTGAGTTTCAAGTCCTACCTACCCTAGTTCAGAGCAGTCAATTCCAATTCTAATAAAATAAATTATTTTGGTGTCGCGAGAACAGAAAAGAATTTTATGAAACGAAATGGCGCAAAAAGATTAAAGCAAAATCAATTACATCATAAAAATGGAAGTTCTGGAACGGTCAAAGATTTTATAGTATTTCAAGAAAGTCCTCTTTTTTAAAGACTCGACTATTTTGATGTTCAATAAAGAAAAAACTTACATGATTTTTAAAAATGGAACTTTTAGCGCCTTCTTGTTGATGGTTGTATGTTTACATGGTGATTTTTTCTCCATTACGCATTGTATTGCGTTGCGCGTAACAAAGACATCATAAAAGTTGGTATTAGCGCGAATTTTTTTATGTTTACCTCAAATTGAATTGAAGGTGAACAAGGCTTATTTAAATTAATTGAGAAAGTCATCAAGATAAAATTTAAATAGTAGGTATCTAATATGCAAAAATGGAACAGAAGGGCAAAACAAAATTATTATTAATCTGTTGCGGTCGAAATCACGTAATACGTAACATAAAATTCGTATAGTAGAGAATTTAAAACTGTGCATTACTTTACTGAAGTTTTGGTTGTTTTATTTTCTCGGGATCGCAGTAAAAAGTATCTACGAGTACCATTTACGAGCGTAGAGTGTGAAAAATATATTTATTTTAAATTATGTAAGTAGGTACCTACAAAACAATTCTTATGCCCCAATTTCCAAACTAAGTTTGTGAATAACTTGTATTTTCGCAAGTAGCGCTCTGCCCTTGTCTACCTTGTCCACTAATTTATTTTAGACAGAGATGCCAATCTTTCGATGCGAAAAATATAGGGACTTCAAAAATTCGTTTTTAATCGAGCGATGTAACGAAGATTATTAGAAGATGATTTTTCTATAATAAGTATAGAATACAGTATAACAATTAAGGTTTACCACAGACTCGATCTGTTTTACTTTTATTACGGAAGAACGCGTGCAATGCCACGGGCAAAAACAATAATACGATTTTACTCTATTGAATAATCTGATTTTACTCTATTGAATAATCTGATTTGAAAAATAAAGTCATTTAGACGCCGCCGCTGAGTAAAGTCAGTAAAATAATACAAAATACTGAACAACAATAACAAAAAGGATTACAACTTCTACATAAACAAAATCGATTGTCGTAAAAAATAAAAGCGGGATAGCCTTCGGACATGCCCATTTATAATTTTTCGTCGAACTACCAAAAACAAAATTATTTCATTAAATCGGTATAGTCACAACTTTGTACTCATAACAGTGGGAAGTACTTACATTTAAATTAATGAATTAGGTAAGTAGTAAACATAAAATAAAGCTTAAAATAAATAGAAATTACAGCATGATAGACAGACTTATATTTCAAGTCCAAATCAGCTAAAAATAATAATCATTTATGAAGTAGTAGGAACAATTAAGTCAATATGTCAATACACTCTGTTTATTCCATGGTATGATAATGCTTTATATCTTATCTCATCTCCTACAAGAATAGTAACAGATACACTTCATAACTGAACCTATAAATAACTAGCTGGCAGCAGTAAGTAGATATTCTATTGTTAATAGTTTTTCTCCATTGTTGACTTCGTGGATGTGGGTCGCACGGTTACAAACTTCACCTGAATAGACTTATCAATAGTCGTTACGAAGTATCTTCTGACTTTGCACGCGGACAGAACTTCGCAAGGAAGTTTCCTCTTCATATTCAACTTCTGCCTTTACAAAACTTTATTAGCGTAAACTAATGCATAGCTGAGTGCTAGTTTACGATGGAAAAAGTTCTCTGACATTTTAAGCACGTCTACACAGGTCCCTCGTTGAGGGATAAAACGTTGATGTTCTTTCAACACAAACAAGGTTCGTTTCAATGTTATAAAAAGAAAAA
Organism: Eupithecia subfuscata; assembly: GCA_963564075.1. Classification (NCBI taxonomy): domain Eukaryota; kingdom Metazoa; phylum Arthropoda; class Insecta; order Lepidoptera; family Geometridae; genus Eupithecia; species Eupithecia subfuscata. Next base: position 20,548,220 of record OY751095.1, read on the forward strand.
TCTACAGATCTTGTAGGGACTGATAATTATCATAGTGTAAATTAAACTACCGAAATCTATCACTATTACTAACATAGTATCATAATATCTGTGCCTGTACCTATTAATGCCGAGTACTCACCTCAATCTCAACAGCCTGAATTGGTCCACTGCTGGGGTCAGGCCTCCTCCTGATAAGTGCCTTAATAGCTTCCATCTCATGAGGGTAATGGCCAAATTAAGGAAATAAATGAAAAGTTCAAATTTAAAATTTCCATACAAATTGTGATGTCGAAATTTTAAAAGAGACCTACAAGATCAAATAGGAAATCAAATGAAAGGTATCAGTTCAGATGTACATTTCAGAACAGTTGTTAAATTTTTGTAGGTTTCATACTTTTTGCAAATTTTGAAAAAAGGTCGAAAAATTACCCATTTCCCTTAATCTCTGAAGTTTGCAGAGCGATCCATCTGAAATTTAGGTTGGTACCTACTATTTTTAGATATTCATTTAATAGCAAAGCTTCTAGCGGTACCTTTAGTACAAATTTGTATAACTTACGAAAGTTCAAAACCCTGGCGCGCGAGTTACACTCGCACTGGACGGATCTTGTTTTAGTTAATTACTTAAAAGCATATGTGCTACGTAGGATTTAGATGTAATAACTTTAGTTTTAGAACTCCTCGAGTAGATAGCCAGTCGAGTTTCCGTGTATTAGTACCGTGTTTCTGCCTGAAAGTCTTCAAACGCAATTATACAAATGGACCCCACACGGTTGAGTAATCAAATAGCGGGTTGGACTCTACAAATGACCCCTGTGGCGTAGTGGGCGAAGACTAGATTGTCGCAAAATTTGCGAGTTTGATTCTTTGCACACGATTTATCTTTAAGTGAAGTTTTGTGTGTCTTTTCCCAACCCTTTCAGCCTTTATGACATGAAAAGGAATCAGAAAGCAGACTAAATGACAATGAAATGATGATTATAGTGAGAATGGTTCGAACCAATGAACTTTTTTAATCGACTTCGAAAAGGAGGTTGTTCTGTGTTCAGTTGTACGTATGATTTTTTATGTATGTCTGTCGAATTCTCCTTCATTTATGGACGGATTTGGATGATTATTTTGCAATTGTACCTCTATAGGTCGACTTTGGGGTGGTCTCATAAATTATTTATTCCCGGAAAATTTGTATTTATCTCGAAAAACAGTTTAAAACTAAGGCATTTGGAGTCAGTTTGCGTTTTGTCGAAACAATCAAATTAAATTTCCAAGAGTACATAATAAAAGCTTTGGTCGGTATAAGTCATATTTAAGGTTTTTTTGTTATTATAGTGCGTAACCCCACACTAATTTCTAAGAAATCAAATAATATCGCAAAAATTTTTGACTTCGACGGGACTTGAACTACGCGACACCTCTCGTCAAACGAACTAAATGTAACATTAGTCTTTGAACAGGATTGGATAAACTTCAATGTTTCCCCTGTAGGTGGAGCTAACGGCGCTAGAGACCGTAGGAAGTCGCAGAGATTTTCGACTCCCACGTCACTTGACTTCGTGGTGTAGTTGGTTATCACATCCCCGTACTCAGGGGAGGACGCGGGTTCAAGTCCCGTCGAAGTCATATTTAGCCGGCACAAAGGAGTAAAAAATTTTTGTGAGTTATATATTAGATAATATTAATTTTCTGCCCGCGGCGTTGTTTCTATGGAAACGTTAAAAGGTTATTCTATCACGTAAGAAATGTTTCAGTTTTATTTATTCACCTTAACATCATATTACTGAACAGGCAAGTCATTCAACAGTATATAAATCTAATAAAAATAATCTAAAACAATCACAATACCATACGATCGTTATTTATACTAATTTGAATAAAAATAATACCTTGTTCATTCATTCGATAAAAAACCTAGCCTGTGTGTTATTCTACGTATAGATCATAATTCATAGAATAAAGATAAACTCTACCGACATCGAGGCTCATTTCAGAAGTTCCCCCTCCCTCACACCAACGGATATAAATCTCCGGCATAATATTGAAAGACATTGAACGCGCATTATTACGTCAGCTCACTGTTTGTTGAGCAATTTTACAAGAAACAATGTATAAATCGAATTCTTTCATCAAAGATGCTAGGTATTATAAAAACTTTACAAGGGCGATGAAAGGTTACATCAATTCACTAAAATGGATACAGTCAACGTCATATCGAAGATAGAGACTGTGGCACACTAAAATTATAAATTTTGTGTGCCATTGTACCTTGATGGGCACTTCATATTTTCAGTCATTGTACAAATCAGTCTTTTGGAATTTCAGACATTACGGGAAAAGTACATTTTAAGAATTGTTCTTTCTGGAATATGTACATTTCAACATTCAGTCATACTAGACCGGACCCGGATGTTTGTAACCTCTTCCCGCCGAAACTACTGAACGAATCGAGCTGAAACTTAGCGTAGATGTTGTTCTACATCTGGTATTATTTATAGGCTATTGTGGAATATTTTTTGTCCCGGTAAACGCGTGCAAAACCGCTTGCGTCAGCTAGTTATAATTTTGGAAGTTTGGTTAGATTGATGTGTGTTTATTACTTCTTCACTACAAAACTACTGAACGGGCCTGAAATATGTAGTATATTGGCTATTTTTTTGTTTCATAGATCAGTTCTAAATTTCAAATTCAAATTCATTTGTGATACACAGGTATTACAGGGATGTTCAGACATATAATTAAGAGCACTGTGATCTGCCATTAGGCGTACAAATTTTACATAATCACGGAATAGAAACAGCGTTTCCATAGAAATAAGGCGGGTGAAGCCGCGGACAGAAACAAGTAGGTAGTTTAGTTATATAAGTTATACAAATGTAATTGGCTTTTCTAAGAACATGTTTATTGTCAGAAGATTAATTAATAATTTTAATTGAATAGGCTAAAAGTAATCGAATGTTAGTCGACCTCAGTGGCACTGAGGGTGAAGCTCAAGGTTGCTGGTTTGACGATTTACAGTAACCTGTTTACCGGTCTGGTAATTTTAGGATGAAGTATGCTGTGTTACAGAATAATTTTATAGTTGGTTGTGTGATACTTTCATATGCGTGTCTGAAATTTTTTGGATGGCAAATTTTATACAACTATGTAAGATACATAGTAAAATTTGCTGATTAACTTACCGATTAGTCTGTAAGTTGAATAGATTATCTAGCAGACAAAAGATAGAGATAGGGATTTTAGTACAAGGCAGTTGTTTGTCCTGATGATGATACTAATGGAATGGAGAAGTGGGAGGTTCTTCGATAAATTTAACGTTTTGTTAAATAAAATTTATATGGGTCCACCCCTATACAAAAACGAAAGAATCATCGGAATTGTCTCACTATTGACGGAGATATAGCCGAACATAGCACTTCGTCCTTTTTTCGAAGCTATACAATTAGTCTGAGATTTAAACGATGTTAAACCAAAACATGAGTGAGAGAAAACCAACACAGGCCGAGGCAGCATCTCTGCCTTGGCCTGTGTTGGTCTTCTACGCAGCTGAGTGTACCGCGTCGGTTATGAGTAATCACATAATCCCGTAGTTTATGTGATTATCCACATTCTGGGCGATGGAAAAGTTTGAATTATTGGCAAAGCGTCGAGTCTCGCGAGCGAGAGTCTCTGGGAGCGCGTCATCGCGAGGCCCACTTTTGTTTCTTGATCTAACTGTTACGATTGATAATGACCATATTTGAATGTACATTTTTTTGCTGCGGCGGCGGTGCTCACGTGTAAGACAAGCTGTTTACTCCGTCCATAGTTTTATTTCACTTTTGACAGCTCTAGTGACAATCGATTAGTCATACCTATCTTATCTAATGATTTATCGATGTCAAATGTAAAATAATCCAGTGGATGGACTAAAGGCCTATTGCGGCTGAGACAATGGCTTACACTGAGGTGGCTGAGTGGTCAAACATTATCGACTCCGTAACGAAACACCTATGTAAGTACCTATGTACTTTGTCGAGTGGAGTTGGTCATTCATCATCTGATTATACCTTAGACCTTCTAACCCGCTGCCAACTTTTCAAAGGATTGTACACATAATTTTGCGCCTTCGGACTACTTTGGTCTGAACGCAGTGGGACGAATGCGGAATAACTCATCTTATAGGTAGATACATTTCACGGGTATCAACAGCTTGAGAAATCATGTTTATATATGAAAACCTTCATAACTTACCATTATTATTGTAACCCAACAAAGCCATGTTGCTTGAAATAAACTTTTAGTTCACTTTTAAAGATGTCGCGACTGTCTTTTGTTTTTTCATACAATAACCCCGCTGACGACGACACAAATCCAGGCCTCCAGTATACGAAAAACAAAAGAGACTCGCGCTAGGATTTAAAAATGTACCTTTAATATCGTCTCTGAATGGTAAATTGGATGAACATTCGCTTCGTCAATTAACTTTGACGTATGTCTGAGGCCCTATTATGTGATTTGCATAGTTTACGATAACTATGTCAGTATTCATTTCCTTCTTTAGATTTAATACCTTGTAGCGCCCTACCGAAAACTGAGAAGAACTACTTTTCGTAGTATGACGGCGATCAAATAATTTTCATACGAACTCGATTAAAATTTTTGAGTAATTTTAAGTGATTTGTTGCGTTTTGGCAGTACAAACAAGTGCCAATTTTGACAAGAAAGCGGTATGAAATTATCGATTTCCGTTTTGTTATTCTGCTAACTCATAAAACATAGATCCTGAAAACTTCTGTCAAAAAATGTAATCGCCCGATAATCTTTTAGAAGAATAGCATGCTTATTATCGAAATGGAAGGTATTCCGATATCTGAAGGAGGCACGAATGTGGCGCTTCACAGATTACACTATCTTGTTCCACTCACATTACACTCATTGATTGTTTGATCGATGATAACTCTACCTATAGGTAGCATTTGTTCGATTCTATGCTAAGCGATACCTAAGCCTTAACTGTGAGCCATGTGCGCCATAGACCTAAGTAAAATTCTGTAGTGGTTAGAACTGGGAGAACCTTCCTAGGGACAACGTACCTTACGTACTAGATAGGTTTGCCCAGCGCTAACTAAGCAAATCGTCTGTGTTATTTTGTTACAACTAAACGCAAACACACGTTATTTCCAATCTTTTGCAATATACCTACCTAATAAAGAACGAATATGGAAAGACGTACCTAGACCGAAGTGCGACCGAGATAAAAATACGCACTCGAAACATAACGCCGGTGGCGCCGCCGGCCGGTCCGACTATGACTGAGGTGGGTGGACCTAATTGCACCTAATCTGAGCGGTCCACTTTCGAGAAGCTAGTACTCAATCTCCTGAATTTTACTTACTTCGATGGTCTGAGCACATTTTTCTTTCACATATTTACATACTTTCTGTTAATTAGTCGTCTATCTTGTGATTGTGTATGCTGCCTGTCTGTAGGAAACGGCGGAAGATCAACGCTGCGTGTGTTTGGTTTACCAGTACACGCAGCATTCATGCAGAGCCGTTTCCTAACTCGTAATTACAATCAGTTTATTACAATTAGGTTTAAGCGACCACTTATACTTTCTATTAATTAGTCTTTTCTTTCTTGTCATTGTGTATGCTGCCTGCTACTGTCTGTAGGAAACGGCGGAAGATCAACGCTACGTGTGTTCGGTTTACCAGTACACGCAGCATTCATGCAGAGCCGTTTCCTAACTCATAATCACACAATCACAATCACACAATCAGTTTATTTCACTAAAATCATTTGCAACGGGATATTTACCATGATTTGAGTTTTGAGTTTTCCAATATTCGATTCGTTTTCGAATCGAAAACGTCGGATTCGAATTCGATTCCGACGGATCTATAAAACGCTATTTTGATTTCGCCTCGAGTCGATACCTATCGTCAAGAGGAATAATTGGAAACCGATCTTAGACATTAGATTTTTTTTTCTCAAGAAGAGGCGTATGCTTTTCGTAATTATGCTCTTGGGGTCATCAGACAAAAACAACCGACAATTTATTTTGATTGTTTTGAAAACACTAAAAACCGTCTTTCAACACTGTTTTAAGGATTCCGTACCCAAAGGGTGGAACGGGACACTGTTAGTAAGCTTCCGCTGTCTGTCTGACAACCGTCTGGCCGTCTGTCCCTCCGTCAGCGGACTCATGAACTGACTTCTTACACACGGATATTTATATTATCCTACTCTCTTTAACTATGTTTTAATTTCTCGTTGGACGTGATGTGTAACTGAACAAACCCTTCTTTAAATTCTAAATTGGGGCAAAAAAAAACTATTGTTTCAGTTAGGCTACATTCTAAATATATGCCATACTTCATTTTGATCAGTACAGTAGTTTTGGAGATCCTAGGTAACAAAATTTCACATTTCACAGACTTTCGCATTTATAATATTAGTGGGATAGGAAGTACTAATACAAAATATTAAGAGATTTACCATGTTATTTTAAGATCTTAGATTTCTTGAAGGTTTTCCTGTATCAACCTTATCTCAAACAAAATTTTATAAAAGCTTTCGGACTAAAACGCGGAACGGCATGAAATGATCTATCCACGTCACTACACGCCATCAATCCAAATAATCAGAAACAAGGTAAAAGTAAAGCTGTCTACACACCTAAGCCGCCGACGACGGCCTTTCCCGTCGGGTTACGTGACTACGAAACGTCGCAAAGGCTACTGAATGAATTTACCGAGGTCAGATATTCTAACGTTATTGATAATTTATCTACTGGTGGAACTGTTTTTCTGTAATTTGTGTCTCGCTTAGCTATTTCGTGTTCAACGATTTTCAGTAAATATTAATAAATAAAATAAATAAATAAATAATGCTGGAGAATTCACACAGCATTATCTACCAAGCTAAGCAGAGCTTGTGTTATGGGTACTAGATAACTGATATACATAATACAATACACTACATAGATAGATATTTTTTATTATACATAGAAAAACATCCAGAACCCCTGAACAAATATCTGCAGATCGTACAAACATTTGTCCCGAGGCGTGAATCAAACCCAGCAGGAGATTGCCTGCGTCGCAGTCGGACCTTCGCCCGCTGCGCCACAGAGGTCGTCATATTATTCATTCATTTCATTATATTCATATTATTCAAAGTCAGTACTGGTTAATGACATAAATGTTTCAAAAGAAATAGGTTTCTGTAAAACCATATCTTCTTTTTTTAACCCTTTCAGACCTGATTTTTTTTCGTTTCAAATTCAGTCGTGATAAAATTTGTGTTGATAAAGGGGGTAAATTTTATTAAGAAAATATTGAAAAAAAAATATTCTAAAGTTTTTAGCTTTTTCTATAGACTTTAATGTGTACAGACGATCACAATCGCTCTAAAATACAAAATAATCTTTAATAAGTGTTTCATTCTGAAAAACTTTAATGTGTACAAATGTAACCACAGGGACTGAAAGGGTTAAATCACTTAATCTTTTAGTATAGTGTACTGTAACAACTGCCACTCTTCAAACTTGGCCTAATCCAACAGCTTCGTGTTTTGAAGGATCAACCTAAAATAACTGCAAAAGTTATTAATAATAACATCACTATTATCGTCATCGTTCATGTTAAATACTGAAACGTCCTAATAGATCGAAAGACACGCGCAATCTCTCTGAGCACTTGGCAATCACTAATTTTGAACGCTTCATGCCGTGACTGTCGTGCCGCCGGCAAAATTGTCCGACTAGCAACTTCTAAAGCCGCCGGGTCCAACCGCCGGCACCAACCCGCCGTGTTCGTGCTAGTGGGCCGGTCCCGGTGTGTAGACAGCTTAATGGATGCAGACTGCCGAATATATCAAAAATTCCCGAGGCCTTTTTTCAAAACGCTGTTAAAGCTCCTAAAATGAGGAGTTAACAACACCGGGTGAGGTGAGATCAGCGACTAATTACGCCAACGCAGGAAGGCCTTGCTTGCACGAGATAGAATAAATCCCATCTATTCTCTATCGCGCAATCAAGGTCATCATATCACAATAAATAAATACTGCGGACATTTCAAATTTCACATAGCATCATCTCGCCCCGGAGTAAGCAGAACAACTTCGAGGTAAAACAATAAATTTACTGTTGAAAAATATAAATAAACAACGCCCCAGTTCGGTATCGATTTTGGCCGATTCGGAGAAGGAAATGCCTCACTTCCAAGGGCGCGGGTAACGGAGAATCATTAGACGTTACTTTTATAGCCGTAGCAATTTGTGGTGTATTCAATAAAAATACCAATACCTAGGTACTAGACAAGGGCCGAATTGACCAGAAACTGGGTATAATTTAACCTGACGAAGCGAACCATTCAGGTCAGTCGTAGTTATCGAGACTCCAGTTAACAAGCACAGAAGTCGCTAGTGGTTTCAGAGACTAGTATTCACTCGTGTCTATGGTCTGATTGTATCTAGCCATTGACATTTCTAGCAGCAATCTACCTCTACGAATAAATAAATCTACCTATAGTCTAAATAATTGTCGTCGATTAAGTCGTCTACCAAATTCGGTCTCTGTCGTCCGAGACAGCACTACAGCAGCGCCCGCTGTTGATTCAGGCAGTGAACTAGTTGTTTGTGGCCAGTTTAAACAATACCCGCACAATGCCGAATAGACGACACAGGACGATTCGTCTCATGCATGCTTGCTTAGCGTAACAAGGCGGGCAAAATACAACGTAGATGCGTACCTACTGTCTATTATTTCACACATTTGCTCATGTATGTAGGTACGTCACATGTATTGTAGGTAGATACAACGGTGCGGCTCACGAAGTTAAAGTATTACTTTTCTATTCACTTTCACCTCCACTTCCCTTTCCTCTATCGATATTGTATAAGGAGCCTCGCTGAATATTGAAATAACTTAGCCCCTTTTTCTTAATCATTCAAAAACCTGGCCCGCGACGCTCAATTGCGAAACCTTTTGAGCATAAAGCGAACTATTGAAAAAATACTTTGAAAATTAGTATTGATTGAGGACACGGTTTTGCTCGAGTGTCGCCGTTAGGCCCTTTTGACATGCATACGGTCACGGCACGGTTACCGTGCCGTTTTAAGTAGAAATGTATGAGCTAAATAGACAGCTTTCACCAGGCACGGCGACCGTGCCGTGACCGTGTGTTGCCCGTCCCATACATTTTAACTTTACACCGTATGCATGTGAAAAGGGCCTCAGCGTGGCCACGCGGCGGCGGGACGCGGCGCGACGCTGTCGCTCCGGTTCATTGTTCCGACTCACCACGACCTTGCGCGTCAGACACGCTTCACCAGCTTCTACTTATAACTGGATCCTCACTGTGCCGACGAGCTGAATCTTATTGCTGACGACCGTGGGCTCTTTTACAACCTATAATAACAGGAAACGTATCTAGCAATGAAGTCGCGCCGATTTTCTACTAATTATACCTTACTCAAATTAGGTAGACGTGGACGCAAGCGTGCCTCTAATAGGCCTAATTGATAGGTAGGTACCTTCAGACCGTTTATTCTATCTAGTTGTCGCGGTTTACCTTAATAATAGTTTGCTGTTATTAGGCCTTGCGCGAAGGAAATTTACAAGAAGAAGTGACAAATCTTCTCATATCAATGAGGCAGCCTACAAAATGCTGATAACCATATCTCTCGACGAGCAGAGAGATGTGATTTTCAGCATTTTGTAGGCGAGGTTTGCTGAACATGGCTGGTCATACTTTCCCCTCCCCCTACTACTGTCACCTCCCCTGTATAAGTACAACCTTCGATGGTAAATTCGTAGCGCGTGCTACATCGCTAGGCGACCGTGGCGTAGGATACAGACAAAAGATATCAACGCGCGCGCATGTTCGCTTGCGTCTTGGTCTAACTTCAGTCTGGATCTTATTTAACTCGTTGAGTATTGTGGTACACTATTGCAAATAATGTACCACAACTCTTACGTAACTCATACTCGTAGGTTATAATGTAGTATAGTGTAGCTTATTCTAGTTTTCCCACCTCAAAATTCCCCTTTAGAAACACTTTCCCTTATAAATTTTTCGTTAACTTTTCAAGAAAGGTCCCTGTCAATAACCATCGGGTATCCAACTGGCAGTTTAATTTGACCGTCTGAACTGCTACCTATCGGAGAACGGCACGCTCTTGGCCACTTATCATCGAAATTGGTTGTTTAATACCGTGGCTGTCAAGATTGCTTATCAACAATAATAAACACACGGTAATAGAGATAAAACAGACATTTATCAAAACCATTTCAAGCCGTTACCTGCCGCTGAATTGGACCACTAGGTACCCGGCAACAATTTTTACGAATGAAATGTAATCAACGACCATCATAAATGTGATCATGATCCAACGGCATTCCCAGTACCTGGCTTGTTGCTAGGTAGTCGACACCTGTGACGGCGGCGAGATTTTCTCCATGCCTTCGATGACTAGAGAAAAAAACAAAATCTTTTTCACCAGTCATCGAAGGGTCGTTTCAGCGAGGAGGGTGATATTTCGTAGATGTGCGACTTTCGGACCCGGAGATATCATGTCAGTGCCAGACTTAAGAACTCACTTTTAACTGATAGAAAATAGGTCAACGGAACGTTCGAAATATCCTAATTCCCGTGATGCCAAAATGACGCCATAAAATATGATAGATCCCAAATCCTATTCGTTTTGAGTAAGTATTACTCATTAGACTACATACGTCGAGTAGTATCACTAATCAGTGCTTTTACGTTATACGAACGCTGCTTGACATCCCTGCGAAAAGCCTGTAATCACATGAAGATTTCATGGCAATAAAATCTATCTCCAATGAACTGAAAGTACAGCCCATGGAGCTCTATGGCACGTTTACCGAGAATTTTTTTCTATAGCAATATTGCTAAGCAAGGTAATTGATAAAATTTAGGAATTTATATTTTTTGATAAGTTAGATACAATTTTCTAGAATAACTTTTTGCCATTCGTTGTTGTCCATTAAAACTTGATTTGCTGTAAATGCTGCTCCACAAAAGGTAACTTCGGCTTTGAGTTCTAGCCTATCTATCACAGAAAACGTTACGTTCTCAGCTGTAATAGTTCACCTACATTTTACAGAACGCTAGGCGGCGCGGCGCAGAGCCTTGCGTGAGGCATCATTTCCGAGTACAGCAGGTACCTATTATCTGTTGACTCTCAATGATCTTGAAATTTTCGTGACGGCCTCGCGCGTAACTAACTGCTGGCTAATCTGTGCGCGCGCGCAATGTTTGCTCCGCCTGCCGCGCGTGGCGAGACTCAGGCTTCGCGGGAAGATATCGCGCCCCTGGGGCCAACGAGCCTTGCAGACGAGGCGGCTTCGCTGGGCTGGTCAGTTACGTGTAGCCGTGGAGGACGGTACTCACGTGTGGTTGGTCTGGTGGGGGCGGCTCACAGCGGACACACGCGGCAGCGGACGACGGAAAAAGGCAGCGGACGCGCAGGCGCCCGCAGCGGCCGATAGCGCGCGACTGAACCGCGTGTGAAGATAACACTGATAACGCCGCGTCAGAGACGCGCGCGCCGTCGCGCGTCGCCGCGTCGCCACGCCCGCGTCATGTTCGCATACGAAACTGATACCTGGCTTACCTGAAAACTGAAATCTAGGACCACTTGCACAAAACGTTTTAAATAATAAATAAACAAGACCAATATACTGAATATGTTCACATAGGCCCCAAAGTAAGCATAGCTTGTGTTATGGATAAATACCAGATGACTCGTATACCTAATCATACTTTCACTCAAACTCTGAACTAATATCGGCAGATCATACAAATATTTGTCGAACCCGCTACCTTCTGCGTTCCAAGATGACCTTCGCCCTTTGCGCCATAGAAGTCGTCAAGAGCTGTAGTTTACTGAAATGAGTCTTAATTTCTTTCTACGTATGTGCCTACATGACGATGATAAGCGTTCAGCAGCGATCAGAGATAAGATAACAGAAGACTTTACTAAACCTATAACTGGCAAAGAAGGAGGATTACAGATTTACAGACTTACAGCAGCTTCACAACAATAGCAGATTGCATTTGAAGGGTTCAAATACAAAATTGAAGATAATCCTATCGATAGCTCAATGACGTCGATTTCTTTGCAAGTAACTCATAAGAGGAAGGTATCTTCTGATTACTTATTTATGCATCACGATTTTTATATTTTATTAAAAATGTATTTATTTAGGCCTGCGTCCAAAATGGATCAATATAGGCTGTTGAGGTGAGGAGGAGGTGAAATTATTTAACGATTTATGTTTTATTTAAACAAATCAATGCTTTGCTCGATTAATATCCAAAATACAAAATGTCCAACTAGGTCTCAACACTAATTTTGTCCAACACGAACTTTGTCCGATATGAAAATTTTCCAACTTAAAAACATTTTAGTTTCTACGTTTTGTTTCATGAATATAAAGGAGTCCTTGTTTTAACTTGTTCCCTACTTGAGTTTAGCCGACCTGTAGGCGTCCCACCCCCGCTAAGCGAAGGGGGGGCAACATTGATCTATTCCTTTCTAATACCAAAAAACTAATACCAATGGTATTTGTTTATTGTCCTCATTAAATTCCATTCCTAACGAATTCCAAATTCGAAATCTTTTAATGAAATACAAAATCTATTCCCAACGAATACCAAAACAGCATTTTTGGTACAGTCACAGAAACAATTTATTTTGCTTTCAAATAATTTAATATTATGATCATAATTTTTAACCTGTACAAATTCATTTCATTGCTGCATTTTTATCTACGAGTAGGTACCATAAGTGAATCACTTGCCAAAAAAAAAATACCTGCAAAAAAGGGTGAGCTTGCTATTGTTTTAAAATCCGAAACAACCAATCAACTCAAGCGCCGCCGTGCAAACGAAGCTCCATAAAATGTTTTATTGTTTTGGTGGAATAAACGTTAACTCAATGAAATAAGGTCTGTTTTTTCTTACAATAATTATGTCCTTGCATAAAATAAAGTATTACTTGCCCTAATTTTGAGGGATGTTTTGTCAATTCCTCCTGTACTATTCCGTAAGGTGGCAAGCGAGGAGTAGGTTACTAGAAACTTAGTGAAAGTGGTATCTGGTAAGTTTTTTATTATTTGTTATTTTATGGTGTTTTAATTTTATAATTATCTAAATGTTCCTATATTCGTAAAATATCGTTTGTTTAATTTAAATGTATTATGTATAGTTCAATTTTTTGAAAGATAAAATTCTTAACTCGACGGTCGACCTCTGTGGCGCAGCGGGCGAAGGTCTGCCTGCGACGCAGGAGGTTGCGGGTTCGATTCCCGCCTCGGGATCGGGAACAAATGTTTGTACGATCTGCAGACATTTGTTAAGGGCGTTCTGGATGTTTTCTATGTATAATAAAAAATATATCTATCTATGTAGTGTATTGTATTAAGTATATCAGTTATCCAGTACCTACCCATAACACAAGCTCTGCTTAGCTTGGGGCTAGATAATGCTGTGTGAATTGTCCAGCATTATTTATTTATTTATTTATAACTAATTTGTCATGTCCAAGTATTCTCCGATTTAGATACTAATGTATATCTTTTCTTAGATATGTCTGATGAAGCTCGGCCATCCACATGTTCGGGAATCACTGGAGTATAAACATTCATAAAAAGAAATATTAGTCTATGGTTCTACTAAAATCTGGTTCATCAATCATCATCATCATCAACAGCCTGTAGTGGTCCACTACTGGACGCAAGCCTCCTCCTTATTGTTTTTTTTTTATAAAATCTGGTTATCAATACACAAAAAAAAAAGAATAAAATTGGAATAAAAATGTTTCGACAAGACTGATTTTGTTTAAATAAACACTACTTTGAATCACTTGAGCATTTTTATTACTGACTGTACCTCATACCATTTATCTTGTTTTGGTATTCGTTTGTGAGTGGTATTCGTTAGGAATATAATTTAATGAGGACAATAAACAAATACCATTTGGTATTACTTTTTTGGTATTAGAAAGGAATAGATCGCAACATTAACTTACTCCTAACGAAGCCCGCCTCCGCGAAGCGGGGGGGGGGGGGCGGGGAGCGTTCGTGGTGACTCTGTGTCTGAAAGGGTGTGTATATGTTCTCACACCCTTTCAGACACAGAGCCATATGTTACAGAGAGTGTCAGAGAGTTATTAGAGTCATAACATAATGTTAACACATATAGTTTGGCAATGCAGCCAGCGTCTTGGGGACGCTTCCGAATGGTATTGATATGGATCAGTTGAGCTACCTGTGACAGTCTGCAGTTAGCTCAATTGTTTCAATTATAAATACTTGTATACTTAATTTTCTTTGTGAATTAAAGTTTAGCTACCTATTAAAAGTTTGGACATTTTTATGAATGGACATTTTTAGACTATTTGTCATTTTTCATAATTGGACATTAGTTGTGCAAAGGGTAAGATTGTTGTAAATTTTTGTGAGCTAAGTAAAAATATGTCTTCAATTCCCAACTCTACTATAGTGGTATGCTTTCGTCCCACCATAACCCCAAGGGTATGGCCAGGGGTATGATGGGTCCGCAGTGTCCAAAATCATGATTACGGGTTACAAAAAAATTACCAATGAACCAACCTCCTGGTTGAGACCTATATGTAACCTGGTTGTACAGACCAGGCAGTTGCATACCCACTCCATCCTCATAAAAACCATCACCTTACACAAAGTGTCATCAAAATATCTTCCAACCGCCAATATACTCCGGCCTCCCATCAGGCAAGACTCCGCCTAGGCTAAGGCTCAAGTGAAACTGGCCGAGATCACAGAAGCAAAGGCCGAGCCACTCTGCTCATGGAAATTAGCACCTTCGAGCTACTTAACTCAGTGAAGACCTCGCGTGACCGCCGCCGCGTGACGTGCCTTCTCTTTAACATCGCGGTTATTCATTAAACTATAGGTACCTCAATAATGTCCTGATTTATCATGCGACCTGCAATTGGAACTCGAGTCTGTAATTGGGACGAGCTCAAACAATGTAATAGATATAAGTAGGAACTAGAAAAACTATCGAGAGCTTAATTTTATTTTTAGTTTAAAGATTGATACCTCTAAGAATTAGCCAGCTGAAGTGGCAGTGGGCCGGCCATACGTCGCGAAGAACGCATAACCGCTAGAGGAAACATGTTCTTGAGTGGAGACCACGATTCGGCAAACGTAGTGTAGGACGCCCTCCGGCAAGGTGGGATGACGACCTGCGAAAGACTGCAGGCAGATGCTGTATGCGGCAAGCTGAAGACAGGGAGCTGTGGCACTCATTAGAGGAGGCCTATGTCCAGCAGTGGACCAACATAGGCTGATGATGATATGACCTTGATGTACTTGATGTAGAGCCTGGCTGACCAATAGACACGAGTGATTAACTGAAAACTATAAAGACATCCGACTTGGTCCTTATTTTTGCCAAATATGAGTGCGAAGGCCTACAGATGTAGCTAAGAACCGTACAGGAGACCAGACGAGGATTTTGATACCTCATATGTCAAAATCGCTTTAGGCGTTTGATTCTTGGGAGGTAGAAAAGAGTGTCAACTACATAGAAACATTCGATATGCATAACGCACGCCTTGCGGGTAATAGAAACTTACTGCTGAAAACTTACCGAGTACCTACTACGAAGAGGGCACAACTTCACAATCGTTCGAATTTGTACCTAAAAAACCACTTTTCGTCTATACTACACAGTCGCCTCGAATATTTTAATTCCATTTTTCCCACTTTAGCGGGATTTTCTAGGGAGAAATCTGGAATTATCCACAATATCGCTATTCATAAACCATACGCATCATACTTATCCTATTATATTATACTTATCCTGTGACCTTTTAATCTGAGTTTACTAACCTGTTACCCGTTGCCTGCACATACAGTAGATTTCAGAATTACTTCTTTAGAGTCTTATTATTGTACACATATTATGAAGACTATAACAAGACGGTACCATTGGCAGAAAATTACATTAAAAGAATAAAACAATTACAACTAGCACTCATATATACAATCTATTTCTTAAAAATCTAAGCCGTCGCCAGAAAGCAGAGTGCCCAGAATGCCAGCAGCATTGCCACGTTGAATGGCAAGACTAATTTAATAAACGAATTGAATTGAGTTGAAGACGCTAAATGCACAAAGTGCGGTAAGAACGATACCGCACATTGTGCATTCAGCGGACTGCAGACGACCAACTCGTGCGGGCATTGCTTGACTAGCTCCATCTCTGTTCATGTGTACGCTTAATTTCATCTTGATCGATTTAGCAATTTGAGATCTTAGTTAACTGTGTCCCTGGTATAAGTTAGTTAACAAACACGTCCATTTTCCACATTTATTTTCACTGACAAACTTTCGCCTAAACAGAGTTACTGGTCAAGTTGACCACGAGCCTTGAGGAGCTTGTAGTTTCCATCATTACTGATTGATTTGACTGTGAAACAACATATCCTAAAACTTAACCGTTTTCGAGATATTAGACTTAGTTTAAAAAAATTGCCTATTTTTTGGCTGCTCAGTCTAATATTACTATTTGCATAAATTACAAAAACGTAGTATTTTTGTAATTTATGCATATTTTGATAGCATTATTATTTAACAGATTTTTTGTAAATAGTAGATAACTTTTTATATTGTTTTCAACACCAACATTGCAGGTAAATAAACAAACTGGGTCGTACGTCGTCTACTACAATAGTTGAAAAAGGAAATAATTTACACAAAGGAATCATGATAGTTCCTATGGAAACCATTCGTTTCCAGTGATTCATATCAACACCAGTCGGAAGCGTCCCCAAGACGCTGGCTGCATTGCCACGCTGTATGGCAATGCTGATGCGCTGTGCCAGATATTCACCAGCTCTCGGGTCACGCGTCGCTTCGACCAGACGCTCAGATAGTTTTTTTTGGATCAGTTGAGCTACCTGTAGACTGTTTGCAACAGTCAGCAGTTAGCTCAATTGTTTCAATTGTAAATACTAGTATAATTTTCTTTGTGAATAAAGAACCATGTATCCAGTGATTTAGAAAATTTTCAGGAGATAATTATTAAATACCTCTGACGGCGCACATATCAATTCCCCGAGTAAAAAGTAAATCTTTAAAAAAAGTAGTTAAACTTTTATGGTGCGTCTTCAAAATCAACTTTTATTAAACAACGAAAAAATAACAACGAATTATTAAAATCTATTAAGAATTAGCGAAGATTATCACCAAGATTGTTGTAGCTAGTTCTGATTTTTCAAAAGTCGCGATCCCTCCATCCCACAGCCGCGATTTTGAAGCGCGTCTTATATCGCAAATGAACAGTTGAATTGATAACCTCCTTTTTTAAAATCGAATAAAAACAACGAATTACTTTTTGAACAAAATCACAAAATAAACTTACAGATAATTACCGAAAAGTTAAAACTTTGACAAAAATTGGCAGGAGGATAAATTATTTTGGTGCCATGGGAGCCGAAAAGAATTTCACCGTCATCATCATCATCAATTTGTTATAGAATGCGGTATAAGAGGGTATAAGTATATATTATAAGAATTCGTTTTTAAAAACACAACAAATGCAATGCACTTCGGTGCATTCATTTAGCATGACCTACGAATTCATAGAATCTCTACCAAATCAGAGCTCTTGTAACTGCTGATTCGTCATTATTTAAGAAACTATACACGCTAGAAAAAAAAACATTTTGAAAGGTACTCAAGTATCAAGGTACCTACCTTCCTTTTGAGTAAGCCTCGCTCGATTGATTGATTTTACCCCCCTTTGGACCACCTGATCTCAAAAACCCCAGGACGAATTTGACCTCACTGAACTACCAGCATGTTTCACAAGTCTTAGCAGCACATCTATCAAATTTGACGCAAATCAAAAAGCAAAAGTGAAGGAAGTGACTGAAAATCCTCATTCAACTTTGAGAGAGATAGCCGCCCAACTTTCTGTAACTCACGAGACGATCCGTACTTTTTAAAATAATCACTTAGATATGAAACATTTTACCGCTCGACTAGTCCCAAAAGACCTGAATTTTCTCCAAAAACTCAATCGCATGAGAGTCGCTGAGGACATGCTAGAACGAGTCAATTCCGGCCCAATATTCATGAAAACAGTGACGAGACGTGGGTTTATGAGTTTGACATGCAAACTAGTCAACAAGCTTCGGAGTGGCGCCTTCCAACTGAACGGAAACCGAAAGAGAAGAATTCGCGGCGAGAACTGAACTCAATTCCGGAAACAGCGTTTAAAAATTTAATGTTTTGATGATTGGATTATTCGTTGGCGTAAGTGTGGCGTTTCTGAAGGAGCATACTTTGAAAGTGATAAAATAAATATGGATGAATATCAAACATTCTGTGTATTATTGATCAATTCCCGGTACTTTCTTGACAGAGTAGTATATTAATTCCAAATGGCAATAAGACGCAAATTAGAGCCAAAAATAAGGTAGATAAGTACAATTTATTGCCAAAAACATTCAATTTTTCTGGTCAGTAGTGTCTCAAATAAATTAGGTTTACCTAGACAATAGGGTTCTCATAAAATAGCAATGAGTTTATTTTGTGATCACGCTTATGGTAGGGAGTAGGTAGGCACTATGGTAGGCAGTAACGTACACACAGCGGTTTCACCGTCTTGAACCTAATATTTGTAAATTAAAAGTATTTGAAACCATAATTGTTTTTCAAATAATGTAAATCACTCCGGAACCGTGGTCCCACTGCGATGTCCTTTTTTGTGAAAAAACTTTTTCGTGGTCCCACCAAACACACACTTGACCGTTCAACATATGGCTCTGGGTGCAATTATATATATACACACTCTTTCAGTCACAGAGTCGCCACGAACCCCCCCTCCCCTCCCCCCCGTGGGAGGATGTGGACGGTCAAGTGTGTGTTTGGTGGGACCACGAAAAAGTTTTGTCCCACCAGTGGAACATCGCAGTGGGACTACGGTTCCGTCACTATGTAAATACTGTAACTTCCCCTAATTCTAGTAACTCCAAGCAAAACCAAGCTCTTTTTATCAATTAACCCCCGTGGGAATTCCGGGATAAAATATAGCCTATGTCACTCCCTGAAAAGTACCTAAGCTTCCTAACGGTGAAAGAATTTTCAAATCGGTCCAGTACTTTCCGAGCCTTTTCAATATAAACAAACGAACAAACAATCAAATCTTTTCTCTTTATAATATTAGTATAGGTAGATCAAAAAGAAAAGAAAAAACCTTTGATTTGAACAGAGATGTTTTGCTGATGGCACGTTTCAACATTGCTGTCGGGGGTTCTATCCTTTGATTTGAACAGAGATGTTTTGCTGATGGCACGTTTCAACATTGCTGTCGGGGGTTCTAATGGTGACATTTTTTATCAATACTAGTTTCTTTCGTATGGAAAACTCTTTTTACTTTGACTGTCCAGGTAGCCAGTGTACAAACTGCCCCAAAAATTTTGTAATTTGCATAACAAAAGAATGTACGAACTGCCGACTATTCTGCCAAATCGTTGTTCAAAATCTCTTGTCGATCGACAATTCGGGTTTCTAGAAACGCTAGGTAGGCATTTTCAAATCAAATCATCTGTTAGCAGCGTTCAAACAACTGGCCGTAAATTTATTTAATTTAACCAGTGGTTTGCCCCGAACTAAGATCTCGCGACGTCCACAAGTTTGCTATTTTATTCTTCATGGGGCGATGCAATAAGCTTTTCTTGTTCAAATCAACCAGCATTGCCAGTAAGTGCGGTACAGTCCAGATTTCAAAAATAGAACTCTAGTGGCGAATGTCAGCCATGTTATATTTTGAGCCGGTAGTATGCGCTGCACACGCGTCGCTCTCGCCGCGCCGCTCTCGTAAACAAATCAGGTATCTTAGCCATTATTATCCATTAATAACCCTTCCTATTATTATTATGTTTACCATAATATTATGTAGAAGTGTCTACTTGCATTTATGAAAAGCGTCCCACAAACCTTTTTCCTCGCCGGCAGTTTCCGCCTAGCAACTATAATTATAATTAAGCGAGTTACGTAAGTAAATGTTGTACAACAAACGAATCGAATGCCATTTAAATGGTTCAAAGATGAAAGGTTTTAATTTTAATATAACAAACCGAACTCAAACTTTAACCCCTAGCCAAAATAACTTTTTCTTCGTCTATTATCTCCCTTTTGAAGTAATAAAAACAAACTCTTTGATGATTTTCCTACCTTTGAAGCAATTGGAAGCTAAACTTATTAATTTTGCTGAATTTTATGAATGCCAGATAATACTAACAAGATAATACTTACTCGAACTAATGATTATTTGTGCAGAAAATTCATTTACTTAATTAAGACGGGAACCTGCAGCCTCGTGTGTCAGTTGTAATTGCTATGTATGTACGTAGGTACAGACCAGCCCCTTGGTACACGACTAGGTTATTATGATAATTCTCATGTCATGATACTACTGACTTTGTTTTTGTTGGACCGTGGACTGATGGACTATGAATTACTGTCACAATTATAAGCAATCATTGTAAATACGCTTTATAACGGCACGGCCGCGTTAACTATCCAGGTATCACACTACCTACTTAAGAAACTAACCGAGGACATGCTCTCGGTCGGCCGTCTAAGTAATAGTACCTTTGGACATGTGAAAAGGTGCTACTACTTGACGGCCCGGTAACCGACAGCCCTTTGTCCATAAACAACCTCACGGAATGACTTGCCGAATATTATGACAATGGAAATGTTCTTTCAGCTGAATGCAGTGAGCATGTCGCGGCTCAGCCAGCAGGTGGACGCGGCGTATGCGGCGGCTTGCAGTGACGTCACGCTGTGCTCCGACTCCAAGGGCTTCTTCAAGAGCCTCGCCGAGGAGGTGCTGGCGCTGGCGCCCCAGGCCTGCCTACAGGAGCTTGAGGCCGCCCCCGAAGGGCAGAAGGTCAATGTGGTTAAGGAGAACAAAGAGGTAAAGTTGTTCTTGTTTTGCAACTCCATGTCTTTGCCCTTGGCTCGGGAAGTCATGGCAGCGCGCGTCAATGGCTGATTAATTTTCCTTATTTGCAATGAATGTTTACTCCGTATTTTCACTGTAGATAATGTCCACATTGAAAGAGGTGCTGTCCCGCATTCAGCCGCTGCACCGCGGTAAGAGCGCGCGCGTGTCTAGCGAGCGGCGGCTGGCGGCGGCGCGCGCGCTGCTGGCCGGCGAGCAGCACACAGCGCTCGCGCTCGCCAGTCAGGCCGTGCTGCGCGCTCCTATGACTGGTGAGGACCTGAACGTGACATGAATGACTAATTCATGACACGGACTTGCTGAACAAGGCACAAGGTGTGCAGGAGACCAGAGCGCGTATTGTGATATAAACTGGACAGTATATTTCAATACGCCGCCGTGCAGGCATGCCTGCAGACAGGCAGAGCTCTCCGGTACACCGTAGCATGTGTGCCTTACTTTATGGTCTGAAGAGGATCTTTTGAAAATATCCTTTGTTATTAAATTCTGGACCATTCCGCCGCAAAATATAGCGAAAAAACGCAGACAGATTTTTCCATTTTCCAGGTGAAGACGAGGTGCTGGACGGTGGCGTGTCGCTGGCGCTGGCGCTGTGGCAGCGTTCCGAGGTGCTGCTGGCACTAGGGCTCTACCGCGCGGCGCTGGAAGACCTGCGGCTGGCGTTGCGCGAACGGCTGCCAGCCAAGATGCGCGCTCGATACTACTGGCGCATGGGACACTGCTACAGAGGTACAACCACAGGAGGTTCGACGTTTAAGGCCTGATTAGGCAGGAGGATGCAAAGTATGAGTGCACAGCGTAGTTCCCCCACTTAGAATCAGAATTAGGGTTATATAGCAGCCACGAGCACTGCCCTTTGAACTGATGAAGCCTAGTGACACGGACGAGGGCACCTTATACACCCAACAAAGAGCAACTGTGCTGCCTTTTGAAAATAACGATTCTGTTTTGTCGTTGTTACCATTATACGGTGGTCTTCCAGGAGCGGGGGAAGGGTCCCGTGCGAAGGTTTCGTACGAGCTGGCGGCGCGGCTGCTGGGGGCAGATGAGGCCGCGCGCGCGCTGCTAGACCAAGACCTGCAAAAGGTCGACCCCAGCGAGCAACCCAAACCACACCCTGAACAGACTGGTAAATACCACATATAATAGACCTAAGGTAGGTCACAATTTCACCTCATGGTAAGGGCGAAGAGTCGTTTCGGTTTACGGCGTAATAGCGAAGAGCCTTGATCAACATCTCAAGAGACTCTCGTTAGGAAGTTGGATCAAGGGCCAGATTCAAAAGGCGGTACTCCTGGACTCGGCGCGCATAGTGAGGAAGTTCCTCTCTCTGCAGTTCTAGTCACCGTTTTGATATGTTTTTTTGTGTAGAATATTTTATAATAATTTATTTACTATTGTAATAAAAATATTTTATAACGATATTTAAGAATAAATGATTATGTTGTATAATATTAAGAATGCTAGACATTTCACACAGCATGAGCTTGGGATTAGATTTAATACATGGATGGATGTTTGTTGCATCTTCATTTTGTATAGACGTAGTTCTAGGCCTGGAATAAAACATAGGCACGTTTTGTCCCATAAATCAGTTCCCATGGGATAGAAATAACTTTTTTACGTTTCCATAGAAACAACGCTTGCGAAGCCGCGGCCAGAAACTAGTTTCTTTATATATGTGTAAGGTGAGAAGAGATTGTAATCTTTTCAGGTATTTCACTAACGGGTGGAGCAAAACTCAACATGCCCTCGTTATCCAAACTGCTCAAAATCTGCGAGGAAGAAGACAAGGTAACGCAAAGTCTTGATTACTTGTAACATTTACACGATTAAGACAAATCTGACCCTGCTCAATCCGTTATTGTAACATAGCTTGACTCACACCAACCTTGGCCTGCTACTGCGTTTAGTCGCGAGAAGTGCAAGAATGAACGAGGCATTCGCCCAGCAATTTTGTTTCCATGATGGGTTGACGATACCGGCGTCGCAGGGCGCAGCATAGGACAGAAGACAAAGGCAGAGGCAAAACGAAGCCTTAATCTAGCTGTAGGATAAAGGCATAATAAGAACGTAATATTTTCAGAACAAAGGTAATAAAATGTAGATTTTGTAGTATTGGATCTGTGTGTCCAGGGTCGATTCGCAGTGGCGGGCGCGGAGATCAACACTGGTGATGTTCTTCTGATCGACTCACCCTACGCGGCCTGTCTGTTGTCGGACTACTACGGCTCCCACTGCCTTCATTGTTTCAAGAGGTTTGCATTTTACTAGTCTCTACTAGCTGAGTCATGATCGCATGTGCGACGAAGCCCTTAGTTATCGCCTATCAAGTCTGTCCCTGTTATACTTGTACTATGTTCTCAAAATTGTTTCCGAATACCTACTTACTTTGGGTAAAAACAATTTTGAGAAGGAGGCCAAAAGGAGGATCTAGGTACGCTGGGCAGCGTTTTGGAAACTACTTCGAGTCTTGTCGTCATCCATACCGAACCGCTTGAAAACTTAAAGTTTTCAATTAGTGCGTCCTACCCGTCCTCACCTACCAAGCTGAGACGTGGATACTCACGGTGGGGCTGGTTCACCAGTTCTTCAAGTCGCTCAGTGAGCTATGGAAAGAGCTAGAAGCAAAAAGCAACAACCGAAAAAAACATAGCTCAAAGAATTAGCAAGCTGAAGTGGCGATGGGCCGACCATGTCTCATGAAAAACCAACAACCGCTGTGGTAAACGTGTTCTTGAGTGGAAACCGCGTCCCGGCAAACATAGTACAGGTACAATTTAAAAGTACCTACTTGTTATCACCTCTATTTTCTCAGACATATTAACAAACGGTGAAATTGGAGCCCGAGACCCAATTTCACCTTTTGTTAAACTAAGTTCAGCTTAAACCAGATCAACGTGCGCTATGCGCTGAATTCGTTTTAGAACGAAAATTGAGTTTATCTTATGTTGATAGCGTTCATTTGCAACGGTTAAATTGGACCTCAATGGTTAGCACTTGTCTCACGCGACTGCTTCTAGGCTCGAAGACTGCAAGGAATCTGCTCCGATTTGGTGCCCCAAGTGCTCGGGCGTGGCCTTCTGCAGCATCGCTTGCCGTGACGCTGCAGTCTCCACCTACCACAACTACGAGTGCCCTTTCCTGGATCTCTTCATCGGTATGTCTTTTACTAAAGAACAGGTACCTACGTTATGTCGATATTACGTACCCAGCAGCAGGCTGTGACATGTCAATACAGGTACATTTTCATCAGTGTAGGTATGTACCAATTTATGTATGTTTGTGTCAAGTAGGGCCGTCTCTTTGTCCTTCGTGTGGGTGGATACAGTGTACTTACTTATGAAGTTTGGCTGAAGAAACCATACTCTAGAATCTCCTAAGCAATGCTCTTATAGTACCTACTAGGTACCTACTTAAACAAACCACATTACATGAGATGTAATGCGAGTTGTTTAAGTAAGTACCAAGTCCAAACCACAAACCAAACCATCTACAGCCTATACCGGTCCAGGTCCGGTCCCGCTGGACGCAGACGTCCCCTGATAAACGCCTTATTGACCTTTGTAACATGGGGGTAATGCCCCTAATCGCCACGCTGGGCAAGTAGGCTGGGGATCGCAGTTAAATTGTTCTGCAAGAGGCGCTGCCCGCCCCCCAGTGGATATCCCTTAGTCGTCTCCCACGACTCCCGCGGGAAGAGTTGGTTCTGCAACTGGTTAAACAACTTGCCATATTTGATTTAATTTATTCAATGAGGATCAACTACATTAAACATTTTCTATTATACACTCCTGTAAAAACTTTATTATGAAAATATGACCACCTGTTGTATTATTTCAGGCTCGGGTATGTCCATCCTCAGCCACATTGCGCTGCGCATGGTCACGCAGGCCGGACTCGGCACAACCCTCTCTATACACTCCAAATTCCTCTCCAGCGAACAAAAAACCGTCGAAGGCACAGCCCTTAACGACATTGAAGGAGTCGCCAAAAAGTCCAAGATGAAGAGCCGCAAGGAAAGACTAAACCGAACGAAGAAGGGATTGAAGAACATTGCAGAAATAAAAGAAGAAGAGAGCCACATGGATGAAAAGATGAGTTTTGAAGAGAAGTTGGAATTGAAGGCATCACAGATCTACTCTCTGTGCACGCATTGGGAGGAGAGAAGAGGGGCAGATTATCTGAAGAGGATTGTGATGGCAATGTTCTTGACGGAGTGTCTTAAAAATGGCGGGTTTTTCAACAAGTGTGAAGCAGGAACCGTTGCTAAAGGTATAAGAAACATCGGTATAGTTCCTACCTGATGTTGCTCTTGATGTTCTTTCACATCTGTTATATTCTGGCATCCTTTTCTAATAAAATAAATAATGCTGGACAATCCACACAGCATCATCTAGCCCCAAGCTAAGCAGAGCTTGTGATAATGTATAGGTACTAGATGACTGATATACATACTTAATACAATACATTACATAGACCGATATTTTTAATTTTACATAGAAATACCCAGAACACCCGGAACAAATATTTGCAGATCGTACAAACATTTGTTGGGTGGGAATGGAATCCGCAAACCTTCGCCCGCCGCGCCACGTCGTCATTCTCGTCCTTTTCCAGCGCAGAGTGCCGTGTGTGAGATGATAGTACGCAACCTGCTGTTGCTGCAATTCAACGCGCACGAGGTTTACGAGACGGTGCGTGGCAAGCACCAGTTTGCGGGCTCCAAGGCGCTCTACGTGGCCGTCGGGATATATCCGACTGGTGCACTCTTCAACCACGAGTGCTACCCCGCAGTGGCCAGGTAACAGCTCCTGCAGTTTAGCGCAGAAGACGTTGACAATACGTGATTCGTCATCGAACTTGCAGCAGTGGCAGCTGCCACCCTTTGATTCTGTATAAACATGCTCCGATTACGTATCCACGTGGAATTGCCAAGCCACTCAACATTCACGCACAACCTGGCTGGTCAATCAAGCTTGCCATTTATCGAGTTTGGCTGACCGAAAGCCGTCAAATAATCTAATGTGGTCAGATAAACATCCTTACAAACTTGCTTACTTTCTTTACATAAATGTGCGCGTTGACATTTTTGTAATTTTTGAGTTTATAGAAAACAAAGTCATTAACTTACGTATACTTTTTTCGTTATCGAGTCCTTCCATGAATTTCTACTGTTTATGTTGTATTGTTTACCTACCAAAGGACATCACGACCAATCTGTGTCAAAATTTTCAATGTGAGTATGGTACTTATACCGAGTCAAGTTTTTCCCTTGCGATCTCTAAGCGTTCCTACCGAGTCGGGCTAATTCTAGGTTTTTAACGCATCCACTGCTCAGCCTTACTCCCCACGGCGCTGGACATGGACACGTGCGTTAGGGATCATGACTCCACATACCCACCCACGAATACTCTAAAGCTTCTCATAGCCAAATACGTCAATCACAGAGGTAAAACACTCTGCTACGCTGCAGAGGGATAGTGTCGCTCAACAATTTTTGATGCAAAAACGAATCTATGTGCGAGTTGACAAGCATATATTTAAACTCCAGTGCTTTCACGCGTTCAAGCGCACGTAAACGAATAGGTAGGAAAACGAGACGTATTTGTTGCATTTTTTGGCTGCACCTCGTTTGTGTCTACATTCTAATACCTACTACTTCTTCTAAGACGTCAACGGTTCTCTAAATCTTATCGTAATCTAACTGTGTAAACTGGTACTAAGCACTCAGTATACCAAAAGTGCCATATCAATCGAAATGTTGTAGATACTTCGAGGGTCGCAACATCGTGCTGCGCGCGACGCGTCCGCTGCAGCCCGGTGAAGTAGTGTCCGAGAACTACGGGCCTCACTTCATGATGCGTGGGCTGCGTGAGCGGCACCGAGCGCTGGCTTGCCGCTACTGGTTCCACTGCCGCTGCGCCGCCTGCGCACAGGACTGGCCAACTATGAAGCAGCTGCAGGACGGACAAATCTACCTCAGGTCAGGCAATATTATTCTTGTTCTGCGGGTTCACCACCAGGTCCAGGACAGTTGAGACACCCAAGGTCTCAACCTTCCTCACTTTCACGGGGTTGACGTGCCAAGATAGAAAGTCTACCTTAAGGTGGGTCTCTGTCTCTGACACAATAGATCACCGCGGGACTTGCGCCGGCTCTACCCAGTTCGATGCGATGACTTGAAATGTGCAAAATCCTTCCTGACTTTAGCCTGAACGTGAAAATTTCATCAATATATTCAACCTAGAACCCACCCTATCCTCCTCGATTGCAATAAAATAAATATGAATATGAACCTTGACTTGACTTCCTTTCTGCAAGTAGTCGGTTCCTGGAAGATTTCATAATCATAATCATACCAGAAGAATTTATTTAAGTTTTCTTGTTCATGTCTCCTATCAATCTCAGATGTCCGAACCTGTCGTGCGCGTGGAAGTTCCGCGCAGGTGCACGCGCGCCGGCGTGCTGCGGCCAGTGCAGCACGCCCATCGACCCAGAACTCGTCGCGCTCAGTCTGGAGACGGTGGACCGCTGCACCGACCAGTACCAGGTTTGTCGACCTGAAGTGTGAATTAAGCCATAGGCTTAAGAGATGTTCCCATTATGGTATGCCCTGGCCCCTGTGCAATTTCTGGCCAGTTCCCCGCCTTTGGTTCTCGCAGGTTCCCTTCGACAATATTATTTCAGCGGTACTGTGTGCGACTGAAGTTTAACTTCATGGTCTGTAGACATCTCATTGCACGATTCCAGCAAGGCGCGAAGCTGATGGAGACAGAAGACTGCGCTCTGGCCACCGAGACGCTATGCCGAGCCGTGGACGCCTTCCACAGTGTGGCACGGCCGCCACACCGCGAGACGCACCTGGCACAGGAGGCGCTTCGCAGCTGCTTTGCTGCCGGAGGCAACGTGCATCGCGTGAGAGAGGAGCCAGACAAGGACAAACAGGCGCATGGTTTCGGTGCCAGTCCCGACGTGGATAAACAGACGGCAGCCATTTGTGACAAGACGGAGTAGAGGCAAAATGGCTGCAACATTTGTAATTTTATCAGTAACAGTCATAATTTTTCTCTATTTTACCCTAGAAAACAATCCCTGTGCTGTAGGCCATACAGCTCGTGAACCATAATTCCAAACACAAGCTAATTATACAAATGAGTCACAACCCCCGGCGGCGCTTACTTTGAACAATGATAACGTAGGAAACGTTGTCTGCGCAGATTTTTATCTTAATATAGTCTAGTTATATTAGGGTTTCACCTAGTTATTTCGAACCAGCGTATAAGCCTCCACTTTGGCGCTAAAAACCATGTTTGAAAAGTCAAATAAAATATCGTGTTTAATTTGTAAGTTATTTAAGTTCAAATGTCATAAAAATCGGTTTTTCGCAATTGTCTAGGTTTCTATACCTTCAATGATATTGACATCTGTTGTAAAATTGTAGGTACAACCATCGATATGAGTAAAATTCGGGAGATTGAGCACTAGAATCATATCCCGTTGTAAATGATTTAAGTGTTAATAACCATGATGGATTTAAAAGTTTTATTGGGCACTAGCTTCTCGAAAGTGGAAAGCTCAAATTAGGTCAAATTAGGTCCACCCACCTCAATCACAGTCGGACCGGCGCTGCCAGCGTACGTGTTTCGCGTGTATTGTTGTCTCGATCGCATTTAGGTCTAGATACGTCTTTCCATCATTGTTTTTATATTGCAATAGATTGGAAATAGCGTGTCTTTGCGTTTAGTTGTAACACAACACAGGCCATTTGTTGAGATAGCGCTGGGAGAACGTACCATATCTACAGAATTGTACATTATATCAATGGGTACAACATAAAATTTGCAACATATTTTTTTCCCAACATTTTTTAATGCGCTCAACCGTTTTTCATGATAGAGGAGGGCAAAGATCGTCATACATAATAATAATCTTAATAGTAAGATAATTAAAGGTTTCACTTTCCAGGCCCACGTTAGGCCTTTATCGATATTGAAATCGATATTAAAATAAAATATTATTTGAACTTCCACTGCTCAATGTTTTTTTATCAGATAGAATGAAGTGTTCCTTACATAAAACTGAGTCGATCAATATCAATTTTTTTTACCAGCACGAGTCGCTACTCAAGTTTGACCATAGAACCATAGATTGCCATTGGCTTTTGTCCTGCGCCGCGTCCGTGCAGTCCGGTGAGAAGATTTGAGGTGAGCGAAGGTCCTCCACTTCGCCCTTGGACCAACTAGTCGTCGGCCAACCGGTGCTCCAAGGAAATCCCGTTTCGCAGCCCGATTATCCTCCACATGGCCAAGCAAGCGCAGCCTCTGTGATATAATTTCGCTAGCGATGTTGGGCTCGGCCAATAGTTCTATATCTCCCGGTTCTTCCGCACTCTAGAGGGTCTGTCTTCTCCTCGACAATAATCAGGACAGTACATTCATATACGGTGTGCTAGGAACCTTCGACAACGATACGAGGACATCAAAGTTGGCAACGCAATTTTAAGGGAGTGAATAGATGATGCACTGTAAGCACTAACACCAGAGGCGGTGAAATATAGACATCTGAGCTAAAAACAAGCTCCGATGCAGTGCATCGCCACTCAAAGTCTTGCAGCTTTACTATAAAAAAGTTAGACATCTGTTGTGCGCGTGTTTAACAAAAACCTTACCACTAAAACTGCGTTTTACGACGGTTTATAGTTAGACACGGCTTCGGCATAGTTTAAACGAGAGTCAAAGGCGTTCCTCGAGAGCAAAGGCGTGGATATATGCGGGTACAAAATATACTAGCTTCTGCCCGCGGTTTCGCACACGCGTTTCAAGTAGCCTATGTCTGTCCTTGGGATACCGTTTACCATTCTGGAAAATTTCATTAAGATCTGTTCAGCCATTTAGGCGTGAAAAGGTGACAGACAGACGGAATTACTTTCGCTTTTATAAAATTAGTTTGGATCTATCACATTTCATCAAGAAGTATCTTTCTCCGGAAGTGATATTAATGCAACCTAACTAATCCAAGTGTTATTTTGACTTGACACTAAGCATGGTTTTAAAAAGAAGGTAAATTATTAATACCTATAAAATTGTTTTCGTCCCCGTTCTGTTGCGTCTTATCGTAACAGCTAAACTGCATTTTTAATTCAATAGATAGGAGTTATAACGCAAAATAGCTCTACATCCGTGCCCCGGATAAGGCCGCGCTCACTTTGGACACGTTTTCGTCCGAATTTGATTTCTGCGGGAACGTACGAAAACGCACTAAAGATCTACTATGGGAGAAGACTGCGTGCGATTAGTCGTTCGTATACGTCAGTTTAGTTACGACGTCCGAAAACAATCGAAACTTGTAGAGATCTTAACACGTATGCGCACGTTGAGAACATGTATTATTGTACCTATGTAGAAAAGTTAATTTACATGGTTTACGGACATATATTATGTGAAAGGATCATAGTGATTCTAAAAATGAAATATGAAATCTTCCGAATTATGAGGAAATTCACCGAAAAAATACTTCGACAGCCTTTCGTTTCTACGATAATGATGACGACGACATCGTCGCAATCTCTATGATTATGTTGAAGAAACAGATTATTGAACAAAGATGATTTGACGAACGCGATATCACTGGGACACTGACCTACTTGTCAGAGGAAAACATATTCACTATGCACCCTCAATTCGTACGAACAGTATCTATACGTTTACGTGCGAACAAATTCGCATCCAAAGTGAGCACAGCTTTACTGTCAAATCAGCACAGACGTATTTCATCGTATCATCTAAATAAATAATTAAAATAGGGTTATTCCGTGTCTTTTATGCGACCTAAAATCGTAGACAGGGTTATAGGTCACGGACACAGCAGCTGCGGGAACTGCAGGTTCAGTCCATCATCGCGAACACGTTTGCGAAGACGCCAGGTAATGTACGAAACCCAATGAATGACTAAAGACCGATCATTGGCCTATATTTCATCTACGAAAGATGATTTATGGGTGATCGCTTCGGTTTGGCGTAATTTTTTACTTTCGTTTTTAATTTTTTTCTTATATCTACAAGGCATAAAACTAACGGAAAAATAAATTGTCGCAAAACCTAAACCAAATTTTTATTGAACAACAAAAAACAGTGAATCCAAGGATGTTATTTAAAAACTGCATTGAGTGAATCTTACTTTGCCGCAAGTTTTATTAATTGCATAAAAAACTAAAATTATTTGAAAAACCACAAAATTATTTGAATCTCGCGGCAACTCGGAGTGATCAATAGTGTGGATCAACCTTAGAAAGCACAGAAATATATCTAGTTGTATTTCTGTGTTAAAATGCCATCAGTCTGGTTGAGAGTCAGTCAAGCACACCGATGGATGACTCAGGGAAGAGCCGTTTTTAGGTTTAGTTTCAAATAAAGCCCCCCTAATAAAATATTATTAAATGGAGGGGGGTATCTACTAGTTAATTATCGTATTTGTTAGATTATAGTATTTTATGTATTGTATTATGTAGTAGTCTATTTAATGAGTAGGTTAAAATTAAATCTTATATCCCCTGTTCACTTAGCACATGTTACCCACTTTTACAACTTTGTCTCTCTCTCTCTCCCAAAAAGTTTTGCTGGAAGAAAACTCTTTTTAGGGTTAGCTTGCCTTTTCAATTATTGTCCTGCTAAATGTTTTACTTGTGCAATAAAGAATTATGAATTAATGAAGTAGCCTATGTTTTATTTCAGGCCTAGAATTATCTGTATGCAAAATTTCAGCCCGATCCGTTCAGTACTTTTGGCGTGAAGAAGTAACAAACATCCATCCATACATCTATCCAAACTTTCGCATTTATAATATTAGTGTGATGAACTAATATCATTCCCTTTTTACCAATTTTAAGAATTAAGACCTGGCGGGTTGGTGAGGCCAATAAGGCGCTTATCAGGAGGAGGCCTGCATCCAGCAGTGGACTGTTAAGGTTGAGATTGAGGAGGGTTGGTGAGGCGAGGGTTCGCGAACTGGATGGTGATGATGGGCTGGGTCTGCCGTGCACGCAGTGTCAGTATATTACCAATAAAATGTAATGACTGGACTAGTAGTCTTTCATCTACGTGACGATTCTGCGACTGTACCATTGTCATAGAAAAGCGATTGGTTGGCAGAATTGTGCCCCTATTGTGAAGATGAGTCACGGGTAAAGTAAAAAATAAATGTACCGTCACACAATTTTATTGATATTTAATACAAATACGCAAATTTAAAAATGAAATTTTATAGCACAAGATCCGAACGATTGAAGGTGTGACAAGCCGTGCAAGGTGATGCATTGCTTTCTTACAAAGTAAACGATTTTCTCAAACTTAACAATCTTGGTTCCTATCATCACGAAAAAATATACTAGGTGCCAGATAGCTTGGCAATATAGGCCGTCGACCTCATCTCCCTCACGAAATAGAAAAGAAGTCTAACAAAAAAAAATATTTTTTACGGTTACCTATACAATTCTTTGGAAACTAATTATTCCTACTTTAAATTAAAGACCTATGTAAATTTGAACGTTTTCGAAACTATAATTCTTATGTTACACACAATTCATTTATTTATTTTACCGTCATGTAAATGTAATTTGGTACTCTTAAACCATAGCATTATTCATTACCGAAATAATTAAAATATCACCGGCTTAAAATTACTGTGGTATTTTAAAACAATAAAATACGTGAATTTATTGAAAACGTAGAAAGGCTTCGAAATTGGGATCGGGGATGGAAATTGCAGTTGTGGTTTGTGTTGTTTGCCGTAGCTTTTTAGTACGCTTGTACTACGATACTTTAGCGCCACCGATATCGCTTAGGTTTGTAGGGAAAGCGATAGAATAGCGATAATTTAAGAGCATTTTGCGAAAGTGGCGAGGTAAAACGTCCTGTATTACCACCTTATTTGGCACTTAGTATACCTACATCAACAGTTATTGATGACGTCATCATTGGGTTCTGCCATTAACCACCACTCGACGTCACATTTCAAAAAGCAGCTCATCTGCTCAATTATCGCTATTCTATCGCTTTCCCTGCAAACCTAAGCGAGGTTTGTAGGGAAAGCGATAGAATAGCGATAATTTTACAGCATTTTGCGAAAGTGGCGAGGTAAAACGACCTGTATTGCCACCTTATTTGGCACTTAGTATACCTACATCAACGGTTATTGATGACGTCATCATTGGGGTCTGCCATTACCCACCACTCGACGTCACATTTCAAAAAGCAGCTCATCTGTTTAGACTAGTCAGATGAAATGAGGCACCGACGCAAATATGCCGCCTAGACCCGAGCGTCCCCTGCAACCAGACGTGGAAGAAAACACCTTTTCTAGTCCGCTACTCTAGGCTGATGATGTTGGGTTAGATAACGCACAATCCAGCTAAATGTGACACGTCAGTGCAGATCGCAGTTCCCAGTTAGAATTCGAATGGATAGAAATAAACAAGCTGCATATCACTTAGGGTGGCTCATCGGGTCTCAGGGGATCAGGGGTTGTCGAAGAGGGTCTTGCAGGTACACTCCTGGCCGACTTCGTTATCACCCTCGCCCGTCGACGACGCCGTGCGCCGCAGCGCCGACACCTGCGTCTGCGCACATAACGACACACAGTCACACTCTTGGCCCGTACCGTACTCGCACAAAACGAAAATCTCTATAAAATAAGGCTGTGTCCCCAGTAGGCAAACTGTTACCGGCCACTAAACTGAGACAGTCGGCGCACGTAACGCTGCAAGTGAGCGCAAAACAAGGAAACTGTGGACACTCCATTTCAAATATATGGAAAGGCGTACTAAACCGATACCACAGATTAGATAACGTTACTTCGTAACGCCGCAAACTCAGTCGGCCGCTAACATTTTGCCTACTGGGGACACAGCCTAAAACCAATTCGATTTCGTGGAAAGGCTATTTTATGGAGTGTATTTCGCACGAAAACTAATCAGAACATCGATTTTCGTTTTCCGAGTATATCGTTTGGTACCGAGTCTGTCCCATCGGTTAGGAGAATGGAAACAAATTCACAGAACTGCAATAACAAAGAGATGGTTACCTGTAGGCCGAAGATGCGGAGCTGAGCTTGCTCGAAGTTCTCGTTTAGCCGCTTGATCTGGCAGTTCATGCGACATTGCACCTACAAACACACGCACATTGAGACGCAAAATCATGGTAAATATTTGGATATATGATTTAAAAGTTGACTAGCTGTTACCCGCTACTTCGTTAGCATTGTAGGTAAGACTACACAATCTATTTAAAATGACATTATGAGACCACCATAGTGACTGATAAATAGTTCCGTAGCCCAAGGAAGCGATTCCCATATAAATTTACCAATTTCGAATTTTTTATATTCTTAAGGATTTTCCCTATTTATTTTCTTTACAACCACCCCTGTATTATATTAATTATAACAAGATTTTCAAATTGGTCAAGCCGTTTTTAAGCTTTAGTGTGACTACGAACAGCCATTGATTGCAAAATTATTATACTTAACTACAGAAGATTTGAGACAAAATCCTCATCACAGCCCCAAACTAGGAAGCTAACTTCTTCATCTACTATGAATAACAGATGACTACTTAGGGTATTACATTTTTGTAAATAATTAGAGCTCTATTATTTATAGAAAATATACCTGCCCAGACAGTGCGATTCAAGTTCATACAACATTTATCCCGTAACGGGAATCGAATCCTCAAGCGAGCTTTCGCCACCGGTTCCTCAGAAATCGTATCGAATGAAAAACGCTCAATTCACGTGACAGTTTGCTTGAACAACTTATATTTATGTTACTTTGGTGATGTGTTATTGGCAAGAGCAGCATTGTCGCGTGCACGCCTGAAGGAATCTACACTGCAAACACGTTTGAGAAATGGGCGTTTTGTAAAGGGTCGGTCGTCCATTTTACAAAACTGCTAGGTACTCCATTCCATTATTCTTAATAATCTGTTACCTTAATACTGTTGCTTAGCAGTGTAATTTCTCTGATCTGATTTCTTCTTTGACATAAGTCAGAGTGAGAAATGAATAGATAAATAATACACCTAAGTGATCAACCACCTTGCGACCTAGCGCGGGTGCGGTGGCTAAGGCTAAGGGTGCGTTTCACCTAACGCGGAGCTGACCAGAATGGAGGAGCGGACCGTGAATTGGCCATGAGTGCTCGAAATCTCTACTGCACTGGACTGTGATTGGCCAAGTCACGGTCTGCTCCTCTCCACCCCGCACAGATCAGAGCCAGTGGAAAGGCACCCGGGCTCATATACACGGACGGCACGTTGCTGACCGCAAGGCATCTCCCCCCGTCGACGGCTGCCGTCGACTGCAGTTGACGCGTCGACGACTGCCGTTGACGGGTGCAGACGGGTACTCTTTGCGGCGGCGGCGGCGGGTGACACAGTGACGCGCGGGCTGTTTTAGCATTTAGATTAGACGTGTTGCAGGTGTGGCAAACCATGGACGAGGATTTGTTATTTTCACTACACAGTTCGATCCTGAGATGGGAGGTGTTAAACGCAAGAGATGCTGTGCGCGAAATAAAGTTTGACACAAATTCATAATATTTATGTGTACAATGCATAAGATTGGATGGATGTTTATTTTTTATTACCACTTCACATCAAAACTACAGAACGGATCGGGCTGAAACTTGAAGTTCTTGACCTGAATCTATATACCTATCTTATAGTACAGACTATACTCGTGATTAAATAAAGATTTGCCAAATCTTATAATAAGAAACAATGCTGTTTAGAAAAGGTGTGGAACATGACCCAAAAGGTTTGCTACCCCAGCCATCCGCTCATTAGGTAGCCTAGGCCTGTAGTGGCCGTAACGCGCGGATAGGAACGTCTGTAATACGCTCATCATCATCATCAACCTATATTAGTCCACTGCTGGACATAGGCCTCCCCTAATGAGCGTCATAGCGCCCTGTCTTCAGCTTGCCCAATCCAGCATCTGCCTGCAAACTTTCGCAGATCGTCATCCCACCTGGCTGGAGGGCGTCCTATACTACGTTTGCCTAGTCGCGGTTTCCACTCAAGAACACGTTTACCCCATCGGTTGTCGGCGTGCTAACTCGCTCACGACCATTTTACTGTACCAACACGGATAAGGTACCTACTGCCCGGTCCAAAACATCCACCATGTCCGTAATAAATAATACTTACGTGAGAAATAACACATAAGCTTCTTAAGATAGCTTATGAAGAGGACAAATGGATGATGGTGTATGACCTCTTAATATTTGTTCTGTGCATGTCTGGGCGTATTTTCTATGAACCTTATGGTGCTGTACAATTAAACTGCCAATAATGCGCTTAACAGGAAAAGCCTATGCCCAGCAGTGGACTGGTAAAGGCTGTTGATGTGTGTGTAAAGAGTAGGTGTATAAGTACCTCCTCGCGCTCCTTCTCGGCCGTCTTGACTTGCGCACGAGTCGAGGCGAGCTGCCGCTCCAGCTCCGCCACCGTCGTCTGCATGCATCTGCAACATTAGAAGCAACCGCTCTTATATCGATCTTCATTTTATCATACTGATTCTCAGATTGCTTGTGGTAGGATCCCTTTAAAACTGTTGCAGTACTTCCTAACCATCCCAATTCCAATCGACTTGATTTCGTATTGCTGGATTTCGTTCAAACGTAGAACAACCGACTGTGGTTAGAAGTTATGCGTTTTGTCTTTTCAAATTAGAAAAGTGGTTTAGGCTTTCCGACAATAAACAGTAAGCCTTTGCACACGTCTGGGTTTCCGGGTAGCAGGTGCACTATCCGGCAGCGTAGTGTCCCATACACTTCGCATATACGATAGCTTTCATACGGACAGGCACAGGTACCCGGTGGCCACTAAGGGCAAGTTTACCTTAGGCGTTTGGAAACACGTGCTTCAGTAAACGTTTAAAAACATCAGGTCCGCTACTTCCATTCCGTACACACCCAAACGCGTGTTTGAATACCTAGAATCGCGCGTCTCGTGCGTGGTCCAGTTCGACGCCGATCTTACGGGTACTCATGCACTAATCGCTATGTACTTAGGTAGGTACTGACTTGCGGATGGTCTCTGTGCGCTCGTTGGCGCGGGTGAGCGCGCGCGCCGCCTCGTCCCGCGCGCGGTCCAGCTCTCCTCCGATTTGCGCGCACTCGTGCATCTTCTCCTGGAGCCTCTTCTCGTTTGCCAGCACGCCCTCCTCCATGCGGATCACGTTGGCCCTGGCACATAGATAACAAAGGGCTTTAAAAATAAGCACCAGGACTCAGGAAGGACTTAGGAAGGTACATTTAGAAGGGTACTGTTATGGGCTCCCTTTCGAGAGGTTTTAAAAAAGATTTTATATATAAATCACTTTAAATTGATTTAATTAGAATTACATAGGTTACGTAATACAAAAGAATTGAGCCCGGAGACAAGTTATGGACGCGTGTTGCTTGATCAAATGCTCAACCGAGACTGACTCGAAGTCACTGCAAGAGCTGTGACCGAGGGATGCAAAATGCAACGCAGCAGAAACTAAGCAAATTCACATACATTGAAGGGGTATAACAGTACGTTTGTGTATTCTTATTGTGTTGTGGGGTTAGTAATGTAATGTGTCCATTGACAGTGAGACGTAGTGTGCCCTCACTTGAGCCGCTCTATCTCCGTCTTGAGTGCCATGTTGGTCTCCGTGAGCTGCGCGATGCGTTGCTGGGCCATCTGCAGTTGCTTGTCGTCGGCCTTCTCCGCTTTGTCTTCTTTCGGCGGCTTCAGAGCACTGTGTAGGAGCAAGTGGACCTGCAACCGATTAGGACTTTAGATAGGTCTAGCCCTTTCAATTCAGTTAAGATTGCTAATGCCAGAAAAATCACAAAAATTTCGCGGCTCGCTCCGACCGCCCCGTTATGTTTCATTCCTTGACTTTTTTGCTAACCCCGCAAAACCAATCTGGTCAACAAAGCCGGTCTACACAACGAAAACCACACCAATACTGCTAACCAAAAGCATAAACATTTCAGGGACTCGCTTCGCTCGCCGTCATTGTTCTTGTTTTTCTTCATATTTTGTTACTATTTTGATCTTTCACCTTGATCCTTTGAGTCATTGGTTAAGGTGGTCCTGGTACGTATCTACTACCTTCATATATGAACCACCCTTGAAAGTGGAAGACGTCGTTCATCTGAGATTATTTTATCGGAGAAATCGTACTTTCTCGCGTGCCACGTTGAGCTCGCGCGCCAGCTGCTCCGCGTTGTGCTCGGCCAGCGCCTGTGCCTGCTGCGCGTCCTTCAGCCGCAGCTGTGTCGCCTTTAACAGGTCTGGGATGGGCGCCAGCTCCTGTAGTTTCTCCTGGAACTTCAGCTGCAACACAAACACGTCATTCACACGAAAGTTCTGTTCGTACACGGCTAGTCTCCGTTGAGACCGGCCGTGGTGGCAGTAATGCGATTAGGAGGACATCATCAGTTGTAAGTACCTTGACACGCTGAATCTCGAGGTTGATCTGCTCGCTGATCCTGGAGTTGTCCATGTCCATCATGTCCATCTGCCGTCGCTGCTCCTCCACCAACTGCTGCGCTTGCAGGTACTGGAAACAGGGACGACAATCAGAACATTCTTTTCTTTTGTAGTGTTTATTCTACGTTGTTATCATAATCTCACGCGTCGCGTCAAACGATCCAAAACTAATGCGAGTGTCATTTACACCATTACGTCGCGTCGGGAGCATTTTCTTGTGTATAAAAGAAACTGGAAAGCTTCTTTTTTTTCTCTACAAGAATCACAAGAAACCCGCGTCGATGAAACGAAGTAAGACTCATACCCCTGTTTATATTTGGCGTCTGAATCTTTAAATAGATTGAATGCTTGTGAAACACGTTATGAAATTGATTAGGTTGCACCGCTGAGGCAGAGCTGTGCGTGTCGAGAATGGGACCTTTGCGAGTGTTTCACCTTGATCCTTGGAGTCGTTGCGTTGCGTTACCTTGGCCTTTCCATAAAGCGTGTTACCTTGACCCTGTAGTCCTGCAGCTGATCGTTCTGTTCCTTCAGCAGAAGCCGCAATTCCTCGATCTCCTCGCGCGCCTCGCGGTAGCACTGCTTGAGCGCGCGCACGTTTATCTCCTGCTCTAAAGCTTGCTCCTTGGAGCCGAGCATCATGTTGGTGTGCGTCGCCAGACCTGGACACAAGGACGACATAAACATCATCATCCGCAGCTGGAGTTAATACCCGGCAGTGGCATAGACTCCATGCTGTGTATAGGCCTCCCAAAGTTTATATCTACTAGGTACATAGGGACAAACCTGCTAATACAAATCCTAATACCTACAAACTAAATATTACGTAAGACCTGCCACAAAATAGTAAAGGCCCTTGTGAAAAGATTTACGCCAGGTTTAACACCAAACCTTTTGTCTCAAGCAGTACCTAGATGAATTACATAGGTGCATTTTGTTTGTGTGAGCTATTCACCTGCGACTCCCAACTCCCAGTCACAGTAAGGTCTGCGGTGAGGAGTGCTCGTATACCGTACTGACCTTGTGCTTGTATACTGTACTGACCTTCGAACTTCATCTCGAGCTCGCGCAGGCGGTTCTGCGCCTCGCGATGCTGGCAGCGCTCCTTCTCTAGCTCACCCTTCTTGTTCAGGAGCTCCACCCGAAGCATAGCGCACTACACCAGTTAAATAACGATATTAACTTCTTTCAACGACTCTAAATGGCCCAGAATGAGATGGCGTGACGAGATGAGCGCCCATTTTGGCCTGTTACTGATTTGAATCGGTACGGGTGTAAGAAGGTCCTTACAGTGAAGGCGCATCGCGCAGGAAACCAATACGCGAGAAGAATTGAACGAATCCGGAGTGCAAGCAGGCGCGCATTGATAATAATAAAGCCAGCTGCGAATTCCACTTCTTTCCTTATTTGTGATGCGCCGTAACTCTGCGCACTATCGTTAAAAATCAAAATATACCTGATGGATAACAATATGATATCCCTGAAACAACAACCCAGAACCGTCGTCTGGACTTGAGCCTTAACCAAAACAGTGTCGTGCCGCATCGGTTGGTCCTACTCTACGAAAAAAGTCCTTTAGCAAAGTAAATCAGCTTGGGTAAAAGTCACTTCCGTTTAACACTTCAACAACTTCATTAACTAGTGGATTAGTTAATCATAATCCAGGGAGAGTTAAAGTATAATTATTTTTAAAGAGTACACTAATCTCACAGCAGGGAGTGCCCTGCTTCATTATGAAGGTATGTTCTAAGTCCGGATTATGATCCAAGAAGAACCTTACCTCGGTGACTTTCGTTTTGAAGTTCTCTTCAGTTTGTTTTAACTGAATGGTTAGCTTAGCGACCTCTCTCTCCGCTGGTGTCTACAAAAAAGTAAATGGAAAATATGTTAGAAGAATGACCCATTTAAAATAATAAACTTTTATCTACTACTACTTTTATTTACTAAGTTTTTATCATATTTTTACACAGTATCATCGGAACTCAAAGTAGATCTAGTAGATCTAGTGTTATGTAATGGGTATTAGATGCCTGTTATAGAAAAAGAAATAAGAGATTAGATTAACAGGGACTTTGAGTTTCATAGCATAAAAAAAAACTCACCGGAGGAGCATTAGGATTGCAGGGCGCTGGGCAGGGAGGGCATACTCCACACTGGAAATAAATAAATATATATTTACATATATAATACAAATTGTTAGTAAGTTGCGCCCCTTTGCTCGACTAATGTCCAATTATGTATAAAATAAAACGTCAAGTGCAAGTCGGAGTCGCGCACAAAGAATTCCGTATAATTGTAAGACTGACTTGTTTCTTGCCATATATCATGCTTTTAGGTCAACGGGAAGTAGCTACTCTGTATCTGTAAGTTTTAGTCCATGGCCAGAATCAATAATTACTTAAAGTACAGATTAACGGTTTTTTGATTTTTCCCTTTACTTGTGCTAAAAGACTTTGCTGCACGCCAAATTTAATAGATAGATAGATAAAAGATTTATTTGACAATTTTTAATGATGCTAGGTTAACGGGAAACACCCTATAGGTTCTGGTCCATGGCGAGAATTAAAAGTAGTTTTTTTAGTTAACAAACTACTAATAAAATTTACGATATCCGGATTTTTTCCTTTACTTGCGCTATAAAACCTTGCTTCTTGACAAATTTCATGATTCTAGGTCTACGGGAAGTAATCTATTGGTATGGTATGGTTCGTGTGCATGTGATTCCCTTGAAAATTTCAAAATATTCGGGAATAAAAAAGGCTGTAACTTTTGATTGCGTTGACTTAGAAGTTTTATTTATATCGCGGCTCCAAGAAATTACGGACCTGAGTATTTGATGTTAATTTCAACTCGCTACCTCCACGCCTTCCTGAGAAAAGGGAGTTGACAGACGGACAACAAAGTGATCCTATAAGGGTTCCTTTTTTCCTTTTGAGGTACGGAACCCTAAAAATAAACGCAAGTTCACATAAAATAAAATAAAATATAGAAACGATAGCCACTATATTTATTAATTTAGAACAGTCAAAATCGTAACATAGCGTATAAAAAGTAAATCCGTTATTGGCCGCAAGTCTTGATATGTAACATACTTTGTATTTATTAAGGGCTGTGGATTTTGTTTAACCAATAAATAAACATAGGCAAACCAAAAAATAATTTTCAACGCTCATTTCTTGATAGGGGCACATAGCACATTGTAGTGGTAAAAATACGATATATCGGTACTGAAAATAGGAAATCCCGTCATTTTTCTGTCTTGGACGTGTTATTTTTGCAAGGCTTGCTTCCTGTGCGAGCGCTAAAATTGCACTAGTGCTAAAATGATACTGGACCTTGATTCACTATGACTGAAGCGACAGAACAGAAGCAACAGTAACATTATCAAAGGAGGCAGTTAATGGTCTGTCGGCGGCAGAGATTGCATCGGGCGCTTAATAACGAGCGCTAATGGCTTTAGTCTCAGGATTTAGACTGGGGTTCGCTTTACTTATATATACACTTTTATTTAAGTACTCTGTAGAAGGTTGTTGTAAATAATTTAATGTTTTATAAAACAGATTTCAAACTTCTAAATAGTTAGGTACATTGTTTTTAATGTTTTACGGGGGAAAAAAGATATCTACTAATACTATAAATTCGAAAGTAACTCAGTCTGTCTGTTATCTTTTCACACCGAAACGGCTGAACTGATGTCAATGAAATTTAACAGGGA
Source organism: Eupithecia subfuscata (assembly GCA_963564075.1). NCBI lineage: Eukaryota > Metazoa > Arthropoda > Insecta > Lepidoptera > Geometridae > Eupithecia > Eupithecia subfuscata. The sequence continues at coordinate 20,590,479 of OY751095.1, forward strand.
AGTATTATATATATCTATACTAATATTATAAAGAGGAAAGGTTTGATTTTTTGTTTGTTTGTTTGTTTGTATGAATTGAATAGGCTCCGAAACTACTGGACCGATTTGAAAAATTCTTTCACCGTTAGGAAGCTTACTTTTCAGGGAGTGACATAGGCTATATTTTATCCCGGAATTCCCACGGGAACGGGAACTACGCGGGTGAAACCGCGAGGCGATCGTCTAGTAATGTATATAAAAGTTTTACTTAAAAGGGAAAGAATCATAAATATCGGATAATAACATTGCTTAACTTACCCCTCGCCCCTATGCCTCTGTGCTTAGAAGAAGAAGGCTTAGAATGATACTTGACACAAAGAGTTAAATGCTAATAAAACGTCAAGTGCGAGTCGGACTCGCGCACTAAGGGTTCTGCTTAATTGTAAGACCTTGTTTCTTGCCAAATATCATGATTCTAGGTCAACATGAAGTAGGTACCCTGTATATTTTGGTCGAGGGAGAGAATCAAACATTATTATTTTTTGTTTATAAACAACAAATTTACGGTATTAGGGTTTTTTCCTTTACTTGTGATAGGTCTACGGGAAGTACCCCTATAGGTTTTGGTCCATGGCGAGTATTAAAAGTAATTTTTTTGTGAATAAATTACAAATTTACGGGTTTCGGATTTTTCCCTCTATTTGTGCTATAAGACCATGATGCTCACCAAGTTTCATGATTCTAGATCTACGGGAAGTACCCTATAGGTTTTGTGTGCATGTGATTCCCTTGGAAATTTTAAAATAATCGGACATAAACATCTGTAACTTTTGAGTGCGTTGACTTAGGAGTTTTATTTATATGGTGGCTTCAAGAGGTTATGGACTTGATTATTTGACTTTAATTACAACTCGATACGTCCACGCGTTCCTGAGTAAAGGGGGTTGACAGACGGGCAGACAGACAGACAGACGGACAACAAAGTGATCCTATAGGGGTTACTTTTTTCCTTTAGAGGTACGGAACCCTAAAAATGACAAATAGACAAAATGTCCATTCATAAAAATGCTCAACCTTTTTTTTGTTAACATTATGGCTCTGGGTGCAATTATACATTTAATAAATAGGTAAATTATATTAAATAATGCTGGACAATCCACACAGCATCATCTAGCCCAAGCTAAGCAGAGCTTGTGTTAAGGGTACTAGACATCTGATATACATAATATAATACATGACATAGATAGATATTTTTTATTATACATAGAAACGACCAGAACACCCGGAACAAATATACACACCCATTCAGTCACAGAGTCGCCACGAATCCTTCCTTCCTTGAACTCGCTCGCAAATCGCTAGTTTGATAAGGCCTTAAACAGCCTAAGACAACGAGTGCTGACGCAAGTTTCTGATACAATGATTGCCGCAATTTCTTTTGTTCCCGAATTCCGAATTCGACACTATTCATCCAACATTGAGGATGGTCACTAGTTTTAAGCAATTTATTTAAAGTGCTAATTATTTTCAAATTATAATTGAAAAAGTTCAAAACCCTCGGCGCGCGAGTCACACTCGCACTTGTCAGATCTTGTTCTAAGTCAGTACGGTACACCTTCATTTGACTACAATTTTGCCTGATGGAAATGTGGTCGACGTCAATATTATAAAGAGGAAAGATTTGATTGTTTGTTTGTTTCTTTGTTTGTATTGAATAGGCTCCGAAACTAATGGACCGATTTAAAAAATTCTTTCACCGTTAGGAAGCTTACTTTTCAGGCAGTGACATAGGCTATATTTTATCCCGGAATTCCCGCAGGAACGGGAACCACGCGGGTAAAACCGCGAGGCGATCGTCTAGTCACTAATAATATGATTAAATCAAACAAAATCTGCAAATCTAAAGGGTGCGATGCATCTCGTGGAACCGCCTCAGCGGTAATGATTTAGTTTGTGAATGTGCGCTTGTGAAGATGAATGAAAACAAACCAAAATAGCTTCATTTCCGTGAGAATAATTCATGGACGTCACATAGAGTAGGAAATAAAGTGCTACTTATTTATTAATTTGTTTACTTCAATCTTTTAAACCTAGAGTAAAGAAGTGAAAAAGACGTCGCCGTCGCTTGTTAGTCATTTATTATTTACAGCGTTGGAAGTTGGAACAAAACGATGGATACGAACGATGGATGGGACTTCGGACTTCGGGAAGGCCTACATCCATCAGGACCACGTGTGCGAGCTGATATAACTAACTAAACTCTTTTTCTTATTCTCTTCTAACTTGATTCGTGTAGTAAGATGTGATGACGAAATCATCGCCAACGATACGCTCGCCTGTAGAGTAGAGATGAGACGTACTTGCAAAATCGAGTACCAGGGCTTCCAAGTACTTCCTAGTATAAAAACCAGCGCCAAAAACCAGGGTTCAAATACTTTCAAGTATTTCGATACCTTGTAGTATTACGTACCTAAGGGTATCGCTGGCGGGCGGGCGCGGTTCGTGGCGGGTCTCGCACCTTGAAAGTGAAATACTTGCATAGGAAATTGATCCAAGCTCGCATGAGAATAATGTTCGTAATTGAGTTTCAGAAAGAAATACTTGCAAGATCGACGAAAATACTTTCATAGAAAATTGATTCGCGCCTCGTTTATTATAAAGAACAAAATAGTGTGAACGAAAAAATACTTGTACCAAATTACCTTTTGAATAGATATTTAATTTATCAGCACGATTGACCTATTCAGTCAGACCTACAGGTTTCGATTTCGAGCCTAGAATTTTATCGATTAGATGAGATAATCTTTTATTTTAATTATGAATTTACTTACTTAAATAGGTAGGTACAAATATCTACAACTAACAAAATAACATTATCTAGGTACCTTCTCATATTAAATCTTTTTTATTAAAATTTATAAGTAACCATTAGACAGAATAACAGTGGGACGTCTGCTCTTAATTTTAAGTAGGCGTTAGGATTAGAATTTGATAACTAGGTACTTACTGGTAAATGTCCTATGTTGTACCTAGTTAAGTAAGACGAATCCTAGCGCCTACATAAAATTAATAGCCGGGGACGGGCCGTATTAAAGTTTTTAATAGTACGGGCGGAGACTCACTTTTCACTCTAGGTAGGTATGACGTACCTATTTATAAAATTATAAAATGTGATCTGTGCCCACTTATCTAATTTCAGGTTGATGTACGTAATGAACTTTATTGAGATTAAATTTTACTATGAATGTCAATTACTATTGAACTTTGTGTCACTGTCACGGTCAGAAGTCAGTCATAGTCTGCCGATTTGCGTCACGCACCTTGAAAGTAAAATACTTGCATAAGAAATTGATCCGAAAGAGCATGAGAATAAAATTCGTAATTGAGTGTTCAGAACAAATACTTCAAGCACAGGTATCGGCGAAAAATACTTTCATAGAAAATTGATCCGTGTGTTCTTTGTTATAAGGAACAAAATAGTGTCAACGAAAATTTACTCGAATACTTTCAAGTATGTACTACTTATATCGCGCGGTGCGTCAATACTTGCAAGACCTTCAAAGTATTTTGACTCATACCTGGTTTCCGTACTTGCAAGCAAATACCAGGTATAGAAACCTGGTCGCGTAAATACGTCTCATCCCTACTGTAGAGGCGATCCTACAAGTTTTCAGAAATCCAATTCTACTAACCAATCGCTTTAATAAGACAATTGTATCGCCGCTGAATTGTCATGTAGAATCTTTAGATAGAAACTCTAGGTGCGTACAATACTATTTGCACGGAGTGATTGATAGAATAGTTTCAAGTTTCAACCATGACACGCGTCCTTTCATAACATGTAGTTTCTTGCATGGTTGAATGCCAAAAGGTGTCATTCTGCGGCTATACCATTATCGTAGTGAAGCAGTTCGTTTAGCAGAATAGGGCTTGGGCAATGTGGTGCCGGCTTGGAATTTGCAGCACCCCAACTCTTCCCGGGGGTGTCGTAAGAGATGACTAAGGGATTTCCACCTCGGGTGGGCAGCAGCTACCGCAGAACAATTCTACCATTGAATTGCGATTTCCAACCAATCCCCACGCCCGGCGTAGGGATTATGGGCATAACTCCCCATGAGATAAACGCCAATAAAGCGCTTATCAGGAGGAGTCCTGCGTCCAGCAGTGGACCATTATAGGCTGTTGAGTAAAGATCACATACCGCTCTGGTCATGGGCGGCACTGGTGGACCCCCGGCCTGAAACAAACCAAAAAAAAAAGGCAAATCATAGGCTGTTTCTTTGCTCTATATGTCTAGTAGGTTTCTAACCAAAACAACTAGCCTATTTTCTAATTAAATGTTTGAAAATATATCTAACTTGGTTTGTGTGAAAATAGGAGAAAATTGTGCTTCTAATACCTTCAAAGTTACATGTAAATAAATATTCAACGTGTAGTGTTGAATATTTACATGTACATAATGTAAATAAATTTACATGTCATGTTTTTCTTAGGCATGTGTTCTTCAAAACGATAATCGGGCAGTTACGTTTTAATTGACGTTTTTGACGGAAAACGGAAAGTCGAATCTATGAAAGATTAGACGTCAAATTAAACCGACTAACGTAATCAATAGACCAATAGATAATCGGACAATTAGGCTGTTACGTCGGTTAACGTTGACGTTTAATGTATAAAAACTTGTATGAAAACGTTAACTGTTTAAAATTTAACCATCTGTTGAACACTGGGATAATTTGGTAACTGTCCAATCGTCTAAGTTGCTAACTGTCCAAACTTTTGATGAACTAGCCTTAAAATAGTTTTACTTGACATCACCACTATCGTATAATATATTCGTTCATTGACATGACACACCCGATTCGAACAGAAAAGTAAATAAATAGTTTATTCGTCTTTATGGCGGCTCCACATTAGTGCCGTGAAGCCCCGTGAACAGGCGTGAACGTTAATGTGGACGGTGGTCGCGGGGTTCACGCGCATTCACACCTGTTCCCCGATCAGTGTCGGTATTTTGTCCCGCGACAAAGGGTTCGCGCCCCCTTCGCGCGGCGTTAATGCGTACACATCCACATTCACGGCCCCGTGCCAGTTTACTCCGGACTACAAAGGCGAACGGACGTATGCAGTCGTTGCGCGAAATGGAGTCGCGCGCAAACTTTTGGAACAATGATACGGAAATGCTCTTTTTAGAGCATTACTGTTAGGGATACCGTGAATAATAAGTCCTCTAACAATTGATGATCGCAACTGAAGTTTATTAAGATTAAAGTTTACATGAAGGCTGAATACGGAAGATATAAATCACGTATTAACAAACATCACGTTTTGCAAGTACACATTATAATGTGAGGTTTTAGGTGAACTAGCTTTGCGGCCTGACTTGACTCATTGTACTTTGTACATCCTGGCCACAAAAAAGGGAAACAATGTTAAAGAGTTAGAAAGAATCGATATTACATAAGATTATATGAATTACTAACAATTAAAAACCATTATTTAAATCTATTCAAAGCTGTAAATATAAACGAATCATACGATGTAACTAACATTTATCGAGTAAATGTAGATAATCATTAATATAATGACAGTAAGAGCGAGTAAAGCTAGCAACACGAATTTAAGATTTAAATTAATTATAAACTATCTTAATATCTGTACATCCTAATCTATTGTCTTAAAGTCTTTACATTCTAATCTGTTAGCACTCCACTGTCGAGATATTTAACTCATTCTTATATAACGTAAGTATCACTGTTCACTGTTGGGATATTTAACCCACTTTTATATCGCTTATCACGCACTGAAATCACATATTGTTCATCACACGCTGCTGGTTGCTGCTGTGAGGCCTTGGGGCCTCTCACAAGGGCCGCCGAGCTGACTGGCGACGTTTTGTGAGGTACTGCTGCTGCTCGCCGCGCCTTCCTCCTCCGTCGTACGATGTAGTAGCACACACCAGCCAGTATTAGCATAGCAAGTATCGCGTACATCAGTGTGTACTGGTGAATGTCATGTACATTGAGAGATACGTTTGTTTGGGCCTTTATGTCTTCTATTTGAGTTTTCATGTTTGACCACTCTTCTTCGTGATTATCTGGTACAAATTGGGCTATTACGGAGGAGTTGACGATTTTGTTGAGAATGGAAAACTCCGGTACTGTTGGTAAATCTCCTTTCATTTGAACTTGACTTAGGTAGTTGTTGTGACCGTAGATTGAAAAATCATTACTCTTCACTACGCAACCTTGACCTACGCTCAGTAATCCATTACCGGTCAATGTCTCCATCTGTATTTCGGTGTCAGCGCAAAAAATACGCAGTGAGCATTCGTTGCAACAAGAAAATAACCACCTATTATTGTTTTGTAATTTGACCCATCGTACCTGACAGGTCAATGCCTCGGTATTACATAACTTCTCTTTGTTGTTAATGCTTGTATTGCAGATCGCATTTGTAAGTGGTAGTTCGAAGATAGGTTTATCGTAAGGACATAGCATCCGATTAGTTGAAGTGTGCATACACGAATGAAGATCCTCAGTTGTCATTAGAATAAAAATATCTCTTTGCATATTGAAAGCTATGAATGGCGCGATAAATCTGACCACGTGGTTTCGATGGGGCAGACTTACTACGCTGTCTAGTTCTAACGCTTCCTTGCTTATAAGGGCAATCTTTATCTGTATGATTAGAAAATTTTCTCCAACTCTAGCGCTCGCCTTCATTTGTTTATAGAGCTCTTGGAGACCGAATAACGCATTAGCCAAATAACCCACTCCATTTACCAATCCTCTCTTTTGCCGTTTGCCGATTTGATTATTAGTTAAGATTGTATTATAATGCTCAATTTCTAATATTTCTTGTTGTAACTGGTCAACGATACCCTTGTATTGTGGCGGAAGCGTTGTCGATGACGAAGTTAAGTACTGATTTAAATGGGAAACATAATTATTAATATTGTTTAAACCAGTCCAGTATGACGACATATTAAAATAAACTACGAGCTTCCACTCGTCCCGAATAAGGTTCAAATTAGCTATTTTTTCAAAGTAAATATTTTGGTTTTGATCTAAATAAGTAATATTGTAGGAAGTGGAACCCTGTGCCGGAGATAGTACTGCCAAGAACAACATGAGTGTCAGTGTGATGAGATGGCACAACCCGGGTCTCGTCGCACGTTTTGGTTTCAGTGGACTTTGTTTTTGCCCATCATCATCATCACTTTCTTGGACAGCATCCTGATTTTCCTTTACAGGTAGGACTGAAAGTTTCAAGCAGGGTCTTCTAATAATTCCGTTTTTCTTTTTGACAGAGACAACCCGGACGCGTCTATACCTTCCAGGTTTATTTTTCTTTAAACGATCAATCTCTTCCGAAAATTCAAAGCATTGCGCTGTTTTGAAGATTAAATTATAGGAACGATTAATTTCGTTAATCGTTAGATAGCTTTGTTTATTTATTTGCTTATTGCGCAACCACGTTATGAAACGCAAGAGCCAGCCTACTTTTGTCGCCACGCGCTGTATTGACTCACACCTATTTAATAGTCTTAGAAATAAATTGTTTTTTGTATGATCTAAGGCAGTATTTACACTATGAGCTAATGCTGTATTTAGACTATGAGCTAATGCTGTATTTACGATTATCTTCTCCGCTTCAATGGAGGGAGATTGATATGTCTTTGTACTAAGACCATTAGGGTCAAAGTTCTGAAGCCATTTAGGACCTTCCCACCACAAGGAGTGATCCGCTAGCTGGGTAACACTCAGACCTCTTGTCGCACAGTCGGCGGCGTTCTCTTCTGAGCGCACATGACGCCATTTTGTTGCTGGGATGACTTTAAGGATGGACAGTACTCTGTTGGCCACGAATTGTTTCCATTTATTTACGCCACCGTGTATCCATCCCAGAACATACATGGAATCGGTCCAGGCGAACATGTTGATGTCCTTTTCAGAGAATGTATTTAAGACCCTTTCCATGAGACGACACAAGAGTAGAGCCCCCAAATGTTCCATTCTTGGTAAACTGAGCTTAGTTTTGACTGGTGCCAGCTTCGTCTTGGCGGCGATCAGTCTCGATGTGCACTCACCTTTATCATTCATTGTAACTATGTATATAACGCACGCGTAAGCTTTCTCTGACGCATCACAAAATCCGTGTATTTGAAAACCATTATTTTTATTTCCTAAGTGCCTAGGTATTTCTAATTGATGTAGGTTCTGGAAGTCTGTTTTCAATAGATGCCATTCTCTGGCAAGATCCTCGTTTAATGGTTCATCCCAAACATCTTTAGCTTCCAACCATGTTCTCTGGAATAAAAGTTTCGCCTTAATCGTGAGCGGGGAAATCCAACCTAGTGGATCAAATATTTTCGAAATATGAGATAATAACCGTCGTTTTGTTAACTTGTCATCATCATTTATGTCCTTAAACTTATCTTGATATGTAAAGGTGTCCGTGCTTGACCTCCAGCTGATTCCCAGAGTTTTCTTGGAGTCTCCGCTCTTAAAGTTGAGAGGAGAATCTATACTTTCTTCTGGTAAATGTTTGGTGAGCTCCGGTGTGTTACTTGACCACTTACGTATATTCATTCCGGCTTCGCTTAGGATAGAAATTATTTGCTGTTGTAAGTCTCGGGTTCCATTAATCGTTTCACCCCCTTCTAGTAAGTCATCCATATAGAACGACTCCTGCAGCGGCCTTATTGCTAACGGATATTTATTAGTCTTACTATAGTCCATCGCGATTTGTTTAAGGGTCCTCATGGCGAGGTATGGTGCAGATTTTGTCCCATACGTAAGGGTTGTAAGGGAGTACACCCCTAACGGTTCCTTTGATGATGACCTCCAGACGATACTCTGCAATGATTGATCAGCCTCTCGTACGAAGATTGTTCTAAACATCTTTTCTATATCCGCTGTTATGACGTATTTATGGTGACGCCAAGTCAGGATAAGAGTTTGTAGATCTTTTTGCAAATTAGGACCCCGTTCCATTAGGTCATTGAGGCTTTTTCCAGTAGATGTTTTGGATGATGCATTGAAAACAACACGTAGCTTAGTTGTCGTTGAGTCAGCTCTAAAAACGCCGTGATGCGGCAAATAGCACGAAATAATGTTCAGGCCTTGCGCTGGTTTCATGTGCCCTAGTTCCTCATAATCACGCATAAATTTTTTGTAACTCTCAGCGAATTCCTCGTTGTTTGCAAGTTTATTTTCTATGTTATGAAATTGCGCAATTGCCTTTCTCTTCGATGAGCCTAGGTCTCGCTCGAAATAAGGTTTCATGGGTATCGCTACCTCATAACTACCATTAGCTAAGCGTTTTGTTGTAGTTTGATAGAGGTCTTCACAATACTTATCTGATGCACTGAGGTCAGAATGAACTTCGCTTATTTCTTCCATTTCCCAGTACTGAGAAAGGTCTGGCATATTATTTAAAACAACGTTACATTTGAAATTTTTCACACTACCTGATAGAACCCAACCTAGCCGTGTTTGTTGGGCTATGGGGCTTCCAGGTGGTCCCCTGATGAGTCCACCCATTAAAATTTCCGAATATACACTGGCGTCCAGCAGGAGATCGATTGGCTTTGATACGTTGTAGTCCGGGTCCCCTAGCTGGATGTGTCCAAGATGTACCCATGTCTGTTTCGGGAACGACATATTAGGTAAATTATTAACTACTCGCGGAATTATTAGAGCCTGAGTGGTAAACTTATAATCACCATAAATCGACTCGGCGTCGATCGAAACAATCCCCCTGCTTTGCTTGGATCCCTCACCTATCCCACTGACGGAAGCGTTATAGCTTTTCCTAGGCAATCCCAACAACTGAACTGCATTTTCGGATATCAGCGAAATCTGAGATCCTTGGTCTAGTAAAGCCCTTAATGTGACGTATGTCCCATCAACTGACCTTACCCTAAGGGATAATGTTGTGAGTAAGATTTCCTCGCTTTCGGTGGCCACGTGATTAGTCTTATGATCCGTATTTGTAGACGGTAAAAGCTTTGGAAAAGAGTTCGTCGAGCAGGGATTGGACTGGTTTAATGCTCTAAATGCGTCATGCAACATAGAATTATGTTTACCATTGCAAGCCCTGCATACGCGCTTCGAACGGCACTGACCTACTTCGTGCGGAAGTAGACAGTTTTGGCACATACGTAACTTCGTCACCGCACTAAGTTTATCTTCGGAACTCAATTTTTTAAAATCATCACATCGATAAATCATATGATTATTTTTGCAATATGGACAAATTAAAGTACAAGCAGCGGAACTGAATTCGCGCTCGCCTGACTTACCATAGTTAAAACGATAGTTTTTATGAAATGATTTGTTACCCTTTGAAAAGAATTTATCATTCGACTGAGAGGAATGGGATTTCGTGGGCGCTGGCAGCGTCGTTGTATCCTTCTCTTTTTTAGATAACGGTTCTAATGAAATAAACTTATTTTCTAGAAAATTCATAAGCTCTTGGAGCGTGGGTATCTCTCGCGGCGCTTTGCGAGTTTCCCTGAAATCTACCACTGTCTCGGGGTCGAGCTTTTTACAAATGAGATGGGCCAACATGGGCCCCCATGTCGTCGTGTCGATCCCGAGATTCTGTATGGCGTGAATATTCTCCATGGAGGTGTCGTAGATACGTTTTAAATCTTTGGACGATTGTTTGGCGGCGCTAGACTGGTTCAAAAATAATTCAATATGCTTTGTAAACAGAACTTGAGGGTTGTTGTACCTGTGGTTTAAGAGCTCCCACGCGGTCTCGTAATTCTCGGATGAAATGTGGAGATGCTGTACGAGCCGTTCTGGCTCCCCCTTTAGCTTACCCTTCAAATGCTGCATTTTCTGGCAGTTTGTCAACAGATGATTGTTATGGATGCTCTCGGAGAAAAGATCTAAAAATGCAGGCCATTGAGTGTAGCTACCCGAAAATATCGGCACTTCTAGCTTTGGAGTGGAATTATGAAGATGAGAAGTGGACGCTAACCTTTCGTTGAGGGCTTTCGATAGAGCTTCGAAGGATTCCTCATAGCAGAAAAATTCATCCTCGTATTCAACATCCGATCCTTGCAGGATAGTATCTATCTGAGTATGGTAGGATTCTATCTCGTTCCATTTCTTATGCATACGCTTCAACTTATCCTCAAGCTCCCACTTGACCTTAATCTCCTCTACCTTGAAGCTGTTTGTATAGCGACTAAATCCTTTAAAAAGTGTACGCTGTCTTCTCAATAACTCAACAGCTTGTTCCGCTGGACTCGGCGAGGCTATTAGTGGTATATTAATTGGCATACCTGAGGCTTTCTGTGGCTCGTGCGATACGGTGGATGAACCTGGTGGATTATTCTCCGCTGCAAGACATGATGATATTGCTGTCCTAACAGTTTCGTAATAGCTCCTTGCTTTTCCAAATTGATTCTCAACAAAATATACATGGTCTGTTTGTCCACAACCTATCAGCTTTTCGTGATTTAACTTAAACTCTGCCCAAAGTTGGTCTAACTTATCCAAACGTGTCTCAATGTACGATGGTGTCCTACGGCTATCTGAATCTTTACGGAAGTTCCTATCGATTTGCTGTATGGCTTCGAGGATTCCGCTTAGGGTATGCAGTAGGCTCTCCATGGTAGTTAAATAAATTGAAAGATCTTACTTGAGGTAGCAGGATACTTTCTGGTCCCAAATAGCACTGTATGGAACACTATATACTACGTGAAAACGCGACGTAGTATAACTTTAGGATAACGTTTTAGCAACGGACGTTATCACTTTGTCCTTCGATAGACAGTTTAATGAGCGCGACTTCGGATTTAGACTGTGTATCCGGCTCGAAGAATGTTAGGGATACCGTGAATAATAAGTCCTCTAACAATTGATGATCGCAACTGAAGTTTATTAAGATTAAAGTTTACATGAAGGCTGAATACGGAAGATATAAATCACGTATTAACAAACATCACGTTTTGCAAGTACACATTATAATGTGAGGTTTTAGGTGAACTAGCTTTGCGGCCTGACTTGACTCATTGTACTTTGTACAATTACCATTCGGAAAATATACTGTGGGATGCAAAAAACCTGCATTATAAGGATAAAATCAAAAATACGTCTAATAATAATAGATACGTCCATTTCGCGGCAGGTTTCAGGAACGATTGAGAGCTTCCCGTGAATGTGGAGGGCACGACTTGTGCCGTGAATTCACGGCGAGAATTCGCGCGTGAATTCACGGCACTAATGTGGAGCCGCCATTAGTACTTACAATAGTTCAACAAAGATAACAAAATCAGGGGAAATAATTCGTGTAGTTTTGTAAATTGGTACAGATATCCCTTGCGGTATCCAGATGAACATACTGAAAGTCCTTAAGGGTGGGGAGTGGGCTGAGAGTGAGAACATTAGTTCAAATTAGAACTAATGTTTAAATTTTGAACAGAACCCGCACTTTAAACACACTCAATTTGGTTCATCATCATCATCATCAGCCTATATTAGTCCACTGCTGGACATAGGCCTCCCCTAATGAGCGCCATAGCGCCCTGTCTTCAGCTTGCCGCATCCAGCATCTGCCTGCAGTCTTTCGCAGATCGTCATCCCACCTGGCCGGAGGGCGTCCTACACTACGTTTGCCGAGTCGTGGTCTCCACTCAAGAACTCGTTTACCCCAGCGGTTGTCGGTTCTTCGCGAGATATGGCCGGCCCACTGCCACTTCAGCATGCTAATTCTTTGAGCTATGTCGATAACTTTGGTTCTCTGTCGGATGTATTCGTTACGAATTTGGTTTCAATTTGGTTGCAGAGAAAATACTTCTCATTATCATCTGTTTCCGGTCTCTCTGAACGAACCAAGGCCTCTTAAAAACTAAATCGAAGTTTCTGATCCGTTTTCATGGAAACGCTAATCTTATGCAAACGACGTAAGAGTTGATTTAGCACGACAACGAAAACGAAACTTCGATTTTCCCTTTCCGGGTACGGCTCCTAGTTCATTGTTTATTTTGTGCTATTCGTAATTTGTCCTTTGTCCTTGGTGTGTGTAAGTAAAGAAATTGTGATGTTTACATTATAATTAAATTTAAATGAACTTTGCTATTGAATAAGGATATTTAAGTCGCACTAATATTAAAAATGCGAATCTGGATGTTTGTTACGTCTTTACGCCACAACTACTGTACGGATCGGGCTGAAATTTTGCATAGACGTAGCTGTAAGTCTGAAATGAAACATAGGCCTTTTATAAAACAGCTCCCTTGGGATAGAAATAACCTTTAAACACTGTGAGCAAAACCGCGGGCAGAAAGTAGTTGAAAAAAAAATCGGTATAAATCAATCGCTATTCGTGTTTCGCTAAAACTTTAAAAAACTATTGCAGCTCTCATAGATTATTTTCTGATGTTTACCTATTTAGTTTCTATAATCTTATGTGCTTTGAAATGTACTTAGCTAATTAATCTAAGTAGTACCTATTTGACTTGACTAAGTGTTCCTTGTGATGGGTATTAATAAAATAAATTGAAATAGAACTTAAGAACGGATTGACCGATTTTAATGTTTTTGTTTTTTGCGCTAATAGAAGAGTGGATTAAAAACAAGAACTAAATTAAGACTTTTAAAAAACACCCTAACAGATTTTCATGAAGCATGGCTGAACAACACTCGGGATAAAATTATGTATGACACAAAAAAACTAAACGAAAATCTGTTCATCCGTTTGGGAGTTACGACACCACAGACAGATACACAGATACACCGATACACAGATACACAAACAGACACGTTAAACTTATAACACCCCTCTCTTTTTGCGTTGGGGATTAAAAATGGAGACTTAAATTGTACTTGATACGAAGTTCACGGGGACAACTAGTATCTACTAAATAAATCATATTAAGATGAAGAATATATTAAGATGGCTAGTATACCGGCTGTTCGAAACAGGAGTTCTGCCCGCCGCCGCCGCGGCAGGGGCTCTCGTTCTTGGACCCCATCTCGTCGGTCAGCAGTCGAACCTGTTCTTCCAACTGCAACACCTGCTTCTCCTGGAATTAAACAAGATCTATTTCTTCATATTTGTTTACTGTGAATCTTTATCCGTGAAAACCTCTTAATAGCCTCCTGCTTCGACTTCTTTTATATAATTTGTATGCAAGTACGTGCTGCTGGTTCTCCTTGCAATAAATAAATAAAAATAAATATATAACTTTCATGAGCACGCTGATCCCCTAGTACTATCCAATGATCCTATCCATCCACGTTTGTCTGGTAGAGATCTCTCTTGCGCGATAGGACCGCCACTTGTTACTTAGATGTTAAGCTGTTTTGTTGTTTTATTTCTATCGATAAGTGTCCAATAAAGGATTTTCTATCGATTTATCTATCTATCAAGATTTGTACACAATCAGCCCTAATGAGGTTAATTTCCAAAGGCGAAAAAGTAGGAATGTCAATTTTAAAATTACCACCGACCGACCCACATGGCATCATGTTTTCTTTTTGAGCAAAAGCAACTGAAAACGAATCTATCTAAAAAAATAAGATATGGAAACAAAGTGATGCGCGTTGGTTTCCATGAGTCACATCAGGTAGGTTACACAATAATCTTGAGGGGCTTATGAAAAGTGTAATAATATAAAATAAAAACTCACGATTTCTTTGGAAGAGCTCTTGTATTCGTCTAATTTTTCAGCAAGTTGCCCCGCTGCTGTGTCGATCAATTGTTTTTCATTCTAAGAAATGTGTTACAAATGTGACGAATAATTAACTTAATTTTAAGAATACTTTATCAATCTTATGAAAATATTTAAGTTGATTTGTTTGCGCATAAAGAGACAGTGTTTGTTTTCTTAAAGTAGGTTACCAATTTCAAGAAAACAAACTTAGGTCACAATAGTCACGGAACACGTGTTGGAATCCAAATTAAAGTTAACTAAGGTGGTAAGAACAGAAACTTACCAGTTCACAATTATCTACTTCGGGCTGGCATGGAGTTTCTTGTTTATTGGCTAATGCATCGCCCTGGTAAATTACAAACAATATTACCAAATTGAAAAATAAGCTTAATCGCTAGAATACAACATTGTTCATAGAACGGGCCGAGCTATAATATGAGAGTTGAGAAGAATACCATCGCCTGGGGCTTATGTACGTTCAATTTCTCTTGAAGCAGCATGTTTTCTTTGCCCATTAATTTGAGCTCGCCCTGCAAGCGTTTCACCTGCGCGCGACAGGTCTCCAAGTTTTGGTCCTTCGTCATTAACTCCTTGTACAAAATGTACCTGCAAATATCACTTACCTATTTGTATCCATTTTTTTTTAAATTTTTACAAACATTTTATAAGTTTGGACGGCTGATTAACTGTCAAACATCAATTAAGATTAGACAGACGCTGTCTAGATCCAACATTCGAAGTTTGAAACTTGCAACTTGCGTAGAGGTTGGTTATCACCGCAACCTTTTTGGTATCGAAGCTCTTTAGAGCCACGAGCTGGGCCGAGGAAATACCAGTGACGTCGGGGTCGCGAATGGAATTTTAGTAACACTAGCTTCTACCCGCGGCTTCGCACGCACTTCACCGGATTAAAAGTAGCCTATAAAAGTCCCTGGGATACCGTCTACCTTCCGGCCAAATCTCTTTCCGTTAGCCGTAATGCGTGAACGGTGACCGACAGACGGAGAGATATGATTATTAATTAGGTATGTACCTACTTTCGCTTTTATAATATTGGTATGAATGGATTTCAAAGTGAAAAAAATAAAAATTAAACGTATGAATCACCTTTTGACCTCCAAATCGGCATTGTCGGCCACCAGCTTCTCCTGCATGTCGTAGCTTTCGCTCAGTTTCCGCGTGAGATCGATCTCCTTCAAAACAAACACACGAGTTAGTCACAATCGTATATTTCAGAGTGTAGATTGTTACAGACTTAATACAGAGGACAGAGCGTTAAGGTGACTTTAGACCAAAAGAACAAAAATCTAGAGCTAGAACAACAAAACGAAACGAAAGAATGCTCTCTCTGTTTTCACAAACAGAATTTGACGGGATAGAATGAGCATGTGCTCGTCTAAATCCACCTTTACATGAATACAGTGGAAGTTCTACTCGAATGATGCTAAAACGATACGGCGCCAGCTAGGAAACTAGCACTAGAAAAGTTATTTTTTCGATAAATTCGATTGCACAACAAGAACACGTCGTTTCTCCTTTCAGGCTCAATTTGTTCAATGAATGCCAAAGACAGTGGTTAAATCGTCCTAGATGAATACCCATTGCATTTGTGGTTTGGTAGGTGCTAACTAGTGTAGTGAAGATTCGAGGGTCTGAAGCCTGGAGCAGTTGCAAGGACGTACAGACATGGTCCGGGTGGGCGGTGGGCCGATGCGCGGGGGTAGGCCGCGGCTCGCCTCCGCTACCATCACCGCGGGATGCGTCATCTTCATCTCGTGGTGCACCGCTGGCTCTGGAAGAAAACGTCGATTCCAGCATGACTAGAAGGTACCGAATCTTGTCACCTGTCACGACAGTGTACTAAAATCCGTCACTCGAGGTAACGACTGGTCTATTCTGCTATGTTTGTTGCAACATTTGCCTGTCGCCGATTCATGTTAATTAACCAGATTTTAACAAAAATGTACAAGTGATCTTAGGAGGACTGAAGTGAAAATGTACTTGAGTGACGGTAATAATATTATAATTAGATCAAGCAATCTTTAGTGCATAAAGGGACGCTTGCAGTTTCTATTGACCGAGTACACGTACGTCCTCTACGGATCTATTCCTCACCATAAGCACTTCCCGGGATGTAATCCAAGACATCGTCCCGCGGCCTCTCCTGGCCTCCTGAACTCTTGCCTTTGGCCTGTGAGCCCACCAGGCGCTGCACATTGCGCGTCAGCATCGAGAACCTCTCCATCTCGCGGAGGAGCAGCTCGTTGCGATCGCAGAGCTCCTTCACGTCTGTTTCGGTCAGCTCCGTTTTCTGAGAAATCAGAAAGAAGAAAAACCACCTGTTAAATACCCTCAACGCCAAGCCATAACCGAACCAGCAAGGGAAGGGATAGGCCCCATATATCTACCCGTGTTTAAGAGAACCATTCTTTTGGCTTGGCACTATGTGGTTCCGAAAGTGTTGATATGCACGGGGGTGAAACCAGTAAAAACCCAAATATAATAGATATAAAAATATAAATATAAACCAAGAGGCAGCTCCTTGCGTAAGCTATATGTATTATGACAAGAACAAAAACTGGGATAATGATTATTATAACAACAGTATATATTTTAGAAGTTTATACATTACTAGCTTCTGCCTTGATAATAGGCTACTTATTATATTTTCGGTATAATAAGTAGCCTATTATCCAAGTTAGGCTTTGCTCTAAATGTACGCCAAATTTCATCTTGATCTGTTCAGTCGTTTCGGAGATCCTAGGTAACAAAAATTCAGATTTCACAAACTTTAGACTTTTCAATATTAGTAGGATAGATAGTAGGATATCAGTAGGGTTTAAGTTTAGCATGACAAACACCTGATGCTTTTCAATCAGCAAAGTTTGTTAATTGCTAACTTAAAACAATCAGATAGGTTTTGTCTTTACCAAAACTGACCTTTTGTAGGTTTTGGAGGCGAGTCTTGGAGTCCTTGATGATGCGCGCACTGCGACGGATGTCGGCTTGGATGTCGCGAACCTGTCGCGACACGGGGCTGTTCTCCTCACCGTTGAACGGGGAACCTGCATCACAACCAGCTCTGCACACGCGATTTATTAGCTACCTAGTACCTTGACACCCTAAGTGACGTTTCGCTCCTTATTTCCGCCTATTAAAGGGCGGAACGTTATTATGGAAATGATTAATGTCGTTTCGCCCATTGAGGAACATTTTTACGACACGTTGCTGGTTTACAAGATTGGCTTGTGGGTGTGCTGGGTACAATGCCAGAACACACAATAATATAATAATGTGTCTCTAACCATATAAAATGTATAAAACCGATAAGCTGCTGACGACGCGTTCCTGAGGCGCCACAACATAGTAAACTCCAATAATCTGGTTCTACCTTTTGACATTAGACAAAATAAAATTGGTTGTCTGTAAAGTCGGTTTACTGACGATAGTTGAACGTGACGTCTTAAGAAAATACTGATGGAATGGTAGCATTTGATACTCGATCAAAACATGTAAATGTACTATAGTATAGCAGCTGTCCACGCAGACGCATCGCTCACTCAAGTAGGAGAGAGACGGATGTCGAGCGCTCTCGCTTGCACTTCAAGCCTTTCATGGAACGCCTCAGAGCGAGGTAACGCCGCATGACGTCATAGCGAGGTAACGCTGCATGACGTCATGTTTTTTCGTGCGTGCAGCCGGCTCTATCGAATTATAAGACGTTGTCACGTCAAAAATAGCATCTGTTTTGGAAGAATGACCCTGATCGTCGAATTTGTCATTGACTGTAACTACGTCTGTAACCTCGATCTAATCATTTTGGGGTTACTTTACTTACCGATAACTAAAGTAGGTAGAGTCGTTAGGTGTAGATTTGACTAATGTCATGACATTAGATTGCCATTATGTAGGTATCTACTAGTTATCAATTTACTTAGATCACTTCCTACACCCGACTAGTGTTTTTCTAAACTTGAATCTTTATGAGTACAATTCGCTACGACTTGGTTTAGATATCCGGCAGAGCCAAAGCCTAGGCCAGAGGCCTCGTACTTACAGGATCTGCATTTCTGAAACAAAATAAAAAACGTAATCAACTTTCCCGTTAGTGAAACGGTGACGTAGATTCGTTTTTCTTTTGTAAGAATAACACGAAAGTGATAGGTGCTTTGGATTTGAAGAAATATTAATTTTGTTTAAAACACACAAATACTTGCAGTTCATCATGATTTTATCCCAAGGCGGTAACTAATCCCACCACCGCATGAGTGTGGCCTTTTGCCCGCTGACTTTTCCACCATGCCAAAACAACTCTTATGGCGCTAGATTAGCTTTTGTACGAAACTGAATAATAAACTTCGTTTCGTTTCTACGAGTACACGAACTGGAATCGCATAAGGTACCTTCGGTACATTCCCAAAGCATCGTTCGGCCTTCTCTCTTCTGCTGGCAAGCCGCTGGCCAGTGAGGTCGCGAAAGCCGAGCTGCGAGCGCGACCGCGGAGGTGCCTCCTTGTAGGGCGCCGGTGGACGCATGTCGCCCGCGGGCTGGCGGCACTGTGAAGGGCTCAGCAGGCCAGGACACTCCTCCGGGATGGCATTTTTCCTTGCAGACTGTAAAAGAGAACCCTCGCCATCGTCAACCGTGTGGTCTGCAGCGTGAAATGCCTCCGGCGGCGTGTCAGGCGTCTATGCACACAGACATCGTTGCTTGTCGAATAGTAACTTCTATGCGGCGCAAAAACTTTTGGAAGATACGGCGTTGATTTTTTTAATTATCTTAATAAACAACAGTCAACGTAGAAGAAACTGAAAAATACAAAGACAAAAGACCTTTGCATGTAATAACAAAACCAGAGGAGCTAGGGACTGGTCTTGTGGAAACATGAGTTTCTACATGGACGTATGTAGGTACTAGACTGCATACCAAATGACCCTCCGAAGCCGAGAGGTCCTTGAGATCGCAGTCCCTTGCCCTCCCGTGGAAACCGGCCAGGTTTGGCACGCTGAAGGTATGCTCCGGGCTGGCGCTGGTGACTGCCGAGTCTGGGCGAGCAACTCGCTGGTGGGACGGGGGCTTGCTGGACTGCGAACAAAACATCTCGCTGCGGAAATCGTACACAGGGTGTTCAGCTTAAGGTAAGGCTGCCACTAGAGCTAGGCTGCGTAGCTAAGCCGTTATTATTATTACTAGTAGTTAGCCCCCAACAATATCGTCGCGAGCGTTTTAGTTTCAAGTCTAAAGTCTAGTCTACCCTACTCGAGTCCCTACTATAGTCTACTCTAGTCCTAGCCAGAACGAAAGATAAGAAGAATCTTAGCCACAGATTTGTAACATACGCGAATCAGTAGATACAAGCTATTATTAAGGAATCCGAAATAAAATGAGCTTCACAGCCAAATCACTAACATAATAGCATCTTTTTTCGTATAGACGGTAGAAAAATAAAAGCCATTTATTAAAAAAAGCAAAACATTTATTTAACACATACATTATCAATAACTACACGGATCTAAACTAGGTATCACATATTGTTAAGTAAAAACTTCATTTTGAATTTCACGAAATGATCACGTAGACATGGGGTCTTTTTTCGATAGGGTGTGAGAAGTTTTTTGCTTGAGTAGGGGGAGAGGGAGGCTTATTGTTCCATGTGATAAAGCTTATTCCCCTGATGTCTTAGAGTGGGTCAACGTGGGTCTTGGTCTCTGGAATGGTTCCGGAGTTATGGCGTTTTGCTTGGAGCCAAGTTGTAGAGCTCTTCCTGCTGATTACGTAGACACCCCATACGATGGGTCTTTCTCCCTTGGATAGATATTGCGTGAGGGGTTTATTTTCTGCCTTGTCTTTAAAAAAAAATTTGGAGTATAGTGTCCTACACTCGGAAAAAGTATGAAGGGAAGTATTTTCACAAATACACAATTTTCAAAAAATTGTATGCATTTTCCCTATCACCGATTGTCAAAAGGAGCCATAAGAAAATCAATGACGTACAGTTTGAAAAAATCTGATAATTTCACGCAAATCGGATCAACGTTTGGACAGTTATGCTCGAAGTCACTATTTCACCATACAACCAAATCACCCAAGCTGCCACTGACAACCTCGCTAGATTTTCATTTTAGCATTGCACCTAAGCTCTTGTAAAAAAGCATCCGAGAGTTGCTGAGATGTGCTTACTCCAAAGCTAATCGATTTTTAAACCAAACCAAAAGTTTGGATTATTTCAAAGCTAAGAAAGCGATCTTCTGTGTGTGAAAGGTTCCTTTCCACCCCCCGGTCGAGATTGTAAATCCCTGGAACATTGAATAGAGTAGGAAGTAAATCTAAACATTTTAATAACCTTCAATCCCATTCCTAAACAGATGGCAGAGAATTTCCTTTATAAAAGTATGACCCATTTTCTTTAATTTTTTTGAGGGGAGCGTTATATAGGATGTCTCAATAAGAGTGCACTATTTAAATTGTGAGTCAATTTATTTTCGTGCAAGTGGCAACTCTGAAATTTAACAGCTGTCACCTAAGATAATTCCATATATAAAAATATAGTGGTACACAAAAGAAGAACGTGTTATCACTGTGAAATCTTAGGCCGGAGTTGCAGTGACTGGGAACTAGAGATGCGCAAAACCCTTCACTGAGTTGAAAAGATTGATATATATCTTTCGCTCGCAGTGATATGTATCACTCATTTCGCTCAGTGGATCTGTAGAGCAAAGCAACACTGCTGCTCACTCACTCGACATCCAACAATACACACAGTCAAAAGTACGACGAAGATGGCGAATAATTGGCGAATCACGCAATACGATCCCGCTATGCTTTACCGACTCTATCCGAATTCTACCGAAACGCTCCGAAACCGTCGATTCGCATATTGGCATCGTCTCACTACTCGTTTAGCTCGGCCCGCTCATTCGAATCATGAGTGGGAAAGAGCGAGCAAGTAACTCTGAGATAGATGAGTTACCTACTGAGCGACTGAGCGAAATGAGCGAGTTCAAACTGTATTGAGTTGAAGAGTGAGTAAATTTAGTCAAAAGATATAGCTCATTTATATCACTCACTCGTGAACGACACCTGTCATGTCATGTCTACTGTGAACGGCATTCGTTACAGGAGCATGATGATAACGCAATTCTTGTGGCCTCAACCTGATGGCATCGATCTGGACGTCAGCTCATCATCTTAGCAGCAGGACGGCGCCAACTGACATACCGCCCACGAAACAATCGATTTATTGCAGCAATGATTTCGAGAACAAACCACACGAAATTCACCTCACGAAATTCTGATGTCAACTGGCCACCAAGATCGTGCG
The DNA here is from genome assembly GCA_963564075.1 of Eupithecia subfuscata. Taxonomy (NCBI): domain Eukaryota; kingdom Metazoa; phylum Arthropoda; class Insecta; order Lepidoptera; family Geometridae; genus Eupithecia; species Eupithecia subfuscata. Next base: position 20,612,456 of record OY751095.1, read on the forward strand.
ATTTGACGCTGTGCGATTTCTTCCATTGGGGTTTTGTGAAATCTCGAGTTTATGCGAATAAACCAATAACATTGGTGAAATACAGCCACATTTTTGTCAAAAAGTCATCGAAAATGAATATGAATATGAAGTTGCAGTTTTTGTAAAAAACAATTCCAACCTATTTGAAAGATTTGCAATTGGAAGCCGGTCTGAGGGCAGATTACGCAATGTGCCGTGCAGAACAAAGTTGTTGCGTTCAAGTGTATTTTGTATGGCACCAAAAATCTACAACAAAATTCCAAAAGTTATTCGCTATTTGTCCAGCAACCAATTTAGTGCAAAATTTAATGATTTTTTAATAAAATTGGAAAAGCCTATTACACAGTTAATGATTTTTTAAATGACCGTATTGATTGACATTATTCATATATGTATAATTGACAAACTCAAATTATTTTCCTTCTTATTAACCCTTTGGTTTATTATTACCTGCATACTTACTTTATTTTAGTCTTCTATTTTAAAAATGTACATTCCAATTGTGACATTTAAAGTACCATTAATGCTTTGACATTGTTTATTTATTTGACTAAGTTAAAATTCTTTGACATATTCATGTAGTAGGTACTTACCTTTTTTTATTGTATTAATTGAAATTTAAATTCATAATGTGACATTGATATTTAAGCTTGTTAATAATAAAAATTGTTCAAATTGTAATATTAATGCATGCTTCTTAATAAAAGAACTAACTTAGGTTGTTGGTTCCAACGATCACAAATATGCAAGTACATAATATATTGAAATGTTTGTACGCCCAAGTGGCAGAATCCAGCGATCTAAAATAAGTCTCATGAACTGACTGTAATATTACCTGATTCACAAACAATAAATGAATTATGAATTATGAAAATTTCATGAACAGAGTAAGGGCCTATCATCGGAGCCGTGAGGGCCATATGCCGGATCATTTATTCCATACATAATCGGAAAATGTATTCTTTACAGTTTATTTTGTATTTGTATTTATTTATTTAAATCGTAGGTACACTTGATGTCTTTGCATTCTATATTTATGTACCATTTTAATAATTACATGTATATGCATTTCGTTACACAATACAATAATTATAAAAGTCCCAACTTACTCAAAAAATACGAGTTTTTATTTTAAACGAAATAGTGCACTCTTATTTAGACACCCTTTACCTTTGACATGGCGTTTCCACCCTCTCATATGACAGGGCTTCCGGTGTAAGTGACGGATCTAGGTTGCCTATTGTGCATGCACTTAATAGAAATAACAATGGGACCTGATTTGAATGGAAGCGCAACCCATTATATTCGCTAGTGCATGTGCTCGTGTAGGTGCTTGTTTTTTAAACGACTTCAAAAAAGGAGGAGGTTATCAATTCGTCTGTGTTTTTTGTATGAATTTGTGATACTTGATATCTCCGCCTGCGGTTAACCGATTTTACTGATTTTTTCACTATTGTATAGAGAATGATGCCGAATTGGTCCCATAATAATTTTATTCCCGAGGGATTGGTATTTATCCCGTAAAGCTTAAAAAAAAACTTTTACTTATGAAAAATCACGATTAGCTACAACAGTTTTGGTGAAATCTTCGCCAATTCATATTACATTTTGATGATTCTTTCGTTTTTGTATAAAGGTTGTTTTTAGGTGGTTCCAAAAAAGTTTGTCTCTCGAGGAATTGATGATGTGCTCCGTAAAAACATCATCTCAAGCAATCTCAAGATAATTTTCACAATCACTGGTAACTAATGGTTTCCATGACAACGAGTGTTGACAATATTGAAATTACAAAATTGACGGATGGCGGATTGTATAAAACGAAAAATAACCGATCTGTTCGTTTTCGATTTTGCAAGGAGTTATTTAGTGTCACGTCCGAAGCAGTAATGTTGTTCGTTTCGTGTGATCCGTCTACCAAAACTTCGTATTTCGTGTTTCAAAGTAGGCCTTCTTTCATTCATCGTTTCTTTTTCGCGGCTTGCTGCGCTCGCCGTTGGTTATGAGATGTTTGTTGTCCTTCTATTTTGTTGTTAATCGGCAAAAAACTTCTAATTGTTCTCAGCTCATCATCTGAACTTATATGTCTTGCTGAACTTTCCTCACCAATTTCAAAAGAGGCTGCGTCTCACTCCCCTATATTTATTCTGTAATGTTTTTAAACAATTTTCTGAGCCGCCGCAAACTCTCCAAAATTTGAGTCTCGCTCCGCTGGCAATTATTTATTTTTTTTAACTGAAAAAACCAATAGGCGACAGCGGCTCGCTGTTACATCTTTTTCGATATCGCGAAAATGCTGCGGCTACTTCCGGTTGTCGTTGTTTCTAAACCGACCGGTTTAGAAACAACGACAACCGGAAGTAGCCGCAATATTAATGCATGCTTCTTAATAAAAGAACTAACTTAGGTTGTTGGTTCCAACGATCACAAATATGCAAGTACATAATATATTGAAATGTTTGTACGCCCAAGTGGCAGAATCCAGCGATCTAAAATAAGTCTCATGAACTGACTGTAATATTACCTGATTCACAAACAATAAATGAATTATGAATTATGAAAATTTCATGAACAGAGTAAGGGCCTATCATCGGAGCCGTGAGGGCCATATGCCGGATCATTTATTCCATACATAATCGGAAAATGTATTCTTTACAGTTTATTTTGTATTTGTATTTATTTATTTAAATCGTAGGTACACTTGATGTCTTTGCATTCTATATTTATGTACCATTTTAATAATTACATGTATATGCATTTCGTTACACAATACAATAATTATAAAAGTCCCAACTTACTCAAAAAATACGAGTTTTTATTTTAAACGAAATAGTGCACTCTTATTTAGACACCCTTTACCTTTGACATGGCGTTTCCACCCTCTCATATGACAGGGCTTCCGGTGTAAGTGACGGATCTAGGTTGCCTATTGTGCATGCACTTAATAGAAATAACAATGGGACCTGATTTGAATGGAAGCGCAACCCATTATATTCGCTAGTGCATGTGCTCGTGTAGGTGCTTGTTTTTTAAACGACTTCAAAAAAGGAGGAGGTTATCAATTCGTCTGTGTTTTTTGTATGAATTTGTGATACTTGATATCTCCGCCTGCGGTTAACCGATTTTACTGATTTTTTCACTATTGTATAGAGAATGATGCCGAATTGGTCCCATAATAATTTTATTCCCGAGGGATTGGTATTTATCCCGTAAAGCTTAAAAAAAAACTTTTACTTATGAAAAATCACGATTAGCTACAACAGTTTTGGTGAAATCTTCGCCAATTCATATTACATTTTGATGATTCTTTCGTTTTTGTATAAAGGTTGTTTTTAGGTGGTTCCAAAAAAGTTTGTCTCTCGAGGAATTGATGATGTGCTCCGTAAAAACATCATCTCAAGCAATCTCAAGATAATTTTCACAATCACTGGTAACTAATGGTTTCCATGACAACGAGTGTTGACAATATTGAAATTACAAAATTGACGGATGGCGGATTGTATAAAACGAAAAATAACCGATCTGTTCGTTTTCGATTTTGCAAGGAGTTATTTAGTGTCACGTCCGAAGCAGTAATGTTGTTCGTTTCGTGTGATCCGTCTACCAAAACTTCGTATTTCGTGTTTCAAAGTAGGCCTTCTTTCATTCATCGTTTCTTTTTCGCGGCTTGCTGCGCTCGCCGTTGGTTATGAGATGTTTGTTGTCCTTCTATTTTGTTGTTAATCGGCAAAAAACTTCTAATTGTTCTCAGCTCATCATCTGAACTTATATGTCTTGCTGAACTTTCCTCACCAATTTCAAAAGAGGCTGCGTCTCACTCCCCTATATTTATTCTGTAATGTTTTTAAACAATTTTCTGAGCCGCCGCAAACTCTCCAAAATTTGAGTCTCGCTCCGCTGGCAATTATTTATTTTTTTTAACTGAAAAAACCAATAGGCGACAGCGGCTCGCTGTTACATCTTTTTCGATATCGCGAAAATGCTGCGGCTACTTCCGGTTGTCGTTGTTTCTAAACCGACCGGTTTAGAAACAACGACAACCGGAAGTAGCCGCAGCATTTTCGCGTTATCGAAAAAGACGAAACTCCAAAATTACCGCGTCTCGCGGCCCCCTTGGGGGGGCCGGTGTGCTTGGTAGATAACCGCTCCAACACACGCTAAGCCGCCACTGTTAGCAACCTACGCAAAAGACAATCTAAGTCATGGCTGACACTTTTGGAGCTTCAGCTTCAGGTTGGCCCATCTGATTGAATTATCTCTATAACATTGTTGATAGATTTTCTCATATAGGATCGATTGGAGTTCTATCATAGAACTCCAATCGATATGAGAAAACCATTGTTATTTTGCTTTTAGTAATAAGAACCAACCAACCGGACAACAAAGTGATCCTATAAGGGTTCTTTTTTTCCTTTTGAGGTACGGAACCCTAAAAACCAACACAAATAAAAATAGGTATGTACAGGAACGAGGCAAAAAAAGTACTTACGTACTAAATTAACGAATGTGTTGTTGATTTACCAATGGTATGTGATCTCCTTTTGAAGAATCTGCTACAAACATGAATCGAGAACCAATGCTAATGAGGAACCATAACAAAAGCTACAAGGAACACTATATGCGTGCCATTCTCGTCATTTTCCTGTCGCTGTTGAAAGGATAGATACCTACCTATCACGACAGCGAACCGCTCCGTGGAACGGTACACAACACAATACTCAAGGTTCTGCAAATATACTAATTAAGTACGTACAAACTACAACAAAAAAACTAAATTACAAACTATAGTTCTTGTACCGGTAATGGGTGGTTTGTTTCCAGGAGAGAAGATTGCGACTATTTCGCTATTTATAGAAATGATTGCAATGCCAACTAGATGTCCGGTAATTATAGACTCTATTATGAAAGGCGTTATGAAGGTTTGTTACCAAGCACGCTGATTGAATGTCAGGTGTATCAAATGCCGCGGCTAACTTACCTTCCTTTTTGTACTTGTAAATAAATCAATAAATTTATTTTCGAGTAACTTAATGTGAGCTAAGACCGTTATGAGGGCACTAATAATTAAAACATGAAATCGGTTTCTTAAAAACAGTTTCTAAAAAGTATCTACATAGGTAGATAAAAAAGTAGAGTCATCAATCAAAATCAGACTCTATTATCTAATTACTAAGTTATTAAGTACATGTGCTGGGTGTGTTTTTAAATAAGAAAAAGGTTTTGCCTAATTTTTACTAAAACCTGTGTAGTGAATGGGACTCTTTACTCTTATTATGTACTAGCTACGCCCCGCGGCTTCACCCCCGTGGAAATTTATGTTTCCAACTTTCTTAATTTTTTCTTTCATAAGAACCTTCTCCTGACAATAACAAACACAACAACGAAAGAATTAGTGAAATCAGTCCAGCCGTTCACGCGTGATGCCGTGACCAAGGAAAACGGGTTTCTTTTATATATAAAGATGAACTTATAACCAGACACGAGGCCGAGGGCTGCTTCAACTAGCGACACGGGTTTTTGGTATACCTCGTCCATGATCTTATTTTCTGTTTGGTACATTGATGACCATAATGTTCCCTTATTGTTGCCAGTTGAGTGCAAGAAGACTGAATGACTCATAGAACCCGTTACTTTTGACAAATAGTTGCGAATCTGTTGACTCGAAAAATATCAGGAGTTACGAAAAAGTAGTAAGTATAAAAAAAAATTTTCGTGACGTCTTATAATTCGATAGAGCCGGCTGCACGCACGAAAAAACATGACGTCATGCAGCGTTACCTCGCTATGACGTCATGCGGCGTCACCTCGCTCTGAGGCGTTCCATGTGAAATGAAATGAAATGAAATGAAAATGAAATGAAATAGTTTATTTGACACGACACAGTACATAAACTAAACATTTGTGGAAAAAAAAAAAAAACAACTAGAAATTAATTTAGTGCAAAACAAAAATCACCAGATTGTTGGAAACCTTAATATTAAAATCTAGCAACCTCCACAACCTGCTTGGTAAACCACCGAGTGTCGAGTCAAAAAGGAATCAACTCAGCATGTTGCTGAGTAGATAAATAAAAAAGTATCTACTCAGCGCTGGTATTATGTTGACCCTTGTGAGGGAAGTTACATCACCAGCGACAAACATCTACGCACACTGCTTTATGTATAGCATTAAGTGAGTGTTTATGGAATTTATATAAAAAAGTAATAACTTAGCAATATTATCTAGATCTATGCACACATGCCTACCACATAGTCTATCTATTGTAATGGACAACTACAATAGAAATTAATATTAAAGATATATTAGAATACCTAATTGCCTACCTGCATGTAAGGCTTGAAGTGCAAGCGAGAGCGCTCGACATCCGTCTCTCTCCTACTTGAGTGAGCGATGCGTCTGCGTGGACAGCTGCTATACTATAGTACATTTACATGTTTTGATCGAGTATCAAATGCTACCATTCCATCAGTATTTTCTTAAGACGTTGTCACGTTCAACTATCGTCAGTAAACCGACTTTACAGACAACCAATTTTTTTTCTCAAGAAAGACTACAGAGACATTAGTTGCTGATTTCTATGTAGATACCTACATAATTATACAGACCCGACGTAATATTGTTCCCAGAGTATTTTTATTTTTCTGTGATACAGATAGGTACTGAATAAGTAATTAATTAATTATACATAGCGAAGCACAAAGGCTGTCTGTGAAACAAAGTTGCAAAGAGAGCACGATCTGAAATAAACTCAATGTATTTTTTCATGAGCAAAAGCAAGATAATTGCTTTTAAATAATCATTTTGTGTTTGAATAAGGTTTGAGAACAACCTTCTCCGTAATAAAATAATATTTTCAGGGTTTCACAAAAGTTACAAGAGCCATTTACCTATAATGGTAGGTATATGTTGGTTGAGGAGATATTTTCAAATATAGAGGAACCTATTTTTAGTTTTTAGTAGCTATTTTCCATAAGCTTATGGACGGTACCATCTCCCAAAATCTTTGAAAACGTTGATATAAATAATGCTGGACAATTCACACAGCATCATCTAGCCCCAGGATAGGCAGAGCTTGTGTTATGGGTACTAGATAACTGATATACCCACTCAATACATTACATTACATTCATAGATATTTCTTATTCAACAAAAACACCTACGTCAGATATTTGTCCCGAGGCGGGAATAGAGCCCGCCACCTACTACGCAGGCAAACCTACGCCTGCTTCGCCAAAGAGGTCGTCAATAAGGAATGAGGGCAAGTCCAAAAGTTTCACCTAGGTATTGTGTTGTTGTAGATTCGGGGGTGAAAGTTTCTAATAGCGTAATAACGAGAAAACCCGCTGACGGACAGTCTTCGTGAGATGGTGGAATAGAGACCGCAACTCTCGAAACCCCTCAGTCGTTTGAGCCGATGTTGTTCCTTTCCGGTATTTTGCAGAACCCATCCACCATTCGGCAAGCCACCGCTGCTTTTAACAGTCGTGAGACTATGCTTATGGCCGGGGTCCACAGACTCCTCCATTGCCTGATTAGCCGGTCCATCCACCCATCACAATTAGGTTTTATTCCTTTCATTTTCCTTTGCAATAGTGACTACACCTGGCGGACATCATCTGCGGATATCATCTTCGGGTATATCATATAGTACATCCGAGAATGAGACCCGCTATATATAGCCTTCGCCTTTAAATTAACACTCATAAAGGTCCTCTGTGCTGAAGGCTTCGGCTCCACGCATGCCTCCCAAAGGACCAAGTCACTATAGCCCGAAATTAGGTTATCTAGTACCCATAACACAAGCTCTCCTTACTTTGGGGTTTTTTTTTTTTTTTTTTTTTTTTTTTTTTTTTTTTTTTATTTCTTGTTCCTCTAACTTAATCAGAGACTTTTGCAATCTTATTATAATATATAAACGTTTTTCAATTTATCTTATGTCTATTGTTTATATCTACATTATTATTTTCTACCTACTTTACATATGTATGCTATACTATATATTTTAATATATATATAAAACATATTTTATCTATCTGTTTCTTAAAATTACTTTCTTCGCGATCTTAATACAATAATTCAGAAACTTGGGGCGCAGAAACTTGTCATTTATTATTGCATGTAAATTGGTGCATGTAATTTGTACATCCAGTTCGTTCTCAATAATAAACCTTTCGTGACCAAACACAGGGCAATCAAAAAGAATATGTTGCACGGTTTCTTCTGTGCCGGGTTCACAAATGCACGACGGGTTTTCCTTACACCTAAACCGGGCAAGGTATTCGGAAAACCCACCGTGGCCGGTCATCACCTGTGTCAACACATTGTTTAGGTCTATCTTCCTGACGATCTTATATGCCTCAACTGCATCTGGGAAGAATAACTTCGTTACCGCAGCCTTATTTTCAGTCTTGTATCTCCGGTTCCATACGTCAAGCGACTCCTCTCGGATTTGTCGTTTGACGTATGAAGCCGGACACAAGTCATAGTCAGGCTTTCGTTTGGAGTTTAGAGCCGCCTCTTTAGCTAGCATGTCGGCCCTCTCGTTTCCATCCATCCCTGCGTGAGCTTTGATCCAGAACAAAGAAACATCTTTGTCTTGGAGTGCGATGGTTCGAAGATTATCGCGTATTTCTATGGCAAGTGGATGAATGGACCCATTATTTGTGATGGTTTCTAGTGCCGAACGTGAATCGCTGTAGATACCGAAACTTGTCTCCCGGCGTTTCATAATCTCACGCGTAGCTCTACATATGGCAAGGAGTTCGGCCTGGTACACCGTGCAGTAAGATGATAGCTTAAGTTTGAGGGTTTTGATTTCGGCTTCGCCATTCCACAGGGATAGCGCCGCCCCAACCTTACCCTCCATCTTGCTACCATCTGTAAAAATTCGGACTGCCTGTTTATTGTTTTGCTCAACATCTTGTTGGTTTCTCAGGCTCATGAACTCCACGTCCATATGCTTTGCCGGGTGCGGAGTCAAATCGTATGATGCCATCATTTCGACCTCTCTGTCTCCCAACATTAGATGAGGAAACCCACGCTTGGTTTCATACAAGGCAGCTGCCTCCTGGATTCTTAGATCCAATGGGAGTATACCAGCTAGCACTAATGCCGAGTTTAGTGACACTGTGCGGTAGGCTTTTGTTAGCTTCAGAGCAAAAAATCTCTGGACTGCGTTGAGATGTTTACGCACATTGAGTTTTTTTGTAGCAGGTGCCCAGACGCTAGCCGCATAGGTCATTACAGGTTCCACTGCAGCCGTGTAAATGACTCTAATCACTTCGGGATGGAGACCCCAGCTGCTTCTGGCAGCCCTCGACAGCTGCTTGTATATGTTCAGTGCCTTTCTGCATATATTTGCAGTGTGGGCATTGAACGTTAGCTTGCTGTCGATGGTCAGTCCCAAAAGCTTGACCTCTGTCGACATGCCAATGTCGATCCCGCCCATCCTCAGGAGTGGCGCATCGTATTTTAGTTTCCTAGTTAGGATCATCGCGCAGGTTTTATGCGGAGCAAATTTTAATTTGTTCCCGGTTCCCCACTCCTGAACATAGGCGAGAGCAGCATTGGCCTGTCGTTGAACCTCTAATGCTGTGTCTCCGTCAAACAGCATCACCACGTCGTCGGCGAAAGCCTGACTATAGTGTCCACGCTGGCCCAGACCTTTGAGAAGGGGGTCTAGAAGAAGATTCCAAAGCATTGGTCCGCCGATGGACCCCTGGACACACCCTTTGTTGGTCTTTTTGTTACTTTGGGGTTAGATGATGCTGTCTGGACTCTCCAGCAAGATTAATTTCTTTAATTTTTTTAATTTTTTTAACTCTTTTCCGGGGAAATGAGGAGGACGTGTGTTTTGCGTTCAATTCACACTAGCATAATGCTGGTAACAATCTTACTTTATTCTTAGTGAATTACCCTCAATACTTTAAAGAATCAAAATAAGACTTACTCTGATCATCGCAGATAATAAGTATTTAACTTTCTCATCGATCTAAAATTATCAAAAAGCCTGAACGTGAAACGTTCAAAGTCCATGTGACTTGTGTCTTCGATCAAGGAGTCTAGATTTTCTCGTTGTTTTCTCGTTGGACTTGTCTACTAGAAGTTTTGAACAAGTTTCAGGTTTGTCAAAAGTCAAAATAAAGTGAGTTTTGCCCATCAATAAAAAAAATCTAGTCTCTATGGAGACGTTCTTCTGAGACGGAGACTGATGGCCTATGCTGATGCCTTACAAAATGTACTAGATTGAGGTTATGTAGACGTAATCAATATTTGACGTAAATTTGCTAGTGATGTAGTCATTCTAGGTATTCGAATTTTATCGATAGCAGCGAAGTAATTTTTTTTTAATTTACTAAAATTTTGCCGTCAGATGTCATGTGTTTTTATAGCAACCCCACGAACACCACATCAAAGAGACTTAGAGTTAACTGTAGATAAAATTTAATATACGAAAAAACATTATTTTAAGTAACTCTACCTTCAATTGTCTTGTGACACTTCAGACAATTATCATTATAATTTGAATTAATTTTTATTAAATAATAATTAAATTCAATTTAGCTACCTGTAGATGGATGCAAACAGTCTGTAGTTAGCTCAAATGTTTCAATTATAAGAACTAGTTCTAATTTGTTTCTATAATTTGAATGTAATTTAGATTGTAGGTTAATTAGGGTTTCGAAGATCGGTTTCGAAACCCATAAGGGTCTCGCTTTGTCTGTCCTTTTTTTCCCTCCTTAATAACTAAGCAACTACTGCAGCTGTCAACTTGAAATTTAAAATAATAATTCATTTCGTGCGCCTGTACAGAACATTTTCCATACAAATTGAGATGTCAAAATTTTAAAAGAGACCTACAAAATCAAGTGGGGTATCAAAAGAAAGGTTTCAAAACAGTTTTCGAAATTTCTGTAGGTTTCATACTTTTTGAAATATTTTTAAAATAGTCGAAAAAATACCCAATCCCCCATCTCCGAAGTTTGCAGAGCGTCCCATTCAAAATGTATGGAGCGTTTGTAGATGTGGATCTATATTTTACAGGAAAAATATAGAAGAGTCCTTAAAAAGAACACTTTTTGAAAAATGGTCAAAAAAAGGGGGGGGGGTAATTTTCAAAAGGGGGGGGTACCCCACTGGGGTATATGTAAGGTATTGATTTGTACATTTCAAAACAGTTTTTGAAATTTCTGTAGGTTTCATACTTATCGAAATATTTTGCAAAAAGTCGAAAAATTTACCGTTACCCCCTATCACCGAAGCATGCAGAGAGATATCTGAAATCTTGAATGATGAACATCTGAAATGTGGGGTGATACCTATTAGTCTTAGGTATTCATTAAATTTCGAAGTCGAAGAATCGAGAAAAAAACTTATACTTCCTAATCAAAGGTTTGCCGCAGGCAGATCTGAAAGAGGTTTCCCTTGAGCCTCTTGTAGCCATGAGAACATAGGGATAGCAGGTACTAATAATAATAACATAATAATATTTTATAACGACATTTATGAATAAATGAGTGTATAATCCATGTGTATAATCTATACTAATATTATAAAGAGGAAAGATTTGATTGTTTGTTTGTTTGTATTGTATAGGCTCCGAAACTACTTGACCGATTTGAAAAATTCGTTAGCCGTTAGGAAGCTTATTTTTCAGGAAATGACATAGGCTATATTTTATCCCAGAATTCCCACGGGAACAGGAACTACGCGAGTGAAACCGCGAGGCGATCGTCTAGTAATAAATATAACAATAAAGCCTTTAATTTCAGTACAATATTTCGATAATTTTTGGTATAATAAGTATCCCAAATCTATGTTAGGCTTTGTTCTAAATGTACGCCAAATTGCATCTTGATCTGTTCAGTAGTTTTGGAGATCCTAGTTTACAAAATAACACATTTACAAACTTTCGGCTTTATAATATTAGTAGGAAAGGATGACGTGGACCACCGCACTATACGGGGCGTTCTGTGCAACGGACGCACTCATAGCTTATTGCACTGTCCATGTCCAGTCGATTTTGAGCGTGAATTATTTTATTACTATAATTATAAATTTATGCGTGAATATAGCACGGTCGTCATGTCATTCCTTGTATAAAAAAAAAATTGGTTGTCTGTAAAGTCGGTTTACTGACGATAGTTGAACGTGACAACGTCTTAAGGAAATACTGATGGAATGGTAGCATTTGATACTCGATCAAAACTTCAAGCCTTACATGGAACGCGTCAGAGCGAGGTAACGCCGCATGAGGTAACGCCGCATGACGTCATGTTTTTTCGTGCGTGCAGCCGGCTCTATCGAATTATAAGACGTTGTCACGTCAAAAAATCGCTTTATATGGCGACCATCACTACCACATCACCTCTACTAAGCCTACTAATAAAACCAAAAAAAAAGCAAATTGCCTATATCTTAAAAACAGACATGAATACAGTCTTATGAAACTTATTAAAGATTTATATAAGGCTCCTTTGACAAGATAACGGGATAATAGGTCTAACCCTCAGTCCCTTGTTACAAAGTCAGTGAGTGATCTAACTTTGCTCCGCACCATTGACCTTTTGGTTAAAGATAAAAGGAAGAAGAAAGAAGACCTTTAGGGTGCCAATTTCAAAAAAACCCCGAACGACGTGTCTGCTGAAACAGCAGCGAGTTTTTACTCTATGCCTGGATACAATTTGAAAGCGCAAATAATATTTTCTAGTGGCGACATCTATTGTAATACAAAGTCAAATAACGTTACGTATACAGAGACTTTAAGTTACATGGTTTTGTTACTTAATCAGGACGCACTTTAAGGCATCGAACATAGAGTAAGAAGTAAGGACAGTACACAAAGATTTCCACAAAGTTTCAGCAGGATAGTGAATCTTAAGGTTGTTGCAAATTTACCTAGACCGACCACTGCCGCGCAGCACAATGTGCATATATGGTCTTCGTAACATTTAGAAACATTTTACAATGCAATAGCAGACAGCGCGCGGGCCACTTGCTTGCAACTTACTTACTGCAGTAAGCATTATTACACTGTAAAATGTATCTAAAGATGACGAGATTTCGATCTGTAACGACGGCCTCTGTGGCGCAGCGGGCAAAAGTCCGTCTGTGACGTGGGAGGTTGCGGGTTCGATTCCCGCCTCAGGACGAATGTTTGTACAACCTTAAGATATTTGGTTAGGGTATTCTGGATGTTTTCAATGTATATTAAAAAAATATTTATTTATTGTATTAGGTATGTTTAATAGTTATCTAGTACCCATAACACAAGCACTGGTTAGCTTAGAGCTAGATAATGCTGTGTGAATTGTCCAGCATTATTTATTTATTTACTAGCTGCGCCCCGCGGCTACGCCCGCGTGGAAATTTAAAATTATCACTTAGGAGTATGAAAAATAGATATTGGCCGATTCTCAGACCTACTCAATATGCTCACAAGATTTCATGAGAATCGGTCAAGCCGTTTCGGAGGAGTACGGCAACGAAAACTGTGACACGAGAATTTTATATATTAGACTAGATTGTGCCCGTGGCTTCGCACGCGTTAATTAAAAAAACATTGTCCAGCGGACAAAATTGTGAATCTAAACCATTCCCAGATCCCCTTGAACACACACAAAAAATTTCATCAAAATCGGTCCAGTCGTTTGAGTGAATCTAAACCATTCCCAGATCCCCTTGAACACACACAAAAAATTTCATCAAAATCGGTCCAGTCGTTTGAGAGAAGTTCAGTGACATACACACTCACAGAAGAATTATAATATACTAGCTGCGCCCCGCGGCTTCGCCCCCGTGGAAATTTATGTTTCCAACTTTCTTAATTTTTTCTTTCATAAGAACCTTCTCCTGACAATAACAAACACAACAAAGAAAGAATTAGCGAAATCGGTCCAGCCGTTCACGCGTGATGCCGTGACAACGCGAAACGGGTTTCATTTTTATATATAAGACTAGCTGCGCCCCGCGGCTTCGCCCCCGTGGAAATTTATGTTTCCAACTTTCTTAATTTTTTCTTTCATAAGAACCTTCTCCTGACAATAACAAACACAACAAAGAAAGAATTAGCGAAATCGGTCCAGCCGTTCACGCGTGATGCCGTGACAACGCGAAACGGGTTTCATTTTTATATATAAGATAAAGATATTGCCGTGCAGTAGCAGTACTGGATGTACCTATGTGCCAAGTCCAATTTCTTTACACCTCACCTTATCTACGACTGTGAGATATGTACTCTACAAACAAACTAGGTACATACCAATACTGCTGAGCTATAAACTTATCGTTCATAACACTCACTAGCACTATCAGGTGCATCTGAACACCAACTTTATCCTCAAGAGATAGAGACCAGATCAGTTTGATCTTTATTTATAGTAAAGTAAGTGAAGTTGGTGAATTTGTGAGGTAGATAATGCTGTTAACACAATTAGAGCGTTTGTGGGGTTTCCGAGTGGAGAGGCTCATTGCCAGGGGTGCCGTCGAGCTACCACCATGGACTCTGTTGGAGGTGAGTCTTTTTGCCTATTAAGAATCTACTATTCCTTTAGCATAGGAGCCGTTCCCTGATGGGAGACTTTTCCTATGTTTCTCGCGTAATTCATTGACTGAAATCAGTTTAAAGAATTTTATTGCTCAAAAGAACAAAGTTCACTTAAATGAGAATGTTCAATATTCTTAAGCTAGCTATCTTAAATAATTAACGTATTATGCTAGGTAGTTGGCTAGCAGTTAAAGTTTTTTTTATTACACGCTTTTTATTACACGCTTTTTACACGCTTTTTATTAGCTTCACCTGTATGTTTGTATGTTTGTTTGTAACCGACTTCTTTGGGCGCGATTTTGACCCACTTTAAACGGCCAGATTTCGTTCATACTTTGTAGATTTATTGAGGACCGATGACAATACACTAATTTGATAAAATTATTCCATTTTTCCAAACTAAAAAGTAGAAAATAAATAATAGTCTAAAAAACTAAAAAACACGCTTTTTATAGAAAACTTCAATGAATATAAGTTAATAATAGTGTGAATAAAAAAAAATTATTTTATTTAAAAAAAGCGTGGGGTGTTTTTTAAAATATTATCGAAATGATAATCACTCTACTCATATCTGTCAATAAAATATTTATAACTGTTGACACCATGCACCCCACGCTTTTTTTAAAATAAAATAAATTTTTTTTATTCACACTATTATTAACTTATATTCATTGAAATTTTTAACACTATTTTCTTAATTTAAATTCATTAAAATTTATTTTCTATTTTTTAGTTCGGTTTTCTATAAAAAGCGTGTTTTTTAGTTTTTTTAAACTATTATTTATTAACGATATTATTTCGGAATAACAGTTTACTAGTTTCTGCCCGCGGCTTCGCAAGCGTTGTTGTGTGTTTGAAGGTTATTTCTATACCATGGGAACTGGGATAAAAAGTAATTTATGTTCAATTCCAGGCTTAGAGCTCCATGTAAGTATGTAAAATTTCAGCCAGATCAGTTCAGTCGTGGCCTCTGAACGCGGGTTCGCACGTGTTTTTCGGAATTAAAAATAGCATTATATGTTATTCCAAGTCTTTGTGTTTAATTTCAGTCAGATCCATTGAATAGTTTTGCCGATGTCTTCGGCCAAACATCATAGCAACGGCTAACAATAATTTCTATTCTTAACGTCGTCGTCCGATGTGGCGTAACGGACGAAGGTCTGCCTGCGACGCAGGAGGTTGTAGGTTCGATTCACGCCTCGGGACAAATGTTTGTACGATCTGCAGACATTTTGTCCAGGGCGCTCTGGATGTTTTCTATGTATAATAAAATATATATATCCATGTAGTGTATTGTAATAAGCATATCAGTTATCTAGTACCCATAACACAAGCTCTGCTGAGCTTGGGGCTAGATAATGCTGTGTGAATTGTCCAGCATTATTTAAAAATAATTATTTGTCTGTAAAGTCGGTTTACTGACGATAGTTGAACGTGACAACTCAGAGCGAGGTAACGCCGCATGACGAGGTAACGCCGCATGACGAGGTAACGCCGCATGACGTCATGTTTTTTCGTGCGTGCAGCCGGCTCTATCGAATTATAAGACGTTGTCACGTCAAAAAGACCGTCACGTTAGAGCGCCTCCATAAGTAGACTACATTGTAGTCTGTGTCGCATGCTCATGAGTCTAATTTACGACCACAATCGATGACAGCATGTCTATATTCAGTATTATAGTATGTATTGTCTACTCGCTGTGTAGCGAGCACGTGTTTTATAATCATCATCATCACAGTCAGTGTGTGTACGTACAAAGGTAGAAAATGTGTTTTTTGGGTTCCGTACCTCAAAAGGAAAAAGGAACTTTTAAGGATCACTTTGTTGTCCGTCTGTCTGTCTGTCTGTCCGTCTTTCAATACCCTTTTCTTAGGAACGCGTGGAGTTATCGAGTTAATATCAAATACTCATCAAAAACTCTAGCCCTCTTGGAGCCGTGATATCAATAAAACTTCTAAGACAACGCAATCAAAATGTGTTTATGTACGAATATTTTGAAATTTCCAAGGGAATTACATGCACACAAAACCTAAAAGGTACTTTCCGTAGACCTAGAATCATGAAATTTGACGAGTAGTAAGGTCTTATAACCCAAATACATAAAGGGAATAATCTGAAAACCATAAACTTTTCATTTATTCACTAAAAAAATAACTTTTAAATCTTGCCATGGATTTAAACCTATAGGGTACTTCCCGTTCACCTAGAATCATGAAATTTGGCAAGAAGCAAGGTCTTATACAACAAATAAAGGAAAAAGAACTTAAAACAAAAATTTGTAGTTTAAACACAAAAAAAATATGGACAGTTTGGGGGCACCTATTACCAGAGGAGGTAGAAGAGGTACAGGTACACTTTCTTATGAAACATCAGCAAGTTTTCTGAGAAAATCATTTTGGCATGTAGCTCCTTAAAATTAGTCGAATCGGTCCAAATCCTGGTTCCACCTTTCTTACACCGCGCTGCCCATCTCTTATAAAAGAACACATTTGTATCTTCATATAGCCGTTTTTTAAATAAAATTTTAAATGTAATAGAATAATATAGCATTAGTTTTTCTTAAAATTAGCTTGATAATACAAACTGTTCAATTTAAAGTTTTCAACAAAGCATTGATTTATTATTAGGTAAGGTAAGTACCTAAGTAGGTATTTTAAAACCAGTCGATCCTGTTATTTTTATCAAAAAACTGCGCAAAACACAGTCCGGACATCGCTCATTTTAAATACCAAATAAATAAACGATTCGTAGTGATTAGTCAAAGTCACGTTTTGCTCAAATAACTTGGATCTTGTAGTACGTACGAGAAGATATTGTTCACTCCTCAACAGCCTGAATTAGTCCACTACTGGACACAGGCCCTCCCCTGATAAGCGCCTGATTGGCTTTTATCACATGGAGGTAATGCCCATAATCCCCACGCTGGGCATGCGGGTTGGGGATCGCAGTTCAATGGTAGAATTGTTCTGCAGGGGGCACTGCTGCCCGCTCCCGGTGGATATCCCTTAGTCGCCTCTTACGACACCCGCGGGAAGAGTTGGGGTGGTGCAAATTCTAAGCCGGCACCACACAGCTACACATTGTTGACTCATCATCACGCAATAGATGTATGATATGATAAATAATGTAATCAAACAGAATCTCAAACAAAATGATATGGGTAAACCTTCCCCTAACCTCTCAACGGTCGGGCGCCGCGCGCGCGATAAGCCGTTGACGGTCGGCTGGGTGGCGGGACGTTTTCGCGTTCCGCGCGCCGGGTGGGAGTGTTGGCGTTCTTTCGCAGATTCTCCATGATAATGGAGATTACCTACCTAAATGTATATATATTAAAATTCTCCATGAAATTTCCTACCACTTAGCATGTAAATAATCTGAAATTGGTTAGAAATACCTACCTGATGTTCATGTAAAGTTAAAGGAAAGGGAAAATTGAGGTACAGGTTTGTAAAACTAGGTATGTTGTTGGAATAAAACGATTTAGATGCACATTTTTTGTTTTATTTTACAATCAGACAATCTACCCTTACATTAGAAATGAAATAGGACAGGTTTCCTTCCAAATATTTTAAAATAAAATAAAATATAGCCGTAGCTTACTTTTCAGGGAGTGTGAAAAGTAAGGTTCCTAACGGTGGAAGAATTTTTGAAATCGGTCCAGTAGTTTCGGTTATTCAATACAAACAAACAAACAATCAAATCTTTCCTCTTTATAATATTAATATAGATTAGTATAGATACATAAAATACAACAGTCATGAAGATAGGAAATGCTATGGAAATGCGCATTAACAGCTGGGAGTTAATAGCTTTTTGAATTTTCCTCTCAGCATGTTCCAGTGATCGCTCGAGTTTGTTCATGAGTGGTTTGGTGGCACCGCCCGAGGCAGTGATGCAGTAGCTCATGCAAGATCGACTGAATACTCATGACTGACTGGTAGAGAGCTGAATACACAGTCACACGCGTTTCCTTTTCTGCGCCTTCACGAAGCGACTTCATGATGTGAATAAATAAATAAATAATGTTGCACAATTCACACAGCATTATCTAGCCCCAAGGTAAGCAGAGCTTGTGTTATGGGTACAAGATATCTGATATACTTACTAAAATACACTACATAGATACATATTTTTTATTATACATAGAAAACATCCAGAACACCCTGAACAAATATCTGCAGATCGTACAAACATTTGTCCCGAGGCGGGAATCGAACCCGCAACCTCCTGCGTCGCAGGCGCCACAGAGGTCGTCAAGAATTAGCTTGCTAACTCTACTATATAGCAATAATATTATAATGTCGAAAATGTTTTGGTCAGCTGGGCTCCTAAATACTTACTTAAAACATACTCACTTAAAACCCTATAACAATGAATCCCGCGGCGGGAACCAAACTCGCGACCTTCTACTTCTTAGGCGCACCTTCACCTACTGCGCCACAGATGTCGTCATGATGATGATAATTGTCATTATGCAAAAACCCGTAACTGAGGTTCATGACCATGTGGATGCAGGCAGCCATCCACAGTCTGTTTTTTTACAGACCTGTATAATATTTTTGTATTCATTTTTAGAGTCCCGTACCCGAAGGGTGAAACCCTATTACTAAGCCCCGCTGTCTGTCTGTCTATCCGTCCCTTTATCTTATTTATTTATTTATAAGGCAATGCCAACAATACACACATTCTAATAACTAACATTCTAATAAAACAATTACACATTATTAAACAATTATGTCTAAAGTTTCTTAGTATAGAATGTGTGCTTCTAACAGGCACGCACAACATTTGCTAAAGGTGCATAAACAACAGCTAAAAATCATATAATTTATCTTAAATCAAAATCTAATTGCAAAAGTTATAGTTAGTTATTTCAAAACCCTCACTAGACACTACTTCTTTCCCTAACTGGGAATAAAAGAGGTGCTGTAAATGTGGTGCCGTTAAAATTGGTGCCCTAAATGGGAAAACTCCTGTTTATTATAACGAAGTGAGAGATGATTTTGTATCAGAGACCACTAACGAACCCAAAGTAATACCTATAGTGGACTAACCTGATATTTGACCTTATTCGGTGTCGAGGCTCAAAAACAAAAAGCAGGTTTAGCTTTTTGTGGTGTTGATGGAGTGATTCACGATCTGACTTATTTTTAATTGCTATTACTTTGTTCTACAGTAGAAGTAGACTAGAATTTTTACTGTAATTCGATTTAAATTCATTTACTATATCAATTTAAATCGCATGTAGTGGAAAAAGTGTGAGACAGAGGCGTATGTATATTTTTTTTATTTGCGGTACCTATTTATTGTTTTCAATTTGAATAAATTTGGTAAGATCGGTATTATAACTTTTTTATTTTTATTAAATCCATCGAAGAGGCGAAAAATTATCTATCTCTATGAGGAATTCGAACGTATTTTTGAAATGAAATGAAATGAAATTTATTTATTTCTATTAAACCCATCGATCAAAAATTTCCGGCCGGAGGCCGCATACTTGATCGATGATTAAACCACAATAAAGCCAAACATTTAAAATTAAAACTATACTAAAAAATGATACAAAGAGGTTTTGAATGAAAAATAAAGTTACAATAAGTTGCCTAAATATAAATAGGTACATGCACGAGTAACATATTATTATTGTGGCAGAGAAATGGCCCATAGCTCAGCTTAATGCTCCAGCATGTCGCTATGCTGTAGCGCTGGTATTCTGCTAAGGGCTGCATTTAGGTCACGGACCTTCCAATTTGTTGTCCACCTATTGTTTAACAGAGTATAGATTAGGGCGCCCAACTTTCCTGGTCAGCTGTAGCTAAAAAAGTGCATAATATAAATATAAATAATTACATGATTTTGACAGGACTAAGACAGCACTGTTACAAAAATAGCAGTTGAAGATGTTTCGCACGTTTTACTAGCCTTTTTGGTCACGTGTACAACAGTAACCTGTATGCGTATATGCGTGTACCTAACAGTAACCTTCAGATAGCAAATGGAAACAGAACAAGGATAATTGTAATTAAATAGCTATCAATGAGTTTACAAAGCTGAGCTGTTAATGGTGAAATTCTGTTGTCCGGAACTCTCGCTGCGGGCCCCTGATCGTAAATAACGCCGGCCCAATTAGATACGTACGATAACCGGTCCGAAGATTCAGCACTCGTGCTTGTACACCTTACGACCACTTAGACTTGCCTCTAATTATTATAAAACATACATAAGAAACTACCTTTACTCCAGCCAAATTCTTCGTGAAATGGTTGTAAACAAAACCTCCCAACACTCTGTTGTACGCAATTTATATTCATTGTCGATGATCTATCCTTCAATAAATATTTTAACAATAATATTCACGCCAAGCAAGTGAATAAAACGGGTTATAACAAAGTTTTTTTTGTGTTGTTTTTTTTTTCAAACAATTCGCATTAAATTTTGCTGGAGTATAGTTAGAGGTTTCTATTCTCTTCTTTATTTCACTTATTTAGTAACTTTAGTAACATTATTTACTCTACCTACTCGATAAAAATGAAAGAGAATTTGATCAAAAATAACAGCCACTAAATTTTATTTCTGAAAATATTCAGACATGTAAAACACTGTGATATTTTCATCGCTAAAAAAACAAGGAAAAAATAGCAAATACGCTCCACACGTGGGAAAAATACCACGCTATCACACAAATGACACAAGTAATTTTATGTAATGCGAATGCCTACGTATATCTAGGCTTAGCGACGGAACTAGAAAATGTGTTCAGCAGTTATTATCTTAATTTATTTTATTTTAGACACTAGTTCTAATTTAAAAGTAAATACTGCTGAAAAATCCACACAGCATCATCTAGTCCCAAGCTAAGCAGAGCTAGTGTTATGTGCACTAGATGACTGTTATACTCAATACAATAAATTACACAGATAGATATTTTTTACTATACATAGAAAATACCCAGAACACCCGTAGCAAATATTTGTAGATCATGCAAACATTTTGTCCCAAGGCGGGAATCGAACCGCCTGCGTCGTAGGCGGAATTTCACCCGCCGCGCCACATCGGCTGTAATTTTCTCTGTTAATGACGTTTAAATAGAGGTTTATTTTATTTAAATATAGTGGTCCTTCAATAGATCAATGTTAATTGACATTAACGATAATTTGTCTTTGTTTTAAAACGAGAAGCCATCTATGTAATTCTAACAAGACTTGATGCTGGTTACGTCGTCGACAAAAACAAGCCATTGTTATATTGCTACATATCTGTGGCTCTAGCGTTGTCGCAGTTCATAGGTATCGTACTATGAACGTGGACTAATATACTTTTTTCCCATTGATAATTTTTTCCAGTTGTGTTTCCTCAGACTTCTGAGTCTCAGAGTTTATAAAGTGAATCGCGCACAGAGGGACGTCAATCAGAGAAAATTTATTTTGTGATATAAAAGAGAGTAGAACTGTTGTTATTGATCTAGCCATGTGGGTACTTAAACTGGCGATTTTGCTGGTTAGCGTAGCATTAGGTAAGTCCATTTGTGGATTGATTACTTAGACCCCGTAAGTTTACTAATTTGGAGATTTTTGGTGATTTAAAGCTCGTTCTTGTAGATCAATAAGAACCGAACTATAGGAATGATCGTGTCGTTCTGCCGTCTTTATAAGGTTTTTATAAGAGTGAGGGAATAGAGAGTGCTCCTGTGTTTGTGAACACACTTGTGCACTATAATATGTATGTCCTGCGTCTAGTCTTCATTAAGACTGGCTGCCGTGGCCGAAATTCGACTAGGAGGACATCAACCAATCAATGTGATCCATCCGAATTTCGATAAAACCGGAGATTGCAAAACCAGCAAATAATATAAGTAGCTTCTACCAGCTTTTGCACGCGTTTTTTAAAATAAAAAGTAGCTCTTAAGTTATTCCAGATCCAGAGATCTATGATTGCAAAATTTCAGCTCGATAAATTCAGTAGTCTTTGGCCAAACATCAAAGTCTACCCTGCGTAGCACTTAATGCACCCAGGTGATTTACTCCAGGTGAATTAAGTCTACCGGGCCAAACTTTCGTCTTTATAATATTAGTAGGATTCATCAAAAAAGAAAATTACGGCTTACTTATGCAAGCTATAAATTCTAGGACACATAATTTAAAAACAAGATCCGTCAAGTGCGAGTGTAGCCTGCGCGCCGATTCGAACGTTTGTCAATTATACGGCCCACGACTTTGTAGGTATCTCTTAAAATTTCGACTTTACAATTTGTCTATGTAAAATGTGCATTCCCCTTTTTTTTCTTTAAGTCTGTACAGGCACACGAAATGCATTATTACTTTAAATTTCAAGTTGGTAGCTGTAGTAGTTGCTGAGATATTAACGAGGGAAAAAAAGGACAGTCAAAGCGAGACCATAAGGGTTTCGAAACCGATCTGGAATCTCTTAAAATATATTTATTTCAACATTATCAACCAATAGAACGCTAACACAGGCGTTAGCTATTATATCGATAGCTGACTTCTAATGATTTTGAATTAAATCATTTCGCTGATGACAGTACACAGTTAATTACACTAGATTTAGCCTAATTTACTCACTGTAATTTCTTTAAAATGCATTGATCTTATCTGACCTAATTTGAAGACAATGGGCCAAGACACCAAGGCAATCTGTAAGTGCCCCGCCCTTGTCAGAAATTCCATGAAATGACAAATTATTATTAATCTAGTAGAAAAAACTCAGTTTCTAACAAAAACCTGGACATCGTCCTTTCTGCTGAGTTCTAGACTAATTTATAAGTAGAACCAATCAGCTAATAAACTACAAATACTAGTTCTGCAGTAATTTTGGTAAAGTTATGCAATGATACAAACATGTTATATTAAAATTCATGTTTATATTATATTTCATACTTATCTATACTACGATTGTAATTATCTCAATTTAGCGGAGTATACCTAAAATGAACTATTAGATTAGCTTATCTAAGAGTTCATAATATTACTCCCTTGAGTTAAAATAATGAGATATGTTATAAGAAAAATCGATGTAGATGTAGTGTTTCCGTACCTCAAAAGGAAATAAGAACCCTTATATTATAACTTTGTTGTCCGTCTCTCTGTCTGTCTGTCCGTCTGTCAATCCCCTCTTCTTAGGGACGCGTGGAGGCATCGAGTTGAAATTACGGTCAGATACTTAAATCCGTAACCTCTTAGAGCCTCAATATAAATAAAACTTCTAAGTCAACGCAATCAAAAATAACAGCCGTTTAAGTCCGAATATTTTGAAATTTCCAAGGAAAACACATGCACACAAAACCTATAGAAACCCGTAGACCTAGAATCATGAAATTTGGCTAATTGCACAAGTACAGGAAAAAATCAGAAAACCATAAATTTGTAGTTTATTCACTAAAAAATTACTTTTGTTGCTTGACATGGGTCAAAACCTATAGGATACTTCCCGTTGACCTAGAATCATATGGCAAGACACCAGGTCTTATAATTATACGGAACCCTTAATACGCGAGTCCGACTAGCACTTGTAGTTTTATGTTTAATGGCTCAGCCAATGGTTAAATCGAGGATAAACGTTTAAGCCTGTCATTTCAACTTGGTAACGGAGATAACTAAAAATTGGATTTTTGAAAATTCATAATCTTCCAAGTTCCTTAACAATTTTTGCTCACTGAGATGATTTTTTCACTCACGACCACGAGTGTAGTTTCTCAATCATAATTTTATTAAGGGATGCTGTGTTTATAATGATTCATTGATGGTACTACCTACATAAGTTTTCAGAAAGCATAGTACCGCCGGCCACAATAAGATTACGATATAAGTAATCGAGAACCATTGCCAAGAGCCAAAAAATTGCGACAAATACGTCTCATTTTCCTATTCGTATACGTGCGCTCGATTCATTGGTCATCTCAGCCCGCACCTCACTCAGCCCGCGGGCCGAAACGTCCACTACGAAATTTTAATAAAACAATATATAGTCAACTCAGCCCGCGGGCCATATCGACCCCTTCGAAATGCTTTTTTTGGTATTTGCGCTCGTGTGCGTGAAAGCACTGAAGTTATATGCTTGTCAACTCACTCATAGATTAATTTTTACCTTCAAAATCTAGAGAATTTTTGTGTGACACTATCCCTCTGCTGTAACAGAAGCGTGTTTTACCTCTATGATTGACGTTTTTGGTTAGATTGGTTCGCTCATAGATTGCTAGGGAAAAACTTAGACTCGGTGTACCATACCTATAATGAAAATTGAAACACAGATTGGTAGTAACGTCCATTGATCGGTAAACAATATGTTTAATTATAAACAGTAGAAAATTTATTTTCACAAAAATTTAAGCTGTGCTAACAAGCGAAACGTATTCCCGCGCGCTCATATTTTTATTGAAGGCCATTTCTATGAGTTTTATTTTTGTTATGATTGGTGAGAATTGGCCACGACGACATTAAGTACCGGTACTCAGAGTGAGTCCTGGACTTAGTTCAGCCGGACCAGTGCTCTATCTATACTTTTATAACATCAACTAGTTGTTTATAAGTGCGCGAGCTGCAAGCAGCTCGCGTCGGCTGTGTGTACTGTTCGTTTTAAATTAAGTTCCCCTTATCGTAACCTACACCCTGGATTTGATCGAAATCGATAACCAAGAGTGGGTTTTGCGATGAAAAAAATGTCAGCCATCTTGGATTTTGAAATGGACATCTTTTTCGTAATCTACACAGTCGAGTTAGTCGAAAACGATACCCATATAAGTATGTGTGGTGTCACACAGCAAGGCTCGCTTCGCTCGCCTTGCTGCGTGACGTATGACGTATTGCGGTTCGCTTCGCTCACCACAATCCGACACACGCCCGCCGTCATCAAATTCGTAATCCTCACCCCCATATTAGTCGAAAACGATACCCATATCAAATTCTTGGATGGGGAAGGGGGTTCAGGGGGGCTGGGGCGTGGGGGGTAACAGCACGGCTCGCTTCGCTCGCCGTGCAGTTCCCCAATAGTCGCATTGCGGTTCGCTTCGTTCACCGCAATACGAACCCGCTCGTACTGCCACGCAGCAAGGCTCGCTTCGCTCGCCTTGCTGTGTGACGTATTGCGGTTCGCTTCGCTCACCGCAATCCGCCACACGCCCGCCGTCATCGAATTCGTAATCCTCACCCCCATATTAGTCGAAAACGATACCCATATCAAATTCTTGGATGGGGAAGGGGGTTCAGGGG
Source organism: Eupithecia subfuscata (assembly GCA_963564075.1). Taxonomy (NCBI): domain Eukaryota; kingdom Metazoa; phylum Arthropoda; class Insecta; order Lepidoptera; family Geometridae; genus Eupithecia; species Eupithecia subfuscata. The sequence goes on from OY751095.1 coordinate 20,638,241, forward strand.
GGCTGGGGAGTGGGGGGGTCACAGCACGGCTCGCTTCGCTCGCCGTGCTGTTCTCCCGCATTCGCATTGCGGGAGAACAGCACACAGAACAGCACACAGCACAAGTCGCATTGCGGCTCGCTTCGCTCGCCGCAATGCTCCCCCCGGGTTCTGGGGGAGGGGGTTCCGGGGGGGCACGCGGGGGTCACAGCACGGCTCGCTTCGCTCGCCATGCTGTTCGCCGTAGTCGCATTGCGGCTCGCTTCGCTCGCCGCAATGCTCCACCCTAAAAAGTGGTCGAAATATAGGCTAAAAATGGCCAAATTTCAGTTTTTTTATAAAAAAGGGGGTCTAGAGGGGCAAGGGGGTGAATTTTTTTTTTGCATTCAAAATTATTTGTCTTGCCCTACATGACCGTGAAAAAATTTTTCTACTATCGTACTTTGTTTGGGAGATATCAAAAGGGGGGGTGAAAATTGGGGCAGGAGGGGGGGTGAATTTTAATTTTTTCCAATTCGAGAAGGAACCCTCTATACGATCCCGAAATCAAAACTCCTCTATCGCGACGGCATCCGGTAGCACTCTCAAAAGGGGGGGTCCTGGGGGGCAAGGGGGGGTTAATTTTTTTTTGCAATAGAAATCACTTTTCCCCTTTTGTATACCCCTTATAGAAAAATCAATCAATATGCCTCCGTTTGGGAGCCCCCCTGGGGGGCGGGGGTTCCGGGGGGGAAATCTCAAAAAGTCGGAATTTTCCCTAGGTCCCCTTGACTCCCTCTCTACATTTCTGCAAAAAAAAACATACCTCCCCCTCCACCATCAAGGAGAACAATTATGTCAGTGAGTGAGTCAGTGGTAATTTAGCTTTATATATAGTAACTAGTTGTTATAAGTGCGCGAGCTGCAAGCAGCTCGCGTCGGCTGTGTGTATCTACTGTTCGTTTTAAATTAAGTTCCCCTTCGCTTCGCTCACCGCAATCCGGCACACGCCCGCCGTCATCAAATTCGTAATCCTCACCCCCATGTTAGTCGAAAACGATACCCATATCAGATTCTTTGATGGGGGAGGGGGTACAGGGGGTCTGGGCACAGGGGGTCACAGCACGGCTCACTTCAATCGCCGTGCAGTTCCCCAATAGTCGCATTGCGGTTCGCTTCGCTCACCGCAATACGAACCCGCTCGTGCTGCCACGCAGCAAGGCTCGCTTCGCTCGCCTTGCTGTGTGACGTATTGCGGTTCGCTTCGCTCACCACAATCCGACACACGCCCACCGTCATCAAATTCGTAATCCTCACCCCCATGTTAGTCAAAAACGATACCCATATCAGATTTTTTGATGGGGGAGGGGGTACAGGGGGTCTGGGCACAGGGGGTCACAGCACGGCTCGCTTCAATCGCCGTGCAGTTCCCCAATAGTCGCATTGCGGTTCGCTTCGCTCACCGCAATACGAACCCGCTCGTGCTGCTACGCAGCAAGGCTCGCTTCGCTCGCCTTGCTGTGTGACGTATTGCGGTTCGCTTCGCTCACCACAATCCGACACACGCCCACCGTCATCAAATTCGTAATCCTCACCCCCATGTTAGTCAAAAACGATACCCGTATCAGATTTTTTGATGGGGGAGGGGGTACAGGGGGTCTGGGCACAGGGGGTCACAGCACGGCTCGCTTCAATCGCCGTGCAGTTCCCCAATAGTCGCATTGCGGTTCGCTTCGCTCACCGCAATACAAACCCGCTCGTGCTGCCACGCAGCAAGGCTCGCTTCGCTCGCCTTGCTGTGTGACGTATTGCGGTTCGCTTCGCTCACCACAATCCGACACACGCCCACCGTCATCAAATTCGTAATCCTCACCCCCATATTAGTCGAAAACGATACCCATATAAAATTCTTGGATGGGGAAGGGGGTTCAGGGGGGCTGGGGCGTGGGGGGTCACAGCACGGCTCGCTTCGCTCGCCGTGCAGTTCCCCAATAGTCGCATTGCGGTTCGCTTCGCTCACCGCAATAAGAACCCGCTCGTACTGGCAGCAAGGCAGCAAGGCTCGCTTTGCTCGCCTTGCTGGGTGACGTATTGCGGTTCGCTTCGCTCACCGCAATCCGCCACACGCCCGCCGTCATCGAATTCGTAGTCCTCACCCCCATATTAGTCGAAAACGATACCCATATCAAATTCTTGGATGGGGAAGGGGGTTCAGGGGGGCTGGGGCGTGGGGGGGTCACAGCACGGCTCGCTTCGCTCGCCGTGCTGTTCCCCCGTTGTCGCATTGCGGCTCGCTTCGCTCGCCGCAATGCTCCCCCCGGGTTCTGGGGGAGGGGGTTCCGGGGGGGCACGCGGGGGTCACAGCACGGCTCGCTTCGCTCGCCATGCTGTTCGCCGTAGTCGCATTGCGGCTCGCTTCGCTCGCCGCAATGCTCCACCCTAAAAAGTGGTCGAAATATAGGCTAAAAATGGCCAAATTTCAGTTTTTTTATAAAAAAGGGGTTCTAGAGGGGCAAGGGGGTCAATTTTTTTTTTGCATTCAAAATTGTTTGTCTTGCCCTACATGACCGTGAAAATTTTTTTCTTCTATCGTACTTTGTTTGGAAGATATCAAAAGGGGGGGTAAAAATTGGGGCGGGAGGGGGGGTAATTTTTTTTTCTTCCAATTCGAGAAGAAACCCTCTATACGATCCCGCAATCAAATCTCCTCTATCACGACGGCATCTTGTAGCACTCTCAAAGAGGGGGGTCCTGGGGGGCAAGGGGGGGTATATTTTTTTTTGCAATAGAAATCACCCGTCCCTCTCTATACACCCCTTACAGAAAAATCAAACAATATGCCTCCGTTTGGGAGCCCCCCTGGGGGGCGGGGGTTCGGGGGGGCAAATCTCAAAAAGTCGGAATTTTCCCTAGGTCACCCGGACTCCCTCTACACGATTCCGCAAAAAAAAACATACCTCCCCCTCCACCATCAAGGAGAACAATTATGTCAATGAGTGAGTCAGTGAGTGGTAATCGAGCTTTATAGATAGTTACTAGTTGTTATAAGTGCGCGAGCTGCAAGCAGCTCGCGTCGGCTGTGTGTACTGTTCGTTTTAAATTAAGTTCCCCTTATCGTAACCTACACCCTGGATTTGATCGAAATCGATAACCAAGAGTGGGTTTTGCGATGAAAAAAATGTCAGCCATCTTGGATTTTGAAATGGACATCTTTTTCGTAATCTACACAGTCGAGTTACTCGAAAACGATACCCATATAAGTATGTGTGGTGTCACACAGCAAGGCTCGCTTCGCTCGCCTTGCTGCGTGACGTGTGTCGTATTGCGGTTCGCTTCGCTCACCGCAATCCGGCACACGCCCGCCGTCATCAAATTCGTAATCCTCACCCCCATGTTAGTCGAAAACGATACCCATATCAGATTTTTTGATGGGGGAGGGGGTACAGGGTGTCTGGGCACAGGGGGTCACAGCACGGCTCGCTTCGCTCGCCGTGCTGTTCCCCAATAGTCGAAATACGAACCCGCTCGTGCTGCCACGCAGCAAGGCTCGCTTCGCTCGCCTTGCTGTGTGACGTATTGCGGTTCGCTTCGCTCACCACAATCCGACACACGCCCACCGTCATCAAATTCGTAATCCTCACCCCTATGTTAGTCGAAAATGATACCCATATCAAATTCTTGGATGGGGGAGGGGGTTCAGGGGGGCTAGGCGTGGGGGTCACAGCACGGCTCGCTTCGCTCGCCGTGCAGTTCCCCAATAGTCGCATTGCGGTTCGCTTCGCTCACCGCAATACGAACCCGCTTTTACTGGCACGCAGCAAGGCTCGCTTCGCTCGCCTTGCTGTGTGACGTATTGCGGTTCGCTTCGCTCACCGCAATCCGCCACACGCCCGCCGTCATCAAATTCGTAATCCTCACCCCCATATTAGTCGAAAACGATACCCATATCAAATTCTTGGATGGGGAAGGGGGTTCAGGGGGGCTGGGGCGTGGGGGGGTAACAGCACGGCTCGCTCCGCTCGCCGTGCAGTTCCCCAATAGTCGCATTGCGGTTCGCTTCGCTCACCGCAATACGAACCCGCTCGTACTGGCACGCAGCAAGGCTCGCTTCGCTCGCCTTGCTGTGTGACGTATTGCGGTTCGCTTCGCTCACCACAATCCGACACACGCCCACCGTCATCAAATTCGTAATCCTCACCCCTATGTTAGTCGAAAATGATACCCATATCAAATTCTTGGATGGGGGAGGGGGTTCAGGGGGGCTAGGCGTGGGGGTCACAGCACGGCTCGCTTCGCTCGCCGTGCAGTTCCCCAATAGTCGCATTGCGGTTCGCTTCGCTCACCGCAATGCGAACCCGCTCGTGCTACCACGCAGCAAGGCTCGCTTCGCTCGCCTTGCTGTGTGACGTATTGCGGTTCGCTTCGCTCACCGCAATCCGCCACACGCCCGCCGTCATCGAATTCGTAATCCTCACCCCCATATTAGTCGAAAACGATACCCATATAAAATTCTTGGATGGGGAAGGGGGTTCAGGGGGGCTGGGGCGTGGGGGGGTACAGCACGGCTCGCTTCGCTCGACGTGATGTTCCCCCGTTGTCGCATTGCGGCTCGCTTCGCTCGCCGCAATGCTCCCCCGGGTTCTGGGGGAGGGGGTTCCGGGGGGGCACGCGGGGATCACAGCACGGCTCGCTTCGCTCGCCATGCTGTTCGCCGTAGTCGCATTGCGGCTCGCTTCGCTCGCCGCAATGCTCCACCCTAAAAAGTGGTCGAAATATAGGCTAAAAATGGCCAAATTTCAGTTTTTTTATAAAAAAGGGGGTCTAGAGGGGCAAGAGGGTACAATTTTTTTTTGCAATCAAAATTATTTGTCTTGCCCTACATGACCGTGAAAAAATTTTTCTTCTATCGTACTTCGTTTGGGAGATATCAAAAGGGGGGGTGAAAATTGGGGCGAGAGGGGGGGTGAATTTTTTTATCTTCCAATTCGAGAAGAAACCTTCTATACGATCCTGCAATCAAAACTCCTCTATCACGACGGCATCCGGTAGCACTCTCAAAAGGGGGGGTCCTGGGGGGCAAAAGGGGGTTAATTTTTTGTTGCTATAGAAATTACTTGTCCCCCTCTATACAACCCTTACAGAAAAATCAAACAATATGCCTCCGTTTGGGAGCCCCCCTGGGGGGCGGGGGTTCTGGGGGGCAAATTTCAAAAAGTCGGAATTTTCCCTCGGTCCCCTTGACCCCCTCTCTACATTTCTGCAAAAAAAAACATACCTCCCCCTCCACCATCAAGGAGAACAATTATGTCAGTCAGTGAGTGGTAATCGAGCTTTATATATAGTAAAACTAGTATGGTATAAGTGCGCGAGCTGCAAGCAGCTCGCGATGGTGGCTGTCACAGTGTTCGTTTTTAATTGTATACCCCTTTTCGTAACCTACGTCATTGATTTTATCGAAATCACACAGCAAGGCTCGCTTCGCTCGCCTTGCTGTGTGACGTGTGCCGCGCCCGCCGTCATCAAATTCGTAATCCTCACCCCCATGTTAGTCGAAAACGATACCCATATCCGATTTTTGGATGGGGAAGGGGGTTCCGGGGGGGCACGCGGGGGTCACAGCACGGCTCGCTTCGCTCGCCGTGCAGTTCCCCAATAGTCGCATTGCGGTTCGCTTCGCTCACCGCAATACGAACCCGCTCGTACTGCCACGCAGCAAGGCTCGCTTCGCTCGCCTTGCTGTGTGACGGATTGCGGTTCGCTTCGCTCACCGCAATCCGACACACGCCCGCCGTCATCAAATTCGTAATCCTCACCCCCATGTTAGTCGAAAACGATACCCATATCAGATTGTTTGATGGGAAAGGGGGTTGAGGGGGGCGGGGGGCGAGAGGGGGGTCACAGCACGGCTCGCTTCGCTCGCCGTGCTGATGCCCCGTTGTCGCATTGCGGCTCGCTTCGCTCGCCGCAATGCTCCCCCGGGTTCGGGGGGGTCCTGGGGGAGAGGGGGGGTAAATTTTTTTTTGAAATCGAAATCGTATGACCTCCTCTATACAACCCCCTAAAAATTTTTCATCAGTGTGACTCTGCTTGGGAGCCACCCTGGGGGGAGGGAGTTCCTGGGGGCAAATCCCGAAAAGTCGGGATTTTCCCCAAGTCACCCCCACCCACCCTACACGTTTCCGTAAAAAAAAACATACCTTCCCATCCACCAACAGGGAGAACAATCGTGTCAATGAGTGAGTCAGTGAGTCAGTCAGTCAGTGAGTGGTAATCTACCTTTATATATTATAATTTATATATTATAACTAGTTATTATAAGTGCGCGAGCTGCAAGCAGCTCGCGTCGGCTGTGTGTACTGTTCGTTTTAAATTAAGTTCCCCTTATCGTAACCTACACCCTGGATTTGATCGAAATCGATAACCAAGAGTGGGTTTTGCGATGAAAAAAATGTCAGCCATCTTGGATTTTGAAATGGACATCTTTTTCGTAATCTACACAGTCGAGTTAGTCGAAAACGATACCCATATAAGTATGTCTGGTGTCACACAGCAAGGCTCGCCTCGCTCGCCTTGCTGCGTGACGTGTGTCGTATTGCGGTTCGCTTCGCTCACCGCAATCCGGCACACGCCCGCCGTCATCAAATTCGTAACCCTCACCCCCATGTTAGTCGAAAACGATACCCATATCAGATTTTTTGATGGGGGAGGGGGTACAGGGGGTCTGGGCACAGGGGGTCACAGCACGGCTCGCTTCGCTCGCCGTGCTGTTCCCCAATAGTCGCATTGCGGTTCGCTTCGCTCACCGCAATACGAACCCGCTCGTGCTACCACGCAGCAAGGCTCGCTTCGCTCGCCTTGCTGTGTGACGTATTGCGGTTCGCTTCGCTCACCACAATCCGACACACGCCCACCGTCATCGAATTCGTAATCCTCACCCCTATGTTAGTCGAAAACGATACCCATATCAAATTCTTGGATGGGGGAGGGGGTTCAGGGGGGCTAGGCGTGGGGGTCACAGCACGGCTCGCTTCGCTCGCCGTGCAGTTCCCCAATAGTCGCATTGCGGTTCGCTTCGCTCACCGCAATACGAACCCGCTCGTACTGGCACGCAGCAAGGCTCGCTTCGCTCGCCTTGCTGTGTGACGTATTGCGGTTCGCTTCGCTCACCGCAATCCGCCACACGCCCGCCGTCATCAAATTCGTAATCCTCACCCCCATATTAGTCGAAAACGATACCCATATCAAATTCTTGGATGGGGAAGGGGGTTCAGGGGGGCTGGGGCGTGGGGGGGTCACAGCACGGCTCGCTTCGCTCGCCGTGCAGTTCCCCAATAGTCGCATTGCGGTTCGCTTCGCTCACCGCAATACGAACCCGCTCGTACTGCCACGCAGCAAGGCTCGCTTCGCTCGCCTTGCTGTGTGACGTATTGCGGTTCGCTTCGCTCACCGCAATCCGTCACACGCCCGCCGTCATCGAATTCGTAATCCTCACCCCTATATTAGTCGAAAACGATACCCATATCAAATTCTTGGATGGGGAAGGGGGTTCAGGGGGGCTGGGGCGTGGGGGGGTCACAGCACGGCTCGCTTCGCTCGCCGTGCTGTTCCCCCGTTGTCGCATTGCGGCTCGCTTCGCTCGCCGCAATGCTCCCTCCGGGTTCTGGGGGAGGGGGTTCCGGGGGGGCACGCGGGGGTCACAGCACGGCTCGCTTCGCTCGCCATGCTGTTCGCCGTAGTCGCATTGCGGCTCGCTTCGCTCGCCGCAATGCTCCAACCTAAAAAGTGGTCGAAATATAGGCTAAAAATGGCCAAATTTCAGTTATTTAATAAAAAAGGGGGTCTACAGGGGCATGGGGGTCAATTTTTTTTTTGCATTCAAAATTATTTGCCTTGCCCTACATGACTGTGAAAAAAAAATTCTTGTATCGTACTTCGTTTGGGAGATATCAAAAGGGGGGGTGAAATTTGGGGAGGGAGGGGGGGTGAATTTTTTGTTCATCCAATTCGAGAACAAACCCTCTATACGATTCCGCAATCAGAAATCCTCTATCGCAACGTCATCCGGTAGCACTCTCAAAAGGGGGGGTCTTGGGGGCAAGGGGGGGTAAATTTTTTGTTGCTATAGAAATCACTCGTCCCCTTGTGTATACCCCTTAAAGAAAAATCAAACAATATGCCTCCGTTTGGGAGCCCCCCTGGGGGGCGGGGGTTCGGGGGGGCAAATCTCAAAAAGTCGGAATTTTCCCTAGGTCACCCGGACTCCCTCTACACGATTCCGCAAAAAAAAACATACCTCCCCCTCCACCATCAAGGAGAACAATTATGTCAGTCAGTCAGTCAGTCAGTGGTAATCGAGCTTTATAGATAGTAACTAGTTGTTATAAGTGCGCGAGCTGCAAGCAGCTCGCGTCGGCTGTGTATACTGTTCGTTTTAATTGTATACCCCTTTTCGTAACCTACACCCTGGATTTGATCGAAATCGATAACCAAGAGTGGGTTTTGCGATGAAAAAAATGTCAGCCATCTTGGATTTCTTTTTCGTAATCTACACAGTCGAGTTAGTCGAAAACGATACCCATATAAGTATGTGTGGGGTCACACAGCAAGGCTCGCTTCGCTCGCCTTGCTGCGTGACGTGTGTCGTATTTCGGTTTGCTTCGCTCACCGCAATCCGGCACACGCCCGCCGTCATCAAATTCGTAATCCTCACCCCCATGTTAGTCTAAAACGATACCCATATCAGATTTTTTGATGAGGGAGGGGGTACAGGGGGTCACAGCACGGCTCGCTTCGCTCGCCGTGCTGTTCCCCAATAGTCGCATTGCGGTTCGCTTCGCTCACCGCAATACGAACCCGCTCGTGCTGCCACGCAGCAAGGCTCGCTTCGCTCGCCTTGCTGTGTGACGTATTGCGGTTCGCTTCGCTCACCACAATCATGCCCACCGTCATCAAATTCGTAATCCTCACCCCTATGTTAGTCGAAAACGATACCCATATCAAATTCTTGGATGGGGGAGGGGGTTCAGGGGGGCTAGGCGTGGAGGTCACATCACGGCTCGCTTCGCTCACCGTGCTGTTCCCCCGTTGTCGCATTGCGGCTCGCTTCGCTCGCCGCAATGCTCCCCCCGGGTTCTGGGGGAGGGGGTTCCGGGGGGGCAAGGGGGGTCACAGCACGGCTCGCTTCGCTCGCCGTGCTGTTCCCCCGTAGTTGCATTGCGGCTCGCTTCGCTCGCCGCAATGCTCCACCCTAAAAAGTGGTCAAAATATAGGCTAAAAATGGCCGAATTTCGGTTTTTTAATAAAAAAGGGGGTCTAGAGGAGCTGGGGGGTAATATTATTTTTTGCTTTTAAAATTATTTGCCTTGCCCTACATGACTGTAAAAAAAAATTTCTTCTATCGTACTTTGTTTGGGAGATATCAAAAGGAGGGGTGAAAATTGGGGCGGGATGGGGGGTGATTTTTTTTTCTTCAAATTTGAGAACAAACCCACTATACGATTCCGCAATCAGAACTCCTCTATCACGAAAGCATCCGGTAGCACTCTCAAATGGGGGGTCCTGGGGGGCACGGGGGGGTAAGATTTTTGTTGCTATAGAAATCACTTGTCCCCCTCTATACACCCCTTACAGAAAAAACAAAGAATATGCCTCCGTTTGCGAACCCCCCTGGGGGGCGGGGGTTCCGGGGGGCAACTCTCAAAAACTCGGAATTTGCTCGCCGTGCTGTGACCCCCGCGTTCTCCGTAGTCGCATTACGGCTCGCTTCGCTCGCCGCAATGCTCCACCCTAATAAGTAATCGAAATATAGGCTAAAAATGGCCAAATTTCAGTTTTTTTATAAAAAAGGGGGTCTAGAGGGGCAAGGGGGTCAATTTTTTTTTTGCATTCAAAATAATTTGTCTTGCCCTACATGACCGTGAAAATTTTTTTCTTCTATCGTACTTTGTTTGGGAGATATCAAAAGGGGGGGTGAAAATTGGGACAGGAGGGGGGGTGAATTTTTATTTTTTCCATTTCGAGAAGAAACCCTCTATACGATCCCGCAATCAAAACTCCTCTATCGCAACGGCATCCGGTAGCACTCTCAAAAGGGGGGGTCCTGGGGGGCAAGGGAGGGTGAATTTTTTTTTGCAATAGAAATCACTTTTCCCCCTCTGTATACCCCTTATAGAAAAATCAAACAATATGCCTCCGTTTGGGAGCCCCCCTGGGGGGCGGGGGTCCGGGGGGGCAAATCTCAAAAAGTCGGAATTTTCCCTAGGTCCCCTCGACTCCCTCTCTACATTTCTGCAAAAAAAAACATACCTCCCCCTCCAGCATCAAGGAGAACAATTATGTCAGTCAGTGAGTGGTAATCGAGCTTTATAGATAGTAACTAGTTGTTATAAGTGCGCGAGCTGCAAGCAGCTCGCGTCGGCTGTGTATACTGTTCGTTTTAATTGTATACCCCTTTTCGTAACCTACACCCTGGATTTGATCGAAATCGATAACCAAGAGTGGGTTTTGCGATGAAAAAAATGTCAGCCATCTTGGATTTCTTTTTCGTAATCTACACAGTCGAGTTAGTCGAAAACGATACCCATATAAGTATGTGTGGGGTCACACAGCAAGGCTCGCTTCGCTCGCCTTGCTGCGTGACGTGTGTCGTATTTCGGTTTGCTTCGCTCACCGCAATCCGGCACACGCCCGCCGTCATCAAATTCGTAATCCTCACCCCCATGTTAGTCTAAAACGATACCCATATCAGATTTTTTGATGAGGGAGGGGGTACAGGGGGTCACAGCACGGCTCGCTTCGCTCGCCGTGCTGTTCCCCAATAGTCGCATTGCGGTTCGCTTCGCTCACCGCAATACGAACCCGCTCGTGCTGCCACGCAGCAAGGCTCGCTTCGCTCGCCTTGCTGTGTGACGTATTGCGGTTCGCTTCGCTCACCACAATCATGCCCACCGTCATCAAATTCGTAATCCTCACCCCTATGTTAGTCGAAAACGATACCCATATCAAATTCTTGGATGGGGGAGGGGGTTCAGGGGGGCTAGGCGTGGAGGTCACATCACGGCTCGCTTCGCTCACCGTGCTGTTCCCCCGTTGTCGCATTGCGGCTCGCTTCGCTCGCCGCAATGCTCCCCCCGGGTTCTGGGGGAGGGGGTTCCGGGGGGGCAAGGGGGGTCACAGCACGGCTCGCTTCGCTCGCCGTGCTGTTCCCCCGTAGTTGCATTGCGGCTCGCTTCGCTCGCCGCAATGCTCCACCCTAAAAAGTGGTCAAAATATAGGCTAAAAATGGCCGAATTTCGGTTTTTTAATAAAAAAGGGGGTCTAGAGGAGCTGGGGGGTAATATTATTTTTTGCTTTTAAAATTATTTGCCTTGCCCTACATGACTGTAAAAAAAAATTTCTTCTATCGTACTTTGTTTGGGAGATATCAAAAGGAGGGGTGAAAATTGGGGCGGGATGGGGGGTGATTTTTTTTTCTTCAAATTTGAGAACAAACCCACTATACGATTCCGCAATCAGAACTCCTCTATCACGAAAGCATCCGGTAGCACTCTCAAATGGGGGGTCCTGGGGGGCACGGGGGGGTAAGATTTTTGTTGCTATAGAAATCACTTGTCCCCCTCTATACACCCCTTACAGAAAAAACAAAGAATATGCCTCCGTTTGCGAACCCCCCTGGGGGGCGGGGGTTCCGGGGGGCAACTCTCAAAAACTCGGAATTTGCTCGCCGTGCTGTGACCCCCGCGTTCTCCGTAGTCGCATTACGGCTCGCTTCGCTCGCCGCAATGCTCCACCCTAATAAGTAATCGAAATATAGGCTAAAAATGGCCAAATTTCAGTTTTTTTATAAAAAAGGGGGTCTAGAGGGGCAAGGGGGTCAATTTTTTTTTTGCATTCAAAATAATTTGTCTTGCCCTACATGACCGTGAAAATTTTTTTCTTCTATCGTACTTTGTTTGGGAGATATCAAAAGGGGGGGTGAAAATTGGGACAGGAGGGGGGGTGAATTTTTATTTTTTCCATTTCGAGAAGAAACCCTCTATACGATCCCGCAATCAAAACTCCTCTATCGCAACGGCATCCGGTAGCACTCTCAAAAGGGGGGGTCCTGGGGGGCAAGGGAGGGTGAATTTTTTTTTGCAATAGAAATCACTTTTCCCCCTCTGTATACCCCTTATAGAAAAATCAAACAATATGCCTCCGTTTGGGAGCCCCCCTGGGGGGCGGGGGTCCGGGGGGGCAAATCTCAAAAAGTCGGAATTTTCCCTAGGTCCCCTCGACTCCCTCTCTACATTTCTGCAAAAAAAAACATACCTCCCCCTCCAGCATCAAGGAGAACAATTATGTCAGTCAGTGAGTGGTAATCGAGCTTTATAGATAGTTACTAGTATGGTATAAGTGCGCGAGCTGCAAGCAGCTCGCGATGGTGGCTGTCACAGTGTTCGTTATAAATTAAGTTCCCCTTATCGTAACCTACGTCATTGATTTTATCGAAATCGACAGCAAGGCTCGCTTCGCTCGCCTTGCTGCGTGACGTGTGTCGTATTGCGGTTCGCTTCGCTCACCGCAATCCGACACACGCCCGCCGTCATCAAATTCGTAATCCTCACCCCCATGTTAGTCGAAAACGATACCCATATCCGATTTTTGGATGGGGAAGGGGGTTCCGGGGGGGCACGCGGGGGTCACAGCACGGCTCGCTTCGCTCGCCGTGCAGTTCCCCAATAGTCGCATTGCGGTTCGCTTCGCTCACCGCAATACGAACCCGCTCGTGCTGCCACGCAGCAAGGCTCGCTTCGCTCGCCTTGCTGTGTGACGGATTGCGGTTCGCTTCGCTCACCGCAATCCGACACACGCCCGCCGTCATCGAATTCGTAATCCTCACCCCCATGTTAGTCGAAAACGATACCCATATCAGATTTTTTGATGGGAAAGGGGGTTGAGGGGGGCGGGGGGCGAGGGGGGGGGTCACAGCACGGCTCGCTTCGCTCGCCGTGCTGGTGCCCCGTTGTCGCATTGCGGCTCGCTTCGCTCGCCGCAATGCTCCCCCGGGTTGGGGGGGTCCTGGGATAGAGGGGGGGCAAAATTTTTTTTGCAATGAAAATCACTCGTGCCCCTCTATACGAATTCTTCAAAATTTTTCATAAGCATCGTTCCGTTGAAAAGAAGGGGGGGTGGGGTGGGCTCCGGGGGGGTAAATCTCGAAAAGTCGGGATTTTCCCCAAGTCACCCCTACCCCCCCTATACGATTCTGCAAAAAAAAACATACCTTCCCATCCACCAACAGGGAGAACAATCGTGTCAATGAGTCAGTCAGTCAGTGAGTCAGTGGTAATCGAGCTTTATATAGAATAACTAGTATGGTATAAGTGCGCGAGCTGCAAGCAGCTCGCGGCGCGGTGGCTCTGTGTACTGTTCGTTACACGTACGACACACGTACGACACACGTACGACACACGTACGACACACGTACGACACACGTACGACACACGTCACACAGCAAGGCTCGCTTCGCTCGCCTTGCAGCGTGACGTGTGTCGTATTGCGGTTCGCTTCGCTCACCGCAATCCGACACACGCCCGCCGTCATCAAATTCGTAATCCTCACCCCCATGTTAGTCGAAAACGATACCCATATCCGATTTTTGGATGGGGAAGGGGGTTCCGGGGGGGCACGCGGGGGTCACAGCACGGCTCGCTTCGCTCGCCGTGCAGTTCCCCAATAGTCGCATTGCGGTTCGCTTCGCTCACCGCAATACGAACCCGCTCGTGCTGCCACGCAGCAAGGCTCGCTTCGCTCGCCTTGCTGTGTGACGGATTGCGGTTCGCTTCGCTCACCGCAATCCGACACACGCCCGCCGTCATCAAATTCGTAATCCTCACCCCCATGTTAGTCGAAAACGATACCCATATCAGATTTTTTGATGTGAAAGGGGGTTGAGGGGGGCGGGGGGCGAGGGGGGGGTCACAGCACGGCTCGCTTCGCTCGCCGTGCTGGTGCCCCGTTGTCGCATTGCGGCTCGCTTCGCTCGCCGCAATGCTCCCCGGGGTTCGGGGGGGTCCTGGGGGAGAGGGGGGGTAAATTTTTTTTTGAAATCGAAATCGTATGACCTCCTCTATACAACCCCCTAAAAATTTTTCATCAGTGTGACTCTGCTTTGGAGCCACCCTGGGGGGAGGGGGTTCCTGGGGGCAAATCCCGAAAAGTCGGGATTTTCCCCAAGTCACCCCCGATTCCCCTATACGTTTCCGTAAAAAAAAACATACCTTCCCATCCACCAACAGGGAGAACAATCGTGTCAATGAGTCAGTCAGTCAGTCAGTCAGTCAGTGGTAATCGAGCTTTATATAGAATAACTAGTACGGTATAAGTGCGCGAGCTGCAAGCAGCTCGCGATGGTGGCTGTCACAGTGTTCGTTATAAATTAAGTTCCCCTTATCGTAACCTACGTCATTGATTTTATCGAAATCACACAGCAAGGCTCGCTTCGCTCGCCTTGCTGCGTGACGTGTGTCGTATTGCGGTTCGCTTCGCTCACCGCAATCCGACACACGCCCGCCGTCATCAAATTCGTAATCCTCACCCCCATGTTAGTCGAAAACGATACCCATATCCGATTTTTGGATGGGGAAGGGGGTTCCGGGGGGGCACGCGGGGGTCAAAGCACGGCTCGCTTCGCTCGCCGTGCAGTTCCCCAATAGTCGCATTGCGGTTCGCTTCGCTCACCGCAATACGACCCCGCTCGTACTGCCACGCAGCAAGGCTCGCTTCGCTCGCCTTGCTGTGTGACGGATTGCGGTTCGCTTCGCTCACCGCAATCCGACACACGCCCGCCGTCATCAAATTCGTAATCCTCACCCCCATGTTAGTCGAAAACGATACCCATATCAGATTTTTTGATGGGAAAGGGGGTTGAGGGGGGCGGGGGGCGAGGGGGGGGTCACAGCACGGCTCGCTTCGCTCGCCGTGCTGGTCCCCCGTTGTCGCATTGCGGCTCGCTTCGCTCGCCGCAATGCTCCCCCGGGTTCGGGGGGGTCCTGGGGGAGAAGGGGGGTAATTTTTTTTTTGCAATGGAAATCACTCGTGCCCCTCTATACGAATCTCTAAAAATTTTTCATCCAAATCGCTCCGTTGAAAAGAAGGGGGGGTGGGGTGGGCTCCGGGGGGGGAAATCTCGTAAAGTCGGGATTTTCCCCAAGTCACCCCTACACCCGCTATACGATTCTGCAAAAAAAAACATACCTTCCCATCCACCAACAGGGAGAACAATCGTGTCAATCAGTGAGTGAGTCAGTCAGTCAGTCAGTCAGTGAGTGGTAATCTACCTTTATATATTATAACTAGTTGTTATAAGTGCGCGAGCTGCAAGCAGCTCGCGTCGGCTGTGTGTACTGTTCGTTTTAAATTAAGTTCCCCTTATCGTAAGCTACACCCTGGATTTGATCGAAATCGATAACCAAGAGTGGGTTTTGCGATGAAAAAAATGTCAGCCATCTTGGATTTTGAAATGGACATCTTTTTCGTAATCTTCACAGTCGAGTTAGTCGAAAACGATACCCATATAAGTATGTGTGGTGTCACACAGCAAGGCTCGCTTCGCTCGCCTTGCTGTGTGAGGCACGCCCGCCGTCATCAAATTCGTAATCCTCACCCCCATGTTAGTCGAAAACGATACCCATATCAAATTCTTGTATGGGGAAGGGGGTTCCGGGGGGGGCACGCGGTGGTCACAGCACGGCTCACTTCGCTCGCCGTGCAGTTCCCCAATAGTCGCATTGCGGTTCGCTTCGCTCACCGCAATACGAACCCGCTCGTACAGCCACGCAGCAAGGCTCGCTTCGCTCGCCTGTGACGTATTGCGTCAACAAATTCGTAATCCTCACCCACATGTTAGTCGAAAACGATACCCATATCAGATTTTTTGATGGGAAAGGGGGTTCAGGGGGGCGGGGGGCGAGGGGGGCTACAGCATGGCTCGCTTCGCTCGCCGTGCTGTTCCCCTGTTGTCGCATTGCGGCTCGCTTCGCTCGCCGCAATGCTCCCCCCGGGTTCTGGGGGAGGGGGTTCCGGGGGGGGCACGCGGGGGTCACAGCACGGATCACTTCGCTCGCCGTGCAGTTCCCCAATAGTCGCATTGCGGTTCGCTTCGCTCACCGCAATACGAACCCGCTCGTACAGCCACGCAGCAAGGCTCGCATCGCTCGCCTGTGACGTATTGCGGTTCGCTTCGCTCACCGCAATTCGACACACGCCCACCGTCATCAAATTCGTAATCCTCACCCCTATGTTAGTCGAAAACGATACCCATATCAAATTCTTGGATGGGGGAGGGGGTTCAGGGGGGCTAGGCGTGGGGGTCACAGCACGGCTCGCTTCGCTCGCCGTGCAGTTCCCCAATAGTCGCATTGCGGTTCGCTTCGCTCACCGCAATACGAACCCGCTCGTGCTGGCACGCAGCAAGGCTCGCTTCGCTCGCCTTGCTGTGTGACGTATTGCGGTTCGCTTCGCTCACCGCAATCCGCCACACGCCCGCCGTCATCAAATTCATAATCCTCACCCCCATATTAGTTGAAAACGATACCCATATCAAATTCTTGGATGGGGAAGGGGGTTCAGGGGGGCTGGGGCGTGGGGGGGTCACAGCACGGCTCGCTTCGCTCGCCGTGCAGTTCCCCAATAGTCGCATTGCGGTTCGCTTCACTCACCGCAATACGAACCCGCTCGTACTGCCACGCAGCAAGGCTCGCTTCGCTCGCCTTGCTGTGTGACGTATTGCGGTTCGCTTCGCTCACCGCAATCCGCCACACGCCCGCCGTCATCAAATTCATAATCCTCACCCCCATATTAGTTGAAAACGATACCCATATCAAATTCTTGGATGGGGAAGGGGGTTCAGGGGGGCTGGGGCGTGGGGGGGTCACAGCACGGCTCGCTTCGCTCGCCGTGCAGTTCCCCAATAGTCGCATTGCGGTTCGCTTCACTCACCGCAATACGAACCCGCTCGTACTGCCACGCAGCAAGGCTCGCTTCGCTCGCCTTGCTGTGTGACGTATTGCGGTTCGCTTCGCTCACCACAATCCGACACACGCCCGCCGTCATCAAATTCGTAATCCTCACCCCCATATTAGTCGGAAACGATACCCATATCAAATTCTTGGATGGGGAAGGGGGTTCAGGGGGGCTGGGGCGTGGGGGGGTCACAGCACGGCTCGCTTCGCTCGCCGTGCTGTTCCCCCGTTGTCGCATTGCGGCTCGCTTCGCTCGCCGCAATGCTCCCCCCGGGTTCTGGGGGAGGGGGTTCCGGGGGGGCACGCGGGGGTCACAGCACAGCTCGCTTCGCTCGCCATGCTGTTCGCCGTAGTCGCATTGCGGCTCGCTTCGCTCGCCGCAATGCTCCACCCTAAAAAGTGGTCGAAATATAGGCTAAAAATGGCCGAATTTCGGTTGTTTAATAAAAAAGGGGGTCTAGAGGGGCTGGGGGGTAAAAAATTTTATCGCATTCAAAATTATTTGCCTTGCCCTACATGACTGTGAAAAAAAATTCTTCTATCGTACTTTGTTTGGGAGATATCAAAAGGGGGGGTGAAAATTGGGGCAGGAGGGGGGGTGAATTTTTTATTTTTTCCATTTCGAGATGAAACCCTCTATACGATCCCGCAATCAAAACTCCTCTATCGCAACGGCATCCGGTAGCACTCTCAAAAGGGGGGGTCCTGGGGGGCAAGGGGGGGTGAATGTTTTTTTGCAATAGAAATCACTTTTTTCCCTCTGTATACCCCTTATAGAAAAATCAAACAATATGCCTCCGTTTGGGAGCCCCCCTGGGGGGCGGGGGTCCGGGGGGGCAAATCTCAAAAAGTCGGAATTTTCCCTAGGTCCCCTCGACTCCCTCTCTACATTTCTGCAAAAAAAAACATACCTCCCCATCCACCATCAAGGAGAACAATTATGTCAGTCAGTCAATGGTAATCGAGCTTTATATCTACCTTTATAGATAGTTACTAGTTGTTATAAGTGCGCGAGCTGCAAGCAGCTCGCGTCGGCTGTGTGTACTGTTCGTTTTAAATTAAGTTCCCCTTATCGTAACCTACACCCTGGATTTGATCGAAATCGATAACCAAGAGTGGGTTTTGCGATGAAAAAAATGTCAGCCATCTTGGATTTTGAAATGGACATCTTTTTCGTAATCTACACAGTCGAGTTAGTCGAAAACGATACCCATATAAGTATGTGTGGGGTCACACAGCAAGGCTCGCTTCGCTCGCCTTGCTGCGTGACGTGTGTCGTATTGCGGTTCGCTTCGCTCACCGCAATCCAGCACACGCCCGCCGTCATCAAATTCGTAATCCTCACCCCCATGTTAGTCTAAAACGATACCCATATCAGATTTTTTGATGGGGGAGGGGGTACAGGGGGTCACAGCACGGCTCGCTTCGCTCGCCGTGCTGTTCCCCAATAGACGCATTGCGGTTCGCTACGCTCACCGCAATACGAACCCGCTCGTGCTGCCACGCAGCAAGGCTCGCTTCGCTCGCCTTGCTGTGTGACGTATTGCGGTTCGCTTCGCTCACCGCAATCCGCCACACGCCCGCCGTCATCAAATTCGTAATCCTCACCCCCATATTAGTCGAAAACGATACCCATATCAAATTCTTGGATGGGGAAGGGGGTTCAGGGGGGCTGGGGCGTGGGGGGTCACAGCACGGCTCGCTTCGCTCGCCGTGTAGTTCCCCAATAGTCGCATTGCGGTTCGCTTCGCTCACCGCAATACGAACCCGCTCGTACTGGCACGCAGCAAGGCTCGCTTCGCTCGCCTTGCTGTGTGACGTATTGCGGTTCGCTTCGCTCACCGCAATCCGCCACACGCCCGCCGTCATCGAATTCGTAATCCTCACCCCCATATTAGTCGAAAACGATACCCATATCAAATTCTTGGATGGGGAAGGGGGTTCAGGGGGGCTGGGGCGTGGGGGGGTCACAGCACGGCTCGCTTCGCTCGCCGTGCTGTTCCCCCGTTGTCGCATTGCGGCTCGCTTCGCTCGCCGCAATGCTCCCCCCGGGTTCTGGGGGAGGGGGTTCCGGGGGGGCACGCGGGGGTCACAGCACGGCTCGCTTCGCTCGCCATGCTGTTCGCCGTAGTCGCATTGCGGCTCGCTTCGCTCGCCGCAATGCTCCACCCTAAAAACTGGTCAAAATATAGGCCAAAAATGGCCGAATTTCGGTTTTTTGATAAAAAAGGGGGTCTAGAGGGGCTGGGGGGTCAATTTTTTTTTTGCATTCAAAATTATTTGCCTTGCCCTACATGACTGTGAAAAAAAAAATTTTATCGTACTTCGTTTGGGAGATATCAAAAGGGGGGGTGGAAATTGGGGAGGGAGGGGGGGTAAATTTTTATTTTTTCCAATTCGAGAAGAAACCCTCTATACGATCCTGCAATCAAAACTCCTCTATCACGACGGCATCTTGTAGCACTCTCAAAAGGGGGGGTCCTGGGGGGCAAGGGGGGGTAAAAATTTTTTGGAATCGAAATCGCACGACTCCCTCTATACACTCCTTATAGAAAAATCAAACAATAGGCCTCCGTTTGGGAGCCCCCCTGGGGGGCGGGGGTTCGGGGGGGCAAATCTCAAAAAGTCGGAATGCGCTCGCCGTGCTGTGACCCCCGCGTTCTCCGTAGTCGCATTACGGCTCGCTTCGCTCGCCGCAATGCTCCACCCTAAAAAGTGGTCAAAATATAGGCTAAAAATGGCCGAATTTCAGTTTTTTAATAAAAAAGGGGGTCTAGAGGGCCTAGGGGGTCAATTTTTTTTTTGAATTCAAATTGATTTGTCTTGCCCTACATGACCGTGAAAAAATTTTTCTTCTAGCGTACTTTGTTTGGGAGATATCAAAAGGGGGGGTGAAAATTGGGGCGGAAGGGGGGGTGAATTTTTTGTTCTTCCGATTCGAAGAGAAACCCTCTATACGATCCCGCAATCAAAACTCCTCTATCACGACGGCATCCGGTAGCACTTTCAAAAGGGGGGGTCCTGGAGGGCAAGGGGGGGTATACTTTTTGTTGCTATAGAAATCACTCGTCCCCCTCTATAAACCCCTTGCAGAAAAATCAAACAATATGCCTCCGTTTGGGAGCCCCCCTGGGGGGCGGGGGTTCGGGGGGGCATATCTCAAAAAGTCGGAATTTTCCCTAGGTCACCCGGACTCCCTCTACACGATTCCGCAAAAAAAAACATACCTCCCCCTCCACCATCAAGGAGAACAATTATGTCAGTCAGTCAGTCAGTCAGTGGTAATCGAGCTTTATAGATAGTAATAATGCCGCTGTAATGTCAAAGTGCAACAAATCACTCAAAATCATTCGAAACCTATAATCGACTTAGAAACGAGTGAGTTGTTGTAATACTCCGAAGTGTAGTTCCTCTCGATCCCGTTCAGGTGCTGCAACACACCAAATGTATAGGAAGGACTCGAAAACGGCGGAAGTATTCGTAAGAATAAGCGCAGAACTCATACTAGCACTCCAGTAATTTATTGGTAGTCGATGCCTAGATTTAAGATGTAAGCATTTTCGTGTAGGAAAATACTAGGTTGTCAGCTACTTGGGCACTCTGTTAATGTTATGTAATTTAACTTGCCTAAATAATTAATTAATAAATAATAATTCCTAATGCCTTAATTTAGTTTTAAATAATTTATTATCAAAAAGACAAATATTACATGTCACTTAATATTACTTGAGAACAGGGTTTTACATAAAATTAGGTTTACATAGGTTATGGTCCTTTAAAAATTTACTCGTTCAATGTGAATATTTTTTGAGAAGTGAATCATCATTAATGATATGCTCGGTTAGTTTAGATTTAAACACATTGAACGAGGTTACATTTTTAATTTGGGAGGGTAGGTTATTGTAAAGCTGTGCGCCTTCATAGAGTATCGTTGTTTTTCCATATTTCGTTAATAAATAATTAATAATTACCTTATTTCTAAATGTGAAGTTATCCTGAGTGTTTGATTAATAAATTTCATAATTATTAAAATATATGCGATAAAAAACCATAAAAATCCAAAATCGCTTTAAAATTCGGTCAATGAATTAGCATGGAATTAACATTTCAAAAATTAACCAAGAAAAATTTCAATGCCGTAGTGCTTTTTCGACATGTTCATATTGAGATATTAATAATTTCGTCTCTCCTGCATTTTTTTCGAAAACGTTTACAATATTGTATTATGTTTGCCGCCCTTATCACAGGTTCAAATAAATAATTGGCCGTTTGACACGGCATTAGCATCTGGAGCGAGGGGGTATCGATTTCTGCCTGTCAGGACAAATGTTTGCACCTCAATCTCAACAGCCTGTATTGGTCCTCTACTGGACTCAGGTCTCCCCCTGATAAGCGCCTTATTGACGCTACATTTATCACATGGGGGAATATATCCCATAATCCCCACGCTGGGCATGCGGGTTGGGATCGCAGTTCGGTGGTAGAATTGTTCTGCAGGGGGCGCTGCTGCCCGCGCCTGGTCTCCCTTAGTCGCCTCTTACGACACCCGCGGGAAGAGTTGGGGTGGTGAAAATTCTAAACCAGCACCACACAGCAATGTCTGTACGTTCTACAGATATTTGTTCAAGGTATTCTTGGTGTTTTCTATGTATATTATAAATATCTATCTATTCATAGATAGTAGACTGTTTGCAACAGTCGGCAGTTAGCTCAATTGTTTCAATTGTAAATACTAGTACTTACTTATAATTTTCTTTGTGAATAAATTTATAAATCTATTCATGTAATGTATTAAGGAACCACGTACTACCCTTAACACAAACTATGTTTACCTTGGGGGCTAGATGGTCAAAGCTTTAAAAAAAAAATAGTCCCAACCAACGCAGAGCTTGTGTTATGGGTTCGTTGCATTTCTAACTTACATAGACCATTTAAAAAGTCTTGTCAAATATCCAACGATATTTTTATGTTATTAGATTTTTTGCTAATCTGTGGCCAATGTGGCCATGGCCATGCTTGCGATGAGTTTGACGCAGGAGTCCAAAACGTGGTTTGTTAGGTAGGCAACAACATGAATTTTCTTGTGTAAAAACGTGCCATTAATATGCAAAAAACCACAAAATACTTTGTTTGCGTCGTGAGAAGTATTTTACTCGGATTGTCCATCTTATTCAAGGACTTCCTCATAACTAAACGTGCGGTAGAGCATCGGCCAAATTCAGAAAGAAACAGGCGACTCAATAGATGTGTGTATATTTACAAGAACTATTGAAGAAGTTTTATGTATGTACCTACCTAAGTAAATTTATAATATTTAAACTGCACAAATATACGACTATTGACTATTGGCGACTATTGACGACCTCAGTGGCACAGCGGGCGAAGGTCCGCCTGCGACGCAGGAGGTTGCGGGTTCGATTCCCGCCTCGGGACAAATGTTTGTACGATCTGCAAATATTTGTTCAGGGTGTTCTGGATGTTTTCTATGTATAATTAAAAATATCTATCTATGTAGTGTATTGCATTAAGTATATCAGTTATCTAGTACCCATAACACAAGCTCTGCTTAGCTTGGGGCTAGATAATGCTGTGTGAATTGTCCTGCATTATTTATTTATACCTAAAAGATCTCTGTAATTTTGTATTAAATACAAAATACTTAACTTAGATATATTGCCATACCCTAGACAGGGTACATGATACTTACAAAATTTTGTAATATTTTTGATTAGCAATAAAAATACTGAATACTGAGTGAAACATTGGGCACGCAAGAGCCAAAGGGCACAAAGGGACCAAGAGGTCCCTTTTGTATCTCAGACATTATCTAACCTAGACTATACTATTTTTGGAAGTCGACATTATGCCACTACACAATTATATTCTCTTTCAAAGAGGTTTTGTGGGAGCATACTCTGATTTGGTAAATTGTTTATCAAGGTGATTTAAATCTACTAAAAGTGCACTTAGTGCACCCGGGTGCATTACCCCAGCCCCAGGTGAATTAAGTATACCGCCCTGCATAATCGTAAATAATTATACACTCGCAGGCACAATTAACCGCCCACCTATATGTATTTTTCGTCACCCTGATTGCTTTTGTTAACTGTGGCTTAATAAATGTTTTGTTTTTTGTTAAGTGTGTACTTTAGCAATAAACGAAACACTTTTAACCTTATTTCGATGAATAAACTTGTGTCACTGAAGCCTTTTTGGAATTTAGTCTTCGATAATAAACTTCAATGGGGCCCACACATAGATAAGCTATCGAAGAGACTTAGTTCTGCAGCATATGCAGTCAAAAAAATCCGTCATCTTACAGACGTGGATACATCTAGACTTGTTTATTTCAGCTACTTCCATAGTATTATGTCTTATGGTATACTGCTGTGGGGGAACGCTGCAGATATTAACACCGTATTTGTGCTGCAGAAGAGGGCTGTTCGTGCAATCTATAATATGGGTCCCAGAGAATCCCTGCGTGATAAATTCAAAGAAATAAACATAATGACAGTACCATGTCAATATATTTATGAAAACTTGTTGTACACACATAAAAATATAAGTCAGTTCCCTAAAAATAGCGATAAACATAATTTGAATACCAGAAACAAACATAAGCTCGCTGTGCCCACAACTAGGCTACACAAAATTAAAATATCTTTTAAAGGGCAATGTATACGCTTCTACAACAAAACTCCTAGTGAGTTGCAAAAATTATCAATAAATAAATTCAAACAAATTGTTAAAACCTTGCTGTGCAAAAAGGCTTACTATAAAATATCAGATTATCTAGAGGACAAAAATGCTTGGGACGGGTTTTGCTCCAACTCGAAAAATAACAACTAACAGGCTAAAGGTTTCTTCGTCGCTTCTTTACTTTAGTCTACATACCGAAGCGACAGAAATCAAAAATATCACTTTATTTCCGTGTCAGTGTTTAGCTTTATATTTTGACCTTTTCTAAGTGTACATTTATTGTATTTATGGAAATAAAGAGTTTTTGATTTTGATTTTGATTTGATTTCGAAATTGTTGCAGTTACGTTACTGTGTTAACATTTCTATGTTGTTTTATGATTCTTGAGTATTAATGCCTGAAAAATGCCATTTTAACAAGTATCAAAAACTTAAATCACCTTAGATAACCTATACACTACACAGGGTTATTGGTAAATCACTGACACTGCGTGAACTGCAGGTTCTGCCCGTCGCTTTGCGGAAAATTCGACTAAACCAATTCGACTAAAACAATTCGACTAAAACAATTCGACTTAAACACAATTCGACTAGAAACATTTCAACTAGTAACAATTCGACTAACGACTAAAACAATTCGTTTTAACATCGAAAAATTTTGTGTCAACATTTATGGCTCTGGGTGCAATTATACATATCCCTTTCAGTCACAGAGTCGCTACGAACCAAGTAAAAGTGAGAATTCGGTCTTTAGTCATTCATTGGGTTCCGAACAAAAATTTGTGAAATCAGATAAAAATCATAGCTTCGGAATTGCCTACATAGAGGTAAAAATGAACTCAAAATTGAAGTAGGTAGACATCTCGTCCGCGGACAAGTTTTAGATTCGGACGAGATGTACCCTAACCCTAAAATATACCGGTAGATCATACATACAGCTGTCCCGCGGCGGGAACCAATTCAAACTTTTGCATCGCAGTCGGACCTAGCCCACTGGGCCACTGAGTTCGTCAACAGAACAGACGATAATAGAAAAACTGAAAAGTAAAGATTCTCGCCACAATTCTATAGTTCAACCTTTTTAAGCCGTTTTATACAAATCATACACAAAATTATAGTTCTTGGTGTTACCTATAAAGATATTTTTGCGGTTACGTTTACCCAAGTATTTGAAATAATACAAGATATTTCCAACAAGCAGGTATATTTACATCTTTGCCTACCTTTTTGCCTGGCAACCCTACCAGATGCCCTTACTTCATACCGATGACCACTGGGGCAGGGTCACCATTGCGGATTTGCATAATTTACATTCATAGAAATCACACTCATATTATAAAATGAGAAAGTTTGGATGTTTAGATGTATGGACGGATGGATGGATAGATGGATGGATGTTTTTTACCTCTTCACGCCACCAGGCTAGAGTTATGCATACAGGTAATTCTAATCCTGGGATCAAACATCAACTACTTTTTATGCCATAAATCTGTTCCCATGGAAACGTTTCCATAGAAACAACGCGTGCGAAGCCACTAGCAGAAACTAGTATTATAAATGCGAAAGTTTGGATGTTTAGATGTTTGGACGGATGGATGTCTGATACTTCTTTACGCTAAAAGTAATGAACGGATCGAGCTGAAGTTTTGCATACAGATAGTTCTAGGCCTCGAATAAAACTTATGCTACTTTTTATACCATAAATCTGTTCTGATGGGATATACTTAAATAACCTTTAAACGTTTCCATAGAAACAACGCTTGCGAAGCTGCGGGCATAAACTAGTATAGCTTAATCTAGATAGATATCAATTAATTCAATAGGCTTTCTGGTATTTATCAATTTGTAATTCTGTGAATTTTAAGCCTTTGGTTTTCCCTTCATTAAATATAAATATCGTTTCTAGCCCCTGACCGCAGCTTTTTTGGAATAAAAAGTAGTAGTACTATTTGTTATTCCAGATCTTTATGTGTGCAGAATGTCAGCCCGATTCATTCAGCAGTTTTGGCGTTGTCTTTGGAAAAAAATCTTCACAACGCTGCAACGGCACAAACTTTCATTTTTATAATATTAGTAGAATAAACATTTATTCACAAAGAAAATTATACTAGTATTTACAATTGAAACAATTGAGCTAACTGCCGACTGTTGCAAACAGTCTACAGATAGCTCAACTGATCCATATCAACACCAGTCGGAAGCGTCCCCAAGACGCTGGCTGCATTGCCACGCTGTATGGCAATGCTGATACGCATAATATATATTAGTAGTATTTTATATTAGTAGTATTTTACCAGCAACAATGAATAAATGAATAGAATAGAATTATTTATTCAGGTAAAAAACAACATTACATTTCGGTTAGAAGTGCCTTAAAGCCTATGTTAGGTTTAACTAGACACAGAGTTCTCACCTGGTTCAATAGGAGGTATTTTTTAATAGGTATATTATTCGAAATACTTTGGTTATGAATGAATTAACACTTTATTGTACAAGTAAATAAAGTTATTAAAAGTCTTATATCTAAATGACAAATTAACATAGTACAAAAGGCGGCCTTATCGCTGAGAGCGATTTCTCCCAGGCAACATGTTTGATTAATTTTCCGGGTTCGGTTCCCGCCGCATGTTTGTGAAATGCAAATAGGTAGTAGGTAGATGTATATATTCTATGTCTATAGGTATATAGTTTCACCCGACGAAAAACGGAGGAGGTTCTCAATTTTCTTTTAATGTGTGTCTACGCATAACTTTTTACAGAGTAGTCCGATTTTGATAATTCTTTTTTTATTGTATAGGTTGGTCCCATATAAATTTGAAGTCGGTTCCTAGTTTTTTCGTTAGCAAAACATAAAAACAGTGTAAAATCGAATCGAATCGGTTGTTAGTTTTTTTCAACAGAATCCAATTATTTACTGAACCATCGTACCAATACTTCAAATACAAGGTGTTTGTTAATGCGACCCACATAATTTTCAAGAGTTGGGTCATGGCCTACATTCCTGTAGTACATCAATGTCTTGAGTTTCACGGTTGCTGACATAAGATTTTTTATAATTACTTTTACTCGCCATTAAATGATCATATCTTTTTGTTTGTAGTTGTTATGCCACAAAATAACTTATGCTGTATTTTTCAACAGGTATTATAAATAAATTATAACTAGATAAAATTCCCTTCAAAAAAAGTTACAAGCATTTCAATGCTATATATTATACCTTCAATGTATACTTATACATATTTTTTTTTTGGTAGTTATTTTTTAATATACATAGAAAACACCCTGAACATCCGGAACAAAAATCTGCAGGTTGTACAAACATTTGTCCCTATCGAATCAGCATTTCCTGCGTTGCATGAACTTGGACTTTCCCCCGCTGCGCCGCAGAGGTCGTTAAGGCGCTAACCAGACCCAAATCAGCGCCACCACCTATTTTATCTTATAATTATGCTAAACGAAGGAATTTTCAAAAATCGATATTGCAGTTTGTGATGTCTATCTTAGGCTTATTTTTAACGCCTCTCTAAAAGTTTTACTTTGTATAGTGTAGGCAGAGATGCGAAGTTCCTCTTTTGGCTTACAGTGTGCAAAAAGTGCAAAAAGAGCAGCTTATAGCCATCACAAACTGCAAATCCATTTTCTAAAATTCCTTCGTTTAAAATACTAAGATTAAATAGGTGGTGGCTCTGATTTGGATCGGGCCAGCGCCTTAACACAAGCTGCATAAACTCAATAATTATAACATTTATGTAGGAAGATGTTTGAAAAAGTTTACGGTTATGTACATATTATTCAAAAAAGCAATACATAAAACGAAGGTCTTAATTTTTGAATAATGATGGTATCTACCTATTAATATTGAATAATAGAACGCATTTGACCTAGGCGACCGACTGCGGCGACCCGACATTAACCGTGGGTACTAATTATTTTCATAATAAGATTACACAATTTTAAAACATTTTGAAATATTTTGGATCTCAAGGTTGCTATGTATCTTTTTAAACAAGTTGTCTGTTCAGAGTAGGCACCTGTTCCCTGTCTTATTTTGTGGTTTTTGATACAATATTGTAACCTATACTAATATAATAAAGAGGAAAAATTTGATTGTTTGTTTGTATTGAATAGGCTCCGAAACTACTGGACCGATTGGAAAAATTCTTCTCTTATGTGGTGTGGATTGAATCCATTGGTGGTAATAAGAAACACGAGAGGCTGCTGACCTCCTTCTGTGTTTAGTATGGGTTGTACACATTATTTTACGAATACTTCCGTCGTTTTCGTGACCTTCCTATGCATTTAGGTCCTTGCAGCACCCCAACCGGATCGACAGGATCTACTTTTCGTAGTAGAAAACGATCCAATCATTTCTTACAAACTCGAAGATAGTTTTCGAATGATTTTGAGTGATTTGTTGCACTTTGACATGACTGCGGCAGTCACGTTTGCGGCGTTGATGCTAGAAACGTAAATAGATAGAGCACTACCAACATAGCTTGGTCATATAAAAACCTACCTGGTGCTTTAAAAAAACACACGAAAACAGTTCACTCGTTACTTGCACCGAATCTAAGTTTTCCCTTGCGATCTATGAGCGTACCAAGTCTAACCCGAACACGTTAATCCTGGAGGTAAAACACGCTCACTCAACAAATAGCTTGATTTCGAAGGCAAAAACGAATCTATGTGTGAGTTGACAAGCATAATTATAACTTCAGTGCTTTCACGCTCGTATGCGCCCGAATACGCTTAGGAAAATGAGACGTATTTGTCGCATTTTTTTGGCTACACCTCTTTTGTATCTACTACCATTCTAAGCCTTCTTTGTGTAAGACATCAACGATTCTCGATTACTTTTATCGAATATATTTTTGTATTGACTCAGACTAATGGTACTGATAGGTTCCCTTGGTCGAACTCTGACGACATCCACGGGTTGAGTAGGAGGGGTAAATTCTTACGCCCGCAACACCCACGGCAAGTTCCCTTCATTTTAATACTTCTTGCTTTTAAACTTATTCTTTTTATGATGCAGAAATCTGCTCTGGTAAAACGAAGTATTAAGGTAGGTGTGTAGGTATAGGTAATACGCCTATACATTATAATTAAAAAAACCTGAAAATACCAATTAGTGCGGCTCGCTAGGAGTGAAAAAAAAATAGTCAGCCAAAAGCTGCGACTAACTTGAGGGTGTAAATATTTGAGACCACTTGGGGAGGGTGTTATCGAGCTGATATCGAGCTAATGGACACGCCAAAGATTCTAGTAGACTACGAGTACGTTAACTATTGACATCGACTAGACACTAATTTTGGCGAGCAAAGTGAACCGCGATATTTTCTGTGATTTTTTTGGTGATTTTTATAGCAGTGTTGGTCAAGTAAGTTTTATGAGTTCAAGCGAAAAAAATAAATCCCGAATGGCGAGCGTAGCGAGCTAAAATGTGTATCTGTTTTATTCTGAGGGCTGGTAAGCTTTAGGCTGGTAGGTTTTGTATTTCTCAATTTGATGCTTGGGTTTTTGAGGGTTAGGGTCTTGACCACCGTGACCCCCCCTCCCCACGCAACTGTTAATTAACATTTGACAGACGTCCGTCTGGCTGACGGCCGTAGTAGTAAGATCTCTCTGCGGCATCACGCTGTGCACGTGATTGTGACTGTGCGCGCAGACGCGGGCGCACGCGCACGGCTTCTCTAGTCTTGTTTGTTATTGTTCCGCGCACGAGGATGAAGGAACTCAATGGTAAGTTTCATTCTTCGCGTTCATTTGGTTTTGGAATAAAAATAAAAGTAAGCGATAAACTTACGTTAAGGCGAATATATACCCCGATAGTAGCGCCACTACATATTTTATTTTATCATTACGTTATACAAAGGAATTATCAAAAAATCGGACCGCGCGTAGACGATATCTATCATAAGCTTTTTTTAAATGTATCTGTAATAGTTTTGTTTTGTGTTATTCAATCAAAAACCTTGTTTAGAGAGCTTGGTGGCCACCAATAGGAACTAAACTCTTAAAACCAGTATCTGCCTAAATAATACAGTACAAAACTATTACAGATACATTTAAAAAAAGCTTATGATAGATATCGTCTACGCGCGGTCCGATTTTTTGATAATTCCTTTGTAAAACGTAATTATAAAATAAAATATGTAGTCGCGCTAGTATCGGGGTATATAAACGCCTTAATTGTAAATATTATATTCAATTAACTAAACTATTTTCCTTTCGGGTGTAAAGATCTCCATACATACGTAAGAGCTTTGGAGTGATGATTTTTGAAAACAGTTTGAAACTTAGATTGCATTGCATTTAGCTAAAAGATTTAAGTTTTTAAAAGTTTTTCTGGAATATTGCGAATTGATTTTTCTTCTAAAAGTTAATCAATCTTCAATCAATCAATCTTAGCAAAAAGTTAACTATTGCTGAAGCTTTCTGTAACAAGTAACAACATAAGATGCAGACAATAAAGTTATAAAATTTATCCATAAAGACAATTACAATCAAATAATGGAAATAGATTAGAACTAGTATTTACAATTGAACCAATAAAGTTGTATATTAATTGACGACCCATGTGGCGCGGCGGGTGAAGGTCCGCTTGCGACGCTGCTGGAGGTAGCGGGTTCGCTTCCCGCCTGGGTACAAATGTGATGAATTTGTTTTGGGTGCTCTGGGTATTTTCGATGTAGAATAAAAAATATCAATCTATGTACCAATGTATTGTATTAAATATACCTATCAGTCATCCAGTATCCATAACACAAGCTCTGCTTAGCTTGAGGCTACATGATGCTGTGTGGATTGTCCAGCATTATTATTATTTAAAAATAGGTGAGCTGTCTGTGTGTGAGTGACCAAGCGAGAGCGTCGGAGCGGTAAGGTACTTAGCGCTGCGTAGTACAGTACCTACCTACCTTTACTACCCCGTCAGAAAAATCCACCTTATAGTTTTTCTGTGCCTTCACATTAATAAAAGGTAACTTAACTAGTAAATAATATGGATTAAAATATGAAATTGCCGTTTTTTCGTGTGAATTTTAGTTTGTAGATAGATATTTTTTTATAATTCAACAGTTATACAGGCTGTTTGGTATGCGACCGACATAACTTTTTTGGAGAGCTGGGGGAGTCATGGGCTACATTTCTTCGGAGAAATGAATAAGCTGCTGTCACGGTTGCTGAGATATAATTTTTAAGATTTTATTTTTAAATCGTCCACAATCTCACCTCTAAATTGTCAAGTTATTACAATTTAAGTTTGTAATTGTAATGCCACAAAATATTTTGTATTACTTATTCCAAACTGGCTTCTTTGCACGCATTGTTTCTATGGAAATTGATTTGTAATTTATAATTTATTAAATAAACTACTGACTCATATTTGCATGTCCTAGATTTAGATAGAACATGGTGCACTTTTATATTAATTTACATCTTTATGACTCATGTTCGCAAATTAAAGAACTTTTGAAACTTTAGAAGCGTTTGAAGGTTATTTCTATCCCATGGGAACTGTATTATGGGATAGCAATTATGTTTGATTCCAGGCCTAGAGCTACATCTATGCAATATTTTATCCCAATCGGCTCAGTCGTTACGGCTTGAAGAGGTAACAAACATGATGAATGCGATTAATTATTACTTACTTGATACAAATGATACAATTCAATTAAAAAAATAGGACCATTCAAAGTCAAAAATCTGTATAAAAGTTATAACTCGTCACAACTTCCACATTCTTATAAAAATAAACTAAAAGTGAACAAATATAATAAATAAAAATGTGTGTTAATACTATTTTGGAGAGGTTCATCTCCAATAAAAAATCTTAAGAACAGATCAGTTCAAGTCAATTTCAATTTAAAATTTTTTTTTTTAGTTTTTACAAATTTTGGCTACGCATAGATAGTTTTCACAATGTGGTCCAATTTTACACACAAAATTTTACCGGAATAGGATTAACATACTAAAAAGTCAGTTTTCTGGAAATTCTCCATACAAATTGATAATTAAATAGAATGACCCTATGAGTATGTATTGTATAATGAATGAATGATACCTAGTCCAAGAACATTATCGCTTTGTAAACAGCGCCGTGTCCCAAGGTCCCAACCAAACAAAATGTACTATTTATAATAATATGCTATTATGAAAAGTTTCATAAACATAAACATAAAAATTCTTTATTTTGGAACATATTGAGGCAAATAACAAA
The DNA here is from genome assembly GCA_963564075.1 of Eupithecia subfuscata. Classification (NCBI taxonomy): domain Eukaryota; kingdom Metazoa; phylum Arthropoda; class Insecta; order Lepidoptera; family Geometridae; genus Eupithecia; species Eupithecia subfuscata. The sequence continues at coordinate 20,670,121 of OY751095.1, forward strand.
AAATAGGCAGCGATGCGACCTGCAGAAGTAAAATGCAACACAGTCGCAAATCACAACGCCCACCTCCGGGATTAGGGTAAGATAAGTTCCACGAACTATGGGTACTTAGGTATATAATTTCTCGTGACAATATAACAATAATATTATCATCCATGTTCTGGCACAGCGTATCAGCATTGCCATACAGCGTGGCAATGAAGCCAGCGTCTTGGGGACGCTTCCGACTGGTGTTGATATGGATCAGTTGAGCTATCTGTTGACTGTTTGCAACAGTCGGCAGTTAGCTAAATTGTTTCAATTGTAAATACTAGTATAATTTTCTTTGTGAATAAATTTACATCATCCATGTATGTATGAATATGTTTTTTTTCACTTTCTCTGTTTCACACCACCCATGAGGTTTACCTCATCATCAGCGGTATTTTAATTCATGCGATTCGTTTCCGAATCGAATACGACGTAAATTCGAATTCGATTCCGACGGATCTATAAAGTAATAAGAAAACGGCCAAACTCTCATAGTTTCGGATTCGGCCTTATAAAGTTTCCGAATCGAATCCGACGGATTCGAATTCAATTCCGATGGATCTATAAAACGCTATTTTGTTTTCGCCTCGGATTGATGATCGAAATAAAGAGCTCCTCCTCGTTGACATGGCCATTAGTTAACAGATACGCTTTGGATTTTCGATCATCAATAGCGTTATAAAGATCCGTCGGAATTGAATTCGAATCCGTCGGATTCGATTCGGAAACTTTATAAGGCCGAATCCGAAACTATGAGAGTTTGGCCGTTTTCTTATTAACCCCCGACGCAATAAGAGAGGGGTGTTATAAGTTTAACGTGTCTGTCTGTGTATCCGTGTGTGGTATCGTAGCTCCCAAACGGATTAACCGATTCGAAAATCTCTGCGACATCCTACGGTCTCTCGCGCCGTTTTCCCCTGTAGGTGGAGCTAACGGCGCGAGAGACCGTAGGATGTCGCAGAGATTTTCGACTCCCACGTCACTTGACTTCGTGGTGTAGTTGGTTATCACATCCCCGTACTGAGGGGAGGACGCGGGTTCAAGTCCCGTCGAAGTCGAAAATTTTTGCGATGTTATTTGATTTCTTAATCTACAGGTAGCTCAACAGATCCATATTAATACCAGTCGGAAGCGTCCCCAAGACGCTGGCTGCATTGCCACGCTGTATGGCAATGCTGATGCGCTGTGCCAAATACTCACCAAAAAATTTATAAATTAACCACAACAAATTAAAATTGTCATCCGTCGAGTTTTCAGATAATTAGCAATTGTTCGCGATATTTATCTAAGGAAAGAGCTCAAGAAATCTAAATTTTTCGTATAAAAATACACGGCAAAAGCTAATTTTTGGTTATGTATGGACGGTTTGTTTACAATTCATAGTAGTTACCTTGCATTCCCTCACGAGGGTACCTTATGGCCTTGAAACAGGGCCTGATAACTTAACCCAGGTGAACAGATAAATCCACTGAGATCATATTTAAATAAGAACTTGAACTAATAGGTACCTACCTAGTACATTAAAAGTCACGACTACGACATTTAATATCTTTGAATATCAAACCAACGGTCACCAGTTAATACTCGTACTCCTAGCTACTCGGCGTAGTAGGTACAGGTACACCTACCTATCACAATGATTTTCGATTTTGTGCTAGTTTACGAGTTTGTGAGCGTCTGGTCGAAGCGACGCGTGACCCGAGAGCTGGTGAATTCTGGCACAGCGCATCAGCATTGCCATACAGCGTGGCAATGCAGCCAGCGTCTTGGGGACGCTTCCGACTGGTGTTGATATGGATCAGTTGAGCTACCTGTAGACTGTTTGCAATAGTCGGCAGTTAGCTCAATTGTTTCAATTGTAAATACTAGTATAATTTTCTTTGTGAATAAATTTGTTTACGAAAACAATATAAAAGTTTTTATTCCCTTCATAAAATAAATAAAATAAAAAGCCTTTTATTTCTCGAAATACAATTGGATTACCTATCATTATCATATTAACATGCATTAAAAGTTCAATTGAAATTATCCATCATTTTATTAGTATGCATTAAGAATTTGAGTTTAATCTATTTAATTATCATTATTTACCATTATATATAATTCTATATAAGTAAACATTATCCTGGGTTTTATTTTCGTGAACCCCTGTTAAGGGGAAGGTTTCCTTCAAAGTATGCCATTTATTCCTCTCTTGAGCAAGTTCCATCCAGTGTGGTCCTGCAATGTTTTTGATATCGATTTTATTTTATTTTAAATAGTTTATCTACTTCCTTCCATAAATCTAAGTACCCAAAATATGTAGAAATGGTACGTTCTCTACTCAACAACTGGCCTGTGTTACATCTACATACTGACACTCGCTCACAGTTAGATTTCCAATCTTGTGCAATAATTAATATATGTATATCAAACAAACACGAGGGCATTCCTGTAGTCTTCTAAACTATAATGTCCTGTAGTCTTCTAAAATAAATAAATAGGAAAGATTTATAATTTTGTATATTTGTAACGAATAAACTCAAAAACAACTGGACCGATTTCAAAAATTCTTTCACTCTTACAATGCTACTTTATCCCTGAGTAACATTGGCTATATTTATGTTTAAAAAATAAATGTTCATTCGTGCGAAGCCGGGACGGGCCGCTAGTTTAGTCAATAAATCACATTAAAGTGCGTCGTAGCAAGCATGAACGCGGCCGTTGGTCGCACTTTGACTGGGCTGGGTAGACCTAATTGCACCTAATCTCCCCTTTTTACAAAAATCGAAGTTTCCTTCCATACCTACATTTAGCGGCGAGCAGCGCCCCTAATGGATACTGAGGAAGGAACTTTACGTAGTTTTAATGCGATCAGCTAGTTTCTCATTAATTGATCATTTAGCAGTACCTAGTAAACTGTCACGCTCTCTAGATTTTTTAAATGTTTTTGTATTTTCAACCGACGAAAAACGGAGGAGGTTCTCAAGTCGACGCGTCTTTATTTTTTATGTAGGTATGACCACGCATAACTTTTTACTGAGTAATCCGATTTCGATAATTCTTTTTATCGGAAAGGGTATAAGTACATCCCAAAGGTGGTCTCATTTAAATTTGAAAAACAAAATCCAACCCTAAGGGTAGGAAAACAGGGGATGATTGATTGTTCACTCACTGATTGTAATGTTTAACCACGCATAACTTTTTACAGAGTAGTCCGATTTTGATAATTCTTTTTTTATTGGATGGGGTATATCTCGATATGTCATCATACTAAATTATACTCGAATTTTAATTAGATGTCGCCACTAGAAGAGTTTGAAGTCGTTTTATCGTTTTTTAAAAAACGGTTGTCTGGCAGAGATCGCTCTTGAGCGATAAGACCGCCACTTGTCACTTAGTTTTTAAGCTGTTTTGTTGTATTGTTTCTATCTATAAGTGTGCAATAAAGAATTTTCTATCTATCTATCTATATATCTAAAACACGGCAAATTATGTAAACTAATGTCACAGACATTAGGATGCATTAACACACACTGCCGGGAAATTTTACCTGGTTGGACATTTAGGTACCCACCTTATGTTAATCATTTACATACATAATAAGCAATCGTTCCAAATTCACTGGTTGATTGATTTGCGCGAATTTGTTATTTTTATCCTTACCAAAATGTCAACTAGTTTCGGGGGTCAAATCATAATGGATTGCTCAATCTGCGACTTGAATTTTAAATAAAAATAAAGTGAAAATAATATATATTTCAGCGCATTGGTACCATTACACATGGACATTTTTACAGCGCATTTAGAAAAATACTAAGTATAAAATTTTTAAATTCATAATACCTACATACAATTCATAAACACAAAATAACATTTAATTTCATAAATATGTTTACAAATGTAGTAAGTACTTTAAAATAAAAATTACTTAAAATTACATACCATTCAACAAAACCAAAAAAAATAGGTTACTGTCAATAACCTTTTTAAATTCAATAAAAAGGACAGGGGGGGGACTGCGCATGGATTCCTAACGAACCGTTTATTGGACGAAACGCGTTTATATTGTAATTGAACGAATCGCGTTTTGGACGAACCGCTAACAAATCGTCGCACGATAGAGTAAAAAACCTTTAGGAAAAATACTAAACGTGTAAGCAAAATTTCTGCTCAATCGATTCTGCTCCAAAATTGAGTTGTGTAGATAGTAGTAGATTCCACCCGTACAAACATAGTCACATACATTGCAAGTTAAATAAAAGCTTGTAAAATAAGCAATAAAGTGGTTTTATTTGTTAAAAACGTTTCCTTGTATGACGGTCAAGTAGAACCGATACCGGCCTATAAAAAATGATTGAAAGTAGACTGCAAAAGATCATTACGTTTCGTTCTACGAGTACATACTTTAGAAATAAAGTAGAGTTAATGTATTTATTTTGGAACAAGTTACACAGGCAGATAACTAAAGGAATAGCCAAGTGCGTGCCGGACCACGCGCGTCATAGGATTCCGTAGATAGATAGATAGATTATTAATTTATTGCACCATCAATAAATAAAACAATTAAAAATTAACTTGATGTTAACTATAGTGTAGTTGTATATGTAGTTGCTCGGCTCGTTCACTTCGACCTGTTATATAACACCTGTAACTATTTCATCTAAGTCATTTTCAATGGACTTTACGCGAAACGTCTTTTTACTAGAGGTAAAAAGTACATTCTTTAAGTTGATCTATTATTACTCGTTAACAAGTAAATGATACTCTGTGATAGTTTTCCATTAAAAATTCTATATATTTTCACAATTCCAAAAACAGCTTATAAGCGGGTAGGGGGGACACTTGAGTACAGCAAAATTATCACGTTAAAGCTTAATAACCCTAAATCAAAAAATGGTTCACCAACGTCGCAATATTTTTAACCGAGCTTTTCAATTTTATCCCACACTATGGGTTGATAAGAAAAAAAATTCAACGCCACTAATACTAATATAATAACCAACATAATTATATAATATTATATAATAACCAACATAATTATATTTTTTTCTGGATTTTATTCTTCTACTTTATCGTCGTTATTAATTTGTGTATCTACCCATACTAACGATCTACTAATAGTAGATACTAATAGTCTCTGGGCTAAACCGTGGACGAACGGACAGACGACGGACGGACAGACGGACATGGCAAACCATAAGGGTTCCTGTTGACTACGGAACCCTAAAAAAGGAAGTGATGTAACCTGCAAAATAAAATCATAAACAGTGTCGCAGATCTCAACGCCGCGCCTCCGCCGCCTCCATAATTGTATATTATTTGGTCGGTTAAAATACTTTATTCACAAAGAAAATTACAATCAAATAATAGAAATAAATTAGAACTAGTTAGTTTTTTTTTTATTATTTACAATGGAAACAATTGAGCTTGGTAGGTTACCTAGGTATGTTATGTACCTAGATTGTTCCAAAGCTAAACAAATTAACACGTTCATAGCCCAAGACACACGTGTGTCTCTCTCTGCATCTACACGTTCCTGCAGCTGCAGCGCGCGTCCCTTCGGAGGAGGTCCGATTATAGTTACATGGGTTACATAAGCGCCTTATTAGCTGTTATCTCATGGGGGGTAGGTAATGCCCGTTATCCCCACGCTGGGCATGCGGCTTAGGGATCGCAGTTCGGTGGTAGAATTGTTCTGCAGGGGCGCTGCTGCCCGCCCTCCGGTGGATATCCCTTTTTACGACACCCGCGGGAAGAGTTGGGGTGGTGCAAATTCTAAGCCGGCACACGGCTTTTAGATATCGTGAAAACTAAATTAATTAACTGGACTAGAAATAGCCATAATTATGGCGTCATTTTTAGTGCTCTAAATTTTTTTATTTGATAAAAACCTCTATTAACACAAAAAATTACATTGTATGTGCAGATGCTAAGACACATGTGCGTCATTCATGGGCTATGAATGTATTAATTTGTAATTTTCTTTGTTAATAAAGCTGTCAAATTATTTTGTTTAATTTTTACGACATAATTGTGAATGGACACCAGCGTGTACTTAGATTACAGTCTGACAAAAGGAAATCTGCTTGTTCCAGGATTTACGCAGTCGGAGAACCAGATCGGCAGGCGTCGTGCTGTGCCGGTGCTGTACGTCACAGGCTCTCACTATGAGGTCGGCTACGATATGGTAAGTACCTTTTTATCCGACACGACGACGACGCATCACTGATGCCGCCGCCGCGCGCCGCGCCGTGCGAGCTGCTTATAAGTTCAGTGTGCCTCATTTACACTTAGGGCCGCTTGCATAAGGGTATATACATGTCTAATTTTGATTAACTTTGACGTATTTGTATGGTTTGACAACTCACTAATCATAATTATGAAAGTAAAATATCCTTATGCAAGCCGCCCTCAATGTGTTAAATCCATATCTACCTTTCCATACCAAACGTACTTAGTACTTATCCAGATTAATATGTATTATAGAAGCGAAAGTAATTCTTCTGTCTGGCTGTTACCATTTCACGCCCACACGGCTAAACAGATATTTTTTTAACCCCCGACGGAAAAAGAGATCCGATGTCTGTATGTGTGTCTGTGTATATGTGTATCTGTCTGTGGTATCGTAGCTCCCAAACGGATGAACCGATTTTCGTTTAGTTTTTTTGTGTCATAGATAATTTTATCCCGAGTGTTCTTAGCCATGTTTCACGTAACTCTGTCGGGGGGGTTTTTAAATGTTGAATTTTGTTCTTGTTTATTTATTTATTAAAAAGGCATCCAACACGATTTCACACAACGCAAGTTTGTAACAAGTAATATGGTTGTTAAATCTATGTGACTTTATAATAATTATGTAAAACGCCTCAGCGTGCACATTATCTTAATTATATTTGGCGAGGAGACGGTAGGCATCCCTGGGACGAATATAGCTAGGTACTTCTTTCCCGGAAAAACGCGTGCGAAGCCCCGGGCAGAAACTATTGTTAATATAAATGCGAAAATAGTACAGTTGTTCTATCTCACGAAGTCCGTTGGGCTATGTATGTTATAGTGAATGCATGTACACATTGTTTTAGTGTGCGTAAGCTCAGAAGCAATTCAATATCTACCCCTAACCCCGGTATAAATTTAAATTGGTCTGCCGTCAGTACCTCATAATCAGCGGTTGAACAAGCTGACCGCTAGACCAACGAGCCAGTCTAAGTCTATGGACTAAGAGCCTGCGACCACCAGACCTTCGTTATTTTATAAATTATATTATGTAGCCTATTACCTAAGTTAGGCTTTGTTCTAAACGTATGCCAAATTTCAGAAGCTAGTAATATTATAAAGCCGAAAGTTTGTGAAATCTGATTTTTAGTTACATAAGATCTCCAAAACTACTGAAGAGATCATGATGCAATTTGGCGTACGTTTAGAACAAAGCCTAACTAGCCGCGGGCTTCTGCCCGCGGCTTCGCGCGCGTATTTGCGGTATAATAAGTAGCCTATTATCTAAGTCAGACTTTGCTCTAAACGTACGCCAAATTTCATCTTGATCTGTTTGGGTAGTAGTTTTGGAGATCCTAGGTAACAAAAATTCAGATTTCACAAACTTTCGCATTTATAATATTAGTAGGATTAGTAGGATTACTATTAATATTCTACAGACAAACTCACATCCTATCTACTGGATAGGATGTGAGTTTGTCTGTGTACTGCTCCCCACACATAGATTGATGATGAATCGAGTGATTTCTCCAGAACTAATATTTATTTATTTATTAAACGTGAAAGTTAACCGAGGAATCTGCTAACGGTCCGATTATCTTTGATACACACCCGCCTACTCTACCTACCTAACTCTACATCACGTGACATTGTTAAGAGAGATAGGTATGTGAATATTACAGATGCCTAATTCCACTAAATTAATCGTTTCACCATAACACTGGTATCGCCTCAGAGTGACACATTTTGGTATTTACCTTATACTGTATACTGTGTATATCTGTAGGTTGAAAACAAACAATTGCAAACAATCTATCAATCTCGTGCAAATAGCCCCGCGTATACCATCTAGAGTTAAATTCATCTATGGCATCGATGTTAATAAAATTCGGGAGATTGGGCACTAGAGTATTATAATATCTGTGGTACTAGCTTCTCAAAAGTGGAACGCTCAAATTAGGTCCAATCAGGTCCACCCACCTCAGTCATAGTCGGACCGGCGGCGGCGGCGCTGCCGGTGTTCGTGTTTCCTGCGTATTTTGGTCTCGGTCGCACTTCGGTCTAGACACGTCTTTCCATCTTTGTTGTTCATTATTAATATTACACTGAACTGCGATCTCCAACCCGCATGCCCAGCCGTGGGGATTATAGGCATTACCCCCCATGTTATGAAAGCCAATAAGGCGCCTATCAGGGACAGGCCTGCGTCCAGCAGTGGATACAGGCTGTTGAGGTTGAGGTTGAGGAGGTAGGAATATTGCAAAAGATTGGAAATAGCGTGTCTTTGCGCTTAGTTGTAATTGTAACACAACACAGGCCGTTTGTTGAGTTAGCGCTGGGGTTACGTGCTATATCTATTCCCAGAGCGATTCTGCAAAGGTACCATTGTCCTATTAAAGCGATTGTTTAGTTATCAGAATTCGGCCCCTTTATTAATGTTCATGTCTTACGTTACCTGCGCTGCGTACCTACTCGGTAGTACCTACTACTTGGAGCACAATGCTGCTTTGAGTGCTTTGCAATGCAAATTTCCATTATGAGGCCGTCTGGGGGGCATCGCCAAAATCAGGTACGCGCCAAGATAAAACATAATTCCGGTGAGCAAACATAAATTATTTTCGATTAGGTAGTTTCTTTTCTATAACATCTTAGGAACAACTGAACTCAACAAAACTGTTAGTCGAAAGATCCGTATATTATTTGTGATTCCTCGGTCCCATTGGCCCCAGCAGAATACCAGCACTGGTTTTTTAACAGCTGCTTAAGCTGAGTTAGGGACCATTATGTAGCTAAATCTATGTTTAATAATATGATATTACATCGTATGATCGTATACATATTGAATTATTTCAAAATAATTAAGTAACGGCCTATTCAATGGTACATAGGTATTTATGTTTTAGTTAAAAATAGGTTAATTGATTGATCTTACAGTAGGTAAACTTGACCGGGGGTTGTGAGATACCTAGCCTAGGCCCAGAGAGCTAAGGAATAGGTACCTACCTAGGTTACCTAGGTACCTATTCCTTAGCTCTCTGGGGCCTTAGCTCTCTGGGGGCATATTTCACATTCACTCCGCTATATAACCATCTACTCAGCACGTACCGATATGTTTTCTTCCACTTTTTCCAGGGTCGGAACTTCGCTTCCATCATCAAAAGTTTCCTGGCCAGCTACAACAACCTGCGCGAATTCGAGGCGGAATATGCGACCGACCCCGGTCGCGCCATCTATTATAAAACTCTGTCTCACATGAAGGAACGGTTCCCCTACTACGTAAAAGAGATACAGGGGATTGCTGACGGTGCCAAAGTGCCTTTCTATCAAGTAAGTAATAGGTCACCTCACCCTTTCATAGGTACTAACAAAAAATATATCTAAACTAGCTTCTGCCCGCGGCTTCACACGCATTTTTGGAACAAAAAGTAGCCTTTATATTATTCCAGGTCTAGAACTTAATGTGTACAAAATTTCAGCTTGGTCTATTCAGTAGTTTTGGCGTTACAAACATCTTCAAAGCAGTACGCCGATTCGCCTTCAGGAAAAATAACAAGCTTCTGTCCGCGTTGCTTGTATAACAGTGTAGGCGTTTAAAAAAGTAATTGTTTTGTGATGCTGCTGTCATGTCATAGCACGCAGTAAAAAATCCTTCCGCAGAGCTGGTTGTGTTGTGATGGCCTACCTCGCTGCGTCTGCGAAGGGAAATTGCGACCTCAATGTGTCTGTCGGACTGTCTGTTCTCTGTGTCACTAACTAAATTGAAAGCTTTTGATGAGATGTCACCGTCAGCTGGTCGCAGCTCGATTACACGTCTGTGCAACGGATGTTAATCACCTTGCTTATCACTTGATAGCATAGGTATTGAATGGCGTTTCAGTTAGCAGACAGTTCTGGGAAGCCTTGCTCTACAATAAAGATACTTAGGTTTCGTACCTACTATGGCCTAATCTACTAGGTATAAAATATTATTTCTTACTTAACTTATTCGAAAGTATCTGTCTGTCTGTCTGTCTCTTTTCACGCCGAAACGGCTGAACGGATCTTAATGAAAATTTGCAGGGAGATAGACGGTATCCCAGGGATGGACATATGCTACTTTTTATCCCGGTAAAGTGCTGCATGCGAAGCCGCGAGCAGAAGATAGTACTTAGATATAGCTAAGCACAACATCGAATTTTTTGCATAGATACCTATTAGGTATTGTCGGAACTGACTGACATCTGATCTGGCCAAGCATCATCGATGAAATCATCTATGGAGTAATTTTACACATGACGATGCATTACGTAGATATACGCTTTTTAGAAAAAATCCAAATCACCGGGAACCAATATCTGCAGATCCAATCCAACTAACATGAATTGTGTCGCGAGGAGGGGATCGAAGCCGGAACCTGGGGGTTTTTACTATTTTATAAGTTCTACAAGTAACTTATCATCCATTTGCTATGAATCTTTGGTAGAAGAAACTTTGAGTCCATCAATATAATGTTGATTTTAGTAAAAAAATCTCTTAAGACTGACTCCAAAACGACTCCAAAACTCCAAAAAGACTCCAAAACGACAATTGATTCGTAGATTGTTTTAGTATGGTTATCATAGCAAAAATGACTTAGGTACCTACCTATTACCTACAACTGTCAAACCTAGAAAATAGTAAAAAACCCGTTTCGAGAATCACTAAGAAGGTTCATGATTTAAAATTGCACCTAAATTAAATATTCCGTTTACTACCTCCGACGACGGTGAAGCAATTTAACTACTGCTAAATTGAAAATAAATACGAAAAGCACCGAAGTTGATGTTAAATTAGAAATATCCTCCGTTGAGGTAAATTCCACTTTGCAGGTTTATTAGGTGCAGGTAACTCTGAATATTTTCTCATTTCCTCTTGCGCCGTTGCCAACTTACCTAGGTTACCTATTTAATGTTGAGTGACTCATCTTAGATTGGATGCAGCTCAAAGGTCTTTCGACTTAATGAGATCGGAGAGGCAAAGCTAAATTGAAATTTGCAAACGTTGATTGCATCTCTCTGATTAAAACTACGAGTCTGCGACCGGCAGTAGGTAACTCACTAGACGTAGAATGTTTGCAAACAAACCCTATCCCCATAACTAAATGGAAAAATCCGAAAACCATAAATTTGTAATTAATACACTAGGTATAAAAATTACTTTTAATGCTCGCCATGGACTAAAACCTATAGGGTAGTTCCCGTAGACCTAGAATTATGAAATTTGGCAAGAAGCAAGGTCTTATAGCACAAATAAAGGAAAAATCCGAATACACAAAATTTTGAGTTTATTCATGAATAAAAATACTTTTGATTCTCGCCATGGACCAAAACCTATAGGGTAGGTACTTCCCGTTGACGTAGAATCATAAAAATTGGCAAGAAGCAAGGTCTTATAGCACAAGTAAAGGAAAAAATCTTTAAACAATACATTTGTAGTTTATTCACCAAAACATTTTTTTTTAATAAATAATAATTAAAATATACAGGGTTACCTACTTCATGTTGACCTAGAATCATATATTTGGCAAGAAAGAAAGTCTTACAACTAAACGGAACCCGTAGTGCGCGAGTTCGACTCTCACTTGACGTTTTATTAAATCTAGGATAACTGCGCCAACTTTTAACAGAACATCCGGCCTATCGTGGACTTTTTTTTCAGTATGAAGAGTCAAAGTAAGTTAATCAATTGAAACCAATTGATACCTGTAGACTGTTTGCAACAGTCAGCAGTTAGCTCAATTGTTTCAATTGTAAATACTAGTACCTACAATTTTTTTAGTGAATAAAGACTATGTCATCGTTACATTAAAATGTATATCAATTGAAAATCATTGATAAAATATCAGAATTAATTCGGAAACTATTGAAGATAGACCCATGATTTTGTGGTTATTCTGGGTCGTTATGAACCCACCTGTCCTCCGTTTTTGGCTTGACGTTGAGCTTAGGGACACCCTGTACTTTATACCTACGCCCCGTTGAACTAGAATCATATGCATTCAGTTAAAAAAGTATCGGGAATGGATTTGTTTATGGTTCCAAATGCAAATTTTTTTTTGGTTTTTGTTAGATTGGCACAACTATTTTTCATTTTGGCGCGGAGTTTGAGTTGCATCTGTTATTTATATTAAATACAGTGCTGTTTTTAGTTAAATCATATCTAGTGTGTATTGCGAATTTCATAATGGACAAAAACATCGAACAACGAGTTTGTCTTAAATTTTGCATCGCCAATGGAATTTCGTGTTCAGAGTCACTGAAAATGCTACTACTGAATGAGCTGAAACATCGACGTAAGTAAAATTCTGGAGATTGGGTAGGTACTAGCTTCTAGAAAGTGGAACACTCTAATGAGGATAAGGTTATTTGAAAAAATTGGAAATAGCGTGTCTTTGCGTTGATTGTAAACATGTAAGTGTTGTAACACAACACAGACTAGGTATTTGTTGAGTTAGCGCTGGAAGACCATATCTACAGAATTTTACTTATCTACCTTATATATATCTATGGCCTGAAATGCACACTTAGAGATCTTAATTAGAATAATATAACAGGCTACATTTTATTCCAAAAAAGGCGTGCAAAGGCCAGACAGAAGCTAGTTTCGAATTAAAACAAAAGTAGGAACCTATGAGCGGCGAGAATGAGTGGTACACTCATGAATACATTTGAATCGAATTTGAGCCCACAGAGATGAAATGCCAGTTATTACATATCCTCAACTGTTTCCCAGCTGTTCCTGCTGCATCTAGATGACCTCATAATGACAGCCAACGACAACCGCGTTCCCAGGAACGACACCGGTGGCTGCAGCTCCATTGGCGTCAACAACCGACAAAACGTCAGTATTTTATTTTATTTAACTACGAGTAATTTTAAGTAATTTTGAGTCGGCGCTCTAGCTGACACGTCTCCACCGTCGTCACTCGCACGCTACGGTTCAGAGAACTCAGCGCCTAACAGAAAACCAAAATAAACCTCCTGTCTAAAACGTCTTTGTTCATCAATATCGTTAGTCTACTGCTGGACATAGGCCTCCCCTTAATGAGCGCCATATCACACTGTCTTCAGCTTGCCGTGTCCAGCATCTGCTTGCAGTCTTTGGCAGGTCGTCCCCACCCGGGTGGAGGCCGTCCTACACTACGTTTGCCGAGTGCCGGTCTCCTCTTGAGAACACGGTTAATGGTTTTTGCGAGACATGGCCAGCCCGTTACCACTTCAGCATGCTTATTCTTAGAGCTATGTCGATAACCTTGATTCTCTGTCGGATGTATTCGTTACGAGTCCTATCCTTTAGAAAAACTCCGAGCACAGCTCTTTCCATAGCTCGCTGAGCAACTTTGAACTGGTGGATCAGCCCTAAAGTGCCCACGTCTCAGCTCCGTATGTCATGACGGGTAAGACGCACTGATTGAAATCATCGAAATAATACATCACATCCCATTTCCACGTTGGCGGGCAGCATGCTGGTGGAAGCCCTGCCACCTAATGGCCTTAGCGGCGCGCTATGGACTGCCACCTGAGAGGCTAAGCCTTTACAATCTAAAAAAGAGCAAATGCACTAAGATCGCAAGTAGCTCTTATTCAGCCATCATAGCGAGTCCCTTTACTTCACTCATTTTACCCTTTCCGATGTCCCCTTAAATATGCAGCGTGGTACAAACGAACGTTAACTGGGGGGCAGCTACCCGAAATACTCAAGCAGCTACCACCTGCAGGCAAGTACGTACACCAAGGCGATTGCTGTCTTGTCAAGTAGTCCAGCAGCTTAAATAATATAAAGGAATGTTTCCTTTCAGTAAACTTGAATATTTCGGGTTGCTGCCCTCCATCCAGGTAATGTTCGTTTGCACCACACTGTTCGTCGTCTGGACTGGACCATTCCCCGATATCTTCATAAATTGTACGAATCTCTACTCTCTACCTTACAGCTATACACTCAAAGATGTTGCAGAAAATCTGCTAGAGCCCGATGCCACTATGAGCCTTATTATGAAAGATTAATCAGTTATCGGTCTATGTACGTTTGAGAAGTAATTATGCCATGGAAAAGCGTTAATCAAGATCAAGAATTAAGGCATTCTCAATGTTAAGACTCACTGGACCAGAACGCTATCATTAATGTTTTAATAGGATTTCAATATTTCAAATCCTAACAATACGTCTAAAAACCGTAATTTACTTGTAACTTGTTCTTAATGTGTTTATTTTTTGTATATTCAAGGAAGTATGACAACTGAATTTGATTATCTATCATTTTCTTATTGATAATCTGATTCGAGGAATAGAAATTTTATAATATTAGGCAAATAAGAGAGTTACAAAAATTACTCAAACACTAAAAAAACTTATCCAAGCACGGGTGAAAAGTCACCAACTACATTAAAGAAATCATTTTCTCACAAATTTAGTACAAGACTTGAGGGCGAAAAATAACAAAGTCAGTTTTTTTTCATTATCCCTCCAAACATATGAGACCATAAAATTAGAAATATCCCATACCGAACCAAAGTTATGATTTTATTTGTTTTTCAAAACTTTAAACGGTTTTGACGATTAAGCACAAATGTTCTTTTTAGGTCATTTGCTTGATCTGTCCATCTCTTACTATACCCACTTCTGGTTATAACTATATCTGTTTCTGACCAATTCTGTATTCGTCGACTTCTGGATTGGTCGACCTCCGGTACAGCCAGCATGTGCATGAAAGTTGAAAGATGATATGGAGCCCGTACCATACAGTAAAAAACATTGATTATAAAACTTACGAGGAAACAGCCTAGGGGAGTTTATGTTTGTAAGTAGGTTTACATACATAAACTTCCTTATGTCCCTTACTTTCTCGTCTACCCTGGACTAAGGTTTTAAGTAAACCACTGTACTCTTGGCCATACAACTGACCCTTTAACCCCGGACAGTTGGACAGACAGAACCTTTAGAAACCTTCATAACTCAAAACACCAAATGACCTACTTACCTTTTCGCTCTACGGCCACGATATATCCCAAAATGTTTCTAAATTAAATGTCCGTCCACCCTTGCGAAGCCGGGACGGGCCGCTAGTCTTTTATAAAAAGACTCATGGATTTTGGCCAATACCGTCCAAAAATGGATATTAAATAAGTTCTTTATTAAACAGTTCTAAAACGAACTGTTTTCAAAAATTGCATGAATAATGGAGGACCACTTGCGACCACGTGCGAAGCCGCGGCTAGAAGCTAGTAATATTATAAAGCCGAAAGTTTGTGAAATCTGAATTTTTGTCACTGAACAGATCAAGATGAAATTTGTAGTACGCTTAGAGCAAAGCCTGGTATAATAGGCTAGATATACCGATCTATACTAATGTTTTAAGGACGAAAGATTTGATTGTTTGTTTGTATTGAATAGGCTCCGAAACTACTGGACCGATTTGAAAAATTCTTTCACTGTCAGGAAGCTTACTTTTCAGGTAGTGATATAGGCTATATTTTATCCCGGAATTCCCACGGGAACGGGAACTATACGGGTGAAACCGCGAGGCGGTCGTCTAGTAAATAATATGAAACCGTTCCGGCACGGGTTGTTCATAGATGTCGCTACTAGAAAAATTAGGAGGCGCTATCGAAGCGTTCCGGGTTTTCGGTCGTATCAGAACCATAAGGTTCATTTGTACGCTTAATATTAATATAGTTAATATATAAGTTAGTACATAAGAAGATTACAGGAATGTATCTATTTTTCAGCGTTGCCAGATCTACTGATTTAGCAGTAAATCTACCTGCTTTTTGAACCGTCTACTGATCTACTGATTTATTTCTAAGATTTCTTGAAATCTACCTGATTTTTCCCGAGCGCCAATGGCTCCATGTCTATTATGTAAACTGTCACTTGTCAGTGTCACTTCACAAGCCAATGAAATTTTCACCAATCCGGTTCGTCACAATTCTGACAAAATATGAATGAAATTTAAGAGTTTGTTTAGTTCGTTCGTTTCTTCCACTTCCTGTAAACATCTGTTGTGTGTTCCTATCTTTTTCGAATTGATTGGTCGGTCCGTTTGTTCGTTCGATAAACTTTTCCAGTGTTGCCAGATCTACCGATTTAGCAGTAGATCTGGTAGATGGATTATTACACTTCCTACGAGTAGATCTGCGTGATTTATGAACGGCCACTGATTTATTTTGTAAAATTCGAGAAATCAACCATTTTTTCCTGAGAGAGACTCAAGGCCAGGCATAAGGCCTTGTAACAACAAAAGAAATTAAAATTCAATATTACTTGGTGTTCATTATGATTCTCGAGACAGCTTGGTGTCTATTTTTTTAAATTGAAATTTTAATAAAATAGACACCTAGCATCCCTCTTTCTGTGATGAACATACCTTTTTTGTGCAATAAAGAATTATGAATTTGTTTTTCTTGAAAGGAACAACGGAACACCATTGTACACTACCTAGTTACCTACCCCAAAAAACCTGATCAGTGCCCTCGGAAATGAACAAATCTCGGCGAATTCCAAGCTGATGAGTTGCTTTGATCAATGTTTTCATATCAACGCAAAAAGTTTAAACACATAATTGTTTGAAATTCGAAAGCCATGAATATTTTACTTCGCAACTTAGGTACCTACTTTGATGAATGCCACCATTGAAAAGTGAAACACACACACTAGATAAACATAACTTAATCAAAATCGGTTCATCCGATAGGGAACTAATGACCTACTATTGTAGTTCCCTAGCGGATGAACCGATTTTACAAAAAACTTACAGATACCTACCACGCATTTTTCGTGTCACAAGCTAGAAATTTCTAGTTTTTTCGAAATCTACTGATTTTTTCTTCAAGCTACTGATTTTTTACGTGACTTTCTACTGATTTTGTCTAATTTGATCTGGCAACACTGCTATTTTTGGATATCCACATAGCACAATATAATTGTGTTGGATAATAAGTATTGTAAAGAGGTGTCTGTCGTGAAATGTATCGGTTTGTATTTGTACATCGTAAAACAGTTTTTTAAATTTCTGTGGGTTAGGTAGGTACATACTTTTGAAAAAAGTCTAAATAAATTAGAAGTAAAAAACTTTTAGAAGAAGCTTTTATTTAAATGCGCTAAAAATATTAAATAAACTTTTCCTTTCTAACTTTTACTAATGTATCGGTTTGTATTTGTACGTCGTAAAACAGTTTTTTAAATTTCTGTGGGTTAGGTAGGTACATACTTTTGAAAAAAGTCTAAATAAATTAGAAGTAAAAAACTTTTAGAAGAAGCTTTTATTTAAATGCGCTAAAAATATTAAATAAACTTTTCCTTTCTAACTTTTACTATCAACATACGACGTCATTACTCAATTTATATGATACTAGACCATCACCTCGCGGTTTCACCCGCTTAGTTCCCGTTCCCGTTCCCGTGGGAATTCCGGGATAAAATATAGCCTATCATTTTTAAACATATTTTGATAGTCGATAAAATTGAAATATCTGCATGCTAATCAACGTCAACTATTGGTTAGACTACGCTCACACAATGTCAATCTAGTACATTTTTTTGGCATTACGAAGTTATGTTATAGTTAACCTAGTCTGTGGCATTACGTCTCCGTAGAGACTACATACTTTTCTAGATGGATGAGAACTTCGGTCAGGAAGTACCTATATGGATGCAAACGTAGTGTAGCCGCCCTCTATCCAGGTGGGATGACGACCTGTGAAAAAATGTAGGCAGATGCTGGATGTGGCAAACTGATGACCTTATGACCCTCATAAGGGGCGGCCTTACGTCCAGCAGTGGACTAACATGGGCTGATGGTGATGAAGAGTTCCCGTGCTTGTTTCAGACTGTGCTGGGCCACACCGAGGACGCATTCTCCGAGACAGTGAACCACTTCTACATCGTGCACGCCCACGTCATCCCCACTCCTGATGATGCTGAGCTGGGGGTGAGACTGTACACGCACTAAAATATTCTCAGTAGGGGAAGTTATCAATAGTGAAATAGCGATACTTCACTATTGTATGTATCATGTACTAAACTAACTACTAACTATAAAGTATTAAGGCCTAAACAGAACTACGCAATATTCGCTACCCAGAGCGGTAGTGAAAGCCGAATGGGTTCGTTATAGCTCTGGGCCCGTACCCATAAAAACGAAAATCGAAGAAAGTACCTAACTATATCTGATTCGTATTCGTGCTAATGCTATGTAGTTGACGGTGTCGGTTTTGCACGAAATCGAATCAGAAGTAAACCTCGATTTTCGTTTTTCGAGTAGGTAGTACCCGTGGGTACCGAACCATGCGCAGGTTTGAACAGGGTCTTGTCTTGTCTTGCTTGACAGTGTACATAAATGTCCCGCAGGCTACAGAAGAGCGTTTCGCGTCCCTTTGCTACGCCGGCCAGCTGCCCGGATACACCAGTGGCTTTAATGAGAACGGACTGGTCTTCTCCATCAACACCCTCAGTCCGCACCAGCTCAAGCCTGGCAACACGCGTCAGTAACTTACTACTTACTCTTACTTACATCACAGGAACCTGCGAAAGACTTCAGGCAAGCTGCAGACGGTGCTATGGCGCTCACTGGGGGAGCCTATGTTCAGCTGTCGACTACAATAGGATAATGATGAAGTTAGCCCTCATAGTTCTGTGATTTTACGCATCAGTATGCGTATGTAAAAACATGGAGCACCAGTATGTTCCATGTTTTTACCGTGAAACATGTCGAAATTTCGCATACCTAATTAGATAATTTCTTGCTTGAGTGCCTTTTCACTTAGGTACTCTTGTAAGCTTTTTACACGTCCCTGTCGCTGGGTACCGGTGCCGGGTAGGCGGCGGCGTCGAATTGTATGCAAATTATGCTGGTAGGTGTAAAAGCTATCGTACGGCATGTACGACACTAAGACTTCGCCGTCGAATACCCGGAAATCGGGACGTGTGAAAAGGCAATAAATATGTTTTGAACATTGTCTGATCAGTAACGTCACATCATGGCTTCAATCCAGAAATGCCCAAGACTTAAATTACTTAAGTCTTTGGCATTGCTGGATTGAAGCCAGTTGATAATTGCTCTAAGACAATAGTTAATTGTCCTAGAGCAATTATCAACTCTTGAGGCTAGTCCCATTAGAACTCGCTGCAATAAATCTGTGCAAAAAGGTTATTCACTTCGATACTCAATCTTCCTGATTCCGCCTTTTAATTTGGTTGCTTGGAAGATGTCTCATATCCATCCGGGATATGACGACCAATGTGCCGCGGCGGGCGAAGGCCTGCCAGCGACGCAGGTTGCGGGTTCGATTCCCGCCTCGGGACAAATGTACGATCTGCAGATATTTGTTCCGGGTATTCGGGATGTTTTGTATGAATCATAAAAAAAATGTATTTATATATGCAGACAGAGCTACAGCTCGTACTTTGATCTCCGTGTTGCGGCAGCATGCAACTCCCAACTAGCTGTTTATACATAATATGAACTTCGTCTTATACTAGGTCTTTTTGTTGCTGCAACTGGCAACCTTTAACGAAAAATATTAAATAGTTGATAGCTTTTTCAACTAAGGTTGCTCTGTCTGCATAGCGCCTAACAAGGCTCATTCCTTCTTGCAGCCCGCACGTTCATAACCCGCAAGCTCTTGGCCTCCAAGAGTTTCTCTAACGCGGAGAGCATCCTGCGCGACGAGGGTCTCGGCATCGGCAACGGATTCTCCGTGAACATGATCTGGTCGGACGCCAGCCGTGCCAAAGATATGTACAACGTGGAGGTGGCTCCCGACCTCAAGGCTGACCGCAGTCAGATGAATGTGCACATGTATCAGAATGAGGTGCTTGTGCATTGCAACATGTGAGTAGGTACCTCACCTCACCTCACCTCACCTCACCTCACCTCACCTCACCTCAAAAGCCTGTATTACTTCACTGCTGGACGCAGGCCTTCCCCTGATAAGCGCCTTATTGGCTTTTATCTCATGAGGGTAATGCACATAATCCCCTCGTTGGGCATGCGGGTTGGGGATCGCAGTTCTGTTGTAGAATTGTTTGGCAGGGCAGAATTAGTAGAATTGTTTTGCAGGGTATATCCACCGTCCTCGGTCCCACAAAATATATTTATATCATTACCCCTCTAAAAAATTTATTAAATTAAAAAATTTAATACTCGCCGACGTTTATTGGCTGAACAGGTTTTCATTAAACATGGCTAAGAACACTCGGGATAAAATTACCTATGACACAAAAAGAACTAAACGAAAATCGGTTCATCCGTTTGGGTGCTACCATACCACAGACAGATACACAGATACGCAGACACGTTAAACTTATAACACTCCTCTCTTTTTGCGTCAGGGGTTAAAAAGCACTTTCAATTACTATTCCGGTGTTTGAATTTAGAACACAACAATATATTCGACCCCCATCTCAATGCTGTACAGGTTGTATAGCCTTGCGCAAACATACCTACTCTATACAACTCCTTGTGCAAAGAATACTCGACGTACAGACTCATTGTGCAAATAACTCCTCGATATTTGATTGGTTCTTTTTTTCGTAGTCATGATAATAAAGTACCTACACGCAACTCTTGAATAAAACGGATTTATTTCGAGGGCCATGAATCACTCGCTCAGGACTCTAACACTTGAATCTACATCTAATCATAATATAAAGAGGAAATATTTGAATTTTTGTATGTTACAAACATACAAAAATTCAAACTTAAAAACTAATAGATCGCTTTAAAAAAAAAATCACTATTAGAATGCTACATTATCCCTGAGTAACGAAGGCTATATTTATTACTAGAAAAAATTAGGGATCCGTACTAAAATTTCAATAATGTAACCCAAGGTGTTAAAAATAGCCATAAAAAGTCTTTCATCGCATCCGCTGCAGTTCCCGCAGCTCGATGACAGAACGAAAAAAAATTCTACAATATTAAAAAGTATAAGACCTGTCGAAGTGCTTATTTTGTTAGCCTAAACAAATTTATTGAAGACCGATGTGGCGCAGCGGGCGACTGGTCCGCCTGCGACGCAGGAGGTTGCGGGTTCAATGCCCACCTATATATATAGTAAAATATCTACGTAGGTATGTAATTTATTCTATTATGTATATCAGTCATCGAGTACCCATAACACAAGCTCTGTTTAGCTTGGGGCTAGATGATGCTGTGTGGATTGTCCAGCATTTTTTATTTTTTATTTAATAGTTTATGCCCGCGGCTTCGCACGCGTCGCTTCTATGGAAACGTTTAAAGGCTATTTCCATCCCATGGGAACTGATTTATGGTATAAAAGTAGGCATGTTTTATTCGACGCCTAAAACTACCTACCTATATGCAAACGGATCCGTTCAGTAGTTTTCGCGTTAAGAGGTGACAAACTTCCATCCATCCATACTTCTAAACATCCAGCATTTTATAATATTAGTGTGATTAGACCTAGGTATAGTTATTCTATCTCACGAAGTCCGTTTAGCCCTGGTTGTTAGTGACTTTGCGCTTAGTTGTCATGCGGACGTACTCGCTACCAAAATCTGACGTGAATACAATGAGCACTAGTGACCCGGACCGCGTCTCGGGCGAGACTGATTGCTTCTGAGCTTACGCACACTAAAACAATGTGTACGTGCATTCACTATGACATACATAGCCCAACGGACTTCGTGAAATAGAACAACTATACCTGACTATTCATCAGTAATCAATCAGAGTTCAATGGATTGTCCAGGTACGAACGTCTTCCAGTGCCTAACGTGATAGGCGACATTATCGACAGCAGCGCGTTCCGGCTGGCGCAGATCCGTTCGCACCCGCCGGCGCAGAGCAAAAAGGACGTGACCAACATCCTGTCAGACACCACAGGGGAAGAATACCGTATATTCCAGGACCAGAAGGACAAAGTCATCAAGACTATTGCAGCCGGTAAGGATGTTCAGACAATCGCTGTAGGTATATCCAGATAAAAGAAAATTACAATCAAAGAATAGAAACAAAATAAAACTAGTATTTACAATTTAGCTTACTGCTGACGTTTGCCAACAATCTCAACCTCACCCTCAACAGCCTATAATGGTCCACTGCTGGACGCAGGCCTCCTCCTGATAAACGCCTTATTGGCTTTTATCTCATGGATGGTAATGCCCTTAATCCCTACGCCGCCGGGCATGTGGGTGGGTTCGGAATCGCAGTTCGGTGGTAGAATTGTTCTGCAGAAGGCGTTGGTGCCCGCCCTCCGGTAGATATCCCTTAGCCGCCTCTGACGACACCCGTGGGAAGAGTTGGAATGGTGCAAGGACTCTATGAAACGGTGGTGCCAACGGTGCGGATGTGCCGTTTTCAAAGTACTTTATGCCCAATTTTACCACCACTGCGCGGGGTTTAATTCCTTGCAGAACCGCAAAAAAATCTCAAACGTAGTGTCAATCGAACGCCCTTATCAGATTCAATTAGTAGGGCGTTGATAAATGTTACTGAACTTTTCCAGGTATTTTCGACTTGGACGAGAAAACATGGAGTATCTACATCAACCGCCCCAACGCATCGGAGCCCGTGGCCGTGATCCCCATCGTATTTCAAGCCTTAGACAAAATCCACTAGGAACCTTCTTCCCTCGGCTTGCAAAACTAGCAAAGGGGTCAGGATGCTCTATTTAATTCTCCAAAACACGCAATCGTTTGTTTAGTTTTTATTTGTGGAAATTGGTACTCTAATTCACACAAATATTATATGCTGGATTCTGTCGGCGGTTTCGCACACGTTTTTCCGTGTAAAAAATTAGCCTTTAAGTCATTCCATGTCTAGAAGTACATCCTATGCTATTTCAGCTTGATTTGTTCAATATTTAGTTATAAAGTCAATAGGTAACAAATATCAATAAATCTAAACAATAATCTAGCTTTCTCATTAATAATATTTCTGTAATTTTTATTCGTGTAATCTAATCATAGAGTGTTATAATATATATTTAGTCAATCACATTAAAACTTAAATTTGTGTATTGTATTTTTAACTTCGTTGAACTGGCTTCGCCCACGTAGGATTCAGAATTTCGTAGGTTTTAATTTTTTTCTATTATTAAAATAGCCAAGTTTCCCGCCGTGGCATCAGTTATCTGCCAAAATCTCCGCTCCGTCAAAATCACTGGAGGGAGATTACGCAAAACAAAGACACAAAACATTTTAAAAATTGGTGTTTTGTTTTAAGTAGGTAAATAGTAAGTACCTTATACTTTATGCATTTAGTAAAAATCTGTTATTTTGACATTACAAAAGGTCTCTTCAATTTTATTTATTCGTATAGATTTCTACTGTACCTAATTCTTGCCTAAGTAATCTGCACGGCATATTTTACAATTAATTAGGTATTATTTTATTTAAGACTATTTTATTATTATTTGTTGCACGTCAAATTATAATAAATTCATTTTATTTAATGGACATGTGTGTTTTTCATTGTTGAACTACATCGAACTACCGTAGTTCGAAATGTTCGAACTACAGACCTAAAACCTATTTGAGCATTGATAAAGTCGAGATATCTCAACTACTTTTAATTAAGTGATGGTGAAGATTGTCTTAGGTAATTTTAAAATAAAAAACATTGATTATTTTAACTATTCATTTAAAAATAAGTAGGTACATGAGATTATATTTAACATGTTAGATTGCCAATCGTACATAAACTATCAAATAATTAACCAATATTAGACATTATTATAAAGTAGTATACAAAACAGAGATTTGTCGAGTGCAAGACAATGCAGGCGTTATACGAATACAAAAACCTCAGGATCTTAAAACTTTACAAAATGTTGCCATCAAAAATTATGTTTTTCAGTTAAATTTACCCAGACTTATGATTTTTCGCGAATAACTTCCCGACACACAGAAGACGAACACCGAGTAGAACGCGGTCATGAATACTTGTAATCTGCTAATGTATACCTGGCAATTTTTTTAATCGTAGTGGTTATGTGTGTAGTGGAGGTGCGAGTCACCGTTAGCCGCAGCCGCAGCCCCCCATGGGGGGTGGAGACGGCCCGGAGGCCCGGAGGCCCGGATAATATTAGGCAAATAAGAGAGTTACAAAAATTACTCAAACTCTAAAAAAACTTATCCAAACACGGGTGAAAAGTCACCAACTACATTAAAGAAATCATTTTCTCTTTCATTATCCCTCCAAACATATGAGACCATAAAATTAGAAATATCCCATACCGAACCAAAGTTATGATTTTATTTGTTTTTCAAAACTTTAAACGGTTTTGACGATTAAGCACAAATGTTCTTTTTAGGTCATTTGCTTGATCTGTCCATCTCTTACTATACCCATTTCTGGTTATAACTATATCTGTTTCTGACCAATTCTGTATTCGTCGACTTCTGGATTGGTCGACCTCCGGTACAGCCAGCATGTGCATGAAAGTTGAAAGATGATATGGAGCCCGTACCATACAGTAAAAAACATTGATTATACTTAAAACTTACGAGGAAACAGCCTAGGGGAGTTTATGTTTGTAAGTAGGTTTACATACATAAACTTCCTTATGTCCCTTACTTTCTCGTCTACCCTGGACTAAGGTTTTAAGTAAACCACTGTACTCTTGACCATACAACTGACCCTTTAACCCCGGACAGTTGGACAGACAGAACCTTTAGAAACCTTCATAACTCAAAACACCAAATGACCTACTTACCTTTTCGCTCTACGGCCACGATATATCCCAAAATGTTTCTAAATTAAATGTCCGTCCACCCTTGCGAAGCCGGGACGGGCCGCTAGTCTTTTATAAAAAGACTCATGGATTTTGGCCAATACCGTCCAAAAATGGATATTAAATAAGTTCTTTATTAAACAGTTCTAAAACGAACTGTTTTCAAAAATTGCATGAATAATGGAGGACCACTTGCGACCACGTGCGAAGCCGCGGCTAGAAGCTAGTAATATTATAAAGCCGAAAGTTTGTGAAATCTGAATTTTTGTCACTGAACAGATCAAGATGAAATTTGTAGTACGCTTAGAGCAAAGCCTGGTATAATAGGCTAGATATACCGATCTATACTAATGTTTTAAGGACGAAAGATTTGATTGTTTGTTTGTATTGAATAGGCTCCGAAACTACTGGACCGATTTGAAAAATTCTTTCACTGTCAGGAAGCTTACTTTTCAGGTAGTGATATAGGCTATATTTTATCCCGGAATTCCCACGGGAACGGGAACTATACGGGTGAAACCGCGAGGCGGTCGTCTAGTAAATAATATGAAACCGTTCCGTCACGGGTTGTTCATAGATGTCGCTACTAGAAAAATTAGGAGGCGCTATCGAAGCGTTCCGGGTTTTCGGTCGTATCAGAACCATAAGGTTCATTTGTACGCTTAATATTAATATAGTTAATATATAAGTTAGTACATAAGATTACAGGAATGTATCTATTTTTGGATATCCACATAGCACAATATAATTGTGTTGGATAATAAGTATTGTAAAGAGGTGTCTGTCGTGAAATGTATCGGTTTGTATTTGTACATCGTAAAACAGTTTTTTAAATTTCTGTGGGTTAGGTAGGTACATACTTTTGAAAAAAGTCTAAATAAATTAGAAGTAAAAAACTTTTAGAAGAAGCTTTTATTTAAATGCGCTAAAAATAATTAAATAAACTTTTCCTTTCTAACTTTTACTATCAACATACGACGTCATTACTCAATTTATATGATACTAGACCATCACCTCGCGGTTTCACCCGCTTAGTTCCCGTTCCCGTTCCCGTGGGAATTCCGGGATAAAATATCGTCGCCGTAGAGCGAAAAGTCACTAACTAGGTCATTTGGTGTTTTGAGTTATGAAGGTTTAAAGTTTTGAAAAACAAAATAAAATCATAACTTTCTTTCGGTATGGGATATTTCTAATTTTATGGTCTCATATGTTAGGAAATATAAAAGCTCTTAAGGTCAATTCACTACAGTCAATGAATGATTGATATTTTCAGGGAAAATGGAAAAAACACTGACTTAGTTACTTTTCGCCCTCAAATCTTGTACTAACTTTGTGAGACAATGATTTGTTAAAAGTCACCAACTGACTTTTCAGCCGTGTTTGGATAAGTTTATTTAGTGTTTAAGTAATTTTTCTAACGCTCTTATCTGCTTAATTTTATATAATTTCTATTTCTCGAATCAGGTAATCAATAAGAAAATGATAAATAATCAAATTCAGTTGTCATACTTCCTTGAAAAATACAAAAAAAAAAGCATTCAGAACAAGTTATAAGTAAATTAATGATTAAAAGATAATTAATAAAAAGATTTTAAATATTGAAATCCTATTAAAATGATTAATGATAGCATTCTGGTCCAGTGAGCCTTAACATTGCGAATGTCGTAATTCTTGATCATGATTATCGCTTTTCCATGGCATAATCGCTTCTCAAACATAGACCTATGACTGAGTAAGCTTTCACAATACGGCCTATAGTGGCATCGGGCACCAGCAGGTTTTCTGCAACATCTTTGTGTGTAGCTGTAAAGTAGAGAGTACTCGTACAATGATTGAAGATAACGGGGAATGGTCCAGTTCAGACGACGAACGAATATCAATGGATTTTTTTTTCTTGGCCTCTGAAATACATTTCAGTGTGGTACAAACGAACATTACCTGGACGGAGGGCAGTTACCCGAAATATTCAACTTAGCAAATTTTACTGAAAGGAAACATTCCTTTATATTATTTAAACTGCTGGACTACTTGAGAAGGCAACAACAGCCTGTAGTGGTCCACTACTGGACGCAGGCCTCCCCCTGATAAGCGCATTATTGGTTTTTATCACATGGAGGGTTATGTCCATAATCCCCATGCTGGGCATGCGGGTTGGGGATCGCAGTTCGGTGGTAGAATTGTTCTGCAGGGGCGCTGCTGCCCGCCCCCGGTGGATATCCCTTAGTCGCCTCTTACGACACCCGCGGGAAGAGTTGGGGTGGTGCAAATTCTAAGCCGGCACCACACAGCGAACTACGCTGAGTCCTCGCCGAGTCATCCATTCTTTACGGGAGTGACATGGTCATGTTGACAAAACTCCTTTAAAATAAATAAAGAAAAAAAGAGTCATCCATACTGCAATGCTTGAAAACGAATGTTTTCAATCAGTGCGTCTTACCCGTCATGACCTACGGAGCTGAGACGTGGACACTCACCTTAAGGCTGATCCACCAGTTCAAAGTCGCTCAACGAGCTATGAAAAGAGTAATGCTCGGAGCTGTTCTAAAGGATAGGACTCGTAACGAATACATCCGACAGAGAATCAAAGTTATCGACATAGCTCTAAGAATAAGCATGCTAAAGTGGTAGCGTGCCGGCCATGTCTCGCAAAAACCAACAACCGTGTTCTTGAGAGGAGACCGGGACTCGGCGAACATAATGTAGGACGCCCTACACCCAGGTGGAGACGGCCTGCCAAAGACTGCAGTCAGATGTCGGACGCGGCAAACTGAAGACACGGTGCTATGGCGCTCATTAAGGGAAGGCCTATGTCCAGCAGTAGACTAACGATGTTGATGAACCAGCGAAGACGTTTTGGACAGGTGGCTAGGGCCTTTTATAAGTCACTAGCCACCGAGTAAGCAAAATCAAGAACGTAAAAGTAACTAAATTGCACGTTTAATTGTCTATCCTAACACAGACGTACGAAAGTTTGGCTTTAATAAATCAACAAAACACTTTAGCTATCATTCAAAACCAAACTTTGTAGTCAAAATTTTGGGGCGAAAACTAACTTAACATGTTAAATGATTTCTTGCTTTAAAATTATGAAGTACAATTATCGCAAATAGCGATCTAGAAAACACTAAGTCGACTTGGTTAGTTTTCGCTTTCAAGTTGTGTATCAAACCTGCTACCACATAACTAGTCAAGTATATTTAGTTATTTCTCGACTAGACTGGGTCCTAGCAACAAGCTATTATTTTAGAAAAGAAAGTAACCAACCCGACTTAGGTTTATATTTTGCAATTCTTTCAAGTAGGAAAAAAGTATCTAAGCCTACTTAGTTGGTTTTCGACTAAAATGCTGTAAGCCAAATGTAGAGTTAGTGAATTTTTTGCACAACCTAAAATGAAAACCGTGATAGCTAGGGATACGGTTGTCAGACTGAAAAATGCAGAAAAAATCGGGGATTTTGATGGCACATCTAACTCGATTTGGGCCAAATAGCGAGTTAGTGACTTTTCGCTCTACGGCGACGATATAGCCTATGTCACTCCCTGAAAAGTAAGCTTCCTAACGGTGAAAGAATTTTTCAAATCGGTCCAGTAGTTTCGGAGCCTATTCAATACAAACAAACAAACAATCAAATCTTTCCTCTTTATAATATTAGTATACATCTGAAGACATTTATTGAGGATGCCACGCGATATTCGATGGGAAGACTGTCCCATAGCCGGGTTTAGTTATAGTTATAAACATCAAAGATCCTATGACTACGTTCCGTAGGGATAAACATACACAGGTCATATAGGGATAAATTTTATTAAATTTCATTTTTAAACATATTTTGATAGTCGATAAAATTGAAATATCTGCATGCTAATCAACGTCAACTATTGGTTAGACTACGCTCACACAATGTCAATCTAGTACATTTTTTTGGCATTACGAAGTTATGTTATAGTTAACCTAGTCTGTGGCATTACGTCTCCGTAGAGACTACATACTTTTCTAGATGGATGAGAACTTCGGTCAGGAAGTACCTATATGGATGCAAACGTAGTGTAGCCGCCCTCTATCCAGGTGGGATGACGACCTGTGAAAAAATGTAGGCAGATGCTGGATGTGGCAAACTGATGACCTTATGACCCTCATAAGGGGCGGCCTTACGTCCAGCAGTGGACTAACATGGGTGATGGTGATGAAGAGTTCCCGTGCTTGTTTCAGACTGTGCTGGGCCACACCGAGGACGCATTCTCCGAGACAGTGAACCACTTCTACATCGTGCACGCCCACGTCATCCCCACTCCTGATGATGCCGAGCTGGGGGTGAGACTGTACACGCACTAAAATATTCTCAGTAGGGGAAGTTATCAATAGTGAAATAGCGATACTTCACTATTGTATGTATCATGTACTAAACTAACTACTAACTATAAAGTATTAAGGCCTAAACAGAACTACGCAATATTCGCTACCCAGAGCGGTAGTGAAAGCCGAATGGGTTCGTTATAGCTCTGGGCCCGTACCCATAAAAACGAAAATCGAAGAAAGTACCTAACTATATCTGATTCGTATTCGTGCTAATGCTATGTAGTTGACGGTGTCGGTTTTGCACGAAATCGAATCAGAAGTAAACCTCGATTTTCGTTTTTCGAGTAGGTAGTACCCGTGGGTACCGAACCATGCGCAGGTTTGAACAGGGTCTTGTCTTGTCTTGCTTGACAGTGTACATAAATGTCCCGCAGGCTACAGAAGAGCGTTTCGCGTCCCTTTGCTACGCCGGCCAGCTGCCCGGATACACCAGTGGCTTTAATGAGAACGGACTGGTCTTCTCCATCAACACCCTCAGTCCGCACCAGCTCAAGCCTGGCAACACGCGTCAGTAACTTACTACTTACTCTTACTTACATCACAGGAACCTGCGAAAGACTTCAGGCAAGCTGCAGACGGTGCTATGGCGCTCACTGGGGGAGCCTATGTTCAGCTGTCGACTACAATAGGATAATGATGAAGTTAGCCCTCATAGTTCTGTGATTTTACGCATCAGTATGCGTATGTAAAAACATGGAGCACCAGTATGCTCCATGTTTTTACGGTGAAACATGTCGAAATTTCGCATACATAGATAATTTCTTCCTTGAGTGCCTATTCACTTACTCTTGTAAACTTTTTACACGTCCCTGTCGCTGGGTACCCGGTGCCGGGCAGGCGGCGGCGCCGAATTGTATGCAAATTATGCTGGTAGGTGTGAAAGCTATCGTACGGCATGTACGACACAAAGACTTCGCCGTCGACTACCCGGAAATCGGGACGTGTGAAAAGGCAATAAATATGTTTTGAACATTGTCTGATCAGTAACGTCACATCCTGGCTTCAATCCAGAAATTCCCAAGACTTAAATTACTTAAGTCTTTGGCATTGCTGGATTGAAGCCAGTTGATAATTGCTCTAGGACAATAGTTAATTGTCCTAGAGCAATTATCAACTCTTGAGGCTAGTCCCATTAGAACTCGCTGCAATAAATCTGTGCAAAAAGGATATTCACTTCGATACTCAATCTTCCTGATTCCGCCTTTTAATTTGGTTGCTTGGAAGATGTCTCATATCCATCCGGGATATGACGACCAATGTGCCGCGGCGGGCGAAGGCCTGCCAGCGACGCAGGTTGCGGGTTCGATTCCCGCCTCGGGACAAATGTACGATCTGCAGATATTTGTTCCGGGTATTCGGGATGTTTTGTATGAATCATAAAAAAAATGTATTTATATATGCAGACAGAGCTACAGCTCGTACTTTGATCTCCGTGTTGCGGCAGCATGCAACTCCCAACTAGCTGTTTATACATAATATGAACTTCGTCTTATACTAGGTCTTTTTGTTGCTGCAACTGGCAACCTTTAACGAAAAATATTAAATAGTTGATAGCTTTTTCAACTAAGGTTGCTCTGTCTGCATAGCGCCTAACAAGGCTCATTCCTTCTTGCAGCCCGCACGTTCATAACCCGCAAGCTCTTGGCCTCCAAGAGTTTCTCTAACGCGGAGAGCATCCTGCGCGACGAGGGTCTCGGCATCGGCAACGGATTCTCCGTGAACATGATCTGGTCGGACGCCAGCCGTGCCAAAGATATGTACAACGTGGAGGTGGCTCCCGACCTCAAGGCTGACCGCAGTCAGATGAATGTGCACATGTATCAGAATGAGGTGCTTGTGCATTGCAACATGTGAGTAGGTACCTCACCTCACCTCACCTCAACAGCCTGTATTACTCCACTGCTGGACCCAGGCCTTCCCCTGATAAGCGCCTTATTGGCTTTTATCTCATGAGGTTAGTGCACATAATCCCCTCGTTGGGCATGCGGGTTGGGGATCGCAGTTCTGTTGTAGAATTGTTTGGCAGGGCAGAATTAGTAGAATTGTTTTGCAGGGTATATCCACCGTCCTCGGTCCCACAAAATATATTTATATCATTACCTAAGATTAAATTACAAAATTTAATACTCGCCGACGTTTATTGGCTGAACAGGTTCTCATTAAACATGGCTAAGAACACTCGGGATAAAATTACCTATGACACAAAAAGAACTAAACGAAAATCGGTTCATCCGTTTGGGTGCTACCATACCACAGACAGATACACAGATACGCAGACACGTTAAACTATAAGTTTAACGTGTCTGCGTATCTGTGTATCTACACACTCCTCTCTTTTTGCGTCAGGGGTTAAAAAGCACTTTCAATTACTATTCCGGTCTTTGAATTTAGAACACAACAAAATATTCGACCCCCATCTCAATGCTGTACAGGTTGTATAGCCTTGCGCAAACATACCTACTCTATACAACTCCTTGTGCAAAGAATACTCGACGTACAGACTCATTCGATATTTGATTGGTTCTTTTTTTTCGTAGTCATGATAATAAAGTACCTACACGCAACTCTTGAATAAAACGGATTTATTTCGAGGGCCATGAATCACTCGCATCGCTCAGGATTCCAACACTTGAATCTACATCTAAACATAATATAAAGAGGAAATATTTGCATTTTTGTATGTAACGAATAAACTCAAAACTAATAAATCGATTTCAAAAAAAAAACACTATTAGAATGCTACATTATCCCTGAGTAACAAAGGCTTATATTTATTACTAGAAAAAATTAGGGATCCCTACTAAAATTTCAATAATGTAACCCAAGGTGTTAAAAATAGCCATAAAGTCTTTCATCGCATCCGCTGCAGTTCCCGCAGCTCGATGACAGAACGAAAAAAATTCTACAATATTAAAAAGTATAAGACCTGTCGAAGTGCTTATTTTGTTAGCCTAAACAAATTTATTGAAGACCGATGTGGCGCAGCGGGCGACTGGTCTGCCTGCGACGCAGGAGGTTGCGGGTTCAATGCCCATCTATATTTATATAGTAAAATATCTACGTAGGTATGTAATTTATTCTATTATGTATATCAGTCATCGAGTACCCATAACACAAGCTCTGTTTAGCTTGGGGCTAGATGATGCTGTGTGGATTGTCCAGCATTATTTATTTTTTATTTAATAGTTTATGCCCGCGGCTTCGCACGCGTCGCTTCTATGGAAACGTTTAAAGGCTATTTCCATCCCATGGAACTGATTTATGGTATAAAAGTAGGCATGTTTTATTCGACGCCTAAAACTACCTACCTATATGCAAACGGATCCGTTCAGTAGTTTTCGCGTTAAGAGGTGACAAACGTCCATCCATCCATACTTCTAAACATCCAGCATTTTATAATATTAGTGTGATTAGACCTAGGTATAGTAATAGTACATATCTAATAGTAGTAATAGAACAACTATACCTGACTATTCATCAGTAATCAATCAGAGTTCAATGGATTGTCCAGGTACGAACGTCTTCCAGTGCCTAACGTGATAGGCGACATTATCGACAGCAGCGCGTTCCGGCTGGCGCAGATCCGTTCGCACCCGCCGGCGCAGAGCAAAAAGGACGTGATCAACATCCTGTCAGATACCACAGGGGAAGAATACCGTATATTCCAGGACCAGAAGGACAAAGTCATCAAGACTATTGCAGCCGGTAAGGATGTTCAGACAATCGCTGTTGGTATATCCAGATAAAAGAAAATTACAATCAAAGAATAGAAACAAAATAAAACTAGTATTTACAATTTAGCTAACTGCTGACGTTTGCCAACAATCTCAACCTCACCCTCAACAGCCTATAATGGTCCACTGCTGGACGCAGGCCTCCTCCTGAGAAACGCCTTATTGGCTTTTATCTCATGGATGGTGATGCCCTTAATCCCTACGCCGCCGGGCATGTGGGTGGGTTCGGAATCGCAGTTCGGTGGTAGAATTGTTCTGCAGAAGGCGTTGGTGCCCGCCCTCCGGTAGATATCCCTTAGCCGCCTCTGACGACACCCGTGGGAAGAGTTGGAATGGTGCAACGACTCTATGAAACGGTGGTGACAACGGTGCCGATGTGCCGTTTTCAAAGTACTTTATGCCCAATTTTACCACCATTGCGCGGGGTTTAATTCCTTGCAGAACCGCAAAAAAATCTCAAACGTAGTGTCAATCGAACGCCCTTATCAGATTCAATTAGTAGGGCGTTGATAAATGTTACTGAACTTTTCCAGGTATTTTCGACTTGGACGAGAAAACATGGAGTATCTACATCAACCGCCCCAACGCATCGGAGCCCGTGGCCGTGATCCCCATCGTATTTCAAGCCTTAGACAATATCCACTAGGAACCTTCTTCCCTCGGCTTGCAAAACTAGCAAAGGGGTCAGGATGCTCTATTTAATTCTCCAAAACACGCAATCATTTGTTTAGTTTTTATTTGTGGAAATTGGTACTCTAATTCACACAAATATTATATGCTGGATTCTGTCGGCGGTTTCGCACACGTTTTTCCGTGTAAAAATTAGCCTTTAAGTCATTCCATGTCTAGAAGTACATCCTATGCTATTTCAGCCTGATTTGTTCAATATTTAGTTATAAAGTCAATAGGTAACAAATATCAATAAATCTAAACAGCCAAGCTTTCTCATTAATAATATTTCTGTAATTTTTATTCGTGTAATCATAGAGTATTATAGTATCCATTTAGTCAATCATATTAAAACTTAAATTTGTATTTTATTTTGAACTTCGTTGAACTGGCTTCGCCCACGTAGGATTCAGAATTTCGTAGTTTTTAATTTTTTTCTCTTATATAAATAGCCAAGTTTCCCGCCGTGGCATCAGTTATCTGCCAAAATCTCCGCTCCGTCAAAATCACTGGATTTTACGCAAAACAAAGACACAAAACATTTTAAAAATTGGTGTTTTGTTTTAAGTAGGTAAGTAGTAAGTACCTTATACTTTATGCATTTAGTAAAAATCTGTTATTTTGACATTACAAAAGGTCTCTTCAATTTTATTTATTCGTATAGATTTCTACTGTAATTCTTGCCTAAGTAATCTGCACGGCATATTTTACAATTAATTAGGTATTATTTTATTTAAGACTATTTTATTATTATTTGTTGCACGTCAAATTATAATAAATTCATTTTATTTAATGGACATGTGTGTTTTTCATTGTTGAACTACATCGAACTACCGTAGTTCGAAATGTTCGAACTACAGACCTAAAACATATTTGAGCATTTATAAAGTCGAGATATTTCAACTACTTTTAAATAAGTGATGGTGAAGATTGTCTTAGGTAATTTTAAAATAAAAAACATTGATTATTTTAACTATTCATTTAAAAATAAGTACATGAGATTATATTTAACATGTTAGATTGCCAATCGTACATAAACTATCAAATAATTAACCAATATTAGACATTATTATAAAGTAGTATACAAAACAGAGATTTGTCGAGTGCAAGACAATGCAGGCGTTATACGAATACAAAAACCTCAGGATCTTAAAACTTTACAAAATGTTGCCATCAAAAATTATGTTTTTCAGTTAAATTTACCCAGACTTATGATTTTTCGCGAATAACTTCCCGACACATAGAAGACGAACACCGAGTAGAACGCGGTCTTTGTAATCTGCTAATGTATACCTGGCAATTTTTTTTATCGTAGTGGTTATGTGTGTAGTGGAGGTCTGAGTCACCGTTAGCCGCAGCCGCAGCCCCCCATGGGGGGTGGAGACGGCCCGGAGCTCGAGGGGCCAAACCCCCCAAACTTGCGGCTAGGGGGCTTCGGAGGCCTGAAACAGTCATGAAAACAAATGAATTACCGTTGCTTAACGCTACTCGTATATACCCAGGAATTGGTGTCGATTCTGCAGCGCGATTACGGTTCTCGATCAGGCTCGATAAGCACCGATTTCATCTGTGGTGTCGATCAAATTTGGAAGGAATTGACGTTATTATCAGTAGAATATAAAGGTAAGATCAAAGCTATACATACAGATAAAAACTAATCAGCAAAATGTGTGGAAAACTCGAGTTTTTCATCGTGAACCAACGTTTTACACGATGTGCAGCTCGAGTTTTTCAAGACCAGACAAGATCGTGTCATGCTATTCTAAAACTTTGTTTTTTTTTCTTAATCCGAAAATCCTTGATTTGCCAAATGTAATGGTTAAATTTTCAGGACTGGATCTCGGGAACGAATGCTCTAGTCTCACTCTTAAAGCATGAATGCATACTACATACATATCTATCTATATTAAGAATTTCGGACCGGTCTACAGTAGACTCGAACGAAATGCACATCAAATTGAAGAGCGTAAAAAATTAGTCGATCCGAGTCGACAACTTATAGGCGGAAAATTCGGATTATCGAGTAGTTTCAATATGAAAATGAATAAATTGTAACGGCGTTGCAAAGTAAACATGTCAATGTATAAAAATGTCTATGGTTCGGTCTTGGTACCGTGGACGGAAGAAATCGCTCCCCAGGGTATATAAATACTCCTTGATCGTAGCTTGGTACATATATAGTGATCTGTGGTTCTTCGTTCTAATTTCTTTGAATGAAAACTCTTTGCTCTTTGATTGAGAAATCATAATATGTATAATAATAGTAATAGTAGTATTTTATTGCACCCGTGCGAAGCCAGGGCAGGTCGCTAGTATATTAATAATGCCTGACAATTTACACAGCCCAAACGAAGCAGAGCTGGTGTAAAGAAAGGCATTAACATTAGTTTTCTAGCCAATCTTTCCGGGCTTGGCAAAAATACATTTTAGATTTTACGTACAACGCAATAAACTTTATTTCAGCTTGTACTTTTCCGTCAGAGCGCTAAATGGCTAACAACGGTCTTCCTGCGTTGAAATAGAGGGCATCTCTTTCTACACTATGCAAACTGAGCGAGACTTCAGACCCCCAAACATAGCAGACGCACTTGTAGTGTAAAATCATTATTATGAGTGCGGCGATAACTGAGATACTAGCTTCTACCCTCGCCTTCGCACGCGATTTTTCAGGATAAAAAGTGGCCTACGACCGTCCGCGGGATACCGTCTACCTCCCTGCCAAATCTCATTATATCCATTCAGTGCCGTGTAGGCGTGAAAAACTGACAGACAGACATACAGAATAACTTTCACATTTATAATATTAGTATCTACACACATATTTAGTTAAATGCGTATACATTTATTTGAATGCCTCAACCTAAACCCCAACAGCCTGTATTGGCCCACTGCTAGGTCTCGTTTCAGTAAAGTCGATACTGACCCACTCCCTGGAGGCCTGAAGTCTCTCGTATACTTGTCGCCATGCTTGTTGTAGTTCGGGTTGATCAAGGTTTGAAATCTGAAACATATTCAGTAAGCGTAAGTATATAAGAAAATGGCGTTATTTATATGGCGACACTCACGTTGCATGGTGTGTGATGTGATGCTTCATTGAATTATATGGAGAGCAATATTATTTGGGACGGGTTTTGCTCCAACTCGAAAAATAACAACTAACAGGCTAAAGGTTTCTTCGTCGCATCTTTACTTTAGTCTACATACCGAAGCGACAGAAATCAAAAAATATCACTATATTTCCGTGTCAGTGTTTAGTTTTAAATTTTGACCTTTTCTAAGTGTAGATGGGTACATTTATTGTATTTATGGAAATAAAGAGTTTTTGATTTTGATTTTGATTTTTTTGATTATTATAGTATTTTTTCCGTCAGTGACGCCCTTACTGAAGTAAAAGACGTCCACGGTGTTTGTTTACTAACGCAAATACTTAATATGTATTTATAAAAATATCTATCTATTTAGTGTATTGTATTAAGTATATCAGTTATCTAGTACCCATAACACAAGCTCTGCTTACCTTGGGGCTAGATAATGCTGTGTGAATTGTCCAGCATTATTATTATTATTAAAAAAATAAAGGCAGATGTTGGTAAGTGAAGATCTAAACATGTTTGTTTCCTAGGATATCTCAAACGACTGAACAGATCAGGCTTAAACTCAGCATACATGTTGATCATAATCTGAAGTATTTAGGTAACTTGACATCCGGAAATAGCATATACGAAGGCACTGGCAGAAGCCAGTTTAGTTTACAATATAACTTACAGCAAGTAGACAAAGTTGACACCGTTCCAGAGCCATGCGAACAAGCTGAATGGTGTATGCTCCACAACAGTTCCATCTGAAAATGTTAGGAAGATATGTTGAACATTAGATAAGACTAAACTAACACAGTTGTGTTAGTAAATGCCCAGAAATAATCTGGTTACAATCAGTAATCATTTGAATTTTTTAAAAAAAGCTAATATGAGATTTCAAATATTCTTAACTTTGAGAAATCCCATTAGGAATAAAAAATATATGGGACAATCTCAGGATCATCATCATTCTCTATACAATAGTGGTCTATAATTGACAAGAGAAATTGACAAGTATGCATAAAAAACATACATACAGCTCCCGTAGAATCTTCTACTATTTTTGAAGTCCATTAAATATACTTTAGTAGTAGTAGATAACAGGTAAAACTTTAAATAATGGTTGTGATTTTATTCTAAATGGGTGTGGTCTAAACTTTGGTTCTTGGTCAATGGTGGTCTTCTTCGGCCGAAGTTTTCTTGGCACATTATCTAATGTTCCATGTTGTTTGAAATGTGCAAAGGCGTTAAATAACCTCTTCACGGAATATTCCAAATAATCAGTGATTTTTCTTTAACTCCATTTTTGTTTTAAGTGAAAATTCACTATAACTTTTCTCATCACTGCAGAGCTCTTATTTTTACCCATTTTTTATATACAATAAAAAACAGTAACTTAATTTAGTAAGAAATGGTAGCAAAATTCACAATGTGATTGACATTTGTAAGAACTGTATTTAAGATGTATTTTAGTTTCAAAATTCAATTTTCGAACCAAGTCATACAATGTTTCTAATTATATGTCCAGTCTGCCAGTCCTAACGATATTGATACTTTTTGTTTCTCTGATACCTATTTTTTTTATTTTGTTTTGGTTCTCCTAATACTAGTAGTTCTACGAACAGTAGACGTCGCGAACACTAACTTTTTTCAACAATTAATTAATTTATTAATGCACTAAAGTAATATAAAACGGGATATTTTGGTAGGTAGGTTCGGTAGGTATATTTTGAAAATAGTCGAAATGGTTACCCTTTCACCCCCCCATTTCCGAAGATTGCATAGCGACCCATCTGAAATGTACCTAGGTACCTATGTAGCGTTTGTGGATATGGATCTATTATTTTACAGGAAAAATATACTTTGACAAGTTTGTAAAACTAACACCTTTTCAAAAGTTCTTGTACATGTTCTAGTTCTACGAACAGTAGACCTCGCAAGCACTAAATTTTTGTTAAACATATTAGTAACTTATTACTAAAGTTATTTAAAACGGGATATTTAGGTAGGTATATGTACCTACCATGTACCAAGCTCGAAATTCTGTACCTAGTATCAATAGATGGCGTTGATCCATCAGCGCAAAGTTGTTGTAATTATTTAACCGACGACGACGGTGTATGCGGCCGCGCTATTTCAGATAACTCTCGAAGTGTTACAAAGATGTTCTAATAGGTGGCGCTGTACTGTAAATGCTCTCTTGCATATTACTGCATTTTGCGGAGCTATTCTGCTCGTCATGCCGAAAATCCTCATCCGATCTTTACCAAATTTTTGTAAGAACAGTTTAAAGTTATTACCTTTCAATTAAAAATACAATCATCAAAATCAGATCTCTTAAAGCGGAGATATTCCAAATCCGCATTTTTGCCTTATTGTGGAAGAAGTACGCCTTTAATCAAAAAATCCCTACGATAATAAAATTCTATAAAATCATAGAATCTGTACACAAAGTTTCGTACCGATCGGTTGTAAAATACGACCTGTAGAGGAGTACGGACATACTGACAAAAACGCTATTTTGGCCAGACCTGAAACGAAGACTTTCGTTCACAACGTTCACGACGTCAATTATTGCTTGATATTATATTAATGAACATTGTAAATTAGTAAAAAAAAATTACCTCCTACTAAATGCTTTAATAATGTTAGTTACTTTATAAAAATATCAAGTGACTAGTTGTTTCTCAATAGATGACTACCACTGTAAGTAATGTTTGTCACCACACCACCGGTTTGTTCGACGAATCAGGCGTTAGCTATGTGAGACAATATTGTTGGGAAGCTTTGACATGATGTTTAATAGAAAGGTAAAAGAGTCCACACTTTATAGCCTTTATTTTCTAGGCCTTTAGCTCCATAAAACAGATCTACATTTTATGGTATAGGTTTTTGTTTTTCATGATGTGTGTCATGGGTGGATTCTGTGGGCAACAGGGCCCACAGAAAAATCGTCCCGCGGGCTCTTTCCCCCCTTTCAGTTTTTTTTGTGGGCGAGTTGACCCGACTCACAAATTACAGGCCATTGTTTAAACAACAACAGCCTGAAATTTGTTTACATAGAATCACGAAGAACCCTTATAAAATTATACACAACAATTTTATTGAACCATTGTCAAAATCAGTTCATAATTAGGTTTTAAGTCTCCATTTATGAACGAATTTATGAACGGCTGACGTGGAATAGGGAATCACATTCTCAGTTAACTATATTGTTCAAACAATTAAATCAATGTCCGTTCCGTGGGCTAAGTAAACCCTTAAGCAGTACAGTGGTCGTCGGAACCCATGGCCTGAGTAGACCCTGTAGCGATAGCAATTGGTCGTCGGAACCTGTGTGCTGAGTAGACCCTGTAGCGATAGCGAGTGGTCATCTGAGCCCGTGGGCTGACTAGACCCTGTAGCGATAGCGAGTGGTCAACTGAACCAGTGGGCTGAGTTGGCCAGACAGGTGGGATGAGTCACCCACAAAAAAAACCGTAAGGGGCGAATGAACCCGCGGGACGATTTTTCTGTGGGCCCAATTGCCCACAGAATGCATGGGTGTTACAATACTTAATACTGATAAGTGGAAATGGCTGACATCTGGAACTACGACCTAGAGGAAGCATACCTCTATGCTATTTTTAAAATAATGACTTAGGTGAGGACATTATTTCTGTGCTGCTGTTTCCGGGAACTATGTGAGCAAAGCCGTGGTCAGAAGTTACCTAGTTACATTATATAGAGCCGCCAGGATATCTGTTTCCTTTTCAAAACTGCGGAATGAAACTAGCAAGGATTGCGCCATAAAGCTGCTCTATAGATAATGAATGACTGACGTGGCCTTATCCTGACCTCAAAAGTTTTTAATCACCACGTTTACCGCATAACTAGAATAAATTGCTACTTACCGCTCTTAACGTAGACCATAGTTAGGAAGTTTATGCGAATCAAAATGGAAATCACTTGAAACTTGGGATAAAGTTGTTGTGGTGGTGGATAGTGTGTTGTGAGAAACTGAGAGTGAGAATGTTCATGTATGTATGTTTCAACTTCAACTTCCTTGTTTTGTTTTGTATTTTGGCTTTTATGATTTTGAGATTGAGATTTAGCTTGACTTGACTTTGACAGTGACTTGACTGAACTTGACTTCTTTCTTTGGTATGCAACTTCAACTTCAACTTCTTGTTTGATGGCTTCTGCGTCAGGTTTGACACAATTTTGCCAATATCCGTCTCATCCAGTGTTGCCGTTCTAGCGACTTTGTCGCTAGAACTAGGGGATTTTGTGGGTGTTTAGCGGGCAAAATTCTAAATTTAGCGAGAAAAAAGTTTTTGGCGACTTCTAACGACTTTTAGGCGGTTGAATATGACGCTAGAAGGGCAACCGTCCGTCTTTATTTCAAAACTAAAGATACTGAATTGATAAACATAATGAATCAAATTAATTATATTAATATTAAATATTTATAAAACCAGGGCACTCGGGATTTCCCAAATTATGAGCATTCTGTGCAAGGTTTGTTCTGTTTATCTCGCTCACTGCTATCAAGAATGAGTGAAACCGAGAATTACGTACGTAGGTATTGGACAGTTTCGAAGGAGTTCATTCATTTTATCGTCAGTTACTATTCGAAATTCAAAAAATTGTAGGTAGAACAAAGTTTATCGTAGGTAGTTTATATTGGCACCCTGTATTTCCTTTTTTATTTTGCCTTTTTCATTGAACATGAGTATACGAACAGAAACTGAAAGTGACGGGCTTTTTTAGTTCAATCGGGATCTTAAGCTGCTGAGTACCCAATTGTTGATTACAACAAAAATATGTGAATAATTGTCTTGCATTTGGTCGGTGTGGCTCCCTATTTACGAAATAGAAAAGTCAATAACGTTTTTTTACTATTTCTAGACGTACATTTTATTCATAGAAAAAGTAGATTGGGGTACATCACCATCTAGCAATAAATAAGGTTGAACATCACACATGGATCACAGCATCATCTAGCCCGAAGCTAAGCAAAGCTTGTGTTATGGGTACTAGATGACTGATATACTTAATAGGTACATTATACTACATAGATAATTATATTTTTAGGGTTCCGTACCTCAAAACGAAAAAAGGAACCCTTAAAGGATCACTTTGTTGTCCGTCTGTCTGTCTGTCAACCCTCTTTCCTCAGAAACGCGTGGACGTATCGAGTTGAAATTAACGTCAAATACTCAAGTCCGTAACTTCTTGAAGCTGCAATATAAATAGAGCTTCTAAGTCAACGCACTCAAAAGTTACAGCCGTTAAAGTCCGAATATTTTGAAATTTTCAAGGGAATCACATGCACATAAAACCTATGGGGTACTTCCCGTAGACCTAGAATCATGAAATTCGGTGAGCAGCAAGGTCTTATAGCACAAGTAAATTGGACCAAAATCTATAGGGTACTTCCCGTTGACGTAGAATCATAAAATTTGGCAAGAAACAAGGTCTTACAATTAAACGGGACCCTTAGTGCGCGAGTCCGACTCGCACTTGACGTTTTATTTATTACACATATCGAATTCGCAACCTCCTGCGTGACGCAGACGGATTCAATTCCCGCATTGGGACAAATGTTTGTACGATCTGAAGATATTTGTTCCGTGTGTTTTCTATGTGTAATAAAAAATATACATAGAAAACCCTTAGAAAAAACATAGATGTTTATCTAGTTATGTAGGTAGTATAATGTCCCTTTTAAGGATATCGTTATCAAGTACTTACCCCATCACCTTCGCCCGCTGCGCCAGAGAGGTCGTCAAAAAGTAGGAATAGAACAAACAACTACGGAGGAATAGAACCACAACTACTACCTAAAGCATTTCGGTTTGAGCGTTACTGAGGTCACAATAGATGAGGTAGGTTAGCGACTTCTAGCGGATTTTTATGGAACGATTTTTTCCATATCTAGAGGAATTTCTAATACTGGCTAGGGACTTCTAATTTAGTTGAACGGCAACACTGGTCTCATCATCTCATGCCTATTTTTTGGTCAAACAAACCCAAGTCCAAGTACGTGTCATGTTTTATTTATTCAGTTTTAACCCTTAGCCAGGTTGCGCATAGTTTTACATTTTGAGACTTAATTATGGTAGATTATAGGATTAAAAAAATACTAATTTCTTGTTTTTTTTTTATTATTATTATTTCTATAAAAAAAACACGGTGGTCACTATGCGTCCTCTGCCCAAATAAAAAAAAAAAAACGACAAATAGAATAGGTATCGGTACCTATATTTCACAATCTGAAACTCTTCTAAACACCATTCATCAATATAAAAAGTTGCACTACATATCTACTTGTGAAAGTCTTCAAAACATGGTGTTGCACAAAGTGTAACTTTGCATACTTTACAAATTATTTTAGATCTTTTGACCTCTTTCTTGGTGCTGCAGAAGCGGCATCGTTTCCTAGTTCTTGCACCATAAGGCATGTGATGCCCAACATTTCTCAGTCTCACTTCATCGGCCACACCATACCGGCCTCCTCTCTTATTTTTGAAAATTATATGGTCTCTAATACGGGTGGAAAAGTTGTCTATGAGACTTCGAGCCAATCTAAGACGAAACTCCTTGTGGCTGCTACTGTTTGACTTGTGTGTCATACTATACATAATATATGCATTTATGCAGGCCACTTCCAACATAAACCAGAATAATCTCAACCAATTTTTTTTTGTTGATTTTCTCCCTATTGAGTAGGATGACCTAAAATGATCAAGTCTATCCACACCACCCATATTTCTAGTGTATTGTTCAATTGCATATGGGCAAATTATTGGTGCTTTTTGGCCATCCTTTTGGGTTCGATGTATAGTAACCACTTTTTTAGGATCATGTGCTGTGGTACATATATAAACATCTTTTGTGTCACGCCACTTTATTACAGACACCGGGTCTGCATACTGGAACATGAATTCCCCAATCTTCAACTTATTTTCTTTTTTGTCACCTTTGTGTGGTAAAAGACGTGGTGGTAATCCTTTCCTGTTCACTCTGACAGTACCAACTGCATAAATTTTCCTCTGATGCAGCATCTCCATCAATGGCAGGCTGGTAAAAAAATTATCAAAAGCTATTAGGGTGTCAACCTGCACTGTTCTGCACAACTCCATGACGACTTTGAAACCAAGGCCTCCATCACCATCTTCATTAGTTTCACATCTGCCACTGTATACATTGAATTGATGCAAATACCCAGTTTCAGAGTCGCATCTTGCCCAGACCTTGTAGCCTCTTTTGATTGGTTTTTTGGGCATGTATTGCTTCATGCTACTTCTTCCCTTAAATTTGACCATACTCTCATCGATTGATTGAGCCTGGGACTCAATACAATTATCCTTGAAACTTTTATTCAAAATATCCATTATTTGACGGATTTTACCCAATCTATCATACCCTACTTGAGTTCGCTGTAGTTCTCTGGCTCGGTCACTTAAGTGCAAGTTTTCTGTGATTTTTTTAAAACGTCTGCATGTCATCACTTCACTTATGACTGGGTTGTGGTAGAATGGGTCTGTAGACCAATAAAGTTCTACATCTGGCAGAGGGTGCAAGCCCATCATTATAACTATTCCCAGATAAGCTTTTATTTCTTCTTCTGCAGTTGGAGTCCAGTTTAGCGACCAGATGAATCTTGCATATTCATTTGTATTATTTGTTATGATAGTGATTATTTCACTGGGAAACATATTTTCAAAATAGTCAATTGGAGTACTTCGGTTTGTGTAAACTTTGTTGGATTTCAATTTGTTTTTGAAGTCTGGAGCTGCAAAATTAGAAGTATCCAGCGACCACACCCTGTTTTTTTCAATTAATTGCTGTAGAGTTTCTAGCTCTGGTGCACTAGTTGATGCTTGTTGGACTATATCTTGTGGTAACTGAAAACAAACATTCCATTATAAAAACATCTAAAAGGTAAAACCTAATATTATGACC
The DNA here is from genome assembly GCA_963564075.1 of Eupithecia subfuscata. Lineage (NCBI taxonomy): Eukaryota > Metazoa > Arthropoda > Insecta > Lepidoptera > Geometridae > Eupithecia > Eupithecia subfuscata. The sequence goes on from OY751095.1 coordinate 20,714,841, forward strand.
TTACTAGCTGAAGCGGTGATAGGCTATGGATATAGTTGTTACCTCTAATGCAGAATGAGGAGCCAATTGTTCTCTCTCTATCCATGAGGATGATGTAGGCCCTTGTACCATCATTGGTTGCACATGATCTTGCATTATAGTGGATGCAATGGGCCGATGATTTGCCATATCTTCATTTAGTGAAAATGATGGTGGATGTGGGTCTGGTACTGGTGGTGAACAGACCCTTTCTTCTTCAAGGATGTCTAATAGCTCAGAACGTGTCAGTCCTTGTATATTATCCAATGCTTCATCTATATGAGGCATTGGATAATTTTCATGTGTACATCCATCATCTGAATCGTCCTCTGAAGATGCATGAATATCTATTAGAGCCTTTTCGATTTCAGTCTCTCGAAGATGTGGAGGATAAGGCCTCTGAAATCATAGATTTATAAAATAAATTATTTTAATTTGGAAAAAAAATAGCGGGCAGTGGACGTATATGGACCACTTAGTTTCCGCGTTCATAACTCCATCATAAACAAATCCAATGATATAATAAAACCATTTATACCTTTTATGATCCAATAACTTCCTAAATCAAATGCAACAGGGCACTTACCGTATTTTTTTTCGACATTATCGCATATTTTGCTTCCGCCAACGGTCAAAAACACACAATAATTCGATCGACAATGTTGTGACCATGAAATGTCAAAAATTTGTTTGAATGTCACTGACAGTTGCACATGTTTGAAATTGACAGTTTCATAGACAATGTTCGGATATGCCTATGTGGACTCCAGGAGTGCTCTGCCCGTTACAAAAAAATAAATTATGAAGTGGTTCCTATACGTCCTCAGCCTGGCTAAGGGTTAAGATGTTTATCCTCTTCTTTCTTGCAAAGCCTTAAAAATCTTCCGATCTTTGTAGATTTGATTTCTTATGAGTCGTCTCAGCCAGGGGGATGTTAGGATATTATATTGTTCTGTGATGGGTACAGGTTAGTTTTATTTTATTTTTGTGTTTGTTCTTCGTACCTCAACCTCCTTGTGCATCATTGCAAAAATAAAATATTAAGAAAATTAGTCTATTATGTACGATCTTCTATTATTAATTTCTAAATAAATAGTTTAAAATAAGAAGCACACTCAGTTTGTCACTCCTTGCTTAGTTTTTGGTGTTCAGTTCACTGTCATCCAAAAATTTTCACTCAATATGGATGCAAATTAAAAAAACAATACCAACTCCTTTCACACCGGCAATGTTTCATTAAAAGAAAATAATTGTAATCCTATTCTCCCATCCTCCCTCCACAGCACAATGAAGGCCATCAAGCTCATCACTTTCGACGCCACTAACACTATTCTGAAATTTAAAATCCCGCCATGGGAGCACTACGCGGTCGTGGCAAGAAATTATGGCTACACGGGCACGGGCAACGAAATCAAAGATCAAATGTTGCAGAGCTTCATATTCATGGAGAAAAAATATCCAAATTTCGGCAGAGGCGACATAACCTGGAGATTATGGTGGCAGAAACTCATCCAACTCACATTCAAAGACCACCTTCCCCCCACAGCTGATGTCACGAAAATGGGGACCAAACTTATTGAACAGTATGCTACAGCAAAATGTTGGAACATTGCTTATGGCACCCCTAAGCTCCTGGAACAGTTCCGAGATGATGGCATCTCCCTTGGAATAATATCCAACTTCGATCCTCGTCTGAATAGTATACTTCAAAATGTCCTCTTGCGTCAGTACTTCGACTTTGTATTAACCTCTTATGAAGTTGGATACTGCAAGCCGGATCCTAAGATTTTCAATAGAGCATTGGAATTTTGTAAAACGCCAACCACAGCATCAGAAGCCTTACATATTGGAGACGATGCTGAAAAGGACTTCATGGGGGCAAGAAATTGTGGCTGGCACTCCATCCTATTAAAAAATCCACCTGGTGAAATAATGGACATACCTTCAGAAGAAGACTGTGTGTTCCCTAGTATACAAGCTTTATCTGATGCTTATGAACAACAAAAAATCAAACTCACGAATAGATAAATTATATTATATATATTGTATAGACGCTGTTGTAATAAATTAATAGAACACAAAAATTGAGTTCTTGTTCATTAATTTAATGAATTCTCAATGGTCGAGCTGTAGTGTATATCAGAAATTGTTAGTCTAGCATCCTTGCCTTAGTTCTATACTGTATTGTTACTTGGTGAACGATATCCTTGAAAATCTAAACCAGTAAATATAATTCAAGGTTTCAAATGGTAGACATTTGAATTTTAATATAAATCAAGGTATTGGGCTTGTATTATATTTATTGGTTCTTGCCCGTGGTAAAGTTCAGCTGGTCCACTTGACTGCATAACTCTTACTGATGGGGTAGGGTTCTTGATGAGTTGACCGGACTCTTAAGCTGTGTCCCCAGTAGGCAAACAGTTGGTTACAAACTATTGCTGTTGGCTGGTCTCGCCAAAACTTAAAATGGATAACCGATATTAATGTTTGTTTTGTGTGCTTTAGCAATACAGGGTTGGTTAAATAGAAAAAAAATAGGTGATACGAAGTTCACAGTGTCATTTAGCCTATCTATACTAATATTATAAAGAGGAAAGATTTGATTGTTTGTTTGTGTGTATTATCTATGTGTGTATTATATATATCGGAATAGACCGATTTGAAAAATTCTTTCATCGTTAGGAAGCTTACTTTTCCGGGACTGACATAGGCTATATTTTATCCCGGAATTCCCACGGGAACGGGAACTACGCGGGTGAAACCGCGAGGCGATAATCCAGCAAATAATATTGTTAATCATGGATAACTTTTATCCCACTCTTTGGAAACCGTTTCTGCACGGTTTGTTCATAGATGTCGCTACTAGAAAAATTAGGAGGCGCTATCGAAGCGTTCCGTGTTTTCGGTCGTATCAGAACCATAAGGTTCATTTGTACGCTTAATATTAATATAGTTAATACATAAGTTTAAGCAGACTACAGGAATGTATTCTATTTTTGGATATCCACATAGCACAATATAATTGTGTTGGATAATAAGTATTGAGCAATATAACATAACAAACCCTCTGTCTGTATTGCTATTGACAAATGAGGGGTGTAGCCGTAGCCGTTATCATAACCCGCTATAATGCTTTTTGACCAATATCGTGTTAGTACCATCAATCAAAAGTTCTTAAAAATTGCTTTGAAATGGTTGGCTGCTTTTCTATCAAAACCCACTAAAACACAGAGAAATTCGCTGGTAAAGAACTATGTTAGGATCAAAAGCCACTATAATAGCGTAGGTCAGTTTCAAAATCCTCTATAACACAATCGACCAATCACAACACCGGATTTGCGTCGCCTCATCGAGAAAATAGTATGGCGGTTGTGACTTTCTGTGTACAACAAGTGTTCGGATTTTTAATAAATTTAATGCAAAAACATGGAAGAATTAGCCTAGTTTGTGCAAAAATCAGATCCGAAGCATTTGAGGAAGAGGCCACGCGATCCGTCATCATGGAAACGTGAAGTGGAGCGCAAGAAATGGTGAGTGAAAATTTAACAAAAATCTCCTGGAAAGTTAGCAAGAAAAGTTTTATGCAAGATGTACCTAGTTAAGTTTTCAGCCAGTTATGTACGTAGAAACTCGTGTTTAATACATTTTGAATAAAAACTATAAAAATACTTCATATCTTTTTATTTTATGTATGTACGCAGGTAAATAATACATTTTAGGTAAAATATCTTTGCTATGTTAACAGTAGGTACCTACCTATTTTTCTTCCTTCACGTGTCAATGACACAACAATTAAAATATATATTATTATTATTGAAAAAATAGTAATCAAATACAATACACCTAGTAATAAAATATAATCCTACCTCCGACTATTATTTTAAAAATTAAATTATGTCGTATAACGCCATCCATCCACCATCTTAATGTTGGTTTTGGTTGGTTGCAAAACCCGCCAAAATATGACTGTTCATTTTCAAAACCCGCCATTAAGCAAGATTAGTTTCAAAATCCTCTGAAACGAATTTTAATTTGCTTATAATTCAGTATTTTCTCTATGATTTCTGTTGGTAAAGCTAAGATTAGTGGCGCCATGCCCAGGACTAATCGGCAAGTCCAAAAACTATGAATTACGATTCATTGGTCAAGATTTAACAGTTATTTCTAATCTGTGCAAATTTTGAGAAAGTTATTATAGTGGTTTTTGATACTACACCCCTCAAATACGATAGAGGCGGTCCGGGGGGTAGGTTTGTTTGGTTCAAAAATACAACGAGCGACAAGTCGTCGTTGTATTTTCTATACTATATAGGTACTATTACTATAATATTTTAAAGAGGAAAGATTTGATTGTGTGTTTGTTTGTATTGAATAGGCTCCGAAACTACTGGACCGATTTGAAAAATTCTTCACCGTTAGGGAGTGACATAGACTATATTTTATCCCAGAATTCCTACGGAAACGGGAACTACACGGGTGAAACCGCGAGGCGATAGTCCAGTAAATAATATTAATAACTAGCTGCGCCCCGCGGCTTCGCCCCCGTGGAAATTTATGTTTCCAACTTTCTTAATTTTTTCTTTCATAAGAACCTTCTCCTGACAATAACAAACACAACAAAGAAAGAATTAGCGAAATCGGTCCAGGCGTTGTTGAGTTATGCGCTTACCAACACATTTTGCGATTCATTTTTATATTATAGATCATGGATAACTTTTATCCCACTCTTTGGAAACCGTTTCGGCACGGTTTGTTCATAGATGTCGCTACTAGAAAAATTAGGAGGCGCTATCGAAGCGTTCCGTGTTTTCGGTCGTCACACCATAAGGTTCATTTGTTTGTACGCTTAATATTAATAATATTAATATTAAGCGTACAAACAAATGAACCTGGCAACGTTTCTGAAGACAGGGCGCTATGGCGCTCATTAGGGGAGGCCTATGTCCAGCTGTGGACTAATATAGGCTGATGATGATGATGACGTAGTCTAAGCCTGGAATCAAAAACAGGATTTTGATCCCTTAAAACCGTTCCCATGGGATAAAAATGCCCTTTAAACGTTTCCATGAAAACAAAGCTTGCAAAGCCGCAAACAGAAACTACTTAAAAAATTAACAACAGTTAATAATGCGATCAAGAACCACGTCATGTATTTCAAATCTGACATGAAGGAATATAAGTACTTTTTCAAATTACTGTAGAGCGAGAGACACTTAAATCATTCAGCATTCGTCCTACTATGGGACAAACATATTTGGCCGGATGGGAAAAGAAAGCATGAACATGTCAATTACCTCGGGTTAGTTGACTCTGGTCTGGGCTAATTTCCACTTGTGCAATATAAACAAACTGCGAGCTGAAAATTCAAAACATAAACACCGAGTTAGTAAGCCTCGAGTTATTTAGTTAACTCCAAATTTTGGCACAAGTAGGCCAAAGTGTAGGTATCTAAGTACTTCAAAACACATTTTTACAATGTCATGTCATTACATTAAATCTATTGCAACGGCTTCACCTGCGTTAGCGTTGACGTTAGTGTTATTGTCCATTGATGCGTTAATTAAGGCGCCAAAAATGCACACGTTAAAACCTTGGCCACATCTGTGTGACGCTCAAATTAGCGCCTTAATTAACGCGTTAGGATGCAGGTGGAGCCGTAGCTAATGAAAGACTATCATCGTCCTGACTCTACAGCCGCGGGTGGGCCTTGGTCTGGTCTGGTAAATTTCGCCATTCACTCCTATTCTTGGCTTTTTCCTGCCAGCTGGTCACTCCAATTGCCTTTAGGTCTTGTTGGACTCCGTCGAGCCATCTGAGTTTCGGTCTTCCAGGGGGTCTTCGGCCATCAGGTTTACCACGCAGAAGACGCTTTGGTGCTCTGTCGTCTTGCATTCTTTCGACGTTGCCAGCCCATCGAAGACGGCCTACTTTTATGAACTTTACGACGTTTGGTTCTTGGAACATGTTGTAAAGCTCAGGATACAACCATGAGCTTTACAACATGTACCAATAAAAGACTAGTTTACTTAGATACTCTAGACACGAACGCGGGCGCCCCGGTCCCGGTCCCGTTCTATGACTGGTGGATGGATGGACCTAATTAGACCTTATTTGAGGGTTCCGCTTTCGAGAAACTAGTAGGTAGATAGATACCTACCCAATCTCCCGAATTTTACTTACACTTACATTATGGATGACTGTACCTATCTCGAAGATTTAACAGAGGATTCTTTGTGTTTCTTTGATTACCCATACCGAAAGTACCTTGTCAAAAAAAGTGTCATCTCTTTTTCTCCCACATTAGTTGAGTTTGCAACTAATATGGCAGAAAAAGAGATGACATTGTTTTCTCGGTACCCATGTTGTCACAGATTCTACACTTTTTTAAAACACCTAGACATATATTTTCAATTTCAGGGAGTAATATGACCATTATTTTTCACACAAATCAATGCAACTTGATTGCACATTAAATGAAAATAATAATTATTAGATAGATAGATTGATTATTGCTTTATTGCACCATTAATACTTGGATAAATCAATTAGGTAGGCAGTAACACTACCTATCTTTCACGATTCATTGGGTAGGTAGGTAGGTACTAGCTTCTGCCCGCAGCATCGCACGCGTATTTTCGATTTTCGGTATAATAAGTACCTAGCCTATTAACTAAGTTAGGCTTTGCTCTAAACGTACGCTAAATCGCATCTTGATCTGTTCAGTAAGTTTCGAGATCCTAGGTAACAAAAACTCAGATTTAACAAACTTTCGGTTTTATACTAGGTATTAGTTCTCTGTGTTTATTACTGTCTTATAGGTACCTATAGGTAGTGTGATGTGATCAGATCATGTTACATTCTTGTAAATAAGTACCTACCTAACGATTTTTTGAATATTGAATGATGTTTTTTTCGCAAAAAGTTAAGCATTGTTTTCTTTCTATTCGTGTTCTGTGCCTCATTGTCCTAGTCTTTTACACACACTCCTGCATTATTATCTGATCATTAGGTACCTACAAAATATTTCTCAAATGTCTTTTGCTTGTTTTTTCAGCAAATCCAGTGTTTTTTCATAAAATTATTACAGATAATAGTACCTACCTACTGTAAGTCTTTGAAATTTTAAAACATAGGTTTGTGCGTAAAAAAACATCAAGCGCGAGTCCGACTCGCGTAGTTACTAGGGTTCCGTATATTTAATTGTAAGACCTTGTGTCTTGCCAAATTACATGATTATAGGTCAACGGAAAGTAGGTACCTACTTAAGTACTATCATCTAGGTGTTGGTCCATGGCGAGAATTTTTTTTCTCGCCATTGACTAAAACCTACAGTAAGTAGGTACCTACGTATTTGTTTTGTGATTGAACTACAAATTTATGTTTTTCGCGTTTTTCCTTTTACTTGTGCTATAAGACCTTGCTTCTTGCCAAATTTTATGATTCCAGCGGGGTATTATAATTCATTCGATTCCGATAGATCTATAAAACGCTAGGTATTTTGATTTCGCCTCGGGTTGATGATTCGCAGAAACAGAGCGACACGGTCTGCTTGCCTCTGTTAACATTCCGCTATTTCGATAAGCTTTTGGATTGCTCTACTAGACTCAACCTCTGTTTCAGGTGAGTTTGTAACTGCAAAAAATCTAGGTAATAGGTAAGTACCAAATAACACACACGCACAGCCAGTTCATAAAATAGGTTGGGGCTTGCTTCGCTTGCTATCATTTATTTTGTCATAAATAGTAGATATACTCTTGCAAGACACGGCAAGAAATAAAACGGAAACCTAAAATTTTCGCGGCTCGCTTCGCTTGCCGATAGTATTTGGTCATTTTCTGTGTTAGGATCACTTTGCTCGAGTCATCCAAAAATGTAACTAAAATTTCGGTGGTATAGTATTTAGTAGTCTTGGGCTGCGACCGCGCCTGTCTGAAATCTCTATACTCACCTATATAGTCCAACAACACTTATTTGTGATAAAAAGCGCAGTAAATGCCGTTTAACTACCAAAATCACCGGAGGATGTCTTTAACTAGGATAGAGACTATTCAATAAGGTAACTACGACCTAATTATATAATATAATAATGTTTTTAAATTAAACATATAAGTACCTACCTACCTAATTATTCGTGTAATGTAGGTAGGTTCCTAGCATTAATTATCCTACCTAGCAATAATTTCGTCATTGCTTAAATTATTTTTATTACCTACCTATAGCGGGTAGTTAAGGCTACTTTTATTTAGAAAAAGAATTAGTTTCGCGCAAAATAAATAAAACCCATGGCAATATTTACGAGCATTCAGTACTACTAGAGTTCTAATGCTCTATGATTTTACCATGGATTTTATTTACTACACCTATCGAGCCGTCAGACGACGCGACGGTCGGAGAACGATGACAACGACGACCGCGACCGCGACCGACTGACTCGGCTTTGAACGTAGCAAGATAATTAATCTGTGGCTTTGAAGCTTTGATGGGCTTTGCGGGCTTTGCTTTTGTGGATGGTTAATCGTGCATCTACTCTGTGGCTTTTTATTTTCGAGGGATGGGAGGATTTCAGTTTTTCTGTAATGGCAACATTTTTAGTTATTGTATTCTCTTTGTGGCAACTCGCAAATCTGCTGCGCGTCCATGTCAAGGAAAGGAAATCTCATCTGTGAAGTGCAGTTTTTGCTCGGGATCAATAAAAAATAAAAATGCCAAATTCTCACACAGAGGAGTACTGTAAGTGTTCGTTCATGCCGCGCAGTCATAAATAAAGACAGTGAATCAATCCAAGTGCTGGGACTGTGTCGATCGCCAACAATTTTATTGTGAAATCAGAATACATTGGAAAGAGAAATGACTCGGCCGTCCTTTATCTGCATGTGAAGTGTCGACTCGATCCGAAAGTGATCGAAATCGCGTATGGCGTAGTATGTAGCGGTCGAGAGCGGAGATCTGGGTCGGATTGCGGTCGGTAGCGTCTGGGGCGGGGACTATGTGCGCGGCATGATGTGGTGGTGGCTGTGTGTGGTGGCTGCGGGCGCGGCGGCCGAGCAGGTGCTGCTGCTCGACACCACCTCCGAGGACACGCTCGGCTGGACGCGCTTCCCCTACGGCGCGCTCGCCAGCACGCCCGGCTGGCTCGAGGAGTCCTACACCAACTTCGAGAAACAGATCAACTGGCGTTCCTACGTCGTCTGCGATGTCGCTCACAACAATGTCAATAACTGGCTCTGGACGCCGTTCATCGAGAGGCGCAATGCTAATAGAATTTACATTGAAATAAAGTTTACAATACGAGACTGCTCATTGTTTCCTGGCAACGCGCTGAGCTGCAAGGAGACCTTCAGCCTGCTGTACTACGAGTTCGACGTGGCGACGCGCGACCAGCCACCCTGGGAGCCCGAGAGCTACAAGCTGGTCGGCCGCATCGCTGCTGGGGAGGGGCGTTTCAACACTAACTCGGAAGTGGACATCAATACAGAAGTTAAAAGCATTGCAGTGACCAAAAGAGGTGTGTACTTTGCTTTTAGAGATCAGGGCGCTTGTATCTCTATTCTAGCTGTCAAAGTTTACTACATAACATGTCCAGAGGTGACAGTGAACTTTGCAAGATTCCCAGCTACACCCACAGGTCGGGAAGTCACAGTTATTGAGGAAGCTAATGGAACTTGTGTTGAAAATGCTGAAAAAACTCCTGCGGAACCCCCAGTTTATATGTGCAAGGGGGATGGTAAGTGGACTCTGGCGAGAGGGTCATGTAAATGTAGAGCCGGCTTTGAGCCTGACCATGACAATCAAGTGTGCAATGAATGCGCACCGGGGAAGTTTAAATCTCACACAGGTGATGAACCCTGCATCCCATGTCCTGATTTCTCTGAGTCAACATCATTTGCTGCTGCTGAATGCAAATGTGTCCCAGGATTTTATCGAGCCAAAAAAGATTCAAAGAACATTCCATGCACACAGCCACCGTCTGCTCCTGACAACTTGACCGTAACATTTGCTGATCAGATTTCTATATCACTCGCCTGGCAACCTCCTCACCAAACAGGAGGCCGGAATGATGTGACCTACAGAGTGCAGTGTACCAACTGTGGACCCAGCGTTGAATTTAGACCAGCTGCATTTGGCCTCAACTTTACCAGAGTTACGGTGATAGGCCTAGATCCTGTGACAGAATACAAGTTTCAAGTGTTTGCTGAGAATGGTGTCACTGAGCTGACAGGAGAACCAGCAAGAAAGACAGAGATTACAGCGGTCACAGAAGCCTCTGTGGTAAGCGTGGTTTCCAAGCTGAGAATATTGAGCGCCGAGAGCGACAAGCTGTCCGTCGCGTGGACCCCTCCGCCCATCGACCTGACTGATCCTGATGACACGATAGAGAGCTACGAGATCAAGTGTTTCCCAAAAGACAACTTAGACAAACTAGCGAACGCAACGCTCACAATCACTAAAGAGGCCCACGCCGTCATCTCGGGCCTGAAGAGAGACACAGAGTACGGTATCCGAGTGCGAGCGAAAATGAAGCGCGGATGGGGCGAGTTCAGCGGAATTATGTACGCGCGGACCGGGAATGTGCTCGAGACGACGTTCGTGGGCGAGGAGGACGGCGCGCAGGTGCGGCTTGTGGCCGGCGTAATGGTGGCTGTGGTGGTGCTATCCGTGGTGGTCATCATCGCGGCCGTGCTGGTGCTACGCGCGCGTGCCGACGACCCCTGCGACAAGAAGCAGCCCTCGGACTGCAACGCACTGAACTACCGCAACGGCGAGGTGTACACGGGCCCCGAGCGGCCAGCCAAGACCGGCAGCAACGCCACCACGCCGCTGTTTGCGGGGGCCGGCTCGCGCACCTACATAGACCCTCACACCTACGAAGACCCCAACCAGGCCATCCGCGAGTTTGCACGTGAGATCGACGCCTCCTGCATCACTATCGAGGCCATCATCGGCGGCGGTGAGTTCGGGGACGTCTGCCGCGGCAAGCTGAAGCTGCCTACCGGCTGTGGCCAGGAGATCGATGTCGCCATAAAGACGCTCAAGGCGGGTTCCACGGAGCGCGCGCGACGTGACTTCCTCGCCGAGGCCTCCATCATGGGGCAGTTCGAGCATCCCAATGTGATATTCCTGCAGGGAGTTGTAACCAAATGCAACCCCATAATGATAATAACAGAGTTCATGGAGAACGGATCCCTGGACACGTTCCTGCGCGCAAACGACGGCAAGTTTCGCGTGCTGCAGCTGGTGGGCATGCTGCGAGGCATCGGCACTGGCATGCAGTACCTCTCCGAGATGAACTACATCCACCGCGACCTGGCGGCGCGCAACGTGCTTGTCAACTCGCAGCTCGTGTGTAAAATCGCGGACTTCGGGCTGTCGCGCGAGGTCGAGTCCACGGCGGACGGCGCGTACACGACGCGCGGCGGCAAAATTCCCGTGCGGTGGACGGCACCCGAGGCCATCGCCTTCCGCAAGTTCACCACCGCCAGCGACGTCTGGTCCATGGGCATCGTGTGCTGGGAAGTGATGAGCTTCGGCGAGCGCCCCTACTGGAACTGGAGCAACCAAGACGTGATCAAGTCTATCGAAAAGGGCTACCGGCTGCCGGCGCCCATGGAGTGCCCCGAGTCGGTGTACCAGCTGATGCTGGACTGCTGGCAAAAGGAGCGCACGCACCGGCCCTCCTTCTCATCGATCGTGAAGACGCTGGACAAACTAATCCGGTGTCCGGAAACGCTGCGCAAGATCGCGGCCAACCGGTCGGCGGACCCGCTCGCCGGCGACACGCCCGACATGATCCAGTTCTCGTCGGTAGACGAGTGGCTGGAGTGCATCAAGATGTCGCGCTACGTAGAGAAGTTCCGCGCGGCTGGCGTGGCGGACATGGACGCGGCGCTGGACCTGACCGTGCATCAGCTCGCCTCGCTTGGCGTCACGCTTGTCGGGCACCAGAAGAAGATCATGAACAGCGTGCAGAGCATGCGCGCGCAGATCCGTGGCAACGGCCCCTATGGTTTCCTCGTGTGAGCGAGGTCGCGTCCTTTGCCTCGTGCGTGCTGTGCCGCTTGTGATGTATGTGTGTGATGTGATTGACACGAGCGGTCGCGACCACCGCTGAACTATCGATCTCGAACGTAACTCGCTATATTCAACCACTAGGAATGTAACGTGTTTTGTATATTTTTTTAAAAGAACTGCCATAGTTTTAACAGAGACATCTTCGTAGTAGTAAGGGAAATTTATGTAATATGTGCTGTTTATATCATTATTTTAGTAAGAACATAAATGTAATTATTTAGATTTTTATGCAGCTTTATGACAGATACCGGCCTAATAGTAGCTATCAGTGCCACATGATGACTGGACAGTCTGATGTACGCTGCCTGCCATACAACGAATAATAGTCTCCAATTATTTTAGTACCTCCATATTTTACATAGAGATTTAACAAATAGACAAACATTATTTATAGTTGCATACCATAACCTATCTTTCTTATTATACACTTGAACAGTAAACACTAAGTTCAATGTAGCTGAGACACAATATACAATTCTCAAATGCATTTGTTATTGAAATAAGTAATTTACTGTTATTAGAACACAATAAAATCTTAGCGCTTTTCTAAAGAACTTTTTACAAACTTATAATAGTACAAGTATAGGAAATTATTGGCAGCTCTGCTCATTCAGAAATTATTACATTTGAAATACTTAAGTATATTTATTTAGAGAAATTTGTAGTTAGCTAATTTGCTAAATTATAATAATTTTCGTTCATTCAAATTACCTATGTATATAGTTTTTAACAACTTTGAATATTATTTTTCCATAACATTTTGTGATTTGTTTACTCTCTTAATCATTTGTGATGAAATTAAGTACTTAATTAATTTTAGGGCCACTGTAAATAATGTGGTCATAGGTAGCTATTTTTATTCCATTTTTACAACGCATGTAAATAAGGCTGATAAAATGTACTGTAAACCATTATTTTATTTATCATGTTTGGTAGTGTCGAGTTCTTATAAGGGTCTAACAAATCAAAACAAAAAGTAAGAGTTTTCTATAGAAAGAAACGTGCTTTGATTGCACATGTTTAATATTGTTTGATTAAATTATGAAATACAAGATATTGTTAATCAGCACTTAAACAGGAGTGTTGTTACGAATGTGTAATATGTTCGGATAAACATGCTCTTATCTTTTGATAACAAAGATATTGTTTCTTGCAAATTAAATGACTTAACTTGTAAAGAAAAAGAACTGTCCATAGTGGACAGTAATATTATCTAATAAAGGACTCATAGCACTCAGACCGCCTAAACTACCAAACATTTTTAAATATCTCTATATCGACTAAATCTAGTAATGTATTCTTTAATTGCGAACAACATAGATATAAGTATATTGCCAATAGTAGTTGTAAGGCTTGCTTGTTAACTCCGGCTTGTGTTCTTGTGCAGCAAATGCGACTGATCCCACTTCCCATTAGTAATACTCTGCTGACTCCACCCCGTTGGATTCCCCTGACCTAGCATTATGATGCTATTTCTTTAAACACCTTAAACTTCTTATTGACTGTTTTCAAACTTAAATATTTTAACTTTCTGATAAATATGTACATGTCTACCGTCCTAAAACATTTTCTAAGTTACTGGTCTCCATATCTTAGTCCTGTATTATATTAGGATTTCAGTCCTTCATTCCATATTCTATAGAAAAACCGCAATTAATTGACATCCCAGTCCTGGCTACCCATATACTGTCTATATTTATTGGTAGCCTTTTCACAACGATCACGCCAAAAATCATATAATATAGTAAAACTTCAATCTCCTGAAATTTGCTAAAGCAGATTGCGATTTTTACTATTTATGTGAAATTATAATAACTGTATTTTAATATTGCCTCAGCAATTTTAAATGTGACTGTATAAACCAAACCATTTTGTAACTTGGCGAACATGAAATGGTTCTTGAACATTTGTTAGTATCTAATGCGAGGCTACATAAAATTCAAATACATAACGATATTCAACCTAAATATTTTACACAAAGTGTTATTAAATTTTTGATACAAATTTACATTTATAAAATAGTTCAAAAGGTTTTCAAAATGTCGTGTCCATAAATATTATGTGTCACTCAGTTCAGCAGTATGCACCTACCTACCTAATAGCTCAAGTGTAAAATGCCAAGAAAATAATACAATACTGTAAATCATTGAAGCAATATTAGAAATAAGTCCTTCATATAACCTATTCAATAATTCAATATACTGTAGTACTTGTTCGATGTCTAGGCTTAGATTATGATTTCTAACTGTGTCAAATATCTTTGCGTGTGACTCGCACCAACCAAGTGCAATATTGGAAGCTATAAGCGAAAGCAAGCAAGTACCATAAGTAATGAAGGTAGTAAGTAGGTACTCATTGTATACACTCGTAAACATTTGTAATTTAATGCTTGACCAATAACGACCACATTTGGCTTATCTTTATAGTAAGAACCAGAAATATTAAGGTAAAACGGCAAAAAATAAATAATTAAAATTTTGGACTGTCTTCAATGCAAATCTGACAATAATGCGTCACACGTGACGTGCTTTATTGGTCTTTATTAAGTGGTAAAACAACTTATCTACTAGCGAAATAACTCTAAAGCAGGAATCACAAATAACAGATTGTATAAATTCTAACTCGATATTCCTTGTAAGCAATAAATATGCAATTACTCACCGTTCTTAAGCGTAAGCGTGTGTACTTAACACACGCTTACGCACGAACAGGTTTTTATTGCTAGCAATAGCAATCTACAGAATAACTTAAAAATCATCATGAATGATGATCAGACAAGTAAAGCACTTAATCAAAAATAGACAATATGGCGTAGTTTATTTATTGGTAAAAATGTAAATTGAAGGTAGTCAAAGCCTAGTAGATCAAGATCCTACCATTTTTATTTACTTACCGACTTCAAAAAAGAGGAGAAACCGAACATAGAATGTTCGGCGTTTGTATTACTTTTTTTAGTATGTTCACCGATTACTCCGTAAATTTTGGATCTATTTAACCCGTTGATTCTTTTGCTGAAGAAGTTGCCGACAATCAACTGATTGTAGGTATAGAGAATGGTCCCATAAATAAGTTATTCATGAGGGATTCGTATGGGTCCCGTAAAACTTAAAAAATCAGTGTTAAGGAATTTGAAGTTAGTTTTTTCAAAACAATCAAATTGTAACGAATTCTTATACTAATGAATTGCTTATGTTGGTTGCTTTCGCTTACTATTGGTCTTCGACGATGCCATCTGCCATTTTACAATGTTCTGTATCCAATGAGTGTTATCTATATTTGTAACGCAATTTACTGGTTCTTTGTCTTTCCTGTACTCGTAAGTAAGACGCGTCAATTTACTGTTTCTTGTCTTGTCTTCTGAATAACGTAAGATTTTTACTGAATTAATAATTAATGCTTTTTACATAACAAATAATGTATGAGCTGTTTGTTTTATAGGCACTAGTATGCATATAATCAATATCGTATGAATCAATTTATATTGGCTGATCTATGTAATTTTTCCACATTAGGTAGTAATGGTTTTACATTTCATAGTTTTTTGCACTAAGGTACTCCATCCACCTGAAGACTTATGTAAACTGTACTTATTGCTGTAAATCTGTTATTCGATAAATATTATCTGTTTCAACTTTCTAGAATATAATACCATTTACCCATAAGAAACAAAAACACCAAAATCATAGCCTAGATATAATATATGACTAAGTAAACTAAACCACCAGGGGTAGTACTAATGTATACTATTTGTTACACGCACATTACGTCAAATAGTTGGCAGTACTTAGTATTACACAAACAACACGAATTTAATTACTAGAAATCAAAGCAATACAAATACAATAATATTATATTCAGTATTAATCACAATGACAACACATGACACCAATTTAATTATTAAGTCTTTCTTAAGTCGTCATATTTAGAGGAATAAAATACTTATTTTGTTAGTCGAACTAAATACTTTTATTTTAAAAGTTAGCTAGAGCAAAATATATAGTATTTACTAAGAATTTTGATACGTATTCGGAAATTATGACGATATAAGATACTTAGGTAAGTAAACGAATATGTCCATATTTCCGTAAAATAGATTCAGTGTATTTCCATGACGTTTAGTACACGTGTCGCTAGCGCAGGTGCCAGGATCTAGAATCTAGAGGGGGTATCGCAGCCTTGCAGGGCTGCTTCCGTTCACCTTCGATACTTCGAGGGTTAATAACGAGCCGAGGTAGTGACTATATCCCGAGTAGTTCACTTTCCAAGTTTCAATATCACTGATACAAACAGAAAACTTCAAAATATTTATAGTGTTCGTAATCACAAATAGGGCGATCTTTTCTAAATATATTGTACTTCAATCGATAGTCTAATCTGTCCTTATCGAAGGCAAGCATAAATAACTCTCTAGAGTTAAATAATTACCTACACACGGAAGTTACAAAGTTTGATCTAAAGAGCGTTCTTACGATTGCGCTATCTTCTACGGGTTTTCTTCAAAGGAATCATCCTTTGAAGAAAACGTTAGAGTCGACCGCACAGCCGGGGCGTGACCGGCGCTGCACTGTTAGGTGTATAGGTAGGTACCTACCTATCATACATTATAAATTCAACGTTGATACATTTTTCTACAACTTTTGTTTCCTCGTACTTAACCTGTCTGTAGATAGATAAACTTGATACTCTCGCAAAGACTCACTAACATGATAATAATCCGTGACAAGTTTTGGAATATCTCAGTACTTCAGTACCAATAAAATTATCACAAACAACTATAGTCACGACACTTAGCTAGGTAGGTACCTACCTAGGTACTACCTACCATGAAACATGGAAGGGAACCATAGATTTCGATACCTTCATACATGCTCTAGTGTTAAAGCTTCGGAAATGGAGTAGGTACTTAGATGTAATTTTACAATCTGATAGAACCGTAGTAACACCAATCATAGCCTAAATGAATGTTACAAATAGAGTGATGTTAGATTTTATTTATAAGATTTTTCATTTACACATAGGGCGGGCGGGGCGGCCGCCCTGGGCTGTCTGAAGCGTCTGGCGGCTGTCCTGTGCCATATACAGAGATAGTTTAACATTAGACCGTTTTTAAAACCTTTATTATGAATTGGTTTAGATAAACTCGATGGAAATGTAAGCTTGGTTATAATTTATATAATAAACTATTGATATTTATTTGATGTGTTGTTATTTGTATTTCCCCCAAGCTATTAATTAGGTACCTGGATAGGTAGGCATTTAGGGATTAAATAAATTATTTTTCCTACTATTAATTTATAGGCAAATTGAAAAATAAAAGTTAGAATTCAAATTATATCCCATTATCGGGATCATAGAGCAGATATCTGCTCTATGATCGGAATGGTATGAACAGGATCATTTTACCTATGTAGGTACTGTGTTGCTGAAGCAAATAAAATTTATTTGCTTAGATAGCGATAATCATTCAATGAAGTTTTGACGTGACAATGACAACGTCTTATAATTCGATAGAGCCGGCTGCACGCACGAAAAAACATGACGTCATGCGGCGTTACCTCGCTCTGAGTCGTTCCATGTAAGGCTTGAAGTGCAAGCGAGAGCGCTCGACATCCGTCTCTCTCCTACTTGAGTGAGCGATGCGTCTGCGTTGTCACGTTCAACTATCGTCAGTAAACCGACTTTACAGACAACCAATTTTTTGATAAGTTTAGGTACTTACCTATCCTATAACGTAGATACGTTAGTTAATATTTTCAGCAACCTAAGTTTCGACTGTCGGTACGGAGAGACGTGGTGCTGCTGGTGAAGTACAAGGTGCGGGAAGGGGAAGCTGCATTAGTCAGCGGCGCTGGCCCCCGCCATGCTGGAGGTGCCCAACTGTAGGACCAACCTACTTAAGTTTGCCCCTATGTATATGTTAGTTCTATATATCTGCTCAATAGCCTGTTTCATACTTTTAGGAATATGTTGAATTATGGAAAAAAATACTCATTTAAGGATTTCCAAACCGATCTTCAATCTCGAAACCCTAAAAATTAAAACTATGTCGAAATTTTAAAAGATACCTGCTGTAGAGTATCAAATGAAAGGTATCAGTTTGTACCTACATATCATACTTTTCGAAAAAAATCGAAAAAATACCCATTCCCCCCCTTATCTCCGAAGGTTGCAGAGCGATCCATCTAAAATGAATGTAGCGTTTGTAGATATGGATCTATATTTTACAGGAAAAATATAGAGAAGAATGGTCAAAAAGGGGGGGAATAATTTTCAAGGTACCTATGTAGATATATGTCTGTAGGTAGGTACGTATATGGGCTAGACATATTAGGACCTACACCTGCCTAAGTAGGTAAGTAAGTAATTACTATTTTATTTTTGTGTAAATGTCGTTGCTAAAGTACCTACCTATAAGCCTTTTTCGAAGACGGTCGTGTGTACGCTTGCTTGATCGTTATGCTAGCGTAGGTACACGCTTATGAATGGTTTTCTAAGCCAAAGATAGGTACGCTATTTGTGTTTTTGTACTAATTATGCTCTATTAGGTAAGTAATACTAGGCATAACCAAACCTAATTTCGATTATGTTTACACTACCATTATCCATCATGGAACTCGAAACTCCTACAAATAGCACAGGGAGTTATATAGAAACAAAATGTTTATATTAGTACCTACCTATCTTATTTTATTATACCTACGGGGTGTTTGGTATTGCAACCGGCATAATTTTTTGAGGAGTTGGAGAGGTCATCGCCTACATTTCTTCGGTAGGTAGAATCATTGTGCTACCTGTCACGATTGCTGAGATATTATTTCTTAAAGATTTTTTTAACCACCAAAATCTCACCTTTATATCGCAATATCTCTTCTGTTGGTAATTGTAATGCCACAAAGTAACTTGTTTCTCTATGTATTCTAAATAATTTATTACTTGACTTTTTTTTAAAGTTAAGTTTTTTTTTTGCATTCAAAGTGAAAAATATGTGTGAAAGTTATAAATCGTGACAACCTCTAAATTCATTAAAAATATCTAAACTAAAAGTGATACTGAGTTTAGTTTTAGTGATACTGAGTTTAGTTTTTGTTTGTAAGTTCTTCAGTTATTTATTACCCTTTCCGACGATATGCTACGCGACATAAACAAATATTTATTAGGCATAGATTTTTTTACTTTGAATGCTCGTACCTAGGTATATTTTTTAAAGTGAATTGTCACAAGTATGTAGGTACCTAATAAGTAATTTATTTATATTATGTAGGTAAACATTGAAAAATACAGCACAAGTAACTTTGTGGCATTGCAACCACAAACGAAAGAAATGACGATTTAAAAATGTGATTTTAAAATGTCCTAAATGTCACGATTGGCCGAGAGTCACAGTTGCTGAGTATATAGGGTGGTTTTTTGATAAGGGCGGTGATGGCCAAGTCCTAAACCACGAGAGTTAGAGAAAAGTCGTGAAAAGAGTCATTTATACGAAAACAATAACTGCATATTTCGTTTTATTAAAACCTTTTACTTTTGACGGAAATCGATACGAATGATTTAAAAAAGACACCCTGTATTATTGAACCATTGGATTTTGTTGCTGATATGATAACTCTGATAAGGATCGATCTTTGCAAAGAAATGTATTACTTAAAATGAAAGGAAATAGCAAATTTTCACTATTTTATTATTTTTACACAGAAAAGAACTTACATCGTATTCCAACTTTTTGGTCGTTATGTGTGAAACTCATTTGTCTTATTAGCGGGATACTGTGGTGATACATACAAATGAAAAAAAGATTCGATATTATGTAGGTAAATACCTACCTATTTGAAAGAAGAATTCCATTCATGTTTTTTTCGAATAATGATGATCGATCTGCAGAAACCAACCTATCAGCAACAGAATCCATTGGTTCAATAATACCGGGTGTCTTTTTTTGATAAACCATTCGGGTCGATTTCCATCAAAAGAAAAAGATTAAAAAAAAAAACAAATATGTAGTTATTGTTTTTTTATAAATCGAGGGCATGACTCCTTTCACGACTTTTCTTTAACTCCCGTGGTTTCGCACTTGGCCATCACCGCCCTTGCCAAAAAACCACCCTGTATACTCAGGACACCTAGGACATTGACTCTACTCGCGAAATGTATCAAATGACCCCCCCCCCCCCCGACTCCTTTAAAAATCATGTCGATTGAAATACCAAACACCCTGTATGCCTACTTACATAAAATTACACACCGTTAAAAAAGGTGTCGTAGGTGTCCTCTTGTGTTGAATTAAAACAAGAAATAGGTGCGTAAAATATTAATTTAATGATAATAACTTTCAAATAGGTACACAATTTATTACACTTAGCATTATGGCGTCATCACCTTAAATTAATAAATATAAATGGCCTGGCAAAAATTACCTTTTACAAAAATAATATTTAAGTATTTACTTAACTAAATTTAAGTTTTTTATAAATTTTTGCCAGTTGTCTCTAAATGCATTGCAATAGTATTAGTTGGTACGTACCTAGTATTTACTTAGAAATAAAGTAGAATATAACATCACAAATTTTAAGCCAAAATAAAATGTATTAAGAATAAGATTTTGATACATAGCCGAATATTCGTTGTTTTACACAATTTACACAGCACAATTTATATCACAAAATTAACATGCATAATCTTAGACCGTCTAAAAATCACCACAGACTTCAATAATAATCCTTTGAACATTATGTTTGGTCTCGACAAAGTATTTTTTAGTATTTTTGGCTCAATTGTATTCTTTTATTGCATAATTATAATTAGTAGTCTGGTCAATTTAGCCCGAAAATTAGGGGTAGGCTTACATAAAATAGCATAAAGTTGAAAATCGGTATGAACGTTATAGGGACACCATAATAAACAAAACTTGACGAGCCCCACCGATCTGTGTGGTATCGACTAGGTACACACCTATGTCCGGTCGCATACATAAAGATTATGACAAAAAGTATAATAATTAATGAGTTATATACAATGATATAAAAAGTTCGTACATTAATATTTTATTATTGTAAGTTCCTTATTGCTTTAAAAAAGTAAGCTAAGATAACACGTTGGCTCTAACACATGACACAATAAATAAGACTGCGTCGTAACCATGGGCTCCAAGAAGTTGAGTAGGCAGCTTCTTCAAAAGCCCATGACGTGGGCTTTACCAAGGAATTATTGCAAGTTGATCGGATAGATATTGCTGACATTGCTGTCGTCTGCCGAGTTTCGACTTACTTCATACCACTTACACGAGCATGTGGTGTGCATACAGAGCGCGAGCGCAAGGAGCGAGCCCGAACAGCGGCATTTTCGCCCTTACCGGCTTGCAACATGGGTGAGAATACTGTTTACTTTCTAGGACCTGTCCGATAAATAACTTATGAAACTAATCTAAAGTATCTCGCATTGTAGATAATAGTTGTGCGATGAGTTTGGGCACACAATAATGGTCCATGAAATTGATTTTGCGCAAGTGAATTGAACTTTATCTACGTAGGCACAAATTTAAGTACCACCGATAGGTAAGTACCTGCCCAACATTTTCTACCCATAGCTTAATTATAGATAGGTATGTAATGTACTACATGCCGTTAACAATAAAAAATATTTTTGGAATCTGAATAGGTGCAGTCAATTCGGGTAACTTTGAACTCAATTCGGATCACTTTGAATACGAACTGGTTTGAAAATTTAGATTGTTTTCCTCAAAATCCTATACACCTTACGCCAATAACTACGTGAAATGGACAGCCAAATTATTCAAGCTTTTAAAAGTAACAAATCAGTCAAGTAATCGGTATGAACTTTGACCAGTTAATTCAGTTTCCAAAAAGTAAGTTCGATCTTACCGAAGTCAATAATAACCCAATATAGTAGCATAGGAAAATGCTTCTTCATCGGGTTTCTATGAACTTGGGTTAGATGGAACTCCATATATGAATTTTATAAACGTAGATTAGTCAAACTCAATGAACTAGTCAAAAATATGTACCTACTATCCAAAATAACTGCGTTCGAAGATCCCCAAAAGTCAAGATAACTATAAATGGTCAATTGAACTTCTTAACACATTCACTGCCCAGCCTCCGCGACACGGGGACGGAGACTGGCATCTGCATCTTGGGCCATGAATGTGTTAGTATATTATATTTTAGTTTAAATAGCTTAGGGTTTTATTAGGTTGTAAATTATATTCGCTTAGAAGGGTTTAAAAGAACACTCATGGATAAAAAAAAATGTATCACCTCAACATTTCACTTAGTATTGGGTCTTAAAAAAACGTTCAAAGTTACCCAACTTGATTACATTTGATAGATAGATTTATAAGAATAGTGGCACTATCTATGTAAAATTTTATTCTATAGGTAAAGCGTAATCTAGTAGGTCCATCTGAGATTGACCAACTTACTGAAACTACTGAGTAACTAATATTTAACGCACATGGATTAAATATGTATGAGTATGACGCAACTGCTTCCAGTCTACGCAGATGATGAATGTCCGTACTTTCAGCGGTTGAACATGCCCAGAATAATCAGACACAGAAGGATTTTTACAATTTCCTTTCATTCAAACTACAAAATTCATTCAATGTGTAAAAAAATGTCAGTCAAAAGTGAGCTTAAATCATTACCGGCATTGATATAAGTAAATTCTGTAGATATGGTACGTCCTCCCAGCGCTATCACAACAAATGGCCTGTGTTGTGTTACCTAACTAAACGCAAAGACACGCTATTTCCAATCTATTGCAATATACCTAACTATTGTAAACAATGATGGAAAGACGTATCAACACCGAAGTGCGATCGAGACAACAATACACGCGAAAAACGTACGCCGGCAGCGCTGGTCCGACTGTGACTGAGGTGGGTGGACCTAATTGGACTCAATTTGAGCGTTCCACTTTCAAGAAGCCAGTGCCCAATCTTCCGAATTTTACTTACATCGATGATTACCGGCCAGAGATTATGACATAGGTTTGAGTTCAAACACGATACTGGATCTGGAATACTGTCATGTGTGTGAACTTGCTCATGTAACGACATTTTCTATCCAATGCCGAAACCGTAGGAAAATAAGATGCTAATCATCGATCTCGGTATTTGCCGAGCAGCTTCATCATCGATCTTCATCGATCACAAGGCGGGTTCCGGCATGTGATCGATGATGCTAATAAATACACTAAATACATGATAAGCTAATAATTAATAAATGATGTGACCATGGTCTTTATATTGTTTAACATAAACTTTCATATTTTAATACCATAGTTCAATATGATAAATTCACATTGCATAGCTGAAACAAATTAATAATTTTGATCATTTCACAGCATAATTTTGTCCCAAACTAAGCCTTGCAAATAATGGTGCATTGGGAAACGAAAGAAATATATTTATCACTAGTAGGTATAATTATATGTTTAGAAGACATACATTATAAAATTCCTACCTTTATTAATATATTTAAGTTCTTGCCATTAGTTTTTCTGTTATAAAATAAACAATAACAACAATCAGAATAATAATGTATAAGCACGAAGGAAAATATTACTATACATAGCTATTTATAGTAATGTTTTTCTATAACAGCTAATTTGATTTGGTTGAAGCGAATACTGAATGTTGGCTGCAGTTAGACGACGCGAAAAAAATCTTGCGGCCGCCGCGCGGCGACCGCGCGGTGACCGCGTACTAACTGTTCAGTTATAGCAAATTTATGTTTTATTAACTAGGACGTAAAGTTGAAATTAATTTTGAGTAACTAACAGCGCGGCGGCCGCGCGGCGTTCGCTCCTCAATCACACGGCGGCCGCGCGGCCGTCTCGCTCGAATCACTCGAATGTTTTAACATCCATTCGGAAATAATCTGCGAATTCTTTTTCATCTTCTCGCAATTGGTTGTATAGCGTATGAAATTCACCAAACTCTTCTCGCCGTGCTAAAATAGGATGAATCCAAAATTTTCTATTTTTTTCTTTCTTTTTGCTTTGTCGGTACAAGTAATATGCAATCATAATTTTATTCTTCTTAGTCAAATAGCTCATAACGAACACGTGTGAATTTTAAGAAAGACCAAGATCAACTGGAATTGAATCGGGTTCGCAGTGGCGTGGCCACCGGGCCTGACCGCGTGGCCGCCGCGCGGTCACCGTACTTACGCCGCGCGGCCAACACGCTGTAACATCCCGTGTCATATAAACGCGCCCTAGGCTTCATTGTTTTCCAATCGATATAAAATTAAATAACGGTATCAATATACTTATTTGATTATAATGAATTAGTATAAAAAAGAATAAAGTAAACCTCTAAACATCTATAATGTTAAGTAATCGATAAAACTTGGAGGGAGGATGTAAGACATTTTAGAATCGCTTCTTACGCTACCTACATACTTAAATCACCATTCATAATAATTTTATATTATAATTTGAATCGACTTACTACTATACTACTACGACTTACTAAATATATTATTATATTTGGGTATAAAAAACAAGGAAACAAACAAAGAATTATACATATTTTACGATATTTTTTTAGTCACATTCAACAAATGATACTTATTGGCGTTTACCACATCGTTTCGTTTTAATCTCAATGCATAATATTAAATAAATAACTAAATAATGCTAGACAATTCACACGGCATCATCTAGCCCCAATAGTCCAGTCAATGGTTAGGCCGAAAGTTTGACTACGGAACTTTCCTTGGACTAGTTAGGAGACAAACATACAAAGTCCCTACCCCTCTCAATGATAAGGTCCCCACCCCTCTTAGGTGAGTATTATGGGGGGAGGGGAACAAAGAAACTCATTTTTTTTTAACTTTTAGTATGTTTGTCTCCTAACTAGTCCAAAAAAAAAATGCGGAAGTCAAACTTTCAGCTCGTACAAACATTTGTCCCCAGGAGGGAATCGAACTCGCAACCTTCCGTGTCGCAGGCGGACCTTCGCCCGCTGCGCCACTGAGGTCGTCGATAATATTCTCTGTTTATTATTAATATGGAGTTGGAGCATGAGGTAGGTCCATTCTTATTCCTTTTCATTTGTTAGACAATTCTGGAATTGTAGTGGTATAAGGCAGGGTTTAAACAAAGTTTAAAAGGGTTTTTTAAGTATGGTCCAGCTCTTACAATACTTATCCGACTTGTTTGTATTAATTTGATAAGGTTCCGATAACTAGCCTAACTGTTTGAATTGTATTGCTTCGGCACGTGTAGGGCTTGCATTCGAATAATTCGAATAGTATATTAGTTCGAATATTCGAATACTGAAATCGCAATATACGAATATTCGATTAAAATCAATAACACCAAACTCAGAACCCTGATGTGCATAAAACGATAAGTACCTAAAAGTTTGCGCGATAATATTGCGCTATAAGATATAAAATATAGGAATTAGGTCGTCATATTATTAGGCCACATGTAAGACACCATAAGCAACCGCTTGGTGAAATATCTCGTCCTAATAAGGCGGATTATCGAGTAAAAAAAATGAAAACAAAAAATTCAAATAATTTCGTAACGGTTGAACTTAGGTAAGTACATATTTTTTATTGAATTTATTGCACTAAAATGTGCGTTGTCGATGGTTTTATCTACCATCATTATCGATTTGATTATTATTTTTAGATTTTAGAAGTTTTTATTTTTTAAGTATTTAATTTTTTTTTTTTCAAAAATTAATTTCTCAGCAACTACGACTAATAGACACGCGGGAGTTTTACTCTCGCATTTGAATTAATTCAAACTATAGGAATCTGCATTAAAAAAGGGATGTCACAAAATCAGCTCTCATAAAACATCGTGCGCTCTAAGTTTTCTTAGGTATCAATTCCCAGGAAAACGTTGACGAACAAGTCAAAGTTAGATTTAGGTTTTAAGTGTTTCTTAGTCTAATTGCTCATTTCATTATCATTCTGTGATTTATACGATCTCATACAAACGAGACAAAGTTAGAGAGGGCTAATTGCTAATTTCATTATCATTGTGCGATTTATAAAACCTCTTAAATATGTTTGTATACTACTAACTACAGTGTTACCGTTACTTCACGTGTTTATTTACTTGTTACTATGATAAATTTTATTGTAGATATTGTTAAAATACCTCTCACCTAGATTTTGAAGACTGTTTCTTTTCAAGAATTTGTTGTTGATTGTGCGTGTAAATCGCCAATGTTTCTTTTTCTATTATTCGAATAGTACCCGAAAAAAGTTCGAATATTCGAATATCAAAATTTTCGAATACTTGCAAGCCCTATCCACGTGTTATTGTCACGTGTCGAATAGTTGAGTCGGTAAAAATGTAACATTTTTATACATTTATTTCTTCTCCGATCCTTTCTGCATTGTAACATTTAAGATAGTCTAACTTCTCCTTTGCCACCTAGAGAAATTATTTTATTTGTGTAGGTATTTTTATCAGAGTTTTATCAAATAAATATGAATACTCGGCTATAATTTAAGTGAACATATGTATTTAGACATAATTTGAGTAATTTGAATATGAATACTCGGCTATAATTTAAGTAAACATGTAGTATGTATATACAAGTATGCATGTATTTAGACATAATTTGAGGTTCATAATATCGTCGTCTTACTGCAAGAAGTCACTAATGGAAAGAAGTCACTAATGGAAAAAAGTCACTAACTAACTACGTTAAATACAACTATGAGTTCTTCTCGATGAGTTCTACATTTTGATAAAACTCACTAATTTGTAGCTTTTCAAACTTGGACGTTATGGCATAGTTATAAAGTCGATAACTTCTTTTTTGATATTACTGGTTTCTTAAAATTCATTACCTACCTAATATTAATAGATTTTAACGATCGAAAAAAATACAATTGCCATTTTTATTTTGATACTCATATATGTGACTTATCAACATTTAATGCTATGCTTTTACGTTCACAAACATTTAAATAATAAGGCTTTATTCATTATTTGTACTGTACTACTTTTGTCGCTAGTTTATTATGGTACAAAAATGTTAACGGTTTTAAATGACTTCTATCAAAACGAGTAACATCTACACAAAGATATTTTTTTTTTAATAATAATTCATTACTTTTCTCGAAACACATTTATAAGAATACTTTTGCTCTAAATGACTTCTACCAGAACAAGTAACGTTCATCGCTTATTGTCTTTTTTACGTGAGGAAATCCTTTTTGGATCCTTTATGGTCAGATTCTTTCAAGCGACTAAAACCACCAACGTTTGTTGCTCCTCATGCCTAGTGTCCGGGTTGTTGGAACTCTTTCACGACCCGGACAGCATCGGCTTGCATTTCAATGCAAGCCTCTCCTCAGCGTGACAGAGCTGGAGTTCTCTGACACATTATCTGAGTGGCGCTACAGGGCGGACAGCATCACCGGTCCAGCAGCCGGCCCTTGGAAAGGGCAGCCGATCTTCCCACTTTCCCTCGAGACCCGTCGAATGGGGAGATTCCAAGCCGGCTCTTTAGCGGGCGAGATAGGTTGCAGCATGCATGACACTCCGACTCTAAGTCCTATGGGGGACCCTGCCAGCAAGCACGCCCCCTCATAGGAGACCGCACGGTACCCACAAATGACCCCGACGGCCATCACTCTCTGCGCACGTTGCAGGAGAGCAATGGTTTTCTCGTCAGGGTCTCTGCCCATATGGGTGCCTCGTAAAGGCCATCCACCGTACTACCCCTGGGTAGAGACGGCGACTTGCCTGTTTTGGGCCCCCATGGATCCTCATTAAGAGTTTCGAGAAGCTCGGCCCTTGACCTTTCTTTGACGGACCGGATTGACAGTTGTAAGGCCTTTGCACAGGCCCTCTACTCCTCAAACAGCTGTCCCTCCACCACAGCGTCACTACGCCGCGTACTGACGTCTGGTCCTCACGCAACTGCTGCAAAGGTCAGCTATATATTACGAGCACCAGACCAATACACTCCGTCGAGGAAAAGGCGGTCCAGATCGGGCCATGCTCGCGTCGCAGACTTGTGATATGAAATCCCGGAACCAATGCGCCTCGTCGTCAACTACCACCGGCCTCTCAGGTGCGGTCTGTCAAGCCTTGACGTTCTCGCGCCTTGACATCCAAGCTCCTCAGAGCCTACTTAGGTGACATCGGAGTCCGCCCTCTCGGTTGACGAGGGTCAGAGGCAACTAAAGCATCGACGACACTGAAACGGATAGACAAGTGATCCAACAGCGTCTCCACATTCTCCATCACATGCCATCTTCTTACTGATGTTATTTCTGTTTTTTTGGGTTCTGTACCTCAAGAGGAAAACAGGAACCCTTATAGAATCACTTTATTATCCGTCTGTCAACCTCCTTTTCTCAGGAACGAGTGGAGGTATAGAGTTGAAATTAACATCAAATACTCTAGTCCGTAGCGGAACCTCTTGGAGCCGTGATATAAATAAAACTTCTAAGTCAACTCATCAAAGTTACAGCCGTTTATCTCCGAATATTTTTTTAATTTTTAAGGGAATCACATGCACACACAACCCATAGGGTACTTCCCGTAAACCTAATCATGAAATTTTGCAAAAAATCAAAGTCGTAAATTTGTAGTTTATTCACTAAACAATTGATATGGATCAGTTGAGCTACCTGTAGATTGTTTGCAACAGTCTGCAGGTAGCTCAGTTGTTTCAATTGTAAATACTATTGTAATTTTCTTTGTGAATAAAGACTCCTGCCATTCTAAACAATTACTTTTGATTTTCGCCATGGACCAAAACTTACAGGGTACCTACTTCCTGTTGACCTAGAATCATGATATTTGGCAAGAAACAAGGTTTTCCAATCATACGGAACCCTTGGTGCGCGAGTCCGACTCGTGTTGGGATAACGTGGCAGAGTGATAGGCACAGTGGAATTTGGATATAACGTGTATTAAATGAAAAGTGACATGTTGTTTATCTTAGTTACAGTTTATTCAACTGTCTGAGTGTCGTTGTATCCTACTATTTTCTAAGTTCATTTAATACACGTTATATCCAAATTCCACTGTGCCTATCACTCTGCCACGTTATCCCAACAAAGGTTATGGGCCCAGATGACAAAATAGGCAGACAGCGAGTATTTAAAATAAACGTTGTGTAGGTATGTGAAAAGACAGCCATGTCGGGCATACGTATCGAGTTGTTGAACAGAGACAACTACGATAGCTGGAAAATCCAGGTAGAGGCACTTCTAGTAAGAAACGATTACTGGGAATACGTAAGCGGTGAGAAACCAAAACCGAAATTCACATCTGCAGCCGTTGATGGTGTATCATGGGAGGCTAGTGATAGAAAGGCTAAGTCTGAGTTGATACTGGCTATAGATCCGAGTGTAGTTCGTCACGTAAAAAAGGCGACGACTTCACGAGAGGTATGGTTGACGCTGGAGAGAATGTTTGCGTCCAAAGGGCCTGCGAAAAAGGCAACCCTGATGAAAAGGCTCATGTTACACAAGATGAGCGATAAGCAGAAAGTGAGCGAACATCTCGATTATTTCTTTGAGGCAGTGGACAAGCTCGAAGAGATGGATATCAAAATCCACGATGACCTGATAGCGATCATGCTATTGTATAGTTTGCCTACGTCATACGAGAACTTTAGATGTGCTATTGAATCTAGAGATGAGCTTCCAAAAACCAGAAAATCTGAGAATAAAAATTCTTGAAGAAGAAAATTCGAGAAGTAACCAGGTTGAGAGTATGGAAGGAGCAATGTATGTAGACAAACACAATCGGAATAGAGGGCACGGAACAGAAGCAACATTTAAATTTAAATGTTTTAAATGTCACAAATTTGGTCACAAAGCATCGGACTGTAAAGTGAAAAAGCAACCTATGTCTGAAACTAAAAATGTAGAGTCGTGTACAAATGTAGAAACAGAAGCTTTTACCACTCATCAATTTTCAGATTCCTTCGCGGTTGATTGTAATCGTCGTCGTGAGGAATGGCTTTTCGATAGTGGATGTACTAGTCATATGTGCAACGACGTAGCAAGGTTTGATGAGGTATTGCCTTCATGTGATCAGCTAAAATTAGCCACCGATTCATTAGCAACAATACAAGGTAAGGGAGTCGTTAAGTTAACAGCATGTAATAATGATTGTACGCGTAATATTCAGTTGAAAGATACATTGCTAGTTCCCGATTTACGTAGTAATTTAATTTCGATCGCGAAACTTACTGATAGCGGGCATACAGTTACGTTCAAAAGTGATTCAGCCCATGCAGTGAAAGATGATGAGGTCATGCTTACCGCTGACCGGCGCGGTGATTTATATTACTTAAAGAAATCAGGGAATGCATCAGTATCGGCAGTGTCAGGAAATAATGATTGTGATTTATTTGAATGGCATGAGCGTATGGGACATTTGAATGCTAGGGATTTAACTAAACTACTGAAAGAAAATGGTGTAAATTTTTCAAATATAAACTTGTATGATTGTGATGTGTGTGCTAAAGTAAAGATGACCAGATTGCCTTTTGCGAATTCCGGGAAACCCTGCAATGAGAAGTTGCGAATAATTTATTCCGATGTGGTCGGTCCAATGAGAGTTCGTTCGAACGGAGGAAATATTTATTTCGTGACTTTTGTCGATGATTGTACTCGGTGGTGCGAAGTTTTTATGTTGAAGAATAAGACTGACGTACTGACAAAGTTCAAGGTTTTCAAGTGTCAGGTTGAAAATTTGACAGGTATGAAAATAAAATATTTTCATAGTGACAATGGCGGAGAATATAAAAATAAGCTTTTTGATAAATTTTTACAAGAAAATGGGATTACGCGCAGATTTACGACGCCATATACACCCCAAAGTAATGGCATTGCAGAGAGGATTAATCGCACACTTTTGGAAAAGGCACGGTGCATGCTTATATCGTCAGGATTACCGGCAAGTTTTTGGGCGGAAGCGGTAGCAACTGCATGTTACATACGTAACAGATGCCCAACTAGCAGTTTAAAAGGTAAGATTCCGTATAAAGAATGGTTTGGTACATCTGTACGTATTGACCATTTAAGAACATTTGGTTCAAAAGTACATGTTTTAGACAAAGAGCCAGGGAAAGATAAATTTGCAGCACGTAGTGTGGTCGGAGTTTTTGTAGGCTATCCAGCCGAGGCTACAGGATATAAAATATGGCTACCGGAGAAACGGCAGTTCATAGTGTCGACGTGAGGTTTCATGATAAGGTGTTACCTGCGAGTCAAAATAAGCTCGAATATTTAAATGAAGAACCTGTGGAGCCTATTAATACAAATAACTCGACGAAGAGAACTGTGGAGTTTGAAATCCAAACTGAAAAACAGTGTGATATGCCTTTGATAAATGTAAGACCAGAAATCCCATTGATTAATGAAACAATCATAGAACAAAGCGATGAAACTGGTGATGACTCTGAACCCGTAAATAGAAATGTAACTATGAAAAGAGGTCCTGGAAGACCGAGGGTAGAGAGAGGTCATGTTGGTCGTCCGCGTTAATGTAATATGATTGAAGTAGAGAATGAAGTAACAAGTGATTCTACGGATGATTTTGTTGATAGCATTGACTTTGCTGGAGCTATTGAGACAACGTTGAAAAATGCTTTGAATAGCGAAGATAAAGTGGATTGGGAAGAAGCTATTGCATCAGAAATAAGAAGCCTTGTGAAGAATGATGCATGGAAAATTGTTAAAAAGCCACCAAATCGTGATATCGTTGGATGTAGATATGTATTGACAACAAAGTTAAATGTTGATAAAACAGAGAAGAAGAAAGCTAGACTTGTTGCAAAAGGTTTTAGTCAAGTTCATGGAATTGATTATCATAAAACTTTTGCGCCAGTCGCTAAAATTGCAACTGTCCGATTGTTAGTGGCACTTGCTGCCGAAATGGGCATGGAGATAGATCAAATAGACATTAACACAGCTTACCTCAATGGAGACTTGTACGAAGAGATATATATGAAAGTTCCAGAGCTACTAGAAGAAAGTTTAGTAAAGCTAGTGAAGACCGATGAAGCTAATACCGATATAGGTCGAAGGGCAGAAAAAATGCTGAAAGACATAAAAGCGGGTGGTAATAGCTGTCTTTTGAAGAAATCTTTGTATGGACTAAAGCAAGCTGGCCGACAATGGAATATCAAACTTGATACAAAGTTGAAGGAGTTGGGACTTAAGCCAACAGTGAACGAACCATGCTTGTACCATAAAAAGAACAAAGATGACCCAGACCTTTTCGTAGTAGTGTATGTCGATGACATTTTGATTGCGTCGCAAAAGAGAGCAGTCATAGACAAGTTCAAGTCAGACTTGAAGAAAAGATTCGAGTTGAAAGATTTTGGTACAGCAACGTTTTGTCTTGGAATCGATATTAAGAAAAATGGAAATGAATTTCATTTATCACAAGAGAGGTATATAAATGAAATTCTGAAGAAATATTCCATGGAGAACTGTAATCCTGTGAAAACCCCTATGGAGACAGGCAAACCAGTGAAAAGTCAAAAAGAAAAAGTTGAAAGGAAATTCCCCTATAGAGAACTTATTGGAGCACTCATGTATTTAAGTGTGTCAACTAGGTTAGACATAGCTAATGCTACAGCAAAACTAGCACAGTTTGCGGACAATCCGACGGAAATGCATTGGAAGGCCGCAAAGAGGATCCTTCGGTACTTAAAAGGTGGTGCGGGTATTTCCTGGTGTTCGCAAAAACAACGCATTGTGGCTACATCGACGTGTGAGGCTGAGTTCGTTAGTTTAGCGGAGGGTATGAAAGAAGCCGTGTATCTAAATAGTCTGATGAGAGAACTAGGCCTACACAAATTCTGTAAGGTAAGAATGCATGCTGATAACTTAAGTGCTATTTACCTTGCTGAGGATCATGGTGTTTATCACGCGAAGAGTAAGCACATCGACATAAGACACTTCTTTATTAGGGATGTACTGCGTGATAATACCAACATAACGTTGGAGCATTTGGCAACGGATAATATGCTGGCAGATATCCTCACCAAACCTTTGCCTCGCGTGAGACATGAGTTTCTTATAAATGAGCTAGGCTTGTCTTTCACACCTTTGTTGGGATAACTTGGCAGAGTGATAGGCACAGTGGAATTTGGATATAACGTGTATTAAATGAACTTAGAAAATAGTAGGATACAACGACACTCAGACAGTTGAATAAACTGTAACTAAGATAAACAACATGTCACTTAATAGATCTAGACAGATATCAAAGGTCAACCTCTATACCCATAAAGGATAAGGTGTAGAGCATGAAGGTGTTTCTCCAACAACTCGCACTTTACGTTTTATTTTTGTCTTAATACTCGGAAGAGGTCCATAATGACTTTGTTTCAGATATACATACTTAACTCAAGTTTAGTCCACCCTATAAATGACAAGAAGTCAATATTTTTGTATTATAGCCATTAAAAAAAATATGTTCTTATTTTTGTACTGATTTCGGTTGTTTCTTTAATGAATACATAAAACTATTTATTGGCGTTGAAATTATTTTGATAACTATCGTAGTTTTGATAATAGAGCCCTTCAAGTCATAAAAAGATAAAAACTGTTTTTACGAAACTTTTGGTTTATGCATTAATGACGTCTTTACAGTAACCCGACGATATGCATGATAGCTTAATGACCACGTACCTACATCTAGTTATTATTAAATATCTCAACAAACACCCAAAGTGGTAAGTGTGTATAAATATAACTTATTTTAATTTAGAATTCCGCGTGTGTAAAGGCTTATTTTCAATACTAAATTTCCTATTTATTAATTATTATTTTTAAATATCTCAACAAACACGCAAAGTGGTAAGTGTGTATAAATATAGCTTATTTTAATTTAGAATTCCGCGTGTGTAAAGGCTTATTTTCAATACTTAATTTCCTATTTATTAATTACTATTTTTAAATATCTCAACAAACACGCGAAGTGGTAAGTGTGTATAAATATAGCTTAATTTAATTTAGAATTCCGCGTGTGTAAAGGTTTATTTTCAATACTAAATTGCTTATTTATTATTATTAAATATCTCAACAAACACCCAAACTGGTAAGTGTGTATAAATATAGCTTATTTTAATTTAGAATTCCGCGTGTGTACAGGCTTATTTTCAATACTAAATTTCCTATTTATTAATTATTATTTTTAAATATCTCAACAAACACGCAAAGTGGTAAGTGTGTCCTCATTAAGAGTCAGTAGAGAGTTATATAGCTTAATTTAATTTAGAATTCCTCGTGTGTAAAGGTTTATTTTCAATACTAAATTGTTTAATTATTATTATTAAATATCTCAACAAACACCCAAACTGGTAAGTGTGTATAAATATAGCTTATTTTAATTTAGAATTCCGCGTGTGTAAAGGTTTATTTTCAATACTAAATTGCTTATTTATTAATTATACATGCTACACAATCACAATTAACTTATTTCTCTTATTTTAACAATCAGGGTAGAATCGTCAGTGGATTCACAATAGACTCGGTTACAAAGTCATGAGACTTTGTCAACAACGATTAGTAAACAAGATTAAGGCGGTACCCTACCTCGTTATTGTGTGAAGAGGATAGGCATAGGATTTCGCGTTCACAGGAGCGGGACAGAGCAAAGCGGCGTAAGCCCAAAAATCAAGTTTTTAGTAGTTATTTGCTCCCCACAAACATTAGAATAGTTAATTGAAAAAAAGGCAACAAATAAAATGTTCTTTATACTTAGCTCAATTACTATGCTTAATCTCAAGATCGTATCATCTGTATTTATTGAGAAATTAGGGTTTTAGTAAGAAATTAGAGGTAACTTTGCGATTTTTTTCTATCGAGAAAATTTTATGGAATCGTGTTTTCGAAACATATGATCGATAGAATAAGTCCTGAACTTTACCATATATAAATTTCAAAGTTAAATATTCAGTAGTTTGGAAGATATGCGAGGTCCGACGGAGTTGAAAATAAGCAATTTGAGGGTAGGTACCCCCTTAAGTCGTGGTTAATAAACTTAGTAGATACTGTACGGTGGAAGCTACTGCTGGTTTAAATCGGATGGTATTCCCTAATAATTAAAGGTGAAGTGCTATAACTAGTAAAGTTCTTGTTCGATTGTGATTCGTGTAAGGCATGCTGGTAGTACCTGTACCTACAAACGGGTATTTAATCAGTAAGCAAATTATTTGCACTAATATAAATTCGGTTGCAAGACTAGTTTCTTTTTAAATGTATTCTAAATAAATTCATTATTGATAACGAAAGTTATTGAGGCATCATAGAACGAATATCTAAAGTAAAAATACTTGTTTGACGAGGAATGAAGACATGATAAAATAATTATTTATTAAAGGTTGATTTGACAGTCGCTTAAAGGAGGGAGTATTTTTTTTTTTAATCATTTATTCAGGCTTTGTTCAATTACTTGAACATGCCACCCTAGGGAGTATTTTGCTTTTCAAAGAGGTATAGGTAGGACCCACTGACTCGTCCTGTTAGAGCATAGCCCACAGGCGTAAGGCACAGGTATAAGGCAATAAATTGACGTTGAGTGAGCATCTTTTTATAGTTAACAAAGGCCTCACAAATTGTGATACAGTAGCCAGTTCGAACTTGAAGCATTGAGCGATATCAATGGTACCTACGGGCGCATTAACAAGTTCCCGTATCTAATGAAATTAGATATGTATACATTATTATATTACCTACTCAGTGCACGGTTCTATTCAGAGTGCCACATAACATGTGTTCTAACCCGATAGGGAGTGGGGATTGTTCTGGACCCCGAGGGATAAGTTTTTGTCTTTTTTTATACGTTTCCTGTTTTATACGTGTTCTTACTTTATTATTTTTTAATTTTACTGTGTAGATACGTTTAAAATAAATTATATTTTTTTCGTGTAGAACGTGATTTTAAAATGCTGCTACATTTTATTTTTATACTAATTTTATGACAAAATCAGGTTTCTCGGGATTTTTTATATGATTAGAAGAGATATTCTTTCACCAAAAAGGGCAAAAAGAGGGCTAGGTACTGGATCTCCTATGAGATCCAAATTCGATGGTTTTTTTTTATTTGAAAGATTTTTTACTATTAATTCATAAAAATCTGGTGAGGATTTGATGAGGATCTTCGATGTGATAGGGGAGAATAACTCCTCAAAATATTAATCGTTGGTACTCCTCTACATGTCGTTTTTTACAACCGATATGGACGAAACTTGGTATCGTTTATATATGTACTAGCTTCTGCCACATTAATCTATCATTAATCTATCATCTAACATTTTTGAGG
Organism: Eupithecia subfuscata; assembly: GCA_963564075.1. NCBI lineage: Eukaryota > Metazoa > Arthropoda > Insecta > Lepidoptera > Geometridae > Eupithecia > Eupithecia subfuscata. The sequence goes on from OY751095.1 coordinate 20,751,231, forward strand.
TTATGTCAAGTCACACTTGAATGCTATCGAACGGAATAAATAGCATCCTATGTCCGTCTCCTAGCTCTAAGCTACCTCCTCACCAACTTTCAGCCATATCGGTAAAGCCGTTCTTGAGTTATAAATAGTGTAACTAACACGACTTTCTTTTATATATACTGATATACATATGTTATACAGATTTTACGACTTTGTAGAATTTTTAAGTTATCGAGGATTTTTGATTAGAAACATCACGTGATATGGAGGATCTCTTACTGCGTTAAATCGCGAGGATTGGAAGGGAACAATGGCTCTATATATATAAATATACCGAGAAGACACACGTATAAATGGATCCTACGCTAGGTATTAATATAAACTTTATGGGTATCATGTTTCTGGTAGGTACTCTGCCATTTTGGATGTCTAAGCAGCAAAGATTAATTACCATCGCCGTGTTTTTTAATAATTTGTCACATTATATATTTTAGATAAGCTGACAACTTGAAATATTATAGGAGAAGATGGCACATCCGTCGTCTATACTAATATTATAAAGAGGAAAGATTTGATTGTTTGTTTGTTTGTATTGAATAGGCTCCGAAACTACTGGACCGATTTGAAATATTCTTTCACCGTTAGGAAGCTCACTTTTTAGCGAGTGACATAGGCTATATTTTGTCCCGGAATTCCTACGGGAACGGGAACTACGCGGGTGAAACCGCGAGGCGATCGTCTAGTAGTTCGATAAATCCAATAAGTTAATAACAAGTTTACCGTCACCTTGGTAATTAATTTGAGGTGACGTCACTTCATTCTATGATACGTGCGTACCGCAGAAATATAAATGAGTATGAGTATAATGCACGCTTGGCAATGATGGATTGCGAAACAGCTGATTAAACACCCGTCTGCGTTAACTTGCTTCAAGGCAACATTCGGCTTAAGTAAGGAAAAAACTTACCATCTACAATATCTACACATAATCTAGTTTATTATAAAAAATATACGCTCACAACTATAAATGGCTATTAAGAACGTTTTTGCCTTTACAAAATATGGGGAGGTACTTTTATTAAGGCTTCCTTACAATATGGCAGTTCATGTCTCCAAATTACTAGATAACTAGATAAGCACTAAATAAAGGACATCAATACAAATAAACTATAAAGCTACATGGACCTATACATACCACACTCTAATACACTCACATAGCTTGTGCTTTTTGTAAATAGTGTTAGGTATCTGGACTATTTCAATGGAGTTCATAGTGAATTGTCTCAGAAAAATTCTAAATTTCACAGGAATTAATTATTGCATTATTTATTATTGCATTACCTCCTACAAATGGCTATTAAGTATATCAAGTTCATTAAAAGTAGTCTCATAGATAAGCAACTGATAATATGAATGAATATACAATACATGATTGCCCATTTGGACTGTATAAATAAATAAATAAATGATGCTGGACAATTCACCCAGCATTATCTAGCCCCAAGCTAAGCAGAGCTTGTGTTATGGGTACTAGATAACTGATAATATACTTAATACAATATACTACTTAGATAGATATTTTTTTATTATACATATAAAAACACCCAGAACACACTGAACAAGTATCTGCAGATCGTACAAACATTTGTCCCGAGGCGGGAATCGAACCCGCAACCTCTTGCGTCGCAGGCGGACCTTCGCCCGCTGCGACACAGAATCGAAAATAAATCTCATGTATTTATTGGAGTCAGAACACGGTATATTTTACTAGTGTTTATGCTTCTCGAATATAAATAGACTCTGCAGTTCATATAAAAGTGAATGTATAAATTGTGTCAATTTGTGTAAAACTGTACTACTGTACAATATACAGTATGGAATAAATAAATTCATAATTTTTATGTTTAATAAATGATATTGCAAACTTTTCTCTAATTCTCGAATATAAATAGACTGTCTGCAGTTCATTTATAAGTGAATGTATAAATTGTGTCAATTTGTGTAAAACCGTACTACTGTACAATATACAGTATGGAATAAGTAAATTCATTATTTTTTATGTTTAATAAATGATATTGCAAACATTCTATCTAGTTAAGTAACCGTATAATGTCAAAATCTCTCCATGTGCTTCTGCTTCATAAAGCACAGTATTGCCTAATATCAAACATCTTTGGTTTAAGCCCCCATCCGTCAGGTTGTAAGTTCCTCTAACAACTAATGTCACTAAGTAGAAGTCAAACTAGGATGACAAGGAACATCATTCGTCATACAGTGTCCATCTTGGGATTTTCCACCCTCACATAGACAGCATTTGAGCGTCGGTTGAATGTTATGTATGTGTACACTAAGCTTCCAACTACACTAATATTTAATCCAACAAAATTGAGCCATGAAAAAACATAGTCTCCACCAATAACCATACCAAGGTATGTTACCAGAATGTTTTTGAGGCAACCTATGATAGTGGTGGTGAGAGCGCTGTTATATTGCGTACATAACATCACACTGTATGACAAGATGAACCCCATGACACAGGATAGTAAGAATTGTGTAAGGAATAAGGGGTCATCCCAATGCTCGTACTTCACGGAGCGCTCCAGATCCCCTGTGGCCCAGGCGACCGCTGCAGCAGGCAGGATCATGAACAAGGCATTATAAAACATCAGACCGTATTTGCCCAGCTCCTTGGAATCTAGCTTTTTCTTCATATAAACTCCATTGGCTGCAGTGAAGGCGTCGTTTAAGAGCACCAGCGTGTAGCCACTCACCGAGAACGTGACGTCGTCCGCCGCCGCGATGATGGCCCCGCCGACCATAGACAGCACGCTGGCCTGCACCGAGCAGGAGGCGCGCACGCCCAGCACGATCTTCTCCAGAATCATGGTCATAAGGATGCTGAAGCGGCGCAGCGCCGTAAACATAGGTAGGCTGAGCTCCTTGGTGCCCCCCAGCCCGGTGGCCATGTTGCCAAGGTATATGAGCGGCAGCGGCCAGATACGCCGCGTTACCGTCTTGTCCATGCCAGGGAACTGCACGAGGCGCAGCCCGCGCCCGCCCCACAGCACCACGATGGTGGCCAGCATCTGTCCCAATCCCAGGAACTGGTACGAAGGGAAGGCGTACGTGGTCAGCACCGTCTTGTTGACGACCGTGATCATAAACGAAGCGAGAGCGTAGAATGCGGCGGACAGCGCTTTCTTCATCAGCAGCCGGTGGTTCTCCGCCTCCGCCTCGGCAAGCGTGCTCACGCCTGTAACACAAACCCTAGATTAGGACAGAATATTGGTAGGTTAGGTAGTACTAATTCACTGCCCAGCCTCGTGCGACCTGCAGGTGCGCGCCGTTGCACCACTGAGCCACAGGAGGACCTCTGCATCTTGGGCCATAAAGTGCTAGTATATTTTGATATATACTAGCATAAAAATTTCCCAAATATCTTAATTTGAATTATAGTTACATAATTACGATATTTCCAATCAAAAAGTTTACAGATTAGATGTAGGGGAGGCAGCAGATCATCGGGCAGTCGGGAGGTTTGGGCACCTCTTCTTATTTCCAATATGGTTGTAACTTTTTATTTATTTTGATTTGGTAAGTTTAATTTGGTCATTAAAAACACTGCTTAACTAGCCATTTGTGGTTTGGGGCATGTTTTTTTGTGTCACAGATAATTTTATCCCGAGTGTTCTTAGCCATGTTTCATGAAAATCTGTAGCAAGGTTTTTAAAATTTTCAAGTTTGTTCTTGTTTTAAGTAGTGTTGATAACCATGATAGATTTTAAAGTCTTGACATAGCAATTGTCCCAGTAGACATACATGAAAACCACTTAACCAAAGAACTAAAAACAAGCAATAAAATTATGTGTAGAAGCTAAGTATGTATAATTACCTTAAATGGGTCATGCTGATCTTAACTTAGTATACTTATATTCAAAATTTTTCATGTCAATGATTTTTGTGAGTTAAGTATTTATGATATACTTAAGTAAAATTTTAATGATTTGTTGATTTATATTATGAATATTATATTATGTACTTATCAAAACGAGGAATGCTCAAACCTCCATAGAGTGCTTTGGTCACTTGACATGTTTCAGAAATCCTTTAGTAACTTGGACAAATTATAATTTTTTAACAATTCTTTGCAATAATTCTAGCCAAGTGTATGGTGCAATTGGCCTTGGAAATACAATTTTGCTTCATTATAATATAACATAGTTCAGGTGAAAAAGTGCAAGTAACCTTGTACTGAGAGATACAAGAGAGGCTTACCGTTAGTCACTATTGCCGTCATTCTGTCTGATACTTTATTCATGCATAGCACAAGTACATGGTGAATTTTACTCAGGAATCCTGGATGTTTTATAATATAGCCTCAAAATCCTTGCAGAACCTATGCCAAATAGGTAGGAGGTTAATTCTCAGGGGCCTCATTCAGCACGATTGGTGAAATATAGGCTTGCCCTACACTTCTTTTGTCTTCTTATCAGAATTATGGCATTTAATGGAAAGCTTTTGTCAGTTTTCTTGGTTTCTTGACCAACTGTTAAAAGTTTGTAGTCGTGATCCTGATTTGAATCTTTATTTGTGACATGTTGAAGAACACCAGCCATGCAATGTACTATGTTCCCAACACCTGGTTTGGAAAGAACATTATTTTTTACAGGTTGGGCACTTGATTGTAAGCTTTACAGACTGGCAGACTCTTGTTTTTATCTCACCAACAAAGTTATAGGTTATGGAATAACAGGGACGGCCGCAATAAAATTTTGTAAAAAAGCACGAAAACTAGTTGTGTCGTGAAGTGCAGGCCGTAAATGATAGAAAATCTGAAATAAATACGTGGAATTAAAATGTATGTATACAACCTACACAAACACAGGCAGGCAATGCCATGAATCTATGCCATCTATTAAATTAACTAACTTTTCAGTGTTGTTCCAAGATAATTTTTGTATTGCCGTATCTCAACCTAAAAATTGCCGTATATAAGGGAAAATTAAAAAAAACGGGCCGTATATTCTAAGTTTTTATAATAAATGCTTACAAATAAAACATACTCGTACAGTATTAAAAAATAAAATATACAGTAGGTATTAAATTTAATCGTCTCTCTCCCACTGTTTCCTATACTTCTGTTTGGTGTGCTTAGTTTTGATCTTTTTTTTGGTGTTGATTGAACGTCTTCGTCAGGATTACTATCACTCATTGTAACAATTCAGTTCAGCAACGTTAACTTTAAACTACTTAATATAACTGGAAACTGAAGCAATAATTGCGGGAATTTGTGTTCAAATTCTACAAAGAATGGGCCGACGTAAGTGTTGTAACTAGAAACAAAACTTACATTACGCACACTAGAACAATACAACATTGATAACTAAGTGACTAAATTAAAAAGTCGCTAGGTATGCAAACACTAGTAAGGTCCATACGTGCCGTCCATCGATCAAGTATGCGGCCTCCCCCGTAGATACCTAGAACCTTACAAGAATGACACTCAAAAGTGTCCACGTTTTGTTTTGACGCAGACAGTTTGCGCAGAGCCTGTCAAGTTTTTTGCATGAGGAACAAGAGATTAGTGGAGTCGAATTTATTTTATTTTATTTTGTAAGTAGGTAGGAAGGTACCTAAAAATAATTTATACACTATTTATTTTTATAAGGATTATAAAATCAACAGAATTCAGGTAGGTAAAGATAACGAATCATTTATTGATAAAACTATAAATTAGCGACGCAACAGTCAACAAATTAAAGGGTCATTTCGGACATACAATAATATAAATAAGTTAACAAAAGCTAACAAAAGTTAGCAAACAAATGAGGCTTTCACGGCCAGGTTTAAAATATGGTTCAAATCGCTGTTGTGCTAAAATGGAGGTCCATCTCGAGGGTTACTAAAAATTAAATACTAAGTTGATTAAATCTAATACTTTTGGTAGTATTTCTTTTACTAGAGAGTCCACGCAAATAAAATTGAGGGCGGGTCAGCTAGTTATATTATAAACCTCAACCAGTTATTTTATATGTCTTTTCAAGAAAATAAAATTATCACTTACAACTTACCACAAATAAAAAAAAAAATGGAAACAATAGCCGCTCCATTCATCAACTTAGAACAAAATAAATATTTTTACATAGGCAAACCCAACAACAATATTTAATGCTGATTTCTCAAGTAGTTAAGGCTCAATTGGCTCATATCACAATACACAGGTAAAAATTACATTTAAACTTACTGAAAATAAGAAATTCCATCCTTTTTCTGTTGCTTGGTCGGTCTATTATTGCATTTTTTATACGAGCACTTGACCATGCTTTCGGTCCGAGAGCTAAAATGACACTAGTTGAAAAGGTATCCCAAAATGCCAAATGGGATACCTTTTGATACTGACGTTTTCAGGGCGCGCATTGTGCATCTAAGGGGGGCCGGCCGGAAATTTTTGATCGATGGTGCCGTCTCATTTATTTTATCAGGTTATTTTATGTCTACAGCGGGAAACCCTAGCCGGAAATAAGCCAGTCGCTAGTGCGTTCCGTTACACGAAGAAATTTAGTTTTGTCAGCGCTTCCTATACCGGCCGTATAATTTCATATAAATATTATACGGCTTTGAAATGTCTGCCGTATGCCGTATTCTTGACGATTTACACGCCCGAAAACCGTATAATACGGCAATTGCCGTAGCTGGAACATCACTGTAACTTTTTAGTGGCAAGGCAACAGTGTGTCCAGGTTATGTATGTGAAATTTCCCCAGATGAGGTTTAAATATACCCCAAAAAATTTCTTTTTCCTGTAATTTTCCCCAATATAATTTTGTATCTAATCAATATAACTACTTACAATATTTGCATTGCCATAAAGCGTGGCAATGCAGCCTGGGACGCTTCCGACTGGTATTGATATGGATCAGTTGAGCTACCTGTAGACTGTTTGCAACGGTCTGCAGTTGGCTCAATTGTTTCAATTGTAAATACTAGTATAATTTTGTTTGTGAATAAAGGCTATTTGCCCTCTTACTATATTATTTATACTATATTATAAAGGATTACCTGACTCAACGCACAGCCCGAATCACTGGTTCTAAAGGCTTGAAATTTGGGGTGTTTGTTCCATTTAGGTTGTACGGGTGTACTAAGAAATGAATTAGGAAAATTCGCACAGGACTTAAAAGTTTAAAGAAAACTCCTCTAGATTTCAGTTACCGTAAGCGATAGAACTACAAAATTTACATGAAGATTCCTTTTTCATAGCGATCACAGGTTTCAATTCATTGTTTTCTGAGATTGTGACAGTGTTGTCCTTTATCCAAGTTTTAACAAAAACTACAAAATTGTATATGTAGACTTCCCTTACAAAAGGAACACGCATTTCATTCATCGTTTTCTAAATTTCGGAAGCTGGTTTCCTCATAATATTATAAACTAGTTTATGCCCGCGGCTTCGCACGCGTTGTTTCTATAGAACCGTTTAAAGGTGATTTCTATCCCATGGGAACTGATTTTTGGGATAAAAAGTATCCTAAGTTTGATTCCAGAATTATAATTACCTGTATGCAAAATTTTAGCCCGATTCGTTCAGTAGTTTTGGCGTGAAGTGGTAACAAACATCCATCCATCAATCCATCCAAACTTTCACATTTATAATATTGCTAGAATATGATAGAGGCGTAAGCGTGGCGTGTGAGCGTTGTATTTCAGCTAGTATAAAAAGTGATGTGATGACCAGTGATAGGAATAGGTAGTGCTTATTTGCCTAAACTTCGAGGAACAGTGAAAAGAATCGGAGACTTCCTTCCGACAATATTTTTTTCCGGGACATCTGCCCCAAAATTCCGGACTTTACTTAGGTACAACACAAGATGAATACATCTTTTAAAGGGCAATGTATACGCTTCTACAACAAAACTCCGAGTTGCAAAAATTATCAATAAATAAATTCAAACAAATTGTCAAACATATCCTTTGTCAAAAGGCTGACTACAAAATATCAGATTATCTAGAGGATAAAAATGCTTGGGACGAGTTTTGCTCCAGCTCGAAAAATAACAACTAACAAGCTAAAGGTTTCTTCGTCTCTTTTTTACTTTACATACCGAAGCGACAGAGATCAAAAATATCACTTTATTTCCGTGTCAGTGTTTAATTTTATAATTTGACTTTTTCCAAGTGTACATTTACTGTGTTTATGGAAATTAAGACATTTGACTTTTATTTTGCGCACTCAACAGACCGAGGTACAGGAGTGAAAGTAACCTGGGCGGCGGTCGAATCTCCCCACGCTGCACAGGAAACTAAAAAAAAAAACTAGCCGGTGGTCCATGCGATCACCGGCTAGTTTTTTTTAATTTCCAAGAAAGATAACGAAATGGGTAGCCCCTATACCGTAAACATCTACTTAGAGGCCGTACGCGTTTTGTGGAAACTATATGCTTTTTCGGTCGCGCAAGACGACGTTTTTGAAGATTTTTACAGTTTAAGTGTGTTACTAAACACGTGATCTGCCCATTATTTTAATAAAAACATAACGCACATTTTGAAATAAACTTTTATATCGTGATCTTTAGTAAGATAAAAGACATAGGTACATTTAATGGTGTGCCGATTCGATTATTTATCTAATCGATTAATCGATAATGCAAAGAAAGGTTATCGATTATTAATTGATTATTAATCGATTATTAATCGATTTAAAAAAACTTACAACAAAATTATAAAAATTAAACAAAAAAAACAGAATTGTATCTCTCATTTATTTAAAAAAACAACACAAAAATCAAAGAAACGAATTAATTTCCAATCAGTGTCCAGTTAGCATTTAAAAAAATTATGTAATCGAGATGCTTCGCCAGAAGGCTGTTCCTCCTTAAATTTGTCAACTGACCTGCTTTGGAGAAGATTCTCTCTGAGGGAACGGAGGTCGCTGGGATGCAGGAATATTTTAAATGTAATTTGTACAGATGTGGGTTATTTGTTTTCATGCTCTTCCAGTATAGTAGAGGATTGCTTGTCCTTGCAAGTAGAGGCAATTCTAAGTATTGTCGCAATGTTATTATATTCTCAGTTGAAGATGTAGATGTGGTGATAAAGTTGGATTTCTTCTGCTCAAAATGATCCCAGATAGATGGTTTTGCAGTTACTTGCTCAAGTCGCTGTGGCTGTGTAATTACAGGCTCACTTGCCCCTGGAGTGCTGTTGCTGAGATATGTAAGTTCTTCCAGACAACGTTGTTGGGCATTTGCTGCATTACTGTCTGTACCAAACGCAAGTTTTTTAAAACGTGGATCCAGCAGACAAGCTATTGCCACATGTTTGTTGCTTTCTAGTGTGCCAAGTCGTCTTTGTAGGACTTCTAATAGTGTTTCTTTCACTTGGCCTCCAGTTAGTGTTTCGGTGTTAGTTGCATTTAAATTATACTGCAGGCCTCGTATTAATGGAATTACCATTCCCATGGTTGGATATTTTTCTCCAGATAGTTGTTCTGTAATTTCTTCAATATTTTTCAGAAGTGCCACACAGTCCACTAATACTTTCCACTCATTATTATCAAGTGAATCCAGTGCAAGATCTATTTCTGCTAAAGCAATCGTAAGTGGGATTTTAACTTCACACAGTCTCGCAAACATAATACTTATACTGTTCCATCTAGTTTCTATGTCTTGTTTTAATTTTAATATTGGCATATTCATTTGCTTTTGTTTTGCAGATAGAATTTCAGTACTTTTGGCGCTGTGTCGGAAATGGGCAACTATATGTTTGCATTTCTGAATTATATTTTGCAGAGTTGGATTACCATTAAGTGTTTCTTTGACACTCAGATTGAGAGTGTGAGCGATACATGGATGGTGGTGTTTTTGAAGATTCTGATTTATTGCTTTTTTCATATTTTGTGCATTGTCTGAAACTATTGTAACTATTTTCTGTAGAACTCCAAATTCTTCAAATATTTGACGCGAATGTTCTGCTATAATGTTCTCCGGTATGAGGACTTGGAAGTTCTCTAGTCGCAAGAACTAATGATTGCAATTCATCCTCGTAAAAACAGTGGCCAGTGATGGTGATATACGACTTATTAGAGTCAGATGTCCATATATCTGTGGTAGCAGCCATGTATTCTACATCGTTCAAAATAACTTTCAAACGCGCACTTGCTTTTTCATAGTGTTTGCATAAAATAGATTGTGTCAACACTTTTCTGCTCGGAGGTATGTAGACAGTTTCAATGCCACAAATCTCTCGTTGCAAGGTTCTAACAAAGTTAAGAAACCCTTTATTTTCAGATACTTGCAATGGTTGGTAATCGAGACAAACCATTTGCAAAAGAGCCGAGTCAATATTTTGGGTTTGCTTCTGGTTTAGTTCTTTTGCAGTTAGTATAGAAGACAGTCGTGTCTGCTTAAAATGTTTTCTACTATGTTCGCCTACCTCTGGTATTTCTGATACTCCTGTAGCTGGGCTCCTGCTTGTAGAAGGTTTCTCATCTTCAATCATATGTATTCTCCTTAAGTGTTCTCGCAGATTTGTAGTGTTTCCACAGAGTTTAATTTTTTTTTTACACAGCTTACAAGTTGCTTCCTGGTCAGTTTTATCGAAATGAGTCCACACATAAGAAATACTTTCACGGCGTTTCATTTTAAAATTCAAGAAAATATCCACTCACAACTTGAAGTCGAAAGAAAATTATTTTATTCGTCTAAGATCGTACGAGACGTACAGCTCGTGCACTAATGAACTTATGAACCTATGTAAATCCGTAAGACAATGCTAAATACATAACCCGGGATTTCCCCTATAATAGAGCACTTCACTACCCATCACGAGACTTTTTAGTAGTAACGGGGATTCCCGTTATATGTAGGGTTACCATAACTTGAACGGGTTTCTCCCAATAATCGATGATTGTCATCGATTATATAAATGATAATCGATTGCAAACGATCATCTTGATAATCGATTAATCGATTATTCATAATCGATTCCGCACACCACTAGGTACATTTCGATTTTAAAAATGAGTAATCCTCTATCTCCGTTCAAAATACGTGTAGATAATGCTAAAATGATAAAAATGTCTATTTTATTATTTTAAAGATGGCCGGAATATTTTTTCAATGATATACTTGAACTCAAGAAACGTGGTCGAGAGCGAGCGAGAAAGCAGATATTTACTTCAAAACGTGTACGGCTTCTTAAACAATGATTGTGTTTGATAGTTTTAAGATCAACAAGTTATTTACAAAACGTTCTCCAAAACAAAAATTTGTGGTTGTAATGATTCTATGCTATGTTATGTCCAGTCGCAAACTTTAGGTAAACATAGACCAACTACTAATACGAATAACATTATTTTCTAATGTACCGAAGTAATGTCCGGAATTTAGGGACAGAAAAAATATTTTCGGAAGGAAGTCTCCGATTCTTTTCACTGTTCCTCGAAGTTTAGGTAAATAAGCACTACCTATTCCTATCACTGGTGATGACACACAGAGCACGCGACGCGTCGTGGTGCGGTGGCGTGCTACTAGCGGAGTTACGTACGAGTTGTATTTATTTACAAAATGTTTAGTTTGTGACCCGAATAAGGCGCTAAATGAAATGGACTATACCGAAAAATTGAGTTTACTAGTCGAACCACACCGTTGTTTATAAGATTGCAGTATAAAAATGATTAAAAAAGGACATCTTTACAATAATCCGACGCCGTGACCTACACACACAAGGCTCCAAAACGCCTCCACGACGCCACGGCTGGCTCTCGCACGCCTGTCATGTGAAGACATCCGCATCGCGAACGCCACGCGCTGGTTCGGCTACCGTGCGCCACTCCTCCGCCTCCGGCTTCTGTGTGTGGCGGCTTTTAAATTTGTTTAGTCACAGAATTAGAAATGTGTACACCTACCATTTCTCCCCAAATTTTTTCTAAAATAATATGCGGTGCCCGAAATTTTCCCCACAGTTTTCACTTCCCCACACCTCCAAAATTTTTATTTTCCCCTAAAATGGGGAAAAAACCCAAATCTGGACACGCTGATTCGCAAGCCATTATGACGTGTGTGGCGTTATTTCACCCGATAGTTAAATAAACTGTTATTGGAATTCCGTTATGGTAACGCTTAGCCGCATTTCAATAACTATCTATTTATCTTATCGGTCGCAATGACACAACGGAGTCAATAATAATAATAAATATGAATATTAGTCATTTTTATGAATATTAGTCGTAGGTAGTAATTATTGACTTGGATTAACAATTACGATCGCGACAGTGAATGAATCGGAGATGGGAGATTATTCCTCTATGTGGTAGAGCTCATTCTTCTCATGTCTTAGAAACCCAACAACGTGGATCTGTGTCGAGTGGTTCTGGAGTTATGATGATTTGAAATTGCCTCGAAGTCAAGTTGTAGAGTTCCTTTTGCTGATCACGTAGACACCTCACACGATGAACTTATCTACCCTGGATACGGAGATTATGGTGTACCTAAGGAGTTTATTTTCTGGCTTAAAATAAAAAAAAACTATATATATGAAGCTATGGTGATCTCAACCCGAAAAAAGTATTAAGGGAAGTTTTTGTCACAACGCCATGCTTAAATCAACTCGTTTTTTTTCTTAGCGGTTTTTAACGTTATCTTAACGTCAACATTCACGCGCTTAGCTACATCTTGCGTGAAATTCTCAACGTCCTAGTTATTTAATATTTTAACGATATAATGGTTATTTAACGGTAATCGTTGCCCATCAGATGGTTTCGTGAAGTGAATGGAAATTCTGATAACGACACACTCCTAATGCGCGCCCCAAATTCTCGCGAGAATCTCGCGAGAAGGCGAGAACAACACGAGAAACGTGATCGTAGAACCGATTCACATGTTCTTCGCACGTTCTCGCATAGTCCTCCGCTTTTTGTCGGTTTTTTGACGCAAGACAAAGAGCGCGAGAACGCGAGAACATGCGAGAACTTGTATTGACTCCACACTTGCATGTTTCTCAAGCGCGCTCCACATTCTCGTCGAGATTCTCAGCGAGAATCTTGCGTAGGTACCTATTTGAGCAAATAAACGCGATCCACATTGTCACGGGAATCTCGCGAGAAGGCGAGAACAACACGAGAAACGTGAGTGTGGAACCGATTCACATGATCTCGCCTGTTCTCGCGTTCTCGCGCTCTTTGTCTCGCGTCAAAAAACCGACAAAAAGCGGAGAACTAGGCGAGAACGTGCTAAGAACATCAGTAGCGATCGACTCGCCTATCGAAACAGTTGTGCGTTCCGCTTGGTTAGGTATTTATTGAGCTTGTGCATCATGATCCGAATTTATTGGTCGAATGAACTGGAAATGACTTTCATTGTTCGATTCTCGCCTCGCGACAAATGTTTGTACGATCTGCAGATATTTATTCAGGGGTTCTGGATGTTTTTTCTATGTATAATAAAAAATATCTATCTATGTAGTGTATATATATATTATGTATATCAGTTATCTAGTACCCATAACACAAGCTCTGCTTAGCTTGGGGCTAGATAATGCTGTGTGAATTGTCCAGCATTCTAATTCTAATTCTAATTCTGAGTGGGGGTACTGGGATCTGCACTGACATCTCGCTTTGGAGTGTATTGTGCATTGTCCCCCTGCCTAACCAGGCCCTAACCAGCCCAGCTCCTTGAAGTACCGGAGCAGGACTTTTGGCGATTGACAGCTTCGTTTCAGCTTTTCTGTGGGCGAGGACGGGTTAGATCCCTCTATGAGAGTCTTCAATCCCGTTACCCGTCTGGCCTCCTCTGTGGCCGTGCAGTGAACCACTACATGTTCCACAGTCTCTTCTTCCTGGAAGCAGCCGCGACATAGGCTGCTGTCTGTGGCTCCAGTCTTGAGCAGATGATGGTTCAGTTCACAGTGACCTGTGATGATGCCCACCATTGTTCGTAGGTCCTCGCGGCTCATCTTGAGCAGCGTGTTTGTGGTTTTTCTATCTTTGGAGGGGAATATTGATCTAGTATGTTTGCAGTCTGTTCGACGCTCCCATAATTTTTGGTGTTCTTTTTCTGAGTTTAGTTTTAGTTTGTTTTTTACTTCCGCTGTGGGCGGATTTGAGAGACTGATGTCCTGTTTTGTTGGGGTCTGTCTCGCTCCTTCTTTTGCTAGTCTGTCTGCTTTTATGTTGCCTGGACAGGATCGACTCTCCGTCCATTCAATGCTGACCTTGTTATGTTCCGAGAGACTTTGTAGAGCGTTGTGGCATTCTACAATTGTTTTTGATCTCGTTTCTGTCCTATTGAGTGCGTTTATTACTGCAGCGCTGTCTGTTTTGAAGACCAGATGCAGCTGGCAGGTCAACTCTTTGATAGTTGTCTCCCTAAGCATATGATTTGCCGCCAGTTGGAGTGCCAGTGCTTCAGCCTGAAAAGCCGTGGTGGCAGAGTTTAGTGGTTGAGCTCTAGAGAGTCCGGTTTCGGGACAGGAGTAGCCGCAGCCAGCTCCTGTCTTATTCTTGGCCCCGTCAGTGTAGATGTGATATGTGGTAACGTCATGTGAGGTGTTCGCTGCTGCGTTCTCTTCATGCGTTGTTACGTAGGTCTTACTGGTTAAGTAGGTAGACGCTATTCTGTCGGTACCATTTGCCGCCTCTGGAATTGCAGCAATTGCTTTACTTAGTATCCTACAGTGGTTTGTTAGGCCTGAATCGCCTTTCCATTGGTCTGTTGATTTAATTCTTAGGGACGCCGCCATTGCTTCCTGCTGTATGTGAACGTGCAAGGGCGTTAGCCCTAGAATTATGTCCAGTGCTGCAGATGGGGTTGATTTCCTACATCCGCAGATGAGTGTGCAGGCCAGTCTTTGAACTTGCTGCAGTTTGTTGATGGTGGTGACTAAGTTTGTTCTGGGCCACCATACTATTGCACCGTACGTTAGCACCGGGCGTACCATGACTGTATACAGCCACAGACACAGCTTGGGCTTAAGGCCCCAGTCCTTGCCCACCGCTCGGGTGCATTGCCATAAAACGTTTGTGGCTTTTGTTATGATATGGTCTAGTTGTTTGCCCCATAGTAGTTTACTGTCTAGCCATATGCCGAGGTATTTGACCTCCTTGCTCAGAGTCAGTGAATTATTTGTCCAGCATTATTTATTATCATTATTATTATATTGAATATTTTTAATTGAAACCATGTTTGTGGAATGTAACTTTAAAGGACTAAAAATAAATTTAAAACCACGACGCGTGGAGATGCATTAGTTCGTTAATGGAACAACCCATCGGAGAACTAAAAAAAAAATTCGTTACTAGTACCCATAACACAAGCTCTGCTTAGCTTGGGGCTAGATAATACTGTGTAAATTGTCCAGCATTATTTATTAATTTATTTATAATTATAATATGCAAATGCACAAAGCAATAAGTTTGTAGCAGCAGTCATCGAGCGCGAGAACAGTATTGAGAACCTGTGAGTGTGTACCCAAAGAAGTTCTTGCTGAGATTCTCGCGAGATTCTTGACGAGAATCTCGGCGAGAATCTTGTCGAGAATGTGGAGCGCGCTTAAGGCAATCAGCAGTTTGCTTTTTGGCATCTTGCTTTCTGTGCTTGCTTTTTTCCACGGAACAATTTTACTCTACGAAGTGCTTTAGGATGTTATCCTTGCTTTTGGGGATGAAGGGTATCATAGGTCAGTGCTGCCAGATGTCGAAATCAAAACGCGCCGAATGAGGATCAGTAACGTTGTTAGTTGAGAATGCAGATTTATAAAGCTAAGAAATCCTTATCACACTGTGCAAAAAATTTTGTTCTACGAGAAAATTTACGAAGTTATAAACAAATTACTAGCGTAGTTCACTGAGTGACCGCCGCGGGTGCGTGTGACGTCACTCGCTCGGTCGCCGTGACAACGTCTTATAATTCGATAGAGCCGGCTGCACGCACGAAAAAACATGACGTCATGCGGCGTTACCTCGTCATGCGGCGTTACCTCGCTCTGAGTTGTCACGTTCAACTATCGTCAGTAAACCGACTTTACAGACAACCAATTTTTATTGTTTACTCCAAGAGTTGGTGTTGAAGAAAAAAACCCTCCGTGTTCGAGCATACTCGTACTTGGCCGGTTTATATTCCATGTCGATCGTTGTTTTATTTTGGCTGTATAGTTTCACAAAAGTTTTAGATATTCTGGATTTCCTAAAATCTCCCTGCCAGCAATCATTATCTGAAATATAATTTATTCTTGCAAACTGAAAAAAAAACTGTCGTCGGTTTTCGCCTCAGAAGAACGATCCTAGTTTTCGCACATTTTCAATCAGTTCACTCACGCATGCAAACAAGAAGATATTTATATATCATTCACTCATCTGTTTGACATGCGCGTTGTTTGTTGGACAATGAAAGCAAATGAACGGTGCATTGTGATGTGAAGAATTCGTGAAAACCAAGCGACATTTTGATAATTTCATTACAAATTGCGATGCAATCTGAAGAAACATAATTCTATGCGAAAAATCGAGGACCGATTATGTGTGATGGGTGATTAGGAGGGTGTAGTTACCAGAGTTGATTGCAAACGTATACGTAGGCAGTTAGACTTGTTTGCGTTTTCAGTGATGTACGGGGACGCGTAGTTGTTCTGAAAGTGTTACAGGCAGCCAGGTAGAATTAGAAGGGCGTAATTTTTTTGAGTTTGAAGAGTGTGTGTGATTCGCTATGGCGCTGTCTATGCCGGAGCAGTTTTCTCTGCGTTGGAACGACTTCCACGCGAACCTGACGCACTCGTTTAACTCGCTGCTGGAATGCGAGGACCTGGTGGATGTGACGCTGGCGGCCGGCGGCCAGTTTCTGCATGCGCACAAGCTGATTCTCTCTGTATGCAGCCCTTACTTCAAGGAGCTCTTCAAGGTATGTTGCTATTGTCTCTGTGTACTTTGTTAGAACGATTATTTCTAGGTACTTTCGGGTACCTATATTATAATGTTATTGACTGTGGATATGAATGGTGGAAATAACTAAGTTCAGGGATCTTGATGCAGTCTTCACTAACAATGGGTGCATTTCATGTCTTGTCTATGCTCATGCCAAACAAAGCAACTAGACCATAGTCTGTTCATATGCATGAGTTTCACCTTTGTTTGTACTATATTTTTCCATGTTAAGCTTGAGAATATTTTGATAGCAAATTATTTCATTTGTAATGAATGAATTTGATACTAAATTCAGTAGCTATGATTATCCATCCGACATCTCAGTGTTTAGAACAATAAACTAAGATTGTTTTTACTAGAGCCATCGCTATGACTACAAAATGCGCTCAACGATAACTGTTAATCCTACTTCAAAATCAATGATCTTATTTCCACAACCTCAATCTACACAAGATTTGATTTTAAACAAAGAGCTATAAAGTCAATAATAATAAGTAATTATATTTATCAATATTTTGTAGTTTTTCATCATATACAAAGAATTGTATAGATGTTGCACCCAGATCTGTCCTTATGTGAGAGGAGAAATTAGAGTTTTTAGGCCTCATAGATAGGTAGTATTTGGTAGGTATGCGTTTAAAAGTAAGCAAATATTGCTGTTTGGGCTATCTGCAAATCACACAGCACAGTCAATTGATTCACTGCAGGAATGAAACCCACATTATTTAAATCCTAAAATCACATAAAACAGGATATCTACCATGATTTTAGTGTTCTTAACTTTATTAATAATGATAGTTACTAAAGTTTTTATTTAAATCCTTAATGATTATTTGCCCACTGCTGTATGCATTGGGAGTTAGAACTGATGAATTTAGAAAACCTCTAAAGTCATTAACAACGGGATATTTACCATGATTTGTGTTAATGACTTTAGTAATATTTACCATGATTTGTGTTAATGACTTTAGTGTTAATAACCATGATGGATTTAAAAGTTTTAGAAAACCTCTGTTTTATAGCAATGCAAACAGAATTGCAAAATCTTGTTTATTGTGAATATTGCTGGCTTGATTGTCTCAATCAGACTAGACAACAAAAGCTCTCTTCCATAAACTTACTTAAGTAAGTTAAACTTTGTTACTATCAACTTAGACAACTTTATACTACACCTGCTCAGAAAGTTGCTTATTACTTTTCTAAACATAAAGTATTAGGAAGAATGTCTTTGCAGGCGTACTAAAATGCAGGTGGGAAAACTCTATAGAATTTCATTTCTCATGTGTTTAGCAGGAGAAAAACGTGTATGGAAATCCATTTCTAATGTGTAATTTTTTTTGTAATTTTCTGTAATATCAGCTGATAGCTAAGTTATTTTCATAATAGGTCAAATGACAGAAAGTTTCTACTCAGAATCTGCCATATGATTGTGGCCTCTTTCGTATTCGGAACAATAATTCTAAAGGTGTAGTCTAAAGCACTATGTATCACTCGGAAGAAAGTAAGATTCCTACCTCATGTGTCTTAAAGCCCTCTGCACACACTCGATAGGAACAGGGCACTTTCTCGCCTAGATGTACAATGTGCTATGTCAAATTTAAATTATTACTTTTAGGTAAACTTCATATAAAGCTCTCAGCGTGTAGAACACAAATATTATTATAAAAGACATTTATTTTCCACTCACAAAAAGGTTATGTGAGAGTGAATATTCCTAGCACCTAAGCAAAATTTTTGTTATGCTACCAGTTACCTATCATTCTCTGCATTTACAATTAACTCTGTATGTTATGAGTACACGTCAAGAATGGATTAAGGTAGATAGATAGAAAAACTTTACTGAACACTTAAAACTAAGAAACAATTTAAAATGAAATAATTATAATCTAAGTGACAAATGGTGGTCTTGTCGCTCAAAATTCCAGAAATTTACCCTTTTCTTTGGAAATGTTACGTACATTTCACCGTCAAAAATAATTTACAGGAACAAAGTCATTTCGTCCGTTGTTGGCAGTCAGCAGGCCGACCATATTTAGCCTTGCCAACCAACCAGTAATTCAACGTCTCCAATCCAAACTCAATGTTTGGTATTTGGATGATGGAACATTAGGTGGAGAGGTGAAGACAGTTTTTGATGATCCAAAAATCATCACAGACGAATTTCGACAAATAGGTTGAGAATTAAATTTTTCAAAGTGAGAGCTTTTTATTTCAGACTCACAAAAACAATATCATTGGAAAATTCAATAGTTTGCCCTCAACACCACAGTTAGATACATGTTCACTTCGACTCCTTGGTCACCAATTGGTTCACCAATTCTTGATGAGTCTTGATGAGTCTTTCTGTCTTTTTCAAATTCAAAATTTCAACAAAACTTCAGACAAACTGCTCAAAATTAATAGTCACATGACTTTTTCAATTATTCGGTTTTGTCTATTTGTACCTTAATTTATGTATTCTTTGAGATGTAGTCAACTGCGGAAACACAGTGAGCTCTTGGAAGGCTTAGAAAACATAATAAAAAATACTTTATCATCGGTTTTGACTATCGATTAAGATGACAAGGCATGGTCGCAGGCCTCCCTGCCTGTCAAATTGAGAGGCACTAGTTCTTTAATTGAAATTTTTTTAAAGTCATCTCGTTTGGTCCCTTCTGGAATGTCATTGAAAATTTTATTTTTAGACGAAGCTGGAACGGCTTGGCATAATGCTTATCCCGATGCTGCTCCTGCAAAATCTCTTTCCTCCCAATGGCAATGGGACCGGCCTCTGTGTGAATTGACACGGAATTGTTTGTTACAAACGTGTTCCAGCTCTGCGGATCGTGCACGCCTTCTGGCCGTGTCTAAATGGGAGTCAAGACATTGGTTGCAAGCATTTCCTTATGGTAACTTTCCGTATCGCAACACGTCTTCGATTGGGTGCAAGGTGTTGCGCGCCTCATCAATGCCAGTGCGGTACTGCTGTCCAACAGCTTGGTCATCACGGATTATCGTGTACTAGGGCCGCCGGTCGGATATCTCGCCACGCCAGCCTTAACGACATCATCCGGCGGGCTTTTGTCACCGTTAACGTACCAGCTATTCTCGAACCAAATGGTCTGGTACGTGACGATGGTAAGAGGCCCGACGGTATGACACTAGTCCCCAGGTAGTTGGGGAGGCGCATTGTGTGGGACGCTACATGCCTCGACACAGTTGCGCCTTCCCATCTTACGAAGACCTCCGTGAAAGCGGGTGCGGCGGCAGATTTGGCCGAAGATCTCAAGAGGCGCAAATATGCAGGTCTCGACAGAGCCTACACATTTGCTCCCCTTAGAGTCGAGACCCACACGGACCTAGGTCCGTGGGGTACCGAGGCTCTTCGGGTTTTTTAAAAATTATCTGCGCTGGTCTGGTCGAAGCGACGCGTAACCCGAGAGCTGATGAGTATCTGGCGCAGCGCATCAGCATTGCCATACAGCGGGGCAATGCAGCCAGCGCCTTGGGGACGCTTCCGACTGGTATTGATAAGGATCACTTGAGCTACCTGTAGATTGTTTGCATAAGTTTCCAGTTAGCTCAATTGTTTCAATTGTAAATATTAATTGTAATTTATTTCTATTAGGAAAAAATGTATTTTTATTATTTACTTTTGTCATTATGGGTGACATTATTAGTTTCTTTGTGACAAAACTCCATTATAATAAATCTGTATATTAAATATAAAAGTCAATTGCTGTTCGTTAGTCTCGCTAAAATTAAAAAACGGCTTGAGTGTTTTGATTTTTAGGGTTCCGTACCTCAAAAGGAAAAAAGGAACCCTTATAGGATCACTTTGTTGTCCGTCTGTCAACCCTCTTTTCTCAGGAACGCGTGGAGGTATCGTGTCTAAATTAACATCAAATACTCAAGTCCGTAACCTCTTGAAGCCGTGATATAAATTAAACTTCTGAGTCAAGTCACTCAAAAGTTACAGCCGTTTATGTCCGAAAATTTTGAAATTTCAAAGGGAATCACATGCACACAAAACCTATAGGGTACTTCCCGTAGACCAAAAATCATGAAATTTGGTGAGCAGCAAGGTCTTATAGCACAAGTAAAGGGAAAAATCCGAAAAACATAAATTTGTAGTTTATTCACAAAAAATAAAATACTTTTGATACTCGCCATGGACCAAAACCTATAGGGTACTTCCCGTTGATTTAGAATCATAAAATTTGGCAAGAAGCAAGGTCTTATAGCACAAGTAAAGGAAAAAATCCATAAACCGTAAATTTGTAGTTTATTCACAAAAAAAAAACTTAATTCTTGCTATAGACCAAAACCTACAGGGTACTTCTTGGTTACCTAGAATCATAAAAATTGGTAAGAAGCAAGGTCATATAGCACAAATAACGAGATAAATCTGAAAACCGTAATTTAGTAGTTGTGATATGTACCAAAAAAAAAAGTTTTAATTCTCTCCCTCGACCAAAATATACAGGGTACCTACTTCATGTTGACCTAGAATCATAATATTTGGCAAGAAACAAGGTCTTACAATTAAACGGAACCCTTAGTGTGCGAGTCCGACTCGCAGTTGACGTTTTATTTTTGTTTGGTTTGCTCTTGTACAGGGTTGATTAAAAAAAATTATGAATAAACATTGTAGGTGATATGAAGTTCCCCGTGCGTGAACTCTCATCTAGTAAAGATAAATTATCGGTGCCGATCGTGATTTTCGTGACGTTATTTGTATATCTCATTGGATTTTGCACCTATTGTTTTATTTTAACCGACTTTAAAAAAGAATATGAATTTATTCTCTAAATCCTTCTTTTTTTGGATATACTCTATCACTTTAGAACAAAAGCACACATCATATATTATTATCATGGTACTTAACTAACTGTACAGGGGTGGAAAATGGCAACTAACATTCGTGTTTTGAGGTCCAATTGACCGACCGGGCGTCAGTACCTATTCTAGAGATTTGGTCAGTATTTTATAGGGATATTGTCAGTAAAATCAGTATTTTTAGCCATGGAATCACTTTCCACCCCTGACATTCTGAAAATGTACTCATGGTGTCCTGGGTTGACAACATGTATGTTTTGGATTAGATACATAGTAGAATTTCAATGAGTTCGCGGCGCGATAAAGCAAAATATTTGTTTTTAAGCGATATGAACAAAGCTATTTATTTATACCTCATAATCACATTACTACGTCGCCAGTCGTACAATGTTTAATTTGCTTGGTATTCAAATTAATTTATAACTCTACTCGTGCCGTAGACGTTGGAAACCGGAATAGCATTGGGCTTTACCTACTTACCTACAATGCTATGAAAGTTCTGTACTTAGATATATATTTAAACTAGCTTCTGTTCGCGGTTTCATATGCATTTTTCCGAAATAAAAAGTAGCCGTTAATCTCGTCTGTTTTTCCGGTAGAGTATCTCAGATTGTCTCGGAGTCTTCAAATCTCGAGTGTATAAGTTCCTTCTGGGAAAGCGTGCTCTATCTTAGGCCACATCTTAGCTTTCTTATGATATTCGTGTGATGATGGTCAAACGCTTTACCAATTCAAAATCTAAGCCTATAATATTTATCCAAAGTTCCTGTCCAATCCGTTCAGTAGTTTTCTCGTGAAGAGGTGTAACATATAAACACACTTTCGCATTAATAATATTTAGTGTGATGTGATATATCTGTGTTTGAAAATGGCCGTGGGAAATACCATACGGCGGCGATGCGTCATCGTTAAATACATACATGATATTCTAACGACGTTTCATTTACTCGGGTCGAGATCCAAGTACTTATCGAGGGACTTTAAAACCTTTGTGGCCGTAGTCTAGTCTAGCCTGTACTATAATATTATTGACGACATTTCTACCAATAGTGCAATATACCTTCTGTGCGATCAGTCGAGTGGGTGGGATTTGTCGAGCGTCTCAGTTGTTGAACTTTATAAGCTGCAACCAGCGCCTTTGCAGTATTTTTATTTCATACTGCAAAGGCGCTAGCTGACCCGCTCGCGATTTCATTCGCGTGGACTTAGGAGTAAAAAACTTCTTGTAATCAGCTGAAACCCATTTGGGTTTCAGGAATTTCCGACTTATGCAATTATTATTGCTCACCATCGTGGCCAAAAAGAGCAAATTCGCATCTCCTACACTATATAAAATAAAACTTTGACAGAGTCACTAAAAATAAGCTTAATTATGATAAGCAAAAACGGCATCAAAAACGACAATCGATTTTTGGAAATTCCTTCGTTTAACATCATAATAAGATAAAATAGGCGGTGGCGCTGATTTGGGTCGGGTTAGCGCCTTAACGCATTCACTGCCCAGCCTCACGAGGGTCGAGAGAAAAATGTCTGGTCGAGAGGCTCGTTTGCGTCTTGGGCCATGAAAATGTTAACGTGAGCCATAATAACTTATAATTTTGACAGGATGACAATGACATTTCGAATTTATAAAAGGCTCATAAGTGGTATAAGAAACTCCATTGCCTCATAACTATTGTAGTTCCAGAGATATAGAGATTGATTAGTTAACAAAAAAACTTCGGCCCTCATTTAGAGCTCCTTTGAATTCGAATTTTCAAAAATCGGTACCTAGGCTCCTAAGTCCTATGCAAAATTGCAGTTTCGTAGCTCATGTAAGTAGTTCCGAAGATTTGTGATGATTTATCAATAAACATTTGACCCCGATTTTGGCTACATAAGCTTGCGAATTTCCAAACAATGGGGTTCACGTCTTAAAAGGAACCCCCATGCAAAATCTCTTATTTCTTGTAGTAGTGCCAGAGATTTTGTGATGGCTAAAATGAGTGACCTAACTTTGCCTCCACACCATTGACCTTTAGGGTGCGAGTTTTCAAAAACCCGAAACACGTTTCTGTACATTTTTAACCCCCCAACGCAAAAAGAGAGGGGTGTTATAAGTTTAACTTGTCTGTCTGTATCTGTGTATCTGTCTGTGGTATCGTAGCTCCCAAACGGATGAACCGATTTTCGTTTAGTTTTTTTTGTGTCATAGTTAATTTTATCCCGCGTGTTCTTAGCCATTTTTCTTGAAAATCTGTTCAGCCGTTTGAAGATTATCAGCTCTTTCCTAGTTGATGGGGGGATCTGAATAACTTCCTTATATCCGATCGATTCGAAATTTGGTACCGTGTTACTCCAATCATATTGAAAGTATATGGTAAGGTTTCACGAAAATCTGTCGGGGGGTTAATTGTAGGCACAAACTAAACTAATAATTGTCTTTTCTATATGCTGCACGAGCTGCAATTCCCCTTATTATTACTAATTAATGCAGGGAGAACTTCAACTTCCTTTGTTGTGTCAGTAATTTCAATATAGTTTTCTCTTTGTACAGCAATATAATGTAGTATGGCTGGTGCCACAATATATATTTTGGGATTTTCCAAGCTTGTTGTGAACCCTCGCAGTAAGCAACGGAAAAGTAGATTTAGCGTTGATTTAGTTAAAACGTTTACTAGGTTAAGCAATCGATTGTGTCGCTCAATTTGTTGCAATATTTGTTTGCAGTACATTGTTTACTAAGACGCATACGATCTTACACACGGGGGGCGTTCAGAAATCGCGCGACTTAAGACGCGCTTCAAAATCGCGGCTGTGGGGTAGAGGCTCTACCGGCAAGAATTGAAAATTATGGTAAGAAAATGACAGATGAAGATATTGACGTTCAAATACCTATCCACAAAACCACAGAGTAACCATGCAACCAAGGAGGACCAGAGATTTTAATTACAGACGAAACTGCTACATTTTATACTTATTCTGTGGTTTGTTCACATTTGTAGGTCAATATTATCATGTTATCACCTTGTCTTATCGTTATTTCCTCTCATTCTTCTTACTTGGCGGTAAATTGGACTGGACTGGACATACAATTAAAAACAGCTGATTGATGACGGCCATGTTTTCTCCTTCAAGGGCACGTAAAGTAGGTGTCTGGGTTTACTAAGTGTATTATTTTTTATTTTATCTCATTTTAGTAATTTGTGTAAGCAATCTAACCAAACATGCCCCAGCTATCTGTGACTACAGACATTTTCATTTCAGGTTCACGAAAATTTCTAAGGATTAAAAAAAACATTTTTGGGACCGGGACACACGGGAAATGTTTTTGTGCAAACCTTATTAAACACGTGCGTGGTTATTGCTCTTTCTTTTGAGGTATCATATCCGAGGATATCATGCAAGTCATTGAAATTAGGGCCTACAAACCAAAAATAGGGAGAAAATTTCAATTCGTACGCTGACCAATCAAACAACTTTGTCAAATCTATCGTAAATATTGAAGACCCCTCCGCCGCAGTGACTCATCAATTTTATATAAATTTTCAAGTATTTTACGTATTTGATATCATTTTTATCTACATATTCTACCCTAGAGCTGGTCACTGGCAGCTAACGAGGCCTTAAGGCGCTTGTATGCCTCTAATCTAAACTAATGCCGCTACCTTTTCTTTCTTATTATTACGTTAAACTCGAGAATTTTCAAATATCCAATGTACAGTTTGTGATACCTATCCTTAGCTTTTTTTAATCCCTCTGAAATAGTTAAGTTGCGTATAAATTAGACAGAGAAGCGAAAACAGAGGTCGGTGGCCAACAAGAGCAACTTCGCTATTGTGCCTAAAGGAAATAAAAGAAAACTATTTTATAGGCATTATAAATAAGATCCGTCAAGTGCGAGTGTAACTCGCGCGCCGAGAGGGGTTTGAACGTTTGTCAATTATACAAATTTCAAGGTACCGGTAAGAAATATCGCTATTTGAAACTGTTTTGAAATGTACAAACCGATACCTGTCATTTGATACCCCACTCGGTGAGGTAGAAAATTATTTTTACCCTTTAGAAAATTATTGCCCCCTTTTTGACCATTTTTCAAAAAGTGTTCGTTTTACAAACCAAAAAGTATGAAACCTACAGAAATTTCAAAAACTGTTTGTAATGTCCAAATCAATACCTTTCATTTGATACCCCACTTGAAATTTCGACATTTCAATTTGTATGGAAAATGTTCATTTTCATTTTTCATTGTTATTAATTTTTATTCATAAAATCTGTAGAGGCGCACGAAATGTATTATTATTTTAAATTTGAAGTTGATAGCTGCGGCAGTTGCGGAGTTATTAAGGAGGGAAAAAAGGACAGACAAAACGAGACCATAAGAGTTTTGAAACCGGTCATCCAAACCCTAAAAAGCTTATAATAGGCATGATAAACACTACAATGGACTTTTAAAAATTCCTTTGATTAACGTTATTATAAGAAAAAAGACAATGGCGCTAGTTTGAGGCATACATCCTAGGCATACAACCGCCTTAATAAAACCAAGGCGTCGAAGAAGTGCGTCTGCATGGCTACCATGGTGTCCAGACCTTGCACCGCGCATGCGTTGGTTGGCCACCGCGCTGGTCTCCGCGGCTATGAAGTACATTATAGCAGCGTCCGCTCTCCGTCACACCTGTCTCCGACCCTGGTCTGTGAGCTGAACTCCTGGAAGCGGTGAGTTATTTTTAGCAATTATATTATTTTGATTTTTGAACATAAGTTTAACATTCTGATTTCTTTATCAAGTTTTATGCGAGTTTTCAATAGTAGGTACTTCTGGTTTGGTCTTTTATTGTAATTCGACTGTATAGTATCCTTTAGGAATTTTATAATTAAAAAGAAAAAATGCTTTAAAAATAAACTACTTCTCTTGTATGGTTTTGTTTGCGATGAAGTAATAATTGAATAAAAACCAATTTGGGCCAATTTGCGTGTAAGTAATACAATTCTGGTCATTTTTTACCATGTTCACTTCAACATAAATCTAATTTTTAAACAATGGTGTGGTTATCACGACGATTTTGCAGAATTCACAGAAAAGTGAAATTACAAGGCAGAACTTATCCGTAGCTAGGGTACCCGTTAGCTGATTACTTTTCTGATTTCGACATTTGAATGGCATTCGCATTACGACGCGGTACAAAATCTTGTGTAAAACTCAAAATAATGAATAATTTTGTAATGACTATGTCGCAGGCTAATGAACTTTACTATTATAGGTAGAAAGTCATTAAAACCGATTGGTCGCAGGGCTTAGCTTAAATACTATTCTCTAATCACAAGGTTTACAGCACACCCTATGCATATTACGCACTTTCTAATTTTGTAGAACCAGCTGACCCGACAGATTTTGTTGCGCAAAAACTTTACACAAAAAACAAATGGTTTAAAACCGTTAACTTGCTCTCGGATTTATAAATTTTTAAATAAAAAGAAACTTAGACGAACAAGATTTATTTTTATAGGGCCCAGGATTACATAAGACACGATACACGCTGTCCCATAAATATCATTACAAACAGTCTATTATGTAACTTTAAATACACACTAAATTAAGGAAACCTACCAAATTAACAAATAAAACGGCAAGTGCGAGTTAGACTTGCACACCGAGGGACCCTTAAAACTTCTTTTTGGCATAAAATAAAGTTGCTTTTCTTCCTATTCCTGTTCTTTTACACGCATTCTTGCATTATTTAACACTAGTTAAACGTTTAAAGGTGATATCTTCCCATGGGAACTGATTTATGGGATAAAAAGTAGCCTATGTTTGATTCCGGGATTAGAATTACCTGTATGAAATTTCAGCCCGATCCGTTCAGTAGTTTTGGCGTGAGGAGGTAACAAATATCAATCTCAGCTTTAAGGAAGATCTTCGCTTTAAGAGCTCACTTCGTTTGCTCGAAAGAAATCTAGGAATTTTGTTCTACTTCTATTGCTATAAAAATATGTAGTGACAAATCTGTTGTAGTAACACCTATGCCTGTGTTTGTGTTTGTTTGTGCGTGTGTGCGTGTTTGTGTGTGTGTGTGTCTGTGTGTGTGTTCCGCTTCCCGCGCCAACTCTGTACAATAAATCCATTGCGTAACCAACCAGCTGCCGTTCCTTTACTATACCCTAGCTCCCGTGTTCACAGGTTGAACAGGTTTATGGTTTTTCGTTTCCGGCTGCATTGAATTTTTGGCATTTTTTACAGTCGACGACACATTTGTAAAAATCCACGACTTTCATACGAACTACGTATACATCGCAATAACATTGCCCTCCTTCATCGGGCATCGCTGTCGTATCGTAGGATATTAGACAGCTCTTTGATATTAATTTGTCTCTTGATATTCACATACCAATGTGCAGTACCGAATAGACTCATCAACTATATATGTACACGAGTATATGTACATTTAAATGCGAAGTGCTATTCTCGGTGCATTTGCTTTGTACATGCATCTCGGAAGTAATGAACATCTGTCGTTGGCTGGGCTTTGATGTTAGGTTAGCAAAGATGAAAAGCAATATCTATGATGCTGGATCTGAATACCGAATTATTCTCCTACTATATGTAGCCAGGGAAGGCATGTAGTAATGGAGTATTTATTTCAGTCCAAACTAGATGTTTTCATATATGTTGAATTGCTCAAGTTTCACCTCCTAAGCGCTACCAAAATGGGGGGGATATTTTTATTATTATCGATAACCGCTATTGGGCTTGTGAAGTGTCTCAAGATGGAAACTCTGTCCACCATAGCGCAACGTGCGTTTTCATATGTGACCAACTAAATCAGTCTAAAAACAATTTTTAAACCTATTTGATATGTTTGAGATGCCTCATTGAAATATACCAAAATCCCAGAACGGAACTAGCAAACGTATAAAAATATAATAGTGCTAGACAATCGAGATATAAATAAATAATGATGAACAATTCACACAGCATAACCTAGCCCCAAGCTAAGCAGAGCTTGTGTTATGGGTACTAGATAACTGATAGACATAATACAATACACTACATAGATAGATATTTTTTATTATACATAGAAAACATCCAGAACACCCTGAACAAATATCTGCAGATCGTACGAACATTTCCCCTGAGGCGGGAATCGAACCCGCAACCTCCTGCGTCGCAGGCGGACCTTCGCCCGCTGCGCCACAGAGGTCGTCGCTGATATGATTTGTTGCTTTGCTTCTGCGGCGTACTCTCATTCAAAATAACCCGGTTTTTTTACTGAAGACTCTGCTATCTTCAAAGCAAACTTCTAATAAATGGATCGTTTGTGATAAGGTGTAAGAAGTCTTGGGTATGAAACGGTGTGCAAGTCAACAAGTTAAATAACGACATACTTTGCACGCACGGTGCTCAGATATGGGTCAGTTGGCAGGAGTCTTTAGAATTCAATTGCAGGATGACGGCTTCCTTGAGGCAATGTGGCTCTATTATAATCGTGCATGGTCGTGCAGTAGTTCATCCTCAGAATATTCTAAATGTGCAATAATATAACTTTATTCGTGCGGCTTCATGTCTAAATAACCACTCCTTAGGTCCTTATTCCACTCAGATAACTGCTAAAATGAATCAGAAAACTCACTGAACCTTTCGTAAAGCCTTAGGATAATAGATTGACTTTTATTTCATCATGATATAAAACAGCTTGTAAAAGTCGTGTAGATACAAGAAAATATTAAAATATAAAAATACCCGCCGACGTTTATTGGCTGAACAGATTTTCATGAAACATGGCTAAGAACACTCGTGATAAAATTATCTAGAAACGAAAATCGCTTCGATCACTTTACCGAGTTGAAATAAATATTTTAGAATGGCACTAGAATTGACGCCCCAGTAGTGGTTAGGTACTTGTTCTGGAGCGAATTGACAAGGTTCAACCCTCTGCTCCACCGTTTTGCCGAACTCTAGGAATCTGACATAAATGTTGATATTAATATTACTCTTATTCCCTAAGAGTTTTCTCATCTTATCTTTTAACGTAGTCGTGCACTTTGACGATTTGCTGTTGAAAACAATTTTCTTATTACGTTATCTTTAAATATATAGTATGTATCTTACGTTTTAGTCGAGCCTAGTTTTTTTTGGACGTGTTCACTTATGTTATGATGAATATACATGCTTATACGTATATATGTATATAACGGAGTAGGTACTTTATTTGTCTCACTTGTGGGCAGAATTGAGTAATGTCAGGTAAAAATAGGGCTCTGAAACACAACCACAAGGCTAGGGCCTCCGGCTACACGAGTCGCGAGACCGTTTCTACATGGTATCTATGATCTAGTACTTTCTGCTACGGTGATTGAACAAGAACTCCACTTAGCTGATTCTCGGTTTTCCTCTCTCTGTCATCCATCTCGTAGAATTGGTCTAACGTCAAACCTCAGACGTTGGCGATCATATATAATAGGCGCATTGCAGGATAAATAAGGAGGCTCTATGTGCAGGACCCTTTAACGCATTCACTGCGAGAGGCATTGAGAGTATTAAACCATCAATTTAATTCCGAAACTGCCATCCTGCTTACGCACGTCACAGGGTGTTATTCTAAAACAGACATTTCCATGGAGTATCTTTCCAGCTCGGCCCGTCCTGTCAATACCTTGTGTTGAAATTATTTCCACATGAATTAATCTGACAATAAAGCTTGGCTTTAATTTAGCAAACACAGTATCTTCATTGGATTGTCTGGATCTGAGAGGTGGTTGTTGTACGAGACACTTCGTATCTAAGCCATGAGTCGCACAGCGAGCTATAAAAAGAGTTGTGATTAGAGTTTATCTACGTGATAAAATCTAAAACACGGAAATCCGTATAAAAACCAAATTCGAGATTCTGAGCTCTCCAAATAAGTGAGCTGAAGTTAGGAGGTCATATAACTCCCAGAACTGATAACTGCTGAGGAGTAAAGGTTCTGAGTGGTAATTGTGATGCAACGCGAAACGGAGACCATCTACTCGGACCGACGACATAAAGTACCTGTCGCATGGATTCAATGGATAGAGGTGGCTTAAGACCGCTGTTTGTGGCATCGCGTCGTGGTGGAAACTGCCCATACACGTCCACTGCCTAACATATCCAGCAGTGGAGCCACCAGCTGGCCTAAACCAGCAGTAAACTCCACTGAGCTGATTCTCTATTTGCTTCTCCTCTGTCGTCTCGTAGAATTGGTCTAACGTCAAACAATAGACGTTTCTAATCCGCATAGATAATAGGCGCATTGCAGGATAAATAAAAAGGCCCTTGGGGGCAATCACTGCTAGTGGAAATGAGTGTTAAAACATCAATTTAATTCCGAAACAACATATCTATGCCTTGGTGTCGAAGAATAAGTATTAAGTAGGTTTAGTTGCGATAGATCAAAGACTGGAGAGTGCCCACAGAAAAACTGAACTGGATCTAGCAGCTCGCGTTAGAGTTTTTATCAGATAAAATTGTGAACATGGAAAATATGGATAATAAATAAAAAATCCTCGTAGGCTTTTACCACGGCAAGCACCCAAATTGAATATGTGATGCACACGTAACCACGTTTTTACCTCGGCCAGCGCCCAAATTGATTCTGTGATGCTCTCGTAACCACGTTAGAAAGGAACACACCACAAATCAGGCACATGTTTCAGAGCAATTTGTACACGCTTTAACAAATATGCCGTATTATATTTTGTATAAGCCCTGTCAATTAATTAGTGCCATGCATCATCAGTAGGTGTTAAAATAAGGTATGTGATGATGGTGTTAACGTAGCTTTGCGCTCATGAAAGGGATATTCAGGGACGTATTTTAGAATATTCGCAATCACAATGGCAATTATTATTTCATTCCCAGAAGACATAAGTTATTTCCTTAGCCTTACTAAAAAGCACCAACACAAGTCAAATTCTATACTATAACAAATTATCAAATAAGAAAATTAAGTGTTATTGATTTTCTCGTCTCAGTTTTTTGTCCACTATTGGAAGGAATGAAAAATAAACATAATTTTAGCTAAAAATAGCGATAAACATAATTTTAATACCAGAAATAAACATAAACTCGCTGTGCCCACAACTAGGCTACACAAAATAAATGTATCTTTTAAAGGGCAATGTATACGCTTCTACAACAAAACTCCTAGTGAGTTGCAAAAATTATCAGTAAATAAATTCAAACAAATTGTCAAAACCTTGCAGTGCAAAAAGGCTTACTATAAAATATCAGATTATCTAGAGGACAAAAAAGCTTGGGACGGGTTTTGCTCCAACTCGAAAAATAACAACTAACAGGCTAAAGGTTTCTTCGTCGCTTCTTTACTTTAGTCTACATACCGAAGCGACAGAAATCAAAAAATATCACTTTATTTCCGTGTCAGTGTTTAGTTTTATATTTTGACCTTTTCTAAGTGTACATTTATTGTATTTATGGAAATAAAGAGTTTTTGATTTTTGATTTTGATTTTGAATAAATCACGACTCCCCTCAATCTATTGTTATTGTTTATGGATTTGTATCTAAAATAGCTGAAAACTATCGCTATTTTCTTAAATTTCAAAGCACCATGAACCATCACATCAATCAATTATTTCTTTCTTTAATTCGTGCGCTCGGAAGTCTATAAACCTTTTGTCGCTACGCCGAATAACTATCAGACTCACCTTTTGCCGGGTGGCTGGTGCGCTCTGAGCTTAATTGATCTGTTGATGAATACCCCGAAACAAATATACATTTTCAAGGGACCCCAAGTTTAAAAGGGGTTCAGAGTTTAGGGTGTCTGGCACCATAGCAACGCTGCGGGTGCCCATCTGAGCCGTATCCACTCATCTAACGTGTATACTATATACTTTAGACAAAATCGATTTGAGCAAAAGGGATCCGATTTATTTTTCACTGCTATCTCAAATGTAAGTAAGATGCGTTTTACGTGCATGTCGGAGACCACGTTCATTTATATTTAATACGAATTTTGGGTCGTCCAAGCTTTTCATATATTATTCCCTTAAACTGTCGACATAATTAAGTGGCACTACTTTGGCGCCGTAATGTGCAAACACCGGTCATCTATACGGCCGCTAGGGGCTCCGTCTTGGCTTTGAGGAAAGTTCGTCTAAAACAATTCAATTGTATTAGACGAACTGTTTTAGTCGATTTTTCCGTACACGCCGTCTTGTCCTCTATATCATCGAATTGCATGCCATTCTCGGTACGAGTAGGAGGGTTCCTTAATGCAATAAACCGTTGTCGTGTATTGCGGATTTATGCGAATACTTTTGGCTATAATACATATTTGGGTTTAGGACTACGCTTTGTTCTTTACTGTTTACTAGTTTCTGACCACTGCTTCGCACGCGTTGTTTCTTTGGAAACGTTTTAAAGTATTTCCATCCCATGAGAACGGTTTTATGGGACAAAAAGCATCTGTTTTATTCT
Organism: Eupithecia subfuscata; assembly: GCA_963564075.1. Classification (NCBI taxonomy): domain Eukaryota; kingdom Metazoa; phylum Arthropoda; class Insecta; order Lepidoptera; family Geometridae; genus Eupithecia; species Eupithecia subfuscata. Next base: position 20,784,376 of record OY751095.1, read on the forward strand.
AGGCCTAGAACTATCTGTGTACAACATTTCAGCCCGATCCGTTCTGTGGTTTAGGCGTGAAGAGGTAAGAAAGATCCATCCTAACTTTCGCATTTATAATATTAGTTTGATTGTGATTTGGGATTCTATGAGAAAAAGCAGCAGCTTCCACCATTACTGTGACTTTTTGGATGATTTCTTGAGAATAGTAAACCTTATTAAACTTTGAAAATCGTTGCAATGGTGCACGAGCATATTTAATAACATTGGAATTTTCCTTTACTTAGACCCCGCTATCTCGTTCTACCCCCGATTTCGTCTGACATCACACAGCCTAGAACTAACGGGGTATTGAGACGAAACAAACAATGAAATCGAACAAGTAGTTTCTGCTCACTTTATTTCCTAGTTTTTATTTATTTATTTTAGGGGAAACATCGGTTCACCACTTTCAAAATAAATATAGTGTTTAGCACTATGATGACCATTAATAGGTTCCCACGAATAGCTACATATTAACAAACAACAAGATAACATAAGTTAGCACTATGTACTTAAGTTAAATAATGTAATACATAAGTACCTAAGTTAAATAAAGCTAGGGATTATTCACACTCCTAAAAAATTTACACACTTGAATAACATAAGGCTTTTACTATAGATAATACATATAGTGATACTAGTTGACCTGGCGAACTTCGTACCGCTCTCGCCTTTTAAACCTTCATAATTTTATAATGTGAAAAAAAAAATTGTGAATCTAAACCATTCCCAGATCCCCTTGAACACACACAAAAAATTTCATCAAAATCGGTCCAGTCGTTTGAGAAAAGTTCAGTGACATACACACTCACAGAAGAATTATATATATAAAGATGGATCAGCTGAGCTACCTACAGACTGTTTACAACAGTCTGCAGTCAGCTCAACCGCTCCAATTGTAAATACCTACTAGTTTTAATTCGTGTATATTATTCGATCTACGCTTTTTTTAGGGTTTCTAAGATCGGTTTCGAAACCCTTATGGTCTTGTTTTGTCTGTCCTTTTTTCCCTCCTTAATAACTCAGCAAATACCGCAGCTATCAACTTGAAATTTAAAATAATTATACATTTCGTGCCTGTACAGATAATTAGAAAAAAACATGAAAATGAACATTTTCCATACAAATTGTGATGTCGAAATTATCTATTGTGGTCAATTAAATATCTATTGTGGTCATTGTGGGGTATCAAATGAAAGGTTGTTCATTCATGAATCGGTTTGTACATTTTAAAACAGTTTTTGAAATGTCTGTAGCTTTCATACTTTTTGATACATTTTGAAAATGATGAAAAAATACTTATCCCCCCCGTTATCTCCGAAGATTGCAGAGCGATCCATACAAAATGCAGAGCGATCCATACAAAATGATATATTTTACAGGAAAAATAGAGAAGTTTGTAAAACGAACACTTCTAGAAAAATGGTAAAAAATGGGGGGAATAATTTTACAAAGAGGGGGCTACCCCACCGAGTGGTATCAAATGACAGCAAAACATTTTTTGATATTTCCCTAGGTTTCATACTTTTTGGAAATAATTTGAAAAAAGTCAAGAAATGTACCTTATCTCCGAAGTATCTATGCAGAGCTATCCATCTAGAATGTAGTTTGGTACCTACTATTTTTAGGTATTCATTAAATAGCGTTATGTATTACCGGTAAGTACTTTTAGTACATATTTGTATAATTGACAAACGTTCGAAACCCTCGGTGCGCCAGTTACACTCGCCCTTGACGGATCTTGTTTTATAAAGATAAAGAGAATATTTAATTTCTAGGTTACAAAAATGTTTTATTGCTATGCTACCTATCTACCCACTGATTGAAGAATCATCATCATCATCAGCCTATATTAGTCCACTGCTGGACATAGGCCTCCCCTAATGAGCGCCATAGATTGAAGAATAGCATTTTGCAATAGCATTGCTTACATAAGCAATTTTTGCTTATGTAAGCACGAGTACCTAGTATGAAATTTCTGAATTGTCCAAGAGTCGGGACTCTTCCTATTTCCTTAAGGCGAATAGTAGGGTGGATAGTGGCGCCACTACATATTTAATTAAATCATTAAGTTATATAAAGAAATTATCAAAAAATCGGACCGCTCGTAGACGATACCTATCATAAGCTTTTATTTAATGTATCTGTAATAGTTTTGTTTTGTGTTATTCAATCAAAAACCTTGTTTGGAGAGCTTGGTGGCCACCAATAGGAACTAAACTCTTGAAACAAGTATCTGCCTAAATAATACAGTACAAACTATTAAAGATACATTTAAAAAAAGCTTATGATAGATATCGTCTACGCGCGGTCCGAGTTTTTGAAAATTCCTTTGTCTAGCGTAATTATAAAATTATATATGTAGTGGCGCCACTATCCACCCTACTATTCGCCTTAAGACATTACAGGTACCTAATGTCCTTCGGAAATAAAGCACTGAGTATTTTTTATAACTTAAGTGACTGCGTGACATTGACCACCAGCATTTATTGTTACAGTCGAACCCTTGCGACCACCCGATCGTGATCCTCAAGGACGTGTCCCCCCAGGAACTCAGGCAGCTGCTTCAGTTTATGTACTGCGGAGAGGTACACGTGAGACAACAAGAACTTTCTGGATTTCTAAGAACCGCCGAAATGCTTCAGATTAAGGGACTGACCGTGGGACACGAGGTTAGTACTAGGTTCTTGGGTTAAAGGTTTCTTGTTTGCTTTTTTACTTTACCTTTAAAAGATTGAAGTATCAAAAAGTCTAAATTATCACTTTATTTCCTAGTTTTACTTAATTTTAATTTTGAGACGTGTCCTAGAGTCCTGTAAGGTCTAAAGGGAATAAAGCACTGATATTTTGATATTACTCTCGTCATCTTCTTAACGTCATATGCCGTTAGAACTTTAAAGCTCTCGAGTGGCAACCAGTTAGCGGAAGGGTCACCGTGGGCAGACACAGTGGAACGATGACAATCGCTGGATGTAAGCAGCGGAGAACTTGTCTTTTTGTATCTTGGCAGAGGGCTGCCCATCCCCGGTGGATATCCCTTAGTCGCCGTGCGTAGATAAGCCGGCATCACATGGCAGGTGTATGCTTGCTGTATGACATTTTCAGTATTACATATTTTGAACACGTTTCTTGTGTACAGAGGAGCGAGTCGCCTCCCCCGGCACCAGCCCCCGCGGCCCCGGTTCTGAAGGAGGAGCAGCCACTCCGCCCACCGTCGCACCACCAGGATGAGTTCCCGGAGTGGGTGCCCGGAGGAGAAGACACCATTGCTACTGAATCACCACCGGACTCCGACCCATCTATCAAAGACGAAGCGCGCTCCCGGCTGAAGAGGTCAGTTTTACTTCGACTTTAAATTTAGCAAACTTCGAGTCAAGGTCAAAGTTCAGGTAGATTTTCTCGTTTTTGTTTATGCTGCGAACACATACATAATGGAAATGGATTTCAGGCGAAAAAATCTGAAAACTAAGATTATATTTATAAGGGGTTCCCTTTAAGCTACAATCTCACCCTATACCTGAAGTGGATATGCACATTGCCATTAAGACAATGTGGCTGACGAATGCGACGATAGAGCTGCATATAGATAAAGAACTGCACTGTTTTTTGTTCATGTGTTATCAATTTTATAATTGTGTACCTACCTGCTTATCTACCTACCTAATAGTTACGTGTACCTTAAATACTTCTATGTTACTGTTCTTTTGTTACTTTTCCTGTGCTGTTTGTGTGTGTACCCCAATAAAAAGTCTATCTACCTATCTATTTCAAATACTAATCTCGATCATAATTCAGCAGGTTGCTGAAAACTACTCCGACTAAGAACAGCCTCAATGCCAAGAAGAAGAACCGCGTACCCCCAAACTCGCCCCAAGTTAGCCCGATACACCCTGAGAATACAGAATACGGATACGACAGGTCAGTGCCATGATTTACTATTATTAATGGATGCAGTGCTTTATCAGCACTTTTCCGTCTGTCTGAACGTGCCTCCTCCAAACAAGGTTTTGCCAGAATCACCACGCTTGATAGGCGAATTGATGATTACTAAGTGTAGTTGTTGAAAAACTCATAAGGAAGCTGCTGCTGTCCTCTCCTACGCCTTAAACGGCTGTTACGATATCCACGGCTGAGTTGGAACAGTCGATATTATCTTCTAGATCTTACGCCGCGGCTCTGCGGCCGATGGAATGGATAATGGACGCAGTATGATCCAGAAAATAACGTTGTTGGATGGACCAACAAGGTAATACTGATAATGCACACGACTTATTAAAATATAGCGTCAACAAAGATCGTTACAAAATAGAATAACAAAAACGTAGAAAATAATCGCCAATAAAAAAGTAAGAGCTACGTCTTCGTGGAAATGGGTAAATAAATGCTATAATTAGAAAACTCAGGAGAGCAACTTCTTCGGGAAAAATAGGTAAATGTTGTTATCACCCTCTTTACTTTCCTCTTGTAGTATTTTCCTCGTATTTAGCTAGCTTTATTTGCTGGTGGACGATGGATGGGATTATTATGATGTAATAGCAAGGGATTTCCCTTGCTATTACTGATGATGAAGTAAAATTTCTGCAGATCATAATTAAACTTAAACAACTTAAGCCGACACGCAAAAAAGCAACAATAAGATTAAAGTTAAATCGCTCGGTTATCATTAAGTAATCGAAAATCGGGGATTCTTACTGATATATATTAGGCAGCTATCATATTGCACCTGAAACCCCGAAGTGCAGTAATGCAACCTACTCCATACAATTAAAATATTTGTTACTGCTACATTTACATTGTACTTGGTTTATATTTAGCAAATGTTGGTTATCATAGGTAATTGGATTAATTTGCTGTCAACGAGTTTTTAAATACAACGAGAGTACTTTGTTACACAGCAGACGTAAAAAGGTTAAATTGACTGGAATTGAATGAAGAGTATTATATTAAAAGTAAGTAATTTATAATAACAGAAGGTTAAAAATCATATATAATTCAAGAATACTCGTAGTATACGTCAAATCGGTGCATTATGGAGTAGGTAGGTCCTTAATAGTAGAAGGGTAGAAGGGCCGTTTTTAAATTACAAAAGTCCACTGGCCTCACATAAAAGTTGCGTAAAGGAGCAAATTTTAGCTGCTTGTTTATGTCACAATTAATTTATTTCTAGAGCACTGTTTATCTTTAATCTAAAACACTATTAATTTCTTGTTTAATTTATTGTTGCTCTAACACTAGGTATGATATCGATGTTGACAGCACATTTTTATTTTGTTTTTATTTTGCACATTTCCAGCGAACCGCTAATTGATTTTGACAACGAAGTGTACCATAGCGTGCTTGTGTTGCCAGAGTCAGCTAAGGAATCGGGTGAGTGTTGCCAGGCATACTTAATAACAGCTTGCTTCTCAAATAATTTACTTCCTACATTTGATTTAATTATATCCATTTAAATTAATTTGATTCAGTTATGTTTAGTTTTTCTATGAGGGTTTTTCTGTGTATATTTTTTTATCTATAGCGATTGATGGCGATAGGTACCTTACACTGCTATAAATAGTTTTCTTTAATGCTATTTATACAAAATATACATACCTATCTACACTGTAGACTGTAAATTTTAAGATTTAAATGTATAAAAGACGATCCATATCGACCAACATTCAAAGTAGATAAACAAATTATCCACCCCTAGAAATTTCACTGCATGACACGGGCCTCCCCCAAAGTTTTAAAAACTCAATGCTTCCTCAATATTTTGAAAACTGCAAATACAGAAAAGCCCTCCCAATTTAAATACGCTTACCCCACCAACCCAACATCTAGGTTGGAATTGCAAAACAGGCGGCGTGAAATGTCCGTCCTGCCATCGATTCTTCGCGAACCGGTACAATCTGAAGGTCCACATCCGTGACAAGCACGACACGCGGGAGGGAACCCTCCAGTGCGAGATCTGCCAAAAACGCATGCGCAACCCGTCGTGCCTGCGCGTGCACATGTACCATCACCGCAAACAAGCCGCATATCTCGCACAGCTCGGAACGCCGGGAGAGCCTAGGTCGTATGTGTAAGTACCACTTGCTTTATGCTACACCTATGTCCACTGGCGAACACCGGCCACTCCCAAGGAAGGACGGTTACTTCACGTCCCTCTTTATTTTCGACGTGTTCTTCATTGCTGAATACCGTCGGCTAATTTAGAAAAAATCTTTACAGAGAAGTTCTATGGTAGTTAGTTACTAGACTTTTAGGAACTTTAGGGGTAATTTCTCAATACGTAGACCACATATACATAAATATTTATGCAAATATTCGAATTGGAACCAGTACTGAATGCGAACATTACTTATGAAAAGAAGATTATACCTACAATCATAGGTTACAGCGTGAATTTAGCTGTAATTCTTCGACTGTGTGCAAAAATATTTCCTGAAATATCTAGAAAAGGCAAGAAAGATGACGGTGATGATGAGCTTCCGAGCCTGTTCCTTCTCTGGTGCATGTGCGTCTTGAGTGATCATCGAAGATTTTGAAACTTCTGGGTACTTTACTACAACTGGAGATTCTTAAATATGCTTAGGGGCTTAGGCCTACAAAATTGAATTGAATCCTAAAACTCAGCCAGCCTACTGATTTTTTTTAAACCTAAAAAACGCTACATTGGATGTTTTGATGCTTCGTAGTAATAAAATATGTCCAGATACTCGACCATTTACATAGAAACATACTACGAAAATACGCGTTAATCTTTGCCAGGTACAAAGTGCATTGTGGAAGATTATATCAGTTGTTTTGTGGCATACAAAGCAATATCAACTAGCAATGTCAAAGGCTTTTTAAACATTAAAGCTTGTGATTGAATTGCCTATGCCATTAGCTTATTGTTTTGAATGCATCTGTCTCTCCGCAGGATTACCAGAACACTGAAATACAGCAGAGATTAACCCTGTCCCTTCATTTAGCTGAGTGTTTGGCTAACAGATTGGATTGTCATGTTCGATTTGCCTGCGAGGCATGGGTTTTGTATTTCGCGTGTTTATATATGTGGTTGGCGAACACTCTACATATTACCTCCAAGCATCAAAACGGCTACAGCAATTTTGATGAATGAGGCATAAAATTACTTGTTTCGTCTCCTGGTTCTTACCTAGATACATTTTTTTGGGTTTCGCCCTCTTATTTGGTAAAAAAAAAAGAAAAAGCGAAGAACGAGTCTGGTTTTATTATAGTTTTCAATTACTCACAACTTCATATTATTACTTCAATCTCAGATAGTTTTCGCGGTTGAATTAAAAACTATGCATTTTTTGGTTTCTATTCTTTTATGAAGTCTTGAAAAAAAGTAGAGGTGCATCGATAGTCAGATAGATAGTCATTTTATTGGTAAAATCATTTGTAAGTCAAATCTAGTCAGATAGATAGTCATTTTATTGGTCAAATCATTTACAAGTCAAATCTAGTCAGATAGATAGTCATTTTATTGGTCAAATCATTTACAAGTCAAATCTAATTAAAATTGGTACTTACTAACAAATTAAATAAAAAATTTACATACTAAAATAATGATTAATTGTCAGTGTCAATGTATCTAATATAAAAATAAATTAAATTCATTACAGAGTAAAATAATAATAATACAATGAGTAAATTAATTACGAATAGATTAAATAGAAATTTAATTTTTTGTCAAGGAGATCCTCGACTTTATAGTACGCCTTCTCGATGAGCCATACCTTCAGTCTGTTTTTGAATGAATACAAACTGGATGCAGTGATAACATGCTCCGGTAGTCGGTTGTAGACAGCAGGTCCCAGCACATCCATACCAGCATTTTATTAAGCATTCGCTTAATAAAATGTTACTTCTGTGCGGATTCACCATCACAGCTTTGTTGATTGTATCATTATAGTTATTGATTGATTTATCTTTGATCCGCAGCGTTCAAAATATGGTCGAGTCAAAATGGCGTGCTGAATCATCTCTTGGATCCGCTGATTACGACAAGTAAGGACTGAGGCCATCAGGTTCCCCTAGCTTAACCCCCCTGGGGATCCTGATGAACTCATCGGTTCACCTGCATCCTCTAACAGCCCTTTCCCACGGCAACATCCCGTTTTTTGCAGGATGCCCTTTAGTAGTATACGTGTCTCAATACTACCATTCACACGAGTATCCTGTTTACGATATTCTGCAAAAAACCGATCCGTTTGAATTTGATTTTTTCGGGATCCAGTAAAAAACCGTTCCTGCAGAAATGGACGGCGGCGGTGGGAAACGGACGTAACATAAAAAGTTGGTAGTCAAGTGGCTGTCACACATTAGTGAGTTTTGGAATTTGTGTCGTGGTTTCACAGGTTCAAATGTGTAGAACCATAAGTTTTGTGGATCATGATAATACCACACTGCTAAAGATACTTGCCTTTTACTACTACTTTATTAAAAGGAAATGTTGTTTTTATCTAAAAACGAAGACAACATAAATGAAAAATAAAAATAAAATAATTTATTCAAAATAACTTAGGACTAGAAGGATAACAAAAAGGTTTATCTTATATTCTTATGGTATTAAATAAGTACATTTAGATTTCGTGAATATTGTAAAGTTATTAGGTGGATTACAAACTAGCCAAACTAAATGTAGAATGTTTAACAAACCGCCCATATTTAACCTAAAATTTACTCTGTTGTCGCGTGTTTTTATACGCGACTTGTTCTACTGGCAACACCGGCATTCCTTCAAAGTGTAATACGGGTTGTCAGAGAAATATGCATGGCATAGTGCTTCTATATTAGTAGAGGTTGAAATTAAAAGAATCAATAATATAAATAAATAAATAATATAACACTGTGGGTGACCACGAAGCACATGCCGAAGTATAGCTGCTGCTAGCGTTGTCGCTGGCGCCCACTTCGGGTCGTACCGGTTGGGCAGTGAACACCTTAACAATTTCCTCTAGCTAGATTGTCTGCAACAGTCTGCATTTAGCTCAACTGTTTCAATAAGTTCTAATTGGTTTCTATTCGTTGTAATATTCTTTGTAAAGTTGTTATTTCTCTTTATTTCTGCTACAACACCAGCCTATTTAGGTACCAGTCCACTGCTATACCTAGGCCTCCCTTAATACCGCTTTATTAAAATATAATATAATTATCATATAAGAAAGTCATTGCTAGTTTTTTTTATGGCTCATTTATTATATTTTTCTGCTATGTATAGACTAACTTGATTGTAATCTTGTAGGTTAAGACATCAGAGATTCTTTCCTCTTCGATATAATAGTTGACCGGTATACCTGTGTATTCCAGCTTCCCGTCTGCTGTGCAAGCCCCAGCTGAAGGCGCAAGGGTGCCCGGCGCCGACGCTTCCTTCCCGGCGCCCGCTGAAGCTGAAACTCCACCCCAGGTCAGTTCACTAGATTACAGGACATAATTAAAAATTTTAAAAACCCGCCGACGTTTATTAGCCGAACAGATTTTCATGAAACATGGCTAAGAACACGCGGGATAAATTTATCTGAGACACAAAAAAAAAATCGTTTCATCCGTTTGGGAGCTACGATACCACGGACAGATACACAGACAGATAACACCCCTCTCTTTTTGCGTCGGGGGTTAAAAATAAATCAATTAATCAACCCAAGAAAAGCAAAAGAAAGAGGTACTCAATTCGGCTGTATTTTTTTATGTTTGTTACTCGATTTCTTCCATAATTATGGGCCATTAAAGGCCATAATCATGTGAGTATATCGCATTCACTGGCCATCCTCGGCGGAGACCCTCAGAGACCCTCGGCGCGCCGCCGCCTGCTGGACCTGCAAATGGATGTGCATCGTGGACAATGAGTTTTAGAGTTTCGGGTTCGATTCCCGGTTTGTCATAGACACCAGTTCAGAGCCCTGAGTTGATTGGTTCGATATCATCGAGCCGTCATCTTGGCGTTACATTTTTGTTGTTTTTTGTTACCGTTTCCTCTTGCAAAATGCAGTAGCAGTATTGCCGTTTTATAATATAACCATTAGACGGGTACTTATCGCCTTTAATTGGCTTTACCCCCATATGATATACAGGTTACACGATTTGGCCTGCCTCCAGCAGTAGATGTAGAAGTTATCAGATTCATTAATCTAGTTTTCCAGCAGGCTTACACTCTGCCTTGGTCATGGGATGACTAGTTATATTATAAAGTGTTCTGACCAAGTTGAAGTTTAATGAACGGTTTGTCTTGTTGTACCCAGGGCGACGTCGAGGAAGAGAAGCCATGATCCACCCTCCACGCGACCCGTGAGCCTGACTTCGTGGACCCAGACGTTCTCCACGAAATCTTCACGAGGCGCTGCTACTGGGACAACTACGTCTGGACTATGTATTAAGTTATTGCTCTAGCCCCATACAAACCTCTAAGCGATTCGTAAGAAACGTTTGTTTTTTCCGGCATGAGAAAACAAACGAGTCTTAGCTATTGTAATAGGTAAATTTTTAAAAGCTGAAGTATTCCCATTTTGGCATCAATTTTAAGAGCAGCATATTTACGGCACCTATTTTATTCCCTGTTAGGGCACCCACGAAGAAGTACTGTCTATTGATAGGGTTTTGATATAACTAACTGTAACTTTTGCAATTAGATCTAAACATACGTAGTTTTAGAACTACGTAGGTACTAGGTAAAAGTACTTGAAGCGCATACCAGACTCAAATCAGCGCCACCACCTATTTAAAACGAAGGAAATTTCAAAAGTCGAGCTTGCAGTTTGTGATACCTATCTTCTGCTTATTTTTAATGCCTCTGTAAAAGTTTTATTTTAAATCCCGGGAACCAACCATCCCAGAGCACTAGTTTCTGAAGGTAAATTCTAGCAACGACCTTACAATAGATGCGCCAATCAGTAGGCATTATCCACAATGATATCGAAATTTATTTCCCTTTATTTACCTACTTTCGGCCTTATTCATAATGATTTAGCGGACCACTGGGAGGTTTACAAAAACTGTATTCATATTGCAAACGCTTGCGGCGAGTTAGCAGCTGTTTAGCAAACGTAAAAATTTGGGAATAAAATAGGTGCCGTAAATGTGGTGCCGTTAAAATTGGTGCCCTAAATGAGAATACCCCTTGGCGACGGAAACGGAAAACAAAAGAGGATCGCCTTTTGCACGAAAAAAACAGCCGGACATAGAACCTCCTTTGGTGAATTTTTGAAGTCGGTCAATAACAATCGCGCCTTTAGCTTTCAAAAATATATCTCTTTAGAGGTTGCCCCCAAATACTCAGACGCAAGATTTGACTAGTCGCGATGTTTTTGGCAGATTTACAATTAGATGTTGAAAGAAAAAACCACCACAAGCTCTAGAACTACGTGGTACATCGTCGGGCACATCTTCACTTTCCATCAGGTATAGCGGTCAAACGAAGGTCTAAAAAAAGTAAACGGATCTTAAATCTGATTACCGCTTGAGTATTGGGGGTAAGGGGGTTGCTTATAAAATTCAGTCACCTTTAGCAATAGCAATCGTTTATTTTCTTTTGTCGACCTAAGTCGGACTGAGAGAAACAATGCTAAGCCATTGCATACAGCTGACTGATTTTTATATAAGGACTTTGAGATTTTATAGTACATCAAGATATCCGTGAATCGTTTCCGTTATACTCAAAAATAAATTTTCTTAATTCAATGGACTAAATTTCAATAAGAATTCTAAATTATCTTGCATCTATTTAAACACATGTAAGGCATAAAGCGTTGGTTCCAACACAACAAAGTATTGAACCAGCTTAGACTCATTAATAAATTATCAATAGATTCATAATGGCTTAATTTAGACAAAGCATTTTTAAAATCTAACACTCCGTTGTAGCGGTTGATATATGGAGAGTCGAATTCCGTAAACTATATCTCGGATATCTTGGTCAAACTTGATTAACTAAATCGGTTATTATTTACAGCGGTCGATATAACTCGTTATTTTGCTACAGTATACATATTTTATATTTTCAATGTCAATTGCATTTAGTAATGGGAATCAGTGTAAACAATTAATTTATCAAAACTTAAACAAACTTTGTCATATTTTATGAAACTTGTAGTTTATAATAGTTTGAGTCGTCGTTATTTACTCGATTCTTATAATTAGTTTCTATTTCTATTTACTTCTGTTACCTACAGTTTTTTGTGTTTCGACCGCTGTGTATGATGCCAATCATATATCATACTCATGTCGTTTTATCATATTTTTCCATTATATTTCTGTCGTTTTGGAATATGGAAAATCATTGTCTAATCTCAAAACTATCTCAATGTTTCTATATTCTAGTTTTCTTAACTGTTTTAACTTTAACAGTTTCTATAGAATGTGATGGAACGACAAAGTCTTTTTATAAGTACACTTGCCCGCAATGCACCACGGAATGAGACAAAGAGCCCTTAGTCGCCTGCCGTCAATCAATCTAAGATATTTGCCAGTCAAATGTGTTCAGAGGCCCAGCCTCACGCTATATCGCAGAGAAGCATCGCGGGCACCGTGCACCCATCATAATCGTATCCTAGCTTTAAGTACTGATACTAAAAACTTGCAAAATATGACCTGATTAATATTGATTTTTGTATATTTTGATGCATTTAGTGTCAGGTCGCAATGTAAGTGTAATACGTGTTTAGTTGTAGTTGCGTTTAGCAGCCTCCCTTGGGTCACGGATTATGCAAAAATGCATTTACAAAAGAGATTATTTTTGGCTGGGTGTGTACCGAACACGCACGCCGCTCTATCATATTAATATTACGTTAAATTATACATTCCGATCACACAAATTCCAAAGACTGAAACAATGTTTACGGTATGATCAAAAATAACATTTATTTTAATTAATTCAAACGTTTCGGACGTAATAATAAAAATAAGCCTGTTACGAGGTTTTCTGACAAGTTCAAATGGTCAAGTACAAGCTTTAGTACGCCTAGTTGTGAAACTTTGCCATTCCACGGATGTACAAACGAGCCCCGAGCGACGGGTCCCGCTGTAGGCCGCGTCGCTACTGACAAGCATACATACCCTGAAGTACAAATATTATATATTTTATTATGTTAATCATTATGCTTTATTTAGGTAATAGATTTTTTTTATCGAGTTTTATTAGGAAACATTTAAATAAATCAATTTATTTTTACGTACAATTAGTCGCGTAGGTGTACTCATTATAAAAATGACTAGGGTTGTTTAGATTTATGTTAAGATAAAATTGTACCTCAATATTTTGCTTGTAAACGACTGTTCGTGTAAGATAATTTGCCAGTCGCTCGGTTCACGGTAATTTGATCGCTAAATCGAGAACCATGGATTTATGAAATTAAATAAATAGTGTTGATTTATATAATCACGGATGGGTAGATCGCGTCAGAAGGCGACCTTGAACGTAGCTTTAACAAACCCATCGTAATATTACATTTAATGATATTATTTTAGTCAGTAGGAAATAAAATATTCAGTTCGGTATAGTATCAGCGCCGGTGACAAGCGGGCGCATACGCCCCGTCTGCTCACTCTAACGTTAAAGTGTAAAATAATAAAGGAATATATTCCATTTGTATATTGGAAATGTATTTATATTTTATGGCTCGAGCCATCGTTAAATGAATACAGAAAAAAAATCAAAAAAAAATATAATTCGTCCATAATCGATGTATTTTGGGGTTGTGGGATACATAACATTATTAATTTAAGAACAAACTAACCTTCAAAAATTAAGAATATTACATTCCAGTAGTGTTAAGCGTGCATAATCCCTGATGTTTAGGCATATTCAACGACATTATTTAGTTAAGTAGCATCTAAGTTCGGAGATTTTATAGTAATGACATTCCATAGTACGGTAGCTGTTAGTTCGTAAGTAATGTATGTTAAACACATTTTACCAAATTCATTACATACCAATGCTGTAACGTATAGTATATAGCTAGGCCGTTGTCGCCCCCTCCCGCATAGATATTAAGATCGATTTTGCTTTGTATGTACACGTCACTCGAATTATACTGTATTAATACTCAGTTACTTGTGGCCAAATAGTGTAACCTCTAGTATAAGTACGCACCTCTCTTGGTGAGTCTATACATTGATATATTATTGTGATCTTTTACGCCGGGACGCGTGCTTTTTGGGGCGGTTTGCAATGAGATATGTGCCTCGCAGAAAAGCACGAATCGCGGTACTTTCGGTCTAATCTTTTCAACATTCCATAACGAAAAAAACATTCCAATTTTATTTATACTTACCTATTTTAAAAGTATTGTTTTACAAGAACGTGCTCAAATTATCGTAATTTACCAGGGCAGCTACTCCGCTAAACGGTAACGATGTTTATGGACGTATCTTGGTCAAAGTAAGAGTCGACGTTCGATTGCAGCCCAGCTCGGCACATTCACTAATGAACGAATTATATTAATTATTTAATTTGATACGTTGATAGCTGTCTCGGTTTGTTCTGAATGTATCGTTATCTTTTAGCGGAGACGCCCAGATCTGTGTGTCCATGACAATTTTCTAGTATACTCGTAGTTTGTAAGTTTATATAATCTTGTCCCCATGTCTTTGTAATGACATGTCTTTTGTAGCGGATTTTGTGGTGTCGTAGGAGCAGCTCAGGCCGTAATCGCCACGGCCAACTTCACGTATTTTATACTATCCGTCTTTTACTTATACTCTCTATATCTTATAAGAACCAAAAGGTACTTTTGTAAACTTTATATAGAAATATATTATAATTTTTATCGTATTGTAATGTAAGTTACAGTCGGATGAATTCAGTAAGGCTGAAAGTGACATAATGTTGCATAAAATGTAATCAAAAGTAAAAATAACAATAACCAATTTAAATTGGTTTTAAAGTGGTGGTTATTTTAAAGTTTTTGGGTAAAAAACCCAACCCAACTCATGTATCTAAATGAAATAATCAATTTGAATTATAAAATTATAGGGACGCGAAAAGCGGTATTTATTGGCCAGTATTTATACGAGACTATGAAATTACCGAATTAACGAGGGGGTCAATTGGAATTCATATCTAAAAGAAAATTAAACATTTTGTATAGCTTGTAGATTGTCGAGATTAGGTAGCTCAGGGTTGTGGAAGTAAGCTGTACTGATGGAATAAGGCAGGCATAGGAGATCAGAGATCTCGAAAAAAACGTGCCTAAAGCACTCAAGGTAGTCGTTGCCTTGCCGTGATATTCACATGTATGAATAAACGGATGTTATCGTGAAACAGGAATGATGTGATCAATATAGAATAAAGGGGTCTGTAGATAACCGGTGGCACTACCGTTTTTTAAATAACTTTAGACGTTATAGATACTCTCACGTATTCAATAAAATTACATTCTTTGAAAGTTACATGAAATTGCGAAATACAGGCGAACATGAGGGTTGATATTATATTTGACAAGTGTGTGTGATAGTGCCACAGAGCTTGATTGTGTAGTATATCAGTACAGCAAAGATAGCCTTCGGTTGTTATTCGGTTCGGAGCCTCCGGAGGAAAAGTTCAATACTCTGCCCCATATAACATTAGGGCTCGATTCTCAACTGTTTTTACAACGTGCGGCTTATAGGTGCGATTCTTTGTGTAGAATAACGCGATGATCAGAAAATCATGTCACTGCATTTTATTATTCATAATACAGTTTTTTTTTTGTGAGGATACAACGAATGGTTTCTCAAATTTATCTTATGCTCTCTAAGTTGTGATTGTTTGTTTTTGTACTTTAAATTGTAATTTTATTTAAGGTTGGCTTATCAATATACGAATTTACCCTGATTATTTAAACATTCCAATATTGAGAACCTCTCAGAAGTACAATTTGGTTGTTGTATTACATACTTTTTAAGTGGGTTGTGCTTTC
Source organism: Eupithecia subfuscata (assembly GCA_963564075.1). NCBI lineage: Eukaryota > Metazoa > Arthropoda > Insecta > Lepidoptera > Geometridae > Eupithecia > Eupithecia subfuscata. The sequence continues at coordinate 20,800,281 of OY751095.1, forward strand.
AGTGTCCACGTAGCATGTTTGTGTTTCGCTTTCACGCCGACATTACAGTGTGATTGCCTCCACTTTGAGCTCAAAATCCTGAGCTCGGCACATTTCGCACCTCGCTGAAATGTCCCCGTCAGTCTTTCTTAGTCATTATCGTTTATGTTTGTCTATCTATGGATAATATGATTGCCGAAACTAGCTTTAGTTTTAATAATCAAGCATTTCAAACCAATAATAAAACCGAAATTGCACCGCATCATTCCAGCGTGTCGAACGTTGCTCGGGCTCGGTTTTATTATTGCCATCGGGATGCGTTACTTTCACCGTTCTACTCTCCGCTCTGTGCCATCGCTCATTTTAATTCTAGGATTATTTTAAAGTACTTAAAATTATCTTTATAACTCTTTAGTCGTGAACCAAAACTTGGCAATAATATTATCTATTGATGGCTTTATTCGTGCAGCTTATTCCGCCCAGTCTCATCAAAGCGGAGAAGAGATGAGTGAAACCACCGATTGAATCTCGAATACATTCTGAAGACCAATGGTGACTTGATTTCACATGCTATTAGTAATTTTACTCAGCTCCACTCCGGTTTGATCTAAGCCGGCCCTTACAGTTGTTTCTTTCATACTTGTTTCTAAATTTATTACTTATATTCTTCTTTGTTCGCACTGTCAAGTGTTCAGTCTAACATCACACTTCTCTATTTTTATTCTTATCAAGCAAACAACTGTAAGTTATTGTGCGCCTTTCTTTATATTTTTTATCTATATTTTGGTGGTGATGTATGTATCCATTATACTATGATTCATACTCAGATACCGTTTTTTTATACCTTTATATTTTGTAGCTTTACTTGAAATAATAAATTATAATTTTGTATTATTGTGTTTTTATTTTTTACCTTTCCGTAGTGTATTGCGTATTGTAGTGATGTGTAAGTAATAACTATTAAGCTTGCGTAGATTTCCTGTATCATTTTGTTTTTGCTCAGCGAATAGATTGATATATATGAATAGATTCTGCTAAAGCTTTTGTTGTATACTAGTGCGTGTGCATAGATGATTTAATGTACATTGCATCAATGTTGTATGCGTAGTTCATGCCTTGTATTTTTGTAGCTACAATGCCTCTGTCTGACGCAACGTTTTTTTCTGCTTGAGAATTTAAGTTAAAATAAACAAACTTACTACAGAAACTAGGGTTTAGGTCTGCTGGTTCCTCAAGCATTAGGTTTTGATAAGGCTTGTGGTTCCATGTCATACGAATACCCGCCTTGTATCTTGTATCTTGTGTCTCGCCGGTGCTTTCAGAATGTAACAAAACATAGTATGAAACTTATTTAATGTTTTATACTGTGGACGAGTTATAATTTAGTGATGTCAAAAAGATTGTAAATTGATACACCAACCCACTAATAACAACATGTATTTTAATCCTAGCTGTATAAGTTGTGTTTTTGTGTGCTAAAGCCAAATAAATGTCTCTATTTCTGAAGTAGCTCTGGTGCGAAATTTATGCAATCAATATGATTCACCTACAAATATTTAAACATTAAATCTATTTCGGAACCAAATAAGTTGGTTCGTGTAGTGTCGAAATACTTCTAATCGGTATGTGGTAATTTTCTGGCATCTAAATGTAATGGACGATTAATCAATAAATGCTTTCAGTGTAATTGCGTCGTTTAATTTTTATTCAGTTATGTCCTTTAAATATAAATAATGCTGGACATCCCACACAGGATCATCTAGCCTAAGTAAACAGAAATTGTATTATGCGTACTAGATAACAGATATTTAGGTAATACATAGATTGATATTTTTATTATATTATTATATAAGAAATACCAAGAGAACCCGGTACTAATATCTGCAGATCGTACAACCATTTGCCCCGATGCGGAAATCGAACCCGTAAACTTCTGTGTCGCAGGCAGACGTTCGGTCGGGGTCGCACTAAGGGTTCAGTATAAGTAAAATAGATTAGAACTCATTGCCTAGACAAACCTAACATAGGCTTTAGGGCATTACTAACCAACCTATGTAATGTTTTTTTTTTAATGAATAAATGATAAATCTATCTATCTATAGTTGTAAGACCTTTTTTCTTGCCAAATATCTTGATTCTAGATCAACGGGAAGTAAGTACCCTGTATATTTTGGTCCAGGGAGAGGATAAAATTATTTTTTGTTAATAAACTACAAATTCACGGTTTTCGGATTGTTCTCTTTTTTGTGCTACGAGACTGCACTTTGCCAAAATTTATGGTTAGAATCATATAAATACATAACCAAAACCTATATATAGGGTACTTCCCGTTCGGCTGGGCGAAGGACACAAGGACTGTGAATTATGTACTGTTATGACAGACAGTCGCTCCGAACTATTCGCCGCTGCTAGTTGTGTTTTGTCATTTTCGTTTGCTTACTTTGCCACTTTGTTTTCTATCGTGCGATGCCGCGTTTAAACGAATTCACCCCGGCACATATTGCTGACATTAATTTCTACTGTGGAGTTGCACGAGGAAGTGCCAGAGCTGCGCTTGCAGCATACATAGCTGCGTTTCCTAACAGGCAACCAGTGCCGTCTGTGCGCAACTTCCAGGAAGCCCACAGGAGATTATCTATTACTGGACTTGGCACAACTGGAGATCGTGTGCCGCCTTCAGTAGTTATTGATGTCGCTATCGAAAAGGCTGTACTGAGGGATTTGTATGCTGATCCAACCTTAAGTAGCTCTTTTTAGGGTTTCGTACCTCGAATGGAAAAAGGAACGCTTATCATATTCATTCTTTATTTCAGACACAAGATCCATTTTTGAGGTGATAAAAAAGGAAAGTTAAATAAAAATCATAATAGATTAAAATATAAAATTCAAAGTACTAGGTACGGTAGGCAAATACTTAGTACGTCAGGTGGCAATATTCACCTTCCATCTGTATGTAAGGGTCCGATAACATCAGACGGTCAGACAGGCTTACAATAGTGTCGTTTTTACACATGTCAACCTCAGGACGTTAATGACGCAATTCTCTTACTTTGGATGGCATTGAAAGAGTCTACACTGAATATTATAGATTATAGAATCACCCTGTTTTCAGTATGTCTACCTGACTGTAGGTATACCTTTTACCTGAGAAACTTTTTTTCAGGAACGCGTGGAGGTATCAAGTTGAAATTAACATCGAACACTGTCTGTAACACCTTGGAGCTGTGAAAAAACATCCTTCTTAGTCAACGCAATCAAAAGTGACAGCCGTTTACGTTTAAACTTAGCAAAGAGCTAGCGCAAATAAAGAGGAAAATCCGAAAACCATAAATTATTTAAAGTTACATAGGTAATTACAAAAAATATTTTTTGATGTTCGCAACAAAACCTTTACGTAAGCCTTTATAGTACTTCCCGTTGACCTAGAATCATGAAATTTCGCAAGAAGCAAGGTCTTACAGCAACAAGGAAATGTATTTTTATCTTTAAGTAAAGAGAAAAAACCGAAAACCGTTCATTTTTAGCAACATCACCAAAAAAAACGCAGTGTGTCTGTGTAAATTTTTCGGCTCACAAGTATATGTTTCCAGTATAAATGTAAGCGGGTTAACTTTGAACCTAGTTTGTGTTGAAAGAACACCAACGTTACATCCCTTAACAAGGGACTTCATTAGGGTAAATATAAGTTAGGGTAAATATAAGTTTGTTCGGAACCCTCGCACAAGTCCTACTCGTACTTGACTTATTTTTATTTAATCTGTCCAAGGTTTCTATGCTCTCTGGTGGTTTCATTCACATGATCGTTCACGAAGGTAGTAGGGTGTGCCCGCATCTCGCCCGAATGAAAAATGCCCACCCGACAGAGAAACAGAATAGCTATCACTTGCGTGCGTCGGCCGCATGTCATTGGGTTCGACAGTGTCGGTTGCGGAGAATTGTAATAGGGCCCCTGGACCTACCACAACCCTCAGAGCGCCCACTGTGACGTAGGCCCCACCACCTCCCACCTCATACCGATTTCTAAACATAATGTAATAAATATTTAGCTATTTAATAATATGGTCGAGAGTTTGGGATAAATTTACAATAACTACACATATTTTTAACGCATTTGATGAATTTACTTTCAATGTATGGAGTGTACAAAAATGTGACGAATTTACTTTGTGGCAAATGTACAACCACCCTTCCTTGTCACTAGTGAAAAATAAACAAAACTTTAATGTTGACTCAGAATTTCATCACAGGGGTGAGTCTATTTGACGTTTTTAACGAGACGTAACCGTTATGTCCTCGTTTTGTATGTAATTTGTGTATTTACCTAAAAATATCAAAAATGTTTTCGGCCGCCAAAAGGTTGCCAGGTGTGGGGTTCGAACCCACGCTCCCTCTCGAGAACCAGAGCTTAAATCTGGCGCCTTAGACCACTCGGCCAACCTGGCTGTACTAGATGCACCGAATACTAGCGTCGCTACGGGAAATAATCGATACTCTGCAGCCTGGACTGCTTCGCTGTTGGTATTTGCTTAAAGTTTCTATGTCAGGGATTTGTATTTAAATTAAAGGATAGTACTATGTTATTAATACTGATATTCAAAAATTAATACGACATAACTTAAAAACCAGTGCTCTCTAAATTACAGCCACAACATGCGCAAAAAACACCAAGGAAACAAGGCAAGTCGTTTATGCATGTAAATTTGTAACTAGCAGCTGCAATAAGAATAGGCTTTAGTAGGGGAAGGATTATGTCGCTAGATACCTATCTTTTAATGAACAGATTTTGGACTAATGGTAATGTATTCGTTTTGACTTCGTGCTTTATTTTGTTATTGTACGAGACTCTGTTTAGTACTACATATTTTTAATCCCCGACGCAAAAAGAGAGGGGTGTTATAAGTTTAACGTGTCGGGTGTGTATCTGTCTGTGGTATCGTAGCTCTCAAACGGATGAACCGATTTTCGTTTAGTTTTTTTTGTGTCATAGATAATTTTATCCCGACTGTTCTTAGCCAGGTTCCTTAAAAATATGTCAGGGTTTTTAAAATTTTCTATTTTATACTTACTTCTGCCCGAGGCTGCGCAAGCGTATTTTCGGTATAATAAGTAGCTTATTATCTATGGTAACCTATGTTCTAAATGTATGCCAAATTTCATCATGACATGTTCAGTAGTTTTGGAGATCTAAGGTAACAAAAGTTCACATTTTACGAACTTTCGGCTGTAGTAGTAGGATTTCGGCTTTATAATATTAGTAGGATAGGATAGGATTATTAGGATAGGACTAGCTGCACCCCGCGGCGTTACCCGTGGTTAACTTGATTGGGTGGTTTTTACGTTTTTCCTAAGTCCTTAGATTTTCCTACATAAGTTGTTAGGACCTTCATGGTTATAAACTTCTTTAACCTTAAAAAATATTTAAAAAAAAATCAATTAGCTCAATCTCGAGTTTTGCGCGAAGTAAAATAATTGCGATTCTTTTTATAAAATGTATTGATTGTTACGATGGCGCTCATTAGGGGAGGCCTACATCCAACTATACTTACAAATCTGTGCCTACGTCCAGCAGTGGAATAAAATAGATTGATAATGATGAGATTGTTACGAAAACACATGTCAATGAAACATTTACGTTATTCCACAGTTTCACACAAATGATGTTCGGTAGTAACATCTCACAGTTATTTTTATAACTGTTTGACTGAATTACAAACAAAAAGATAAAGTAAAGTTTTAAAGTAACAGAAAACAGAACTTTTTAAAGCATGTGTTATATAAATAAACAACAATCATTTTTAAATATTTGTTCTTTTTTGTTGCCAAAAATATAATCCACGTGAAATGTTGCAAATACAAAATAAACTCGACCCTGCCAGGATTCGAACCTGGAATCTTCTGATCCGTAGTCAGACGCGTTATCCGTTGCGCCACAGGGCCCTGTGACGTAAATGGTAAATTTTCGGAACCGTACAAAGTTTCTCGTATAATATTGGTCTCTTTTTCCACGGTTTTCTGATTATGATTTCAATTAGTAACGAAAAATTTACAAAATTTGTTAATAAAAAAAAAGGTTTGTTTTGTGTTTAGTGAATTAAGTAAAAAAGATGCATACAAAGAACTTTACCGTCGTAGAATTTTAAGTTGTAGGTATTTCTTAAATAGAAGCACATCTGATGAGTCTTGGTTGAACAAGAAATATGATAGGACGCCAGAAACCGAAATCACAAAGAATTTCGTTTTCTGGCAGATTATTTGACGAAAAGCTGGCAATCATGCTAATTTTTATCAATACGGAAGCTACGAAACAAAAGCCTGTGAAATCCCGGAATCAACATAAATTGATCTCCTTTCGAATTCAGAATATTTTATTACATTTCCGATGCTTCGATTTTGCGGGAAAGAAGAACACACACACAATATGATTTTGAAAATTGAAATTTTAAAATCGTGTCAAGCGGTCTGGCAACCTGAAAATGTCTGCTATCCACGAAGACCAAATAAAAAAAAATGCAAGATATTTTAAGTAATTATTAACGGATTATGCAAAATCTCTCCCTAATTGCAATATAAACCTATGCGGATGACAACGCTCTCATCGTAAGTCAAATAAAGTACTAAATATGAAGTAAGTAAAACAAAATTCGTTACTGGTACCTCGGGAAACATAGATTGAGCGTTTAATTTTCTAGTAAAAAGGACGGGAGGACTCTAAATGCGAAAGTAACGCTGTCTGTCTATCTATTACCATTTCACGACAAAGCGTCTGCATCTTAAAATGAATATCAGCAAGGAGATGGATTGTATCCTCAGAAAGGAGCCTCTGTACTTTTTGCCTTATAAATTTATCTGGAAAGTTCAGAGATAGAAGTTGGGAAAATCGCGATCGAAGTCGCGGGCAGAAGATAGTGACCATAAAAATATTACAAAGTAATCATTCTCCGGGCAGTTACGTGATTCAAAAACAATAAAACCGAAGTGAGAACCGACTTGATTTTTAATCAACGACAAAAACGAGGACCTTTTTTGAAGTCGGTTAAAAATGTATTACAAGTCGCAAGTATTTAATCTCATAATATACGACGAAAACGACAACTTGTCGCTCGTTGTATTTTATTAAACAAACCTACCCTCTATCGTATTTGTCAATAGCAATACAGACAGAGGGTTTGTTATGTTTTATTGCTCAATATTTATTATCCACCACAATTATATTGTGTTATGTGGATATCCAAAGACTTAGTTTGTTAAACTATAATGGTTCTATTCTCGGGCGTAATCTTATATATTAACCATATTAATATTAAGCGTACAAGTGAACCTTTTATTAAGCGTACAAATGAACCTTTATGGTTCTGATACGACCGAAAACCCGGAACGCTTCGATAGCGCCTCCTAATTTTTCTAGTAGCGACACCTAGTTATATTTTAACGAACTAAATATGGAGCTTAGTATTATCATATCACAGATTAGATAACGTTTGGTATTATCATGTTTTATTTATACTGTGTTATTATTATATATATAATATAATATAAATAAATAAATAAAATAAATAATGCTGGACAATTCACACAGCATTATCTAGCCCCAAGGTAAGCAGAGCTTGTGTTATGGGTACTAGATAACTGATATACATAATAATATACGAGTACATAGATAGATATTTATATACATATATATACACGGTTTGTTCATGATGTCGCATCTATGAACAAACCGTGCCGAAACGGTTTCCAAAGAGTGGGATAAAAGTTATTCATGATTATCAATATTATTTACTGGACTATGCCTCGCGGTTTCACCCGCGTAGTTCCCGTTCCCGTGGGAATTCTGGGATAAAATATAGCCTATGTCAGTCCCTGAAAAGTAAGCTTCCTAACGATGAAAGAATTTTTCAAATCGGTCCAATACATAGTTTCGGAGCCTATTCAATACACACAAACAAACAATCAAATCTTTCCTCTTTTTATTATTAGTATAGACTATATGACCCCGTGAACTTTGTATCACCTATTTTTTTCTTTTTAACCAACCCTGTATTGCTAAAGCAAACAAAACAAAATAAAAGTTGATATCGGTTAAGCCGTTTTAAGTTTTAGCGATAGTAGCCAGCAGAAATAGATTTTCACAACTCCTCATTATAAAGAATGCAATGTTTATTTATAAAACTCAAAATTTATTTATGCACTTTGGTAGGTATTTCATATAATATATTTAGTAATCATGCCTTTATTCACAAAGAAAATTATACTAGTATTTACAATTGAAACAATTGAGCTAACTGCAGATTCTAGTAATAAATTTTTAAAATTATTCTGTTTAATTTGATTATTGACAATGCCCATTTACAGCAGATACTTATAGATATTAATTTCTTTGTTTTGTGTTAGGTACTAAAATTATTTAATTTGTCTTATTAGTTATTCCTATTGACTTAACCAAATGCCTTGTGCTCCTACGGAAATATATGAGTACTAGCTGACCTGGCGAACTTCGTACCGCTCTCACCTTTTAAACCTTCCCTTAACTTACACGCGAGGAGGTGTCGAGTTAAAATTGACATCAAATAATCAAGTCCGTAACCTCTTGAAGCCGTGATATAAATTAAACTTCTAAGTCAACGCACTCAAAAGTTACAGCCGTTTATGTCCGATTTTTTTTTTAAATGTTGGAGCTTTTTTACATTTAAATTCTGTCGGCCTGTTATTGTTCACGTCATAATGGCTCAACTCAACTGATCTATTATGATTTGGCAGGGAGACGGTGGCTATACCGGGGAAGGACATAGGCTACTTTTATCCCGGAAAAGCACGTACGAAGCCGCAGGTAGAAACTAGTAAGTATATAAAATTATAATAACGAAAGAAGGCACCAGGCCTAAGATAAAACTTTATTGATTATAAGTATAGGCAATTTTGAAGATTTAGATAACTACTTACATATTGTGATTATAAATAAAACTTTGTCTTTAAGGTGGATCATGGGTTTTCAAAGGTGGTAAATAACCTAGGAGCCGAGCGAACAGACAAAGAATATATCAATCTACTTGCCGCTAATTCCTGAGCCAGTACATGAGCGAGGCGATCCTCGTGTAGTCGTCGAGCGTCTCCGTCGGCCCAACGGCCGAGACCACGGGCCTGCGGTCGTCCAGGTAGCGGTCGCAGACGTCGTGCACGTGCTGCGTGCTGACCGCGTCCACGGCCGCCACCCGCGCCGCCAGCCCGTCGCGCCGCCCGTGGTACAGCATGTCGCGGCCCGCCTCTGCACACGCCACCGCCACATCTAAATCGCGCGACAGCAGCTTCACCTTCAACACGTGCTTGGCGCGCTGCACGTCTGTCTCCGTGATCAGGTGCGCCAACCCCAAGAACACCTTCTGCACCACCATCTGCATGTCGCCGAGTTCCATGCGCCCGCTTAGGAACTTCACACCGAACAGGCCTGTGTCCTTGTAGGTCAGGTAGAAGGAGCGGAAGGCAAGCGCCAGCTTATCTGCGGAGGCGTACCGCGCCAGCTCCCACGCGTGGTCGCGGCCGGCGCCCTGCGCCGAGTCCCATCCGCCCAGCACCTCGCACGCCACCTCCAGCGCCAGCCGGTCCTCGTGGCACAGGCACGGTGCCTCCACCGCCAGTGCCACCAGCGCTGCCGGCAGGTCATCGTTCCGGTACCGGATCTCGGATGCCGTGAACCGGTACAAGTCCCTGTCCATACACTTGCACGGCTCCAGCTTGCTAAGGTAGGTCTGCGCGAGCGACACCATCTGCGCGTGCTTGACGCCGCCGACGACCGCAACAACGGTGCGCCGCGAGTCGAAGAACTTGTTCATGTACCGCGAGATGGTCATCGAGTCGAAGTTGCAGAGGTTGCTGCTGGGGCCCATGATCGTCTGTTCGAGCGGGCAGCCCTGGAAAGCGGTCAGGTGCAGGTAGTCGTCGAGCACGGCCTCCGGATCGAGGTCGTGGTCGCGCATCTCGGCCGCCACCACGCCGCGCTCGCGAGCGATCTCCGCCTCGCAGTATGAGTTGTTGAACACACAGTCTGTCAGCAGGTCGAAGCAGAGCGGCGCGCTCTCGGCGAGGCAGCGCACGCGGTAGCTGGCCATGTCGCGCGACGTCGTGCAGTCGAATGCGGCGCCCGTGCACTCCATCTGCTGCTCCAGCAGGGGTCGCGATCGCGCGTTCGTGCCCTGCATACGACACAACCATGCATAACGCACGTCGCTCACTGGATTGAACACGCGCTGATTTTGCGCTCGCGCCTCGACGCCGTCACGTCGAGGAGCGGACGCAAAAGCGTCGCACCGCTTTTACTTTCTTTTTTAGATAGAAATGCCAGTGCACTGCGGTTTAAGTACTAGAGTCGCTTTACGGGCGGAAAATAAAAGCAAAGGCACAGTGGAACTGAGGCGAAGGCGTGGCCAGATCGTCGTGAAGTCGAGGCGAGGCGGGGTATCACAGTTATAATTTGTATGAAGGAAGCATAGTAGAGCCGCCCGCGCCCGCGTCTCGACTCAACATAAGAGATTTTACCTCGACCGCGCAGTGAAGTTGCCGCCGCGACGTGCGACGCCCTGACTCCCGTCTACGGAAAATTCGACTAAAACAATTCGTCTAATACAATTCGACTAAAACAGTTACGACTCAAACACAATTCGACTAAATACATTTCGACTAATGACAATTCGACTAGAAAAATTTGACCTTGATTTGACCCAACTTGTAGGCCTCCCACCCCCGCGAAGCGGAGGAGGGTCAACATTAACTTACTGAAGGACTCTTGACTGAAAGGGTGTGTATATGTATAATTGCACCCAGAGCCATAATGATGACACAACATTTTTCGTTGTTAATACGGATTGTTTTTGTCGTTAGTCGAATTGTTACTAGTTGAAATGTTTTTAGTCGAATTGTGTTTTAGTCGAATTGTTTTAGTCGAATTGTTTTATACGAATTGTTTTAGTCGAACTTTCCGCAAAGCCTGACTCCACCTCGCCTCGACTTGCATACCAGTGAGCGAAGAGCCTTACCACTTTAAACGTACCCAACAACCACTTAACTATAACTGTTTGCTGCGAAATATCTACAACACCAGAAAAATAAAATTACCTTGAAACAAATGTGCTCAAAGAAATGCGTGATTCCGTTTTCGAAGAGGGACTCGTACCGTGAGCCCGCGTCCACAAATATGCCAATGCAGGCGTTGCAGGTCTCCCGCTCCTCGGTCATGATCGTCAGTCCATTCTGCAGCATGCTCACTTGGAACTGAGGTAGGTTCGTCAGATATTCGTTGAACAAAGTCGGATACTTGTGCCTCACGAACAATTTCGTGGGATTCGCGATCGATCTTAGAACATGATTTGTAGCTTTCAGCATATTTTGCTTTATAAAACTGATAAAGAAATCACCAAAATGCAATATAAACAATAAAAGTGAGGAATACTGGAGGCCAATGATAAAGAGAAAAAATTACTACAGATCACCAAGTAGGCATTAGGTAGATTCCAAAGAGAATACATTAACTATTGTACGTGTAGGTCCGTTGACGCCATAGTTCTACCCATAGAGTCAAAATAGAATAAAGTTCCTCCCAAAGGTCCTTCAAAAATTCTATGAAAAACCAGAGGAATAGCCTAGAAAGATCTTGGAGGTCTATTTTAATTCTCCGTAATCGACAATTGCGTGCATCGTTTCGTCATATTGGTATTCTAACTCACCAAAACTCGAAGCTACGACACGAAGTTTGAAATAACAAAATGTACGAACGAAACATTGGATTTGACCATATGATCTAAGAAAACAAGGTATAACATTCCGAGATCTTCCCAAGTCTACGTCACTGTCCTGTTGCCACTTTATTGCAACAAGTTGGGAAACAAATGCGAAAATAATCAAATAACAAAATCATTTAGGTCATTTTAGGTAGGTGTCATTAGGTATTAAAAATAAGTTTGTAAACAGCTGCTCTTTGAGGCCGCTTATTTTTGCGCCTCTTTTTCTTAATTCCGCTTTCAAAGCGTTCACTTTCATCGCCAAATAATCCATATTTGCGATAATTTCACGAAGGAGATCACTTTTCAACAGTTAAATTATAGAAATTATAATTTACTAGCTATTACCCGCAACTTCGTTAGCGTGGTAGGTAGGTACCTACCTTACTAAAGGACACATCAATGAACGAAAAAAAACATTTTCATAGAAAAAGCGAATACATCTGTGACTCTTACACACGAAGTATATTATCCATAGAATGTACCATACATAAGCAATTAATTGAATTACATATTTCGTTTCTTTGCTGGAGAAAAACATTCTGTTTAATTTTCATATTTTACAAAGCAGATATGAAAACAATGACACTTTTTATCTATGTTTTGGTTTATCGTTGGACGTGATGTGTAAATTATGAAACCCTTCTGTAAAGGCTAAAGCGGGGGCGAAGCCTGTGGCGAAGCCCTAAAAAAGTAGCCTATTTTTTAAGTTATGCTACATTTTAAGAGTCTGCCGAATTTTATTATGATCTGTTCAGTAGTTTTGGAGATCCTAGGTAACAAAAATTTCACATTTCACAAACTTTCGCATTTATAATATTACTAGCTGCCGCCCACGGCTTCGCACGCGTTGTTTCTATGGAAACGTTAAAAGGTGTTTTGTATCCCATGGGAACTGATTTATGGGATAAAAAGTAGCCTATTTTTATTCCCGGATTATAATTATCTGTATACAAAATTTCGGCCCGATCCGTTCAGTAGTTTTGGCGTGAAGAGGTAACAAACATCCATCCATCCATCCAAACTTTCGCATTTATAATATTAGTGTGATTAGTAGGAGGATAGGATGTTAAGCACGGTAATATTATAAATATTACCTTTACTCCTCCTCACGCGACACAAGCGCCTCCAGTGGCAAATTCACACGCGATAGCCCCCATTGAGCTGCGTTGTAATGAATTACTTACCGATAAAAAAAAACCAAAACATACCGAAAAAAAAATCCAATTTAACAAACAAATAAGAGCCTATTCAAATTATATTTCTACCTATAAAAAATGGATCTTCGAATAACAAAACTAAACTTCCGAATAAAAATACTGAACCTCCGACAAAATTACTAAGTTACCGACAATAGAGGTTTTGTCAAAATTACCTATCATATTTTTACAACTTGCATGAACTATTTTAATTTTTATTGTTGGTTAGACAAATAGTCAACTGTTCGGCCAGCGCAATCGGGTTCGTGTCGCGTTCGGCTGTTTTCGCGTGCGAGGTCGGAGATTCCATCCAAGTGTCCAAGCGCAGTGCGCTTGCGACGACCGATCCTTGCTTTGTTGGTTTTCGTTACAAAATTAAAAAGTTTTTGTTTTTATAATATAATTTAATATTATCGTATCAACTAACTAATAAATCTAATAACGAAACTTAGTATAACTTAGTATTGTTGTGAAATATGGATGAGGTACCCGTGTACCTACCGTTCTGAGTCGGAAAGAAGAGGAGGGAGCTGGTCCAATCGGTCAAAAAAGGTCTAATTTACCTACCTATTTAGTTCACAAGCACAATTATGTTTAACATTTTCTACTAGTACCTATTTAAATATATTATCCTAATTAACTGAGTCTTGTTTTATTCACTCTTTGTTCCCGCGCTAACATTATATACAGGGTGGAATTTTGTAATGCCACCTGGAGGGAAAGTACTCTTAATACTGTAGATAGAAAATTTTACTCAAAGAAAACATTCCTTTAATTTTGAAAAGAAAGAAAACTGCATTCAAAGATTTTCGAAAATTCGCTTGCCACACCCGGGAATCTAACCGACTAAAATCTGTAAAAATTACACCCTGTATTTTTATTGCATAGATCGGTCGGGTCAATTATAAGGATGAAATCTCTCTAACAAACTTAATAAATTAAATGAAAGGAAAACCATGAAATCTTAAGTTATTTTAATTATTCACAATAAAAGTCAACTAACTACTAATTAGTTCCTCAAAATGGGCTCTATTTTCTTGGATACACAAATTTATTCTTCTTATGTATTCATTTCTAGTAACTTTTAATAACGTGTTGTGGTGAATATTATTAAATCGTATTCTGAACTTCAACTCTCAACTCGTTTACATTCGCATAAGATTTCATGTAAATTAGATTTTTTACATATCCCCACAAAAAAAAATCTAGGGGTGAGATCTGGTGATCTCGCAGGCCATCTGATTGTGCCGTTGGTACCAATCCAGGTATTAAAATGGTTATTAATGTAGGCAGTAGTGATTCTGCTGTTATGGGCTGGAGCACCATCTTGCTGTAGAATTATTTGGTTTCGCTCCGCCTCGGGGAAACCATTTAACTCATTTCTTAAGAGATCCAGTATTTTAAGATAGAAGAGTCTGCATTAGGTACAAACACGTGCAAATTTCAATCTCTAAATATTAATTCGTAATTTTAATGGATAAATGACGTCAATGATAATTATTAATTACTGACACAAGTAAACAGATGGATCTTTAAGTTAAAGTGCTTAACTTGACCCATTCAATTTATAATTTAAGATTTCATGGTTTTCCTTTCATTTAATTTATTAAGTTTGTTAGAGAGATTTCATCCTTATTATTGACCCTAACGATCTATGCAATAAAAGTACAGGGTGTAATTTTTACAGATTTCAGTCGGTTCGATTCCCGGGTGTGGCAAGCGAATTTTCGAAAATCTTTGAATGCAGTTTTCTTTCTTTTCAAAAATAGAGGAATGTTTTCTTTTAGTATAATTTTCTATCTACAGTATTAAGAGTACTTTCCCTCCAGGTGGCATTACAAAATTCCACCCTGTATAAAACAAGGGTAAGTATTTGTCGAACAATAATACAGGATAATAGGAAAATATTCTAGGAATCCCAAGTCCACCTGGTTTTAGATTAAACCATGAATACCTACCACCAAATTTACTTTTTAACGCCTGAAGTAGGTACCGATACCGGAGCATAACCGTGATAAATAAAATTCATGATAGGTCCCTATAATGATGCAAACAAAAAGGTATTACCTAATACAAGTACATAATTATATCTTTTATAAGTTTCTGTAACCACTCAGAATAGTATTTTCAGTTCGGTATATTTAAAATAGCACCACAGTCTATGAAATTTCAAAGGTAATTTATGAATTAGTAGTAGGCAAGTAAAGATAAAAATTACAAAGCATAGTTTTCATTAGAACGTAATTTAAGCTGGTAGAAAAGTCTTATAGCAATAAACAGTCATCTTTATTTTTCGCAGATTTCAGTATCTCATTCGGTCATTTCATCATTTTTATTCTGACGAAAGTAGTCGGAAAATTAGTATTTTAGACAGTAGATTTAATATTTTGAGTTAAGACAATTGTTATTTTTTTGTTGGAGCTTTTATTACTACCTGTTAAAAATGTAGAGCTCTGCTCTGCTATAGTAGTTACTGTATAGTTATTCTGTGGCTACTTCTCGTTTAGCTCCAATATAACTAGATGTCGCTACCAGAAAAATTAGAAGGCGCTATCGAAGCGTTCCGGCCGCGAGACGGTCTGAGAACCATAGTGGTGTCATTATCGACATACAATCCCTAAACTGCTGGACATAGGCCTCTTCCTATGTAGTTTTTAAAGCGTGCTCTCACCTTCGGGTGATGAACGCTAATTAAAATATATATTATTAAAAATTATAAGTAAGTTAAGTACCTAGGTCTGGGTACGGTACTTACTTGATTATTAAACAAACAAAACGTGCGTTGTTGACGTTGTTGTATTGTATTGTAATTTATTTATTAGAAACAAAGCAGCAGCGCCCCTAGCGGATTTAATACTATGTTCTTATTTTTAAATAAAAAAATGATACTCTTACTCCTGCCTTGCCTGGCGGATAGAGAGGCTCCTGAATGAAACCTACTACGTCCAAAAAATAAATGAGTTATTTTTGTTGGAAATTAAATGTTTCACTGTGTTTTTGTAGGTCAATGAACCTATTATTAGTTAGTTAATGATATTCAAAAATGATAAATTTTTAACATTTGATGGTATTAAAAGTAACTTTATGGAACCCGTGGATAAATAATAATTTAATATATATATAAATAATAGACCCGTTAAAAATGTAGAGCTCTGCTGTCTCTCTAGTAGTAACTATATAGTTATTCTGTGGCTACTTCTCGTTTAGTCCCTAAAATATAACTAGATGTCGCTACTAGAAAAATTAGAAGGCGCTATCGAAGCGTTCCGGCCGCGAGACGGTCTGAGAACCATGGATTGGTGTCATTATCATCAAACAGTCCTTAAACTGCTGGACATAGGCCTCTTCCTATATAGTTTTTAAAGCGTTCTCTCACTCTCGGGTGATGAACGCTAATAATATATTATTAAAAATTGTAAGTAGGTACCTAGGTCTAGGTACTTGTTTATTAAACAAACGAACGAGCGTTGTTGTATTGTATTGTAATTTATTTATTAGAAGCAGCGCCCGGATAAAATTATTAAAAAATAAATAATACTCTTACTCCTGCCTAGGCCTGGCGGATAGACTCCTGAATGAAACCTACTACGTCCAAAAAAAAGAGTTATTTTTGTTAGAAATTAAATGTTTTCTGTGTTTTTGTAGGTTAATGAACTTGTTATTAGTTAGTTAATTATATTCAAAAATGATAAATTTTTAACATTTGATGGTATAAAAAGGACCCGTGGATAAATAATATCTAAAGAAGATAACATCCTTCAAGAAAATAATTTACAAAAAACTCAATATTGTATTTTATGGTTTAGTTTTCACTTCTTTCACAGGTGACAAGAAATTCTTACGTTGTTATATTGACTTAGAAAAATGGAGGATCTATGTTTGACTACTAAAAAAGTAAAGTACCTAAGTTTTTTATGTATAGGTACTCATAGATTTCTCTGTTATTTACCTATGGACAGATTTGGATGATTCTTTCGCAGTTATATAGCGGATGATCCAGAGGTCGAGATTTTACCCCGAGGGATCAGTATTTATTCCACAAAACTGCTACACAGTCTTTTAACTTTTGCGGTAGGCAGCCCACAATCGTACTCTATACTATTTGTACTGTTCCTATTACAGATTTTTGTATTGTTTTGTTATTTGTAAATCTTAAAAAAAACTGTTAAAAACATAGGGATTCAAATTCGGTTACTAATTTATTCATTATTTTTTTTATTTTATTATTAATGAAACACTGGTGTTTACAAACAAATAGACTAGCCAAAATGGAAAGGAATGTATGCTTATGGTGTAAAATTAATAAATAAGTTGTCTATAGAATTACGTAATATAGATAATGCTGCTTTTCGAAATAGAGTACTACGAAATTAATTACAATTAACTACAATTTAATTTATTTTTATTTCCGTATTGTGACTGTTCCTACTGTACTATAAATGTATCTTATAATAACAACGACACATGCCTCCTACACTTTGATCTTATTAGCCAAAAGGCCGAGAAGCGATTCGGAAGAAAATCAATATTAACTACCGTCCCATGTCCCATACAAATATATTTGTATGGGTATGGGACATGGGGCGGTAGTAAAGTAAATATTATTATAAATATAAATATTAAATTACCTATCGGCGTCAAATATTTATACGTGTTTGTTTATTTTTATTATTGTTAACAAACAGTTTTAGGGAACTGTTCTCCAAAAACGTTGCACTCTAGTAAAATTTGACATACGGTGTCAAATTCAAGGAATTGAAGATAATCGAGGAGAAAATCTTAATTTTAGAAGCGAAGAACTCGCAACCATCTGACGAAGCGGGTGGGTCGCAACCCAACCTATACGCAACGAAGCCAAAGACGGGTGGCTCTACCGCCACACAACAAAAAACATCGCTCAACCGACCACAGCGGCAACAACAGAACGAGCAAACGCAGCGCCTGCAGGCACGCACACAGCGGCGATCCCCACCATCGCGCCACCAGATCCTATAATATACATACCCGACTTTATAACTCAGGCTGCTACAAGCTGAAACCCGATGGAAGGGATTTTGGTTTCTGCCTGAGTCAACTATCTATCTGTAGGGCTATCAACAAAGTAGGTACCTAGGTAATGCATAGATGTGTGTGCTGAATCAGCACACACATCTATGCATTATTAATTTACTATTGCTGAATCAGCAATAATAAATTAATAATGCATAGATGTGTGAAAATTTATCATCAGCACTGCTGATGATAAATTTTCCCTACAATACCTATTCATGAAATAGAAAGCACATTTCAAGATAGGTACAAGATTTTTATTGTGATCATGTTGTACTAGGTAGGTACTTATAGTTATTAAACTATGTACAAATTGCTACTATGTATTATGATATTGACGGGTGTGCTAGGCTATTAAATTATATCCCATGTATATGGCTGCTATCTGTGTTGAATGAATTCTTCTTCATTATTCAGTCCATATACCTAGTCACTTTTCACACATCCAGCTGGTAACTTGTTTTGCAACTGCAACAATAAATGACATGATATTAATATTCATGTTGAAAGAGAAGAGACTATAGAAATATTAAACAATTTCAGGTTACATAATAATCAATACTTTGCATTACTAGTAGCCTAGCCCTAGATGTAACTAATGAAATGACTCAGATGTGGATGATCCGTCAATTGAAAGTCATGAAGATCGGAACAGATGAGATGGTAGCCATCTCATCTGTTCCGCTTACAGGCTGACGAACAGCTCTTGAGAAGCCAACAAGGCTCTCTGAGCGACAGCACATGACTTGAGGAAGACTTGAGGAAAGCTTTTCTCGACGTAGAAACCGGAAAAAAGAACTCTAGTTCGTTTCCTACCTGCATTTGACAACGTAGGGCAACGTAGAGTCGTATGTTGAAGACCACTGATATAGATGAGATGACATTGTTTATAATCCAGTGATCAATTTGGGAAAGATGTAATAAACCGGATAATTATGTTTTTTTTCGTTTTATTTTCCAACTTCCCTAAGTGTGATTGATTATCAAGGTTTAGGCACAGGTTTAGGTAAGGAACCAACTGCCCTGCATAAATTGTAATAAGTAGGTATGTACTTCGTTTAATGAGTTGATGTAAGTTTAGTAGGTATCATTTTCAATAATTATTCAACGCTTTGTCACAGTAGATAAATATATTTATGTAGATGAAGAGATGTGAAACTCTACAAACATTCTCTATATTTGTTTTTATTGTAAATATTATAAATAATACAAGTTTTGCGACAATTAATGCATAAAATAAATCAGTAAAACCACCCACCTGCCATACAGTGTTTTCCACCCAAAGCTAAAACTCTACACGACACTTTACAACTTTCTTCACTAGTCCCAGTATTTGTGTTCAAAATCAAGATGGAGGACATCAGAAGCACTATGTCTGACTTGGCCAAGTCATTTGCCCAGAGGATGGAGCAGTTTGAGAGTGGGCTGCCTAGGAGTCCTACTCCTTCTACCGTGGCTGGTTTGTCGACAGATTACTTGGAGTTCAAGTCCTTTGTCACTGGGGCACTAAGAACACTTCAAACACAAATTGAGTACATGGCAAAAGAACTTGATACTCTGGAGATGAGAGGTCGGCGAAAAATACTGTTGCTGCATGGAGTGCCTGAACAGCAAAAGGAGGATGTGGCACAGGTAGTTGCGAAGACCTTGGCCGAGCAGGTGAAGCTGCCTGGTGTTACAACAGGCGACATAAGCCGTTGTCATAGGATGGGCCGTACGGTGGTCTCCGATCGCCCACGGCCTATACTCTTCAAACTTAGAGACTTATCGCTCCGAAGTAAGGTTTGGGCAGCCAAGACTAGTCTTAAGGGCTCCGGCATAACCATGTCCGAGTTCCTTACAAAAGTCAGGCATGACACATTTATGTTAGCTCGCGAACGCTTCGGCTTATCAAAATGTTGGACGATGGACGGGAACGTCTTCGTCATGGGAAACGACGGAAAACGTCACCGAGTTCGCTGTCCTGCAGATCTTAGCATCATCGAGTCCGCTGCCACTGCACCCGGAAGCCCGCAGGCCGCGACCCAGAAGCTCACGGTGGTGCCCAAGGTGTCGAAGCCAAAGCGCGGTGCGACAACGTCCAAGAAGACTTAGATTCCGTGCATATAGTTCGCAATGTGTCGCAATGTGTCGAGTCAATGTGGCCATATACGAAGGTACAGGTTGATTTCTCTGTTTTTCCCATTCTGCTCAATTATTGTCCAGACCAACCCTCATACACAAATAAATTAGGTTTTTTGTTTACAGTCTATTTTTGTTTTTGAGCAGTCAAGTCAATCAAACAAATGTCACTTTGACATGATATTGACACTTACTTACTTATTAATTCTTCTTCTTTTTGGTTGTGTCTTCTTGTAATTCTCCTTTCTGTAGTAAATAAAGACTATGGCCACACGAAATTACGATGGCTAATGTTTTTATTTCTTCTGGTAATATCTGTAGGATAAAGTTAATTTTTCGTGCGTCAATTTACTATTTTCTGTTCTAATTGTGTTTTAGAGTTTTTGTTATGGCTTCTTTTTGTAATCTACCTAGACACAACTGGCAGATGGATGGGTAGTTTAGTTAGTTGTGTGGTAGAAACTAGGAAATTGCATATATTGTAGTGTTTTTATAAACTAGGTATATTACAAATTGTTTATTATTAATATTTTATTTAAGGTTTATTGTATCTTCTTATATATAAAAATGAAACCCGTTTCGCGTTGTCACGGCATCACGCGTGAACGGCTGGACCGATTTCGCTAATTCTTTCTTTGTTGTGTTTGTTATTGTCAGGAGAAGGTTCTTATGAAAGAAAAAATTAAGAAAGTTGGAAACATAAATTTCCACGGGGGCGAAGCCGCGGGGCGCAGCTAGTTTAATATATTAATACTCGTAGGTATTTATTAGAGCATCAATCTGATGCCACTCAGTGATGAAAGTTCAGACAGCGACGAATACGTGTCCTTTGGCGGCACTGATTCTGGTAGTGACGACAGCTTCTGTAGTATTCCTTCTCTTTCTGGCTCTATCTCTTCTTTCTTTTCTGATGTTCCAAAAAATCTCAATATCCTTCACATAAATGCTCAGAGTATTCCTCAACACTATCCTGACTTACTTGCTTCTTTTGATCAAAAGAACATTCACGCCTTGCTTGTTTCTGAATCATGGCTCAAGCCATGTCTTTCTTCTTCCTCTTATACTCTTCCAGGTTTCAAACTTATTCGCAACGATCGCGTTGGATCAGGTGGTGGAGGTGTTGCCATATATCTCCGATCTCACATTCCTTTTAACATAGTAAGTGCGTCTGCACAGCCACCACCCTCCAAAGCGGGAGAACACCTTTTCATTGAAGTCGACCTTTCGCATGCCAAGGTACTACTTGGAGTGTTTTACTGTCCCTCTTCAAAAATTAACTATTTCCTTTCTTTTGAAACTCTTCTTGAAAATCTGGCCCCATCTTATGATCATGTTATAATTATGGGCGACTTCAATACTTGCTTACTCAAAAAAGACACTAGGTCCACTTCTCTTGAAACTCTTGTTAGGGGGTGCAATATGTCTATTCTTCCTCTAAACGCCACCCATTTCTTCCCTAATTCAGCTCCTTCTCTTCTAGATCTCATCATAGTTTCATCTCCTTTTCACGTAGCCAAACATGGCCAATGTGAAGCAGGAGCTTTCTCCTACCATGACATGTTATACTTGTCCTACAAAATTCGTTCCCCTAGGCCCAAACCCCAGATAATTCTGCAGAGAAATTTTAGCGGCATTAATATGGAGGAATTAAGACGTGATGCGGAGGCTCTTGACTGGTCTGAGCTCTTTGATGTTCCAGACGTTGACAGCAAAGTAGAGGTATTCAATAGTGTCATTACCAACCTTTACGACAAGCATGCCCCGCTCAGAGAGATTAAACTAAAGCACCTTCCTGCGCCTTGGATAACTCCTGAGTTAAAATCACTTATGCATAAGAAATGTGTAGCCAAAGCTAAACTAAAGCGTAAACCTACCGAGTTAAATAAACAGAGGTACATAGATCGACGGAATCACTGCAATAGAGCGTGTCGTGACGCGCAACGCCGCTATATCCATACTTCAGTAGAGAACTCCGACCCTGCTAAGGTTTGGAAGTTCCTACGGTCATTGGGAATCGGAAAATCTAAAGAACGTACCAAAATTCCAACACAATTTGATCTAAATTCTCTTAATAAACACTTCACTTCCATTTCCGATCTCGATATACAACTGAAATCGAAAACTTTGTCTGATCTTTCTTCTACGCCGATTCCCGACTACTCACCTCTTCATTTTAGCCAGCTCACTGCCTGTGACGTAAAGAGAGCCGTAACATCTATATCCTCTAAGGCTATTGGTGATGATCGCATTAGCCGGAATATGATAATCCCCATCCTTGTCCAAATAGCTCCTATAATCCAACATATACTAAACTACTCTCTGTCCACTGGCTTATTTCCATCTGCTTGGAAGGTTGCCCAGGTTACCCCGCTCCCAAAAAAATGGAAGCCTGCTGCTTTCTCTGATTTCCGTCCTATATCCATTCTTCCTTTCCTGTCCAAAGTTCTTGAACGCCTTGTCCATCAACAACTTAGCTCCTTTCTTTCCATAAATAATCTCCTCAATCCCTTCCAATCCGGGTTTCGACCAGGCCACAGTACTGTGTCTGCGTTAGTTAAAATAACTGACGACATACGCTCTGGCATGGACGACGGAAAAGTAACTGTCCTTTGTTTGCTAGATTTTAGCAACGCTTTTAATAACGTGGATTTTGATATTCTACTTGGAATATTACGCTCTCTAAACGTATCTCCAGCAGTGGCTGACTGGTTTCGCAGTTATCTGCATGGACGTCGGCAACGTATATGCATTGATGATGTGTGCTCATCTTGGTGCGATATTTCTGCAGGCGTGCCTCAAGGCGGCGTTCTTTCACCTCTCCTTTTCGCTATCTTCATAAACTCTATATCTCATAAAATAACTTCATCGTACCACCTCTATGCAGATGATCTCCAAATTTACACGCATGCCTCGGTAGATCAACTATCATATGCTATCTCCGCAATAAATGAAGACCTGGACCGTATTCTTGACTGGAGCAAAAGTTTTGGTCTTAAAGTCAATCCTGCAAAAACGCAGGTTATCACAGTAGGAAGCTCGCGGATGATAGCTCGGGTAACCTGGAGTAGTCTGCCGTCCGTGATCTTTGATGGGACTCCGGTGGGGCAAAGTGAAACGGTGAAAAATTTAGGTGTCCTCATTGACAGGAATCTGTCGTGGGGACCTCAGCTCTCTGAAATCAGCCGTAGGATGTTTGCTTCAGCTGGTTCCCTTCGAAGACTACGAAACTTCCTACCTATTGCCACTAAAGTTTCTCTTGCACAATCTCTTCTCCTTCCAGTTCTTGATTACGCTGATTCTTCCTTTCTGGATCTAACTGAGCAACAACTTGACAAACTTGAGCGCCTGCAGAATGTCGGGATAAGGTTTATATTTGGCTTGCGCAAATATGACCACGTCTCTGAATTTCGCAGGAAGCTCAAGTGGTTACCTATACGGCTTCGCCGAAATAGTCATATCCTTTCGCTTCTGTATAATATCTTATTTCTCGCTTCTGCACCCCCCTATCTCAAGGAACGTTTTACTTTTCTTCATCATTCTCACGCTCTTTCTCTGCGCTCTTCTGAAACTCTTATGCTTCAAGTCCCTGTCCACTCTACTTCTTTCTACGACAACTCATTTACTGCCCGTGCTGTACAGCTTTGGAACACGCTGCCAGTCTCAGTAAGGCGTGCAAAGTCACTACCAATATTCAAGAGTATGGTAAAGGAACACTATTTGTCCTGCTGTTACTGACCACAACCTTGTTTCCTCATTATAAAATATAGATGTTTATGTTGTCACTGAACGTATACCTAAGTCCCTATGTATATAAGTAGTTTATGTAAGTATATGTAGGTTTATATATAACTTTATGTGTTTAGTGTATTTTAAGCGTAGTATTATATTAAAAGTATTTATTTATTTAACCATCATGAGCACACAGATCCCCTAGTACTATCCAATGATCCTATCCATCCACGGTTGTCTGGTAGAGATCGCTCTTGAGCGATAAGACCGCCACTTGTCACTTAGTTTTTAAGCTGTTTTGTTGTATTGTTTCTATCTATAAGTGTGCAATAAAGAATTTTCTATCTATCTATCTATCTATGTATTGTGGCTTTGTTGTCCTGACTGTGTATGACATGTGTAAACAAACATAGCTCAAATCGCTGATCGAAGATACAAAGAATAATAATGCGAATTAAAAACTCTACTTACCTACATTTTGATGATTGTTCTTTGCTTCTTTCACATTCTTGATTTTTCCTTCAAGGTCGACGTCTTTCAGCGCTTTCTCTGCTTGGTAGAGGCTTTCCTCTGCAGACACAGATAACATTCGTACAAACACTGCCTAGTATAGGTATAAATAAATAAAACAACGTTTTCCTCATCATCTGGCCCCGAGGTAAGCAGAGATTGTGTTATTATATTACGGATATTATGTAAACGGCTTATTTGTGTTGGAAGAATACATCCGTAATGAACTGCGATAGTGTCTATAGTAAAAGAATGAATTGACACCAGTGTAGTGTTATTATCTAGTACCTACCTAACGACATTAGCGCCCATTGGGATCACTTAGTAAGTCGGCTATATTCTATTCCAATCAACCCAAAGCCACTGCTGGGCAAAGCCTCTCTTCTTCCGTAGATTACTTATATACTTCATAAATTTTGTCTATTTTTACTAGTTCCAAGCTTGTAAACTTACGCAGTTTATCCAAAGCAGCTCCGTCTAAAGTAGGGAGGTTCTGAAGTTCGTCCAATATGGTCTTCAAATCTTCCATGCCTTTGTTGACTTGCTTCTCGGCCTCTCGGGCGTCCGTGCTCCCTTGGCCGACCTGAGATCGATTCGAGTCATGATGTTAATCTTTATAAATGCAGTGTTCTTAGTTAGAGGATCAAACGAGGGGGGTGTTCAGGGGGATTCTAGTCTGCGTCATGTAAGATACTTTTTATTATTTTAAGGTCTCTTCGTCGCTGGCTACTTTAGTTTAAGTTTAGTATTCATATAGACCGAAATCAAATATCACACTTTATTTCCATGTACATGTAGGTATTGTATATACGGAATTATTTTTTGATAAGAGGTAGGTTTTGGGGACTTCAAATGGTTGAGATCAGTTAGGCAACCTCTAGATTTTTTGAAACAGTATACGTATACACTTAGCTCAACTGTTTAAATTATTTCGTTAAATTCTTGGTTAATGTTTGGTAGTCTTTGAAAGCTAGCCAAAGGCAAAATTGTGTATGAAAAGCTACAGAAACCTTCATTTTAGCGTCCCGAGTGAGCTGCATATTCTCCCCAGCCTGTTTCTCCAAACCCTAGATCTGTTATGCCGTGCCTTCCACTCGAGCTGAAACGTAAAAAAAACATATTGTGAACGTAAAAAAAAACATTGCCAATTGGATGTCCCATTATTCGTTAGAATTTTTTTTGATTGCGAAAACAAGTGAGTAGCTAAAATTATTTTAAAATTAATTTAAAAAAGCTTTCAAGGGTTCTTACAAAATAAGTCTTATATTATTTTGTTCTACAACTTATCTCAGAATCTAGGCCATCATGTTGAAAAATGTTGTAAATGACGTTAATCCGTGGGTAAAGTCAGGTTGTGGATGATGATGATGATGAAATAGTTCTATCATATTATAACTGTAATACTTAATAGCTTATTACCTGAATAACTGTACATTGTAATACTCTACGCGAGCGAAGCCGCACTAGAAACCTATAGCGTTCACAGTTGTCGGTAATCATAACTAGATGTCGCTGCTCAAAGTGAACCAGGGCTAGATCGCGCTTACGAAGCGTTCCGGGATTTGAACGACCTGAGAACCTCAAATTGTGTAGTCCGAACGAGAACCACTCTGAGTGAGAGTCTGTTCGTCAACATCATGTTTTCATTGTATTTTTGTAGGGTCCACCTCGTAAGAGGAATATTGGACCTTCTGAAAGAAATTATATCTGACGTTGGGCGCATCGTCAATCTAATCTCGGCATGTGATTGAGAATGGCGATGTGGAGATAAAATTATATCTAAATAATACCGCAAGCAAGGATGAGACATCGCGGCACATGCCGTCGGTGTTTCTAACCTGAGATCTCCACAACTAAGCATAGGTATCCAGTCCAGATTATAATTTTTATATTGTTGTAATTGGTTTTGATAACCGTTTTAAATAAATAAATATTAAAACTATGAAATTATACGTGGATGATGACAGTATAAAAAAAATAGAGATATTTAAGATATGATAGTGACTAGCTGCACTCACTCTAAATAAGCTTAACTACATTCGTATTGAATTCTTCAAAATACAAGAGAAGTTTGTTCGTTCAGATTTATTTTTAAACTGAAAAAAGAATCTAAATTTTATGATTATGAAATAGCGAAATCGTTATTTTCTGAACCCGAAAAGACTCGCAGAAAATGTGATATTGATTTTGACATAAAACTGTCTATTTTATTGCGCAGATTGGAAAAAGGACAGTTAAATTGCATAACATTTTTGAGAAAAATAAATTTTTACGCGTCTAAAATTAACATAACTTGTTTTCTCCTGCTTTGAGGGTGGAATGGACATGTTCTTGACCCGTTGCATTTTTTTAAATTTAAGTAAGAATTAGAATTAATCGTTTATTTGCAGAATGATGACAAAGTATACGACCCGCAAGCAGGTGTGCTAATATTAAATATGTTTTTATTATTATTTTATTAGAAAATATCATTAATTAATGCTCTTAAAATTAATTATAAATACGTAAATGTGAATTGATTTGGCATTATGCGTATTGCACTTTTTGCGTGTATTTCAAAATGCGTATTGCACATATTGCGTAAATGTCAAGATGCGTATTTAAAATTAGTCAAAAAGCATGTTGGTCATTATGCGTCAGAAGGCAACTCACAGGGAGGCTAGAAGTTTTAAAAATTGGTTAGAATATGGCAAGCCGTTAGCAGATTTATGAAACAAACAAACTTTCGCATGTATAATATTAGTGTGATGTATTAAGTAGGTATAGTTAATTGCCTCGAGACCTCATGCGAACAACGAATCGTCTGATAAGGGTTGGGGTAAAAATGTCACCGGACCATTTTTTGTGCTACTTGTAAGTTCCATACTTTGAGGGTAAAAATGTCACCGCCGAATAAAATGTTAATTTATATGGGTAAATTCGTCACCGGTTCTTCCAACGTGGATTTTGTACAGGCAGCGTGAGAATAAAGTGAAATAAATCAATACTGTTTGAAAATATGCCTGCCTCCTGGCCGTTTCTAAGTGGGAGTCAGGACATTGGTGCCCAGCATTTCGGCCAATTCCAGACCAATATCATTGGCCACAGTAACGGCAAAGCTGCTTGATGGTCTCCTTGATGAACAGCAAATACCTGAAGCTACACGACGCTCAGTTCGCCTTTAGAGCTGGGCTCTCCAATTAGAGTGCAATCTTTGCCTCAAGGAGACCGGGGACCAGGGACACCAGATTTTGGATGGTTACTCGATTTATCGAAAGCATTCTACCTGGTGTCCTACCAGTAACTGTGGGACTGTCAGCTGGGTTGCTACAGGAGGTTTCTTTTTTAAGGCGAATAGTAGGGGTGATAGTGGCCCCACTACATATTTAATTTAATCATTAAGGTA
This sequence comes from Eupithecia subfuscata, assembly GCA_963564075.1. NCBI lineage: Eukaryota > Metazoa > Arthropoda > Insecta > Lepidoptera > Geometridae > Eupithecia > Eupithecia subfuscata. The sequence continues at coordinate 20,828,021 of OY751095.1, forward strand.
TACAAAGGAATTATCAAAAAATCGGACCGCTCTGGTAGACGATACCTATCACAAGCTTTTATTTAATGTATCTGTAATAGTTTTGTTTTGTGTTATTCAATCAAAAACCTTGTTTGGAGAGCTTGGTGGCCACCAATAGGAACTAAACTCTTGAAACAAGTATCTGCCTAAATAATACAGTACAAAACTATTACAGATACATTTAAAAAAAGCTTATGATAGATATCGTCTACGCGCGGTCCGATTTCTTGATAATTCCTTTGTATAACGTTATTATAAAATTAAATATGTAGTGGCACCACTATCCACCCTACTATTCGCCTTAAATCTTTATTTAGAGAGCTTAATCACACGGCGATTATGTTGCTCTAACTAATTAACAACAAAAGAACAACAAATACCTTTAAGAAATTTAAAAACTAAACAGAATAAACTTACATCTACTTATGTAATTGTAAGTTTGTATAGGCACTGGTTCAAGACAACAGTGTAAGGTGGCCAGATGAAGTATCTGACCCATACAGGCTGGAATGTGGGTTAAGACAGGGGAGGCCCCTTAGAAGTATAGCTCGGCCTCAAACAACCGCTCATTCCTAATTTATTTGTGCATATATACGATACTAGTTTCTGCCCGCGGCTTCGCACGCGTTGTTTCTATGGAAACGTTTAAATGTGGTTTCTATCCCATGGGAACTGATTTATGGGATAGAAAGTAGCCTATGTTTGATTACAGGCTAAGAACTACAGCGATGCAAAATTTCAGCTCAATCTGTTCAGTAGTTTTGGCGTGAAGACGTAACAAACATCCATCCATCTATCCATCCAACATTTCGCATCACACTAATATTATAAACTAGTTTCTGCCCGCGGCTTCGCAGGCGTTGTTTCTATGGAAAAGTTTAATGGTAATTTCTATCCCACTGGAACTGATTTATGGGATAAAAAGTAGCCTATGTTCGATTCCAGGATTATAATTACCTGTACTTACAAAATTTTAGCCCGATCCGTTCAGTAGTTTTAGCGTGAAGAGGTAACAAACATCCATCCATACATGCATCCATCCAAACTTACGCAACAGGCTTTTTATCCCATAAATCAGTTCCCATGGGATAGAAATAATCTCAAAACGGTTCCATAGAAATAACGCGTGCGAAGACGCGGGCAGAAGCTAGTTTATAATATTAGTGTGATTTTTTCCATTTAAAGCTACTCACCCATCAATGCCCGCTTGCAGTAGCACTGCCCTGTGGTAGGATGGCACGTAGGTACCTACTGTTGTAAGAACCCTCTAGGTTACAATCGCAAGGCTTGCAGCCGTCCCCGGAATCGATGTTGACCCATCATTCTGTAAAGTAAACGGCACATTCTTAGCACATTTACGTCCACTGCTGAACGTACGTGCCCAAGCAAAGGGGGTTTTGCCATTATCACCACGATTGGCGCCTGCCAACCCTTCATCTATAGAAGTGACGATAAAATCAACAAACACTTTATTTCTTGTTTGTTATTCACACAAATATTTTAAAGGGTTGGTATTTTAGATGTATGGATGGATAAATGGATGGATGTTTGTTACATCTTCACGCCAAAACGACTGAACCGATCGGGCTGAAATTTTGCATAAATGGAGCTCTTAGCCTGGAATCAAACAAAGGCTACTTTTTATATCACAAAATAGCCATAGGATAGGAATAGTCTATAAAGATAGAATAGTCTTTAAACGCTTCCATAGAACGACGCGTGCAAAGCCGCGGTCAATTTATACGTCCAATTTTTAATTTGTATACGACTTACGAGCCTATTTTGTAGTTAAAAGAAACGTTATTGATTTTTGATTTCTTCACTATGATATCCAAATTATAAAAAAACATTGATTGTAAAGAGTTTATTCATCTATTTTAACCCAAAAAGACTTGTTGAAAAAAATCCGTCGTCAGAGAAATACCTATCATTATAAGTACGTCGGTAGTGACGTGGTTTTCTTAAATACATTAGGTATTCCTTTTTTATGTATTTTAAACTAACAATTTCATTCAGCAATGTATTTTTTCTTAGTTAGTTTTAATATAAATAAATAATAATAATAAAATAATGCTGGACAATTCACACAGCATTATCTAGCCCCAAGCTAAGCAGAGCTTGTGTTATGGGTACTAGATAACTGATATACCTACTTAAGGCGCTGCCCCGACCCAAATCAGCGCCACCACCTATTTACCGTATTATTCTGTTAAACGAAGGAATTTTAAAAAATCGACTGGCCAGTTTGTGCTTCCTATCATAAGCTTTTTTTTAATGCCCCTGTAAAAGTTTGATTTTGTATACTTTATGCAGAGATGCGAAGTTGCTATTTTTGCCCACCATGGTGGGAAAAACTAGCAACTTCGCATCTCTTCCTACACTATACAAACAAAAACATTTATAGAGGCATTAAAAAAAGCTTATGATAGGAAGCGCAAACTGGCCAATCGGTTTTTTTAATTTCCTTCGTTTAACGGAATAATAAGGTAAAATAGGTGGTGGCGCTGATTTGGGTCGGGGTAGCGCCTTAATACAATACACTACATAGATAGATATTTTTTATTATACATAGAAAACATCCAGAACGCCCTGGACAAATGTCTGCAGATCGTACAAACACTTGTCCCGAGGTGGGAATCGAACCCGCAACCTCCTGCGTCGCAGACCCTCGCCCGCTGCGCCACAGAGGTCGTCGACCTAATAAACCTACCGGATATCCTTATAACCCGGCATTTTTCGTGAAAATCAGGCATTTTTATTTCATAAATCAGGCAAGGTGAACCGAGGCTATTGTGACTATCAACTTTGTTTGAAGTTTTAACTTTTCCTTTTGCCATAATCGTCACGTTCTAATAAACCAACATGGTTATGCATATATCTATGAACGTTATCACATCAAAATAACGTTGATTAATAGTATACTTAAGATAAATCACACTAATATTACTAGTAGTTCTACGAACAGTAGACCTCGTGAACTACGGGTATTACTCGGGTACTAAAAATTAAAAATAATCTAAGAAGTTCAGTAGCATTAGCGCCATCTAGTACAAAGTGTTACAAAGATGTTCTAATAGGTGGCGCTGTACTGATAATATTCTCTTGCATTATACTGCATCTTGCGGAGCTATTCTGGTCGTCATGCCAAAAATCCTGGGGGCCTAATGCGCCAAAAACGTAGAAGTCGGAGCGGAGTTGTAGCGTAGTCGAAGTCGAAGTTGAGCGGATAACTTGTTTCGTATTGTGCCAACCAATAGACGTTAACGGATACGCTGAACGAGCAGCGCAGCTCAACGGTTAGTTAGAGTGCAAGATTGAACAAAATATCTATTATCTTTCAAATTATTGTACAATTACATTGAAATTAAAATATTTAGAGAAGTAAATACTACTTAAAAATATTTTTAGAATAATTATTGACGTGAAGGAGTACAAAAACACTTAGTAAATAGAAAAAATCTAGATGTTTTCCGAAGTCTCATTATATCGATTTTTGACACCTTCAATCGTAAAACCTTTAACGTTTCATTATGTTTATTTTGATAGACAAGAGATAATTGAAGCTAAATTATATTTTTTAAATATGCTTAGAATCCAAAGTGGAAAAACCAAAGTTATCGACATAGCTCAAAGAATTAGCAAGCTGAAGTAGCAGTGGGTCAGCCATATCTCGCGAAAAACCGACAACCGCTGGAGTAAACGTGTTCTTGAATGGAGACCACGACTCGGCAAACGTAGTGTAGGACGCCCTCCGGCCAGGTGGGATGACGATCTGCGAAAGACTGCAGGCAGATGCTGGATGCGGCAAGCTGAAGACAGGGCGCTACGGCGCTCATTAGGGGAGGCCTATGTCCAGCAGTGGACTAATATATAGGCTGGTGGTGATGATGGTGATGCTAAGAATACTTTTAAATATTTATTTCCCTAAGAACAGTGGAGACACTCGGTTGGAATACACAATGGCTGAGGTTTCATCCAATACCATTTTATAGATTTTATCCAAAATCTGTCTTGGTTTTGTACCAATGTCAAAAATATGAGCACGTTCGAATAAATCACTCCACAGCCATAATCGAGCCATTAGTCTCAGAAACCTAGTTGTACACACTTTATAACACATAATCATCGTAATCGTCATCAACCTATGTTAGTCCACTGCTGGACATAGGCCTCCCCTAATGATATAATACAAATCTACAAACTAATTTATAATTTATAGATATCAAAATATGAAAAACTAAATAATATCGTATCGTAAGTACATAATAGATAGAAGTTTTGCAGAAGTTACTATTTATAAACTCTTGTTCAGCTGCTTATTTGGCAGATATTAGCAGCTCAACTCCACGTCAATTGACTTCAGCAATACAAAATTTCATTCAAATGTGAGGAGCGTAAACGCTAAGCTGCGCGGATAAGTTCAACTTCTCGCGCGCTGCTAAGTGGCCAGCGTAGGTAATACGAATCGCCCTTATCCGCGCTCTTATTCGACTACGCTTCGACTGCTTAAAGTGGCGCATTGGGCCCCCAGGGGCGAAAACAACTACGCTCCATAGAGTTAGTGTTGGGACTACATTCATCGACAATTTTTTCCTAAGTGACTAATGAACCGGCATCGATGGGTGTAGGAAATGAAACATAGCATTTATTTTATTCAGTAACACAAACATTATATACCAACTAAAAAATTAAATAAACCAACATACCTATGGACTAAATTAATGGCACTTAAGTACAAATTTACTACACCAATTTTATTTATTTCTGGGTACAAAAGTAGTAAAACTAAAATATAATGCAGTACTGTATATTTATTTAGGTCGCCGGTATTTATTTTCGCTGCCCTAATTAAAATTCACACTTCAGTTTATTTACAAAATATTGACATGCCATTCTATCGATACTGGACCTCACTAGCGATTTACATTTCCCATACAAAAACAATGTCTATTGCAACTACCTCCAATTTGTCAACATAGTTACAAACACCTTAAAATTCAGAAAAATGTGGCGAAAGCAACTATTAGTATATCATGCGAAATAAATGACATAGGATTACAAATAATATCGTAAAAGCAACTTACAGTTAGTATTTCTTCTTTAAAAACTTAACAAAAACTCTGTTTACTATTTTTTTTGATAAAACTTGTGCCGAGGTTGTCAACATACACTGACCCAAAATGACGACTTCCAGAAAATCGATCAAACTGTTTCATATGTAATAGCGTCACCTGTAAATTTTTGAGAAAAACACTAATTTCTCGGTTGACCAATAGATGGTGTGCTCAACAATAACCGTTGGATTAAAAGAAAAATCGATTAGTCGCATACACCCCATAGTCACAATAGCCTCGGTTCACCTCATAGATTTCCTCAAAGATGGTAACCGTACCCATTGCTGACCTCGTCGTTAATGTAGTATTAATGTCCCTCACCTCGCATCTGTCACAGTTTCTGCCGATCACGTGCGGTTGGCATGAGCAGTAGCCCGTGATTGAGCCCGTCGTCGCACTGAGGCGGCCCCTCCGCGCTCTCCATTGTACCCACGGAATTAGTAATTAGGGTGGAAAGGCAATGCACCAAAATTACTGTACACCGGTGTCGCCAACCAAACTCACACAAACAAACCAATAATCATTATAATGCATTTCAAAGAAACAATTAGTTTGATTGGTAGTTTCAAGTTTAGTCAAAACTAGCCAACGTCACAGATTTGGAAATAAACCTTGACTTCTACGGATAAGATTTATTTTACTTCAGCATCAGAACGTATTTACGGTCTATTGTAACCAAACATTCGATTGACAAGTTAATTCCGCTACTTGACCATAGATGGCGGTATTTTCAGTGGTCGCAATTATAAACTTAATGACCTTGAACTTAAGATTGACATTCGCGTGATAGGTCGACCATCGACTGCTACTCGATTAAGGCTACACCAGGTAGCACATTGAAGTACATTATCGATATCGATAGATAAGTACCCGATTTTTTGTTCAATTCGCAAAAATAGGACTTGTCGGTAGTTTATTTACTTATTTGACCCACAAAGAGCTGTATATTTTAAACCATTAATAAATAGACACAGACAGACAGGTAAAAATAAGTTTAATGTTATTTATTGCCCCTGAAATAAATCGTATTTGTTAGGAAACTGGCGTTTGGAAAGTCTTATATTTAATTTTAGTAAACGCTGTAGGTCTGGTACTTGTATATATCTATATTCTTTATTTAATATTTTAAAATCAACTTAAAAAATGGTCAGAGCATTATCGTGCTTGATTTATTTGGCATCCAATTAACTCTACCCGTTGCATCCATCCATTTTTCTTTGACGTTTGCAACTTTGGAAAACCTACAAATATTTATGATAATGGTAGGAGAACCTATAATAATGTCTATTTAGTGACTTGTAACGTAAATACTAAATAAATAATCAATTTACATAATAATATATAACTTAATTTACATATTAACATTAACATTTGAAATTTTAATTGAATTTCTTATATCGATATCAATCGATGAAATCAACATCCGACTTGACTACATCACTAATTGAGTAGCGAAGAATAGAATCAATCCAAAATCAACTTTATCTTAATTGCATAAGGTTGATTTTGACTAACCCTTCTATTAAATTATTGACAAATTGAAATAAAATAAGATTTTATATACCTAAAACATATATAAAACGATATATAAAATAACAAAAATCGTTCTTACCGATGGTACGAAACACCTCCATTTTGAAGATTTTTTTCTCCTACTATCATTTTTACACTCTAAAATCGAACAATACGGCATGATTACGGAAAAAATGAATTGGTTGCGAGACTAGCTACTCCACGGCCGCGATGTTAGAACCCGACTGGGGTCAGTTAAGCTAAGCGTAACAAAGCTTAATTGTGGCACGCGTGCCACGCCCACTTACCATTTCCCTTTAATTTCTATTTCCGTGATCGTACCCGCCACGTGGCACGTGGCACTCGCAAGGTCGATAATCACCCTTCTTTTTAGGGTCTAGCTAGCGCGTCGCCTTAGTAACCTGAAATAGAGAATAAATTACGTTTTAACTTATTCACCAATATTATTAGTAAGTTGCTGTATATATACAATTGAAATAATTGAGCTAACTGCAGAACGTTGCAAACAATCTACTGGCTGCATTACCCCGCTGTTCAAATGTAAATACTTACTAGTTTTAATTATTTCTCTTATTTAATTGTAATTTACTTATTGTGAATCAAGAACTAGCTTAATATGTTACCTAAATTAGGAATTCTTTCTTTTATGAAGCTTATTTTTAAACAAAGGTTAGATGCCAACCAACTATGTTTTGAACATCCGCCATAACCACGGCCATAACTCACTCAGTAGGTACAGTACCTACCTAACTATGACAGTTCTAGATATCTTTTGAAAACCCCTTTGATTTGAAAATCTAAACATAGGTATTTGTGAAAAATATTATACGACCTTGAAGCAAATCTTAGAAGTACAACAGTAGGTATTTGGTTTTGGCAGCTTTTATTTGTCTATCGCCTGATTTCTACCTATTTTCTCATTTTTTGCTGCGAGAGTGCCAAATTATTCGTTGTTCAATTTTTTACTTTGATCATACTATTAGGCTTACCTTGTTGTTTTCTGTTATTATTACTGGATATTCTTAGGCTTTTTTTATGGCGTTTATAAAAATATAGTGGATTGTAGAGGTTAGAGGGACGGATAATACTTCATTGCACTCACCACTCAAACACTTGTCGCAGTGCTCGCCGGCCGAGTTGTAGATACACTTGAGGCAAGCTCCGCTGGTCCTGTAAGTCCTGTTGCAGTTACCCAACGGCGTTCGGGCCTACATTCCCATTGCACTGGCACTCCTCACATTCCGCAGGAGGCCCGAACTGACCGGTCTGGTCCTCGAAGTGACCGTCAACGCACACCTCGCATTTTGGTCCGGAGTGGGTGAACAATGTCTTAGCTGGGACCGATCTTCTAACCAATCACTTTACTACGACAATGGACCCGTCGCAGAATATTCCATCGATGAAAGTAGACTCTAGATAGTGTGTAGTTTCAACCAGCTGTGCAATTACGCAAAAATTACCCATCCTAAAATTGACATTTGAAAGCCCTTTGAATGGCCTTGAAAGCCATTTCAATGGTCATTTCTATACAATAGCAAATTACAAAGGCGTCCTGCGTAATCGCACAGCTGGAGACTTATGACACGTGTCCTTCCATCTGTAGTTTTTTTCATCAGAGGTGAAATTCCAAAACGTGTAATTTTGAATGGTGCTAGAGAGGAAACGTCGCACAAAGCTATAGTTAGTGCGTCGAAGTCGAAAATTTTACGATTTTATTTGACTTCTAAGAATAGAAGTTCCTACATTTCAGATGAAATGAAATATTTGAAAATGTATGTAAGGACATTTATTCACAAAGAAAATTATACTAGTATTTACAATTGAAACAATTGAGCTAACTGCCGACTGCTGCAAACAGTCTAAAATTAAAAATTGAATTCGAGAGTGGAACCTTGAGAGCTTTACCTAAGCGCAAAAAATTCATGGTACTTAAACATTTAAAGACTACTGTAAAACCCTTGTGTTTTTGATTATTTATAATTAGGTTTTAGGGTAAAAATCGTAAAAATATGAATCAAAACGTAAGTACCTACTAAAACTTATGATTTTTTTGTAAAAAACTGATCCAAAAAAGTGAGTTAAGTAAAAGTTTGTAATCTAAAGAACAACTCTTGTTTAGATAACTGTGAGTGTTAAGAGTACATACCTAGGTAACTGTTTCAATGTTGGTGATTATTATTATGTTTTGACTAATACCGACTTAAATGCAAAGGTATAAGTACAAAACTTTGTAATTAATCTTTCGTAATTATGTTAAAGATAGACCAGTAAAGTTAACTAGGTACCTACGCCTTCACTTTCTTTTTCACTTTCCCAAAACATAGACTACCTTACACGTTTTTCCCTTAAAATAGCGATAAACATAATTTTAATACCAGAAATAAACATTAACTCGCTGTGCCCTTAACTAGGCACAACAAAATAAATGTATCTTTTAAAGGGCAATGTATACGCTTCTACAACAGAACTCCCAGTGAGTTGCAAAAATTATCAGTAAATAAATTCAAACAAATTATCAAAACCTTGCTGTGCAAAAAGGCTTACTATAAAATATCAGATTATCTAGAGGATAAAAAAGCTTGGGACGCGTTTTGCTTCAACTCGAAAAATAACAACTAACAGGCTAAAGGTTTCTTCGTCGCTTCTTTACTTTAGTCTACATATCGAAGCGACAGAAATCAGTGTCACTTTATTTCCGTGTCAGTGTTAAGTTTTATAGTTTGACCTTTTCTAAGTGTCTTTTTTAAGTGTTCGGTTATTGTATTTATGGAAATAAAGAGTTTTTGATTTTAATTTTTGTTATCTTATGGAAAACATAAACATGTATCTACCTCTAATAATTATAATGAGAATTCTAAAAGTTTTCCAGCTCTATGGTTAAAACTTAGTTGAACATAATTATAATGTACTCGACGCACGAAATGCTATAAAAGGTTTAGCAATTTTTTTTGCCAGGTAGCAGAACGCACGAAACGCGACTTACTTGGTTGTTTACTCCAAATTTTGGAGTAAACAACCAAGTATTAGTATTAGTTGCATTTCGTGCGTCGACATTTTGGCAAAATGTCGGCGCACGAAATGCAACTAATCCTTCTCCACGTCGTCGTCGTCGTCGTCGTCGAGCGCGATAGAACAGTGCGTTCTGACTTCACCAAGCCCGAGAACGGTGCGGTAGTTTACGTCGAGCCATGTAACGTCGCGTCAGTTCTTGAGACACTACTAATGTTATGGTGAACCAATTAATTTAAAGGAATAAGGGCCGTGTTTGATATATTATTTTTTTTATTTTAGGTGTGATTTCTTTTAAATTAATTGTGATAAACAATGCACACAGCATCATTTAGACGTAAAGTAAGCAGAGCTTGTGTTATTGTCACTAGGTAACCTGAAATACAGGGCGTCCCAGGTTAGGCCACATGGAGTGAAAGTATCTTAAGGCGGTACCCTACCTCGTTATTGTGTGAAGAGGATAGGCATAGGATTTCGCGTTCACAGGAGCGGGACAGAGCAAAGCGGCGTAAGCCCAAAAATCAAGTTTTTAGTAGTTATTTGCTCCCCACAAACATTAGAATAGTTAATTGAAAAAAAGGCAACATATAAAATGTTCTTTATACTTAGCTCAATTACTATGCTTAATCTCAAGATCGTGTCATCTGTATTTATTGAGAAGTTAGGGTTTTAGTAAAAAATTAGAGGTAACTTTGTGATTTTTTTCTATCGAGAAAATTGTATGGAATCGTGTTTTCGAAACATATGATCGATAGAATAAGTCCTTAACTTTACCATAATATAAATTTCAAAGTTAAATATTCAGTACCTAGTTTGGAAGATATGGAGGTCCGACGGAGTTGAAAATAAGCAATTTGAGGGTAGGTACCCCCTTAAATATTATAGAGAATTTACTGAAAGAAGACTTCATTTTGATTTTAAAAACGTTTAAATTGCATTCAAAGATTTTTGAATAATCGCTTGTCTGAACCGGGAATCGAACCCTATCGTAAAGACACCCGTAATTTTATGATACCGATCCAAAGGCTCAATCGTAAGGATTATTTTCTAAGGATTGTCTTCTTTCAGTAAGATTTGCTATCTGTAATATTTGAGATACTTTTCCCTCCATGTGGCATAGCCGTGGGACGCCCTGTAGGATGTAGGTGCTTTATTATATAAAACAGTACATATTTTTCATTTTTCATAGTAAATACCCAGAACAAGTAGGTATTACATGTACAGATCACAGATTTTATTAGTCGCGTGGCGGAAATCGAATCCGCAACCTCCAAATAGGCGAATCATCGCACTGCGCCGCAGAGGTCGTCCGACATCTTAATCTAAAGCCCTAAAAAAAGTAGACTATTGTTTAAGTTACCTAGGCTACGTTCAAATTGTATGTCAAATTTCTTCTTGATCTGTTCAGTAGTTAGTAGCTTACAAAAATGACATATTCACAAACTTCTCATTTATAATAATTGCAGGATAGTAGGATATTTATGCTTCAGCATGGTACGAATCCAGGCCAGAATCAGCCAAGGCCTAGAGGTTTTGCAGTACCTACTTCACCGTGCGTCCCTGGAATTTCACATGCCCGAACTTCGACAGCATCCAGTCCAAATTGAACGAGGAAGAGCGGAAAATCTTCAACACAGATGTAACTGAAATGGACCGAGAAACGTATTTGGAGGCTAATTGAGGGAGGCAGATTATACTGTCTGAAGGAGGACACCAGCAAAGTTGTTATTTACAGATTGTATCATAGCTTGTGAGTATCGACAATGCACCTACAAAACGTAAGATGACCTAAGTTTTTAATTTAAGAAACTAACCACAGGTATAATTAAACGTTCATTGTTTACGACAACCCCCCCCCCCCCCCCCCCCCCCGGGGGTATCGTTAACAAACGCTATTTATCAACGATACCCCGGGGGTGTCGTTTTGGGGGTGTCGTAAACAATGAACGTAATTAAATACTGCTGGACAATCCACAAAGCATCGTCTATCCTCAAGCTAAGCGGAGCTTGTGTTATGGGTAGGTACCTAGGTAGGTACTAGATGACTGATATACGTAATCTGCTTAACACCATCTAGCGGCCACGGGAAAAAAATGGTCAGGTTAATCTGTGACCACAAATATAATTTTTCAATGGTTCCGTTGCCTGGACCGCGGAATTTTAACAATCAATGCAATACTAATAGAGGAAGGAAGTTTAGTTGAGACCGCGACTCGGTAACCATAGTGTAGGACTTCCTGTCTTAGGAGGCAGGTGCCTTCTGGTGTCGCCTCCCCAGAGTCAAGTTTCTCACCATGCATGTCTATTAAAGATTACTCAAACATCCTAGATCTATTATAAGTAGATATCTGTTATTCTAAAATTTTTAGGTCAGTTATTATTAATTTGTCATTATAGTAATTTCTTGTACCTACCTATTTCAGATTGGTCTTAATATAATGTTTACTGTAGGGTAGGTATTAACTAATGATGGGTTCTTATAAACTTGCTTCATATCATCTTGTTAGGTACACCCGCGGAGTGGGGGCTCTGGTGTCTTGTAGACCTAGTAGTAGATGCTTTTACAATTACGCCTGTCTCAAGCTCCAGCTTCTCACAAAACAGATTAAATAAACTTAAAAACGTTAATTTTACACAAATTTTAATAAGAATATTAAGAAAACCTTTTTGGTGAAAATAAATGACCTATCCTGTGTCTGGATGGCATGGCATGACGACTTGCTGTTGACTTCTGGCAGATGCTGGGTGCGGCTGGAGTTTGGGCTCCATGGCGCGAGTTGCGAGAGGCCTATGTATAATAATAATAACAAATAATGCTGGACAATATAGCAGTAGGTAAACAACTCACCGACGACGTTGATGATGAGTAATAAAGACATAGGTAACCCATGTATTGCATCATTCATTAGGTTGTATTTTATTTGTACCTACAAATTAATACCGGTTACTTAGGTAGGTATCAATTATTATTTTATTTATTACTTACCTAGATAAAAAATTCTACTACATATAGGTAGATTATAATAAAGTGGATTAAAAATTCTCTTATATACCTAACTACCTACTCTTATATACATATATACATACCTACTTAGGTACCTAGTTTATGATAGTTCGGTAGATAGGTATCTACCTAACCTATTCTCTGTTGTAGAATCACACTAATACTTACCTATTAAAAATGCGAAAGTTTGGATGCTTACCTTCAACTTTTATACGATTCCATAGAAACAACGCGTGGGAAGCCGCAGGTAGAAACTTGTTTTAGATATTTTTATAGCTAAGGGGGTACAGTTAATATGTACACAACCAAAAATAATGCGGAAAATATTTGACGACAAGTATGGACATGGACGCATATTTCAGGTCGAAAACACGCTTTGCCAGCGGCCAGCTCATGGTTGCACAAAAAATCATTTGTCTCATGTCTCTTTTCAAACTCGAATTTGCACCTCTTTTTTCTGTGCCACCATTTGAAAGCAAATAACAATAGTTACCTATTGCCACCATTTGAAAGCAAATAACAATAGTTACCTATTGTTATTTGCTTTCAAATTGTGGCACAGAAAAAAGAGGTGCAAATTCGAGTTTGAAAAGAGACATGAGACAAATGATTTTTTTGTGCAACCATGATCAAAAATAGTAAGTTTTTCTTCCAATATCATTTATTTATTAATTTATGGTGTGTATTTTTTGAAGCATTTTTGGTTTATAAGCACGGCCTATCATTAGAGATCATAATTAATTTTGATTCATAGAGATACGACTCTTAGTTCAAAAGTAATAACAGTTTGTTTATATTGGGTAGACAGTGGTTATCAAAAATATTAAAAAGGCCATAAAAAAATTAATATATTTTTTAGAATTTTTTTAACTTGTTTTCTGTCGATAAAATTGAGTATATTTTCACCCATTTTAGTATGTGCACTTTATAAAGACACACTGTATAGTGTTATCCTACACAGTAGGGCAAGCACGGGGATTGTTGTCTTTAATAGAATAGAGAAAAATTACCTACGACACTTTGTCATCGAATGCGTAAGTTATTTGAAATTAATTCCGTCAACTTCAATAGTGTGCGCAATGTATGAGGATGCGATGTCGTTATCGTCTATTCCACCCTAGAGAATAGTCCCCGTGCTTGGGCTACTGCTCAGAAAGTTGCTTATTTCTTCTCCTCCTCAAATGACACACTCGATAGTAATTGGGCACTTTCTTGCCTAGATGTACTATGTACTCTTATTGGATCATGCTGGAGACCTGGATTTGTGACCTCAGCGTGGAAAATTTACCTATACCTACATTGTAGGTATAGGTAAAAAAAACCCGCTAGTTTTATTCCTTGCAGACAGAACGCAAGAAAACCTAAAACCACAACAAAAGTTGAATCTCGCGCCAACACGAAACGATCCACCTTAACACATTCAAGGCCGAGGACGCAGATGCCAGTACAGTATCCGTCCCCGTGCGGTGGCGTCTTCTCTTCCTTTTCTCTAACAAATTTCCCAACCGCAGCTAAAAAATCTTTAAAAATTTCAGGACTCGCTCCGTTCGCCTAAGTACCTAGTATGTTTCGTTTTTTCTGTCAAAAGACCAAACATTCGAAAAGAACGCTTAAACAGCTTAGCTGTTCTGAATATAGAAGCTTTTGCTATAGAATTGGTACACAGAAAAAACAAATTTACCTATTGTAGTGATTAAATGGTTTATTTTTAGGATTTTGTTTACATTGATTTTTCACTGGGCCAGATCCTGATCCCGACCCTGGGCCTCTGTTATGACACGAGGCTCACCGGACGGACCGGACTTGATCATATTCATGAAAGTTCGCATTTTGGTCCGAGAGTAAATACTGCGTTGTGGGATTATCCGAGGGTTCCCCTGGAGAGAGTAGAACATGTCGCATAACCTCAGTGTGGTGTCGGCCTCCTCGGGCTGCGGCCTGCAAGCACACAAGGGTAATCAGAAATAATGCTAGGCAATCCACACTACTCGCAAGCTAAGCAGAGCTTGTGTTATATGTTATACTTTTTTTTATATTTTCAGAAAACTACCGTGTGGCCGGTTTAGAATTAGCACCACCCCTCTTCCCCCGGGTGTCTAGAGAGGCGACTAAGGGATATCCACCGGGGGCGGGCAGCAGCGCCCCCTGCAGAACTATTCTATCATCGAACTGTGATCCCCAACCCGCTTGCCCAGTGTGGGGATTATGGGTAGTAATAGCTAGAAGCCAAAGAGACGCTAATCAGGGGGAGGCCTGCGTCCAGCCAATGAGACCAATATAGCCTATATTGGTTGAGTTTATTAGGTATGTGTGTGTATTATTAATTATTATCCAAAAATGTACATGTCCATTATCTCTTTTATGTTGGTAACTATTGCTGAATTTTATAAACTTATGTTCATCATCGAAAGCCCCAAGGATTGATATCTGCAGATTGTACAAACATTTGTCCCGAGGCGGGAAGCGACCTGCGTGCCAGCGAATCCTACGTCGCAGGCCCGCTGCGCGCCGCCGAAGAGGTAACAACATACAAACTTTCGTATTTATAATATTAGTGTTATTAGTGTAAAGTAGTATTAATTCTCGGGCGCATTACTGGCTGCGGCGCGGTGGTAGCGGCGTGAGAATGGACCCCCCCCCCCCCCCCCCCCCCCCATCAACTCGGTCCGCGCTGGTCGTAGGCGCCTACCGCTAGGCGCGGGCAGCGGGGACTGGTGGCTAGGGTAGAATATACATTGATGACATCGCCTCGTCACAGGTATTGCGTACATTATTCAAGTTGTAGGAACGAATTTTAACACATTCTGAATCTTCTTGTAATAGAGTTTTCCCCTTTTGTATCAAAATTTTGTAGATTTACCTATTTCTATAAATAATACAAAATTGTAGCTTTGTAGATTATGTAAGTACTGTTTTCTTCATGCTTAGAATGATAGTTTATTTTAGTGCTTTTTTAATAGCTTTTTATTTCTTAAATTTGGTTGTTTATGTTTGCTTTTATAAATAATGAAATTGATTGAGATTAAATTTGATCGAAGAGATTAAATTATCCTCTTTTTATTTTGATACGAACGCAACCTCCTTAAATTATAAAGTGGCGCAGCGGGCGAAGGTCCGCCTGCGCCGCAGGAGGTTGCGGGATCGATTCCCGCCTCGGGACAAATCTTTGTACGATCTGCAAATATTTGTTCAGGGTGTTCTGGATGTTTATTATGTATAATAAAAAAATATCTATAACACAAGCTCTGCTTAGCTTGGGCACAGATATATAATAATACCATAATAGTAGCTTGGGGCTAGATGATGCTGTATGGATTGTCCAGCAATATTTATTTATTAACCTAAATAAAAAAAAAATAAAAAAACTAGGCCTAGATCTCAGTAGTCACGGAATATCTGCGGTACAAAACTAGAAGATAAAATTCAATTTTTTTCTTTGGTTCCTTAAATGTTAAAAACTATATTTTTATTTGGTCACTTGCTTGGAATCGCATTTTAAATTGAGGACGTTTCGCTCCCTCGAGGAATCGCGTTGCAAACGTTTTTCTACTGAGAGCTTTTTCTCTAAGGACGAACCACTCCGTATTGACGTACAGTTGTTCTATCTCACGAAGTCACAACTTTGCGCTTATAGTTGTCATGCTGACGGTACTGGCTACCAAAATCTGACGTGAATACAATGAGCACTAGTGACTCGGACCGCGTCTCGGACGAGACTGATTGCTTGCATGCATTCACTATGACAAACATAGCCCAACGGACTTCGTGAGATAGAACAACTATAATTTAGGATTGAAAGCCAGTATGGTATGGACTAACTGTACATACCCAGATGACGTAGACATTGTCGGCGCACCCTCCCAGCACTCCGGGTCCTCGTAAGCACGGCCTCCCTCTCTGTCCAACATCAGGCACATCCGCGTCCCCCTCTCATTCTCCTCTAGAATACGGGCCTGCTCCTCCTCCACCGACCGTCTGCACCAGATTTCTTCAGCCACCACACTGGCATCAGATTCTACGTTATACATGTGCCAGTTGGATCTCTTGAAGGGTTTGATGTCGTCCACGAGGGCTGTCACCAAGGTCTTGAGGATAGTTCTGAGGGCTTCCAGCACGAGCTTGGGTGCATCCGGGTGGACTCCTTGCAGTCCGTGCTCCCAGGAGGTGAGGAGCAAGCGACCGTGCAGCGCCGCTCGGGAAGGCAGGCAGGCGTACTGTAAGAGTAGATTGAGACTGTAGATCTCTCTCATCTCATTTAAGGTGACTATTTTTAATATTTTATTGGTTCTACAAGTAATTTAGTTAAGATAGCAGATAAAAAGTTTTGAGCACATTGTAAGTCGTTTGCTATGAATCTGACGAGCTCGGCGGCGCGGCGGCGCGGCGGCGCTGCGGCGGGCGAAGGTTGCGGGTCCTACTCCTGCTTTGGGTGAAGGTTGAAACGATTCTATCAATATCTGCAAGTAGCACCGCGCGCACTATCTAGCGTAAAGAAACTCAAGACTTAGACTCTAGATTCCACGTGACGATTCTGCGACGATACCGCTGTCATAGTAAAGGGATCGGTTAGCAGAATTGGGGCCTTACTGTGTTTGTAGCTTTAGACAAGCAAGTATAGTACAGTCACATAAAACCTTTATTCCAAATCCAAATCCAATCAAATCCCGGCTGGATGAAACATAGCCATTATAATGTGTATATAATGTAGAATGTACATAGAAAAACACCCAGGTAGAACACCCGGAACCTGCTGCGTCGCATGAGGAATAAAAACAGGAGGGTTTTTTTAAGTTTTGTCCCAATCGGACTAAAAGTTCCAGAGATTATTTACTGCATCAGAGGCGGGAATCGAACCCGCAACCTCCTACTCGGACCTTCGCCCGCCGCGCCACTGAGGTCGTCCAACAATTGATCTATCTAAATGTTTACTTGCGCCTTCTTTACCGCAGCTCCAAGTGGTGGAGTGTTCATGGGCAAACTTCTACGAGGATTGTTCCGAGAAACTAGTTCAACTCGGGGCAGTACTGGAGACGCGGGTCTGTAATGCTTGCTCATCCGTGGACAAACCAGCCCATCTGGGAAAATTATCTGACTTGCTGCAGCTGGCGACGTCTCCTTCAATCCACCGGCTTTGTTCAGCAAACTCAGGATAAAAGTTTCATGGTAGATCATCAGTCTCTCATGCTTCAAATACCTAAACAATTATATATTTATATAAGTTTGGATGGATAGATGGATGGATGTTTGTTACCACTTCACGCCAAAACTACTCAACGGATCGGGCTGAAATTTTGCATACCGGTAATTCTAATTCTGGAATAAAACATAGGCTACTTTTTATCCCATAAGTCAGTTCCCATGGGATAGAAATTACTTTTAAACGTTTCCACAGAAACAAAGCATGCGAAGCCGCGGGCATAAACTAGTAATATTATGAAGAGGAAAAATTTAATTGTTTGTTTGTTTGTATTGAATAGGCTCCGAAACTTCTGGACCGATTTGAAAAATTCTTTCACCGTTAGGAAACTTATTTTTCAGGGAGTGACTATATAAGTGATAGGCTATATTTTATCCTGGAATTCCTACGAGAACGGGAAGTACGCGGGTGAAACCGCGAGGCGATCGTCTAGTAATAACTATATACCTTCTGGCGACATTGTCAATCACGTCTTTGCTGGTTCTGAGTTTGAACCATTCTCGTACATGTTTGAAGTACTTCTGGGAATTATCGCCCAGCGCTGCATTTAGTATGGCTCGGGCTTCATTCAGAGTTAGGGATTCATGTGACGTCTGCTCCGATACGGGTCTCTCCGTCACTGCACTCATTGTAATTTAATCTGATGTTTACATTTCAGTCACAAGCTTTTCTAGTTTGTTTCTGTACGCGCAACTTTAAAATTTTTCCAGCGCGTGCAAAACAACGTAGTAATCAATAATCTCCTCTCCCCTTCCTTTGGGTCACTATAATGCACGACAATTTATTGTACGGCACTATAATACACACCCCAATAATCCGTGTCAAAACGGTTTCAATTATCCGTGTGTACAATATCTCGACGTGCAATACCAGCCTGTGTAAGCTTGTCACGTGTCGATAATGCACAACCATGAATGTACTGCCCGTAATTGTACACTCCTCTAATCGAAAGCCCTGACACGGATTATCAAGGTGTACATTATTTTTTCGTGCAATATCGGTTTGCGCATTATTGACACGTGACGAGCTTCCAGAGCCAATTTTCGTAACGATCTTGCTTCCCATTGGCCGAGAATCTCTCTCCTCATTGGTCGACATGAAGGCTGCTTCTTTTGTACTGTTCCAGTCAAACATTTTCATACGAAAGTTGCCATTAAAAATATATTTTATGAATGAGGCGTTTTCGTAGTGTCAAATGTAAGTTCGACCAGACTGAAAAGATGGCGCTTTTAGTTTCAAAATGGGTGGCAGAGACCTTACATAGGTTGACATGACACACTACCACAACCTTTCTTCTTCCTTAGATTACGAATTTGATGACGGCAGGCGTGTGTCGGATTGCGTGACCCCGCGATGCCTACTTTAGTATCTGACGGTAAACTACAGAAACGCATTATTTTTATCATAAAAATGTGGAGGTACACCGGCTATAGATAAGCTTGGTGTGCCTGTGGTTAATACACCCTGCCGTGGTGGTACACTGGCAGGGTAGTGGTGGTACGTGGGCACAAACGCATTTGCCACTGGTATTGGCAATGATTACTCCGCTGGACATTGCGTGGCTGCCCGAAGTACGTGGTCTGGATCAGGAGCGCAAGCTGGCAGGTCCCGATCCCACTTCTGATGACGGAGAAAAACCCTCCGTACGCTTTTTGAAGAGGGCGACGTCATCAGCGCTGACGTCACTGGCATCCTCGTCACGCCGGGATCCATTGGAAGGAAAACACGAAGTTGTTGTGGCAGTACTTTTATTCCATAGCAGAGGTCCGTTCCGTCCGACGACTCGAGCAAGAGTGAATTCTAGTTTTTTTTTTTTTTCGAATGGACTAATATGCTGTTGACCGCAGATGGCCATGACAGCGTTACCGGACTTTTGGCGGGCGCAGAGGGCGCCACGCCGGTTAAAAGTTAGGTTGGGGCAACACGCACAAGGGCCACCACTTAGGTGCGAGCCTCGGCTTGGGCTGTTGCCAGATGCTACAAGAGGAAGTGGAGGTTTCACCGAGATGCACAAGTGCACCTATGGGCGGAAGCGGGGAATTCTTCGACCCCGCATCCGGCGGGGTCGGTTTTTGGTCGGTTGTGTGGTGTGCGGAAGCGAATCGGTTGCCGTCACCTCCGGGTTAGCGGCGGTGATTGGGTCAACGGGGTCACCGAGAACGTGTCTCGGTCTACGGAGGAGAGAACTCGTGGGAGGATCGTCGATGGGATAGTCGGGTATTGTGGAGATCAGTGGATTGTAATGTTCCGAGGCCGTTTCATAATGACGCTGGGAAGCAGTCTTTATGAAATGGGCAATGGACTCTAGATTAAGATCTCGATGGAGATCTTTGTTGCGCATGTACCACGGACAGCCCGTGACTTTGCGCAAGAATCTATTTTGGACAACCTGAAGGGGACGGATGTTGACCGAGTGGCCAAATACCACTGAGGAGTAAGTCATGACTGGGCGTATGACCGATTTGTAAAGTGTCACCTTATTTCTAAGGGACATTTTACTCTTCGCTCTAAGGAGACTGTTCAACCGGCTAAGTATGAACTTAGCGCGGTTTGTTACAGTGCGAATGTGGGGTTTAAAGCTAAGGCGGCGATCTAGGATCACCCCTAAGTATTTGGCGGACTTAACCCATGGAATGGGTTTGCCAAAGAGGTGAATTCTAGCCCCGCCGACGGCCGTATTTATAGCAAAGCTTAGCCCCGCGTCGAACGATTACGAACGCGAGCGAAAATCGCCGTCGCGAAGCTAATACTTTGACTTTTTACAATGTTTTGTAACTTAACTCAATTCTATGATAAGATTTAGTTGTTTAACAATTAAATAACTCTCAAAACTAGATTTTCCTATTGAAATAACGCCTTCGCGCCGACATATAGTTTCTTTTTATCGAGTTTCGAGTGAATTCAACTTAGGAATTATTGTAGACTGTTTGCAACAGTCAGCAGTTAGCTCAATTGTTTCAATTGTAAATACTAGTATAATTTTCTTTGTGAATAAAGTTATTTAAAATAATAAATGTAACATTTACTTAATAATTTTGTACAGTAACTTTATCACCCTTTTCAATTCCCTCAGAGGTTAGAAAGGTTTGAAAATAAGCCTGAAAAAGAACCTAAACTATCAACGTACCAAATTTCATCTAAATCGGTTAAGTAGTTATGGAGATACGTGGCAGCAATCATTCACACAAACTTTCGCATTAATAAAATTAGTAGAATAGGTAGGATAGTAGGATTCTCTGCCACTTATTATTAAGCCTCCGTTGTCATAGGGCTGTACTGTATAATAATAACATGAACCGAAATAAGTACCGGCGAAGTGGGATCTTATAAGAAAAGAAAAACGAGCCAAGTGAGAGGGCTTGAGAGTAGTAGTTCAAGCCCTCTCACTCAGCTCGTTTTTTTACTGTGAGATGTCACAAGGAAAAATGAGCCTTAAAAACATTTTGTCACAGGGTACTTTTGAATGAATGAAATATGTCCGTGCACGATCCAGTTTACTGTAAAGATTCATGCTCCGTACTGACTGACAGTTCGGTATATCGACCTATAGACGAATGGCTTGACATGAGGTTTGTGCAGTCTAGTTTTCACGAGCTTACTTGCACGTGTGGCCACTGTACCGGTGCAGTATTTTTGCTCAGTCATAATCATAACTGCACAAATTTGACTTCGCAAGTCAGAGCGTGTGGCCAGGCTATTAGTCGGTAGGTATAAATTATACCTATGTAGTACCTATGTATCCTTTGCAAATAATTTGGCGTGTTCTAAAACTTTATACCTACCGACTTCAAATCCACTAAGTGACGACATCTATATTATAGATGTCGCTAGTTATATTATAGATTCATTTTTTTTTTTTACGTTATAGATTCTATGATGTATAGTTTAAAATTCGAGTTAGAGTTTAGTTACTTTATAAAGTACTAGTCTAGTAGCTAAGCTAGACGATCGCCTCGCGGTTTCACCCGCGTATAGTTCCCGTTCCCGTGGGAATTTCGGGATAAAATATAGCCTATGTCACTCCCTGAAAAGTAAGCTTCCTAAATCTTCCTAACGGTGAAAGAATTTTTCAAATCGGTCCAGTAGTTTCGGAGCCTATTCAATACAAACAAACAAACAATCAAATCTTTCCTCTTTATAATATTAGTATACGGGTATCATTTAAACGATCAGCAGATTAATGAGGTTTTGGGCAGCCGAAAAATTTATTTTGCAAGCAGAAAAAATATTTTGAGCCGCAGCTAGTGGTCGGCAAAAATGACTGAATTGATCAGCAACTAATGTGACAGTGGGCAGCAAAAAAAATTATGTCACAGTAAATTAAATAATTGTGCAGCAATATACTAGTGAAGCAGCAGCAAATCGTGATTCGGATTTAATGAAATTTTGGCATGCCTTTAAAATGATATTGCAGCAATATATGAATGAAAAAGATCAGCAAATCCTGGTTCGGATTTTATAATGTTTTGGCGAGCTGTCAAATTAATTTTGGTTTGCTAATCTACACCCTTTATTATTATTAATCTTCTGTAGCTATCTATCTACATGTGTATGTCTCTGAGCTCCTCCTCAACGGCTGGACCGATTTTGATGACATTTAATTTAATGGTGTGTTTGAGTGGGTCACTGGATAGTCTAGATTTACAACTTAACCCGGGAGGTGGCGCTGTACCCGGCCGGGTTCTAGGATTTTTGACTGGGAAATATCTGTCGGAAATACGTAGGTCATAGATAATGTTTCTAACGGCTCTGCTCGCTGAGAGAGGCGGCTCGCTCAAAACCACCCATGCCCTGCTACCTGTGCAGTCACCTGGCCGCCGCCGCCAAGAGACAAATGTTTGTACGATTTATCTCGGTAGGTACATAGCTAGATAAATCGTACTTAGGTATAAATAGGACATAGGTAGGTGATCTTTAACGATATAAATCTTTGGGAGTACTTAACTCGTTAAAAACTGGTTATAGAAATGAAATGGAAAGAAATAAAAACCTACCTACCCAGGTGGGTATCTACCTATAAGTACCTTCCTATACTAATGAAAATAATGACTTGAATAATAAATAATAACTTATGAATAATAATATAATACTTACGGTAGGTAGGTACGGTACGGGTAGATAACTGATATAAGTACCTACTTACTTACTTAAGTAAGTACTGATAGGTATACTTACTTACTTAATTAAATATGTACGAACTTTTGTGAAAAACAAATGTACTAATAGGTAGGTACCCTGAAATCCAAAATGTCTGAATGAGTGAGTCAAAATGCCGACGACACCCGCAAACTACCTACCTACCTACCTACCCAATGAGTCGTGAAAAATAGTGATAGTGCTTGCCAAATTGTTTTATGTAGGTACTGATGGTGCAATAAAGTATAGTAATCAATCTATCTAATTGTTATTATAAGTGTTTCGAAACGGACAGCATTGTGTGAAGAACTGCATTTGAAATATGCATGTATATATATGTCTCAATGGTAGTTTTTTTTTTTAATAATGCCGTAGTTCCTCCGTCAAAGTCATAGCAGCAGGTGTCCCTGTCATTGTGACATCTACAGTTACTGTCAATGTCAACTCATAGCGTTTGAAATTTTCAGCGGTGTATGCGGAAAATTTTGTGTTTTTATGGTTTTTTTGGTGAAAAAACGATGTTTACGGTGAAGTACAAGCATTTACTTTGTGCAAAATTCGTGCCCATCTCTCCGAGTTATAATCCCGACCACTGGCTATGAGGTAAGCGTGGAAAACTCATAATAGCGAGCCTGGCACAAAGTTCCCATCGGATGGTACCTAATACTTTGTTTATTTATGTCGCCGGCACCATCAGGCCGGCCGGTACACGCACGAGTGTGATCCTTTAGTACAGTTTGTCTTATCAAGTTATTGCGATAATAACCCAGGTTGAAGTACATAACCTATAGACGGAAGGTGCGGTGGCACCTTTTAGCACCCTAGATCATGCTAAATCATTTTGCAATCTCTAATTGAGTGTTACAAACATACTTTTGATGAAAAGATGATGATTTAGTAACATGACTACTATTATAAACAGAGTTATGTGCATGTAATAGGTATGAACTAATTGTTTGAAATAAAAATATCATTGACACCAAAGTTTGGCAGGGCAAGACATACAAATGCCTACATAAATAACATATCGAAATCTTCGTAGGCTACCTGGTAGTACCTACCTACCTGGTTTGGTAAATAAAAAGTTGACACATTAATGCAAAAAGCTGTCATACTTGTAGGATTGTCAGAAAAATCCTGCAAAATGAACGACCTAGCACCTGAAGTGCACTTGCCTGAGGCCCATGTGCTTTGTTTTTTACCGGTTTTACACAGAGAAGATTAAACCTTAGCACAATAATAATAATCGTAATAATAAGTCCCCAGGTTCGGTTTGTACTGTTAGGGGCAGAATCACCACTTTATTTTGAACAATCAGAATTTTGCTACTTATTTCATTGTTACTGGCAGACAGAGTACAGAGAATATATCAGAACAAGAGCTGAATTTTGACTAACTAATCTATATTGTATTGGAATTTAAATATAATATTATGAAAATGCCATAAGTACCTAGGGATATAATTATAGCTTTCTTTTGCTTAAATTATTTAAAGAACACCTACCTTATAACTATTAAGTTAAAAATTTGTCTTTAATTTAAAGGAATGCCATTGCCCTGCTGTTGGACATCCTAGGCTAATAATAGTAATCTGTATTTGTCTTGATCATTTTTAGTTTGTTGTAGAGAATTTAATTTTGATTATTTCAAACTTTGGGTCTAAATGATTTTCAGAATAATGCGGGGTCAATAAAAGAACTAATTTTAGGTACTTACTGTTAAATTTACTATTGTTGTGAGTTGGGGGAGGCGATGTCATGTTTGCGGTCAATATGCAAAAAACTGCAGAAAATATAACGGAACTATTATATTTTCGCGGCTCGCTCCGCTCGCCGATAGTATTTTCTCCTTCTCTGTATTGGTTAATACAATAAAATACTATCGGCGGGTAACCACCCGAAAAAGTAACAAAAATTTCGGCGGCTCGCTCCGCTCGCTGTTACATATTTTTCGATTTATTTTTTGTTGATGTCCCTTGCCCTGTTCGCCCTTATTTATATTTGTAGCTTTGTATTTACTACCGCAAAGTCTCTCTCTTAGATTTTTGGGGCTTGCTTCGCTCGCCATCATTATGATAGCGAGCGAGAGTAAGCAAGTACTCTTGCTTACTTTTCTTCAAACATCAGAAAAAATCTCGACAATTTCAAGGGTGGTTTCGCTCGCTATAACTTAAACTTACTATTGTTGGGATTTGAGGGAAGGGATGTCATGTTTTCGGTCAATATGCAAAACACTGCAATCAAATAAGATTCTTGCGGCTCGCTCCGCTTGCCGATAGTATTTTGTCCTCCTCTATAATATGTGGTCTAGTGCTTGACACGCGTTCAAAATCACTGCCCGCCACCACGAAAAATTATCAAAAAGGTAAATTTTTCGCGGCTCGCTCCGCTCGCCGAAAAAGTTTATCTGTTTTGGGTGAGGCCTGCAACCGTCTGCAAGTGAATTTGTGGCTACGGCTCGCACCAAGCGTGACCAAAGTCTTGGGCTGCGACCGCGCCTGGTATAGGATAATATTACCGTGCTCCTACTGTTGTTTTTAAGTGCGGGTACGGTGCGCCGTAACGGGCCTAGCACGCCGTTTCTTGTCTAGGGTAGAATAGATTTAAATGACATAAAAATGACATTTAGATGTAGAGAGTAGAAAGTTTTCTTCGATCGGGAACACGGCGTTCGAAAGAATGAGCGGATAGAAATGTTTGTTTTCTAGTCTACCCTAGAGATGAGTCTACCACTGCGAACATGCCGATCAGATCAATTTACTCTACTTTTGACATTTGAGAATAGAAACATTTCTTCTAAAATTCTCTACACCTCTCGAGACCTAGAAACGCGTTTCTCTCTCTCGCATCATTTACAGATTATTTTTCTACGAGAATTATGAACAGGGGTAGAAATTGGCTTCTCAACCAGTCCGAGGAGAAAAACGAAAGGAGAAAAGAAAGAAACACAGTTCGAGAGCTCACAGCAGCTCTCGATTTGCCGGAGGCCGAGTTTCGGCGCAACTTTTTCGTTACAAAGGAGATGGTAGGTACAATATTTGTGCCAAGAGCTGCAAGAAGAGCTGTCTCCTAGCACAATACAAGGCTACCCACCAATTGTAAAAGTAAGTAGACCTACTATTACTAAAGTAGAGACATATGTAAGTACTGCAAACCGCTTAAACCAGTTATTCGTGTGTTGACAAAAAAATTTTTCCAGGTTCTTTGCTCCCTCAAAGTATTGTTTTCTGGCCATTACCAGAGAGGCGTTGGCCAAGAAAAAAACATTAGTATTGCCCAAACTACTGTGAGCAAATTCCTTGAACAATTTGTTAGAGGTGTAAACGGTAAGTAAGTATTATGTTCCTACCCTTAGGTACATGTCAAACATACTTACCTACCTATAATTAAGTATCACCCTATCTACTTTTAAATAAGTACCTACCTACCTCATAATATTTCAGACTTAAGCCCAAATGGATTACCTTCCCCAACACGGAAGCTGGCCGACAACAGGTGGCGGGAACATTTAGCGAAAAATTTAGGTTGCCTAATATCTTGGGTTGCATTGACTGCAGACACATCAAATTGTTTCCACCGCCTAAGCCAGGCCAGATACAATATAAGAACCACCACGGATTCACTTCTGTCAATGTACAGCTGGTGTGTATCTACTTAATACTTACCTAATAATGTTCTAAAAATATTTATTTAAATATTCTCCTTAATTAAATGAGTAACTGCTTCCACAGATTGCAGATGCAGAGTGCCGGATTCTTAATGTGAACGCTAATTACCCAGGCCATGTGCACGACCAGTTTATATTTAACAACTCAGTTATAAAAACAGAGCTACGCAGACTGCACACTGCCAGGATTGGTGATTACCATCTTCTGGGTAAGTAGGTGTACCTGAAAGGTGTTGTATTTTTTTCTTCACTAGCTATTAGCATAATATTTTCATGGAAGTACTTTTTATGTGTAGGTAAATTTATATTATTATAAAACTAAATATTGTCCTTTTCTAGGAGATTCTGGATATGCCCTTGAGCCATGGCTCATGACACCAATTTTGGATGCTCGGGCAGGAACCCCAGAAGACAAATTCACAAAGTGGCATTGCCAGACAAGGAATGTCCTTGAAAGAACCAATGGATACCTAAAAGGTACTTTCCGGTCACTCGGCATAGACCGCAGCCTCCACTATGAGCCTGAGAAGGCTTCAGCATTAATATATGCAAGTTGTACACTATACAACATTATGAAACACTACCGGTAAATTATCACTGATACCTACTTAATTATACTATGATTGATTACCTACCTTAAGTCTCCTAAGACCCATAATAAAACTTTCTTGTGCTAAAGCATACCCAGTGTAATTAATGTATAAATCAGAATTGCTTATTAATCAGACTTGGATTATTGTTAGCTAAGTACTGAACAATTTTTTCAGGGTACCAATGGAGCTGTTGCCCGACTTGGAGGCTGAAAGGAGAGTTGATGCCCAGGATCAACAAAGCAGTTTGTTCCTGGCACGGAGCAAAAGACAGAGAATAGTGAGGTTATAATTAGTTTCCTAAATTTTTTCTTGTGTCCTGACGGTATTTGCGCAATCTGTAACAACAAATATGTAATTATTAACTTTGCTTTATTTTTCAGGTACCAAGGACAAGGAACGCCAGCATGATACAAGCAGTATTTTTTGTATATAATTATAACTACCTTTCTGTAACATTTCTCCTCATTTGAATGTCCTCCAAGTAATTTTTCCTCTTTAGGTTGTTGTTTATTACCTGAAACAGTTAATACTTAATATAATATAATAATTAAGTAATAGGTATAAGTACTTAAATTACACTTGCAGCAAAACTGGTGTATAAAGATAGGAATATTCATATCATCATTACAGCACAGTCACAACTGCTGTGTATAAACCTCTTAGAATAGATTATTTTTGGATAGCACAAACAGCCATCATAAATCAATAATACATAAAATACCTACTTTGAGCAAGCGCTAATTTTTCACAATAACTTACTTGCAAAACACTTCTAGTCATCTCATCCGAGGCCAGAAAATCATTTTTAATAGTCTTCGAAGGCCTGCGTCTGGTATTGGGTGTTTGGGAGGGGGGCTGTGGAAAGATGGGGGAGTCTGGAAGTAGGCTTTGTGATGGTGGGAATGGGCTAATGCATGGTGGGCTGTGATGTGGTGGCCGGTATGTGCTGAGCTCTGGTGGGCTGTCATGTGGTGGTGGGCATGTGCTGAGGCTGGGTGGGCTGTGATATGGTGGCAGACATGTACTGAGGCGGGGTGGGCTGTGATGTGGTGGGACTACTGTATTTGGTGTGTCCTCTATTATGATTACATCGGCAGGAAACTGAAAGAGTTTAAATAATTTATATACATGAACCACTCACGATTATCTACTTTCATCCTAATAATCCTAGCAATGCTACTTTTAATTAATATGCATATAATGTTGGTCTAGACTGGAATATCATACATAATAAAGGTTACTTTTATCCCATAAATCAGTTCCAACTAAATAGAATTTAAGTATATCCTAGAAACAAAACCATGGGCAGAACTAGTAGTTAATTAAATTGTAAGCAATTACCTCGTCCAGTCCCGTTTCACTGCTTTGTCCAATTCCATAGGCACTCTCTGTGCCTATGATGCTGATTATCTTCCTGCTGGTGCTCGGCACTGGTGGCACATAATCTGGCTTGTTGCCAGTTTTATTAATGGCTTGATTGTGCCGAGCACCATCAATACGGGCTTTTTTTTTAAGGTCTCTCTAGGTCTGAAAATTTAAATGGTAGAAATCATGACACAGCCAATGTGAACAACTTACTAGCTTCAGGAAGCTTGTAAGACATAGGTGTCTTCCCATTATATGAGATAGATATCAAATAGGTAGGTATAAGATGGTTATGAATAAATAGTTTACTGAAGTCAATGATATTATATTGGTAAAATCTCATTGACTGAAGTCTTGCAATGGAACATAATATTATAATAATATAATAATAATATAATAATAATATAATAATAATAATGCTGGACAATTCACACAGCATTATCTAGCCCCAAGCTAAGCAGAGCTTGTGTTATGGGTACTAGATAACTGATATACATAATACAATACACTACATAGATAGATATTTTTTTTTTTTTTATTATACATAGAAAAACATCCAGAACCCCTGAACAAATATCTGCAGATCGTACAAACATTTGTCCTGAGGCGGGAATCGAACCCGCAACCTCCTGCGTCGCAGGCGGACCTTAGCCCGCTGCGCCACAGAGGTCGTCAAAAAATGGTCAAGTGCTCGTATAAAAAATGCAATAATCGACCGACCAGGTAACAGAAAAAGAATGGAATTTCTTATTTTCAGTAAGTTTAAATGTAATTTTTACCTGTGTATTGTGATTTGAGCCAATTGAGCCTTATATACTTGAGAAATCAGCATTAAAATTGTTGTTGGGTTTGCCTATGTAAAAATATTTATTTTGTTCTAAGTTGATGAATAGAGCGGCTATTGTTTCTAATTTTTTTTTAAATTTATTTCTGGTAAGTTGTAAGTGATTATTATTTTTTTCATGAAAAGACATTTAAAATAACTGGTTGGGGTTTATAAAATAACTAGCTGACCCGCCCTCAATTTTATTTGCGTGAACTGAAATAACGTTTTTTTGGCCCATAGAAAAACTCTTACGAAGCCGCAGGCAGACACTAGTTCTTTTAAATTTAAAGTACCTGCCTGAAATTGTATTTTAGGTTTATTTCACTAGCTTTTGTTAACTTATTTATATTATTGTATGTCCGAAATGATCCTTTTGTTTGTTGA
Organism: Eupithecia subfuscata; assembly: GCA_963564075.1. Classification (NCBI taxonomy): domain Eukaryota; kingdom Metazoa; phylum Arthropoda; class Insecta; order Lepidoptera; family Geometridae; genus Eupithecia; species Eupithecia subfuscata. Next base: position 20,857,869 of record OY751095.1, read on the forward strand.
CTGTTGCGTCGCTAATTTATAGTTGTATCAATAAACGATTCGTTATCTTTACCTGAATTCTGTTGATTTTATAATGCTTATAAAAATAATCAGGGTATAAATTATTTTTAGGTACCTTCCTACCTACTTACAAAATAAAATAAAATAAATTCGACTCCACTAATCTCTTGTTCCGCATGCAAAAAACTTGACAGGCTCTGCGCAAACTGTCTGCGTCAAAACAAAACGTGGACACTTTTGAGTGTCATTCTTGTAAGGTTCTAGGTATCTACGGGGGAGGCCGCATACTTGATCGATGAGCCCCAAGCTAAGCAGAGCTTGTGTTATGTTATGGGTGCTATACTAGATAACTGATATACATCATAATATACGAGAACATTATGAGGTGCATTTCGAAACTTCGAAGTTTCGTAAATTCGAAGTTCATAGCCTTTTTTGGCCATTTTTTATGTTCGTATTTGGTGGCCACAAATTCGAACTTTCTATTTTTTTTTTGTTTCGATGATTTACCCATGGGTAACGCAAATAAGGCACCTTACGCAGTCGCGGAACGCACGCGTGCTATGAAAGAGAACTTTTATTGGCTCTCCTGATTGAAGATCATTCAATAAGCTCACAAGTTCTTCAACCAATTCTTGTCCAGTGTCCAGATATGTCACATTTTTCTCCATCGTCGGTTAAAGTGATTTGTAAATCAGCACAAGCTTTTTCCAACATGGATTTTATATTACAGTTAGGTACCTATTATATGGAATTTTCAATAAAATCGTGAGTACCTGTAAGGGTCGCATAAGAGAACCTAGATCAGGAAAGGTAGTAACTTTTTCCTGTTTACCTCTTTTAACAGCTAGAGATGTTAGAGAGATCAGATGTTAACATCTGCGATCGCCAAGTCGGTTTTGCGAGACAAGGACGAGCGAACGTCGCGCGGGGAAGGCGAGAAAGGAAGGCAAGAGCCGCGGCATGGCCAGCCCGCGCGCAATTTCACTGGTTTTTTTTTAAATCCCAAACTAGCTTTTTTCTCTAAAATAATATTACATAATCGTCTAAAGTATTTATTAGGTAACATGTAGACACCTTTCACCATCGAGGTGATTCATATGGATCAGACCGAAACTTTCGTAAACATCGAGCGGATACATACCTATGCTCGATGTTTACGAAAGTTTCGGTGGTAAAAGGTTAAATTGAAATGTGATAAATAACTAGCAAATGAAACTGCTTTTTCCGTAGAAGTATTTGTGCAAAAATGAAGATTTAGAGGAAACTTTGCGATTTTTTTGTATCGAGTCAAAGTTTGTCAATCGTGTTTCGACTTCCTTAACTTACTAACTAGAAACCTAAATTTTTGATGCTTATTAAAATATTGTAAACAAAAATGTTTTTTTTGCCTTAAAATTGATTTTCCGTGGGGTCAAAACGTGGGTTTTGGGATTCACTTCATCTTAATCACCACGCATGCCTCCCCCCTCTACCAAACGTGGGGTCGTTTGGAAACTTGGGGACTGGACATGTCCGGCACTGGACGTACCTATGTGTGCCGGTGACGATAGGAACTAAGTAGGTAGGTAGGTAATTAGATAAGTAACATCAACATGCGTTCTGACTGCGTAGATAGATATTCATTTTATTAAGGCGCTACCCCGACCCAAATCAGCGCCACCACCTATTTTATTTAATTATTATGTTAAACAAGGAAATTTCAAAAAAATCGATTGGCCAGTTTGTGCTTCCTATCATAAGCTTTTTTTAAATGTCCCTGTAAAAGTTTTGTTTTGTATACTTTAAGCAGAGATGCGAAGTTGCTCTTTTTGGCCACCATGGTGGGAAAAATGAGCAACTTCGCATCTCCTCCTACACTATACAAACTAAAACATTTATAGAGGCATTAAAAAAAAGCTTATGATAGGAAGCTCAAACTGGCCGATCGATTTTTTAAAAATTCCTTCGTTTATCATAATAATTAAATAAAATAGGTGGTGGCGCTGATTTGGGTAATTAGGTAATTAGTAGGTAACCCAAGGATTACCTGGATTCCTGGAGCACACGCAATTTATAGAGATCTTACCAAACTTCTTATAGAGTCTACCTAATTCCGTAAAGTCCACAGGTGATGAGAATGCTGGCTTTTATTTCGGTGACGAATTAGCATTGCCATTCAACGTGGCATTGCTGCCAGCATTCTGGGCACTCAAAACCTTCTGGTGACGGCTTAGATTTTTGTTCATAGCTTCCTGGCGACATGGTTCGAGCCCGTCAGATCTGTGCTGGAGCTCGCCGAAGCTCTAATCAAGCACCTGCCGATTTTGGGACCTGCCGTTTGCAAAGCAACGGATATGGCTGATGCTTAGATTTGTATTCGCTAGAAGGGAAACGGTTTTGGTCCTTGTAGTTTGGTATCGTAGCTCCCAAACGGATGAACCAATTTTCGTTCTAGTTTTTTTTGGTGTCATAGATAATTTTATCCCGAGTGTTCTTAGCCATGTTTCATGAAAATCTGTTCAGCCAATAAACGTCGGCGGGTTTTTAAAAATTTTAATTTGGTCTTGTTTACCTACCAAGCTGCTGCCCTTTCATTGGTTTCCTTCAACTCCGCTGATAGGTTTCCTAAGTCGACTATTTCAAAACCGGTGGACCGAGTTAGAGGTGTCGATTCTTACGTCGCCGCTACCACAGAATAGGGTACTTAGCTATATAAATCTACATCTAGATTCTACAGTAAATAAAATTTGAACTAAAAAACTGGGTAAGTAGGTATAGTTAATAACTTTATAAGTTACGTTTCAATATGAAAAACTTAATCACATTCTGAGCCAGTACTGGCCGGCACGGATACGCGTGTAATCAGGTAGAGTCTCGGTCGGTCCCACGGCGGCCACGGCTGGACACCGGTCGTACATCATGTTCTTGCAGGCTAACATGAGGCCCTGGCCCTGGACAAACATCAACTGTTAAAACTCTTTCTTTGAAAATGTTTCTTATAAAAACTAGCTTTTATTCTAATTATTCAAAGCGTTTGATGGTGTTTTTGTGTACCTACTAGTTTCATTTTGATGATGGATGACATCTATACTAATATTATAAAGAGGAAAGATTTGATTGTTTGTTTGTATTGAATAGGCTCTGAAACTACTGGACCGATTTGAAAAATTCTTTCACCGGAAGCTTACTTTTCAGGGAGTGACATAGGCTATATTTTATCCCGGAATTCCCACGGGAACGGGAACTACGCGGGTGAAGCCGTGGGTCTTATAGCACAAATAAAAGGGAAAAATCTGAAAAGCATAACTTTGTAGTTCATTCACAAAAAAGAATTACGTTTGATTCTCGCCATCGACCAAGACCTATAGGGTACTTTCCGTTGACTTAGAATCATAAAATTTGACAAGAAGATAGGTCTTACAGCACAAATAAAGGATAAAATGCTGAAACCGTAAATTTGCAGTTTCTTCACAAAATAAAACGTCAAGTTCGAGTCAGACTCGCGTACTAAGGGTTCCGTTTACTTGTAAGACCTAGTTTCTTGCCAAATATCATGATTCTAGGGCAACATGAAGTATATTTTAGTCGAGGGAGAGAATCAAAAATTTTTTTTTTTGTTTTAAGTACCTACAAATTTATGGTTTTCAGATTTTTCCCATTATTTGTGCTGTATGACTTTGCTTCTTACCAAATTTTATGCTTCTAGGTAAACGGACTTCCCGTTTACCCTTTAGGTTCTGGTCTAAAGCGAGAATCATAAGTATTTTATTTGGTGAATAAACTACAAATTTATTGTTTTATGATTTTTTCCTTTACCTTGCTTCTTGCCAAATTTTATGATTCTACGTCAATGCAATAACTTCTAAATTATCTTACTTAGGGCTAAGATGCAAGACTTATTTTGAAGCACACATTCTGTACTATCGTTCAAAAACAAAAAACATGTAGCTTGACAGTTCCGATTTTATGAAAAAGCTAATAATTTCAAAAAAATGTTAAAAAAAACTATTTTTTGTTTTATAAATTCTTCTCTTCTATTATAAAATAGAAATTGCAACAATGTTAACATTGATTTATTGTCTTCATTATTGGCTATCAAATGAGTCCTCTATCGTCTTCTTAAGACCTCTACATGGGTAGCTATATCTTAATCAGTACAAGCAGCCGTGCTTCGAGGCAACAGAAAACAAAATGGCTGCCATTTTATCATGGAGAAAAAAAAAATAGGGATAGTGATTTCTCGATAAAATTTACCATATTTCACCCCCCGAAAGTCTCCGACACCGGTGACCAGACACATTGTATAATGCAAAAGAAGTTTGAATGAATAAATGTGTAGAAATACTGACAATAGGATTTGAAAAATATTGTTAATGAACGAATAAAAAATGCATTAATGAAAAAAAAAAAATGAAGAGCGATGTGCGATAGGTTCTCTCTACTCTACGTATGGATGTAGGTTGGTATGTACTAACTTCAATGCAGCGGAGCAGGTCGTACTTTTCCTTGACGGAGGTCCTGCCGCAAGTATAGAGCACCTCAGTGCCGATGTCCCGGACGGCGGCGGCGGTGCCCTGGTTGCGGCGCGCCAGCAGCAGCCTCGCGTGCGCCACGCCGCGCTCCACGTCAGTCTCGTTTGGCATCTGGCACAGCGTCATTAGCTCATCCTGCACGGACATCACCATGTCGTCCAGGTGCTGGTCTTTGCCCACGAAGTAAACTCCCCACAGGCCTACATCCCGGTAGGGCAGGTAGAACGCCTCGTACCTCTCGCAGTATTCTGTCAAGGCGGAGGCACGCGCCAGATACGCGCCGTTGTTGTACCCACCGCCACGCGACCTGTCCCACTCGCCCACGATGCAGGCCGCCACCAGTAGGTGGAAGTACTCCGGCGAGTGAAAGCCTGGCGCCTGGAAGGCTATAGCCACGTGCGCGTGCGGCATGCTGTCGTCACGGTACAGGATTTGCGAGCCCGTAAACCGGCACGGCCTGTCGTCTGACACGCAGCATGCGTCGCCGCGAAGGTGCCCCAGCCGCGCATCCGTCCACTCTACCATCGCCTCATGCTCCACGAACCCGGAGGACACCACGGACAGCTTGTACGGCTGGTAGTGCCGGCACACGTATTCGGCAATCTGACAGCGTTCGAACTGCATCACGTTAGCGGAGGGGCCGATGATGCCGCGCGCGAGCGGCGTGCCTTGAAACGCTGTCTGGTGCAGGTAGTCGAAAACCAAGGCGCGCGGGTCGAGGTCTTTCTCCTGGCTCTCGAGAAGGATGTTGCAGCGGGCGCACTCGACCGCGCAGGGGTCGAGCGCGAGGTCGGTCACGATGCGCGACAGCGCATCCAGCACGTTGGGCACGGCCTCTGGCAGCGTCGTCGCGGTGAAGGTCTGCTCGTCGCGCCGTGTCTTCGCGTCCATGCGCGCACCCATTAGCCGCAGCTGGTTGTCGAACTCCGGCTGCCCGGTGATGTTGAACCCCTTGTACGCCATGTGCTCTACGAAGTGCGAGATGCCGTGCAGGGGCGCGCTCTCGAAGCGCGGCCCGGCCTCGGCCACGAGCGCCACGCTGGCAAGGGGCTGCGGCCGGAACTCGGTGGCAATGCGGATGCCGTTGTTGAGCAGGGTGATGCGCGTGCTCTGGTCCGCAGGCTCCTGGGGCGTGCACACTGCGTAGCAGCACATCGCGCGCCCTGCACCCGCTGCCGCCTGCCGGCACACACCGGCCGCCCACACTCCACGATACATCCAACAATAACAAATGTCGATAATTCAATCAGAGAATTTGAAACAAAGATTTTATATATTCATGCAGATCACTTAAATCTAAGATACTTTTGAAATGGCTACACCTACGCTTTGGTTTGTTGTGAAAAGTACTAACCTATAATGCTAATCAAGTAATGATATAAAATTTTTGTACTATTCTTGATAAAAAACCATAAAAATCTAGACTCGATCTAGACAAAAATCTACTTCTTATTCTCTTTGACTCTTACGTAGATACCTCCGTAGATACCACAGATTTATAGGCATAGTTTGTGGTATAGGTAGTCAGGAATAGACAAAATTTTTGTAACCGTAGTCTGTCGTCGGAATGATGTGATGAGTCACCTTTCGTATTAACGTTGCAATGCTGTCCAAAAATTGCTTCCCATTTGCTTCTATTTGCTTCCTATAATAAGAGATTTGCTTCCTTCATATTTTAGAAGAAACTAAACATTTCAAGGTGACCTTTCATTCTGACGTCGTCAGGACGGCCGGTCACTGGCCGTAGACTTCGTGTGGTGTGGAATCTCTGAAATTTATATATGTATACAACTAGCTGCGCCCAGCGGCTACGCCCGCGTGGAAATTTAAAATTATCACTTAGTATGAAAAATAGATGTTGGCCGATTCTCAGACCTACTCAATATGCTCACAAAATTTCATGAGAATCGGTCAAGCCGTTTCGGAGAAGTACGGGAACGAACATTGTGACACGAGAATTTTATATTTATGATATGTACCAATAATTGCTTCCTATTTGCTTCCTTCAAAACTTTCATACGTTGATCCTGTACCTATCAAGGAAAAAAAGATACCTATATCAAAATGGGTAAGCCCAGTCAACAAATGGAGAGCAAAAGTGCAGTCAAGAGTCATAGGTAATTGAATTTACTTTATAGTTATTGTTATACAAAAAGCAAAGTAAATAACGACGGTAGGTACATCACTCTGGCGGCGGTGCGGTAACAGAAACGAATCTCTCTCAAACTCAGTTCAGAAAACTTCGCTCTGTCACTAATTATTGACAAAATATGTAAACAAGAGGTGTGCCGCTCACTTGGACCAGTACCTACAAAAAATTGTCGAGAAAGTGGTAATAATGAGGAGCTTGAACTTTCTGCAAACGTTAATATAAATGAGGCAGTAATTTTTTCAAATAAAAAATATTCTTTATATACGTAGGGCAAGAAACAATTTACTGAACACAAAAAAATCGAACTGCACTATAAATGAAATACATTTGCGGGATATCAAATAACTGAATCATGTGCCAATCTGCCTCTACTACCAACAAAATATATTCCAGAACTGTGGCAAATCATTATAGAAACTGGGCCTGGTTTAGAAAACTTTATGCATTACATGAAGAAGCAGTGGATGGGTGAGGTGCATGAGATCATTAGTTGTGCGAATGAAATTCATCGTACGAATAACAGCCTAGAGGCACAGATTAGATAACGTTACTCTTCGTAACTAGAGGGTTGGCACAGGCGGCGTTCAAATGCTTGAATGAAAGGCAATCTCACATTAACGCATTTCCTGTTCAAATTGAAAAGAGAGTGCAGATGGCAAAGCCTTTAAGCTAAAGCATAATACAAGATATAAAAAGGAACTTAAAAAGTTGCGAGACGGGGTGAGATTGCATTATTTTTTTAAGAATATTTGCAAAATTAAAAAAGAAGTTTTATTTTAAGTTAAGTTTTATCTTAAGTTTTTAAATACCTACCTAAGTACCTAATTTTATTGTTTCATATATTATTCACATAAATTATATTCATCCAAGTTAAAAGGTTTAAGTTTTTAAGAGGCCTGCGGAGGATGACTTACCCATACAAATGTAATTTTATGTATTCAAGATTCAAATGGAAAAATATTTATTACCCAAAATGTCTACCTCTAATATAGGTCTAGCTCTCTGACAGTCTACCTCTCAAAATGTCTACCTCGCAAAAGGCCTATCTCTCAAACAAAAGGTCTGAAACGCGGTTTGACTAGGTGTTGGGGTTATCTCCTCGTTGAGGGCACTCCAGTTATAGTTAAGTTTGTAGGTAATATAACAACACCAAACCACTATTTAAAGTCTTTAGATTTATTAACAAGTTAAACGTTAATTATGTAATCTGAGCCGCACGTAATGTTTAGGTAGGTAAAGAGGACGGGCGCGTGGCAAAGGTTTCGTTACGACTGTTTTTATTGTTTACTAAATCTGCTGTATGAGCGATATTGGCTCGTACACTAGGCGTAACGCGATATAGTCTCACTACGAATTAGGTATACAAAGATGAAGCGCGATCGATCACGTCCTGAACTGAGCGGCATAAACTAGTCGAAAACTAGACTGTTTTCTAAACTAGTTCATCGTGGACGGTAAACGGTCTCGTTCCGTCGACTGAAAAGAAGTCGACGCGACGACCCATTCATACAACATACAAAATTCAAAAATTTGCTTGCCTACTAATACAATAATACATTGACAAACATTGCAATAGAGTTTATTTTCATAAAACACCGCCCACGCCGCCGAGAGTCGAGCACATAGCGAAAGAGAGATAATCATATTAGCGAAACAAGCAAGTGTGAAGAGAACGGAATGCTTGATAGACGAGAAACAGTTTCGGCTGCGATCGACTTTGCATTTGCACTATTGCAAATTTCGTTCACAAGTAAACTAGTTCATCAGTGGACTGGATCGTAGACCGGTCTAACAATGCCTACTAATAGAATAATACATTGACATGCCTATTGCATTGCAATAGAGTTTACTTTTACAAAACACCACTTACGCCGCGCGCCGCCGATATACAGTCTGGCGCATGGCGAAAGAGAGATAGTCATATTAGCGAAACAAGCGTGAAGAGAGCAGAATGCTTGATAGACGGGTGGCTAGAGAGCGAGAAACAAACAGTTTCGGCAACGCTCGACTTAGGACTGAGCGATGAAAATGTCGTTCACAAGTAAACTGGTTCATCAGTGGACTGTAAACCGGTCTAGCAGTCGACGGACGGCAAACAAGCAGTCTACAAAAACAGTTTGTTCATTCAACGACCACTCCTAGAGTCGAGCTTGCTCCTCCGTTCCGTGGTTGTGTTTTTGGTGAAGTGTGTGTATTGGTGTGGTGAGACACAAACTTCTGTGTTGAGACAGCGACAGTCTTTGATTTTTTTTATAAATACCTATCTATAAGTGTAAATAAATAAACTATAGGTAGTTCGATTTACACACATTGTTAACTTGGAGTCGACCTTGCTCTTCCGTGGTTGTGATTAGTGAAATAAAAACTCTTGTGTCGAGACAGTGACTCTTGCTTGTTTGATTCTATGCTATGTAATTTCGCGATGAGCTTGCAGAAATAAAACACTAGAACATGTTGGCGGCAGTCTTTTCCTTACAAGTTTTTATGATTCTAGGTCAACGGGAAGTAGGTGCCCTATATATTTTGGTCCATAGCAAGAATCAAAAATTTGATTTCACTAATAAAATTTGCTTATTTACACTATACACAGGCTGCCTGTAGGCAGATTCTTTTTGCTTACATTTAAATATTACCTACTTGAATTGGTAGATTAAGTAGCAAATAATTTGTTCTGACTAGCTATTGAGATAGATTTATTGAAATTGAATGATTGTTAAGTGAAAAGGCCGGGTTGTGTCGTCGGAGGCGCTTGCCGTTCGCACTTACGGCTGCGTCGTCACCATCGAAGCAGTGTCCATGCGGTGTAACCGGCATCATCAATAATTTGGCTGCGTAGCTCAGCGACATCGTGCTCCACCGCTCTCCATGCTGGGATGAAGAAGAAATCCTGCAAACCGTATTTTCGCATTGTTATCCTACGTAGGTACTGAAAACGGCGGCAATACGCTGCCGGCCGACCAATTGCAATAGACTTGAGCAAACAGTTTGTTTGTTTCACTTTCAAAGTATTGGCGCGAAACTCTCTGTCACGAACAATATTTTGATTTTGTCACAACTGAGTTAAATAAAGTTTTTTTTTTTTAGGCAAGTTCTATGTTTACCTTTGCTTTTGTCTGCCTTCCTCGGCGTCCATTTTACAAAACAATATTCGATTCGATCGAGTTCAAAGGAAGAACGTAACAACAACGGTGGCCAGTGTTGCCGTTCAACTAAATTAGAAGTCCCTACCCTAGCCAGTATTAGAAATTCCTCTAGACATGGAAAAAATCTTTCCATAAAAATCCGCTAGAAGTCGCTAACTTACCTCATCTATTGTGATCTCAATAACGCTCAAACCGAAATGCTTTAGGTAGTAGTTGTGGTTCTATTCCTCCGTAGTTCTTTGTTCTATTCCTACTCTTTGACGACCTCTGTGGCGCAGCGGGCGAAGGTCCGCATGCGACGCAGGATGGGGTAAGTACTTGATAACGATATCCTTATATGGGACGTTATACTACCTACGTAGATGTTCTATGTATATGTCTCGTAGATGTGTTGTGATCTATGTTTTTTCTAAGGGTTTTCTATGTGTATTTTTTATTACACATAGAAAACACACAGAACAAATATCTTCAGATCGTACAAACATTTGTCCCAAGGCGGGAATTGAATCCGCAAACTCCTGCGTCACGCAGGAGGTTGCGAATACAATATCTGTAATAAATAAAACGTCAAGTGCGAGTCGGACTCGCGCACTAAAGGTTCCGTTTAATTGTAAGACCTTGTTTCTTGCCTAATTTTATGATTCTACGTCAACGGGAAGTACCCTATAGGTTTTGGTCCAATTTATTCACTAAATAAATTACTTTTAATGCTCGAAAGTAATTTTTTTGCAATGAAAAATATAATCTGAAAAATAAGCAGCAATAATAACCTTTGCCTTTCCTATATTCTAAACCTTTAGTGGATGAAATGAACATCTATCTAAAAAATTATAAGACGGCAACACTTTCCTTCTTTCATTTGTTTGACATTGACAAAGGACGGACAGGCCAACCAATTTAGATTTAACCGATTTAGGTTGTGTTTTTTTTTTTCAAGTTTTTTGATTTCTGCAATAGCTTATTTACAATATACACAGGCTGCCTGTAGGCAGATTGCCGCCCCGGCCTACGCGGACCCTGTAAGGCTCAGCCGCTACATGAGCCTTTCACCTTCTGGGTTATGAATGAAACTACACTTGCGAGCTGGACTAACTGGAATCGCTTCAAGGGTTGTTCAAGACTAATTTTTACAATTTCTTTGCAGTGAACTTGAGTTATGATGAGTTAAGTTATGTTTTCCCTTACGCAGGATTTATTGGCAACGATACATTTTGATTTAATGCACGATAATGTCCGCTGCCACACCGCAGCAGTGACTAGACAGTACCGACAGACGTCTTCCATGTCGGCATTCCCACACTAGACTGGCCAGCCCTTATTCCTGACTTGAACCCAATCTGGCATATGTGGGATGAGCTAAAACAGCGGATACGAGGGAGAAATCCAGCTCATCCAGCTCCGGCGCCGCCGATAGAAGCCGATAGATGCAACTTCGACCTATTGCAATAATTCCCAAAATGTAGGTAGCCAATTTAATTAATTTTAAATCTTCTTGAAAGGTATCAAAATTACCTTTCAAATGATATACCACAATCTATAGTTCATTGTACATAAATTGTAAAAAAATTGTTTTGATCAACTCGCGATGAAAGCGATTCCATTTTAAAGCTCGCAAGTGTAGAATTATTGTTATTATCAAGTTATGACACTGTTTGACGTTATTTAACAGGTTCTACACGATGTCGTGAGGTTGTGATTTTTTTTCAAGTTTGTGTCTCTTTTCATAAAGGCTTTGATTATGGCCCATTTTCTAGAACATGTTGCATGTGGACCTTCGAAAGATCCCAGCATCACTCAGCATCGATTTCCAAAGCCTGGCTCAAAAAATTATCTGCGGTATGTAACTCCATCTAACTTCCATGTACTTTCCATGCATAAGTACCTATTAATTTTACAAGACATTGACTACAACTACAATAAAATTTATTGTTAATGCAGCTTGTAACTAGGTACCACAAACTAATGTTGTTTACATACCTAATGTAACAACAAGATGTAAACATGTAACGTTAGGTACCCTTTGCATGTATTCCAACTTTTGTTGCCAAAAATCAAGAGGTAGGTAGGTAGGTACTTAATTTAAAACTTTCCTTAGCTGCACCATTCCCATATTTAATTGACATCTCTTTTAATCAAAGTGATTACAGTACAGATGTGAGTTGTGATTATTATTTATGATTATTATGGTGTAATGTTCATATTATTTAATTTCCAGTTGTGAATTATGGGCAAAGTTTTGGTTCCCTAACAAAGCCTGGTCTACCCAAAATTCCAGTATGGACTCCATTCTAAACATAAGATGCTTTTCAGCAAACATTTTAAAAGCACATGTTTTATTGAGAACAAGTTGTTCAAAACAGCTGTACCTGGTGATCATTGCCATAAGGTTAGTACCTATACAATTATTATTTATATTGTAATTAAAACATGGACATTAGAGCAGCAGATACACGAGCTACTTTTAAGCAAATGGTGTGGAGGCATTTTCCTTTAATCAGGTGCAGTATAATTTTTTCAAGAATTTAACATCTGGAGTATCGACTTATTGATATCGACTTATTGGTATTGATTACGAATATGAGGTCATTTATTTGTATATAAGGACTAGTTGTTTATAAGTGCGCAAGCTGCAAGCAGCTCGTGTCGGCCTTGCTGTATGACGTGTATTGCGGTTCGCTTCGCTCACCGCAATCCGACACACGCCCGCCGTCATCAAATTCGTAATCCCCACCCCCATGTTAGTCGAAAACGACACCCATATCAGATTTTTTGATGGGAGAGGGGGTACAGGGGGTCTTGGCACGGGGGGGTCACCCCAATAGTCGCATTGCGGTTCGCTTCGCTCACCGCAATCCGACACACGCCCGCCATCATCAAATTCGTAATCCTCACCCCCATGTTAGTCGAAAACGATACCCATATCAGATTTTTTGATGGGAAAGGGTGTTAAGGGGGGCGGGGAGCGAGGGGGGTAACGGCACGCTTTTCGCCGTAGTCATGTAGTAAATGCCGTAGTAATGCGACTACGCTCCACCCTAAAAAGTGGTCAAAATATAGGCTAAAAATGGCCGAATTTCGGTTTTTTAATAAAAAAAAGGGGTCTAGAGGGGATGGGGGTCAATTTTTTATTCGCATTCAAAATTATTTGCCTTGCCCTACATGACTGTGAAAAAATATTCTTGTATCGTACTGCGTTTGAGAGATATCAAAAGGGGGGGTAGAAATTTTGAATTTTTATTTTTTCCAATTCGAGAAGAAACCCTCTATACGATCCCGCAATCAAAACTCCTCTATCACGATGGCATCTTGTAGCACTCTCAAAAGGGGGGGTCCTGGGGGGCAAGGGGGGTAAACTTTTTGTTGCTTTAGAAATCACTCGTCCCCCTCTATACATCCCTTACAGAAAAATCAAACAATATGCCTCCGGTTGGGAGCCCCCCTGGGGGGCGGGGGTTCCGGGGAGCAAATCTCAAAAAGTCGGAATTTTCCCTAGGTCATCCGGACTCCCTCTACACGAATCCGCAAAAAGAAACATACCTCCCCCTCCACCATCAAGGAGAACAATTATGTCAATGAGTCAGTCAGTGAGTCAGTGGTAATCGAGCTTTATAGATATTCATCATCATTCATTCATCATTCATTTGAATCAACCTTTCATTTTCAGGATACAACAATTTCTAATCTGCCAGATCAATCTGCCATAGTTGAACTTGCCAGTCCATCCAGAATGCCTCTTATAGAACTCAGTGCAAACATTATCACTTCGACCAATTCAGGAATTGGTCAAAGTGCAATACAAGAAGGTGATCAAAAAAGAAAAATGTTGATCAGAAAACTGAAAAATAGGATGAATAGGATTACAAATTGCAAAAAACTGTCAAACATTTAAAAAAATAAAGCATTTTAAAATGTTATTGGTAACAATAAAACTGTTGGACAAATGCTCAATAAAAAAACGAGTTCAACTTTTGCACTGTTACTGCAAGGAGAACTGCAGAATTATAAGAAAAAGAAACCTGGGCGCAGGTGGGGGCTCTACAAAAGGTCACCAACCAGCTACAAGCTATTGAGGAGAATGATTTATTTACCAGCACCCAGGACATTAAAATCCCTCATAAGAAAATTTATGATGAATGTGGGAAGAAACAAAAAAGTACTGACAGTGTTGAAAAACACTGCAAAACATTTTGGTCAGCTGAACGAGAGTACATACTGGTGTGGGATGAAATGTCATTTAGAAAAAATTTATGGTACAACCCTGAGGCGGGTTTGATTGAAGGTTTTCAAGACCATGCTACCCAAGGTAAATCTCCGCAGGCAGCTTCATATGCCCTTGTATTTATGGTAGTTGGAGTGAGGAAGCAAGAGGACGACCTCTGTGGCGCGGTGGGCGAAGGTCCGCCTGCGACGCAGGAGGTTGCGGGTTCGATTCCCGCCTCGGGACAAATATTTGTACGATCTGCAGATATTTGTTCAGGGTGTTCTGGTCGTTTTCTATGTATAATAAAAAATATCTATCTATGTACTCGTATATTATTATGTATATCAGTTATCTAGTACCCATAACACAAGCTCTGCTTACCTTGGGGCTAGATAATGCTGTGTGAATTGTCCAGCATTATTTATTTATTTATTAAAGTTAAGCAGCCAGTGGGTTATTATTTATCAAGTGGTTTTGTCACAGCTGACAGACTATCCACTTTGAGGAGGTATGCATTTCTTCTTCATTTAGAATTATGATCATGCTTATTTTAACTCGTTGCTGAACTATTATAAACTGAAAAAAAAAAAAACATTTGGTCTTTGTCACTAATTTCTCTTAAAATACTTTCAGGTTTTAAATTATTGCTTTGATGCTGGATTAAAAATATGTGCTTCAGTTTGTGACATGGATGGAGTCAATAAGAGAGCCCTTTGTCAATTAGGTGCTTCTGTAGACAATCCTTGCATAGAAGTGCAAGCAATCACAAAATTGTCACACTGTTTGATACGCCACACCTACTGAAGTGCTTTAGAAATATTTTCATCAAATACGATGTAAAGTTCAAAACTAATATAACATCAGACGGCAAACAAGGCATTGGTAAGTTATTTATTATTTAGCATACCACTCACTCACATGCGCGCAAGCATTCTTACACTAAATTACTTAAATATTACTTAAATTTTTTGAAGGTGTTCCAACAACTAACTATTTATTTAAATTTTTTTTAAATCTCACTTTTCAAGAAAAACAAAGATCTTTGTCATTTTTTAAAGCAAAGCTAATTTTTTTTGTAAATCGAGCACGTAACTCATGAGATTTCGATAACTCTCACCAACCCGCATTGGGCCCGCGTGCTGGATTACGGGACCACTCCCTCTGTACGAGAGGAGGCCTGTATCCCAGCTGCAGTGGGAATATTATTATGAAAGAAAAAATATATTTAATAATTAAAATACTTTTACTTCTATAATTACTTTACAGGAATCGCTAAATGGAGTCACATCAGGCAATTTTATGAATTGGACAACGATAATCCCAATTTCGTATATCCACCATGCTTGAGTAAAGAACACCTTCAACCTAATTCGAAGCAAAAAATGAGGGTAAAACTTGCGGCACAAGTTTTAAGCCACTCAGTTGCAGCAGCAATGTATACGAAAATAGCTGGAGGTAAGAAACTTTTTAAGCTGGGTTCAATGCTCAACCGACCGTAACTTTATCATTCCAATATTAATATCATTCAAAATAAACAAATAAATAATAAATAATGCCGGACAATTCACACAGCATTATCTAGCCCCAAGCTAAGCAGAGCTTGTGTTATGGGTACTAGATAACTGATATACTTAATACATACACTACATAGATATTTTTTATTACACATAGAATACATCCAGAATGCCCTGGACAAATGTCTGCAGATCGTACAAACATTTTTTTGGAAACGAACCCGCAACCTCCTGCGTCGCAGGCAGACCTTCGCCCGCTGCGCCACAGAGGTCGTCACAAATAACTTTATTATTACATAATGTAATCGAAACCGGCTGGTCTAGTGCATTGTGCGCAAATTTGATTTGTACATACATACATTAAATGTGATTTTCAATAAAAAAAATTAGTCTTTTCAAGAAAAAATACGACTATATAAAAAATCACTCTGTGTTATACTTTTTTGCTGACAAGTACTTTCTGCGCAATTCATAAAAAAAAAATACTGTTAATTTTCAGGAGACATGCCGACTGGCTACGGCTAATTTAATTTCAAATATGGATGAACTGTTCGATGGAGTAAACGCGTCGACACCGGACCTTAGAAGAGGATATTTTTTTTCCACTAACATAAAATTCCTCAGAACATCTGGAAATGCTCAATAAAATGAAATGTTTTTATAAACCCTTGAATTTTTGGGATGCAGGGGTAATCCCCCATCGAAAGATGGGTGGATTTGGACCCTTAATGGAATAGAAATGGTTTGGAGAATCCTCAGTGCCAAATACAAATCAATCAAAAGTCTATCAACAAGGAGACTCCAGCAGGATCCCCTTGAAAATTTATTTGGGTGTATATGTTTCAACTGTGGGCCCAATAGCAACCCGACAGTGGGACAATTGGTTGCTGGATTGAAAACTGCCATTATAAGCAATATGGCCCATACTACCTCAGGCAATTTTGAACTGGAAAGCAACAGTGCTCTAGTAACAAATTTTAAAACGCTTCTGACAATCAGCCATAGACATGCGCACTGACATAGAGCAATCAAAATATAATGGAAATAGAAATTGAAGACAAAACTACTTCCTTCTTCGAACAAACTTGGATGAAGGAAGTATCGAAATACAAGCATGTGCGTATGTGTGAAGCGTCTGTGGCTTTATTATAAAAAAAAAACAATTGTGATAACTGCAAAAAATTCTAATCTCCAAAACGGCAGAGGAAGTGCATAATTTTATAGAGTTTAAAAATTATGAAACTATAAAAAAATCTCTTACGTACACCTCAAAGAATTTAATAAATTGTGTAGAGAAAAGTGCAAGCATATTGAATATATTTTTTAGAAAAAGAGGCGTTTATAGAGAATATCAAAATGAAAATAACACAATTTTTAAAGGAATCTATAAATTATGACTTCCTTGAAAATTTCATAGAGCACAAGGAATTAAATATAAGTTATATAGTAAATAGTGTTTTCCATATTAGCGTTAAGAGATACTGTATAGTAAAGAACAGAACGTATTCTGAAGAGGCGTCTATCTGCACTGAAAAGAAAAACGAACATTATTTATTATGCATAAATAAATGTATGTCCGTGGTTTAGGCTTTGCGTTGATGAATCGTTAGTAAGCAAGTACCTAACTAATCACGACATAGACCTATTTTATTTAAAATTATTTGACGTTGTAAATACCTATGTCATTAACAATTAGTACCTACACAATAAGCATGCCTACCTTTTGTGACACTCCTAGACTAGTATAGTATTATAATATCTGTGCCTAGACATAGATTAAATTGATATACTTAACCAAAATACCTACCTAATTGTAGCACTCTGACAGGGTTTTTATGCATTGCACCCACTAAGACTACCTACACCTAAGAACAACATCTGTATTCATAAAAACACAATAAATGATATGAATATGAATCAGTTGCTATAACCATTTATAAAATTTGCTCTTTTATTGGCTAGGGAGCTGCCAGTGCTAATTGTGTTGTATTCATCATTCTGAACAACTTTTACAATGGGAATTTAGTATAGGACCGCAAAAAAAAAATTGCTGTTCCCTACATTAATTATCTTTGCATAACTGGTCAAAATTTAAGGAACAGCAGATTTTCAACATAGTAGGTAAATTGTAAAGATAAAGTACATGTTAAGTTATTCATTATGATGACGCCAATGACCAAGTAAAATATTGCTCTTGAATTCAATTTCGCCCTGTATATGTTTTAATAATTAAAACATTTCTGTACACTTGTGCTTGAGTTTGCCTAGGTTTTGATGTTCAAACTGCATGCAAAAGGTCCGCCCAGACTTGTTATTTTGTAGTAAAGTTAATCCGTTTCAAGTGTATTGCAGACATTCGACAATGTCTGCATTAACTTTCTGTATAAAAAAAAATTCACATTTAAATCTTATTTAAAGAGTATAAGGTTTAATTTGGTTGTACACTTGCAGCTAAAATCTTTTACATGGCGGAATTTGTGGTTCATTACAACATTGTGATTTGTGAACACCTTTTGTACCTTATGTATGTTGAATATCTGATAAATTATATTTACCTATTAACATGATAAATAAAAAAGTCAAGTACCAACATAACTTTGTTTTATTAAACTGTTATTTAAAGATGAAATAACATAATAAATAGCATTTTATGCACAAGTATGTACAGTGTTTCTCGATAATGATTCTGTTGAGTTGAGGTGTCAATTAAGAACAGAAACAAACTATCGAAAAACGCATTGTACCTACTTGTGCATAAAATGCGATACAAAGTACTATCTATAAAATGCACATGTGATTTAAAATTCCCGCCCTAGCTTCTACTCTCTAGTTTTCGTGGGTGACAAATAGATGGCGCTGGTCGATAAGAAAAAATTTCCTCCTAAAACTTGTGTGGAGTCGGGAGTCGTTCGTTTTATTCTTCCCTCCCTAGGGTACCGCGTGTGACGTAGCAACCACGTGTAATCTGGCCAAGAAAGATAATCGCTTCTATGAAGGGGCATATAGGTAATAATTAAGTATAATGTGCCAAGCAAAGATCCTATGACTACGTTCCGTAAAAATTTGCTGAGCAGTGTTACTTCTCCAACTGAATAAAAATCTTCTATTGACATATTTAGGTACCTATAATATAGAGTGAGAAACAAAATAACACAGCTTTTAGCTACTGTTTCATGGGTGTTCATGACTTAACTTTGCTATGTGCCTACCTACCCTTAACCCTATTTGGCTTAGCATCGCAAGGAGTAAATACATAGGTGAGCTTACTAAGTTTTAATTTTCGTTTCTTCTCATGAATCCCATTATATTTTTCGGTTATCGTCGCCGTAGAGCGAAACGTCACTAATTAGGTCATTTGGTGTTTTGAGTTATGAAGGCTTAAAGTTTTGAAAAACAAATAAAAATCATAACTTTATTTCGGTATGGGATATTTCTAATTTTATGGTCTCATGTTAGGAAATATCTCATAAAGGTCAATTCACTACAATGAATGACTGATATTTTCAGGGATAATGAAAAAAAACTGACTTAGTTACTTTTCGACCTCAAATCTTGTACTAACTTTGTGAGACAATTATTTGTTAAAAGTCACCAACGGACTTTTCACCCGTGTTTGGATAAGTTTATTTAGTGTTTATGTAATTTTTCTAACGCTCTTATCTGCTTAATTTTATATAATTTCTATTCCTCCAATCAGGTTATCAATAAGAAAATGATAAATACCTAATCAAATGCAGTTGTCATACTTCCTTGAAAAATACTTAAAAAAACGCATTCAGAACAAGTTATAAGTAAATTAATGTTTCTTGACGTATTGTTAAGATTCGAAATATTGAAATGCTATTAAAAATATTAATGATAGCATTCTGGTCCAGTGAGTCTTAACATTGTGAATGTCGTAATTCTTGATCATGATTATCGCTTTTCCATGGCATAATCGCTTCTCAAACATAGACCCATGACTGAGTAAGCTTTCACAATACGGCCTATAGTAGCATCGGGCTCCAGCAGCTTTTCTGCAACATCTTTGTGTGTAGCTGTAAAGTAGAGAGTACTCGTACAATGAATGAAGATAACGGGGAATGGTCCAGTTCAGACGACGAACGAATATCAACGGGTTTTGTTTTTCTTGGCCTCTGAAATACGAATTCAGTGTGGTACAAACGAACATTACCTGGACGGAGGGCAGCTACCCGAAATATTAATGTTAGCAAATTTTACTTAAAGGAAACATTCCTTTATATTATTTAAACTGCTGGACTACTTGAGAAGGCAACAACAGCCTGTAGTGGTCCACTACTGGACGCAGGCCTCCCCCTGATAAGCGCCTTATTGGGTTTTTATCACATGGAGGGTTATGTCCATAATCCCCATGCTGGGCATGCGGGTTGGGGATCGCAGTTCGGTGGTAGAATTCTGCAGGGGCGCTGCTGCCCGCCCCCGGTGGATATCACTTAGTCGCCTCTTACGACACCCGCGGAAAGAGTTGGGGTGGTGCAAATTCTAAGCCGGTACCACACAGCGAACTACGCTGAGTCCTCGTCGAGTCATCCATTCTTTACGGGAGTGACATGGTCATGTTGACAAAACTCCTTTAAAATAAATAAAGAAAAAAAGAGTCATCCATACTGCAATGCTTGAAAACGAACGTTTTCAATCAGTGCGTCTTACCCGTCATGACCTACGGAGCTGAGACGTGGACACTCACCTTAGGGCTGATCCAGCAGTTCAAAGTCGCTCAACGAGCTATGGAAAGAGTAATGCTCGGAGTTGTTCTTAAGGATAGGACTCGTAACGAATACATCTGACAGAGAATCAAAGTGGAGACATAGCTCTAAGAATAAGCATGCTAAAGTGGTAGCGTGCCGGCCATGTCTCGCAAAAACCAACAACCGTGTTCTTGAGAGGAGACCGGGACTCGGAAAACGTAGTGTAGGAAGCCCTCCACCCAGGTGGAGACGGCCTGCCAAAGACTGCAGTCAGATGTCGGACGCGGCAAGCTGAAGACACGGTGCTATGGCGCTCATTAAGGGAAGTCCTATGTCCAGCAGTAGACTAACGATGTTTTGATGAACCACCGAAGACGTTTTGGACAGGTGGCTAGGGCCTAATATAAGTCACTAGCCGCCGAGTAAGCATAATCCAGTGCGTAAAAGTAACTAAATTGCACGTTTAATTGTCTATCCTAACACAGACGTACGAAAGTTTGGCTTTAATAATCAACAAAATACTTTAGCTATCATTCAAAACCAAACCTTGTAGTCAAAATTTTGGGGCGAAAACTAACTTAACATGTTAAATGATTTCTTGCTCTAAAATTATGAAGTACAATTATCGCAAATAGCGATCTAGAAGACACTAAGTCGACTTGGTTAGTTTTCGCTTTCAAGTTGTGTATCAAACCTGCATGGGGGCCATGGCAAAAAAAGTTGTAAGGGTGTTGATGAAAGATTTGAAGACATTGATACCTAAGTGGAAATTGATTTATTGTATGGATACATTCATATTATATATATTTATGCTCAAGTTCGCCAGCATTGAGTGTTTTTTCGAAACAGAACTTAAATTTCACAACCACATCAGATCTCTTACCGCCACATGTTTTAAAAGATTAGGTTTTGTGTCTCGCACTTGTAACAATTTCACTAATATAAATGCAATAAAATTACTTTACACATCCCTAATCTTATGAAGTTACGTATACACTTATGCTTGAACAAGTGCAGAAAAAATTTCTAAGATTTCTGTATAAAAAAGTACATACTTACTATCCCTTCATGTACCCAACGAAATTCCTGCAAGGTACATAAGGTTTAAATTCTCTAGAAACAAGAAGGTTAGACGAGCAAATTCTTTTTCTATGCCGAATTCTACGAGGTAAAATAGACTGCCCTACACTTCTAAGTGAAACCAGCCGACTCGCGTACCAGAACAGCGTACCAGATTTCGCTCTGGCTGTGTGCGTTTGTTCGAGCCCCTACGTGCAAGAACATTATATCGCCAGCAGGCTCCTATCTCCCGTGCTCAGCGCGCTCTGAACGACCTCCTCGCCAAGCATCCTCAGGTTGACCTGTTTGCGGATGGATGGAAGTCAATTGAACGAATGTGCCTCAGCTATTGTGAGAATAATTAACGCTATTGTAATTTTTGATTTATTATTATTATTTTTTTGTTAAATTATTTCTTTTTCACCTGTTACTTATTTTTACTGTGATTTTAACTGAACTGATGTTGTTTCTATAGAATTTTAAATATATTTTCTCTGTTTATAGTTTATATCTATAATTTAAATTAAAGGCGGGTCATGTTGTGTACATACCTAGTTATTTAAGTTTTTATATAATAATAAAAAAAAAATCTATACTACTTAGCAAGTAGGTGTCTTAAACACGATCCTAGACGTAACGCATTGGAGAACTCTGTAATGTTAGGTCTGGTTTAATAAACGAATTGAATTGAAAAATTATCAGTTTATTTGTTTCTTTTATTAGGGTTTGTTTATTTCCAATTTGATATCTCTTCGTTTAAACTAGGTCAATAAAACTAGATATATGTCTTTAATAGCAAACATAACTAAATAACAATGACTATTTAAGATTTTACAGTCTCTAATGTAAAAAATGTTCAAAGATGCTCCTTTTCCCCTACATAAATCCTTAAAGATGCAAATTTTACATTCTTCGGTTAAATTTCTAAAAACCCTGAACACGTAATTTTTCATCAAGCAATAGGCTAAATACCTACAAATTTTCATAGTTTTAACTACCTACCACACTTTATTTATAAACATTATATTTTTATTTATAAACTTAAAGACTAGAGCAATTCGCTGGTGTCTGTTGATTATAATTATTGCACAAGATCGGAAATGTAAATGTGAACGAGTGTTTGCGTGTAGATTACAACTACACGCAAACACTCGCTCACAGTAACAGGCCAGTTGTTGAGTAAGCTCTGGGATATCTACAGGTTTTACTTAGATCTATGGATAGAACTGATTGAATAATCATAAAATATGACACACCCTGTAGTTTTTCTTAAAACGGCCCATAAAATTACTTTATCTTAAACTAGCGGCCCGTCCCGGCTTCGCACGAGTGGGCATTTATTTTTAAACATTTTGGGATAAGCGTGGAGTAAATGTAACTTTATGCAGGACGTATAGTATTATAATATCTGTGGCTGAGGCTGAGGACATTAGCTTTAGTAGGGGTCCCTAATTTTTACTAGTAACACAGATATTATAATACTATACTAGTATAAATAATAGCCTATCTTACTCAGGGATAATGTAGCATTCTAATGTTGATTTTTTTAAATCGGTCTATTAATTTTTGTATTCGTTACAAACGTACAAATCTTTCCTATTTAAAATAGGTATCAGTGTAAATTGGTCGAAGAGTTAAGAATGTATTTAGAACTTGACGATCGCCTCGCGGTTTCACCCGCGTAGTTCCCGTTCCCGTGGGAATTCCGGGATAAAATATAGCCTATGTCGCTCCCTGAAAAGTAAGCTTCCTAACGGTGAATTTTTCAAATCGGTCCTGTAGTTTCGGAGCCTATTCAATACAAACAATCAAATCTTTCCTCTTTATAATATTAGCACATAGATATATATAGTATAGATTACCTTGAGGTGAATAGTCAGCAGCAGTGGTGTTCTCATAAGTGACGCTAATGTCAGTGTTGACAGGCGTGACGTACCTACTCCAATATGAGCATGTACTGGCCAGGTGGGGCTATCTATCTTCATGTTGTAGAAAAGTCACTCTGGTCGTCGGTCAACATTGGTATTTAAGCTGTTGGCCTGGAGCTAGTTCAGTTGCTGTGGATTTTAGGCTTTAGTTTAGTTCATATTAAATAGAATGTGGACATAATTATGTACTCGTATATGCATAGTTACAGCATCATCTGTAGGCCTAGCACGAGGATAGTTTTTTTTTCGACTCGCTAGTTGTAGCATTTGCCATATTTCGTTTTTTTTAAGTAAAAAATTTGGGAAACATTTTATACCCTAGATAAAAAACCTACACGAGAATATTACGTGATAAGGACCAGGAGAGTTAGGATAGGAAATAAATACGAGGATAGTTGTCTTGTCTGAGGTAGAATAGAGAAGATTGACATCGCATTGCGCTCATACATTGCGTAAATTATTGAAGTTGAAGGAACGAGTTTCAAACATATTACGCATTCGATGACGATGTGACGTAATTTTTTTCTATTCTACCCTAGACAACAATCCCCGTGTTGGCCTCCATTAACGCCAAATGATGCAGCTGAGCTTGTGTTATGGGTACCAAACGCCATAGAAAATGTGTTTATTATTTAAGCTACTTGTCTTGTAGATTCCTTGCAGAACGCTGAAAAAATTAAAAACCGCTGAAATATTCAATTTCGTATCGTGTCGATGACTCAGCAGCAGGAGAGTCTAAATAGCCCTGAAGATCTGTTTACGTTTAGTGTTCGAAGCCGGGGGTTAAAGATTGAAAACCCTTACTTGAGGGTTGTCAAGATAATTTTTTTTTTGATAGCACAGTCGGCCTAGCACGGTGATAGTTGTCTCGGGTAGAATAGAGAAGAATGACGTCGCATTGTCGTACATAGCGTAAATTATTGAAGTGGAAGGAACTAGTTTCGAACATAATTACGCATTCGATGGCAATGTGACGTATTTTTCTTGGTTTTACCATAGACTAATTAAATTAAACATTAATTAGTCTATGGTTTTACCCTAGACAACAATCCCCGTGCTAGGCCGGCTGGTGGTAAGTCCGCTGATGTCCGCCAGACGGCTCTCGTAGTGGCGGCAGAGGGAATCGTCGGCCACCTCGCACGGCTTGTAGGTACACCAGGGCGGCTATTCCCTATGACCAATGCAAGCGTGTTACACACCTACGACACGACAACGGCGTGGAATCGGACAAAACCGTATTCCGCATGCCCTAGCAGTCATTCCATAACACGGCACGGCACGATTTGAACTGTCAACTAAACGAGCTCGTTCATAGCGTGTTAAGGCACAGATTAGCGTGTTCCTGCAATAGTTAGTACGGCTCGTTTCGTCGTTCGTCTTTGGAGGTTATACTAAAATAATAACAAACAATATGTAAATAAAATCATTTCTTTTATAGGAACCCGTAAGTTACCTATAAATAAATTAAATTATCTACTACGGTTACGGTTCCCGCTCTAGATGTGACAATTATATTACCCGTACCTTGAAAGATTGTGTTTTACAAATAGAATTCCTACAATAAGCAGTGGAAGTCTTCCGGAAGATATACAATACATCAGACCACTGCTCGAATATGGATTCCAAGCTGCCAAGCGGTGCCCCTACTTTCATAAAGACATAAACCTGCTTGAAAGTGTTCAGAGAAAGGCTACCAAGATCCCATGGTCTTTACGACGGAAATCCTATGAAGATAGGTTACGCGCACTACGCCTCACTACTCTAGAAGAACGACGTCTTCGAGGTGACCTCATTGAAACCTACAAGATACTCACCAATACAACCTGCCATCCCTACAAGACATCTACATAAAGAAAGAAGTACGTTCAACCCGTGGACACCACCTTAGATTGGCCCGTGACTCTACTCAAGCCCTTGCAGCGCACCATTTTATAAGCAATAGAGTGGTTCACAACAAACAAACACCTTCAAGAATAAACTTGACAACTGGTTACCAGACGACAAAAACAAACTAAAAAAAGTGACGCAATGACTTATTCAACACTATGTGTTAAAGACACATCAGCCACAGGCTGCTCGTCTTTAATAAATAAATAAATAATTACATGGTGTTTTTATAGGCGTGAAAAACGTTAGGGAAGGGTAATCATTCAATAATTCATCACAATAGACTCGCATAATGAGGCATTGATTGTTTATTATATTGCATATTAGTGTAGTAGGCTTCTGGAGTATGATCAGCTGCGTGGAGCACAGGCGACATAAGCCATGGTTTTTGGGGATAGCCAGAGTCCCCTAGTAGCCACTCAATTTTTCCACTTCTGTGTAATTTTTAATCGCTGTCGCATATCTGAAACAAGGCAGAAATATTTTTTATTATTTAAATAGGAATAAATAGGTAGGTACCATCTTCCTCCCTTGGAGGATTTTGCAGACATCATTATTGGTGAAATGCAACTATGCACTGATATGTGTTGGTCTTCTCACAATGTAAAAATAAAATCATGTTATTTTCGTTAATTTAATGTGTTATTTTAGCTTTTCATGTAACCTCAACTTTATAGTTTTGCGCTACCACTTTGTAACACCATCGTGTTACGGTAGCGCAAAAAGGTGTGCGACTTTTGTAGTGCCGTTGCATAACATTTTGTGTTACTATTGTGTCAAAATTCTGGACTTTATCCACACAATGTTGAAACAAATCAATTTTTTACAAGTTTGCAATGCCCTTGTGGAGATTTCAAACAAAATTTAATGAATATAATGTATACATACCCTTTGTTTGATTACATTCCTCTCTTGTTTTGTGGTAGGAAATTTCACATAGCTTGGAAGCAGTTCATTGAGGGCATGAACAACTTCCTCTACACAGCGACTTACAGACGGCTAGCTGAGGGGCTCTAACCAGTCCTGCCCCACTGGCTTTTGATAGCTACCGGTGGCCAGGAAATTGAGTGTTGTATCTAAAAAAATAAAAGTAATTCTTTGTATTAAAAAGTAGGGTTAGAATAAAGGTAGTATTACAGTGTAGGTAGGTAAGTACAGCCACCTCCCCGAACAGCCTATAAGGAAAGGAACTTTAACAACAGTCCATAGCTGGACGCAGGCCTCCCCGTGATAAGCACCTTATTGGTTTTTATCTCATGTACCTAAGTACCAGTACCTATTACTAATTTTAATGATGCACTTACTTTGATTTCTGGTGTTATACTTGTGCACCTTTGAGGAGTCACTCCATCTCTGCTTTTAAGGATCCCACATAGAAAAGAATACAGTTCTTTGCTAACCCTTTAGCACCGCACAAACAATTTAGGGTCCATTGAAAGAGGGTCCGCAGAACCCCTGGGTAACCTCCTGTTTATAGTCGTACTTTGCTGGTGCCAGCGTCTTACGCGTCGTCTCCTTAGAATAATATCCTTATATAATAGAATGAGTCAGTCAGTCAGTGGTAATCTAGCTTTATTTATTAGAATAATTGGTAGATTTTTAGGTTATGTTGTTCAAAACAAACAATCAATGAAAACTACTTATTCGTTCCGAAACTAGTAATGAGTGACTTGAATGTTTATACAAATCATTATTTTTGGGCTCTAAATTTTCAAATCACATTATAGTAGTGTAAGCTCAACAATTTAATGGTTGAGCAAGCTTCTAATTCAAAATATTTATTATTGGAAACAAAAAATAATTGTTAATAAAACCGTAAAATTTCCGAATAGACCGGATGTAAGATTTTGAACGAAGCGTGTGAAATAATCGTAAAACAAAACACGGGGCATAGACAACCAGTCTTGTGGCATGCAGAATACCATTTTTCGATTCCACACATAGGCTCGTTTGAAACGCGTTTGTGTTTAGAACGCGTTGTGACGTCACACGTTTTGGGCATGTTATCTCTTGGGTCATAGGGAATCGGGCCCCAGCTTCGTTAGCACGGTGGCTTCGTAGTACGCCTCAGGAATGAGCACGAAGTTATCCTGGCCAACAAAACTAGACTCTACAACACTGTCATAAGATATTATTACCTATTTAGGTATGTATGGGTGCACGAAAATATCATAGATTATCTATGGAAAATATGATCCAGTATTCGATCACGTGCCTACTGCTTCAAAAAAAAATTGAATGAATGAATGAACACTTTATTGTACGAGTAATTAACATAGATAAAAGTCTTTTAATTATATGAGAAATAAACATAGTACCAGCAACCCTCTGGGGTGGAGAAAGAGATAAACTTACCTAATTAAGAAAAAAAGAGGGCCACATTTTTATGTTAACTTATACAACGCTCTTAGACGCTCTTTAACAAAGCGATAACTGTTTTGAAAAGTAATTAGATGAAAAAGAACACATTAGGTACACAATGTATTATTCAGCATTTTTTAATATTAGAGAAGCCACGAGAAACTGTTGTCAAATGTGAATAATTAGTCAGTAGGTAAGGCAATCGCGAACGAAGTCGCGATCTAAAACAATCAAATAACTTTAAGTAAATAAGTACGATACAAAATAAATACTTACTTGAGACAGCAGCGAGTTTTTACTCTATGCTTACTTGTTATTCCACACCAAGATACAGGAAAACACAATGACAGAAACAGTTGCACAATGGGCAGCGATATGGTGAACGAACACCTGTTCGGCAGGTCGCGCCGCACTTGCCGCACTCGCCACAGTCGTCGAATTTACTCATAGCCTCGCGAACTTGTCCGCATCATACGCGTCGCACGCATCGAACGTGCCGAATGGCAATCATCACTATAACAGTATTTCTGTTGAATACGGATGACGTCATACGCGCCGCCCGCGCTGTACTCGCCCAACGCGCCGAATTTTATTGATGGAATCCGTATACCTACAGGATTTTACCAAAATGCGAATCGCGCGCGGAAGGTAGGTACGCGATGTTGTTATACTTAGGTACCTACTATTTCAAATAAAGATTTATAAAATGCGATGACTGCGGCGAGTGCGCGGACGTACCTACCGAGTTGAAAGTAAAATCTGTAACCTCTTGAAGCCGTAATATAAATAAAACTTCTAAGTCAACGCACTCAAAAGTTACAAACGTTTATGTCCGAATATTTTGAAATTTCCAAGGGAATCACATGCACACAAAACCTATAGGGTACCTACTTCCTGTAGACCTAGAATCATGAATTTTGGTGAGCAGCAAGGTCAGCACAAGTAAAGGGATAAATCTGAAAACCATAAATTTGTAATCAATTTACTAAAAAATTGCTTTTAATGCTCGCCATGGACCAAAACCTCTATGGTACCTACTTCCCGTTGACGTAGAATCATAAAATTTTGCAAGAAGCAAGGTCTTATTAGCACAATTAAAAGAATAAATCCTAAAACCGTAAATTTGTAGTGTATCACCAAAAAAAATACTTGTGTTTCTTGCTATAGACTGAAACCTATAAGGTAATTCCCGTTTACCTAGAATCATAAAATTGGGTAAGAAGCAAGGTTATAATAGCACTAATAAGGAGAAAAATTTGAAAACCTATTTATAAGAAAAATATTTTTTTTACACAAAAAGTTAGTTTAATTGCTTTTTAAACGTATATTTTAATGACAATCATTCATTTTTATTGGTGTTTCATATTTTTAAACAATGTTTTAATGCAGGGGCGTAGCTACCGCCGTATCTGCCGTATCAATTTTACGGGGCCCCCGGGCCACGGGGGCCCCCGACATGCGTAAGCAAAAATTAATAAAAACTTCCCAATTTTTTTTTATTTCAGATATGACAAAAGTCAAAAGAGCAATTTCTTTTTTTCACGCGTAAAGCGTGCGTTCAAAAGTTGGCTTGGCAGCACCCTACATCGGCTAACGCGGATATTCTGTGAGCCACAAGACTAGTTGTCTATGCCGCGTGTATTTTTTTTCGATTATATCACATGATTTGTTCAATAACATACATTTGGTCTACTCGGAAAATTATCGGTTTTTATTAAGTATAATTTTTTTTTGTTTTCAATACAAGAAATAAATATCTTGAATTTTATGCTTGCTCAACCATCAGTTGTTGAGTTTACGATATTTTAGTGTGATTTGAAAATTTAGAGCCAAAAATAATATACTTAAATACTTAGGTATTTTCATTCAAGTCACTCATGACCAGTTTCGGAACAAATAGTTTTCAATACAAAAACATAGCCTAGAAATCATCTATCATTCGTAAGTACGAAAAATGCGAGTAACGAAATGTATTCGTGTGTAACGTTTCAATCAATTTTTATACGCAATTTTTATACCCGCCAAGGCACGCTACGCCACTGTTTTAATGACAATCAGTCAGTTTTACTGCTGTATAAACAATTATTTTAATGGCATCAGTGTGTTTCAACTCTGTTTTATATTCTTAAACTATATTTTAGTAACATTCAGTCGGTTTTATATTCCAAGTCATATTTTGCGCTGGCTTTTCTTTGAGTCAATTCATTGTTTTCTATTGCAGCCAAACATGCTCGTTAAGTTTCAAGGGGTGTAATTTTTGTAATTTCTGCAGCTTAAACGTTTTTTTAAGTTGTCGACATCAGCTGTTCTGAAAATAAATGAAAAGTGCATTTATATTATACCACTAATAATATCAGTTTTTTATTAGTGGCAAACTTTTGGGTTTACTTTGCTTTGAATTAGAATTTGAATTACTTTGAATTACTTTGAATTAGAAGTAGTGGGCGTGGCGCGCGCGTGCCACAATTAAGCCTTGTTATGACGCTTGCATAACTCTGATCCCAAGACCCAACCCAACCCAACCCAGTCGGGATCTAACATCGCGTGGAGTAGCTAGTCTCGCAACCAATTAATTTTTTCCGTAATCATGACGTATTGTGCGATTTTGGAGTGTAAAAATGATATTAGGAGAAAAAATCTTCAAAATGGAGGTGTTTCGTACCATCGAACGTGTGTTTCGAACGATTTTTATTGTTTTGTATACTTATAATCTTATTTTATTTTAACTTATCAATAATTAAATAGAAGGGGAAGTCAAAATTAACCTTATGTAATGCAATTAAGATTAAGATGATTTTGGATTGTTTCTATTCTTCGCTACTCAATTAGTGATGTAGTCAAGTTCATTTTTATCGATTGATATCGAGTCGATACAAGAAATGTTATTGAAATTTCTAATTTTAATGTTAATGTGTAAATTAAGTTATGTATTATTATGTACATTACCTAATTATTTATTTAGTATTTACATTACAAGTCACTAAATAAACATAATTAGGTCCTCTAACCTTTATCTTAGATATTTGTTTCCCAAAGATGCAAACGTCAAAGAGTAATAAATAAATAAATAATCAAGCACGATATGCTCTGAACATTTTTTAGCAGTCCAGTCGATTAAAAATATCAAATAAAGGACATAGTTATATTAAGTACGAAACCTACAGCGCTTCCATCACTGAAAATCGTTAAGTTTAAATATATAAATGTTCGCATACATCATATTTTACTGACTTCTATTTTTGCGAATTGAATAAAAAATAGTTTTTCTATCGATATCGATAATGCACTTCAATGTGCTACCTGGTGCAGCCCTAATCGAGTAGCAGTCGATGGTCAACCTATCACGCGAATGTCAATCTTAAAGTTAAGGGAATTAAGTTTATAATTGCGACCACTGAAAATACCGCCATCTATGGTCAAGCAGCGGAATTAACTTGATATTCGAATGTTTGGTTACTATAGATAGACCGTAAATACGTTCAGAAGCTAAAGTAAAATAACTCTTATCTGTAGAAGTCAAGGTTTATATCCAAATCTGTAACGTTGGCTAGTTATGACTAAACTTAAAACTACCAATCAAACGAATTGTTTCTTTGTAATGTTTTATGATTACTGGTTTTTTTGTGTGAGTTTGGCGACACCGGTGGTGCCCTTAGTAATTTTTGTGCATTGCCCTTCCTCCATCGATGTGTGAGTAAAAATTGGTAAAAATTTGTAAAAACTGGCTTCTCGAAAGTGGAACGCTCAAATTGAGTCCAATTAGGTCCACCCACCTCAATCACAGACGGACCGGCGGCGCTGCCGGCGTACGTGTTTCGCGTGTATTGTTGTGTCGATCGCACTTCGGTGTAGATACGTCTTTCCATTATTGTTGTTCAATAGTTAGGTATATTGCAATAGATTGGAAATAGCGTGTCTTTGCGTTTAGTTGTAGGTAACACAACACAGTCCATTTGTTGTGATAGCGCTGGGAGGACGTACCATATCCACAGAATTTTACTTATATCAATGCCTTCCACCCTAATTTCTAATTCCGTGTGGGTGACCCCAATATAGGTACTCATAGGTACCACTCAACAAACTCAACCCAAGTATCCACTCAACAGTCCGGAGCGCGCGAGTGACACTAGCCTCAACAGTCCGTGCGTTTTCGTCGCATAAGGCCGATTTACACTTCATTAAGTAGAGTACAGAAGCGAGTTAACTTGCGTCATTGGCGAGATAAGCTGATGGGTTATTAGTAACGTTAAAACCAAATATTTTGCGCACTATGAAAGTACCTAATACGTAATAAAATAATGGCTAGCAGACAGTGAATACTACTGCAACCTAGAAGAAACTTAATTAACAAGTTATTAGTGATAGATAAGATATCATTTTTCAAAATAACAGGTTTCTATTACCAACACATCACAGTTTCATTACAATTTACAAAAAGTACAGATGTATGGACATCCTACTAGAAAGAGATGAACTACTACTTTGGGGCCTCTCACTCGGCTCGTTAATATGAAACACTGCACTGTTCAGGGAGGTTCAGGGTAAGTAGAATAGGTTCATGGTATTGTCCGGTACCAAATGCCATCTAAGCACTTCCCGTATTTAAATAAGGAACTTATTATAAGTTCACATAAGTATACTCGTTTATTGAAATAGCTGTCGTCTTTTTTTTTCTAGTCCATAAGAGCAAGAAGCGAAACCAGTATTAAATTTTCTGTTTTTTAGCGAGACGGAAAGCAAAGATTTTACAACTTTGCGTACCTATATCCTAGAATTTTTGAATTTCGAGCCTGGCCCAAAACACACAATTTTATTCATTAATTAACCCAGAGTTTGCGCCTGGGTCTACTCACACCTATCCTTTAACTATTTACAAACTAAAACCATGTTATTAAGGGGGCTATTACAAAAACCGCGATATCCCACAGTTACCTGGATCAAATTATATGGTTTTCGTTCGTTACTTGAAATAACAATTACTTGTTAATAATAGTTCCTTTTCTCTTCTACAGTAATAATAGAATAAATTTTAGATAACTTATTTGTTTATTTTATAATAATCATTCTACCGATGAATGTTTAGGCAGAAACTCTCGGAGACCTGTTTTTGGCGAAAAAAAATTGGTTGTCTGTAAAGTCGGTTTACTGACGATAGTTGAACGTGACAACGTCTCAAGAAAATACTGATGGAATGGTAGCATTTGATACTCGATCAAAACATGTAAATGTACTATAGTATAGCAGCTGTCCACGCAGACGCATCGCTCACTCAAGTAGGAGAGAGACGGATGTCGAGCGCTCTCGCTTGCACTTCAAGCCTTACATGGAACGCCTCAGAGCGAGGTAACGCCGCATGACGTCATAGCGAGGTAACGCCGCATGTCGTCATGTATTTTCGTGCGTGCAGCCGGCTCTATCGAATTATAAGACGTTTTCACGTCAAAAAAAATGTACATTCTATTGAACAAAGACCATAAAAAAAACATTTTTAGATAACAAATATCCTATAAGTACTTCCATAATAATAGAATACATTTTCGTTATAGGCCTTTATGTAAAGAAAGAAAAAACTGAAGTGAATTCAATTATCGACCGAAAAGGCTTCGAAACAAACCCCAATGTCTCCGAAGCTCTACATCATTTTGACACAATAATTAAACCAAATAATCTTTAACATTTGCTACTTCAATATTAATTTTATTTTTCAAATCACTACTATTTTTTTAATGAATTATTTAAAAGTAGTATATAATTATGTATTTCAATGCGCCGGCGAATGCCGCGATTTACCCTCAGTCAGTACCGCGCGAGCGCTTATCGAGGGCAGACCTATGTCAGTTCAATCGCGAGACAATAGAAAGTTACGCTTGAGTAGTTCGCCGCCCGCTCGGTGCGTTAAATAAAAAAAAAGTTGCGCCGAGATGTGAAAGCCCTCTTAACGCACTGCCCCGCCCAACCTCAGCGGCGGCGGCGGCGGCGGCGGTGGCGTGCGGGCGGCGGGGGGAGGCGGTGCGACTCGCAGGGGCTCGAAGCTGGCGTCGTCGTCGTCGCGGTGCTGCAGATTTGGGTCCGAGATAATATTTTGAGGCGCCGCGCCGCGCCGCACCGTGCCGCACCGTACCGCGCCGCTCCGTGCCGCTAGTGCGGTTATACCTAGCTCGCGGCGCTAGGCGCGGCCGAAAATTCTTGTCCGTTAAATATACGGAGCTTTAGGATTAAGAAAATGAACATTAAATGACCCAAACCAGACGATTTATATTAGGTATATTTATAGGTGTAATATTTTACTTATTTCCAACCAAATATTATTTCTCTTCATATTTAATGAAATGACGTCCATCTTTAACGAAATCTTGCCACATCCGGCTCTATGCGCCGCCGAGCTGCGCCGCTGCAGTGCGCTTAGGAGAGGCCGCGCCGCCCGCCGCGCCGCGCCGCTCAAGTGCGGTTCAAGCTTGACCGGAGGCGGGGCGTCTCCTGCCCCCTATCCCCACGCAACGCACGGCTTGCACCCCCATTCGTTCATTCCATTCACTCATCAATCATCATTCACCGACTGCGTTTGAATCCATTCCACGTGTGTTGTGTTTGCGAATTGCGATTGATTCATTTTCACGGTGTTTGATTTATTGGCGAACGCTTCCATTTTCAAATGTGAAGTGGTTTGTCGGAAATTTTTTCAAGAATCTCTCGTATTTTACATCGTGCGTGATATATTGTGAGTACCTTTAGTATAGTCTATTAAAATAAAATATTAAGCCGCGCCGATTTAATGATTTTTGTGTAAAGAAGACAATTCATCATTGTAATGGGATTTTCGATAGGTTATATTTTCAAAGTATGTAGAGACTACTATCAAAATCAGCACGTATGTAACTATTTTTCTTGAATTCGAAGTGCAAGGTTTCGTCGAGTTTCGAAAGAAATTCCGATTGAAGAGGTTGGCATGTAATAACTCATTTTTTAATGAAATATGATGACAATGCAATGATGCCAAATTTCGGACGGCGCGCGGCGTGGTGCATCTCAACGAAATCCGCGGGCCATGGTTAAATCCACAAGTGACTGCGCAGACCATTGCACTCTTTACTATCGTAAGATACATTACGTTAGGTATAGAATACCTTTTGAGATAATTACTCCTATTGACTTTGCGATCCGAAGTCTGTTTCGGCCGCCAAGAAGTCGCCATTTTTACCTGTCCTGTGCAGTTTCCCGCCAATGCTATGTAGCTCTTGGCTAAATATTAATAGCTAACTATCTTGTTAGATAATTTTTATCCAATAGGACTCTAGATAGAACATCGGGATACATAAGGAAGGTAACTTACGTGCTATTTTGCCCTACTTTCATTATTTTTCTTCCACAAATAGGTGTTTATTATCTTTCATATTTTCAGTCTTCTTGCAATTGCTAAATGAGCTTCCTCCATCCAGCTTTCCCTCTTATAAATACATGACATGGTAAATGCAAGACTCTAAAATGCATGATCATGTCATTAATTATAAATATCATATTAAACTCCGAGTGAGTTGCAAGAGGATAAAAAAGCTTGGGACGGGTTATGCTCCAACTTGAAATATCATCGCTTCTTTATTTACTCTATATAACGAAGTGACAGAAATCAAAAATATCACTTTATTTCCATGTCAGTGTTTAATTTTATAACTTGACCTTTTCTAAGTGTACCTTTATTGTATTTATGGAAAAAAAGAGTTTTTGATTTGATTTGTGTATAGGACAGGAGGCAAAAATACCTAATTCTCTGTCACCTGCACATAGCTAGTACATTGAATAGACTCGTACTCAATAGTTATACTACTTAGGTACACACACACAGGTAGTTTGCAAAGTTTGTAGTCCAAGGTAATAAAATGTTGAACTTGGGTCTTCTTGGGAGAATTTTTTTGTTACTGCGGAGCTGGTGAGTATCTGGCGCAGCGCATTAGCATTGCCATACAGCAGGGCATACTTGGCATAATTTTACATTAATGTTTTTGTTCTGTTTTTTATACATAATAGTAAGAAGATGAAAAAACCAAAAATTATGTATACAGTTTCTTAATGTAATTAAAATACCATTTCTCTACGGGAAGTACCATAGGGGCTATGTTTGCATGTTTTTAGGGTTTCGAGATCAAAGATCGATTTCAAAACCCTTATGGTCTCGCTTTGTCTGTCCTTTTTATTCGGTTCCTCGTGGACAGGAGATCAATATTCCTAATTCTCCGTCACCTTGCGCTTAGCTAGTACATTGAAAAGACTCATACTCAAAAGTTATACTACTTAGGTATCTGGCGCAGCGCATTAGCATTGCCATACAGCAGGGCAATGCAGTCAGTGTCTTGGGGACACTTCCGACTGGTATTGATGTGGATCAGTTGAGCTACCTGTAGATTGTTTGCAACAGTCTGCAGTTAGCTCAATTGTTTAAATTTTTAATACTAGTACTAATTTATTCATATTATTTGATTGTAATTTACTTGGAATAATTTTACATCAATGCTTTGGTTCTAATTTTTATAAATTACAGTTAGTAGATGAAAAAAAAACAAAAATGATGTATTTCTTATTATTGTACTAGCTTCTGCCCGCGGCTTCGCACGCGTTGTTTCTATGGAAACGTTTTGAGGTTGTTTCTATCCCATGGGAAAAGATTTTTGGGATAAAAAGTTAATATATTTGAGTCCAGCCAGGGTTAGACTTACCTGTATGCAAAATTTTAGCCTGATCCGTTCAGTACTTTTGGCATGAAGAGGTAACAAACATCCATCCATCCATCCATCCAAACTTTCGCATTTATAATATTAGTGTGATGTGATTTCTTACTATTGTTTTTCTTAGATAGATAGATAGATAGAAAATTCTTTATTGCACACTTATAGACAGAAACAATACAAGAAAACAGCTTAAAAACTAAGTGACAAGTGGCGGTCTTATCGCTCAAGAGCGATCTCTACCAGACAACCGTGTCTTACTTCTTTATTGTAAAATGATGTGGTTCTCAATGTAATTAAAATATTAGGTACATCAATTCTCTAGGGGAAGTACCGTAGGGGCTCTGTTTGCATGTTTTTAGGGTTTCGAGATCAAAGATCAGTTTCAAAACCTTTATGGTCTCAATTTGTCTGTCCTTGTTTTTCTCCATAATAACTCAGCAACTACCGCAGCTATCAACTTGAAATTTAAAATAAAAATATCTTTTTGCGCCTGTACTTTAAAGAAAAAAAGAAAAATTTAAATTATCGTACAAATTGTGATGTCATAATTTTTAAAGACACCTACTACAGGGTCATGTGGGGTATCCATTTGATACCGATAGGTATAAATTTGTACATTACAAAACAGTTTTTAAATTAGTTTTCTAAATAGTTTTAGAAATTTGTGTAGGTTTCATAATTTTCGAAATATTTTGAATAAAGTCGAAAAAATACTCATTGCCGCCCCCCCCTTTCTCTGAAGATTGCAGAGCAATCCATCTAATGTATGTTGCGTTTGTAGATCTATATTAAAAAAAAAATATAGAGAAGTTTGTAAAACTAACACTTTATGAAAAATGGTCAAAAAAGGAGGAGGGGGAATAATTTTCAAAAGGGGGGACTACCTCACCGAGTGGGGTATCAATTGAAAGGTATCAGTTCGTACGTTTCAAAACATTTTTTGAAATTTCTGTAGAGTAGGTACACACATTTTGAAATATTTTAAAAAGTCAATAAATTGACTGCAAAGAGATCCTGTATGGGTTCCTTTTTTCCTTTTGAGGTACGAACGCTCCGTATCAGAAGCTCTATCAAGGAAAATGACGTAGTTTGCAGAACGTCGGCATATTAAAACGCCTATAGGTGGCAATGTCTCAAAGCGACTTATTATTAAAACGTTCAAAATGTAAAATTGACACGACTCATGTCATCAATGGCGGATATATCGAGCAAAAATAAATACCTAATAATAGTCGTATTGAAATCCTCGTTCTTTTTGGAATCGGTTGAAATGGCCGATTGCTACGCGACTGCGATACCCGAGACTCTAGGAATCCATTTTTTGCAGAACTCGACAATGAGTGACGATGATGAGGCGGAAGGGCGCGCCGCCGGCGCCGACGGTCTTGAAGGCTACACCACACCAGCCGGCGCTGTCGGTCTTGAAGGCCACACCTCACCAGCCGGCGCCGTCGGTCTTGAAGGCCACACCTCACCATCCGGCGCCGTCGGTCTTGAAGGCCACATCTCACCAGCTGGCGCCGCCGGTCTTGAAGGCCACATCTCACCAGCCGGCGCCGTCGGTTTTGAAGGCCACATCTCACCAGCCGGCGCCGTCGGTCTTGAAGGCCACATCTCACCAGCCGGCGCCGACGGTCTTGAAGGCCACATCTCACCAGCCTGCGCCGACGGTCTTGAAGGCCACATCTCACCAGCCGGCGCCGACGGTCTTGAAGGCCACATCTCACTAGCCTGCGCCGACGGTCTTGAAGGCCACATCTCACCAGCCGGCGCCGTCGGTCTTGAAGGCCACATCTCACCACCCGGCGCCGTCGGTCTTGAAGGCCACATCTCACCAGCCGGCGCCGTCGGTCTTGAAGGCCACATCTCACCAGCCGGCGCCGACGGTCTTGAAGGCCACATCTCACCAGCCGGCGCCGTCGGTCTAGAAGGCCATACCTCACCAGCCGGTGCCGTAGGTCTTGAAGGGCACATCTCACCAGCCGGACCGGCCCACGATTTTTCGGCCGCTGGACTCGCCGCCGTGGAAGAAGCCGACGATAATGCTGGTCAAGGTAACTATATCTATTACTAGCTTCTGCTCGCGGCTTCGCACGCGTTGTTTGTTTGGAAACGTTCAAAGGTAATTTCTATCCCATGGGAACTGATTAATGGGGCAAAAAGCCTATGTTTGATTCCAGGCATAGAGTTACACCGGTGCAAAATTTCAGCTCAATCTGTTCAGTACTTTTGGCGTGAAGACGTAACAAACATCCATCCATCCATCCAAACTTTCGCATTTATAATATTATAGTGTGATTGGCGTTCTAGGTATTTACTTTGCGCGAGAGTTTTGTTTTAATTTGTGCGGTTTCGAACATTAGGGATTATTTTTCCGAATTGCTCAAAAGGCCCTTCACTGGAATCGTAGTTTGTAGGTACAGCATGGTTTAAGAAAATTAGCGACAAATTAGGTAGGTACTTTTCCTTTAGTTATTAATTGTAGAAAAAATAAATCATCCGTGTAATGCCGAAGCTGCTGCCGCCCACGGCTGCGCACGAGTTTCTCCGGGATAAAACGATATTTCAGGTTCACAAGTTTAGTGTAATGTAAAATTTCAGCCTTATCGCGTGGTGAATAATTAATGACGGCAGCATACACTCGCCGAGGCACCCCTAGTCAGGCCGAGCACAAGCGTGTACTTTGTGCGCTGCTCGTCTTGCCTCGGGATCGCGCGTAGGTTTTCGTTCATGTCTTGTCTCGGTCGGTCGCTTGTCGGCATTTTGGCCCTAGTCAAATCGACGAGTGAATTTTAGGTTAAGTATGGGCGGTTTGTTTACAAACATTCTCGATCATCGAGTTTGGCTGGTGTATATATTATGCCTCTCGTTGAGCGTACGAGCGTCCAAGGAGTCGTCACTAGACGTCTCAGCGAGTGTAGGTAGCCCCACCCACCACCCATCTAATGGTTGACAAACAGACAGACCAACCGAGCGAGAGCGAGCGAATGCAAACGAGTGGGAGTCGAAGATCGGAGTAGAAAAATGGAACGAAGTTTTTCTATTTTTCTTTGATGTAGCGACAGCCGCCGGAGCACGGCCGAATGCACACGGCCGAAGGCCCTCGTTTGGGCTCGCTTGCTTTCGCAATCACGTCCACACTGGTTCTTTCGCGTTCGTTTGTTAGCCTTCGCTTGCTCCGCTCGCTTGGTCTGTACCCGGCATAATACTCGTTCATTATTTTCTACCTCTCTGCTAATTTTCCCATCATAAATGTTAAGCTTTAATGACCGGGCTTTGCAATTGTTTGCAATATTTTAGTGGAGGGGTAGCTTGGACACAAAGAAACGGCTGTGCTTAGAACATTTGAGAAAGTATACCTAGGGGTAAATACTAGGGCTTGCAAATATTCGAAAATTTTGATATTCGAATATTCGAATTTTTTTTGGGGTACTATTCGAATATTCGAATATTATTCGAATAATAGAAACAAACTATATTATTATTAAAATCTCATGTTTTTTATTCTGTAATTAATTAATTAATGAAAATTAAAAATTGACAAAAGGTTGTAACTTGTAACGAGACTTTGCCGATTTACACGCACAATCAATCACACATTCTTAGTAAAAACAGTCTTCAAAATTTAGGTGAGTTGGTATTTTAACAACATCCTAGTAACTAGTAGTTCTACGAACAGTAACCTCGCGAGCACTAATTCTTTTCAACAATGAATTTACTCACAGAAAAACAGATATATTTCTGTGAATTTACTTAGATATTAGGTACTAAAGTTATATAAAACGGGATATTTAGGTAGGTTTTTTTAAATTCCTGTTTGTTTTTTGTAATTCCTGTTTGTTGGTAGGTATATAAATAAATCAGAGACGTTTAGTAGCATTAGCGCCATCTATACAATTGATTTCTTACTTTCGTAAGCTGGCAGGCATGCGTGGCCGTGCTACATAGTTCTCTTGAGGAGTTACAAACATGTTCTAATTGATGGCACTGTACTGTTTTATGTTCTCTTGCTGCATTTTGCGGAGCTATTCTGCTCGTCGTACCAAAAATCCTGATCAGATCTTTACCAAATTTTTATGAGAAGAATTAAAAACAACAACCTTTCAAATAAAAATAATTATCGAAATCAGATGTCCTAAAGCCGAGATATTCTGAAGCCCCCTTTTTGCCTTTTTTGGAAGAAGTGCGCCTTTAATCAAAAAACCCCGACGACAAAATATTTTATAAAATAGTAGAATCTGCACACCAAGTTTCGTACCGATCGGTTGTGAAAATACGACCTGTAGAGGAGTACGGACATACTGATAGAATTGTTAATAATAAAAAATTTACTAATTTGATTATTAAGGGGTCAACGTCCATACCAACTTGAACAACGATCACCGAAGTTGAGCAACGTTGGGCGCGGTTAGTGCTTGAAATTCCAGTCTTGAGTGGGTGACATGTGTTGGTTTTTTGTTTTTTTGCAATTCAAAGTTAGGTATGTTTTTAGGGTTTCTCTTGTTTTTTTTGCGAAAGTGTATCAATGACTATGTTCTGCCCGCGGCTTCGCACGCCTATTTTGGGTAAAATAAGTAGCCTATTATCTAGGTTAGGCTTTGCTCTAAGCGTACGCCAAATTTCATCTTGATCTGTTCATTAGGTTTGGAGATCCTAGGTAACAAAAATTCAGATTTCTCAAACTTTCGGCTTTATAATATTAGTAGGATAAGCTTCTGCCCGCGGCTTCGCACGCGTATTTTCTTTATAATAAGAAGCCTATTATCAAATTTTTTTGATCGCGAGTTTTTCTGGATTTTTGGGGAAAAGTAAGCATTACATTTTTTCGGGGTCGGTTTGTTCGCTGTTATTTCTTTTGTTATAGTTACTCTCTATGACAAAAGAAATAACAGCAAACAAACCGACCTCCGAAAATTGTTAGACTGCAGTGGTAGATAAAAAGCTATGATTATAAAAACAGTGAGCGGAGCGAGCCGCGGCAATTTTGTACTTTCGTGAAGTCGGTTTAGCAAGAAAAACAAGAAGCTAAGACGACGGCGAGCGGAGATAATAATAATAAAGCCTTTTTATTTCCTTAATAAAATAAAATTTTACAATATTAATTATGAGTAGAAAAATATGCAGTACAACACTTGATTTAAACAAAATAATAATTAAAAATTAAATTAAAATTAATACGAATAATGGTATTATTAGTATTAATTGGGAGGCGAGGCGAGCGAAGATAACTGCAGCATTATTAGATATTTTCGCCGATAAAGAAAAAAGTCAGGAATACAAAAAAACTTAGATAATTATATCATAAAGCAGAGCGATATTTTTTACTTTCATGGGTGGTCACAAACTAATTAGAAAAGTATTAAAATAATTATCACTAAGCGGAGAGAGCTCCGAAAATTTTGGTGAGTTTGCGACTGAGAAAATTGTTAAGAAACTAATACTAATTAATATCGGTGAGTGGAGTGAGCCGCTACCTTTTTGAAATTGGTGAGGTATGCTTAGCAAGACAAGGAAACTAAGATATGCGCTCAGAAAAATTATAAGATTTTTGCGATTAACAATAAAATGGGAGGACACCAACCCTGCCCTACAGAACCTACGGCGAGTGGAACGAGCCGCGAAAATGTTTAAGATCTGGGGGCCTACTAAAACTGGGGAACATCGTAGTTTCGTTTTCGTTGTCGTGCAAACCCAACTCTTATGTCGCTTGCATAAGATTAGCGTTTGCACTAAAAATGTATCAGAAACTTCGATTTCATTCTTAGGAGTACGGCCCCTGGCTGTCTGCACGTGTGCCCCCTGCCTTAGACTGCCAGGTGGTGGTCAAAATGATCTTAATGCGAGCCCGTGACCATTATAATTTATGGAAGCTTATGCTTCAAAATTTTTTATGCGTGCATTACATAGATGTTACACAGGACCATAGTAATCTACTTAGCCTCGCGAACTAGTTTAAAGAGGAAAGATTTGATTGTTTGTTTGTATTGAATAGGCTCCGAAACTACTAGACCGATTTAAAAAATTCTTTCACCGTTACGAAGCTTACTTTTCAAGGAGTGACATAGGCTATATTTTCTCCCGGAATTCCCACGGGAACGGGAACTACGCGGGTGCAACCGCGAGGCGATGTTCTAGTATGATAATATTTTCTTTGCCGGGAGCTCGCTTTTCAATTGTTTGACAAATTAGTTACGTCAAATACGTGAAAATTAAAGCCATCCCATCAACGTCTTATATCACCGCGTTATAAACTACAGCCTCTTTCTTTTGTGGGCTGATGAGTTGATGACCACGGATTACAGAATGACCCAGCAAAGAAATTAAAAAAATATTTTAAACGGCTAGTGTTTAGGTAAAGGTAACGTACTGAGTAGGAGTCCACTCCCGAGTCGAGGTAGATCAGGTGCACCTAAAATTTAAATAACTATAGCTATTAGGTAGTACATATGTAGTGTTTGCAAACTAGTCTTTTTATAATAAAAAAAGGCATGAACGTGATAACATTAAATAAATTAATTCAATATAAAAACAATAGCTTCTCTATTCAGGAATTTAAGTTAAAATCATAACATAGGCAAACCAAAAAATAATTTTTAACGCTGATTTCTTGATGATGCAATTTTGCTAGGCATGCATCCTGTCCGAGCGTTAAAATGACACTAGATGAAATTGACACCCAAACTGTCGAATGTGTTCTTTTTTTAAACAGACGGTTTCAGTGTGCCCATTGTATATCTATGGGGGACCGGCCCGCATGCCCAGCGTGGGGATTATGGGTATTACTCCCCATGAGATAAAAGCCAAATAAGGGGATCACTCATCAGGGGCAGGCCTCCGTCCAGCTGTGGGCTGTTGAGGTGATGGGGGCCGGCGGCAAATCATAAATAAATTATCTCCTATCCCCATAATGGCTCCTATACACACAAACGTGAAGCTTAACGGCCAATGAGGCACACACAATACATTCGCCGCGTGGGCGTTCGATTATGCCATGCGCCCGGCCAATAGAAGCGTCTTAGCTGTCGACCAATGAGAGTGCGTCACTCCGGCGCATTTGTCGGCACGTGGCCGTTATCTTAACCTCGTGTGTATTTTCCTTAAAGTAGGTTACATAGGCGTTATCGTTGGTAACCAGTCCTTCAGATTACAAACTACAACATAAGCTTATGTGAGACTTTTTACCTCTTTATCCAGGAAATATATAATTATCGTTTACTTACTGATAGCGTTTTATCGTGACCTAGGACATAGATACTTTATTTTGTACATCACTGGAAAATGGTAAATAAGCCCGCCGCGTCCTAGTAGTAATTAAGTACTTAACCTTAAACTGACTTTCTTGCTGTTGATTTGTATACACAACTTACATACCTATTACATACCCACCTCGTCGATTTAAGATCCATTCTTCAATAGATATTGATAATAAATTAGACTCTTTATCTGTACTGTACCTACTCCAAGCACGTGAATTTGAGTTTTTGTTGTTCGGTTTTATTGTCATAGGTACGACCTACGAGTACATTATGATAACATTCAGCTGGCGTATATTTTAACTAGAGGTAAATGTTGGCAACATCGTACACGTATATTTATACACGAATAGTCTCAAAGACTGATTGGATTCGTTTATGACGAAC
Source organism: Eupithecia subfuscata (assembly GCA_963564075.1). Lineage (NCBI taxonomy): Eukaryota > Metazoa > Arthropoda > Insecta > Lepidoptera > Geometridae > Eupithecia > Eupithecia subfuscata. The sequence goes on from OY751095.1 coordinate 20,901,697, forward strand.
TAACAACAATATTGATAATTTCTAGGGTTTAATAAAACGTCAAGGGTGAGTCGCGGAGTGAAGCAGCGGGTAAAACCGGTGTACACTAAAATGCCTCCGCTGAGTTTCAGTTGGCTACCAATAAAAGCGGTAATAACCCGACTGCGAAACGAAGAAAGGTGTGTTTATGATAATCGTTCTGGAATGTGTTTTTACGCATACTGGGTGATTATTTGTATCTAACTTAGATATTTTTATGTAATTCAACAATTATTAGCAATTATTCAATATATTTTTATATATTTATTTATTTATTTAATTTATTGGAAAACCAACGGCTTAAACTAACTTGATCAAATTACAATTTAATTACAATTAACAACAGAGAGCCAATTAAAGATTTTCACGTATAGTGACAATTTAACTAATCAAATGTGAACTTAATAGAAAACAGCTCGAACGACAATGACGTGGAACAAAAAGGATAAGCAATAAACTATGTACATAAATGTATGTAAACCTAAGTACCTACGTTACTATTAAAGAAAATTCTGGTCAGTCGCTGTCTGGCTGAATTGATATATATATACATTGAATCCAGCTGTATATTGATATAAGTGTTAACGTTACTTAATGAAGAATTAATCCTAAATCGGCAAGTAGTTATTGTCTTAAGTATATGATTTAAATTCAACAACAAGAAAGTTAATTTGAGGTCAAATGTGGGATTGTTTATCTTTTTTGCAGATTATATTAGGTCTTTACCTATGAAATTGCCGTTCTTCAGTACTGGTCATTTCAAATATAAAAAAGTTTGGAATGGCTTTGTATTCTAAATTCAAATTAATTTTGTTTTTAAAACATGACATTCTTTTTACAAACTTAGTCTTTTGTTTAATGTTTATTGATTAGCGTTATATTTTCATTACATTTGAACATTTTTCGTCATAATGGATACTTTAAGAATTCGTGTAATTATGGAATACCTATAAGTTTCGTCGTGGCACCAACGCAACTCAAACGGCACGTAACAACAAAAACGTTTACGGAGAGAACTGTACAAACGAACGCACAAGCCGTTATTGGTTTTCCCGGTTCCGTTCTTGAAATTTTGACTTGAAAAATGAAGCTCGTGGCTTGTTACTATCTTACCTCATTGAGTAAGATGCTTCCTCTAAGTTCGACATGATGAATAATAAATAGGTAGTTATTGGATACTTTATGGTGCACTCATTTTGTCTTACACACGTAGGCACCAAAACGAAATCCTGCCATCTACCGGGCTTCCTGACAGTATCCAGCCCAGCCCAGGCTTGTTTGTTGAGTGATGGGCGCCATGTGCGGGCCCTTGAGTGGACCGCTCGTGAGTATCTCTGAGTAAACGCTCGCATCCAGAAGTAAATCGATAGGTTTGGAGACATTATACTGAGGGTTGGCGAGTTGAATATGTTGCAGGTGTGGCCATGACTGTCTTTTGAAGGACACTTTGGGTAGCTAGTTCAAGACGTGCCTAATATAATAACCAAAGCTTGTGTAGTAAAATCATAGTCCTTGTAAATAGATTGACATTCAAGTTTAATGACTGCCTTGCCATGTTTGGATCCATTTCCGATGCCAGAGACAGATGCGCGGTACCGCTGTCGTGGCAAGCCTAACATCTGTGCTGCGTTTTCGGATATTAAGGAAATCTGAGTGCCTTGGTCCAGGAGAGCTGTTAAGGTGACGTATTCACCGGCCGCGGCATTGACCTTGATAGATACGGTCGTAAGTCAAATCTCCTCATCATCTATAGAGACGTGATTAACGCATTCACTGCCCAGCCTCGGCGGTGCGACCCGCAGGGGCGCGCCGCCGTCACAAGATTGTCGAGAAGCTCGTCTGCGTCTTGGGCCATGAAAGTGTTAACGCTGTGTGGTTTGTTATGTTGTTGTGGTGGTGGCGTTTGAGATTTCGCAATACGAGCCGTAGGTACGGACAATGACCCGGCGTCGATTGTTTTATTCGATTAATTTTATTGTCAGTAAGGTCGCTATTTGCGTATGCCTCATGTAAAATCGTATGATGATGCTTATAACAAAGTCTGCATGTTTTCTTCGATGTACAAGTGCTGTCATTGTGTAAGTATAAGCCATTTTGGCAAATATGCAATTTTATTACGGTCATTAGTCTTTCGTCCGGTGTTAATTTTATAAAATTGGTACATTTAATAGTGGTTGTTGTTGCACATAGGGCGCCTGGCAGCCCTTCCTCTTGGGGCCTAGGTACTCGGTAACCAAAAATCTAAGTTTTTAATAATTGTATTCGTGCAAAACGTACACTTACTTATGACAGCAAGAACCTAAGCATCCTGCCTTCAACCGCTGAATCGATTTGGATAAACTTTGGTTCTTCTGTGTATTTCAACATGTTTACTGCGATCAACAATCTACCTGCCTGGCGTGGTGATCATGGAGAAACCATTCAGCAGTGGATGTGCAAGTGCTGATAGGTACAATACAATAAAAATAAATAGCGCCTAGTTTGCAACATCCACAACGTAATAAATTTGCTTTTTAAATTTGAACGGCGCTTCAAACTACAATAAATCTCGCAGCAACTGCTGCTAGATGCTGAATAAGTAGCTCAGCATCTCCACGAACTCTTTCTTTTAGATGTTGCATCTTCTGGGACTTCGTAAGTAGGGCCACAGATTAGATAACGTAAGTAGGGCCCTTGAGAAGTGACGTTTGAGAAGATAATCATGTGGGGACTAATCTGCTTATAATTCTCTATAAACCTAAGTGGGTAACATCGGAAGCACGTTAAGCCGTCTAACACCGCCAACTTCCTGACTCCGGGCTGCTACTGTGAATATTTCTTGCTAGAAAAGACCCAATAACACATCTTAAACCGAACCGGAATTTGAACCCGGGGCCAAATTAATCAGCGGTTGAACACGCGACCGCTATACCAACGAGGCAGTCGGATAAAAGTATAAAATGTCCTGCCACAGAAATATTAAAGTAAAAGTAAAAATGCGTTTATTTTGTAACCAATACTTGTACATAGCATACGCACATACAAAAGATACAGGTTAATACAAAAGTAACATAAAGGTCACAAAAATGGCCAACACTCAGCAGATGCTATGGTAGGATGTATCCTGCCATAGCGCTTAAATATTACAAACATTTACTCTATATTACAAACATTTACTCTACGTTAATCCCAAATTTTTAAAAATAAATATCCACCCGTGCGAAGCCGGGACGGGCCGCTAGTAGTACATCTATATATATATTAAAGAGAAGAGAAAATTGGCTCATCAAACTACAAGAGCTGCGAAGCTAACCCGCTAAGAACGGATTTTCGGAAATTCGTATTCTAAGGGGGTCAAAGGTCATTTTTATAATAACTTCAGAACCGTAACTGTTGGCCCTTCAAAATTTGTAACTTAGGAAGATGACTTAAGATAATCAGACGTGTTTCAGGGTTTTTTGAAATTCACATCCTAAAGGTCAATGGTGTGGAGTCAAAGTTACGCGACTCGCTGACATATCACGAAATCTTAGGAACTAGAAGAGCTACGAAGCTGAAATTTTGCATGGAGGTTTCTACTAAGATGACGTAGGCACCCATTAAAAACGGATTTTTGGAAATTCGTATTTTAAGGGGGTCAAATGTCATTTTTATAATAAGTTCAGAACCGTAACTTTTAGCCGGTCAAAATTTGTAGCGTAGGAAGATGACTCAATATAAATAGACACGTATGTCAGGGTTTTTTGAAAGTCACACCCTAATGGTTAATGGTGTGGAGTCAAAGTTAGGCCACTCACCGACTTGTCAAAAAATCTAGAAAAGACTTTATCTAGAAAAGCGACGAGGCTGAAATTTTGCATGAAAATTTAGTTTACGACGTAAGCACCTACCAAGAACAGTTTTTTTTCAGAAATTCACATTCTTGGGTTATTATGTTCCTACCTAAACTTCTATCTGCGGCTTCAAACGCGTGGTATTCGGGTTATATTGTTCGGATGTATGTACATTAGTACTACCTACTACTAAAGTCCACGCGAATGAAATCGCGGCTGCTCAGCTAGTAGGTATTTGAGTTACACTTGCACTTGGCGAATCTTGTATAAGCTGCGGACCACCCAGGTATCCATACGTTTTTTTAGACAACGGGTGATGAAAATTTATTATTAAAAAATCGACAACCAGGAATGTCTATTTTTAAGTACATAGGTAAAAAACAAGCAGTTGCAGCTAGATATATTGTGTAATGCGCAATAGCAAGGCAAATCATTCAAGGTTATTCCCACAGAAAATATATTCGTTATTATTGAATTTGTAGCCGTAGCGCCTAATGCGTACAGAGGTATTAAATTTCCTTCTTTAAAAAATCGTAGACTGCTGCACACAGATGAGTGGCCGTGGTTGTCCATTAATTACCGAACACCCTGTATGTATATATTATAATTTTTCCTTTGTTCTATGCTCGAGCTTGAATCACCATTTAAAGTTTGGTCACTTAGTTTTTGTAACACCCTGTATTAATAATACATGATAGAACGACAACTCTTCGACTCCAGAATGAGCTTCCTCAACCCGCCAACCTCTGTCACAGATGAAACGCTGAGCGAACAGGCCGCAGAACCAGATGCCGTGCTGTTACCACCGCCGTCTCAATTTAAAGATCCCGAACCGGCCAAAGTATCTCATAAACAGGCACAGGGGCCTGTTTTGCCTGCTCAGAAGCAAGAAGCTTCCGTGGCTGGTAAGTATTTTATTCAGTTTAGAGAGACCTATCGAAAGATTTTTTTTTCATCCGATGGGTCTCTCAAAACCGAGTCTATTTGGTTGTCATTTGTTTCCTAAACTTATAGTTTCGGAGTAAATCACTAAAAACTGATATCTGCCTACGGTTAACAGGCGGCGACCGAGCGAGTGACGTCACACGCACCCGCGGCGGTCACTCAGTGAACTTCGCTAGTAATTTAGTCATAACTTCCTACGTAATGATCCGATTTGGATAATTAAATAAAAATATATCTATCTTAATTCATAAAGAATAACGTGGATACTAGTTCTATTGAAATTACTATAACATTACGGATCCTCATTGCTTGTATCTAACAGAGGATCCAAATTAATCATAGTAGGTATATTATAAATAATGGAAAAAATACAATGAGAATCCGTAACGTTTTTGTTGAGAATGCAAATTTATAGAGCTCAGAAATCCTTAACACACAGTCCAATTTTTTTTGTTCTGGTTTATTTAAAAAAAAAATTATCTTTAGCAACACTATTTTAGTCGGTTCACCACACAGTCTGAGAATTCTGTACAAAAATTTCAGAAATTTCCTTTGCAGGGATAATGACAGTGAATTTTTGAAAAGAGCCGTAAAATTTTGTCTGTATTGGGTGGGTACAAACAAAAACAAATGAAAACTACGATATAATCTAAGAAGTACGTAAGTTATACGATGTTAGACCATCATTAAACATATCCACAGGTTTGAACTTGAGCAGAAACTTATTTAATAGATTAAATGCGTGTTTATTCTGATGATCCCATGTATCTGTAATGTGAATGTTGTACTTCCCAGATAATCAGACGAGTGAGTGGAAGCCGCGCCACCGCGACCCGCGCTACTACCAGGAGCCCTACAAGCCGCCGCCATTGCGCCGCCGACAGGATAACGTCCAGAACGACGAGCACACAGATCGGTATCCATACCACGACAAACACACAGGTCGGTATCCTTACCAGGAACGAACACACAGGTCGGTTTCCATACCAAGGAATCGTAGATCGCACAGTCAAACCGAACTCAGGGCTTTCACGACTATTTAGCATCGCTATATAGATTCTAATTCAGATTCTAAAACGGGGTTATAATCAACCGTCGCACAGTAAGTGGGACAACATACCCTATACCATGGCATCAAATAAACAAAAGGTGCTGGAAAATTTTACGTGCAATATAACATTATGTGTAGTAAATAAAACGTCAAGTGCGAGTCGGACTCGCGCACTAAAGGTTCTGTTTAATTGCAAGACCTTGTTTCTTGTCCAACATCATGATTCTAGGTCAACGGGAAGTACCCTATAGGTTTTGGTCCATGGCGAGAATCAAAAGTATTTTTTTTAAAGAATTAACTAGAATTTTACGGTGCTTGGATTTTTTATATTTGTGCTATAAGACCTCGCTTCTTGCCATTTTGTTTAAAGAATAATCTACAAATTTATGGTTTTTTTGCCAAACTTTATGAGCGCCAAGGCACCCTATCTTCAGCTGGCCTGCTCCAGCATCTGCCAACAGTCTTTAACAGATCGAACAGATCGTCTTTCCACCTGGCAACAAGGCGTTCTACACTATACTTTAAAAGAGCCTGTCAAATCAAATCATGATTATAATCGAAAATGATTTTATAATAGAAAGAAATAAAGTAGGTATGCTAATAAAAAATACAAAAGAAAAATATTTTTGCAAAGAATTCGACCAATGTAAAACCCCTAAAAAAATATGGTGTCTCATCAACTCATTAACTACAAACAACAAACACAAAACCCCTCTCTACCCACTACATTAAATATAAACGGCATAGATATTACAGATCCCATTCAAATTTGCGAACGTTTTAACTCGTTTTTTTCATCAATAGGTGCACAATTTGCTAAGGATATCCCTACAACTTATCAAAACAATACCTACTACACACTTACCTACCAACAAAGCAAACCAGCGGACGAAATGCATTCCTTACGACCTTGTACCGAAGATGAGATTCATAAAATAATACACAACCTAGACTCGTCCTGCAGCACCGGGCTTGACGGAATCGGCACGAAATGTGTTAAATGCATTTCTGGCATAATTACCCCCGCACTTTGAATGCCTCCAAGACGGAGTATTCCCGGATAATCTAAAAATTGCTAAAGTCACCCCTATTTACAAACCTGGAAGCAAATCCGACCCGGGGAATTACAGGCCCGTATCAGTCTTACCCGCTATCTCTAAGATCTTTTAGAAAGTTATGTACAATCGGCTCGAGCATCACCTCACTAAAATAAACTTCTTATATGAGCATCAGTACGGGTTTAGACCGAAGTCGAACACATTGTCGGCTACCTACTATCGATTTAATAACTAAAATTAAGGTTAATATAGACGAAAAATCGTATTGTCTGGGAATATTTATAGATTTTAAAAAAGCCTTTGACACAATTAGCCACGATATACATACTTCTAAAAAAACTTTGCGACCTAGGAATTAAAAATAAAGCACTAAAATTATTTGCATCATACCTAGCGGATAGATGCCAAGTTGTAAAGATAGGAAATAGTGAAAGTGGTCGTCAGAAAATAGCCTACGGAATTCCTCAAGGATCCACTGTCGGAACTTTAATTTTTTTGATATATATTAATAATATTAGTCGAATAGGACTAAAAGGACACATTACTTTATACGCCGACGATACCTGCCTATTCTACTTCGGTCCAAACCTCGGCGAACTGTTTAAAGATGCACAATCTGACTTATTTAAATTTAACATTTGGTGTCGGAGCAATTTAATGACAGTCAACGCAAAGAAAACCTCTTTTATGATATTCGCAGCAAAAATAAAGAAAATCTCACAGTTACCGTCACTTCCTATAGGTAATTCGATAGTGCACCGCTCGTGACAGGAGAGATACCTAGGTCTAATACTTGACGACGGCCTAACCTGGCGACCTCATATTGAGCATGTAAGAACTAATAGTCTCACTAACAGGTGCACTGCGGAGATCAGTGGGATGCATTCCACGAAAAGTTCTGATGACTATCTACAATTCCCTAGCGAAATCTAATTTACTATATCTACTAGAGGTATGGGGGACGGCAGCGTCGACGAATCTAAAAACATTACAAATATCACAAAACAAATTAATTAAAGTTCTTTACAAATATGACTACCTGACTAGCACATGTACTATTTACAAACAAACCAACATTTTTAATATCAAACAACTTTATACTTACCTAACCTGCATCCTTGTTAAGAAAATATCAACTAAAAAAATACACACACAAATAACACTTACAAAAAAAACCTACACTTACAATTTGAGAAATAGAAATAAGTTAGCACTAAGAAATCCACGAACCAATTATGGAAAAAGAAACATTCTATATGAAGGCCCGCAGTTATACAACAACTTACCTGATACCATAAAGAACTGTTTATCAATGCACTTATTTAAAAAAAGATTAAAAATATATTTATGAGTATAAATTTTAAGTTAGGGTAACGGTACCAACCATTAAGGTGAAACCTGCTACGAAAGTTATTAGTAAACTTCTATAGTGTAATATTGATAAATTAAGATAGTAAGTAAGGTTATATTGTATGTACTCATTTAAGTGAACATTGTTCTATTCAGTAAAATAAATTCGTTAAACTGAACTGAATCAAAAACTCTTTATTTCCATAAATACAATAAATGTACACTTGAAATCTCCACTTAGAAACACGCTTAAGCCCAACGGTTACCGGTTTTTCGACAGATATGGCCCGCCCACTGCTACTCAGCGTGCTAATTAGAGAATTAGCTCAGTAGCATTGTAGTGGTACTCAGAGAATTTATGTCGCCAACTAGGTTCTCTGCTAGATAGCTTCGTTAAGAATCATAATCAACGGATAAACTCGCAAAATACCTAGCTTTTTCCATTGCTTGTTGAGCAACTGTGAACTAGTGGACCAGTCGTACCTTGAGTACCTATCTCGTCTCCGTCGGTCGTCACGGGTAGTAGGAACTAGTTAAAAATGTTAGTCATCTATCAATCTAGTGTTTTACATTAAGTATATCAGTTATCTAGATAAGCAGCGCTTGTGTTATTATGGGTAATAGTACCCATAACACAAGCGCTGCTTATCTTGGGGCTAGATAATGTTGTGTGAATTGTCCAACATTATTATTACTATTTTTTTAATGATCGATTTTTTTTTGTTTTTGACGCTATTACCTACAATGGTAGTACTATAAATATTTTTTCCGTTTATTTTAGACGTGCGCGCAGTGCGCGGGTCGTCGACGGTCATTAATGCTCCGACGACCAGGCAGGCTCCAATGTCCACGCCGTCGCAGTCGCCGCGGGCGAAGTGGACAAAAATGAAAGGTGTTTATAATTTAATGTTTTTGTAAAATTAAATCGACTTTATATTTCTGAATATTTCACGTTAACGGAACTTTTCACTTTTCTAGTTTTACGGGACAAATCACTCTACACACAGACGACTAATTTCCATCACCACGTCCCGACGTCGTCGACGTCGTCGACGTCGTCGTCGTCAAAACCTACACGAATTGAAGCCAGAGGCAGATCGGTGGCGGAGGACGGGAGCCGAGTCAGGCGCAGCGTTCGAGGTGCGGATCTCTTCACATTGCAGGGGCGCGAGAAAACGGTGTCCAGTACATGGACAATAGTCATAAAGTACTACTTCTTTTTGTGACGACGTCGAGACGTGGTGACTGTTGATAGGGCCAAGCCCTGACGCGAAAGTTTTGATGATTAGAGGTTTGTTACTACTTCACGCCAAAACTGCGGATCGGGCTGAAATTTTGCTCACAGGTGGTTCTAGACCTGGAATAAAACTTATGCTACCTACCTATTTTTATCACGTAAATCAGTTCCCACGTGATCCTACTAGTATTATAAAGCCTTTGAAAGTTGTGAAATCTGAATTTTTATTACCTAGGATCTCCAAAACTACAACTGAACTGAACAGATCAAAATGAAATTAGCTAAGCCTAACTTAGATAATGGGCTACTTATTGTACTGAAAATACGCGTACGAAGCCGCGGGCAGAAGCTAGTATAAAAATAGCGTTTCCTTAGAAAAAACGCTGACGAGTCTCGAAAATTACGTCTGACGCTAGGACTCGTCATACGTAATTTATCTAACAAAAGGATATAAAGACTTTACAAACATACAAATTTTATGTTTTATTTTAGATCATCGTAGAGATCCGATGCATCCGGCGCTAATGCCGGCGCCGGTGCCGGCGCCGGCGCCGCGCGTTCAGGCCCCCGCGTTAAAGTTCGGGCCGCGCATGCGCTCGCCATACTACAAGAACCAACCGGAAAACCAGCTGCAACTCACCCCGTCCTTCACTCCACCCGCCACCCCGCCCCTGGAGTCCGCTCAACCACAGTAAGTATCACCTTATCCGGACGTCTTCGGCCCGGCCTCTATTCCTCCCGCAGGAATCGGCGCAGCCGCCGCTGAGTGTTGAGACATCGCTGATTTACTCTATAGCGTTGTACGACGTCGGGAGGTATGGATTCGGGCAGTCGAAATGCTGCTAACCAATCGCTTTACTATGATAATGGCATCGTTGCAGAATCTTCAATAGATACTCGATATTATCTAGCTAGAGTATCGAAAAATTTTAGGTTCTAGTTCAGATAACTGCGCGGCAACGCGCGGGATTAGTTCGCGCGGTACAATAAACGGTGATTTGATAATTATCGTTTACATCGCGCGGTTCAAGTTTTACGAACCTGTAAGGACGTGTTCAGTTGATATGCGCGGTTTGAAGCGGACAGACGCATAGATATTGAAAAAATTAGTAGCGAAGACGACATCGTATCTATGAAGAAAGTATTTCACATTAAATAGGATGCAGTATCATCTTTGTCTTCTTCTGCGACGTCTCAACCTTCGGTATAAAATCCTTAAGCAAATTGCCTCCTCCACGTTTATTGCTATGAAATGTTGATGCCAGACTGCCGCGCGTACATAATATGCCGTCATGTGGACGCTCCAACCGCGCGCGGTCATCTGAACTGAGCCTAATGGTTGTTTTTTAATTTTCACTAATGTAGCACCCTGCTTATTGAGCTCCTTTTTATCGGAAACCAGCACCTGTGAAGTCGCGGGTAGAAGCTAGCAACTATAGCAATATGAACGAGATACTTTAGAATCGGACCAATGTTACCCGCATTACAATGATGCGTTTCGTTTCCAGGCAGACATATTACCAACTACCGCCATCAGCGATGCTGCTGCTGCCGCCGCCGCCACCACTGACGCCATATAATCGAGCGCTGCCGATCGCGCCTTTGGGAGGGCCGATGCAATTTGCATCGCCGCCGCCGCAGTTTTCATCGCCGCCGCCGCAGTATGCACCGCCGCAGTATGCATCGCCGCAGTATGCATCGCCGCAGTATGCGTCGCCGCAGTATGCATCGCCGCAGTATGCATCGCCGCAGTATGCATCGCCGCAGTATGTATCGCCGCAGTATGCATCGCCGCCGCCGCAGTTTGCATCGCCGCCGCTGCGCCACCCCTCTCGGCCGGTAAATGTTCTGCTACTGGTGCATCCAGATTAAGTAGCATTAATAGACATGTTAAATTTTAACACGTCCACATTATAAAAGGTATTTAAAAACTATGTTATATAGCATAACATGTTTTGTTACTTAATTTGAACGCATCTTTAGTGTGTAAATAACCTAACTTCTTATCCATACTAATATAATAAAAAGGAATAGAATAGAAGATCATTTATTGCCTTAATGCAGAAAATACACAACATAAAACTATACTTATACTACTTAATTAAAACTAATAAAAAGGAAGGAAAGTATTTCTGTCTCATCATCAGCCTATATTAGTCCACTGCTGGACATAGGCCTCCCCTAATGAGCGCCATAGTGCCCTGTCTTCAGCTTGCCGCATCCAGCATCTGCCTGCAGTCTTTCGCAGATCGTCATCCCACCTGGCCGGAGGGCGTCCTACACTACGTTTGCCGAGTCGTGGTCTCCACTTAAGAACACGTTTACCCCAGCGGTTGTCGGTTCTTCGCGAGATATGGCCGGCCCACTGCCACTTCAGCTTGCAAATCTTTGTGCTATGTCGATAACTTTGGTTCTCTGTCGGATGTATTCGTTACGAATTCTATCCTTCAGAGACTCCGAGCATAGCACTTTCCATAGCTCGCTGAGCGACTTTGAACTGGTGGACCAGCCCTACCGTGAGTGTCCACGTCTCAACTCCGTAGGTCATGACGGGTAGGACGCACTGATTGAAAACTTTAGTTTTCAAGCATTGCGGTATGGATGACGAGAAGACTCGACGTAGTTTACCAAACGCTGCCCAGCCTAGCTGGATCCTCCTCTTGGCATCCTTCTCAAAATTATTTTTACCTAACTGCAGAACTTGCCCAAGGTAAGTATACTCGGAAACAATTTCGAGAAGGTGGCCATGTACGACGACCGGTCCCGGATCAATGAGGCCATTGATCATGACTTTGGTTTTATCCAAATTCATGCCAAGACCGATGCGTCGCGAGGCTGAGGCTAGGCCGTCCAGCATCTGGTTCAGCTCGTCTAGCGACTCCGCCATTAAAACGATGTCATCAGCGAATCGCAGGTGTGAGATGTAGCCGCCGTTTATGTTAATGCCCTTACCTTTCCAGACCAGCGTCTTAAACATATCTTCCAACGCGCTCGTGAACAGTTTCGGGGACATAACATCCCCCTGTCTCACTCCTCTGCGCAGTTGGATGGGTTTAGACTGCTGGCCCTGTACTTGGACACACATGATGGCGGTTTCGTAGAGACATCTCAACACCTCGATATAACGATAGTCTACTTGGCATCGCTGTAAGGATTCCAGAACAGCCCAGGTTTTGACAGAGTCAAAGGCTTTTTCATAGTCCACAAAGGCCAGACACAGAGGCTTATTATACTCTTTGGACTTCTGTATAATCTGCCGCACTGTGTGAATGTGGTCTATGGTGCCGTATCCTCCGCGGAACCCGGCCTGTTCCGGTGGCTGGAACTCGTCGAGTCTCCTGGCGAGACGATTCGTGACCACTCGTGAGAACAGCATTATATTTCTGTCTGTCTGTTACCTTTTACGGATCTTTATGAAATTTGGCATGGATATGAACGGTATCCTGCTGGCAACGAAAATGATTGTTTTTTATTTCGATTTTTTTTATTCAAGCTTTGTTCGATGTAAATTGGTTCTGTCGTTCTAATCTAAAGGCTCCTATCCAAGGGCGGCACGTTACCGACGGCAAGGCAACTGCACCCGTCGATGGTTGCCGTCGAAGAATTGCGGCAGCCGTCTGTACCTAATTGTACAGGAGCCAGTTGCAAGACGGATTACGAAGAAGAAACACTGTTATGACAACGGAGTAAAAGCGCAACGGAGGCAACAATTAACAATAAATCACAATATATCCACTCATTTTATGTTTCCGCAATGCAAGCGTACTCCTACATTATGTGCAGTCTACTGACAAAATGGCGGACGCGGCACGCTATAACTGAAAAAGTCAATTTAGGTCAACGGCTGCAGTTGCCTTGCCGTCTAGTCGGCAACGTGACGTCCGTGTATAGGAGCCCTAATACGTATTACGCCGAGTTACAAGATTTGTAAAACAATAATTAATTTGCTTACAGGGTCAGATGTATGGGATGCAGGCAATGTACTTGGATCCTGCACTGGCGGCGGCCTCGGCCCACCAAGCCACGCTGTCTCACTCGTCCTTAACTGACGAGGAAAAAATTCTTGTTGATTTACATTCGATATTGCTGAACGACGACAACCAACCTCGCGGACGCGGCCGCGGCCGCGGCCGCCTCCCGTCTCCCAGGCATTAAACTAACACCTAGTCATATAGTCTATGTAAAAACGTTATGTCCCTGAAAGCTCGAAAAAATGATCACTTTTTACGGTTTTAGTCGAGCATTTGGCATTTTTTATAAATCATCACTATATGTATAACCAAATGCTCTAATAACAAAGGTGTTACAATTTAGAGGTAGAATCTACCTGCACCGTTTAAGGGCATATCAGTTCATAGAACAGTTAAAAAACTGATTTTTAACTTTTTTCATTTTGTCCTCATATACATACATACATAAATTTGCAAGTTTATTAGTATTTAATTAAATAGAAAGTCGAAAAATATTAAAAATTTAAGCAGGTACAAACTGTTGTGCTCATATAATTTAAGAACGATTTGAAGTTCCATTTTCTTAAACCTAAATCATGTCATGTGTTAAATATTAAAAATTTAAGCAGGTACAAACTGTTGTGGTCATATAATTTAAGAACGATTTGAAGTTCCATTTTTTTAAACCTAAATCATGTCATGTGTTCTTAGAAGTAACTATAGTAGTTATGTTATGAAATGGGCACAGAAATAGAGCAAACAGTATTAGCAATAAAGAAGAAAATTGCCAACTATTTTTTTTTACAAATTTTACTAATTCTATAAAGTAACAAATTGAAATAGTAATGAAGCTTTGCTTTGCTCATTCATTCGTGTGTGATTTAGTAACATTTGCATAAAAGTAGTGATTTTAACGTCGCCCTTAAAATGTTGTCAAGTTTTTGATATTTTATATCTGCTTGCTATAAATAGCAACTAACCTAGATTCTAGGTGCTAACTGTTAGGGTCGTTTTTTAAGATATTTTCGTGGCGTATAATGTCCCTATCATCTTGTTCTGAATTAGATTTGAACATGTGTATGTCCTTCTTACAAAGAGCGAAGCTTGCAGTATATATAATGTATATGGTTTTTGGTAATTCACTGACACTACGTGAACCCTGTATGTATATGTATGTATGTATACAGGGGAGGTTATCAAATAAGAAATAAAGTGTAGTTGACTTTCACTCCTCTTTTCTGGATAAGTGAAAGTGATATCTTGTCACATTAATTGGGGGTCATCGATTTCAACCCCAACTAAAAATCTCAAAGCATTTATTTTTGTTGTTTAGGTCTAAGCATACTGGCTCTAATTATTTTGTATACTTTCGTTGAATTTTCTTTAGTTTTTTAATTATCTAAGTACCATAAAATATACACCTTTAAACAAGGTGTTAAAAATTTAAATATTTGATTACAAAATTTCAAATCATGTTTCTTTTCATTTCATTTACTTTTTAGTCCCCTCTCCCGTATCAGCAGTAGACGTAAGTATATGTCCTGATGGGGCAGCACATATCATGTCCACTGCTAACGTGCCTCCTAACAAGGGGGTTTTGCCATTATTACCACGGTTGGCAGTCGGATTGGTGATCGCAGTGAAGGTGTTAAAAAAAGTCCGAAGGAAGCAACTTCACTTCCTAATATCTCTGGTGCCTACCAGAGGAATTGCTTCTTCGACTCTACGACATCTACTGGTTGAAAACTCCGAAGGAAGCAACTTCACTTCCTAATATCTCTGGTGCCTACCAGAGGAATTGCTTCTTCGACTCTACGACATCTACTGGTTGAGTTGGATTCTTATACCGCCGCTACCCCACGGTCATTTTGTAGTTCTTCGATACAAAATATATTTTTATTTAATTTTTATGTAGCATAGGTAGGAGAAATAATTACGTTAGAAAACTTACTTAGGGAGCTACCATCTAGCGGAATTAGAATGCTAGCTAGCGGACGGCTAGCAGAGTTACTTAGGAGCACTTATGTATGTAACTAGCTGGTAGCTAGTTTTGGCAAGTAAAGAGAAAAGATTATTCAGCAGATAACATAGGAAAGTTTGTTAACAGTCCGGAGTCACGGAGTTTGCGTCCTTCGCTTGACTTCTCCCCGGTCGTGGGGTAGGTAGGTATGCCGTCCCATCGGATCGTGAGAGTGCACCTGTGTTTGCGCACAATACATATTATGGCCTCCGCACCTGGCGTCTCCGTCGAGACCGTCGCGGCCGCCGTGGCCGAAATTCGGCTGGGAGGACATCATCGTACAACATACTATTATAGTCCATATAAATAAATGAACTGAGTAAGTGTATAGGTAAGGTACCTACTACTATTATAACAATATCTTGTCCTACTGCATTGCTCACCCTTCATGGTAGGTATATATGTAGGTAAGTGGGTACCTACCTGTTGAGAAAAGAAAAACAAAGCTACTTCAAAAAACTTTTATTGAAAAAACTTACAATTTACGCGCTTAGAGCAACACAATCACAATAATTTTTTTGGTTAATTCGTTAAAATTCACACAACATTATCTAAACAAAAAATGTAGGCAAACCTGCAAAATGTAGAGTAAAATGGGAGGCCTTTGCCCAGCAGTGAGACTCTACAGGCCCACAATAAATTCTGACCAGGATTCACTAACATTCATGTGCCCACAGTGTTCAGTTCCGTCTACTCATGCCGCAAGAGTCCTGTACCGAACTACATTCTACTTCGATGGTCATACTGTGCGTTTAATTAAATATAAGTTATTGAAATAAACATTTGTTTTAGTATTGAAGTTTATTTTTTATTTTTACGCATATAAAATTGGCATAAAATCTCAAACCCCAAAACTTTGATTCATGATTTGTACCTACTATTATACATGGACATCATAATTATTATAGACATATCTTTTGGTTAAAAACGTTTCAAATGGCACAAACAATTACAAATATAACACTAAATCTTAAATCATATCTACTGACTAAATATTTTAAATCTAAATAATAAGCTACAGCTAGAGATGGGTAACCCTTGTGTAAATAAAGTCGACTCAGTTTTGCAGTGCCAACGTAGTGACAACTTAACTGACCATTCACGTTCAACTCGTTGAACTTACATTACAATAGTTTTATATTTGCATGCTTTTGTCTGCTAATTCAATTTAAAAACTAAAGAGTTTTCTATGTTTTAAAATAAATTTTAATGCTGTACTTATCAATTTTTATGTAAGTACCCCTAAGTCTTGTACAACAACCAGTCGTAACCAGATGTACGCACGTCTCAAGTGACCAATTTTTGACAGATATTCATTGAAAACTGTCAAAAAATCGAGACTTCAGGCGTGCATGCCAGCCTCTTGCCAGCAAAAATAAATAAAATGAAATGACGCCAAGCGTCTAGTTTCAGATATAATTGTAAGCAATATTTGTTGAAGGAAGGATCTCAACCGACAAGTAATATAAATTGCGTATAGAAAGACGCGGCAACAGAGTAAATTTTCACATGATGAGTATGGGCAGTTTAGCTGCGTGGTGCCGACTTAGAATTAGCAACACCCAAACTTTTCCCGCGGGTGTCTAGAGAGGCGACTAAGGGATATCCACCGGGGGCGGGCAGCAGCGCCCTGTTCAGAACAATTCTACCACCGAACTGCGATCCCCAACCCGCATGCCCAGCTAGGGGATGAATATAATGTTTGCTCAGTTAGAGGGGGTCACAACTTGGGAAAAATAGTACTCGAATGAAACTACTACTAAAATATGAAAATATTTTAATTAGCGTCAGCACATCTGACGCTAATTAAAATATTTTCATATTTTAGTAGTAGTTTCATTCGAGTACTATTTTTCCCAAGTTGTGACCCCCTCTAACTGAGCAAACATTATATTCATCCCCTAGCCTAGACTTACAATATTTGAGACTGATTATGAAAAGTAGTTTATAAGGTCTAATAATTTAAGTACCTACCTAGCTAATTCGATTATGGGATAACCCCCTTTATTTGGGGAAGGCATGCCTAGCGGTGGAGGTCTGCGCTGATGAGGATCGTACTATGTTCATTGCTATGCCTCGATGCCGGTCGATGGTGGACATTATTACTGATTGTTGTCGAAGTAAGTTTGCAGCAGATCTTTGAATTCATCCTGTGAAAGAAGATATTAAGTTTATAAATAAAAACCACTACCAGGTCAGTGTCACCAGTGTCACAGACAGTGTGGTGGTTAGTCGGTCGCCAAATAATACTGTACATATCAACACAGCATCAATTGGCCTTGCAGTAAGCAGAGGAATAAAACCTGCAATAAAATAACGGCTACTTTTATCCGGAAACACGCGAGCGAAGCCGAAGCGGACGAGAAAGCCAGACCTCGCATGGGCCGCAGCCAAGTGTCTGATACATGATACTTCTACACCCTCACCGGAACATGTGCCGGGAGATCGAACCAGCAGTTTATTTGCGGCGAAGAAGGAATTTCGACGCTGCACCACGTAAGTCGTCTAAATCAATGTTATTACACTACGTGTTGTGTTGTCGAACTATATTTTTAACGCCATATTTAATCAGTAGTATCTAATAAATTATATACCAAAGTCCCCGCCGCGTCTGTCTGTCTGTCTGTCAGAACGCGATAAACTCAAAATCTACCAAACTGATTATCCGGAGTTCACAATGGTCGTAGTGATCCATTACCATTAAGAAGGTCTAGGTGTATAGTTAACTAGCTGCCTGCGGCCCGCGGTGTTACCCGCGGTGCATAAGATTGTACACGTAAACAATATTTACAATTATTTGGCCACCTCACGGGAACACTGCTCTTTCTCGGGATCAAAAGTAGCCTATGTGTTAATACAGGATATAAGTAGGCTATCCTGGTACCTGTTGGGTATTTGTAGGTACTTCCGAAATATTATTTTACGACCTACCCGCTATGTACCGAATAAAGCAGTCAGATTCGAGCCGCAACTTGTGTTTCCTTTAAATATCTCACTGGCGACGATTTACCGAATTATACAGTTAATTTCGCGATGCCGTACGGTAAAATTGATTGTTTTGATTTGTCTTCGCGAAAATGGACTAAATACGTAAACAGAGTGAAACAGTTTATCCAATTAAACGAAATAAAAGAACCGCTGCACGTGGCCACGTTGATAACCGTAGTTGGCGAACCGACCTACGATTTGATGTGTGATTTGTGTGCTCCGATCACGCCCGAAAACAAAACCTTCAAGGAGCTGGTCACCATCGTCGAACAACATCTAGAACCCAGGCGATCGGATATTGCGGAGCGGCACATTTTTCGTTTGCGTCGGCAGGCACTCGGCGAGGAGCTCAGTGTTTATCTACAAAGTTTGAAGCATCTCGCGTGCACATGTAACTTTGGTGAGAAACTAGAAGAGAATCTGAGAGACCAGTTCGTGTCGGGCCTTGCAAGTGACGAGATGCGTAGTCGACTTTTCGCGGAGAAAAATTTGGATTACAAGCGAGCGGTAGAATTGGCTCTGGCACTGGAGGCGGCGGAGAGGCACGCGGAGACCAGCGGCTCAGCGCGCGTGGCGGGCGCTGCGTCGGCCAGCGCGGTCCCCACCGGGCCGGAGCCTCCCGTGCACCGGATCGGCGCGACAGGCGCGGCGCCCGCGGCGCAGCAGGCGCGCGGCGGCGGCGGCGGTGGCGGCGGCGGCGGGTCTAGCCAGAAATGCTGGAGGTGTGGCCGCCAGCACGCACCGGATAAGTGTCGCTATAGGCGTTATAATTGTGATGAGTGCGGGGCCAGGGGCCACCTTAAAGCCATGTGTAAAAGTGCGCGCTCATTCGGTGATAAGAGTGATCGTTCTACAGGTAAAACCCCAAGGAAGAATCAGTTTTACATCGAGATGGATTCCGATAGCGAGGACAGTGATTTCTTCAATATTGTGGTGGATGGAGAGGACGATAAAGCGTATGTAGTTTCAATTTTTGTAAATAATATGCCTATGAGCTTTGAAGTGGATACAGGAAGTAAAATATCTGCTATCAACGAAAATGATTTCAAGAAATATTTTAAGGACTGCCAGCTTTTTGATTGTAACTTAAAATTCAAAGGTTATACAGGTGGGAATATACTTCCTATAGGTTACATTAATGTGTCTGTTTGTTATGCCGGCGCGGGGGAGAAACGGGAGGCGCATGACCTGCGTTTGTTTGTGATTCCTCACGGCGGGCCTCCGCTTCTTGGTCGCGCCTGGTTACGTCATTTAAAACTTAAAAATATTGAGATTCAAATGAATAACATTGGCTGCGACACAACGATCAATAGAAACGATGACATTGTTTCAAAATTACGACGCATGTAAGAATGTAAGAAAATGTTTTCTTTAAAGTTATTGGATAAGGAACCTATATTTCATAAAGCGCGAAACGTACCCTTAGCGTTGCGGGAGCCCGTGGAACGAGAACTAGACCGCCTGGTTAGGGAAGGTACCATAGTAAAAGTTGAGCATTCGGAGTATGGCACGCCTATCGTGCCTGTTGTTAAAAAATGCGGGAGCATTCGAATTTGCGGGGACTATAAGGTAACCATTAATCCGAAAATAAGACGCGAGCCATACCCACTACCGCGAATAGAAGAGCTGTATGCTTCGCTGCGTGGAGCCCAGGTTTTTACCAAAATTGACTTAGCTCACGCTTATGAACAAATAATTTTGTCCCCGGAATCCAGGCCGTGTACTTCCATAAGTACCCACGTAGGTACGTTCCAGTACGTTCGCGTTCCCTATGGTATTTGCAGCATTCCCGAAAAATTTCAAAAACTAATGGAGGAGGTACTTAGGGGAGTACCTATGACTGCTGTTTATTTTGATGACGCGTGTATAGGGGGGGTTTCGAAAGAGGATAATATTAAAAATGTCCGCGAGGTGTTGAAACGACTACAGGCTGTCGGCCTAAGGGTAAAGCTAGAAAAGTGTGAATTTTTCAAACCCGCTGTATGCTACGTAGGTCACGTTATAGATAAGGATGGATTGCACCCGGATAGTAAAAAGGTCAATGCCATCGCTAATGCTCCGCGTCCCACCGACGTACACCAATTAAAAGCTTTTTTAGGTCTTGTGAATTATTACGGAAAGTTTGTACCAATGTTGAGTACAATGTTAGGCCCCCTGTATAGTTTGTTAAAAGCTAAAGTCAAATGGGAGTGGAGCCATGAATGTGAGCAGGCATTTAAAAACATAAAAAAAGTAATGTGTAATGAGCAATGCTTGGCTCATTACGAGCCTGAGCTGCCGCTGGTCCTCAGCGTGGACAGCAGCGCGTACGGGCTCGGCGCCGTGCTGGCGCACCGGTACCCCGACGCGACGGAGCGCCCTATTTGTTACGTTTCTCGCACACTAAACAGCGCCGAAAAATCCTATAGCCAATTAGATAAAGAAGCGTTGGCTATATTTTATGGGGTTACAAAGAATCATCAATATGTATACGGCCGGCGTTTTATCATACGCACTGATCACAAACCTTTGTCATACATCTTCGGTGATAAGGTAGGCATTCCGCAGACGGCGGCCAGCCGGTTGCAGCGCTATGCGGCGCGACTAGCAGCCTATGATTTTTCTGTGGAATGGGTAAGCTCAGCACAAAACGCAGCTGCCGATTGTTTATCGCGATTACCGTTAGGGCGTGACCAGGGGGCGAGCGCGGCGGGGGGCGCAGGCGGCGGCGGCAGCGACAGCGACCGTCGACGGCGTCGACCGCCGGCACTTGACAACGCCGTATCATACCTAATGTATATTGAGAATGAGTTTCCCATTAGTCACAAAGATATCGCTGAAGCAACCCAAACTGATCCTGTTTTACGTGTGATTTATAAAAATATAACATTTGGATGGCCGAATAATACAGACGTTGAACAAGAGAAAGCGTATTTCAATAGAAAGGATAATTTATTTATTGAGCAAGGTTGCATTGTTTTTAATTATCGCATTGTCGTACCGCCTAAATACAGACAGTACATATTACGCGAGCTACATGAGGGTCACCTCGGCGTAGTAAAGATGAAAAGCATTGCCCGTAATTATGTGTACTGGCCCGGCTTAGACTCGGAAATAGAAGCGACGTGCCGCGCGTGCGGCGCCTGCCTGCAGCAGCGCGACGCGCCGCCGCACGCGCCGCTGACGCCGTGGGCCTTCCCATCGCGTCCCTGGCAACGCTTACACGCCGATTTTGCGGAGTACAGAGGAAAGCACTACCTTGTGGTCGTCGATGCGCACAGTAAATGGATAGAAGTCTTTCAAATGAACAGTACTGCCGCCAGATTTGTCATAGATAAGTTCAGAGAAATGTTTTCTCGTTTTGGACTTCCATTACAGATAGTGACTGACAACGGACCTCCTTTCTCATCTTTCGAGTTGAAGGATTATTTTGCTAAAAATAATATAGTTTACACGCCAACCAGCCCCTACCGGCCCAAAGGTAACGGAGCGGCTGAAAATGCCGTCCGTACAGTTAAAAATTGTATTAAAAAAGCTTACAGTGAAGGAGTAGAAGTGAACCAAGCCTTAAGCAAGATGCTTTTCCAGTATAGGAATTGTGAACAAGCCACAACTAACGTAGCTCCGGCAGTAGCTTTGATGGGGCGCAGGCTGCGGGGGCGCCTGGACGCCCTGCGTCCGGGGGGCGAAGACGCGGCGCGGCGCGTGTGCGCACGGCAGGCGCAGCAGGAGGCGCGCGTGGGGGGCACGCAGCGAGACGTACAGCTCGGCGACACCGTATACGTTCGCGAGTATAGTAAGCATAAAAATAAATGGGTAGAAGGGCAGGTTAAAGAACGCGTGGGACCTTCGTCTTTCTCGGTAAACCTACCAGCTGCTAAGGGTACTGTTAAACGCCATGTCGACCAGATGATTGTACCTAAAGCTATTAATAGGAAAAGATTCTCGCTGTCCTGTAGCAAGACAAATGACAATCCTACAGATGCCAAATGTAAAGAGTTGCCGGTTGCGACGAGTCCTAAAGCCCCGGTGTCGTGTGCGCCGCAGGAACGCGACCTCGTCGTCGCGGACGCCAGCGCCGCCAGCAATGACGGCCCGGACTCTATTTCGGAAAATGATGAGTTCAAGATGGCCAGTTCATCACCTCTTTCAAAGCGCGAGTATAATTTGCGCCCTCGTCACAACAGACAATTCTCACATAACTAAATATTGTTTTAAATGTAACTTCGTTATTGTATAAGAAAAGGCATTGAATTCGTGTTATAATGTAGGTAGGTACTTATCATAAAATATTAGTTTGTTTCAGTAGGTTGTTCTATATTTATTGTCATATTTAGGTAAGGAGGTGTTGGGTATTTGTAGGTACTTCCGAAATATTATTTTACGACCTACCCGCTATGTACCGAATAAAGCAGTCAGATTCGAGCCGCAACTTGTGTTTCCTTTAAATATCTCACTGTACCAAATTTCATCAAAATCTGTCCAGCTCTTTGAACTTGAAGGAGTAACTATACAAACATACACAACACACCTAAACATGCAAAAGTTTCGTCTTTATAATATGAGTGATTGTAGCTTATGTGTAAATAGAATGAATTATACGACGATACTTGTTGAAGATGTCGGAAACATCATGTCGGCTGGAGCTGCGCGTGCGCCGCGTACTCCGACATGGAAATAATGTTACTGAAGTGATCCTCTTACAGAGATCTGTTACACCGCTGCGCTGTGTATCCGTGCGGAGCCGGGGCTGATTCTTGGTAATAAAAATAAAACTCTTTGATTTGTTTACTTACCTCTCTGTATCCACCTAACCGCACAGTCAACAGCTGTGGTACGCCGATTGCTCGCAGCTGCTGAACGACAGCAGATGTAGCAGTCTGTTCACCACGCTGTAAACAAAACAGAAAAAATATGACAAACTAGCTTTTGCGCGATGTTTACTGAAGAAAAGGAAGCCTGTCCCTCTACTCTCTCGAGTTTAATTTAATCGCTGGCTGAGCAGTGTTGTACTCTATCTGACCTTTGTCAACAAAACAAAGCTACCTATAGGTAGGTACCTCTTGCTGTACATTTCTACAGCACCATCCAACACTAACGTAAGCGGAGCTCGAGTAACGGGAACTAACTAGACCCAGGGGCGGCGAACCTTGTCAACGTGGCATTTTTCAAAAACTATAAGGCACTGAGAAACTGAGATAATTACACATAAATTCTTGAGAATAAATTACGAAAATAATTCTTCAATTACTTTTTCTTCGTCTGGTTTGTTATGTACAAACTTACATCTAAATATTTGAAAGGTTTTAATTTTAAAGTTTGATAAATACGTACCTACTCGTAGCTTTTCTTGCAAACATTTAATAACAAAGAAAATTACAATCAAATAACAGAAACAAATTAGAACTAGTATTGAGAATTTCACAATTGAGGTAACTGCAGACTATTGCAAATAAGGACGCTAAACTGTAGATATTTTAAATAAAAACATGCAGTTTTGCTTCAAAGGCATGAGAAGGGAATGAGATCAATCATGTTCATGACGCTAATTGTTTTATTGGTGCCTTGACGCTTTACGTTCAATACATTGAAATGTTGGCATCATTTGGAAATACTCACTAAGTAGTAGTAGACAGTGGAGTAGGTGAGTCAAGTAGATCCTACTTCATTATTTTGAACTAAAACTAAAAATACAAACCGTTTTGATCCGATTATCTATACTAATATTATAAAGAGGAAAGATTTGTACTTTTGTATTTTTGTATGTTTGTTACGAATAAACTCAAAAACAACTGGACCGACTTCAAAAATTCTTTCATCATTAGAATGCTACATTATTCCTGAGTAACATAGGCTATATTTAGTTCTTCAAAAAATTAGGGATCCCTACTGAAACTTCAATAATGTAACCCAAGGTGTAAAAAAATTAGCCATAAATTGTCTATCATCGCATGCGCTGCGGAAACTATTGATGATAGAACAAAAGAATGTTCTACAATATTAAAGACTATATAAATATCTACAAAAGACTCAGCGATACCATATGTCCAACTATTGTAGTTATGTCAGTATAACTACTTTTTTACTTTTTAAAAGTTGATCTTAGAATTTGCACAACCCCAACTCTTCCCGCGGGTGTCGTAAGAGGCGACTAAGGGATATCCACCGGGGGCGGGCACGACCGGGGAGAGGTCAAACGCAGGACCAACGGCTTAATGTGCTTTCTGAGGCACGCCCCCGTGCCTCGGAAAGCACGTTAAGCCATCTAACACCGCCAATTTCCTTACTCCGGGCTGCTACAGTGAATATTTCTTGCTAGAAAATACCCAATAACACAAATCTTGGGCCGACCCGGGATTTGAACCCGGGACCACATTATCAGCGGTTGAACACGCGACCGCTATACCAACGGGGCAGTCGGATAAAAGTATAAAATGTCCTGCCACAGAAATATAAGAAACCTACGTTTATCACAAATTTTATTTAAATTTATGTCCGCCCGTGCGAAGCCGGGACGGGCCGCTAGTTTTGATCTAAAATGATATGTCGCGTGCCATTGGTACGCCACGCCGTCCCTGAACTATGTAGACAATCCTCTGTGACACAGCGTGCGAAGGTCTGCTGCGACGCAGGAGGTTGCGGGTTCGATTCCCGCCCAGGGACGAATGTTTGTACGATCTGCAGAGAATATTTGTGGGTGTTCTGATGTTTTCTATGTATAGTAAAAATCTACTTATCTATGTAGCGTATTGCACCAAGTATATCAGTTTTTTAGTACCCATAACACAAGCTCTGCTTAGCTTGGGGCAAGATGATGCTGTGTGAATTTTCCTGCATTATTTATTAATTTTTATTTTTATTAAGTTTGTAAGATATATATGTCGAATCGAGATGTGTGACGCAACCAGTCGTAGATTAATTTGATTTACAGCTAATAACGGTTTAGTGGTCATAGAGTAAACTTCTGAACAAGAACCTCATTTACTGTCCAAACTCTTTGTACTTGTTTAAATTTGCTAACGTTACCAAGAGATGGCGCCGCCGTACGCGTGCAGTTATTCCTAATTCCTTTTAATAACATAGACAACTATAATGATATTATTTTATGCTAGCAATTCTTTACTTCTAGCATTTTGTTTTGTTAAATTGGCTATACTAATCTTTGCAATCAGATTGGTTAACCGTCTCGCGGCGGGAATCATTCACAATAATATACCTTCAGCAAGTCAATAAGCCCGCGCAGGACGAGGTAGCCGGTGCCGCCGCCGTCGTTCAGCAGGCTGCAGAAGGGCTGCAGCACGGCGGAGGCGGCCAGCAGGCGGAGCTGCGCGGGGGAGCTGCGGCTACAGAGGCGGTAGATCGCGCGGATAGCGTGCTCCTTACATCTGCGACACAAATAGTTCATCCCGTCACAGCTCGTCACGCGCGAATAGTCACACTAATATTGTAAACTAGTTTCTCCCCGCGGCTTGGCACGGGTTGTATCAATCCCATGGGATATTTATGATATTATGTTATTCCAGGTCTATACACTAGTCAAACTCGATGTACCATGTTTGTAAACAAACCACCCATACTTAACTTGCCGCGTCTTTATAAACGCAATTTACATTACTTGTCGATTTGAGATCCTTCTTTCAATAATTATTACTTACAATTATATTTGAAACATGACGCCATGCAAGTGAGTATTAGTTATTTGTGTCGTGATTTGTTTACAAACACTCTACATCAAGTTTGGCTAGTGTTGGCTAGTCTATGCAAAATTTCAGCCCGATCCATTCAGTAGGCAATTTTGTCGTGATGAAGTAACAAACAACCATACAAACTATAGTAGTACACATAAGTCCAGACCCGGAACAACTCATAATAGGCTAATTATACTTTTTATTCCATGAATAATTTTCCACGAGATACAAAGAAGAGAGAGATAACCTTCAAATGCACTCACCTCACCTCACCTCGCCTCAACAGCCCATATTGGTCCACTGCTGGACGCAGGCCTTCCCCTGATAAGCGCCTTATTGACTTTTATCTCATGGGGGGTAATGCCCATAATCCCCACGCTGGGCATGCGGGTCAAATGCACTACACTACACTAATGCTGGCCGCTTACTAACAACCAATGTTCGTCCTTCAGCGAGCATTTATTGTTCATAAAATAAATCCAAAGTCGAGTCCAGTTCAAAGTCGCTCAGCGAGCTATGGAAAGAGCTATGCTCGGAGTCTCTTTGAAGGATAGAATTCGTAACGAATACATCCGACAGAGAACCAAAGTTATCGACATAGCTCAAAGAATTAGCAAGCTGAAGTGGCAGTGGGCCGGCCATATCTCGCGAAGAACCGACAACCGCTGGGGTAAACGAGTTCTTGAGTGGAGACCACGACTCGGCAAACGTAGTGTAGGACGCCCTCCGGCCAGGTGGGATGACGATCTGCGAAAGACTGCAGGCAGATGCTGGATGCGGCA
This sequence comes from Eupithecia subfuscata, assembly GCA_963564075.1. Lineage (NCBI taxonomy): Eukaryota > Metazoa > Arthropoda > Insecta > Lepidoptera > Geometridae > Eupithecia > Eupithecia subfuscata. The sequence goes on from OY751095.1 coordinate 20,928,575, forward strand.
AGCTGAAGACAGGGCGCTATGGCGCTCATTAGGGGAGGCCTATGTCCAGCAGTGGACTAATATAGGCTGATGATGATGATGATGAAAATAAATCCGCGCTCCGAAAACTGCCACTAGTTTTCCTTCTCCGTCTCCCTTCCTCCCAATCTCGCTCTCGCGTACATTGTACGCACAGGAGGCGAGTAGCTCTCGTGCGAGGACATTGTTGACTCACTCGTAACTTCCCTCGGTCAGAGCTGGCACCAGCGCGTCCAGCATCCCAGCCAGTCCAGCTGGCTGGATGCTGAGAGGTGTGCGCAGCATGTCGACCGCGGCTACGGCTGCGCGCTATAAACAAATGAGTCTACATAGACTGTACAGTGTGGGGCAAATATCAACGTGTTTGAGGACAGCTACCTTTTCTTTTGTAGATACACAGTTTTCTTTTTATGAAACTATAGGTTTAAAGAAAACCACTTTATACAGGGTGCCACGGAAAGGGTGTACTAAACTGAAATGGAGTGATTTTGGACCCAGAGGGGATCAACTAGTGAACAAAAGATTTTTAAGATTCAATCATTATATTTTTCTTCCCATTCGTGTTCTTTTACACGCACTGTAGCATTATTTATCATTAATTCATTACTTAATATTTCAAATGTATTATGCTAATTTTTTAGCAAAACTAGTGTTTTGACATGAAATTATTACAATAATATTAAATAAATTGAAATTTCAGAACAGTAATATTATTGTAAGAATAAAGAACATAAAATAAAGAGAAAAATGTCTCTTATTTTTTCCAAAAAATAAGTAAATTCAAACGAATTTCTAAAATTCGTAGAACAAACGTTGACCACCTCGATGTCCTGAATCTTTCGGCTTAGTACACCCTTTCCGTGGCACCCTGTATATATAAAAGCCTTGAGAACTGCACCACAGAGGCCGTCGCGTCGATTTGTAGAAAATGTATGGAATTAGTAATTCAAATAATAACAATAGAAACCCTAACCAAACAACACAAGTTTTCAAAAAAAATGATTCAAATAATTATGTACCTTGACTTGTGAAGGGTCCCCGCACTTGAGAGCTTTAATAATTGTGTCCTCCAAGCTGCCAGGGACGATGCATCGCTCATTCTGAAAAATACAACAAATATATTAGAGAAATGTAAGAACCTTCTAAACGAGGGTTTTTGTCTTTTAACTACCATGTACCCACAACACAAGCTCTGCTTAGCTTGGGGCTAGATGATGCTCTGTGGATTGTCTAGCATTATTTATTATTTATTTAACTATGATAGTGCAGAAAGATTGCTCTGCTCCATTTTTTAAATAAAAGGATTTTTTCCAACTACTGTCTGCCGGAGGACACATTGTTTTTATGGAAACTTTCAAAGGGTAATCTATCTTTTCTATCCCATGGGTACTGAGTTACGTCAAAGTAGCCTATGTCTTATTGAGCCCGTCTCCGTTGTATGATACTTGAATCCGTTTACCGAAACCTCAATCATCAATATAAGCGCGCTCCATTTGAGCTCATCTCACTGTTTGGTATTCACAAAACTAAGTTTTGACAGCAGCTGTCAAAACTTAGTTTGAGTTTAATTAAAAAATTTTTTGCTGTGACGAGTTGTTGCCTAAATCGCCGCATCCAGCACCTGCCTGAAGTCGTGCGCGGGTCGTCATCCCCCTTGGTCGGAGGGCGTCCTACACTACGTTTGCCGAGTCGCAGTCTCAGAACTCGCAGCCCCAGCGGTTCTTCGCGAGATATGGCACTGCCAATTCAGGTTGCTAATTCTTTGGGCTATGACGATAACTATAGTTCTCTGTCGGATGTATTCGTTACGAATCCTATCCTTGAGAGAAACTCTGCATAGCTCCTTCCATAGCTCGCTGCTGAGCGGTTTTGAACTGGTGGACCAGCCCTACCGTGAGTGTCCACGTCTCAGCTCTGCAGGTCAGGACGGGTAGGACGCACTCATTGAAGACATTCGTTTTCAAGCATTGCGGTATGGATGACGAGAAGACTCGACGTAGTTCCCAGCCGCTGGCCATCCCAGCTGGATCCTCTTCTGGGCCTCTACGTTTAATATGATTGAGCTTTTATTTGGATTTGGGTATCGCAGTGTATGGTATTATAATTTATGTTTTTTTTGTTAGGTTATGTTATGTTATGAGTCATAACTGTAACTGGACTGGGAAATTCATTTTACCGTCATCTATATATACAATGTGTCCGGTCACCGGTGTCGGAGATTTTATCGAAAAATCACTATCCCTATTTTTTTTTCTCTCTCCCTCATAAAATGGCAGCCATTTTGTTTTCTGTTGCCTCGAAGCACGGGTGCTTGTACTGATTAAGATATAGCTACCCATGTAGAGGTCTTAGGAAGACGATAGAGGACTCATTTGATAGCCAATAATGTAGACAATAAAGCAATGTTAACATTGTTGCAATTTCTATTTTATAATAGAAGAAAAGAGAATTTATAAAATAAAATAAAAGTTTTTCTTAACATTTTTTTTGAAATTATTAGCTTTTTCATAAAATCGAAACTGTCAAGCTACATGTTTGTTTGTACAGAATGTGTGCTTCAAAATAAGTCTTGCATCTTAGCCCTAAGTAAGATAGTTTAGAAGTTATGACGGTGGTGATTTTCATTTCGTAACATGATAGTTACGTTTCCACTCGTTTTCTAAACAATTAAAGAAGTAATCGGAAACAATAACGGTACCAACCCTCAATGTAAAACTTGCTGCCTACTACAATTAGCTAACTGTAGTAATTAAATACCTACCTATTTACTAACTATAAAGGTAAACTACATTTATTCACAAAGAAAATTATACTAGTATTTACAATTGAAACAATTGAGCTAACTGCCGACGGTTGCAAACAGTCTACAGATAGCTCAACTGATCCATATCAACACCAGTCGGAAGCGTCTCCAAGACGCTGGCTGCATTGCCACGCTGAATGGCAATGCTGATACGCTGTGCCAGATATTCACCAGCTCTCGGGTCACGCGTCGTTTCGACCAGACGCTCAGATAGTTTTTTGAAAACCCGAAGAGCCTCGGTACCCCACGGACCTAGGGTCTCGATCTATCTCCCACCTATTAATTAATTAGAATATCAGGTAAAATTATTGTATATACTCATTTGAGTGAACATTGTTCTGAACTAACCCGTTCATGGCCCAAGACGCAGACGAGACTCTCGATCATGGTGTGGCGGCGGTGCGACCCGCAGAGGCTGGGCAGTGAATGCGTTAATGAGTAAATAAACTCGTTAAACTGAACTGACTAGAGACGTGGTAACGTAATCACGATCTCAATAACGATAGGTAGCATTCGAGTAAGTAAGTCCACCATTTGATTGTATGACGTCATCTCATCAGATTTAAGGAGGACTCAGCCAAGTTGATGAGCTGAGTTTGAGTAATCGGCTGTTAGGCTAAAATACCAACGTATGTACTTACCTACTGCAAGCAACTAACAATAGTGCATTTTACACCAAGGCGAGAAAGTGATCAATTCCTACCGAGTGTGTCGTTTTGGGCCCGAGGCGCAGCCGAGGGCCTTAAAACACACGAGGTAGGAATCGCACTTTCTGCCGAGTGATAATTAGTGCTTTATACTACACCTTCGAGGAAAATAAAAAGCAGAATTAATTATTAATTGAAATCGCGCCCAATGATGTTGGTAAAACCTCATTGACCGCGCCAGCCTTTGGGTTCTTTTTTCAAAATATTGTTCGGAAATCGGAGGAGGCCTAATGGACTTGGAGTAAAAACTTTTTGTCGTTTGACCGAACGAAAATAACCGTAGCTACCGGCCGATCTTTTAGGAAAAAACAAAATTGGTTGCCTGTAAAGTCGGTATACGGGCGAAAGTTTTACGTGACAACGACTTTGAGTTCCTTTCACTTTTTATGTCTGTCTCTCTCGCTCTTAGGCGGGCTAACCATGCCCGAGTGGAAGGGACGCGTGCCTCTCACTCGCTCTCATTGTGAGCGCATAACGTGAGCGGAGCGTAACGCAGTTTCTTGAAGTGTCACCCGGCAAACCAATTTATAAGACGTTGTCACGTCAAAATATCACGTTAGAAATGGATTTCCATACACTTTTTCCTCCCGCTAAAACACGTGAGAAATGAAATTCCATAGTTTTTCCTCCCGGTTTCCTATAGGCCTGCAAAGACATACTTTCTATTCTATAAATGGAAAAGGAATAGGCAACTTTCCGAGCAGGTGTAGTAAGATATTTTACTTTTACCTTTTGCAAGTCGCTACGTGGCTGCCTCCGCTCCCGGCACTCCGAGAAGCCAGGCGGCATGGGCACGGGACTGTCTTTGGCCATATTCATGAACACGGCGAGCGTCTCGTCCTTCGTCAGCAGGCCGGAGCGCGCCGGGCCCTCCGCGAACTCGGCAGAAGTCAGAGACAGGAACCGGATCTGCTGAAGTGCTGCTCGGATGGTGTGCTCCTCTGGAACAAATGCCTTTACCGTTATTTATCAGCGTTAGTTTACATAATTGGCGTATATATTTTGTGAAACGCTAATCAACTATGTTCCGTACCTACCTCAAAAGGAAAAAGGAACCCTTATAGGATCACTTTGTTGTCCGTAAAGTCATTTACAACAATATATTTACCATCATATCCCATTGTATATGACTTTGTGTTAATAACCATGGTGGATATAAAAGTTTTAACTTTGTTGTCCGTCTGTCTGACTATCTAGTCTAGTCTTTTTGTCAGGAACGCGTGAAGCTATCAAGTTGAAATAAACATCAAATATACATGTCTGTAACACCTTGTAGATGTGATAAATCAAGTTATATAATATGTTTTTGGATAGAAGACTAAAACAAAAAAGTGTTTTGTAAAATAAAGTCCTACAGCGTCCGGTTTCTGAGATATTTACAAATGAGTATAACTATGTATATTTTTTCTTCACATGTGAATATCTCAGACACCTGACGCTTTAGGACATTATGTTGTAGAACATTTTTATTTGTTTTAGTGTTCTCTATCCAAATCATAAAAAAAAATTTACCTATATAACTTTTATTTCGCGCCGCGATTTTAAAACTACGCCATCGGAATATCTACTAATCGATGTGAGTACTGCATTCTATTAAACAAACTAGAATCTATTGATGTCAGAGCTCCAGCTTTTGACTGGTTTGTCAGGAGACAAACCAGTCAAAAGCTAGATAGGAATCTCGAAAACAGAAGACAAGTCCAGTTAGAAGCTCGACCTCAGCAGCCTATATTGGTCCACTGCTGGACGCAGATCTCCTGATAAGCGCCTTATTGGCTTTTATCTCATGGGGAGTGATGCCCACTATCCCCACGCTAGAATCGCAGTTCGATGGTAGAATTATTTTGCGGGAGGCACCCCCCCAAGGAAGTATTCTTGGATGTATATTATTCCTAACCAACCAACCAAAAGCCAACAGTCCAAACCAAATTAATATTCGGCAAAATTAATGAAAATATTAAAACAAAACCATGTTATGGCTATTACAATCTTTGATTGCCTCTCGTGTAAAATCACGATAAATGTAGTTGTGTCGTTGTTGCAGCGTATGAGCGATTATGTCGCGTAGGTATTTCAATTTTGGAAATCTGTGAATGCGCGTTCCTAATTTCCAAAGTAAAGGCTTGGCCAAACCAACGCGTTCAGCTCGCGTCCGCGGTGGCGATACTGCGCGTGCAAAAGTCGTATACACCGTCGCGTTTGTTCTTGCGTTCACCAGGCTGGAGTCACGTCATTGACTACTACTAAAACTAAACAACATAGTTCTTCGAACAAATAAATAGTTGCGTGCAGCGTCCTAACGTAACAAGCCCGATCTGATCGCCACCGCCGCGTGCAGACGCTGCACCGGACGCATCAGAGGACGCATCGATGTGAACACGTCGCTACAAGTTCGTGCACAACAACTGACCGCCACCGCGCACGCCACCGCGGACGCGAGCTGAACGCGTTGGTTTGGCCAAGCCTTAATAGTTAACAAGGAAATGGGCATTTTAAACAAAAAAAAAACATTATTTGATGCCAATCAATCCTGTTTCTTATACCTACCTACTGATCAAAAACTTCTATGGGCCCAACTGATGTTGGAGTACTTCAAATGACGAAGAATCGCTTCTCCCATACATTTTGTAGGAAATCATCGCAGCTTAGGCGCAGTCTAGGGCAGCGCCGGGGGTAGTTTTCTTGCAGCATGTTATCGCTGAGCATGCCATTCTTTGGAAGGGCAGCAGTCTGGTTGTCTCGGTGCTCAGCTCCGTTCTAGTCCACCAGACTATTGCTGCGTATGTTAGTGTAGCTCTGGTAATAGCAGTGTAGAGTCACATGGTTATTTTCGGTGAAAGTCCCCAGGTTTTTCCTAGCATTCTGCTGCATTGGTAGAAAGTGGCGGTAGCACGCTGCGCTGGAGTTTGTAGTCAAGATGTTTATTCCACAGCAGTTCGCTGTCTAGTATGACCACTACACTAGAGCCTACCTGTCTTCTGTTTTTGGCTTTATCTCCGTGTTGAATAGTTTTGGGAGTTTAAGAGTCCGGCGGAGCTCGATCGCAACTTCAATTCGAGGCGCGTGCAAAAATCGCCCCGAATATCGCTATCTCTGTTTAGTTGATGCAGGCGCGCGCGGGACGCGGTAGGTGTACTACATACGTGAACACAACCATCCATAGTGCCGTGCTTGTGCGTGTGCGTGAGTAGGTATACACACCTCTGCTATCGAAAGCGGCAGGTAGGTTAGATACTAGACTAGGTAGGTACTAAATTTGCCTACCTATTTCTTTAGGCATACTATTTGCGTTTCATACCTACATAGGTACCTTGGTACTTACATTTTGGGAAGTGCAAGTGTATTTTAAAAAAATCTAAGTGAATGTTTAGTTTGATAACGCGTTTTTTTCTTCAAGTTTCTCTACAAGGCCTACCTACCTACGTATTTCTCAAGAAATACTTAGGTACCTAGGTACCTACCTATGTAGAACCCAAATATAGGTAATATCATTGGTACCTAGAACCTAACTAAACTGATCGATCAGGAAATACGTACTTAGGTAGTATGTAAGCACCTACGTATACTCCAGCCAAATTCGGTGTGACATTTTTGTAAACTAACCGAATTTGGATGGAGTGTAGGTAGGTTCGTCATACGGTTCTGCTTCTGCAATACCTAGGATATACCTACCTAAATTTAGGATTAAATACACGAGTAGGTATAGTGAATTTCTGACAAGAAAATAAAAGGCAAGGATATAAACGTAAACACTTTTTTGTTCATTGATATTGACACTTTCATTTATTTTAAAAAAACATTTGATTTTGACTTGACACATTTATTTACTTATCAAAAAAACAAATCAATTTACGATTTTGGTAAAGCCATGTGGGGTAACCATATCGGCTAAACACTACGAAATTTGTTATGGTACCTACCTAGCTAGTCAAAAATATACCTAGGTAGTGTGAAAGATACTTATAAAACAAGTATGGATTGATGGATTGGTATGTGTTGATTAGGTACTTCTTTACGCGAAAACTTCTAAACATCTAGGTACCTATATCCAAACTTTAAAAACATCCACCTACACTACATCCAAACTCAAAATATGAGTGTGATAAAATATACACAGGATGCCACGGAAAGGGTTTATTAAACCGAAAAGGGATAATTCTGGAATCCGAGAGATTCAACTTGTGAATAACGATTTTTTAAATTTCGAATATTTATAATTTATTTGTAAGTACGTTTTGTACACCTAGGAATACACGTAAAAAACGATGAAAAAACGTCTAATGTTTTCCTGTTTACTTCCGTTACATTGATTATGGTTACCAACTGCAGCAATAAAAAAAATCGCGGCTCGCTCCGCTCGCCGATATTACTGTTGTTTGTGCTCTGTGTTTTGATTAGCACAGAGGCAACGTTCCCAATTTTATTGGTCTGGCTGGTCCGCTATAGTCAGTTTGTATCAATCCAACCACCACAATAAAAAGCACAAAATATAACAAAGCGAGGTCACTTTGTCAACCAGTACAAAAAATTAGTAGACAACAAAATTTTCGCGTTTTGGTCTGGTCGCTGATAACATTTGTTCCTTCTGACTATGATCCAAAGCTCAAAACCCGGCCCGCTTTAGGTCACTTTGCCAAATTTTCTAAAAAGTTGCCCAAAATCTAACAAAAACCAAAAATTATCGCAGCACGCTCTGCTTGCCTCTGATAACATTCTGCTGTTTTGATAAGCTTCTGGTTTGCTCTAGTTCAGGACTCCTTCTCCGTTTCAGGCTAGTTTGCAACTGCAAAATATCTAATACCAAACAACTCACACGCACAGCCAGATCATAAAAAATTTCGTTGATTCTATATGGTGTCTGGTCTGTTGTTCGCATATTTGGTTGTTATTCGTGAAACTTTAAAATTGTTCTTCACACTAATATTATAAATGCGAAAGTTTGTATGGATAGATGGATGGATGGATGTTTGTTACGTCTTCACACCAAAACTACTGAACAGATTGAGCTAAAATTTTGCATTCGTGTAGCTCTAAGCCTGGAATCAAACATAGGCTACTATTTATCCCATAAATCAGTTCCCATGGGATAGAAATTACCTTTGAACGTTTCCATAGAAAGAAGCGTGCGAAGCCGCGGGCAGAAGCTAGTAGCTCATAATTTAGCTTCATGCTTCTAGCATAAGGGTCTTGCATGGACGCTACCTCACCAATTTCAAAAAAGGCTGCAGCTCATTCAGAGCTCGCTCCACTCGCTGTTATTTATTTTCTGAACCAGTTTGTGACAATGACAACCCGAAAAAGGGAAAAAAATTCGGCTCGCTCCGCTCGCCGCTACATCTTTTTCGGTGTTTTTTTTGTATTTCTAATTTTTTGTTAATCTTCTTTGCTCCGCTCGCCCCGATTTATATTCATAGCTTTATATCTACCACCGCAAACTTTTTAAAATTTTCGGGGCAGGTTTCGCTCACTTTATTTTGTCATAGGCTCTGGCTTACTTTTCCCCAAACATCAGAAAAAATCTCCAACATTTTTGAGGCTCGTTTCGCTCGCCATTACTTATACTTCCTATTGTTGGGTTGGGAGTTGGGGGAAGGGATGTCATTTTTGCGGCCAATATGCAAAACACTGCATTTTGCGGCTCGCTCCGCTCGCCGATAGCATTTTGTCCTTCTCTGTATTTTGTCCTTCTCTGTATTTGGTCCAGTGTGTTTAACATTATTTTGCTAGGTTGTTACCCGAAAAAGTAACAAAAATTTCGGCGTTACATTTGTTCCATGTCTTTTTTGTATTTTGAATTTTTTGTTGATGCCCTTGCTCCGCTCGCCCCTATTTATATTCATAGCTTTATAACTACTACCGCAAGTCTCTAAGATTTTCGGGGCTTGCTACGATCGCTATCATTTATTTTTTATAGATACCTATCAACAACAAAGTAAATGATGCGGGCGAGAGTAAGCAAGTAGACCTACTCTTGCTTACTTTTGCCCAAACTTCAGAAAACATCTCAAAAATTTCGAGGCTCGCTTCGCTCGCTATAACTTATACCTACTATAGATGGGAGTTGAGTATAAATTTTCCGCGGCTCGCTCCGCTCGCCGATAAAGTTAAGTGGTTTTCAGTGGGGTCTGCAACCGCCTACAAGTACATTTGGTGCTACGGCCCGCACCAAGTGTGACCCCCCCCAAAGTCTTGGGCTGCGACCGCGCCTGGATACCTACCTACCTAGTACTTCCTTAAGAGCTTATTAGACCATCCTAAATGTCGCGTCCTAAATTCAGTGTCCGATTTAGGACAAGAAATTTAGTCGCCGGAGCTCCTAATTACACGTTCACTGATTCAGGACTCTAAGCAGACCAGTGTTGCCGGTGCGGACCTTTTTGGTCCGTTTCGGACTTTTTTCTGCCTCTGCGGATCTTTTGCGTACCATGACTCTTTGCGGAAATTTCCAAGGGAATCACATGCACACAAAACCTATTGGGTACTTCCCGTAGACCTAGAATCATGAAACTTGGTGAGCAGCAAGTTTTTACAGCACAAGTAAAGGGAAAAATCCAAAATCTATAAATTTGTAATTTATTCACAAAAAAAAATACTTTTAATGCACGCCATGAACCAAAACTTATACGGTACGTACTTCCCGTAGACCTAGCGCAATCAGAACCCTGCTAGAATTATGAAATTTGGCAAGAAACAAGGCCCTATAGCACAAATAAAGGGAACAATCCGAAATCAGTACCTAATTTGTTGTTTTTTCTTTAAAAAAAAAATATCTTGCTATAGACCAAAACCTTAAAGGGCACTTCCCGTTTACCTAGAATCATAAAATTTGGTAAGAAGCAAGATCATAATTATAGCACAAATAACGAGAAAAATTTGAAAACCGTAAATTTGTAGTTTATTAACAAAAAAATCATAAATTTTGATTCTCTCCCTCGACCAAAATAATAAATATATAATAATACCGGGTACCTACATCATGTTGACATAGAATCATGATATTTGTCAAGAAACAAGGTCTTACAATTAAACGGAACCCTTAGTGTGCGAGTCTGACTCCCACTTGACGTTTTATTTTATCTCAGTCTTTCAACCTTTGTAAAAAATAAGCGAAGTTTTCTGAAGTTCATTAAGATGAAGCAACATAAAGTACAATTCATATGGAAAACTTAATATCCCCATTACGACAAGTAATTTTTTTTACACTTTTTAAAACGGATCTTTTTGTCATATTTCGGACCATTTTAGCGTTCGGATCGGAGCTTTTTTATTTTGACTGCCGGCAACACTGAAGCAGACTCTAAAAATAGATTTAGGACGTCGGAAGCCATTCTTGTCCTAAATCGGATCCTAATTAGGATGCTACCGTCCTAAATGCTATTAAACTTTCCTGAATTCAGGATTGACTAATTAGGACATCCGATATTTAGGATGGTGTAATAAGCTCTTTACTTCACATACATTGTAGGTACCTACCTATCTTATGATAGGTACATATATCTAAACAACATGTTAGGTACCTACCTACCTAGGTAGGTAAGTATTAGGTAGGTATGTAGGTACCTATTTACTTTAAAATAAGAAAACAACTAGCTAATAATAAAATAATTTAGATAGGTACGTAGGTAGGTAGGTAAGTAAGTACCTACCTACTTACTGTGAGATACCTACCTACATCCCAACGTTCCGAGTCCATAATATCATTAACCAAACCGTAAGTGAAAAATATCAAAGTCCGTAAACAAAGCCAAAGCACGCCAAAGTCGTAGTAGGTAGGTACCTCTAGGTACCTATGTAATGTACCTAAGGAGGTAGGTTATTGTTTCCAAACAACAAGGCAAATCTCAATCCAAGTCAGTGGCACAGGTCTATAGAATAGTGAACAAACAAATACCTACGCACGCACAGCACCGTAACTTGTCAGACACACTGATTTAGAAAATAGTATACTTACTAAATAATAATACCTAACCTAGCCTCTCCTACTATATTATAAGAACCTATCTATGTTCTCCTACCCCTACGACGACCTCCGAAAGTCCCCGAGCGGTGGCGGCGCCCCGTGTAAATACACGTTGCATTAGTGTGTCTGTCCGAGCCACGAGCGATCACACAACCGAAGTGTCCCGTCCCCCGGCCCTGCACCCCGCCCCGTGCGTGCGCGATAGCATGATTGCCGTTTAAAATTTGGTATGAATTTCGCTGTGTTCTGTAATACCAAAAATGATGACTGAAAACTTCTTGTATTCTTCACAAAGTATTGTTATTCTGTAACTAGACAATATTACCTATGTTCCCAAACAAATAACACATAAGATATTGTTGTTTTTATTACGAAACAAATAGGAAGAAAACTGGACAATTTTGTCTTAAAAATTGCAAAATGCGATTGGCTTTCATTTAATTTTCGGTAAGTATTTTAAAAAAAAAACTATGTAGGAACCTAGATAAATACTATTTGAATACAAATAATACAATAATATAGTCGAAATATGCTTGAATTAGAAATAATTTTGGTATTACGTTTGTATGGACAAGTCGCCTTCCGCTGGCCTCTTAAGGTTTCCCCGATTTCTCTTGTATGTGAACATTATTAGTTCCGTTTCCAAAGAAGGCACATTCGCAACGAGCAGGATTTTAGCACACGGAGTAACGTATCATGCTCGCTGCGCTGCGAGTGCTCATTGCATCGCGTAACACCACCGGTCAGTACGCGGCTGGACTAGGACATTACGGTTAGCAATTTCTTACTAACCTTGTTTCAAATTTTCTTTTGTTCGTTTAGTTTCAGAACTGCTCTCAACACTCGGGAACACCTAAAACAAACAAACTGGGTTGTCATGTTGTACAGTCAAGAAAGTTGTGTGTAATAGTATCAGAACTTAAATCACGATTATAATAATAATGCTGGACGTTCTACACAACATTATCTAGCCCCAACAAGGTAAGCAGCAGTAATGGCTCCCAGATCACTATCTCTATCTACCTATGTGCATCGGCTGGCTCCTTTAAGCGTTTACGTAACTTCCTACCGACGTCTACCAGAATAGCGCTCGCCCAGTCACTCCTACTCCCTGTCCTCGACTATGCCGACGCCAGCTATCCCGATCTTACCCAAATGTAGCTGAAAGACTTGAGCGGCTTCAAAACTTCCACACACGCTTCATCTCCTTCGACGTCCGCCTGCGACGCAGGATGTTGCGGGTTTGATTCTCGCCTCGAGACAACCTTCTGCTTCTCAAGAGCCTTCATCCACTGCACCATAGAGGTCATCATTATGAATGTAACCAATGAAACATACCTTCACAGACAGCTCATCCGAAGACGGTCCCCCTTCTACAGGAGGACTGTTCTGTTCCTGCCTCCTCTGTTTCGCCTTAGCATACCTGGCCACTGCATGGAACAGGTCCAACTCGCTGTCTACATTAAGGTGGTCGAGGGAACACACTTTGATTAATGTGTTTAATTCCACATCCACAAAAGTATCGTCATTTAAAACTTCTTTGGTGTTTGTACTTATTATCTGCAATTAATTTTAACAATTAATAATAATAATAATAAGCCTTTATTCGGACAAGACACTTTCACTTTGTGGTTCATATATATCTCTTTTCCTCCATCTCTGTGTGTCCGTTTGCCAGGTGGCAAAGGCCTCCTCCAATCTTCTCCATTCTGGCCTTTCTATGGCCACTCTACTTTTAACAATTACTTTGCAGTAATTTATTTACCTATCCATATGCATGTACAGCTCATTTGAGATATGACTGGGTACTCTTTAGTAATTTAGGTAAGATCAGTACAAATAGATGTACATATACATACATCAACATCATCAGCCCATAAACATCCACTGCTGGACATAGGCCTCCCCCAAACAACTCCATGAATAGCAGTCCTAAGCCACCTTCATTCATTGAAAATGCCTTATGCCTTCATCCATTGGGCAAAAAAATGTTGTCAGTGGATCCAGTGGGAGGTCTTCCCACACTCCGTTTCGCATTGTATAATGTAAGTATAGGACTAATATTATAAATGTCCAAGTTTAGATGTTCGATGTATGATGGATGTTTGTTAACACTGCTCGCTAAAACTACTGGCTGGATCGGGCTGAAATTTTGCATACAGGTAGATTTAGGCCTGGAATATAACATAAGCTAGTCTTTATCCCATTAATCAGTTCCCATGGGAATAACAAAAGAAATAACCATAAAACATTTCCATAGAAACTATGTGTGCGGAGTGCAAAACCACTGACAGAAACTAGTTTTAAGCATAGCTATACTAGTGCACTACACATAGTATAGATGTGTACCTGGTATGTTTAGAGAATTAGGTACCTGAATACATTTATCTTCAATTGTGTTTTCCTCAAAGAGGCATGCAAACTCGTATGCTCGGCATGCATTCCGCGGGCCCACAACCAAGGATATATGACTGGTGCATTGCTTCTCCAGTTGTGGCAGCATGTACTTCCTCGCAGCATACCACAGGTCCGTGGCCATGTCGAATGAGCTTAAGCGGATAAAACCTGTGTAGATGTATCTGTAACATAATATTCATTAGTCATTGAAGTAGCTCAGTTAAGACCATACGGAAGCCTTGTTTTTATGGTTTTGCCTGTGTTTTATTGATAGAGCTTTAGAGTACCTACATATATTGTGTATGTCTGGTCACAGTGTAGTTGACAGGACACATGGAAAAATCAGTGTTAACATGTGGCTCTCAAGTTAAAACAAGGACTCCTTTATAATAATGAAATATTTTCTAAAAAAATGCAGCCCCAGCGACGCCCTTCCCTATGCCATTTTAAATATAAGTGTCAGTTATTAAAGATGAAAAAAAATTTGAAAATTTGAAGTCTTTTTCGCCTTGCGTCCCGCTAACTACACCCCAACCGTATGTCTTTCCTCTGAGGTTTTATCACACCCCAGCCTGGACACATGTCTGATGACGAAAAGCAGAGTGTGCGCGAGAAGCTGGACATTACTTTAGTAACTTAGATCATACGGTTTATATGAAAAGACATCGTAAAGACTTACTGTAGCAGAGCTCTGAAAGCCTCCGGTTGGACATCAGTAATAGAAACTACTGAATCGTTGCGCTCCGATAGCCCCCCGTAGAACATCGCCTCGAAGACAGGAGAAGCCATCGCCAGGACGAGCTTGTGCGCTTGAATCACCTGCTTGGTCTCAGAGCCCACCTTGAAGGTGCAATCAGACCATTGCCCCGACTTAAGTAGATAACCACAACTCTGCTCCACCGTCTCACACGCGAACTGCCAGGGTGTTCCTGCTGCCGCCATCGTTATAATAAAGAAGTGATTTTGATTTAATCGGACGATGCCCCACAAATAGAGACTTTTTGTTTGTTTAAAACTTTGAAGAGTTTGAAAAACAAAAAATCGCCGCGTGTTAAAGTGTAACGAAATCACAGAAAAACGAACGATTGAACGATGTATGTATTGTATGCAGTGTTGCCACCTTGCAGAAAAAAATATCACTAGATTTGGTCTCAAAACTCACTAGATTTCGGGATATTTTGGACAAAAATCACTAGATAGTTTAAAATGAAATTACACGCTAGGTTAGTTACTACAAAATAATGTATTTGTGAAAAAAAGAAACTAAAAACACAACATACTGATATCTAATAGCAAATTTTTTTGATACTAAGCTAGATAGATATTTGTTTTAGTGTTTTTTTTATACACATAACTCTGTGTTTCTTAATGTCGCCAATTCTTGTAAATATTTCTTTTTGATAAAAATTACAAAAGGCTAGTAGTATCGTTTGCTACAGGTTCCATTCTTGTCGATATTTTTGTGAATAAGACTTTTTTTTTACTGGCACGTCCATAGTAAATGCGAAATAACTAATAAATACTTCACAAATCTTACGCGAATGATTTCGATGTGATCACTTACCTACTTTCCCGAACGAAGTTTAGCAAGAACTGCCTAGCAACAGTACAGTAGCAAGCACCTAACTAAATACATACTCAAATAAACTAGTTTAGTAGGTACGTGATAGGTTCTCATCAGTAGTCGGGGATTCCCCAAGGTAGGTTTGCATAACCAAACAAAAACGTTTAATTCATGAACCTATAAAGATTCATGGTTTAATTACGTTTCGGCTGTCTAAGAAAAGGATTGTGCTATTTTCACATAAATTGGGGAATTCGTTGCCAATATGTATGTATTTTAAAAAAATTTCGAGATCCGATAAATATCACTAAAAATCATCAGATATTTTTTTAGTGATTTTTTCTTCAGAATATCACTAACATACTCCAAAAAATCACTAGATCTAGTGATAAAATCACCAAGGTGGCAACGCTGATTGTATGTATGCTATGTATGTATGTATCCCAACGAACGAAATCAAATCAACAACGGCTGTGACAACCAACGGTACCATCAGTGCTGCCAACAGTTAAACTAGCTCTCCACCAGATCACATAACCTCTAAAACCACCTGAAAACCACTAATAAAAAACGAAATGTGGGTAGGTATTAAAAAACAAAAATAACTTCAAACTGAGAGTCCATAATTAGTATGGCGCCAGTGTGACCATTGAGAAAATACAGAACCTGCCATACGCTTACTGAAAATCTGCCAAAATCTGCCCAACACTCCCAAGAAAAATGCCATAAAATATGCCACATACTTTTTTAGTGATTCTTTGATTGGAAAACAAAAAAAAACACTTATTAATACTCAGATGACTTATTATCACACCAATATTATAAATGCGCAAGTTTGGATGGATGGATGGATGTTTGTTACCTCTTCACGCCAAAACTACTGAACGTATCAGGCTGAAATTATGCATACAGGTAAATCTAACCCTGGAATCAAACATAGGAAACTTTTTATCCCATAAATCAGTTCCCATGGGATAGAAATAACCTCAAAACGTTTCCATAGAAACAACGCGTGCGAAGTCGCGGGCAGAAGCTAGTAAAACATAAAAACAAAAAAACAGAAACACAAAACCATAAAACTTACATTAAACGGACGGCAAGAACGCTCGTATCTTCGCTTCATTATTACAACACAATCGAACCGCAGTGGTCAATACAATACTAATCAATAGCGAAATTATTGAAGTTATAATAATATTATGTATTAGAACTTTAAGATAGGTAGTAAATAAGAATTTGGACCTTCACGTAGAGAATTTACAGTTGATGATTACATGGCGTAGAAATATCAACAAACATTATAAGGGAATTCCCCTTAAGGACTACCTCGGACTAGAAGTTGCCAGGTGTCGGTAAAATTATTTCCAACAAAATTTAATATCCGTAATATTTTGGTCTTACTATAAAATTATTATTTTTTATATACGTATAATCTCCAAAATGTATACGAAGGTCACAAAGATTTTGTTCCCAAATCTGTCAAAACGTGCCACACTTCTATTTCGTCAACGTAATAATGCCAAACTGAAAATTCCATAGTCAATCTGCCAAAATGGCAGAAATCTGCCACAAATGGTTACACTGTATGGCGCTAACCCAACCCAAATTAGCGAAAAATCGCTCAAAATCGTGGCCAAAGAGAACTTCGTATCGCTGCGTACACTATACAAAATGTATTTTTTACAGAGGCATTAAAAATAAGCATAATATGATAGTTATCATATCATAAACTGCAAAATCGATTTTCAAAAATTCCTTCGTTTAACTTGTGGTTCATCTTCTAAAAGATACCTACTTAAGGCAAATAGTAGGGTGGATAGTGGCGCCACTACATATTTAATTTTATAATTACGATTTTTTGATAATTACTGTATTATTTAAGCAGATACTTGTTTCAAGAGTTTAGTTCCTATTGGTGGCCACCAAGCTCTCCAAACAAGGTTTTTGATTGAATAACACAAAACAAAACTATTAAAGATAGGTACTTATATTTAATAAAAGCTTATGATAGATATCGTCTACGCGCGGTCCGATTTTTTGATAATTCCTTTGTATAACGTAATTATAAAATTATATATGTAGTGGCGCCACTATCCACCCTACTATTCGCCTTAAGTGGTGGCGTTGTTGGGGTCGGGTTAGCGCCTTAAAAGGTAGGTAGGTACAATATTTTTTTAACGTTTCTCTGGACCAAGAATAAAGTAAAAAGAGATCCCCTTCAGACAAAGACCAATTTCTCGGGAATACATTTTTTGAAAGAACGCGGAATCATATCTGCTTATACAAAACCGAATCATAGAAAAACCGCCTCCCTCTTGGACGTCGTCGGGTGAAAGTAGACAAGTGTGACCTCTAGCCATCGTAAACTGAACTACAAATCTAACGTCACTAGGCGCTCAAGAAAGTGACATCGGAAACTGAAGCCCAGGTAGCTACCTGAGTGCTTCAAAGTAACTCCGCTAGGTGTCACTTTGGTGTACAAAAAAGATCTTAGGTATAAAATAGTGTACAGTTTATATAAGTTTAGGAGCGACAAACGCTGCGATTTCAGTTCATTACGAATTACTGCGTTGTTATTGTGGGTACCTACCTACTTTTTTTATCTGCCCAATAAAATATCTCCATTTGTTTGGTAAGGAAACAAGTCCACTGTTCCAGATATTCACGGCACGGGACAATTGAGCGTCCCGGAGCTTTATTTCGGGACAGAGGATCTCCAAAACTACTGAAAAGATCAAGATGAAATTTGACATAGGTACACTTAGAACGTAGGTAGCCTAACTTAAACAATAGGCTACTTATTATACCGAAAATACGCGAGCAAAGCCGCGGGCAGAAGCTAGTTTATAATATTAGTAGGATTAGTAGGGTAGGATGTGAAATCAGACAACAAATTAAACGAGAAAACTTGTACGGCTCCGGAAATATAGCATATACGTCACAGGGCCCTGTGGCGCAACGGATAACGCGTCTGACTACGGATCAGAAGATTCCAGGTTCGAATCCTGGCAGGGTCGAGTTTATTTTACTCGTTTTTGTAACATTTGACGTGGATGATTTTTTTGAAATGCTTGTTCTTTTTTATCAACCGACTTTAAAAAGGGCGAGAATATATCAATCAAATAATAGAAACAAATTAGAACTAGTATTTACAATTGAAACAATTGAGGTAACTGCTGACTGTTGCAAACAGGTAGGTCAACAGATCCATATTCACTACGCACAATACAATTATTGCTATTATATGAGCGCAAATCGCGTCGTGAAATAAACTTCGAGATCTGTCTGTTCTGGATCTGACCGCGTAGACAGTTTCCATCAGCCCGTTATTTTGTTTGTCCAATGTTCTGCATTCCGCGAAGCATTCAAAGCAGTTCTGTAGCTCCAACTGAAAGTTCTCGGGATTTAGTATTTAAATAAATAAATAAATAAATAATGCTGGACAATTGACACAGCATTATCTAGCCCCAAGCTAAGCAGAGCTTGTGTTATGGGTACTAGATAACTAATTACTTAATATACAAACACTACATAGATAGATATATACATAGAAAACATCCAGAACGCTCTGGACAAATGTCTGCAGATCGTACAAACATTTGTCCCGAGGCGGGAATCGAACCCGCAACCTCCTGCGTCGCAGGCAGACCTTCGCCCGCTGCGCCACAGAGGCCGTCTTTTTTTTGGATTTGGGCATAGAGTAGACTTTATTAGACGATACCGTTCTAGCTTTACATGACGACCTCTGTGGCGCGGTGGGCGAAGGTCCGCCTGCGACGCAGGAGGTTGTGGGTTCGATTCCCGCCTCGCGACAAATTTTTGTACGATCTGCAGATATTTGTTCAGGATGTTCTGGTCGTTTTCTATGTATAATAAAAAATATCTATCTATGTACTCGTATATTATTATGTATATCAGTTATCTAGTATCCATAACACAAGCTTTGCTTACCTTGGGGCTAGATAATGCTGTGGGAATTGTCCAGCATTATTATTTATTTATTATTATTATTATTATTAATATATTATATAGATATTGAATGATGCACTTACCAAGCGGTGATCGCTACCGGTTTTAACCATGTTGATCACAGAGACCTCATTGCATATGTGCCTGTGGGTCGTCACGATAAAGTCTATCTCATTATAGCCGCCGTCGGGGTGGAGCCAAGACAATTTTCTGGGGGGCAGCTTCTCAAAAAAAAAAACAGATAAAAGTGCCGCGAACCTGTTTCCACTGCCAATGCGGCCTACTAAAGTATTACTACCGGGGCACAATACTACCGGAACATTCAAAAGAAGAAGAAATTGGAGCTGCACATCACTATAGAGTGAGAAGACTGACAATACCTGGCGCCCGGCGGTCAGGATGATCAGCTGGTGGTAGCGACTCCACGACACTCTGAAACATAGCCGTCCAGTTCTAGTATTTTTGTTGGTTCGGATTGAAATCAATAGCCGTCAAGGGGCTAAGAAAAGCAGAGGTTCTTTTTATTAATTTCGTAGTTAAAAAGGATATATAAAATAGGTAACAACCATAGACAAGTAACAACAATAAATAGGTTAATCACAAGACACAAACAAAAAACATAACCGACGACGACCGATGTGGCGCGGCGGGCGAAGGTCCGCCTGCGACGACGCTTGGTTGCGGGTTCGATTCCCGCCTTGGGACAAATGTTTGTACGATCTGCAAATATTTGTTCCGAGTGTTCTGGGTATTTCTATGTATGATAAAACATGTGTACCTGTGTAATGTACCTATTGTATTAAGTTTAACAGTCATCTAGTAGGTAGGTTCCCATAACACAAGCTCTGCTCAGCTTGGGTCATGATAATACCACATAATACTGTGCGAGTTGTCCAGCATTATTTTTATTATTATTATAAACTTAAAATTGCAATTTAAAGTATTGTCTGATTTAAAGCCACACACGCAGAAGTTGTGGCCGGGCCGGATGGACGGAGGCGATAAAGTTAAATTCATACGATACAACTTGTATCATATGAATTTATATGAAAGACTACACACAAGTTTATGGAGTGTCTTCACACAGAGCGCACGCCACGCGTCGCGGTGCGGAGGCGTGCTCCCAGAGTTGTATTTATTTGCAAAATTTTAAGCTTATGACCCGAATAAGGCAGGCGCTAAATAAAATTGACTATACCGAAAAATTGATTTTACTACATAATTCCAACCACATCGTTGTTTATACGATTGCCGTATAAATGATTAAAAAAAGGACATCTTTACAATAGTGCGACGCCGTGATCAACACACACAAGGCTTCAAAACGCCTCCGCGACGCCACGGCTCTCGCACGCCTGCAATGTCGCCCTTCAGAGCAAGTGCTCCTGAAGAAGTATACACTTAAGGACCCAATGATGTTATATATAAACTGAGGAACCTCTTTGTAAGAACATGACTACGTATATACGTACTACGACAACGTGCCAGCTATTCTCGAACCGAATGGTCTGTTGCGTGACGATGGTAAGAGGCCTGACGGTATGACACTAGTCTCATGGGAGTTGGGGAGGCCCATTGTGTGGGACGCTACATGCGTCGACACACTTGCGCCTCTCATCTTCCGAGGACATCCGTGAGGGCGGGTGCGGCGGCAGATTTGGCCTAAGATCTCAAGAGGCGCAAAATGTGTCTCGATAGAGCCTACACATTTGCTCCCCTTGGAGTCGAGACCCTAGGTCCGTGGGGTACCGGGCACTTCGGGTTTTTACAAAATTATCTGATCGTCTAGTCGAAGCGACGACGCGTGACCCGAGAGCTGGTGAGTATCTGGCACAGCGCATCAGCATTGCCATACAGCGTGGCAATGCAGCCAGCGTCTTGGGGACGCTTCCGACTGATATTGATATACTTCCGACTGATATTGACGTCTGCTGTTAGCTCAATTGTTTCAAGTGTAATTTTCTTTGAATAAAGGCGTTGTAACATTACATAAAGAACCTGACTGCTGAAAATTTACTGGGGTTTGGTTGATTTTTGTTGCCTCATTTGAGACTTCTAAGTCAAAAAATGAAGGGCTCGTCTTCATATTTTAACATAGAAGTATTAAGTAATACTTCTATGTTATTATGCCTAATCAACATCATTAGCGTGATGTGGTTTCTAAACACAGGAATAGTAGCTCTTTAGAAACCACACCCTTCAAACCAGATATATGTTAGTACTAGCTGATACCCGCTACTTCGTTAGCGTGGTAGGTAGGGTACCTAACTAAAGGTATTATGACATCACTTTTATCTATTGACCTCGATAGCTACCCATCGAATGATTTTTTTGTATTATAATTTTTTTTAATTTATTTCTTTCGATGGGTCTCTTAAAACTTAGTCTATTTGGTTCTGTAATTGTAATTGTGTAAACTGGTCTATTTTTTCTTAAGCTTAAACATTCGGAGTAAATCACTAAAAAGTGATATCTGCCTACGGTTAACGGGCGGCGACCGACCCAGTGACGTCACACGCGTCCGCGGCGGTCACTCAGTGAACTTCGCTAGTAATTTAGTCATAACTTCGTACGTAATGGTCCGATTTGGATAATTTAAAAAGATATATCATTGTTACATCATAAAGAATACCGTGGATACTACTTCTATTGAAATTGATATAACGTTACGGATCCTCATTGACAAACGTTCGAAACCCTCGGCGCGCGAGTTATACTCGCACTTGACGGATCTTGTTCTTCCTTACAGGCACTATGCCCTCCCAAGCCCCCTGGTTCCTAGCTGATCTCTCCAATCTATAACCGTTTTTGCTAACTTACTGCCGGTTGTAAATAATTACTGGACGTGGTCCAAATACTTAATCGTTTTTATTATGGGAGGAGGGTGGTGCTCCGCTTCGTAGATTAAACACATGGCAATTATCACGTACCTACCATCTTAGCTTATGCAGTTGGTATTCTAATAAAACACTAGTCAAGACGAACTTTTCTTCATAATAAGTATAATTAATATTTTTTCAAAGACAATTAAACTGCTACGAGACATCAATTAGGACAGTATACAGATTCAGTACCTACCTATGTATAATGAGCTTCCGAGGGAGCTACCATCAGGCTAGTCGGAGTGGTGTAAATATCGACTTCTATTATTAGCTACCTTCTGCTATTCTTTGACTTTCTTGTTGACTACATTGTTGTAAGGAGCTGGAAGGAGGCAAAGTAACGACGTCGAATATAAGCATCTTGACTGTATTTGCGGTTCCCACGGCACTGGCAGTATACCACTGAAGGGCTGAATGGTTTTACCAGATTATTCAACTTCCAAAATTCCATCTATCCATTCGTATCAGTAAACGGAAAAAACATTTGCATAGAAAAAGCGAATACATCTGTGACTTCTCACACGAAGCATTAAATATTATATTATCCATAGAATGCACTTCTAGCAATTACTTGAATTATTTCGTTTGAGAAAAAAATTCTGTTTAATTTTCATATTTCAAAGCAGATATGACAACATCACAAATTCAATCATCACTATTTTGACATGAATAGACAATATTGCATAATTACGGAATTTTTATCGATGTTTTAGTTTCTCGCTGGACGTGATCTGTAAATTATCAAACCCTTCATTAAATGCTAAATCGAGGAAGAAGCCCTAAAAAAAGTAGCCTATTGTTTAAGTTAGGCTACATTCTAAAATGTATGCCGAATTTCATCTTTATCTGTTCTGTAGTTTTGGAGATCGTAGGTGACAAAAATTTCACATTTCACAAACTTTCGCATTTATAATATTAGTAGGATAGGAAATGATATTCTCTGCCAGAGCCACAGAACACTGCAATACTGCTTGGCGGCAGAAAAAGCATGCTATCAGTGCTATCCCAGACGAGTAGGTACTTAGGTATAGATTGATAGATAAATAAAAAACATTTTACTATACACAAAGATAGGAAGCAATACAGACAGAAATGCTTAGAATAGAGAAAGTATAAAGACCGGCCTTATCGCTACGATGTCGATCTCTTCCGAGAGATTGACATCGTCATCTAGTGATCTAACCCCTGACACAAAAGAGGTTATAAGTTTAACGTGTGAAATTTCGGTCCCTTAGCCTAAAGGTAATAATAATATTCATGGTCTAACATAGAATTTATTTAGATATGTAAAATTTCAGCCCGGTCCATGCAGAAGCTTTGATGTTGTTGGCGCGCACAAATTTCGCCTTTGTAATATTATTAGAATTAGAAGATGTTAAGTAAAATATGTACGAACCCAGATGGAAGGCTGACAAGCAAGATGCAAGCAAGATGTTTGTACGATCTGCAGATATTTGTTCAGGGGTTCTGGATGTTTTCTATGTATAATAAAAAATATCTATCTATGTATTGTATTATGCTTATGATTATCAAGCTCTGCTTAGCTTGGGGCTAGATAATGCTGTGTGAATTGTCCAGCATTATTATTATTATTATTTTTAAGCATGCCTCAAATTGTAACTTGTTAAGAACTCCATCAATAATGTAGAGTTGGTAGCCAAAATTTTGAACCCAAATTTGCCAAAATAATTTGCGGTATCACATCACACTAATAATAAAAATGCGAAAGTTTGGATGGATAGATGTATGGATAGATGGATGTTTGTTACCTCTTCACGCCAAAACTACTGAACGGATCAGGCTGAATTTTTCCATACAGGTAAGTCTAACCTGGAATCAAACATAGGTGACTTTTTATCCCATAAGTCAGTTCCCATGGGATAGAAATAACCTCAAAACGTTTCCATAGAAACAACGCGTGCGAAGCCGCGGGCAGAAGCTAGTAAATAATATATCATTGTTTAACGTTATTTTGGTGTGAATATCCAAGAAGGGTTACTCGCGGAAGGTAAAACACAACTGTGGCTGTTTTTTTTAAGAATGCAAGATTTTGATGCTCTTAGATAAAATGGCTTTGTGCGATTCTTAGGACCAGCCGTGCAATCACTCTAACTTCCCCATCATCATCTATATCAATATATGTATCTAATATCCTGGATGGAGGGCACAATTTGACACTTGGAAATGGGATTGGAACCCGAATAACCATCGTCTTACTTATACAAATCACTCATTTCATTCATTAATGGGCTTCAAATCTGGCTCGAAATGGCTTCGAATGTGTTTAATGGACGGGGACACCCGTTCCCCATCCATCAAACAAGGTTGAAGCCTTGAAACCATAAAATGGCTTTCAAACGTCAATTATAGGATGGGAGGATAATGTACTAGGTACCTACTTTAGTCCCAACGCTGGTAGTATGAGTATTTTACGAATTCATAAACGGATCAAATCATTATGAAAGTGCTCACAACAACGTGCTATGTTTCTGTTGGAAAATCGCACACATATTTGTAATGGATAAAAAGTTACCTTTAATAATGTTATTCCAATTCTAAAACCATATCTATTCTTAAATTTCAGCTAGATGCGTTCACCTAAATTATATAAGTATAGTAATATAAGCATAGTTTATTAGGACTATTGTTTGTGCAATTATTATGTCCAGTTGTGGACATAGGCTAATGATGATGATTCTTTGTGCAGGGTTACGGAAACGAACTCATAATACTCTCTAGTCACTTACCTACTTACGTTATTTCAACTGATCACACGCGTAGTCAAATGTATTACATAGAAACATAGAATCTATGATGGATGTATTAGCGAATGTATTTCGTTTCATGAATAAGCGAGTCGGTTGAACCACGAAAATCTTCCTTCTTGCAAAGGCGTAAGGTGAATTTTCTTTAACCTGGATAGGTTCTGTGATTTATATTTGATTTGTGGTTGTGCCCCGTTTGTCTCATCGCTGTAGTGATTAAGACGTATTTACTCGACCTGGTTTTTAGACCTGGTATTTAATTGCAAGTACTTACGGAAACCTGCAAGCTTGCTTTCAAGTAAGTACATCACAAAAAAATGCAGGACATAAGCTAACCTTGACGAGGATTACCTACATGAACAAGTTGAATTTCGAATTGCGTTGGTTATTATATTATTTTATGTGTAATATCAGTGAGAAGAACGCAATACAATATTTAGGAATGGTTCATAAAATGGTTAATCTACATAAAAAAGAATCCCTTGATGATCAAGTAAAAAACAAAAATAAACTCCTATTCTAGAGTTTTACAAAAACTCGATCGGGCTTATATCTGGGGTCTGCGCATTGAACATTTAATTACGGAACCTATCCCCTATCCTGCCGTACAAGATCCATAGCAAAGTATAATTATATTGATATAATAGATTAGATTGATTAATATCAATCTAATCTATTATATCAATATGCTCTAATGAGCAATCAATCTAAATACATAGATTGATTGATCTAATTAGATTGATAGTTTTTCATTTGAGCTAAATCCTCCTCAAAACTGGAATGAAGGTCCGTATCTTAAAAGTGTTTGTGAGCGCACAGACATGTAAATTGTAAAGCCACCAGCCACTTTTTAGAGTTGAATTGTTGCTTAGCTGTTATAATATTGTTATTGCTAAGATGTCTTGTATTAATCGAAAATTGCTCGGTGCGTTTCGCGCCCTTTTTCAAACGCATCCAGAAATAATCAACTAGCTGAGCCGTAGAGATTACCACCGCTACCACCCGCTACGCCATATACCGAAGCGCTATGATTAGATGTAGGTAAGACAAGTGGTTACCAAGTTACGGGCTTTTACATTAGAGGGAGCTGTTGTGCAGCTCACAGTTCATATTTATATGTCTACAACTAGCTTTTGCCCGCGGTTTTACACGCGTATTTTCGGTATAATAAGTAACCTATTATCTAATTTAGGCTTAGCTCTAAACGTACGCCCAATTTCGTCTTGATCAGTAGTTCAGTAGATCAGTAGTTTGCGAGATCCTAGGTAACAAAAATTCAGATTTCACAAACTTTCGGCTTATATATTAGTAGGATTAGTAGGAAAGGATAGGATAGGATAGATTCTATAAGACAATTCTAAAAATTCTAAAAATAGCCTTGTATGATAAATCAATCAACCAACAATGTCAAATTCAAATAAATATATTAAATACTAGACGATCGCCTCGCGGTTTCACCGGCGTAGTTCCCGTTCCTGTGGGAATTCCAGGATAAAATATAGCCTATGTCACTCCCTGAAAAGTAAGCTTCCTAACGGTGAAAGAATTTTTCAAATCGGTCCAGTA
Organism: Eupithecia subfuscata; assembly: GCA_963564075.1. Lineage (NCBI taxonomy): Eukaryota > Metazoa > Arthropoda > Insecta > Lepidoptera > Geometridae > Eupithecia > Eupithecia subfuscata. Next base: position 20,955,206 of record OY751095.1, read on the forward strand.
CTTTCAGAGCCTATTCAATACAAACAAACAAACAATCAAATCTCGTCTATAATATTATTAGTATAGATATTTATTTGAATATTTGATTATTATGGATCTTATTATGTGGGTAGGGTAAGGTAAAATATTAATAAACAATTTTTAGGGTTTCGGAGATCGGTTTCGAAACCCTTATAAATAAATAAATAAAAAATAAATAATGCTGGACAATCCACACAGCATCATCTAGCCCCAAGCTAAGCTGAGCTTGTGTTATCGGTACGTGCTAGATGACTGATATACATAATAAAATATATTACATAGATAGATATTTTTTATTATACATAGAAACGACCAGAACACCCGGACCGGAACAAATATTTGTAGATCGTACAAACATTAGTCCCAAGGCGGGAATCGAACCCGCAACCTCCTGCGCCGCAGGCGGACCTTCGCCCGCCACGCCACCGAGGTAGTCGACTTATGGTCTCGCTTTGTCTTTAAGCAACTACCACAGCTAATAACTTAAAATTTAAAGTAGTAATACATTTTATACTAGACCTGCTCGGAAAGTTACCTATTCCTTTTCCATTTATAGAATAGAAAGTATGTCTTTGCAGGCCATCGATCAAGTATGCGGCCTGCGGCCTCCCCCGTAGATACCTAGAACCTTACAAGAATGACACTCAAAAGTGTCCACGTTTTGTTTTGACGCAGACAGCTTGCGCAGAGCCTGTCAAGTTTTTTGCATGCGGAACAAGAGATTAGTGGAGTCGAATTTATTTTATTTTATTTTGTAAGTAGGTAGGAAGGTACCTACCTAAAAATAATTTATACACTGTTTATTTTTATAAGGATTATATAATCAACAGAATTCAGGTAAAGATAACGAATCATTTATTGATACAACTATAAATTAGAAATCCTGGACAATCCACACCACAATGCAACAAAACATAAAATAATAAGTACCTACCTAGTATCAGGAATATTAAGCTAGTTGCTTCATGTTCCTGTTAACTACGATTATTATTAAATGTAAAGCTAAAATAGTTAAAAACAATTGCGTCAAATAAAATAGACATACTGTTTGAGGAACAGCTGTTTTACGTAGTCTTCTTATGCCTGTTTTGGTGTTGTAGCACATCACATTCTTTAAAATGCTTGTAACAAATGAGGTTTTCACGGCCAGGTTTAAAATATGGTTCACATCGCTGTTGTGCTAAAATGGACTTTCATTTTTCCCAACGCACAGGATCACGAGGGTATCTAAAAATTAAATACTAAGTTGATTAAATCTAATACTTTTGGTAGTCTTTCTTTTATTAGAGAGTCGTGGACTCTCGTCGGACAAATAAAATTGAGGGCGGGTCAGCTAGTTATTTTATAAACCTCAACCAGTTATTTGAAATGTCTTTTCATGAAAAAAAAATTATCACTTACAACTTACCACAAATAAATAAAAATAATATTTAGAAACTACAGCCGCTCCATTCATCAACTTAGAACAAAATAAATATTTTTAGATAGGCAAACCCAACAACAATATTTAATGCTGATTTCTCAAGTATACAAGGCTCAATTGGCTCATATCACAATACACAGGTAAAAATTCCATTTAAACTTACTGAAAATAAGAAATTCCATCCTTTTTCTGTTGCTTTTTTTATACGAGCACTTGACCATGCTTTCGGTCCGAGAGCTAAAATGACACTAGTTGAAAAGGTATCCCAAAATGCCAAATGGGATACCTTTTGATACTGACGTTTTCAGGGCGCGCATTGTGCATCTAAGGGGGGCCGGCCGGAAGTAGGTTTACTGACGATAGTTGAACGTGACAACGTCTTAAGAAAATACTGATGCAATGGTAGCATTTGATGCTCGATCAAAACATGTAAATGTACTATAGTATAGCAGCAGCACGCAGACGCATCGCTCACTCAAGTAGGAGAGAGACGGATGTCGAGCGCCTCAGAGCGCCTCAGAGCGAGGTAACGCCTCAGAGCGAGGTAACGCTTCAGAGCGAGGTAACGCCACATGAGTCATGTTTTTTCGTGCGTGCAGCCGGCTCCATCGAATTATAAGACGTTGTCACGTCAAAAAAAAAAAAAATTAAAAATGAAAATGAACATTTTCCGTACAAATTGAGATGTCGTCAAATTTTAAAAGATAACTATAGGGTCATGTGGGGTATCAAATGAAAGGTATTGATTTGTACATTTCAAAATAGTTAGAAATTTCTGTAGGTTTTATAAAGAAAATTATACTAGTGTTTACAATTTAAACAATTGCGCTAACTACTGACTGTTGCAAACAGTCGAAACGGTTAAACGGTTTCATAATTTTCGGTATATTTTGAAAAAGTCGAAAAAATAACCCCTCCCCCCCTAATATAGAGAATTTTGTAAAACAAAAACTTTTGAAAGATGTTAAAAAGGGGGGGGGGGGTAATTCAAAAGGGGGGGCTACTGGTTCAATCAGGCGATTATTAAAAAAATTTGAATACCGTTTAAATTGTTTTTAAAATCAAAATGAAGTCATCTTCTAGTAAAATTTTCTGTCTACAATATGTCGTGGTACTCCCTGTATAACAGTCACTTCGACAGTGTCAAGTATCTAAAGAAGTGACTAAGATACCTTCTTAGCTGTGGCACAGATCCTCATCCACATCATCAGCAGCCTATAATGGTCCACTGCTGGACTCAGGCACCCTGATAAGCACCTTATTGGCTTTTATCTCATGGGGGGTAATACCTATAATCCCCACGCTGGGTATGCGGGTTGGGGATCGCAGTTGGTGGGAGAATTGTTCTGCAGGGGGCGCTGCTGCCCCGGGATATCCCATAATCGCCTCATACGACACCCGCGGGAAGAGTGGCACAGATAATATAATACTGTGGTTTGCTATAGCTTGTTATTAAAACTTTCGCGATTTGTTAATTAACATATTGAAAGACTAGCGGCCCGTCCTGGCTTCGCACGGGAGGACATTTAATTTTAAATATTTTGGGATAAACGTGGGTTAATTGTATCTTAATGCCGGACACAGTTTGTTTTTTTTTACAAACTACTATTCATATTTTTCTTATAAAATTTTATATTTTTATCCACCTTCCTCGCCGTGTTGCCCGCTGCGCTGCGTGGGGCCACCACGGCCACGGGGCGCGGCGGGCGGCGCACGGTGGTCCCGAATTGCTAATAAGCGGACATAAGATTTCGTCTAACCTCTACTCGAACTCTATCAAAACTAAGAAACTTTTGTTCTATTATAATTTAGTTAGGCCTTATAGTCCAGGAGTTAAAGGAAAAAAACTGCTTGTAGCGTTTCGAGTTCGAAGATCGGTTTCCACTGTGAGGCGGCGGCGGCGTTTATTATTCTATTAGTACCTATTTTGCTAAGATTGACATTTTTAAATTCGTCATATAATAAAATAGAATCTAAGTTTTTCTATATGTCCGTGCTGCGTGGGGTCACATAATAAAATAGAATCTAAGGCTTTTAAATGGAATGTCTTATTTGAATAACTTAAGAAGTAATCTATGTACAGATATTGAAACAGCCGAGAAATTATTTATTTGGATAAGGAGTAATACAAAGGTATGGATAAAATGGTCTGATTTTGATCGGCATTTCTATAACTTTAAAATATAAAAATGTTTTTCATCCCCCCATCTCGGAAAGAGTATTTTTGCTCTTCGACATCTGAGTGCAAAAGCCGCTTTTATCCGCTAGAGGATAAAGTAAAATTGAATTTAGAACATCGAGTGCACTACGCTTGTGATTCAGAACCTATTTACTTCAACCTCCATGGTGCCGAATTTATCATACAACCTTTTTTAATTTGTTAAAACTCAGACTCCGACCCTTCTTGGTGTACTTTTTATTTTGCTTTGCACGCGCCATTGTCTTTTCTTTCATTTAGTCATTTCCGCGCTGGTGGGATGAAAAGTTACGTGTTGCAATCGAGTGCAAAGATTTTTTACCTCGTGCTCATTTGATTCCCTCGCTAACGCTCAGGATTCTAATTTTTGAATCACGCTCGTGTTCAATTTCAGAATCCTTCGCTTGCTCGGTCATCAAAATTGAGCACGCGGTTAAAAAGCAACTTTGCACTCTTGTATAACAAATAACTAATATGTAGAATATTTAAGTATAGTGACATAATACATGGTATTACATGGTATTATTATACGAATTATTGGACCTAACATCTTTATTCACATAGAAAATTATACTTACTAGTATTTACAATTGAAACATTGAGCTAACTGCTGACTGTTGCAAACAGTCTACAGGTAGCTCAACTGATCCATACCATGGTATTACTTATTACTAGTAGTTCTACGAACAGTAGACGTCGCGAACACTAACTTTTTTCAACAATTATTAACTTAATGTACTAAAGTAATTTTATTTAAAACGGGATATTTTGGTACCTAGGTAGGTACCTATATAATGAGAACTTCTGTGGGGTTCATACTTATATATACCTAGCTCAAAACTAATGAAATGATTTCCTTAGGTACCTACCTTTGAAATAATGCCCACCGTGCAAGAATAGGCGTCTGTTTCTCCTGAACGGATTCAATCTTGTTTGTGGGTAGGGTAGGTGAGGTAGGTAAGGTGCACTTGGAAAGGTAGGTAGGTATTACAGATCACTTCACTTGCGATACGATTGTTGTCGGAATTTTTGAACGAAATGTTGCACAAACACATCAACCATTAGACCAATTGTCCATACAAAGTACCTAAGTTACGTTCCTCAGCAAAGCTCAAAATTCCGCTGTTTCATATAATTCTCGAAGTGTTACAAAGATGTTCTAATAGGTGGCGCTGTACTGTAAATGCTCTCTTGCATATTACTGCATTTTGCGAAGCTATTCTGCTCGTCATGCCGAAAATCCTCATCAGATCTTTACCAAATTTTATAAGAACAGTATAAAGTTATTACCATTCAATTAAAAGTACAATCATCAAAATCAGATCTCTTAAAGCGGAGATATTCCAAATCCGCCTTTTTGCCTTATTGTGGAAGAAGTACGCCTTTAATCAAAAAATCCCGACGACAATAAAATTCTATAAAATCATAGAATCTGTACACAAAGTTTCATACCGATCGGTTGTAAAATACGACCTGTAGAGGAGTACGGACATACTGACAAAATAGCCATTTTGGCCAGACCTGAAACGGAGACTTTCGTTCATTTCATTCACGACGTCAATTATTAGTTTTTTGTAGATGTTCTTTAATAGTGTAGAATTTTTTTGTTCTATCATCAATTGTTTCCGCAGCGTATGAGATGAAAGAAATATTAAGGCAAATTTTTTACACCTTGGGTTATATTATTGTAGATTTAATCCCTAATTTTTTCTAGTATTAAATATATGTATTAAATATGTTACTCAGGGATAATGTTTTATTCTAATGGTGAAAGAATTTTTGATATCAGTCCAGTAGTGTTTGAGTTTATTCGTTACAAACAAACAAATCTTTCCTCTCTATAACATTATTAGTGTAGATTATTTATCGGGTATTCCTGCTAGATTCAGGAAGCAACCACTGGATTGAGCTGCATGACCCAAAAGTTCTATCCCGTTAACGCCACTACTACAAAAGGATGGTTCGAGAGGCGATTGAGATCAAGAAACACCCGAATTTTAATCGTGAAGATAGTTTGAGTCTCCCTCGTGGAATCCTGCGATTAATAAGTGCACGCGTCATGATCCGACTTTACTGAAGACGGAAACGGTCAGTGTGTCATAATGTGAACGTGGACATTTCTGATTCTGAAGACGAATTGAGGATAATCCTGGATACTGCCGACAATTCTTGGCTGTTACTCCGAGAACATTTATTCACCCCGTGACCGCAATCGCTCCAACGCAATGGAAACGTAGGGAAAAATAAAACTAAAGGTACGCGATAAATACCCGATAAAATTGTAGACGACTTCTGTGGCGCAGCGGGCGAAGGTCCGCCTGGGACGCAGGAGGTTGCGGGTTCGATTCCCGCCTCGGGACAAATGTTTGTACGATCTGCAGATATTTGTTCAGGGGTTCTGGATGTTTTTCTATGTATAATAAAAAATATCTATCTATGTAGTGTATTGTATTATGTATATCAGTTATCTAGTACCCATAACACAAGCTCTGCTTAGCTTGGGGCTAGATAATGCTGTGTGAATTGTCTAGCATTATTTATTTATTTATTTTTTTTATTCGTATTGGAGAATTTCCATTATAGTACGCCATTTTTCCCGATGGGAATCGAACATTCGAGGTATAGAATATCACGCCATTGTGCGCTACATTGAGTGATACGCTAATACGATATTGTACCCAATGTAAAGCTACAGCCTGATAAGTTTGCGTACGCTACGATGAAACGCTCTGGTTAGTTTCCATAAATAGGTTGGTACGTACGGAATAGCTACAAAAAGAGGTTTAGCTTAGACGTAGAATATAATCTAACTGTTATCATAGGATACTTTTTATACGGGAAACTGCGGGGGGGTAGAACCCCACCTCGCCTCCTTACCGGGCGATGAATCTCCCCTTCTGGCGGCGGACTGTGCGTCCGCGGAATTTATAGGGACGCTCACGCATGCGCAGTGTCCAAGTTTAAAGATAGTTGCCCGCCCGGGACTCCACTCCATCGATTTGTTTTTTAGGGTTATTCCAGTTTTCCCCCTTGACAAATCCCCCTTAAGGTTGAAAACTGGAATTTATTTTTTTCGCGTTCCAGTTTTCCCCCTTGAGAAAAATTTTTCAAGTGGGAAAACTGGAATAATTTTTTTCAAATTCCAGTTTTTAAAGTCACACAAGTTCCCATAATATTATTTAAGAGCGATTTGTTACAACTTATTACAATACCTACGTATAATTCTGGCTGGATGCTTAAGCTTGTTATTTTAGGGCTTTAGTGTAGGACCGCGCGAAGAAGACGGCCGGACACCCCACACAACAGTTTTATATTACGATTCGGCCAATGTAGCTACCTTGTTACGGACGTAGCCAGGAGGTCATTTTGGGGGAGGGGGATGTCGAGTTTTGCCTTATTTTAGAAACATTTTTATATTTTCAATGGCTAATTACCTTGACTGTATTACGGAACACCGGAATTCAAAATACCGGAGAACGGTATCCCGGAAGAACATGAAACCGCAGAACAAAATACCGAAAGAACGCAACACCGAAAAACTGTAGACCGAACGATTACAATTTCGACCGAAAGATCGCGAAATCGAAACATAAACACGTGCGAAGACGCGGGTTGTGCAGAATCTAGTAGTGTATGTTTATTAATAACACAAGCTCTGCTTAGCTTGGGACTAGATAATGCTGTGTGAATTGTCCAACATTACTTATTTATTTATTTATTATTATTGTTGATTCATGATGATGGATGAATGATGATTCCTGGCTTCGTTTACGATAACGGGATGTCAACTTCACGATGGGTCAACTAGACCCACAAAACCGTCCTTTGGTCCTGGCCCTGGTCTGTACCCGGGCCAGGACCAAAGGACGGTTTGACAGACCGTCGGGGTAGGACGGAGGTGAGTTGCTAGCATGGAGAGCGGCTTACGCCTTGCAATGGGTACCAATCATTAACCTAGTTAGCAGGTACTTTTACGTGGTACCAATCGACTTTAACTCAACTTTTTTCTTCATATTAAATCGGCTGGTAATGATGACGATGACGAATCATGTCCAATATTTTATATAAATCCCTGTTTTTGTATTGATGATGGTCAACCGTTTCACCATCAACTCACTTTACGTAATTGAAAATGTGGCCTAAGATGGAGCACGCTTTCCGAGAAGGATTTTTTTTTCTTAATTATAATTATTTTCCCTGTATTTAAAGACTCCAAGATTATACTCCAACGGGAAAACTTGCATTGGAAGGAATAATAGAGTTTCAATTTCACACGTTCCTCGCACCACACACCTATTTACATAGATAACTACAATCAGTTAGCCAAGTACCGCAAGTCTTCATTGCTTCAAGGACAGTTGTGCACTTTCCTTATCACCTATAATAACAACTATAGGGCGGGCGGGCCTAGTGATTCTGGACGAAAAATACGTTCGAAGCCTGCGAAAAAGTTGGTGAATCAATCAACGTAAGTCGCGGGCAATTTCGGCAGGATTTTAGGGAGCCTTCTACGCATGCGTTGACCTAAGGGCTGGACGAACTGACTCGTCGATGCTTTTAAGGGCTCTAAGTAGGCAACGTGCCAAACGCGTGAACCTCTCAAATTCCGAGTAAGACAATGTTACGCTTTGGTGAAATTTTGTGACAATGTATGTTTCTCGTCAAATTCCGATCTTGTTTTAGTCAAGTTATGCTATTATTCTCATTCATTTATATTAATAAATCGACCGATCTTGTTTTAGCCAAGTTATGCTATTATTCTCATTCATTTATTAATATAAATAAATGAGAATAATAGCATAACTTGGCTTAATCTGTCGACGCCATTGTGTATTGTATACATAAATAAAGTAAAAAAAATTTAGAGACACTTAAAAAAATCATTGTATGGTAGTTTCCAATGAGAGTAATTATAATACTTCTTGCGCCTTCCTGTTTTACGAGGCCATCCGGAAGGGTGGGTGCGGCGGCAGATTTGACCGAGGATCTCAAGAGACACAAATATGCAAGTCTCGACGGAGCCTACACATTTACTCCCCTTGGAGTCGAAAACCCTTGGTCTGTAAAGTACCGAGGCTCATCGGGTTTTAAAAAAAATATCTGAGCGTCTAGTCGACGCGACGCATGACCCAAGAGCTGGTGAGTATCTGGCGCAGCGCATCACCATTGCCATACAGCGGGGCAATGTGGCTAGCTGTGTGGTGCCGGCTTAGAATTTGCACCACCCCAACTCTTCCCGCGGGTGTCGTAAGAGGCGACTAAGGGATATCCACCGGGGGCGGGCAGCAGCGCCCCCTGCAGAACAATTCTACCACCGAACTGCGATTCCCAACCCGCATGCCCAGCGTGGGGATTATGGGCATTACCCCCATGAGATAAAGGGGGAGACCGGTGTCCAGCAATGGACCAATATAGGCTGTTGAGGTTGACTGGCAATGCAGCCAGCGTCTTAAGGACGGTTTCGACTGGTATTGCTATGGATCAGTTACGCGCTATGTTATAGATTTCTAAGAAATGAATTAATATCTCAAATATTTTCGACTTCGACGGGATGTGGCCCCGCATCCTTCCCTATCTACGGGAATGTGCTAACCAACTACACCACGAGGTCAAGTAACGTAGGAGACGAAAATCTCTGGGAATTGGTTCGATTCCCGCCTCGGGACAAATATTTGTACGATCTGCAGATATTTGTTCAGGGTGTTCTGGTCGTTTTCTATATATAATAAAAAATATCTATCTATGTACTCGTATATTATTATGTATATCAGTTATCTAGTATCCATAACACAAGCTTTGCTTACCTTGGGGCTAGATAATGCTGTGTGAATTGTCCAGCATTATTTATTTTTATTTATTATTTATTTAATTCCTACGGACTCTAGCGCCAGTAGCCTTTTCGGGAAACATTGAAGTTTATCCAATTCTGTCCAAAGACTAAAGTTACATTTAGTTCGTTTGACGAGAGGTGTCGCGTTACCGTGCGAGAACCTTACCTGTAGATTGTTTGCAACAGTCCGCAGTTAGCTCAATTGTTTCAATAGTAAATACAAGTTCTAACTTATCGAACGATCTATTTCTGAGTTATAGGTATCTGATTTATCGAGCGATCTATTAAGTACTTTTTTTTTTTTTAGTACTACAAGACATTTATTCACAAAGAAAATTATACTAGTATTTACAATTGAAACAATTGAGCTAACTGCCGACTGTTGCAAACAGTCTACAGATAGCTCAACTGATCCATATCAACAACATTAAGTACTTGATTATAATTTTCTTTGTCAGTAAAGTATTATTAAAACTTACTTGATTGTTTCATACGCAATTCGTGAAATTTTTCATGTATATTGTATGACATGTTTGATAAGATATCAATAGTTTGGTGTCATCTGTGTCAACCAGCTGTTGATAAAACCTAGTGCCTGTGTATAGTTGTTCTGTTCTACTAGTCGGTTCCTATTCTGAATGGATTCGATAAAACATTAGTTAATTATGAATGATATTAATAAAAAGGGTTTTTTAAAATGTCTTTGTTAGAGTATTCCATTATCATAATAATATTTATTGGCTGAACAGATTTTTATGAAACATAGCCTATAACAATCAGGATAAAATTAAGGGGAGCAAATGTGTAGGCTCTGTCGAGACCTGCATATTTGCGGCTCTGAGATCCTCGGACAAATCTGCCCGCGCCGCCGCACCCGCCCTCACGAATGTCCTCGGAAGATGCGATGACATCACAATTTGATTTCTACCTTTCCTTTATCCTATCTAGGTGTTTTGATAGGTATTAATTTTAATTAGTCCTGTCTTCAATGTAACTAAATTACCATCTTGTTATAGAAATCTCATTATTCATCGCAACCGTACCCTTGGCCTCGGGTTTTCTGAAAATTAATGTTTTCTCTCTGATGTAAAAATATCGCGCACCAAAAAGAAAAGATTTGATAAAATATCAGTTATTTAATAATGTTGATTTTGATTTAATGCTTTAATAAAAGGTTAATTATTTTTTTCTTTTGCTTACGTAGAAAGCCACTCAAAAGAGAGGACCGAGTTTACTTGGTAAACATTTTTTATATAAGCTTATGGTACTTACTTTGTAATGTAGGTACAAATTCATTGCGTGGTTCCACAGAAATTAACAAACTTACAAAATAAATGTAATACAAACGGTCCGATACAATATCGGTATTTTTATTGGCTGAAAATAAATGACGGTAATAATCAAGCACATATTTAATTTTACGACGCTCTAAGGTAGAGCATGTCTCGATTCATTACATACAAAACGATTTGACTACGAACGACAAAAGACAAACAAACAGCTAGCTCGCTCATGGCTATCATGACGACAACCAACACGAGATCCGTATCTAATATCGAAACTTTGTCTTCAAATCTTACGTTCAATAAAATTCAACAATAAACATTTTCCGTTCGACATGATTTCGAGTTAGCAAGCCGCGTGGGGCTCGCGTCGTCCCGGGCTTTGCTCGCTCGCGTCGCCTTCAGTATTCGCGCGCAAACCGACCGCATCGCTCGTGGCCGATGCTTGCGGATCCTACACTTACGAACGAACAAGGTAAGTCACTAACTTATTTTCAAAAATAGAATTATAATTTTTTCGCAGTATATTTCCATTCGGGTTTTTGTTTTTAAAGCAAGTGTTATTGCAAAGAAACGATGTTTTGGATCATAAACAATCTTTTTTTTTTTACTTTTCGAATTTATTTACATATCTCTATTGAAAACATGGTTTTGTGAGTGCTAAATATGTACCTACTTTAAGAGTAAATAGATAATAGTAGATGGATAATACCTTATTTAATTACATCAAAAATACATTCGGTACTCAACTTATCATGAAGAGTAAATTTTTTTTAATTAATTCATGAATATTTCACTATTCTAACGCTCTTAGTTAGTAGATCTTATAATTAAGTACCCGGTCAGGGTGCAGCAACTTGAGAAGATGGGTACTTACTATAGTTCATATTAATTATTTACTGTCACATTAATAAGTATTATTATCAAAAAATTCAATAAGTAATTCATAATTTTTTTTTAATTAGCATATTCTTTAGTAGTTTACAAAAATTAATGACGGATGTGTCTTTTAAATCGTGAGGTATGTTATTGTTGTGGCAAAAATTCCGCCATTTTATTGGGGCTTGTGTTATGAATATTTACTATTGAGTCGGGTAGTTTATTATGATTATGTCTGTTCATGTTTCGTCTAGGTATATCAATTTTCTTCACAAAAATTCTAGGTATTTTCTTATAGATTTACAAGCTTAAAGAATATATTTATGTTAGAGTTGGAGAGGTATAATTATTACTCAATAGAGAAATCCGCTTAAGGACCAGTAGCACAGAATAACTACATAGGAAAGCTAGCTCTACTAGATATAAATAATAATATAATCTGTATATATAAAAATTAGATATACCTACCACGGTCAGGTAATAGCTGGTCATTATAAAATAATAAGTAATAACACAAGAATATGTAAAACCATGGTTGGTTTGACCGAAGTCGGTTCTACATCTCAACAGGTTTCTGGTTTCCTTTAACTAAGATGTACTTAGATGTACTAAGGTACACTATAGAAACCAGAACTTAGTAAACCATGTTGAAGAAAAAAAACGACAGGTACCTACAATCGAATTTGCATTATTTTATTGTTGTTACGAATATTTTTCCTGGGATTTTTAAGAAATCAGGAACCAATGATTTATTTCTTTTGGCCTAAAAAATAAGCTCTTAGAGAAGTCAAATTTTGAACAAAATTGTTAACAAATAAGTAACAAAGTGGTAATTGATTCTCTTAACTTACTTATTTTGTTAACTTGTGGACGAAGTTGAAGAGAAACCACAAGCACGTTTCATAATTAATTTAACAGTGAAAACAAAAATTCCATAAACTATACACTTAATCTTTAATGTAACATTTTGACCTTATAAATGCAACATTGTTCTGGTTTCAAACTGTATTATCGCTTCACGGCCAACAAATGTTGCGAACATTAAAACTACGTAATAAAAGATAAACGTAGGTATCAAGTAACCAGTGATAGTAAAACAAACGAATTATAAAAAAATACGAAAACCAACCGTTTTAGAAACTTGGTTACAGAGATGAAAACCATCATAAATTACAATTTGAGCGGCTGCAAGGTCGCTCAGTGAGTTATGGAAAGAGCTATGCTTGGAGTTTCTCGGAAGGACAAGATTCGTAACGAATACATCCTAATTCTTCGAGCTACGTCGAAAACTTTGCAGAACCAAAGTTTTCGACGTAGCTCGAAGAATTAGGATGTATTCGTTACGAATCTAAGAATTAGGAAGCTGAAGTGGTAGTGCGCCGGCCATATCTCACTAAGAACCGACAACCGCTGGGGTAAGCTAGTTCTTGAGCGGAGACTGCGGATTGGCAAACGTAGTGTAGGACGTCCACCTACCAGGTGGGATGACGACCTGTGACTGTGAAAGACGGCAGGCAGATGCTGGATGCTGCAAGCTGAAGACAGGGCGCTATGATGCTCATTAGGTCAGGCATATGTCCAGCTGTGGACTAATTAGGGAATGCAATCTCGAGACGAGATCGTTAAATCGAGATCTCGAGGGATCAGAAATTCGATATCGGCGAGATCTTGGCATTTTCGAGATCTTGAATGGATTTCGAAAAGTATTGTTTTAATTAGATAACTGAAACATGATTGAAACTACTTATTAGTGTTGTGATTATGACGCGAGTAAGATACAAGATCAATTATTGAAAAAAAGTCACACAAATTCAGACCCGTAAAATCGCTAATAAAGAGAGTACTTTAACAAAGATGATACTTAGTGATACTAAAAATTTACAAAAATTGCTATTTCCAAAATTACCTACTCCTAAACTAGGATTGATTACGAGTGATCACATTTTTTAATCAGTGACTTACAGAAGCTATTTCCAAAATTACTCTTTTTGGTTAGTGATTGTGCGTCGTGTGCGTGCGAGCAAGTCGTCGAGTAAGCACTACTTTTTTTACAGAAGCTATTTCCAAAATTACTCTCTTGTGTTAGGAGTGATTACGAGTGATCACTAACCAAAAAGAGTAATATTGGAAATAGCTTCTGTAAAAAAAATTGTGCTTACTCGACGACTCGCTCGCGCGCAGAGAACACGCGTCATGCGTCGCTGGCTACTGCCGTTCGATCTCGTCAATCTCAGCCGAGATCTCGTCATTTTATGCTTCGAGATTGATCTCGAAAAATAAGACGAGATCTCGGATGATCGGGATCTCGCTAGATCTATATTGCATTCCCTAGGACTAATATACATAGTCTGATGTTGATGTTGACCGACTATCATTAAAGATCGAAACACACAAGATATATCTCAACTAAACCTAAATTTAATCGAATTCTGTTCATCCGTTTGTGAGCTAAAATGGGACAGACGTACACCAATACCAGACTCAACTTTAGTATTTTGCGTCGAGAGTTAAAAAATATTTTTAGAAGAAGGGAACGCCCTAAATTCTTTCAAATAAAAATTAAGTGGAAACCTAAATCCACTTTTTAATTCGGAACTTTCCTAAATAGGTACTTCTTTGACCCTTTCCTACCCTTTGAAGTTGCTGTAGAATAATGAAATGGGAATTAGCTCGGAGTTCCAAAAATCTGCATAAGAATAATTTAATTCAAAAAGATATTGAGATTCAAGGTTTCGAATATGAAACCCATTGCCAGCACCCGGTAGACTTAATGCACCTGAAGTAAATTACCTGGGCGTATTACGTGCTACGCATGGTACAAGTAGACTTGGTGTACCTGGGTGAACTAACACACAGCTTTCAATAAAGTAGAAGCCCCAATCCGGTAGACTTAATTCACTTGGCTTAAACATAAACAAATGCCCCATTTTCTTTCCTCAACCTCAACCTCAACAGCCTCTGTTGGTCCACTGCTGGACGCATGCCTCCCCCTGATAAACGCCTTATTGGCTTTTATCTCACCGGGGGTAATGCCCATAATCCCCACGTTGGGCATGCGGGTTGGGGATCGCAGTTCGGTGGTAGAATGTTCTGCAGGGGGCGCTGCTGCCCGCCCCCGGTGGATATCCCTTAGTCGCCTCTTACGAAACCCGCGGGAAGAGTTGGGATGGTGCAAATTTTGAGCCGGCACCACACAGCTTTTTCTTTCGATAAGTTCGAAATCCCAGGTCTCAAAATATCCGTAGCTTGCTCCATCATCATCTGTCTATACGAATCCTCAGTTGGTCATAGGCCTCCCTCACAGCACCCAGCGTCAGCGTCAGCGTCAGCGTTAGCGTCAGCGTCTTTGACAGAATAAACAGAATTACAGAATTAAACTACACATTATTCTACATTCGCTTGAGAAATTAAATAAGTACGATACTATTATTCAGGTCTATAAAGTATGTAAATAAATACATTAACAGTAAAAAAACTTTTATTTAAATGTGCTAAATTGAATAACATAAATATTTCCTTTGAAACTTTTACTATCAACTTATAACGTCACTACTCAATTTATATGAGATACTAGCTGCGCCCCGCGGCTTCGCTCGCGTGGAAATTTATGTTTCCCACTTTCTTAATTTTTTCCTTTCCAACGAATGCAAAACCGTGGAAATCGGTTCGTGCGTTCTGGAGTTATAGCGTCAGGAAGGAAAACCCGACTTATTTTTATATAGTAGATAAAAGCTTGTCGCGAGATTTTAAAGTACTTAAGTACTCGTATTTAGTTACTTTGAAATTTTTTTAAAATTAAAATTAATCAGATAATTTATTTTAATATACTTGTTTATCTACACAGGTTAATATCATGTAAATTGAGTAATGACGTTATAAGTTGATAGTAAAAGTTTCAATGGAAAAGTTTATTTTATTCATTTAAGCGCATTTATAAATAAAAACATGTTTAAAAAAATCTACTTTTAATTTATTTTTAACGATTTAGTTATCGCTTGACAGGTTTCTCAGCCTGTTCATCTCATTCAACGCATCATTGTTGCAAGGTCGTTTGTCGGTTAATTTCAAACAGTCTAGCTCTTGACAATGTTATAATGATGGATAGGTACGACCTACTCTACAAAAGTCTTACAGTCAAGTTTTAAGTTTTAAAGTAAAGTTTTACTTTGTTTCACGTAAAACTGCAACACATCTTTTACAGTTAGTCGAGTTCTTTTGCGTGTACCAGTATATTTTTCAGCCACAGTAGTATGCGAATACTACTGTGTTCTTCTACATCTTATCTTACTAATGTATTCTTCTACATCTTATCTTACTAATGTGTTCTTCTACATCTTATCTTACTAATGTGTTCTTCTACATCTTATCTTACTAATGTGTTCTTCTACATCTTATCTTACTAATGTATTCTTCTACATCTTATCTTACTAATGTGTTCTTCTACATCTTATCTTACTAATGTGTTCTTCTACATCTTATCTTACTAATGTGTTCTTCTACATCTTATCTTACTAATGTATTCTTCTACATCTTATCTTACTAATGTGTTCTTCTACATCTTATCTTACTAATGTGTTCTTCTACATCTTATCTTACTAATGTGTTCTTCTACATCTTATCTTACTAATGTGTTCTTCTACATCTTATCTTACTAATGTATTCTTCTACATCTTATCTTACTAATGTGATCTTCTACATCTTATCTTACTAATGTATTCTTCTACATCTTATCTTACTAATGTATTCTTCTACATCTTATCTTACTAATGTATTCTTCTACATCTTATCTTACTAATGTGTTCTTCTACATCTTATCTTACTAATGTGTTCTTCTACATCTTATCTTACTAATGTATTCTTCTACATCTTATCTTACTAATGTGTTCTTCTACATCTTATCTTACTAATGTATTCTTCTACATCTTATCTTACTAATGTGATCTTCTACATCTTATCTTACTAATGTATTCTTCTACATCTTATCTTACTAATGTATTCTTCTACATCTTATCTTACTAATGTGTTCTTCTACATCTTATCTTACTAATGTATTCTTCTACATCTTATCTTACTAATGTGTTCTTCTACATCTTATCTTACTAATGTATTCTTCTACATCTTATCTTACTAATGTGTTCTTCTACATCTTATCTTACTAATGTGTTCTTCTACATCTTATCTTACTAATGTGTTCTTCTACATCTTATCTTACTAATGTATTCTTCTACATCTTATCTTACTAATGTATTCTTCTACATCTTATCTTACTAATGTGTTCTTCTACATCTTATCTTACAAATGTGTTCTTCTACATCTTATCTTACTACTGTGTTCTTCTACATCTTATCTTACTAATGTGTTCTTCTACATCTTATCTTACTAATGTGTTCTTCTACATCTTATCTTACTAATGTGTTCTTCTACATCTTATTTTACTAATGTGTTCTTCTACATCTTATCTTACTAATGTGTTCTTCTACATCTTATCTTACTAATGTGTTCTTCTACATCTTATTTTACTAATGTGTTCTTCTACATCTTATCTTACTAATGTGTTCTTCTACATCTTATCTTACTAATGTGTTCTTCTACATCTTATCTTACTAATGTGTTCTTCTACATCTTATCTTACTACTGTGTTTTACTACATCCATGATTGGAGCAAAGCAACGGCGTTTATGATCACCATCTTATCGTTTTTTGACTCGCATTCGTATTCTCAGCAAGCCCTTTCATTTGATACTCATATTAAAGGAATGATTTAGAATGACGTCACACAACTACCCATATTGAGAGTGATTTAAAATGACGTCACACAGCTAACCATGCATTGTCATCCAAATTTAACGTGTACACAAAATTTCAGCTAAATCGGTTGAAGATAGCTGCTTCAAAATTGATTTGCAAGATTTCACCGGTACATACATAGAAAGCTAAATAAAAGCTTTTAGAATGACGTCATACAGCTAATCATACACTGTCATCCAAACTAAACCTGTACACAAAATTTCAGCTCAATCGGTTGAAGATATCCTGCTTCAAAATTGAGTTGTTAGATTTCCCCCGTACAAACATAGTTACATTGCAGGCTACATAAAAGCTTTTTAAATAGAACAATTTACTGAGAATAATGCAACTTGGTGATAAAATTGCTGTAAGTACGGGCTAAGGTGAAAAAACTCGATCGAGAACTTTCTCCTTTTTGAAGTCGGTTAAAAGGTTGCTTCATAAAAGAGGTATTTTATGGTTCACGGAATTTAAGAGTGGCTTAAAACCAAGACGGTATCCCGCCACCTGAGTCCAAGAGGCAATCGATATAAAGTTTAAACCAGTTTGTTGGTACTCTGCCATTACTAAATTGGAATGTACCTTACCAAACTTTTCTTTGATTATGATTATGGTAATAGGGATTATGCTTTACTGATGTTGCTATTATATTTATATTGGCTGATCCGATAGATGCCCTGTCCACTTATTCATATCAAAATACAGTAGAACTCCAATTATCCGAATTAATGGGGACCGGGACCCATTCGACTAATCGGATTTTTTTAAAAAAAATTGCCATTGGAGAGAATAAAAGCTACGTTTTGATATTGCACTATTTTTTTATTGAATGAAATGAAAGAAACATGAAATTTTCACATGTTTTAAATATAAATAAAATGTACTTATGTACAAGTTTAGAAATAAAAATCATTGTTTTTTAAACATCTCCGTCAATGTAAGCTGTTTTGCGGTCTTCAACCGTTTTCGGGCAGCCAGGTCACGCATTCGCTTGACGTGAGCAGTTGCAAGTGGTCACACTCGGGCTTCGCTGTGAGCAGTTGCAAGTGGTCACACTCGGGCTGACGCAGAATAATAGCGCACTTAGACTTTTTTTGGACAATTTTTTGTGATTCGGATAATCGGCGATTCGGATGGTCGGAGTTCGGATAATTGGAGTTCTACTGTAGTGCTTTCAGTTTTTCCCCCTTTCATCCATATCAAACTTTGCTTTCCCTATTTCATTAGAACAATACTTGGACAAACACGAAAAAAAACAATTGTATTTAGCTTTTCTGCAGCTGGACCTGCGAACAGCAACACACATTTTATATTCAGAGAAGTTCTGAACTCTACATACTTCCAAACTTTGTTTCGTTATTATGATTATGACAAAAGCGCCTCGGCGGGAATAGAACGGGAACCTCTACGCCTCGCCACTGGAGATGCTTTGAATGCCTTGCTTTGTAGTGAATAAAATTCTACATATTATACAATAATTGGGAAAGACTGATAGTATGTAAGACTTTTTCAGATCTTTGGGTTTTTAAGACCCCCTGTATTGTATAAACAGATCAAAGGCACTTAGGTACTTAGGTACTGCCTTTGATCTGTTTATACAATACAGGGGAACATTCTAAAATGTATATCGAATGCAGTAGGTATTATAGTTACCTAACATATAAAAATACTTTTCTTTTAATAAAACTTTAACCAGATCTGTGACTTGAGTGTGAGTACGAGAGTACGGGGTAAGATAGTTTAGTCCCGAAATTCAGCACGGTTCCCCTGGGAGAGGCGATGAAAGTCGAAATGTATACTTCATAAAAGCGTGGTCCGATTTCATTCAATAAAGTTATTTAAACTTACGCCATCAGAACACATCATCATTATTATAAAATTTAACCTGTTGAAGCGTTCGAAAACATAGGTAAATAAACTCGATATACTCGTAGATAAAATGTTTGTAATAACGATTTCATTCATTTCTTTCAAATAAGCAAGGTGGTACTTTAAAGCTTTTCCCGTAAATATTTCAAGGCCATCAATTTGCAGTACAGAAATTACAAATATGTTTTTATTTACTACTGAAACAGTTGAGCTAACTGCAAACTGTTGCAAACAATTTAGAGCTACCTCAACTGATCCATATCCTAACAAATTAGACGATTCAATGATTCCGACTGTAAATACTAGTATAATTTTTTCTGAGCTATCTCTCGTTAGCAGCGTTAAGTTCCTGAAGATGTATAGAAATATGGTTTCTTTGGTTCACAAATGGACAGCGCAAAATACAATCAAACATATACAAGTAGGAAGATAGGATTCTACTTCGTCAATCTAGCGGCACTTCGGTCAGCCAACTTGTTTTCGACCCGATGTTTTTCCCTGATAAACCTTCTTGACATTCCTAAGAAGTGGTTCAAATGGGAAGTATCTATTCTCTGGACGACCTAGCCAGCATGGACGAGGAGAGCTCTTGAACACGCCTATTACGTACGATTTACGCAACATAGATACAGTAATAGTAAATACTAGTTCTAAATCACGACGACCGATGTGGTGCGGTGGGCGTGCATTTTCTTTGTATCGAAAAATAAAGAGATCTCTATGTAATGAATTGAATTCAGAATATCAGTCATTTGGTACCCATAACACAAGCTCTGATTAGTTAGGGTATAACGTGATGCTGTGTGGATTGTCCAGCCAGATAAAGTTTGTTGGATGCGCATCAAGCCGAAACTACTGAATGAATTGAAATGAAAATTGACCTCATTTGAGTTCTTACTACAATTTACATGGGATACTTTTTATCCCGAAATTGAGCGGGTATGGAGATACAAATGGTCCATGCGATCTTCATAAACATGATGTTTGGTCCAGTTCCCGTAGTACAGTTAACTGTATGACTGAAGTTTTTTCAATAAGTGGTCAATTGTATTTTATACTGTGGTATAGAAAAGAAAAAAATTTTTGGTGGTCCAGTCAACTGGACCAAGGGCCCAATTCAGCTATACAAATGCTTCACTATGACAATGGTATCATCGCAGAATCGTCACGTAGAATGCTTAGATTAATGAAACTAATAATGCTAGATAATTTACACAACATCATCTAGCCCTAAGCTAAGCAGAGCTTGTGTGATAGGTCTCAAAATTTATTACAAAATTTTGAGACCTATAAAGTATAGGATATCTGCAGTATAGGAGCCCTAAAGCAGTTCACAGGAGACCTATAAAGTATAGGATATCTGCAGTATAGGACCCCTAAAGCAGTTCACAGCACACAAAAAATAAACTAGAGTAAGGAAATAGTTCTTTTCTATCTTTTTAGTTATCTAGTAGGTACTAGATTACTAAAAAGATAGAATAGTTCTATGAAGTATATCTAGAAGGACGCACCGTCGCACTGTCTTTTTGAAAGGTGTCGAAACGGTGAATACTATACTATACTATAGTATCTAGAAATCC
Organism: Eupithecia subfuscata; assembly: GCA_963564075.1. NCBI lineage: Eukaryota > Metazoa > Arthropoda > Insecta > Lepidoptera > Geometridae > Eupithecia > Eupithecia subfuscata. Next base: position 20,976,075 of record OY751095.1, read on the forward strand.
TTCAAAAATCTTAAATGGAACTATGATAATGTGAAAACTAAAAACGTAGTTTTCCAAGGACTGAATTGTATACCTACTGGTCTGGGAGACAATTACCTCGGGATTTTTTTGTTTTACTTCAGTATTATACTAAAGTGAAAGGGCTCTTGTCTGTTGTATTTTTTAATTAAATTTCCTTTTCTAACCAATTTTACCTCGTCTTCGTAAAGTCAGAAAAGAAAATATTTTTTATAGCTCTGGAAAGACGAAAAGGTGAGATTTTTAGGTTTCAGCTTTCCATTATCCTTTAATATGTAAGTTGTTTCAAGGTTACAAGTTACAAAAATACGATAATTTTAAAGACAAAAGATATTTTAAAACTTTTTCATAATAAAATTAAATAATAAAACCTGATTGGGATTGGGATAAGATTGGGCTAAAATTTGAGTAATTCCGCAATCGTCCCAATGCGTTCGGACTAAAGTAGTCCGAATGCAGAAAATCAAATTTTATGCAGAAATCGTTCCTGATTCGTTCTTTATGATTCCTAACAGAAAAGTAGCCCAATTATTGTCATCACACAGTGTGTAACTGTAGTCTTATAGTTTCCGTAGGACTTTTCTGACTATCTTTATCTCACTCAAAGTACGAGGAGAGTAAGGATGCATAAAAAATATCAGTTACGTAACACTTGTATTTTGATTCCGTAGAGATTACGGACGAAGGAAATCATCCTCCCCTTTAAACAGTCTCCATGATCAAAGATAGGGATTATATTGAACAACGTTTATCTCACTAAAAGTACCAGGAGAATAGAAATGTATTCTTATTCCTCTTTTTATTATCCTATAAAGCTGAATGTTTGTGATATATGAATTTATTTTTGTTACCTAGTAACTCCAAAACTACTTAATGGATCAAGTTGAATTTGGGCATTTATGTAGAAAATTTACTGGCGCTTCACATAGGCTGATTTAGGACTTCGCCCCCGAATAAGTCTATAATATGCGTTTTATGGTTGTATAGGGTTGACTTAGCCCCAGCCCCATAGATAAATGGTATTCCGATCACTAGAACAACGGTAGTCAAAGATTTGGGAGTTACATTCGACTGCAAGCTTACGTTTGACGGCCACATCTCTATCGTAGCTAAGGAGTCGTACAAGAGGCTGGGATTCGAACTTAAGGCGAGGATTCCCGAGATGCGATGATTGCGAGTAAGTGAGCAAGACGGTGCGCAGGCAGCCGAGCACGATTTTGTAGGTATTTAGGTGTTTTGAAAAATATTTGTATGGCATATAGAAATATTTTCTAGTGATGCACTGCGTAATAACGTTTGCAATGTTTTGTTATACATTTTGTGTCATTTTATTCATTTTTCTATTCACACTGATCATTCAAAGTTTCATTTAGAGGTAACTTTGTAATTTTTTTCTATCGGGTGAAAAATCACCAATCGTGTTTTTGTCTAGTGATGTACTAGAAAATATCCTCAACTATGATATGTATGAATTTCAAAATTATAGGCCTTATAGTTATTGAGGTACGGACAGTTAAAAATCCCGAAATCCGGGAATCCTCGCCTTAAGATTGCACGTGACTTCCAAAATGCTCCTTTTCAGCGCTTTGGTCCATAGCAAGCTAGAGACCAGCATACTGAGTCCGCATAAATAGAAAAATGATCTTCTCCTGGAAAAAGTACAAAAAACGTTTCTAAGATATCTTTACATGCGCGTGGCAGGATATTATTACCTATTTATGTATCCCACTAAATATTAACAAGATTCCTTTGGTTATAACTCGCTAAAACACTATTAAAATTTTTAGGAATATTATTGACGATTCGATCTACACAATGAATCGCTTCGCCTTTGTGCCGGACAATTATATTCGCGGTAGAAAAATTTTTCGGGAAGCGGCTTTTCCGATTTACATACAATTTTTTTTATTTAATAATCTGATATATTTTCTTTAAGATGACATCTAGTCTACGGTCCTTACTTCAGTAGGTACGGTGGGTGGAGGTCAAAACATGAGCGTATCACAATGAGCTCGCTGCGGTACCCACTGGTTGAAAGACTAAATCAACTTGAAGGCTCAGGTGACCCATATTTTTTATCAGTTACTTAACTTAGTTACCGTCCTGTTTATCGACGAGAGCAGAATATGTCTCCGTGGTAACGGCAGAAGAGGCCGAGTACAATGGTGTCCAGGGAAACGGTTTTCCCAATGCTGTTTTACTGAATTTATTTCTTGTTCAAAAGTACGGCTTGAGTCGATTCAGTTGCACGCGAGCCTAATAATGGCTGTCTGTCTCCAACAAAATAAACATCATGAAACCCATTTTGTATTTTTAACAATCCCCGAGGCTAGCCGAAACCGAACGAGGCAAAACCACAGCGAGCCCGACACCAGTAAAGTATCACCATTGTCTCGTTGTTGTTTAAACACGCCCTTTGTTTCAGCAACGACATTATGAAACCAACACCTAATGGGTGCAGGTCAGGTCTTCGTGACCTGACAATATGACAAAATGGACAAATTCATTAGAATTCGAAGCCAGAATGGCAAAACTAGAATTTACGTTCAATGGGCGCTTATTTCATCAAGAGTAATTTTTTAAATTGAGACTGGCTTCTGACCGCACGTGTTTTTTCAGAATAAAAAGTAGCCTTTATGTTATTACAGGTCCAGAACTTTGAGTGTAAAATTTCAGCTCGATTCATTCACCACCTCTGTGGCGCAGCGGGCGAAGGTCCGCCTGCGACGCAGGAGGTTGCGGGTTCGATTCCCGCCTCGGGACACATGTTTGTACGATCTGCAGTTATTTGTTCAGGGTGTTCGGGATGTTTTCTAAAAAAATATCTATCTAAGTAGTGTATTGTATTAAGTAGGTAAATCAGTTATTTAGTACCCATAACACAGGCTCTGCTTAGCTTGGGGCTAGATAACGCTGTGTGAATTGTCCATCATTGTTTATTTATTTATTCAGTAGTTTTGGCGTTGTCTTGTAAGGTTTACGATGTACAGATATATGTAGGTAATTTCTGTATAATAATAGGTAACTTTATTACCATTCTTACCACGGTTATCCATACTCACCATCATCACTTTTTCTCTTTGAAGAACAACGGTCCCTCCCAATAGCCCACTTTCGTAACTAGAATTTCTCTCAAACCTTCAGTAAGGTGGTTACGCGGGTCATTTTGGTGGTTACGCGGGTCATTTTGTACAGGTGCCTATTTTATTTATACCTTCGCGAAGCTGTTTGTTCAAAGGATCTCCCTGATTTTTATTGTTCTGTGTATCCACATTCTCCACTGCATACCACAAAAAAGTTTGACGCACCGAGGGTTCCATTCAAAGTAGTTCGAAATTAACTATATTTTTATCCGATGACTTACAAGTTCGATTACTTGTGACGACAAAGAGAATGAAGATCCTGAAAAGTTATTGACAGACACGCAGACGGACTACAAAATTATCATAAAAAAGCATTTTTTCATTTGAGGTATGGAACCACTATTTTCACCTCAGCTACTAGGAATGAGCTTAGTAATTTTAGTCAAGTACCTACACAGAAAATTGCCCAAGCTTTGTCGTCGCCAAGCCATTCATTTTCAGCCATTAGCGCTAACAAAGACGTTACCACGGCCACGATGGACAAGATAAAGCCAATTAGCATCCCGGAGCTGTTGAAATATGCAGGGGTTTTCCTAGTTTAACTGAACGCATGCTTTTTTAGCCGAGATTTTCCCAGTTAAGCTGTCATTTTCTTAGCTTGTTCCACCCTTATCGGGATAAACCTCTGCTTGGCCTAAGCAACGATGCTGACGTCGGCCACATTACCAATTATTATCCGCGCACGATCCGAATGGAAACAACCGGTCAGGCATTGGTTAGCAAAGATCGAGCATTACGTTAGCTGCAAATTATGTCAAGAAATCCGAACAGGAAAACTAAAATTGACGATATTTATTGCAGAAAGGATCTCAAATCGACAAGTACTTTACATTATGTTTAAAATCAACAACAAGAAAGTTAATTTAAGGTTATGTAATGCGGGACAGTTTATACAGGGTGTCTGGCGGCAGATTTATGTTTTCAAATTCGAATATTTTAAAAAGTAATTAACGATGCGGGACGGGGGAGGTATCTATCGACTCGCAAATTGTGCGGATTTGGAGTCACGATGTCACAGTGGTCGGCAGAGCATCGCGCGTTCACTATCGAGGCGTTTTTTAAGAGTAATGATTCTTACGTTATCGCACGTCGAAATTTTGTTCACGGTTCAATATTCGACGGTTCAGTGATGGACTGAGTGTAAATCTAATTCGCTCATGGGTGCAGAGATTCCGCGCAACCGCTTCTGCTATCAACATCCCTCGGCCGGGGCTTAGTCGATCTTCAAGGACCCCGCCAACATTGAATGTGTGAAAGAAGTTTAAGCGAAAATCGGAGTCAAGCGATTAATGTGAAAGCTGAGAATTATGGAAGCATTATTGCGGATTATTTTATGCCTAATCTGCGAGCGCACGCATCTTTCTCATCACACACGTGGTTTCCACAAGATGGAGCTACTCCACACACGATCAGGGCTTCAATGAGTGTGCTACGGGAAGGAAAACTGATCAGCCGCTTTGGAGGCATCCCATGGCCACTGAGGTCACCCGATTTGACCCCTTTGGATTTTTTTTTATGGGGATATCTCAAAGGTAAAGTTTATCAAAACAATCCGCAAGCTATTGAAGACCTGAAGGAAAACTTTCGCCGTGAAATAAACGATATCCAACCGGGCTTACTGCAGCGTGTAGCGCAAAACACGAAGCTCCGTTTTGAATAGTGCGTACAGCTCGACGGAAAGCTTTTATTTGAAATTATATTTAAGAAATTAAATCCGCAGCATCACTCTTTTTAAAAATATATTCAATAAAACGATTAACAACGTAATTGCTTTTTTATTCAATTTTAAAAACATAAATCTGCCACCAGACACCCTGTATTTATTTTTGTTTAGATAATTATTATTGAATCAGTTGAGCTACCTGTAGATAGCAACAGCCTGTAGCTATCTCAATTGTTTGAATTGTAATTAAGTACTAATTTTAATTGGTTTCTTTTGTTTGATTTTAATTTTCTTTGATTATAATCTTCTTTATTGATAAAATAATCGAGTATAGATAAATAGTTCGATGGTTGAAAAATGTGTGGTTAAATATTTACTTTATGTTCCGTTCCATTCTGATAGAGCGTGGATTATACCAACCACTGAAAATGAAACTCATGCTGTATCATAAAAGATGAGAGGACATCTATTCACATCATCATTTATATCTACTAGTTACCTTCCGTTCGGCCGCGTACGAAACAGCAACTTCGTTACTGGTTACGGTAAAAGAAAAATTCTTTTTCGTTCGTAACTAGATACTAGGGAATACGTTTTTTTCCTTACACGACACCTCGGTTTCTAAACAGGAAACTTCCAACTAGTTACGTCAAAGTACTTCTTATTTGATTGTAGTAATATGCAAGTATTGTTTTAGTAGAGCTGAACACGCTCTAAACGAACATTCTTATTTCATTATTTGTTGTGAATTCCCTTCACCCTATAATACAACTTTGTTTTTCAGTGCGTATAGGTACGCGATTACATATAAACGTTTTGGAAGATTTTTTTGAAACCATGTTTTAACTGGGTCAAGTTAAAGCATGGTGTCAAATGCTATGCAAGATCTGCCTAAACTTTCAGTTTAAATTAAAGTAGGATGGGTATTTAATAGGTACCGCGATCTGCTAAATAGCTATCTTTCTATGTGACTGTACTCAAATACACTATTTCTTGAAAAGGTTTCCAAACGCGACGAAATGAAATATAAAAAATGTTCTTTTAGTTTCAGTTATTTTAAAATGGTTACGAGATGAGAAGGAGCCACACAATCAGCAGCAAAACAAATAGTAAAGTTATTGCTACACTGCTTTTTGAAGACGGCCGAAATATTTACCATAGTTATTGAGTTCTACGTAAAAGAAAGAAAGAAAAAATATCTACTGCCTGAACTTATAAGTGTAGATTACATTATATACCATAACATAACTTATATCTGATATTTGACGACCTCTGTGGCGCGGCGGGCGAAGGTCCGCCCGCGACGCAGGAGGTTGCGGTTTCGATTCCCCCCTCGGGACACATGTTTGTACGAATTGCAGATATTTGTTCTGGGTGTTCTGGATGTTTTCTATGTATAAAAAAAAATATCCATCTATGTAGTGTATGGTATAATGTATGTATATCAGTTATCTATTACCCATAACACAAGCTCTGCTTAGCTTGGAGCTAGATAACGCTGTGTGAATTGCCCACCATTATTAATATTATTATACCCTCATTTATTCTTCAATCTCGTCTATAAAATACATTTTTTACTACAGAAAATAAAGTATTATAAAACTATTCTACAGTAAAAAATATATCAAAACGATGAGTCACCGGTCGCGAAGCTAGGGTCGATGACTAGGGCTGCAAAGAGAGGAACTTCCTGACGATGCGCGCCGAGTCCAGGAGTACCGCCTTTTGAATCTGGCCCTTGATCCAACTTCCTAGCGAGAGTCTCTTGAGATGTTGATCGGGGCTCTTCGCTATTATGCCGTTAACCGAAACGACTATCGGTTATTATTATAAAAGAACTTACAAATTAATAATTAGGAACGTAGTTATTGGAAATAATAAATATAAATTAACAAATAACTAAGTACATTATCAGGAAATTGGAGACGCTCAGCATAATAGACGTACGAACTCAGTTTTGCAGTGCCCTTCCAGGGTGCATATACCTAGCTAGTGATAAGCCTATAACTAATCATTCACTTAGACCTCAGAATGAATGAAATGAAAGTACATGCAAGCAAAAATAAATAAATAAAAAATAATGCCGATAAGCTTAGATAGCATGTTCGACGCTGTTTTTCAGTTTACCCCTTCACGACAGGTGATCGTCAGCAATTTTTTTCATGCGGACTTTTCTTGTTCTACTTTGATTATTTCTTTTTCTGCTTTTATTTCGATTTATTTCTTGTTATTTCGATTTATTTCTTGTTCTTTCGTCTGCGATTTATTTCTTGTTCTACTTTTGATTTTATACCCAGAATGTGTGCGTGTGTGTGTGTGTACGTAACGAAACAACGAACGCTCTTCAAACAATATCGTTTCGTTTAAATACCTTATGCAAGTCTCGGAAGTAACTTAGTTTGTTGTGACACCCATTGTCATGACATCGTGTTCTAGTTAAACTTTGCCCGCACCTTCTCTGCATAGAAGAACTTATCTTAAATTCTAACTAACTCAATTCGCATTAACGTAAACTATTACGTTACTTAGAATTGAAGATTTCTGTCTTCTGATCGTGTCCGTCGTGTACTTACGTACGACGTGTCTACGTAGAAAACTGTCCACGGTCGAAATCTCGAGTTACCTAATTCCTATAAATTTCAATCTTTATTCACAAAGATAATTACAATCAACTTATGGAAATAAATAACAACTAGTATTAACAATTGAAACAATTGAGCTAATTGCAGACTGCTGCAAATAATCTACAGGTAGCTCAACTGATCCATATCAGTCGAAGCGTCCCCAAGACGCTAACTGCAAATCATTTAAAAAAAACATTTTATTTTTCTTTATAATATTGCGATGTTTGAGGTTTAACTTTATATTTTCTAAGAATAAAATAATGCAAAACAACAGAGTAATAAAACGAGTAAAAGTTAAAATCCATTATTGAATGAATGCAAATGAAATCATTGATCAAGAGCACGTGTAGAATTAATTTAGAAAGGGACGTAAAGAGATCTGCAGATATTTGTTCAGGGTGTTCTGGATGCTTTCTATGTATAATAAAAAATATATCTATCTATGTAGTGTATTGTATTAAGTATATCAGTTATCTAGTACCCATAAAACAAGCTCTGCTTACATTGGGGCTAGATAACGCTGTGTGATTGTCCAGCATTATTTAATTTTTATTCAATTTTATTTATTTGGTTAGACCTACGGTTAGACGGAGCCTTTAGTGTGCAAGACTCGCACTTGCCCCGATTTTTTTTATTTTTTTTTATTTTACACAACACAAAAGGCTTTGTCGCTGAGCGACCACATCGCCTAATTTAAACATAGATTTAGATAAAAGGTTCGACTTTGTTCCCTAGAACTGGCTGGCAGTCAGGTCTTAAAAAAGAAAAAAATATGAAGAGGCGTGAAACAAAGAAGGTGTCATGTCACCTCTCCGAATCTCCAAATAGACTGTGATTAAATCTCGATTAAATTCGGAACAAGTCGACAGAACTGTCACGCAATTTTTTAATTATTTACGAGTATTTCTCGCGTAACATAGGTAGGCGTAACAAGGTTTTTTTGACGTTTCAGCCATGTTGTAGCTTAATTTCACGTTCCAATAGTTTCGCTATTATACTGCACTCCGCGGTGTTACCCCTTTTGATAAGCATATTTTAATTATTTGATCATCCCAAGGGAACACTGAATTTTTTGGGGATCAACAGTGGCATATGTTTTAAATCAGAATAAAATTTATTCTGGTACCAAACGTCATTATAATCTATTCGACTGTTTGCGTAAACCGAAAAAAATAGTAACAAACATGCAAGCTTTTGCCTTTGCCTTGTATTTGTGTGAAATAAATAGCCTTTGATATGTGTCCATCTGCTATGAGGTGCCGGCTTAGAATTCGCACCATCCCAACACTTCCCGTGGGTGTCGTGAGAGGTGACTAAGGGATATCCATCGGGGGCACGTAGCAGAAAAATTCTACCACCGAACTCCGATGCCCAGCGTGGGGTTATGGGCATCACCCCCTATGAGATAAAAGCCAGATGCTTATCAGGCGGAGGCCTGCGTCCAGCCGTGGACCAATATAGGCTGTTTAGGTTAAAGTTGAGGATGGTTCCGTCCTAATTTTATAGCACCGAATTTTTATCTTTTTTTTAATGAAATTAACTATATTCGATAGCAAAGCCTGCGCGGCTTTGCTATCTATAGTAACAGCTAATTTCCTTTCTACGTTCAAGACACGACTTCGATACGTTTTAACTCTTATTTCAGAGAAGACGCTCTGTTCTATTTCTAATAATAGTATACTTGTATCTAGAATAAAGAAGCAACATTGCTTAATCTGTTCTAGATTCTCATTGGATATTCTTGGAAGTTCAATTTGCGATGTTTCTTGAGCCTGTTTATTTCACGCGAGAGCATAAAGTTATTCTGTGGCAAGTCAGGTCGAGATCACTGAGTCTTGGATAGAGTTTAATTAAATAAGTAACCGTCACCTATCGTTTATGAGTAGCCATGGAAGTGTGGATGAGAGTCATTGTGGGTGGCACAGGACCGGGCAGACCGCAGTAGAAGGCCAATAGTGGGTGTCAGGTCGTATCGTGTAATGCAAAAGTCCCCGTACGCCCTGACTGCGACATTATTCAGTGCCAAGTTTGGGAATATCGACGAGCTCATGCATGCAAATATGCACTTACGATACCATAGGTTACTCGCAGACGGCTGACTTCTGATCGACCGATTTATTGCCGAAATATTCTAATTTGGCTAGCAGAAAGTGGAACCGCCTGTCCTTGTGTCTTCTCTGCCTCTATATTTATATCATCGTCCTTTAAGCTACAGCCGCAGTCTCGTTGAGGAAATTCGTCTATCAGATTCCATTTCCAACCTGTCACTCCAATTGCTTTTATATGTCATGTTCAATTTATATTCTTATCTTTAATACTCAACTGCTCATTTTGTCCAATGTTGGCTAAAATGACAGCCACATGACATAAGACATGATGAAAGAGCATCAGCATGTTAAAACAAAGTCACCGTGCTTCGCATCAAGCCAGTGTATGTATATATATATATATATATAGGTATATATAGAGGTATGTAAATACGTATCACGTTTTTTGATCTGACTGTTCATTTGCCATACTTTTGCTGATTATCGCTTGTTTTCTTCTGGGTGGGTTTGAAACAACACTAAATTTTTTCTGGGTTGAAATGACAAAAAAATATTATTACTTTTCGCTTGTGGCATGAAAATTTGGGTCGAAGTAACAATTAACCGTATTTCTGCCTCGTTGTTTTGAAAGCTTTCAATGCGATGAGATCCGTCTTGAATACGGCAGATAAAACTATTCTAGGCGAAGGCATAGAAGTAGGGGGAGAATAGTTCTATCTTTATTTTCATAATAATATATCATTTATAGTATATAATTCATTAACACCACAAATAGCTGTCTGTTTTGTCCGTATCGTCCGCGTCTATTTCACACATTGTGGGCTTACGTCGTGTGAAATGTTAAAGACAGGAGTACTTCGATACATTATTCAGTGCCTCGAATATCGTGTCCGTCAAGTTAGCAGCCCCGCCACGGAATTTCGTGGTTTCAACTATGCCAATAATTGTGTCCTGAAATAGTGCCCCCGATGCCCTAAGTAAAATAAATAGTGCCCTAGTACTTTAGAAGATGTTTAGGTCTTTCACTGTGGCTGCTGTCTTGACGTCAAGCTGGCAGCCCCGCTGATTTCGACGAATCTATAGCGAGATATGAATCATGGACTATGCCAATTAACTGTGCCCTAAGGAATCTAGTTCTCCTGCAAACCTCAGAAATAGACCTCCTGCGGTTTAAGAGATATTTGAATTTGAACATCTACATACATTTTAAAGTACCTACAGACGAGTACAAAAGTGATTTGTTCCTCGCACGTCGATTCCCTCTAAGTCGATTCCGGTAACGTTGCTTTTTGTAAAGGCGACCGCGAATATCGGTCGCAGGTTCCGCTGTTTACACAAGGCATCGTTAAGCCGCACAGAAAATGTGTTTAGCCCCAAATGAGTAGACCTCGTGTCATTTATGGGTACTATGATGACTGGTATCTTACCTCCTTGATTTCTTTTCAATACTAATAATTTTAATGTAGTTAGTATTCAGGGTTCTTTCAGCCTAACTTGTGGTGACTGTGTCGTTAAAACATGTGGAAAAAATAGAAAATTCTGAATAATTAATTTAAAGATAAGCGTAACAATATAAACCTAGCGCAAATGACAAAATTACTAGTAAACCAAAATGAAAGCCCTAATTACTTATATGTTGGTTGGTATCTCGGCCGGACACCAAATGATATTTCTTCCTCTTTTATCACGTACTCGCTAACTTTGCTAGTCCAGTAATTCCCTCGACGGGCCCTTCCACAGAGCTTTTACTGCTTTCTATCTCCAAGCTAAACACCACCTTTTTATCTCCTTGTATAAGCACCATTTTTCCTCAGCCGGGTCCTGCCCTAGTTATATATTTATCTTGTTAGAGGTGCGGATAGTAGAACAGAGGTAGTTTGGACGAATTATTTTACTAAAACACGACATAAAACATTTTGCTAGCCTTCAGTTGAATAAATAGAGGCGAAGTCTCCGGTTCTTTGTATGCATATACGAGAAGTTTAAATTAGAAATAGAATTGAAAAGTCAAGAGGGAGCTGGAAGACAACTATGGATTCCGACGTATATCGCAAACATTTTTCCAAGACTCTTTTAAACTGATTGCTTTCCGAAACTAGTAAATTAAATTAATGGTCGTTGTGATTACCAACCAAAACGTGAAAAATAAGACTGACTACGGGGAAAAGAGATAAAAGCCGGCGACGGACGGACAGACAGACTAGTAGATAGATAGATGCATTGGGTTTAGGCACGGAACCCTAGAAATGAGAGCTATAACTCATTATTACGCCTCTAGGTGGCTGACACGGAAGTTGGCAATCACAATCTCGATCATTTTCAAAATGGCCGCTGCGCTGACAGTGATCACACTTATTCAGTTGAAATGGTGAATATTTTTTCGGTAATTTGGAAAAGGATAAAGTAATACTGTTCGCCTGTAACACAGCTACATTGTAGCTACCACAGGAGACAGTGCTCTAACTGAATTGTTACACACATTTCTAAAATAAGCGTTTTTGTATTTGTAATTTGTATTTGTAATAACGTAATTGATTTAATGGTAAAAACAGTAGCCCCATCCTAGCTCCTTAACAGTTGTGACGGTGTTTGGTTTTAGAATAAAATGGTTAAAGACCACAAGAACACTGAACACAAGCTTTGATTACTTTCAAGCTTGATGATATACCGAATTGTAATTTATGGAATAATCTTCATGTACAAACAAAATCATTCTCCGATATTGTCCCATTTTCGAAAGAACACTACCTTAGAATTCCGAAGGACTATTTGTGGGTTATCGCCTCACGACATAAAAGAAACCCGTAACATTTCTGAAAGTTCTATAAAATGCCGGCGCCCCATCGCCCAATCCACAAAAACCTAAATGGATACTGAAGCTTCATGAAATATTTCAGCTTCATGAATTAAAATGAGAAATTATAATCAGTAGAATCAGTAGTGAACACCAAATTGTCTCTCTGATCTTGTTTCTTTTATCTGTTTTAGGATTATTTTTATATTTTTTGTTACTTTTAAGTTCTGATCCGTATAGCTAATTATTTTGTATATAATCTGAGCATAACAAAGGCTATTGGGTGAGCAAACCTTTCTATACATAGGTTAAATTTTTCGTTCCCATTTTTTGTGTTTATGTTATTGTACTACCCGCTACTGATTGTGGGAACCGGCGGAAGATGCTGAGCTAGCTCCCAGTTTCTAGCTTCAATCATTATGTAAACAAATATCAAATAACCAATCAATTTCATTTTAAGGTTTTAAGTGGTACTTAGTCTGTAAATAGTAGGTACTAAAAAACTTTTGTGATTGACGTTAAAAATATAATTATTTCTTTCTTTCTTAAATTCGAGTACATTTTAGAATTAATCTCCAAGCAAATCATATTAGGCAGATTTTCAGATATAGGAGCACTTCACAGAGGAAAATCAATGCCGCCTAAACTAGAGGTGCTAAAGTTGTGTAATTTTCTGAGTTGCTTGCTTTATTAGTGTAGAGAAAGACTAAGGGCATTCTCATGGGAACGTCTCGGGCATGTACAAGTCTCTACTAATTTATAAAGAGGGTTGTATCTTACATAGTAAGTTTTTAAATTTTGCCATGTATTCTCAGGAATTACTTCTGTTGATGTTTATTAATCAACTTGTAACCCGCGACTTCGTATGCGTTATGCTTTACTCAATAAAATATGATTAGGTAAGGTAAATTGGAATTAAAGGGCTCCATTTAGGCTCTTTTTGATCAATAAGTACACGAGATGGATTGGTGAGGTATGTCGTCATAGAATTTGCTTTTTTTAGTAGAGAAAGAAGTCCATTAATTGGACAATCAAATCACATGAGCACTCGTGTTGCTGGATTTATTTGTTTGTTGTCTGAAGTAAATGATCCTTATTATACGGGGTGCCATGGAAAAGGCGAACTAAGCCGAAAGGGGGTGATTCTGGACACCAAGGGGGTCAATGTTTGTCCTACGATTTTTTTAAATTCTCAATTTTTATTTACATATTTTGAAGAAACAAAGTTATACTTTTTTTTTAAATATTCGTGTTCCTTTACATGTAAGAATCCATTTACATATAATATGTAAATGGATTCTTACATTTACATTTTATATGTAAGATAATGATTGTTTTGAAATTTTAACGGATGTACATAATTTTTTTTGATAATTTCATGACTAATGACTGGTTTTGCTAAATGAAACAAAACATAATAAAGAATACTTGATCATCGGTTTTGGATGTAGATTTAGATGACAAGGCATGGTCGCAGGCCTCCCTGCCTGACACGGCTGGCCCCTGGACGGACCGCTCCTCTGGGTTTTGCGCTCTAAGCCCAGTTGGAGCGGTAGTAGGTTGTGGTGTCGTATGGGAGGCACCGCAACTGAGGCGGGCGGCTGTGCTGTATGGGCAGCATGGCCGCAGTGAGGTGGAGGCCGCGGCGGGAGAGGAGTGCCAGTATTGAGGAACGCCGCTCTCCCTGCCTTCCGCGGCCTTGGCGGGGTCGCCACCGTTTGATGGCGGACGCGGTGGGGTCGCAGGGGGGGAGGTCTGTCGGTATGACGATGGCCGCTCTCCCTATCCTCTGCGACCGTGTGGCAGGCGGCGGGGCCACTCGACTGACCCGTCGCAGGGAGACCTAGGGCGCTCGGACACGGGGTCGTCCGGCGCCCAATTGGCGGTTAAGGTCCCCGAGGTGGTCGTGGCGCGTCATGTGTTTTTGGCGCGTCGCGAAGAGGGGGTGCTGCACACCCCCAGTGAGGGGCCCGATATCGGGTAGCCGCGGTGGGTTCGTGGATGAACACTCATCCACGAATGAATGGATGAACGCTTACACAAGCGTCCCCACGTTCCTACCACAAGCGGCAGAGGCGGAAGCACCCTGAGGGTTTTAGTGGTGTTAGAGTCCCACATCATCGTACTGTCTCCCCGTGGCAGTACGATATGCGTGCGCATTTCCCTCAGGATAAAAAAAGGCCTCCCTGTCAGTCAAATTGGGAGGCTCAAGTAAATGCAAAATTTTAAGTGTAGCCCTACCAGCGTTCCTGTGTTCTGTCTGCAGCACTATGTTGATTTTTTTTAAAGCCTTTGGTCTCACCTCGATTTTCATTTTTAGACGAAGCTCGAACAGCTTGGCATAGTTCTTACCCCGTTGCTGCTCCCCCAAAATCACTTTTACCCCAACGGCAATGGCCGTCCCATTCCCTTGTCCCGTTCGCCTCTGTGTGAGTTGACACGGAATTTTTTGCTACAAACGTGCTCCAGCTCTGCGGAACGTGCCCGCCTCCTGACCGTTTCTAAATGGGATTCAGAGTATGGGTTGTACGCATTCTTTAACGAATACTTCCGTCGTTTTCGAGTTCGAGTTGATACCTACATTTAACGCTTTGCAGCACCCCTACCGGATCGAGAGGAATTACTTTTCGTGGTATCATAACGATTGAGTTTATAAAAGAAAGTAGATAGAGCACTACTAACATAGCTTGGTCATAGAAATACCTTCAATAGGTGCTTTAAAAAATAAGAACACATAGGTAAACATTTCACTCGGTACTTGCACCGAATTTAAGTTTTTCCCTTGCGATCTATGAGCGTAAAAAGTCTAAAACGTCAATCATAAAGGTAAAACACGTTCACTAAACAATTATTTTGATTTGGAAGGCAAAATCGAATCTATGTGTGAGCTGACAAGCATAATTATAGTGCTTTTAAGCATACGAGCGCACGCATACGCATAGGAAAATGAGACGTATTTGTAGCATTTTTTTGGCTCTTTTGTGTCCACTAGCACAGAATTTAGAGACGATAATTACGCTCCTGACCCATAGTGCACCGCCGGATATCTCGCCATGCCAGTTTTAACGACATCATCCGGCTCTTTCTCACCGCTAACGTACCAACAATTCTGGAACCGAAAGGTCTGTTGCGTCACTATGGTAAGGGCCCGACGGTATGATATTAATCCCATGGGAGTTGGGAGGCCCATAGGACGCTACATGCGTCGACACACTTGCGCCTTCCCATCTTCCGAGGACATCCGTGACGGCGAGTGCGGCGGCAGATTTGGCCGTAGATCTCAAGAGGTGCAAATGTGTAGGTCTCGACAGAGCCTACATATCTGATCCTCTTGGAGTCGATGCTGTACTGCACGCGGCATCCAACGTTTTACCACGCTAACTGCCTAATCAGGAAAGCTCCATAGAAATATAATACGGTAAGATTTTGGTACCACTACTGCTGATGTGGTACCGAAACTTTACCGACTAATCATAAAACGGCGTAAGGATTCGATTTTTTAATGACCTGGGTACGATTTTATAATAATTATAATACACCAAAATCAACACACTCTTTTTAGTTCAATACAAAGCCTGGCTTTGAACCCTTATTTTGAACTACTTAAAGAGCGAATTTTGAAAACCCCTTCTTAGTACAGTCCTACTTAAAAGGAACGAACACTCCAAATATTAAGTCTCTAGGTTCAGCGCTTTGGGCTCTGCGTTGTCTGTGAAACAGTCAGTTCCCTCCTTAAAGTATTATATTGATACAGAAATACGTTTCCTATCGATAAGCGATACAGGCTACATCCAGCTATGTACGTGAGCAAAGCCGTGGACAGAGGCCAGTCTTTAATAAAATCCAGCCAAAATTTATAGAGCCACTTAAATTGATGATGATGGGTACTGACCCATCATTTAAATGGATACTGATCCATTAGTGGTTTTTGCGGCTGCACCCCACGTTGCATCGGGAACTCGGTAACATTTGAATAAGTATCGGTTAGCTACAGATATGTATGTGGCCATGGTGATTTTAACCACTCCGGAACCGTGGTCCCACTGCGATGTCCCACAGGTGAGATAAAACTTTTTCGTGGTCCCACCAAACACACACTTGACCGTTCAACATATGGCTCTGGGTGCAATTATATATATACACACCCTTTCAGTCACAGAGTCGCCACGACCCCCCCCCCCCCGGACGGGCTTCGTTAGGAGTAAGTTAATGTTGACCCCCCCGCTTCGCGGGGGTGGGAGGATGTGGACGGTAAAGTGTGTTTGGTGGGACCACGAAAAAGTTTTGTCCCACCTGTAGGACATCGCAGTGGGACCACGGTTCCGTCACTATTTTAAACTAAAATCGTGTAAATATTCTATTCTCTCCACTCTACCGGAAGCTTTCCTAGTTTGTTAAACTTTGGTGTCGATCAGATGTTGCAACTACAACTACACCAACTAATTTAATTTGATAGTACCTACTATTAACTCTTCTAACCATGTTTAAATGATGTCGTCCCTTTTTACGTTCCAAATTAAATCTAAAACTAAGAGATTCAGGTTCGGACGAGATGTACCCCTACTCAAAAGTGAAGTGGACATCTCGTCCGCGGACGAGTTTTCCATTCGAACGATATGTACCCTAACCCGCTTTCAGTGCTGTCAAATTATTTAAGCAACAGAATACATACCATATTCTCAATTCACATAAAATAATCTGTCTCCAAAATAAGCAATTAACATAGAAATTCATTTTTAGGGTTCCGCACCTCAAAAGGAAAAAAGGAACCCTTAAGGTTTTAATTTAATTTATTGTAATTTGATTCTCGCTATATGGACTTGTGTATGTAAACTGTGCGCATTTTCTGTGTCTGAAATAAATGATTATTATTATTATTATTTACAATTAAACCGAAACCTTGGTCAGACTCGCACTTGACGTTTTATTTTAAACTATAATTTATTTTTCTTTAAATTTAAAAACTCAAGATTCTTTTTTCCTTTAGATTAGACCATACAGGACTCTAAGACACGCAAAAAATTGCACAAGTGAAACTAGGGCACAAAGTGATCACTTTGATTTTTTGTTCACTTTAATCTTTCTAAAGTTAAGTGAAGAAGTTAACAAGAAACCTTTACCCTGTTAGTTTTCGAGTCGGAGCAAAACCCGTCCCAAGCTTTTTTGACATGACAACGTCTTATAATTCGATAGAGCCGGCTGCACGCACGAAAAAACATGACGTCGTGCGGCGTTACCTCGCTCTGAGGCGTTACCTCACTTTGAGGCGTTACCTCTCTCTGAGGCGTTACCTCGCTCTGAGGCGTTCCATGTAAGGCTTGAAGTGCAAGCGAGAGCGCTCGACATCCGTCTCTCTCCTACTTGAGTGAGCGATGCGTCTGCGTGGACAGCTGCTATACTATAGTACATTTACATGTTTTGATCGAGTATCAAATGCTACCATTCCATCAGGTTGACACGTTCAACTATCGTCAGTAAACCTACTTTACAGACAATCAATTTTTGTACTCTAACAAGTAGTTAATCAAAAATAAGCTTTTGTATGAGAGCTTTTACAATGAACAGTTTTGAGTTCATTATGTATATCGTGTAGGTATATCGCTATTTTTAGGGAACCGATTAAAATTTCGTGATAAGTGCACAACAAGTTTTACTGTCATTATGTTAATTTCTTTAAATTTATCACGAAGGGACTCTTTGAGACTCTTCGACATCACAATTTCAAAAATGAAAATTGTCATTCTCATTTTCCATTTTTTTTCTTTTAATCTGTACAGGCACACATAGTGTACTATCGTTTTAAATTTCATGTTGATAGCTGCAGTAGTTGCTGAGATATTAATGAGGGAAAAATGGACAGACAAAGCGAGACCATACGGATTTCGAAACTAATCTCGAAACTCTAAAAACAGCCCTCGATTTATGAAGATTTATCCTTTCACTGAATATAAAACTCAAAGTGAACAAAAGTGTTCGCAACCAGAGATCCCTCACAATGAAAACCCGACCCTGCGTTTAAGAGCGACGGTTGAATTTGAAATCACAGCAAAAAGTTGGTTCAAACCCACTTATACTTTAAAATCTGACCGCCGCTGCTTGTACATAAATCCATAACCGATTGTGATTTGCTAGAAGATGTAAAATGAAGTTATTGATAAGGAATCAGGAATCCCTTAAGCAGCTTTTGGGCATTGTATTTGTTACACAGGCGTCTGATAGCGATGTTAGACTTTATCGCTTGAACTTTATTCGTAGTAGTTTTTTTGCCCTAATATTATACACAGGTTAAGACTGTTAGTTTGGATGTTATCTCCAGGAGTCCAATTATCTAGTGCTAAATTCTCAAAATTATTTTACTAGAACGTATAACATATTCTTGAGAGACAGGATATGTTTCAGATACCACGTGCGTGAGCAAAGCCGCGGGCACAATGTGGTCAAATACTATAATTAGCATTATAGATAGTTACTATACAAATCTTTTACCATGTATATAAAGTTCAGCATAATTATAAGTGACTAGATTCTATTCCACAGGTTTTATTACAAAAAGCTTGAAATGTTCACCCAGCATCAACACATGACGCTGAGTGAAAAATCCAGTTAGACCTTTTTTTCCGTTAAAACTCGAGGTTTAGAGTGTCAATGTGATAGTTTTTATTTTAAATGCGGTTTTGCACGCCCCCGAGTTTACTATGACAAAACGGACAATATTGCTAAGGTCGAGGTTTTCACGGGATAGAATGGCGTAGACACAATTTTTATTTATTAACCGTTGGTTATGGATCTTTTATGCGGGTAGGGTAAAGTAAAATAAATTTTTGAACAAGATCTTAACATGCATTTATTCTTAAACTGGTTAGGATTCCGTCGTTTCCTTTAGTAATTCCTATGGCCTTTCTCCGGTTCCATTATCTGGACGCCGGTCATCAGATGATGACCAGCATTGGTCCTAAATAGGACCAAAGTGCTTGGGAAGACAAATGCAACGAACTTAAACTCGGCAGGGTTACGTCGTTTCGTTTAAGAGTTCCTACGGCCACCGTCTGTCTCCATCATCAGACCAGCTCTATGGTACCATACAATTGCATTGTCGGCGACAACTACAACTTACATAAATATGCCAATAAAATTCTGCTCTATCGGTTGTGGATAGGTTCTCAAATTTAGTTGCAAGTTTTGTCCCACGCAAATGTACATACATACCAACAAGCAAGTTAAATAAAAGCTTGTAAACTGGATTTTATATAATTGTTGTGTTGATCCTGTACATCTCGCGGTAAGCATTATCGAAAAGTTTATCGATACGTAAAACCCGTTAATCGCAATATATCGATAACGTTATCCGATATCCGGTAATACCTAGATAACCGTTTCGACGTAATCCCGGTATCCTTAAACCACCAAATTAACGTAATTAGATCAGCATAGTATTATTATCATAAATTTAATTATAGAGCTGGCTCCGATTGGAAATAATAGATTTTAACGAGGACCTTATATTACTATAACTAATCATTCTATTCATAATCTGAATTGCTTTAAACAATAAGGCCGCCAATTCCTATCGGTCTCTATGATTAAATTAAGAACAATCTGTTTTATAAGGCGATTAAAAGAAAGTATTATCAGATAGAAAAACATATCATCTTTACGAAATATGTTTTCTTAGTAATGTGGCGTAGCTCATCTTCCAGTGCCCATGTGTTCACTTGTGCACAATAATATGTCCTGCAGATATGTCTCCGTGGAGACTGGCCGCCGTGGCCGAAAATTAGGCATCATCTAGAAAGACATCATCATCATCGCTCAGCTTATTGATATAGCGGATTACTGATTTAATTTTCTAAATAACAACGAAACAATTATCAAAATTGGTTAGCAATTGGCAAAGTAATCAAGGAACACAAACTACAAACATCCATAACATTAAGATATAAGAAAACCGCTATCTGAAAACCTCAATTTTTAAGGTTGGGTAAAAATAACACACCTTAAAAAAAGTTCTAATTAGTTACAGTTTTGCAATAATTGATTACAACAACGTAGTGGAAACCTTAATCGAAGTACAAATACTTGTGTTTGAAAGTCTCGCCCTTCTTTAACAGAGATTACAGATTACAAGATCTATATAATAAACAAAAACATATAAAGAAAAAAACATTATAAATGTTATTCCAGTCTATCTTAGAATATCACTCAGTCTATACTATACTCGTAGAACTATAGCTATAGAACTTAGTCTACATAGGGTGAGGTACAAAGGGACACCCTTTCCGTGGCTTAAGCCGATAGGGAGTGATTCTGGACATCGAGGGGTCAACGTTTGTTCTACGAATTTTCGAATATGGCAATTATTTTACATATTTTGAAAAAAAAATATGACCTTTGTTTCTTAATATTCGTGTTCTTTACGTGTATTCTTACATTAATAATATTGATTTGAAATTTCAAAGCATTTACATCATTTGTTTGTAATAATTTCATGACAAAGCAATGGTTTTGCTAAAAAAATAAGAAAAACGATTTGTGAAATATTTTGTAATGTTAAATAATGCAAGAGTGTGTGTTAAAGAACACGAATAGAATTAAAAAACAGAAAAAAGAAAAATAAACACCACCGCGCCCCGCCGCGCCGCCGCCGCGCCGTGGCCGATGTGGCCCCACGGAGTACGACGAAACAAAGCTTACTCATGTCCTGTATAAAGAAATACATTTAGCTTTCATTTAACTGCTTAGCTTGGGGCTAGATAATACTGTGTGAATTGTACAACATTATCATTATTATTTACACAACATTTATCCCAAAATGTTTCTAAATTAAATGTCCGTCCACTCTTGCGAAGCCGGGACAGGCCGCTAGTCTTTTATAAAAAATACCTGATATACAAATTGTGTTTACCTAAACACAGTTAGTTAAGGCCCCACATTTTCATCTTCTTTTTTACTATATAAAAATAAGTCGGGTTTTCCTTCCTGACGCTATAACTCCAGAACGCACGAACCGATTTCCATGGTTTTGCATTCGTTGGAAAGATCTCGGGCTCCGTGAGGTTTATAGCAAAAGAAAAAATTAAGAAAGTGGGAAACATAAATTTCCACGCGATCGAAGCCGCGGGGCGCAGCAAGTATCATATAGAAACGGTACACAATAGTCCGAGTAAACCAGTATGCTTACGTTCAACTTCGAGTGATTCATAATGAAAACAAATTAGAATAAATAATGTTGTAAATAAGTATAAATGAATAAATATAGTAGGTATAGTATATTATCAAATAGTTAGTGTCGGAAATCGAACCCGCGACGCTTAGCGTCTCAGGCGAGCCTTCGCCCATTGCCATAATGTCAGCTTCAATTCATTTGTGGAGAGAGTTCCAACTCAACATCTATCGACCTACTTAAGCGCAGAGTTTTGGCCGAAGGGTGTCAAGTTCCGACGGTTCACTGGCAAGGGGACACCGACGTGCACCGTCGTCAGCTGACACCCTTATTGCGTCATCTACACGTCGACGCCGTAATCACAATGTGTTATTAATTACGTTTTTATATTTTATGTATGTTAGTTTTAAGGTATATATTACTATGGACCGTAGAATAAGTTAAATAAGTTCTATAACTTTTCTATAGTCTGAAATAAATGAATTATTATTATTATTATTGTTGCGGTACACCGTAATAAAATAAAATATCATAGAAATTAAAATATGTCTAAATTATTGTCGAGTGACTTCAATTACTACCACTGATATCGGATGAGATTGTAGGCAATCACAATTTATCAAAGTACGTCATACGATTTCTTCTTCGTTTCTGTGGGGATCTAAGAGAAAGTATGGAACGTAGGCTGCTTGATGTAAGGTTTTGAATGGAAAAGAAACTCATTAAAATAAAGATTCCTTCCAAACTTCGATCGAGATATTCCGGGGCTAGCGAAAACTTCGATGTTTACAAAGCAATGCAGCTTTCTATGGACACATCTAGATTGTCTGCTGTTAGCTCAACTGCTCCATTTGTAAATATCTACTAGTTCTAATTTGTTTCTATTCTTTAATTTGTAATCATCTTTAATAATAATAATAAATAAATTTATCTTTACAAACGCTTTCCCAAAGTAATTTCGTAGCACTGCTACGCTTCGTAGCACATTGCCTACGAACAGTGCGGTGTTTCGTAGCTGCTCCATGCTAGGCAGCGTGGAATGTAAGCAGTCTGCATTCTACGCAGGGATGTGATGTGTAAATTTCCGTTAAGTGTTAGTTTTCTAAACATATTTTTTAAATGAAATAAATGTGTATTCTAATGTCACTGAAAAAATTTAACAAAACTTTATTTTTGATCAGTAACTTAACTTGAGATTGGCGTCACAAAAAAGAATACTATTATAATTTAGGCTGTTTTCCAACATGAAAAAGGTTTCATTAAATTTATCTTAAAGATAAATTTAATGAAACCTTTTTTCCATTCCACCCATTCATTCTATAAAGGTTTTTAAAACCTAAATATTTGAAATTGTGCTTTTTACACATTCCTGAACTAACCATGTGAGCTAACAAAAATATCAAAAGATTTTCAGCATCAAAAAGTATTTGCCAGGTGTGGGGTTCGAACCCACGCTCCCTCTCGGGAACCAGAGCTTAAATCTGGCGCCTTAGACCACTCGGCCAACCTGGCTATGATAGTTCTGCTGAATACTAGCGTCGCTACGGGAAAAAATCGATACTCCGTTGCCGAGACTTGCAACTGCAACTTCGCTGTTAGAATTCGCTTTTATTTTGTCGTAGACATTATTAGATGCCAGGCATTGGTAAAATAATCAGAGGAGTGTTCTATGAGGTAATTTACAACGATTTTTAAAGTAATTTATGTAAGCTTTCTTGTAAGAATTATCTGCCCAGGGCTACGCCGCCGACGAGTTGTATATAGCCATAGCCTTAGTCACTTAAAGTTCATACTTCGCTACCTATGTATTAATGGAAGATCAGAATAGGCTAGTTGTGTTAGTATTTCTTCGATTTCGTGTTTTATTGCGTAATAATTAATACGCCAATGTTCAAAGAGACAAAAGTCAACGTACATTTCTATTTTATTTTGAGCCTTCGTTTTAAAACATTAGATACCTATTTCGACAAAATATATCAGACTCTAACGTTAGTACTTTAGGTATATTTATTCTGTGCTATAACGGTAGCTTATTATCCATAATTATGATGTATGATTGGGGTTGATTTAAACAGACTTAAAAAAGGAGATTCTATGTAGGTATGTATCATGCATGTTCGCCGATTTTTTTTCTGGTTTTGCATAATAAATGATAACGGCGTGGTCCTATACAAATTAAATTTCCGAGGAATTTCTATTTGTACCACAAAACTTTATCTACTAGGAACTAGGAATTTCAAGTAGGTATTTAGTTATTAGAAAAAAACATCGATTCACTGAGTTTTATATTTACCAGTTTATTAAGAAGTGGATAGGTATCTGAAACTTCATCAATCGACAAACAAGAATGTGAAGAGTTTAATTCCTTTTACCTATAGACGAGACGTAAATGAGTCTCTGAGAAACTGAATAGAGCCATTAGTTTGAAGTTAGCCACAAGCTTCATCACATTCAAAATCAAAATCAAAAACTCCTTATTTCCATAAATACAATAAATGTACATTTAGAAAAGGTCAAATTATAAAACTAAACACTGACACGGAAATAAAGTGATATTTTTTGATTTCTATCGCTTCTGTATGTAGACTAAAGTAAAGAAGCGTCGAAGAAACCTTTAGCCTGTATTACGGTGAAAGGAGCCATGGAATATACTGGGCTGAGGATATAACTTTGATTAGGTACACTATACAGCCAAATCTAAATCGATGTGCAATGTTTGTAAGCAAACCACCAACTCTGTTGCCGCAGGTGAGAGAATGAAGACTGAATGACAGAATGCAGTATTTTCATAGACACTTTTGTCAGATAGTCATGCGAATCTGTAAACCAGTTTTTAACAGCTCTAATCGTTTATTAGTTTTAAAGTCGTTCTAAAGTTTATCCCAGAGGAGTTTAGCGGCGTTCTGAAGTACTTAAGCGCCGATTGTGTGCTTTTATTTTTTTCAGGCGCTGTGGAATTCATCATCATCTCCCTGCCTTGTCCTAAAGTGAGGTCGGCACAAAATGTTTTTCTCCCCTATCAGCCGTCATATCCAAGTACTTATGGGATTATCTGTCAAAATTAAATTTTATATATTCATTGCGTGACAGCGAAAACGTTCATAGTCACACCTCAACAAGCTAGTTTCCAAAAATCGAAAAGCTCGAATGTTTTATTTAAATTACCATAACATAAGAAAGCTGTTCTTATGTTGATGATGATGTCCTCCTAGCCGCATTTCGACCACGGCGGCTAGTCTCATCGGAGACTAGCTAGATGCGCAGGACATATTTACTATAGTGCATATGTGTGTGCGATAACACAGGTGCACTCTCTATTCCCTCACTCTCATAAGCCGCTTGACCTCTTCCCGGCCGTGTCAGTCTGCCGTTGCTATGTTATGGTAATTCAAAGAAAACATTCGAGGTTTTCGATTTTTGTTCACCGATGAAGTTCTCTTAAAACTAATAAAAACAATTCAAATTCACTCATCCGTAGGGAGGATGTGGGCAAGTTCAGCTAGCTTAAATCATAAAGGCAAAAGTTTGTATGTTCGGTGTGTATGTTTTTGAATCCTTCACGCTAGAATAACTGAAAGGATTGAGACGAAATTTGGTACCCGCTTTTTATCCTGTTTATGAACACATAGGCTACTGTTTTACGGCATCTAGTAGCTTCCAAGCACAAAATCATTTTTTAAACTCATTTTTTATTCAAACAATGAGGGATGTGTCAAATGTGTGTGACTGCGTGTCTGTCAGAGGCATAGAAGCTGTCAAACGGATAAACTCATTTTAATAAGTTAAAGATAACTTTTTAAGTTATTCGTTAAACGTCTCGTCCAAAAGTTATTCGTTAAGGATAACTTTTGGACGTTGACTTTATCGAGTGTTCTTAGTTGTTTGAGAAACAGAAATTTTTGTGACATTACTTTGTGATTTTAGGTTACTTTGTTATATTGACTATTTTGTAGACCAGTTACTTTTACGCGAAGCATCTCTCTGACACGTCTCGAGGTGTGCGTTAATACTCACTCCCCCATCGTCATTATTTATTTTAACCACCCAGGTGATACACATAAAAGTTATATAATGGAATACTAGCTTCTGCCCGCGGTTTCATACTCATATTTTCGGTATAATAAGTAACCTATTGTTTAAGTTAAGCTACGGTCTAAGTGTATACCAAATTTCATATTGATATGTTCAGTAGTTTTGGAGATCCTACGAAACTAAAATTTCACATTTCAACTTTCGCATTTATAATAGTTGGATTAGGATATTAGGATAACGATATTAGGATTAGGATATTAGGATTAGGATATTAGGATTAGGATATTAGGATAACGATATTAGGATTAGGATATTAGGATTAGGATATTAGGATTAAGATATTAGGATTAGGATATTAGGATTAGGATATTAGGATTGGGATTTTATGATTAGGATATTAGGATTTGGATATTAGGATTAGGATATTAGGATTAGGATATTAGGATTAGGATATTAGGATTAGGATATTAGGATAAGGATATTAGGATTAGGATATTAGGATTAGGATATTAGGATTAGGATATTAGGATTAGGATATTAGGATATTAGGATTAGGATATTAGGATTAGGATATTAGGATTAGGATATTAGGATTAGGATAAACATTGGTTTAGAGCGCGTTTACATCATCGACACATTGATAGTCTAAGTTTTTACCTTGTTCGTATATTTTGCACCTGGTATTTGTGGCAACAAAAGTTACCCTTTGTGATGTTATCAAATCAAGTGTTACTTATTTTCATACTAGTATCTGCCCTCAGCGGAATCGTTTAATATTATTTCTATCCCATCGGAATAGTTTTATGGGATAAAAAGCAGCCTATGTTTGATTTCAGGCTTAGAGCTACATCCATGCAAATTTAGCCCAATTGGTTCAGCCGTTATAGCGTGACGTGTTTGTGCCAAAATGTTTGACTGAAGCCCACGCCAAAACTACTTAACAGATCGAGCTGAAATTTTGCACACACAAAGATTTTAGTCCAAACTTTTTATTCCAAAAAAGCAGAAGCTAGTACTTTTATAAAACACCCACACGCGGAACAAGTATTCGTAGATCTACATTTCTCCTGCCGGAAATCGGGACAGCTACTGTTTTCTTCTACCACTGCACCAAAGTGGTTGTTTTATATTATTAATAATATGAAACAACCACTTTCTATATGAAACAACCACTTTTCATAATAGCAGACCTTTATGATCACATCTATGATTGTATGCTCAATGATTCATGTACAAATCCAACCTCAACCTTATTTGTAGACAATTACTGAGACGAACAAGGCACAACCACAAATCTTTAATTTAAATCACAGCAAATACACACGCAGGTAAGGGAAAATTCACCTTATGACTTTGCAAGAAGGAATATTGTTGTATTTCAACAGACTTCTGTTGTATGTGTTCAGTCTTGTCGTCTTGCTTATTTCATGAAACGAAATATATTTGCTAATCCATTAGATTACGTGTGTGTGTGATCAGTTGGAATGACGTAGGTTATTCATAAGACTTCCTTCCCATAATCTAATAAAATCAATAGTTCAAAAGATTGTGTCAGAAGAAGTCAGTTCAGGCAACGTCAAAAATAGTGATGATTCAAGATTTTGGTCCTGAATGTGAGTGACCGGGTTTTTCTAATACAAAGATTGTAGTGAGCCCGCTTACTTTCATAACGAATTCGTTAAACTACGATAGCTTTATAGTAAAATTATATAAGCCTAAATAAGAATAAGAAGAATACGACCTCTGTGGCGCAGCGGGCGAAGGTCTGCCTGCGACGCAGGAGGTTGCGGGTTCGATTCCCGCCTCAGGACAAATGTTTGTACGATCTGCAGTCATTTGTCCAGGGCGTTCTAGATGTTTTCTATGTATAATAAAAAATATCTATCTATGTAGTGTATTGTATTAAGTATATCAGTTATCTAGTACCCATAACACAAGCTCTGCTTAGCTTAGGGCTAGATAATGCTGTGTGAATAGTCCAGCATTATTTAAAAAAAAAAAAAAAGAATATTTTATTTCCAAAAATTGACAAGATAGCCATAAGTAACTATGTGCTGTTAATATTAGCTAGCTAAACGTACACCATTTAACTAAATCTTATGTTATATTAGTACTATGTAATTAAGTATAAGTAGGCATACGAACTTGCAAGACGTATTATCTTAAGGCTTCCAATTGTTGCATGAGTCATAACTTCCGTGTTAGTAGCAATACTGTGTTACGGCAAGTTAGAGCTCAGTACCTCGCATGGCGCTTTGGTATGAATATTTGGGTACAATACAAGAACGTTTCATTATTATACTATATTTAATGGAAAATTGATGAATTTAGCAGGTTAAGGAAAGAAACAATATATAAAGGCAGTGTATACTTATGGCTATCGATGACTAAAAATAGTATTAAATGTAAGGTCCGCTTGTGTAAGGATAGCAGACTGTTACATAAAAATATTATACTAGTTATGATTATTTAGTTATCTAGACATACAACTTCATACTTAAATTTAACTTAAAACTTAGAGTTTGGTCATTTAACATCCCTGTATAAGAGGGGCATGATTTATGTGACCTTTGTAAGAGTTTGAAGAGAAATAGCTTATTAGTGAGTAACAGCAAGAAGCTGTTCAGTATCGTCATAGTTTAGTGGTTGAAGAAATGCATGCAGAATCTTGCTACATACAAATCTGGTGTTTCCGATTAAATTTTCTTTAGTAACCTTGGATACGCGATTATAGAGAATAGGTCCTAGAATATTAGTACCCCGACGAGCACTCTGGGTTTTACACGTAGGTACAGTCAGCTGCACAGACATGTATACACTTCCAAGGTTTAACTTTTATTTTACTCGGAACTTTTCAAATATAAGGCCACGCAGACGTTTTTAGTACAAAGTAATCATCGTAGTTGTCAGAATGCGGTACATAAATTATCACAATTACTATAAGCTTACTTGTCTTGTCAAATTGAAAACTTGGGAGTGTATACATATTTTTGCAGCCGACTGTACTCTGAATGTCACGTGAGACCTTCTAGTGCAGCGATTGTTACCATTCGATATGGTAATGTGTGTTGTCTTAATAAAGTGGTTTTAATGTACAGTTGCCTGACATTTACATCCCAGTCTCTCTGTAGAGCTCTACTGTTGGGTATCTGTAACTCTTAAGGTTTAGGACTTTTAGAATAGAGCGCTGTGCTCTTTTCATTTAATAAGGTTAGTTTTAACTGCGGAACCCCAAGCAGTAATACCGTAACTAATGATGGATTGACATAAGGTTTGGTAAACTGTTTTTTTCGTGTGATCGTCTCGCAGATTCCTGATTTTCTTAAATACGTGTATGAGCTTACGAACTCTCGATTTTAGGTGATTTATATGAGATTTCCAATTTAAATTTATGTCTATTATCGTACTCAGGTATTTTAAACTTTTAACAGAACTTAAATGAGTGCAGTCGCAGACAGTACTGTTCAAGGGGCATGTATGAGCTTTTAGGGTGAAATCAATACTTGGCTGGTTATTGTTACATATAGAAAAGATAATATACTTTGTTTTTGATAAATTTAGTGTGAGAAGGTTGTTGTCTAGCCAGGAATTTATTATGCGCAAACCAGATTCGGCTGAGAGCTTAGTTTCTTCCCACGTTTTGCCTACAAAAGTAGGTTATAATTATGAATATTAAATTATAGTATATCTTGAATTTTATTCTTAAAAAATATTCTATTTTTTATATTATTGCGGTGTAACTTTCGCGGGTACCCTATGTGAATATTGGATATTGAAGCCAAAATATTTATACATACATAGTGATATCATAGACTTGCAAATTATTTGCGTTCAAAATCCAATTAACGCTCAACAAGTTAATATTTGAGCCATGCTTGTCACCCTTCCGTAGAGTGTCTTGTTTCGTACATTATTTAACTTATAATCTTCATAACCTATTAATAATACAAAGGCGCAAGTTTGTGTGTGCGCGAACAATGTTAAACTCTGAATTGGGCTGAAATTTTGCATAGATTTTGTTTTAGACTTGCAAAATGATAAAGGCTACGTGGTCAGAATTTATTGTTATCTTTGGCTTATAATGATGGCAGTGTTATTAATAACAATCTTTTCTGATGTAGGTAATCCGTTTTATGACTCGCAAGTTAGTTCTTATCTCTTCTGTCTTGTTTCGTAGTAATGGTAGAGTTTGGCTCTACCTTTTCTTTTTTTTTAGATCTAATACCTTGCAACAGAGGTCACCAAAATGAGGACGCCAATTTGATTTATTATGTGGTGCTGTTTATTGATTTAGTACTAACTCGCTTCTGTCCGCGGCTTCGCACGCTTATAGCCTAATATATAAGTTAGGCTTTGCTCTAAACGTACGCCAAATTTCATCTTGATCTGTTCAGTAGTTTTGGAGATCCCAGGTAACAAAAATTCAGATTTCACCAACTTTCGGCTTTATAATATCAGTAGGATAGGATGTATATCAGAAATTTAGTACCCATAACACAAGCTCTGCTTAGCTTGGGGCTAGATGATGCTGTGTGGATTGTCCAGCATTATCTACATTTATTTGAGTATTTCGTTTTTGTGTAAACATAAATAATGTGTTTGCGTTTGTTTGATTCGGTCGAGACCACAATCCTTTGTGTTGACTCAAAAAAGCTGCCTTTGTTCACCAATATTCGGAATGGGATCGTTATATTATATGAACGCTTAAAATGTAATATCATTTTATTTTATTTGAAATTACATATTTCTAATTGTATTTGTGTAGGTACCATTAGCATTGATTTAGAAAATAAATTGTGGAAGATTTGAATAAAAAGTTTATTCAAATATCCCGTTACAATTTATTTGTTTTCCTATTTTGTTATTAAATTGAAATGAGTATTAGGAATTTGCATTTTGAAATTGCATTTTATGCGGCCGTCCTTTTATTTTACCAATCAATATGATAATTCTTTGAAATGGTTCTCAAGTCATATTATTTTATCAACGATGCCAAACAATTCCAATAAATATCAGTGTCGATGTAAATCTCAAGTTCGCACATGAATCCATGCTTAAAATATTAAGTCGAAAGGAATTCTATCTCTCTATCAGTAAATGTATAGTTTAAGTACTTTCTAGTAGTTTAAAGTAAATCTGTCTATTACCTATTCTTGACGAAAAAGCTAAACGGATGTCAATAAAATATTGCAGAGAGATAATATCCTGGAGGAGGATAAAGGTCAGGTTAGGATAAAGGTCAGGTTAGGTCGGGGCTATCAAAAGCGATCGCGATCAGTATTCTGTTTATGAAACTGAATGAAATTGATTGATTATTTATTTAAACAATCTACAGGTAGCTCAACTGATCCATATCAATACCAGTCGGAAGCGTCTCCAAGACGCTGGCTGCATTGCCACGCTGTATGGCAATGCTGATGCGCTGAGCCAAATACGCACCAGCTCTCGGGTCACGCGTCGCTTCGACCTTCGATCGAAAAAAACCCGAAGAGCCTCGGTACCCCACGGACCTAGGTCTCGACTCCAAGGGGATCAAATGTGGAGGCTCTGTCGAGACCTGCATATTTGCGCCTCTTGAGATCTTCGGCCAAATCTGCCGCCGCACCCGCCCTCACGGATGTCCTCGGAAGATGGGAAGGCGCAAGTGTGTCGACGCATGTAGCGTCCCACCTAATGGGCCTCCCCAACTCCCATGGGACTAGAGTCATACCGTCTTTTAATTGGAGTAACAGACACAAAATTGAAACACACCCACAAACTGTTTTCTGGAGTAGGTAAGCGCACAATGGCATAGACCTCGTGACCAAAGTAATTTAATACTTAATTGCTCGCGCCACAAAGAGTTAAAGGGCGGTGTGTGTGGCGAAAATAAATTACGTTTTATTCTTTCTGTAAAATCAATCTCACGCTCGCACAACTTAGAAATTATTGTCCGAGCAACCAGAGGGCGCAATGCTTTTTGTGATAAGGATAAGCATAGGATTTCGCGTTCATAGGAGTGGGACAGAGCATACGTTTTTGGAACCTCGCAAGCGCAAAGAATCTAGCATTTGCTTATTTACAAGAAAACTACACAACTCAAGAAGAAATTGGTTGGACTGGAAACGAACAAAATAATTAGTAATAACCTACGAATGAAAATCAATTAAGGAACCAAATAATTAGTAACCTCAACCTCAACAGCCTGTATTGGTCCACTGCTGGACGCAGGCCTCCCCCTGATAAGCGCCTTATTGCTTTGATCTCATGGGGGGTATATTAGTAATAACCTACGAATTAAAACGAATTTTTTTTCTCAATCGTGTTTTCACGTTTAAGGAACCAAAGAAAAAAAAATGGAATCATATTTAAATCGAATTTTTTACCAAGGCATTTCAGTACATATGGGATCCCATAAGTAGTTCTAGATTCACTAGTTCTAGATCCCAGTAGATCTAAGACTACTTTAGCAACCAAGCCCGTTAGGAAGCCTACGCAACTTGCCTCGCTCTCGCTTACACAAGCCGTTTATACATACATCGACGTAATAAACGTACGACGTAATCATTATATATATAATTCTTCTGTGAGTGTGTATGTCACTGAACTTCTCTCAAACGACTGGACCGATTTTGATAAAAAATTTTGTGTGTGTTCAAGGGGATCTGGGAATGGTTTAGATTCACAATTTTGAAACGACTGGACCGATTTTGATGAAATGTTTTGTGTGTGTTCAAGGGGATCTGGGAATGGTTTAGATTCACAATTTTGTCCGCTGGACAATGTTTTTTTAATTAACGCGTGCGAAGCCGCGGGCAGAATCTAGTAATCGTATAAAATAGGACTAACGACTATTCTATAACTATAACTATTTTATAATACTCCTGCGGGAGTTAGTCACGTCGAGAAAACCAACTTGCAAACTTCCGATGAATTTGAGGACCTCAGTGGCACAGCGGGCGAAGGTACGCCTGCGAGGCAGGCGTTACAGGTTCGATTCACGCCTCGGGACAAATATTTGAACGATCTGCAGATATTTGTTCCGAGTATTCTGGATGTTTTCTAGTAAAACATCTATGTACAATATGTAATGTAATAAGTGTATAGTCTTATTTAGTTTAAATATCACAAGCTCTGCTAATGGGGCTATATGATGCTGTCCAGCATTAAAATATGATATACCCATAGGCTGAGTAGACCCTGTAGCGATGCGAGTGGTCGTCTGAGCCTGTGGGCTGAGTAGACCCTGTAGCGATAGCGAGTGGTCAACTGAACCCGTGGGCTGAGTTGGCCAGACAGGTGGGATGAGTCACCCACAAAAAAAACCGTATGGGGCGAATGAGCCCGCGGGACGACTTTTCTGTGGGCCCAGTTGCCCACAGAATGCAAGGTGGTAGTGCTTTCCCGGACGAGGATGTTTAATCCTATCCTACTAATATTATAAATGCGAAAGTTTGTGGAATGTGAAATTTTTGTTACCTAGGATCTCCAAAACAACTGATCAGATCAAGATGAAATTTGGCACACACTTATAACACGTAGCCTAATTTAAACACCATCACAATAAGCTCTAGCAAGAAATTTTAATCAAAAATGAACAAAACTTTTGGTCATAACTTAAAAATCATAACAATTTTCATAATAGCAATAATGACTTAAAATGATCAAAAGTGACCAAGATCAGTTCCTTCAATCCCTACATCGTTCCACTGAACATACACATTACAGCAACAAAATGGTTTCTCACCAATTAATTTCATTCTTAATTAGAATGCACATTTTTCTGCTGTGCGGTGGGGGTCAGCTCTGATCTGCGACAACCTTCACTTATAACTTATAATATAAGTTACCCATTTGTGGTCTAACTGTCTCAGTGGCATCGTTACCATCCAAACGGATGACTTCATCTAAAGTGTTGTGATTAAAACTAAGAAAATCGATGCAGCTGTTCTGATGTTGGATGATTCCTATAAATTTATCATTCTGTGGGCAACTGGGCCCACAGAAAAGTCGTCCCGCGGGCTCATTCGCCCCATACGGTTTTTTTTGTGGGTGACTCATCCCACCTGTCTGGCCAACTCAGCCCACGGGTTCAGTTGACCACTCGCTATCGCTACAGGGTCTACTCAGCCCACAGGCTCAGACGACCACTCGCATCGCTACAGGGTCTACTCAGCCTATGGGTTCCGACGACCACTCTACTGCTTAAGGATTTACTCAGCCCACGGAACGGACATTGATTTAATTGTTTGAACAATATCATTAACTTAGAATGTGATTCCCTTTTCCACGCCGGCCGTAGCATCTAGAATTGACTGTGAACAAAAAATTGAGGTACGGAGATTTAATCATCATGACTTCATGACACTTAGTTTTGTTGGAGTTGAGTATTAGGTATACCCTTATCATGCGACCACCTGAATGTGTTCTTAAAGTCCGCCTGCAGCCTGTTCCGCACGACCAATGCAATAGAAGGTTGGCACAACAAGGTAAATAAACTCCTTAAGCCAAAACCTAACATAATCCAACTTCTAGTGATCTTGCAAAGATTAATGAGAAACGACGTATTCAAATTAAGAAGTAAGGAGTGGTCAAAAAGAAAACCAGAAGTTATAGAAGTCACCGATAAAATTACTCAAATTATTAAAAATTTTGAAAACCAAAAAATAAGCCTAGCCTTGTGTATTGAACAATTGAGAATGTAGGATTATATGAATAGTTTGTTTATAGAATGAAGTTAGTTTTATTAGTTTTGTGCTGATGCTGTGTAGCAAAAATATTTTATTTAAAAAAGAGATGTATTTTTGTTTAATTGTAATAAATATTGTATATAAAATAACAAACCTTACACGTCTATTTATTTAAACCAAGTTATAAGATCGACGATGAACTAAACATCAGGTTAGCGGTCTGCTTGTTTGTCTCCTAAGCTTGTCACCTTAGTTATCTAAATTGCTAAATTTGATTTTAATACCGAAAATAGTTATATAATTTTTAACTATCTGAGTCGCACCGGTCGCACGGTGGTTTTCTAACCAGTATTAAATAGGTAGGTATATTATCCTAAACATTATTCA
Organism: Eupithecia subfuscata; assembly: GCA_963564075.1. Taxonomy (NCBI): domain Eukaryota; kingdom Metazoa; phylum Arthropoda; class Insecta; order Lepidoptera; family Geometridae; genus Eupithecia; species Eupithecia subfuscata. The sequence goes on from OY751095.1 coordinate 21,010,613, forward strand.
TCAACTTCAGCTCTTGGGCTGAGTAGACCCTCAATCAGTAGAGAATGATCGTCTCAACCCGCGGGTCGAGTAGACTCTCAATCAGTAGAGAGTGGTCGTCTGAGCCCGCGGGCTGAGTCGGGTCGACTCACCCACAAAAAAAACAGTAAGGGGCGAATGAGCCCGCGGGACGATTTTTCTGTGGGCCCAGTTGCCCACAGAATCCCACCTTGTTGCTGGTGTAATTACGGGCACACGAGCAGAGTGAACGGCTTGGGGCAATCCAATTAAATTCTTAGCAGCCAGTCTACGTGCAAACTTATTTCTTTAAAAAAGCCATTCACACTGCGCCGCACAGGAGTTTCTTTCGAAAAAACATTTTACGGCTGTATGAATCACACAGATGTGTGTTTTATCAGCCGCTGCGTAAGTGTGAATTTACGCCTACGTTGACGTTACTGACGTTTCAGGGTGTGCGGAAAAAAAATTTATTCACAAAGAAAATTATACTAGTATTTACAATTGAAACAATTGAGCTAACTGCCGACTGTTGCAAACAGTCTATAGATAGCTCAACTGATCCATATCAACACCAGTCGGAGGCGTCCCCAAGACGCTGGCTGCATTGCCACGCTGTATGGGAATGCTGATACGCTGTGCCAGATATTCACCAGCTCTCGGGTAACGCGTCGCTTCGATCAGACGCTCAGATAGTTTTTTGAAAACCCGAAGAACCTCGGTACCCCACGGACCTAGGGTCTCGACTCCAAGGGGAGCAAATGTGTAGGCTCTGTCGAGACCTGCATATTTGCGCCTCTTGAGATCTTCGGCCAAATCTGCCGCCGCACCCGCCCTCACGGATGTCCTCGGAAGATGGGAAGGCGCAAGTGTGTCGACGCATGTAGCGTCCCACACAATGGGCCTCCCCAACTCCCATGGGACTAGTGTCATACCGTCGGGCCTCTTACCATCGTCACGCAACAGACCATTCGGTTCGAGAAGTTCGAAAAAAAAATACAAATGGTGTGATTTCAGCAATCAGAGTGTAGTGAAAACTTTTGTAAGTGCCTCTTTTCTGAAGGGTGAAGGAAACTGAACAGTCACGCTCGGTTCGGTTACGCAAATTTAGAGGCTTCAGTCGGCAATTTTAAAAGTTTTCACTCCTTTCGTGCTATTACCGTATTTCTTGCTTTTTCCTACCTTTTTTGTGTTTTATTTTTATATACGAAATTAAAAAACAGCCTTTGTTTTTCTCAGGTAAGCTGCGGAGTGTCATGGAGTCGCTACCACCAGCTGATCGTCCTGACCGCCCGGCGCCAGGTATTGCCAGTCTTCTCACTCTTTAGTGCTACTCCTATCTCTCTCCCCCTCTTCTTCTTCTAAATATTCCGTAGCGTTGTGCCCCGGCGGTAGTCCTTCAGTAGGCCGCATTGGCATTAGAAGCAGGTTAACGACACTTTTATCTGTTTGAAGTAGACAATAAAAATATTGGGAAGGCAAGAGTTCGGTCGATCGGACTAGTAGGCAATCCGACTACCGATACCTATGCTTTCCAAAAAATTACTTTAAAAAATGTAATGTATCTTTATTTGGGAGTAAGTAGTTTATTGATAGAGATATAGAGTGACGGAACCGTAGTCCCACTGCGATGTTCCACTGGTGGGAAAAAACTTTTTCGTGGTCCCACCAAACACACACTTGACCGTCCACATCCTCCCACCCCCGCGAAGCTTACTCCTAACGAAGCCCGTCCAACCCCCGCGAAGCGCGTTTCGTGCTGACTTTGTGACTGAAAGGGTGTATATATATATAATTGCACCCAGAGCCATATGTTGAACGGTCAAGTGTGTGTTTGGTGGGACCACGAAAAAGTTTTGTCCCACCAGTGACCACGGACATCGCAGTGGGACCACGGTTCCGGAGTGAGATATAGCATGTTTGTAGCGTACGTTTGTTATCATAGTATGCACGGGTCAAAAATCAAACGCTGTGTGTTAACCTGTCTTCTACGTGAATGCGGCTCAACCCAATCCTTTGCACGTCAGTGTAAAACCCTGATGCTTGTAGATTGTTTAGTTGTTCGTGGAAACTTTATCTCAGAAGAATTGTTTATTGCTATGTTCCTAGCCTATAATTGAAGGCTGTCCGTCCAAGGTTATTTTAGGGTCTCGTATCCAAAGGGTTTTTATGTCAACGGGACCTTGATGACGTCCAACTCCACCGCCGACGATACTTGCTTACCGCAGCTTCAAGCTAATGGTCCGCGCGCTGTCTCCTGCCTGGTTTATGCCGTCACTGTAAAAATTTTCTAAACGTAACGATTTAAAGCCTATATTAGATTACTCATTTCTGTGTTGTGTGGCAGTGGGGCTGGGTTGGACGTGTGGATAGCTCAACTCGTACCATAAGATCGCGCGTGGTGTACCAAAATACAGACTAAGACATAGTAAAGACAGTAGAAACATTCTACCACCGAACTGCGATCCCCAACCCGCATGCCCAGCGTGGGGATTATGGGCATTACCCCCAATGAGATAAAAGCCAATAAAGCGCTTATCAGGGGGAGGCCTGCGTCCAGCAGTGGACCAACACAGGCTGTTGAGGTTGAGGTGAGGTGAGGCCGCGGCTTTAAAAACGAAACGTTTATCCCATGAGAACCGATTTAAGGGATAAAAACCATGATAAAAGTATATATTAGAGTTCTAGAACTACCTTTATGCACAGTAGTTATCGCGTGAAGAGGTAACAAACATCCATCCATCCATACATCTGAACATACAAACTTTCGCGTTATTAGTGTGATTTACATTCGCCAACATTTTGCTCGACTTGATCTTTTGCACGGTACAAAGCAGAGTTCGCAGTCTCCTGAGTCGCGGCATAGTTCGCGGCGGGCGGTGTTTCCAAACCAAATCCAAAAGTGATTTTTCTTCTCCCTCGCGGTATAGGGAAAATGCGAACTAAAAGTAAATACTAGAGAGTTCAAGGCGTAACACGCACAGGGTGTGCCATAGTACCACAAATATTGTAGGTAGGAAGTTTTACTGAAAGGAAATATTCGATTTTTGACGTGACAACGTCTTATAATTCGATAGAGCCGGCTGCACGCACGAAAAAACATGACGTCATGCGGCGTTACCTCGCTCTGAGGCGTTCCATGTAAGGCTTCAAGCCTTGTGCAAGCGAGAGCGCTCGACATCCGTCTCTCTCCTACTTGAGTGAGCGATGCGTCTGCGTTGTCACGTTCAACTATCGTCAGTAAACCGACTTTACAGACAACCAATTTTTTATATAGGTAAAATTGCATTCACCGAATTTTGAAACACCCTTCCCTTATCCGGAAATCGAACCTTCTAAAATCCAAAAAATAACACTATGTAATTTTTATCTGAAAATCAATCATAAGAATCAAATCGCTCTAAAAAATATTTCACATTAAATAACAGGAAGACCATGAAACATGGCAAAAACTGGAAAGACGAACTTTATTTTATGTTTGAAATTCTGAGAAAAGTGATGAAAATTTGTATGAAAATTATGGATAGTCTTCAAAGACCATTTTCCCGTAGCTACATAGAATAGAATAGAATATTTATTTATTTATTTGTAACAGTTTACAAAAATATAGTCTTTATTCACAGAGAAAATTATACTAGTATTTACAATTGAAACAATTGAGCTAACTGCTGACTATTGCAAACAGTCTACAGGTAGCTCAACTGATCCATATCAACTCCAGTCGGAAGCGTCCCCAAGACGCTGGCTGCATTGCCCCGCTGTATGGCAATGCTGATGCGCTGTGCCAGATATTCACCAGCTGTCGGGTCACGCGTCGCTTCGAAAGTTTACATATTTTAGGCAATATTGCACCAATAAACCAGCGTTGGTTTGTATTGGTGCTCACTTTCGTTTTGTACATATATTTACATAACATTATATTTGGATAGAGAAGATAATTATTGACAAACAAAATAAAATAAAACTCAGCTGAAAACTTCTGCAAACATGGTGGTTCAGCTAGGTAGGTAGGTATGTTTTATATGACAGTACATACGTTTTACCAGAATCATCGCGCGTAAATACATTATAATTATTAGGTACTAAACGATCGCCTCGCGGTTTCACCCGCGTAGTTCCCGTTCCCTTGGGAATTCCGGTATAAAATATAGCGTATGTCACTCCCTGAAATGTAAGCTTCATATAGGTGAAAAAAAAACAATTCGGTCCAGTAGTTTCGGAGCCTATTCAATACAAACAATCAAACAAACAATCAAATCTTTCCTCTATATAGTATTATTATAGTTAGGTATATAAGGCATTATTATGTAATAAGTGTGTTGTTACTAACTGTACAATTAGCGGCACAAATTGATGATTGCATCGCCGACTATACCAGGGGGCAGAAAGCCACCTTCTAATCACTCTGCAGCTGTTCGTGATAATATTTTTGGAGCATACGTTTATAGTTTTTATCATTTTCCTTGAAGTTCAATGTTCAAGTTGATGTCAGTGATCAAGTTTTTCTTTGAAGTTCTGTGGCAAAGCGTTTATTAATTTGGGTATTGTATATTCTAAAGTTCTTCGTCTATAGAAGTTATTGACCTGGGGTACTGTGATTTTATTTTGGGTTATTTTCCTAGTTGATCATCGGTTAAGGTACCTAACTCACCTTTCTGCCCTATAAACTCACCCTGTTTATTTTACAAATATTAAAATAAAAAAAACATGTGACTGTTCAAATAACAATAGCACCTTTCCTTTATTTAAGGAGGATTTAAATATCATTTTGATTCATATCAAAATTTTAAGGACCTTGCATTTTAATATTCTCGTATTTGTTCCAGATATTTTTTAAAATTGGCATAACAATTTTCTTCCTTATTATTCATCTCATCTTTGCAAATGGCGGCGGATATGTTTCTACATTATAATTATGTTGATTCCAGAATTAGCAACCAAAAAAAATCGTTAAAGAAGGCTCGAGGCATAGAGTTATTATAAGTATGCTGACTCTCGGGTCGGATGTTATAAAATACGTTAGATTATTAAGCTTTTAGTCTAATATTAGACCACTAGGAAACCAACCCCTAGTTCGCAGGCTGGTAGAATAGCAGCTTAGATATACTAACATTCGTAATTACGTACCTCATACGACTCTACGACAATCGTCATGATTTTAGCTCATTTCCACAAAACTTCAATATTAGTTAACTTCCTCATGAATTGCTTCATCCATTGATGAAAACTTCATGAAAATCGGCTCGGTGACTAAGGATTTTATCGCGTTTTGTACACTCAGGTAGAAGTTGAAAGGAACACGGGCATTATGTGATCTCGTGGTAAAATAATAATAATGTATGTGTAGGGTTCTAGATTTGGGGGAGGCCTTTGCCCAGCAGTGGGAAAAACCAGGCTAGATAAAAAAAAGGGTACTAGAGTGGTACTAGTACGCAAAGTTTGGGGAAGTCTGAAACCGTGAGAGTTATCGAAAAGTCATGTTAGAAGTTACGTGCTTGATGTTAATAAAAATAAGTTCTACATTAAATATCTTTAAAAATATTATTAGTTTTTCTGGAGAAACTTTTATAAATTTTAATTTGACTTTTTAAATGGAGAACTTATTTTTTCAAAATCGGGCACGTACTCGTAACCCTGGCATGATTATTTGATAATCCTCACGGATTCAGACTTCTCTTCAGTGGCCCTGAAAAAAACCTTACCATGTATACCTTACCATGTATCTAGGGCTTCCAAAATTACGGATATGTTAATTACGTAACTGATAACGAAATTTAGTGGTCCAATTCCGTAACTACGTAATTACGTAATTTCTAAGATTTTGTTTAAATCTAAAGTTTTCTTTAGTTACTGTGTATTTATAGGTAGCAAAGGACAATGTAAGAAGTGAAAAATTACATAAATCAAACAAAATATTTATTTATTAATAAATCAAAGGCTAAATCAGTAAAGTACCTACAGTATGGACTTAAGAATAAAGATACATAATTTGTACGAGTATTTTTAAATTATCGCGAGCTTGTTTTGTTGACATGAACGTCAATAACACAAGCTCGCGATAATTTAAAAATACAAGTCACAAGTTCCAATACAAAATCAAAATTCAGATTCTAAAAAAATAATTTTAACGAAATATATATTTACTTATTTCGAGTTTCCTGAAAATGAGATCTCATAAAGGACAACGCATTTAATGATTTATCACTTAACGAACTTCTCAATTTACTGCACAAATAACCGGCCGAAGAAAAAGCACGTTCGGCTTCAACACTTGTCGGTGTAATCGATAACAAATAATTATAGGCTGCTGTTAAGTAAACTCCTCGACCACCGCCAGCGCTGTCATAGATGCACATTTCCACTCTAATGATGGACTCAAGATCTGTGTTAACTGTAGATTTGTTTTCTTTTGTGGTGGCTTTGCGTATCTCTTTTTCCAATTCCTCAGCCACAGTTAACTCTTCATCGCTAGAGTCTGTGAGTTCTGTGCTTATTTGTTGTTCTGGACTTTGACTTGTGTTAGTTTTAAATTTCAGCTTTTCTAATAATTTTCTGATGTATGTTCTTATATCATCTGATATCGGTTTTGTGAAGGTTTCTGTTGCTATGGTTTTGTAAAATTCTTCATTGTTATGTAAATACTGTAAAATACTAGATACACTTGTTCGTCTTTCTTTTATTCTATTTCTAAGAGATGTAGCAAGCTTTTCACTGAGTTCGTTAGACTGACGATCAAGTTTATGCAACATAAACTGAAGAGCAGCATCTGCCGTCAGTAAATTTGAATCCCGGCGACACAAAGACATCACTGTAGTTTTTATAACATCTAAACTATGATGAATATTCTGCAGGTCTTGAATTTCTTTTTCTGTAAAGTTAATATTTGATTTTAAATCTAGTAATGCCTTGAAGAACACGACTTTAATTTTAAAAATCGGCCTATCATATCGGATAAGCTGTTCCATCGGGTCTTGCAGTCGAGTATAAGATCCAGGCTCTTTCCACACTCTTCTGCAGAGTATTTTTGCAACAAGTCGTTTTTCAAGGGTGACTTTTTAAAAGATTTAACCACGTCTCGTACTTTTTTAATAGTATCCTTGTACAGAAATTCAGATTCTGGTATTCTTGGTACTTCGATATCAAATCCTCCACATATATTTTCTTCAGAATCTTCAGAGTCATAATCCGGGTCATCATTATCTTGAAGCTCTGGTTCTGGAGTTGACTGGTTCTGTGTCTTATATAGAACATCAAGCACCGCAAGTTGTATGCCGTGGGCAAAACACAATTGATGGTGGCCGTCAAAATTTTTGCCCATTTTAACCATCACACTGGCTCCGTCTGTTGTGAAAGTAATTATGTCTTCAAGGCTGAGTTCGAAGTTGCTCAAATGTTGTTGTATTAATTGAGTTCCTACATCTGCTGGCATTGAACCCTTTATTCTCACTAGACCAAGATTTTTGAATTTAGCTGGTTCTAGATCTTTACTGTGGATATTTATGTTCATATACCTTTTATTTCGGGTAGAGGTCCATTCATCGAATGTCATTGTAAACCTTTTTTTTTGGGACTTCATCTCCTTTAATAGATTTATCAATGTGTTTTTTGTGTTATAACTTAGCTCTAAAACAATCTTGGTTATAGTTGATGGCGATTTCGGTAGATCATAGCGTGATTTTTTAAAAACATACCTCAGGTCTTCAGAAGAACTAAATTTGCTCAACGGTATACCATCCAATGCTGCCATTCTAGTCACTCTAAACTCCATGGAAGACTCATTCACATAATAATCCGTGAGTTTTGTTTTCTTATGGGGTGGTCCTTCTTTTGGGGTGCCTTTTGTTTTTCCTTGAATTTGAGCATTATCAGACGATGATTTTGAAGTACTCGCTTGTGGCAACTCAGTGATATGCTTAGCCCGCAAGTGAGTATGTAACGCTCCAGTCGCACCACCAGGCGTTTTCAAAACTTTCTTACAGTGCTTACACTCGACGCTTTGTCCATTATCGGCCCGTAAAAAATGTTCCCAAATTAAAGATGTTGTTCGTTTGTTTAAAAACTCTTTGTAAACTGTCTTCTCTGTTGACGACCTAAAACAAATTACAAAAATTTATATCAAAAAGCTTCCGCCCGCTGTTAGATATTTTTCCGCGGTAAAAAGTAGCCTATTTTACTCTCCAGTCTTACAGCGTTTCGACATAAAAGAAGGACAAACTAACCTAACGAGAGGCTAACCAAAACTGACTGAATAATAAAATAAAAAAATAAAATAATAATGCTGGACAATCCACACAGCACCATCTAGCCCCAAAGTAAGCTACTCAAAGCTTGTGTTATGGGTACTAGATAACTGATATATTTAATACATTATATTACATATATAGATATTTTTAATTATACATAGAAAACGACCAGAACACCCTGAACAAATATCTGTAGATCGTACAAATATTTGTCCCGAGGCGGGAATCGAACCCGCAACCTCCTGCGTCGCAGGCGGACTCCCGCCCGCTGCGCCACTGAGGTCGTCTATATAACTTTCCCCCAAGAAATTTTGCAACATCTGTGTTAAAGGCTGTGCTATGGTATGCCTCAAACTAGCGCTACCGATTTTAGACAGCAGATTTTTCAAAGTTCCTTTGTTTATAAGATTAATAAGATATAACGTGATAATAAGAAAAAAATTGGTATCGGCGCAGATTTTTCGCACATCACGCAAAATTCCTCCAAATTTTATTTGGTGAAACTTCATGAAAACTACGCGTACGTAGTCCACACCTATGCCATAATAATAAGTAGGTATAATCTGTCAAAGCTGATAAAGTCATGAAAAAATCATACACACATTATTAATTTTTACTTCTAAAAATCCTGTAGAAAATTAATAGATTCCAGTACTTACATATTTTAGTGATTCCAATCACTTAAAATGAAAAATCTCCAGTGGGGAACAGTGTTCAGGCACTCAAACATACTTTATTGACCAAGTCAGTTCGTGAACTAATTAGTAATGAAAAGAAATCGTAGGGGGCTGAACAGAACACACACATAGAAAGTCGCGGGGATTCTTTGCGGAAGATTAGTTAACAAAATTATACTGTATTGCTTACGTGTCAAAGATTAATGTTGCGTGCGTTATCCAACCACGGGAAAGTACCAGAACCACAGATACTTACCGTATTGCGGATAGAATTTATTCTCGGGGGAATACCCGTTTCTTTAGTATCAGTGTTGGCTGGGTTGTCGTGTAATACTGTTTAATGTTGCCAACAGGCCAATAACTCGCTAATTTGTGATTTCAGAGATCAATAATTTATTAATCCTATACTTATACGTAATTACGGATTTTAACCCTTCAGTTACGGACTTGTCAAAAGTTTAAAATCTTTGCGTAATTACGTAATTGCGTAATTACGTAATTACGGAATGGAAGCCCTACATGTATCTTTGCTAGTACGTAGTAGTCAAGCCAAAACGATCGCGGCGCCCCGCCGCCGCCGCCGCGCCGCTGAGATTCAAGAGTCGATTCCTCTTACTCAGTTTATGGATGTCGTAAGAGCCGACCAAGGGAACCTACTAACGTTAAAAATTCCGGAAAAACCCCCATGTGGGGGACGGCCTCTGGGGATTTCCGGAATAATCCGTTAAAACCACCCACCTACCCATCATTGTATAGTACTTCTAAATAATATAGTTGGCAATTACTAGCTAGTGCTAATATTAATAGCGAATTCACGGGCTTAAGCTAGTGCGTAAGCCCGTGATTTCGCTCACCATATCTAAATAATATATAACTTATGTTTTATTCCGTACATCACATAGTGAAAGAATATTGAAAATACATTATTTTTAATACAAACTTTTATTTAACTTGCCTTGTTAGTGTGTATGTACATAAACATAATGTCGTATGTACCTACGTATGTGTGAAACAAATCTTATAACTAAAGTTTAGACCGATTGAGTTGAAAGGCATACTTATGTAAGTTCGGTGACAATGCAATGTTATGGTACCATCGAGCTAGTCTGATGATGGAGAACGAAGGAGGCCATAGGAACTCCTAAACGAAACGACGTAACCTCATCGAGTTTGAGGTCGTTAGATTCATAGGGTTGCTTGGGAGGAGACCCAAGCACTTTGGTAAAAGCTTGATATATGTATGTTCCTTAGTCGCCTCTTACGACACCCGCGGGAAGAGTTAGCACACAGCAAGTTTTTATAAAAGGTTTTTATAAAATATTATTATTATATTTCGTGTATTTATATTAGTGTATTTATATAAGTTCTTTCTGTGTGAATGAGTGAATTTTATGTACTGTTTCATTAATGCTATATGTTAAATTACCACCGCTATCCAATCATACACATTCACAATTCATACCTCCTGATAATACAGCGTGTCCGCTGGCAGTCTTTACAATTTGATCTTTAGACAAGTTGGTTAGTTTAGGAGTATACCTATACATGTCATGGTATCAGGTGCACAAGACTGATATTACAACTTTCACCTTGAGACAGGACCCAAGTTTAGCAAGTGCTCTCCTTGTTCGCGAGGTAGCGCCGAAACTTCATTTTCCCGGTTGCAATATAGTTATTTTTTCCGTGCATTGTTCCCGTAGTCATTGCTTAGTGGTAATGTTTACTTTTTTCAATATTCCTTTGCTGGCATTTGCTTTGCATATTTTAGCATTTAATTTTAAGATAGGATTGCAGACTGTACCTGTATTTTTTCTGTTTTCAGTGTTTATTTTATATAACGAAGAAGCAACTGGGCAATGAATACATTTACTGTAAATTAAAATAAATACTAATTGTAAGTTTTATGCAACATAATGGAAGGGTCAGTTTTCAGTTTTCCTACCATTAGAATAATAAAAAAGATTTTAGATTTGTAAAACTACCTCTTCACACCAAACTGAACGGATCGGGATAAAATTTAGCATACATAGGTAATCATGTAGTTTTTGGAATTCAATATCATATGTTTTCGTATCTTTCCGTTCTTCCACTCCAACCAACTAAACTGACCAACTGAAGGATCAGTTATTTTTCTTTCTCAACAATACAACTGTTGAGTTGTTTCGATAAGATTAAATTATTAATTTAAATTTTCTCCCATCCACATAATATAAAACAGATCAACTAGTTTTCTTTCTCAACGAGACAACTTTTAGGTTGGTTTATACGGAGAAAATGCTTGTTATGCCGCGAAAAGAAAGGTCCCTGATATTTTCTCTAACAAATAGAGTTCCCGGTAGTTGGGAGGAGTATCTAGTTAGAGTAGTATAGTAGAGTACTTATAATCTGCCTCTGGGTACAACTATTTTATACTTGCAAACTGGAAACTTTCTACTGTAACTTGTACGTTCTAATTACAATATCAGTGGTTTCGAACTCGCTCTCGCTTTGACTAGCTCTAACTAATCAGACTATTCTGGAAGTTTGGTGATTAAACTTTCAGTTAGACGCTTTAGATAGGTACGCTTACCACACTCGCGAAGGCTAGTTACTCTTCCTGTATTATGCGAGCGGCGAGCAAAAGATAGCGAACTAGATACCATAGAGGTAAGATAGTGTGTTACCTCTATGCGTACAACAATGTTTAGATAGTAATCATTGTTATTTAGCTCCTATTGTTAACCTTATTTAAGTATAAAGAAAATGTGCAATTCTCATAATTTTAAGTTAAATAATGTTAAAAATAATTAAAAATAATTATAAATTATAATTAAAAATAATTATAAGTTAAAAATAATTATAAGTTAAAAATAATTATATTATTGTATGTCCGAAAGGACAAACTGTTGGACAATTACTAGTTCTTAAGACCAACTATGTACACAGTTCATACAATAAATGTTTCTTTATTCTTTATTCTTTATGTCAAAATATAGTTAGACATTGGTGTCTATTCAGATTTCACGAACTAGCCTAAACTAAACTAAATTTTAAAAATAGAACCATTTTAGTACGTGTGCTATTCAGATGATGCCATTTTAGTGCAAACTATACTAATTATAGTTTGACAGGACTAAACTTGATTTTAGTTACTCAATTTAGTTTAGAAGCCGCTTTTCGTATTCTGTTGTACCACATAAGTGACAGATTTACACTAAATTCGACTATAAACAGTTTAGTTTAGAACACTGTAAAATTTTGCCTACTAAATATAGTTGGTATGGCGGCAGTTCATGTAATTTTGATTTTTTTGACATTTTTATAATACTTAGGTAGGTATTTGAGAAAAACGCCGTCTAGCTTTGTAAGAGAGAGTGGTAAAAATTCAAAGAAATAATTAGATAGGCGCAATGACATAAAATCAAAGGTTTTGAAAGGCCAAGTTAGCAGGCAGGGCTCTTTCCCGCGCAAATGTTTTTCCGAAGCGCGAAATTCGGAAATTTATGTTCTATCTCTACAACAATGGAATAAGTGGTAGCGGCAATTGTTGGTGCAAAATATAAGGATAAGGTAAGCAAGTTTTACCCAATAAGCAGTGAATTTTTGAATAGTGTAACCTAAAACTTTACCTACAACAAGCGGGTGTTTATTTTTGAACAGAAATTACGATGAAAGGCTAAGAAATATAAGGTATTTTGCCAACCCCTTTGAAATCCCCGAAGCCAAGTTTGCAAAACTGTTTCGAGTTCCTAAATCTGGTGCTCTAATCATTATCAGGACACTAGATGACCCTTATTAAACGAAGGAGGGATTCCAAAACAAATAAAGGTAGTAGGTAACCAAGTCAAATTCAGAGACGCAACTTTTGTCGTAGGTACTTTCTGTAACAAAAGCAGGTATTTGGGTTCTGAATCACCTAGACTAGATAGGTTTTTAAGTAACATTATGAGTAGTAGGTACCTACCATAAAAAACCTGTAGGTAAGTACTTACTTATATTAAATAAAAACCTACTTATCAATTTTCAGGTGTTGGCCGTGCTACAGTTTTTGGCCCAAGGAAGCTACCAGGCCGCTGTTGGCCAAGACAATTTGTTGGGTATAAGCCAGCCAACAGTAAGCAGATGTCTCGACGTATTTACCAAAAGCATCGTGCAAAAACTCCGAGGCCCGTCTCATCAGAATTTTTTTAATAAATTCAAGTTTTATGTATTAAGTGTTTAAGTTTTGAGGGACCTATAAAATACTTGCTTTGGCCCATGGCTTTGCACACGTTTCACAAGCTACCTAGATATACTCATGTGTTAGATTACTTATCAATAGCAATGTAGGAGTAATTTCCATATGCATGCAGTCTATAATACTGGCAGCGATTTTGAAATAAATTTATGATTCACTATGAATGTAAGCAGGTTAACTAAATACCTAGTTTGTGTTTGTGTCTTTATATAATAGTAAATGCATCTCTGTTAGTAGGGCAAAGTTGATGAAAAGTAGGGAAATTAACTTATCGGCTTTCAAGCAAAACAATAATTATCAAAAATATCGCGGTTAGTTACAGAGACCAGGCATAATTATTAAATTAAAACACTAGTCTGTTTTTACATTTTATTTGGTATCATATTTACAGTACATTCTCCTCCTCCTCTAGTTGAATAACTGGTGTAGGTGTAGCCAGTGCTCGAACAGCATCTGCCAATATTCTAGCAGCTTGTACAATTGAATCCGCCAATAGGCGGCTGTTGGCATTAAGTGTCTCCACAAGCTGAGCGTTTGCTGATGGGCGGGGACGGGCAGATCTCTGCGTCCGGCGCCGGCGGCTCCGGATGGGCCCAGACGCTGGCGACTCAGGTTCTTGGACCTCTCCTTCGTCCAAAACCAACAGCTTAGCCGCAGGTTATTCAGCTGGGGAGACTGTTATTGTTTGCAAGCCCTAAAACAGAACATACACTTTAGTAGGTATATACCTAAAGGAAACCTACCTAGTACCTCGTAGAGCCAGAGTTGTATACATTCTCATTGCTCTGTATGAATATTTAAAGTAGCTTTCCTTGTACCTATACCTTATTTATACTTGCATTTTACTAACATTCCCTCAGGCATGAAAAGATAATAGACACAGATACAAAATTAAAATACCCACCTACTTAGTACCTATAGCTAGACGTCGATAGGTATGTAATGGTAACTTACAGCTTCTAAGGCAGCGAAACCATGAACGGAGGCAGAGCCGACGATATCCAATATCTTGTCATCCAGGGCATTGATGGTTCGGCCGTCAGATGGTCCCGTCCAGTTGCAGTTAACGCTTGACCAATCTCTCTGGCCTTCCTTTTTGTTTTAACCATGATGCTACAGATCTGTAAACATCCAAAGATTTCAAAAACAATAGTACAAAAGCAATACTTTTATGAAGTAGGGTACCTATATTTTTACCTGGAGAAAAATCAGCAGGTACCTATTTACCTATCATTATATAGGTACCTAAGTAAATCATTATTATGGACTTACATGTTGCCACTATTCCGCGGACCTGCTGCAGCCATAGTGGTTCAACTGCACACTGAGCGAGGCCCACATGTCTTTATACTGTTGAGAGGCTTGATTTCCTTTAAGAAATAAAGAACGTCAGAAAATACATAGGTACTAGGAGTAATAAATATTGTAGCAGAGCATTGTTAGTTTACAGTCAGATCCAAAACCCTGTAACTACGTAGGTAGGTACGGGTTTAAGATGTAGGTATCTAAACTAATTTTACAAGGAAGGTAAATAACTACAATTATGTAGAGTAAAAAAAACGTAGGCAAATCATTTTATGCTTACCCCATAACACCTCTTTATGAGCGTGGAGTCGCGCCATGAGCAACTCGTGCTGCTTTTTATTGATGCGTTTTCGTTTCGATTGGTCCATTTTCCAAGATAAGTATTATTTTGTATACGTTGTATCACGAGAAATGCAAATTGCAAATTGAAAAACCAATTTTCTCGCAACATAAACTTTCGGCGCTAAACGTGCATGCACACAGATAATAAAAGTCGGTCATTCCATTCATTCGAAAATGAAGTAATTTCGTACGTCCATGATTCCAAAATCTCTGTCTGGCAACACCTTCAATTCAAATTAAAACGCGTCGTTATCGAATTTAGGAGCCTAATAATTTTAGAACTGTACTAAAACCGTGTGCAACTGAATAGCGTTTTGAAGGTTCTAAACTAAAATGGTAAAATTTTAGTATAGTATAGTTTAGTTTTGGGCTGATCCTGAATTGACACCATTGAAAAGATGATGGTCCGTTTAATACTTCAACTTCTTATTTAAAACTAAGCGACACTCCTTACTGACACTGTCAGAGTCGTAGCGAAAAGCAAGCGGTGCCACTATATAAGAAGTTGAAGTTGATTCGAAGCATTTTTTTCGTTTTTTTTAAACATAAAATTTTTACAGACTACCCTGCAGTTTTATGACATAAGAAGTGATAGAAGCAGTCTGTTTAAAATTATACGCAAAGACTCTGCATATTGTAAACATGAAACTAGCAAAACTTTTTATTCTTCCGCGAACGATCACTGCCATTTATTTTATTGAGTTCAAAATTACAAATGGCAACACTGATAATATGACACAAACGGTCTTGATCTTTGCGTTTCGCAAATAAATTATGTTGAAAACGTAAATATAAATAGGTAGGGACCTAAATGTCAAACCAGAAGAAGAACTAATATTTTATCAAGGAACTAACTTTAGTATAAACTGGCTACTGTTTTGAATATCGTTTGTAGACTAAATCAATTACATGAAGAAGCTTCTTAAAAATTTTCATTCTAATTTATTGCTTGCAAAATAATATATGGGTACTATTGCATTACTAGTTTACTGAACCACTAACGAATTTTAGAATAATCTAAATATATAAATTCAATTGAAATTATAGATTGCAATTTATTTCATTGAATTCAGTTTTAAAATAGTACGTTCATTCTCCAAATGATCATGTACCTACCTAATAAAAAAAATTGGTTGTCTGTAAAGCCGGTTTACTGACGATAGTTGAACGTGACAACGCAGACGCATCGCTCACTCAAGTAGGAGAGAGACGGATGTCGAGCGCTCTCGCTTGCACTTCAAGCCTTACATGGAACGCCTCAGAGCGAGGTAACGCCGCATGACGAGGTACCGCCGCATGACGAGGTAACGCCGCATGACGAGGTAACGCCGCATGACGAGGTAACGCCGCATGACGTCATGTTTTTTCGTGCGTGCAGCCGGCTCTATCGAATTATAAGACGTTGTCACGTCAAAAAGTATTTTTAAGTTTGGTTTTTGGGTGACCCCCTTTTACTTGGGATTTTTAAATCTCTAATCCCCTGAATATATATTTATATAATAACGGGCAAATAACCTACATTATAAATAGTATCTGCTGAATGTGGTTTGGCTGCGAATAAAGCGTCGTTACCCAGTGGTATGGATGATGCTGCCAAATAGGACGGCGGAAGCCGCCGCCGACTATCTGCCACTACAGATGGACCAGTATGCGCTCGGCAATGTTCCACTTAGAACTACAATTTTAAATGGAGGAATGGAGGAAAACACCCTCCTGCAACCTTATTTATAAGAACTCATTTGATTGATTTGAAAAAACTTCAACCAACTTCAAATTCCTTAAATTTTATACTGTTTTTTTTTACTTTGCGGGACAGTTAGTTATCCCACAGGAATGCAATTTTTATGGGACCTCTTCAATATTAATTTTTAGACTACAACGAAAGAATCATCAAATTTTTTTTACAATTGGCGAAGATATCACCAGAAATGTTGTAGCATGTCGTGATTTTTCAAAAGTATTATGTTTTTGACGTAACAACGTCTTATAATTCGATAGAGCCGGCTGCACGCACGAAAAAACATGACGTCATGCGGCGTTACTTCATGCGGCGTTACCTCATGCGGCGTTACCTCGCTCTTTTCTTAAGACGTTGTCACGTTCAACTATCGTCAGTAAACCGACTTTACAGACAACCAATTTTTTTGAAGTTTGTCGGGATAAATAGCAATCCCCCGGGAATAACATTTTAATGGGACCAATTCGGGATCATTCTCTATACAATAGCGAAATAATTTTCAAAATCAGTCTATAATTGAAATAGAAATCGACGAACATACTTAAAAAAATTAAAAACAAACAGCCCAATATAAAACCTCTTGTGAAGTTTTGAAGTTAGTTAAAAAATGTATACCTACGACGGTTATCTTTGAACCAAGCTTTTGAATAGTTACACCGATTTCCGTCAAAAACAGCTTATAACAGACAAAACAAGAAAAAAGTTTAAATCAGTTCATCCATTTGGGAGCTACAATATCAGTCACACAGACATAACTCTCTAAACTAAGATCACTTTTCTTTTACGCAATTTGATGTTTTGTTTATACAGTAAAAATTTATATGCAACTAGCTGTTACACGCAAATTCGTTAGCGTGGAAGGTAACCCTACCTTCCACGCTAACGAAGTATATTGGGCTGTATGTTTTTAATTTTTTTTAAGTATGTTCGTCGATTTCTATCGAGATCGACTCGATAACCTTTGCAATAATGCATAACTTTTATCTATTGACCTCGATATATTTTTGCAAAGCAATGACAACATCACAA
This sequence comes from Eupithecia subfuscata, assembly GCA_963564075.1. NCBI lineage: Eukaryota > Metazoa > Arthropoda > Insecta > Lepidoptera > Geometridae > Eupithecia > Eupithecia subfuscata. The sequence continues at coordinate 21,028,160 of OY751095.1, forward strand.
AAATAGACAACATTGCATAGATGTGTTTAATTTTCTCGTTGGACTTGATGTGTAAATTATCAAAGCCTTTTTAAATACTAAATCGAGGGCGAAGCCCCTAAAAAGAGTAGCCTATTTAACAAGTTAGTCTACGTTATAAATGTATGCCAAATTTCATCTTGATCTGTTCAGTAGTTTTGAAGATCTTTATATTAGTAATAGGATAGAAAAGATTGGATAGGATCAACCGGCCTCATGATTCGTGGGAGCCGCAGCTGCCTTGCGTAGGCTGCTGCCAAACGTGGGTGGCCCCAACGCAATCTGCCGTCGACTGTACTCCGGGGTTATCCGGAGTATGGCACTGTATGGGGAGCCGGTCTGGGTGGATGCTCTCGAACGCAGCAACGAGACCCTACTGCGACGTCCGCAGCGGGTCAACGCGACGAAGGCGATACGTGGACACCGGACGGTGTCCTGGACTGCAGGGTGTGTGTTGGCCGGTGACGCCCCCTGGGAGCTCCAAGCGGAGATCCTCGCTGAAGTTTACCATTTTGTGGGGGAAAGGAGATCTTGGGGGAGCCCCCAGCGTGGGAAGAGATCACAGGCATGCGGCGTCGGGCGCGGGGTGTCTTGCTAAAACGATGGACAGAGGACCTGGCCCCGCCAGTCCCTGGGCAATGGACGGTGGATGCCATCTGCCCAGTCCTTGGGAGATGGATGAGGCGATGGTTCGGGTCATTGGCCTTCCGTTTGGTGCAGGTGCTATCCGGACATGGATGTTTCGGGAAGTACCTGGAGTTTTTCAAAAAACAATCGCACTAGCACCGGCCAAGACTTCCTACGGAATATCTCAAAATCTACTTCAGCTTACACAAAAAAGGACCATTTCTGTAAAGCCTTGGTCAGATCACTACGCAGTGCACTGCGTACTGCGCACTGCCATTTACCGCTGCCGCAGACTTTGACGGAACAAAATACCACTCTAGACGTTTTTCAAACGATTATGTGTCCTCATAACGCAGTGTACTGCGTAGTGATCAAGGGACTAAGGCTTAAGCCAGTGTTAGCAGATCGTGCCACCTAATCCAATAACAACTCCATAGGCTCATCCTCACAATTCGTAAAGTTCCACGTTTTATGATCCTTGTGCTTATTTCTTAAAACTCTACGTTATTCTTGATCGACCGATATCAACCGAAGTACTAAAGCGACCTTTTGGCAAGTCCGTTCTAGAGGGGCAGGGGCTGAATAGAATGCGACTGTAATTTATGTCAAACGATTGTGGACCTGATTCGGGCGGATATTGGAAAACTATTATTATCTTAGGGCCGCATCCTAGAATGGAGCTTAGCGCATTCACTGCGGTTTCAGCAGGGCTATTCCTGCACCTGCAGGGGTAGGTCATCTATAACTTGTGCGTCTCGGAACTCTATAAGTGATCGACTCCTTTTATTCATAGTATATATAAACTTGAGTCTTGATCTCCATTTAATTTTAATCTTTGCTTTGAATGTGACCCGGGTATTCATTAGCAGGGTTCGATATTATTTTGTTTTATTTTGGCCATATTCAAGGAAGAAACTTCATTCAGTTTCATTTGTGATGGTAAATATTGTGCTTAGTTTCAGCATAATCTCCATGTAAACTACGATTCCTTGAGTTGATTTTTTTTTAAATTTTAATGGACATTAAATAGCCTTTATTCACATAGAAAATTATACTAGTATTTACAATTGAAACAATTGAGCTAACTGCAGACTGTTGCAAACAGTCTACAACTGATCCATATATCCAATACCAGTCGGAAGCGTCCCCAAGACGCTGGCTGCGGATTGAGTTGATTGAAATGGTAATTGTATTTGAAATGGTATCTTTCGCGCCATTCATTTACTTTGTTTCTGGTCTTTTGAATTAAATAGCCTGAATTTGAATTATGTTGAGGTACTCAGTAGGCAAGCCCATCAGTTAGTAGTCATGCTGCAATTGATGATGATGATGATGACGGTGTCTTGTGTACCCAAAGTGTTTCTTTACCAATGATAAATTAAAACTCCATGTTCTATATTGTCTCGACTCCAATTCAAATTTAGAACTCACCACATGAAGGTATCTCTTAGGTCAAAGTTGGTTGTTTAAATTTTTTGTATCGAGTAAAATGTCGATTTTACAAAACCGAGTTGAGGACGGTTTAAAATTGGTTTTCCAATGTTTGGAAGAGCACTTTAGAATATGAAGGTTACGACATTTTCCGAGATCGTGCTTCTGAGTCGCGTCCAAATAGGTTCACTTCAGGCTGTCAGGCACAGATCGTCCAATAAGAATAGTGAGGTCGCGACTTTTAGATTGAAAGCTTAGCTTGTACGAGTATCATCGGTTGATATTGGACTTAGATTAAGGAGGTTTCGATGCGGAATAGCAAAAACGGAACATTTCATTTTGTGAGGCCGCACGTCGCGTCTGTCACAGCAATTTTTCTCGCTTGGTATAAGCGCGCATATTGATATAAATATTTCCACTTACATAGATGTACTAATAAATTATGCTGGACAATTCACACAGAATCATCTAGTCTCTAGCTAAGCAGAGCTTGTGTAATGGGTACTAGGTAACAGAACTGAAATATTAAATACAAAACGTATTATGAAGTATCGAATATCGTTCTATAATGACAATGTTTCTTAGGTTTTATTATTAAAGAGTTCTTAAAAAGTTATATAAGAAATGCTTCCCGTAATCATTAAACCTATGTTATGTAAGATTTTGTACTGCGGACCTGTCATAGAGAAATCAGAAGCACGCTCCTGGTACGTGTATGTGATATTTTAATTAGCGCTTTTTAAAAAGAGAAAACCTTATTCCATTTTGCAACTTCTACCAGCGGTGTCGACCGGTGAGAGCACGTGGTACTCACACTTACATTCAACGGGGTGTCCAAAATGAGTACATTACAGAGGATGCTGAAGGGTATTCAAAGGGTATACAAGTTTCTCTAAAATGGGTGGCTCATGAAAGAGTGGATAACGCAAATTACGTGTCCCACAATCCATATTTGTTTTATGATTTCTAAAAAATACTTAATAGCTATTGTACGCGGAGTTGTTTATTACGCAGCAATAGTGCGGCTTAATTTGTATTCATGAATTCGAAGAATTAGAACATTTATTTTCAGAGATTATTTATTACGTTTCCAGGAATATACATAAACGAGGTAGCAGTTTTAAAAACAAATAATGCTGAGTCCTTTCAAGTGTTTGCAATTGGAAGCCGGTTAGAGGTTAGATTACGCAATGTACCATGTAGAACAGAAATGCTCAAGTATGTTTTGTATGCCACCAAAAATATTTCATACAATATCAAAATCTATTCGCAATCTGTCTAGTAAACAATTTAGTGACAAACTTTATGATTTTGTTATTGACAAACCTTATTACACTGTGAATGATTTTTTGACTGACCGTAGATACCATTGTTTAAAAATTGGTTTTGATTCGACTGTTTTATTATTTTTAGGAGAATCTAGCGATCTAGACTACGTCCCAATACGACTGTGTCTACCTGATTCACAGACAGTAAATAAATTACTGAATTACTTTTCAATCGTCACTTTTCTTGGTACTGATTCGGTAGGTTCTGCATGCCTCGGCTCGGTATCTAACATACTCGTATTACGCGCCGGATGAAATCAATGAAAGTATTTTCATCACTCGAACCTAAGGCCCTTTCCACATGCATGCCGTTGCCGTCAAAGCATGCGGTTGCAGATGCCGTACCGGGCAAGCGCTTTCACATGTAGACTGTTTACGCACGGCTGCGATCGCATTATTATCTAGTTATCTACCAGAATGAACACGGTCAATCGGTCGTTTTATTATTAAATTGAACGGAAAATGTATACACCTTACTCTTATTGCTAAGAATACTAAATAAATTTTTAATAAAGAAAGTATATAGCTACCTATAGGAATCGCATCCGCGCTCGCCATGCCGTGTTGCGTTCGTGTTCATGTGACCGAGTTTATATATGACTAGCTGCGCCCCGCGGCTTCGCCCGTCTAGAAATTTATGTGTCAAAAGGAGAACAATATGGATATCTAAGATTGAGATTAAGTTGCAACGAAAGATCTCGTACAGAGGACGATAATGTAACAATTTAAGGTAGGTATTACAAAGAAAAGAGTTTACAACTATCGCAAATTTTAAAATTTTCGTTATTTAAGCATACTACTACATAAGCATTGGAAACTGTGATGGGGGAGGGCATGTTTTGGATTGCGACAGTATACTCGGGTTTCTGCATCTTAGAGCCGGCGGCGGTGGGGAGCGGACGCGCGCTCTAGATCTATCTGTGTTATTTGTTTGTTTATTCAAGTTATAATACAATCATACGTGTTTCGTTTTACCATGTTTTGAGTGAATGTGCGAACCAGGGATTTTTTTTCCATAAAGATTTCAGAAATTTTTACACACTATTCTATTATTGATTTCTAAAAATGAAAATAATTTACTTTAAAGTTTATTTATACCGAATTTTGAGTGAATAAAGGAATAATAAATTTCCATAGAAACTTTAGCACCCTTTTCAACCCCAGGTCAAACCAAGAAGTTAGTTTTTGAAAATTAGATTAGCCTGTGTGTTATTCTAGAAACTAAACTATCTACATACCAAATTTCAGTACACGGTTTTCAAGTTTCGGACACGGTCAGTGTAGTGTGTCGTAATGTGAACTTGGACATTCCTGATTCTGAAGACGAATTGAGGGTAGTCGTGGATACTGCCGTCAATTCTCGGCGGTAACTCCGAGTACATCCAGTCGCCCCGTGACCACGATCGCTGTAACGCGGTAGAAACGTAGGGGAAATAAAACAAAAGGTACGCGATAAATACCCGATATAATCATTAATTACCAAATTTCATCTAAATCAGTGCAGTAAGCTTTCGAAATCCGAGCGTGCTGATGTTGTACCGAAACTGTACCCGTCTAATCAGAAACTAAACTAAACAGTGTTTTCGTAATAACGCACACATATCGAAATAAAAGCGTCGACACGTAGGGCCGTTATTGAACAGCCAAAGCTTTGCGCATTAGTTTTGTGTACGTCGCTCCTATTTCTTATAGCCACTATTATATCTGTAAAGAAATAATTTAAGAATACACTCGTGTGCAAGATCACACTTGGAATATAAAATTGTTTTCAGATTTTAAATTATTATTAACGCAATTGCATTTTCTTAGTCTAAATTCTATGTTTTTACGTATTTCGGGAAAATAACCTTTCATAGAATTCTGCTTGGAGTGGAATCAAGTATGGTTGGCGTCCGGCCAAAATGATCTCGAAGCTAAAGTATCTTATTACGGATATGCGGATGCGTCACAGAATATACTGGTATGATAATGAGTCACCCCATTTATAAAAAAAAAAAAAAACACTAGACAAATTTGTGGTTTTTGTTGAAAAATGCCTGTTTTGTCCAGGCGTGCAAGCGTCTTGAGGCACTTGTTAAAATACTCCCTAAATTCTTAAAATATTGTCTATTGTGATTGGTTGTGCTATAGCCGCTTTATGATCCGCGAATCTTATGAACTTGATCGTCGCCTTAATCATTTTTACATCCCTATGAAGTTTCAGATATTTTCTTAATAGTTCCTTGAATGAAGACGTTGAATATACATGAAAGTGAACAAATCAATCAATGAATCAAAAACTATTTTATTTCCATAAATACAGTAAATATACACTTAGAAATAGGTCAAATTATAAAATTAAACACTGACACGGAAATAAAGTGATATTTTTTATTTCTATCGCGTCGGTATGTAGACTAAAGTAAAGAAGCAACGAAGAAACCTTTTGCCTGTTACTTGTTATTTTACGAGTTGGAGCTCTAGAGATAATCTGGTATTTTATAGTAAGCCTTTTTGCACAGCAAGGTTTTGAAAATTTTCTTAAATTAATTTACTGATAATTTTTGCATCTCACTACGAGTTTTGTTGTAGAAGCGTATACATTGCCCTCTAAAATAAAACGTCAAGTGCGAGTCAGGCTCGCGCACTAAGGGTTCCGTTTAATTGTAAGACCTTGTTTCTTGCCAAATATTATGATTCTAGGTCAACATGAAGTAGGTACTCTGTATATTTTGGTCGAGGGAGAGAATCAAAACTTATTTTTGACGTGACAACGTCTTATAATTCGATAGAGCCGGCTGCACGCACGAAAAAACATGACGTCATGCGGCGTTACCTCGTCATGCGGCGTTACCTCGCTCTGAGTTGTCACGTTCAACTATCGTCAGTAAACCGACTTTACAGACAACCAATTTTTTTTTTTAGTTAATAAACTACTTTACGATTTTCAGATTTTAATCGTTATTTGTGCTATATGACCTTGCATCTTATCAAATTTTATGATTCTAGGTAATCGAGAAGTACCCTATAGGTTTTGGTCTATACCAAGAATTGAAAGTTTTTTTTGGCGATTAAACTATAAATTTACGGTTTCAGGATTTTTTCCTTTATTTGTGCTATAAGACCTTGCTGCTCACCAAATTTCATGATTCTAGGTATACGGGAAGTACCCTATAGGTTTTGTATGCATGTGATTCCCTTGGAAATTTCAAAATTTTCGGACATAAACAGCTGTAACTTTTGAGTGCGTTGACTTAGAAGTTTAATTTATATCACGACTTCAAGAGGTTACGAACTTGAGTATTTGATGTTAATTTCAACTCGATACGTCTATGCGTTCCTGAGAAAAGAGGGTTGACAGACGGACAGACAGACAGACAGACGGACAACAAAGTGATCCTATAAGGGTTCCTTTTTTCCTTTTGAGGTACGGAACCCTGAAAACATTACTTTTGTGTAGCTTAGTTATGGGCACAGCTTGTTTATGTTTATTTCTAGTACTAAAATTATGTTTATTGCTATTTTTAGGGAACCAAGCATCCTTGTCTTACTCCTTATCCGATCGTGAGCTGTCTTCTAAATTATGATGCTCATCCCATTCTTATTTTATTTTGTCACACTGAAGCCAATAAGATGTGCACGGTAGGACTACCCCGGTCGAGTCGGGTTATTGCAGTTTTCGCCCTTGACAATGCTCCCCAATTAAGTTGGAAAACTGGAATTTAAAAAACGAATTCTAGTTTTCCGATGTCTTGAGAATCGATGTCAGAGACAAGTCAGGGGGACCTACACGGAAAAGGAAAATCGAAGTTTCGTTTTCGTTGTGGTGCAAACCAACTCTTATGTGGCTTGCATAAGATTAGCGTTTGCATGAAAACGAATCAGAAACTCCGCTTTCGTTTTTAAGAGTACGGGCTCTGAACCTTAAATTATCTGCCTCATGTGGACTCAAGTAGAGATAAATGCAGATACAGTAGCCACTGATATTTTAACACGGAGAGATTTTTCCAGCTTTTTTTTTACCAAAAACCGCTGACTCGACCAAAGACATCTCAATAGGTAGTTTCCTTTATGAATCAACGCTCAATAAAACTCGGTTTAGTCCTAAAGGTTCCAAGTAGGGACAGTAACAACAGGGCCCCAACCTTTGCCTGTCGCTTTATTTTTATCGAACGTGCGGCATACTATCCTGAATAGGTACTGAATAATCCAAATGGAAGTGAAATTTTCTCAGTCAAAGAAAGGGTTGTTTCGGAATTCAGCCAAGAATGTAGTAAAGAAAATGGGTTATGGCAAATCGTATCTGCTTTGTCCGGGATTTTCTTTGTATTCGGAATTGCTAAAAACCATCAAAGATAACCTCAGATCCTATTAAACTATTTTTAGGTATCTAAAATAATGTAATCGGCTCACAGGTGAAACAATCTCACAGCTGGGCAAAACATTGTTTCTTTCTAAGGAATCTAAGCTTATAGGAGTTGCGTGTCTAAATGACGAAGTTATTATAATATGTTAGTACTATTTCAACGGCCTCCTGTAAGAGATCCCGGGAGAGCCACTGATTTTATATTTGAACATATTCGCCTCCCTGTGTTCGAATACCAAAAAAACTGGGGCTTCCTTGTAATATTGTATGTTCGTGCTTGATTTTAGTTATTGCTGTTTTGGGACTTCCTGAGACTTTACATGATAATAAGGGTTTCGAAACCCTTATGGTCTCGATTTGTCTGTCTTTTTTCCCTCCTTAGTAAATCAGCAACTACCGCAGCTATCAACTTGAAATTTAAAATAAATAAATGAATAAATAAATAATGCTGGACAATTCACACAGCATTATCTAGCCCCAAACTAAGCAGAGCTTGTGTTATGGGTACTAGTTATCTGATACACTACATAGATAGATATTTTTTTATTATACATATAGAAAACAACCAGAACACCCTGGACAAATGTCTGCTGATCGTACAAACATTTGTCCGGAGGCGGGAATCGAACCCGCAACCTCCTGCGTCGCAGGCAGACCTTCGCCCACTGCGCCACTGAAGTCATCGAAATAATAATACATTTCGTGCGCCTGTACAGATCTTAAGAAATAGCAATAGTAAAATGAAAATGAACATTTTACATACAAATTAAGTTGTCGAAATTTTAAAAGATACCTACAGGGTTATGTGGGGTATCAAATGAAAGGTATCAGTTTGTATATTTCAAAACAGATTTTGAAATTCCTGAAGGTTTCATACTTTTCTAATTTTTAATAAAGTCGAAAATATACCCATTCCCCCCTATCTCCGAAGATTGCAGAGCGATCCATCCAAGAGCGTTTGAGGATATGGATCTATATTTTGAAGGAAAAATATAGAGAAGTTTGTAAATATGGTCAAAAAGGTAATTTTCCAAAGGGAGATCTCCCTCACTGAGTGGGGTATCAAATGAATGGTTATCAGTTTGTACATTTCAAAACAGATTTTGAAATTTCTGTAAGTTTCATACTTTTCAAAATATTTTGAAAAAAGTCAACAAATTGACCTTATCTCCGAAGTATCTATGCAGAGTGATTCATCTAAAATGTAGTTTGGTGCCTAAATCTAAAATGTAGTCATCTAAAATGATCTTTAGGTAGGTATTCATCAAATAGCAATATCTCTTACCGGTAACTTTAGTACTTATTTGACAAACGTTCGAAACCCTCGGCGCGCGAGTTACACTCGCACTTGACGGATCTTGGATCATTCAGGCATTGGACTACATTGGACCAAAATGGGATGTCAAAGCCACGAATTGTAAGTGAAACAGAGCTTTTAGTAACGGTGGTGCCGTCAAATATATTTTAATATTACGATTTGCAACAATTACTAAATAAATAAATAAATGTTTCGGTTTTGTACTTGCCTCTTCCTTTAGTTTCCACTCCTATCGAAGTTGAGCCTTATCTCTTCGCGTCACAGTCGAGTTTCAAAAAGCACGGGCGCGGGCGTACATATTATACAAATAGTGTAAGAACCCGAAGGCAAGAATAACTAAAAAGTGTAGCCGTACCCGTATCCTGTTTTAGAAAATTCTCGCAGTGCCTTGCAGAGGAATACATTTTTTTGGAGCATGTTAATTTGTAATAAAGCTTTTTTATTTGACTCTACCCTTTGAACGACTCGAGGCCGAGAGTTTTGCATAAAATCAGAAAGCTTGTTCAGGGTAATTTTAAAATTTTATATGCTTTAGAACGCAAACTGCTGCGTGATATAATTTTGCATTTTAATACTGTGGACGTGATATCAGACTAAGGAATATTATAAATGCGAAAGTTGAAGTGAAAAGTTTTTTTTAATGGATAGATGGATGTTTGTTACCTCTTCACGCCAAAACTACTAAACGGATTGGGATTTGCGTACATTTAGTTTTAACTATCTTATAAAACATAGGCTACTCTTTTCCCATAGGTATATCAATTCCCATGGGTCAGAAATAATATTTAATCGTTTCTATAGAAACAACGCAAGCAAGCCGCGTTCATAAACTCAGTTAGTTCTAACAAAAATAAATAAAATAATGCTGGACAATTCACACAGCATTATCTAGCCCCAAGCTAAGCAGAGCTTGTGTTATGGGTACTAGATAACTGATATACTTAATACAATACACTACATAGATAGATATTTTTTTTACTATAGATAGAAAACATCCAGAACGCCCTGGACAAATGTCTGCAGATCGTACAAACATTTGTCCCGAGGCGGGAATCGAACCCGCAACCTCCTGCGTCGCAGGCAGACCTTCGCCCGCTGCGCCACAGAGGTCGTCAAAAAAAACATTGCATTGTTGTGTTCGTCGCACATCGCTTAGAAATGAGGTAAACATTATTTTACTTTTGAAAATCTAATTCATTATTCTTTTCTACTAATAATTAAAAGGGAAAACTTCGTGCATGACGTGTTTGTTACCTACGATATTCAACATTAATGAACATAATATCAAGACAAAATTGCGTACGTGTAGAACTCAATTCGACTTGAATAATAAATAAGCTACTTTTATCCGGGATATGTGTGAGTGTGTGTTGGAGTACGAAGCCATGGGCAGAAGCTAGTATATCCTGTTCATTATCACACAGCATTATCTTGCCCTAAAATTAGCAGATATAGTAATCTATCATAAAATCAAGTTTTTTAATTATGAGTTGATCTGAAGCAATTTTTAACTCTCCAGAGGCGCAAATATGCAGGTCTCGACAGAGCCTACACATTTGCTCCACTCGGAGTCGAGACCCTAGGTGCGTGGGGTACCGAGGCTCTTCGGGTTTTTAAAAAATTATCTGAGCGTCTGGTCGAAGCGACGTGTGACCCGAGAGCTGGTGAGTATATGGCGCAGCGCATTAGCATTGCCATACAGCGGGGCAATGCAGCCAGCGCGTCTTGGGGACGCTTCCGACTGGTATTGATATGATCAGTTGAGCTACCTGTAGATTGCTTGCAACAGCCTGCAGTTAGCTCAATTTTTTCTCTTGTAAATCCTTGCTCTTATTTATTTCTATCATTTGATTGTAATTTTGTTTTTACGAAAAAAAATTAACGGACTTCGAAAAACGGAGGAATTTCTGTGTTCGGCTGTTTATATGTGTGTTTCTTTTTTTTTGTGTATGTTTCCGTCTATTTATCCTCCATTTATCCGTCCGATTGGGATGATTCTTTTGTAGTTGTATAGAGATGGCCACCGGTCATTGTGGCGATCTATAGCCCTATGTCCCAGGCGTGTGGACGTCCATCAGTTGAAATAATGATGATGATGATGATAGGTTTGTATATCTGGACATATGCTTGGGTATAGAGCGTTAATCGGAGCTTTGTATTGATTTCGTAAGAGACCGGTAGATGATGTCGATGACGTCATCCGCACAATATCCTCATCACTACAAGGATATTGTTTTCGGATAACGTCATCGGCAAACTAGATTGTTGTGAAAAAACCTATACAGAGTTATTTTTATTTCACTGACACTATGTTAACTGCAGGTTCTGCCCACCATCATGAACATGTCCGTGAAGACGCCTTACGCATTCAAACATCTCTGTTTGTTTTCGCGAACTGTTTCTGCGCCACTGTGTCTACTATCGCCACTGTGTACCACTTGACACACCCTGCCAGTATAGTATAAATACCGATTCCTCGTACGCTCCGATTCCGTTGCAATGGATGCGCAGCTCTATACAGAAATGTAATCTTACTACTAAGTTAAATGCACGCATGTTTACCCGATTATATAGCTAATAATACCCACGAGTATAAGCTCTATAATGCGGGAATCAAAACCATCAACAACAACATACTTTTTCAAGCCTCTTTTAATTTCAATCGCTTCCCGAACTGTTCTCTTGTAGTAATAGCCTTTCATTACAGATTAATTGTGTAATTCAATCCATTGATTGAGTCATGAATCTACTACGTGCTCAGCTATTGCCGACTTGTTTGTTTGTCCAGTTTTGACCGCTGCTACGTGTTCCTTAATATCTGTCATCAACTTAGCATAATGAGACGTGGTAGAGTGTCAGCCAAGTTTACAATCTAAAACATCCACAACAGAGCTTACTCTACCGTAACACCTGATTTTTAGTGGACCTGCGCTGCTTAATTGAAATCCTGACCTCACTCAGAGGTCGCGTCGACAGCGGGGACAGACAGGTATTCCATTTGTTCATATTTAAATCGCACTTCATTAGTGCCGTTTCGTGCACGTGAGGTAGGAGGCTTGTACTCGTCATTAAAGGGAAGTTGATTTCTCTAGCTACTGAAAGAATCACGTTAGTACCATGGACGAGGGTTTTCTCCCGCCCTGGTTTGTATGTACCTGCAAATTCATGTTTGCTATATAGGTTTGTACCTATTAGTTTAGAAGTTGAGAAATAAACTTACTCGTCAAATCCTAAAAACAAACTAATGAGTTATGAGCTTGATGTATGAGACAACACATACGGCATTTCCGTGGGTTATACTTTTTGAGTGTTTCTATGTCGTTGGTGGCCACTTTTTACTACCTCCCTCCAAGCATCAAAACAGCTTAAGCAGAATAAAAAATAGCTTATGTTCGTCCCTGGAATACCCTTTTCTGCCTCTCTGCCAAATTTAGTAAATTCCGATCAACTGTTTAGGCGTGAAAGGGTAACAGTGAGACAGTGAGAAAGAATAACGTTCGAATTTGAATCTTACTAAAATTATAAAGCCGAAAGTTTTTAAAATGTGAAATTTTTGTTACCTAGGATCGCCAAAACTACTAAACAGATCAAGATGAAATTTGGCATACACTAAGAACGTAGCCTAACTTAAGCAATATGCTACTTATTATACCGAAAATAAGCGTGCGAAGCAGCGGGCAGAAGCTAGTATTAATAATAATGATAAAAATAACATAGATAATTGAGCAAAAATGTTCCTTTAAACAATTTATTCTTATTTTCCTGTACTTTTCATAACAATCCATTTATACATGTATCCTCCTAATATCCTATCCTACTAATATTATAAAGCCGAAAGTATGTGAAATCTGAATTTTTGTTACCTAAGATCTCCAAAACGACTAAACCGATCCATATGAAATTTAGTGTAGGTACGTTTAGACCAAAGCCTAAAAAGCTACTTATTGTACCGAAAATGCGCGTGCGAAGCCGCGGGTAGAAGCTAGTTTCAAATAAATCCATTATTCTCAATGAAAGGAAATGCCAAGACCCTCGTATTGAATTTTTGCGCAACTGCCTGCCTTTTTACTCTAGCTATGCTTCTGTGATTTTCACTAATGAAGCTAGTTGAGCCTCAAGCTCCATCCAGCTATTACCGTTAATCTTACATGACGCGAGAGGAGAGAGAGGGGAGTTTCCCCCAAACCTCACCTACTGAATTCATCGCAGATATTCGTAGGAATAGAATAGCTCTTTGATTGTGATGTTTAATAGTCGATCGTCATCATCATCTACGTTTTTAATGAGTTGTGTTTTCAATGTTGAGACCACAACACATCAAAGCCGCCAACGCCGCCAACTGAGCCCAGCGACGACGTAACACTATCTTATCTGAGCAGACGGGTTGGATGTTGGCGGCTCGGTGGACGTCATGTTGGCGGTTTCACTTCTAGGAGTCAATACACTAAAGCCGCCGAGTTATGTTGCCGGGCGATAAACATTATAATTATAATAATTTATTTCAGGTAACGTTAGAATAATACCGATGGCAAAAACTGATTCAACTTCAACTTCTTCTTTTCATGGCTCGCTGTGTCTGTGCTGCCACAACTCTGCCAGTGTCAGAAGAGTCGTAAACTGATTCAAATGCCCATTTAAATAAATACCACAGAGACCGACATGCATACTCGTAGAACGGCCAACGTTGTCGGAGCGTAATCAGCAACTGTAACTTTTTAAAAACAGTTCCAAAGTGGTGTTCTTTTTTCATCGGTAGCCGCCTACGTTGGCTGAGTTGACACAATTCATTTGACAAATCGCGGAGTGTCGCGAACATGACATTGTCATTTGTCGTGGACATGCTGGCTATGCACGAACGTAGGCTGGCACTAGGCAATAATGCCACGCAAGCATCTTGGTCTGGATTTTCGTCATTGACAATTTGTAAATGTTGGTACCTACTTTAAGTTATCCTATTCTTCCTACTATTTTACTTATACTATGCTACTATCCTACTATCCTATCCGTCTAATATTATAAAGCCGAAAGTTTGTGAAACCTGAATTTTTGCTACCTAGGATCTCCAAAACTACTGAACAGATCAAGATGAAATTTGGTGTACGTTTAGAACAAAGCCTAACTTAGATAATTATTATACCAAAAATACGCGTGCGAAGCCGAGGGCAGAAGCTAGTATAGTATAAGGAAAATTCGATTTTCCCTTTTCTCAGGGAGAATCGGTCTGCTTAAACTTTTCTCATCCTGTCACGCATAATCAGTACCTATTATGTGTCACGCATTATTGTGTTACACATAAGTAACAACATTTTTATTTTGTGCGGCAAACAAAATTTTGCCTTCCGCTAAACTTTTCAGCAAATGCGGAAATGTCACAGAAGTGGACAACCCCTTAGCCACAGTCCAGTTTCCCAGCACAGTATCTGGTAATCTGAGAGATGTAATCTAACAGAAGAGCAATGCCGGTATTGATTACACAAGACAAACAGCTGCCCGCGGCAATGTCATTGGACACCCGTTATTTGTTCGGCGTGATAAATCGGGGTCCATTCCTAACTCCGTGCTTGCATATGGAGAGCATACAATATTAGCAAATTTTGTATTAAGGACATAGTCTTTATTCAAAAAGAAAATTATATTAGTATTTACAATTGAAACAATTGAGCAAACTGCATGTTGCAAACAGTCTACAGGTAGCTCATCTGATCCATATCAATACCAGTTGGAAGCGTCCCCAAGACACTGGCTGCGCCACGCTGTATGGAAATGCTGATGCGCTGTGTCAGATACTCACCACTGGCATTGATGAGGCGCGCAACACCTTGCACCTGTTTACAAACGGCCAGGAGGCGTGCATGATCCGCAGAGCTGGAACACGTTTGAAACAAACAATTCCGTGTCAACTCACACAGAGGCCCGCATTGCCGTTGGGACAAAAGTGATTTTGCAAGTGCAGCATCGGGATAAGCATTACGGCAAGCCGTTCGAGCTTCGTCTAAAAATGAAATTTTCAACGACATTCCAGAAGGGACCAAACGAGACGGCTTTATAAAATTTTCAATTAAAGTACTCGTGCTGTAGACAGAAGACAAGAACGCTTGAAATTTTGCATATACCTAATTTAGACAGGCAGGGAGGCCTGCGACCATGCCTTGTCATCTAAATCGATATTCAAAACCGATGATAAAGTATTCTTTATGATGTTGTCTCAGCCTTCCAAGAGCTCGCTATGTTTCCACAGTTGACTACATGACCCGAATTATCTTTTAGTTTCACCACCTAATAAATAACTACTTAGGTACGACATGTAGCATACGGTTGGAAAGGGAAATAAATGTAAAACTTGTTGATGTGCATATTATCAAATTAAATAAGTATAACTAACATTTTTTTATTGAATTTAGAAGATGTCACGATTTATAACTTTTACATAGATTTTTGAATTTGAATGCTCGTAACTTTTTTGGTAAATATTGTGTCATGTTATAATTTGTTTAGAATTGTGTTTACTCATACATAAGTATACAGCACATATTTTAGATAATAATTTGTAATATTGCAACCACGGTCAAAAAAGATATGGCGATATAAGGCGAGATTTTAGGTTTCAAAAAAGGAGTAAAAGGAGTAATCATATTTGAGCAACCGTGACATTTAGTACACTGAATTTACCGGATGAATTTTCTCCGTATGTATGTCCCCCAAACTCCACTACACTCGTAAAAAATCATCCAGTTCAAATATTGCTAAAACTGACAAGCAAAATTACCTCGACCCTGCCAAAATTCGAACTTGGAAGCTTCTGATCCGTAGTACAATACGCGAAATCTTCCAAAAATAACGCGTCTGTTATTTTTGGAAGATATCGCGTATTGTTTTTGTCGGTTGTATTACCACATTTTCATAATGAAAACTTACAAATTACCGCAACAATAACAAGTGTAAAAGAAAAGCTTTTTGTGATTAGTGAATTTACTACATACCTACATAGAACTTTATCGTCCTTGATTTTGAAGTTGTATTTTTCAAATAGAAGCGAATATTTATTTTATACTAATTTAAATACAATTGACCTTTTTATGACTACAATCTCCTGATGAAAAGTGAATATGTGGACGACGACGATGTATCACGAAGGTCTAGAAGACAACTATTGACTATTGTCTTGAAGAGACCCGAAAAACTCAATTCTTAGTTAATTCGTAAATGCTTTTTGCATTAGAGGACTTTATACCTCAAAGGACTATGTGCATTGAGAACCAACCGCTCCGTATTGCATGGACAAATAATAATTTCCTTCGTCCATGGTTTGAAAGAGGTTTATACCATCGTCGTACCCTCCATGGTTTTCGACCAGAATGAATTTTTGACATTCGATTTTCTTTTCAACCGACGAAAAACAAAAGGTTCTCAATTAGGCTGTATGTTTTTTAAGCGTGTATGCTACAAGATATCTTCGCCAATTGGTGTCCGATTTCGATGATTCTTTTGCTTTGTGAGAATGATGGTAGTCCCACAAAATAATATTCCTGAGGGATTACTTTATCCCGTAAAAGTTAAAAAACAATATAAATCTTCCGCAATATTGAGTTGGTTTTAGTTTTTGTAAAAACATCAAAGTAAGTATTATAAATTACAAAATATTTTCTCGATAGTCGATGTGAGCAACCTTTTAAATCCCTCCGTACCTCAGAAGTCCACTTTAGAGTCACTCGGTATACCCATGACTCTCTAGATTGCTTCGCTAGCTCGGGATTTAATATCGGCTTGTTCAACTAAAAATCGTTTTGCCCACTTGTTGAATAGTTATTATTTCTGGCGTATTCTTTCACGAAAAGCTGGCAATAATGCTAATTTCATTATTGCCAGCTTTTCATCAATACGGGAGCTACCAACAGAACGAAACCCCGTGGAATCCCGCAATCAAGATAATTTGATTTTATTTCGAATTCAGAATATTTTATTCCGTTTCCAATATTTTATTAAACGGAAAAATAAAACACGCTATTTGGTTTGTAAAATTGGGAATTATTGGATGAAAATTTTAAACGAGTATGTGTACCGTTGGTGATCGGGTGCGTATGTCAAGGGTGTCAAGGGTAACTAACCTGAAAATAAAATAAGCTTATCCACAGTGACCAAATTATAAACATTTTGTTTTAGATTGTTTGCAAAAGTCTGCAATTAGCTCAATTGTTTCAATGGTAAATACTATTTCTAATTTATTTCTATTAGTTGATTGTAATTTTGTTTGGTAATGACCTTTTGTTTAAAATGTGCGCGAGTCCAGCTCGCTCTTCTCCAGTTTATTCACTAAATTTTCCCGAGAACACATTTATAGCCAAATACCCAAAGTTTTTCAATAAGTTACGGAAACGTTGCCTGGACGTTTTTTCTTAGCACAACGACCCGTTGGCAATTCACCAGCGGTTTTTGCGATTCGCGGTGCATTTTTTAATATTAAAACTACCTTTTGCCTCACGATTTTTTAAAAGTACACGGTTTGCTTCTTTTATACTTTGAATTGATTCGTTTTGATTGAGAATGTCTTTAAAAATGTAAAGGTACTCTCTGTTCCTTCAGATAAAATAAGATTCGTCAAGTACGAGTGTAACTCGGGCGCGGAGAGTTTCGAACGTTAGTAAATTATTAAAAAAATATGTACTAAAGGTGCCGATTAGAGATTTCGCCAAATCTCATTCAATGAAAAATAGTAGGTACTAACTTACATTTCAGATGGATCTCTCTGCATACTTCGGTGAAAGAGGGAATGGGTATTTTTTCGACTTTTTTAAAAATATTTCAAAAAGTATAAAACCTACAGAAATTTAAAAAACTTTTTTGAAATGTACAAGCCAATACCTTTCATTTGATACCCCTTGGTGTTGTTGCTGTCCCTTTTGAAAATTATTCCCCCCTTTTTGACGCTTTTTACAGAATTGTCTATATTTTTCCTGTATAATATAACCGCTACGGACATTTTCAATGGATCGCTCAGCAAACTTCGGAGATAGGGGGGGGAATGGGTATTTTTTCGACTTTTTTCAAAATATTTCGAAAAGTATGAATGCTTGAGAAAATTCAAAAAGTATTTTGAAATGTACATACTAATAACTTTCATTTGATACTACTTGACTTGTTAGATCTCTTTTAAAATTTCGGCATCACAATTAGTATGGAAAATTTTCATTTTCATATTTTTTTCTTCAAGTCTGTACTAGCGCACGAAATTTATTAATATTTAAGTTTCAAGTTGACAGCTGCGGTAGTTGCTGAGTTATTAAGGATGGAAAAAAGGACAGACAAAGCGAGACCATAAGGGTTTCGAAACCGATCTCCGATCTCGAAACCCTGAAAACGTAAGTTCGGAGTAGAATAACAAGTAGTCGTTATGAGACGGGACATCCTAGGATGGAGACAGCTTTAACAGAATTCGACGCACATATTTCGTATTTGAGTTCAGTAGCTAGGTACATTACAGATAAAAAATTGTTATATGTAAGGTTTCAGCTTATGCAATTTTTTTACAAAGCGCATTGACTTTAGAGAAGATAGAATAAATTTAAAAAGAGGAGTGCAACGATAATAAAGGTTGAAAATAAATCTTCACTGCTCTATAAAAGCTAGCCTGCTTATGCTTTTGCTGACGTGGTTCCTGTACAAAACGAAGCCTGTCATTCAGGGATAAAGAAATTCCTCTTACCGAAATTTTAGCTTTACTAAAAACATCAAAATATTCACATTTTCACATTATTATTGATCTTTTTTTGAAAATAACGTAAACAGATGGATGAAAGAGCGTCCAGCTGATCCATACTGTTTTATGAATGCGAAAGTAATTTGCCTCTTTGTTGCCTTTGATCATAATGACCGAGGAGATGCTTCACTGAATTTCGTTTTGTATTGTATCCTGAGAAAAGACTTTTGCTTATAAAAGTTACCTGGAAAGTGCAGCGATGGAAGTTTGTCGAAGTCGCGGGCAGAAGCTAGTGCTCTATTTAATTGTTACAAAGAAATAATACTTCAGCAATGTTATGAGCCTGAAGGCAATAACTCCATCTTTACGGTTATCTTCACGGGCATTAACGTAAAAATAACATTAAAAGTAAAAGTAGAGCTACATACTGTATCTTTGGCCCCAACTCAGGGGTAGAAACCGAACGTAGAACGAAACGAAATAATAGTGCTACTTAGGAAATAGTCTAATTTAAAGAGGTCATTCAATCAAAATGCTGGGCGAAAGCCTCCATTTTCCGGATTTTTGAGCTATTCGTCATAACATAACTATTTTTTTATTATAATCTTACGCTTGCAAACTATCGCTTTGTTAACGCCAGTAGCTAGTAATATTCTCATTCTCAGTCGGGTAAAAAGCTATAGTTTACCAGTTACAAAATTATATTTTCTACCAAAACGAAACGTTAATTTCAATGTACCTTTAACCACACAAACTTTCCACTTCAAAACTTATCCAAGCCACAGAATAAATAAGTTAGCACTAGAGCACTTTCTGGCAACAATTTAGCAGAGTGGCGCGGAAACAATTCATCTCTGTCGACTGTTCTGGAAGGTTCCGGGGCTGCCGTGACGACTGCCATTAGTCCGAGAGCATCTTTTATACTCGGACGAGACGGCTACTTTTACCTTAGAATAAGTAGCCGGTATTCGAGGATAATAGGCGTTGATAATACTTGCTTTGTTGTGGTTGTTGTAGGTTTAGATGATGGTGGTTTTTCTGAATCATTCTGTGTTTGAAGCAAGATAACAAAACGGATGTGTAACTATATGCATTTGACACAGAAGGTGACTTAGTTTTTGTTGGAATCATCAATACGAGTATATATAAAAATCAATGCCACTTTTCGTTGTAATTTTGTTACTCAAGAACGGGCTCACCTATCCAAACCAAATGTTTAGACTTTTTTCGGACTATTTAGTAGATGGTTTATGTGAAGTTCAAAAATTGGTCGAGCGGTTCTTCATGTATCACATTTTTTGTAACAAATGAATTCAATAATTGGCGGATCATTTTAGAGGAAAGGTTTAAAAGTGAGAGCGGTACGAAGTTCGGCAGGTCAGCTAGTCTGTTATAAATATTTAAGATTGGTCGAAACTTTCACTTGCTCAGACGCGATCTAAAACAAAACATAACTCACAATCCAACTCAGATTGATCCCCCGATACATAAATAATGGCGACCTAAGCTAAAAATCACGTAATGGTATCTCGCATTGGTAAACTCGGAAACAGTCTGTTCTCATCGTAGTGGCATTGCTCCACCTCTTGTTTTTATAAGCTTTTATTTAACTTGCCGAGTTGTCATGACAACTCAGCAAGTTAAATAAGAGCTTATATGAGGGCAAATTTTGCCCTCATAATAGTACGCGAAAACACAAATTTTGCATCTGAACTTTAAACCCGTTATACGGTTGGTTCAGGAACCGATTTACCTAATTTGACGTACATATGTAAGTTCGGTGACAATTCAATGTTTATGGTACCATCGCGCGCTGGTCTGATGACAGAGACAGAAGGTGACCATACTCTTAAACGAAATGACTTGCCTCGCCGAGTTTGGGTTCGTTAGATTCATCTTCCCAAGCACTTTGGCCCGAGATGATATAAAAACTTATTTCTAAAAAGTTTTTTTTTAATTGAATGGAGTGAGTGAAGCGTACTAAGTTCTCAGTGGCAGGTTGGGTGATTTGGCTGTACAGTAAAATAGTCACCTCGAGCATAACTGTCCAACCGTTGATCCGATTTGCTTGAAATTTGATAGGTCGATAGATGAGACATGTGAAATATGCTGGTAACTTAGTGGGGCAAAATTCGTCAAGGGGTTTTTTTGAGACAAGCTTGATTGGTTGTATTGACAGGATTGTTTTTACCCCACTTCGGGTCCAAAAGGGGGTAAAATCAATCAACTAAATCATGTTTGGTCACGAAAGGATACTTGAGTACATTTGAAAATGGTTATTATTTTTTTCCAGTGTGATATTTAAAATAATTTTTCGAATAATTGGCCAGTAAATAGACCTCTCATTTGGTAGAGATTCTATGACATCGGAGGTCTTCTAAAATGAATGCACCGAATATGCACTGAAGTATGCGTGAGCTCTCATAATTGGTTTTGTTTGAAATACGAATTCTACAACAATTTTGCTGGCATCTTTGACCGTTCCAGAATAAGTAGAAAACAATAAATAAAACTCCAGCCAATTTTCGACAGTTTTAACTTTGTTTTGAAAGCCATTGATTTTGTTATGGTTCCTCTTCACAAAAGGGCGATATAAAATTTTTGAATCGGTTATTTTTAAATAACGGTTGGTTTAGATAACGAAAAATAGTTAAATAAATCCTAATTTTAGCTAATTTTAGGTAATTCTAAAACAACAGAATCGACACCTGCATTTAGCTATTAGAAACGTTTATCAAATTTTAGCAGGCATCTAATTTGGTCGGAATTAAACCCATCGTTTGGGGTGTCTACGAGATCAGCGGAAAAATCTCTACAAATTGGCTCCAAGGGAATTTCAAACCGTAATAACTCCGGAACCACGCAAGGCAGATGTCCTTGCTGTTGTAAAAAATCAGGAGAATGCGCTACCTAATGGATTAATAACTCCCCCCCCCCCCTTTTAGAAAAACCCCTCTACGACGATATTGTTAGGGGCTAACTACTAGTATTAAAAGTTACTTCCAAGTTACTTCACTCGACTTGACAGCAAGGCGATTCGCTTTCGATTTAATACGAGTCTCGAAACGCGCTTACAATGCATCTCATATTTATGTATTCTTGTTGTTTCAGTTGAATCCCAGACGAGGAAGGCTAAGCTAGCCCTGATAGCGAGAGGTAAGCAAACACACCTGAACAAACATAGTGCAATCTGCGGAGCGCCCTTGTTTGGGCTTTGAGCTTGTTATGCGCATACGTTCACACAGCAGTCCCTAGTCCGTTTTACAGGACCGTTTCATCGTAAACGTTTTGACGTGACAACGTCTTATAATTCGATAGAGCCGGCTGCACGCACGAAAAAACATGACGTCATGCGGCGTTACCTCGCTCTGAGGCGTTCCATGTAAGGCTTGAAGTGCAAGCGAGAGCGCTCGACATCCGTCTCTCTCCTACTTGAGTGAGCGATGCGTCTGCGTGGACAGCTGCTATACTATAGTACATTTACATGTTTTGATCGAGTATCAAATGCTACCATTCCATCAGTATTTTCTTAAGACGTTGTCACGTTCAACTATCGTCAGTAAACCGACTTTACAGACAACCAATTTTTATTCGGCGACTAGCTGTACCCGCAAATTTGTTCGCGATTGCCATACCTGCCGACTAATTAAGTTCACATTTAACAACAGATTCTCTCATATTATGAAACGCCGTGCAAAAAAACTTCGATGCGCAGAATTGGACCTGTTACACTTTTAATAGGTAAACGTATCTTTATTTAGCTACCTAGTTAAATTGTGTATAAATTTACGGGGGATAGCGTGTTGTCATCTTCAATCCTATTCCTTATCTACACGACTTATAGCTACGACTCGACCTGCGTCAGTGTTATGAAGTGTCATACTCGTTTCACTTCTTACTTATAGTTCCGTTCAGCTGGGGCCCTATTCTGCTAAACGAATCGCTTCACTATGACTGTGGCATCGTCACAGAATGTCACGTTTTGGTATTCTACCTTAAATAAAAGAAGTTGTGTGTGTCATGTTTGAAACTACTAATTTAACTCGCACGCACTACTGGAGTTTTATTAATCTTAGGATTCTAGGTGATGATACTGCGACGATTCCATTGACACAGTGAAGCAATTGTATTGCAGAATTGGGCTCCTGATCCATTTGACAGGACCACCACAATTTTTTTTGTCCTTTCTCGTAGTATGACCTAAAATCATGCCGAGTTTCATTTCAATATGTTCAGTAGTTCCGGCGTGATGCGCGTTTAAGAAACAGACAGACAGACATGAATTAAAAAAAAATTACAGTTTTGGCTTCAATATCAATAATAGAGTGCCTTCCAAAAAAAAAAAAAAAATATCTTCAATGTACAGAATTGGACCTGTTACAGTTTTATTATAAGTATAGATGGCGGATGAAATTGTATGAACGAAGTTCACACATTAGATAAACCATTCTAAAAATGATAACACGGTTCTGTACAACGGGCTGCTGTGTGAGCGTACCCTAAGCATAACATACGTCTGTGTTAAACTTTGGTTAACCGTGATGGAGTTAGCTTTAGTAGCGTCAATTTTGATTAAAGTACCTCTCGAAAGCTGCACTTTCCACCAAAACCACAACCTTTCTGTTGTTTCAGGGTTTGACGACCCCTGTGGCGCAGCGGGCGAATGTCTGCCTGCGACGCAGGAGGTTGCGGGTTCGATTCCCGCCTCGGGACAAATGTTTGTACGATCGGCAGACATTTGTCCAGGGCGTTCTGGATGTTTTCTATGTATAATAAAAAATATCTATCTATTTAGTGTATTGTATTAAGTATATCAGTTTTCTAGTACCCATAACACAAGCTCTGCTTACCTTGGGGCTAGATAATGCTGTGTGAATTGTCCAGCATTATTTATTATTTGTATTTATTATATTCTGTCCACCAACAGCGGTCATTTTGTATCAGTTTTTGAAGGAAATCTTTCACATGGCTGGAAAAAGTTTAATTGAAAACTGTCCAAAGTCCTAAAAAATTCACGCAGTTAGTTTTCGGTAAAAAGAGTAATTTACCATCAAACTTGAATTCAAATAAGATAGATCCCCTTTACAATTATGATAACTATCCGTTAGAATTACGTTACAGAATCCAAACTTCACAGAAGGGGGCATGAGATAGTCACCATGTTTCAATTTTTGTATGCAATAACACTCGTCGAATTGATTTCAAACTAGCGTCTACTCGCGGCTGTAAAAAGGGGGGGGGGGTAAAAAGCAGGGTAAAAAGTTGCTTGCTAGGCCTTAACATCTCACAACTTCACTTAATCACAAACTTTCACATTTACGATGCGCGATGCAAATAGAAAGTTTACTACTTTATTAGACTACTAGACTATCGCCACGCGGTTTCACCCGCGTAGTTCCCGTTCCCGTGAGAACTCCAGGATAAATATAGCCTATGTCACTTCCTGAAAAGTAAGCTTCCTAACGGTGAAAGAATTTTTCAAATCGGTCCAGTAGTTTCGGAGTCTATTCAATACAAACAATCAAATCTTTCCTCTTTATAATATTAGTTTACACAACAGTTTTAAAACATCACTCACCTCATAAACGTAAACACAGTCTGCAAATCGAAAATATGACCAGAAACAGTTGGGTAAGCTCGATTCATCCCGGCTGGAGATCTTGCGGAGGAGTAGTGCACGTTCCATTATCTCTGGTTTGTGTACGCGGGTAAGTACGTAACAACTCCGAGGTGAATCACAAAGGGCTGGTATCATTATTGCCGTACCGAAAGTTCTTCATTCACTACTAGGTCGGATACATCTGTTTTCCGACTGTCTTTATTTTTAAGGCGAATAGTAGGGTGGATAGTGGCGCCACTACATATTTAATTTTATAATTACGTTATACAAAGGAATTATCATAAAATCGGACCGCGCGTAGACGATATCTATCATAAGCTTATTTTTAAATGTATCTTTAATAGTTTTGTACTGTATTATTTAGGCAGATACTTGTTTCAAGAGTTTAGTTCCTACTGGTGGCCACCAAGCTCTCCAAACAAGGTTTTTGATTGAATAACACAAAACAAAACTATTACAGATACAATTAAAAAAAGCTTATGATAGATATCGTCTACGCGCGGTCCGATTTCTTGATAATTCCTTTGTATAACGTAATTATAAAATTAAATAGGTATGTAGTGGCGCCACTATCCACCCTACTATTCGCCTTAAGATATAACTGACCAGCCCACGGAGTAGTATTACACTAATCACAACACAAATACTATGCAAAAGTTTGGATGTATAAATGATTGCGTCATACACGTCGACGCCGCAAATTTAGAACGTGTGCAATTTTATTTAAAATAAGTTTTTATATTTTTATGTATGTTAGATTTAAGGTATATATTCATATGGACCGTAGAATAAGTGAATAAGATCTATACTTGTTCTAATGTTGTCTGAAATAAATGTATTATTATTATTATTATTATAAATGTTTGTTACTTCTTTACGCCTAAATTACTGAACTGATCGGGCTGAAATTTTGCCCAGATGTAGTTCTAGTAGTAAAAAAAAACATAGGGTATGTTTTATCCCATAAATCAGTTCCCATGGGATACAAATTACTTTTAAATGTTTCCGTAGAAACAACACTATAAAAGACTGTTCAGTCAGACGCGATATTTACTACCGAGAGCGGTAGCGAAATCCGATGTCGGTGGACAGAAAGGAACTACTAATAAGCTATTATGTACATGACATAATAATAATAATAATGCTGGACAATTTACACAGCATTATCTAGCCCCAAGCTAAGCAGAGCTTGTGTTATGGGTACTAGATAACTGATATACTTAATACAATACACTACATAGATAGATATTTTTTATTATACATAGAAAACATCCAGAACGCCCTGAACAAATGTCTGCAGATCTTACAAACATTTGTCCCGAGGCGGGAATCGAACCCGCAACCTCCTGCGTCGCAGGCAGACCTTCGCCCGCTGCACCACAGAGGTCGTCAATATAATGGTCAATATTTAAAATATTATAATCTTTCACTAGATGAATCATAATATTAATTAATTCAATTTTTGTAATGTTGCATAGCTATGAAACAATGGATGTGTAAAATATTAATTTTATTAATAAATTCTTGTATTCTAGTGTACAGTTATACTACTGTCCCTAAAATACTCGACGGAAACCACAGAATACTGAGTGCGCAATTAAAGTGAAACTCACCGCTACTGATCTAGGCAGCGAATACCACATAGATCTAAACAGGACTTTATATATATACTAGCGACCCGCCCCGGCTTCGCACGGGTGCAATAAAATACTACTATTACTATTATTATACATATTATGATTTCTCAATCAAAGAGCAAAGAGTTTCCATTCAAAGATATTAGACCAAACCACAGATCACTATATATGTACAAAGCTACGATGAAGGAGTATTTATATACCCTGGGGAGCGATTTCTTCCGTCCACGGTACCAAGACCGAACCATAGACATGTTTATACTTAATTGACATGTTTACTTTGCAACGCCGTTAAAATTTTTTTAGCAATTTATTCATTTTCATATTGAAACTACTCGATAATCCGAATTTTCCGCCTATAAGTTGTCGACTCGGATCGACTTATTTTTTACGCTCTTCAATTTGATGTGCATTTCGTTCGATTTTACCGTAGACTGGTCCGAAATTATTAATAAAGATGGCTGACACTTAAAACCATGTGCTCATGAGTGAACAGTTATCGTAACCTTTTTTATATTTCTGTAACCTATTATCATTTTCGATCCGTTCTCTAACGCGCTTACTGCCTAGCTTCAGCTGTGAGACCTGCATTCGTGCGCCGCTCTAAATCTCCATTAATGTGGATATACACGTCGGTAACACACGCATTAAGCAACTGTTTGTTTTATCTGTGTGTCTCGTGACAATTTGCGTGACAGTCAGCACCCGAACTACTGTTGAGACGCGTTTAGTTGAGTAAACTACTAGTTGCTCAAGCGATGGAAGCCGTAATGTGCACCTTAAAGATAACCTTAAAGATTGCTGGATAGAAATCACAATCGCATCAAGCAATCCTTGCTGAATAAGGACGTATCACAGAAAGGTAGGTACTCACTAGAAAGTCGTTACTACAAATGTCTGCTTACGCAGAGTAATACAGTTCAGCTCGCGAGTGAGTAGAGCCTCTATGTTAGATATATGGCGGACACTTTAGAATGATGTCGATCTGTTTCCAGCTGATCGAGCAAGGCTACTAGTTGCGTGCTCCCGTTATAAAGCTTTTTCGGTTCAATGGGTTTTATCGCTTGGAACATAGGGTTTACAATCGGGTTTACCTTCGTACGGTCACTTGATTTATATCCAATCAAGTCGTTCCCATAGGCGTATCGTAGAGCATGCAACGTTTGGTTTTTACGTTGTTCAAAACGTAGACATTTATGCTAAAATTGCTTCTGCTCGCAGCTAACAAAGTTTTCCCTAGTAAAAGACTTCTATATCCTCTATCTCAGGATAGAAAACATCAATTAATCCTTGCTTAAACAAATAACTTGTCAACAATCAGGTTCATAGTTTAGGCGTAAAAAAGTAGCCGACAGTCTACCTTACCGTTGCATTTATACTAATAGTCTGACTAAGTGGTGGGTTGCAATTTAATTGTTTCTGGGAAAAAGATGAATTCACACCCGTAGAGATCGTCAAAAGCTCAAAGCGTTTGTAGTTTCACTAACTCCTGATCACGGTTTCGCGGACGCGGTACTGGTGGATAAAATGAAGTTTAGTTGCGTCATGAACGTTAAGTAACGCCATAATGTAGCGTTGTATTTGTAAATCGATATCTTAATCGGACCAGAATTTCCGGAGATTATCTCCGACATCCAAACTTACAAACAACATATTTTTCTAAGATTACTATAAATTCCTGTATATTAGTAGATTCCTCCGTATTTAGATACGGGGGTTGTTACAAAGATACAGGGCTGGGCAAGATGAGCTAACTAGCGCTTTATCTCTCCGCTGACAAGCACAGTCTCGCCGCTCTAAGAGAGATCGCCGGTTATTAGCACTGGCTGCCTGCCAGGCTCCTTGCTGGCTAGTAATGTATGTGATGCTTTTTGTTTTATAATTATTTCCCGCGCAGTTGCGAGATACATGTCACTGTAAAGTTTTTGTTGACCAGGGTTTTTCGTTTTTATTTACATGATCACAGATGATCCAATCCTGGCCGTTTTAGTCACAGCTAAGTTAGTTAGTTTAACCAGCAGCTTTGCAAACGTTTTTACGAGATAGAAAGTTTCTCTTAGTTATTCCAGACACTTCACAAATGCTTATGAGTTCAAACTTTTCGTGATTTTTAATATGATTTAAGTTCCTTCTCGCTCTATCCCGTCGCCCGTCATTTCTAAATATATAGCTGTATAGATATTAGTAAAGATTTATTAACATTTCAGAATTTAAAATAAAAGATGGTGGTACATATATTTCATTACCTACATTTCCAGATTAAAAATAGTTATCTTATAAGCAAAATAAAGCTAGCAAAAAATAAAAAACCAACTAACAATCCTTTCAAAACCCAACTCTTCAATTTAGAACTTTTACAATAACTTCTACGCTTTCCTTCGCAAAGCTTCCAACGAAATAACGACTGTTATGAATCAGTGATTTTTGCATGTTTTTTGAGTTTATAATACCGGCTGACTTACCCGCAAGGGAAGGCATACCTAGCCTATAGAATGATACTACTAAGGAATAGATTTGTTGAATAAATTTTAATTATTCAATTTTAAATCGAATCGTCTATTGTAAGTAAGTGATTTACAAAGTCTGCATGTACTAGAATATAATTATGATACTAGAATACAGTCTCCGCCGACGCGCGATTGCGATATGTTGTGCGTGGTTATCCTGCTAATAGATCCGAATCTACCCGCGATGCTTCCATAAAATTGTGTAAAATACAAGAAAAATAACACGATAAAAGATCCTGGTCTTGAGTGTAGCCGATTTTATAAACTGAATCAAGGAGGTCTGGCTTGCTCCTAGCTATCTAACAAACAACTGAAGATAGCGAAAGCGGATTGATGTGTGGAATCTTGGGCTTCACGAATATTGAAACAAGATTAAATAAAAAGACTTACAGCTAAATCACCACGAAATTATGCATATAACACGCTTTCTTCGCTTCACGCATCTATACTCGGCGGTGATAGATACCGTACGTACAAATCACCGAGCATTTGTAATCGCTTGCACCTCTGACGCGTAAACAAGGTTTTTTTTAAATGTAATTATATATTCTTAAATAAATACATCCTAGTATTACAATCTAGTCTAAGACTAATAAGTAATTTAAATTTGACTTAAACTGCTAAAGTACTTGGATAAGAACGTGTACATTAACACTTTACTTAATGTCTCTACTTAAGGCGAAGACACTTTGTTCATGTGTTCTTTAGTATAGCAAACACTATTTTTCACTTATACAACACTAAACCAACTCAAAAGGTTTCGTCCTTTTCAGCCGTCTTAATATGTCTGTGTTGTCGCGGAGCTGGATAGCCTCGACATTTACGTGGTGATGAAGAAAGCGTAAACAGGGTTGTATATTGTTATATTAATTTAAAAAATTCTTAACGAACTAAGAACTATTATCTGGCTAGATTGTACTGTACCAGTATTGTATAGCTGGAGGTAGTTACCTAACTCATAATGTAGTTGTGCTTACTTCCAATCCAAAAGCCCCTAGGGCTTTTGGTCATCCAAATACGCATTTTTAGAAGAATCGGTTCTCATCACACTTATACTTCAAACTATAAAATTTGCCAAACTATAATTCATCATCATCATCACCCGCAACCCTTTTCCCACTGCTGCGAACAGGTCTGCAAACTATTGAGCCTCTCCTTATAATAATAGTGAGAGAAGAGTAACGGAATATCAAAGTAATCTACATGGTTCACTCATTTTGCTTTCATTCCGCAATTCCATAATTACCGTTCCGATTCTAATAAATAGTTTAATGAACTCATTATCCTTGAGTATTTTGTAGTATTCAAGTACCACGTGAGCAAAGCAACAGAGAAAAGCTACCCTAACTTTAATCAAATTAAGATGATATATATCTTCTAAATCAGTTTGAAAACTTTCCCAGCTATATTGAGACAGATCCAATATAAGTTGGTACCTTCGGCTCTAAAACGCATTAAACAGAAAGCAAACAGGGCTCACAGGGCTTTCAGTAATTTATTCAACTGATGTGCATCTGGGGAGCCGTTAGAGGCGGACAGATGTCCTTTTAAATACTTTTTCATGTAATTGAGCGTAAAGCTTAGGACCCATCGCGGCGCGTGTCGAGCGGTTTATGATGATATTGTAGAGGATAGACATAAATAATGCTTTTACTGTTCATGGAATATACGAAGAGCTCAAGTATATTTATGAGCATGTCTACGGCTTACTGAGATTGTGCTGTACACGTCTTGCTTGATTTAATATTTGTTTCAATACCTGTAGGCGTTTGAGATCACAACCAATAGGTTCACATTATTGTTATTTACGGTTTAAGTTGGTCTCTCAAAATGTTTACTAACACTTGTTTTTGCAAAAAAATAATCAACTAAAAATGATCTGATCTTTCTAATAAGGTCATCCTAGCAGGTGAATATTAGATACAGCTATTAGGTTCAATTTCACCGTTGCAATTGAACTTGATCGACAAAAGAAAAACTCAGTTACCGACAAAAAGTTGATCCGGATCAAGCTGAACTTAGTTTAACTACTGCACGCCTGATTTTCATCATTTTGTCTATAAACCGAGATCAAGAGCAGTCATGTCACACAATGTCAAACACGAAAAAAACAGCGGAAAGAGCTGACATCATCATTCTTTAACGGATGTAAACATCGTTTTCGTAAACGCGATCAAAATGTAGCTGGTGATATCGATGATATGTAATCCGTTATATTAAATTTATACAGGGTGGAATTTTGTAATGCCACCTGGAGGGAAAGTACTCTTAATACTGTAGATAGAAAATTATACTAAAAGAAAACATTCCTTTATTTTTGAAAAGAAAGAAAACTGCTTTCAAAGATTTTCGAAAATTCGCTTGCCACACCCGGGAATCGAACCGACTGAAATCTGTAAAAATTACACCCTGTACTTTTATTGCATAGATCGTTAGGGTCAATAATAAGGATGAAATCTCTCTAACAAACTTAATAAATTAAATGAAAGGAAAACCATGAAATCTTAAATTATAAATTGAATGGGTCAAGTTAAGCAAAAGATCCATCTGTTTACTTGTGTCAGTAATTAATAATTATCATTGATGTCATTTATCCATTAAAATGACGAATTGATATTTAGATAATCCAGCATTTTAAGAAATGAGTTAAATGGTTTCCCCGAGGCGGAGCGAAACCAAATAATTCTACAGCAAGATGGTGCTCCAGCCCATAACAGCAGAATCACTACTGCCTACGTTAATAACCATTTTAATACCGGGATTGGTACCAACGGCACAATCAGATGGCCTGCGAGATCACCAGATCTCACCCCTTTAGATTTTTTTTTGTGGGGATATGTAAAAAATCTAATTTACATGAAATCTTATGTGAATGTAAACTAGTTGAGAGTTGAAGTTCAGAATACGATTTATAATATTCACCACAACACGTTATTAAAAGTTACTAGAAATGAATACATAAGAAGAATAAATTTGTGTATCCAAGAAAATGGACCCCATTTTGAGCAACTAATTAGTAGTTAGTTGACTTTTATTGTAAATAATTAAAATAATTTTGGATTTCATGGTTTCCCTTTCATTTAATTTATTAAGTTTGTTAGAGAGATTTCATCCCTATAATTAACCCGACCGATCTATGCAATAAAAATACAGGGTGTAATTTTTACAGATTTTAGTCGGTTCGATTCCCGGGTGTGGCAATCGAATTTTCGAAAATCTTTGAATGCAGTTTTCTTTCTTTTCAAAATTAAAGGAATGTTTTCTTTTAGTATAATTTTCTATCTACAGTATTAAGAGTACTTTCCCTCCAGGTGGCATTACAAAATTCCACCCTGTATATAGATCATATTCTGAACTTTGTTCTGTTGAACTGGTCATTTCGGGTTATTAAGGGTCCCCGGATTTATGGGCCACGGACAAAATGAATATCCATTATTGGAAGATTGATAACCATTCTTGTATCCATAACAACTCCATGAGTATTCATATTTTACTATAAATAAATAAATAAAGCTGGACAATCCACATTGCATTACCTAGCCCCAAGCTAAGCAGAGCTTGTTTTCTGAGAAATAAATAACTTTCTTTTTAAATCTGGACACAGCATCACCCACAAATTACTTTATTCCTTTAGGAATGGAATCAAATAAGAACTTGTACCTATTTACAATTGCCACAGTCGAGCGAACTGCAGACTGTCGCAAAGAATCTATCTCAATAGAAATCGGATCCATATCACCCATTGATCGGAAGCGTTCCCCTATCTAAGAAAATCACTTTTGTAGCTACTGGCAGGTACAAGTTTACCGAAAATACCCACAATTCATTTTATTACCTTGCTGTTATGTATAAGCCTAACCCAAACCATCCTTCTGAGTGTTTAGTAGTAGGTTGTACGCATTATTTTCGAATACTTCCGAATATTTTCGTCGTTTTCGAGTCCTTCCTATACATTTAACGTCTTGCAGCATCCCTACTGGATCGAGAGGAACTACTTTTCGTAGTAAGACAACAATCCAATCGTTTCTTACAAAGTCGACGATAGTTTTCGAATGATTTTATGTGATTTGTTGCAAAGAGAAAAATAAGAAAACATAGGAAAGCATTTCACTCGGTACTTGCACCGAATCTAAGTTTTTCCCTTGTGATCTATGAGCGTACCAAGTCTAATCGAAACACGTCAATCACAGAGGTACAATACGTTCACTCAACAATTATCTTGATTTCAACGATAGATTCAAAAACGAATCTATGTGTGAGTTCACAAGCATAATTACAACTCCAGTGCTTTCACGCATACGAGCGCAAGAATACGAAAAGGAAAATGAGACGAATATGTCGAATTTTTGGCTCGTTTGTGTCTAACCATTCTAAGCCTATTTTGTGTAACACATCAATGGTTCTCGATTACTTTTATCGAATGTTTTTTGTATTGACTCCGACTAAGGGTACATAATAACACCATAGCGTATTGAAAACCGGAGCGGAGACCATGTTTGGGGGCAAGAAACATTATGTGTAAGAGTGAAGTAAATCCCAATTAGGACACAAGAGAACACAATTTGACACAAGAGAGTTAATATCTTTTGTTTTCCTTGACCTTTCTAAATCTTCCCAAAGAGAAATGGGACATAAAGCCAGGGCAAAGAAGAAGGAGACTTCTCTAAACCTTCGTTGATTTTATTTCGGAAATAGAGTATTGACATAACATTTGAAGGAAGGCTACTAATATAAATAAACTCAATTTAAAAAATACAGCAAAAAACATACGATAAAACCGCCATTGAAACAAAACAATCTATAGTATAATCCACTTATCTGTGTAGGAGCTAAGTATAAACCGTATCCATTGTATCAAACAGGCACTGAAAGACGCTCACTTATAAGAGAACTCTATTTTCAAACGTTAGCAGAGTGAAGGTAATAGGTACATCCTGTCTCAAGCGCTCTATTTATGAACAAAACACTAACGGAATCCGCGGTACATTGAGACGATTCACGACAGTAGCGTCACTTTTATCTCACCCCAGTTGATCACGTTATCAAACGACACTGGTTGATGTGATCATGTTCTGTGTGATCATCTGGGAGATACCCGTCACTTTACTGGGTTCCAAGAGGCGTGATTCTAAAACCAACGTAAAAATATAGAGTATTGTTAAAATGCGAAGACTACCCGTCAATAGTTAATCCCTCTTACATAAAAAAATCTATCAAGTTGAAACTGTTGCTCAGCAGTTATTCCTCGACGACAGGTTTAAGGGTAAGAGGGGATGTTTTTTTATTTTGTAAGTTTGAGCACCCCGCTATTTATAAAAAAATCGAAATGTAGTTTTTACCGGAGTATACGAGCGCAATTTACTTATTAAATAAATAAATAATGCTAGACATAGCATTATTTATTAAATGGCTTAGCTTGGGGCTAGATGGTGATGTGTGGGTACACAGCATCATCTAGACCCCAAGCTAAGCAGAGCTTGTGTTATGGGTGCTTAAATAATTAATTAGTTTTAATAATTAATACTGTTACTCCATGTTAAAATTAGAATCCATAATTAATACACGCTCTAGGGCAAGAAATGTTACAGGAAAATAGATAATTCCCCCGTTTAACGAACAATGGAAAATAAATGAAAAAGTCCACCCGCCCTGTTCCCCGCCCAGCCCGCCGCCCTAGCGTCGTCTAATTGCCTTTCAGTTCCAGTACCGATCGAATATCTATACTTGAACCTGTTACTATGGAATGGAATCCAGGGATTCAGGTTTTAACCGTTAGGTAGCCAAATCAAGCTTTTTACTTTGTTGTTCAGTGACCATCGCTCTGAAATACGTGAATTGAAATGAGGTTGTATGACGATTCTGGAATCTTATTTGAGTCTCAAATTACCTAGTATATATCATTTATTTACATCGTAACAAGAGGATTCGTTCCTGGGATCCCGGCCGATTTTCGATCCCGAAAGTTTCGGGATTACATTTTTCAAATCCCGGGATTTTCGGGATTAAAATATAATAAATAAATAATGCTGGACAATTCACACAGCATTATCTAGCCCCAAGGTAAGCAGAGCTTGTGATATGGGTACTAGTTAACTGATATACATAATACAATATACACTACATAGATAGATATTTTTTATTATACATAGAAAACATCCAGAACGCCCTGGACAAATGTCTGCAGATCGTACAAACATTTGTCCCGAGGCGGGAATCGAACCCGCAACCTCCTGCGTCGCAGGCAGATCTTCGCCCGCTGCGCCACAGAGGTCGTCAAATTTTGAAATACGTGATTGAGAAATATTGTTCAAAATAATAAAAAAACGAAAACCGTTAGTGAAAACACAAATTATAATCTGAAAATTGTAATAACTTCTTAACGGAAACATTAAAAAATATGAAAAAAGCAAAACCGATCATTTCGGCTGACATCGGTATAGTTTTCTTTCAAATCAAATCAAATTTTATTTATTGCATGAAATGCATGTTATAGAAGTTGTTAAAATAATGTTATGGAATTCCATGTATTCGACCCTGTTGGGCGTGCAATGTCTTAAAATTTACAATAACGGTAATAATTCTAAAGAAAATAATACATAAAATTCACAGACAAATAAATAAATAATAATAATAATCGAGTGTCAATGTTATATTCCTACAATTTATCAGTCATAAATTCATGAAATGAGTAATAGCATTTTTTTGTCAATAGTTCAGTCACCTTCCTCCGAAACAACGCACAAGGTAATTCTCTTATAGACTTTCAAACATATTATTATTTTTAAATAACTACAATGCATATTCTTAAATATTATTCGTCTAAATTTACTTACATCTTATTAGTATTACCTCTTTTTTATACCAAACAATACCATTTAGGTACCTGTACACAAAACGAAAGCATTCCTTAAACAGGTAATCGACCGCCTCCTCGGTCACGTTGTGGTCAATATTATAGTAAAACTTTATATATTATAATTTATTTTATCTCGATAATTGCGACTTGCTTTTTTGCTTTAAACAATAAAACCAAAATCAAAATCAAAAACTCTTTATTTCCATAAATACAATAAATGTACACTTAGAAAAGGTCAAAATATAAAACTAAACACTGACACGGAAATAAAGTGATATTTTTTGATTTCTGTCGCTTCGGTACGTTAAACTTATTAGAAACATCAGAGATCATTTAACATCGTTTAACCATTATCTGGTTACTTTAATTGATGTTATTTATCTGTCTACCGTAATAGAGTGGTATTTATAAAAAAAGTTGATTTTTAAAATTTTATAGTTTTCATTTGTGTTAAATTGAGTTTGTGTGATTTTAGTAGATTTTTACTATGTTTTTCAAAGTAAAAAAAACCTGATTTTCATATAATACTTCGATTTTATTTACCTGTCTACGATCTCGGGATTATCCCGGGATCTCGTTTTGCCAATACCGAAATCCCGGAATTGAAAATAAAGACCGGGATCGAATCCTCTAATTGAATCGAAACCTCTAATTAATGAAACAAAATTCTTCTAACGCCATGTTATAACAATGACGCAGAGATAAATAATAAATATCTATAATGTACCATCAAAAACTTACAACGTAGAGAACAAATTTCTTAGAATATATCAAAATCCAAATGTGTGATAGATGACTCAGCCGCCCTGTTACACTTTGAACCACTTAACTAATCTATTGATGGATTTAATTCCGTATCGCCAACATATTAATGGTCCATAAGAAATTCAAACAAAACGTCTACAATAAATAATATTGTTTGTCTTGTATACCTAAACTCAATACAAAACTTGCCACATCCACATTTGTTCGATTGCGTACACCATGAAACATTAATCAGGAAACTACATCACTATGGAATAAGAAACACCTCTTTGGATCTTCTTACATCTTATTTGAGTGATAGGATACAAAGAGTTGACATTAATGGGAAACGGTCTTCGGGGTCTGTAGTTACAATGGGTGTACCGCAGGGTTCTATCCTCGGTCCTTTCCTATTCTTAGTTTATATTAACGACCTGCCTCATCTTGTCAAGAATAATCACGAGATTGTATTGTTTGCTGATGATACTTCATTAATTTTTAAAATGATGCGACAAAACACAAATTTCGACGATGTGAATAATGCAATCTCAAAAGTAGTTCATTGGTTTAGTGTCAATAATCTTTTGCTAAACGAAACCAAAACAAAATGTATTAGATTTATTCTACCTAATGTTAAACAAGTGAAGGCTGATGTAAACGTTAAAGGAGAAACTTTAGAAATAGTAGAAAGTACCGTATTCTTAGGAATCACCTTAGATAATAAACTTCAATGGGGCCCACACATAGATAAGCTATCGAAGAGACTCAGTTCTGCAGCGTATGCAGTCAAAAAAATCCGTCATCTTACAGACGTGGATACATCTAGACTTGTTTATTTCAGCTACTTCCATAGTATTATGTCTTATGGTATACTGCTGTGGGGGAACGCTGCAGATATTAACACCGTATTTGTGCTGCAGAAGAGGGCTGTTCGGGCTATCTATAACATGGGTCCTAGAGAATCTCTACGTGATAAATTCAAAGAAATAAACATAATGACAGTACCATGTCAATATATCTATGAAAACTTATTGTACACTCATAAAAATATAAATCGGTTCCCTAAAAATAGCGATAAACATAATTTTAATACCAGAAATAAACATAAACTCGCTGTGCCCACAACTAGGCTACACAAAATAAATGTATCTTTTAAAGGGCAATGTATACGCTTCTACAACAAAACTCCTAGTGAGTTGCAAAAATTATCAGTAAATAAATTCAAACAAATTGTCAAAACCTTGCTGTGCAAAAAGGCTTACTATAAAATATCAGATTATCTAGAGGACAAAAAAGCTTGGGACGGGTTTTGCTCCAACTCGAAAAATAACAACTAACAGGCTAAAGGTTTCTTCGTCGCTTCTTTACTTTAGTCTACATACCGAAGCGACAGAAATCAAAAAATATCACTTTATTTCCGTGTCAGTGTTTAGTTTTTTATTTTGACCTTTTCTAAGTGTACATTTATTGTATTTATGGAAATAAAGAGTTTTTGATTTTTGATTTTGTTCATACATTTACGTGCGCTACATTAACAGTACAATTACACAGCCCGTAATCCTCTTTTATCCCCATTTCGTACTCCTAAAGAGCCTGGGATTATTTACTTCAATGCCATTACTTCTATCCTGCTCATACTAGTTACAAGTCTACATATGTTTGTCTCTATCGAGCTTATCCAGTTTCCTATCCCTACTGCCATCAATCTATTGAATCTCAAAAGAAGTCAAAGAACTAAGCGCTTTCGAGTATTCTAAAGTTGTTTAAGAGACGTGTGAACAGTGAACAATAGGCACATTCGGTACTAAGTGCTTGACGCGAAGCGATGGGCTAACTTTAGCATTATAAAGGTGTAAAAGATTCAAAAATGTTAGAATTGGTTTCTACGCAGAAACATCTGAACTCAAAATTGCAAAAACAAGACTGCCAAGGGCCTGGGCTATGGGTTTCAGGTGTCCCATTTACTATCTGAAAAAGGGTTTAATAAAAATGTATGCACACACATACATAAACAATAGTATCCATAGAAAAAAACCGGTCCTACAAATATTTGTCTGTGAATCGCACCCGTCCACGTTTCAAAAGGAGTTTTCCCACTAGGCCAATGAAATTGTCGCCATAAAGATTCAATTTCTTAACTTCTCCTGTACTAAAACGCTGCTGTTACAAAATTGTAGGTAACTTTCTCAAGGCATAAATACAGTAGTTCGCCACCCTCAAGTGAGTGCAGAGAGCTTAAGTTTTGACGTATGGCGGGGGAGTGCGGGGAGAGACCTGTGGCGCTTCTAATGTGGAATACAAGGGTCGCGGAAGGTCGTGTAAGGTTGGAGGGATGAGGGTATTCAAGCGGCGGATTTAGAAGATTATTTATTTGCGGGTGCATTGTTACCGTGAAAACGTAATTATTTCGGTACCCTAACCTAAGCAGGGTTTTAAAACATTGCTGTGAAATTAAAATTGTAAGTTACGTGTGTAAATGCTTAAACAACTTCCATACCTTTATCAATTTAGGTTCCTAAACAAAAGTCTTAATAATAAAAAAAATTTAAAAGTGCCTAACAATTTACACAACAAGCACCATATAGCCTAATAGTAAACATAGGTTTTGTTGTGGGTACTAGTTAACTGATATACTTAATACATTATAGACATTTGTTTATTATTACATAGAAAACACCCAAAACACCCGGAACAAACATCTGCAGTTCGTACAAACTTTTTCCCAAGGCGGGAATCGAATCTGCAACCTTTTCCCGCTGCGCCACTGAGGTCGTCAAATATAAATTATATTTTCAAGAAGTGCTCCTTAAACAAATCTGACTATCTAAATAGGGTACAATCAAAAGTACAGTTATAAGGCCGATGCGGAGCAACGGGCTTTTTAAAGTCCTAAAGACTTTACCCTACTTTATTTATAATCATTTTCGAGTTGATGCAAAAGGTAATTTATCACACCGGGGTAATATTATCTACAAAAGGTCTGTCGGACAGACAGGCTCCGCAGCGGTCTGCCGTCACACTACTCGGTCACAACAATATAATTATTTTTTGCAGTACAACACAGATTTTAATACATATTGTAAATGTACCTATAATAAGAAAGTTGCGATGGTGGTATGTTTATTCTTCCCGACAAAACTACTGAATGGTTCCGGTGGCATACTCGTTGTGACACCATCTTACTTACTTTTTGGCACAGGGGAACTAAAACGGGGGGATCCAAGTGGCCTCACTAACCTAGTCTTTTAAACCGCAATCTATCAAAATATATTAATTTGTGGTTAATAGTAATTTGCTCAATAAGTGAGCAAAACGCTTTTTTGTTTAACGTGCCGAGATTAAATCCCAAGCCAGTGAAGCAGTGTGAAATAGAGTCACGAGTCTATATTAGAGCCACTCGCTACGCTCGTGACTCTATTTTAGACTGCTTCGCTTGGGATTTAATATCGGCACGTTCCACAAAAAAGCGTTTTGCTCACTGTTTTTAAGCAGCCCGTTTTCGAGCGAGAGTGGGGAATAGATATTTATTTCTCAAATAACCAAGTAAACCTTCACTTACAAAGAAATGTGGTTTTCTTGTTGGATATTCCTATATTTAATTTAAGAATTTAATATTTGCGGGTATTATTTGGACAACGTTATATTAAATTAGCATGCCGTGCACATGCACATCTATCACTAGAGAAACGTTACAAACTCATAAACTACAGTCAATCCAGGTAAAACTCTTGCATATAAATTTATTTGTTTATTTTTTAAAAGGGCTTGCCAAGCCGCGGGTAGAAACTATGAACTATTTCCAATTTACAATTAGTTTGACGTGCCTTCATCAAAGTCAGCGAGACAAAGTGGGCATGTGTATGTACCTAATATTTACTGGCCAGCTTTGGCAAGGCAGCGGAGGTACGACCCGAAATGCAGACGCACCACCTCGGGATGTGCGTCGTGGACCTAGAAGTGTTAACAATGTTTTAATATATTTGGTATACATGGGTACCATAAAAACTTATTTCGTAAGTATTATTAGAAGTAACATAAATCTAATTTCTTCAAAACGTAACGTAAACAAAAAATGGAAGGGCTAACCAGAAACGATTATAAACGACTAACAAATTACTCATTTGTTCAGCAGTTTTCCCTTTGCGAACGAGAACAATGTTCCGAGCAGACCTCACAGAAAAACAAAGTCGACTAACTTGTTTATGGATCGCTTGGGACGAGAGCCGTCGAGTTGTGTTGCCCTGTAGCTTTTACCTTTCAGAGGCTGGAGTGCAGTGAACCAAGCATTGAATGTTTGAACTCATGTAAAATTTAATACAATTGAAGTTTCCAGAATGGCTTTTACGGAAAGCATAACGAACAATGGAAACTCAAACAGGGAAAATAATGTTGGACTTTTCATACAACAGTATGAACTCCTAAAGTGTTATTATGAGAAACACATGACTGATTTACTCAGCATTTACAAAAAGTTGAATACTCTTTTTATATTCAGTAAAAACAACATAGATAGTGTAGTCAAAGCCGAATATAATAGCGTGTTAAACAGGACGCGGTATACCTACGGTATACCCTCAAGTGGGTAATAGTGGGCTGAAATGATTATAATGATAATGAAAGAAATTATTATGCAAAGAAGATAATGTATGCTAAGGAAAATAGACACATAATTCTATCTCCATCCCGTACATCCTAATTAGCTAATCTAGATTACGTCCCTTCAAACAACATTTTACCCGTTACTGCCCCTATCCGTTACGTATTATATCGTCCAGTAAGCCATCAGGGGCCAAGTTTGCGAGTTAACATGTCTTTGGGCCCTCCGGCTGGCAATGGATACAGTTCCGGTCTGATGCACGGGAACAAAATAACATGGCCACACAGGGGATTGAAACGATTTATTTGCGTTGTCGGGGATTTTTATTAAAAGGTTTTTGTGTACGAGTTTTATTTGTTCGAATTTCATTTTGAAAACATTTTTGTGAAGGAAGCATAGCCGCTCGTGATTTGACTCTACAGATTGATCACCCCTTCACCGTGCTGCGACGACGTCGTCGTGGCGCGCCTTACAATCGGAGAACCGTCAAAAAAATAAAGAGTATCAAACGGGGTTAAATTATACAACGCAGATTACTTGGATTGATTTCTTCGATAATTAAGCTTAAACCTCTTAGCTATCGTTTATATTTGAGAGAGGTTCAAAGTAAGAGGGTAAGTTTCTCGCGCCAAGGCAGCCTCCTTTGAGTGTAAGGTATCGGTGTCCGGTACTTTATGCGACTTGTTTAAAGTTCGGGACGGGGCTGGGTTTAAACGGGACGGAGTTTCCTAAGAGATTACGTTACACGGTTCAGGACACGCTCTGTTTCAATTTCAGACATGTAGATGCATACATACGTTTTGCAGCTCATTATTGGTGACGCTTCTGTGAGAACCTAGTTTTCATTATTGTATTACATTGTTATATTCTTTTGGCAATGTAGTGAAGGTAAAAGTCAAAAATGCCTTCGAGTAGAAGCTACTCAATATAGAGTTACTTAGTTTTAGGGTATTAAAGGTATGTTGTATTGTTGCAGCAAGAATGGGAGGCCACTCGCGCCGGCACGTTATTGGCTGCCTCCTGCTGGCCGTGCTTGCGGTGGTGGCAGCGGCTTCCTACGAGCGCGAGCGGCTCGAGACCGCCAAGCAGATTCTGGAGGAAGTGCCTCTCACTGACGGGTTAGTACAAGCGAGATTGTTTCGTGTCGTATATGGCAAGAAACGCTTGTCAAAAGCTTACGTCTTGAAATGATCTCATTTATCTAAGATGGGATATAAAGACGTAGCGTAGCTTCCCGAATCTAAACTGGTTTATGTTCTAGTTAAGCGGTTTGTCAGAGGTCAAAGGGGTCAAAAGTTCCTATAGTCCTTACGTGACACCTTAGTATGGTCACGCAAGAGGCAAGACCCCAACCCGGGCGGGCGAGATGTATCTCGCCCGCGAAAATCCTCGCCAACAACGGGCGAGTTGTACCTATATTTTCATAAAACATAGTGGACAACTCGCGAGAAACAAAAGTCTCTTGGGTTTTGATTCGGGCCAGTTGTCCCTTACCCCTAAGTGAAGTGGACAACTCGCCCACGAGTAGTACTGGACTCCAAAAAAATTAATTCCGGTTTTCCCCCTTAAGGGGATTTGTCAAGGGGGAAAACTGGAATAACCCGTTCGTCGTTACTTTTCTAGGGTTTGGTATTGAAATGTTATAAACTTAACAAATTATAATAAACTGGATATTAGGTAGGTACAACAGCCTCTGCTCTCTATCTGTTTGAATTTGAACCTTTGGAAACATAAGTTTGAAATCATCAAATATCGAAGTATCTACCCGCGAGTTGGTACACTTAGCGCCTTCTAGCAGGTATACAACGAAAGTTACAACTTGTGGCGAGTTTTTTCGCGGGCGAGATGTAGCCCAACCCTATTTTTTTGCCAACTGCGAAAGTAGCCCGTAATTTTTAATCTACATGTGGAATTCCTTCCTATTAAGCATAGGCCGTGCCTCAGCATAATGCTACTCCACAAAGTTACCGGAACAACGCAAATTTTCTTCTAGCAAATAAAATAATCGTGCACAATATGACTGTAGAGAAACAAGTAGATCGGTGGTCGGAAATAGACTGTAAATAATGATGATCAAAATATTTGTTTCTCACAGACACAACGACCTGCCGTGGAACATCCGCAAGTTCCTCCGCAACCAGATCAACGAGTTCGAGCTGAACACGGACTTAACCGTGGTGGAGCCGTGGTCGCGGTCCAAATACTCGCACACAGACCTGCCCCGGATGAGGGAGGGCATGGTCGGCGCTCAGGTGAGACACATCATTTCACATTGTATTTTCATTGCCTTATATGTTCCTTTCTGTGACATTCAGCCATTTATAACTGAAAAACAGACTTCATATTGACTTGCCACATTCATTCTTAAAACCGTAAAAATGTAGTTTTTGTATGTAAACTAAATAATTAAAAAATGTGGTACCAC
The DNA here is from genome assembly GCA_963564075.1 of Eupithecia subfuscata. Classification (NCBI taxonomy): domain Eukaryota; kingdom Metazoa; phylum Arthropoda; class Insecta; order Lepidoptera; family Geometridae; genus Eupithecia; species Eupithecia subfuscata. The sequence goes on from OY751095.1 coordinate 21,071,307, forward strand.
TGACAATAATCTAAAATATAGGATAGATGGTCATAATTCAATAACAACCGTAGGTACCACTACGGCCAAGTTTCGTAAAACATCTACATCTAAGTTTCATTCATTGTACGGGTCTTTCTTACTTTCTCGGCATTATTATTTTCTCGTTCCTTCGCCTTCTAAACTTATTTACAAGGCGAAGGAGCAAATAATAACAAGCAAGAAAACAAAACTACACAGCAAACTAATAGAAATAACTTACGAAAGTTGAAGAAGTTCTTTTTATAATAACTTCAGCAGGTAAGTTTCATAGCAACTTTTATTTAAATCTTTTATCTTGACGAACAATCACAGATACGCAATTTAAAGCTTGTTGGAGCTTTGAAATTTCGTTTTCACCACTCTCAAACTCACCACTTTCAAAACGGTGACTTTGCTGCTCAAAAAAGTGAGCAAACTCGGATTCTGCTCACATGTGGAATAAAGGATTTATTATTCAACTTGTTGAAAAAAGTAATTTGTATTCAGAATGCTGCTGTACTATTCCATGGTGTATTATGTTCACGATACTCTATGGACGGCGTCGGACAAAAGAAAAAAGCGGAAAAACCAGGGGAGTTTAAATTTCTTACCGAAAGCAGCGCCATTTTTATTTGTACGTTGACAACTTGACAAGTGAAAACCATTCTTCTAGGTGGACAGCGCCATCTATAAACAATCTCCCAAACAACAGGTTTGCAATTTGTATGGGATTTGCACCTCTGTGAGCTGTACTACTCATTTTAGTTTAGAGGCATCGATCAAAAATTTCCGGCCGGCCGGCCGCATACTTGATCGATGCTTAGAGGTTAAGGATATATTATATGGGATACATCCTCAGAAGAACGTGAGGATACATCTAAGGACGTACGACAGCTTTCAAACTTTTGAAGAGGTTTATAGCATTTTTTATCTTCCATGGTTTTTGACCAAAATGAGTTTCTGACGTTCGACCTCTTTTATAAATTATATTTTGTCGCTAGTCGTGGTGAAAAGTTGTATGTCTAATACGTGATTAGTGGGCTAAGCTAAATATCTGATATCCACCTGCGTCAGTTAGTATTGGCCCATTCCATCCCATCATCTTGTGCAAACCATCAAGTTTTGCAACAGTATTCTCTCCTGGTTGAAGCATTAGGTGATAGGTGTTGGAAAGTATGATTTGGGTACCAGCTTTACTTATTCTTTCAATATCTGCAGCTTTAATTGCAGCTTTTGTTGCGCAGAATATAAAAGCGGGGGTTTCTACGCTTCCATTTGGAGTTTTAATTGTTCCAACTCTTGCAGAACCATACGATACAATACAAAATACTTTATTGTACACCAATAAAAATACAAAACAAGAGACATTACATAAGACTCAAGTACAATGGGCGGCCTTATCGGTTAGAAGCGTCTCTTCCAGGCAACCTTTGCATGGGAAAAATTATGTGAATTTAAGAAAGGTAGGGGGTACCAATTGGTACCCCAAGAAGAAATCTTAAATAAATATTTACAGTATTATAAATACCTACATATATACAGGGTTATTCGACGGTTATTTTCATTGCAGGTCAAACAACAAAAAGTTTTTACTCCGCCATGATATCAGCCTATTCTGTTTTCGGAACAATAATTCAAAAAAAGAACTAAGTGAAAATCGCGCAAGCAAAGCCCAAGTCCAAGATGTTGGTAAAGCAATGTATCCAAACTTATTCACCAGCTAAGTCATTACATTTACCCGTATTTTTCTGCAATTGTGTTACAAAGTGCATTGATTTATACCTCTTTGGATAGCTAAAGATGTGTAGATGTTTTTTAAATAACATGCCGATCAAATTCACTGGAGTATTTTTTTGTTAAATGGGGTTTTTGTAAGGACTTTACAAAAAAAATAAACTTTGTTTTTATAAACATGTCCTTTAGCTTCCATATGGGTACAGATTCATACGATTGTGTTAGTGGTTATTAATAATTAGACTTCAGGCTATCTAAATCAGTCACTAAAATTTGAATTGGATGATCACTTTTTTTTTAATTTAATTTTGAAGACGTAAATCAGGGTTTTCCCAAAAAATTAAGAATTTGCGAATATCTCAAAAATGGTTAACTTTTGCATAATACGATATAGGGTCAAAACAGTTGCAAATGGCCTCCCCCATCACCCCCTAAAAGGATCCGGTCTAATTACCAATAACCCTGTATACATAGGTATGTAAGTAACAAAATATAACACTAATATTATATATGCGAAAATTTTGATGGAAGGATGGATAGATGTTTGTTACCTCGTCACACCAAAACTACTGAACGGATCGGGATGAAATTTTGCAAACAGGTACTCCTATTCTAATCTGGAATCAAACATTGGCTTCTTTTTCTATACTAATATTATAAAGAATAATAAATAAATAAATAAATAATGCTGGACAATTCACACAGCATTATCTAGCCCCAAGCTAAGCAGAGCTTGTGTTATGGGTACTAGATAACTGATATACTTAATACAATACACTACATAGATAGATATTTTTTATTATACATAGAAAACATCCAGAACGCCCTGAACAAATGTCTGCAGATCGTACAAACAATTGTCCCGAGGCGGGAATCGAACCCGCAACCTCCTGCGTCGCAGGCATACCTTCGCCCGCTGCGCCACAGAGGTCGTCAAAGAGGAAAGATTTAATTGTTTGTTTGTTTGTTTGTATTGAATAGGCTCCGAAACTACTGGACCGATTTGAAAAATTCTTTCACCGTTAGGAAGCTTACTTTTCAGGTAGTGACATAGGCTATATTTTATCCCGGAATTCCCACGGGAACGGGAACTACGTGGGTGAAACCGCGAGGCGATCGTCTAGTATCCTATAATCTGTTCCCATGGGATAGAAATCACCTTTAAACGGTAAAAATAGAAACAAATCGTGCGAAGCCGCGGGCACAATTAGTAATACATAAAAACTACATAGTACCAACATTCACGAGCTACACACGTAGACACGAGCTTTACAAACAGCTTTTCTCATTAGAAAAACTGCATCCTTACCAGTTTTTACACAGTCTATTGACGCTGGTAGTGTAGTAAATCATTTCACAACTTAACCGAAGAGCATATATTTTTCGATTCGTGCCTTTAAATCCGCTTTGGTCACTTGTTAAACAAATAACAATTTAACTTTAGAACAGTTTTAACCAACTTCAAACAGAAAAAAGGAGAGTTTCACAACTGTAACGGAATCGTTTCTCAAACGAGCTCGACACACGAAACATAGCCACGGAGCTTTATACTATTACTAGCTTCTTCCCGCGGCTTCGCAAGCATTCTTTCTATGGAAAGGTTCAAGGGTAATTTCTATCCCATGGGAACTGATTTATGGAATATAAAGTAAGTATGTTTGATTTGGTGTAGACCTACACCGATACAAAATTTTAGCTCAATCTGTTCAGTAGTTTTGTTGTGAAGACGTAATAAACATATCTAGCCATCCAAACTTTCACATATATAATATTATAGTGTGATGGGATTATGTTAGTTAGTAGCTCCTGCTTGCTCTTCTTGAATTGTTTCTTCTATCTGTGGTCACTCTGCCGTTTTGTGGCCTCGCACGCTTTCTACAGAATAAAAGTAGCCGACTTGTATGTCCGTCCGGATACAATCAACCTCCATACCTAATTTCATAAAGATTCGTTCAGCCATTTAGGCATGAAAAAGGTCCCAGACAGACAGAGTTACTTTCGATTTTATAATATTACTAGCTTCCGCGGCTTCGCACGCGTATTTTTGGTATATTATGTAGCCTATTATCTAAGTTAGGCTTAGCTTTGAACGTACCCCAAATTTCATCTTGATCTGTTCAGTAGGTTTGGAGATCCGAGGTAACAAAATTCAGATTTCACAAACTATCGGCTTTATAATACTAGTAGGATTAGTATTACTATATAATAATAATAATAACTCTTTATTGCAGACACAATGATCCATATTTTAACTGCAGAACGTACAAAAATTATATTAAATCTATATACAAAAGTACAAAGATTTACCTACATAAAAAGTCCCATTACTATATATTGTTTTAGGTGGCAATGTCCACCCACCGTCTAAATGTAATTGTATGAATAAGTCGTTCTGCCAGACTTCTGATAATCGAATTATCGTACGAGCCAACTCTGGACATAAAAGACATAATCCTCTTCCGCTGAATAGCGTTGAAAGAGTCTACACGGGCCTGTGTTATATGCCTTTATTCATATGTATTCAAGCTAATATTATAAAAATAAAAGTGATTCTGTCGTTATATCTGTCTGTTACCATGTCTCGCCTAAACGGCTAAACTGATCTTAATAATTCAGGGAGGCAGGATGTTATCTCAGGGACGAACATAGGCTTTTATCGAACATAGGCTTTTATCATAGGCTTTTTTTTATCATAATAAAGTACGTGCAAAGCCGCGGGAAGAACTTAGTATTTTATACTTTTGTAAATGATTCCGAGTTTGGAGTTTTTCAGTCATCCGCTAACACACTCTACAAAAACTATGCTTACTGTTGGCGAATAAAAAAAGATGAATTTAATAAATTTCCAGGAATATTAAAATTGGCCAAATAAAGATAAACGGCACAGTTTTGTTGAGTCACTGTAACGCTGACAAATCGTGAGTGTCAAGTATCGCAGCTCGCGCCGCAGCATAAATCATCCTAACGAGGGAGATTCGGCTATCTCTAGACACAGACTCTTTATAATATACCCTAACGCTCTTGTTTATCCAGTATATCTCAAGGTTGCCTAGGAGATATTATGATATATCCTTACATTACCTAGGTACTTAATACCTACCATATAAGCTTATTAAGGTCACCTTTGTGAGAGAAAATAGACGTTACACTAAGTTTATCTTGTGTGGAGTAAAGTGTGTCAGCTCTAATAAAGGATGGCTTTACTTTATGTTCACGTAATTTGATTGCTAAGTAAAGTTTTTTAAAGGAGCACTTACCTAATCCGATCCAAACCGTCTGACGTCTTGTGCTCCGGCATCAGAAATAGGTTAAGCGTAGTGCCTGAGGGCGTTATTCGGTCTTCGAAGTTTATTTCTGACTAGACAATCGCCTCGCGGTTTCACCCGCGTAGTTCCCGTTCCCGTAAGAATTCCGGGATAAAATATAGCTTATGTCACTCCCTGAAAAGTAAGCTTCCTAACGGTGAAATAATTTTTCAATTCGGTCCAGTAGTTTCGGATCATGTTCAATACAAACAAACAATCAAATCTTTCCTCCTTATAATATTAGTATAGAAGTATAGCTAGAGAAGTATAGATTGTAAATTCAATTACTTACATTTAGCTACGCGTTTACTGGATCGGTTTAGAAGTGTGAGGAGTTTGTAAACCACAGCACAAAAAACTTAAATTCACTTGCTAGGCGTTGAGTTTTTGATGTTACTATTAGCATTAGGTAATGAAGTAAAGATCTCAATTACAATACAATACAAATACTCTTTATTGCACACCAAATACGAAACACGGGACAGGAAAATACAAATAGAGATTACATTGCACAATGGGCGGTCTCATCGCTATAAGCGATCTCTTTCAGGCAACCTTTGGATGGACAGGAAGTGGTAGAACAAGTATAGACGATCTCAAATCGACAAGGAATGTAAATTGCCTATAAAAATACACTGCAACCAAGTGAAGTTTAGGTTAAGTATGTTTGTTAAGAAACATTTCACATCCAATTAGACTGGAGTATAGGATGGAATAGTGATGAGAATGAGAGTGGTTGGGGAGAAAAAATTCGATATAAAATATAGTAGAAAGAAGAAATTAAGTCTGTTTCCTAATCTAAAGCAATTGAAAATATCACTAACTTCATCATATCCCTGGAAAGGGAGTTCCGGATAGACTTGGCATTTGGAAACAAATAGGACTGTGGTGGATGGAGGAGGCCTTACCCGAAGATGGGTGCCCAAATCAATAAACAATGGAAATGCATGTTAAAGTGAAAAAGTTAATCTTAGTAAATTTATATCTAGTGCATGAACTAAAGACATTCTACTTAATATTTATTCAAACATATAAAAATTAATATAAATTTTTTTTGTTCTTCCTATTCGTGTTCTTTTACACCTACAGCCTGTATAATCATTTTATCAGGTTAATTAACAATAAACGACAACCTGATTTGTGCAAACAAACACCCCAGTGTGTAAAATTGCGCAAAATTTTCGTGCATTGACTGCATTCGAATTTACCAATATTGAGTAAGATTTAATTTAATTTAATTTTAATTTATTTGGAAATAAAACGCTTATTATTATAGGATGGAATAGAATGAACACCACTTAATAACCGCTATGGTTACTTAGGATGTGCTCCTCTAGCACGGGGCACGAGGCACGGGGCGCGGCGGGCCCTTGTCTTCGGTTTCAAGGTCGAGGTAATTATTTCGTCGTGTAGGCCCTGGGAATTCAGCCCCTGGTCTCGGGTCATAAAGTAGCCTATAGTCATTCCAGGTCTAGACTTATACTCACAATTTCAGTTTGATTCGTTCAGTAGTTTGGCGTGAAGAAGTTACAGTCATACATAAAAATACTTAAATGAGGGTCTCAATAAAGGAATCACAAATTCTAAGCCAGTTACAGAAATAAATTTTATTTTATTTGTTATTTATTTATACATCCATCGAATCCGAAGTGGGTCTAAGCCCGTCGTGCACATACTTACTTGTGCACTTTAATTTGTCCTTCGCCAGAAGGTCATTATTATCATAGTGTGAGAGTGTAAAGCTGTGTAGTGCCGGCTTAGAATTAGCACCACCCCAGCTCTTCCCGCGGTTGTCGTAAGTAGCGACTAAGGGATATCCATCGGAGGCGGGCAGCAGCGCCCCCTGCAGAACAATTCTACCACCGAACTTCGATCCCCAGCCCGCATGCCCAGCGTGGGGATTATGGGCACTACCCCCGTTATGATAAGGCGCTTATCAGGGGGAGGCCTGCGTTAGTAGTGGACCAATACAGGCTGTTGAAGTTGAGGTTGAGGATAGTGTAATAAGTGGATATTTCTGTCATCAAAACAGTGTTCCTCCATTTAATCTTCGTCTATCGTTTATCTGCGGCAGTTGGTAATGGATTTTGATGATTCTTTCTTTGTTGTATAAAGATTGATATTGTGGTGGTCAGTCAAACTTATAGGGAAGTTTGATTCTCGAGGGATTAATATGCACCGTAAAACGTAGGTTTGTAAAGCATCATCCCTATATGATCATTACACAATCACTAGGGGTCTTCTCGTAAAAACGAAAATCGACATTTCTTATTCGTTATCGTGCAAACTTTATCTTAAGCAAGCGACATTAGAGTCAAAGTCTCAAAGATCTGTGTATTCTTGTATAAAAATCTAATTAAGTTTTTATCTTAAGATCTTTTGCCATACCCTATCCGACAAGGTGCATTAATGTTAATAAAACTCTGTAATATTTTTGTTAAGAAATAAAAAAATTAATATTGAATTAAGTTGGCTTACTTGAAAACGAATTAGAAACTTTGGTTTTCGTTTTCTGAGTAGACCCACTGCTTTCCATAACAAAGGAGTCGATTATTTGAGAAACCCCACAAGTCATCTGACCTTAATTTTACAGGAGACGATAAAAACCTTTCTGTGAAAAAAAAATGTATGGGCATGGATTTGTTCTGTATGCAGTTTGACTGGATTAAATGAAATCTAACATGACTTGAATATTTTTTTTTATAATTATGATATTTTCATGAAATAAAATAATACCTGAAAGTCATTGACGACCTCTGTGGCGCAGCGGGCGAAGGTCTGCCTGCGACGCAGGAGGTTGCGGGTTTGATTCCCGCCTCGGGACAATTGTTTGTACGATCTGCAGACATTTGGTCAGGGCGTTCTGGATGTTTTCTATGTATAATAAAAAATATCTATCTATGTAGTGTATTGTATTAAGTATATCAGTTATCTAGTACCCATAACACAAGCTCTGCTTACCTTGGGGTTAGATAATGCTGTGTGAATTGTCCAGCATTATTTATTATTATTATGTAATTTATTTTATATTGACTTAGGGGGTTTCTCAAATAAACGAAAAAAAAAACTACTTCAACACTATAAAAGGTATAATCACACAATGTTACATTCAATAATTAGACACAAATTGGATAATATTCTATTCTATTATGTGTTATCATAAAATCTCTTGGTTTAACCCATCGTGTCGTCTGTTTCACGATCTGTGATCGGCCACTGGTATATTTTTTCGTAGAACTCTTATATTTCCTTCTCTTGTGGCAAATAACTCCTCAGTTTTTGCAAATCGTCCATTTTCTTTTTGTTAATGGGAATTTGACCCTCTGGATACGCTTTGTCGCTAGGCAAAACCAGTCTGTCCTTGTTTGAATTTGTAAAATGAAGAAGAAAATGAATGACTTATGGTGTTTCTCAATTAAACGATATTCGACCTGTTATATTTACTGTGTATTTACGTCCATAGAACACATTCCCGCAAAAAAGTCATTTCGTCAAAAAGACTGACTTGTGGGGTTTCTCAAATAATCGATTCGGCGTCAACAGTTTCATCCGTGTGTCATCAAATGAAATTAGACGAATTATAACTAAACTCGCTTCTGCCCGCTGCTTTGCACGCGTATTTTCGGTACAATAAGTAGCCTATTCTTTAAGTTAGGCTACGTTCTCAGTGTGTGCCAAATTGCATCATGATCTGTTCAGTAGTTTTGGCGATCCTAGGCAACAAAAACTTCACATTTCACAAACTTTCGCATGTAGGATCGTAGGATGTCACCACTAGAATAAAAATTTGATCGCGCTATCGAAGTCTAAACCCAATTTTTTGCACCTGAATATACATATATGAATATTATTTACCGGAATTCAAAGTCGGTTTATATATCTTTAAAACACGCCAAATTATATTCCTATACACTAGTGTTGTGTAAAGTAGAACGAGTTAGTGTTACAACCAATGTGTTATATCGTGGGCAATCCGTTTTTCTTTGTAAAAATAATTTCACGTCGAGTCTCGCTACCGAGAGACTCATTTTCACATAGTGTCCAAGAACCTAAGCCACCGCTCTGCAATATTTCGTGTAAGGTGTCGTTTGTCCGGCCGGCACTTAGACCGCAACCCTCGCTCTGTGAACAAGACTTAAGGGTTATTTTTCCTGAATGTTATATCACGCCTGACCTCACTGGGGCACCCCACAATGCCCCACATGGCTGAGAGGCCTACTTTGCAAAAAGGATATATGTACAAAGTATTGGATGAAGCACGCAAAAAATAACGAAATTGCACCTTATCCCCAATTTGCTGTCGTTATCTAACTTTTTGGGTTTGTCGGGTTTGTCTAGAAGTTATTGACTTTAAACTTTTGTAAAAAGCAATTATATACAAGAGTCACTGAAAGAATGACCGGTGATCGGATCCATATAATTTTAAAAGCTTTTATTTAACTTGCAATGTATGTAACTATGTTTGTACGGCACAAGCTCTTATATCATATAAATTTAGTAATGACATTAAAAGTTGATAGTAAAAGTTTTAAAGGAAATGTTTATTTTATTATTGTTACCGCATTTAAATAAAAGCTTGTTTTTTTGCTTTTATTTATTTCTAATAGGTACGAAAAACTTGGTATTCAACATCCGAAACTTTGTCGTCAGTATTTCAGAGAGTGACGGAACCGTGGTCCCACTGCGATGTCCCACTGGTGGGACAAAACTTTTTCGTGGTCCCACCAAACACACACTCGACATCGCAGTGGGACCACGGTTCCGGAGTGTTTCAGAGTAGCCCCCCAGTTCTGGGTCTTCCCAGTGATATATTCCGTGAAATAATTCCCCGTTGTCGAGAAAAATATTTATTGCTAGCATAAATTCAAATTAGCCTAACCTTTTATTCAGGTAAAAAAACAGATCGGGCAGGAATTCCGCGATACGCTTCATTTAAGTCGACCTATAATTTATGTACGTGAGAGCAAGTCGCGGAATTATGTTTATAGGGCGTGTTTTATTTGATTCTTACGCATTGTTTGCGGGAATAGGCTGTGTTCTTGGTAGTCAACAGGCATGAGAGCGGCAGCGAAATTCTGCGACTTTTACTGAGTCGTCGTTTGGACGACCTCGATTTCTCGTGCTTAACTTTGGACTCCGTTCCTTCAGAGCCTCAGTCCACCTGCCATTATTAGGTTGTCAAGTGTTACCCGTTTGAGTTTCATTATGAAAAAGTATTCAACATTAAAATATGGTAAAAAGTTTTAAAAATCTTCGTTTTTCAAAGCACCTCTAGAATGCAGTTTTTTCGTTGCATTTTTTTATACTTCCAGTACAAGACTTTTTGAATATGCCTGCCTGCATTTTTCTTTGGCTGGGCAAAGCCCTTCCTTCTTCTCTATCTCTTTTTGTGCTTAGCTCCACTATTAGGTCCTATTCAGTTGATAATAATTTAGATTTAAGTGCTTTCTTACCAAAATATGGATTGTTGTACAGAAAATGCTTGTTAATTTTCTGCATAACAATCCATTCTGTTCCCAAACCAGTTAACATTTACAAAAAACTGCGTCAAACAAAAACTCTGAAGTTCGGTAAAAATATTTATGGTGTAGCAATATATTAAATAACGATGGAAACATCAACATTCCAGAATAACCTCATCAAAAACTCGCTGGTAATAAAATTGAATCCTGTTTTGAATACGTGCCGGTATAAATGGCCGATGTTTCCGTGAAAATTTCCGTTTCAACAAAACAACGGGACAAGTGTGAGTCTCACCCGCGCACGAGGGTTCCAAAACGTTGAAAAGTAGCAGTGCCGTTACGTTTGTCAAAATGGTATAGTGGACTGATAAATTTATCATTACTGAAATTTATAAACTAGAATAGCACATAACAATGTTACAACGAAAGGTTAATTTGGACTGTAAGCTTATAATTCTAAATTAATATTAAATTTGACCTTCACCTGGCGACCTACATAATGAAAGACGCGGGAAATCAGTCACTGTGGAGATTTTTAGGGTAGGCCTATGTCCACCTGTGGACGTCGTTCGGCTGATATTATGAAGAGGATGATTTAGAATTTTGATGAGCAAATCATGCTCTCCAGAGAAAAATAAAATTTTAATTCTTCAATTTCCTTTGCGTCTTTATAAAGTGTGGCCGTGTGGCGCCCCCTGCAGAACAATTCTACCACTGAACTGCGATCCCCAACCAGCATGCCCTGCGTGGGGATTATGGGCATTACCCCCATGAGATAAAAGCCAACAAGGCGCTTATCAGGGGGAGGTCTGCGTCCAGCAGTGGACCAATACAGGCTGTTGAGCTGAGCTGAGCTTTATTAAGTAGATACCTAATAAAGTGAAAACGTTTTTAGCTACGGAGCCCTAAAATAACAGTTTAAAATACCCTCTAGTTTAAATTAAATTGTTTCACGAGCTATTTGTCCCGTTCCACTTACACATAAAACACCGGCTTAAAAATCCACTCTTAGAATATTTCCACGAAAAATCTAGTGAAAACAAAATGATGTAAAAATTATGAAAAAAATAAAGAAAGGCTAATTTCGTGGAGCATGGCATTAAACGATTAAAGCCTGGCAACGAGAAAAAAGTTTGTGTGGGAAAACTGAATCGTTTATTAAAATTTGTGTTGGTGTGAGTGCGATGTTGCGCGTATCTCCTTTACGCTATGCGCTCCTGGTAGCTCGGTTAATTTACCTACTTAATTTGTTTTCTTTCTAATAAACCCTACGCTTTAAGCTAATCTGTAGTTTGTTATTGTTGATCTGTCTGTACAAAATCTCTCTTGATCTCTTTGTGGTGCGAAACGAAAACGAATTTTGGGTAGAAACCCCGAAACTTTTTATTTATGTGGCTTGAAACGCTGACATTTTTTGGTATGGAACCCCGAAAATGAATTTGTGGTGAGAACCTGTGGTGCGAGACACCGCTACACCGGATAATTATTATTAAGTTTTTCAAAATACAACTAACCACAGAATTATAAATAATTTCTGTTGTAAGCAAATCAAATACAAAATCAAATAGCTATTACAAAACTAAATTATCACCAGATTTCAGCGAAGTCTCATTTGGTATTTCATACATTTCATCTTGATCTAGAGTGCTAGTATGAGTACTGCGCATTATCTTACGAACTTTTCCGCCGTTTTCGAGTCCTTCCTCATTTCGCGTCTTGCAGCACCCCTACCGGATCGAGAGGAACTACTTTACTTTTCGTAGTATGACAACGATTCAATCGTTTCTAACAAAGTTCGACTTAAACTTCTTGTTTGATGGCTTCTGCATCTGGTTTGACACAATTTTGCCATTCTAACAAAGTTGATGATAGTTTTCGAATAATTTTGAGTGATTTGTTGCACTTTGACATGACAGCGGCTGTCACGTTCGCGGAATTGATGTTTCATAAGTATAGATGGAGCACTACAAACAGCACTTTGTCCGACTAAATAAGTTCAGGGACTCACTTACTCTAAGTTCTGCACGGAACGTCGCCTCTGACACAAATCGTCATCAAAAATCATCATCATCATTATCATCATCAGCCTATACTAGTCCACTGCTGGACATAGGCCTCCCCTAATGAGCGCCATAGCGCCCTGTCTTCAGCTTGCCGCATCCAGCATCTGCCTGCAGTCTTTCGCAGATCGTCATCCCACCTGGCCGGAGGGCATCAAAAATACATAACAAAAAACTTACTGAAACATTCAAAGAAATGCATTCAAATGTTATTTTAAGATATATAAGAACTTGCGGGAATACATTAGGCTCGTTAGCACAGCTAAAATTATTATGAAAAACAATTTTTCTACTGTTAATAATTTATTGTTTACCTATCAATGGACGTAACTACCAATCGCTGTGTTTCAATTTTCTATACAGGTTCGGTACGGTACTTACACCGAGTCTAAGTTTTTCCCTTGCGATCTATGAGCGTACCAATCTACCCCAAACACGTCAATCATAGAGGTAAAACACGCTTCTGTCACAGCAGAGGGACAGCGTCACACAAAAATTATCTTTATTTTGAAGGTAGTCTAATCTGTGTGTGAGTTAACAAGCATAAAGGAACTTTAGTGGTTTCACGCACACGGGCGCAAGTATACGCATAGAAAAATGAGACGTATTTGTCGCAATTTTTTGGCGACACCTCGTTTGTGTCTTCTATTGTTCCAAGACTTTTTCTTCTCAGACGTCAATGGTCTCGATTACTTGTATCGAAATCCTATTGTGCTCGGTGGTACTAAGCCTATTGGTTCAGTATTTTTGAAGATCCTAGATAACAAAGATGTTAATAACATTAAAATGGGATTTTAAAACAAACTAATTAGGTAGGTACATGCTTAGTTACTTACTACCCAACAAAAGGTCAGTATGACATATGGAATAATAATTTCAACGGTCGAAAATACTTGTAGTACATGCTACGAGGTCTTTGCCGTAGCACCACTACGCCGTAGCAGTGCTATGACGTAGACAGAAAGTTAGATGGAATAAGTTCTGAATATGCTATGAAGTTTCATAGAATTATCAATATTGCCATTCTTGGCAACTTTCTACCGACTGAATAACTTTTCATATGCATTGGAAAACGTCGACGATATCGTCTTCTAAAAGTAAGCAGTCTACATGTAAATAATACCCGTTAAATAATACATACTCTACAAAACAGCGTGTATTTTGATTTGTGCACCTTAGCCTGAAGAAATATCCAAACAATTATTTTCAGTACAGATTTTTTGTCCGTCAGCAGTAAAAGAACCAATCCCCTGATTTTTCATCCAAATTTTTACCCTACGCGCCACGGAGTCAATGTTTTCGCTAACACATTTTCTAGAATATTACTCGTATAATAACGAAAGCAGCATAGATTAAAAGCGGAGTACTTTCTTTGCTCTTTCTTAGAAACAAGAGATCAAAAAAATCCTCAGTTTACCTATAAATATATTTAGCAAAACAACGGTCTCGCTAAATATATTTTAAGGCAACGTTTGGCTTACGTTCCCCACGTTCCGCACGCAAAACAAATCATCCCCTCACTTCCCACACGAACTTTATCCTTCAGCTCCCCAATGAAAGTTGTTTTTTCCGTGTACGCTTTATTTCTCGACGGTAATTGAATAGGGCTAGCTTATAAATTGGTAAAAGGATTGATATTAGGGGCGCACTACACTCGCGAACTTATTGTGGGAGTCCTCACTTGCGGCATGAAAATAGCCTTGAACCTTTGCGAACGCGGTCCTTTCAAACCTTTTGGTATGGGTAGGTAATATGAGTAAAATAAAAATGAGTTAGTATAAACGACTCAAAACCAATGCTTTGATTTTTTCCGTCCATTTTTAGGGTTCCGTACCTCAAAAGGAAAAAAGGAACCCATATAGGATCACTTTGTTGTCCGTCTGTCTGTCTGTCTGTCTGTCCGTCTGTCAACCCTCTTTTCTCAGGAACGCGTGGACGTATCGAGTTGAAATTAACGTCAAATACTCAAGTCCGTAACCTCTTGAAGCCGTGATATAAATTAAACTTCTAAGTCAACGCACTCAAAAGTTACAGCGGTTTACGTCCGAAATTTTGAAATTTCCAAGGGAATCACATGCAACCAAAACCTATAGGGTACTTCCCGTAGACCTAGAATCATGAAATTTGGTGAGCAGCAAGGTCATATAGTACAAATAACGATAACAATCTGAAAACCGTAAATTTGTAGTCTATTAATACTAAAAAAAATAAGTTTTGATTCTCTCCCTCGACCAAAATATACAGGGTACCTACTTCATGTTGACCTAGAATCATAATAATTGGCAAGAAACAAGGTCTTACAATTAAACGGAACCCTTAGTGCGCGAGTCTGACTCGCACTTGACGTTTTATTATTTGAACACGAGAGTGAGTGCGGTTTTGAGAAAAGTCATAACCTTCTGCTTTAAATCGAGACGCCATGCGAATAACCCAGAGCAAAGATCAAGTATGACTACGTTCCTTGACCCAGAGAAACAAAACTACCGAAACCACACGTGCAGACAAACTCCTTTAGACCCTTAAAATTTGTCTGTAATTTTATCCCAGATGTCACTGGATTTATTCAATAAAATCTGGCTCTTGCTTGGCTAACGGTGTTTTATTTCGATTTCAATTTTATGCCAAGTCAAAAGTATAAAACCTCTTAAGGGTCCGGCGACGGATAAAATTCCCATACAAACGTAGTACCAAAATGATTTGTTATTTGAGCATGTATCTAGGTTCCTGCCACTTATTTTTGCAATATACCTTTCTGAAATGAAATTAAATCGAATAGCATTTATACATCAAAGCATAAATATTTTCTTAGAATTTGTGTAGATTAGTATTTTGAAATAAGCTTGTGGCAGGAACCTAAATAAATAATAATACTATTCTAATACAAATAATAGCAAACCGTGGTGAACATTTTCTTAAATTACAAATCATTTTGGTACTACGTTTTTATGGGAAATTCATCCGTCGCCGGACCCTTAACAATAGCTAAGAACACGCAAAACTGAAGGTTTTACTTAACGAGGGTTAATAACTAATCAATACGGCAAAGTTATTCGTCGTTGCGGCACCCTATGAGGTCACGGAGAGTCAAGTGTCATCTTGTCACGTACATGTATAATGCAGGTGCAACATTGTCACTTAGCGGGGCTCCCGGAAGACCTGTGTCACAATATCTACAGTTTTGGAAGCAAAATAAGACCTGTCAAGTGCGAGTGTAACTCGCGCGTGGAGGATTTCGAACGTTTGTCTATTATACAAATATGTACAAAAGGTTCCGGTTGGAGACTTCGCTATTTATTGAATACCTAAAAATAGAAGGTGCAAACCAATATTTCAGATAGATCTCTCTCCATACTTCAGGGGTAATGGTAAATTTTTCGACTTTTTTCGAGATATTTCAAAAAGACATACTTTTTGTTACTTACAGACATTTCAAAAACTGTTTTGAAATGTACAAACCAATAGATATGTAGATATTCCCACGTTGAGGCCCCCTTTTGAAAATTATTCTAGGCCTTTTGGACCATTTTTCAAAAAGTGTTCTACTCACAGACCTTTATACTTTTTCTGTAAAATATAGACCTACGCTTCATACATTGGATTGCTCTGCAACGAAAAGTATGAAACCTACTGTTTGTGGATGTTTCTTTTGGTAATGTATTATGCTAAATAATTTAGTAGTTTTCTTTTGAGTCAGAAATATTAAGGGTATCAGAATAAACTCTCAAGTAAATGCGATTGATTGGAAGTCAACGTTTGAATACTAAACTCATGTTCGGTCACAAAAACTTATGAAACATTCACAGCGCCGCCATATTTTGGTAAAAGGTGGAACTATCCATCATGCAAAGATTCTAGGACCCAATTTTGAATAACTTTTTTTAGAGTTATACACTAAAACTCGACTACGTAAAAGTTATAAACAAGTACCCTTTGTATTATATCATTTAATTTTAATACCAAGGTAGAAAAAGAGGCCTACATATACAAATAATGAGCGCGGGTGGGTTTGTTAACCGTATTTCCAGTACTTAATAATATAAAATTATGTAAACATAATACTTCATCATTTTATTATGTCTTTCGTAGGTTTTCGTTACAACAAACAAGTAAAAGCAATGCGGTAGCAGGTTGCATTTACGGAGGCTTAAATGTCACTCTAATGGTCGGTGGCGGCCGGTGTATCATGTGCCATCCACCACGGCGCTGCCCTAGCCGCATCCACTGCCACCCTGTCTACTATTTCGTTGATCTACCTAGATATCGCCATAAGATATACTGGTAAAGTGTCGCATAAAACAAGGAGCTAGTGGTGCGTGTGTATGTGTCACAGTTTTCAAGTTACAAAAAAGCTTTTTCTAGATTCTTAAGCCACGAGTATACATATAATAGGGCCCATTGTCGGTATATTATCAGCCCTCGTATCCAGAGTCGGGTCCATCGGCCGAGATTCGAACGCCGGACGCATACTAAACTTATTTCTGCCTTCTGCCAGTTGATATTACAATTTGACTTTCACATCAGAACTACTTCGGTGATCGAGTTTTATTATATCTGTAAGATTAACATTAAGGTAGAGCTATTACTTAGATAAAACTATCTCGGATCAAACAGAGGTTTTGAAAAAAAGATTATATTTGTATTTGTGTAGTAACATAATAAAAAGATATCTCATTTACAAACACAAACATAAATACGTACTACAACACAGTTTTATGAACCCAGCTCACAAAACCTACAACCACCCTAAATTATTTATTCACTTTCAAGTATTCGTTTCTAAATCTGTCAGAGCCAAAACGTAATTATTTTTAATAACTCGCATCGCAATAACTCCGTGCACGTATACAAAGATGCATAAAAAGCAATTTCTCCGAAAGCCCGCTCTGCTAAGTCTACAAAATACTCAGAGAAAATAATAGCCGCCATATAGTAAAGTTAATTGGCTCCATACATGACGATACGTGACACAGCCTCGACTAA
Organism: Eupithecia subfuscata; assembly: GCA_963564075.1. Lineage (NCBI taxonomy): Eukaryota > Metazoa > Arthropoda > Insecta > Lepidoptera > Geometridae > Eupithecia > Eupithecia subfuscata. The sequence goes on from OY751095.1 coordinate 21,088,848, forward strand.
TATCAATTCTATTTAACCAGCTCAAGCTATTATCACCCCTATGTACGATAGAACAAAGACAAGTAAGATTTAAACGTCCGTTGATCTCAATGTCAAAGATTAAAATGATAAGATCTAGAATGTTCGCTCTATGCCAGCTGCAGACTCCAGACTGGGGACAAATCATTGACTTTGTCTTCGGACGAAGGTGCAGGGAAGTTTCATAATGATTTAATGTTCATTAATGATTCCATTGTGATTTGAGGCATCGTCAGGGTCTACTATGTTCGGTAGACGTATGAGGTCTTTACAGAGACATGTATGTATAGAGACTCATTTACTGTAACTTGCTGGTTCGGAGTAGCAAAAGTTTCAGCGAACAATTGTAATAGTACCTGACCTCACTTTTTGGCTCAATAGTCTGATGCTTGGCGGATTATTGTAACGTGACCATGAAGATTTGTCACTGAATAAAAAGAAAGGTGAAAATTCCTTCAGCAAAATCGGTTCGCCACAAACATTTACGTCGTTGAAGAGCACCGCTTCATCGTAATAAGTAGAATATCGTCAGAGTAAGTGCGGTTCGCGACGCGGAAAACCACAAACCTAACCACTAGAAATATGAAATCAGAATTTACTTAACACTTTAGACGCGCACGACGTACCTGCCGAAGTACGGCAGCGGTTCGCGTCGGCGGGCAGTGCCTTAACATAATAAGTAAATCCTGAAAGTTGACGTTTCCTCAGTAATATATTTATGAATAACTAGCTGCGCCCCGCGGTTTCGCCCCCGTGGAAATTTATGTTTCCAACTTTCTTAATTTTTTCTTTCATAAGAACCTTCTCCTGACAATAACAAACACAACAAAGAAAGAATTAGCGAAATCGGTCCAGCCGTTCACGCGTGATGCCGTGACCAAGGAAAACGGGTTTCATTTTTATATATAACTAGCTGCGCCCCGCGGCTTCGCCCCCGTGGAAATTTATGTTTCCAACTTTCTTAATTTTTTCTTTCATAAGAACCTTCTCCTGACAATAACAAACACAACAAAGAAAGAATTAGCGAAATCGGTCCAGCCGTTCACGCGTGATGCCGTGACAACGCGAAACGGGTTTCATTTTTATATATAAGACTAGCTGCGCCCCGCGGCTTCGCCCCCGTGGAAATTTATGTTTCCAACTTTCTTAATTTTTTCTTTCATAAGAACCTTCTCCTGACAATAACAAACACAACAAAGAAAGAATTAGCGAAATCGGTCCAGCCGTTCACGCGTGATGCGATGACAACGGAAAACGGGTTTCATTTTTATATATAAGAAGATTCACACATTCTGTATAGTGTACACTTATTCGCAATCGATCAGTTTCAAATTATAAATTAAAATGCCATTCGAAAAAGCCAAAATGTCTTTTTGGAGCCGCCCTATTGGACTTTTTTCTCACATATCGTAGGTATGTCACTCATTGAAACTAGACTATTTCACCTAATCCCTATTTGTTCAATCGTACCTTATTTGTCAAGTCGTATTTCCTACTTGGTTTACAGCTATAATTAACAGGACCGACTCACACAAACATCCACTGAGAAAAACATTACTCTCTTTTGCAGTATAAAGAGCGACGACGCAGTGCTTTTTTAATGGACCTGTTGACCTTTGTTACAGGCGAAGGCAACCACTCAACATCACATGGTGATTTATGAATGAATGGATGAATGAATAAAATATTTTATTTACCTTACGAACTACTACAGAATAAGTTGAATATAATAATGGTTATTTCTAGGTAATTTAAATTTTGTACGGCGCAGAGCTCAAGGCAAACATGGCTTTCGCTCAGCATTGTGCTGGGTACACAACACACTGACGTATGCACCCAGCGCTGGTTTTCATAATCGTGTCACGTCACGACGCTCTAGGGGTGCCTAAAAATAACACAAAATATATATTTATATGCATATTTTAAACAAGATAAATATAAAACAAAGTGAATTTACACTAGGTACAATTAAAACTATACAAATAAAAAAACTCAAACTAAAAGGTTGTAAAATAAATCTATGCAAACCTATATAATAATAATAATAATATAATATGCAATAAAGGTTACATGGTGCTTATAAATTTCAATACTCTTATTTTATTTAACATTTTTGTCTAAGATTGTACAAAATACAGAAGTGTTCTGACTTAAATGTCGTCTGATTCGATGGCAGCGTCTTTTGTGCGCAGTTGTTCGAGTAATTTCATTGCGAGAATGAAAGAGAAATGTTTGACTCCAGCGTTCGTTAATGTACGCGCGGTGAGCACAGATGGTGCATTCATTTTTCAGAGGGAAATAAGATTTTGCGGATTTTGCGGAAAAAATCCCGGAACTGGGAAAAAGCATTACAATGCATTAGGCATGTCTGCCACGCACATAGCCTGATATAGATGTGACACAGAGTTCATACATTTTTATTTGCGCCTTTGCTCAAGTGGTACAACAAATCATAATGAATAGTGTATCTACACTTTATCTCAAGATTTTTTGGGGATTGGATCACTGGTTCCGCAATTTACCCTTAGCAAACAAACTTAGTTAAACTACCGAGCGTTTCCATTCACGTTACATTAAATAACCTACAAATACTTGATAACAATTTTTAGAAGTCAGGTATTTTGAAAAAGGTGTTGAAAGGAAAACTATGCCAAGCTATTTGACATCAGTAAACTGTTGCCGTTCCTTCATTATTAGTGCATCTACTCCACATAGCCTGACAGCTTTACCGGCGGCTTGGTCTCACGCAAAGCCACCTAAGAAATAAGTTTAATAAAAAGGACAGCGACATTTTAAGCGCTACTGTCATATTAGTTAAGTTTACGTACCAACAGGATCGATACCAACGTGTTCGGCACTATTCGCTCTTTATCCTTTTATAGGTTGGTTTGAACCAGCTACGTGATGGCAGCTGTGCACAACAACAGTCACAGTTAAGGTAGAATAGAATGTATAGGTATATATATAATATTTATTTTACGAGGTGCCAAAGCACCCAGTGGATGTGGAGCGTGGGTAGAGTACACAACGCCCTTAAATTAATGTTGATTTTAGAAAGTCACGTTGCAGCAGTCGGAGGAAAGGGTAAATAAGGTGATTAGAGAGTGAAGAACGTTTTGGTGACTTCGCCTCGCAGCTCGGCGTCGGGGTGAAGTAGTATTGAACGAGGTTGTGCTCACTTCTTATTTTGTATAGATGATTGATATCATTAATCTCAGCCAAATCAAATCTCCTCCTTTTCTAATTTTGACCTTAGAAATAGGAAATTAAAATTAAAAAAAATTGATATACCTACTTGTAATTTTGTTTGCCGGGACCGGGACCAGATTTTTTGACCTTGTAGGTCAAAAAATCTGGTCCCGGTCCCAACCAATGTTTTCTTTCCATTGCGGATTAAGCATTGAAAATTAAGAAAAAAAATGTAACGTTATCCTTGAGTGCTATGAGCTGCGTTTTGAGCGACATTTTATCGGAGAATCGTGATCGAAGGAAGCACTCAGAAACTAGTTTACGGAACAATTTTATCTCTACTACCTTTAATGTTTACGAAAATCGCCAAAATTATGGTCGCCTGCCACGCAAGGGCGAATTTCAATCGCCCAAGCGCTTGCACGGGAGAGTAGATTATATGATTTTACATGGATTCGCCTTCCCTTTCAGCCATAATACCCGCTGTACTGTCTTTTATTCCTTAATTAGCTAGTAATAGTAGCCGGCAACCTGACGCACGGAAGCTCGTTATGGTACGGAAAGCGTGTTTACTAATTAGGCCGGTTGTAACAGTCCGTTGTATTACTGCCCTGTTGTTTGCAAATCATATCCTACTAATATTATATTTTTGTTACCTAGGATTTCCAAAACTACTGAACAGTGCATAATAAAATTCGGCATAAACTTAGCCTAATTTGAACAACAGGCTACTTTTTTGAGGGCTTCGACCCCGATTTAGCATTTGCAGATGGGTTTGATAATTTAAACATCACGTAACGAGTAACCAAAACATAGGCAAAAAGTCCGTCTATGCAATGTTGTCTATTTGTGTCAAAATTGTGATCGAATTTGGGATGTTCTCATGGTTGTCATATCAGAAACTAAAAAATTCAATTAATTACTTATGGTACATTCTATGGATAATATAATATCTAATGTTTCGTGTGTAAGAAGTCGAAGATGTATTCGCTTTTTCTATGCAAATGATTTATCCATTCACCTATGTGTTCTTCAGTAAAGTCGGTACCCTACCTACCACGCTAACGAAGTTACGGGTAACAGCTACCTAGTATAAAATAATGCTTTGGTAGAATAAGGTATTTAATAGCCATGGCAGAAGAAGAGCCATGGCAGAATACTTTTGTCGTGTGTAGTGTGCTTTAAAATAAAATAAAAGTTAAAAATAAACCAAAAACACATGTGTGCAGGGAGACCGAATGAATAATCAAAGAAATATAAAGGTAGTCGATACATACAAATTTAATACAACTTTGTGAGTAAAACATTATTTTCTTTAATCTATTCGCTTGTATCTTAAGAGGAACTGTCATATTGTTCGTTGAGGTCAATAGAAATTCGGTACTGAACCTATTTAATTACTAGACGATCGCTCGCGGTTTCACCCGCGTGGAACCCGTTCCCGTGGGAATTCCGGGATAAAATATAGCCTATGTCACTCCCTGAAAAGTAAGATTCCTAACGGTGAAATAATTTGTCAAATCGGTCCAGTAGTTTCGGAGCCTATTCAATACAAACAAACAAATAAACAATCAAATCTTTCCTCTTTATAATATTAGTACCTATAGAAAACTTATGTAGTCTACCATAGTCCAGACAACAAGTTCAAAAAGGTGTTAATTCTTGATCAAGCTCCTAAAAATACGTGCGATAGCTCATTCGTTTCAAAATAACGTATAGAAAAATGTACGTCAAGGATCTATTAGCTCACAAAAAATTGCAATTTTTATGAACAAAGAAGACGGACGTGATAAGATGTTTAGTTTTTCGTTAATAACTCAAAAACCATTATAATTTAAGAACATTTTAAAAAAGATCCTCGGAGAAGAGAAAATTTCAAATAAAAAATTACCTCATACGGAATCTTCATTATTTTTAGCTTTTATTCAACGTCAAAACTAGGTATCCATGCGGCCGTTACGAGCGTAACGCTAGAGACTGAAAATATTTTTTTGAGTATTAAAGAAGACAGAATTTAAGAATTTTGAAAAATTATGATGTCATTAAGACACATTAAGAAATAAATAACCGTTGGAAACATTAAATTATGTCGATTTTTCAATAGGTTGTGTAATCGAAGTAAGCTTGTAAATTCTGAGTTTAAATTCATGGGATTCTAAACATTATGTAGGTTGTTATATTACCAAAATTTTACTCGATAAACCTCCCTGTGCATAGGAAATCCAAAATCTCACTTCGGTTGTGTGTTGCGGTCCAGTAAGTAACCGTAAATACATTTGTAGGTAGTCTAGGGAATCGGGATAATCTTTAGACGCCTTTAGACATTTAGAGTAGGCCCAAATCTGATTTTACCCTTGCTGCATTGGGATCAGATAAACTCTCCGACGATCTGTCTTTGAGGCTTCGTGTAGGGGCTTCAACAGTTGTGTCGGTCTTAGTTATGCAGGTTGGAATTTTCGGAGATTCACAGATGTTCAAAAAAGTTGTAAGTACGGATCCCACCATAAACGCCGTCACAAGAACCCACCCTGTATACTTATAATATAGGTACTCTACTTAAATCCTGTTAGGTCGCTCTGATACACCCTAGGCTCGCAACCCCGTACCAGAGGGCACTAACATAGTTATAGTATAGGACAAAATCGGGTATTACAACCCCGTTCTCCCAGCTTAGTTAAAAGACTAGGCATTGCACTCCGCTAGTCTACATTAAATTACCACACGTTTAAATGTAAATGTGAAGCTCCGGCTTCTATTTGTTATACAAAATTTTGCTAGAATAGGTTAGGCGAGGTACAAATTTCAAGTAAACTGTACGAAATCACAATCTCTGTGGGTCTACTCGTAAAACCGAAGATCGAAACTCCTCTTTAACTCCCGTGGTTTCGCACTTGGCCATCACCGCCCTTCTCAAAAAACCACCCTGTATATGTGGGTTTTTATAAAGCTACCTAAACGTTGACAAAATTTAGTTGTAGCCCTTGGTTTTTACTTTGTAGACTCTAAGATCAAGCAAAGAATCGTATTCCGGGGAACAGATTACTGATTTGTGCACTGAGAGGGAGATTTTAAGTACATATAATTGGCGGATACTGAGAAGTCTCGTTTCTGTGTACAGATAAGAGGTTGAGTACCGATATTATATAATGGAACCAAAACAACCATTAAAAACAAAAGGATTTAAAGTAAAAAGACAGAATTGCCCTATTATTATTCTTTCAGAGGCAAAGTAGAAAAGCGTGTTGTGGCCGAAATATACGAAGCAGCTTATTTTTTAAACTAAGATGGTTATATATGTTTCTTTAGCTCGCGGTAGCCGCGGCTTCAAACTAAGTTACTTAGGTATTTAAGTATAGTTTACAGTCACACCTTTTATTAAAACTACTCGGGTGCTTGTTTTATATTTTGTTTTAGAAGATGAACCTACGTTATACAAACAGACTTCGACTCGAAGTCTGTTCTGTTGTCTTGCTATTGTTTAGCTTTATTATAAGTTCTGTTTCTCTATGAATAGAGGAACAGGATTTATAATAAAGCTTAGCCTTTGAGCCGCATTAACGCTGTTGCAGGCAGATTCTGGATGCGGCAAGCTGAAGACAGGGCGCTATGGCGCTCATTAGGGGAGGCCTATGTCCAGCAGTGGACTAATAGGCTGATGATTATGAATGCTGTTGCTGTTTAAATGCTTCGAAAGTCGTTATTATAATACAAATTTCAGAGTATCATAAATCTAACCATATTCACATACATAGATTAAATACCAACCGAGGAGAGGATGACACTGGGACATCTTAAGCAAGGTCTTATGCAGGGTCCATGGCGCTTTTATTTGAGATCACCTAGGAAAAGGCGCGCTAAGGAAAGTGTAAGTCTAGTCTTACAATTTCCTAACAATAATTTTAAATAAAACGCATTCAATTATTTGAGTAATTCCTAATTATCTTATTTCGAGCTATTAAACGCCGTCAATATAATGTATCCATACGAGCTCCACTTAGCTTATTTTCCTTTCTATTTATTATAATATATAAATCTATATATATAAAAATGAAACCCGTTTTCCTTGGTCACGGCATCACGCGTGAATGGCTGGACCGATTTCGCTAATTCTTTCTTTGTTGTGTTTTTTATTGTCAGGAGAAGGTCCTTATGAAAGAAAAAATTAAGAAAGTTGGAAATAAATTTCCACGGGGGCGAAGCCGCGGGACGCAGCTGGTATATTCATATAAAAGAAAAGAAAATGACTATTATTGCTGATTTGTGAGACATTCATAAGAATTCAAGGGGGTCTGAGTAAAGGCTTGAATAATCAAGCCTTTACTCAGACCCCCTTTACGCCCCCCGAAACCCCCCGAAAACGATCATATTTAACCCCCGACGTAAAAAGAGAGGGGTGTTATAAGCTTGCAGCAAGCATAAAATGTGTCTGTCTGTGTATCTGTGTACCTCTCTGGTATCGTAGCTCCCAATCGGATGAACAGATTTTCGTTTAGTTTATTTTGTTGTTTAAATAATTTTATCCCAAGTGTTCTTAGCCATGTGTCATGAGAATCTGTTCAGCCAATAAACGTCAGCGGGTTTTTAAAATGTATAATTTCGTTTTGTAATCTAATCTAGAGTACGTCATTCATAATCACGTCTGAGTCATGCCACTAGAAAAACTTATAATTAACCCTATCAGGCCCAATATCGTCATACTCCTCCTTGGTCATGTAGAATTCTTTGAGGCAAGGTAACGACGCCATAATGGAGCCGCCAGCCCAGACTTGGTTTTGCCTGGATGGCAGAGATTCCACATTCGGCGTCCACTCTTCAGCGACCATCTTAAATCCGATTTCATTCTTCAAACGCTCAATTAGACCAGGAATCATGCTGGTTCCTCCAGCGACCACTATATTCTTGTAGAATAAGGCTTTGTACTCAAGGTCTGTCATGGCGATGCTGTGGCATATGATCTCTACGATGCTCTGGCATTTCTGGTCTTCGAGGGAGGGGTTAAAGAGGACCTCGCAGCTCTGGAAGCGTTCCTCCCCGAGCATGAGGACCTGGCCGTCGGGCAGCTTGTACTCGGTCTTCTTGTCTCCAGAGCATGTGCCCCGCCTTATCTCTTCTTCGAAGTTCCGAGCTACGTAGCATCTCTCTTCCTAGAAAGAAAATAAACGTATGTTTATTTTTGTGCTGATGGAAACGGTACAGTTAGCACAAAAAAGCACTAGTCTCCTTTAAGAGACTCAAAATGAGATACATGAAGATTTTATCTATCACTGCTAAATATAGGCACCAATATGTCTGGCAAAGCTTACCTTTATGCTATTCAATATATCTCTCTCCATTGCCGTCGTGAGCGAGTACCCAGTCTCCGACAGCAGCTTCTGAAGTCGATTCGTAACCATTTCCCCGTTCAGGGGCGACGTGACGGTCACGTTTGTCAGAGGAAACCCCTCAAAGACAGGCACGGCGTGGCAACAGGAGTGGCCAATCTCGAGCGTCAGCCCCGTGGTGCGGCCGCTGGCGTGCAGCGCGAGGACTGGAGACTTGACCAGGTTCAGGCCGTTGATAGCAAAGGCTTCGAAAAGAACTTCAGCCATTTTTTCTCTGCGGAGAAGATAATACTTTATCTACAGATTTCTCTTATTTCTTCTTTTGGATGTCATTTTCAACAAATGCCCTTGAAATGAGAAAGATAAGATTTGAAATTAGTATGCTATTATTACTAGTTTTCCCTGTTAAAAAAAATCTCAGTCTCACCTAGACAAAGTAATAGTTGTCTTTTCTAGACTTTCAATATACAATGGCGGCCACATGGTCAGTCACCATCTGATGAGATTGTGGCCAATCTAAGAAATCTTGCGATCCAAAGTGAGACTAATCTCACTTCGGATAGCAGATCTCTTGATCTCTAGTAATTCATTGGATTCCGGACTAACGTTCATTTAATTTATCAGCAGCAAAAATGGGTATTAAGACATGGCGTCTTTACGAACGTGTTCGTAATGATGGGTAGGACCTGTTCACATGAATTACGAATAACCCTGTATATACCGGTTATTACCTATATGAGTAGAGGAATTTAAAAAATTTTGGTCAAGCGTGAGAAGCGCCTTAAAATGAATCAAATTGGAACAATTTTTTATATGCCAATCGACTCAGTCTGATAAAAAAATCTGAGCACCGGAAGTTAGTCAAATTTTATAACATGTTTTTCACATACAATTTCTTAGTAATTTGGTACACAAACAGTAATAAAACTATCGCAATAGATGTTCGATATGGCCCCCATGTTGCTGTATTCAGGTAGGGGCACGTTTCAAAACACTTTTAGTGGCCTTAGACAAGCATGACTGGTGAAACTGTTTAAATGAAATTGGACTGCGTCTTTTAATTCTTGAACGGAATCGTAACGAGTTTCGTAATTAAGTAGCCCCATAAAAAAAGTCTATCGGCGTCATGTCGGGTGAACGTGGTGGCCATTTAATTGGACCATATGTGCCCATCATGTCAGGAAAATGTTCATCTAAAAACCGTTTACGATCTTCTACTCCCTTCTGAAAATTCAAGGTAGAGCCAGTTTTAAGTTTAGTTTCCTCTAAAGAACGATAATTGAATGAAAGGGGTACCTACTAACAATACCAAGTTCAAGAATTAAGACCTAGCGTCTTCACAAACGTGTTTTTGATGATGGGCAGAACCTGCAGTTCACACAGTGTCAGTGAATTACCAATAACTCTGTATAAATGGTCACCGCTCACGTACCAGCTATTCTCGAACCGGATGGTCTGTTGCGAGACGATGGTAAGAGGGTCAACGGTATGACACTAGTGCCATAGGAGTTGGGGAGGCGTATTGTGTGGGAGGCTACATGCGTCGACTATCTTGCGCCTTGCCATCATCTTCCGAGGATATCCGTGGGGGCGGGTGCGTCGGCAGATTTGGCTGAGGATGTCAAGATGCGCAAATATGCAGGTCTCGATGGAGCCTACACATTTGCTCTTCTTGTAGTCGAGACCCTAGGTCTGTGGGGTACTGAGGCTCTTCGGGTTTTTAAAAAATTATCTGAGCGTCTGGTCGAAGTTACGCGTGACCCGATAGCTGTTGAGAATCTGGCGCAGTGCATCAGCATTGCCATACAGCGGGGCAATGCAGCCAGCGTCTTGGGGACGCTTCCGACTGGTATTGATATGGATCAGTTGAGCTACCTGTAGATTGTTTGCAACAGTTTGTTGTTAGCTCAATCGTTTCAATTGTAAATACTAGTTCTAATAGTTCTAATTTATTTTTGTAATTTGATTGTAATTTTCTTTGTCAATAAAGTATATTTATCATAATATAGATACGGTCTTTTTACGTTACCTGTCAGTTTTGGAGACCAAAGGATGCACAGCATGAAGGATCATAGTTTCCTCGGGTGGCACGTGCAGTTCTTTGTAGAAGACGTGATGCCAGAGCTTCTCCATCTCTTCCCAGTCCTGGATGACTCCCGACTGCACAGGCCAGGTGAGCTGCGATATGCCTCTCTTCAGGATGGCTTCATTACCACAGTACACCAGGGGGTATCCGTCGACGAGGCCGGGGCGGCGAAACCTGGTAATAAAACAGTGAAAGTGATATTTGCAGGAAACTACTGGAATCTACTCCAGCTTTGTCAGAAATATTCACAAAATTATAATGGGTTATGAGGAATTCAATAACGTGTACCTACAAGTATGTTTTTTTTTCACACAACAACAAAGGAACAAATGCTAACAAAATGTAGCTAAGAACACAAACGGGACCCAGAGGAGTATCGTTTATCTAAATCCCTTGAGCCGTTTTTATGATTCGAAGTAATAATCAGAAACAGCCCTAGTGAGCTACGAGTACATACCCACATAGAAAGGCAGAAAAGCCGCAGGTAAAAACTAAGTACCTACTTACTACTCGTTCATATGTTATAAAATTTCCTAGGCGTGGTATCAAAAAGGAAAACTGGAATTCATTTTTTTAAGAATCAGTTTTCTCCCTTCAGGGCGATTTGTCAAAAGGGAACACTGGAATAATCATAATAATTGAATCTGAACAAGGTGACTGTAACCTTCGATTGACATCGGCTCATCAACTGAAATAGGCTTCAAAACTATATTTCCCATAACCTCCAAGCAGCCTTCAGAAGCAGACTCAGCCAATTTCACAGAATAGGGGATTATGTTCCCTTACCAAGCTTTCTAGAGCTCGTACCGTGTCAACCTGATAGCACGCATGGATGCACTTCTAAAGGCATATTCCATGGCATAATATATGACTACGATGTCATATAGGTCAGTTGCCACCGCCTGATTGGGAAGCGGCCAAGAACTTAATTACCTCGACTATCGAATATCGACCGGCTCTCTAATCGATTGCTAATATCAAATTTCCGTTCTGACGGCTGTAGGTACAGTAGATTGACGTTCCATCAACGAGCACCGGCAAAAATCATCTTTTGAAAATTTGAATCAAGTTTTGATGGGCGGATGGATATCCTATCAGAACTTGCTTCCATAGAGTAATCAGAAAACGGCCTAATCAGCAAAGCTCCATAGAGTAATCAGAAAACGGCCTAATCAGCAACGCTCCATAGAGTAATCAGAAAACGGCCTAATCAGCAACGCCCCATAGAGTGATCAGAAATCGGCCTAATCTGCAACGCTCCATAGAGTAATCAGAAAACGGCCTAATCAGCAACGCTCCATAGAGTAATCAGAAAGTGGCCTAATCAGCAACGCTCCATAGAAATACAGGCGCTCGATAAGGTTTTGGTACCGCGTATACAAAGCGTGCTGATGTTGTACCGAAATCTTACCGACTAATCAGACTCCAGTTACTGCTCGAACGTACCATTCATAACAATCTAAAGGAAGCATAAAAACAATAAATACGAGTATGTATTGTAAAGTGAAACTATAAAGTTCACTGAACAAAAACAACTCTCACTTGTCGTCTAGTAACGTCCGTTTCACTTGTGCAGAGTCGTTAACTTCCGACACGATGTAGCCGACAGAAATAGTGTTATAGCTGACCACGGATGAATATAGAGGACTCTGCTTAGAGAGAGAGAAGCATCCAACAATACCAGTCCCAAATAGCTTATTTTTGCTTATTTTTGCTATTTTGCTTGCAACAGTTGCCTCGTGGCAAAATCCTAAGTTTCGCAGATGATACAGCCTTGTTTTTCAGCGCTAATACCTGGGAGGAGGTTTTCATATTTGCGCAGCAAGGATTTAATAAAGTTAGCACTTGGCTGCATAATAACATTCTTACGCTCAACATCACAAAAACCAAATACGTAGCATTTGCTCATAGGGTTAACCTTCTCCCTTCACCTAACCTCAAATTGGTTGCGCATACGTGTCCTGGCTCTAGCTCTAACTGTGCATGTCCTTCTCTCCTAAGAGCGGAGAGTATCAAATATTTAGGTGTTGTAATTGATCAAACCCTTAGTTTCAGACCACATATAAATGTACTCACCGGAAGGCTCCGTAAGCTGATATATATTTTTAAAACTCTTAAGCACGTTGCTGACCGAAATGTCATAAAGATGGTCTACTCGTCATTAGGACAGTCAATTATAGACTATTGCATAACCTCTTTTGGTGGTGCAGCCAAAACCCATTTGATCGAGGTTGAGCGAGCTCAGCGTGCGATATTGAAAGTTGGGGCGGGACTCCCGTTTCGTCATCCTACAGTAGAGTTATTTAGGCACTGGGATGTACTAACGGTGAGACAACGTTTCGTGTTGCATACTGTTCTATTGAAACACTCAAAATTACAATTTGACGCTGAACTGAATAAAGGTAAGCGCAGAAAGGGCAAGGTGTGCCAGGTTGAAACTTTTAACTCTCGTCGTTCTAACAATTTCTTCTGCTTCCAAGGGAACTTTCTCTATAATAAATTGAATAAATCTCTCAATATCTATCCCCTGTACAAATATAGTTGTAAACATACGATCACAAAATATCTAAAAAGCCTTAATTACGAACAAACAGAAAGTCTTTTATGTCCTGGCTTATAAAGTGGATGACTTTAGAAACTATTATTAACTATTTCTTTGTCAACTTGTTACCCAAATTGTCTGCTTATCATCTTCTCAATTTCACGCGGATAGGGATCTCTTGTTGCCCAGACTCTCTCGAGTCTGGTGTCCTCAGAAGACCTTACCCAAACACACACTCACACACACACACACGCACTCGCACTCACACACACACACACACGGCCCTGTACTTACACGAAATGCTGCCTTAGTAGTAATTAATTAAAACCTTATTTAAGCTTACTTGGTATATAACTTTGATTAATCCTTTTCTTTTTTTTTTTTTTTTACTTCTGTAATCATCAATTCATGTTTTTTTTATCTTTAAGTTTTACACTTGCCTAAATGTTGTCTACCTAACTGTAATATACAATGTATTAACTGTACTTCTGCCGCGGAGTGGGAGCCTGGTGACCTGTAACACAGGTTTTTTACAAACCTAACGCAGGCACCAGTCTCACGCAATGTTGCTTTATGGTTATACTAACTATACTAGTTTTTAAGGTGAGCTCATTGTGTGAAGAAAACAATAAATGGTTAAATGGTTAATGGTTAAATGGTTTTGCTAAATGCCTTTCCAGACTATTTTTTTAGCCGTAGAATAAATAAGAGTGCCACTCCTTTTAATCTACTCTAATATTGGTTTCGGTTTTACCTTTTTTTATGACGACCACTGTGGCGCAGTGGGCGAAGGTCCGCCTGCGACGCAGGAGGTTGCGGGTTCGATTCCCGCCTCGGGAAAAATGTTTGACGATCTGCAGACATTTGTTCAGGGCGTTCTGGATGTGTTCTATGTATAATTAAAAAAATATCCATCTATGTAGTGTATTGTATTATGTATATCAGTTATCTAGTACCCATAACACAAGCTCTGCTTAGCTTGGGGCTAGATAATGCTGTGTGAATTGTCCAGCATTATTTATTTATTTATTATAGATGCACGAATAAATCCAGAAAATTACATTTAAAAAAATGTATTAGTAGGTAGATGAAGATTTTGTACTAACTACATATCCCACTAGTGTTTTAGTTCCGGTTTAATCGGACTTACATTTTCTTTAAATATTTCTTGGTCAAGATAAAAAAGTTGGGTCAGACTTTTTTCGTGCGGAGTCCATTTTCCCAATCACCGTCCGCTCGACTTTGTGAACGCCTGGCGGCCATATGATCTTGAACGTTCATCCGGCAGAGTATTCCCATTGACTGTTCAAACAGAGTAAAATAATATGTTGCGTGTATACGCATTGTCCGAGAGACACATATATCTCGGCACTTACAATGCGGTCGCTATCACCTATCACTTACATTGTTCGAGCACCTCCTTTGTCAAACTTAGTCTATTGCCACAGAAGTCCCACATTTGTATAGAAAAGCTTTAGAAACGCCGAATGAAGTTTGGTATTTGAAAATCCCGCTCCGGCCGCTTTGGCAACTAAATTTCACAACCAGTTGTTAAAAAAGAAGTATTCGTCCATAGTGATGCAGACGTGCTTTTATATCACAGTCTATGCCTTGAGTCCCTAGGTATTTGCTTATCTATGGCGTTCAGCTTCAGCAGTTGGCTGAATAAGCCTACGAGACATAACCTGACATACCAGAGTTTAACTCCATGTAGATTGATGTCATTTGTTCTAAGTTTCACGCTGAGTGTGTAATTTAGATATATGCATAAATTTTCTTCTGTTTCCGCTTTCACTGCCGCATCCAAACTGGTAGGTGATATCAAATGACTCTCAGTAAGAATTTATTTTTTTAGCTCATCTTACTTAGCCTAGCCTGCATGAAACCATTCCGATAACGAAGGCCAAATATGCAGTACAATCTAGTGGGCTATGGATTTCTGCTTTCCCCAAACCAAGGGCCGCAGTTTAATGCCAATATTACTTGGAGGTTGTAAGTTGTAGGTGTAGTCAGTGTAATGAATATACCTGCCAGAGACAGTAGGGAAGACGGTGCGAGGGGAGGTCTCCCCCGCAAAGCCGACCTTCGACAGCAGCGAGCCGGCATCGATGACCACGTTGATCTCCTGGCCCGACATCTTGGACCGGAACCTACTGGAAGCCGAGCCAAACGTTTGCGTCAACACTACCGTTGTCACATGACGTTTTCTCAATGTTAAATTCTTATGATGTCAAAAAAAAGTCAACGAATATCTTTTACCGGTACACAAATAAACGTTTTAATCCCATTTCATCATTTACCCATATAGAGAATGGAACTTAGCTTAGTCGAACGAAAAAATTATACTCCGTAGGTACAGTAGCTCAACACAAATTATTTTCTTCATCACTGGACACCGCAAAAAAGGGTCGGTTAGAAAATTTTTAATATCTTCAAAAGTACCTGACCTAGCTTTATGAAACAAAAACTAAATTAAAAAATATTTTATAGCATGCAAATAAAATAAAAAAAAAAACGAATTCAAGCTTTTTATTTTTAATAAATGTAAAATAAATAAAAATGTGTAGTTTTTCCAGTAGGTATTTTCGTATATGTAGATTGGTTACAGATGTGCCGTTTTCACTCATTTTAGTACTTTGTGTTGCCTCCGCGAGCTTGCAATACCGCTGTTAGGCATACTTTCTACTAGATTTTTGAGGCGATGCTGCGGAATATTCTGCCATTCCTCTTTTATAGCTTCTTTCATTTCATTTAGCGTGATTGGCGGCGGATTCCACCGACGTACACATCGTCCCAGTTCGTCCCATGCATACTCAATGGTTTTAAGTCGGGGCTGCGAGCTGGGCACTCCATGTGTGTGATACCGACTTCTTGAAAATAGTCAAGCACTATCCAAGCTGTATGCGAGCGGGCATTGTCTTGCTTGAAAACAGCATTCTCGTCCATGTCCACCTAAAATGGACCAACACCACCAACATTCAGAATTTCAGTGATATATCATTCTGCAGTAAAAGGCACTTTTGAAGATATTGAAGAATTTCTAACCGACCCTTTTTACTTTACAGTCCAGTACAGTTTCTGCCCGCACCTTCGCTCACGTCGTTTCTATGGGAACGTTTCAAGGTTATTTATCCCATGGTAACTGTTTTACGGGATAAAAAGTAGCCTATGTTTGATTCCGGTTTAGACCTACTACATCTACACAAACCATTTCATTTCATCATCATTTCAGCCCGAATTGTTCAGTCATTACGGTGTGAAGAGGTAATAAACATCCATTCGAAGATATAAACATCTCAACTTTCGCATTTATTATTTAGTCTGATATTATTACAAAAATCGCCAACCTATAATTTCTTAACTGCTTAACCTAAACTTGTTAACTCTAACTTGTCGTTTAAATTTAATCTTCCATCCACGATGAAAGAATCGTTGACGAATTTACCCGTAAAAATAATATTTTATTCGACGGTGACATTTTTACCCTTATGGAACTTAGAAGTAGCACAAAAAATGGTCCGGTGACATTTTAACCCTTCTTACCTTTGCTGCTGACAAGAGCAGCAAAGGTAAAAAGAAAGATGAACAACAACAAGAAATGATTTGATTCAATAGTTTCAGCGTCTGCCAACCCGTTCCTCTCACATGGTAAAACATCACGTTTTGACCGTATTGGTGTATCCACGTGGAAGTTATCTTTGTAGAGTAACGTTTGCATGGTTATAAATACTTGCTTACCCCTGAATACTCTAACGCAACTCAGATTTATGCACGTCTCAAATGACGATTTTCCGAACGACTTTCATGGAACACTGTCAAAAAATTGCAACTCGAGATGTGCTTATAATCAAGAGTTGAGTATTCGGGGGTAAGTCCGTCATGTGTTGGCCGAGTCGTCAGCATCACAAACGTCCTTTCAGCCGTGACGTGACAAACACGTAGAGATTGTGATCGGATAAAAACTAACATTTACTTATTTTCTAAAGGTAACCTACTTTGCAAGTTATTTTCGACTTCGAGACTTGCACTTCGAATATTAAACCCTAAGCAGTCGTAATTAATGAACTAGTTTCGACGTGTCGCGTCTCGAAACTTTAAACTTTGTCGTTGCAGTCAAGACGTGGCAAACAATCTTCTTGCTGAATCTTTAGTAAGTAAATTTATCTATCAAGTTAAGTCAAGTTAAATGTTAGGCAACTTGAACCGAGTTAAGATCTTGTAGACGAGAGGTAAAGGATTTATTTTACAGGGTTATGTGTTGCCAGTGTTACATCATCATCATCATCTCATCAACACCCTATACCGGTCCTCTATTATTTTTAGATTATTTTGAATATAATTCTGTACTGTGATTTTGCGGACCTCCAAGACTAGACAATTATATTCAGCATACAATTTAGGAAGTGTTAGCAAATATTGAAATGAAATTACACAATATCTAAGGAAAAACATGTTATGTTTGTCTTATGATGTCCACTATGAGGTGGGCATTAATTTTTTTTAAATTTAATTTAAGAATTTTAAGGAAACTAACAGCGAGAACTATGTATGTGTAACAAAATTGGTTTTTAACTGACGGCTAAATATACGTTTCCACAAAATCAAATTATGTTCATATATTCAAAAATGAATTTATTATTAATAGTACCTACAAGACAAAACAAAAACGAAGTGAATGAAATTACGGTGAGCAAGTAACATGCACCACAACCGAGGCGGTTTATCCGCTATAGTGCGTATAATCTGCAAGTCAATATAGTCATAACTGTCTACACGCCCCGGGCAAGTCTGTAATACCTAGAATATTGAAACTGCTAACAAGAACTCTGAGCTGAGCCAATAGGCGTCTTGATTGACTTAAAGTCAATCGTTTACTATATAAGGGACTTGGTGCTTCACGAGTTTGAGTCGTCTGACCGGGTTGATTCCATCGGAGGTCAAATAGATCGTCAAGTGCGAGTCAGACTCGCACACTAAGGGTTCCGTAAGACCTTGTATTTAGCCAAATTATCATGATTCTAGGTTAACAGGAAGAACATTGGCTGAATAGATTTTCATAAAACATAGCTAAGAACACTCGAGATAAAATTATCTATGACACAAAAAAATAAACGAAAATCGGTTCATCCGTTTGGGAGCTACGATACCACAGACAGATACACAGACAGACACGTTAAACATATAACATCCCTCTATTTTTGCGTCGGGGGTTAAAAAACAAAAAGGCAAAACTGCACTCAGTTTCGGGTGATAAAACACTGTCATATTGGCCCTTGTTCTGTGACGTGACACCTCATATTTTCAACTCATAGCGCTTATGTTTCATCGTTGATTTATCTAAAAAATCATCGAAGTATTATATTATAAGACTATAAAACTAAACATTTTCTTACAGAAAACACCAAACAACCGCGAAATAATACAAAAAGATATCCCACCAAAGACATGACAATACAAAATGAAGTGTGACGACACGTCCGCTCTCGCGTCGCGTTTAGAAATTATGCACTTGAGATCTAAATTAACTGCTTTTCAATGATTAAATCGCGGAAAAGAGCAGATGGAAGAAAAAAAAATTAAAAAAATGTGTACATACTAATTATTCATCGCGGGCGCAGATTATAGTTTAGGGCTGGACAAAAGCGCCGAGAATAAGAAATTCTATTTTTGAATTAGTTGTATGTGTATATTTGTTCATCATCATCATCATCATCAGCCTCTATTAGTCCACAGCTGGACATAGGCCTCCCCTAATGAGCGCCATAGCGCCCTGTCTTCAGCTTGCCGCATCCAGCATCTGCCTGCAGTCTTTCGCAGATCGTCATTCCACCTGGCCGGAGGGCGTCCTACACTACGTATATTTGTTGTCCGTCTGAAATCCCGCAAACTTGTTTTCGTCGACTTGGATGAGCAATTCATTTGTTTTAAATCGATTCCATCTGCATCCTCGACGGGTTCTGTTCGGAATTTCAGTTTGATTTGAAGTGCGTTCGGTATCATGTCGTCATTGTATGCCTCGACCGAGACCGTGTATTATTTATGTTGGTTGTTTTGAGCTCCGTTTAGAATTAGACCCTAAATCAAACTTAGCGATGTCCAAGAATTTAAGAATAAAGTTAAACCTGTTTTTAAGGCGATGAAATAAAACCATTGTTTATTTATCAACCTTTCAAAAAAACTCAATCCAAATCGGTTTATCAGTCTTAAAGCTTCGATGCAACAGACAAACACGTACAGAAATATGCTGTAAACTATAAACTCGGGTTGGCGGTTAAAAAATTTACGACTATAATGTCCTTCATTTTTTTACCCCATTTTTTATAGTTTTATGGTTTTGAAAAAACTGTAGACCGACTTCAATGCCTTTATGTTCACAGTGTTTTTTTTAGTTTTGTTGAACTAATACTAATTTCTCGTATATTTTTATGGAACCATCTCGGGGTGACTATACGTAAAATAGCCTACCTATACGTAAAATTATTCATTAAATTATTTATTTCTATATTTATACAGTTAGGTTAGCCTATGGCGAGTACACTAAAACTTACGAGGTACTTAAAAAAACTTAAGAATAAATGCTAAGTGCACCAACCTCTACAGGCCGACACAGCATGCTGAAGAAAACATCAACTATTATTTATAATCAGCAACAATTATAATCAACCTCATCTTCCACAATGAGGCGTTATTCAACGAGGTAGAGCCCTAAACGTGCCTGAACACAATAACTGGCAGGGATATTTCGCGGAAGAATCCTTCCCCCAACATATTCTAGCACCGAATAAAAACATGGCTGCTGGAGAGAGTGTTCTACAGCTTCGGGGAGTTCCTAGAGTTACCGGAACTGAGAGCACTACCCCTGTGCCTAATGCATATAAAATAGAAA
Source organism: Eupithecia subfuscata (assembly GCA_963564075.1). NCBI lineage: Eukaryota > Metazoa > Arthropoda > Insecta > Lepidoptera > Geometridae > Eupithecia > Eupithecia subfuscata. The sequence continues at coordinate 21,108,890 of OY751095.1, forward strand.
GAAATAAAGCGCGAAAAATATATAAAGGTACCTTAGTCGATAGTGGATAAGATTAATTAGTGAAATAAGTAAAATCAGTGAAATATTATAATCCGAAAATAAATAAATATCTATGTAAATGTAACGAAGACTATGTCATATAATTTAATTTTACGTGTAAAATTTTATAAATAAAATCTTGTATCTTGTATCTTGAATCATGGTTGCGGAAATGTCATCTCAACCTAGTATGCAGCGTCTATGCCATATAATTTCAATCTAAAAGCGCTATCCTCTCAGTCTGGGTAAATTATTTTCGACAAAATGAAAAGGACTCATTGACGGAGTAATCGACGAACTTACATTAAATAATGTAGCGTGTTTTAAAAAAACTATGAACAGACTTCAAATTTATATGGGGCCAACTTCGGGGTATAGAACCTTCGACCGTGGTCTCATTTTAGTCATTTATATTTTAATTGTCAATTAGAACGGTGAAAACACCAATTACACTAATTAATTATAATTACATGCAAACCATGAAACTTATAAAACTAACATAAAATTGGTCTAAAAGAAAGAAAGAAAGAAAATATTTTTATTTACCTTAAAAACTACTATACACAATTAACCTTAAGACTACCAAATAGTTACAAAAAGAAAAAGATTTGTTTTGTGCGTAGCAGCGTTAAAGGCAAATATGGCCCTTCACTCAGCGTAGTGCTGGATGCACACTGATGTGTCCACCACTGTCTAAGCCACTGTTTATGTTCAGAGCTATGCAGTATCTGAGCGGCAGCGGCAAGTATCTCTTGAATTTCGCGCTCGGTTTATACTTCGGTATACCCTTTCCAATAAAAAAAGAATTATCAAAATCGGACTACTCTGTATAAAGTTATGCGTGGTCATACATAAAAAAGTATACGCATCGACTTGAGAACCTCCTCCGTTTTTCGTCTGTTAAAAAAAAATTGGTTGTCTGTAAAGTCTGTTTACTGACGATAGTTGAACGTGACAACGCAGACGCATCGCTCACTCAAGTAGGAGAGAGACGGATGTCGAGCGCTCTCGCTTGCACTTCAAGCCTTACATGGAACGCCTCAGAGCGAGGTAACGCCGCATGACGAGGTAACGCCGCATGACGTCATGTTTTTTTCGTGCGCGCAGCCGGCTCTATCGAATTATAAGACGTTGTCACGTCAAAAAATTGGTTGTCTGTAAAGTCGGTTTTCTGACGATAGTTGAACGTGACAACGCAGACGCATCGCTCACTCAAGTAGGAGAGAGACGGATGTCGAGCGCTCTCGCTTGCACTTCAAGCCTTACATGGAACGCCTCAGAGCGAGGTAACGCTGCATGACGTCATGTTTTTTCGTGCGTGCAGCCGGCTCTATCGAATTATAAGACGTTGTCACGTCAAAAAATTGGTTGTCTGTAAAGTCGGTTTACTGACGATAGTTGAACGTGACAACGCAGACGCATCGCTCACTCAAGTAGGAGTGAGACGGATGTCGAGCGCTCTCGCTTGCACTTCAAGCCTTACATGGAACGCCTCAGAGCGAGGTAACGCCGCATGACGAGGTAACGCCGCATGACGTCATGTTTTTTCGTGCGCGCAGCCGGCTCTATCGAATTATAAGACGTTGTCACGTCAAAAACACATTCAGCCGAACATAGAACTTCCTACTTTTAAAAGTTAGTTATATAGTGTTAAAAGGATTTGTCATGATGTCTGTCATCAGCCTTCTCTTCCCTTGCAGTTCTGGTCTGCGTTCGTGCCGTGCGGCGCGCAGGGTAGAGATGCTGTGCAGCTGACGCTGGAGCAGATCGACGTCATCAAGCGCCTCGTCGACAAGTACCCGCAGTATCTGAAGATGGCCACCTCTGTCACCGGTGAGTTTTATGCTACTCTAAGGTAGTTGCAACAAAGTTCTTTACTTCCGTAGATACAATAGATGCAGTACCTACCCATCAAAAACCTAGTAGGTACTTAAATATCGAAAAATTCAAATTCTTAAATGTTAAACTGTCATGGAAATAAAGTGATACTTTTGATTCCTGTCGCTTTAATAGTGTAGAGTTAATAAAATAAATAAATAATGCTGGCCAATTCACACATCATCATCTATCCCCAAGCTAAGCAGAGCTTATGTTATGGGTAGGTACTAGATAGCTGATATAGGTAGGTACTTAATACATTATACTACATAGACAGATATATAACTAGTAGACTAAAGAAGCGACGAAGAAACCTTTGGTCTGTTAGTTTTTTTTTGCGAGTTAGAAAAAGCTTTTGCTCTCTTATAAACTTTCAATTATAGCTTTCATTTCCCTAATCAACATTTTAATATCATCGATAATAATTTCGTTCCAAATACCAATTGGATTATTACAACCTTAAGTAATTTCAAACGGTCTTCACCCGATATAATATAGTTATTGTCCAACACCAATCTAGTTGTTAAATTTAATTTGTTTCATAGAATTCCAAGGTCGAATACCTTAGGCCGATTACCGAATAATTTAATGGTACGCCCAATACAATTTACAGTTCACTGGGTTAGTTCGTTAATTTGTATTATTTAAAGGCTGTTAGACATCCGATCTAATTATTACGGTAATTGTATGGTCTAATCAAGTCTACTGGAGTAATTACTAGCACGCTGGATCGTATCATGTAAATGAACTTAGAGCGCGCATGACGTTAATTTCAGAAAAGGTCAGTCATGACTAATGAACGAGCTTTTTTATCTAAAAGTTTTTCTAGAGAAAATTGTGAGCTAGTTAGCAAGTAACGTAAATGCCTACTTTTATTTCTGGGTAGGATATATAATAGTGCACAAGTGTGTGCGTAAACACAGGTGCACTCTCCATTCCCATTCTCATGAAGGTATAGCTACGGTGGAAATATTTGAGACGACCTCTGTGGCGCAGCGGGTTCGATTCCCGCCTCGGGAAAAATGTTTGTACGATCTGCAGACATTAATTGTCCAGGGCGTTCTGGATGTTTTCTATGTATACTAAAAAATATCTTTCTATGAAGTGTATTGTATAAAGTATATCAGTTATCTAGTACCCATAACACAAGCTCTGCTTAGCTTGGGGCTAGATAATGCTGTGTGAATTGTCCAGTATTATTAATTTATTTATAAAAAATATATCTATATTTATTTATTTAATCATCATCATCATCACTAGACCGTGCGTTGACACCCTTTGTTGTAGTACGGGCCTCCTCTTTTCACGATTTATTTCAATGGAAGCAGTACTCGGAAAGAATGTTCATCTGACCAGTGACTATCTGACACCTGTCAGATGGTCACTGGGTCTAGCGTCTACTACGAGGCTACCTCCTACCGTCTTGGTCCATGGGCTGTCGTTCCGCCTAGCAACGAAATGAATACAAAAAATATTAATTATTTTGGTTACTTACAGTAACATTTATATAAAAAAAGATCGGCCAAGGGCAAGTTTACTGACACACAGAGGGTTCCGTACCATCGAACAAAACTATTTCATAAAAGAAACCCTGATTCTTTTTTTTTTTTTGCGGATCAAAATGAGGCGTTCTTGCGTGCGAGGCAAAATTATGACATGGTCACCTATCCAAGTACTGACGGCGCCCAACTTTGATTAAGTTGATCAGTAATCAACGTGGCGTGTGCTGGCCCTCTTATTTCTATTTTTTTCATTATTTGTTGTTATAACGGTAATTTGTGTCAAAATTTCAACTGAATACCTCAAGAGATACATAAATTAATTCCCTACGCCTTGATAAGCCATGAGTAAAAATAGCCAAAAAAATACACGTTTCTTGTAAATACATCTTAAATAATCTTAAATAAGTACCTTTTAGTTGTAATATTTATTTTATATAATTATGCTGTCAAAGAAAGAAAAAAAAAAGAAATACACACTGTGAAAATTTTATCTGTCTACCTCTTACGGATCGTGAAATAAAGTCCACTGACTGATGGACAAACGGACGGAAGGACAGAAAGCGCAGGCATAGTAATAGGGTCCCGTTTTCACGCATTTGACATGGAACCCGTATGACGAGTACCAATAAGCAAAACAAGATATTGATTATTAGAAACCGCAGAATCCTGAAAATTCACCGCTGGCCTTTAGTAACACAGCACACAACCATACATTTATCCGATAATCCTGGATGCATGATCAGCACAGCTCAAATACCTGTGTACACTAGGTAATAATGCCTGCTGGATGGCAGCATGTTTGCGGTGCTAGGCAAATACGTCTGGTACAGTCATAGCGGGGTACTAAGGAACAGATCGCGAACAAAGAGTTTTCTATGGGTAAAAAACCAGATCCTCAAGAGCGAGTATAACTCGCGCGCCGATGGTTTCGAACGTTTGTCAATTATACAAATATTAGCTCCTGCCTGCGGCTTCGCACGCGAATTTTCGGTATAACATGTAGCCTATTGTTTAAGTAAAGCTATGTTCTAAGTGTATGTCAAATTTCTCCTTGATCTGTTCAGTAGTTTTGGAGATCCTAGGTAACAAAAAATTCACATTTCACAAACTATCGCATTTATAATATTACTAGCAACTGCCCGCGGCTTCGGTATAATAAGTAGCTTATTGGCTAAGTTAGGCTTTCTTCTAAACGTACGCCAAATTTCATCTTGATCTGTTCAGTAGTTTTGGAGATCCTAAGTACCAAAAATTCAGATTTCACAAACTTTCGGCTTAATGATATCACTAGCTGCACGGATATAATAATACTATACTAGATATAATACTATAATAGCTGTTACCCGAAACTTCGTTAGCGTGGTAATTACGGTACTTACCTTGCTAAAAGACACATCAGAGAACGGAAAAAAATATTTGCTTTTTCTATGCAAATGTTTTCCGAAGGTTTGTAAAATCTGATTTTTGTTACTTAGGATCTCCAAATAAATTTTCTGTACGTTTAGAGGAAAGCCCTACTTAGATAATAGGCTTCTTATTATACCGAAAATATGCGTGCGAAGCCCCGGGCAGAGCTAGTACTAAATAAACTTTTGATAATGGCACCACCTCAACGAGTGTACTGGTGGATAGAAATATCTTCGCGATAATTTCTCCGCTAGCAAGAACCTGGTCCGTCGAGACCCATTAAAACATCTACTTTGAACCATAGTAGGTAACTCTTACATCGACAGACTGCCCATCATTTAAATAACTTGATTTAAAACCTCGCGCATCATTATTATTAACAATTTTGTGGCTCATGCAATATTCATTCGCTAAATGAATTCAGGGGGAAACTCCAGTTTCTATATGTATGAGGAAAGTTTATATTGTTCTTTGAGGCTACAACTTACTGATGGATATTGTTTTGATACAACAATGTTTTGATATGAAACTAGCTTCTCACCGTGGTTTCGCACACGTTTTACTGGATAAGAAGTATTCCATATGTTGTTCAAGATAAAAAAACTAATTCTATGCGAAATTTCAGTACCCGTAGTACTAGTGGATATAAAAAAGAGCTTGATCTGACTCTTTCCCTATATTGGCGCCTAGCAGTGCCTCTACCGGTTAGAGAAAAACATTTTTTTTTTATCCTTCGGCTATCCAAGCGCAATAGCATGAAGGTAATTCAGGTCTACGCACCGACCTCGACACACTCGGATGATGAAGTGAAGGATATGTATGAAGGCATATCCAAAGTCTTACACAACACCACTAAGGCTCACTTCAACGTTGCTATATACCCAGACTGGTAATGAATCCCGAATAGGCCCACATGGTTATGAAGTGAGGAATCACAAGGGGCAAATGCTTGTCAACTTCCTTGAGAAAAAGAGGCTTTTCTTAATGAACTCCACATGGCAAACTTGGGACATGGCAAAGCCACTGTGACTAAAAATGAGATCGACTTCATCATGACGGATAGCAAGCACATATTCAGAGATGTCTCAGTGATCAACAGGTTCAATAGCGGATCTGATCACCGACTGCTCCGCGGCTCTGTGAATATCAACTTGAAGCTTGAAAGAGACTGTCTGATGAAGTTCACGCTCCGACCTAACTCAATCCAAATCATGGCGGGCACCGAGAAGTTCACGCCGCTTCTCGGGAATAGGTTGGTTTCAATCAGTGCGTCCAACCCGTCATAACCTACGGAGCTGAGACATGGACACTCACGGTAGGGCTGATCCACCAGTTCAAAGTGGCTTAGCGAGTTATGGAAAGAGCTATGCTCGGAGTCTCTCTGAAGGATAGGATTCGTAACGAATACATCCGACAGAGAACCAAAGTTATTGACATAGCTCAAAGAATTAGCAAGCTGAAGTGGCAGTGGGCCAGCCATATCTCGCGAAGAACCGATAACCGCTGGGGTAACGTGTTCTTGAGCGGAGACCACGACTCGGCAAACGTAGTGTAAGACGCCCTCCAGCCAGGTGGGATGACGATCTGCGAAAGACTGCAGGCAGATTCTAGATGGGGCAAGCTGAAGATCATTTTTTTGGAGTTTAGTTTTCCCCCTGGACTCATATAGGCTTATGATGATGATGATCTCTCGTAACTTTACATTTCACAAAATTTCGCCATTCTAAATAGAAAAAGACAGAGTACCATGCATGTGGAAAAAATTTGTTCGCAGTTACCTACGTCGTCGGCCAAATATTTCAGAAATACACATTCGCGTTTTGCCCCTTTCGTAAAGTGGATACTAATTGGACAAGCCATAAAAATTGTAGAGCATTTCTGAATACTTGAATACCACTTTATCGTACGGGTAGGGTACTTACATAAGTCACAACCCACAAGATTTACGAACAATTTCGTCGTCTAGTTTATTTATGAATGAGAAATAGAAATAAGTATGGTAGGTACTTACAACACTAGACAAACCTTCTCTGGTAGTGTAACTTTTTGATTAATAACGAAAAGAAACAAAGCACGCAGGCCTCCTCGAGATAAGCGACTTTATTGGCTTTTATCACTGGGGGGTAATGCCCATAATCCCCACGCTGGGCATGCGGGTTGGGGATCGCAGTTCGGTGGTAGAATTGTTATGCAGGGGGCGCTGCTGCCCGCAACCGGTGGATATCCCTTAGTCGCCTCTTACGACACCCGCGGGAAGAGTTGAGTGGTGCAAATTCTAAGCCGGCACTACAAGTTTGAAATAGTACATTGTACAGTACACCTAGGCGAGAAAGTGCCCAATTCCCATCGAGTGTGTCATTTTTTTTTTCTTAAAACACACGAGGTAGGAATCGCACTTTCTCCCGAGTGATACATAGTGCTTTATACTACACCTTCATTTTGACATGGTTCTTTTTTTCAATAAAATGGAAAATCATCGTTTTAGAATCTTCAAAATCAGTCGAGAAAATTTAAATGAAAATTTAAAAGAGTATTGTTCCGAATACGGAAGAGGCTGATATCATAAATGGCGCATTCGGAGTAGAAACTTTTTGTCGTTTGAACTATTATGAAAATAACCATAGCTACCGGCTGATATTTCAGAAAATAATAATAATAACAGGTTAGAAATAGATTTACATACACTTTTCTCTTCCGCTAAAAGCGTGAGAAATGAAATTCCATAGAGTTTTTCCTCCCGCATTTCAGTACGCAATGACGTTACTTACTAGTCTTCACTTACTAGTTTCTGTACTGGTTTCCGCAACTAGGCCACAGGTGGGCCCTTTTTGCGTGTCGGGTGGGGGGCTGCTAATCTAACCACCCGATGTCTTCCAGGAAAGCCTGCAATGACGTACTTTCTACCTTATCTTTGGAAAAGGAATAAGCAACTTTCTTAGCAGGTGAGTATCAAGTAAATACCTGTCCGTGACCCCATCGATTCCGGCTAGAGAATTACCTAGCTCACCTCCCATCCGGGCAAGTACCCTAAAGATAAGGTTATTGTGAAAGTTAGCCGCCAACTTGCGCGATTAGGGACGTTTACCGAGGCCGGCGAGGTGCGTGTCGGAAACGAGACAAGTTTCGCCGTCGAGTGTGGGTTCTTCCTCATGAAAACAGTTTCATTGACATTTCAATTATTAACTTTCAATTGTAAAGATCGAACTTTTGATCTGAAATCAAATATACATACAGGTGACAAGCTTCTGCCCGCGTATTTTCGGTATTATAAGTAGTGCCATTTTTTAACTTAACAACAGCCTATTTTTTAACTTAGGCTATGATATATACGCCTAGAAAGGCGTATGCCAAATTTCATCTTGATCTGTTCAGTAGTTTTGGAGATTGTATCTCCAAAACAACTGACAACAATTTCACTTTTTAGAAACTTTCGCATTGATAATATTAATGCGATAGAATAGCGCTCGGTAAACATCTAAGTCGGGTTTAATTGTGAACTTAATGGGATAGGATAGCGCTCGATTGCATTGAATTGTTCCAGTTTCGTCAGTCGAGATATCCGAGTGCACCCCACTGGGGTAAACCGAGATTTCTAATACGGAGCCGCCAACGAACATTTGAAAAATATTTCGGAGTAAACTCCTAAGGTTGTCCATAAACCCAATCAGAATCATACCTATGATTTAGGGTCGGCCGTTTATGAGCGCTAGTTGTCTTTTTTTCTCTGTTTCCGACTAAAGAAAGTAAGTGCATTCAATGTCAAGGTTCAGCGGTGCGACCCAGCGGGGGTGGGTTGCTTCGCACGGATCTATCTTACTCATGTGCGTCGGTGGCAGTAATGTGCTATTGCTATTTGGCAAGAAGCTATACAGTGTGTAAGGGCGAACAGTCTTATCCTTGAAACCAGAGGTTAAGTACCATGAATGGATACCCACTGAACATTTTTGTACGACATCGTCGCAAGATAAGTAAGTAGGAACAATTTACGCGCGCAAATCTTCAAGGCTCTGTTCATTCCACAGACATCCTGGAAGCCCACAGCGCGCGGCCGCGCAAGATCGCATCTCTGATCGGCATCGAAGGCGGCCACTCCATCGGGAACTCGCTCGGAATCCTGCGCACCTACTACCACCTCGGCGTGCGCTACATGACGCTCACGCACACATGCAACACGCCCTGGTAAGTACACCATGTAGCAAGAAAGACCTAAAAATGTACACAATGATTGCAATAAACAAATATGAATAAGGATGGCACAAGATAAAAGAAAGAAGAACGGAAATAAATTTATTTCCTGCTCCCAACAAAACATAAAATTTGAAGTCAAGAAGGAAAGTTAAGATATTAGAAAGAAGATAGAAAGAGGAAAAGGTAGGTAAACATACAAACAGATAAAATACTTAAATTAAAAACGTTCGTTATAAGAAATACTAGTTATAAGTTCGGAATACAGAATCGAGTCAAAACGATACAGAAACCATCTAAGACAAGGCGCCAAAAGATTCCCTTCGCCGCGTCATACCGTAGGTAGGTAACCGTAGTTTAACCGTAGGTGTATTATTTTTAGGGTTCCGTACCTCAAAAGGAAAAAAGGAACCCTTATAGGATCATTTTGTTGTCCGTCTGTCTGTCTGTCTGTCCGTCTGTCAACCCTCTTTTCTCAGGAACGCGTGGAGGTATCGAGTTGAAATTAACATCATATACTCAAGTCCGTAATTTCTTGAAGCCGTGATATAAATTAAACTTCTAAGTCAACGCACTCAAAAGTTACAGCCGTTTATGTCCGAAAATTTTGAAATTTCTAAGGAAATGACATGCACCCAAAACCTATAGGGTACTTCCCGTAGACCTAGAATCATGAAATTTGGTAAGCAGCAAGGTCTTATAGCACAAGCAAAGGGAAAAATCCGAAAAACATAAATTTTTAATTTATTCACTAAAAAAATAACTTTTAATGCTCGCCTTGGACCAAAACCTATAGGGTACTTTCCGTACACCTAGAATTATGAAATTTGGCAAGGAGAAAGGCCTTATAGCACAAATAAAGGAAACAATCGGAAAAAAATAATTTTGTAATTTATTCACAAAAAAAAATACATTTTATTCTCGCCATGGACCAAAACCTATAGGGTACTTCCCGTTGACGCAGAATCATAAAATTTGGCAAAAAGCAAGGTCTTATAGCACAATTGAAAGAAAAAATCCTAAAACCGTAAATTTGTAGTTTATTAACTAAAAAAAATAAGTTTTGTTTCTCTCCCTCGACAAAAATATACAGGGTACCTACTTCATGTTGACCTAGAATCGTAATATTTGGCAAGAAACAAGGTCTTACAATGAAACGGAACCCTTAGTGCGCGAGCCCGACTCACACTTGACGATTTATTTAATAATGAGAAAAGTTACTGTTCAGAATCTATAAATAAAAGTACCTAGTCAACGAAATAAATACCTATGATCTGCCGTGAAATATCCTTCCCTAATTCCTCTATCGACAAAAGAATCGAACAAAAACATCGAATTCCCATGAAACCTTATTACAGGCATCCCCAAAACCCTTAGACTAATTTCCATAACATTACAACCTGTAGTCTTTTACCACTAGCGGAGATTACTCTCTCTTCCCGCCCATTGAGTGTTCCGTCCAAAACGCTAATAAATCTGTTTTAATTAGGCGGTAGAAATAACGAGGGCTTCAACCAATTAGGTATTCAGTCGAGTAACCAATATAAAGAAATAAACGAAAAAACTTCACAGAGCATTTATTGGCAGATATTTAAACGTGATTCGCTACAAATCGTGGAAGATACACCGTGAAAGAGTGTTGTTTTTTTTGTTTCTGCTTCCGCATTCAGTCATGGAATATAAGCGAATTTGTTGAGTACGCGGCCGTCATTTAGGATTAAGAATCTGTAGTCCTTTTTCCTTCCAGTAATAGGTGGTCCAAAATATGGCTCCTTTTCAACCACTTTGTTTTGATCGGGTTATCTACGAAAGCTCTTGCTAGAGGATTGGAGTGGTGCTTCAAGCGGTCACAGTATCGACTGCTTAGTGATTTTATTTCTTCTTCAACCGTAGGGACCTCCAGGTAGTCATGTATTTCCTTGTTAGTAATGAACCAGGATGAGTTGGTTACTGAACATAGGATTTTGTTTTGCGCTCCCTGGATAATGGTGAGGTTTGACGGCGTGCAGATCTGGAGCATAACCTTGCTGGCTATGCTCCAGATCTGCACGCCGTTGGTCCGCTTGGTATCACGTGGAATACAAAAACTTCGGAGCAAGACTTCACATTTGCTTGCAGCAGCGCCATCGCTTTGTTTGAACTAATTTTCAGAGATTTTGTGATCTCGTGAGGTATATTACTGAAAAAATTTGCTAATTTATTCGCCACTTTACTCTTATCTTTAATGAATGTTGCAAACAATCTACGGGTAGCTCAACTGATCCATATCAATACCAGGTGGAAGCGTCCCTAAGACGCTGGCTGTATTGCCACGCTGTATGGTAATGCTGATGCGCTATGTCAGATACTCACCAGCTCTCGGGTCACGCGTCGGTTCGACCAGACAATAACATAATTTTTGAACTTAAGCCGGTATAAAATCGTAAGCTCTGTCCCGTTCATATGATCGCGAAATCTCGTATCCTTTGCACAAAATGGCGCGCAATGCACCCTCTTAAGCCGCAAGAGGAAAATGAGAGAGAATAGTGAGCGTAACGTCATTTCAACGCTTTCGCTTTACTATTTGTTGGGGAAAATATAAGTTTTCAGCTTACTCTTGCTAAGTAAACAGAGTCTGGGTCCACTCCGCTCGTGGTGGAAACCGAGCTTTAGTATCCATGGTACAAGTAGTTTCAACACTTTTAACGTTTTAAGCTTTATACTGGTGTCGAAAACGGATACAAGCGGCATACCTTGAGCTACCTGTCCATTGTTTACATAACAGTATGCAGAGAGCTCGTTCTTTTAAAATTGGTATTTTAAACATTTTTTGTAATACTTGACCATTTTTAGAGTATTTTCCTTGTAAATAATAGATGCCATGTGAATAATTAGGATTAAAACTGACAAACCATATATTCATACCATTAATAATTAATTTATTTGCAATAATAAAAGTCATGAAGTCAATAATTATCACGTAAGCTCGGTTACCATTATATTATTTTAAATTACGATAAACCTACCTTTAGGCCGTCATTACGCGTCTGTTAAACAGTGTCATTTTACCCGGAGCCCGAGGGATGTATTAAAATTGTGAAATATCAAATAACCAACGTAAAATTTCAGAGATAAACATGAAATAAATTACAAAATATGAATAACATAGTTCTTAAAATAAGCTACAAGTTGATTCTCGTGTGACATGTTGATTTTATGTGGCAAACTAAGGCCCCCTTTTATTCTGGAGTGTGTCGCCGGTTGCGTATGCACGCGACATTCAAGTGTTTAACACCTTGGTATAAAACTCGAATTGATCCCGTGAGTATTGATATCTAGGCCTAGTTTGACAACCAACAAAATCAAAATCAAATTCAAAAACTCTTTATTTCCATAAATACAATAAATGTACACTTAGAAAAGGTCAAAATATAAAACTAAACACTGACACGGAAATAAAGTGATATTTTTTGATTTCTGTCGCTTCGGTATGTAGACTAAAGTAAAGAAGCGACGAAGAAACCTTTAGCCTGTTAGTTGTTATTTTTCGAGTTGGAGCAAAACCAGTCCCAAGCATTTTTGTCCTCTAGATAATCCGATATTTTATAGTAAGCCTTTTTGCACGGCAAGGTTTTAACAATTTGTTTGAATTTATTTACTGATAATTTTTGCAACTCACTAGGAGTTTTGTTGTAGAAGCGTATACATTGCCCTTTATAAGATATTTTAATTTTGTGTAGCCTAGTTGTAGGCACAGCGAGTTTATGTTTGTTTCTGGTATTCAAATTATGTTTATCGCTATTTTTTGGGAACTGACTTATATTTTTATGAGTGTACAACAAGTTTTCATAAATATATTGACATAAAATTCAAAGAAATAAACATAATGACAGTAGTCATTATGTTTATTTCTTTGAATTTATCACGCAGGGATTCTCTGGGACCCATATTATAGATTGCACGAACAGCCCTCTTCTGCAGCACAAATACGGTGTTAATAAATAAATAATAAATAATAATAAATAATACTGGACAATCCACACAGCATCATCTAGCCCCAAGCTAAGCAGAGCTTGTGTTATGGGTACTAGATAACTGATATACATAATATAATACATTACTTATATAGATATTTTTTTATTATATATAGAAACGACCAGAACACCCGAAACAAATATTTGTAGATCGTACAAAAATTTGTCCCAAGGCGGGAATCGAACCCGCAACCTCCTGCGCTGCAGGTGGACCTTCGCCCGCCGCGCCACCAAGGTCGTCTAATATCTGCAGCGTTCCCCCACAGCAGTATACCATTAGACATAATACTATGGAAGTAGCTGAAATAAACAAGTCTAGATGTATCCACGTCTGTAAGATGACGGATTTTTTTGACTGCATACGCTGCAGAACTAAGTCTCTTCGATAGCTTATCTATGTGTGGGCCCCATTGAAGTTTATTATCTAAGGTGATTCCTAAGAATACAGTACTTTCTACTATTTCTAACGTTTCTCCTTTAACGTTTACATCAGCCTTCACTTGTTTAACATTAGGTAGGATAAATCTAATACATTTTGTTTTGGTTTCGTTTAGCAAAAGATTATTGACTCTAAACCAATGGACTACTTTTGAGATTGCATTATTAACATCGTCGAAATTTGTGTTTTGTCGTTTCATTTTAAAAATTAATGAAGTATCATCAGCAAACAACACATTCTCGTGATTATTCTTGACAAGATGAGGCAGGTCGTTAATATAAACTAGTAGTTCTACGAACAGTAGACGTCGCGAACACTAACTTTTTTCAACAATTAATTTACATAATTCTTAATGTACTAAAGTAATTTTATTTAAGACGGGATATTTTGGTACCTAGGTAGGTACCAAAATATCCCGTATAATATAATGAGAACTTCTGTGGGGTTCATACTTTACCCCCCCCCCCCATTTCCGAAGATTGCATAGCGATCCACCTGAAATGTATCTACCTATGTAGCGTTTGTGGATATGGATCTATTAGTTTACAGGAAAAATATACTTTGAGAAGTTTGTAAAACTAACACCTTTTCAAAAGTTCTTGTACATGTTCTAGTAGTTCAATGATGTTCTAGCAGTTCTACGAACAGTAGACCTCGCAAGCTCTAAGTTTTTTTTCAACATATTAGTAACTTGTAACGGTGTATGCGGCCGCGCTATTTCATATAATTCTCGAAGTGTTACAAAGATGTTCTAATAGGTGGCGCTGTACTGTAAATGCTCTCTTGCATATTACTGCATTTTGCGAAGCTATTCTGCTCGTCATGCCGAAAATCCTCATCAGATCTTTGCCAAATTTTTATAAGAACAGTATAAAGTTATTACCTTTCAATTAAAAGTACAATCATCAAAATCAGATCTCTTAAAGCAGAGATATTCCAAATCCGCCTTTTTGCCTCATTGTGGAAGAAGTACGCCTTTAATCAAAAAATCCCGACGACAATAAAATTCTATAAAATCATAGAATCTGTACACAAAGTTTCATACCGATCGGTTGTAAAATACGACCTGTAGAGGAGTACGGACATACTGACAAAAACGCCATTTTGGCCAGACCTGAAACGAAGACTTTCGTTCACTAACGTTCACGACGTCAACTAAAAATAGGAAAGGACCGAGAATAGAACCCTGCGGTACACCCATTGTAACTACAGACCCCGAAGACCGTTTCCCATTGATGTCAACTCTTTGTATCCTATCACTCAAATAAGATGTAAGAAGATCCAAAGAGGTGTTCGTTATTCCATAGTGATGTAGTTTCCTGATTAATGTTTCATGGTGTACGCAATCGAACGCTTTTGATAAGTCGCAAAAAACGCCCAAAGCGTCTTGCGACTTCTCCCAAGCATCGAAAATATGCGATACTAACTCTACACCAACTTTAATATATATCCCTTAACTCAGCGAAATTGTAAATTTGAATTGTCTGCCTGGCTTTTAGCCCTTTCTTATGATGATACAGAACTTCTTATAGCGAAAGTAAATTCTCATTTACAGTTGCACACACTTTTTATAAAAATTAAATTTATTAAAATTATACACTCTCCCAACTCTGCTCCCCTCATCGAATGGTATCTAATCGTTGCCCTGACTCTCATGAGACAGGTGTCCTCGAAGGTACCTACTTAAATTCTCACTTTAATTAATATTCATTTATTTCATTTCACCACTACAGCAAAACTAAACAACATTAGTCATATGTAATTTTCAATCAAAGTACTTATGTGTAATTAACTAACTATACTCGTAATATTAATTTAGGATAACGTAGGCTGACTATGTAAATAATTTTTATCGTTTTCATCCTGTTTAGAGGAGGGCGATACTGAACGCGATACAGTTTTATACTTTTAGCGTCGGTATCGTTGCATTATGTTTTAGTTCATAAATATGTACATGGTATCAAATAAAAGATTTGAAATAGAAAAAAAATTTAAACCTTGTTAGATTCGCCCCTTAAAAATAGTTCAGTGTTTCTCGATGACTGTGCCAAAGGGCCTTCAAGGTCATCGTACCATAACGTGTCTTTCTAAGATAAGACGAAAATAGAAAAGATTAAAAGAGAGGTAATTGATGGTAAAGAACCCCCTTTAAGTTATATTTGACACAACTCCGAAAATGTTTTTACTACAAATACCTACTTTCAAGGGAATGAGAGTAAAAGTTAATATGCCAAGTAGCAAGTTTTATTACTCACGGTTTCTTTTTGATCCGTTAAGAGGGAATTCCCGTTCTTATCCTACCCCTCTCTCTCCCGGCCTAATAAAGCCTTTTCACTGCTCATGTTCGTCCCTGAGATAGCCCACTTAATTGGATTGCCTACAGGCAGGCTGCATTATAGAAGTTTGCTGGGGCAGTTAGAAAAAGAAAATAAACTGGACGAAGTGGCAGAATTTTTTTCGTAGTTATAGCAGAAACCATGTTAAGATAGCCGTACACGTTAATTGTTACATCTTCCTGAAGTAGGTACTTTTGTAAAAATTCGTGTAAGGAATAAATAAAACGTCAAGTGTGAGTCGGACTCGCGCACTAAGGGTTCCGTTTAATTGTAAGACCTTGTTTTTTGCCAAATATCATAATTCTAGGTCAACATGAAGTTGGTACCCTGTATATTTTGGTCGAGGGAGAGAATCAATTTTTTTTTATTTTTAACTACAAATTTACGGTTTTCAGATTTTTCTCGTTATTTGTGCTACACGACCTTGCTTCTTACCAAATTTTATGATTCTAGGTAAATGGGAAGTACCCTATAGGATTTGGTCTATAGCAAGAATCAAAAGTATTTATTTTGTGAATAAATAACAAATTTACGGTTTTCGGATTTTGTCCTTTATTTGTGCTATAAGGCCTTGCTTCTTGCCAAATTTCATAATTCTAGGTCTTCACAAAGTACCATATAGGTTTTGGTCCATGGCGAGCATTAAAAGTAATTTTTTTTTGTGAATAAATTACAAATTTAGTTTTTGGATTTTCCCTTTGCTTGTGCTATAAGACCTTGCTGCTCGCCAATTTTCATGATTCTTGGTCTACCGAAAGTACCCTATAGGTTTTGGTTGCATGTTGATTCCCTTGGAAATTTTGAGTGCGTTGACTTAGAAGTTTAATTTATATCACGGCTTCAAGATGTTACGGATTTGAGTATTTGATGTTTGATGAATTTCAACTCGATACCTCCACGCGTTCCTGAGAAAAGAGGGTTGACAGACGGACAGACAGACAGACAGACGGACAACAAAGTGATCCTATAAGGGTTCCTTTTTTCCTCTTTAGCTACGGAACCCTAAAAACTAATGCGTTCAAACAATAATAGGATTTCAATCTCAATTAGCAAACCACTTGAAAAGAAATAAAGAAAAATGCTGTATGGTGCTATCAAAACCGCTAGACAGGCCCCGAATAGGAACTGAGTAATTGTAATCACTGAAGCATTCTTCTCAAAGTTTCTATATCAAGACTCTCGCTACGTCACCGTGGAAATCGGCCTCGGAGACATATTTTCATCGATCAGTTCTTGACAAATAACAATCACGACAAGTCTTTAGTCAAGCAAAACGACAATTATCGTTAAAGAATAGACTCACCATTTTAACTCATCGTAGTGATTATCTCAGTCATGTCCACTGCTGGACATAATACCTCCGCCCTCAAAGATCTTTTAACTGCTTCGAGCGCATTCCTGGATCCGTCCCTGTCTTCCGCCACAGAAGAGGCACCTCTATGTCTCGTGATAATCTAATTAACAGGAGATGCGGCTGCTATCCGCACGAATTTAGACATCTGAGAGGAAATAGGACCCACTCAATGTCGAATGTCGCTATTGAAATGTCTATTAGGAAATAGGACGCACTCAATGTCGAATGTCGATTTCCTCGAAATCCTTCGTATCGAACTAACAGATTGTCAGTGGTTGTGATTGATTTGTCGTTGATATCTGGTATTCACCTAAATAGGTTTCTTAGGTTTTAGGTATTGTGGTAATCGTACAGGCAGCAACAAGTGACTCTGAACACAAATTGATTTTTGTATGTTCTAAACGATAAAACTCTGTATTGGGCACCTACTACTAATCTTGTTCGTAATGAGGAGCCGTGCGATCCTATCTATGTCGAGACTGCATGCCCTGGGGAGCCAGTCTCGACATAGATAGCGATTGCATGGCGAACGACATCGCATCGGTCGCAAAGTCTAACGCCCGTAGCATACCTCCGCTGCGGAACACAAGTAGCGGACCCGCTGGATGAATTGAGCTACCAGTAGCACACCTCCGCTGCGGAACACGAGTTGCGAAACCGCTGAATGAAATAATAAAGAGCACACGACACTTTCGAAAATAAAATTCAAGTTGATTACAAGTCACCAAGGCACTTTTATTTCTTACAATGAGGATCCGTAACGTTTTAAGTTGAGAATGCAGATTTATAGAGCTAAGATAAGAAATCCTTAACACAACAGAATATCAATAATTTAATATTATAATTTTTGTGAATAAAGAGACTATATAAATATACAAATAAATGTAACAATAGATATACAAATACAATATCGCTCGTAGCAGAGATATAATAAAACTAACAGTAAGAACATTATTAAGGAATTAAGAAAAAAAGTAAAAAACCTACGAAAAAAATTCAAAGACCACTACTGTTTTTAACCCCCGACGCAAATGATGGGTGTTATAAGTTTGACGTGTCTGTCTGTGTATCTGTCTGTGGTATCGTAGCTCCCAAACGGATGAACCGATTTTCGTTTAGTTTTTTTTTGTGTCGTAGATAATTTTATCCCGAGTGTTCTTAGCCATGTTTCATGAAAATCTGTTCATCCAATAAACGTCGGCAGGTTTTTTAAATTTTAATTTTTGTCTTGTGGATGGATGTAGCATCCGCCCCCGCGCATAGAATTCGTTTATTCGGAATACGGCTAATTAATAACATAGATCTAAAAAAACGTACTGAGGGATTCATTATTTATTATGTCGATTTAATGCATTTTATAGGCCCTTGTAGTCTTCTCTATCGAGTTTTATTTATTTAATTATTCTTCAGGCATTCCTGGCAGCGCGGCATGACTGTAGTCAATTGAAATGAGAAATTATTACCAATATGCAGCATACCAGATATCAATTGATGGCATGTTGATCCTCGCATAGTGAAGCGTTTCGCTTCATTTTGACTGGTTCTGTTTTAAATTATTTCCAATGCTTTATGTTCGTTACAAATATTTAGTGAGGGGATCGTCATTTTTCGTTTGAGGTTAAAGAATCTTTATTTCTCATGAAAACTATAAAAGTTCATTTACAATGAGAATAAGTTATTCGTAAATAATGTTTAAATTACATATTACCTCTAGGACCTAGGTACTTATATGTAGGCATAGGTAATCCAATTTCTTATATATAGTGCTATGCTATTTAACATAATGTGGCAATGCAGCCAGCGTCTTGGGGACGCTTCCGACTGGTGTTGATATGGATCAGTTGAGCTATCTGTAGACTGTTTGCAACGGTCGGCGGTTGGCTCAATTGTTTCAATTGTGAATGCTGGTATAATTTTCTTTGTGAATAAATGTCCTTATTTAACATAATTTAGAATAGATTTCAAACTAGCATTGGTCGTTTGGAAATGATTGGGTGGAATTAGTACATAAAATAGTATCCAGTTAACGAGGAAGGTGAATTTAAATGTATCTCTACTCTATAATAGATAATATTATGACCCTCAGTCTTATTATCTATTATTGAATAACATTACTACCATTTCTCTCCCGCCCAATCCTCCAAATATCCAATGTACGTATACTTATGTCAACTTGTCAATGCTCCCATATGATAACTGATAACAACTGTAAGCTCAGCTGGGAGTTAACCTGCTAAGAGATGCTAGCTAGCTACGGGCGGTAAAACTCCGTAGAGATTAAAATAACCGAACCCATTGAATAATGATTGAACAAACGAGGGAGAAAATGGCCGATAGACCGAAACTGTAAGGTATTGATTGGTTGCCAATTGGCACCAGATCCATAAAAGGCTTTGGCACCGGGACCTACATGATTGAGAAAGTATTGTTTTACAGAGACCGGCCCCCTATGATCCTTGAATTCGTCCTCTAGCCAAATCTTTCTTGCTGTGAATTTTTTGACAGAATTACTACAGAAGAAAAACTATTTGCTGAATTAAGCTCTTTCCAACAATGTTTAATGCTAACAATTAGTATTCGATACTTGACGCCAAAACAAGATATTTGTGAATGCATCTATGCACCTATGCAGAACATAGGCATGCATATACAAATAATATTTGTATATGCATGCCTATGCATGTTGTGCTGTTATATATGATTTTTTTTGACGACTTTGACGACCCCTGTGGCGCAGCGGGCGAAGGTCTGCCTGCGACGCAGGAGGTTGCGGGTTCGATTCCCGCCTCGGGACAAATGTTTGTACGATCTGCAGACATTTGTCCAGGGCATTCTGGATGTTTTCTATGTATAATAAAAAATATATATCTATTTAGTGTATTGTTTTAAGTATATCAGTTATCTAGTACCCATAACACAAGCTCTGCTTACCTTGGGGCTAGATAATGCTGTGTGAATTGTCCAGCATTATATTTTTTTTTATATATTATATTATAATATGTAACAGCACTACTACGTGGGTCACTCCTCTCCGATGACACCGGGCGCGGCTCAAAATTCCGTTGATCCGCGCTTGGGACATTTTTGATGTAACATTTTTCATTTATAATTTGGGACACGAGTTTACGCTTTGATGGTTTCTCTTTGTGGTCAGCTTCTACCTAGCTTGGTGAAAGGACTATAAAAATAATAATTAAAAAAATACACATTGCGTGCTTTACTCAATTAAACCACTGGAGGAGTATGAAACTCAATTAAAAGACGAAATAATTTATGGCGTAAGATAAAAAACTCAGGTCTATCACTAATTTTAGGAGTACAACTTACATATTATATTGCATCCGGAGTACAACTTATTATAATGCATGATAACCGCTCAGCTGTCAGGCCCTGCGTGCCGCAACATCCGTGTTGTGACAGGGCTAGCGCGCGGCATGCCGCGCGGAAATGGGATATGATGCATTATTTCGCTGATTTCTTGATTATTATCTAGTAATGCCTAGTCAAATCTATATATTTGAATTCTACATAAAATTTCCTACAAATCAGCATGTAAATATTCTGAAGTTGTGTAGCGTAAATACTGACTGAGGAACATGTAAATGTAGGTGTGTAGGTGTAATTTCGGTGAAAGTTTTACAAAGTTTCAAAAAAAAATAAGAAAATACAATTCTGATGTACAGTTTGAGTTTTATTTTAGAGTTGAAAAGAATATTGAGATTATTTATCTAACTGACGGTACTTCGGAAGTCACGTCATTTAGAAGCTTTCTGTTGCTGACTGACTTTACTGAATGAAATAAGTTGGCTTAGCACCGTTTGATTCCATCGTACTTACGTCGCATTCGCATTCACATTCACGAACAGAGATTAATCGGTGATTGATTGGTACCTAATCAATCAGTACATAATCAATCAGTACCTAATCAAGCAGTACCTAATCAATCAGTGATTGAGTATAGGGTATAGGTAGGTACTTCATATAAACAATCGCGACCGTGTTTTGTTTCATGGACGTTGTCGATTAAAAGCTGCACTTCGTTCGCTTCCTATTCAAAAAAAACCGAGAAACTAAAATACAATGGAGCATCGGAAAGCGTAGGTATTGTTAAGAGCTGTGGCGTCCGTTACAACTGAGTGTTAATTCCAATGTGGACCACATTGGGATTTCATGATTCTGGATAAGCTATTTATTAGTAAATGTTCTGAAACATTTCTTAGTACAGTCTGTAATTTGTAAAAGTATCCAGTCAAGGATAACAACCGGTTTTATGTGGTCGCTCAGACGTAAATTACAAAAAATCAGCCCTTTCCGTTCACTGGAACAAACAAAATCTACTGTTGAAGGTGGTCCCTCAGACGTGCACGAACGCCCCTATTATCTTAGGAACTATTGATAATTTTGAGTTTATCAATGCGTGTAGCTTTAGTAAAAGTTCTTAGACGATTATAAAGGAAGTCCCTAATTCTTAAAACAAGCCAGTAAATAGTTATGACTGTTTATAGTTGTGATTTTTACACAAAATTAAACTCATTTTAGAGAAAATCCGAAGGATATATAAACATTCAGAATATACCAACCAGTAGTTAAAAATGTTTACTACAGATTACTTCATGAATTATTGTTAAAACTTTTGTCGTTTTCGACTAAATCCTTAATTTACTTACTGCGAAAGTAACGTTAGGGTGACCATTAAGTAGGTTTATTTTTAGGACAAAAGTAAAAACATTGCGCCTTAAGTTATCGGGGTAGGTTGTTGTGTTTGTTTTAATTCGATTGACACTGAACAATATCCTTTCTAGCAACATATCAGAAACCATTATCACACTAATTATTTTAAATGCGATATAGTTTGGATGGATGGATCTAAGTTTGTTACTTCTCCACGTCAAAATTGCTGAACTGATCGGGCTGAAATTTATCATAGATCTAGGTCAAGACCCGGAAAAACATATGTTTTTTATGTAATAAATTTTAAGGTCTTTTTCTATCCCATGGAGACTGCTCCATGGGATAGAAAAAAACCTTTGAACGTATCCATAGAAATAACGCGTGCAAAGCCGCGGGCAGAAGCAAGTTAGTTATAAATGAAATTCACGTTTTCCACGTAACAAAGGTCCCGCTTGTTGCCTTCACAAAAAGTGCTTGAAACCATTAAAACTGTTTCCAATAATGCAAAAGCTTAATGTTGACGTAAGCTACTTAGCTGTAAGCGGCACTCAGCAGGTGTTTATGGTTTCTCTTTATGCCATCAGACTAAATACTCAAAGAAAATTATATGAAAGCGGAAATTATCGAGTTTTTATGGAACAAGTAAATAAAAACTGCAACAGTCTGCAGTAAGCTCAACTGTTTCAGTTGTAAAAACTAGTTCTTAATTGTTTCTTTTCTTTGATTTTAATTCTCCTTGTTCATATAGCTAGAAAATCATATTTTAAATTATACACAAGAAAATTTACAATAATAACAGATCTTTTGAGTGTAAAAACCTACATTAAGTTTAGTGGAATTTTTTAAAATATTTCATTGTGCCAAAATGCATAATATTATTAACGAAAGTTTGGATGTTTTGATGTTAGTTCCTCTTCACGCCAATCCTACGAGCCCGTTCGGGCTGAAATTTAGCTCAGATTTAGTAAACATGCACACTACTCCTATCCCGAAAAACAACGGGCAAAGCCGCAGGCAGAATCTAGTTCCTAATTAAAATCTAGCCAGCCTGTCAAGTTCAAGTTCTTTATTCATAACAATAATTTTACGCACATAAAATAACCTTTTGATCAATGCTATTATAAGAACTTCATACACCCCAAAAACTTTCAATTCCTTTAGTCGGGTAAAAAAGGCATTCTTTGATCGTAGCACTAAATTGTCTTTACCCTCAAGCACCGGTTACATCCGGGAGTTTCATCCGGCTGATGAATGACGCTTATATGACAACGTTTATAGCCGGGCATGTGATTTGACGCTTATTGGTAGAATATACGGGGCTTATTGAACTAGGATATTCCTGTAATGACAGTTTTAGGTTCAAATATAAATTATTTAATACTAGCTTCCGCCCACGCCTTTGCACTCGGTTTCCAGAATAAAATGTAGCCTAATGTTAATCGAGAAGGGGGAGAGCGCTAACCCGTTGGAGCGATGATCTGGCACAGACTGCTGGAAAACTCTGGTCTAGACAGCTAAAAATAGAATTGATTGGAAACGTTTGGAGGAGGTTTTCACCGCTACAGGCGGTCCATACACTAACAACTAGGAGTAAGATAATTTTAATTTTATACTAACCCTTTAAAACCGTTTTAAGTTCACATTTTTGTTATTTTGTAATCAAAAACAGTGTATTGGAAAATAAAACAATTTTTATTTTTAAGGTTAATCGAGGTATGGAACTACATCCATACAAAATTTCTGCCCGATTCTTTCAGTAATCATAACATTTATTCGCCGTAGGAAGGCAAGGCACACGTGGTTACGTAAATTTACATTGTAGTAGTTTTGACGTGAAGCGGTAACAAACATCCAAACTTTCACTTAAATGTACAATATCAGTGCGATTCACTGGCGCAGTGTAATCAAGGCACCACATCCGCCCCCAGTTTGCCGTGTATTATTTCACAACGTCAAATATTGGAAGACATTTGATTTGTGTAGTTAGGCATTTATGCATAGATCTGCTATTCAAAATTGGCAGTCTTTTGTGATAAACAACACATAAAAACAACAATATAAATGAAGTTGCACCTGCTCTTTTGTTGAGCTACGTTATTCATAATTTGCTAGTTGATAACAGGGTCTCACATAATTTTTTAAAATATTGCTCAGCAAAAGTTCATAAGTTCGTTTATTTTATTATACTTTCTTTTTTTCTTTTTTTATACTTAAAAATTGCAAGAGATAATAATGACGAATTTGTCAAATTCGGTAAAACTTTTCTGTTGATTAATATGGTTTTTAAGAATAGAACCTATTCATATGTCGCCCGGAAACTTAATGATAATAACCAACTGAATTTATGGATAGGACTACGTACGAAATATCTTAAAATCTAAATATTGGTTCAAAAGTGAAACACCATCATTAAAGCTTGCATCATACAAGCAAATTTCTAAAGCTGGCGCGATTGTATTTTGCTTTCTGTCTTTCAACATGACCTATACATCGTCATCATCATCATCAGCCTTTATTAGTCCACTGCTGGACATAGGCCTCCCCTAATGAGCGCCATAGCGCCCTGTCTTCGCATCCAGCATCTGCCTGCAGTCTTTCGCAGATCGTCATCCCACCTGGCCGGAGGGCGTCCTGCACTACGTTTACCTAGACGCGGTCTCCATTCAAAAACACGTTTACGCCATCGGTAGTCGGTTCTCCGCGAGATATTGCCTGCCAACTGCCACTTCAGCTTGCTAATTCTTTGAGCTATGTCAGTAACTTTGGTTCTCTGTCGGATGTATTCGTTACGAATTCTATCCTTCAGAGAGACTCCGAGCATAGCTCTTTTCCATAGCTCGCTGAGCGACTTTGAACTGGTGGACCAGCCCTACCGTGAGTGTCCACGTCTCAGCTCAGTAGGTCATGACGGGTAGGACGCACTGATTGAAAACTTTAGTTTTCAAGCATTGCGGTATGGATGACGAGAAGACTCGACGTAGTTTTCCAAACCCAGCCCATACAATACATGCAATACGGTACGTACGCGGAATGAATTCAGAGCTTGTCAGCGGTCGCAATCAACTCTTGTCGCTTGCGGGCGCCAGGCAGGTGGGTTAGGGTGCGGTCCACGAGAGATATGCGAGGTTTAGGTTGTGTTTACAGAGAATAGCGGATGCAGGAGTAGATTAATGACAGTTCCAAAGAAAATCGCACCGGCGGCTAAACGGTGCAACAAACATGCACCCAGCGATAGTCATCTCTTATTAGTAATAGGTAGGTATAAATGATGATGTAGAACCCACACAGCATCATCTAACTCCCAAAAAAATACCTTGTGTTATGGGTACTAGAAAATGGAATTAATACATAACATCCATAGTTGGATATTTAATTTTTTATTTTAGAAAATATCCCGAACCCCCAGAATATTTTATAATATAAAGATTTGTCACGGGGTGGGAATCTAAGGTTTTGTTATTATAGTGCGTAATCCTCGCACTCTGGATAATTTCTAATTTCTAAGAAATCGAATTATATCGCAAAAATATTCGACTTCGACGGGACTTGAACCGCGGGTTCAAGTCCCGCCAAAGTCGAATATTTTTGCGATATAATTCGTTTTCTTAGAAATTAGAGGTGGGAATCGTTGCGCCACTGAGGTATGCGAGAGGCCTGAGGTATGCGAGAGGCGAGAGCGGAGAGGAAGTAAATTATATTTACAAAAAATATCTGCTTCACTTCCATTTTAATATGTCTAATAGTATTGTAAGGTCTCAAAGAAGTAAAGCACTTTGACTTTGGTTTTAAAGCGTAGGTACGAATAATAAATGCACGGGCTGAATTTTGTTCGTTAGCTACTGTCAATACTTTTTGATATTAGCCTTTCTGCATACCTATACTCCAGAAGCGAGGACTAGGCAGTAAGCGTGTAAAAATCCAATTGGAAAAATACGTACATGGGACTAACTCTGGTTAGCTCAGCTATGGTAGAAAAGCGCTAGTTCTTCATACAAAAAAGCGACGTTAGCGAAGAATGTGAACAAATCAGTCAAAAAGAGTCTGCTTCGGCAATATTCACACTGTTTACAAATCCTTACACCTCTACTTAGCTTATCTATATGTACCTCCTAGATGTGCACCTCACACGCTCTGGAGTGCTCTGGTGAAAACGCAGCCTTACAAATGTTCCATGTGACTCACGCTATCCGTTTGGTCAACATAGCGTAACGAATTTTAATTGTGGTGCATCGGAACGGTAATTAAATAAAGGAGATATTTCATTGCAAACAAAAATGATAAATCGCTTAGTAAGAAAGAGGAGGAAGCATGCGTATGAGAGTGGATGGCAAATTGTCGAAGAAATTTTACAGAATAGCATTAAACATTGGATTATTTACCTAGAAAATTGGGAAATTCGGGAAAAATTTGTTTTTGTTTTGCTTTATTTATCTGGAAATCGATCCCACTAAAATCTAAAAAATAACACATTATACCTATAGTCCTAAGTCCTAACTACTAACCAAGTAATCCTACTTTTATGATTCCAATTGGTAGCGTCAATCAGAAGAATAAAATCTGTCGAATAAACATTGCATATAAGATCAATGTTCAGTAGTTTTGGAAATCCTAGGTAACAAAAATTCAGATTTCACAAACTTTCAGCTTTAAAATATTAGTTGGATAGTATGATTGCCGGAGCACATGGTCACGGCATGCTGTGCAGCGAATGCGATTGCCTTCAGGTGGCGGCAGTCTAACTGGTGAAAGCGAGCTGGTGAAAGCGAGTGAAAGTGTCTTGACTTCGTCTCCCATGTTATTTGCAGATTTAATTTCTTTACTCTAAAATGCAATCTTTGTTAGACAGAATCGATTCTCGTGATAGACTACCAATCGGTGTCGTAAAAATACATGGTTTTATTTTTTTGATTTAAGTGCTCTTGATTACCGGATAAGGCAAAAATTTTTCGAAATTCTTGAAAGCATTCTTATATCCTTTAAAAATAAAGGAATGTTACCTTTGAGTAGAATTTGCTATCTTGAATGTTTCGGGTACATGCACGTCGTCGGTAGTACGGTAACGTTCGTTTGTTCTACATTGTATTCTGTCTTTCACGCGTATCTATGTAGGCATGTGGTTGTCTGGAGCTCTTTATTACTTTAGTTAAAGCAACAAAATAGGGAACGGAATTTTGATGAATAAGGTATCAAAATACTTCCCTAGGAGTGTTTGTACAATATGTATTTAACGAAAAAAAAAAAATTAAAACACATTAATGTTAGTCTTTTTATATTTTTAAATAAATTACTGGTTTGCGAATATATGCTTCTCTAAATTTAGGGAAGAGAGTTCCATTTTTAACAACGAAGCGATAAATACTTACTTCCGACTCCGCAAACGAGAAAAATTTCGAAGGGATTTTTCAATATCTCATTCGAACCCTTTGTCAGGCCTCTCGAAACGGATGCTGCTGTAAAAGGAAACAAGGTTTCAAATATTTTTGTAACAGGGCAGAAATTGTATTAGTAGTAAGTTTCTACCGAAGGTAAATTCGAAAAAATTAGAAAGTTCCTTGGCTGTTAGAAACAAGATGGTTGTCAATTCCACGAAGAGTAGGCACTCAGAAAATAATATCTTTTTTCGTAGTAGCTGAAAAATGTTTTTTTTTCTCCATTGTTTTCAAAACAAATTTTGTATCTAATTCCTACAAACTTTTACCACACCTTCGCAGTGGTTGCTAAAATGCTTAACTGCACGTGCATAGCCGTGAATCGCCCTAACGACCTCGTATTGTTCAAATGTTCAGGTAGCAAGGACGGACGGAACTGCAGACAGGGCGTATCTATAAATAATAGGCTCTCGCTCCTTAATATTTGTGAATAAATCCGAGACATAAATCATTGGAATGGGTGCTCAATATATTATTTAACGGTCATTTTGCCGGCGTTCTTCTGAGTATTCCTTTGTGAAAATAGACGGCACCTTCCGATTCGCGTAAATGCTTTCTGGTTCCATGAATACTAATAGTTCAGTCGTTGAAGTAAACAAATAAAGTACTTTTATTTTGCACTAGATAAATTATTTACCCGACTATATACGGAGGAGGGTTTGTACTTGACTCATAATATTTAACGCCTTCGACTACTTATCCATTAAAATTTAATGTTCAACTTCCCTTCTGACTATTTGTTTAAAATAATGGCATAAATCTAAAAATAATAATTTTGATTTATTGCGAATAAATGATAGGTAAAATTTCTCAAACATACTTATAAAAAGCATTGCGAATTAATTTGTCTACCAGCATAGTATTATGCCAATGTGTCTATGCAAATGCTATTCTAGGCTGTTCCAAAAATTGTTAATGAAAGGGAAAAAAGTTAGAATACGCATAAAGTTTATTTAAACCTTTAAAAATACTCCCTTCCAACTCCAATGCTTTCGGGTGAACAAGGTTTAAAACATTAAAAAATTTATCTTCAGAAAATAACCTCCGAAATTCTTGAACGGCCTCGTCTGCAGTGTTAAATTTTCACTCTTTACCGTGGGAGGATCATAGCTGCAGATCCAACATTTTTAAGGATGTAGGATACGTCTAGCAAAGTTCCTTCTCCGAACTTTTCTAGCATAAATTTGCACTAGACAACACGACGGGATTTTTGTTCTTCGATGAGACAATGAGGTATCCATCGCGAGTAAGCTTCCTAACTTAAAAGTGTCATGGATGATGGAAACTGCCAATCTTCATTTCAGCCTGAATCTTTCGATGTGTATGTGTCTATTTTCCCGCAATAGCAACTCTACCCTGATGACATTTTCATGAGTTACTACTGTTGTAGGTCGGCCGAGTAGGTCATCGTTTAGGTTCTCCCGACCACGTTTGAATTCACAACCAATAAGTAACTGTTGCTGAAGCAAGAACAGACTCTATTTTCCCGTTGCTCCCCAAATGACACATACACATCGAGAGATTCAGGCTGAAATGAAGATTGGATCACAGGCAGCTTCCACCATCCTGCATGAACACCTTTAAGTTAGGAAGCTTGTCTCGCGATGATTTTCTTGAGATTCCTGAAAAGTTTACCCTCGATTATAATCATAAAAAATCATAGCACAAAAAGCTTCTCACGAGACGTCTTTATCTACATATATAAAAATGAAACCCGTTTTCCTTGGTCACGGCATCACGCGTGAACGGCTGGACCGATTTCGCTAATTCTTTCTTTGTTGTGTTTGTTATTGTCAGGAGAAGGTTCTTATGAAAGAAAAAATTAAGAAAGTTGGAAACATAAATTTCCGCGGGGGCGAAGCCGCGTGGCGCAGCTAGTTTGATAATAAAAGAAGAGTGACAGATAATAATTTAAAAATATTTTTAAAAATTCATGTAGTAGGTGGCCAAAAGCTCTACCCGAAAGATTTGTATTAAAAATAGCCGTCAATTAAAAATAGTTTCAAGAAAAAAGAGATTGTATTTATTCTGTGGCTAACAGTTTTCGAAACAACCTTTGGGTTTAAGACTTCTGAACAAAATTCGATTTGGCGCACAACGTCAATCTTGCACGCATTCAACAGTGTTACTTTGAAGAATAGTAATTAATAATTAGCTTTTTTTAAGGGATTTCTTCAGACTTATCTTTAAGGTGACCAAAGCCCTGCGAATGAGGCAATAGCGAATTAAACCCTATATCTGATTTATTTGTGTTCTTTGTCGGTAGGGCGGACTCTTCCAACGAACGAAGCATCGCGAACGGACTTACGGAATTTGGAGAGGTAAGGCGGAGTTGTAATTTATTGTCAGTAGAATAAAGATTATTTTTGTTCTTCACTGAAAACGTTTAACGAATGAGATATTTTTATGTTTGGTAAAAAAATTGCGTATTTTTACGCGCACTTGCCATGATTCTCACTTCTGTTAAGTTGCTTAGATTCAAGCTATGGCGAGTGGCGTACAATTTTTAATGATATTAAACTAAGCATGACCCCTGATGTTACTCAGGTATGTGCAGATGTAGATACCTATCTACATCTAGTTAGACCACGGGCTCGATCAGTGCTCTAACCAGTTGTACTGTACATTGTGTACATCTCTTACCCATGGCAAGTTATTTAATCCGTAGTCTAAATGTCAGCTATTATGAAAAAATACGACTAAAATTTTGTCGAATATCTGGGCACATTCATACATTCATATTTGTTGTGACCCTCTCTAGCTGCCGGCAATCTTCTCGGCATGCTTTTGATTAAGTTATCAATGAAATCTCGTGGCATTCGATTCACTCTTCTTCCAGTGCTTTGTCCAGATCTCTTATGTTTGTTGGTGCTGGATCCCGCTGTTTTGTTTGTTTTTTCCAAGCTCATCCCAAACATGTTCGATGGGGCTTAAGTCTGGCGAGCGAGCTGTCCACGGCAAAATGACAATTTCGACCACTCGAAGATACCGCCAAACAAAGATCCAAAGTCAAACTTTCTGCTTTCGACTTTTCCACCCAACTCCCTCTTTTGAGCACTCTTGACTGGACTATGCACATCTAAACATATGTACAAACAAAATAATATGAAAAACAAGTTTAACTTATTACTGAATACTTCACATATACTGAAGTTACTTGAATTTAAAATATTGGAAAGCCCTTGTCAATATAGACTACTTACTGAAAAATGTTACACCGTTTTACATCGGTAAGTAGGTTCTCCTTTGCAGTTCAGAAGTTACATTCCTTGAAACCATTATTGAATAATCGAAAAAGAATCATCATTCCATCACATTTCTACTAATATTAAAAAGCCGAAAGTTTTTGAAATCTGAATTTTTGTTACCTAAAATATACAAAACTACTGAACAGATCAAGATGAAATTTGACGTACGTTTAGAGCAAAGCCTAACTTAGACAACAGGCTTATTTATATATATATATATATATTTATTTAACTTATTATACCGAAAATACGCGTGCGAAGCCGCGAGCAGAAGCTAGTTATAATATGAATGCGAAAGTTTGGATGTTTAGATGTGTTTAACTTCTTCACGTCAAAAACGGATTTAAACGGATCGGGCTGAAAATTTGCATTCATGTGGGAATAACATATGGGGTACTTTTTATCCCATATATCATATATATCCCATATCAGTTCCTGTGGTATAAAAATAAATAAATAAAAAATCAAATAGATAATGCCGGACATTTCACACAGCACCATCTAGCCCCAAGCTAATCAGATAGCTAGATAAAATAACTCCTAAAAATTTTCATAGAACCAACGCGTGCGAAGCGGAGGAAAGAAACTAGTGTTTTTTATAACATGGTGCACAAATGATAAGAATTCTAGTTAATAGGGTGTGCGTTAGGGTGTCCCGTAGAAACTTTTTTTTGATTTCCGTAACGTAAGACCACTCGAAAGTTGCGAAATTGTATGTAGATTACGAATAAAATTTAAAAAAAAATCTAATAAAATGTCTTTAGGTCTCTACCGACCTTCAAAGTTTTCAAAAAATTACATTTTCAAGTCGATTTTTGACTCGTTATAATTTTGAATCCTGAAGAAAGTATTATTATTTTACTATATTTTAGTGTAGTACCTGAACGGATCTTTAATCTTCGGGGTTGAAAACGTTTCCAGCAGCTTCGTATTTGTTAGGGTTACCCTCAATTCCACCTCCAACTACCCTCAATTTTCAACTCTTTTAAATTATATTCTTTATGTGACTCGCGACTGTTTTGTTTGTATCCAAAGTAAATTTTATGCCTTAAAGGTACAGTTTCAATTACAATAGTGTCAAAAGTGGATATTATTGACTTTAAAGAATGAGTTCGTGGCGAAGTGAAATATATTCTATATTTATGGACATCAACAAAATTTAGACGATAGCTTCAATTCCAATCGTTACTAAATCACGAGTTTCACAAATTACTTAAAGCTTATTTTATAAGGTAGTACCTCAGTTTAAAAAGATAGCCCAAAAATAAACGAAATTATAGTTATGAAAACGTACTGAAAAGTTTAGATTTTTATCATTTGTCCGTAACTTAAGATTATATTTTATTTATTTTCATTGTTTATGCTTTGTTTTATCCCTTAAATTCATTAAGTATCTTCTAAACTTTGTTTTTGTTATATTTTAGACCCATGATGTAGGTCACTAAAAATTTGAAATTTACAAAACTTCTAAGAGCGGTAGAGGCCTCAAGATGGAGAGTAAGTTTAGTTTTTTTACCAGTTTCTTAATTTACGTGAAATAACGCAACTTTCGATACCTCTTACGTTGCTGTAACTTGAAAAAAAAATATTCCCATACATCGACGGGACACCCTAGTGTGCGTGCAATAACCATTCCAAATTTCACCGTTTTCTAAGTAAAACATAGAAAAATCACTTAGGTAATTTCTAAAATGGTAAAATCGTATACAGGGTCTACTATAGCCATTCCTGCTAATGAAAAGCGCTAACAGGCAGTATAACGGTAACTGGCAACAAATAACGCTGTGGTTCAGCCCTTTTTCATGTTAAGTAAGCCATTTCGATTTCATTCATACGGCATGGATGTCGTTTGTTCGTGTTGCGATGGATTCGGTGATTTATAAACTCGGTATGCAAATACAAATGTAATATTCTGCGACTGAGTAAATTGAACTGAATTGGAGTTAAACTTCTTAACTTAAAGCATAAAACTGACATCGTTGATCCCTGGAACCCATCATCGAATCTAAGTTATGTTGCTTTGAGATAAACAGTCCCAGACAACAACATACTTAATACACAACATAATATCCTCGCGACAAAATATCAGTCATATCGAGGACCCAACGCACAATTTCAATAAAGAAATCTGTGTATAAACATAATGACGGAGTTCTGAAGCAACCTCCTGCTTCTTGAGTCGGGTTAAAACCTTTACGGATAGGTATCCGTTTTTATCGTGCCCAAAGCTACGGTCATTCCAATAGTAAGCAATATACAGGGTGATTTGTGAATTTGGGATGTTTTGCCGCGTAACGGCGGCCTCTGACCGTAATAAATCTACAGGTGAGCGGATCAGGTCGATAACAGTCGCCCATAAAGTACCTCTGTCTTCTACATTTGTATCACTTTAGCTCTCTTCCTTACGCACGCAGGTTTTTACATAATCAGAATCTAAAACCAAAAATCGGTAAGAAACATATCGGTATTACTTAACAGTACCAACTAAATATATTAATAATTAATTATAATAAAAATAAGTGATTTATTGAAAAGGTAATTTGAAAAAATTACCTCTTTATCCCCTATTGGTAGTGAAAACTAGCTTTATGCACGTTAATTAAACGTTTTTCAGTTCAAACAAAGAAACAATGACATTTAAACGCTCCCATTGTTACCACCTCCAATTCACAAAACTTATACAACACTGCCAACTCATAAAAGGTAAAATTGAATACCGTTATGCTGTTTTTTATTTATATATAAATAAATCTTAGTATTCGTTTAATTTTCCACATCAATGATTAATCGCGAAAGGATTTAATATAAGTCCTGACTTAAAGGCGAAGCCGCGCCATTCCATATTTCATGGTATTGCATCGTACGGGCTGGAATGCTATATTCAATTCCAGGCCGTGCAACTGATGTGAATTGGAATCACCTGCATCTAATTACGGTGATATTAAAGTGCCGTCGGGCCAAAAGAATGGAGCTTACTGATCAGTGATACAAGATGATACAGGTTTTTGCACATTACATACAAAATATTGGATGGCTCTATCAATCTCGAAATCAATACAATGGTGTTAATTAAGATAAAACTAATGCTCAGCTAAAAAAATTGACAGCAGAAAAAAATGCCAGTCTTTTCACTTCAATCGTTGTGAAAGGGACGGTCACATTTTTAGTCCAGTCAAATTAGTTTAGTTTTGGCAATATCTGAATCGACACCAATTTATTCAACTATCCGCAATTGAGTTCTGACTAAGTGAAGCAGTTATACAGTAAAATTAAATAGAGCGAGCCAGCCCCGGTTAACAAAAGTCAATGAGACAAAGTACAGCCAACGCCAAAAAAATTTTCAGAAAGGTTTGTGAACAGAGAATATTCTCCAAAAGTGTGTTTCGTTTATGAAAAAAATTGCTACATTCAGCAATGTTATTTCGTTGCTCACCTACTGTGTTTGTGCTAATATTGGTTTACAAAACGAGCCGATCGACCATTGGTTCGTCCGTTTTATGACTGAATAGAGGTGATTCTGTGATTGAAGCACCATTGAACATATTAAAATCGATGTGCACGTGGGGCTCAAAATTGATCAAGCCGCTGCCAGATGGGATGCCTCCTTTTCATTAATTTTGACGTGTGATGATCGAGATGCGACCAGACGTAAAAACATTGCACATCGAATCATCGAAACATATCAAGTATAGTTAGCATAATATAATTATGCATAATCAATCAACAAAGAACGCGCGGACCCTTAGGATGCAAATAGAAATATTAATTTATTTTGAAAACCATACTTCGGATCCAAAATTACGCGGGTTTAAGTCTGACTCAAATTATCTCTACTGAGTGATCACAGGCGTAAAACGCAGTAGAATCAGGTCGTGTCAAACACAGACAAAAGTTTCTCTTAGCTATGAAAATAGAGTATATTAGTTGGGTTAAAGTTTATCTTTGTTTTGGAAGAAATTATACTGAAAACGTCATATAATAAAAAAGCTCTGTTTCAAACAGAGTTTTTTTTATTATACAAGTTTTATTATACAATTTTTAAAACACAAGGTGGGTTTTTGACGGTTGACACCTTTATTTTACTGTTCTGAGGTTCTCGGTATGAAACAGCTCGAAACTAATTGGTTACTATTAACCTATCAATTTCGAGTTGTTTCATAATTTCAAGTAATATTCATCATGATCATGACAAATAAACATTTAGGATATTCAACACAGTCGACGCTTGGGAAATTTTAATTACAGTGCTCAGTGCGAATACTTTGTATGTGATTTTGCTATGCGAGTAAGCACATACCTATAATGAGAGCAAAATACTGAATCTGATTTTATTTGGTCCACAGCAACTGAAATAACAAGCAATATAATTATATTTATATAAATAGAGGTAGGTAACTAATTTTGAGGTGTCTTCGATTTGCTTTTGCACGTTAAGCTATCGCGCGATCACTTTATAATCTGATAAAACTGTACTTCATACTCAAAGACGTCACTATATTTTCCCTGCTAAGATAAACATCTACCAAACGTATAGCTTCAGTAGCTGCTGAGATAATCAGCTCTAGATAGACGGGCAGAGCGTCTCTAGAGGGGTTTAAACCGAAATCATAACCGCATATTATCAACCATATTACGACTTTGGGACTCCTTACGCTCTTGCAAATAACCATCTCGTTGTTTCTAGAAAGTGGTGATGGAGATGAACCGCCTCGGCATGGTGGTGGACCTGTCCCACGTGGGCGAGAACACGACGCGCGCCGCCATCCGCGTGTCGCGCGCGCCGGTGGTCTTCAGCCACTCCTCTGTCTACAGCCTCTGCAACCACAGCCGGAATGTGCCGGATGACATCATCCAGTCTCTGGTGAGGAAACAGTTGAATCTCTCTTCACTCTCGCCTTCTCGCCGTCCATCAAGAATTAAGTTGTTCTTTTGCATAAAACTATTCTGCTCCATAAAGATTTTATATTTTTTATTGGAGCTGTTTTAATCATAGTAGGTATTAAGAAAAAAACTAACATTCAGATGGCAGTTCCAAAAGATGATGTGTGGAAGTCCATTAATAGATACTTTTGCCCAGCAGACGGACCGAATCATCAAAGATTAACTTATTTTAACCACCCACTATGCCATATTTGTATGTTGTTTGCAGAAAGAAAACGGCGGCATCATCATGGTGAACTTTTTCCCCGAGTTTGTGAAGTGTTCTCCCAACGCCACCATCTCGGACGTCGCTGGTAGGTCCTCCTCTGCAATACTTACCACTGCACATGAACAAATATATCCTACCTTCTTAGCACACATAAGTCTACTGATGATCATGTCTTCCCCAAACCAAAGAAGGAGGATTAGTCATATTAATCAGCACGCTTGGTAGGGGGATTGCTGGCTGATCGCAGTTTAAGTGTTAAATATGAATTGTTACCTTCACGCCGATTCCCCCCACGTCGAGTCCCTTAGCGACGATTCTTGTGAAGGCGACTCCCTCCACGACGATCGCTTTTTTCGCGGTGTACAGTCGGCTGCGGCATCGACAAAATCAAAACTATGTATGGCTGATTGGAATCCATTATCTATGCTAAAAATCCAGACCCTCCTGCTTTTCCGATTTCCGACCTATTTCTATTCTTCCTTTTCTCTCTAAGGTGCTAGAGCGTCTGGTACACAATCAACTCAGCCGATTTCTCTCTAGCAACTTCCTTTTAAATCCTCTGCAATCTGGTTTCCGTCATGGTCACAGCACTATGACAGCTCTCACCAAAATTACGGATGACATTCGCCGGGGCATGGACGGCGGGCTGGTGACTGTGTTGTCGTTGCTTGATTTTAGTAACGCTTTCAACAATGTCGACTTTGACATTCTTCTTGCAGTGCTTCATTCTCTTAACATATCTCCAATGGTTACTGACTGGTTTCATAGTTATCTGTTTGGTCGCCGGCAACGCATCCGCCTTGATGATGAATTCTCATCTTGGTCCGATGTTACCGCTGGTGTTCCACAGGGCGGCGTACTTTCTCCTCTTCTTTTTGCAATTTTTATTAACTCTATATCCGAATCGTTGTCCAGTTTTTACCACCTTTACGCTGACGATCTCCAGATTTACCAACAAGCTCCAATTTTAGGCCTAACGTCCGCTATTAACATCATAAATGATGATCTCTCGCGCATCCTTGCGTGGAGTAAAGCACACGGTCTTCTGGTGAACCCCAGGAAGACGCAAGTCATCATCGTAGGCAGCTCAAGGACGATAGCTAAGATTGATATGACAGCCTTGTGTCATATATCTTTTGATGGTGTGTCAATTCCAGTTAGTAAATTCGTCAAAAACCTGGGTCTGATTCTTGACAATGAATTGTCCTGGCGTCCGCAAGTGGCTGAACTTAGCCGAAAAATGTTCGCATCGGCTGGCTCACTGCGTCGACTGCGAAATTTCCTCCCGACTTCCACTAAGGTTACACTTGCATAGTCCCTTTTGCTCCCCATTCTCGATTACGCCGACGCTTGTTATCCGGACCTCACTGAAGACCAATTAAACAAGCTTGAGTGCCTCCAAAATTTCAGCATCAGGTTCATATTTGGCCTTCGCAAATATGACCACATTTCCGAATATCGCGCTAAACTCAAGTGGTTGCCCATCCGACT
The DNA here is from genome assembly GCA_963564075.1 of Eupithecia subfuscata. NCBI lineage: Eukaryota > Metazoa > Arthropoda > Insecta > Lepidoptera > Geometridae > Eupithecia > Eupithecia subfuscata. Next base: position 21,146,031 of record OY751095.1, read on the forward strand.
TCGCAGGAATACTCACATACTATCTCTCTTGTACAGTATATTGTTCTATCCTCCCAGCCCTTCCTATCTCAAGGAGCGCTTTGAATTCCTTTCAAACTCTCACTCTCTCTCTCTGCGTTCCTCTGAAACACTCATCTTAAAAGTCCCTGCCCACACTACCACTTTCTACGACAAATCTTTCACTGTACAAGCTACCCGTCTATGGAATGCTCTCCCCCTGGACATCAGACGTGCCAAATCACTCCCTCTCTTTAAAAAACTGCTTTATCAGCATTATCTGTCCTTGCAAAGTTAAACAACTTTATTTTATATTTATGTAAGTGTATTATATTGTTTGTAGGCTATATGTAGGTATTATAGTATGTAGTGTAAATATTATTATTATTATTATTATTATTTTCGCGTGCCACCGTCTATTTTGTTCTTACATGTCCAGTCCATCCCAAGGTTGCCTGGAAGAGATCGCTCATAGCGATAAGGCCGCCTTTGTACTGCGTCTACTCTTAGCATTTATTTCTGTATTGTTATCTGTCTTTGTATGGTACAATAAAGTATTATCTATCTATCTATCTTTTTAATAACAAATACACAGAAAGAAGCGGCTGCCTTTTCTCCAGAAGGTTTCCTTAGTCGACTCTTACGACATCCATAGGTTGTTTTTAAATGTGTGAAGTCGTTGGATTTTTAAAGGAAACAAACATCAAAATAGGCTGAATATTTTAGAACAAAAAACGTATCAGTAGTCCGGTTCAATTAGGCAACCGGACGACTGATTCGTCGAGCGACTCAGTAGTCCGGTTCAATTAAATGTAACCGGACTACACCCAAAAACTCGAAAATTATTATTTGTTCGCTGGGCCCATATGAGTCCAAATATGAAGGACGGGACAGTCTAGTCTAGTTTTAAAATTTATTCACTAAAGCACACTTAAAACATCGCAGCTTTCCTAGAAAATGTAAAATTGTGAACCTTGTCGCAATTCATAACAGAAAATGGTAATACTTTAGTCAAGTTACAAAAACGGCTGTATAATGAGACCATTTACGGGAACCGAAGTAACCGGTGCACAGGGTGATCTAGAATTGTTGTCAGCTGAAACATCGCAGACTTTAGATGGTGCTCTTTATCTGGAGTAGTACAGCTCGTAAAACAGCTTGTCCGAGGAAGTACTGCCTTTTCTTCCGCTAAATAGCATTGCTGTATTGCTGTTTGAAGGGTATGCTTGCCGGTAAAACTACAAACATATGTATGAGGCATAAAATTTTTGCCTCAATTTAAATGTTTCCTTTTTAAAGTAACCACAACATCACCCGAACCATTATTCTGCTTTTATTCCTCTAATAACTATAACGCAAAACCTGCAGCTTAAAAAAGAAGTCCATACAACACAATCAAGACAAGATTTGTTGATTTTTCTACCTATTTTACTAGGCACTTTACGAACAACCTCTCTCGGCCACCCTTCAAGGAAGTGCATGCTAATGCGCCCGTAATCTCAGCAAATGTGAATGTACTTATTCTACCTCTTGAAAGAGTGAGTCAAGTAAAGGGTTTATACGGGATCTGGCTGTACTAATGAGTTCAGCTTGAGCGGTGTGTACTGGGCAAATGGCTTTAGGAAAGCGATTGCATCTACCTAGGTTAAGTTGTAACTGTTTCAGCACCAACAGCAGCTCATAAGTTGTGGTAAAAAATAATGGTGTTTACTTGTCAAATTTATCACTTGGCTCTAGAAGACTTTTTCGCACACTCCCATTCTTCACTCTTCGCACTTCTCATCCATTTTCTTAGATTGATATTTCATCCCACTTTTCTCTACGTCAGTAGTTAAACGCTATCTTTTTCCTATCTTGGCTAGACTCTTATATTTTACTAGACGATCACCTCACGGATTCACCCGCGTAGTTCCCGTTCCAGTGGATATTCCGGGATAAAACATAGGCTATATTATTATATTAAGGTTAGCTTCCTAACGGTGAAAGAGTTTTTCAAATCGGTCTAGTAGTTTCGGAGTTTATTCAATACAAACAAACAAACAAACAATCAAATCTTTCCTCTTTATAATATTAGTATAGATTAAAGTAACTTTTAAAATCTATGCTCGTAAAACGCACTTTATACTTCATGTATTTGTAACCGAAAGCAAGTGATATTATCCCAGTTAGCTGAAAAAGGTAAAGGTTTTACCAAATTCTAACAAATCGAATAAGATCTCTTAGTTCGAATCTACTTGGTCAGCATTTTCATACATATTTTGAGGTTCCAAATTCAAAATGCAGCGAAACACGTTACCAAACTATTACTATTTACTCGCAGAATGTGGAAAAGTAGAGTATTAACCTCTCATGCTTATCGCTGTCGTTGTCTTAGGCGTAATTAAATCATGTATAAATTCAAATATGTAATCCCTCACTTCGCTCGTGAGCTATTTAGAATCCTGAATTGCGCTCGAAATTCAATGACGCCCATCACGTAAGACACTGCTTTACGCACTAGGTGCATAATCTAATATTAACTATAATGTGCAACATAATGGCCATAATTTTCAAACTAAAAAATACTTTGCACAAATATGGAAAAGAGGAACCATTAGAGGATCACTTTGTTGTCCGCCTTTCAACCCTCTTTTCGTTGGAACCCGTGGAGGTATCGAATTGAAATTAACATCCAATACATAAGTCAACAACTTCTTGGAGCCGTGATATAAATCCAATTTCTAAGTCAACGCAATCAAAACTTACAGCCGTTTATGCCCAAATATTTTGAAATTTATAAGGGAATATACACACACAAAATCTAAAGGGTACTTCTCGTTGACCTAGAATCATGAAATTTGGCAATAAGCAAGGTCTTATAGCACAGTTAAAGGAGAAAACCATAAAATTTTTAGTTAAAAAAAATTGATTCTCTCCTTGGCCCAAAGCCTATAAGCAATACAATTAAGTGGGCTCACTCAAAAGTTACAGCCGTTTATGTCCGAATATTTTAAAATTTCCAAGGGAATCACATGCACACAAAACCTATAGGGTACTTCGCGTAGACCTAGTATCATGAAATTTGGTGAGCAGCAAGGTCATTTGTCACAAATAAAGCGAAAAATTCGAAATTTATAAATATGTAATTAATTCACTCAAAAAAACTCATTTCATCACAAAAAACTTTATGGTTGTAATGCCACAAAGTAACGTTATGCTGTATTCTTCAATGTGTATTTATTCTAAATAAGTTATTACTTGACATGATTCGTTATAAAAATAAAATTACGAGCATTCAAAGTCGAAAGTCTGTGTAGTAAGTTATAAATCGCGACAACTTCTAAATTCATTTCAGAAAAACTCAAAGTCAAAATGAATTTAGTTTTCTTTTAAAAAGTTGTTCCCTTTCTAACTTATGAAATTATTTATTAGTTGCTCAAACTAAAAGATACTTGTCGGCTGGGTTCTTGACTAACCAGACATGTTTCTTGTGTTCTTTTGAATTGATTTAGTGAAGTTTATTTTTATTGGATTTGGTGGCTTTCGTATCACTGCGGCCATGATAGGCCTATTGTGATCGCCACTTTGTGTGTTCAGCCTCGAAGCAGCGGCGTTCATTATTCGCCAGTTACCCTTGCAGCTGCTAGGAACTGTATGATTATCTTCGGAGTGACGTCTTTTAGCGCGTCCGGGTTACGCAGGTACTTGCCCAGATGGTACTAGTTTACTCAATCTCTAATAAATTAATTAAAATTAGTAGTAGATCAGATGGAGAAAGAAGAAGCCTATGCAAATTTACTATACCTAGAAGAGGGTTCTCCTCTTCTAGGTATAGTAAATTTGCGTAGGTCTGTGTAAATAAAGAGCCCTCTGTTGTCCACATTGGATAACATTAACATCATCGATATCATACAAGTTCAGGCAATGGTTCTGCGCTATTTCTAGACTCAAGGGGCGGCTACCCTTAAGTCTAGAAATACTTATCAGAAATTCCCTGAAAAATACTGAAATAAATTTCTGGGTTCATTGTAAGACATTTCAGTTTCAAAATCTCACTTAATCTAAGTAACTAGTTCAACAGAATCCAATATACGAATGAATTAGTCGTAAAACCCCGAACGTGCACGAAATAGCAACGAAATAACAATCAGTGTTATCATAAATCAGCAAACAAAATGTTTCCACTCAATGTAGAGCATTAATTCGTCGCCTAACGAGCGCGGTGCCTCGCACGCCGCTTCTACTTTAACTCGAATATGAATAACTTTCGAGTTAGGCTCAAATGTGTGTACTTAAATAAGCAAATGCTTCTTTGAAATACGTAACTAACTCGCACTTGAGTTGAATAATTAGCGGCTAGTTGTTAAGCATCGTTATTGTTCATACTTAAGCTATTTATGTATGAGTGTGTAGTATCTGTTTTCCAGTTTTTGGTCTCATTGGAAGAAGTGAGAACTATAATAGCCGTTATTTGCTGTCATTGACAGTTTTTATTAGATTTCTTGATTCGCTAGTTAAGACACTCTGGATTTTATCATTAAAACTTGTGTAAACTATAAGTTAAAAGAGTAGTGGGCTTTGAAAACCAACATGATAATGTTATCTTAGTTACAATGTTTTGGTTTCAACGAATGAAAATGAAACCCGAATCTCGATCAAACTTCAATCCTGGATCAGCTACTTAGTAGGGGTCGCTTAATCACAGATGACGCAGCAAAATGCGCGTCGTAGGATATCCCAGTTAACCGTAACACAAACGACCCTATTCCCTTCTCGCACGCCCGGAGCCCAATAATTGCTAAACAGGAAACTTGATAGCAAACTGGTAGGTAACACACGCGGTGTTTATTTCAGTGTTTAACATCTCAAACCAGCGTACCATACCCTGTCTTTCTTTTAGGAGTTTCAGACAAACGAACTAACCCTTCAACTTACCTAAAATTATCGATTTTTCGATTCTGGTACTGGTTTCTGGTAGTCGGTAGATAAAAGACCATCCACCTATCCCGTACTCAGTGTTAACCATAGATTTAAAAGTGCTATGCGAATGACAATCGCTAATTCATTAGAGTTTTACGGGGAATGGTCTCAATCGACCCAAATGCTCTGCCCGAATACGGATTGCTAAACGTAATACCCAACCTACCTCACTCTTTAATCCACGGTTGGAGGACCCTAAAAGGTGCAACTTCCGTAAACGGAGTGGAACCATATTTCAGGCCCACCGTAGATCTAATACAAACCATTATAATATAATAAACCCTCACTTCTGCCTTAAATGGGTCTTCATTTCAGGCAATAACCGCTCGACTGGTAGGGACTATACCACAGTCTCGGAATGTATAAACTCCCAAGACTTGTCGAGTCTGATACACAATGAAGGGAGCTACTTCTTGTGTTTGATAAATATAATAAGAATTTAGATTAACCAGTTCTGGAATGTAACACCATCCGTCTACAACGCAGAAAAACTTTAGAAATAGATAGTGCAGGCTTGCGTAACCAGTCTAGTGACAAATATTTAAATTCTCATTCTCCTGGATGATAGAATCTCCGAAAGAACACAACAACAATCAGATCCATTCTGGAGCCCATCATGCAAGGTCGACCCAGCAGCCTGCCAGAACGCACAAAATTAAAACTTCTGTAAAGCCACACAAATAACCCAAAACCAACTGACACTTCCAGCACGCCTTTCCTTTTCCTCGAGTACTCAAATTCAAATATTGTGTTTTGCCACGCTATATTCTCTTTAAGAAGGTTCTGTTATTTCGGCATGACGCTTCGAACCTATTTACTGTTCAAAATATCCTTCCAGTGTTAAAAGCTATATCAGAGAGTGTTTAATTGCTTCTATATTTGCAAATTGAACAAGCTAGCATGAACTGAACTGTTACAAGTGCCCTTCGTGATGATTACTCCGTATTACTAGGTATTTGAAAAACTTTACAAAAATGATGAAAAGTGAGAGTTTTTAGAAGAGTGTCATCAGTTTGGTGAATCCCAACTAAACATGCTAATGCAGGTATCATTTTTCAAATATAACAAAGAACAGGTACGTAATCTCGATGAAGTCATTTAACACACAATCAAAAAAAACAATAATCTATATCTGTTTGGCTGCCCCAATAGGGCTCACAAATTTTAGATATAGATAGACTGATACTAAAAATACACAGACTGACACTTTTAACAAGATTATGACGCTCATCTGGTTTGAGTCGAAGGTTTATAAAGCACCTTATGTGCTTTATAAACCTTTATAAACATTCGACTTAAACCAAAAAAATCCAAATTATACTACTTGATTTAATAAAAATGGTAAAATTGTTTTTTTTTTTAAGTGACAATAGCCTTTATTTACAAAGAAAATTATACTAGTATTTACCATTGAAACAAATAAGCTAACTGCAGACTGTTGCAAACAGTCTACAGGTAGCTCAACTGAACCAGTCGGAAGCGTCCCCACGACGCTGGTTTTGCATTGAACACTGTTCCAATTTAAAATTCAACTCACAACAATTGGCACTCTCCAAAGTTGTTTGCTCGAATTTAAATGAACGAACGTTCTTAAATTGGAATTGCAATTTCATTCGCGTTTGGAACTGTTTTCAAGAGTAAGCATCCTGTTCACTCCAATACTTTTAACGCGTCAAACGAGATGGCTTATTGCTGAACCCAAATTAGGCTGCGTCATTCACGTGCCCTTAATTTTGAATACCCAAATTGAGTCTTTATTAGAACTTAACCGACTCGGATGTATAAGTCTGCGTTTCCACCAGAGAAGTGCGAGGTAGCTGAGCGGTGCGAGGATGCGTTGCGAGGCTGTGTAACGACGTGAGTGTTTCCACCAGAGATGTGCGAGCAACTTGCTGGTGCCAGGTGTGTAGCGGGCTCTTCTCTATCTGAAAAGAGCCCGTCTAGTGACTGTTAATTTTTCGCCTGCGTCCCTAGGGCACATTCCGCGCAACACATCCCTCGCACACATCTTTCCCTTGTTTTGTATGTATAAAAACCACCAGAGCTGCGCTGCGAGGGTAAGTAAATGACGTGATTCTATTGGTTGTTAAAAACGCATTCCTCGCTACGCATCTCTGGTAGAAACACAACCTTAATGGAATAATGCTGAATTTTGAAAACAAGCATACTATGCCAAAAGTTTTTAGCGTTTCATGTCCGTCCGTCTATCCGTCCGTCAGAGGGCTCTATCTCATGAACTGTAAGAGGTAGACAGTTGAAATTTTTCTTGCCGCGTTAACAGCAAATAAGAAAAATAAAATAAATCTAATCCAAATTCAGCAACTCAGCATTGCCATACAGCGTGGCAATGCAGCCAGCGTCTTGGGGACGCTTCCGACTGTGTTGATATGGATCAGTTGAGCTATCTGTAGACTGTTTGCAACAGTCGGCAGTTAGCTCAATTGTTTCAATTGTAAATACTAGTATAATTTTCTTTGTGAATAAATTTAACAATCCAAATTAAATTAAATCCAATAAATCATTAATACTTACCTATTTACTTGGAGAATTCGATCTAACTGAAATAAGGTACTCTGATTACCTACAACAGATTTAACAGTATATTTAACACTTTTTATCAGTATTCTAGGTAGGTACCTCTACCTATTCATTTCTCTTCCCGGAACCACATTCCTTTGGTAAAGGAAAACATCGCGTGGTTCAGTGAACATCATGGACCAACAACTGTTCAAATAACCAAATAGTTGTGGGAAGTGGCAAAAGGCCTTCAAAACTTCAAAGGAACCTGTCTTTGTTTGTTAACGGTGATACCGAAATAGCTTTGTACATTACAAAACGCCTGAACACTAACATAATTTAAGTATGTAAGTAGGTAGGAACTCATTTCGTAGTATTGTTACGAGAGGTAAAGGTTATTATGGTACCTATGAATGCGATATTGGACGTCTTCTATGGCGCAGTGTAGGTCAGTTTCATCATCATGATCATCAGTCTATTGTGGTGCCGCCCAAGAGAAGGTTGATCTGAAGGCATCGATCAAGTATGCGGCCTCCCCCGTAGATACCTAGAACCTTACAAGAATGACACTCAAAAGTGTCCACGTTTTGTTTTGACGCAGACAGTTTGCGCAGAGCCTGTCAAGTTTTTTGCATGCGGAACAAGAGATTAGTGGAGTCGAATTTGTTTTATTTTATTTTGTAAGTAGGTAGGAAGGTACCTAAAAATAATTTATTCACTGTTTATTTTTATAAGGATTATACAATCAACAGAATTCAGGTAAAGATAACGAATCATTTATTGATACAACTATAAATTAGCGACGCAACAGTCAACAAACAAAAGGGTCATTTCGGACATACAATAGTATAAATAAGTTTACAAAAGCTAGTGAAATAAACCTAAAATACAATTTCAGGCAGGTACTTTAAATTTAAAAGAACTAGTGTCTGCCTGCGGCTTCGTAAGAGTTTTTCTATGGGCCAAAAAAAAATATTTTAAGTTAACTAGGATCTTATAAATTACTTTTAAACTTACGCCATATGAACACATTATTTATTTTACCAACTATTAAATAAAAAAAAATTTAGAAACAATAGCCGCTCCATTCATCAACTTAGAACAAAATAAATATTTTTACATACGCAAACCCAACAACAATATTTAAAGCTGATTTCTCAAGTTTAAATGGCTCAATTGGCTCATATCACAATGCACAGGTAAAAATTACATTTAAACTTACTGAAAATAAGAAATTCCATCATTTTGCTGTTGCTTGGTCGGTCGATTATTGCATTTTTTATACGAGCACTTGACCATGCTTTCGGTCCGAGAGCTAAAATGACACTAGTTGGAAAGGTATCCCAAAATGCCAAATGGGATACCTTTTGATACTGACGTTTTCAGGGCGCGCATTGTGCATCTAAGGGGGGCCGGCCGGAAATTTTTGATCGATGTCTGAAGGGCATATATTACAAATATATGCATTCTGCAAATATTTGTTGTGTGTCTAGGTGTTTTTTCGTATATCTAATATTTTTTGTTCTTACTCACAAAAAAGGAACATGTACCATATTTAAAAGCTGGCGCGATCCCCATTGGTTTATCTTATATGCCTTGATATGTTACGCCAGAGTGGATAATTGTATGAAAAACAAAAGACATTAGTGCCAGCTTTGAACCGTAGCGTACCCACAATACTCTGCGTTCTGCATTATGGCAGGAGGAATGTACGGCATAATTTAATTCGTACATAACCTGCACAACAAACCAGACTCTATACAAAGCCAAGCAGGAATGTTTGCCTCCGACCGCCGCCGTTGATTGAAGCTGGTAATTTGAGGTGAGGTGGGTACATTGTAAATGTCGAACTATTTGAACTCTATAAACGCCCCGAAAGTCACTGCAATACCTTGGGGTGGCGAAGTATTCAAGAATGCAGGTACCGGCCAGTCCGATTTGTCCACGTCCCCGCCGTACCCTCTGTAACCTACTGTGACCGTGCCCTGGCACGTCACCACCCTAGAGATCGCAGATGCTAAGGACAAAAGGGCACATGGTGAATAACTGGCGCCTACAAACCGGTGCTGAACAGCAGGGAAGATACCTGAAAAAAAAACGACGTGTGATCTCATCGCTCGAAGGTAGCAGCAATGCAAAATGAGTCGGCCTTGGGGCATTCCGACCCATTTATTTGGTCTTAATTCGTTTGTATCGACTTCCTACTCTTTTAGCCTATGGGCCTTGCCCTTAGCTTAGACCTTCTAACCGCTTCTAACATTCTAACCTGTAAAGGCTACAACATCTTTAGTAACTGTGTATAGTATTTTATTCGGCATAGATCCATCTACCTATTTAGGATTACATAGTCCGTGCCTTAATGGACATGACATCCCATTGACAACACAAAATGCCTCATTCTACGCAGTAAAGATTGTTCTAATATTATTTTATTTCTTTATTTCCAGAACATTTCCACTACATCAAGCGGCTGGTTGGCGCAGATTACGTCGGAATCGGCGGTGATTTTGATGGTGTTAACAGGTGATTAACACATGCCCCGAGGCCAGTTTAAACCTTTGTTTACTATTTACTACCAAGCATTTATTAATATAACACTCCTTCGTTGATTGTTGGGTCAAAATCTATATTATAATATTATTAATAATATTTTTTTTTTACTAAAAGTTTTTATTAAAAGTATGTATTTTTATGCAAAAGACTACAGCAAAGTCGCCTTGTTCGTTCACTAGCCCCACTTGCCCAAGGATCAAAGCTCAAGGCATCACTTTTCACTCGTAAGAACGAAAAAACTACATTTTCTAAATTATTCTATTGCCTTAATTAGGCTTTTGACAGGGATAGAATTGTATAATACATTCGTGCATACATTTGTTGTTCATTAGGAAGGTATATTGCACAAGATTGGAAAAAGCGTGTCTTTGCGTTTAGTTGTAACACAGTACATGCCATTTAATTGTTGAGTTAGCGCTGGGAGAACGTACCATATCTCCCGAATTTTACTTACATCTATGACTAAAACTAAAGATAAAGTCAGAGGGAATGGTGTACAGGAGATATATTTTTGATAGAGTTTGTTCATAGGAGTATTTTAAGGCAATTACAAACTTATGATAAACATTTTAGTATATTATTGCATACGAGAATAAATTTAAAGTACTATTGATTTTATTATAATTAATTGGTTCAAGAAAGGCGAAGAAACTTTGACCGATCGGACTCGATCATTTATCGGATCGGACGTTTAAAGGAATAAAATCGAAAGGGGAAGCCAGAACTAACTTTTAAGATGGCTCTCTATCAAAATTTCTTACGAAATAAGGTGAGTTTTTGCTGCACCACCCCACCAAGTTCAATAATCAACAATAGATTGGCATAGTGCATATTAGACCATTTCAGTGATTATACGATCAGAAAGATGTTTTAATGTTGATTGTTACTACTCTGGTTCCAGGGTGCCCCGCGGGCTGGAGGACGTCTCCAAGTACCCGACTTTGTTCGCCGAGCTCCTCCGCAGTGGAGAGTGGTCGGTGCAGGAGCTGAAGAACCTGGCCGGCTTGAACATGCTGCGTGTCATGCGGCAGGTCGAGAAGGTAAACTACAATTATACATGGTTAACTAAAAGTCCTCGAGAGTGTATACTTTTATAAGAGAAAACTGGTTGACTCATCAAGAGATTTCTGAAACTACAAGAGCTACGAGCTTACAAGAGCTACGAAGCTGAAATTTTGCATGGAGGTTCCTTTTAGAACGTAGGTACTCGCTAAGAATGGATTTCTGAAAATTCGTATTTATGGTTGTTAAAATGGGGTAAGAGTCATTTTTATAATAAGTTCAGAACCGTAATTGTTGGCCCGTCAAAAAATGTATCGTTGTTGGAAGATAAACAAAAATAAACTGAGACGTGTTTCAGGGTTTTTTGAAATTGACACCATAGAGGTCAATAGTGTGGAGTCAAGGTTAGGCGACTCACTGACAAATCACCAAATCTCAGAAACTAGAAGAGCTACGAGGCTGAAATTACGAACTGTTTATCCCTCGGATTCCCCTTATTCCATCAGACTAGTTTTAAACGAATATAACACCCAGTTAAAGTTTCTAACACCGCCATGACAATCACCAAAACACAAGGCAGACATTCTGCAACCCGACAAAAAGACTAGGAATGTGGTATACCTACAGATAAGAGTTGGACCATCGAGGAAAGGTAAATTGTTGTCAATTCAGAAGTCACCAAAACTAAACTAAACTAATTTGACAGTACATAACATGTTGACGGCCCTTTCATAACGATCGATTTGAAAACGATGTTCATCATTTTTAGTGTTAATAAATTTGTTAAGTTTTGTTCTAGCAACATCAGAATTGACACCAATGACGAAACCTTATTGTTTTATTTGGCTGTATGCACAACTTTGTACTTTTTGGCTGCTTTTTGAGTTATATTTTTTCATTACTTCGGTCTCTCAAAATTATGGCATACGAGGTGCATTCAATAAGTACCTAGCCTCATCGCTAGAGGACGCTGTAGTTTCAAAAGAGTTTTACCACAGTGTAGCACATTCTTTTTTAATTCTCTTTCAAATTTTCATTCCAATCCCTTCATTTGTTTTAATTTGACAACTTATGGAAGCGAACGTGTCGATCGGTTTTACAAAAATGGAAAAAGAGCAATATCGTTCGGTGATTCGATTCCTATTTTTGGAAGGGAAAACGAGCATCGAAATCAAAGAGCGCTTGTATGCTGTGTACGGTGACTCTTCTCCATCGATGGCCACCGTCAAGAATTGGTTCAACGAGTTTGCACGTAGCCGTACGTCGGTTTTTGATGAACCACGTCCAGGTGCAACGAAAACAGCTGCTACGGAGGAAAACATTAAAAAAATCTATGATCTCATATTGGCACATCGCCGATTGAAGGTTCGGGAGCTAGCTGAGACTGTAGGCATTTCAGAAGGAACAGTGCATCATATTCTTCACGAGGAACTCGGTATGAGAAAGCTGTCGGCGCGATGGGTGCCGCATTTACTCACACCGGAAAACAAGCGCAACCGTGAGACCACATCGGAGACGTGTTTTTGCGTCGTTTTGTGACCGTCGATGAAACCTGGATCCACTGGTACACACCAGAGACCAAGGAACAATAAAAACAATGGATCCAGACCGGGGAACGTGCTCGTACCTGTGTAAATATAAATGGTTTACGTCAATGTGTGCGCTTTGTTGTTATATTTATGGCGTAAGAAACTTTTACTGATAATTGTACATCTGGAAAACATTTTTTTAGTATTCACAAATTTATTCTACATATTTATATTATTTACTTAGTTACTTTGAGAAAAGTGTTTCTAATGAATAAGAAATAGAGTCGATTGGAACCAACTATCTACATTTACATTACATTACATTTCAGAGAGGTAGGCTTTATTGCCGCTTGTCGCGGGATATGAGACAGCGTTTGTATTTCGTTTACAAAATCACTTACCGAAATAGAAAATGTTTTTGTTTCCGTCTATTCGGTATAGTGTAGGACACACTCCGGGCAGGTGGAACGACCTACGACAGGCTGCAGGCAGATGCTGGATGCGGCAAGCTGAAGACAGGGCACTATATGGCGCTCATTAGGGGAGGCCTATGTCCAGCAGTGGACTAATAAAGGTTGATGATGATGATGATGATGATGAAGAGATTGGTTGTAAAACTTTGGCGTTGATAGTTTACATACATCCAACATTACTTGGGGTATTACTAAAGTCCACGCAAATGAAATCGCGGGCAGCTAGTAATTTTATAATGCGTAGTCCACAAAAACAGCCAATATTCTGCTTCATTTCCTTCCTTTTTACGCTGCTCACTTATCGTCAGGTAACGCGTATCGTATACGATGACTATTTCTTGTGCAAAGATTTAAGCACAAAACAAAATGTAGGGACGCCGACGTGCGTGCATTTTACTGTAATGAGTAGCTCTCGTGCGTTGACTCTTACTTATTTGCTTTTCTTTCAATTCCAGGTCCGCGACGAGATGCGCACGGCCGGCGCAACGCCGCAGGAGCACATGGACGCGCCCACCGACAACGGCAACTGCACCAGCAACGCGTTCTACCAGGAGCTCGCTTAGGCGTGTCCCACACGCGCGCTCGCTAGGGACTCTACCACGAGGTCGCCTAGACACGCTCCGCACGCACGCTCGCCCCCGACTGTACTACACCCACAGGCTCATATCCTGGCGCACGCACCAACCGTGGCGTGTACGTACAGCCTGACAAATCATCACCATCATTCCAGCCCGGGATCACCCTCTGATGGTTATGGGCATCTTTTGGCTTCTGTCAGTCTACAGTGATTCTTCCATGACGTTACGATGTTATTATAAGTGTATATGTGATTGCAATCGTTCATGGCCAAGATATTATACCAATTATACGTAGATGCCTAAATAATACATAATACTCGTTGTAGTCATGAGGTAAACATTGAGTGAGCGTGCGTGTTATTTTAATAGATATTCTAATTGATGTAATATTGATCGATGGGTATTGTTAACTATATTAGGTAATAATCGACGTTGGCAGTTTGTAGTCGAAGTTTACACAAACAGCTGTTCAGTCATGGAAGAATTTGAGAAAGTTTCACAAAGCACATTGTTAGTAGTTTTTGATTTCTATTCAGTTACATTCCGATAAGCAGTTTCATTTTAATTTGATTCTTTGGACTACAAAACTAAACCATTTCTTTCAGTGATTTGACTGTACCTATTATATCTGTGACTCAACAGCTGTCTGTCAAATATCATACAATATATCGGTATCTACTAGGTGTACTATGTGTACTCTCTGCCCTGTTCTTCCTTCGTACCCTGCGTGAGCTCTGAGCTCTCCCGAAGTGCGTAGCTTTCAGAAATGGCTCCTTCCGATGGAACTGTTTTTATTTCGGAGGTTGTTTTATCTATTACCCATGTTGCATCAACTTAGAATGATATAAGATTGAATATTAAAGAAGGCTTTAAAAGGTATGTGAATATGAGAGAAGAAATGTTAACACTGGGTATAAAACTAAGAATTATTTTACTATTGTAAAATTAAAAATTGATGAACTTTTTGGATTAGGAATGTAGTTAGAAAATAAATAATTAAAGATTAAAATGATTTTAAATTAAAAATTGATTCTAATATTCCCTGGGGAATTGTTTTTTGCATTAATGGTTTAGAGGAATTGAAGCCATTTCGAAAAAACATTTGTTTCTTTTTACTTCACTGCTTGATGTTTAGATGAATATTGTATGTAATGGATACATACAGGGTTTCCGGTGGGAAAATTCAAATTTGTAAATGAAAAAAACATTTATTACGTCATGAAAACCAGTAAGTATCATATACCAAATCAAAGTTAAACATCCGAATGTTTTTAGAGTTATTCCGTCTAAATGTTTTCGGCGTACACACTCATGGAACTTTCGAGATAATTAAGAAAGGCATAGCGAAAAAAAAAATTGAAAAAAGCGTGCACTTCTCGGTTGAATTTTTATCTTCCACTATGTTCGTTGGGTTGGATCGTATACTTTTTCTTTATTACACCCCTACAGAAAAATACATCATGGGGTGAGATGGGTGGCCATACGATGACACAAAATTGACTTAACCGTTTTGTGGGTTTTGTGTTCACGGCGTTGGCTCTCGCCGAAAAAGGTTATGGCGCTATCTTGCTGGAACCACATGTGTAAATCACTATCGCTGCATGGGAAATTCCGATGAAATCGGTAGGTTCTTTATTAACAAAGAAAATTACAATTAAAAACTGGTGGAAACCCTAGACCGCTAAATAGCCGTTTGTGCAGTGCTCAGAAAAGTTACACATTGTTTGTAAAAACTCTGTCTTATCAAGTAAGAACTGTTTGCTGCTTACCCGGGTGAATAATAAAAACAAATTAGAACTAGTATTTACATTTGAAACAATGGAAAGGTCATATTGACTGTGGGGTCTGTACAGGGCTTGTTAGTGCTTTAATCACGGATATTTTGTCGTTTCAATACTGGCAGCATTTTCTATGAAGAATACCATTTTTATGAAAATTTGTTTCGTCTTAAAGTGAACCTACAAAATGGTGGTGCACAAATTGTTGGTGAACAAACGCTTCTGAATCATGTTTACTAGACCACTGCAAAATTTCAGTTGTAATTTTCGCATTCAAGCCGCGTCGAATGACATCTCGTTCCACCTCATCCAGGCAACGGTTTTCGAAATATTCAAATTTCAGTCCCACCGGACACCCTGTACCTCAATTATGTAGTGAAGAATATTGCTGTTCGTGAATGATCTCTCTATATTTTATCTTTGTTTAAGCGCAGTCCGTTGCTATTTTGTTAGTATGTTTTGAATGTTTAATCCTTTGTCATGATTTACAAATAAGCGCAGTCCATTGACTAACAAATGAGTGAAATGTGAAAATTCCTATCTCACTTTATTCAGGACGACAAGAACAACAGAAAGAACGTTACTACGCAAAGGTTTGTTGTGCCCTATGTGCGTTTAGTATCGTTCTTAATACGAAAATATTCTCTACGAAAGGTTTTGCGTGAAATATACCTTGCGCTTATTTGTGCGTGATGATTTTGTGTCAAAAACCTAATATAAATTTTTAGACACCAATTTCTAAGCTAGTTTAAGCCCAGTCACTATTTTTGTTACTATTATATTTAAACTGTAAACGTACCTATTTGTTTAGCGGAAATAGGAATGGAATGTATGTAGGTATATACTGGACCTTCCAAATAATATTATGAACTTGATTGTCGCTAATCGATACACTTTGCTTCCTGTTTCCGTCAAACAAACTTTACATTCTTAGATCTTCGACACTATTTCTTATAAACTACTTATCTACGACTGAGAAGTTTTTGAACTTTTATTAACTAGCAAACTAAGGTTTGGTCTACGTGATTCTGTTAAACTTGTGTAAGTACTAACTATGTAGTAGAGTAGGGTAACAAGCGCACACGGCACAAGATCCCATGGACATTTGGGGTACTGGTACCGAAAGTAGGTGAAGTAAATACGTCCAAAACGACATACCTACCAATTAGTTTAATGCTGATACTGGCGCGGTATAATCCCATAACTAAAAGTCCCCAAAACATATTTCCTTAGTATGTTTACTACCAAGGAAGGAAGGTAAGGATTACTACCTGGTTGTGTGAGGATATTTCTACTAGGGACTAGGTATGTCCCTTGATCCATGTCATTTTATCCGAAGTGGGTTTACAAGATTCAAATTTGAAAATAAACTAAAATAAACGTTTATAGAATATTATAACACAATCACAAAGCCGCAGACCCGATAGCACTATAGATTTGAGTAAAATCCCTTTTTATTTAGATTGAAGGATCACAGAATAACTATACAGAGTTTAACTAGAGGTGGATCATCGAAGGCTGAGTACCTATAGATTTATATTCTGCGAACTTCGGAACTGAACTTCGGAATTGCAGCCAATCTATAAGTTCTGCGACTCTGCCTTTTTTTTAAAACAAGGGCATGCTAAGTGTTGTCGATCTTCTTATCATGGACGAGGGAAAACTTCTTATCTTCCAATTCATTGAAAACTTTTCTAGTTTATGGCCATCCTAACGCCACATGTGTCAAAACGACCTAAACACATAACGAAACAAGCGTTTATAAAAAAAATCTACCATTATGTTGAAATGAAACCCTGAAAATGAAAAATCTTACTTTTGTCTCGTAATCGCCATGTACATAAGCATATTTAGTTCAGTATAACTTATGCCAAAGGGTAAGTAGGGGTAGGTAGAACCAATCTCAATTAGTATGGTGGCTTTTTTAACCCTCCACGCACGTAATTTTATCGATGTTTTTCCGTTATTTGAATTATCTTGTGGTGCGATTTTATTTATACAGAGTTAGGCACGTAATCCATAAAAGTCAATAAAGTTTCGCCTACCCCAAGTTTCCATTATGATATGACAAACGTCGTCGTGCCGAACAACCTATAGGTTGGTATAGGTTCATTATTGTATAATACAAATTAATCGATCAATTCAATTCAAAATAGGTGTTGTGTACTTTCGGTATTCCGTGATGCGGCCTCATACTTTCGGTATTGCGTTTTGTGGTTTCGTGTTCTTTCGGGATACCGTTTTCTGGTATTTCGACTTCCGGTATTCTGACCCACTGAACGAATCCATTGATGGAATAGATTATTATCTATGACCAACATATTAATGGACCATAAGAAATTCAAACAAAACCTGTATACAAAAAATTGTATTGTTCGTCTTGTATAACTCAATACAAAACTTGCCACATCCACATTCGTTCATACATTTACGTCAACTACATTAATGGTACAATTACACAGCCTGTAATCCTCTTTTATCCCCATTTCGTACTCTTATGGAGCCTGGGATTATTTACTTCGCTGCCTTTTCTTCGGTCCTGCTCTTACTAGTTACAAATCTATGTTTGTCTCTATCGAGCTTATCCAGTTTACTGTCAATCTATTGGATCTCAAGGATATTGCTAAGCCCCTTATGAGTATTGTATAGTTGCTTAAAAAACGTATGAACAGTGAGAAATGGGCACATTCGGTACTAAGTACTTGATTGACGCGAAGCAGTATGCTAACAGGTTTATGTATATAACGGAGTAGGTTCTTTATCTGTCTCACTTGTGGGCATAATTAGATAATGCCAGTTGAAAATCAGAAGTCTAGGGCCTCTGGCTAAACGAATCGTGAGAACGTTTCTACATGGTTTCTATGACTTTCTAGTACTTTCTGCTTCGATGATTGAACAAGAACTCCTCTTAGATGATTTTCCATTTTCTTTCTAACATTTCGTAGAAATTGGTCTAACGTCAAACAATAGACGATAGTGATCCACATAGATAATAGGCGCATTCCAGGATAAATAACGAGACTCTATGTACGGGACCCTTTAACGAATTCTCTGCGAGTGGTAAGGAGAGTGTTAAGCCATAAATTTAATTCCATCATATCCTCAACCTCAACCTTAACAGCCTATATTGGTCCACTGCTGGAAGCAGGCCTCCCCCTGATAAGCGCCTTATTGACTTGGACTTGGACTCATGGGGGTAATGCCCATAATCCCCACGCTGAGCATGCGGATTGGGGATCGCAGTTCGGTGGTAGAATTGTTCAGCAGGAGGCGTTGCTGCCCGCTCCAGGTTGATATATTGGGGTGGTATTAATTCTAAGCCGGTACCACATAGCTTCCAACATATTTAAGTTGCAAAATGTTAGAATTTGTATTTTTGCAGAAACATCTCAGTGTTTCTCTTTTTGGTCGCACTGTATGTGTATGCAGTAGCATACACATACATTAACAAGCTGCTTCGCATCCATTATGTTTGACATAAAAAGCCAGCCTCTTATCTAAGTAAGGCTCTGCTCTAAACGTACGCCAAATTTCATCTTGATCTGTTCGGTAGTTTTGGAGATCCTAGGTAACAAAAATTAAGATTTCACAAACTTTCGACTTTATAATATTAGTAGGATATGATATTTATTATAACGCTTTAAGCCGTATAACCGGACAGCGTTTAAAAAAATTATTGCTGGAATCTGTAATAAGAAATTTACACATTCGCTTTGCAAGTAAGCTTTCGCAATGCAAGTAAACACTCGCTTTGCTAGTTAACCGATTTGAGAATATTCGAAAAGCCCTTTGAAAACCCGGAACGTTCCGATAGCGAGTTTTAATTCGCCTGTGCTGACATCTAGTTATAAAAAGTTCAACGAAACTGTATTTGTGAACGCATATATTTTGGATCTTTTTGGGCTTCGTATGCGTATTTTCAGTATAATATTTGGTGCGTATATGCGTGCGTTAACAAATTATAGAAATTAATTGCAAAACTAATACGCGGCGGTTTTTCTCAAAAGTTGAGGGTCGCTGGTTCGTTGGAAAAACCTAAAAATGCGATGGTCTGACGTTTGGACAGTTAGAACCCTGTAAGTACTTGGGAAGGCTTACCTGTCTGGACGTCTACGATCAGCTCCAATCGTTCACTGCAATCCAAAATCCAGTTCACAGTTCATGCACCAAAGTTTATAAGTCCACAATGTTAATCCTTGCGAAGGATCGCTAGGTCACGACCCGCGGGGTGATATATGTATGTATGACGAATATTGTATTCTCTCGACAACAATAACTTAATTGGAGATGCGATGCGTACACAAAAGTATATATGCTTGAAGATGCTCAACCGTCCGTCCTGAGCGGCGAAGACAGACCGCCGCCATTACAAGCGACATGAATGCAGGTGCGAGAGGCAACCATTTGGAGCTTAATTCATATTGGTCGCGGGCGCCGGGATAGATTTGCAGAGCAAACCTCAAGGAGCGATTGCATGACTTTCCAAAAGAGTAAACCAACCCTTTAAAGTACCTAGATAGATAATAACCATCCAATGTCACACATTATAAGTTAATTAAACGCAATCGCACTGTTAGCGTAACCATATTCCGTTTTATTAGTTTTATGCGACACCTAGAGGGCGCAGCGGCAGCAGCTGACAGACGCGTATAATGCTTGAGTAACGCTTTTCGATTACATAAACGTCACTCAAGCATGGAACTATCACTGAGCAAGCTTTCATAACACGGACCCGAGTCTCTAAGACAAGAAAGAGTCAACTACATATTCATTGTACGACGTAGGTGTTACCTAGCCGTATTAAGCTTTTAATGGCAACTCTACTTTATAATTAAAACTGAATTATAATAATATTGTCCTATCGAGTTTTAAGTCAACCGACGTGTGCGCTTGTGTCTTACCTATACCACCTATTCCTTTACCTACGGTACCTACGGTACCTCAGCAAACAATGGCTCACGTTCTCCAGAAGGCCAACCACCACGACTTTGCCTTTTGGAGTGCAAAGCGTACCTACGTCTAACTTTCTGTACACTAACACTTGGTAAATAATAAACTCGTTTGATGTATACTGTATATTTTATCTTGTTTTATTTATTACTAGCTGCATTCTTACTACCCGTCGTCCTATTACCCGTTTTCCCGTAGGAATGAAGCATTTTCCCGCGGTAAAAAGTAGCCTATGTTCATCAGGAATAATGTGGGCTTCTAATAGTAAAACGATTTTTCATATCGGTCCAGTAGTTTCAAATCAGTAATTCAAATTTTAAATCTTTCCTCTTTAATAATAGTATAATGTAGATTAATATGGGTGTTCTTGTGTTGTGTCGGTGACTTCTAGTCGAATTGTTGGATGCATGTCTATCAGCATAGAAAAGACGACCTCTGTGGCGCAGCGGGCGAAGGTCAGCCTGCGACGCAAGAGTTTGCTAGTTCGATTTCAGGATCCGCTCCTTGCCCGTTGTCCCGTTCAGCTGGTCCCGTTGACTGGACTACCGAAAATTATTTTTGTGGTCCACGGAAGATTCTTTCATTCCGAGATAGATAAAAATAATGCACTACAGTATTGTACATTGTACAAGCTAAGAAGATCTACAAAAAAATCCGCGATAGTATAATGTCTATCTCTTGGGGATAACCCACAATAACAATTTTTTGTCCCTTACTTGCTTATTTTAATCAATTTTAATCGATTTTAAGCAATACAGCATTAATCCTTATCCAACTTTGGATTTGACTACCTCAGTGGCGCAGCGGGCGAAGTTCCGCCTGCGACGCAGGAGGTTGTGGGTTCGATTCCCGCCTCGGGACAAATGTTTGTACGATCTACAGATATTTGTTCAGGGAGTTCTGGATGTTTTCTATGTATAGTAAAAAATATCTATCTGTGTAGTGTATTTTATTGTATCAGTTATCTAGTACTCATAATACAAGCTCTGCTTAGCTTGGAACTAGATAATGCTGTGCGAATTGTCCAGCCAGCATTATTTTTTAATTTCAGTATCTTAAATACATTGCGCATTTAATATAGATCAATATTGCCCTTTACAGCATTTAATTTGAATGAATATTTTCGAAGATTTACAGTTTACAAATACAGGGACATAGCGACTGCGGCGGTACCGACTGGGGGGCCGATTCTGTAGTATAATAATTATACTACAGAATCGACTGTAAATCTTCGAAAATAATATATTATAATGAAAATATAATATTATATTTATATGCTGATATTAATTATTAATATCAGCATTGCACCCGTGCGAAGCCGGGTCGGGGCGGGTCACTAGTACAGTATATTATAAATATTAACGGCGTTAATTATTTATACTATACGTGTTTGTTTGATAATGTTAACGAACAGCAAAAGAACTGTTCTCTATCATCATTGGTAAGTACCTACATATATGAAACTTCATTTAGTAATCTGAGAACTCATGTTAGCCAACTTTCAGCCTGCGTCGTAGCACTGCTACGGCGTAGCGGTGCTACAGCATGCTATGCGAACTCATAATCTACGACCCTTGTTTGGTTAAAGATATTCTGTGTTCCAAGTTTGTTGTAGGATATTTTAAACCCTATTGTTATTATAATAACATCTTAGTCAGCAAGGATCTTCAAAGCTCATGAACCGATCAACATAATTATGAGTCAATTGTGGAATCTAGTTTTATTTAAGACTCGGAATAGCTTTATGACTTTTGAGTTATTAAATTTCTTATATATTTGTCTTTTTAACTCATGTTAAAATGTATTTATAAATACCCTATTCCAAGCAAATTATTATTCGTACTAGTATAAATCAGCATAAATAATGTTTACTTTCACATTTCTTACAAATTATGGACATAAATATGTAAATTTTGAAATAATAATATAAACTTTCGGCTTTAATTAAAGTAGGATGGGTATTTAATAGATACCGCGATCTGCTAAATAGCTATCTTTCTAGGTGACAGTACTCAAATACACTATTTCTTGAAAAGGATTCTAAATGGGACGAAATGTAGGTACACCAAAGATCCTATGACTACGTTCCGAGGCAAACTTACAATTTGACAGTTTATGCTTTATGGCCATCGACCAAAAATTTCCGGCCGGCCCCCCTTAGATGCACAATGCGCGCCCTGAAAACGTCAGTATCAAAAGGTATCCCATTTGGCATTTTGGGATACCTTTTCAACTAGTGTCATTTTAGCTCTCGGACCGAAAGCATGGTCAATATTGGTCAAGTGCTCGTATAAAAAATGCAATAATCGACAGACCAAGCAACACAAAAAGGATGGAATTCCTTATTTTCAGTAAGTTTAAATATAATTTGTACCTGTGTATTGTGATATGAGCCAATTGAGTCTTATATACTTGAGAAATCAGCATTAAATATTGTTGTAGGGTTTGCCTATGTAAAATTATTTATTTTGTTCTAAGTTGATGAATGGAGCGGCTATTGTTTCTAATTTTTTTTAAATTTATTTGTGGTAAGTTGTAGTAAGTGATAATTTTGTTTCATGAAAAGACATTTTTTTACTTATTTATATTATTGTATGTCCGAAATGACCCTTTTGTTTGTTGACTGTTGCGTCGCTAATTTATAGTTGTATCAATAAATGATTCGTTATCTTTACCTGAATTCTGTTGATTTTATAATCCTTATAAAAATAAACAGTGTATAAATTACTTACAAAATAAAATAAAATAAATTCGACTCCACTAATCTCTTGTTCCGCATGCAAAAAACTTGACAGGCTCTGCGCAAACTGTCTGCGTCAAAACAAAACGTGGACACTTTTGAGTGTCATTCTTGTAAGGTTCTAGGTATCTACGGGGGAGGCCGCATACTTGATCGATGTTTATGGCGCTTCTAAACGGGCTATACTTTGCTGCAATTTGTAGCTGCATTATCGGCAACTGATGGCCCGGCCATAACAAAAAGATTGCTCGGCAATTGATGTCCGGGCAATGTATGGCCGGGCCATGTGTAACACATGGCAAATATACAAAAAATATACAACAAATATAGGCCATGTCGGCTATACAGTGGCTCATGATGCAGACTCCTAAACGGGCTACACAAATCGGCAACAATGGCTGACGAAATCACACTTGTCGCAGCGGCTTACATTATTTTAAAATCAAAAAAGAAAAAAGAGAGATTGTGGATTCGACCTTACCTAAATAGGCGTGAAACTTGAGATAATTTAAGTCTGGAAATAAGCCTTGATGAAAAATTATTTACAAACTTAAAATCAAAACAAACAACAAAGCACAGAACAGAACATAGCAATTAGTCAAAGCATCACTCATAATAAACTTCCTGTCGGTAGAAAAAGATGCACTATGCCGTTACAATAGGGAGCGACTGAAACAACAATAGAACTAGCCCGGCAATATTGCAGTTCAGATCGATAGGTCAGCGATCGCTCGGCCATGTATGGCCGGTATTGCCCGCAATACCGGCTATACGGGCCACACCAAAAATGTTTGGCAATGATTGCCGGGCCATTACTGCAAGATTGCATAGTGTATCTGGTGTTGCTGGCAATGTTGCCGGGCCATACCAGACACATGTATTGCAGCTACAAATTGCAGCAAAGTATAGCCCGTTTAGAAGCGCCATTAGAAACATAAAGCTCAAACTCACTGCTGTCTCAGCAGAGGAATAGTGTCATTCAACAATTTGACAATTTGTGTAACCAAAAACCTCCCAAAAACCGATCTTGTCTGTTTTGACTGCACGAAAATACGGTGCTTTCACTCACACATTCATATGATTGAATGTTGCAAGTGTATGACACTAGTTAATTGCTTATTAGCAAAAATCTAAATAAAAATCTATGAAAATCCATTTCCAACGTCGTTTTTTTTTAATTTTACGATATATCAGCCGGTAGCTATGGCTACTATCATTATACCAAGGTCAAACGACAGAAAGGTTTTATTCCAAATCCGCAAAATAAGATCGGCTCCGATCGTTTGCGAAACAATAATTTAAATAGACGGTCAAGTGCGT
Organism: Eupithecia subfuscata; assembly: GCA_963564075.1. NCBI lineage: Eukaryota > Metazoa > Arthropoda > Insecta > Lepidoptera > Geometridae > Eupithecia > Eupithecia subfuscata. The sequence goes on from OY751095.1 coordinate 21,170,427, forward strand.
GTTTGGCCACGTGCAGTGTAAGTAGTGGCACGGTTCATCTATTTACCTGTTTTACATATTATCTAACTACCTTATCTAAGTTTTTTTTAATAATTTGATCAAATTTTCCTTTTACCTACCAAAGTACATTTTTTAAGTTGATTAGGATGACTATTCGATACTTAACTAGCTAGTGAAGCATACTAAAGCTGTGTAGTTTTCCTTTTAAATTCATACTAACTACTTTTTTACAAGCATTTTTTTCACAAATTATAATGCCCAACTTAGACAAGAACAAACACAACGACTATTCTACTTTCTACTTTTTAACTAGCGGATACTTTGTAATCGAAAAGAAAGAAATAATTTTAGTAAAACCCACCAAATTAAATTAAAAATAATGCTGGACAATCTACACATCATCATTTCATCATACCAGCCTACATTTCAGATAGATCTTTCTGCATATTTCGTTCAGTTATAGGGGAATGAGTAATTTTTTGACTTTTTTAAAATATTTTAAAAAGTACGCAAGCTACAGGAATTTGTAAAGGTGTTTTAAAATGTCCGGAACGATGCCTTTCGTTTCCTTTCATTCCTCCCTTTTAAATATTATATATTTTATTTTATTATTATATATATTTTATTATTAGCCAAATTAAAAATTATTCAGAAGAAAAGAGTAGAACACTTTTTGAAGAATGGTCAAAATGACAATTCTTCAAAAAGTGTTCTACTGACAGACTTTTCTATATTTTTCCTGTAAAATATAGATCCAAATCTATAAACGCTTCATACATTTCCGATGAATTGCGCTGCAATCTTCTGAGATAGGGGGGAATGGGTAATTATTCGACTTTTTTCAAAATATTTCAAAAAGTATACAACCAACATAATTTCAAAATAGTTTTAAAATGTCCAAACCGATGCTGATGATGGGGGGGATCAAATAAATGGTATTGGTTTATACGTTTCAAAACAGTTTCAACATTTTAAATTTTACCCATCTCTTCCTCCTATCTCCGAAGATTGCAGAGCGATCCATCTGAAATGTATGTAGCGTTTGTAGATATGGATCTATATTTTACAGGAAAAATATAGAGAAGTTTGTAAAATAATTAACCTAATCTCCGAAGTACCTATGCAGCAGAGCGATACTATCTAAAATGTAGTTTGGCACCTACTATTTTTAGGAAGGTATCAAATAGCGATGTCTCTAACCGGTACAACTTATATGTATAATTGACAAACGATCAAAACCCTCGGCGAGTGTAACACATATATATTTCATTCATTTGTTTATTTTATATCTCCTTCTTCTTGCACCATCAGAGGGCCCACATATTAAGTTTAGGTCTTGCGCCGTCACTGATTCAGGGAATCCTATGACATTCATAATTTCCCCTCCTTCTTGCGCAGACGGGTAAAAATAATGCAAACGACGCAGTCACCCCCACCCCCGCGCCCTGTTTTGTAGTTCCAAATTTATAACTAGATGTCGCTACTAAAAGTGAACGGAGCCTAGATCGCGCTATCGAAGCGTTTCCAGAATTTACCAAAACTAGAACCCAATTTTTGGTTCGTTGGTTTTATAGGTATTTAAGCCCGTTTGTACTGGAGCTCAAGTATCTATAAAGTCGCGAAAACTATATGAAAACGATCTCAGGTTAGATCAAAGATCACCTGATAAGGTCTCTAAATATAATATCAAGTGCAAGCGTTGATATTATATTTAAAAATCATATCAGTTTACCTTTGTTAACGTAATAGCCTCCGAGAAAGCAAAATAAAATATCTGTAATTGATATTTTATTTAATCTCACAAAATAATAGCAATAACTGTTTTTAATAAATAAAAAATAAAATAAATTAATAATGCTAGACAATTCAAACAGCATTATCTAGCCCCAAGCTAAGCAGAGCTTACTTACGTTTTTGCTTACTTACTGCCTGTTGTAAATGTATTTTATGGGCAGATTAAATTTTAAGCCTACAAAATAACGCGAGCAAGGGGTTTAAAGTTTTGGCCCTAATATCGGTCACATGGATCCCTTGAGCTACCTCTAGGCTATTATTTACATCAGTCTGCAGTTAGCTCAACTGTTTCTATTGCCAATTCCAGCTCCAGTTCGTTTCCACTTGTCGATTGTACGAAACACCACAGGTATATAGTAATTCAGTCATTCAATAAAAGAGCCGATATGAATTTCAGGCATTTTGGGGCTTAAGGCATTTTGACTTTCAGATGATATGGTATGTTGCTATTTTAACATAAAGTCGTAAGTGCAGGTCGGTAATTTGACATAAAGACCTATGTCCCCGGACCGGATTATACATACATACTTACTAACAGTAAAACTAGAGATTGAAAATTATGCAGTTTGTTTATGGCAATAATGTGTACTATCTACTGCTCCTAGCGTGTTTAGTATACCAAACAGTGCTTGAAATAATAAACAAAAATTAGATGAGAGTTTACAATTAGTTATCTATATTTTTGCTACTTGTAGCCATATACACCCTCGTGAAGAATGAAAATAAATTTATATAAAGTTTTTGTTTGTTATGTAAGTACTAAAATAAAGATAGGGCTTTTGTAAATCCTGCAATCTAATAGACATAGGACCTTAGAAGAAGAAGGCTTAGAATGATACTCGTAGTTGACACAAACGAGGTAAATTTAAAAAATTGCGACTAGTTGTCGCAATTTTCATTTTGAGCCGTTAGTACCTACAATACTTTAAATGACGCGGAAAGCAGCTCTCACATAAAAATATAAAAATAATGTGTTGTGCGGTGGAAGGGTGTTTAAACACCAGCAGCAAGAACAGTAATACTGCAAATATCTCATTCCATTGGTAAATACTGATATTACATTTGTAATTTTGCCTACAACAGTCATCAAAACTCATAAATAAATTTATAAATTTCGTCCACCATTTTCGTGAAAATGTTGCTATGCACTGGGGAAAAATACCCCGGTTTTGTTACTTAGTAGGTAGGTATATAAAAATAGTACAAGAGCGGGTGGACTTCACACAACTTAGGACTTAGGAATCAAACTACGCAGATTATCACAGTTTTAGAATTTTCAGGTAGATTTTCAGTCACTCGACTATATTCTGAGTATATTCAAATTGTAAACTCAAATTACTATTTTACAAAGAAAATTACAATCAATGAATGGAAACAAATTAGAACTGGTATTTACTATTGAGCTTACTGCAGACTGTTGCAAACAATCTACATGTAGCTCAAATGATCCAATATCAGTCGGAAGCGTCCCCAAGAAGCTGGCTGCATTGCCCCGCTGTATGGCAATGCTGATGCGCTGCGCCAGATACTCACCAGCTCTCGGGTAGTGTTCGAGTAGTGTGGAGAGGCTATTATAATCCTACTAAAATATCCTACTATCCTACTAATCCTACTATAATATTATAAAGCCAAAAGTTTGTGAAATGTGAATTATTGTTACTTAAGATCTCCAAAACTACAGAACAGATCAAGATAAAATTTGGCGTACACTTAGAACATAGCTGAAGAAGCTAAGCTCAGATAATAAGCTACTTATTGTACCGAAAATACGCGTGCGAAGCCGCAGGCGGAAACTAGTTATATTTAAATTAAAATTTTAATGTCTCCCTTGCTGGGAGGAGGCATGTGCAGCTGTGAACGTGAGATAAATACCTACTCTATTGTTGTGTGTGGATTGTCCAGCATTATTGATTTTGTTGTTACCCGCGACTTTGTCCACGTGAAATTTGATTTCTTAAGGGTCCAGCGACGGATGATTTTCCCATACAAACGTAGTACCAAAATGATTTGTAATTTGAGAATATTTACACCATGGTTTGCTATTATTTGTATTAGAATAGTATATAATTAGGTTCCTTCCTGCCACAAACGCCTTTTTTCAAAATACTTATCTACGAAAATACTAAGAAACAATTCATTCTTGCAAAATGCGATTCGGTTTAATTTCATTTCAGAAAGGTATTTTGAAAAAAAATTGTGGCAGGAACCTAAATAAATACTATTTTAATACAAATAATAGCAGAGCAAGGTGAAAATATGCTCAAATTACGAATCATTTTGGTAGATCCTCATCTTATCCAATAAAGAATTTACATAGTCCCAAAGACAGGTGTGATGTTACAGGATCTAGGCAGCCAACTTAACTGTTCTTCAAATTGTTCTCGCAATACAGCCATGGTTTCACGTGCTGTGTGGCAAGTGGCGCCGTCTTGTTGGTATTAAATATCCTGGAGATCACGGACTATTATTTACCTTATTATTATAACCGCTCTGAAAAGTTGACTCTAAGTACATAAGTTCGACGAAACAAAAAACAACAAAAAAAAATCGGAAAATCATAATAAGGTCGCTTGCCACACAACGGTTTTATTTGACCGGCCATATTATGCCCTCTTGCTACGGCAGAGGATAATAATAGGCCTGTCTCGGACGAATTTCAGAACACGATAAATGGTTTGGTTGGTAAGGGGAATCTACATGTCAAATTTTGTTCTTTTGTTGTTAACGGTTGCTGAAATACAGAGCGTTTTTGTTTAAACTTTCAATCCATATTTGAACCTGTACGAATTTTCAAAATTCCTTTCTTATTACTTACTTTTTTACCAAGACCCTGGAAGTTTCTAATCTCTAGGATATGTGGTTAAGGCTGTAGCTTGTCTATATCAGGGCAAAGAGTGTTATATTTGTATATATTATTTATTTACTCCTCAGAATAACATTGGTTGTTTGACAGTTTACATTGACATAAAACTAAAAATTGCTTCAAAGTTTTGTAGGCCTCATGATACTGCTTAGATTTAACTGAAAACGCGTCCAACACTTGACAAACTATCTGAAAACCATCTTTATCAAAACTAATATTAGAATCTCTAACAGACTGAAATCTTCTCATCAAATTGGTTTGTCTGTCTGTCATTGGGTCGTACGTTAGATCGCTAACGCTCCATTTTTCCATACAAACATTGCATGAACATATTTTGTTTGTTTGCAAGAAAAGATGCAATGCTCTCGAGTTAGTGATGCTGCTGCTTAGATCGCAATCCAGGAAATGATCTCTGAAAAAAGAGAAAACCGACTTTATTCAATTAGTCAATGTTGCCTGGGAGCACTGGTATTGCACTGGATCAGTTGAACTACCTGTAGGTTAATTTTCAATACTCTGCAGTTAGTTCAATTATTAAATAGGTACGACTTTTAATTTGTTTATATTATTTGATTGTAAGTTTCTTCATTACTGTGCCGTTATACAAAATAATATATCCATTACCACGTGAGTGCAGCAAGAGAAAAATAAAAAACTTACATAAATGATATAGTAAGCTCCTCGCCCTCCTCGATCGTTCTAAGGGACAACAGTGCTATGTTGTCGTTCAACCCAACGATCAACAGGTTCGGCAAACAAGAATGCTTCAGTTTACTACTCATCGAGAACCAACCCAATGATGATTGCACTGCGGATTTATAAGTGCCGCTGAAAAGAACGCAAAATTTAATTATTAATTAAATAATGTGGGCGGGCTAACTACCTTGTTTGTGTTGGAAGAACACCGACGTTTCATTCCGTAATGAGGGACTTCTTCAGGGTCAGTGCGGTTGGAATCGCGGGTTTCGCGCCCCCATGTGCCTTGTTCTTCCAACGCAAACAATTATAAAATGGAAAAAAATAATTTAATTACCATTACGATAACAGACATAATAATCTTAATATTACCTATACCTAACTTCAAAAGGACCTGGGATCTAGTGATGCATTCGTATGTGCATTCGTAAGTATTCTATTTTCGCCGCTCATTGGCTGTATTTTGAATAGGAATAAGACACAAAAGCGAGATCCGCGTAAGACGACGCAACCTGCGAATACGTACTAGGTAAGGTACGTATACCTCAAAATTATTATTCAGTAACAATATACAATAACGTTTGAAAATAGTACAGCATGCAATAGAAATCAGGAGAAACGTCGATGATTAATTTTAAGTTGAGAACATTATGTTGAATAATATCTGCTCTATGACTTATGCAATGAGCAATGAATGAGTTAATAGAGTGTTTTTCTACCTTTTGTAATCATAAGCAGAACTTGTAAAGGACACCGTAGTCGAAGAGTGTACGTACAGATGAAACAATATCTTTGACATGGCTTTCTTAGCAGCATTTCGTTTAGAGCCCTCTGAAAAAAATAAACAAATTTTAAGAGGTTCGTTCATCATATTCTGTTTTGTCAAGGTATAAATTTTGATTGGGATTTGTTATAATAATCTCTGTTAATGGTTATGGAATAAATTTTTGTAGTTTACTAGCATCTGCGCACGTTTTAAATTGAAAGTAGCTTATACGTTATCCCAGGTGCAGATCATTTTACTTGCAAAATTATAACTCGATCCATTCAGCAGTTTGGACGTTGTCGACGGCCAAACATCTTCACAATGGCACAAACTTTCGCCTTTATAAAATTAGTAGGATAAGTAAATCTTACTTTTCGGAAAATAATTTGGCACGATAGCCAAATACCTCAGAACTATTGCACAAATTAAACTGCCATTGAACATTCTGCCATGCATTAGTTCTTGGCCATCGTCGTAGCTCAGCATAGAGATCGGTTCATCAATGCTGTACGTCTCTCTCGTAGATGCAACCCTCATTCTAGAGCTTCCTATATTTTCTGATGCAGCAATAAACCCACCCCACCCTAGTTTCAAAGACAATTTAATAGCTGCTCTGACAATCAGCACGTTTTTAGCATCGTCGTATATGATCTCAAGCAAATCTACTATGTGACACTCGATGCTATGGTATTCGCTCGTGCAAAGACTTTGGCACTCTTCCGAGCAGAACATCGCGTAGCAGCATGTCGGACAAGGGCTTGGATTCAACAGGAGCTTGTTACAGTAGTAGCAGCTTTGAAAACCGTTCCCCTTGTTGCCACTGGTGACAAAGGCTGGTTCAATAGCTACTATCTTTCCGGGAGGTATTTTCGTCTTTGCTGTGATTTGTCTTAAGCCGTCATTGGTAATGAAAGCTACATCTGATGATGCGCATTTCACATCTTCGTTACGCTTAAACTCCGTTTTAAAGAACGTTAGTATAAATTGATTTTTGAAAGTCATTTCACGGAGAACCTCTTCCTGGACAAATGGCTGGGATAATTGCAGTCGTTTGTTCAATATCGCAGCGAAATCTGGAGGACTACCCAAAGTAAGACAAATGATTATATCTGATAAGCATGAAACACTTCTGATGGTAAACAATACAGCGGATCTATTACCCACTGCATGCAACATTTCGAGCGTGTCAGGAAGTGCGTAGGCTATTGCCATATTGTAGAATATCAGTGCTTCTCTATTCTTCCCTGAACTATAGAGACCGTTTCCGAGATCTCGTAATTTCTTGGATTTGTCCAACGATTTCTTATTATAAATACTGATAGCCTTCAATACATTCAGTTTACTGATGGCTCTGGCAGCCACGCTGACCATTTCATACGGGTCTTCTGAATCCATGGCGTTGTAAATTTCGCGAGCATCTCCGGAGGTTTTGAGTATTTTTATGAGAAATTTATTTAAGTCCATTCTGCAAGTTTATTGTATAGCCTGAAAATGAAAATAAGCGAGATATTAATTGTATTTTGGGAGCATTTGGAGTACCTACCTCATGTTGATTTTTATCCCAAATCTCTTATTTTCATAAACACTCCAAAAATACCAGTGAATCGAAAGTAAGTTTTAACATAAGTTAATACAAAATGGATAACTAGACAAATTATATGTCTGCTAGTTTTATTCTGTCGCAAAAATTGAAAACCACAAAATAATTTGAATCTCGCGCCAACACGAAACGTTCATGAACCATAACCTAAAAATAACTTTCTTGGGATTTTCGACATGTTTTACTACTTGTTGATTTGAGATTATATTTCCTCCAATGGATATCTACATTACAAGGTTTTTTACCCATAGATGAAACTAATGTGAATTGGTAGAGTAGTAAACCCTACGTTAGATACTGAAGTGGAGAAAAGTAGGACGTCAAGTTTTTCAAATATTTACTAACAATTTTTGTATGCGTGACCTACAAAATAATAAAAAATGGCAGATTACTTCTTTTTTTATATTGATTAGCATCAGTTTCTCTTAAGACCAGCAGTAATCATCTAACATATTTTTATCCCAAAAACCTTGGTACCTCTCTTCATAAATCTTCAAATCTTTATGAAAACGTTCACCATGTTCATTGCTTCCCAGGTTCTCAGGAAGAAATCCAGGTGCAATGTAAAAAATGAATTTTTAACGACATATTCACCCCCATCATATAGCTTCTTCAACAAATTAGAAACAACTTACTCATAATTTTCTGATTTATGTTTGCCCAAGTATTTTATACTACTGCTGTAAATGAATACCAAGCATCCTTTTCGACAGTGGATAAATTACCATAAAAATTTTCATCTTTTAATATCGTTCTTATATGGGGGCCCAAAAAGATTCCTTCTTTGATTTTGGCATTAGAAATATTGGGAAAATAGTTTTTAAATACTTAAAAAGGTCCATCTTTGTCAAGTGCTTTGACAAAAATAGGCAAAATTTACCGACACTGTCCGCAACACATACTTATAATACGCGTCATGGTGGCAACATTCGGCATCCTTCATGTCGACTAGCCAAAGTTTCCAAAAGTTACTTATGTATTGGAATAAAGATGTTTAATAAACTTAGTGACGAACTAAAAAACCTTAATGTTGCTTTCTTTAAGAGGAAACTGAAAAACATTCTCATAAAAAAGAGTTACTACACCCTTACCGAGGCTTTGGAGGAAAAACAGTTGATATAATTACCGGTATGTTTGTTTACCATCACACATTTTATACCTATTGACATTATTATTTTGATTTGACAATGCCCCTTTACAGCAGCAAATATTTTAATTCGATTAAGTAGGTAATATCTGACATTGTTTTTATTGATTCGTTAGTTATTTTATTCATGTTTTAGCTTATTTTGACAATGCCCTTTTACAGCAGCTTTATTTACATGTAAATTTAATTTAAATTATTTTATTTCTGACATTGTTACCATTATTATTTTCTCCGTTTATAATTATTACAATATTGTACATTGTTTTTAGTATAGTTTGACAATGCCCTTATACAGCAGCATACCTTGACATACCCTTGATTAATTAATTTTTATTTATTTCATTTTTGTTTAATTTTCAGTCATGTCTGTCTGTTTTTTCTTTTTTACCTTTGTACCTACCTTATGGTGTTTCCTATAACGAAGAACCTATAGATGTAATTATTAAAATAGTACGTAAATATAGAATGTAACGACATCAAGTGTAACATAAGTGTACCTACGATGGAATAAATAAATACAAATACAAAATACAAAATTTTCATCAGCCCTAGTTTGTTTGTTGCGACACCAAATTGCAATCATTTTCTTTTTCTTGCAGACCAGTTTAATAATATAGGTACTTATAAAATTTTCACATACCACTTGAGGAACCCAATTTTATCAAGATTTGGAAATATTGGAAATAGGATCGTTTTACTGCTTCAGTAATATATCTCTTGTTTTTTGATAGGATAATTTGATCACAAACATAGCAAAACTTATTTGGATTTAACTTACACTGTCTTGAGGCCATTTTAAAAACAATAAAAATGTTTATATATAAGATTAATACAAAAAAGCGAAAATTAACTCTGTACCTGTAACAAGTTAGCGAGATAACTAAATGAGGGTGTATTAAAAAAACTTGACGTCATATAAATATAAAACATATATTTTTTTAATAAGAGGGTAGGTAGAAACCATATTCAGTATTAATTACCTTTGGGTAAAAGTTTTTTTTTGTACAGTAGTATTAATTGTGTTCACAAATATTTTTCAAACTAGATTATAACAAAAAGATAATTTTGGGTTTTTGTGTTGCGAGTTGTTTACAAGCATTGTACCTGTGGTGGTTGGAAAAAGTAATGCAGCTTCCATACATTTTATGGCAATAGATACCTACCCATAGCTAATCATTAAACACTTTGTTAAAATTATCATGCAATTATCATAGTGGGTCCACCAAGAATAAAAATTCTATAAAGAATATATTTTTTGTATTATTATAATGTTCTTAAAGGAATATTATTTTTCCTGGTGGTACCACTAAGTTTTAATTGATGACATTTTTACCTAACCAGGTTGTCCTTCAGGAACACCCTAATAATAACTTGTTATATCAAAGGGCCATTGGCCTTTGTACATACTTATTTGACTAAAACAAATTACCTTACGAACAAAGAAAATCATTCATCTCTATTCCATCCACTTATTCACTTTTCACAATGTTTCCATGGTTTTAATAATATCTCTGGCGTGGTATAGGTATGTTTATGGTATCTTGCGTTTTCGATTGCCCTTATAAGTTGATTCCTGAACAAAAATGAACCAATTCTTATTTTATATTCACAGGTTAGGGATGTAAGTATTTCTAGGAACTAGGATAATAAAAGTTAGCCTTACTTAATACGTTCTACGCACGTAACGCGCGAAACAGATTTGTAGGTATAGACCTAAAACGCGCGACGTCTAAATACACAGTGTGTACAAAAAAAGCCTATCAAATTTTATCGTCGTCTAGCCAAATAATCACGAACTCTTTTACAGAGCAATCGATAGAATGAATGACATCATTCATTCGAACGCGCTTTTCATTCAAAAGTTGCCATTACATTTATTAATTATTTTTGGGGAGATCGTAGCGAAGCTCCCAAGAAGAGTGATTTCCTCCGTCCAAGGCTCAAACAAATAATGAAATCAAACTGAAGAGACACCGATAACACTAGCAAGTGGAAGTCAGCAGGCTCGCTCACGAAAACTTCCGTACTAAATCGTTTTAAATCAGCAAACATCATCATTATCAAGTTTTAAGGTATCACAAAGAGTGTCAACAAATGAGATGATGTGGCCCAGGTAGACATATTCTGATACGTATTCAAGCGTGTTCGTTTCTACAGGGTTGTATTGGGTTTCTGTTGGACATTATTGACGTGACAACGTCTTATAATTCGATAGAGCCGGCTGCACGCACGAAAAAACATGACGTCATGCGGCGTTACCTCGCTCTGAGGCGTTCCATGTAAGGCTTGAAGTGCAAGCGAGAGCGCTCGACATCCGTCTCTCTCCTACTTGAGTGAGCGATGCGTCTGCGTTGTCACGTTCAACTATCGTCAGTAAACCGACTTTACAGACAACCAATTTTTTTAATATTTTCGTGGTTGGTTTTTGACATATTTACCTAAAATCCAATAACTCTACTTTCCGAACATAGAGACTGTATCTGTTTATCGGCTTTTTTTGACACTAAGACCAGGTCGTTTGCGAACCATAAGTGAGTGAGATGGTTGCCGTCAATTTTAGATTCCTATTTTGTCCCAACTGAGGTTTCTGAAGATTGTTTCGAGTACTGCGGTATAGAGAGTCGGAGAGAGTGGGTCTCCTCGTTTTGCGCCTCGTCCAATGGGAAAGTCTGGTCCAGATTATTCCAGTTTTACCCACGCTGTGCTGTTTTTGTAAATTTTGTTGTTTTTAGCGCTATGTACTCATAGTTGATGCCTTGGTCTGCTAGTGATTGCCATATCGACCGATGGGATGTAGAGTCAAATGCTTTTGAATAATCTATATGTAGATATACAGCGGTTTCTTGTACTGTGTATACTGTTCAATGATCTGCTTAGTCGTATGATTATGGTCCACGGTCGAGAAGTTTTTCCGGAACCCAGCTTGCTCGATAGCTTGGTTTTACTCAATTAAATTGTGGATTCTTCGCAGTAAAGTTGATGAAAAAACTTTGTAAAGGCTTGTCATCTGACTTATCGGCCTATAGTTTTCAATTTGTTTTGGATCACCTTTGTGTAGAGTAAGACAATGAATCACCGAGTCAGTCTTTTTTCTGTCTTTTGATGAGATGAAATAATTCTGTTAGTGGTTTTATAAGTTTCTCTTTGCCTGCTAGTAGCATGTTATTGGTGATACCATCTGGTCCTGGGCTCTTATCAGATTGAAGTTTATTTATCGACAGCTCTACTTCACCTTCTAGGAAAGGCAACACCGGGTCTCTATTGATTGACTGGTATGTGTTTGTCTCCTCGACGCATGAGTTTTGTGCAGAGTTTTTTATAGAATTGTGTCGCTATTTCCAATAAGTCCTTACTGTTATTTACTATTAGTCCTGGTTTCGTCAGGTGAATCATAAGGTGTTTGGATTGTTAAGCTTTTTTAGTACCTTCGATTTTTTCCAAAAAATATTCAAGGGTTGTTATTCTATAATTTTTTGTTTTGTATGATTTTCTTGTTTATTGATCGATATAAATTGCTGAGTTTTATCTTTTCTTTTCTTGTTTTATTAGATTTGTTTTTCAGTTCATGTCTTCGGTGTTTAACTTGCGAAGCATTATGAGGCCCGGAGCGGGCCGAAACCTTTGAAATTTTGTTATACCTTCAGGGATTACGCGGCCCGCTCCGGGCCCGATGCCTTAGGCCAATACAAACTTTATTACCAAATGATGAGGGTCACAATGGCTTGAAGTCTATAATTAATTTGATTCGGAATATACAATTACTTAGTTTTAATGGTTTTCTCAACAGTTATGCAATAATAACATGTGTACAATCCATGGAATTAGAGTAATTGCGAAATAAAAATGTTGCGTTATCAGTCAAAAAGGGGTGCGCGCGCCACCCCTAATCCTTGAGGGATGAAAGCTATTATAATATTTATTCTACTGTGATTATTTTCTGCATTTTTGAACTGATTTTTGTGGCTTAGAGTCTTGTGATGTGAGCATTTTTAGAGGCTGTTTTCTAGCTAGTTGTATAGAGCCTGTACTGAAACTTTTTCATTCTGTTTGTATGGAAAGTGTTTCCCTAACGTATTCATGATCAATGATATTTGGTATGTTTCTATCATACTGTGCTCTTGACCTTTTGTGTTGTTGAACTGTAATTGTCATACTCACCATTCTGTGGTCACTGGGGTGCATGATTCGGCTGATGATGTTTATGTTCTCTACCATTTTAGGTAGGTTCGTGGTTTTTTACATAATGAATTCGTTATTTTAAGCTTCCGTTCCAAATAGAAATAAAGAAAGCGTTAGTCTCTTTAGTTCCTCTTACCATACTCGTATTTGCCCATAAAAAGCTTTCATTTGTTTCTGGTTTTCCAATTTTTGTGTTCATATCGTTCATATTATTATTTATTTATTTATTAATATTATATTCTGTGTGCATTTTCTCATTGCAGTGTCTGGGTTTTCTATACTAATATTATAAAGGGGAAAGATTTCATTGTTTGTTTGTTTGTTTGTATTGAATAGGCTCCGAAACTACTGGACCGATTTAAAAAATTCTTTCACCGTTAGGAAGCTTACTTTTCAGGGAGTGACATAGGCTATACATCCCGGAATTTCCACGGGAACGGGAACTACGCGGGTGAAACCGCGAGGCGATCGTCTAGTCGTAGGATACATTTTCATTGCATCGTTGTTGGCTGTTTCTGTTTGTGCATATACTTGTAGAATAGAAAATGTCTATTAATTTATTTTTATAAGAATTTCATTAATCAGTTCATTAATTAATTATTTTCCTTTCCTCTCATCACTTATACCATACAACATATCAATGCTTCGTCGGAGTCATACTGCTAATAGTTTTGCAATTTACCCTATTTATTTTTGTTATTTGTTGGCTTGTTATAACATTTTGTTTGTACCTGTTTATCCTAAATTTATTTGCACACCTAGATCAAAACTAAGTCAAGTCAAAAAACATGAAGTCAGAGATAACATTGTATTCGATAATTTTCTAAATAAACGCAACTAACCACGAAGACAGATTTAAGAAAGCTTCATAAATGGCTCAATAGATGGCGCTAACTTCGTCTTTAGTATAGTATTATAATATCTGTGGTCTTGGTGAATGAACGACGTTCACCCTCTAAGCGTTCACCCCTCTCCACCTACAGTGTATAGTCAGTTGCACGTGAGACGTCAGCGCTCTAGTGTGTGCGACTTTTGTGGAAAACTAGGTCACAGATATTATAATACTATACTAGGTTATTATTAGAAGTAATAAAACAAATTTCAACAATTGAGCTAACTGCAGCCTCTTGCAAACAATTTACACATACAGGAAGCTCAACTGAGGATATTTTCGTAAACTCATAATTATTTTTTAATAGTCGGGCAAATCATAAAATTTGCAATGATTTAATTAATTCACATAACTTAACAGGTACCACAAATTATTTACAGTGATAAAACTAAGAACACAACATCAACGACAGATGTGGCGCGGTGGCCGAAGATTCGCCTGCGACGCAAATACCCAGAGCATCCGGGACAAATATTTGCAGATCGTACAAACATTTGTCCCAAGGCGGGAATCGAACCCTCAACCTCCTGCGTCAAAGAAAATGAAAAAAAACTGGAATGATTTTTTATTTAGAGCTATTTATTATAATTTACTCTACTTTACCGCTCTCCCCTAGAGCACTTAGCTTCTAAACGAGTTCATGACAGCATCGCTAAATTACACCATATGATGCTCTTATTTCTTAATTGTACTTTTTGGTCTGTAATTACTATTATTTTGACTGTTAATTTGTTTTTATTATGTTCATAGCTTAGATCTTACAAATTGACCTAATTGAAAGTGAAATTGAAAATTTATTTATTCAGACATAATATAATCCATTTTGTTAGTAACACAATATATTTAAAATTGAGAATGATTAGTTTAATTACAAAACAAATAAATCTATCAATAATAATGATAATTTCAATTATGGTTTCATGTAAGTACTTATTAATATAGTGAGCAAATATATACGAGTATTTAAATGTCAACAGTTATTGGGTTACTATGTGGGGTGAGCGGCCGATGCTGATTTACAACCCATCGACTTATGATGCCAGAATTGAAACTAAAATTATCAGTTACCATTGCAAGTAAGCTGTGGGTGCTGGCGCAGGTGCGGCGCATCAGGGACGCGATCCTTTTGCAAACAATTGAGTTCATGTCATCAACATGTGCATCTGCAAACATTCCTGATGCGCTACAGAACCGCGGCAGACCCATCAGCATCCTAAACCCGTTGTTATATTGGACCCGTAGTGCACTGTAGGCCCTCTGCGTATACCGTACCCATAGGCTGCACGTATAAAAGTTTTGACAAAATGCCTTAAACAAAGTCAACTTGACTGAGGCAGTGCAACGTGCAAACCAATGGGCCAACAAATTACATCTGACCGACAGAGCCCTACGTTCCCTCTCAATATCAGGGCCATCATTCAGGTCATCAGTGACCCAGGGGCCCAAGTACTTGAACTTTTTGACGTGACAACGTCTTATAAATTGGTTTGCCGGGTGACACTTCAAGAAACTGCGTTACGCTCCGCTCACTTCAAGAAACTGCGTTACGGTCGTTGTCACGTAAAACTTTCGCCCGTATACCGACTTTACAGGCAACCAATTTTTTTTACCCATAGTATGGGAGTTCCAGCAAGCAGGACAGGGGTAACAGCATAGGTTTTAGTCCCAGCTTTAAACTGCATAACCTCACTCTTTTCTTCGGTGTACTTGAGCCCATGAGCCTCTGCGATTCTTCACAGATATTCACTGGCCGTCTACCTAAGTATTAATATTATCTGTCTATGACTAAGTATTTGTTTAACAACTACTCACGAATTAAAATTAAATTAATTCGTAACTAATGTTTGCTGTTTTGGAACGTATGTTATTCTGTAAGTCAAGTTTGAATAATTATGTTATATATAATATGGCGCTAGATGCACCAAAGTAGTGCTTGCAATTTAGGTACCAGATGAACACTAACTAAAATCACGAATAAGTACCTACTAGTTTTTGTCCATGATATTTTGCCAGAGTTGCATGATCCCTAATATAGGTCGTTACTGGTGACTATTCTTTCGAGCAGATAAAGGGAGTCAAAAATAATAAAACCAAATAATAAAACCCTGAGCTTATAAATCAAAATATATTTCTTACTTAAAGTAGGTTAACAAAATGCAAGAATACTTAATTGACAATATTAAAATAAAGCCCTTAGACTACAGGTAGATAAGAACGAATAAAAATAGGCAGCTTTTACTTAGAAGTTTATGCACGCCAAAGTTAAGTTTTATTGAACAACATTTTCACTAACATACTTAGTAAAATACTGTAACCAGAAACTAACTTGGTGTGCACTATTATCAACGGCAGCGAGCTATAAATTACAAAAATTTATTCGTTACAATTTTAGTACCATGGTCTTCATACTGTTTCTTGGAGATCCAGAGTTTTTCGGCGCCTTTCATCCCGGCGAAGGTGGCGGCGCCCCGCCACACCAACGTGTAGGGCTCCATAGAGCCCACCACGTTTACCGGCGTCATAGACAGCCTCTCCAGCTCAAGGCTCAGCCTGTCATTTAACCCTTTCACCGTCGCTAGCCCTCCGCAAGGCACCACAGCTTGGAACATCTTCACTCTTCTCTGCTCCGCGCTGCACTTGATAGCAGCTCGGAAAACTGCATCATGCAATCCCATATATGGGGTTTTCTTCCCGACGACCAAATCCGGCTGGAATATCATCTCTCCGGTCATGAACGCCTCCTGTCCGATATCGATCTTCTCTCCGCTCGGTAGGTTGTAGATCCTCTTGTGGTCGGATCTCGACATGGCAGAGTTTTTGGTTACGTATATGTGGTCTTTGACTTCTTCCAGCATCGCGGGTCGACGGACTTCTATGTTCCGGTCTATGAGGCAACGCCTGAGGTGTGCGTGGATCTCCTTGACGGCGAGTTGCGTGTGTATGTGGGCATACTTGATGGCCCCGCCCTCGTAGACCGGCATGATGTTGACGGCGTCGTACCCAAAGTCTACGCAGATGCCGGTGGTGTACCCGGAGCCGTAGATCGATAGGACGCTCTGTGATTGGATGCAGAGCGCCGGCACGTTTAACGTCTCGAACAGTACCTCGCAACATTTTAGTCTGGAACGGAAGAGAAGAAGTCAAAATTCGAATTTATTTGCTCTTAGTTGGTACTGATGTAGATAATCAACTGGCAATTTGATCAAAACCGATATTTATTTTTATATACACCACAAACACAGTTCGCAGGTTGAATATATCTTTTTTTATTGGTAAATGATTTATCGTTTGTTATAACTTTAGTGACGGCGATTATTAATTAATCGATTGTTTTTTTAGCAAGAAAAATCGATATATAAAAATCGATTTTTCTTTGAAAAATAATCGAGTTTGATATATGAATCTTTTTTTTATAATTTGCCAATTAATTCAAAAATAAACGCCAACACAATTCACACTAATATTATAAATGCGAAAATTTGGATGTTTACATGTATGAATGGATAGATAGACGGATGCTTATAACCTCTTCACGCCGAAACGACTGAACCGATCGGGCTGAAATTTTGCATAGATGTAGCTTTAAGCCTGGAATCGAACATAGGCTACTGTTTTATCCCACCAAACATATCCCGTGGGATATAAATAACCTTTAAACATTTCCATAGAAACAACGCGTGCGGGTGCGGCTTCCGCGGGCAGAAAGTAGTAAATTATAAGTTTGTAATTAATTCATTATATTCAAACGTGGTCACGGCGTAAGAATCGACCCACCCCCCCAACTTAACCAATGGATATCGTAAGAGCCGACTAAGACAACCTACAAAGGGCAGCTGTAGCTTCCTTCTGTTTACTTTTAACACACCGACTGCGATCACCTATCCTGTCAAGCGTGGTAATACCCTGCCAAGCGTGGTAATACCCTGCCAAGCGTGGTGGCAAAACCCCCCTTGCATGGGGGAGGGTATGTCGGCAAATCAAGGAGCGCAAGCAATGGGACACGGACCAGTCTAAGATTCAATTCAACAGCGGAGTACGGTTGGGAACAGCTACGTTCGTAGGATTTTCTGCAATTTTTTTACGGTGATCAAAAATAAATATTTTTCCAGATTTACGGTATGACGGAACTGGAGAGAGGAGCAAATTCGACCGGGCATGCGTGCGGTTCTTTGCGACCTTACGTTACTAATATATCACCTTATGGAGATACCGTTCATCGGGGGCGAAGGGAATGTCCAGGCTTCTGAACTGAGTTTCCAGAAGATTTTCGTGGCAAGTATCAAATCAGAACTTATTAACTTTCGTGATATGTTATTTATCGGGTAGGTACGCTAAGTTATTCGTCGTAACGTTATGGAAACGCAGAGAAACAATGACGCTTGCACGCTGAAAATAAGATGGCAAGGCGGTCTTTTGGAGCTTTATATCGATTTATACAATATTGAAAAACGGATAATAATAAATGTACCTATCTATATAAAACTGTATTAAGTAAATAATGAATCAGGTATATTTTATTTTACAAAACTACCCTTAGGGGATTTTATAAAGGATGATGGGCGAAATTGGTCCAAGAGCTTCCACTGATGAGACGTGTGGGAAATGAATGGGCATAGTTGCCGTATCATTTTGGCAAAAGCCTATTAAATTCTGTCCCGGTTTTTTTTGTTATGGTCACGTTTGTTCTTATTATAATAGTAGGTAGATGGTTCAGTGATGCGAGAAAATGCCTGATTCCTATAGAGTATCTCATCATATAATACATGAGGTAGGAATCGCACTTTCTCCCGAGTGATACAGTGCTTTGTACTACACCTGCGAAGAAAATCATCTTTTTGGAATCTTCAAAATGACTAGTAAATCCAAATTGTAAGTCCATGTAAACTCAAATGGCAATAAATACGCGCTCCCGCGATTTTCACTCGGTTCTTTTTTTGAATTATTGTTTCGAATACATACGACGGATGAGGCCGATATCTTTATTATGGCGGATCCTGAGTTAAAACTTTTTCCGTTTGAGCTATTTAGAAAATACTTACCCGAGTCTATGAATCGACTTGATTTTTGCGGCTAAAACTGAACTTACTTCGTTGTACTTGTTTATGAATATCTCTTTTTCCTTGTGATTGGACGATATTGACGGAGGTCTCAATATGTTTCGCCCTTCAGCAGGAGTTCATTGTTTACTGTGTAACCGTTCTGTGTTACGCAAAAGACGACTGACCATTACCCAATCGCTTTTTGAACAGAATCCAGGAGCAATGATGAAATGAATCGTATTTTAAGAATCAAACAATCAACTACATTGCTTATTATGATCTGAGTCATGTTCCATGATCTTAGCCTTGTAAAGATATTGATCGCATGGCTCTTAATATAAAAAGATAACATAGGTTTAAGCCAAATTGTTTAACGTAGAGTCATATTTTGTAGGTAGAAGAAACATGACCATAACAAAAAAAACCCCGGGACAGAATTTAATAGGCTTTTGCCAGAATCATACGGCAACTATGTCCTTTCATTTACCGCAAGTCCCATCAGTGGAGGCTCCATACAATTTTGCCCATTGTCCTTTCTGATATTTTTATGAAAAAAAAAAATTGGTTGTTTGTAAAGTAGGTTTACGATCGAGATGTTTACGTGATAACGTCTTATTGCATGACGTCATGCGCTCGTGAGGTTTTGGTGTGACACAAGTTTCTGAACATGTCACCCGACTAAAACGTCTTATTGCATGACGTCATGCGCTCGTGAGGTTTTGGTGTGACACAAGTTTCTGAACATGTCACCCGACTAAAACGATTTTAAAGACGTTATCACGTCAAAAAACATTCCCTGGTTCGCACATGCACTCAAAACCTGGTAAAAATAAACCTATAAAGAAATAATGAAACACGTGTGTATTATAACTTTATTAAACAAACGTAACCACGCACAGATTGATCTCAGAGCGCGCGTGCGTTCCCCGCCGGCTCTGAAATGCAAAAACCCAAATATACTGTCGCAATCCAAAACGTGCCTTCGACATCACACCTTCCAACCGAGGTTACCTTATCGGTGAGCACGAAGTATGAACAGCTCGTTACCGTAGAGAGTTTTCCTATTATCGATTCAAAAGTGATCGTTGAATATTGTATTCAATAAAATGATATAATTAATAATACTGATACCGTCTTGTGTTCATTTATAATTCTAACATTGCTAATGTACCTACTTTAAAATAAAAGTAAGCAAACGAACCTCAGTATTACAAGAGGTACCTTTACACTGAAAACAAATTAAATTTGAGTAGGTATGTTCGATTTCACGCCGAAATCACGCCACCGCCGCTGATTTCAGGCCGGCGCCCCCCGCCGCAGATCATTTTAACGCCGGCGCACACGTCTACTCTTCATACTTCTAGCTAGCCATGATGACCCAGTGGTTTTAAAATGTTGCCTGCGGGGTATTTGAAGGCCCCTGGTCTTATTTTATCACCTTTATTAACCTGTGCCCTGTGTGTAATTAATTCATAATAACCTTCGCCTTATCTTTTGTTATATCAGTTGCAGTATAAAACCACGGATAAAACTGAATGCCCAGATTCAGTAATTCCAAATGGGTTCTTACGAAAATGAACTTTATGTCTCGCAGAATATGACCATAAAAAGAACGGTTGTATGTTAGTTGTAAGTTTCAGAGTTGTGCTTGCTGTCTCTCTCAGGCTCACAGGTATATGCATTCATCGAAAAGGTTGGAGAAGGGTTGGTCGACCTCATCCCTAGCTGCCTTCACAGACCTCCTGATAGACACTCTCTCGATGCTTTGATGCCCTGGTAGTACGTAGTTGCAAATACAGCCATAGTTGTGAATTTTCCTTAAGGCCCCGACTAGTATAGTATTACAATATCTGTGCCCCGACCCAAATCAGCGCCACCACCTATTTTATTGAATTATTTAGTTAAACAAAGGAATTTTAAAAAATCGATTGGCCAGTTTGTGATTCCTATCATAAGCGTTTTATTTTGCATACCTTAAGCAGAGATGCGAAGTTGCTCTTTTTGGCCACCATGGTGGCAAAAAAAGCACATCTCTTTCTACACTATGCAAACTAAAACATTTATAGAGTCATTAAAAAAAGCTTATGATGGAAATCACAAAGTGGCCAATCGAATTTTTTAAATTCCTTTGTATATCAAAATAATTAAATGAAATAGGTGGTGACGCTGATTTGGGTCGGGGTAGCGCCTAAATATGTATGAAATAAGAAAATTAACTGTCAAAGCACATTAATGATCGAATTTTTCTTTTTAACTAAACTTTTTAACTAATATTGCGCCATCTCATAGTCCTCGATGGAACTAGCATCCCAATGTACAGTCCCTAAGATATCTAGATAGTTCCGTCAAAGACAGTGAGATGGTGCAGATGGAAATGAAATCCAAGCATTTTATGCTAGCCTAGTACGGATACCACAGATTGGAGTAATACTTAGTATACCGACTCTACCGTGCAGATGGAAATGAAAGCCATGTTTGCTCTTAGCATTTTATGCTAGCCTAGTACGGATACCACAGATTGGAGTAATACTTAGTATACCGACTCTACCGTACCGACATCTTACCGTCTTTCACGGAACTATCTAGATACTTGTAACCGAACTATGTACATTCTAGTTCCGTCAGGCACTATGAGATGGCGCAATATTTAATGCTATACCACCAATCAAGGTTTGCAAGAAAATAGAAGATAAAAAACTGGGCTATTTATTTATGTTTTCTATATCTATACTAATATTATAAAGAGGAAAGATTTGATTGTTTGTTTGTTTGTATTGAATAGGCTCCGAAACTACTGGACCGATTTGAAAAATTCGAAAGAAATATGAAGCAAACGATCGTTTTATATAAATGTACTAGCTTCTGTCCGCGGTTTCGCACCGGTGTGACCCGGATAAAAGGTGGCCTGTGAATATTATTCCAGATTATTTTCTACATGTTTATATTTTTTTATCAAAACCTAATGAGTAGTTTCAGCATCAGTAATAATAATAACAAACATCCATACATCCATACTTTCGCTTTTCTAAAATTCATACAAATTGTAAGTGTTGTAATTAGTACTTAATATTTTAAAATTTACATACTAATACATTTCATTTGATACACCATCTGACTTTGTAGTAAGTTAGAATCCCTGATAGGTTAAGGAGGGAAAAAGGACATACAAAGCGAGACCATAAATTGTTCGGTTTCGAAATCGATCTCCGATCTCGAAACCCTAAAAACATACAGACGGCTTGGGAACCCCCTCCGTTTCAACCGACGAAAAACGGAGGAGGTTTTCGAGTCGATGCGTATTTGTTTTTATGTGTTACCACCTACGAATAAATAATAATAGTAGTAGACTTATTACTTGTTCGTAGGTACGCATAACTTTTTACGGAGTAGTCCGATACCAATTATTATTTTTTATTAAAAAGGGTATACCCCGAACATGGTCAAATTAAAATTAAAAAAAAAAATCCAACTCGAAGGGTAGGAAACCAGGGGATGATTGATTGTTCACTCACTGATTGTAATGTTTGACCACTCATAACTTTTTCCAGAGTAGTCCTATTTTGATAATTCTTTTTTTATTGGATAGAGTATACCTCGATGTGTAATTAAACTTAATAAGGCTTGAATTTTTACTAGATGTCGCCACTAGAAGAATTTGAAAAATGTTTATCGTTTTTTAAATCAAGCGAAATGCTGCAGCACCGCCGCGGGC
The DNA here is from genome assembly GCA_963564075.1 of Eupithecia subfuscata. Lineage (NCBI taxonomy): Eukaryota > Metazoa > Arthropoda > Insecta > Lepidoptera > Geometridae > Eupithecia > Eupithecia subfuscata. Next base: position 21,193,115 of record OY751095.1, read on the forward strand.
CGAAACTAGTAAAAAATATTGAAAGCGCATTCTCGGCACATCCTATTTTAAGCCCCCGACGCAAAAAGAGGGGTGTTATAAGTTTGACGTGTCTGTCTGTGTATCTGTGTATCTGTCTGTGGTGTCGTAGCTCCCAAACGGATGAACCGATTTTCGTTTAGTTTTTTTGTGTCGTAGCCAATTTTATCCCAAGTGTTCTTAGCCATGTTTCATGAAAATCTGTTCAGAAAATAAACGACGGCGGGTTTTTTTTAATTTTAATTTTGTCTTGTTTCAGAGAGAATATTATACATTTAGTTTGGTGGTTTTGTATAAGCGAGGAGCTCGTTGATATCTTTTGAATGAGGAGTAGAAATTCCGTAATATTTACGGTTTTAATGTACCAGGGCTTCATAGCGCCGAGGAAGTAGGGATGAGGTTGGTATGTGCTTTGTTGACCTTCCACCCCATCCCCTATTTCTGTTTCATGATTGCACCACGATACCTGCCAGACTGAGTGAGATACACATAAACGCACACAAGTGCATCACTGAAAGTCTTCAATGTGAGCAATACGCCGGTAGACTTATGTCGGAGGTAGAATAGGTACATTTATTAATTCCGGTCAATGTTCCGAAGTTCATATTCTCCATGTTTCGGTACTAAAGAAATATCTCTCTATGACTGTCTTGATGTAACTACAAAATGAATCTCGAATTGGGGTAGATTATAATAGACACACGTATATTTTTCTGGAAGTCGTAAACCGAGTAAAAAAAAACAATACAATAGCACAGAATAACTCCAATATGGCACTAACGTACAATACTAACTATAATAAATGGAAACAACACTATGAACACAAATAGCGTTTGTACGTGAATGTTCTATTCTAAACTTTGCTAATACATAGAGGTTGCAACGTCACAAACGTCGTCATAGTGTTCGAGAAGCATGAGGAAAATGAGAGCTAGGGACAAATCCTACACGTGGTTGGTATTGATCGGAACTGTCTGCAGGTACCAGGTGATCATAGCTTGGCTAAAGGCATGTTGACCTTTAACTTCATGACGTATAATGCAAGATTTGTTTGTGAGCATACCCACTCGGATTTCGTTACCGGGGTCCATTCATTCCTCCTTTAATTAGTGTTTGTGTCGGGAGCTGTAACTTCCATGTCTATTTCATCGAATGCCTGAAGAGTAAAATTGTCAAAACGAGATAACACTATATTCGGTCAATACCTGTATCCAGTGTCGGCATAACTCATAAAAATCAGTGGCTCTATTTTAGACCTTTTACCCAAAGCGTTACAGATCAAAGCATTTTACACCCAAGACACAAGCATAATCTGCTGCGTAGCAAATCTCCGTAGACCCTTCGTAGACCGCTACGGTTGCCTACGGCGTAGAACTATCATATTGCTTAGTGATATTGTGAAATTCAAATTATTTTGCGGTTTCAGCATTTCATTATCATCATCATCAGCCTATACTAGTCCACTGCTGGACATAGGCCTCCCCTAATGAGCGCCATAGCCCCCTGTCTTCAGCTTGCCGCATCCAGCATCTGCCTGCAGTCTTTCGCAGATCGCCATCCCACCTGGCCGGAGGGCGTCCTACACTACGTTTGCCGAGTCGTGGTCTCCACTCAAGAACACGTGTGATCAATAATGTTCTTGTGTGATCAATAATGTTCTTTAAAGATGCTTTTTTTTATAACTAAACTCATAGACGGCTCTGCCCTGAACTAACACTGGGTGTGGGCGTGAAAGATCGGTTTCTAGTAAATAATACCACGAACATGTTCGTGAAGATGCCTAAATAGTCTTAATTCTTATTTTTTTTGTAAATCACCTTTGCTATAATATCAAAGCTAATTTGACCGGAACCCTATTTACGTGAACTGCAGGTTCTGCTCATCAGGGCAGAACATACAGTTCGCGTAGTGTCAGTGAATTACCAAAAACCCTGTAAACCAGGTCCAGATCACAAATTAAAGCCCGATCAGCCAAAACACCATTCAGTGGTGTTGGCGTTGTCTTCGGCCTAACGTCTTCACAATGGCACAACGGCAAACTTTCTCCTTTAGATTATTAGTAGGATTCTCTGCCCAAAGCAGCTGCTTGTGTTAGGGCTATAACTGATAGGTACATGTAGTAAGATATTTTTTTCTATTCATAAAAACAGCATATATTATCTGCAGACAAATTGTACAAACATTTGGCCCGAGGCGCGGTTCTTGACCTGCGTCGCAGGCGGACCTTCGCGATGAATATTAAGACTGTTAAAAGTTAATTCTATGAATTTCCCTATACTATAGTGAAATTTGCAACTCTGTTTGTTCGGTAGAACGTGTGCCATCTTCAAGTTTCAGAAATGTAAGGAGTTTTTTGTACGGATATGCGGAAACGCGTTGAAGTCTGGTTGTTTGCTACGCACGAGGCCGTCGTAGCTTTGTAGCACGCTCTACGACTTCAATTAATTGATTTATTTTTCTGTCTGTCTTCCTTATACATAATTATGAAGGCGTATGTTTGTGCCGTTGTGAAATCGGTGACCGTAGACATAGGTTGAACTGTATTGCACACAAAGTTATACAGGGTGATTGGTAGCGGGGTGCAAAGCTTGAAGGTGGAGCTAGCGCAGACCATTTGGAACCATTTGAGCCATGGTTGTCTAAGACGATGTCTGACCATTAATTTTTTACTTAATTTTTAAGGACTTTCAAAAAAAAAAAAAAAAACTACAGTTAATTGATAATATCGGCCAATTGTAATAATAAATGGGTTATTTTTTACTTTATTTCAATAAAGTAATGTGTCAACCATCTAACAAAACATGTTTTGAAGATCTGCGGTATCTGACAGACATTTAAAGTTTTCGAAAATTTTCAAAGATTTTAAAAAGCCATTTCTTGGTGGCACTACACGTTCCCTGTCCCAAACAAAAATGCAAAATTGAATGACAAGTCCAACATACTTTTTTTTTTTTGATTGTCTTAGCACGTCCCAAGCATATTTAGTACAGTACCAGCGCGTCCCGTAGAAATAATCGCTATAGAAGTTGTATGTGTCCCTGACACACATATGGCTCAGGAACGTATTAGCACAGGTATTAGTGCTTTCCAAGGGCAAGTTTCCTGAGCCATATGAGGTTCAGCGGACAGGGTACGTGTTAAAATAAACGGAGGATGCTTCTTTAGTGCAAACCTTTTTAAGAACATGCCGTTATTTTCTTTCTCTTGAGCTATCATTTACACGGATTTTCATACAAATTATTGAAAAAAGGACCCACAAACCAAATTGAAGGAGAAAATTAGAATTTCTTGGCAGACCTTTTAAATAATCCTGTAGTATCTGATAACCTGGCAATGGCCTCCTTTATTGTTTGCAAGGTCTGGAAGAACAAGATCCCCACAGATAAGGACTCAATATGCCCTTTCCTCCTCCACGGAAATATTGAAGATGCGATCTTCCTAAAATCAATCTAATCTTGTGGTCGGATGACAGCAATTTTTGACTCACGGCCGCTGTGGAAGAAGAAGAAGCTCTTCCGTTACTCTGAAAGTTTTTCTGGTTTAATACATCATCATTATCACTGCAGATGTAAAACAGAAATACCAATTTCTTCTAACTTTTTACCCGACTACTAACGAAGGACGGTTATGATGTTGGCACACTATGTACCTATGTAGGTAGCCAATTATAATGTTCCCACGTAGCGCCGAAACTGCTCGTCCGATTTCAACAAATGAGATATCGATTGATTTACCTCAATACCCCGGTTTATAGGCTATGTGACATCAGACAAAATCAGGGGTCGAACGAGATAGCACGGTCTAAGTAAGGCTCGAAAATTCCAATGTAAGTAAATATGCTCGTGTGTGGCATCATTTCAAAGGCCTTAGTTTGTACTTTATTATTATGGTTTGTACTTTATTATGATAGTTTAAAACAGTAACATACAACAACAAAAATTGGTTAAACGTCCCTATAGTCAATGTTTCTAGATTTATTTTCGAGTCTCCATATTTTGTGCACTGGACACTCTTAAACGAGGAGGTGACGTACTACAGTTGGCCGTGAGAAAATCACGGCCAAATGAAAGCCTGCCACATTCAAAGTTTGACCTTGTGATTTGGTTATACCTAGTAAGCGTCTATAGTAAGCGCCGTCTACAAGGGGTACTGCAACCTTTTAAATTGAAAGGGCAGCTTGGTTGGTTCAGTATGATGGAGATGCGTGGTACAATTAGGTACTGATTCTCCTCTTGCAGCTCCAGTGAGTATTGTAGCCTGTATTATAGGCGGTGGTAAGGGTGCCATTACACAGTCTTGGAGCAACAAGGTTGCGCATTAGGATTACAGGCACTTACATTTATTTTGTACTTACAAACTTAATTTAAGATACGCCTAAGATAGATAGATGATGATGATGTAAACACAATTTTTATACAAATAATATCAACCTCCTATCTATAAATACGCACATATTTTAAAATTTCGATTGGTACCTAATCATACGCCGCGCTCAACGAAAAGGTAACCTCGCTTCTCGGCTAGAAACTGTGGTGGGGAGGGCACGTATTGCATTGCGACAGTATAAACGGGTTTTTGCATTTTAGATCCGGCGGGGAGCGGACGCGCGCTCCGAGATCGATCTGTGCGTGATTATTTGTTAATTTTACCACGATTTGAGTGAATGGCAAACCAGGGAATTTATTTTATTATACAAAGGGCATTGGGTAAAAGTGGCGTTGTTTTTGATGGTCCGCGGCCAGTTAAAGAACTATTGCCATTAATTAGTACTCTCAAAAATGAGCAACTTTCATTACTACAGCCACTATCTAAAATATATCGGAAGCGAGATATCGAATGGCAAAAAATCATAAAATGATCGTCTAAATAAACAAATAACAAGACTTCCCTACAGTTTTTAGTAACCATTGCATTTCATAGAAGTAGTAGAATGAAATTAAACATAACGAGCTCGATTGTAAACCGGCCCGGAGCTCGGTTCAGTTATGCTAACCAATCTATATATATAGCTGTATATAGCTATATGACCATAAACACCTACATATTATATAGTACCATTAGAAATAAAATATTATTGATGGGATACATGTTTTTTATTCATAACTTACTCGTTCCATACGTAAAATAATAGTATTTTTGAAATTAAAGTGCATTTTATCACTACCTTAGATGATATTGTTCTCAACTTCAAAGTCGAATATTTCGGCTCCGTTAAAAGTTACGGCGTATTTTGTTTTTTATAATGAATATACAGGTGTAGTATTTAAATTCAACACAAATTCCAGCAGTGGCCGCATAAAAAAAAAACAACGCCACGACTCCATACAAACTTACCCAATGCCATTTCAGAAATTTATTCACACCCAGTAGTTTCCTAATAATAAACTATACGTGATTCACTATTTACTTTGCCGTTTATTTATACCGAGTTTTAAGTGAATCAAACCAGGGAAAAATAATTTTCCATAGAAACTTCATCACCGCTTATATATGCCTCAGAGGTTATTTATTTTTGCTGTTTTTTTTTCCTAATGAAATAGATAATACCTTTATTAAGCCTCAAATTTATGGTAATTATGAGTAATGACTGTAAGGGTTTGGCGCAAGGAGCAAAATAATAATAAATTTAAAAAGGTTGTAAGCACCACGAATGGCTGCATCACAATTTCTTTAGAAAGAACTTTAAGTCACCACTTCTGTTCTGACCGTCACTGTACTTGCAAAATAACTAAGTACATAAGTACTTAAATTATGAAGTAAGTAGGTATCTTAAGGTTTATTATACAGTCTAAGGACTGTAAGTCAAAAATTACTCAAAATGTACTTAGTTCTCACGCTAGACGCCAATATTTTGTATAGCGGTCAGGTCACTAAAAACCGTGCGTTCTCGTCAGCGAGTTTTAATTTTTCTAGTGCTGCCATCTAGTTATGAAATGTGATGAAAAGTTTATGAAGGTTCATCTGCGACGCAAGGGGGTCGCGGGTTCGATTCCCGCCTTGTGGCAATTACTTTTTGTTTTTATTTTTATTTGATGCTGGTAATTGACAGGGCATTATCTGACTCCAAGCTGGCAGCAAGCTTGTGTTATGGATACCTACTAGATAACTGTTCATTTCATTTCATTTATTGCACGAAATATGGTCATAATACAAGGTACACATTAGAATAGTGTCACATACTTCACCAAAACACATTGGCATGCAAAATTTCTTAAAAGTAGGTTCTTGTTATAAGTACTTAATACAATAAACTACATAGATAGATATTTTTTTATTATAAATAGAAAACACCCAGAACTAAAATATCTGCAGATCATAAAAATATCTGTACCGAGACGGGAATCGAACCCGCAACCTTCTGCGTCGCAGGCGGATCTTCACCTGCTGCGCCATAAAGGTCGTCTAAATGTTGGTACGATCTGCAAATATTTGTTCCGAGAGATCTAGGTATTTTCAATGTTTAATAAAAATACTAACTATGTAATGTATTGAAAAGTAGGTATATCAGTCATCTACTAGTACCCAAAACACAAGATCTGCTTAGCTTGGGGCTAGATGATGCTGTATGGATTGTCCAGCATTATTTATTATTTTATCGTATTTACGCAGGCCACGCGGGACGGTTCATCAGTGTTCCTGATGTTATTTGGTGGAAAGTCTTTCGGTAAAAAGGACGATTACCTATATACAGGGTGTCCCAAGAAGTAGTGATATACTGAAGCTGGGATGTAGATGACCTAAAGGGCTATCTGAATACATCATACATCTGAACATACATGGGGGTGATTCAGATAGCCCTTTAGGTCCTCTACCTCCCAGCTTCAGTATATCACTACTTTTTGGGACACCCTGTATGTCTTGCCACCACTTACTTCTCGTTCACGGAGGTCTCCACATTAAGCGCGAGTACGACCGCGCGGTCCTCGGGCGCCACCTTCAGTTCTCGGTAGAAGCAGTGGTGCCATATGCGCTCCATGTTGTCCCAGTGCACGATCCGACCCTGTACTATGGGGTTGCAAAGCTCCAGCTCTTCGATCCTGGACATCGCTGTATCTCCTGGTGGGGGGTTGTGCGTTAGTTGTGTTATTCATGCAACTAAGGAGGTAAACAGGCATGCCGCCCGCCTGATGGAAAGTGGTTACCGAAGCCTTTACGCCAGTAATATTAGGGATATTAGTTAGATACTACGTGATAAATTCAAAGAAATAAACATAATGACAGTACCATGTCAATATCAACAGCCTTCGATGCGCGCTCGGAATCGGTCGTGCCCCGCTCTTGCATCGTATCGAATATTTTATTCGTGATACGCGCGGTCTCCACCGCGGCCCGCGAACGCGATGACTGCAAAACCGCTCATCGCCAACGAGCTCTTGGCATTTATCCAAAATGCCATTGACACCATGGACGAGGTCAGCATCATGCAGATCTGCAAGTCCAACTTCAAAGAAGAGGACATTTGCAGAGGCAAGGCGCTGGTCTTCGAGGCCCTAGGGAAAATGGACGTAATGCCCTCTCGTCGCCGGGATGGCAGAGAAAAAAGTGTGCAAGACATCATCACGCTGTTCAAGAGCACAGATCCGGACGACGTGCCTGACTTCGTCGCAAAGGAGTTGCACAAGCTGCCCCCCGTGACATTCGACCACGTCGATGTGACCAGACTGCTGAAGGATGTCACAAATCTCAAAGCAAGTCTGGTTGAAGTAAAGATAAAGCTGGAGGAGTCGCAGACTACCATCAGTGAACTTCGCTCTGAGGTTGCATCACTACGTGCGACCTCGGTAACTAAGTCACTTGCGGCTTCGTCCATCAACACGCAGCGAGAAGCGCAAAATATGTCGGCATCATCGTTCCAGTCAGCGATATTGGACGCGGCGCCGGTCGCGGCCGACAACATCACCGCCGAAACTTTGCGTTCCCCCCGCCCCCTCCCCGCGTCACCACGTGAGGAACCGACATGTGTGCAAGCGCCTTTCCCCCCGCGCGCATACGCCACCGTCGCCGCCACCGCCGCGAGCTGTGCCGTAGCCGCTGAGCGCCCTCAGCCTGCAGCGCGCCCCAAAAGGAGGCGGAAAAAGAAGAAGCAGCCTTGTGGACCTTCATGTGTTCCTGTGCCTGAGCTGCCTTCTGGCAAGGGACCCTGTGATTCGGATGGATTCATCAGGGTAGTTCGCCGGAAGCCCTCTAGTCGAAACCGGTGCGGTGTTGGACCGCTAGATATCACATCTGGCTTCAGGGCGGAAGTCCCTACAACGCAGCTTTACATCTCACGCGTCCACTACGCTGTGCAGACAAAGGCTGTGGAGGACTACCTGAAGACGAAGACTGGGCTCTCGCTGCGCGTCGAGAAGCTGGACTCTCGCCATAATTTAAGCTTCTGTTCATTTATGGTGAGAGTTCCAACTCAACATCTCTCGACCTACTTGAGTGAAGAGTTTTGGCCGAAGGGTGTCAAGTTCCGACGGTTCACTGGCCGCCTGCAAGGGGACACCGCCGTGCACCGTCGTCAGCTGACACCCTGATTGCGTCATACACGTCGACGCCGCAAATTTAGAACGTGTGCAATTTTATTTAAAATAAGTTTTTATATTTTTATGTATGTTAGATTTAAGGTATATATTCATATGGACCGTAGAATAAGTGAATAAGATCTATACTTGTTCTAATGTTGTCTGAAATAAATGTATTATTATTATTATTATTATTATTATTAATATATTTATGAAAACTTATTGTACACTCATAAAAATATAAATCGGTTCCCTAAAAATAGCGATAAACATAATTTGAATACCAGAAATAAACATAAACTCGCTGTGCCCACAACTAGGCTACACAAAATAAATGTATCTTTTAGAGGGCAATGTATACGCTTCTACAACAAAACTCCTAGTGAGTTGCAAAAATTATCAGTAAATAAATTCAAACAAATTGTCAAATCCTTGCTGTGCAAAAAGGCTTACTATAAAATATCAGATTATCTAGAGGATAAAAAAGCTTGGGACGGGTTTTGCTCCAACTCGAAAAATAACAACTAACAGGCTAAAGGTTTCTTCGTCGTTTCTTTACTTTAGTCTACATACCGAAGCGACAGAAATCAAAAAATATCACTTTATTTCCGTGTCAGTGTTTAGTTTTATATTTTGACCTTTTCTAAGTGTACATTTATTGTATTTATGGAAATAAAGAGTTTTTGATTTGATTTTTTTATTTTGATAACAATAATTCAATCTTTTTGATTGATTGTGATTATTAGACGCCACGTGTTTGAGAATGAGGCTCGTTTTCCAACTGAGAATTCGGTTAGTACAAGCACTTTAGAGCCGTCTTAAACTTATTTAACGAATTAGTAGCTACAATAACAAGTGCAATAACTTATCCAGAGACCACATGAACGAACGGCAAACAAGAAGTATTTCTTACGTGGCCATTGTTTAAAACCGTGTCATTCACAAAAGTTATATGTAACCAAATTTTAGAATAACCGGATTAACTTTCACCATATTATATTAATAAGACGGAATAATATAAATAAATAAATAATACTGAAGAATCCTCACAGCAAATTGGTTGACTATTATTTCAGAGGCAAAGTAGAAAAACGTGTTGTCAGATATCCGCAGCAGCCTATTGTTTAAATAACATAGTAATGTAACCGCGGCTACAAACTATTTTACTAATCTTTAACTTTATAGTTTACAGTAAAAGCCTTTAATTACACTACTTGGACTGATTTAGACGATACAAACTGACTAATAGTCGGTTATATATACAGGAATAGGAGTTATAATAAATCTTAGCGCGTTATCTGAACCTCATAAATGCTGTCGAATTTTCATGCTTCTAACGTCGTTATAATATCAAAAGAGTTCGGGATATCCTACCATATTTACATAGGTTTAATACCTACACGTGGAAAACAGAACCCCGACCGCTGACCGGGTGAAACAAACAAATTCTTCTTGCCACTTACCCACAAACACATCGTAGGGTTCCCTCCCATACGAGCCCCGGAGGTGATTGGGCCTTCCGACCACCGTCCGGAACATACAGACAGGGTGGTTGTCGCACGAGAACCCGGCCTTGAAGATGTAGCTCCCATTGTCGATCACTACAGCTGGCTTATCAAAATATGACATCATTAAATTCTGAAGCACACTTTTAATAAATTCTCGTAATTCACTGAAAACTATTTACAATTGCACCTTGCGTTTTTCTCATAATGTTTTGGCGTATCACGTAGTTATTGTCCGTGATAAAAAGTACTTTGTGGTCATTGTATTCTCTTTGTATGTACCAAAGAGAATACAATTACTAGTATTTATGTATACTGACTAGTTTATGGTCTTGGCAAACACAGGGAATCAGGGAATTTCGAGATAAAAAAAATTGGTTGTCTGTAAAGTCGGTTTACTGACGATAATTGAACGTGACGACGTCTTAAGAAAATACTGATGGAATGGTAGCATTTGATACTCGATCAAAACATGTAAATGTACTATAGTATAGCAGCTGCCCACGCAGACGCATCGCTCACTCAAGTAGGAGAGAGACGGATGTCGAGCGCTCTCGCTTGCACTTCAAGCCTTACATGGAACGCCTCAGAGCGAGGTAACGCCGCATGAGTCATGTTTTTTCGTGCGTGCAGCCGGCTCTATCGAATTATAAGACGTTGTCAAAACTAAAAAAAATAGACAGTCGAAAATGTGGATAAATAACTGGCTAACGAAAAGAGAGCGTTTATCACATGAGAATTTAGTAAGAGAGATGTACGGTACCCAGCCCTTAATTAATAAATTTTTTTCTTGACGTTCTCAATATCTAATAAGTTATTGTATGCTTGAAGCTTCATATTTTTGTTGACATTGACCTCTGTGGCGCAGCGGGCGAAGGTACGTCTGCGACGCAGGAGGTTGCAGGTTCGATTCCCGCCTCGGGACATATGCATGGGAAGTAGACGATATCCCGGGGAAGGATATGCGCTTCTTCTCGGCCCGAAAACGAACATGCGAAGCTGCCGGAAGAAGCTAGTAAAAAATAAAACAAGATGAATATACAGCAAACGAGTTTATTATTTACCAAGTGTTAGTGTACAGAAAGATAGCCGTAGGTACGCTTTGCACCCAAAAAGGCAAAGTCATGGTAGTTGGCCTTCTGGAGAACGTGAGCCAATTTGCTGAGGTACCTACCGTAGGTACCGTAGGTACCTATAGGTGCTATAGGTAAGACACAGGCGCACACGTTCGTTGACTTAAAACTCGATAAGACAATATTATTACAATTCGGTTATAATTATAAGGTAGAGTTACCATTGAAAGCTTAATACGGCTAGGTAATACCTACGTCGTGCAATGAATGTGTAGTTGACTCTTTCTTGTCTTAGAGACTCGGGTCCGTATTATGAAAGCTTGCTTTGTCGTAGTTTCATGCTTGAGTGTCGTTTATGTCATGGAAAAGCGTTTTTCAAGTATAGATCGATGACGGAGCAAGCTTTTATAATGCAGATTTTACTTTTATTAGGGTTTCCACCCCAAACGCATTAACTTTGGTCTAAATTAGCGTATTTAATTTTTTAAATTATTTATTTCGTATTCGCCGTTTGAGGATTCTTAGATATGGGATTATAACGCATGAGCGTAAAACTAATAGGTAGGTATAATACGCGCAAATCTTTATGAATTCTCGGAAGTAGGTACGCGTGAGTGGCTGCACAGTAGCTTATTATAATGTGTCAGAAGCAAATATTTATAGCTTCATTCAGAAGGAATTAATGATGACGCACTCTACTGTAGGTACCATGTGCATTTTCGCATTCGCTACTATGTTCACAGAATTCATAAATATTTGCGCGACCTATTATGTCGTTTTGGACATACTAGTTTACCTACTTTCACTAGCAGTAGGTACCTACTACCCGATTGATTGTCTATAGAATCTTGTGCCGTGTGCGCTTGTTATCCTACTCTAATACTTACATAGTTAGTACTTACACAAGTTTAACAGAATCACGAAGACAAAATTTTAGTTTGCTAGTTAATATAAGTTCAAAAACTCGTCAGTCATAGATAAGTAGTTTATAACAAATAGTGTCGAAGATCTAAGAATGTAAAGTTTGTTTGATGGAAACAGGAGGCAAAAAGTATCGATTAGGTACAATCGAGTTCATAATATATGTAGGTGAATACCTAAAAACCTTCCGCTCCTATTTCCGCTAAACAAGTAGGTACATTCACAGTTCCCGGTTCAGTTCACTGACATCAATTTTTTGTCTCTCAGACAAGAGTATTACCAAAATAGACCTACAACCGTGACTGTAGATGGAATAGTAACAAAAATAGTGACTGCGCTAAAACTAGCGCAGAAAATGTGTCTAAAAGTTTTAATTTGTTTGACACAAAAATCATTCACAAATAAGCAAGGTAACAAACTCTCAGGCTAACTCTCAGGGTCTCTGCTCGTAGAGAATATTTTCGTAGAAAAAGTGTTAGGTACTAAACGTACTAAAGGTTAGATTGTTTGCCTGAATGAAGTGACATAGGAAGTTATCACATTTCTCTAATTTGTTAGTTTGTCGTCGGACGAAAAGGCATAACTGCCTTGATTTGAAATTAATTAAAAGGTTTAAAAATTCAAAACTTAATAACGAGATAGCAAATGACTGCGCTTACACAAAGATAAAATATAGACAGATAATTCACGAACAGCAATATTCATTTCACTACATAGTAAAGGTAGGTACAGGGTGTCTGGTGGGCAAATCCAGATTTGAAATTTGCATATTTCAAAAACCGTTGCCCGGATACGGTGGCAAGAGACACCTTTCGCGGCTTGTAGGCATAGGCAGGTATGTTTTTTTTCATTTACAACTCCGAATTTTTCTACCGGATACCCTGTACTTACATACAATATTCATCAAAACATCAACCAGTGAAGTGAGAAAATCATATCTTTATTCCGAAATGGCTTCAATTCCTCTAAACCATTAATGCAAAAACCAATTCCCCATATGTTTCAATTTTTAATATAAAATCATTTTAATCTTTAATAATTTATTCTCTACCTATTCCTAATCCAAAAAGATCATCAATTTTTAATTTTACAATAGTAAAATAATCCTTAGTATTATACCCAGTGTTAACATTTCTTCTCTCTTATTCACATACCTTTTAAAGCCTTCTTTAATATTCAATCTTATATCAATCTAAGTTGATGCAACATGGGTAATAGGTAAAACAACCTTCGAAATAAAAACAGTTGCATTGGAAGGAGCCATTTCTGAGAGCTACGCACTTCGCGAGAGCTCAGACGCAGGGTGCGAAGGAAGAACAGGGCAGAGAGTGTTGCTATGACACCGATAACACTTCGATATACTGTGTGATATTTTGCAGACAGCTGTTCAGTCACAGATAAAATAGGTACAGCCAATCACCCACAAAAATGGGTCAGTGTTGTTGTCCAAAGAATCAATTTAAAATGAAACTGCTTACCGGAATGTAACGGAATGAATGGGAATCAAAAACTACAAAATGTTTTGTGGAACTTTCTCGAATTCTTCCATGACTGAACAGCTGCTTGTGCAAACTTCGATTACAAACTGCCAACGTCGATTACCTACTTTACTTAACAATACCCATCGATCAATATTACATCAATATTTATAATACCTACTTATCACGCCCGCTCACTTAATATTTAACTCATAGCTACAACAATTATTATGTATTATTTAGGCAACATATTATATCATAACATCGCTTGGCCCTGAACGATTGCAATGACTTTAAAAGGGAATAAAGGGACTAAGGAATAATAAAGGGAATAAGGAATCGGGAACATTGGGGCTAGATAATTCTGTGTGAATTGTCCAGCATTATTTAGACATTCTAAAGATGATGATATCTTGAGTAACAAAATCATGTCCTATTACAAAGTCTATTAATCCGCCTAGAATAAGAGTTATCACAAAAGTTGTTTGTTGTGTTAACAGCCTGTCCAAGCTATAGCAAGTCTGGGATCGCCAAAATTCTGTCAAAGGGTGGCTCAACAAGGTCCGTCTTTTTGGCCGAAGCATGGATTTTGTCGTTTGTTTTCTTTGATTTTAGTGCCCTTAGCCATACAAGGTGATGGCCACTGGAGAAAAGCTTTCAGTTGACGACATTGTCAAAATAGCAGGACATACTTGGATGGCAGAATCACTGTACTGGGGACTGACAGGAGCGAAAAGATGCTTATAACCATCAGAGGGTGATCCCGGGCTGGAATGATGGTGATGATTTGTCAGGCTGTACGTACACGCCACGGTTGGTGCGTGCGCCAGGATATGAGCCTGTGGGTGTAGTACAGTCGGGGGCGAGCGTGCGTGCGCAACGTGCCTAGGCGACCTCGTGGTAGAGTCCCTAGCGAGCGAGCGCGCGTGTGGGACATGCCTAAGCGAGCTCCTGGTAGAACGCGTTGCTGGTGCAGTTGCCGTTGTCGGTGGGCGCGTCCATGTGCTCCTGCGGCGTTGCGCCGGCCGTGCGCATCTCGTCGCGGACCTGGAATTGAAAGATATGCAAATGAGTTATATTCAACGCACGAGAGCCACTCATAATAATGGTTATAACACACAATTCAATTTATAATAATAATGTGAATACAAAATTACAGGAGGAGTCCAGGAGTCGATTCTAGGACCTTTACTGTTTATTTCACAATAAATGATATGAATATATTTAAGAATATATCAATATCTACAAAAACCTTGGGATACCATATGTCCAACTATTGTAGTTATGTCACTCAAAAATAGTTGTATGAACGTAGTCATAGGATCTTTGATGTCACTATAACTCCTTTTTTATATTTTAAAAGTTGATAATGCAAACCAAAATCTGACCATGTTATCCATACCTTTGTATTAATTCTTATCCAAATAAATCAATTCGTATATAGGACTGTTTCGAATGGAAAAGTTCATGGTTTGGTGTAGGTAGGTGCATATACTTTGTAGTGTATTGCACAAACGAATTTGTAACTTTTTTTGCATATACTTTGTAGTGTATTGCACAAACAAATTTGAAATTTCAAAATCTTTTGAGAAAATTCGACATGTTTTGATAGATTGGCCTTTCGCCGTCTGTACACCAGTAAAAAGTATTTGTTAGGAAAAAAGGGGTAGAAGAATAAAAAAGGAAAACTTTGTAGTTAAATCATCCTGTAGATAGTTCCTAGAGTTAAACAAGTTGACAATCCTAAGAAATCAAATAATATCGCAAAAATTTTCGACTTCGACGGGACTTGAACCCGCGTCCTCTTTCTTAGAAATTACCCTTAGTGTGGGGTTACGCACTATAATAACAAAAAAAAAGTTGACAATCCGCCTGCTTAGGTGGGGTTATTCTAAAAATGATCTCATGACTCTTTAGGCCAAAGGCCGAAAAATAGAATAGGTACGTATTAATAAACTAGTTACTGCTACTAGTTCCGCATGCTTTGTTTCTATTATTCGCTTAAAAGTTATTTCTATCCCATAGGAACTGATTCATGGGATGAAACGTAGCGTATGTTTTATTCCAGGCCTAGAACTACAGCAATGCAAAATTTTTACTCGATCTTTTCAGTAGTTTTAGTGTGAAGATTATTTCTGTCACTGTCGTCACTTTTAGAGAACTTAGGTGGGGTTATTCTAAAATTAGTCTCAAGTGCTAGAAGCTAACAAAAATATCATGATATTCACCGGAGAATACATAGGTACTTATTTCAAAATTGTGTTTATGCTAATATGCATTCTAGAAGAGTTAGACCTACAAAGTGATAAACATAATTCGGTGGATTGGTACTAATAGGGTCAATATCAATAATCATCATTTTCAGTAATGGGCATTAGAACAACGAAGAAGCACTAATCGTTACTATTTACGTGTTATATTGTAGTATGGCAAAACTATTTTACGGTTGTTTGATTGAGGTTTATAAGGTGATTTATGAATTAAATTCTAATTTAAGAAAAAGTTGGTATTTTTGAAGATATTACCTACGTAAGCCCGCTTAGCACTGATGATAATTATTATGTTCATTCCTTAACATGTATAAAATTAAAAAGCTCAATGTTATTTTGTGAGAAATTTAATTTCGGTCATTCTATTTTCATTGCAGTTTTTTCTAAAAACTTTTGGTTTATAATGCTTGGAGAGTTGATACAGTTTATTCTATAAAATACAAGATCATAATAGCAACATAAATGTTGCGATTCTGTCCCGGGCAGTCACTATACAGGTTTTTTTTTTTTTTTTTTTTTTAATTTCGTCTGTGTTGTAAGAGACATATAATAGTCTATTTTGTTTTATTAGAAATAAACCAGCAAACTAAGAATCTATCGCAAAAAGGCTAATGTTGACTTTGATCGTTTTAGTTCTTATTCTTTCAATAGCAAAGTAAAAAAAAATATTCCATAGTGGCTTAAGGCCAGGTATTCCTGCAGTAGGAGGCGTATGGGAAAACGCGCGTCTGCCAAACCTCCACGCTCGTGTTTTTTGTAGTTATTTAAACATGGTGACTAAGAAAATCATGTTATCAACTCAAAATCTGAAACGAATTTGTTTAGAAATACTAAGTGTCTTTAGTTGAGTACAAAAAAAAGTAACTTATCAGTAGTTCGCTAGTCATAAGATTGAAAAACATTAGAAAAAGGGGTATCTTTGGGATTTTATTCTATCGCGTGAAGTTCATTACATCTGGTAACTGAATGCGATTTTGACTAGACTAGATCCTTGAGTAATATATATCGTTTTTTCAGAATTTTAAACCCTATTTTCTGAGTCTCAGATGAGTTTTAAAATCACAAAAGTGCGGCCTCTGCTGGCCTACCGAGCTTTAAGTACACTGCAGCCCATTTATAACAAATTTTTTTTATTTTTCGATATGAAAGCGCACACTACATTGGCCTTTTTTAAATATTAACTTTTGAAAGATTGTTGCTAAACATACGCCCTTTTAGCACAAAAAAAAAATACTTTTTCAATAAACAGGCATTACAATTTCATTTCAAGCAAAAATGGACTTTGGCCCTATTAGCACAGTCAACGCAAGAAAGAAAATCTTGTCATTTCGAAACATAGACTAGCGAAGTCAAACAAGAGCTTTCTTTACCTTTGTATATAATTTCATAATACCTTTACATGGAAAGTAACACAATTTTAGATTTTTTGTGAAACAATCAGAAGCTTTTTATTAATTAAGTCTTTGTATGTAATCATACCAATGGTTTTTTTTTTGACTTTTCCGAGTGTACGTGATTGCATAAAATATAAATAAATAAACTAAACTGTACTGGATAAATGCACGCATTTTGTTTTATGCTTAAATCTTCGCCAAAGAAATAGTCATCGTATACGATATGCGTCATCTAACGATATGCGAACGGCGTGAAAAGGGAGGAAATAAAACAGAATAATGGCTGTTTTTGCGGACATACCAATTATAAAGTTAAATGCACTGTCAAGGACTTGTGTGAATTGTCCAGCATTATTATTAATGACGTAAATTTGATAACCATGTTTTGTTGTATTTTACCTTCTCGACCTGCCGCATGACACGCAGCATGTTCAGGCCGGCTAGGTTCTTTAGCTCCTGTACCGACCATTCCCCGCTGCGAAGGAGCTCGGCGAACAGGGTGGGGTACTTGGAGACGTCCTCCAGCCCGCGGGCCACCCTGGAACCAGGGAAGTATCAATCAACATAA
Organism: Eupithecia subfuscata; assembly: GCA_963564075.1. Classification (NCBI taxonomy): domain Eukaryota; kingdom Metazoa; phylum Arthropoda; class Insecta; order Lepidoptera; family Geometridae; genus Eupithecia; species Eupithecia subfuscata. The sequence goes on from OY751095.1 coordinate 21,210,852, forward strand.
AGACATGTCTCTAAACAAAAAAATAAGTAAAATCATTAAAATTATATCTAGGACTCCTTTTAAGACGCAGCACCTCTACTGGGTGCTGGTTAACGGAGGCTCAACATTTGAAATAAAAAACCTGCTCTATGCCATCATCTAATGTCATCTTTGACGACCGATGTGGCACGGTGGGCGAAGGTCCGCCTGCAACGCAGAAGTTTGCGGGCTCGATGCCTTGGGACAAATGTTTTTACGATCTACAAATATTTGTTCTAGGTGTTCTGGTCGTTTCTATGTATAGTAAAAAATATCTATCTATGTAATGTATTACATAATGTATATCAGTCATCTAGTACCCATAACACAAGCTCTGCTTAGCTTGGGGCTAGATGATGTTGTGTGAATTGTCCAACATTTTTATTATTTATTTATTTTATTATTTTATCTTAGAGACCCTTCCGGGCTCATCTGTGTTGGCTAGCTTAGGTGACGGACGTCAGAGTTTAGGTCTTGAGATAGGGTCTCTAATTTAATTCGGATAGGTGGTTCAGTGTGAATAAATGCTGTCAAAGATGTCGAGCATTGTAATATTTCTTTCCTATCTGCAAACCTTCATGGCGCTGTATTCCACAAGCTTAAGTGACATTTGTCGCCTGCCTTCTGAACTACATCAAGACATCAACATCCAAGCGAGTCAGAACCGAGAAAGCATCGAGATTTTCTCTTTACTACCAACTTGAAAGGAGATCTGCGAGATGACGCACAAAAATACAAATTTTGAATAAAAACGAAGTTAAAAAAATAAGGGAGAAAATATAAATAGATATAGTAGTATATAGACATAGAATAAAATTGAGGAAAAGGTACCTTTTCCTCAATTTTATGAATAACTGCAAAACGATATACAAGCCCGCTAAAATTAACTTTTTATTGTTGACTTTCTAACCAACTTATCTAATATACCAGGACTAATGTCCTGGTCATCAATATACCTAACTGCTTATTGTTGACAATTATTAATTATTACAAACTATTTCTTAGTTGTTTTTGGATTTTTGACACTGTATGCAGGTTCTATCGGCCGATCAAAGTATTGGTCGATAGAAAGTCCGATCTTCTTCAAAGTCTGATCCTCCTCTTGGCTTCCTTCTAGAAATTGTTTCTACGCAACTGCAGAATCTGCCCAAGGTAAGTGTACTCGGAAACAGGTTGTACGACCACCGGTCTTGGATCAACGTGGCTATTGATCATGACTTTGGTTTTATACATGTTCATGCCAAGACCGATACATCGGGATGCTGCAGCTAAGCCGTCCAGCATCTGGTGCAGCTTTTCTAGCGACTCCGCTAGTGAGACTATGTAATAAGCGAATGGTAGGTGCGAGTTCTTGTTGCCGTTTATTTTAGTGCCCCTGCCATTCCCTGCCATTCCACTGCTGGACTGGAGTCCAGCATCATAAACAATGTTTATGATGACAAACACATTGGCACACGTTTATTAAATAAGTGCCAATGTGCTTGTAAACAGTTTCGAGGATACGACATCCCCCTACCTCTACGCAGATGGATGGGTTTAGACTGCTGGTGGCTGGGTAATACTTGGAGACAGTTGGTGGCGGCTTCGCAGAAACATCTCAGTATCTCGATATAACGATAGTCTACTTGGCATTGCTGTAATGATTCCAGAACAGTCCTGGTTTCGACAAAATCAAAGGCCTTCTCATAGTCCACAAAAGGCAGAGACAGGGGCTGATTATGTATCTCATTTTAAGTCACAGATGGCTTTGCAATGTCCACTTATTTTGAGGCTGTTTCTCTTCTTAAAGAAAGAGTTCATTAAAGACAAACCTTCTTTTTCAGGGAAGCTGACAAGCATTTGATCCCTGTCGTTCCTAACTCGGCAACCATGCGGGCCTATTTGGGATTTGTTGCTAGTCTGGGTTCCCACTTTGCCGTTAAAGTGCCACGTACACTGCATGCGCTCCGATTCTGATGCACAACTTTAAGCTGCCCTGATCGGATCGGAATCCGGTAGACGCACAGCTCCGATCGGAGAGTACTTGGCGTCGGTATTTACAGTATGCCTGGCATCGGTATCGGTATATATGCCGATCCAATGCAAGCTGTACCATAGAAATCAATACAAAGCAAAAAATCCTTGCGCTGCGTACTTACGTTCATATTCCGATCTGGTGAACGCACGCACAGCTTTAGGAACAATCTATGCTTGGTAGTAAGTAGTAAACTAAGGGTAAAGTAATCAGGCCTCCGGCATGTGTTCCGTAGGTAATCACCTGTTAACGCCGTCGAAGTCGCCGCCTATTCCGACGTACTCTGCACCCACCAGCCGCTTGATGTAGTGGAAATGTTCTGGAAATAAAGAAATAAAATAATATAAGAACAAATTCGACTGCGGAGACGAGCTTGGTTGTCAATGGGATGGTTCAAATAGCCAACTATGCACGGTCCTTATAATCCTAAATCTATGGATTTATGCCAACAAAGTACTAAAGTTACTAGTCAACTTCTCTCTGCCATTGTAATACTTTATGAATTCAGTAGTTCGATAATAGTGCCATCAAAAAAAATAAAACGTCAAGTGCGAGTCGGACTCACGCACTAAGGGTTCCGCTTAATTGTAAGACCTTGTTTCTTGCCAAATATTATGATTCTAGGTCAACATGAAGTAGGTATATTTTGGTCAAAAGAGAGAATCAAAACTTATTTTTTTTTGTTAATAAACTACAAATTTATGGTTTTCAGATTTTTATCGTTATTTGTGCTGTATGATCTTGCTGCTTACCAAATTTTATGATTCTCGGTAAACGAGAAGTACCCTATAGGTTTTGGCCTCTAGCAAGAATTAAAAGTATTTTTTTTTTGGTGAATACACTACACATATACATGTGTAGTGTATTCACCAAAAAAAAAAGGTCTTAAGGTTTTTTCCTTTACTGTGCTATAAGACCTTGCTGCTCACCAAATTTGTTTATATATACTATATATATATACTACGTCTGCGGGAAGTACCCGATAGGTTTTGGGTGCATGTGATTCCCTTGGAAATTTGAAATTTTAAATTTTCGGACATAAACGGCTGTAACTTCTGAGTGCGTTGACTTAGAAGCTAAATTTATACCACAGCTTCAAGAGGTTACGGACTTGAGTATTTTATGTTAATTTCAACTCGATACCTCCACGCGTTCCTGAGAAAAGAGGGTTGACACGGGACGGACAGACAGACAGACAGACGGACAACAAAGTGATCCTATAAGGGTTCCTTTTTTCCTTTTGATGTACGGAACCCTAAAAAAATCATAATATCTTCAATGTACAGAAATGGGCCTGTTACAGTTTTATTAAAAGTATAAATCATTCAAATTATAATCATCAATTTAAAAGATTCATTAAAATTATAGTTTCCCAATATTATAAATGCGAGGGTTTGTGAAATCTAAATTTTTGTTACCTAGGATCTCCAAAACTACTGAACAGAACGAAATGAAATGTGGCGTACGTTTAGAGCAAAGCCCAACTTAGATAATAGGCTACTTATTATACCAAAAATAAGCGTACGAAGCCGGAGGCAGAAGCTAATACTTTTATAAAATAAATAAATAAGTAATGTAAGACAATCCACACAAGATGATGCTGCAGCATTACTTATTACTTACTTATTGGTACTTATTTAAGTTATAGTTGACTGCTTTCCCAAGTTCTAAGTAAACAGAACCAGCCCTCGCCTTAGCCAGCTCGTCACTAATCCGCAAATATTTCGACAAACTCAAACAAAGCACATAGTTGTGCTCTAAGTTATTACTTACAAACACATCTCGCTTGTGGCGGCGGTCGGAGCCAAACATTCTTGCTTTGCTTTGTATAGAGTGTTCTAGTTTGTTATTGAGGTTGGGTACGAAATAAATAATGCTGTACATTCCTCTTGCCACTATGCAGAAAGCAGAGTATTGTGGGTACCATTTATATGGTGCCTATAATACAAGCTCTGATTAGGTAAATTTGTTAGAGCTGGCAAGAATGTTTTCTTTCATACAATTATCCACGCTGACGTCACAAACCAGGCCTCAAGTATACAAAAAACAAAAGGGGATCGCGCCAGCTTTTTAAAATTATCAAAACCCCCGACGCAAGAGAGGGGTGTTATAAGTTTAACGTGTCTGTCTGTGTATCTGTCTGTGGTATCGTAGCTCCCAAACGGAAGAACCGATTTTAGTTTAGTTTTTTTTGTGTCATAGATAATTTTATCTCGAGTGTTCTTAGCCATGTCTCATGAAAATCTGTCGGGGGGTTATTAAAACTTTAATTGTGTTCTTGTGTTAAAAATTGTTCAGCATTGATTTATTATTGGATAAGATCATACAATATTATATTACTAGCTGTTACCCGCAACTTCTTTAGCGTGGGAGGTAGGGTGCCTGACCGCCGGGCACTGATGGGCTGGATGGTTTTACCAGATTATTCAACTTCCATGATTCCATGTATCCATTCGCGTCAGTAAAAAAAAAACACGTTTGCATAGAAAAAGCTAATACCTGCGACACGAAGCATAAAATATTTATCCTTAGAATGTACCTTTAGCAATTCATGGAATTATTTCGTTTCTTTGCTGGACAAAAACATTCTGTTTAATAACAGATTTATAAGTATAGTCCTGTTTAATTTTCATAATTTTGCAAAGCAATATGACCACATCACAAATTCACAATCAAGAAATAGACAACATTGCATAGACTGACTTTTTATAATATACATTTAATTTTCCCGTTGCTCGTGTAAATTATCAAACCCTTCTTTAAAACCTAAATAGGGGCGAAGCCCTAAAAAAAGTAGCCCTAACTTAAACAAAGTAAGGCTACGTTCTAAATGTGTACTAAATTTCGTCTTATTCTGTTCAGTAGTTATGGAGATCCTAGGTAACAAAAATTTTACATTTCACTAACTTTCGCATTTATAATATTAGTAGGATTAAACGAAGAAACAGTGAGACACACAACAAATATTTACAGAATAACCGTTGTCTTACGGCATCGAGCATACCCAATAGAGAGGAAATATCATTTATTTTGTTTAGACAACAATTCCGCCAACTCACTGCGGCAACCGATTGGCCGACTCAAAGTCAAGCATCACACCCCAATTGGGCAAGCATATATTTTTATCGATATCGATATTCAATGTTAATCAAAACTATGAGCATCGCGAAAATTATTTACCTTAACGATAGTGAATTTATAATTTTTTTTAAAGAAAGTAAATAAAATACGTAACTTCTAGTGTGGCATTGTTATAATTGATTGGAATTTAATTAAAAATTTCTGTATTGTCTCTAATGTGACGATCGAATTCTATACACATACAGTTTTAATACAGTAAGTTTTTATGCCTTAATAATGATACTTGAAATAGAAAAAAAAAATACAGATTCATTTTTAGACCGATTAAATAATATGCCCGGAGTATTTTATAAAACTAACACTGATCAACGATAACTCAATCAAATTGATACATTTTTGTTAGGTACTTCTTAACCCTCGGTCAGTCGCGCGTTTTTTCTTTACGCGGTTAGTCGCATGGGGTCTCTGAAGATCCCAAAAATAAACAGGCTAATAAACACATTTTTCTTTAATTTTTCCTAATTTTCTAATAAAGTCATTGATTATTAACTTTATAACAATAAAACTACAACAAATTGCCTAGATATATTGTTTGTTTGCTGCCCTAAACTGACAGTCCAAAAATAGGAACATAAATTTTCTTCTTTGTAATCATAGTCATAAAAAAAATGTTTTAACCCTACTAAATGAAAGAATGTATCTTTTTAATACATTTTGATGCGATAATGCTTGAATAACGAAGGACTTTTACGTAAAATTTGGAATCTTCTAATAAAAAAAAGTATAAACTTTTACCAATTGAAGTCAGACAATTTTTTACTAACTTTTTTTTTGAACACAGTCATTACATGCCTATTTAGTATGTACTGGGCGTATGTTATCCATGAAAAAATACCAAACGGATTTAAATTTTCAATCTGTTTGTCTTGGACAATGAACACAACGCTTTTTCAAAGGAACGAAATTGTTTTCATTGGGTTGAACATTCTGAAGAGGAGGTAAAAATAGTCTCATAGTCTGTTTCGATTCTAGAGCCAAAGTTGAAAAGGTGGCCCGCGATCGCAATTGTGGATGATATAATTTGAAACCCATTGTTATTTAAAAATATTTCACGTCATTTTGTTATCCGAACTCACAGTAATTCACGCCAAATAAAATATTATGTGAGCATTAACAGCTCCATTTTTTCAACAATTCCAGAACCTGATGCTTATTAACAGATTCCAAATTCTCAGGCAGATCATCTGGAGATACCTCATGTTGTTCTGTAGGTTAATCCTCACATTCCTGCTCTGAGTCAGTGTTATAATCACTTCTTTCATGCGGGTATACCGCTTTCATCTTCATCATTACAAACATCATCGCTTTCATGTTCTAACCAGCTCTAAGTGCGACGTTGTAGTTTTTCGTACATTGTATGAGTGAATTATATCAAAAACAGCAAAAAGTATCGAGAAAATACATGTTACAAAAGAAATAGAACAATACATTTAGCTTCAATTTTACTCACGTGGTTAGTCGCGTGGGGTCTTTCAAAGCCCGTACGCGCAAAACACTTCTATAACTCACAGTGCCTGCACGCGAATTAAAGTAAACGATGATTCGCGGCAACTATAATCCAACTTAGGAGGGTACACAAAATATTGAACGGCTGGGATAGATTAAACTGTTTAAATTTTTCATTTTTGTAACACCTGGGCTTTTAAAGACCCCACGCGACTAACCGAGGGTTAATAGTCGTAATCTTAATAGGATGATGATGAAACGAACCTTCACTGCGCCATAGAAGACATCAAATATGTCATTCGTAGGTACCTTAAAAACTATACTTACTCTTAATAATAATATGAAATATGTTCCTATTTGAGTGTTCAGGCGTTTTGAAATGTACAAAGTTATTTCAGTATCGCCGTTAACAAACAAAGACGGAATCCTTTGAAGTTCTGAAGGTCTGTTGCCACTTGTCGCAACTATTTGGTTACTTGAACAGTTGTTCGTCTGTGATGTTCACTGATTCCCGAGATCTTTTCCTTTACCAGAGGAATGTGGTTCCGGGAAGAGGAATTAATAGGTAGGTACCTAGAATACTGTTAAAAAGAGTCAAATATACAGTTAAATCTGTTGTGTGTCCTGGATCGGAGTATTCCTTCATTACAATACGTGCAGCTGAGGACTTCCATCTGAAATGATGGTCATGACCATTATGTTCCGTAATGTCAAATTTGCTGTATGCAACCTATTCTATCTAATGATAAGGCAATAAGAAGAAGTTGTGGACTTATTAGGAAGTGTGCTTTACCAGTGTTTAAAAATTAAAAAGAAATTAATGGCACCCAAAATAAATCTCTCCCAGGTACACTTCAGATAGCAAAATTTAAAATCGGAATTCCAGCGAGAACTTGTAAATTCTAATGAAAAGCCAGATATACATCTTATTCAATGGAGGACGACGGTAAAATATGGGGACTAGCTACTTCCTGGAGAAAGATTTTGTCGGCGACGACGATGTGAAAGCTTTTTTGGCTTATTACATAGAAGTGGAGGGTCGTGGACTGATAAATAAACCTAGGAAGAAGCATAGAGCTCCCCTGACCAAATACGTACCTAAAATTATATCTGAAATTTTTACTGTAGAATAGTTTTATATTATTTTATTTTCTATAGTAAAATATGTATTATATAGACGAGATTAAAGAATAAATGTGTGTATAATAATGCGATATTTATTTGTACTCAGAAAAAGATTTTCTTAATAATATCTGTGTAAAGATCCGTCAAAAGGTCCTTAAGTATTTCACCTGTTTTTAAGGAGCTGGAGCTTGAGATAGGATTATAAAAACCTGTACTACAAGACACCAGAGTTAAAGTGAACTCTTAATTAGGTACCTATTAAATACAACAAACATTAAGGGACCAATTTGAATTACAAGAAATGAGTACCATGAAAAATTTATAAAAATAATAACTGAACTAAAGAGAATTGAATAACCGATCCTTACATTAGGTAGAGCTAAAATGTTTGATTTATTTATAGAAGACTAGTTGCATTCTTACTACGCGTTTCCTATTACCCGTTTTCCCGTAGGAATGAAGCATTTTCCCGCTGTAAAAAGTAGCCTATGTTCATCAGGAATAATGTGAGCTTTTGATGGTAAAACAATTTTTCAAATGGGTCCAGTAGTTTCGGAGCCTATTCAATACAAACAATCAAATCTTTCCTCTTTAAAAAAGCTTTTCAAATACCTAGTAATAAAGGGTAATCATCACGAAGGGCACTGAAACAAACACCGCGTGTGTGTGTACCTACCTAGGTAACTAGGTACCAGTTCGTTATCAAGTTCATGTTTAGCAATTATTGGGCTCCGGGCGTGCGACAAAGGATAGGGTCGTTTGTGTTACGGTTAACTGGGATATCCTACGACGCGCATTTTGCTGCGTCATCTGTGATTAGGCGACCCCTACCAAGTAGCTGATCCAGGATTGAAGTTTGATCGAGATTTGAGGTGAGTTTTTGATTTTTGGAAGTGCTGGAAAATCTATACGGGGTCCCTTTTCATTCGTGGAAACAAATAAATTGATACCATGATAACAATAACATGTCGGTTTCAAAGCCCATTAATCTATTAACGTAAAGTTTACACAAGTTTTAATGATAATGTAGGTACCTACTACTAGAGTATCTTAACTAGCAAATCTAGATAAATAATAAAAACTGTCAATGACAACGAATAACGACTGTTAAAGTTCTCACTTCTTCCAATGCGACCAGTAACTTGAAAATAGATATTACACGATAATATAGGTACATAAATAGCTACTAAGTATGAACAAAAACGATGCCAAGCAACTCGCCACTGTTTATTCAACCCAAGTACGAATCAGTTTACGTACATTCTTAGAGGCTTATTTTTTTTCTGTACACAAGTTTGTGCCTAACTCGAAAGTTATTCATATTTGAGTTAGAGCAGTAGCGGCGTGCGAGGCACCGCGCTCGTTAGGCGACGAATAAATGCTCTACACTGAGTGTGTTAGGGAAAAGAAGTGGCTGTCTGGATGGCACTCACCTGCTATCTCACGTCGGTGGTGGCTGGAGCCGTCCAAACTAGATGGACCCACTGCAGGGTTCCCTGGGACACTTCTTCCACAGGGGCTGGTTTTCGCTTGATTTTCCGGAGTTGTGTGTGTTAGGTACGAAAGGGGGGTCGCGAATCGATCGATTTTGATATCGCGGACGCGTTAGAACCTTCAGGGGCGGTCGGCTGTTGGATGCGACCGCGCAGCACTGAGTTGGCTCGAGGACTGTCTTGCCGGTCCGAAGGCCTCCGACGCGGAGGGCGCAGATCACGTGAGTGGTTTTACCACCAGTGGCCAATTGCAAAGCAGTAGCATTATGTCGAGATTTGAACCTCCAAGTTGTGTTTGCTTTGTAATCGAATAGATGCTACCTACCCCTAATAATTTATTATGAAAAACATGAATCATATTCCGTTACGGAACAGAGTGGAAACATTTTGTTTGCTGATTTATGATAACATTGATAATTATTTCGTTGCTATTTCGTGCTGGGATTTTATGACTAATTCATTCGTTTATTGGATTCCTTTAAACTAGTTGCCTAGATTCACTGAGATTTTGAAACTAAAATGTGATAAGAATACTGTCAAATTTATTTCAGTTCTTTTGAGAGAATATCTGTCAACTTTATGTGATTGGCAATGGTTATGCAGCGCTATTTCTCGTTCTATACTGAAGCTTGTATGTTATCGGAGATGTTAATATCACCCAATTTAGACAACAGAGGGCTCTTTATTTACACGTAGAGCTATAAAAATTTACAATACTTAAAAGAGGCCAACATCTCCATTCTGATCTATAGACGGAACATTGTCAAAGTAAATTTCCTGCCATTTTTGTTTTAGTTTGAAATGGTTCAATCCCATTCTGATCGCTCGTGGACTATATGTCTTGTTACAAAGATAATTTTTAAGAGTTCAAACAATTACACTGAAATATTACTCTACTAAATTAATTTAGAAGTACAAAACATTTAAAAAAATCGTGTCTGCTTAATCACGACCACAGCAGACAAGTACCTACTACACACTAAGAGAAGTTTGACCACCAAATAAATTTCTTACTTTTTGTAGCGTATCGTCAAAATGGGAAATAATTGAAAAAGTTTCTAGAAGAAAGCTTAAATATTTAAGCTTTCTTATTTAATAATAAGAAAGCTCAAAGTTAAATTGAACTTTTAGTTTTTTTCTAATGAATTTAGATGTTTTTGCTCGTAACTTTTGTTAGGTTTTCGAGATTGGTTTCAAAACCCGCCTCGCTTTGTTTGTCCTTTTTCCCTCTCTAATATCTCAGCAACTACCGCAGCTATCAACTTGAAATTTAAAAGAATAATACATATCGTGCGCCTGTACAGACTACAAAAAAATCATAGATGAAAACAAACATTTTCGATACAAATTGTGAGGTTGATTTTGAAAAATACCTATAGGGTTATGTGGGGTTTTGAATGAAAGGTATTAGTTTGTGCATGTTAATTAAATTTTGATATTTAAGTAGGTTATTAGAAATATGTTGAAAAAATTCGATAATAATACCCATTCCCCCCTATTTCCTAAGATTGCAGAGAAATAACTTTAAAAGGGGGGGGGGGGGATTGTAACCTCAACGAGTCAGGCAATAAATGAAAGGTATCGGTTTGTAAATTTCAAAACAGTTATTGAAATTTCTGTAGATTTACACTTTTAAAATATGTTGAAAAAGTCAAAATATTAACCTATTCTCCGAAGTTGCATACCTCGGAGATTAGGTTAATATTTCGAACAATCCATCTAAAATGTAGTACCTACTATTTTTAGGTATTCATTAAATAGCGAAGTCTCAATGGTACCTGTAATACAGTAGTTTGTAATTTGTTCAAGTCATTTCACGTAGTCCTCGAGAGACAAACCGTTATGGGCCACCCTAAAATCAACTTTTAAATAACAACGAAAGAATCATCAAAATCTATTAAGAATTGTCGCAGATATAACCAAAACGGGTGTAGTTAGTCGTGAAAATCAGCAAAATCGGTTAACCATTGGCCGGGATATGAAGTATGGTTCACACATAAAAACATAACGCCAAATGCGAGCTGGACTCGCACACTAAGGGTTCCGTATTATTGTAAGACCTTGTTTCACGATTCTAGGTCAACGGGAAGTTGGGACCCTGTAGGTTTTGGTCCATGGCGAGAACAAAAATTATTATTTTTTGTTAATACAATACAAATTTATGGTTTTCGTATTTTTCTCTTTATTTGTGCTATATGACCTTGCTTCTTACCAAATTGTATAGTTCTAGGTCAACGGGAAGTACTCTATAGGTTTTGGTCCATAGCAAGAATCAAAGATATTTCTTTTGTGATTAAACTTCAAAACAGTTTTCGGGTATTTTCCTTTACTTGTGGTAAAATACCTAGCATCTTACCAAACTTCATAATGCTAGGTCTACGGGAACCCTGTAGGTTTTGTGTACATGTAATTTCTTGGAAATTTGCAAATATTTGATCATAAATAGCTGTAACTTTTGATTGCGTTGACCTAGAAGTTTTATTTATTTCGAGCCATAAAGAGGTTACGGACTTGAGTATTTGATGTAAATTTCAACAAGGTACCTCCACGCGTTCCTGAGAAAAAAGGGTTGACAGACCGACATACAGACAGACAGACAGACAAACAGACGGACAACAAAGTGATCCTATAAGGTTTCCTTTTTCTTTTTGAGGTATGGAACCCTAAAAAACACACAAATAAATAGAGAAAAACCTCCTTTTATTAAAGTTAGTTTAATAGAATGAGAATATGTATGGGGAAAAGTCTAGAGCCAAGTGATAAATTTGACGAGTAAGCATCATTATTTTTACTACTTATTTGAGATTTTGTTGGTGCTGAAACAGCTACAACCTAACCTAGATGCGATCGCTTTTCAAAAGCTATTTTCCCAGCTCACATCGCTCAAGCTGAACTCATTAGTACAGCCAGATCCCGAATAAAGCATTCGCTCGGCTAACTCTCATTTCATAATTAAAATTATAGTGCTTTTCCTAGGTAAAATAAATTTAAATTTTACTGCATTCACATTTGCTGAGATTGCGGGCGCAATAGCATACACCCCCTTGAAGGGTGACTCAGAAACGTTGTTTGTAAAGTACATAGTAAAATAGGTACAAAATCAAGTCTTGATTAAGTTGTATGGACTTCTTTACTAAGCTGTAGGTTTAGTGTTTTTTCTTTATTGGCGGAACAAAAGCACTATTTGCACAAAGGCCCAGCTGTGGTTACTTTAAAAAGAAAACCTTTAAATTGAGGCAAAAGTTTAATGCCTCATGACGTGTTAGTTTTACCGGCAAGTATACCCATCAAACAGCAATACTGCTTAGCGGCAAAAAAGGCAGTACTTCCTAGGACAAGCCCTTTCGCGAGCTGTACTACTCCAGTTATATACCACCTTCGGTATGCGATGTGTCAGCTGACACCAATTCAGGAGCACCCTGTGCACCTGTTACTTCGGTTCCCGTAATATCGGTCTCATTATACAGCCGTTTTTGAAGAATTACCATTTTCTGTTATGAATTGTGACAAGGTTCACAATTTTACATTTTCTAGGAAAGTTGAAATGTTTTAGGTGTGCTTTAGTGAATAAATTATGAAACTAGATTAGTCGGTCCCGTCCTTCATATTTGGGCTGTTAAAGGCCCAGCGAACAAATAATAATTTTACAGACAGACGTATTTTGTTATATTTTAAACAGTTTTAACAATTATCGTGCGCCGCGATTTTGAAAATAAAAATCATTGAAATCTTTCAGCCGCTTAGGCGTGAAAGGGTAACAGACGGACAGTTCCTTTCGAATTTATAATATTAGTATGGATGTAAACATACCTTCAATGGATTGTCTTTTTGTACATATACCAATGGGCAACCCGCCGGGGCGGCTTCGCACGGGTAACAGAGGAACTGTGCAATCACACTAAATCCTCCCATCCAATGAGTAGAATAGAGTCGGTTTCTGTACAGTACCTATTGCAACTCTAATACAACTGCAGTACCTCGTACGTAATGTAATTCAAATACTTAAAAATTTCTTCAAGAACAAAGTCGAATCAATTAAATGTTCTGATTTGTATTTACGGTGTTTTTTTACTACTGAGCCTTAATTTTTTTAACTACTTAAGTACTTCAGAACGCCGCTAAACTACTCCGAGATAAACTTTAGAACGATCTTAGGACTAATAACGATAAGAGCTGTTAAAAGCTGCTCTAAGAGTGCATAGGAATAATTAAACGCTACGTTAGGCAACTGATAGTTTTGGACGCTGCTATTTTCATGAAAGTTCATTAGCTTTTCCATTTTTTCCCACTGTCCTATTGTATTGATATTTTGTGAAGGTACACGCTGCTATGGTCGCACTCCGAGGCCAATAACCCCGTATTAGGTTAACGATTCTATAATATTCAATTAATAAATTAGTATTATTTTTGTTGTTTTATTTTTTTATAATTACCCCGCAGTATTACAGGTGTTTTTCCGTGCTAACAAGTAAGGCAGATTGCATTACTGTGCCAATCAATAATTTTTAGATATACTTTTTTCAATACTCTTTCATGGAGAACTCATCCAGAATAATCTTCGTTACATGCTGGTTCCATAAAAATCGAAACTTTTGTAGGTCCCCATATTTTTCGAGTCGACAGATTCGCATGACTATCTGTCAAAAGTGACTATGAAATACTTCATTCAGTCTATAATTTCAATTTCAATGCTTGAAAACTCAAGTTTTCAATCAGTGCGTCAAACTGTCATGATCTACGGAGCTTAGACGTGGACACTCACGGTAGGGCTGGTCCACCAGTTCAGAGTCGCTCAGCGAGCTATGGAAATAGCTATCCTCGGCGTCTCTCTGAAGGATAAAATTCGTAACGAATACATCCGACAGAGAACCAAAGTTATCGACGTAGCTCAAAGAATTAGCAAGCTGAAGTGGTAGTGGGCCGGCCATATCTCGCGAAGAACCAACAACCGCTGGGGAAAACGTGTTCTTGAGTGGAGACCACGACTCGGCAAACGTAGTGTAGGACGCCCTCCGGCCAGGTGTGATGACGGTCTGCGAAAGACTGCAGGCAGATGCTGGATGCGGCAAGTTGAAGACAGGCCGCTATGGTGCTCATTAGGGGAGGCCTATGACCAGCAGTGGACTGATATAGGCTGATGATGATGATGATGAAAGTCATGAATGTACCAAACAGCAAATAAGAGAGTAAACGTGAAGACGAAAGTGGTACAGACACAACAGACATATTCCTAGCTTAGGCACTTAAAAAAGTTTGTTTTTAAAAAAAACAAATCTGATGTAAACTGACTTAGGCAAAAAATACGCGGCAACAGAGTGAATTTAAGGTTAAGTATGGGTGGTTTGTTTACAAACATTGCACATCGATTTAGATTTGGCTGTATAGTGTAATCAATGTTATATCCTCAGCCCAGTGGATCCATGGCTTCCATCACCGTAATGTGATGGAGCTTGAGGCTAACTTCACACTACTGGCTCTATACTGCATTTACGATGAGCCTCTGAGAAACTGTCGGAAATCTTTGATTGTTCAGGTTACAAGGTAAAAGGAATTAAACTTCTTGTTTATAAACTAGTAAATATAAAGCTCAATAAATTGATGTTTTTTTTCTAATAACTAAATAAACTACCTACTTGAAATTCCTAGTTCCTAGTAGAGAAAGTTTTGTGGGACAAATAGAAATTCCTCGGAAATTTAATTTGTATAGGACCACGCTGGTATCATTTAATATGCAAAAACCGAAAAAATCAATCGGCGAATATGCATGAAACATAACCGAACATCCATAAAATCTCTTTTTTAGAGTCTGTTTAAATCAACCCCAATCATTCATCATAATTATGTATAATAAGCTGCCATTAGAACACAGAATAGTTATACAGTACCACAGATATTATTATAATATACAGTACTAACGTTAGATTCTGATATATTTTGTAGAAATAGGTAGGTATCTAATGTTTTAAAACGAAGGCTCAAAATAAAATAAAAATGTACGTTGACTTTTGTCTCTTTCAACATCTGCGTATTAATTATAACGAAATAAAACATGAAATCGAAGAAATACTAACAAAACTAGCCTATTCTGATCTTCCATTAATACATTGGTAGCGAAGTATGAACTATAAGTGACTACGGTTATGTTGTATACAACTCGTCGACGTAACCCTGGGCAGATGCTTCTTACAAGAAAACTTACATAAATTACTTTTAAAATCGGTATAAATTACCTCATAGCACACCCCTTTGATTATTTTACCACAGGCTGGCATCGAATATGTCTACGACAAAGTGAAAGCGAATTTCAACAGCGATGTTGCAAGTCTCGGCAACAGAGTATCGATTATTTTCCTGTAGCGACGCTAGTATTCAGTGCTATTAGTACAGCCAGGTTGGCCGAGTGGTCTAAGGCGCCAGATTTAAGCTCTGGTTCCCGAGAGGGAGCGTGGGTTCGAACCCCACACCTGGCAAATACTTTTTGATGCTGAAAATATTTGATATTTTAGTTGTTATTTGATGGTTAGTTAGCAAGAATGTGTTATAAGCGCAATTTCTTATATTTACAATTTAAAAACCCCTTTTAAGAATATATATAGACTGATTGATATTCTAAGCTAGACTAGAATATGATTCATAATGTTCTTATTCTTCTGACGTGACAACGTCTTATAATTCGATAGAGCCGGCTGCACGCACGAAAAAACATGACGTCATGCGGCGTTACCTCGTCATGCGGCGTTACCTCGCTCTGAGGCGTTCCATGTAAGGCTTGAAGTGCAAGCGAGAGCGCTCGACATCCGTCTCTCTCCTACTTGAGTGAGCGATGCGTCTGCGTTGTCACGTTCAACTATCGTCAGTAAACCGACTTTACAGACAACCAATTTTTTTTGTTTTTGTTTCTTAGATCTTGTAATCTGAAATGTCTGTTAAAGAAATAACGCGAGACTTTTAAACACAAGTATTTTATGATTGCAACCAATCTAGGCAGTTAGAAAACTAGTACCTAGTGCAAGGTTAGAACTTCCTAGATATATACAAGCAACCGTTACTTTTAAGTAAACCTAGGAGCCCTTGATCACAAACGGCAGAATGGCGATATGCTGCTTTAACAATAAGCTGAGCGATGATGATGATGTCTTTCTAGATGATGCCTAATTTTCGGCCACGGCGGCCAGTCTCCACGGAGACATATCCGCAGGACATATTATTGTGCACAAGTGAGCACAAGTGAACACATTGGCACTGGAAGATGAGCTACGCCACATTACTAAGAAAACATATTTCGTCTAATAAAGATAGATTGGTAATACTTTTATTTAATCGCCTTATAAAACAGATTGTTCTTAATTTAATCATAGAGAACTTATAGGAATTGGCGGCCTTATCGCTTATAGCAATTCCCTCCAGAATACCAAAACGATCATGGATAGAATGATTAGTTATAGTAATTAGGTTCTCGTTAAAATGTATTATTTCCAATCGGAGCCAGCTCTATAATTAAACTGATGATGTTATTACTATGCTAATCTAATTACGTTTTTGTGGTTTACGGATACCGGGATTACGTCGAAACGGTTATCTAGGTATTACCGGATATCGGATAACGTTCTCAATATATTGCGATTAACGGGTTTTACGTACATCGATAAACTTTTCGATAATGCTTGCCGCGAGATGTACAGGATAAACACAACAATTATCTGGCCCTAAAATCCAATTTATCTTATTACAAGCTTTTATTTAGCTTGCCTGTTGGTATGTATGAACATATGCGTGGACAAATCTTGCAACTAAATTTCAGATCCTATCCACACCGACAATGCAATTTTATGGTACCATAGAGCTGCTCTGATGATGGAGACAGAAGGTGGCCATAGGAACTCTTAAACGCTCTTAAAACCCTGCCGAATTTATGTTCGTTGCATTTGTCTTCCCAAGCACTTTGGTCCTCTTTAGGACCAATGCTGGTCATCATCTGATGACCAGCGTCCAGATAATGGAACCCGAATAAGGCCATAGGAATTACTGAAGGAAACGACGTAACCATATCCAGTTTGTTAAAATAAATGCATGTTAAAACCTTATTTAAAAATTTATTGGTTTAAAAACTTATTTTACTTTACCCTACCCGCATAAAAGATCCATAACCAACGGCTAATAGAATAATAATAATAAATAATGCTGGACAATTCATACAGCATTATCTAGCCCCAAGCTAAACATAACTTGTGTTATGGGTACTGGGATAACTGATAGACATAATACATTACACTACATAGATAGATATTTTTATTATTTAGAAGCGGGTAAATAAATAAAAATTGTGTCTACGCCATTATTTCCTATCGAAAAACCTCTGGTTTAGCAATATTGTCCGCTTTGTCATAGTAAGCTCGGGGGCGTGCATAGCTGCATTTAAAATAAAAACTATCACATTGTTCGAAACCTCGAGTTTTTACGGCAAAAAAGCTCTAACAGGATTTTTCACTCACCGTCATGTGTTGATGCTGAGTGAACATTTCAAGCTTTTTGTAATAAAACGTGGAATAAAATCTACTCACTTATAATTATGCTGAACTTTACTTAGATGGTGAAAGCTTTGGTGCTAGTTATAGTATTTGACCACATTGTGCCCGCGGCTTTGCTCACGTGGTAGGTATCTGAATATGAATAGAACATGTTATACGTTTTAGTAAAGTAATTTTGAGGAATGGGCACTCGATAATTAGACTCCTGGAGATAATATCCAAACTAACAGTCCAACAACCCTAACCTATGCAAGTATGTTAGTAAAGTATCAGGGCAAAAAAAACTAATATGAATAAAGTTAAGCCATTAAAGTCTAACATCGCTATCAGACGTCTGTGTAACAAATATAATGTCCATAAGCTGCTAAAGGGATTCCTGATTCCTTATCAATAACTTCATTTAACATCTTCTTGCAAATCACAATTTGGTTATCGATTTATGTACAAGCAGCGGCGGTCCGATTTTAAAGTATAAGTGGGTTTAAACCAACTTTCTGCTGTGATTTCAAATTCAACCGTAGCCCTTAAACGCAGGGTCGGGTTTTCATTGTGACGGATCTCTCGTTACTAACACTTTTGTTCACTTTGAGTTTTATATTCAGTGAGAGGATAAATTTTCATAAATCGAGGGCTGTTTTTAGTGTTTCGAGATTAGTTTCGAAACCCGTATGGTCTCTCTTTGTTTGTCCATTATTCCCTCTTTAATATCTTCGCAACGAACGCAGCTTTAACTTGAAATTTTAAACTATAATACACTTTCTGCGCCTGTACAGATTAAAAGAAAAAAATGGAAAATGAAAATAACAATTTTCACCAATGAAACTGACTCTCGATTGAGAGCCTCAGAGAATCCCATCGTGATAAATTCAAAGAAATTAACATAATGACAGTAAAACTTGTTGTGCACTTGTCACGAAATCTCAATCGGTTCCATAAAAAAAGCGATAGTAAATATGGAATCAAAACTATTATTTGTAAAAGGTCTTTAACATTATATTATTTATGTTAACACAAAAAAGGTTGGACATATGCATGCAACTTGCATGCAAATGTCCGCCAAGCGGAGAGGGGTCAACACAAAAAAGGTTGGCGGGGGTGGGACCTACAGGTCGGGATAACTCAAGTAGGAACAAGTTAAAACAAGGACTCCTTAATGTTCATGAAACGAAACGTAGAAACTGAAATGTATTTTAAGTTGGAAAATAGTGTTGGACATTAATCGAGCCAACCGTTATTCTTATTTTTATAAACATATTATAAACAAATTGAAAAATATAAACTAATTTAAATGATTGTGATAACTTGAAATGATTTTTTGATTGTTTTATATTATAGCATTGAGTGTATCGAACGTCAAAATAAGACTTCAAAAATGCTACATCTCTATGCCTTAGATACCTTAAAAGTACTACACAGTCCAACGATGTGTGGTATTCCTTGCAAATTCCAGATTATATAGAGACCTACTGACTGGCATTATTTATTTTGTTGCTTTCAGTGCGAACATATGAATTATCTCGCCAACAAAATAACTCTTTGTATTTGTGAATAGTTGTGATTGTTGATTGTGATTGATTGATTGTGATCACTTGAATAGGTCTGACTCTATGCTTAAAAAAAGTTAATCATCAAAACTGATTCCGTAGGTATATGGCATAAAATATGTACAGTCAACCACAAAAAAAAAAAAATCATGATCGCCTCGTTAGCATTTCATAAAATACTTTCGTAAGTTATCAATTTATCATACCCTAATCACAAGGTCTACTTAGCTTGATGTTATGTGAATAATAATTGTCTAGTATTATTTATTTATTGACTCTGTACAGCGATTTCGATAAAGTACGATGAACTGAACCAAGTCAATGAATTATTTGAATCTTTAGCATCTGCTCACGACTTCGAATGTGTCATTCCGAGTTGAAATGTGCCTATAATATGTTATTACTAGCTTCTGCCCGCGGCTTTGCACGCGTATTTTCGATACAATAAGTAGCTATTATCTAAGTTAGGCTTAGCTCTAAGCGTACGCCAAATTTATCTTGATCTGTTCAGTAGTTTTGGAGATCCTAGGTAATATAAATTCAGATTTCACAAACTTTCGGCTTTATAATATTACTAGCTTCTGCCCGCTGCTTTGCACACGTATTTTCGGTTTATTAAGTAACCTATTGTTTAAGTTTAGCTACTTTCTAATAGTATGTTCTCATCTTGATCTCTTCAGTAGTTTTGGAGATCCTAGATAACAAAAATATCACATTTCACAAATTTTCTCATTTATAATATTAGTAGGATTACAGACCTCAACCCATATTTGTGTAAAATGACAGCCTGTTTTGACGTTAACTTCGTTCAAAAATCCAACTAACATCACGTTCGTCACGCACTTCGAAAACTTACGCATAATGTTATAAAGATAGGAAGTATTTGGTCGCGGCATAGGAATCAACCCCTCTAACTTAACTTATATGGATGTCGTAAGAGGCGACTAAAGACACCTTCTGAAGGAACTGCAGCAGCTTCTTTCTGTGTATATCTAACATTTCAACTGCGATCACCAATCCGCCTATCAAGCGTGATGTTTAAGGCTAATCCCCATGTCTGGTCTGGGGAAGGCAAGGTATATTTGTTAATGTGGATAAGTGGTAAGTATTGCAGAGAAGAACCTACCAGCGACGTCCGAGATGGTGGCGTTGGGAGAACACTTCACAAACTCAGGGAAAAAGTTCACCATGATGATGCCGCCGTTTTCTTTCTGTAAACAACATACAAGTGTGATATAGTGAGTGGTTATAGTTATTTTTTTATGTTTTGACCTGACTACTGGGCAAATGTATCTAATAATGGACTTCCACGCAATCATTTCTTGGAACTGCCATCTGAATAAAGTTTTTTCGTGTTACTATGATTAGCTCTAATAAAGTAACGAGAAAGATAAAATCTATATCGATCAGTTAGTTTTATGCAAAAGAACATCTTAAATTTGGAGGCACGGTAAAATTCTGTTCACCAACTAGCACCCTGACACGTCGAGAAGGCGAGAATGAAGAGAGATCCAACTGTTTCCTCACCAGAGACTGGATGATGTCATCCGGCACATTCCGGCTGTGGTTGCAGAGGCTGTAGACAGAGGAGTGGCTGAAGACCACCGGCGCGCGCGACACGCGGATGGCGGCGCGCGTCGTGTTCTCTCCCACGTGGGACAGGTCCACCACCATGCCGAGGCGGTTCATCTCCATCACCACTTTCTAGAAACAACGAGATGGTTATTCGTAAGAGCGCAAGAAGTACCAGAGTCGTAATATGGTTGATAATAAATGAGTTCGATATGAGATTCGCATACAAAGTATTCGCAATGAGCAATGCGATTATAATTTTAAATTTATTAAATTCGAATTTCGAGTTTAATTCGAGTTAGACTTATTAGATCCGCGTAACTTTGGATCCGAAGAGTGGTTTTCAAAACAAGTTAATATTTCTATTTGCACTTAGAACCGCGCGTCCTTTGTTATCAATTCGTAAAGTTTTATGAGTCTGGTTGGATCACACGTCAAGATGAAATGTAGGAAAGCATCCCATTAGGCAGCGGCTGAATTTATATTGAGCCCCATTTGCACAACGATTTTTATATATCTAAAGGCCACTAAAATCACACAATCACCTCTATTGAGTTTTAAAACGGACGATCTGAATGGATCGTTTAGTAAACCAATACTGGCTCGTCACAAATACCGTATGGATACAGTCAGCAACAAACTAACGTTGCTGAAGGTAGCTTTTTTTCGTAAACAGTGAACGTCCTTTGAAGATTTTTCCCTGTTCAGAGGTTTTTCTGAAAACTTATTTGACGTTGGCTGTATTGTGTTTCATTAACTTATGTTTGCGCTGGCTCGCTCTTTATTATTCTACTGTATAACTGCTTTAGTTAGTCAGAACTAAAATGCAGATACAGCTCAGAGAATATACAGTGTGTAAGGATGTCTCGCGGTGACAGGCGGGCGTCATGCTAGGTTGACCATGAAATCACGGACGATAGCGAAGAAATATATTATGAAAATCCATCGAAACTAATTGAATATTATCCTACTAATGTTATAAACGTGAAAGTTTGTAAGTATGGATGGATGGATGGATGTTTGTTACTCTTTCACGTAAAAACTACTGAACGGATCGGGCTGAAGTTTTGCATACAGGTAGGTAATTATAATCCTGAAATCAAACATAGGCTACTTTTTATCCCATTAATCAGTTCCCGTGGAATAGAAATCAGCTTTAAAACAACGCGTGCAAAGCCGCGGGGCGCAGCTAGTTTTGAGTAATTAGGATTTGAACCCCACTCATGATACTTTACCTCTGGTTTCAAGAATAAGACTGTTATCCTAACACCCTGTATCACACTAATATTATAAATGCGAAAGTTTGGATGGATGGATGTTTGTTACCTCTTCACGCCAAAACTACTGAACGGATCAGGCTGAAATTTTGCATACAGGTAAGTCTTACCCTGGAATCAGACATAAGCGACTTTTTATCCCATAAATCAGTTTCCATGCGAGAGAAATAACCTCAAAACGCTTCCATAGAAACAACGCATGCCAAGCCGCGGGTAGAAGCTAGTAGTTAATTAATGCTGGACTATTTACGCAGCAGAAGTTCTCAAAGTTCAGAACAAAAAGTCAATATCCTACGAACTCTATTGCTTGATTCTTGTTACGTCAACTTTCATCCTCGATTTCAAAGAGTGATCTCGATATTATATGAACTCTAGTCAATTCGACAGCGAACTCAAGTGAAGACGTGATAAAGTTTGTAACAATGAATTCCGCCGTAGTAATATTGCAGCCGCTGCTATAGGTCTATCATCTCTACACGCTGTAAACGCCTTAATAGCTTTTCCAATAGCTTTTTAGGGATTTAGTTCTACGAACGTTGGTACGCTCTGTCTGTGGCCGGGAATATTAAAATTATAGTGTACTCAGGAACGCCTAAAAATCTAACCTTGTGTGAGTTGCTTTCATATGCCCCTCTTGTCTCCGCTTTCGCTAGTATGTTTATTTTACGAATATTAACGTCATCATACTGACGTTTTAATACGAGTTAAATAAATTTAACAGTATTTTTGTAAGTACTACTTTTAATTTGTTTCTGTTATTTGATTGTGATTTTTTTAATAAATATAAATAATGTTGCACATTCCACACAGCATCATATAGTACACAGGACTCCAAAATCACCCCCTTTCGGCCTAGTACACTACGTAGATTAATCACCCGGAACAAATATCTGCAGATCGTACAAACATTTGTCCTGAAGTGGGAATCGAACCCGTAATCTGCATCGTCGCGTACTTTAGACCACTGCGCCACTGAGGTCGTCAGTCACTAGCACCACGTTGTTAGCTAGAAGTTTGAAGGCAGTAGTTTATAAATATGTGGATTGACACGCCTGTTGTTAAAAGATTTCTGATGGAACTCCTTTTTATTATTCCGAGAAGGGTTTTGTGATCTGTAAATCACTAACGTCAACATGACACAGTGTTTCCTTAGGTATTTTTAAATAAATAGAAACATCCTCCTTACAATGGCTAAGAGCCGATCTATTTTCTTCTGTTGACATACTAATCGAAACACGGCTTAGTGCTCAACCATTGCTCGAAACATAAAGTACCTAGGAGGAATCATTTACAGGACAGAGAAATCTGGCAATAATTACGAGTCCTAAATACCCAGCAGTGGGTGACAAAAAGACTGGGATAGAATGGACTCTGTTCCCGATACAGATTTAAATTTTGTCATTTTGCCACTTTGCCTATATGTTGGTCGATCGAAGCTCGATTCTTGCCAGCGTCGCAAACAAAAGGCATATGTAAATCTGTTTACTTTTGTCGACGTATTCTTCGTGATTTCTGAATATTTGCTACATTTCAGCAGCTATTTGATCAGACTCTGAGCCCAGTTGTTATTGGTTCCCGGAAATAAAAACGTACCTTTGTTATTTCTAGGTAAGTATATTAATTATGTGGTCTTCGTTTACAGAGATTTTTAGCGAATCTTGGTATAAATGACCCAACCAATAGACTAAATGTTTAGTTAGAATTAACGAAAACATAATAGCTAAAATACAACGGAACACAGGAAAGCGCAGAAGTCTGTCCCACACCTCCCAGCACTAAATCTCAAGATAAGGTTAAAACCGATTTCACCAATAATAAATAAATAAATAATGCTGGACAATTCACACAGCATTATCTAGCCCCAAGGTAAGCAAAGCTTGAAAGCATAGTTTTATATTGTTATAATTTTCGATTTAACACTTAGTAAAATACTTATAACATTATGTTTAGCTAAATTGGGCTTTAGGAGTTCTGATATTTATATAAAATAATATTTAAAAAAAATAAAACAAACATAATTTTAACTCTGACATTTTGTAAGTGTTTGTGTGTGTGTGTGTGTGTGTGTGTGGAGCTACAGAGGATACCAATCTGTAACAGGCCAGGCCTGAAATGAATACGTGAGCACAATGTGTAAGCAATAAGGCCGCCCATTGTACGTTTTTATTTTATTTAGATATAAGTTATTTTATGGATTTTAAACAATAAAGTGTTCATTCATTCATTCATTCAATGTGATTCTCGTAAAGAGGCTTGCGTAGCATCCCTCTACGCTGCTACGCCGTAGCACCAGCTACGAAACGCTACGACTGCTACCACGCCTTTCTATAAGAAGACGATCAAAAACTCAAACGAAAAGGAGAATTGTAGATAAAAAATTGGTTGTCTGTAAAGTCGGTTTACTGACGATAGTTGAACGTGACAACTCAGAGCGAGGTAACGCCGCATGACGAGGTAACGCCGCATGACGTCATGTTTTTTCGTGCGTGCAGCCGGCTCTATCGAATTATAAGACGTTGCCACGTCAAAAAAAAAATGGCTGTCTGTAAAGTCGGTTTACTGACGATAGTTGAACGTGACAACGCAGACGCATCGCTCACTCAAGTAGGAGAGAGACGGATGTCGAGCGCTCTCGCTTGCACTTCAAACCTTACATGGAACGCCTCAGAGCGAGGTAACGCCGCATGACGAGGTAACGCCGCATGACGTCATGTTTTTCGTGCGTGCAGCCGGCTCTATCGAATTATAAGACGTTGTCACTTCAAAAGTCTCATATCACAAATTGTAGGTGTTTTTGGCGTTTGCGATCTCCATGTGGTGAATAAATAAGAAATCTAACAAACAAGAAGTAAAAAGAAATTTAATTTAGCGGCAGTAACGGCCAAGCGATGTTCTCTAGGTATTTAAGCTTTACCTTTCGTCATATACCTACAGGGTTATCTTGAATTCACTGACAGTGCGTAAACTGCAGGTTCTGCCCATAAGTCACGTCTGAATTCCTAAAATTTATTGTAAGTCACCATTATATACACCATTTTGCGTATTTTTAAGTGTATAAAGCGACTTCAAATCCCGGTAAATAGTATTCATCCATGTGAATTATTCACACTCCTGAATAATATTCCTTAAATCAGGAAATTGGGTTTGGAAGTCGTTATAAACCCGGTACACTTCGATAGCGCGATAAAAATTTCTAGTGGTGACATCTTGCTATAATTCGAGTCTAATTCAGTTTGATGACATCTAATACTTCTATACTAATATTATTAAGAAGAAAGATTTGATTGTTTGTTTAGATTGAATAGGCTCCGAAACTACTGGACCGATTTGAAAAATTCTTTCACCGTTAGGAAGCTTACTTTTCAGAGAGAGTAATAAAACTTTTACAGGGGCATTAAAATAAACTTATCATAGGAATCACAAACTGGCCAGCCGATTTTTTTAATTCCTTCGTTTAACATAATAATTAGATACAATAGGTGGTGGCGCTGATTTATGTCGGGGTAGCGCCTTAAACCTTCTCTGTAACCATCGATCAAAAATTTCCGGCCGGCCCCCTTTAGATGCACAATGCGCGCCCTGAAAACGTCAGTATCAAAAGGTATCCCATTTGGCATTTTGGGATACCTTTTCAACTAGTGTCATTTTAGCTCTCGCATGGTCAAGTGCTCGTACAAAAAATGCAATAATCGACCGACCAAGCAACAGAAAAAGGATGGAATTTCTTATTTTCAGTAAGTTTAAATGTAATTTTTACCTGTGTATTGTGATATGAGTCAATTGAGCCTTATATACTTGAGAAATCAGCACTAAATATTGTGGTTGAGTTTGCCTATGTAAAAATATTTATTTTGTTCTAAGTTGATGAATGGAGCGGCTATTGTTTGTAATTTTTTTTTATTTATTTGTGGTAAGTTGTAAGTGATAATTTTTTTTTTCATGAAAAGCCACTTAAAATAACTGGTTGAGGTTTATAAAATAACTAGCTGACCCGCCCTCAATTTTATTTGCGTGGACTCTCTAATAAAAGAAAGACTACCAAAAGAAAGGAAAAGGAAATTGAAAATTTATATTAAAAAAACTTTAATTTATATGAGAGTACCTAGGTATTAAACATTTGGAAACGTCATATGTTCAGAACTTAGGAATTACTGTAGGTAACACTACTAATATAAAGCGGGTATTTATTGCGTTTATTTGCCTATTGTTTTCGACGTTCTAATTTAACTAGTAGGTACATAATAATAAATAATGCGTTCATATGACGTAAGTTTAAAAATATTTTATAAGATCCTAGTTGACTTGAAATAAATTTTTTTTGGCCCATAGAAAAACGACGCCGAAGCCGCAGGCAGACACTAGTTCTTTTCAATTTAAAGTACCTGCCTGAAATTTTATTTTAGGTTTATTTCACTAGCTTTTGTTAACTTATTTATATTATTGTATGTCCGAAATGACCCTTTTGTTTGTTGACTGTTGCGTCGCTAATTTATAGTTGTATCAATAAATGTTTCCTTATCTTTACCTGAATTCAGTTCATTTTATAATCCTTATAAAAATAAACAGTGTATAAATTATTTTTAGGTACCTCCCTACCTACTTACAAAATAAAATAAAATAAATTCTACTCCACTAATCTCTTGTTCCGCATGCAAAAAACTTGACAGGCTGTGCGCAAGCTGTCTGCGTCAAAACAAAACGTGGACACTTTTGAGTGTCATTCTTGTAAGGTTCTAGGTATCTACGGGGGAGGCCGCATACTTGATCGATGTCTGTAACTCACCTTTCTATTTTACATGCTTTGAGTAAGTTTACTTATGTTTACCTCCCACGGGATGAATACACTTGTGACCTGTGTCACAGGTTTTTCAAAATCCTTAAACATGCACCAGTCTCTCACAGTACAGGTATATTGTGTACAGATAAACTATTCTAAAAATGCACGCCGAGTGTAGGTACCTATGACGTTTTGTCAAGGGGGCGTGCATTCATTACGGATGTAAGCGGGTTAACTACGAACCTTATTTGTGTCGGAAGAACACCAACGATTCATACCTTACATCTGTAATGAATTCGTCAAACTACGAAAGTTTTTCTATTATGGGCGTGCATTTTTAGAATGGTTTATCTCTACCTATGTACCTATTTACTCTCCCACCAATAGCTTTCACACTACCTAGTCTGAGCGCCTAACAATAAGTAAGCTTAGCTTATACGATACCTTTGTGAGAGATAAATAAACATTTTAAATATTTTAACTAATTAAACTTAAAAACGGCTCTGCCCTGAATCATCCTTAGGTGTGAGAGGTGATAGGTCTATATTAATTCATAGGGTTCCGGACATTCGTGTTTTTGTCATTATGTATGATTTACAAAAAAAAATAGAAATGAAGACTTGGCGTCTTCACGAACGTATTCGTGGTGATGGGCAGAACCTGCAGTTTACGCAGAGTCAGTGAATTTTACCAGCAATCCTGTATATTGATATGTGCCGTGTGAAATTTGCACCAACCCAATTCTTCCCGCGGGTGTCGTAAGAGGCGTCTAAGGGATATCCACCGGGGCGAGCAGCAGCGATCCCTGCAAAACAATTCTACCACCGAACTGCGATCCCCAACCTGCATGCCCAGCGTGGGGCCCTTCATGAGATAAAAGTCAATAAGGCGCTTATCAGGGGAGGCCTGCGTCCAGCAGTGGACCAATATAGGCTGTTGGGTGAGGTGAGGTGAGGTGATATAAGCGCTGATTACATAACGCCTCAAAAGACTTACAAACACAACATAACAACCTTCATTTACCACTAATACTTACTCTTTTAACTATGATTATAACATTTTGGTTGTGGTCAGATTAATAAACAGATTTAAATAACAAAAAAAAAACTAGCTTCTGCCCGCGGCTTCGCACGCGTATTTTCTGAATAATAAGTAGCCTATTATCTAAGTTGGGCTTTGCTATAGATGTACCTACGCCAAATTTCATTTTGACCAGTTCAGTATAGTTTTGGAGATCCTAGGTAACAAAAATTCAGATTTCACCAACTTTTGGCTTTATAATATTAGTAGGATAGGATTGTAACCAAACTTAACTGAGATTTTTATACTGTAAAATAACGAAAAATATTGTACTGATTTCAGTCATACAGCACAGTCTGTTGCGTGCTTTAGTATGTCTATGTTAATCACCCTACTTTGCATCATAGCGCCATACAATATTTTATAAGTAACTAGCTGCGCCCCGCGGCTTCGCCCCCGTGGAAATTTATGTTTCCAACTTTCTTAATTTTTTCTTTCATAAGAACCTTCTCCTGACAATAACAAACACAACAAAGAAAGAATTAGCGAAATCGGTCCAGGCGTTGTTGAGTTATGCGCTTACCAACACATTTTGCGATTCATTTTTATATTATAGATTGCGATTCATTTTTATATTATAGATGTGCAAAAACGGGAACTCACTGGGAAGCACCATTCATTTGGCCCGACGGCACTTTAATATCACGATAACTAGATGCAGGTGATTCCAATTCACATCGATTGCATGGCCTGGAAATCCTGGAAAGGAAGATTCCATTCCAGCCCGTACGCTGCATGCCAGGAATAAGGAATCGGAATGGATGGCGCTATTTATTTGCATTCACACGGCTTCGCCTTTAAGTCACAACTTTTATTAAATCCTTTCGCGATTAATCATTGATGTGGAAAAAAAAACAAATACTATAATTTTTTTAGCTTATAAAAACAGCATAACATTTTATCTTTTTTGAGAGTTGGCAGTGTTATTTAAGTTTTGTGAATTGGAGGTGGTAACAAAGGACGCGTGAAAAAGTTCTTTGTTTTTTGTTTGAACTGTAAAAGGTTTACTTTACGTGTATAAGGCTAGTTTTCACTACCAATAGGGAATAAATAGGTAATTAATAGTATGTAGTTATTGGTAAGTAATACCCAAATTTTTCTTCCCGATAGGTATTTGGTATTAAAATCGGATTGTGTAAAAAACCCGCGTGCGTAAGGTAGAGAACTAAAGTGATATAAATGTAGAAGACAGAGGTACTTTATAGGCGACTGTTATCGACCTGATCCGCTCACCTGTAGATTTATTACGGTCAGAGGCCGCCGTTACGCGGAAAAACATCCCAAATTCACAAATCAACCTGTATATTGCTTACTATTGGAATGACCGTAGCTTTGGGCACGATAAAATCGGATACCTATCCGTAAAGGTTACCCCAGTGAGGGTTACCCCACTCATGAAGCAGGAGAAGGTTATCTCAAGTCTCCGATATATTGTATAAACATATAGATTTCTTTTTAGATGAACAAACTGCTACCTTTTATTGTTGAGACTTTGAAAAATGGTCAAAAACCTTATTGGCTATTTTTCAAAAAGTTTTCTTCTGATAAACCTCTCTATAGTTTTCCTGTAAAATATATGTAGATCTTTATCTACAAACCCATACATTTCAGAGGAATCGCTCTGCAAACTTCGGAGACTCGGACTGTTATATAAATATTTCGAAAAGTATCAAACCATGAAATTTGGCCAGAATCAAGGTCTTATAATCCAAGTACAGGGAAAAATCCGAAAGCGGTAAATTTAAGATTATTCAAAAAAGAAATTTCGATCTCGCCATTGACTAAAACTTATGGGGTACCTACTACATCGCGTTGATCTAGAATCATGATAATTATTTGGCAAGAAATAAGGTCTTATAATTATACGGAACCATTGGTGCTCGGGTCCAACTCGCACTTGACGTTTTATTTTATTGAAATACAAGTATGCCTTGAGTGAGTTGGCTCCTCGATTTGACAGATTTTTTTCTCGCGATGATGTCATGTTGTGTATTATGTATGTTGTTGTCAGGGGACTCTTGTCTTAAAGCAACCTTACTTTGATTCAATGATTGGTTCCAGGGATCAACGTGACATCGCTTATCCCTAGAAACCTGGTTTTATGTTACACGTTAGAAAGCTGTAACTCCAGTTCAGTAAAATTTACTCAGTCGCAAAATATTACATTTGTATATGAACACCGAGTTTATAAATCACCGAATCCATCGCAACAAGAACAAACGACATCCACGCCGCATGAATGAAAATATAATGACTTACTTAACATGAAATGGGGCTAAACCACAGCGTTATTTGTTGCTTGCTACCGTTATACGGCCTGTTAGCACCTGCCAGGAATGACTATCGTAGACCTGTATAAGATTTTACGGTTTAAGAATGTACCTTAGTATTTTTTTCAACAAGTACTCTGCTCCACTTACTCCCGAATACTTAAACGCAACTCAGATTTAATCACGTCTCAAGTCGCGATTTTTTGACAGGTTTCTATGAAAATCCATCAAAAATTCGAGACAAAGTTGAAGAAAATTTTATCAGCTATTATTATGAAGTTAAACAAAAGTTCCTATGTCGCATCGCTTACGAGGTGTAGGCAATAAGCTATTATACTGGACCTTCTTCGCACCCCCTTCCTAGGCGTAAGGATTTTTAGATTGTTTGTCTCTAGTCCAAACAAAGTTCCGGAGTCAAACTTTCTGCATTTGACTTTTCCATCGAGAATACTTCATCATATCTTGTGAATTTTGTTATATTGTGCCACTAAATTGTCAATTGCCACCACATGGCATTCCATATTATTTGTAGCCTTCGTGTGACATGCAAACCAGTGGTTATGGCCTGGTCTGGTTCATTTGGATTGGAGTAGTCGCGTTATTTGGTATCAACGGGTTTCGATACTACCAGTGTCCAACATGAGGTACATAAAAATGTCGATAATAGAGTTCACTAAGCACGTCTGTGGTCTAGTAGTCTAACAGAGATGTGTATAGCTGACATTTAGACTACGGTTAAATTAATTTGGATGGGTAAGAGATGTTCAGTACAACGGGTTAGCCGACTGGTTGAGCTCGTGGTCTACCCAATGTAGATACCTACCTGCCTGAGTAACACCATTAATTTAATAAAGTAAAGATTCTACGCCATTCGCCATAGCTTGAATGTAAGCTTAAGTAGCTTGACAGAAGTGTGCATGCGCCCGTAAAATTTCACAAAATACTATTTCAAATATAAGAGTCATCTCTCTCTCTCTCTCTTTAAACGTCTTCAGTGTAAAACAAAAACAATTTATATTCTACTGACAATAAATTACTACTCCGCCTTACCTCTCCAAACTCCGTAAGTCCGTTCGCGATGCTTCGTTCGTTGGAGGAGTCCGCCCTACCGACAAAGAACACAAATAAATCAGATATAGGGTATAATTCGCAATTGCCTCATTCGCAAGCCTTTTGTCGCTTAAAAGATGAGTCTGAAAAAAAACCGTAGAAAACGCAAATTACTAATTACTATTCTTCAAAGTAACACTGTAAAATGCATGTAAGATTGACGTTGTGCGTAAAATCCACTTTTGTTCAGACGTCATAAACCGTCATATTCGGGTTGTTCCGAAAATTGCTAGCCAAATAATAAATACAACCGCTATTTTTCCAACCGACAAAAACCGGAGGAGGTTCTCAAGTCGACGCGTATATTTTTTTTGTAAATGACCACGCATAACTTTTAGAGAGTAGTCCAATTTCGATAATTATTTTTTTATTGGAAAGGGTACAACCCCGAGTAAGTACCTATGTTAAAATTGGAATAACATTTTTACTCTAAGGGCATCGATCAAGTATGCGGCCTCCCCCGTAGATACCTAGAACCTTACAAGAATGACACTCAAAAGTGTCCACGTTTTGTTTTGACGCAGACAGTTTGCGCAGAGCCTGTCAAGGTTTTTGCATGCGGAACAAGAGATTAGTGGAGTCGAATTTATTTTATTTTATTTTGTAAGTAGGTAGGAAGGTACCTAAAAATAATTTATACTCTGTTTATTTTTATAAGGATTATAAAATCAACAGAATTCAGAAAGATAACGAATCATTTATTGATACAACTAATAAAAAAATTAGCGACGCAACAGTCAACCAACAAAAGGGTCATTTCGGACATACAATAATATAAATAAGTTAACAAAATCTAGTGAAATAAACCTAAAATACAATTTCAGGCAGGTACTTTAAATTTAATAGAACTAGTGTCTGCCTGCGGCTTCGTAAGAGTTTTTCTATGGGCCAAAAAATAACGTTATTTCAAGTCAATTAGGATCTTATAAAATACTTTTCAACTTACGCCATATGAACACATTATTTATTAATACCTACTATTTAATTTTAAACGTCGAAAACAATAGGTAAATAAACGCAATAAATACCCGTTTTATATTACTAGTACTACCTACAGTAATTCCTAAGTTCTGAAAATATGAGGTTTCCAAATGTTTAATATCTCATGTAAATTAAAGGTTTTTTTAAATTAAATTTTCAATTTCCTTGAAAAGATTAGCAAGTTATTTTATAAACCTCAACCAGTTATTTTAAATGTCTCTTCATGAAAAAAAATTATCACTTACAACTTACCACAAATAAAAAAAAAAATAATTAGAAACAATAGCCGCTCCATTCATCAACTTAGAACAAAATAAATATTTTTGCATAGGCAAACCCAACAACAATATTTAATGCTGATTTTCAAGTATATAAGGCTCAATTGGCTCATATCACAATACACAGGTAAAAATTACATTTAAACTTACTGAAAATAAGAAATTCCATCCTTTTTCTGTTGCTTGGTCGGTCGATTATTGCATTTTTTATACGAGCACTTGACCATGCTTTCGGTCCGAGAGCTAAAATGACACTAGTTGAAAAGGTATCCCAAAATGCCAAATGGGATACCTTTTGATACTGACGTTTTCAGGGCGCGCATTGTGCATCTAAGGGGGGCCGCCGGCCGGAAATTTTTGATGGATGTCTAAGGGCGACAAAATAGGGATGATTTATTGTTAAGAAATTTCAAATAAGTATAATTATTATGATGGCTCAAACTTCGGGAGGCCTATACATTCATGTTCGTGTTTTTTTACGTGTATTTATAATTCATTATGCTTATTGTCTTGTTATTTCAAAGAATTTACATCATTTTTTCTAATTTCATGACAAAGCACTGGATTTGCTGAAAAAAGCATATTTTGTAAAATATTTTACACAAGTTGATCCCCTCGGGGTGCCCTGTATAATATAGTATAGTATTAAAACGACCTATTGCTACCGAGATATAAGATGCATCTACCGATTCCTTGTTTATTTATCCCCATTGGACTAGTAGTTACGTTGCCAAGAGGGAACCGACACTTTTTGACTACTTGCGTACATAATTAATGAAAATGTTCTCCAAGCCGAATTTCGACCACGGCGGCCAGTCATAACGGAGACTAGCCAGATGCGCAGGACATTTTATAGTGCAGAAGTGTATGCGCAAACATAGGTGTACTCTCTATTCCCTCACTCTCATAATCTGATAGTACGGCAGACCAACACGACTGGGAGAGGTCAAACGCAGGACCAACGGCTTAGCGGGCTTTCCGAGACATGGGGTAAAACATCTTCCTGACTCCAGGCTCCTACTGTGAATTTTCTCGCTAAAAAATCCTAATAACAAATATTGGCCCGGCCCGGGATTTTAACCTACGACCTCATAATCAACAGTTGAACAAGCTGACCGCTACACCAACAAGGCAATCACTTAATACACAGGGTGCTAACCTCTTAGATAGAACCCTCCTTTGTTGATAGTCGCGTAAATAATGTATTTAATGCAAAATAAAGGTATTTGTTTACTTTAACGACTGAACTATTAGCATTCATTGAACCAGAAAGTATTTACGGGAATCGGAAGGTGCCGTCTATTTCCACAAAGCAGTATTCAGAAGAACGCCGGCAAAATGACCCTTTAATAATATATTGAGCACCCATTCCAATGATTTATGTCTCGGATTTATTCGCAAATATTAAGGAGCAAGAGCCTATTATTTATAGATACG
Source organism: Eupithecia subfuscata (assembly GCA_963564075.1). Lineage (NCBI taxonomy): Eukaryota > Metazoa > Arthropoda > Insecta > Lepidoptera > Geometridae > Eupithecia > Eupithecia subfuscata. The sequence continues at coordinate 21,244,943 of OY751095.1, forward strand.
CCCTGTCTGCAGTTCCGTCCGTCCTTGCTACCTGAACATTTGAACAATACGAGGTCGTTAGGGCGATTTACGGCTATGCACGTTTTTAGCAACGAATGCGAAGGTGAGGTAAAAGTTTGTAGGAATTAGATACCGAATCTATTTTTCCATTATCAAGCTACTACAAAAATGGATATTATTTTCTGAGTACCTTTACCTACTCTCCGTGGATCATCCCTTAAGATTGACAACGATCTTGTTTTCAAAAGGTCATTTGCCAAGGGGATCTTTCTTATTTTTTCGGATTTACTTTTGGTAGAAATCTGGTAGTAATACAATTTTCTGCCCTATTACTAAAATATTTGAAACTAATATAATAGTTTGAAAGCTTGTTTCCTTTTAAAGCAGCATCCGGTTCGACCGGCCCGACAAAGGGTAAATTGAATACCCTTCGAAAGGATTCCCGTCTGTGGAACAGGAAGACAGTATTTACCGCTCTGTTGTTAAAATGGAACTAAGTCTCTTGCCTGACGCTAAAATTTGGGGAAGTATTTATTTGTAAGCAAGTTTTTGTCAGTTGCAGTTTCCTTGCATTTTTGTACAAGGGAACAATAAAATATTTACATTATGTGAAAGCCTCACAATCATCGTGCGAGCATCAACACTTATCGTCATGCTGCCCAACTTTACGTGAAGTACATAAACTGTTATGTATCGTTCACGTAGTGGCGGATGAATCCAATTTTATTTATGTCTTGAACAAGGTTTTCAAATAATTTTGTAACCAGTGACATCCCGGTGGCGGTGGACAAACGATCGACGTCACGTTATCTTGAACTCGGCCTAAAATTTTATCGTTTTCGGTCACGTCTCGGTGACGGCGGCGGTGGACATACGGCGTTATTGTGACGAACACATAATAATAACGTATGTACTTACAAACAAACTTACTAAACAAACAAACCACTTCTTAATAATAGAAGTATATCGATACATATAACACCCATTGCTGAGGCATTACTCCATTACGCTCCAGCGGTCAAACTGGCGGATACATTGACTTATAAACTGAGCAACAAATTCCTATGAAAACCGCTGAAGAGGAACTGAATCCAATATAACTTCGAAACAATAATTGGTGCGGCGGCAGACTTGGCCGAGGATCTCAAGAGGCGGAAATATGCAGGCAAATAAGCCTACACATTTGCACCCTTTGGCGGGGGAGGCTCTCCGGGTGTAAAAAATACCATATTGTCTGGTCGGCGTGACCCGAAAGCTGGTGAGTATCTGGCGCAGCGTATCAGCATTGCCATACAGCGGGCCAATGCACCCAGCGTCTTGGGGACGCTTTCGACTGATATTGATATAGATCGGTTGAGCTACTGTAGATTATTTGCAACAGTCAGCAATTAGCTCAATTGATTCAATTGTAAATACTAGTTCTAATTTGTTTCTATTGTTAGATTCTAATTTTCTTTTATAATAAACTAGCTTCTGCCCGCGGCTTCACACGCATTGTTTTTATGGAAACGTTTAAAGGTGATTTCTATCCCATGGGAACTGATTTATGGGATGAAAAGTAGCCTATGTTTGATTACAGGATTAGAATTAAATGTATGCAAAATTTCAGCCCGATCCGTTCAGTAGTTTTGGCGTGACGAGGTAACAAACATCCATCCATCTATACATCTATCCAAACTTTCGCATTTATAATATTAGTGTGATTTATTAAATTATTCCCATGTAAATTGAAAATGTCCGTGAGAAAGAGAGACATCCGCGGGAAGAGTTGGGGTGGTGTAAATTCTAAGCCGGCACCACACAGAACTTACGGTTTAATAAAAATCAATTAGTGTTCAGTACCACTTTACTGATTGTACGTATACTACAGTACCTATAACCTCAGAAACCTGTTTAGATGCATCCCAGAGATCAACGACAAATTCGTTAATTCGATACAAAGAATACCTAATCCGACATTTCACTATCGACATTCGAAATTGAGTGCGTCTTATTTCCTCTCAGATGTCTTAATCCATGCGGATAGCAGCCGCATCTCCTGATAATAAGATTATCACGAGACATAGACTGCTGCCTCTTCTGTGGTGGAAGACAGAGACGGATCCAGGGTTGCGCTCGGGGCAGTTAAAACTTTGAGAGCCGAGGTATGATAGTTAACATAGTTAACCGAGGTATGATGTCCATAGTGGACGTGGCCGAGGTGATCATGATGACGAGTCTACTCCGTAACTATAATTGTCGCTTTGCTTGACACTAGGCTTGTCGTGATTGTAATTTGTCAAGAACCGTTGACGATGAAATTATGTTTTCGAGGCCGATTTCGACCACGGTGACATAGCGAGAGTCTATTATAGATACTTTTAGAAGAAGACTTTTACACTAAGAAAGACTTCCAAAGTTATAACAATTACACATTAAGGAATCAGTTCATAACTGAGTTCTGACTGTGTATACATGTCGTGGCCATTATCTAAGAATTAATCACTTCATGATGTAACCGACCATTTCATGAAATGGTTGTATTTCATGATATGGCCAGCTAAAACTGACTAAATCGTTTAAGCATCAACGTTTAATGATATCTCAATCAACGTTTGGCCATAATAGTATTATTAATGTAGGGTTTCCATGACATCAAAGGTTTTATAAAAAAATGCAAATAACGATGGAACTTTTTCTTTGCGAGTACAAAAATTGCTTATTGCAGTTGGCTTGCAGTTTAAACTGGCAACATAACACTTAAAATATTTTGATCAAATCTAAATCTAATAAAAATCTGTAAAAAATATAACAGGTTACAATCTTTTTTCACTTTATCACAAGAAATGGAGATATTAGAAAAGTTTCTCTATAGTATATTTCTTGGATTGTCAACTATTTATAATGGTTTCTATAATTTTTAGTCAGCCATCATGTCTAACTGTTTTGTATATTCCTGTTTGTATTTCATAATATTTTTCATGTTATGAAATACTAACAGTCAGTCTTTAACCTTTTCTTTTTAAAAATTTAAATCTCTTCTTCCGCAAATTCCTAACCTGTGAATGTGCTGGACGCAGGCCTCCCCCTGACAAGCGCCTTGTTGGCTTTTATCTCATGGGGTAATGCCCATGATCCCCACGCTGGGCATGCGGGTTGGGGATCGCAATTTAGTGGTAAAAAATTTTTGCAGGGGGCGCTGCTGCCCGCCCCCGGTAGATATCCCTTAGTCGCCACTTACGACACCCGCGGGAAGAGTTGGGGTGGTGCAAACTCTAAGCCAGCACCACACAACTATTTATAGCTATTATTCTTACAGCCCCAGCAAACTTCTTAAATGGGCCCTGTAAGCAATGCAATTAAGTGGGCTATCTCAAGGACGAACATAAGCAGTGAAAAAGCTTTATTAGCCTGAGAGGGGGAGGATCAAAGAGAAACCGTGAGTAATAAAACTTGTTACTTGGCATATTTGCTCTTTCCTCTAGCTCCAATGAAAGTATTTGCTGTAAAAACATTTCAGAAGTTTTTTAATATAAAACTAAAAAAGGGTTCTTTACCATTAATTACCTCTCTTTGGATTAAAAGGCAAAATGGTTCTCTTCATCACTTTTTAATTTTTAATTTCTTCTCATCTCAGAAACGTGCATAAGAAACTCACGTTATGGTACAATGACCTTGACGCCCCTTTTACACGGAAACACTGTACATTAGAAAATTGTTGACTTTTTAGACCTTTATCAACTAACAACTACTAACAACTACCGCAACTAACAGAAGCGAACCTAACAAGTTTGGTTGTCAAACTAGGCCTAGATCTCATGGTGGCTAACTGGAAATGCATAAAAATTCAAAATTATTTCTTTGGTTCCTGTAATGTGAAAACACGATTGAGAAAAAACACGATAAAAAAATCGTGAAAGTGCACTGTTTCGCGCATAATTTGGTCGAGATCTCAGGAACCCTGTTGTCTATTGAAGTAACTTATGTTTTTATCGTGGGTTATTATATTACTAATTTTTTGGTTCCTTTCAGCCAGTTTCATAATTATTATTAGTTGTGTAGTTATTGTAATAAACAATCATGTGAATTTTACGCTTACACTTTTTCAAAAAGTTATACTCTGTCCCGCTCATATGAACACAAAATCCTATTCCTACCCTGTCCACACAAATGTCTGCAACGTGCCCTCGTAAAGGTTCGATACAATATCTATAATATTTATAGTTTTATAGAATCTGTACTAATACATTCTAACAGACTGGCATTGTCAAATAGAATTTTGTTATACTCTTAGGCCTCTTTCTTTCTGCAGTGTGGGGCTGATCGCGTGCAGCGCTGCCGGTCGAGTTAGGCATTGCACAATGTTGCGGGTGCAATTAGGCTGAAGGTGTACAATCATTGAACCAATCAATAAACAAGAACAAAATTAAGAATTTAAACAGCCTTAGTAAGAAAATATGTGCATAATTTATAGATAAATAGATTGATAAATAAATATAATGAGTTCATACCTATGTGGGTGCATCTGTAATCAATATTATTATACTCACATGGAAATAATATTAAGAAAACATAAATAATATTAATACCGTTTATCTAACATGTAAAAGGGGCATCGAAACCAAGCAAACCAGCCTTTTGTTGATCCAAAATAACACTTTAACACCCCTCTCTTTTTGCGTCGGGGGTTAAAAAAGAACTGATTTTGATTTCTATGCTATATCATCACAACAAAATATGCTGCGCTAATTGAAAAGGAAAATTGTTCATGCATCTTCTAACTTCAGAACGTTTGCTAAGTGGTGAATTCGTATCGCTGTATTTACAACTGAAAGTAAATGCAAATAATTTATTTAGTTATTTTAGCGAGGTGCGCGGCCAGCGGTCAAGTATTTGCGCCGGTCGGTCGGGCTTGTTGAAAAATGCAACCGGCCGCATGCGGCACTGTAAAACTACCCCTATAGGCTTTATACTAATTGCACGCTGCAGAATGACGGGGGGGGGGGGGCTTTCATTCTGCAGCGTGCAATGTTTGCCACTTAAAATCAACGTGTTACACGACAATCAACTAGTAGCATGTTGTTAGGACTATATTATTCTTATTTTGTAATATATTTCTGAAATTTTACGTCAGTTTTTTGATATTACTTAATTTTAATACATCTCTCGAGCTCCGGGTAAAATGACACTGTTTGTTGGAGGTCATGACGGCTTATATGTTACCTACATCGTAATCTCAAACAATATAATGGTAACCGAGCTTACGTGATAATTATTGAATTCATAACTATTATTAATGCCAATAAATTGATGATTCATGGCATGAAGATATGGTTTGTCCGTTTTAATCCAAATAATTAACAAGGTATCCTATTATTACGACTATCTCGTTGGTCTAGGGGTCAGTTTGTTCAACCGTTGATTATGAGGTACTGGGTTCAAATCCCGGGTCGGGCCAATAGTTTCATTAGGATCTTTCTAGCAAGAACAATTCACAGTAGCAGCCCGTAGTCAGGAAGTTGGTAGTGTTACACCCCCGTGCCACGGAAAGCCGTTGATCCTGCGCTTGACTTTTTCCGGTCGTGTCGGTCTGCCCCATCAGATTATGAGAGTGAGGGAATAGAGAGTGCACTTGTGTTTGCGCACACACTTGTGCACTATAATATGTCCTGCGCTGGTTAGTCTCCGATGAGACTGGCCGCCGTGGTCGAAATTCGGCGGGAGTCGAAATTAGGACATTATCATCTATAATTTACAAGGATAATAACAACTATGGAGCCATACTAGTATAAACAAAAGTACTAAATACCAATTAAATAAAACGAGCTCTCTGTTCAGTAAACAATCTAGAGGTAGCTCAAGGTATGTTGCTTATATCCTCTGCGGTACGACCCACAGGGGCCGCCGATACACGGGGGAGAAGACTGACATCTACGTCTTGGACCATGAATGTGTTAGTAAACATCAGACGGCGGATCGAGAAGAAATGACGAAGCTGATGCACTGGCAAGGAGAGCTTCGGAGCGGCAACCGACAGGGCCCGAATCAATTATCTCCCTACCATTCAGTCAAGTCCGCTCATGGATCCGTCAACGTACAACTAAACAACACCAAGACTACTGGACAAGTAGGTATTCCAGATTTTATACAGTCGAAGGAGGCTTTAAACCCGAGATTCTCCCGAAAACACCTCTCTCGGAGTTTGTCACGCTTCAGATTGCTGAAGCGTGACAAACTCCGACAAATCGTCAGCATTGTCACAAGATGCTGCATGCTTAACAAACACCTATTTAATCTGGGTATCAGAGACAGCCCCCTATGCAGAGGGTGCATGAACGCAGAGGAGACGGCCGCGCATGTGCTTGTAGAGTGCGATAGCATTGCTTCTCAACGACTACAACACCTTGGGACACGGAGGACGCCTAGGGAGGCATGCACCGGCATCAGCGAGCTGCTGGCTTTCCTGGGGGACCTCGGGTGGTTAGATTAGCAGCCCTCTACCCGACACGCAAAAAAGGCCCACCTGTGGCCTAGTTGCGGAAACCAGTCCAGAAACAAGTAACAAGTAAGTAACGTCAGACGTTAAAACGATTGAAAGTACTCGTACCATGAACAGATACTAAAGCTCGGTTTCCACCACGAGCGGAGCAAACCTATTAAAGACTCCGTTCAACTCGCATGAGTAAACTGCATACATTTAATGTTGCCAACAAATAGTAAAAACAAAAGCGTTGAAATGATGCTGCGCTCACTGATCTCTCTTATTTTCCTTTTGCGGTTTAAATAAACAGACTGAACTCTTCGTTATTATAAGTATTATAAAACAGGTGTTTATGCGTTCAGATCGCGAAGGTTTGAAAATATATAAAACTCCTTGTTGGTGGAAATGTAAACCTATTTCTATACTTATAAAGAGGAAAGATTTGATTGTTTGTTTGTTTGTATTGAATAGGCTCCGAAACTACTGGACCGATTTGAAAAATTCTTTCACCGTTAGGAAGCTTACTTTTCAGGGGCTATATTTAATCCCGGAATTCTCACAGGAACGGGAACTGCGCGGGTGAAACCGCGAGGCGATCGTCTAGTCATTTTTAAGGCTAACATTTCTCGCTCATCTCACGATGGAAACCCGGCTTTACACTGAAAACATATAAACCGAGGAAATATCTTTCACGATTTGTGGCGAATCACGTTTAAATATCTGCCATTAAGTGCTCTCTGAAGTTTGTACACCGTCATGTAGCGACGCCGAGGTGGCAGTACTCACCAGGGCGTGTTGTGTGTGTGCGTGAGCGTGACGCAGAAGTTGCAGTACTCACCAGGGCGTTTTCATGTGTGCGTGAGCGTTATGTTGCGACGCCGAGGAGGCAGTTGGTACTCACCAGGGCGTGTTGCGTGTGTGCGTGAGCGTGACGCAGAAGTTGCAGTACTCACCAGGGCGTTTTTCATGTGTGCGTGAGCGTTATGTTGCGACGCCGAGGAGGCAGTTGGTCCTCACCAGGACGTTTTGCATGTGTGCGTGAGCGTCATGTAGCGCACGCCAAGGTGGCAGTACTCACCAGGGCGTGCTGCAAGTGTGCATGAGTGTAACACAGAGGAGGCAGTACTCACCAGGGCGTGTTGCATGTGTGCGTGAGCGTCATGTAGCGCACGCTAAGGTGGCAGTACTCACCAGGGCGTGTTGCAAGTGTGCATGAGTGTAACACAGAGGAGGCAGTACTCACCAGGGCGTGTTGCATGTGTGCGTGAGCGTCATGTAGCGCACGCCGAGGTGGTAGTAGGTGCGCAGGATGCCGAGCGAGTTCCCGATGGAGTGGCCGCCTTCGATGCCGATCAGAGAAGCTATCTTGCGCGGCCGCGCGCTGTGGGCTTCCAGGATGTCTGTGGAATGAATAGAGCCTTGTAGAGCGATTCCAGACTAACTTCTGCCCATTGCTTAAAATAAAAAGTAACGAGTGAAATATCTGTAGGTACGTCCTCAGGATACAAGCTACCTTTTCGCCAAATTGCAATAAATTGTTACTGCCACCAGTGTACACGCTGATGTAAGATAGATCTAAGTGCAGCGACACGCCTCCCTGGGTCGCACCACTGAAACTTGAGCATCCAGTTAGCTCGTTAGTAGCAAATATACATAAATAGACAGCTAGCGCTAAGTGGGTTTATGAACCACCTGGAGGGGTTGCTCATATACAATACAATTTCAATCGAACTAGTATCCACCTAAATCTTAATGGCATAAGAATTATATTTCTTTTTGAATTATCCAAACCGGAGCATAACTTACGAAGATATTAACATTACGTCGTTACTGCTGGTAAAATCAAATTACGCGGGTAGGTGTGACGTCATTGACTCGGCCGAGCGAACCGAGCGGTGCGCAGCCGGCACTCTTACTTCACGATTAGACGATTAAAAAGGTGAATTAGACACAAATCGGACATTTAATTTGTTTCAAAGTCACAAATAACCAAACAAACGGCTACGGATAACTGGCGGCGACCAAGGCAGTAACGTCACTAGTAATTTGGTAAATAATGACTTGCTGTCGATTCGGACAAAATATATTGGGATACAATGTCCCAATTGACACTTTTGATAATTGTAACTTGGTCAGTCAATTTTTGTCGTAGGACAAAAAATGTTGCACTGTGTGTGTGTTAAGGATTTCTTAGCTCTATTAATCTGCATTCTCAACTAAAAAGGTTTCAAATGTTTGTCGGCTCTAAATAATAAATCTCAGTGTCCCCCAGTGAGGGATATCTTAGTGGTCGAAAACGGGAATAGTCCAACCGAGCTTTAAGTTGACAGTTAAACCCGAATTAAATGTTAACCGTGCGCTATCATTTATCTTATAATATAAAAATGAATCGCAAAATGTGTTGGTAAGCGCATAACTCAACAACGCCTGGACCGATTTCGCTAATTCTTTCTTTGTTGTGTTTGTTATTGTCAGGAGAAGGTTCTTATGAAAGAAAAAAATTAAGAAAGTTGGAAACATAAATTTCCACGGGGGCGAAGCCGCGGGGCGCAGCTAGTTTATTATAAAAATAAATAATGCTGGACTATTCACAATGCATCATCTAGCCCCAAGCTAAGCAGAGCTTGTGTTATGGGAACTAAATGACTAAAATCTAAATATATAAAAGAAAGTCGTGTTAGTTACACTATATATAACTCAAGAACGGCTTTACCGATATGGCTGAAAATTTGTGAGGAGGTAGCTTAGAGCCAGGAGACGGACATAGGATACTATTTATTCCGTTCGATAGCATTCAAGTGTGACTTGACATAACCTCAAAAATAGAATAGGATAGAAATAACCTCAAAACGTTTCCATAGAAACAACGCGTGCGAAGCCGCGGGCAGACGCTATTACATTATACAATACAGTACATATACTTAATTTTAAGTCACAATGTAGATGTTTACAATTTAAAGTTAATGATTGAAATGTCGATATGAAACTGTTTTCAAGAAAAAGAGGATTCAACCGACGGCGAAACTTGTCTCGTTTCTGACACGCACCTCGCCGGCCTCGGACTAAACGTCCCTAATCGCGCAAGTTGGCGGCTAACTTTCACAATAACCTTATCTTTAGGGTACTTGCCCGGATGGGAGGTGAGCTAGGTAATTCTCTAGCCGGAATTGATGGGGTCACGGACACGTTTTCACTATTGAAACTAGGTGGCGTTAAATGAAAATTTCATTTAATTTATACAATTTACGTTCAAATGAATGGGATCCTTAATACGCGACATAAAATAAAATAAATAGTTAGAGAGCCATTAAGGCGCTTATCAGGAGAGTATATAGGCAATATATGTGTGTCTGTAAGCCAGTAGAGATAATTGTGAAAAAGTCTTTTTAGGGATTCGAAGATCGGTTTCGAAAACCTTATGGTCTTGCTTTGTCTGTTCTTTTTTCCCTCCTTAATAAATCAGCAACTATCGCAGCTATCAACTTGAAATTTAAAATAATAATATACATTTCGTGCGCCTGTACAGATTTTAAGATAAAAATGTTGTATTTATTTATATTTGTAATTTGTGAATTTGAAGATAATATGGATCTATATTTTACAGGAAACATATAGAGAAGTCTGTAAAATGAACACTTTTTGAAAAATAGTCAAAAAGGGGGGGGGGGGGGGCAGGGGGATTATTTTCAAAAGGGGAAGCTACCCCACTGAGTGGGTATCGTATGAAAGGTATGGTTTGTACATTTCAAAACAGTTTTTGAAATATCTGTAGGAATAATACTTTTTGAAATATTTTGAAGTCCAAAAATTTACCGCTACCCCCTATCACCGAAGCAAGCAGAGAGATCCATCTTAAATGTAGGTTGGTACTTTCTAGGTTTAGGTATTAATTGAATTTTGAAGTCTCTAACCGATACCTTTAGTATATACCTACTTGTTGACAAACGTTCGCAACCCTCGGCGCTCGAGTACTTGACGGGTCTTGTTTCTTTCTACCTATTCTCTAATAATCAAAATCTTACATAATTCTTATACACAAATCACTATAAACCAGAATAGGTTTGTGTAAGTATATATATACCATACTTATTTCTTTTTGCCATGCTTATATAGCCTAGATGACAAAATCGTTACTAAATTTTAATCTTGTGGGTTGACACTTATGTAAGTACCCTATCCGTACGATAAAATGGTCAAGTATTCAGAAAAAGAGGAAAGTCTCCACAATTTGTATGGCACGTCCAATTAGGGTACCTACATGCATGTGACTTCAAAAAAGCTATGCAATAATATATGAAATAATATTCTCCATTATTATATTATAAATATCTGTTAATTTATTTTTGTATTTTTAATCTGTTTATTGTGAAATTTAATAAATGAAAAGTTGATTTTAAATCTAAATCGCTAAATTTATAAACGCAACGCAAGCGAGCAAGAGCGGACCGTGACGTCACATCACTTTTTGTATAATTTCGCGGTTGTTTTCTGTTAAGTAAAATTTTAGTTTTAATAATTTTTTTTGTGTCTAATTTTATTTTGATTGAAAAATCAACACAAAACATATTGCTTTGAGTTGAAAATGTGAACTGTGACGTCACAGATAAAGGGCCAATATGGCAGCGTTTTTATCTCCCGAAACTGAGTGCAGTTTTACTTTTTGTTTTTTACCTTAATAATTAAAATTTTGTGGTTGTTATATTTTCGGTAATTTATTAACCTAAACAATTGAATAAACATATTAAAAAATTCTACGCTATTAGTGTCTACCTTACAAAAGGGACAAAAAACTAATTTTGTATTTTTGAAATATTTGGCCGATGACGTAAGTAACTAGGAACATACTTTTCGCTCGACGTCAATGGTATCGTAAGTCTTTTTTCTATTTATAGGTAATGGCGAAATGTTGTGAAATTTGAAGGAAAGAGAGCCGATAAGACAAAAAAAAGCGCGAAAGTTTTTTATCTTGAACAACATAACATGAACTACTTTTTAACCCGTAAAACGGATGCAAAACCACGGTTAGAAGCTAGTTATATAATAAAACGGTGTACTTATCAAAATAATATCGATCTGTAAGCTGTATGAGCCTGAAAGAACTAAATAAACTTGAGACTATGAGGACATAGGTAAAGAAACTGGAGTTTCCCCCTGAATTAATTTAACTGGAGTCGAATGAATTTTGTATGAGTTAAAAATTGATTTTAATAATGATGCACAAGGCTTTAAATCAAGTTTCTTAAATAATGGGCAGGCTGTAGGTGTTATAGTTAAGATAAGCAGGACACTCGTCGCCTTTTCAAATGTTTAATAATTATACCTACGGATAAAAAGATGATAGATCGTTATTATTTTCTCAATCAACGTAAATTCTATTCCCGATACATTTCAGGTAGGTTGGACTAATAATGGACCTAGCCTTGATCAATCTCAATTTATTACGAATCTAAATCTAGAGTCATAAATATTATCTTGCATTTTGAATATATTACTTGTTCGTTTTCTAATTTCCGTCATCATGAAACAGCAGCGGACGTTTTCAATATTATTTTGTACTTAACTAGATATTTTATTGTTACATTCCATGCGTTGGTGCATTCTGGTGACGACCTCTGTGGCGCAGCGGGCGAAGGTCTGCCTGTGACGCAGGAGGTTGCGGGTTCGATTCCCGCCTCAGACAAATGTTTGTACGATCTGCAGACATTTATCCAGGGCGTTCTGGATGTTTTCAATGTATAAAAAAATATCTATCTATGTAGTGTATTGTATTAAGTATATCAGTTATCTAGTACCCATAACACAAGCTCTGCTTAGCTTGGGGCTAGATAATGCTGTGAAAATTGTCCAGCATTATTTATTTATTTATTCCTTAGCTTATTAAATTCCTTATATATATTTAATGATCAGCATGCTTCATTAGCTGTGTACGAAGTTAATTTTCAGTGTAATTGGTAATTGACTGACACTGCGAAACCCCTATGCTGTGCCCATCATCAGGAACACGTTCGTAAAGACGCAAGGTCTCAATTCCTAATTTTTATGTAAATCCCTTATGCAAAAATGAAAAATAAAACAGGTTTGTCCAAAACCCAATAAATTACTAAAGACCAAACTCAAACTATTAATTCAATGCAGAACCGCTTTTAAGGTTTAGTTTCAAATGAAGCCTCTCTGAAGAACGATTTATTGAATAGAAGTCAGACTCATATCTACATAACGATTGCGATTAAGTAAAAAGTGTATAGAACTGAAGTTCTAGAAATTTTTATAAGCTATTTGCCTAGCACCGCTAACACGCTGACATACCGCTCACATACATAATTAACAGGTACGCGTGTACACAGATATGTGAGCTGTGCAAGAGGTTGATAATTTATCCCTGGATTGAATATCTATGAACTATCTTGAGAAAAATAAGTAAAGTAGGTATTTGAGTCACTAGATTACTGTTCTCTGAAAAACTTAGAAATGAAAAAGGGTCTCTCTTTAATCATTACACTCGTCTAACTGACCTTTTCTGAAGTCAACGTCAGGCGCGCTCTAAGTCCATTTATATGATACGATCCAGCGCGCTAGTTATTACTGCATTACACTTGATAAGACCATACAATTACTGTACTAAGTGGGTTGGATGTCTGTTTAATAGCCGTTACATTATTACAAATTAACAAAGTAACCCAGTGAACTGTAAATCGTATTATGCGTGCCATTATATTATACAATAATCGGCTTATGGTATTCGAAGCTGGAATTATATGAAACAAATTAAATGAACAACTAGATTGGTGTTTGAAAGTAACTATATTGTATCGGGTGAGACCTTTTGAAAATTAATTAGGTTGGAATAATGCAATAAGAATTTGGATCTCAATTAATATCGATGATGATAAAATGTTAATGATGGAAAAATTTATTTGAAAGCTGTCAAAAGAATACATAGCTTTCGACGGGTTTTGCTCCAATTCGCACAAAAAACTAGCAGGCTAAATGTTTATTCGTTGCTTCTTTACTTTAGTCTACTAGTTAATATCTATAAATGTAGTATAATGGTTAGAGTATTATCAGTTATTGTATTAATTAAAGTATCATCAGTTATTAGTAGTACAGGGTGTCCGGTGCGAAATTTTTATGTGTAAATAAAAATATATAGATTACATTTAGAAAACCAGTATGTAGTAGTATTTAGAAACCAGTAATATATACCAAACTAGCTGCGCCCCGCGGCTTCGCTCGCGTGGAAATTTATGTTTCCCACTTTCTTCATTTTTTCTTTGCTATAAGCCTCACGGAGCCCGAGACCTTTCCAACGAATGCAAAACCGTACTTATTTTTATATAGTAGATTAAATTTATTTTTTAAAAGTTATTCCGTTTTTTCCATCGCGGCGTATACAATAACGAAACTTTTCGAGTTCATTCTAAGTGACGCAGAGCAAAAATTTTTTGGAGAAAAGCCTGCATTTCTTTGTCGATATTTTTTTTTCCTCCGCTAGTTAGTTTGGTTGTTATCACTTGTTTTTGCTTTATTATACCCCTACAGAAAAATACCCATGGGAATGAGATCCCGCGATCTGGATAGCCATACGATGACACAAAATGGACTTATCAGTTTTGTGATTTTTGTGTTCACAGAGTTGGCTCTTGCCGAAAAAGGTGTGGCGCTATCTTTCTGGAACCACGTGTGCAAAGTGTTCGATTAATCCTCTTGAAACTTCGGCATAAAATTTGCGTTACCATGAGACGTTAATAATCACTATCGATAGTTACGTTTGCTTCTTTTAGAGCGGCGCTAACATCGATAGTTACGTTTGCTTTTTTTAGAGCGGCGCTAACATCGATAGTTACGTTTGCTTCTTTTAGAGCGGCGCTAACGTTGACTGTGGGTTTGTACAGGGCTCGTTAGTGCTTTGATCGCGGGTTTTGTATCTTCACCACTGGCAGCATTGTCTACGAAGAATCCTATTTCTATGGAAATTTGTTTATTTTATTATAAAATCTTTAGTAGTTTGACGATTTCATTATGAATGTAAGCGGGTCAACTATGAACCTAGTTTGTGTTGAAAGAACATCACTCACCCTGATGAAGTCCCTCGTTAAGGGATGAAGCGTTGGTTTTTCCATCACAAACTAGGTTCGTAGTGACTAAAAAGTGAGCTGGCTGCGGCTACTCCTGTCCCGAAATTGGTCTCTCTAGAGCACAACCACTAAACTGTGCCACCACGGCCTTTCAGGCTGAAGCACTGGCACTCCAACTGGCGGCAAATCATATGCTTAGAGAGACAACTATCAAAGACTCGACCTGCCAGTTGCAGCTGGTCTTCAAAACAGACAGCGCTGCATTAATAAACGCACTCAATAGGACAGACACGAGATCAAAATCAATTGTGGAATGTCACAACGCTCTACAAAGTATCTCTGAACATAACAAAGTCAGCATAGAGTGGACGGAGAGTCGGTCCTGTCCAGGCAACATAAAAGCAGACAAACTAGCAAAAGAAGGAGCGAGACAGACCCCAACAAAACAGGACATCAGTCTCTCAAATCCGCCCACAGCGGAAGTAAAACACAAACTAAAACTTAACTCAGAAAAAGAACACCAAAAATTATGGGAGCGTCGAACAGACTGCAAACATACTAAATCAATATTCCCCTCCAAAGATAGGAAAACCACAAACACGTTGCTCAAGATGAGCCGCGAGGACCTGAGAACGATGGTGGGCATCATCACAGGACACTGTGAACTGAACCATCATCTGCTCAAGACTGGAGCCACAGACAGTAGCCTATGTCGCGGCTGCTTCCAGGAAGAAGAAACTGTGGAACATGTAGTGGTTCACTGCACGGCCACAGAGGAGGCCAGAAGGGTAACGGGATTGAGGACTCTCATAGAGGGATCTAACCCGTCCTCACCCACAGAAAAGCTGAAACGAAGCTGTCAGTCACCAAAAGTCCTGCTCCGGTACTTCAAGGAGCTGGGCTGGTTAGGGCCTGGTTAGGCAGGGGGACAATGCACAATACACTCCTAAGCGAGATGTCAGTGCAGATCCCAGTTCCCCCACTTAGAATTAGAATTAGAATTAGGTTCGTAGTTAACCCGGTTACATTCATAATGAAATTTGTTTAGTCGAAAAGTGAACCTACAAAATGTTGGCACACAAATTGTTGGTCGAACAAACGCTTCTACTGTGAACGCAGTTTGCTCACTAGACCACTACAAAACTGTGGACGTAAAATCCGTATTCAAACCGCTGCAAATGATATCCCTGTCCATCTCATCCGGGCAACGATTTTTGAAATATCCACTTGAACATCCAGCGCCGCGGCTGTCTGGGGCAACTTACGTCCGAGCTCAACCGACAATCAGCGCGTTTATAACGCCGCTGGACTTCAACGATAAAAAAAATTGCCAAAAAAAAAGTATTAGAGTAATTTTAAAACAATAAAAAACATAACTTACGTTAATGTATGTAGAATAAACTTGATTAATCATCTAATGATTAAACTTTCACCATATTTATAAATAAAATAATAAAAAAACACTGGCCATTTTGATACACAAACTGTACTCGGCGATAGTTTTTTCAAAATTTATAAATTTTAGAGGAATAATAAGTATGATGTTCATATACCATTAAAACCAGTGATTTATCTAGAAAAAATACATGTATAACAATCATAGAAATATACAATAAAACAGAAGTATTTACGACTTAAATAACGTAAACATACTTTCGTTCCGAGCTTAAATCATTACACCTGTTTTCATTTTGTTGACAGACACAAAGTTTGTAAAAATGTCATTTGAGACGTGGTTTAGTTCGTTCGGTCATTATTTCCGCTTCCGTTAAACCACAGACTAGGCACACAAGAGCCACAGGTATTATCTAAAATCATCAAAAATCGGTAGTCAAAAGAGGTAGACGTCGTGTGGCCATTTTGTATCATGAACGTTGGTGGGGGTAAACGTTTGTGGTACTTAAGTAACACGGGACGTTCAAGTGGATATCTAAATTTCAAATTCGAATCTTTCCACCGGACACTCTGTATTACGAGTATCAATTATCTTAAGTATTATCAGTTATTATTATTTATTTTATTTATGATTACTTTGTTGTTCAAATACTCAATTCCGTAACCTCTTGAAGCCGCGATTTAAATAAAACTTCTAAGTCAACGCACTCAAAAGTTACAGCCATGTCCGAATATTTTGAAATTTCCAAGGGAATCACATGCACACAAAACCTATTGGGTTTTCTTACCAAGTAGACGACCGACGTGTGTGAATTGGATATGACTGTACCAAAGACGACGATTTGAAAGGGTGACAATTAGAAAGAGCGACTATTTGTAAATCTGACCATTTGAAAGTCTGACGTCTTGAAAATAACGGGGTACTTTCCGTAGACCTAGAATCACGAAACTTGGTGAGCAGCAAGGTCTTACAGTACAAGTAAAGAGAAAAATCCGAAAACCATAAATTTGTAATTTATTAACCAAAAAAAAATTTTAATTATGTAGACAAAACCTACATATAGGGTACTTCCCGTAGACCAAGAACTATGAAATTTGACAAGGTCTTATAGCACAATAGTCTAGAACAAATAAAGGAAAAAATCCGTAAGCCGTAAACTTGTAGTTTATTCACCAAAAAAATACTTTTAATTATACAAATTGTGATGTTGAAATTTTAAAAGAGATCTACCTTCAAGGTCAAGGGGGGTATCGAATGAAAGGTATTAGTTAGGTCATTCCAAAAAAAGTTTTTGAAATTTCTGTAGTTTTCATACTTTTCGAAGTATTTTGAAAAAAGTTGAAAAATTACTTATTCCCCCCTCCGAAGTTTGCAAAGCGATTTATTTGAAATGTGTGAAGCGTTTGTAGATATGGGTTTATATTTTACAGGAAAAATATACAAAAAGGGGGCTACCCCACCCGAGTGAGGTTTCAAATAATAAGTATAGGTTTAAACATATTTCAAAACAGTTTTTCAAATTCCTATAGGTTTGTATGAAACTTTTTGAAATATCTTGAAAAAAGTCGAAATATTTACCATTACTGATTACCCCCTACTTACCGAAGTTGGAGAGAGATATCTCAAATGTAGTTTGGTACCTACTATTTTTATGTATTCATGAAGTAGTAAGTACATAATTTGTATAATTGACAAACGTTCGAAACCCTCGGCGCGCGAGTTACAATCGCAATTGACGGATCTTGTTTGTTTTGGAGCCCCGTTTAATTTTAATAATGATTTTATTTTTATTATTATATTCATATTCATATAGTTTATTGTCATTTTATGCATACAGATGTTTTTCTTAGGTGTAGGTAGTCTTAGTGGGTAGGTACACAATGCATAAAAACCCTGTCAGGGCGCTACAATTAGGTCGGTATTTTGGTTACTTATATCAATTTAATCTATGTCTAGGTAAGTAATAGAAAAATTGTCACAAAAGGTAGGCATGCTTATTGTGTAGGTACTAACTGTTAATGGCATAGGGATTTACAACGTCAAATAATTTTAAATAAAATAGGTCTATGTTGTGAATAATTCTTAGGTACTTACTTACTAACTTAATCTATAGGTGATAGTAGGTCAGCTAGTACACTTTTGGTTATTTGTTTTAAACTATCATCGGAGAAAAATTCGTTAATTGAAAAGTAGCATTTTTGTAATAAAATAGTTTTCAGGTGTTTCATGAAATATATTTATTTAACACATAGAACATTACATTAACAGAATAAAACAATAACAACTAACTAGTATATACAAGTAAGTATATCTATTTCTTAAAAATCCAAGCCGTCACCAGAAGGCAGAGTGTCCAGAATGCTAGCAGCATTGCCACGTTGAATGGCAATGCTAATTCGTTGACCGAAATAAAAGCCAGCATTCCGATCACCTGTGGACTCTATAAGAAGTTTGGTAAGATCTTTATAAATTGCGTGTGCCCCAGGACCCCAAGGACCAAGGGTTTCAACCCCAAACGGCTCAAATAGGTAACCTCGGTCAAGGCTAGCGTATTTTCGTCGTTTAAGATACTCCGCTGATGTTGCTGCAGAACCGGCCCTTACCAATGTCCCTGCAAGATGTGAAGGCGCTAGGGTAACTTATATTCTTTTGGCGCCACTGATAATGAATGATTGTTTGCTACCTCTCTCTGTTCTTCAATGAAGCCACTGACTAGGTTAGAGGAGTGTGGCGATAGGCGTTTAACATTGATTCCGTGAAAAAACTGAGGATCACTTTGTTGTCCGTCTTTCTGACTGTCTGTCTGTCTGTTTGTCCGTCTGTCAGCACCTTTTTCTCAGGAACGCGTGGACGTATCGAGTTGAAATTAACGTCAAATACTCAAGTCCGTAACTTCTTGGAGTCGCAATATAAATGAAACTTCTAAATCAAGGCACTCAAAAGTTACAGCCGTTTATGTCCGAATACTTGAAATTTCCAGGAGAATCACATGCTCAGAAAACCTATAGGGTTGTTTCCGTATACCCAGAATCATGAAATTTGGTGAGCAGTAAGTTCTTGTAGCACAAGTAAAGGAAAAAATCCAGAATCCATAAATACCTATATATACATAGGTATGTAGTTAATTCACAAAAAAATACTTTTGATTCTCGTCATGGACCAAAACATAAGGGGTAGTTCCCGTTGACCTAGAATCATAAAATTTAGTAAGAAGCAAGGTCTTATATCCCAAATAAAAAAATATTTTTTTATTCTCGCCATGGCCCAAAACCTCCAGGGTACCTACTTCCCGTTGACCTAGAATCATGATAATTTGGCAACACACAAGGTCTTACGGAACCCTTTGTGCGCGAGTCCGACTCGCACTTGATGTTTTTTTTTATTATTGAAGCGACAGAAATCAAAAGTATCACTTTATTTCCATGTCCAAATTTAAGAATTTGTCATTTTCAATGTGCAAGTACTGAGTTTTCGATGGTAGGTACTATACATGTGTTGTATTTACAGAAATAAAGAATTACTGCTGCAACTGCAAGTACCTAGCATAAAACTCACCGGTGACAGAGGTGGCCATCTTCAGATACTGCGGGTACTTGTCGACGAGGCGCTTGATGACGTCGATCTGCTCCAGCGTCAGCTGCACAGCATCTCTACCCTGCGCGCCGCACGGCACGAACGCAGACCAGAACTGCAAGGGAAGAGAAGGCTGATGATAGACATCATGACAAATCTTTGAAAAAAGCAGTTGAAGCGCCTGCTTTTATGTTCAGCTGCATGCGTTTTTTTAACGTACATCTGACTATCCTACTTTTCTACTAATTCTACTTCCTACAAATATTATAAATGCGAAAGTTAGTAAAATATGAAATTTTTGTTACCTAGGATCTCCAAAACTACTGAACAGATCAACACGAAATTGGCACACATTTAGAACGTAGCCTAATTTTAACAATAGGCAACCCTTTACGGCTTCAACCCCGAAGATTAGGATTTAAAGAAGGGTTTGATAATTTACACATCACGTCCAACGAGAATATAAAACGTGGATAAAAAGTCCGTCAATGCAATGTTGTCTATTTCTGTCAAAATAGTAATTATGAATTTGTGATGTTATCATTGGTTGTCATATTTAGCTAAAATATGAAAATTATACATGTCATACCTATTGTTTTTCTCCAGCAAAGAAACGAATTAATTCCATGAATTGCTAAAAGTTAAGGATAAATATTTTATGCCTCGTTTGTAATCGGAGATGTAGATATTAGCTTTTTCTATGTAAACGTTTTTTTTATTCACAAATGGATAGACGGAAGTTGAATAATCTGGTAAAACCATTCAGCCCATCAGTGCCCGGCGGTTAGCAATCCTACCTCTCACGCTAACGAAGTTGCGGGTAGCAGCTAGTATTATTATATATTACTAGCTTCTGCCCTCGGCTTTGCACGCATATTTTCGGTATATTAAGCCTAAGTTAGGTTTTGGTCTAAACGTACGCCAAGTTTATCGTGATCTGTTTAAAAGTTTTGGAGATCCTTGGTAACGAAAATTCAGATTTCACAATCTTTTGGCTTTATAATATTAGTAAGATGTTTGTCGATGAGGCCTTTTCGTAATGTCAAAAATAATATGGACAGACTGAAAAGATACCGCTTTTAGTTTAAAATTATATGGCATAGACGCTGCATACTCGGTTTACATGACACTACCACAATCATTATTCTTCCGCGAAAGATCCTTGCCATCTATCTTTCTTTTTGAATAAAGCCTCATTGTGAAACGATTTTGATGTTTCTTTTGTTATGGTACAGAAAATAACCCCGAGCTAGTCCCGTAAAAATGTTATTCCCGAGGAATTAGTATTAGCCTATCAAACTACAAAAACAGTGTTAATTTTAACGGAATTTGAAGTCGGTCTTTAGTTTTTTCAGTTGAGCTACCCGTTGATTGTTTGAAACAGTCTGCAGTTAGCTCAATTGTTTCATATCGAAATAATAATAATAATAATAATAAAGCCTTTTTATTCCAAACTCCTAGTTTACAAAAAAATTTACGGGTTAGTATTTTATGCTTAGAATTAAGTTAGTAGGTAATATTAGTATTTACACTTCTTGGGAGAGTTGGATCCCTTCTTGGGTAAAGGCCTCCTCCATCTTCATCCACGACTGTCTGTCGAGTGCCTGGCTCATCCAGCTTTTTCCTGCTGTTTGTATAATGTCATCAGCCCACCGTCTATACGGTCTGCCAACATTTCTTTTGCCATCTGGTCCCTTCCATCGTGTAGTCCGTATGGTCCATCTTTTATCGGTGAGGCGTGAAATGTGCCCAGCCCATTTCCACGCACACACACAAGCTCTAAAACTTAAGTGGAAATGGGCTGGGCACATTTCATATCGAAATACAAATTCTAATTTATTTCTATTATTTTATCGTAATTTTCTTTGTGAATAGAGTACTTGCTTGTTGTTTGTTTTTTGTACAGCTTTATTATAATAACAGTAATTTTGTAATGGCACCCAAAAATTATAACCATTTACCAACTGACCTTAGGAAGTGTAATGACATCTGTGGCGGCGAGTGCAATCGGTTCAAGATACCAGCTTTTGCACTCAATCGCCAGGCCAAGGGTCAGTGCAGGCAATGCCAAGCTTCGCGGTGTGCGAGCTCAAAGCTTCAACTCGGTGCTCTACACGTGGCACTCGGCAAACCCGGTCTGCGTCTGCTGTCCGGTGACGAGGTTGAGGGGCGTGAAGTAGATGACTTACAAGCAGCTGTTTAACCAGCCACCCAACGCTGTAGCGGAATGGAAACCTGGCTACCGGCGTATACTAGAAGGAATCCCTGATAATCCAGTGAAAGTCCGACCTTCCAATGATATGCGTTTATTTCCGCGCACACAGACACTTAGCACTAAAGCTCTTAGTCTATCGGACTTATTTTACAGCACTTAACACAGTTACAAACACTAAACACTAATAAGCACTGAAACACTACTGAAACTTTCAGAAATTCACATAAGACTAGGAACACTTTTCCTCAGGCTCGGGCCTTGAAAGCAGATCAGAACTTGTTCACTTTTTCGTATTAGATCACTTCAGACTGACTGCTAAAATAGAACTAACTGACCGACGGACAAGCTCAGGTTTTTATACCTCCGTCGGCCTTTGAAAACATACTAGAATATTCTCGTAATATCTAGTGAACTAGCTCTGTCTCACTCACTCATACTACGTATTGTCAGCCGTCCTTGTCTAACATTTCCACGGTTTTCTGGAAGATATATCTATCTCGTTCTTAACTCGAGAACGTTTCGCTATCCTTGTCTTTTCTTTCGATTTGTTCTAGAACTTTGACATACCTAGCCGTGGGTTCGGTTTCTAGAATATTCCACAAGGTTCTAAATCTTTCCATGGATTTCTAGAATGTTCTAGAGACTTCCATAACGTTCCACAGAGTTCCAGAAGTTTCCAGAAAGTTCCCGAATGTTCTCAACTATTCTAGAATATTCTACAACTTTCCAAAGCTTTCTACGCGTTTTCTTCGAAAGCTCTAGAATGTTCGACTGACAATGCGTGGAAATAAAATCTTTAAACTAGCTTAACCGAATTAATCTACACTTAAGTATATCGGTCGCCGACAACATCATCATATTTAAATCTAACCTTTATAGTTATTTAATAAGTAAGACATTTTACAATTTCCATGAATTTTTTGACGCAGTTTCAGTTTCAGTAAATGTAGAGTTCATAGTAATTGATTCTCGTTGCAATTTTGTGAACGCATTATTTTTCAATTCTTCAAGCTTTTCCTGGTAAGCTTCACTATTATTAATATAATTAGGGTTCCGTACCTCTAAACCAAAAAAGGAACCCTTATAGGATCACTTTGCTGTCCGTCTGTCTGTCTGTCCGTCTGTCAACCCTCTTTCTGCGAAACGCGTGGACGTATCGAGTTGAAATTAACGTCAAAAACTCAAGTCTATAACCTCTTGAAGCCGCAATATAAATAAAACTTCTAAGTCAACGCACTCAAAAGTTACAGCCGTTTAAGTCCGAATATTTTGAAATTTCCAAGGGAATCACATGCACACAAAGCCTATAGGGTACTTCCCATAGACCTAGAATCATGAAATTTGGTGAGCAGCAAGGCCTTATAGCACAAGTAAAGGGCAAAATCCGAAAAAACATGAATTTGTAATTAATTCACTAAAAAAAATACTTTTAATGCTCGCCATGGACCAAAACCTATATGGTACTTACCGTAGACCTAGAACCATGAAATTTGGTGAGCAGCAAGGTCATATAGTCATATACACAAATGAAGGGAAAAATCCGAAAAACATAAATTTCATTTCTTAATTTTTGAATCGGTTATTATTTAGGTAGAATACCAAAAAAAGGGTTACTGTGTATTGTGAAAATGTTTACTTTTTTCGGGACTGGCACACCATACCCTTGCAAAAAAATATGATAATTATAAACCAGAAAAAAATAAACCCCTCATGTCATATCTCCGAATCTAAGGGAAAAAAGCCCAACGTGTGGGGCGTCTACGTGATCAGCAGAATTAACTCTACAACGTGGCTCCAAGGGAATTTCAAACCATCATAACTCCGGAACCACGCAAGATAGACCCCCGTTGACGGATCTCTAAAAAATCAGGAGGATTAGCTCTACCACATGGATTAATAATCCTCCCTTCGAAAAATCCCTCTCGACGTTATTGTTAGGGGCTTACTACTAATTTAATATTATAACGACGACGTTAGAAACATTAAAACAGTAACAGCATTAATGAGCTTAAATAACGCGCTAAGCTTCATTATAAACCCTGTGCCTCTAATAATAGTCTGTTTCTCTGACGTTTGTGCATCGTCTTGATTTAAACAAGCATCCGAATAGTGTTAACAAAGGCTTTGACTGTAAATTATACTTATAAGTAAAATAGTTTGCAGCCGCGGCTGCCGCGAGCTATAGTTGCTTATTTAGACATCTACATCTAAACAATAGGCTGCTGCGCGGATATTTGGGCCACAACACGCTTTTCTACTTTGCCTCTGAATTAATAATAGGTCAATCAATTAAGTATTTCTAGTTTATGATGAAAAATCATCCGTTTATATATTTGGTTGCTTTGGTTCCATTATAACTTTTGTGCATAGGTATACATTGATATACAATTTTAAACATACACACGGTTATACAATTCAGACGAGCTTTTGAATAAACTGGTGTGTTTAAAAAACTATTAAACGTCTTCAAATTCCGGTAAATTGTATTCATATACATATCTGAATAAAATTCTTTGAAATAAAAAAACGGATTGGTAGGCCCGGAACACTTCGAAAAGCAATTCCTACTATAGTAATTATATAGCCGAAAGTTATTGAAATGTGAATTTTTGTTACATAAGATCTCCAAAACTACAGAACAAATCATGATGAAAATTGGCGTATGTTTAGAACATAACATAACTTAGATAATAGCCTACTTATTATACCGAAAATACGCGTGCGAAGCCGCGGGCAGCCTATAAATTACTTCACCGCCCCATCTCGAAAAGCTTCTTTGTGATATTATCCTATATTTTAGTATACCGGGCGTCCCACAGCCATGCCACATGGAGAGAAAGTATCGTAAATATTGTAGGCAGAAAATTTTATCGAAAGAAGACTTCATTTTGATTTTAAAAATAATTTAAACTGCATTCAAAGATTTTTGAAAAGTCTAAACTAAATAAATAATGCTGGACAATTCACACATCATTATCTAGCCCCAAGTAGAGCCTGTATTACCCATACATACTAGATAACTAAAATATACTTAATATAATACACTACATACATACATACATAGATATTTTCTATTATACATAGAAAAACATCGAGATCACCCCGAACAAATATCTGCAGATCGTACAAACATTTGTCCCGAGGCGGTAATCGAACCCGCAACCTCCTGCGTCGCAGGCGGACCTTCGCCCGCTGCGCCACAGTGGTCGTCTGACTGGGAGTTGAACCCACCAAAATGTAATAAATTAGAATTTTGACGGGTTCGATTCCCTCTACTAAATCCTTTCCTACCAATTATGTCACCCCAATCAAGTATTATACTTCTAGTTACTAAACATGTCACCCTATACCAGTTAACTACGTAGTTCGCTCGACAAGTGTGAAGTACTAAAAAATCAGACTTGATCAAAAGGACAATGTAGAGGTACCTAATAAGCGCGGCTTCCATCGAATTTCGTTTGATCCTGTATTATTTAATCCTCTGTACTTGGAGCCATTCACCTCAATTTTCGACCGACACGTAATTTGGTGTACAGTTAGCGACGAAGGTCGCTGAAAGACGCTGAGTACGCATAATGTTTCAAAAATCGATGACACGTCGACAATCAAATCTTTAGAACTCTTTGCTCAGAACGCTTCGTTATGTTAGATGAATATCAAACTTTGATAACTATAATATATTTTTTAGATGTGAGTAACGTTACCTACGTGTGAAAATCACGTCATCATCAGAATTATTTATTACAGCTACGGGTGACAAATACATAAAATCGTTAATTATAAACATTAAGTTGATTTAAATAGATTTGATGGTCATGTTCACTTCTGTCATCGGCTGTACCTACCTGCGAGTACCTCAGTGTAAGTAGGTCGGAGGATGAGGTTTTAGTTTTCTTCTCTCTTTCCCCCTAAAATGGCGACCGTAGGTACTTTGCTTCGGTATCTCTTGGTTTTCCCCGCTACCTACCGCGAAAAGTATATTTACCTTTGAGGATAATGTTTCGGGAAGATGTTAAAAATTACTTTTGGATATTATAAAATCTGTTTACGTACGAATCTTCGAACAAACTTTCGATTTCCAATTTCAGACTCCCTGAATGATGAAAAAATAAACAAGGGAAGACGAATACCAAAAACATCAACTAATAAGAAATTATGGCGGTCTACGCTCAGGGAGCCTATCGATGAAGAATGGATATAGTGCATAGCTTGCCAAGTGTGGTGGCAGACAGTACCTTGGTTTCGAAATATTCAAAAGCAATTTGTGCAAATTATTTGCCCCACGAAACACTGCGCAATCTTATTGCCCTTTATGCGCAATTTTACACACTGGGGTGTTTGTTTGCGCAAATCGAGTTGTGGTTTATTGTTAATTAACCAAAAAGTGATTATACAATTCGCAATCTTACACCAACTTATCCTATTGTTAATAATTCATGATAGATTTCCAGCTTTTTCCCGCGGCTTCGCACGCTTATTTTCGATATAATAAGTAGCCTATTAAAAGTTAGGCTTTGCTCTAAACGCACGCCAAATTTCATCTTGATCTGTTCAGTTTTTGGAGATCCTAGGTAACAAAAATTGAGATTTCACAAACCTTCGGCTTATTAAATATCACACTAATATTATAAATGCGAAAGTTTGGATGGATGTATAAATGTATGATGTATACTCGTAGATGTATGGATGGATGGATGTTTGTTACCTCTTCACGCCAAAACTACAGAACAGATCGGGCTGAAATTTTGCATACAGGTAATTCTAATTCTGGAATCAAACATGGGAACATACTTTTTATCTCATAAATCAGTTCCCATGGGATTGAAATCACCGTTAAACGTTTATAGAAACAACGCGTGCGAAGCCGCGGGCATAAACTAGTATTTCATATAGTAGGATAGTAGGATTTGTTGAGCACCTCAAGGCATTGAAAATCCGGGACTTTCTTGACATTGGCACAGTTAGTGTATGGTACGGAAATGCCCGAAGCTGATAATATCACGCATTCGGGTGTGTTCGGATTTATTTCCGACAGTAGTCCTTCTGCTTTAGAACGTAGTACCCGTCGGTGGCTTTACTCTAAAACCCTTACGAACATTTAACTTCCTGCATAGATATAATAATTACATATATTAATGATACAGCTAGTTTATGCCCGCGGCTTCGCACGTGTTTTTCCCCATGGGAACTGATTTATGGGATAATAAGTAGTAAATATATACGATAATAAGTATGTTTGATTTCAGGATTAGAATTACGTGTTTGCGAAATTTCAGCTCGATCCGTTCAGTAGTTTTGGTGTGAAGAGGTAACAAACATCTATCCATCCATCCATACATCGATCCAAACTTTCGCATTTATAAATATTACTTAGTGTGATGTGATTATTCTAAATCTAGAATAACTCTTTTTCTTTTCAAAATGCGTGCGAAATCGTGATTAAAAGTGAATAATAAATCCAAATTTAACTCCAATAAGTTTCAGTCGATTGATGTATGCAGTGTCAGCGACTCATGTTGCGCCTTGCGCTTGATAATTTAATGGTTCATATTAACGATAAAAAAGAACAATTTGCTTATCAACGTTTTAGCAACTAGCTTTGCAACTTTATAGCAATATTTTAAATTCAAACGAGTTCAATTATGGGAGTTTCTCAGTTTTGCAGTATTTTTTATGTTGCATTAGGACTTCATACTTTATCCGACTTTGCATATTCTACAAGGTTGCTAACCGAAGCTCTGAAATCTATCTAAATGATACACAAAGGACAAAAATAACCGTGTAGAACATCAATTAAGTTGAAATACGTGAAAAGCTGTGACCAGAACTATTGTTACCAGCTTGAAGCTTGTGAGATTGTTTGAGATTACGCTCCAAATGATTACAACAAAGTGCATAACCTGTTTAGAGGTTGTAGGGTGCGTAGTGTGCCCTCCACAAAACTCTGTTGTTAGTAGAGTTGTAGGTTAAAAGAGTTTGTTAAGTTTCACGGTTTAATCGTACGTAAGTTTAAAGTAAAGTTAATGGTTGCGAGTGTACGCCGTGACGTGTTGCCTTAAGGACAGTTGTTTGCGACTGGCTCTAATTAGCCTATTAATAATTCATTTAATAATTCATTTAAGTTATTTCCCCGAAACTACAGAATATTCTTATTAGTTAACCGCTCAGTTGGTATGCCCTGCGCGCCGCTACCACCGTGTTGTAGTAGGGCTAGCGTGCGGCACGCCGCGGGTCCGTGCGGAAACGGGATATGATGCATTATTTCGCTGATTTCATGATTATTATCTAGTAATACCTAGCTGTAATCCACGACTTCATACGCAATATGCGTACGAGCCTCTATGAACCAGTGGTTTGGGCTGTGCGTTGTCTTTCAGTAAATAAAATAAATAAATAAATATAGCAGGACAATTCATACAGCATTATCTAGCCCGAAGCTAAGCAGAGCTTGTGTTATGGGTACTAGATAACTGATATACTTAATACAATACACTACATAGATATATATTTTTTATTATACATAGAAAACATTCAGAACACCCTGAACAAATATCTGCAGATCGTACAAATTTTTGTCTCGAGGCGGGAATCGAACCCGCAACCTCCTGCGTCGCAGGCGGACCTTCGCCCACCGCGCCACATAGGTCGTCAGTGATGTTTTGAGTAAAACAGTTTCGGATTTCAGAAAACGGTGAATGATTGTGTATTCTTTTTGCAAGGGAAGTCTACATATTCAATTTTGTAGTTACGTACTTATATGTTTATTCAAACGGTTGCTCAGATACTGAGCATTTTAAACTTTTTTTTTTAACTTAGTTATAGGAAAACATCGTAATACTTTCAGAAATCGATGAGTCGAATGTGTCATCGTTATCAAAGGGGAATCTTTTTATAAAATTTTGTACTTCTATTGTTTACGGTTGCTCAGATACTGAGCATATTTGTATAGTTTATAGTATAGTTTTTTCGTTAAAACTAGGTTACAGGAAAACACCGTCAGAATTTTTAGAAAACATGAATGAAACGTGTGATCGTTATGAAAGGGGAATCTTTATGTAAAATTTTGTAGTTCCAGTGGTTCGGGCTGTGTGTTGTCTGTCAGTGAGTCAGATACTCCTTTATATTATAGATTGAATATAAGTCTCCAAGAGCGTGGTGGGTTCGCTCGTTAAGCAGTGTTCCGTGGGTTTAGGTACAATTAAAACGGGCTGGTTCTGCGATCCGGCGGTGACAGCTTCATTGTATCGTTATCATTGAATGTTTAGTTTCAGTTTCCTCATTGTTCATGAAATTTTAGAAGAAACTAGAATTGCTGTTTTTGTTACAAAGACCGTAGCAAAGACCGATTTTTTTGGTCTGGAAGGCGAATTCAGTGCTGACGTAGACATATTTTGACCTTCGTGTCTTGTTTACTTCTTTACTTTAGTCTACATACTGAAGCGACAGAAATCAAAAAATATCACTTTATTTCCGTGTCAGTGTTTAGTTCTATAATTTGACCTTTTCTAAGTGTACATTTATTGTATTTATGGAAATAAAGAGTTTTGATTTTGATTTTTAGAACCCTAAAAGCTACACCTAGTACTTTTCTGCTCTCTCACATTCGAGGTATAATTTACGTCTTCAATTAGTCAAGATCGACATCTATATTAGAATACAAACGTTAAAAATACTATCAGTAACTGGTATACCTTTTTAATATAAACAAGAATGATAGGCGTGAGACAAGCTTCGATTATGTTTATTGGAGCCCTGTAAATATCTGAAATTTATGTTATAAGTTCCTAGCTTTAGCCATTGCTTCACTCGCGTAGTTGGCTCCCTTATAAACTCACTAACTGTTAATAATAATATAATATAATAATAATAATAATAAATTCTTTATTGCACAAAAACATACGTACTTACAATACAAAACTTATGAGCAGATATTGACAATATAAGAAAAGGGAAACATAAGTGAACTTAAAAAGATAACCACCAGCTGAGACATCCTCATATCGCAATGATAAGGAGCCTCTTGGCTGGTGAACTCAGAAGAAAATTTGAGGTAGATAAAAGTTGCAAATAAGTGATGCATGGCTTGCTCCTGACTTCTACCCCCCGTGCTAGTTTAAAAAAAATTGGTTGTCTGTAAAGTCGGTTTACTGACGATAGACGTGACAACTCAGAGCGAGGTAACGCCGCATGACGAGGTAACGCCGCATGACGTCATGTTTTTTCGTGCGTGCAGCCGGCTCTATCGAATTATAAGACGTTGTCACGTCAAAACTGTGTTACGGCAGAGTAGGATCGTCGCTCACAGCGCCCAGCATAAGTTACTTAGGCCCTCCGCACATGGAGCAACTCAAAAAGAACTAGTTACAAACTCAAATTGCTAATGAGTTGCTTGAACGTCACTGCCCATGCATTCTCATATGAGGTTCGCACACGTCGCGACTAGTCAGTTAGTGACGCGTTAGCAACTGATCACGCGTGATGCGACGTGCCAGTCGCCGGGCTGCTGGTTACCGAGTTTCCTGATTTTTGGTTGTGAAAAACGGAGTTATTGTATTCTCTTCGAAATGAACGAAAAATTACTAACGAGTTGCTTGAACGTCACTGCCCATGCATTCTCATATGAGGTTTGCACACGTCGCGACTAGTCACTAACCGGTTAGTAACGCGTTAGCAACTGATCACGCATGATGCGACGTGCCAGTCGCCGGGCTACTGGTTACCGAGTTTCCTGATTTTTGGTTGTGAAAAACGTAGTTATTGTATTCTCTTCGAAATGGACGAAAAATTTATTGGAACGAAGTTCCTTATCGCGGGTTGTGAAAAGGGGCTAGACGGAAAAAATTCATACGAAAAGTTGTAACGACACTTTTTGCTATAGTAAGCTATAGTAAGCCGTGCGGCGTGCGCATGTTTCTCTGTCTGTCTCTCTCTCTCTCTCTCTCTCTCTTATGAACTTCGTTCCATCCGGGTTTCCCTTGACACCTCTCAAGTTTTTTTATCTGTTTCACGCAGCTCTTGTGCTGTAACTGACAATCTGCAGTTCACATTATTTTGAATATACGGATGAATCCAGAAACTACAAAGATTCCTACGGCGTCTTTTAAGATAATAGTATAATACAATGTCGTCGTTGTCGCTCGATCCACTTGACATGTTTATTATTATTTTATTTATTTATTTACCCCTTGAACCGTGTTTTTGTGAACATAAATAAGAAAAGTGACTGAAACCTTGCAACTTCAGTAGCGTTGTGTGCGAGGAACAGTTTTTAGCAGGCTTGTAATTGTGATTATTGATTCCTTCTGTCATTTTTGAGTAGCTCCATGTGCGAAGGGCCTTACCGCCGAATACTCAAACGCAACTCAGATTTAAGCACGTCTCAAGTGACCAATTTTTGACAGATTTTCATAGAAAATTGTCAAATATTGGCCATTTGAGACGTGCTCAAACGTAAGTTGCGTTTGAGTATTCGGGTGTTAGATACTTACTCATAAAATGTCCAACAATCAAATTATAGTTCCGGATTTTACCTTCTACCAACTCACAAAGCTACCTCTCTTTAAAATTATTAGTATCGATGCGAATAAAACTCAGCCCGATCCGTTTATGGCTTTTTCATTGTGCATGCAACATCTTCACAATGTTTCGCTTCCTTTACAGGGTGAACTTGATCAAAAGAAAATATTTCGATAAATATAATAAGCCGGCAAGGTACTATCTACACCGATATGATAGTTGCTACATTAGACTCAAGAGTCCGGTTCGATTAGGAAACCGGACTACTGAGTCCTCAAGTGACTCAGAAGTCCGGTTCATTTAATTGTAACTGAACTACTGAGACTACACCGACCTAATTAGTAAACACACTTTCAGGAACATAACGAGCTTTCGTGCGTCAGGTTGCCGGGTACTATCACTAGCTAATTAAGGAATAATAAACAGCACAGTGAGTATTCTGGGTGAAAGGTTAGCTCCAGCTGTCTGTTTGTCCTTTGTATGCTTAGAGCTTTAAAGCTACGCAACGGATTGTGATGCGGTTTTTTTTAATGGATAGAATGATTCAAGGGGAAGGTTTATATGTGTAATAAATGCATAATATAGTAGAGGAACACTGATAGTTTTAGAGGTTTCCAATGTAATGTCGTAAATGAACACATTTTTTTGCGTTTATATTGCAAACGCTGGCTGAACCCTACGAGATAGATCAAAATAATGTACTACAGTATTGTACAACTTAAAACGGTCTACAAAAATTCTCACAGTGGTATAAGTCTATCTCTTAGGGATAACCCACGATAACCATTTTTTATCCTTTTCTTTTTACGAGAAATAATGGTTTAATTACGAAGCGATTTTAAGCAATACAGCAATAATTCTTATCCAGTTAAGTACGTTAATACATTGTCTATTTAATATAGATCAATATGGCTCATTACCACATGTAATTTAAATGAATATTTTCGAAGATATATGCAAGGTCATAGCGGTTGCAGCGGTACCGGCCGGGGGGCCATCCGTGTTGAAGCCGGGGCGGGTCGCTGGTTATTTAATAAAGTAAACATAAAAGGTAGTAGAAATTAAATTGTTCCGTATACTAGTTTCTGAATGCGTCTTCCTTTGATCACGTGATTCTCAAATAAATTGTATCTCAAAACGCAGCCCAAAGCACTCAAGAGTAACGTAGGTACTTGCACGTTTTTTTATGCTAGATCCGTAAGAAAACATTGTTCGGGACCGGGACCGGATTTTTTTTGCCATAAAGTTCACAAAAACAAAATTAGAAATCTTTAAATTTTTTTTACATTTCCATTTTTGAAATTAGTACAAAATTTGTCTTGATTATACTAGAATTAATGATATCAGTCATCCATACAAAATAAGAAGAGGGCCCAGCCTCGCTCAATATTATTTCACCCCAACACGGAGCTGCGAACCGAAGCAAGTCACAAGTCTTTGAAAACGTTCTTCACTCTCTAATCACCTTATTTACCCCTTCCTCCAACTGCTGCGGCGTGACTTTCTAAAATTGACATTAATTTAAGGGCGTTGTGTACTCTACCCATGCTCTATATCCGCTGGTGCTTTGGAATGACGTAAATATTAAACCTATACATTCTATTCTACCTTCACTGTGACTGTTGTTGTGCACAGGTGCCATTACGTAG
Organism: Eupithecia subfuscata; assembly: GCA_963564075.1. Classification (NCBI taxonomy): domain Eukaryota; kingdom Metazoa; phylum Arthropoda; class Insecta; order Lepidoptera; family Geometridae; genus Eupithecia; species Eupithecia subfuscata. Next base: position 21,277,827 of record OY751095.1, read on the forward strand.
CTGGTTCAAACCAACCTGTAAAAGGATAAAGCCCAAATAGTGTCAAACACATTAGTGTTGATCATGTTGGTACATATTAACCAAATAAATAATGACAGCAGCGCTTAAAATGTCTCTGTCCTATTTTTCTACTTATGGTGCATCCACAAAGCTCGGCGGGCGAGCCGCCGCCCTTGGCGCCCTCGGCTTGCCGCTGGCTTCGTGTGCCGACTGCTTCTACACTTCCTTGGTGGCTTTGCTTGTTACCAAGCCGCTGGCAAACCAGGCTACGTGAATTGGATGCACCATTAAAGAAGGAACGGTACCTAACATTTTAGTGATGTCAAATTAGCTTGGCATAGTTTTCCTTCTAACACCTTTGTCAAAATATCTGACTTCTGAAAATCGTAATCAAGTATTTGTAGATAACTTGAATAAGTTTGTTTGCTAAGGGTAATTTCCGGAACAACCGATCCAATTTTCAAAAAATCTTAAAATAAACTGTAGATTAATAATTATTATGATTTGTTTGTTGACCACGTGAGGAAAGCCGCAAATATCCGAAAGCGTATGTGCGTGGCAGACAGAATCATTACAATGCAGTACAAATTTCTCCCAGTTCTGGCATTTTTTCAGTTGCAAAGTATCATTTCTCTCTGAAAAATGAATGCACCATCAGTGCTCTTCACGCGTTCATTAACGAACGCTGGAGTCAAACATTTCTTTTTCATACTCGCAGTGAAATTACTCTTACAGCCACGCAAAAAAGAAGCTGCCATCAAATCAGATGTCATTTAAGTCAGAAAACTTCTGTATTTTGTACAATTGGAGGCAAAGTGTCCAAGTGATGTTGAGTGGTTGCCTTCGCCTGTAACAAAGGTTAACAGGTCCATTAAAAAGCACTGCGGTGCTCTTTATGCTGCAAAGGAGGGCAATAATTATAGCTGTAAAGCACGTAGACCATACGATTTGACAAATAAGGGAGGAGTTGACAAATGGGGATTGGGTGAAATAGTCTAGTCTTCGCGAGTGACATACCTACGCTATGTGAGAAAAAAGTCCAATAGGGCGGCCTCGACAAAACATTTTTGCTTTTTCGGATGGCATTTTAATTAATAGTTTGCAACTAAGTATATACTACGATGAATGTGTGAATTAATTATAGTTATTTTACAAACGAAATGTCGACTTTCAGGTTTTACTTATTATGTTAAGGCACTGGCCAGCGATGCGACCCGGAGGGGCGTGCCGCCGCGACACGCTGCCGTATTTCGGCAAGTACGTCGTACGCATTCAAAGTGTTAAATAAACCCCGAGTTCCGTATCTCTCGCAGTTATTTTTGTGGTTTTCGTCAAACCACACTTACTCTGACGATGACCTTGTTATTACGATGAAACGATGATCAAACGTAAATGTTTGTGGCGAACCGATTTTGCTGAATGAATTTCCACCTTTCTTTTTATTCAGTGACAAATCTTACAATTTTTTGCTGCAATAATCCGCCAAGCATCGGGATAATTCGCTAAAAAGTGAGGTCAGGTACTATTGCAATTGCTCGCTGGAACCTTTGCTACTCCGAACCAGTATGTAACATAAAATAAGTCTCTAAATATCACGTCTCTTTAAAGATATAATACGTCTATTCAACATAGTAGGCCACTTCCTGACGATGCCACGAATAGCAATGAAATAACTATTGAAAACCTCTGGGGCGCGACGGTTTCTAATCAAAATGTTTCTACGAGCTGCAGATATTTGTTCCGGGTGTTCTAGACGTTTTCATAGCTGTGTGGTGCCGGCTTAAAATTTGCACCACCCCAATTCTTCCTGCGGGTGTCGTAAGAGGCGACTAAGGGATATCTACCGGGGCCGGGCTGCGATCCCCAACCCGCATGACCAGCGCGGGGATTATGGGTATTACCACCTATGAGATGAATGCCAATAAGGCGCTTATCAGGGAGATGTCTACGTCCAGCAGTGGAGAAATGTGGGCTGTTGAGGTTTAGGTTACGGTTCTGGATGTTTTCATGAGCACAAAATCATTATAAAACTCCCCAACGCCTACATTCGTAGACAGAATAGATAATTTGTCCCCAGTCTGGAGTCTGGAGTTGACATAGAGCTTCTAGAACCTATCATTTTAATCTATGACATTGAGATTATCGGCCGTGTCAATCTTACTTCGTCTTTATTCCATCGTACATAGGGGTGATATTAGCTTGAGCTGGTTAAATAGAATTGATATTAGTCGAGGCTGTGTGACGTATCGTCGTTAGAGCATGGAGCCAATTAACTTTCCATTATGGCGGCCATTATTTTTCTCTGGGTATTTTGTAGACGTAGCAGAGGCTTTCAGAGAAATTACTTTTTATGCAGCTTTGTATAAGCCTGAGGAGCTAGGCGATGCAAGTTATTATAAAATAATGACGTTTTGGTTTTGACATATTTAGAAACGAATACTTGAAAGTGAATAAATGATTTAGGGTGGTTCTAGATTTCATGAGCTAGTTATACCGTATGGTAGTTTGTTTTACGTAGTTAATTATAAAAAAAATGTAGCCACACATATACAATATTTTTGATTCATAACCTTAGTTATAATAAATAAATAATAATGCTGGACAATTCACACAGCATTATCTAGCCCCAAGGTAAGCAGAGCTTGTGTTATGGGTACTAGATAACTGATATACATAATAATATACGATTACATAGTTGGATCCAAGCTATTATTATTTAATTAATAGCTCTAAATTAATGTTAAACTTACAGATATAATTGAAACTCATTCACCGAAGTATAATATACTTCAGTGAATGAGTTTTAATTATTATATTATTATCTGAAGTGAAAGTCAAATTGTAATATCAACTGGCAGAAGGCAGAAATAAGTTTAGTATGCGTCCGGCGTTCGAATCTCGGCCGATGGACCCGACTCTGGATACGAGGGCTGATAATATACCGACAATGGGCCCTATTATATGTATACTCGTGGCTTAAAAATCTAGAGAAAGCTTTTTTGTAACTAATTTAAAAAAACTAAACTAACTAAACTAACATAATAATATACGATTACATAGTTGGATCCAAGCTATTATTATTTAATTAATAGCTCTACATTAATGTTAAACTTACAGATATAATTGAAACTCATTCACCGAAGTATAATATACTTCAGTGAATGAGTTTTAATTATTATATTATTATCTGAAGTGAAAGTCAAATTGTAATATCAACTGGCAGAAGGCAGAAATAAGTTTAGTATGCGTCCGGCGTTCGAATCTCGGCCGATGGACCCGACTCTGGATACGAGGGCTGATAATATACCGACAATGGGCCCTATTATATGTATACTCGTGGCTTAAAAATCTAGAGAAAGCTTTTTTGTAACTAATTTAAAAAACTAAACTAACTAAACTAACTACATAGTTTAAAAAAACTAAATATGAGGTTATTGTTTTCTTATAAATCGAGGGCATGTCTCCTTTCACGACTTTTCTCTCACTCTCGTGGTTTTGGACTTGGCCATCACCGCCCTCCTCAAAAAACCACCCTGTATACTGGTCGCCATCGAACATTTGAGTGACATTTATGCCTCCGTAAATGGAACCTGCGACCGCATTGCTTGAACTTATTTGTTGTTACAAAATCCCTAGAATACCCCAGAAAATGATAAAGTATTGGTCGAGTTTTTAGTCTTTAACTCTATTTTATAAAACATTATGTGCCCCAAAGTCGGGTCCTAGAATCCTTTTGTGATGGATAGTTCCACCTTTTACCAAAATTTGGAGACGCTGTGAATGTTTCATAACTTTATGTGACTGAACACGAGTAAGTATTCAAACGTCGCCTTCCAACCAATCAATAGCATTAACTTGAGGGCAAAATTATTCTGATACATACCCTAAATATTTCTAACATAATAAGAAAACTCTGCCATAGTTCACTTTAGTTGATTTTATCATCTTTCTCAGGAATGATTATAATTTCCTACGATATTTTTGAGCAGAAATATCAGTAATATTCAGCTTGCTTGTTAATCATCTTCATCGGTAGGTCGAAGTGCCCAAACATGTAAAAATCACTCGTTTTCTGACTTAAATGCTGCGAGGTACTGGGGCTGTGACGCTGAACGCGGCGGCGCTCTGCATTCAATAACATCGATGTTCTCGCAATTGAAGTAATTTCGTGATTATAGCACATGCAACTGTGCCAAAATAATAGGAAACTGCATAATAAAATCAAGGAAAATATAGGTACTGGTATTCGAAGTTTTCGTCTGGTACACATAACGCAAGCTCCACATACTTTGGAGCTAGATACAATGCATCATTTTTATTTATATAAGTTTTATTTGATGATACTGTGTGAGCATGCCCAGTTTTTCTATACTAATATATAGTATTATAATATCTGTGCTAATATTATAAACAGAAAAGATTTGATTGTTTGTTTGTCTGTTTGTTTGTATTGAATAGGCTCCGAAACTATTGGACCGATTTGAAGAATTCTTTCACCGTTAGAAAGCTTACTTTTCAGGGAGTGACATAGGCTATATTTTATCCCGGAATTCCAACGGGAACGGGAACTACGCGGCTGAAACCGCGAGGCAATCGTCTAGTTATTTTTATACGTTTTTCTCTCTTTCTTTGTAACTTCTGAGTTTGTAGACATTGTTACTTAAAGGGTCTCCCGGAAGTAAGTGACTATGTTGCACTTTGGTCATTATTCTCTATGACACAGGAGATTCCTTGACCGAACCGTGTTACGTCACAATATGTTCTAAACACAAACGCGACTCCCAAACGCACCTTGGTATGGAATCGAAAAACTGTATTCTGTATTCCACAAGACTAGTTGTCTATGGCCCGTGTTTTGTTTTTTGATTATTTCTCATGATTGGTTCAAAATCTTACATTATTATTGGTTATATCACAGATTATAATACTATACTAGTACCTAGTTATATTATAAATTATTGTTTTGTTTCTAATTTTCTACTTATGTTAAAAATCAAGTAAGTAATAAATATCCCAAATTATAAGCTTGCTCAACCATAACATACAATATTTAAGTTGATTTGATAATTTAGAGCCCAAAAATATTGATTTGTTATGTTTCAAATCACGCACGACTAGTTTCAGAACGCATAGTTTAAATTGTTTGTTTTGAATAGCATAACCTAAAAATCTTTCTTAAACTAAACAATTTCCATTCAATGAAGCAGCAATAAAATCAAATGTTAAGTGCGAGTTTATGGATTTTTTCCTTTATTTGTGCTATAAGAACTTGCTTCTTTCAAAATTACATAATTCTAGGTCTACGGGAAGTAGGTACCCTATAGGTATTGTGTGTATTTGATTCCCTAGAAAATTTCTAAATATTCGGTCATAAACGGCTGTAGCTTTTGAAAATATATACAATATTTATTTACTGATACCTATTTTGCTCCAACACAAAAAACAACAACTAACAGACTAAAGGTTTTTTGTCGCTTCTTTACTTTAGTCAACATACCGATACCGAAGCGACAGAAATTAATTAGGTAAGTTATTTTCCCTCGTAAGTATATCACTTTATTTCCGTGTCAGTATTTATTTCTTAATTTGACCTTTTCTAATTGTACATTTATAGAACTACTAGCTGCGCCCCGCGGCTACGCCGGCGTGGAAATTTAAAATGATCACTTAGGGGTAGGAAAAATAGATGTTGGCCGATTCTCAGACCTTCTCAATATGCTCACAAAATTTCATGAGAATCGGTCAAGCCGTTTCGGAGGAGTACGGGAACGAACATTGTGACACGAGAATTTTATATCTAAGAAGATAAAATATTTTTTGACAAAGAAAATTACAACAAGAAATAAATCAGAACTAGTATTTACAATTGCAACAATTGAGCTAACCACTACATTTATTGTATTTATGGAAATAGACTATTTGATTTCATTGATTTGATTTGAATCACGCGGGTGACATCTGGAATAAAATATCACGGACAAATTTTCAGAGTAAAATCGGTAAATCGTCGAGTAAATCGGGAGTTTCTAAAATCAAAAATTCATGTTAAAGATGATCGTCTCCACGTATGTTTTGAGTAGTTTTGTTTTTCTGAGTTATTTGCGTCTGCTTGGCAGCTGGAATGGAAGCAAAAGCAGCTGCAATGAAAGCAGAAACAGCGGATATGACTTCTCTCAAAAGCGCACTCACTCTCGAAAATACCAAAGTGAACATTGGTTCTGAGCCGTTTGACCAAACTCATTTTTGAATCACGCCGTACTTGAATGATGCTTCTTATTACCTACCCATAGTACGGTTTGAAAGGACCGAGATCTCAAAGGTTCAATGCTATTTTCATGCCGCAAGTGAGGACTCCCACAATAAGTTCGCGAGTGTAGTGTGCCCCTAATATCAATCCTTTTACCAATTTATAAGCTAGCCTTATTCAATTACCGTCGAGAAATAAAGCGTGCACGGAAAAAACAACTTTCGCTCACGCGGTGAAGGCTGGAGTTCGTGTGGGAAGTGAGGGGATGATTTGTTTTGCGTGCGGAACATGGGGAATGTAAGCCGAACGTTTGTTTGTAAATTTATTTAGCGAGACCGTTGTTTTACAACATATATTTTAAGAAGGATTTCTTTGATGTCTTGTTTATAAGAAAGAGCAAAGAGAGTATTCCACCTAAAATCTATGCTACCTTCGCTAAAATATAATATTCTAGTCAAGTATGTATGCGAAACATGGACTCCATGGCGCGTAGGATTAACATTTGTATCTAAAGTCGAGGTGTTCGGTTCTATTCCTGTTGTGGGACAATAAACCTGTATTGAAAATTATTGTTTGGAGCTGGGTGTTCTTTCAGGCTAAAGTGTACAAATCAAAATAATTTTCCAATGCATATGAAAAGTTATTCCGTCGGTTGCCAAGAATAGCAAATATTGGTAAGTCTATGAAACTTCATAGCATATTCAGAACTTAGTCAAACTTTATATCTACGTCGTAGCACGGCGTAGTAGTGTTACGGCGAAGATCTCGTAGCATGTCTATGAGTGTTTTCGACCGATAAAATTATGTACTTATTTAGATTTTTGGAGGATATATAAAATCCCATTTAATTTTACTAACAACTTATACTGAACAGATCAAGATGAAATATCAAAGAACTCAAAATATTTTCTGAAGAAAATTGATATACCTGAACGATGCGAAACAGACAATTATCATAATAAACTTGTAATACCTGACTCAAAACTAAATATTCATAACACAGGCTCAAATAAAGTGGCGGTAAAATTTACAATAAGATCATACCTGACGATTTAAAAGATACATCCGACATTAATTTTATAAACTATTAAGAAAGTGCTACTTAACAAAGCTATTAAACACTTATTGAATTTTTTGATGTTAAGATTCCGTAATGACCGTCGTGATAGAAAATAATTTAAAATTTACTTTAGTACCATCTTCTCAAGTTACTCAAGTCTTCTTAAGTACTCTGACCGGGTACTTAATTATAAGATCTACCAACCAAGAGTGCTAGAATAGTAAAATACTCATGTTTCCTCAACAGCCTGTATTGGTTCACCGCTGGACGAAGGCCGCTCTTATGAGCGCCTTGTTGGCTTTAATCTCATGAGAGTATTAACTCATAATCCCCACGCTGGGTATGCGGGTTGGGGTTGTTGGTTGGTTACAATATTCATGTACCTACCTATAATTATGAATGCAATAAATGAATTAAGAACACAAAATGTATGAAATACGAAACGAAACTTCGGTGAAATCTTGTGCTAATTTGGTTTTGTAATCTATTTGTAGTCAGCAATATTGTTTGATGCTTTTCTAGTTTACAAACTTCAGAAATGATAATTTCAGCAGGACACTTGGCTATCTCGTGACGCAGGTGAACTGAGGCTCTGACGGAACGGAGGCCAAAGACAGACTCAAAATATCGAGGTCGTCCAAACGAGCTATAGGACAACTTAGCAAAAGTCGTGGGAATTAGCTTTCGCTCTTCGTCCCCACTGACTTGACTACCCAGAACACAGCCTATTATTAGCATTCTTATGAATCAAAATAAAACACGCCCTATAAACATAATTCCGCGACTTGTTCCCACGTATATTAGAGGTCAAGTTAAATGATGCATATCGCGGAATTCCGGCCCGATCTGTGTTTTTACCCGAATAAAAGGTTAGGCTAATTTGAATTTATGCTAGCAATAAATATTATTCTCGACAATGGGGAATTATTTGACGGAATATATTACTGGGAAGACGCAAAACTGGAGGGCTACTCTGATAAATCAACGGCGAAGTTTCGGATGCTGAATCCCAAGTTTTCGTACCTGTTACAAATACGTAATATAAAACGTTAAGTGGGAGTTGGAATCGCGCACTAAGGGTTCTGTATAATTGTTAGACCTTATTTTTTGGATAAAATCATGATTCTAGGTTAACGGGAAGTAGGTACCCTGTATTACCCTGTCCAGGGAAAGAACTAAAAATATGTGTTTTGGTAAAAAAAATGAAAATTTTGCAGTTTTCGAATTTTTTCCTTTACTTGTGTTTTAAGACCTTGCTTCTTGCCAAATTTTATGATTCTAGGTCAACGGGAAGAACCCTATAGTTTTTGGTCCATGGCGAGAATGAAAAGAATTTTGTTTTAAGAATAAACTAAGTACAAATTTACGGTTTTCGGATTTTTTCGTTTACTTGTGCTGTAAGACTTTGCTTCTTCCCAAATTTCATGATTCTAGGTTTATGGGAAGTACCCTATACTTATGTTTTGTGCAAGTGATTCCCTTGGAAATTTAGAAATATTCGAACATGAACGGCTGTAAATTTTGAGAGCGTTGACCTAGAAGTTTTACATAAATTGCGGCTTCAAGAAAGTACGGACTTGAGTATGTGATGATAATTTCTACTCGATATCTCCACGCAATAATGAGAAAAAGGGGATGACAGATGGACAGACAGACGGAGAACAAAGTCACCCTATAAGGCTCCATTTTTCTTTTTGAGGTACGGAACCCTAATTTTATGGATCCGATCACCGATCATTCTTTCGGGGACTCTTCTATCTAATTGCTTTTTACTAGAGTTTAAAGTCAAAGTGCGCAGGGCACATCCAATATTTCGAAAATATCTAGACAAACCCGCAACGAAAAGTAGCGGCCGCAGTAACTTGGTGGTAAGGTTCAACATCGTTATTGTGCGTGTTTCATCTAATACTTCGCATATCTTTTTTGAAGGTAGGCCTCATAGTCTAGTGGGGTGCCAGCGAGGTCAGGCGTGAAATAACATTCAGGAAAATAACCCTTAGGTCTTGTTCACGGACCGAGTTCACGAGGCAAGAAAAACAGACCGCCCACTATGTACCCAACCTCGTGGTTGTAACAATACCTGGTTCTATTTTACACACCACTAGTGCACAGAAATATAAATTGACGTGTTTTAGAAAACTATAAGCCTATAAATTCAATATTATATTCCTTGACAAAAATATTACACAACTAGCTGCCGCCCGCGGTTTCGCACGCGTTGTTTCTATGGAAACGTTAAAGGGTGATTTCTATCCTATGGGAACTGATTTATGGGATAAAAAGTAGCCTTTGTTTGATTCCAGGATTATAATTATCTTCATACAAAATTTCAGCCCGATCCGTTCTGTAGTTTTGGCGTGAAGAGGTAACAAACATCCATCCATCCATCCATCCAAACTTTCGCATTATAATATTAGTTTGATTTTGTAAATTTTAATGCACCCGTCGGATAGGTTATGGCAACCGATCTTAAGATTAAAACTTAATTAGGTATTTTATATTTATGCAATAATGCAGAAATTTTTGAGAATTTGACTTTAGTGTCACTTGCATAAGATATCGTTTACACGATAACGAATCAGAAACATCGATTTTCATTTTTACAAGTAGACCCCAGTGACAGTGATGTGCAGATATCCCTCGTTAATCAGACTTATAGGGGACCACCTTAAAATCAATCTTTATACAGCAACGAAATATTCTTCAAATTATATAATCAACTAGACGACCGCCTCGCGGTTTCACCGTTTGCGTGAGAATTCCGAGATAAAATATAACTTATGTCACTCCCTGAAAAGCAAGCTTTTTAACGGTAAAAGAATTTTTCTAATTGGTCCAGTAGTTTCGGAGCCTATTCAATACAAAGAAACAATCAAATCTTTCCTCATTGTCTATATATAAATCACGTGTCACGTTGTTTGTCCGCGATGGACTCCTAAACTACTTAACCGATTTTAAATTAAATTTACACACCATATGCAGTTTGATTCAACTTGAAAGATAGGATAGCTTATTCAGGGAAGGTTTAAAAGGTGAGAGCGGTACGAAGTTCACCGAGTCAGCTAGTAATATTATACATATAATCAATTGGCGCAGATATCACATATTATAACGAAGAATAAAAATAAAAGCACTGTTATCATGTCAGTAATATCCACTTATTACACTATCACACTCATGATAATGATGTTCTTCTAGCTGGATTTCAGCCACAGCGGCCAGTTTAGACAAAGATAAGCATTACATAATAAAGTGCACAAGTGTGTGCACGACCCGAGATTTGACCCAAAAACTCAATTAGGTAACATTATATAAGTATGTTTTACATGTTATTTAATTTTTAATAGCTGGTTTTGCCTCCTCGGGCTTTGATTACAGCTGCGAGCCAGTTTGGCATACTGAACACGAGGTTTCAGAGCATCCGATGTTGGGGAATAATCTCCCATTTTTCTAACAGGGCCTGTTTTAGTACCCTGAGGGTGGTAGGTGGTGGTCTGCGGCATCTGGCTAGCCTTCCTAGCTCATCCCATGCGTGCTCAATACCTAAAAATTTTGTGTGTACTTAAAAAGTTATTGAAATTATAAAAGCGTAATACTTAGTTTTGCAGGCCAGCGTAGATCGTACAAGCATTTGTCTTAAGGCGGGAATCCAACCCGCTACCTGCTGCGTCGCAGGCGGACATTTGCCCGCCGAGCCACATCGGTCGTCTTTTCTCCCAGCGCGTCCACTGGATCTGAATCAGAGCGTACGCAGCGCACGTGGTGTCGGTATTTACAATATACCGATAGAGGACGTCGGCTGCTTTCGGATTTTGCATAGACAATATACCTAGAAATTTCAAAATGCTCGAGTTTGCCGATTGGCAAATCGGCAGAAATACCGGTCTGTGGCATCGGTTTTGGCGGATATGTCGCTCTAGTGCATGCTCTACCATAGAAATAAATATAAAACAACAAATCATTACGCTCCGTACACTCCGATTTCGATCTAGAGAACGCGCAGCTTATTACAAGTAATTGAAATTTATTTTACTGAAATAAACTTCGATAACCGATGAACGCCCTCAGGCACTCCGCTAAACCTATTTCTGATGCCGGAGCACATGACGTCAGAGAGTTCGGATCGGATTAGGTAACTGCTCCTTTACGTTAATAAGCCATAAAAATGTACGAACAAAAAATAAAGCCGTCCATCCCAATACAATAGAGCTGACACACTTTACTCTATAAAAGATAAACTAAATATAACGTCTATTTTCTGACCTGATTAAGCATACATGGTAGGCACGTATACTAGGTAGTGTAAGGATTGGTGAGTGAGTAAAATGTAGAAAAGGCTACAACCGATATATCCTAGGCAACCTTGAGATAGACTGGATAAACAGGAGCGTAAGGGTATTTAATAAAGAGGCTGTTTCCCGAGATAGCCGAATCTCCCTTGTTCGGATGATTTATGCTGCGGCGCGAACTGCGATACTTGACACTCACGATTTGTCAGCGTTACAGTGACGCAACAAAACTGAACCATTTATCTTTATTGGGCCAAGTAATCATTATAATATTCCGGGATATTTATTAAATTCCTCTTTTTTTGCCAAAAGTAAGTACAGTTTTTGTTGAGTGTGTTAGCGGGTGAGTGAAAAACTACGAACTCTGAATAATTTGTTCTATGTAAAAGTGAAAACTGTTGAGCTTTACGAATACGACCAATATTTTCTACTCGTTTAAGCTGTGCAAACTGTTTGTTTTCCATTTACAATCAAATAAAATTTAAGTAATTTACAGAAATATAAAGTACTACCTGTACCCGCGACTTCGTTCTCGATTGCCACACCTGCTGACTAATAAATATTTCAAAAAGTATGAAACCCAAAAGAGTTTCATAAACTGTTTTGAGGTGCACAATCTGATACCTTTCATTTGATACCCCACTCGATGTTGCCGGTCTCTTTTAAAATTTCGACATCACCATTTGTATGGAAAACTTTTAATTTTTTAAATTTTCACACCTATGTACAGGCGTACTAAACGTATAATTTTATTTAATTTAAAGATAATAGCTGCGGCAGCTGCTGAGAGAGAGGGAAAAAGGCCAGACTGAGCCAAAAATATACCATAAAGGTCTCGAAACCCTAAAAATGAAACAATATGGTTTTAATTATTCTATAAAGAAATGATAAGTCTGAATAAATAACCAGATTCGACTAGTTTGCAACAAACTGTACCTACATGTGTGTTTCCGCTCTCATAACTCGCTCATCTGTCTTACTTTCACAATATCGCTCTTTGACTTTCACAAAATCTGAATCTAACTCACACAATTCTTTTAGAATGTTTACTAAAAGCTAAGCATAATTCCATGATGACCGGCTTCGGGCAATCACACCACACTCACAAGTTCTATCTATACCATCCATATCACACTTCACACTAATATTATAAATGCGAAAGTTTGGATGGATTGATGGATGGATGTTTGTTACCTCTTCACGCCAAAACTACTGAACGGATCAGGCTGAAATTTTGCATACAGGTAAGTCTAACCCTGGAATCAAATATAGGCGACTTTTTATCCCATAAATCAGTTCCCATGGGATAGAAATAACCTCAAAACGTTTCCACAGAAACAACGCGTGCGAAGCCGCGGGCAGAAGCTAGTTATTATTATAAATTCGAAAGTACCTATGTATGTTCGTCTGTTTATTTTTACCGCTTAAACGGCTGTACAAAAGATCAAAGAAATTTGTTTGTATATTATATACCTAGTTCTGTGGCTATGCTTTGCGTGTCGAGCACTTTTGTGAAAGGATTCCGATACTGTTGTGGAGCTCTCCCTTTTCTCTGTTTGAAACGGTTTAGAAGCTTAACGAAATTTCAAAGCTATCGCAACAACGAAGGTTCCAACTTTAAATGACCTCTGTATAAGTTAAAAGTTTATAATAAAAGCTGCTATTAAACTTACCTGCTGAAGTTATTATGAAATGAACTTATTCAACTTTCATAAGTTATTTCGACTTGTTTGCTGTGTAGTTCTGTTTTCTTGCTTGTTAAGTTTGCTTGTTAAGTTTGCTTCTTTGCCTTGTAAATATGTTTTTAATATTAACTTGAACGAGAAAATAATAATGGAAATTGAATTATGTCTATCTATCCTATATTTTAGGTTATTGTCAGTGGTACGGTTTTATAATTATTTAGTTTACCTACTTATATCAAATCGGAAGGGTGGTGATCTCGTCCGTTCACTGCTTGGTGATCTTTGGTAGTTGTCAATCATGCTTGTTAATTAACTCGGGTGATAGGTCCAAAATTAGGTAGATAACTATAATATCGTCATCATCTTCAGCTAACTAGTCCACTACTGGTCATAGGCCTCCCCAGTGAGCACCCTGTCTTCAGCTTGCCGCACTCGGCATCTGCCTGCAGTCTTTCCCAGGTCGGCGAGCGTCCTACACCACGATTACCGAGTCGCAGACTCCACCCAAGAACATGTTTACCCCAGTGGGTGTCGGGCTTGCTAATTCTTTCTATGTCGATACATTTTCTTTGTAGGCTAATGTTCGTAAAGGATTCTGTAATTTCGAGGAACTGTTTTTTGTGTACGAGGCAATATTGAAAAAGAAACACACGCTGGTTGTAAGAATGAACGTGGCGTATTGTGATGTCTGTTTTCTACTCATAAAAAACTGGAGGTCAAAGAAAAGAATATTCAAAGGCAATGAAAATACAATGTGAAATGATGTGTCTCACCTGAGCGCCGACCATGCCCTCCCTCATGCGGGGCAGGTCTGTGTGCGAGTACTTGGACCGCGACCACGGCTCCACCACGGTCAAGTCCGTGTTCAGCTCGAACTCGTTGATCTGGTTGCGGAGGAACTTGCGGATGTTCCACGGGAGGTCGTTGTGTCTGTGAGAAACAAATATTTTGACCATCATCATTTGCAGCCTATTTCCGTCCACCAATCTACATGTTTCTCTACAGTCCTAAAATCGACTGTATGGACTATTATTTTATGGAATAGAAAAAAATGTGCATTGCTCCGGTTACTTTGTGGAGCAACATTATGCTGAGGCACGGCTTAAACGTATATACATATAGGTAGGTATTTCACTGATAGATAAAAAAATTACGGTCAGTTTTTACAGCTGGCAAAAAAATTTGGGTTAGGCTACATCTCGCCCGCGAATAAACTCGGGGCGTGTTGTACCTTTTCTAAAAAGCATACTTAGTAGAAAACTCGCTGGAATGGAAAGTCTCTTGATTTTTCATTCGGGCCAGTTGTCGCTTACCCCAAAGTGCAGTGGTCCACTCGATCACGATTAGATCGTCGTTACTTTTCAACTTTTCCGTATATCAAAATGTTGTAAACTGGATATTAGGTTAGTACAACGGCCTCCGCTCACTATCTGTTCGAATAAGGGAAGATGAGCTAAAGCAGTGCATCTCTTGATGTGTGATCTGAATTTCGTGACGCCAGTTTGCTCTTATATCCACAAGCATCGACTAAAATGGAAATAGCGTCCTTGCACAATCCCGTCAAGAAAAATGCGTGCTTCTGCGAGCATTGCACTTGCCTCATTATCAGGCGTAAATACATTTGGTTAAGAAAAAGGCGCTCGGCTCTTTAAGAGCCTCAAAATAGTTATCTTCAACGTCTTCTGTTGTTTGTTCGGAAGCAGAGTGTAAATTGCAGGTACCATGCAGTCAGCAGTGCTTCGATTCGATTTTAGATTAACGAGCATGGTATACAGTTGGCTAAATAGTAGTGAAACACATTCAAATGTACCATCTGAAGACTTGATCTTCATTTTCCAAGTCTTCCAATCTGTGATAATAATAGCATTGCCATATAAAATACACAGATTTAGATGTTGTGACAAAATGTTTGATAATATCTTCTTCTTTTATTTATGGCTCTGCATCACGGTTTGAAAATGTCTCTGATCTCGTCACTCGTTAGATTGACACACACCGGTCAAAGTGACGTTTCTTTTGAAAAATATATCTCTCATGTAATAAGGTCCATTAATAAATTAATAAGGTCACATTTCAATAGCTTGAAGAAATAGCCTGCTAAACCTTCCCTAACTCATTACAACAGAATGTTGCCATAAAATGGACATTTCTAATCATAATATCCCTCCGAACTTCGATAAATAAAGCTAGGTTCACATTGCTGTGTCGGGGTGTGTCGTGGCGCGCCAGAGCGCAATCGGTTACGTTTATTACCTATGACTAGATTCACATTAGTAGGTTGTGTTGGGGCACCCCAACACAAACTACTAATGTGAATCTAGTCATAGGTGTTGGGGCACCCCAACACAAACTACTAATGTGAATCTAGTCATAGGTGTTGGGGCACCCCAACATAAACTACTAATGTGAATCTAGTCATAGGTGTTGGGGCACCCCAACACAAACTACTAATGTGAATCTAGTCATAGGTGTTGGGGCACCCCAACACAAACTACTAATGTGAATCTAGTCATAGGTAATGAACGTAACCGATTGCGCTCTGGCGCGCCACGACACACCCCGACACAACATTGTGAACCTATCTTAAGACGTGTCTGAGTGAACGTGGATTTTCAGCCGGAACCGAACCTTCGGCGGCATTTGTTAAAATAAAATCCTTATAAAACAAGATCCGTCAAGTACGAGTGTAACTCGCGCGCCGAGTTTTGAACGTTTATCAATAAATATGTAGACATAAACCATTCTAAAAATGCACGCCGAGTGTAGCTATAACGTTTTGTAAAGGGGGCGTGCATTCATTACGGATGTAAGCGGGTCAACTACGAACGAATGGCGCCTCGGCGGTAATCACCAATGTTACACACTAGTACCATAATGTACTCTTATAAGATTTATGGATAACTAATTGATTTTAGTGCTTTGTTCAAAAAAATCCGAGATATCGAGATATCGTGATAGTAGCTCAGAGGTACGTAGAAAAACCCCGTCTTTGGAGGAAACGATATACGTACCTTTTTCGATATGCGTACCTTATGTTTTATTTCCCCTAGGGGAAATAAAACAAAAGGTACGCGATAAATACCTGATATAATCATTAACTATGTTAACAAATCGCGAAAGTTTAAAAACCGATATACGGTTCCACGGATGACCATTAACACTTTCATGGCCAGAGACGATTAAATCCGTCAGCGCCACCACGTGGCGGCGGCGCGGCTAGGCCGAGGCTGGGCCGTAAATGCGTTAAATACTAATACATTCATGGCCCAAGATGCATATGTCGGTCAGCGCCAACACGTGTCGGCAGTGAGGCTGGGCAGTGAATGTGTTTATCAAACACTAGCTGCATTCTTACTACCCGTTGTCCTATTACCCATTTTCCCGTAGGAATGAAGCATTTTCCTGCGGTAAAAAGTAGCCCAAGTTCATCAGAAATAATGTGGGCTTCTAATGGTGAAATAATTTTTCAAATCGGTCCAGTAGTCTTAGAGCCTATTCAATACAAACAAACAAACATACAGTCAAATCATTCCTCTTTATAATATTATTATAGTATAGAAGATAAAATTAGGCAAAGCATGTCTAATTCTACAGAAAATCAGACGGCTGATTGAAGTCGGACTCAGGCACGTATAAGATAAGGTCTGGGATTACTCAAGCTGTGATAGCACTGGCTAGTCATTCCGTTACCACGACTGAGTGTTAATTTGTTGAAACGTCGGAAAAAAAGAAGTAAAAAAAACGAGATAAATACCCGTAAATATTTATGATAATGAATCTCATCGAGTGATGCATCACATCCCATTTCCGCGCTGGCGGGCAGCATGCTGGCGGAAGCCCTGCCACGCAATGGAGGTAGCGGCGCGCAAATGCCTGCCACCTGAGAGGCTATTGAGCTGTACAGTAATTTAAGATCACCTGCTAGATTGTTGCGCAAAGTGTGCGAATCCACGGGCAGATGCTTATGGTAAACTGATTAATTATACGATATTTGGTTATTTCATACATTATGTTTCCAAAAGTTCGGTAAGGTCAAACAGATAGAGAGAAAAGGCCGCTGTACATACCCAATATAATTGTACATACCCAGTTGATAACATTTCAATACGGTACCCTCGGACAGTAACAACGATCTACTCGTGAGTGAGTTGTTCACTTCACTTTGGGGTAAGGAACAACTGGCCCGAATCAAAAACTAAAAGACTTTTGATTCGGGCGAGTAGTCTACTATGTTTTTAAGAAAAGGTACATCTCGCCCGTAGGCAAGGTTTATCGCAGGCAAGATGTACCCTAACCCAAAAATTATGTGAGCTTTAAGATGTACATACATACAGTTTGTTCTTCGTAGATGTCAGTTTTTTTTTCACAATTCCACCATCTTCCGGTTGCATACCATATCATAGAGGTCACGTAAGGACTACAGGATCTATTGACCATTATGTCTACCTGGGACAATCCGTTTATCTAAAAACAAACCAGTTCGGATTTAGGAAGCCACGCTGTGTCTTAACCGATCTGCAGTAATTGAGACCATTTCAAGACGTAAATTTTTGACAAGCGTTTCTTGCCATATACGACACGAAAACATCGCTTGTACTAACCCGTCAGTGAGAGGCACTTCCTCCAGGATCTGCTTGGCGGTCTCGAGCCGCTCGCGCTCGTAGGAAGCCGCTGCCACCACCACCAGCACGGCCAGCAGGAGGCAGCCAATCACGTGCCGGTGCGAGTGGCCTCCCATTCTTGCTGCAACAATACAACATACCTTCAATACCCTAAAACTAAGTAACTCTATATTGAGTAGCTTCTACTCGAAGGCTTTTTCGGCTTCTACCATCACTACATTACCAATACAATGTAACATTGATGAAAACACAATAATGAAGAATTTTTTATTTTATTTTTTTTTTTTTTTTTAATAATGAAATACGTACTTACCTGTATCTAAATGTGTGAAATTGAAATGCTCTACTAGATAGATAGATAAATGTTTTACTTGGATCACAAATGGACAGCACAAAATACAATAAAACATAAACAAGTAGGTAGGTATATAAAAAAAAACTAGTTTAAAAGTTATGAGTATGTACAGGTCATAGTTTATATATTCTACTAGTGCTCTACTAGTGTGTCCCGACCCGTGTAACGTAATCTCTTAGCAAACTTCGTCTCGTTTAAGCCCAGCCCTGTCCCGGACTTGAAACAAGTCCCTATAATATACCGGACACAGATACCTTACACTCAAAGGAGGCTGGCTTGGCACGAGAAACTTACCCTCTTACTTTTACCTCTCACGTATCTATCTATACTTATAATAAAACTGTTACAGGTCCAATTCTGTACATTGAAGATATTTTGAAAAAATTTTTTGGAGGGCACTCTATTATCGGTACTGAAGCCAAAACTGTAATTTTTTTCATTCATGTCTGTTTGTCTGTCTGTCTGTTTCTTAAACGCGCATCACGCCGAAACTACTGAACCTATTGAAATGAAACTCGGAATGATATTTGGTCATACTACGAGGAAGGACATAAGACACTTTTTATCCTGGAATTCAGTAAAGTTCCCCTGGGAGATGGGATGAAAGTAAAATTCTTTCACCGCGCATCACGTCGAAACTGCTGAATGACTTGGAATGAAACCTGGCACGAATTGAGTTCATACTACAAGAAAGAATGTGGGATACTTTTTATCCCGGAATTCGGTAAGGTTCCTCTGGGAAAAAGGATGAAAGTAATATTATTTAACTGCTTATCACGACGGAACTACTGAATGAATTCGAATGGAAGTCAGCTCGATTTGAGTTTATATAACAAGAAAATATACATTTTATCCCGGAATTCAGTAAGGTTCCCCTAGGAGACGAGATGAAAATAAAATTGCTTCACCGCGCATTACGCCGAAACTTCTGAATGAGTTGGAATAAAACCTGGCACGATTTGAGTTCATACAACAAGAAAGGACATAGGATACATTTTATCCGGGAATTAAGTAAGGTTCCCCTGGGAGAAGGGATGAAAGTAAAATTCCTTCACCGCGCTTCACGAAGGAACTACTAAATGAATTCGAATGGAACTCGGCACGATTTGAGTTCGTACTACGAGGAAAGATACATTTTATCTCGGAATTCATTATGGTTCCCCTGGGAGAGGGGATGAAAATAAAATTCCTTCACCATGCATCACGTCGAAACTGCTGAATGATTGGAATGAGGCTTGACACGATTTGAGTTCATACTACAAAGAAGGAAATGGGATGCGTTTTATCCCGGAATTCAGCAAGGTTTCCCTGGGAGAGATGATGAAACATCAATTCTTTAGCCGCTCATTACGACGGAACTACTGAATGAATTCGAATGGAAGTCGGCACGATTAGAGTTCATATTACGAGGAAAGATACATTTTATCCCGGAATTCAGTAAGGTTCCCCTAGGAGAGGACATAAAAGTAAAATTCCTTCACCGCGCATCACGCCAAAACTGCTGAATGAGTTGGAATGAAACCTGGCACGTTTTGAGTTCATACAACAAAGAAAGGACATAGGATACATTTTATCCGGGAATTAAGTAAGGTTCCCCTGGGAGAAGGGATGAAAGTAAAATTCCTTCACCACGCTTCACAAAGGAACTACTAAATGAATTCGAATGGAACTCGGCACGATTTGAGTTCGTACTACGAGGAAAGATACATTTTATCTCGGAATTCACTAAGGTTCCCCTGGGAGAGGGGATGAAAATAAAATTCCTTCACCATACATCACGTCGAAACTGCTGAATGATTGGAATGAGGCTTGACACGATTTGAGTTCATACTACAAGGAAGGAAATGGGATGCGTTTTATCCCGGAATTCAGCAAGGTTTCCCTGGGAGAGATGATGAAAGTTAAAATGTGTACTTAGTTGTAATTCATTAGCGCGTCGTCCGATTCATGCATTCTTTTATATAGAAACAGTGTTGCAAGATCGAATTTGACAAAATCAGCCGAAAATCAGTAGATTGATGAAATAATCTGTAGATTGAAGAAAAAATCAGTAGTTAAAGGGCAGATAAGTTCCAATCTTAAGTTCCAATCCATTTTTTTTTACAATACATACCCATTAGCTAAGTTCCCTTCTACCCAATGCCTATTTCAGGCAAAGTTAAATATACAAATGGTCCATGCAGTCTTCATCAACATCATATTTGGTGGTACCTATAGCTGGTCAACTGTACCACCGAAGTTTGGTTGGGGTAAGTGGTCCAATTAAACTAACTGGACCACAGAAACATATTTTTTACTGTTGTATACCATCAAGTGTACATAAAAATTGTGGTGATCCAGTCAAATGGATCAGGAGCCCAATGCAATACAATTGCTTCACTATGACAATGGAATCGTCGCAGAATCATCACGTAGAATCCTAAGAATTATAAAACTCCAGGTAGTGCGTGCGAGATTCATAGTTTCAAACTTGACACTTTTACGCGAGTCTCTCCATCTGCATTCATCATAATTTCTTTAATTTAAGGTGGAATACTAAAACGTATTCTGTGACGATACCACT
Source organism: Eupithecia subfuscata (assembly GCA_963564075.1). Taxonomy (NCBI): domain Eukaryota; kingdom Metazoa; phylum Arthropoda; class Insecta; order Lepidoptera; family Geometridae; genus Eupithecia; species Eupithecia subfuscata. The sequence continues at coordinate 21,298,648 of OY751095.1, forward strand.
GTCATAGTGAAACGATTAGTTTAGCAGAATAGGGTCCCAGCTAACCGGAACTATGAAGTAGTAAGAAGTGAAACGTATGACACTTCTTGACACTGACGCTGGCCGAGTCGTAGCTTAAAGTCGTGTAGATAAGGAATGGGATTGTAAATGACGACATTCTATCCCCATAGATTTATAGTACATTTATACACAACTAGGTACCCAAATGTAGATACTTTTACATTATTAAAAGTGTAACAAGTCCAATTCTACGCATCTAAGTTTTTATCACGGCGTTTCATATTATGAGAGAAACTGTGATTAAATGTGAACTTAGTTAGTCGGCAGGTATGGCAATCGCGAACGAAGTTGCGGGTACAGCTGGTTAACAATATAATAGCTAAGAGCCAATAGCCATATAAATATCTAGAGTTTTGAGTGTGGTTCTTCGTTGTATAATATAACCCTTTATAATGCTCTTTCATTTTTTCGACGGCTCAACGGCTCGTTATTTTAAAAGTTTTGTTTGAATTTCTTATGGTCCATTAATATGTTGGTCATAGATAATAATATATTCCATCAATGGATTCGTTCAGTGGGTCAGAATACCGGAAGTCGAAGCCCAATACCGGAGAACGGTATCCCGAAAGAACACGAAACCACAAAACGCAATACCGAAAGCATATGAGGCCGCATCACGGAATACCGAAAGCACACAACACCGAAAGACTATAGACCGAACGATCACAATCTCGAATGAACGCTAAGTATGTCGAAATTATCTTCAAGGCTGCACGTAGTTTTGTCATACCAATTAAAAACTTTTCAGTGCAAGCAGTTCGTTTAACAACGTAACTTATTTGTCTAACATAATAGGTACAATTTTTATTACTGCTAGGTAACAGCTATCTAAATAGAAGATAATAACTTTTATCAAGAGTCAATGAAAGGTAAATAAAATTCTTTTATTTTTACATTAGAAACCTATCCTAGCCTGGTATAACAAACATGAAAAATTAGGTGTAATAAATAGGTAAACTTTTTTGCTCTTCTAGCAGTGTTTTGTAGATGTTGAAATTTTGGAACGAAGTTCCTTATCGCGCGTTGTGAAAGGGGGCTAGACGAAAAAAATTGTCACGAAAAGTTGTAACGGTAACGACACATTTTGACGAAGAGAACCGAGGAGAACCGAAGCGACAACCGCAGCTGAGTTGAGCCGAGGTGCGCTTCGACTCGAACAATCGTGTGTTCCGCTCGCTCGCGCAACGTGTCATTGGAGTGAGCGGAATATATCAGTTTTCTGCGGCCAAAAAAAATAAAATTTTAAGCGAGCCGTACTGTGACCCCCGTGCCCCAGCCCCCCTGAAGCCCCTCCCCCATCAAAAAATCTGATATGGGTATCGCTTTCGACTAACATGGGGGTAAGGATTACGAATTTGATGACGGCAGGCGTGTGTCGGATTGCGTGACCCCCGCGTGCCCCCCGGAACCCCCTCCCCTGAACCCGGGGGAGCAATGCAATGCGACAAAGGGGGAACAGCACGTGCTGTTACCCCCACGCCCCCAGCCCCCGAAACCCCCTCCCCCCACCAAAACATCTGATATGGGTATCGTTTTCGACTAACAAGAGGGTGAGGATTACTTATTTGATGCCGGGGGGTATGTGTCTAGTATAGGGGAATAGCACGGCGAGCGAAGCAAGCCGTGCTGTTAATAAGTAGGGCACAAGAGAACACAATTTAACACAACATAACATTTTATTTTTCCATAGACCGTTCTAAATCTTCCCCAAGAGAAATGGGACATAACGCCAGGGCAAAGAAGAAGAAGAAGACTTCTGTCCATCTTCGTCCTTTTTATTTCGAAAACAGAGTATTGACATAACATTTGAAGGAAGGCTCCTAATTTTTATCAAATACAGTAGTAGTATCTATAGTATCTACAAGCTCTGCTTAGCTTGGGGCTTAACCAAGCCAAGCAGAGCCATGCTGTATGGATTGCCCAGCATTATTTAGTCATATCAAAACATGAACACTCATGGATGTTGTTGAAATTAACATGGATTGCAATCTTCCAACAATGGATATTTATTTCGTCTGTTACCAATTAATTTTCGGGGACCCTTAATACCCCAAAATTACCCAATTTCATCGCGTTCTGTCGACCGCGGCATCAGAATTAAAATTATATCTCCGCCAATCCCGCTTTAAAATTTATTAAATTTATAAAAGGATTATTCGCTTTTAAAGGACGATGCTATGGACAGTGGCCATCGCAGGCCATCATAAAAGTAGCTTTAAGGTTGTTATATAATTTATGCTATACTAGCTGCTGTGTATGCCCGCGGCTTCGCACGCGTTGTTTCTATGGAAGCGCTTTAAGGTGATTTCTATCCCATGGGAATTGATTTATGGGATAAAAGCTTATGTTTTATTCCAGGCCTAGAATTATCTGTATGCAAAATTTTAGCCCGATCCGTTCAGTAGTTTTGGCGTGAAGAAGTAACAAACATCCATCCATCTATCCTTTGTTCCGTTGTGTGGTCCGTTTAGTGTGATATCACGTCCACATTATTAAACATGGTGTAATTATATTTTATAACATGTTATGTTACTTCATCTGGATCACCTTTAGGTATTGACAGTTCCTTTTATCTCAAAGATCTAGTTTCATTGTTCGCTGCTGTTTGCTGGCAAAAATTAGTAAATAAAACTAAGTTAATATTAATCAAGTTCAAATGTTGATTTTGATCTCGGATTACGTAACACCGATTTCACCAGCGATATTTTAATCGCGTTTACGAAAACGAAGTTTACATCTGAAAGAATGATGATGTCAGCCCTTACCGCTGTTTTTGTCGTTTTTGACATTGTGTGACATGGCAGCTCTTCAAATCGGTACACAAAAATCAGGCGTGCAGAAGTTAAACTGAGTTTAGTTTTAGCCGGTAAAATGCGCCGAACTGAGTTTATCTTGTTTCTTAAATTCACCTGCTAGGATGGCCTCGTTGGAAAGATCAGATCGTTTTTATCAGATTATTTTTTTGCAAAAACAAGTGTTAGAAAATATTTTGGGAGACCAACATAAAGAGTAAATAATAATAATGTCAACCAATTGGTTGAGATCTCAAACGCCTACAGGTATTGAAACAAATATTAAATCAAGCAAGACGTGTACAACACAATCTCAGTAAGCCGTAGACATGCTCATAAATATACTTGAGCTCTTCGTATATTCCATGAACTGTCAAAGCATAAATTTATGTCTATCCTGTACAATATCATCATAAACCGCTCGACACGCGCCGCGATGGGTCCTCAGCTTTACGCTTAATTACATGAAAAAGTATTTAAAAGGACATCTGTCCGCCTCTAACGGCTCCCCAGATGCACATCATTTGAATAAATTACTGAAAGCCCTGTGAGCCCTGTTTGCTTTCTGTTTAATGTGTTTCAGAGCCGAAGGTACCATCTTATATTGGATCTGTCTCAATATAGCTGGGAAAGTTTTCAATCGGATTTAGAAGATATAATATATTATCTTAATTTGATTAAATTTAAAGTAGCTTTTCTGCTCTGTGGCTTTGCTCCTTATAAACGATAAACTTGAATAATAAAAAACACTCATGGATAATGAATTCATTCAACTATTTATTAGAATCGGAACAGTCTTTATGGAACGGAATAAAAGCAAACTGAATGTACGTACCATGTAGATTATTTTGATATTCCGTTACTCTTCTCTCACTAATTATCTATCTAAGTAAAAGAGAAGAGAAAACTGAACTGTTAATCTGTGTCTCCGCACGCCAGAAAGTCTTCGTATATTCTTGAGTGCCGTATAATTTGTCATCGAAATTTCATGTATTGGTGCGTATTTTTGGTGACTTCTGTGTTTTTTGGTAGGTATCATATGGAATTCATTATTGTCTTTGATAGTTAGTTTTGGAAATTGGTTTTTTCTTAACTTTGTATCTTTGTTTGATATTTAACTTCCGAGTTCTGTTCCAATTGGTAAGTGTTCATACTATCGTGTTAGTTATCTTGGCCCGACCCGGGATTTGAACGCTAGACCTCATTATCAGCGGTTGAAAACGCGACCGCTAGACCAACGAGGCAGTTGGATATAAAATGTCGGATGTAAAAATATAAAATGTCCTGCATAAAGATACATTTACTATACGTTTATCCCAAAATGCTTAAAAATAAATGTCCACCCGTGCGAAGCCGGCTCGGGCCGCTAGTTATTATTTTAAGGAGAGGCACAAGAGGTTGCAGACCTGTTCACAGCTGTGGGAAAAGGGTTGAGGGAGATGATGATGATGATGATGAATTATTGTTTGGCTAATTTTATAGTTTGAAGTATGAGTGTGACGAGGACCGATTCTTCAGTGTTAAGGATTATTTAGATGACCAAAGGGCCTGGGAGCTTCGCACGTGAAATAAAACTAATAAAACTGCATTTTAATATCCTACTAGCTAACCCGGCGAACTCTATTCCGCCTTAAAGGCAATAAATAAGCAGATTTCCGAATTTATTAAGTTAATTTTGAAATAGTTCAATAGTGTAATCGGTAAAGCCGTTCTTGAGTTTTATTTTGTTATATATCACGTTTTAAAGTGACTGATGTAAGATGTTTTATGTCAAGTCACACTTGAATACACACAGAACTTAAATTTCACAACCACATCAGATCTCTTACCGCCACATGTTTTAAAAGATTAGGTTTTGTGTCTCGCACTTGTAACAATTTCACTAATATAAATGCAATAAAATTACTTTAAACATCCCTAATCCGTTCCAAACTTGAGTATAGCGCGTGCATTTGGAATCCTTATGAAGTTACGTATACACTTATGCTTGAACAAGTGCAGAAAAAATTTCTAAGATTTCTGTATAAAAAAGTACATAGGTACTTACTATCCCTTCATGTACCCAACGAAATTCCTGCAAGGTACATTAGATTTTAATTCTCCAGAAACAAGAAGGTTAGACGAGCAAATTCTTTTTCTATGCCGAATTCTACGAGGTTATTGTATCTCCTACACTTCTAAGTGAAGCCAGCCGACTCTGCGTACCAGGACAGCGTACCAGATTTCGCTCTGGCTGTGTGCGTTTATTCGAGCCCCTACGTGCAAGAACATTATATCGCCAGCAGGCTCCTATCTCCGTCCTCGCCCACAGAAAAGCTGAAACGAAGCTGTCAATCGCCAAAAGTCCTGCTCCGGTACTTCAAGGAGCTGGGCTGGTTAGGGCCTGGTTAGGCAGGGGGACAATGCACAATACACTCCAAAGCGAGATGTCAGTGCAGATCCCAGTTCCCCCACTCAGAATCAGAATTAGAATTAGGCTCCTATCTCCCGTGATCAACGACCTCCTCGCCAAGCATCCTCAGGTTGACCTGTTTGCGGATGGATGGAAGTCAATTGAACGAATGTGCCTCAGTTGTTGTGAGAATTATTAACGCTATTGTAATTTTTGATTTATTATTATTATTTTTTTGTTAAATTATTTCTTTTTCACCTGTTACTTATTTTTACTGTGATTTTAACTGAACTGATGTTGTTTCTATAGAATTTTAAATATATTTTCTATGTTTGTATCTATAATTTAAATTAAAGGCAGGTCATGTTGTGTACATACCTAGTTATTTAAGTTTTTATATAATAATTTTAAAAAATCTATACTACTTAGCAAGTAGGTGTCTTATACACGATCCTAGACGTAACGCATTGGAGAACTCTGATTACAGAGTTCTCCAATGCGTTACGTCTAGGATTCAATTCCAATTCCAAAACCAGACCTAACATTAGTTAGGTCTGGTTTAATAAACGAATTGAATTGAATTGAATGCAACGGTAAAACCGTTGTTGAGTTATAAAAAGTGTAACTAACACGACTTTTATATAATACTAGCTTCTGCCCGCGGCTTCGCACGCGTTGTTTCTATGGAAACGTTTTGAGGTTAGTTCTGTCGCATGGGAACTGATTTATGGGATGAAAAGTCGCCTATGTTTGATTCCAGGGTTAGACTTACCTGTATGCAAAATTTCAGCCTGATTCGTTCAGTAGTTTTGGCGTGAAGAGGTAACAAACATCCATCCATCCATCCATCCAAACTTTCGGATTTATAATATTAGTGTGATATGAATATAGATAGATATAGATAATGAAAACTTTCATTGCTTATATTTTTTTTATTTATTTACCAACTTAAAACGATATTCCAAAGGAAACTTATAATAAAAACACTAAGAAAATTACAGAGGTTTTTAAAGCGAGGGATTTTTTTAAAGAAAGAATGTGCTATGGATACCTATATTATCTGAAATAAATGAATAATAATAATTTAAAGGAGTTTTATCAGCAAGTCAGCTGAGTAACTATCACATGGGTTTGAAGGGAGAGCGAAGGGAGAGGAATTAATAAAAGCTTAGTTTCTAAGTGTTAGTGTGGAGGTAAGCACAACTACATTGTGAGAAAGGTAACTACGCCTATTTATAACAGTAATCTAGCCAGTTAATAGTTTTTAGTTCCATAAACAAAATTTTATAATTATAAACTAGCTGCGCCTCGCGGCTACGCCCGCGTGGAAAATAAAAATTATCACTTAGGGGTATGAAAAATAGATGTCGGCCGATTCACAGACCTACTCAATATGCTCACAAAATTTCATGAGAATCGGTCAAGCCGTTTCGGAGGAGTATGGCAACGAAAATTGTGACACGAGAATTTTATATATTAGATATGTTTCGTTACACCATGTTTACTCGTCTGAGGTGCCTAACCAAGCTCAGAAGAAATTTAAAAAAATAGGTATTTATTATCTCAAATACCTGTCTCGGTAAAAACTGTTACATAGAGGGAAAGTTACAATGTGATCTATGCATCGAATGTAGAATATCTTACTGTTGCTAGTTTTTCTTGCACATAATATGTACAACCATCTTTAAAGATGGCAGAGAATGTGCAAGAAAAACTAAAAGTTCGTATGTTGTAAACCATACAAACTGGAATGTTGGGCCGAGTTTGTCTTTGCCATTGTACAGCAGAGTTTTTACGCTCTTTGTTAGAGATTCTCGAATGAAGAGTCGCTTGCTGGCTTTCTCCTTGGGTACTTCGGAAAGAACAAGTCCTACGGTGAGCTTCTCCGCGGCTATCCATTGCCTACGGACAGCTTTAAAGTTCAGCTCCACAAGGATCGCGCACGCCTTCTCTTTGGTCCCATGTAAGCGTTGAGTTGACGTTATCTCTGTTTTATCGTTAAGTTCGTTGTATAAGTTATATAAAAACTAGCTTCTGCCCACGGCTTCGCACGCGTTGTTTCGTGTTGTGCATAGCCTATGTTTGATTCCAGGCTTAGAGCTACACCGATGCAAGATTTCAGCTCAATCTGTTCAGTACTTTTGGCGTAAAGACGTAAGAAACATCCATCCATCTAGCCATCCATCCATCTATCCATCCAAACTTTCGCATTTATAGTATTAGTGTGATTTGATGTGATTACGTAATAGAACACCCTGTCTGTGGGGAGGGCAATGGTGTCTGCGACACAGTATTACTAAAAACCACTGCTTGTTTCATCGAATTACATTAGTTACTACAACCATTGTTATTCTTTACTAAATAAATTACTTTGAAAAATTACTTTGGTATTATCCCTCTAAAGCCTGGATGTGACTGCATCTATGTTTTTTTCAACACCACTGCTGGGTCAATTTGTGGTAAGTCAGCATTTGCGAGTGAAGTTGTCAGACCCTTCTACTGGAGTTGACATCTTGTCACTAACATTCTCAGATGATGATATGTACTTTGGTTCTGTAGGTGGTAATTTCTGTGTTCAAGATCGTTTATCTTAGTCTTAGGTCTTTGGTTATTCAAAGACTTCCCACAATTTTTATTTGCTGAATCATGAAGCTGAGTGACAAATTGACAGCTTGGAGCAAGGGTCTGCTTAAACCACCTTATCACATCAGCTAAACTCAAAACCAGGAGCTTCTATTGTGATATTTTTCTTACATTTCACACATTTTTGTAGAACCATCGTGAGTGGATTGGGATCTAGCAGGATAACCACGCAATCGCGCGTCGGCAGAGACTGTATTCTAGTATCATCAAGTACATGTAACTTATCCTTTGCCAAACAGCGTGAAATAACCAAGCGAAACACTCGCAGAGCCAGTTTCTTAGTCCTACCCAAGCCGCGTACCAAAAACTACGGAAAAAAGATGATTACGTACGAAGGTGCACAGTACTACAATAAAATACCCTCCATTATAAAAAATGTAAACTCATTCAATGCATTTAAAACAAAACTAGCTGAATATGTAGCAGATTATTATTTTTAGATGCATTGGATGGGTAAGTACCTATTAGACGTACGAAAACGACCTACTCAATTTATATCTACTTTAGAATAACTTTTTTTCTCATGTAAGTGACATTGTCCTTTTGAGAATAAATTTCTTTAAACCAAAACCGACATGTAGACTTTGTCAATAACTTACAATAAACGATTTGATTTAAAATTGAGAACTTGAAATTGATTCAACATTTCAATTTTTGGTAGTATTATCGTATAGGCCAGGTATGCCTTCCTTTGCGAATAAATCAGCCGGTATTAGAAACTCGTAAACCATGCAGAAATTCCTAATTCAATCGTTATTTAGTTGGAAACTTCACGAACGAAAACAGAGGTTATTGTAAAAGTTCCAAATTGAAAAGTTGGGCTTGATTTGAAAGGATTGTTAGTTTGTTTTTTATTGGTTTGCTAGCTTTATTTTCAAAATGAAATTGTATTTGTAAATTAAATTCATTTTTGATGAATGTAATGCAATATATTTAATTTGTGAAATGATATGAAATCTATCTCTATTATCTATATATAATACATATCTATAATATAAAAATGAATCGCAAAATGTGTTGGTAAGCGCATAACTCAACAACGCCTGGACCGATTTCGCTAATTCTTTCTTTGTTGTGTTTGTTATTGTCAGGAGAAGGTTCTTATGAAAGAAAAAATAAAGAAAGTTGGAAACTTAAATTTCCACGGGGGCGAAGCCGCGGGGCGCAGCTAGTATATAAAAATGATGAATCCCTATTTCCTTTGGTCACGGCATCACGCGTGAACAGCTGGGCCAATTTAGCTAATTCTGTTTTTGTTGTGTTTGTTATTGTCAGAAGGTTTTTATAAAAGAAAAGATTAAGAAAGTTGGAAACATAAATTTCCACGGGGGCGAAGCCGCGGGGCGCAGTTAGTCTGTAATAAAATCTATATTGCTTTGTTTATAAAAAAGATGGGTGACGGGATAGGATGAGAAGAAACTAGATTATATTAAAAATCACGAAAAGTATGAGCTAAAAGGCGAAAGTTTGCGAAGCTGTGTGTGTGTGTGTGTGTGTGTATGTGAAAAAAAAAATTACATGAGTCAGACAAATACTGTGCATTGATGTGGGTATTTCTTGAACTGGAATAACTAAGAGTAACTTTTTATTTCGGAAAAACGTGTGCAAGACCGCTGGATCAAACTAACTTACGTAGCTGTGACTGAAAACGGCCTGAATCGGATCATCTGTGATCATGTAAATAAAGGCAAAAAAACTCTGGTCAACAAACTCGCAGTGACATGTATCTCGAATGTATCGGGTTTTCAAAAAACTATCTGAGCGTCTGGTCGAAGCGACGCGTGACCCGAGAGCTGGTGAATATCTGGCACAGCGTATCAGCATTGCCATACAGCGTGGCAATGCAGCCAGCGTCTTGGGGACGCTTCCGACTGGTGTTGATATGGATCAGTTGAGCTATCTGTAGACTGTTTGCAACAGTCGGCAGTTAGCTCAATTGTTTCAATTGTAAATACTAGTATAATTTTCTTTGTGAATAAATGTTTATGTATTGTATTATATTTGTATCTCGTAACTGCGTGGGAAATAACTATAAAACAACAAGCATCACATACATTACTTACATTACTAGCTAGCAAGGAGCCTGGCAGGCAGCCAGTGCTAATAACTAGCGATCTCTCTGGGAGCGGCGAGACTGTGGTTGTCAGCGGAAAGATAAAGCACTAGTTAGCTCATTAGATACGGAGGCTGTTACAAAGATACAGGAATGAGTACTCAGAAGAATTAGAAAAAGATGTTGTTTGTAAGTTTGGATGTAGGAGGTAATCGCCAGAACTTCTGGTCCGATTGAGAAATTCTTTCACCAATACATTTTGATCGCTACATTATGTCGTGTGACTTAAGCTACGTTTTATCCAACGGTATCGCGTGGGCAAAACCGTGGACAAGAAATAGTGGAACTAGAACGCCTTAGCTTTTGACGAAATCTATGGGTGTGTTTTCGTCTAGTTCCTAGAAACAAATAAATGGCAACCCATAATTTAGTCAAGACCATTATAAATCCAAAGGTAAGGTAGGTAGCCTATCGGCTACCTTTTTACGCCTAGACTACAAAATCCTAAGTGATATTTGGCAAGAAGATAAGTTTTTGTTTCAGCAAGGATTACTTGATGTTTTGTATCCTGAGATCGGACAGTATAGGTTTTTATCAGGGAAAACGCACGCTGGCTGCGAGCAAAAGCGATTATAGCATTAATGCGAACGTTTTGAACATACTAAAAAGCAAAAGTTGCATGCTCTACGATATGTATATGGGATCGACTTGATTGGCTATAAATCCAGTGACCGTACGTAGGTAAACCGGATTGTAAACCCTATGTTCCAGGCAAAAAAAAAACCATAGAACCGAAAAAGCTTTATAACTTGAGCACGCAACTAGTAGCATTGCTCAATCAACTGGAATCAGATCGACATCATTCTAAAGTGTCCGCCACATATCTAACGTAGGGGCTCTACTCACTCGCGAGCTGAATTGTGTTATTCTGCGTAAAAAGACATTTGTAGTAAAGAATTTCTAGTGAGTAACAGTACCTAAGCGACACGTCCCTATTCAGCAAAGGTTGCTTGATGTAGTTGTGATTGTGATAAGCAGGCAAAATAAAATCTTATGTCCTCTATTTATGCACACCCACTTTCCCTCTTATGACTTTGTCTCTCTCCCAGTAAGGTTTGCTGGAAGAGAACTCATTTTAGGATTTAGCTCGCCCTTGCCATTATGTTTCTTGTTTGATGATTTTATGTTTATATTATTGTGGAATTAAGTATTTCCATCCAGCAATCTATAGGGCTACCGCACATCACGGCTTCCATCACTAGATTAACTGGTAGTTTTCTCACTCATCTTAAACGCGAATAGTGATCACGTCTCACGACTATTGAATCTATAGATTCAACAAGCTGCCGAGCTGCTGTTGAGACGCGTTTTGTAAAGTATGACAAGCTATCTGTTCACTTTTCTTGCTCAAAAAGTGTATCATAATAGTGTAGCTTAGCGGGCCTAAAACTTGAGTTTAATACCTAGGGCTAAAAAGTATTTTTTCTTTTTAATTTTTGTCTAAAATCATCAGCCCGTACAAAGCATTTTAGTTCTTGTAAATACCAGCTATTTTTTTTTTGTCGCCTACCTATTCACTTCTAATTATTTTACCTATATGCTCTATTTCGTATTTATTTGATATATCTATGATTCTAAAGTAACCGAAAGTTGAATTAATGATAAGTGTGGCCAATGATCGTCTAGTTAGTGGTAGGAGTCCTACGTTGTGTTGTGGTAGTACCTAGGATCTTTTAGGTGCTAAAGACAAACGAACTAAATCTAAAGTTAACTTAATCCCATCCATTCCTCGTATTAATTCAATAATAAAGTTTAATGTTTCGAAGTATTTATGTATTAAAATTATATGACAAGTATGGAACAACTACAAAAAGTTCAAATAGATAGATTTATAGGTATTGATATAATAATCATTCTTCATTCTATCGGACTGATTTTATTACGGCATAGATACGGGCCCCATCCACCGCCCTGTATAGTAGCATTCGTCTCCTTACTGGATAGCTCCCTCCGTAGAAGATGTATGCTGGCTAACATACCATCTACATTATAATAATAATAATTGGACTTATCACAAAACAGTCATAGTTCAGTATGTCAGATCTGTCGGGGGAATAAGAGGGCATAATCTTCTATCAACTCCTATAGCCAGCCTCAATGTCTGTCATTTAATTAATGTAACTAATTTTGATAGATAATCGTTTTAATTATGTATATATAATAATATTAATCACATTCAGGGGAAAACTACTTTGTGATATTTAATTCAACCCATTCACTCCATCAACTTTCTTACTAAAAAATAGTCCGTATCAACTTTCACGTTAAAAAATAGTCCGTGGTCCACTAATTCTCTACAGTATCTACCCCTACTAACTAGTGAAGTACAGACTGATCCAAATTTTATGCGGAGTCAGACTCTACCAAGCTAGTTATCTTTAGTTAGTACCCAATGACCCCTATTTCGCGCTTTACGGATAAAAGTACAGACTGTTATAAGTCTACATGATAATAAGGACCTCCTCGTATGGGAGTTGATGTCCAAGAAGTCTACAGCTTCTGAATATAAAATATTTCCAAATTTCAGGTTTACTTTTAGATATTATTCTCAATATTTATAATATAATGATTTATCAAACTGAGATTACTTCTCATAACATAATAAAAATGACCTCCTCGTATGGGAGCTTATGTCCAAGAAGTCGACAGCTTCTGAATATAAAGTATTTCCAAATTTCAGGTTTACTTTTAGATATTATTCTCAATATAATATAATGATTTATCAAACTGAGATTACTTCTCATAACATGATAAAATTGACCTCCTCGTATGGGAGTTTATGTCCAAGAAGTCGACAGCTTCTCAATATAAAGTATTTCCAAATTTCAGGTTTACTTTTAGATATTATTCTCAATATAATATAATGATTTATCCAACTGAGATTACTTCTCATAGCTTATAAAAGGCTTTCCCACATTCGGAGATTTTTGCCTAAGGTGACATTCGCACCAAGCTATAGTTAGATTGATCAAAATATAAAATTTCTCTCTACCGGAGAAAACTGTAAATACAGTTAAAATTGCAATGTAAATCATAGTCATACCTGAAACCAGAATTACTACTATGCGAGTTTTAATCTACTTTAGATATTAATTAATTAGAACAATATTATCAATATTAAATTAATCAGTCTCATGGTTCAAAAATATAATAATTCTGGAATTCCTAAGGGAAAACACATTGAAATTCAATAAACAATAAACACAGCTCCTTCCCTAAGAAACACATAAATAAAATGAATAAAGGATAAAAATACATATGTTTTAAGTCAACGTTATTATCCACTTTTATACGAATTATTTAACCTTTGGCTAAGGAAATAGTAATCTGAAAAATAGTTAGGGTTTGACAAATATCAGACGTATTTTTAGCAATAAAAAAACATGCAACTTAGCTTTATCTGGAACCAGCCCCGCAGTGCTCTGATATCTGAAACACTAACTCTACTCTACTCTAAATTGATTACATGACCAAGTGCCATGAATCACAACACTGATTTTATATCTAGGTTATAATCAAAATTCGTTCTAATTAACACTTATTCTATCTACATTAATCAACACTGATTTTAATCAATTATTTGAATTTTAAAGGTTTTACAAAGGGGTCGTTTCAGCTTTTGTCCAGAAATAGACCAGCTTCCCGCGCGGGCTCCCAAAATTCGACTGTCGTAATATTTTCATAGGAGACTCCCCATGACCAGCGCTTGCGCACATAAGGTTCAAATTATCCCAATTATTTTGGGCATTTTGCTTATCGATTTGAAGTGTTTAATTTTTTTGCTTCTTGAAAGGTCTTATTTATGACGCCTCACGTTTCATGGGAATGTTAATATTATCGTTTTAAAATCAAGTGTTCTTACGATAGCATACCTCTTGACAAGTTATTTATTACCAGCCTTCTCAAATCACAGATTGTTAAAGCTTTCAGCGTTGAATTTCTATGGTTGTAAGAAATCCCATAAATCTGATTATTTTATTACCATAGATTAATATGGACTAATAATTATTTTATATTTGCAACAACAGGCAGATTATTATCTGTTCTGTTACATTCTCCTACATAAAAACTCGACTTCTTGGTGCTCCGTCAATCTTTTTTTTTTGAAAATAGAACCTTCTTGGTGATGTTTTGTGAAGGTTGATTCTTTCTTCCCTTCACGGTAGAATGCGAACTGTTTCGTTGCGGGTTAGATAGAGACTCTTCTTTTTATTTTCTCGCAATCGAAGTGAAAAGTAGAGTGTTTTACTCGGGCCAAAATCACCCATTATAACTCGGTCTTGTCATCCTCCCACGCTACGCTTGGGAGTATAACAACCTCGTATATAATGGGATGGTTTAGTCCCTTGTAAAACAATCTACTATTATTTTATTATAATGGCTTATAAGACATTATCTATACTAATATTATAAAGAGGAAAGATTTGATTGTTTGTTTGTTTGTATTGAATAGGCTCCAAAACTACTAAACCGATTTGAAAAATTATTTCACCGTTAGGAAGCTTTCTTTTCAAGGAGTGACATAGGTTATATTTTATCCCGAAATTCCCACGGAAACGGGAACTACGCGGGCAAAACCGCGAGGCGATCGTCTAGAAATAAAATAAAGATAATTTGTCATTCTTTTTTTTTTTTTTTTTATTCAGCCTATTCCGTCCCACTACTGGGCAAAGGCCTCCCCCAAATGTTTCCACTCCGTGCGATCTTGCGCGATTTCCCACCACTCATTTAGTTTCATTCCTTACAAAACATTATTATAATTCTGTTATTTGATTGTAATTTTCTTTGTCAATAAAACTGATGTAAGGAATTTATTGTAAATAAGTGGCGCGTCCAATTTAAAACTTACTTTTATTAATAAAAACGAGGTTAATAAATTATGTGTTAGATTTACTTAGGATCGGTTAAAATAAGTATTATCTGCAAAAATTCGTCCTATGTACCATATAGTATAATCAAGAGAAACGTTCTAACCTATTAAAAACAGAAAAGAGTTGGATTTAAACAATTTAAACTAAAGTCCTTTGCGGGGAGCACTAAAGGGACGAAAATTTGGGTCGAAATAAATCATAGGCCTTACTTTATATAGGAGTAATATTTTAAGGGGGTATAGTACCTCAAATTGCTTATTTTCAACTCCGTCGGACCTCCATATCTTCCATACTACTGAATATTTAACTTTGAAATTTATATATGGTAAAGTTTAGGACTCATACTATCGATCATATGTTTCGAAAACACGATGCCATAAAATTTTCTCGATAGAAAAAAATCGCAAAGTTATCATCTAATTTTTTACTAAAACCCTAATTTCTCAATAAATACAGATGATACGATCTTGAGATTAAGCATAGTAATTGAACTAAGTATAAAGAACATTTTATATGTTGCCTTTTTTTCAATTAACTATTCTAATGTTTGTGGGGAGCATATAACTACTAAAAACTTGATTTTTGGGCTTACGCCGCTTTGCTCTGTCCCGCTCCTGTGAACGCGAAATCCTATACCTATCCTCTTCACACAATAACGAGGTAGGGTACCGCCTTAAGTGGAAAATGTGAATGAGAATGAATGATATTGTTTTATTTACATACCTTGAAACTACCATACAGACTAATGGCTAATGCCTTAAGACTACATAATGTTAATTAATACTTCCTTAAAGTTAAACGAATAACTAGTTATTTTAAAAGAAACATCGAAACATGGCAAAGAAACTTGGCAGTTCTTTATTACTTTTACACTATTCCAGAGCTCTAAAGACCTTAGTGTAATTAATTATACGCGTATAATCCGCGTGCTTCTTGAAGATCTAAAGGAAATAAAGGAGTTCCAGTACGCAGGTGCTACCGACTGCGCGCGTTTTCCGTCCATCCAATTCTGATCAAAATGTGATGGATGTCGTCTGGATTTGAAAGCACCTTGACGTGCTCATATAGCTAACTTTGAATTACAAGACTGAGCTGGAACCATTGTGGAAGAAGATAGAGGTTAAATAGTTCGACTCCCGACGAGGGCCAAATATTACTTTTTACAAATATGACTCGGGTCTAGGACGTTTACGTCCGAAGGGGGTTTTGGACTTTGGACATTTTACAATAGAATGTTTCCCGGCCATGCGAAAGATTTCCTTCAAAAACTGACATAAATTCGCCGATGTCAGTGAACAGAAAGAGAAAGGTTGCGTTTTTGGTGGAAAAGGCAGCTTTTGAGTGGGTATTTGAAACAAAATTCACGCTTCTAAGAGTTAACTCCATCACGGTTAACCAAAGTTTAACACGGAAGTGGCTCGTATTTGGTTAGGGTACGTTCATACAGCAGTATGTTTAGCGGCACCGTTTTAACCGGATCTGGAATCCAGTAATATGTGTGAATTCACTAATACAACTTCATACGTCGAATAAAATAAAACCGGCAAGTCCGAGTATACTCGCACACGGGGTATATCGTCCCATCGTTCAAACCTATTTCTCCAACGAAACTCTGATACACCAACTGCTTGGAGATCCCCTCAAATTTTCCAATATATTTTATTTTTAATGGGTATTTACTAGAATGAAATTTGAACTGTTACAAACGTAAAGAAAGTGTCATGTGTCTACCTATTATGGTTCAAGAGATACAGCCTCGACAAACTTGGAACAAAAAATCGTGTATTTTGTATGGGAGCCCCTTTAATTTTAATATATACTTTATTTTTGGAATTTATTGTCATAGCGGCAAGAAAAATACACATCTGTGAATGTTTCAACTGTCTAGCTCTTACTAGCTTACTTCTAGCTCTTACGGTTCATGAGATGGAGCCCTCTGACAGGCGGACAGACGACAGCGGAGGCTTAGTAATTGGGTTTTGCTTGCATCCGAAGGATACGAACCCTTAAAAAGATGCAATAAAACAGTCCTGTACAACGGGCTGCTATGTGAACGTACACACATAACAAGCTCAAAGTTCAGACAAGGGCGCTCCGCAGATTGCACTATGTTTGTTCAGGTGTATTTGCTTACCTCTCGCTATCAGGGCTAGCTTAGCCTTCCTCGTCTGGGATTCAACTGAAACAACAAGAATACATAAATATGAATTGCACTGTAAGGTAAGCGTCTCGAGGCTCCCATTGAATTGAAAGCGGATCGCCTCGTTGTCAAGTCGAGGTTTAAAAAAATCTTTTTACAAACAAGATATTATATCATTCAGAACTTGGCAGTAGGACGTGCACTAAGACAAATCTAAGGAACCCAAACTCGACGAGGTTAAGTCGTTTCGTGTACGAGTATTACCTTCTGTTTCCATCATCAGCCCAGTGCGATGGTACCATAACATTGAATTGTCACCGAACTTCTAAACGCCAAATTTCAAATCAATCGGTTTAAGATAACTGGTCTAAAATTCAGTTGCAAAATTTGTAAACATATAATTACACTCTTCTGTATTATCAGACCGGCTCGATGGCTCATTGATTTATCACCGAACTTACATATTTTTTTTCAGATAAAACTTTTATTGACAAAGAAATTACAATCAAATATTATTAAAAAAGAATATTTTGTGGTGTCATATTATTTTTTTCAGACAAATCGTTATGTAGGTAATGTATTTATGATTATTTTTTCAAAAGACTACTTGATTTATTTATTTTCTAAATTTCAGCTAGGTTGAGGGTAACTGGTCTAGGGCGGCTTGCGTAAGGATCGTATTTAAATTGTAATTAGTTAAAAACATTTACCGACTTAAACACAATTAGCTTAATCATAATTAGCATTGTCTTGCGCGAGGCTTTCGTAGCGGTCACTTAGCTAAGCGCGCTAGTCTATGGATTTTCAGAATCAGAATCAGAAATATATATAACTGTTGTACAAAAAAGATCTTAGGTATAAAACAGTGTACAGTTTCAACAGTTAACTATAAGACATACAATAAGTTTTAAATGGGTACCTTAATAGCTTGGTAGGTATATCGTATCGTCATGCGTTCCGTTAAGGATTGGTCACCAAGCACATCAAGCCATGATCAAAATCATGATAAAATAGAACAGTTTTTGCGTAGAATGGAACATATAAGACCAGTAACAAGTTGGGAAGTTGGTTTAAGCCTCTAACCCACAGCCGCGATTTTGAAGCGCGTCTTGTGTCACGCGATTTGTTACGATATTTGTTTGCGTACATTTTGTACTAAGACGTATACGATCTTACACAATGCAGCTATTTCGATCTGCAAAGGCGAAGGCCTTTATCGATATAGATGGAGCTTTTTGACAAGACCAGGTTCACCAGCATATGCAGAGCACTCACTAGATATGGTGTCACACTGAGTGGATAAGCAACATGCTCAAAAATAGTGCAATTCAAGTAACCATCAATAACACCACGAGAGGTTTAGTTGCTAGGGGCTGCCCGCAGGGCGGCGTCCTGTCGCCCTACTATGGAACATAGTTGTAGACGAACTCATCCGCAAGCTCAGCGGCCGACAACTGGTCACAGTAGGATATACGGATGACTTCACGATCCTGGCAACTGGGTGTTTCAAGTACACAATATGTGACCTGATCAAACTCGCCTTCAAACCATCGAAGCATGGTCATCGACCATAAACTCTCAGTTAACCCTACATAAACGGAAATAATAATGTTCACAAACAAGCGACATCTAGGGAACTTGAAATTTTCAAAACTGTTAACATAGAGATAAAGTTTAAAACAGAAGTGAAGTAGCTAGGGGTCATACTAGTCAGCAAACTGCTGTGGAATAACATCTTGACTACAAACTACAGCGTGCCACCGCTGACTTCTACCAATGCAGCAGAATGCTAGGAAAAACATGGGGACTTTCACCGAAAATAACTATGTGGCTATACATTGATATTGTAGGACCAACATTAACATACAGAGCGATAGTTTGGTGGACCAGAAAGGAGCTAAACACCATAATAACCAAACTACAGCGCTTCCAAAGAATGTTCGGCGATAACAGGCTGCATGAGAACCACCCTATGGGTGCTGCCCTAGATATCATTCTAGATCTAGAACCACTAGACCTGTACATACAACAAGAGGCAACGATGTCGTACATAT
The DNA here is from genome assembly GCA_963564075.1 of Eupithecia subfuscata. Lineage (NCBI taxonomy): Eukaryota > Metazoa > Arthropoda > Insecta > Lepidoptera > Geometridae > Eupithecia > Eupithecia subfuscata. The sequence goes on from OY751095.1 coordinate 21,317,713, forward strand.
TATCTCCGACAGCGCTGCCATACTCGTGGCTCTGGAAGGAATCAGCTGTAACTCCAAGCTCCTATACGAATGTCACTTATCATTAGAGAAGATATCCATCCATCAAGAATAGGATCAACCTTCAATGGATCAAGGGACATAGCGGATCGCTAGGTAATGAAGCCATCGATGAATTGGCATAGGATCGGAAACAACGACAGAATGTACATCACCTCTCCTACCCCTGCTATTCTCACTATTCCAGGACTAGGCTGAGAACTAGAGAGATGCACAACCTTTTTTTGAACATTTTTATCAGGACGCATTACACACAGCTGAGTCTTGCATTTTGGGAGCGCGGCGTTTACAAATCGCGCTTATAAAAATGCAGCTGTGTGTAAAGAATCGCGCTACAAAATCGTTACAAATCGCGCGACACAAGACGCGCTTCAAAAATGCGGCTGTGGGTAGAGGATTAAAATAAACTAGAAGATCGAATCGCGGTTTCACCCGCGTAGTTCCCGTTCCCGTGGGAATTCCGGGATAAAATATAGCCTATGTCACTCCCTGAAAAGTAAGATTCCTAACGGTGAAAGAATTTTTCAAATCGTTCCAGTAGTTTCGGAGCCTATTCAATACAAACAAACAAACAATCAAATCATTCCTCTTTAAAATATTAGTATAGATCACACTATTTCTTTTGCAATAAATTGTTGATGCTTTTGATAAACGAAAACGACTTACAAATTTATTATCAGGTAGACTAGAAAACACACAACATGCACACTACAGACTACTAAAAAAATTTGTTCTTGGAAAAACTTGTCTATGATATTTGACTTCGTGGTCAAATACTCGATGATCTCTTCAACGTCATCTGATAAGTCCTATAAATAAATTCCTAGTTCAACCCAACAGTAGCAGACACGTAAAAAATTTATCGAGAAAACGTAAATAATCAAATATTTACATGAACTTGTCACAACAAAACATTTTTATGAAAACCATTGACAATGATGAGTGATGACAAACCAAACAGCTGTCAGGCGCTAAATACGATTAGCAAAGTTATATGGCCAATTTTGGGCATTAAACTTTGACTGGTTGTTAATTATGTTTAGGTGCTTAACTTTTGTAGTGCAAGACAGAAATCGTACTTAAATCATGAAATTAATTCAGCATCTATTTAAGTATCACTAAGTAAGCCGCCCCTATTGTATAGTTGCATTTGTCCCACACATACAGGGCAAGTAAAATAAAAGCTTATCGCTCAAATTAAATTGATGGTTTCACAGTCTCAATGTCACTCGCAGTGAATGCGTCAAAGGGTCCTATACATAGATCCTCCTTATTGATCCTGCAGTGCGCATATTTATCTATGTGGATCGCCAATGTCTTAGGCTGAGCGCAGACTTGAGTCACGACAGTTTTAAGACAGACTTGCCTCACATAGACAAGTCTGTCTTAACCCTCTGGGACTGACGTGGTAGTGTGTCAGACACCGCAAAATGTAAAAACGTTCGTTATTTCGTTATTTTTTAAATTGCAACCGCCACGTTCTCAGTACCTTCCGAGCGCGCGCTTAAGCGTTGATCAGTGACCCGCGGGCAGTCGCGGGGTGCGTACGCGTCACGCTACAAGGGAAGGTGTCTACGAGACAACCACGTCAGTGTTAAGGTATGTGTCTGTGAAACAACCATCTCAGTAAAATCATTATATTTTCATAGTGTTTCCTAGACTACACGTCAGTATTATTGTTTTTGTAACTTTTAATTTTTTCTTTGATCGAGACTTTACACCTTCCTAATTAACGTTTCTGAGAAAACAAGTTATAGGTATATGCGACTGTCGTACAAGTAGTAGTGGGTACTAAAATTATTGTTTGGTTTTAGGATGGCTGAGTCTAGTAATTCTCGTAGATGTAAAAGGAAGCCTTCTGGGGCTTTTATATGCCATGATGAGATGATAGAAGAATGGTTGAATGAAGAAAGTGAACATGAGTTTAGTGATGTTGATGATGAAGGAGGTGATCCAAATTTTCAACCAGAAATAGAATATTTAGAAGATGACGAAATTTCAGTAACTGAAGAACCATCTCAGGAAGTATTTCAAGAACCAACGGAAGCAGAGAGAATAGCCGCTGAAGAATCAAATTTAGGTGAATCCTCTCAGGAACTGATCCAAGAACTAGTTGAAGAAGAACGTACAGATGCTGCGGAAGAGCCATCTGAACGTTACAAAGGTAAAAATGGATTTATTTGGAATAGTCAAGAGTGCCCAAGAACATCGAGAACTGCAGCCCACAATATTATAAGATTGCCAAGGCGTCTCAATAACAATACTGAGTTTGAAGGCTATTTTGAACTTTGGTCCAAGCTTTTTGACCATTCGATGCTTGAAAGTATGATAGTATACACAAATCAAAAACTGAGCACCTATCGGGCCAAGTTCAAACAAAGCACCAAGACAGAACTTATGGATACAAATATAAATGAAATGAAAGCATTTATAGGTATTATGTACTATTCGTCAGTATTCAAGTGCAATGACTCCGACCTCAAGATGATTTTTGCTACTGATGGGACTGGCCATGAAATCTTTCGTTGCGTAATATCAAAATATCGATTTTCATGTTTGATCAACTGTCTGAGATTTGATGACTCTACTAACAGAGAAGTACGCCTCAAAGACGATCCACTTGCTCCAATATCGGATCTGTTCAACAAATTTATCTCAAACTGTCAGTCTCAATATTGCCCTGGACCATACCTCTGCATTGACGAAATGCTGCTGGCGTATAGAGGCCGTTGCAAGTTCATTATTTACATGCCTCAAAAACCGGCCAAATACGGTATCAAAATAATGGTGTTGAGTGATGCACGTACATACTACATTTACAATGCATACATCTACCATGGCAAAAATTCGGATGGGATAGGTCTGACTGAACAAGAGAGAAAAATGGCAGTACCAACTCAATCTGTTTTGCGACGAAAGCCCGCGTATACAATGAAAGATTACCAAGAGAACTGCGAATGACGATAAGTAGAGTTTTGGGTAAAGATTTACCCCCTCCACCTCCATAGACTACACAAAATCCACCAAGTGGAAGAAAATTATGTGCCATTTGTCCAACAAAAATAAAAAGAGTGACAAAATATCGATGCTGTGATTGTGAGAAGCCGATTTGTCTTCAATGTTCCAAGCCACTTTGTGAAAATTGCCAAAAAAAATGTAATAGTTTGTAGTCATGTGAATTTTGATTGAACCATTGAATGTTGCTATTTTTTTATATTTTTCATGATAAAACTGTTGTCTTTCACAAATAATTAATGTTCCTATAAAAAGTACTAATCTTGTTATTTTTTTTTAATTTTTAGTAGATCTCTATGTTCTGAGACTGATTTAGACGTACTTAATAAATGTTTATAAATATCACCTTGTTTTTTTTCCTGAAACTTAGTTCTCAACTAAGACAATAAAGAAAATAGTAATGCTTAAATAAAAACCATTAAACCAGGTTTGAAAAAAAAAACTACAAAGTTATGAGTAGTTAAAGTGGTGTCTGTTATACTACCACGTCAGCAGATTTGCGAAAATTAGGGCACGTCAGTCCCAGAGGGTTAAAACGAAAACAAAACTGTTTTGTCTACGACACGTCGCACACCTAAAACGAAACTGTTTTGTCTATTACGACATCGCGCACCAGTGTTGCCGTTCTAGCGCCTTAGTCGCTAGAACTAGGGGATTTTGTGGGTGTTTAGCGGGCAAAATTCTAAATTTAGCGAGAAAAAAGTTTTTGGTGATTTCTAACGACTTTGAGGCGGGTCAATATGACGCCAGAAGGGCAACCGTCTTTATTTCAAAACTAAAGATACTGAATTGATAAACATAATGAATCAAATTAATTATATTAATAGTATATAACTACAAAAACCACAAGAATTGCTTATTAAAAAATGCTATTATGACATAAGACTTTTTTGAAGACAAACTATTAGGATAGAATCCCTACATTTTCTTTTTTAACAACGGAAGAGCTTCGAAGTGTTCTTAATAATATAAAAAATGGTTGCCTGTAAAGTCGGTATACGGGCGAAAGTTTTACGTGACAACGACTTTGAGTGGTGACTCTCATTGTGAGCGCATAACGTGAGCGGAGCGTAACGCGTAACGCAGTTTCTTGAAGTGTCACCCGGCAAACCAATTTATAAGACGTTGTCACGTCAAAAGGTTATATATTGATTAATTATAAGATGTTAATTATAACCTAGTCACACAAATTTATAAAAAGTAAACTATTTTGTTAAAAAGTGCTATTGTACCTACCTAAGTAAATTTATATTATTCTAAACTACACAAATGTTATTTATTGTTCATAAAAGATCTCCTAATTTTGTATAAAATACAGAATACTTAATTTAGTTCTTAAGTCCTATATTAAGATATATTGCCATACCCTATCTGACAGGGTACATATTAAATACTTACTATATTATGTAATATTTTTGTTTCGCAATAAAAATACTGAATACTGAATATATATTTATAGAAGGAGGGCACTCGGGATTTCCCAAATTATGAGCATTCAGTGCAAGGTTTGTTCCGTTTATCTCGCTCACTGCTATCAAGAATGAGTGAAACCGAGAATTACGTACGTAGGTATTGGCCAGTTTCGAAGGAGTTCATTCATTTTATCGTCAGTTTCTATTCGAAATTAAAAAAATTGTAGGTAGAACAAAGTTTATCGTAAGTTGTTTATATTGGCACCCTGTATTTCCTTTTTTATTTTGCCTTTTTCATTGAACATGAGTGTACGAACAGAAGCTGAGAGTGACGGGCGGCCGCTTTTTTAGTTCAATCGGGATCTTAAGCTGCTGATGACCCAATCGTTGATTACAACAAAAATGTGTGAATAATTGTCTTGCATTTGGTTGGTCGGTGTGGCTCCATAATTACGAAATAGAAAGGTCAATAACGTTTTTTTACAATTTTTAGACGTATATTCTATTCATAGAAAAAGTAGATTGGGGTACATCACCATCTAGCAATAATTAAGGTTGGACATCACACATGGATCACAGCATCATCCAGCCCGAAGCTAAGCAGAGCTTGTGTTATGGGTACCTACTAGATGACTGATATACTTAATAGGTACATTATACTACATAGATAATTCTATTTTTAGGGTACCGTACCACAAAACGAAAAAAGGAACCCTTATAGGATCACTTTGTTGTCCGTCTGTCTGTCTGTCAACCCTCTTTCCTTAGAAACGCGTGGACTTATCGAGTTGAAATTAACGTCAAATACTCAAGTCTGTAACCTCTTGAAGCCGCAATATAAATAAAACTTCTAAGTCAACGCACTCAAAAGTTACAGCCGTTTAAGTCCGAATATTTTATAATTTCCAAGGGAATCACATGCACATAAAACCTGGTACTTCCCGTAGACCTAGGGCCACTTGCGTAAGGATATTTAAATAGACGCTGAATGAAATTCATGACTTAAGTACGACTCCTGTCTTGCACTACCTACAAAAATTAAGCTCCTAATCATAATTAACAAGCTGTCAAACTTAAATGCCCAAAATTGGCCATTTAACTTTGTTAATCGTATTTAGCGCCTGACAGCTGTTTGGTTTGACATCACTCATCATGTCATCATTGTCAGTGGTTTTCATAAAAATGTTTTGTTGTCACAAATAATTCATGTAAATATTTGATTATTTACAAAGTTTTCTTGATAATTCCTTTACGTGTCTGCTAATATTTGTATGCCTCAAGTAAACAATGCAATGTTCCAGAAAAGTCCATATATTTCTGCCATTAAAATTTACAACAATTTACCATTAGAAATAAAAGAAATAGAAGATAATAAATTCAAATTAAAATTAAGAAAATATCTGATATCTAAAACACATTATAATATCAAAGAATATTTTGACAGTACCCCCCCAAAATTTAGATAGTAATCATTGTTATTTAGCTCCTATTGTTAACCTTATTTAAGTATAAAGAAAATGTGCAATTCTCATAATTTTAAGTTAACTAATGTTAAATAATAATTATATAATTATAATTATATTATTGTATGTCCGAAAGGACAAACTGTTGGACAATTACTAGTTCTTAAGACCAACTATGTACACAGTTTATACAATAACTGTCAGTGCTTTTATTGTTTATTATGTTCAGACCATAGATTATAATTTTGCTTCTACGGTTCAGTCGAATGAGTTTGATACAGAAATGCTGCCATTAAAAAAGTTAAATCGGATTGTAAAAAAGTCGTACCTTTTCTGTACGATTTCGATGTTACGATCGTACTCGCAAAAATCTTGCAAAAAGTCCTACATATACGATTTAAATCGTACAAATGGCAGCCCTGGGGGTACGTCACTAGACTGTTTTGTCTTTGATGTGCGCGCCCGCATACATACAAAAGGGAAGCCGACAATCGTTAGTCAGACTTGTCGCCGTGCAGTTCTTTTAGGTATTAGACAATTTTGTCTATGAGACGTTTTGTTCGAAGTGTGCGCATCTTTATAAATTTTGTGAAGCAATAGTCTGTCTTAAAACTGTCGTGACTCAAGTCTGCGCTCAGCCTTAGGTTTGACGCTAGACCAATTCTACGAGACGACAGAAAGGAAATGGAGAATCAGCTAAGTGAGGTTCTAGTTCAATCGCCGTAGCATGAAGTACTAGAAAATCATAGAAACTAGACGGTCTCGCGATTCGTGTGGTCAGAGGCCCTAGCCTTGTGTCTGTTTTTCAGAGCCCTATTTTCTTCTGGCATTACCCAATTATGCCACAATCTCCCCACAAGTCAGATAGATAAAGTACCTACTCCGTTAATTAAGCTTTTAAAAATTTGACGCGAGGCAATGCCTCTATAGGCATAGAATTGCACCACCCCACCTCCTCCCGTGGGTGTCGTAAGAGGCGACTAAGGGACACACGCTACGGGGGGCAGGCAGCAGCGCCCCCTGTAGAACAACTTCAACGAACTGCGATCCTCAACCCGCATGCCCAGCGTGGGGATTATGGGCACTACCCCCAATGATATTATAGGCTGATGATGATGATGATGAATGCCGCTATGACGAGATTAAATACCATTACATGAGCTGGCTTAGGTCGTCATTATTTATGCATCAGTGACTCAATCTGAATTGGATTATGTGTGATTTAAGTTTTGTTTTAGACTGCGACTGAGCAAGTGACCAAGTTAATCATTTATAATATGTTAATGATTCTAACAAAAACTAAGTTACTTGGTGCGTAAAATGCTTAGTTACATATACCGATTTGTTATTTTGCTACAATCATAGAAAGATGCAGAAAAACCACCATCATCTAAACCTACAACGACCACGGCAAAACAAGTATTAGCAACTTCTATTATCCTCGAATACCGGCTACTTATTCTAAGGTAAAAGTAGCCGTCTCGTCCGAGTATAAAAGATGCTCTCGAACTAATGGCAGTCGTCATAGCAGCCGCAGAACCTTACATTACAGCACACTCGACAGAGATGAATTGTTTCCACGTCACTCAGCTAAATTGTTGCCAGAACTTCCTCCAGCGCTAACTTACTTGTTCAGTGGTTTAGTTAGTGTTGAAAGTGAAAGTTTGTGTGGGTCAAAGGTACATTGAAAACAATTTTGTAACTGGTAAACTATAGCTTTTTACCAGACTGTGCAAGAATGAGTATCATCTAGCTGTTGGAGTATTAATGAAAAAAGTAGTAATGACAATAAGTAATAAATACGGAAAATGGAGGCTTTCGCCTAGCATTTTCATTCAATGACCTCTTTAAGTTAGACTATAAATCATCAAAATTGGATCTAAAGACAAAAGGTATTCTCACTGGAACAAAATCAATTTGATCATTGGATCTACAGATGATAAAAGTTCTTGTTAGAATCAAATCATCAGAAATGGATCTAAAGAGAAAAAGTTTTCTCAATGGAATCAAATGGATCTTGATCACTGCATCTACAGAGAGTAAACGATTTTCTCAACGGTACTATTACTTCGTAAACCTTCTAGTGGCATTTCTACGTTCGGTTTCTACCCCTGAATTGGGGCCAATGATGCAGCAACTCTACTGTTACTTTTAACGTTATTTTAACGTTTATACCCGTGGAGATAACCGTAAAGATGGAGTCCCTCAGTGCTATAACATTGCTGAAGTATTATTTCTTTGTAACAATTATATGGAGCACTAGCTTCTGCCCGCGAATTCGAACGCGATATTCCCAAACAAACTTCCATCGCTGCACTTTCCAGGTAATTTTGAGAAGCAAAAGGTAGCCCCCGTCGTTTCTCAGGATATTTCTCATTCATCTCTTCGGTGAATTTCATTATAATCTGCAGACGTTTAGCCGTGAAGAGACAACAGAAGGACAAATTAATTTCACATGCATAGAAACTATTCTATGAATGCGAAAATAATTTGGATGGATTAGATTAAGTTGATCAGCTGGACGTTCTTTCCTTCATCTATTTTTATATTTTCAAACATGGGAACAATCTCACTAATCTAATATGTGAATATTTTGATGTTATCGGAAAAGTATATCGAGCTGGAACTTCGCTAAGAGGAAGTTTTTTATCCCAGAATGACAGGCTTAATACAGTTACCACGTGGGCAAAAGCAAGGGCAGGCAAGCTTTTAACAAGCAGTGAAGATAATTCACATCTATTATCGTTGCATTACCCTTTTAATTTTTTTTCAATCTCATCTAGAGTGAATGCTAGCAAATATGCGAATACTTATTATTTTACTTGCGAGGTAAAAGAAATCCAAAAGTTAAAACCTTACAAATGACTTTTTTTTATCCTTATCGTCCCTACCTGCTGAACTCGTACGAAATATGTGCGTCGGATTCTGTTAACGATGTATGTTGTATTGTTTCTATCTATAAGTGTGCAATAAAGAATTTTCTATCTATCTATCCTAGAATGTCCCGTTTCATGATGACTACTTACCATACTACTCCGAACTTAGGTTTTTTATTTAAAGGAACAGAGACTCTCTGTTCCTTCACTCTGAGTACCGGTACTCTGAGTACCTATGCAGTTTTGAAGACATTATCACACTAATATTAAAAATGCGAAAGTTTGGATGGATAGATAGATGGATGTTTGTTACCTCTTCACGCCAAAACTACTGAACGGACCAGGCTGAAATTTTGCATACAGGTAAGTTTAACCCTGGAATCAAACATAGGCGACTTTTTATCCCATAAATCAGTTCCCATCGGATATAAATAACCTCAAAACGTTTCCATAGAAACAACGCGTGCAAAGCCGCGGGCAGAACCTAGTCGATCAATAATTTTACGTGTTTTAAAAAGCTATAAACCGACTCCAAATCCAAAAAGTGGTGGGAGAAAGGAGCGTTATCTACCTAGTTAAAATTCGAGTCTAATTTAGTTTAAGGACACATAGATAAAACAATGACCGGCTGAGCGCCGCTCGCGAGCCGCGCTCATACGTCCTGCTCGCGAGCCGTGGCACCCGAGCTAATTTGTGAAAGTTCCGAACCGGGCTCGCAAGCCAAGGTGAGTCGGTTTGAGCATTCAGATTCACTGGCTCGCGAGTGTCGTTACGTCCGTCCACACCGGGCAAGCAGCTCAGACATCGGCAAAAACTGACAACGCATGGCTCGGGGTCGAGTGGCGCTCGGCCGAGCCAACGTGAGCCCAAGGAAGCCCGAGCGCCGTCCACACTGGCCGAACTATTGGATCGCGAGCGGGACTCGCGAGCCGCGCTCAGCCGGTCTGGACGCGGCTAATGAAAAAAGGCCTACTTTGAAACACGAATCACGAAGTTTCTGTTGACGGATTGCACAAAACGAACCACCTTACTGAAGAACTTGCAAACGTGCGTTGCTTCGGGTGCGTCATCAATAAAACCTTTGGTTGTGGTGCTCTAAGAAATAAATATCAAAATCATTTTTATAGAAGGGTCATCTAACGAACGAAAGGTCATCATTCGTTATAAGCGATCCGCCATCCGTCAACTTTGTAGTTTGTTTTTCTAATTTGAATTTTTGTTTACGCCCATTACCATGGAAACCATAAGTAATTAGTGATTGTAAAAATTATCGTGATACAATGTTTTATATATATACGTTTTACGGCGCACATCATCAATTCCTCGAGAGACAAACTTTTACGGGGCCACCTTACATTTTTAGAGTATTAATTTTTATTTTTATTTATTTATTTTTATTTATTTATTTATTTGACCATGGAGATGCAACATGACAAGCTTTTACGTATACATTTTACTCTCTTGACCAATGTTAAACATGGCGATTTTTAATTAATAGTACATATAAATACTTTTCTCAAAAATTTACTACTTAATTTATTTAGACTGAATTATTAACATGACAAGCTTTTACGTATACATTTTACTCTCTTGACCAATGTTAAACGTGGCAATTTTTAATTAATATAAGTATTTTTCTCAAAAATTGACTCCTTAATTTATTTAGACTGAATAAACCATTGTTGTCGTGGTCTGAAATAAATATTATCTTATTTTCGGCGACCGATATTCCAAGGTGTAGATTAATTAAGAGAAAGCTGGCTTTATGATTTTATCTCCACGCATTATTAGTCGAACATTCTAGAGCTTTCGAGAGGTGAGATAAAAGCCGGTATCTTGAACCGATTGCACTCGCCGCAACACTTACTTACCTTAAAATCGACTATGTATAAAAAATCGAAAGAATCATTAAAATCTATTTTGAATCGGCGAAGATATCACCAAAATTGTTGTAGCTAGTCGTGATTTTTCAATAATTATGTTGTTTTTTAAACTTGACGGGATAAATATGAATCCCGCTAGAATACAATTAATGGGCTAACCTCGAGAATATTATCTATACAATAGTTAAAGAATCAGCAAAATCGGTAAACCATTGGCGGAGATATCAAGTACCCTAAATAAATATTACAACTAACAGGCTAAAGGTTTCTTCGTCGCTTCTTTACTTTAGTCTACATACCGAAGCGACAGAAATCAAAAAATATCACTTTATTTCCGTGTCAGTGCTTAGTTTTATGATTTGACCTTTTCTAAGTGTACATTTATTGTATTTATGGAAATAAAGAGTTTTTGATTTTGATTTGATTTTGATTTTGAATAAATATAGAATAGCTAATTGAGAACCTCCTCCTTTTTGAAGTCGGATAAATAGGATCAATTCAAAGTGCAGGCGAAGCAAATACGTCAGTCTAAGGATATGTGATCGTGAGGCAAAAGGTAGTTTTAATATCAATAATATGTACAGCGAATCGCAAAAACCGCTCGCGAATCACCAAAGGGTCGTTATGCTAAGAAAACGTCCAGGCAACGTTTCCTTATTGAATCACTTTGGGTATTAATGCGTTCTCAGGAATAATGACTTAGAGCCGATTTTTCAAACCTAAAACGGAGGAGATTCTCAAGTCGACGCGTATATATATTTTTTTATGTATCACCACGCATAACTTTTTACAGAGTTGTTCAATTTCGATAATAAAGGAGGTTGCGGGTTCGATTCCCGCCTCGGGACAAATGTTTGTACGATCTGCAGATATTTGTTCAGGGTGTTCTGGATGTTTTCTATGTATAATAAAAAATATCTATCTATGTAGTGTATTGTATTATGTATATCAGTTATCTAGTACCCATAACACAAGCTCTGCTTAGCTTGGGGCTAGATAATGCTGTGTGAATTGTCCAGCATTATTTATTTATTTATTTATTTATTTATAATTCTTTTTTTATTGGCAAGCGTAAACTCCTAAGTTGGTCTCATACAAATTTGGAAAACTAAATCCTACCGTAAGAGTCGAAAAACTGGGGATGATTGATAGATAACTCACTGATTGTAATGTATGACCACGCTTACCTTTTGCAGAGTAGTCCGAATTTGATAAAAAAAAAATTGGATAGGGTATACCTCGATGTGTTATCAAACTAAATTAGACTCAAATTACAAGAATTTGAAGTCAGTTTATAGTTTTTTAAAACACGCCAAATTATCAATCCTCAGATAAACAACCAGATAGCCTTTATTCGATGAATAGCGATATTTTTGGTTTTTCAATGGTCAGATAGTAGTTAACTGTCGAATAAATCTCCTAACTGAGGAATAAAGTTACCCGCAACTGTAAAGGCCAGATAAGGTTTTATCTCTCCGATAAGTGTGACGTTTTAGATTGTTTGACAGTTATAAGCCTCTACCCCACAGCCGCAGTTTTGAAGCGCGTCGTGTGTCGCGCGATTTGTTGCGATTTTGTAGCTCAATTCCTTCGCACAGCTGCGTTTTTGTAAGCGCAATTACTAGACGCCGCGCGCCGCCGCCGCTTCCCAAAACGGGGGGGAGGGGGGAGGGTCTCATTTCTTTTGTTTTTGGGTAAAACGACACACCTAATTACTAGGTATAATATTTTTTTATTGTTGTGTTTGAATATTGTTGTGTAACTAACGTCAAACATACGTTTTGTTGCTGTTCTTGACTAATGTGTTTTTTGTGTCATAGATAATTTTATTCCGAGTGTTCTTAGCCATGTTTCATGAAGATATGTTCAGCCAATAAACGTCAGCGGTTTTTTAATTTTGTCTTGTTCTCAAAGAACTTGCAGGTACGGTCTACGTCCGTACAACTAGAATACGCACTTGCAAAAATAGCAAGTCGCCAGTAATGCATTGCACTCTACTAGGGTGGATAAAAGTTCGATGAAAAATACGAATGTTTACTCGACTGCCCAAAAAGAAGTGTAATGTTTTCAGCGTTCATGTGAGTTTCTTAATTTCACGTTAACTTTTAAGTGCCTGAACAGTTTTATATGAAACTGACGATCGCCTCGCGGTTTCACCCGCGTAGTTCCCGTTCCCGTGGGAATTCTGGGATAAAATATAGCTCACTCTCTGAAAAGTAAGCTTCCTAACGGTGAAAGAAGTTGTTCAAATCGGTCCAGTAGTTTCGGAGCCTATTTAATACAAACAATCAAATCTTTCCTCTTTATAATATTAGTATAGATAAGCAATCCTTCCTCAAGAGTGAAACTGGATACTATGTTAGTTTAAAGGAGTCCTCCCTTAATGTGATATCCGGAGAACATTACTTTCAGTAAATACGTCGATGATGATGACGATCGATTATTATACATCTCATGTGGCAAAGAGCTATTCCTACGAATATCGGCGATAAGTTCAGTGAGCGTCAGGGGAAACTGCGTCCTCTCTCCCCTCGCGTCAAGTAAGATTAACGGCGGTAGCTGGATGGAGCTTAAAGCTCATGTAACTTTATTAGTGAAAATCACAGGAGTCTATATAGAGTATAAAGTTCTTTTCTCAAATCATGGTAAATAGCCCGTTGTAAATGACTTTAAGTTCTTTTTTGCAAATAAGTGGTTAAGTGGATTAAGTGGTATTGTATAGTGACTATCATAATTCAAGTAGTTGTTCAAAATTTCATAACAAGGGCCTTGGCATTTCCTTTTATTGTAATAATGCATTTATTTGTAATATATAAATGGACTAGCTGCTATCAGCAACTTTGTTAGCGTGGTAGGTAGGGTGCCTACCTTACTAAAGGACACATCAGGGAATGGAAAAACATTTGCATACAAAAAGCGATTACTTCTGTGACTTACACACGAAGCATCTACATTATCCATTGAATGCACCTACAGCAATTAATTAAATTATTTCGTTTCTTTGCTGGAGAAAAACATTCTGTTTAATTTTCATACAGATTATTTTCAAAGCAGATATGACCATGATAACATCACAATTTCAATCACTATTTTGACAAAAATAGACAACATTGCATAGACGGACTTTTTATCTATGTTTTGGTTTCTCGTTGGATGTGATGTGTAAATTATCAAACCCTTCTTGAAATCGTAAATTGGGGGCGAAGCCCTAAAAAAAAGTAGCCTATTGTTTACGTTAGGCTACATTCTAAATGTATGCCAAATTTCATTTAGATCTTTTCAGTAGATTTGGAGATAACAAAAATTTCACAAAAATTTCACATTTCACAGACTTTCGTATTTATAATATTAGTAGGATTGTGATGAAAAATACAAGGTGACATGTCATAAAATTAAAGCCATAGAATCATTTTAGCTCAAATCATACTGATACTCGTATATGTTATTTAGATCAATAATATATAATGATTTATTTGACAAAGAAAATTACAATCAAATAGGTAATAGAAATAAATTTAAACTAGTATTTACAACTGGAACATTTAAACTAACTGCAGACTGTTGCATAGGTACAATCTGTAGGTAACACAATTGATCCATAACAATAGCAGTCGGAAGCGTTATTATTATTAATATTATAATTTCGAAGGTAATGGTCTGTCTGTATACCATAACAGTTATCACGCCTAAATGGCTGAAAGGAGCCGAAAACGGACGAACATAGGCTACTTTTTTATAACGTTGATCGGAGGTAGGTAGTCTATAAACCGACACCAAATTTATATGGGACCAACTTTTGGGTATACCCTATCCAATAAAAAAGAATAATAAAAAATAGAAACATAATAATTTAAAAGAAAATTATCAAAATCGGACATCTCTTTAAAATGTTATGCGTGGTCATACATTACAATCAGTGCAGTCCCGCTGCGGCATTCGTACGGGCGACACTATGGATTTGGAGGATAATGAAGCCCAGTTAGCAGATAATTTGGAAGAGAACGAATTCATGCCGTTGCCGCAAACTCGCGAGGGGAGAAAACGTATCTTAAAGCAGGGAGAAGAGGAGTTGAAAAATGTTGAAGAAGAATGGAAAACAGTCTATGGTAGGAAGCAAGTGAGAACTAGAAATCAACAGTACGAAGAGACAAGTAGGAATGAGGACAGCACAAACAGAGAAATTATAATAACATGTGAACAACAATTACCAAAACAATTTGCATTAGCGCGCACGCTCAAAGAACATCACATTACTGGTATCACATCAATAAGATATGTAAATCCATTCAAAATTAAAATTCTGTTCGAAAATGAAGCTGATGCTCTGGACCTAATTTCTAATGTGGACCTCGTGAACAAGGGCTGGCGAATTCACAAAAAATCAGAAGTTGGTTTCTCATACGGAGTGATAAAGGACGTTGACTTAGAACTATCGGAGGAAGAAATTAAAAACAACATTACGTGCACAGATACAGAACTGGTTTCGGTAAGGCGCCTCAACCGTCGAGCGAGAGATAAGGATGAATGGATTCCCTGCGAATCGGTTCGTCTCTGTTTTAAAGGATGTCATCTACCGTACATAATTCACGTACACGATGTGAAGGTGTATGTTGATCCGTACGTATTTCCGGTATCGCAATGCACCCTGTGTTGGCGTCTGGGTCATTCGGTCAAAACTTGTGTAACTAGAAAGGTAAGATGCCCCAAATGTGCTGGTGACCATGATAATTGCAATACGGAGGAATTTAAATGTGTTAATTGCTTTGGGAGACACATGGCTTTAGCAAAAACATGCCCCGCTTTCATCAAAGAAAAACGGATACGACAGATTATGGCAGAACACAATGTAACGTATGACAAAGCTATCCCGATGTACGTTGAAGTAGTCCCCAGCGTTCCTCGGCGAACCTCACCGCAACCTGCACCACGCTTCGCTTCTCCGTCGACTTCAAATCAAAACATTCTACCCTCCGATCAGAGACCTAGCTATGTTGATATAACGAAAAATTCAGCGACTACAAGACAAACACAACCCGATAAAAGCCCAATATTCCAACCCTCAAAATTACCTAAAAAAAAGGCAAACTCAGAACGCTTACTACAATGGGATTGCCCCTCTATGGACGAAGAATACCCCCTTGATCAGACCCCAAACCGAACACATTGCGAAAATGACCCATTAACATTTAGCGAACTATTTACTAGGACAAAAGAAGTCGTGTTTATGCAAAAAATGAGTATTCAATCGAAACTGAAAAGTGTGTTCGAATTATGCGCTGAGTGGATAAGTGTAGTGGCGGAGGGCCTCATAGCTGATTGGCCCATCTTGAAATTTGTTTTTGGTTCTTTTGTCAGTAACAGCTCTCAGCCGTAAATAGTCCATCTTTGGACTTAATAGGCTATTTATTGTCAATGGACACCGGAAACAAGTTATCAAGACTTAATATAATTCAGTGGAATGCACGAAGTATTATACCCAAATTGTTATCTTTTGAACAGTTACTCCTCCAAGAAAAGGCCCATATTGCAATCGTAAGCGAAACCTGGCTGATTTGTGACAGTGTGCTAAAAGTAAGTAATTATAATATTTACCGAAGGGACCGCAGCGATAATTACGGTGGCTTAGCAATTTTTATTCATAAATCCATAAAGTCGCAAATGGGCACCTTATCAGTAGGTAACTCGAAGATTGAAGTACTTGTAGTAAAAGTTTACAACTGCGATAACATAGATAATATTGTTGCTATATATTGCCCGCCAATGCCTGCGCGAACTAGTCAGGGAGATTGGGACAGTTTACTTACATCATTTAGCAGTAAAACAATAATGTTAGGTGATTTCAACGCCCATCATTCCGATTGGTCTAACAAAACAGACACGAGGGGTACTTATCTTTTTAATTCAATATTCGATAGTAATTTTGTATGTCTCAATGACGGAAGAGAAACACGTGTTAGCCTAGTAAACGGACTACTAAAGAAATCATCCCCAGATTTAGCTTTGATAACCTCAGACATTGCGGTACATTTCAATTGGAATGTTCTCAACGAGAACCTGGGTAGCGATCACTTGATAATTAAAATAAATTCACAAGACTATATACACTCCAAATTCATTAATAAAAGAAATTATAAGAAAGCAAATTAGGAAGGATATACAACGACTTTAATGGATATTTTTGACGGCTTAAATCTATCAAATGATCTTCAAGAATCCTATAACTATTTTATTGACAGTTTGAACTTGGCGGCTGACTTACACATACCTTTTATAAAAAATTGCGTTAGCCCTTCCTCTAATTTTAAACCCAAGTCTTTCTGGACTCCGGAACTATCTAGGTGCGTGGCATTGCGTAGGTTGGCCTTATCTAAATTTAGACGAAATCCTACTCCAACTAACTTAGACCAGCTTAATGACAAAATAAGAGAGACTCAAAAAATGATCCGCCGGGCTAAAAGTGATGATTGGCAAAACTTTTGTTCGTCGGTAAATGCAAAAACAACTTGTTCCCAGATGTGGCAGCGTATGAAGTGGGTAAAAGGTTACAGATCTCAAAGACAACACATTAATAAAGAACAATCATATAATTTACTTCGTTCTCTCACTCCTGATTATGTAATCTCAAGTCAGCCTTTTTTCTCTGACTCATCCTCAGAAATAGATGTGGATATCTCAATGCAGGAGCTAGAAGCATGTATTAAAATTAAGGATACATCTCCTGGATGTGACGGTATTTCATACTCTATGATAAAATGCCTCCCTTGTAATGCTAAGACTGAATTACTTAGATTGTTTAATTTATTTTTGAAACACAGTTTCGTCCCGTCGCAGTGGCGAGATATCGGCATTGTTGCCATACCTAAACCTGGACGTGATGTAAATCTAACTTCGTCGTTGAGGCCCATATCCCTGCTTTCATGTATTTTTAAAATTTTTCACAGTATTATTAATAAACGTTTGGAATGGCACGTGGAAAAAAATAATATACTTTCAATTCATACAACGGGTTTCAGAAAAAGTAAATCTTGCTTAGACAATTTGAGTAGTCTAGTTTCGAGGGTACAGATAGGCTTAACGGATGGGTTGCAGACTGGTGGTTGTTTTATAGACATTGAAAATGCCTACAACAATGTAGATATCCCTACATTAATAGGTAAACTAATTGAAATTGGCGTTGGTAAAAGAATAGGCTCATACCTATGGAATTTCCTTAAAGAAAGACACCTTAAAATAAATATCGATGATACATATATATCTAGAATTACAGGGCTTGGTTTAGCCCAAGGTTGCCCACTCTCCCCATTGCTTTTTAACATTATAACCAAAGATATTTGCCACTATTTAGAGAAAGACGTTTTTATTTCACAATATGCTGACGACTTCGTGATATACAATCAGTTTAACAACACGACTATAGGATCGTCACAACTTCAGAAATCAGTGAACGAACTGCATATAAAACTCTTTAATTTCGGCCTTACCATCTCACCTAGTAAAAGTAAAGTGTGTATTTTTAGAAGAGGATTTTCTAGAAGTACAATAAATATAAACATAAATAATACTCCATTGGAAGTAGTAGATTCCGTTAAATATTTAGGTCTTTGGTTGGATCGTAACTTAAGGTGGAAAAAACATGCAAACGAAACCAGACAAAAATGTCAAAGCTTTCTAAATACCTTTAAAATGTTGGCAGGCTCCAACTGGGGTGTTCACCCCTGCCATCTGAGACAATTGTATATTGCAATTACACGAAGCCGTCTTGATTTTGGTAGCTTCCTTTATGATAACTGTTGTCAAACCCATGTTTCTAAACTAGATAAGTTACAAAATCAATTTCTAAGAATTATTGGAGGTTTTATAAAAAGCACACCTATCCACGCGATGGAATCCGAGTTGCACATACCACCCCTTGCATTCCGTAGATATTACTTGGGAGGAAAATACTATCTAAAAAATAAATCTTTTAATGATAACACCATTGTTAAATTACTGAATGATCTGTCTGGACTAGTAAATAAACCTTACTGGAGATATAAGAAAAAACCGTTGTTCACTAAAGTACATAATGATTTGAAAGCAGAATCTCTTCACTGTAGTAACAAATTAGAAATGTTCACATTAAATACTTGGGTTAGTAATATTAACCTACGAGATGTTCTCGAACCACATTTAGAAATTGTAAATAAACCAAAACGGCATTATAACCCCTTAGATTTGAACATAAAATGTACTAACTACCTTATAGGTAAATATCGTAATTTTTACAAGTTGTTTTCCGATGCTTCGAAGTCTGTCTACGGAATAGGCGCAGCCTTTTTAGATGCAGAGACCGATAGCTACATAAAACTTTGCATACCTACCAACGTTATATCTATTATGAACGCTGAGCTAATAGCAATATCGGAGGCCTTATCTTATGTCGAATCAGCGTCAGCCGAACAATTTGTTATTTATACAGATTCAAAAAGTGCTATTCAACATTTATCACGCTGCTCAACTGGTTCAAGTTTTCGTGGCATTCCATTGTCTTATAGTATTTTAAGAAGTATTCTTAAAATTAAATCTCAAAATAAATGTATTAAGATTCAGTGGATCCCATCCCACATTGGTTTGATGGGAAATGAGTATGTAGATCGTCTCGCTCAAGAAGCGGTTCAGGATGGCCAAATATATGATTGTTTACCCAACTGGTCCGATGTAATACCTTTCTTGAAACGTCAGTATTATAAATTGTGGTCAGAGCATTTCGACGAAAGATCTCTAATGAAAGGTATTTGGTATAAAACAGTACAACCGGCGTTGCTACGATATCCATGGTTTGACCGATGTGGGATGAGTAGAAAAAGTGTAAAAGATATGCTAAGGCTTCGTTCTGGTCACGTACCACTTAACAAATTTGCGTATTTAATGAAAAAATCTCCTACTCCTAATTGTGAGTTGTGTAATAAAGTTGAGGATGTGTACCACATTCTCATGGAATGTGCCCGGAATGAAGGTCTACGCAAGCAGTTATTTAAAAATGATCCTTATTTTTGGCAGGTAGGAGGCTGTAACAGCTTCTTAGCTAATCCTCTATTGGAGGAAGCTGGGAAACTGTGCAACCTGTATCAGCTGGCAATTAAAACACGTGATTAAGGTTATGTGCCATTTTTCCCTTTTGTACCTTACTTATTCGTAGTTTAATTTGTTTCTCTAACTGTTTTTTCTGGTGTCTTTTGTATTATTATAATTTGTGTACTTTTCAAGGGTGGCATGTTCAAATAATTGAACAAACCCTAAATAAATGATTTAAAAAAAAAAAAAAAAAAAATTACAATCAGTGAGTGAACAATCAATCATCCCCTGTTTTCCTGCCCTGAGGGTTAGATTTTTAATTACAAATTTAAATGGAACCAATTTTTTTTATTTCCAATTAAAAAAGGATTATTGAAATCGAACTACTCTGTAAGAAGTTATGCGTGGTCATACATAAAAAAAATATACGCGTCGACTTGAAGACTTGCTCCGTTTTTTGTTTGAAATGTGGCCACCAATCACATAGCAACACTCGAAAAACATAACCCACCAAAGTGCGTCTACGGAAATTAGATTTTATTAGACGAATTGTTTTAGAAGAACTTTCCGCAAAGCCAAAAGTGACGTATCTGTCTCATACATCAGGCTCACTCATTAGCTTATTTTTAGGATTCGGCAAATAAGTTTCGTTCCCTAATTTTTAACTAATACCTACCTAGGAAATCAAATAATCAATAATCCTGAATGTTATGGCTTACGCCCTATAAAAGAAGAAAAACCTACATAAAAAGCAAGCATGAATTTGAATGTGTGTCTTTCAGTACGAAATAAACTTAGCCCCTACCTCACGTGCACGAAACGGCACTAATGAAGTGCGATGTAAATATGAACAAATGGAATACCTGTCTGTCCCCGCTGTCGACGTGACCTCTGAGTGAGGTCGGGATTTCAATTAAGTAGAGCAGGTCCACTGGAAATCAGCTGTTAGGGCAGAGTTAGCTCTGTTGTGGATGTTTTAGATTGTTAACTTGGCTGACACTCTACCGCATCTCCTTAAGCAGAGTTTATGACAGATATTAAAAGAGGCTTTGAAAATAATGGCGCAGTTGATTGTTTCAATTCCCGCATGTTTATCCGAATAAAGATCTAATAGGTACTATTATTAAATGATCAGACGAACTTACCAAGTGAAGTTAGATCTTGATTGTCCTGTCTTCGGCGAAGAGATTAGAATTATGCTTGTAAGTAGCCCAGAAAATTACACTAAATTAATTAAGAAATAAATGAGAACCAGTATTTACAATTGAAACAGTTGAGCTAACTGCAGACTATTTCAAACAATACAGGTAGCTCACCTGATCCATATGTTATTTATTTATATCTTCTGCTTAAAGTTGCACGTTCATTGCATTGGAGCGTACGAGGCGTCGGTATTTACAAATACTGATAGTGTGTGTCTACTGCTTTCGGATTTTGAATCGGCATTATACTAGGTATTTTTATACTCTATACAACTGCAAAAGAATCATCCGAATCGGTCCATCAATGACGGAGAAATATACGTAACTAGCTGCGGCCCGCGGCTTCGCCCCCGTGGAAATTTATGTTTCCAACTTTCTTAATTTTTTCTTAATAATTAAGAAAGTTGATTTCATAAGAACCTTCTCCTGACAATAACAAACACAACAAAGAAAGAATTAGCGAAATCGGTCCAGCCGTTCACGCGTGATGCCGTGACCAAGGAAAACGGGTTTCATTTTTATATATATAGATTATGCCCACGACTTCGCACGCGTTGTTCTTATGAAAACGTTTGAACGTTATTTCTAATCCATGGGAACTGATTTATGGGAATAAAGGTATATTGCCTATGTTTTATTAGAGACCTAAAACTAAGAGTACGTGTAGGTAATTAAATTCCCATCCATTAGTAGTTTTGGCGTGAAGAGGTTACAAACATCCATCCATTCATATATCTAAACACTTTTCACTTCAACTTTCGCGTTTTTAATATTAGGGTGATACCACAGTATCAAAATGCTAAATTATATCACTCCGCATTGTGCGTACCGATCTTCGTCCCGATCAACAGAGCAAAGCTTACAAGCACCCGGAACAAGGTTTTCTGATCTTATCCCAACCGATTTCAGGTTCGAGTCGTTCATAGGGTAGAGTCCAATACATAGCACTTTTTTATGCCAAAACACATGATGTAGGTACTAAATATGTAATGCCAAAATTTAATGAGAAGGTGGTCTTCTCATCCACGCAAACTCATCCACTTCGGATCAGTTGACCAATCCAAAATGTTTAGTGGTCAACTCAGCCAAAACTTTTTCATACCAGTTTTGTACCAGTATTTTCATTACATCAAGCAAAAAAAGTGGCCCGTAAATTAAAAATATTTTGTAACAAAAATAGTTTTAAGTGCTTTCATGAAGTTACATTATTATTTACTAACCAACTAGAAATATAAAGCACCGTAACGACACAGTACCTACGCACATACATAGGTTAAAAGATAACGACTAAATTTTGATTGTTTGCTGAATTCCTCTGCAAGGCACTGCAAGATTTTTTTATAATAGGTTTCGGCTTTACTCTTTTTAGTTATTCTAGCCTCATACACTGTCTCATACGCCCCTGCTTTTTGGGATTCGACTCTGACGCGGAAAGATAGGGCTGATCTTGGCCAGGAGTGGAAACGAAAGGAAGAGGTAAATACAAGATTGATAGAAATCCTGGCGATCTCTTTTGTGGAAGTCCAGATCTAATTGTTGCAAATTGTTAAAGTAAAATATATCTAAAACACCGTCAGTACTAAAAGCTCTGTTTCACTTACAATTCGTGGCTTTGACTTCCCATTTTGGTATAATGTAGTCCAATGCCCAAAAGAAAAAATAGACCCAGCTTAACTTTAACATTATTATCATGTCGAGTCGCTGGAAGTCCCAAAACAGCAATAATGAAAATCAAGCACGAACATACAATATTACAAGGAAGCCCAAGTTTTTTGATATTCGAACATAGGGAGGCGAATATGTTGAAATAAAAAATCAGTAGCTCTCCCGAGATCCCTTACGGGAGGCCGTTGAAAAGGTACTAAAAATTTAATAACTTCGGCGTTAAGACACGCAATTCTTTTAAGCTTAGATTCCTTAGAAAGCAGTAATGGTTGTCCCAGCAGTGTGCAGCTGTGAGCCGATTAATAGTTTTAGATTTAAAAACAAATGTTATGGGATCACGATGATACCTTTGCCCATTTGTGGGACGTTTTGGGTTATTTGTAGTTTTTGATGGTTGTTAGCAATTCCATTATATAAAATACGAACCTCAAAAATAAACATCGAAATCAAACACTATGTAATATAAATTATTTTCTATTGGACACATTTTTTTACTGCGTTCTTGGCTGGATTCTGAACAACCCTTGGACTGAGTAACATTTCAATTCTATTGGATAATTCAGCATTCAGGATAGTATACCACCCGTTCAATAAAAATAAAGCGACAGGCAAAGGTTGGGGCCCTGTTGTTATTGTCCCTACTTGGAACCTTTAGGACTAAGCTGAGTTTTATTGAGCGTTGATTTGCATAGGACTACCTACTGAAATGTCTCTGATCGAGGCAGCGGTGTTTGGTAAAACAAGATCCGTCAAGTGCGAGTGTATCTCGCGCGCCCAGGGGCTTTAGCAATTTATTGAATTATTTCGTTTCATTGCTGGAGAATAACATAATGTTTAATTTTCATATTTTACAAAGCAGATATGACAACCATGACAACATCACAAATTCAATCACCGGGGAGTTGGACGTCATCAAGGTTGATATAAAACCCTTGGGATACGAGACTCTAAGCTAACCTTGGACGGACAGCATTTAATTAGGGCTGAGAAAATAGCAATAAACAATTCCTCTGCGATAAAGTTTCGATGAACAGCTAAAAAATCTACAAGCATCAGGGTTCTACACTTACGTGCAAAGGACTGGATTGAGCCACATTTATATAGAAGACAGGTTAACACACAGCGTTTGATTTTAGACCCGTGCATAACATTATAACAAACATACGCTACAAACATGTTAGGTTTTTATCAATAAACTACTTTCTCCCAAATAAACATCCATTTAAGTTTTTGGTGTCTATCGGTTGTCGGATTACCTACTAGTCCGATCAACCGGACTCTTTCTTTCCCAATATTTTTATTGTCTACTTTAAACAGATAGATGTCGTTAACCTGCTTCTACTGCCAATGCCGCCTACTGAAGGACTACCGCCGGGGCACAACGCTACGGAACATTTAGAAGAAGAAGAGGGGGACAGAGATAGGAATAGCACTAAAGAGTGAGAAGACTGGCAATACCTGGCGCCGGGCGGTCAAGACGATCAGCTGGTGGTAGCGACTCCATGACACTCTGCAGCTTACCTGAGAAAAACAATGGCTGTTCTTTTAATTTCGTACGTAAAAAGAAAATACAAAAAGGTAGGTTACAGCAAGAAATATGTTACTTAATCACACAACAGGAGTGAAAACTTTTAAAATTGCCGACTGAAGCCCCCAATTTTGCGTAACCGAGCTGAGTGTGACAGTTCAGTTTCCTTAACCCTTCAGAAAAAAGGCGCTTACAAAAGTTATCACTTTCAGAACCTGCATAATATTTTGTTGACTTTTTTGCCCCAAGTCTTTCATTCTTCACATGTGCCTGTAATTACACCAGCAATCACATTTTTTAAACTAGCTCAAAAATACTGCTAGCCCGGACGAAAATTTTAAATAAATTCCAGCTTAGGTTAAAAAATTTCACCTTCGAAAAATGATTTGGCGTGTTTAAAAAACTCTAAACCGATTTCAAATTTAGTTTGATGTCATGTTGATGACACATGGTTGAAACGACGTGACGTATGAAAGAAGGCCGACATTGAAACACAAAATACGAAGTTTCGGTTGACGGATCGCACAAAACGAACAACCTGACTGCTGAACGTGCAACTGTGCGTTGCTTCGGACGCGTCACGAAATAAAATCTCTAAAATCGGAAAATCGGATCTCTAAAAAATAAAACTCAAAATCATTTTCATAGAAGGGTCATTGAGAGAACGGGTCGGTCATCCTACATTATTATGCGATCCGCAATCCATCAACTTTGTAATTTGTTTTTCTAAGTAGACCTCTTACATTACGCCCGTTGCTCGTTTACGCCCGTTGCCATGAAAACAAATATTTACCGCTGTTTCGCGGCGCACATCATCAAGTCCTCGTAAGACAAGCTTATAAAGGACCACTTTAAAATCAACCTTCATATAATAACGAGAGAATCATCAAAATCCATTATGAACAGATTTTTTTTCGATAAGGACTCCCTAGCGATATGAAATATATACGACCTGTTCTAATACTTACCATTTAGGTTTACATAAAATAATCATAAAAATCGGTCAAGCCGTTTTGGAGGAGTGTAACCACTAACGCGATGACACGAGATTTTTATCTAAATAGATTGCAAACGGTTACTAAGATATAAAGCATTTGAGTATAAATTTAAGTTTTTTCGTTAAAACTTGGAAATAGGAAAACACCGTCAGAATTTCATAAAACAATTAATGAAACGTGTGATCGTTATGAAAAGGAAATCTTCATGTAAAATTTTGTGATCACTGAAATACAGAGCGTTTTTGTTTAATTTTTCACTCCTGTTTTGAAACTCTTAGAGTGCGAATTTCAAAATTCCTTTCTTAGTACATACATACACCCATAAAGGAACAAAGACTTTAAATTTCAAGTCTCCAGAACCAATGCTTCGGGCTGTACGTTGTGTCTGTCAGTGAGTCAGGTAATCCTTTCTACGGCAAAATGTATTTCGCCCGCTAGAATAGAGGCCGCAATAGCCGTCTCTTCAAAGTTCGTGCCAAAGCTTCGAGTTTTGTTGAATTAGAATACCACTTTGACGGAACGATGCACGCAATTGTCAATTTCGGAGAGTTAAATTCCAGTTATAGGAACTGGAGAGTTAAAATTCTCCAGTTCTTATATACGGCCCGCGCGGTCTTGTAATTGTATGCAATCGGAAAGTGACTACGCCGAAGAAATAAAATAAAATCGATTAGGTATCTAGGTACTATACATATCTACCAGTAAAACCAACTATAAAGAGAGACAGAACACATAAGAACTAACTTGCGAGTCATCAACGGTTGACCTACGTCAGTAAATATACAATACAATACAATTACTTTATTGCACACCAAGAAAATACAAAAATAAAAATACAGGATAAGAGCGATATAGAGATTGTACAATGGACAGCCTTATTGCTAAGAGCGATCTCTTCCAGACAACCTTGGGTCAGTAAAGATTTTTATTATTAACACTGCCATCATAATGTGCCGAAAATAAGATCTAATTCTGGCCTTTAGTACGTAGTTTATCACATTGCAGGCATAGAACAAAATGTATATTCAAAATTTCAGCCGAATCCTTGCTAACTCCTATAGCGATGTTCGCGCACACATAAACTTGCGCCTATGTATTAATAGGATTAGAAGATGATAAGTGAAATAATGAACGATACAAGACTACGGAAGCAAGACGAGCATGGCTCAAATTTCAACTTGTTGAGAACTCCATCAATTATGTAGCCTAGCTGAAATTGGATTTTGAACGCAAATAATTTGCAAGTCTATTGTTTAACGTAATTGTTGTGTGAATATTCAATATCTAAATAGGGTAATCCGCGGAAGGTACACTGCAATAATTATTGTCGAAAAGATTGAATATTTTTTAAGAATAAAATTCCAGATATACTAATATGAGTATGTATGAGCTTATGATAAAATGTTACAAAGTTTTGAGACATTAATTGAATATTAAGCTATCGTAGTTTAAAAAATTCGTTGTGAAAGTAAGCTGGCTCACTACAGACTTTGTATTAGACAAGCAAAAATTAAAAATTTAAAAACCCTCCGACGTTTATTGGCTGAACACATTTTCATGTAACTACGAACTGTCTAAGAACACTCGGGATAAAATTATATAATACACAGAAAGAAACTAAACGAAAATCGGTTCATCCGTTTGGGAGCTACGATACCACAGACAAATACACAGACACGTTAAACTTATAACACCCTTCTCTTTTTGCGTCGGGGGTTAAAAAACCCGCTCACTCACATTGAGGACCAAACTTTTGACCCGTTCACTATTTTTGGCGTTGTCTTGACCTAGACTTCTTCTGACACAAACTTTTAAACTATTGATTTTATTAGATTACGAGAAGGAAATCTTATTACTTACATACGTCATTCCAATTGATCACACACATAATCTAATGTGTTAGCAAATGTATTCCGTTTCATGAGATAAGCGAGACGATAAGACTGAACAGAACACGTACAACAGAAGTCTTTTGAATCACAATAATAATCCTTCTTGCGAAGCTTTAAGGTGAATTTTCGCTTACCTGCGTGTTTATTTCGTTAGGCACCGTGATTTAAATTAAAGATTTGTCGTTGTGCCTTGTTCGTCTCAGCTTGTCACAGTAATTGTCTACAAATAAGGTTGGATTTGAATCATTGAGCATACAATCGTAGATGTGAACGTAAAGGTCTATATGAAACAACCGCTGTGGTGTAGTGGTAGAAGGAAAAAGTAGGTGTCCCGATTTCCGGCAGGAGAAATGTAGATCTGCGAATACTTGTTCTGCGTGTGGGTGTTTTATAAAAGTACTAGCTTCGGCCATTTTGGTATGAAAAGTACTATAGGTAAAGCCTATATGTTATTCTAGATCTAGATCAATAAGTGTGCAAAATTTCAGCTCGATCCATTCAGTAGCTGTGGCGTTGGCTTCAGCCAAACATCAAAACAATGGCACAAA
The DNA here is from genome assembly GCA_963564075.1 of Eupithecia subfuscata. Lineage (NCBI taxonomy): Eukaryota > Metazoa > Arthropoda > Insecta > Lepidoptera > Geometridae > Eupithecia > Eupithecia subfuscata. The sequence goes on from OY751095.1 coordinate 21,345,306, forward strand.
CAATTGCCTTTACAACATTAGTAGGCTAGGATTATAGTATCCAAGGGTTTTCCATCTCATAAAAATAAATATTAAAATAAGAAATACTTGATTTCATAAAATCACAAATGGTAACTTTTGTCACCACAAATACCATGTACAAAATATACGAACAAGGTAAAAACTTCGAACATCGAGGGGGAGTGGGTATTGACTCACACCTCGAGACGTGTCAGAGAGATGTTTCGCGTAAGAGTAATAGGTCTACATAATACTCAGCGCAACAAAGTAACCTACAATGTTATATCAATAAGTTTATAACACAAAGATTCAAAATATTACTTGTCCCTCAAAACATTTGAACGGCTGTTGCTAGCTGTTTGAGAAACAGGTTCTCAAACAGCTATGAACACTTGGTAAAGTCAACATTCACACTGCCAAAAGTCCGTTTGGCAGCTTCGATGCCTCAGACAGATACACATTTAACTTATAATATAACACACCCCTCGTTGTCTGAGAAAAAAAATGGGGTTAAGAGAGGTTATGTGATGGTTAGTAGCTTCCACTAGATGCCGTAAAACCGCGTGGCGCAGCAAGTTTCTCATAATTTATGTTCGTCACGTACACGTACATAAAATTATGACGAACTAGCAGCGCCACGCGGATTTACTCGCGGTGAATAGGTCTGCATCCCGAGGAAACACTGCACTTTTCCGGAATTAGACGTACTCTATGTGTTAATGCAGGATAAAAGCAGGTTCATTCACAAATTTCAATTCGTTCAGCCAATTGAGCGTGAAGGAATAACAAACATACACACACGAACATACAAACTTTTGCCTTTATGATTTAAGCTATTTGGATTTCCCCACATCCTCCCTACGGATGAGTGAATTTGAATTAAGTTTTTATTAGCTTTCAGAGAGCTTTATCGGTGAAGATAATTTTATGTTATGGTAGTTGAAAGAAAACATACGATCTTTTAGATTTTTGTGAAACTAGCTTGATAAGAAGATAATAAAAGAGCCGTTTTGTTGTCACGTGATGACAATATAATATTGTATTAAGACGGATAATCCCATATTTACTCGGAGATAGCTGCTGATAGGGGAGAGTGGAAGAGAAAATCTTGTTGTGCTGACCCCACATGTTAGGAAAAGGGCAGGGAGATGAATAGATGATGATGAATCTCACAGGCACCTGAAAGAAATAAAAAGCACACAATCGGCGTTTAAGTATTTCAGAACGCTCCTAAGCTCCTCTGGGATAAACTTTACGACTTTAAAACGAATCAACGACTCGAGCAGTTAAAAACCGGTTGAGAGCTCAAAGGAACAAATAAACGCTACGTTAGGCAACTGATAGACTTGGACGCTGCGATTTTCATGAAAGTCTGTCAGCTTTTCCATTCTTTCCCATTGTTCTGATATTGTATTGATATGACATTTCGGCAGGTTAACGCTGCTATGGTCGCATTCATTAGAATGCTCGCTAACCAAATACAGGGTTATTGGTATTGACCATTATCTCTGTATTTGGTTAGCGACTATATATAATCAAGCTAAGTTGAACAGAAATTATTGATTTATGTTAAATTCAAATTCGGCACGCGCGATTCAAAATATTTATTTTCGAAGCGAAGTGGATACACACTCGTACATGGTAGGGTGGTCCACGTAAGTATGGCAAAAAAATATCGTATTGACATTTGGCCACCTCCTTGTTTTGTTAATCATATTAATTTGATCATCTACTGTAAATTTCAGCTACCCATGTTGATTAAAAGAGGGTGCTCAACGACTGCAAAATATATCGAAATTTTTGGAATAAAACCAACAATAGGTCCTAATATTTAGATATTTCAGATTGTAAACTCAAATATATTTTATTTAAATGCTAAAAATAGTCATTCAACAAATAAACCACATACAAAGCAAATTAATAATTAAAATTTCAGCTTCTTCTTTATAGCTTGATAACATTTTTTTCGGCGAATCAGTTAATATTATGATTTTGCTTTCTTTCGCGACAAATTGTAAATTCGTTTTATTCTTCATCATTGTATGAATGTTACTTATATTTAAGAATGATATAACACCTATTCTGCACGTTTATGTAACTACACAAGTTAGTCATGTAGGTAAGTCATTTAAGGCAGTTCTCCCTATAACATTATCTAGCAAAATTTTAGGGGACAGCTTCAAAATAAGTCCTTGAAGAATAGAGTTTTTTTGCCATTTACTTTGCAATACAATGTTTCTTCCTGCGCCGCAGGCGTACCTTCGCTCACCGCACCACATCGGTCGTCAAAGCTCAACTTAGATAATAGGCTACTTATTGTACCAAAAATGTGCGTGCGGAGCCACGGGCAGAAGCTTTTGGCTTATATGCCGCTTAGAGTCTGCTAAATTTTGTAGAAATACTAATGTTTTATAACAAAACTTCAAGTAAAATCAAAAAAGTATCGTTAACTGTCGTCTCCTTGAACATTGGCGAACTAATTGTAGCGGAATAAAGTATGAAATCGTAGACTAATATTAACAAAACAAAACTAATTTATTCTAATATTTTAATAATAAAAAGGAAGCAAAGTATTATCTTTATGTGACTGAGGCTATGTCGTATAAAATTCATCGGCAAAACCCTGGGCAGATGCTCGTTACAAGTTATTCAAGTTACACAAATCACTTGAAAAAATCATTTGTTTGCTTATGGCCAACTTAGCAAACCGTCCACTATTTTTCACGACTTCGTAATCGGTAAACTTCGCAATCAACTTTTTGATCGGTCAACTTGGCAACTAGTCATCATCGCATCAGTATAAATTACCTCAAAGCACTATCCTCCGATTATTTTACAAATTCCTGGTATTGAATATATCATCTACGACAAAGTGAAAGCATATTCCAACAGCGAAGCTGCAAGGCTATGTTACAGAGTATCGTTCATTTCCCGTAGCGAAGCTAGTATTCAGTGTCACTAATACAGCCAGGTTGGCCGAGTGGTCTAAGGCGCCAGATTTAAGCTCTGGTTCCCGAGAGGGAGCGTGGGTTCGAACCCCACACCTGGCATACACTTTTTGAACTCTTTTGATATTTTTGCGTTACTGTTTTGGCCTAATTGAGGCGTTAGTTGAGGAATGTGTTAAAGGCGCCATTTTTGGGATTTACACTTACAAAAACTATTTCAAGAATATTATAATGCTGCAGAGCATCCTAAATTACAAAAGTATTAATCAACTTAACGTTTACGTTACGCCAACCTCAAAAATTATTGAATGCGGATTCAAAAATGAAGATTTGTTAAAAAAAAATCAGTGTCATTATTTAGCTAGCTAAATTTGTATTTATTGGTATCCGAATAATATGTTTAGAAAACTAACACTTTACTGAAATTAACACATCACATTCCTGCGTGGAATGCACGAGTCTTTACATTCCACGCTGCCTCCTTGCGTAGAGCAGCTACGAAATACCGTAGCTCTATTCGAAGGCAATGTGCTACGGAGCGTAGCAGTGCTACGAAATTACTTTGTGAAAGCGTTTGGGGGTTAACTTTATCAAAAAATTTGCAATCAAAGAATATAATTAGAACTAGTAGGTATTTACAATTGAAGCAGTTGAGCTAACTGCAGACTGAGGCAAACAACCTAGAAGTGTCCCCATGAAGCTGGCTGCTTTGTATTTTATAGACTTTCTTTTTTATTCAAAACGAAAAGTTTAACTACCCACAATTGGGTCACACTGATATTATAGGTAGGTACGAAAATAAAGTAACTCTACTGCAATGATTTACACTTCTACAGATCTTAAACTCTATGATATTTTATTGTACCGCAGTTGGTGAAAGCTCGCCGAAAAGCTAAACATTTCGGGTTAGATTTTCAATAAGTACAATTATTTCTATTTTTTTGGTTTCTATTACAAGCTCTGCTTACGAGTCCGTGTAAAACTGCCCAGCATTATACCTTCTCATTTGTTCTCACTACGAAACACTCAAACTTTAAACAATACCCGAATGAAACAATATTAGCGTGAGCTCACTGGTTTACTCGGACTATTGGATGCCGTTTCTATCTGATATGAAAATGTGGGGCCATAACTAACGGTGTTTACCCAATTCGGGTATAACGTGTGTATGTACAGTAACGCTAAGTTATCTGTGCAGATAACAGCGACTTATGATTGAGAGAGAGTCGTTCTGAAGTCTAATTAGTCCGTCAAATAGATTCTATCAGAATATCTTCTGATAGAATCTATTTGACGGTATCTGTTTGAATCTATTAAACACGCGTTTTTTCTAAAAAATGATGAAGATAAAGCCAGTTAAAGTTTCGCGTGACGTCACACCTTGTGACACATTTTACCAAGGTGTGTCACTAGCCCCCACTCCCAAACGTTTTGTTTGATTGACAAAAGAAAAAATATGTATTGTGTCCAATTTCTTCTGATAATCTAACTGAAAGACTAAATAGATATGAGATAAAAGCCGATAAGGCTTATCAGGGGGAGGCCTTCGTCCAGTAGTGGATCAATACAGGCTGTTGAGGTTGAGGTTGAGGACTGAATAGAATAATTTTTTTTTACACTACCCTTTTGTTGTAAAACTGTAACAGATCCTTTTTAGGTGTTATTTTTACCTGACCTTAAAAATTGATGTGTTCTAATATTGTTTTTTGAAGTTAGTCTTCCTTAACAAATTTGCCAATTGTTAACCAATTTTGATGATTGTTTCGTTGATGTACAAAAAAACTAAATCTGAAATCCCATTAAGGTTTACTGAAGTTTGGCAACATTTATCTTGAGGCGGGCATCAAACCCGCAACCTTCGGCGCTGCCTGTGGATTTGCTGAACTGCACCACTAGTCGTTATGATGGACGGTTCATCTTCACACAAGTACGAACCTCTTTTTTAAGGCATTTGGAATTTACGGAACACAAAACCAACTTTGACAAAGAAGGAACGTACAATCCGAGTGAATGTTCAAAGTGAATGTTCAGTTCAAATATTAAACGCTGCTCAAGAAAGTTAAAGACAAGACAAAAGTAAAATTTTAAGAAACTCGCCGACGTTTATAAGCTGAACAGATTTTCATGAAACATGGCTAAGAACACTTGGGATAAAATTATCTATGACACAAAAGAAACTAAACGAAAATCGGTTCATCCGTTTGGGAGCTACGATACATCAGACAGTTACACAGATACACAGACAGACACTTCAAATTTATATCACCACTCATTTTGCGTCGGTGGTTAAAGATAAAGGGAAATGGAAGTGACCCTGATACAATCACTGGCAATTTTTCAATTTTATGTAATTGACATTGAACGTATGCAAATTTAATTGCAGCCATTGTCAACCGCAATTATTATGATTGCAACCAATCAAGGCAGTTATAGAACTGGTACCTAGTGCAAGGTTAGAACTTCCTACTAATTTTACTATCCTACTATATCCTACTTCCTACTAATTAGAAAGCTGAAAGTTTGTGAAATCTGAATTTTGTTACCTAGGATCTCCAAAACTACTGAAGAAATCAAAATGAAATTTGGCGTACGTTCAGAGCATAGCCTAACTTAGATAATAGGCTACTTATTACATCGAAAATATGCGTGCAAAGCCGCGGGCAGAAGCTAGTCCTAGATATATGCAGGCAAACGTGACCTAGTCGGAACCCTTGAACTCCAACGCCAGAATGGCGATATGCTACTGTATCAATAAACTGAGCAATAATGATGTTCTCTTAGCCGAATTTTGGCTCACGGTGCCCAGTTTCCACGGAGAATATCCATGTGCAAAGGACATATCATTGTGCATAAATGAGCACAAGTGAACACAGGTGCACTGGATAATGAGCTTCGCGCTATAACTAAAAATTAAACATATTTAGTCTAATAAGAGGCTGTGTAGCGCCGGCTTAGAATTTGCACCACCCCAACTCATCCCGAGGGTGTCGTAAGAACTAAGGAAAAGCCATGGGGGTGGGCAGTAGCGCCCCCTGCATAACAATTCTACCACCGAACTGCGATCCCCAACCCGCCCCCCCAAGTCCAGCGTAAGGATTATGGGCATTACCCCCATGTGATATAAGCTCACAGAGCTTATAAGGGGAAATCTGCGTCCAGCAGTGGATATATATGTAGGCTGAAGGATATACAGGTTTATGTTTCACGCAGTGTCAGTGAATTACAAATTTATAATTCACTAAAATTACGTAAACAGCTGCGCGATTCTGACCATCATCACAAACACGTTCATGAAGACGCGACGAATTAATTCTAAATTTTTTTGGAAATCACCTGAGCTAAAAAATTAATTAAACACCTTTGTCCGGAACTAAATTAATTACTTAAGATTGAACTTTCACTCCCACACCCACTGGTAATTTAGGGCAGAGCCTTTTTAAGTTTAGTTTCAAAAAAGCTTCTCTAAAGGACGATTATTGCATAGATTGGGTACCTACCTACTATCAGATTGGCAGAACCTGCAGTTCACGCAGAGATAAATAAAACTTTTGTTTCATCGCTTGATAGAACTATTGTTAATTAATTTAATTCAAATATTGAGAACAGAAAAAGAAACGGCGTCTGTATCGTTTACGGATAGAATGATTGGCCATAGTAATTCGTTTATCGTCCTTCCTCGTTAAATGTATTATTTCCAATCGGAGCCAGCTCTATAATTAAATCGGTGATATTATTAGTATGCTTCTCCAATCTAATTACGTTAATCTGGTGGTTTACGGATACCGGAATTGCGTCGAAACGGTTTTGTAGACATCACCAGATGCCGGAAATTATCGATATATTGCGATTTAACGAGTGTTAATTACATCATCGTTGTACACCTGTCGTTCAACACAAAAATTATTTCGCTTTAAAATCCAGATTATCTTAATACTAGCTTTTTACAAGCTTTAATTTAACTTGCATGTTGGTATGTATTTACATAATTATGTGTGGGACAAATCCTGCTACTGAATTTGAGACCAGTTATCCACTACTGATTGAGCAGAATTTTATTGGCATATTTATGTAAATTCGATGACAATGCAATGTTATGGTACCATAAAGCTGGTCTGATGATGGAGAAAGAAGGTGGCCAGAGGCACTCCTAAACGAAACGACGTAACCCTGTCGAGTTAAATTTCGTATTTGTATTCCTAATCACCAGGTGCTTTATAATGGAACCGAAAGTAGGTTGTATAGGAACTACTAAACAAAACGACGACGTAACTCCATCCAGTTTGGACAGAACTTTTGAATAAACACATGTTAAAAGCTGATTTTAAAAAAATACCCTTCCCTACGCAGATAAAAAAACTCCGTAACCAACGGTTAATAGAAGCGAGTAAATAAATAAAAATTGTATCTACGCCATTCTCTCCCGTGAAAACCTCCGATCTAGCTATACTGTCCGTTTTGTCATAGAATCACACTAATATTATAAATGCGAAAGTTTGGATGGATGGATGTATAGATGGATGGATGTTTGTTACCTCTTCACGCCAGAACTACTGAACGGATCTGGCTGAAATGGCTGAAATGACAGGTATGTCCAACCCTGGAATCAAACATAGGCGACTTTTTATCCCATAAATCAGTTTCCATGGGATAGAAATAACCTCAAAACGTTTCCATAGAAACAACGCGTGCGAAGCCGCGGGCAGAAGCTATTAAGTAATAAATAAATAATGCTGGACAATTCACACAGCATCATCTACTCGCGGGCGTGCTAATGCATTTCAAATAAAAACTATTAAATTGACACTCTAAACCTCGAGTTTTTAAGGTAAAAAAGCTCTAACAGTGGATTTTTACTCAGAGTCGGTCTGTATGACGCTGAGTGAACAGTGCTAGTTTATTTTCTCCAAATATATCTGACCTTTATAGTGCCTGCGGCTTTGGTCACGTGGTATCCGAAACACAGCCTATCTCTCAGCAATAATTTAATAACGTAGTACCTACTAGTAAAATAATTTTGAGAATTGAACAATATATATTTCTTCGTTTGGAGATAACATCCAAACTAACAATTCTAACCTGTGTATAATACAAGCGCAGGAAAACGGACAAATAAATAAAATCCAAGCATAAAAGCGTAACATATCGACCTATAAGACGCATGTGTAGAAAAAATAATGTCCAATAGCTGCTAAAGGAATTCCTGATTCCATATTGATAACTTCATTTTAAATCTCCTAGGAAATCACAATGGGTTATGGATTTATGTAAAAGTTATTACTAGCAGCGACGGTCAGATTTTAAAGTATAAGGGGTTTGAACCAACTTTCTGCCGATTTCAAATTCAACCGTAGCTTTCAAACACAGGGTCGGGTTTTCATTGTGACGGATCTCTTGTTACAAACACTTTTGTTCACTTTGAGTTTTCTTTTCAGGGAGAGGAAGTAAAAGGCGAGTGTAGATAAATCTTCATAAATCGAGGGCAGTTTTTTAATGTCAAGTTCTTTCATAAGTCTTGGAAGAAACGAAAGTTACTCGTTCTCTTCGCTTATAAGAATGGTGAATGCTTTTTATTTATTAAATTATAAAATGAATAAATGTTTTTATTTATTAAATTATAAAATGAATAAACTACAGATATGTATAACACCGTATTTGTGCTGCAGAAGAGTCTCTGAGAATCCCTTAATGATAAATTCAAAGATATTAACATAATGACCGTAAAACTTTTCTTCTACATTATTGAAATTTCAATCAGTTCACTAAAAATAGCGATATATTTCATGTAACTTGAAAGAAACCTATACTCACTGTGAAAAATGGTGATCGATGATAGGCCAATATCTTCAAACCCCTTTCCAAGGGAATTACAAACACACAAAACTTATAGGGTACATCCCATTGATTAAGAATTATGAAATTTGGCAAGAAACAAGGTCTTGTAGCACAAAAATACGAAAATCGTAAAGTAGTTTATTCATAAAACAAATATTTTTGTTTCTCGCCATGGACCACAAACGATACCTGGCACCTACTTGCCGTTGACGTAGAATAATAAAAAATTTGGCAAGAAGCAAGGTCTTCTAATTGTACGGAACCCTCGGTGCACGAGTGCGACTCATACTTGACGTTTTGATTTCTAAATTTTATAACTTCACCTAAAATACTATAGCCGCGAGACATCTCTCGTAGAGCAATTTTGCTTTGTGGGTTACAAAATAAGGAGCAAATAGCTTCTCGGCTGAGATACAAGCGAGACAAGAACATGACAAGTGAAAGCTTCGCTACAGACGCAGTGGAAAAGTTCGTCCTTCCTTAGCATGTGTGGCTTTCCCTAAAGTTTCGCTCAAGTACCGAACTCAGGCGACCACACAATTAATAGGAGACCAGAAAAGACTGGAAACTTGTCATCCTATCTAGTGACTAAAGAGAGTTGTTGTTAGTTGCTTACTTTGGCGACAAATTATATCAAATTAAATTAGTTGGTGTATTTGTGCAAAATTGATGATTGAAACCAATGCCCAACTAAGTGGGCAGATTTCTTGGAGAGACCCATCATCATTTATATAAGTTGTGCTTTAACATCGAACTGAAGCAATTTCTGAGAATATAATGACAAAATTTCAACACTTGTTAGGTAACTCTCTCGACGACCTCTGTGGCGCGGTGGGCGAAGGTCCGCCTGCGACGCAGGAGGTTGCGGGTTCGATTCCCGCCTCGGGACAAATATTTGTACGATCTGCAGATACTTGTTCAGGGTGTGCTGGTCGTTTTCTATGTGTAATAAAAAAATATCTATCTATGTACTCGTATATTATTATGTACTAGCTGTACCCGCGACTTCGTTCGCAATTGCTATACCTGCCGACTAATTAAGTTCACATTTAGCCACAGTTTCTCTCATCATGAAACGCCGTGCAATAAAATTCGATGCGCAGAATTGGACCTGTTACACTTATAATAGGCAAAAGTATATATATTTAGGTACCTAGTTAAATTGTGTAGGTATAAGTCTATTATACAGGGTTATTGGTAATTAGACCGGATCCTTTTAGGGGGTGATGGGGGAGGCCATTTGCAACTATTTTGACCCTATATCGTATTATGCAAAAGTTAACCATTTTTGAGATATTCGCAAATTCTTAATTTTTTGGGAAAACCCTGATTTACGTCTTCAAAATTAAATTAAAAAAAAAGTGATCATCCAATTCAAATTTTAGTGACTGATTTAGATAGCCTGAAGTCTAATTATTAATAACCACTAACACAATCGTATGAATCTGTACCCATATGGAAGCTAAAGGACATGTTTATAAAAACAAAGTTTATTTTTTTTGTAAAGTCCTTACAAAAACCCCATTTAACAAAAAAATACTCCAGTGAATTTGATCGGCATGTTATTTAAAAAACATCTACACATTTTTAGCTATCCAAAGAGGTATAAATCAATGCACTTTGTAACATAATTGCAGATAAAAGGATAAACCATAAGCAGGTAGTAACTTCCAATAAATCAAACTATGAATTTTGTAAAACAAACAAAAAATTTATTACTATCAAAACAATTTACTATTTAATTTACAATTTACATTATTAATTTACAATTTACAATTCGTTTTCAAAATGTCCACCTCTATTCCGTATGCAAAGCCGCATACGATGGAGTAACTCAGTTTTAACAACCCTTGTTGTCAAATTAATTTGGATTTTTTCGGCAGCTCTTATTATTCGGCGTCTTAATTCATCCACTGATGAGATAGGTGACGTCAAATCGTCATAGACTAGGCTCATCATATGACCCCAAACATAATAATCACATGGGGTAAGGTCGGGACTCCTTGCTGGCCATGGAATACTACCTCCTCTACCAATCCATCGGTTCGGAAAATGCTGATTGAACCATTGACGCACACTAGTCCTGTAGTGAGCGGGGCAGCCATCATGTTGGTAAATCATACCTTGGCGTGTTGCTAATGGTACCTCACTAAGAAGGCCAAAAACTTCGTTTCTTAAAAACTCTTCGTATGTGTCACCATTTAAATAATTAGGCAAGAAATAGGGACCAATTAAATTATCATCAATTATTCCCATCCATACATTAAGTGAGAATCGTCTTTGCGACCCTTGCTCTTTCTTTTTATTGGGATTAAGATCAGCTTTTCTAGACCAAAAATGAATATTATGGTAATTTGTGATTCCATCTTGATCAAACTTTGATTCATCCGTCCATAATATTTTTCTGAAAAAATTAGGGTTCTCTATGTCAGCATTTAGCATAAATCTGCAAAATGTTATCCTGTTAGCGGGATCTCCGTCTTCTAATACTTGTACAGGGGTTAAATGGTACGGATAGAGACCTGCTCCATGGACCGTATGCCAAACTTTCCATTGGGTTACACCGAGTCTTTGAGCAACCATGTTAGTTGAAATGGTAGGATCCTCTTCAAAATGACGAATGATTTCTTCTTCGTCCTCCGTTCGATGAACATGCGGTCGGCCGGCGTCACTTTGTCGTCTCTGAACACTGCCAGTCTCTCGAAGTCGCCGATATGTATTATCAAATACACTTTCATGAGGTAACCGGCGCTGAGGAAACCGAGACTGATACTCTGCCCGTGCACGTGTAGAGACACCGTTTGCATAACCATAACAAAACAGTATATCCGCATATTCTTCGTTTGAAAAGTTTCGAGGAGGTGGTAGGATGCGTGGCACTGCAGCCATAATTGTTGATAAATTAAATCTTTTATTACTTCACCGGTTCGAAAAATGCGAGAAGAAAAACTATTAGAATTTCATTTGTCATGCGTTTAGCGGGAGATTTCGGCGGTTATTTTCATTGCAGGTCAAACAACAAAAAGTTTTTACTCCGCCATGATATCAGCCTATTCTGTTTTCGGAACAATAATTCAAAAAAAGAACTAAGTGAAAATCGCGCAAGCAAAGCCCAAGTCCAAGATGTTGGTAAAGCAATGTATCCAAACTTATTCACCAGCTAAGTCATTACATTTACCCGTATTTTTCTGCAATTGTGTTACAAAGTGCATTGATTTATACCTCTTTGGATAGCTAAAGATGTGTAGATGTTTTTTAAGTAACATGCCGACCAAATTCACTGGAGTATTTTTTTTTAAATGGGGTTTTTGTAAGGACTTTACAAAAAAAATAAACTTTGTTTTTATAAACATGTCCTTTAGCTTCCATATGGGTACAGATTCATACGATTGTGTTAGTGGTTATTAATAATTAGACTTCAGGCTATCTAAATCAGTCACTAAAATTTGAATTGGATGATCACTTTTTTTTAATTTAATTTTGAAGACGTAAATCAGGGTTTTCCCAAAAAATTAAGAATTTGCGAATATCTCAAAAATGGTTAACTTTTGCATAATACGATATAGGGTCAAAATAGTTGCAAATGGCCTCCCCCATCACCCCCTAAAAGGATCCGGTTTAATTACCAATAACCCTGTATATCTATAGGGGATAGCATGTTGTCATCTTCAATCCCATTCCTTATCTACAGGACTTTTAGCTACGACTCGGCCAGCGTCAGTGTTAAGAAGTGTCATACTCGTTTCATTTCGTACTCATAGTTCCGTTCAGCTGGGGCCCTATTCTGCTAAACTAATAGCTTCACTATGACAGACGAATCGTCACAGAATGACTGGTTTTGGTATTCAACCTTAAATGAAAGAAATTGTGTGTGTCAAGTTTGAAACTATTAATTTATCTCGCACGCACTACCTGGAGTTTTACTAATCTTAGAATTCTACATGATGATTCTGCGACGATTCCATTGACATGGTGAAGCAATTGTATTGCAGAATTGGGCTCCAGATCCATTTGACTGGACCACCACAATTTTTTTTTACGTTAGTTGGTAGGTAAAGTTAATTGTGTATCGCAGTAAAAATGTTTTTCTGTGGTCCAGTTACTTTAATTGGGCCACTTACTCCAACTAAACTTCGGTGAAACAGTTGACCAGCTATAACACCAAATATCATGTTCATGAAGTTCGCATGGACCATTTGTACATTTTACTTTGCCTGAAATAGGCATTGGGTAGTAAGTAGGAACCTAACTAATGGGTGCGTCTTGAAAAAAAAATAGATTGGAGCTTACCTATACACCCTTTATCTACTGATTTTATTCTTCAATCTACTGATTATTTCATCAATTTACTGATTTTCTACTCGACTTTCGACTGATTTAGTCATATTCGATCTTTCAACACTGTTTCTAACAAAAAAGAATGCATGAAATCGGACGACGCGTTATTGAATTACAACTAAGTACACATTTTAACTTTTATTCTCTCTCCCAAGGGATCCGCGCCTACTGAAATCCCAGATAAAAAGCATCCTACGTTCTTCCTCGTAGTGAGCTCAAATAATGTCAAGTTTCATTTAAATTCATTCAGTAGCTATTTTTACTTTCATCCACTCTCTCAAGGGAACCGTACTGATTCTGTAGTCTTCAGTACTGATTCCGGGATAAATAGTATTGTTCATTTGAATTCATTCTGTACTTTCGGCGTGATGCGTGGCCCAGGAATTTGACTTTCATCCCCTCTCCACGGGCAACCTTACTGAATTCCGGTATAAAATGTATCTTTTCCCGTAGTATGAACTTAAATCGTGAAGAGTTTCATTCGAATTCATTCAATAGTTCAGTTGTGATGCGCGGATAAAGAATTTTATTTTCATCTTCTCTCCCAGGGGAACTTTACTGAATTCCAGGATAAAATCTCATATCCCATGTCCTTTCTTGTAGTATGAACTCAAATCGTGCCAAGTCTCATTTCAATCATTGAGCAGTTTCGGCGTGATGCGTGGTGAAGGAATGTTACTTTCATCCCCTCTCCTAGCCTCCTCCTCATACCTTAATGAATTCTGGGATAAAATGTATCTTTCCTCCTAGTACGAACTCCAATCGTGCTGACTTCCATTCGAATTTATTCATTAGTTCCGTTGTGATGCGCGGTGAAAGAATTTTACTTTCATCCCCTCTCCCAGGGGGGAGCCTTACTGAATTTCGGGATAAAATGTATCTTTTCTCGTTGTATGAACTCCAATCGTGCCGACTTCCATTCGAATTCATTCAGTAGTTCCGTCGTGATGAGCAGTTAAAGAATTTAACTTTCATCCTTTCTCCCAGGGGAACCTTACCGAATTCCGGGATAAAATGTATCCCACATCCTTTCTTGTAGTATGAACTCAAATAGTGCTTGGTTTCATTCCAACTCATTCAGCAGTTTCGGCGTGATGCGCGATGAAGGAATTTTACTTTCATCCCCTCTCCCAAGGGAACCTTACTGAATTCCGGGATAAAAAGTATCCTATGTCCTTCCTCGTAGTATGATCTAAAATCATGCCGAGTTTCATTGCAATAAGTTCAGTAGTTTCGACGTGATGCGCGTTTAAGAAACAGACAGACAGACAGACAGACAGACATGAATGAAAAAAATTACAGTTTTGGCTTCAGTATCGATAATAGAGTGCCCTCCAAAACAAATTTTCAAAATATCTTCAATGTACAGAATTGGACCTGTTACAGTTTTATTATAAGTATATAGATATAGATGTACAGAATTGGACCTGTTACAGTTTTATTATAAGTATATAGATATCAGTTATATAGTACCCATAACACAAGCTCTGCTTACCTTGGGGCTAGATAATGGTGTGTGAATTGTCCAGCATTATTTATTTATTTATTTATTTAACTTATAAACTAAATTCTTTATAAATTATTACTAGAGACTCGTCTAAGCCCGACACGTTCCCATGAGAATGCCCTTAGTCCTTCTCTACAATAATAAACCAAACAACCCATAAAATTGCTCGAATTCAGCACCTCTAGTTTAGGCTTTATTGATTTTCCTCTGTGAGGTTCTCATAAGTTCGTAAATCTGCTTTGTATTCTTTGCTTAGAAGTTAGTTCTACAATGTACCTACTCATGAAACGGAAACATTTCATGAAGCTTCAGTATCAATATTAAGATCCTTTTGTGGATTGGATGCCGTCATTTTATAGAACTTTCTGAAATTTTACGAGTTTCCTTTATGGCGTGAGGCTCTCACAAAAAACTCACAAAAAGTCCTTCGAAATTGTAAAGTCGGATTCTATCGAAAATGGGACCAATTCATTGATTTTGTTTGTACATAAAGATTATTCCTTAAATTACAATGCGGTACATTTGTACATAGAATCATCAAGCTTGAAAGTAACCAAAGCTTGGGTTTAGTGTGACTTTTTTATTTTTGTCATCTTTGACCATTTTACTCTAAAACCAACACAGTCACAACTGTTAAGTAGCTGGGGTGGGTCTTTTGTTTTTAACACTCAATCAAGTAGGTTATAACTTTATCCTTTTCCAAATTACAGAAAAAATATGCACCATTTCAACTGCTCAAAATGAAGTGATCACCTTCAGAGCAGCGGCCATTTTGAAAATGATCGAGATTGTGATTGCCAACTTCCGTGTCGACCACCTAGAGGCGTAATAATGAGTTATAGCTCTCATTTCTAGGGTTCCGTGCCCAAAGCCAATGTACCTACTCTATAGCCACATCCTACCGGAATACATAGTTGTCCTCTGACTTACACTTGACAATGTTATTTTTTATTTAAACATCTCGTTATGCACGTCAAAACTCGGCGACTTCGCCACTATTTATTCAACTGAATGCTAACAAAATGTTTTATGTCGTGTTTAGTAAGATAATTCGTCTAAGCTACCTCCGTTCTACTGTCCGCACCTCTAACAAGATAAATATATAACTAGGGCAGGAGCCGGCTGAGAAATAATGGGGCTTAAACTGGGCGATAAAAAGGTGGTGTTTGGCTTGGAGATAGAACGCAGTAAAAGCTTTGTGGAAGGGCCCGTCTAGGGAATTACTGGACAAGCAAAGTTAGCGAGTACGTGATAAAAGAGGAAGAAATACCATTTGGTGTTCGGCGGCTTCGATACGAAAACCAAAATGTAAGTAATTAATGCTTACCTACATTTTGGTTTACGAGTAATTTCGTTGCCCTAGGTATATAATGTTATGATTATCTCATCATCATCATCATTATCAGCCTTTCACGACCCACTGTTGGGCAAAGGCCTCTCTATGTTTATGCCATTTGCCTCGGTCTTGCGCTAGTCTGGGCCAGGTGTAGCCCACAGTTCTTCGGATATCGTCGACCCATCACGCTGGCGGACGTCCCATGCTCCTACAGCCATCTTTCGGCCACCACTCGGTCAGTGCTTTGGTCCACCTGCCGCCACTCCGTCTGGCAAAGTGTCCTGCCCAACTCCATTTGAGCAGTTAGTAACAGAATATCCGCTCACTGATGTCTTGTACTTAAGTCCGTTTACGGATTCCAGTGTTGGGGACTCAGGGTGTGATACCGAGCATGGAGCGCTCCATGGCTCTCTGTGCAACGCTGATTTTGTGCACAGCTTCCTTAGTGAGCCGCCATGTCTCAGCACGGTAAGTCATAGTTGGCAGGACACATGTACCTATACAGGGTGGAATTTTGTAATGCCACCTGGAGGGAAAGTACTCTTAATACTGTAGATAGAAAATTGTACTAAAAGAAAACATTCCTTTATTTTTGAAAAGCAAGGAAACTGCATTCAAAGATTTTCGAAAATTCGCTTGCCACACCCGGGAATCGAACTGACTAAAATCTGTAAAAATTACACCCTGTACTTTTATTGCATAGATCGTTAGGGTCAATAATAAGGATGAAATCTTTCTGACAAACTTAATAAATTAAATGAAAGGAAAACCATGAAATCTTAAATTATAAATCGAATGGGTCAAGTTAAGCACTATAGCTTAAAGATCCATCTGTTTACTTTTGTCAGTAATTAATAATTATCATTAGCGTCATTTATCCATTAAAATGACGTACCTATTAATATTTAGATAAGACGATTGAAATTTGCACGTGTTTGTATCTAATACAGACTCTTCTATCTTAAAATACTGGATCTCTTAAGAAATGAGTTAAATGGTTTCCCCGAGGCAGAGCGAAACCTAATAATTATACAGCAAGATGGTGCTCCAGCCCATAACAGCAGAATCACTACTACATTACATTAATAACCAATTTATTACCTGGATTGGTACCAACGGCACAATCAGGTGGCCTGCGAGATCACCAGATCTCACCCCTTTAGATTTTTTTTTGTGGGGATATGTAAAAAATCTAATTTACATGAAATCTTATGCGAATGTAAACGAGTTGAGAGTTGAAGTTCAGAATACGATTTATAATATTCACCACAACACGTTATTAAAAGTTACTAGAAATGAATTCATTAGAAGAATAAATTTGTGTATCCAAGAAAATGGAGCCCATTTTGAGCAACTAATTAGTAGTTAGTTGACTTTTTATTGTAAATAATTTAAAAAATTTAAGATTTCATGGTTTTCCATTCACTTAATTTATTAAGTTTGTTAGAGAGATTTCATCCTTATAATTGACCCGACCGATCTGTGCAATAAAAATACAGGCTGTAATTTTTACAGATTTTTGTCGGTTCGATTCCCGGGTGTGGCAAGCGAATTTTCGAAAATCTTTGAATGCAGTTTTCTTTCTTTTCAAAATTAAAGGAATGTTTTCTTTGAGTAATATTTCCTATCTACAGTATTAAGAGTACTTTCCCTCCAGGTGGCATTACAAAATTCCACCCTGTATACTAATATTATAAAGAGGAAAGATTTGATTGTTTATTTGTTTGTATTGAATAGGCTCCGAAACTAATGGACCGATTTGAAACATTCTTTCAGCATTAGTAAGCATACTTTTCAGGGAGTGACATAGGCTATATTTTATTCCGAAATTCCCACGGGGACGGGAACTACGCGGGACAAACCGCGAGGCGATCGTCTAGTTGGTTATAAAGACGTGTTTAAAGACACTGTGGAACGTGAGTGGAATTAAAAATATCATTTAGTTTACCGAAAGCTGCCCACCCTAGTTGCCCTTTCCTGGTGAGTTCTTTCATTTGATGCTCTCTACCAAAAGATAAAACATGACCAAGATACACGTAAGTATGATAATCTATAAATAATTTTTTCTAATATAATTTTCAATGTTTCTACAGGTTTCGGTATCGTATAGATGTTTCCGGTTAACGGCATAACCACTTAATAGTTAGACTGGAAGAACCCTAAATACTGACAATATTAAAATTATTAGTATTGAAAATATTTCAAGGAGGTAAGATACCAGTCGTTATTGTTCCGCACACACCGCTATTCTCATTAGTTCTATTCCAAAACTGTGATCTTCTCTGATTTCTTCAGTTTAATTTTGTTTTTATGCCCTCCAAACCTTGTATTGTATTTTTTAACCCTAAAAACGTCACTTAGGACACGCTTCTTACTGGAATGTAACCTGTCTGCCTCGTGTCACAATTGATTTGATGACGTGTCGTGTCGGGCGGGAACTGAGTTGACAGATGACAACACAATCTTATGATACTGACAAATAACGATGCATTCAGTTACTTCGTGTTTTCATTTTCTTATTTCTATTTTTTATGTAAGTATTACAATAGAGGCCTCAACTTGTTACATAATGTACTGTAATATAACTTCATATTATTACCACATATATAGTACATACTAGTTATTACTCCTACCGTAACGTTACCAGGTACCTATTTACTATTTTTGAGCTACCTATAGATTGTTTAAAATTTGTCTCTCTCTCTCCCAATAAGGTTTGCTGCAAGAGAACTCTTTTATGCGTTAAGCTCGCCTTTGCCATTATTTTTCCTGGTAAATGTTCTACTTGTACCAATTTTGTGCAATAAAGAATTATGAATTGTTTGCAACAGTCTGCAGTTATCTCAATTGTAAATTCTAGTTCTAATCTATTTCTAGCATTTGATTGTAAAATTATTTATTTTTTATAAAATATATTTGTTATAAGGATGTTCACTCTTCCTTGTATGTGATAACACTTATTCAGGATCAAACTTCTTACCTTAGGTGCCTAACAAAATTACCTGTAGCTACCTACCTACTCCCTGCTTGCTTGTTTTCTGTCTCTGTATTTAAATGTACCTATTTATAAATAACCATCCCGTGTCAAACCTGTATTACCTACCTGTTTTTGACCAAATAAATGTATCTTTATCTTTATAGTACCCATACACGACACAAGGTGCACACTTAGGGCTAACCACATTTCTGTGAGCCGGTGACCGATATTCGCGAAGTGTTGAGGCACATTTTCATGCTCGTCATGTGTATTAGTTACGTGGCTGTCATTTTAGCCAACATTGAAAAATATGAGCAGTTGAGGGTTAAATATTAAAAGTAACAAGAATATGAATTGAACATAACATAAAAGCAATTGGAGTGAAGGAGGCCTAAAATGGAATCAGATTTACGAATAGACTCGACGAGACTGCGGCTATAGCTTAAAGGATGTTGATATAAATATAGAGACAGAGACTAGACAAGCACGCGAAGAGACAAGCGGTTCCACTTACTGCTGGCAAATAATAAAATATTTTGACAATACATCGGTCGATCAGAAGTCAGCCGTCTGCGAGTAACCTATGGTATCGTAAGTGCATATTTGCATGCATGAGCTCGTCGATATTCCCAAACTTGGCACTGAATAATGTCGCAGTCAGGGAACAGCGACTGTTGCATTACACGATACGATCTGACAAGACCGACAGATTTAGATGATGGTCAGCCGATACCACCCACTAGTGGCCATCTACTGCGCCATTCTGTCCGGCCCCGTGTCACCCTCAATGACTCTTATCCAAACTTCCTGGCTACTACTCCAAAAAGATGACGGTTCCTTTCTTAATAACACAAGATACCGACCAAACTAGTACTGACCTGAATCTTGCCACAGAATAACTGTATCCTCTTGCGTAAAAATAAACAGGCTGAAGAAATATCACAAAGTTAAACCTCCAAGAATATCCTATTAGACTTTTTAAACTTTCGCGATTTGTTAACATAGTTAATGATTATATCGGGTATTTATCGCGTATATATAATAAAACAAAAGGTACGCGATAAATACCCGATATTATCATTAACTATATCCTATGAGAATGGAGAACAGATTCGGCGATGTTATTTCTATAGTTGTTAGTTTACTGTTATTAGAAATATAACAGGGCGTCTCCTTTGAAATAAAAGTTGATATGTACCGAAGTCGTGTCTTGAATATAGAAACGTATTTATATATTCGATAGCAAAGCCTATGTCGTCATTAAAGAAAACCTACGGTGTATTCCGCTCGTTATCAAAATAGGACAGGAACTTATCAAAGGCTATTATAAACTACTACTATTAATATCACGCTTTATTATAAAAGCGAAAGTTTTAATGTTTGGTACTATTTCATGCTCAAATGGCTGAACAGATTATAATGACATTTGGTACCAGATCAACTTATATCCTGGATTAAAACTTATATTACTTTTGATGCACAAAAAATTCAGTGTTCCCGTAGGATGATCAAAAAATATGTTTATCAAGGCGGGTAACACCGCGGAGCGGTTAGTTGAGAGTTTAATAACGAGACTAATATAATGTGAAATTAAGCTACAACGTGACTGAAACGTCAGAAATTTACTTTGCCTGAAATAGGCATTGACGCACCCATTCGTTAGGTTATAACTAATGGGTGGCGTCTTCAAAAAATAAATAGATAGAAACTTACCTACCCTTTATCTACTGATTTTTTCTTCAATCTACAGATTATTTCATCAATCTACCTATTTTCTACTCGATTTTCTACTGATTTAGTCAAATTCGATATTGCAACACTGTTTCTAACAAAAAAACTTGAGAGGTGTCAAGGGACACCCGGATGGAACGAAGTTCCTTTCGATTAATCGCGCGTCCTCGGGTCATCTTCAGTGAGGCCGCAGAAAACTGATATATCCCGCTCACTCCAATGACACGTTGCGCGAGCGAGCGGAACACACGATTGTTCGAATCGAAGCGCACCTCGGCTCAACTCGGCTGCGGTCGTCGCTTCGGTTTTCCTCGGTTCTCTTCGTCAAAATATGTCGTTACAACTACTATCCTATCCTACTATCCTGTCCTACTATCCTATCCTATCCTACTATCCTGTCCTACTATCCTATCCTATCCTACTATCCAATCCTACTATCCTATCCTACTATCCTATCCTACTATCCTATCCTACTATCCTATCCTACTATCCTATCCTACTATCCTATCCTACTATCCTATCCTACTATCCTATCCTACTATCCTATCCTACTATCCTATCCTACTATCCTATCCTACTATCCTATCCTACTATCCTATCCTACTATCCTATCCTACTATCCTATCCTACTATCCTATCCTACTATCCTATCCTACTATCCTATCCTACTATTATATCCTACTATCCTATCCTACCTTCCTATCCTACTATCCTATCCTACTATCCTATCCTACTATCCTATCCTACTATCCTATCCTACTATCCTATCCTACTATCCTATCCTACTATCCTATCCTACTATCCTATCCTACTATCCTATCCTACTATCCTATCCTACTATCCTATCCTACTATCCTATCCTACTATCCTATCCTACTATCCTATCCTACTATCCTATCCTACTATCCTATCCTACTATCCTATCCTACTATCCTATCCTACTATCCTATCCTACTATCCTATCCTACTATCCTATCCTACTATCCTATCCTACTATCCTATCCTACTATCCTATCCTACTATCCTATCCTACTATCCTATCCTACTATCCTATCCTACTATCCTATCCTACTATCCTATCCTACTATCCTATCCTACTATCCTATCCTACTATCCTATCCTACTATCCTATCCTACTATCCTATCCTACTATCCTATCCTACTATCCTATCCTACTATCCTATCCTACTATCCTATCCTACTATCCTATCCTACTATCCTATCCTACTATCCTATCCTACTATCCTATCCTATCCTACTATCCTAACACACGATTGTTCGAATCGAAGCCCACCTCGGCTCAACTCGGCTGCGGTCGTCGCTTCGGTTCTCCTCAGTTGTCTTCGTCAAAATGTGTCGGCTCAACTCGGCTGCGGTCGTCGCATATATATCCCGCTCACTCCAATGACACGTTGCGCGAGAGAGCGGAACACACGATTGTTCGGAGAGCGATTCTAATTTTTGTGCAAACCTAATGAATGTCATTCGCGATGACAGCTGCCTATCATAAACGCTACAGTGACAGTTCTACACTTTGACACTGACTTAATATTGTGTTTACCTTCCAACACATGTTAGGATATATTTGTTCTGTGGCCATATATTTGTTCTGTGGCAAAAAGTGTCGCTCCAATTTTCGTTACAATTTTTTCCGTCTAGCCCCCTTTCACAACGCGCGATAAGGAACTTCGTTCGGACAAATCGGACGACGCGTTAATGAATTACAACTAAGTACTTACACATTTTGACTTTTATCCCCTCTCCCGAGAGAACCGTGCCTACTGTCCCAGATAAAATGTATCCTATGTTTTTCCTCGTAGTATGAGATCAAATCATGCATAGTTTCAATTGAATTCATTTAGTAGCATATTTTTACTTTCATCCACTCTCCTACCTAACCTAAGAGAACCGTACTGATTCCGGGATAAAAAATATTCTTCATTTGAATTCATACTGTACTTTTGGCGTGATGCGCGGCCCAGGAATATGACTTTTATCTTCTCTCCACGGGGAACCTTACTAAATTCCGGGATAAAATGTACCTATCTTTCCCCGTAGTAGGAACTCAAATTATGCCGAGTTCCATTCAAATTCATTCAGTAGTTCCGTCGTGATGCGCGATTAAAGGATTTTACTTTCATCCTCTCTCCCGGGGGAACCTCACTCAATTCCAGGATAAAATGTATCCCATGTCCTTCCTTGTAGTATGAATGAACTCAAATCGTACCATTTCAGTCCAACTCATTCAGCAGTTTCGGCGTGATGCGAGGTGAAGGAGTTTGACTTTAATCCCTTCTCCCATGGGAACCTTACTGAATTCCAGTATAAAATATATCTCTCCTCGTAGTATGAACTTCTATCGTCCCGACTTCCATTCGAATTCATTCAGTCGTTACGTCGTGATGAGCGGTTAAAGAATTTTACTTTCATCCTCTCTCCCAGGGGAACCTTACCGAATTCCGGGATAAAATGTATCCCATGTATTCCTTGTAGTATGAACTCAAATCATACCAAGTTTCAGTCCAACTCATTCAGCAGTTTCGTCGTGATGAGCGGTTAAAGAATTTTACTTTCATCCTCTCTCCCAGGGGAACCTTACCGAATTCCGGGATAAAATGTATCCCATGTATTCCTTGTAGTATGAACTCAAATCATACCAAGTTTCAGTCCAACTCATTCAGCAGTTTCGTAGTGATGAGCGGTTAAAGAATTTAACTTTCATCCTCTCTCCCAGGGGAACCTGACTGAATTCCGGGATAAAAAGTATCCTATGTCCTTCCTCGCAGTATGACCTAAAATCATGCCGAGTTTTATGTCAATATCTTCAGTAGTTTCGGCGTGATGCGCGTTTAAGAAACAGACAGACAGACAGACAGACAGACATGAATGAAAAAAATTACAGTTTTGGCTTCAGTATCGATAATAGAGTGCCGTCCAAAAAAAAAATTTAAAATATCTTCAATGTACAGAATTGGACCTGTTACAGTTTTATTATAAGTATAGATAGATAGATTGAAACAATTGAGCTAACTGCTGACTGTTGCAAACAGTCTACAGATATAGTTTTATAATTTGACCTTTTCTAAGTGTACATTTATTAAATTTGTGGAAATAAAGAGTTTTTGACTTTGATTTTGCTGCTGAGTTTGAGGTTGAGGAGGTGCTTTTGATCAATGATTTCATTTGCTTCAGTAATGGTTTTTTGCTTATATTCATTTAACTACACTGTTGTTTTGGTTTATCTTAAAATTATAAAATTAAACCTCGAACGTCGCAAAATTGTAGAGAAAAGTATTATTTTATTTAATTAAAAATATTTATTGTTTCTATTATTTGATTGTAATTTTCTTCGTCAATAATCATTGACAAAGAAAATTACAATCATCAATCTAACATTCATCAAAATCATGATTGATGACATACATTCATTCATCAAAAATAAAAAAAATCGGAACTCACTAGTACAGAAAAATTTAATTCGGAAGTACCTACCTATAAATAATGATTTTTTTTTGTATGTAAATGTTCGAAAGCGACCACATTTTTTGCGTACGTGCGATGCGTAGGACGCCTGAGGGTGAGTGGGGGGCCGGCCGGCAGAACAGTGGCGAGAGTCAGCATCTTGCGTGTCGCGCAGCGTCGTCAAGTGGCAAGTCGCAGTCACTACTGTAGCGAGTGACCGCCGACGCGTGTGCGGCGAGTTTGTACAAAATGTATGAAAAAGCGCGTAAACAGCTTGCCTCTCGCCACCGGTAGCTGTGCTTGGTGGTCCGTGGCCTAGACTCTCGAATTATGTCGCGATCTAAGTCTGGGTTCCAAACCCAATTTAGGGTTCGTAGCCGAAGTGTAAAACCGGAACTATTACTAAGCTATCGCTGTCCGTCCGTCCGTCTTTCAGAGGGCTCTACCTCATGAACCGTAAGAGGTAAACAGATGAAATTTTCTGAGAATGTGTTTGGCTCTTGCTTCTTTAACAGCAAATAATTATGAAATAGATATCATGATTAAAGGGGGCTTCGATACAAAAATCGTGATATTTTGACTAATTTTGCTCTTCGTTTGTAAAGGCTGTCTCTTGAATCACTCAAAATTTGTCCGGTCATATTATCAGGTCACGATGACCTGAACTGCACCCATTAGGTGTTGGTTTCATAATGTCGTTGCTGAAACAAAGGTCGTGTTTAAACAACAACGAGACAATGGTGATACTTTATTGATGTCGTGCTCGCTGTGTTTTTGCCTCGGATGGGCTCGGGGAGCCTCGGGGATTGTTTGGAATACAAAATGGGTTTGATTGATGTTTATTTGGTTGGAGACAGACAGCCACTATTTGGTATATAGTTTATATGGAGATCATAAAAACCTTATTGGATATCTTAGTGTAACCTTAGGACAGTGGTCGGATAAAAAGTAAAAAAATATCATCATTTGATACCAGTTGATACCAGGTCTGCCCTGGATAAAAAATAGCCTCTTATGTTCTAAATTTAATTAAGCGTGAAAAGATAACAGACAGATAAACAGATTTACTTTAGCTTTTATCGTAAACTACCTAGCTTTTACACGCATACGCGTTTTACGGGATAAATAAGCCTATATGTTAAATTATTCAGCTCTAGAACTACATATAGGGTGTTAATCAAATTGGTGCATAATTTTGCATACAAAAATTTCAGCCCAATCCATTGAGTAGTTTCGTGAGTGACTGCGGCGGAGAGTTATTATTATTTAATTTTTTTTTGTATTTGCGATAAAAGTTTTTAAAAGTAGTTCTTAAACTAACTGTATTTTTGTAACTTGTAACCTTGAAACAAATTATTTAAGGATATTGAAAAGCTGAAACTTCAAAATCAAGGCTCAAGCCTTTCTAGAGCTATATTTTTTTTTCTAACTGTTCGAAGACGAGGTAAAATTAGCCCTCCAAAGGAAATTTAATTAAAAAAACTACACCAACAAGAGCACTTTCACTTTAATATAATACTGAAGTAAAAAAAAAAGACAGGTGTACTAAAGAGATATAAATTCGCGATTCTAAAGAGATATAAAGAGATATAAATTCTCCCAGACCAGTAGGTATACAATTCAGTCCTTGAAAAACTAACGTTTGTGTTTTCGCTTTCTTGTTCCGTTTAAGTTTTTGAAGGATTCCTAAATACTTTATGTATTTACCGTTTTCGACACTTTTCAAAAAGACCACGCATACGTGCGACCTAATGGAAAATTTTAGGGCCCGAATGCAGTACACAGCACCCAATAAACTTGATTATTGAAATATGTAGTCATAATATATCTTTCTAATGCATCATTAAATACATAAATATATCAGTTATTTATTAACGATCACACAAGCTCTGCTTAGTTAAAGGCTAAATGATCTTGTGTGAATTTTCCAGCATTATTTATTTATTTATAGTAGGCGGATCGATACATTAAAAATTGACGTGTGAAACGCAGTGTCCTTTGGCCCATTGAGGAACATTTATTACATTGCTTTACGAGTATAAAATGAAAACAGTCATTCAAATAAGGATGCACCCACTACCGATTGTTGTTCTGTTTCTTTATTATAACGCGCGTTAAAATTTATTTAAATAATAGCTGCAGTTTCATCGAGGTCCTTATTGGAAAAGAGTTGCCTTTACCGCAAACGACGGTTTCTCAACCGTACGTCCTGGTTGCGGTTACAGCTAGCTGTGATCCGGTTAACAGTAATCGACAGCTGTCTGTCAGCCAAATAGCTGCCGGTAACACGGTTATCCACTCAGTGCGCTCGTTAAGTACATTTATCGTAAATAATAAAAGAAATGAAATATCACACATTATTTATTTATTTTCAGCCATTTCCACAGCTTGGTCAAGGCAAACATCACGTAAGTATAGAAATTCTAAACTATAATCCTATTTTACGCAACTAAAAATCCGTTTAGTCAGAGCTATGCAGGATTTTAAAATATTATTTAAAAGCACTATGCGAAAAAAGGTAAAGTTATGAATAGTGCGAAAAGTTAACCAGTTGTGAAGAGAATAGAGAAAGCACGCACTCGACCATGGTGCGGAACAGTGTTTGACGTTCCAATGGGCAATGACGGCTCGCTTAGTTTTAGGCCAAGAAGTATTACTGTTTTAGGTATATTTAACCCACCGCGGCCACCTTTCATTGAATATTTCTCAAAAAATTATGTGAAAGCTGTCAAGAAGCAATGCTTGTGAAGCCATCATCATCATCATTACAGCCAACGGTAGCATGTACAAATGAATATACAAACACAAACCCTAAATAAATTGTTTATAAAATCATATTCCCACACACCCCACTGCTGGATATAATTTTTGAGACCTAATTTTCATTGTCAAGCCAGTCACGATAGCTGAAATATTGATGAAGCCTCTTTGTAAAATATATACAAAAATATTATGACAATGAAACTGTGAACATAAAATTATAAGGTCGGTACAGATCCCATCGAAGCTTTCACGGTGTTTCTTTAGCAGACACGTGTTTGTTAGTTTTTAGTTAAATTTCGTGCAGCTGATTAATTTTTATTAATTGCAAATAAATTCCCAATATTATTTGCAAATAAATTACAATTAAGGAAAATAAACAAACAATACTTAATAAATAATGCTGGACAATCCACATAGCATTATCTAGTCCTGAAGCAGACCTTGTGTAATGGGTACTAAATGACTGATACTCAATACAATACATTTTAAAGAAATATTTTTTTTTAATATATCATAGAAAAGACTCAAAACACACGAAACAGATACTTGCAGATCGTACAAACATTTATCCCAAGACGGGAATCGAACCCCCTGCGTCGCAGGCAGACCATTTCGCTCCGCGCCACATCGTTCGTCGTGATTTAGAACTAGTTTTTACTATTACTGTATCTATGTTGCGTAAATCATAATTCATTGGGGAGTTCAAGAGGTCTCATCGTCCATGCTGGCTCGGTCGTCCAGAGAATAGATACTTCCCATTTGAACAACTTCTTAGGAATGTCAAGAAGGCATATCAGGGAAAACCATCGCACTGAAGACAAGTTAGCTGACTGAAGTACTGCTGGATTGACGAAATAGAAGCCGATCTTCGGGAACTCGATGGTACTAGAGACAGCACAGAACCGAGCGGCCTGGAGAAGTTGTAGGTCGGAGGTTAACTACTATGTTCTGAAGTAGGTTTTACTGTGGTATTACTTTGTTAGGATATGGATCACTTGAGCTAGCTCCAAATTTTTTGCAACTGTTCGCAGTTAGCACAACGGTTCCAGTCTTAAATAAAAAAAATTGGTTGTCTGTAAAGTCGGTTTAGTCCTAAATAAAAAAAATTGGTTGTCTGTAAAGTCGGTTTACTGACAATAGTTGAACGTGACAACGCAGACGCATCGCTCACTCAAGTAGGAGAGAGACGGATGTCGAGCGCTCTTGCTTGCACTTCAAGCTTTACATGGAACGCCTCAGAGCGAGGTAACGCCGCATGACGAGGTAACGCCGCATGACGTCATGTTTTTTCGTGCGTGCAGCCGGCTCTATCGAATTATAAGACGTTGTCACGTCAAAAAATCTGTAATTTCGTAACTACAAAAACGATGACCTTGAAATACGGGAAAAAAAATTAAGTACCACCTTTCTAATTTGAAAGAAATTAATAAAATCGTTATTACAGATGTTTACGAGTATTTATCATGTTGATTTACCTATTTTTCCCGACGTTTTAACAGGTTAAATTTTATAATATTGATCGTGTTCTGATTGCGTAAGCTTAAAAACAAATATTTAATTTAATTGGATCACGTCTTTAGGAATTACTATTTGGTACACATTTTGACTTTCATCTGCTTTCCCAGGGGAACCATGCTGAACTTGGATAAAAACTGTCCTAGCTCGTAGTGTGTAAGTACTATCTTGTCGAATTTCATTCGAATTCAATCAGTCGTTTTGGCGTGATGCGTGGCTAAGAAACAGACAGACGGACAGACAGACAGGCAGGACAAAAATGAAAAATACAATTTTAGATTGAGTATGGAATGTAGGTACTCAAGCCAAAATTGGAATTGTGGAAAGCACTCTAATACAATAGCTACAATATCTAACAATACCCTCCAATTTTTTATAATATCTTAGGGAAAGTTTTGCAAAATAGTAAAAATAACTTTTATTCTAAAGTTTATTCTTGCGTCCTAACTAGGTTAAACCTGTATTTCAGGCCGAAAGTGCTAACAAGGTAATAAATAAACAATAATCACATTTGGTTCCTACATAAAATGAAACGACAATGCAGATTTAAAATAAAACGTCAAGTGCTAGTCGGACTCACGCACTAAGGGTTCCGTTTAGTTGTAAGACCTTGTTTCTTGCCAAATATTATGATTCTAGGTCATCATGAAGTAGATACCCTGTATATTTTTGTCGAGGGAGAGAATCAAAACTTATTTTTTTAGTTAATAAACTACAAATTTACGGTTCTCAGATTTTTATCACAGATTTTTATTATACGGTTCTCAGATTTTTATCATCAGATTTTTATCACATTTGTGCTATATGACCTTGCTTCTTACCAAATAGGTTCGTACCCTATAGGTTTTGGTCCATGGTGAGCATTAAAAGTATTTTTTCAGTGAATAAATTACAAATTTATGATTTTCGGATTTTTCCCTTTACTTGTGCTATAACACCTTGCTGCTCACTAAATTTCATGATTCTAGGTCTACGGGAAGTACCCTATAGGGTTTGGGGTTCCTATTTTCCTTTTGAGGTACGGAACCCTAAAAAGAACCTTAACTACAATAGAGAAGTGGGTACTAAGCATGTTAATAAACACCGCTGAAAAACATTACGGACAAACATATTATGTAATCGGCACTTTAGGCACTTCCATAATCTACTGAGTTAATATACCTATTTCCTGCCATTATCTTGGCCAAACAATCAGCAGAGCCTGTATTATATTTACTGGGCTTCTTGAATTTAGGCAAGTGGCACACTTCGGTTCTTCCGCCTTTTTATTACAGTCCTTGATTGAATGTCCTTGAACTCCACAGTGGCTACAGATGCGGGTCAGCTCTCGGTACCACTTGGCAGCGTGACCATACTACTGGAACTTAAAACACCATGTGACCAATGTGAAGTCCCTCACAGGGCACGAGGACCAGATTGAAAAACCCTATCCTTAGTTATAAGGCCCTTGCGGATACCTGCAGGGACTTCAATGACCAAATTGCAGGCCTCAGCGTCCTTTTTGCCGGGTTTGCGGCTCAACCTCCTTGAGGTTAGGAATTATCTATAGCTAGGTCTGGTAGACACTCAGCTACATTCTGTTTGTATAGACAAGTAAAACCTTCCTTTTCCTGCATTGATGAAGGCACTCCAATAATTACGACTTTGGGTTTGCGTTTCAGTGGCTCATCGACCAACAGGCCAGAGTTTGTGAGCTGCATCGACTGCTTAAGTTGCTATTATGCCCCTCGTTTCAGTGCATATAATCACCTCTCCATTTCATGTCTTGCGTAGACCTCGGACTTTCAGCTTCATCTCTTTGGGGTAGATGATATATGTATGTATCTCACAATTGATGTTGCTGCTAATAATCGAGGTCATGAGTCAGCTAGTGATTATTGAAATTTAGTATGTAGGTAAATTAGTATTATGAGCACGTTTGCTCTGATCAACAGCGAAACGATTTATCATCAATTGCAATGTACCTACTACTTCTATCTGCTATACTAATCTATACTATTATTATAAAGAGGAAAGATTATTATTATTTTTATATTGAATTGGCTCCGAAACTACTGGACCGATTTGAAAAATTATTTTACCGTTAGGAGGCTTACTTTTCAGGGAGTGACATATTAAGCTATATTTTATCCAGTAATTCCCAAGAGAACGGGAAGTACGCGGGTGAAACCGCGAGGCGATCGTCTAATCACACTAATATTATAAATGCGAAAGTTTGGATGGATGTATAGATGGATGGATGTTTGTAACGGATCGGGCTGATATTTTGCATACAGGTAAGTCTAACCGTGGAATCAAACATAGGCGACTTTTTATCCCATAAATCAGTTCCCATGGTATAGAAATAACGTCATAACGTTTCCATAGAAACAACGCGTGCGAAGCCGCGGGCAGAAGCTAGTCTTTAATAAATAAATAAATGCACAGTAGGTATATACTGTTTTAAACTTTAAATATCCACTTATAAATTCCGTAAAACATAAAATACCTAGCTCTTAATATAATTACTAAGTAACCTTTTAACCGACTTCAAAAAAGGAGGACAAGGAGGAAATTCTCGCATCTGGTTTTACACCTTAGCCCGTACTAACAGCAATTTCATTTGCATTACGCGAATTAAATCGTTTTTTTTTTCTATATTATAATAGACCTAAATAATAGTTTCGTACTTATTTGTTTTCTAAAGCGAATGTATTATAATGTCCACCAACAAACCCAAAGACAAGATTGGATGCTATGGCGCTTATTAGGGGAGGCCTATGTCCATCTGTGGATAGGACCTGTCCATAGGCTGATGATGATGACGATGGAGCAAGACTAGAGCTACGGTCCGGCAATAAGTTTTTTATTGGAAACCTAGAAATAGCTTTTTGAGTAACGTAATTAATTTTTCTTATGCAGAATTTTGGAACTCCAAGGTAATGCCCATTTTATTATACTTCAGCAACTTCAAAGGGTCAAGGTCAACAAAGAAGTACCTATTTAGGAAAGTTCCGAATTAAATGGATTTAGGTTTCCACTTAATTTTTATTTGAATCTCTGTACTTAACCAAGTTCCTAAGACCGTCGGTTTTCGTTTATTTTTTTAAATTCGCTTACTATCACTGGTGACTTGATACCTACATTAATCTCTTATTACGTGGTTATAATGTTCGCAGCAGTTATAATAATAATAATAATAAGTATTTATTCATAAAAAAAGGTTAACAAGTAGGTATTGTTGTAGTTGTAGGTAGTTGTTGGTAATGAAGCGATAATAAAAATTATATAAAGTCTGAACGATAATAAAGATAAATATAATTAGTGCAATACATTAAACATAATTAGTGTATACCTAAAGAAATATTCTTACTGTTTAATTAATTATGTACCTAACGTGCTAGTGGTTTGTTTTCCACTTCGTCCACAAGTGAACAAAATGAGAATCAATTACCACTTTGTTTCTTGATTAATAATAACTTTGTTTAAAATTTTACTTCTCTAAAAGCTTATTTTGTAAGTCTAAAGAAACCAATTATAGATTTCTAATAAAAACACGGAAAAACATTCATTTCAATAATAAAACTATGCAAATGCCTATTGTCTGTCTTTTTCTCTCGGTATACTTAGTTCTGGTTTCTCTCAACGTAATGTAAGTTAAAGGAAACCAAAAACCTGTTGAGAGGCTGTCGTGTCACCTTGGTTTTGCTGTTCTTATGTATTTTTATAATGACCAGCTTTTTCTCGCGGATTATAACCCGCGTACTGAATAGTACCTTACGCGGTTTATTTTTCCGCTAGTGCGTGCAGCGATTCCCTGTGATGCAGAATGCCGCGGAAAACAACGCGCGAATTATTTCCGCTGTGCTGGCCTTAAAGTAGATACTCGTTTTGATAACGAACTGTTTTGATGACTTTTGTCGACGGATTCGTGTTAGAACGCATTTGAACTATCACTGATGAGCACTAGGTGTGTACGCTGCTCCCTCGCAAAACTTCGATAAAAATATTTTATGTTGAAACAATTTGTGAGTAAAAAATTGTAACTTTAAATTTTATTTTGTTGCCCTATAAAACTTTTTAAACTTTCGCGATTTGTTAACATAGTTAATGATTATATCGGGTATATAACGCGTACCTTTTGTTTTATTTCCCCTACGTTTCTACCGCGTTACAGCGATCGTGGTCACGGGGCGACTTGTAATAAAACAAAAGGTACGCGATAAATACCCGTTAAAATCATTAATTTTGTTGCCCTATCAATTTGCTGTAACCACCAGCATTTGCCTGCAGTATCTAGCTTACCCATGAGGTTTCAATATGTTTACTTAAAGACTAACCCACGTTATTTAATTTAACTTTACCCATGCATTTGCCCTGTGATCCTTCTGTGGACTGTCCAAAATTAATAAGGTCCCAGTAATAAATAACAGTATACTTGATAGAGTAAACCCTTTATAACCCTAGACGTGCAAGAAAAACTATCTAAACTATACTGCACTCACAAAAACATAATTTCAATAGCTTCAAAATGCGAAAAGTCCGATATGAAAAATAAAATTATGCTGTTTTTATTCACAAAACACCGTTTCTTTGAAGTTTCTTCGTAATAGCCAAGCAGTAGTTTAATCGTAAATAACAAATGCTTGAAAAACAAAAATCCGAATCGAAAAGACGGTGAAAAAAAAATTAATTCCATTTTGAAAATAAGTTAGTGACGTACCTTGGTCGTTCGTAAGTGTTTTAATCGCGAGAATCGGCCACGAGCGATGCGGTCGGTTTGTGCGCGAATACTAAGGGGAGCAGAGCCCGGGACGACGCGAGCCCCACGCGGCTTGCTAACTCGAAATCATGTCGAACGGAAAATGTTTATCGTTGAATTTTATTGAACGTTATATCTGAAGACAAAGTTTCGATATTAGATACGGATCTCGTGTTGGTTGTCGTCATGATAGCCATGAGGAGCTAGGTGTTTGTTTGTCTTTTGTCGTTCTTAGTCGAATCGCTTTGTATGTAATGAAAAATCTTTACCAAATGAACTCTGTCTCTCACCCTCTCTTTTGTGTGGCTTTATACGTAGGCATAATAAAAATAAAACGTCATGTGCGGTACTACGGCTTCAAGAGGTTACGGACTTGAGTATGTGATGTTTATTTCAACTCGACACATCCACGCGTTCTTGAGAAAAGAGGGTTGAAAGACTGACAGACAGACGGACAGACGGAGGACAAAGTGCTCCTTGTAGGATCACATTTTTCGTGGGTTCCTTTTGTTTGAGGTAAGGAACCCTTAAAAACACAAAACAAGCTTAAATTAAGGCATAAAATCAGAAACAATATAGCTGAAAATACATCAAAGCATTTTTGTGCTGGGCGATATTTTTACATCAGAGAGAAAACGTTAATTTTCAGAAAACCCGAGGCCAAAGGTACGGTTCCGATGAATAATGAGATTTCTATTACAAAATGTAAATTTAGTAACATTGAAGTTAAGAATAATTAAAACGGATACCTATCAAAAAACCACAATAGGATAAAGACTTGTGCTATACCATCTGACCATTTAGTACAATTTGATATCCAAGCGTAGATAGGTATGTACATAAAGGTCTACGTACTATCATCAAAACGTCGTTTGGTCGGATTGCTAGCTAGCAGCGGCGATCCATGCGACAGCGGTGTGGGCTGTGTATCTGTTACCGATTAATATAACTTTAAAGAAAACAAATGTGTTCCAAAAAAATCGACCTCAACGGAACTTGAACGCGCCTCTTTCCTTCAGTACGGGAATGTGCTAACTAACTACACCGCGAGGTCAATTGGCGTATGAGTCATAAAACTCCCTTGAAAACGCGACACCTCTTATCAAACCAACTAAATGTAACTTTAATTTTTGACAGGATTGGATAAACTTAATGTTTCCCCTCTAGGTGAAGCTAACGGCGCTAGAGTCCGAAAGAAGTCCTAGAGTTTTTCGACTCCTACGTCACTTGACCTCGTGGTGTAGTTGGTAAGCACATTCCCATACTGAGGGAAGGACCCTCCCGAGCTATACCCATTAAATTGGTATAGCTTGGTAGGATTTGTACTAATTTGTTGCATTCTAGTTTTGTTATAGGTTTTATAAACTATTTCTTAAAACCTATAACATTTCTCTATTTTTGGGTCAATTGAATTATGACCTATTAGCTAGGCTTTGTATATCCTAAATTCCGCAATAGAAGCCACAGGCAAGAGCAAACCTACATAATAAAAATATTTTTCATCCTTTCACCAGGTGATTGAACTGTCAGTTGCATTTAGTATAATTTTAGTTAATATTCTACATCAGACAGAGTATGGTTATAAGTAACTATTATGCTAACATTACAACAAATAGCTTCTGTTTGCGGTTTCGCTTACGTTTTCCGGGATGAAAAGAAGCCGGCATTAATTGTCCTGACAGATACGAAAAATTTAAATCCGATCGATTGAGTAGTTTTGTCGATTTCTCTTTATCCAAAGGTAAAAATGTTTAGGTATTTATTATTGTGATTTTTAAAGTTAGGGAATTCCATGACAAAGGTTCTTTTTAAATTCTACTTTTTTACAATATTTTTACATATATAATTAACAATTTGTCGAATGCATTCAGAATAGGAACCGACTAGTAGGACAAAATAACTATACACAGGCACTAGGTTTTATCGACAGGCCGGTTGACACAGATGACACCAAACTATTGATATCTTATCAAACATGTCATACAATAAAAGTACATCAGTAATTTCACTAACTGCGTATGACATAATCAGAGAAGTTCTACAATTACTCTCATTGGAAACAACCATTTAATTATTCGACGCTTTTAGTCATGCTTTAAGTAATTTTCAAGCCCTATTTACATGTACAATGGCGTTGGCAGATTAAGGCTATGATGAACGAAAATAATAGCGTAACTACATACATGTCTAATACAAAATCGAATTTTGACGAGAAACATGCATTGTCACGAAATTCCGCCAAAGCGTAATATTGTTCTGACTCGGAATTTGAGAGTTTTACGCGTTTGGCACGCAGCCTACTCAGAGCGGAGCCCTTAAAAGCATCGACGAGTCAGTCCGTCCAGCCCTTAGGTCAACGCATGCGTAGAAGGCTCCCTAAAATCCTGCCGAAATTGCCCGCGACTTACGTTGATTGATTCACCAACTTTTTCGCAGGCTTCGCACGTATTCTTCACCCAGAATCACAAGGGCCGCCCGCTCTATAGTTGTTCCGCGATAAGGTTGCCTTAAATACAACTCTGCTTGAAGACTTGCGGTACTTGGCAAACTGATTGCAGTTAAATAAGTAAGTAGGTGCGTGGTGCGAGGAATGTGTGAAACAGGAACTCCATTATTCCTTCCAATGCATTTTTATCGTCTTCCTAGACCTCCGTTGGCGGGATATTACTTGCCATAGCACCCGCTGAGTGTGAGCCGTTTTCGTTGCCATATATCAGTTCGTTCTAGCCTTC
Source organism: Eupithecia subfuscata (assembly GCA_963564075.1). Lineage (NCBI taxonomy): Eukaryota > Metazoa > Arthropoda > Insecta > Lepidoptera > Geometridae > Eupithecia > Eupithecia subfuscata. Next base: position 21,381,188 of record OY751095.1, read on the forward strand.
ATGTCATGACCTTCGGAGCACTCACGGTATACCAGTTCAAAGTCACTCAGCGATCTATGGAAAGAGCTTGTAGTCGCTCTAGGGTTAATGATAAGTAATGAATACATCCGACAGAGAACCACAGTTATCGACATAGCTTTAAGCTTGAGTTAGTAAGCTGAGGTGGCCGGCCTGGCCATATCTCGCACAGAGCCGAAAACTGCTATGGTAAACGTGTTTTCGAGTGGTGACCGTGACTCGGCAAACATAGTATAGGATGCCCTCCGGCCAGGTGGAATGACGAACTTGAAATTTAAAATAATAATTCGTTTCGTGCGCCTGTACAGATTTAAATAAAAATAAATGAACATGAAAATTATCCATACAAATTGTGATGTCGAAATTTTAAAAGATACCTACCGGATCATGTGAGGTATCAAACTAAAAATATCAGTTTGTACATTTCCAAATAGTTCTAGAAATAACTGAAGGTGTCACAGTTTTCCAAAAATTTTAAAAAATTCGAAAAAATACCCACTGCTCTCCTTTCTATCTCCGAAGTTTGCAGAGCGATCCATCTGATCTTATATGTCGTTTGTCGATATGGATGTACATTTTTGGAAAAATTTAGAAGACTTTAAATAACTTTTTGAAAAATGGTCAACAGGGGGGTGGGAATAATTTTCAAAAAGGGGGGCTACCTTAGCGAAAGTAGTACCAAATTATAGGTATAGGCTCGTACATTTCAAAACAGTTTTTAAAATTTCTGTACGTTACATGCATTTTGCATTTTTTTTTTAAAGTCTAATAAATACCTTTTCCCCATCTCCGAAGATTGCAGTGATCCATCTGAAATGGATATAGCGTTTGTTGATATGGATCTATATTTTACAGGAAAAATATAGATCATTCTGTAAAAATAACAATGTTTGACAAATGGTTAAAAGGGAGGGATAATTTTCAACCCCTTTTGAAAATTATCCCTCCCTTTTGAAATTCTCCCTCACCGATGAAAGGTATCGGTTTGTACATTCTAAAACAGTTACGTTGTATGCAGTAGTATGTGTAATGTAGTGTAACCAACAGAAACTTCTATTGGTTCTATTACATACTTTATGAAATACTTTGAAAAAGTTGAATAATTTACCTTATCTTTGAAGTATGCGCAGCTATCCATAAATAAATTTTGGTACCTACTACTTTCAGATATTCATTAAATAGTGAAGTCTCTTACCGGTACCTTTAGTACATCACACTTATATTTTAAATGCGAAAGTTTTGATGGATGGATGGATGTTTATTACCTCTTCACGCCAAAACTACTGAGCGGATCAGGCTGAAATTTTGCATACAGGTAAGTCTAACCCTGGAATCAAACATAGGCGACTTTTTATCCCATAAATTAGTTCCCATGGGATAGAAATAACCTTAAACGTTTCCACAGAAACAACGCGTGCGAAGCCGTGGCCAGAAGCTAGTTAATATATAACTAGTTTATGCCCTTCTTTTAATACTAAACCGAGAGCGAACCCCTAAAAAAGTATCTTATTGTTTAAGTTAGGTTACGTTCTAATTGTATTCCCAATTTCATCTTGTTCTTTTAAGTAGTTTTGGTGATCCTAGGTAACAAAAATTTCACATTTCACTAACTTTCACATTTACAATATTAATAAGCATGTTACTCAGGAATAATGTAGCATTCTAATGGCGAATGAATTTTTGAAATGGTTCAGTAATTTTTGAGTTTATTCGTTACAAATGTACAAAAATACAAATCATTATTTTTTATAATATTAGTGCAGAAGTGTAGACATAGGACCGGGTTTGTCCTCGTCATCATTACCAACCGATAAACTTCAAAAAAAAGAGTTAAAGTTTAAGTGGATTGGTACCACGTACAAAGTACCTGGGAAACTGGGTAAACTGGGTAATCCTGTGTTTCAGGCAACAGGGCTAACACCTAACATAAAAACGTAGGTAGGCAGGTCTCAACAGAGATTACATATAATACTCCCCTTGGAATCGTGACCCTAGGTCCGTAGGGATCGGAGCCTCTCCGGGATTTGAAAAATTCCATGAGCGTCTGGTTGAAGCGACGCGTGACCCGAAAGCGTTGGCTGGCTGGCTGCATTGCCCCGCTGTATACAGCGGGGCAATGCAGCCAGCATCTTGGGGACGCTTCCGACTGGTATTAATATGGATCAGTTGAGATACCTGTAGATTATTTGCAACCGTCTGCAGTTAGCTCAATTGTTTCAATTGGTAATAGATATTAGCTTTTATTGGTTTTTATTATTGTCTTTGTTATTAAAAGCGGCAGTTAGGTTGTATTTGCCTCGTAAAACTGGAAAAACAGTGTAAATATAAAACATATTCAGAAATTTGAAGTTCTTTTTAAGTCTATTAAACATATCTTTGTCTTTGATATCACCGTTATTTAATGGGAACGGCGCGAAAGAAAAAACCATACTTAGTTAAAACTGAATTGAATCTTGTAGGTACCACCTACAAGATTCAATTCAGTTTGTTTAGTTAGACATAAACGTTAGTATTATTACAATTATATTCTACTGGTTTACCCGCTCGCGATTGCATTCGAGTGACTTTAGGGAAAAAGCTTCTCAAAATCGCAACCCTATGTTTCAGCACATTTTGAGAAGTTTTAGGGGTTTCCTAGAATCCAGGGTTTGTTATGTTAATCAATATTTATACTATCCACCACAATTATATTGTGTTATGTGGACATCAAAAAACTTTTTTTGTGTGGTTTAGTACATTATAACAACGTTAGAATCTAAGTGTACGGATGAAAGTTATGGTTCTGATACGACTGAAATCACGGAACGCTTCGATAGCGCCTTCTAATTTTTCTAGTAGCGACATCTATGAACTTACCGTGTCGGAAAGTTTCCAAAGAGTGGGGTAAAAGTTATCCATCATTGTCATGATTATGTATTTTATTTACTAGATGACCCCGTGAACTTCGTTCATCTATTTTTTTCTTCTTTTTAACCTACCCTATATTGCTAGAGCAAACCAAACAAAATAAACATTAATATCAGTGAAGCCGTTTTTAAGTTTAAGCGAGACAATCGAACAGCAATTAACTCCATAATAAAAATAATGCAACGTTTATTTATAAAACCCAAAATTTATGCTATTTGGTATTTATATCCGTGTTTACCTATGCTCGAATAACTTCGAGTACCCACGGACTGACCAGATGATGCCCGGTTTCCTAAAATCCGTTTTCAATAAAAAAATATCCCGATTATGCCCGTTTTATGGGCTGTTTTGAAAAATCCCGTAATATTATTTGTTAATTTTTCTCATTGAAATTGAAGCATATCCTGTCAAACGTCAGAAACTTGCTGAACGCATGCCACACAGAGGATCTGAAAGTCTAAATAACGCTCTACTTTGGCTTATTTCAAGAGAAGTTTTGATAATTCCTGAAATCCTTATTTTGTTATTTTGTACTAGCTGACCCGCCGCCATTTCATGTGCGTGGACTTTAGTAGTAGGTAGTATTAACTTCTCCGGTGGATTTTTGACAGGCCATAATATGGCCTGTCAAAAAATACCGTAGCGTGGCAAGCGACCATATTGTGGCCGATTTTCAGCTTTTCTTTTGTTGTCTTTTGATTCGTCGAATTTGTGTACGTAGAGTCAACTTTTGAGCCTCCGAGTAATATAACCCGAGTACGTATCACGCGTATCTGCAGACAGAAGTTTAGATAGGAACATAATAACCCAAGAATGTGAATTTCTAAAAAAACTGTTCTTAGTAGGTGCTTACGTCCTAAACTAAATTTTAATGCAAAATTTCAGCATCGTAGCTTTTCTAGAGAAGTCTTTTCTAGATTTTTAGATAAATCAGTGAGTGGCCTAACTTTGGTGTAATTGGGTCATTTAAAACTTCTATAACGGGACTTTGTGACCAGATGATGCTTTGTTTAATATTTATGACCTAATTATGAAGAACTCCAATTTTATTATAGCAAACAGTATACTTACATATATTTATTTCAGCAAAATTGCACAAGAAGTGTCGAACCTTGCGGTACGATGGGTGCTCTTAGAGCGATCTCTATTTAGTCGGGCTCTCCGAAGATTGCATGAGGTACATCATTATTTGACGACCTCTGTGGCGCGGTGGGCGAAGGTCTGCCTGCGACGCAGGAGGTTCCGGGTTGGATTCCCGCCTCGGGACAAATATTTCTACGATCTGCAGATATTTGTTCAGGGTGTTCTGGTCGTTTCCTATGTATAATAAAAAATATCTATCTATGTACTCGTATATTATTATGTACATCATTATTTGACGACCTCTGTCGCGCGGTGGGCGAAGGTCTGCCTGCGACGCAGGAGGTTGCGGGTTCGATTCCCGCCTCGGGACAAATATTTCTACGATCTGCAGATATTTGTTCAGGGTGTTCTGGTCGTTTTCTATGTATAATAAAAAATATCTATCTATATACTCGTATATTATTATGTATATCAGTTATCTAGTACCCATAACACAAGCTCTGCTTACCTTGGGGCTAGATAATGCTGTGTGAATTGTCCAGCATTATTTATTTATTTAAAAAATAAAAGTGTTGGACAATTGACAGAAGATTATCTAGCCCAAAGCTAAGCAGACCTTGTGTCATTAATACAATACATTATACCACATAGTCGATAGATATTTTTTCTTAGAATACATAGAAAACAACCAGAACACCTGGAACAAACATTGCTGGCTCATTGTACTTATCTAAATATTTGCTTCTGATCAAGTGACGGCAGATAACACTTTATTAGTTTTAGAAAATTAAACAAAAAAGTAGAAGTTACGTAGATAAAGATTGGGGTTAAAAATGACAGCCTCACTGATGCTGTACCGCTTAAATAATATTTGATTATTTATGATCTGAACGGGATATCGTAAGGCTTTCAAACCCGAACTTTATCTACGCGAATTACATAGAGGTGCAATTAAAAAAAATGCGCACGAATAAGTTAATGGGGACAAATATGATATTGTTTTCCTGTAGTATTTTTACAAGGTTTCATAATTAATTTCAAGTAGGTCCGAATTGAAAACCTCCTAGCGGCGGTTGCTGCGCCCCCCCGCGGTGTCTTCGTGGCAAGTCCGGGCTCGCTAAGTGCTCGCGAGGTCTACTATTCGTAGTTCTAGTTCTAGATTGTTGTAGGAAATTTTTAATGAAATTTTGCACAAACACAATCGCGCCAGCTTGAACCATTAGACCAATTGGCCGTACAAAGTTACGTTCAGAAAAGCTCAAAACTTGTACCTAGGTATCAATAGATGGCGTTAATCCATCAGCCCAAAATGGTTCTATTATTTATTCGACGACGACGGAGCATGTAGCCGGACCGACTTAGTTCTCTCGAAGTGTTACAAAGATGTTCTAATAGGTGGCGCTGTACTGTTATATGCTCTCCGTGACGCGATTATAGTCTCACTACGAATTAGGTACCTATACAAAGATGAACCGCTCTTGCATATTACCGGATTTTGCGGAGCTATTCTGTTCGTCATGCTGAAAATCCAAATTTTTTTGAGAACAATTTTAAGTTACTACCAATGAAATAAAAATATAAGCATCGAAATCTCTTAACGCGAAGATATTCTAAAACATTTTTGCCCTTTTCTGAGGAAGTATACCTTTAATCAAAAAACCCCGACGACAAGTAGCCACCATCGCCTAGTGCGCCAAACTACGCGCTAAAACCCTTTGATGTGTGGTAAAAACCGACACCCGAGCTATCGCTTATCGTATAATGCCATTAGTAATGCCGTTAATAAATGAACACGTAGGGTTAAAACCTTGGCCACATCTGCGTAACGCCCTAATTGACGCGTTAATTTACGCGCTAGGACGCAGGTGGAGTAGTAGCATTAAAATATTTAATTTCTTGAATCAACCGATAAAATCAACATTTTTTTGTTTTAATTATGATGATGTACCTCATGCAACCATCGGAGAGTCCGCCTAGATAGAGATTGCTCCTATTGTATTTGTCAATAGCAATTGTTGCCATTGACAACAGGGTTAGTCATGTTGTTCAATATTTTTATTATCCACCACAATTATATTGTGTTTTATGGACATTCAAAAACGTTTATTAAGCAGTTTAGTTTACTAATGTTCCGTTACATTCTCATTTCATTACCAATTTAAATTATGGTTCTGATCCCACAGAAAACCCGGAACGCTTCGATAGCGCCTTCTAATTTTTCTAGTAGCGACATCTATGAACTAACCGTGCCGAAAAGTTTCCTAAGAGTGGGGTAAAAGTTATCCATCATTGTCATGATTATGTATATATTCACGGGGGTGAACTTCGTTCATCTATTTTTTTCTTCTTTTTAACCCACCCTGTATTGCTAGAGCTAACCAAACAAAATAAGCAATAAAATCATAAACCCGCATGCCCAGCATGGAGATTATGGGTACTCGTATTAACCTCCCATGACAAAAACCAATAAGGCACTTATGCGACCAACAGTGGACCAATATAGGCTTTTGAGGTTGAGGAGAAAAGGATATCAGTGAAATAGATGATTACTATACGGAGCAAATGGAGCCACGTAACGCCATCTAGCAGATGTCCTTTGAACTGCACAGTGAGATATCAAGCAATGCTCACAAAGAGATTTCTCCGAGTGTGGCTAGATGTCGCTACTTTGTTTGTGGTTTTGTAGTCTGAAGTTCTAAACGATTAGTCTGTTTGTATGTACATCCGATTTCTGAATAATAAAATTACATTAATTACTTAATAATATTAAAAGCTACTTATTTATTACTTTACTCATGGTTTTTGTTACTAGCATTCACATAAAACTAAGTACATTTATAATTTGGCGTGTTTTAAAACGATAAACCGCCTTCAAATTCTTCTAGTGGCGACATCTATAAAAATTTGAGTACAGTTTAGTTTTATGTTATATAGAGGTATACCCTATCGAATTAAAAAAGAATTATCAAAATCGGACTACTCTGTAAAAAGTAATGCGTAGTCAAACATTACAATCAGTGAGTGAACAATCAATCATCCCCTGTTTTCCTACCCTTAGGGTTGGATTGTTTATTTTCTAATTTAAATGGGACCACTTACGGGGTAAACCCTTTCCAATAAAAAAAGAATTATCGAAATCGGACACTCTGTAAAAAGTTATGCGTGGTCATACATAAAAAAATATATACGCGTCGACTTGAGAACCTCCTCGTTGTCGGTTGAAAATGAGTTTTTCACAGTGTGTTTGGTATATTATAAAAGTAGACAGTGTTATTTTTTTGCTAAAGTTTGTGTCAATTAATACCATGCCAAAACTAGTGAGTAATTAACAGAAACATTTTGTGAATTGCCAGTGCATTCCTTGAACCTGGACCTACCACAACCCTCAGAGCGCCCACTGTAACGTAGGCTCCACCACCTCCCACCTCCTCCCACCTCCTCCCACCTCACAATCCCCGCAAGCAATTAGCGGCCGTGAAACCATCGAGCACATACCCAATAGAGAGGAAATAAGGTTTTTCGAATTACGAAACTGACCAGTGATTTGTCACTTCTATGTGTCAATCATAATAATGTTGTGCTGATATAATAAAATGATGTATAGATACTCCCGATCTAACAAAAAGTACCTAATTAAAATGTATCAATTTGATTGAGTTATTGTTGATCAGTGTAAGTTTTATAAAATACTCCGGGCATATTATTTAATCGGTATATTAATGAATCTTTAATTTTCGTCTTCTCCCGACATTTCACAGAAGACTGTTTTTATACGATGAAAAATCGACGTCACTTATTTGGTACCGTAGTTGCAATTTATTTATAAAGCCGATTTACATGTCAATAACTTATTGGAAGTATATATGTATACAAAGCGTATACAAGTTTGGTATAATAAATATACAATTCGATTTACATAGAGACAATACAGAAATTTTTAATTAAATTACTACTTTATTAGATACGATAACAATGCAACACTAGTAGTTACGTATTTGATTTGTTGACTTTGAGCTGGCTAATCGGAGTGCAGAGGTCGCCGCAGTGATTTGGCAAAATTGTTATCTAAACAAAATAAATGACATTTCCTCTCTATTGGGTATGTGCTCTATGCGTAAAACTTGGATCGTTCGGGAACGTTTGGGATTTACCAAATATCCTATGACTACGTTCTTTGGGATTTACATTTACGACTGAGTTTTGAAGGCGTTTGATATTCATTGAATTATTGTTTTGAAGATCTTTTGCGGGTTTTTCTGTTGATACCGGAAAAGTTTGTACTTCTGCGTCATGAATGTTTGCGATGGTTGCCTTTCGCTTATTTTATCCAGGGAATACGTGAACTGTCTCGATTATTAGCAAAACAAATGACCTACAATAAACCAAAAACTTAACTTAACCAGGAAGGAAATCAATCAAAGTTTTTCCGCGCAGGAAGACAACAGGAGTGCTATCAGCTTACCTCATAGAATGGGACACTACGTGCTAGACTGGGTAGTCCACACTAAAACATGAACATTCCAAGATATAGTCCTTGCAATATATAGATCGATTGCAGTTATTACTAATTGCCAGCATTTAAACTCAGCTATAGTTAAGCCTCATTTTCAGTTTTCATTCATTCAAACTTTATTATGTTACACATTAAAAGCACAAGTTGAATGTGTGCGTCTCTGTTGTCTGATTTAGTGTTGATGGAATATTTTAAAATATTTGGCCAAAACAACAAATACTGCGGCTTGTCATGCTTACCAACCTAATAGTAGGTAGGTACTGCCTATGGTAGGTGCTATTATTGCCAGATGAAAAAAGGGATATTATGCTTTCTGCGCACAGTATTGGCAAGTTTAAAGTCACCGCATTTGTTTTAATGTTTGACTATATATATAATACACCAATTATTTAATAAATTCTGAAGGAACTTGGCTAGCTTTTACATTAATATTTTTCATTATATATCGTTATTTTTTGATAAAATTAAATAGGTGATATTAAATTGTTTAATTTTGAATCCGCAACCAAGGACCATGAATAAATTATTTGTATGTAGGTATGTGACTTACAAATTCATACAGTTAGTAGGTAAGAGGCGCCCCTTTCTATATTCGTGCTTTTCAGTATAAATCATCACTCATTACATTAAACTCATTTTCTACTATGAACACCCGACCCTGTTCTTAGAGGCCACGGTTCAACTTTAAACGTCAGCAGAAAGTTGGTGCCTATGCACTTAAATTTCAAAATCAGAAAGTCGTAGCTTGTCTTGTCTTGTCATGTCTTTTTTTCATAAATCCATAAACAATTGAGATTTCTTAAGTAAAAGGAAGCGATCTATGAGATGGAATCCGCAATCCCTTTAACAACTATTGGTTACTATTGTTTGCTAAACTTATCTATAACGATACTAGCTGTTGCCTGCAATTTCATCCGCGTAGAATTTTATATTTTAAACTTCAAGCTTTTTAAGCGTTTTCCAAAGTTTCAATCTACAAACACTAATATTATGAACAGGAAAGATTTGAATTTTTTTATGTTAATGTGATAATGTTATGTTAAGTCTCAATTGTTTCAATTGTAAGAAACTAGTTCTCATTTATTTTTATTAGGTATTTGAATGATTTTTTTTTTGTATGATTGTATCAAATAAACTCAAAAACTACTGAACCTGCCTAAGACACCAAATGCACTTCGAAATAAGTCGTCAAGCACAATCAAGAACTACCATGGAGCTTAAGTTCGTCTGAACAGTGACTTCCATCAGTACTCATGCAATGAGAGTGTGGGCCAACGAATGTATAAAAACGCAAATACAACAAAATCGATGAGCTTTTATAAAATTTCGTCAAAAGAGGTCCAAAACTTTTTTCTACTTATAGTTTAGGGATGCTATTACGCTAATAATGATGGTTTATTTCGCAGAGCCCGTAGCACTTCTACGCTTCGTAGCACATTGCCTACGAATTAGTGCTACGGTTTTTCGTAGCCGCTCTACGCACGGAAGTAACGAGGAATCAGGGATGCTACGAAGGGATTTGTTACGTTAAATTTAGTTTTGCGATCGGTTTCTAAACATAATATAATAAATATTTAGCCATTTAATAATATGGTCGTGAGTTTGGGACACATTTACAATAACCACACAAATGTTTTTAACGCATTTGACGAATTTCTTTCAATGTATAGAGTGTACAAAAATGTGACGATTTTACTTTGTGGCAAATGTACGACCACTCTTCCTTGTCACTAGTGAAAAATAAACAAAACTTTAATGTTGACTCAGAATTTTATTACAGGGTGAGTCTATTTGACATTATTAACGAGTCGTAATCGTGTCGTCTTCGTTTTGTATGTAATTTGAGTAGTTGCCTGTCCGCACGATAGAGGTACTGTACCAAATTGTAAGATAAAAGGCCTACGCAGACCGGGACGGCATGGCAAGGGATTTTGCCGTGAGTCAGCGCACACTGGCCGCTTAGATACCGCGGCATTCCAGCACTTTGCCACGGCATGTCACGGCGTGCCGCACCCCGCAGTATATCACTACGAGCGCCGGAGTCCATGGCATGCCGTTGCCACGGCGGCATCCCGCCACGGGAGCCTGTGGCGTGCCGGGCGATAAAATCCCTTTCAATGCCATGGCATCATTTTAAAGCATAGCAATTTGTCGTTTTTCTGTAACAGTACGGTTGAATGTCCATTAGTAAAAATTAAAATCCCTTGCCATGCCGTCCCGGTCTGCGTAGGCCTTTAAAAAAGGAGACTTCACTATCACGTCTCGTTACCATCAAATAGACTCGCTCCTTTAAAAGGTAATTTTACCTGTCACAATTAATTTTAGTGTCAGGAATTTTATTGGTATTTTGGCGGTTCCTCCACATTATTATTTTTTCAAATTGTTTGTTCATGAAAATTAAATTGATCTAATAAATAATCCCAAACAGACAGTGTGAGCCAAAAGCCAAATTAGAAAATACTTGTTACCCAAAAATATAAAAAATGTTTTCGGCCGCAAAAGGTTGCCAGGTGTGGGGTTCGAACCCACGCTCCCTCTCGAGAACCAGAGCTTAAATCTGGCGCCTTAGACCACTCGGCCAACCTGGCTGTACTAATAGCACTGAATACTAGCGTCGCTACGGGAAATAATCGATACTCTGCAGCCTGGACTTGCAGCTTCGCTGTTGGAATTTGCTTATAGTTTCTATGTCAGAGATTTGTATTTTAATCAAAGGATAGTACTATGTTATTGATACTGAAATTCAAAAGTGGTTTATGCAAGTTAATTTGTAACTAGCAGCTGCCCAGGGCTTCACTCATGTAGGTTAATAAGAATAGGCTTTAGTTGTATGTAGCCGGAATATGTAGCTACCTATTTTTTAACGAACGGTTTTTGGACAGGTTACTGTAATGTATTCATTTTGACTTCGTGCTTTATTTTGTTATTATACTAATGTACGAGACCCTGTTTGGTATTATTATTATATACCAGCTTCTGCTCGCGGTTTCGCACGCGGCACACGTATTTTCGGTATAATAAGTAGCCTATTATCTAAATTGGGCTTTGATCTAAACGTATGCCAAATTTCCTCTTGATCTGTTCAGTAGTTTTTGAGATCATAAGTAACAAAAATTCAGATTTCTCAAACTTTCGGCTTTATAATATTAGTAGGATAAGATGGCGTCCAAAAATGGTTTTCTTAATTCTTAGAAATTTTTCGTGAACTTTGTCTGTAGTCACAGACAGCTAAGACATGTTTTGTTACATTGTTTACACATTTGGTACTTTATTACAATAAAAAAACAGTTCATTTAATGTTTAAACTGGCCATTATTAGCAATTAACTGTTGTTTGAGGATACCTTAAAGAGCTTGACGAAATTGCTGGTTTCCTTCTCATCTTCATCCGGTGAGGGTAGAGTAGGTGCGTAGGCACTAAATAGGTGAACATCTATTGTTTGTTGTGAGCGAATGGCAGGTGTACAGTTATGAGGCGAGGCGGTGACACCCAGTAAGTAACTCGATCTCTCACCAAGCCATTACGAATGGCAAAGCCTACAATATTACCCACCCTCTAAACGGCAGGACGTCCGCTCCAGTAGTAAGTAATAGCCACCAAGTTGTTGACAAAGCTCTCCGCAGTCGTCGCTACTGTGGGTCACACTAATAGCCGCTACATCAAATTTAATATCGAGCCAATTCTCTCTGCTGTGTAGAGGAAAGCTGAGCAATCCTAAATAGAGCTGCTTTGTGGTGACAAAGCAGCTCGATCCTAAATAGAGCTGCTTTGTGGTGAAAAAGCAGCTCTCTATTCTATCTCTCTATTCAGCAGTTATGCTGCTGAACCCAGACTCCCGCCTTGTCGATTCCGAGAGCGCTGCGAAGCGAACCGCTCTCTCCTGGCCGTTTACGTGCAGTGTGTCAACTAGGGTTGCCACCTTTTTGGCGCAAATAGAGTATAATACCTGGTACGTGGGTTAAAAAAATACCCCAAAAATAGAGTACCTAAAATAGAGAAACACTTATTTTATTAGATGTTTTTTTTTATAATTGAGACGAAAGATAATATTAGGAGACTCGAAAACTTTTCAGACTTTAGTGGAAACTGGCCAAAATGAAAAGAAAACATAACAATGACTATAACAACGGCAAGTTAAAAGAACTGCAAAAAAAAACAGAGTTTGTGGTGGCTGATTAAAAATTTAAAGAATATAAGGACAGGAGTGTTAACGAGGAGCGGAGTCACCATAGCATAATTTTCAGGCTTTGTTTCTGCTGTTGTCCGAAATTGGAAGCTGAGGCAACACCATGCGGAGAAAACGTGACCATTTCGGAGATTTTTTTGGCCGCAGTTAACAAAAGAAATTACTTTTCCGATAGTTTTATTACTTGTAGAAGGAAAAACATATTAAAATCCACAAAATAATAACGTCTCGTGGTAACGTGAAATGAGAAACCAAAATTAGGTATGAATCGTTTAGCAGTGGACCAAGATAGGCTGTTGAGGTGCGGTGAGGAGGTATGAATAGATTCCATAAAAATACAATTCCATAAATACAACAAATGTACACTTAGAAAAGGTATGCTATAGACTTCTTTATTGTCTATTCTTTTCAGGAACAAACTCATATGATTGAGCCACTTCGATAGGCGTTTTGGTTTGAAAAGATTCGCATAGCGTTATGGTTCGCAAAATGTCCGCAAAGATAGAGAAATATCTGAAACGGAGAAAAAGGATAAGCAACACTGGCCGCACCGAAAAAAACCAGGCTGATTATTGCCATTTGACGTTTTACGTTGCGTTCAAACGCAATGTATTTTGTAGAATAACACGATGCGATCCGTTCTGTTACACACAAAAACTTCAACCAAAACTTGAACATTAAAATAAAACTTGAAAAGGCAATAAATTATTTTGGCGTACTTTATTGTGCTCATATTATAAGTACGTAAGCCCGAAGTACAATACTTTATTATATAGTACGGATGGCAACCCTAGCGTCAACTTAGGCATTGGTACATCAATACCTCAGCCCCACGCACCGCCTACAAGTCTATGAACTTATTGATAGTAGCGTTTGCGCGGGTACAAGTCCACATAACCCGGCACGCGTACGCAACCTGTATGTTCTAAATGTATGCCAAATTTCACAATTATCTGCTTAGAGGTTTCGGAGATCTTAGGTAACATAAATTCACATTTCACAAACTTTCGGCTTTATAATATTACTCGTAGTAGAATAGGATAGGATTAGTAGGATAGGACTAGTTACCCCCGCGGCGTTACCCGTGGTTAATTTCATTGGGTGGTTTTTTACGATTTTCCTAAGTCCTTCGATTTTCCTACATAAAGTTGTTACGATCTTCATGGGCATAAACTTCTTTGGCCTTAAAGAATATTATAAAAAATAACTTAATTAGTCAATCCATGAGTTTTGCGCCAAGTAACATAATTGCAATTCCTTTTTATTTATAGTTTAGATTGTATAGATATAGATAGCATCTATACAATCTACAATATAAAGATAGTATAGATTGTTACGATGGCGCTCATTAGGGGAGGCCTACGTCCAGCAGTGGAATAAAATAGGTTGGTGATGATGAGATTGTTACGAAAACACCAGTCAATGAAACATTTTTGTTATTCCGCAGTTTCACACAAATGATGATCGTTAGTAACATCTCACAGTAAAAATATTTGCTATTTTTATAACTGTTTGACTGAATTATAAACAAAATTCTAAGGCATTTGGTATTTCTACAAAATATATCTGGGCAAGAACAGTATGTTTGCTATAGCAGATTAATGATAATGAGGAAATATTTGTATTGTTCACGAGTTTTATATTCACCTAATTAATGTAAAAGTGATTTTAGTCTTCAGTATTTTATTTATTGCATTCACACAATCAAGACTCAGTGGTTGTGCTAAGCTATATAAAATAATAAATAATGCTAAACGATTCGCACAGCATCATCTAGCCACAATCTAAGCAGAGCTTGTGTTATGGGTTCTAGATATCTGATGTAGGTACTGAATACATTATACAGGATCTTTTATTGAGAAGGGTAGTGATGGCCAAGTCTGAAACCACGAGAGTTAGAGAAAAGTCGTGAAAGGAGTCATGCCCTCGATTTATAAGAAAACAATAACTGCATATTTCGTTTATATGGATAATTGATATTTTTGCTGTTGTACAGCAAAAATATCGATTATCAAAGAATAGAGGACTTTTTAAAATGTGTTGATAAATATACAAAGAAAAAACATTTTCAAACGTTCGTTCTTTGTTGTTGTTAAAAATATCATCCACGTAAAATGTTGCAAAAACAAAATAAACTCGACCCTGCCAGGATTCGAACCTGGAATCTTCTGATCCGTAGTCAGACGCGTTATCCGTTGCGCCACAGGGCCCCGTGACGTCCAAGCTAAATTTCTGGAACCGTACAAAGTTTCTCGTATAATTTTTGTCTGTTTTCACCGCGGTTTTATGATTATGAAATTTGAAACGAAAAATTACCAAAATTTGTTAATAAAAGAAAAGGTTTGTTTTGCGTTCAGTGAATTAAGTAAAAACGATGCATACAAAGAATTTTTTTCTGGAAAGTACAGAGACAAAGTTTATCTGGGAATATCGCGATCGAAGTTGCGGGCAGAAGCTGGTGATCATAAAATTATTACAATGTCCTAATTGCTAATCCTATTTGATCATCACGTTGACCACATTGTGAAGAAAGCATCTAAATCGTTAGGTTTTGTTTTTAGGATGTCATCAGAGTTTAATAGTATTAAGACTTTTAAGATTCTGTACTGTGCGTACGTTCGCAGTCATTTAGAGTACGCCTCGCAGGTTTGGAACCCGCGCTATGACATCTACAACTCCAGAATTGAAGGTATTCAAAAACGTTTTTTACGCTACTTGCAGTTTAGAGCAAAGATTTATCTGTCAGATTATACTGAACGCTGTCGTAAATTCCACTTCTTACCTCTTATTGAACGTAGGAACATTGCAGACTTATGCTATCTCATGAACATAGCGAACGGAACGGTGGACTGTCTAGAGCTGTTAGAGCTGATAGGTTTGCGCACAAACATAGGCTCACTTCGCAAGCCTAACCTCTTGTATGAGCCACTGGTGAGGACGAACTACAGGCAGAACTCGTACATCTTAAGGGCATGCAAATCCTTTAATGACTTAATGGCAAACACTGTGTGTAATAATATGAATAATGAAGTAGATCTCTTTAATACCTCAACCAAGCGTCTTAAACGCTTGTTGAGTAATTTATTTTTTGATTAGGTATAAATTGCAACTTAGTTTTAATTTTTTTTCCTTATTATGCACCAAATGCGCCGTCTATTTTCTTACATTTTCGACTGTCTCTTTAATTTAGTTTAATTTAGTTATTATTTGTGGGAACTTTTAATTAGCCGTTAGTTACCCACCATTTCTGTAATTATAGTTACCTAGCTGTTAGTTTCCCTAAAATTGTAAAATAAAATAAAATAATAAAATAAAATAAATAATTCTTTAGCATTGTTATGGCACTAAAGGCAATAAGTCCATGTACGGCTATCTTCACAGGCAAAACTTAAAATCTCAAAAAAGTGATTAATCATGAGTAAACAGCACTTAGGTAAAGGCTTAGAAGCCATGCTTGCTTTGTTTTTTTGGGTTCGTTTTCAGTGAAAGCGAAAACGAGCGCACGCTTGTAAAGGGTTGAAATTCCTGCTTCTTATTCCACTCCAACTGCCCATCAGAAAACGACGATTGCTCAGAAAAAGAGATGTAGGTAAGACCTGCGTACTTAAAGAATGAGAATGGGATATAATGACGTCATCTTTCACGCTCTCTTGCTCAACTTGAATCTTATCTGTACGGGACAGCATTAGATGAAGTTATTTTCAATCCCATTCCTTAAGTAAACAGGTAATATTAGAGACGATTATCTTACCCCCGAATACTCAAACGTAGATCTAAGCACGTCTCAACCCGCGAGTTTTTGACAGTTTTCTATGAAAATCGGTCGAGAATTCGTCTATTGAGTCGTGCTTAAATCAGAGCTGTGTTCGAGTATTCGGGAGTTAACTTGTCAGTTAGGATGACTTATCAATTACATACAGTAGCGAGTCCGCGAGAGGGAGATAATTTACAAACGTTCCAAGCCCTCGGCGCACGAGTTACACTCGCACTTGACAGATCTTGTTTTCCATAATATTTCTATCATGAAGCATTCTATAATTTTGTCAAAGTTGCATGATCAATAATATAGGTTCGTTACTGGTGACTCATGCTATTCCTCCGGGAAGTAAAGTGATTCAAAAATAATAAAACCGTAGTTTCATAAATCATAAGCATACAGCCGAATTGAGAACCTCCTCCTTTTTTGAAGTCGGTTAAAAATATATTACAAGTCGCAAGTATGTAATATCATAAAATACGTTAGTGAAATGCAAGAATACCCAATTGAAAATAATTAAATAATGTCAATCAATTAGAAATACAATTATTTTTTTAATTTATTTATTTAAATAACAAACAACCAATATATAAAATGACAAAGTACATTGACGAATAAGAATAGCTTTTACTTAAAGACTTATCCACGCCAAAATTAGCTAAGTTTAATAAGGCATAATTTTCCTTAACATACTCTAAACCAAAAACTTACTTGGTGTGCACCATAACATACAGCAACGTGTCATAAGTTACAGAAACTTATTCGTTACAATTTTAGAACCATGGTCCTCATACTGTTTCTTGGAGATCCAGAGTTTGTCGGCGCCTTTCATCCCGGCAAAGGTGGCGGCACCCAGCCACACCACCGTGTAGGGCTCCATAGAGCCCACCACGTTCACCGGTGCCATGGCCAGCTTCTCGAGCTCAAGGCTCAGCCTGTCGTTCAAGCCTATCACTGTCGCTAGCGCTCCGCAAGGCACCACAGCTTCAAACATCATCGCACGAAGCTCCGCGTCGCACTTGATAGCCGCTCGGAAGACTGCATCATGCAATCCCATATATGGGGTTTTCTTCCCGACAACCAAATCCGGCTGGAAGATCATCTCTCCGGTCAAAAACGTCTCCTGTCCGATATCGATCTTCTCGCCGCTCGGTAGTTTGAAGATCCTCTTGTGGTCGAATCTTGACATGGCAGAGTTTTTAGTTACGTAGAGGTGATCTTTGATCTCTTCCAGCACTGGTCGATGGACTTCTATGTTCCGGTCAGCGAGGTATTGCTTGAGGTGCGCGTGGATCTCCTTGACGGCGAGTTGCGTGTGCATGTGGGCATACTTGATGGCCCCGCCCTCGTAGACCGGCATGATGTTGACGGCGTCGTACCCAAAGTCTACGCAGATGCCGGTGGTGTACCCGGAGCCGTAGATCGACAGGACACTCTGTGATTGGATGCAGAGCGCTGGCACGTTCAGCGTCTCGAAGAGTACCTCGCAACATTTTAGTCTGGAACGGAAGAGAAGAAGTCAAAGTCGAATTTACTTGCTCTTAGTTGGTGTACAGATAATTTAAATTTTTATATACACAACAACACAGTTCGCAGGTTGAAAATATCTTTCTTTTATTGGTCAATGGTTTTTTATTTGTTTATCACTTTTTAATAACTGCAACTAGTGTACACACTGTCTACTCTGCGTCTACCAATTCTTGAAAAAATCGCTCTACCATTTCCTGCAAGTACAAGTACATGGTAATAATAAAACATTGGCTTGACTTGAGCCAAAAAGGCACAGCGCGCACAAAAACTAACCTACAAAGTACCTAGTAGACCACATGTCATGTTCAAACAAAATTACGACTTAGGTTCGGTGGTCAAGGTGGTTTTCTTGGCCGCCTCACGTACCGATGGCAAATAAATGTGGGTATAATATGCTCTCGATGTCGATTTGGGATGGCTACAGGTCGGTTGGAATTTTCGTCGATGGCAACGTGTAGGCACCATAAAGCTTAAACAGAACTTCATAATGTCATAATCAGATAACACAAATTCATGAATTGAAGTTGGTATTTCGACGTATTGACGTCAAGTCCGACTTGCACTTGACGATTTTCTATTGAGAAAATCGTCAAGTGCAAGCCGGACTTGCGCACTAAGGGTTTGGTTTAATTGTAAGACCTTCTTGCCTAATATCATGATTCTAGGTCAACATGAAATAGGTACCCTGTATATTTTAGTCGAGAGACAATAAAAAAAAATTGTTGAGTAAGCTACAAATTTACGGTTTTAGGATTTTTTCCTTTACTTGTGCTATAAGACCTTGCTTCTTGCCAAATTTTGTGATTCTACGTCAACTGGAAGTACCCTTATAGGTTTTGGTCCATGGCGACCATTATAAGTTTTTTTTTAGTGAATAAATTACAAAGTTACGGTTTTCGGATTTTTCCCTTTACTTGTGCTATAAGATCTTGCTGCTCACCAAATTTCATGATTCTAGGTCTACGGGAAGTACCCGACCGGTGCATGTGATTCCCTCGATAATTTTAAAATATTCGGACATATACGGCTGTAACTTTTGAGTGCGTCGACTTAGAAGTTTTATTTATATTGCGGCTTCAAGAGGTTACGAACTTGAGTATTTGACGTTAGTTTCAACTCGATACGTCCACGCGTTCCTGAGAAAAGAGGGTTGACAGACGGACAGACAGACAGCGGACAGAGAGACAGACAGACAGACAGGTGGACAACATAAGGGTGATCCTATAAGGGTTCCTTTTTTCCTTTTGAGGTACGGAACCCCAAAAAACAAAGTAAATGAATTTCTTCGAGAACAAAGTTGAAGTAAACAATTTCTTCATCAAATTTGTTTTTGAGGTACGGAACCCTAAAAAACAAAGTAAATGAATTTCTTCGAGAAAAAAGTTGTGGTAAACCATTTTTTCATCACATTCGTGTATTAAAAGGAGTTTCTGGTGTGTTTTCCCGATAAAACTACTCAGAACCATGGATGGGTAAGCAGCAAACTTTGCATTTACATTTTCTTTACATTTTTTTAAATTATATTTTTATTAATTGTTTTATAGCTGCAAAATAAATCCATATATTGTTAAAATTGTAACCGACTACCTCATAAGGGTCGTGAGATACAGTCCGCTGTTAGACGGATAGACGGACGGACGGACATACAGCGGAGGCTTAGTAATGAGGTGCCGTTGGCACCCTTTGGGTAGAGCACCATAAAAACCTCTTACCATGCTATGGTTTTTTTAATACTCGCTGAATGCTGGCGGGACTGCTCATTGATTTCAGTGATGTTTGTTGGGAGAAGTTCTTTCAGCAAAAATGACGATATAAGTCTTTCCACCACTTACTTCTCGCTCATGGGCGTCTCCACATTGACCGCGAGTACGACCGCGCGGTCCTCGGGCGCCACCTTCAGTTCTCGGTAGAAGCAGTGGTGCCAGATGCGTTCCATGTTGTCCCAGTGCACGATCCGACCCTTCACTATAGGGCTGCAGAGCTCCAGGTCTTTGATCCTGGACATGGCTGCGTCGCCTGGTGAGGGGTTGTGCGTTACTTATGTTTTCATACTAAGGGGGCAAACAGGCATACGGCCCGCCTAATAGATAGTGGTTATTGAAACCTTTACGTCTGTAATATCAGGGACATTAGTTAGATAACAATAATTCAATCCCAGATAGAGTTCAGACGCCAGGTGTTTGACAATAGGACTGGTATTTTGTAGCTACAATATTGAGTGCAATAAGGTATTACTTATTCATAGACCACCTGAGCGAACGGTAAACAAAAGTATTTCTTAAGCGGCCGTTGCTAAAAACAATGTCATTCACAAAAGTTAAAATAGAATGAAATTTTAGAATAAACGGATGAATTTTCATCATAAACTAAAAACACCGATTTGATTGACTAACAATTCGAGGGCAAAGTAGAAAAGAGTGTCGTAGCCCAAATATCCGCAGCAGCCTATTGTTTAAATATAGACATCTAAAATAAAAAAATAAACTTTAGCTCGAGCGAACCGCGGCTGCAAACTATTTCTCTCTCTAATTCTATAGTTTACAGTGAATGCTTCTATTTATACTACTCGGATACATGTTTAAATTTAGATGGAATTGAAATGGAACAGGATTTATAATAAAGTTAGGGCGTTATTTAATTACAACTCATTAATGCTGTCGCTCTTGTAATGCTTCTAACTTCGTTACAATAATATAATGGTCAGAAGTATCCTACCATACTTTTATAGATTAAATGCCTACACGTGGAAAACAAAACCCTGACCGCCGACCGGGTAATACGAACAAGTCCCTCTTGCCACTTACCCACAAACACATCGTAGGGCTCCCTCCCATACGACTCCTGGAGGTAATTAGGCCTTCCCACCACTGTCCGGAACATACAGACAGGGTGGTTATCACATGAAAACCCTGCCTTGAAGATGTAGCTGCCATTGTCGATCACCACAGCTGGCTTCTCAAAATATGACATTTATTAATTCTGAAACACGCTTTTCCATTAAATTCGCGTATTTAACAGATAACTAATTAGTATTGCACTTTACGTTTTTTTTATTAACGTTTTGGCAAGCATGACATATTGCATGACACATGCATGACACCCATAGAGTTAGAAATCGTAACTCTATGATGACACCTTTTGCGTAAGAAACGAAAAAGTACAAGTTGAAGAGGGTTTAGTTTGGTGGTCATGGTCTGTGATACAAACATAATCATTTATTTTTAAACTATTGCACTTCGTCGGTAAATATATATTTATCAAGGTAAAAGTAGCCTCTAAGTTATTCCAGCTTCAGAGATTTCTATGTGGATAAGCTCGATCCATTCAGTCACTTTGGCCACAATACATAAATATACAGTAATCCGACTCCATACTAGACCGCCCGAATCGACGCACGCACATATAGGCGTCATTTACACGGCCGCTAAGGTAGTCTCGGCATGCACATCTATCCAGTGTCACGCCGCGCGCCGCGCGCCGCCGAGACTGGTCGCTGCGCTGAACGAGTTTGTTGTGCCACGACCCCCGCGCTATCAGCTCCCGTTTCGGTACCTCAACGTTGCAAGTGCGCGAAATAATAAATTAAATAATGGCGGCATCACGACCACGAGTATACTGCAGTGTTTACGGGTGCCTAAACTCAACGTTCGTTAAACCAACACTGTCATTTTTTCGACTTCCTGCTAATGCTGAAAGGTAAAATAAATATAGTCTTTACCACGTTTTAGGGTTCCGTACCTGAAGTATAAGTAATGCCAATGTTACTAACAAATATTTATGTAGTACCTCCATATTATTTTTTCTGAAATTCACTTATTTTGCGGTCTAAATGTATTCTACATTAAATATAAAAGACCTAATTTTGGTACGGAACCCTAAATGTGCCAAGTCGACACGCAATTGGCCTTCGCTTTCTTGTTTGTCTCTTCGGAGGTGGGTGATGGACAAATGATAGGTAGGCTAATAGGTAGGTACTATCATTAAAAATGTATGGGAAATTCGGATATGTATTTAATGTAATATGTATGTAATGTAGGTATACATTACATATTAGCTTTTAGGGCGCTTTTCCTGTCATTCGTTTTTGCGCCCGCGTGCGGTTCTCGACCGCGAGTTGTGATACAAATTTCGTTTGCCGCTGCTAGAGATGGGAATGCGAGTTATTCTTATTATAGGTATTTTTTGTAACAGTTATTAGCTGGGTATTTTGTTCTAATAACGTTAGAACCAACTGATACCCAATAACGTTACGATCACAGAAATCTGAATAACAAGGCACTAGAAATCGTAAGCGCGCGTGACCTTGTCGCCGCTCAGGTGACTCTCACGCCACCAGTGCGTTCGTTGCTGTTCAGTTGCTCTCGAAACGTGCGTGTGTAAAAATGGTGTGTTGCAGCATTTCCCATTGCGGAAATTCTTCCACAAGTTGTAATTATATTAATAAAGGAATAACTTTTCATCGGTAAGTATTGTTTTTTCTAAATAATGCCGTTTTTCCTTAAAATTATAGAATCTTTAAAAGTAATACGAACGTCACAGTCGACCGTTCTTATTATCACGTTTAACTATACATTGCCTATTATTTTTGTCAACATCGGGCAGGTACCTCATTACAAAAAGCAATGTACTGCACAGTGAACGATAACGTTGCGCGCTCGATTTCCTATCGTGGTACGGCCGCAGAACTCGGTCGCGAGCTAGTGTTGTGACATGGTAATATTATTATTATCCTTAATATTACCTTGGTTGTGATTTGTAAAACAACTTTGCATAATTTAACATAGTATTTTAGGAATACGATGTTATATTAAAATTGTTTATTTATGATTTATTATCATAATAACTAACTATCTATAAAGCTCGATTACCACTGACTGACTGACTGACATAATTGTTCTCCTTGATAGTGGAGGGGGAGGTATGTTTTTTTTGCAGAATCATGTAGGGGGTGTCCGGGGGACCTAGGAAAAATTCCGACTTTTTGAGATTTGCCCCCCGGAACCACCGCCCCCCAGGGGGGCGCCAAGCAGAGTCACACTGATGAAAAATTTTTAGGGGGTTGTATAGAGGGGGTCATATGATTTCGATTCCAAAAAAAATTTTACCCCCCCGTTCCTCCCAAGACCCCCCTTTTTGAGAGTGCTACCGGATGCCTTACATTGCAAACGCTGGCTGAACCCTACGAGATAGATCAGAATAATGTACTACAGTATTTTACAACTTAAAAAGGTCTACAAAAAAAGTCTACGATAGTATATGTCTATCTCTTAGGGATAACCCACAATAACCATTTTTTATCCTTTACTTTTTACGAGAAATAATGGCTTATTTACGAGGCGATTTTAAGCAGTACAGCATTAATCCTTATCCAATTAAGTAACTTAGATACATTGTGCATTTAATATAGATTAATATTGCCCTTTACAGCATGTAATTTGAATGAATATTTTCGAAGATATTACAGATTTAAAATGACAGGGACATAGCGATTGCGGTATCGGCCGGAGTACCAATTCTGCAGTAGGTATATTTAGTATAAGCATTGCACCCGTGCGAAGCCGGGGCGGGTCGCTAGTTAATAATAAATGAACATTGAAGTACAAACTATATTTTTATTTTATTAGTACAATGCCCTAGTCATAGAATAACAGTACGATAGGTACGTGACCTGATATTTCGTGCCCAGCACTAGGGTAGATTACATTAAAATGACGTCATAACGACAACAAATGCAAACTTGTCACTAATGTGTGAGTAAGCGAACGTATGCAACTACGCATAAGGCTTAATTTGGTTTGCACTGCATTTTTGGATGGGCGTAGCCGTAATTCCGTAGTTATTGTCTGTGTATGTAGTGGTAAGGTAGTAGAGGGGGCGAGCCGGCGACACGCATTCCCGATAGATCGGATGGTACTCAGCATTTCTAGTGCCTTGTTATTAAGATTTCTGTGGTTACGATACTTAATAAGTACTTGATAATCATCATCATCATCGCCCACAGCCGGATTTTACCCACTGCTGGGTATAGGCCTCCCGAAGTTTGTGCCATCCACTTGATAAGTAATACCTAAACATAACCTTAAAATAAATAGATTAGATAGTTACTTATCTACCTATTATAATCCATAGATAGGGGCCAATCATTTATTACGTAAGACGATTTTCGCTAGTTTTTGACCCACTTCCCCCCTATTATAAGAAAAAATAAAAATAGGCCGACCCCCTTCCCCTGTTTAATTATTTATTACGTATGAATCTAAAGTAAAAAATTAATACACGTTTGGTTTGTTTTAATGTTTATTTTTCAAAGTAACAATTTTAGAAAGGTTTATTTTTACCTACTTACAAAAGTAGGTTAGGTACTAATTAGTCCACAAGCGGGGAGTTCCCGGGATGCGCCGTGCGAGTGGCGCGGGTCCGTTGCCATGGAAATCGTTTACTTACTCGTATAGGTACGCATCCGATCGAACCTCGGCGGCACACGCGCGGTTGCCCGCGCTTTTTCAAAGTATAATTTTTAACTTTGCGCATTTTTGTGATCTTACGTAAGAACTATCGAGACTTCCTCCCACCCCCTTGTAAGAAAAAATAAAAAATAACACAAATGGTCGCCCCATAAATCGTCTTACGTAATAAATGAATGGCCCCATATCAAATCAACGACTGAGAAAAGCACAGAAAAATTAGATTTTTGTTTGTACCAACCCTAGCGCTCCGCTCAACTGTAGGTATAAAGTTCAAAGAGACGGCTGAGTCATTCTACTGTATACATTTATCTACTGTGCTTTGGCATTGTCTTTGCACAAACATCTTCATTATGGCACAAAATTTCGTCTTTATAATATACTAGCTGCATTCTTACTACCCGTTGTCCTATTACCCGTTTTCCCGAAGGAGTGAAGCATTTTCCAGCGGTAAAAAGTAACCTATGTTCATCGGGAATAATGTGGCCTTCTAATGTTAAACAATTTTTCAAATCAGTCCAGTAGTTTCGGAGCCTATTCAATACAAACAAACAAACAATCAAATATTTCCTCTTTATAATATTAGCATAGAGTATAGATATAGACTAGCTGCTGTTCCCGGTTTCCAAGTAGACTTCTCTAGTAGACTATGCCCGTACTACGCCCCCTTTAAACGTTTACTTCCCTGCCAAATTACACTAAGATCCGTTTTTCCGGTACAACTTTAGTGTATGAATATGTTTAGTTACTGAGCATTGTTGGCTCATGAGACAAGGATGGTCAAAAGTTATGTTTTTCAACTTGTAGTTCTCTTTTTTTTTCGTAACTGGTTGGTTACTTTGTTTACAAAGAAAATTACAATCAAATAATATAAATATATTCGAACTAGTATTTACAATTGAAAACAATTGAGCTAACTGTAGACCGTTGCAAAACATCTACAGGTAGCTCTACTGATCCATATCAACACCAGTCGGAAGCGTCCCCAATACGCTGGCTGCATTGCCTCGCTGTATGTGAATGCTGATGCGCTGCGCCAGATACTCACCAGATCTCGGGTCACGCACCGCTTTGATTATTTGATTACTAGCTTCTTCCTACGGCTTCGCACGCGTGTTTTCGGTACATTAATTAGCCTATTATCTAAGTTAGGCTATGTTCTAAATGTACACCAAATTTCATTATGACCTGTTCAGTAGTTTTGGAGATCTTAGGCAACAAAAATTCACATTTCACAAACTTCGGCTTTATAATATTAGTAGGAAGTTGGATTGATTGTTGACTATTTGATTGTAATTTTCTTTGTGAATAAAATACCAGAGTTGCTTAGGAATTTAATAGACACCATGCATAAGAGCTCTAAAACTTCTAGGTGAACCTGTAGAGCACTGGGACATTCTGATAATCTTCATTATTTTTTCTAAATGATATAAAACAACAGAACGTGCGTGGGAACAATACAAATCAAATTCACAAAAATCGAAGAGTGAAATAAATATTGAAACAATGTTGTCTTTCCAAAAAAACCGTGCAGGCATGGTAGAATAATTGCAAAGCTCCCACACGAATAAAAACAAAGGTACAGTCACACATATAGGTAAAAATTGGAAAGTTCACTGCAATGTTTCTATACTCGTTAATAAAGCTCAGCCTAGGAACAAAAGGTCATGCCTCCGGATGCCTGCATGGTTCCGTGCTGTAGGTACTAAAAATTTTTGATTGGAAAATTTGCTCCAGCTGAAATTTTTCGATACAGCAAACTAACGCAGCCAGTAATGTTTGAGTCATTTTCTGAGATTTGTACAAATCTCTATTGGAAAAAAACACGTCAAAAGTAGGACGTTAAAAAATATATATTTTACATACTTTGAACAACTTGTTCATGCCAGTTGACTAAGTAAAAAGATAACATATTATAGAACTTGTAATCTACACCTACATATTATGTACTAGACGATCGCCTCGCGGTTTCACCCGCGTAGTTACCGTTCCCGTGGGAATTCCGGGATAAAGATGCCATGTCACTCCCTGAAATTAAGCTTCCTAACGGTGAAAAAAAAAATTCAAATCGGTCCAGTAGTTTCGGAGCCTATTCAATACAAACAAACAAACAAACAATCAAATCTTTCCTCTTTATAATATTATGGTATAGTAAAGATAAGCTACTCCCTTCAGCTCGCGGCTTCGCACGCACTTTTGTGGAATAGAAAGTAGCCTAAGTCCTTCCCCGGGTACCTACCTACCCTGACGACCTCTGTGGCGCGGCGGGCGAAGGTCCGCCTGCGACGCAGGAGGTTGCAGGTTCGATTCCCGCCCGGGGACAAATGTGTGTACGATCTGCAGATATTTGTTCAGGGTGTTCTGGAAGTTGTCTATGTATAATAAAAAAAGAATGACCTCATTACCGATGTCGCCATCTCGACGACACTAATGCAGTTGATGACTGACTGCATGCATTCTCCACAAAGACTCTGACCAAGCATTACCTACTTTCGTTGCCCAAATTTGCAGCATGTCCACTAATAACAATTTACCATTAGAAATCTGGCAGTATTTGTGCTGGATGTGTATTTAAGACATTTCGATACAGAACCCTAGAAAAGAAAAATAAGAGATTCGGACGAGATGTCCCCTTCACTTTTGGTTGAGGGTACATCTGATCCGAATCTAAAACAAAGAGATTTTAGATTCGGACGAGATGTACCCTAACTCAAAAGTGAAGTGGACATCTCGTCCGTGGATCAGTTTGAGATTCGGCCCAGATGTACCCTAACCCAAACTCCCGCAGCTGAACTCGACCTGCCAGTATTCAGTGTGTATCTACGGTGATATAAAGTGAATTTGGCTACATAGACTACTAAAACAACTTTGAAAACTCGCGCTCTCAATTAAATATGCGATCACGGTCACACAATAAGCTAACGGGATTTCATAAAGTTCCATAAGGACACAGTGTTACACAATAACGTTTAAGTTCTTTAGGGTCTTACTTTTTCATTACACAAAACGGACAGTTCCTGCTGCTGAGTAAGCATCTACAATGAGCAGAACAAACCGAACTATTTTAGTAAAAGAGAGGCAGTGGAACTAGTAGGTACTTAAGTCTATTGCACGAGAAATACTATCAAAGGAAGACTTGCCAGATAAACTTTGCCTTTGCAAAACTACGTGAATTCACTGGCAGAAACTAATTTCAACTATCAGTCGATTTACTGAAAGATACACAATCTGGCACCATACAACTTGTGATACATAACAACTACATCTTCAACATCCCTTTCGTATGGATTCCTTTAGGAATGTACCATAGACTACAGAAACAAGAAAAATGGTTCGAAATAAATTCAATTGATTGAAGCACCGATATTTATGCTCTTATTGATCATAAAAATCCTCGGTTAGCTCAGACGGGATCAGGGATGAACTATAGAAGTTTCAGCTCCACACCTCTAGTACCCTTACCGAAATGCTTATAGTAAAGCTACCACCAACGCACGATACGTAACAAAAGATCCTTTTTGCGCTTAGACAAGCACAACCCGTTGAAATCGGTCACGATCGTGAAGGGTATACAAAACAATTACGATACCTACATACATACAAGACGCCAAAAGTTTCTAGCTCGTAGAGTTATACCGCACGCAGCTCGACGCCCTAAATGGTCTTACAATAATACGCTACAACTAGCCATATTGCACTCATGCACCTGGAACAGCACCGCGCCGTACCCGATGGAGCTGACGTGTAACCCCTCGGTGACCACCTGCCCGAGGGGAGTAAATTTAAAATCAGCCCCGCATGTTTCTTGCATGCAGCACAAAGCTGAATCTACTCCCTTGGCCTATGATTAGTTTTTCAATTTTGTGTTTAATGATAGTTTAATGATGTTTTGTTTTGTAAGTATATTTTATTTAAAGATAATTTAACATCGAAACCAGAAAAAATAACTACACCTTTGAAGAAAAAGTAAGTAACATTATATTCTAATAAAGTTATATAATTGACTTTAGATAATTATAATGATTTTGTCGATTTCTTTATGTCTGGGTTCATTTGTTTTTGTCCCTGTCGGTGGCCATAAGTAGGATAGGTACCTACCAAATCAAAGTGATAGAAGTTAAAATAACAGTCACAGATTAGAAAAAATCACTAATAGTATGGATAAAAACAAAGATTATATTACCCCAGTTTATTATAATAGCTATTTTATTAGAACTAGAATTTACATTGTAACAAATAAGCTAACCGGAAACTGTTGCAAACAATATACTACAGGTACAATAAATTATTGTCATACTTCGATCAGGTATCACATTTGTCATTTATGACATGGTTTCGTGTTTGTTTGTTACCTGGTTGTTAAGTAAGAAACATGAAGTAAGAAACATTAGTGTTCTATAAAATAACTAGCCGCGCCCCGCGACTTCATAGAAATCATACAAATTTCAGATATTTATCAGTAGGGGTAGTTTTGTATAAAAAATCGTAATTCATTATTTATTATATACCTTATTTATGCCGTTTTTTGAGTGAATCGAACCAAGGAATAACAATTTTCCATATAAACTTTACCACCATTTCAAATTCATCTATATTCACAAAGAAAATTAAAACCACCATTTTTAACCCCCTTAGAACAATTTTTGAAAATTAGATTTGCCTTTGTGTTGACAGAATAAAACAATAACAACAAGTATATACTCGTATATCTATTTCTTAAAAATCTAAGCCGTCACCAGAAGGCAGAGTGCCCAGAATGCTAGCAGCATTGCCACGTTGAATGGCAATGCCTTTGTGTTGGTATAGAACCTAAACTATTTACATACCTACCTAATTTCATCGGTTAAGTAGTTACGGAGATATCTGGTAACAAACATTCACACAAACTTTCGCTAAAACTACCTAGCTTACTGACTGACCCACCATCGATTTCAGCCGTGTGGACTTTAGTAATACCCCAAGCAATGCTGGTTTCCACGTAAATTATAGGTCTTCATAATACAAAAACGATTCGTACGATAGTAAGAATACCACAAAGGGAATACATATATGATGGAATAATGTAGAGAGCACTTTGAATAAATAAACATCTTAACCGTGCCTTGCTTATTATCTTGGTGAGGTAAGTAGACGTTAGCAAACATCCACTTAAATATGAAACAGAACGGCGAAAACTAGAACGTCTTACAACAAGGCGAAAATATATGCGCGCGATATCAAACAGTATGTCAATTGAAAATAAAAATTAAATGTTAATTTTTATTTTCAATTGACATACTTATCATTCTCAAGTTGACATTGTAATATTGTAGATTGACATTATAGCACAGATTTATATTATAGTTATCGGGCTGACATTTTAATATTCAAGTTGACATTGTATTCAAAATATTCAAATGATAATAATTATAATTATTTTTCATGAGCTTTTGTTGCGCTATTACTATGTGTTTCCTCTTTGAATTGTCTTAAAATTGATTTTATTGTACAATGAGTTTTTTGTGGACTCCGGAGTTTTAGATTTAAGTTTTCCACACACAATGTATTTTGTTTATAGGAAATAAATGAATTGAATTGAACAAGGCTTAACGTCTCCAAACATTGTTGTAGATACTTAGCGGCCAAATTGTTCAATGCATTACCTACTGACATGAAAACCATTCACAACCCAAATATATTTACATTAAAATTGAAAAAAATTCTGTTGAAGGGGTATTACTACTCAATAGAATAATGGATGACAAAGTATTATGAAATTTTTGTGTTTTCAATCACTTTGAATTTACTATTACTTTTTTTCTCTTAGTTTGACATCATTTAATTTAATTTTTATTTTTTATTATGATTTTATTTTTACCTTATTGCTTTTTTATTGTGTGTGTTTTGAAATCTATTGTGTATAACATGTTTCTAAGAATAAGATTCCAATGTAAAAAAACTTTCGATACGATTTTATAATTGAAAATGAATAAAGAGAATAAGATTATGTAGTTTGCTGTTGTTATGTTGGCATCAGTAGAAAATGATGCTCACTTCACATTGCATATTTTCGTTTTGTTTAGTTTGGAATAATTTTCAAAAGGGCTACCTCACTGAGTGGGGTATCAAATGAAAAGTATCTTGTACATTTCAAAACAGTTTTTGAAATTTATATTTTTAAATCTTGCTGATCACAAGCGTTTTTCCCGGATAAAAAGATACGAATACCTATAATAATCTAAACCTAGAACTACATATACTTATGAAAAATTTTAGCCAATCTGTTCCGTAGTTTTGGCATGAAGAGGTAATTTTATAATACTAAACCTCTACCTCAATCTCAACAGCCTGTATTGGTCCACTATTGGACACAGGCTCCCCTCTGATAAGCGCCTTATTGCCTTTTATCACATGGAGGGTAATGCCCATAATCCCCACGCTGGTCATGCGGGTTGGGGATCGCAGTTTGGTGGTAGAATTGTTCTGCAGGGCGCGCTGCTACTCGCCCCCGGTGGATATCCCTTAGTCCCCTCTTACGACACCCGCGGGAAGAGTTGGGGTGGTGAAAATTCTAAGCCGGCTACAGAGCTAATAATACTAAAATCTCTCGTATATTCATAAGGTAAGGCGAACTAGAAATAAATACTTACTGGAGAGTTGAAGGTGTAAGACGCTATACAGGGTTTTTGGTATTGGACGACCTCTGTGGCGCAGCGGGCGAATCTCCGAGTCCGGCGCAGGGGGTTGCGGTTTCAATTCCCGCCTTGGGACAAATATTTGTATGATCTGCAAATATTAGTGCAGGGTGTCCTGGGTGTTTTCTATGTATAATAATAAATAAAAAATATACATCTATCTATGTTGTATAATGTATTAAGTATAAGGTGAAAGTGAAGGGTCCAGCATTATTTATTTATTAAATATTCATTTATTGCGACCGACATAACGCTATATCCTTCGGTGTATACTTATTTTGAATAAATCATTACTTGAAACAATTAATTTACTTTAAAAAAGGTAACGAGTATTCAAAGTCAAAAATCTGTGTAAAAGTTACAAATCGATTTAACTTCTAAATTCATTTATAAAAATTAAAAGTGAAATTGAGTTTAGTTTTCTTTTAAAAAGTTCTTCATTTAATATAATATACATTCCAACGATATGCAGCGAGACATAGGTGATAGATAGAAAAGATAGATAAATCTTTATTTGCATCTTTAGACACACGCATACAGACTACAGCAATTATGTAGTACACTAATACAAATAAACAATAATAAAATACAGTTGACAAATAAATCAAACAATAGCATTAGTAACATATAGGCAAACTATCTGTGTGTGCTGCAGCATGTCAAAAAGGCCATGGGTCAGCGTAATATTTGCTCAAGAAGCAAAAACACTGATTTTCAGCCATAACCCATTGAGAACAAGCAAGACGAGTTTCAAGGGTCATGAGTGGTAAAACTAGGAGATGTAGGTGGCCAAACTAACATGTAGGTGTTCAAACTAATAGATACTTGACTGCTAGGGTCATGATTATGCAGACACTTTTTAGTTTCTTCGAAAATCTGAGACAAGGATTGAATATTTATCTAAAATGGATAGTCTTCTAAGACCATTTTTCTGTAGCTACACCGGTTAAAGTACCTAACTACTAACACTAACTTGGTTTAATTAATTAATTTAATTAATGAATTTAATAATTTAATTAATAACTATACAAACCTACCCTCTATTGTATTTGTCAATAGCAATACAAGACAGGGTTTGTTAAGTTGTTCAATATTTATTATTATCCACCACAATTATATTGTGTTATGTGGACATCCAAAAACTTTTACTAAGTAATTAGTTTTATGTCACATGTCACATAGAAGCTAAGTGTACGGATGAAAGTTATGGTTCTGATGCGACTGAAATCACGGAACGCTTCGATAGCGCCTCCTAATTTTTCTAGTAGCGACATCTATGAACAAACCGTGCCGGAATTCCAAACAGTGGGATAAAAGTTTTCCATTTTTATCATGATTATGTAGGTATATTATTTTCATTTCTCATACTCGGAAAGTAGTGTTGTTTTGATCTGATTATTGGGTGGAAAATGCTGCTTTCCTTTCATAGGGAGGGAAAAACTCATACAAATTCATTCCGACCCTCGGGCCGGAATGAACTTTAAAAATAGAACTGCTGTCAGCTCTGAAGAGTTTTATGTAAAAAAATACTAATTTACAAAATATCATGACTTTCTAAACAGCCAGTGTGAATTTAGCGCAAACTTCTTTGAGCGGAATAAACCACGAGTGCCGGTGCCGCGACAATTACGCGGCGAGCGGCGATTTCCATATTTAAAATTTATAAAGTCAACACAAATTGGCGGGATACTAAAATCTGTTATGTTATGTATCTGTGACGGACTTTTGTGCTAAGATTTGAATTGAATATTAAAAATGAGTTCAAGCGAAATATTGACACCAGATTCCATTACAGACGAGGCAAATTGTGTCATAGAAAATCTTTAATTTTCCTCAATTCTAAATGAAAAGTAGAGTGTTTGCCACGGGTAAAAGAATCAATTCCTACTAACTACCTCGGGAATTGATTCTTTTCAAACCTAGGCTAACAATCTACTATTACTAGATGACCCCGTGAACTTCGTATCACCATTTTTTTTTCTTTTTAACCAACCCTGTATTGCTAAAGCAAACAAAACAAAATAAACATTAATTTTTTTTTAACCGTTTTAAGTTTTAGCGAGACTAGCGAACAGCAATTGAGTTTTACAACGCCTTATTATAAAGAATGCAATGTTAATTTATAAAATCCAAAATTTATTCATGCACTTTGGTATTCATATCCGCCCCCGTGTTTACCTATGCTCGAATAACTTTGAGCAAAGATCCTAGAACTACGTTCCGTAGGGTTCGAGTGCCCACGGACTGGCCGGTAGTAACGCTGACACTAAGAATTTAAATCGAGTAAATTTGCAGGGGCGTCCTACCTTACCTATCGCATGTAGATGATCTTATGTGCAAAAAATCATACCTCTTTGCCATAGAATACGTAACGTAGTCATAGGATCTTTGACATAGAAAAACAAGATAAGTCAAACGCGAGTGAACTCGCTAGCCGAGGGTTTCAAACGTTTGTCAATTATACAACTATGTACTAAAGGTACTGGTTAGAGATTTTATAGTATATTATAAGGCTACTTGACTTATTTGCTATTTATTTATTATTTATTTCATTATCCCTAACACCGCAAGGTCACTCTCACCACTCACTGACTGACTGACTGACAAAATTGTTTTCGGAGTTTAAGGAACCTAGGGGACCTAGGGAAAATTGTGACTTTTTGAGATTTTTGATTTGCCCCCTGGAACCTGCCCCTAAGGGGGGCTCCCAAGCAAAGTCATACTGATGAATAATTTTAAATGGGTTGCATAGAAGGGGTCACGTGATTTTCATTGCAAATCAAATTTCACCCGGGGCAAGGGGTTGCCCCGCAGGACAGCTTAAGAGAGAGCTACCAAATGCCATCGCAATAGACCCCTCTATTGCGATTTCTGATTGCAGGGTCATATAAAAGGTTTTTTCTCAAGTTGAAAAAAAACACCCCCCTTCCAGCCCCCTCTTTTATTCCCCCTTTTGAGATCTCCCAAACGAAGTAAAATAGAAGAAAAACATTTAACGGTCTGGGCCTTTTTAGACCGTTTTTTTCAGCTAGAGCATTACAGCACGGCGAGCGACGCGAGCCGTGCTGTGACCCCCCGCCGTCCTGAACCCCCTCCCTATCCAAGAATTTGATATAGTTATCGTTTTCGACTAATAAGTGGGTGAGGATTACGAATTTGATGACAGCAGGCGTGTGTCGAATTGCGGTGAGCGAAGCAAACCGCAATATAAAAACAGCACACACCCATTAATAATGGATATCGTTTTCGACTAACTCGACAGAATTAACTCGACGATTACGAAAAAGATGTCCATTTCAAAATCCAAGACAGCTGACATTTTATATCGCCGTCTCCACTCTTGGTTATCGATTTTGATTAAATCAAAGACTTACGATAAGGGGAACAAAATTAAAAATATACCATAAACATAGCCGCCGCGAGCTGTTCGCAGCTCGCGCACAGATAAAAGACTAGTTTATTATATATGTCGTGGCCATATCCTAGAATTGATCACTTCATGATGTGATCGACCATTTCATGAAATGGTAGAATTTCATGACATGGCCAGCTAAAACTGACTATATCGTTTAAGCATCAACGTTTCATGATATTTCTATCAACGTTTGGCCATATCATTTATGAAGGAATTCCATGACATCAAAAGGTTTAAGGCTATGGCGCTCATTACGGGAGGCCTATGTCCAGCAGTGGACTAATGTAGGCTGATGATGATGATGAAAAGGTTAAATGAAAAATTCGAATTAGGAAGGAACTTTATATTTAAAAATTGCTTAATGCAGTTGGCTTTCAGTTTAGACATTATGCTCGTTTTTCGAGTGACTTTTATAAAATTCCTGTAGTTTTTTATCGTAACGGCTCCTTACTTCATTTTTGTCTTCTGTTTGCACATTATTATTGGCTTTTTTAACTAAATAATTGTCCGCCGAACTGATGCATCACAGAACAGAAACAAACAAACACTCAAAAACCACAGATGTCAAAAACAAAACAAAACAATATCAGCGCCTCTAACGGTGGATAATGTAACTATTTTATGATATTGTTTGACCTTATCATGAAGTAGCCGTGCGTTTAGCTTTTCATATCGCTAAACGCTGATTATTCATTGATCTGGCCTGACTACATCATGATATGGCCAGCGCGTATTTTCCATGTCATGAAATTCTACCCTTTATTGAAATGGTCGGTCACATCATGAAGTGATCAATTCTAGGATATGGCCACGACATATATATTTACACAGGGTACTTATGATTAAAGAGACATTTATTCACAAAGAAAATTATACTAGTATTTACAATTGAAACAATTGAGCTAACTGCCGACTGTTGCAAACAGTCTACAGATAGCTCAACTGATCCATATCAACACCAGTCGGAAGCGTCCCCAAGACGCTGGCTGCATTGCCACGCTGTATGGCAATGCTGATACGCTGTGCCAGATATTCACCAGCTCTCGGGTCACGCGTCGCTTCGACCAGACGCTCAGATAGTTTTTTGAAAACCCGAAGAGCCTCGGTACCCCACGGACCTAGGGTCTCGACTCCAAGGGGAGCAAATGTGTAGGCTCTGTCGAGACCTGCATATTTGCGCCTCTTGAGATCTTCGGCCAAATCTGCCGCCGCACCCGCCCTCACGGATGTCCTCGGAAGATGGGAAGGCGCAAGTGTGTCGACGCATGTAGCGTCCCACACAATGGGCCTCCCCAACTCCCATGGGACTAGTGTCATACCGTCGGGCCTCTTACCATCGTCACGCAACAGACCATTCGGTTCGAGAATAGCTGGTACGTTAACGGTGACAAAGGCCCGCCGGATGATGTCGTTAAGGCTAGCGTGGCGAGATATCCGACCAGCGGCCCTAGTGCACGATAATCCGTGATGACCAAGCTGTTCGACAGCAGTACCGCACTGGCATTGATGAGGCGCGCAACACCTTGCACCCAACCGGAGACATGTTGCGATACGGAAAGTTACGGGATCCAATAAAGTACCAGTGTTATATGAAGGAAATGCTTGCAACCAATGTCCTGACTCCCATTTAGAAACGGCCAGGAGGCGGGCACGATCTGCAGAGCTGGAGCACGTTTGTAACAAACAGTTCCGTGAACACAGGGTTAATGGTTAATCACTGACAATATGTCCCGGGCTACTTTAAAAAATAGTCAACGAATTACATGTCGTGGAAAACTTTTGTGTGTAAACCTGTTGTGGATTTTTCGTAGTGTTCACCCACGCAAATACGTGTACGCACCCAAAGTACTTACATTTATTTCCAGAGATGTCTCTAGAGATCATTTTAATGAGATCGAAAACCGTAACTCACGACAAAGCTTTTCAAATTAGCCTTTACTGAGTCTAAAGTGATCTAAATAATGATTCTGGCATTTCATCAACACTTCCCATTTGCTGCCGAGAGAGGTAAAATTGAATTATTAATTTTGTTAAGATTTGACTTGACTAAGAACTTATTTTGTAAGCCTGAAAAATCCTTAAGTTTTTTGATTGCGAGAGTGTCATTTGAAGCCCAACCACTGGGGTAAACGAGTTCTTGAGTGGAGACCGCGACTCGGCAAACGTAGTTTAAGACGACTAGGTGGGATGCCGACCTACGAAAGACTGCAGTCAGATACTGCATGCGACAATTATGATTAAGGGAGATCTATGTACGTCCTCTCGCACTTTACTGGTTTTATTTTTCAGACACACAGCCAACAAAGTGATCCTATAAGGTTCCTCTTTTCCTTTTGAAATACGGAACCCTAAAAATTACAAAATTTCTACTAGTATTTACTATTGAAAATTTACAATTGATTATTGAGCTAACTGCAGACTGTTGAACACAAACAGAGGCAGTTCAACTAATCCATATCAGTACCAATCGTGGAAGCGTCCCAAAGACGCTGGCAGCATTGCCCCGCTGTATGGCAAAGCTTATGCGCTGCGTCAGAAACTCACCAGCTGTCTCGTCCAGACGCTCTGACAATTTTTAAAAACTAGGAGAGCCTCTGTTTTCTAAGAAACATGGACCTCTCGAATCTCAAATTGGAATCAATCCCATCACCTTATTATGTGGCAATATCTGCACGCGCACTTTCACTTGGTTCTTTTTTAGGATTTCGTAGTCAATAAGAAACCCTTATAGTCCACCATATCCGTCTATCCGTCCGCAGCTTGGCTCAGAGACTATTAGTAAGTAGGTACTAGAAACCTGTAATGGCATGGGTATAATAATGTACATTATTACTAACGCTGAAAAAGTTTTTCTTTCTAAAGCTTGTACCATACTTAGGTCGGCCGCACCTCTCGAACACAGCATTCAACCACCACTCCAACTCAAATCGTGTTGGCCGCACGCTTTACACGCGGTGACTACTGGCAGCCAACGCGCTGTGAACGGGTGACGACGCCTCGCAGAAATCTGCGTTTTAACCCGGTCCATCCCTTCTCAGCCGCCTACGATCATGATGATGATGATGATGTATCCCAACCAATTTCGGCTACGGTTCGTTATAAGTACTGGGCGAGCATTTTTAACTTGGACTATTTACAGGGTGTTGATTGTCTACCCTTTGGTGCGCTATTTGGTGGCTTGCATACCCAAGTTTATGGCTAAATGTACGAGCGCACTTTGGGCATGTCAAAATGCCATCGACTACTACGATCATACAACTTGCTTCAAGCAAGCAGTCCACACGGCGACAGCTCGCGGGCCACTCGTTCGTTGGTTGACGACTTCCTTACCGCTAGAATAAAGCTTGTGGTAAGGAAGACGTAAACCGACGAGTGTGGACAACGCGGGTCACTTGCTTGCCGCAGCCTAGCCCAATTTGTGGCAAGCGAGTGGCCCACGCGCTGCCTGATTTTTTATGCTATCTTTGTAAAATGTACCCGAGAAATTAAAGCAATATATGTATTTTGGCTGGCACTATCTCCAAAAATAGCTGTTATGATACTAATATGTATTATAAAAATCAAAACCCTCTTGCCTCGCGGCTCTTGTTTGAACGGACGTATGCACGTTTCTCGGTGCGCTGATGTTCTAACTTGTGTGACTGCACCCTCGTGCACTGGAGCTAGCGCCCCTTGTCTTCTGCAGCCCCATTTCATCAAGTGGGCTAACTGGTCAAGTGAGTGTCATCCACACAAGTACATAATTTCTAAATTCAGCGGACTCGCACAGGCGAAGATCACAATTAAAAGGCGACTAAGGCGAGTCCTATACCAATTACACCAGAGAAGCAGTAAGCGGCCGGCTCAAAATTACCCAACAAAACCGACCCACGAGTGCTACGAGCTAACGCGTGGGCTCTACGAAACCAGTCTACATGCTACGAGACTGCTACGAATCTGCTACGAATCGTTATTTGCTACGCGGCCTTCTAGTGCTCGGTACAGTAAATCTGGTTTTATATATGGATATTAGCTACGATCAAACAGATACCACTATAGACAAACATAATGGAACATCCGTGTTACATTACTCCGCCAAACTCGGTTTCACAACGTAACAGACAGGAGAAAGGGTGTGACTGAACGACTGATTTCAGCGCTTTTAAGGAGGAGTTGAGAAATCTTTTGGATTCCTTGGTGTCACTCCAAAAAGATGACATTAGTAATATTTTCTCTACACTGGTAGAAATTAGAACCACGAACAGTGATATAGATATTTCTGTCGCTGCTGTCACGGCTTAAAACGAGGATCTTCAACGTGGAAGTCGGAAAGCAAATTTGGAGATAAAAAATGTACTCAAGCAGTCTCAAGAGACTAAGAAACAGGTCTTCCTCAAAATGACTCTAGGCTTATCAAAATCAATAGACTGCAA
Source organism: Eupithecia subfuscata (assembly GCA_963564075.1). Taxonomy (NCBI): domain Eukaryota; kingdom Metazoa; phylum Arthropoda; class Insecta; order Lepidoptera; family Geometridae; genus Eupithecia; species Eupithecia subfuscata. The sequence continues at coordinate 21,420,147 of OY751095.1, forward strand.
AATTGAAAAAACTGATATGAAAGATATTTATCGCGTTCAGAATAAGCGCAGCAGCGAATAATAGCCCAATTGTGGTAGAGCTAACGTCAACGATTGTAAAATCAGAAATCCTGAAGAAGACAAATCCTTCATCATCAGACATAAAGAGAAATTATTAGAAACACCTGGGCTTGAAGAAGGATGAGTACGCTCCTATCTATATCTCGGAGCAGCTTACGGCTAAAACTATGATTCACAACCAGTTGTTACAAAGTAAGTATTTATATTGCTGGGCAACTAATTACCCAAAAAAGATTTTCTGCGCGGAATTTAGCGAAATCGAAGGAATACAAGTTCTGCTGGACTGCTAAATATGGCACTTTCCTGGTGTAGAACACCAGGAAAGACGAAAACTCTCCGATAATACCAATACGATCGGAAGCACACTTAACATGATACAAGAAATATATAATTTAGAAATAGCCCAAGTCTTTAGTTGCACTAATGATAATTTTCCGAACCTAGTCAAAATAAAAAACTCTGACTTTACTATTATATCTCAAAATATTAGGAGAAATAATGCCAATTTCGACGACTTGCAATTAAATTTAGCAAACCTTAACTCAAACATAGACCTTTTAGTTATCATTAAATGCAGATTAAACCCGAACAAAGACATTCCTCAAATCCAAACAGTTACACATTCTACCAGACAACTGATCATCTGAACCATGCAGACGGAGTAGTAGCTTATATAAAAAACCCACATAAATTAAAAGTTAGCTAAGTCAAACTCCAACATGCATCATGTTTACAGATAAAAGTACTTCCGAGTACAATAATACTAGGTATTTATAGATCTCCATCAACACCAAACTGTCTGCTGAAAGCTGAGTGATTACGAGGACATGTTGTTGTTGACAGGTTTTTATAAATCTAGTTGGTATTTTATCAATTCCTGGGGCACTGTCTGCTTTTCATAAAAATCTGTTCAGCCAACTGTTATGATTGATTCTGGTACAATATCTGTGTGTTTGTGTTTTTCTGTTCTGTTTTACTGTGGTGTGCAATAAAGATTATTTATATTGTAGGTACTTATTGTAGAATCACCATTGAGATCAGAGATGCTCTAATAAAAAATATTCCCGAGGGATTCGTACCTATAACTATTCGTATCGCAGATATCAAAAAGTATGGCATTTGAAGTCCTATTTTAATTTTTTTAAATTGTTAAATTGAGCTCGTAGTAACTCATAACATGACGTTTGGATAACGCTATAAAGGCAGACAGAAATCTACAAAATCCATTAAAAAAGGCAAATTCCAGCGGATTTTACTGATTAAAATGCCAATCGGTCGTCAGTTGGACAGGTCAGTTTTTGTTATGACTGGTGCAACGAAATTTTAAAACCTATTTTAAAACCTATTAAAAGCAGGATAAAATTAATTGGAACGGGCGATAGTTTGTTATCAAAATACGCAACTGCGATCAGCTTTCTAATAAACTACCAGAACACGAGCACTCGAGGGAAGCGAGGAATTTTTAATGAGCTTAATGAGCAGGTAAAGAATTTATTTTCTGCAACGTTTAACAAACTTTCTACATAAAACATTTTCGAAATCAAACAAACAAATTGAGCGTGTTACCTGAACAAGCTCATCAGGAACTAAATTACTCATCAGAGTATGCATCCACTTCTTGTATGCTTAGAGTCTTATATAGCAAATAAAACTATTATCAAAATAATTAATGCTGAAGGATTTACACAGCATCACAAGCCCCAAAAAGCAGAGTTTGTGTTATGGTACTAGTTAACTAAAATACTTTATATAAATAGATTTTTTTTATACACTAGCTGCGGCCCGCGGCTTCCCGTGGAAATTTATGTGTCAAAATGGAGAACAATATGGATATCCACTTGTTTGATTCTGGTACAGAAATCGACCGGTCATTTTTACCCGTTTCTTTTATTCTGGCTTAGAAATCGACCAGTGACGTCGCGTTCCAAAGAATGATTATTATTGGTAAATCTACAGCTTATGACGTCTGGGTGGCTGTTTGGGACTTTCGTAAATCTTAAAATTTTCGATAGGTCATCACGTCACGCTCACTGCTAACGTAATTTTGGCTAGATTGAAAGCTGTGGTGGCGACTGTATCGAGTATACAGTCGCCACCGTCGGTTTTAGCATTTTAGAGCTGGCGGCGGGGAGCAAACGCGCGCTCCGAGATCTAATGCGTGGCTGTTTGTTTGTTGACTGAAGTTATAATACATACATACGTGTTTCATTATTTACTTAAAGGTTTAGTTTTACCACGTAAACGATACGTTTTATATACACTTGCGAGCTTTAAACTGGAATCGCTTCAAGGGTTGTTTTTTTTTGTTATTTACTGTTTTTTGTAAAAATTAGTCTTGAACTAATTTTTACAATTTCTTTGCAGTGAACTATGAGTTAAGTTAATACCACAATCTATAGTTCATTGTACATAAATTGTAAAAAATTGTTTTGATCAACTCGCGATGAAGCGATTCCATTTTAAAGCTCGCAAGTGTGATATTTTAAATTTCAGAAATTTCGTGCACATCCTCTAGGTGTAGTTTTGTAAAAATAATAAATACGTGATTATTAATTTACTTGAAAGTTTATTATACCGAATTTTGAGTGAATAATAATTTTCGATAGAAACTTTACCACCCATTTTAACCCCCTCAGAGATTAATTATTGAAAATTAGGTTAGCCTATGTGTTATTCTAGAATCTAATACGTTAAGTAGTTACGGAGATTCCTGGTAACAAACATTCACACAAACTTTCGCATTAGTAGGATAGAAAATACCCGGAACAAACACCTGCAGATCGTACAAACATTTGTTTTCCGGGAATCGAGCCCTCAGTGCCACGACCATTTACGCCGCAGGCAGACATTCGCCCGCTGCGTCACAAAGGTTGATTTTTTTTTCTAAGAGGTGTTTTGCAACGCTCATACAACGCCAGACACAAACCATTTTATTCCAACCAGCCGTTTTACAAGCACTGTCTAGTTCTCGGCTGATTATTAAGATAAGCATTCTCTTCCTATTATCCCTCCAGGCTCATAAACGCTGGGGAAGGCTCTTGATATTAAATAACTTTTCAATGGCCCTCCTTAAGAAAGCAAGCCAAGTATTAAAAACTTTATCTCGCTGACGTAAACAAATACTTTACAATATAATCTTTGAGTAAAAATTAATGGACTACAAACTGGTCAGAGGTCAGTAACAACTACTTTATTTGATTATATTTAAACTTATGCGATCAGAACTATCGAGTATTGTTATTATGATTGATTAATAGGTAAAGTAGGGTAGGGAAAAATAGGGAAAAAACGCGATAAATACCCGTCAAGAAATAAATAATTGGCTTTCCAAATCTAGGAACGTAAGTTGCTACGAGATTGTGTTCTAAATTAATAAATAATATAGAGAGCTGGTGAGTATTTGGCGCAACGCATCAGCATTGCCATACAGCAGGGCAATGCAGCCAGAGTCTTGGGGATGCTTCCGACTGGTATTCATATGGATCAGTTAGGCTACCTGTAGATTGTTTGATAGCTCAATTGTTTCAATTGGTCTGCAGTTAGCTCAATTGTTTCAATTGGTCTGCAGTTAGCTCAATTGTTTCAATTGTAAATACGAGTTGTAATTTTTTTGTATTGTACTTTTCTTTGTGTATAAAGAATAAATATTTCGTTCGATTCTTTTCGAATTTCACCTACTGATTTTTTCAAGATTTAAAGTGTAGCATTAGGTAAAAATATTGATCAACGATTTTTTTCAAAAAGGTATACCTAGTCTACGAATTTAGTAACCTTCCAAACAAATAAAATCCTAATGGTTCATCCGTTTGAGAGCCTCAGTCTGATAAACAGTCACACAATTTTCGAGGGTCCAGTCTAACAAACAGTCACACAATTCTTTCCCCCTCTTTTTGGGTCTGAGGCAAAAACATAACAATAATTTTTAAAAACTTTTATCCGAGTTGACGTCACCTTTCCCCTGTACACGAAAAACAAAAGGAAATCGCGCCAGCTTTTAAAAATGTAACCTAAATTCTACTTCCTGCTAATATTATAAAGTCGATAGTTTGTGAAATGTGATTTTTCAACCGACGAAAAACGGAGGAGGTTCTCAAGTCAAGGCGTATATTTTTTTCTTTTATTTATGAACTCGTATAACTTTATAAGGAGTAGTCTGATTTTGATAATTCTTTTTTAATTGGATAGGGTATATATACCTCGATGTTTCATCAAACTAAATTAGACTCGAATTTTTACTAGATGTCGCCACTAGAAGAATTTTAAGTCGGTTTAACGTTTTTAACTACGATCAATTATTGTTAAGTGTTAGTAGATTTGGAGATCCTAGGTAACAGAATTTCAGATTTCACAAACTTTCGGCTTTATAATTATTAATGGCCCTGAAAATATCTCAGCCTGTATCTGCCTGTACCTACCTTGCACATATAATAAAATAAACTTTAAATAACAAATCTAATTGCCATCTAGCTGATCTCCTTTAAAGTTATTTTTATAAAATTCGTCGAGGCATTCTCGGTGCTCTCTAGACAGGACGTTTACGTCTTGATGTAGCTCAAGAGGCAGGCGATAGAGGTCACATATGCTTGACGATCGAAGCGCTCTCTAGCTATTTTATTAAGCACCAAAAACCTCACGGCTATAAATAAATTTGTAATAGTTAAATATCGTGATAATTATCGAGTGCGTAGCAAGGCTTTTCTTTAGTGTCAAAACAAGTTCGACGAAAAATACATAGACTGACAAGATGGCGCTTCATTAAAAGGTACAAATCGGTCTATCAATGTTTTAGGTAACTATAGTTTTTTTCTTTTTTGAAAAACAACTCAATGCCAATAAGGTAGACCTACACGAGTGGTGACACAGCAAGAGAAAACAAACATGGGTATTGCTACAGTGCTGTTTCTCACTCTGACTTGTGTCAATGGATGAAAACGGAGTGAGAATTAACAGTGCTCATGCGGCCTACCGCTAGTAGCCAAGCTTTGCACCAAGCTACTACCGGTAAGCTCACGGCAATCAACAACCGACCCACCAACTTAGCCGCTTTCACGCTGTCCGTGGCCGCATGGAACTCGTGGAGATTTCTAGGAAAAGAAACGTAATTGATAGTTACTTCTCTGGTTCCAGGGTCTCCCGCGGACTGGAGGATTTCTCCAAGTACCCGACTCAGTTCGCCAAGCTCCTCCACAGTGGGGAGTAGTCGGTGCAGGAGCTGAAGAACCTGGCCGGTCTGAGTATGCTGCGTGTCATGCGGCAGGTTGAGAAGGTAAAACACTACTAATCATGGTAAGCAATAATATTTACGGAATTAATTAATTTATTTAGATATTATTCTGTTTCATTCTCTCCTCTTTTCACGCCGCTGCTCGCGTATCCGATGACTAGCTCTCATGATTTTAGCAAAACACAAAATGTACGCCGTCACGCGTTCATTTATTATTGTGAGTAACTCTCATGCAGTGACAAAGTAGAACTCATTTGCATATCTTACTGTTCCAGGTCCGCGACGAGATGCGCACGGCCGGCATTCCCCCGTGCTCCTGCACATGGATGCGCCCACCGACAACGGCAACTGCACCAGCAACGCATTCTACCAGGAGTTCGCTTAGGCACAGCCTGCACGCGCCCTCTCTTCCGAGTCTAACAGGAGGTCGCCTAGGTACGTCCTGCAGGCGTGCTCACTCACGAGTCTACCAGTGGGGGACCTGGGCACACGCGCGCTCACTCCCGAATTTACCCAGAAGGTACTAAGCACATCCTGAACCCGCGCTAGCTCCCCGTGACCCCAATGCACCAATCCATTTGTGCAGTCAGTAACAGTCATGGAAAATAATCTAACCGAGACAACACCTTGCGCTTATTTGTGGATGATGATTTTTGTGTCAAAAACCCAATATATATTTTAGACACATTTTCTGCGCAGTTTTAGCGCAGTCACTATTTTTGTTACAATTCCATCTACAGCCACGTATGTAAAGAACTATTTTAATATACTCTTGCCTGAGAGACAACAAAGCAATGTCGGGGAGGTACTCACCGGGAACTGTGAACGTACCTATTTGATTAGTGGAAGTAGGAGCGGAAGGTATGCAGGTTAGGTGTTTTACCTTCTATACTGTACCTACGAACTAATATATTATGCTCTTGGTTGTCGATACTTTCTTACTTGTTTTCCTCCAATTTCCGTCAAACAAACTCTACATTCTTCATCTTCGACACTATTTCTTAAAAATTACGAGTTTTTGAACCATTGTTAACGGCCCGGTAGACTTAATACACCTGGAGTAAATCATCTGGGTGCATTAAGTGCTACGCAGGGTAGACTTTGTGCACAGCACAAAGAGCAAGCTTCACTTGAGCTACCTGTAGATTGTTTGCAACAGTCTGCAGTAAGCTCAATTACTAGCAAACGAATGTTGGACTAAACATTCGTTATATTTTTTTGGACGGTCTTTGAGCTTGTCATATTTTGGATTTCGACATAGAACTGAAGTCTTCAGACTTCAGTTCTTTATCGAAATCAAAAATATGACAAGCTCGAAGACCGTTCAACAAAATGATGTGGAAATTACTAAATAATAATTATGAAATGTAATGGCGTCTTCTGTCTTCGCCGCTCACGACAGAGGTTGAACACTTTAATTATTTTGACCTTTTGTGATCGCGTCGCATTTTTTTATATTTTTTTTAACTAGATATTTGAGGGCTTTATCGCTTAGTGATAACATTGCCCATAAAAAATAAGGATCCATAGAGAAAATTAAAAAATATCAAAATTTAACTAAACCTAACTCTAATAACCTAATCAGAGACACGATGTCTTCAAAAGAAGGGTAGGATAATAGGCTGTTTACATATCCTATATCCAACGCACGATTTTTATTAAAGCAGGTGGATCTGAAAGTTGCATTCCCACATTTACCCTCCAACTAAGTTAGGGTTGTCGAGAGAATACAATATTCGTTATACATATTACCCCGCGGGTCCTATAACTAGCTAGCTAGCTTTGGTGCATGAACTGTGAACTGGATTTTGGATTGCAGTAAACGATTGGAGTTGATCGTAGACGCCCAGACAGGTAAGCCTTCCGAAGTTCTTACAGGGTTTTAACTGTCCAGCGTCAGACCATCGCATTTTTAGGTTTATTTTTCCAATGAACCAGCGACCCTCAACTTTTTGAGGAAAACCGCCACGTATCATTTTTGCAATTAATTTCTATGAACGATACGCACCACAACTCCTGTACTAGATATGGATATTTGTGTAAAAGTATACCTCCTACGTACACGTAGGAAATATTAAAGCTATAAATAAATAATGCTGGACCATCCGCATCGGTGTGGTGCCGCCTGCTTAGAATATGCACCACCCCAACTATTCCCGCGGGTGTCGTAAGAGGCAACCAGGGGATATCCACCGGGGGCGGGCAGCAGCGCCCCTGCAGAACAATTCTACCACCGAACTGCAATCCCCAACCCGCATGCCCAGCGTGGGGATTATGGGCATTACCCCCATGAGATATGTATTGGCCCACTACTGGACGCAGGTCTCCCCCTGATAAGCGCCTTATTGGCTTTTAAATCATGGGGGTAGTGCCCATAATCCCCACGCTGGGCCTGCGGGTCAAAATCTGCAAGGGGCGCTGCTGCCCGCCAACGGTGGATATCCCCTGGTCGCCTCTTACGACACCCGCGGGAAGAGTTGGGTGGTGCAAATTCTAAACCGGCACCACACAGCTGTACCAAATCCCAATAAAATATTAGACGGCGTGCTGACGACGTCTATAAACTACCGTCTTACCGTCTCGATTGACCGATTAACCGGACTCAGGTGCTCTTCTCTGATTGTATAATGTTGAATGGCGTTGACGTTGAGTAGGTACGAGTACCACGTGCATATCGCGTAACACGCGAGGAATTATTGAATTTCCTGGTAATAGGTATTACCAGAAAATTCCATAATTCCTCGCGTAATTCTTCGGCATAAGGGTGTCTTCAAAACCAGTTAGAAGAATAATATCAAAGCCATTATCAAGTTATCACACTTATATTATGAATGCAAAAGTTTGGATGGATAGAGATAGATGGATGGATGTTTGTTACCTCTTCACGCCAAAACTTATGAACGGATCGGGCTGAAATTTTGCATGCAGGTAAGTCTAATCCTGGAATCAAACATAGAACAAACTTTTTATCCCATAAATCAGTTCCTATGGCATAGAAATCAACTTGAAACGTTTAAAGATACAACGCGTGTGAAGCCGCGGGCATAAACTAGTAATGTTATAATTTTAAACAACTAACGTGTGTAAAATTAAGGGATTCGGAATCGGTTTACAGTTTTTTCAAAACACTCATAATATTTCGTCACTGTAAATTGTATCTAAAGATAACGAGTTTAAGTTCATATTATTTGAATGCACATTTTCTAGGTGTTCGGTAGTGACGTTGGATTAATGTGCGCAAAGCTTTAATCGGTTTGTCCACCGGAAGCTAAGCAAAGTTAGTTTAGATTAGTTCAGCTCGCATAGTGCAGCCAGTTTTCCATGCTTGTCCCAAGCAAACTATGCCAGATAAGCTAATTAAAATTAAAAACTGGTTAAACTATGCGAGCTGAAGTAAACTAACACAGTTTAGCTGGAGGTAGAAGATCGGCTTTACAAGGCTGAAATAAATTTCTAAAACGGTGTAGCGGTGTTTCGCACCAAATTCTTCGCACCACAAGCCAACAGTAATAATATTTATGTCGTTTCTCACCGACTGTGAAGAATGTGATTTTACGCGGCGTTTTATCTCATTTCATCGAAACCCAACTTCGAATCTAATGTTAGACAGTAAACGTTTATTCTAAATGAAGCTTATTCGTTAAAGAGAAACACCTAGGTAAGTGCTTCTGCCCAGTACCTGGTTTTATAACTATGTACCTACGTTTATCTTATATAAAAATCTTATTGCAAAAGTTACAGTTAGTTATATCAAAACCCCCATCACTAGACACAACTTCTTTTTGGGTGCCCTAACTGTGAATAAAATATGTAGTGCCGTAAAAATTGGTGCCCTAAATGGCAATACTCCGTTTTTAAGATGGTCGTTTCAACCCACAAATTTATAAAAGAGCCTCGAACTAAAAGTGTGGAAAGGTACAGAGATAAAAACATCCCTAATAAATCCCTTAATCTTTATCACGTCACTTTCCTATGACGTCACTTTCTGCATCTAGTCAGTCTCCTTATCTCGTCTCGTGGTTTATTTGGTCTCTTTCAGTAACAACATTGTTAGTACAAAATGTTAGGTACCATAGTTGAAAAAGTACTAGGCAAGCATAAGTTCATTGGAGGTATGACAAGTAATATTATAATGAAAACACAATGCAATACTTCTTCCACAAATCTCTCAAAAGACCAAGCTGTCTCTAATTGTAATTTATGAATCTTTTGATATTGTGATCATGCTTGTCTTTATTCACAAAGAAAATTATACTAGTATTTACGATTGAAACAATTGAGCTAACTGCAGACTGTTCCAAACAGTCTACAGGTAGCTCAACTGATCCATATAAATACCAGTCGGAAGCGTCCCCAAGACGCTGGCTGCATTGAAAAGCTTCATGCTTGTTTTTTGCTAAAAAAAATTGCGAGAGAGTGGTGAAGTGAAATATTATCTCGCTGGTTGAGGTGAAGTTGCATGAAAAAAGCTGTACCTACCGTTATTTAAGTATAATTGTAGAACAATTGATAGTCCTCTCAGGGTCCCCCCTTTCGGGATCGGTATCACCCCCTTTTGGCTTAGTAAGTAACTACACATCCTATCCTACTAAACCTACTAATAATTATAAAGCCGAAAGTTAGTGAAATCTGTATTTTCGTTAACTAGGATCTCCTAAACTACAGAACAGATCAAGATGAAATTTGACGTACGTTTAGAGCAGAGCCTAACTTAGATTATAAGCTACACGTGCGAAGCCGCGGGCAGAAGCTAGTCCTACTAAAATTATAAAGCCAAAAGTTAGTGAAATGTGAATTTTTGTGTCTTGTGTTCTGTAGTTTCGGAGATCCTGTCTCCGAAACTACAAAACAGATCAAGATGAAATTTGACGTACGTTAGAGCATAGCCTGACTTAGATAATTGGCTACTTATTATACCGAAAATACACGTGCGAAGCCGCGGGCTGAAGCTAGTCCTACTAATAATATAAGTGCGAAAGTTATTGAAAAGTGAAATTTTTGTTACCTAGGATATCCAAAACTACTGAACAGATTAAGATTAAATTTGGAATAGACTTATAACGTAGCCTAACTTAAACAATGGACTACTTATTACACCAAAAACACGCGGGCAAAGCCGCGGACAGAAGCTAATATTATATATGTGGCATCTTGTACTATACTCGCGCCATTCTCAGTGTACAATGTTTTGTAAACTTACTGCACAGAAATCCAAAATTCTCTTTTTGGTTTCGAATTTGAAAGTAATTGTCAGCAACAAGCATTGCAGGAAAGAGGTTGAATCGACAAGTAGTCCCAACTTCTGTGAAGAATCAACGGCAAGAAAGTGATTTTTAGGTTAAGTATATACACACATGAATGTGGCTAGAGCATTTCTATTACGTGGCATCTTGTACCTCCCTATTGCGATCATCGTAGGCCCCTGTTCTGGTGGTTACTCGTTCAGCGATGAGCGGTAAGTTCACTCATATTATTATGAACAAATCCTACTAATATTATAAAGCCGAAAGTTTGTGAAATCTGAATTTTTGTTACCTGGTGATCTCCAAAACTACTAAACAGATCAAGATGAAATTGAATGTATGCATAAAGGCAAGCCTAACTTAGATAATAGGCTACTTAATATACCGAATTTCCGCGTGCGAAGCCGCGGGCAGAAGCTAGTATTTTGTGGAAGAACTACAAAATTTTGCCGTGTGGTATTGGCGTATGAATATCGAACTCTTCATCTCAGACCATGGAAGATATCGACGAAAGGAGGAAGCAGCTTCAGTTCCTAGTTCCTCTGGTACCTTCAAGAGGAACTACGAGGCACAGTGGAAGTGGAGGTGTATGTACTGGTGGGGATACCCGCATTAAATGAAAACATCAAGTTATTATAATTTAAAACTTTAATTTTATTTATTTTTTGTGCAATTTTTTTATGTACTAATTACGAGAGGAGAAGGTTGTAATGTGGCCCCCCATTTTGTTTTAATCCTGTAAAATTTAAATAAAAGGTCTTCGTAAAAAGATCAAACGAATTATCAGTGTATTCGATTCGAACCCGAGTTTCTATTCAAATAAATCCAATTTTATTATGAAATGAAATCGTTTATTTAAAAAGTAGGTACCTACTTAATTGAGTAATTGGTATCTTAGGCGGGTATTATGACCCCTCATAATAAAAATTTCTCGTCATAAATTTAATTAAATAAATCACATTGAATGATAATCTGCTAAAATCCAAGACACTGACTTCAACACCTAGAATTAATGCAACCGCTGCATCCAGAATAACTTTTTGGCACAATTAAGAAATACAAATAATCAACGCGCGTGCAAAACGTTTTGCCGGTAGCTCTTTCTAAGCTGTTTCAATGAGGAAATAATTATTAAAGGGGTCAAAATACTTTCAAGGGTCATATTACCACCTTCTCCCGATATTATATGGTAGGTACCTTATTTATGCTAGATAGCCTATTGTAATATAGCATTGCTTAAATATATGAATCAGAACACACACGTGAAAAGCGTGCCGTTACGCATTTCCTGAATTAATAGAATTCAAATTCTAAATACTTCGACAAATTACACTATTTGATGCTCTAATGTTTTAATTGTATTTTTTTATTTTATTGGCCAATTAGACCCATTTTGGGTTATTAAAATTTTTTAGACTTACCTCTAGATTTCATAATGACAATTACATAGTTAAATCGAAGTTATATTTATAATTATCCTTATTCACAAAGAAAAATACAATCAAATAATAGAAAAAAATGAGTACTAGTTTTTACCTACAATTGAAACAATTGAGCTAACTGCAGACTGTTGCAAATAATCAACAGGTAGCTCAACTGATCCATATATTGACATAGTTATAGCAATATTAATTAAAACCAAACTTAGTTATAACAATTAATATTATGCAAATATTTATTATAATTATAAAACTATGAAATCACATGAAATATAATTAAAGATTTAGTAAATCTCTCAAATACCAAATGCTCCAGTGAAACAATAAAAGTACACAAATTTTGCGGGTACATGACATTTTCACAATGACTACATACAGATAACACATTAATTTTACATTAATTTAATTTATTGTATTTATTTAAGTTTTACATTCACGTTACATAACACATTAATTTTTCGGGAGGCTTCCGCGGCCCCGAGTGAACGTGCCGTTCAGCGACAGAGTATTTGTTTAGTGGGGTGCCGTAGAGGGGGCGTGGGACGCTGGCGGGCCATGGGGGCCACCAAGGCACTACCAATGCAACCACCCACGCACGCACATGTCGTACACCTGAACCTGTCAACAAGTGAATTAATTATTTAAAAATCTTACAACCCGGTGATCGGTTCAGACATTCAATGTATACGTACTTTGAACATTTGAACGCCTGAACAAATTTCCATTATACTTAGCTATGAATATAATTTGATTCTTTTTTGTGTTATACGTAACTAGATTGGATTTAAATAGATATGAAACCGTAACATTATTAGGGACTTCTCATCGACCAAGCTCATGCGCAGTGTTGGATTCGGACAGATTAAAAAATATTGTACGATTCGTTCAAAAAAATTGTATTTATAAGAAAAAAATCGTACATCTTGGAAAAACAGAGTTTAAAACGATATTTTCTTCGAAAATCGATCGAGCACTTCGATACAGAGATATTTATCGATGATATCCAAAAACGTGAAGCTATATCCATATCCCATATGGAAAGTCCTGATTATAAAAATAAAATGATAAAAAAACGTAATTGTCAGGAGATTATTGATATGTCCGAACCGAGCTAGTAGTATGGATATTTTGGTCTCGCTCGAAAAACGCCGTGCTAAGCGCGTTGTATGTACGCTACTAACGCGCGCCGAATGCAACTCCGAGCGCCTAATGTGTACTCGCCCTAAACGTTGTATTTTAGCGGCTGTCTCAGAAACTCAGATAGTTTGTGTACAGAGACAAACGCCGCGACGAACGCGAGTGAGCCTTATCACAATCGTATAGAGTACAAAGTTACTTCACTATTAACTAGCTAACAGTGAAATTATTGGACGTTGTCTGATTGTGATAAGGTTCACTTTGTTCGTCTTTTGTTTACATGAATTGTCTTACATTTTGAGATACTCTATCTATAGGATCTATGTCTATGGTACGAAGTCTAATGTTGCTGTATGTAAAAAGGTGTTTTTATGTAATTTTTTAAAATAAGTTGTCAATATGAAAATTTTCGTATTTTTGCGTACGATCCATGAAATAGGATAATATATCGTACTTAATGACTAATTATCGTACAAATACAATAAATATCGTACGAAATCCAACACTGCTCATGCGATAGAGGTGGAAACAAAGAACCTCTCGTGCAAAAAGAATTTACCTTCTCCATTCCATCTAGAATAATAACGAGTTCCGGCTCTTGTGGAGGGCATGGAGGGGCGCCTCGAGGCGTTGCTTTCAACTCGAAGGGTGACGACCTCTCGGTCCTTGGGTTGTGCAAATTGCTCTTTTTTCGCTTTTATGATTATTTTTTCCAGCTGTGTTTGTAATTTTTTGGGATTTTGTTTTTTTTAAAGTTTTTAAGTTTTTTAGTTTTTTTGTTTTTTTTTATTTTCTTTGTTTTTTTCCACCAGGACTATAAAGGTGATTCCTGGGTTGCTAGGTGCCGCGGAATTAGGTCCCGCGAAAAAGGATGCCACAGGCGGTCGTCTGGCGGCCGGGGCTGGTGGTGGAGGTGAGTGTGGTGACCGTTGTCGGCGCAGTCGTACTCCCGACGAAATCTTCTACCTATAGAATGGATCTGCAAGTCGGCGATGACGTCGTTCCTTACGTATTGGCGCTCGTGCAGATCCTCAGGGACACGTTGCAGCACGTTCATCTATGGCCCGCCTTAAAAATGCGTTCTTTATTCACTAATTGCATAATATACTATCCATACCTAACTAAATGTAGCTACATATATTCTATTTATAATTCTATTCTTGTTTCATCATCATCCACAGCCGGATTTTACGATGATTTTTTTACGTTTTGTTTGAGTATTTTTAGGCGGAACGGTTAAAACTGTTTCAATTATTTTTTGTGGAATTTTAGGGATTTGTTTTTGCGATATGAACTATAAATTATACTTTCTTGCATAAACTATAACAATAATGATATTAAAATTAAATTAAATTTCTCGGCAAGCTGGATTGGACGTGCCGGACCGATCCATTAGCTTCCGTGTTCGGCGGACCTGAAGCCCATAGATTTATTATCTGGGGATACTACGAAGAAATCGTTTACGCGCGTGAATGCAATAGTGAAACGTAGAGTGAAACAGATAAAACTTTTTAAGAGGTTGTCAAATTTGTATCGAAGTTGGAGGTGGCCATTTTTGAAGTATTTTATGTATTCATTTTGTAAAATGTCCCAACCGCTATTGGATCCCTAAATAAATTAAATAACAAAGGTATAAATGACGAACAAAAACTTACCCTTAATAGCGCTTTATTTAAACACAAAACTGCCCCAGAGGGGGTCATGGACCCGTCGAGGCTGTTCTTCCGGGCTGAGACTGGGTTCACGGCGAGCATAAAGAGCCGGCTCCTGCCAACCAGGATTTCCTGGTAATGTAAAAATACATAGCTTACTAAATTTTAGTTAACTATTCGAATTTGTTGTACGTAATTATAAACCATTATTAACCGTTAACCGTTTAACCGTATAAACCGTTGTCTCCATCCCAATTTTTATGATCTTTTTGTACTCAGTATTGACGTTCAGCCGGAGTATAAACAAGTCCGTCAAGTGCGAGTGTAACTCGCGCGCCGAGGGTTTCGAACGTTTGACAACAAGTAGGTATGTACTAAAGGTACCGGTTAGAGCCTTCCTACTTTTTGAAATATGTTGAAAATAGTCGAAATTTTACCCGTTCCCCCCCCCCCCCCCCCCCTTATCGCCGAAGTTTGCAGAGCGATCATCCCTCCCTTTTTGACCATTTTTCAAAAAGTGTTCGTTTTACAGACTTCTCAATATTTTTTCTGTAAAATATAGATCCCTACAAACGCTCCATACATTTTGAATGGGTCGTTCAGCAAACTTCGAAGATAGGGGGAGGGGGGGGGGGCAAGGGTATTTTTTCGACTATTTTAAAAATATTTCAGAAAGTATGCAACCTACAGAAATTTCTAAAACTATTTTGAAATGTACAAACCAATACTTTTCATTTTATAACCCCCTCAGTGGGGTAGCCCCCCCTTTTGAAAATTATCCCTCCCCCCCTTTTTGATCATTTTTCAAAAAGTGTTATTTTTACAGACCTCTATATTTTTCCTGTAAAATATAGATCCATATTTACAAACGCTTCATACATTTCAAATGGATAGCTCAGCAAACTTCGGATATAGGGGGGGGGCGTATTTTTTAGACTATTTAAAAAACGATTTTGAAATGTACAAAGTAATACCTTTCATTTGATATCCCACTTGACTTTGTAGGTCTCTTTTAAAATTTTGGCATCTCAATTTGTATGGAAAATTTTCATATTCAGTTTTCATTTTTTTTCTTTAAATATGTACAGGTGCACGAAGTGTATTATTATTTTAAATTTCAAGTTGATAGCTGCGGTAGATGCTGAGTTATTACACTCAGAAAAAAATATTGTTACAGTAACAATAATACTTTAACGCCACACAACCGTCAAAGGTCGATTGTTGCAGGAACAACGTTTTTATTGTCAAAACGCAATTTTGTCATTCTAACAGTAATTATAAAAATGGTTAAATTAACAATGTTATTATTTTGATTGACAACAGTCACCATTTTGTTGTAGCGACAAGGTTGCATTGTTTCCACGACAACGTTATTTTGTATTTGCATTGCAACCATAACAAAGTTACAAATGCCCATTGCTAGCCTAACAAAGTAGATTTGATGCATGAACAAATGGACTTTGTTATTGTACCTACCCTTTCTACTGTTACTTAGCTAACCTAACAACGGTGTTTTAATACATTGCTATTATAGCAAAGTTGCTTTGCCTTCATACATATGCCTACTTTGCTAACCTAACAATGGTGATATAAGACATTGCTATTGCAGGAAAGTTGCTTTGCCTTCGTACCTATGCCTACTTTGCTAACCTAATAATGGTGATTTAATACTTTGCTATTGCAGCAAAGTTGCTTTGCGTTTAATAATAAAACTAATACAAAACAGTTACTTAAAACAAAATAAGGACTATTAAATATTTTAACTAAAATCAAAAGATAAAACTAAAACAAAATAATGAATATTAGGTATTTTAAATATAGGATAGGTACCTATGTATTTTTATTACACCATCAGAAGCTGTTCTGTCTCATCATAGGTTAAGGAGGAAAGATATTTATTTAAATAAAATTTAGCTTCAATAACTGATTTCTTTTTTATGTCACAGGATTTAACAACTTTGACAAAAAATCCACAATGTTTATTGTTACGGGGACAATAAAAAATCGACAACGCTAATATTGTGCTTTGTGAGCCAAAATTTTTCTCAGTGTATGGAGGGAAAAAAGGACAGACAAAGCGAGACCATAACGCTTTCGAAACCGATCTTCGAATCCCTAAAAACATAAAAAATACGGAAATACATACTGATTAAACAACTAAAAATTAAACAAACAACCCGTGTGTAGATTGTTGTTTATTTTTTACTAATTAATAGATAACTATTAATTAGTAAAAAATAAACAATAAACAGACGGTACTCGGAAAGGCAACTCGCCCATATAAATGGGCGAGTTGCCTTTCCGAGTACCGTCGCCTGCGCGGTTAAAATGTAGGATATAATTTACAGTTTTAACAAATTACCTCTATTGTACTGGATCGGGCCGAAAAGGCCTGCATTGGCGATGTCCTGGGCTGGTACCACATCAGCAGCGTGTGCATTGTACTGGATCGGGCCAAACAGGCCTGCATTTGCAATTTCCTGGGCTGGTGCCAGGGCACCAGCAGCGTCTCCATTGTACTGGATCGGGCCGTACAGGCCTGCATTGGCTATTTCCTGGGCTGGTGCCAGGGCACCAGCGTCTCCATTGTACTGGATCGGGCCATACAGGCCTGCATTGGCGATGTCCTGGGCTGGTGCCACATCAGCAGCGTGTGCATTGTACTGGATCGGGCCAAACAGGCCTGCATTGGCTATTTCCTGGGCTGGTGCCAGGGCACCAGCGTCTCCATTGTACTGGATCGGGTCCAAAAGTCCGGCATTGGCTATTTCCTGGGCTGGTGCCAGGGCACCAGCGTCTCCATTGTACTGGATCGGGTCCAAAAGTCCGGCATTGGCGATGGCCTGGGCCGCTACTGCTGCAGCTGCGTCCACATCCTCGGCGGCAGAGCCATATAAAAATTGCTGCAGCACATGAAAAAAAATGTGCAATCAAAAATGGGCTTTTACTTGAAACATTTAGATGAATTTGACATAGGGCAGAAACAAATTTTTCTGGAATGTGGGGCGAACAAGTGAGGCGAACATTTAACAAATCGAATTTTCAACCGACGAAAAACGAAGGAGGTTCTCAAGTCGACGCGTATATTTTTTTTATGTATACCACGCATAACTTTTTACAGAGTAGTCTGATTTCGATAATTCTTTTTTATTGGAAAGGGTTATAGTAGGTACCTGAAAGGGGTCCCAATTAGATTTGAAAAAAATCCAACCCTAAGGGTAGGAAAACAGGGGATGATTGATTGTTCACTCACTGATTGTAATGTTTGACCACGCATAACTTTTTACAGAGTACTCCGATTTCGATAATTCTTTGTTTATTGGATAGGGTCTACCTCTATGTGTCACCAAACTAAATCAGACTCGAATTTGAACTAGATGTCGCCACTAGAAGAATTCGAAGTCGGTTTATCGTTTTATAAAACACGCCAAATTATATTCTGACGACATCAGATGACAGACAACTCGCAGACCTCTCGTTTGAAATATATTGGAAGTCATTTGGGCACCATAAAATGCATAGTAAAATGTATCTAAAAAATATGCCCATATTTGAATGTAGTATGGTAGCGGAGGGTAGCGGTATTGGATTAATGAGCGCAGAGTTTTAAGCGGCGTCGTTGGTGGCGGCGTTGGCCACCGCTTGGGTGTTGTCGAATCAAAAGAAGCACAATAAAGATGGTGGTATATTAGTTAAAATACTACCATTATAAATCGCTACACAAACATGAGGGTCTACGTAAAATCTACAAACATTATAACGTTAGCAGGATCACTTACAAAGCAAGGGCTCCAAATTACGTATAATCTTGGTAAAAAAAAAAATAAGATAATTCAAATAGAAATCTGCATATTATGATTCGTGTAACCAAGTATTACGTAATATATATGATGAGGGGTTTTCATCGAGGACCGGAGTCAGTATCAAGTAGTAAGAAGATAGTAAGTTTTGTTTGGGATCTGCGTAGTACCTTGTTCGCACGGTAGAGGTGCCGAAATGTACCTACTAAATGCCATACAAAAATTAAATGTAAACTTTCGATTAACCGAACTCAGGGCCGGGGAAAGGTATGCAGCGAAATAGGTAAGTACCTCTGCTTAGCTAACAAAATCTGCCGCATCTACAGCCTATACCGGTCCACAGCTGAGCGCCTCACCCTGATATACGCCTTATTGACCTGTGAATCATTGGGGTTATGCCCATAGTCCCCACGCTATTTTTGCGGAAGTACCTGCCACACAACGGCGGTAGCGGGGCGCGGGGCGTGCCACTTGAGAATAATATTCGGAGGTGAAAACGTGTTGTTAACTATTTAAGGAGCTTATAGAAAATTACAATAACAGTATATAATATTTTGATAACGACAGCGCCATCTACCAAGGTACCTAGTTAGAAATGAAAACCCCTCATATACAAAAGTTTAGGTTGCACTAAGAAGCTACAGAAAAATAAAGCAATACATAAATATAAAAAAATAAATAAATAATGCTGGGCAATCCACACAACATCAACTAGTCCCAAGCTAAGCGGAGCTTGTGTTATGGGAACACTAGATGACTGATATACGTACATAATACAATAAAATTACATAATTGTAGATTCTCGTATTTTAGACTCTTTTAATAGACATGGAAAATACGTAGAACACCCGGTACAAACATTTGTCCCAAGGCGTCGCACATTGGTCGCCAAACATTAAAAGCAATTTAAAAGGTACTGGTATATATAACCTTGTTAATGGTTTGCAAGAATAAAAATCTAGAGACAAAAGTGCATACTTACAATGATTCATACATCATTATCACATCGCTAATAAAATAGTAAACAAAACTAAAGGCAGCTTTATTTGTGGGCAATAACTGGATGTGTTCGCGGCCTATTAAAAACAAATGCACGCTGATGTAACTACATTACGTTTTTAAAAAGCTACCACAATTGCCTTCACTTTTGGTTGACGATACAACTGATCCGAATCTAAAACAAGAGATTTTAGATTCGGACGAGATGTACCCCTACTCAAAAGTGAAGTGGACATCTCGTCCGTGGATCAGTTTGAGATTCGGACCAGATGTAACCCAGTAACTAACAATAGATAACCCAAATTAATTGCTCTAGCGACAACTGCACTTGACTAGGCCATTTGAAGCGATCTATTGCACATTTGCGTTACAATGAAAGCAATTGTTACTTATGTTTCAAAACTTATTTGTCTCTTTACTTACTTTATTCGCTATCACCCAAAAAAGGCTAGCTGCCACGAGCCTAAGGCACGGTTTCACGGTTCGCATGGACCGTTGTCATTAGGGGAGGCCTATGTCCAGCAGTGGAATAATATAGGCTGATGATGATGATGATGGACCGTTGTCACATAACATTGAGAGGGTTTGTAATCAATTTCCCAATAACACTCGTAACTGTTATATTATTTTTATATATTTATGTACAGGGTTTTTGGTAATTTACTGACACTATGTGAACTGCAGGTTCTGCCCACCATCATGAACACGTCCTTGAAGACGCCAGGTGTCAATCCTTAAAATTGGTGGAAAAGGAATGATATTAATTCAAAAATGTATTAATTTAATAACCATTTTATTTTTTAAACATTTAATAACCTCATTTCAAAAATCGTTCTTATAGGGGTTTTCTTTGAAACTAAACCTAAAACCTCTTCCCTGAATGCCAGCCAGGCTGATGCCACTTAAATTTTCTTTCGTAAATGTAAAGTAAGCCAATGATGGTAATGTGGACTTAAATAGGACTGGGTTTCGGACATTATTTTGTATGGAAGACGATTTACAAAAGAGAATAAGAATTAAGACCTGGCGTCTTCACTAACGTGTTTGTGATGATGGGCAGAACCTGCAGTTTACGCAGTGTCAGTGAATTACCAATAACCCTGTATAAATAATTTGTCTTTTTTGTCAGCTTAAGGTTTACCTTATTCAAATCTATTCTACTTCTTGCCATGTCAAGAAAGAAAGGGTAGCGATGTGATAATGTGTAGAATGTAGAAGAAGCAAACAGTAGAAGTCATTAAATCTCTATATTCTGTGAAAACAACAAAAAATATAATAATAAAGCCGAAAAAACAAAAAATATTGGCTCAGAATCAAATATTTAAACATAGTTCAGTAACGGAAATCATAAAAAAATTGAAGAGAGAGGGAACTACCTTACCATTCATGGCGCCATTTTACTGGATGCGGATTTACGTACAGGTAGCGGGAAATTTGAAGAGATCCATGCATGATCATCACAGCACGCCAATTACAGACGTCAGTTAGAAACCAGGGGCCCTATTCTGATAAACTAATGACAATAATATCGTCACAGAATCACACATTTTAGAATCAGATAAAAGAAACTACAGATAGAGGGACGAATATCAAAGTTTCAAGGTTCAAACCATTCTATCAATTTCTCCGGGCAAGCAGCACCACTCGCATTATCTAGAATTTCTTTCATCTAACCACGTAGAACATGATGATTCTTCAATGGTACCATTGTCAATAAGGCGGTTGGTTAGCAAAATTGAACCCCAGGTCGCCACTCGACCCGCTGTTTTCTGTTTTAAGAGATAGGTCGAAACTATAATATAATACATAGATAATTAATTATAATATATTTACTATACATAAAACATTTAAACAAACACAACACGGTTGCTATTTTAGTGCTGAACTCAAGTTTTATTAGGTATCTACGCTGTGGATCTGACATTGGGACGGCGAACTGGAACTTATCCTAATTTTTATGTCCTTTTTATGTACTAATATCTTATATATAAAATTCTCGTCTTATACATATATCAAATTCTCGTGTCACAATGTTCGTTCCCGTACTCCTCCGAAACGGTTTTACTGATTTTTACCAAATTTTATATGCATATTCAGTAGGTCTGAGAATCGGCTACTATCTATTTTTCATACCCCTAAGTGATAATTTTAAATTTCCACGCGGGCGTAGCCGCGGGGCGCAGCTAGTATTATGATAATTTTAGTACCTACTGTTTAAGATTCCTTAATAAATAGGTAAATCAATTTTTGTTCGAATGAAGAGGTACTTCGCACGGGTTATTCCAGTTTTCCCCGGTTTAAGTTAGTTAAGTTGGTTAAGTGTAAGTTTAAGAAGGAAAACGGGAATTCATTTTTTTATAGTCCAGTTTTCCACATTACTTGGTCCGATCCGTTTCAAGTAAGCCACCCGTATATATGATAAGTTTTTGTTACATGTCGTACATAGATGATAGTTTTCAGTCAGTCAAGAAATCATACTAACATTGCAATTGCAATGTAATCAGCAGTTCTTCAGATCAATATAAGTAAAACTTGAGTTAAGCACCAGAATATCTAGCAGTTAACAAACTAAATAAAATTTTGGGTTATTCCAGTTTTCCCCCTTGAAATCCCCCTTGAGGGGGAAAACTGGAAGTAAAAAAAATTCATTCCAGTTTTCCCCCTTGAAGATTAGCCTTAAGGGGGAAAACTGGAATTATTATTTTTACTATTCCAGTTTTCCCCCTTAGATGTAATTTGTATAGTAATCATATACGAACCAAATTAGAGGAAACAAATTAGAACTAGTATTTGAGTATATAAACATGTATATAAAGAATAGAATAGAACACGACTAGGCCATAGGCTAGGCATGAAACACTCCATATCTCAGAAACTACTCGTACTAGACTTTTACCTTTATTAGGGTAGCGATACTTGGTGAATCGATTTTAAATAATCTTTGTTTTATTTGACTATAATATTTGAGAATCCATCGGAACGTAGGCTACTCTTGATCTGGCTAGAATCCAACGCAAAAAAATATTTTCATAACAGAAAACCTTCAGACCCGGAACATATGTATATCACACAATATTTGTCCTGTGGAGGGAATCGAACCCGCAACATCCGGGGACCTTCACCCGCTACGCCATTGAAGTTGTCCTTTGTATACAGGGTGTCACGAAACATGCAATGGGTACTAAGCCGAAAGGGGGTGATTCTGGACCCCGAGGTGGTAAACTTTTGTTCTAAGATTTTTTATAATTTAGAATTTTTTTCATATTTTTATTTTTATTTATTGACTTATTTCGTCATATTCGTCTTCTTTTACGTATTTTCTTACATTTACATTAATGTTTTGAAATTTCAAAGGTATCGATTAAAATTTACATCAATTTCTAGACAAATCACTGACAGAACAATCAAAATTCGTATTTAATACTGTTAAATAATGCCAGAGTGCGTGCAAATAAATACGAATCGAAAGAAAAACACTAACATTTATTTTTGAATATTAAAAATATTCGAAATTCAAATAATCGTTATTCACAAGTTGATCCCCTCCAGAATCAACGTTTTTTGGCTTAGTACATTGTGTCGTGGCACCCTGTATTGTTTTTTTTTTCAGGTTCTTATTAACTCACCTACTTATTTGACTATTTACAAGAAATCCTTTTTAGCCTTATAAGCTTTTACGCGTATTATTTATATTAATACTATTAAATGCGTTAAAACAAAACAATTGTATATTTAGGTTAAGATTTTAATGATGATTCGAAAAAAAAAGTAGTAGGTATTTTGATGAATTTTAATTAATAAGTATCTAATATTGCTTTATTTGCGTGGGTAACTCTTGAATCTCAGATCCGCGTGTGAAGTTTAAGATAAAATAATTTCTGTATTAGGTATAACACATTATTTGCTAAAATTGCATTAATTTTACTTAGACAACTGAGATAAACCCCTGGTTTACCCAGCTTTGGTTACATAGTGAAATGGTGTAAGTTTATTGATGAATAAATAAAAATAAATAGAAATCATTTGTCTCGTAAGCCACCACTACTTATCTGTTTTAGTAATTCATTCATGTAAGTATAAAAAAATTTTGTTTGTCAAAAGTGAAGCCCTAATTTGAAAAATGCATTGAATTGTGCTTCTTCTCCTGCTGTGTTAAAATAATTAATTCCTTTAAAAAAATCTTTTGTTGTAGATCAACAAAAGTCCAGGGTCACAAAATGTGGACTCAAAACTCATTCAAATGCTGACTGAAATGATGGCTAGAGCTGTCAACCAGTAGGCCAAGTACAGGGATTGTTGTCTAAGGTAGAATAGACAAAAATGACATCGCATCGATATACATTGCGTAAATTATTGAAGTAAAAGAAATGAAATTAAAACATTTTACGTATTCGATGACGCTGTGACGTATTTTTTCTCTATTCCACCATAAACAACAATCCCTGTGCTTTGCTTACGAAACTAAAAGAAACGTCCGTCAAATCCCCGTCGACCATCAATCTCATTATTATCATCTCTTTATTTCTAAATTCAAATTGAATTAAGTCATTCTACATAATCTACTATACTTGCCGATGACAGTACTGGATGCCAAAGTCGGCCACAAAACTCCGGCGGGTCGAGCATCGGCACACAGGCCGGCCGGTGGCCGCACGGCACTGGGTTTCCTGGTAGCGTATATCGTCGTCGGACACGTCTACCGACTCTTGGTTGGGCGTAGGGAATCGCAGGACGGTGGACCCGCCTCCTGCAAGCGTATAAGAGTTATTATACATGAAGATATCAACAACGGGCGCCGAGTGGGAAAGCGTCGCTGCATATCCAATCGTCGTGTTACCAGGCATCGCATAGTAGGATGGCGTGTACTACGAGGGTATGGTTGCGAAGGTGGGCCCTGGGCTCTGCGCCTCGCCGCTCTGCCCGAATAATTCATACCCCTGACGGGGAACGCTATAGAGTAAATTAGACAGACACTGATTACTTTACAGAGTGAGTTTTTTTTTCGGGGCCTTAGAGGGGAAGTCTGAAACCGTGAGAGTTATCGAAAAGCCAGCATTATTTATTTCTATTTATTTATTCGTTTTTTCTGGAAAAGTGAGTTTTTGAATGTAGTTTTGAATTTTTAGATTATTTGTTCAATATTCAATAAATAAATGTATGACGACTATGTGCCCAAAGTTGTTGGAACAGAACCAGACCAAGACCTCTGTCTCTCTCTGTCCTATCTAGGACAGTAGAGATAAACCATACCACAAAATGCACGCCCCCTCCACTAAACTCGGTTTATCGGTTTATCTCTACTATGGTTGACGATAAGTCAAATTAATATAATGCGCTAAGCGTGCATAAGTGCAAAACAGTGCACTGTTCATTCAGCATCTATTTTTCACTGTTTTTCTACTTTACATACTTATGAATTACCATGAAAATGAATTCAATATTTTTGAAATTTAAACTCAGAAATTGCGAAATTTCAAACTATCTTATACTACTCTGCCAAGAAAGTACCGGGAAAAGATCAACAATACACAAAATGTTTGAAATTCATCCAAATTTATTTTATCACCTTCAAAGTATGCTCCTTCAGAAACGATACACTTACGCCAACGAATAATCCAATCATCTAACATTTTTTAAACGCTGTTTCCGGAATTGAGGTCAGTTCTCGCCCCGAATTCTTCTTTTTTCGGTTTCGGTTCAGTTGGAAGGTGCCACTCCGAAGCTTGTTGACTAGTTTGCATGTCAAACTCTTAAACCCACATTTCGTCACCAGTAACAATGCGTTTCATGAATGTTGGGTCGGAATTGACTCGTTCTAGCATGTCCTCAGCGACTCTCATGCGATTGAGTTTTTGGAGAAAATTCAAAGTCTTTTGGGACTAGTCGTGCGGCAACATGTTTCATACCCAAGTGATTATTTAAAAAGGTACGGATTGACTCGTGAGATACGGAAAGTTCAGCGGCTACCTCTCTCAAAGTTGAATGAGAATTTTCAGTCACTTTTTCCTTCACTTTTGCGATGTTAACTTCAGTTGCAGACGTTGATAGCCTACCAGGCAAATCTTCCATCACATCTCGACCGCTTTTGAACACTTTGTACTACTCATAAGCACGTGTTTTTGATAAAGTTGATTCACCGTAAGCCTTCCCTAACATTTTCAGTGACTCCGAACACGAAATTCCATTTGCGATGCAAAATTTAAGACAAACTCTTTGTTCGATGTTTTTGTCCATTATGAAATTCGCAATACACACTAGATAAATATCATATTACTAAAAACAGCACTGTATTTAATATAAATTACAGATGCAACTCAAACTCCGCGCAAAAATGGAAAACAGTTGTGCCAATCGAACAAAAAAAAAATTGAATTTGGAACCATAAATAAATCATCCATTCCCGATACTTTTTTGACAGAAGTATACAATGTTGATAGAGTTTACTAGCGGTATTGGCAACACAGGCGAATATGGCAATACTGTACGCGCGATGTGCCATCTGTGACTATACAGGGCGTCCCACGGCTATGCAGCATAGAGGGAGAGTCTTTAATATTGTTGGTTAAGAATTTTACTGAAAGAAGACTTTATTTTGATTTTAAAACAATTTATAATGCATTAATTTTTTTTTTGATAAAAGTGTGTCTGAACCGGGAATCGAACCCATCAAATTGTAAACAAAACATTCGTAATTTTACGATACCAATGAAAAACCTCTATCGTAAGGATATTTTTTTCATATAACATAAAATTTTACATTTATAAATTCAGGAAAATTACTTTATGGATTTAAACTTATTTTGATGGATTTTTTCATTGTGTAGTTGAAGTGGATTTTTTTGAATAAGAATTTGAATCATTTGGGGCCAATTTTTCAATCCCCAGTTGTCGCCCAATAATTATAACAACAATGTCAAAATTATTTAAAAAATATATGTAAAACACATAATTTTTCTTGTCACAATAGTCCATAATTTTCTTTTGTGTGATATAAGCAGGTGTCTATAATCTTCTGTAGAGGAAGATCTTTAAATGAGTTGGGTAATCCTATCCCACTAATATTATAAAGCTGAAAGTTTATGAAATCTGAATTTTTGTTACCTAGGATCTCCACTAATATTACAAATGCAAAAGTTTGGATGGATAGATGTATGGATGGATGGATGTTTGTTACCTCTTCACGCCAAAACTACTGAACGGTACGGGCTGAAATTTTGCATACAGCTAAGTTTAATCCTGGAATCAAACATAGGCTACTTTTTATCTCATAAATCAGTTCCCATGGGATAGAAATAACCTTAAAACGTTTCTATAGAAACAACGCGTGCGAAGCTACGGGCAGAAACCAGTTCATACATAAAAGTTAACAAATACTGGACATGTACAAAGCCAAACTTAACCCTAAAAGAGTTTTCTTACACCAAACCTATGGATGGAGGCTGATGATGATGATGATGATGAAACCTATGGATATAAAGAGAACTTATGAAACGAGTGTGGATAGATAATTTACTTTGTACTTAACGTTTATGTGGGTTATTCGAGTTTTCCCCCTTGACAAATTCCCCTTAAGGGGGAAAACTGGAATTCATTTTTTTGGAGGCAAGTTTTCCTCCTTGAGACAAATTTTTCAAGGAGGACAAACGAATTTTTTTTTTAAATTCCAGTTTCCCCCTCGATGATTTTTCGCGTTCCAGTTTTCCCCCGTCACCTTTTTTCATTCATTAGTTAAGAAATTGTATAGCTGTTGTTTTCTGATTGATTTGAAATTATTATGCCTAAGCCATGTTGTTACTTGTTTCAATGCTGCATTTATTTCAGCTTCAAAAGTATCTTTAACCTTTAAC
This sequence comes from Eupithecia subfuscata, assembly GCA_963564075.1. Classification (NCBI taxonomy): domain Eukaryota; kingdom Metazoa; phylum Arthropoda; class Insecta; order Lepidoptera; family Geometridae; genus Eupithecia; species Eupithecia subfuscata. The sequence continues at coordinate 21,447,548 of OY751095.1, forward strand.
CACCAGAGTAGTGTCATCAGCAAATAGGATCGTTTTATGATATGTTATATTTGGCAGAACATTGATGTGCATGAGAAATAGGGACGGTTAATTTTTTAATTAAGAGTTAAATAACTTTATTCACAAAGAAAATTATACTAGTATTTACAATTGAAATAATTGAGCTAACTGCTGACTGTTGCAAGCAGTCTACAGATAGCTCAACTGATAATTAGGTAGTAATTTAGTAGTGTGCGTGTGCTTTTGGTAAGTGACTTGGCTATTTATATTGCGTAAATCTGGTTTTATCTGCTCTAACATGCCATGCAATCGAATGGCATGCCAATATGTGGGAATGAGGGCGTTGCGGTTAAAAAACTCATTAGATACACAAGGTACTGGTACTTACGGTGCTTGATTGATCGGCGGGTAAACTGCACGCGGCCGCAAGGGGGCGACGTATGGCGCAGGACGCTGGCGCGGGGGGCTAGGTGCAGGAGGTGCAGCACGCTGGCGCGGGGGGCTAGGTGGGGGGGGAGCAGCACGCTGGCGCGGGGGGCTAGGTGGAGGAGGTGCAGCACGCTGGCGCGGGGGGCTAGGTGGGGGGGGAGCAGCACGCTGCGGCGGGGTCGGACGCGGACCGAAGGGGGGCGGTAAGATTGCTCTCTGTGGTGCATTCGGCATGTTCCTCTGTTGCTGCTGAGGCACGAGATCGCGACCACCACCTAAAGAAAAAATAGTTACTGCTTTATTATGAGTATCCTTTAGATCTAGGACTCGTCAGATTATGTCAAATTACGTAATAAGTTATTATCTATACTATAATCACACTAATATTATAAATGCGAAAGTTTGGATGGATGGATGGATGGATGAATGGATGTTTGTTACCTCTTCACGCCAAAACTACTGAACGGATCAGGCTGAATTTTTGCATACAGTTAAGTCTAATCCTAGAATCAAACATAGGCAACTATTTATCCCATAAATCAGTTCCCATGCGATAGAAATAACCTCAAAACGTTTCCATAGAAACAGCGCGTGCGAGGCCGCGGGCAGAAGCTAGTAATATTATAAAGAAAGATTTGATTGTTGGTTTGTTTGTTTGTTTGTTTGTATTGAATAGGCTCCGAAACTACTGGACCAATTTGAAAAATTCTTCCACCGTTAGTAAGCTTACTTTTCAGGGAGTGGGCATAGGCTACGTACATAGGCTATATTTTATCCCGGAATTCCCACGGGAACGGGAACTACGCGGGTGAAACCGCAAGGCGATCGTCTAGTTACTAATAACATTACAACATACATTCGACACACATTACATGACATTCGACTCGAAAACAATGTGATAACAAAGAAATGACTTATTTCAAAGATTGGGAGTAAACAAGAAGACCTCTTTACTATGTACTACTGACAGCTCTGAATGTCTCGCAGATTCTACACGGACATATATGCGTGAAATCTAGTTAGTTAGCTATGCCGCCAGTTCTCCCGTAGCATCGTAGCACGTGCTACGATGGTCTACGAAATGTGTGTAGTAAAGGAGTGAGTGCGCGTTGAAATCTTTTGTTTGCTACGCTGATCCCTCGTAGCATCGTAGCATGTGCTACGAAGGTCTACGTAGAAGTATGTTTCTCGTTATGGGGAAGGAAGTGGGAGAGGTAGGGGGGAAGGTGCTATAATTCCAAATAATTATAATGTCAAGTGCGAGTCGGACTCGCACACCATGGGTTCCGTATAATTGTTAGACCTTATTTATTTCTTGACAAATAGGGAAGTACGCCGTAGGTTTTGTGTGTATGTCATTTCCTTGGAAATTTCGAAATATATGGACATAAACGGCTGTAACTTTTGAATGCGTTAACTTAGAAGTTTTATTTATATCACCGCTCCAAGAAATTACGGCTTTGAGTATTATGATGTTAATTTCAACTCGATAACTCCACGCCTTCCTGAGAAAAGGGGGTTGACAGACGTACACACAGACGGACAATAAAGTAATCCTCTAATTGTTTCTTTTTTCTTTTTGAGGTACGGAATCCTTAAAATAGAGCATAATTTTCTACACAATGGTCAAATCCCAATCTCTGTGACTTTTTGAGTGATATTAGGAGTTGTGTGATTTTTCCCGCAAGTGTCTACTCGCACAGGTTTCCTCCGCGCAAGTGTCACTCCCGTGAGTGTCTTCTCGCGCAAGTCTCTACTTGCTCAAATGTCTTCTCGCGCAAATGTCCTTTGCGCAAGTGTCACTCGGGCAAGTGTACCAGATCCCCTAACTCTAAACGGCACTGTACCATATTCTGAATAAAAAACTTACCAGCAGGCGGAGCTCTGTTCCTGTTGATGATTACTATATATATTGGGAACTTGGGATTCATGATGATCAGCTTCTGGAAGAGGACAGCACTGTTAGTATTAAATTGTATTTGAATTTATGTTGTGTGTTCTGGGTCCGTGCTCTCGAGCACTAGGCACCGCGCAGGCACAGGTTTCCAGGCGACAAGAGGAGGATATGAAGAAGGTCGAGTTCGCAACGATACATAACTGCTCCTATGCTCGAAGATGGCTTTGTTTTTTCGTAATACAACAGTACTGTTTTCGTGCTAACAACAACCTCTCATAGACTTGTTAGGCGTTCGATTCATTTGCGACAGAAGTCGACGGAGTGATTGAGTTCCGTCCGGAGACGAAGAGTGTCCTTGCTATAAGTTAGTATTATTTTGCTGGGCGTAACAAACAGTAAAGACCAAACTTTAAGGGTGGTTCGAACTTGATCATAGAACACAGGAAAATTATAACAAAATTATAGTAATTCATTTTATGACAAAAATAAAATAAAGCTAAATACCGGCTAGACTATACTATGGACAGTTGTATGTGCCTATTCATCATTTAAAAAGCCCTACGTATAAAATTAGAAGTACGACCACGACCGATTATAAAAATAAAACGAATCCTAATTTTTATTATTATTTATTGCGCTTTGTATTTTGATAGAACTCTTAAAATTGTAATTGTTACAACCGTTAAATTTAATTACATACGAATGTACGAATTAGTAAGTACCTTTGTCGGTATAATGTATCTGTAAATAATATTTTGTCTGATTCAGCAAAGTTTTCGAAAAACTTCGAAACTACATTACTATGGAATAAGAAAGACCTCTTTGGATCTTCTTAGATCTTCTTATATCTTACCCTCTTTGGATCTTCATGGGAAACGGTCTTCGGGGTCTGTAGTTACAATGGGTGTACCGCAGGGTTCTATCCTCGGTCCTTTCCTATTCTTAGTTTATATTAACGACCTGCCTCATCTTGTCTAGAATAATCACTAGATTGTATTGTTTGCTGATGATACATCATACATTTTTAAAAGGAAACGACAAAACACAAATTTCGACGATGTGAATAATGCAATCTCAAAAGTAGTTCATTGGTTTAGTGTCAATAATCTTTTGCTAAACGAAACCAAAACAAAATGTATTAGATTTATTCTACCTAATGTTAAACAAGATAAGGCTGATGTAAACGTTAAAGGAGAAACGTTAGATAAAGTAGAAAGTGCCGTATTCTTAGGAATCACCTTAGGTAATAAATTTCCATGGGCCCCACACATAGATAAGCTATCGAAGAGACTTAGTTCTGCAGCGTATGCAGTCAAAAAAATCCGTCATCTTACAGACGTGGATACATCTGGACTTGTTTATTTCAGCTACTTCCATAGTATTATGTCTTATGGTATACTGCTGTGGGGGAACGCTGCAGATATTAACACCGTATTTGTGCTGCAGAAGAGGGCTGTTCGTGCAATCTATAATATGGGTCTCAGAGAATCCCTGCGTGATAAATTCAAAGAAATAAACATAATGACAGTACCATGTCAATATATTTATGAAAACCTGTTGTACACTTCCCTAAAAATAGCGATAAACATAATTTGAATACCAGAAACAAACATAAGGTCGCTGTGCTCACAACTAGGCTACACAAAATTAATGTATCTTTTAAAGGGCAATATATACGCTTCTACAACAAAACTCCTAGTGAGTTGCAAAAATTATCAGTAAATAAATTCAAACAAATTGTTAAAACCTTGCTGTGCAAAAAAGCTTACTATAAAATATCAGATTATCTAGAGGATAAAAAAGCTTGGGACGGGTTTTGCTCCAACTCGAAAAATAACAACTAACAGGCTAAAGGTTTCTTCGTCGCTTCTTTACTTTAGTCTACATACCGAAGGGACAGAAATCAAAAAATATCACGTCCAATCTAGTGACCTGAATATATTTTATAAGATTAAAATAAAAATATTCGGCGAAAGCGGGTCTCCTTGTTTTATGCCTCGTTCGATGAGGAAAGATGTACCTGCTGTCTCCAGTTTTACCTTTGCAGTGCTTTTGATGTAAATTTCTTTGATTAGGTTAATGTGGTTATGGTTCACGCCTTGTTTTTCGAGTGTCAGCCAGATGTATGAATGGGATATAGAGTCAAAAGCTTTACAGTAGTCGATAAAGCAAATATAAAGTGGTTGGTCATATTCTACGAAAATCAAAAATCAAAAACTCTTTATTTCCATAAATACAATAAATGTACACTTAGAAAAGGTCAATTTATAAAACTAAGCACTGACACGGAAATAAAGTGATATTTTTTGATTTCTGTCGCTTCGGTATGTAGACTAAAGTAAAGAAGCGACGAAGAAACCTTTAGCCTGTTAGTTGTTATTTTTCGAGTTGGAGCAAAACCCGTCCCAAGCTTTCTTATCCTCTAGATAATCTGATATTTTATAGTAAGCCTTTTTGCACAGCAAGGTTCTGACAATTTGTTTGAATTTATTTACTGATAATTTTTGCAACTCACTAGGAGTTTTGTTGTAGAAGCGTATACATTGCCCTTAAAAAGATACATTAATTTTGTGTAGCCTAGTTGTGGGCACAGCGATCTTATGCTTGTTTCTGGTATTCAAATTATGTTTATCGCTATTTTTAGGGAACCGATTTATATTTTTATGAGTGTACAATAAGTTTTCATAAATATATTGGCATGGTACTGTCATTATGTTTATTTCTTTGAATTTATCACGCAGGGATTCTCTGGGACCCATATTATAGATTGCACGAACAGCCCTCTTCTGCAGCACAAATACGGTGTTAATATCTGCAGCGTTCCCCCACAGCAGTATACCATAAGACATAATACTATGGAAGTAGCTGAAATAAACAAGTCTAGATGTATCCACGTCTGTAAGATGACGGATTTTTTTGACTGAACTAAGTCTCTTCGATAGCTTATCTATGTGTGGGCCCCATTGAAGTTTATTATCGAAGGTGATTTCTAAGAATACGGTACTTTCTACTATTTCTAAAGTTTCTCCTTTAACGTTTACATCAGCCGTCACTTGTTTAACATTAGGTAGAATAAATCTAATACATTTTGATTTGGTTTCGTTTATCAAAAGATTATTGACACTAAACCAATGAACTAGGTACTTTTGAGATTGCATTATTCACATCGTCGAAATTTGTGTTTTGTCGTTTCATTTTAAAAATTAATGAAGTCATCAGCAAACAATACAATGTCGTGATTATTCTTGACAAGATGAGGCAGGTCGTTAATATAAACTAAGAATAGGAAAGGACCGAGGATATGATACGTGCTTTTCAATCACTTGTTTCAACGTGTGTATGTGGTCCACTGTAGAGTAACTTTTCCTAAATCCTGCTTGCTCTACCGGCTGGTTTTCCTCGATTGTGTAGTATATATGTATATAAAGAAATAATGAACACATCATTATCTAGCCCCAAGCTAAGCAGAGCTTGTGTTATGGGTACTAGATAACTGATGTACATAATTACAATACACTACTTAGATAGATCTTTTTTTTTATTATACATAGAAAAACATCCAGAACACCTTGAACAAATATCTGCAGATCGTACAAACACTTGTCCCGAGGCGAGAATCGAACCTCCTGCGTCGCAGGTCGACCTTTCCCCGCTGCACCACAAAGGTCGTCAATGTTTAATACGAGTATAGTATATAACATACAGTGTGTGTGTTTTTAACTGGGACAGTACGGGGGAGTAAAACATCAGCTCCTTTTTGGAGAAAAATATTCTGGCATAAAAATTTTTTTGGTCAACCGTGAGTAGCGCCTTAAAATCAATCAAGTTGATAAATTTATTTTTGATGCCAATCGACTAAGTCCTTTGTAAGGATCGTTTTATTGTATCGAATGAAAAATATCTGAGCAGCGGAAGTTTTTCAAATTTGATAAAAATGTATTCTCATACAACAGGAGAAAGCAAAACTCCTCTGACAAACATATTTTTATTAAATTCTAATTGCACATTAGAGAAGTATTAATACTGTAGCGATTAAGAAGTTTAGGAACTCCATGCTCTCACGAGTAATTAAAAACATTTCGTATTTATGAACAATTTTGAATTTCGAACATGGTTCTTGCATCAGTCCGAGTTTTATATCAGTCATTGCATCATCATATTTTGTCCTATCATGGCATTGTCAAATACTTACGCAAAAAGTAGATTTAATTGAAGCATAGTTCTTCAACCGAAGAAGCCCAACGAATGCGTTGAAGTGGTATCAGGAACTCTACCCAGACCGCGATGTACCGAATCGCAAGATTTTTCAAAATCAAAATCAAAAACTCTTCATTTCCATAAATACAATAAATGTACTCTTAAAAAAGGTCAAATTATAAAACTAAACACTGACACGGAAATAAAGTGATTTTTTTTAATTAATAAAAAAATTAAAGCAAGAAGGTTGTTTTCAGCCTAAAAGAAAAAGAACAACAAAAATATATGCCACCATTGCCATTATAGGGTTTTTCGAGGCCTATCCAAAAGCTTCATTACGAGAATCAGCTGAAAATATCGGAGTGCACAAATCAAGCATATGTAAAGTACTGAAAACCTAACATAACAAGTGTTACAAGGACGGACGTCCAGTGCAAGCACTGCTTAAAGAAGATACAGACCGAAGATTATCATTTTGTCAACGGTTCGTATCACGGTCTGTTGGAAACGCTTATTTCCCGAACACGATTATTTGGACAGACGAATGCAATTTTTCAAACAACGGTATGTCTTTTAAGGTAGCGTAACGGTACTAACCCTTAAGGTGAAACTTGCTACGAAAGTCATTAATTAAAAAACTTCTGTAATGTAATATTCATTAATTTAGATACTAAGTAAGGTAATTGTATGTACTCATTTATGTGAACATTGTTATTTTGAGTAAATAAACTGATGTACAATAGAAAGAATAGCCATTACTGGTCACGATCACATCCTCTAAGAACTACACAGACCCACAATCAAATTCGGTTTTCATTTAATTGTTGGTGTGCGATACTACACCATGGAACATTAAATGTTAGTAAAAAGTATCAAGAGATATTGAATCTGGCTGTGGAAGAAGTGGAGAATAACATTCCATTAAGCGATTTGCATAATGTCATCTACCAACAGGATGGTGCACCTCCTCATAGTAGTACAAAGAGCCAACGGTTTTTAGATAAGCATTTTCCTGACCGTTGGATGGCTACATGGTCAATTAAATGACCACCACGTTCACCCGACATGACGCCGATGGACTTTTTTTTATGGGGCTACCTAAAGGGTCGTATTTACGAAACTCGCTACAATACCGTTCAAGATTTAAAAGATGCAGTCCACTTTCACTTAAATAAGATCCACCACTCATAGTTGTCTAAGGCCACTAATAGTGTTTTGTAACGTGCCTTACCTGCATACAGCAATATGGGGGCCATATGGAACACCTATTGTGATAGTTGTAGTACCGTTTTGTACCAGACTACTAAGAAATCGTATGTGACAACATTTTATTAAATTTGACTAACTTCCGCTGCTCTGATTTTCTTCATTCGATACACTAAAATGATTCTTACAATGGATTTTTACCAACTTGATTCATTTTAAGGCGCTACTCACGCTTGACCAAAAAAATTTAAATGCCAAAATATCTTTCTCCAAAAAGGAGCCTGATGTTTCAAAAGAAACTACACCTGTATCTCCTCTGGTTATGGGTGCCCCCGTACTGTCCCAGTTAAAAAAATACTATGTACCTACTACATTAATTATACATTGGTAATTCACTGACACTGCGTAAACTGCACTGCCCATCACCATGAACACGTTAATGAAGACGCCAAGTCTTAATTCTTAAAATTGACGAGACGAACCAATTAAAAGTGACATCACAATATGTGAACTGCAGAATCTCCTGCAGTTCACATATTGTCAGTGAATTACCAATAACCCTGTCTGTTATATTCATCATCATCATCAGCCTATATTAGTCCACTGCTGGACATAGGCCTCCCCTAATGAGCGCCATAGCCATATAGTACATCATATAATAATAATAAAAAAATTAAATATCTCAATATTCTTGACAAGATCGTCATCTGTGAGTCTCTGGACTTGTTTAATCAACAAATTTTTTTCAAAACAATGTTTTTCAAACTGGGATTGGTCAGACTTGTATTTTATAAAAAGGCTTATGCCTACTTCGCACTCAGATTTTAATGTTTCTATCGTTTTCTCCATGCTTATCATTTCTGTTTTCATGTTTTTATTACACTTAGAGTGTAATAAAAACTGTGTGTAATAAAAGAGCGAGTGTAATAAAAACAGAAACGCGCGACAAAATTCACTTTCAAACTCAGTTTGTTCGTTAATTACTTAGTTGTCGATTTCATTTCAAAGATTTGTTCAGGGTCGTCTTGAATTGATTTTCTCGCGTCAGAGTCATTTAGCTCGTTTTGTTCTTTTTGTTTCATCATTTTTATAGTATGCATATTAATACACACAGAAATCTTACAAACTCTAAACGGTGTACTTGTTGTACTTGACAAATGCTTGACAATCAGTTTGGCAGGTGAAACGCGTCAGATTATATATTATTTGGTTACATCATTTAAGAAGTTGAAGTACCTATTTGGCTGATGACATGGTCTTGTCAGATTATACATGAACAGCTGATCCAGTCAACTTTCGGCTTTATTTACGTCCAGTTTACGTCCTTGTGTATCCAAAAATGGTCAAAATTGTACTCACTGTTTTATTTTTTATGTTCAAAATACGTCTTCAAAATTTGTGCAATGACCGTTTATGACTCGTGTGGATTTTCTTCTAATACTCCGTGGACTTTTTCCTTAAAAAGCAGTGTTTCTTGAGTGTTAATTGTGTGGAATGTCTTGCTTTGAGGTTATGCTAAACTTTTTTTACTTTTGGTAGGTTTCTACTTAAAAATCATAATCAAATCAACAAAATCAAATCAACGCGCGGGGAGAGTTGTCATAGTGAAGCACTAAAATTGTATTGCAGAAGTGGGCCCCTGATCCATTTGACTGGACCACCGCAATTTTTTATTTGTTAGTAGATAGGTACAGTTGATTGTATACCACAGTAAAAAATATTTTTCTGTGGTCCAGTTAACGCATTCACTGCCCGGCCTCGGCGGTGCGACCCGCAGATCCGCCGCTCAGCTGAATTGCAGTAGGACATCTGCGGCTTGAGCCATGAAAGTGTTAGTTTAATTGGACCACTTACTCCAACCAAACTTTGGTAGTACAGTTAATTGTACCTACTACGGCAAAAAGAAATTTGTCGGTGGTACAGTCAACTGGACCAGCATATCCACTAAATATCATGTTCATGAAGATTGCATGAACCATAATTTACATTTTATTTGGCCTAGAGTATTCAATGAAGCTCTAGCTCTAGCAATATGTGAAGGTTTTTCGAAAATAACGAAGTCAATCACAGCGTTAGACTTATAAAAATCTGCTCTTGGCACAGGAATCAAGTTACAGCTAGGTATGCATCCAAAAATCAACAATGGTCAACTTGGGTTTGGTTGTCAATCAAATGAAACCAGAATCGACGTGCGCTGGATGATGCGAAATTTTTTTTGTGAATCAAGTTCTTTTTTTTTCAATTATTTGGGGCCCCTCCTAAATAGCATCCTGAGCATGTATTTTTATACGGTATCCTGTCGTCTGTTGTTTGCCTCAGTGAGGCAACTTTCTGACGTCATATGATCAGTTGTGTCCAAAATGGCGGCACATGCCCATCTGAGTAACCACATGGTGGTTAGCAACAGACAGGGTTTGGCGAATTTATAAATCATTATTTCACTGAATTTTTGTATTTGAAGCCTAATCTTCCTATGAACATGATGAAATAACCATTTCCTATGAACCTGATGATATAACCTACTTAATAACCTAACTTTTGAGTACACTCAAATTTGTGTCAGGTTAAAAACCACAATGTGGCGAACTGAGGCAAACAACTGACGTCACATGTGCCGCCATCTTGGACACAAACGATGACAGGGTATGGACCTAACTTAATTTAAATATAATTTTCTATGGAACAGAGTCTAAAATATTTTTGCAATATAAGATGTTTTTATTTTTTTACTATTTTGGCCACAAGCAAGGGGCCCCGTTAGGCGCGGGGCCCGTAGCATTTACTATTCCTGCTATATGACTAATCCGCCACTGGGAAAGTCTTCCTTATATACTTCAGCGCCTTGCAAAACATCCTCTATATCTTCATTGCTGAAGTTATGTGATATCGACTTTTGCAACTGTCCGATTCTTTGCATGGGAGCGCTTTGATAACATTTTGAAAAGCAATATTTACTGAAAATAAATACTATTCCAGCCAGAAACCGACAAAAGTTTCACGTATGTCATACGTCATAACATCATAACATAATTTTTCTTAAGTTCCTGAACAGCCAGTGCCAAGTAGGTATACAATAACTGAGTAAAACGTTTGATTTAAAATTGGTTCTGTTACTTTTGGAAAATTGGTGTTGGATTTTTATTACCATAGTACGATAAAACTATTTCGTTGTTTATTTTAGTCAGTCACTTTTGAAATGGTTTACTGTTTAAATGTTTTGTAACTTTGCAACTTTGTGTTCATGAACTTTCGTTGCTGACTGTACATGTTTAAAACTTCACAATGATGAAGCTGTTGTTCGAGGTGCGTTTATCGATCGCAGAGTTCTGACGTCAAAACCCGGCCAGGTACAGCTCAAAGGTCAAGGAACTCCAGATGACCTATACAGAATAGGTTAGTTGACTAAATTTGATAAATTGATTGGTAATAATAATATACCTTAATACCTAATTCACTCCAAAAACCAACCATCTACTTATTTCAGACGACTGATGTGGCGCGGCGGGCGAAAGTCCGCCTGCGGCGCAGGAGGTTGCGGGTTCGATTCCCGCCTTGGGACAAATGTTTGTACAATCTACGAAAATTTGATTCGGGTGTTCTGGTCGTTGCTGTGTATAATTAAAAAATTATGTATGTATGTAATGTATTATATTATTTATATTAGTCATCTAGTACCCATCACACAAGCTCGGCTTAGCTTGGGGCTAGATGATGCTGTGTGTATTATTTATTTTGCATTATTATTTATTATTTATTGATTATATTATTTTTATAATCATTTGTTATATTGATTATTTATTTATTTATTATATTTATTTATTTAAACAAATTCTAATATTTACGTTTTGTATTTAAAAAAAAAACAATTTCAATTTCATTCGAAAACGCTCAAGACTGTCATGGCAGAGGCTACAAGAATGTCATTGTACATAAATATACCGGCAACGCGATCTGTGTGTGGATTTTTTTGGTGGACCTTAAAGATCCACACGTTGCCGCTGTCGATGTTTTTGGTCCACGACAAGCCTTCCGGGTCATGGCTGTTCACGTGACGGAATGTCTAAAGGGTTCTAATCGGTAGATGTCAAAATGTATAAAGTTTAATTTTACAATGTTTCGGTGACAAAATGACAAAAATTCACATTGTATTTATGTTACATCATGCTTGTGTCAGAATTTAAACCATTGTTTTGAAAGAAGTGACGTCACACTTTCTGAGTGGTGTTCGCACGTGACTTAATGCCTTTTTTTCGAACTTATTATCTTAAAATAAAAACAATACATATGTAATTATTGAATCAATTGTTTTGTTTATGCCTAACCAGAAAGAAAGAAAGATAGAAAGAAAATACATTTATTTGGACTATACATAACACAACACCTTACAATCATATATACATACAATGAACACAGGATTGTAGAGAAAGGGAACACAACAAAAAAAAACAAAACAGAAACAAATTAGGTATTGTGTTGCATAGGCCAAAAAGTTCCCTGTCTCAGCACTATGCCGCTACAAGCCTAAGCTAAAAGCGGGGCTGGTTTTCTACGTATCATAATTAATAATAAGAAACTCTAATCCATCCGATTAGTTCTTAGTGGATACAAGCCTATTAGGGCATGCAGTCCCGACCTAATACGCCATTTTACTTAAATTGGACAATCGTTTATAATTGTTCTTTATTACATAATAAGCACACTACATAGATATTTGCGCGAGATCTATTGTATCACACTAATATTATTAATGCGAAAGTTTGGATGGATGGATGTTTGTTACCTCTTCACGCCAAAACTACTGAACGTATCGTTCTAAAAGGCATACAGGTAATTGTTATCCTGAAATCGAACATAGGCTACTTTTTATGCAATAAATCAGTTTGGGGTAGAAATCACCTTAAACGTTTCCATAGAAAAAATGCGTGTGAAGCCGCGGGCATAAACTAATTATAAATCAAAATAATAGGATACTTTACAGAATAGTTTCAATGTTGTGCAGAAACTGGATAAATTAATTTGATACTTTCATCGTGAACATTATCACTTTCTTCCTTGAAGTACTGCACTCACCAGATTAGAAACCTAGTAGACTATACATACAGTAAACAGTAAAGATATTCTGTAGAGTTTGGAATACACGGACGGAAAACAATTATTGCAAACTTTATTTTATATTTTCATATGACTGTATAAAAACTGTCCCACAGCTGGGCAAAGGCCTTCCATCCCACCTGAATGTAATATAACAAGGAATACTACACAATTTTTGCGAAGCGATCAATCTTTTAAAACAACGATCAAATCAAACAAAGTATCAAGATATTAGTCCCATAACAACCAACAGAATTATAATGAAACCTGTTTTGCCTTGAATTCTGATATTTTCTCTGGATAAGTTGAAGTTTATATTTGTATATGTATTTCTATAGTAATCAAAAACTTATTCTATTCTTATTTATACGACACTTTAAACCATATAAGGTTTGTCTAGTGTCGACAGTTACAGTGTGTTGCCACACATTTGGCTTGAAGTTATACTTAAATAAACATTATCATATACAGGGTGGTTTTTTGAGAAAAGCGGTGATGGCCAAGTCCGAAACCACGCGAGTTAAAGAAAAGTCGTGAAAGGAGACATGCCCTCGATTTATAAAAAAATATAACTGCATATTTGGTTTTTTAAATTCTTTTACTTCTTTTTTTAATCATTCACGACTTTTCTCTAACTCTCGTGGTTTTTGGACTTGCCCATCACCGCCCTTCTCAAAAAAAAACCCTGTATATACTAAGTCTACCTAACAATTATACACAAATTACCAACAACTACTAACCGAAGCACCTAAAAGAAACCGACCTAATAGAAACTCACCTCGACAAAGAAGCCGCACAAAACCGTGCGCTATGAAGAAAAAGGACAAGTAAGGCCGACCTCAAATGAATGAGAAAACGGTCGAGGAATATATAAATTACCAACAACTACTAACCGAAGTACCTAAAAGAAAACGACCTAAAAGAAACTCACCTCGACAAAGAAGCCGCACAAAACCGTGCGCTATGAAGAAAAAGGACAAGTAAGGCCGACCTCAAATGAATGAGAAAACGGTCGAGGAATATATATAACTATTAGCCGAAGCACCAATACATAGTACGTACCAGTCACACTACCGTTCTAAGTTGTTTTCCATTGTCTATGTAATATATGTAGTACCTCCTGCATAAAATGATAAAATAAGACCTAACAAAATCAAATTATCGACAATTTGTTTGGTAGAGTTCAAGTTGTCACGCATTGCCATATATAACGTTTTATAAATTTAGATATTTAGTTTTAGTTTCCGATCTCATCACTCGCTACAGTGGTTCCTAACCGGTGTTCCGCGGACTACTGGTGGTCCCTGGAAGCATCCAACGTGATCAGCAAAGAAAAAGAAGCAGTCCGCGGCGCCATCCTTAACTAACTTAAGTAACTAAAGAGGTTTTCATCTCCAAACAGTTAGTGGTCCGTGACAAACCAGAAAGTAGTCAAGTGGTCTCTCACAAAAAGGTTAAGAACCACTGCGCTACACCAGATTTACCTTATTGCACATGCGCCATGGCCTAGACGCCGCCGATTCCTAGAATATAACAAAGCATCGATTTACGAGCTCCCGGCTGCCATGTATTATTTACAGAACTGTGCCCTACGTATTATGATGCCAAGGTTATTTCAACGTGAGAATTGATTTATGTTATAATAAGTAGCCTATATTTTTTATCCTAAGTCAATAGCTTCATCTATGCAATATTGCAGCCCGTTCAGTCCTGTTAGTTTTAGCATGAAGGGGTAGCAAATATTGATACATTTAATCGTCTAAAAGCTAAGCAACGCAAACAAAGCAGGATGAATACGGGGTGGTCGGTCTAAATGCAAACAGCCCTTTGAGATGTTATAGTCCTATCTATAACATGCATGCTGTGTCGGCCTGTAAGAGGTTGGTGCACTTAGCAAGTTATGTAATTAACTGTTCAAGTTTTTTAAGTATCTTCTTTGTAAATTTTAGTATACTCGCCATAGGCTAACCTAACTGTATAAATAAAAGTAAAATAAAATAACGTCAATTCCAATTAACTACAAGGTAGATAGGCTCAGAGGATTATCGACTGTGATTGAAAATATCCTTCAGGTGAGGTCCCATCAAAAAGGCCCTGAACGCAAAACGCTGATGACCTAACTAACATTACGGGGTTGATTTTTGAAGGGGGAGTATTCAGGATTGATTCAAATCTTCACTAATATGCACCCTAAGTATCGAGCAACTGTGAGTCTTCAAACAAAACGTTAAGATAAGTATAGACTAGCTGGAGTATTTGCTAGAGCTATGACTACGTTCCGACAAAGATCCTATGACTACGTTCTAGGTATACAGCTATCTTTGTCTGTACAAAATACAAAAAAAAAATACAAAATCATTTATTTGCCATTTAACTTATGTAGGTACACATTACTGGCGGCCCCCGCACGAGGCAAGCCTGTGTCGCGGGAAGCCTGTTCACAAAAGTAACTTTAACGGTAAAGATTATTTGTAACTTATACAGGGCAAACAAACAAAAAGGTAGTATTAAGATGAATCTAACAAATTAGGTGATGCAAAACTAAACAAATCAGAACACGAAGTCTGCAATATTCAAGGCACTCACTGATTACATTTGTGTAGAGCGGAGTACCTACATTTCTGTAGGTATACAATCTTTGCCTAGAGCATTTCCATGTAATTGAACGTTCTTGGGAATGCTTGACGCTGTGTTTGACGTACCTTTACCCTCGGCCCGCCCCCTCACGCCCCGCCGTCCCCGTCACTTGCACTCATGCCTTTACTCGATACAATGTTACACCAAAACTCTCGTTGTTTTATTAAAATCAACCAAACCAACCATTGTCTTCTTCGATTTGTTCTTCGGGTAAATTTAAAGACGGCGAACGTTCAATTCTGTTACAAGTAAATACTCTAGTCCATTAGGGCTTTTAGAGCTCGTATAACTCTGAACTTCCAAACCAATAAATGATTCAATCAATATTGATATTCGCTTTGAACTGCAAGAGCTTTTGTAAGCTTAAGAGATTACCAATACTCGACTCCTAGATGCTGGCTTGCCTAGGGGTGTCCGTTTCTACCGATCTTAGAGTGCTCAAACAATATAAAATTTAAGTTATGAAAGTTAGCTCAGTCATCAGTCTATTCTCGAGTAACATTTCTTTATGGCATATGCGTCACTCAAGCGTAGTTCTATGACTCAACAAGAAATCATAATACGGAATACATATTTATTCTTTACCAACTTAATAGTATACCTATCTTTTTACAAACTGAATTCAGGTTAATGTACTTCCTGAGGGAAAATTTTGTTTCGTAGATGAAAAAAATATAATTACACTAGATTGGCATGCGTTTTTTCGGTATTTTAAGTAGCCTATTATCTAAGTTACGCTATGTTCTATTATAATTATGTTCGCCAAATTTCATCATGACCTTCAGTAGTTTTAGCAGTTCAGTAGTTTTGGAGATCTTAGGTAGCAAAAATTCACATTACACAAACTTTTGGGTTTATAATATTAGTAGGATAGGATTAGGTAGGTACATTAAAAAATTAGTAAGTTTTACCTTCATAGGTACCAAATCAAAGTTCAAACATGCGGATCTCGTTTTTTTAAGGTTACTTTAAAGTTAGTAAATGTTTTCCATCGCAGCATACACATTCACAGAACTTTTCAAGATTACTCTGTATGACGCACATCAAAATAAAAACTGAGGGAAAGCGTGCGCGTTTTCGGTCAATATTGGTTAGGGTTCGCCCTATCGGCGGGGGGAATAGGTAGGTTTTCCGAAGATTGCAAAGCGATTCATCTGAAATGTATGTATATTTGGTAGATATGGATCCATGGGGGGGTGCTACCTCACCGAGTGGGGTATCAAATGAAAGGTATCGGTCTGTTCATTTTAAAATCAGTTTTTATAATTTCTGTAGGTTACATACCATTTGAAATATTTTGAAAAAAGCCGTAAAATTTACCTTGTTTCCGAAGTATGTAGAGCGATCTATCTAAAATGTAGGTTGATACCTAATATTTTTATTTACCGAGGCTCTTCGGGTTTTTAAAAAAATATCTGAACGTCTGGTCGAAGCGCCGCGTGACTCGAGAGCTGGTGAGTATCTGGCACAGCGCATCAGCATTGCCATACAGCGTGGCAATGCAGCTAGCGTCTTGGGGACGCTTCCGACTGGTATTGATATGGATCAGTTGAGCTACCTGTGAACTGTTTGCAACAGTCTACAGTTCGCTCAATCGTTTCAATTGTAAATACTAGTATAATTTTCTTTGTGAATAAAGGCCGCTATTATTAAGTATTCATTAAATAGCGAACTCTCCAACCGGTACCTTTAGTAGGTACATATTTGTAAAATTGACAAACGTTCGAAACCCTCGGCGCGCGAGTAACACTCGCACTTGACTGATCTTGTTTTTTATTTCACTACGTTCATTAGGTTGCTATCGTATACATTTACTTTTTAATACCCCTATACAAAATTTTCATGGAGCTGAGATCCGGCAATCTGGGTGGCCATACGATGACACAATATGGACTTATCAGCTTTGTGGGTCTGGCGTTCACAGAGTTGGCTCTCGCTGATTATGGTGTGGGCGCTATCTTGCTGGAACCACGTTTGCAACGTGTTGGATTAATCCTCTCGAAACGCCGGCATAATGCGACGTTAATAATCACTCTCAATAGTTACGTATGCTCAGATTACTCCAATGTTTTTATAGCGGCCTAAACTTAAACTGTGTGTTTTACAGGGCTTGTTAGTGCTTTAATCGCGCGACTTTTTTAAATCTTCAATATTGCATTGTTTAAGAATAATCCTTTTTTTATAGAATACATTTCATCTAAAAGTGTATCTACAAAATTATTATATGGCATGCATTAATATAATAATTTTGTATGGATCTAAATACAATAAATGATTTATATTTTTGCTTCCTACGTTTTAAAATATCGTCGCTGTATGTGGAAAATTAAATAATTCACACATTTTGCAAAATAGACTTTAAAACATTTTCATAAAGTTCAATTCAAGCTGCATCTTTTTGTATCACTGAAGTTTCGATAACATAATTAATGAACGCTGCAAGTCGCCAAAAATAGATAATATCTATTTTACCATTCATGCCATATTATCTATTTTTGCCGACTTGCTGCGCTCATTATCGTTTAATATATTACGAGTATGTATATTGAAATGTTTGAAGGCCCACGTGGCAGAATCTAGTGATCTAAAATATGTAAGTCTTATGACTTGACTGTGATATGACCCGATTCACAAACAATAAATGAATTACTAAATCGTGACCCTCTATTTATCGGTGGAATAAACGCTTTTTTTGTGAACGCACTATGCTCACTAGACAACTGTGAAATATGGTCGTAAAATCCGGGTAAGCTCATCCGTGCAACAGTTTTTGAAATATTCAAATTTTAAATAAAAAGTTGACACCCGTAATTAATCTATTTATTTATTTATTTTTGCTTGCATGTACATTCATTCTTAGGTCTAAGTGAATGGTTAGTTATAGACTTATCACTAGCTAGGTACTCGTATATGCACCCTGGAAGGGCACTGCAAAACTGAGTTCGTACGTACTTTATTTACATTATGTGAAATAGAGTTCAAAATTATTACTTAATTAAAACAATAACATTAATACTAAAGTCATTAACAACGGGATATTTACCATGATTTGAGTTTTGAGCTTGATCGCCATGATCATGGCGCATGAAACTGTGCCGAAATATTGGAAAGCTCAAAACTCAAATCATGGTAAATATCCCGTTGTTAATGACTTTAGTGTTAATAACCATGATGGATTTAAAAGTTTTATAATAACATTAATGTCACAGAAAACACAAATAAAAAGGCTTGCATAATATAAATAGATGGTAATGTCAGTATTTTGTTCTTTATGAAGTTTGGCCTACAGCTATTCTGTGGTTTAGTATTGATGAGAATTCTTAGACATTTTTTTTGCATAATGAACAGTTGTTCGACATCTACACTGTCACCCCATAGAATTATGGCATAATTCAGACAACTATAGGCATACGCATAATACGCAGACAGAGCGGTCTCGTAATTAGTATGGGCTTTTAGAATAGGGCGTAAATGAATTGAGAAAGTTTACTAAACATTTTTTTTAATAAACATTATCCCATAAGTACTTTTAATAAACATTTATGAGTGAGGGAACTCCAAAGTAATGTCAAGGTAAGTGAGTGAATTTCAAAAGAGAGTGGCTGATAAAATGTTAGAAATAGATTAGGTACTAATTGAAATTTGGTAACGGAGAATCTCAATAGCTGCTGGGGCCATACTCTTAAAAACGAAATCGAAGTTTCTGATTCGCTTTCGTGCAAACGCTTATCTTATGCAAGCGATATAAGAGTTGGCTTTTATTTAGTTAAAATAAAAATGAAATCGAAAAATTAATTGTACTTGCTCATTTGTATGGTACTCGCTCATGATTATTTTTTGCATGCTGTTTTCACCTACGATTATCAATTATACATGACGTGGTAAGACACTTGACATGATTTTTATTAAGGTAACTCAAAGCCAGTTCTAGTGTACACTATGTTGGTGAGTGGTGGATGAGATAAGTACACAATAAGTTAATAAGGAAGTGAGAAGTATGAATGGGACAGCTGTCGGGCCAGATGTTATTACCAGTAGAAGTATGGAAGTTTTTAAATGCAGATGGATGGAAGTAGCTGAGTTTATTCTTCAACAAAATTAAACTTCGACAAGCTTAAATTGTTACAAGAAAAGGCGATCTCGGACGAACGGAACAACAGTTTTATGGTGCCCATTTTTAAAAACAAGCGTGATGTACAGGGCTATATCAATTATCGGGCAATCAATTATATTATTTGACATTCCTAAATCTTAATTCAAGCTAATTTTAGCTAATTCTAAAACAACACAATCGACACCATTTCGAGTATAACCAAATACGATGGATATAAATTGGCTCAAGCTTGATCGCTTTTGAATCGAATATGTCGACCTATTCTCCTAGTTCATAAAATTAACCTATACCTACATCGATGCAAATTACCACGGGGTGTTAAAATCCATTAAGATTCTAAATTATCAATATCTATTGAAGAAAGTTAGTTATATGTCCAGCATTATTTATTATTATTATTATAGGTTATGTAAGGCGAGTACACGGTAATATTATCCTATACAGTAATCCGACTTCATACAAACGGACGAAACGCGAGCTATATACCTACGCGCCTCGATCTCTATAGTATAGGATAATATTACAGTGGCGAGTAGGTACCCAATAAAACTTGAGTCTTATCATTATTATGATAAAACGCTGCCAGTAACTTATTTATTTAAACAAACGATATTTTCATGAACAAAGACAGAAATAAATTAAAAAATATGAATTGGATGAATAACGAAGTCGAAAATAGTCAGATAAATCAGTCCTCCTAGCCGAATTGCGATCACGGCGGCGGTCAGTCACATCGGAGACTAGCCAGCTGCGCAGGACATATTATAGTGTACAAGTGTGCGCAAACACAGGTGCACTCTCTATTCCCTCACTCTCATAAATCGATGTAACAGCAGTCCGACACGACCGGGGAGAGGTCAAGCGCAGGACCAACGGCTTAACGTGGTTTCCGAGGCACGGGGGTGCAACACCGCCAACTTCCTGACTCCGGGCTGCTACTGTGATTTTATGTTGCTAGAAAAATCCCAATGCCAACTATTGGCTCGACCCGGGATTTGAACCCAGGACCTCATAATCGGCGGTTGATCAAGCTGACCGCTAGACGAACGAGGCAGTTGAGGCGCAAACCCGACCCAAAACAGTACCACCACCTATTTAATCTTATTATTAAGTATGTTAAACGAAAGAATTTCAAAAAATCGATTTTGCAATTTGTGAATCATCAGCTTTTTTTAATTCCCCTGTAAAAGTATATTTTGTATGCTCTTTTTGGCCACGATGGCAAAAAACCAATTTCGCATCTCTCTTCTTCACTATTTATTTTGTCATATTCATAAAAATCTGTCAAAAATTCATCATTTGAGACGTTCTTACAACTTAGTTGCGTTTAAGTATTCGGGCGTAAGTGATCCGAAACAATGGTTTCCAACGAAGAAGCCAATGTAACCTACTATAAGGAAAAAACATAAGCTTATGTGAACGACCAAGCAACGGCTGATGCGCGGGAGTCACTCTCATTGGTCGACGGATAAAACGAATGGCCGAGCGCATAG
The DNA here is from genome assembly GCA_963564075.1 of Eupithecia subfuscata. NCBI lineage: Eukaryota > Metazoa > Arthropoda > Insecta > Lepidoptera > Geometridae > Eupithecia > Eupithecia subfuscata. The sequence goes on from OY751095.1 coordinate 21,468,612, forward strand.
AGTGATCAAACGCCCACGCGGCAAACGCATTGTGTGGTCCAACCCAACTCAACGCGAAGATAGCACGACTTAGTAAGGCGCAGTCTTTTTTCTTCCGAGCGCACCTAACATAAAAAATCTAACAAAAGCTTAGCTGTCCAAAATCTAAACGTAGTACACGCGTTCAAGCACATCATTTCAAGAGCGTGCCTAATTAAATTATGAGAGTGAGCTAAATGGAAGGTATCTCAAAACTTTTTAAACTATCGTGATTTGTTAACATAGTTAACGATTTTATCAGTCGCCCCGTGACCACGACCGCTGTAACGCGGTAAAAACTTAGGGGAAATAATAAAAAAAGGTACGCGATAAATACCCGATAAAATCATAAACTAGGTGTCTCAAAAATTGCGGTTTATGCTGCGAAAAGTTTTCATATTCGTAAATATTTTAAAATGCACGTTTTGCAGTTTTCGTTCCAGTATTGTTTGTTGAGGATCAATTAAAATAGATTCACAATTTCAAAACGTTGAAAGTCTCCACAAATAAAGTAAAGTAAAAAAAAATCGTCCAACGTTTCGACGCTTGCCACTCAACGGAGAATTTTAATCATCCAAATTTTGGACATACGAGTACATGATTTTTTTCATCAAGTCCTAATTTTTATAGACATTAAGATCACAGATTTTTAAAGGTCAAGATCGCCAAGATTAAAACGTAGTAAGAGTCTGTTCTTACTGTGTTTTAATCTTGGCCATGTGACTTACCTACACATTCTTGCAATTGTATTGGAGCAGACTTTTGAAAACCAATCTGTACCTACTTACCACGTCGCGTCGTCTTGGACTCGTTCGGATTTAGATGGATCTTAAGAATTTTAACTCAGCAGACTATGGAGGTATAGGGTATGTCTAGGAAGTACAATGAAAAAAAAAACAATAAAAACATCCCAAACTGCGTTTTAATTTTAGCCAACCGAGACAACCTACTGACCTAGTAAGTGCCAGCTCTTGCTAGATTTTTAAATAGTCCGGGGAAAGTTATCCAGCGTTTTGTTAAAATCGATTAGCGGTTGCTAGGTTTTTTGGCGTGCATTTAATTGAAGTTCTGTGAATGCAATTCTGCAGAGAAACTCCTAGTAAAACGAAAGATTCAAAAAAACCTATTTTTCAAAAGTGGTCCCTTGCTATGTTTTGAAATTGGACAGCCGGATTGTAACCCATAGTTATGCTAAATTTAATACGATTAATTTATTGTATAGAATGCATCAATGAACGAATAATTATTACCTAATTATTCAAAAGAAACCATTTACCTACCAGAAAATAGTACGTAGACTCGAGCGCGCAGTCCTACCCAGTCCGTTTCATTTCAGTAAAAACTGTTATTTTTCATTTCTTTTATTGTTTGATGGAAAACAAGCCTGTAGGTGTTGAGGCGATCAAACAAAAGTTCATGCATAAAAAGGATATCGATGAAAGTGGATTATTGATGAACGTGTCCAATATTAAAATAAACAACGGCAAACTACAGCAGGCCTAACGTTTTATTTATCCAACAATATTTTCCATTTTCAATACAACCACATGGTTTTTCGCATCTATTGAATTGTTTAATTACAGCCGAACCTGTGGTCGGTGTGAGCTACCTACCTACTACCACGGGAGCATGCAGTGAATATTTCAATATTGGAATCAAAGCCATGACAAAGTTCTCATCTACCTATCCTGTCTGCTGTTATTGGAAAACCCGCCGTTAAAACGGAAAATAGACCTCGGCAGCGTTAATTATTGACAGACAATCCTTAATTATCTGGGGCAGCGCAACGACAATGCCATACAGTAGGGCTACAAATATGACTTATTACTTATTCGTAGCAGCTGGGCAATGCTAGTATTGATTATCGTTCATTTCTTGCAAGTTAAAGACTTTCCTGTTTCAGTTTGAACAAAAATGTTGCATGCATAATGTATATTGGCTATACAATATTAGTCCGACATGGAGTGATCTGATTAGTGAGTCGGGAGGTGGCCTTGAGAACTCTAATAAAACGACGCAACCGCAATTATAGTATTTGTTCTCGTTTGATTCATCTTGAAAAGTAGGACCAACTTTTCAAGATGAATCAAACGAGAACAGAAGATATCCAGGGTTTGATGGTGAAGCCAGAAGGTGAAATTGTACCTACGTTCAGCTTGAACCCGATAAACTTTATGTCGGTAAAATGCGCTGAAATCGTTTCAACCGCTAATTTGAGTATATTACATCGATCGCGTTCAATTATAGCGGTGAAAGAGCTCAATTTAATTACGCCCTATTTTAATTTATACTAGTTAAACCGAGTTCAGAGTTTTTGTGATCTAAATTTTGAAACTGTTGGTAATTTAAATTTTGAAGTTGTCGACATAGCACAAAGAATTAGCAAGCTGAAGTGGCAGTGGGCCGGCCAACCGATAACCGCTGGGGTAAACGTGTTCTTGAGTGGAGACCACGACTCGTCAAACGTAGTATAGGACGCCCTCCGGCCAGGTGGGATGACGATCTGCGAAAGACTGCAGGCAGATGCTGGATGCGGCAAGCTGAAGACAGGGCGCTGTGGCGCTCATTAGGGGTGGCCTATGTCCAGCAGTGGACTAATATAGGCTGATGATGATGATGATGAAATTTTGAAAGCGGACCGTGAAAGTGAAATAGACATTAAGACTGCACTATGTCTCAGAGATTACAATCCTGATTGTTCGAAATCCAAATTTTCGAATTATCCGGATAATTGATCAATTATTTATTCGAATTTAAGCATATCAAATGAAATCCAAAATATACGGATTTCGATGAATAAATTAACTGTATTCTTTTTTTAAGTACATTTAACCTTATGCTTCTTTCTTCGTGTCCAGCCCTGAAATTGCATGGCCGTACATACGTCACATTTTACCTGCCTTGCCCCCCCGCCCCATCACCCGCTGCACCTATTCAGGTAGAGATAAACCATTCTAAAAATGAACGCCGATTGTATGACCTTTATTGGAGTGGGGTGAGAGAATGGGCATTTTGACGTGCATTTTTAAAATGGTTTATCTCTACCTTTACTTCCGTGAGTTTTGTTGAAATTGTTGTTGGTTGTGTTCTGATATCTTTGTCATTGAGTTAGCAATATGCGCTACCTGTGTATTGTCAGCGTAGGTAAGCATGTTGATGAATGAAGTTAGCAGAGCATCTTCCAGCAGAGCATAAATAAATAAGAGTTCTGTTTGCATAGAACTTACCTGTTCTATAGTTCCTGATACTTTTCAGGAATAGTTCTCGCGTTTTTACTTAAAAAATAATTGAAGTTATGCTCTCTAACTTCGCGTAGAAGAGCATTTTTTAGAAAACGATAAAAAAAATAGGAATTTATAAGCCATCGCATAATATAAACAGATACAAACAGAACATTATACTTAATTTAAAGTAGGTAAATTCCTGTTCGTGTCCGTCACAATGTTCCTTAGATCAGCGCAAACCGCTGTTCAAAATAGAATTAATGACAAAAAAAGGTTTGTTCTTATGTTTATGATCCATTTTGATAACCGACCTCCTTTATTCTCATATTAAAACGGTCTTAAAAAGTTTTAAGAATCGGAGTTATTTTTTCGTCGAAATTGTGAAGAAAAATTAGCAAGAATTTTGTGCCATCGTAAGAAAAGATAAAATTCCAGAAATTCTGAATAACACTTTATAGAACTATTTAAGTTTAAATTTTTTTGGATTAATTATTTTTGTAAATGTGGAAACAAGTAACTTGGGCGAAGCTAGGGTGATGAAAACTCGAAGAATCCGCCATTTTGTTTTTGACGTTCACAGCTCCAACAACCCTTACTGTCACTATTCTGTTTGTTGAATCCGTGCGCTTTTGTACCGAATGTTTTTGTTGACCAAATAATTTTCGAAATAAGCTTACTTATAAAAATAATAGTAACCTATTACAGGTGAACCTGTAATGTGAATTATAACCCAATTGTTGATAATAATTTTGTTGTGAGTAGTCTCACAAAAAGTGGCATGTTATAGAAACTTGTTTCAAAGAATATTATCTTTCGTGGGTGCCAAATAACTTCAATCCCTTTGCCATTGTAAGTTATTATTGTACGAATTATAAACAATTAAAATAAAACAACCTCTCGATGAGTTTATTTTGCTTTTAATTGTTTATAATTCGTGTGATTATCAGAATGTGCCTAGTCTGCATAAAGGTATCAGTAGCCCGGTTCAATTAAATGTAACTGGATTACTGAGAATACACCAAAATTATGTAGTGCAAATTAGTATCTAGTACTCCGGATGTGCTCTCATACATTTTAGTTATGGCACTAACACTGAACATTTCTTTCCCTCTTTATAATAATGTGTTTATTTTTAAGGTTTTTTAAACTACATATATGACGATAAAACAGAAACCGAATAACAATACTTACTCGGTAGCGGTACCTCACAGATAATGGAAAAAGTTACTAAGATAAGAAACGGAACCCCAAGAATAGATACCGTACCTACTTACCTATTCTAGAAATGTACAATATAATAGCTCCAAGACTTCTATCAGGTATTCCGAGGGCGGCCTCCCCCGCCTTGATAAAAAATCACCCTATATCACACTATTTAATATTATAAATGCGAAAGTTTGGATGGATGGATAGATGGATGGATGGTTTGTTACCTCTTCACGCCGAAACTACTGAACGGATCAGGCTGAAATTTTGCGTACAAGTAAGTCTAATCCTGGAATCAAAAATAGGCTTCTTTTTATTCCATAAATCAGTTCCCAAGGGATAGAAATAACCTTAAAACGTTTCCTTATAAATAACGCGTGCGAAGCCGCGGAAAGAAACTAGTCTTTCATATGAGTCTGCCTGCGCATAAGTATTAATAAAATTATACGATTCCACTGACCAGTTATTTAGTATACGGTCTTTTATCTTTTGTATATACACTAGCCAAGTTCTATGTAAAATTTTTGTAAAGAAACCGCCCATACTTAACCTAATAATCACTCTGTTGCCGCGTCTTTTTATACGCAATTTACATTACTTGTCGATCTAAGATTCTTTCTGCAATAAATATTGATAATTATACTTATCTGCATGTTTAATTATGATTACTTACGTATTTCTCTATTATATTCTTTTGAGAAATAAATTTCTAAAACCGTATCTGAAACTCAGCGCTAAGTCAGTGAGTTTAAGTTTTTTGTGTCGTGGTTTGTTTACAAACATTCCACATCGAGTTTGGCTAGTTTATGATATATTAGTGAATTACGGAGGCCCCAAACGACGGTTTAAAAAAAAACTTTTAAACTATTTATTACTAGCTTCTGAGAGAGAGAGAGAGAGAGAGAGAGAGAATGAATATTTTTTTCTAACTTAATCAACAAAAACAAACATTATTTAAAAATAAAATAAAAGATACAGCTTCTGCTCACGGCTTCGCACGCGTTATTTCTATGGAAACGTTTAAAGGTGATTTCTATCAAATGGGAACTTATCTAAGGGTTAAAAAGTTTAATTGCAGGATTAGAATAACATCTATGCAAAATTTCAGCCCGATCCGTTCAGTAGTTTTGGTGTGAAGAGGTAACAAGCATCCATCCTATGTTGACCAACAGTAGTGATAAGAAATCCTAAGTAAAATAGATGAGAACTCATTGCCTAGACAAACCTAACATAGGCACCAACCTATGTAATGTTCTTTTTATGAATAAATGATATACTTATCTATCTATCTATCCATCCATCCATCCATCCAAACTTTCGCATTTATAATATTAATGTGATGAGAAGTTTAAACTTTTACAAAGTTCGTAAAGCAATATTATGTAAAGAAGCTCTCTCGGTCGATGCAAGTACCAAGCATAGAATGACGTGAGTCGCGTCGAAAGACGTCATTACTTAGCAGGCAGAGTATGTACTATATAGATTTCGCAGACAGTCGTCAAATACTTGTTTGTCCATGTGCTTAACAAGTCATAAGCTTAACCCGTGGCGCGCGAATTTCGCAATTCGTCAAATCCTTGATTTGTCAAACTAAAGACTGATCCAAACCTAAAAGGCGAATGACAATAGGGTATTACACCCATTTTTGAAAAGTGTCTCAATTATATTCTATAGTGCTAATGAACCACCAAAAAATTCACAATTTTTTTATTCAATCGTTAAGTGCCATAAAAATGCATTAAAATTTGGCATTTTAAAATTTCGCGCGTAATTTGACGAAAACGCTGGACGCAGTGGACGCCATATTGCTGTGGTCATGACGTCAGTTGGCTGTGTAAACAAATGAAGTGATATTTTTGTATGTTATAGATTAAAGGTAAGTTGACAGTTGACACATAGCCGTATGACGTAATAACATGGCGACTACTATTTAATGCTGTTATGAAATAAATTAATAAAGCTGAAACCTTTGAACTGAGATTTAAAATTGAGCTTGCTCTTTTATAAACTAAAACTAACGTTTTTCCGACTGCTTTTTGCCTTAGCTATCTCAATAATATATTTTTAGTTTTTTTTTCTTATAGAGTAAAATATCCCAAGCAGCAAAACAACGTTTTGTAAAACACTGTTTTTGGTGTTATAAAACACCTAAGAAGGTACATTTTATTCAGAAGTCGCGTATATAAATCTCTGTTCAGAACTGAAACGAACTAATAGTAGCGTTACACATGGCAAATCAGTCACACGCTAGGTAACAGTGACTCGGGACACAAAATAACGAAGTAATGGTTAAAAAAGGATCTCTTAAGGGACCTTTTCATGCCATACTAGAGTTGTTTCCTTTAACTCAAAATATTTATTCACCACATATTCATTATTTTATAATTTAAATTAAAATAAACAAAATAAATTTACTAAAGGATTATTTATTCAAGCAATGTGAGGTAGGTAGGTAAGTTAAATTTTATAAATTTGTCTTTAGAGTGTAGAAATGGCGTGCGACGGGCTACATCACGAAATTAAGCTATTGAGAGTTTTTTATGACTAATATGAGTGTGAGTTTTTTATAACGTACTAAGTACTATAGCAACGATCTGAATATCGTCAATACGACAAAGTCGCGTTATAGTTGAATGCGTATCACTGCTAAACCGAAAGGATTATAGCAGCTCGTTCGTAAAACTTATATGAGCTTAAAGAGCAAAAGTGTGTAGTCGAACGCTTTTATACAACACGATGTCACCGCTAAAACCTTAATAACTCGTTTATACGTATTTTTGGTGATATGAGCTTAGATTATTGGACTACTTTGTTAGTTTGGTAGGTACGATAAGATTATTTCGTTGTTTGTTTTAGTCAGTCACTTTTGAAACGGTTTAGTGTTAAGATGTTTTGTAACTTTGGATGTGTTCATGGACTTTCGTTGCTGACTGTACATCCGTGTAATAAAATTATAAGTAATTTCATATCTAATATTAATTAATTAATTTATCGAAAAAACTCTGTCTAGTTTGCTTCAAAGCACATTGCTGCTGCTCAGACTACTCAATTACTTATTTTATGAGAAAAAGTGCCTGAAATGCTTTTTCATCAGTTTCGTTTTGTAGACAGGAGCTTTGTAAGTTATCGAATAAATTTTCTCCTCGTACTTTATAATGATTGGTTGAGAGTACCTATTCAGAGGAATCTCAAATTCTTTTGCAACATCACTTTTTTCTAAAATGTCTTTATTCACAAGGAAAATTACAATCAAATAATCGAAATAAATTGTCTTTTCTTCTCACCTCCCTCTACTTTTTCGATCAACATCTTGTTTTTAGCAATCGTCAAGCATTTATATTTGGACTAACACAAACTTTTAATCTGTATACCAACGAAAGAGTACCTCCCTAATTGAAACATAACTAAACAAACCAATTCGTGCGGAAGTGTGTGTCAAACTAATTAACATGACTATAAACACTCGGGATAAATTATCTATGACACAAAAAAAACTAAACGAAAATCAGTTCATCCGTGATGACAGTCACCTGGGAAGGTTTCCAAATGAGAAGGAGTCTATCTATCGATGTCAATTTCCAGCTGTATGAAAACGAGAGGGACTCTTGTTCACATTATTTTCAACGTAAAAATCTACTAACGCACTAACGACGATTTTCCGTCACCACGGTTAATAGTATGCTGATGATGAAGATGAAGACCATGGTATAATAATACAAGGTATGCTACTCCGAGAAACAACGGTCACATGGGTTTTCCCAAGCCTACGTCATATACGCTACGGTGGTTCTCAAACTTTTTAGTTTTAGGAGATTCGAGATCTAGATCTAGGTTTAAGGTTTTCCATGAAATTCGTCAAACTTAGTTTCCATAATTTGAGCAACGCTAATGAGCTCTGCACATGGATAAATAAATTTTTCGCAGTTTTTTAGGAGCTACGATACCATAGACCAACTCGGTAAACCTTTAACACCCCTCTCTTCTTGCGTCGGGGGTTAAAAATACATCTCCTGTACTCCATTTACTTTGACTTTATCTTTAGTTTTAGTCATAGATGTAAGTTAATTACAATAATATCTCAATAAAAGTCAATACCTACCTACTGTAGGTAGGTATTGACTTTTATTGAGACAACGGATAATTGTATGTCTTCACTTCAGTTAGGTACGGTTCGATACAAATAAAGTTGAATCATGGGTAGGTTAAGAATCGAAAAGTCTCAATAAAAGTCAATACCTACCTACTGTAGGTAGGTATTGACTTTTATTGAGATAACGGATAATTGTATGTCTTCACTTCAGTTAGGTACGGATCGATACAAATAAAGTTGAACCATGGGTAGGTTAAGACTCGAAAAGCGCTAGGGTAAACGTGTCTTGAAGGGAAACCGCGACTCAGAGCACAAATGTAGTGTAGGATGCAATCGGCAGAGAGACAAGCTGAGACGTCGATGTGGCGCTCATTAGGGGAGGCTTATGCCCAGCAGTGGACTAATATAGGCTGATGTTAATAGCCTTAACGTCGCCGGTAGGTTCTTAGTCGGCCCTCATGATATACACATGCTAAGCTGGAGGAGTCGTCTCTTACGCCGGCTGGTACTAGGTAAGTACCTACCTATCTTTTTTATTCGAACAGGCAGGCGACACGTTCTTTGGAACGAATGTGAAGCCGTGGCAATACACCTAAGCTGGTTGAGGTTAGGCTGGGCTAATTAGGTTGACATATAGGTTAGGTACCGGTCTACCCACTTATAACCGTTCTACCTACCTATAAAGTTCGGAAAACTCTATTCATAAATGTAGCAGGGTTTAAGATGTCGGCGTGGTACCTTCCAAATTATTAGTTAGCTATTTTCATCCATAGCCGATAAACCTACTTTATTCTTCCTACCTGCTGAAACAAAGGAGGTTGATTTTAATCCTGTCCCTAACCTGAAACTAACTCTAGAAATTGAAACCTTTTTTTTTAACCCGCCGTTATTTTCAAAGAAGAGATGAACTAAGGAAAGGAAGTTAATCTGCCGATCTTCATAAAAATATTTAACTTTTCCTGGAAAAAACACGGAAAAACAAAAAATGCAGAGTTCCTCTAATGTTTGGGCCGGACCATAAGGGAAGGTTGTCATTGTTCTGTCAAATGCCAGTAGAGCAAGTTTTATCAAAGTTCTAAGCTTTTGAACGCTACAGTTACATATATGTACCTCTACATGTCCAACACTTAGGTCACACACGGCACAAGGCCCTCAGCGCATAGGCATTTTTGTTCACTTTGTACCTTGGTAAAGGACAGGGTAACGAACATGGGAATGCTTTGTGCAAGTGTAGGGTAGCGCTCAAAAGGTAGACAAAAAACGTGCGCTTTTTTGTCCCTAACTCGATTTGATTTTGAAACATTTGATGAACAGAACTTCTGATATTTTCATGAGAACGGTTTTCGTTTGAGCAGTGTCAAAATCTGAGATTTCAGACACTCCACTGTCGGGCTTCAGACAAACAATGGTCCGTTCTTATGCTTTTAATATACTTCACAAGCAGAACACCTAAAGTTTTCTTACACAATAATGGCATTATGCATATCATTATATATGTAGGGTTCGATTCCCGCCTCGGGACAAATATTTGTACGATCTGCAGATATTTGTTCAGGGTGTTCTGGTCGTTTTCTATGTATAATAAAAAATATCTATCTATGTACTATTATATTATTATGTATATCAGTTATCCAGTACCCATAACACAAGCTTTGCTTACCTTGGGGCTAGATAATGCTGTGTGAATTGTCCAGCATTATTATTATTATTATTATATCAGAAACTAGAAAAGTTGTTTTCCACTTTATTAAACCATGCCATGTAGTCCTCATCTTTTGCACTTGGCTTTAAGTACTCTATACAAATAATATGAAACTGGCGGCCCCAGTGGATAAAAAAACGTCAAGTGCGAGTCGGACGCGCGCACTAAGGGTTCCGTTTAATTTGTAAGACCTTGTTTCTTGCCAAATATCATGATTCTAGGTCAACATGAAGTAGGTATAGATTGTCCTGTAAGTTTTGGTCGAGGGAGTGAATCATAATTTTTTTTACTAAACTACAAATTTACGGTTTTCAGATTTTTCTCGTTATTTGTGCTATATGACCTTGCTTCTGACCAAATTTTATGATTCTAGGTAAACGGGAAGTGCCCTAAGTATAGGTTTTGGTCTATAGCAAGAGTCAAAAGGTTTTTTTGTGAATAAACTACAAATTTACTGTTTTCTTTATTTGGATTTTTCTCTTTATTTATGCTAAAAGCCCTTGCCTCTTGCCAAATTTCATAATTTTAGGTCTACGAGAAGTACCCTATAGGTTTTGGTAATTTTTTTAATTGATGAATTAAAATAAAATAAAATAAATAAATGAATTACAAATTTATGGTTTTCGGATTTTTCCCTTTACTTGTGCTATAAGACCTTGCTGCTCACCAAATTTTGGTTACTAACTACTAATTGTAGTTGCAATCACGATTACTTGATTACAGACTCCGATACTTGATACAGATTTAAAATGATGTTGCGTCATTAAATTAGCAAACACGCGCGGATGAAATGTTTGAAAAACGTGTAGTACTAAAAGATGTTTTAAATGATTAACCCAATGAACCTTTTAGGAGTTTCGAAGATCGGTTTCGAAACCCTTATGGTCTCGCTTTGTCTGTCCTTTTTTCCCTCCTTAATAACTCAGTAACTACCGCAGCTATCAACTTGAAATTTAAAATAATAATACATTTCGTTCGCTTGTACAGATTTAAAGAAAAAAAAAGAAACATGAATATAATCATTTTCCATACAAATTGAGATGATAGTTTTTGAAATTTCTGTAGGTCTCATACTTTACGAAATAGTTTTAAAAAAGTCGAAAAAATACCCATTCCCCCTCCCCCTATCTCCAAAGATTGCAGAGCGATCCATCCAAAATGTATGGAGCGTTTGTCGATATGGATCTATATTTTTCCTATGACAGGTATAGGTTTATACATTTCAAAAAAGTTTTTAATTTGTCCTATGTCCAGCAGTGGACTAATATAGGCTGATGATGATGATGATGATCAAATAGCGATATCTCTTACCGGTACCTTTAGTACGTTGTATAATTGACAAACGTTCGAAACCCTCGGCGCGATAGATGTATGGATGGATGGATGTTTGTTACCTCTTCACGCCAAAACTACTAAACGGATCAGGCGGAAATTTTGCATACAGGTAAGTCGAACCCTGGAATCAAACATACTCGACTTTTTATCCCATAAATCAGTTCTCATGGGATAGAAATAACCTCAAAACGTTTCCATAGAAACAACGCGTGCGAAGCCGCGGGCAGAAGCTAGTAGGTACATAATATCTACGACTTTAATGCTTGCATTTGATTATTCATGAAAATAAACATAGGTACCATGTGTAATAAACATATTTTTTTATGCAGCCATATTCCAAAACAAATATTACTACACTTTACATGTTTATTTCATTGCCAAATATAAGTTAATAAAACTTAAATAATCAGTAATTATATGTATTAAATTGCAGCAATCAAATTAACAACTACTTAATGTAGTTTGATTTCTGTGGTTAAGTTACATGTAATTATAGCTACATGTAGTTAACTGCTTTTAATCGTAATTAGTAACCAGATAACAAAATTGTGGTTAACTACGCCCTACACTGGACCGAGTCGGTCGCTATTATATCAGCATCCAGAGGTGTTGTGCATGTATCAATATTTCTAATTAGTTTTGAGTTACCAGTTTACCAGAACGTCCGAGGTTCTGGTAAACTGCAGGAAGTTGATGTTTAACTTCGCGTACCTCCCCAAGTTATAATTCCGACCGAAATTGCTACCAGGATGGGTTTGCTATTTGGCATTTCCGGTACTGTCAGGGACTTTATGCACGAGAGAAGCATAATTTTCGTGTATGAGTTTGAACCCTTGTCTGCTTCTGATGTTCTCAAGGTGTTCTATAACATTTTCAGATGTGGTATCGGGTACAAAAGCATGCGTGAATCGTTTTCTTTTTTGTCGCCCTCATAAAATGACAGCAGCTGCATCGCACTGTTGTGATAGTCTTGACCTTTGGTATGATGCCGAGCCATCGATCAATGTATCTGCCAGCCCGCCGCCTGGCGGGGGATACCTGATCGAAGTGGCGAACCAAGGTTTCTGGTTCTTTCAAAGGCATACTTCTTGATGAAATTTTAACTGGATGTTGGGTGTGCTGTCCAGGTTTATCTAGAGTACCTTTGGTCTTTTAGGTGTGGTGGCATGACTTAACGAAAATAAACGTTGTTTAATTTAAATCGGAGTCTCCATTCTATCTTTTGTTTATTGCGTTCTATTTTTATTTTTTTCCAATTTTTTTAAAACGGGACAAAAGAGGTTTAATTCCATATATTATAAACTTTTTCTAAAAAGCAAATAGTTTGTAAGCAAATCATTTCAAAATGGAATATCCCTAGACAATGTTGATGTGTGTATGTACCTAATGGTACTGTTCCTGTATAGGCGTTACAAATCGACATTTAAATGCCACCAATCGAAACGACGTGAGGCATTCGTTCAAGTCAACCATATTTCATTAATGTAGACGATGGAATGGCTCTATTTTCCACACAATCGAATAATGGAAAAGCGAGCTGGCGGCTAGGAAAATATAATCATAGGTACTCGTTCGCAAGGCTTTGAAGATTATATGTACGTGTATAACATCTATCTGATTAGACACACGATGAAAACTGAATGATTGATGTAATCCATTAATAATATTACTAGGCTATCTTTTAATTTTCATTTGAATTTCGATTTCAAATTCCAATTTTTACTATAATTTTAAATTTTAATTTATTATGCCTTTGTATACAAAAAAATATGGAATCCTAGAATCGAGTAGTTATTTTTTCGAACAGGTCGGTAGGCTTATGCTTCTAAAAATGTATGCAAAACATCTGACAGACGATGTTACACACGAACATTTAATCTTTCGGCATTTACAGTAGGTATGCTGGTAAATCCAAGGATAGCATTGTAAATGTCGAAAAACTTTAATGTAAAATTCCATTGCTTCCTAATATTATAAATTCGAAAGTTACTCTGTCTGTCTGTCTGTTACCTTTTCACGCCAGTTGTTCAGATTTTATCCCGGGGACGGACATAGGCTACTTGAAAATGGAGTGCCAAGCCGCGGGCAGCAGCTAGTCAAAACCATGTGGCAATCCGCCGCGCTCGTGTTTTTTGTACTAGTTATTTAAACATAGTGATTGAGAAAATCGTTTAATCAAGTCAAACTCTGCAAGTTTGTTTAGAAATATTAAGTGTCTTTAGTTATGTATGAAAGTAGTAAAATATGATTAGTTCGCTAGTATTGAAGAAACATTATAAAAAGGGGTAACTTTGGGTTTTCTTTTCTATAGAGCGAAGTTCATTAGATCTTGTAACTGAATGCGACTTTGACTAGATTAGACCCTTATGTTATACGAGTATATATCTTTTTTTCAGAACCTTAAACACTTATTTCCAAGTCTCACATGAATTTAAGAATCACAAAAGTGCGGTCTCTCTTGGACTACCAAGCCTTAAGATCAAACTAACTTCGATTCACTGATCTATTTGGAACATTAAGGTAAATAAGAAATTTTGGGCAAATCAATATATATCTAATACCCAATTACTCCCACAATACAATTGAATCGTAGTTGGTTTAAAGAAAAAAATCTATGACCCCATGATGGTTTACGATTAGCGCCAAATTACTTTTCCGTTAATTCCATTCCTTGTAGAACGCAGAAAAATATAAAACCACAAAAATAATCCCGCGCCAACACGAAACGATCAACCTTAACTTGCGCATCTAGATTTTGAACCGTAGAAGGTACCGTAGAATACAGGGTGCAACGAAACATGTGTACTAAGCCGAAAGGTGATTCTGGAACCCGAGGGGATCACATCTTGTTCTGCGATTTTTTGAGTTTATAGTAATAACCTGTGGCCACCTAGTTTAAGTTTCCTCCTTTGTCACTTTCCACCAAGTGAAATTTTGAGATATTTTATCCCGGAATTCCCACGGGAACGGGAACTACGCGGGTGAAACCGCGAGGCGATCGTCTAGTTATTTAGAAAAGAAGAACTTAACAGCCCGCAGCCCTTGCCGTCTTCTAAGGTGGTCTCGGTGACTACCCTATACTTTCTTAAATATTCTAGGCGCACCCCTTTCTATGGCTCTAAGCTACCCCTCCTGCTCAATACTAAAAGATTATAAAATTGCAAGGCCCGGTCATTAAAGCATAACATTTAAAATTGATGTATTTGCAGATGACGAGAATCAGGGTAAAAATGCATAAAAAGTACAAGGTTTCACGTTTGCTATGTAGTACACACTCGCCGAGACTCATGAATGACGAGTTTTCGAGTCTTAACTAGTAGTACAGCTCAAACGTCCGTGCGCTCAAAGAGAGGCACGGGGATGAAAGTCAAATTAATTGGCCGCACATCAAGTCGATACTGCTTGCTTCCCGATATTCTGATTTAAGAAGTTTATTTTTAACTCTATTGTAAGTGTTTCAATTTTCCATGATCGCATTTATCTAATCACGCTTTATATGCCACGCGTGCGTCTGTTGATTGTAGGTACTAACTTTACGTACTCGAAGGGTGCAAACAAAGCTACTAATATATACTATAAACTAATATAACTTCTAAACTATCTTACATAGGGCTAAGATGCAAGACTTATTTTTAAGCACACATTCTGTACTATCGTTCAGATACAAAAGAAAGAAAAGAAAGAAAGAAAATAAATTTATTTATAACTACAATCAATATACAGATAATAAGTTGTAGACAAGTAAAGCTAATTGTAATAAACTGATTGTAATTATGAATTAGGAAATGGCTCAGCATGAAAGCTGCGTGTGCTGGTAAACCGAAATAGCTACTAATTAAAAAAAATGTTAAGAAAAACTTTTTTTTTTGTTTTATAAATTCTCTTTCCTTTTATTATAAAATAGAAATTGCATCAATGTTAACATTGCTTTATTGTCTACATTATTGGCTCAAATGAGTCCTCTATCGTTTTCCTAAGACCTCTACATGGGTAGCTATACCTTAATCAGTACAAGCACCCGTGCTTCGAGGCATTAGAAAACAAAATGGCTGCCATTTTGTCACGGAGAGAGAAAAAAAAATAGGGATAGTGATTTGTCTCCTCCTCCCCCCCCCCCCCCCCCCCAAAGTCTCCGACACCAGTGACCGGACACATTGTATAATTGCTGTAGACTGTATGTGTGTGTCTGAAGATTTTATCTATCTATCCAACTTTGATACCAACAATTACCAAAAAAAAATTGAAATTAAGGCGATCTCCAAACAGTTGGTGATTTTATAGTTTCGTTTGAGAAATAGGTTTGAATTGAACTATGAGACGAAACCCTCCTTGTACGAGTATACTCGCACTTGGCTGGTTTATTTAAAGTAGACAGGGGCACACAACACATGCGAATAAAATTAGTCAGCAGGTATGGCAATCGCGAATGGAGTCGCGGCTTTAGCTAGTAGGTAGTTCAGTATAAAAACATGTTTTGCGATTTATTCTCTGAAGGTTTATTCTTTCTTCTCATTCTCCGAAGACTTATTCCTATTACCGAGAATTTATTTATTAATAGTCTAACCTTCGTTCCTATTTGAGTTTCATTAGATCACTGCACACATCGATCTAATTAAAAAGGGGAGATGAGGTTCTAGCTTCTCGAAAGTGGATGGGTCAAATTATTAGCAATTAGGTCCACCCGCAGTCATAGGCAGGCCAGCGTTCATGTTACGCACGCTTGCTATGACGTACTCTAGTGTGGTTTATTGACTAAAAGACTACAGCAATGCCCTCGTGTTCGTTTATTATAATTATTGCACAAGATTGGAAATGTAACTGTGAGCGAGTGTTTACGTGTAGTTGTAACACAGGCCAGTTGTTAAGTAAGCACTGGGAGAACGTTATCTACAGATTTTACTTAGATCTATGATTACACGAGCTGCATTTGAGTAAGTTTGTAGATACCTACTCTGAAAATCGATTACCTAGATAGAACGTCATTTATTAGGTACAAGGATGAATTTAAAAATTAATTATTGACGATCGATGGGGCGCGGCGGGCGAAAGTCCACCTGCGATGCAGGAGGTAGCGGATAAAAGCTTGCACGATCTGCAAACATTTGTTCCGGGTGTTCTGGGTATTTTCTATGTTTAATAAAAAATATAAATACATAATAATAAATAAATAATGCGGGACAATTCACACAGCATTATCTAGCCCCAAGCTAAGCAGAGCTTGTGTTATGGGTACTAGATAACTGATATACATAATACAATACACTACATAGATAGATATTTTTTATTATACATAGAAAACATCCAGAACACCCTGAACAAATATCTGCAGATCGTACAAACGTTTGTCCCGAGGCGGGAATCGAACCCGCAACCTCCTGCGTCGCAGGCGGACCTTCGCCCGCTGCGCTATGTAATGATGTATCTATGTAATGTATTGTATTAAGTATATCAGTCATCTAGTACTCATAACACAAACTCTGCTTAGCTTTGGGCTAGATGATGCTATGTGGATTGTCCAGCATTATTTATTATTTATTTCTTACCTTGAACGTGCGATCCAGACCTCAGTATGCACCACCAGACACGTCACGAGAAGTTACTGTAGGTACCTACTTACATCTTTCTAAAGTTCTCAAAAAAGTTCTTTACACCAAAATGTTGGAATCACCACAGCGAGTTGGTCAAACTTACCTTTTGTTTTGTTTTAAAACACTAGGTACTCACAAAATAATAGTTGTAAGTACCTAGGTTAATTAAGCTCGAAATTCTTCAAAAACTCCACGAAGTTGTTCGCTCGTCGGTCGTTCAGCGCACAGCACAAACGCGACGGGCGGAAATGCATCCACGCAGGTGACGAGACCGGGCGACCGACTGTGAATGGACTTTATCGCCCTGCAAGCTAAAAGGGGGAAGGGACGGAGGTACCGCGCAGCTCAGGCGGGGCAGTGAGAACCTGTGCTTATGCTAGGGCTTCAACCACCCTGCGAGCTTAACTCGAGCGCCCAGGCGCGCACATCTCTTCTCGTCTTTGACAATTGCCCGTCAGGACGTGGAGAATTTTAATGAAATTTATCTCCTGACATTTTAATGAAATTCATCTCGGAAGAACTTCATTTTCCCATGTAAACTTTACATTCGTTTAGTTTACGTTTTAATGTAATTTTTATATGGACGGAGGAAGGTTCAAAGTGATATAACAGGTGCAACAAAATTGGCTACAGCTTTCCGGACCATAAGACTTAATCAAGAAATTCTTTTAACTGCTATACATTTACTATGTTATGCCTTGATATTTCGTAAGGCGTTAAACTTTTCAAGTAAAAAAAAAAATATGTAGAAACAAAACTGAACAATTAATGATTCATTTTCCAAGCAATCGCGATTGCAGTATTGAATTGTCCCGGGTGCAACACAACCAAACACTTTCATGGCCCAAGACGCAGACCTCTCGACCCTCGTGTGGCGGCGGCGCGCCCCTGTGGGTCGCACCGCCGAGGCTGGGCAGTGAATGTACTAACACTTTCATGGCCCAAGACGCAGACGAGCCTCTCGACCCTCGTGTGGCGGCGGCGCGCCCCTGCCTGCGGGTCGCACCGCCGAGGCTGGGCAGTGAATGCGTTAAGTAAGAAAAGTTACTAATAATTATACATGTTGTCACTATTATTGATATGGATCAGTTGGACTACCTGTAGATTGTTTGCAACAGTCTGCGTTAGCTCAGTTGTTTCAATTGTAAATACTAGTGTAATTTTCTATGTGAATAAAGGCTTCTGTTGTCACTTATGTTCGTTGTTTCTTTTCAAATTCGTCAATATTGACCTAAATAATTTTAGGCAAATAATGAAAAAAAATATTTTCTTCATCTTTGCTATAACGCCTCCAACTATGCGACTTGTCTTCTAATTGTACGTCTGCTATGTTATTCACGATTTCAAGGATCCGTGTGCAATCAATCGTCATTACGGGGGCGGGGATTAATGTATAGGGTAGAAAAGAGTAAAATTACATCACTTTGTTATCGAATGTGTATTGTATAAGTTATTTGAAATATATTCCTTCAACTTCAATAATGTATGCATTGTATGACGATGCGATGTCATTATTGCTATTCTACTCTAGAAAATAATCCCTGTGCTTACCCTACAGAAATTGTATTCTAACTTAATCGATTTCTCTATAAAAAACACAATTAAATATTAACAAAGTTATTAAATTATTTTCATCAGTCGAACACAGCATGGAAAGCGCTCGCCACCACGTATTTTTAACCCCCGACGCAAAAAGAGAGGCGTATAAGTTTAACGTGTCCGTCTGTGTATCTGTGTATCTGTCTGTGGTATCGTAGCTCCCAAACGAATGAAGCGATTTTCGTTCAGTTTTTTTTTTGTGTCATAGATAATTTAATCACGAGTTTTCTTAGCCATGTTTCATGAAAATCTGTAAGGGGGTTTTTAAAATTTTAATTTTGTTCTTGTATCTTATTATTACGTTGAAGAAAGGAAATTTCTAAAATTAAGTTGATTACAAAACGTTAATTTATTGTTATCCCTTTAGTTAGCGTGTGCAACAAACTAACACTGTCTTCTTGTAGTCAATTATCTACCTCTATATATATAAAAATGAAACCCGTTTTCTTTGGTCACGGCATCACGCGTGAACGGCTGGACCGATTTCGCTAATTCTTTCTTTGTTGTGAGGAGTTGTGTATTGTCAGGAGAAGGTTTTTATGAAAGAAAAAATTAAGAAAGTTGGAAACATAAATTTCCACGGGGGCGAAGCCGCGGGGCGCAGCTAGTGCTTAATAATAACAACAAGTACTTTAACTTATGAAGAAATTAATATTACCACTTCAAGTTTAGCCGGTAAAACATAACCTCAGACTGTCAGTGACAGCTATTTCGCGCCAGTTTTGCCTGGTGTGATTTTGCAGTTTATACCAATTCTTCGAAGGGTTAATGTTATATAGCACGCCAAAAAAAATTATATAAAGTACGTAAACTGAAAATAAACATCGCTTGCCCGAGGAACAAAGTCGTAATAGCAAAATATGTTTTTGTCAGAAAATATAAAATAAGGTAGTTCTATTGCTTATACCACACACACTTTAAAATTTACAGTACCTACTTACAATACATTATTCACAAAAATATTACAATCAAATAATGGACTTAAATAAGAAGTAGTATTTACAATTGAAACAATTAAGCCAAATGTAGACTGTTGCAAGCAATCTAAAGGTAGCTCAACTGAATAATTTAATAATAATTAACATATACAAATCGCCGCTATACTGCGATAACATATAAAAATCCAAAAAGTTAAAGATGAGATATCGAGTTTATAAAGTTTACGGTACTGAAATAAGTATGTGATCTTTATTGCCATCATTCCTATATTAACAATAGTTCATTAGTTCTAGTTCTACTAGTACCAGCTAAGTAACCATAGATTTATAAAAAGCTTAATGCTTTTATTGAAATTTGACGGTTGACAGTTACCGTAAAATTTAATTAAAAGTTTTTTACCTGTAGGTTTTCAAATCTCTTTAGTTTCTCAATTTGTAGAAATAAAGTGAAACCTGAGAAATCAGTTATTAAATTTAGATCACAAAGCTAACTATGATTAAAAAATACCTACACAGCTGTCCCTTGGGAAGTTACAAGACAAAATGTATCAAGATACTTTGTTTGCACATATATGATTATGAACCATTGAATTTACTAAGCTTATTTTTATTTAACTCCACTACAACTAATGCATCTAAAATAACATATTTGGTAATTAGTCATTTATTATTAATAATATCAAGCTTCAATAGTCAGTAATCAGTGCCAACCAAGTTATTTTAGTAAATGGATAAACCTGGACAAACCCTGTATGAATGACTGACGTTCATACAATTAAAATTAAAGTCGAATTAAATAAGAATGAAGCTTGCTTTGTCACCGCTAACGTACCAGCTATTCTCGAACCGAATGGTCTGTTGCGTGACGATGGTAAGAGGCCCGACGGTATGACACTAGTCCTATGGGAGTTGGGGAGGCCCATTGTGTGGGACGCTACATGCGTCGACACACTTGCGCCTTCCCATCTTCCGAGGACATACGTGAGGGCGGGTGCGGCGGCAGATTTGGCCGAAGATCTCAAGAGGCGCAAATATGCAGGTCTCGACAGAGCCTACACATTTGTTCCCCTTGGAGTCGAGACCCTAGGTCAATGCAGCCAGCGTCTTGGGGACGCTTCCGACTGGTGTTGATATGGATCAGTTGAGCTATCTGTAGACTGTTTGCAACAGTCAGCAGTTAGCTCAATTGTTTTAATTGTAAATACTAGTATAATTTTTTTTGTGAATAAAATTTACTTTTATTAGCTTGCGATGTCTTAAATTATGACTAGATTGTATTTTAAGGTTTTTTGTTATTATAGTACGTAACCCTACACTCAGGTGTAGTTGGTTAGCACATTCCCGTAATGAGGGAAGGATGCGGGTACCCGTCGAAATCGAAATTTTTTGCATAATTATTTGATTTCTTAGATGTATCTTTGATCATTCCGTTTAAAAAACTTCCCGAAATTTGGAGCACAATATATATAGGTAGGTACCTATACGAAGTTGGTCACTCCAGGGTCTAAATAAAATTATTATCTTACTAACTCCTTCCCGCGGCTTTGCTTGCTGATGATGATGAAAAGTAGCCTGTGTTAATCCAGATTGTCAGCTACATCCCTACCAAATTTCATAAAAATTAGTCAAGCCGTTTAACACTAATTTACCTACTTCTTACTTTTGTGAGTGTGTATGTTTGTTACGTCATATCGCTCAAACGGCTGGAACAAATTTGATATGGAGGTAGCTGACAGCCTGGATTAACACTAGGCTGCTTTTCATCATTATCATCATATGCGAGAAAAGCCGTGGGCAAAGGCTAGTAGAAGGTAATTTTAAAATGCGGGCGAAGCCACGGTCAGCCGTAAGTCTAAAATCAAAGTAGCTTACCTATTGGGAATGTGTAGATAAAAATAAACTGTGGTTGTAAACGAACGTGTGGATGCAATTTCATTACTGCCGTCATTTAATAAAAAGTCTTCATGAGCTAGAAAATAATTTAATCCTCATCGCAGACACAGACAAGCAGACCAGACATAGTTAGGCGAGCATTAATAATGTAGGTACTTAGGTAAGAACCTATTATCGATTCCCTTCCCTGTGCATATTAATAAGACAAACATGTTCCTACCTAGTTCTTAGACGAGTAAAACAAATTCTAATTCCATCTTTAGTAGACATCAAAATAATCAGGTTATAAACTTGATCAAAATTGTAGGTACCTAGGTAGTAGTAGCCTACTACTACCTACAATTTTGATCTACTACTAGTAGGTACAAAATACTACTAGTAGGTACAAAATATCCGTCGTGCGTTTGTTTTTCAATTCGTCACCTAATACGTCGACAGCTATAAAATAAATAGGTACCTACTTGTTTCAATCTTTCAATCTTGCTCAATGTTGGGTATTTGGATGACGGAACATTAGGTTAGGTTACGTGAACACAGTTTTTGATGATCTAAAAATCATCACAGACGAATTTCGACAAGTAGGTTTGGTAAATCCGAAATAAAAAGCTCGCATTGCATTTTCGAAATGCGAGCTTTTTATTTCGGACTCTTGTGAAGACTTCGGAAAGACTGCTCAAATATAATACTCATCTGGCTTTTACAATTATTCGGTTTTGACTATTTGTACCTAAACGTACTCTTTGAGATCAACTACATCGAGCTCTTAAAAGGCACAGACAACAAACGCAAAATTCCAAGTGTTAACTTACCAGCGTTCTTTTCTATGTACAGCACTATAAAGTAGTTTTGAAAAATGGAAAAAATTCATTTTTAATGACATTCCAGGAGGGGCGGTGTCGTGTAACAAGCGGGTACTGAGTTGACAGAATGATGACAACATAATTTTATGTCACACCGATGCATTCACTTCCTATTGTTTTCATTTTCATAATAATTTTTTTATGTATTGCAATGAAGGTCTCAACTTGTCATTTAGGTTACTGTTCTGTATATTACTTATTATTAATAGCACAGATATAGTACTTACATACTAGTTATTATTTTTACTGTAACGTTACCAGGTAAGTTCTATCAGTCGATTGTAACATTATTTATTTTCTAGAAAACTGATGTTTGTTTTGAGGTAGTTCTCTTTTCCGTGTAGGTATGTGATGGGCTGATGGCACTTTATCAGGTTCAAAGTGAAAATCAGCGTTGATCCGCGCGCACGAGTGGTTCAGCACATAGCTGAGTTTTATCCTTTTTGACCAACAGGGACAGTACAGTCGCCACTTGTACACTGTATCACAGAATAGCATGTACCTATACGTAGGTACACCGCGCAGTGGCCGTAGCTGTGTAGGTCGATTATTCTCGTTTCTACGGCACTGGCTTTACGTTGGCGTAGTGGGTGGGTGGACAGGTAGGTATTCATAGGAGGTATTTACCTACAAAATAGCGATAAACATAATTTGAATACCAGAAACAAACATAAGCTCGCTGTGCCCACAACTAGGCTACACAAAATTAAAATATCTTTTAAAGGGCAATGTATACTCTTCTACAACAAAACTCCTAGTGAGTTGCAAAAATTATCAGTAAATAAATTCAAACAAATTGTTAACACCTTGCTGTGCAAAAAGGCTTACTATAAAATATCAGATTATCTAGAGGATAAAAATGCTTGGGACGGGTTTTGCTCCAACTCGAAAAATAACAACTAACAGGCTAAAGGTTTCTTCATCGCCTCTTTACTTTATTCTACATACCGAAGCGACAGAAATCAAAAAATATCACTTTATTTCCGTGTCAGTGTTTAGTTTTATATTTTGACCTTTTCTAAGTGTACATTTATTGTATTTATGGAAATAAAGAGTTTTTGATTTTGATTTTTGACTTCTTACCTGACCTAAAAATATCTATAGCTGCCTACCTGAAAAATGTTGTTACTTTAGGATATTAGGATTGTAATAATAAATACTTTTATACTTTTATACTTTATACCTACTATCCGCTTGCTTGTTTTGTGTCTGTCTATGAAAATGTACCTACTTATAAATAACCATCCCCTGTCAAACCTGTTTGTACCTATTTTTTTTTGGCCAAATGTATCTTTATCTTTTAGACAAAGCTCAATCTTGGCATAGTGCTTGCTGCGACTGTATTACGGAATACCGGCAGTCGAAATACCGGATAACGGTATCGAAAGTACACGAAACCGCAGATCGAAATACAGAAAGCACATGAGGCCGCATAACGGAATACCGAAAGTGCACAACACTGAGAAACTGTAAACCGGACGATCACAATCTCGCGAAAATCACTCATCATCCCTCGTCATCAGGCGAGGGCGTCCTACACTACGTTTGCTGAGTCGTGGTCTCCACTCAAGAACACGTTTCCCTCAGCGGTTATCGGTTATTCGCGAGATATGGCCGGCCCAATGCCACGTCATCTGGAAAATTCTTAAAGCTATGTCAATAACTTTGGTTCTCTGTCGGATGAAGGTATTTTATTTTTATGTGCAGTTTATTTTTCTTAGCGTTCTAACACGATAAACATGTTTTTTATTATTAATTTACTTTTCTTTACCGGAATCCTAAATAAATATTGCAGAATATCAGAGCACATTCTGTCGTCGATATTCCACGACAGAATGTGCTCTGATATTCTGCTAAAAGATAAAAATACTTCCCTTACGTAATGCTATCATGATCGAGTTGAAAATGTACTAGGCGAGCAGAAGTTTAATGGAGATAAAAAAAGAACTCAAGTAGGTTTAGAATGGAAAACCAATTATCGTTGTTTTAATGAAGCAATGAACGAGGATAAGTCAGGAAGATTGGGGCTAGGACATCACCTAGGAGATCCATTCCTCACACCTCTTGTTACTCATCATCCAAACATGGAAAAGAATTGCGTTGTTTTCTTCTCAATAATACTCCATAAACCTCCAATAAACTAAACACACTCAACTTAATCTTCACACTAATATTATAAATGCGAAAGTTTGGATGGATAGATGTATAGATGGATGTATGTTTGTTACCTTTTCACGCCAAAACTACAGAACGGATCAGGCTGAAATTTTGCATACAGGTGAGTCTAACCCTGGAATCAAACACAGCGGCTTTTTATCTCATAAATCAGTTGTCATGGGATAGAAATAACCTGTAAACGTTTCCATAGAAACAACGCGTGCGAAGCCGCGGGCAGAAGCTAGTAATGTATAAAAATTAATGGCTATTTCCCTTGGCCACGGCATCACGCGTGAACGGCTGGACCGATTTCGCTAATTCTTTTTTTGTTGTGTTTGTTAACGTCAGGAGAAAGTTCTTATGAAAGAATAAAATAAAAAAGTTTGAAACATAATTTTCCAAGCGGGCGAAGCCGCGGGGCGCAGCTAGTACTAAAAATTAATCCTACAGTGACTGCTGATCTATGTAACCGGAGCCGCTCATTGTTCTAGGACGCTTCTCTAAATTTTCGTGACGTTAAAACAAAGAAGCTGTCGATTACTGCATTGTGTCGGTCTCGTCCGAATTAACTACCAAATATTAATCTTCTTACTTTGACTTCAACATTTATAGCTTATTGTTGTTTGGATAAAATGCATGGATGTATAGTCAGTTTTTCGGTAACGAAGTACCTACCAACTTAGACACAGTTACTTACCTATTTTTACCGTTAGTGTAGCACGCTCGATGTCATTTAATTTTTAGATAATAGGCTACTTAATATCCCGTAAATACGCGTGTGAAGCCGCGGGCAGAAGCTAGTCGTTTAATATATCAGTTAAAATTTATCTCTTGGTTTTTCTGATATATCCAACTTAGTTACTATAACTAAACTATTTCACTATTTCAAAATTATTTAAAAAGTTTACAGTGACCACATATTATGTGGTGACTGTAAACTTTTGCTGTTGCGTATAATTATAGCTGCTTACCTTTTCTAAGTGCACATATTGAATTTATGGAAATAAAGCAAGAAGAAGACTTCGAATGATAGTTGACACAAACGAGGTAAATCTAAAAAATTGCGACGAAATGTCGCAATTTAAATTTCGAACCCCTAGTACAATACTTCAAATGGCGCGGAAAGCAGCTCCGACAAAAAAATATAAAAATAGTGTAGGTATTGTGCGGTGCAAGGGTGTGCAAACACCACTAATAAGAAAACTAGCACTGCAAATGTGGTAAGTACTAATATTAAACTTGTAATAATTACGTAAAACAGCTATCAAAAGTCACACATAAATAAATTGAAAATTTTTAAAAGCAGTTTTCGTGAAAATGTTGCTATTCATTGCGTGGGGGAAAAATACCTCGGTTTGGTACTAAGTATAAAATAGTAGAGGAAATGTGTCTTGTGTGAAATTTAGGAATTTAACTTTCTCCAGATTCATAGGTACCTACTTAGAGCTACATAATAAACCGAGGCGTAAAAACATCGGTTTAGTATTTTCAAAATCACTCGAGGATATTTTAGCTTTAAATTCTATCTAGTAATCTGTGGCAATAGACGCGACTACGCTTTCACTTGGTTCTTTTTTTTTGTTTGTTCCGAAAACGGGAAAAGCCAATTAATTGGCAGACTTCGAGTAAAACCTTTTTGAATAGCTACCGGCTACTAACTTGTAAAATAAAACTAAAGAAATTGTTTTGCGAAATTGTACGACAGTATTTCTGCTGTATTTTCTGCAGCGTAGAAAGGAATAAGCCACTTTCCCTGCAGGTGTAGTATTAAATAAGTACTTTGTGTGTGTAATTTACCACATTGGCATCAATTGATAAACGTTTAGAACTCTCGGCGTGCTTATCACACTCGCACTTGACGGGTCTTCTTTAATTTGGTACCTATCTAGTTTCAGCTCTAACATGAAAGTAGGTAGAAATATATAATATACTAGTTTCTGCCCGTGGCTTCGCACGCGTTACTTGTATGGAAACGCCCTATGGTTATTTCTATCCCATGGGAACTGATTTATGAGATAAAATGTAGCCTATGTTTATTCCAGGCCTAAAGCTACCTGTTTGCAAAAAGTTTAGCCCGACCTCTTGAGTAGTTTTGGCGTTAAAAAGTAACAAACATCCATTCATACATCTAAGCATCCAAACTTTCACATTTATAATATTAGTGTGATATATTATTGTCCTATTACTAATAAGTACCGTTCGTTCACCGTGGTACCATTAGATAGTACCACTGATACGTACCAAATTTTAGGTTTCCGAAAGATCCAATTATAGCTGATTTAAGGATCAAGAAATTAAGATTGAATAGGCGAGATGAGTGTTGGAAGCTACAATATTTACCAAAATATATTCTATTCGTTTTGACGATAAATGGAAGTACACAACAAAGGGTGGCTTTATCTCATTACTCCAGGGTTCAGTACCAACAAAGTTATTATAATATTTTTTGCGCCAATTAGTCAGATGTTTATTTATTTTCGCAATAATATGATTAATATCTGAATTACGAGTACCTACTAGGTAGTACAGGTACCTAACCTAGGTTAGTTGGCCCGGGAGACTTATTGCACCTGGAGTAAATCACCTGGGTGCATTAAGTGCTACGCATGGTAGACATGGTGCACCTGGGTGAACAAGCTTCAGGTGAGCTACCTGTAGATTGTTTGCAACAGTCTGCAGCAAGCTCAATTGTTTCAATTGTATATACTAGTCCTAATTTATTTCTATTACAATTTGAACCTATTTATAATTGTATTCTAAAAATTGTGTTCTTTTAAGTTGTAGGGTCTACTTGGGTTTCATAGAAGAAAGCCTGTCTGGAAATCAAGGCTTACATGATCCTCATGAGCTGGATACACCACTGGTTAGTTTTGTAAAAAATATTTTACATACTTAGTTCAATTTCTTATCTTTGACGACCTCTGTGGCGCGGTGGGCGAAGGTCCGCCTGCGACGCAGGAGGTTGCGGGTTGGATTCCCGCCTCGGGACAAATATTTGTATGATCTGCAGATATTTGTTCAGGGTGTTCTGGTCGTTTTCTATGTAC
Source organism: Eupithecia subfuscata (assembly GCA_963564075.1). Taxonomy (NCBI): domain Eukaryota; kingdom Metazoa; phylum Arthropoda; class Insecta; order Lepidoptera; family Geometridae; genus Eupithecia; species Eupithecia subfuscata. The sequence continues at coordinate 21,496,269 of OY751095.1, forward strand.
CTATAATAAAAAATATCTATCTATGTACTCGTATATTATTATGTATATCAGTTATCTAGTACCCATAACACAAGCTTTGCTTACCTTGGGGCTAGATAATGCTGTGTGAATTGTCCAGCATTATTTATTTATTATTATTTATTTATTTATTATCATCATCATCAAGCGTTGGGCATAGGTTTACTTGGCCCTAGGTAAATACTAGGTACGTAAGTAATTAGTTGTCTCATGTATTTCGCTCTTTTAGGGTCCCCATACATCTTGCACAGAAGAGACCCAGCTGAGTCAGCGATTACTCTGATTAATCGATTAGGATTACATAGTCCACGTGAGCTGGACACGCCGAACGCACTAAGTTGTAAAGTAAATGATTTCCGCCGCTTAGATGTGTGCAATTAAACATCAAGCTCATTTGTAGTTCTATATTCTTACTAGCTGCGCCCCGCGGCTTCGCCCCCGTGGAAATTTATGTTTCCAACTTTTTTTTTTTTTTCTTTCATAAAAACCTTCTCCTGACAATAACAAACACAAAAAAAAGAAGTCCAGCCGTTCACGCGTGATGCCGTGACCAAGGAAAACGGGTTTCTTTTTTATATATATAGATTTCTATAATGAGAATAATAACATTATCGTTGTTGAATATACACCGTCTTTTAGAAAGTTTTGCCTCACGTTACGTTTTTATTCTCCGCGTGCGTATAATTATGTACGAAAAGCATTCAATGCATGCCTGCCGCATCCAAAAACCATTTTTAATTGGTATAGTTATGTGGATGGTTCTCCTGGCGTCACAGATGAAGCGTTCAAGCTCTTAGAGAAAAAAGTTTAAGAAATGTTCTGAAAAGAAACTAATATGCGCTCTGGTGGCCGATGAAATGGCTTTACGTCCACAAAACATTAAAGGGGGCCATGATCAAGTAGATTTAGGAACAGGCACATCATTAAGTCATCATAAATCATAATCATAAATTAAATCATAAATCATTTATTCACCGAATATATACATATGTACATACTTAGGGATTTCTGGTGAGACCCCAACTAAGCACTAGGCAAAGCTTAACAAAGGCCTCTGAGGTATATACCTTTGTTCTTGTATGCCTTAATGAGCATTGGAAAATCCCATTGGGCTATTTTTTAGTGCACGGCCTTTCCGGTGAGCAAACAAGTTCCCTCATAAAAATATGTCTAACCAAATGTGAAAAAGTAGGTATAAAAACAGTGTCGCTCACATTTGACACCCACCCTACAAATATTTCAGCTATGGAAATATTAGGCTGCCAAATAAAGGACCCGAATAATTTGAGGACTAAATTCAAACAACCATCCGCACATCATAACGTAGCTGTATTTTTAGACTCCAATCACATGGTCAAATTGGTCAGAAACCACTTTGAGGACAAAAAGTAATTTTTAGACCTAGAGGAAAACAAAATTTATTTGGGCTATTTAACGAAATTAAACGATTTTCAGGAGAAAGAAGGTTTACACATAGCAAATAAATAACCTGCAAGCACTTGCAATTTAGAAATTGTATTATGAAAGTTAAATTTGCTTCCCAGTTACTGAGCAGAAGTGTATCAATAGCCATTAAATTCTGCCGCGAAGTGTAGAAGTTGGAGAGTTTCGCCAATAGTGAAGGCACAGAAAAATGTATCAGGATATTAAATAATCTCTTCGATATTTTTAACTCACGAAGCCGTAGTTAGCATGGGTTTTGTCATCCGCTTGGCTGTGAATATAAATCAGAAGTGCTAGATTACCTCGAAATGGCAAAATTGTACCTGATTAACCTTCAAATTAAAAACGAATATTAAATTATTAATATAATTATTTATTTTAATAGATAAATAAAAATAAAAAGTTTTCAACCGGTCCTAGCAGTTAAATGCTCCCCGGGGTTTAAAGGATTCCTCTTTAAATCCTTAGTTGAAGACAGCCAAGATCTTATATAAATGAGCACTTAAAGATTAAGTCAGGACCACACTGAGCTATTCTTTGGATCTTTTAAATTTTTGTATCAAATAGTTGTAATTTTCTTTGTAAAACATTGTAGGTATAAGACTAACAAGTTGTTTGTTAGTTATTGGACATAAGTGTTTTGATTTTATATGTTCAAAAAAATATATTTTGTCGTGATTACCTTCGAACAAATATTCTTATTTTTTTATTCGTGTATTTTTTTGAAATTTGAGAATTAACATTTGACGCCCACCAGCTAATGAGAAACCACTACCCATTTTTTAGGGAAAATGCCATTTACGTGCAACATTCAATCATAGGAATGTGTGAGTGAAAGCACTGTATTTCCGAGCTGTCAAAACACATATAGATCGGTTTTTGGCTGAGGTTTTTGGTTACACAAATTGACAAATTGTTGATTAAAGTGCATCGATCAAAAATTTCCGGCCGGCAGGCCGCATACTTGATCGATGATATGGTGTCATGCAGTGAAGTGTCATCCCTCTGCCGAGACAGCAGCGAGTTTTTACTCGATGAAATAAAGAGTTTTTGATTTTGATTTATAATTTTAGACAGAGAAGCGAAAACAGAGTTCCTTGGCCACCAAGAGCAACTTCGCTATTCTGCATAAAGGAAATAAAAGAAAACTATTATAAGGGCATTAAAATAAAGCTTATGATAGGTATCATAAGCTGTACTTTTAAAAATTCATTTCATATTTTACAAAGCAGATATGACAATCATGACAACATCACACATTCTATCATTATTTTGAAAAAAAAATTGACAATATTACAATAACAGACTTTTTATCTATGTTTTGGTTTGTCGTTGGACGTGATGAGTAAATTATCAAACCCTTCTTTAAATTCTAAATCGGGGGCGAAGCCCTAAATAAAGTAGCCTATTGTTTAAATTAGGCTACATTCACACAATTGTTTTTACAATTTAGCTACATACAAGTGTAGGTATGCCAAAATTTCATCTTGATCAGTTCTGTAGTTTTGGAGATCTTAGATAACAAAAATTTTACATTTCAAAAACTTTCTCATATTTAGGATAGGAATTCTAGCCTCACGGTGACCTTGCTAAACCTCAGCCTGGTGCGAAGGGACATCTAAGGACCGATTGTTTGTTGGTGGTGGTGTCCAGCAGTGTTGTGGAGCTGTGTGGTGCCGGCTTAGAATTTGCACCATCCCAACTCTTTTTATTTATTTATTTATTTATTTATTTATTTATTCAAGCTAAGGTCTATAGACAACAAAAAACAGAACAAAGTAATGTGTACTGTAGACCTATTTCACTTCTTAGTTTCGACACCTCGCTCTAACTAAGTTCAAGACTTGTGATGTAGACGCGAGGGTTCTCTACCTCGGTGAGTTATTAGGTTTACACTATTATAAGACTTACATAATGTATATAAAACTTTAAGAACACTGTACTATACTTAAAATACTACTACAAACTTACATTTAATACTACATTAAAGTTAAGCCAAAAGTACAGTGAGTAGGTGTGAGTGTAAAAGTGTGGTTATGTGTGTGCGAGTGAGTGGAGTATGAGTCGACTGCGTGACTAACTAACTGTTTTTAATAGGCTTTCTGTATTTTCATAATTAAGGTTTAATAAATATGATTTTATCTTATTTTTGCATTGGTTGTGGTTTAAGTCTATTATATCTATATATTTGCTGATATTATTATACATGTATGGACCTAAGAAAGGAAGATGTCTATGTGCAAGCGACGTGTTACAGCTAGGTATTTTATATATTCGGTCTTTTCGTCGTTTGCTTTCTATTTGTGAGTCTTCCCGCGGGTGTCGTAAGAGGCGACTAAGGGATATCCACCGGGGGCGGGCAGCAGCGCCCCCTGCAGAACATTCTACCACCGAACTGCGATCCCCAACCCGCATGCCCAGCGTGGGGATTATGGGCATTACCCCCCATGAGATAAAAGCCAATAAGGCGTTTATCAGGGGAAGGCCTGCGCCCAGCAGTGGACCAACACAGGCTGTTGAGGTTGAGGTTGAGGTGGTGTCCAAAGGACTACGGACAAGTGGAAACAGTTACTTATAAGGCACTTTTAATTTATCAAGCACCGAAATTTAATAACCAAAGTAATTTCTGAATAAGTAGGTACATAATTATGCATTTTATACAATACTAGCTGACCCGCCGTGATTGTATTTGCGTGGAGTTTAGTAGTAGTACATCCGAGTAATATAACCCGAGTACCACTCATTTGAAGCCGCAGATAGGATTCGGTAGGAACATGAAAAACCCATGAATGTGAATTCAAAAAAAAACTGTTGTTAGTAGGTGCATATGTCCTAAACTAAATTTTCATGCTAAATTTCAGCCATAGTTCTACATAAGTCTTTTCTAGATTTTCTTGATAAGTCAGTGAGTGACCTAACTTGAACTCCACACCATTAACCATTTGGGTGCGCATTTCAAAAAACCCTGAAATATAGTACGTGTCTATATAAATTGAGTCATCTTCCTACGCTAAAAATTTTGACGGGCTAAAAGTTACGGTTATGAACTTATTATAAAAATGACCCTTGACCCCCTTAGAATACGAAATTCCAAAAATCCGTTCTAAGCGAGTGCCTACGTCGTGAAAGGAACCTCCATGCAAAATTTCAGCTTCGTAGCTCTTGTAGTTTCAGAGATCTCTTGATGAATCCAGTTTTCTCTTCTCTTTTATATAGGATGTAATTTGTGGGGTGGATCATCGGTGGATGGGGGGTGGGGGACCTGAGTTCCTATCGATTTAACCCCCCTGTATGTCCTGCGATATTCAGTGGTTCAAAAGTTATTTGGACTTTGATAAAATTGTAGTTAAAATCACATAATGTACGAGTAGTTAATGATGGATCAGTTGAGATTATAATATCTGTGGTTGAGCTATCAATTGTTTCAATTGTAAATAGTTGTAAGTATAATTTTCTTTGTGAATAAATATATTTGTTAAAATCTGATTTCATGAATTTCGCAATTCCAGCCAAAATGTTAGGTCTGCCACCCTGTCCTTTATTTTGAAACGAGATCGATAGTGGACCTTTGCTGTCCCTATACCAATCTGACTCTTAGATTTATAAAAAACAAAATATGAAAATTTCAGCAAAAATTCTTTTCAAAATCTAATATTTTAGGTACATTATCTTTCTATTGTTCTAAAAAACTTTTTTTTTTCTGCAACCTATTTTAAAAACTACTGGTTTTCATGAAGAGTAAACCCAGTCGTATTAATAAAAAAACGCTACTCCTTTCTTATACCCAATTCACTCTCAGAGTAGTTATTCTCCGACTAAGCCTGTAATTACGTAGTTTTGAAAACAGTATTAACAAACCTGGACTAATGACGGCGTACCTATACCTAAATTACTCCTCCGATTAGGGCTGACAACAGCATAATTGATCTAAAGTACCAACATAACAATACCAAATAGTGACTTGTTACGTAATTTTCTGTGAAAATTGAGGATGATTTGTGGAAATAACTGTGAAAAAGTTGACAATTGACAAGTCAGAATAACGTAAAGTGTAACGGTTCTTGAAAATTTCATATTTCTATCTATTTACATAATTCATGTAATGCCTAGATTTTGGAATTAGGCGTGTTGTTCAATATGAGCCAAAAGCGTATTGGATTGGCTACATAACTGTGACGAGGAGGAAAAGGATGGTTTGGAAATGTACTACCTCAAGCATTATCATAAATACGTACATCCTCACCTCAGACTCACCTCAGTAGCCTATATTGGTACACTGCTGGACGCAGGCCTCCCCCTGATAAGCGCCTTATTGGCTTTATCTCATGGGAGGTGCCGATAATCCCAAAGCTGGGCGTGAGGGTTGGGATTGCAGTTCGGTGGTAAAATTGGTCTGCAGGAGTTGCTGCTGCCCGCCTCCAGTAGATATTCCTTAATCACCTCCTACGACACCCGCGGGAAGAGTTGGGGTGGTGCAAATTCTATGTCTGCACCACACGGACAAGACGTCTTCGCACACGTGTTCGTGATGATGAGCAGAACCTGCACTTCACGCATTGTCATGTCAGCGAATTATCAATTAGGTACCTACCTTATTTGAATAAGCCTAACCTACCTAATATACCTGAAACATCACCTAAATCAATAACATTATACAAATGAAATTTGTATCTTCATTTTATTCATTAAAATGTATTTCATACGTTTTATTATTTAGTAGGCACAAACTAAACTAATAATTGTCCTCTCTATAAGCTGCTCGAGTAACTAATTAATGTAGAGAGGACTTCAACTTCCTCTGTTGTGAGAGTAATTTCAATATTTTTTTCTCTTTGAACAGCAATATTGTGTAGTATGGCTAGTGCCACAACATTTACTTTTGGTATTTTCCAAGCTTGTTAACTCACGTAGCAAGCAACGAAATCGTTGCTTCACGCACTAGGTAGGTAAGTTTCCATACAATCTATCATACAAGTTGTTGCATTGGAATATCTATGTATATTTTGTTCCAACTCATGATTTGCGAGAGAGAGATTTTCAAAAGGGTTTTAACGCGGTTTGTATTATTTCACATGTCTTGTGGTTCGTAGATTCTCAAGTTCCATTACCTATCTCCTGTATAAATTTTAGATCTAGAATGAAAAACCTAGTCTTCCATATCACTTATTTGTTTACTCTCTCGCAACGAACGCGTTAGCAGACAAGGATAAGAATGGCTAACTAATTTTGAAAGTTATTTGTCAGTTAATTCCTTACCTAAACCTGCCTGAACGTCGCAATAAAATTTACTCCGAGACTAACCTCAGAATAGCATATTCCTTCCTTGTGCCCTGTTTATTAGTACAACTTTTACCTAAAATGAGGAATAACGGTAAAGTAAAGTTATGCACTCGTTATTTGGAGTTTATTAATAAGGCCATGAAAATTTAATTTGGCTAGTACGAGGGCATCATGTTGAAAAATGTACGTAAATAGTCCAAGTGCCAAAAATCTGTGATTTGTTAACCAAAAACTACTGGTTCATGTCAAGGAAAGGCTAGCTAAATAAAAGCGTCATGTCTTACTCCTACACCGCTGTGATTGGCTGATTATGTAGTATGCTATTTTTGAATTTTGAATTTGAATTTTGGAATGAAGACTGCTTTACCTTGCACCGCCGTGATTGGCTGAATAGGTAGGTATAGTATTTTTAAATTTGAATTTTTCGAACGATGGCTGCGTAATTGTTGGACTTTGATACTATTTCTGTGTTTTGGATTGTTGTTGTTATTTGTTTGTTTAATAGACTTTGTGGATTTGCGTAAATTGTGTCTGTTCCATGTCTTATTCTCCACAAGACTATGCAGAAATGAACGATTGTTACGGCGCAGCCCGAGAAAATGCCCGAGCGGTTGCTAGAATATTCCGTGAGCAGTTGATGAGAAGAGGTGGCGTGGCCCACAACCCGAGGTATATACCCTGACTACCGGGTTTTTTTAGGTACGTGTCCATAACGCATTCATGGAAGGTCGCATACCAGGTACTACTCGGTCTGAAGGCGCGCCGAGAACCGACCCAGATCGAAACGAAGAAGTCTTGGAAGAAGTGCGAAGTGATTCATCGACAAGTACCAGAGCAATTAGCCGTGGTACAGGCCTATCTCACATGTTTGTGCATAGAATTCTGCGAGCCGAGGGCATGCACTCATACCATGTGAAAAAAGTCTATGTCTATGTAGGCTATGTATCGCAAAATTTACTACCCACGGACTATCCACGCCGAGTCGCCTTTTGTCAGTACATGATAAGTTACCATGTCTTGACAAAAGGCGACAAAAAATTATGATCTGCGTCGCATCTAGTTATCAATAATAACTAGATGCGACGCAGATCAGAAATATTTGTTTTTGATAACATCATGTGGACAGATGAGTCAACCAACCTACCTGCACAATTGTGCATATTAAATATTCCACTCCGGCTAAAGGCTAAAGTGGTAATTACCACTCCTGGGGTATTGATAACCCACATGAGATTCGCCGCTGTAAATTTCAGTGTTAATTAATGAACAGGAGTATTTAATAAACAGCTGATCGAACCGTTCGAGTTACCAGCCAGATTAAACGGCCACGCGTATTTGCAATTTCTACAAATAACTTGCCTGAAATGTTGGAAGAAGATAACTTGCTTTACGGAGCCGAATTTACTTTCAATGAGACGGAGCGCCGCCGTGCGACTTCGCACGGAACGTAAAGGAATATTTGAATGAATATTTTCCACATAGGTCAAAAATAATGAGTAATATTTTAAACGGTGCATAATATTTTACTTAAAAGCTACTTTAATAGCTTATCAAAATTTAATTTTTTTTTTCGACTTTGATACAAAATTAAAAATATCGATATTGGTACCTACTTGGACTATTTAAGTACATTTTTCAACATGATGCCCACGTACAAGCCAAATTAAATATTCAGGGTTTATTCTTCATGAAAACCAGCTTTTTTTAAGATAATTTGCAGAAAAAAATAATATGAAATATTTTTTTTTAGAACCATTGAAAGATCATCGATAGGTACTGGTCCCCCACCCCACATCCACCGATGATCCACCCCTCAAGTTACACCCATAGATACATATCAAATTAATTTTATTAGCATAAGTACCTATATTTATTAAAGTAACCAAAATACTTCACTTCGCTTTACTAAAACTCTCATATAATTTTAAGGTGTAGGCAGACTGGAAGTCGAAGACGAAAAAAAAGCCATACGACGACATTCCCATTTCACTGGTGGTGGCCCTAATCTCAATGTTACCCTAACCGCTTTGGAGACCAGGGTAATAGGAATCATTGGTGCACATGCTGTGGAAGGCTACTCTGATACATTTACAGTGTAGTAACGACACCTACTGCCTGGTCATCAGGGATCCGTTTCTCGGAGTGGTTTCTGTACCGGCCTGGCGGCTCGCGGGGCTATGAACTCACCGACTAGGCGGCCAGTATCTATGTCACACATCTCTAGGAGACGCTACGAAGGGACGAAGAGGACTATACAAACAAGTTGGTGGTATGTCACCAAAACGTATGCTCACTTAAAAATAAAACAAGACAGTTGGAAGTAATGGCAAAAATTTAATTAAATGTGAAGTTCTTTGCATAACGGAACACAACTTAAAAGACTATCAAATAGATAAAATTACTATTAATAACTTTATTTCAGGCACATTCCATTGTAGACCAATTATTGAATGCGGAGGGTTTTGTATTTACGTTAGGCAAGACGTTATATTTAAGGAATTTGACTGCACCGGTTTATCCGTGGAGCAAGTATGCGAAGTATCCGCTGTGGAGCTTACCAAATATAATATTGTAAATGTTTGTTGATGTATAGATCGAACGAAACATCTGTTTCACTATTCTGTCCATTGTTGGAGCGCTTGCTCGATAAGCTAGTGGACAGCGGAAAGGATTGCGTCGTCGTTGGTGACATGAATTTAGACTGCATATGTCCACTTAACACCGATCAGAAGAAGCTGTACGACATTCTTTATACGCGTAATTACAGTAACGTTAACGATTTTCCAGCGAGGATAACTGCTACGACTAGTACCTGCTTAGATCATGCCTCCGTGAGCGGTGAGCAAGTGCGGAACTGTACGCGCGACCGCGGCACGCAAGCTGTGGAGCGACCACTATGCCGTGAGAGTCGACCTGGACTGCGATCACGGTTTGGTAAGACACGGCATTACGGCTCAAACTTTAGCAGTTGAAACGTTAGGGTGCGCGTTCACAGGCCAGCATCAGACAATCCGCTGACAAGTACGCCCAGTGATCGGCAATCCGAATGACGTCATTCGCATTAAATGCAAAAGTTGCCTTCAAGAATTCTGGCCGGCATTGCCGACAGTCCGCTCCGTGTGGTACGAATCTTTTAAGTCAAACCATTGATGGGGCCAGTGCGGATTGTCCGATGCTGACCTGTGAACGCGCACCCTAACGTTTCAACTGCGAACGTTTCAGCGGTAATGCCGTGCCTTACCACACCGTGATTGCAGCCCTGTTGTGCGAGCCTAACGCTCTGCCCACACCGCGTCTCTCGAGGTCCTATACATGCATGTGAATCTATGTAATTTTATATCTGCGATTGAGAGTGTCGACTGGGTGGATGTAAGTCAATGGCGGGCGACTGCCGACGAGCTGGCACAGTCAGTTGTAAATATTTTAAGAAATAAACTATACAGTGTGTTTTTTTTTAACTGGGACAGTACGGGGGCACCCATAACCAGAGGAGACTTTTTAATTTGTGCGTGCGAGAGTGACATTCTCCGCAAGTATTTAAAAATGTTAGAGTTTTGCCCTTACAAGGGTGATAAGGAAGACCTAAACAGTTACCGACGACCGGTCTCAATAAAACCTGACCTACTACCGACTAGACCTGACATAGCAAAAGTTTTTGAATACCCGCCTCAGCGGAAGGCTCACGGAATACCTTGCGGTAGTGTAGCTGCGAGGCTGCATGAGTGGTTTGAAATGACTCGATTTCGTCTTCTGCCGCCATCTAGTTTCATTGATATCAAAGATTGGAAGTAAATAAGAAGAAACCAGTCACAAAACTACTATGCCACTCCGGTCAGCCGTAGCACCGTAGCTCGTGCTACGAAGGTCTACGAAATAACATTATTATTTAGTTTGAAGAAAGTGGGTGCGCTTATATGAAGAGATCGCTCCCCACCACTCTCCAGGACCAGGGACGGACTGTTTTTAAATGAAATAGGTTTACATTTCCACTAACAAAGAGTTACAGGGGAATGGGACTGGTAGTGAGCGGAGCTCAACGCTTTCTGCTCGTTAGACATTACCGCTCGACTATTTCCTGGTGAAAACACAAGTGCTCCTACAAGTGAAACGGAGTCTTTAAGGCTTTTGTATGCTATGCCAGCTCCTCGTAGCACGCGCTACGAAGATCTACGAAATTATAATTGTGTATAGTAAAGAAATTGGTGCGTGTTGGAGTCTTTTGTATGTGACAGAACCCACACCGGAAGCCAGCCTTTTCGGATATACCAACCGTATTGATCCAACTTTTGGGTATAACGGCTGCAGAGGATTTTTGCGAACATCATATTATAGATTTGGGATAGCAAACTTACTGGTCTATAATTAATTGCACGGTTTTTAAATATCCATTTTCTTATGTAAAATTGTCACTGCAGCATTTTTACAAGACTCAATTTTCAAGCTTGGCAAATAGCATCATTAAAAAGTTTAACAAGCACGTTAGTCACTGGTTGTCTTCCTGCACGTAACAACTCGATAGGAATGCCATCTACGCCAGGAGACCTTTCACACTTCATCTGGCCTAGGGCGTGCTCTACCTCACAAACTTTGATTGGCGGTAATTCATCATTATCGAGGCTTTTAACTGGGAGAGCCCTATGGTCGTTGTTCAACTCTAGTACTGGTGTTGCATGTGACGAGTATAGTTTCCCGTAAAAAATCTTCAACTAGCTTTAGAATTTGGCTGTCTGTCTGTAACGCAATTACCTTTTTATCTTTGTTGCAGAATTTTTTGGTACCTGTCTTGATCTTTCTTTTAAAAAAAAATTACTACCGTACTTTTTAATCCTACCTATTATAATATTAGTATTGTATTAATAGATTCATGTATAATTTTATTTATTTTGTTTATTCGACCAAGGAAAACGGGTTTCATTTTTTAATTTATACTAGTTTATGCCCGCGGCTTCGCACGCGTTGTTTCTATGGAAACGTTTAAAGGAGATTGCTATTCTATAGAATATTAAAAATTAATTAAAAAAACATTGTCCAGCGGACAAAATTGTGAATCTAAACCATTCCCAGATCCCCTTGAACACACACAAAAAATTTCAATAAAATCGGTCCAGTCGTTTGAGAGAAGTTCAGTGACATACACACTCACAGAAGAATTATATATATAAAAGATTATAAAGAGGAAAGATTTGATAGTTTGTTTGTATGTATTCAATAGGCTTCGAAACTACTAGACGAATTTAAAAATTCTTTCACCGTTAGGAAGCTTACTTTTCAGGGAGTAACATAGGCTACATTTTATCCTGGAATTCCCACGGGAACGGGAACTACGCGGGTGAAACCGCGAAGCGATCGTCTAGTATTTAATATAAGTGTCGCTCTTACAACTCTGTGGTGGCTTCCTTTTGTCGAGGCCTATGTCCAGCAGTGGATTCATAAAATATGTACAAAAACGCATGACGAGACAAGCCACCAACCATATAAGTACTTAGAACAAGTAGAAAATTATCTGGGAAAAAAGTGTTGTTCACGAGGGAGCGCAATTGTATAAATAAATACTTACTTGAAGACATCAAGGAACTCAATTCAATGACAATATTTAAAAGATTGCTTTAAATAAGTACACATTTTAAAGGATTTTTATAATTAAAACCAATCTTACCTACCTACCCACATCACAACTCATAAACTTAAACAATTATCTACTAACTCACTGAAACACAGCTCTAACAAAACTTCTATTGATTCAATCGGGTCGCTTGCCTGCCGAGTGACACGATGCTATGTTGGTTAAATTATTTAGCACAACCTACATATTCAGGAATTTGTTAAATAAATCAACTAAGTACTACTTCAACCTAACAATCGAAGTAGGTGTTAATTTTTAAACCATTGTAATACCCTAGTTTTACTAGGTATTTACCTATGTTTGGAAAGCTGAAAGGCCTACTACTTTTGACGTGACAACGTCTTATAAATTGGTTTGCCGGGTGACACTTCAAGAAACTGCGTTACGCGTTACGCTCCGCTCACGTTATGCAGACATAAAAAGTGAAAGGAACTCAAAGTCGTTGTCACGTAAAACTTTCGCCCGTATACCGACTTTACAGGCAACCAATTTTTTATTAATTTAGTTTTAGTTTCTCTGTAAGTGAATTTATAAATTCTTAAGAGAGAAAAAAAATTCTAAAATGTTAGATCAATGATGATGAGAATTATAATGACTCAGCTGAAAACGCATCAAAATTTGACGACCTCTGTGGCGCAGCAGGAGAAGGTCCGCCTGCGACGCAGGAGGTTGCGGGTAAGATTCCCGCCTCGAGACAAATGTACGATCTGCAGATATTTGTTCAGGGGTTCTGGATGTTTTTCTATGTATAATAAAAAATATATTTCTATGTATGTATGTAGTGTATTGTATTATGTATATCAGTTATCTAGTACCCATAACACAAGCTCTGTTTAGCTTGGGGCTAGATAATGCTGTATGAATTGTCCAGCATTATTTATTTATTTTATTTATTTGTTGTTGATTAAACACTTACAGCAACAGGCAAACAGACGCGGATAGACTTTTGTCTATTATACTAGGAGGCACTAATCCCTGTGTATTTTATAGTTATCCCGATGTTCAAGAGGTTGACGCTGCCGTGGTCACAGGATGACTGAAGTATCGGAGTTTAAGCCGTTGCGAAATGCGTCAATAGTTACAGTCCCTTCAAAGAAGTGACTCATTTCTATTTTTCTACGCACTTCAATGTTTTCGAAACTTCTAAACTTCACTTCCTTTCATTTTTAATTAGCTTCATAGTTTGTTTTTAATTTGTTCTTTAAATTTATTAGGGTTCCGTACCTCAGAAGGAAAAAAGGAACCCTTATAGGATCTCTTTGTTGTCTGTCTGTCTGTCTGTCAACCCTGTTTTTGCAAGAACGCGTGGACGTGCGAATATTTCGAAATTTCCAAACTCCAATGTGGCGCGGCGGGTCATGGTCCGCCTACAACTTTAAAGGTTATTACATCGGAGTAAGGTCTACTTTAACATATGTTTCTCGTTAAAGGGAAGGGAGGGGCAGGAAAAGGTGAGATAATTGTACCACAAGAAAAATTACGGAAGAAAAAGAAATTAAAATCAAGATATAAAAAATATTTTATTATGTATGTATTATGTCATAATGTCATATGAGACATCTAGTTATAGAATTAAGCAATTTAAAAAATATATAATTTATATATTATTTTACACCATCGGAAAGAAAAGATGGAAGAAAGGAAAGTTTTCACCAAATTTCGTGAAAAAAGAATTGTTTTGTAAAAGATAAAAGAAATAACCAAAAACTTGATATTTTGAATTTTTTACATAAATTTTGAGGTTAAGTGAAAAAAGTGTGTACACAAAAGTTGTAGACCTTTTTATTACCAACTTTGGCATTTGACTTTTTTCCATAGGACTTGTAGTTTTGCCGGAAATCTAGATAAATCGTTTTTTACCCTTTAAACTCGCCCACTTCCCCTTCCCGACCTCAGATCGCCCGTAAATTATTTTTCCTTTCATTTTTAGGGTTCCGTACCTCAAAAGGAAAAAAGGAACCCTTATAGGATCACTTTGTTGTCCGTCTGTCTGTCTGTCTGTCTGTCTGTCCGTCTGTCAACCCTCTTTTCTCAGGAACGCGTGGAGGTATCGAGTTGAAATTAACATCAAATACTCAAGTCCGTAACCTCTTGAAGCCGCAATATAAATTAAACTTCTAAGTCAATGCACTCAAAAGTTACAGCCGTTTATATCCGAAAATTTTGAAATTTCCAAGGGAATCACATGCATCCAAAACCTATAGGGTACTTCCCGTAGACCTAGAATCATGAAATTTGGTGAGCAGCAAGGTCTTATAGCACAAGTAAAGGAAAAAATTAGAAAAACATAAATTTGTAATAGATTCACTAAAAAATTACTTTTAATGCTCGCCATGGACCAAAACCTATAGGGTACTTTCCGTAGACCTAGAATTATGAAATTTGGCAAGAACCAAGGCCTTATAGCACAAATAGAGGAAAAAATCCAAAAACAGTAAATTTGTAGCTTATTCTTTTGAAAAAATACTTTTAATTCTCGCCATGGACCAAAACCTATAGGGTTCTTCTCGTTGACGTAGAATCATAAAATTTGGCAAGAAGCAAGGTCTTATAGCACAAGTAAAAAAAAAAAAAAAAACTTTTAATTCTTGCTAGAGACCAAAACCTATAGGGTACTTCTTGTTTACCCAGAATTATACAATTTGGTAAGAAGCAAGGTCATATATAGCACAAATAATGATAAAAATCTGAAAACGGTATATTTGTAATTTATTAACTAAAAAAAAATAGTTTTGTTTTTCTCCCTCGACCAAAATATACCTACCTACAGGGTACCTATGTAATTCATGTTGACCTAGAATCATAATATTTGGCAAGAAACAATGTCTTACAATTAAACGGAACCCTTAGTGCGCGAGTCCGACTCGCACTTGACGTTTTATTTTCATAATATTCTCCTCCTTTTCCAATGGGTTTCATCCTACTATTGTTTTTTTTTTTCACTTTTTATTATTTTTATAGGCTTCTACCCTGGTCTATTATGTTGAAAGTCAATTTAATTAGAGCCGCTACTGAGTCGCAGCCGCGTGGCCAGTAAGTGGATCGCGTCCTCGTCGTGTTGACTTTTTGATTTTTTATATGAATAATTTTCGTTCGTTCATTTAAACCACCTTAAGGTTCTAGAATATTCAACTGAGAGTGCATAGAAATAAAATCTTAAAACTAGCTCAACCAATTTATTCTACAAAAACACGACCCCTGTGGCGCAGCGGGCGAAGGTCCGCCTGCGCCTCCGTTGCGGGTTCGATTCCCGCCTCGGGACAAATGTTTGTACGATCTGCAGATATTTGTTCAGGGGTTCTGGATGTTTTTCTATGTATAATAAAAAATATCTATCTATGTAGTGTATTGTATTATGTATATCAGTTATCTAGTACCCATAACACAAGCTCTGCTTAGCTTGGGGCTAGATAATGCTGTGTGAATTGTCTAGCATTATTAATATTATTATACAATGTGTCTGGTTACCGGTGTCGGAGACTTTGGGGGGGTGAAGTACGGTAAATTTTATCGACAAATCACTATCTCTATTTTTTTTTTCTCGCTCCCTGATAAAATGGCAGCAACGACCATACCATTTTAGAAGACAATAAAGGAATACGTTCGTTAGGTGCTCTTCTAATACCATTTTCGGCGAGGTTGAGGTGTAGTCGTATGAATGTGCGAGCATTCGGGGTTGGTTTATTGGGAAATCTTCTCGCATACTCTCTTACAGCAGCATTAGCGTTCCCGTTGCACAATCCATAGACGAAATGGATGTTGGCCACCTTCTGGGTGGAATAATGGAAATCTTCCATTTCTGTTAACTTTCGTCAGCGAAAAATACAAAATTTAATAAAAATTAATCTGACAGCGCACCCTTTTTTTTCAGTTTCTGCACGTCCTTATCTACAACAAAGCACATAATTGTCTATGGACACGCAATTCCTCGAAACCGTGAGTCCAGTTGCTTTTTAGCGGGATATTTTAACTTTCAAGGGTCAGATTCAAATCGTCATGACTTCTAAGCTATCTTACTCAGGGCCAAGATGCATGACTTATTTTAAAGCACACATTCTGTACTATTGTTCAAAAACAAAAAACATGTAGCTTGACAGTTTCAATTTTATGAAAAAGCTAAAAATTTGAAAAAAATGTTGAAAAAATAACTTTTTTTTGTTTATAAATTCTCTTTTCTTCTATTATAACATAGAAAATGCAACAATGTTATCATTGCTTTATTGCCTACATTATTGGCAATCAAATGAGTCCTCTATCGTCCTCCTAGAACCTCTGCATGGGTAGCTATAGCTTAAACAATACAAGCACCCGTGCTTCGAGGCAAAAGAAAACAAAATGGCTGCCATTTTATCAGGGAGCTAGAAAAAAAAATAGGGATAGTGATTTGTCGATAAAATTTACCGTACTTCACCCCCCCAAAGCCTCCGACACCGGTAACCGACACATGGTATATTAGTGGATCCAGAACATCATGCGTTCAATTTCAGACGGTGTGTTTAGAGTTGGTTTGTAGCAAACTCTCTTACATCTCCGCAAACATTTGCTTTTATAATATTAGGAAGTATGCTATAAGAGTCTTTTAATGTGTAGGTACCTATTTGTAAGCAGCACAGGCAGGTGTGGCATACCTATCTAACTCATCTTCGGCCAAATAGCGAGTTGATGGTATTTCGCTCTACGCCCACGAAATATGTTTTTCTATTATTCTAAGTATTTGCCGGTGGAGGCTGTCATTTTACCTAATTATTTGTCTATACTAATATTATAGAGGAAAAATTTGATTGTTTGTTTGTTTGTAGTAGGCTCCGAAACTACTGGACCGATTTGAAAAATTCTTTCACGTTTAGGAAGCTTAGGTACTTTTCAGGGAGTGACATATGCTATATTTTATCCCGGAATTCCCACGGGAACGGGAACTACGCGGGTGAAACCGCGAGGGATCGTCTAGGAGTATTATAAAGAGGAAAGATTTGATTGTTTGTTTGTTTTTTATTTACCAGTAGGCCTAGCATGGGGGAATACTCGTCTAGGGTAGAATAGAGAAGAACGCCATCGCATTGTCATACATTTCGTAAATTATTGAAGTTGAAGGAATGAGTTTCATACATATTACGCATTCGATGACGATGTGCTAGGCTACCTACCTATTACTAATAAAATTGCTTGTTTATTTTCTTCTGCGATTACCAATCCGCCTGCCGAGTGTGGTGATAACGGCTAAACCTTTTTTGAAGAGGCGCATTCAGCAAGCTGTGGATGTAGGCATGAGTTGAAGTATCTATCACCTACATTAGTAAGTCTCTACCTACCTACTGTTATCAAACTTGTCAACATATCTAGGGTTAAAATAAAAGAGCATTGTTTCACATATAAGAAAAAATGTATTATTATAAAATACATAACTAACTCGCAGCCATTGCAGCGATCTAGACACATCCAGAAGAACGAAAACATTACCTACTATTTATTATTATAATATAGATAGTAGGTTCACTACACGGGCCGGGCCTGTGGGCTTTGACCTTTAGATATAGGTACAGGGTGCTCCAATCTTCAGAGGATCAAATAAAATTTTTGTCAATGATTTTACGATTTTATTCTACGAAACCACTTTGAAGGTGTCTTTCAAGATACTGATAAAGGATAATTTCTTTAAAATATACTATTGATAAATAAAGTAAGTATCAACATGAACAAAATCAGATGTAATTTTTAACGCAAAACTACAATCTTCGTAGATCATCCATTTGAACCTCATAAAGATGGAAGAACATCCCTTAAAAGTATTTTCTTAACTTACTACACGATGATTATGAATTATAAATACTTGCTTACAATAATATGGCAATTCTGTGAATACCTATTCAATTTTAAAAAAATCCAAAAGTTTTAGTTAGTTACATTATGATGATAATCAATGACATTAGGGCAGATATTTTGTGCGCGAGGATAAAAATTGCTTGAATTTCAAAGTGTTCGTGATACTCCAAAGATATTCATACTCACAGTATAATAATAAATAGTATAGGTAAGAAAGTATCAGTGAAACTTTTCATTCACAGAATAATTATTCATTTCTGGGGTAACACTGAAGCTAGAAAAAACCCTCACAAAATTACTACGGAAAGCGCTTGCTTGCTCAACAAAGTTGATAGGTATATTATCAAATTATATAATAAGCTTTGAGCAGCATAATATTTTTTTTGCAATTAACAGCAAATAAATCGTGACAAAGGCTCTAAAACATCTGTTTTATAAATTAACATCTCTATAACTCAACAATATCATTAGACAAAATAACTTTTTCAACAGTTGACTTAAATATAATTTGTAAATAAATAAATATTGTTCTTTAACAACTTAATAATTTTGTAAAGCTAATTGCTTAAGAAACAGCTTTGTAATAAATAAAAATACGACAAAAGATCATGATTAAATACTTTTAGTTGATGTTTCCAACTACATTTACATGTGTTGAAATCGATGACCTGTGTTTTTGTTACATAAACTCAATAAAATAAAAACAAAAGTACCTTTGTCGATCAGCGTAGGTATAACACACCTGTTTTTCGTATTACCAAGTAATATATATCATATAATGTGATGTACATGCACAGATTACATAATGCTACCTACTTTATAAGTGATGCTAAAAATTTGCACGAACAGACATACATATGAGAATCTAATAGAGAAAGTTACATGAAATATACTTGACTTACTACCTAGTTTAATGATACCGATCTTACTGTGAACAGACTTTACTTTTGTTTTCTATATCATTAAGTTTGTAATATTTCTAGTCACCTACGTAACCTGAAGTAGAAAAGTTGGTAATAAAAAGTATTTCTCAGGGAAACAAGACCGTTCGCAATAAGACCGACTTCGTCTTATTATCTAATACAAAAACAGTCGTAAAACTTCCAAAAGGATGTAAAGCAAGCGAAAAAATTAAAGTTAACCTACCAAATTGAGAAGCACTATGGAATGTTTGAGTTACTGAATACTAGGTTTGTAAAAGTGTATATTGCATACGAAATAAATGCAATTTCTAAAAAAATTACTCAGAAAAATAATATACTTCGTTAAGGGTTAAATAACTACTATTATAATTTGTGCTTCAAAATTCAGAGGTCCTATGTAAGGTAATACTTCGGTTAAGTACCTATACATAAAAATATGCTATAGATATTTAGACATAAATCATTCCAAAATATGAATATAGTTTTATAAACAAAGGGAAAACATTTTACGCAGTAAACCTACATACTAACACTAAACATTAATAAAGAGACAACTTACAGACTAACACCGCTGAAACTACAATATAATGTTGATTCTTAAACACACAGCCGCATTTTATAAGTTACATACATACCTACACAATTAGACAGTCATAATTATTATTTCATTGTAAAAGAAGGAAAATGAGCTCCTTTTCAATTTGGTCGGTTGAAAATCAAAACAAATCTGGTAAACTAGAGTGAAGTTTGGCGGAGAAACCGATCAATTTTAAATTTTACTCTTAGTTTAGATTCAAGAGTTCTAGAAATAGAAAAAAAGTACCTACGTCTGCGAATTTAACAAATTTTACCGCTAAAAAGACTTGTTGCTCATCTTCCTATTACGATTGCCTAAGTAATGCCAGGACACGCTAAACGTTACGGGGTACAAACACAGGAAATAGAGGAGCTCGACGCGAACTTCTTATAACCGACTTCTTAAAAAGAAAGAGGTCCTCAATTCGGCTGTATGTTATTTTTTTATACACCGAAGCTTTGGGAAGTAAGTGGCGAACCCCAAGCATATTGTTCTTGTGATGGCATCTTGCACTCAGGCTAGTGAGACTAGGTTTTCATATCATTATAAGATTATGTTTCATCATTGGTTGACCCCTCTAAGCAATGGATTCCCCACCTACTGCCTACTCTACTAAGTACCACAAATATGTTCTTTTACATCATTATTAGATTATAATTTTCTTTGTTAATAAAGATGGTTTTTTTACATGAAACTACAGCATATTAATATAATAAGTATTTAAGGTATTCTATATAAAGTTTTTCTTCAAATGCAATACGGCCAATGAGATAATAATTATCCAAATAGGTAGTATAATAATCACATTTATATCGAATAAACTATATAACTATTAAAATTACTCTACTATCAAATTTTAAGTAGCGAGTTTATCTATCATAAATATAATACCGAGTGGTTATAATTACTACGCGACTTAACTTCATGCGCGTGTATTCAAAGAAGACGTTCGTTGTCAGCGTAAAGTTAGTAGATAGTTTATTTATGATAGAAAACTAGTTTTCCAAAATATTATTTGCCAATGAGTGTAATATTCGGTTACCATACAATAAAATTTATGAACCAAAAACGATTTTATGAATAAAATCCTTCGGACTGATTTATTTATGTATATTTAAAAATTTACGCTAAATTCGATTTATGTATATTTTTCTAATGTTATATATTCTGTTATTTTTTACGTATTTTATTCGTAGATGCAGTCTCGGTGATGTTTGTTCTTGTGTGTACTACGAATTATATAAGAAAAATCTGTTTCTCTTTATAAATACCAGATTTCTATCAATTTAATATAATATATACTACAAATCTTCTTCTGTGTGTATTTAATAATTATAAGTATATAAAATTTTAACGATTATACTCTTTTTTTAATTATACGGTTAGTACAATAGGGCAGTGGTCAGTACATTATAGGGCAGTGGTGAATTATTGTTTTATGTTATGTCTAAGTTTGTATGTTTTATAAATACCATTTTGAATGCAATCAAACCATTTATGACTGTATTCACGCAACTCTTTGTCACTGTGCAATGTACATTGCTGACTACAAAACTTTCCGAAACGTTCAGTATTTTCTTCGGGTAGACAAAATTGGCCCCCCAAAGGAACTCTTAACGCTTGGCGCAAACCGACGACCGGCCACCGCCACCGGTGGCTGTCGCGCGCTACCGCCACAAGACATTGCTGTAGCGAGTGGCCATCGCCGGCGACGCGTGTGCGGCGAGTTCGTACAAAATGGTAGAACAAGCGTGTAAACAGCTTGTCGCCGCCACCAGTAACTGTGGTCGGTGGTCCGTTTGCGCCTAGCCTAACCTATCTGAGATAAAGAACCAAGTTTTTTTTATAATAAAATTGCGGTTTACCTAGACTACGGCAAAATAAAGAAGACTTTGACCCGATGTTAAAATGGTATATAATATTCATATTGAGCTATTCAAGCACGCTCAATCTGTTGGTATATTCGCCCTTTATCGTGGCTGTGTGGTACAAACCAATGACTTATATTTTGTCACCATTAAGACGGGTTTCCACCGCGAGAGGAGTAGGCTGGACGCACTCTTTCTAAATGAAATAGGTTTACATTTCCACCAACGTGTTTTGTTTGTTGATTTCCACGGAAAATGAGAGAGATGAGTGAGCGGATTGTCATTTTAAAGCTTCGTGCTCGCTCAGTCCTCTCCGCTCGACTATTTGTTGGTCGAAATACAAGTATACATTTTACTATCGCGTGTTGAACGGAGTCCTTGACAGGTCCGCTCCGCTCGCGGTGGAGACCGGGTTAACACCCTTGAGATCGACTCTACATCTTTGAATACATGGTCTCAGAATCAACTTCACATCCTTGTACACAATAAGCGTCCCAAATGGTAATCATGAAGGGACGCTTCGTGTGTTATATTATAAGCCCTTACACTAATCACTTGTGCATTACAAATAAAGCATTTACCTATAAATTAACACTCACTGCACTGTGCAAAGAATCGGAATGAAAGAAGAGAATAGCTTAAAATTAAAACTAGCTGATTGTATATACGGCCTTAACTAACAAACAGTATATAAAATAAAAAAAATACAATACGAATACGTTGACGCCGCTATAGAGTCACTAAAATCACCTTCTCATTTCAAACTAACGTTACTACAACGACACTGGTCATCAACGGACATAAATTTTGACACAGAAGAAATAACCAAATTTGAATCCTTACTATAACCTGCGTAGTTAAAGAATGGGATTAAAACTGACGTCATCTCTCAAGCTGTCTTGCTCAGTACGAATCCGATCTGAGCGGAATAGACATATGACAAAGTCTCTAAGTAAGCAAGTTGTATCAAGTTTTGTGGATTATTGTTCGTGACTTTACTCGCGACATCAACGGACCTAACTCAGGTAACGCTACGCACACTAAACTCTGCGCTGCGGTTCGGTGGGAAACTGCCGAACATTCTTCGAGCCAATCAATCATATCGTCTCGCGATTCAAAATACATCGCGAGCCAACCAATCAGACTCTTACGATTCGAAATGCAGGTCGGCGGGGCGTGGCATCATTTTACACAACATTCACTCATTACCTACATACTTTACAATAGCGTTGACTGTTGGCTCTATGAAACTGACAAACAGAGGCTTACTAGTAAGCCGTCTCTCAAGCGAGCGTAAATGCCTTTTCGCTATGTTTTATAGCTAATCAACGATTAAATAAAAGAAGTTTAAATACAATTAAGAAAGAAACGTTTACAATAATTTACTTGCAAGCCCCGCCTAATGGCACAACACGCGCGGACCGATACCCGACCGCGCAAACTGTAAGCCCTAAACAATAACAATAAACAACGGCAAATATACGAACTCTCAGCAACAAAGAACCGTAACGATAGCAGGGGATGCGGTCGCGAGGACGCTGTGACCTGTCAATGTCAAGATTACGAGATGACTAGCAGGGCAAAATACACACCACGACATAATATGTAATTAGTTGGTTTCATATTCGCATAAAAAACAGCGAGATAAAATAATGGAATTTTTTTGTCGCAGCTCGCATTATAGTGTATCCAGTCAGATGGCAATATTTCAACTGCAACATCGATTGACAATTGCAAGGGTCACGTTGAGATCTCTCAATGTCATCCATAGATTCGCAAGTACCACAATCCCCCAAAAGCCGAAACTCAGGAGATTTTAAAACGCTTTTCAACTAATTAATACGAATTAAAGCAACGTCCATTCGGCTACGGCGTAGCGGAATTCTTTGGCTTACATAGGGGCACTCCTACCCGCATCGAGGTTCAACCACTTAAAGATGGCTGAGGGTCTTGAACCACTATCATTTCAGTCTTTCAGAGACAAAGACATGTAGGTACTAGATCAGTAAAATTGCGAATTGATATCAAACATTTCAATTCAAGAACATACCCTCCAAATGATAACTGAACTCCAGAACCCTCGCCACCTTCACAAAATGCCTTGCGTCACATAGAACATAAGAAACAGAACGTGTTTTTTGAAATTCAAACTTTAATCGTTCCAGGTATTCTATAGTTTTTTGTTTCCACTGACATACCCCACCCCCGACTACTCAAACACAACTCAGATTAAATCTGAGAAAAGGGATCTTAAATTTTAAGCACGTCTCAATGGAATGTTAGACAGAATTCCATGGAAAACTGTCTAGAAATCGCAACTTGAGATATGCCTAAGTCCGAGTTGCCTTTGAGAGTTCGGGGGTTAGAAACTCAAATTACAGTTCAATCATGTCACTTGTCTACATTCACACCTGGAAAGAAACAAATGACTGTGAACTGTAATCGTCTATTTCGGGGGAAACACCACTTGCATCAATATTTGTGCATAGTCGTAGTTAAACCAAATCCAAAATGTCGCCAGAACACTGTCCTATGTATTTGTCATACAAGAGGCAATTTTATGGCGATCATGCCATAAGCCTGCGTACTTAATGAATGGGATTTATAATGACGTCATCTCTCATGCTGTCGTCCTGCTCAGATCGGAATCGAACTGAACAAGACAGCATTAGCGATGACGTCATACTCAGTCCTATATTATAAGTACGCTAGTTATATCAATAAAATCAGGGTTCTAGTTGACGCAAGGCTTTAGTTTGTGGTTTACTTCCTCCTATTCTTGCGGGGCGGAGGCCGGTACTCGGGCTACGCGTGCCTCTTCGCATGCAGTGCGAGATGGTCGGAGCGGGAGAAGCAACGCTCGCAGTGGCGGCAACGGAACGGCTTCGCGCCAGTGTGCTTGCGGTAGTGGCGGGTAAGCTCGTCCGAGCGGGCGAAGCGCCACTCGCAGCCTTCCCACGAGCACTTGTATGGTTTCTCACCTGGAAAAGAGAAGAGCATGTTATCGAGCGGTAAAGAGTACAGTAAATCAGAGTCAGTGGGAGTTGAAAGTTTGTGAGAAAGGTTGAAGGACTGCGCGAGGAGCTCGAAGGCATCATCACTGGCAGGACTCTGTTATTGTTGCCTGACACACTCAGTGTCAAAGTCGAGTATCGTGGTGTCTTGCCTGATGATGTCTCATAGAGAGACGAAACTATTTTATATATACGACTTACTTTGATAGATTTTCTTATAGAGAGCGCAATTCATTATGAGCTCTGGTACGAAACTGCGCAAGGTTCAGTTGATCGCTGTCCTGGGTTCGAATCCCGAATCAGGCCAATAGTTGTTATTGGGGTTTTTCTAGCAAGAAAAATTCACAGTAGCAGCCCGGAGTCAGGAAGTTGGCGGTGTTACACCCCCGTGCCTCAGAAAGCACGTTAAGCCGTTGCTCCTTCGCCCGACCTCTCCCCAGTCGTATCGGTCTATCGTCATTCATGACTGTAAGTGACACTTAACAAAATAACAAAAATATCGAGACGACTGTACTTTCGAACGGCGGCAATGTCATCTGACACCCTAAATAAGCTATGCGCAGCCACTGGCGCGTACATCCGACAGCTTATAAAGATTTACGCTAAAACCTCGTATATCAGAGAAGGTTTTACGTGGACTCGTTACTAAATATTTACATCCTAATATTTTTAAAGAAGTAGTTACTTTAGTGGTTCCTTACCAGTATGGGTGCGCTTGTGCGCCTTCAGGTGCGAGCTCTTGGTGTAAACCTTATCGCAGGTTGGGAACTCGCAGCGGTGCACGCGGCGGCGCGGGTCGGACGGCGGCAGCGGCGGCAGGCGGCGGTGCGGCAGCAGCAGCGGTGTAGGCGGCGGCGGCGGGACCAGGGGCTCCTCTGGAATACGACAACACAATATTTTAATTTGATTATAATAATGCTGGACAATCACACAGCGTCATCTAGCCACAAGCTAAGGAGAGCTTGTGTTATGGGTACTGGATACATAAGTTTCAATTCATCAAGAGCTTAGCTTGTGAAGGATCTAGTGGTTGTGAACGAATTATATTTCATCATGCCGTCTGCCTCATTGGTCTAGCGGTCAGCGTGTTCAACCGCTGATTATGGGGTTCTGGGTTCGAATCCGGGTCGGGTCAATAGTTGTGATTGGAGCAGCCCGTAGTCAGAAGGTTGGCGGGGTTACACCCCCGTGCCTCGGAAAGCTCGTTAAGCCGTTGCTCCTTCGCCTGAATTCTCCCCGGTCGTGTCGGTCTGTTGTCCCATCGGATTATGAGAGTGAGAGAATAGAGAGTGCACCTGTGTTTGCGCATACACTTGTGCACCATAATAATATGTCCTGCGCATCTGGCTAGTCTCCGATGAGACTGGCCGCCGTGGTCGAAATTCGGCTAGGAGGATAAAAACATTTCATCATCATCAACCGCCTTTACCGTTGCTCCTTCGCCTGAACTCTCCCCGGTCGTGTCGGTCTGTCGTCCCATCGGATTATGAGAGTGAGAGAATAGAGAGTGCACAGTGAATCAAAGATAGGCTAGTTTTTATTCAATAATTCAGTTTCCATGGAATAGAAGACGTTACCATAGAAACAACGCGTGCGAAGCCGCCGGCAGAAGCTAGTATCTTGTAATTTATTATATTTAATTACTTATTTAGTTTTTTATTGTTCGATAGATGACGAGAGTATTATGATAATTCGAAGTTTATTCGCCGTCATGGGTTTTCGAATTCTATCAAATCAGCTTGTTTCGTAGGTTAAAATAGGTAATGTTTACAAGATATGCTTCATTTGGTTCCAAAGCTTTCCAGTAAGGTGATTTTGGTTTGGCTTCCCCGACTCCCAAGGTAAAGCGATACAATCTCGTCATGGTGGCTAGTTATTCAAGTACTTGCCCTTGGATAGATAAATAAATATTGCCAGACAATTCACACAGCATCATCTAGCCTCAAGCTAAGCAGAGCTTGTGTTACGGGTAATTGATAACTGATATTATACTGAATACAATGCATTACATAGATCTATTCTTATGATACATAGATGGATACAGAGACACTCTCATACTCACCAGATAAAAAGAGCAAGGGAAAGAGAGTGCAACTGTATTCACGCACAAACTTATGCAATTTATAAAGTCTACCGCACATGGCTGGGAAGACATTATTATTTCAACGGGAAGGCTAGGTATCTATGATGATTATTTCCTCTGGCATGCACTGCTGCGATGCTTAGAGTTAAAACAGCTGGCGACACACCACACTACAATAGTGTAGTACCTGTACATGGTTTTGGTGGAATGATGACCTGAGAAAGGAAGATGCTGGATGCGTCAAGCTGAAGACAGG
Organism: Eupithecia subfuscata; assembly: GCA_963564075.1. Lineage (NCBI taxonomy): Eukaryota > Metazoa > Arthropoda > Insecta > Lepidoptera > Geometridae > Eupithecia > Eupithecia subfuscata. The sequence continues at coordinate 21,523,174 of OY751095.1, forward strand.
GCGCTAAGGCGCTCGTTAGGCCAAGCAGATGTCCAGCAATGGACTAGTAGACTAATGATGGTTTGTAAGGCTACCTTTGATGGTGAGCATATCCTCGCAGTCGCTGAGCGGCTCACACTTGATGGCAACACTGTAGAACTGATGCAGCAGCTGTGGCGGAGACGGCAGCGGCGGTGGAAGCGAGAGCTCGAGGCCCAGCATGTCATCTGGAAATATAGTACACCATCAAAAGATTACAACAACTATTTGATGATGCTGCTGATTCATCCGCGAATGAGAATATTTATCAAAATTTACAGGAGACAAAATAAACATGTAAATGATTACAATTTTGTTAAATCAATATTTTAAACTAATGTGTTATGATTGTATAAGTACCTACATGGTTATTTTCCAATATTATGGTAGTATTCGCAAGAAAAAGTCACATTCATTTTTGGTAAAATCATATAATTTTTGCGGTTATGTTTTAGACCTAGAATTAAAGCCAAACAACAATTTTCTTTTGACCATTTATCTTATACTTACATAGTAATGTACTTAATTATAAGTATTTAGTAATTTATAGATAGATAGATAGATATATCATTTATTCATAACAAAAAAATTACATAGCTTGGTTAGTAATGCCTTAAAGCCTATGTTAGGTTTGTCTAGGCAATGAGTTCTCATCTATTTTACTTAGGATTTCTTATCACTACTGTTGGTTAACATATTTTATAGATTTAAAAAATAAAAAAATTTTAAGATATATATTTATTCAGAGACTCTTGTTTTATTTCAGGGACAACACAATTTGATGTGTGACAATTTAAAGAGATAAATCCGTACAGGAAAGCTGAGCTGAAACTTCTAGCTTGCAGGCTATGATTGAGTATCTATTTTGAGACTTCCGATGTTCTTGATAGTAGCGTGAAATAGTGTTCTTCAAGCTCGATTTCTTTGACCTATATCCAAATCCCATGTTCTTAAGAATATTTTCTTCATCTGATGAGTCTTCCAGCCCCCTGCAAAAAAGGAACTTCAATTCAAACCAAACTGAAAAATTTCTTAATCTATCGTGTTAAATGGGACAGGGAGACAGTACACAATAAAGAACTAGGCAAGCAAATTTTTCTCTCTATTTGACATTCTAGTAAAATATCTAAATTAGCTTAATTGAGTTTTTACCAATATTTATAATTATCCAAATAAACTTACTGAAATCCCCAAACACAAGCATATGTGCCTGTGTAGTACCTACTTAGGTATTACTGCGAACCTGCGAAAAACGGGGAAAACTTGGTCAGTCAAAACAGCAGATATGACAACTTAACTTTAAAATTTATTTATTTCATAGTGTATTTAGAAATAGGCGTACACTTAACGTTAATTTAACTTACTGCACATTTAAAAACATCTTTCCCCAAAAAAAATTATGAAAAATGATAATTACTCACTACAAAAAACTTACCCAGAAATCACAGCGTCACCTGTTTGTTGCACTTGCGGGTGGAATGGCGGCATTATGGAACTGTCACATTCGCGGATTTATTGGTGCTAAATTACGTTCACGGTTTTGGATGACACGAAAAATATAAGGATCGGAACCACTTTAGGCCAAAATTTGTACCTATTTTGTAGGATTGCGTACCTATTTAAACGCGTAGAATCAAATAAAAAAATAGGTTTTCATCAAAAATTTCGTTTTCGCGGTATTGAATGCCGAACGATGAAATGTAACCGTGTCCTCGAAGTTTCAAATTTTATTGGACGGAAGGGGAGTTTTGTCATCGAGGCGGCCTAGTGTCTAGGTCCATGTGTTAGGTCTAGCTCTGGAAAGCCGAAAGAAAGCCAGATACCCACCATATGAGAACAATATTAACGGCCCCAGTTTTGGACCTGCTTGCTGATTCACCTCGTGGGTTTCCATTTTAGAAATATCCACACACACATTATATCTATACAAGCAAACTTGGATTCGGAAGGTAAGCAATAATGGGGGGAGCTCATAGTGCAAAATACCGTCTTTTGCATTATTATTTATTATTTTTCTAAATGACAATAGCAACAACCTACGGCAACAACACACTTCAACTTCTTTTATAATGGCGCTGCTTGTTTTTCTTTCGCTACGACTCTGACTGAACACGTGAACACACACAGCAGATTAAAAAACATCTGATTGTTTGTTGATTGTTGTCAAAATACCCAGCTGACATTGACATTTTTGACATTGACGTAGGTAGAAGTGATCGCAAAACGCTCTAATGCAAAAATGAGCAAACTACAGCAATCGCGGGGGGGGGGGGGGCTTTTCAAAAGGGGGCTACCTCAACGAGTGGGGTATCAAATGAAAGGTAAGGTTTGTACGTTTCGAAGGAGTTTTTGTGACCCTTCGCCCCCTATCTCCCAAGATTGCAGAGCGATCCATAGCGTTTGTGAATATGAATCTATATTTTACAGGAAAAATAAAATAAGTCTAGACGAACACGTTTTGAAAAATGTTCAAAAAAGGGGGAATTATTTTCTTTTAAACCGGAGGGGCTACCTCACCAAGTGGGGTATCAAATGAAAGGTACCTACCTATTGGTTTGTTCATTTCAAAACAGTTTTTGAAATATCTGTATAGTGCACATTTTTTAAATATTTCGCGCGAAATTCAAATATTTCAGCGGTTAATTGTATGCGAAAACTAAACTACCACAAAAGCTTCCTAATGTAGCTCTTGGTATAGGTGATAGGTATCGATCGTAGTAAGATCGTAGCCAACATCCAGCCCCAGCTTCAGTGGTGCCACCCACCACGTCCTGTGTACCCTTACCTACCGCACAATAGATAATATAATATATTTATCTACTGTGCCTACTGGGCTTGCCGGGGCCCTACTTTCAAGAGTGGACGTAAGGGACTGATGGTAATTTCACGCTAGGTTCTAATTCTTACTTGGCATCTCATCCTCGCTAATGGGCTCGCACTTGACGTCCACGTCCACGGTGTACAGCCGTGGCAAGTCCGACGCAGGAGACGCTTCGGGCGAGGTGGACGTGGAAGGAGTCGGTCTGTTGGAGCGCTCCCACTCCTCCTCCTCCTCCTCCGGCTTTACACGCGGCTCTTCGCGCAAGTAACGCTCCATCTCGTAGCATGTCTGAAAGCGGACGAATTTTATTAGTGGAAACTATAGAACGCAGACGGAGTGTTTTGTTACCTAGTGGTTAAGTAGGTAGGTACCTATGTTATGAATTGGAAGTTGGAAGGGATCGAACTTTAGTCGAGTGTTAGAAACTAATTTTGGTTAACACCCACGCATGTTACTATAAAAATAATTACTTAAACCAGATAGGGAATAGGTAGGCTAGATAGGTACAGTAAGTACAAACTCCATCCAATCTTAGCCATGAACGAACGAAATTAACATTCGTTTGCCGAGAGCTAAGTAGAGGTAGGTACATAAGTACCTCTACTACCTATCTACAGTTATCTTACCTACCCCCCGCCCCCCGGGACGGCCGGGAATAACATAAATAAGTAAATTAATTGTTGAAAAAAGTTCGCGAGGTCTACTGTTTGTAGAACTACCTACTAGTCTTAATTCCGCTTTCAAAGCGTTCACATTCATCGCCAAATAATCCATATTTCCGATAATTTCACGAAAGAGATCACTTTTCAACAGGCAAATTAAAGAAGCCCGCCAAAACCAGTGAAAAGTGAAATGGACCTCACGCGACACAAGCGCCTCTAGTGGCCAATTCACACGCGATATCCCCCATTGGCTAGTCCACCCACCTAATTCCGTGGGCTAGTCTAAGTAGCGGCTCGGTCGTCTTAATTTCCGTCCGCGTGCAGTGATGGCACAATGTGATGGTGCTGGCTGTCGGCACGGGCCCCGCACGCTATAGCTTGGCTTGATTGACATGCTCGATCCAATGGCTGCCAGTGTGATGTGATGACTAAGTACGTCATTACGACATTGTACTACACGCTCTGCGTAGGGAATATGGCATAATGTCTGAAATCTTACATGGTGCGCCGGTTGTTCGCGGCTTTGAGTGTGGAGAGGCTATTAGGTTGTAAAGAATATTATAATTTCTGTTTCCCGATATAGGTACCTAACTACCTTACTAACCTACCGATTAGTATGCCCTGTAAAGGCCCTAGATCTTTGGGGGGGGGGGGGGGGGCATAGCCCCTTTGCCCAAGTATCCGTCAATGAAGTCTTACATTAATCATCACATCAGTAATTCTGCCCAATAGCCCGGCCACACGCTCCGCCTTGCCTGCGCAGTCCAATTAATTAGTGCAGTCCTAATTTTAAGTTAATAGCCGCGGCGTTATCTAATCTGTGGCCGCGGTAGCCGTACCTACTTGCGTGAAAAAGGACAGACAAAGTGAGACCTTAAGGGTTTCGAATCCGATCTTTATTAAACCCTAAAAAGAGAAGGTAGGTAGGTAGGTACAGGTACCTATACCACAGATTAGATAATACCTACTAAGTACATTTGGTGTTTGGTGATCCACTGACAGCGAAGTCAGTTGTATTGTAAGTACTGTACCAAAACCAATGATATTAAAACGTTTACTCTTTGCAAAAATTACAATTATAAATTTTTAAGTAAATGCAAAAGTTTGACTGTTTAATGTTGGGATGTTCGATAGTTTGGACTTTTCTTATAAGTAAATAAACCTCTACACTCTACACGCCAAAACTACGAAGCGAATCAGGCTGATATGTAAGTATTTAATTAATGTAGGCAGTTCTAAAACATGGCTACCTAGGTACTTTTTATCCTATTGATCAGTTCTCATAGGAAAAAATAACCTATACCTAATCGTTTTTATTAAAATAACGCGTGCGAAACCGCGGGCAGAATCTAGTAACAAATAAAATTTAACTGATATCCGTACCTATTAATAATTTAAAGTCAAAGTCATTCTGTCTGTCTATCATCTTTTCACGTAAACCACTGAAAGGATATTATTGAAAGGCGGCAAGGGAGGTAGACGGTAGGTAACTTGCTTATCCCGGGGACGGAGTTAAGCTACTCTAACTAAATAAGTAAAAAACGTCAAGTGCAAGTCGGACTCGTGCACCAAGAGTTCCGTATAATAAATTGTAAGACCTTGTTTCTTGCCAAATATTTGAACAGGTCAACGAGGAGTAGGTTTTGGTCCATGGCGAGAATCAAAAATATTTTTTCGTGAATAAACTACGCTACGCTGCAAGACGCTGATGTTATGTGTAATTAGCTTGGAAATTTCAAAATTTACGATCTTAAAAACAGCTGTAGCTTTTGATTGCGTTGACTTAAAAAATATTTATGTTATATGTATATACGGCTCCAATCTACAATAGGTTACGGACTTGAGTATTTGATGGTTATTTCAACACGATACTTCCACGCGTTCCTGAGAAAAGGCGGTTGACATCTTGACATTGACACACGGACAGACAGACAGACAGACACCAAAGTGATTCTATAATGGTTCCTTTTTTCCATTTGAGGTACGGAACCCTAAAAAATGGAAAAAAGCGCGCGACCGTGGGCAGGATCTAGTTAAAAAGCGCGAGATTTTATTTTCTATGGCTTACGGCAACCGTCTAAGTGAAAATTAATGAAACCGTAAAGTCAAGGTAATATTTGGATAATATTACCGTGGTAAAGTAGAGCACACTTTTCTAAAATTAGGTAGGTACTTAGATATACTTGTGACCGATCATGGGTTTAGGTAAGTCGTGCAGATAAAGATTGTGATTGAAAATATCATGCTGTCCCGCACAGATCATATTATTGACATATACCTAATTAAAAGCCGTCACACACAGAAGCCGGAGGCGGAGCGGAGGCGGACGGTAGCTCGCGGGGCGGATGTCTTCACACTGCAGGCGTGCGAGAGCCGGTCGGTGGCGTCGCGGAGGCGTTTTGAAGCCTTGTGTCATAGGTACTTAGGTACCTATGACACAAGGCTTCAAAACGCCTATTTGTACAGGGTGACACGGTTATTTTCATATACTTATCTCTGGGATTTAGATTCATTTTATTATTTATTTCACGGAACTGTTTGTTACAAACGTGCTCCAGCTCTGCAGATCGTGCCCGCCTCCTGGCCGTTTCTAAATGGGAGTCGGGACATTGGTTGCAAGCATTTCCTTCATTTAACACTGGTACTTTATTGGATCCCGTAACTTTCCGTATCGCAACATGTCTCCGGTTGGGTTCAAGGTGTTGCGCGCCTCATCAATGCCAGTGCGGTACTGCTGTCGAACAGCTTGGTCATCACGGATTATCGTGCACTAGGGCCGCCGGTCGGATATCTCGCCACGCTAGCCTTAACGACATCATCCGGCGGGCCTTTGTCACCGCTAACGTACCAGCTATTCTTGAACCGAATGGTCTGTTGCGTGACGATGGTAAGAGGCCCGACGGTATGACACTAGTCCCATGGGAGTTGGGGAGGCCCATTGTGTGGGACGCTACATGCGTCGACACACTTGCGCCTTCCCATCTTCCGAGGACATCCGTGAGGACGGGTGCGGCGGCAGATTTGGCCGAAGATCTCAAGAGGCGCAAATATGCAGGTCTCGACAGAGCCTACACATTTGCTCCCCTTGGAGTCGAGACCCTAGGTCCGTGGGGTACCGAGGCTCTTCGGGTTTTCAAAAAACTATCCGAGCGTCTGGTCGAAGCGACGCGTAACCCGAGAGCTGGTGAGTATCTGGCACAGCGTATCAGCATTGCCATACAGCGTGGCAATGCAGCCAGCGTCTTGGGGACGCTTCCGACTGGTGTTGATATGGATCAGTTGAGCTATCTGTAGACTGTTTGCAACAGTCGGCAGTTAGCTCAACAGTTGTGAATACTAGTATAATTTTCTTTGTGAATAAATTTATATATTATTTCATATAAGTTAGGTCTACACATTGTATTATAGTATTAGGTTAGCATATTATAGCTTTTTACATTTACTCTACGTTTATCCGGGACGGGCCGCTAGTCGTAAATAAATGAATGTGAATCTTGTGTTTTTTTATAAATTCAATAAAATATGTAGTTAAAAATGATAATTATTCCTATTTTCGCCCCAAACTTTTTTGTCGACCGTACTATTGTACCTACCGTAACTCGGGGAAATCCCGAATTTGTTTAAATATAGTGGGGTCGTACTAGAGATTAATATTGTTGTCTCTGTCTCACTTCGGTCTTAGGTACGTCTTGCCATCTTTATTGTTCTTTACATTGCACAGGACTGGAAATATAACTCTGAGCGTAGGTATGTGTTTGCGTGTAGTTGTAACACAGGCCAGTTGTTGAGTAAGCGCTGGGAGAACGTAACGCATCTTCCCTTTTTACATCGATGGTTTTAACAACTAAAAATTTTATGTCATCATTTGGCTCTGTTTCATCTGGGTGCAATTATACATATACACACCCTTTCAGTCACAGAGTCGCCATTGTGTCGCCGAGCCGGCCCGCCACGGCCGGCGCCGTGCACCGCTTCGCCACCGCTTGCGGTGTGTGTGTAGTCTTTCATATAAATTCAGATGATACCTACAACTCGAACGCCTTCGCCTCCCCCCGGTCCGGCCGGGCCCCGGCTTCTGTGTGTGACGGCTTCTATGGAGATCTACATCTAGCTTGAGGCTACAATGCATTAGGAAACTCACACATGTATAAATCAACAGTGTTCTACTCTGATACAGCCCTTAATGAAGTTAATGGACGTGAGGCTGGAAGGGAGGGAGGGGGATGTAGTGTAGTGATATATCACGTGTATTATATTTTTCTAAAACGCTCCTGTTGTAAATTGTGGGGGGGGGGGGGGCAGGTTTTGGAGGGTTGCTAGAAAATATCACGTGATTAATGGACGACCCATACCTATGAGCCGGTTATTAGTTGGACAACCTAACCACATTCTTGATGTACCTACTTACCTACCAACCAAGTTTTAGGTAGGTACCTACCTACCTATATCATCTGTGCAGTGTGCATAAATAAAAATTATTATAGACGGTAGCTTCTTCTCGCGGCTTCGCACGCGTTTTTCTATGGAAACGTTTTGAGTTTATTTCTATCGCATGGGAACTGATTTATGGGATAAAAAGTAACCTGTTTTATTGCAGGGTTAGACTTACCTGTACCTATGCAAAATTTCAGCCTGATCCGTTCAGTAGTTTTGGCGTGAAGATATAACAAACATCCATCCATCCATCCATCTATCCATCCATCCATTCAAACTTACGCATTTATAATATTAGTGTGATGTGATAGTGTGAGAAGCCTTATACTTAGAACAAGTAGAAGAAATCTGGGAAAAAAAGGATTGTTTACGAGGGAGCGCAATTGTATAGTAAAATATACTTACATAAAGACACCAGGGAACTCGATTTAATGACCATATTTAAAAGATTTTAATAAGTACACCTTTTAAGGGATTTTTCATAATTAAAACCAATCTTACCTCCCTACCTAACCCACTTAACAACTCTTAAACTAAAACAATTATCTACTAACTCACTGGAAGACACTGCTCTAACAAAACTTCTATTGATTCAATCGGGTCGCTTGCCTACCGAGTGACAAGATGCTAGGTATGTTGGTTAATTTTTTAGCACAACCCACATATTTATGAATTTGTTAAAAATCAACTAAGTACTACTTCGACCTAACAATCGAAGTAGGTGTTAATTTTTAAACCATTTTAATACCCTTGTTTTACTATCTATATTTGAAAAGCTGAAAGGCCAACTTTTATTAATTTGGTTATAGTTTATAAGTAAGTGAATTTGAAAATTCTTAAGAGAAAAATATTTTTCTTAAACGTTAGATCAATGATGATGAGAATTATGATGACTCAGTTGCAAACGTATCAAAATTTGTTGTTGATTAAACACTCACGGTAACAGGCAAGCCGCGGATAGACTTTGTCTATTATACTAGGAGGCACTAATCCCTGTGTACTTTATAGATATCCCGATGTTCAGCAGGTTGACGCTGCCGTGGTCACAGGATGACTGAAGTATCGGAGTTTAAGCCGTTGCGAAATGCGTCAATAGTTACAGTCCCTTCAGATCAGAGAAGTGACTCATTTCAATTTTTCTACGCACTTCAATGTTTTCTGATTGCGAAACTTCTAAACTTCACTTCCATTCATTTTTAATTTGTTTAGTAAATTTCTTTTTAATATGTTGTTTAAATTTATTAGAAAAAAGGAACCCTTATAGGACCACTTTGTTGTCCGTCTGTCTGTAAACCCTGTTTATGCAGGAACGCGTAGGCGAATCGAGTTGAAATTAACGTCACATATATACATATAGCCATTTAAGTCCTAATATTTTGAAATTTTCAAGGGAATTTTACATGCACACAAAACCTATAGGGTACTTCCCGTAGACCTAGAATCATGAAATTTGGTGAGCAACAAGGTCTTATAGCACAAGTATAGGGAAAAATCCGAAAACTATACATTTGTAGTCAATGAGGTTTTACCAACAACCACTCGCGACCTGTTTGAGTGTCTTCAATAGTTCAATCTTCATCGCGAGGAAACGCGCTGCCTTTGTTCCGCAGGAAACAATAGCTAAGGAATAATCCTTAATTACTTCGTTTGTCGAACTTCGATAAACCACCGTTTGATATCGTTGGTGATCTTCGTAACTAAAATTTGTTGATACATTTTTTTTATGTCGGCGGCATAAGCATATTTAAATTGCCGTCACCTAAAGACAAGAGTTAAGAGGCATTTTTGTAAATTTGGGCCGCGATACATAACGTTGTTTAAACTGTAGAACGATGATGTAACTCCTGATGCATTGAAAGCAACCCCTAACCCTTAATGCAGTTGTTGTAGAGTCACTAAATTAAATAGTAGGTAGGTATCTTGTTCCCGGTAATTTCCGCCTCATACATACATACATACATGCATTACATGTAACATTTCTAATTCCGTGCATGTAACCTAACTCTAATTCCGTGCATGTAACCTAACTCTAGATACTCGTTCATGAATGTTTGATACCGTAATTGCATTGGTAATTGCTGGTTGCTTTAGCTGTAGGGGATAACTTAAGCTCAAATCGAAAAAAAGTTTAATCACCTCACCACTTCGCAGCGATCAGAGTAATCGATTTAGTTTAAGCCGGAATTGATAAATGATATTACTGGCAACGAGATAAGAAGGGACACATGAACAAACTGTAACTTCAAAGCGGGCATTTTCATTATTTAATTTTATGTGTGATGATAACGTGCTGTTTTTACTTCTGCAGTAGGTACTTCTGAGTGTAACTGAGTTGTTATGATACGAGTTGAAAATTACATTTTATTGGGTCAGAAATATATTTAGGCGTAGAATGATTTTTAAGATAAGTACGTGTTGAAAATTACATTTTATTGGGTCAGAAATATATTTAGGCGTAGAATGATTATAGAAACAATTTGTTTTTCACTAGTTTAGATTCCAAAATTTGAAATATTAAGTGTGGGGATAGGTACTTTGACTCGCAAATTCGGGTTATATTGGCTCTTGAGGCAAGGTAACCCGATCGTATCAATTTCAGTCAATACAGACTTTATAATCGAATTTAGTCATGTTTCTGCTTTCGCCATGCCGCCGTCAAAATATCGGCGATATAAAAAAGAATGTTTCTCAATACCTGAATTAGACGGCTTATTATTTTGAAAGACTGTTAGATCATTAAGTGGGGCTGTAATAACAAATTTTTAAGCATTCTACATTTCAAGGTTTACAGGTAGGTAGATTTTGTTAAATTTCAGTAAGAAGGTTGCATACGTTGATTTATTTTAAGTTGATTTATATTTGTTTTAAAAATAATTTATGTCAAAACGTTCATTATTGTATAATCTTTTATTGTAAGTAGAAATTTAATAATAAGTATAGTTTTTATAAATTTATGCAAGTACTTTGTTAAAAAGTTGATTTTATTCGATTTTCGTTATTAATTTTAAAAAAAATATACGTCAAATCGTTTATTGTGTTATCTTCGTTTCAATGCCTTACTTTGTCTCTATACTTGACACAGATCTTGATGATCTTGATGAAATTTGGCAGGGAGGTAGACGCCGCGCGCCGTAGACGGTATTACGGAAAAAAGCAGCGGGCATAAGCTAGTCTCACTCAAATTAACCGCAAATTTGGGTGGTCAAGGTGTAGGCTAGGCTAGATATACTATAGGCACAGAAGTTTTATTGACTGGCTTCAAATAAGGATCTCATTTCCTCCTTATTGTGACGACCTCTGTCGCGCAGCAGGCGAAGGTCTACCTGCGACGCAGGAGGTTGCGGGTTCGGCATTCCCGCCTCGGGACAAATGTTTGTACGATCTGCAGACATTTGTCCAGGGCGTTGTGGATGTTTTCTATGTGTAATAAAAAATATTTATGTAGTGTATCGTATTAAGTATATACAGTTATCTAGTACCCATAACGCAAGCTCTGCTTAGCTTGGGGCTAGATAATGCTGAGTGAATTGTGCAGCATTATTTATTTAATTAACAACATTTACCCATCCACCATGTCTCGTACTGATCTCAATCCCATTTAATAGGTAAAAAATACCTATCTACTACAAATATTATAGTTCAGTTCATTTATTATAAACCATATTAAAAACCATACCTAGACACATTGGAACACTTGGTAACGTCAAATTTACTACAGTTTTAAAACATTTTAAGGCAGAGGTAATTTTAATAAAATTACCTACAGATAGTACCTACCTACCGACATCTTGTCTTGAATCCGAAACATAGGTGATAAAACCCAACCAATAAAATACCTAAATACCTACAGGTATTATGGGAGTTGAGAGGAAGAGGGCACGGTGCACTGCAACCACCGCGGTGGTTGCACAACCAGTGCAAACAATGTCGTAAAAATTTCTATAAAAATAAACAGTATGAACGGTATTATTTAGTGAAAAAACCATTTATACTATAAACTACTAAGTATATACCTATTCCACAGATATTATAATACTATACTAGTACAGATGCCTCATCCCATACCTAGTAAGAAATGAGACTCGCTTCGGGCGAGATTTCTGCGGGCGAACCAGGTATTGTTTTAAGTTCACTAGATGGCGCAAGCCTTGGCCCGCAAGATCGAATGAAATAATACCACCTTCCACTACTAGATGTCGACTCGTGCAATATTTTGATGACGCCATCTAGTAGTGAGTAGACTTGCTAATAATTTTCTGAAAGCGTCAAAAGATACTTACGGTTTATTTAAATTTAGAACATAGACTTGACGAAAGTTTTTCAGCTTAAATTGTGTTAGCGTACTTTAAAGATAGGTAGTTATTTTATAATCTTACAGCAAGTTTCACTTACTTATTCGTATTAAAGACAATGTAGGTTTCGGTAAAACCCATATTTTCTTTTAAAACTATCATAGTTAAGTTCTACACTAAAGTCATTTACAAAGGGATATATAGGGTGAGTTTTTTTTAGGACCACTGAGGAGAAGTCGGAAACCGTGAGAGTTTTCGAAAAGTATCTAATTTTACGTGCTCGATTTTGAATAAAATAAGTTCTGATTTAAAAAAGTGAAGTTTTTTTAGTTTAAGTTTTTCCGTTATAGAAAAGTGAGTCTTTGAACGTTCAGATTCTGAATTTGAACGTGTAACCTGTACTGAATTAATAAAATTGAATTCAAAAAAATTCAATTTTGGAGGATTTTGATGATTTTCAATGCAGCCAGCGCGTCTTGGGGACGCTTCTGACTGGTATTGATATGGATCAGTTGAGCTAGGTACTTACCTGTAGATTGTTTGCAACAGTCTGCAGTTAGCTCAAATGTTTCAATTGTAAATACTAGTTCTAATTTAATTGTTTTATTTGATTGTAATTTACTTTGTGAATAAACTATTTTAAAGGAGTTCCAGCAACTTTGGACACATAATCGTCGTACATTTATTCACTTATATCGAACAAAGAACCCAAAAATGAAAAAAAACGATTTTCAAAAACTCACGTAGGTAATAACTAAAACTAAAAAAAAAAATCTTTTTTAATGCAGGCCTTATTTGTTCCAAAATCGAGCACGTAACTCTTAACATGAATTTTTGATAACTCTCTCACGGTTTCAGACTTCCCCTCAGTGGCCCTAAAAAAACTCACCTTGTGTACCATGATTTGAGTTTTGAGCTTTCCAATATTTCCGCACAGCTTCATGCGCCATGATCACGGAATACTGCGAGTAAGTATTTATTGGCAGACAGGTATCGATCTACCAAAAAATCATCTTAAATCATGGTAAACTACCTGCGCCCCGCGGCTTCGCCCGCGTTGAATGATGTCAGTGCAGTAAATTTCGTAAATTTGTATGATTACATCAAATCTACTGAACTGTTTATTACTTCGATCACCAGCACCAAAATCTTCATATCCTTCTTTAAAATCAACAAATCAACCTTTATACTCATTTCACCAAAACATACAGCAAAAGACCTCTCCTTAATTGATTCATTTGCAAATTTATTTTTAATAGGCATTTTCAAATTTTTTGTTATTGATTCCTGGCAGACAATTTGTTTCCTGCAGCCAACGTCGTATTTTTGATGGTGCTGCTAATGTTATCCCTGAATTGATCATATATTTATAAGCTACGTTTATAAACAGCAGGTGATCCTACTTCCTACTAATACTATAAATCCGAAAGTTTGTGAAATGTATATTTTGGTTACCTAGGATCTCCATAAGTACTGGACCGATTACGATGAAATTTGGCGTACGTTTAGAGCAGAGCCTAACTTAGATAATAGGTTACTTATTATACCGAAAATACGCGTGCGAAGCCGTGGGCAGAAGCTAGTTCGTAATATAAGGATATGCAAAAGTCCGATAATTGCCAAAAATAGTTCGATTAAGAAAGAATGTTCAGTTAGAAATCTAGCCGGGTCACTAAAATATCACTGAAAAACTTTCGCTCAACATACAGCAGGGTAGACGGGCGGATACAGTGCGAAGTACATCAAATCAACAAACAAAATAAAGCCTCTACCCCACAGCCGCGATTTTCAAGCGCGTCTCTTTGTCGCGCGTTTTGTTGCGATATTTGTTTGCAGTACATTATGTACTAACACGCATACTATCTAATACGCATACGATTTTAAACACTACTGCGATTTTATAGACGTGATAGAAGTTGTACGGCGCGTTTCCGCATTCTGCGATTTTGCGATAATTGTTCACAGAACATTTTGTATTTAGGAAGCATGCCATCTTACACACAGTTGCGTCTTGCGTTTTGGGAGGCGCCGGGGCGGCGCGCGGGGTTTAGAAATCGCGCTTACAAAATCGCAACAAATCACGCGACACAAGACGCACTTCAAAATCGCGGCCGTGGGGTAAAGGCTTAAACCGCTCGCTCGTGACACTTGACTGACAATAATTTTGCGTTTCGTTCATTCTGTCACGGCGGAGGCAAATAATTATTTCTAAAATAAAACAAACAGAAAACGAAACGCATTTCAGTAACAAACCTGGTTCGCCCACATCTGTTAAGGAGTAGCGCTTACTATTTACTATCATACAAAACAATCATGAGATTTGATAAGTTCATTTAAATTCCGCAAGGAGAACTTCGATAATAATAAAATTTTAAAATTTATGAAATTTTAATGTAAAGCCATACAAATTCAATTATATTGTAACTCAAGGGTTTTTCCTAAAAGAGTGCAGACATTTTTGTAATGAAATTCTATATTGTTTTGTCAGTTTACACAAACCTCGCTAACTAAGTAATACACCTAACGCCATCAATCGTCATTTTTTTGAACCGCAAAAACTTTTCTATGGAATGAGACCCCATGCCTATTCTAAAAGACTGGAAAATTAAGTCGAATTGTTATCAAAGACTAATCCAGTCAATTACCTATCAACAAATAAGAACCAAAAACGAACTGCGTGAATGTAGCAGAACAAACTTGTTAATACCTATCCAAAGGTGAAGTGAAATAGATAGAACTGTGTTCGGTGTTGTACTTTTCCCAACTCTTCCAGCGGGTGTCGTAAGAGGAGACATCCACCGGGGGGCGCGGGCAGCAGCTAGGGTTGCCAACTGTGTGGATTAGAAATCCGGGACATGAAATAAAAAATCAATAAATTCAAATATTTTTATTTAAAGACTAGCTCCTGCCCGCGGCTTCGCACGCGTTGTTTCTATGGAAACGTTTAAAGGTCATTTCTATCCCACGGGAACTGATTTATGGGATAAAAGTAGCCTATGTTTTATTCCAGGCCTAGAATTATTATCTGCAAGCAAAATTTCAGCCCGATCCATTCAGTAGTTTTGGCGTGAAGAAGTAACAAACATCCATCCATCTATACATCCGTCCAAACTTTCGCATTTATAATATTAGTGTGATATATTTTTTTACACTGCGAGCAGCTTGTTATGCCTTTTGATTAGAAACAATAAAATCATTAAATTCTTTACAGGTGTATTTGAAGTTTGTGCACACGTGTATTTCTGATTTGACATGAGTTTTATTCAGCCCAGCCGATTACGACTTTTCGACCACAGACTACGCTGAAAACACGTTCAGCGGCGGCGTTTGCGATTGGGATTGATAGAGTGAATGTAACAAGCTTTTTTATTTCTTTGCTCGATTCACCATTACATCTTTCAGAAAAGTTAACCCAGCGCAAGTCTACCCTCTTTGTTTTACTTGCCACAACTTCACGAACTTCTCGCAGTAAACAATAGTCGTCATACAATTTATCCTCATTCGATCAAAAATCCGGGATATTTTAGCTACGTTCCTGGAGCCGGGAGATTTTAAAAACTTATTGCCTTTTTACGGGAGAATCCCGTAATTCCGGGAGAGTTGGCAACCCTGGCAGCAGCGCCCCTAGCAGAAAATTTTACCACTAAACTGCGATCCCCACCCGCATGCCCAGCGTGGGGATTATGAGCATTACCCCTATGTTACAAGGGCCAAGAAGGCGTATCAAGTGGACCAGTATACCGTATACCTAGGCTGTAGAGTGTACGCTATGGTGCTGGAATGTGAACATTTGAACCTAGGTACCTATTATACGACAGACAGTGTAATAAAGACACACAATAAGAACAAAGTGATTGCGATCATAAATTTGTGATTGTTTTAATTTAATTTAATTGAAGGTGGATGTGACTCTTGAAACCAATCTCAACAACTTTTTTGTGTATTACACTAGCGCCATCTATGAGGGAGTGGCTGAACTATACTATAAGTTCCAAGCCAACCCGTCGGAGGGCGCTACTCGTAGCAGAAATGCATTAATAGGTAACTAAACTTTTGAAAAAGCTTCAAGAAGACAATTATGGATATTCAAAAAGGAGAAATGCAGGAAATTAAAGAAATAACCTTGTTGTTAAAAAACAATAAAAACGAAAAATTCAATAATGTTTATAAACTTATTTAGTTTTTGTGTAGTAATGTACGAGCGGTAGTACTAGCATTAATTTATTCATAGTTATTAAATAGCTTTATCATTATTATCTCTGTTCTGTGATTATTATTACCTATTCTTAGATTATAGGGGAGGTACCTAGGTAGGTACCTACTACTAAATTGTATTTTTCAACTTATCATTTAAGTACTTAGGTATCTAGGTAGGTACTTATCCGCTTTCTGGGCTTGACTAAGACGCTACCCAAACCCAAATCAGCACCACCACCTAGGTATTTTATTTAATTACTTTGATAAACGAAAGAATTTTAAGAGCCATTTAAAGCCTTTTTTTAATGCCCCTGTAAAAGTTTTAATTTTTGTAAACTTACTTTATGCACAGATGCGAAGTTGCTCTTTTTGGCATCACATCATCGCATCTCTTCCTACACTACCTACCTATACAAACTAAAACATATAAAGAGGCATTAAAAAAAAGCTTATGATAGGAAGCTCAAACTGGCCAATCGATTTTTAAATTTTTTTCATTTAACAAAATAATTAAATGAAATAAGTGGTGGCGCTATTTGGGTCGGGGTACCTAGCGCCTCAATGTGTACCTAGCTAGGCTCCTTTCCAAATTAATACAGATTTCTAATAGACCGTGTAGGTAAGGTACTATTAGTCTCTGGGCTAAGGCGTACACGGACATGGGGTTGTTGATTAAGGAACCCTAAAAATGGGCATTCAAACAAAAAGAAAACAAAGAGTAGATAGGTAGGTAGTTTTGAATAATGATTCATTTTTTGATTCATCCTCATAATTATAATTTATCAGGTCGACGACACGTCGTTAAAAGCAAGTAGGTACCTACCTACATAAATAAATTAAATTGAATCTCAATCACGTTTCGTCCTTATATTACACAAAGCAAAGAGTTCATCGTACTGGCCCAAGGTTACTTAGCTCACAGAATAAGAAACAGTTATTAAGAGCACAAAGACTCGGGGTAACGGTAAGCTAGGCACAGAGTATAAACAACCCTAAAACATGTTAATAAGGTTTTAAAAAGCTTGCATCGAAGGAAGGCATGGTATATCAATGAATGAGTCACGCTACCCGGTTCTGTGCGGATTAGTACTCGTAGTACAACGTAATAGTAAAGCATGTTATGCTATCCCTGCGTATTTGCAGTTGCGGCGTAAGAATCGACCCCTATTACCCCGTGGATGAGGAGGCTATTAAGAGAACCTACCAATGGAAGGGCGGCAGCAGCTCGCTTTATTTTTAGGGTTCCGTACCTCAAAAGGAAAAAAGGAACCCTTATAGGATCACTTTGTTGTCCGTCTGTCTGTCCGTCTGTCAACCCTCTTTTCTCAGGAACGCGTGGAGGTATCGAGTTGAAATTAACATCAAATACTCAAGTCTGTAACCTTAGTGCGCGAATCCGACTCGCACTTGACGTTTTATTAACACCTCAACTGCCATCATAAACCCGACTGCCAAGCGTGGTGATTAGGTTATTGGAAAATCCCTCACTTATACACCCTCCCCTACGGAGCGTGCCTCCCCCAAACGGGGGATTTTCCCGTAACTACAACGCCCGGTAGGAGGATTGGTAATTGCAGCACAGGTGTTACAATTCACAGTAGGAAACTGCTGTCCGTCGCAATCGCCTCTTACGACATCCACGGGTTTATTTCGATGAGTCGATTAATAATATTAATATTGCTTCACCGTTTTGATATACATTATTATATTTTTTACTGTAGAATAGTATATAGTATATTAGTAGTTTTATAATATACTAGTTTATGCCCGCGGCTTCGCACGCGTTGTTTCTATGGAAACGTTTAAAGGAGATTGCTATTCTATAGAATATTAAAAATTAATTAAAAAAACATTGTCCAGCGGACAAAATTGTGAATCTAACCAGATCCCCTTGAACACACACAAAAAAATTCATCAAAATCGGTCCAGTCGTTTGAGGGAAGTTCAGTGACATACACACTCACAGAAGAATTATCTATATAAAGATTATTGTATAGTAGAAATAAAAAAAATATTTTAAAGCGATGAAATAACTACAACAGATGGACATAATGGTATCGCGAGGTTTTTGTAGATATTGATAAGTTCTTTAATATTGTAGAACATTTTTTTTGTTCTATCATCAATAGTTTCCGCAGCGCATGCGATGATAGACAATTTATGGCTTATTTTTTTACACCTTGGGTTACATTATTGAAGTCTTAGTCCCTAATTTTTTCAAGTAATATATAATATATGCTGTGCCCATATTGTTACTCAGGGATAATGTAGCATTCTAACAGTGAAAGAAATTTTAAAATCCGCCCACTAGTTTTTGAGTTAATTCGTTACAAACATACACATCTTTCCTCTTTATAATATAAGAATAAATGAGTGTATAATACATACATACATACTTTCTTCGTAATAGCGAAGAGCCTCGATCAACATCTCAAGAGACTCTCGCTAGGAAGTTGGTTCAAGGGCCAGATTCAAAAGGCGGTAGGTACTCCAGCTGGGCTATTCAGACTCTCCGCTACCGAGACATCGACTTGGAATCCGACACAGATTCGCGCGAAATTTCAAATATTTTATCGGTTTTTATTATTTAATATTTTCTGCGTTCTGCAAGGAATTAAACTACCAGAAAAGTTGTTTTCCACTAATTGTAGACCATCATACTTTATTGTAACAGAAATCAACATTTACAATAAAGTACAAAAAAGTTATAATAAAGTATGATTTAATGTAGCTTTTGGTAATATGTTGATTTTTAGTAAAAAAGCTCTTATGTTATTGTAATTCCAAAAGTAGCACTAAATCTAAATTTCAGAACATGGGTTCATAGGAAATGTTTTAATATTTATGGAAAACTACTTGTCTGGTAGTTCAATTCCTCGTAGAACGCAGAAAATATTAAAAACCGCTAAAAGAATTGAATTGAAAACAGTTAAAAAATTTCCTCGCTATCATGTTGCCAACTACACCCAATGATCTTCGTTGCCGCTCTATGTCACTATTGTCCATTATGTTTGTTGACGGCCTAGATACGTTTACGTGCTGGTTGAATAATTGAACATGTAATTCCATGGACTGGCTAGTAGGAAAGGAACAAACAAACAAGTAATGCAAAGATGATTAAATCGTACGATTTAAATCTTTAGTACCTACTAAGCACAATACTGCACAATCTTTGATTAACACTTGCACGGCCCACGACGCAGATGTCTTCCTCCAGCCTCGTGTAGCGGTGCGGTGGCGCGCCCCTGCGAGTCGCACCGCCGAGGCTGGGCAGTGAATGCATTATAATATGATGTAGGGTTGGCAGTGTTTTGGCAAAGCCCCTCTCGACGAAGAAGAAGATGTAGAGTTTGTTTAAGTAGAGTTGGCTTATCTTGGCTCCTCATTAAAATGTTATCACATTTTAATAATAAAACTAGAATTCTACCTTTCAGCACTTTTCACACTTTTCAGCAGTTAAAGCATTATGATTGCGAAACTTTGTTTTTTTGTCAAATCTAACCTGTTAGTAAATAACGATGACGCCGCTATCACGAAACTGTTCTAGCTTTGGAGTCCCGCCTACAAAAACAAGGGGAAAGCAAGGGAAAAATAACACATGGTACGTACTTAATTCTAAGAAAACATGTCGTGCATGACATGTTTTTGGTGGTAGCGTTTACTGCAATCAATTACATATTCATTAACCTACTGCGTCGGTTCCTACGTACATAGGTAGTAGGTTTGTCTTAATATTAGTGTTGTCACATACAATTATGACAAAATGGTAGAACAGGGTGCAAGAATTAGTAGAAATTGGTAGAATTTGGAATGAAAAATAGGTAGTTCTACCGATTTCTAACAATCAGGTACTTATAAGTACATTTTTAGTGATTAACAATGCGTATAAAAATGACTGCAAACAGCACACAACTTTTTCTTACAAAATGTATGGGAAAAGTTGCGATTTCTGACTTTTTAGTGGTACCTACTCCAACCTCAGATGGTCTGATAGAACTTTTCATGGATCCGTTTAAGAAACAGGCTCGACTGGCATCAGAAAAAGTTTGTGTAAAATGCCATTTTTATTAGCTAATTGTAATTTTTTTAAATCTGACAATGGGTATGAAAATTTCTCCTAAAAATATAGATATTCTCCCAAGACCATTTTCCTGTAGGTAGGTACGTACACCGGATAAGGTACCTATCCTTACTGCAACGTCTAAATCCATCTATCCACTCTGTATCGATAGATTCTCGTAGTAGCTATAATAAGGTCTCTATTATTAAAAGTCCGCGAACATCCAATTACACAAGCTTTGCGGACCTTGAGGCTGTATAAAATGTCCAGCAATATTTATTATACATTATCCTTTCGCAAAAGGAACGAGACGTTGAGTCACTTTTTAAGCTGCCTCCATAATTGGACGCTGTGATCTCAGAGGAACCATCTGACTTTGAATATATCTACAATGCACCAACAGTCTTATGTCTCTTTATATATTTCTATTCCCCCTTAGTCTAAAGTTCTATAAATGAAATATAGGTATGATATGGCTTAGTTAGAATTAGGATAGGCTAAATAATTATAATTTTTCGTAAGTTTCTTCGTCGCTTCTTTATTTTAGTCTACATAATTATCGAAGCGACAGAAATCAAAACTATCACTTTATTTCCATACCTAATAATTTTAAGCATTAAAATTTGACCTTTTCTAAGTATATCGACGTAAAAATTACGGGCGCCACCGCCGTCGCCGTATGTCAACATGCTTCCACAGTAATCCATACAAACATTGACGACCGTGCGTTCACTCGGCGAATTTATAAAAGAGAAACCGTGGGAGGACAAGAGACCTTATTGTATTTTATGTAAGTACGGACACTTAGATTTTTGAGGATTACCCAGCTCCCGCGTGTGGCGAACATCGAACAAAGGGATGGCTAAGGAATATCCACCTGGTGGGCAGCAGCGCCTCATGCAAAACAAAGTGGCTAGCATGGGTTACTAAGGACTAGATACACCACCGAAATGCGATCCCCAACCAACCTGTATGCCCAGCGTAGGGAATATAGCATTACCCCCAAATGAAGAGCCAATAAGGCGCTTCTTAGGGGAGGCCAGCCAACCTATGAACTGGTAAAGGCTGTTGATGTGGTATTCGTACCTTAACGAAAGTCTAGTGACTATAAATTTAAAAAAAAGCTTGAGTTGGCGTGACGAGATTGACGCCAACCTTCCAGCGAAGAAATTAACAATTGCGTGCATCGTTTCGTCAAATTGGTATTCTAATTAACCAAAACTCGGAGATACGGCACGAAGTTTGAAGAAACTGCTTGCGGCGGGCTAATGAGCAAAATGTACTTTTTGAAAAAGTAAATTCTTACTAGGATGATTTTCTCTGAAATAATAATAAACTGATCCAATCACTCAGTACAATTTTTATTCCATATTGTTTATTTTTATGATCTGATTTAAAATATTTCAAAGGTAAACACTTCGTGTGAAGTTGAATTCCGTCCGATCAGTTTAAAAGGATAAAACCAGTTGAAAATAACCGTTTAACGTGTAAAAAACGAAACACTACCTTTCAATAAATATTTAAAATACCTGGCAATTGCGTGTCAGAATCGCGCTCAATTTTCCAATTTTAAACACTTCATATTTTGGTAAAACGGAGTAACCCGATTAAAATGTTCTCAGCTCAGGTTGAGAATATTTTGGCCGGGTTACTCATAAAATGATAGGTATTATATTTTTAATACACGAAGAGCCAAAACGACTTTTATGTTTAGCTAGTTCAGTAAGTAATAATAATAATATATAATAATAATAATATTTCTTTATATGATAATGAACCATTTTAGGAAAGCAAAATGTCCTCAACGTGAACGGTCATATCAAATCAATCAACCAATTATTTAAGACCTACATTTTAAATCGCTAATAAGTAGTCTTTATACTTATTTTGTTGAGCCATGCAAGCCTATCAAATCATAACAAGTAAATGTCTGGCACCGGCCTAAGCCAATAAGTTTGCTAAAATGGCTAGAACGACGGATATTTCATATGTCACGTTTGAGAGCAAAATTTAGTTCAACGGGAAATGGTTTTATTTTAAATAGAATGAATTTAAAGTGTGGCCTTATTATTCAAACAGAATATTTGAATGTTGACGATTGGATTATTTAAACAGAATCTAAGTCATTAATTGTGTGTTCTGAAAATAACGATACGTTAAAAATTCAACGATAATCAGGGTCCTAAAAAAGAGGTTTGTATAACCATTCAGACATCATACTAATATTATAAATGCGAAAGTTTGTGAAATGTGTAATTTTTGTTACCTAGGATCTCCAAAACTACTGAAGAGATCGAGATGAAATTTGGCATAAACTTAGAACGTAGCCTAACTTAAACAATAGGCTACTTATATACCGAAAATACGCGTGCGAAGCGGGCAGAAGCTAGTAATGTAATACAACAAAACAATACCTACCTATCGTTTTTATCATGTAACCCTAAAATAACACAAAAAGATCGCAAGAGTCACAGCAAGGTTATGTACCTGCACACGCCGCTTATGTATGATATCATGCCACAACAATTTTATAGTCATTCAATGTGGTAGTATGGAATGTAGTATAGTCATGGGTACAATTGCAGGTATTCTGAGCCGTCCTACTAATATTATAAAGCAGAAAGTTTGTGAAATCTGAACTTTTGTTCCCTAGGATCTTCAAAACTATGTAGTTATTGTGAGTTCAAGAGGTCTCGTATCGTTTACGCTGGCTCTGATACGTCGAGATAGAGGAGAGAGCATAGAGGAAGCTGTAGGTACGCTTAGAACAACCAGAGTGCTTAGTACCAGTGAATACATTTTTTTAGGGCTTCGCCCCTCGATTTAGGATTTAAAGAAGGGGTTGATAATTTACACATCACGCCCAACGAGAAACTAAGGTTGTTGCAAATTTGTTGACGCCGATGTCACAGATCCACACTTATAATTATAAAATAATATTTAATTAAATACTCTTGGTAACATTACCAAGGACCATTATTTGTACTTAGTTTTTACATTATTCTGTACCTAGCTAAGTTAGTTTGACGTGTAAGAAAATTTTCTTATAAATAAATAACTGAACTGAACTGAAAGTCCGTCTATGCAATGTTGTCTATTCATGTCAATATAGTGATAGAATTTGTGATGTTGTCATAATTATCAGCTTTGTAAACTATGAAAATTAAACAGAATGTTTTTCTCCAGCAAAGAAACGAAATAGGTACTTACCTACCTAATTCAATTAATTGCTAAAGATACATTCTATGAATAAATATAAATGCTTCGTTTGTAAGAAGTCACAGATAATATCCGCTTTTTCCATGCAAATGTTTTTTTCCGTTCACTTAGTAAGTCCCGTCCTTTAGTAAGGTAGGTACCCTACCTACCACCCTAACGAAGTTGCGGGTAACAGCTATTCAGTAATAAATGTATGCTTCTAACAATACCCACTTCTGGTAATAGGTAGGTACCTACCTAATTTCCCTACCTGGCGCCGTCGCGACGCACGCAAGCTTATTTCCCTTTCGAGGGTGGGCAGTGGAGCATTTTTACTTTGTTTCGTAAATGGTTCAACAAGCCGACATAGACTAGAGTTTGTTTTGTTGTATTACCTATAGTTTGGTGTGCTTTTATAAACTTGAAATGAACTTAGAATTTCTGAATAATATTCTTTGAACATTCTTTGAAGTATAAATTGAGTTAGAAAGTCGTTTAAAGCCCGGAACACCTTCTACAGCACGATAAGTTTTTTATTGCCGAGATTTTTTCTATTCAATTTAATTCGTTTATTAAACAAGACCTAACATTACAGATTTCTCTAATGCGTTAGGTATACCATCGTGTCTAGGATACCTACTTGCCAGGTAGTTTACAATATTATTAAATTACATATTATCTTAAATAACTAGGCATGCAGGTACACAACATGACTATAATTTAAATTATAGATACAAACAAAGAAAATATATTTAACTTTGGGTCATTCTTCGGAAACTCATTTTTTGGTTGACTTTCCTGTCACAATTTTTTTTGTTGAAATTACACATAATGATGAAATATTCTGATTAAAGATTTAATTTAAAATTTATTGGTAGCAGAGGGCACTTAATTGGCTCAATGGTTACGAAGTTATTCAATTTTAAAAATATGGTGTCCACGGAAATCAGCATTCATATCACCGAAATCAAATATATAAAAATATTCGACATTTATATTTTGAAACATACATTTTGTGTGAATTAGCATATCATAATTATTGTAAGAAGGAATTTCGGAATGGTTTATAAATAAAATAATGTGTTTTCAGTAGAAAGTAGATAGAAAATTGAGGAACAATTGTTTTATAATTGTAGTTTTCTTCTAAGAAAGTATACCAAACAAAATTTAACATCAGAAAAACACTCTTCAATCACTACTATATTTACTTCTTAATCAGTTTTTGAGTTTAATTTTGTTTATTAGAGGAGAGTTTGCTTTTCTCTAGGAATTCATTGCTGACGAGGATCTAATTCACTAACTGATTTTATCATCCCAGAAGGGAAAGAAGAAAGAATTCGGAAGAAGAAAGAATTCTTCTTTCAAAAATCCCATTGCCTATCTTTTTCTTTCTGAACGGAGTATTTCTCTGTATTATGCTTGATTTGGGCGGAAGTGAGCAAAGTGTCCCAGAGAACATGGATAGCCACAAGGAAGTATCGATCATACCAGCTATTGCGAAAGTTCTCGAAAACGGGCTGAGCAGTCGTCTGGTGGAGTACTTGCTGGCGACGGACGACACCCTGTCGCCTCGGCAGTATGCGTACCGCGCCGGCTACTCCACGACGTCGCTGACGCGCAAGGTGGTGTGGCGTGTGCTGGCGGCGTGCAAGCAGAAGTTGCAGACGGCCGTGTTGTGCTGTGACCTATCTTAAGCCTTCGACGTGGCCAGCCACGCCTTACTTGCTGCGAGTCTCTCAAAATGAGTCATTATGGGATTGAGGGAGCATCGTTCACCGTACTTACGGAGATGCTGCGTGAGCGATCACAAATTGTTATCGGTGGTACTGAGCGAACAGAGCCCCTCTCCCCCACCATGGGGATAGCGCAGGGGTCATCTGACTCCAACATAATGTTCTCGTTCCTCTTGAACGATCTGCCCGGAGCGGTGACCTCCGCGAAGACCCTCATGAATGCAGATGATGTGGCCGCGATCGTCACTGCAAAGTCCGTAGACGCTCTGGAGGAGAAGCTAAGCGAGACGGCAGGCCTACTGTCTGGATGATTCAGGATGAACGGGTTGGCTCTGAATCTAAGTAAGACTGCCTATCTGGCAGTGACGAAACGGCTTGTAGTCTATGTGAACGAGCGACCATTAGCCAATCCGAAGCCACGATGATTCTTGGTTTTGAAATGGACATAGCCCTTAGGAGCCCTGGGAGAGCCACATAGACAAAATATGCGAAAAGATACATAGCACATGTTTTGCGCTCCGACGGGTGGCTCGCGTGGTTCCGGCGGAGGTGGCACGACGCGAAGCTGTTACTTCACAACTGTTCACTCGGTGCTACAATATGGTGCTGAGCTATGGGGGTGCGCCGCTGATTGGAGCGTGCCTTCCGGATGCAAAAACGAGCCATACGCATCCTAGTTAACATACGCCGTGATGTCTCCGCCAGACCACATTTCAAAGAACTAGGCATACTTACACTGCCCAGCATTGTGATAATGCAAGCGGCGGTGTATGTTCGTCTAAATCTAGATAAATACATGAAGAACGGCGACACCCACTCGTACGGGACGTGGAACGCAGGAAAGCTCTCGACTATGCCCGCTCCCTCACGAAGTCCTCAAAGTTGACTCACGTTATGGGTCCGGCAGTATACAACAAACTGCCAGAAGCTGTCACAGCCGCTAGCAGTCTAACTAGCTTCAAGTTCCGTCTAAAACGTTGGCTTGTCGAGCAGAATTTTTATTCTGTAGCAGAATTACTAGAGGAAACGGAGACTAATGTTAATTAATTCTAATATTTTTATGTGGCTTTTGACTTTTTAATAACTTATTCTTGATATTACAAATGTTTTGTATTGTATTTATGTGTAATTTGAATTATTTAAAAACTTGTACACGCTGTGTATATAGGTACAAAAGTTATTGATATGTAAATTTGCTTTATGAATAAGCTGTATTTCTGTATTTGTATTTCTATTTTGGGGTCTCCTCCGTCTTTCTGCCAATCTTTTTGCAACTAAGCGATCTTTTCGTGAGTAGACCATATTCCCAGTGAGTACACTGATAAAACATTATAAAAATTAACCATATAAAAATGTTAACCAACATGCAAATTTAATTTTCATGGTTTAAATTGACATTGTCTACTTTTTGCCCACGGAAAACACGAAAATCAATACCACGACAATCAAAAAAGAGTACAAAATCCTAACTAATTTCCTAAATTGCTAGTATACATTACTTTGGCGTCTGCAGTCGGTATTAAGAACCCAAAAGGCATCTATTGTTACAATCATTGAAACAATAGGATAAGTATTAACGAATTTACAGTCTACATGGTAATCAACATTTGCGGTATACCAAGCCACGGAAAGTGATTACTTACCTTAATAACAGAGCGACGCGGAGAGATAGAGAAGTGTTGTCCACACCACTGATGGAGCGCAACTGATAGTTTGTCTCGGTCTAACAACTATTCACGTACTTACAAAAGTACAGTATATATGAATGAATTAGTGCGCGCCAGGGGTATCAATGCCAAACGTCGGACGCGAAGAGATCTAGTTTTAACTTTTCAACTAAAGCTTATTTTTGTGTAGTAATAGTGTCAGTTAAGCTAGTAACTATCTGGTTACTTGTGAACCTGTGTGAAATAGTGCTATTAATCATTGGAAATATTATAAAAATGTTTTAACAGTGGCACATGAGGTCCGGACGCACCACGAAAGTCAATATTTCCAAGGTTTTTATTTATTTTTACGTATTAAGAATAAGAAAATTAAAAAACAAAAATAGGCCTCCCTAGTATTTTATGATACTTCTTGTATGTTTTTTCGAACCGGACACGTATTTTTGAGCCCTCTGAGAATTACCCCAGAGATCTAGTAATAATTCGAGTCCAATTTATTTGATGACACATTGATGAAACGACTACAGTTTACGCCCGTTGGCATGGAAACTATTGGTTACGTTTAGTGATTTTGTAATTATTATGTGACTAGCTTCAGCCTACGCCTTCGCACGCCCTATTCCGGGATAAAAAACTACTTTTGTTTGTATTATATTAGTAGGAACGATGTTTTAGAAACGTTTTGCACGCAGCAATCTTTGAGAATCATTTTTTTATGAAACCGCCTCAAAATCTAAAGAATTATCGAAATTGGTTTACAATTGGCGAAGATATCACCAAAATTATTGTAGTAGTCGTGACTACTCACAAATATTATGATGTCTTTATCGTGAAGTTTAACCGGATAAATACCAATCCCTCGGGAATACATTTCAATGGAAGCAACTCGTGATCTTTTTCTATACCACAGTGAAAAAATCAGCAAAATCGGTTTACCACTGCCGGAGATATCATCTGGTTCAGCAATTACATACAAAAAAAAACATACAGCCGCATTGAGAACCTCCTCCTTTTTAGAAGTCAGTTAAAAATGGTGGTTTATTAAACGGATCCCTCAGTGAATTAGTTTAAAAATAAGGTATATTCAAATATTATTTAAATTGTCTGCGATCCGGAGAAACGAAGTTTTAATTTTAATTTCTTTATTCAGGATAATAAACAATTGTACAATGCAGGCTTATTATAATAGTGTGTTTATTCTATGTGTTTTTATATGTACAACCAATCACATTATCCACAGATTACATAAAGTATTACTTACTACATAGTTGGTTGCTGTTAAAGGTAGCTTAATTGGTTTTAACACATATTTAAAGTTTTTCTTTAAGTTACGCACATCTTCTCTAAGAACTGTCTTTATATTACTTACTAGCTGCATTCTTACTACCCGTTGTCCTATTACCAGTTTTCCCGTGTATAACTGCACCCAAAGTCATAACGTTAACACATATCCCACCCCCGCGAAACGGGGGTTGGGACGGGGACCTTGAGGTTGCACATTTTGCGTATTGCTCAATGTGTTTTTTTCACATAATTATGCTTACTGTTCATTTAGCGTATTGCACATTTTGCCCGTTTGTACATTGTGCTTGTTGTTCTCATTTTGCGTATTGTACATTATCAGCCGGAGGGGTAAAAAGTAGCCTATGGTCATCAGAAATAATGTGGGCTTCTAATGGTGAAAGAATTTTTCAAATCGGTCCAGTGGTTTCGGAGCCTATTCAATACAAACAGACAAACAATCAATCAACTCTTTTCTCTTTATAATATTAAGTATAGACAAATAATTAAACAATGCTTTCGTGGCTACGTGGATAGCAAAGCGTCTTTATACCCAAAGATAAGTACATCGATGATAATACCTTTCTCGATCAAGCCAAGAACCACGACCAAGTCCTTGGCTATTATAACATATCGCCCGAAGGCAACCATACATCGTTGAACACTGAACAAGGCAAGATAGTTGAACTAACCCTTAACCCCCTCCATCTTGCCTAGTACAACTTTGTTGTACTAGCACAGAATAACTATACAGGGTGCCACGGAAATACCTAAGCCGGAAGGGAACGTTTCTCTTGCGGCACTCTGCATAGTACTAACGTAGTAGGCAAGACCAGGAAGACGCCCGCTAACTCGCTTGGCTGACCAAATTAACGCATTAACGGGACTCAATGACTTATTATATTATTGGAACGAAGTTCCTTATCGCGCGTTGCGAAAGGGGGCTAGACGGAAAAAATTAAGACCAAAAGTTGTAACGACACTTTTTGCTTTCGACACTTTTGGCTATAGTTGTATAAGTAGCCGTGCGGCGTGCGCGTGTTTCTCTGTCTGTCTCTCTCTCTCTTATAGAAAGCCAGTGTTTTCATTTCGTCTTTCTATTTCGCATTGAACAGTGTGGTGTCGCGACGATTATTTTTATTGAGTGTATACAGGTTTAAAATTTTATTACAATTCCTTCACTAATTAATCGAAAGGAACTTCGTTCCATCCGGGTGTCCCTTGACGCTTCTCAAGTTTATTACCAATAAATTGATTATTCTGATTATTCACTTTGCCAGCCCGAGTCTTGCCCAGGCCGAAGATTATGGAAGCAATTTTGTTAGCATCTCCGTGAAATCTTTTCAGTACCGGCACGACCTTTAGCTATGAATAATACGACGACATAGAAGATATGTAATACCCTTCTTATATACCGTACATTCTGAATAATAAGCGTCCGAGGAGGCTGGGCAGGCGGAGTGTCTGTACTACTGAAAACAAAATAAGGGCCACCCGAGTATTTTTGTTTTGAGACCATTGTTTGCTGACCTTCGTTACGAGAATTATTTTTTATGAATGCCACTATGTTCTCAAGTGTCGAGTTAACGATAACAGTAAAGCACTAGGGATATATTGGTGTTGACGGTCAGTTGATGTCTCAAATATCGTGAAGTGGGTAGAGTTTTGTTTATTTTGTCATTTGATTTCAGATTAGTTTAACACAAGTCTACTGAAAACTACGGTTGTTTTCGGAAGTTAAACGTTTAATTTGATAACTTAACTGTAAAATGCCATATTTCGACGCATATACCTACCTACCCGAAGGCCCGGCAATCATGATGGATTCATTCAAAGGCATGATGATCCTTTGTTGTTTGCAGAGCCATCCATCTGAATTGTATGTAGCGTTTGTAGATATGGATCTATATTTTTCAGGTAAATTATAGATCTATGAGCGACACTTTTTGAAAAATAGTCTCAAACGGGGGAATCATTTTCAAAAGGGGGGTATCAAATGAAAGTTGGTTTGTACATCTCAAAACAGTTTTTAAAATTTCGGTAGGTTCCATTCTTTTTCAAATATCACCCTAATATTATAAATGCGAAAGTTTGGATGGATAGATGGATGGATGTCTGTTACCTCTTCATGCCAAAACTACTGAACGGATCGGGCTGAAATTTTGCATACAGGTAATTCTAATTCTGGAATCAAACATAGGCTTTTTATCCCATAAATCAGTTCCCATGGGATAGAAATAACCTCAAAATGTTTCCATAGAAACAACGCGTGCGAAGCAGCGGGCAGAAGCTAGTTTTGAATAAAGTCGAAAAATTTACCATTACCCCCTAATCTCCAAAAATTGCAGAGCGACCAATCTGAAATATAGGTTTGTACCTACTATTTCTAGGTATTAATCAAATAGCAACGTCTCTAGCCGGTACCTTTAGTCTACGAATAAATGTATTTATTCGTAGCTTTTAGTACATCTTTGTCTTATTGACAAACGTTCGAAACTCTCGGAGCGCGAGTTACACTGGCACTTGACGGATGTTGTTTATCCAAAGACGGAATGATCCTTTGTTTTGTTTTTTACATTGTATTTGTATCCCAAGAACGAATTCAAATGGATCGATCTCGTCCTGCCATCCCAGTGGATTTTAGTGGTGAACGGTACAATAAACTCATTGTACGCATGAATGAAAAACTTGGTCCCTGACGAAAACGAGGCTGGGAGTTATAGAAGAACTTTACTTGCAGAGTGTATTACTGTAGGAATTTTTCGTTCACTTGTACCACTGCAAGGCAAATTTTAATAAATAAATAATGCTGGACAATCCACACAGCATCGTCTAGCCCCAAGCTAAGCAGAGCTTGTGTTATGGGTACTATTAAATTTTAATACATAGATATATTTATTCATACATAGAAATACCCGGAACCCCCGGAACAAATATTTGCAGATCGTACAAACGTTTGTTCCGAGGCGGGAATCGAACGCCCAACCTCCTGCGTCGCAGGCAGACCTTCGCCCGCTGACTCACATCGGTCGTTTCGTTTGTATGGAATATCTCGGCAGGACAAAAATCAAAGACCCGTCTATTAAAGTCAAATAGAATCACCCTTCTGTTCTGAATCAATAATAATAATAAAGCGTTTCATTTCCATAACAAATTTTTACAATAAAATATTTAATTGGACTTATGACTCGGGCGGCGCGCGGTCCAAACTGGCCGCGCCGCCCAACCTGGGCGGTGCGGCCCGCACTGAATTCGAAACGTTGTAGAGTGCGTTTATGAAAAAGCGATTTTACACGCGTTTTTTTGAAATGCAGCGCTATTTGCCGCGGAGCCCGCAGATGGCATCGCCGCGTCTCAATCGGCGTTCATCGCGGCGGCGGCGGGCACCGCCACTCTTCACGCCTCGCCTCTTTATAAAGAGGACATTGAGATATGGTTTGTGTTTACGCGTGCGATCATGGGGACCGCTGCACGCGCCGCTCTATAAGCGAAAAAAACGTCCAACGTGCCACGAGACGCCACGTGACGCGTGACATTTTTTAAATTAATATTCATTATTAATAAAGAAAATTACAATCCAAGAACAGAAACAAATATTTGTAAAGTTTTTTTAATTACGTCTTGCCAGTTTCGACATTTGCTTTTGATGTTCATATTCTCAACAAATTGTCGAAAGAATTTTTTAGGAGCTTCGTAATTAAGTTAATTTAGGAAGGGTTGTCTGAAGTTTTAAAGTGGCGTTTTTTCTATTAAGTCATTACGCGTCATAGCGGATTGCAGGATTTTGTGGTGTTATATTAGGAAAATAAAGTTTTCCCGAACATAATGCTCGGTTACATGACATGTTATTAAAGATATTTGCATTATTTTAAAACTGGCACGTTATTTCATTAGTTTATTAAATTCAGAGGTGGGTAAGTAAAGTACATTGCATCCGTGTGTGATTCTTATTATTTTATATACCGGCATATTTTATATTTTATACAGAACTACCTGTTTAATTATTTACAGACACTAGGTTCCCCGCAGCGTCGCAAGCGTTTAATAGGGATAAAAAAGAGTTCGCGTTTTAAAAAATAAACCCTTTCCGGCTACCTATTTCCTTGCCAAGTTCAATTAATTGCGATTCATTAAGCCGATCAGTCGCAAAAAGGTAACATACATACACGCAGCATAATTATTGCATTCATTTGGCGTAAAGTAGGCAATACCATAAGCATGATTAAAACTAGCAGTAGGTTTAATCAGTGTGAATGGATGACGAGCGGTCGAGCCATGCTGTGTAGACCCAGCAAGCATGGGTCGATAGAGAGTAGGGTGACCCTGACACGGTAGGACTTTTGGAGTCGAAAACGGCCAAAAACAATAAAAAATATTAGTATGTAAAATATTTTGTATTGAATTTCGCGGAATTGATACAAAATAGTTTACATCCTAATATTTTGCAATGGATTCCCGCAAAAATACGCTTGAATCTATTTATTTGCCTTAGACGTTGCGGAAATAATAACATTTGAAATTTTAAACTTGATGTAGGTCATGAAACAAAGTCTGCTTTCTTAAGCTATATTGTTCCACTACTGGGCAAAGGTCTCCGCCACACCTTTCCAGGAATCACGCTGGCCTGCCATTTTCCTCAAATATAAAAAAAAAAATTGAACAATGTTATCTACTTGGTTCGTACTTTGATCCTAACACTAATTTAATTAAAATTTAAATTCTAATAATTATGTACTGTAGGAGCCATACCTGAATGTAAGACTTCGGTAATGGCCCAATCTATATTCTAAGATAATATCATGTAGGTACAGACAGAAGCATTAATTGGTAACCCCTCAAAAGCTAAAGTTACATTTCTCGCCCAATTTATAAATCTTTTACTCAAATTCTAAGAAGCAAAAATTGAATCACCAAGTGGGAATCGAACCAGGCATCCGATCGCTCGCATGACAAGTAACGACTGCACTAACCAACTAAACCAATGAACTAGTTGTCAAAGCTTTGAAATTTTGTGTTATTAGTGTTCGGCAGCGGATTTTATTTACGGTATCTCTTTACACTGGATAAGAAAATAAAAAAAAGAAGTGCTTGAGGGTAGATCTGAATACAATCTGGGTGAACAAAGAAAAGGTTACTGCCATTCTCGATTCGAGTCTTGACTTGGTGGTTTTAATTGGAAAAGAATTGAAGAATATTATATTACTTTAAATTCATACTAATATACAATAAATTCACTATTCACAAGAATACTAATTATCATTACATTACTAAAATTAAAAAAAAATGGCAGATAAACAAAAAGAAATATATTGTAAGGAATCGATGACGGGTATTATGATGTGAAGCGAGAGAAACTCGGACACTAATCACTACACCATATTTACATGTGGTGTAGTCTTGAAATTATAATATCTTTTCTCGTGACAATATAAATGTAGCTAATGAAAAAAACATTAGTTTTTCATTTAAATAATTGAATAAACTTTATATGAAAACAAAACACGAAAAAATCGAGTTGAACCTGCGTGCTACTGAATGGCACTATTACATATTCTGTGAGGGGGTTACCAATTAATGCTTCTGTCTGTACCTAGTAATAATTTGGTATTATATAAATTATTTTACTTTATAAGTCACTCGAAGTATTTGCTTGGCTAAGGCGTGTGTTCTTCGAAAAGATAATCGCACAATAATATTTTAATTCTCGTTTTTATACATTATACTTTAAAGTTGACGGGCGTAGCTGTTAATTGTTCGATTATATTTCGAATAACTCTCACCCCAAGTGTAAGTGTAATAAATGTTAGTTATTCTAGGTACCTATATGCTTGGTTTACCTTACAATTTATTTTGTTCATAAACACGCAAAAGCTTGTAAATATGTATGTTTACTCAGTTACCACTGAATGTGGTTAGTACTGGATGGACTTATTATTATATAACTTTGCAATATTGTTACAGATTTGTCAAGAGGGAAAATTGCACAAGTGACATTAGTAACGTAACCACAGCGGCATGTTTTGGCGCTGCTTTCTAAATTGACTTATAATAAGTTATACTCGTAATAGTAAAAACACTATTTTAAAGCTGATTTACCTAACTAATCCATCATTAGCTGTAGCAGAAGCTAAGGTAGGTAGTTATCATTACCAGGCAATGCGAATAAACATCATCATCATCACCAGCCTATATTGGTCCACTGCGGGACATAGGCCTCTCCTAATGAGCGCCATAGCGCCCTGTCTTCAGCTTGCCGCATCCAGCAGAATAAACATACATGACATACATACAAACATTTGCATTAGGCCTTATTTTCCATAGTCTCAATGCGAAAATTGTAAAATGTGTGGATGTGTTTGGCAGTTTCGTACAAGATAAGGCGAAACTACTGAATGGATCGAAGTAAAATTCAGCATGCATGAAACTTTGAACCTGGAATAAAAATAAAAGACTGAAAAAAAACGAGCGCAAACTCGCAGGAAGAAAGGCTGGTTGAAAAAACAAAATCGGAACAAAAAATTAAATTCGCGTAGAAACAAAAAATATTCTAGGATTTAGAATTAATATTCTTAAGTATTAGTTATCTGGTGCTGTCCTATTGCTGAGAAACTGCCTGTCTTCCGTTCCTTACTTATTAATTAATACAAACTATAGGTACTTACCTATTAATACAAATTAATTCGTTAAAATTATAATAAAAGTCCCATTTTACTTTAGTGTACTCTTATAATACTAGATCTTAAGTATTCAGCACTAAATTATTATTCCGCGTGACTAAAACTAGGTCTAACTGTCAACTAGGGTAGCCAATTTAAAAAAAAACAGTGTCTATCCCGACATAGAGTTTCCGGTATGGTCACCCTACATAACCATCCGCAGTCGCACAGCTTTCACCGCCTTTCGCAGTTTTCTCGTACTTTTCCACGCTGCGAAAACTTTTCTATTTGAACATTTATGCCGTATTGTCTAATCAAATGGTTTTGTTTAGGAAATGTCGTTGGAACGTGTGTGGTTGGTTATGTAATAAAAAGTCAAGTGTGAGTTGGACTAGCGCACTAAGGATTCCGTAAGACCTTGTGTCTTGCCAAATTATAATGATTCTAGGTCAACGGGAATTAGGTACCCTGTAGGTTTTGGTCCATGGCGAGAATCAAATTTTTATTATTGGCGATTTAACTAGAAATTTACGGCTTTAGGATTTTTCTTGTGCTATAAGACCTGCTCACCAAATTTTATGATTCTAGGTCTATGGGAAGTATCCTATAGGTTTTGTGCTTGGAAATTTTTGTACTAAGAAATTTCAAAATATTCGGACATTAACGGCTGTAACTTTTGAGTACCTTGACTTAAAAGTTTTATTTATATTGCGACTCCAAGAGGTTACGGACTTGAGTATTTGACGTTAATTTCAACTCGATACTACCACGCGTTCCTCAGAAAAGGGGGTTGACAGACGGACAGACAGACAGACAGACAGACATACAGACGGACAACAAAGTGATCCGTGAGCGCGATGTAAAGTATATGTTAAACATAGGGATTGCACTCCAGCAGCATTTTCAATCCAGCCGGATTTAGTGATGCTGGATCGAAACAAATCTAGCTGGTGAATCCAACGCGGATGTAGCAAATTTAGATTTTTCAAGAGGATTGGATGTTTACTATGTATAATAAAAAAATATCGATCTGTAGTGTATTGTATTAAGTACAATACACCTACGGAAGATGCTGCTCTTCTTCTGGGCGGTTCCCTTGGTTGACTCCTAAGACATCCGTGGACGTTGTACTCATTTATGTCATGTGTATTTTGTCTCGATGTACTTTATTTTTATTGTTCTGGTGTGGGTAGGTGCTATACTTTGTACTGTATTGCACAAACGAATTTGTAACTTAAAACTCTCTTTAACCAGTACTAAATTATTTTGTTACATATAATAAAACGAATCAGCGCCTGAGAGCTAGCGTCGACACGCCGGCTTCGGACGCTCTACACTGACCGCATCAAACGGATTTTAGTACCTATTCGTTGTATGGGGTACCATAGAAGTGCGTCCACTGATCCGCACCGCACGGAGCGGACGCATCGGATTGTCGACAATCGGCAGTGCCGGCGGATAACGTCATTGTCCACAAGTGTAAGAAGAAAATCCTTTTAGATGATCATCTATGAGAAAATGTCAATGCAAAAAGCACCCCCGATAACGTTTTGGTGCGATATGGTTATTATCTGGTATTCTATAGTTCCCTATGTGAATTGTCCACCATTGTTTATTTTAATATAAACTTATTGTTATATTTTATAATCAACAAGCTTAACATTTCACGCATAAGAATACCGAATGTCTGAAACCAGCATAAGCTAGTTGAGCCAAGAAATGATTGTGGCTGAAAAACTTTAACGTACCTTCGTACGCAATGTATGAGGATGTGACGTCATTCATTATACATATATATATATAGAGAACAATTTCCTTCATCACATGCCATACTATCACATCGATACTATGGCAAAATTCGCCAGGTACAAATAGCATAAATCTATCGTCCAAATCCAATATCTTGTGGGATATTATTTGATTTCTCCCTACTTACCATTCAGATAAATACCTACTCCAATTATGGGTCCGGTGATTGGTATGAATAGAATGCTCCCTTCTTACCTGTAACAATAAACGCATTTATATAATTTATGTTGTATTTACAAAAAATATTTATCTAATTAAATAGGTCTCTTTGTGAAAAAGCTATTCCCTTTTTGTAATAATGCTGGAAAATCCGCAAACTAAGCAGAGCTTATGCAATAGCAATAATACATTTACACATACACTCGAAAAAAAATCGGGCTTTAACTATTTTCTAGGTTCTACAAGTAATTTAGATAAGAAGTTTCGCGTACCTTTGTTATGAACCCACGCTAAGACAATCTATAAAATCAATTATCGTTAAAATCTATTGACATTATCTCGCTACGACTCCAAAACTAAAATCGATTGTAAGTTTCTTTTAGCAAAAGATTCATAGCAAACTCCATAATTATGAAATATCTTATAGCTAGTTATAACTAACTTACAAACTAATTGCCCATATACTGTGAACTAACCAATAGTAATGATTCTGTCTGTTCTTAATCTAAGTTATCCAAATAAAATTTTAACGTTTTTTTACATTCCTGGATTGTGGTTTCATGCAATGATACAATTTTATTTTATTAGTTGTCTAAAAGCGGTACAAGGAATGCAATAGTGCGTGGCGATGAGCAAATAATGTTTTAGTGGATTTTTGTTCCAAGATTTTATTTTTCCGTCACTTATTGGCAACCTCTACTTGTGGAGCTGCTTTGTCCAGCACAAAGGATTGTTTTCTGTAGGAAAAGCTTTCTAACGGAGGGAACATTACAGTCATCAAAAAGCTGAGTAGTTGGTACCCATACGTGTTGATACTCTTAAAAATCGCTATTAATTTTCGAACTCTACCTGTCAATGTATTTAATTATGCGTATCAATTATGTTAAGTGCTGGTCTAAATTGATACTTAGGTATTTTATGGTCTTTTTCCTTTCGAGTATCTCAAGTGTGATCTCACAGAAAATATATCGAGATATAAAACATATCTATCTATGTAATGTATTGTATTATGTAGGTATATCAGTCATCTAGTCCCCATAACAGAAACTTTGCTTAGCTCGAGGCTAGATGATGTTGTGTGGATTGTCTAGCATTATTGTTATTTATTTTTTTATTTTTGTACAACAGTTTTTTGGATCATTATCTTTCCAAAGAAAAGAATCCAAGTAAACGGATTTACAAAATTCTTAAATGTAATAAGTTAAATTTTGAAGTCATCCAAAGCCGTGCGTTCTCGCCAGCGCGATCTAGAGCTGGTACACTCTTACTAGTGACATCTAGATATTAACCAAGTAGCAAAAATTAGTCTTTTAAAAGTTCATAGAACATTTTGTAAAATACTGTTTTTGGTGTTATAAAACACCTAAGAAGGTACATTTTATTCGAAAGTCAATAAATAAATATTGCTAATAGTGAAAGTGGCGCATTTATGTCTCTGTTTAGTACTAAAGCGAACTAATAGCAGCGTCACATAACATATGACAAATCAGTCCTATACGCGCTAGGTAACAGTGACTCGGGACACAAAATAACGAATATGGATTTAATGGTTATTACAGGATCTCTTAGAGGACTTTTTCATACCATACAAGAGTTTATGCTTCCTTTAACTCACATTATTTATTCACCATTCATTATTTTACAATTTAAATTTAAATAAACAAAAGCATTTACGAAAGAATTCAAGCAATGTGAGGTAGGTAAGTAATATTTTATTTTTTTATCTTTAGAGTGTAGAAATAGCGTGCGGTTTGTTGCAGACCGCAATTTTACTGATAGAATATGATTAGGTTTTCAGTAAAATTTATGTGCCCCCGAATTTCTGAGTTTTTCTAAAATATATTTAAATTAAAGTGACCTCGGGTTTCGAAGGACCATTACAGTACCATTACGGTACTTGTCGTGGCAATGTTTTTACTTTCAACATGGATTCAGATTGAAATTGGGGTTCTCAGGACATAATAATAATTGTCATTTAACAGCAATATTTATCTACTTTTATGTTTCGTTTTTGTATTATTAAAGAAATCGGAACACTACCATAGTACTTAAAGTATTATTATAGGAACTTAAAAGTCATAATATTAGGAAGTATGTTATACGAGTCTTTGAATGTAAGCAGCACAGGCAGGTGTTTTTCCAACCTTCGATCCACACCGCTCTTTAATGTATAATCCAATTCAATACATGAAATGAAATGTTGTAGGTACCCATGGGAATTATCTGATGATCGCAAAGATAAGATTAAACACAAAATAATAATTTAGGAATACCGCCAGCAAAGAGAATACCTACAATAACTACCGTGAACTACGTACCATCAGCAAAAGATCTAACTATCCAGTTTGAAACTCTTTTGCTTTGCGTTGGTTTTGAGTAACAGGTCACGCCTTCTTATTTTGTTTGTCTATTTTTCTATTGTTCTATAACTTTTTGTAGTTGGTTTATTGTTGCTAACGGCAACAGTTGTTAACGGTAACCTTTAGATCTCTACTATACTGGCCGTTAGGTTGTTTTGTGACTCCAAAGGCCTGTTGCCTTGATTACCGTTTTAGACTGCCTTTCCGTAGCTATTGTTTTCTAAGGCAAAAAGGCTGCTACCTTTCAAGGCTGCTGCCGAACGAATAATCCCCAAGCAATGAAAAAAGAGATCCCTTTCGGTTCCCCCTTATACCATGGGTTCCCCGAGCAACTAGAAGGCCAGAGACCACGAGCCCTTAACAGGAAGTTGTCTTTGTCGTTGACCATCAAACCTCGTTGTATCACAAACCAAACTCGTACGCCTAGATTCTCAGTCTACGATACGACAACAAGGCCTACCTATCTTGACATTCCATTGTTCCTCAGATCAAAGACTGTAAAGGCTAGGTAGTATCGTCTAAAGAGGGTGATTTCCTATCCGCACATTACTCGGACAATGTAGAAACGCCAATCTGCGTCATAGAACTTAAATTACTGCTTATTTAGCTCGTAATTCTGGTTTGATTACTGCAAGCCTAGCTTGTGGGAAGGATCCCCGCCAAGGAAATAATCATTAAATGGACAATATGGACAAACAGGGTGGAATTTTGTAATGCCACCTACAGAGACAGAACTCAAATAGAAAATGTTACTCAAAGAAAACATTTCTTTATTTCTGAAAAGAAAGAAAGTCGGTTCGATTCCCGTCGAGTCGCGGCGGCGGCGCGCCTCTGAGGGTCGAACCGCCCCGAGGCTGAGCAGTGAATGCGAAATATAACTAATGGTTTAGGTACAATGTGCGTAAAATATTCATATCTGCTATCTACATTACTAGTAGAACCTAGAACATAATTATGTAGTTAAAAATTGTTTCAAGCTTAACTAACCTAACCTTATGTAATACATCTTTTCAATATGGTGTAACAATAAGGATTTTTATTTTTCTGTATTCTATGCTCGCATCAGAACCACCCTAAAAGTTGGGTTCTCAATTTTTTACACCTTGTTTAAATAGATTTATAATACATCAAAACCGTTACAAATATCTGACGATCGTCCAAAAAAATTTCTCGCGGCGGGAATCGAACCCGCCTTTGAGTGTACCTAACATCATCCTCGGCTTTAGATGCCGCATTGCTGGTATGAGTACCGACTCACCAAGTTATATAATATTTACACCTGGCTGAACAATAGCCACTTCCGGTAGCTAGTTCCGACAGAGTTATCCATGAGCCTTTGTATTTTAGTTTATAACACTTGCCTAATTACGTAATTACACAATAGAGCACCACCTAAATTAGTTGTCGGATTTCCCGGCAACGTCGACAAACGTCACCAAACGTCAGTAATTAGCAAAGCGTCACTCAAAAACCAAAATAATCAACTAAGTACCTTTCTATACCACTTTTAACCTTCACGGTTGCACAAGGATGCTTAAAGCAACTCAAAATACTAGGTCATGCAAGGGGGTGCGTCATACATGGTCTGCAAGGGGGACGGGGTCTGCTGAGAAAGCTTCAAGAAAAAAAAACAGAAACTGGCACTGAAAAGTACGTCGTGCATGAAACACGACGTTAAATTGAAATTATCGACAATGACATATAAATAGACACATTAATGTTAATATTCAAAAGTTAATCCCGTCGGGGTACAGAAATACCCTCTTCCCACTTACTACACATGTTACGTGGCACCCTGTATACCATAATTTAACCTGTCGACCCGGATGACTCATCAATCTCACATAACACAATAGCGTCCGTACATATGCGAATGAAATTATACAGGAAGAGGAGAGTAGGAACAATTCATAAAATGTGGAGGTACCTTTATCTACCTATTAAGTCACACTAATCACACTATATTATAAATGCGAAAGTTTGGATGGATGAATTGATGGATAGATGGATGGATGTTTGTAACCTCTTCACGCCAAAATTACTGAACAAGTCAGGCTGAAATTTTGCAGGTAATTGTAATCCTGGAATGAAACATTGGCTACTTTTTATCCCATTAATAAATCAGTTCCCATGGGATAGAAATCACCTTTAAACGTTTATAGAAACAACGCGTGCGAAGCCGCGGGCATAAACTAGTTATAAATTTATGTCTTACTAATAATATAAATGCGAAAGTTTGTGTGAATGTTTGTTATCACGTATCTCCGTAACTACTTGACTGATTTAGATGAAATTTGGTATGTAGATAGTTTAGGTTCTAGAATAACACATTGGTTAATCTAATTTTCAAAAATTAACCCCTAATGGGTTTCTATGGAAAATTATTATTCATTAGTTCACTTTACTCATTCACTAAAAAATCGGTATAAATAACATTTATAGTAAATAATGAAACACGTATTTTTTTATTTTAACAAAACAACCCCTAGGGGTTTGCACTAAATTCCTGAAATATCCACGCGGGCGAAGCTGCGCGGCGCAGCTAGTATAATATAAAGGAGTACCTAATTGACTGATCGACAGACAACCCAAAGCCCAAACGACTGGTCCTAGAGACTAGATTTTTATCCTTTTAAGTTGTAGGGGTGAACTAAGAATGTAATTTTAAGAATTCGCACTCTAAAAGGTTCAAAATAGGGGTTGAAAGTTTAAACAAAAATGCTCTGTATGTCAGCATTGCACCTACAATTTTTTTTTCTTATAATACCAACACACATTTGATTCATCGATTTCCTAAATTTTGTTATGGGGGCTATTACAAAAAAAACGCGGAATCGAACAGTTACCTGGTTCAAATTAAATGGTTCTCGTTCATTGCTTGAAATAAAAATTACTTGTTAATAATAGTTCCTTTTCTCTTCTACAGTAATAATAATAGAATAAATTTTAGATAACTTATTTGTTTATTTTATAATAATCATTCTACCGATGCATGTACAGGCAAAAACTCTCGAAGACCTGTTTTTGGAGAAAAAAAATGTAGATTTTATTGAATATAGACAATAAAAAAATATTTTTTAGATACAAAATATTCTATACTTCCATTATAGAATACATTTTCGTTATAGGCCTTTATGTAAAGAAAGAAAAAACTGAAGTGAATTCAATTATAGACCGAAAAGGCTTCGAAACAAACCCCAATATCTCCGAGGTTCTACATCATTTTGACACAATAATTAAACCAAAATAATCTTCAACATTTGCTTAAACTACAATATTAATTTTATTTTTAAATCACGACTAATTTTTTTGATGATGAATTATTTAAAAGTAGTACACAATTTCAATGCGAATGCCGGCGATTTACCCCAGTACCGCGCGAGCGCTTATCGAGGGCAGACCTATGTCAGTTCAATCGTGAGACAATAGAAAGTTACGCTTGAGTAGCTCTTTTTAGTTTTTACCTTTATTCAGACTCCATTAATAAGAAATGCGATAGAAAAACCAAGCACAGAATTCTTGATAGGCATCTTTGGCGACACCAAATACTAGGTACTTGTATATTTTGCTGTCGCCGAAGATGCTCTTATTACAAGAACCATTAGCACAAAAACGTGGACTCGAATTGTCGGAATTCGTTAAAAATGAATGCTAGCAGTTCGACAACATAGTTCCGATGTGAATAAAATGATGGCGCCATTAGTGCTAAAACAAACGAATTTTCAATCATAACAAAGTTTTTTAACATGTTAAAAAACATACAGTTACTTGTCGCCTCGGAACAAATGTTTGTACGATCTGCAGATATCTGTTCAGGTTGTTCTGGATGTTTTCTATGTATAATAAACAGGAAGTATCTATCTATGTGTTTGACGACCTCTGTGGCGGGCGAAGGTCTGCCTGCGACACAGGAGGTTGCTGGTTCGATTCCCGCCTCGGGACAAATGTTTGTCAAAGCCTATTCAATACAGACAAACAAACAATTAAATCTTTCTTCTTTATAATATTAGTATAGACTAGCTGAATTCTTACTACCCGTTGTCCTATTACCCGTTTTCCGGTAGGAATTTAGCATTTTCCCGAGGTAAATGTGCCTATGTTCATCAGGAATAATGTGGGCTTCAAATGGTAACAGAAGTTTTCAAATCGGTCCAGTAGTTACGGAGCCCATTCAATACAAACAATCAAACCTTTCCTCTTTATAATATTACTAGCTGCTGCCCGCGGCTTCGAACGCGTTGTTTCTATGGAAACGCTTAAAGGTGATTTCTATCCCACGGGAACTGATTTATGGGATAAAAAGTAGCCTATGTTTTATTCCAGGCCTAGAATTATCTGTATGCAAAATTTCAGCACGATCCGTTTAGTAGTTTTGGCGTGAAGAAGTAACAAACATCCATCCATCTAAACATCCATCCAAACTTTCGCATATATAATATTAGTGTAATTATTATATACACTCGAGAGCAATGAATCCGGGTCACTCAAAGAATCCAAAAAATCTCGGAAAGTAAGAATGCTAGGTTAATGCAATAAATTGTATTTAATAGACAATTTAATACTCCTTAAATGAAAGTATTAAAATTTCTTAGTTATTGTAAAGTTATATCATAAAAAAATCAAATTTGAAAAGGGAACACTGTCGAAGATGGAACTACGAAATTACAGGATTTGTTTTTGCTTTTGTTTGTAATCTGTCATTTATGTTGGTACATAAACCAGGTTGATAGTGCTCAATATTCATTATTCAAGCTGAAATCATGTCGCTTACACTTGAAGAATGCACCAGAATTTGCACCACATTGGTGGAAACCGGCCGGAGTCAGCGCGATACAGCCAGGACTGTCGGTGTGTCGCTGTCAACAGTACAAAGAGTTCTCCGACGTTACGAAGAAACTGGTTCTAACCTACGCAGACCAGGAACGGGCAGAACTAGGTGTACCACAGCACGAGAAGACCGATACTTGGTGAACACCATGCTTCGAAATCGCTTTCTCACAGGAACTGAACTCACAAATCAGTTTCGACGCCTCGGAGGAAGTAACCCAAGTGCATGGACAGTAAGACGTCGGCTTGCTGAATCTAACTTAAAACCCCTTAGACCTGCAAACGGCCCTAAACTGGAGCGTGGCCATCGTATTTTAAGACTAAGATATGCCCAGAACCACGTAAATTGGAGTATTGAAGATTGGTCGAAAGTTATGTTCTCCGACGAATCAAAATTTATGCTCTACAAGCACGATGGAAGACACAGAGTGTATAGAAGACCAGGGGAAAGATTCAAGCAAGCATGCATCGAAGAAAAAGTAGCCTACGGTGGTGGGTCTGTACTTGTGTGGGCCGGAATTTCCTCTGAAAGTCGCACAGAGCTGGTGATCATAGAAAACGGCTCTTTAACTAGCGTAAGATATGTGGAAGAAATCCTCAACGAACACGTTGGTCCATTTATGGTCAATTTGGGTGAGGATGCTATATTTATGCATGACAGCAGTCCTGAGCTCAAAATTGCTCTCACAGAGGAATGGGAGTATATTGCCCAAAATCGTATAAGGAACTTGGTGTACAGCATGCCAAACCGCGTAAACGCAGTAATGGAAGCACGAGGAGGTAATACGAAGTATTGAAATTCAAGAAAATCGTCATAAAGT
The DNA here is from genome assembly GCA_963564075.1 of Eupithecia subfuscata. Lineage (NCBI taxonomy): Eukaryota > Metazoa > Arthropoda > Insecta > Lepidoptera > Geometridae > Eupithecia > Eupithecia subfuscata. Next base: position 21,568,169 of record OY751095.1, read on the forward strand.
TCAAAAATTTCATGTTTCCTATTTTTGTTTTAAGGAGAGATCAGCAGTTTTTTTTCTTTATGTAATTTTGTGTAAATAAAATGTATGGTGACTCATATTTTTTTAACTTTCATTTAAGGAGTATTAAATTGTCTATTAAATAAAATTTTTTGCATTAACCTAGCATTCTTACTTTCCGAGATTTTTTGGATTCTTTGAGTGACCCGGATTCATTGCTCTCGAGTGTATTATATGTAGTATAGAAAACCTTAGTCTACATACGTCATCTCGTATGTCGAGTTGTGGGTGTGGTTTACGTAGTTTACCATCATTTATTAAATGTTTAACATGCTTGAACGATTGTTTATTCTGACTGTACTTAATGCATTACAAAATCATGCGAGGCAAAACAAGAACTCAAAATGGGGCAAACATGGAATAAAATTATTAAAATATCCGTAACCTAATTTCGAGGCAGACAAGAAATATAATGTAGGGCGAACGTGGAAGCGTATGTGGGGCAAAACTTTGCGAGGCGAATGTGGAACAAATCGGCTAATCAAGCCTGTGATTGTCTCCTGCCAGACGGACATAGCCTGGAGCGGGAATCCAGGTTGACAGTTGAATTGATGCCTACTGGTCTGTGAGGTGAGGCTTGAGAGAATACCTCGGCACTGGCGAGCTGGTGTATCCCTAATTGTGTATATTACAGGTCATCGGAACCCCTACAATATGTCTATTTTTAACCCCCGACGCAAAAAGAGAGGGGTGTTATAAGTTTAACGTGTCTGTCTGTGTATCTGTGGTATCGTAGCTCCCAAACGGATGGACCGATTTTCGTTTAGTTTTTATTGTTTCATAGATAATTTTATACCGAGAGTTCTTAGCCATGTTTTATGAAAATCTGTTCAGCCAATAATCGTCAGCGGATAATTAAAATTTTTAATTTTGTCTTGTTACTATTTTAGAACCATTTTTGAACCAGCCATCAATGTGAAAATTTTATATAATTTTATTGAACAATTGCTTTTTGAACCTATTTGCTACTAGCCAAGGTATCTGAGTAAGGATGAGACTGACAACTGCAGCCGAAATTTGGATAAGAGGACATCATTATCATCAGTATTATTTGGCATTATCATTATCATTATCATTTGTTCAAAAGCTGAACAATGAGCTATTAAAATAAGTCTCAGTTCTCTGTGTCACTCAGCAGTTTCATGAAAGGACCTTTTCAGAATTATTTAGGACAAACGATCACCTCGCGGTTTCACCCGCGTAGTTCCCGTTCCCATGGGAATTTTGGAATAAAATATAGTCTATGTCACTCCCTGAAAAGTAAGCTTCCTAATAGTGAAAGAATTTTTCAAATCGGTCCAGTAGTTTCAGAGCCTATTCAATACAAACAAACAAAGAATCAAATCTTTCCTCTTTATAATACTCGTATTAGTATAGATAATTATAGAAGTATAGTTAAATCGTTAGTTTTGACTCAGAGTAATGATTAGTACTTAGCTATTTAATAATAATTTGTAGGTACCCAAGTCCCTGTACGGTCCTCATTACAGAAAGGGGTAAGTACTTGCTTAACGAATTTGCACTACTTTTGAATTTATTTCTTACATTTAAAGTTCGATAACTTGTCAACTGCAAACCGGGAAATATATTAAGCCGCCAAGAAAAGTGCCCGCTGATGCAAGTTTATCAAAACTTGCGTCGGCGGGGCACTTTTGTTAGCGCTTTTGTATTCAGACGAGAAACTGGGAAAAGTTTTCAAGTGTGACCCCCTTTCCTATATAACAAACATCAAACTTGTAGGGTGTGCTACTCAAAGGTGTAGGTACAGATTATGTATTATGTAAGTTACAACTCCATGATCTCAGTTCATTTATAGGGGAAGCCATGCATCCAACTTTACCCCATGTTTTCAAAGTTATGTTTTGGGTGAGCTGATAATTTTGTCAAAGAAAACGTCTTCTAAATAAATATTTCGATAACGGAGTTGCGATTGAAAAGCTCGTCAATAATATTAGACATAGATGTTACTCACACCCTATGATACCTATATCAGAATTCACAGCATTTTCTTAGAGACATTTAATTATTATTATGTATGTACCTTTTTAACTGCTTGCATAATTAGTAAAAATATTACTACTACTGATTTCATTATATCTTTAGTTTAACTTTATATAGTACTTAACTTTAAAATCACTAAATTATGTATACTCATATAATTTATGTTGTGCCGAGGCGGGCGATGCGGCAGCTCCACAGTTTTAAACTTTTGCTGTCTCATCGTTCATTCGTAACTTATCTATTATGTACCTTCATCATCATCATCATCATCCGCAACCCGACTTCACCCACTGCTGGGTATAGGTCTCCAAACTTTTGTGCCACTCCACACGGTCCTGCGCCAATCTCATCCAGGTTCGCCCTGCGGTGTTAGAGATGTCATCTGCCCATCTTGCCACTGGACGTCCAACGCTTCTGTACCCAGTTCTTGGGCGCCATTCAGTTAGCGCTTTGCTCCACCTGTCGTCTTGTCTCCGTGCAAGGTGTCCTGCCCAGGTCCATTTTTGTTCCATGATGCGATTTCCCACGTCCTTCACCTTTGTTCGAATTCGGATCTGGACATTGGGAACACGGTCTATAAGCTTGATGCCGAGCATGGCTCGCTCCATGGCTCTCTGTGCAACTCTCATCTTGTACACAGCCTCATGAGTGAGTGTCCATGTCTCGGCACCGTAAGTCATGGTAGGCAGAACACACTGGTTGTACAGACGGGTTTTCAGACATTGTGGAGTTTCGGCGGACTTATGTACCTTATTCTAAATAAATTATTTTATATTTTTTTGTATTTTTTGTATTTTACTCAACAAATTAAAGCCCTCTATGATATACCTTGAGTGCCACAAAGCGTTGGCGCTCGGCTAAGAACAAGGAAATCTATCAAAAAGCCTGCCAGCATTTTGAATGGCATAGGGCCCACAACAGGCCATAATGTTCCCAAGAAATATGGGCCAAGCAAGATTCGAGACTGGTAAGAACTTCAACAACCCTTTTTTATGTACCATACCTTCCAAAAGCTATCATTATGTAAGCAATTAAATCTACCGATCCTTTTTGTAGTTCTAAGAAAGCTCGCGAAAAGTCGACTTAAGTGGCAACGGTAGACTTCTACGATGATGATATTAATACATGTTTAATAATACAAGTTTACAAACTCTTAGACAAACTCAGTACTACAGCGGCGGCATGAAGCCGTTAAGAGTTAAGAGTCTGGAAAAACATTCATGAACAGAAACTCGATATTTGAAGAAAGGCGAGTACTTCGAAGATGAAGAAGCTGTTTTAGCTAAGATGTAGTACTTATTTTGTGAAAGAAGATTTCTATTGTTCTATTGTTCTATTGTTACACAGAGTAAACCTATTCCATGCCTTACAAACTACAACTCTTTTGCTACCACATTTCACTTAAACCAAAACGATGGGGTCACTACTTACATTAAAAATATGCACAAATCTATGGTTAAAGAAATAAAATTGGCACATGCATCTTGCTTACAAATAAATATATATAATACGATTATCCTATGTATCTACAGATCACCTTCTTACGCTAATGCTGAATTATTTATAAATTCACTAAACGCTCACTTAGAAAGCATAAAAAGTTTCGAAAAAATTATACTAGTAGGAGACATAAATATAAATACTTTACCTAGGCCAACAGAAAATAGTCAAGAAAGAAACAATAGATTAAACTATCTAAACATGTTATCGATGCACGGCCTGCTACCTGGTCACAACCTATCTACGAGAGTAGATAGCTGTTTAGATCATGTCATGTTAAAAATAAACAAAAATAAGAACTCGGCCGTAGTTGCCGTGCTACAAACTTCAGTTACAGACCACCTTATGGTTTTACTTAGTCTTTCTAAAATCACAGATAAAAATTGTTGCAAGGCAAAAGTAGTCGTTAATTACGAAAATGCATTGAAAAACTTAACTGAACAAAACCTTGAACACTTATTCAGACTGAATGATCCTAACATTCTATGTGAGCAAATAATAACTTTGGTACAAAAATGTCTTATTGATAATACTATAACTGTTCGGATACCTCGAAATAAACAAATAATAAAGCCATGGATTACACAAGGTATCTTACGGTGCATTTTAAACAGAAATAATATGCAAAAAAAATTACGCAACGACCCCTACAACGATACGTTAAAAATAACCTACAGAAGATACAGGAATTACTGTAATAACCTAATAAAAAAACTTAAAATAAAATACAATAGAGAACAACTAAATAAATCTGCGAAAAACAGTAAAAACTTATGGAAAACTATTAATAACATTACCAGCTATAAATCTACTAAGACCCCAAATATACAATTACTTAATACTAAAGCTTCACCTAAAGAATCAGTTAATTTTGCAAACTCGTTCTTCTCTAACATAGGAAAGACCCTGGCTGAAAGTATTTCTTTACAAAATATGACAAGCAATCATTCATCTTCTGCTAATGCTCTACCTTCCAGTCACATCTCTTCCTTTGCTCTATTAGAAACAGATCCCATAGAACTTCATAATGTTATAATGAACCTCAAATCTGAAAGCGCACCCGGATGGGATAACATTCCTTCTAAATTTCTAAAATTAGCTAAGCATATATTAGTACCAGTTCTATGTCATCTAGTAAACTTATGTTTTACTAAAGGTATATTCCCTAACCTACTTAAACAGTCGATAGTTACACCGGTATATAAGAGTGGAGAGAGAGATGATATTAATAATTACAGACCTATATCCGTACTGCCATCTTTCGCGAAAATAATAGAAAAACTTATTAATAACAGACTGCTACTATATTTGAACAAATTTAAAATATTATCAAACTCGCAATATGGTTTCAGGCAAGGTACTTCTACTGAAGACGCTGTTGCAACAATTAGTAACCTTATTGTGCAACAAGTCGATAGCGGCAAAAAGTGCCTGGCGGCATTTCTCGACCTTAAAAAAGCGTTCGATACAGTGTCTGTAGAAATCCTTATTAAAAAGCTAGAAAACATAGGTATACGAGGAATGCCACTAGCACTTCTGACAAACTACCTATATGACCGTAAGCAACGCGTTAAAGTTGGAGAATTTATAAGTGATGAGGAGACTATCAGCTATGGTGTACCTCAGGGGAGTGTACTGGGTCCAACCCTGTTTCTCATCTACATAAATGACCTTTGTAATCTAAATATAAAAAACGCGAATATCTTCTCTTATGCAGATGATACTTCGGTCGTCTTTACCGGCACATCCTGGAATGATGTTAAAAAGCGAGCTGAAGAGGGACTCCTTGAGATATCTCAATGGCTTAACCTAAATTTACTTACCCTGAATGTTTCTAAGACTAACTTTATGACGTTTACTAAATATAATAATACCCAACCCAATCATAACTACAGTCTAAAAATACATAAATGTAACCTCATTGACTCTTCTTGTCATTGTCCTAACATAGATAAAGTAACAACTACAAAATACCTAGGAATAATGATTGATCAACGACTTTCCTGGCATGATCACATCGAACTTTTGATGAAAAGGCTTCGTAAACTAATCTGGATCTTCAAAATATTACGTCACGTCGCAACAAAAAAACTAATAAACCAAATCTATACATCGTTGGCCCAATCAATTCAAAATTACTGTATACCAATCTGGGGAGGAGCTACTAAAACAAAGTACTTAGAACTTGAAAGAACACAGAGGTCTCTATTGAAAGTCATGTATTTCAAGCCCTTCCGATACTCCACTAATGTGCTCTACCGCGATGCCGGTCTACTATCAGTCAGGAAACTCTACATCATAAGCGCCGTTTTGAGGCTACATAGATCACTTGAGTATGACCCCAAAAAGCTTAATAAGCGAAGAAGTGAACAAGTAGCTCCTAAAATTTCTACTCGGTCCCAGTTTGCGTCGCGACAGTATGTCAAGCAATCTGCCTTCCTCTACAACGCAATAAACAAAACCTTAAAAATATACCCTATGAATAATTATGATTGCAAAAAATCCCTTAATAACTGGCTTTTAACTTTAAACTACGAGGAAACTGAAAAACTTTTGGAAAATGTTTCGTAATATATAAACAAACTCAACACGCTAGATACTCACTTGCACACAACACACACATGCACACAACACAAATACACTCACAGACGTGCACAGAACACTAACACACACATACACTGACACACACACTCACAGGCACACACCATACAATCACATGCTAGCAAACTACGAGTATTGTAAAGCATTATTATCTGTTTAATTTTAATTTCAATCTTTCAAAAACGCACCTTCCAATATAACTGTATGTTACGGAAGAGCGGATCCCTCTAACACAGGTATCTCTATACTTAAAAGAGGATTCCAAACCCATGCTATGTAAATTAATTTAAGTTTACTTAATAAAATATTTGTATTTGTATAATAAAAAAAATATTTGTAAAAAAAAAATATTTGTATTGTATATTGGTATTATGAGGATTCAGTTGTACATAAGTGAATTTTATAGCAGAAATAAATACACTAAAAGAGCATTTATTTAGCTGCATTTCAACGATAACTTTGAATATTGTTATTCAAATAAGAATAGCATATATTAAGCCTTTTGCAGTGAAGCAGAATATTGTTATGCCCCACGCTGTGTAGGACCGGCTACGAAATGTAGAGTAGGCTACGCTGTGTGGTGTCGGCTACGCTGTGCGGTGCCGTCTTAGAATTTGCAACACACCAACTCTTTCTGCGGGTAACGTAAGAGGCTTTTAAGGGATATCCAGCGGGGGTGGGCAGCAGCGCCTCCTGCAGAACTTCCATCACCGAACTGCGATCCCCAGCCCGAATGCCCAGCATGGGTATTATGGGCATTACTTCCCATAAGAGAAAGCCAATATGGCGCCTATGTAGGGGACGCCTGCGTTCAGCAGAGGACCAATATTGGCGGTTGAGGTTGAGATATGCCCCACAAGGGCTCATGTTTAAACTGTTGGTACCTTATCATAAAATCTACTTATGTACGTACAACATAGACACAGTAAAAATTCTTAAACAGAGATTTATTTGATGAATTATATGGCCACACTGCCATAGTGACGCTACAATGAATCGGAGGGATTATCGTGAAATGATAGTAGAAGACCAAATAAATGAAAGTCAAGATCGACGATCGACGAAGCCGATCTTAATCATATGGGGCCGATCATAATCAAGCCACTGTAGCATTTATTTTGAAAAGTGGAATTGAGGCCTTGTAACTTAACGCATCCCTTTTTTTAGGGGTTATATTACATAAAATTTTGAACATTTTTTGACCGACACGGCCCTTTACGTTTTGAAATGTGCGTGTCGTTAATGGTATGTATACGGACTTCTGTGTATCCTTGAGTCCTGGGAATCCTCAGATGCAAGCGTGGGTCAACGGGTGAATTTGAGCACTGCCCGAAATGTGCAGTGACCTGGCGGGCGCCGCCATGGCGTGTGACGACCCACCTACTTAAAGCGCTTAAGTACAGGGTACCACAGGATGGAACAAGATACTGAAGAGTGTGCATGTTTTTGTTGCTAGGTTAGACTATTGCTTTGTTTTGTTTAAACATAAACACAGAATTGAGTAACATGATACTTTCCGAAGGATTAATAATAATAAAAGTATTTATTTCCAAAATTTGTTTGTACAGGTTAATAGAGTAGTTAAAACTAATCAGGAAAAAATAAATTTACCTTCAGGGATAGTACTCTACCCTAAAATCTTACTGCTGGAAATGCATCGACTCCTCGCTCTAACTAAGTAAAACCTATGTTTAGTTTAGACGCGAGGGATACTCTTGCCTCACAGGCCCCGCGAGTGCGGCTAAAGTACATCGGTAAAGATGTGATGTTGAACAAATCGAAGCATAGTAATTAACGAAGTATAACTAAAAAATCAACGAAATCGAATCGTAGTTCGAAGTTAAACGAAAGTTTGTAAAAATAACTACAGCTTAACTAATAAGTATAAGTAACAGAGAAAAGATCAAGCCCTAAGCGAAAGTGTTTTTGTATGTAGAGTTTGTGTAAGTATGAATAGGTGTGTATACGTGCTAAAAGTGTTGAATATATAAATTTACCTAATAAATATATTGTGTGTCATTTATGAAGTTAAGGAAATTATTTATAAGAGCAATATGCTTTATAGTGTTATAAAGTTATATATTAAATAATGAAAGTCCAAAGTACCTAATCTAACTTCATAAAACTATGAACTAACTTTCTACTGGCTTTTTAACTACTTCATAATTTTATCACAAAACCAGCAGAGTTTCTAGCTTTAGGTATTCGCATTTTATGTTTAAGCTGCAAATAAAATACCTACGATATTTTAAAGGTTTTCGATAACATATAAAAGCTGCAGACTGATTTTGATATTATGTGTTTTACCACCGACCGTCGTATCTAGCAGAGCGATAATTTCATAATCTCCTCATAATAATTTAAGTATTTACCCCATTTAGTGTAATCTCCAAGATCTTGCAATATAATAAGGTCATTAGGGCATTTAGGGCTTTCACATTCCCTAATTCGGCGATCTTACAATTGGCTTATTATTAGAATAAGGCCTGTCATATTTCTCCATTTCATTATCAAGTGATATGTCTAAATATCCAAAATCTAAAATTTAAAAAGTAAAAAAAAATTGATTCTATTTACAAAATTAATATGCAATTTTATATTCCCTAAGTCTGTCAATCAAAATGACATGCAACTTTATATTGCATGTCATGTTGAGGGAGGGCGGGCGGTGCACGCGAATTTTGTTGGATCTCATCAGAGAAGGTTCTACGCGGAATTGCTACCAAATATTATATTTATAATAAATACATATAATAAAAATATTTTGCTGAAAACCGGCTTCTAATTGTTATGCCTTATTATATACACCGATTTTTGAGTTTAACGAGACAAACACTAATTCGTAAGGAATATCCTTTTATGGAAACGTCTGGGGATCATTTTCATATAATCATTGTCAAGAATCATTAAAATCTGCCCACTATTGACAGTGTATTCTGTGAACATACATAAAACATAATGTACTCGTACATACAGCCAAAAGCCGAACATAGTGCTTCCTCCTTTTATGAAGTGGGTAAAAAAGATGTGTTGTGGTCACCCTATACAAGCAAAGGCACCCTATTTCCCGGCATCTCACGCTCGGTATTTCCTATCCCGCTCAATCAGGTCACGTGCAACGTGACCACCTCGCCTGCGGGCTCCACACAGCTCACAAAGAAGGGTCATCTGCAACCAGGCGTTCAGTGAACATTCGTAACTACCTTTTCCTACATTTTGCCAATGTCTTTTTGAATGGTTCCCATTACATAGCGAAACGTTACGTAGGTAGTGAATATTATTACATAGAAATTTTGTTAGAAATTATGCAAATTATGCCTGTTGCGAAGGCCACAAGAAGGTCTGAAGTGGTGATTAAAGGCGTACGTTTAGAGCAAAGCCTAACTTAGATAATGGCTACTTATTATATCGAAAATACGCGTGCGATGCCGCAGGCAGGCACTAGTAGTACTATAATATAGTACTACTAGTGTCTGCCTGCGGCATCGTACCCGTCGATATAGTTATTCTGTTGCAGGATCACATCTGAATTTGACCATTATTTTCGCGTCCACCTTCTTTTCAGCACGCAAAATTCAGGAGTTTTTTTGATTTTGCATGCCATACAGAGGGAGAACGTAAAAAGAAGTGGTGAAATCCAGAACTGAATAAAATGGACACGACGCGACGCTTATACCATCTGCGCAGACTTGTTTAGTTATAGGCTGAAGCCGCGTTGACACGGTTAGAGTCTGTTCGGACCGAGTGGACTCGGATACTTGCTCGGACGCAACTCGTAGGCAACCCCTAATCGGAGCGCACTCGGACGACGGCTACCGATCCGTGTGGACTCGCGTTTTACATTTCTGAACTAGCTATATATATACGAGTAGGGGAAAAAATGGCGGTAATTGTTCATTATTCAGTCTAAGATGATTCTTATGCATAGCAGGCTCTTCCTGTTCAATTCTTCGAAGAAAATTGTTAGTTGCTGATGCGTTCTCCGCGACGCGACGTAGAATTCAAGAGTGAGTCCAATTTCTAGAGGTGTAAAAGTAACGAAAAAAAGTGTACCCGTATGTATTCCTTACTTTATCAATTAGTACTCGTTACTGTCGTATCGTTACTCGTTACTTCTAATACCTCATCATAACATGCTAGGTTATGTTAGAGCATCGAATCGAGACGTATTGCGTACGCGTACAGGGCCATGATTCTCATGATGTCACAACGTGTTCTAAACACAAACGCGTTTCTTCAATGCGCCTTGGTGTGGACTCGAAAAATTAAATATTGTATTCTGTGAGCCACAAGAGTTGTCTATGCCCCGTGATTTGGTTTTCGATTATTTCACATGATTCGTTCAATATGTATGATATTCTGGTCTATTCGGAAAAATATATTCTTTGCGCGCGCATACGTAAAATATACTATCAGCAAACATTTTAATGCACGCATCAACGGTACTTGCGTGATACTATTTCGATACTACTTCGCACAAAATCTGACATTATTAGAACTTGATGTGAAATTATAATTATAATTGGGATCATGACGAAAATGCTGTCCCAGTACACTCGTATGAAACTATTTCTACGAGTCCACTCGGTCTGAGCCTTGTCCGAGCACTCTGAGCGTGTAAACGCGACTTGAGGCCAAACGAGCGTATTTTTTGAGTTGTGACTCACGTAAAATATTTATAACATATTATGTCAACAGATTATGACATCTCATCGTGTGGCACAAACAGAACGGAAAAATCATTTCACGCGACTCAAGTTAAAAAGATTTCCTATGATGTTATTTCTTACAAATTTGTAAAATTTATGCATAACTCCCGACCCGACGCAAATATTATCAACAATTTTATGACAGACATGCGCAGGTACCGCAGATACCGTGAAAAACAGCTTCTCTGGTGGTTTCATACTTGAGTTGAAACACAGAGGCACTTTACTATACAGTATTTATTATTCATCCTCCTAGCAAAACAAGTAGCTACCAGTGAACGAATGCATGCAATTTGTCCAGCCGACGACGGGCGGGCGGGCGGCTCTCGACAGTCGACGGATGACATCATAGCACAATCTAGTGCCGCCCCGTAATAAAATAATTTCGAACGAAATGCAATTTTTGATCTTAACTTTCTCAGCCATTTTAAAAGAAAGAAAAAATGTAATTACACAGTTACCTTGGTAATATTTTCTTCATTACTTTCTTATTTATAGAACACTTTTGTCTCCTCTACACAGTACAAACTCTTGTAAAATAAAAATTGTAGGTAAAAATTTCAAATTTAATAGTAAGAAAGTGAAGATATAAATAAAAAAAAAAATTAAAAAAATAATGCTGGACAATCCACACAACATCATCTAGCCCCAAGCTAAGCAGAGCTTGTGTTATGGGTACTAGATGACTGATATACATAATATAATACATTACATAGATAGATTTTTTTTTTTTATTATACATAGAAACGACCAGAACACCCGACACAAATACTTGTAGATCTTACAAACATTTGTCCCAAGGCGGGAATCGAACCCGCAACCTCCTGCGTCGCAAGCGGACCTTCGCCCGCCGCGCCACATCGGTCGTCAAGATATGGATTTTATTTCCGACTATTATCTATACTAATATTATAACGCGAAAAGATTTGATTGTTTGTTTGTATTGAACAGGTTCCGAAACTACTGGACCGATTTGAAAAATTCTTTCACCGTTAGGATAGGAAGCTTACTTTTCAGGGAGTGACATAGGCTATATTTTATCCCGGAATTCCCACGAGAACGGAAACTACGCGGGTCAAAACCGCGAGGCGATCGTCTAAAAGATCAGCAGATATTTGTTCAGGTTGTTCTGGTCTGGATAGAAAGTATCTATCTACGAGTATGTAGTGTATTGTATTAAGTATATCAGTTATCTAGTACCCATAACACAAGCTCTGCTTAGCTTTAGGCTAAATAACGCTATGTGAATTGTCCAGCATTATATAATTATTTGATATTATTTTATATAGATGCTGGATGCGGCAAGCTGAAGACAGGGCGCTATAGCGGTCATTAGGGGAGGCCTATGTCCAGCAGTGGACAAATATAGGCAGGATGATGATGATGATGATATAATTATTTATTTTTTTATTTATGTTACATAATCTGGCCGCACCTTTAGCTACTTATATCGGCGAAATTCGCGTGCAAACTCACGGGCAGCTGATGCTGGTGCTCTCTATGTCCATAAACTATGGACATGAAAGTTTTTACGACTTACCCACCCTGAGACCACCAGGGGCCGCGTGGTACAGCTCTAGGGAAATCAAGGTAACGGGGTTATACTAGAATGCTCGTAGCAAAACACGCGACTTTAAACTGTATTATGCGAAACTAGGTTTCGCACGCTTCGCACGTAAATAAAAGAAGTCTAATATATTATGTTGTAACTGTTACAGAATTACATGTATGCACATCTATCTAGGATATTAGCTAGGAATATTTTATACGCGATTTGCCTACAATGTATATATAAGCAAGTTAAATTACATAACAGTAGTGATAAGAAATCCTAAGTAAAATAGATGAGAACTCATTGCCTAGACAAACCTAACATAGGCTTTAAGGTATTACTAACCAACCTATAAAATGTTTTTTTTTATGAATAAACGATATATCTATCTATGGAAAATTTCAGCGCAACTCGTTCTAGCGTGAAATGATCACACACATGAATCCATCTACTCATATATCCATGCAAACTTTTGATTTAGAATATTAATGTGATAGAGACAGTACCGACACAGTACCAACAGTAACTAGATTAATTACCGATCACCGACAACAAATCCGATAAACTATAATCGGAGATTATCGGAAACGTTCAATTATGCTTCTCAATTAGATGATTAACTAGATGCATTCGGCACACGCAGTGCGGTAAACGTAGTCGAGCACTCACAGGATTAAGCGACTTATTATAAACTAGCTTCTGCCCGCGGCTTCGCACGTATATTTTCGGTATATTAAGTAGCCTGCGAGTATTAGCCTTCGGCAAACGTAGTGTAGGACGCCCTCCGGCCAGGTGGGATGACGATATGCGAAAGACTGCAGGCAGATGCTGGATGCGGCAAGCTGAAGACAGGGTGCTATGGCGCTCATTCGGGGAGGCCTTTGTCCAGCTGTGGACTAATATAGGCTGATGATGATGATAAAGTAGCCTATTGTTTAAGTTGTTGAAAAAGAAATTTGGCATACACTCAGAACGTAGCCTCATTCTAAGTGCCAAATTTCATTTCGATCTGTCGAGTAGTTTTTGAGATCCTAGGTAACAAACATTTCACATTTCACAAACTTTCGCATTTATGATATTAGTAGGATTGTTAATTTTCTGAGTGCAGAACCTTGCGTTGAGGAACAGAATAAGTTCAACAAGACAGAATAAGTGAACGTATTTTTAAAAGCGGGTTATATTTTGTTCCGGATGTTACAAGCAATTTAAAATTTACCATCGTCACTGTTCACCGTAGGATTTTATCCACAGCTGCTACATTACCATGGTTATAAATAATTCACTAGCTTCCCGCCCGCCTAATTCACTAGCCAATAAAAAGTAATAGGAACTACCAACTAAACGAAACGACGTAACCTCGTCAAGTTTGGACAGCACTTTTGAAAAGAAGCTTGTTTTTAAAATTATTGTTCTTTTTAATATTAATTTTATACATGCAAAAGTTTGAATGGATGCATGGATGTACGGTTTTACTTCGTCACGCCAAAACTACTGAACGGATCAGGCTAAAATGTTGCATAGATGCAGTTTTTGACCTAGAATAACAGCCTAATTCTTATTCCAAATTGTATTAGAATAAATTATTCTTTTCGCGAAAACAATCAGAGAGACAGAGTGACTTGAATATAATAATCAATTGGAAGTATGTAGGTAGGTACTAGGTAGGTACCTATTAAAATGATACGGTCAAACTTATTTTATAGTCGTATTTTCCGGTTAAAGTTTGTATAAAAATTCTTGTTGATTTTTGCTAACTATTACGACGTCAAAAAATAATTGATGAACACTACCAATCACAGAAAATGCCAATCCCTTTAGAGATCCTTTTTGCGTGAAAATCCATCCGTTGCTGCCACAATTATGTTGAGGTAAACGCTCTCTGACCCAAATAAAAGAATCAACAGCGCGTAGAGGCACCACTCTGCACCACTTAGCAATTTTGAATATGCACAGCCTCTGGGAGGATAACGTGCACACACTTTAGGACAGTAATCCTGAAATGCTGGATCAAAAACGGCGCATGAATTGGAATTTTAATAGCTTCAAAAGGCTTTTGAAAATTCAATTAACAACAAAACAATGGATCTATCAATCTTTTTCTTGTAAGTAAAATTAGCTACCTAAGCACTGCTGTGCTTTGAGTGATTAGCTATTGCTGCTTTTTGTGCAGAAAACCTTTTGAGAGAATTGAGAACCAATTTTTTTAAGTCAGTTACTTACAAAAGCTTTATGTTTCTTATGATACAGGTTTATTAGCCTGGTGCTTTTTAGCGTGGTCAAAAAATTGAATTATGTGTATAGAATTTGGTTTTACCCGACTGCGCAAGAAGGAGGGTTATGTTTTTTGTATGGTCGGAGGTCCATAACTGTAGCAAGCCAATTTTTGCTGTATTGCATTAAAAGAAGATCATAGATCAATCTTGTAGGGAAAATTATCCAACCTTAAAACCGTGTATACGTTTACCCTCTGTGCTAAATTCTACGTTTCGAATTCAAATGCATGACACAGGATAGACTAATATGCGATGGAGTGGAGTACGCCATTTTAAAAGCTTTTGCAGTTGGCAGCACCTTTCTTTTTACTAGATAAAAAATGGTTTCAAAAACATCAAAGAGCTTTATTTCCTTTAGGCCTTACAGGACTCTTGGATACGTCAAAAAATTCACATTACAAAAGGAAAGCTAGAAAATATAGTAGCAACTTTGATTTTTAGTCCACTTCAATTTTTTTAAGGTAATTTTTTAATTTTTTTTGGTGTTTTTATGTAAAGAAGCGAACAAGAAACTTTTTACAAAGGAAATTATGTTTGACAATTTGTTTGAATTTATTTATTGATATTTTTGCAACTCACTAGCAGTTTCCTTCTCAAATCTCCTTGCCTTGTAAGAATTTTCTTAACATTAAGTATGATCCTATCGGTTTAAATACCCTTTCTATTTCTTATGGTGTAGTGTTTTATGTTTGTCACGAAATGTTTTTACAAAAGGTATGTCGCAGATGGGTTAACACTCTCATTGCCTCGCAGTGAATGTGTTAAAGGGTTATGTATATCCTCCTTACTTATCTTGCAATGCGCTTATTATCTATGCGGATAACCAATGTCTATTGTTTGATGTTAGACCAATTCTACGGGATGACAGAAGAAACTGGAAGAATCAGCTTAGTGGAATTCGGGTTCAATCATCGTAGCTAAAAGTACTAGAAAGTCATAGAAACCATGTGGAAATGGTGTCGCGATTTGTGTAGTCAGAGGCTCTAGACTTGTGTCTGTGTTTCAGAGCTCTATTTACAACTGAAATTACCCAATAATGCCCACATGTGAGACAGATAAGGAACCTACTCCGTTAGGTATATAAACTAGAATTTAAACTGAGTTATAGCACGTAGGTAGACAGCTGATATAAATCATTGTATAAGAGCTGCACCAGTACTAACCATTGTTCACCTCATCTCACCTCAACAGCCTGTATTGGTCCACTGCAGGACGCAGGCGTCCCTTCAAGCGCCTTATTGAATTTTATCTCACCTAATGCCCATAATCCCCCCACTGGGCAATGCCCAGAGGGATGCCCAGCGGGGGTTGCAGCTCGGTGGTAGAATTGTTCTGCAGGGGGCGCTGCCGCCCGCTCCCGGTTGATATTCCTTAGTCGCCTCTTACGACACTCGCGGGAAAAATATTCTACAACTGTTACAAATTAATAACACTTAATTAAATTACAACTCTATTTCTTTTTCTATCTCTTAAAATTAGTCCTCTTAAAATTATCGCTCAAAAATGTATAAGAACCTAAAATATTATAACCGATTAAGTTACCTCTAAACAATAATCTGTGGATAATGTGATTGGTTAAACAACTTAAACATTTAAAAACACATGGAATAAACACATTAAAAAATAAGTCTGCATTGTTCAATTGTTTTTAATCCTGATTAAAGAAAATAAAAAGAATTGGGGTGATGTAAATTCTAAGCCGGCACCACACAACTAACCGTTGTTCGCGGTCTAATAAATATTTCACGATCTGATTTGGCGGTAATAGTGGAAAACAAATGAATGACCTTCTGCAGCCCTGCCCAGGCAGGAAATGTTGGTGACATCATTAATTACGAACATTATACAGCCCTGTTTTGGCATAGAATTATAATTAAATCATCAGCCTCATACAACTTAATTATCACACTTCACACTAATATTGTAAATGCGAAAGTTTGGATGGATGGATGGATGTTCGTTACCTCTTCACGCCAAAACTACTGAACGGATCAGGCTGAAATTTTGCATACAGGTAAGTCTCACCCTGGAATCAAACATAGACTACTTTTTATTCCATAAGTCAGTTCCCATGGGATAGAAATCACCTTTACACGTTTCCATAGAAACAACGCGTGCGAAGCCGCGGGCATAATTAATATAATTAAATTGTATGACATGTAGGTACTATGTATATCCATAAAACAGTAAAGAAAGAAAGAAAATGATGTAAGACACATAAAAGCAAACATTTATATACCTACATAGGGACTTCTTAAAAGTAGTGCGTCTTTGGGTATTATTTTTAGCTGTTGTTTGTGCAGTAAATGCTATATGTAAATGTTGTGCAACCCTATTAAAAGCACACAATCTATACTAAAAAACTTTATAAATGTGTTTATCGATAATGTTTTATTATGTGTATTGTTGGCATTGCCTTATAAATAAATAAATAGTCTAATGTAAGATTTGGAGCACCCTTTGTAATATTTTAGAGAGTCGAAAGATGGAAGGATGTAGTGCTAAAGTACATGAGAGATTGCCAAGCATCTGTAGACGACGTCGAGAATAGAGGGAAGTGGAGGAGATTGATCAAGAAAGCTGACTCCACTACCTTAAGGGGCAACTAGCTGAGGAGGGAGAGAAAGAGAGAGAATATAATATAAATATTATGCAGGGCGATCCAATATGAGATAATCCAACGAATTCGGGTGTTGGGAGGTAAGAGCATAAAATAAATAATGATAACAATAAATTAATTAATAATGCTGGATAATTAACATATCATTTAGCCCCAAGGCAGAGCCTAAATTGTGAACATATTTTGCAAAAAGCATGTATGTATGTACATGATAAGTAAAAGTAAAAATACGTTTATTTTGTTAGCCAAAACGTAAGGCGAAAAAATCATGTTATTACGCTGGTCTTCCGTTCAGGCCAGAACAAAGGTTTGGTGGTATTGCTGCGACCCACACATTAAATAATTACGTATCTATCCAAAGGTTATCTGGAAGAGTCGCTCATAATAAGACCGCCCATTGTAAAACTTTTCAGTTCTGTATTTCTCTATCATGGTGTGCAATAAATAGTGTTTTCATTGTATTGTATTAAAGAACTCAACATAATCATGTTGAAAAAACAAGTAGAGGTCTTTATTAAATTAGTATATAGTAAACTCAATAATTAGTATATAGTACCTACGTGTTAAAAAAAACAGTATAATAAAAGAGTCTAGCGTGTCTAAATTTTTGCTCGTTTCAAAAATCCAACATTTTTTCATGCCGATTCCACTTAAATTCAGGAAATTTTTGCGCGAGATTTTTACCGACAAGTTTTCAAAGCGATCGTAAAGTACCGATCGCTATATTTACAGGGGTGCGAGGGGAACGGGCGGCAGGAACTTGTCAAAAACAATTCAGTAACCTAACCGTACGTCTAGTGATCACGTGGCACGTGTTGACAGCTCCGCTCGCTCCAAGAGAGATACACATGGGACAAGAAAAAATTTAAAAATTTGAAAACCCATAGACTATTATTGCTTGAACAGCTTTTCATGAAACATGGCTAAGAACAACAAACACTGCATGAAAAAACAAAAAACAAACTAAACAAACTACTACATAGGGCTAACTCGTACTGAATAAAATCTTAAATCAACAATTAAGTGACAAAATGAGGGTTGCTCTGGTTCGAAATATTGCAATTTAAATGAAACTGTGCGTAAACGAAACAATGGCCGCTCAACCACGCAGAGCGAGCGGAACTGGAAGTAGCATGCAGCAAGCGCAATTCTATTTTCATTCGTTCACATAATAAAGTACTTGTAGTAAGTTTTTAAATGTACATTGTTTAAAAATATTTTTAAGAATCTTTTTATGTTACATTTTAAGCAAAAATTGGCAACACGTCTACTTCGTAGGGTGCCCAACGGCCGAGGCAGCAGGTTATTAACTGGTTGATTCGATAAGCGGTCATTTGTCGTGCAAAATTTACAATACAGATTTTCCTTTCAGCCGCAGACCACATCCAATATGTAAATGAAAATTAGCCGTAGCTACCTGTGGTTTTCATTAAACTGGAAACCATTATTGGTACAAAATTACAAACTAGTCGACAAGCCTATTATCCTACTAATATTATGAAGCTGAAAGTTTGAGAAATGTGAATTTTTGTTGCATAAGATCTGCAAAACTACTCAACAGGTTACGATGAAGTTTGGCGTACATTCAGAACATAGCTTAACTTAGATAATAGGCTAATTATTATATCGAAAATACGCGTGCAAAGCCGCGGGCAGAAGCTGGCATTAAATATACCTACTTTACTTATTTTTTGTTTAGGCTGTATTTTCTGTGGTAATCTATAATCTCTAATAGTCATACAGCTTAATAAGTTAATAAACCTATTACCTTAATGCCTTGTTATTCAAACAAAACATTTATAGAAAATTTCAGTTCAATCGGTTGAAAATATCTGCTTCAAAATTGAGTTGCAAGATTCCACTCGTACAAACATTGCAAGTCAAATAAAAGCTTTTTAAAAAGAACATTGTCATGTAGAATTAAATTGAGCTATATAAAAGAAGTCGAGTGTAAGGAATGCGATGAATTATTTTATGAAATTTGTCAAATGTATGGTTTATTGGACTTTAAACACCTGATTGAGATAAATAAATAATGCTGGACAATGCACACAGCATCATAGATGATGCTGTGCGTTGGGGTTAGAGCCTCAAGCTAAGAAGAGCTTGTGATAGGGATAGGTCTATCCTGAATAGCTTTATACAATATATTACAGAGATCGATATTTTTTAAAAAGAGAGAAAAGGTTTTATATCACGTGACTGTATTAGGGGAGAGCAGGTAGCATTCATACAGCAGGAGCTTTCATTCAGCAGCCAATCTACAAGAGTAAGCACGTCGAAGCGATCGTATTTGTATGCGTGAATCCCGCCTATACACATAGGCTAACATAGGGATGGCGGGGCAATGCGGGCGCCCGGCTTCGTTAGGATAAGCCGTAATTGTTTTCGCTCCTTGCGAGTAATATTTAGATTCACATTGTCATGGGTTTTATAGTAAAAAGTTTTCCTCTAAATTTTAATTATGGTGTACTAAAGTGTTTGAACAATGCCGTTTATAGGCATTGTTCAAATCATCATCCATTCAGGCATCCATTTTGGGTTAATTTCAAATTGTTTTAACGAGTATTTTTATTTTGAATTAATTTGATGAAAATGTGTTGGGGTACTTTCTTACAGCTGTAAACTGTACTAATGTACCCCAGTACATTCGCACAGTACAAATGTCGCATATAAAGCAAACATTATTTAAAATAGATGAGATATGGTCCAGAACAGCTATAGATGCCAGTACGCTAGCAATGAAATGCTGTAAAGGTACCAACACATACTCGAAGTTTGCGCGGTGCAGCCCCCCTCAATAGAACCAAACAGTAGAAGACGTTACTCATGATTCAGAATAGCCATTACTAACAGTACGTCAGCAACCAAATGCCAACAGCATTTGGCACTCAACAAGGTTACAACAAAACGAAGAGTTGGGGGTCGGAGCCCCCTCATAAGAAGCAAGCAACCTATGTTTGAAGCCACCCCGCACGTGGGGTGGTTTCATACGATTCCCATTTTTTGGAAAAACTCTCATAGCTTAGCCATGTTAATTTGTATTAACTACAATAATTTTGTAACCAGATATATAGGTAATAAAGTGGCATTGAAAATATTATTGGAATAGCTATTGATTATTGTTATATGAGGCATGAAAAAAAACTGTATGAATAATATCTGCTCTCCCCTACTTGACGTATAAATTCAATGGAAACAAAGGATGGCGCGAGATGCAGAAACAAAATCATTTTTTTTTACGATTCCACAACTCAAACCAATTGGGACAAGAATTATGGTGCATGGTACTGAATCTCTCGTAATGCCAAAGCTTCAAACCAGAAAGGCGCTGATAATGATGTTCTACGGAAACGAATATCAAATGTCCCTCACAATAACAAGCCACTATGCCATCTCTATTAGTGTCCAGTGTCCATACAAAACCACACAAAAGAGCCAAGACCAATTGAAATCTGCAGTGGTGGGTTCTAAAACGTTGATAGCATGACAAAAGCACTTAATAAACTAACAATGGATATAAATGGCCTATATACGTGAGGCGAATCGTACGTCCTGGGATGATTGGCCATCTTTATGCTCAGTCCGAATCGGAATAATAAGATTGAACGTTACACAGCATCTCTACCATAGTAGTTAAATAAATGAATGACGTTGGACAATTCACACACCATCACTTAGCCCAAAGCTCAGCAGCGCTAGTCATATGGGTACTTGATAACTGATACTTCATACCTACATGGTACGACCTACAGATTTTTTACTATTGAAAGCTCCAGGAACAAGGATTTGCAGATCGTACAAACATTTGTCTCGAGGCGCTAATCGAATCCACGATCTCCTGCGTCGCAGTTAGACCCTCGCTCGCTGCGCCACAGAGGTCGTCAAAGTAAGCAGAGCGTTACAGGTATCTTTTGCGTAGAAAGAAACAAATCGGGGCATAATTGTATATTATCCCCTCGAATGAGGATCAGTAAAGATAAAGCAATTTCAATAGAACTAGTATCCACGTTATTCTTTATGACATAGGAATGATAAACCTTTTTAAATTATACAAATCCTAATTCATTATAAATTTTTCCTAAGCTTATTGTTTCGGAGGAAATCACTAAAAACTGATATCTGCCTACGGTTAACGGGCGGCGACCCAGCGAGTCACACGCACCCACGGCAGTCACTCAGTGAGTTTTGCTAATAATTTGGTCATAACTTCGTAAATTTAGAGAATCGTAGAACAAAACTTTTCACTGTACGTTATGAATTTCTTAGGTCTATAAATCTGCATTCTCACTAAAAAGTTACGGATCCTCAGTATGTATGTAAGTACTATAGGTATCGACCGGCTCAAAGAATTTCAGCAAGCTAAAGGGCAGTATGCCGGGGCCGTACCTATCTCCGTTGGTGGGGTAAACATGTTTTTGAGTTCAGACCGCGACTCGGTTAAAAGTAGTGTAGGTCAGATCCACCCCAGCCAGGTGGGATGACGACGAGCGAAAAACTGTGGCAAATGCTGGATACGGGAAGCTGAAGACAGGGCGCTACGGTGCTCATGTACGCTATAGCGCTCATTAGCGGAGGCCTGTCTAGCTATGCACAAGTTTAATACTTAGAAAATTAAGTATTATAATTAGGTTGATACTTAGAAAACACCCAGACCCGGAGCAAATGGTCAGAGATCATAAGTTCCTCCCGCGGAATAAAACCAACAAATTACTGCGACTCAGGTGGACCATAGCTCACTACGCCACACAGGTTGTCAAGTTACTCTACAACTGTTTGTTTGTTCTAAAGTTTTTTTTAACTTACGGGATCAAAACACATTATATCACATAGGTATATTCTTTTTCTGCCGACGATTCAACAGGCTTACACACTGCCGTGGTCACGCGAGGACTCATAAATACCCGACAATTGTTATATTACAATTTTTTTGTTTTAACAGTTGCATTATTGTTGTTGTTCTTTCCCTCAGTTTCTTGTGTGTGCAACAAATAAATCCTTTTTCACCACTCTCGTTCGAAAACGGTGAATTTGCTGCTCAAAAACAGTGAGCAAAATCTGGAATAATTAATATTATTCAATTTGTTGAAAATAGTAATTTGAATTCCGAACGATGCACCCTTATAGAAACTAACGCATAGAAACAAAAGTTCGTCCATTCATGGTTTGAAAGAGGTTTGTAGCATTTTTACCCTCCAAGGTTGTTGACCAAAATGAGTTACTGACATTCGACCTGTTTTATAAATCACAAAATATTTTCTCGCTAGTCGTGGTGAAAAATTGTATGTTTAACTCAACAACGGCAAAAAAAAAATCGTTTCGCTACCTCAGCAGTCTACATTAGAGCCACTCGCTACGCTTGTGACTCTATTCTAGACTACTCGCTAGGTCGGGATTTAATATCGGCACGATCAACAAACAATCGTTTTGCCTACTTGTGGAACAAAATTAAATACCTAACAATTTTATTTCTGCTGCAGCAGTACCTCTCTTTCCTACACTTTGAAGAACATGGCACCAGAATCAAGAAGGCTTATCAATATTAACGCCTCGAGTTGACAAACATTGATAGCGCACGTTCCTGGCGTGACCGGAAAGGCGACATACTTGTTTAGTTGGCAATTTGCTGGGACCATCCCTTTACTTTAAATTTTCTTTGACTAATAAAATTTTACCTATGCTGCTTTATTTTCAATATTATGATAGATTTCGTTGCAAGTTCTGGTTTTTGAACATTGGCTTATGGCAATTCCTTTAGGGACAATGTCCCTAAAGCATATTTTATAATAAAACGATGTAGGATTTTCTCATGACATCACCCAGTTGACAGCAAAGTTGTTAAACTAATTTGACGGCAGCATAGCAGAAAGCACTTAGGGATAGATACCGATGCAGTAGTTAGGTAGTAATTTTCGGAGATTTTCCTTTACAATCCTACTAACATGAACGAACCTAGGTGAGGTTCTATTACATTAGTTTGTCCATGTTAATAGTAGGTATGGCTTTTAAAACTTTCATTGTTACTTAGAACCTATTTCCAATGACTACAGTTATAATGTATTCCATGACGATAAAATATTTGAAAAATACCGATTAGTAGCTTAGCTGTAAACCTTTTGACGTAGGTTTTAAATGAATTAAATGCTAGGCCGCTTTTACACCTGTAAGTTACTTTCGTAAAATTTATGTAACTTACTTACGGTTGCATTTACACTTAAAACAAACTTACAGTCTATAATGCTAACATAATTTTTGTGAGATTAAACTTGCATAAATTACTTATAACATTTACATTAAATCAGTACTAAAAATGCCTTCTCATAGACGCCACTTTCAAGCGGCTGCTGCATTTATAATTCTATCCGATAAAAGGCGACAGAAAAATAATACTGAAAGAAAATGCTGGGATAAAAGGAAAACCTTGGTTAGAAAAAAGAATGGCACAAGGTGCGTTTGAAAGTCATTTGAAGGCAGAGAATGGAAGACCGATACGGATTTTTCCATTTTATAAGAATGAATGCAACAATTTTTGAATTTCTTTTGGTACAAGTTGCACCAATAATTAAAAAATAAATACACATTTGCGACAGGCAATTTCACCAGCTGAGAAACTTGAATTGTTTTGGTGTAAGTTCTCAACTTATCAATTTAGTTCGATAAGCTGCGAGTAGCTTCCGTAAACAAACTCAAACACGTTTAGACTTGTAATTTTCGAATTTACAAATGTAGTAAAAAAATACAGTAACCCACTCACAACGAGTGTTTACACTTGAAAATTTATCGTAAGTGACTTACGTAAGTAAAACTTACAGATGTAAAGGTGGCCTGTTCGAATATAATGTAAGAAAACTTGTGTCAAGAACGTCATATAAAAAGAAACGTCCAATCTCCTAAAACAACACCACCCTGGGTACAAATAAAACGCTTAGGCTAGGCGCAAACGGACCACCGGCCACAGCCACTGGTGGCGAGCGACAAGCTACATATTTACACGCTTTTTCATACATTTCGTTCGAACTCGCCGCATACGGGTCGCCGATGGTGGCCACTCGCTACAGCAGAGTCCGCAACTCGTCACATGACGCCGCTGCGCGCCACGCAAGACGCCAACTCTCGCTACTGTCACGCCGCCCCGGCCCCCGCTCACTCTCACACAGTTAACTGCTAGGCATCCACGCATTGTACGTGTCAATTTAAAGTGGTCGCTTCCGAGTACCAGTGGCTGTCGAGCGCTTCCGCGACTGTTGCAAAAGTGGCAATATCGCGCGCCAGCCACCCCGGTGGCGGTGGCCCGTGGTCCGTTTGCGCATAGTCTTAATTTTGATCAATTTTTCAACCTCCTCAGATTGAGGGCCCGCATCCTGATTATGCACTGAATCAGGAGCACAGACAATCAAAATCAATATGATCGATTTTTGACTAAAACACTATTCTTAACTACTCATAGTGTGCGTGCGTCGGCATTTTGTTAACGCACGCATTCCAAGACAATGCCACAGTTTTTGGTGTCGGAGCGTATCTAACGATTTAAATCTTTACTTATCAGTATCCCTCACCGTTATCCGTAAAACTTGATTGTAGTTCATACATCCAGCATGCATATGTTTGAGCTAAGTGGTAGAGCCACTTAGCTCAAACATATGCATTCATATATGGGCTTAACTCGTAAAGATAGTCGAGTTACGGGAAACCGTCCTATTGGCAGCCGCATCGCAGTGTAATTAAAAACGATTTACTCATTCATATTTTTGATTGCAGCCAACCGGATGGCGGCTGACTGCGTTCCGGCGAACCGCAAAGGGCATAGGTACCCTTACAGTGACAAAATGCCTTTCCGGAAACTTCAAGCGAAGCCCGCGAGCTGTTTGTTATTCTGATGGCGTCATTATAAAATTCATCTAAATATTACTGTACTAGTTTATGCCCGCGGCTTCGCACGTGTTGTTTCTATAGAAACGTTTAAAGGTGATTTCTATCCCATGGGAACTGATTTATGGGATATAAGTAAGTAGCCTATGTTTCATTCCAGGATCAGAATTACCTGTATGCAAATTTTCAGCCCGATCCGTTTAGTAGTTTTGGCGTGAAGATGTAACAAACATCCATCTATCCATCCATCCATCTATCCATCCATCCATAGATCCAAACTTTCGCGATTCTAATACTAGTGTGATTTATTAGTGAGTGGTAGATTTTTAGGTGCATCTTCTTGATTTTTTTCTAAAGTCATATAATAAACCAAAATCTGTAGGAATTTCTCACCTATCTGTGAATAAACTTTTAGATAATTATAATTTAACCATCAGTAGTTGTCTTGTAACTTTGTATAATATTATTTTCAGACGCTATTTGTGGAAATTTTTAATTAGCCTACAGTATTTAGTCACATACCTACCCATTAAGTAATAATAATAATAATGCTGGACAATTCACACAGCATTATCTAGCCCCAAGCTAAGCAGAGCTTGTGTTATGGGTACTAGATAACTCATATACATAACACAATACACTACATAGATAGATATTTTTTATTATACATAGAAAAACACTCAGAACCCCTGAACAAATATCTGCAGATCGTACAAACATTTGTCCCGAGGCGGGAATCGAACCCGCAACCTCCTGCGTCGCAGGCGGACCTTCGCCCGCTGCGCCACAGAGGTCGTCCTAAGTAAAGCTGTTCATTTCCTGAATATTGTTATAATAAAATAATTAAATAACGATACAAGAACAGCACACTTTTGTGCAGTGTGGTACAGTCCAGACCTACGACAAACCCTTTCTCCGTTAAAGTTGGTGAAGCTTATCAAACTTATGAAAAGCTTCACCAACTTTTCACTTTCATGCAAAAGTGAAAAGCAAACTTGATGCTTCGTAGGCTTAACAACGCCCAACAAAAGGGGGGAAAGTCGTTATAGGTGTGACGAGACCTAGAAGTTTTATTTATAGCGAGGCTTCAACAGGTTACTCCACGCGTTCCTGAGAAAAGGAGGTAGACAGACGGACAGACAGACAGACGGAGAACAAAGTGATCCCATAAGGGATCACTTTGTTCCTTTGCCACTTTGCATCCCTTTTTCCTTTTGAGGTACGGAACCCTAAAAAGGAAGAGATTCTCGATTTGGTTGTATGTTTTAAAAGCTGACCTTATCAAGAGCTTTGTCTGTCGAAAAACTGTAAAGCAGCTGGCCCACTGCGGCGCACGCTACGCACGGCCACGCGGCGCATTTTAGCTGCATGGGTTCGTTTGTTTGACAACGTGGGTCTACATTTCCACTGCAGCAAACACTGTACATGAAAATTAACCCACGACTATGTAAAACTGTAGCGCAGCACAGGTTCGAATCATAAGATAGTGAGTGAAGCTACACACGCGTGTACCGCGTGCAGAGCGTTGAGCTTCATGGGCGACATATTCCAGCAAGCCATGCGTGTAGCAATGACGTCATTAATCTCGTATTCGTGCGTGTCGTATTCGTGGGTTGCAGAGGACGTTATTTCATAAATTTTCTTGCAAAGCGAAGCTATACGTGCGTAGCCTCTACGTGCGCACCAGTGAGGCTGTGGCATAAAGCCGTTCTAATTACGATAGTTCAAAGGAAAATTGACGTTGGCAGTTTCTATAACGCAGTGAAGGTGTTTTGGGCTTGTTAGTACTAAGTAGTCCTAATTACAGCTCAGAACCCAGATACCTGGATACGTTGCTGAGCCATATGCGTGAAGTTTGTAAGTAGTTAAACGAACAGTCTACCCTAGACAACGCAATGTATGACATTGCTATGTCATTCTTCTCTATTCTACCCTAGACAACTATCCCCGTGCTTGGCCTGCAGAAGAACTGAAAAACCCTTCGTTCTACCAATAAACAAAACAAGCATTTTTATCTATTGAACTTCAATCTAAAGAGGTTGCATTACCTAGTTTAAGTAAGTATTTCCTTCCTACCTAAGCCATCAAGGCAAAGGATCCTTTAGTTACACTTACTCTGTGATATTACTGAACAAAAGCATTTATACTTTAATAAAAAGGGTAAAGGATATTATGTCGCCTATATCTAGCTAGTCGCCTTTTTCTTTAGACTCGTGATCTCCCTTTATTCGAAAAAGGGTTGGCCTTTACAAGGTACGAAACACAAAATGAGGAGGTTCTCAAGTAGGCTGTATGTTTTTAATGTTTGTATGTTACTAGATATCTTCGCCAATGAAGCGTTTTCCAAAAAAGATATAACCCTATGTACCTTAGACATAAAATAACTAAATAGTACTACTGGCGTTACTAACCTAACTAACGCCCGTAGCACACCTCCGCTGCGGAATATGAGTAGCGGAACCGCTGGATGATGAATTCCGCTGCGATTAAGTGTAGTTTGAGTTGCGGAACTATAGCGGAGGTGTGGCTGACGTCGGAGCAGATCGGCGGAACCGCGCAGGGAAAGCTATAGAATTATAGTCAAATCTATGCGCTAGAACAGGTAGTTTCGATAGTGTTCCGCATCTCCTACATACAAGGACAAGACATGGCGAAATAATTGCGGTTCCGCTGTTAAAGTTTCGCAGCGGAGGTGTGCTACGGGCGTCAAGTAAGTGCACGTCTTTTGTTAGTAGAAAGCTCTGTGAAAATTGCAACTGTCTACATTTTACAATTCATAAGATACAACCCGTTGCCAGACTGAAAGACAGACAGACAGCAGCAGCTTAATAATAGGGTCCCGTTGACACCCTTTAGGGGTGGAACTCTAAACGGCATAATTTATCGCAACTGGGTTTCGATGATTGAATTACCAATGTAGGTAGTAAAGAAGTTTGTAAAACTCGGTTTGCGAGTCAGACACGCACTTGGCCAAAATCAGCATCAGCATTAGCAGCATAGATGTGTATAAAAACTGCATCAGTAACAACCCTGGTACCTAACTAATAGATGACGTGGATTTTTATCAGAGAGGAGCTAGGTTGTCAATGGGATGTCATGTCCAAATAAGCACGGTCTTTTCGGGCCCCGACGAATGTTTACAGAATGATTCCGAGGTGGTCCTCTAAAAGTTATATTCCTGAGGGAATAATAAATATGCTGAAAAATTTATATAGAAATTCCAAGACAATTTTTGGTTTTTGTAAAAATCCTCAAGAGTTTGTGAAATCAAAGGCTTCATGGGGGGCGCGGCGATATAAAGGCACACCAATCTACAATATAAGCAAACCCATATTCCGGAAGCTAAAGTTCAAAAGTTGAGATCAACCTGGTTTGGATGTTCCACGTATAACGGATAACTTAACTGCATAACGGATGGAGTTTAAACGAGAAAGGCAAACATGTTGCTTGTTTTGTAACGCATGCAAAAATAAAACGTCAAGTGCGAGTCAGACTCGCGCACTATGGGTTCCGTTTAATTGTAAGACCTTGTTTCTTGCCAAATATTATGAGTCTAGGTCAACATGAAGTAGGTACCCTGTATATTTTGGTCGAAGGAGAGAATCAAAACTTATTTTTTTTGGTGAATAAACTACAAATTTACAATTTTAGGATTTTATTCTTTACTTGTGCTACTTATATAGCATACCTTGCTTCTAGCCAAATTTTATGATTTCAAGTCAACGGGAAGTACCCTGTAGGTTTTGGTCCTTGGCGAGAATCAAAAGTATTTTTTTTTTGTGAATAGACAACAAATTTACTATTTTCGGCTTTTTTCCTTTATTTGTGCCATAAGGCCTTGCTTCTTGCCAAATTTCATATTTCTAGGTCTACGGAAAGTACCCTTAGGTTTTGGTCCATAGCGAGCACTAAAAGTATTTTTTTTTGGTGAATAAATTACAAATATATGTTTTTCAGATTTTTCCCTATACTTGTGCTCACCAAATTTCATGATTCTGGGTCGCTATAGGTTTTGTGTGCATGTGATTCCCTTGGAAATTTCAAAATTTTCGGACATAAACGGCTGTAATTTTTGAGTGCGTTGACTTGGAAGTTTCATTTATATCACGGCTTCAAGAGGTTACGGACTTGAGTATTTGATGTTAATTTCAACTCGATACCACCACGCGTTCCTGAGAAAAGAGGGTTGACAGACGGACAGACAGACAGACAGACAGACAACATAGTGATCCTATAAGGGTTCCTTTTTTCCTTTTGAGGTACGGCACCCTAAAAAGAAGCATGTTTCTGTATTTTTTTCTGCTGAAAATCGGTATAATAGTCTAGAACTTCTTAAACTTTCGCGGTTTGTTATCATAACTAATGACTTTGTCGGGTATTTATCGCGTACCTTTTGTTATTACTTCGAAGTCGGTAGTCGTGGATACTGCCGTCAATTCGGCTTTAACTCCGAGTGCATCTAGTCGCCCTGTGACCACGATCGCTGTAACGTGGTAGAAACGTAGAGAAATTCAGAACGAGCGGAATTTATTAATTCTATTTTCCCATTAGAGCACAAGACGTGAGGAAGAAGCGCCCACAAAGACACAACAATGCATCAAGAAAGTATTTGACGACTGGTGTAGCGCGTCGTAGGCGGCCACGACGCAGGAGGTTACGGATTCGATAACCGGTGTACTGGGTGTTTTCAATGTATAGTAAAAATATCTATCTATATCAGTTATCTAGTACCTATAAACTAAGCTCTTCTTAACTTGGGGCTAGATGATGCTGAATTGTCCAGCATTATTTATTTATCATCATTAATTTCAACAGTTTGTTATCTTCACTCTTTCTTTCCAAGAAAGCAAAAGTCTACAACAACTTTCATCATAAATGAATCGTGAGAAGCCAAAGCAGAGCAAAAGCCGTATTTAAAAATAGCAAGCCCAGTTCATTGCAAAGGTTGACGACACATCGTCCCTGACCTACTACCTCTGCAGGGGTGTCTAGTGCCCCAGACATAACGGCTGTTTATTTGACTCGGTACCGTGATCTATATCCTATTTATTTGTGATTCAGGTTGCAGTTAGCACTTACAGAGAGCTCCATCAATAGGTAAACCCTTGTTGAGAGTGAAACCAAATCTTATTAAAGTTATACATTAGTCGCAAATAGTCTACAGCACATGTAGCCTGGACTATGTTTTGGTCACTGGTCATTTGGTTCGAAAAACATAGATTACTTGGATAGTTTACGTAGTTTTAAAAATGGGTAATTTTACCTATATTGGAAGTACGCGGAGTTTTGAATATGGGTAATTTTATAGATATCGATATGCTCTTTCCGAATTTCAACTTTTTCACCTTGTATTTTTGCCGCTCGCTCCGCCATATTGGAAAAATGACGCATAATAGATGTTTTTTGACAATATCTCCTTTCCGGCTCATTTAACAATAAAAACATTGACACAAAATTAAATAAGACAACATTTCGTACAATTTATATCCCGCGATGTTTTTTGTAAAATCAATAGTTTTGGCGTTCGAGCACCGCAAACTTTTATTCACCTACCAACACGGTTTTCGTTTATTATTTGAAAAGAAAAGTATTTCAGTTTCTCTTTAAGTTTGTATTTGCCGCACTACCTATCGACAAGACTGCTGGAATGTCTGGAGACAAGATGACCAATCACACGATGTGTAAAACAAAAAAGTTATTTTGTAATTGTAATTATTACCTAATTGTTTTGTCCGCAACTAAATCAATACGCGTTTTTCCGCTTCAAATCGCAATAAATGTGACTGCTACTGGAATGTCAGGTCATATTATTCCAGTAGCCTTGTCTATTGAGAAGACTGTCTAGGAATAGAACATTCCAGGTAAAACTACCACATGACTGGATTAATGGGCCATCCCTAAAGAGAGCAATGGCGGGTTTTGTTATTAACCGAACGTTTGGCCGGTTGGTGATCGAAGTATTGTATTAAGTGCTCAAACGGATGCTGCTGCCCATCCCCTGGTGGTGGTGGTATTATCTCCAGAAATAATCTACAAACTTGATTTTATTGTAAAATGATAAGTTATATTTAAATCATCATCATCATCCACTGCTGGACATAGGCATCCAGCATCTGCCTGCAGTCTTTCGCAGGTCGTAATCCCACCTGACTGGAGGGCGGCTTCCTACCCTACGTTTGCCGAGTCCGAGTCGCTTCTTCGCGAGATATGGCCGGCCCACTGCCTCTTCAGTTTGCTGATTCTTTGAGCTACATATGTCGATAACATTTTGTTCTCTGTCGGACGTATTCCATATAGAGCAAAAGAAAATAATTATGTAGATTTCCCCCGCCCCGGCCGCGCTCCGGTGTAAAATAAAGATCTTTCAATACGCCCTTCGTCGTGAACTAGACGGCTGAATCTGAACTCAAAGGACGTTATATTCGTAACCGCTGGAACTTAAATGTCTAGACATTTGAGTTAAATAAAAATCTACTCTAGTACATCCAAATGGCATTAAGTTCATTTTGTGATAAGTAGGTGTTCAAACTTTTTACATAAATGTGCTATTTTCATTATTATATAAACACGAAAAAAAAAATAACAGAGTTTAGAAGCCTCTAATCTTTGTTATTTTTTTGCAACGTGGCATCCACAATTTCGTTTCGACGACCGACTAAGCTTCACTCTGCTCTGTCACACTAGTGTGAAGGTCAGGAAATTTTCCTATCTTTGACACCAGTGTTAAGTAGAAACTTTTTTCTGCCTAACTTGACACCAGTGCGAAAAACCGTGTACGGTGTTAAGGCAAGGTACAGTTTTTCTTATCATGAACACTAGTGTCACGAAGAGGAAATTTTCCAATTTTCGAAAATTCATGACCTTCACACCAGTGGGACAGAGCAGTGTGAAGGTTAGTCGGTCGTCGAGGTTCCTATACCTAACATTTATTTCATTTATTTTATAAATTACATGTTGATAGTTGCAGCGTACAGTTTACATTAGACTAAAATGTGTAACTATCAAGGTTACAAAACTAATTAAAACTTAAGTAAATCATCATCATCATCATCACCAGCCCTTACCGAAGTGAGACAGATCGAACTTTCTTTTTTTGAAATTGTCCGATCCGTCACCTTGTGACTAACAGGGTGATAGATAGGACTTTTTCAGTTAATAAAAGTTTCATATGTCCCACCATTGCAAAAAGTGTGACAGATCCAACTTTTTTTTCCCATTTGTCCCCCTAGAGGGACAGAGCAGGGAGACAGATGGGAATAATTCGACTGCTGGGCCTGTCTATGTTGATGCCATTCGCATCGGTCCTGCGCTAGTCTGAGCCAGGTGACCCGTAGTCTTTCGAATGTAGTCGATCCATCGCGCCGGTGGACGGTCCCTGCTCCTGCAACCGTCACTCGGCCACCACTAGGTCAGTGCTTTGGTCCACCTGCCGTCACTCCGCCTGCCCAAGTGTCCTTCAAGTACAATCTTCCTACTAATATCCTACTATTCTACTAATATTACAAATGCGAAAGTTTGTGAACAGTGAAATTTTTGTTAGGTACCTATGATCTCCAAAACTACTAGATTATAATAAAGGTTTTTGTTATTATAGTGCGTAAGCCTCGCACTCTGGATAATTTCTAATTTCTAAGAAATCGAATTATTATTTATATTACGCACTATAATAACAAAAACCTTAGATTTAGAGCAACGCGACAGCTCTCGTCAAACGAACTAAACGTAACTTTAGTCTTTGAACAGGATTGGATAAACTTCAATGTTTCCCTGTAGGTGGAGCTAACGGCGCTTGAGTCCGTAGAAAGTCGCAAAGATTTTCGACTCCCACGTCACTTGACTTCGTGGTGTAGTTGGTTATCACATTCCCGTACTGAGGTGAGGACGCGGGTTCAAGTCCCGTCGAAGTAGAAAATTTTTGCGATATAATTCGATTTCTTAGAAATTAGAGATTATAATAAAATTCGGCACACACTTAGAATGTAGCCTAACTTAAACAATAGGCTACTTTTTTAAGGCTTTGCCCCCGATTTAGCATTTACAGAAGTGTTTGATAATTTATACATCACGTCCATGTCCAACGAGAAACCAAAACAGATAATGCAATGCTGTCTATTTTTGTCAAAAATTGTGAGACATCACAAATTCATGGTTGTCATATCTGCTTTGTAATATATGAAAATTTGACAGAATGTTTTTCTCCAGCAAAGTAACTAAATAATTCAATTAATTGCTCATTCTATGGATAATATAATACTTAATGCTTCGTGTGTAAGAAGTCACAGATGTATTCGCTTTTTTATGGAAATGTTTTTTTCCCTTTACTAAGGTAGGTACCCTACCTACCACGCTACCGAAGTTGCGGGTAACAGCTAGTCTTAGATATATATAAAAAGCTAAAGAAGCTAGAAGTAGACTATTATTGAACAGGTCTACATGTTCAATGATAGAGCGCGGGGAGAGAGTCATTCAATTCAATTATTATTATAATTCATAATTCTTTATTGCACAAAATTGGTACAAGTATAACATTTTCCAGGAAAAATCATGGCAAAGGCGAGCTTAACCCTATAAAGAGTTGTCTTCCAGCAAACCTTATTGGGAGAGAGAGACAAATTTGTAAAAGTGGGTACATGTGCATAAACAAAGGATACAAGATTTAATTTTAACCTACTTATTAAATAGACTACTACATAATATAATACAATACATAAAATACTATAACTTAACAAATACTATAGTTATATACCTACATAAATAAATTAAATAAATACATAAAATACGACAGAATCATAAAGATAGGTAATGCTTTGACTTTACGCTTGAAAATTAAGATAGAGGGGCTAGCACGAATATCGTGTGGGAGAGAATTCCATAACCTAACCGAGTCGACAGTAAAGGAGCCACCGTAGCTTTTATTTATAATTTTCTTGTTTCTCTGTTAATTTTTTAATCAAGCACTACCTACTAAATTGTTGTCCACACTACCCAAAGGTTAGCAGGTAGAGAATGCTATCTAGCATTATGCTCGCCCATGTACAACTTTTGTGCAATAAAGTATATTCTATTCTATTCTATTCTATTCTATTCTATTCAATAGTTTGAGCGTGAGTAGCATGGTTAGCATGCTGCGTTTGCGGAGTGCAAGGCGCCGGTGATGTCTGCGACTGCATCTCGTATAGCTATAAAGGACGTATTACGATGTCTGCCTCGTTGGTCTAGCGGTCAGCTTGTTTAATCGCTGAATATGATGTCCTGGGTTCAAATCCCGAAACGGGCCTATAGTTGTTATTGGGGTTATTCTAGCAAAAAATTCACTGTAGCAGCCTGGAGTCAGGAAGTTGGCAGTGTTACACCCCTGTGCCTCGGAAAGCCCGTTAAGCCGCTGGGCCAGCGCTTGATCTCTCCCCGGTTGTGTTGGTCGGGCGCCCCATCGGATTATTAGAGTATGGGAATAGAGAGTGCACCTATGTTTGCGCACACACTTGTGCACTATAGATGAGATGGGACTGGCCGCTGTGGATGAAATTCGGCTAGGAGGATATCAGGGACGTATAAAGTAATAACCTAGTATGGACGCATTGTTAACTATGCTTCACATAATTAATTTAGGCAATTGTGCATAGCTAACTACAGTTTACACCTCAGCTCCAGTGAATATAATCCAATCATACCGGCTAAAGAGAGGGACGGGAATAGTCCGGATAGTAGTACGTACATAGATACATTCCGCTGATACAAATGGCTCGCAAACTTTCGCTGCAGTCTCTCAAAATGGTGTATTCGGCTTTTCGCGGATCCCAGTTAATTGCTTGCTGAACTAACAAAGTGGGTTTACGAAACTATACTCTCGCTTTCAGTAAATATCAGCCCAACTAAAGTTTTAATAAAATGAATAAAGTGCAACTTTTAGTAACTCTTAAACTATTGAGTCACTTCACTTTTAACAGGTAGGGCATCCCATTACGATTTACGTAGAGCTAGTTTCGTGACACTTAGATGGCTTGTTAGATCTATAATACGGAAACGACAGCTGCGGCCGAAGTATTGTCAAAATAATCCTATTCTTTGTTACGATTAACATACATACACTGAAATGTCGCACGCTGGACTGTGTCATCAACTTTGGTGTGTAGACTCCATCCATACCTAAACGTAAAACTGATAGCGCTTTTACGCATAACGTAAAAGTTTCATCGTTGATTTCGTCCTAAATAAAGAATGTTTGTACAAATTGTTAAATAGATGTAGAAGAAAAATAGAAGTACAAGAAAAATAGTAAGTTTTCCTGATTTTATTTGCTGCACAAAATGAAATACTAACCTTCCTATCTGTACCGTTTTTCCAATAACTGACAAAATGGGGGCCCGAAGTGCCCGAACTCTAGGCTTCAAAAAGCCTCACATGACTTTATCGGAATATCCGAAGGAAAACGTTTCAATTTCGTTAGTTTAACGAGAGCACGAGCTGAAAGCTCTCTAGAAAATAAAGTAAAATACATTGTGCAATGAAAAGTTTTGGCATTCATATCCTCGCAATGATATTCAATGTAAAGAATGCTTTGCTGTAGTTCAGAGTTTATTGCAAATATAAGTGATTTTAGACGCTCTGGGGGACAATTCTGTTTTATTCAATAAGCAAGTTTAGATCAAGTAACAAGTCGGTAAAATATAATACAATAGCACCAATTGGAAGGCATCTTTATTTTCTGCTATTTTTTTGGAATGGACAACTCCATTGTATTTTATTCTGCTAACAACCTCCCTGAGATGCTAGGAGTCTGTATGAAATCCTTCTAAATGCTTCAGAAACAAATCAGCACGCGTTTGTTCTCTAGAGTGTCACAAAGAAACAAACATAGTCCATAATGTACATTCATAGATACAATGAAATATTATTGTTATTAAAGCATACATAGGATGCTCTTTTTCGTAGCACTGTCGGTCAAAAAAAAGCAATTACCTACCGTTCCTCTGAACATGGCCGTGTGGCATGCTCGATCTTAAATAATGCTGCTCGAGACTTTACATTAAATTTGCGAAAATGCCAACATTTTCCAACCATTTGCGATACCTTTCAGCTCCGTTAAAATGAAAAATTTATGACGCCATTATTAATATTTCCGATGCAGAAATTCTGAAAGTGTTTCAGGAATTTTATTCCAGAGTACTTACAGTTTAAGGATGCGACCTTGTATGGAAAATGCATTTATCTTGTTTTATAATTACGTCTTAGTTTGTTAGTGATGATTTCTTTATTATTATAATAAAGGTTTTGGTCATTGAAGGAGTTATGAAGTTCAAATGCATGCATATATTATATATTATTGCAAAAGCTGAATTCACAAAAGGTAATACCATTTTTGTGGACCATCATAACATAACGCAGCTCTATCACCATCTTTAGAGAACGTTTGTACAAGTACCTACTTTTATACTGTCAGACATTCTAACATAACGCAGCTCTATCACCATCTTTAGAGAACTAACGCAGCTCTATCACCATCTTTAGAGAACGTTTGTACAAGTACCTACTTTTATACTGTCAGACATTCTATAAGTTCTTCATTACCCCGCTAGCCTTTAAGTCAAAATAACTATTCTGCTTATTAGAATATTCCTAGTAAATCCAGTTTGAATATTCACAAAGGTCAAAAAGGACTCCTGTGTACCAGGTGTCCCAGACTTCGTTTAAACGTCAAAGAGGAAGGTTTTTCTTTGACGTAGAAATGAAGTGGCTTCAATATGCATCTGAAATTGGATTTTGATATTGAATTTGATGTAGGTAGGACCGTTATTCCAGAGGGGATCTGCAGGTCATCCAGCACGCCGTATTTTATTTGGACTTTTACTGAAAATTCAATATATGTTTTCAAACCGCTTTTTCGAAAAATTCCAAACTAGAGATAATCTTTCAGAATGGGACTTGGGCTAACAATGACTCCATTTTTCAGGTGAGCAAAGTCGCGTGTAGAAGCTTGTGAAAAATAATGTTGATGTCCTCTAAAGCAACTTCCGGGCACGGTGACTGCGGAGGACATAATTATTTATAGTGCTAATTGTCTGTGCAAACACAGGTGCCCTCTCTATTCCCTTTTTCTATTCTTGATCGCCTCGCTATTCACTCTTTTTATATCTACCTAAAAACTTATATAATAAAAATAAGGGGTGGAACAAAATACTTAAAGATATCCCTATTAAAGGTTAAACAAACTTACAAAGAGTTTTCTCTTCAAAGCGGTTCGCTGCCCCGTGTACAAAACCTCTTTGTTTTTTGTGTTCAGGCAACGATGTCGTACTTGGACCGCGAATGAAAAATGCATTAAATGAAGGTAAATATCCCTGAATGATCGGATTAATTTTGTTGTTATTACATTAACTGCAGGTTGACCGTATTTGCATATGAAAACGGCAAATTTCATTGTATTTATTTGATTAAATTAAAGCTCTACTATCAGGTTTTTATTATTATAGTGCGTGAGCCTGGCACTCTGGCTAATTTCTAATTTCAAGTCCCGTCGAAGTCGAAAATTTAAGCGATATTATTTGAGCTCTACTATAATTTCTATTTATATAATTTTTAATCACAGCTACTAATGTAATTGGTTAATTTAAATCGTATTACATACTCACTAAATAAATACACTAACTACTAATTTTAACTCTGAGGCACAAGTCCAAACCACCTGAATAGCGCAGCTCCAACCGACCGGGCACAATCTCAAGTCCTCGGAATAACGGTAGTACTACGCGAGCCTGGAATGCCATTCACGATAGCGATGGGTGACTCAGCGGCTATTTTTAGACTGCATCACATGCCACGAGTTTACGCTTGGTTAAAAACATAAACATTATTGTATGAGAACTGAGAACGGATCGTGAACGGGAAACATTTTAAATAAGTGTGAATAATAGGTATCTATCTTTTGACGTGTTCTGTAGGAAAATAATAAACAATGGGAAACCACAGGGAAACCACTGTACAATGGTAAGTATAATAAATATAAAGGGACATAGAGACGCCCTCGCGTGGTTGAATAACTAGTTTTGACCAGTTTTTAGAGTTCCGTACCTCGAAAAGAAAAGAGGAATCCTTATAGGATCACTATGTTATCCATCTGTCTGTCCGTCTGTCAACCCCCCTTTCTCAGGAACGCGTGGAGGTATCGAGTTGAAATTAACATCAAATACTCAAGTACGTAATCACTTGGAGCTTCGATATAAATAAAACTAAACGCAATTAAACGTTACGGCCGTTTATGTACGAATGTTTTGAAATTTCCAAGGGAATCACATCCACACAAAACCTACAGGGTACTTCCCGTTGACCTAGCATCATAAAATTTGGCACAAAACAAGGTCTTATAGTACAAGTAAAGGAAAAAATCCGAAAACCGTAAATTTGTAATAATTAACAAAAAATGATTCTCGCCAGGGAACAAACCTACAGAAGTATCCCGTCGACCTAGAATCATTATATTTGGCAAGACTTATTTATAAGGTCTAACAATTATACGGAACCCTTATTGTGCAAGTCCGACTCGCTCTTGACGTTTTATTTGAGTTGAGAAGACTAAACTGATCTTACCTTTTTAACGCCGCCGCGTGCGTCAAACGATGAATCAGTATCATCTTATTTCCCTTAAAACTACAGGTAACAAATGTCGAGCAGTTTAAACCTTAAAAATACATGGAAATAAATTGCCGTTCGATTCCTTAATCCAATATGCCCGTTGGCTGCAGTGGTTGCCAGTGTTGGCACACGCTTCGGTGGCCCCATGGTTACGTAAGGTATTTACCTAACAATGGTTTTAATTTGGCTTCATATTATTATGATGATGGAATAATGTAGAATGGTAAAATGAAGATATCCGAATTGCAAAATAATAGTCATACATAATAGTCCTAATAGTCTTTATTGGTAATAATTATTACATGTCCAAAACTGTATACATATATTGCTATGTATACCTAATCTATTGCTATAAAATACATTTTGATTTGAAAATATACCTATAACTTAATAAATTGATTAGAATTAATAAAAATATAACATTCAATATAATTAAATAATAATAAATTGAATAGCGTTATAAAATAATTTAAAAAAAACAATAATAATACTGCATTTTATAAATTATTAAAATTGTATAAAATTAAATCTTTCCAATCGAATTACCTGCCATTCATACCTACTAATACTTATAAGCTACGAACTCGTCGTAGCTATAGAAGGTTTTCTCAACAGCCAAAATTCGGATTATGTCATCACATCAGACTCCA
This sequence comes from Eupithecia subfuscata, assembly GCA_963564075.1. Classification (NCBI taxonomy): domain Eukaryota; kingdom Metazoa; phylum Arthropoda; class Insecta; order Lepidoptera; family Geometridae; genus Eupithecia; species Eupithecia subfuscata. The sequence continues at coordinate 21,607,630 of OY751095.1, forward strand.
CGCGGGGATGCGGATTATTTCGGTTTTATGCGTAGGTATCTCGCACAATGTTTTCGAGGATAGATAAATCCACTGCCCAAAAATGTCATAGTAATATTTTTGACGTGACAACGTCTTATAATTCGATAGAGCCGGCTGCACGCACGAAAAAACATGACGTCATGCGGCGTTACCTCGCTCTGAGGCGTTACCTCGCTCTGAGGCGTTCCATGTAAGGCTTGAAGTGCAAGCGAGAGCTCTCGACATCCGTCTCTCTCCTACTTGAGTGAGCGATGCGTCTGCGTGGACAGCTGCTATACTATAGTACATTTACTTTACATGTTTTGATCGAGTATCAAATGCTACCATTCCATCAGTATTTTCTTAAGACGTTGTCACGTTCAACTATCGTCAGTAAGCCGACTTTACAGACAGCCAATTTTTTATCCAAAGAGTAACCTACCCATCAATGTCAAGGACTTATAGTATGACTAAGCTGAGTGTAACAGAATTAAGTCCAACAAAGAGATAAATTTAAGTCCCTGACTGACGCTACCATAACTAGCTACATACTAATAGCCAGGCGATTGTAAGCTTTATTCACTAGACACTAGGTAATAAAGTAACGTCGGTTGCCAAGCGATAACCGTCAGTGCTACCAACGGTGACGTAACCCGAGTCGATGGAATGTTGTTGTGCGGGATACATGCAAAAACTCGGTACGGTCGTGGAGCAAAATTTTACATCATGTTAACGTGGATATAATCTTGATGGCTTCTGGGCGCCTTGTATTTCAGGGCGAGGATCTGAATATAAGGTCCTATCTCGTGTATTCTGTTGATGTGGTGATCTCGTGGTAAGGTGCTTTCCATTTCAGCCCTTGGATCTCCTAATAATGGTTATTCCCAAACCTTAAATCACAAAGTCGACGACCTCTGTGGCGCAGCGGGTAAAGGTCCGCCTGCGACGCAGGAGGTTGCGGGTTCGATTCCCGCTTCGGGACAAATGTTTGTACAATCTGCAGATATTTGTTCAAGGTGCTCTGGATGTTTTCTATGTATAATAAAAAAATATCGATCTATGTAGTGTAGTATATCAGATATCTATTACCCATAACACAAGCTCTGCTTAGCTTGGGGCTAGATAATGCTGCGTAAATTCTAAAACATTTAAAAAAAAAAAGCTTATAGACACAAGATTATCAAATTACTATGGTTGACTGCACTGTTGCATACTAAAACGTGCGGGCTTTATTTACAAATTAAACCATATTATATAACTAGCTTCCACCTGCGGCACGCGTATATTCGGTATGATTAGTAGCCCATAATCTATGTTAGGCTTTGCTATAAACGAACGCCAAATTTCATCTTGATCTGTTCAGTTGTTTCAGTAACGAAAATTCAGATTTCACAAACTTTCGGCTCTGTAATATTAGTAGGATAAATATATTAAATCATAAATATTACTTTATTTACATATAAAATTACAATCATATAACAGAAATAAATTGGGACTAGTATTTAAATTATTTAGATCTAACTAAAAGGGAATAAAATGGATACTTTGATTTCGTTTACTTCTCTTAAATAAATAAAGCTGTACAGTACAATATACACTTCAATATCAACAGCAGCTAGCAAATATCAGCCCGACTTATCGTGTGGCCGTGAGTTAGTGAAGATTTCCCCGTGAATTTCAAAATAAGAACCATGCTTCATCGCATTTGGACTCCTCAGTTGAATCAAGATGGGAGTTGTGAGATTTCCATTTCAAAGCGTGCATCTCAGAATAAGGACCAAGCTTCACCGCATTTCGACTCCCAAGTTGGCCATTATACGAAGTCCTAGACGCTTTTAAGTGAAATTCCAATAACGAATCTATGCTTCATTTAACTGCTACCTAATCATACTAGAATTGACTTCTTAAACTAAACTTAAACAAAGAATTTGTTCATTAATGAATACATTGATAACTGATGTTTTTTATATGATGATAGTGTTGAAAATGAGAAGGAAGTTTTATTTGCAAATATTTATGCACAAAAATATTCATTAATTTACATACCAATACGCGAACTCAGAGATAAATTTAACTTATGGAACGGATAAAAGAGCTTTACCCAGGACGTGGTCTGCATTTTCCATATTTTGGTCTCGTTAAAAATGCCGTTTTAGAACGTGACCCTGTAACAAGTCTCATCAAATCATTTCACGAACGTGCAAATTTGTCACTAAAGAGGACAAAAAAGGGTGCAAGCTCGCAATTCGCAAAATGTAGGTCACTTAACATTAACATATATGGAATAACTGACCCAATGGCTTTTTTTAGGGTTCCGTACCTCAAAAGAAAAGAAGGTACCCTTTTTTTTAAATTTAGCTTCTGTACTTTCCTTCTCCTAGTCGTACACAGCACGTGTACGACAAGGAAAATGAGACATATTTGTGGCATTTTGAGGGTTCCGTACCTCAAAAGGAAAAAAGGAACCCTTATAGAATAACTTTGTCGTCCGTCTGTCTGTCAGTCTGTCCGTCTGTCAACCCTCTCTTCTCAGGAATGCGCGCGGATATCGAGTTGAAATTAACATCAAATACTCAAGTCCGTAACCTCTTGAAGCCGTAATATAAATTAAACTTCTAAGTCAACGCACTCAAAAGTTACAGCCGTCTATGTCCGAAAATATTGAAATTTGCAAGGGAATCACATGCACCCAAAACCTATAGGGTCCTTCCCGTAGACCTAGATTTATGAAATTTGGCAAGAAGCAAGGCCTTATAGCACAAATAAAGGAAAAAATCTGATAATAATAAATGTAGTTTATTAAAAATTAAAATTAAATATTTAATTAAAAAAGAATAAGTTTTGATCCTCTGCCTCGACCAAAATATAGATGGTACCTACTTCATGTTGACCTAGAATCATAATATTTGGCAAGAAAGAACTAAACCGAACCCTTAGTGCGCGAGTCCGACTCGCACTTGACGTTTTATATTCAATGGATAATGTTTCGAGATCTGGAATTTTCATGTACTTTAGGAAATTTTGCTGGTAAATTACATAAGAGATACGCTTACATGAGATAAGCTTTGTCAAAGGTTATGTTCTACAATAGGCACCCGATATTTATCGGGTTGTCTTAGTTTTAAATAGCTTGAAAGATTGTGACATAAGTATTTCTATTAATTTATGCACCTAATAATACCTCGTATTGAACCAGGTGAGAACTCTGTGTCTAGTTAAACCTAACATAGGCTTTAACGCACTTCTAACCGAAAAGTAATGTTTTATTTTACATGAATAAATAATTCTATTCTATTCTATACAGATGAGACTCTTTTCCTCTGAGGGTTCCGTGTCGCATAAACAGAACTCTAGATATTTAAGCCAAACTGCTTACTCTAGGTTAAATACCTGTATGCAATTACTTGCTACAAAAATCTACTCGAGTTTTAACATTATGGAACATTGCACCGTTCGATTCACGTCCCAGCTTCCAATTCCCTTTGACTCGTATTTTATTGCAGGAATGGCACAGTTAGATAACATTTACGAGGTAAACATCTACCTACATTGTTTTAGGTCGATATGAATTTATGCGCGAGAAATTGATTTCATTCGACATTTAGAACAATGATAACAAAAATACTTCCTTGGCGATATCGGCATAGCAGAAAAGTAAGGATTTATGCGAGAGAAATTGATTTCATTCGATATTCAGAAAATGATAGCAAAAATACTTTCTTGGGAAAATTAAGAGATTAAAAACGTATTCTTTGTTTCGATCTGTGGTTTTGATAAGAATAAATTACTGGTCATAGCTATATTAGGCGCCAGATAGATGGCAATACAGTTCGTTGATCTATCTCCTACACGAAATCAAAAAGGGACACCGCCATTGTTCTTAGTAAAATCTGTAGATATGGTACGTTTTCCCAGAACTACTCAACAACTGGCCTGTGTTACAACTACAGGCAAACACTCACTCACTGTTTCATTTTCAATCTTGTGCACTAATCATAATGAACAGACACGAGGGCCTTGCTGTAGGAGTCTTTTAGTTTAGTCAATAAATCACACTAAAGTACATCTCGTAGCAAGCACGCGTAACACGAACACCGGCGCCGATCTAACTATGACTGAGGTGGACCTGATTGCACCTAATTTAGAGTCTTCCACTTGCAAGAAGCTGGTATCTCTCCCTTTTTTTACTTAAATCGATAAGCATAACTTACAATTATGCATTTTTGAGGGTTGAGTATACAATTCTTTGGAAACATAATTATTACTACGCATTAAATTATAGACGTATGAACGTTTTCAACAGGTACCATAATCCTTATGTTATACACAATTCTTAAATATTTCAGACATGTCAATATAATTTGGTATCTACCCATAATATTACTCATTAATTAATTTAAAAAAATATCACCGGTTTAAAAAACTCTGATATTTTAGAACAACGTGAATTCATCGAAAACGTACACTATCCCCGGGGCCATAGCCAGCTATAATAACGTTGACCCTGTCATCCATCGAGTTGGAATCCTATTCTAACGAGTTAGATTTAAAATCCAGCTCTGTCATCAAATTATTTCACGCCAAAAATAACAGCAACGGTGAAAACCAATAAAAACTTTTTGCACAACACCCACCAATTGGGCGGAAACTGTTGACGGTGTTTTCTGTTGAATCGCGTTGCCGGCCAGTCGGATTGGATTAAATATTCGACTTACACAGATGAAAATTCAATATCATTCTATTTGGTTTTAAAAACCACGATAGTTTTAAAAGTTTTATTCAATACTAGACGATCGCCTCGCGGTTTCACCCACGTAGTCCCGTTCCCGTGGGAATTCCGGGATAAAATATAGCCTATGTCACAAAAAGTAAGCTTCCTAACAGTGAAATAATTTTTCAAATCGGTCCAGTCGTTTCGGAGCCTATTCAATACAAACAAACAATCAAATCTTTCCTCTATATAATACTAGCTGCATTCTTACTACCCGTTTTCCCGTAGGAATGAAGTATTTTCCCGTGGTAAAAAGTAGCCTATGTTCATCAGAAATCATGTGGGCTTCTAATGGTAAAATAATTTTTCAAATCGGTCCAGTAGTTTCGGAGCCTATTCAATACAAAGAAACAAACAATGAAAATATCTTTCCTCTTTATAATATTAGTATAGACTAGCTGCCACCCACGGCTTCGCACGCGTTGTTTCTATGGAAACGTTAAAAGGTGATTTCTATCCCATGGGAACTGATTTATGGGATAAAAGTTGGATAACATTTTTGATTCCAGGATTATAATTATCTGTATACAACATTTCAGCCCGATCCGTTCAGTAGTTTTGGCGTAAAGATGTAACAAACATCCATCCATCCATCCATCCAAACTTTCACATTTATAATATTAGTGTGATTAGTATAGATCAGAGTTGCGAATACTGAAATTATTGAACTGTCAGGTCTGTCAGATGTTTTCCTGGCTCTGGTTACGACAGGCGAGGGGTCTGAGGAATAGTCGCCTATTTCTCCATACAAAAGTCGCGTCTTAAAGTCTTAACAAAACATCAATTACCTTAGATAAATCAGATATATTCAATGAATCTCTATTTCAATAAAAAAAAATGGAACTTTGTGTTTGTAATAACTTATTTTGTAACTAAGCTTATTTTTAATGCCTCCGAAATAAATTAATTTTGTATTTTGTTGTATAGTGAACAAGACAATATTAAAAATTTTAAAAACCCGCCGACGTTTATTGGTTGAACAGATTCAAGAAACATGGCTAAGAACACTCGGGATAATAATTATCTATGACACAAAAAAAACTAAACGAAATTCGGTTCATCCGTTCGGGCGCTACAATACCACAGACAGATACACAGACAGACACGTTAAACTTATTATAACCACCGCTCTCTTTTTGCGTCGGGGGTTAAAAAGAGCAACTTTTCATATCTGCCGATATGAAAAATTGCTCTTATTAGCCACGATCGATGATGTGCAAAACGAGCAACTTTGCATCTGCCAATGATAAAATAGGTGGCGGCGCTGATTTGGGTTGGGTATGCGCCCTAAACTGTGCCTTTGAGGCACAGCTGTTTATTCGCAAAATGTTAAAATGTTGACAGTTTTTTAAACTAAAGTTGCTCGATCTGCGCTCTATTTGCATAGCGCCATAAAGACTTTTGGTAAAACCGAAGCACAACATTAGTTTCACATTTTTTAAATCTAATTATTTTGTAAGTATACTTTCATATGTTGCGTTGCGATTGAGTTTGATATAAATGAGCACCAAGTTTATGTACCTACCTACCTACTTTTTCATTTAAAATACTAGTTTCTGCCGGCGGCTTCGCACGTGTTTTGCCAGGGTATAAAGTACCTTACCTATATGATATTCCAAATCTGGAGCAACTTCAAAGCATACTTTAAGCCGAGTTTATAACATAAGGGTAGCTATGTCAAGAATTTTCAGCTTCTATTCTACTGAATAGAAGTCAAGAATCCTATTCGGCATAATCACTATTCGTGGCATTTCTAGTTTTGCATCAGATTCTTATTCTTTATAAAAATCGGTCATAATATCATAAAATAAAAAAATAGTTCATACCTGTATCAATCTAGCATCAAATTTTTGTATGGTTGTCAGACTAGTGAGCTAGAGCTCAGGTTATGGACATCAGACTAGTGAGCTAGAGCTCAGTTTATGGATGTAGGACTAGTGAGCTAGAGCTCAGGTTATGGATGTCAGAGTAGTGAGCTAGAGCTCAGGTTATGGACATCAGACTAGTGAGCTAGAGCTCAGGTTATGGACATCAGACTAGTGAGCTAGAGCTCAGTTTATGGATGTAGGACTAGTGAGCTAGAGCTCAGGTTATGGATGTCAGACTAGTGAGCTAGAGCTCAGGTTATGGATGTCAGACTAGTGAGCTAGAGCTCAGGTTATGGACATCAGACTAGTGTGCTAGAGCTCAGTTTATGAATGTAGGACTAGTGAGCTAGAGCACAGGTTATGGATGTCAGACTAGTGAGCTAGAGCTCAGTTTATGGATGTAGGACTAGTGAGCTAGAGCTCAGGTTATGGATGTCAGACTAGTGAGCTAGAGCTCAGGTTATGGACATCAGACTAGTGTGCTCGAGCTCAGTTTATGGATGTAGGACTAGTAGCTCACTAGAGCTGGTTTATGGTTGTTAGACTAAAGAGCTAGAGCTCAGGTTATGGATGTAGGACTAGTGAGCTAGAGCTCAGGTTATGGATGTCAGACTAGTAAGCTAGAGCTCAGAACAGGGAAATAAACTACGTTAAACACTAGTTTAGTTTCCTGTTGAAATCAAGTCAACCTGTAGACACATAGTAATATACATCACAATGAAGAACGTAACATTTTACTAATATCAATTTGCCTGTCGTCATTGGAATCCAAAACAGACAAGTAACACCTCAAGCCATCCGGTGCTTATTTGTGCCTTATCCCAATAACGATAGGGCTCATTATGCACAGCCTAGTTAGCATTCAAAGCACGCTCTAACAATGGGTTTGAGTCTATGGCGTATAATGGAATGTGTCGATTGTTTGAATCAGAGAATTATTATCTACTGATATAAAAGAGGTATGTACTGACTAAGTATCTACCTAAAAAGTTTGTAATTTTAATTCATGTGTTGATTTCGACAATTGTTGGTCTGAAATTAACTTTCCAACTGAACTGAGCCTACCAATTCCCTGGCCTTAGAAGTTCTTAGAATCGAGACGTGCGATATTGCGTTAACACGTTTCCAGTTTAGGAATGAAACGGGCAGAGGAGTAGCAATTTGCTTCTTTTTATGAATAATAATGGGAATATATCGAAAAATATCGGGACTAACGAGAGCTTTGATATTTATCGAGCTGACAGTTTACGGGTGTGTGAAAAATTGTATTCTGTAACATACCTAACATGTTCAAAACATGTTCAATGTTGTCAATATGACCTTTCACGCATATCAGCCGCCTTTTTGTTAAAATGTTGTGTTATTATAAACAAGAAGATAATGAAAAGAATTAAATTAACCAAAATACAATCATGAATAAAATTCACTAAATAGGGTTCAATTCCAGAAACGTTTTTATAATACCTCACGATCCGAAAGGTATCCGTGTTCCGTTGATCGGGACGGTGGCAGCCGGCGGATTTTTAGGTTAATCTTTTATAAAATAAAATGTCACTGTGCGGAACCCGGCTCGTCATTTCTACCTACTACAATTTCATTATTTTGTTACTATTGAATATACCTACTGACAAAACTCCTTCACAAGTATGAAACCCCTTCAGAAGGAAGGATTCAATTTTATATTCAGAGACAGCTCAAATGGCGGCAGCTGATGTCAGTATTCGACCCCCAACTATAAAGTGTAACTATAAAGAGGGCGAAGGGGTGTAATTCCGGCTGCTGAGGTCTCGTCGAGGCATTCAATTTTTCGAGGCACCCCGAGTCAGACAGAGCACGAGTGTGTACATGCAATGGTCGTCTCGCCTCGGGGTATCTCGTAGGCTCTAGTAGTCTCAGCCGCTTGTCGGCATTTTGGTGCGAATCAAAGAAGCTTGTTGCCCCTCGTCAGGCAAACGAGTGTGTACATGATGCCTCTCGTTGAGCGAACGAGCACCCAAGTCGTCACGAGACGTCTCGGCGAGTGTAAACTGCCAGGATGTTAGACGTTTGCGATCTTTAGTCTCAGCCGCTTGTCGGCATTTTAGTGCAAATCAAAGAAGCTTGTTGCCCCTCGTCAGGCAAACGAGTGTGTACATGATGCCTCTCGTTGAGCGAACGAGCACCCAAGTCGTCACGTCACGAGACGTCTCGGCGAGTGTAAACTGCCAGCATGTGAGACGTTTGCGATCTTGTCTATCTGTCCGTCTAGCACGTGATCCCGTAGATATGAAACGGTTTGTTGATATTGGACCTGAGATCAAAAATGGCTTTCTCGAGAGTATTGAGCCGTCGTCATCGAGACGTTTCATTTTTATATGGCATTTGCATAGTTCTATGTACCTATGCACGGTAAATTTGAGGTGTACCAAATTACATACGGTAGTGGATCGGGTCGTTGTCGTCTTAGTATCTATATAGGTATTTATTTATTCATTTATTTAAAGACCAACAGTTATATTATAATATTATACGTTTACAAATAATCTCTAACATTTAAACAGTCTTTACAGGTCTTTCATAAATGGTGATTACCTACGTAATTATGTTTCTACCAAATACATTACTTAAAGAAATATAAAAGCTTAGTGCAACAAAAATCCTCTACATAATATATTTGGCTGAAACATAGTGTAGATACTTTTAACAGAATTGAAAAAACTGCTGTCTTTTTTTCTTCAAAATTAATAAGTTTGAGAATTATTACTTATCATATCAAGTAGCGAAATAAAGAGATTAAGTTATAAATAAATATTCGATTTGTAATTTTTTATCAAACTAGGTACTGGTTATTGGAAAAAAAAAAATTGGTTGATTGTAAAGTAGGTTTACGATCGAGATGTTTACGTGATAACGTCTTATGCCGCTAGAGTGAGAGAGACGGAAGATCGGTCCACTCACTCGAACGCTATGCCAGCCTCCGCTCGTGAGGATTCCGCGTGACAAGTTTCACGGAATGACTGGCAGCGCTCGAGATGAGACGGGAGATCGGTCCGTCTCTCTCTCGTTATACCTGCGATCGCGCTCGTGAGGTTTTGGTGTGACACAAGTTTCTGAACATGTCACCCGACTAAAACGATTTTAAAGACGTTATCACGTCAAAAATAAGTCAATAATACCCTTTCTAAATTTTAGCTCGCTGGACTTGAAAATTTCCACACTGGATTTTGTTAAATTATAATTTGAACTAATTCGGTACATAACGGCATTTTTGGCATAATTAGTAATACGAGTTAGCAATGAAAATAGTTTGGTGTGACGAGTTCGTTTAAGTGGTGGTACTTTAAAGTTCTATTTAGCGACAATTGTGGGAACATCAAGGTGCTATGTTATCTAATAACATACCATCTAGTAAAGTGCGCCTGTCTTCTAGGGTCACGAGCTTATGAATGGTGTAACCATCTTTATAATTAAATTACATCCGTTTCTAACTTAATTAAGCTGTTTGTTAAACTTCTTTTTTATATACTCAATTTTATTTATATAGGTTAGGTTTATTTATATACGTAGGCTACACCTGGCCCAGATTAGCACAAGATCGAGGTGAATGGCATAAACATAGAGAGGCCTATGCCCAGCAGTGGGTCGACAAGGGCTGATATGATGATGATGATGATGAGGTTAGGTGACCAGATACAAGTGGCATATTCTAGAATACTGCGAACGTAGGTTAAGCAAACAGATTTAATGTAAGTAAGATCCGTGAAAGGTTTGCATGTGCGGAGGACAAACCCCAGGTTTTTGTTGGGTGTTTGTAGTAACGAGAAACCAAACTCAGGGTACCTCAGGTTTTGTTTGCAAAACCGGCAGGCGTAAAAGATCTTTCCGCGATTGGTCCTGTTCTGAAAATGATTCCATTACCTAAGAATGTTAATTTAGTTGTATTTCGGAAAAGTCAACAATACCTACCTACCTAATAGTAGAGATAAACCATTTTAAAAATGAACGCCGATTGTATGACGTTTAGTGGAGGGGACTTGCATTTTTAGATGGTTTATCTGTACCTATAGTGCAAGAAACAGTAACCACTCGACTAGAGGGTGTAAATTGACGAATATGTTGATGTCGAATAAAAAACCAATCATGCCTCTACCAAGAAATGGATAATTTAACAAAAGAAAACGCAACTCGAAATATACACAGCGGATATGTTGGAAATATTGCATTATTGTTTTCTGATCCATAAGGCAATCGGGTGTAAAATAATATACACATGGTGTAAAATTATCCTATTGGAAGCGAGTCAAGCGGGCTGGCCATTGTGCGCTTTATACAGTATGGAAACAATTTGTTCGAAATATTATTTTAGCTCGATTGCAATGGGTCGGTACGTCCTACTCTGCTAACATAGTAGGTAGGTAATATTTTTGGCCACACCGCGTCGCGGCGTAGGAATCTCTCCAACTAACCTTAGTGTCTAGGTAAATAAACCTTTAAAATGATTTAAGACGCCTATAACTAAAGATGTAACAATTTTGTAACTCTGCACGTGGATACGTGTAAAACGAATAATGAAAACCTACATAACAATACAAAAATACGTGTTTGTTGTAGGAAGCCTTATCTAAGACTAGGTTCTACCCGCGGCTTCGCACGCGTATTTTTGGTATAATAAGTAGCCTATTATCTAAGTTAGGCTTTGCTCTAAACGTACGCCAAATTTCATCTTGATCAGTTCAGTAGTTTTTGAAATCAGTAAGAAAAATTCAGTTTTCAGAAACTTTCGGCTTTATAATATTAGTAGGAAGGCACCTATCTATTTTGTAGCTAAGTGAAGCAGTCATTGTATTCTGTAACCCATTTACAAATCTACGTAATTATATTACCTAGCACGAAAAAGTAAATTGCAGTAAGAAAATATTTCCTTTAATATTACTCATAATCATAATTTTGTTTATAAAAAATTTAACTGCTAGGGAATAGAGTGGAGTTATCATGCTATCTCTAGAGAATATTGCGATATTCCATTAGTATAAAATTGTGTTTAAATATAGCCGCGGTGGATAGTCATTCAATCTCTTGAAAGTAGGCCAAGAATCTGACCACGGGCTATTAATCGAACAAAAATTTTGTAGGGCGATGATCAAATCATTTCAGCATTTATCCACCAATTTCCAATTCCATTCAACAATCATAAATTTATTGGGTAAAATCATCGAAAAATTTACGAAAACAGAAGCCTTTTAATTACCTACGGATTTGACCCAAATGAAGCGGAAACAATCAAATCAATCTCGACGCGGACGAATTCGGTTAGCAGATAGTCCATGTGTGTCGATAGGATCGTTTGAAGCAATTTCACACCGATGACGTTAGGACAATTAGTTTTTTATTTCCTAACTGTAATTTTTGTCCATTTGGTATGTATAGGTATATGTCCATATGTTGTACCTATCATCAGCATCATCATCATCAGCCTATATTAGTCCACTGCCTGACATAGGCCTCCCCTAATGAGCGCCATAGCGCCCTGTCTTCAGCTTGCCGCATCCAGCATCTGCCTGCAGTCTTTCGCAGATCGTCATCCCACCTGGCTGAAGGGCGTCCTACACTACATTTGCCAAGTCGTAGTCTCCACTCAAGAACACGTTTACCCCAGCGGTTGTCGGTTCTTCGCGAGATATGTATAATGTATCTTTATCTTTATCTTTATATGGCCGGAGATTTATTCGGAGATATATTTAGCTTGCTAATTCTTTGAGCTATGTCGATAACTTTGGTTCCCTGTCGGATGTATCCGTTACGAATTCTATCCTTCAGAGAGACTCCAAGCATAGCTCTTTCCATAGCTCGCTGAGCGACTTTGAACTGGTTGACCAGCCCTACCGTGTGTCCACGTCTCAGCTCCGAAGGTCATGACGGGTAGGACGCACTGATTGACAACTTTAGTTTTCAAGTATTGCGGCATGGATGACGAAAAGACTCGACGTAGTTTCCCAAACGCTGCCCAGCCTAGCTGGATCCTCCTCTTGGCCTCCTTCTCAATTTTTTTTTAACCAACTGCAGAATTTGCCCAAGGTAGGTAAGTATACTCGCCGTTGTACCTATGTATTGTATGTAATTTGTCATGAAAGTGGTAAAGCACGACGAAAGATCTTTATTGTATGTAGGCAATAAGGGGTTTTAGATTTCCATAAAAGAAGTTACAAACAGCTCGACAGATGGCTATAGCGTCGCGTAAAATAATATAATTGCTTCTTCTTCAGAAAGTGAGTCTACCTGGCTATATTTTTTCTTAGCATAAATTGTAAAGGTACACTTATTATGATGTGTTTTAACACAAATGAATTCATAGGTTGTTAATTATTAGTTGATTACACTCTTACTCTTGGCGATGAAAGGTGCCTTTCCTTTCCGCCTTTCTCTGTCAAAAAGTTTATGTAACTAACGAAAACTATGTAACTAATTACCTGAATCCAACTCCGTCTATCAGCTGAAAAAAGTCTTCTTACCTGAAAAAAGAGGTGAAACATTAACAATCTTAAAGAAATAATGAATATAAACTTTCTAGAGAAACTTAAAACCAGGTTTTAGAAGGAAAACCATTGTCATGGTGAAGCAATTGCTTAGCAGAATTGGACTGGTTAAAGGTATTTTTGTCAGTGACGTAACAAGTTTCGCTTATAACCAAGGCAACTGGCTATGTACCTAAAATCTACAATTCTACATGTTATTTAAACCTCGTAGATTGTTGCAACAACAGTAAGTGAGCAATTGGCAATCGAATCAAAATATTTCCCTTCACCAGTTCGAAGCAACACCTAAAATTAGCTTCTGTGCGAAATAGGCATAAGTACTGAAAACATGAACCAATCTTAGGAAAATAATAACGAAAAGTTCGACTGTTACTTTTTATAGGAACTAGCTTCTGCCCGCGGTTTCGCGTGCGTATTTCCGGTTTAATTAGTAACCTATTATCTAAGCCAGGTTTCGTTCTAAACGTACGCCAAATTTTATCTAGTCTTGGAGATAGTATCTCCAAAACTACTAAAAGGTTTCAATTCAGATTTCACAAACTTTCGGCTTAATAATATTAGTAGGTATCTATTAATTCACAAAATGGCACACTGATTCGGACGATAAGTTGACTGCACTATCGATAAAGCAGTTTGACCACCGCCAGTTAAACAAGGTTAGTTCAGATTAGCTCGCATAAAGGGAGCCAGTTTTTCATACATGCGCGTCCAGAGCAAACTATGCCAGCTAAGCTGACTAAAAAGAAAAACGGTCTCAACTATACGAGCTGAACTAAACTAACACAGTTTAGCTGGCGGCAGACGATCGGCTTTATACTCATATTATAAAAGAGAAAACTCTCTGTTACTTTTTCACGGCTAAACAGCTCAACGTATTTTAATGTAATTTGGCAGGGAAGTAGACAGTAACCCGCTACTTTTTATCCCAAAAAAGCGCGGGCAAAACCGTAAGCAAGTTCCCTATAAATCATTAAAGTATTTTTATCACTAGACTCATTTCATTAGAATAATTTATTAATTAACCATTTAATCCATTTGCGGTGATGATATGGTACTCGTATACCCAGAACGCCACCACAATTACAAATTAGCTCATTAGGCTTCGTTAAATTAAACCCCACATTTAAAATGAACGTGAACCTAGTACTACCTAAAATAAATTTATGGTGTGTGTGTGTTGGCCCTCTTGGAGCTCTTAAGGCCCCAGTACACAATGGCCTGTGACAGGCCATGCTTTGCAATGCACAACTGTATCCCGCCGTGCGATTACGCTAAAATCTTCAGTTTCTACTACAAAAAATACATACAACGGGACGAAACCGATCGACGACGGAATTTTTAACGTCAACGTCAAGATATAACCCAAGTCAATCGTCATATTACTCACAGTTTATTTTTTTCTCGAATACAGTTATTCTGAAAGTTACCTATTATATTATTACTGCAATGTATATAATACATTGCAGTAATAAAACGTAGTTGAGCAAAACAAGGTCTACGGTGAGTAACATAAGTATGTATTTTAACGACAAGTAACACAAGTACTTACAAAATAAATAAAATAAAACATTACAATTGAGTTTAACATTTGAGACATTATGACGTTGACAGTTTCGTAATCGGTCGGCTCAATCCAGCCAGAAAATTGAATGCATTTGTTTTTGTACCGTGATGGAAACCGAAATTGTTTATTTCCAGTCTCCCCGGATGGCGATTCATTGAATGGGATATTTTACCGTAATCGCCAACCGGTCAGCGGTCGGCGATGAACCAAACAATGGGCGATTGTGTGAATAGCACAGGCTACGCTACGCCACGATTCCTTTGAAGTGTACCCAAAAAACCGACAACATCCCGATTGCGCGCCACGATTGACAGTTGTCCGCCATATACCATAACCCCCTGTAGACAATGGTGATCACCATAGAAGCACAATAGAAGTGAACCAGCATACGCCATTGTGTACTGGCGTTTTTGTTTTCAGTTTTGAATATTTTCTGCTTTCTACAAGAAATAGTAGCGGAAAAGTAATTTGCCGCAAATGGTAATCCATTTTCTTTAAACCCATGATAAATCTAAGTTTGATTCAATTAAACCTACTTTTGAAGCATTTAGTAACCATAAAGATTACGTACTAAAAATCAACATAAAATTCACTAAAAGTACCATTGAAACGAATTATTTTTTTATCTTAATTTTAAGGTTCCGTACCTCAAAAGGACAAAAGAAACCCATAACGGATCACTTTGTTGTCCGTCTGTCTGTCAACGTCTGTCCGTCTGTCAACCCTCTTTTCTCAGGAACGTGTGGATGTATCGAGTTGAAATTAACGCACGCGTAAATACTCAAGTCCGTAACCTCTTGAAGCCGCGATATTAATAAAACTTCTAAGTCAACAAAAGATCCAGCTTTTTATGTCCGAATATTTTTAAATTTCCAAGAGAATCACATGCATATAAAACCTATAGGGTATTTGCAGTAGAACTAAAATCATGAAATTTAGAAAAAAAGCAAGGACTTATAGCACAAACAGAGAGAAAAATCTAGAAACTGTAAATTAGTAGTTGATTCGTAAAAAAAAATTGATTCTCACCATGGACAAAAACCTACAGGGTACTTCCCGTTGATCTAGAATCATGATAATTTGGCGAGACACAAGGTCTTACGGAACCCTTAGTGCGCGAGTCCGACTCGCGCTTGACGTTTTATTTATTTTATCTTATCTGGTTTGTAACATCTTTACTTTTATAAATTGTTGACCCTAAAAAATAAGTATTCTAATGTAATGTAAGTGACTGTGTCTTTTTGAGAGTATTATATTCTTAACGCATTCACTGCCCATTCCCGAGGGTCCCACACGAGGGTCGAGAGGCTGCGTCTTAAGCCATGAAAATGTTAAACCTAAAAAGTTGCAGGTCGATCGATTTTGTTGTATTTGCTCAACATTTTGTATTATTTTTCAGACGTCTAACCGCCTTTATTTCGGAATCAAAATATTCAATTCGCAAGCCCCCCATATTTTCCGAGTCGATATTTCGCATCTATATCTGTCAAAGTAACTGTGTTTAAGAAATACTTAGTTCTGTCATTCAGTCACCTATCTACAATTAAGGAACTACATAGTCGTACATGCACCAAATAGTAAATAAGAGAGTGGACGGGGGGTATAATGGTGATTCGCTCGTTACTTTACTATCGGAACCGGAAACAGCCAGTAACAAGATATCAGGGAGCGCATCAAGGGGTAGACAGCAAATACCCGAGCTAAATTGCGAAAATCAATCAGTGGTTGAAAACGGATACCATCACAGTGACCTACTTGCAAAAGCATTTTGTCCACTAAAGTTTACCTTGTAGGGGCAAAATGTTTTTGCTAGCTTTTGGGTGAAATTTGACCCAAAAGCTTGCGGTAGACTTTGTTGTATTTAGTTCTTTCACACAAAACAAGAATAATCAAAAGTTAGTGTCTCTTTGTCGCTATGTGGTGCTGGCTTAAAATTTACACCACCCCAACTCTTCCCGCGGGTGTCATAAGAGGCGACTAAGGGATATCCACCGGGGGCGAGCAGCAGCGCCCCCTGCAGAACAATTCTACCATCCAACTGCGATCCCCAACCCGCATGCCCAGCGTGGGGATTATGGGCATTACCCCCAAGAGATAACTCAATAAGTCGCTTAACAAGGGGAGGCTTGCGTCCAGCAGTGAACCATTATAGGCTGTTGAGGTGAGGAGTGTCTCTTTTACAATAATAACTAGAAACTTTCCAGTTATTATTGTAAAAGAGACTCTTACAAAACTTCTACAGTTATTCTTATTTATTTAACATACTCGTACATGAGCATGGAGGAGAAATACGCCGCTGTCTCGTCAAACGGATAGTAACAGCACCGATGTACTATTTATTTTATTTTGAATAATGAGATTCGTAACTTTATTACTTCGTTGATTTTAAAGTCAGGTAACAAATACCTAAAGATAAGGTACTAAACTACATTTTAGATGGATCGCTCTGCATAGGTACTTCGGAGATAAGGTCAATTTTTGACTTATTCCAAAATATTTTCAAAAGTATGAAACGTACAGGTATTTGAGAAACTGTTTTGAAATGTACAAACCGATACCTTTCACTTAATACCCCTCTCGGTAAGGTAGCCCCCCTTTTTGAAAATCCCCCCCCCCTTTTGACCATTTTTCAAAGAAGTCTTCGTTTTACAAACTTCTCTGTATTTTTCCTGTAAAATATAGATCCATATCCACCCACAAACGCTCTGTGCATTTTGGGGGGATGAGTACTTTGTCGACTTTTTTCAAAATATTTCGAAAAGTTTAAAAACCTTCAGATATATCTGAAACTATTTTGAAACATACAAACTGGTAAGGTTCATTTTCATCAAATCGGTACAGGCGCACGAAATGTATTATTATTTTAAATTTCAATTTGTTAGCTGCGGTAGTTGCGAAGTTATTAAGAGGGCTATTACAAGAAAACGCGAAATCAAGTTCAAATTAAAAACAAAATAAAAATAATAGTTCCTTTTCTCTTCTACAGTAATAATAGATTAAATTTTTGATAACTTATTTGTTTATTTTATAATAATCATTCTACCGATGCAAGTTCAGGCAAAAACTCCCGGAGACCTGTTTTGGGAGCTCAAATTTGTAGATTCTATTGAATATAGACGAACAAAAAAAAATTTCTTAGATAAAAAATATCCTATACTTCCATAGTAATAGAATACATTTTCGTTATAGGCCTTTATGTTAAGAAAGAAGGGCGAATTCAATTATCGACCGAAAAGGCTTCGAAACAAACCCCAATATCTCCGAAGTTCTACATCATTTTGACACAATATTTAAACCAAAATAATCTTTCACATTTGTTTAAACTACAATATTAATTTTATTTTTTAAATCACTACTATTTTTTTAATTTAAATATTATTTAAAAGTGGTATATATTTCATTGCGCCGGCGAATGCCGGCGATTTACCCTCAGTACTGCGCGAGCGCTTATCGAAGGCAGACCTATGTCAGTTCAATCGCGATACAATAGAAAGTTACGCCTGAGTAGCTCGCCGCCCGCTCGGTGCGTTAAATAAAAAAAAAGTAGTGCCGAGATGTAAAAGTACTCTTGAGGAGGGAAAAAGGACAAACAAAGAGAGACCATGGGTTTCGAAACCGATCTTCGATCTCGAAACCCTAAAATATTGTATAACAAAAACCTTTGTATGATGACTAATTACAGAATGATCAGTAGTTATGGAATTTATTGAAGGCTTGTGAACCTCCATTAGTCGAGTTTTGTAGATTTTAATCCGGTAGGATACTTTTCACACTAATACAGAAAGCTGAGTGCGGCGTTGCGGCCACATTCATATTTCGGTATGAATGAGGCCGCATAGCCATGTTGTATCCTCCCAGCTAGGTTAGTATTCCTAAAGTATACTTCCACTTAGGTTAGTATCACTATACTAACCTAGTTGGGGGGATAAATCGGGTACGCAGTTAGTGATATGAAAACAAAAGAATTATACAAAAGTTTCGACTAGTATAATTATCTAGGCAGGCATCGTAAAATAATCTTGAAGTAAATAATACTAGAGAAATATTATGTTTAGTAATATATTTTTAACATTCACAAAGCTATTATTTTTGACCATGAATGTTTTATTTTACGTTTGTCATTTTCCGGCCAGTCCAAAAAATTTATCTGCATATTTTTCATAATACCTTCTAAAATATATGTCATTTTTACATCATATTCATCCGCCCAATCCCGTATAAGATGAGTTATGCTATCTAATATTATTTTATTTTTAGCTGTTTCATAAATCAGGTCGATTTGTCTAATTAATCTAAGTAATATTTGAGCATTCGTCTGCAGTGCATCCGCAACCGACTCAACAACGTATTCGTCGTATAAAACCTCATCTACAAAGTCCAGGGTATCCTTCTGGACTTCAGGCTTTGACATCAATATGTATTTAATTGTCTGTTTGAATTTCAGGTTGGATTTGACAAATTTCTTGTACTTGTCTAGTATCTCTGGTACGGCAGCAAAGAATTCCTTGAGAGAGAGAGGTGCACTTATCAGATACCTCAGCCACGTCTTCAGATAGTCTGAGTATTTAGTTTTGTGTTTACAAATCCTGAGCGTATCGCATATATAACCAATGACACGATTTGAAGCGATTTTGAACTCCTGCCTTAGTATTTTTTCTTCCAAAGTATGTTTATGCCACCTTGTAGAATTCAGCTGTCTTTTCTTAATCTTGTCAATATTAAGTTCTATGACTTTTTCTAGTATTGTATTCGCTATATCTGTGAATTCAAGCATGAAACTCACTGTTTTGTTAAATTGCCCGTTCTTTTTCAATTTATTCAAACTGTTATGTAACACATCTGTATAATCTTTATTTTTGTCCCGTATTAGGTGTACTCTTTGCCGGTCTACTCTGTCCAGATTGTAGTTATTATACATATTATATTTGATTCTGTTTAACTGTTCAGTTGTAATTGTGACAAGTGTGTGGATGTACTGGTCCCAGGGTACACTGCTGTCAGTTAGTTCGAGCGATTCACGTTTATTATAATCATTCGAGTCAGTTGAAGTTCGCTGAATTTCCCTAGAATCAATTGGTATTAGGCCATCTGTAAAATTATTAGTTGTTACACGAAACGATACGCCATCGTTTACATTAATGGCATCAGTTATTGTATCTGAAAGAGATATTTAATGATTTGAGTTTTTACTTTATCTACTAATCGGTTTATTGAAATATTTGGCTTCATTTTTTTTTACTTTTACTCTTCTAAAGGCGAGAGTTACTATGAAGTTTGTTATTTCTTCACACGCAATAAAACCTTGTTCCTACTTCTTGATTTTCAGATTTTTTAGTTACACGTTGATTCTACTTTTGATCGTTTCGAATTAGCGGAAACTTACATATGAGTAAATGAAAAAAAAGTGTCAGAAAACAATACATTTTAACTTTTTATAAAAATACCTACAAATGCACGCAAATTGTAAGAAAATATGATTTAGATGTTAAAGTTTTATTGAATTCCTTACGACTATTTTTATGTGTTTCAATATATTTATAACAGCTATTTTATTGCAGCGTGCCAGACACGTATTTAAGACAAGGGTTCTGTTCAAAACATCGCGTCGATTCTTTTGACATAATAATAATAATCTTAGATCATTTCTTGGGAAATCGCTGTCGGTTGTAGCAAACCGAGGAAGCGATGGCGTGACGTGGAAACAGAGAGGTTACAGCTCAATCAGACCGCCTGATTGAGCATCCAGATTTACTGAGTGATACGTTCACATTATTTTCGCCGCTCTTTTCAGTTCTGATTACCCGCAGAAAAAGATCATAGTGAGCGCATTGAGATGAGCAGCTAAAATTTCCCGAGCGAGAGTGTGAACGTTATATTATTACCTACCTACCTGAATTGAGCAGTGGGGTAGGTAGGCACAGAAAGCTTGCGTGCAATAACTTCTAAGTTGCCAAAAAACCCAAAAAGTCAAAGTAGGTTACCTTAAAGTCTATGCTGTCAGCCAATAACGTTGGTTGAGTTGGTTAATTTAATATCAATTTCGACTAATCAGTAACAATAGTTAATTAGTTAACTATAATAATATAATAAAAAAAATTATAACGACATCTAGTGTATTATTGTGTACAACCTACAGTGGAATAAATAAATGAACTAACATGTCACCAACTAAATACCAAACCTATTAGATTTTGTTCATTTACACTAACATTATAAAGAGGAACGATTTGTATTTTTGTATGTTTGTACCTAATAAACTCGAAACTACTGGACCGATTCAAAAAATTCTTGCACCAATAGAATGCTACATTATTATTTTTATTTAAATTAACATATGCTATATTTATATGTTTAAAAAATAAATGTCCACCCGTGCGCAGCCGGGAAGGGCCGCTAGTTGTAAATAAATACATATTTCTTATACATCACTATTTTTGCTTAGTAACGCGACTTATAATGTTAAAGATAAGTTAGTTGGTATTTATTTTATAACATATTTGATAAAAACATTATTATCGAAGTTGGGTAATAATGTGTGATAGTATTTGATTACGTTCTGTTGTGAAAAAGAGAATTGTTGTTGTGAATGATAAAAGCAAGTACCTACTTAAAATGTTGAATGACTCCACTGTCTGAATCAAGTAAAAAGTTTGGATTTTTCCAGTTTACGGAGCAGAAAAACTTTGTAACAAGTTGAAACTTAGCTTTTTTGTCTGACAAAAACACAGAGTTTTGTTACAAGCAGCTGTTTTGACTTTGTTTAGATTAGTTTACTGATAATTCACGCAAATCTTGGAGTTTTGTTGTCCTGTGTTCACTGCCTGAGCTGATAGGAGGTCTATCAATGCGCGAGCTGCTAGTAACCTAAGTGAACATCCTTTGACCAACAATAGAACGCATCAGCAACATAAATCACAATAGGCACTAATAGAGTCCAATTCCCCCGGCGTTTGATTCCATTGATCTTGTTAGACCCCCAGTAAGATGTCATTATAAGCTGTATTATTTGGAGATGCACGAAGGGGGATAAGTCGACCGCACAACGCTCTATAAGAGAGGTTATACTTGCCGCTAGAATGTTCAATCGATAGGTTACCACCATTATGCACACAGACTGCAGGTTTGTTTGCAGGTTTATGGGCTTTGTGCTGCGGTACTTGACGTGCAAGCCAACATATTATTATACTTGGATGATTAGGTTCATGTACGTCAAATGGGCAAAAAGGAAAAAAAAAGATTGGTTGTCTGTAAAGTCAGTTTACTGACGATAGTTGAACGTGACAACGTCTTAAGAAAATACTGATGGAATG
The DNA here is from genome assembly GCA_963564075.1 of Eupithecia subfuscata. Lineage (NCBI taxonomy): Eukaryota > Metazoa > Arthropoda > Insecta > Lepidoptera > Geometridae > Eupithecia > Eupithecia subfuscata. The sequence goes on from OY751095.1 coordinate 21,629,655, forward strand.
GTAGCATTTGATACTCGATCAAAACATGTAAATGTACTATAGTATAGCAGCTGTCCACGCAGACGCATCGCTCACTCAAGTAGGAGAGAGACGGATGTCGAGCGCTCTCGCTTGCACTTCAAGCCTTACATGGAACGCCTCAGAGCGAGGTAACGCCGCATGACGTCATGTTTTTTCGTGCGTGCAGCCTGCTCTATCGAATTATAAGACGTTGTCACGTCAAAATTCGTAAACAATTTAATTACTTAAACGAGGCTTCAAATTGAGTTATCAGTAAACTGGTTACCAAAACAAGCGCGCTGACATTGTGTCCGAATGATGCCGTGTAACATATTCTGGTTGTATTAGGTATTAGTCGAAAATAAATAATAATTAGTTGAAGACCACGACGAAGAATGAAGGAAGATCTTAATGTAGGTACACTTTCCAGACTGGCCTAGTAACAATGAAAAGAAACTGGCAAAAGGGAGACAAAGGAATCCGAAACCAAAAATATTACAATGCACCAGGGCTAAAAGCAAAATGGAAATGGAAATTATTTGAGTTGATTGATAGAGATGGATAGTTTTGTCTATTAGTAGCGAAAGCTTTATAATTGTTTGAATTGAAAAGCTTCTGCTATCGGTTTCGTAGTTTCGCACAAACTCTTGAATAAATGAATAAAACTTAAACGTCACTAAGAAACCAATTCTTTTGCTACTCCAATTTGTAAAAACTCACTTAAACAACTGTTTAATTGAATTAAAAACTGACTTGTAGGCAACAATCCATTTTACCCAGCTATGAAATTGCTAAAACAAATACAATCTGCTTCGTAAGGAAGGAATCCAAAGGAAAATTCCTAAAAGGTTAATTACAAACCCATTAATATTTCATCCTTTCGTCTCTTCGAAACGAGCAGAGCCCAAATTCGAGCATTCCCTTTTCGATAGCGCAATGCCCAAAACGTAGCGGATCGATTCGCCCTAAAACTCTGCCTATAGGCAGTGTAGTTAGATATATAAAAGGGACCGGGAAGGGAGCGTTTCACTGTGTCCTTGACCCAAAAACAGGTACACGAGGCAACAGCCATTTTAGGGGAGCCAGAGTTTATACACGGATTATTTTAGGCCTATCGAGCTCTCTCTCTGTCTGTTTTGCTGTTCGCACGAAAACTTTTACTTTTTCCTGGATTAATAGGTCACTCGTGCTTGGTTTTGTTGGTTATTGGCACGTGCAGGAATATTTGCTGGTTTTTGGTTATTTACTGTATTTTTCCCTACGGGAATAATCTTTATTTCGACTTTTGATTCCATAGATAGGAGAGTTATATGTATAATATATTTCAAGAATATTTCAAGAATTACTTTTACAAAGTTTTCTACTTTGTAAAAAGTAATTCTTGAAATATTGCGATTCTCTCACTTCAATCTTTCAGAGGTAGTGTTAACAATGAGATACCACATCTCGTCGCCAAAATATCACATTATGATTTAGGTACCTATGTATAATGTACCTAACGACTAAACTTGCTAGTTATAACATAATTTAGAAATTATATAATTTCAACACACGTTTTAAAATTATCGCTCATAATCAGCATGTTTTGACGATGAAATGTCATAATTAGGAAGTCGATGTACCCTAACCCCCATATCTCAAGTCAATTTTTCGACAGTTTCCCGTGAAATTCTCTCGAAAATTCGTCATTTGAGACGCGTTTAAATCTCACTTGCGTTTGAGTATTCGGGGGTAACCTTCCACATGAAATAATGAAAAAAATAAATATGAATGCAACTAAATTTATTAAATTTAGTAACAAAGAAAATTACGATCAAATAATAGAAACAAATTACAGCTAATGTATTATGTTTAGAATTGAAACAATTGAGCTAACTGCAGAGTGTTGCAAACAATCTACGGGTAGGTCAACTGATCCATCAATACCAGTCGGAAGCGTCCCCAAGACGCTGGCTGCATTGCCTTGCTGAAAGGCAATGCTGATGCGCTGTTACTCACCAGCTCTCGGCTCACTTAATTGAATAATAATACCACAGCAACTTTAACACCAAACCTAAAAACAGATGGTACACGATCCTTCGCAAAATATGACACAAATGTAAAATTAATTTACCAGCACCCTGCTCGCGTAATATCATTCCGGGTCACCCTACAGAGTTATTCGGCAAGTTATCCGATAGTTTAAACATGAATGATTAATTAGTAAAGTTTTAATAAGGCGCACGTAAATGGATTTCCGCAGACACAATTAGGTATTATTCACGGTCTGGTACGTTTTAAAGCTGCAAGTGTGGTAGAAACCGAGAGCGGGATTGGACAGCGAACGCGGAGAGACATTTTAATTAAACGATTATCTACCAACGTGCATTTTCATTCGAAAGACAGCTCCCATTGAGACCAAAAACAGCCTTACAAATACACGAAAACGCAACGTATACATTAACTAAAGTTAAGTACCCAAATTGCCCTTTGTCTACAAATGCTACAACTACAACTAACAGGGGTACTCTTGTACCAGGTCAACTTCTGTCAAAATCTACGTTTCAACTTCTCAAGTATTACCTTGAATTTTAAGCAATATTTTGAAACAGGATGTGTCCATGTCGCCTATGTAGGGTGTGAGTTATGCCTTTGCAGGTTGCAGGGCCGAGGTAGGACTTTACAATCCATAAATCGGCTTAAGCTATATTGAAACGGACGTTGCGTTGATGACACAAAGACTACCAATTTGTCTGGTGATAACGGAAAACGGTTTGTCGCCGGCGTCCGTTTCAATACGTCGAGATATTATTATATTATATCTCGCTATTATTATATTATATCTCGACGTATTGAAACGGACACCGGTATGTACATATGTATATACTAGACAATAGGCAATTTCTACGTATCATACAAATTGTTCTATGAGACGCAGAAAGGAAAAAATTGTCAAGTGAGAAGAGTCATCATCAAGATAAAGATAGTTTGACGACCTCAGTGGCGCAGCGGGCGAAGGTCCGCCTGCGACTCAGGAGGTTGCGGGTTCGATTCCCGCCTCGGGAGGAATGTTTGTACGATCTGCAGATTCAGGGTGTACTGTATAATAATAAAAAATCTATCTATGTAGTGTATTGTATTAAGTATATCAGTTTGGGGCTAGATAATGCTGTGTGAATTGTCTAGTATTATTTATTTTATTCGTTACTAGCTATACCCCGCGGCTTCGCCCCCGTGGAAATTTTATAATAATAATAATAATATAATAATAATAATAATGTTTCTAACTTTCTTAATTTTTTCTTTCATAAGAACCTTCTCCTGACAATAACAAACACAACAAAGAAAGAATTAGCGAAATCGGTCCAGGCGTTGTTGAGTTATGCGCTTACCAACACATTTTGCGATTCATTTTTATATTATAGATAGATTTGGAGATTTGGTAGTAGTAGGTATCTAGTAAAAACCGCGACTGGGGTCATAGAACAGGTTCACCAGGTACAAGAGTACCGCTGTTAGTTTCGTACTAGAGAAAAATGTCCTTGGTTTTCGGACATGACGAGGAAGAAAAAATAGAGATATAAATTGTTAATATGTATAATCAAGGTAGATAGGTAAGGTACCTAACCTACTTTTTGGTCTCGTTATTTAAAATTTGCCTTAACGTCTGAACAATTTGTCCTAAATTAGGACAATTTGTTTCGAACAATTTGTCCCAACTTAGGACTTAATTCTTGTTGACTTCTAAGAATGACCGTACAAGAAGTAAAAGTCACGTATACAAAAAGTTATAACATTCACTTAATACGCTTCATTCACTTCGCGTGCATAAAACACTATTACTTCTTCTTAGGATAAATAACTTTTTTCATCTTCGCTCAATCCATACCGTGAGTTTATTCGGACGTGATTTACTACATTTACGATAGTGTATTTGAATCTGTTTTTTTGAGAGATCTCTCATGGCGACTATGGCATACTAGATAATTACCTTAACCGTTCGATAGAGGTCTCTTCACTTAAAAACCGACAAACAACATAATTTTTAACGGACTTCTAAAATAGTAGGAGTTTCAAAAATAATACGACTGTATGTTTTGTTTGGATTCAGTTAAATGTTTTTTTATGTATGTATGTTACTCGATCTCGATTTTGAGGATTCTTTAACTTTTGTACAGAGGTGATCCGTAGTTCCATAAAAGTTATATTTCCGAGAGATACGCATATGTCCCATAAAACATACACAACAAAACAACCTCAACAGCCTATTCTGTTCTACTGCTGGACGCAGGCCTCCTCCCAATAAGCGTCTTATTTGCGTTTATCGCATGGGGAGGAATGCCCATAACCCCCATGCTGGTCATGCGGGTTTGCAGTTCAATGGAAGAATTGTTCTGCGGGAGGCGCCGCCGCTGCCCGCCCCCCTGGGTGGAAATTCCTTAGTCGCCTTTTACTCGACAGCCTCGGGAAGAACTGGGGTGGTCTAGATTCTAAGCCGGCACACATTCGTAACAATTTTATGAACATGATGATAATATCTCTACATCTCCACCACAACCCGTGACAATAGAGAGGCAAATGTGTTTTGATTAGCCGCAGATTAAAATACGCTTGCCGGTTTAAAATGTATATCGTTCCAAGGGTCCTCTACGGTAACTAGAACTCAAAATTTTGATTTTAACTCCTATAGGAAAATATCTACATCACTGTTCACTATAAAATATCCTACACACATGGCTAGTCTCAGTCTCAGAAAAATAGTGTAGTTTTAAGTTTGAGGTGAGGCGGTAATAGTGAAGATAATTTATAATGACTCAAACTGGGTACTGGTCTGTGAAAACGACCCATTAGGCACGGAAGGTGTCTTTGCCCGAATTGCATGAGAAGGGCAAACTGCCGTCGATTGTTGTCAAAACAGTCATGATGCGAGTAGAATCGCTTCTCGCAGCAAAAAGTGTGACGATGAAGAAGTATCGCCTTTTGACATTTTACCAGTCACGTCCGTGAAATTATTGTTTTGAAACACATTATTATTATACAATCGTGTCATAATAATGATTAAATAGTTAAGTAATTAAAAATGCTGGACAATTCACACAGCATTATCTAGCCCCAAGCTAAGCAGAAATTGTGTTATGAGTACTAGATAACTGATATACATAATATAATACACTACATAGATAGATATTTTTAATTATACATTGAAAAACATCCAGAACACCCCAAACAAATATCTGCAGATCGTACAAACTTCAATACAATCAATCGAATATGGCGACCTCTGTGGCGCTAGATAATGCTTTGTGAATTGTCCATCATTATTTATTATTATTATTTTTAATTACATTGAAACTTTGGGGCTGAGTCATTGGAACTTTGTAGAAGGAATACCTATCTTTTTTACTGTTGACAGAAAGTTTACAGATAATTTATTGAATAGGTAAGTGTACCTATTCAATAAATTTATACTGACTTGGTAGGTACTAGCCTAAAGCAGGTAGATCTATAATAAAATATTATTGAAATTACGAAAAACCAGGATATAACGTTGATTCTGGCAAGAACCTACCTATCTATAAGATGTCGTTATTATCGTAGTATTGGATTGTGGAATATCGAGTTTCTGTCTTTTGTCTCGTAAATGATAAGAAGTTATCCAAATGCATTGTTCTCTTTATAATTACTAACATTTATGAATAAGTCAAGTGTGAGCACCAACACAAACCTACCGTGGTATATTGGTGCAACATTGATAAACAAAACACTGTATTCCTCCTAAATAATAAATATTCTATTTTATTCTATTCTAGGTGTGGTGGCTAGGGCTAAGGCGGGCGGAATGTTTCAAGCACATGAAACCGCCGTTTGCGTTCATACTAAGTGACTAAGGCCTGGTGCGATGGGTTTGAGCGAGTTAGCATGCGTAATTTTCAAACGCAGTTAGCTAGCCTCGCCGTAAGCCTAGGTCTAAGTGTAACACGTTTGGTAGCTATTCTAAAATGCTGTGTTTGGTTGGGCTGCAAAGGAATAAAGGGAATAGAAAGTGCACCTGTGTTTGCGCACACACTGGTGCACATAATATGTTCTGCGCATCTGGCTAGTATTATATACATTCTGAAGTGTCACTCTCCAACACAGGCTTAGGTGTATATTGGTAATAGGACAAAGGTTTTCCAGAACTTAGGTGATAATATATAGCAAGTTTTTGGTGTACAATATGAACTGCTTGTTTCTGTCTGTGTTATTATTAACGAGTTTAGTTCCATATTTAAATACACGTTTTTGGGTTGTGTGGTAGCAGTATTGGACTAATGAGCGCAGAGCTTAAGACCAACCAATAGAATCTCGATTATATGACGTGATATGGCTGATAGTAACATGACGTGATTTTGACACAGTGCTATTGGTTGATGGGCATGCTTCCCACCTTGCGGTTCCTATTAATCAGCCAGGCACGACATAGTAACAGTCATCACGTCCTTTGAACTGTGACGAACGATGCCCGCTCCATGCAAACACAGTTTCAATAAGCTAACTTCACAAATATTTGAAAAAAATCCAAGAAAACCTGGGAGTTTTTCTTTGAAACTTAGGGGAAGTTATATTTGACGGGTATTTATCGCGAACCTTTTGTGTAATCCATAATCATCAACTGCAGTATAATTTCTGTTTAAATTTTCTTTACTTTACTATGTAGCAAGTACTATAACCTGTACCAGTGTACCTAATAGGTATATTGGTACAGGTTACAGTGCTACGTACAGGTACGTGAGTTGTAAATGGTATTTACAACTCACGTACTTGACCAGTATAAATTAATAAAACATACAGTGTACCTTCTGTATTAACATCTTGGGTATCTGATATAACAGCTGCACCATTTTTTCACCAATTGTTTCTAAAACTTTTTCCTAAAAAATTGCAAATCGAATTTTTAGTCTGAGGTACACATAGCTCAATTCTTGCTGAGTTAACATGTCATTCACATGGTGGTGTAGTCTGAATATAATCTTACGATTGACAGTAGTAAAAAATAAACAAATTCCTGTCATAAGCCGACGCTTATGACAGGAATTTGTTTATTTTTTACTTATATTATCTTCCCCGGTCGTATTCAAAATACTTTAAACGTCGTCAATAAAATTTTAGCAAACGTACATTTCTTATACCTTTTAGAAAACACTATCTGCGGCATTTATTCATTCGGTTGTTTCATGTGACGTACGGTTTATAACATTACAGTTCCGCTCGTCTTGACTCGCATCCATACGTTAATATCATAAATTCGAAGCCCTGTCTGTCTCTTACGATTTCACGCCTAAGCGGCCGAATGGAATGAATTTCTTTTTGTAGGGAGGTAAACCAGTATCCCGAGGACGGACTTAGGCTACTTAACAAGTTTTTGCTAAGCCGCGGGCAGCAAAAACGAATCTGTCTCATCCTGAATCTGTCCGCAAGTAACAGAATCTGACCTAGGCCGAACAAGTATTAGATCCACATTTTGTTAGGTTGAAGAGTTAAAGAACAGACAAAAACGTAATACTTCACACATCGTTTACATGCTAGGGGCCACAAGCAGTTAATCAACGTCCCATCAGGACTTCAATGCGGGGTCCAATGACTCAGGAGTCCGATGAAACAGGGGTCAAGTGGATGTCAACCACCTGCTATTGGAGACAATCTAATGACATGTTCTGTAGTTTGATCTAATCAAAATCAATCATCAACATCATCATGATATGTAGCTTCACTTGGCTCCGAACTTTTATACAAAGTCAATAAAAATGTACTCTCAAATACAGAGGCATAATATTTGTTCATTCGTTTGGATGGAAACACCGGACAATTGCTCCGATTTCGACAATTCATTCACCTACATTTTATACAGGGTGATCAGTGAGGTGTGTTTTTTTTCCTGAACGTTCATTCTAGTTAATGAGGTTTGAGATATTTATTTTTTCTCTTAAGAATTTACAAATTCACTTATAGAGAAACTATAACTAAGTTAATCAAAGTAAGTCGGCCTTTCAGCTTTACAAAAATAGGTAAATAGAAAAGGTAAGGTATTACAATGGTATATGAACTAATACCTACTTCGGTTGTTAGGTCGAAGTAGTACTTAGTTGATTTTTTTAACAAATTTCTAGATATGTGGGTAGCGCTAAATAATTTTACCAACATAGCATCGTGTCACGCTAGCGGCAAACGACCCGATTGAAACAATAGAAGTCTTGTTAGGGCTGTGTTCCAGTGGGTTGGTAGATAACTATTTTAGTTAGAGAGTTGTTTAAGTAGGAAGATAAGATTGGATTTATTTATGAAAAATCCTTTAAAATGTGTGTTTTAAGCAATCTTTTAAATGTGGTCATTGAATCGAGTTCCCTGATGTCTTTTGGTATTTTATTATACAATTGCGCTCCCTCGTAAACAATACTTTTTTTCCCAGATGTTGTTCTAGTTGTTCTAAGAATAAGGTTGTTGGCTTGTCTTGTCATTCGTTTTTGAACATTTTTTCTTTTTGTAAATACTATTTGAGAGTGAATGTCTTTAGTAAGTATCTTTCTTATTAATAAACATGTATTGTATTTGTATATCTGATGTAGATTCATTAGTTTAGTTTGTTTATAAATAATAGTAGTAGATTCTAAATAATTGTATCCGAATAAAGTTTTAATTAATTTATTTTGTGTAGTTTGTAAGGTTTTTATATTAGTTTTCGCAGCCGTGCCCCAAATTTCAATCAGATAGTCAAGATGAGGTTTGACCAGAGAATTATAGATGGTGTATCGCACGCGCCTAGGTAGGCATCGCACAATGCCACGCATCGAACCTGTAAGCGCTGATAGTTTGCTTCGAATAGTTTCCATATGAGGTTTCCATGAGAGTTGGCTGTCCACTATAAGGCCGAGGTACTTTTCTTCATTGACATTGTTTATTATTTCTCCGTTTATTGTTAGGGGTAAGTAGCTTTCTATTTTCTTATTTTTAGCGGTAAAAATAATGTAGTTCGTTTTAGAAGTGTTTATAGTTAGTAAGTTTGATTGTAACCAGGTATATAAAAGATCTAAATCATGCTGTGCTTGACCTACGAGGGAAGTTATTGAATGTCCGGAATAGAAGAGACTTGTGTCATCAGCATAAAGAGTAATGTCCCCAAGCAGACCTATGTCACCGATGTCATTGATATATATAAGGAATAGCAGCGGGCCAAGGATCGATCCCTGGGGAACACCATAGCTGATTTGTTGGGGATCACTGTTGTATTTATCGATTTTAACAATTTGGTGTCTATTCATTAGGTATGATCGAAACATCTCAAGGACAACTCCGTCAATACCGATGTGTTTTAGTTTTGTTAAGAGCATGTCGTGACTCACGGTGTCAAAGGCTTTTTTGAGGTCTATAAATGTGCCTAGTACTATTTTCTTCTGGTCGATGTTGACTTTTATCGTTGTAATTAGATCTACAGTAGCAGCGAGAGTATTGGACTTAGCGCGAAACCCGTATTGCTTTTTACTAAAGAAATTGTGTTTTGTCAGATATTCATTGAGGCGGAGGTGTAATATTTTCTCGTATACTTTTGATAAAACCGGCAGTACCGATATCGGCCGGTAGTTTCCGGCATCCATTTTATTTCCTGATTTGTAGATTGGAGTAACCTTAGCTAGTTTTAGGGAATCAGGGAATCTACCTTCCAATAGACTGTTGTTAATTATGTTAGTTAAGTCTTCAGCAACCAAATCTTTAGCACATTTGACCACTTTAGTGCTTATTCCATCTATACCAAGGCTTGTGTTTGAATCTAAGTCACTAATAATCTTTTTTATCTCGGTTACGGTGGTAGGTTTGAATTCTAATAGTTTTTCAATTGATTGTGTTTTACTAGATAGGGTTTGAGTATAATTTTCAAAATGTTTCTTTGGAATCAAATTTGCTAATTGGGAACCGATTTCAGAGAAGAAGGTATTGAAGTGTTCGGCTATTTCTTTTGGGTCTGTGATTGTACCAGAGGGGGTGTCTAAATTAGCTATTTTATGGTTGCTTTTCGGTTTGTTGTTTACGAGGGTATTTATCAACTGCCACATTTTTAAAGGATTTTTCTTACATTTGTCAAAAGAGTTTTGGTAGTACTTGTTCTTTGACCTTTGTATATTGCTGTGCGTTGTGTTTCTTTGTTGTATAAATTCATTTCGTAGTTGTTCATCTTCGGGGTTTTTCTTTACGCTATGCCATAATTTGTTTCTTGTATTAATATCTTTGATCATGTCTTTGTTTATCCAGTCAGTTTTTGGTGCGTTTTGTACTTTAGTTTTAGTAACTTTGTTTTTATCTATTGAATCTCGTAGTAGGTCCGCAAGTTTACCATAATCGTTCATTAAATCAGTTGTCATGATTTTTTCATTTATAGTTTTATAGAGACTGTTATAGTCTATAGCTTCATATTCTACCTTTTTTGGTCGTTCATGTTTTATTCGGTTCAATTCCAAATAGATTTGTTTATGATCTGATAGGGCGCTTTCTATGATGGCCATGTGATAGGTATTATCTCGCAGGTTCGTGCATATGTGATCCAGTATAGTCTTTGAAGTGTTTGTTTCACGAGTACAATGATCTTTGTCGCATTTATTCAGTAGCTTGAAACCGTTCTGTTTTAAAAGTAACTTGTATTCTTTTGTAGGTTTTTCCTTACTCAGTAGGTTTAAATTTAGATCTCCAAAGACAATAGCTCTCTTTCTTTTTGCTAGCTGGGAGGAGTACTCCTCGAGGAATGTTGTCGCATTGGCTGATGGCTGTTTGTATATAGCTCCAATATCCAGACATAGTTTGTTTAAGTGAATCCAAAGGTAGTGATTGTTGTCATCGCATTTTTCGTATAGGAATTCATGTTTAAGATTGTTGTGCACAAATATTGATACTCCTCCTCCTCTTGAATTTGTTCTATAATTGTAATAGTGACTGTAGTTTGTTAGTGTTGTTTTTAATGCTTCATTTTCGTCCTTAATCCATGTTTCTGTCATCACAATAATATGTATAGTTGTTTTAAAGGTTTCAATTATGCATCTGATTTCATCAAGTTTTCCAGGTTTTACAATGCTGCGGACGTTTGCGTATAGAAAGTTAATTGATTTCGTGTTTGTTGTTATTTCTTCATAATTGGTTGTTATTTCATAGGTAATGGTGTTAGTTTTCTGAGTAATGGTTGTGTGGTTTTCTGTATCTAGTTTTTTGACGGTTCCTTTGTAATTTTGGGTGTTCCTTTGACATACTTAATTGTGATGTCTGACTCCCCATTTTCTTGACGTTGCTTAAGTTCGTTTCTCAAGTCTTTTATTGCCTTTTGTTGATATAGTGTCTGATCGGGAAATATTTTCACGCCTTCTAAGTTTGCGTTCTTCTTATTGCGAAGTATAGCTTTCACTGTTTCGTTAGAGTCGAAGAAAACTTTCAGTGGACGTTTCTTACTGGTGTCGTATTTTCCTAATCTTTGTACTCTTCTGAAAGGGCATTCTGGGGCGACGGTTTTCAGTACTTTTTCTGCTTCCGTTTCATCTTTGTGTTGTCTTTCTTTCGGTGTATCAGCTTCTGGCTCAGGTAGCCCTACAATAACAACATTCCTACCCCTTTCCGCACGGTCCTGGAGTTCAGCAAGTACGTCATCATGTGAAAGTTGTGGTCCTGCTTGCGCTGGGGTCGTCGGGGCCAAGGACTGGACAGATCTGAGTTGTTGAACGTCGAATTGGAGGACTTTAATTTTTTCATCGCTCTCCTTAACCGTATCAGCAAGGATTCCAATTTGGGTCTTAAGGTTGTTGTTTTCGGTTATGAGATGCTCAGTTGTCACCTTTATATCGGATAACTGATCTCTGATCAGGGATATATTCTGACTAACAGTGTTGAACGTTTCGCTGTTACTTTTGCTCGATGCAGTTAGTATTTCTAGTATTGCCTTTTTAAAATCTTCAAATTGGTACTTGCCATCATCTGTGGTTTTCCTTTTTCGAAACGAAGCAATCCTTAGTTCTGCCTCGGTAGCATCAAGTTTTGATAAATCAGGCTGGGAACTATAACCTGAACCCCGAGTTGAGCTTTTGCTTGGAGAAGGTGAGCCACTCATTTTGTCAGTTTCAAAACTAAAAGATTCGGTAGCATACAGTTGCAAAAATTTTCGAAGTACTCGCCTCGCTTTGCTTCACTACGGCACAAGCCTTAAAGTGTGCCGCGGACTGGTTAGCACCGAGTATCCCCGAGAGTTGACGATTAGCTATGCTTCCTCTTCTCTCGCTGGGCACGATCAACGCTCGCACCTTTCTTCGTAACTTCTTTTAGGCGTAGGAACACTTGCACCGTGCAATCGAAATTGAACTGTTTGTAACGCGTAGTGCGCTCAAATTAGAGTGTTTTAAGTTATGAATTTTGTTAAATAAATTGTAACACGTCTGTCCGCTGTGCCGGCAGGCCGGATATTCTTCTAATAATAATAATAATAATGCTGGACATAATTCACCTTTTCATTGCATTTGCATTTTTAGCCCCCTAAGACCCATACAAAAAACTGATCGACTTTTTGGCTTCCTTCGTTCTATTATTGTTAAGGGCTATCTTGAACCGTAGTAGGTAGACAGTTGACATTTTGACAGAGTGTATAAATTTTGCCGTATAACGGCAATATTTATACACTCAGTCAAAATATTAACAAATTTTAATCTACTATATAAAAATAAGTCGGGTTTTCCTTCCTGACGCTATAACTCCAGAACGCACGAACCGATTTCCACGGTTTTGCATTCGTTGGAAAGGTCTTGGGCTCCGTAAGGTTTATAGCAAAGAAAAAATTAAGAAAGTGGGAAACATAAATTTCCACGCGAGCGAAGCCGCGGGGCGCAGCTAGTAATTAAATAAATTTAGTAATTCAGGGGTCCAACGTCCATACTAAGTTGAGTACTTGAATGGGTGACCGCGTCATGTTGGCTTTTTGCTATTTTAAATTTTTCTTAATCCCTTTTTTGTGTACGGTTCTTTTTTAATAGTTGTGTACGACGGTACGGAACCGTCCATGTGCGAGTCGACTAGCATTTGGCCGGTTTTATTTGTTGTACATACATAAAAAACACTCAGAACACCCTGAACAAATATCTGCAGATCGTATAAACATTTGTACCGAGACGGGAATAAAAACCGCAACCTCCTGCGTCGCAGGCCTTCGCCCGTTGCGCCACAGAGGTCATCAAAATTTAAAAACACTATTTCCATTCAACCTCACGAAAGTCACTCTTATACTTAATTAACTAAGCGCTACTAAGAAATAAAGTGGACAATTATATCATTATTATTCTCGTCATTCTGAAAATTCACCCCGCTTAAGACCTGGAGAGCCTCTCAAACAAGCTGGATTTAAATGGTGAAGTTCCTGTTAACAGAGTTAAAGCTAAGTACTCGATTTTCTCGGAATTTAATCTCAACCCACGGCTAGGGTAGTTACTTGCTTGGAAGGCAGTTTCCCATCTACCCAAAGTAGGTACCAGAGTCTCAGATGTAAATTTGGAATCATTATATTGCGTTGTTCCATGTTGTAAGTAGGTTCTAAAGCTATAATACTTTAATTGCTTACATAAAATGTTTTGCCCGGTCAGGTGGGATGACAACCTGCAAAAGACTGCAGGCAAATGCTGCAAGCTGAAGACAGGGCGCTATGGTGCTCATTAGGCCTATTTCCAGCAGTGGATTAATATAGATTGATGATGATGATGATCATGTGATTCTTTCTTCAACGATTTACGAAAACTTTGAAAATATTGAAAAAACAGGCGACTAAGGCGCTATGCAGACAGAGCAACTTTAGTTAAATAAACTGTTAACTTTTGTAATATTCTTCGTTAAAGTTTGCCAGTTAAAAGGCCCATCGAAGAATCTTAGATTTTAATTAAAGTTTTTGCAATTACATTTACAATGTAGAGTTGAGAACGTAGGTAATAAAAATTACCTTGAATCTTAGTCAGGATGACTAACAGAGGTTGGTAGGTTCTATTATGTTTTGTATGAATGCAAAATGCATAGGTATACCTACTATTTTGTAATTACTTAGTTGCATGTTACACGTGTATCGTTACATATTCAGTTGTAGCAGAATCTATTTCTAATAGTGTCCTTTTAAAAGAGGCATATCTTTAACCTAATACCCAGAGTATAAGGTATAAGATATGTCATACTTACGTCGGTACGGTACCCACAACACAAAATTTATGCTTACTTAACCAAGAAGTGTATTTAATTATAAATTTTTTAAAAATATGTTTAAAAATGTGATAGTAACTACTTTGCAGTTTCTTTGTCTGTTGTTTACCCTTTCACACCGAATTTCAAGGAAATTTGTCAAAAATTTAATGGTATAGTAATCACTGGGATGCGCAACTTTTACAAAACTACGACAAAATTGGTTTGTTATTTATTATGCAAGTGTGTGGTGATCGCTTTGAAAAATTGGCTTCTCTGAGTAAAGTAAATCAAAATGCAGGTACTAAAAAAGGCAAAAAATCCTCCAAAAATATGAGGATTTTGTATCAATATTCAATTGGTACTTTTTTTTACTTTAGTTTAGGTAAAGCTTGTTTCACTTTTTATGAACCCGAGCAATATGGTAACGGTCGCAGGTTTATTTTCAACCGACGAAAAACTGAGGAGGTTCTCAAGTCATTGCGTATATTTTTTTTTTATGTATGACCACGCATAACTTTTTACATAGTAGTCCGATTTCGACCATTCTTTTTTCATGATAAAGAGCGAACCCCAAAAGTGGTCCAATTTAAATATGAAAAAAAAATCCATCCCTAAGGGTAGGAAAACAGGAGATGATTGATTGTTCACTCACTGATTGTAATGTTTGACCACGCATAACTTTTTACAGAATAGTGCGATTTTGATAATTCTTGTTTTATTGGATAGGGCATACCTTGATGTGTCATCAAACTAAACTAGACTCGAATTGTAACTAGATGTCGCCACTAGAAGAATTTGAAGTCGGTTTATCGTTTTTTTAAAAACGCCATATTATTTTTTCTTCGTCTTAATCACGGCTCGCGAAAACAACCGAATATTCCAGCACGTATGTCTAGGTTTCAGAATAGTCTAGACAGTCTAGACCTACGCCCTCTGGTAGAAACACTATCTGAGACAGAACACGGTCTAGTGCCTTATATGTCAGACAGACATCAATGTATCAGCTAGCTTCACCTACGCAAGTTATTTGCTTTATCTATTCACTATGCTAATAATCTCTTCGTGATAAATTGTATTATCGATTCAAGATCAAATGAAGGTTGATCCCAGCCAAAATTGAATATTTCTGTGAGTTTTTCTGAACAGTGAGCAAGACTGAATCCTTATGCTCGGTTCGGTTACGCTGAATTGGTCATACGCGGTTTCAGTCGACACCTTTCTGTGATCATAATATTCGTTATACCTACTCATTAATTTTAGTAGGGGTCATAATACTTTGGTCATAATAGACCTATAACTATAGTGTTTCCTATTGAATTATGTAGAGTAAGAAAAAAGACCAAAACAAGGCAGACTCTACCATGCAAATGAAATAATATTTCCGAGATAAATATAAATTTTACCTGAGGAGCAGACTGCACGAGCAGAAGTAAGCCTAGTATGTATTACTAGCTTCTGCCCACGGCTTCGCACGTGTTATTTCTACGGACACGTTCAAAGGTAATTTCTATCCCATGTGAACTGATTTATGGGATAAGAAGTATGTTTGATTCCAGGCATAGAGCTACACCACCGGTGCAAAGTTTCAGACTGATCTGTTCAGTAGTTTTGGCGTAGAGACGTAACAAACATCCATCCATCTATACATCCATCCATCCAATTTTCCCTTTCGCATTTATAATATTAGTGTGATGTACTAAATAACTAGAGTTTTTTATTCACTTCTTTATTCAAGCCTAAGAAGATTGCACTAAAGAGAATCCAAGGGCAGCAATTTATTCTTTAAAATGCATGTTTTGAAAAGGTTATGAAATATTTTTGCTGTCTCTAATATATGTCTAGGGAACTAAAGATTACATTACTTAGATTCTGAAACGGGGCTGTGTATAGGTAGCTATGTAATACAAAAACTTCATTACAATATTTTCAGTCATTTTGGTTTGTTATGTCTAAAATCGATGGAGTGAATCAGCTCAGGACCGTTACTGATATCCTTCAAGGAAAGCCTATGTTTAGCAGTGGACGAACACGAAGTAACTTGACATGTGAGCTTAATGGCCTAATCCAAAACCCAAAGAGTTCCTATCTGCCACTCTAACGAAGTTGCGGGTATCAGCTAGTGTATACTATTATTATAAAGAGGAAAGATTTGATTGTTTGTTTGAGTTATACATATAGAAAACTCGAGTCAGAAGTCTTGGGCTCAATTTATGAGAAAAGATTTTGCGTTGAACTTTCATTTTGTGCCCAAAGAATTATTTCAATAGATTGTACAACGTTCAGGGCTGATATGAGGAATTCAGAAACACTACAGAAGTAATAATGGTAATAATAAAGAGAAATCAACCGCTCGCGCTGTGATGGAGGCACTGCAATGCAAGCTTAATAGAGTTCGGCAATCGCATTCCTTAACACTTAGCAACTAACAACAGCTCTGGTCTGTTTAATTAAACGCTAGAGGTGGGATGAACCAGCCGGTTAATAGGTAATAGGTAACTTACTAACGGCTAAGTCGACGCGATGTAGCTCCACCTTTTTCTCGTAGTTTTTTTCGAAAAATAAATGGAACAAAAACAAGTGTGAATGTAGTCTTCAAGGTTGCCTGCGAGAAAGTCTCAGCGATAAGGCCACCTATTGTACTATGTTTATTTTTTATTTAGATATGACTTTTATTTATGTTAATTACTAGTACAATTAAGTGTTCATTTATTCTTCTAGTTATCCAAACCGCGATGCTTGAAAACGAAAGATTTCAATCAGTGTTTAATATGGGAGGCTTATGTCCAGCAGCAGTATAGGCTGATGATAACGATGATAAATAATTTTTTTACATAAAGGCAACAATATAAAGACAGCTCTCTTTTTCTTGCAGCACAGTTCGAGATAATTAGCAGGAATAGATATTTTTCCCGATCTAGAGTTTAACTTTTCGATAGATACTATACCTACGAGTCTTGTTTTAGGATAACAACCGCTGTAACCTCAGTTTTGGCAGCTATTAGCTAATACGTCTTATTGTTTATGGCTCGCTGCGTCTGTGTTGCCACAATTCATGCAGTTTTCAGTCAAAAAATCATACACTATCTAAATGAAGCATGTCAAAGGTATTATTTCAAAAAGCCGGACGCCCCGCTGTTATCTGGAAGCTCCACATCTGCGAATGGAACTGTACGTTTTGGGCTCTAATTAAAAGATACAGTAGCCATTGTTCAGATATAGGCCACGAGCCGAGTTTCAAGGAAGCCTACTGATTAAATGTTGAGAAAACATACGTTTTTCATATCTCTCGTCGTCTTTTAATACTTAGCCTACATATGTTGGTAAATGTAAAACGTTGTCATAGAACATTTTGTTTATTTAGTTTTTCAGTTTTTGTCAGAAAACCAGCGTTACTTCAACCATGCTGCAGGATTATATTATGCTGAGTTGAAACTTTGAACCAAACCAAAAGGAATTTTGATATAACTTGCATCTCCATCGCATCGTCGCTGCGAGTGAACCGATTAGGATTTTTTGGTTTGATGGGTGATTTACTCGAGATTGTTCTTTACCATAACCGAAGAAAAGGTGCTGCCGATCTAATTTTATTACTTCCAAGCTTTTATATAACTTGCCCTGTTAGTTAAAATGTGTTATGTATGTGAGAGACAAATCTTGCAACTGAACTTTAGACTAGGTTATCCAAAACCGATTGAGCGGAAATTGGGCACACTTATCTAAGTTCAGTGACAATGCAATGTTATGGTAGAATCGAGCCGGTCTGAGGGAGGTTGAAGGTGGGCGGAGGAATTCATAAACGAAACGACGTTACCCCGTCGAGATTGGTTTCGTCGGGTTTGTTTTCAAAAGCACTTTGGTCCTAGATGGTGACCAGGTTCCTGATGATGAAGGCGGAGGGCAAAGAATTAAAAAACTCAACAACATAACTCCATCAAATTTGGACTGGATTTTTGAATAAGTTTTTTTTTTCATATTAATTTTATAATGGTAAAAGGTCAAAATGTCGTTGTCAAAATAGCTTGTTTACGGCGTAAAGCCGATGATAAAGTCCTTGCTCAATAATGTCCAGTCAAGCGTTGAAATCCAGGTCGTGAACCGTCAATTAGCCATCTCGAGTGAGGCATTTAAGGCGCATAGGCATACCCGACCCAAATCAGCGCCACCACCTATTTTATCTTAATATTGTCTTAATTTTTTGATAACAACTTAATATTTTGATAACATCTTAATGTTTTGTTAACGAAAGAATTAACAAAACTCGAATTTGCAGTTTATGATACCAATCATAAGCTTATATTTAATGCTCACCATCGTGGCCAAAAAGAGCAACTTTAGCATCTTTGCCTACACTATATAAAATAAAACTTTTACAGAGGCTTTTAAAAAGAACTTTTAAAAAGTAGATAAAATATGTGGTGGCGCTAATTTGGGTCGGGTATGGTAAGCGCCTTAAGCTTAATCTGAATCTTAGTTTTGCAGAATGTCTTGTCCATTATAATTTGAATCCTTAGTTTTATCTTCTTGTCAGATAAAACTAAGGAACTTCATGTCTTTAAATGTTTTTGAACAGATAACATACAAATAGAACTGCTTTATTTTTAGTGCGGATGAAACGAGTTATTTACTTTAGTTACTATATTTAACCATACTAGGTTTTTATCCTAGAAATCTGCCTGCGACGCAGGAGGTCGCGAGTTCGTTTCACGCTGCGGGACAAATGTTTCTACGATCTGCAGATAATTTTTCCGAGTGCTCTGTGTGTTTTCTGCGTATAGTAAAAAATATCTATTTATGTTATGTATTAGAGGAAAGTAACCGAATATGGAGTAGTATTTATCATTAAAAGTTTTTGATTTTTTTATATTTGTTTCATGTATACCTTACTTGAGGATCACCTCGCGGTTTCACCTGCGTAGTTCCCGTTCCCGTGGAAATTTCGGGATAAAATATAGCCTATGTCACTCTTTGAAAAGTAAGCTTCCTAATGGTGAAAGAATTTTTCAAATCGGTCCAGTAGTTTCGGAGCCTATTCAAAACAAACAAACAAACAATCAAATCTTTCCTCTTTTTAATATTATTATAGTATAGTATAGAAAAACAAAACGGTATTCCATATTTGGTTACTTTCCTCCATATTAAGTATATTTGCGATCGAGTACCTATAACACCAGCTCTTCTTAGCTTGGGGCTGTGTGATTTCAGCATTAATTTTGAGTAAGTAAGTAGTCAGGTACTAGCGCTAGATTATATTCCAACTACGCCGAATAGCTCACCCGGTACTAAGGCGAAAATGGACAGGAATTTCCGAAAGCCGACCATTAAGCATAGCATGATCAATGCCAACGTGATTGAGAGCAATTGATACCATTAATTTAATTATTGTCAAGGCAGGTTTACACAGGGTCAGTGCACAGGTCAGTATCGGCGCCAGTACCAGTTTACATGAAGTCAGTAGTCGTAGCAAGTTCTTTACGGTGAGTCTGTGGGACTTTTGGGACATGGTTCCACTAGCACCCGATCTTAAAGACTTTTTAATCTTGTCAATCTCTTATTAATATGTGGCCTTTATGGTTTTAATTTTATTATTAACATTTGTGGAGCAATATTTAGCAACGCTGCTGTTGCACGCATATCTTTATTGCGGTAATTTTGGAATTTGATGTCCCAAAGGCACTCATTTTCTCCATTTATTTGCACTTATTTCAATATTTCGTCTTCGCTTAGTTTACGCGTCATTTTTATCACACCCTACAACGCAGCGACAGTGACTGACCAAGCACTGACTTGACTATGTACACGGGGTTGTTAACGCATTCACTGCCCAGCCTCGGCGGTGCGACCCGCAGGGGCGCGCCGCCGCCACACGAGGGTCCAGACTCGTGTTTGCGTCTTGGGCCATGAACGGGTTAACGCTGGCGCGGTAGGGCGCGGGTTGCGGGGGGCGCCGACTGACCTTAAAATATTCGTGAGCTAATGCACAAAATAACGCTGGCTTCCCACCGCTGCGCTGCACTGTCTTCAAATCAATTTACATTGGGTTTTTATCGGGTCAGCGCTGACTTGTCTCGAATTCGGAGTCAGTCACTGACCCTGTCTAAACCTGCCTTCACTGCCATCCCCAGATTCATGCGCCGTATTGACATGTTGCACAGGTTCGTTAGGCAATTTGCGTGAAACTAAATTATTATCTTTCTGCTCCTCATATTTTCTGCGGTAAGCAGAATACGCAGTTTTGCGTACATAATTAAGGTTAATTACTTGTAGAGCAAAGAAAATGTGTACAAATAGCATTTAATAGGAACTGCGATGGAAAAGCTTGCAATGGAAGCCAAGATTCACTTTGAGTCGCTGAGCCACAAGAGTGTAAAGAAAGTTAGTTAATTATTTGATATGCCGCCACACGCGAATCGAACCACCTTAACGGCTTGGCCCACCTTTATCTTCTCGGATAAATGGTTTTGAAAAACTATCGTAAGCTTTGTGATAATACTCTTACCGTTGCGTTGCCCAGTTAACCTCACATCAATATAAAAATATTTTGTGGTACATTAGCGTCCACGTTATTTCCGTTGATTTCTCGTGGTCCTACTATTTTGTCCTACTAGTAGGACCACAAGGAAGACCAGTTTCTGTTCGTCCTACTGTGACATATTAGAGCTGTAATAATTTATCTATACCACCTGTATAAACATAATTATATAATTATATAGCAACGAAAGAATCATCAAAACTATTATGAATTGGCAAAGATATCACCAAAATTGATGAAGCTAATCGAGATTTTTCAAAAGTAGTAAGAAGTTTCATAACCTTTACGGGAAAATAACGTTTTTATGGGACTTCCTCGAGATCTTCCTTATACAATAGTGAAAGAATCAGCAAAATCGGTGAACCATTAGCGGAGATATCAAGTAACATACAGACATAATAAAAGCATAATAAAAGCGAAATGAGAACCTCCTCCTTTTTTTGAGGTCAGTTAAAAAGAGAACTATACAAGATGACCTCTAAGTTTCAGAAGAAACGAAGATAGTTGTTTCAGATTATGTGCTGAAACAAAACTGTCGTCTGTTCCACTCTACCCCAAAAACCACGGGAAAATTCGTAGATTTTGATTTATGCACAAAAAAATACTCAAAAAGATCATAAATCGTTTGGCATAGTTGCTATAGGTCCATGACCATGTCCTTGAGCATACAATTTCGGTGTCTATCAGAAAAAGTAGAGACATTTTACTGAAGTATTTTTTTATACAACCGTAATGGGCTTAGGTAAATAACCACTTACGTTACCAAACGTGTGCTCCACAAGCTGTCTGTCATCTGATGCCGTCAATATAAAATTCATCGAAATATACAGAGTTAAAGTTTAAGTAATTTGAATGCACATTTTAGTACAGTTCTGCAGTTCTGAAGCGGTGCCTTTCAGGTGTGCGGCAAGCTTTACATCCACAAGTGTTTTCAACGAACGGCAGCCTGAAAAGGTAAATACCGGAGAATTCCGTCAATAGTTACGTTGCAAATACTCAGATCGGTATGTCTAATCTACTGTGAATAATTCTGAAAGCAAACGCAACACCATCCTCAGTCGGATAGTGTTGCTTTTGCTTTCAGAATTATTAGTCGCAATTAGTTGCTGCGATTTTTGTTGCAAATTTCTGCTGTCTTTTAATTAATTTTAGATAATAAATAGTTGCGAGTAACAGACGCGACCAGCAGATCCTAAATGAATCAAGCTGCTGGTTTTCAAAAGGATATTTAAAGGTTCATTAAGAGTGTAAGCGGTTAACTACGAACCTAGTTTGTGTTGGAATTAACGTTTTATCCCTTAATGAGGGACATTATCAGAATGAGTGCGGTTCTCGACGCGCGTGCTCCACGTCCCGTCGGGATTCATATACAATTCGTCAAGCTATGATAGTTTTTGATGTTTCTATCTATCCGTACACGTAGGTTTAATATGTTCATGGATCTATCGATAACTGACAATTTCTGAATAGATCCATCTTGGATCTAGCCATGGATCCTCTAATCTTTCTTGTATATAAATATGAATTACTGTTCGTTTGTCTCGCAGAGTAAAACTCGAGAACGGCTGGACCGATTTCGCTAATTTTGGTTTTGAAATATTTGTAGAAGACCAAGGCGAGAAAATATAAAGTCGGACAACTTTCATTGGTGGTGCGGAGTTCGCCGGGTCAGCTTGTGAGAAATAAAAATCTCAATAGATCCATCTTCGATCTACTGAGAAATAAATTACTCGATAGAACCATCATGGATCTACTGCAAAAAAGTTCTCAACAGATCCACACTCTCCAAAGTGGATTTTATGAGATACAAAGTTCTCGATAGATTCATCATGGATCTAGTCAATGGATTTAAGGAGAATCATCCATCCATACAGCCCGTGAGTACTGATCACTGGGTAGAGGCCTCCTCTTTATTACGCTATTCTGTCTGGTCCTGTGACTGTGCCGCCCACATCCACTCTATCTCGGCTATTTTAACGATGTGGTCTGACCATCTGGTACCGAAAATGGCAGGAAAAGGTCAACCAAAAAATAAGGTACTTATCATTATCCTTGCAACGACGCCATGACAGTATCTGCATGTATTTTTGCAATTTATTTATGGATGTCGTTTGTTGTTGTTGCGACTGGGTAATTGGTTCATTATACTTGGTTATTGAGTTCCCGCTTCTTGTTTTATTTTGTCTTCCTCGCATCTCGTTTTACTTATTGACTTAGGGTTGTTATACCAATTTTTGATTGAAATCTTTTCTTATGAATTTCATTTCAATAACCTAAAATAGATAGTGGTGAACCTCTCTCTCTCTCTCTCTCTTCCCAGCTAGTTATCCCATATGGTGGTGGGGTGAACCAATTTTTAAAATATTATTACCTCGAAACAGATTCAAAACGGATTTTATTACACTTATTAATTAAATTTCAGTTGAAATGCCAAAGCCTCGTAGAACAAATAAAATAAAACACGAGTTCAAAAGGTGACGATTCGTTAAACATCACAAACAAAAAATTCCGTGCATCAGTATTAATTATGCGAAAATTTGCCCGAAACTGCCACAACAACGATGCAGTTATTCTTACCAATATAATAAATGCGAAAGTTTGTGAAATGTGAAATTTTTGTTACCTAGGATCTCAAAAACTACTGAACAGATCAAGATGAAATTTGGCCCAGGCCTACACTTAGAACATAACCACGTAACTTAATTTAAACAATAGGCTACATATTATACCGAAAACATGCGTGCAAACCCGCGGGCAGAAACTAGTTTTAAATAAATAATGAATTTATGAACCCATGCAGCGTACAGGGCTGAGCAAAGCCATTTAGCTTGCCAAGGAAGGCAAACTAATGAAATTTATCCAAGGTACGCGGCATCAGGCAACTTGGGTAAAGACGGAAGTGAATTATGTGAATAGCTATAGGAGGAGAAGACTCTAAGCCCCGTATTATGAAAGCTTGGTCAGTCAGCAATCTTTACTTGAGTAACGCTTTTCTAAACACAAACGTCATTCAATAATGGATCTATTACTGAGCAGGCTTTCATAATACGGACCATAGTAGCCTTAGTCCTTACGTCGACTTATTTGCACTTAATCTCAAAATCTTACTTGAGCCACAGAATATACAGTATGTGTTAGGCTATTATATATTTACAAATAAATGTTATAAACAATTAAATTTATTATATAAAAACGAACGTTATAAAAATGGATTGTGTCCAACAAGATATCTTTGGATTTTTCACTGAGGTGATATAATAATACAAAACATCCAAACAAAACTTCTAAAGATTCCCTTATCGTTTTACCTCTAAAGATTATTCTATCGTTTACCCTAAGTCTTTTAGGTAAATTCTAACATTAATATCCGTGCACCTATGTTCTAGAAGCTTATAAGTTCGTTAGAATAAACACAGAATATTTTATAAAGAAAATTCATATACATAGACGATACGTAAACAGACATAATCTTAATAAACTTGTAATACCTGACTCAAAACTAAATACCTACATATTCACAACACAGGCCCAAATAAAATGGCGAAAAATATTACATTAAGATACCTGACGACTTAAAAGATACTTCCATCATTCATTTTATTTATACTATTAAAGAATATGTTACTTAAAAAATGTTATTTTATGGAATTTTTGATGACACAAAATAATTGAATATTAACTTTAGTACCCATCTTCGCAGGTTGCTGCACCCTGACCGAGTCCATAATTATAAGATCTAACAACTAAGGGTGTTGAAATAGTGAAATATTCATTATACCTACCTATAATATGGATGCAAGAAATGAAATATGAAATAAAATAAATTCTACGCCCCGTCGTGTTTCATATTTTTTTCCAACTTGTTCATGTTTCATGCAGCTCAAAGGCATATTGGAAAACGAGTTACCGCTAATAAACTAAACGGTCTTTTAAACGTTGTCCTTCTACCACGTTTTGCTGTCGGGAATTCCAGTTTTTGTAACAAGCGTTGCAAAAATAGGGGTGTTTTATGTGTGCGTGCGTGTCTGAACTGTCATACACGTTCTACTAATCACAGCACCCCTCTCACAGACACAGGTCTGTGACATGGTAGCTCCAAAACGGTTGAACCGATTTGATTTAGTTGTTTTAGTTTCTTGCTAAGAATACACTTTTTAGCTGTGCTGGGTAGAGTACTATTTATGACATTTAGTTCAGCTTTTCTGGCGGCACCCGAGATTAAAGGAAAAATTGAAGCGGGTTTCGATTTTTAAAAATTAGTTTGTAAGCTATTGTAATGTTATTTTTTATATCCTATTCTCATCAGTCTTCTGAGTATGAGCAAATTTGGCGTAGGTGAGGGTCGTTTCAAGGAATTAGTCCAGAGATCATTTCCTCATTGTTTTTGTTTACTCGACGCATGATCAAGACAATATTTCAACCATGGCATATTATAATTTAATATGTACTAATTAATAATAATAATATAGTAGCAAGTAGTAGTTAGAAATAGTATTGTATATTATATAAGTAAGATTTTTATTCTGCTAGGCAGATTTATCTTATTAAATCCTTCCTCTCAATCGGACTACTGGGAGAGCCATAAACATTTATACATGTACACTGTACTTTTAATTTATCCAAATAACACACACCATTATCAACACCCTTCTTCATATTCGCGAAAACCGCCTCAAACAAACTGCGAGTATTTTGTTTTGTGAGAATACATCAGCAAAATTTTAAAACATGACGTAATATCTGTCAACTGACACACCGCCAAAGCAAAGCCGTTAAAAACGTGCGTAAAAGACGTTGAATTTGAATTTATACCAACGACAGGTATTGGAAATGATAACCTGTTTCTATACTTGGCAACCTTGACTTTAAAGGTGAAGTTAAACAAAAAATAAACAGATAGTGTGTTGGGATTTCATGTTGGGTTCCTTATGTTAATTCAGAAACTATATAAATCACTTGAATCTGCCCACGTGACTCCGGCTTCACTTTCGTGGCTCTCCTAATCCTATCAATTTACCTATTTTTGTATGTACCTACCTATATTCCTAAGTCCCTTGTTTATTTTCTGTCTTGTCTGTTTTATGGCTTTGAATTATAACTTAAGCACCACATATAGTAACCTATAAGTATCTTTAAACTGACATTCCCAAGTGTGCTTTATGCTACTATGGCGAATAAATGAGTATGAATATTAAACCTAATATATTACTCAAGGATTATGTCACCTCGGACCTAAGAATCAGTAAAAAAAAATTTAACAGGTAACGGATCTCTCGTTTTAAAAACAAAAGTGATCACGCTGATCATTATTTCTTACTGTTCTTCCTTCTTTAGAGATTTTGTCATAGCATAGATAAATAAAGCAACGCTAAAATATGAAAGACATCTATGTTTACCTTGCTTGTGTGCGAAACCCTAAAAAGATAACGATTTAAAGAACACCGGGATCAGAATCGCGCAGTGTATGATAAAGATAATTATGTTATAGATTTAATAAAGATTGCGAGACCATTTAGAGTAGTTTTAAATAATGCTGGACAATTCACACAGCATCATCTAGCCCCAAGCTAAGCAGAGCTTGTGTTAGATATCTAATATACTTAATACAATACATTTCAAAGACAGACACTTTTTTAACTATACATAGTTAACACCCAGAACACACAGATCGTACAATCATTTGTTCCGAGGCGGGAATCGAACCCGCAACCTGCTGCGTCGAACCCGAGGTCGTAAGACACTTAGGTTGGGACTATTTATTCAACGGAGAGCAAATGAAAGAGAAGACTCTAGTAGTAGCAGAAGCAAGACCAAGATTCAACGTCGTCGTCGAGATAGTAATAAATAAATACTTTATTTGATAATGATAACGCAAGTCTCAATAGCGCGTTTGTCTAGAGAGACTCCTGCAGTCTTCTACGGTTTTGATGATAAGTTGAACCAATGCTTGGTAGGTATGTCAAAATAAAAATTATTGTATGCGGACAAGACTGCCAAAGTATAACTGATTTTTGGCAGTATCCTCCACAGTGCTGAAACCTGTTCCTGATGTAGATGTGGCTTTAACTTTTTTATTCGCTATAAACAGCGTCAAGTATAAATTTCTATAACGATCATTATGTAAATCATTGACATTGACCTTGTATGTATAATCTGATCTCGAGCGAGATGACTCATTCTATCACATACTGTGTATTCTGTGGCCCTTACTCACATACATACTTCACAGTATTCTGTTGAATATTTGTTGAAACGAAATAATCCGTGGTGTTTTAATTGGCTTTATTCGAACTTTTTTCATGACATTTTACCTGGACAACAATGGTGACAATGTACATAGCCTACTATAACATTAATCTTGTGGAAATCAAATA
The DNA here is from genome assembly GCA_963564075.1 of Eupithecia subfuscata. Lineage (NCBI taxonomy): Eukaryota > Metazoa > Arthropoda > Insecta > Lepidoptera > Geometridae > Eupithecia > Eupithecia subfuscata. The sequence goes on from OY751095.1 coordinate 21,656,751, forward strand.
AAAAAAACAGCTTACTATGTTTAAATAACTTTTATTAATAGAGGAATGAATTACCTATCATAATAAAAATAAATTGCTATTTTTCAAAGTGAATTGCTCGTAAATCAGGTTTAAGAGAGGACTAGAAACCCGATTTCAATACTGTTTTCTAGATAAAATTGGCCGAATATAGACTAAAAATGAATTCACTCAAAGAAATCTTTGTTGTTTAGTTGCAGGATCTTTGTCCGACTCTCGCGAGTACCTACAAAATGACCTACTTGCACAGATGCTAATGTTCGCGAAAACAACGTAATCGCAACCTTAAATGTGGGACATAGAGCTGCTTTTTATATGCAATAAGAACGATCCGCCAGAACAAAATGATTTATTTACCTTGTATCCACGAGTACATCTAAGCAGCTTCACGATAAGTTGGGTCACGGTGTCTCGCCGCCGATGCACATGGATGCACACGTCACCTATTACTCATTCCGCCAAAACTTGCAAAGAGGATAACATAACAAACGTCACTTCACAAAAAGACAGCCATGACAGTGTCAAAATCAGGTGATGCCAAAAATTTACTGAACCAAATATACCGTCCGTTTTCTACCCTTATTGAATTATTACATTAAAAATACATACAGTGAAATAATTTGTCATCCACCCATTCATATATCAATACCTTCAAAGCCAGATTTACCCAAATTCACAGTGTTTTAGACGTAAGACATTCGCGCACAAAGCCCGTTGACAGTTAACTAGTGTTGGACAATGCAGGACCACTGATGTTTCGATATCGACAAGCCCGCGTTATGTCAGGGGGGCATGTGGTTCACATCAGAGGAGACGGAAACTGTATGTTTCGTTCTATATCCTTTTGTATTTACGGTACTCAAGAGAGGCATCGGGACATACGCATTCACGTCGTCGAGCGGGTCGTGGAGAACTGGCATCGTTATAAGGACTTTATCATCGGTGACCGCTCCTACGGCTTGCATCTCTGGAGTGCTTCAGACTACAGGAACCTCATGTCGAGAGACGGGGAGTACGCTGGCCATGTGGAGCTTCACTGCGCCAGCGAGCTCTACCCAGACTACACCTTCAAGGTACACAGGTCTGGATGCACGAAGACTATTGACTACGGGACAGGGCGGAATGTGAAACATCTCCTGTTCTCTGGGTATTTTGACGCTGGGCATTACAGTGTGTTAGAGTATTACTGATTGTTCTGTTAAATTATTCCATTTGGCGTTTATCTCTACTTGTTTTATTCAGTCTAATAGGGAAAATGAGACCAAAACTAACAAGCTTGACAGGGAAAACAGATAATGCATAGTTTGTTTGTTGTTTCCTCACAAGTGATTTAAAATTTTAAGCGGTCATAAAATATAACGATTGCATTCCGAATATTGGTGAACAAAAGCAGCTTTTTTGGGTGAAAACAATGGATTGTGGTTTGGACCGAATCAAACAAACGCAAACACTTTATTTATGTTAAAACAAAAACAAATAAATATAAATAATGCTGGACAATCCACACAGCATCATCTAGCCCCAAGCTAAGCAGAGCTTGTGTTATGGGTACTAGACTGATATACATAATATAATTTACATTACATAGATAGATATTTTTTATTATACATATAGAAACGAGCAGAACACTCGGAACTAATATTTGTAGATCGTACAAACATTTGTCCCAAGGCGAGAATCGAGCTCGCAACCTCCTGCGCTGCAGGCGGACCTTCACCCACCTCGCCACAGCAGTCGTCAAATCCAATTTAATTTAAAATGTCAGCAATATGGTCTCAGTCAAATTTTATGTTGCCTTCTTTCATTCTGAGCAGGTGTTTGCAACTTTTGAAGCTTATTTAGATGTTTCAAATTGTTCGTTTGACAATGAGGATCCGTAACGTTTTTGGTTAAGAATGCAGATTTATAGAGCTAAGAAATCCATAACACACAGAGCAAAAATTTTTGTTCTACGACAAAAATTTATGAAGTTATGATATCTGCTATGGTTAAAGGGCGGCGAGCGAGTGACGTCACACGCACCCGCAGCGGTCACTCAGTAAACTTTTTAGTTATAACTTCGTACGTAATGGTCCGATTTAGATATTTTAAAACGATTTATCATTCTCATGTCTTAAAGAATTACATAGATACTTAGTTCTATTGAAATTGCTATAACGTTACGAATCCTCACTCTGCCGAAGTCCGCAAGTTGGATGGTATTTGTTCAGTAACTGCAATAGTCGTTGTTTCCATTCAAAGAAGTGAAGTTTGCGAGCCACATTCCCCTAGTGCAAAACATGGTTCAGTTTGAAGTTGGATAGCGTAAGTTCGCGTTGTAAAAAGTAACATACAGAATGTGTGACTTTGCTTCTATCTCACGATCTTATCTCCGGTCTTTCCCTTGGCGTTTGGTGGCGCTTACAGACATGATTAATTGTTCTCACCACTCCTAACCAATCCTACCACTTACTCAGGTGTAAGGCTTATTATGGGCTAGTTTTTGACGTGACAACGTCTTATAAATTGGTTTGCCGGGTGACACTTCAAGAAACTGCGTTACGCTCCGCTCACGTTATGCGCTCACAATGAGAGCGAGTGAGAGGCACGCGTCCCTTCCACTCGGGCATGGTTAGCCCGCCTAAGAGCGAGAGAAACAGACATAAAAAGTGAAAGGCACGCGTCCCTTCCACTCGAGTTTGATAGATGATGCATTTCATCCTTCTTCCTACTATACGAATGAATATTCACATTAAAATTATTTTACCACTCAAAGTCGTTGTCACGTAAAACTTTCGCCCGTATACCGACTTTACAGGCAACCAATTTTTTTAATCTAATGTACCTTTTTACTAAATAAAAGAGAACGACTTAATTCACAAAAAAAATTACAATCAACTAATAGAAATAAATTACAACTAGAATTTACAATTGAAACAATTGAGCTAACTGCAGACCGTTGCAAACAATCTACAGGTAGCTCAACTGATCCTTATCAATACCAGTCGGAACCATCCCCAAGAGGCTGGCTGCATTGCCCGGCTGTATGGCAATGCTGATGCGCTGCGCCAAATACTCACTAGCTCTAAATAAAATCATTTAAAAAAATAATGTGCTGTCATATTATTTCTCAATATCATAGAAATAATAAGAAATAATATTACAGCGGAATTGTCAGCAATTAAAGTATTAGTTTTAAAATTCCGGGCAAATTGCACAATTTGGTTATGAATCTTTATTGACAAAGAATATTACAGTCAAATAATAGAAATAAATTAAAACTAGTACCTACAAATGAAACAATTTGGTTTTCTGGTTACTTACCATGTAAGTACCTACCGTGGGATATGGATGATGGAGAGATCATCGAAATGATTCTATCGATCATAATAAAAAGAATAAAGTGCTCATCACTAGTTTCATTTGTTTTTTATTTGCACGTTTTGTATTTTGTGTATTTTATCTGTTCAAATAGTTGTTGATAACCAAAGAGGTTTAAAAGATTAGATAAGTGAACCCAAAGTGAACCGGCGCGGCGAGGACGTTATATAAAGGTAGTGCCATTGACCAATGCAGTACTAAGGATACAATAGTGCTTTTTGATCACATTATGTAGGTCACAATTAAAAACCACGCGCATAATATTGTGTTTGAGCAGATATTTCGAGTTAGGATCTATGGCTAAAACCCATTATGTAATTAGAACACTTTGTTGAGTAAACTAAAGAGAGGCGTATACTATGAGTGGGTGCGGTGGACCGGGGAAATACTATCGCCAGAGTAATTTCTATCGCTATGAGGGCGCATTCCATTTTGTGAAAAGGATAGGCATAGGATTTTGCGTTTCATTGGAGCGGGACAGAGCATACGCTTTTGGGACAGCGTAAGCGTAAAAATATGTTTTTGCTTATTAACAAGAAAACTACACAATTTATGAGGAAACTGAATTAAGGAACCAAAGAAAGTAATAACCTACGAATCAAAACAAAAATCTTTTTTATAGACCGCAAGGTGCCTAAGATCTCGAAAAAATTAGGTGCAAAACAGTGCATTTTCATGATTTTTTTTCGGGCTTCCATGAATACTGAGATCTAGGCCTAGCTTGATAACCAAATCCGCTAGGTTCGCCCCATAAATTAATTATAATAGACATTCTAGGACGAGCAGACGTAAGGCGCAATACCTACCACACTTCTCTTGTGGATATTTCTTCCACCAAGCGGTTCTCCTCTACCTTTAACATTCGTACTCTGTCTACTGTCTACCAGGTTTAGAACTCACTGAGTGCTTCTGTTTTTACGGCCAACTACCACCTAGATCTCTTCAAAAGAAGAGTGAATGTGTGAACCTTTGTAATGCACCTTCGGCTACATCGTCTTTTACATGAAGTGAGATTGTGGTCAAACCAAAGTATTTCGAGATAAATAAAATCCATAGTAACATCTTATCCCTAGATCGCTACTACCACTACCTACTACCTACCTACCTTTTACTTTGTATATGGACTTACGAACACCGAATTCTAGGAAAAATTTAAGTTTCTTGCATCATTGAATGTTCGGGAAAAACCAGCAATGTGGTTATTTTCTTCCATGGATCTTATGTTTTGGAGAGACCTCTTCTACTTCGTCTCGTGGATTTACTCAAGTGGAATCTTCCTAGTAGGTAGGTAGGTACTCTTTTGAAACGAAATTCTAAGACTGACCTAAATTCGACGCTGGCAGCGCTGAACCGGTCATTTTTACTATCTTTAAGGGCCTTTGTTCAACATAGGACTTCTTTTCGCTCAGATGCTGATGATGAAAAACTTGCTACCGACCGCGCGTGTCTTAGTTCAAAAAAGTCCCACACCATTTCAACCAGATACCGAATATACATGTGACACGGTAGTTGGATTATGTATTGTGTAAAGTGAATATTTGTTTACAGTATAAAGCCGGCGGCACCTCATTGAGTAATTGAATGACAGAGCGGAAGGACTGGTATTGCAACAGTGGTTGTTGTGAGAATGTTTACCCTAATATTTAGCACATTTACTTACGTGCCTTCATTTTTGGTATAAAACAGCTTGCATGGAGGTGAATACGTTTGCAACGAGATATTCTCCTCGAAAAAATAAAGAGGGTACCTATTAACTAATTCGTCTGTCACCGTTACCTTTTCACGTCGAAACGTTTGAACGGGTTTTAATGAAATTTGGCAGGGAGATACACGGTATCTCGGGCGTGGATATGGGCTAGATAAAGCCTAGATAACCAACACAACACACATCAGCAGATAACTTGGTATTGGTTGGACTATTCCGTTTTATTCAGATAGGTTAGGATCTCCTGATAATTCGGATACTAGTTATATTCCCTATTTGTAATTCATTGAAAGGTTATGTTTTACTATTAGTTTTCTCTTCTTTCTTGTTTTATAGTTGTGTACTCCTAAATCAAGACGTATAGATAAACGTCAGTCAAGGGCGAATGGGATTTTAAATGGATTTCCCATGCGTTGTAAAACAAGCGTGATAAACCTGTGACAAAAATATTACTTAAAAACCATGGCTAAAACTTAAAAAAGAAAACCATTCGTCAGTCCGCCAACTCAGTATCGCTAGATTGACGAAGTGGACGCCATTCTCCGCAAACACGACGCCCCTACCAAGAGACATAATCAGTACACTACCAAGATGCTAGGCGTACTCTTGTGTCAGACAAGATCTACTTTAGGTCACTGAGCCATTGAACAGTGGTAGCAGCTGTTAAAATCCTACAAATAACGAAAAATATAAAATCATCAGATTCAATTATTCTTATTCTCGTTCCTTGGAGTCGAGGTCCTAAGTCGGTGGGGTACCGAGGCTCTGTTTCCAGGCTTGCAAAATTTTATCATAGCGTTTGGTCGAAGCGACGCGTGACCCGCGAGCTGGTGAGTATCTGGCGCAGCGCATCAGCATTTCTATAGAGCGTGGCAATGCAGCAAGGGTCTTCGGGACGCTTTCGATTGATATTGATATGAGTTGAGCTGTTTCTATAATAAATTAGATGTAATTTATTTGTTTTTAAAGTGCTTACTGTACATTCTTATGATGATAATGTTTATTAGCCCCGACAGAACAAGAGCTGATTGTGTGCCTGTGGCAGTTAATCAACACGTATTTCAATCTGGCAATCGTACGTAGTTGAAATTTTAAAGCGGATGAACCAATTTTGTTTTGAAAGGTGAAATTGATGGAGAGTGGTAAACAATGTTTATCGAAAATGCATATGCAGCCGTTCATATTTTAGCATTCTTTACCCGAGTTAATGTAAAGCAAAACCCTCGGAGATTTTTAATTGTTGTAAAATAGACTTGTTTTTTCTTGAACAAAATTCATTCAGTTCCGCGTTATTGCAAATTAATTTTATTTCAGGAATGCTTCAAAAATTCAGTGTTTCGTAACGCATCACTGAATTTTAGATATCGCACTGCAGTTATCGCAACCCGCCGAAATATATGACAAACATTACATTATCGTGGTTTTATCAGTAAAACGTAGATCAGTTGATTCAGAATTGAATAGTACGAAAGACTTTGTACACACAAGCGTTTTAAAGCACGCGCTTTGGTAACGCGCGTTTTGCAAATCATTATGGTCCCCTATCTCCGTGCATACCAAAAACTGACGCGCTACTATTGAAGCGCGTAATGTCACAGTAGATAAATATATCTATTGTGCTAATGTGTAGTAGCTCTCAGGTACAACTAGCTAGGTACCTTACCTACATTAAGTAACTAATATTTTCCTTGAGCATAATTTTCTTGTTTATCACGACGCGTTTTGACAGTGTAGGTATTATAATTTTATTCTTTAAGTTTACAACGTTGAATGTCCATGAAGTTTAGCTGTAGTTGAACAGAATATTTGGCAGGCGCTAGGCGGCTCACGCATCCACCGCTGATATTGAGCAGTGAATGTTTTGATTACCGAAATTAAATTGAAACACAGCTTAGAGTATTGCTTTGACCAACACGGTAATCCGTTGATTCATATTTGACGACGTATGGCCTACGCTTAAGGCGGTTTTCTTTTAAAGATATTCGGATGGTTATATTTTAATTCAAGGTTTGCACTATTATTTCTTAGGTATACGTCAAGAAAGCTATTCGAGACAACAGCTCTCCGAATAGTCATTTATTTTATAACCTAGGGAATCCGTCCATATTTTAACAAAGTCAACTCAAGCCAATGAATTATAAGGGTTATTCCAGTTTTCCCCCTTGACAAATCCCCCTTAAGGGGGAAAACTGGAATTAATTTTTTTCGCGTTCCAGTTTTCCCCCTTGAGAAAAATTTTTCAAGGGGGAAAACTAGTTACTATTATCACAAACGATAAGTTGACATTGTATAAGTACTCGGTTTGTACAGTGTTATATCTGTCACGATATAACACTGTAAAAACCTAGTTAGGCTTGGTTGACCGGGTTGTGGCGTAACTACGCCACAACTCGGCCAACATTGTGGACAATCAATTTAACTTCAATCTCGCCGTCTATACAATTGTGTATTTGTGGTCGACCCGTACCCGTTATTGCAGTGGACCTATATGCGATCACAAACTCGCACTGAGGGTTTGTTGGCACTTAATAGGTCAAAGGACCTGCCGTGCGATTACGCTCAAATCTCCCATTCGCATCAAATGGGCTATCGGGGAAAACTGGGCATAAACGATTTCAGTTTCCAATATACTTTGACATTATCCAATATAGTTTGAATAAATTTATTTATATTTCGAATACAAATTATTGAGATTTGGCCGAAGATATCAAGAGGCGCAAATATGCAGGTCTCGACAGAGCCTACTCATTTGCTCCCCTTGGAGTCGAGACCCTAGGTCCGTGGGGTACCGAGGCTTTTCGGGTTTTCAAAAAACTATCTGAGTGTCTGGTCGAAGCGACGCGTGACCCGAGAGCTGGTGAATATCTGGCACAGCGTATCAGCATTGCCATACAGCGTGGCAATGCAGCCAGCGTCTTGGGGACGCTTCCGACTGGTGTTGATATGGATCAGTTGAGCTATCTGTAGACTGTTTGCAACAGTCGGCAGTTAGCTCAATTGTTTCAATTGTAAATACTAGTTTAATTTTCTTTGTGAATAAATCGATATTTTTTTAGAAAAAAAAATTGAATTTTAATACAATTCCAATACAAATCATTGAATATATTTATTTATATTTCCAATATAATAGTTTAAATACAGTTTGACATTTGTGATTATGACGTTGGCATCTTCGTCGTCGGTCGGCTCAATTCAGACAGGAAATTGTTTGTTTTTGTACCATGTGATTGAAGCCAAAAAAATAAATTGAAATAAGCGAAATTGTTTATACCCAATCTCCCCGGATGGCGATTCATTGAATTTACCGTAATCGCACAGCTGTACTGGAAATGCAGCCAGCGCGCGTCTTGAGGACGCTTCGGACAGGTATTGATATGGATCAGTTGAGCTACCTGTAGATTGTTTGCAACAGTCTGCAGTTAGCTCAATTGTTTCAATTGTAAATTCTAGTTGTTAGATTTGTTTCTATTAGTTGATTGTAATTTACAAAATTTTTAGTTACACACTGTAATTACATATAATGTAAGTCTATGAATCATTCATGTACATTTTACAAAAATGACAAATTATAAGTTACTTCCCTAATTTTTTTATTTAGTTTATTTTAAAAGTTTGGAAAAACTTAAAGCTAGGTTTACAAAAATTCTGATGGAAATATAGAATATGCCTGGATACACCAGTGCATGTTTGTGTAGAAGTTTGCGGCTATTGTAATTATTATTTTGGGTGGTTCTGGATAAATATAATAAAAACTTGGTAGACTCACAAACTTTTTGTATATTGCTGTTCGACCCATAGATAGAGAAGAGGCTAACCACAGACCACAGAAAAACTGTGTTGCCTGCAACAATGTTGCCAGCTTGTTATGTCATAGACAGTTTGTTGACGGTTAATTGCAAGTTTCCGCAGTTAAAATGAAAGAGTTTTCCATCCTTTTACTATTAATTTTATTTATGTTAATGAAATTATGACGCTCTCAAATTATACTTAAGCCACTGAAAGGGAATTTTAATAACTAAAGCTGAGATCTTTTACCGTTGACGGCTTTCAAGCCACCGCCAGCTGCTCTATGAGATAAGTCGTTACGTTGGCCTTTTTGCCAGTTGCACGCGAAAATGTTTGCGAGGACAAAAGCGATTACAACCACATTTGATTACTTAATTCTCAAGTCAAAATATTTCTTCAGACCAAAAAAATCTATTAAATGAATTGAGTTAAAAAAATTGCATAGACACTAATGTCCTCCTAGCCGCAATTCGACCACGGCGGCCAGTCCCACCGGAGACGTGAATGAGGTTTCGTGATGGGTAGGTAAAATAAATAAAAGTAAATAAAATAAAATAAAAAGAGCTTTATTTTTCCTTCCCAGCTAAAGTTTAAAAGTAGGTTACTTTAATTAAATTAGCCAGATGCGCAAGACATATTATAGTGCACCAGTGCGCAAACACAGGTGCACTCTCTATTCCCTCACTCTCATAATCCGATGGGACGGCTGACCGACACGACCGGGAAGAGGTCAGGCGCAGGACCAACGGTTATTTGAAATTTGTTCCTTCAACTTCAATGATGAACGCAATGTATGACGATGCGATGTCATTATTGTCTACTAACTAACTTCGGCCCGCGGCTTCGCACGCGTTTTTTCGGTATAGTAAGTAGCCTATTTTCTAAATTAGGCTTTCCTCTAAACTTACGTCAAATTTTATCTTGATCTGTTCAGTCGTTTTGGAAATCCTAGGTAACAAAAATTCTGATTTCACAAACTTTCGGCTTTATAATATTAGAAGGATTCTACCCCATAGATAGAACAATCACCGTGCAAAATATCACTTTATTTCCGTGTCAGTGTTTAGTTTTATATTTTGACCTTTTCTAAGTGTACATTTATTGTATTTATGGAAATAAAGAGTTTTTGATTTTGATTTCTTGACCTACTGGACTCACATTCTAGGATTTTGAACCAACTCCGAAATATGGATTTCTTTCTAAATTTAAGTGTTTATATTTTCTTACTATAAAAGATTTAAAAAGATAAAATAATTTTTTTTGAAAACCCGCCAACGTTTATTGGCTGAACAGATTTTCATGAAACATGGCTAGGAACTCTCGGGATAAAATTATCTAGGACACAAAAAAAACTAGACGAAAATCGGTCCATCCGTTTGGGAGCTACGATACCACAGACAGACACACAGATACACAGACACACACGTTAAACTTATAACACCCCTCTCTTTTTGCGTCGGGTTAAAAAGATGCCTAATCTGACTTCTATTAAAGTTATTGCGTGAGCAAAACCGCCGGCGGAAGCAAGTAGCAAGTAATAACGTGAGTGTAGGAAAACATGTTGATTCAATTGGTTGGTACTTTGGTTATTAATAAATTTCCTAGAACCATAATGATTCATACTCTATGTAGTAATAGTTAATGAGGAAAGAGCTGGCGAAGGGCCGCTCAAGCTGGCACCCTACATTAATCACCCTCGTGATTTTATGAATATCAGTGCCTATTCGTTATTTACAGAGTTTGTAGTGCCTAGGGTCACAGACCGCCCTCGAATAGCATAGAAACAAAAGAAAGCTAATAAAGCTTTCTTTTGTTTCTATGCATGCATGAATAGCATAGAAAAAAGAAAGCTTTATCAGCTTCCTTTTGTTTCTATGCTATTCGATATCAGATTATAAGAAAAGAACAAAACTGAAAATTTAAAAAACCCCCCCAACAGATTTTTTTTAAACCTTACCATATACTTTCAATATCATTGAAGTAACACGGTATCAAATTTCGAATCGATCAGACATAAGGAAGTTAGTCAGATCCCCTCATCAACTAGAAAAGAGCTGATGATTTTCAAACGGCTGAACAGATTTTCGTGAAACATGGCTAAGAACACTCGGCATAAAATCATCTATGGCACAAAAAAAAAACTAAACGAAAATCGGTTCATCCGTTTGGGAACTACGATACCACAGACAGATACACAGACAGACACGTTAAACTTATAACATCCCTCTCTTTTCGCGTCGGGGTTTAAAAAGCGAAGTTGTGATCTGCGCTAACATCTCACATAGGAGTTTATTGTACATTAGCTCCGTATCTAACCGACCCTCACCAGCCCAAATCTTTAAAGTATAATTTTTGGTGCTAGGCGGCTTGTTTCAGTATCTCTGTACGTATTAATGATAAATAATAATCATCATCTAAATAATGATCATCATCTAAATAATGATCATCATCATGAATAATGATGAATAATAATAATCATCATCAACCAAGCTTAATACCACCCACCGTTGGTTATAGGCCTTCTTTCACTTTTGCCAGCCTTTTCTGTCCTGTGCTTCCCGCATCCCTGCGACCCTGATGATATCGTCAACTATATCAGGGTCGCAGGGTTTGACGAAACATTGCGAGAAATCATCTTGCAAGAGGACGATCCGGAAATTTTGTAATGAATAAGTATAATATTGTGTATTGTATTATGTATATCAGTTATCTAGTACCCATAACACAAGCTCTGCTTAGCTTGGGGCTACATAATGCTGGGTGAATTGTCCAGCATTATTAAAAAAAAAAAATATATCTAGTGTTAGTCATGTGAAAACTGGATTGCGGGAGGCTGGAACCTGCTATATACGGTTAGTTTAGTTTTTGTGTTTTTTGTATTGCCAGTACAAGCGTGTGCCTTTTCCAACACAGTGACAAGAGAAAAAGGTGATTAAGTGTCTTCTTGACCTTCATCTGATGATACATCATCAGCCACATCTTTATTGTGAGATTATGGTCAAAAGAATATCTAAATCTAATCGTATTTAAAACGTGATAAAAGAAAACATAGGTACCTAGTTATCGCGCTTGATGATTCATAGAGTCATTGACAGACGTTCTAAACAAATACAAGATTTGCTCCATCTGACGAGTGTGTTGAAAAACTGCTTCGTACTTTAATAATAAACACTTATCTTTTGTTAGAAAATTTAAATGCCTGGTGTAACTAAGACGTATTTTGTAATACGAGACAGCTTAAAAAGTTGACTCTCAACTCGAGGGCCGCGTTCAGTCCGCCACTTAATGGCTCTTTAATCTGACAAGGTACTAAAATACATCTAAGTGAAGCCCTCTGTGTACCTTACATAACTATCTGTTAAGGCGCATCTTTAGACAGCAGGTATGCAAGTAACGTACGGGCGAGTAAGTGAAGTTAAAGTGTTTTTCATTCCCTCACCGAGGCGTTACGTAAACTCTCGAATAGTTCCCGGAGCTGCAAATTCCGAGTACACTACACACTCGAGCTGCGGAAATGTCGCTCAACTCAAACTGTATTTGTAAATAAAGAGGCATTAGACGCAATAGTACTCTTCACGCGCTATGATATCACCGGCATAAAATTCTTTTTTTGTCGCGGCGCGGCGGTGAATAGCGTGCTGGATAGTGGATAGCACTGGATAATGTTAATGCGTGGACGCTTCGCTGCATAGCTTCACTCAGCTGGACTAATGTGAAACTGTTTATAACTTAACACAATAATTACCAGCGGTCCACTCCAAATGAGTCAAGTTCCCAGAATGGCACTACCAGAGAGCTCGTTTCCAATCTTATCTCAAAATTTTTTCAAGATTGTTCAAATATGAATGACGAGTTTGGGTGAGTAAAGTAATAAAAGTAGTTTAACTATTTTTTTATATAGGATATATATACATATAGTATAAATCATTCATCAATACATTGACCAATCAGTTATTGCTTCGGTTAATGTAAACGCGATCTAAAACAGGCCTCAAATGCCGGTAAATTTTATTTATAGTAGTGCGTAAGAACGCGTACCCTTGACGATTCTGACTTACGGAACGCTACTCCTGGCCGAGAAATTTGGGAATCGACCGTCTCCTTCCAAGGGCACGCAAGCGCGTTTCTCGGCCTGTCAAATTTTGAAAGTTTTCGAGTTTTTTTCTTAGGTTTTTTTTACTAACCTGATGCCAATAGTCCTCGATAGAGAGCTTCCACTCGAAGTAGCCGGTGTCGGTGACGTACTCCAACTCGCGGAAGAGGTTCCCGCTCGGCAATATTTCCATTGCTTTTTTATAACTTGGAGAACGAGAGTGACTTGTACACAACATGCGGCATACGGCTCCCCCAGCCGAGGCCCGCTTGATACTGACTAGCGTGGCGTGCCCGATAGAACCGAACCGTACTGACTCGTGCTGGGCCGAAATTGCCCGATCCCAAACGGGGACGTTTCTTCACTGTTTGCCCCACCGAAATGAAGATAACAATTGCTCTTTTTTCGTCCTGTTTTTTCCTGCGGGGTTAGTGAAGGATAGGCCTAAGATTTATGGTCTAGTTGTTACTCGCGACATTATCCGTATTTTTTAAATTATTTTTCCAACACACTTTTTAAGAAGTTTTTAAACTTTCGTGATTCTTTAACATAGGTAAGTAATAATTACATTCAACAAAAGAAAAATAAAAAAATAAGATGGCAAAAGGTACGCGATGAATAACCACTTTTTTTAGATTCCAGAGTGTCCAGCATTCCTAAAGTCTCAAAGCCTTTGGAATGATTTTAATAATGTAGGTATGTAATTACCAGACTATTAAGACATTAATAATAAGAATAAAAAATACATATCGAAGATATGAAACTACCGCCATTGCCTATAAATATTTAAGTAATATTATCAGTTACAAAAAAAATGAGAATATGAAAAGATTATCCTGTTTTTTTTTAAGTATTGGCACAGATATTATAATACTATACTAGGTAATGGCAAGATTGATATTGAAGTAGCAGTATTATTAAACAAGACCCGTCAAGTGCGAGTGTAACTCGCGCGCCGAGGGTTTCGAACGTTTGTGAACAAGTAGGTATGTACTAAAGGTACCGGTTAGAAACTCCAAAATTTAATGAAGACCTAACACTAGTAGGTACCAACCTACATTTCAGATGGATCTCTCTCCATGCTTCGGTGATAGGGTGTAGCGGTAATTTTTTCGACTTCTTTCAAAAATTTTCAAAAAGTATGAAACCTACAGAAATTTTAAAAACTGTTTTGAAATGTACAAACCGATACCTTTCATATGATACCCCACTCAGTGGGGTAGCCCCCCCTTTTGAAAATTATCCCCCCTCTTTTTGACCATTTTTCAAAAAGTGTTCATTTTACAGACTTCTCTATATTTTTCCTGTAAAATATAGATCTATGTCTACAAGCGTTTGATACATTTTGAATGGATCACTCTGCAAACTTCGGAGATAGGGGGGGGGGAAAGGGTAAAATTTTGACTTTTTTCAAAATATTTCAAAAAGTATGAAACCTACAGAAATTTTAAAAACTGTTTTGGAATGTACAAACCGATACCTTTCATATGATACCCCACTCAGTGGGGTAGCCCCCCCTTTTGAAAATTATCCCCCCTCTTTTTGAGCATTTTTCAAAAAGTGTTCATTTTACAGACTTCTCTATATTTTTCCTGTAAAATATAGATCTATATCTACAAACGCTTCACACATTTTGAATGGATCGCTCTGCAAACTTCGGAGATAGGGGGGGGGGAAAGGGTAAAATTTCAACTTTTTTCAAAATATTTCAAAAAGTATGAAACCTACAGAAATTTTAAAAACTGTTTTGGAATGTACAAACTGATACCTTTCATATGATACCCCACTCAGTGGGGTAGCCCCCCCTTTTGAAAATTATCCCCCCTCTTTTTGAGCATTTTTCAAAGAGTGTTCATTTTACAGACTTCTCTATATTTTTCCTGTAAAATATAGATCTATATCTACAAACGCTTCACACATTTTGAATGGATCGCTCTGCAAACTTCGGAGATAGGGGGGGGGGAACGGGTAAAATTTCAACTTTTTTCAAAATATTTCAAAAAGTATGAAACCTACAGAAATTTTAAAAACTGTTTTGGAATGTACAAACCGATACCTTTCATATGATACCCCACTTAGTGGGGTAGCCCCCCCTTTTGAAAATTATCCCCCCTCTTTTTGACCATTTTTCAAAAACTGTTCATTTTACAGACTTCTCTATATTTTTCCTGTAAAATATAGATCTATATCTACAAACGATTCATACATTTTGAACGGATCGCTCTGCAAACTTCGGAGATAGAGGGGGGGGAGCGGGTAAAATTTCGACTTTTTTCTAAATATTTCAAAAATTATGAAACCTACAGAAATTTCAAAAACTGTTTTGAAATGTACAAACCAATACCTTTCATATGATACCCCACTCAGTGGGGTAACCCCCCTTTTTGAAAATTATCCCCCCTCTTTTTGACCATTTTTCGAAAAGGGTTCAGTTTACAGACTTCTCTATATTTTTCCTGTAAAATATAGATCTATATCTACAAACGCTCAATACATTTTGAATGGATCGCTCTGCAAACTTCGGAGATAGGGGGGGGGGAATGGGTATTTTTTCGACTATTTTCAAAATATTTCAAAAAGTATGAAACCTACTGAAATTTCAAAAACTATTTTGAAATGTACAAACTAATACCTTTCATTTGATACCCCACTTGACTCTGTAGGTCTCTTTTAAAATTTTGACATTTCAATTTGTATGGAAAATGTTCATTTTCATTTTTCATTTATTTTAATTTTTTTTTCTTAAAATCTGTACAGGCACACGAAATGTATTATTATTTTAAATTTCAAGTTGATAGCTGCTGTAGTTGCTGATTTATTAAGGAGGGAAAAAAGGACAGACAAAGCGAGACCATAAGGGTTTCGAAACCGATCTTCGAAACCCTAAAAAAAGGTCCAGTACAGAATAACTTTCTTTTATCCGAGAAAACTCTAGAGCCGCTTGAAAAAGCTTGTTATGCATAAAACGAACATGAATTGTAAGATACGCGATTTAATGTATTCTTCCATAGGACACCGATAACAAAGGATTGAATAATACAATACATTTATAATGTAATTATATTATTCAATCTCTTGCTATCGGTGTTTTCTTATTATGGAAAACATTGTCACATCACTAACGACGACCGTCTGCCACCTAACTGCTACGTAGATAATTAATTTTTAGGTTTTTTTTCTGAAGTCGTGATAGTGACTCGTAATTGTGTTTTTTATGTAGGTATCTATCTAGAATTCCCAGACGGAACAGAATAGTCCAGAAATATATTGTGCAAAGGACATAGCCGAATAGCTAATGCCATCTGCTTAAAATAATAAAGAATAATAAATCAATACCCACGACTATTTTACCTGAATATTATGTATAGTCGTTCAGCTAGCTCAAGAAAAATAAAAAAATAAAATGACTGTCAAACAAACATACATACGGTAGAGATACGTTCATATTGTTATTGGTATTGATCTCGGATCAAATAAGAGATTGAGCTAGAGTACCTCATAGAGAGCCGTCCATTACCCGTGGTTCACCTTCATGTTTCACCTGGGTGGATCACGGGGGAAAATAGTTTCTCTTGGTCCACCAGAACCTCAAAATGTCGATACCGTGGTTAAGACCAGAGAAAACCACACCACCTCTTTAATTCGAATCAGATTGTGTCTGAGAGTTTTGCGCAGATAATAAATGATAATAAAATAAAAATAAATATAATATAGCTATATTTTCCAATACACTGTGATTGATTGCAAAATAAGAATTTTGGAATTGAAAAAAGTTAACAAGGGTTAGTATAAAGTTATCTTCTAATCGATATAATAAACTGATATAAAGATTATTCAAAAGCATTTGACTCTATATATCTCATCGGTCTATATAACAATCACTGGCAGACAACTCAACTACGAGAACATAGAGCTAATACAAGAAATATACAAAAACAGCACATCGCAGGTAAAACTGGAATGAGCTGAACCATACTTTCCCATTGGACGAACACAATGGAACAAATATTGAGCCCTGAAAGAGGTTTTCAAGGGAAACATGCCCTTACAACTGAAGACTAAGGCAATGAACCTCTGCCCAACACCACGTCTTATTCCTGGCACAGCTGGCCCCTCACTAAAAATTTATTGCTAAAATAATTTACAGCGGTTTCTCGTATGCTATATAAGTACTTTTCATTGCCGTATGGTCGAGAAGTTTTTCCGGAACCCAGCTAGCTCGATAACTCGATTTTACTCAATTTGTGGATTCTTCGCAGTAAAGTTGATGAAAAACTTTATAAAGGCTTGCCATCAGACTTATTGGTCTACAGTTTCCGATTTGTTTTGGATAATCTTTTTTGTAGAGAAAGACTATCTCCTAATCTCTGTTAGTGGTTTTATAAGTTTCTCTTTGCCTGCTAGTAGCATACATATTATTGGTAATACCATCTGGTCCTGGGCTCTTATCAGTTTTAAGTTTATTTATTTTAGCTCTGTTTTATAATTTGATACGATTTTATAATGCAGACAACCGCTTGCGGCTGTGATTACTTGAGTAGCGAAAATATAAATGATATGATATTTAATTATTTAATCATTAGAGAACGACTCTCACTACATTTTGTTTTAATTAAATAAACTAGCTTCTGTCTACGGCTTCACACGAATTTTTCCGGGATCCTCCTCCTACTTAAAATATACTCAAGCAACAAACAAACAAATTGTACCTATTGATTGAGCCGATACTCTTCGAGCATAACCGTCCAACCGTGTTGATCCGATTTGCGTGAAACTTGATAAGTGTAGGTAAAGACAAGACTTGTGAAATGTGCTGGTAACTTCGTAAGGCCAAACCCGTTGAGTTTTTAAGATATCAAATTTATCATGTGCCCGAATTAGGGATGTTTTTTCTAGCTTGTATAGTTTTTAAAGAATATTAACCGTCTCACAAAATCTCTCATTTGGCAGAGATTCTATGACTTCGTAGTTCATTTTTCAAAGGCTCCTGATTTTCAGGGTTTCAAGATCGGTTTTGAAACCCGTAAGGTCTAGCTGTTGCTGTGTACTGTTGTTTGTGCAACTATCGCAGCTATCAACTTGAAATTTAAAATAATAATACATTTCAGGCGCCTGCACAGATCCACAGAAAAAAAAGAAAAAAAAAAATTTACGTACAAATTGTGGTGTCAGAATCTTAAAAGCTACCTCCTGTAGGTAGCTTTTAAAATTCCAATATTATCAGATAATCATGAAAGTTATCGGTTCAAAAGGGTATGTATCAAATGAAACTTTCATTTGATCGGTTTGTACATTTCAAAACAGTTTTTGAAATTTCTGTAGGTTGGTTACATAGTTTTTTAAATAGGTAGTTTGAAAAAAGTCGAAATATTAACCACATCTGTGGAGTATGCAGAGCGATTCATCTAAATTGTAGTTTGGTAAGTACCTATTATTTTTAGGTAATCATTAAATAGCGAAGTCTCTAACCGGGACCGTTCGTACATATTTGTATAATTGACAAACGTTCGAAACCCTCGGCGCGCGAGTTACACTCGCACTTCACTCATCTTATTTTATTTTTGAGTAACATTAATAACTGCTCACATTTGTGTTGAAATCATAAACGTACTTTTAAAATACCTAACTCCGTTTGTATTTAGCTACTTTCTGACGTGCTTCTGACAAAAGTTTAAACTTTTCGTCGATACTGGTGAGTTTTCCACAAAAATCGACATTATAATTTTGTTTCAAATAATATTTCCTTTACTTTATTTACCTTACCTTAAGCTGCAAAACCGCGTGCAAGTATATAATGAACTGTCTTCTTATGCGCACGTCAGTCAAATCACATTTAGATATTTTTACTACTTTGACGGTCTTTCTTATGTCTGTTTTTATTATTTTCTGGTTTTACCGTAAATCTGCCAAAAAAAGTTGCAAAACAGAGTGCAAGTAAAAAGTGAACTCTACTTAAGAACTCCACTTATGTACCCATTATATTCAATACTTATTTTAACAACACAAACACTTATTTTCAATACTTATTTTTATATTCTGTAATTCTTTATTCTACACAATTAATACCAAGCATAAATTTATATAATAAGATATGTACATAGGCGAGCTTAACCCTGAAAAAGAGTTTTCTTACAGCAAACCTTACAGATAAAGGAGAGGATGGAATAGGTAGAGGAAGTGTGATATGATAATGAATCTACAATGAAATATGTTAAATGGGACAATATTTATGGGAATATTATATGGGCTCGTTAGGTGTTTTAATATTTATAATGATAAAAATAGAGCAATAGGTATAAGTCCTTTCAAGTATTACAACTTTGTTACTCAGGGGTCATGAAGCATTCTAATGGTGAAAGTATTTTAGAAATCGGTCCAGTAGTTTTTGAGTTTATTCATTACAAACGTACAAAAATACAAATTTCTCTTCTTTGTAAAATTATTGTCGGTAAGTACTCGTACGATAAGTTAAGTAGATCACTTAACTAGTACCCATAACACAAGCTCTGCTTAGCTCGGAGCTTATAGATGCTGTATAAATTGTCCAGCAAAAAAAAACCTACCCTGTGTCGTTGGACTGCAGGCAAATGCCAAGAATTTAATTTGTCCTTGCGCAGAAAAGATTTTTTTTTTACCCGTTCAAGCCTTGGGTCGGCAAATAAAATACGTACCTATGTGATAAATTAAAATACACAATCTATTTTTGTAGTGCATACCTACTCGACCTTTTCCGAACTTTTTTTTCCAAACTTTTGCTATTATTAGTAGGATTTATCGATAGTTGAGAGGTAGGACTTGTAAGGATAACCTAGATAGATAGATAACTCTTTGTTGGATCACACAAACACAAAATACAATTCAGAAGGAAATGCTGGGAATCGAGGCAGTACAAAGGAATCGCTGTCGCTGAAGAGTGATTTGATTTAGACATTTGAACGCGCCTGATCTTTTGTGTAGAGCAAGTTAAGTTAAGCTAGCTCTTACGATCCGATAGGCGAGGAATATTATTTTTATGTAGTACTCATTCAGAGTATTTTTAAATTATTGTTAAATTATTGTGAGAACTGGTTTATCGGAATTATAATAATAATATCTATAGCGAAATTTTAGCCCGATTCGTTCAGAAGCCATTTACTGTATTTTCATACTAATAATAATTTTTGACGACCTCTGCGGCGCAGCGGGCGAGGGTCTGCCTGCGACGCAGGAGGTTGCGGGTTCGATTCCCGCCTCGGGACAAATGTTTGTACGATCTACAGACATTTGTCCAGGGCGTTCTGGAAGTTTTCTATATGTATAATAAAAAATATCTATCTATGTAGTGTATTGTATTAAGTATATCAGTTATCTAGTACCCATAACACAAGCTCTGCTTAGCTTGGGGCTAGTTAATACTGTATGAATTGTCCAGCATTATTTATTATTTTATTATTTATTAATTTGAGTCACATCACATCCGACAGAGAACCAAAGTTATCGACATAGCCCAAAGAATTAGAAAACTGAAGTGGCAGTGGGCCGGCCATGTCTTGTGAAGAACCGACAACCGAAAGAACTGTGTTAAACGTGTTCTTGAGTGGAGACCGCGACTAGGCAAACGTAGTGTAGGACGCTCTCCAGCCAGGTGGGATGACGATCTGCGAAAGACTGCAGGCAGATGCTGGATGCGGCAAGCTGAAGACAGGTCGATATGGCGCTCATAAGGGGAGGCCTATGTCCAGCTGTGGACTAATGTAGGTTGATGATGATGATGAATATTTGTGTGCTGCTGAAGATTCTTTTTCACATGATTGTTATTATTTTATTCTATACTAGCTGCGCCCCGCGGCTTCGCCCCCGTGGAAATTTATGTTTCCAACTTTCTTAATTTTTTCTTTCATAAGAACCTTCTCCTGACAATAACAAACACAACAAAGAAAGAATTAGCGAAATCGGTCCAGGCGTTGTTGAGTTATGCGCTTACCAACACATTTTGCGATTCATTTTTATATTATAGATTTTAACACTGGCTAATCGGTAATTTGAACGTTTTTGTGTGGCTTAATAACTCACTAATGTTTAGATTAGACAGAGAAATACGTTTAACAATAATTGGCAACCCCGCTTTTTATTGTTAAGCGCGTGCATAGGAAAGCACGTTAAGCCGTTGGTCCTGCGCTTGACCTCTACCCGGTCATGTCAGTCTGTCTACCCATCGGATGATGAGAGTGAGGGAATAAAGAGTCCACCTGCGCACACAATTGTGCACTATAATATGACCTGCGCATCTGGCTAGTCTCCGATGAGACTGGCCGCTGTGGTCGAAATTCGGCTAGGAGAACATTACACAAATTCTTTTAGAAATTACTTAGTACGAAAGTGAAAAAAATGCGCCTCGTGCAGTCCACATCACTTTCAGTCTAAAGTTTATCTGATAAGGTAGATAATAAAGATAAATATTCAAGTAATTACATAATTTAATTTACTTACACACGAGTTCGTATTATTATGTATGTATTCTCTGCTTACGATAAGGAAATATAGCTACGAACAGCTTACCTAAGCTGATAAAAAATAGCGGTGTCAATCCAGATAGCACAATTTTTGTATGTGAGAGTACTAATAACAATGCCTCCCCTTTCTTATAGATCATAATGAAAAGGATATTATCATTTTAGTGCTGTTAAATTGATGTTTAGTTTTTTTTTGCTATCTGAATTGACACGCGTGTAAAATTGCTGTTGCATTGGGCAAGTTTTAGGTGCAGCCTACAGCCGTTGGACTACGTACCTACTCACCTACCATATCCCTTGCTAAACTAAAATTATTCGACAGTTTGAGAACTGTCACATTAGTTTAAACAATACATTATCATTAATTGTACTGTACACCACAAAAATAAAATACACAGTAAATACAGAGTAAATAGACTTTTTTTATGATCAAAGTACAATATCAGAGCATCTTCGAGTGGAATAATATCTGATATTCCTTAGATTCTAGGCACTACGAGGGCTTTGAAGGGTGCTGCGGAGGGCGTAGCACCGTCCACATGGTCCAGGGAAGGTAATGACTCTCCTGGGGCCGGGAGGAAGGAGAACCGTTGCAGCATAGTGGTGGTAAATACAAAGATGTTGCATTTAGCCAGTGTATCGCCCATGCATCTGCAAAAAAATGGTAATAATATTTTTTCATCTATCATCAAACTAGTTTTTGCGCGCGGCTTCACATGTGTTGTTTCTATGGAAACGTTTAATAGATTCACACATCATCACATCATCCAGCCCCAAATTGAAATTCTTAAATTCTTAAATTCTTTATTGCACACACAAGTTATTTCATACATAAAAGTTAACAAAAATACTGAACATGTACAAAGGCGAGCTTAACCCTAAAAGAGTTTTCTTACAGCAAACCTATGGATATAAAGAGAATTTATGAAACGAGTGTGGATAGATAATGTGTACATACAAGATAGAAAATCATTATACAGATAATGATATTATAAAACCTACATACAAAACTAACATAAACTAAATTAAAGTACAATACGAAAACGAAACTATATATATATAATAAATATATATGATATACAGGGTGGAATTTTGTAATGCCACCTGGAGGGAAAGTACTCTTAATACTGTAGATAGAAAATTATACTAAAAGGAAACATTCCTTTAATTTTGAAAAGAAAGAAAACTGCATTCAAAGATTTTCGAAAATTCGCTTGCCACACCCGGGAATCGAACCGACTGAAATCTGTAAAAATTACACCCTGTACTTTTATGGCATAGATCGTTAGGGTCAATAATAAGGATGAATTCTCTCTAACAAACTTAATAAATTAAATGAAAGGAAAACCATGAAATCCTAAATTATAAATTGAATGGGTCAAGTTAAGCACTTTAACTTAAAGATCCATCTGTTTACTTGTGTCAGTAATTAATAATAATCATTGACGTCATTTATCCATTAAAATGACGAATTGATATTTAGATAAGACGATTGAAATTTGTACGTGTTTGTACCTAATGCAGACTCTTCTATCTTAAAATACTGGATCTCTTAAGAAATGAGTTAAATGGTTTCCCCGAGGCGGAGCGAAACCAAATAATTCTTCAGCAAGATGGTGCTCCAGCCCATACCTGGATTGGTACCAACGGCACAATCAGATGGCCTGCGAGATCACCAGATATCACCCCTTTAGATTTTTTTTTGTGGGGATATGTAAAAAATCTAATTTAGATGAAATCTTATGTGAATGTAAACTAGTTGAGAGTTGAAGTTCAGAATACGATTTATAATATTCACCACAACACGATATTAAATGTTACTAGAAATGAATACATAAGAAGAATAAATTTGTGTATCCAAGAAAATGGAGCCCATTTTGAGCAACTAATTAGTAGTTAGTTGACTTTTATTGTAAATAATTAAAATAATTTAAGATTTCATGGTTTTCCTTTCATTTAATTTATTAAGTTTGTTAGAGAGATTTCATCCTTATAATTGACCCGACCGATCTATGCAATAAAAATACAGGGTGTAATTTTTACAGATTTTAGTTGGTTCGATTCCCGGGTGTGGCAAGCGAATTTTCGAAAATCTTTGAATGCAGTTTTCTTTCTTTTCAAAATTAAAGGAATGTTTCCTTTTAGTATAATTTTCTATCTACAGTATTAAGAGTACTTTCCCTCCAGGTGGCATTACAAAATTCCACCCTGTATAAAACTTAGTTGAAATTTAGTTTATTGCTAGTACATATTTTTGTATACAGGTAGTTCTAGGCATGTAATGAAACATAGACTACTTTTTTATCCCATAAATCAGATTCCATTCAAAAATAATAAAGATTCCATAAAAACAACGCGAGTGAAGCTGCGGGTGTAAAATATTAATAATAATTTCCTTTTTTAAAATAAATATATTCGTTATTATACATACGTTATTATACATACGCTATTATACATTTGTTACTGTACATATTATACACTCATTACATTTCATCTGATAACATTCAATACAATAAATATTAAACCAAATAACTACTCGTTTTTGTAAAGCGCCTTGCTAAATAATTGGAGCAATTTTATTTTACCCATAATAATTTCAACCTTATTGCCAGAACCTCACAGAGCGTACCCACCCTTGAAGGGCGCACCCTTGAAGTCGAGACCGTAAGGAAATGAGAGGTTCTCCGGGTTTTTAAAAATTATCCGAGTAGTAGTTGAGCTACCTGTAGTTGCAACAGTCGGCAGTTACCTCAGTTGTTACAATTGTAAATACCAGTTCTAATTTTTTTCTATTATTAAATTGTTATCTTCTTTGATAATAAAGAATTTACTTATTGGTAATATTTGTGATTTATCCGCTAACGATGCACGGCGACTTTTTCATCCCACAAATCAATTCCCATGGGATATAATATAAATACTTAACCATTTTAGCATTTCTATAAAAACAACGCGTGTGAAGCCGCAGGCATAAACTAGTATCATAACCTTCCTTTAAAATATAAAGATTTCGTTATTATTATTACATTAAATACAATTATAATAAAACAAAAAACAACACGTTGTTGTAAAACGCCTTGCAAAATAATTGAAGCAAATTTATGAAAGACAGACATGTGTTTGCTATCTCGTTTTACGCGCACAAATGTATAAATATCCCTTCATAACGTGTGATGCAGTGGAATGGAAACACAGAGCCACCTTGTCAAACAAACGAACACATGCAGCTAAAATGCGCCGAGTGACTATGCACAGCGTGCGCTGCGGTGGGGCTGCGGTTTTACTTTGGCAAGAAGCTAGGCTTTATATTATAATGAGCACAACTATAGGGAAAATCGATAAATACGTAGTTACATAATTAAAAGAAATATTTTTCGATGCTCGCAAGGGCCTACCTATACCCGAATTTACCTTAGATCTATGATCTATAGGTACGTAAGCATTTATGGCAAGTACTTCCCGTTGACCTAGAATCATGGGCAAGAAGCAAAGTCTTACAGCAGAAGTAAATATATCTTTATCTATAAATATAGGAAAATACTGAAAACCGTTCATTTTTAGTAAAATCACAAAAAAATATCGCAGAGTGTGTGTTAATTTTTCAGCTCTCAAAGTTTCCATTATGAACGTAAACCTAAAACAAACTACGAACCAAGTTTCTGTTGAAAGAAAACTACGTGCAAGGGAATTCATCTGTGTAAGTATAAGTTTGTGCGGAACCCTCGGTGCGCATGTCCTACTCGTACTAGACTTTTTATTTATTTTATTATTTTATTTGGATTATTCGTCCAAACTTTCGATGTTTCTGGTGGTTTTATTTACTTTGATTCAACAGGTATTCAACATATTTTACTTTAATGGATTTTAATTGTGATTTATCATCGAGTATTTAAAAGAGAGACGAGCGCAGACGATCTATATCCAAAAGAGCCCATCCTTTTCGTGACCTTTTCTAAGTCTACATTAATTTATCGTATATTATTATAAGGAAATAAAGAGTTTTTGTTTCTAATTAAGAGCCCCTCTGGGATCATGCTTTTTCCACCAAGCAGCATTGCTCTGATTTTGTTTGTTACATATTCACGCCAAAACTACTAAACGGATCAGGCTGAAATTTCGCATAGATGTAATTCTAGACTTTATAGAATATGACAACGTTTTTTTTTTAAAAAATCTTAGCATTAAAGCGAAGCAAGTTCAGAAGTCAAAACATTATTTCTTTAGCCTTACGAGATTAGCACATAGACAAGTAACATTTGGTTGTACATATATTGTACATCATCGAGCAGATAGAGAGGAAATGTCATTAATTTTGTTTAGACAATAATTCGGCCAAATCTAGCGGCGACCGCTGTGCTTCGATAGGCCGACTCAAAGTCAATCACACTCCAGTTGGGCAAGCATATATTTTTATCGATATTGATAGTCAATGTTTTACAAAAATATGAGCATCGCGAAAATTATTTACCTCAACGATAGTTGAACGATAGATGATTTTTTTAAAGCAAACAAATCAAATACGTAACTACTGGTGTGGCATTGTTATATTAGATAGGAATTTCATGAAAAATTTCTGTTCTTATTGTCTCTATGTGAAAATCGAATTATATATTTATTATACTCAACTTGCATTACGCTTTGTATACTTCCAATAAGTTATCGACATGTAAATCGGCTTTATGAAAAAATTGCAATTGCGGTACCAAATAAGTGACGTCGATTTTTCATCGTATAAAAACAGTCTTCTGTGAAATGTCGGGAGCAAACGAAAAAATAAAGATACATTAATATACTTACCGATTAAATAATATCCCAAAACTTACACTGATCAACAATAGCTCAATCAAATTGATACATTTTAATTAGGTACTTCTTGTTAGATCGGGAGTATCGATACATAATTTTATTATATTATATCAGCACAACACTAGCATGTAAATGACAAATCAGTGATTAGTTTCGGAATTCTAAAGACCATATTTCCTCTATATTGGGTATGTGCTCGATGTTGTACATACACGGCAGTAGCAATCCAGTCTATTATGTTAAATTACCTGCGCTTTGCCAATCCGAATGGGAAGTAATGGTTGGGCAGACAGAGTTTCCCGTCCTTCAGGAATCGTTCCGGCTTGAACGAAAGAGGGTCCGGGAACAACGCATCGTCCATCAAAATATTGGTGAAGTTGCTAACCACCATCGTGTCCTGGAGTCCAAACATTTCAATTATTTATAAATGTTAATGGTGTAATAAAGATTTATGTACCTACCTACCTATTTGTTTTTTTGTTTTTCAAAGTCTTTTTTCAACGTGTTACATTATAATAAGATATAAATCTAAACAAGCAACAATATCCAAACACAGTTTAGATTTGCTTATCAAACTAAGGAATATAATAACAAAACGGGCTCCAAACCACTTATCAGTTTAATATAGAAATCTAGGACTCTTAAAATACTTGTTAAATTAATAATAATAATAATGCTGAACAATTCACACAACATCATCTAGCCCCAAGCTAAGCAGAGCTTGTGTTATGGGTACTAGATAACTGATATACTTAATACAATACACTACATAGATAGATATTTTTATTATACATTACAATTAGTCTTCTATTTTGTAGTTTAGCCACAGCAATAAACTATACATCATTTTTTCATAATGATATTTTAACAATGCGTATTCATCAACATAATCAAGAGTACCTACCTAAATCCTCATCACCCAATACAAAGAATACACGAAATTTGTTCATACAGTTGAAATTGAATTCGAACAGCAAACGCACCGGCGGCGGCGGCGGCGCCGGCGTATTATGTAGGTATCTATCTACAACTTTGTTCAGCTTGCATTGTCCTACTGTTGGGCATAATTCTCCCGTGAACCCACCTTGGTGGCCCACAGAACCATATCGAGAATAATAGTTCTGTGGAGCCAACGGTATATTATTTGTTTGCGTAACTGCCTAACAATGATAACTAAAACGTAGGCTACTATATTTTTGCTGCCTACCATTGTCCTGAGCATGTTCACAGATTATATTCATTGCTATTTTTAGAGAACCCTAATGTCTAGCTCGATAATTTCTTATTTAGGATGCACCACATGTCTTTTTGACAGTAAACATTATCCAAGTACCTATCTCTATGCAAAGCGATATACCTACTAGTGTGCTAATAGTTAGCTCTATCAAAGATGTCTCAGTCACCATACGCCATCGTATCATCGATAAAGCGCAGCATCACGCTTTTATCGTTTTCGAATAGTTTGTTTCATCTATATAAAAAAAATATACACACAGCTGAACATAGAACATCCTCCTTTTTCCAAGTCACATACAAAGTAATAGTAATAACAGCAAGTAATATACATAATTATACATCTCTTTTTGAGTCAGGAGTGGATGGCCGAATCAGAAATGACGGGGGTTAGAGAAAGTCGTGAAAAGAGTCATTTGAATTTATGAGAAAACAAAAACTGCACACTTAGACTTTTTTGCGGACTGTTCCATTAATCTTCGCAATCGTAGATTAATCTACTATATGGTGCTTATTCATAATATATTATGATATAATCATAATCTACAAAGCAGTGTCATACGTCACGGGCATCCTCAGTACAACCCAGGATTCTAGAAAAGCTCACGAACGAAGCGAGGAAATAACTAGAATTCTCAGTGCGAGGGGGATTTAATCACGCCCAAGACGAAGACTGTAAGAGCTTTGTGCACGACGAGAATACTCTACTTTACACACCTTCTGCGAGAAAATAGAAAAATAGTTTGATTACTTACGTGTTCTGCGACATTCGTTTTTTTTCGCTTCTGAATAGAGGTTAGTTCAAATTTCAAGAAGATCTCATTGTACGGATCTTTTTGGTAAAAAATCTGTCTTAATTTTATGTTCCAAATTCAATCTCGTTATTCCCTTGTGAGTAATGTTCACTAGCCTCAAAATATGTATGGAAATGTGGACTGAGGATACCTAGAACTAAAATATCTCATTAGATTTGTTTGAAATTGGTAAAAGTTTCACCTTTTCCAGCTAACAGGGCTTTAATCATTTCCTTTCAGATAGAGATACATGACGTATGATAAAAGAGAGTTTTACAAGTGCATAATATAGTCTGAATAAATTACGGATTTGATCGAGGATAAACCCTATTAAAATACAGGCTACGTTTCCTGGCAAGCGTCAAGTACACCACTTGCCGCTTGCCAGGAAACGTAGCCTGTGTTCTTAAATATTCCATTATTTTAATTTTTCACATTGTTGCTTGTTAGGGGAAGTTTGAGATTTAAATAGAAAAAATGAGCCACATTTTTTCATTTTTATACTACGATTCTTTGCAAAGATTTTGATCTTTATCAGCAACCAAATCCGTGCTAAGAAACAGGGTGTCATATTTATTGAAAAAGCGATCGGGAAAATCGATAATTATGCAGGTTTTGTTTTTTATGACTAGAGGTGACTCGTTTGACTCCTTTCACGACTTTTCTCGTGGTTACGGATTTCGCCACCCACTCCCATCTCAAAAATCTACCCTGTAGAATAAAATACAAGTGTTGAATAAATAAATAACAAACAATGGAACGTCGTTATTGCCCACATTTTATTGTTAAATCCTCCTAATTATTGACACATTTCGTCTTCGCTCAGCTTCAACGGACTAATATTATAAAGCCGAAAGTTTATGAAATCTGAATTTTGTTACCTGGGATTTCCAAAACTACTAAACAGATCAAGATGAAATTTGGCGTACATTTAGAGCAAAACCTAACTTAGATAATAGGCTACTTGTTATACCGAAAATACGCATGCGAAGCCGCGGGCAGAAGCTAGTATTACATAATAAAGTCGAAAGTTTATGAAATCTGAATTTTTGTTACCTAGGATCTCCAAAACTACTGAACAGATCAAGATAAAATTCGACGTACGTTTAGAGCAAAGCCTAACTTAGATAACAGGCTAGGTACTTATTATTTGTATGGTGCAATTGAAGCGGAGAGTTGTGCCTCGCTAGCTGACGACGGCACGCAGCGGAGACGATAAGAGATGTGAGCGGCGCGGCGGCGCGGAGG
This sequence comes from Eupithecia subfuscata, assembly GCA_963564075.1. NCBI lineage: Eukaryota > Metazoa > Arthropoda > Insecta > Lepidoptera > Geometridae > Eupithecia > Eupithecia subfuscata. The sequence goes on from OY751095.1 coordinate 21,686,286, forward strand.
CGTGGAGTAAGCGGCGCCGGGGCGGCGCTCTCAACAAACATCGAACGCTCGCCGCAAGCAGTCCACTCTAGCCTGAACATATCTCCGCTCCAGTCTAGCCAGTACGCATCTCCGCAAACGTCTCTTCTCGTCTCCGCTTCGGACATCTCCGCAATTGTCCGCTTTGGTAGAGTCTGGCCGTTAACGGCTGAATGGAACATATTAAATTTGACAAGAGGAGAGATGGTATCCCGAGGAAGTGCATAATGCTACTGTTTCTCCTGTAAAAATGAGTGCAAAGCTGCGTTCAGAAGTTTGTTTCAATATATGTATATATAGACACAGAATAACTTAGTACTACGTATAGAATCTTTGCCAAAGTACCAACACAACACAACTCTACCAGCTAACGCTTTGAGTGCCATCGACGTACTCGCCGTTCAACGGGTGCTTGTAGAGCAGTGACGTGCTTCTGCGCGATGTACTATTAAGTAGGATTTTTACCTCTGGAATGAAGCAGCCAGCCAGTGAGGTGTTCCTTAAGGCCCGGTGCGGAACTCCAAACGTGCGTCCCATGAAGTGACGCACACATTCGTGGACCACAGCTTCGTTGTATGGCATGCTGAAAGAGAAAAAGAAACATTTATTCGAAACTCAGCCAAAATAATGAAAAAAGAAAATGAACAAACAGTCTGCTTAAGTCTGAAAATCACACTAATCACACAAATAGGTACTCGTATTACAAATGCGAAAGTTTGGATGGATGGATGTTTGTTACCTCTTCACGCCAAAACTACTGAACGGATCGGGCTGAAATTGTGTACAGATAATTATAATCTTGGAATCAAACATAGGCTACTTTTTATCCCATAAACCAGTTCCCATGGGATAGAAATCACCTTTTAACGTTTCATTTTATGTTTTATTTTATGATAAAAGGAAATGTAGTTACCTTTGTGGCTGAACGGAATATTTGTACCTAAAAGCCTAAAGTACTAATAAATAAACCTAAAGGACGAAGTCGTGGTCGTCGCCAGGAAATGCTCAATCACTGTAGATTAATCCCTTGGGATGAATGACAGCAGTAGAGTTTGTTAATTACCTACTGCTCAGCAAAGCCAAAGCCCTAGCGAAAGAGAAAGGGCACGCATTTGTACGGGTTCGTGGATGCAAAATCTTCGACCGAAAAAACGAGAGCTTGGAAAGTTTGACGAACGCTGTCTCGTTATCTGAGCCCCGAGTCTACTCGTATTTGACAATAGTACTAGTATAGTATTATAATATCTGTGACTATAGTATTTAGACGTGAGCATAACTGACATCTCCTTTTTCCGTAAGATTTGGTACAGACAGGACCTCTATCGTGCGGACGTGGAACGCTCTCGATCACTTTACGTTACTAACTTAAAGAGATGTAAAAATCCCTAGGAAAATGACAGTTTTTGACAAGAATTGCGATTTCGAATGATGCCTACAGTACTAACGTAAAAATTTACATATTCATATCTAAAATAGTATAAAACTGTTTAAAGGTACAAAATGTAATGTCTGACAATGCTTATCATATTTTTAGTACCAAGAATTGTGGTAAAAATAGTTTTTCTCCTTACAAATATAACGCTTGATTTGAATTGAAGATAACAGATTATTTATTATCTTTATTATTTTTGCAATATTATAGCTAGTTTTTTAAAAATTGGGTACCTAGTACCTACCTACCTACATCTGCTCATAGATACTTCTCTTTCATGGCTCCTTATCTTTTTAACAAAATAAATAACTCAATAACTATTCACAACATCAGAAACCTTGAATGCAAACGAAAACTAAAAACATACCTCCAAAATTTAGATTACTGTCACACTGAAAACTTATTATTTATCTCGACGTAACCCTACAACCATGCCTATTAATATTAACTTTACTCTACATCACTTATTTATATACTAAGTACATTCAAGCTCGGACACGGTATTGGCTTTTATTATAAGCATACCTACATTAAGGCATAAATAAAACTGTGCACAAATTGGCTGTTATATTATAATTATATTTTTTATTTATTTAATTATAACAGCCAATTTGTGCACAGTTTTATTTATGCCTTAATGTAGGTATGCTTATAATAAAAGCCAATACCGTGTCCGAGCTTGAATGTACTTAGTATATAAATAAGTGATGTAGAGTAAAGTTAATATTAATAGGCATGGTTGTAGGGTTACGTCGAGATAAATAATAAGTTTTCAGTGTGACAGTAATCTAAATTTTGGAGGTATGTTTTTAGTTTTCGTTTGCATTCAAGGTTTCTGATGTTGTGAATAGTTATTGAGTTATTTATATTCATACATTAAGATAGGTTAAGATTTTTAGCTAAGTTAGGTAGGTATAAATTTAGATGCTGTGTTTAACTATAACGCAGCTTATTTTGCTCGCAGAATGGTACTATTAATTCTTATTTATTCTGCAAAGGTTATTACAAGTTTAGTTTCTAACAATGTACTCAAAACCAATGTCGCTAACTGAAGCAGAGTCCCTCGTGTCTACATACAAGTTCATATTTAGTTAGAGCGAGGAGTCAATGTATCACTACACATAGGTTTTAATACGAAGTAGGCAAAACTTACTTGTTATTTATACCACACAGAGTAGAGCACTATGTAGGTACATAGTTGCACTACGACTCTTTTACCTCCTTATTTACTCTGAAATCTTTCCTCTTTATAATATTATATTATACTAGCTGCGCCCCGCGGCTTCGCCCCCGTGGAAATTTATGTTTCCAACTTTTTTAATTTTTTCTTTCATAAAAACCTTCTCCTGACAATAACAAACACAACAAAGAAAGAATTAGCGAAATCGGTTCAGCCGTTCACGCGTGATGCCGTGACCAAGGAAAACGGGTTTCATTTTTATATTATAGACTAGATTCTGCCCGCGGCTTCGCACGCGTTAATTAAAAAAACATTGTCCAGCGGACAAAATTGTGAATCTAAACCATTCCCAGATCCCCTTGAACACACACAAAAAATTTCATCAAAATCGGTCCAGCCAAAATTGTGAATCTAAACCATTCTCAGATCCCCTTGAACACACACAAAAAATTTCATCAAAATCGGTCCAGTCGTTTGAGAGAAGTTCAGTGACATACACACTCACAGAAGAATTATATATACATACTAGCTGCGCCCCGCGGCTTCGCCCCCGTGGAAATTTATGTTTCCAACTTTCTTAATTTTTTCTTTCATAAGAACCTTCTCCTGACAATAACAAACACAACAAAGAAAGAATTAGCGAAATCGGTCCAGCCGTTCACGCGTGATGCCGTGACAACGCGAAACGGGTTTCATTTTTATATATAAGAAGAAGAAGATAGTATAGAAGTATAGATTATTATTACCTTATTTGGATTTTGTTGATTAAAAATAAAATAATTCGTAGATGGAACAATCTTACATGGTGTATCCTCTACACATGATCCGTGCCTAGGCCTACCACTACTACACTACATGACTTTGTAATTGCTTGGATTTTTCTTTACAAAGAGAAAACAGTACCAGCAAAGCAGTTCAAATCCAATTTTATGCATCGGTACTTGCTGATCAACGGTTCGAAAGTTATGCTTTCTTTCTTTCTCTCTTTCTTCTTAACTAATTATTCCGTAAGGTGGTGTGGTCAGTTTTCTTATTTGATTTCCTCCATTTAGCTATATCCTAGACGTCGTCTTCGGATGATATAAATTATAAAGACGCCTAACTATAATCATATCAAAAAAATGAACTACCTACCTGTCAAAAATAGTCTAGGATGCCTAGTGCTGGCGATAGGCCTCCCTTTGCGTCTCCCTACGTCCTCTGTCCTCGACTTTCGCTTTGCGACTTTTATATTACCTGCGTGTAATTAATTAAACAAGAACATGTTATTTGATAATCGCTCACCTAGCTCTGTCGTCTAAGCACGGCGTCCGATTTCTTCCAATGACTTTATCTATCTCCTCCTGAGCCTTCTTCTGCACGTTTTGCTGCCTCACCAGATAGCTAAAGCAGAAACTCATGCTCTTGCTGGTGGTCTCAGTTCCGGCCATGAACATGTCCATGCACATGGCCACCAGCTGTCCTTCCGAATACGCCTCCACTGTTCCATACTCCCTCAAAGCTCGTATGTACACATCCATAAAATCTTTGTCTTCCTTCTCGGGGTCAAAGTTCTCCTTGTGTCTTGTGATCTCCTCCCTCAGAAATTTCCAGATTTTCTTATGAGTTTTAACGAAATCTCTGTACCCCGACATTGTCGGCGCAATAATGCTCAGGATAGGGAAATGGCTAAACATAGTGCCGACCATATCAATTGCAGCGAAAAGGTCGAACAACAAAGCTTGGAGCACTTTCATTTCTGGATCACTGGGCTTGTATCTCAGGCCAGCCATCATTGTCCAAAGAGTGTTTAGAATGTAGACGTTGAAAAAATTGTGCATTTGAATGACAGCTGTGCCATTTCCTGATACTTTGATGACTTCGTTTACATCGTTGATCATGTGGAAGGCTTCCGAGCTGGCGGTGTTCCCCATGCCTTTCCTACCGAAGCCAAATTCTTTCAAGTGTTTTATGAGGAACGTTCTCTGTTCCTTCCAAAGTTCTCCATCAGTCAACATGATTCCCCGCCTTTCTCCCCACGTTCTCGTCTGGTAGAAGATGCCTTTAGGTCTTCCATCGATACTTTCGTTGTAGAGCATCTCTTTGTTTGCTTCTAGGGAGTTGACTATGACGATTTTGTCTTTTCCGATCCTGAGGCCGAGGAGAGCGTTATTATCGTATCGATTAGAGAGTTCTTTGACAGCTTTGTAGAGATAGCCAGTTTTTTCGCGGAGCTTGTAGACTTCGCTGGCACAGCCGAGGATGGGGATCCACCTGGGCCCTGGAGGGAACTGCTTGGGCTTCACGGCGTCCAGGTAAAGGAATAAGACGACCACCAGCAACGCCACTAGCACCGCTAGCCACATCTGGAAGTGTATCAAACAGATTTTAAGCATACACGAGTTCTGAGCAGTGATATGTTTGACTTTGGACTATTTGAGTCATTATTGCGTACCTACCTTGGGTTTTTATACCCATAGCAAGTAACTTTATAAACAACTATAAAGTTTATTGCTTAGTTTATCAAACTAATATTACAAATGCGAGAGTTTGTTTGCGAGATGCAAATGATGGATGCATGTTTGTTACTTCTTCAAGCCAAAACTACTGCGGATACGGATCGGGCTGAAATATGCATACCTAGATGGACCTGGAATAAAATATAGAATATCATTGGCCCGATTAATCTTAATATTATATAAATCAGGTGTTTGTCCGCGATGGACTCCTAAACTACTAAACCGATTTTAAATTAAATTTACACATCGTGTGTAGTTTGATTCAACTTGAAAGATAGGATAGCTTATTTGGGGAAGGTTTAAAAGGTGAGAGCGGTACGAAGTTCGCCGAGTCAGAGTAAAATAGTCCGAATAAAAAGAGTCTTAAAATGTATTGGCTTCTATCATCTATCTTCTTTATATATAAAAAGGGAATCCCTATTTCCCTTATCATAACATCACGCTTGAACGGCTGGACCAGTTTTGCTAATTCTTTTTTTGTTATTTTCTTATAGGTAAAAGAAAAAATTTGGAAAATTGGAAATATAAAACGCGTGGAAAACGCGGCCAAAGTCGCGGGGCCAAGAGGAGGATCCAGCTAGGCTGGCCAGCGTTCGGGAAACTACGTCGAGTCTTCTCGTCATCCATATCGCAAAGCTTGAAACGAAAGTTTTCGTGCGTCCTACCCGTCATGACCTACGGAGCTGAGACGTGGACACTCACAGTAGGGCCGGTCCACCAGTTCAAAGTCACCAGCGAGCTAGGGAAAGAGCTATGCTCGGAGTTTCTCTGAAGCATAGGATTCGTAACGAATACGTCCGACAGAGAACCAAAGTTATCGACATAGCTCAAAGAATTAGCAAGTTGAAGTGGCAGTGGGCCGGCCATATCTGGCGAAGAACCGACAACCGCTGAGATAGAGATAGATAGTGTTCTTGAGTGAGACCTCGACTCGGCAAACGTAGTATAGGACGCCCTCCAGCCAGGTGGGATGACGATCTGCGAAAGACTGCAGGCAGATGCTGGACGCGGGAAGCTGAAGACAGGGCGCTGTGGCACGCATTAGGGGACGCCTATGTCCAGCTGTGGACAAATATAGGCTTATGATGATGATGGTGATGACGAAGCCGCGGGGCGCATTTAGTCCCAAATAAAAAACGTGCGAAGCAGTGGGGGAAACTAGTCATAATGATAGTCGTTTCATTTATTGAGGTAAACAAACAGGGTCACATTATAGTAGTTGAATAATATTATTTATAATGTTAAGGCGAAAAGTGTGTGAAGAAGGCCTTAGTATGGGCTGCACATACGTTGTCGATGTACGTATTAGACTCTTTCCACACATTTGGAGCCTTGCATAGCTTCTACCGGATAAAGAGGAACTATTTTGCCTAGTTTGTCAACGGTGGAATAGTTTCATACCCCGACAGGGGGAAAACTGGAAGTCAAAAAAATGAATTCCAGTTTTCCCCCTTAAGGCTAATCTTCAAGGGGGAAAAACTGGAATTCATTTTTTTGACTTTCCAGTTTTCCCCCTTCAAGGCGGTTTTCAAGGGGGAAAACTGGAATAACCCTACGGAACGTAGTCATACCTTGTTCGATTCAAGTTTTCGAATGGTTTTGAGATATTTGAGTTCATTTCAGACTCGCGAGATTTCAGAATTTATGTGTTTTGATAAGTAGGCAACGACGATCCCGAGAACGTTAGGTTCGAAATTGGAAAAGTCAAAAACAAAAACAAAAAAAAATTTTGATTTGACAGGCTTCATTCAAACCCATTTCAAAGAGCTTAAATAAACAACAGAGGGCCATTGTAAATAATGGGCCAGTAGGTAGAGATAAACCATTCTAAAAATGAACGCCGATTGTATGACGCTTAGTGGAGGAGGCGTCCATTTTGGCGTGCATTTTTAGAATTCTTTATCTCTAGGTACCCACTCATGGGTAGCGTGGACAGCACGCCAGGTTTCGCGCCAAATCGCGCATCGATCGACATAACAGATATACTTAAACCTTGGTACCTATAATGAAAATATTATCTATACTAATATTATAAAGAGGAAAGATTTGTATTTATGTATTTTTGTATGTTTGTTACAAATAAACTCAAAAACTACTGGACCGATTTCAAAAATTCTTTCACCATTAGAATGCTACATTATTCCTGAGTAACATAGGCTATATTTAGTTCTTGAAAAAATTTAAAATATTAATTTAATTAAAATTAGCATGGTGAATGCATGTACACATTGTTTTAGTGTGCGTAAGCTCAGAAGCAATCAGTCTCGCCCGAGACGTGGTCCGGGTCACTAGTGCTCATTGTATTCACGTCAGATTTTGGTAGCGAGTACCGTCAGCATGACAACTAACTAAGGTCATCAAATACCTTTAAATAAGAAGATAGATAGAAAGTTACTTTTTTCATTTTGGCCACCAAATCACTAGGTTATTGTTATAAATGTTGATTTATTAGTGTAGAGCACGGTTGATTTTAATTTTACTAAGCTTGTGTGGCTGCTATGTAAAGAAGGTTACCTACTTACTCCTCCACGAAGGAAACCATAAACTCCAAGTTTCTCAGCATTTTTAGCACAAAAGAAGCGAAAAGCAAGCGGCGGCACTATGAAAGAAGTTGAAGTTCAAACGCAAAAGAAAAAAACTTGAGAGGTGTCAAGGGACACCCGGATGGAACGAAGTTCCTTTCGATTAATAGTGGGCGTAAAGACTTTGTAATCGCCTAAATAGGTATTTTTCTTGCAGTTTTGATAAGATTGTTCGGAGGAGGGAGAGCGATTCTAATTTTTGTGCAAACCTAATGTCATTCGCGATGACAGCTGCCTATCATAAACGCTACAGTGACAGTTCTACACTTTGACACTGACTTAATATTGTGTTTACTTTCCAACAAATGTTAGGATATATTTGTTCTGTGGCAATATATTTGTTCTGTGGCAAAAAGTGTCGCTCCAATTTTCGTTACAATTTTTTCCGTCTAGCCCCCTTTCACAACGCGCGATAAGGAACTTCGTTCCAATATCGCGGCAAAGAAATAATTTTAAAATTCTCGCGGTTTTTAATAGGTAAGTACAACACTATATTATGGCTTGGCATGATTTGACAAGGCTAGTAGTTATTTTCTTTGACAAAGGCAAAAGAGACTAGAACCCAACAAACCACTACAAAGGCTTTTTACGGATTCAGAGATCCTATGACTACATTCCTTTACGGATTATTTTTGTCTTTTTCATTTTTGCATTGTGTAAGCGAGATAGATGTTTTTCTATACATTCGTTCGATCGAGTCACTGTGATAGTTTAAACTGTTTCCGAAGTCTCATTTTTACTAAGTACCTATTACAATATAAATTCATAGCTTATCAATATACGAAAAAGTATCGATTTTTTTTGTATGGCACTCGTACCAAAGGTCTGAAGACAGCGCCAAAAGTACTACCTAATTGGATTTGACCTGGATTTTTTTTGCCAAATTCTTATTTCGCCGAGTGAATGCCGAGTGATTATTCTACCAATTTCGAATTTTCCTTACCTACTATACGTCATTCATTAATAATTCTTTGTCATTACATTAATATGTCCTTAGCATAGAGTAAAAACTCGCTGCTGTCTCAGGTCCATAGCTTATTCGTCAGTTCACAAACGTTATTTTTTCTTTTCTTGCCGAGGTGATTACAAATTATAAAATTTGTTATAAAATAAGACCTAGCGTAGTCACGGACCAGTTCGTGATGATGGGCAGAACCTGCAGTTCACGTAGTGTAAGTGAAATAAAAATAACCCTGTATTAGTATGTCAGTCCTCTAGTACCCACAACACAAGCTCTGCTTAGCTTGGGGCTAGATGATGCTGTGTGGATTTTCCAGCATTATTTATTAGTACACATTACATAGATATATATTTTTTTATAATACATCTAAAACCTCCAGCTTAAATATCTGCAGATATCGTTCAGACATTTGCTTCATGGTGTCGTTAGCGGACCGACACCCGCGCGCCACAGAGGTCGTTGTCTGTTTGGAGCAATCATGTACATTTTAGCAGGGCCGCAATCACGGTGTTGTAATTGCAGTTGCTTATTAGCATTACGGCTCAAGCTTTAGCAGTTGAAACGTTAGGGTGTGCATTCACAGGCTGACAATCCACTGAAAAGTTCGCCCGCAGATCGGCTGCAATCCGAATGACGTTATTCGCCCTAAACGGAAAAGTTGCCTTCAAGAATCCTCGCCGGCATTGCCGACAGTCCGCTCCATGCGGTGCGTATCTTTTATGGCAAACGATTGATGGGGCCAGTGTGAATTATCCAATGCCAGCGCGGCGCAGCCTAACGTTTCAACTGCTAACGCTTGAGCCGTAATGCCAATAAGTAACTGCAATTACAACACCGTAATTGCGGCCCTGCTCAAATGAACATGCTTGCTCCAAACAGACAACGACCTTATCTAAAGAGGAATTATTGAATCGAGGGAGTACGTAGTAACTGCACTTACCACACCGTGATCGCGGCCCGGTAGACGCAGTGCGCTGATGCGGAGGTTACAAACGTCGCGTGCTATATTATACAGTACTTAGCTATCATACGGTTTGAAATCGGAATTATCCGAACATACATAACATTTAGTTACGGACTCGCTAGCAACGCATGCTAGGTATTTACCTAATAACAGGTCTAGTAGCATATAACAAGCTGGTCTCTTTTGCCGGCTTTTAAACAAGGTAGTTATGAGGCATTTCATGATTTTGTTGTGAACTTTAATTTAATAAAAATTTTGAGTCTCGGTTGTACTTCTTATGGATATAGACGACCTTTGTGGCGCAGCGGGCGAAGGTATGCCTGCGACGCAGGTGGTTGCGGGTTCGATTCCCGCCTCGGGACAAATGTTTGTACGATCTGCAGACGTATTTGTCCAGAGCGTTGTGATGTTTTCTATGTATAATAAAACATATCTATTTAGTATATTCTGTTAAGTATATCAGTTATCTAGTACCCACACAAACTCTGCTTAGCTTGGGGCTAGATAATGCTGTGTGAATTGTCCATCATTATTTATTTATTATTATAGACATTTTTTTTTGTTATACATAGAAAAAACCTAGATCGCCCTGACAAATATCTGCAGACCGTCCAAAAATTTGTCCCAAGGCGGGAGTCGATCACGTAACTCCTGCGTCGAAGGTGGACCTTCGCCCGCTGCGTCACAGATGTCTTCAATTCGTCGTTTTCTTTCTTTTTAGGATATCGTACCTCATAAGGAAAAAAGGAACCCTTGTAGGATCACTTAGTTGTCTGTCTGTCCGTCTGTCAACCCCAATTTCTCGGGAACTATTCGGAAAAATAATCAAATTCGTAACCTCTTGGAGCCGCGATATAAATAAAACTTCGAAATCAACGCAATCAAAAGTTACAGCCGTTTATATCCTATGTTTTAAAATTTTCGAGGGAATCACATGCACGCACACAATACCTATAGGGTACTTCCCGTAGACCTAGAATCATGAAATTTGGTACGAAGCTAGGTCTTATACTCGTTGCACAAATAAAGCAAACAATCCAAAAAACCATGAATATGGAGTTGTTTCACGAAATAAACTATTTTTGATTCTCATCATGGACCAAAACCTATAGGGTACCTCCCGTAGAAGAATCATGAAATTTGGCATGAAGCATGGTTTTTCAGCACAAATAAAGGAAAAAATCCGATAACAGTAAGTTTGTAGTTAATTCACAAAAGAAAATAAATATTCTCGCCATGGGCAACGACAAAACCTACAGAATAAATATTTAAAAAAAAATCGATAACGGGTAGTTACCTAAGTATTTATAGCGTTATTTTACCTATTTTTCCCGACGTTTCAGCAGGTTTACACACTGTCGCTGCAACCTGTTGAAATTTTAGGAAAAATAGCTATAACAGCGATAAATACCCGTTAAATAATACTAATAACAATATCTACACACCAGTTGCGCTAGCCGCTAGCGAATTCAACTAAGTTGAACTGTTCAACTACTTGGTGAATGGCTCTGTGTCTGTAATTCAAGCGTCATAATCATAATAAACCTTTCTAGGCTCGTATTAAAGAAACAAGACAAAATTAAAATTTTAAAAAACCCACCGACGTTTATTGGCTGAACAGATTTTCATTAAAAATGGCTAAGAACACTCGGGATAAAATTATCTATGACACAAAAAAAACTAAACGAAAATCGGTTCATCCGTTCGGGAGCTACGATACCACAGACAGATACACAGATCGACAGATACACAGACAGACACGTCAAACTTATAACACACCTCTTTTTACGTCGGGGGTTAAAAAAAGAATCATAACAAGACATAAGTAAAATGCCATTACACTGTCGGCCGCCTACAACATTCATACACTGAAATTTCGCACCCGCCGGGCTGTGTCGCCGACTTTTTATGACATTCTAAAAGTTTCATAACAAAGGTAGACGACATGTGATCGTAACAGCAATGCATACAGAATTGACATACAAATTGGTAGGCTGATTCACTAAAAATAGCTATTGTGATTGTAATAAAACCTAAATTTCTTTCACTTTATTATTATTAGTCTCACTAATATTATAAATATACTTAAATACGAAAGTTTAAATGGATGAATGGATGGATGTGGTGTAGATACATAATGTTACATCTTGACGCCAAATCTACTGAACAGATTGGCTTAAAATTTTTCATCGAGGTTCACTTGGTATAATTCGCATATTACTCTTTTATAAAACCTGTTCACAATTCTTTTAGAATGTTTATTTTATTTATTTATTTATTTAAACATGTACATCTATCCTAACAGGCACACCCAATGCAATAGAGTACCTACCTTATATTCTAGTCTTATTATAGTTAATATTATATTTTTCTTATTATAGTTAATACAGCGCTGCAGCTGCTCCCCGAGCTCCTGCAGCACACGCTGAGTGGCAACCTTTTGGTCTCACGTTGTTTTTATTTTTCTCTTTGTAATTCTTATTTATCGATGTGTGTATTTTCTTGTGAACCAATAAAATTTATCTTATCTTATCTTATTAAAATTAGCAAATCCTTATACAAGAAAAACGACAAAAAATTAAATAAATATAAATGTCAAAGATAGATACAATTATATGTAGATAATAATGTCAAATTAATTTGATTAATAAGTATCAAAGTTAGAATATTATTAATAATATGTTAATTGAAAGTAAAGCATAATTTCAAAGGTTTCTATGATGTGAGTCCTCACCAACACTCGCATGCATACATGCAAATCTTCTATCTGAGGGTCGCTTCTACGAGTATGAACATACCTATAACCAGCCTATAACAGAATGAGAAAGAAAACACTACCTAAACTATGCCTAAAGATGATAGATTTTATATTATGACCCTAAAAAGTCTTTTCGCACAGCAAAATCCCGTTTTTTGCTGGTACGGTTTTTTGCAGGATCATGTTTAGAGTACCTACGTACATGTATTTTAACATTATCAATATTATGTAGTATTAATTAATGCAGCCAGCGTCTTGGGGACGCTTCCGACTGATATTGATATGAATCACTTGAGCTACCTGTCGATTGTTTGCCACAGTCTGCAGTTAGCTCAGTTGTTTTAATTGTAAATACTAGTGTAATTTTCCTTGTGAATAAAGGCTTCTGCCTCATTTTAAGTATTAACATATTACGCAGGAAGTTAAAATAATCAGTATAAAAAACAATTCATTAAAATATTAAATATTAACACGTCATTATAAAACATGTTAAATTCTTTACTGTGTTATGTTTCGTTACTTAATCTGAACAGGACACATCATATAAAAATAGGGGAGAGCAAACTCAAAACTATCGCTAATGAACTAACGCTATAGCTACAAATTACTTACCTTTCGGAGCCGAAACTACCAACGTACACCGAAAGAATTACGAAAATTCGCGAAGCCTCACACACTTGTCGACCTTATCTTATTTGACGGATTTACATCGAATACCGAGTTTACATTAGGGTTTAAACTTTTCAAACGATTTTCTATTATAGAAAGCGAAGTGTTGGGTACAGCTGGTAGGAACACCGTACTTTCACTTTGCTGCTGTGGTGAGTGCATTAGGTATATGCATTACCCCACCACTGCAAGTTTCCCACTTGCAGCCTGGTGACCTGACGACCTACGTGGCGTACTAGCGAAGATTGCAGGGACGCGGAAGGTTAAGGCTCTACCTCCCCGAACACTAGCGCCGCCACATATTTTATCTTATTATTACGTCGAAGAAAGGAAATTCCAAACATTACGTTGGGCAAATTGTGATACCTATCATAAGCATTTTTTTAATGCCTCTATATAGTGTAGGCAGAGATGCGAAGTTGCTCTTTTTTGCCACCATGGCGGCCAAAAACAGCAACTTCGCAACTCTGCTTAAAGTATACAAAATAAAAAAAATATAGAGGCATTAAAAAAATGCTTATGATAGGTATCACAAATTGTCCAACGTAATTTTTGGAATTTCCTTTCTTCGACGTAATAATAAGATAAAATATGTGGCGGCGCTAGTGTTCGGGGAGGAGGAGCCTATCCGCGGCGACCACGTTATGATCAGTTGATATTGTTCCTGTAGCTTTTAGGATTCCGTACCCGGAAGGTGAAAACGGGACTCTATTACTAAGCCTCCGCTGTCTGTCTGTTTGTCCGTCTGTCCGACCTACCTGACAAATTTGTTACTCCAAGTTTCGTTGGAAATAAGCAGTCTATATATTGATCTACAACAAAGTAGACTAAGACCCGGCGTGGGTTCCGCTTCCGCACACTCGATTAAGCCGCGGGGGTAACTACTAGGTACATAAGTAGGTAGACATTATGCGTAATATCATAGATCAAAGTGAAATTTTACTTCGATACATGTGTAATAAACATCAAATTTCATTCTTTATCGCCATAAATTAGCGCCATCTATAAAATCTATATAATTGGAAGTAAGTACTGTTGTGTAGTGCCGGCTTAGAATTTGCACCACCCCAACTTTTCCCACGGGTATCGTAAGAGGCGACTAAGGGATATCCACCTGGGTGCGGGCAGCAGCGCCCTATTCAGAACAATTCCACTAGCGAACTGCGATTCCGAACCTGCATGCCTAGCGTATAAAAGCCAATAAGGTGCTGGGGGAGGCCTGTGTCCAGCAGTGGACCAATACAGGCTGTTGAGGTGAGGTGTTGAGGAATCAGGAGTTGAATACCTAAGTAATAATCTAAGTAGGTACTTATATTATTATTGTTTTTTTTTTCGTGTAGCTTAGATAAAAAGAGTAACAGTACCAATAAAACCATCACCTTAGTTACATCCTGTTAGTTACATAAGTCCGCTCTGCATGTTTAATTATGATTACTGTATTTCTCTTTAATTGAATATTTAGTTTATTCTTTTGAGAAATAAATTTCTAAAACCGCAATACCTACCGATAACCGAAGTTGACCAACGTCGGGCGCGGTAGTAGAGTACTTGAAAGGGTGACGGCGTCAGGTTGACATTTTGCTTTTCTTCGCACTCTTTTTCATCGTGTTAGAGACTATGTTTGTTTGAACAACTTTTGACAGGGTCAAAGGATAATAATTATTCTACCTATTGCAACACTAAAAGGCTGGCCAATAACCAAGAAGAAGATGATACTGGTGTCGCTAGCGCGGTTCCTGACGAAGTCGTCGAAGTTGACTCATATTATGGGCCCACAGGTGTACAACAGGTTACCAGATTTTATCAAAGAGGCTGCTAATGATGGTATATTTACTATTTCCTAAAACGCTGGCTTATCGCGCAAAAATTATATAGCTTTGACGAGTTCTTAGGCTCAAAATGACATTTACTTATCTATTTAATTATAATTGAATGATTTTTATTATTAGTACCCATGTGCGATATCTATCTGATAGATAGATTCGTCTATTGAACTTGGGACGTAGGTCGCGTGCGCTGCGCTCTCAGCAGGCGACCGCGCTTGAGATAGCCACTAAAATTCCACGCTAAGCGCAGTTCTTTGTGTTCATGTTGCTCGCTATTTATATTATCCTTCTACCCTCGTCTATTTTGAATAAAAAACAATGTCCAACCACTCCTAGCAAATATTAATCTGTATGATGATTTAATGAAAAACAATTTGTATTATGCCCAGCACTAAAACCTTATTTTATCCTTATCGCTGATAATGTCCCTTTTGTATACATTTGTAATTAAAAATGTAATCTAGACTTAAAGATTACATAAACCCCAGAGTAGTATGGAAGTAGAATCTTGTCGATAGCCCTAAAAAATGTGAAATACTAAATTACAAGTTAATTGCTCAAAAGTTTTAAGAAGCCTATGGCTTAGAAATCGCTGTAAATGTTTTTATGATGTATTTTTTCTAGGTATTTAACCGCACACTGGAAATGTACCGTCTACTATTTTTATTTAATAAAGAACTTTTAAAATTGAAAATTGAATAGTTATGTACGATGGTACGGAACCCTCCGTGTGAGAGTGGACTCGCACTTGGCTGGTTTAATACATACAGACATTCTACAATATCTTGTCAGTGGTAGGTATCATTGTTGAAGCATATTTACGTTCAGTAAAATAGTGCAAAAATCACTTGTAATTTAGACTAAAATTACCCATTAATATTCAGGGCTATTTAGGTCCATTCCGAGTAAAAAACGGAACCCTTTTAATATCACAACAAATCTCACTTATTTTTAATTTTATAGGTATATGTATATTCTATTTTTATGTTTTGTAGTTCTAAAGACTATATAGTAAGTAAGTAGTATGTAGTTATGCTTTATGGTTAAAAGATTTTAGATTCGGACGAGATGTACCCCTACTCAAAAGTGAAGTGGACATCTCGTCCGCGGATGAGTTTGAGATTCGGACCAGATGTACCCAAACCCATTTATTGAATGTTTGACGTTGAGTAGGTATAAATCGAAATTCTTCGTTACTTTAGATGTACTGTAGTAGGTACAGGTACTGGTAACTGCTCAATGTTCGCTGATATGATATTGCATCCAGAATTGTAAGGCTTGACAGTGATACTCATTTCCTTTTTAAGGAAAGGTAGGTTGCTATTGCGACTGTGGTTCAGTATTCTGTAGCATAAAATTAACGAAGGGAATCTCACAGCCCTTGCATAGAACAAATAACTAGATTATTTCTAATAGATTGTTTGTAGCTCAATATTTCTAACCGATTACAGTAGAAATATGAGATTGTACCAGTATGTAGGTACATAACTCTATTGGCGTCGACGGTCGCGGCCTTTGTTGGCGGCGGTGGCTTGTGCTGGAGATGCAGCGGGCGCGGCTGCGTCAAGCTGTAGCCCCTCCTCCTGGACGTCGAAGGCTGCGGCTCGTAGTACCGATGCAGGCTGCTGCTGTCTTCAAGGTGTTTTGACGAGGAGCGGGTCGGGAGATTACATCGTAACCCGGGTTTACGTTGGAACCTACTAAGTGAGGAGCTAAGTTTCTTGATTTAATTGGCTTGACCTCTTGATGTTCTTTGAGCTCTTTATGGTTTCGCAAGTTTGTCTAAAAACTGGAAACTTTCACCGTTTTGACTAATTATTTGATGTAACAGAATAAACTATTAAGTATCCAGTAAAGTAAGTAGGTAATCGTTTTTGTCAAAACTTGTGAAACTCCGACGCTTTGTTCATGACTTCAAGCTTGGGCAAGTACTCCTGTATAAAAACTTTAGTGAAGTTGAATAGACCTGCTATTCCCGATTCTAGTTGGTTTTGAGAATAATCCAATCTCTTATTGTGGGTTCAGACAAAACGGCACTTTTCTCTAAATTTTGTTTTGTGGCCCGTACCTACTAGCAGTATTCTGGGGAATCAGCATTTATCTACAAGGGCCTCCTATGGCTCCTAGGCGACTCCGCCCAGTAATATTTTCCCCAACGTTCAGAGATTTGTGGTGGGGTTTTTTCACCCAATTTTCGGCCCGTACGGCCTGTAATTTCTAAGATTTCAGCTGGAACTCATAATGTAGGTTCAGCTACGAGTGTTCAGCCCACAGTAGAGGCTAATGCCTCGACCGACGTCGATTATATAGGTTTATATTATACCTGGTATTATCCCAACTAACAAAGTAGTCCAATAATCTAAACATACTAAGTCACTAAAAAGATTCGTAAACGAGTTATTAAGGTATTAGCGGTGACATCGTGTTGTATAAAAGTGTTCGAGAACACACTTTTGCTTTTTAAGCTTAAAGAGCAAAAATGACCTATAAACTGATGAAAACGTTTACTACAACATTTTATACAACCAGTATAGTTAGGTGTTATAGCAAGCGCAGCGTAGCGCTAATATAATTATTGCAGAAAAATACTGCTCTATACAAGTTTTAACAAATGCCTTTATTCATCTGATTTGCGTAATAAGTTTTACATCGTGTTATGGATATTCAGATCGTTGCTATAGAGTGATTTTGTGATGTAGCTTGTTTCCAGTTTACTACTATAATGTGTACTATAATGTGTACTATATTGTGTACTATAATGTGTACTATACTGTTCAATATTGGCTGCTGTTCTATATTGCGCTACGAATGGTACACGCCCCGTTACACCGGTCAGAGCCCGGCTCTACAGTTCCAGAGTATCCTGAGACACAGTCTGCTGACAGATGGACAGACAGACAGACAGTTGTAGACAATGTAAAAGTCATAATCCCATCCTTTGGGTACTCCAAAAAGGATCCCATAAACGCTGGAAAAGGTACCAATATAATTAATGTACCGTGTGACTTACCTTATGAAAGAACTTGTTGCGAGGGTCTGAAATATCAAACAATGTTCCGCACCGAGTCTGCCTGAACGCGATTAACTCAATACTACCGAACTGGATTTCAATACGGTTTCAAAAGGCAAACACTTACGGTTTTTCATTATGATCTATAAAAGTCTAAAACCAAAGCATTATTCAGCTATATCTACTTAACATCTGCTAGCAGTCTAGAGCAGATCGTCATCACACCGCCTTGCCATAGGTCAGGGCGTCCAGTGTGCTTAGTATGGGTGTGCAAACTACAAATACAAACACGAAAAAAGTTTCATGAGCTCGATATACTTTAACTTCCACTCCACGATCTTGCTTACACGTAGGTACAATAATTTGGCATATTTTAAAAAACTATAAACCGACTTTAAATTCTTCTAGTGGCGACATATAATTAGAATTTGAGTCTAATTTAGATTTATGATACATGAAACGATGAATGAAAGGCCTACTTTGAATCACGAAATACGAGGTTTCGATAGATGGATCGCAGGAAACGAACAACCTTACAGACTGAATGTCACGTGCGAAGCCACGCACGTTAGCAATGTGCGTTTCTTCGGACGTGACACTAAATGACACATTTCAAAATCAAAAACGGGCGGATCGGTCATCCTTCGTTTTATGCGCTCCGCCATCTGAATTAATAACGACTATGAAGCATCTAATAGGAACTTTACACACGCAAAGAAAAATGCGTAACAAATTTTATAGTATTAATAATTTCTATCACTGAATCAGAACTTTTTGTTGTCATTTCTACTTTCATCTATTTATAAATAAAAGATTACTGTAAATGTATGCGTTAAAAACATAAATCATTTTAGTAGAAAGAGTTGACGGAATAACAGCAGTGTCTTTGTTTAGATAAGTAATTAAGTTTACAGTAGTGTTTTATGTTTGTATTTGTAATATAATTATGTGCACTAATTCAATCATGGTAAAACAGTGAGTACCACCACCAATGCATAGTTGTTATCACTTTCGTTGCCCATGATGCGCATGGCCTGCTTCACCTCCTTCACCTCCCTGGTGCAGCGGCGCGCCGCCGCCGCGCTGCCGCCCCTTTGCTTGGGTCGTACCTACTGTAGAGGCTGGTTAGTGAATGTGATAATGGACAAACACTTGATCGTGAAACTATAACCACCCATAACGGCCATGTCATCCGTAGCTTACAAGATTATTTTGTTTATAAGTAAATCAATTCTATCTAGCTTCAGTCTGCTGCACGTGTTTTCCGGGACAAAAAGTGGTGCGGCGAGTGTTATCGGTTAAAGATCAGCTTCTGCACTCAATGGCGAGGCCAAGGGTCCGTGTAGGCAATGTCAAGCTTCGCAAGGTGCGAGCTCAAAGCTTCAACTCGATGCTCTACACGTGGCACTCGGCAAACCCGGTCTGCGTCTGCTGTCCGGTGACGCGGTCGAGGAATGGGAAGTAGATGACTTACAAGCAGCTGTTCAATCAGCCACCCAACGCCGTAGTGGAATGGAAACCTAGCTACCGGCGTATACTAGATGGAATCCCTGATGATGCAGTGAAAGTCCGACCTTCCAGTGATATGCGTTTATTTCCGCATACACAAAGCACTAAAGCACTTAGTCTATCGGACTTATTCTAACGGCACTTAACACAGTTACAAACACTAAACACTAATAAGCACTGAAACCCTACTGAAACTTTCAGGAATTTACACAAGACTAGGAACACTTTTTCTCAGGTTTGGGCCTTGAGAGCAGATCGGAAATTGTTCACTTCTTCGTATTAGATCACTTCAGATTGAGTAAAATAGAACTGACTGACCGACGGACAAGCTCAGGTTTTTTTACCTCCGTCGGCCCTTGAAAACATACTAGGTTTTTCTTGTAATTAGCTCTGATTCACTCACTCAACATACGTATTGTCAGCCACCCTTGTCTACCATTTCCACGGTTTTCGGGAAGCTATATCGATCTCATTCTTAACTCGAGAACATTTTTGCGGTCCTAGTCTTTTTTCAATTTGTTCCCGAAATTTTGACATATACTTAGCCGTAAGTCTGGATTCTGGAACATGCCCCAAGGTTCTAAGTCCTTCTATGGATTTCAAGAATGTTCTACAAACTTCCATAAATCGTTCCACAGGCATTCCAGAAGTTTCTAGAAAGTTCCCGAACGTTCTCGACTATTTTAGAATATTCTACGACTTTTCAAAACTCTCTACGCGTTTCTTCGAAAGTTCTAGAATGTTCGACTGATAATGCGTGGAAATAAATTCTTAAAACTACCTATACCGAATTAATCTACACCTAAGTATATCGGTCACCGACAAAAAGTATGACTATTAGATATCCTTCCTCTTAAATTGACCTAAACACCTCTGGGGCCATGCAGCACCAGTTCCTGTTGCAGTCTTCAGACGTACCTATCTATCTCTCACTGAGGCATGTTATCTTCAAAAAGATAATCAGCACTATACTTTTTACTTGACACTACGTTTGTTTCAGTATACTCGCGGTGTGTCTAGCGAGCGCTGTTTGTGTAAAGCAAGCCGCTGGATTCTGGGACACAGGCACTACCACCTTTCGAAACCCCAGAGACAAGGATGAGTTTCGCACGTCCTTCTTCAGGTAGTAAGAGAAAGAAAGAAAAACGAGAGCGTGAGCGATCACACGATCTACGAGAAAAGTTTTACGGCGCTCTCCTTGTTGTCCATAGATAGTTGGATAACATGGGCAACTAGGATCTTTTTTAACCGATTGCTAAAATAAGAGGAGGTTCTCAATTCGTTTGTATATACTCATTTTTTATTATTGTGTAAGTATATATGATACTTGATATCCGCCAATGATTTACCTTTTTGCTCATTCGTTCACTATTGCTACTAGCATTATAATAGTACTAGCTGACCCGCCACGATTACATTTGCGTGGACTTTAGTAGTAGGTAGTACCTACTAATGTACATCCGAGTAATATAACCCGAGTACCACGCGTTTAAAGCCGCAGATAGAAATTTAGATAGGAACATAATAACCCAAGAATGTGAACTTGTAAGAAAAACTGTTCTTTGTTGGTGCCTACGTCCTAAACAAAATTTTTATGCAAAATTTCAGCCTCGTAGCTTCTAGAAGTCATTTCTAGATTTTCTTGATAAGTCAGTGAGTGGCCTAACTTTGACTCCACACCATTAACCACTGGGTTGGGTACTTCTGGTCCGAATCTAAAACTGATCCACGGACGAGATTAAGGTGTGAATTTCAAAAAACCCTGAAACACGTGTCTGTTTATTTTAAGTCATCTTACTACGCTACAAATTTTGAAGGGCCAACAGTTACGGTTCTGAAGTTATTCCAGTGCCGGTGACGCACCTAGCGCGTCCACCGCCAAATGTTCGCGGCACCCGGCAATACAATATGAAAATCGTGGTGGCATTGAACGCGTTAACTTTAGCTTATTCTATTTTCCTGATAATTTCTCATATTGCATGTTAATGCTGTAAACCTGACCATGGTAGACTAGAGATGACCATAGATTGACATAAGACCAATTTACACATTACCACCTAGTTACACAGCAATAAATCCATTTATCATTGTATAGAGCTTTCCTCTTTATAATATTATATGAGTTACTATTTGATTGTTTGTTTGTTTGTTTGTATTGAATAGGTTCTGAAATTCCCACGGGAACGGGAACTAGGCCGGTGAAACCGCGAGGCGATCGTCTAAATAGTAATAGATATAGATAAATATAGAAAGATTAAATTGAGTATAGTGAATGGTTGCAAACGTTGATTTTATGAGAACTCGGTTCAATTAAATTTCAGGTGGCAGTGGACCTTTATGCCAGAGTCCAGAGCGTTCTTCAAGTATTGGGACTGGGAAGACATTGATAGGAGAATGAGACTGGGGACCGTATGCGGGCTCTCTATAGGTAATTCATGCTTATTGCTTATATTTACCGATTCGATTATTATATATTATATAATGACAAGTGTCGACCCACGCGCAATCAAGTGTTCCGTAGTTGTATGGTTCAATATCTTAAACTAACTTATTTCCTGGTTTTATACAACCAAACCGCCATCCAAGTCATTTTGAATGGAATTTGTAGGTAGGTACGTAATTTTCGGTTTTCCCTATCAAACTGTTAGGTACCGACTAATACTGTTAACTACCTACCAAAACACCACCAGTAATAGTTTTTGTTTGCCAAAGACATTTGAAAATGTCTGTAGCAAAACTGAGTTTTACTTATGATTTCGTTATAATGGTTAGGGAAAAAGTTTCTTCGCATTTTTAAGAGAATTCAAAACATTTTTTGATATACTTTATAATAATATACATTTAACTAAAGTATGTAGATACCATTTTGTTCGATAACTTTTTGCCATCTTGTAGGTACATGATCCCATTGCTATAGAAATTTGGGGTTTCTGATCAAAATACCGCGACAAGTGGTTTTGGCAGTCCTCTCGTGATGATAACCTGACACTGCCTATATAATTCTGAAGAGACTGAAACAGGTGGAAATCTGAAGGTGCAAGGCCAGGCCTATACGGTGGATGCATTAACACCTCCAAGCCAAAGTCTCTTTATTTTTGCTGAGTGGCTAAAGATGTGCGAGGTCTAGCGTTATGATGATGAAAAACCACACCGCTTCTGTTGATTAATTCCGGTCGCTTTCTCTCAACTTCTTGCTTTAATCTCATCAATTATTCGCAGTAGAGTCCAAAATCGATGGTCCTGCCTGGTGGTAACAGCTCATAATGAATAATACCCTTCCAAACCCACCACACACACAGCATCACCTTGTTGCGAGTTAGCCCGGGTTTCGCCACAGCCTGTGAAGCCTGACCGGCCTTTGACCACGACCTTTTTCGCACGTTCTTGTCGTACGTGATCCACTTTTCATCGCCAGTTATCAGCTTTTTCAAAAATGGTTCGCTTTCATTACGTCGTAATAGAGAATCACAAATGAGTACACGGTTCATTAGGTTTCTTTCAGTGACCTCTAAAGGTACTTACCCAATATCGAGCTTTTTTGTGTACTTACCCAGATTTTTTCAAATGCGCCAAAACTGTTTTGTGGTCAATTCCCAGTTCTTCAGCTACGTTGTAACTACTGATATGCCGATCTTGCCCCACTTTTTCAAAAATGGCATCCATTTTATCCGTAATAGGGCGACTAGAGCGACGTGCATCTTTGATATAAATATTTTCCGGATTGAAAACGCTTAAACCAAATTTGTGCTACTCTCACAGAAACTGCACTAAGTCCATAAACATCGCAAATTTTTTTCGCGGCTTGCCTTGCATTTTTATCTTTGTTGAAGTAAGATTTTAAAAAGTATCGAATTTTTTCATTTGTTAATTTTTTTTTTGCTTTTGGTGGCTTTCGTATCACTGCGGCCATGATTGGCCTATTGTGATCGCCACTTTGTATGTTCATCCTCGAAGCAGCGGCGTTCACAGTTCGCCGCTAACCCTTGCAGCTGCTAGGAACTGTAGGATTTTCTTCGGGGTGGAGTCTTTTAGCTCGTCTGGACTAAGCAGGTGCTTGCCCAGATGGATGCTACGTTTTTGCATCAGTGCTCCGCACTCTCCTAGAAGATGGAGAGGCGTTTGAGGCGGCCTCACAGAACCTGCAGGATTGTGTGTCGCTTAGCCCTAATTTGAATATGTGCTTGTTGAGGCGACAGTGTCCAGTTAGGGCTCTTGTCTGGATGTGAAGGTTGCTGCTGCTTAGCGCTAGGATTCAGTTGGTGCACCGCTTATCGAAGGCTTTTATCAATGATTTTGAGTGGCTCATACCCGAGGAAATCCTCCAGAGCTTGGAAGATTCCTCGTAGCAGGAATCCAAGAGAGTTTTGAGAGCCAGGCTTTTCGGTATGCCACAGAACGGCTCGGGGCCCAGCTGAGTCCCCTTAGCCCCGGAACGCGCGAGTTCGTCGGCACACTCGTTGCCGTTGACTCCCGCGTGCCCCGGTACCCATCTTAGGACGACTCTGTTGTTCGAGCCCAGCGCGTTTAGGCGTGACAGACAGTCCTCGACTAACCTGGACGTGATAACCTTCGAGTCCAGTGCTAGGAGGGCCACCTGGCTGTCAGAGTTGATGTAGATAGTTTGATTGGTGTAGCGCTTTCCCAGATTTATATCGGCACATTCTAGAATGGCGAATACCTCTGCTTGGAAGATGGAGGCGTGGTTACCCAGGTTTATGCTTTTGCCAAACAAATCGGAAAATCGGCCATAATATGGTCGCTTGCCACACAAAGGTTTTATTTGAGAAGCCATATTAAGGCCTCTTGCCACGTGAGAGGTTAGTTGGTTGTTTAGTTTGTTGGTTGCGGTCGACTGGAGGGCCTTGTCGTACCATACCATGGAGGCGTAAGTGATAATCGGCCTCACAATGGCAGTGTACAGCCACAGGGCAATCCTGGGGTTGACGCCCCAGTTGTTGCCCATTAGACTGCCGCTTGCTCCTAGTGCCATCTTAGCTTTTTGCAAGTCGTTGGCTAGGTGCGTATTCCACGTCAGTTTTTGGTCGATGGAAACGCCCAAGTATTTTACTTCTGTAGAAAAGGTTATGATTTTACCGTTTAGTTTAGGCTTGTCTAGCCTTCGCTTATTGGTAAATTAGCCCCGGAACGCGCGAGTTCGTCGGCACACTCGTTGCCGTTGACTCCCGCGTGCCCCGGTACCCATCTTAGGACGACTCTGTTGTTCGAGCCCAGCGCGTTTAGGCGTGACAGACAGTCCTCGACTAACCTGGACGTGATAACCTTCGAGTCCAGTGCTAGGAGGGCCGCCTGGCTGTCAGAGTTGATGTAGATAGTTTGATTGGTGTAGCGCTTTCTCAGATTTATATCGGCACATTCTAGAATGGCGAATACCTCTGCTTGGAAGATGGAGGCGTGGTTACCCAGGTTTATGCTTTTGCCAAACAAATCGGAAAATCGGCCATAATATGGTCGCTTGCCACACAAAGGTTTTATTTGAGAAGCCATATTAAGGCCTCTTGCCACGTGAGAGGTTAGTTGGTTGTTTAGTTTGTTGGTTGCGGTCGACTGGAGGGCCTTGTCGTACCATACCATGGAGGCGTAAGTGATAATCGGCCTCACAATGGCAGTGTACAGCCACAGGGCAATCCTGGGGTTGACGCCCCAGTTGTTGCCCATTAGACTGCCGCTTGCTCCTAGTGCCATCTTAGCTTTTTGCAAGTCGTTGGCTAGGTGCGTATTCCACGTCAGTTTTTGGTCGATGGAAACGCCCAAGTATTTTACTTCTGTAGAAAAGGTTATGATTTTACCGTTTAGTTTAGGCTTGTCTAGCCTTCGCTTATTGGTAAATGGTATAATCAGAGTTTTGTTCAGTCATATAATCACAATTTGTTCATTAGATTCACTCATCTTGACAGTTCGAAAAACAAATAAAAATCACACATTTTAAATTCATTAAATTCATAAAACTTTTAATGATACCAAAACCAGCCAGATACAAATAGTATAGCCAAAGAGATTATAATATAATACAAGTTCATTCATACTATAATGCGGAAAGACTTTTTCCCCAACCTAATATTATGTACAACCGTGGCTTTTTTCCCATTTTCCAAATCGTTTGACTGGCAGATGGGGGAGGGCAACCTCTTGACTTAGTCCTTCATTTTCCCATAAAACTTAAGAAACAGTATAAATATTTTGGAAAATTAAGTCAGTTTTTAGTTTTTGCATAACTAATAATCATTTTATTTACCAGATTGGCAGTGCATCACGACCTGTGTGCTGCTGAACAGACGGTGTGTCCTTAGTTCACATAACGCTTTGTTCCCGCACATCGTGAGGCAGAAAGATCTGAGGGTCTGGGCTCCTGGCGCTGAAGCGAAATACAACACTCCTTACAGGTATCATCACTTTTCACATAACAACACACTTTTAATGAATTCTATCTTTGGATAGATGGACGTTTGTTTCTTCACAGTTTTTCGAAAACTCAAAACTCAAATCATGGTAAATATCCCGTTGTAAATGATTTTTGGAAATTTTTTTTTGAAAAATTTACCTCTCGCCGCGCGAGTTACCTTGTATGTATGTAATTCTCAGAAATTTTTAAAACTGTTTTGAAATATAGGTACAAGATGATACCTTTCATTTAGTACTATGAATATGAATGGGTGTTTTTTCGACTTTTTTCAAAATATTTCAAAAAGTATAAAACCTACAGAAATTTAAAACACTATTGTGAAATGTACATACTGATACCATTTATTTGATACCCCACTATGTACCTATATATTTACTACGTAAATGGCAGAAGCCTTTATTCACACCACTTATTACCCCCACTTGACTTTGTACAAAGTCAACTACCTACGTAGATCTCTTAAAATTTCGGCATCACAATTTGTATGAATAATTTTAATTTTTCATTTATTTAAAAAAAAAACTTCAAATCTGTACAGGTGCACGAAATGTACTATTGTTTAAAAGCGGTAGTTGCTGAGATACTAAGGTGGGAAAATAGGACTGACAAAGCGAGACCATAAAAGGGATTCGTAGCCAATCGAAACGCTAAAAGTTTATTTACATCTACTTGACTTCAAATCATCATCATCAGCCTATAAGCAGTAGACTATGCTGGACATAGGCCTCCCCTAATGAGCGCCATAGCGCCCTGTCTTCAGCTTGCCGCATCCAGCATCTGCCTGCAGTCTTTCGCAGATCGTAATCCCGCCTGGCCGGAGGGCGTCCTACATTACGTTTGCCGAGTCGTGCTCTCCACTCAAGAGCACGCTTAGCCCAGCGATTGTCGGTTCTTCGCGAGATATGGCCGGCCCACTGCCACTTCAGGTTGCTAATTCTTTGTGCTATGTCGATAACTTTGGTTCTCTGTCGGATGTAGTCGTTACGAATTCTATCCTTCAGAGAGACTCCGAGCCTAGCCCTTTCCATAGCTCGCTGAGCGACTTTGAACTGGTGGACCAGCCCTACCGTGAGTGTCCACGTCTCAGCTCCGTAGGTCATGACGGGTAGGACGCACTGATTGAAAACTTTCGTTTTCAAGCATTGCGGTATGGATGACGAGAAGATTCGATGTAGTTTACCAAACGCTGCCCAGCCTAGCTGGAACCTCCTCTTGGCCTCCTTCACAATTATTTTACCTAACTGCAGAACTTGCCCAAGGTAAGTATACTCGGAAACAGTTTTGAGAAGGTGGCCATGTACGACGACCGGTCCCGGATCAATGAGGCCATTGATCATGACTTTGGTTTTATCCAAATTCATGCCAAGACCGATGCATCGCGAGGCTGAGGCTAGTCCGTCCAGCATCTGGTTCAGCTCCTCTAGCTACTCCGCCATTAAAACTATATCATCAGAGAATCGCAGGTGTGAGATGTAGCCGCCGTTTATGTTAATGCCCTTACCGTTCCAGTCCAGCGTCTTAAACATATCTTCCAACGCGCTCGTGAACAGTTTCGGGGATATAACATCCCCCTGTCTCATTCCTCTGCGCAGTTGGATGGGTTTAGACTGCTGGCACTGTACTTGGACCCTCATAGTGGCGGCCTCGTTGAGACATTTCAGCACCTGGATATAACGATAGTCTACTTGGCATCGCTGTAAGGATTCCAGAACAGCCCAGGTTTCGACAGAGTCAAAGGCTTCTTCATAGTTCACAAAGGCCAGACGCAGAGGCTGATTATACTCTTCGGACTTCTGTATAATCTGCCGCACTGTGTGAATGTGGTCTATGGTGCCGTACCCTCAGCGGAACCCGGACTGTTCCGGTGGCTGGAACTCGTCGAGTCTCCTGGCGAGACGATTCGTGACCACTCGTGAGAACAGATTATAGACGTGGCTCAGGAGTGTGATGGGTCTGTAGTTTTTAAGGAGGGTTTTATCTCCCTTCTTAAAAAAAAGCACCACCAAACTCCCGCTCCACGCCTTTGGAGTTCTCCCACTGTGAAGGACGGTGTTGAAGAGTTTCTGTAGCTCCTGAATTACAGGGGCACCTTCGACTTTCAAGAGCTCCGAAGGTATTCCGTTCTCACCGGGGGGGCTTTTCCATTTTTAAGCTGCCTCAGAGCTAACACGATCTCGTCTTGACTGATGTCTGGCAGTTCGTCGGTATAGTGGCGTGTCAGGGTGGCTCTAGAATCATGGTCGTCTCGTCAGGAATGAGGGGCATGTGCAGCGTATAGACGGCCATAGAAATCCTCTACCTCGGCGGAGATCTCCGGCTTCGACAATACGGTCCTAGCGTCGTGCGTTTTGAGCTTCGTCAGGTGGCTCTTGCCAAGCTGCTGAGTGAATACTTTGGACCCTCGGTTTTGCTCTACCGCCTCTTCGATGAGGCGTGTGTTGGAGCTCCGAAGGTCGCGTCGTACCATCTTCGCAATTCGCTTGTTCAGGTCTGACCTTTCTGACGAAGTCGCTTGGGTGGTTTCCCGTCTTTTTGTCATCAGCCCGAGAGTCTCATCCGAGAGTTTGGATTTATTGCCTGTGCGCTGCTTTTTGCAGAACTTGATGCCCTCATCCCTCAGCGTTTCGACCAGATTGTGCAGGGTCTCGTCGGCGTCATCAGTGGGATTCAAGGCAACAAATCTATTCCCGAGAAGCTGCTGGAACTTCTCGGTGCCCGCCATGATTTGCATTGGGTTAGGTCGGAGCGTGGACTTCATCAGACGGTTACTTTCAAGCTTTAAGTTGATATTCAGAGAGCCTCGGAGCAGTCGGTGATCAGATCGGGTATTGAACCTGTTGATCACTGAGACGTCTCTGAATATGTGCTTGCTATTCGTCATGATGAAGTCGATCTTATTTTTAGTCACAGTGTCGGGGCTTTGCCATGTCCACTTCCTTTGGGGTTGTTTCTTAAAGAAAGAGTTCATTAAGAACAGCCCCTCTTTCTCAAAGAAGTTGACAAGCATTTTCCCTCTGTGGTTTCTAACTCCATAACCATGCGGGCCTATTCGGGATTCGTTGCCAGTCTGGGTTCCCACCTTGCCGTTAAAGTCCCCCATAACAACGTTGAAGTGTGCCATAATGGTGTTATGTAAGGCTTTGGATATGACATGTCTTCGTACATATCCTCCACTCCTGACTTTAAATACAGGTTTATAATTCAGAAGAAAGTACATAGGTATTGGGGAAGTTCTAAATCCATGATTTTAGGGTTCCGTAGTCAAAAATATCATGAACCTAGTTTTTTCCTCACTGCGGGCGGCGAGGAGTTAAGGCAAGTAGGCTTTTAGTGTCAAGACCAACAAAGAAAAACGTTTTTCCCTACATTTTTTTTTGTGAAAACACAGTAAGAAAAGTAATGAGATCCCAACAAAACTACATGTAAAAATTATGAACTCGAAAGATATCATAGGAAGAGAAGAGGTTCCACTTCAAATACCTACTTAGACTCTTCGAAATTTTTTATGTGGTTACACCTATTTTGAGGATTTCAGTTTTTTGGGGACTCTGCAGGTAAATTATAATAACCCAATAATAGACCTCATCGATTTGATGACGGTAACCCCGGAAATTGAGATAGAGATAGAGCTGTGGGCTGACTAGGGCAAATTGAAAATTGAATAGGGCATTACTACAATTTACTGTGTTTTGCTAAGTTCTAAACCAGGTACATCTAATAAATCAACAGGTTGGTACTCCAAAAGTTGTTTTATTATATTTCACAATAGTTATGGATGATACTTGTAAGTTAAAATAACCTCTATTATTTTAGGATGTCAATTTGGTTGTAACAGTGAGCAACAGCAGTGAATCTGGTGAGGAAAATACACCTGAACCTTCTACGACTTTAAGGGCTAAAGTAGAACCGTTAGAAGACTTTACAGGAGCGGAATTCAAGATGCGAATTATAGTCTCAATGCCTGTGATTAGGTGTTTGGTGACACTCATTGGGGAGTCCATAAAGCCACTTAGTTGCGGAGTAGATCAATAAGTGCAGTACAACAGATCCTGATAGTAATAAGTTTCTATGCGACAGGTGCATTTGAAATAACAGTGGCAAAATTTGACGTAAATTGCAGGTGTAAATCACCAATAATGATGTTGGTATCTGAATTTTATCGATGGAATCAATTTTTTTTAATCAAAATGTAACTAAATTTTTCCGACAGATGACATGACATGTGTTGTTATAACAACCCCCACCCATAATGGGAGTATGTTAATGGTAGATAAAATATACCAAAAAATATTATTATTAATTTATTACATTATTATTATTATTTAATTGTACTGTAGATTGTTTGCATCAGTCTGCAGTTAGCTCAATTGTTTCAATTGCAAATAGTAGCTCTAATTTATTTTTATTATTTGATTGTAGTTTTCTTTGTGAATAAAGTAAAGAAATTGTTATTTAAATAGGTCTTCACACAATTCAATTCGCGTCACACATTTGATTTTGGTTTTGATTTTAATTTTTCGTAAGAATTTACTCTCAAATCGACGACGCGGGTAACGCCGTACCACCGTAGCTAATGTGCATTGATTTTGCAAAGTTTTATTTATTGGTTTACAAACTGACATCGACATCAATTAAAAATGTAGGTCAAACACTACTTACAAACCTTTATGAGGTTACGCACAAAAGTAATTTTTCGCCTTTCCATTAGATTCCATTTCGAAGATTCAAACGTTATCAATGATTCATGACACAAACATGTGACATTTTTGAAGTTAAGGAGTGAATGATTAAACTGAAGGAATGATAGATGTCAGATGATTGATTAGTTAAATTTTGTCGCATTATTCGTGTAACGCGATTTGATTTGACCAGTGTGTCAAGTTAATTGTCGTAGTTAATTTGTCAACTGATTTGCAATTTTATTAGCGTTCTGACGTGGTACTGATAGGCGTCATTGGCGTCATGATCATTTGTCATTATTTCATGTTTCTGTTGCCAAAGTCACATGTATTTTCTTGCAAATAATGTAAAATCAAGTGTTAGATTAGTTTTTATTGCAGAATTGCCACGGGAAAACGAAATAGAAACAAGGATTACGTGTAATTACCATGTTCAAATGAGATTGAGAAGTAGGTATACGAACATGTTACGGTACAGGTTAAATAAATAAATTAAAAAAAGCGTTTATTTCTTGCACACAATAAGGCTTAGGTATAGTCTAACTTAAAAAATATAGAAAAAACTTAAAAAATAGGAAGTTTCTTGCAGGTGAAGGCGTCTTCCAAAGCCGTCCATTTGTCCCTTTTTTGGGCTACTTGAAGCCAGAGCGGCCCTGCCGTCTTTTTTACCTCGTCGTCCCATCATGTGTATGGTCTTCCAAGGCAGTGCCGACCTCTTGGACCTTCCCATGGACTAGGGCAGTGACACAACGGTACAGGTTACCTTTCATCAACCGTGGAATATACTACACTTCGAAAGGACAGATATAGGTGGTTCTACAAATCATAACTCACTATGAGAAATTGAATGCATTCATAGTGGACTCGTTCTTTGATAACTAAATTGAAGCGAAACAAAACAATCTGCAGAAGTGGCCTTACAAATAGTACTAAAATGGCTTTCCATGATCTTTATAACTTTAAAAGTAGGTTAGCCAAAAAAAATTCGTCGCTCTTCCAGTCGAATACAGCCTACCTCTTTCTGTATCCGTGCACACTAGTATTGTGGTATTGTGACACTAATATTTGTAAATGCCAGTTTTTAGAATGTGCAGCATCCATTAAATACCTCGGAGCTTACTAAGACTATTCTATTTCAGAGGCGAGGCAAGCTCGCCTTTGCCATTATTTTTCCTAGTAAATGTTCTACTTGTACCAATTTTGTGCAATAAAGAATTATGAATTATGAAAATCGAATACCTACTATATTTAAGTGTTAAGTGTGTTCTAGTTTTATAGAAGACTGATTTTCTAAAAATGTAATCAACGTTTCGTAAGTAGGTATCTAAAGATATCAGACACTCGTTTTGTATTTGATGTTAATGTGTATCCAATCATCCAAACAAAAATAAACATTTTAAATTATTATATTACTTTTAAATTATTTTTTAATTATTATTTTACTTTATTATATTACTTTTAATTACCTAAATCCTAATTTTATTTATTTACATAATGGGTAAATGTAAGTTGAAAGCCAATTATAAATTTCCACGCATAGGTTACTAATTAGATGAAAAGAAAACAACCCCATCACTAGACCCTACATTGTCATGGGTGCGCAACGTGGAATAAAAACTTAACATTTATGCCTACTGAATGAAACGCACCAAAACGGGTGCGCTATGTGGAAGTGCTTAGGCGCGGTTCATCTGGGTGCGATTCATCTGGGTGCGCTACGAGGAATGCCTCCTATTTCATGGACCCAACATAATAACTCTATTATAATAACAAGAGTACTGCACTGTACGTACGTAAGCTCATATTCATCTTCAAGAGCATATAGAATGTTGCCGACTCAATGTGACTAAATAATAATAATAATAAATAAATAAATAATGCTGGACAATTCACACAGCATTATCTAGCCCCAAGCTAGGCAGAGCTTGTGTTTTGGGTACTAAATAACTGATATACATAATATTATACACTACATAGATAGATATTTTTTATTATACATAGAAAAACATCCAGAACCCCTGAACAAATATCTGCAGATCGTACAAACATTTGTCCCGAGGCGGGAATCGAACCCGCAACCTCCTGCGTCGCAGGCGGACCTTCGCCCACCGCGCCACCGAGGTCGTCGACTAAAGATGCTTTACTTATCTCTTACACAATCATTTTATCCTATTGTGTCACTGCTTGGGGTGGAGCAATAAAAACGCAAGCGCTTAGACGAGAACGAGCCCAAAGAGCGACACTGAAAGTGATGTATTCCAAGCCTGGATGATTTCCTACAGATATAGATTCGGCAACTGTTTATTTAAGTAACGCTATGGCGCAAACATTTTCAGCTTCAGTATGATCCTTGCCTACAAAAGTCAAAGATGTCTGATATTGTCTGCAGAGGGGTGCCGTGGAGAATAATTGCAGCAGGTAGTCGATATCATTTCTAGAGCCCATCTATAAGACAGACAGACAAACAAGAATAAAAAAAAACTGTTTTCGCTTCAGTATTGATAATTAGTGACCTCCAAAAAATTTTTTCAGTGTACAGAATTCGACCTGTTATAGTTTTATTATTATTTATATTATTATATGTATACGCTGACATTCATCGCTATACGCTGACAAAGTTTGAGCGTCCCTATTTAAAGAACCCTTTATTGCTATGGACCGTAGAATAAGTTAAATAAGATCTCTATTTTTTCTAGTCTGAAATAAATGAATTATTATTAAATATTATGATAATCGTGTAAACAGAATCATGGAAATTATATCCACTCCCACTGTATAGTATAAATGCAAAAGAGAGTGCTCCACTTAGCTTCTTTCTCTGACTTATGAGGAAACTGAGGAACTCCTCGTCTATTTCATCCCCCTTTTCTTCAGTTGCATTGGGTAGCCCAAATGCAACATTTCTCCTGTTGCCCAGACTCTCACGACACTAGTGCCTCAGGAGAATCCAAGTCTCTTTTGGCCACACACCAGCATTGACACAACAAGTTGCCCAGACTCTCAAGAGACTGGTACTTTGGGAGAACCGACAAACACACCCACACAAGACCCTATTTGCCATAAACGCTGCTACGCAAAATCTATGTTGTACCTATTTGGTGGTACGAGTATTAATTAACATTGTCTTAAGGCTAATTGTGTATAGAAATTTTAAGGTAAATGAAAATATTATCTCTCTTTTACACACACACACACACACACACACACGCATATTTACACATCCAAATACTCCTGTTGCCCAGACTCTTAGGCGCCGTCCTAATTGGGAGCGATCGTACGATGGTGCGATGCGTTTTTCATCGCACGATCAAAGTTTCATAATACATTTCATGTGCTCGCACGATTACTTGCGAGGTTCAAATAGGACACTCTGATGAAATCTGTATGTTTGAACTCATCGCACGACGAGAACGCATCGTGTCATCGTGCGATCTTCGCCAATTAGGACAACGCCTTAAGAGACTGGTGCTTCGGGAGACCACACACAAACACACACAGAGACACACAAACACACCCACATACACAAATACTCTCAAACCATACATAATATGTTTTGTGAGAATTTGAATTTGAATAGCCAGTGACAGTTCAGCTCTAGTTTGGCTTGTGGACAGACGTGCGCTCGGTCTTGGGCCCCGTCTATTCAGCCGCCCTGAGACATTGACAGCCATACGCCAGTTATTAAGTCAATCTGGGAGGCGGTTTAGCAGGTGTTGCATTCTTCTTGTTGCTCTCGGGGTTTTAGATGAAGACACAAAGTAGGCACTGTCGTCTGCGAATAAGGCTAACATTGCATATGGGTCTCTACCTCTATGGTTTTCAATGCTTGGTAATATATATTACCCGTATACAGGGCATACAGGGCTGGCAAAAGGCAACTTCCTTGAGGGACACCTGACGATATTTTCCTTTCAACGGAGACTGCGTGCTCCACCGAAACAAAGAAAATGCGGTTATGTAGGAACGACGCTACTATGCGTGTTAATACAGGGGGAACGTCGGTTTCTATGAGTCTGTAGAGAAGACCTTCGTGCCATACGCGATCGAAGGCCTTATCTATATCAAGGAGCACTCTAACGTACCCTAACGTATACAATATCTTATATATAAAAATGAAACCCGTTTCGCGTTGTCACGGCATCACGCGTGAACGGCTGGACCGATTTCGCTAATTCTTTCTTTGTTGTGTTTGTTATTGTCAGGAGAAGGTTCTTATGAAAGAAAAAATTAAGAAAGTTGGAAACATAAATTTCCACGGGGGCGAAGCCGCGGGGCGCAGCTAGTCTTATATATAAAAATGAAACCCGTTTCGCGTTGTCACGGCATCACGCCTGAACGGCTGGACCGATTTCGCTAATTCTTTCTTTGTTGTGTTTGTTATTGTCAGGAGAAGGTTCTTATGAAAGAAAAAATTAAGAAAGTTGGAAACATAAATTTCCACGGGGGCGAAGCCGCGGGGCGCAGCTAGTATCTTATAAAAATGAATCGCAAAATGTGTTGGTAAGCGCATAACTCAACAACGCCTGGACCGATTTCGCTAATTCTTTCTTTGTTGTGTTTGTTATTGTCAGGAGAAGGTTCTTATGAAAGAAAAAATTAAGAAAGTTGGAAACATAAATTTCCACGGGGGCGAAGCCGCGGGGCGCAGCTAGTTTAGAATAATAATATTGAAGAGAAAGCTTCAGTGCACTAACCTGCATGCAACTTGCAATAAAATGTACCTACTAGAAAATATTAGACATTAGTTTTAACTATTATGTTTAGCCTCAAGAACAAGAAATAATAATTTGGCGTGAGTTAAAAACTATAAACAGACTTCAAATTCTGCTAGTGGCGACATCTAGTTTAAATTCGAGTCTAATTTAGTTTAATGAACTTGGCAGGAGCTACCTGACAAAGCTCAAAACGACGGGAAGAACGTATTGTCGAAGCCGGAGATCTCCGCCAACATAGAGGATTTCTATGGTCAATAATAAGCTGCACATGCCCCTCGTTACCAACGAAATGACCATGATTCCAGAGCCATCCTGACACGCCACTATACCGATGAACTCCCAGACATAAGTCAAGACGAGATCGTGTTAGCCCTGAGGCAGCTTAAAAATTGAAAAGCCCCCAGATGTCTGACTAAGGCTAGCAATCATAAGACTGCACTAAGTTATAGAATTCTTCGCTAACGCCTTCTATAATTGTAATCGACTGTCAAAGATGACTTTGTTTCATTTTAATTAGTACGTAATTGAGGCAACTTTTGGTTTTGTTATAGATACAGAGTACACAGAGTTCATCCAGTAAGCCCGAGGAGCGGTAACCGGGAGCATTGCCACGGTATCTACTGCACACACCAGCCCCGGCACGACCTAGCCCTTGTTATCACCAGAGACCAGATCTACATCTACCATTATTATTGGTGGAGCCCTTTCGATGTCCCTACAAAAAATTTCTACCCGTTTAGAGCACAATTAACTTCAACAGCGGTCACTTTCGAAGGTGCCGAAATATGGTACGCTGGTTCGGGCTACGAGTACTTGGAGCACATACGCGAAAATTATAAAATATTCTATGGTATCTTACATGAAGATGATATAATGGACTGTTCGAAATATTTACCGAAATGGTGGGGTAAATTTATCTGTATCAGAAACTGGCAGTTGTTTCCTGGTATACAAAATGGTGGGCCGTTATATCAAACAACACCGGGGGGAGCGCAGATCGTTGTGGGAGTAGGCTGTTTTGAGATCAGATACAACGAGGATAAGATCTTTGTATTTACGGATGTAAGGTACTATCGCCACAAAATAGCTTCACTCTCGGAAATACGTTTTCATGCATATTATGAGTTTGCCTACCCTCAATGGATGGTTCAGCTATCGTATGTCAATAGCATGTATGACAGTACCACCAATGACCCAATGATTCCGTACCATTATTGGATGTACCACATTGACGATGGTTATTTATTAGGATGATAGAACGCTATTGCAATAATGTGTAATATTGGTATGGTTAATATCTATAAATCAGATTACTAAGACCACATTGATTGAAAATCCTATGTATTTTCTTTACTGAATTTAAAATGTCATATAATGTAAAATAATATAAAGCATCTGAAATTTATCGCCATCGTTTTGTTCTTAAAACTGAGACTGAAAAAACACGGCAAATTAAAAAAATATGAGCCTCAAAATAACAGTGCAAAAACTGGATAATTCAATTTTATACTTTCACTGTGATCTTATTATTGTTTTTGTTCAATCAAATACCGCAGGACCCCAATTCAGGAAACTCAAGAAGATTTTATTAGCTATTCTGTGGAACAGTCTAGAAAACGAGGCGGTCACAGCGGCGTAAGAATCGACCCCTACAACTAAAGCAGAATAAGTATTATCATGACAGCCTATGGTACGGATGCCTCTCTCACTACTAAACCTATCCATGTCTGCAGGGGGATTTTCTAAGGCGATTTTCTATCGCCTCCACTTTTCTGCCTTGGATTGAACTCGCATTCACTGGTATTAAATACATTATGTGTTCAGTATAGAGAACAAAACTTAAAATTAAAATAGATTTGGAGTTTCACTGGGTATAATTTAGATAATAAATAACAACATTGTTTTAAGAAACTTGAAACAATTTTAGGGACATCTTTATGATAGTCGGTTAGGTTCTATTTGTAACCTGTCGTTTCTTTCCGTGGCCGGTCGTTGCTGTTTTTAAAATATGACGTGGTGTTTGGCCCCTACGAATACACTCGACAGAGAACCAAAGTTATCGAGATAGCCCAAAGAATTGCAAGCTGAAGTGGCAGCGTGGGCCGGCCATATCTCGCGAAGAACCGACAACCGCTGGGGTAAACGTGATCTTGAGTGGAGACCGCAACTAGGCAAACGTAGTGTACAACGCCCTCCAGCCACGTGTGATGACGATCTGCGAAGGACTGCAGGCAGATGCTGGATGCGGCAAGCTGAAGACGCAGGACGAAGGGCGCTATGGCGCTCATTGGGGGAGGCCTATGTCCAGCAGTGGACTAACATAAGTTGATGATGATGATGATTGGACCTTGCGATTGGTTCTCGCCAATGACGTCGCGTCATGGCTGCGGTGTTCTATAGCCTAAATAAGATGTGATATACAGAACGTATGGTAAGCTCCCATCACAGAGGCTGCTTTGCTGTGGTGCAATGATTGGTGCAGTACTTGTGGACGTTCTATTGGTGGAAAAATCTCATTTATACTACACCTGCTCGGAAAGTTGCCTATTCCTTTTCCATTTATAGAATAGAAAGTATGTCTTTGCAGGCCTATAGGAAACCGGGAGGAAAAACTCTATGGAATTTCATTTCTCACGTGTTTTAGCGGGAGGAAAAGTGTATGGAAATCCATTTCTAACGCGTTATTTTTTTTTAATTTCCTAAAAGATCGGACGGTAGCTATGGTTATTTTCGTTCGGTCAAACGACAAAAAGTTTTTACTCCAAGTCCATTAGGCCTCCTCCGATTTCCGAACAATATTTTGAAAAAAGAACCCAAAGGCTGGCGCGGTCAATGAGGTTTTACCAACATCATTGGGCGCGGTAAGTTCTTCTTTGAGTTTCAATAACTGTAATAATTTTAATATTTTCAATAAATAATTAATTCTGCTTTTTATTTTGCTCGAAGGTGTAGTATAAAGCACTATTTATCACTCGGCAGAAAGTGCGATTCCTACCTCGTGTGTTTTAAGGCCAAAACGACACACTCGGTAGGAATTGATCACTTTCTCGCCTTGGTGTAAAATGCACTATCGTTCAGAACCCACAGAAAGGTTGACGCGTGCGGAAATATATCAGCGTTGTAGCGGTAAGGCCGGTGATGTGGTGGTTGATCAATAAGGCAACACACAATCCAGTTCACAGGCAGGTTTATTAGAACACTACAGTTATTTATAGAAGGAGCGGAAGGCACAGCAGAATAGAAAGGAGTTCACAGTAGAAGATAGAATAAAGATAGGAAGAAGTTATAGCAATAGCGGAGCGAAACAATAGGTTTTATGAAGCAATCCGATGCAAGGTAGTGCGCGCGGTAAGCAGATTCCAAGCGACTGGCTCGAGTGACCCGCGGAAAGAGGTACGGGGCGCGGGGGGTTCCCGCGCGCTGGTACAATACCGGTCGGCCGAAGCAAGCGGCCGAGTATCGTGAGCTTAGCGCTATGTTAAGATCGATAGGTAAATCGATTATGAATAGATGTAAACTAAATTATTATTTAATAAACCAGGTGGCAAACCTTTGTGTAAATAATATCATAAATAAACCAATAAAATATCTAGCAGAAAATCATGGAGGGTAGCGAAAAGAAATTATGAAGTAAACATGTCGGAGTAGATGAGTAGAAAGTATGAACAGAGTGTATGAGTACGAACGTTAAGCAAGTATGAACAGGAGATTGTTTGGACAGGGTATGAACATAGTATGAACAGTGTGTGAACGTGTAAATATATAATGTAGATATTATGTAATGAATAAATAAATAAATAATATACTTAAATAAAACATTAAAACTGAATATTGTGGGAAGATCCCCACATCACTCCCTTCCGAAGACCGTCACGTCTCTGCTCCACTAGGCTCGTTCGACTTGCCGAAAGCTCGATTCGCCTATATTCATATAGACCTCATTGGCCCTATGCCAATCTCCAATGGCTTCCGCTATTGTCTTACCGCCGTAGACCGCTTTACCAGATGGCCAGAGGCCATACCTATCGCGGACATCACGGCAGAAACGGTAGCCAAGGCTCTACTATCCGGGTGGATCGCCCGACAAACATCTTCTCGGCCCTTGAAAGCTCGAGGGAAGCTTTCAAGCTTTATCTTCTACATTCTCTTCAGAGGCAGGAAGTTGTACCAGCCGATTTATTGCTCTCCTAACAGTGCCATTTGCCGTCGTTATATCAGCTACTCTCGGCGCGTGGTCTGGGCCTGAATAGAGACGACTTCATATCACAACACCTACCTAGAGCCTAATCGGTTATCGCGGATGGGATGCCTATCGAACAGGTAGCTAAAACCACATTTCTAGGTTTTGAGCTTGACAGGGGTCTCACGTGAGAGTACCACATTGATAAAGTGTGCGAAAAGCTTGGTGGTAGCTTGGACTACGCGCGCAGTCGCCTGGCGAGATTCCGGCCAAGGCACGTGGTACGCTCCTGATATTATGCGATTGTCCATTCACTTTTGCAGTACGGAGCTGAACTGTGGGGGTTTGCTGCCGACTGGGAGCGCGCCTTCCGCATGCAGAAGCGTGCTATACGTGCAATGTTGAAAATACCGCAGGACGTCTCCGCAAGACCGCACTTAAAGGAGCTGGGAATACTCACTCTCCCATGCATCGTGATATTCCAGGTATACGTGAGGAGCAACATATAATTGTTCAATAGGAGTAGTGACGTTCACAGGTATAATATTCGGCGAGCGGACAAGCTTACGACCCTGCCTCGTACTCGCGCGAAGTCGGGGAAGTTAACGCGCATAATGGGACGAACAGTGTACAACAGTCTTCCTGAAATTGTCACGAAGACAACTCAAAGAAGCCTCACATCCTTAAAGATCAAACTGAAGCACTGGCTCGCTAACCACAGCTTTTACAGTTACGAGAATTCTTAGCCTGTAAAACTACTACTTAATCTATCTAGTTAGTACATAAATTTTTGTAATATTTTTATATTTTTGAATCTAATTAAAAAGTGTAGTTATAAAATAAGTGTACATATAATTGGAATCAATATGTATTTCTCTTCTCTTGAATTTAATTCAATTGGGTTAATTTAAAGTACCTACAATGCGTATTTACATTAAGTAAACATTGTGTTATGTAAGTACAACAAAACTGACGTGTTATTCTTGAAATGAACTAAATACCTAAATGATTATTGTCGTGCAAGTCTTCACCTCTTTTATCTCTGACGGCGATATAAGCAATAAGAGTTCTGACCATACCAGTAGATCCTTCTGCAAGAAACTTTTCTTCAAAATAAAACATCAAAAACTCTTTATTTCCATAAATACAATAAATGCACACTCCAACTCGACAGCTATTATTTATTCAGTATTTATTTATTATTTATCTCTTAGTCGCCTCATACGACACCCGCGGGAAGAGGTGCAAATTCTAAGCCGGCACCACACAGCGAAATATACACTTTGAAAACGTCAAATCATAAACCTAAATACTGACACGGAAATAAAGTGATATTTTTGATTTCTGGCGCTTCGGTAGAAAGGAGACTAAAGTAAAGAAGCGACGAAGAAACCTTTAGCTTGTTGGTTGTTATTTCTCGACTTGGAGCAAAACCCGTCCCAAGCTTTTTTATCCTCTAGGTAATCTGATATTTTATAGTAAGCCTTTTTGCACAGCAAGGTTTTGACAATTTGTTTGAATTTATTTACTGTAATTTTTGCAACTCACTAGGTAGGAGTTTTGTTGTAAAAGCGTAGGTATAGGTACATTGCCCTTTATGAGATACATTAATTTTGTAAGGCCTAGTAGTTTATTTTTATTTCTGGTATTAAAATTATGTTTAGCGTTATTTAAAGGATAATTCTGAATATTTCTATGAGTGTACAACAAGTTTTCATAAATATATTGACATGGTACTGTAATTATGTTTATTTATTTGAATTTATTACGTAAGAATTATCTGGGACCCATATTATAGATTTCACGAACAGCCCTCTTCTGCAGCACAAATACGGTGTTAATATCTGCAGCGTTCCCCCACAGCAGTATGCGATAAGTACACCATGGAAATAGCTAAAATAAATAAGACTAGATGTATCCACGTCAGTAAGATAACGGATTTTTTGACTGCATATGCTGCAGAGAACTACCTAAGTCTCTTCGATTGCTTGAACATGTGTGGGCCCCATTGAAGTTTACGCCGTTAGCACACCTCCGCTGCGAAATACCGAGTAGCGAAACCCCTGGATGAATTCCGCAGCGATCAAGTGTGGTTTGAGTTGCGGAACTGGGCGTCGGATCGTCACGCGAGTCAATTTAGTCCAGTCAGAGGAGGGAGCAATATTATTGTAGACTTTAACTTTGAAAAGGATAAATAAAAATAGGTACCTAGGTCTATTTCTGACCTCTTTTATGAATTATTCTGTAAAATCGACGTCCATTTTATGAAAAAATGTGGTTCCTCTTTTTATTTTTGTCGACTCCCACAAACACAATGTGAAAACAACGCGGCATCGGAACAAAACAGCGGAAGTGAGGCTGACGTTGGAGCAGATCGACAAAACCGCGCGGGGAAAGAGCTAGAATTAAAGAGAAATCTATGAATCATCGAAGTAAGTAAAATTCGGTAGATTGGGCACTAGCTTCTCGAAAGTGGAACGC
Source organism: Eupithecia subfuscata (assembly GCA_963564075.1). Lineage (NCBI taxonomy): Eukaryota > Metazoa > Arthropoda > Insecta > Lepidoptera > Geometridae > Eupithecia > Eupithecia subfuscata. Next base: position 21,728,169 of record OY751095.1, read on the forward strand.
TCAAATTAGGTCCAAGTCCAATTAGGTCCACCCACCTCAGCCATAGTCGGACCGGCGCCGCCGGCGTACGTGTTTCGCGTGTATTGTTGTCTCGATCGCACTTCGGTCTAGGTACGTCTTTCCATCTTTGTTGTTCATTAGGTAGGTTAATAAACCTACCTAATGAACAACAAAGACGCAAAGACACGTTATTTCCAATCTTTTGCAATAGCAAAAGATTGGAAATAACGTGTCTTTGCGTTTACTTGTAACACAACACAGGCCATTTGTTGAGTTAGCGCTGGGAGAACGTGCCGTCTATGGTTAGAAACATAGATTTCTTCCAACACAAACTAGGTTCTTAGTTAACCCGCTTACATTCATAATAAATTCGTCAAACTACGAAAGCTTTTATAGTAAAAAAGAACCATCGATGTAAAAAGGGGAGATGAGACACTAACTTCTCGAGGTTTAAACTTTTCAAACGATTTTCTATTATAGAAAATGAAGTGTTGGGTACAGGGTTGTTGCGAATATGAGCATCTGCATCCGCTGATGATCAGCATTAATTTAGACATCAGCATTGATCGATGCTGATATTCAATGCTGATGTTCGAGTCACTACACGACCCGAAGGGGCTAGGTTTAATTAAAGCGCATTTTTGTACAAATCAGGTAAACAAGCCCAAACCTTTATTCGTCGCACTACACATTGCGTGTAATTGCTAGTGTGAAGACCTATCATGCCGATTTAGAACCTTCACCCCACTGCCGCGATTTTGAACCCCGTTTAGTGTCACGCGACTTGTTGCGATATTTGTTTGCAGTAAATACATTTTGTCTGATTTTATTGACGCGATAGGAGTTGTTCGACGCCTTTCCGTGTCCTGCGATTTTGCGGTAGGTACGTAATTTCTCACGGAACATTTTGTATTAAGACGTACTTGTGCCACCTTACACACAGCTGTGTCTTGCGTTTTGCGTTCTTGCAGCGGGTGACGACGCCGACGCGGCGGCGCCGGCTGCGGCGGCGGTGCGGCGGCGGGACGACGCGCGGCTTCTAGAAATCGCGCTTACAAAAACGCTGCTGTGTGTAAGGAATCGCGCTATAAAATCGCAACAAATCGTGCGACACAAGACGCGCTTCAAAATCGCGGCTGTGGGATGGTGGCTCCAGTATTTTTCAATTTATATGCTTAGCCAGACCTCACTTATATCAATTAGGTATGTTGAATGAGGCTCTGTTAAAATTGCAACTGTCTACATTTTACGATTCATAAGATACAGCCCCCTGACAGACTGTAAGACAGACAGCGGAACCTTAAGTCCTATCCATTCGCCAACTTTTCATCTTGCACACTATAAACCGCAAACATTCCACGTTATCTTTTGATGCCGACTTAATCAACACCAAGCGTAGACATGACAAGGTTTGCAAAATCGAGCAATGTCGTACACAATGTGCTGAGCGCCACTTTCACTATATGAGTTCAAGACTATATAACCGCCTAAACAAAGAACTTGATATTTACCCTATTACCCGCTTCAAGTGTAAAAACAAATGTCTCGAATGGCTTCGGACACTGACATATGAAGAGACGAAGGCTCTACTAAAAGTTGTAAAATAAATGCAACACAAAACACAAAAACACTTACCGACTCTTACTCACACCCGGCTGCTCTTGTTGCCCGGACTCTTAAGAGACCGGTGTCCTCGGGAGCACCAATCTACACTTTGTCTTTTACATGCATTTCAATTTAACACACACATCACACACACCCTCATACAAACACAAACACTTACACTCATACCCTCACCGTACACACCATTAATTACACTGGCTCTTTTGGATCCTGGATTTTAAATATTATCAATAGTATTCTTCTTTGTAAGTCTTCGCTTCTGGTACTTTAAACTCTAGAAAATAGTACTGGTTTGTGAGGGGGGCGTTGTCATTCTGCGACACAGTGTTACACATCTGCAGATGACATCGTTTCTCAAAACTATTTCTGTTCCCTTGTTTCTATGCCAATAAACGATTTCTACTTTTTTACTTTTTTTAACAATAGGGTCCAGTTGGCACCCATTGGGGACGGAACTCTAAACGGCATAATCTATCGAGGCTCGGTTTCGATGATGAGTCGTATAAGTCGATAGAAAGGTTTGCGAGTCGGACAGGCATTTGGCCGAAATCACCATCAGCATCCGCTGATGTGTCTAAAAACTGCATCAGTAACAACTCTGTTTGGGTACAGCTGGTAGGAACACCGTACTTTCACTTTGCTGCTGTGGTGATGCATTAGGTATATGCATTACCCCACCACTCCAAGTTTCCCACTTGCAGCCTGATGACCTGACGACCTACGTGGCGTACTAGCGAAGATTGCACGGACGCGGAAGGTTAAGGGTTCGAAACCCGCGGCGGCCGCGTTATGATCAGCTGATATTGTTCGTGTAGCTTTCATCCTACTATGAATTTGTTTCAGTTTTTATTTTTTTAAAGACTTCTACCCTGGTCTACATTACTATAAGTAGTAGACAATCTTAGCTTAGCACTTTGAGACAACCTAGTTTTTAGTACAAAATTAATTAATGTTTGAGCATCTGTGTCCTTAATCATTGTGGAATATAGTTCCACTGCGTCTATCAATTGGTTAGGGACGGCCTCTGAGCCATTCATGGCTGGCAATAAAGGCACTGCCGTCCTCAAATTAAAATCCTCCTTTGAAGCCATGATTTCTTCGTTTTCTTCTTCTTGATAATAATTCAATATTTTATTATATATCTCTGTAAACTTTATAAAGTAAGCTTGAATGAATTTTCCGTCTTGTACAGATATTTCTGTTTTTCTATTTTGTCACTATATTGAGCTATAGTTGCTTCAACTTGTGCACGTAATGCTTCTACTTCTTGAAGTTTTTTCTCACCCAACGCTGTCTTTCTACGTTTTGGTCCTAGTTTTCTTATGTCTTCTTGTAATTTACTAATCTGCTCCAAATATTCCTTTATCATAGTACTAGGCTTAATTTGCTATTTATGTTACCTTTAGACTCTTTGTTCTTCCTTCATACCTCCGTGACTGGTTTCCGCATGACCACTGCAGTTGCACGGTGTTCAATTTTCTTTGTGAGGCACTTGTTAAATTTTTTCCAAACGAAGTACCATGTGAAAACGATGGCGATGGAGGCCATCATCACTAAAGCTGCTGTTTCTTCCTTTTGCACCGGTCCGGTTTTAGCACTGTTTCGATGATTGACCTGGGAGGTCAATCATGAAGTAGGTACGGCATTACTTGAATTGTCGACCGGGACTTTATTTTGGTATTACGACGGACTGGCAAGGTCGCCATGAAATGTTGTTGGTAGGAGGAGTAAATAACACGACTGTAGTTGGTTCTGTACTGAATATTCATTGATGAAAAACCACGCTATTTATACAAGAAAATTATCTCTAATTTGGATTTATTAATTGCTTATCTTTGTAATTCGACATGCTTATTGTTTTACATAAAATATACTTATCTAAAGATTCTCCATAAGTAATCCGATATGTTTGACATTTAATAAAATATAATTCTTTTTTTTCTTATCTCTAAGTAGGTCATTGAGTGACGTCGTACATTATGTATGTACCTACACTACAAAAGGTACATACCCCTTTAATGAGTAATTATCCCAAACAAAGAATAACGCCCACTAATCCGTTCAATCGATGCGGGGTCGACTATAGTGGAAGTTATCTCATAGGTACTTAATCGCAAAGGTAGGGGCGCTAAAACCTCTAAGGCATTCAATTGTTTGTTTGTGTGCTTTGTGACACGAGCAGTACATTAAGAGCTGGTCAGTGACCTGACTACTGAAAGTTATCTTTTAGCTTTAAAAAGATTTATCTCTAGGCGCGGTAAACCTTTAGATTATTAAATCCTATTATCCATGGATTTAGGAATAACGGATGTAATCCATCGATCAAGTATGCGGCCTCCCCCGTAGATACCTAGAACCTTACAAGAATGACACTCAAAAGTGTCCACGTTTTGTTTTGACGCAGACAGTTTGCGCAGAGCCTGTCAAGTTTTTTGCATGCGGAACAAGAGATTAGTGGAGTCGAATTTATTTTATTTTATTTTGTAAGTAGGTAGAAAGGTACCTAAAAATAATTTATAGACTGTTTATTTTTATAAGGATTATAAAATCAACAGAATTCAGGTAAAGATAACGAATCATTTATTGATACAACTATAAATTAGCGACGCAACAGTCAACAAACAAAAGTTATTATTAGTTATTTTATAAACATGAACCAGTTATTTTAAATGACTTTTCATGAAAAAAAAAATTATCACTTACAACTTACCCACAAATAAATTTAAAAAAAAATTAGAAACAATAGCCGCTCCATTCATCAACTTAGAACAAAATCAATATTTTTACATAGGCAAACCCAACAACAATATTTAATGCTGATTTCTAAAGTATATAAGGCTCAATTGGCTCATATCACAATACACAGGTAAAAATAATATTTAAACTTACTGAAAATAAGAAATTCCATCCTTTTTCTGTTGCTTGGTCGGTCGATTATTGCATTTTTTATACGAGCACTTGACCATGCTTTCGGTCCGAGAGCTAAAATGACACTAGTTGAAAAGGTATCCCAAAATGCCAAATGGGATACCTTTTGATACTGACGTTTTCAGGGCGCGCATTGTGCATCTAAGGGGGGCCGGCCGGAAATTTTTGATCGATGATGTAATCCTACCGAATCCAACGTGTACAACCTACGTGTACGTACAGAGGATGGACAAATAATTGAGTTCATCGTTTCTTTTCTTTCTGAGATTACCTACATACGTACATTCCTAAATCCGTGAGTAAATCAATGTAAAGTAGGTACTTACGTATTTTGTATGAATAATCCACCACCACATAGGTAAACACACGAAATGGCACAGACACTCCACTATACCTATCACACTAAGGGTCTATTCTCTTCCAGGGTTGATAGGTAACTGATAAGATAATGCTCGCTAATTTAAACAATAGGTGTGAATGAGATAGGCTGATGTGTGAAAGAGAGAAAGATATGCTACCAACTCTTGAACCTGCTGCTACCTGCTTATAATAGACAATGCCAAACTTTAAAGGGTGCGAAACAAGCAGATAAAATACTCTACACAGAGGTAAGATCTCTGTGAAGTCCAGTAGTCCATCCTTATCTTTTGTAATTGTCAATAAGGTACTACTTGGCATGGGGCGGCTAAGGCGACAAGCTTGCTCTATGGCTAGTACTACTATTCCTACTGCCGAGACGACTGTACCAATGACCTTGAGTCAAGCGAGCCGAGTGTCGACGCAAAGCCACGTCGACGCAGAGGGAACCATTCAAATTTATTCCGATAACGGAACTAACTTTGTAGGGTTGATGAATGATATTTCAAACTTTTTACGCAACTGTTCTTCTAGCATTGTTGAATACGCAGCAAGTCAACAAAAAAAATTTAAATTCATTCCCCCTTATTCTCCACATTTTGGTGGTCATGGGAGGCAGGAATAAAATCTTGTAAGCATCATTTGCGACGTGTTATAGAAAACGCGCACCTCACCTTCGAGGAATTCAGTACAGTGTTAGCACAGGTGGAAGCTATCTTGAATTCTATTGCTATTTCTATTCTTGAATTCTTGAATTCTAGACCTCCTTCTCCTCTTTCTCCCGATCCTAAAGACTTCGCTCCTCTAACTCCAGCTCATTTCCTGGTTGGTCGACCGCTAACTGCGCCAGCCAGCGATGACGTCATCAACGTTCCAATACACCGACTGCAGCGCTACGAGAGGATGGAACAGATACAGCAGCACTTTTGGACCCGCCGGGCCAATGAATATATATCTGTGCTGCAAATACAAAAAAAAATGGAACAAGCAGCAGACAACTGACCTGAAACCAGACTCGCTTGTCCTTATCAAAGATATACTACTCTGTCAAGAAAGAACCGGGAACAGATCAATAATTCACAAAATATTTGTTATTCATCTAAATTTATTCTATCACCTTTAAAGTATGATCCTTCAGAAACGATACACCTACGCCAACGAATAATCCAATCATCAAAACATTTTTTTAAACTTTGTTTCCGGAATTGAGTTGAGTTCTCGCCGCGAATTCTACTTTATGTTCTACCGATTGAAAACGGGTGCCACGAAGTGGTTTGCGCTTAGGAAAAAGAAAGAAGTCGGCTGGAGCCATATCTGGTAAATATGGTGTTTGCTCGATGGTATTTGTTGAGTGGTCAAAAATTGGGTAACAATGATGGCCTTGTGCGAAGGCGCATTATCGTGGTGCAAAATCCAAGAATTTTTATTTTTACAAAAGTGGCCTTTTTCGTTGAATTTGCTATCTTGAACGCCACTTAATGCTCAAATAATATTTTTAATTTACCGTTTGACCTTCCAGCAATGTCTCTCAAAGTTGAATGAGGATTTTCAGTCACTTTTTCCTTCACTTTTGCGATGTTAACTTCAGTTGCAGACGTTGATGCGAGGCAAATCTTCGATCACATCTCAACCGCTTTTGAACGCTTTGCACCACTCATAAGCACGTGGTTTTGATAAAATCGATTCACCGTAAGCCTTCTGCAATATTTTCAGTGACTCCGAACACGAAATTCCATTGGCGATGCAAAATTTAAGACAAACTCTGTTCAATGTTTTTGTCCATTATGAAATTCGCAATACCCTAGATATGATATAACTAAAAACATGCAACTCAAGCTAAACGCCAAAATGGAAAACAGTTGTGCCAACCTTCACCATCATCATCAGCCTATATTAGTCCACTGCTGGACATAGGCCTCCCCTAATGAGCGCCATAGCGCCCTGTCTTCAGCTTGCCGCATCCAGCATCTGCCTGCAGTCTTTCGCAGATCGTCATCCCACCTGGCCGGAAGGCATCCTACACTACGTTTGCCGAGTCGTGGTCTCCACTCAAGAACACGTTTACCCCAGCGGTTGTCGGTTCTTCGCGAGATATGGCCGGCCCACTGCCACTTCAGCTTGCTAATTCTTTGAGCTATGTCGATAACTTTGGTTCTCTGTCGGATGTATTCGTTACGAATTATATCCTTCAGAGAGACTCCGAGCATAGCTCTTTCCATACCTCGCTGAGCGACTTTGAACTGGTGGACCAGCTCTACCGTGAGTGTCCACGTCTCAGGTCCGTAGGTCATTTGTCATGTGTTAATCTAACAACAACCAAAAAAACAAAAATTTGAATTTAGGACCATAAACAAATCATCCATTCCCAATACTCTTTTGACTGAATGTCACCACCGCTAAAATGGCATATGGATCGCGTGCTCGCTACGATTCCAGGCAAGGATGGAGTCTCAAGAGTAGCAGATATACAAACCGCCACGGGCGTCGTTCGTCGGGCCTACGCGAAGATCTGTCCAATCCTTCCAGAAGACCACAGTGCCGAGGAACTTTATACCTTTTGAAAGCTGCTGCTTCCAAGGCCGGGGACATGTTCGCGACTAATTTTAAATACTGTACCTGTAGCCTCCCCTCTCCCTGTACCTCACCTTAACGTTTTGTACAAGACGACATTACACGCCATATTGGAAAGAAGTAGGTACGCATCTTTTTATTTCTCTCCACACCTCAATATCACAGCAAGTCAGGCCTTCAGTCAAATTTAAATTAATGAGTTGCCTGCCTCATACCTAAGGAGCAACAAGCTCGATATACTTTTATTCCGCTTACAGTTTAAATACACAGGAATGACAGATTCTGACGTAGCAGTTATTAATCTGTCAAGCGAAAATAGCCCTTGATGTTTTGTACGTGCAAATGATATTCAGCCTTAGAGTGGTAGGTAAACCAATTTCTTGGTCGACTATACAAAAAAGAGAAAAAATTGCCTATGTCTCAAAACTATTCGAAATTTGTTATAGAGTTTTTGTGAAAGTTTTAAATCGCTGTCAAACTACGAAAAGTAGTTTCTCTCTATCCGGTTGAGGCGATGGAAGAAATGAAGGAAATGAACGAAAACTTTTTCGTTTTCGTAAACTTGCTCACAAGTCACAACCTTTATTAAAGACTGATGTGTAATTCTAATGCAAGGAAGTTTTTCAAGAGAAACGTTTGGGTGTATGTATAATTAATTATGGCTTTGTGTAAATTGGCTGAATTAATAACAACTATGAAGCAGCTAATAGGAACTTTACACACGCAAAGAAAAATGCATAACAAATTTTGACGCATTAATATTTGGTATCACTGAATCAGAACATTTTGTTTTCATTTCTACTTTAAATTATTTACACAAACAAACAAACAAAAGATTACTATAAATTATGTATGCGTCAAAATTTTAATTCATTTTAGTATAAAAAGTTGACAGAATAACAGCAGTGTCTTTGTTTACGTAATGAAGTTTAGAGTAGTGTTTTTTATTTGTATTTGAAAAGCACTAATTTCAGTGCACTAATTAAATCATGGTAAAATAGTGAGTACCACCACCAATGCATAGTTGTTATCACTTTCGTTGCCCATGATGCGCATGGCCTGCTTCACCTCCTTCACCTCCCTGGTGCTGCGGCGCGCCGCTGCCGCGCTGCCGCCCCTTTGCTTGGGTCGTACCGTGCTGTAGTGGCTAGTAGTGAATGCAGCAATTTAAAAACACTTGATCGTGAAACCATAACCACCCATAACCGCCATGTTATCGTTAGCCAACTAGGTTATAATGTTGCTTGTTATAATGCTACGGCCACACTATCGCTATAACGCGAAGATTTGCGCTGTCGTGACAAGTCTGGCCAAGAAGTTCGTCTTATCGCAAATCATCATCGCGACAACAAATGCCCTTCGCGACGCTGTCGGTAAACCGCCGGACATCAAAGGGTTTTGTCGCGACAAAAGTTCATGCGGTTGGCTACCCTTCGCGCGCGCTTTGTTGACAGCGAAACGCGGAGCGGTGTGCACGTATTGTGGCTGATTTGTGTTATTATTATTAACCTATGGAATGACCTCTGGAGTGGACAAATTATTAAATTTCGCCTGTTTTGTGGAATCCTAAAGAGCCTAATCACAAAAAAAACATATGAATTATGACGCCATGAGCGCAACCGCCTCTTCCATTTTTTCCGTAAAATGAATTTATTATCGCAACGTTCTAGATTATCGCGACGTTGCGAAGTTTTTTTCAATGTGGCCAAACACTTCGTCGTAGATCGCACATGAAGTTTTATTACGATAACGCAAAGACGAATCTTCGCCTTGTAATGTGCCCGTAGCATAAGTAAATGCTATCTAGATTCTGTCTTCTGCACGTGTTTTCCGGGACAAAATATGTTGCGGCGAGTGTTATCGGTTCAAGATACCAGCTTCTGCACTCAATCACCAGCGCGTTGTTGCCAGTCCCTCCCATGCTGTTCTCCCAGCTGTTCAACTTGTTGTTTCGCCAGTGGGCCGTTATTAGCCAGGTGGCCCACGGCGAAACCCCTATTTTCTTCCATAAATAAAACAAGCAACTCTAACTGCCTGGCAGACACTTCTTTCTTGCAGGCATTCTGAAATAGCCATATTATCATAGTATCACACTGTTGTGTACAAAACACTTGATAAGTTTTGTAATGCATAAAATCGGTAGTAACTTGTATAGTATTGTGAATAACATAGAACATACTTACTTTGAAACGAATCTTTTTCAGCAAAATTAGAGCACAATTATAGTTGTTTCTCGAAAACCAACACCAACCAAAGTTACAAATTATACCGCGAACTTTTGACACATAGTAAGTGACATGAACGAGTTTGACAGGAAGAAAGAACGAAACGCATGTTGCGTTTTGTTACTACTTTTGTAGTAAACTTCCTGACAAAATACGTGATTAAATCGCAAATAATGTCAAAAATAATGCACTACACACAATAATAATGTTTTTACATGGCGTAATAGATTATAATTATAATTTTTTCGACTAGTAAAACAACTAGATTACAAAATAGTACCAGTGGAACTACTAGTTGTCCCACTTGCATTAACGAAACGCATGTAAGATCAAAAAACTTGAAAAATAGGTTTCACATGGATCACAGCATTCTGACTGGGTCGACAACTGGTAATCGATTTGAAGTTCACTGGTAATCGATTTCAAGTTAGACAATAAGGCTGCCGGTCTGCGTCTGCTGTCCGGTGACGCGGTCTATGGGTCTGAAGTAGATGACTTACAAGCAGCTGTTTAACCAGCCACCCAACGCTGTAGTGGAACGGAAACCTAGCTACCGGCTTATACTTGAAGGAATCCCTGATGATGCAGTGAAAGTCCGACCTTCCAATGATATGTGTATATTTCCGCCACACAAACACCTAGCACTAAAGCACTTAGTCTACCCGACTTATTCTTACAGCACTTAACACAGTTACAAACACTAAACACTAATAAGCACTGAAACAGTAGGTACCCACTGAACCTTTCAGGAATTCATAAAAGACTATAAACACTTTTTCTCAGGGTCGGGCCTTGAGAGCAGATCAGAACTTGTTGACTTCATCGTATTAGATCACTTCGGATTTACTGCTAAAATAGAACTGACTGACCGGACCGACGGACAAGCTCAGGTTTTATACCTCCGTCGGCCCTTGAAAACATACTAGATTATTCTCGTAATATCTGGTTCGTCGCACTCACTCATCCTACGTATTGCCAGCTGCCTTTGTCTAACATTTCCACGGTTTTCGGGAATATCTCGTTCTTAACTCGAGAACAATTTTGCTGTCCTTGTCTTTTTTCGATTTGTTCAAGAATTTTAACCACCTCTGGGGCCAAACAGCACCAGTTCCTGTTGCAGTCTTTGAACCTATCTATCTCTCACCGAGGCATGTTATCTTCAAAAAGATAAATCAGCAATATACTTTTTAATTGACACTGTACGTTTGTTTCAGTATACTCGCGATGTGTCTAGTGAGCGCAGTTTGTGTAGAGCAAGCCGCTGGATTCTGGGACACAGGCACTACCACCTTTCGCGCCCCCAGAGACAAGGATGAGGGTCGCACGTCCTTCTTCAGGTAGTAAGAGAAAGAAAGAAAAATGAGAGCGTGAGCGATCACACAATCAACGAGAAAACTTTTACGGTGCACTCCTTGTTGTTCAAAGAAAGTTGGATAACTTAGGCAAATAGAATCTTTTTTAACAGATTTCAAAAAAAGGAGGACATTCTCAATTCGTATATTTAACGGGGTAGGTACTTTATCTGTCTCACTTGTGGGCATAATTGGGTGATGTCAGTTGAAACTAGAGCTCTGACAAACAGACACAAGACTAAGTGTTCTGACTACGCGAATCGCGAGACCGTTTCTACGTGGTCTCTATGACTTTCTCGTACTTTCAGCTACGATGATTGAACCAGAATTCCACTTAGCTGATTCTTCCAGTTCTCTCTGTCATCTCCTAGAATTGGTCTAACGTCAAATAATAGACATTGGTAATCCGCGTAGATAATAGGCGCATTGCAAGATAAGTAAGGGAGGATGTACAGGACACTTTCATTCACTGCGAGAGGCAATGAGAGTGTTAAACCATCTGCGACATATATTTATTTTTAGGGTTCCGTACCTCAAAAGAAAAAAGGTAGGAACCCTTATGGGATCACGTTGTTGTCCGTCTGTCTGTCTGTCTGTCCGTCTGTCAACCCTCTTTTCGTAGGAACGTGTGGACGGACGTATGGAGTTGAAATTAACGTCAAATACTCAAGTCCCTATCCTCGTGAATCTGCGATATAAATAAAACTTCTATATACAGGGTGTTTGGTGGAGGGTTAGACAAACTCGGTGGGTGTGTAGGTGAACCTATTTGTGAAATACAAATTGAAGGAAAAGACCCTAACTGTTTAAAATTTTTTTTAATCCTATTTTTTGTATTTTTTTAAGAATTTCCGAAATTTTACGTCTCTACCCCTAGAACTTTTTTTTTGAACATGTTTTCGAGTAAACTTTTTACTTGTTTTTGGTTTCAGGTGTATCCTTCGTCTTTTGAAGGCATTATTTATTTGACAGAACGTGTAAATAATTAGTTATAAGCTCTCAAAGTTAAAAAAAGTAAAAAAAATAAACAAGAAGGACAACTTTGCATCGTTTTAAAAAAAAACTAACAGAGATCGAGGAGTTCAAATGCTTTTAAAAGTTTCTCTAAACATCGTTTATTATAACAGTATATCACATGTAGCCGAAAAATCTATAAACTTGTCAAAAATTAGCACTTATAGGGAAAATGGAGTAAACACGGCTAAGAATAAAACATTGTATTAAAACAATTTTGGTTCAAATATCACTTCCCTATTTCCAAGCGTTCAACGAGAATCCCACTACCAGTACTCGAAAGGTCGCCAGAGATCTGGGTCTTTCCATATGGAAAGTATGGTCTGTCGTCAATGCAGATGGAAGGCATCCTTTCCACTACACTCCGGTGCAAGTTAATTGCTAAATTTATCTAATTTAATGTAGCTCATCTTTGTCTTAGTTTCATTTGACGAGACGTTTGAGGTGAATCAATAACCTATAAAGAAATGATTTTGTCAGTCTATTGGTCTTGCACAAACATTATTTTGTTTCTGTCTATCTTGGGATACCATGGGTACCTCTCTTCAACCGAGATTGCATTGTACCTTAACCGTTTTGATTTTTATTCAACGGCTTTATTCTCGTTTTAGGTTTGGTGCAAGGTGATAATGCGCGACGCATGCAATTCTGTCGTTTTTTACTAAATACTGACATTGTGCACGGAAACTTTTTAAACAGCATTTTATGGACGGACGAGTCGAAATTTACACGAGAGGGGATTTTCAACCAACACAATCTACACCACTGGGAACAAAAGGATCAAAATCCACATGCGAGTAGGCAAACATCGCACCAAACGCGATTTTCTCTCAACGTCTGGGCAGGTGTGATTGGTAGACATCTCATTGGACCTTACTACTTACCGGAAACTCTTAACGGGGACAATTACTTGGAATTCTTGCAAAATGACCTCCCAGAATTTATGAGCAATGTGCCGATATTTCATGAAGATCGACCAATAGTATTTCAAAATGATGGGTGTCCGGCACAATCGTCTCACAGTGAGAGAGTTCCTAGACAACGCGTTCCCCGACTCGTGGATTGGACGGCTTGGCCCCATCTCATGGCCTGCACGGTCCCCAGATCTCACTCCTCTTGACTTTAGCATATGGGGACGTGCAAAGGAGCTGGTTTACGAAAAAGAAATACAAACAAAGGAACAATTGATTGAAAGAATTGACACAGCTTTTGCAAAGATAAAAGACGAGATAACGCTCCGTACTACTACAGTAGAAATCCGACGTAGGTGGCGCGCGTGTATTAGAAATAGGGGAGAGGTTTTTGAACAAAATATGTAAATTTAAAAAAATAAAAATCTCTTTTCTTACTTTTGTATTTTTACTCCGTTTTCCCTTTAAGTGTTAATTTTTGACAAGTTTATAGACTTTTCGGCTACATGTGGTATACCGTTGTAATAAGCGATGTTTAGAAAAAAATTTAAAAGCTTTTGAACTCCTCGATCGCTGTTAGTTTTTTTTTAAAAACGATGCAAAGTTGTCCATCTTGATTATTTTTTTTTCTTTTTTTAACTTTGAGAGCTTATAACTAATTATTTACACGTTTTTTCAAATAGATAATGCCTTCAAAAGACGAAGGATTCATCTGAGACCAATAGTAAGTAAAAAGTTTACTAGAAAACATGTTCCAAAAAAAAAGTTCTCGGGGTAGAGACGTACAATTTCTAAAATTCTTAAAAAAATACAAAAAATAGGATTAAAAAAAATTGTAAACAGTTAGGGTCTTTTCCTTCAATTTGTATTTCACAAATAGGTCCACCTACACACCCACCGAGTTTGTCTAACCCTCCACCAAACACCCTGTATAAATACATATAGACTAATATATGGCTGCAAAAATTGATCATCTGAGACCTCGGTTCAATTAAATTTCAGGTGGCAGTGGACCTATATGCCAACGTTCAGATCGTTCTTCAGTCATTGGGACTGGGAAGACATTGATAGGAGAATGAGACTAGGGGCCATATGCGGGATCTCTATAGGTAATTTATTCTTATTGCCTAAATTTACCAATTCGACTATTTAACAAGTGTATGTCGAGCGACGCGTAATCGAGTGTTCCGTAGTTGCACGGTTCAAAATCATATACAAACTTATTTCCTGGTTTTAGACAACCAAACCGCCATCCAAGTCATTTTGAATGGAATTTGTAAGTAAGTACGTAATTTTCGGTTTTCCCTATCAAAGTGTTAGGTACCTAAGTTGATTGACTAATACTCATAACTGCCTTTTAAAGCATTCTACCAGTGATAGTTTTGCCAAAGACATTTTAAAATGTTTTTGGCAAAACTGAGTTTTACTTATTATTTCGTTATATTATGTACTACCGTGGCTTTTTTCCCATTTTCCAAATCAGTCGTTAGACTGGCAGATGGGGAGGGCAACACTTGACTTAGTCCTTCATTGTCCCGTAAAACTTACATAAAGAGACAGTGTAAATACTTTGGAAGTTTAAGTCAGTTTTTAGTTTTTGTAAAAACTAATGATCATTTTATTTACCAGATTGGCAGTGCATCACGACCTGTGCGCTGTTGAACAGACGGTGTGTCCTTAGTTCACATAACGCTTTGTTCCCGCACATCGTGAGGCAGACAGATCTGAGGGTCTGGGCTCCTGGCGCTGAAGCGAAATACAACACTCCTTACAGGTATCATCACTTTTCACATAACAACACACTTTTAATGAATGCGATATCTTTGGATAGATGGATGTTTGTTAATTCTTCACACCAAAACTACTGTACAGATCAAAACCTGGAATCAAACATAAGCTAGGTACTTTTTATCTCATTTATCCTTTTTAAAATAATTCCCCCCCCCCTCTTTGACCAAAAAGTGTTCTATTTAGTGTCTTCTCTAGGACAGGGATCCGTTAAGTGCGAGTCAAGGGGGGGCTAAATATGAAAATCTACATATGAAAAGAATCCATGATTTTAGGGTTCCGTTGTCAAAAGAAATCATGAACTTTTAGTGTTTTTCTCACGATGCATTGTGAGTTTACTTATTACTAAAGTTATTTATAACGGGATATTTAGCTAGGTACGTACCATTTTTTGTAATTCCTGTTTGTAGGTAAGGTATGCCCAAAAATTAGAAAAACCTTGAAAAACTTATCTGTGCGTAAAACGAATCAAATGATTTCCTTACCTTTGTAAATATGCACACCATGCAATAAAAAGGTAAGCTAATAGATAAAAAATATTTTTTGCAGCAAATAATACAAATAAGAACAGATAAAAACACATATAGGTAATTTTGTACATAATTAGCTGAGCGAATTTCAACAGAGATTTTCATCAACTTCTTCACAAGACTGGCCTGTATCGAGGAGGCCAGACTATACCATTCGTAATTTACTTAATATAAATTTTCAAAAACCAAATTTTATTAATTTTCAAAACCAGGGGATGCAGTCTCGATTTCATTTGACGAGTTAATTCCGCTACTTGACCATAGATGGCTTAATAGGATATGGTTGACATTCGCGTGACATGACAGGTCGACCATCGACTGCTACTCGACCAAGGCTGCACCAGGTAGCACATTGAACTACATTAGCTACTTATTTTGTTCAATAGATACTTATTTTGTTCAATAGATACTTATAATGTTCCATTCACAAAAAGAAGACTTGTTGGTGTATTTGGTACACACAGCAGTAGGTATATTGTAAACCATTATTAAATATTTTAATGAAGGTTAGAGGACATAATGATGTGTATTTAGTGACTTGTATTGTAATGTAAATCGCACAACGTTTGCATGTATAGGTGTATGGATGGATAGATGGATGGATGTTTGTTGCCTCCTGACTAGTCTTGAATTGAAATCTACAGAACGGATCGGGCTGAAATTTTGCGTTCAGGTAGTTCTAATCCTGGAATCAAACATAACCTACTTTTTATCCCATAAAGCAGTTCCTATTCTCTTGGGATATAAAACGTTTCCACAGAAACAACGCGTGCGAAGACGCGGGCAGAAACTAGTACTTTATAAATAATTTATTTATTGTATGATATGGATCAGTTGAGCTACCTGTAGATTGTTTGCAACAGTCTGCAGTTAGCTCAAATGTTTCAATTGTAAATACTAGTAGTAATTTATATTAGTTGATTGTAATTTTCTTTGTAAATAAATATTCATCATTAAAATATTTTATTTACTCTATCCATATCAATCGATAAAATCAACATCCGACTTGACTACATCACTAATTGAGTAGAGAAGAATAGAATCAATCCAAAATCAACTTTATCTTAATTGCATGAGGTTGATTTTGACTAACCCTTCTATTAAATGATTGATGAATTGAAATAAAATAATATTTTATTAAAAAAGAATGAAAATCGTACTTTCCGATGGTACGCAACACTATTTTGAAGATTTCTTCTCCTACTATCATTGTTACACTCTAAAATGGAACAATACGGCATAAATACGGAAAAATGAATTTGTCGCGAGACTAGCTATTCCAGGCAAAGTTAGAAACATAATTAATTATCTTCTCTGTTCTGTGGTTTCTAATGTCAAAAATGAAGTCGATGCTGATGATAACCAGTTCACTTAGACACTAAGGCTGCCGGTTAGTAGAGTGAAATGCATTACCTTGCTATTTTGCTAACACTTTACAACAGGCGTTTTTTAATTTCATTTTATTATTTTAGGTTTCTCGATTAAAATAAGTTCGACGAAAAAAGTTCTCACTTATTCGATGATCGATCGAACTAATGAATCGAACTAGTGAAAACAAACGCTATGAGTAAATAAAAAACTTCTCACTAGTTCGACGATCGAATTAGTGAATTGGAATAAAAAAAAATCACTAGTTCGATGATCGAACTAACGAATCGAACTAGTGAGAACAAACGGTTTTTTCCGTTGAAGTTCTTTGGGTTTCTCTAAAATACAAGTGATGCTGCCTTTCTGAATCACGTCAGGCCACGGGCTGGCTGCATTCTGCCAGCGAAATTTTGAAATGGGCGGATCATTAATCTATTCCTTTCAAGTTAAACTTTACATGTGTAATTAAGGCTAGCAATCATGAGACTGCACTAAGTTAAAGAATCCTTCGTTAACACCTCCAATAATTGTAATTCAAACGTCACAGGCGAGATCGTTTAATTTTCAATTAGTATGTAATTCAGGCAACTTTTGGTTTTGTTGTAGATACAGAGTACACAGAGTTCATCCAGTAAGCCCGAGGAGCGGTAACCGGGAGCATTGCCACGGTATCTACTGCGCACACCAGCCCCGGCACGACGTAGCCGTTGTTATCACCAGAGACCAGATCTACATCTACCATTATTATTGGTATGATCCTTTCTGGATCCCAACAAGATATTTCTGGCCGTACAGAGCACTATTGACTACAACAGGGAAAACTTTCGGTAGAACTGAAATATGGTACGCTGGTTCGGGCTACGAGTACATAGAACACATCCGCGAAAATTATAAAATATTCTATGGTATATTACATGAAGATGGAATAGTCGACTGTTCGAAATATTTACCGAAATGGTGGGGTAAATTTATCTGTATCAGAAACTGGCAATTGTTTCCTGGCATACAAAATGGTGGGCCGTTACTTACCGCGGATCTCGATGAAATTAAAAGAATGCAGACCCTTATTGGGCTAGGCTGTTTTGAGATCAGATACAATGATGAAAAGATATTCGTATTTACTGATTTAAGATACTATCGCCACAAAATAGTTTCACTCACGGAAATAACATTTCATGCGTATTATGAGTTTGCCTACCCTCAATGGATGGTTCAGCTATCGTATATCAGTAGCATCTATGACAGTACCACCAATGACCCAATGATTCCGTACCATTATTGGATGTACCACATTGACGATGGTTATTTATTAGGATGATAGATCGCTATTGCAATAATGTATAATATTGGTATGAATTTTAGTTTTAAAAATCAGATTACTAAGACCACATTGATTGAAAATCATTGACGCAATCCTGTGTATTTTCTTTACTGAATTTAAAATGTTAATGAATAAAGTATCTGAAATTTATCGCCATCGTTTTGTTCTGGAAGTTGAGACTGAAAAAGTCCGGCAAATTTAAAGATATGAGTGTAATAGCCTCAAAATTACAGGGAAAGAACTGGATAGCTCAACTTGATACTTTCATCATGATCATTATAGCTTTCGTTCAACCAAATACTGCAGGAGCCCAATTTAGGAAACTCAAGAAGATTCTATTTGTGGAAGAGTCTAGAAGCCGAGGCGTCGCGGGGGGGGGGGCGTGAGAATCGACCCCTACAACTCAGCCCGTGGATGACGTAAATGCAGAATAATGGTAAAAGTAAAATTTCAAAAACTTGAATAATAGTTTATGAATTAAAGTTGTAAAAAATATTTAATGCTCAATTCTCAAAATTATCATTATTAGTTTAAAAATATTAAAAATTATTATTAATGTTGTACAAATCTGAATATTAGTTAATAATAATAACACATTCAGGGCCCAAGACGCAGATGCCACTCTTCTCCTCCGTATCGCGACGGCGCGCCCCTGCGGGTCGCACCGCCAAGGTTGGGCAGTGAATGCGATATACTAAACTAACACATTCATGGCTCAACAAGACACAGATGCCAGGCTTCTCCTCCGTATCGCGACGGCGCGCCCCTGCGGGTCGCACCGCCAAGGTTGGGCAGTGAATGCGATATACTAAACTAACACATTCATGGCTCAACAAGACACAGATGCCACTCTTCTCCTCCGTATCGCGACGGCGCGCCCCTGCGGGTCGCACCGCCAAGGTTGGGCAGTGAATGCGATATACTAAACTAACACATTCATGGCTCAACAAGACACAGATGCCAGGCTTCTCCTCCGTATCGCGACGGCGGCGCACCCCTGCGGGTCGCACCGCCAAGGTGGGGCAGTGAATGCGATATACTAAACTAAACTAACACATTCATGACCCAAGACGCAGATGCCATGCCAGGCTTCTCCTACGTATCGCGGCGGCGCGGCGGCGTGCACCTGCGGGTCGCACCGCAGAGGTTGGGCCCCGATTTTGTTAGTAATATCTACATCCAAGGCTTTTTTAAAAATTCAATTCAATTCAATTTCATTTATTTTGCCAAACATGGATTACAGGGATGGCAATTAAAATATACTTAAAATGGGCACAGCCATGATCAGCAGCTTATATGATCTACATACTTATGTCTATCACTGATAAACCGACAGGTTGTCAATCGCTTGAAGGTGTAATTAATAAGTAAGTTAACGTTAGTACTTATCAAATATTTTGTTCACCAACCTGTTAACTTCTTATCTTATTAGATCTGTAAAGATTGGGCTGTTGGCTCCTTGGGTTCAACTTTGATCTATAAACAAGACAAAAAAGCATTAGAGACCCGCAAGTACCTACAAATAACTCCTAGAGGCTGGGGTAAAAGTGTTCTTAAGTGCAGACCGCGACTCGGCAAACGTAATGCAAGACATCCTCCGGCCGGTTCCCATCTGGCCGAATATCAAAGAAAAGCCCGTAGAGTAGTGAAAGACTGTTTTTAAGTTAAATCTTTACTTCTACAGATTTTTTTTAATTGCAATTAGTCAATGTGTGCCAGCAAGCAGATAGGCGGGCGCGGGTGGCTTTGAGCGAGCAGCCTCGCTAATAGCAAGCAGAGCGTTAGAGACATTTCTACATGCATACAGCTTAAAGTTATTTGGTGAAATTAACGGCGTGAGTGCAACGGCGAATGAAAAACAACTATTGTTCCTGTAATTTCTTGGAAAAACCGTTAGACCCGCGCGCTGCATCTTTCTTTATTACGCACATTTTCAATAGCATAGTGCGCTCACTCTCTGTTGGTCAGTTCTCTATTAATTGTTACTAATTGTTACGCACGAGCACAAGGTACAAACGGCAATCAGTGTAGGTATTAGAGTATTTAATAGTGACAAGAACAGTTTGTATGTTGTTTTGGTTTTAGGGACAATTACATTTGTAATAAAATAAGATCTTCGTTGATTGACAACACTTTAGGATTTCATTTATATTCTCAGAACACTTTACCAGCAACAACTTGTATATTAAAATATTATAATAATATTCGGAATACACTTTTACTTGAACACTGTTTTCATTATTATCATCATCAATAGCCTTTACATCCACGAAGGATGGTTTATGTAGTGCGCGTTTTTCGGCACTTACGTAAAACACTGTCTGTTGTGTTAAATTAACCCTTATAGGTACCAAGAGATTGCTTTGAAATACAATTAATTCAATTAATATATAAGAAGGACTGTTAAATTTTAATATTTATTTAAAATTATATCTGAGAAGATCTTTGACAATCAAAGATCTTCTCAGATATAATGTTAAATAATGTTTAATTGTTGATTGTTTTTATCTTTATTAGTGTCAAAAACAAAATAACAGAATTTGAAATTTTTAGATGTCTGTTTTGTAATCGTGATTATTTTGTTTCATTGATGTTTGTAAAAAAATTGTGTTTGAAATGTTTCGTTTAGTTAGTAATTGTTCTATTATTGTGATGAATATTTGATTGTTATGCATAAACATTTGATTGTATAAGCAAAAGAAAGACTATTATACTTAGTATTATGTACCAAAAATTAGATTCAAGTTGATTTAAATATTGCTTTTTTTATTATTTATCACCGAAATACCGGAATCCCGATAAGTATTAAAAATATTGATACTATAAAAAATACCGGTAGATACTTATTGTCAATGAGGCCAAGCCAATACCGCCATGCCCTATTAGTACGTCTATCCGTTGTGCACCCCGTTCGTCATTTATTTAACTTTTCTACCTATGTATATTTATTAATTTTTTGTCATTTGGTTTTTGATTTTTTAATAAATGTCTTTTTTGATAAAATTAAATTTTTGTATCATTTACTTATTTATTTCATGTCAAATCAGGGAAAGTCAGGTCAGTCAAACTGTAAGTAAAACTTTTACTAGGTTTTTAGTGACGAGCACTAGCTCAATTATTATTCCAATCGTCCAACTTAAATTCCTAGTAAGACAACCGAATAACCGTCCGAAAATACTTACGTAGTAAGTCTCATAAAACGTATACTGTGCTACAGTTTTTCGAATTTTATACTCTCTACTCGTTATGAATAATATATTAGCAATTAATCACGAACAAATAGTTCATCAAATTTCATACTATTGAAGGGGCACGTAAAATAGTTCGATTCGCTTTTCCTGTATTTTTTTCACAATGGCTCTTACTAGGCGTTTGTTTGGGACAGCCGATTAGGCGTCTGTTTCTTCTCCAGAACGGATTAAATCTTGTTTGTAGGTACCTACCTAGTAGGCTTAAAAGTTGTTCTACGAACAGTAAACCTTGCGAACACTAACTTTTTTCCACAATTAATTTACTTATTACCTACTAAAGTGATTTAAAACGGGATATTTGGGTAGGTAGGTATCATGTTTTTTGTAATTTCTGTTACACTCGCACTTGACGGATCTTGTTCAGTAGGTAGGTACGTACTTGCCTACACTTGGAAAGGTAGGTATAATAGCTGGTTTACACTTTGATAAGTATCAAGTGCGAGTGACAAGTGCAAGTGTTAAGTGATTAGTAAAATGAGCGTGTAAACGCATACCTACGCTGTTAAGTGACAAGTGCAGGTAACAAGTGCAAGTGCGAGGTGAAGTGATTAGAAGTCGTGTCTATTTTTACTGTTAAGTAGCTTCCCCCGCACACCCGCGCTCTCCCCGCACTCGCAGCGTCAATGGGAATCAATGGGACTGAATGGGATCCTCTATAATCAGTACATCAAGAAGTTTAACACTAGCGCCACACTCAGGTCTTCTGCTTGTCCATTTGCTTTGCCACAACCTCTGAGGTCTTTCGATTCCAACCGACAATTCATGTTCAATTTCCGATGCGATAACGACAACTATATTAAAATTTCTATTATTTCTGATCGCTGTTCGTCCTCCATAACGCACCGACCGACAGAACCACTTTGAACCTGCAGAATCAACTTAACACTGTGCGAACGTTCTGAATACACTTAACACTTGACACCAAAAAAACACGTTAACTAATAATAATAATCACTTATCACTCGCACTTGCACATAAAGCTAGTTTACACTTTGTTAAGTATCAAGTGCGAGTGAAAAGTGCAAGTGTTAAGTGATTAGTAAAATCAGCGTGTAAACGCATACGCTGTTAAGTGACAAGTGCAGGTAACAAGTGCAAGTGCGAAGTGAAGTGATTAGAATAGTAATGTATCAATAATACCATTATATAATAATATGTGTAGTGTGTGTGTAGTAATGTATCTGTAATAGTTTTGTTTTGTGTTAATCAATCAAAAACCTTGTTTGGAGAGCTTGGTGGCCACCAATAGGAACTAAACTCTTGAAACAAGTATCTGCCTAAATAATACAGTACAAAACTATTAAAGATATGTACATTTAAAAAAGCTTATGATAGATATCGTCTACGCGCGGTCCGATTTTTTGATAATTCCTTTGCATAACGTAATTATAAAATTAAATATGTAGTGGCGCCACTATCCACCCTACTATTCGCCTTAACAAAGTGTAAACCAGCTAGGTATAAGGTACAGTTCACTTCACTTGTTTCAGGTAATTTTTAAACAAATGTTGCACAAACACATTTCGCGCGGCACCTTTAACCAGTACCTACATACTAAAGTCAATGAAAAGCGAATTTTGTACCTAGGTATTAATAGATGGCGTTGATCCATCAGCCCCAAATTGTTCTATTCCAAGATTAAACCAAGTACCTACCTAAATCAATAAGAGTCGTTTGATAGCAAAAAACCTTTTTTAGTTTATTCAATAAGCTTTTTGAATCTCGAAAATTACCTAGATTTATATTAGCAAATCAAATCACAACATTTTGAGAAGCTACATACTCTACATATCACATCGATAAGCCTCATCAGATCTTCACCAAATTTTTTTGAAAACAACTTAAAGTAGAGTATGTACTAAAAATTTAAAATAATCTTCGAAATCAAATCTCATAATAAATCAAAGAAGTTCAGTAGCATTAGCGCCATCCATAAAATTGATTTACTTGCACAAACTGGCAAGCATGCGTGGCCTTGCTACGTAGTTGGTAAGTACAAAGTGTTACAAAGATGTTCTAATAGGTGGCGCTGTACTGTTAATATTCTCATGCATCATACTGCATCTTGCGGAGCTATTCTGGTCGTCATGCAAAAAATCCTGATCAGATCTTTACCAAATTTTTATGAGAAGAATTAAAAACAACAACCTTTCAATTAAAAATATAATCATCGAAATCAAATGTCTTATAGCCGAAATATTCTAAAGCCCCCTTTTTGCTTTTTTACAATGATGGACGTTTGCTAATGTCACTTGTTTGTTTTCTAGGCGCATCTAGTATTATGTCTGTAATTTTCTATCCGTGTGACGTCACAGTACAGATAAATATTGCTGACAGCGTTCTCGTCTGTTTACGAAAAGTAGACTTTTAAAATTAAACTTTGCGAATCTCTGGGTCCTAAAAAAATATGGTAATATATTTTTCCCTCTAATCGGTAGATAATTAATAATTTAAGACCTACTTTAAAAAAAGTCAACTACCCTATGCTTCAGTGACTTAGAAATTCGAGGTGTAAACACTCCTCTTTAAGAATATCGTTACCTCATTTATAATTATTGGATTTCCTATGTTCACCAGTATTCTGATTTGAAGCGCATCCAGTGGGCCGAAGTTGTCAACCTGTAAACGAAGGAGTTTAAAAATAGCGATATAAGTACAAAATTTTAATAATAGAAATGAACATAAGCTGGCCGTGCATACTACTAGGCTTCGCAAAATAAGTGCTTCTTAATCTTATACGCTTCTTCTACAAAACTCTATGGATGGATAGATTCTGATGGTATTAATTAAGTACCTACATAAAGGAAGAAACTGTTCGCCTGTAACACAGTTACATTGATTGTAGTTACCACAGGAGACGGTGTTCTAACTCCATTGTAACACACATTTTTGAAATAAACGTTTTGTATTGTATTTTATATTTGTATGAATGTTTTTTACTTCATTACGCCATAACTAGTGATTAGATTGAGCTGATGAAACTTCGCATAGGTGTAGTTCTATGCCTCTAATCAAACAAGGGCTCTTAATTCCATAAATCCGTTCCCGTGAGATTTAGATAAAATTTAAACGTTTTCAAAGAACCAACGCGTGAGAAGCCTCGGGTAAAAGCAAGTCAGTAAATGAATAGTGTATAAAAGGCTTATGACAAAATATCAGACTATCTAGCTTTAGCTAGAGGATAAAAAACCTTAGGACGGCTTTGCTCAAACTCAAAAATATCAACAAACAGTCTCACTCAAGGTTTTACTACAAAACATTTCATAAAGTATGTCACCTACCACCTGCGGTATCACAAACTCTAAAATCGATTTTTGATAATTCCTTCGTTTAACGTAATAATAAGATAAAATAGGTGGTGGTGCTGATTTGGGTCGGGGTAGCGCGTTAAGACCGTAAAGTGTGGAAACTTACATGACTCTCACAAATTCCGAACTCGTCAAATTTCTCAGCATGCATGAAGGTGGCGTTACCATTGGGCAATACTTCCACCACTCCGCTCTGCAAAATGGCCGAGAGACGATTCACATGCCCAGTGCCGAAGTAAAACCTGAGCAAAAAAAACAGAGTGCGCTGGTGAGTATCTGGCACAGCGCATCAGCATTGCCATAGAGCGGGGCAAATGCAGCCAGCGTCAGTTGATCTACCTCTAGATTGTTTTTGCGGCAGTATGCTCAACTGTTTCTATTGTTAAATACTTACTAAGTAGTTCTTTTTAGGGTTTCGAAGATCGGTTTCGAAACCCATATGGTCTCGCTTTGTCTGTCCTTTTTTCCCTCCTTAATAACTCATCAACTACAGCAGCTATCAACTTGAAATTTAAAATAATAATACATTTCGTGCGCCTGTACAGATTTTAAGAAAAAAAAATGAAAATAAATGAAAAATGAAAATGAACATTTTCCATACAAATTGAGATGTCAAAATTTTAAAAGAGACCTACAGAGTCAAGTGGGGTATCAAATGAAAGGTATTAGTTTGTACATTTCAAAATAGTTTTTGAAATTTCTGTAGGTTTCATACTTTTTGAAATATTTTGAAAATAGTCGAAAAAATACCCATTCCCCCCCCCCTATCTCCGAAGTTTGCAGACCGATTTATTCAAAATGTATGGAGCGTTTGTAGATATAGATCTATATTTTACAGGAAAAATATAGAAAAGTCTGTAAAATGAACCGTTTTTGAAAAATGGTCAAAAAGAGGGGGGATAATTTTCAAAAAGGGGGTTACCCCAATGAGTTGGGTATCATATGAAAGGTATCGGTTTGTACATTTCAAAACAGTTTTTAAAATTTCTGTTGGTTTCATACTTTTTGAAATATTTTGAAAATAGTCGAAAAAATACCCGCTCCCCCCCCCCTATCTCCGAAGTTTGCAGAGCGATCCATTTAAAATGTATGGAGCGTTTGTAGATATAGATCTATATTTTATAGGAAAAATATAGAGAAGTCTGAAAAACGAACACTTTTTGAAAAATGGTAAAAAAAGGGGGGAATTATTTTCAAAAGGGGAGGCTACCCCGACGAGTTGGGTATCATATGAAAGGTATCGATTTGTACACTTCAAAACAGTTTTTAAAATTTCGGTAGGTTTCATACTTTTTGAAATATTTTGAAAATAGTCGAAAAAATACCCGCTCCCCCCCCCTATCTCCGAAGTTTGCAGAGCGATCCATTTAAAATGTATGGAGCGTTTGTAGATATAGATCTATATTTTATAGGAAAAATATAGAGAAGTCTGAAAAACGAACATTTTTTTAAAAATGGTAAAAAAGGGGGGAATTATTTTCAAAAGGGGAGGCTACCCCACCGAGTTGGGTATCATATAAAAGGTATTGGTTTGTGTATTTCAAAACAGTTTTTAAAATTTCTGTAGGTTACATACTTTTTGAAATATATTGAAAAAAGTCGAAATTTTACCCGTTCCCCCCCCTCTATCTCCGAAGATTGCAGAGCGATCCATTCAAAATGTATGGAGCGTTTGTAGATATAGATCTATATTTTACAGGAAAAATATAGAAAAGTCTGTAAAATGAACCCTTTTTGAAAAATGGTCAAAAAGAGGGGGGATAATTTTCAAAAAGGGGGGTTACCCCAATGAGTGGGGTATCATATGAAAGGTATCAGTTTGAACATTTCAAAACAGTTTTTAAAATTTCTGCTGGTTCAATACTTTTCGAAATATCTTGAAAAAAGTCGAAAAATTTACCGCTACACTCTATCACCGAAGCATGCAGAGAGATCCATCTGAAATGTAGGTTGGTACCTACTAGTTTTAGGTCTTCATTAAATTTCGGAGTTTCTAACCGGTACCTTTAGTACATACCTACTTGTTCACAAAGGTTCGAAACCCTCGGCGCGCGAGTTACACTCGCACTTGACGGGTCTTGTTTATATTCATTGTACTTTTCATTGTTAATAAGGTATGTATGTATTAAGTTCGTATTAAAATAAGTATATTCCTGGAAGCGTTAAATAATATAAATTATTAGAAGAAAATAATATAGTTACTTTTCCAACAATATCGGCGGGTTAAACCAGAAGACAATAGAATCGTTTATCTTCGGCGCTTCTCCGTAAAAGAAGTCTTTGCCTTCATAGGCTCGTTCAATTGTATGTGGACTGATGAACTTCACTGAGGAAGACACGTTCGCCAGTCGGGGGTTGATGTGGGGGTAGAATAAAGCAGACTTTTTACCAGCCCGAAATGTTTTCTAAAATGCAAAAATTTAGTCAGAAAGAGTTATTGAGTCAGACAGTGTAAGACTCCGTTCGCATCGGGATGGCAGCGGCCGGCAGAGCACTTTCAATTTCAAACTGGAGTCAAATAATTTTATACTTTATCTAGAAACGTATACGACCAGTATCGCTTAAAAAGCTCGAAAATAGGTCCGCGGTGCCGGCGTACGGCCACGCAAGTATTGTGAGCAGTCCAGGCCGCTGCGGCCAGTTTCCATTCCGACACAAATTCCGATGGGAATTAAGTCTACATAAGAAATTTACCATGATAATAATTATTGTATTTTGCCAATAATAATTATTATTATTGGCAAAATACGGTTTGAACTGGGACAAACTGGTACATTTTGTAGGTTTTTATAGCTAACTACCTACAGATTGGCAACGACCAAAATCGCTGAAAAAGGTACCTATATATTCCTGAAATCATTTTTCACCGTTCTAAATTATAAAATGATCAGAAATTTTACCTGTATCTACATGCGCTTCTGTACCCAAGAAACTAATTGGCAGACTCCAAGCGGACCTCACGTAAGCGGTAATGTGCAACATATACTTCTGCGATAGACAAGACATAATATGTGCTTATTGGACAGGATGGAAGTAAGAAGTCGTCAAAGTGTCCTTAGTAAATCTTTCAGATATAACATGAATAATAATACGTGGTGATTACGTGGAGAAGGCTCCAAACAATTTTAATATTTCCGTAGTGGTACCTAACAAGAATACCATTATAGTTTCGCCATGTTTGTCTGTCGGTCAGCAAAAAACAACGAGTTTTTACAGTCAGTACTTACCTACTCAGCCTTAAAATGCCAGCAGGAAATAAAAAAAAATCCAAAAGCTTTGAATCAGCCTAGCTAAGTATGTACCTATATCTTACTATGGTACTTATATGTAGGTACCTAGTACCTAGTTATCGAACGAGTAATAGTCAAATAACTTAAAAAATACTTTATAATATAAAATGAAAACTTTCAAACAAATTCTATCATAAAGGCCGTTATACAAGTATAATAGGTTTTCTGGCCAATCTTTCTGGGCCTCGAAAAAATACATTTTATATCCTAATTGCAACAACACGCAAGAAAGTACATTTCAGCAAGTAGGTACTTCTACCTCAGAGCGCTAAATGGCTAAAGCTAGGTTCACATTGCTGTGTCGGGGTGTGTCGTGGCGCGCCAGAGCGCAATCGGTTACGTGTCCGATCCGATCTCGGTTTTGCGAGACAAGGACGAGCGAACGTCGCGCGGGGAAGGCGAGAAAGGAAGGCGAGAATCGCGGAATGGCCAGCCCGCAAGCAATTTCACTGGTCGTTTTAATAAATTTGTTTTTTGCTCTAAAATAATACTCTTTTGCAATAAAATAAAACCATAATCGTCTAAAGAGTTTATTAGGGAACACATATAGACTAAATTTAATTGAAATTATGATAAATAACTAGCAAATGAAACAACTTTTTCCCTAAAAGTATTTGTGTAACCATGAAGATTTAGAGGTAACTTTGCGATTTTTTTAGTATCGAGTCAAGTTTTGTCAATCGTGTTTCGACTTAACTTACTAACTAGAATCCTAAACATTTGATGCTTATCAAAAAATTATAAGAAATTCAATGTTTTTTTGCCTCAAAATTGATTTTCCATATAGTCAAAACGTGAGTATTGGGATTCACTTCACCTTAACAGGCCATTGCATCTCTGAACGATGATTAATGCAGCACCGCGACGGCATTTGCGTAACACCGATACGAGAGGATCCCTCGGCCGCACTATGAGTGTATTACACTTACTACAAGTGTAATACACTTGTAGTGTAATAGTAATACACTTGTAGTGCGTCCTTACAGTGGATCCTCTTCGTGTGTCTCGTGTCTCCGCTGGATCGTAGAATCAGCTAGTTCGTAAAAGGGCTAGGCGAATTACAATACCTCACCTCAACCTCAACCTCAACAGCCTGTATTGGTCCACAGCTGGACGCAGGCCTCCCCCTGATGAGCGCCTCGTTGGCTTTTATCTCATGTGGGGGTAATGCCCATAATCCCCACGCTGGGCATGCGGGTTGGGGATCGCAGTTCGGTAGTAGAATTGTTCTGTAGGGGGCGCTGGTGCCCGCCCCCGGTGGATATCCCTTAGTCGCCTCTTACGACACCCGCGGGAAGAGTTGGGTTGGGTGGTGCAAATTCTAAGCCGGCACCACACAGCTTACAAAACGGCACCATTCAAATAATGTCAGGCCACCATTCAAATTTTTGAACGATTATCGTTCAACAATATGGCTAAAAGTCACTTAAACATGTCGTCAATGAAATAGGTTTTCCCATCAAATCAGCGTTCGTTTTGTTATCCAACTAGCAATATAACGAACGGGCTGATTCTTTTAGCCGGCCAACATAAAATAATGCGTCCATAAGTGGGGAGCAGGGACTTATGGTAGCAGCTACATCATAAATCTATACTAATCTATACTAACATACTAATAATATTATAAAGAGGAAAGATTTGTATTTTTGTATGTTTGTAACGAATAAACTCACATAAAGCCGTCTAACACCGCCAACTTCCTAACTCTGGGCTGCTACTGTGAATATTTCTTGCTAGAAAAGGCCCAAAATCTTGGCACGCCCCGGGATTTGAACCCGGAACCTCATTATCAGCGGTTGAAAACGCGACCGCTAGACCAACGAGGCAGTCGGATAAAAGTATAAAATATCCAACATAAAGATACATTTACTCTACGTTCATCCCAAAATGCTTAAAAATAAATGTCCACCCGTGCGAAGCCGGGACGGGCCGCTAGTATAAATGCACCTACTTACCACTATTGTTCGTTGTGCTTGTCAAACCTTTAAGTAGGTTATTCTTTGTCTGCGATAGCAGAGCGCACAATTGTCGATGCTTATCCGCTGCTATGGTCAATGAGGTTTCCTTGGAATTGGGCGGCTAAGGCGACAGGCATAAAGTACTATTTCTACTACCGAGACGACTGTACCAATGACCTTGAGTCCAGCGAGGCGAGTATCGACGCAGAGCCAGGTCGACGCAGGGGAAATCATTCAGATAAATGTTACTTTATCAATAGCTTACCTTTATCCTATGAATCTTTCCCCGCAGTGAAGAGAACAGGCCGATGTGTTCAAAAAGAGGCTTTTTATAAATAGGACGAATGGAACGCTTGAGATTGCTGCACCGTAACTGAAAATACTGTAAATAGGTTAATAAAACCGACGTCGTGTGTCGGCCACGCGCAGGCAGTGCGTAAATGGACATTAACACTAACGTCAAAGATAATATACAGGGTGGTTTTTTGAGAAGGGCGGTGATGGCCAAGTGCGAAACCACGGGATTTAAAGAAAAGTCGTGAAAGGGAGTCGTGCCCTCGATTTATAAAAAACAATAACACTGCATTTTTAGTCTATCTTTTTCTTTTATGGAAATCGACCCGAATGGTTTTTAAAAAAAACACCCAGTATTATTGGACTAATGGATTCTGTTGCTGATGCTGGTTGGTTTCTGCAACTCAATACTGATCGATCTTCATTATTGGAAAAAAACATGAATGGAATTCTACTCTCAAATGGGTATGTACATAATCTCCAATCTTTTTTTTAATTTGTAAGTATCAACCAGTATCCCGCTAATAAGACAAATAAGTTTCACACATAACGACCAAAAAGCTTGAATACCTAGGAGGTAAATTATTCGTGTCGTTTTCCGTCAAAAGTAATAGGTTTAAAAAAAACTAAATATGCAGTTATTGTTTTCTTATAAATCGAGGGCATGACTCCTTTCAGTACTATTCTCTAACTCTCGTGGTTTCGGATTTGGCCATCACCGCCCTTCTCAAAAAACCACACTGTATAAGTATGTCATTGCAATAAATAAGTAAGTATCTTTGTTTGAGTAAGTACCTAGTAATCATTTTTTTTTTACAATAACAGATGCACACAGATCTTACCCCATGTACATATCCAACGATCCTATCCATACCAGGTTGTCTGGCAGAGATCGGTCTTGAGCGATAAGACCGCCAATTGTCACTTAGATTTTAATTATTTCTTTTTAAATTCTTTCTTAGTTTTAAGTGTGCAATAAAGTATTTTCTATCTTCTATGTATCTATCTATGTGCCTACTCATGGATATTTCGTGGTCATATCTTAGAATCGGACCGCGCGTAGACGATATCTTTCATAAGCTTTTTTTAAATGTATCTCTAATAGTTTTGTACTGTATTATTTAGGCAGATACTTGTTTCAAGAGTTTAGTTCCTATTGGTGGCCACCAAGCTCTCCAAACAAGGTTTTTGATTGAATAACACAAAACAAAACTATTACAGATACATTAAATAAAAGCTCATGATAGGTATCGTCTACCAGCGGTCCGATTTTTTGATAATTCCTTTGTATAACTTAATGATTAAATTAATTAAGTAGTGGCGCCACTATAACCCCTACTATTCGCCTTAATGATATTTCAATCAACGTTTGGCCATATCATTAATGTAGGGTTTCCTTGAAATCAAAGGTTTAATACAAAATCCAAATATCGGAGGAACTTTATATTTTTTTTGTAAACTTACCGTCTGCAAGTGGATACCACAAACGCGTCCACCCAAATAGGACTCAATCAGCCAGTCGATGGGCATGTACGGATAGAACACCTGTACGTAAGAATTGAAGATCGCGAGGTTCTGAGTCCGGAATAGCTTCCCGATCCCCCCCACGATGCTGAAGTTGATGAAGAACCAGTTTGGATCGGCGATTGTTTGCTCTGCCGTGAACCGCATCATTTCCTGGTGTAGAATAAATTTATATTTATAAAAGAAAATAACTGACTGACATATAACAAGAAATCTCGCACCCTAGAGGTCAATCGCGCGGAGTCAAAGCCAGTCAGGTCACTCTTTGACTCATCACGAAATCTCTGGATTTAAAAAAAATCTGCTGTAATTTTGCATTTAGGTTCCTCTTAGGACGTAAGCACCCAAGAACGGGTTTTAGGAAATTAAAATTCTATGGTAGTTAAAGTGGGGGCAAAGTTAAAATGTATCTTTAATAGTTTTGTACTGTATTATTTAGGCAGATACTTGTTTCAAGAGTTTAGTTCCTATTGGTGGCCACCAAGCTCTCCAAACAAAGTTTTTGATTGAATAACACAAAATAAAACTATTACAGATACATTTAAAAAAAGCTTATAATACCGATCCGATTTTTTGATAATTCCTTGTATAACGTAATGATTAAATTAAATATGTAGTGGCACCACTATCGCCCCTACTCTTTGCCTTAACTAGAGAAAAATTAAATAGTACTAACCTAAAAATACTTTTAAGAGAGTTTTAACTCAAATCGAATTTTATGCCCGATAAGCTACACTATAATTAATTACACACTTTCTGAGCAAGAGAAGTTAAACGAAACAACATTTAAAACATTTAAGGCGGTTGTATGCCACACACCTTATCTCTACATAATTATATTTTCAGAATAGCGGCCCTACCGCCATCTCTTAGCGAATGGCAGCAGAGCCGCTTTCGGCATCTACGGTAAGTGAACTTCAAATTGGTAGGTATTATGAGATGAGTGAACATCAAAAGGTAATTTAGCAAGCTACCTACGTGTATAAAATATTATGATGCTCATATACTTAACGAAATTTCAGTGTTAACGGGACAAAATATGGTAAAAAATTAGATTACGAAAATGAGAAGGTCCTACCTAGCTCAGTAGCCACCGCGCCAATTAACATTGGTTCTGGAAAAAATACCTACCACTGTCGAATCGATGAGTCTATTCTGTATTCAGCTCATTAGGTATAATAGGTACCTACCTACCTACCACAGAACAGAGAAGATAGGTAGAAATGGTAAGCAGGCTTGGCATGCGTGCCACCACGGAATTAGAAAGATAGATGGAAGTGCAATGCAACAAAATTACTAAAGGCACCATTGTTGTCGCCAAACTCACAGAAATCCTTCAGTAGGTAATCCTAATCATACAATGCATTAAATACAAAGAAACAATTAGTTTGATTGGTAGTTATAAGCTAGATAAAAACTAGCCAACGTTACAGATTTGAAAATAAACTTTGACTTTTACAAATAAGATTTAGGCCATAAGGTTGTGGAATGCACTGCCAGAGTCTATTAGAAAAGCTGTATCTATACCAGTTTTCAAAGCTCGTGTTAAGGAGTTTTTCCTGGCAAAAAAGTGAATCTTGGTACATACTATTTATTTATTTATGTATATAAGTAGTCTAATTATTTTTATTTATATATATATATACACATATATATTTGCATTATTTATATTTGTTTATTATTTGTTTCTTTTCATAATGGTATGTATTAATATTTTTTTTTTTTTTACATAATCTTCGGTACACCCCCTGCCTTTCGTAAATTCAAATAATTCTTTCCATCCAAAGGTTGCCTGGAAGAGATCGCTTCTAAGCGATAAGGCCGCCCATTGTACTTGTCTCGTGTAATGTCTCCTTGTATTGTTATTTTTATGGTGTACAATAAAGCATTTTTGTATTGTATTGTATTGTGTATTTAAGTACCTATTTTACTTTAGCAGCAGAACGTTTTTACGGTCTTTATTAACCAAACATTCGATTGACGAGTCAACTCCGCTACTTGACCATAGATGGCGGTATTTTCAGTAGTCTCAATTATAAACTTCATCGCGTTAAAGATATGATTGACATTCGCGTGATAGGTCGACCAACGTGGGCCACTCGGCAGGGCTGCACCAGGTAACACTTTGAACTACGTTATCTATATCGATAGATACTTATTTTGTTCAATTCGCAAAAATAAGTCTTGTTGGGAGTTTATTTATTTATTTGGTACACAACTCAGTAGTATTACCTACATTTAAAACCACGAACAATATTTTAAATTAAGGTTAGATGACTTGATGTCTATTTAGTAACTTGTATTGTAATGTAAATCACAGAACGTTTTGATGTTTAGATATTATAAGGCTATATGGATGTTTGTTACCCCTTGAAGCCAAAACTACTCAACGTTTCGGCCTGAATTTTTGCGTAGGTACGTAGGTACTGCGTTTTTGACCTACGTGTACGCAAAAATTCAGGCCAATGTACCTACATAATTCTAATCCTGGAATCAAATATAGGCAAAATGGAGGTGTTTCGTACCATCGATAACTACGATTTTCATTGTTTTGTGATATAATCTTATTTTATTCAATTCACCAACAATTTAATAGAACGGTTTGTCGAAATCAACCTTATACAATTAAGATAAAGTTGATTATGGATTGATTCTATTCTTCTCTACTCAATTAGAGATAAAGTCAAGTCAGATGTTCATTTTACCGATTGATATTGATACAGCAAATTAAATGTTTTAACGATTAATTCATTTCTTTCACAATTAAAATTACAATCGAATAATAAAAATAAATTAGAACTCTCAAGTATTTTCAATTGAAACCATTATCTTACTGCAGACTGTTGCAAACAAACCACAGGTAGCTCAACTGATCCATACGTCGTTTCAGCTTTGATTCGTTTCTTCATTTTAATCCAATGAGAAACACCGTATTAGTTATAACGTGCTTTATAATAAACAAATTATGTCCTTCTAGCCAAATAATAGGTCACGGTGGCCAGGCTCAAAGGAGACCAATAGGAATTTGGACTAAGTGTTCTTTGTGAGCCGACGGTAAAAATAAAATAAATTAAATTGGATTGTGATTACCATTTGGGTCGTCTAATCAATTGGCTATCAACGTCGGGATACTTCAGGGG
Source organism: Eupithecia subfuscata (assembly GCA_963564075.1). Classification (NCBI taxonomy): domain Eukaryota; kingdom Metazoa; phylum Arthropoda; class Insecta; order Lepidoptera; family Geometridae; genus Eupithecia; species Eupithecia subfuscata. The sequence continues at coordinate 21,762,922 of OY751095.1, forward strand.
CCTACTATGCGTTTATTTCTGCCGCCCGTAAACGAACAATTCAGATGTATTCGGTAGTATTCGCATACCTACATTTGAATTCCCTACCAGATAGGTACCAGAAGCTGAAATTTGGTATTTTTACCTAATAATACCCACAAAGGCGACATGATCGTGCTTAACAGGTTCAGAAGTCAGAGCCAGTCAGAATAATAGTACAAAGAGGATAATAAATTGCAGAAATGCACTAGACTCTGGTACTTTCTCTTTGCCAAGCTCAAGCCCGGATTCATGGAGTTGTTCGCTAGTAGCTTGTTGTAGCAATCGAGTGTGTGAAGCTGCCTTCAGTCACGACTCTATAGCAACTAAAGACTACTAATTACCTAATAAATATTCTATTTATATTCTATTTATATTATAAATATTCTATTTATTAATATTAGAAATAAATTACAACTAGTATTTACAATTGAAATAATTGAGCTAACTGCAGGCTGTTACAAACCAACCATCTACAGGTAGCTTAACTGATGCATATCAATACCAGTCGGAAGCGTCCCCAACCAAGCCACTGGCTGCATTACCCCGCTGTATGGCCAAGCTGATGTGCATTAAATCAGTAAATAAAGCTATTTACTAACATTTCTAATACCAGGGTTGATAAAAATCATGATTAAAAAAGAAAATAAGTACGATTAATTTGATTTAAATCGGATTTATTTGATTTAAATCAGCTTTTTTATTTCTGGTTTTTATAGGTTGGTATGAAAGGTAGTTTCAAAGGTCACATGAAGTACTAGCAGAAAGGGAAGACACCAAGATTAAAACATTTTCATTTTTGTGTTACATGTACGGTTGAAGTTTTTTTTTTTAATTTCGGTGACCGAGTCCCTTTATCACACTTCCTAGTCTTCCTACTAATATTATAAATGCGAGAGCTTGTGTGAATGTTTGTTATCGAGTATCTGCGTAACTACTTATACGATTTAGAAGAAATTTGGTGTGTCTAATTTTCAAAAACGAATCTCTAAGGGAGTTTAAAAAGGGTGGTTAAGTTTATATGGAAAATTATTATTCCTTGGATCGATTCACTCAAAACTCGGTATAAGTTTACTATATAAGTATAGCACATAGAAAATATCATTAACAGAATAAAACAATAACAACTAGTATAAACACGTATAAGTACTTATCTATTTGTAAAAAATAATTTGGCATAAAATGATCTTACCAAACTTCTTAAAGAGTCCACAGGTGATCGGAATGCTGGCTTCTATTTCGGTCAACGAATTAGCATTGCCATTCAACGTGGCAATACTGCTAGCATTCTGGGCATTCTGCCTTCTGGTGACGGCTTAGATTTTTACAATAAAGTATAATATAATAATGAATCACGTACCTACCTACTTTTATTTAACAAAACTACTCAGGATGTGATTGTTACTGAAATTTACACGCGGGCAAGGCCGTGGGTCGCAGTTAATTACACTTATTATTATAAATTTGAAAGTTTGGATGTTTAGATGGATGTTTGTACATTATAAATCATGTCAACCCTGCCTAAGATCGCGTACCATACCACCTGATTTATGCAAAAATTGCGAAATGCCATAAGAGGCAGTGGAATTTAGTAACTTAAGACTGAGCGCAGACTTGAGTCACGACAGTTTTAAGACAGACTATTGCTTTACAAAATTATGTATGAAGATGCAAGACAAAACAGTTTTGTTTCCGTTTTAAGACAGACTTTCAATGTGAGGAAAGTCTGTCTTAAAACTGTCGTGACTCAAGTCTGCGCTCAGCCTAATACCTTAGTCGTTGTAACGGGAAATTTCGGGAAAAATATTTTAACTTTTATAATTAACAGTGTATGTTGGATTTCCCGGTTCTTAAATCGGCAAATATTTCGGGAACGGAAATTCCCGGGACTAAACCCTAGTCGGTATAGGTAGGTAGGTACCTACTTAAAATATGTGCCAACCACATAGCAGTCACTCGAATATCCTATCTCTCGCGTGTGAAAAAATAACTCTCTTTTTACGGATAGATACATAATCATACCTAGGTATATTAAGTAAAATTTGTACTGGATTTTACTGTTTTTACTAAGCTATGAAACTTCTCGCAGAAGCGCCATCTAAATTGCATGCCCACACTAAAATGTGCGCTGACATGGAATAATGGTGCATGTGATATAACACAGATTACACAGATGGCGCTTCTATCAAGTTTAGCAAAGTTGAGAAACCACAAAATATTGTGTCCATCTTCAATACCTACTGCTTGGATCCCGAAACCAGTACCTACCTAATCACCCTAATCATATACTTAATGCATTACAAAGAAACTAAGTATTCGTCCGATTGGTAAATAGTTTTACGTTTAGTCAAAACTAGTCAACGTCACAGATTTGGAAATAAACTTTGACTTCTACGGATATGATTTATTTTACTTTCGCAGCAGAAAATTTTTACAGTCTACGGTAATAACCACACATTCGATTGACGAGTCAATTCTGCTACTTGACCATAGATGGCGGTATTTTCAATGGTCACAATTATAAACTTAATTGCGTTGAGATATGTTTGATATTCGCGTGATAGGTAGAACATCGACTACTACTCGACCAAGGCTGCACCGTGCACATTGAACTACTTTATCGATATCGATAGATACCCGATATTTTTTTCAATTTGCAAAAATAAGACTTGCTGGGAGTTTATTTATTTATTTGGTACAAAAACAGCAGTATGTTCTAAGTCACACTAATATTATAAATGCGAAAGTTTGGATGGATGGATGGATGGATGTTACCTCTTCACGCCAAAACTACTAAACGGATCGGATGAAATTTTGAATACAGGTAATTCTAACCCTGCAATCAAACACAGGATACTTTTTATGCCATAAATCAGTTCCCATGGGATAGAAAATGTTTCCACAGAAACAACGCGTGCGAAGCCGCAAGCAGAAACTAGTAGGTACCTACTAAATCCTTAATTAATTTAACATTATAATATTTAATTTCTTGTGTCGTTATTAATCGATAAAATCGTCATCCGACTTGACTACATCACTAATTGAGTAGCGAAGAATAGAAAAGGAAATCTGAAAAATTCACAGCTAAAATGTGTAAAATGCATATCTGATTTTTTTTATTGCTAGTAGTTTTTAATGTAACCATTCGTAAGAGCAGAAAAAAACTAAGAAAAACTGTATAGGTAGGTACCTACTCAACCATAAGGCTGAGCGCAGACTTGAGTTACGACAGTTTTAAGACAGACTTTCCTCACATAGAAAGTCTGCCTTAAAACGGAAACAAAACTGTTTTGTCTTGCATCTTCATATATTTTGTAAAGCAATAGTCTGTCTTTAGTCTGTCTTAAAACTGTCGTGACTCAAGTCTGCGCTCAGCCTAATATTACCGTGACTCAACTGTTTTTACGTGGATTGTCGGTTAGGTAGGTACATACCTACACCAATTGAATCTGCAACCGACGATAATGTCTGAGGCAATTTACCTCAGGCACAGATATTATAATACTATAGGTACCTACCCTCAGGATAGGTAGGTGTACTTACCACTTATTTACATATTAAGTAATTAATATACTTACCTAGTCTATATTTATAAAAGAGAAAACTGGGTACCTACCTAGGTACCTAACTCACCAAGAGATCTCTGAAACTACAAGAGCTACGAAGCTGAAATTTTGCACGGAGGTTTCTTTTGAGAGGTAGGCGTGTAGGCACCCGCTAAGACCGGCTTTTGGAAATTCGTATTCTAAGGAAGTTAAATGGGGTCAAAGGTCATTTTTATAATAACATCAGAACCGTAACTGTTGGCCCGTCAAAATTTGTAGGGTATATGACTCAATATAAACAGACACGTAGTAATTACAGGGTCTTTCGAAATTCACCCCTTCCATAAAGGTGTCAGTCAAAAGTCAAGTCAAAGTTAGGCCACTCACTAACCTATCACGAAATCTGAAGAACTATTATAAAAGCTACGAGGCTAAAATTTTGCATGAAAATTTAGTACTTACTTAGGTAACTAAGACGTAAGCACCTGCTAACAGTTTTTTCTAGAAATTTACATGCTTCGGTTACCTACCTATTTTATTATGTGCTACCTAATCTCTATCTGCGGCTTCAAACGCGTGGTAGGTACCTACCTACTCTGGAAATAATAGGTAAGTAGGTACCTACAGCATTAAACGTTTGCTTACGTGCACGAAATAAAATTGTTGAAAAGTACCTACCGGTACTTTTCATGCATAATATCGGTAATTTTACAGATTCTCATAAAAAAATACCGGTACTTTAGTACCGGTACCAATGAAAATACCGATACCACCCTAAGTCCAGTTATACCGGTTCACAAAAAGTACCGGTATAATTTGTATCGGTACCACGTCAAGGTCAGTCGAACCGGTACCTATTTAGAAATACCGGTATTCCAAGCCCTGCTTACTTACGTTAAAACGGACGAACTGCTGGGTGAACGTACCCTGACAAAACTCACCACTAATTCAGGAGTCTAAACTATTAATAACAGTGACATCTGTGCCAAATCAGAAGTACCAGTACCTAAACTAGGGTAGGTATTTAACTGAGAACCATTTCTGACGACGACGCGACGATACGACGACGGTACGGTTTGTGGTGTTTCTATTTAAAAGTACCTACGTAGGTAGATACGAGTAGTTTTTAATTATTACTGCGGTAGGGACTTACTTATGCTTTTTTATTTTTCTCGCAAAATCTCTCATTTTGCAGCTAAGGCCTCGAAATGTAGGTGCCTACCTAGCTACCAAAACTCCTGTAACTTACACGAATGTTTTGTTTGATACATTCATAATATAATTTTACCAAAACCGCTTTAGCCGTTTTGATTCTTCGAGGCGATGAAGTATTAAGTAAGTTGGTATACCTACTTAGAGTTACCTACTGAAGTCCACTCACGATAAATTCAAACAAGGCCCAGCAATGATTGATATACCTAGTTTTATTGCATTTCTAGCAATAAACTCAGTCTACTAATCTGTTTTAGAAACCTGAGGCCGACAAAACTCCCCACTTCTGAAGTAAAAAGTAAATAAAATAATAGTGACATCTGTGCCAAACCAGTGGTACCAGTACCTAAGCTCACATGAGAACCATTTCTGACGACGCGACGGCACGGCTTCATTTTAACCCTGGATGTAGAAAGAAACATAACGTCGCTTGTAGCTCCATAGAGGGCGCTAGGAGTCCACGCCACTAACCACTCACGCCACGCCAGACCTACATCACTAATCAAATGAAAGTCAAATACATAAATGATACAGGTCCTCCTGTATAATAATTAATTCACGATTTTAGAGGCATAGAAAACCAAATATTTTCATTTTTCTATAATGATATTTATAGATATTTTGTTATCGTCTAGTTTTGTATAGGTACAGATACTTTCAGAATCATTAAAATTGATGTGTTTGAGGTTAATTACAGTACCTCTAAGGATATTTATAGTATCAAATGACTCCGTTCAGGTATTCAAGTAGTTTGAACGAAAGCATTACACAAAAAATTTAAACGACCACAAATATTATTGTTACCTATTTCAAAACAGATTTTACATCGGCTCCGGAATATCTACCATCTAGCTAGAACCTATAAATGAATTGTTGCATGTTTTATGTTCTTATATAATTAACTGATTCTGCCTTTTTATTGAGGAGAGTAGAATAAAAATACGTCATGTTGTGCCCAATAAGTCATTTTGTGCCCAATACGTCATGTTGTGCCCAATACGTCATGTTGTGCCCACCCCACCTAGCGTGGGATAAGGACCGGAAGATGATTATGATTATGCCTTTTGTACGGTATCCATTGGCAATTGCTCTCATGAAGTTCATGATAATAATCATAGCTGCTTAGTTTGAGCACAAGCACTTTGTTCATGAAAATAAAGTGAACTTATATTTTAATGGGGCAAAATGTATCCAATGGCATGGAAAAGCTTCCGATTGTTTTTGATTTAATATGGATCAGTTGAGCTACCTCTAGATTGTAAGTAACTCTGCAGTTAGCGGAACTGTTTCAATTGTAGATACCACTTCTAATTTATTTATATTTATAAGCTGTAATTTTCTTTGGTTTGGGTTAAGTTAAAAACGGCAATGCCCGCTCAAAAGGACTGGATCGAGAAAATTGAGAGATTATAATTAATCCGTAAAAGTACGCTATTTCCGTTATCATGCATCACTACTGCATCACACACACACATTGCAATCGATTGGAAGAACTTTGTTACTGCGATATGGCCGCCTAACGACTATGGTGCAATTTTCATAATCTTTTTATTTTGACTTGATTAATAAGGTATATATTGGGGGATTCTGCATTTATATAATAGCGAAACTAAGTTAAACACTTACGTAACCCTTCTTCTTGCGCAGTCGCCATGACCTGTGCCACCTGGATGAAGTAAGTCATGCCCTGGAAACCTATAGATCTAGGATTTCAGGGCACAGAAATTGGGTCATCTGGTATGACGTAAGTCATGTCCTGAAAACCCCTAGGCTTACGTACGACCTTAATTTAGGTCACCTAGTTTCAATTTCAGCCTTCAGATTTCAACAACTTTATATCTTTAGGCTTACAAAATAAGCATTTAGACAAGTCCAATTTTTATACTCTAAACAGCTTTTTACTTAGTAATTATAATCAAATAAGAAATAATGTGTTATTGATTTTCTCTTAACTTTAATATAACACATAGACCCGCATTGTTGTTATACGAGTAAGTTTATTAATATTTTTTTGAGGAATTGCAAAATAAATTTTATAGCCTAATTTCCTCCTACCCGGGTGATTATGAAATTTAACACATGTCTAAAAGATATTTACGCAATTAGGTAGGCATGTACCTACCTACCTAACCTACAAAAGGTGTTTTACACAAAATTGTATTGACGAATCAAATTGAACTGAGTTATCCAGCTGAGAGAAGTATTTTTTAGAAGCCAACATCGATTTCTAGTATTTGATAACCGAACCTCAGACATAACAATGGCTTTGCTTTTTATCCGATCGCGCAGACAGAAGGGTTATTTTTTCGAGGGTTTTTTATTATGTCCATCAGAATCCATTTACGCATTAATTATTAATAGCAAAATTCTCTCAACGTCAGTCTATTATTTGGCCATTCTGTTAACTTTTCACGAGTAGGTATACGGCGACGTAACAGTTTTCAATGACGTGATACTGTTTTGATATTGTTTTCTTGGAAAGGACATAATGCTGCTGTTAAGGTGAGTATAGACTAGAGCATTCGCTAGGGCATTACAGGTAATGTAATCTTATTACGAAATAAATAATACTCGACAATTCACACAGCCACATCTAGCAACAAGCTAAGTAGAATACAATACAGAAAAGTATCATATAGACAAATGCTCAGTTTCCTAAAGCATTTCCGTGTACATTATGTATGTAACGTTTTTTCGATTGCTCGACGCTGTGTTTCACGTAATTCTCACGGCGAGTGAGCATTTACATGTACCTAACATTTCTTTGTATCTTGCGTTCATTTTCCATGGGTCCGCGTACCTCACACCCCGCCGTCCCCCACCACCCTTACTGAAACGCTCGTTGGTTGTAAAATAAGGTTGTAAAAAAACGAGGCATTCCTCGTAGCGCACCCAGATGAATCGCACCCAGCTGAACCGCACCTAAGTACTTCCACATAGCGCACCCGTTTTGGTGCGATTCATTCAGTAGGTATAAATGTTAAGTTTTTATTCCTCGTAGCGCACCCATGACAATGTAGGGTCTAGTGATGGGGTTGTTTTCATCTAATTAGTAACCTATAGGTGGAAATTTATAGTTAATCAATCACTGATGAAACTGAAACGTAATTCAGTAACATGTTAAGTTTTTATTCCTCGTTGCGCACCAATGACAATGTATGGTCTAGTGATGGGGTTGTTTTCATCTAATTAGTAACCTATAGGTGGAAATTTATAGTTGGCTTTCAACTTACATTTACCCAGTGTGTAAATAAATTGTGATTTTAGATATATAAGTAGGAGTAAGTAGATATAAATATTATATTATATAAGTCATATAAATATGTATACATAATAAATCTGATTGTGAAATCATAAATCTAATACCTACTATATTTAAGTGTTAAGTGTGTTCTAGTTTTCTGATGATATCAGATACCTAAGATAAGATATAAGATAAGATAAACTTTATTTGTAGCTGTAAAATATAACATTAATATGTACTAAAACTAATTAAATTACTAACACCATTTAAACTACATATACATATGATAATACTCGCATATAAAATACCTTAAAGCTACAAAATAGATATAAAATATCAAATAATATCGCAAAAATTTTCGACTTCGACGGGACTTGAACCCGCGTCCTCCCCTCAGTACGGGGATGTGATAACCAACTACACCACGAAGTCAAGTGACGTGGGAGTCGAAAATCTCTGCGACTTCCTACGGTCTCTAGCGCCGTTAGCTCCACCTACAGGGGAAACATTGAAATTTATCCAATCCTGTTCAAAGACTAAAGTTACATTTAGTTCGTTTGACGAGAGGTGTCGCGTAGCTTAATTCTAAGGTTTTTTGTTATTATAGTGCGTAACCCCACACTAAGGGTAATTTCTAAGAAATCAAATAATATCGCAAAAATTTTTTTTGGATATATTGGATAAATTTCAATGTTTCCCCTGTAGGTGGAGCTAACGGCGCTAGAGACCGTAGGAAGTCGCAGAGATTTTCGACTCCCACGTCACTTGACTTCGTGGTGTAGTTGGTTATCACATCCCCGTACTGAGGGGAGGACGCGGGTTCAAGTCCCGTCGAAGTCGAAAATTTTTGCGATATTATTTGATTTCTTAGAAATTACCCTTAGTGTGGGGTTACGCACTATAATAACAAAAAACCTTAGAATTAAGCTACGCGACACCTCTCGTCAAACGAACTAAATGTAACTTTAGTCTTTGAACAGGATTGGATAAATTTCAATGTTTCCCCTGTAGGTGGAGCTAACGGCGCTAGAGACCGTAGGAAGTCGCAGAGATTTTCGACTCCCACGTCACTTGACTTCGTGGTGTAGTTGGTTATCACATCCCCGTACTGAGGGGAGGACGCGGGTTCAAGTCCCGTCGAAGTCGAAAATTTTTGCGATATTATTTGATTTCTTAGAAATTACCCTTAGTGTGGGGTTACGCACTATAATAACAAAAAACCTTAGAATTAAGCTACGCGACACCTCTCGTCAAACGAACTAAATGTAACTTTAGTCTTTGAACAGGATTGGATAAATTTCAATGTTTCCCCTGTAGGTGGAGCTAACGGCGCTAGAGACCGTAGGAAGTCGCAGAGATTTTCGACTCCCACGTCACTTGACTTCGTGGTGTAGTTGGTTATCACATCCCCGTACTGAGGGGAGGACGCGGGTTCAAGTCCCGTCGAAGTCGAAAATTTTTGCGATATTATTTGATTTCTTAGAAATTACCCTTAGTGTGGGGTTACGCACTATAATAACAAAAAACCTTAGAATTAAGCTACGCGACACCTCTCGTCAAACGAACTAAATGTAACTTTAGTCTTTGAACAGGATTGGATAAATTTCAATGTTTCCCCTGTAGGTGGAGCTAACGGCGCTAGAGACCGTAGGAAGTCGCAGAGATTTTCGACTCCCACGTCACTTGACTTCGTGGTGTAGTTGGTTATCACATCCCCGTACTGAGGGGAGGACGCGGGTTCAAGTCCCGTCGAAGTCGAAAATTTTTGCGATTTTATTTGATTTCTTAGAAATTACCCTTAGTGTGGGGTTACGCACTATAATAACAAAAAACCTTAGATATAAAATAGATACCTACTCGTATTGTATTTGATGTGCATCCAATCATCCATACAAAAATAAACATTTTAAATTATTATTATATTACTTTTAATTACCTAAATCCTAATTTTATTTATTTACATACTGGGTAAATGTAAGTTGAAAGCCAACTATAAATTTCCACCTATAGGTTACTAATTAGATGAAAACAACCCCATCACTAGACCTTACATTGTCATTGGTGCGCAACGAGGAATAAAAACTTAACATGTTAATGAATTACGTTTCAGTTTCATCAGTGATTGATTAACTATAAATTTCCACCTATAGGTTACTAATTAGATGAAAACAACCCCATCACTAGACCCTACATTGTCATGGGTGCGCTACGAGGAATAAAAACTTAACATTTATACCTACTGAATGAATCGCACCAAAACGGGTGCGCTATGTGGAAGTACTTAGGTGCGGTTCAGCTGGGTGCGATTCATCTGGGTGCGCTACGAGGAATGCCTCAAAAAAACAACTAGAGTTATATTTGAGTTGTGGTTCGAGTCAATTTAAAAACAGCGAATGCTACATTTTCAGTGAATGCTCTAGTCTATACTCACTTTTATATCATTATCTTTTATTATTAAGTTAAGTTATGTCAAGTACATAAGGGAAAAAACTGTTCGCCTGTAACACAGCTACATTGTAGCTACCACAGGAGACAGTGTTCTAACTCAATTGTTACACAGATTTCTGAAATAAACGTTTTTGTATTTTTCTTTTGTATTTTGTCTCAAAAACGCAAAATCGCAGACAAAGCCTAGTCACTACATAGTATAAAACAAAGTCGCTTTCTCTGTCCCTATGTATGCTTAAATCTTTAAAAGTACGCAACGGATTTTGACGCGGTTTTTTTTAATAGATAGAGTGATTGAAGATGAAGGTTTATAATGTATAATAATAGTAATAGTGGTATTTGATTGCACCCATGCGAAGCCGGGGCGGGTCGCTAATATACTACAAAACTCACCGTAACATAGCCATTCTTCGCAATTACATCGTCCTCTAGCATCAGATAGAAAGACCCCTTGCTTTGCGCGTACGACATCAGGAAGATAGCATCCAGGTTCTGCTTGGTCCGCCACAGAGTCCTCTTGTAAGAGTCTCCCAGGGATGCGCGGATGGTAGGCCACTTCGGGTACCAGAACTGGTTAGGGCTTACCACTTCTATAAGGTTGCCGTAGTAATCCCCAAACCTGTGAATAAAATTTGAGCAAACCATGTTTGTCGCCTCATCAGAGCAGGCGCGATTTTCTTTTCTTTTATCATACATAGTCCTTTACATTTCTAATTAGTCCGTCAGTTAAATTATCAGAAGATATTGGTACGTAATTGTCGCTTTACGGCCACGTATTTTTTTTTGTAGTTTGTGTACAACAGTCTGGAGTTAGTTCAATTATTTCAATTGTAAGTACTAATATAGATCTATTATTATCTATTATTTGATTCTTATTTTCTTTGTGAATGAAGTTTATGGCCAGTTAAAGTTTCGCGTGACGTCAAACCTTGTGACACTTTTCAGCAAGCTGTGACGTCACTAGCCCTAAATTTGACGCGCTCTATTTTTGTTATTTTTTATTTGATTGGCAAAAGAAAAAATAATTGATTCCAATATCTTCTAATAACCTTACTGACGGACTAAATAGAATACAGATTTTTTTATCCAGGACCCTATTATCCAAGTTGGTGTCACAAGTCCAGGTCTCCAGTTTACGAAAAATTAAAGTGGTTTGCGCCAGCTTTTAATAAATAACACGTTCCCAGTGAACTTACCTCCCCTATACTGACGACCTCTCTGGCGCGGCGGGCGAAGGTCCGCCTGCGACACAGGAGGTTGCGGGTTCGATTCCCGCTTCGGGACAAATGTGTGTACGATCTGTAGATATTTGTTCAGGGTGTTCTGGATGTTTTCTATGAATACCAAAAAATCTCGATCTATGTAGTGTATTGTATTAAGTACCTATATCAGTTATCTAGTACCCATAACACAAGCTCTGCTTAGCTTGCGGCTAGGTAATGCTGTGTCAATTGTCCAACATTATTATTTATATGATTTATTTATATTTATACATACGACGGGGTTGAATCATAATTACTACGCTTGGCTGACTAAAAATTATAAAATGCACGGAAGGAATCTATTTAATTTTGACGCATTCTAATTTTCTACGAATATACATGACATATAAATTTTATTTCTTAATTGAAGCTTGTTTGTGTATAAATCAAATTATTTAATTTAAATTCTATTGACATTTGTATGCTCTAAAAAGCAGAATATGGTGACACATTGTATCTTACGACCAACTGTATATTTATTTACTAGCCGTGTTCTAAGCGAATAAATGATTTGAGTTTGAGTTTGAGGGATGCTGCTAATGTGACGACCTCTGCAGTGGCGCGGCGGGCGAAGGTCCGCCTGCGACGCAGGAGGTTGCGGGTTCGATTCCCGCCTTGGGACAAATGTTTGTACAATCTGCAAATATTTGATCCGGGTGTTCTGGGTATTATCTATGTATAATAAAAATATTATGTATGTTATGTATTGTATTATGTATATCAGTCATATGGTAGGTACTCATAATACAAGCTCTGCCTAGGTGGGGGCTAGATGATGCTGTGTGGATTGTCCGGCATCATTAAAATCGTGTGGGTAGGTTCCAGAGTTGTAACAAAATGCAGTAAGATAGAGCAATAAATAGAATTTCATAAATAAAATAAAATTTCAAGTAGCTAAAACACGTAGGTAAATAATAATTATGGAAAAAAACCAATATTATCAGAGGGGGTTCCATTATTTAACAATTTGCCAAACAACATTAAGGTGTGTTCGCTAACAAAAATTCAGATTTCACAAACTTTCGGCTTTATAGCATTTTTAAATCATTCATTGTAATGCGGCTTGCGACTTTTTTTGGCATTAAATTCGCGGAAAATAGTTTTTAAGTCCAACGTTTTTAACATATCTGTTTCTGGTGCCCCCAACACGTAATGGCCTAAGCAATTGCTTAGTTTGCTTTCTGGTGCCCCCAACACGTGATGGCCTAAGCAATTGCTTAGTTTGCTTTCTGGTGCCTCCAACACGTGATGGCCTAAGCAATTGCTTAGTTTGCTTTCTGGTGCCCCCAACACGTGATGGCCTAAGCAATTGCTTAGTTTGCTTTCTGGTGCCTCCAACACGTGATGGCCTAAGCAATTGCTTAGTTTGCTTTCTGGTGCCTCCAACACGTGATGGCCTAAGCAATTGCTTAGTTTGCTTCTATGCTAATCCGACACTGATTGTGTCATCTATTACTCATCATAATAAAAGCTCTGTTTAGCTTGGGGCTAGACGATGCTTTTAAATGATCCAGCATCCTTTATTTATTTAATTACTAGCTCTTGCCCGCGGCTTCGCACGCATTTTCGGTATAATAAGTAAGCCTATTATCGAAGTTAGGCTTTGTTCTAAACGTACGCCAAAATCATCTTGATCTGTTCAGTGGTTTTGGAGATCCTAGGGAACAAAAATTCAGTTTTCTCAAACTTTCGGCTATATAATATTAATAGGATATTTAATTAATTATTTTATTTTATAAATGTGTGTGCTGTTTATTGGTACTCAGTTCATCGGTGGGCGATTACCAACATGCCACAGACAGCTCTGAAATATATAACAAAAATATATAATTACTTATTATAACCATATGGTGTCCCATATGCTACCCTATATGGTTATAATTATATGTTTTTACATACATACTTATCAACAATATACATCGCTCTGTTTGCGACGAGGGTTTAAACCAATCTAGAACACTTAAATTAAAAGGTTTCTACTATTATTATTTGTTTCCATTTTAGATGAGCGGGATAACTACAAAATTAGATGTGGTATCTGAGTGAGGGAATAGAGAGTGCACCTGTGTTTGTGCACACACTTGTGCACTTTGTCCTGCGCTAATGGCAACCCTCCGTTGAGTCTCTTAGCCAGTCTCAACTTGAGACTGGCCATCAACATCATCATGATTACATGTCATGTCTTGTCAAATCTGTCTAGAAAGACTAGACAGTTTGATCCCACGTTGGTACCGCGTATACAGAGCTACGTATGGAAGCTATTTAATATTTAGGTGGATCATTTCGTGTTGGCGCGAGATTCAAGTTATTTGTGGTTTACATTTTTCTGCGTTAGAAATAAAACTAACGGAATTTTTTTTTGCCGCAATTTGCTTTTTTATGATCTCATGATAAAAGCAACTTCGCATTTTGGGAGCATTTGGGAATTATGTTGATTTTTAACCCAAAATCTCTTATTTTTGAAATCGCTTCACAAATAATAGTGAATCGAAGTTAGTTTTTTCACAATTTATTAGAAAATATTTTAAGATTTGCGGTAAATTACTATTCCGCTAGTTTTATTTCTTGTAGAACGCTGGAAAAACTAAAATCCAACAAAAAAAATAATCTCGCGCCAACAATTATATATGATTTGTGGTTTTACAAAGAAGTAAAAATAACTTAAGTTAAGATAGGTACTTACAGTTTGTTTATAGTAATGGCTGTGTTTGCAATGAACTCAATGTTTTCTACTTCTCCAATGCTTACGATGATCAGCGCCCGACTCCGCTCGATTTCGGTCATACCAATTATTAGAGACTGCAACACATAGGCATACCAGTTAGGGGGGCTCCGCATAAAATCAGGTCCCTAATTCTACGCGCCGTTTTTTTTCCTAAAATTTTATTATTTAAATTGTTATTATTTAAATTGTACAATTCTGCTTAGGTACGGGGTTGCAATATGCCACCGACCCATATAGATAAGCTGTGACGACACAACCGACTCCCGTGCCGATGAGTGAGAAAACTTCCTGTTCCAGATTTTATTAATTATTTATTTATTTAGAGTGACGTTGTCGAGATCAACAGATTCTAGAAAAACTAATAAAGTAAAGAAACAACTCACAAAATATGACCATTGACACGATAAAATATTTTTTAATTGATTTTTAAGGAAAGTGTTTATTCACAAAGAAAATTACACGAGTATTTACAATTGAAACAATTGAGCTAACTGCAGACTTTTGAAAACAATCTACAGGTAGCTCTGAAATATTATTCACTAGCGACCCGCCCCAGCTTCGCAAGGGGTGCAATAAAATACGACTATTACTATTATTATACATAATATAAACCTTCCTCTTCAAACACTATTAAAAAAACCGCATCAAAATCCGTTGCATAGTTTTAAAGATTTAAGCATACATAGGGACAGAGAAAGCGACTTTGTTTTATACTATGTAGTGATTTTACAATATTTTGTTTAGTTTTATAACAAATCACTGTAGAAAACACAAACTGAGCGCGGGTTTTCAACCCTCACAGGAAAAAGAAACCACCAAAAATGTATATGAAAAAAAAAGAATACTTATTAATAGGTAAGTACTACAAACTACTATCAGCATTGCCATACAGCGGGGTAATGGAACCAGCGTCTTAGGAACGCTTCCGACTGGTATTGATAAATAATGGATCAGTTGAGCCACCTGTAGATTGTTTGCAACAGTCTGCAGTTAGCTCAATGTTTCAATTTTATTTTGTTCTAATTTGTAATTGTAATTTTCTTAGTAAATAAGGAGTTGACTATAACGAATACGATAACGAATACGAACTTCAATATTATCTTTCCTTTACACTTTTTTGTATAGCGCCTACCTAAATAATTGGACCAAATTTTATATATCCCAAAACAATGTCAGGCACGTTTTGATAGTAGTTATATTTTGTGATTTGTTTCATTGCTAATATTAGATTCGTTTGAGAGAAATATTTTAAAGGATGACGACAGAATTAAGCAATTTTTCTCGGAGCGGCCTTGATGAAAGACCGGGTAGATTGAAATGTCCCACTGTTTTTAAACTTTCGCGATTAGTTACCTAACTTAGTTAATAATTTTATCGGGTATTTATTGCGTACCTTTTGTTAGGCGATTAAGATCAAAAAACACCCGAATTTTAATCGTGAATATGGTTTACGTCTCTCTTCCTCGTGGAATCCTGTGATTAATATGTGTGCGCGTCGTGATCCGACTGTACTGCAATCGGACACGGTCAGTGTAGTGTGTCGGAATGTGAACTTGGACATTCCTGATTCTGAAGACGAATTGAGGGTAGTCGTAGATACTGCCGTCAATTCTCGGCTGTAACTCCGAGTACATTTAGTCGCCCCGTGACCACGATCGCTGTAACGCGGTAGAAACGTAGGGGAAATAAAACAAAAGGTACGCGATAATAACCCAAAATCATTAACTATGTCCCAATACTGTTTTGCAAATGCTAGTAGCCCACCCCTGAGGGTCGGGCCGCAAAGGGTGTGCAGTGTATTCGTTAAACTGATTTTTAACCGACTTCCAAAAGAGAGAGTAGGTTCTTTGTTCGATATTCGTATGTTTATTTATGTGTTTGCTCGCCGATTTTTCCGTGAGGACAATTGAATAAGAAATTATCCTGAGATTAATCCTTAAGTTTTATTCCCGAGGGACTGGAATTTGTTCCGAAAAAATTAGAAAATAGCGTAAGTATCAAGGAATTTCAAGTTTTCCAAATCAATGGAATTATTAATATACATTTATATTCCAAAATCTATGTCAATCGCAGCAAGATATATACATTTTTGCTCTACATTTTTCATCTCTACACGGTACCGACTATAAAATATGTAGACCAAAGATATCCACTAATGCACTGATGAAGGTATTAGTGGATATCTGTGGGAACTCACTACCGGCCTCTGTTTTTAACCCCTGACGCAAAAAGAGAGGGGTGTTATAAGTTTAACGTGTCTGTCTGTGTATCTGTCTGTAGTATCGTAACTCCCAAACGGGTGAACCGATTTTCGTTTAGTTTTTTTTTGTGTCATCGATAATTTTATCCCGAGTGTTCTTAGCCAATGTTTCATGAAAAACTGTTACGTAGAGGGTTTTTAAAAATTTTAATTTTGTTCTTCTTTGGCTATAACAACATTGGTATGGTACAAAACAAACAAGGGGGTTTTGTATAATCGCTTGGCAAGCGGATTGTTGATTACAGTCGGGGAGTCAAACATAAAATACACAGAAGAAAGCCACTGCCCCTCTGGGATCCTATCTGGTTCCCCTAGTCGGCTCTTACGACATCCATCGGCTGAGTTCTAGAGGTCGATTCTTACACCGTGACTGCCACGGCCAATGTTAATTTCATCACGAAAGATCTATACCTTCCACACACATCGTCACATTGCACACACTGCTAAGTTTGCACATCGGCATGTGTTGTGCTAGCTGGACATAATATCACCCTGTCTTCTTTCTCATCTTTTAACAGATCGGTGTCCCACCTGGGCCGCGACCACGCTGTTGTAAGTCTAGTTACCTATTGGCATTACGGCTGCAGCATTAGCAGTTGAAACGTTAGGGTGTGTATTAACAGGCCGACATCGGACAATGCACTGACAAGTGCGTACACTGAACGGCAATCTAAATGACGTCATTCGCACGAAAAGGAAAAGTTGCCTTCAAAAATCCTCGCCGGCATTGCCGACAGTCCGCACCGTGCGGTGTGGATCTTGGATGGCAAATAAATTGAATGCGCACTTAACGTTTCAACTGCTAACGCTTGAGCCGTTAGCAGTTACTAAATTTTAAGAGCTTAAGCCCCTATTTATTTTTAATTTTAATGCTCATTTTTGTATGGTGCGGCCGTGGGTTTGAACGTGTGAGAGACAACCTTTTTATTACGTTTCACAAGTACAGAAAATATACCTGAATAGTCTCGAGTAGGTAGGTTTCCTTCTCTCTCATAACGGTAGGTATACCAATGACCAGGTCCACCTCTGTTTTTTTCCTCGGAGACAGGACTTGGAAGGCAGGACATCGAGCGTTAGGGTAGTTCACCAGATGACGCATAGTGCTAAATGTCAGATCGGCTTTTAATGGTAGAGGTCGCGGAACTGGCTTCGTATAGGGTGAACCACCTGCGAGATATACTTAATCTTCAAAATTTAATTCATATTTTCTAATTTTCTTTGCTAATAAAGGTTTTATTCTCGTAGAAATATACATATGGGTAGGAAAAGCAAATATACAGTTTGTCTTCTAGAGATGTGTCTGCTGTTTCAGCATCATTCATCTCAACCATAACATCTTCTACGTCAGTGAATTATTTATGTTAGTATCTAGTATTAGAAAGCATTTACGTCGGTTACTTACCAACGCGGCGGCGGCGGTTACTCGAATGCAGATAAAACTAATTAAATTGTTATTTGTTTACAAATAATATGTTAAAGCTAAACAATATTAATATGGAATCCATTTATGTACGTGTAAATATTATTATGCGTGTGCCAGGATGGTCTGCTCTTCCATATTGAAACACGCATTTAAAAAATAAACTGAATTAATTATTTTGTCAATACAAAAAAGAACGTAAGCAAAAAACCTTTTCCTGTAAGAGATAGCACTGATACTTTTTAGTTCATTATACAAAGATCAATCACACTGTGGTGATTTTGAACAACACAATCCCCTGTTTGATATGTATTGTTTTTCAAACTATTGGCCCATTATTCAGCCCTTGAACAACCCACGTTGTTCGTTTTGTAAAGCCTCTACAAAAGGGTACAACAGATGCGGCCGCAGCATTAACAAGCGTTGGAACGTACACATCGCAATAATTACAAGTGAGTGGGACCGCGAGCTGTCTGATAGTAGACGCCGCGCCGTCAATATAAAATGCATTTAAGTTTAATGAGCCCAAAATTGCATTTTTATGCTGTGAGGCAGTGGTGCGATCCAGATATGTAAAAACCTTTTAGAGTTTCAGACAAAATGATAGATTTACAAAGCAATCGATCAATTCCCTTTCCTTGTACGGTGTCTAGACCAGCCCAAAGCTTCTCAAGCAGGAACGAATCCCCATCGATACTATTTTACCTATTTGAGTTTGTGTTTGTAACATCAAAGACTAAGTGATAGCTCGAACTCCACTGAGACGGCCATTTCTCGTTCACTACGCCTTTCAATGAGATTATTCATTCCTTTGACAGATTGAGCCGCGCCTCGATTTAAGAGGAACTACCAGTCTTCATTAATACGTTTCTTACCACAGAACTTGGCGTGCGACGACCGGTTAAAGTCAAAACGTATCTAACACTACAAGCTAAAACATGTTGCAATCATCATAACAACGGTTACACGCATTCAGAAACTAGGTTAACTTTTATACCATAATTAAAAAATCTATGGACGTTTGATATATCATCTCTCCTTGTGGGTTTGCTGTAAGTAGTCGAGTAAAACGGATGGTCCTGAAGGTATACTCGGACACAATGTTTTTTTTTTATATAGAATAGACAAAATTGACATCAAATACGCAAACTTTTCATTGAAACTCCGTTTCCTATTGAAATCGCGATGTATCCGGTTCCAACCTTTCAACGGATGTAACGGTAACGTAGGTACTTTTTACTGCTGCTGAAAACTAATTGGTTACCGTACCACTTATTTTAATTTCCGTTTCGTGTAAAACTGCCGAAACGTTCGGGAAGAATCTATTATAGTTATAAAGGCGAAAGTAAATTGTCAGATATTTGAACGTAAACGCCAAAACTACAGAACTGGTCGGGCTGAAAATTTTCAGAGACTAAAGTTTTCGACACTTAAGCTCTTTACGCGTGCCAAGGTGCATGCACAAGCTAGTAGGTAAAATGCGCGAAATACCTGTAAATGTATAAAATCTTGAAACGTACCACTTAGATTGTCCAGCGCATCTGTGATGGCTCGGTAGAACTCATCTTGCTCGACATTAACAGTATTGCCATTTAAATTCTGAAAAAATGAGTGTGTGTAAGTACTCGTCGACTGGAAGCAAGTAAATCTGATTCAGCGTCAACGACCCGAGCTTAACAGACCGCAATCAAATCAATATAATGTATTCCTACATTTTCTACAAATAGGTACTACTAAAAAGGTACTATAAGAAATTCCACTCCGTATTGATATGGATCAGTTGAGTGAGATACTTGTTAATCATCAGCAAAAGTTTGCAGTTACCTACCTCAATAGTTTCAATTGTAAATACTAGTTCTAGTTTTTACATTATCTGATTGTAATATTCTTTGTTAATTTTTGGAATCAGAATTTTCAATAGAATAAAATAGTAGTATTTCTGTTGTTTTATTTGCTACTTGCTTTTGCCCGAGGCATTACACGCGTTTTTCCGTGTTAAAAACTAAGTTTTGCCTAATTGAATACTGTTTTCGATTATTTTTCATGAAAAATCATCTAGAATAATGTTTATCGATTTGGATAATATTTTTTGCTGTTGTGTGTATGGAATAATATTATCATAGATAACTTTCAACTTTGAAACCTTAAAAATATAACTGTTCAGTTTCTTTGACAATAATAATAGGGTCGTCCAAAGGAGCATCTAAATGCTTAGTAGCAAGACCACTAATAATTTTATTTATCTTTAAGGAAATAATTTATCTTATAACTATGTAATATTTTATTTATGTGTAATTATTAATCTTATATCATCTTCTATATATTATAACAATGTGTCCGGTCACCGGTGTCGGAGACTTTGGGGGGGGTGAAATACGGTAAATTTTATCGACAAATCACTATGCCTATTTTTTTTCTCTCTCCATGATAAAATGGCAGCCATTTTGTTTTCTGTTGCCTCGAAGCACGGGTGCTTGTACTGATTAAGATATAGTTACCCATGTAGAGGTCTTAGGAAGACGATAGAGGACTCATTTGATAGCCAATAATGTAGACAGTAAAGCAATGTTAACATTGTTGCAATTTCTATTTTATAATAAAAGAAAAGAGAATTTATAAAAGAAAAAAAAGTTTTCCTTATTTTTTTTTTTAAATTATCAGCTTTTTCATAAAATCGAAACCGTCAAGCTACATGTTTTTTGTTACTGAACGAACAGGGGGCCTAATGCGCCACTTTAAGCAGTCGAAGCGTAGTCGAATAAGAGCGCGGATAAGGTCGATTCGTATTACGCTGGCCACTTAGCAGCGCGCGAGAAGTTGAACTTATCCGCGCAGCTTAGCGTTTAAGGTCCTCGCATTTGTATGAAATTTCGTATTGCTGAAGCCAATTGACGTGGAGTTGAGCTGTTATTATCTGTCAAATAAGAAGCTGAACAAGAGTTTACAAATAGTAACTTCTGCAAAACTTCTATCTATTAGGTACTTACGATATTATTTAGTTTTTCATATTTTGATATCTATAAATTAGAAATTAGTTTGTAGATTTGTATTATATCATTAGGGGAGGCCTATGTCCAGCAGTGGACTAACATAGGTCGATGACGATTACGATGATGATGTGTTATAAAGTGTGTACAACTAGGTTTCTGAGACTAAGGGCTCGATTATGGCTGTGGAGTGATTTATTCGAACGTGCTCATATTTTTGACATTGGTACAAAACCAAGACAGATTTTGGATAAAATCTATAAAATGGTATTGGATGAAACCTCAGCCATTGTGTATCCCAACCGAGTGTCTCCACTGTTCTTAGCGAAATAAATATTTAAAAAAGTATTCTATGCATCACCATCATCACCACCAGCCTATATTAGTCCACTGCTGGACATAGGCCTCCCCTAATGAGCGCCGTAGCGCCCTGTCTTCAGCTTGCCGCGTCCAGCATCTGCCTGCAGTCTTTCGCAGATCGTCATCCCACCTGGCTGGAGGGCGTCCTACACTACGTTTGCCGAGTCGTGGTCTCCATTCAAGAACACGTTTACCCCAGCGGTTGTCGGTTCTTCGCGAGATATGGCCGACCCACTGCTACTTCAGCTTGCTAATTCTTTGAGCTATGTCGTTATCTTTGGTTTTTCCACTTTGAATTCTAAGCATATGTATTTAAAAAATATAATTTAGCTTTAATTATCTCTTGTCTATCAAAATAAACATAATGAAACGTTAAAGGTTTTACGATTGAAGGTGTAAAAAATCGATATAATGATACTTCGGAAAACATCTAGATTTTTTCTATTTAGTTAGTAAGTGTTTTATATTAGGTACCTACGTCAATAATTATTCTAAAAATATTTTAAAGTAGTATTTACTTCTCTAAATATTTTAATTTCAATGTAATTGTACAAGAATTTGAAAGATAATAGATATTTTTTTCTATCTGGCTCTCTAACTAACCGTTGAGCTGCGCTGCTCGTTCAGCGTATCCGTTAACGTCTATTGGTTGGCACAATACGAAACAAGTTATCCGCTCAACTTCGACTTCGACTACGCTACAACTCCGCTCCGACTTCTACGTTTTTGGCGCATTAGGCCCCCAGAATGTGTGCTTCAAAATAAGTCTTGCATCTTGGCCCTAAATATTTCCTGCATAAATATAGTTACAAACATTACGATTACTAAATACATAAAGAGCCATAATTACCGATCAAACAGACAGTCGTTAATTACCTCATAAATGTGGATAATTTTAGAACATAGTAAAATAATTTGTACATGTAACATAGTAAAATATATTTTATTATTTATTTCTTTGCCTATCCGCGTGAAAAATGAATAGATGATAAAAATACACGAGTTCTTCTTATCTTTTCATTGCCCAGACTCTTTTGAGACAGGTGTCATCAGATGACCTTACTCAAACACACACACACGCGCACACACAGATACACAATCACGCAAACTCTCGGTGAAAATGCTGCCATAGTAGTAAATTAAAACCTGAACTCAATAAAGTTTCTCCTAGGTTATTTTTGTGTAATTCTATTTTGTTTATTTTTCTTCACTAATTGTTTTTCTCTACAAGTTGTGCACCCGTCACCCGGCAGAGTGCCCAGAATGATTATAAAGGATGCCACGGAAAACACACCCTGTGTTAAGCCGAGAGCGGGTGATTCTGGACATCGAGGGGTCGACCCCCTCGATTCGTGTTTGTTGTAAGATTTTTGAATTTATTTGTAGGTTTATTATATAGGCACCTTTTTCGTGTGAAAAGCATGCGAAACAACGGACGTTAAAAAGTTTTTCTTTTAATCAGAAGCGAACCTAACAAGTTTGGTCAGACGAGGATTAGATCTTTGTACTCACCGGATCCCCGTGGTAAAAAAACTCGTTCATAAAATTTTACATTATTTATTTAGGTATTTCAAAAAAATATGGTAAAAAAAATAACGAAAGTGCACTGTATGGCACATACTCGTAATTTGGTCAAGATCTCAGAAATCCGACGGTGTATTGAAAGTATTTATGTTTTGATTCGTAGGTTTTTTATCTATAGGTACTAATATTATAAAGAGGAAAGATTTGATTGTTTGTTTGTATTGAATAGGCTCCGAAACTACTGGACCGATTTGGAAAATTATTTTACCATTAGAAGCTCACATTATTCCTTATGAACATAGGCTACTTTTACCGCGGGAAAATGCTTCATTCCTACGAGAAAACGGGTAATATGACAACGGGTAGTAAGAATGCAGCTAGTTACTAATTATGCGGTTCCTATTTGCCAGTTACGCAATTAGTTGAGAAGTTTTCTTATAATAAACAATTTATTTATTGCACTTATGCCTTTCCAAAAAGATATGCTCTGACCCGCTCCTATGAACGCGAAATTCTATTCCTACAAACACAAACGGCTGTAACATGCTCTCTTAAGTACTTACTCTCAGTCGCATCAGCTCAGCTTCATTCTTCTCATAATCCATGGCTTGGAACCTCATCTGAGAGTGTACGAGTGCTAGGTTTTGCTCCGCTTCGCTCTCTCGTGCATCATCTTCTCTCCATTCTGAAACATGCGTTAAATTACTTAGGACTTTACGAACAAGAAGCTAGGTAGGTACTTTGTTTAGGATTTAGTTTAAATAGGTACATCTATTTCTTTCTTGGGTTCGCGCTCTCTTCTTACACTGCCTTGCAAACGGGACGTTCTGTAATTTACTCTTTATTAAATAAATTTAATGTCTAACTAGCCGTAAACAGTGTTTAAACTAAAGTGAAACAGTGTGTGACTCAATGCAAGTGAAATCCCCTACCAAACGTCTCTCAATCACCCACAAATCCCATACATACTTTATAAGGTGTAGTTCTCATTATCTGTAGCTTCGCTGTTTAGCAATGCATGGCTACCTTACAATTATTTTTTTAATTTCTGCAAGCCTTCCAGCAGTAGTTAAACTAATATAATAAATTTTATTCACAAAAGCAATTACAATCAAATAATAGAAATAAATTAGACCTAGTATTTACAATTGAAACAATTGAACTAACTTAAAAATTAGCTTTCTTGTTGTTGATGTTCAAACAAAATTAAACTTATCGATTTGAAATTTTTTCTGCAATAAATACACTTGCGAGCTTTAAACTGGAATCGCTTCAGGGGTTGTTCAAGACTAATTTTTACAATTTCTTTGCAGTGAACTATGAGTTAAGTTATGTTTTCCCTTACGCAGGATTTATTGGCGACGATAAATTTTGATTTAATGCACGATAACTTGTGATAAACACTTCCTCTACCTATTCCATCGCCTCTCCTATAACTCTAAGGTTTGCTGGAAGAAAACTCTTTTTCAGGGTTAAGCTCGCCTATGTACATATCCTATTAAATAAGTTCATCGTTTGTATAAATTGTGTGTACAATAGAGAATTAAAGAAAGATAATGTCCGCTGCCACACCGCAGCAGTGACTAGACAGTACCGACAGACGTCTTCCATGTCGGCATTCCCACACTAGACTGGCCAGCCCTTATTCCTGACTTGAACTCAATCTGGCATATGTGGGACGAGCTAAAACAGCGGATACGAGGGAGAAATCCAGCTAATCCAGCTCCGGCGCCGATAGAAGCCGATAGATGCAACTTCGACCTATTGCAATAATTCCCAAAATTTAGGTAGCCAATTTAATTAATTTTAAATCTTCTTGATACCACTTGAAAGGTAACAAAATTACCTTTCAAATGATATACCACAATCTATAGTTCATTGTTTATAAATTGTAAAAAATTGTTTTGACCAACTCGCGATGAAAGCGATTCCATTTTATAGCTCGCAAGTGTATAATTATAATAATAATTATATAATAATGCTGGACCATCCACACAGCATCATCTAGCCCTAAGCTAAGCAGAGCTTGTGTTAAGGGTACTAGATGACTGATACTTACTACAATACATTTCATAGATAGATATTTTTAATAAACATAAAAACCAATACCTTTTATTTAAATTGTGTAAATGTCATAAAGTACTACATAGAAAATACCCAGAACAACTATTTGCAGATCGTACTAACATTTGAGTGTTTTAGTGTGCGTAAGCTCAGAAGCAATCAGTCTCTCGGTCCGGGTCACTAGTGCTCATTGTATTCACGTCAGATTTTGGTAGCGAGTACCGTCAGCATGACAACTAAGCGCAAAGTTGTTCGTAGTGAGGTAAGTTAACGGACATCGTGAGATAGAAAAACTATAGCATTATAATCTTTATCTCGACTTCAACCAAGCATCTGAATTTTAGTCTTTCTGTTCGTATTCGTCAACCTAATTTGCAGATAACCTAAAATATTTAAGGTCAAACATAACAAGTACAGTTGCGATCATAATTGAAGGTTAAACAACCTTATGTGAAATTTGACTATAACTACACGAGTCGCTGCATCCGAAGACATTTTCGAGCCTAGTACATTCAAGAGCGTACTACAAATATGTAAAAAAATGTCGAGGATGCAGCGACGTATGTTATTTATTATTGCTGTTTTATTTCCTAATGTAATAATTGAAATTAAGCCTCAAAATTAGGGTAAATATTAAGTGTAAATGACTTTGTGGATCTGAACCTAGGACCCAAATAATAATAAATTTGAAAATGGTCGTAAGTATCACATATTAGCTGCAAGACTCTGCAAGACTCAGCAAGATAATGTCTCTAAAATCTTGTTCACCACTTCTGACCGCCACTGTACTTTGGAAACACTTCGTAAACATCTCTTCGGATGATGACGCTTGTGCACACACCAAAAAAACAAACGTATCGTACAGTTTGGCAGATGAACGGACGCGATTGATTTCCATTTCCCCTTCGCCGTAGAAAAAAGGCGAAGTATTTTTGAACGAGAATGTTCAACGCAATGTGCGAATATTAGAATTGTTAAATATCACAAACATTTTTTTTTTATTTTGGATGGCATTCGACTTAATGAATTAATATGTTCTTAAAGTTTCACATCTTTCCCCGCACGTTTTCCTTTTTCTACCGAGTGACCTTTCTAAGGAGTATCACACAGTTAATTGTCATAACGAGAGGCAATGGACAGACTCATACGACCGGGGAGATGTCAGGTGCAGGACCAACCGCTTAACGTGTTTTCCGAGGCACGGGGATGTAACACCGCCAACTTCCTGACATCACCTGCTACTGTGATGATATAAGAATAATAGCACTTACTGAAATGGATGTAGTCAATCCAAAGTAGAAATATTACGATTAGTGACATTATGAGAGTAGCTGATGCACGCAACCATCTCTTGTTGGACTGCTTCGGTCTGAGCCTCATTTTCCCTCAGCGATCCCGGGTTAAGAACCTGGTGAAAATAAGATTTTTTAGTTAGGAATTTGATTATTTTAAAAACCTCAAAACCGATTTCAATTCAATAAACTTTTACTCTATTTTTTTGCGGGATGAATAGAAACTTATCCCACAGGAATAAATTATGCACAATCTCGGGATTACTTACACTCGCAAAAGAATCAATAAAATCGGTTCACAATTGACGGAGAAATAGGATATCGATATATTTAACCTCTCTTGACACTGTCAGTCAACTTTTAAGACATTGACATGGCTGAAAAGTTGACTCTAAGTACATAAATTCGACGAAACAAAAAACAACAAACAAAAATCGGAAAATCGGCCATAATTATGGTCGCTTGCCACACAACGGTTTCATTTGACAGGCCATATTATGGCCTCTTGCCACGGGAGAGGTTAAAAATCAATGCCACTTTTCGTTGTATAAGTATATGTTTATAACTCAAGAACGGGCTCACCTATCCAAACTAAATGTTTGGGCATTTTTCGGTTCGGACTATTTAGGGTTTATGTGAAGTTTGTACAAAATCGGTCGAGCGGTTCTTCATTTATCACATTTTTTGTAACAAATGAATTCAATAAATGGCGTTCAATAAATCATTTTAGAGGATAGGTTTAAAAGGTGAGAGCGGTACGAAGTTCGCCAGGTCAGCTAGTTATATGTACATAAAAACCTAAATACAGCCGAACATAGAAACTCTTTCTTTGAAGGCGGTTAACAAATCGCACCCCTAGAACAAGACAGCGTCAACATGGTACTTTTTTCAGTATCGACAAAAAACTGTTTTTTGTTTTTGTAAGTATAGTTTTTTAACGTTTCATGTAAAAAATCGTATTAGAATGAGTATTAGATAGTTTATTCACATCAATAAACGGTTATAAGTAGAAAATATGAATTTTCACCTTAGAAAATAATAGATACAGAACTATTTTGGAATGATGAAAAAGTCTAACACACGTTCGTTAACCACACTGAAATAGTCACAAAACGCAGAATCAGAAAAAAACTTCAAAGTTGGAATAAATAGAGGTTGCAAAATTTTCGTACACCATTCACCAACACCAGATTATCACTAAATAATTCACTCTTGTGTTATCGCATCACGTAGATTTTCCATGGAAGACGCAAATTGCAGTGCAGAAATAAATTCGTGTTCGTGGTTGCTCTCATTCATTCACAAAGAGTGACGTAAGGTTAGGTCGGTTGGGCATTTTTGCGAATATCGACATGACTGTCTTGTTGGTACACGAAGTAAAATTTTGCGGATTAAAAAAAAAAACAATAACAACTAGTATATCTATTTTCTAAAAATCTAAGCCGTCACCAGAAGGCAGAGTCCCCAGAATGCTACCAGCATTGCCACGTTGAATGGCAATGCTAATTCGTTGACCGAAATAAAAGCCAGCATTCCGATCACCTGTGGACTCTATAAGAAGTTTGGTAAGATCTTTATAAAAATGCATCAATCAAAAAATCAGTTTTGAGATTTTTTGATATAGTTTCGTCTTGTTCTAGTACCTAATCAGTTACAAGATCTTAATCACACTAATATTATAAATGCAAAAGTTTGGATGGATGTATAGATGGATGGATGTTTGTTACCTCTTCACGCCAATACTACTGAACGGATCGGGCTGAAATTTGCTGAAAAGATAAAGTCAATCAATTTCAACAAAATATTCTTTTTTGTTATGTTATTGTTTTTGTTAAGTTTTTTGTTTCAGAACAGATTTAAGGTGCATTCAAGTCTTTTTTTAAAGTGATAGTTAATTTTCTTAGAAAAATGACATTAACCCTTACGACAGTTTATAGGCAAATTTGGTCAGGCATTTTATGTTTAAAGTAGAGCACTTTTTAAAAACGTTTACAGTTCACAAGCGACTTTAATTATTTTTTTATGCTGCTGGCAAGATGGAGGTGTTCGATATTCTTTTCCTATTTTCATAACTTTAAAATCAAGTTTTGCGTTTGTTGTTCTTTGCAGTTCGTATCATTACTTTTCGACCAGGAATACATTACAGATTGAAGATAATGAAATTTAGACTAAAGAAACAACACAACTTGAAAGTTAATAAGTCAAAAAGGTACGATATTGGAAATTTTCTAAAAAAAAATTTATTATTTTTGTTTGTCGGACCATCCACCAAACACCCTTTATAATTTATTTTTGACAATTAAACTCCTACAATTAACAGGTTTGGATTTTAACTTGCATGTGTTATGCAGAGGGGTTACTTAATTACGGTTTACGGTTTTAGAAATTTATTTCTCATAAGAATATAACATATTCACTTAAAGAGAAATACAGTAATCATAATTAAACATGCAGAGCGGACTTATGTAACTAACAGGATGTAACTAAGGTGATGGTTTTATTGGTACTATTCCTCTTTTTATCTACGCTACACGAAAAAAAAACAATAATAATATAAGTACTTAGATTCTAACTTTATATGGAAACCAGATTCACTTTGCGTAGGTACAACAATAGTTATGTAAAAGCAAGTAGATTGGTTTATTGTTACGTCAGTTTACTAAAACGATGCAAGTTTAAGGGCGATTGTGCACTACAAGGAATTTTACTGTCCGGCAGTCCGATTTTTTACGGTCCGAAGTGGCATGAAAAAAACGGATGATTGGCTTGTGCACTTGTCCGTCTTTACTCGGATGATACGCCTCAGTTTAGCTCCGTCTTTTCAGTCTCTTTTCAGTTCTCCGTCAGTTAAACTACACGCCACGCACGCGAAATTACTCTGAACGATGAAGCTCCGTCTTTTCAGTCTCTTTTCAGTTCTCCGTCAGTTAAACTACACGCCACGCACGCGAAATTACTCTGAACGATGAGTTTCTTCAAAACCGTTCCGGAATGGGGAAAAGTAAAATATCGGACGGTAAAATTACGTATAGTGCACAAACTAGTATATACATTATATGGCGTGCAAGGTGCGAATTTAAATAGAATTATAGAACCTTTTAAAATGTTTTTTTATTTTTTACCATACAACAAAAAGCTTTCTTGCCGAGCGACCACATCGCCAAATTGATACAGATTTACAATATTTAACAAATGGCAACTAAAAACTAATCTCTACAGAAATAACACAAATCAAATCGAAAACTCTTTATTTCCATAAATACAATAAATGTACACATAGAAATGGCAAAATTATAAAATTAAACAATGACACGGAAATAAAGTGACATTTTGGATTTTTGTCGCTTCGGTAAAGCTATGTGTAAATTTTGCGGGTTTTTTTTATAAAATAATCCATTTTATAAAGAAGCTCGCAAAATTTACAACAATAGACAACGTACTTAATGTTACATTTGCCAACATCATACAATTTAGCCACTCCAAAAATACGAAGTCGTTAGTTTCAATTTCGTACTCATTCCATTATTAATAAATGGTTTAATTTCATTTTTAATTAAAAATTGCTCTGGCTACATCGAGCGAAAATCAGAAAGCTTGCAATTTGTATTGAACATAATTTAATTAAAACATCGTCGAAACCATTGGCGCAAATATTGCAAAGTTTATTTTGAGTGCTTAATATCAGTGCAGTCTTATTTATTGGTTATAAATTATTTCATTTCGAAAACATCTTGCTATATCGATTTGCTTTTCGACCCTTTACGTTCTTTTACACACTAAAAACTTTGCTCACTTTAGGCACAAATACGGTAATGCTACTTTAGGTATTACCTAGAAACACTTAGTACTACGTAGTGATAAACCTAAACTGATGTAAGCACATTTGTGTACATTAGGCATGACAATGCTTTGATGCTTGCTATCAATTTGCGTTGCGATAAGTTAACGAGATTACTTGCAACACTTACAATTAGGACGATCACGAACTTTACACTGAAATGTTCAGTCCCTGACTTTTTATCCCATATATCAGTTTTCATGGGATATGGGCTTAGCTAACGTTTCCATAGAACAATAATTAGATCTTTGTTAACTTGGAGTAACGTATCAATCTTTAGGCTACTTTTTTTATTAGAATCATCGTGCGTGAAGCCGCAGAGTGAAGCTGAAGTCATTATAAAAGTTACAATGTAACCCAAGCAGCAAAAAGTCGTTTAAAAGTCCATAGAACGTTTTGTAAAATACTTTTTTGGTGTTATAAAACACCTATGAAGGTACATTTTATTCAGAAGTGGCACATTTATATCTCTGTTCAGTACTAAAACGAACTTATAGGAGCGTTACATATGACAAATCAGTCCTTTACACGCTAGGTAAGAGTGACTCGGAACACAAAATAACGAAGTAATGGTTAATAAAGGATCTCTTATAAGACTTTTTCATACCATACTAGAGCTTATGTTTCCTTTAGCTCACATTATTTATTCACCATTAATTATTTTATAATTTAAATTAAAATAAACAAAATATTTTTACAAAAGAATTCAAACAATGTGAGGTAGGTAAGTAAAATTTTATCTTGTTATATACAGAGTATTTTTTTTAACTGGGACAGTACGGGGGCACCCATAACCAGAGGAGATACAGATGTAGTTTCTTTTGAAACATCAGCTCCTTTTTGGAGAAAAATATTTTGGCATTAAAATTTTTTTGTTCAAGCGTGAGTAGCGCCATAAAATGAATCAAGTAGGTAAAATTTGTTTTTGATGCCAATCGACGCAGTCCTTTGTAAGGATCATTTTATTGTAAAAATCTGAGCGGCGTAAGTTAGTCAAATTTGATAAAATATATTCTCATACATCAGGACAAAATTCCTTCAACAAACATTTTATTATTCCAATGGCACGTTAAAATAGTATGCAGCAAAATCGAAGATATCGTAATACCAGATAAATTTTGTGAAGGATGCCTGGTGTATGACAGCATGGATGAGGAAAGACATAATATTTTGCTCAGAGAAACCTAGCGAGCGAAAGGTGCATACTGCAGACTATTTTGCTGGCACGTTTCAAGATTGCTGCCTCTTCTATCAACTATAATAAATATACCATACATGGTGTCATTTTTTATCAATACTAGTTCTTTCGTATGGAAAACACTTTTTACTTTGACTGTCCAGGTAGCCGGTATACAAACTGCCCTAAAAATTTTGTAATTTGCATAACAAAAGAATGTACGAACTGCCGACAACCCCTATTTTAAGCTGAGCTCATGGAATCAACTAAAGTGCACAGAACCTCACTAAAGAGCAATAACACAACGTACCTACCATCGCCTCTACGTCGTGGTTTCGCAGTACCTAATAATTTTCACAGGCTTGCTCGTCCTTACTAAGGCAATTGGGCCATTATGTACCTCTTCCAACCTAAAAACTTACTCACACATTTTTCAAACGGTTGTTCTTCTGAGCGAACGAAAATTATGGCATTCTCTACAGATCCTAAAAATACCACAAAATCCATATTTCACTTTTTTCAAAAGAAACTGCCCGTTTTTCTCTAGAATAAATTTTAATCACTAGCTGCCTGCTAAAATTAGGTATTAGACGTTTCTAATCATTGCTAAAATGCAATGCAAAGAATAGGATTTTAACTATTTTAATTTAGTCGAGTTGTTTTAGATCTGTCAACCTAATTTTAAACCTGACAGCCTAATTTTTGAGACATAGAATAGCTTTCGTCTATTCCATTCCTAAATCCTTATTTTAGCTAATTCTAAAACAACAGAATCGACTAGTAGTGTATTGAAAGTTGAATTGATGACTGGAGTCTTGCCGATTAGTATGTAACTTAATGAGATTTCAATCGCAACGGGTTATCCAGGTTTGCGAGATGTGGACCTATCATTTGTGCAAATCAGTCCGTTCTTAATTGACGGGATATGAACCTATTCAAATAACCTATTCAAACTATTATACTATTCAAATAACCCAGACGAGCCACGTCTATTTTCGCGGTAGGTAATTCCCAAGTGATACGATTCACAGGCTGATTTTATTGAACCTAACCGATTCATCTAAACGAGATCGTAATTATTGTAAGGCAAGTAACACCTGCAATCGGATTAGTGATATCTCCTACTCCTGACACACTTTTAGATTTTGGCTCATGTAACTTTATTTTTAAACGTTTACAGCACTCGGTGGTCTACCAACGAGTGCTGTAAACGTTTAAAAAATAAAATAAATAAATAAATATGCTGAACAATTCACACAGCATTATCTAGCCCCAAGTTAAGCAGAGCTTGTGTTATGGGTACTAGTTAACTGATATACTTAATACAATACAATACATACCTAGATAGGTATTTTTTTATTATACACCAGCTGCGCCCCGCGGCT
Organism: Eupithecia subfuscata; assembly: GCA_963564075.1. Classification (NCBI taxonomy): domain Eukaryota; kingdom Metazoa; phylum Arthropoda; class Insecta; order Lepidoptera; family Geometridae; genus Eupithecia; species Eupithecia subfuscata. Next base: position 21,795,683 of record OY751095.1, read on the forward strand.
TCGCTCGCGTGGAAATTAATGTTTCCCACTTTCTTAATTTTTTCTTTGCTATAAACCTCACGGAGCCCGAGACCTTTCCAACGAATGCAAAACCGTGGAAATCGGTTCGTGCGTTCTGGAGTTATAGCGTCAGGAAGGAAAAGTCGACATATTTTTATATTATTATACATATAAAACACCCAGAACTCCTTGAACAAATATCTGCAGATCCTACAAACATTTGTCCCGAGGCGGGAATCAAACCCGCAACCTCCTGCGACGCAGGCGAACGAGTGCCTCTAGGCACTGGTGTGAATTCAGATGTTGCCATAACTAAACTAAACGGACACCATTTTATAAAGCATGTAACACTACTAGGTTACTGTACTACGGTGGTACAGTAACCTAGTACTACCGTCTACGCTGGACGGAGACGGTTGATTTCAAAGCGCCGCCGTCCAGAGTATTACAAAGCGCGATTCCGAGTAAAACGGACGACGACGTGAGAATCGAGACTATAGGCTTTGGGCCTGCTGCGGCGTAGCTATAGCTACGCATTCGCGGATCGTGCATAGCAATACAAAATTGAAATTGTTTGTGGTCTCAGAGCTGATATATTCGAAAATGCCGTTATACTACGGCCGTCATAAATTTTGGCCTTAGAGAAGTATATTAAATAATAAATAAATAATGCTGGACACACAGTTTTATCCAGTCCCAAGCTAAGCAACACGAGAAGGCGAGAACAACACGAGAAACATGAGTGTGGAACCGATTCACATGTTCTTCGCACGTTCTCGCATAGTTCTCCGCTTTATGTCGGTTTTTTGACGCGAGACAAAGAGCGCGAGAACGCGAGAACAGGTGAACAGCATGTATCGAAACTATTTGTTGAATTTTCTGTTCAATATTGTTTTCAAGTTTGTTGAATTTTGTTTTCATGAAATTTCTGTTCAAATGACTACCGTTTCGATACCTACCTTATTGCACGCAATAATTATGCACTAAGATAAAATATTCAAGATTGTCTAACTTAAGCTGTTTTAAAGCGGAACGCAAGAGAATTAATAAATTGTCTTGCGTTCCGTTTGATAAATCTTCCAATTGGCGGATTCCATTAGCGGATGATGCAAAAATAACAAACCTAGCCCTAGGGCACAGTGGATAATATATTGTATTGTGCCCAGGGGGGTGCATGAACTCCACGCGAGTGAAGCCGCGGGGCGCAGCTTATCTGTTAAGTTTTAGGTTTTATCATTATATCCATCCGTTCTATTATTAACAGAAAATTTATTATTTCAGAAAAATCTTGTCTAAGGTGGCAAACTGTCGGTCGTAGTTGAGTACCGTTTTTTGAGCTCCTTGTGAGCCGTTCCCTCGAGGCAAAGAGCAAAGATAAACAAAAATATAAATAATGAATTAGTGAATGAAAAACAATATCAGAGGTATGCTCAGTCTGCAGAGAAACACGCTAAAATAATATCTCAAAGCGTTTCAGAACTATTTCAAAGAGCATAAAAATATTTCCGCAGACCATTTCAGACTTAACCTTGACTTACAACTTTTGATATTTAGAGTGCGTCTACCGTCGGCAATGTCGGTTTCAAAATAGCGTCGCCAGTGAATTGTTCCTAAACAAAAAAGTCCGTTGCCACATAACTTGATTGTTTCGAAAAACTAAAAAACCCACTTCGAATCCATTAATTTTACACGGGTTTCAGGTTTTGCGGGACAGATACCCTGGGGATTTTTTTATGAGACCACTTCAGGGATATTCTCTATACTATACATTAGAGAAGAATTTTCAAAATCGGTCCATAACTGACAGAGAAATCGACAATCAACATAAAAAAATACATACAGCCGAACATAGAACCTTTAAACTCGTTTTTTCGAGGTAGATTAAAAGCAGAATAGCAGCCACGATAAGATGACACTGACCTGAGAATCAGACCCATGTCATTTTATAAACACGTTAAGAAGACCTGAACTGAACCAAAACTATTCTGTGACTTTACGATAAAAGAAGTACCCACCTTTTCTCTCGGGATACACGGAAAACACAAACACCTAGTGACAGCCGCCCAACACAAACTGAAATGAACAAGTTTCCTGAAGAAAACGTCAAATCGACAGTGGAGCGTAGGAGTAAAACATAATCCCGCGAGCGCGCTATAGGCTATAATTATCGTGAAGTTATTTACTCAGAGCATCTCTCATTTTATAAGCAATCTAGCAGTGGTCGTATAGAAAAGTAGAGGGAGGATTTTTGACTCTCAGTTGCTATTTGTTGGTGTAATGTCCCTAGATTAAGTCCAAAAAGTATTTCAATTTGAATCATTACAGTGGCGTTCATTGATCGGTAAATTCCCCTGTAAAGTTTGAAGTCAATTTTCAATACGGCAATATTTTGAATTTTGAATCTTTCGTATAAATTAAGATAGCCAGCTGAATTATAAAAGAAAACATTTTTTTCTATACTAATATTATAAAGAGGAAAGGTTTGATTTTTTGTTTGTTTGTTTGTTTGTATGAATTGAATAGGCTCCGAAACTACTGGACCGATTTGAAAAATTCTTTCACCGTTAGGAAGCTTACTTTTCAGGGAGTGACATAGGCTATATTTTATCCCGGAATTCCCACGGGAACGGGAACTACGCGGGTGAAACCGCGAGGCAATCGTCTAGTATTATATAATATTCAAAATTGATATAATTACGAGACTTTGAACCTAGGAACCTGTCAGGGTGGTTGCTTTACGATGAACTCCACTGTACGCGTAGGGTTTTTTTTAACAAAGTGTTTTTCAAAAATAAAATCTTCTATTTACTTAAGGCGCTACCACCTATTTTATGTAATTACATAATAATATTATGTTTAACAAAGGAATTTTAAAAAATCGATTGGACAGGTTGTGATTCCTATCATAAGCTTTTTTTAATGCCCTTGTAAAAGTTTTATTTTGTATACTATCTATCACGTTCTATCTATCGTGATAGCTGAGATGCGAAGTTGCTCTTTTTGGCCACCATGGCAAAAAAGAGCAACTTCGCATGTCTTTCTGAAAGATTTACATATACTTAAGTGTGATATGTGTAATACGATAGTAGAGAGGTACTATCCGACAGAATTGAGTTTTTGTCTGACACAGCTAAATAGCTGGACGAATCTTGATGAATCTTTGCAAGGATCTTGGGGAATGAAACATCTATTCGGGCGGGAAAAAGCTCGTGCAAAGCCGTGTCACGTACAGAATTAACGCGCCAATACAGAAAAAATCAGTTACCCAGAAGAAATAAAACTTTGGATTAATATTTATTACCAACACCGTCTTGGTATCTATTAGACTATTATTTTCAAATGAATACCAGCTGCTTTTAATTGGTGAGGGGAGCTTGAGCAAAATGATCGACCTTACATGAATCACCATAATTAAATAATATTTCTGGACACTATGGTATATCCATAAAATCCATATGAATATTATAAAATTATTAATGCCCGCAGTTTCGCACTCGTGGCTGCTATGGAAACGTTTAAAGGTGATTTCTATCCCATGGGAACTGATTTATGGCATAAAAAGTAGGTATATTTTAATTCATTCAATTTCCGAATCGATAAATCAGATTCAAATTCGATTCCGACGGATCTATAAAAGGCTATTTTGATTTTGCCTCAGGTTGATGTTCGAAAATCCGAAGCGAATCTGTTGAGTGACCATGCCAAGGAGGTGCTCTTTATTTCGATTATCTACCAGAGGCGAAATCAAAATAGCGTTTGATAGATCCGTCGGAATCGATTTCGAATAAGATTTTTCGATTCGGAAACGAATCGAATGAAACAAAATATCCTGCTGGAGTGGCTCGTGAGCCGTTGCATTGATGCCGTCAATAAATAATAAATATAAATAAATAATGCTGGACAATTCACACAGCATTATCTAGCCCCAAGCTAAGCAGAGCTTGTGTTATGGTTACTAGATAACTGATAAACTTAATGCAATACACTACATAGATAGATATTTTTTATTATAAATAGAAAACATCCAGAACACCCTGAACAAATATCTGTAGATCTTACAAACATTTGTCCCGAGGCGGGAATCGAACCCGAAACCTCCTACGTCGCAGGTGGACCTTCGCCCGCCGCGCCACGGAGGTCGTCGTCAACATAAAATGGATCTAAATATATCAAGTTCAAGCTCCTATTTGAATGGTTATTTTTGTACTGTACGGTCATCGATCAAAAATTCCGGCCGGCCGGCCGGCCCCCCTTAGATACACAATGCGCGCCCTGCAAACGTCAGTATCAAAAGGTATCCCATTTGGCATTTTGGGATACCTATTCAACTAGTGTCATTTTAGCTCTCGGACCGAAAGCATGGTCAAGTGCTCGTATAAAAAATGCCATAATCGACCGACCAAGCAACAGAAAAAGGATGGAATTTCTTATTTTCAGTAAGTTTAAATGTAATTTTTACCTGTGTATTGTGATATGAGCCAATTGAGCCTTATATACTTGAGAAATCAGCATTAAATAATGTTGTTGGGTTTGCCTATGTAAAAATATTTATTTGTTCTAAGTTGATGAATGGAGCGGCTATTGTTTCTAATTTTTTTTTAATTTATTTGTGGTAAGTTGTAAGTGATAATTTTTTTTTCATGAAAAGACATTAAAAATAACTGGTTGATGTTTATAAAATAACTAGCTGACCTGCCCTCAATTCTATTTGCGTGGACTCTCTAATAAAAGAAAGACTGCCAAAAGTATTAGATTTAATCAACTTAGTATTTAATTTTTAGTTACCCTCGAGATCCTGTGCGTTGGGAAAAATGGAGGTCCATTTTAGCACAACAGCGATGTGAACCATATTTTAAACCTGGCCGTGAAAGCCTCATTTGTTCCAAGCATTTTAAAGAATGTGATGGCTACAACACCAAAACAGGCATAAGAAGACTACGTAAAACAGCTGTTCCTCAAACAGTATGTCTATTTTATTTAACGCAATTGTTTTTAACTATTTTAGCTTTACATTTAATAATAATCGTAGTTAACAGGAACATTAAGCAACTAGCTTAATATTCCTGTTACTAGGTTGGTACTTATTATTTTAATAATAAATAATGTGTTCATATGGCGTAAGTTTAAAAATATTTTATAAGATCCTAGTTGACTTGAAATAACGTTTTTTTTGGCCCATAGAAAAACTCTTACGAAGCCGCAGGCAGACACTAGTTCTTTTAAATTTAAAGTACCTGCCTGAAATTGTATTTTAGGTTTATTTCACTAGCTTTTGTTAACTTATTTATATTATTGTATGTCCGAAATGACCCTTTTGTTTGTTGACTGTTGCGTCGCTAATTTATAGTTGTATCAATAAATGATTCGTTATCTTTACCTGAATTCTGTTGATTTTATAATCCTTATAAAAATAAACAGTGTATAAATTATTTTTAGGTAACTTCCTGCCTACTTACAAAATAAAATAAAATAAATTCGACTCCACTAATCTCTTGTCCCGCATGCAAAAAACTTGACAGGCTCTGCGCAAACTGTCTGCGTCAAAACAAAACGTGGACACTTTTGAGTGTCATTCTTGTAAGGTTCTAGTTATCTACGGGGGAGGCCGCATACTTGATCGATGTGTACGGTGTATATGTTATGACGTAGTTATCACGTCCACCACCACAACAAACTTGGCCTGTTTGTTTTAGTTGCTTTGTAGCGCAACGCCTTATATTATACATATTCATAATCAAAGCAGACCAAACACCTTCATTTAACCCTACAGTAAGCAGAGCTTCTATCTGTATTATTTACTATCAAAATTTACACACATTGTAATCACATCATATCAAAAGCCTATACTAGTCCACTGTTGGACATAACCTCCCCTGAAAGCGCCTTAATGGCATGAACTCACCGAGACCCAAATATTAGAGGAATTATGTTTTTTATTTTGGACTGGAGACATTTTTAGGTATAAACCATCGTCATAATCAATCCATACCAACTTTAAAAAGTAGTTACATACGAATTTTAATTAAAAACCATTGCATGAGTGACATTGTTGTTTTCACTTACTCGTTTTTTCATAGAAAATGTATGGGAATGTTTTTTTTTTAATAATTCCAAAACTTACGATTTGATTTGGTAAGTTACTTTGGAAAAAGTGTTAATAGTTAGAAATACAGGGTGTAAGCGTAAACAGTCTTATCCTTGAAACCACGTATGTACACCCCTAAAATAAGACGATACAAGTTATTTTTAAAAATAAAAGTCAATTAGTTTCGATGGAATTTCATAATTCATTTCTCTGCTATCCTACGTGATTTCATGGACACCCTAGTGACCTTATCACGCCGCGCCGCCCGCTCTCGCCTGTAGCCGGCCGGTGGTGTAGGTATCGAATCGTAGGTACCTACAACTTGTGATGGAACTTTCCCTTCATACTTTTCCTGGCTTAGGACAGGCAAAAATAGCTACTCTAACACATTTGCCAGTAAGTAGGCTAAAGTAGGTAGGTACTTTTGGCGTATTTAAAAAGTTCATCATCAATCAAGTTTTATGTACAATTCAATTAAAATTTACAGCTTTAAGTACAGTTTGATTTACTCACATTAGGCATAAAATGTTTTCATGACTTGTGCATGACTAGGCACGGTGAACTGGCCGTAGGCACGTAGCCTTTGTGTAGCCGCTAGGATCGTTTGCCGGCTTGGCACACGTTGTTCTGGGAACCGCTCTGCGTACATCGTACGAGCCAAGTTCATGTTGTCACCAGCGATGGCATAAAGTCGCACCATTTCAGTCCACTGTTCATTTGTGAACGACATCGTCACTTCTCTACTTAACACAATACGCGAACAAATCGGCACATCACAAATTAGCACGGAACGCGTCGTGACGTGCTCACTACCTAGCAGACGGGCCGCAACTGACGCGCGCCGCGCGAGCGGGCGGCGGCGCGTAGGTGCGAGCGGCATCTTTGTTCGAAACCGACAAAGCGGGCGGCGGCGTAGGTATAAATGTAGGGTGAAATGCTTTTATGATGTATGAGGATATTTTTTTCAAAATTATGTTTAAAAAAAAGTTTAGTTTTTTCATCGGTTTTGGACTCTGCTCATGATTCTGAACTTCTGGTTTCAAGGATAAGACTGTTTAGCCTTACACACTGTAGAGTCGATTATGACCAACTTGTTTTTTTGACAAATGTCACTTTTTGGGTGAACCGTACTTTTTTCAAAAATCTAAAAATGGCAATATTTTTTTCTTCAAAATAAAACAAAAAGTTTCGAAGAACAAAACCTTCTAACTACAAAAGAAAAGGTAGCTATTACGGGGCCAAAAATTTGCCCCACCCTGTATAATATAAGTGTCAAAGCTAAACACTTCCGAGACCTTCGAAACTTTCAGAAGCCCATCTCATGTTATTTTTTGTGGCGTAAAGGTACAAGTTTCGTAACATATTTGGGAAAGGTTAAAATTTGGACTCGTGTGGTGGTCTCGTATGAAGCGCTCAAAGGTTAAGTTACGGAGAATAACCGTCCAAACGTTTATTATTCACGTCAGTTCAGTTGCTGACTGTACCTAATCGCCAGTAGCTATCTGTGTAATTGAGAGTCTCAATTACACTGATACAACTCTACTGGAATGGATGAATGGACTACGTCCTCGTATAACCAGTAACTCGAATCTCATCAATTTGAGATACGCGTTACTGAGAGGTTGACTGAGTAGTGATTGAAGCGATATAGATAGCAGAATAAAGGTCAATGCAGATTATCACGCATCGCTCCCGCACCGTCTCACCTTGAGAAGCACGAGCTATCCAAATTGTGACAGGTGCCGCGACGGAAGGAGTTTTTTAGGGTTCCGTACCTCAAAAGGAAAAAAGAAACTCCTATAGGATCACTTTTGAACCAAACATTTGTAATTTGTTCACTAAAAAAAGTACTTTTAATGCTCGCCATGGACCGAAACCCTTACGATAGTTCACGTAGACCTAGAATTATGAAATTTGGCAAGAAGCATGGTCTTATAACAAAAGTTTTTTGGACCCCTCGACCAAAATATACAGGGTACTTACTTCATGTTGACCTGAATCATGATATTTGGCAAGAAAGAAGGTCTTACAATTAAACGTACGCGAGTCCGACTCGCACTTGACGTTTTATTTTTCAGTGCATTACGAAACTAATACTGTAGCAACTAAACTTTATGTAAGCTAGATCTGAGCTTTAGAGAATGTAGAAAAGTAGGTAAAAGAACAGAGGGTGAGATACTTGCATGAAGGGTTAGTCAGATCAAGGTATCCCAATCCACCATGGGGTGAGTACGATTTTATTTTTTTATAATGTACCTATGCTATCGCTCTAAAAGTCTAAAGTGTACGTATAAATTAAGAAAAAAAAAATTAGATTAATTATTACATAGGTATTCCCCACAAATCAGCGTTAGGTTTGTAATTAGAAAATTCTACAAAAGCTCTGACTCCACGGTCAAGCGCGGCGGCGGCGATACCTACTTATTCCTTTACATCGCCTAAGCGCTCAGTGGCCATATTGGATTGTTCATCCAGTGTCCGCAGAGGGCGTCGCGCAAAGCGTGTCAGCTTGTGTGTGTGAAAGTTATATCTCACAATAGCTTTCTCAGAATAGGGGCCTATATGTCACCTATTCCCCCCACGGCTATGCTACGTGGGGGGAAAATATCTTAAATATTGTAGATAGAAAACATTACTAAAAGAAGACTTGATTTTGATTTTAAAAACAAATTAAACCACATTCAAAGATTTTTGAATAATCGCCCGTCTGAACCGGGAATCGAACCCGCCAAATTGTATCACCAGTAATTTTACGATTCCGATTAAAATGGTCAATCGTAGGGATTATTTTTTCCAAATGACGTAGCATCCTACTTCCTACTAAACTATAAACGCGAAAGTTTGTAAGTATGGATGGATGGATGGATGGATGTTTGTTACTCTTTCACGTAAAAACTACTGAACTGATCGGGCTGAAATTTTGCATACAGGTAATTGTAATCCTGGAATCAAACATAGGCTACTTTTATCCCATAAATTAGTTCCCGTGGGATAGAAATCACCTTTAAACGTTTCCTTAGAAACAACGCGTGCGAAGCCGCAGGGTGTAGCTAGTCTTATATAAAAGGAAGGCCATAAAATTTTACTTCTACAATTTCTTTCAAGATGGGGCTCCGGCACATAACAGTTGGAGAAAAAGAGACTAACTTAATTAGTATTTTCTTTCCTGGATCGGTACTTGTGTACCTCACCAATTAGATGGCCGCCGAGATCCTCCAGACCTTACAAATCTCACCAGACCTAACTAATCTCCCATTGATCAATCTCGAAACCCTTATGGTTTCGCTTTGTCCTTCCTTTTTTCCCTCTTTATTAACTCAGCAACTACCGCAGCTATCAAATTAAAGTTTAAAATGTAGAGGTCTGTGTAAAAAGAAAACTTTTTGAGAAATGGCCAAATTTCTCAAAATAGGGGGAATAAATTTTTCAAAACAGTGGGGTTCTTCACCGAGTGGAGTATCAAATGAAAGGTATCGATTTGTACATTTCAAAAATGTTTCTGAAATTTCAGTAGGTTTCATACTTTTTGAAATATTTTGAAGTCGACAAATACTATCTACTTTAAAAAAATAATCTACTATATAAAAATAAGTCGGGTTTTCCTTCCTGACGCTATAGCTCCAGAACGCACGAACCGATTTCCACGGTTTTGCATTCGTTGGAAAGGTCTCGGGCTCCGTGAGGTTTAAAGCAAAGAAAAAATTAAGAAAGTGGGAAACATAAATTTCCACGCGAACGAAGCCGCGGGGCGCAGCTAGTTACTACTAAAAATAGTAGGTACCTTATATACCGAATCCCTCATATGATAGTAAAGTCTGATTGTAAATCGACAAGGACTGTAAGTTGTGTATTAAAATCAACAGCCAGGCAGATCCGGGTAGCACCTTCCGAAAAAACACATAAAACCATATTTTGTTTAGGTACAGGAGGCAAAACTACAGGACTACAAAAAGAAGAGTACATACTCACATATGAGAACATTCAAATTTTGTGAATGTGTAGGTACAGTAAATATTTCGTGGTCATGGTAGGAAGAACACGAGATCCCTTGTTGGCTTTTTTAAGGTAGAGCACATAATTATTTTCACGGTATGGTGCGACCAGGAAACATAAACACTTAATTAGAGCCAAACACTTTTATAAATATATCAATAGGTGTTTTCATAATGTGACTGGGATTTTATTCATTGCGAATCAAAAATTAAAAACACATTTATTTATCCTGCAGATTTCATGAAATTACGCAAAAAATAGAAATACATGAGAAATTATGAAAAAGAATACAATAACAAATATTCCCGGAGTCCACCACAGATTTAGAAGTATAGTTCTAAAGGAGTCAACCAAAGGAATCATCGGCTGTCTTTGGCCACGTAGCGTTACATTCTCTTTGTCCTTTGGCTGTGCACATGGAAAAAAAAATCTAGTCTGTAAAGAAGAAGTGATGCCATACAAAAACTAGATTGACATTTTCTTCACCCGAGCAAAATAAATAACATAAACAAACCATAAAAAGTTTCTATAAAGAACAAACTTTCAAGTCACGGTCTACGAATATTTTATTAAATCGGTTTTGTTTAATAATACGTCTTCATATATTTTTTACCATTATTATACTAGATAACGAATTTACTTTTTATTCGATTTAAACCGATTTATCAAATAATAATTAATAAATTTATTAAATAAAAAATAAGATGTCTACACTATAAAGAACCTAAAATTACATGGATAATCATATTTCCGAAAATGTGAATTGTAAGCACGGCTAACAAACAAAATAAACTTCGACGAATCGGAAGTAAAAGCACAACTAATTGATAAATTATACAAAGAAAAACATAAATATAGGCAAATCTAAAATGCATACTTACCTACTATAGAAAAAATTTGAGGACCATTGATTCTTTATTTACGTTATTTCTTTTGCTCGGGTGAATAGACTATAGTGATAGTGAGAATAAACAATAATCTATACTAATATTACTAGTAGTTCTACGAACAGTAGACGTCGCGAACACTAACTTTTTTCAACAATTAATTTACTTAATACTTAATGTACTAAAGTAATTTTATTTAAAACGGGATATTTTGGTACCTAGGTAGGTACCTATATAATGAGAACTTCTGTGGGGTTCATACCTACTTTATTGAAATAATGCCCACCGTGCAAGAATTAGGCGTCTGTTTCTCCTGATCGGATTCAATCTTGTTTGTGGGTAGGGTAGGTGAGGTAGGTAAGGTGCACTTGGAAAGGTAGGTAGGTATTACAGATCACTTCACTTGCGATACGATTGTTGTCGGAATTTTTGAACGAAATGTTGCACAAACACATCAACCATTAGACCAATTGTCCATACAAAGTAGGTACGTAAGTTACGTTCCTCAGCAAAGCTCGAAATTCTGTACCTAGTATCAATAGATGGCGTTGATCCATCAGCCCAAAGTTTTTGTTATTATTTAACCGACGACGACGGTGTATGCGGCCGCGCTATTTCATATAATTCTCGAAGTGTTACAAAGATGTTCTAATAGGTGGCGCTGTACTGTAAATGCTCTCTTGCATATTACTGCATTTTGCGAAGCTATTCTGCTCGTCATGCCGAAAATCCTCATCAGATCTTTACCAAATTTTTATGAGAACAGTATAAAGTTATGACCTTTCAATTAAAAGTACAATCATCAAAATCAGATCTCTTAAAGCGGAGATATTCCAAATCCGCCTTTTTGCCTTATTGTGGAAGAAGTACGCCTTTAATCAAAAAATCCCGACGACAATAAAATTCTATAAAATCATAGAATCTGTACACAAAGTTTCATACCGATCGGTTGTAAAATACGACCTGTAGAGGAGTACGGACATACTGACAAAATAGCCATTTTGGCCAGACCTGAAACGGAGACTTTCGTTCATTTCATTCACGACGTCAATAAAGAGGAAAGATTTGTATTTTTGTATGTTTGTTACGAATAAACTCAAAAACTACTGGACCAATTTCAAAAATTCTTTCACCATTAGAATGCTACATTATTCCTGAGTAACATAGGCTATATTTATTTCTTGAAAAAATTAGGGAACTAAAACTTCAATAATGTGACCCAAGGTGTAAAAAACTAGCCATAAATTGTCTATCATCGCATGCGCTGCGGAAACTATTGATGATAAAACAAAAAATGTTCTACAATAATAAAGATTAAATAAATATCTACAAAAAACTCAGCAATACCATTATGTCCAACTATTGTAGTTATGTCAGTATAACTATTTTTTTACTTTTTAAAAGTTGATAGAAATACTGACCAAAGTCTTACCATGTTATCCATACATCTATATTAATCATTATCCAAATAAATCATTTCATAATTAAGATTGTTTCAATACCTGTAGATTACTATTTGAATTATTCAAATCGAACATTCCATTCAAAAGATATTACGAATTAAAAAATGTCAATCTAAACAAAATACTATTAGAAAAATAAATGACACCACACCCGGGAAACGCAGCGAGGGAGGTATGTAAAAATAATAATAATTAATGTCCTCCTAGCCGAATTTCGACCACGGCGGCCAATCTCATCGGATACTAGACAGATGCGCAGGACATATTATAGTGCACAAGTGTGTGCGCTGGTGTGTGGTGCCGGCTTAGAATTTGCACAACCCCAACTCTTCCCGCGGGTGTCGTAAGAGGCAACTAAGGGATATCCACGGGGGGCGGGCTCGACCGGGGAGAGGTCAAACGCAGGACCAACGGCTTAAAGTGCTTTCTGAGGCACGCCCCCGTGCCACGGAAAGCACGTTAAGCCATCTAACACCGCCAATTTCCTTACTCCGGGCTGCTACAGTTAATATTTCTTGCTAGAAAATACCCAATAACACAAATCTTGGGCCGACCCGGAATTTGAACCCGGGACCATAAAATTAATGTCCGCCCGTTCGAAGCCGGGACGGGCCGCTAGTTTCTTATAAGTGGGCACCTAGTTACCTAGGTAGGTACCTTCCTACTACCTGTTTCCTACTTTGAGGTCTCCTAAAAGCCATATATAAGTAATATAGCTGGCTTTTATTTCGGTCAACGAATTAGCATTGCCATTCAACGTGGCAATGCTGCTAGCATTCTGGGCACTCTGCCTTGGTGACGGTTTAGATTTTCAAGAAATTGATATACTTACTTGTATATACTAGTTGTTATTGTTTTATTCTGTTAATGTAATGTTCTATGTGCTAAATAAATATGTTCAATATATAAGTTCTAAGACCAAGCCAACAAGATAAATAGTTATATATATTTTCATTAAACAAAGTGAATGTAGCGTGAAAACCCTAGCATCTTATAAAATGTTATCCAAGCCGCGGTACAAAGTAACTGAACTTATTCGTATTAAATGGACAAAATTCGAAATCTCACTATCAGATCTATGTAGGTAGGTACTCTTAGTTTTCATTTACTTGAGCTCGCCATCTGTGAAACTACACAAGTATAACTAATCTCTTTCGTAGATCAGAAACGAAAATTTCCTGCAATCTTATTCAAAGGAAACCTTTTACAAGTCCTTCTTGGAAATAATTATGTTTCAATTAAGTCTGCTCTATCTCTCTCTTCAAGAAAATGTCTTATTTAGCTGTTTCAAAACAAATTCTGAAGTTGTTTACCGTAGTTATCAGAAACGTTCATTCCTTCTACTCGTAATATTATGAAGTCGAAACTTACTTCTTTTATGCAATATTAATTTTAGGAATAATGTCAAATCGAAAAGAAATGTAAATTGCGTATAAAAAGACGCGGCAACACAGTGAATTGCAGCTTGCTTCTTTCTATCTTTATCACCTCCACTGCGATCACGAATCCATCTGCCAAGCGTGTTGATTATGCTTTGATGATGATCTCTCCTAATTCACAGCAAAATTTGTCACCTATCAGTACTTCAGCACTTAACGAATTTATACCACTTTATTCCGACAAAATATCCAACCTACATTAAATGCGAGATGAGTGGAAGCTAGTTGTTTAATAATTACGTTGTTAGCACTATCCGCCTGAAATAAAGGTATAACCTGATTCAGGCACATGTATAAACTTTAGAATATAAGTTACTGTCCTAGATTAGTTATTTAGAATGTAATATAATTGGGAGTTAGGGAGGCCCATTGTGTGGGACGCTACATGCCTCGACACACTTGCGCCTTCCCATCTTCCGAGGACATCCGTGAGGGCGGGTGCGGCGGCAGATTTGGCCGAAGATCTGACGAGGCGCAAATATGCAGGTCTCGACAGAGCCTACACATTTGCTCCCCTTGGAGTTGAGACCCTAGGTTCGTGGGGTACCGAGGTTCTTCGGGTTTTTAAGAAATTACGAGTATTAAGAGTCTTGGGGACGCTTCCGACTGGTATTGATATGGATCAGTTGAGCTACCTGTAGACTGTTTGCAACAGTCTGCAGTTAGCTTAAATGTTTCAATTGTAAATACTAGTATAATTTTCTTTGTGAATACAGGCTATAGTTTAAGTTATTGTTACAATGTTAACCTTTTTCCTAAGATTTTTGAATAAAATAATTTTTAACATAGTTATTGTAAGTATTTAAATTTTACCGATAGCATCAAAATACTGTTTCAAAAATGAGTCATTTTTGACAAATGTCTGATGACCTGTGTTTTTATGTTAACCCCCCACACACCAAAGGGACTATGAGTTAATTGTACTTAGATAAAATAACCTAATTTTTTTTTTAAGGAACTACATAAATATAAATTGAACCACACACCTTCAATTATCTAGTGAAACTTCAGATATTCATCGTTTTATTTAAATCTAAGTGTCAAGCTCATTTTGTTATAAAATGATATTACATTTTATAAAAAAATGTAATAGTCAACCACGTGGATAAAGCCGCGTAAATGTAGCTAGTATAAATAGGTATTGGAAAGAGGTTTCTTCCCTATTTTGTGCATTGATATTGCAAAATTTTGTATAATGGTTTAAAAAATCACTACGACATTAATGAAAAATGTTGGTCAAACTCTACATAAAAGAGGTTATAAAAACTTAAGCTTAAAAACGGTCTTAAAGCCTATCCATTAGACTCCCTGCTACACCTACATAAGCAACCAAAGGAGTCATCTACTTTCTTTTATCTTTGGCTCTCCATCGTTGGTTTAACACAAATCTGTCAATGTCAGTTTTCAATTGCGCAAATAAGCAAAAGCAAAAGAAAAAAGAGATCCCCTTCGTCACGGAGTTAGTATGAAAGCGGGCGTCTCATCGTTTCGTCAAATTGGTATTCTAATTCACCAAAACTCGCAGTTACGGCACGAAGTTTGAAATGGCGGCTTTTGTGGCGGGCACCTCTATTCTAATGGGCAAAATGTACGAACGAAACATTGAATTTGACAGTATTTTTTTCAAGAACCAATGTCAATTTGCACGGTGCCTACAAAGCTACTTTTTCATTTTCGTAATGTAATTTTTCACCATATTTTGTCCATTTACTTTTCTTTTTTTGAAAATTGTACAAACGATTCATGGACTATAAATCAATGACCAAAAGAATCAATAGCTGTTCAACAAATAGAATAAAACCGCTACGTTGTCAACTTCTGATAGCTCTGCGTCTAGTTTGTTCATTAAAAAAAGAAAACTCCTTTGGTACATGGAAACGCCATTACGTAGAGTTATTTTTATCCCGAATATTGCGTCAAAGCTGCGGGTAGAAACTTTATCCTACTAATATTATGAAATATGCGAGCTTGTGAAATGTGAATTTTTTGTTACCTAGGGTCTCCAAAACTGCTGAACAGGATCAAAACGACAATTTGGCATTGATCAAAACGACATTTAGAATGTAGCCTAATTTAATTAATAGGCTACTTTTTTAGGGCTTCGCCCCCGGTTTAGAATAGTTTCATAATTTACACATCACGTCTAACGAGAATCCAAAATATAAATCAAAAGTCCGTCTATGCAATGTAGTCTATTTCTGTCAAAATAAGGTTTTTCTCCAGCAAGAAACGATATCATTCAATCATCGATCAAGTATGCGGCCTCCCCCGTAGATACCTAGAACCTTACAAGAATGACACTCAAAAGTGTCCACGTTTTGTTTTGACGCAGACAGTTTGCGCAGAGCCTGTCAAGTTTTTTGTATGCGGAACAAGAGATTAGTGGAGTCGAATTTATTTTATTTTATTTAGTAAGTAGGTAGGAAGGTACCTAAAAATAATTATACACTGTTTATTTTTATAAGGATAAAAATTAAATACTAAGTTGGTTAAATCTAATACTTTTGGTAGTCTTTCTTTTATTAGAGAGTCGCAAATAAAATAAAATTGAGGGCGGGTCAGCTAGTTATTTTATAAACCTCAACCAGTTATTTTAAATGTCTTTTCATGAAAAGAAATTTATCACTTACAACTTACCACAAATAAATAAAAAAAAATTAGAAACAATAGCCGCTCCATTCATCAACTTAGAACAAAATAAATATTTTTACATAGGCAAACCCAACAACAATATTTAATGCTGATTTCTCAAGTATATAAGGCTCAATTGGCTCATATCACAATACACAGGTAAAAATTACATTAAAACTTACTGAAAATAAGAAATTCCATCCTTTTTCTGTTGCTTGGTCGGTCGATTATTGCATTTTTTATACGAGCACTTGACCATGCTTTCGGTCCGAGAGCTAAAATGACACTAGTTGAAAAGGTATCCCAAAATGCCAAATGGGATACCTTTTGATACTGATGTTTTCAGGGCGCGCATTGTGCATCTAAGGGGGGCCGGCCGGAAATTTTTGATCGATGCATTCAATGAATTGCTAAAGGTACAACTCTATCGATGATAAAATATTTAATACTTCGTGTGTAATTCACAGTTGTATTTGCTTTTTCTATGCAAATGATTTTTCCGTTCTTTGATGAGTCCTTCACTAAGGTAGGTACCCTACCTACCACGCTAACGAAGTTGCGGGTAACAGCTAGTTTTAAATATTATCATAGAGTTAGATGATAATTTGCTCCATTGATTGTTGATCCTATTTTTAGGGTTCCGTACTTCAAAAGGAAAAAAATCACTTTGTTATCCGTATGTCTGTCTGTCTGTCCGTCTGTCAACCCTATTTTCTCAGGAACGCGTATCTAGTTGAAATTAACGTCAAATACTCAAATCCGTAAACTCTTGAAGCCGCAATATAAATAAAACTTCTAAGTGAACGCACTCAAAAGTTACAGCCGTATATGTCCAAATATTTGCACATAAATATTATAGGGTACTTCCCGAAGACCTAGAATTATTAAATTTGGCAAAATGCAAGGCCTTATTATATATATATAATATATATAAGCACAAGTAAAGGAAAAAATCCGAAAAAAGTAAATTTGTAGTTTATTCATTAAAAAAAAATACTTTTGATTCTTGCCATCGACCAAAACTTAAAGGGCTAACTAAACTACCCGTACGTAGAATCCGACGTAGAATCATAAAATTTGGCAAGAAGCAAGGTCTCACAGCACAAGTAATGGATAAAATCCTAAAACCGTAAATTTGTTTATTCACAAAAAAAAAATTATATTCTCGGCATGGACCAAAACCTACAGGGTACCTTCTTCCCGTTGACCTAGAATCATGAGAATTCGACAAGATACAAGGTCTTACGGATCCCCTAGCGCGCGAGTCCGACTCGCACTTGACAATTTATTTTGTTTAATCTTTGCAATACTCGCTACACAATATACAACTCGCTTGTATATTGTATAGCAACCGCATCTGCTATACCTTATTGAAATTTGGGGTAACGCCGCCAAAACTAAACTAGCTGTCCTGCAAGTTCCACAAAATAAAATAATCAAACTACTTTTTAACTATTATTGAAGTGAAAACTTCTTTAGCGGCGCTGAGCACTTTTTTTGTATGGGTAAAAAGAGGTAAAAACTTTCAAACTCGCGTCAGGGTCACGTGATGCTGATCGAAAAAGCGTAAGATCGTAAGATGTAAGTTTTCACTTCTGCCGGCACTCCCGGAGTGCTACCTTTTTTTACCTTACACTACTACTAGAACTATTTACAAAGAAACAAATCTTATGACTATTGATCAATTGTACATACATCTATAATTCCTGCATTCTAATACGTAAAATCACCAAAAAATCCATTCATATTATCATCATACATGCATTTAAAATCAAAGCTAGTGACAAAACGCAACATTCACCGAGCTAGTTATCTTGTTTTGCCCAAGGTCAGAACGAATTACGGCAAAAAAAAAAATACTTTTGAAGGAGCACAGCTGTTAGTTAAACTACCCGAAACATTGAAAAATGTAAGCTCGTTTCATACCTTTAAATCTGAACTTGCTAGTTTAGTTAAGGAAAATTGGCCAATTTTATAAGATTGTTTAATTCTAGCAAGTGTAGTTATATAAATTTTTGGTAATGTGTATCTACCTTTTACCTTTTTTGTATTTAGCTTTTCAATTATGCAAAACTGTAATTACTACCTACAAACCGAACAACAACTTTAACTTTTTATATCTAAATTGTTAACACTAAGCTAAATTACTATTCTCATTGTAAGTGACTGTGTCTTTTTGAGAATAAATATCTTTAAACCTTATATTTATCTATTGTGCCGTAGAGGTAAGTTAAAGATAGATAGATAGATAGAAAACACGTTATTATACCACACAAATACAGGAAACAATACAGAGAAAAGCTTAGAAAAAAAGGAAGTATAAAAGGCGGCCTTATCGCTGAAAGCGATCTCTTCCAGGCAACCTTGGGATAGTCTGGAAATTAAAGAACAAAAAAGACGGTGGCACTGAATAAATATATAGATACCTATTTAAAGAAAACGAAACAAATACTTACACTACATACCTACAAAGATTAATAATAAACTTACATAAACATAAAATAAGGTTGTCTAGCTCTTTACAAGGATATAATATAATACTGATGAAGCAGTTTTATGAAGTTATATCTCTCTGGTCTGATTTATTTATGCGTTCGGAAGCGTGTATTCTCCCTCTTTGTTCTGAAGGTTCCGGAATCTCCTTTGATTACGGCACCGTGCATCCGTCCTCTGCGTATACCATTTTTTACGATTCGATAAGTCCATTGTGTATAATACCGAAAAATTAAAAATGCCACTGACCTCCAATAATACAAATAAACGTCAATTTTTGCACCCCTTCTATTTGGATGGCTCTTTGAGTTACACTAAACAGAAATAACAATAGAGTTTCCTAATGTCCTATACATTAGGAAACTCTATTGTAAGGAGTTTCGATCATAATTATATGCATATGCATATGCATACCAGACAAGGCTAAAAGCGTTTTAGGTTACCTGCTCAAAGAGAATACAATACCCGCTCATGACGGGACACGATGCTGTGTTACGTTGTCAATTACAGCTTGACAGACACATTTGACAGAGTCCATTGCATATAAGTTATTGGCATCAAATATTTGCAGACGCAGCTTTGGTACCTATTGATAGGCTTCTTTAAAGATACCAAAATAAGCGACTGTGAATATTGCAATCGCTAGGAATCACTATACTATGGAAGAGTCATTTTGATACCTACTTGATGGTAGAGTTTACATGAAATCTTCACTAAAATCTCAGAAAAGGAAAATATACACGGAATATAAATCGGATAACTCTCATTAGATCTATTGACTTTTTATTAAATCCATGATGGATCAATTGAGATTTTTATTTCTCATCCGATTCGGTTGTGAAGGGATCTACTATGGCTCATCCTTCCTAGCCTATCCTACTAAGTAATATTATAAAGTCGAAAGTTTGTGAAATGTGAATGTTTTGTTACCTAGGATCTCCAAAACTACTGAACGAAATGAAGATCAAGATGAAATTTGACATACACTTGGGTTAACACTTAGAACGTAGCCTAACGTAAACAATAGGCTACTTTCTTTTTCCGAAAATACGCGTGCGAAGCCACGGGCAGAAGCTAACACTTCATAATTCAAACTAGTGTTGACCTTAGTTTGAACTCATTTTGACTCGGTTTTATGGTCGATTTTGTTCACGAAGGTTCTAAAAAGAAAGAAATCTTTCGCTGCTAGAAATAACTCCTGCGAAGTAACTACCTAGTTTAACCATCGTCTTAGTTACATTTAATGTATAGTCACTACGTAAACTCATTGGTTGTAGGTATCATTAAACCTGTCTGCTAGTACCGAAATTGGGAAATCGAATGCTTCCCAGCTTACCTACTAATCTGTACGGAGGGTGCAGACCCTATATGAATCTGTGTATTTGTTGATGACAAATTCGGCATTTCAATGGGCACCCTAAGAGCCTGTACAGATAGGGCGTTTCACGTGCGTTCTCCAGATACTAGAGCGCTATACATCCCGTTCGGATGTTGTCGTGCGATTCCTCATTTGCGTCCAGTAGTGCGCGCGAGTCCGACGCGAGTGGACGTATTTGGAACGAAAATGGAGTGATAATTTTGACTCGGAACTTTGGTGAAGTCTCAGTCGTCCGGTTCGTTAAAGTGGACCGGACTTCTGAGTCGCCCGACGTATCTGGTTCAATTAAACAACCGGACTACTTTTTTGCAACTGTAATTTCGGCGTTGATGATACATTCCCGGCTTAAATCTTGTCTTGTATACGCCAACGTCAACAGCCTGTATTAGTCCACTACTGGACGCATACCTCTCCCTTGTCTTGTATAATTTTTAGTTAATCATCAAACGATGTTACTGACAGGCTCTGAGTAGAATTCTGAATAGGAACAGTTAATTTAGTCTTTGTAAGGGAGTTGCTTATCTGGTATTGAAATTCAAACTTCAATTAGCTACATGTGTCATTCATGAAACATAATAAAATAACGAATGTTTTTACTCTTTTTGAAAAAAAATAGGGACGTTTTTTCTTCGTACGTGTAGTCTTACATGTTTATTATTGTTTTGAAATTTCAAAGCATTCACATAATTATTTTGTAATAAAATCATAAAAATCAAAACTGGTTTCAGAGAAAAAACAAGCAAAAAACATTTGTAAAATGTTTTGTAATGTCTATAGTATCTATATATATATATCTGTGGTAATGTTAAATAATGCAAGGGTGCGTTTAAAAGAACACGTAAGTTTAAGAAGAAAAAATAAATAATTTTATTGCAAAAAATATAAAAATATTTGAATTTAAAAAAATTGTTATCCACAAGTTGATCCCCTCGCGGTCCAGAATCAGCCCCTTTCGGCTTAGTACACCCTTTCCGTGGCACCCTCTAAAATTCAGTCTGTTGCTACGTCTTTTTATACGCAATTTATGAGGTTGAGGTTGAGTTTATTTGAGATCCTTACTACAATAAAAATTGCCCAAAATTATATCTGAAAATCGACGCCAAGCAATTAAGTATTAGTTAGTGTCGTGGTTTGTTTACAAACATTCTACGTCGAGTTTGGCTAGAGTATAGTTACCCAATCAACATAAATTGTAGTGCACACAGAAATACATCTACTAAATAAGAATTGTAGGTAAAAAAACATGTAAACGTACTAAGTACTTCATAGCTTCAAGAAATCTTGACAGGTATAAAACCAGATACATCTAGGGCGGGTCTGCAGTGACATAAAACTTGCAAAACAAATAGTAGAAAATAAAGTAGTCACTTTAATTTTTCAACAAATGACGTGATATGAAAAGTTACATTAAAAGAAACGAGATGTATTTGGTATAAAAGCGGCAAAAATGTCACGGGTTAGTCGTCGGTTTGTGAATAAAAAATATATTTTCAGTATAGACCAATAAAAGCAACAGCAAACAAAACAAGCAAAACAAGGAAAAACATGGTGTAACTGTGGTGCACGCCGCATTTTTATAACCATATTTTTAACCCGACGCAAAAAGAGAGGGGTGTTATTTTTAAGGTTAACGTGTCTGTCCGTGTATCTGTCTGTGGTATCGTAGCTCCCAAACGGATAAACCGATTTTCGTCGACTTCTTTTGTGTCATAGATGGGTATTTACAATTTTTAATTTTGTCATTGCCATACAGCGTGGCAATGCAGCCAGCGTCTTGGGGACGCTTCCGACTGGTGTTGATATGGATCAGTTGAGCTATCTGTAGACTGTTTGCAACAGTCGGCAGTTAGCTCAATTGTTTCAATTGTAAATACTAGTATAATTTTCTTTGTGAATAAATGTCTGATTTTGTCTTGTTGCTATATTGGTTTGTGGAAAAGAGTTTGTTCAACAATGAATGTCCCATTCGTTGGCATTTGATTATGATTTTGATTTTAAAAAGATTTATATTTCTACGCAAGAAAGCCGAACTAAAGACGCTCTTCACTACCTTTTTTTTTTGTACTTACCTACTGTTGTTATAAATAAATGTTTTTTCTTTCTTTCTTTCTTTCTTACCTTTCTCTGAAGGTAACATAATAGACATAGACATGCATTTACATATGAACCATTAACCTGTGAAGGAAATAAAAATTATGCGTTAACTCTCAAAAAGGGGTACGCGCGCCACCCCTAATCCTTGAGGGTTGAAAGCTATTTTAAGTAAGAATCCCTGATAGGTTAAAACAGACTTAAAATACAATTTGAAACTATAAACCAACTATGAGTAATATTACGAGGGAAAATACACAAAATATTTTTGCAGAAAGAGATATTGTGTGAACATAGAAAAAAACAGAATTTAAATGTAGGTAAGTACTCTATAATCTGATCAAGTCAATTTGATTTTGCCCCATATCCGTGTTGAAATAGGGGTTGGCTTGCGTCATCAAATATTCAAAACTCCATGCTGTGTGCATGCATGCATGCCAAGTCTATAGAAAATATTTGGAACTGAAGGGAGTTGGTTGTTCCGAGGTTCCGACCCCACCTAACACTTTTATTTTTCTTTTTTCGCCACTTATATTCTCTGCATTAGATCTGACTTCAAAAACAAGGACGTTTTATATTCCGCTAACATGTATTTTGATTCAGGTAGGTAGTCGTATTATAAAAAGTCGCAACTAGAAAAAATTGATAGCACTTTCAAATAATTCCGGGTTTAAGACACGACTCCCCAATTTTACACAATTTGACAGCCCAATTTTCTGAAGACTAAGATCAGGAATCTTAAGATGGTTCGTAGTATTAAAAAAAAACAAATTATGTCACTCTACTTTTATTCATGTGTAATGTGGTGACTGATAAAAGTCAGAAATACAATAAAATCATTTCCACTTGACTTTCAATCCTCTCTGGAGAACCCCTATATTTACAAGCCGTGTCACCCTTTAAGAAGTCGCTACATTGATAGGGAAATACAAATGCGAATTTTATTACATTGGTAGATGAGTGAGCACGGGAAAAATATATGATATATTTTTGTACTAGCTTCTGCCCGCGGCTTCGCACGCGTAGGTAGTTTCTATGGAAACGTTCAAAGGTTATTTCTATCCCATGGGAACTAATTTATGGGATAAAATGTAGCCTATGTTTGATTCCAGGCTTATTTTCAGCTCAATCTGTTCAGTAGTTTTGGCGTGAAGACGTAACAAACACCCATCCATCTATCCATCCATCCATCCATCAAAGTAGTGTGATTACTAGCTGCTCGTGGATTTGCACGCGTTTCGCCGGAATTAACAATAATATTTAAAAAAAAAAAGTATCAACTAATAATAAATTAAATCGAATTAATAAATAAACTCCAGCCTATTATGTTAATAGTGGTTTATACCTATAAAAATTGTAGATGAGGTTTTGCGTAAAAAGGTAACAAGCACGCAAATTTTCGCAGTTATCATATTAGTGTGATTTTATTCAACTTACCTACATGAAAAACTTAATTTCCAAAATAGCGCAAGAAGCGAAGCACGTTTCCAATGAAAATTTTAAAGTTTTAATTCCCTCCGCACACCATTTTTTTTTATCGTTTTCTCTTGTAGTAACCTGTTTGTCCCTTTGATTAAAAATGATAGTGATTAAATCAATAACCATAAAATAGCAATTATTATTGTTAGTGGAAGGCTAACGATTTTCAGTTATTAATAGCCCAATATTGTAAAATTTTATGAGCCAGATAATTAGTCGATTTGATCCTCGAACCAACACGGACTGGTGTATTTGCTGCCAATTAGCATTTTAATTATTAATTTTATTTTAATTATTACACAATATTTTAATCAATTCACTCGAATCACACTAATATTATAAATGTGAAAGTTTGGATTGATGGATGGATGAATTTTGCATACAGGTGTAGTGACACAGACTAAATACAA
Source organism: Eupithecia subfuscata (assembly GCA_963564075.1). Lineage (NCBI taxonomy): Eukaryota > Metazoa > Arthropoda > Insecta > Lepidoptera > Geometridae > Eupithecia > Eupithecia subfuscata. The sequence continues at coordinate 21,820,032 of OY751095.1, forward strand.
AACAGGTAAGTCTAACCCTGGAATGAAACAAAGGCGACTCCCATGAATCAGTTCCCATTGGATAGAAATAACCTCAAAACATTTCCATAGAAACAGCGCGTGCGAAGCCGCGGGCAGAAGCTAGTAAAAGAATATGGTTTAATAAATTATGGAATTAATTCAATCATTTTGTTTTAAAATTTGACTTTTCAAATGTCCGTATGGATATAAAAAACGCATGATAACGTACCAATTCATTGTTAGGAACAGTTGGATGACTTCTGTTTTTCTAAATTTGTTATTTAAGGCGAATAGTAGGGTGGATAGTGGCGCCACTACATATTCAATTTTATAATTACGTTATACGTGGTTATACGAAGGAATTATCAAGAAATCGGACCGCGCGTAGACGATATCTATCATAAGCTTTTTTCAAATGTATCTGTAATGGTTTTGTTTTGTGTTATTCAATCAAAAACCTTGTTTGGAGAGCTTGGTGGCCACCAATAGCAACTAAACTCTTGAAACAAGTATCTGCCTAAATAATACAGTACAAAACTAATAAAGATACATTTAAAAAAAAGCTTATGATAGATATCGTCTACGCGCGGTCCGATTTTTTGATAATTCCTTTGTATAACGTAATTATAAAATGAAATATGTAGTGGCGCCACTATCCACCCTACTATTCGCCTTAAGTACGACCTCTCTAGTTTTAAGTTTACTATAAGTTTGATTTTTTGCAGGTGGAATAAACAAGTTGGTAGTGTATATGGCGTGTGCTGTATCGTCGCAGAATCGCCGCGGAAGTGGAATCCTGAGATGAAAAAACTCCAGTTAGTACGTGCGGTGCTATTTGCCAATGAAAATACTAAACCCCTTTTATTTTCACGAAGTGATTGATAGAATGGTTAACGTGCGTCCCTCCGTATGTAGTCATAGAACTCTGCAAGTCATATTGAAGTGATATTTTGATAAAATAATCGAAATATATAAGCTTTAATAGACCCCTGTTTGACATCGATTTACAGGAGTTTCTAGGTCAGGAAGACACCAGGTCAATTTTGGCATCTGCGCAGTAGGATTCATACCTTGACACGGGGTTACTAGGGTTCCTAGGCCCCATAAGGATTTGGTACAGCGTTTGCGTCAGAATATTGAACGTAAATACTGGGAATTACATAATAACGCGAACGGAGTCTTTTAGCCCCTGTATTGCCCGTGATGTCCTCCTACCCGAATTTCGACCACGGCGGCCAGTCTCATCGGAGACTAGCTAGATGACATATTATAGTGCACAAGTGTGTGCGCGAACACAGGTGCACTCTCTAATCCCTCACTCTCATAATCCGATGGGGCGGCAGACCTACACGACCGGGGAGAGGACCAACGGCTTAACGTGCTTTCCGAGGCACGGAAATAAAAAGAAAATTACCTTATACCGTATACAGTAGGGGCTCCTGTTAGAAAAGGCGAAGAGAGTAACTCAAAGCACGAGACAATACTTCTCAAAAAAACAGAATGTCTTAGAAACTGGCTTTTTGGCGTCGTGATCCCTTCTAGCAGCTTCGTATAAGTACGGAAATTATACTATTACGTAGGTATGTGAGCGTCTCAGAGTTAGGTTAGTCGAGCGAAAGATTCTAGTACCTGTAGTGACACAGATTCTAGTACCTGTAGAGACTTAAATACAAAATACCCTACGCCGCCGTTTTCTCGTGGTCCTACTATTATGGCCTACTAGTAAGACCACGAGGGAGGCCAATTTTTCTTCGGCCTACTATAAAAGAATACTACCACAGATAGATATAAAACACTTTATCGCACACCACACATAAATCAATTAGGTGCAAATAAAAGACAAATAATCTAAAAATAACACTGGCATACAGTGGGCGGTCTTATCGCTGTGGCGCATGATCCTTATCCTATCCTCATCGCATGAAGTACCTGCATGCAGAATTTCAGCCCGATCTGTTCAGTAGTTTTGGCGTGAAGAAGTAACAAACATCCTTCCGAACGTCTACATTCAAACTTTCGCATTTGTTAGGTAGGTATACATAATTGTTATGTCTCCTTCTTTTCTCATTCTCTCAAGGCGATAGAAGTTAAAGTCTATCAAGATTTTGAAAACTATGTGATATTCGTATTTTGCACACTCATACCAAGGCATGAAGAGGATTTTTGAAGCGAGTTACCAAAGCGCGCGTTTCAATTCAATACGCCTTACTTAAATTATAGGGTTGCTAAGAGGATAAGATGAGGTACCTGATTTTATCCTCTTAGCAATACTACGAGCATTGCTATGTCATTTATTGAATTGTTTTATGTGTACAAATAAACACATGAACATGAAGCCTTAAATAAGCCGTAAAGTTGATTACAAAACAATATTAATAATGTGATTTTATCTTTTTATTAAGTTTTTATTTTAGTAATATTAGAATAAAACAATAGTTTTTATTTTTTCTTTCAGTGGCAACGAAAGCTACATTATACTTCCCGCTGGGCCTCGAGGAGCGGACGCTACTGATAAACTTCCCGCCCTAGCTAGACGGAACGAAACGTTTGACGAGCGGGAATAACCCGGACACGTAGTGCAGGTTTTAGCACTGGGCGCCTTGGGAGCAGACTTTAAGGTGGTGCCACCTCTCTGCTTTTTAAACTCTAGGGAATAAAAAGGAAAAGGATAAAATGAAACAACCATTTATTTGATTTTAGTGTAATTAGTTTGCGGTGGTGAGCTAGTTAGATGACCTAAAAGAGAAACCTGGCCCCAGCTTAAAAGAAGATTAATATTCATGTTACCGGCGAGCGGAGCGAGCTGAGATAAATTTCCGTGTTTTGTCAGATTTTTGTATAATTTATTAGCAGTGATTTAATAGCAGTGAGTCCAAAACAAAATACAAAATACATGTCACTGGCGACCCTCAAAAATATATGTGAGGGAGCCACGAATAAATCTGTAAGATTTTTGTGCGGCTGTCACCACACGGTACATAAATAGCTAAGGAGTAAGGCTTATGGCCCAAAATTCTCCGAATCCCAAGATTTTTTCTTTCATAATCGCCCCGTTGTTATAACCCTGACCCCTTTTTTCAACTTATTATCAACTCATTAACTCATTGACACACACTCACTAACTGGTAGGTATAAATTATAAAGGGGCGCCGCAGACCCATAGAACCTTTCACCTTTATATCTGGCGCCCTGGACGGTCGCCCAACCTCACCCCACCCTATCACCGCTACTGGGTGCACGCTTACAAATCTATGACACAATAAATTAATAGTACAGCACGATGACTCAGCCGTCTCCTTGAACTTTATACCTACAGCACAATAGATAAAAATACAGTACAATGACTCAGCCGTCTCCTTGAACTTTATACCTACAGTTGAGCGGAGCGCTAGGGTTGGTACCTACAAAAAGTAAAACGTGTTTTGACACGCATGCGGTCGAGAACCACACGCGAGCGCAAAAACGCATGACAGGAAAAGGGCCCTAAAAGCTAATAAGTATATACCTACATACATACATATCTTAAGTACATTAAATACATAGCAGAATTTCCCATAAATTTTTAATCCTAGTACCTACCTACCTATCATTTGTCCATCACCCACCTCCGAAGAAACAAACAAGAAAGCGAAGGCCAAGTGCGTGTCGACTTCGCACATTTAGGGTTCCATACCAAAATTAGGTCTTCTATATTTAATGTAGAATACGTTTTGACCGCAAAAGAAGTTGGTAGGAAAAAAGGGGAAAGGGAATTTCAGAAAAAAAAATATAGTGAAATATCAATATTTAATATATGTTAGTAACATTACTTATAATTCGGGTACGGAACCCTTAAAGGTGGTAAAGATTAATAAAAAGCCAATATTTATTTTACCTCTCAGCATTAGCAGGAAGTTGAAAAAATGACAGTGTTGGTTTAACGAACGTTGAATTTAGGCACCCGTAAACATTGCAGTATACTCGTTGTCGTGATGCCGCCATTATTTAATTTATTATTCGTCGCGCACTTTGCAACGAGGTATCGAACGGGGGCGGACAGCGCGGTCGTCGTCACGTCGTCGCGGCACAACAAGCTCGTCCAGCGCAGCAACCAGTCTCGGCGGCGGCGCCGGCGTGCGGCGTGACACTGGATACATTTGTCTTGCGAAGATTGGTTAGCGGCCGTGTAAATGACGCTTTTGTGTGCGTGCGTCGATTCGGGCGCTCTAGTATGGAGTTGAAGTACTGTACTATTTATTTATTGTGTCTATGATAATAGCTTCCCACATGTGCTTACCTGTTGTTAGTAGGGCATTATTCAAGGGATAGTGTTGATTTTCGGGTAGGATCGTGTTTGCCTTTACTAATAGACCAGACAGTAAGAGAGCAAGTGAAGCGAAGTTGGCTGATCTTTTGCTATGTAGGTAGCCGTTATGCATGTGCCGGTTTCTTTCGAAAATAATAGATTCTTTTCGATATAAGTACCTATCTGAAAGGTTTTGTTTGCTTACGTTGCAGGTACAATTTTATTGTAAAGGAAACTTTTTCTTCGAATTTAATCATATTAATAGATCAGGATTTAAATTTTTCTTTCTGATTGATATAACAACTAACAGGCTAAAGGTATCTTCGTCGCTTCTTTACTTTAGTCTACATACCAAAGCGACAGAAATAAAAAAAAATCACTTTATTTCCGTGTCAGTGTTTAGTTTTATATTTTGACCTTTTCTAGGTGTACATTTATTGTATTTATGGAAATAAAGAGTTTTTGATTTTGATTTTTTTGATGAGTGAAAACTTCTGTCTAATAAACTGAATACAAAACATTAAGGTTGAAGCACACCTATCCCGCACCGCTGCCACACATCACCTGCACTGTCACGCTTACGGCATTGATGATAAACATGTATGTAAATAAAGCAGTACCAACATACTCGTAGCTTGGTCACAGAAATACCTTCAGTTTGGTGCTCTAAAAAAATAAGAACACACAGAAAACAAAAAATTTCACTCGGCACTTGCACCGAATCTAAGTTTTTCCTTGCGATCTATGAGCGTACCAAGTCTAACCCAAACACGTCAATCATAGAGGTGAAACACTCTCACTCAAAAATTCTAAATCAACAAATAAATAACAACGAATGTATGTGTGAGTTGACAAGCATAGTTATAACTTCAGTACATACGTATGCATACGAGCGCACGAATACGAACAGGACAATGAACCGTATATGTCGCATTTTTTTGGCTACACCTCGTTTGTGTCTACTACCATTCTAAGCCTTTTTCAACCGACGAAGATTATAGGAGGTTCTCAGGAAGAAGCGTATTTTTTTTTTAGAAATTTCAAAATATTGAGACAATAATGGCTAACTTTTGAAACTTTTTAACTTTGTAGAAGTTTTATTTATATCACGGCTCCAAGAGGTTACGGAGTTGAGAATTTGTTGTGAATTTCAACTCGATACCTTCCTGAGAAAAGGGGGTTAACAGACGGACAAACAGACAGACAGACAAACAGACACAGAAGAACAACACAGTGATCCTATAGGGGTTCCTTTTTCCTTTTGATATACGGAACTCTAAAAACCAACATCTGTACCTTTTTGGGCGTATCTCTATATACGATGTCATACTCGCGATAGGTACCTAAAGTTCTAGAATCACAACGAGCCGCCACTTGAGGTAGGTCGTTATGTGGGTGGAAGGGGTGGCCGACTACGGTGGGGTGAGGTGGAGCGGGATATATTAGGTTCACTTCAGCCTGTGGTTTCGTTTACCGGACCGTTGAGCTTAGGCTTTACTTACGATTGTTTTCGCATATGTACCTATCCGATAATAATCCTAATTTCTATGAATGTTTAGAACCGGAATAGTTCATCGGATAAAAAAGTGTCTTTCTATACACAAGAACTTTTTAAATATAATCGAATACTTACAAATGATTAATAATCGAACACTAAAGATTTCTTTATTTTTTGAATGCCTAAATACTTTAAAAGTATTGAAGTGAAGGGAATTTAATAGGCTATATTTCCATATTTATCTTCTCTTAAATGGTTGACATTTCTAAATGTCCTGGCGGTTTTATTGAAAATGTTCGGTCTAAACTATTGTTGGCTGTATTTATAAAATATTCTTGGCAAAAAGAGGAATTAAATAAAACACGTATTTGGCTACTTTTTATTTATTCGGAACAGATACATGACATATGTATTTTCTACTCTAAACATCTTTAATACATTTCTTGATAAGTAGAACGCTGGATATAAACTTCGATGAGGTTCTACTTGTAGAGGTACAAGAAATGTTGCATGGGTAGTGTGCATGATGTCATAAGAAAATAGTGAGTGTTGTCTTGACGAGATGATGACATTATAGTTCATGTAGAAGAAATGCGTAAGTCGGAGAAGGAAATGATGATATTTTACTACTGGTTAATTTTGTAACATCAATGTAATTACTAACATTAACATTCATTTCAGCACTTTATGCTCAAAAAATGTTTTTTTTACAGTTGCTCTACTTACTGTTTTTTTTACTTAGATTTTAATTATAATTTTTTTTTCCAATGAATGAATTAACTTTATATTTCTAGTGTCTACTGTGAACTACATCGTATTTTATCTAAGTTTAACAGGCGAGTAAAATAATTATTACAATAATAATAAATAGAAGTAGGTATTTGCTTCTTTAAGAATAGATGACCATCTATATCTTTGAGTATTTTGAAAGTGGTTCTATTTTTAATAAAATTGAACGTTAAAGTGTGTCCGTAACTTATCCGTTCGTCTGTCTGACTGAACGTCAAACACTTTTCTACTAACCTAACTTTATCCAAGGACACTTCAACGGCCAGAAGGTTTTAGAGGTTGAAAGCTGAAACTAGAATAACTGAAATACTTCACAAAGTAATATTCCATCTGAGCGAGATCCCGTATAAGTTTCGCGGCGGGCTCTCCGCCCGGGACGCCGCGATTTTTCACATAACACTTGAGATAATAAAATCCACACTTTTAGAACGTACTCGTAATTTCGCGAGACTTTATGGGCAATTCTAGCTGATATTACTGAGTCGAGCGACACTTTTAATATTATACAGGTTCTTAAATTATTTATTTTGTTAGGAAGAAGACGTTTAGACGAAGAATTCGTATTCGTAATCGTTGGGGATGTTTATAATGGTCCAGCTCAGTGTGATAGTTTCCGATTCCAGCGATGACGCCATGGTAGCCAACGAGTCGTCGGAAATGCTGAACTGCCTGTGGTTGCAGAAGCAGCTGGGCGGATTTAATATCGTGGTGTCCGTAGTGTCCGCTTGATTTTCTTGATTGTTTTGGTTCGTTGGAGGGCTGCTTGAGTAAGGTGGTCTTATATCCAACTTCATAAAGGGCTTGCAGATCCACGTCAATACTCCAGTGAAAAAGAAAACTAAAACTGATATCAGCCACATTATGGGACTCGCGATGCACATGCACGGCATTATATTTTTTAGTGTGGTGTTTTTCCTCTTTAAGTTTCTTCTTGATTATGACTGTTCTCTAGGAACGTCAGTTAAGGACTGGATGATGCTGCTTGTTAGGGCGACTACGCCAGGGTAGTATTTAGGTCACCTACATAGGATTCGTTGACTGCAACCCGGGGCTACGGGGTGCACCTGCGCACTGGTTGGGGCTAGGAGCTTGAATATTAGGTAACGTTACACTGTGAAAAACCTTTAATTATTAACTATTTATAACATGTTTTTGTGGGCTAGTTTGAGATGCTTAGATTGCGTGAATTTATTTTTCTTTTCGGCCGCCTGCCTATTTAAAAACGTATAACTTTGAAAAAGTAAGTTAAGGAAAACAATAAAATGAACCCGTGATAAATAGCTAAGTTCTTATTGATCTTTGCTATTTATAATGGGTTCATTTTTCATGTTTTATTCGTTTTATTACGAGTTTGGGTGGAGAGGCTCTTAGGCAGTTGATTTCTGTTCGATACCAGAAGATTGTTTGCAAAAGTCTGCGGTTAAGATAATTATTTCGATTGTTAATAATAGTTCTTATTTCTTTCTCTTCTTTGATTGTAAGTTTAATTGTTACTAAAAATGTGATTATTATTATTAAAATATATTTATCTGTGGAGTATGGAAGTCTTGCTCGGGTCTGGAAACACCTTTAGTGTTATACCGAATTGGGTCACAGTGAACTACTTTTGAAATAGGTCATTTGGTAGTCCCAGGTAACCTGGTATCGATCTCAATATCTACGCATGCCCTGTCCATGTGTCGTTTTATGTTATGTAACAAAGTTACACGGAAATAGGTCAAACAGCAGTTTTGGGAAGGCAGATATCGTGAATTGTACAGAATTCTCAAAATTTCAAAGACTTCAATCACTTACCTACCTCAACTCGCTGCGTCTTGTCCGCGCCACCATATAGGGTGGCGCTCTATAACTAAGGCTAATGTAAAAAAACTTCACTTATGTACATGATGATTATACGACCTCGGGTTTAGAATAACTTGCTAAATTGTGTTTTTTTCTAATAATCTTATGTTATTCACGCGAATTCGTCCTCCTGTTCACCGAATGAACTTACATAGATACTACAATCAAAATTTTATTAATGTCGGGACAAAGATTTTGCGATCTGCAGATATTTGCTCGGAGTGTTATTTATACATATATTAATAGGATATATAATAGGAAGTATGTAATATAGGAAGTATATAATAGGAAGTATACAATAGGAGTTTGATAACAATAAAGTGCGGAATAGATTAATAGGAATTGTAAATACTAGTATAGTTTGCTTTGTGAATAAAGGCACCTATATAGGGTGTCAGGTAATTAAAAGGTAACCCCGCCGGTACTTATGGGGCGCAACGCGATCACTCAGGAAAAAATATTTAAAAAATCTATCTGTAGCAGAGAAGGTTTTTTGATAGTTCGTTATTTGATAACATTGTGCACATTATACATCAAATTTCGGACATAAAATAAAAAATAAAAAATCGTAGGCTACTGCAACTGCTGATAGATTTTTTCCCCACAAGTACCTGCGGGGTTATTTATTAATTACCGGACACAGTGTTTATTAGAGCTACGTATAATGCACACACCGAGTCTGCTAACACAGCAGCGTAGCGGGTTGGTGTCGACTTTTTTCGATTCGATTTTGCGAATGAGCATTGTAGGCGGCCGATAAATAAAATAAAAATAAATATTGCTGGACAATTCACACAGCATTATCTAGCCCCAAGCTAAGCAGAGCTTGTAATAAGGGTACTAGATAACTGAGATACTTAATACAATACATGGGTAGATATTTTATTTATTATACATAGACAATATCCAGAACACCCTGAACAAATATCTGCAGATCGTACAAACATTTGTCTCGAGGCGGGAATCGAACCCGCAACCTCCTGCGTCGCAGCCGGACCTTCGCCCACTGCGCCACTGAGGTCGTCGATAATATTTTGTCGACGTCAGCGATTGCGGGGCGGGGGCGGCGGCGGCGGTACTTTCGGGGCCAGCCCAATAATCCTATAAATAGATTATGCATTGAAACGCGCCGCCACCCGCACCACTATCGCTGCCGCCGCCTGCTGACTCTGTGCCCGTAGCCTTAAGATCAACATGACATCCTGTGTAGGTAGCGCGTACAAGATTGATGTAACGTGAAACGTTATTTCCTCCAAATGAAATAATATGTTTGTAATGTTTATGTATGTACTTTTGATAACATATAGTGCAGAAAATAGAAGGGAAATATTTATTGGACCAAAACGACAGGTGCTGTCCTGTTTATGGATGCTGAGGAGTTTACCAGCCGCATTTCATCCACGACGCTTTACGGATACTAGCCGAAAGATTACGACGTAATATCCGTAATATATACGTAAATGGACATTATTTTTCTCTACCTATATTTCCCTGTACTGGGGTTATGACCTTTATTAAAATAAATAAATAATAAATAATGCTGGAAAATTCACACAGCATTATCTAGCCCCAAGCTAAGCAGAGCTTGTGTTATGAGTACTAGATAACTGATATACTTAATACAATACAGTCGATATAATTGTGTTTTTGGATATATTTAGTTCCGTTGGCGAAACATGCCTAGTGCCAGAAATTTTACTACCCAAATAGCAGAGTAAAGTCCGGATTAGGGGACCAGGATTCGTGCCCCACTGCCAATCTTATGAATTCACTAACCCATAAATCAGTGTGGTGCTAAGCCGCAGAGCCACCACTTCAGAATTTGATCATTTAAATTTTAAAATAATGTACGTCAAACGTACATTACGTACGTATGCCGCTTATTGCTGTACGTGCATCACGTAATGATAAAATAAGACTTTGATTGTGGCGTTGCTGCGTAGCATACTTTCCAGCAGAGCCACTAAGAATATGTATTTATGAAAAATAAGCGGTACTGTGTTTTGGTGAAAACTATTGTACGTATAGTGTTTATTACGTACGTGTTGAAAAATATCATTATTATACAGCGGTTTTATTTATTTAAATAAGCATAATACAGAATAAATTCTGCTATGTACTTTACGATGGTGTATTTTATGATGGTAGGTAAATTCTTTACTCTAGGCCTTTACCTAGAGTAAAAAATTACCATTATACAATATACATGTCTTGTTTTTTAATTTTTTTTTTCAATAATATTTATGAATAAGGTAAGATAATGAATAGCGCATCAGCATTGCTATAGAGCGTGGCAATGCAGCCAGCGTCTTGGGGACGCTTCCGACTGGTATTGATATGGATCAGTTGAGCTACCTGTAGATTGTTTACAACAGTCTGCAGTTAGCTCGATTGTTTCAATTGTAAATAATAGTGTAATTTTCTTAGTGAATAAAGGCCCTTTAAACAAACAAATTAATTGAATTCAAGGCTAAGTACAAAGAGTTGAGCTAACTGTAGATTGTTTGCAACAGTCTGCAGTTAGCTCAATTATTTCAATTGTAAATACTAGTTTTATTTATTTTTATTATTTGATTGTAATTTTCTTTTTGAATAAAGATATTATATTGTATAAAAAAAATACAAAGAAAAGTTAGAATGCAGTGAACCTTGGCATTAAACAAAAGTCAACAACCTTTCGATTTGAAGAAGAGGGAGAAGGAAAGGAATCATTCTCTTTCCTTCTTTGTTACACGGTATTATTACAATACAATACAATACAAAATAAGTACTTTATTGTACACCAACAAAAATACAAAACACGAAACCTTACATAAGATACAAGTACAATGGGCGGCCTTATCGCTTAGAAGCGATCTCTTCCAGGCAACCTTTGGATGGAACGAATTATGTGAGTTTGAGAACGGCAGGGGTGTACCAATTATAAGCAATCTTAAATAAATAATGATGTCGATTCTGTTGTTATAGGATTCCTAACCTAAATTTTACGATTTCTAAATTTACTAAGTTAGGTTGATCAAAAAATTATGGTATTCTCTGTACACATCCTAAAAATACCTAATTAGAATATTATTCTACAATCTCTGCTTACACTTCCTGTTTGCCATACTAAAGCTATGATAATGTCCTCCTAGCCAAATTTCTACCACGACGGCCAGTCTCATCGGAGACTAGCCAGATTCGCAGGACACATTATAGTGCACAAGGGTGTGCGAAAACACAGGTGCACACTCTCACTCTCATAATCTGGTGACGACAGACCGATACGACCGGGGAGAGGTCAGGCGCAGAATCAACGACTTAACGTGCTTTCCTAGGCACGGGGGTGTAACACCTCCAACTTCCTGACTCCAGGCTGCTACTGTGAATAGCTAGTGTAACTAAATGGTTGATATAGACTGATGGTTGCTTTTTTCCTCCAAATCCCCTCTCATATTATCTATTCGATGTCTACGTCTCAATCGGTTTCTTGCTAAAGTTAAGAGACTTACAACCCGTTGACGTAACGTCGAACCGATAGGTACGGTTTGTTTTATTTGAGTAACCAAAATTAGTAAATGAAATAATGAATCGCTACAAAATCATCCGGACCCTCGTCAAACATTTCACTGGCGGCGTGTGAAATAAAAAATAACGAGTAATTGGCAAACAATCAAACAATTAAATAACTCATGGAGCGTTAAGTGCAATCAAAACACGCTGAAAATATCCCATACTTTGTATCAATTTTAATTAAAAGGCGCACTAGAACTGCCAATTAGCGGTTTTCACATTCATTTTCATACTCATTTTCACAATTTTTGAACTGGGAACACTAATGGTTGGAGTAGGCAACAAAATGTTGATAATTTTGGACCAACATTTCGATCAAGTACATTTTGCGTTTGGAATCTCTTGCTTGCTTTACTGATGATAAATTTGCTCTATCACAATTCACGACGTTGGTTTCGAAAGCTTGACAATCTCAATCCATACACATAATATAAATCTTCCTAGACTTATGGTACCGATAAGGTAGTTTTGTTGAGTACTATGCATAAAATACAAAAAAATCTACGTTCAACTTAGGTTTAACAATCCATTATACAAATCTCGCCATGGCTTGGCCTCATTAAGCTAGTGCAGCTGGAACGGCCAACACGGTGACTTTTTTTTAAAATCACATCGCACTAATTCAATATCTAATCTCTCTCGACAACATAGTTCATAAAAACATACTCATTGGTTGACTTACTCTATAAGTATTGTAAGGTAAAAAATTAATTACTCTAATTAATACCTAAGTTAGTGACCTTTGTGAGGGACAAATAAACGTTTTATTAGTTCTGCTTAGCTTGGGGCTAGATAATGATGTGTGAATTGTCCAGCATTATTTATTTATTTATTATTATTTAAGCGAAAGCCTGGATAGAGCTTGTGACTTGTTCTCGCCAAAGCTAGTGAATGGATCGGGCTCAAAATTTTGCTTAGTACCTAGATCAGGAATATCACCAATGCTACTTTTTATCCTGTAAACATTTCCCAGGGAATAAAAAAGCCATGGGTAGAAAGGCGTAGAAAAAATGTTATCAAAATTAGAACCATAACAATGGTTTTATTCAATGGAAAGCAGTCACACGTAAAAAACAAATTATAAAGGTTTTATTTTCCTTTAAATTGGCAGAACGGTTTGTAAATCAGGTATGGCTAACAATAACTGTAAATGTACGTGATAGGCTTTTGCACGTGGATTTACATACACGCGTTGTTTCTAAAACTTTAAAAGGTTATTTTCTATCTCATGGGAACTGATTTACGGGATAAAAGTAGCGTAAGTGTTATTGCAGGTCTAGCCTACCTACATCTTTGTAAAATTTCAGCCCCCTTCGTTCAGTAGTTTTGGCCTGAAGAAGTTACAAACATAGGTACATCCATCCTGTCATCTATCCATAAAAACTTTCAGAAAAATATCAAACATTGGTGTTCCTTTTTTTTAGCTTATTCATACCATCACACAGCTAACCGTATTATTTTGAGACCACAAAATCTTATAAAGTAATTTATAAAATGCATAAGAAGGTACGATTGTAATTTTCTCTGTGATTAAAGGATATTAGAAGGTATGTAATTAAATAATTAGTCCTATAAAAATAATAGTCCTATAGTGTATAAAAAGTACATCCGTTATTGGCCGTAAGTCTTGATAATGTTTATCATTTGTATTAATTAAGGTATCTTTATTCACAAAGAAAATTATACTAGTATTTACAATTGAAACAATTGAGCTAACTGCTGACTGTTGCAAACAGTCTACAGGTAGCTCAACTGATCCATATCAACACCAGTCGGAAGCGTCCCCAAGACGCTGGCTTATTTAAGGCCTGTGGATTTTGTATAACCAATAAATTAATAAAAGTTATTTTAGATTACCTTCTCTACGTAGGAACGTTCTTACTCCTTAACAAAATTGACCAATTATACCGGCCTACCTGGTCCGGACACAGTGTTAAAATTATGATGATTGCCTATGTAGTATCGTTATTTATCTTCCTTTAAACAACGCTCTGTTTTTTTTTTGCTTTAACCGAATGAAATAGGCGAGATAATCGCGAGTGTTCCGTAGTGTCATTTATTTCTAACTCGCATCTGCCCACGGCTTCGCATGCGTTTTCACAACGACACAAAATTCGCGTTTTTAATAGTAACTCTGAGTCATGTCCTGACTCATGTTTCCAAACTACGATATTATCCCGGCGATATTAACTGCTGCAAGATTTTCGCCTGCGTAGGTAGCCTATTAGTAACGGTTACTTATTAGTTACAAGGTTACTTATTAGTAATTTATGGGAAGTGAGAGACCGTATGGTGCCGGCATAGAATTTGCACAAATTAAACTCTTCCCGCGGGTGTCGTAAGACGTGACTTGGAGATATCTAACGGGGGACGGGTGGCAATGCCTCCTACAGAACAACAATTCTACCACCACTGCACTGCAATCCCCAACCCGCATGCCGATGCCCAGCGTGGGGATTATGAACACTATGCTCCGTTCACGCATTTGTTTTCTTTAATTGAATGAGAGAATGAATTTTTTCATAATAAACAGAATAGATTCGGATTTGGTATGGATTAATCATCATCTTTGTATAGAAGGATGGAAAGTAAATCCCTGGATGCCCGAAATCGAATAGATTTTATCGAAATTCAAAGCAAATATCAAAGTGACAGCAAATGTCAACATGACAGAAGTTGTTGAATGTCAAAAACGACGGAATTCAAATGTCAAAAGTGACGGAACAAAATTCAACATTTGTTCCATTATTTTCAGAATGTTTTAAAATGAAACTAGTGATTAAAATAACATCAGTACGTAACACTTAAAGGCCGAACCTCGATACGAGTTTGGTAGTTAAGCCTAGTTTAACTACCAAACCCGTATCGAGGTTTCAGTACTTCCCAGGATCTCCGTGTATAAACTCGAATTATATAAAATTTTACATTATTTGTATGGTTTCTCTAATGTGAAAACACGACATTTGTGTTCTCAAAGCCATTTTCATAATTAGTTGCGTAGTTTTCTTGTAAATAAACAATAACTTGATTTTTGCACATACGCAGTTCCTTAAAAACAAAAGCTCTGTCCTGTTCCTATGAACGCGTAATTCTATGCCTATCCCTTTCACAAAGTGACGCGCTTTGCGCCCTCTTAATGAGATCATCTTTCAAACAAAAACCACCCCTATCCAAATCTGTTCATCGGCTTTGGATGGTTAGGTAAGTTTAGGAAACAAATACACCCAGACATAACTTTAATTTTGCCAAGGACTAAAAAGGTGCAACTATACAACTCTCATCGGAATCTTGTAGAAATGTTAGTATATGACCAAGCTACGTTTAAAAATAAACTCGATCAAATATATATTCTGCCACAAAAGACTTTAGAAAAATGTCTTTATTAATGCAGCAAGCAATTAAAAACTTAATTAAAAATTCGCGGCTCTCAACACCATAGCAATGCTTTACCAAACTCAAAAAATGTACATCTTTTGTATATCTTTCAAAATAGTTTATAAGTGGTGCACATAAAACTTTACTATAATCTACTCGTACTTTTAATAAATTGTGAATACTGTTAATAAATAAAATAACTTACCATCCACAAATTTCTTTCGCATTTACTAATAACTTTTGTTTATATCACTTAAAAACACAATAAACAGGCCTGTTTACATTTCATACTTTCCATCGTGGATACCTTCCAATCAAAATGTTTCATAACCTGTCGCATTTTTAGTGAGAAAGTCTTTTATTAGTTTTTCCAATTCCTATTATGACAATTTTAATTTTTAATAGTTTTTTTACGTTAATTTATATTGCACGCCGTTAAAGGAATACATTTATTTTGTTTTCTTAATGAACTAGTTCCTGGATTCCCGTCAGTTTCTTTGGAGCTCACATAATCAATAATTTACTTTTATAAGAATTATTGACAAGAAAATGAATACTGATTTAAAACATTATGCTCTACCGAACGCGAGACCATTCGACTCATACTGAACAATAAAGGTAAGTTATCAAAACAGATCGAATATAGTTTTCATTATAATGCTTATTTATAAACATTTTAAATTCAAGATTTTAATTTTGAACCAGTCATAAGGTCAAGTTGGGAAGTCGCTGCAGTACTACATCAACGCCGTGAAATATCGCCAATAGAACCAGATTAAAAATCGCAAGCAAGTTTTCCTAGATTTTTAGGTATGTTGGAATGAAATAAATGCAACAACAATTAACAATTATAGATTTTCAATCTGTCTGGAATTTACCCACATTGATTCAACCTATTTCTTGCTTGCATTCTGGCGGATATTACTCATGGAAAAGGTACATTTCGCGTGATTCAGAGTTTCCACCGCGAAAGGGTGATTAGCAGAATATGGTTAGGCGGGACGGACTTCCTTTAAATAAAATAGGTTTATATTTTCACCAATAAGGAATTTTATCTGTTGATTCCCACTTCAAAAAAAAAAGATAATGAGCGGAGCGAGCTGAACGAAAAATGAGTAAGTAATGGTTTATGAATAGTCAATTTCCATAGAGAGTGAGTTCAGTTGGAGTGTCATACCTGTATCCTGGAATATCCTAGGATTTAGACGATGAAAAAGGTCCGTCCAATGTCTTACGTGTTTGTATGTAAAGGTAAAGTACTGAAAGCTGGCGCGATTGTCTTTGGTTTTTCGTATACTGTAAGGCTACTTCAATTTTTAATTTCGTTTCGTTCGATAGGTACCAACTTTAATCGAACGAAAACTGAAATTTCGTACGAAGTTGAGTTGCCTTTTCATTTCCAAATATTTTTTTTTATAAGGTAGATTGGTGTTATTGAACACAAATCTATCTTGATCAGAAGCCTTGCTTATGTTGACTGTACTGTACTGTACTACTGTTTCGTGTGAGTGCGAATAGATTTTTTAATTTAATAAATGCAGCGGGATGTGATTGGGAATAGCCATAACACCCTATAATAAAAAAATATTATGTCCTGAAATTAAAAATGGCGGCCCTTTTTGAAAATGAATCGTTAAACCAAGTCGCTCACTACAGCCATCTATACGTCTTAGGAAGTAAACAAAGACACATGAAAGAATAAGAGCAATACTTGCCACGTGATGGCGGCGGGAGCGCAGGTGTCGCTGGCTGTAGTATGTAATGTATATTATTGTTGATTGCCTACAATAGACGGCGTCGATTCGATGTTATGACAGTGCCACGCCGTTCTAGCAGAGTTTGTAGCATCTAGCAACGCAAACAATAACAAAGCCGATTTGAAAACCTTCTACGATTATACTTTTATCTATAACTAGACGATCGCCTCGCGGTTCACCTGCGGAGTTCCTGTTCCCGTGGGAATTCCGTGATAAAATATAGCCTAGCTATGTCACTTCCTGAAAAGTAAGTTTCCTAACGGTGAAATAATTTTTCAAATTGGTCCAGTAGTTTCGGAGCCTATTCAATACAAACAAACAAAGAATAAATCTTTCCTATATAAAGTATATACATTTATATATTATAGTATATTTATGATATGCAATTTTGAACGGCTGTACCGACTTTCATCAAACAGCTCAAAAGCTCTCGATGAAGTCACCTCTCAAACTAAACAAAATTTAAACCGTTCTATGTTTGGGAGCTGTGTATGATTTCAAACTTATCACAACTCTCTTTTTGCGTCAGGGGTTGAAAACTAACGAGGATTATGACGCATGATTCACTCGGTCTAGTGTGAGTGAACATGTACTACGAGCATTAGGTACATAATTGTAATGATTATTGAGTCTGATCGAACCCTAATCGAAGCGAGACCCAGAGATTTGATCCATTTGGTATAACTCGTCTCACGCTAGATTATCTTTGGCAATCTGGCACTAGGTCGCGATTGTTTTACCTCATACGCCTTCTTGAAAATCAGCCCACATTCGCTCTTGGTGCGGACACCTACTGCCTGGTCAACACTGACTCGGAAATCAACGTTGACCAGGCAACCGCGCAGCTGGATAGACTAAGAATCAGATACCGCTGGATCGACCAAGTGGAAGGCGGAATCCCCTCAAACTCGACGAGAGGCGGTTCTGAATCTAGATGTCAGGAGAAGTTTTTTGTTGCCTTTTGGGTCGATGAGTCTCAGAAGGAACCTAAATAATTTGCCAAGGGGGCGGCCTACTCTGAAAGGCAAAACAATTTGGATACTGACACAGAATAACTATTTAGAACTTTACGACTTTTATACGATGACTTATACCTACCTACTAAAATGTGTAGTTTGGATTAAATCTTTCTTTATTACATAGTATAAAACAAAGTCGCTCCCGCTGTCTATCTGTCTGTCTGTCCCTATGTATGCGTAGATCTTTAAAACTACGCAACGGATTTTGATGCAGTTTTATTAATAGATAGAATGATTCAAGGACGAAGGTTTGTATGTATAATACATGCATAATATAGTAGAGAAACTCTGATAGTTGTAAAGGTTTCTAATGTGATGTCGTAAATAAACACTTTTTTTGCACTTACATTGCAAACGCTGGCTGAACCCTACGAGATAGATCATAATAATGTACTACAGCTGTACAACTTAAAAGGTCTACAAAAAAGTCCGTAATTGTATGTGTCTATCTCTGAGGGATAACCCACAATAACCATTTTTAATATTTTAATTTTTACGAGAAATAATGGCTTATTTTCGAGGCAATTTTAAGCAATACAGCATTAATCATTATCCAATTAAGTACCTTAAATACATTTTGCATTTAATATAGATCAATATTGCGCTTTACAGCATGTAATTTGAATGAATATTTTCGAAGATGTTACAGATTTGAACTGCAGGGACATAGCAGTTGCAGCGGTCACGGCTGGGGGCCGATTCTGTAGTATATTTAGTATAAGCAAGGCGGGTCGCTATAACCGAATAAGACTGGCTTTGTGAATTGACTTTATTCAAATTCACAAACCTAATCTGCGTATAATATTCATTTAGGAAATTATGAAACCACGCAAGCATTATTATTATAATGATTTTTAAAGCCACTATAATCAAATATTAAAACCTACCTAATATTCTTTTACCCAATTATAATGATGCCCTTATAAAGCACCTTACTAAACCATGACATAACTTTCCGTTAGGAAACAACAGAGGTTTTTTGTTTTGAAGTTATCGCCATCATCATCGGAACATTCTGAACTTGTCTTTTTAAACTTACTTCTAAGCGGGTCTCCATATTTTAGACTCATAAAAATTCTATCAACAGGCGCATAAATCGGTCGCTAATTGTTTGGGGTGGAGCAGGGGTTTTTTTACCTACACTCATGTTCCCTAGTGGTTTTTTATGTCCTTTTTTTTTGTAAGAAGTGTACAATAGTAGCTGTAACCCGTACGTACCGTGTTTCGCAGCATTAGTTTTAAATTCCGTCTTCTGGACACAGGTTAATTCGAATTTCGATCTTTTTTTTGTAAGAAGTGTACAATAGTAGCTGTAACCCGTACGTACCGTGTTTCGCGGCATTAGTTTTAAATTCCGTCTTCTGGACACAGGTTAATTCTTACTACGTACGTAATTAATACGGATGTCCTTGGTAAAAAAAATCACACATTTTTGATGTTCCACATTAATTTCTCCTTTGGTAATTGTGAACTCCCAAGGGAATATCATATCAGCCAATCGACGTTCACCGCTGGACATAGGCCTCCCCAAAAGATATCCACCATGTTGATCAAGGAGACTTGCACTAAGATTGACTCATTCGATTTGTCCGACCTTCGTAACCTTGACCTTTTTCAGCCAATAGGCACGGCTATAATCCTTTGCTTTTGGTTAGGGTTACATGTCCAACATAACGATACTTAACGATTAAGTACCGTGAACCGGGATAATCCCATTATAAACGAGATTGTTATACTCCCGAGCGTAGTAGATGTATTATTTTTTCGCAATCTAAGTGAAAAGTAGAGTGTTTATCTCTTGCCAAAAGCACCCACTACAACTCGGTCTTGTCATCGTATAACAATCTCGTATATAATAGGATGGTTTAGTTCCTAGTGAAACAATCAACTATTATCGTCGCAGTATTTGTAAAACATATGAGTTAATGCAATTTTGTGGCATTTTATAAATATTTTAAGCAATTATTTGAGGCTTTATTACCGAAGCCACATTAACATTTTATGATTTTAATAACTAGGTACGAGGTTTTAATAACTAGGACGCGTTGTCTTATGGAAACATAAAGTTCAGAGATTTTATCCTTCCCATCGGAACTGATTTATATATTTGTTTTTAAATATGTCATTTCAAGCCTAAATCCATGCGAAATTTCCCGATCCGTTTTTTTAACAAACAAACATCCATTAATCCAAACTTTCGCAAATATAATACAAGTGTGATTAGTGAGGCTACTAAATGACTATTGAGATAAGTTTAAATTTACCTATCTTATAATTTTTGAAGTCAATTAATAAGCAAACACCTCTACTTAGGTGTATGAAATTATGTTACACATAAGTTATAACATTATGCCCGAGGCGTATCGTCGTCCGTCCCGTATAGCTCAGATAAATACACAGCTAAAGAAAACAGTTTCTAATGGCATAAATCATCTAGATTGGACGCAAGCGCAGGCCTTTATGTTGCGCACTCACATACCTTGCGCAATGGAGTGGGTGCGATCCATTGAACATTAACATGGTAGGTGTGTATAGTGGCCACTTGACCTGCCATAGATAATGGTTTCCAAACTATCTATTTAATAGTGCAATAAAGTTTTTTGTTCAGTTCGTAACATCTTTAGTTTAGGGCCGTATAAAGTAAATCGATTGCGATTTTATTGGTCATAGACGCCATTATGAGTAGGTAGTTTTAACCTCCAGAGGATGTAACATGGGTTCATGGAAAATAGTCTACAATTTGTGGAAAACTACCTTTCTGGTATTTTAATTTCTTGCAGAACGCAGAAAATATTTTAATTTTGCGCGAATCTGTGTCAGATTCCGAATCGATGTCTCGGTAGCGGAGAGTCCGAATAGCCCAGCTGGACTCACGTGTATCGATGGCCAGGTCGTCACACTGAATCATGCACATTTTTTTTTGTTTCATCTAACATAGTCAGCCTTATTGGAATGAAGCCACCAGGATCCCCTAGCTTTACCACCTCGAGGATCCTGGTCCGAGATAAAAATACCTAGGTACTTAAAGTTGGTTTGATACTGAGTTGGTTTGGGTTAGAGATACCTTTAATTCTTGACATTCTTCTCGTTCCTGGCACTTTTCCTATTCAAGTGTGCCTGTGACTTTTAGGTGATTTGTGACTTTTAGGATGTCATCCCAACGATTATCGTCAAACGAATCGTTTGACTGTATAAAAAAACCTACATCGTCCTTGCGTGCTTTCGGGCGTCAACGACTGCTTGGTCATAATTCATGCATAGCTTGGTACACACCGGTCCTTGTATAGCAGTCCCTATGCAAAGTGTTTTTAAAGCTTACAAATAAACAAAAATCCTTATTACCAATGATGAAAGCCCTAAGACTTCTAAGAAAACCTGAGTGTAAAATGAACGGCCTAGATAGTCAATGGAGGATATGAGTATGACATGACAATATAATCAGATGACCTCGACAAGAAGCCGCATTCAACAGATCCATCTACCATGTCTAGCTTCAAGTTTTGTTTGGATTTATGACGAACGTCATCATTATTTTAAATTTTTGTTTTAAGTTCTTGAGCGAAGACCATGCCATGCTTCCACATTGCATGAAATATGAAACGGAGTGTAGGAAAACGTGCCACTCAATGGAATTGCACTCGTAGGGGTGGAGGCGGCTCAGGGCCGCTTTCGTGGGGTCGTCTGGGGGAGCTCCGTGTTCAGCGATGGACGTATACGAGCTGATGGAGACCGCGTTTGGGTAAAATGAAGTAAAGGACGCCCTAAAACCTAGTAGATGGTGGGTCCTGCATTTATCCTGCGGGAAATGCGACCTGCGAGAAACACTTCAGATGCTGAATGTGGCAAGCTGAAAACAGGGCACTGGGGAGGCCTATGCCCAGTAGTGGACTAGCATAGGCTGATAATGACAATTAAAACGTGTCCCACTACGCAAGCGCAAGAGCAAGGCCCTCACTCAACTTCATCCAGGCCAATTAGGCAGGTGGTTCCTTTTCCACTTCCACAAGTGGACAAAAAATTTAAGTGAAGAGAAAATCAATAATATCTGCTCTTATTGTAATAAATTATATAGTCTAAGTGTTTATTTTGCCTAAAAAATGAAGTACACAATTGAAATCTGCATTCTAGTGACGAAAAATAGGGGAGAGTTTTGTTCGGGAACTGAAAAGGCTCCGACAATAATTTCACAAGTCCCTCTTAGAACATAAGTAGTCTAATTAAGATGATGACGACGAATAACAATTGATTATTTTATAAATATAGTAAGCGTGGTGCGTATCTATTTTTTTAATGTAGAAATGCTGTAACCCGCATTGATAAAAGTTTCAACAGCGCTGTAACTACCGCGATCATTATACAACAAAACATGAATTGGTGTAAATGCAAAAGTTGAAAAAGAACATTCTTATAAGCTATTTACAGCAAATGCTTAGGTGGTCAAAAAAATAGGATGAGTTCCAACGCTGTACAATATTTTCTATTGCCACAGGAGTCGGATCATTCGACGCGGGATTTTTTTCTGATTCCGAATCTGCATTAAAATAAAATTGACATGGGTGTTGGTTACTATGTTTCCGCTTTTTTGCGTCGATTTGTAGACGATCACCAGCCCTCGGCTGCGCCTCGGGGATCAAATGACACACTCGATAGGAATTGGACACTTTCTCGCCTAGGATTACAATGTACTATTTATTATAATAATGTTGTTATAGGGGCAATAGTTATACACCCTGTCAAGATTTTAATTATTGTCTACCTACCTATAACGGTTTTACCTACCTATTCGAGAGATACAGTCAATAATCAATAATCAATAATCATTTATTTCGTTCATTTCAAGAATAACACGTCTTAACAGTCTTAACGAACGTAGAGCAAGAATAGCCAAAAAACTGGTTGTTCGGATGAGAACCCGTTTAATTTTAATATTTATCTAATTTTACCTGATTATTTATTATTTGTTTATATGGTGGCGTGAGAAATACACACTATGTGAAAATTTCAACTGTCTACCATAAACGGTTCATAAGATAGAGCCCGCTGACAGACGGACAGACTGACGTACGGACAGACAGCGGTGGCTTAATAATAGGGTCCCGTTTTCTTAAGATGTAAGTAATAGAATTTAAAAAAAACTTAGTACCTAATCGAAGTACAACCCAACAAATTTCTAACTCTAGCTATTTAGAAAAAAAATGTCAGCGCCATAATTAGATACTAACTAATCAATTTGAGCATGTCTGTCGCTATAAGACTTTTTAGCCGCTCTTTCGCGATAACCTGCTATAAAGGATCATGGCTTGCACAGGCGCATCTCGGGTCAGATCTCACGTACACTGTCATTAGACTACGTTACATAACTGTGACGTCACAGCTGCTTCCTGATGACGTCACCAGGAAGCTTATCGCACGAAGAGGTGACCTATCATGCTCTTAGCTCCAATAAAATATGGTAAGTCGACGTACACAGTACCGAATAAACCGCGCGGTTACAAAAATTTAACAGCCGTTTTTTACAGCTTCAAGAAGGGATTGGATTTTGATATAACTTAAACTATTAATGTAGGTAGCTTTTAACTTTCTATTGTTCTCTTCTCTTAAGGCGCTACCCCGACCCAAATCAGCGCCACCACCTATTTTATCTTAGTATTCTGTTGAACGAAGGATTTATAAAAATTCATTGGCCAGTTTGTGAATCCTATCATAAGCTTTTTTTAATGCCTCTATATATGTCGTGGCCATATCCTAGAATTGATCACTTCATGATGTGACCGACCATTTCATGAAATGGTAGAATTTCATGACATGGCCAGCTAAAACTGACTATATCGTTTAAGCATCAACGTTTAATGATATTTCCATCAACGTTTGGCCATATCATTTATGAAGGGTTTCCATGACATCAAAAGGTTTAAGGCTATGGAGCTCATTACGGGAGGCCCATGTCCAGCAGTGGACTAATATAGGCTGATGATGATGATGAAAAGGTTGAATGAAAAATTCGAATTAGGAAGGAACTTTATATTTAAAAATTGCTTAATTTAGTTGGCTTTCAGTTTAGTGAGCATGACTTTTATAAAATTCCTGTAGTTTTTTATTTTTTTTTCATTAAAAAAAGAATTATCAAAATCGGACTACCCTGTAAAAAGTTATGCGTGGTCATACATAAAACAAAATATATACGCGTCGACTTGAGAACGTCCTCCTTTTTTCGTAGGTTGAAAACAAACCTTTCTTGCCGAAAAACAAAAGTGAAATAAGGAAATTAGGAAGGGAAGAAAAAGAAAGTGTGACGTTAAATTTTTCCTCCACGCGCAAGATCCATACACCTCATAAATAAATAATTCTGGACAATTCACAGAGCCCTAGCTTAGCTCCTATCTTTAACTAGCCTCAATCTAACAGAGCTTGTGTTATGAATACTAGATAACGGATATACCTACTTGATACAATACATTACATTTTATACAAAGATAGACAATTTCAATCACACATAGAAACACCCAGTACCCCTGGACCAATTTCTGTAGATCGTACAAAAAACAAAAAACATTGGTCCGAGGCGGAAACCGAACCAGCAACTTCCAAACCTTCCAACGTCGCAGGCGGACCTTCCACTGCCACGCCATCGGTTGTCATTAAAAAAAGAGGATTGTTGTAATTAACGTTTATTTTTTACCCCTCGCGCAAGATTTACGATTCCTGGGGCGAGATCAGCAACAGCGATTCCGGCCTGGGAACACGCACCCTAAAGTTTCAACTACTAACGCTTGAACCGTCGTAGTACCAATAAGCAATTAAAATTACTACATCGTGATTGCGGCTCAGCTGTTCAGCTGCTGCCGTGGTATGCGAGCTTGTTTTTTTTACCATAACGAGTGCCTTAACAAAAACTCAACAAACGATATAAAGTCAGAAATCATACTGCGGAAGCCCCTCTCTGTGCGTGGTTCTACATGCGCTTGCCGGTTTTATGTATATCTTGGGTCGAACAATAGGCAAAGATCACTTTCCCCGAGGTCTCGCGCTCGATCGAAATTATAGGAACAGCTTCACAGTTAGGTACATATATAAAGACGTAATTGCAGGGAAAGTGAGGCTAAACTTTGGAGTGATGATTTTCTATTTTTAACTGTTGCCCTTACGGCTTGCGAGTTGCGGTGCATGAACAGACACTTGTAAGTTTGAATTCCTATTGTTCTTCACAGCCCGCTAGGTCCCACTGTGGGGCTGATGCCTGTCTACATTCTGGTCCAGGGCGCCAGTGCTATTACTGCTATTATTCTTAAAGAAATTTTATGGTTTTAGTGCCTATCAAAATGTATGACTTTTATTGTTCGCGGCGATTTTGTAAAATATACAAATGTTAAACCCTCCATAAAAAATATTCAAACCATTTTTCCCAACGTCTCACGAGAGTCATCGGAACCTTCATCATCAATCCGAACCGTTCTGTTGTTTTACATAATAAAAGCAAAGCAGCATGGCATAAGAAGTAAATAAAATACTGCCCAAATGCTTATAGCAAATCAATAACTTGCCTACTCGTTGGAATCTGGTTTCTTGTATACCTAAAAATATCATGCAGTACCCTACCTATCACAAGTACCTACAGGTTGGCTATCTCAGAGGCAGGAAATGGTGGATACTGCCTATTGTCTTCATCTCCGAACGAGATAAGGATTTATACCTATAACATTGTTCTACAGCTCTGAGTCAGTGGCAGCGTGGTGGTAGCTCTGCTTCCAATCTGAAGGCCAGGTTCAAAATTTCGAATACTTACTGTTTGCAAATAACTTATTTTGTTACACATTAAAGTTCTGGCCTAGAGGCTAATACAACGTACTATAATTTATAAAAATATTCTGCTTGCAAAAGCTAATAAAAAAAGCTAATCTTTGCCTTTATAAGCTTAAGATGGAAAATTGCTTGCTTTATCCGACAACCTGTGCACACGACGACTTTATTACGCGCCGCGCCGTCGTCGCTTCGGTGCGGCGGCGGCATAAAGTTTTGAGCAGAGGCGCGGCAAGAACTTCCAGTGTAAAAAAAAATGTGCCTACTACTTATAAGACCGGTATCGCATAAAAAGCTCGAGAAGATCTAGCGGCCGGGCGCGTCTTGTCAATCAATTCTGTGGCGCCGCGGCTGGCTGATGCTGCCATCCCGGAAATGAGCCTTAAGGCCCAAGCACTTGGTCCGCATTTCATTTAAGTACTTATAATGAAACACAAACGAAGTATCAGTCCAGGCTTAGTTTACGATTCGTAGGCAAAATATACCAACAAAATTATATTTTCTTTACCTTCAATTATTTCGTTAACTTCAGATAATCATATGTATAATTTGATTTTAGTTTAAAGCTTAATTGATATATAAAAAGGTATATTCTTTATTTTCGCTAATTGTGTTTTGATTTTGTAAAATTATATTGCTTTAAAATGACATCGACATCGATGAAATATGTTGGTCAAACACTATAAAAGTTTACAAAGTTACGCAAAATAATTCCTTACGCTTATCCCTAAACTCTCTGACGAAAACATCCAGAACACCCTGAACAAATATCTGTAGATCTTACAAACATTTGTCCCGAGGGAAATCGAAACCGCAACCTCCTGCGCCGCAGTCGAACCTTCGCCCCCCGTGCCACGGAGGTCGTCTCTGAAGGGCAAAAATCATGATAAACAACATTGAATGACACTTTCCCTATCAGTATAGTTAAGTTGAAAACTTTTTGAAAGTACAGTGCACTTGCAGTGAACTTGGTAGCTGAACATCCTATGAACTTGATAAATCTTAGATAACAATGTATTCAACGAAGGGTGACTTCAGCAGCGGCTTTAAAGTCTTCGTGTACAAAGAAAAAGTCTAGGCAAAGATTTGGAATGCGATTACAATTAATAAAATATTATTTCTGTGAAGTTCAATCAACAGAGCTTTCGTCTCTAAGAAAAATTGCCGTAAAAGTGATTATTAGGAAATAAATAAATATTTCGGTTTCGCGGCTGCCGAGTTACACAAGAAAAGACATTGAATAATTTTCAATTCTAAAAAAATTAATAAGTCTTTTGTTTTACATACCTGAAGTACGTTATTTCTGTTTTCATTGTTTATTGTTTGGATTGGACGTCAAAGTCAAACTTCGACGTTTATTAAACTAAGTTCTGACTTATTCTTGGTCTTGCTCAAACTCGAACCGTGAAATTCGATGAAATTCATTGTTCATTTTTTAAATCATTAAAGTTTTTCTTTTGTTTTGTTGAGCCAACGTAGCATTGTCCCCTGTGGAGAAAATACTTTGGTTTATACTTATGTAATACTTTTCTTTTTAATTACTTTTGTTTATGCTTTTGTTTTTAAGTAATTAGCTTCTTTGCACGCGTATTTTCGGTATGTTATGTAGTCCGTTATCTAAGTTAGACTTTTCTTATTTCATCTTGATCTGTTCAGTAAATTCTAAGATCCTAGCTAACAAAAATTAATATTTTACAAACTTTCGGCTTTATAATTTAAGTAGAAAGTAGGATTTGATGGTTTTAAAAGTAATAACCGACTTGGAACCCCTAAATATTACACTGTATTTATGTTTTGCGGGCCAAATACGAATCCCTTAAGAATACAATTATTATGGGACCTATTCGGGAACATGTTATATCTATAGAATCCTAAAGAATCATCCTAATTTGTTAGACAGCGGGTTAACAGGTCTAAGAAATCGGTCCTTAATTGAAGGAGAAATCGACGAACATACACTGGCCTGCAAAACTAGGTATCACACTTTTAAAATTTCTATTTCTTCTTAATTATAAAATTTAGAGATTTAAAACAAAAAGACATTTTATAGCAATTTTTGTCAGTTTTCTTTGAAACTATAGTAAACTATACATTAGTAATATTTTATAAAACAAAATAGTTTTCAGCTTAAGTCCAAAAACTCAATAAACATTTTATAAGTATGTTTTACATGTTTTCAATATTTAATAACTGGTATTGCCTCCTCGGGCTCCGATTACAGCTTCGAGCCTGTTTGGCATAGTGAACCCAAGATTTCGGGGCCGATACGATTTTGAGAAACATTCTCCCATTCTTCTATCAGGGCCTGTTTTAGTACCCTACTTTAGGTTCCTACTGTGGTGGTCTGCGGCTTCTGACTAGCCTTCCTACCCATCCAATATACAAATAATTATTTCAAAATAAATATAAATGTCAATCGTCAATTTTGTTTGTCAGATGAGTCGAAACAGGTTTAGATAAACACGAGCTTATGTAATATAAAATTGGTTAGTACAAAATCACATAGTTTTATTAGATTCGTACAGATAAAGGAAGGAAAAGGAGCTGAGAGTTACGATTTTAAACTACTGTTAACACCAGATAACAGATTCGTCTTCCCATTTGCCAATGGTGCCGATTCATAGGCTTGTGTAACCCACGTACCCGTTGTGTCTCGGAAAACCAAAGTATACTAATATACCCTTTCTAGTATTAACAAATATGATCTTGTGGATTCCGCAGGTCTAAATGCTTTTACGGCCTAGTATCAGTAGTCCGATGATCGGACTGATGATACTTTTTTTACGATATGAAAATATTTGTCAACTGTCTGAGTGAGGTAAAACCATCTGGTAGGTAAAGTAGAAATAGTCACCTCAGCAGCCAGATGTGCTTCATTGTCAAATAACCTGGCCTTTTAATTCATATACCTATTCAGTAAATAACAATTTTTGGAAATGGAGCATCTATCACCACTGCTACAACTATCCTTATCATAAACTTGGTCAAGGAAGCCCTAAAAATTTACGACATTAGTTAACTTGGTGGCGAAATTGGTATTACTTTCCCCTACAGAGTGGGCGCGGGTTCATGTCCCGCCTGAGTCGTAATTTTTTGGGATATAAAACTATAGATTCGTAGTATCCCTCCCTAACTTATCCATATAATAGGTATCACACGCTTTGTAATAAGGTTAACATAATGATGCTTAGTGAAATGTGTATTGGTGACATCAAGATCTGTCCCATGAATGCTAACTTGTAAAAATGACTGTACCCTGTGTACCAGTAATGCTGCGTGGTGAATAACAAGTCTCCGGTAATCTGTTACGTGTTAGGACAGGTTATGTATGTCTGCGATCCTTTCACCGGAAAATACGGCCAAGAACTAGTTTAGAACGTGATTATAAGGGTTCTGTAGCTTTACATAATTTTATGAAAGTTATACCTACAATTTTACTTCGTTTATCCGCTAAAATGAATCAAATCAATTTGAAAACCACGAATGGTAATTTTAGGTAGAAAGAAAGATTTTTTTTTAATTTGCCTGTAAAACTACTACAAAAACGAAAACTTAAGATACTAAATTAAAGTCTAGATATATTTTCTACCTTATGTGCGCAACCGAATCTGAGGCAAATATGGCCTCCACTCAGCGTTATACTGGATAGACACTGGTGTGTCCACCTATCGCTGATTTTCAGTGGAGTCCAATGTCCAATGTCCAATGTCTACAAAAGACAAAAGTAACGGATTCACTGCCCACCCTCGGCCGCTGGACGGATCTGCAGATCGACATGTGCGTCATAGTGTGTCGTGGACTATGAAAGTATTAAATGTCATCGAAATAGGACGAATTTTAATAACAATATTTAGCTCAATCATCACCAGCGTTTATATCCACTGCTAGGTATAGTATTTTGATTTTAGTCCTTTTAGATTTTTATCTGAAAATGAAAATCTCATTGTGTGGATTTTCCCACAGAGCCCTAATAAGCAAAATCTAATACATGTAACTGAGTTGGTCAACAGACTTTCCATTAGTATACCTGTCTACCTTCCGCGTCTATCTGTCAGTCCTTCCGTGCTGACTTACATGTTATGTATGAAATGACAGACGCTGGCTGGCAGCAAACCTGGGGCCAAATTCGGTTAACCAACGCTTCACTACGACAGTGGCATGGTCGCAAAATCGTCCATAGATGAAAGAAACTTTTTTTTTTGTACAGAGTGCTTGGTATTGTTACTAAAAATGATTTTTGAAGAGTTGAAGGGGTCATAGGCTACATTTCTCCGGCAGAATCAATGTCCTAAGTGTCACGGTTGCTAAGATATGATTTTAAAGTTAAATTTTCTTTTCAATTCCCAAAGTCCCGCCTTAAAATCGTCATAATTATCTTTTTCTTTGAATGAATTTAGAAGTTGTCACGCTTTACAGCTTTACACAGATTTTTGTCTTTGAACGCTTGTAACTTTAAACACACATTTTTAACAAAAATCATATCTCATCCACCGTGACACATAAGACATTGATTCTACCGGAAAAATATAACCCATGACACTCTCAACTCCCCCAAAAATTATGTTGATGGCAATAACAAACAGCCTATATACTCGTAGTGCGGGCGTTGATGGTTGCACGGAGAGATTGGTAGATTAGTTTCAACTTTAACAGTTTTGACACGTGTCCCTC
The DNA here is from genome assembly GCA_963564075.1 of Eupithecia subfuscata. NCBI lineage: Eukaryota > Metazoa > Arthropoda > Insecta > Lepidoptera > Geometridae > Eupithecia > Eupithecia subfuscata. The sequence goes on from OY751095.1 coordinate 21,850,617, forward strand.
CATTTGTATCTTCTTTCAAATGCCATTTCCCCGGTGCGTGGAACCGGGGTCACCGAAGATGTAAGTCAAATCGACGTCACCGTTGGCGGGTTAATAGGTACCTACTCTAGAACTCTACCTGCTCTACGTAATATGTAAAACTCATCCTAAGGCATCAAATCGCAGTTCCCCCACTTTAAACCTAGAATAGAATATTCTCAAAAGTTGTACATGGGCGAGCATAATGCTAGATAGCATTTTCTACCTGCTAACCTTTGGGTAGTGTGGACAACAATTTAGTCGGTAGTGCTAGATTAAAAAAATTACAGAAAAACAAGAAAATAATAATAATATGTACAATTAATAATTCGTGTCTTTACTATTAACATAAATAAATACACATACAAACATAATAAAATATAAATACTAGTCACACGAATACTAACTTAATAGATACACACACAATAATACATATATTTTTACGTACCGAATTATTACCGATTTAAACCTACGTACAATTAGAACCACAAGATTGGTCTTGTAACTATCATTCCTCTTCCTAGTGGTCCAACCAAAGTAGGTGTTACCGCATACTGAGTCTAGATTCCTAGCAGAAATCTATACGTGTGGAATTTATAATAGCTCGTATGCACTGGTGGTTTCGAGCCGCAAATGTCGCAATAATATTCGTTGTGGTATTTACTGAAGATAAATAATTGAATTATGCTGCACAATCCATACAGCATCACCTAGCCCCAATGTCAGCAGAGCATGTTTTATAGGTACTAAACAATTGATATATGATGTACATTGACTGCCTCGTTAGTTTAGCGGTCAGCTTATTCAACCGCTGATAATGAGGACCTGGGTTTAAATCCCGGGTTGGGCCAATAGTTGTTATTGGGATTTTCCTAGCCGCCCCTAGCCCGGAGTCAGGAAGTTGGCGGTGTTTCACCCCTGTACCTAAGAAAGTACGTTAAGCCGTTGGTCCTGCGCTTTACCTCTCTCCGGTCGTCTCGGTCTGCCGTCCCATCGGATTATGAAAGTGAGGGAATAGAGAGTGCACCTGTGTTTGTGCACTATATTAGGTCCTGTGCATCTGGCTAGTTTCCGATGAGAATGGCCGCCGTGTTCAAAATTCATTAGGAGGACATTATATTAATATTATTATGTACTTAATACATTACATTACATGGGCTTATTTTACGTTACCGACTTAGAAAACACCCAGAGCACCCGGAACAAATATCTGCAGATTGTACTAATATTTGTCCCGAGGCGGAAATCGAGCCCGTGACCTCCTGCATCTAGCCGAACCTACACCCGCTGCGCCGCTGAGGTTGCCAAACATGGAGATTAATAATGATGGATATTCTATTGTACTACACACGGCGTCTCTCAGTCCCTAAGGAAGTAACAGAGCTTACCAAATAACTGATATTATGTTCTTTCGATTTCGTGATCTTTCGGTATAGTGTGCATTCGAGATTGTGATCGTCCGCTTTACAGTTTTTCGGTGTTGTGCACTTTCGGTATTCCGTTATGCGGCCTCATGTGCTTTCGGTATTTCGATCTGCGGTTTCGTGTACTTTCGATAGAGCGTTATCCGGTAATTCGACTGCCGGTATTCCGTAATACAGTCGTACTAAATACCTAAAAAACAGAAAACACCTCGATTTACGCATTTTAAAACTAATAATGTAAAGGAGTGAAAACAAAACACATCCACATGGTAAACAAAGCACTTTCTCTATTTAAATCTAGATTCTTTAACAATGTCACTTTAACCACTACCACGTTATCAATTCTCTCCCTGAAATCCCTCATAAGGGGGAAAACTGGAATTAATTTTATTTCGTCCAGTTTTCCCCCTTGCAAATACTCCTTATGGGGAACAAATTGAAGGTAACAAATTAGAACTAGTATTTGAGTATCTTAACACGTTATACCTCGGGAGGACAACCAACAAAACCACGTTTGTTGGTTTATCCTACTTCTATTTGCGTGCGAAGATTAAAATTTTCTCTAAATTTGTTTCTGTGTAACATCAATGGCCTTCACCTGAGCATAACGTTATTAATAAGCGTGCAATTTGTCAAAATTCAGAAAGCAAATAATGTCAAAGAGCGCTAATTCACGGTATTAGGTACACGCAGAATAGTGATACCACTTAAACTTAAAATAATCGTTTTACCAAGTATACTCACTCTCCTACATTTACCGTCATTCACTTATACCGATACATTTTCATCGACTGCGCCATTCCTAGAGAAAATGTTATACAATTGTTAAACAGTGACAACGCTCTCTGAAGCAGCAATAAATCACTCCTCCCGTATCCTGCAAAAAGTGATCGACCGTGAGTATATACTTTTTTCTGGCATGTCGTGTCCCGTGGTTCAAATATCTTTATTCTATATGTCGTAGATGCTTTAACACTCTCATTGCCAATCGCAGTGAATGTGTTGAAAGGGTTCTGGACAACCTCCTTACTTATCTTGCAATGCGCCTGTTATCAATGCGGATCACCAACGTCGATTGTTTGACGTTAGACCAAATCTACGAGAGGACAGAGAAGAAACTGGAAGAATCAACTAAGACGAATTCGGGTTCAATCATCGTAGCTGAAAGTTCTAGAAAGTCATAGAAACTATGTAGAAAAAAACGTAAATATGTAAAAAACCGTTTCGCGATTCGTGTAGTCAGAGGCCATATGCTTGTGTCTGTGTTTCAGAGCTCTATTTTCAACGGACATTACCCAATTATGCCCACAAGTGAGACAGATAAAGTACCTACTCCGTTATATACATACCTACAAGAACCTACATCTCATGGACGCAACAAAGCCCGTCGGTTGGTAATACCAAACATTACCTAATCTGTGGTATTACCTACATGCATTCTCTAACTAAATTCAACGTTCAAAACACAACATACACAACGACATACGTCTATTCTATACGAACGTAAGTATAAGTAGCATAATTCCCCTTACACCGTTCTAAAATTACCAACCAATTCTCCGTGAGCTTTTCATCTCTATGATAAGTACCAATTACGAAGCATTACGCTCTCGGCGAGACTCTTATGTATTTTGATCCTTCTTCGATTTTGAGATTTAATCTCTATATTTTTTTAATTTTAGCTCTATTTGACTCGGGGCTAGACATTGCTGTGTGATTTGTCCAGCATTATTTCTTTTTTTATCCTGGATCCCTGGAATTGGCTTTGTTTCTCTGATCCTTTATACGCAGAAATTTTCGGCGCTGCTGGGATGGAAAATCGTATCATTTTATTTACAGTTCACGAAAATCAAGTCTTACTCGACGTGTCCACTTAGAGAGCTCTCGCTGGCCTTTGAGCAGAGCATTTCGGGTGTCATCAAATGCGCTGGGTTGAACAATAGCTTGGGGTGGGGTATAGTGACTAAAAAGTGTTGTTTAGAGGTGTAGCGAAAAATCGATATCGTTTCCGAGAGACCGAGACCAAGTTGAATGATTTTGAGCGTCCCTCAAATGTAGAAATGACATAAATTTACGAATAGATCTACTGCCCGCTACAGTTGCTTCTAACTTCTAACACTCATCACTGTGAAAATTGGTGATGGTGAACCCATCGAGGGTTTTAAGGATGTAGGTATTTCGAATTGTTTTGGCTTTAATTTTATTCGTTGGGTACTTAACTTACATCCTTTTTTTAGAACTGTTTAGGTATTGGTTGGATTCATCTGCTAACCACTTGAATCAGGGGCGTAAATGAACTAATCTAACCATAGTCATCAATGGCATACGAAAGATGTTTTATGTAAGTAGTGTTCGTTTTGCGCGACTTATGTACATAGATGAGTACATAGATGAACGAATAAGCTAACGGAAATTAATAATGTTAATAATTCTAATTATCTTCAGTCTGGACCTTGTGTGTGGCCAGGAATGATGAGTGTTAAAAATTATAGTAGGTACACTACACCAACAGCTTCTGATAAAATCAAGTGATAAAACTTGGAATAACATTAGTGTTTTAAGCGCCTTCAAGGATGATCGTTGTTCTATTGTTCTCTGTTCTAATTTCCTGTTTCTTTACTGGATCAGGTTCTATTAATGTTCCATAAAATTTGATTAAATGGTATCTTATTATGTTCAAGGATTCGATTGTACCCTTTCTTATTATTTGATAGATTTTTTGTGGCATGGCAGTTGCGGTCTGTTAATCGAGTCCTTTAACTCCGCTCGTGGATTTTGTATGAGCCGACTCAGGAAATTACAGACGAAGAGTAACACCCCCTGTTTTTAACACCACTTGGTCACCAATCTGCCTGCCAAGCGAGGTGATTATAGCAAAAATCCCCTTGTTTAGAAGTTCAAGTTCAGCAGGGAACGTTAGTGTGCTGATGTGGAGGGATTTGTTGAATTCTAGAACCGCGATAGCTTAATCAGGGCCACGATTCTGTATGACATAGTAGATAACATGCCCAAACCGTGTGACGTCACAACGTGTTCTAAACACAAACGCGATTCAAACGAGCCTTGCTGTGGGATCCGAAAATTGTATTCTGCCTGCCACTAAATCGCGCCGCCGTCTTTTGTTTTTGGTGTAGTTTGTGTTATGTTTCAGATTGAAGTATAACAGTCGGTTGTATTGTACTTTAATTAACTAATCAATGATCAAAATGTTTTGTCAAGGTCAATAGAAACTGATATTATTTTGCCTAAAAATAGATAGCCATTTCATCCTATCCTAAAGATCGGAAAACACCGCCCTTGTATAGATAATTGTGGAATTGTTTTAAATTATTACTTGCTCAAGATTTGGCTCTTTGTTAAAAGTAAACAGTACGTATTAATAGGCAGCAATTTATCTAGGCTCATTTAGTAATCTTCTGTGTAATATCTGTGATCTGTGAACCTATGAAGGATTTTTAATAAAAGACGGCTGTAATCATTTATGTTTATTACTAAAACTTAAAAAGAAATAAAAACAAGTTGTACTTTCAGCTTTCGGCATAGCCTGTCGATGCAAATTCACTAATAATAATATGTATAATTTTCATCAAAAAATAGAATTCGAACTATTGAATGTAAACCATTTTATACATATTATTATTAGCTCATTATTTTACTGGTAAAAACAATAAAATTGTTAAGTTCCACGATTATCTATTCTTTTGTTTAATCGAATAATATTTTTACCAGCAACGAATTAATTAAATAATTAATACGTCTTTGAACAGACGCATAATTTAAACAACTTAAAATAGCCTCATTTTCGAATTTCCTAAATTCAAAAAATATGCAGCTCACAACGAATAAGTGAACAGCTTCCGTAATTCATTCGAAGACATCCGTGAGATGTCCATTGTAATAGGCTCTATGTACTTTACAATGGGTTCACAGATGAAGCGAACTTTGTAAATACTGCAATCTTTGTTGCTAGAAAAACAGAATTCACTTCGGGCGCACGCTAAGCTAAATAAAACTCGCAAACAATAATACCTCTACCACACATACAAAGAGTACTTGTATCTATGTAGGGGTATAAAACATTCGCTGTTAGAAAAGCTTTCGCGTACGCCGTAATATCTCATTCCATCCAACCTTTTGTAATTGCCTTAAAAACATATTTACACATTCTTGGTATGGTTGGTAACAAATAGGTAACAAATGACTATAATGTTTTACTATAATATATACAAGGGGTAAGTTTGTACCTAGTATTAGTCCCAGCCGTGGTGTTCATGGTGATCGTGGTGGATAGGTACCCAGACTTTTTCCCAGACAGGTTTGTAAATTTTCTTATACGCTGGTATTTCTACAGTTTTCCAAATAGGGACCTGTATTTCTTTAGACTTTTCGATCCAGATCTTCTTTTGCACTGGTACCCAGACCTCTTTTTTAACCGTCTTCCATATCTGGACCTTCTCTTCTACAAACTCTTGTTTCTTCTCTGTAGCCCACGCTTGTTTTTTCTCAGTTCGCCAGATTTCTTTCCATTCGTCCTTCCATTCCAGCTTCTTTTCTTTGACCCATTCCTGTTTGTGCACTGTTTTCCATACCTGTTGAAAAAACAAACAAAAATTTTCATGCTTTATCACTATTGTGCATTGAAATATTTAATTATTTGATTCAACATGACAGTTCAACTTTAACCCACTGATTAATCCTATCCTATCCTAAAATAATGAAACAGGTAAAAAGAGCAGTAAAATGGTTGTGAAGATCACACTCATCTAGTAAACACATAATAATAATATTATCTTTTACAATGTTAAGCTGTACTTAATGCAGCCAGCGTCTTGGGGACACATCCGACTGATATTGATATGGATCAGTTGAGCTACCTGTAGATTGTTTGCAACAGTCTGCAGTTAGCTCAGTTGTTTCAATTGTAAATAATAGTTCTAATTTATTTCTATTATTTCGTTGTAATTTTCTTTGTGAATATAGAATACCCAGCTATCTCTTCGTGTGTTGAATGGACTTTGCGGACGTTTGTATTTTATGTTTATTGAGTGACCAATGTGGTTCCAATCATATTTATACTAGTTTCTGCCCTCGGCTTTACACGCGCTGTTTCTATGGGAACGTTCAAAGGTCATTTCTATCACATGGGAACTGATTTATGGGATAAAAAGTAGCCTTTGGTTTATTCCTGTCCGAGGACATATTTGAGACTGACTAATTTTAACAACTTTTGTACAATATGGTCGCAATAAAAAATTTGAATTTGAATTTGAATTAGGACTACGTTTATGCAATATTCTAGCCGGTTTCGTTCAGTGGTTTCGGCATGATGAGGTATCAAACATCCATTCAAAGTTTCGCATTCTTAATATCAGTGTAATATGATAGAAGTATTTATACAAACGAAACGAAAAAAAGTTAAAATAAAATGATGATAGCTCCTATTTAGACTGTAAGCCAAATGTACCAAATGTAGTTCTTAGGTGCAAATTATCAACCTTAATTTACCTAATTACTTTTGTTTTTAATCTTTATTCACAATGAAAATTATACTAGTATTTACAATTGAAAGAATAAAGCTAACTGCTTACTGTTGCAAACAGTCTACAGGTAGCTCAACTGATCCATATCAACACCAGTCGGAAGCGTCCCTAATCACTAATTACTGCATTTCGTACATTTAGCTTACGATCTAAATATGAGGTTTTATCATTTTTATTTTTACTTATTTTCGATCATTCGTTTTAATTATTTACATTTGTGAATCCATAAAAGGAGAAGCCCTGAATCCTAAAATTCGGCAAGCTAGCTTAGGACCCTACGGATTCAATATGTATGTACTGTAACTCTGCAATTGAACTCCTTTCCATTAATATGTCCATTGCAACCCTGTTAGTTGCAAGTAAAACTCACCTTCTTCCAGACTGGCTTCCAGATCATCTTCTTTCTCCACAGGTCGTGGCTCGTGTACTCCCAGCCGTGGTCGTCCTTCCCAAGATACTTTTCTCCGGGAACTCCCTCTTTTACCCAAGCGGGGACAAAGTTCTGCTTCCATTCTGGGACCTGTAGGAATTATTGATTTGTTGTGATGTAATTGACAGATAATTTGTTCACAGTATATGACTGAAGACACAAGACGAGATCGTTCTAGCTCTGAGGCAGCCAAGCCTCTTGCCACGGGAGCGGTTAAAAATGGAAAAGCCCCCGGTGAGGACGGAATAACTTCGGAGCTCTTGCCCCTGTAATACAGGAGCTACAGAACCTCTTCAACACCGTCCTTCACAGTGGGTGAACTTCAAAGGCGTGGACCGGGAGTTTGGTGGTGCTCTTTTTTAAGAAGGGAGATAAAACCCTCCTTAAAACTACACACCCATCACACTCCTGAGCCACGTCTATAAGCTGTTCTCACGAGTGGTCACGAGTTCCAGCCACCGGAACAGACCGAGTTCCGCGGAGGATACGGCACCATAGACCACATTCATACAGTGCGGCAGATTATACAGAAGTCCGAAGAGTATAATCAGCCTCTGTGTCTGGTTTTTGTGGACTATGAAAAAGCCTCTGACTCAGTCGAAACCTGGGCTGTTCTGGAATCCTTACAGCGATGGCAAGTAGACTATCGTTATATCGAGGTGTTGAGATGTCTCTACGAAGCCGTCACCATGTGTGTCCAAGTACAGGGCCAGCAGTCTAAACCCATTCAACTGCGCAGAGGAATGAGACAGGGGGATGTCATATCCCCGAAACTGTTCACGAGCGCGTTGGAATATATGTTTAAAACGCTGGACTGGCAAGGTAAGGGCATTAACATAAACGGCGGCTACATCTAACACCTGCGATTCGCTGATGACATAGTTTTAATGGCGGAGTCGCTAGAGGAGCTGAACCAGATGCTGGACGGCCTAGCCTCAGCCTCGCGACGCACCGGTCTTGGCATGAATTTGGATAAAACCCAAGTCAAGATCAATGGCCTCATTGATCCGGGACCGGTCGTCGTACATGACCACTTTCTCGAAATTGTTTCCGAGTATACATACTAGGGTGTTTCATTTTTCCAAATTTTCGATTTTTCTTTGACTTCGCTCGAATTCTTGTTTCCACTCATATAAAAGATTCGTACGCCAAAAATCAGTAAAATCGATTATCATTTAAAGGTTGCAGTTTGATGAGTTTTATGTAAAGTAATTGATATCGGAGTAGTGGAGGGTAGCAAATGATTTAAGTTCATTATTTAAAATGGAGGGTAATATAATAAGTGATATAAGTGCGTCTTTTAAAACAATCAAGCATATTTTAATGTAAATATTAATAGTAGACGAGGAATTTGGTTACATCGGAGAGTTCCTTGTGATAACTTTTTAGGAGCTCGACTTCCTTCCAAGGAACAAGAGTTTTTGGTTTTTTACACCCATCACATAGAAAAAAATGAGACACTTTGGGACGCCACTAAGTCGACAAGTATTAAACTGCCAGAAGTTTGGAAGAAGGCTAATATACCTGTCAAGACAGAGGTAAATATTCGAGCTGGCATTATGGAAACTCTGGCTACCAAAATTTGGCAAACGAGAAATACAGAAATACGGACAGGGCAAATATCAAACGCCCAATCTGGAAAGGTGACCTCGGAGAACTATTTGATACTGCTAACCAACATGTTACAAGACGATAGAATTTGAAGAAATATCCCATAGTGACTTTGTTACTACAAAAACGAGGTCTTTCTTTGAATAGTTCGGTGTTAAGGATGAAGAACGAATATTGTAGCACAACACTCAGAGGCTTAGTCGATACGATAGTCTAAAGGTAGTCAATGACACCGCAGAAAGGGGGAAAGCTTTGATAAAAAAATTTAATGATTTGGTCAAAGACAAACAGCAGAAACAATTATTGTTAAGAGTTGTCGAGCATCAGAGAAAATGCAGGTTGCAGCCTATGTAGCCAATGAAGTTGTTAATTATTCATTAATTATTATTCTATTTTATGCTTACTTTAATTTTCTTTTACTTAAGAATAATGTGTGGCTACCGCATTGTGCTATTTTGAAATAAACGTAATTAAATATCTTTTTGGGATTTTTCCTTATTACTGTTCAATTGTTCATTCTGTGCAACCTCTAACCATGGTCCAATCCACTTGAAATTTGGCAAATATACTATTAAGGTAAGTTAAAACCGGAAACCGAGCGAAGTCAGAAAAAATATCACAAAAATAATTTTCTCCTACAAAAGTGAAACACCCTAATACATACCTTGGGCAAGTTCTGCAGTTAGGTAAAAATAATTTTGAGAAGGAGGCCAAGAAGAGGATCCAGCTAGACTGGGCTTCTCGTCATCCATAGCGCAATGCTTGAAAACGAAAGTTTTCAATCAGTGCGTCCTACCCGTCATGACCTACGGGGCTGAGACGTGGACACTCACGGTAGGGCTGGTCCACCAGTTCAGAGTCGCTCAGCGAGATATGGAAAGAGCTATGCTTGGAGTCTCTCTGAAGGATAGAATTCGTAACGAATACACCCGACAGAGAACCAAAGTTATCGACATAGCACAAAGAATTAACAAGCTAAAGTGGCAGTGGGCCGGCCATATCTCGCGAAGAACCGACAACCGCTGGGGTAAACGTGTTCTTGAGTGGAGACCACGACTCGGCAAACGTAGTGTAGGACGCCCTCCGGCCAGGTGGGATGACGATCTCAAAGACGACGTCAAAGACTGCAGGCAGATGCTGGATGCAGCAAGCTGAAGACAGGGCGCTATAGCGCTCATTAGGGGAGGCCTATGTCCAGCAGTGGACATAGGCCTCCCCTAATGAGGCTAAATAGGCTGATGATGATGATGATGATATGACTGAAAGTATTTCAATTATTAATGATTTGGCTGTGAAGACGAACTTGAAATTATGTTTCGTTTACTGGACGTCTTTCTATGCAAGTCAATAATTAACGATCCCAAAACTACTACATTTTCTTTTGGTTCTATTTACCTGAACTTCCTTTGTTACAGGGACTTCTATCTCTTTCCATACTGGCTTAGTGACCTTTTTATAATCTTTAACTTGCACTTCTTTCCAAATTGGAACTTGCACTTCCTTCCAAATAGGTTTCTTCACAATCTTCCAGGCTGGGACCTGTTCTTCCTTAAAATTCAAATTAAAAATTGTTTATTGCATAAAAAGTACATGACACTAATTTAGGGCTCTCATTACCAATATAAGCTATTCTGAAAATAGCTTGTGGTTCGGTAGTGAGTGCTTCCCCTTAAAATAATTACTTCTGGTTATTGTACAAGACTTAGGTGTACGTCTTAAATAATAAAATAAAAATTGATAAGTACAGCATTAAAATTAATTATATAACATAGAAAAGTCTTAAGTTTTTAAATTCAATTGGAAGACAAGCATGCAGATTTGAAACTTTTACGAGTATAATGTTAGTTTTACACAAATCAGGTCAATGCAGAAAAGAAAAACAATTAAAATCAAATCAATAGGACAATGCACATGACTACAATTACAATTACAATATTTGATGGTAGCATGAGGTTAAACAACTTATTTGTATATGTATTTTTGAGGGAGTTATAGAAGTAAGATAAATGTTTAACAATGATTATGCATGCTAATTAAATTACAGGTATCTGGTAGAGTTCGACAAAGATTAAAGGCGGTAGTTCGTGTTTCATGTCCAGTTTGTTGTGTGTGTGTGTGAGGGTGTGTGTATGTGTGTGAGGGTGTGTGTGAGGGTGTGTGTGTGTTTGTGGGTATACAAATTTAAGTGCAATTATTATATTTTAAAATTGTAAATAAGTTCTCAGTTTCAGTATAATCCAGCGTACGTAGCCATTGCATTAATATTGTTTTGCATATATTTCTAGGTTTGTGATAAAAGCCTATTATTTTATTAACCTTATTATACAGTCGTGCACTCAGGACACGGTAATGACGCGCCGCCAGTGCCAATCTGTATCGCGGAATTGCATGAATTTTATGCTTTGAGCGTTTGTGCAAGTTAATATTTAGGTTATATGGGGTTTCTTTATGCTTCCTAAGGATAGTTCGCATAACAAACAGCTGTCTAACGGTTAGAGTAGGGAGGTCTTTATAGAGCTGAGTAGTCGGGAGCGAAATGGTCTGCTTAACATGACCTTTAAAAGACATCTTTGTGCTCTCTCTAGCTGCAATACGTGAGTTTTAAAGGTACCTCCCCATGCAGTCATGCAGTACGAAAAGAGAGACTGCGCTAGGGCAGAGTAAACTAATGTCATTGTAGCCCTTGATGCAACTGATCGTAGAGTTTTAAACACATAAATGAGCTTTCGTATTCGTGAGACAACAGTTTGTATGTGGAGATTCCAACTGAGTGAGACTGTCATCAAGGAGTACGCCGAGGTATTTTATATTGCTGGTTCGGGTCATTGATGAGGCAAGCGGGGCTTTCACAGGTTGAGACACTGCGGCATGAGTGGGCTACAATACTAAAGGAAGGAGGTGGTTGTCCTGTAGTATTTGGAGCGAAGGTCATGAACTTAGATTTGGAAATATTTAATGTTAGAACATTACTCTTAAGCCATGCCATTGTTGATCTTAGGGCCATTTCAGCATTACTTCGGGCCTCTTCCCAGCTAGTGCCTTTGATGAGGAGAGCAGTATCATCAGCGTACGTATATATTTTGCAGCTGGGCAGGTCAAGCTTACATAAACTGTTAATATAAAGGAGAAAGAGCGTAGGCCCCAGGACACTACCCTGTGGCACACCATATGTAATTGGTTCGTCAGCACTGAATTCAAGATCTTCAGTAATATGTTCTATAGTAGAACTATCCATAAGGAATTGATAGGGATGAGAAGGCGCAATCCGTTGTTCCCGCGTGCATGCAGCAGGCGTACATTGTTTGTGAGCTTTTCGCAAGTAAACCTAGCTTAAAGCAAGAAAGGTTAATAGTCATGAATAGAATAGAGCATAAACATAAAGTGTTAATGTGCTTACCCTTTGTTATGTAGTCAGGGAGTGTGTGAGGTGTGTGTGGGTGTTGGTGAGTTAAAACGAGCTTACATAGGGAAGGCGTGACTAAATTTATGATAAGAATTAGAAAATGTACAGAATTCCTACCATAGCTTATTCTAAATAATGCATTATCAAACCTTCCACTGTTGAACCTTCTCAGTTTTCCAGGCTGGTACTTTTTCTTTTACCCATTCTGTTTTCCAAGCTTGTTTCTTCTCGGTTTTCCAGATCTGTTGCCATTCCTCTTTCCAGACGAGCTTTTTCTTCCAGACTCCTTCGGGAGGTGGGGAGTGCCAGCCGCCAGGGGTTCGCTTTTCCCGGGTAAGGTCGGTTTGCTCTGCGGCTTCCGGGACAGGGACCGCCAGCGATGCTGCACAGGCCAGCACCAGCCATATCTGACAACAAAAACATCATAAACGTTCGTGTATCTTTCAATAATGAAAATCCTGGTGACAATAATGTTATTAATTCCTTTATATACCAAAATCAGCTTGTCAATCGCCTTAATTGAAATGTTATCATGTATCATGAACTTTTAAAATCACAAATAATTTACCACGCTCTACGATTAACTTTATTGTTCAGAAATTAGTTATTGATAGTTCATTGCACAGACGAAATCCATCGTCTTGTTGTTCCGAATCATCGCACCTTACATAACTCAGCGCGTATTATAGAATAGCACTTAGTAATGAATAATGCATAAATAATGCCGGACAATCCACACAGTAGGTACCTAATATTCGTTCACAGTAAAATATTATTCTTATTAAAATTTATTGCATTGTGACATAAAATTATGATTTTCTAAATATTGTAGTAGCCATTTCTTATCACCAGATTTACTAAAGCCCACTTGACTTCTTAATAAACTAGCGACCCGCCCCGGCTTCGCACGGGTGCAATAAAATACTACTATTACTATTATTATACATATAAATCTTAATCTTCAATCACTCTATCTATTAAAAAAAAACCGCATCAAAATCTGTTGCGTAGTTTTAAAGATTTAAGCATACATAGGGACAGAGAAAGCGACTTTGTTTTATACTATGTAGTGAAGAAAGACAAAAAGATTTTGTTATTTTTAGAGTCATTTGCGGCTCGAATAATAATTATAGCCTTGGGGAAAAAAATAAATGATTCTGATTAAAGCATTTTAGTCTTTTTTTTAGTTTCCGCAACAGAATTCATATTATTTGTGAATTCACAATCTAAAAAATGTTATCTTTTCGATATTTTGGGAAGGTTTTGATGGTTCCAAAATATAAATACTGTCTTTGAATAATATTAACTTCATAACCCGCCGGTTTATAATTTATGCAGTGATTGTTCGTGTGTTCGCATGCGATTTCAGATACATATCAATTTTATTGTTACGTTCTTTATGTGCAGTTTTAAGTACCGTAAAAACAATTGTTTTTTTTTTATAGAACCTACTAGGTTCTCTAAACGATTGGCCTCCACAGAAGGCAACACCTGTATCGGGACAGTAACGATGCCGAAGAGAATTAACAGAGAGTAAAAAGCATTTGAAAGTTTTAACACAAAAGTTTTAAGAAATTTGGAAGTTATAAATAAATTACTAACAATCTACTAATATTTTTTCCCGTTTCCGTATTTTTATATCTATATTTTATATGTTTTCAGTATTTTTCTTTGAATTACCATTTCAAAGAAAAGTACTGAAAAGTTAGTAAGAAACGGGAAAATTATTTTACATTATTGTCAGCAACCTGCAAGTACGATAAAGTACTACTATTCACTTTGAGAAGATTTATTGTTATTTTTTATTTAACTTCTTTTGTTGTCTTTTTTTCTAGCTAATTTTTTCTTTTTTCATAGTAACAAGTACAATTGTCACCACAAATTGTGATGTTAGGTTATTTACAAAAGTAAGTTTAATGTTATTGGTAAAATATCTGAGAATAAAATTTAGGGTGAGTTCAATCCCTGATAATGACGGGAGGAAGTAAACTGTTTGATGTTGGGGAAATTGGGCTAATCTTCCATAAGACCTCGTTACTCTTAATGAGGGCAGGTGAAAGTGATTTTTATTGATCAAACGTTATTTTTGCAATTACTCATGATTTAGTTATCGGGTGGGTTTGTTGATGTAAGTATTTTATTTTTATATTTACTAAGTATCGCTGTCACGGTATACTGAATTTTTTTCATGTTCATAAGAAGTAAGCTCAGCCAGCATTTTTTGTTTCGGATTTTTCGTTCATCAGATAAAGCAGAAGATTTGTACACAATTTAACATTAACTTCAAAAACTAAATTTAAATTTCTCATTTGAAATAATCATTGATTAAATAGTTTAGACAAACTGAACATCGCGGAATCCATTCACTTTCACTGTCATAAAATATTTTCTTTACATTTTCACTGTTAAAAATTATTTTCGCGGAAAATAACTTATATAAAATCACAACACAATCACTTCACTTTTTTTTACAAAACCCACACCCACCGTAAGAGTCAGCGCCCGCATTTTGGAGAAACAGGTGAGCAACTGTGGTTGTCTCGAGGTGGCCACTGCTTATAACAAGTAACCCCCCCTGGTCCTCAAAGGACGCGACCGCAGTAACCAGGTGATCTATCGGTGATTGTGCCTTAGATAATAAGCTGGTGGAGAGGTGATAGGTCATTTTTAACCATAACGTTTATCAATAATCAGTGACAGTTTTATGAAAACAATTAAAGTTATATCGTTTCTTTATCGCATACTATTTCGTGGTTATGATAACCAATCGCAGAAGCTTTAAAAAGTTCTTATAAGTTTTTGCCGTCTCTACATAATATTACCTAGATAAACAATGTTATAAAGAGTGACGTTGTGTCCACGTTACGAAAGTAATTGTGATTACTTAGGACTGATCTTTTTACCATACTTTTGAAGCATTTTCCGGGACTCAAACTGACATTTTACAATATACAAAATTCATTACCCTTTGATTTAAGTGAGGGATTTGGATAATTTCGTATCATTTTCTTGATAGATTATTAAGCTAATATTGTCGTGAACAAAATGATACTTATACTTTTCTACTATGCTTTTAATCATAATATAAGAAATAAGAGTATGAGGTTGTGTCAATTTTGTTTAGTTTAATTCTGTGATACTCTCGTTTGAAGTAGAAAAAAGTCATAGTGTTAGTAAAACATTAATAATTATTCCAAAAACGTACCTAAGATACCAAAATTATTAGGTGAAATACGTTTTTGTTCATTGAAATTGGCCATGATCTTAAGATATTCAAACTGATGTCTCAGTAATTTATCTTCGAAAAAACAATAGCGTTACGATTGTGACTCTATAAATGCATAAATTCTAGTAGCTAATACTTTTCTGTAGAAAAAGCATCATTTAAAATCGATGATATTCGCTTGTTTTTAATGCTGCGACAGGTACGATCGGTTAGTCCCGCTATGCACTATAATAGTTCCGCTATGCTCGACTTTTCGACTCTACATAAACAATGGAATGGATATTTTTATTTGTTTAAAAGCCCGCCCGCGGCTTCATCCGCGGCTACGCCCGCGGCATCGCCCGCGCCCTATATAATTATTTTGCACGGAACCTTTATGTTTGATCCTTACTCTAATAAATTAGCCCGACTTTGTGTCATTATCTAAGCTATGCAAATATTGTACTATAGAAATTTATTGCCGCTTAGCTATGCAATAATTTCGAAAAATTCATAGTGTATTTTCCGTAAGCCTTATCACAAGCGCCTGGTTAAGCGTTTACACTTCGTTTGCTGAATCGCAGTCTCCAAGTGGAGACTGCGACTCAGCAAACGAAGTGTAGGAAACTCACACCTAAATAAATAAAATAAAAAGTTTATTTATTCAGACATATTTTGTCCATAAGGCATACAGTACACACAAAACATTACAAAAAATCAAAGATAAAACAAAGATAAATTAAAGCGCTCTTTGCCTATGTTCAACACGAACCCCATCGATTTCCGTCGGTTACCAATTATAATATTCTCATTCCACTGGTGAAATGTTCGGAATATAATCATTCGTAATGTTATCTGATTTGAATGAAGACTAAAACATTTTGAAACATTTTGTTCCTCAATCAGACAGATTGATTACAGACATTTTTTTAATATTCCAGCACAGCCTTGTTTTAGCGTTATGGCCATTTTGAATAATTCCATTGTTTACGTAAGATTTATGTAATTTGAAGATTAGTTCTGTGATTTGCATATTCATTATAGTGGCCTTATCATAAAGCTATTTATAAGTGGGCTAAATAATGCTGTTATGCACATTTACGAAATAACGAATCCTGTGTTAGAGTTGCGTGGCATTCATAACTGGATACCAACGGAGAAGGATTATGAGATTTGCACCCTACCCGAAGTATGTATGTACAGTTGCGGTCATAATTGGAGACATACCTTAAAGATCATCCTCGCTTGAAGGTTACTGCGTTTAAAATACATAATTTTCCTTTAATTCCAAATTTCATTCCGACATTACAACTTGTATGCTACACGGTTTGCATAAGCGAAGTGTTATAGAATGCTTATGAAAAATTGTTTTAATATTTAAAATAAAGGTAAATGGTGTTAAAATAAATTGTTATTTTTTTGCATTTTTACTTCCTAATGAAAAAGATAGTAAATTAAGCCTCGAAATTAGGGTAAGTATTAAGTGTAGATGACTTTGTGGATTTGAACCTAGGATCCAAATAATAACCAATTTTGAAAAAGGTAGTAACTCCCACGAAATGCCGTAAGACAATCTTTAGAATCTAGGTCATCACGTCTGACCGCCACTGTACCTACATTGCAGGAGGTTGCGGGTTCGATTCCCGCCTCGGGACAAATGTTTGTACGATCTGAAGATATTTGTTTAGGGTGTTCTGGATGTTTACTATGTATAATAAAAAAAATAACTATGTTAGTGCATTGTATAAAGTACTATATCAGTTAACTAGTACCCATAACACAAGCTCTGCTTAGCTTGGGGCTAGATAATGCTGTGTGAATCGTCCAGTATTATTATTATTATTATTGAAGAAAAAAATGTCGGTTCCGTCGTCGCCGAACGCCGAAACTACGTGATCGATTTCAACAAATGTATGATTTGATCTACGATTTGATTCGTCCTAATATCCCGGGTGCTTTAAGCTTTGTGACGTTTCGGACACAGTACTTTTGATACGCTTAACAAGCATTGTTTGAAAAAACGATACGTGTTTAAATTAGATTCGTAGACGATTTTTGTTGAACCTAAGGTTTAAAAACTAGTTTCTGCCCGCAACTTCGCACGAGATGTTTGTATGGAAACCTTTTCTATCCCATGGGAACTGATTTATGGGATAAAAAGTAGCCCATCTTTGATTCCAGGGTTAGAATTACCTGTATTAAAAATTTCAGACCGATCTGTCCAGTAGTTTTGGTGTGAAACATCCATCATGAGGTAACACACATCCATCCATCCTTGTATCTAAATCCAAACATCCAAACTTTCGCATTTTTAATATTAGTGCGATAGTGTGAAGACCTGTAAGGGATGTGTTAAGTAACTATTTGGAAATATAATACTGTAATGGTTCGTCTTATAAATAACTAAATAAAATAAAAATTAAGTGAGTACAAAAGAAAATAAGACAAAGGTAAACGCTTGTTTAGTATTATTACCTGCCTGCGACGCAGGAGGTTGCGGGCTCGATTCCCGCCTCGGCACAAATATTTGTACGATCTGCAGATATTTGTTCAGGGTGTTCTGGTCGTATTCTATGTATAATAAAAAATATCTATCTATGTACTCGTATATTATTATGTATGTGTATCAGTTATCTAGTACCCATAACACTAGCTCTGCTTACCTTGGGGCTAGATAATGCTGTGTGAATTGTCCAGCATAATTTTTTAATTTATTTATTTATTAAGTAGTCGGGTTTTAGTTTCTAACTAAGGGGCGAATTTTGTATCCTCAGTTAAGTCAGTAAATAGCAGTCTAGCGTGTAAAATCATCTATATGTTTATCCGGCAAATACTTTCAACTTTTCATGTCTATTATCTAGAGAATAGCTATCCGTGGTTCAAACCAACTTCACACCCGTTCGGACGCACAGTACCAGAAACGCAAATTACCTTATACGCGGATGGCCAGAAATGGATTTCGCAAATTACCAGATACGCAAATTACCAGATACGCATACCGCGGGCGTGGGATATGTGTTAACGTTATGACTCTGGGTGCAATTATACATATACACACCCTTTCAGTCACTAAGTCGCCACGAACCCGCCCCCGGTAACGGTAATTTACGTAGAAGGTAAATTACGTAAAAAAATCTAGTCCTGGTAATTTGCGTTTCTGGTACTATGCGTCTGAACCTTCACACCAACTGCGTGTGTGTACACAGTATTCAACGTATTAGACAAGAACTGTAAAAAAGTTTGTACCTATTTGATATTTGACGTTCGCTAATAAACAAAATTCAAACACATCCAGCTCAAATCACCGTGGAGATAAACCATTCTAAAAATGCACGCTCCTTTTACGATAAAAACTATCGTAGTTTAACGAATTCATTACGGATGTAAGGGATGAACACAAATAAGGTTCGTAGTTAACCCGCTTACATCCGTAATGAATGCACGCCCCCTCCACAAAACGTCACCCAAACAAAAGTAGGCACCTAGCCTACACTCGGCGTGCAAAAGTTACATTTAGCTATATCAAAAGTCCATCACTAGACACTACTTTTGTTTGGGTGCCCTAACTGGGAATAAAATAGGTGCCGTAAATTTGGTGCCCTAAAAATCGATTCCTAAATGGGAATACTTCCATTTTTAGAATGGTTTATACACAAACGAAACAATCAAACGACCTTGATCGACTGGAATGACGCTTTGTTAAGTTAGGCTACGTTCTAAATGTGTGCTAAATTTTGTCGTGATCTGTTCAGTAGTTTTGGAGATCCTAGGTAACAAAAATTTCATATTTCACAAACTATCGCATTTATAATATTAGTAGGAAGTAGGCGGCAGATTTGGCCGAAGATCTCAAGAGGCGCAAATATGCAGATCTCGACAGAGCCTACACATTTGCTCCCCTTGGAGTCGAGACCCTAGGTCCGTGGGGTACCGAGGCTCTTCGGGTTTTCAAAAAACTATCTGAGCGTCTGGTCAAAGCGACGCGTGACCCGAGAGCTGGTGAATATCTGGCACAGCGTATCAGCATTGCCATACAACGTGGCAATGCAGCCAGCGTCTCGGGGACGCTTCCGACTGGTGTTGATATGGATCAGTTGAGCTATCTGTAGACTGTTTGCAACAGTCAGCAGTTAGCTCAATTGTTTCAATTGTAAATACTAGTATAATTTTCTTTGTGAATAAAGTTGTTTTCTCTAAAAAAAAAAGTAGGAAGTAGGATTAAGTAGGTATTGAGTTTCTCTCGTTTCATCTATGAATTCTACGAGGCGATACTGTTGTCATACTGAAGCGATTAATCAGCAGAGTTGGGCCCCCAATTTATTTGTCACATTTATTTTCCTACGCACTACGGAACCCAAAAACGTTCGTTAAGAAAACAAACCAGATTCGGTGTTCACGTAACAAAGCATAATAAGGACACGTAATAAGTGCATATCTGAGTTCGGAAGAAAGTGAAGTAACGAGCTAGTGGGTGACAGAGCAGTATAAGTATTTTATGTATGTAAGTTTAAGATTACGTTTGTCTGTTTGTCTTTATGAGTAACAATTTCATCGTCATCATCATCCGCCTATAATAAACTATATTCAAAATGAATCGTTATTTAAACATTTATTCACAAAGAAAATTATACTAGTATTTACAGTTGAAACAATTGAGCTAACTGCCGACTGTTGCAAACAGTCTACAGATAGCTCAACTGATCCATATCAACACCAGTCGGAAGCGTCCCCAAGACGCTGGCTGCATTGCCACGCTGTATGGCAATGCTGATACGCTGTGCCAGATATTATATATATATTTTTCAAAATCAACAAGTTATGAAAGAAACAAAATTAGGTAGAACATTTCGAGCTTTAGACTGTTTGCAATAGTCTACAGATAGGTTAACTGTTTTAAATGTATATGTAAATTATTCCCAAAGAATTTTTTCTTTTTTGTTAGGAAAATTTATTCACAAAGATAATTACAAAAAATCAAGAAATAAATTAGAACTAGTATTTACAATTGAAGCAATTGAGCTAACTGCAGACTGTTGCAAGCAATCTACAGGCGAAAACAAATGATTGTATCAATTAGTTGTAATTTTTTTGTGAATAAAGTTCAGCTAACCTACCCGTACACCATCTCTGCTTAGTTTGTGACTAGGTGATAATGTGTATGAATTATCCAGCCATTATTTATAGATTTAGATTTACATAATCTCCCATCGTTTTGGTTGCCTGGAAGAAATTGCTTTAAGCAATAAGGCCGCCAGTTCCATTGCTGTTCTCTATATGTTTCGATGTAAAAAAAATTTTTTTTTAAAGGGGATCAATAAAAATATTATCTATCTATTTATTTATTCATATTTATTTGCTTTATAGACCATCAGATCCAGGTTATCAGCTTTTCTCACGTCATTATCACGTGAGCGGTCGATGTATAAGAAAAAAACATATAAATTCACAAGGTACAACCGAAGCCGCGGGCAGGAACTATGTCAGACTAAGTGCTCGAGTTAAACTTGTCAACCCAGTTTATAAGTAGAGCTTATTATGAAAGGGCTTCCGGGGAAGCAATCAGTATGGGTATGGCTATTTTTATCGGAAAGCTGCGTCGACTGGTTTGAGAATAAACTAATATGGATTATCATAAGCTGGCTTCTGCCCCCGGTTTCGCACGCTTTTCAACAAACGATAGCCAAAAGGACATACAGTCGAACGGGAAAAAGAGGCAGGCCCTTGTTCCCGTTCGAGTGTATGTTTTTTATGTACTTATGTACGTATGTTACTCGATATCTTCGCCAATTCCTGTCCAATTTATCTAAGAAAACGTTTTATGCAATATAAGATGAACTGCACGAAAAGGGTATGCACCGTACCACTTTAAAGTTGGATAAAAATTTGATGTCCGATTTTTTTTAAAGATGCATTATCATTGAAATACAATGATGACATTTATTTATTTAGCGACGCGTGACCCGAGAGCTGGTGAATATCTGGCACAGCGTATCAGCATTGCCATACAGCGTGGCAATGCAGCCAGCGTCTTGGGGACGCTTCCGACTGGTGTTGATATGGATCAGTTGAGCTATCTGTAGACTGTTTGCAACAGTCGGCAGTTAGCTCAATTGTTTCAATTGTAAATACTAGTATAATTTTCTTTGTGAATAAATGTCGTATTTATTTATTAACGAAGAAAATTACTGCCCTACACTAGGTTTTTGTCGTATGTCTGTCTGTTTGGTTTAGCAAATCTCCAAAGCTCACTTACGTACAATAACGTAACAAGATCGACCTCGGCCTTACTCCACTTCTAATTGCACGCCGAGATGCCCAAAATGCGGAGCCTGAACTCTATTCAAACAGCAAGCGCTCGTAGCCAAATATTATATAAAGTAGCTAATCTACATACAATGGTATACCGCCATTTAGGGTTTCCTCGCTATACGGAATGATAGAAACACTACATAAACTACAACGGGATTATTTGCTTGTCATGCTTATCATTAGTAATTTCAATATTAATGGACAGGAAATGAGAATTAATAATGAGGCTTTTAGTGTTAACACTCACCTCACCCCACCTCAAAAACCTAAATTGATGGACGCAGACCTCCCCAGATAAGCGCCTTATTGGCTTTTAGCACACTGTTATACACCCGCGTGAAGTTTTGGGGTGGTGCAAATTGTAAGCCGGCACCACACGGCGATATAGTATAGTAAAAATATACATATATTTCAATAATGTAATGCATTCAGGTATATCAGTTATCTAGTAGTGTTTATTAAGGCGGTACCCTACCTCGTTATTGTGTGAAGAGGATAGGCATAGGATTTCGCGTTCACAGGAGCGGGACAGAGCAAAGCGGCGTAAGCCCAAAAATCTAGTTTTTAGTAGTTATTTGCTCCCCACAATCATTAGAATAGTTAATTGAAAAAAAGGCAACATATAAAATGTTCTTTATACTTAGCTCAATTACTATGCTTAATCTCAAGATCTTATCATCTGTATTTATTGAGAAATTAGGGTTTTAGTAAAAAATTAGAGGTAACTATGCGATTTTTTTCTACCGAGAAAATTTTATAGAATCGTGTTTTCGAAACATATGATCGATAGAATCCGACGGAGTTGAAAATAAGCAATTTGAAGGTAGGTACCCCCTTAAGGGGCAAGATGATACTGTGTAAATTGCCTAGCATTATATATTTATTATGGTAGTACTCTTGCATAAAGCGATTCTGTGACTCCAGTCTTCCAAAGTCGACAAACAAATCGTTCAGAAATGGTCCTCCCTTGTATAATTTAATATGTTTGCTCATCTATTTGTCGACGGTTCTCCATTTGTAAGGCGCGCCCTAATTTTCCGGATCATCTCTGGCTCAAGTGGATCAAAATCAAAATCACTTCTCCAGGCATTTCGGTGGTGAACTCTCTATTGCTAGGACTGTTGTTTAGGTGTTCTGAATGTTTTCCATGTTTAGTAAAAAATATATCTGTGTAGTGTATATCAGTTATCTAGTAACCATAACACATGCTCTGCTTAGCTTGGGGCTAATATTTTTTTTTATTCATAAGTGTACTTTGTAATATTTTATTATTAATCTTTTTATAGTTTGCGTGTACAAATACATTACACCTAATAATACATAGGTACGTATTATTAGGTATAGGTACCTACTGAATTCTTTCCGATATCTACCTACCTACTTTAGTGTCTATGTTTGATTGTATTTTTAACCCCCGACGCAAAAAGAGGCGTGTTATAAGATTGACGTGTCTGTCTGTGTATCTTTCTGTGGATGAACCGATTTACGTTTAGTTTTTTTTGTGTCATAGATAATTTTATTCCGAGTGTTCGTAGCCATTAGCCATGTTTCATGAAAATCTGTTGTCAGCCAATAAACGTCGGCAGGTTTTTTTTAATTTTAATTTTGTCTTGTTTGCTGTCCATTTAATTTTGTGAACCAAAAAAAATAATTATCTACCTATCTATATTATAATGCTGTGTGAATTGTCCAGCGTTATTAATACTATTGCTATTAATAGGTATGTCTCTTTTTTGCTGCGATTGGGTTCCACTTCAATATTCCAGCAATATCTAGGGCAGTCGTCTAGACTACCTGCGCTATTTATTCTCTGTAATTTTGTACATCATTTTTAGTATAGTTTGACAATGCCCTTATACAGCAGCATACTCTGACATACCTCTTAGTTAATTAATTAATTTATTTATTTATTTGACTCTGACTAGTTATTTTTATTTAATTTTTCAGTCATGTAGGTATGTCTGCTTTTTTTTATTTTTGTACCTTATGGTGTTTCCCATAACGAAGTACCTATGTGTGTTATTGTTATAAAAATAGTAGTCGATGTCGTTTCTTCTATATTTAAGATTAAATATAGAAAGAAACGACACTGACAAATATTTGTCAAGTGTAACATCAAGTGTAGGTACCTACTACTACAACTACATATTATGTATGAAGATTTTAAAGAGCCATAAAATTTGTCTGACGGCGGGAATCGAACCAACAACTTGATTCTTTTGCAACCACGCCTATTGCAAGGCCATTGAAATAAGTTAACTCCTGGTTAACTCTACATGGCCATGGTGAAATTATCACTTGACAAATATTTATTTACTAACCAAACATTAGTCGGCTGTTAACTATTCAAACATTATAATTAGCTGGTGAATGTTAATGGGGGTTTTATTGACATGTTTTGTTTTCGTATATGTAAACTTTGTTGTTTATATTATTTTTCATAAACAAACTAGCTTCTGCTTGCGCTTGCAAACCAACATTAAACAACCAACTTTATCAAACAAAAATCGCCTGCCCCATGGCGTGGGGTATCGTTGTATAGGTCGGTAAATATTTTGTGGCTGTGGGAAAACCATTTTACGATTTAGGGTTCCGTTTGTGAAATATTTAGCTGTAAAGTGATAAAGTGATAGATTTAGAATCCTTGTCACCTATATTTATATATAAAAATAAATCCCAATTTCAACGGCTGGACCAATTTCGCTAATTATTTTTTGTTGTATTTGTTATTGTCAGGAGAAAGTTCTTATGAAAGAAAAAATTACGAAAGTTGGAAACATAAATTTCCACGCGGGCGAAGCCGCGGGGTGCAACTAGTCTATAATAATAATTCTTATTCTAGTTCTACTTCCGCAATAAGAACCAAAAAATAAAACAACTTGCTGAGGTTCAATTGTAAAAACTATGTCTGTCTGTCCGTCTGTCAACCAACTTTTCTCAGGAACGCGTGGAGGTATCGAGTTGAAATTAACATAGGTATTAACATTAAATGTAACCTTTTGGAGCTGTGATTTAAAAAAGAACTTCTAAGTCAACAATGCAATCAATAGTTACAGCCATTTATGTACGAATATTTCGAAATTTCCAGAGACATCACATGCACACAAAACCTATAGGGTGCTTCCCGTTGAGAATTATGAAATTTGGCAAGAAGCAAGTTAAAGCACAAGTAAATGAAAAAATTCGAAAGCTGTTTGTAGTTTATTCAGTAAAAAAATATTTGCTTCTGGCCATGGATCAAAACCCACAGGGTGGTACCTACTTCCCGTTGACCTAGAATCATGATATTTGGCAAAAAACAAAGTCTTACAATTAAACGGAACTCTTGGTGCACGTATCCGACTCACATTTGACATTATATTTATATCAAAATTTGTGTTTGTTTGTTGTGTCAGTTAGCAAATTAAAACACAAATTCCTCCATCGTAAAAACTAGACTTGCTCAATAACTAAAATTATTCTGTACTGTATCTATCGAAACGGCCTATAAGAAGCTTACAAAACCCTATACGTTTTGAATAAATTCATAGTGAACTTGGCCTAAAACAGCACGTGGTTAACAAACGCCGTGCGTAGAATTAAAACAGCAGCGGGTAAATTTATACAGTCAGACCTACGACGGTATAGGGCTATTCAGAAATTCCGTTCCTGAGTCTTCGACACAAATTCGCGCAAAACTCAAATAAATCAGGTTTTAATATTTTCTGCGTTCTACAAGAAAAACGCATCCACAACGTCACTTTTCAGCAGGTGAGATTGGGGTCAAACAATGGTAGGTCTTTTGACCGACCTTCGTTCGTAGGCGGAGGTTCCACCTAAGACGATGGTTGAGAGATGGATTTAGTATGTATTTCCGAAACCTAAAACTTCAAATAAGTATTTCCAAAACCGAAAACACTAGATGGTTTCTTAACGGCAGTTATAAGTCTTGTGGATAAAGAAGGGACTGAAAAGAACTAAGCTTTACCGTATATCACTAAGCTAATATGGTCTAAGCGGGACAATATGCTTAACCGGCCAGTCCCTTCTTTATCCACACGGATCAGAAATAGTGAAACATAATGCTAGATATTATATTATTATTATTATTATTATTATATGCCTATAGGGTCCCACTGCAGGGCAAAGGCCTCCTTCTCCTCCTTCCACTTTTTTCTATCAATACCTATATTTGGCCACTCTCTACGCCTGAGCCTTCCACGCGACCTGCGCCCATTTGGAGTCCATTCGGTAATGGTCTTTGCCCAGAACTCCTCCGGCATACGGCACACGTGTCCGGCCCAGTCCCATTTTAATTTAGCACACTTTTGAGCTACGTCCGTTATCTGGGTCTGGGATCCTTATGCGGTCTAAGAGACTGACTACTAGGATGCTGCGCTCCATAGCTCTCTGGCAAACACCGAGGCGGAAAATTATTAGTATTATTTAACGGGTATTTATCGCGTTTATACACTGTCGTGGTCACGGGATGACAGTGTGTTAACCTGTTGAAACGTCGTGAAAAATAGGTAAATAAAAGCGATAAATACCCGTTAAATAATATTAATAATTATGTGTTCAGATCGCGTAAGTTTGAAAATATTTACCGAGGCGGAATTTTTGATCATTGGTGAGTGACCAACATTGGGCACCGTACGTGAGGATGGGAAAATGCATATGTCCATTAGTTTACGCTTTAATGATAGTGGAAGAGGTCCCTTCATAAGGTCTTTTTTAGACCAATAGCTCCTCCAGGCGTTTTCTGTGCGGCGAGATATCTCTTTGTCCTGTCTCGCCTGGAA
Source organism: Eupithecia subfuscata (assembly GCA_963564075.1). NCBI lineage: Eukaryota > Metazoa > Arthropoda > Insecta > Lepidoptera > Geometridae > Eupithecia > Eupithecia subfuscata. The sequence goes on from OY751095.1 coordinate 21,877,338, forward strand.
GGAGACTACTTGGCCCAGATAAATATACTCCTGGACATATTCGATCTCCACATTCTCGACTTTAATTATCCTCTTTGTGCTGTTGGTCATCACCTTGGTCATCACAATGCCAGATAACATAAGTAAATATGTATGTTCATCTTTGGCCGCAGCTTGTCACGAAGAGACAGGTCGTCGAAAGTGGCCGTATTGGAAAAGCTCTAGTTTTACTCCAAACCGCCGTGACTTGCTAGATACGCTCGTGACCACCAACACTTCCCTGTTACTCTAGAATGGAGCAACTTATTATGATACCCACATAAGAGATGATACAGTACCTACCTAATTTAAGCAACGTCAGTATTTTTTAACCGACGAAAAACGGAGTTTTTTATGTATGACAACGCATAACTTTTTACAGAGTAGTCTGATTTTGATAATTCTTTTTTTATTGGAAAGGATATACCCCGAAATCGGTCCCATATAAATTTACTTTTCAGTTTATTCGGTGGTTTATTTATTTTTAATATATTTTTCAATTTCAAAATTTTCACTTGATACTGAGTGCGTCCCTTGCCCTTGTCAACAAAGTTTTAAAGTAACTTTTTATATTTTTCTGTATCTACTGTGTGCAATTATTGTGTTCGTTTTATATGCACTACTGATCTGAAATAAAATATTTACATAAATCCATTATTTCAGACCAGACAATAAATATTGGCCCACTGCCACTTCAGTGTTCTTGAGTGGAGACCACGACTCGGCAAACTTAGAATAGGACGCCCTCCGGCCAGGTAGGCCTATTTCCAGCAGTGGTGGTATGTTGGCCGATGATGATGAGAATAAATTTTTGGATCTCTCGTATTTTATTGTGTAGTTAGAGGCAAAGAGAATAAAACCACTCCGTTATAGTTAGAGGGATTCCATTTGCGTAATAAACATATCCAACAACCATCAGCCGTTATGGCACAGAGTGCGTTGAAACCAATCGATACCGATCCCAAGACGCTGGTTCCTTAAAATACCTAGAAATGTTAATTATTCAAATCAACTAATTTCAATTTCTTAGACGCTGACCTCTTTTCTATCTAACCATGTTACCCTTGGAGGAACGAAATCAGTCGCCCTCTTAACACTGAAAACAAGCAGTGTTAATACGGTGTCAAGTCATCACTTGTCAAAATTATGAAAAATGCATTGGCAGGTATATTGGCACTCAATGGCCAAATATTGGTAATATTGCGTTTGTATGTTTTTTTGCGAAGGTACTTGACTCTTAAGGCTATTCAAACACCGCGAATTTTTCGCAATAACTAATTCAAATGGTAAAATGATAAAAACAAGCATCATGAAGGTCTGATTGCTAAATACTAACAGCATTCTAGAAATGCAGACGTCATGACATGAATAGCAAAAATTAAATAAAAGTAATGTCACCGTGGCCTTACCACAGCTTGGTTGACGAATCAATCAATCAAACAAACAGGCTCGCGCATATGTACCTTTACAGTCACACCAAGGTCCTGCAGTAGACGTTTATAGACTGACTAGTTTATAATCGCGGCTTCGCACGCGTTGTTTCTATAAACGTTTAAAGGTGATTTTTATCACATGGGAACTGATTTATGGGATAAAAAGTAGCTTATGTTTGATTCCAGGCTTAGAGCTATACCGATGAAAATTTATAGCTCAATCTGTTCAGTACTTTTGGTGTGAAGAGGTAACAAACATCCATCCATCCAAACTTTCTCATTTATAATATTACTGTGATGTGATAGGATGACGATGATGCATTTTTGTAAGTTTTAAGTTTTATTGTTAATCAATCTTAGCTTAGTTTGAAATAATAATACCTCAAAACTAATTACTTAACTCGCACTATATTGTCTTGGAAGAGCGAGATTCCGTAACACAGGTGTTTATTTAACTTAAAAGGGAATCTCAAACAGGTTGTTGATAATATATTATTGTTCATTGAGTTAAAGCAATAAATATTTTGTATTTTTGTATTTGTATTTTACTTAGCATTTTCCACCAGGCTTATAAATATCATAGAAGAGAATGAACGCATAATTTTTTGTGGCTGAGATTCCCACCCATACGAGTAGGTGCCTTAAGAACACAAGGTTTTTCGAGACTTTCTTACTCAGTTCATATACTGATTATGATTATAATCAATAATTATATGGAACAGTTGAGCTACCTGTAGATTGTTTGCAACAGTTAGCTCAATTGCTTAAATTGTAAATACTAGTTAATAAGACATTTATTCACAAAGAAAATTATACTAGTATTTACAATTGAAACAATTGAGCTAACTGCCGACTGTTGCAAACAGTCTACAGATAGCTCAACTGATCCATATCAACACCAGTCGGAAGCGTCCCCAAGACGCTGGCTGCATTGCCACGCTGTATGGCAATGCTGATACGCTGTGCCAGATATTCACCAGCTCTCGGGTCACGCGTCGCTTCGACCAGACGCTCAGATAGTTTTTTGAAAAATACTAGTTGTAATTTATATTTAATAAGTAGTTGATCATAATTTTCTTTGTGAATTTTTCTATCAAAAATAAAGCACAAATCTCTAGTAATAATATTCTGTAACTTGCCGAATTGTAGATGACAAGAAATTTGGCATTGATTATTTAACTTTTTTTTTATTAGCCAATAGCTGAGCCAAGGCCTCCCTTCCCGAGAATGGTGGAAGATACATCTCTATTTCACGCTACGAGGGTCAGTCAGTCAGCTCAGTGTGGTGCCGGCTTAGAATTTGCATCACCCCCACTCTTCCCGCGGGTGTCGTAAGAGGCGACTAAGCGATATCCACCGGGGGCGGGCAGCAGCGCCCCCTGCAGAACAATTCTACCACCGAACTGCGATCCCCATCCCGTATGCCCAGCGTGGGGATTATGGGGCATATCCCCCATGAGATAAAAGCCAATAAGACGCCTATCACGGGGAGGCCTGCGTCCAGCTATGGACCAATACAGGCTGTTGAGGTTGAGGAGGTTGAGGAAGCTTAGTCTAGTTTATCATATACTTTACTTACAACTAGTTTCTGCCTGTGGCTTCGCACGCGTTGTTCCTATAGAAACGTTTTATGGTTATTTCCATCCCATGGGAACCTACATATTTTTGTGGCAATAAGTAGTCTATGCTTTATCCCAGGCTTAAAACTACACAACTATGCAAAATTTCAGCCTCGATCCGATGAGTAGTTTTGGCATCAAGAGGTAACAAACATCCATACATCCAAACTTTCGCATTTCTATTATTAGTGTGACGAAAATGACTATTAATGAATAGAAATAAATTGGAACTAGTATTTACAATTGGAACGATTAACTGCAAACAATCTACAGGTAGCTCAACTGATCCATATCAATACCAGCCGTCTCGTTCCCAAGACGCTGATGCGCTGCGCCAGACCAGCTCAATTATTAATTTTTTTTGTTACATAAATAACGAGATGTTCAGCGTACGAACAACCGGCTATTAGGTAAGAAGAAATCAAATGCCTGCTGCATTGAAATGAGTAGGTACCATAAAAGCGTTTTATAAGCTGGACAGACATTGCATTCCTCAAGTACTTACTCAAGCATTGCCTAACCCTGCCTATTTTATAATCTGTGCCCTAAACATACATTTGTATGCCCGTGTCAAGCACTGAAGTGGTTAACTGACGAAAGACCATGCAAGACTCTTCTAAGGCCTTAAGAGTGCCTTCCCATCAGAGCTATCCAAAGAGGTTAGGTTTTATGGATTTTATAGAAACAAGATCTTGGTTTTCGGCTTTTATAGTGCTTTCCATGCTTAGGATCTATTGGCGCAATCAGTAACGTATTCCCGTTAGTGATTGATTGCGGTTTCAAGTCCCGTCTAGGTCCCAATATTTTGGGATTCTATTAAAATTCCTCGATCTTAATATTTTCTTTGAATTAAACTTTCCAAATACCTACATTTGAGGGGTATAGAAGCAAAATATATTATGTCCAAAAAATAGTTTTTTTAACCTTGAAACACCAATTTCTTTCTTTTGGTTTTATCTATAATGTTGTAAGGCTGTTTTATAGCAAAAACACTACAAGGTCAAACAGTATGCAGATGTAAATAGACAGTCTGTGTCTATACGGAATGGTATGTCCTTAGAGCGAAATGTTCTAAGTAGAAAAAAGTTCACAACGCGATTCGTCATGGGCGCAAAACGTCCTCAATTGAAAAAGTGCTGCCGTACAAAGCGAAATGACAAACAGGATTAACAACACACGAGAAAATTAGATTGATAATTAATAAAACAGAAGAAGAAAGAATGCAGAAAATCTGACTGTCAAAACAAATCCTACTATTCTGTCTGCCCGTTTTTCTGTCTGCTTGTCTGTTACCATAATTATACGCCCCAGGCGCAACGGATTTTAATGGAATTTGATAGGGGAGGTTGACGCATGACGATGTCCTGGGGCGGAGAAGCTACTTTTTATACCGAAATAGAGCGTTCAAAGCCTCTGGCAGAAGCCAAATATTATACATGCTCTGACAAAGACTCTACCTTATACTGCGTAACAAATGAGAGCCGAGTTACCGAATTCAAAGGGTACCGTGTCATTCGCTTGGTTCACTTTTATTTATCAATTAGTGCCCACGACTTCGTTCTCCGTGAGCTCTTATTGTTTTTTTTTTTTGTGGCGGAACCCTAATACTTTTCTAAAAGAAAATTATGGTTACCAATCGATAGTTCGATACCGATAGTTCTTCTTTATTGTTTTATGAAGTTTGTTTATTTTATCCAGCCTTTATTGTTAGATGGGGTTGTTGTACAATTGTCACAAAGTAAATTCGTCTCGAAAAAGCATGTGTAAATTCACCACAATTCTATTTTCTGAAGAATTCCTCTGTTTATTAATTTGGATTAATGTAAATTCGTCACATTACTTTCCGCATAGCAGCAGAAAAAACAAAAAATAAAGTACTGTACTTAACTTTTTGTTTTACTTTCCCTCAGCATTTTGTGTGTGTGTTGATAAATTTTTATTCTTATGAGGAGATCTTTTCCTCAAAAATCTAAATGGTCATGTTGTAGTACAGGGCTGCCATCTCACCGGGTCATTGTGGCGACTCAGCATATTCGCTCAGGGCAACTTCTGTGGCATAGTGACTGAATAGCTGACCTGGTTCGATTTCGTTTTGATTGATATTCAGAACAGCAAGTGCTCAATTAACTACCATTTATGGGGTAAAATGAAAAATTCCCACGAGATTACGTGAACTCAAACTCTATCCACCAAAGCAGAAACGAAAACAAAAGTGTAATCCTCAAACAGAATTTAATTGTTTCCGCAACTACCACCATCAAGGCTTCATTCATAAAATGAACTCAATCTTAGCGCTAACGAAACAACGTTTAAAATAAAACAACCTTTTGCGTGAACACTCATGGTCCGTTGATATTTTGAACGGGTTTTCGTCGGTGTATCTAATTTAGACTTTATGTGCAGTGGTGTACGTTTGTTATTTGTTTATGAGGAAGCATGTGCATATCAGATGAGGCTAAAGTCTAAGGGAAAGTGACCTGAGATCGAGAGTTCAAAGCTTGTGAGGCCTTAAGGCGGGGTCTTGTAAATGATGACAACTTAATCAGTCTTTGGTTAAGAATCCTGTGGGAACTAAGTAAAGTATCCTTAATGTATCACGAATAATTATGAATGCGAAAGTTGGGATGGATGGATGAAGGGGGTTAGTCCCCGAGGGCCCCATTCCCGGAGGTACCCGATTTCTAATAAAGTACCTTGGTAGGAGAAGAGAGAAGAAGAGGTAACAAACATCCATCCATCCATCCAAACTTTCACATTTATAAATATTAGTGTGATAATAGACAGATGACTCCCTAATGTTTCTCGTACACTGGAAGCTTGGATTGGTGACGTCAGCGTGGATAATTGTATGAAAAAACCAAAGACAATCACGTCAGCTTATAAAAATTTATCGTACTCATAAAAATAGAATTTTTGTTCGATATTCCTATTTTTTGATCAACACACGTAACAAAAACCTAAAGTATTACAAAAACGTACAAAATATCCATGGACCTGCCGTTATTTTCAAAACACACTATATATTTAATGTACAACTTCAACGCAACCATGTTCGCCCATCGTCAAGTGGTTCCGTATGTACATACGTACTATGTACATTCGACGACTAAAACCAATGAAGTTCTATTCAAAGAACATTGCTCTACGTCAAGGCGGGTTGGAGGGCAACGGTTCATATATATCGTCGCGTTTGGAAACCTATTCACGAAATAGTTTATTTGAGTACAGTCATGGGTATAGAATAGGGACCGTGATCTGCTAAATAGCTATCTTTGTAGGTGACTGTACTCAAATCTATCTCTATTTCTTGAAAGGTTTCTTCAGTTGTTTTAAAATGGTTACAAGATGGGAAGGTTACGAGATAGGCAGCAGCTAAAATTTTTGAATATGCGCATCGGATCCACCAATTTTTTTGTTAGATTTGCCTAAAAATATATTAAAGGAGTTGGTACCTTATCCGTCTCACTTGTGGTCATAATTAACTTAATTTCAGTAGAAAATAGGTCTCTGAAACACAGACTGATTGGCTGGGATCTCTAGCTTCAGGAAACGCAAGACCGTTTCTACAAGGTTTCTACGACTTTTACGTCCTTGAGCTACCGTGTTTGAACTAGAATTCCACTTGGGTGATTTTCCATCTCTTCCGTCATCTCGGAAAATTGGTCTAACATGAATAGACGTTGGTGGCTGGTGCTTCGCATAGACAATAGACGCATTGCAGGATAAATAAGGAGGCTGTACAGGACTATGAGCATTCACTGCGAGTGGCATTAAGAATCAATTTAATTCCGACTTAGGTAAGTAGGTACCTACAGTGCCAGTAGAATTAATAATAATAATAATAATAATGCTGGACAATTCACACAGCATTATCTAGCCCCATGGTAAGCAGAGCTTGTGTTATGGGTACTAGATAACTGATATACATAATAATATACGAGTACATAGATAATAATATACATAATATACATAATTATCGGTAAGGTAATCATATCATGTACTTACATGATACGATTACCTTACCGATAATTCTGTTGTTCAATGTCCATTCTTACACTCACCTACACACTGTATTTTACTTTTGGCTTAACTTTAATGTAGTATTAAATACATGTAAGTATGTTTGTAATAGTATTTTAAGTTGGTATACACGTACACACTGTATTTTACTTTTGGCTTAACTTAAATGTAGTATTATATAAATTTATAGTAGTATTTTAAGTATAGTACAATGTTCTAAAGGTTTTTTTTTACATTAAGTAAGTCTTCTAATAGTGTAAACTTACTAACTTACCTAGCCAGGGTACCCACGCGTCTCACATGTCTTGAACTTAGATAAATTGCGGGGTCGAATCAAGTTGTGAAATTGGTCTATAGTACACATAACTTTGTTTTGTTTTTGTTTATAAGACCTTAACTTGAATAATGACTTGATGTAATAATTTTTAAACTAAATAATTAAGGGAAAAAACATTGTATTAATTAATAAGCAGTTTTCTTAATTCTGTTATAAGAACTTAAAGTACCTATAGTTACTATAGTCATCTATACTATAGCTTAGTGCATCAAAAATCCTCTACATAATATATTTATATTATGTAGAGGATTTTTGATGCACTAAGCTTTTATAATTCTTTAAGTAATGTGTTTGGTAGAAACATAATTACGTTATTACCATATTTTGAAAGACCTGTAAGGACTGTTTAAATGTAAGAGATTATTTTGTAAACATAATAATTATAACTGTCGGTCTATAAATAAATAATGCTGGACAATCCACACAGCATTATCTAGCCCCAAGCTAAGCAGAGCTTGTGTTATGGGTACTAGATAACTGATATACTTAATACAATACATTACATAAATAGACATTTTTTATTATACATAGAAAACATCCAGAACGCCCTGGACAAATGTCTGCTGAACTCGCTACCTCCTGCGTCGCAGGCAGACCTTCGCCCGATGCGCCACAGAGGTCCTCATAGATAAATAATAAATAAAAATAATTCTTTAACGCGTGCTGTAAGTCAGTAAAGCGAGACGTCAAGCTTGTCGCACACCAGGAAAGCAAAATACATTGAAAATACAAAAATTTGCATTTTGTTATGGGCACAACTCGTAACATTTAGATGAATTTTAAATTGACGGTATCAGATGCAGACAGCTTACGGACTCGTAAAATATTTCCAAAAGAACGAGTCTAAGCCCTTGAATGCCCGTTTTAGTGCTGTGTGGCAGCGGTATTGAATTAATGAGCGCACAGCTAAAAGGTCTCCCATAAAGGAACACAAAAAGGCCAAGGGTTTGGAAATGTGTACCTACAGTGTTATTTCTAAAAGAATAAATGCACTAAATGACACGAAGTAAATATAGGTAATATTATTTTTACTCAGAGAAAACTAAACGATTATTTTACTATAAGGTTGCCTCACGTCGCAAGTACGGAACGGATCTGGCTCAAACTTTTCCTACATGTATGTAGGTATTCTAGAACTATGGGCCAACTCGTAAAAAAGAAGATCAAAGTTTCTGATTAGTTTCTGTGTAAACGCTATCTTATGTAGGTGACATAATAGTAGGTTTTGCTTGAAAAAGAATGAGAAACTTCAATTTTTGTTTTCCAAGTAGGTCCCCCTTAATAAAATAAAGGCTACTACAGTCCGCCCAAAGCACCCGATGATAAGTATTCACCATCTTGGTCGACTCACGTGCTGTAACTAATTTTATTAATTTTCATGACGTCTTTTATCTATGATACCGTAAAAAATGCTGGACTAACCACGCAGAATTATCCAGCCACAAACTAAGCTGAGCTTGTATTATGGCTACTAGATACCTAAAACTATAAAAATAAGAGACGAGATTGTTCCCGTCTCAAAATCGACCCTGTATAGGTCATTGCACCACGCCATGCTCCGCCGTAAGTATCACACTGTTTATGGATTAAGAGAGCATCATACTGTATCGGTTATAATTACTCCCAATTTGTATGCTAAATAAGAAATTGAGAAGAAGTGAAATCCAATACGGATCTGTGTATATTTTAGTACCCCTTAAATTTTGTACAGTTTTCTACCTTATGCCGTTTGCTGCTTACGTATTGCTGTTTCTGATAAAAAGTCCTGTTGTGTAAATACGATCTTTCCACATTTTTGACAGATCTAATAATCAAGCTGTATGAAGCAATAGCGTCACTGCAGCGCACGCTGTGCGTTCTCGCTCTCATGTAGAGCTAAATGAAAACATGTAGAGCTAAATAAAAGAGCAATAAAAAAAATAAGATGAAAATACCCACAAAACATACATAATTAGTTATTCAACTGAATAAAAAGAAAAGATAAGGCTATTTTTACAACTTAATAATTATTATAATGAGTCCTTGGCAACGCTTAATTCGACTTCTTTACGATACTTCGGCAACGACAAGTTAAATATATACCCGATTTTTGTTGTTATGTAATTCAATTATTAATAACTAACTTGAGCTGGAAACATATTTTTCTGGTAGTTTGTGTTTACATTAGGAAAGCAAAAGGTCTTTTTATTACGAGCAGATAGTCTGGGACAGTGAAAATACACGTTCACAAGCAAAAATGGTGAGTCAATTTCTCCAGTTAAAATCTTATGTGGAAAAACTTGGTCTCCAACAATTCTGCGGGTTAGCAGACTGGTCATGCTGTCAGTGTTTCTATTAAATACGTATATTTGTTTCTATTAAATGGGTGTATTTTTTGTAATCTTCAATTGATAGGGTTAATCCAATATCACTTACAAATAAAGTTCTTACCCCACTGCTCCACTAATTCAGCCTGAGTTGAGCAGTTGAGGGTCATCCTTCGATTCAAACTTATTTGTTTGTCACCCACAGACATGTGTATGGGCTGAGTAGGCCAACCACGGGGTTTGTTCTATAAGGTGAAAAAGAAAAAAAATCCATCTCATCGGCATACATTGCGTACATTATTGAAGTTGAAGGACTGAATTTTAGATAATTTTACGCCTCTACCCACTTTGCATATTTTTTACGGTCGCAACTAGCAAGGACTTTTTTAGTGCAAGAGCTATTCAGCTCCAAAGATCTTTTTCGTCAAACAACGTCAAGAAATGAAATATTCTCTGAACCGTCAATTCCCCTGACCCTTCATCTATCAGTCAGTTGTCAGTATTTTTCCGCACGGCCATCTTTCTCGTGGAACCAGCTAATCACGTACAAAGGTCATCCTTTCAAAAATCTTGGATTTCATAAGAAATTGCGATCCCGTCGGTAATTTCTTACGAAAAGTAAACTGGCCACGCCATTTGAAGTGCGTTATACTTTATTGACCGGATCCGAATCAGAGACGATCTACGTATCTGTTTATCAGAATAAAAGTATGTTAAGAAAGTACAACTTTATTCACAAAGAAAATTACAATCAACTGATAGAAATAAATAAGTTAAGAAATATAAATGCGAATGAAAATCCTGGCCAGACTATGCTTATATTAAAAATTACACTTTTATCTTACGTTGTTTGTATCTCGAGGCTTAGAAAAATAAGCTTTGTCGGGTGAAGTTCCCTTGTATTTTTGCACAAGGGAATAATTCAATATTTGCGTAAAGCGTTTCCATCTTTTTCCATTGTATTAAGTAGGTATGATAGTTTTTTTACTTTTATTTTGTGCTAACTTATTGAAATAACATGGTAACGTTGTTTCTATGGGAACGTTTTGAGGTTGTTTCTATCCCATGGGAACTGATTTATGGGATAAAAAGTCAAGAAAATTTCAGCCCGTTCCGTTCAGTAGTTTTGGCGTGAAGAGGTAACAAACATCCATCCATCCATCCATACTTACAAACTTTCGCATTTATAATATTAGTGTGATACTTACGATCATCCAATAAATAGAAGGGCGAAGGTCGTCTTTAATTTTAGTTTTACGAAGACCATTTGATAATTTTTGAGTCTGAAAACAATAATCAAAGTGATCTTTGTAAGACTCAAATACTACTACGTAGTATTTGTATCAGATAGGATTAAAAAAGTTAGCCGCTTCTAAATTTGCATACCTCTATGGAAAATTACAGAGCCTTCTGATGTCTGAATTTGTAAAAATTTGCATACCATCTGAGTCTTTGAGCGCAACAATTCAGGCCCTTTAGACTCAAAGGAATAGGATTGGTCCACATCACTAGGCCGCGGCCATGTAGAAGCAATTAATTCCTTATTCTTCTTCCACGTCTCCAGTGGGACGATGCAAGCTGGAAGATAAATCAGACTTATAATTAAATGCGAGAGTTTGGATGTTTATATGTCTGGATTTTGTTATCTCTTCATGCCAAAACTACTGAACGGATTAGGTTGAAATTTTGCAAAGATTTAGTTCTAATAACATACACACCTTATAACTTGGTAGAACGCATGCGAAACCGCAGGTGGAAACTTATAAATAATAATTAAGACTCAAGGGTATATTTACTAAACTATATTAAACTAACTTCCTAATATAACATAATGGCGTCAATTCACATGTCGCCTGTGACTGCACTAAAAATGATGCCATCCTTTTCTTTTCGATCGAAAGAGCGGGACGGCAAACTTTTAAATCTTTCAAATTGGTTTAGTTTAGTTTTGACGATATCTGAATTGACACCTAAGATACCTAAACCCAGAACAAAAACTTGCCAATCATACTATTTGTCCCGGAGCTGGCATCGAACCCGTGACTTTTGCATGTGCGGGTGGGTGGTGTCACCTATTACGCATGACCGACAATGATCATTGAATATTTTTTAGAGAAACACCACTTCAATAAATATACCTATCCTCGATGTGACGAGTTAGTCAAGATCTTGAATGGAGAAAATCTCGATTGCTCATGTTGTCATACCCATAAAGAAGCACACTCTTAAGAGTGCTTGACTTTTTGAAACTCGCTTTAATTGGGCTCGGCTATTTCATACCATTGACACATAAATTATAGAATTTCATTCCATCACGATGACTTCGCACTTTAGACTCATGAGGCTATTATATCTATGAATCAGTACCTGCTCTTGCCACAGAAGTATTGCACAGAGTGGACATGCCCAAATGTTTAATTAATCCATTCACCGCCATGCCTCTGCGGTGCCGTGCAACCCGCTCCTTAAGGGGGGGGGTACCTACCCTCAAATTGCTTATTTTCAACTCCGTCGGACCTCCATATCTTCCAAACTACTGAATATTTAACTTTGAAATTTATATATGGTAAAGTTCAGGACTTATTCTATCGATCATATGTTTCGAAAACACGATTCCATAAAAAAAATTCGATAGAAAAAAATCGCAAAGTTACCTCTAATTTTTTACTAAAACCCTAATTTCTCAATAAATACAGATGATACGATCTTGAGATTAAGCATAGTAATTGAACTAAGTATAAAGAACATTTTATATGTTGTCTTTATTTCAATTAACTATTCTAATGTTTGTGGGGAGCAAATAACTACTAAAAACTTGATTTTTGGGCTTACGCCGCTTTGCTCTGTCCCGCTCCTGTGAACGCGAAATCCTATGCCTATCCTCTTCACACAATAACGAGGTAGGGTACCGCCTTAAGTATTAGAGTTCTAAAAAATGCTTCTTTTTAGGTTATTATAAAATGTTCTGATTCTGCTGTTGTTCTGTTTTGTAAAAACGATTAAACTAAGTTAAGCAGTGCATCTGACTGGTATTGATATGGATCAGTTGAGATACCTGTAGATTATTTTCACCAGTCTGCAGTTAGCTCAATTGTTTCAATTGTAAATACTAGTTTAAATTTTTTATATTATTTGATGGTAATTTTCTTTGTCAACAAGTACCTAGCAGTGCATTAATTTTTATATATTTATTTTAAAATACAAATTGATCTCTCTACTCGTACTCATATCTCTAATACCCATAAAATAATGCTAAACGATCGTGTTATGCAATTACTCGTATATTATTACATAGAAATGTGCCACCTTTTAAAATATATGAAGTAAGTTTGTAGACGATAAAAGAAATAAATTGTAGGTACATGCAATCAACAAAAAAAAAAAAATAGAAACTAAACACGAGCAAAAAAAAATAGGTTTTACTCGAAGTGTCCGGGACGCGTACTACAGTGTAGACGATTTGTAAGAAAGTTTGGTTCAAACTGACCTTTGACCCGAAAACAAACTAGACGCAGCTAGTGCAAAACTCCATCAACTGTCTTTATATCTTCCGTCGATATTTTTTATTATTATATTTTTTTATTTATCAAGCAATATTATATAGGTAGTCCTCTTAATTGTTTTTTTAAGGTTCCGTTACTTAAAAGGCAAAAGTATAAAATCCCTATAAAATCACCCATGTTGTCGGTAAATCTGTCTGTCCGTCTGTCAAGATCCTTTTCTCAGGAAAGCCTGAAGTTTTCAAGTTGAAATTAATATAATACTCAAATCCACCATAAAGCTGTGATAAATCCACCTTCTGGGTCAACGCATCAAAACTGCCGTTTTAAAATCGTCTTTTTTTGGTAACAAGTGTCCACATCAAACCCACTAAAATCCATAATTAATCGCCCTGTGTAATGTGTGTTTAATTATTTCCCTAGACAAAGTTTAGCTGGAACATTATGGAAAATAACTGCATTTTGCCATTTTTGTACACGTGTTTTATACATACATTCTTTAGTTATGATCTTTTATTCTTCCTCTTCCATTTTTTTATATTTTTCTTTTATTTATCGTGTCATCCTTTTTTTTCTTGCTACCTGTAGATTATTTGCAACCATCTGAAGTTTGTTTCTATTATTTAAGAGAAAAATATTTTTTGTGATAATTTAATACGATGGGTGGTAATGGTAATACAAATGTGACCTAGCTGCGTCCATTTCTCTCTCGGCCCGAGGTCTGATGTTTATGTAGCTCCATCTCTGCATTATGCAATGAATTTGAGATTAGTACACGCACAGTGCTTTGTTCCGCAAAAATGTTAGTTGCACATCGTTAAGGTCAGTGTCCACCAACTAGAACGGCACCCCAAATCACGTGCCACTTCAAAATAGTATTGAAATAAGATTGATGATCATTATTATCACTATCGCAGGACCGTGACAACAGTTCGGAGACAAAAGTTTGGAGGCCTATTAATAATTGTAGGCCCCCATCCGGGATCCGGATCCGACACCCACTGCTGGGTATAAGTATAACACCCAGCAGTGGGTGAAGTCCGATTCCGGATGATGATGATTGTTTATAGTTTTTTAACGTATAATTTTTTTTTATTACGATATCGAAATAGACTTATTAAAATAGACCGCGCTAAAAAGTAAGAAAGTTGTCAAAAAACATTTTTGCTATTTCATAACTTGATAAAAGACAAAAAAGTACAATGCGTGCGGCCTGTCGCTAGAAGCGATTTCTTCCAAGCAGCCTTTGGATGGCTAAAAATTATGTAACGTGAAGTCGACCTTTGCAAATATAAAATTTGAATAGCATATACACGTGACAAGAAATAAATTAGATGAAAGTTATGTCTTGTCATGATAAATGTTAATTGATGGTTTTTGTTTTAAACTTTCGTACATATGTCTTGAATATAATTTATCTTCACAATTGTTTCCCATCTTACTTTTAATGTGTTTCTATAAATGCTTAATTCTTGTATGTGTATAACCTACCAAGGGACCAAGGGACCAAGGGAATTATAATAGCTAACGGATATAATGTAAAATCGCGTGTCGAGCAATGTGTATTTAAATTTTCAAATAGCCCATTAATTAGATTAAGCATTATTTTACGTTTTTTAGGAATAAGAATATTATTTTCCCTTGGTTGGTTATACGTATAAGAATATTATTTTCCCTTGGTTGGTTATACGTATAACCAACCAAGGGAAAATAATATTCTAGGGTTTTTTCCTAGGGTGTTCATCTTCTAGCAAAAATCTAACGGATTTTTGCAAAAGGAAAAAATGTCATTCAAATTCAAAATTTCAATTATATTTTCATGGCGCAAGACGCAGATGTCCTCTTGCGGCTTAGTAGAGCGGCGGCGTACCATTTGCGCGGGCCGCACCGCCGTGGCTGGGCAGCGAATGCGTTAAGCCACTCAGTCGTGACAAGGTAACAGATAGAAATAGTTACATTCAGATTTATAATGTTAGTATGGATTTAAATAAGTGTTGGTGCTTAACGAACCTGGCTGTTAGGTCGATTGTTGAAGAACCACAAAACCGCATATTATTAACTACTCTTAAACATCTAGTGTCAGCTAATTACGATATTTACCTCTGCATCCCTACTGATTAGACACTTTACATTCCATACTTTTATAACATCAATGGCGCAAACGTGACTGCCGCCGCCGTCATGTACAAAGTGCGACAAATCACTCAAATCATATGAAAACTATCATCGAATTTGTAAGAAACGATTTAATCGTTCTCATACTACGAAAAGTAGTTTTTCTCGATCCTTTAGGGGTACTGCAGGGCACTAAACGTGCCATAGGAAGGACTCGAAAACGACGGAAGTATTCGAAACATAAAGCGTACAATCCATACTAATCACTCTGAACGATAGTGAAATACTTACGTCACACGAGAAATAAAAAAAATTTGTTCATGCATTCTCTGTGTTCTTCAACTTTTATTAGCAGCAGAAACCTTTGTGAACACATTAATCTATTTGCTATGGCCCATGATAAAACTTAAGGTCGCGTATACCTGTAGTATTTTGGCTTCGAATTGAGTTTTAGCATGGTTTCATAGCAAAT
The DNA here is from genome assembly GCA_963564075.1 of Eupithecia subfuscata. Classification (NCBI taxonomy): domain Eukaryota; kingdom Metazoa; phylum Arthropoda; class Insecta; order Lepidoptera; family Geometridae; genus Eupithecia; species Eupithecia subfuscata. The sequence continues at coordinate 21,893,158 of OY751095.1, forward strand.
GGCTTACAATTCTGCATCATTATTATTATGTTCTCCAACATCCCAGAGGTCATACAAAGTACTGAAAAAAGATTGTCGCAAATACTTACTAGCTAACTATATTACTGATAAAATATTACTGATAAACAACAAAAAACAGATAATATGAATTTCTCGGTGATGATGATGAATTCAAATGATCTCTCTGGATATCGGACAGACTGTGTAATCGGGAAGTAATTCCACACCGTCATTTGTTTTTACGCCGTCTGTAGGTTTCGAAGTGATGATTCTAAATGACCGACATTTCATGTGAAACATATAAAAGTATTTTTATTGTTTAGTGTCGTATTTAAAAACATCTCTTTTCTAAGAATTTAAATAATATCCCAAAAATTTACTTACACGGGACTTGAACCCTCTATTCTTAAATGACGTTCCTAATAGTGACAAGACAACTAAAACAAGTAATAGTGACATGGCATACCCAAGTATTTGTTAGTTATTTATTCGATGCCCTTTGAGCAGAGGGAAAAGTCTGCCCGACAATTAGAGGTTCATTTTTCGTCGCTGTACAAAATGTTTTGTTCTAATATTTGTACAATGTTTTAATAGGATCGAAATAAGAAATCAATTACGTTTATTTCGTTATGCTTACCAATTACGACCTCTGTGGCGCCGTGGGCGTAGGTCCGCCTGCGACGCAGGAGGTTGCGGGTTCGATTCCCGCCTCGGGACAAATATTTTTACGATCTGCAGATATTTGTTCAGGGTGTTCTGGTCGTTTTCTATGTATAATAAAAAATATCTATCTATGTACTCGTATATTATTATGTATATCAGTTATCTAGTACCCATAACACAAGCTCTGCTTACCTTGGGGCTAGATAATGCTGTGTGAATTGTCCAAGCATTATTTATTTATTTAATTACGTAGACAATTCAAATTTTAAACAAAAATATTATAAAATTACTAGCTGCGCCCCGCGGCTACGCCCGCGTTGAAATTACTAAATTATCACTTAGGGGTATGAAAAATAGATGTTGGCCGATTCTCAGACCTACTCAATATGCTCACAAAATTTCATGAGAATCGGTCAAGCCGTTTCGGAGGAGTACGGGAACGAACATTGTGACAAGAGAATTTTACATATAAGATTTCAATTCCATTCCATCCCTACTTGGTTTATATACCCTCCACTCGCACCAAGCGGTTTTCCTCCACTTTCATTATTCGCACCGCTAAGGAATGGAACTCGCTCCCTGCTTCTTTATTCTGGCTCTAGAGACAAGAGTGAATATGCGTCTTCTAAAGTTCTAAACCTTCGTGATTACACCGTCAGCCACTTCTTCACTTTCCATCAGGTGAGATTGCGGTCGAAGAAAAGTCTCCTCAACAGCCTGTATTGGTCCACAACTGGACGCCTCCCCCTGATAAGCGCCTTATTGGCTTTTATCACATGGGCTGGCAGTGCCCATAATCGGCACGCTGGGCATGCGGGTTGGGATCGCAGTTTGGTGGTAGAATGGTTCTGCAGGGGGCGCTGCTGCCCGCCGCCGATGGATATCCCTTAGTCGCCTCTTACGACACCCGCGGGAAGAGTTGGGGTGGTGCAAATTCTAAGCCGGCACAGCTAAGAAAAATTGACTATTAAAAAATAAAAAACCGAGTGGTATTGATATGCATTGGTATTAACTTGCAATATTATTTATTTGCTCTTTATCAATGACTTGTTAAGTTCTATTACATAAAAGCATGTGAAAAGGTTCCACCGTCAATCAACATTTCACGTATGACCATTAATTAATAATTAACTCGAACTAAATAACACGTTACGTTTTTACGTTACGTAAGTCCTAACCCACATAAACTTAACTGCGTACGCGTACGTCAATCGGTTATCAGATCGCTTGGGTAACTTTTTAGGGTCAAACTTATACTTAACAAATAGGAGCCCTAGTTTATTTATGTATTTTCTTCGTCCGTCATTTACAGACCGATTTGAATTTTATTCTTTTTCAATTGTTTATAAAGTGAATCTGAAGTGATTTCATAAAAAAATATTACCGAAATTAATTCAGCAAAACTCGCATACCAGTAAAACTTTTATACACTCTTTTGTTTTTCCTATACAGTGCTAACAGGTTTTTGACGTAGCGCGTCATCGCTCGGTGTAGGTAGACTCATCCAGTGGGATGAGCTTAGAACGAGATCAGACTCAGTAATTGTTCGAATTCGAACTCAACCTCACTCAAGTGGCCGAGCTCACTTCGAACGCAGACCCACTTCACCTCAAAAAGGTATTCTGTTTATGTTTAGAAGCTAATGTGAAGTGAAGTGAGTATCGAAATGAGCGAGGGATTAAACCTACGCGTTGAACGATTTATCTTTCGTTGGGTTTTATACATTAGAGCGAAAGAAAATTAATTCTTTTCGTAATATTATGTTAATAAAAGGTCCAAGTCCACATTATAATGACCACGTAAAATTAATAAAATTATAAAAAACTAGTTTATTCCCACGGTTTCGCACACGTTCATAAAGTGTAAAGGTGATTTCTATCCCATGGGAACATGATGATTTATGGGATAAAAACGTAAGTAGCCTATGGTTTGATTCCAGGATTAGAATTAACTGTATGCAAAATTTCAGCCCGATCCGTTCAGTAGTTTTGGCGTGAAGAGGTAACAAACATCCATTCATTATACATCCATCAAAACTATTAGCATAATATAAGTAAAATATAATATAGGTAGGCTGTGTTATTAGTGTGATAAAAAGTTGAACATTTGTTTAGAACATTAACATAACATAGAATGAGCCTGCAGCTGACTAAAGAACCGTCATTTCTATGAAATAACAAAAGACGATTGTCGAGCTATAGCAGGTACTTGGTTTGGTTGGTACGCATGTCCAAAGTTCTTCGTTCGGTACTTCCCATTATGCAACGATTATAAATATAGTTAGCAACTGTTATAGGCATGTAGGTGAATCAGACTTTCATTATTTGTACTCGCTTTCAAATCATGAGGTAATGTGACATGTCATGCTTGTTATAAGGTTTACTATTGATACTTGGCCTTAATAACTCGTAATATTTGCCAGTTGGCAGGGTTACACCCCGTTCTTTGGAAAGGATGCGAAGCCGTTGTTGGTCCTGCGCCGGACCTATCGCGGGCCGTGTCGGTCACCTGTCCTAAGGATTAAGATCACATGGCTGGGCTTCATTGAAACCGCTGTGGCCGCAATTCTGCTAGACGGACATCATCATTGTCATCAGCTGCAGCTACTAGACAGCGGCCTCCCTTAAAGATCGCTACAATGACCGGTAATGGAGACCTATTTTAATTCTTGAATACGCATTTGCGTGTTTTGTTTCGCCCAATGTTGGTATGTACTCTAATACACCGAATTAGAGTGCCAATTTTCACAAAAAATGGTATTTATAAATTTATATTTCATGTTCAATAGTTTTTTGGGCAATGATCGTCTCCGACTGAATTAAAAACTCACATTATCTTTCGTAATAGGCCTCTACTAGTCGATTCAGATGAGTTCCTGAATGTATCGCTTATACTATTTTCACCACTAACTCGCTGTAAGTATTTTGTTATAAATAAAAAAATGAAGCGGCGAAAATAGTACGAGATTGAGACACTTCAGCAATATAAATTAAATAAATTATTCATCTCATGTGCTTTCGGTATTTCGATCTGCGGTTTCGTGTACTTTCGATATACCGTTATCCGGTATTTCGACTGCCGGTATTCCGTAATACAGTCAAAAATAAATGAGCCACCATATTATAATGAGGAAGGATTTGATTGTTTATTTGTTTGTATTAAATAGGCTCCGAAACTACTGGACCGATTTGAAAAATTCTTTCACCGTTAGGAAGCTTACTTTTCACGAAGTGTCATAGGCTATATTTTATCCCGGAATTCCCACGGGAACGGCAACTACGCGGGTGAAACCGCGAGGCAATCGTATAGTGATTTATAACTTCGCTCACGTACGGCCCGTGCGGGCTCGCTGTTGTATGAAATTGGTAAGTCACCGCGACGGAGAGATCAAAAAATATTCGTAATTATAATTTATTATGACCCGAGAGCTGGAATGGCTCAGCGCATCAGCATTGCCATACAGCGGAGCAATGCAGCCAGCGCGTCCTATGGACGCTTCCGACTGGTGTTGATATGTATAAGATGAGCAACCTGCAAATAAAAAGCCATTATTCACAAAGAAAATTACACTAGTATTTACAATTGAAACAACTGAGCTTACTGCAGACTGTTGAAAACAATCTGCAGGTAGCTCAACTGATTCATATCAATACCGGAAGCGTCCCCAAGACGCTGGCTGCATTGCCACATTGTATGGCAATGCTGATGCGCTATGCTATATTTATGTAAATTGTTTGCAAGAGTCTACAGTTAGCTCAATTGTTTCAATCGTAAATACTAGTTCTAATTAGTATTTCTATTATTTTATTGTAATTTTCTTTTTTAATAAAGTATTTACCATGAAGATGGTAATAATTTTCTATTTATTATGGAAATGACGCGTTACGTTATAGAGGTTATCACCCGATGATCACGAGTCGGGTGAAAGTGGCCACTTACGTTGATGATCGCATCATGTCCTACGTATAACATCGCAGGTCGCAATACGATCGCAGACTCGACGACCTCTGTGGCGCAGCGGGCGAAGGTCTGCCTGCGACGCAGGAGGTTGCGGGTTCGATTCCCGCCTCGGGACAAATGTTTGTACGATCTGCAGACATTTGTCCAGGGCGTTCTGGATGTTTTCTATGTATAGTAAAAAATATCTATCTATGTAGTGTTATTGTATTATGTATATCAGTTATCTAGTACCCATAACACAAGCTCTGCTTAGCTTGGGGCTAGATAATGCTGTGTGAATTGTCCCCCTTTTTTTTTTAATAGAATACCAATCATCATCGTCTAACCCTGGGAAGAACTCCACGAATATTTATAGCTTCACCATAATTAGGATAAAAAAATATTTAATAACAATGCCGCGCAAAACTTGTTACTAAATATTTTTTTATCCTAATATTACATAGGTTTCAGCAAAGTAAAGCCTGAATATATAATTTAGCTTCACCATAACAATTTTATAGTCTCAGAATGACACATTTTGGCATTTCATCTTTGATGCAAGAATCGATCACCAACCCGCATGCCCAGCGCGAGGATTAAGGGCATCAACCCCCATGAAATAATAGCCAATATGGCGCCTATCTGGGGGAGGCCTGCGTCCAGCAGTGGACCAATATAGGCTGTTGAGGTTGCGGAAGAAACTACAGATGGAGGAACGCGTTGTGTCAAAAATGTCAAGGTTAAAACCATTCTTTAAGCTTTCTGGTGCAAATAGCACCCCACGTTCTATCTAGAGTTTCTTCCATCTGATACCATTGTCATAGTTAAGCGATTAGTCAATAGAATTTCCCGATCACACCCACTACTGCTGTGTTTATGTTTCCCTGGTGAGTAAAAAATCACTCCTCGGTTTTAGCTAATCCTTGTTAAGCGAACTTAGCTTTGATTTCATCGATAAATAAAATTAAAAATACGATGGACAATTCACACAGCGAGCTAAGCAGAGCTTGTGATATGGTAACTAGATAACTGATTTACTTATCATAAATATAATTACAATATGACGATATTTCGACGCCCCAACCGAAAAAAGCGGTAATGTGTTATTACATCAATTTCTCTTTATTGCATTTTTGAATTCTATGCATGCAGATCTATACCGTAAATTTTTTTCACAAATTTACGACCACAATTCGCAGATTTATAACGATAGACGTTTTTATTCTTCCGAAATACGTCACACAAATAATAGACGAATATAATCATTTTACCACATTGCGCTTACTTACATAGTAGTAAGCTAGCAGAACAACCGAGCAACAACATGTTACGCTATTATTCGGCTGTAGGCGGCAAATGTTTTGTTGGTATTCTGCTATTACGTTATTATTCGTATAAAGCAAAACCCATTTATGGATTTTAAACATACTAATTATTTGAGATAAAACCCGATTCGCATCCAGTTTATAAGTGTAATTGATAATTTTTTTTATGTACCTATTGTGTTATTAATTTATAAAAAAATTGTATTTTTATATTTTGTGTGTAGGTATACATTTGATCAATTACAACGATTTTGGTGTGGTGAAATGGTGTCTTCAGCGAATACAAAGCATTTGCGACGTTTACGTTGTAGACGAATGCTGAATTTGGTCGATGATGTCGAAGATGCGTGTGAGTACACCTTTAGAGATCTTCTTGCAATTAATATAAAATAATGTCGAAGACTTTGTAGATACAGACACAGACCCTTATCGCGTTAGTGTTGAAATTAGGTTAAAAAGGTTTATTTTAATTATGCGAACCTATGTTGCTAGTAATTATAAAATTAACATCTGATTTTAATGCAGTTTTGAATGTAGACAACTTCAGCCACTACATACAATTACACATCTACATTAAAAAATATCTAAGTATAATATTTATATGCAAAATGGAGTGAAATTTTTATCACACTAATTACACTTATATTATACGTGCGATAGTAGATCTGTCTCTCTGTCTGATCTTGATGAAATTAGTACGTAGATAGTAGGTATAAACGAAAGGGCACAAACCAATTTTTATTAAGAAGTCACGTGGTCATTCACTATAGTATATTGCACGTTTCAGGAAAGGAAAGGTTGCTGCATCGGTTGAAGACTTTTCCGAGGATGCCTATGAATATGTGCCATCCAGATCACTATCACCCGATTCCTCCCCTGACTTCAAATCCCAATCAACCAGTTTTGTATGCCATCAATGATGAATTGCCGAAATATCTAACAGAATTTTTTTTGAGCAGTGTCGAATAGTTACCAGAGGTGTCGAGTATACTGGAGCCACTTTATAGTCAAACTGAAAGAGAATCAGATAAACCCGGCCCTGGATTATCAAGACCAGAAATTCAACTACACAAGCTGAAATGGCAAGAGAATCGGATGAACCTGACCCTAGAGAGAATATTTTCTACTCCATGAGTGCCAGCCGTCTTCTGAAGATTGCCCACTGCCCAGTGCCTTCACGCTCAGCTCTTGAAACTAATCCTCTTCAATACCAGGACTTCTCAGCAAGTTGGTTCCACAAAATCAGTCCTCAGTCACAACATCAGTCAGATGTTTCTGAAGATGATGATTCATAAACCTAATAACACGGCGGTAACATAATAAAAAGTTACAGCTGCTATAATTGTATCAAATACTCGAAAATAGTAAGTATTTTGTGTTTGTTTTAAAGTTAAGTACTTACTATTTAGTTAAAACTACCTATGTTGAAGCGTTTATTTTATTTTGATCTCTTATTTGTGTAAATTGAATATTCCTATTGCTAATAATGATTAATACAACTGACAGTCCACACCTAGAAAGTAGCAGTCATTTTGTTGATTAGTTTACCTAACTGTTTTTGATATTTTTGAAAGTCTGTTGAGTAATGGTAGGTAAATAAAGGTAATACATAAATTATTAAATTAATGTTCATCTAAAAAAATATTTGTGAAGTTGTATAATGTAAAAATAACGTTTTAATTAAAAAAACACTATTCGGCAGATTTCGAGGTAAAATATTTTTTTCTTGATAAACTAGCGTATTATTGGAGATCTTTTGATTGAAATTCAGTTAAGTGTTGATTTTATATTATGTTTATTAAATAACTTTGTTCAAAATACTTTGTTTTATTGGTATTATCTTCAAAAAACTTAATGTTACATTAGTTTTTGTGATTGCGAATAGCATCAGGGTTGTATCATAAAAAGGTATATAAAATATACTTACCAAAATCATTACATCTAATCTAAAGGCGAATAAAGACGCAATAGCTTAGAACGAGGAGCTTATGTTACCATAAAATCCTTTAAAAAGGTAGGTATGCATTTGTTACAACAATCACTTGCGGCCGTTTTTAGACGAATGAAGACGTATGAAGTAACGCAAAAAAAAGTATAGCCCATTTAAGGGCGAACAAAAATGTTATATGGTTTTTAGTATTTATTAATGAATCTGTGAGCTTGTGAAGTTTGTCATTAATATGAAGAGAAGGTGTTTTTTTTCCGCTTCTAGTGATGCCCTTTTTATTTATATTCATTGAACACACGAGTGTCAAAACTGATTTTTTTGTTTTTTTGCTCTCCTGTAAAATTACGTTTTTCGTATTACCGCTTTATTCGCTTGGGGCGTCGATTTAATCATCTAGCAGAACGTGTATGGAGTCTACACCCCATAGTTGGCGGGCGTCCAACTATGGGGCCGGCAACGCGTTGTCAAAATACTGGCTGCATAAAATATTACACACTGAAAGGCGCTTTTACCCGCTGGGCTGTCACTGCCTTCAGAGCCTTCAGTTCGTAGACTCCATTATGTGAACTTGATTGCATTTAAATTTCATTTTGGATTTAATTATGTAGAGTCTAGGAATAAAACTGTATTATTTTAACCTGATTGCATTTAAATTTCATTTTGGTTTTAATAATGTAGAGTCTATTAATAAAATTGTATTATTTTATGTGTGTAACACTAAAATGGCCCAAGAGGCAGATAAAGTATATTCCCCCGTGTCGTGGATGAGCAGTGAATGCGATATACGAAACTAAAACCCATTATGTAATCTCATCGGACTTTGACGATATAATACTACATACAGTACCATCAAGCGAACATCATCGCTTTCTACCTAAGACAGCGCTGCTTCAGTCTTTTTGTTCGAGAATAATATTTCCTAAGCCTATGCAGGTAATTACAGTTTTTATTCCGAAGAAATCTCTCGGTCAGCTAGAGTTGATAGCTGGTTTCCGTGCGAGGAAGTTCCCACGATTGCTCAGAACCAGGCTTAGATTAGATAGTGTAGAGGCGTCTTTACATCTAAATTGGATTATTTTTACTGACGACGGTCCGACTATTGCCTTTCGAGAAGCTAGTTCCCAATCTCCTGAATTTTAATAAAAAAAATAAAAACCATTTATTTCCGACCCACAGAATCCATAGAATACATAATTATAAATAATTATAATTACAGAATACATAATTATAATTACAATACACAATTATAAATTTCAAATTTAAATAGAATACTAAATACGAGGTAAATACTAATAACAAGGTTCCCCTAATGTTAGATGATTATCCTGCTCCGACCGACCGCACATAGGGGCCGAGTACGCTCGAAAAAGATTATTTCCCTGCTACGAGTACAACGCTTAAGCCTTTACCCCCTCACTACCCTGTCCAAAAAGTCCAGCCTGTATAAAGGTAGATACTTAATTAGAAATTTCAATAACATGCCGTGTCAGAAAAACAAAAAAGCCATTGTTTGTGACGATTTGCACAAAACGCCGCGCCGCCCCCCTAATACCTACCTGACAGTGCACAACTTTTTTTCAAGTGAATACTTGAAAAGTTAAAATGAGCCGTAACCGAACCGAAGAGAAACCGAATAACCCAGCAAACAAGAGAACTTTATAATGGCCTCCACTCAATATCCAAACGCCACACGACCCTACGATACGCGTTTTGTCCGGTCGCGTGGCGTGTCAATATTGTATTTCCGGCTTAACCCTCGACAAAAGGCGTGACTTTTTATATAAGTATCTTGTAAATTTGGTCCATGAATCGTCTGTACGTTTACAAACTCATTGACAGCACAATACAATCGCTCTTGAACTTACATACCCACTGTTACTTATTCTATACCTATACGGACGCTTTTCTTAACTTTTGCCATGACAATGGTGTGAAGAGACGGCTAATTCAAGTCGATTACTGTAATTTTTATCATCTCTCGCAATTTTTATCTTGACTCGAGTTTCCTAAACGAGATTAAAGCTTCCGTAATGTGATTAGTACCTAACTAAAAAATGTACTAAGCCTGTTACGTATGAAATTTGAAAGCTGAAGTGGCAGTGGGCCGACCATATGTTGCGAAGATCCGACAACCGAATTTTTTAATTTGCCTTTATTAAAATTATAATTTTATTTTATAAGTGATGGACATGTTATAACAGTGTTACGAATAAATTCTGTATTCTGTATTCAACCGCTTGGGTAAACGTGTTCCTGAGTGGAGACCGCGACTCGGCAAACGTAGTGTAGGATGACCGCCGGCCAGGTAGGATGACGATCTGGGAAAGACTGCAGACAGAAACTGGATCAGGGCGCTATGGCGATCATTAGGGTAGGCCTATGTCCAGCGGTGGACTAATATAGGCTGATGATGATGATGCTACGTAAACATTATCTTCCTCCTCCTCAACAAACATTCGTTCCGTCCACAGTCAAACGCAATATCTGCAGATCGTACAAACATTTGTCCCGAGGCGGGAATCGAACCCGTAACCTCGGTCTAAGGCAGACCTTCGGCCGCCGCACTACAGAGATCGTCAATAATTTACGCCATACTTTTGTACCCCAGCCAAACTCGATGTAGAATGTTTGTAAACAAACCACGACACAAATAACTGAAACTCACTTGCTGGTCGTCGAATTCCTGATAAAATTGTAAGCAATTAAAATCAAAGGGAGGATTTCAAATGGACAATGTACATAAATTGCGTATAGAAAGAGGCGGCAGCAGATTTAATTTTTTGGGTTAATTATGAGCGGTTTTATAACAAACATACAACATAACATGAAGTTTGGCATAGTTATTGTGTAAAGTTATTTATTTCGGCCCGGTGAGCCAAGAAACAGACTGCGAAAGAAACAAAAATGGAAAAAATAAATAAAGCCTAAACTGTTACTAATGCAATTTCATAATATCTTTTTTGGGAACAGAAGACGCAGTGTGTCCAACATTATTAAATGTGTATAAATAGTCAATTACGGTCGAGCAATTACGAGGCTTAGGGCCTCGTTCACCATCTCCAAGTAAAGCGTTGATTAGTTACTTCCTAGTTAACGTTAATTGGCAAGTAAAAGTTACGAGTATCTTTTGTCAATTTCACAAACGAAATTAAAGCTTCGAGTAACAACTTACTGGTTAAGTGAATGACATAAGAAATCATACGTTCCATTCGTTCAATTATCGTTCAATAAGCGTCAAACGTCATTGGCAGTTGTCAATTGTCTTGTCATTTGTGGTGTTTTCGTGTCTGGTGTTTGAAAAGCGTGTGTCTTGGTGAATAATTTGTATCTTTGTTTTTTAACATGGATAAAGTTAAAAACATGGATAAAGGAACGGGAACTGCGCGGGTGGAACCGCGAGGCGATCGTCTAGTTTATAATAAAATAAAAGATTTGATAGGTTATTATTACCTAGTGAAATCACTTTAATAATGACAAATAACCACTCACCTTTGGGATTTAGGGATTATTTTATGTTTTATTAGGTTAAGCACTTGGTTTACTGCATACTTTGAAAGACGAAATCTAGCAAAAAAATCATTTTCATCTAGGTCCATAAAATAATCAACACGGAATTTAAATACACGAATCCTAGGTACTCGTTGTGTCGTAGAATGTTCTAATTCATCTAATTGATGATCAATCAAGCCAAATAAATCCATTTTTATCAATAAATTTTAAATAATCGTTGGATGTTACACACAAAATGACTACGTACAAATTTTAACTGCTAAGTAAACACGCTAATTGCCAGATGTCGTGGCAAGTAAGTTACGGGTCAGTTAATCTTATGATTAGTGGTAGTCGAACGTCGTGAAATTGGCACCTGAAGTCACGGGTGACTTTAATTGGCGGTTAGCTTACTCGACACTTTACTTGAGGGTGGTGAAAGAGGCCCTTACTAAAATCAAAGTTTCTGATTAGATTTAGCTAAACTCTATCTAATGTAGCTGGCATAAGAGATGGTTTTGCTTGAATACGAATTCAGACAGTTCGTTGTTTGTTTTCCGTGTAGGCCCCTTGCTATCTATACAATCCATCGGGATGTGAAGGTGCAAACAAAGTAACAGCAACCAACCAACATAATCACCATGATTCCATATATCCATAATAATTTCACCCCTATCGCCGGCGCTTGTTAGATCCTTTGATTGCATCGGATTCGGATATCACGCCTCGCACGGTAGACCTCGAGTGGGGAAGGAAGTGAAACCAAATACTAGCCGCAATTTCACCCTTGTTAAAAGTTTTTCCCCACTATTAGTAGTATAGTATTTTCTGCTATTGGATCACGGTCTATGAAAAGTTGCTTCTCTCAGGCAAGGCGCTATATGTACTTTATGTTTGTCGTGGTAAACTATGAAAGTCTCATCTTAAAACCTCTATATAATTCGCACACAATCACAATAGCGTCCTATTGTGATTGTGTGCGGATTATATAAATATAAAAGATGTCAGAGAAAATATTGAATGAGTAGTAAAAACGGGTTGGTATTCCGTCAAAGTATTTTAAATGTCCAACCGCGTTCCGACACAAACGCGGTCGGACATTTAAGGTCGATTCACACATATCAGTGAAGCCACTGTTCCGTCGACGTGTTCGCTCAGTTCGGTATCAGTGCTAGTGTTGCGTCAGTGATTCAATTCAATTCACACATGTCAGTACTCAGTTCACGGAGCTTCAGTGAAAACGTGTCCAATACTATCAATCGCTCTTCCTCCATTTTGTTTTTGATGCCGCGGCGTCCTTGATCCTATAAAAAAATATCGTCGACAACGAATTCGTCCGTGATTGCCGGTGTCGGCCGGCACTGACACTGAGAGCACTGTGTCGTCACTGACACTGACCAGTGGGGTTTGCGTTCGTAGACAATGTATGAAAGAATATTTCGCACTGTGCCGGTACTGTGTCGGAACTGTGTCGGAACTGTGACTTCACTGATATGTGTGAATCGACCTTTATAATACGTTTCCAATTATTTTATTTCCTTTGTTCGCGCACGGAGTATTGATGTCCATAATGCTTTAGTGGCACGTTATGCGTTTGACACTGACTATAAAGCTCTGCCATTAATCCAATGCGGCTATCACAAAGCACAAAAATATAGGCTCGTTCTATAAAGATACATTTAACTTTGATAAAATGGCTTCCTACAAGCTTCAAACGAGTGGGCGAGCTATCTGTCATCACATGCCGTCAATATAAAATTCATCGTAAATTTTACGAGTTAAAGTCCCTTTTTTAAGGCTCTACCTCCCCGAACACTAGCGCCGCCACATATTTTATCTTATTATTACGTCGAAGAAAGGAAATTCCAAAAATTACGTTGGGCAATTTGTGATACCTATTATAAGCATTTTTTTAACGCCTCTGTAATAGTTTTATTTTGTATAGTTTAGGCAGAGATACGATGTTGTCCTTGGTGGCCACCAAACTCTATTTTCGCATCTCTGTTTAAACTATACAAAATAAAACTATTACAGAGGCGTTAAAAAAATGCTTATGATAGGTATCACAAATCGCCCAACGTAATTTTTGGAATTTCCTTTCTTCGACGTAATAATAAGATAAAATATGTGGCGGCGCTAGTGTTCGGGGAGGTAGAGCCTTAATGCGCATTTTTTGTGCTGTGCTACAGCGCCGCTTTTCAAGTGTGCGACGAAGTTAGAACTCAAAACATAAATAAAAAAATATCTATGTATGTAGTGTATTGTATTAAGTATATCAGTTATCTAGTACCCATAACACAAGCTCTGCTTAGCTTGGGGCTAGATAATGCTGTGTGAGTTGTCCAGCATTATTTATTTATTTATATTTATTTATAAGCTTGCACATGGTTACGTTCTGTAACGAGATGGATAAACAAATAAATCTGAAAACTGAATCTGCATTTATCACTGCCTGGCTAGACAGGGATGCGGTGCAGAGTTAATTAAGTAACCTGATATCCGGTTCCACCTAGCGTCGTGAGAGAAACTTTTGGTGCGTATTTCCATGTAAAGTTATTTATCCGGTGGAACTTGCTACTTCACCTGTGAATATACCGAGCCAGTTTTGCAACTTGAATTAAAATAAATGTATGCTCCATGAAATAATTTTCGATTTTGGTATTGCGACTGACAATCAAATGACTATTTGATTGTCAGTTGAATGGAAACACTGGAATTCATATTTTGAAGTCCAGTTTTCCCCGGATTTCAACGGGGAAAACTGGAATAAACCAATAATGAGGCTGATCAGCTTATGGTATGAAATTGATATTCGCAAATGCACAGTCTAAAAAAGCTTATTTTGGGGTGATGCGAAATTACTCGTTGGTTTTTAAGAATAAGAATTAAGAAACGTTTGTTCAAACTGTGTACGTATGTAGGTAGTTGGTCTTAAGAACTACTTTTAAATTGTTTAACAGTTTGTTCGTTCGGACATACTTATGATTATTTTATATTAGGACGCTTCCGACTGGTGTTGATATGGATCAGTTGAGCTACCTGTAGACTGTTTGGAACAGTCAGCAGTTAGCTCAATTGTTTCAACTGTAAATATAGTATAATTTTTTTTGTGAATAAAGACTATTAGTTAATAAACTTAAAATTATAGGGATTGCACATTTTCTGTATACCTAATAAAAGTTAACAATAGGAGTTAAATATCAATGATTACTAAGTATATAAATGGGGGGGGGGGGGGGGGTACTGATGACTTTTGATGAATAAGTTCCACATATCTAAATAAAACCGAAGTTATAAATGCAATAGATTTGCAATTCTACTCAGATAAATTAGGGTTAAAAGCAACGCATTGTTGAAACTTCCTAGAAGAAAAACAGTTTCAACATTATCTCTGAGTGCTAGCACGTATGGACGGATTTACACAGACAATAAAATAATGTTTTTATGTGTCTTACAAATACAACGTTCACTTAACGTTGGCTAACCCACTGCAACACCACAAAATGTTACATTTTAAATTTACTTCAAAATTTGAAGATTTTTCCAAATTATTTAATAACTTGATGGTTTTGAAAAAACTAAAAATCAACTTCAAATCCCTTTATTTTTTCACAGTCGACGGAGAAATTGCCGAACATAATCTATATACTCATAGACCCAAACATAGAATCTCCTCCTTTTTCGAAGTCGGTAAAATATCACGCAAGTATTATCAATTTCACGTATATTGGTATACTAGCTGCGCCCCGCGGCTTCGCCCCCGTGGAAATTTATGTTTCCAACTTTCTTAATTTTTTCTTTCATAAGAACCTTCTCCTGACAATAACAAACACAACAAAGAAAGAAGTAGCGAAATCGGTCCAGCCGTTCACGCGTGATGCCGTGACCAACGGGAAAACGGGTTTCATTTATATATATATAGATATACATCACATCACACTCAAAAATATACAATCACTGCTTGACGTGGCCGTTCTGTATGCGCACGGTAATCAAAGGGTGCACTCATAAAAACGAAAACCGAATTTTCTTATTCGTTTTGCTGTAAGAGCCATCATAATGCAAGTAATCAAAAGTGTTGGATTTCCTTGCAAACGAAAGAGAAACTTCGATTTTTCGTTTTCCAGGTCCCCCACCCTCGTACAAATCATGTTTTTCGTTTGTTTAGCCCGCTAGTCCCCAATGCTGAACTCAATTTTTCAACTGAGTTATGCGTTTGAGTGTATTCTTTGACTAATAAAGGTAATGCTGACCCTTTTTTAGTTGCTCAATGCACACTGAAAAATGAAAACCCTTAAAAATGCTCTTACTTCTGTACAAACAGGCGGTGCCTGCTCAGAGGCTTCTTGTTGAGTAAAAGCCGGCAATAAGCGCCGGTTGCCCGCTTTCGGTGTTAATTCTACGCATTATGACGTAAGATGCGCACGCGCATCTAATCGCATTGCTGGACAACAATTAGCATTAGATTTAGACGAGACAAGAATTTAACCTAGATTACCCACTTGATACATGTTGGGGGCACAATTATCTTATAATTGTTGCTGCGAATCTGCTTTTGTTATGCAAACTTGAATTTATTTATAGCGTCTAATCGTCTCACATGTGAGCAAAGGCTTTGCTGCTGCTTCTCACACTTACAAAATCTTGAAATAAGTTAGAAAATAAAAAAATTGGCATGTATGTATACGTATTATGTACATAATCGACTGTACCTCTAAAAGATAAGGTTTTGTATTGGCAAAACGTTGTCTATAATAAACATATTGAGGTATCAAGGTTTGTTCTGTGTTACGTATTCAGACCACGACCCGAACTGGGTCGTTACAGCGGTTATTACATGGGAGAAGAGCTATTATTGTGCTATAACGATCGCTATAACGTATAGCACAATAATAGCTTATAGCCTATAAGTAATCGTCAGTATTTGTATGTAATAGCCGATAAAACATATTACTAATAATTGCAGAATGAAAAAGAAACTTCGATTTTCCTTTTCTATATAGACCCCAGTGCGTAGGGCCTATTTCTTTGGGCCGCTCCCCAGACGGACTCCTCTCGCTCCGCCACAGAGGTCGTCTATGCTACGCAACCTCCACAGACGACAGAATTCTGTCATCTGTGGCAACCACACACCTAGCACGCGACAAACTGAACTGTTAAGATCCATTATATCTAAGCGCTAGGTATAACAATGGGCTTGCTATAATTGCGGTCACCCGACTGTGCATCACAGTTGTGTAACGTTTTGTCGTTGTGCACTGGTGAGCAGCTTCTTAAGCTGCTCTTAAGTTAGTGTCTTCATGCTGCTTCGCGCCCAAACTTATGTACAAAACTATATGAATGGAAAACACTTTGTACTTTTGGGGTTGTTTCGCGTTGAACTCTTATCGAAATGTTATTTAATTAAACTTAATAAAGCTTATTCGTGAAGAGAAACACCTAGGTGCTTCTGCCTAGTATCTACTTCTAAAACTATGAATCAATCTTATCAAGATCTAATTGCACAAGGAACTGTTAGTTATATCAAAACCCCATCACAAAACACTACTTCTTTGTGGGTGCTCTAACTGGGAATAAAATAGGTGCCCTAAATGTGGTGCTGTGAAATTTGGTTCCCTAAATGGGAATACCCCTTCGCGTTCACCGCTACTTTTTAAGTTACAATCGTAACCAAAGTGATATACACTTTGGTTACGATTGTAACCTAAAAATATTCCCTAAAAGTACCGTGGTTATGTTCGTAACCACGATTTGAATTCTTCATAAACCAATACAGGGACGGATGGTTACAACGATACCTACATACTTCTATAATGACGACATAAGTACTAGAAGTATTGTTATACGTTATAACGAAGAAGCGGCAACCATTGGGGTAAACGCGTTATTGAGTGGAGACTGCAACTCGGCAAGCGTAGTGTAAGATGCCCTCGCCTGGTGAGACGACAATCTGCGTAAGACTGCAGGCAGATGCTGGATGCGGCAAGCTGAAGACAAGACGCTATACTACTCATAACTAATATAGGCTGATGATGATGGTGAAAACTGTTCCTACTACCTAATAAAATAAATGCGAAAGTTTGTGTGAATGTTTCTTACCACGAGTATCTCCGTAACTACTTAAAAGATCCGTAACTACTTAGATGAAAATTGCTATGTAGATTAGATAGTTTTGAAATAACACGGAGGCTAATATTTCTTTCAAAAATTAACCTCTGAGGGGGTTAAAAATGGTGGTAAAGTTTCTATGGAAAATTATAATTCACTCAAAACTCGGTATAAATGAATTTTATAGTAAATAATGAATCACGTATTTTATTTTTAGAAAACTACATCTAGGGATGTGCCAGCGGTACTACAAAACAGTTAGACATCTTGGAGCGCGTGTTTAACAAAAGCGTTACCACAAAACTGCGGTTTTCGGTTAGACACGGGTTAAACATAGTTTAAACGAGACTTAACTATTGTTAAGCTCATGTCTAACTGTTTAGACACTGTTTAGCTAAACGCTTGTTAGACCAGTGTTTACGTTGGTTTTTGTAGTACCACTGTAAATGTCTATTAAGCTCCCCGGTTGACATCAGTGCTTCGCAAACAACGTTATCCTATTTCTACACGACTCGAGGGCAAATATTGGACCTTCGGTTTATTAGCTGATGGGTAATTTCAGGGAAGTTGGTTTTCAAACATTACGGGCCTTAAATAAATTGGATTTTGTTTATTTAACGTGAATAGTGGTCTGCTGTAGAAGTATGTTTTGAAAGGTTATTACGATATGGTGTTTATGTTTCCCAGCGTTTATTTGGAGTTTAGACACGCCAAAGTTCGCGAAACAGCCCGGCGGCGCTGGGCTGGTGCAATATTTCTGTGAAAAGTAAAGTTAATTTATTCATCACATACTCATACTCATTTATTCGCCGTAGGAGTGTGCTCCGGCAAACTTGGAAATGTCAGTTTAATGTACGTGGGTTTACAATATATGGTGGTTAAGTTATTATTCAAAGCCATAAAGCAGACAAGACAGAAAATAAACAAGGAATATAGGTACATACAAAAATAGGTAAACTGATAAATAGATCAGCTGTAAATGGGCATCGTAAGAGTGACGTAAACAAAATAATAATAATTATAAATTCACGGTGCTGCTGTAAAATGGCATTGTCTGATATAAATAATTCTAAATAAATAATAAATAGGTATCACAGTGTATGCAGTTACTTTACCTAGGTAAAGTATAGCTGCTAAGAGTGTATTGTTTTGTTGAATAGGCTATGATAAAATAAAGTGATCTAACATAATAAAAACTTACTCAATGTCATGAGCTTTACGATAAAATGAAATAAAGCAGCTTGATGCGCATTGTCCGGTTTACATAAAATAACATGATTAGCCTAGCCTGTCGACTAATTAAAGTATACAAACAAACCACAAATACATGCTTACTTAATACAACAATCGTATTAACTTAGAATTATTCTTATTTTTGCTTAATATATTATGACTAATTGTGATCTCACTTGCATCTCTACACTAGGATACTCTGCGCTGTAGAGTCAAAATCTAGTATAGTTCTAGTTTACAAACATGCTTAAGTGACTTTGAGATCTTGCTTGTTTCTTCAGTTATGTTATTATATTACAGTAATTATGTGGCTCTGTTCATTTCTGATGACAATAAATTAAAATTCCTACATACCCATACCTACCCTAATCATTGTTCTTTTGTTTTACACCATCACGTATCTACTTATTTACCTACAGGTATCTTACTATATAATATATAATTCTTCTGTGAGTGTGTATGTCACTGAACTTCTCTCAAACGACTGGACCGATTTTGATGAAATTTTTTGTGTGTGTTCAAGGGGATCTGGGAATGGTTTAGATTCACAATTTTGTTTAATTAACGCGTGCGAAGCCGCGGGCAGAATCTAGTAGTGTTATAATATCTATGCCTACATATAAGACGGCCTCCGTCTCTTCATAGGCTTTTTATCAAGAAGCCATTAATGTAGGATCTTTTTTCAACCTCTTCTTGTTTTGGAAATTATGTTTAGTGTTTTGATTATTTTTGTGTATAAGAATGGACCTAACCAGGTGTATGTATGTTGGTCGACAGTGTATATCTCAACAGCCTGTATTGATCCTCTGCTGGACGCAGGCCTCCCCGTGATAAGCGCCTTGTCTCATGGCTTTTATCACATGGGGTAGTGCCCATAATCCCCACGTTGGGCACGCGGGTTGGGGATCACAGTACGGTAGTAGAATGGTTCTGCAGGGGGCGCCGCTGCCCGCCCCTGGTGGATATCCCTTAGTCGCCTCTTACGACACCCGCGGGAAGAGTTGGGGTGGTGCACATTCTAAGCCGACACTACATAGCTACAGTGTATAATCAACACGGAATTAGAAAGATTGATAGGTGTACTTATCTTCTCTATTCTGTGATGATCAACCGTCCGCCGACTTTGTTGTTTAGACTCCATTGTTTAGTAATGATTAAACTTCATTGTAGGTACATAGCAATCAAAGTGCAATAAGAAAGGTGATTTATAATATCGATATCGATATTTCAACCGTGAGTGGCCTCACGCTTGAAATCAGGTTAAAATAAGTAACGCGTGGTATAGTGTACATAACTGAAAACTATTACCTTTTTTAATTTCATTTTTCAAACTTAAAAAAATATTGATATTGATATGGATCACTTGAGCTATCTGTAGATTGTTTACAGCAGTCTGCAGTTAGCTCAATTGTTTTAATTATAAATACTAGTTCCGATTTATTTGTATTATTTGATTTTTTTTTTAGCAATTAAGCCTTTATTCACAAAGAAAATTATACTAGTTTTTACAATTGAAACAATTGAGCTAACGGCAGACTGTTGCAAACAGTCTACAGGTAGCTCAACTGATCCTTATCAATACCAGTCGGAAGCGTCCTCAAGACGCTGATAATATTTGATTGTCATTCTCTTTGGGAAAAAAGTTTTGAAAATATACATAATTTCGCTAATAAATAGGTACATAATCTACCGGTTCATTATTATGGATGTTAAACCGACTGGATATTCGGACTATGGAGGGGAAATCCCCTATTACGCACGTCTGCATATTAATAATGCAACACATTAAGTAGGGAGCTAACTAATTTCCCCTAACTCACCATAAAACCCTACTACTCCCCTACTACTATCCAATGATCCTGTCCATCCACGGTTGTCTGATAGAGATCGCTCTTGAGCGATAAGACCGCCACTTGTCACTTGGTTTTTAAGCTGTTTTGATGTATTGTTTCTATCTATAAGTGTGCAATAAAGAATTTTCTATCTATCTATCTAAAATAAATTTACCTATCCCTTTTCCACGTTATGTTATTGCGTTTTATGCGGATTTTTCTGAACATGACTAAAAGTAAGCTTCTAGATATACTTTTACTCTGTACCTACTTACTTTAAATCTAACTTCAAAAAAGGAGGTGGTTCTATGTTCCGCTTAATGTATGTTTTTTTATTTATTTATGTACCTCGGTATGTTTGTCAGTTTCTCCGTCAATGGACCGATTTGGCTGATTCTTTTGCAACAGTAAATGAAGTAAATGATCCCGAAATGGTCGTATAAAATTTTTATCTAGTTAGACGAATCTTACGCACGACGATGAAATTTCAATTGCATGTAATAGTAATACTTTAAAAATAATAATAATACTTTGGCATCGACTTCTCTGATGTCCAACTGGTTTTACATATTCGCTTTATGAATTTCTTGTTTATAATTATTTTGTTGGCTAATATTTCAGTTGCAATAAATAATAGCTCACCGTTTTACATAATACATGTGTGTATGATTGATTGGCTAAAGTTTAATTTAGCCGCGAAATCAGAAAAATTTCCTAGATAAGTGTCGTTCGCAAATGCTCGTTATATTATTTGTGAGGTTCTTGTATTTTAATGGTTTGTTTGTTTGTTGTTGTTAAAATAAGGTTGTTTGTGTGCAGGTAATTCTAGGGTGTTGACTCGTTGATCGAGGAAAAATCTTGCAGTTTCCTGTAAAATTGTTGGCATTCTTCTTTTTTTTCACTCACCTATGATTTTTTGTTCGGTACGAGTTTAAATATGTTTATAAAACTTTTTCTACTTTTTACATTCACACTTAATTGTCCGTCATTATTAAAATGGATGTGATGTTTAAACCTAATACTTTACCATTTATTGTACCTAACTAAGTAAAGAAATTTTAGAACTTCTATTAATAGCCTTTATTTTCTACTGACGACATTTTTAACATTTATCTTAAAAAGTTAATTTATCTAATGAATTTCGGGTTATTCCAGTTTTCCCCCTTGAAATCCCCCTTGAGGGGGAAAACTGGAAGTAAAAAAAAAGAATTCCAGTTTTCCCCCTTAAGGGGGATTTGTCAAGGGGGAAAACTGGAATAACCCTGAATTTCCATAATACTTCCTAGCTAAAAACGTTAATCCAAATATGATTAAAAATGGTGTGGCACATTATAAAGCTTGCGTTATCGTGAGAAGCATAAAAGTTTTTCACCTCTAAAAATACAGATAGGAATATAAACATGAATCCTACGAAATAGTAGTTATAAGTACTTCACACGTTTTCATGTAATACCATAATTTGTCACCACACAACAAAGTACAAATGACAAGTAGTAGGTACTAATTCGGTAAAAATATCAGGAGCAAGAAAGTAATTTTTTTGTTAATTATGGGGGAATCTTTGTAAACATTGTGTCTTGAGTTTGGCCAGAGAATAAATACAAAGTTGCATGTAATTTTCCTAACAACGCATTATCGAATGCGTGTTGTCGGAACAGCCTTTAAAATGATTACCCATTGATTACGTAAGTATCGAAATATCTAAAATATAAATAACGAAACATACAAGTCATCGGGTCATGGTAATTAAAATATTAACTTACATTCTCTCATTTGAATAATGATTTTATAATCAACAAACGAAGGTTTTATTTTCTGTTGTCATCTTCATCAGTAGGTACCTCTTACAAAGCTACACCTACTAAAGCGATTTGGTAGTTTTATTTAGTTTTTTAACACTTCTATTTGTTGTCGTCACGTTGACTTAACAGTTCGAAGAAAAAGTTATTTCTTCAAATTAGAGAAAGAAATGGCTTCAAATAAGAAGTTTGCTCAATAATGTTGTGGCTCACTCCAATTCAATCCAAAACCTTCCATTCATTGTCATTCAAAATAACAATCAAAACCTTCCATTCGTCGTCATTCAAAATAACAACTTGGATATTTTTTTTTAATATTATGATCTAACTACATACATCGTATATGATAATAAGAATGTGTCAATTAACACAATGCGAACGACAAAGTTACAATATTATAAAAATAATCACGATCATCTCCGAGACCATAAAACCGTACCAAAAGACAATTTATAACATACGAAGGTGTCGGTTTATTGTAGGTCCCTGAGGACAAAACGAGTTCTTTAGTGAACACCGCGGCAAACGTAGTGTTGGATGCCTTCCAACCTCCAACCTCCAACCAGGTCGTCATGCCACACTTCGTCGGCATGATGACGCCGTGAAGTGTGAAACACTGCAGGCACTGATGCTGGGTGAGGCAAGCTGAAGACAGGCGCTATGGCGCTCATTAGCGGAGGTCTGTTCAGCGTCGCGCGGTGGACTAAAATAGGCTAATAATCATGATGAAGGAAGAGGTACCTAACCTACGTCTCATGCGTAATCAAAAAACATTTTATTTTTAATGTACGTTACGTTTTTTTTTAAAGGAATAGGTAGTTCATTATTGGCAAAGATAATTACAATCAAATAATAGAAATAAATTCATCCGGCGAGCCTTTGTCACCGCTAACGTACCAGCTATTCTCGAACCGAATGGTCTGTTGCGTGACGATGGTAAGAGGCTTGACGGTATGACACTTGTCCCATGGGAGTTGGGGAGGCCCATTGTGTGGGACATCAGTAAGGGCAGGTGCGGCGGTAAATTTTGCCTAGGATTTCAAGAGGCGCAAATATGCAGGTCTACCGAATACCGACGAAAATACCGAGGCTCTTCGAGTTTTAAAAAAATTATTTGAGCGTCTGAAAAAATTATCTGAACGTATTAATTACTTTGTTGCTGAATATGTTAAAGCTTTCCTTATTAAACCAGTGCCAGGACTATCAGGATTATAAGTAAGCGGGAAACCGAAAACTAATCATGATTTATATTTCATTAGTACATTGATCGTCCAGCATTATTTATGTTTATTTTTTATATACATATACATAAATCCTAAAAGATAGAATGGGAATGAGAAAGACCTCAACTGTCATATTTTGCTCCATGCAAATCCGATCAGCTGCGGAATTACGCAAAAACCACCCATCCACATGACTTTTTAGATGATGCTGTGTGGATTGTCAATCACTATTATTATATTTGAAAGCCCTTTGAATGGCATTGAAAAAAGAAAGTCATTTCCATGACCTTCGGCATACAACTGCAAATTACGAAAGCCATTCAAAAGGCTCTCAAATGTCAATCCAGGATGGGTGGTTTTTGCGTAATTCCACAGCCAATATGAAAGATGATGTCATCTCAATCCTCAATTTCATTGTTTAAGTACGCAGGTTATATGCCGGAAACGGTAAACTATTACGGCTAGCTGTGTAGTGCCGGCTTAGACTTAGCACTACCCCTCTTCCCGCGGGTGTCGTAAGAGGCGACTAAGGGATATCCACCGAAGGCGGGCAGTAGCGCCCCCTGCAGA
The DNA here is from genome assembly GCA_963564075.1 of Eupithecia subfuscata. Taxonomy (NCBI): domain Eukaryota; kingdom Metazoa; phylum Arthropoda; class Insecta; order Lepidoptera; family Geometridae; genus Eupithecia; species Eupithecia subfuscata. The sequence goes on from OY751095.1 coordinate 21,917,287, forward strand.
ACAATTCTACCACCGAACTGCAATCCCCAACCCGCATGCCCAGCGTGGAGATTAGGGCATTACCCTCCATTTGATAGAGCCCAATAAGGCGCTTAACAGGGGGAGGCCTGCGTCCAGCAGTGGATTAATACAGGTTGTTGAGGTTGAGGTAAACTATTTCCTTTAACCCACGGAAAGTTATTCTACCTACTATGTAACATACACGCAACTACGGGTCATTTTAATGTTCTGCTGTTGCAAAACCAGAATAGCTCTTACTGATTGCCTACCCACTCCGTGTGGTCGGCGATTCCCAAGCTCTATGTAATCTGAAGCTACAACATACCATGGAGGGGCCATCCATAAATTTCGTCACAACTTAGAGGGGAGAGGGGTCGACGAAGTGTGACATTGTATGACACGGGGTGGGAGGGTCATAACTTTCGTGACTTCACATTTCGAAATCTATAAATCTAAGTATTAAAACGAGAAATCTTATAAACTAACTAAATAGTTTTGTAATTTTAAATTTATTTTTGCAAATATTATAATACCCATAACACAAGCTCTGCTTAGCTTGGGACTAGATAATGCTGTGTAAATTTTCCAGCATTTTTTATTTTATTTAATGAAGATTTTTACTAAACAACTTAAACTAGCTTCTGCCCGCAGCTTCACAGGCATTGTTTCTATGGAAACGATTAACGATTATTTCTTAATAACCTATGTTTGATTCCAGATTTAGAGATAAAGCTATGCAAAATTTCCCGACCGGTTGGTTCACAGTCGTTATGTTACCGCAAGAGTTAACAAACATCCATCCAAACACTCAAACTTTCTCATATTTAATATTAGTGTGATTACAGTGTGAAACAGTACTACTTTTGGAGCTGTTAAAATAATTTTCTTTTGCAAAAATATAACGTCACACTAGAGGATGTATCACAAAAGTGACCAGCTATGACATGGACGGGGGGACGTGTTCAAAAACCATGAAATTGGTGTAATTTAAGGATGACCCCTTGTTAGCTTAGTTTGTGTGGTCAAAAGTTAATCGGGCGGTTAAATTTGATCGTGGATATAGGATATAAGTACCTTAGGTCTGAGTATTTTTTTGCCTATGTATACTTAGCTTCTGCCCACGGCTTCACGCGCCTTCTTCCAGGAGAAAATTAGCCCCGGACTCCCGTGTACTTCCGTGTCAATTTAGATTTAATTTTAAGATCCGTTTGACGGACTTATCGGCGAACATACATATCAAACACACAGCCGAACATAGAAACGGCTCGTTTTTTTTTAAGTCGGTTAGTGACATTTTATTTCGACAGGATATTTTGAATAGTTTGATGTGTTGGTAGGCACTTCTACACCTATGTTAACTCTATGTAAGTCTATGGTCAATATTGATATTAAACCAGCCATTAAATCCTAACCATAATCATGTTATGCAAATATTTTATTAAAGTTAAAGTTTCCTGCACATACGTAACTCATAAAATTTAAATTCGTTTGTCGTAAAAATCTGTTATTAATTTCAACACTGTGTCGTCAGCCAAGCGCGTCATTTTAAGGTATCTATTCAGCGCCAATGTTATTGAAAGTCCCAAAATTCCAATGAAGGCGCTACCCCGACCCAAATCTGCGCCACCACCTATTTTATCTTATTATTTTGTTAAGCGAAGGAATTTTCAAATATCGATTTTGCAGTTTGTGATACCTATCATATTATGCTTATTTATAATGCCTCGGTAAAAATTCGACTTTGTATAAGTGTAGGCAGAGATGCGAAGTTGCCTTTTTGACCACGATGGTGAGCAAAGAGGCGTTGATTTGGGTCGGATAGAAATTGAAAGTCTTTGCTAGTTGTCTTTATTATGGACTGATGGAGGTGTAGCTGTAGCGGTGTTTCGCACCTCAGGTTCTCACCACAAACTCATTTTCGGCGTTTCATACCAAAAAATGTCAGCGTTCCAACCCACATCAAAAAAAAATATATGTTTTGGCGTTTCTACCCGAAATTCTTTTCCGTTTGAGATATCAAGAGATTTTGTACAGATCATTATTAGCAAACTACAGATTTTTTTAAAGCGTAGGTTTTATAAGAAAGAAAACAAATTAAGTAGGTAAATTTACCAGGAGCGCATAGCGTAAAGGAGATACGCGCAACATCTCACTCACACCAACACAGTTTTGGCAGAGGAGGTGTTAACGTGCTGAGCTGTTGATAACCCCTCTCATACCCAAAAGGGTAATAGAAGGAGAGAAAATATGCACTCCTAAGGAGGTAACACTTAAGAAAGTGTAACCTCCAAGATGGTGCATATTGCATATTATGCAATATGCAATATTACAACACATTCTTAAGATTACCTATCTAATTTAAAAAAAATACATATAGAAACGACGCAAACAAACGACTTCTTGCCATTTTTTTGGAGATACGAAAAATAAACTACCTATTTCAGGTACCATTACAAAAGCTCTGCTTGTGGATGAGAATGTGTGAAAATGTCAATATTATTTATCAATTTTATTAAGTAGTTTATATTCGTAATCCAAAGACATTAAGGTTGAAATTTGAATATAAATTACGGTCACCATCTCGTGATACCATGGGTGGTCTCATATGCACATATTAACACTAGATTCCGCATAAAACGATGTTATTTATATAAAAAATAAGACCGTCTGTTTGTTCCTAGCTTTTACGAGTAGTGCTCTAACGGAGCTTAGGTTGTATTTTCGTTGGAAAGCGGGAGCGGTTTTGATATTGGATGAACTAGATCGATGCACGTTATTGCGATAGATTTCCGAACTTCCTTTGAAGATAATTCGGAAATCCGGAATTAATCCGGCATTCGGAATTCAAAATTCCAAAATAAAATATTTAATACCGACCGTCACCCAATCCTGTCTCCTAAGCGGATGATTATCCGCTCATCATCATCAGCCTATACTTAGTCCACTGCTGGACAAGGGCGCTAAAGAGCTAGCTAAAAGGTCTGTTACCAAAAAAAAAGGTAAACTATATAAAGAACACGGCAAACAATAGCCTTTATTCACAAAGAAAATTATACTAGTAATTTACAACAATGGAGCTAACTGCAGACTGTTGCAAACAGTCTACAGGTAGCTCAACTGATCCATATCAATACCAGTCGGAAGCGTCCCCAAGACGCTGGCTGCTTTGCCACGCTGTATGGCAATAAAAACGGTAAACTAAATTGTCTGCAGGTTTATTAATCTTGAATCCTACAAAATCATAAATTCTCATTGATGAACCAAAATAAACCCCTTTTTATAAAAATAATTCATACCAAACGGAAATAATCTGTTTATTATGTTGGCTTATCGCTCTCAACGATAGAGACACGTATGGTAGAGTCGCAGGCGAAACTAATCACATTTCACAAATCATCTTACATAACATGGCGCCAATCACTCCGATAGAAATGTAATGAATTCGAACTGACCTTTTGTATAGAATATCTTTATTATCTCAAATGTGTGTCAGAATGCTATTGTATTTGGGGTCACAAACTGTTAAGAAAAAAAAGTTATCTAAGTTAGTCTACGTTAGAGCTCATAAAGATTACTAATAATTTAAAAATTAGATGGTAATTCTCTTAGTTCTAAACGGCTTAAGGTGCATACACGACCCAAATCATTATCTAAGTTAGTCTAAGTTAGAGCTCATAAAGTATACTAATAATTAAAAAATTAGATGATAGCTCTCCCAGTTCTTATGGTGCATACCTGACCCAAATCAACACCCCCACTTACTTTACTTCACTTATTTTATCTTATTAGTATATAAAACGAAGGAATTTTCAAACATCGATTTTGCAGTTTGTGATACCTATCATAAGCTTATTTTAATGCCCCTGTAAAAGATTCACTTTGTACATATAGTCTATGTTACTCTTTTTGGCCACGATGGTGAGCAAAGTTTTCCCCCTTGAATTTTTTTTCTCAAATGGGAAAACTGGACTCCAAAAAATTAATTCCAGGGGGATTTGTCAAGGGGGAAAACTGGAATAACCCAGCAAAAAGAGCAACTTCGCATCTCTGCCAATAAGAATTGGGCCGGGTATACGCTTTCACGGATGTCGGGTGGTGCTGATTTGGGTCGGGTATACGCTTTCACGGATCTTAATGCACTTTGGATTGGCGTGGCGCCCCGGTCAACTCCAACTCAGCCCGAGGTCGTTAGAACGTTGTGTTGTGTTTTAACTTCTTAACACCTCTACTGCAATCACCAATCCGAATGCCAAGCAGGGCGATATTGGAAAAACTCCTCTGATGAGGAAGGCACGTTCCGCAGCGGAAGTATTAGATCTGAAGAGGACAATATAGTTCTTGGCTTTATCTACCTCTACAAAGGGGATCACTATCACGTTGTACCTGCTTGTGGCTACGCTCACGTTTTCCGGAATAAAAATTCTAATAATAATCCAGATCGCCTAGTCCAATCTATACAAAAAATCGGCACGATCCTTTGATCGTTTTCCAACAAGGTAAATATTATCAAAACATCCAAACATTCGCATTTATGATATATTTTGATTCGAATCCTGGCCTTTGAAATTGCATTGACATTGCAATAAAACGAGTTCCCGAAAAATATGTTTTTTTTTGTTCCTTATTATTTACTAGCGGCCCGTCCCGTCTTCGCACGGGCGGACATTTATTTTTTAAAAATTTGGGATAAATGTAGAGTAAATATCTATATATATATAAATGAAACCCGTTTTCCTTGGTCACGGCATCACGCGTGAACGGCTGGACCGATTTCGCTAATTCTTTCTTTGTTGTGTTTGTTATTGTCAGGAAAAGGTTCTTATGAAAGAAAAAATTAAGAAAGTTGGAAACATAAATTTCCACGGGGGCGAAGCCGCGGGGCACAGCTAGTTTCTAATATATCTGTGGCAGGACATTATAGCGGTCGTGTGTTCAACCGCTGATAATGTGGTCCCGGGTTCAAATCCCGGGTCGGCCCAAGATTTGTGTTATTGGGTCTTTTCTAGCTAGATATATTCACAGTAGCAGCCCGGAGTCCTTACTCCGGTCCTTAATTTCTCTGAGGCACGGGGACGTGCCTCAGAAAGCACGTTAAGCCCTTAGTCCTGCGCTTGACCTCTCCCCGGTCGTGCCCGCCCCCGGTGGATATCCCTTAGTCGCCTCTTACGACGACACCCGCGGGAAGAGTTGGGGTGGTGCAAATTCTAAGCTAGCACCACACAGCAGCGCACACACTTGTGCACTATAATAAATGTCCTGCGCATCTGGCTAGTCTCCGATGAGATAGGCCAACGGGGTCGAAATTCGGCTAGGAGGACATTAATTATTATTATTTTTACCCACCTCCCTCGCTGCGTTGCCCACTGCGGTGCACGGGCGCGGCGTCAATTTTTCTATTAGTATTTTGTGTAGATTGACATTTTTAAGTTCGTAATATCTTTTGAATGGAATGGCCGATTTTCAAAATGTAATCTACCGGTATTGCAACAGTCTTAATTATGAAACAACTTATTTGGATAAGGATTAATACAAAGGTATGGATAACATGGTTAGACTTTGGTCAGTATTCCTATCAACTTTTAGAATGTAAAAAACTACTGACATAACTACAATATTTGGACATATGGTATCGCAAAGTTTTCTGTAGTAAATAAATGATATGTCCTTTAATATCATAGAACATTTTTTTGTTCTATCATCAATAGTTTCCGCAGCGCATGCGATGATAGACAATTAATGGCTAATTTTTTTACACCTTTGGTTACATTATTGAAGTTTTAGTGGGGATCCCCAATTTTTTCAAGAAATATAATGTAGCATTCTAATGGTGAAAGAACTCTTGAAATCGGTTCAGTAGTTTTTGAGTTGATTCGTTACAAACATACAAAAATACATATCTTTCCTCTTTATAATATTAGTATAGATTTCGAGAGAGCTATAGTTTGGAGCGAAAAACCACCCCACTGGCAATATTTGCAATGTGATTCCAAATGGAATTGCTTTTCTGAATGTTGTTAAAAAAATATAGTTATCGACTTAAATTACTGGAACTGCACCGTGGAAACCCATCGTGACCAATAACTATATGTAGGTTTGGTCGTCAGAACAGTACCTACTCTGAACCCTCTGAGCCTAATTCAGGCACCAGCTTCACGACACAGGTTGCATATTAACACGTCCAGTGCCACTGACTCCCCTCGCGTGTTCACGTAATTCTTATTCCAGTGCCGGTGACTCCCCTAGCGCGTCCACCGTGAAATGTTCCCGGCATCCGGCAGTACATTATGAAAATCGTGGTGGCATTGAACGTGATAAAATCCTACCTACCTACGAAAAACCTTAACCTAAGCCTTTATTCACAAAGAAAATTATACTAGTACTAGCTGACTCGGCGAACTCCGTACCGCTCTCACCTTTTAAACCTTCCCTGAATAAGCTATCCTATCTTTCAAGTTGGATCAACTTGCACACGGTGTGCAAATTTAATTTAAAATCGGTCAAGTACTTTAGGAGTCCATCGCGGACAAACAACGTGTCACGTGATTTATATATATTACTAGTTTATGCCCGCGGCTTCGCACGCGTTGTTTCTATAAACGTGATTTCTATCCCATGGGAACTGATTTTTGGGATAAAAAGTTAAGGATTTTTATCCCATTTAGGATTCCAGGATTAGAATTACCTGTATGCAAAATTTTAGCCCGATCCGTTCAGTAGTTTTAGCGTGAAGAGGTAACAAACATCCATCCATCCATCCATCCAAATTTTCGCATTTATAATATTAGTGTGAAGATTTAAAATTGAAACAATTGAGCTAACTGCAGACTGTTGCAAACAATCTACAGGTAGCTGAACTGATCTGTCGGCCACAAGTCGGAACCTGCCAGCCAGCGTCCCCAAGACGCTGGCTGGCAAGGTCTTAACCTTAGATTATCCATTTGTGAAATTGTCACCCTTTTGTTTACCTTTGTAATAAAAAAAAAACATTTTAAATATTAAAGATTTTTTAGATATTATTTTTAGACGCTGTGATGCTTATGGTACTCTTATCTACTTTTAACGGCGGCGTGGGTATAATTTTTTCAAGCGTACCTATGTGGTTGTTTGGGACTCTTTCTTACCTACCTCTAAGCAACCAAACGTCATATCCGATTTCGATGAATGAGGTATCAATAACAAACAAAACACTTGTCTAAATTCTGGGAGTGTTCTTAGCTAGATTTGAAGGCTTTTGTCCCGTAGTATTGCAAAAAGAGTGAAAAAGCGAGGACTGAGACAGGTTTTTATGGTTCTTAATTAACTGTTAATAAATTGTACGTTCTTTAAAAGTGCGTGTGGTCACATATCCGCTAAAAACCTGGGACTGTAAACCTGTTAAACTGAGGTTAACTTAAGTAGTCGGTTCCACTAAAGTGGTTATGAAACTCAGGTTTATTTTAAATACAAGTTATATAACGTAATGAAATTCCTTCGTTTCATATTCAAATACCTATTCCTCTCGAGTGGATGTCGAAAGTTTATTAGAAGAGCATGATGTAAGGTGTCAAAGGATATTGTATTAGTTTTCACCTGTGAATTTTAAAATTTCTCGGACATAATATGTAATGCTCAATGCTCAGCCAGGAAAACTTTTTTCATTAGGGGCCAAAATGTTGTAGGAGAACCGTTTTGTTTACAGGGGTAAAACAAAACGATTCTTTACTTTAATTATCATAGCAGTTGTGAAATATTACAATGATAATTATGGCTCGGTAGTTCAGCAGAGACCACACTTTTGTGATTTTTAAATTCATCTGAGACTCAGAAAATAGTGTTTTTAATTAAAAAATATTTACTTAAGGATCTAGTGTAGTCAAAGTCGCATTCAGTTACAAGATCTAATAAACTTCACTCGATAGAAAAAAAATTACCCCTTTTTCTAATGTTTTTTCAATGACCAGTGAACTACTAATATTTTACTTTAACTACTACTTACTAGTTTTCAGTTAAATAATAATAGCGGAAGATCTTTAAATGAGCTGGGTAATTTATTATAGACGCGAATGGCATTGATGTAGGAGTTTATTTTGTGTATTTCCAAGCGTTGTGTTTAGGGCAAACCCCGTATATCGTACGTACGTAAGCTGAGGAGGGTGAAATATTAAATGCGAAACAGGAATCATAGCTCTATTCAATTTTGAGCGAGCATATTCTGCTACGTTACGAATGTATCGATTTTGCAATTGCTTGGCGCTTTGTGGGCAAGGCCGCAAGGGTGCGACTGATACGCTAATGGTTTTAGGTTCCATTCTCCATAGTTTTGTTAGTGTGATCTGCTTAGAAAGTTGTTCCGGGTATGGGCTATTTATTTATATCTGTCAAGATATCCATAACAAAAAGTTTTACTGATTTAGGGTTTGACGATGCTGTGTGAAGATATTGATCGTTATTTATTCAATATATTTTGCAACAATCGAATACTGTATACTCGTACCTTCCACAAATCTCGATAATTGACATAAGAAACAATTATTATAGCGACTGGGTTTAAAATTTAGCAAAATTTTGGACTAGGTTGTTTGGTGTTAGTAGATAAGGAATTTGAAAAGAACTTGATAAATGTAGGTAGGTATACGGGACAAGGAAATTTTATTATCTCAAAAATAAATAGTAAAACTTTATAATAGGTACTTCTCGTAGAATAGAAAGAATAGAATAATAACTAATAGAAATAAATTATATCTAGTAATTACAATTGAAACAGTTGAGCTAACTTCAGACTGTTGCAAACAATCTACACGTAGCTCAACTGATCCAAGATAAAATAAAAAGAGCAGGTCTAAAATTATTATCTGCCCAGCAGTGGGTGTCAACGGGCTGATGTTGCTGATAGTAAAATTGACAGTAGGTTTAATTCAATTCAATTCAATGCATTTATTTCAGCTAAGTAAGATACCAAGATACGTTTTGCGGCCATAGATTTAAAAATAAATTTAAAAGATCTCAAATTAATGGGTCACACAATCTTTATAAGCGCATGGCACTATGTGTGCGCGTCCAGTGCTTCATGAAAGCTCAGTCTGTGTCCATGTAAAGCCTTCCTATTATATCTTTCAGATAGCTACTGGTACCACCCCTAACCATGACATCGACACCAATGAAGATGTGAGTCAAACACTACTTATAAACGGACAGCTGTCTGTTTATGAAGTTAGCAAAATAAGCCCTTATATCGAATTAGCGAATCCTTAAACTACGATCGAAGGTCAAATGTCAATCGTCAAACAATGTGAATACAAAAATAGGCTTTAGGTAGCTTGTCCTATTAACTATATTATAGCTGACCCGCCGCGTTTTCATTCGCGTGGAATTTAGTAGTAGGTAGTACTAATGCACATCCGAGTAATATAGGGTTAGGGTACATCTGGTCCGAATCTCAAACTCATCCGCGGACGAGATGTCCACTTCACTTTTGAGTATGGGTATATCTCGTCCGAATCTAAAATCTTTTGGTTTTATAGCCCGAGTACACGCGCCTGAAGCCGCAGATAGAAGTTTAGGTAGGAACTAATAACCCAAGAATGTGAATTTCTAAAAAAAACTGTTCTTAGTAGGTGCTTACGTCCTAAACTAAATTTTCGTGCAAAATTTCAGCCTCGTAGATTTTCTAGATAAAGCCTTTTCTAGATTTTCTTGTTAAGTCTGTGAGTGGCCTAACTTTGACTCCACACCATTAACCATTAGGATGCGAATTTCAAAAAACCCTGAAATACGTGTCTATTTATATTGAGTCATCTTCCTACGCTACAAATTATAAAGGGCCAACAGTTACGGTTCTGAAGTTATTATAAAAATGACCTTTGACCTCCTTAGAATACAAATTTCCAAAAATCCGTTCTTAGCCTACGTCCTAAAAGGAACCTCCATGCAAAATTTCAGCTTCGTAGCTCTTGTAGTTTCAGAGATCTCTTGATGAGCCAATTTTCTCTTTTCTTTTATATTATATTTTAAAAGTTGACTCGTTACGAATGTTTATTTCCGCTGCAAACAAGCATTGCGAACGAGTAAATTGTTATACATAAAAATAATAACTGAGTGTGATCACTTCATTGAAAAACGGAATTCCCAGTTACTACTTGGTTACTAGTTGGACTAAAACTAAAGTCCTTCCTAGACTAAACGCCAGATGATAATGTTATCAATATTATAATCATAGGATTATCAGTATATTAGCCATTAAGTACGTGAAAGGGCTGCAGTATCAACTGGTGCATTCCTAACAACTAATAATTTGCTTCATTAACCCACTTAGACTTAATTACAAATCATTAACGCCCGGATAGTCACCAATAGGGTACTGAAGTGGTGCTAATCGAGTGAAACCACAGACATTTAATAGTGGGGGTGAAGCGGAGAAACGCCAGTGTTTGATTATTTGGGGACGATTCCCAATACAAGAAGGTTTAAGCTGAGTATTTTGTATATTACTGCGGTGATAATCGTAACAGTATATTACTAAACGCGGTGTGCGTTTAGGAAACAAAAACTATGTACACAAAAAATAAGACCCAAATATCATCATCATCATCATATATTAGTCCATACGACATAGGCCTCCCCTAATGAGCGCCATAGCGCCCTGTCTTCAGCTTGTCGCATCCAACATCTGCCTGCAGTCTTTCGCAGATCGTCATCCCACCTGGCCGGAGGGCGTCCTACACTACGTTTGCCGAGTCGTGGTCTCCACTCAAGAGCACGTTTACCCTAGCGGTTGTCGGTTCTTCGCGAGATATGGCCGGCCCACTGCCACTTCGGCTTGCAAATTTTTTGAGCTATGTCGATAACTTTGGTTCTCTGTCGGATGTATTCGTTACGAATCCTATCCTTTAGAGAAACTCCGAGCATAATTCTTTCCATAGCTCGCTGAGCGACTTTGAACTGGTGGACGAGCCCTACCGTGAGTGTCCACGTCTCAGCTCCGTAGGTCATGACGGGTAGGACGCACTTATTGAAAACTTTCGTTTTCAAGCACTGCGGTGTGAATGACGAGAACACTCGACGTATTTTCCCAAACGCTGCTCAGCCTAGCTGGATCCCTCTTGGCCTCTTTCTCAATATTGTTTTTACCTAACTGCAGAATCAGAAGTCTTTTGCACATATCAAGTCGTGACTGCTTTACTATTTTTAAAATATTATTTTGTATTGTATTGTGTTTTGGGCGTTGGTTGTGCAACTCTTCCTTGGTACTTACAAATCCATCTACTTTTTCGTTCTTTCTTCTGGCTTCAACGTCGAGCGAGATGTCACCCGAGTATATTATTTATTTATTTATTATTTATTGTGTGTTAAAATCTAGTTGAAATAGTTCAACTTGAAACCGTTGGGCTACTTTCATTGTCGTTATATTTATAGCGATTTTGACGTTTTATGATACTACAGGCATCATTTAGTTTACAGAACTCTGATGATGGTACCTGCCTACCTCAGCCTACATTGTGTTCCACTGCTGGACGCAGGCCTCCCCCTGATAAGCCCCACGCTAGGCATGCGGGTTGGGGATCGCAGTAAGGTGGTAGAATTGTTGCAGGAGGCGCTGCTCCCCACCCCCCGGCGGATATCTCTTAGTTACCTCTTACGACCCCCCAGGAAGAGTTAGGTAGGGTGGTGCGAATTCTAAGCCGGCACAGGTGCACACCTACCTACTCACTTACTTATAATATTGTTTCCTTGATGTTGTTCCAGGATTGTCATCCACTTCACTGACCGTGGAGCTCATAATGTTGCAAAAACAGGCGTTACTTCAAGGTGGCGGGCGCTACTTCTTTAATATTTACTTTTATTTAATCGATGTACCAGCCTACTTGAAATCTATCCCAAAATATTAGTAATTTTTAAAGGGATTTGAAGATTTTTGTGTGGCACCCACACAAAAATATTCAAACTATTACTTTTTTTTTTCAAAATCGCACAATAAAAGTCTGGATAGAAAATACAAAAACAAATAAAAAATGACTTCCAAAATAATTATCTAAAGCGTCAGGCTTCTGAGATATTCACAGATGAAAATAATTGTATTGTTTCTTCATAAGTGAATATCTCAGAAACGTGATGCTTTAGGAGATTATTTTATATCGATTTTGTTTATTAAGCATCTTCTCTACAAAATATATATACAACTTTTATAGTAAGCGGTGATTTTGAAAAAATACAAAATGGTAAACGATGATGTTTAGAGCCAAATCTTCAGACTCCTTAAACCAGCTTTGTAGCAATGTTGTATCTTACGCCTGTCACAATACTATAAGCAAGGAAGAGAAAGAATTGGACTAAAATATAAGATGTAAGTACCTAAAATTATTTTACTTTGTTTATTAACGTGAAAAAGATCTGCTGTCAATAATTCAGATGAATATATTCGCGAGTGTATCACTAAAACGTTTTTCGCTACTCGTTGGCTAGATAATGCTATAACTGCATTATTTATTTATTATTATTATTTGAATTACGAACCGAAAATAAAAGAAAACGAACCAATTAGCGGCGAAAATAGTATGAGTGATAGGTACACCCATTAGGCATACATCTCAATAGACCAGCTGATGTACCTACCATACTTATGGATGGGAAAATGGATAAGGCAAACCTCATTTTTTTGCAATCACTGCTTTATTTCTACTATTATTATGAATTTTTAGAGATTGTTTTATTTTAAAGAATATTTTTAACATGCGTCTAGAATTATATACATTTAGAATTTTTAAACATTAATATTCGTCTAGAATTATGTACATTTAGATTTTTAACATTATAAGAGCGCGCGATACAGCATATTTAGTTTTAAAGCTAGTTAGCACCAGCATCATCTCAATTACAATCATCACATTAATTCGTTCAGGTACTCCTTCTTCATTTAAGATTTCACATTAATATTTCCCTATAATTATATGAAATATCCTAAATATGCAAGGTAATTATTATTAGTATTATTTAGCTACCTGAGAAACAGGTTTAACCTAGTTCAGGCTCTTGTTTTATTTCATTAGAATATATGATTTTATTTACTCTATACTTTAGTCCTATAATATTTTTGAATAATAATTTATTTATTTATTATTTATTAGCGGGTAGGTATTTATCGCGTTTATTTTACCTTTGAACATATTTATATACAGGGTGATAGGTAACTGGATACAAAGCTTCAAGAAAAAGCTACCCTTGACCCATGGTTGTTCAAGACGACATCTAACAATTTAATTTACACGATTTTTTGGTTTTTAGGGATAGACCTCAAAATTAAATATTTAATTGCTAATAATGTCCAGATTAAACAATAAAATGTGTAAATAATTTAAATAAACATATCCTAGCTATCTGTGACTACGTGGCTGGAGTAATTGTGTTCACGCTTGTGGCAGGCGGGCATAACGTTGATTTGAAGAAAAATTGAAGTCCAGCTACTCCTCAATGAAAAGTGCAGTTGGGACAGCATAAACCTGTGAACAAATCAGCTGATCACGTTTTTTGTAGGCTCTAAGTGATCAAAATCAAATGGCACTGTTTTCTCTAATATGATTTAGTTTTAAAATTCAGAGGAATTGCCTTTTTTTTTTTTCAAAATAATAATTCTGATTCTTTGAAATACATGCATGAATTTTGAGGGGAAGTGAGCATAATATGCTCACTTCCCCTCAAAATCCTGTGTTTAATTTTTACAAAGATAATATCTTTGTAAAAATTAAACACACTAGAATTTTACTTGTTCACCCGAGCGGGGTAAAAAACTATCCCCCCGTAAAATCAACCTACCTGGGGTTAAAATTTAGATGAACATATTGGCCAAAGCTTCGTTTGCAGCAGATTTCATAAGTGACTTTTCTTTTTCTATCGCTTTTACTTTTTTCTCCCATAATTTCAAGTTCTTCTCTGCCATATTGTACAGATTAATAGTACCGGGCAGGATGCATTTCAACGTTTTATAGCACGGTATGCACGTCGTAATCAGGAATCCAACCTATAAATAAAATAAATAGGTAAATATAAAAAACTCAGCATTTGTCGGTAAATAAAAATGGTATTATAATCACACTAATATTCTAAATGTAAAAGTTTGGATGGATGGATATTTGTTTGTTACTTCATTACGCCAAAACTACTCAACGGGTCTGGTTCAAATTTTGCGAAGACGTAGCAGATACGCTAATATAATGTCTATGCTTGAAAAGCGTCTAGCAGAAACTAGCTTGATCACAAAGAACAAAGGGTTGATTCGATATTGACAAAAACGATTACGGAGATGGCAACGATGACGCCGTTGGTGACGTCATAGGTGGACACACAATTGAAACGCCACGCAACACGACAAAACGAACAAGAATCACTGGTTCGTTTTGTCGAACATTGATTCTGGTCATAGAAATTTAATACGATTTGATTCAACTACACACGCATCGCGCTTTGTCGGGTTGCGAGTCACGTGGTATTTGCAATAGTGTGTTTCCATCCATAAAGATACTGCATTCACTGTGATAGTGCAGGTGATGGAGGTGGTGACGGTGACGATTTCTAATTTTAATTTATTTAGTTTTGCATATAACATAACACAGTCTAAAAAACGCATGCTAAAATATGACCAAATAAAGGAAAAAGAAAAAAAATTTAAACTGAAAGGTGAGTGAAGGCGATAAAAGAAAAAAAATAGGTACAAAAATATTATTATGAAAGCAAAGGTTCCATGAACGATGAAGGTAACATTCACGGTGACGGACAGAGTGAGGCCCTTTTCATATGCATACGTTTACAGACGATTGCCGTGCCGTGTAAAGTAGAAATGTATGAGCTAAATACACAGCTTTCACATGGGCGTGACCGTGTGTCGCACGTCCCATACATGTCTACTTTACGCGGCATGGGGACCGTGCCATGACTATATGCATGTGAAATGGGCCTGAGGTGTGACGTCGACCTGGCTGCTGGGCAGCTCCTCAGGCCTGGTCCGGTCCATCATCGCGACGGGGGCCCGCCCCGCGTCCCTCTCCCTGTCGCCCTGCGAGTAGAATTCTTCCATGATGACCAGCACCGTCTTTAATTGCACTTTCCAGGGTTTGGCGGAAGCGGAGAGGTCTGCTGCGGTCATTGAAAGCGCCATGGCATACCCTCTGAAGATTTTTATTTCGTTAGTTTAAAATTTAGCTGAACTTGACAAATCTGCAGGAATAACAATAATAATAATTTTGTTCATTATGAAGTGGGGTGCTTTTTGTAAAGTGAAACCTACCACGTTAACTACAACAGGTAATATTACGATTTTTTTTATTTGCTCAAGATGGCTTTCGTATCACTATGGCCATGATTGTTACCCCCTGAAGCTGTGGCGTTCATAATATGCCATTTACTCTTGCAGCTACTAGGAACTGTAGGATTTCCTTCGGAGTGATAGCTCGTAGCTCGTCTGGGCTGGTTGCCCAGATGAAAAGTCCGCCTGCCTGTCAGAGTTGATAAATATAGTTTGGTTGGTGTAGCGCATTTGCAGTTTTATATCAACATATAATTAGAGAATGGCGAATTCTTCTGCTTGGAAGATAGAGGCGTATTTACCTAGGTTTATGCTACTTCCAAACATCGCTCTCCATACACTCCACAGCCTACGTCCAGTTCCATTTTGGAACCACCCGTGCATCAGTTTATGCACCCGTCCTTACAGAGTAGCTGGCTGTTCGACCAGTCTTCTAGCAGGTAACCATACCAAATATATTGTTTTTATAAAATGAATTAATTAATTTCTACTATTTTTATTTTGACACTTAGAGTTCATTTGTAGATCGGAAAAGGGAACACAATGTCTGTGAAATATCGAATTTTTAGGAAAAAAAACATAATAACAAACAAGTCAATATGTTAAGTCATTACGGAGACCTCAAATATATTTTTAACTGCCTTCGAAAATAGGAGGTGCTATGTTCGACTATAATATGTATATTTTTATATATTATATGTTTGTTGATATCTCCGTCACTTACGGACCAATTTTGAAATTGAAGAAAATAGAAAGCGGCGCGGCGCTAGTGTTTTTCACACAAGCGCCGATACCTTCGATCTGCAGCATTCTAAAGATACAAACTGAAATCTGAAAGCACACCAGTTAAATTCAGGTATATACCGCATATAACACGCCCACAACCACAACTGCCCAAAAATAAAGCATCCGAGGCATTACTACTATCAGGAGGAGAATGACCTATTGTGGAAGCTGTATGTGGGTCAACCAACCTGTTGCTAAAGTAAGGCGGACCAATCCAAGGCGAGCTGATAACAGAGAATCTGCGCAAAGGAGGCGTGTTTTTCAGCGGCTGAACATTGCGTTTGTCGCTGCGACAAGTATATAGTATAAACACTAGCTGTTCTGACCAGGTCCAGAACTTAATTATAACAGCAAAACTTCAGCCCGTTGAGTAGGTTTGTTTAGGCGTTGTCTAGGCCTAAACATATGACAACTTCACATAATGCGGCAATAGTTTGTGATGACTTTTGCCTTTATATTAGTAGGATTGTCGGCCTCGGGTGTCGCTGTCTCTTATCGCCGAGCTGTCTTTCTTGTTGCACGGAGTGCGGCATCGTTCGCTTCTAGGCTTCAGCGATGCTATGTGAAGCGTGCGTCATCGGCACTCTACAAGTTACTGTGTTCACTGCCCAGCTTCTGTGATGCGATGCAGTTTCGTCGCCTTAGCATCACTGTGAACCAACTAAATCGGTATGCTACTGCAATAACATAGCTTTAGTGATACAATCAACAGCATATAGAAGTGTCTACCTACAACAACTACTCAATTCAAATTCGATAAAGTTAATGAATTTAAAATTAAATTAAAACAAATTAAATAATATAAAACAAAATTAAGTCACATTACATAAAATTAAATTGAATTAAATCAGATTAGATAAATTAAATCAAAATTTAAATTCAATCAATTGGTACACAATTATGTTACTTTTCGCACAAAGTGCTGCCTTAACGGCGAATTAATTCTGCCAGCTACAGTTTGTAAGATGCTGTTGGGGCTATCCCGCAGTCTGCGCATCAGGGATGCCGTCTTTTTCCGGAGGATGGCAGCAAACTCATTTGTCTCATACCCAGCAAACATCCCTGATGCGCTGCAGAAACGAAGCAGTCGTAATATCATCCTAGGGATGTTTATTATATTGTACACGCAGGGGTCAGCAACTCCAAACGACCGCTGCACATACGGGTATGCATGATCTGGGCGGCCTGGCTTATTTTTTGTTCATAAATGGTGTAAATGATGTAAATGTTTAAATAAAAACAAGTTGAAAGAAAACAAGTTGATTAAAAAAAAAATTCAGATTTACAGTACTTTTAGTTGAATATTGAAGAAGTGTGAAAGCGTAGAAAATTGTCCAAATCACGACAAAAATGGTAGTCCGTTGGAGCATGGTCTGCCGAATACGGAGGGTGAGGAATGGTTTCTAATTGCAGTTGAAAATAATGAATAGTTGAAAGTAATCATGAGGCACCCACTTTTCTTATTTTTTTATTTTATTGATTTGACGCAAATGAGTCAATATTGTTGGTAAGGTAACGTTGAACCATGCCGCTAATTCCAGGGTAGTTTGGCTCGGATCGACTTCCATCATCTCTTTCAATTCATTGTTTTTCACCTGTGCGGGCGGTTTTCCACGTGGTTCGTTCTTCAAATCAAAGTTTCTATCAAGAAAGCGTTTAAACCAAAATCGCACGGTGCGTTCATTAGCAGTCCCCTCTCTATTGATATTGCGAGCTATTTCTGCCGCGTTAGTTCCGCCTCGGAAATCACTCGAATTTTCGAAGTATCCATCTTTCTTGTCTAAGCTGCTTTTTCGCTCAAAAACCTCAAACAATGAAGGTTCTATGTCAATTCGAAGTACCTATTACAGACGGAAATTTCATACTTTAACCCCTAATAATACCTCTTACCGCTAGAGCCCTACAGGCTTTCTTTCAATGTCAGCGTTGTCTTTATGGTTGTCGGTAGTAAAATGTCCGAGATATTCGAAAGAAGTCACTTTTTAGGGTTCCGTACCTCAAAAGGAAAAAAAGAACCCTTATAGGATCACTTTGTTATCCGTCTGTCTGTCTGTCTGTCTGTCTGTCTGTCTGTCTGTCTGTCTGTCCGTCTGTCAACCCTCCTTTCTCTGGAACGCGATTTGTCCACACGTATCGAATTGAAATTAACGTCAATAATACTCAAGTCTGGAACCTCTTGAAGCCGCGATATAAATAAAACTTCTAAGTCAACGCAATCAAAAGTTACAGCCGTTTAAGTTCGAATAATTTGAAATTTCCAAGGGAATCACATGCACACAAAACCTATAAGGTACTTCCAGTAGACCTAGAATCATGAAATTTGGTAAGCAGCAAGGTATTATAGCACAAGTAAAGGAAAAAATTCTAAAATTTGTTATTTAACTAAAAAAATGATTTTTAATGCTCGCCGTGGACCAAAACCTATAGGGTATTTTCCGTAGACCTAGAATCATGAAATTTGGTGAGCAGCAAGGTCTTATAGCACAAGTGAAGGGAAAAGTCCGAAAAACATAAATTTTTCAGTTATTCACTAAAAAAATTACTATAGATTCTCGCCATGGACCAAAACCTATAGGGTACTTCCCGTTGACGTAGAATCATAAAATTTGACAAGAAGCAAGGTCTTATAGCACAAGTAAAGGAAAAAATCCTAAAACCGTAAATCTGTCGTTTATTTACCAAAAAAAAATACTTTTAATTCTTGCTATAGACCAAAACCCATAGGGTTCTTCCCGTTTTCCTAGAATCATAAAATTTGGTAAGAAGCAAGGTCATATAGCACAAATAACGAGGAAAACTGAAAACCGTAAATTTGTTGTTTATTAACAAAAAAAAAATTAGTTTTGATTCTCTCCCTCCACCAAAATATACAGGATACCTTCTTCATGTTGACCTAGAACCTTAATATTTGGCAAGAAACAAAGTCTTACGATTAAACGGAACCGCAGACAGTTGCAAACAGTCCACAGGTGGCTTAACTGATCCATATCAATACCAGTTGGAAGCGTCCCCAGTGCGAGTCCGACTCGCACTTGACGTTTTATTTAATCTTGTCTTGCGTCTTGGGGACGCTTCCAACTGGTATTGATATGGATCAGTTAAGCCACCTGTGGACTGTTTGCAACTGTCTGCAGTTAGCTCAATTGTCTCAATTATAAATACTAGTATAATTTTCTTTGTGAATAAAGGCTATTGCCTTTTTTAATACTCATGCCGTTTCGGGTTACTTCTGGGAATTTTATAGAGATTAATCTACACCCATCAAGTAGTCGAAAACGTATCTACCCATGATACATATAAAATGTTTTCGAAGAAATACTCACTGCATCACTAATGAACTCCAATCAAAGCATTGTTGGTAAAGAATCTTCGTCATTTCATACAGGTTTTTGTAGAAGACAACGAGGTCGGTTGCGAGGATGCAGATTCTAATGAGGCTCAGGATCTCTTTGTATTCTTCTCCGCTAAAACTGGAGAATATGTTGTGGCCCTCCTGAAAATAATTTTAAGATAATCGAGTCTAAGCAGTTCAATAATATCAGGTTTTTATTGCATAATTTTCATTTTTATTAATTTATTATGCTAAATTGATCCTACCTACATACGAACCTTTTTTAATTGTATCATAATAAGACATGTAGTGGGTAGGTAGGTATTAACCATTATCAATTAAGAATCTGAATCTGCAGGTGGGTAACTTCAACACTCCATCGTATGCCGAAACAATCGCTAAATGTGGGATAAGGTTTTGTTTTCACGAATGACCATCCACCGGATCGGACCTGAGCAAGATCTGCATCACGTATGCACCATCATCTATCATGCACTGAACCTGGTAAGCAGAGAGAGAAAGCAAGGAATTGCTATCTTTTGTCTCAACTGGAAGTACCTAATATCGATAAAATTACAGTAACAGCGCGCCGAGGGTTTCGAACGTTTGTCAACAAGTAGTATGTACCTACTAAAGGTACCGGTTAGAGCTTGTAATAAACTGAACTTACTTGTTGCAGTATTCTGACTGTTGTATTGAAATGGTGGTGTTCCAAGGTTGAAGTAGTGTACATTGCAGCTAGAGGGGACTCAGTCTCTCTCATATACTTGTTGGTGTAGCCGCGGTGGTCCAAGTCGTGGCAAAGGCTGGCCACGAATAGCGCCAGACGCTGCAAGTTAATAGCGCTATTAGATCAAGTATAATTTAGTTGTAAAAATATGTCCAGAGTCAATCGTCAGTTGGCTAATCCAAATGACGATTGACTCTGAAAACAAAAAACACTGTACAACAAAAACAAACGATGGATCGCCAACTCTGGCTGCGCAACCTATAAATTAGTTGAATATCTTGACCTACTAACTGAATAGAGGTGAGACTGATGACAAGTCAGGTGTGAAGAGCATTAAAAAAAACGAATGACGCTGTTCCGAAGACAATGGGTAGTACTTGTAAAAGATACATGAGCTGTGTCAAGATAATTAACAATTCAAAATATCAATTTTATATGATACAAGTTTGAAAATTGATAATTATATCAATTTTCAAACTTGTAATAAGTGGAACGCATATATAGTACAGACTACATTTAATTTTACACAAATCACAAAGTTTGCTCAATTTCCGCCGCCTTCTTATTTTATGCAAGTACGACATCATTATTATTCAAATAAAAAAATGGGCTAGATGCCCATTTTTTTATTTGAATAAACCACCACTGCCTACATCAAAACATCAAAATATTTTGAGAGAAACATTGTACTGTTGAACTTGAGTACAAAATGCGTATCTCCGTCTCTTCTGCATGGTCAATAATAATTATTGACCACCTATTATAATTATAATTTCTTACGTCATGTAGAATATCGTTGGAGAGGGTAGTAATAATAAATTATAAGCTTTTAAAAGAAAACTAAATTCATTAATATTGAATTTAAATATATGTATATGTACCTACTATAATATATCATATATATAATATACATACATATATAAATATATGTACTATAACTAACATAATTTAATAATAATGACTTTTATTCGAGGTCGAATATGCCAGTCGCAATACCAAACTCCCTGTTTATATAGTGTGGTATTGCGTAAAATGAGAAAGCAGCCAATTTGAGCAATGTTGTGATTAAAATTCATTCAGGAGAACAAAACATGAAATAAAAATTCAAACCTGTTTATTATTAAAGTGTCTATCCGTATCGTTCTTCAAAATAGCGTACATAGTCTGAGCAACCGCCCAGCCGTGGTTGAAGTTATGGTAGGGCACATTTCTATAATTCTTCATCACAGTCAACGTAAATCTGGTCAGTATCATGCTATCAAATTGCTTCATTCCAAATAGATCGTCAAACATTATTATCACTGCTTGACACTTCGTCTTGGCATTCAGCGAGTAAGGATCCAGGTAATAATCGTCCAAGATATGATCTATCTTGTGCGGTTCCAAGGCGAGGAGGTCTTTTACTTCGTGGTCTCTACATGTGTTGTGGTAGCTCAACACTTCAAGCGCCACCTTGTACATTTGTTCTTTACGGGCAATAGTCTCGTATAATTTAGCGTGGTGCAGCGCTAAGCCGAAGAACGACTCAAAAACATCAAAGGCATATATGTCATTGCAGTGGAAGCAACTTGCATTCCGCTTGTTCACCATCTGTACCACACCTATAATTTCTCCATCTACTTTGACGGGCATGCACAAGATGCTGGTGGTCTTATATCCGGTAGCTTCGTCAATTTCTCTGAAAAATGCAAAAAATCTAACTGTATCAATGATAACTATACTTTCATCGTCATCATCATTTTACTCTGCCGAATCAAGTCTGTTGCTATTACTGATAATGTCTGTACTCAAGTTGCAAAATGCGTAGAACCATAAAAAAAACACGAATACAAACTGAAATAGCTATGCAAGCAACCAACCTGTTGAACCGGTCATCCTTGTACGCGTCCGGTATATTCATTAGCTCCCCAGTCGTGGCGACCAGCCCAGCGATCCCACGATCCATGGGGATTCGAATCTCCCGCTTCTCTCTTGAATCACCGTCCAGTTTCTGGTCGAAGACTGTCGAGACAAGCTCGTTCCTTGCGCGATCCAGCATAAATAGAGAGGCCCGGTCAGCGTTCACTAACTGCTGAACGAATTTTAGGATACGCTGAATCACGATGTCGAGTGATAGCATTTCTTGGAAAACGGATCTGAAAATTTGAATGCATAAGCTTTGATGCTTTATATCTTTTTCGTTCGCCTTTCGGCTCTTGTACTGTACGGACGTGTCGTCGGCTGCCTGAGAATATTTATGGGGCTTCGCCCTCGGTACATCAACCTCGAATCCAATTGCCGGTGCTGCGCCCACCTGCCCTCCGGAGACCCCAGAGTTCGCGCCGAGCCTCACGGTGAGTGACTTACTCCACCTCACTCGATCGAGTCGCGGACCGCTCGCTGGACGCTGAAGCTACTACACCAAGGACAACGTTGGCTTGAAATTATCGAACACTATCCATCTACTGCACCACCTTCAAATCCCAGTCCAGTACTAAGTTTTGTTTGTGCTGTAATACACTTTTTGTGATTTTTCATAACTTTTTATCGCAAGTTTACTCAACCTTAAAGCTGTAAAATTAAATACCAAAAGTTTAAAGGAATACCAGAAAGTGTGGAGCGCCTGAAATTTGTATATTAGCAACGCACATTAGAGGCTGCCTTGGAAGTCAAAAAGTTATCCCCTGTCTCGGAAACACAAAAAAATCATGATGCAACATTCGCCAACAAATTCGATGCAAAGAGAGAATGAAAAGCAAGGTACAAGTTTTTCTGAAACTGACCAAGATACTGACCGCAAGGCAACAAATCGCCGTTTAAAACGTAGAGCGCTTCGAAGTCCGGAACTAGTTAATTCCTTCACGCTGGAGGGCACACTTAATGCCTTTCAACAACAGATCTCCGATCACATGACAAATTTATTCACGTCATTTCAGAAAGATCAAGACAATAAGTTTGAAACACTAAGGACTGACCTACTAGTCATCAAACAGGAAGTCCAGGAAATGAAAAACTCTAAGGCAGAGACGGACTATAAATTAGAAAATCTCAGCTCAGCAACGGAAAATCTTGCCGCAAAAACCACCCTTCTGGAAAAAAATTCTATAGTTGATGCTGGGAAAGTCCAACTACTAGAACGACAAATTGATTCTATGGAGAGGCAGTTAAATCAATATAAAATAGAAATCAGAAATATACCTTCCTCGGCCATCGAATCCAAGGCAGAACTTCAAGGAATAGTGCGTAAATTACTGAAAACACTGAACTTGGAGGCGCTAGGCAAAAAAATTCGTAACATTAGACGGTTACCCGGTAAACAAAATGCACCCAGGCCAATCCAGCTTGAAGTTTCCTCTTCTGATGCTAAGTACAGTATATTACAATCTGTAAAGCGTTTTAACAAAGATAACTCTACAGAAAAGCTAAACACCACGCACCTGGAACTACCCGGCCCGCCTAGGGCCATATATGTGAATGAATCCCTAACATATAAAGCTAAAGGTCTACTCTACAAAACAAGAATTTACGCAAAGCAAAATAATTTTGCTCACTGCTGGACGTCCAATGGACAGATATGTTTACGCAAGGAGGATGGCGGAAATATCATCTACGTAAACAGTGAAGAACAACTGAACGAAGTTGCAAAAAACGCATGACTAAGCTGCTTTTTTATACTAACTTTCACTACTTGCTTTATTATTACTCCTCCTTATCTTTTCTGTCTTTTTTGTTTTAAAAATGATTTATGTTTATTTTTAAGATTTAAAACCATTCGCATACTTTCTATTGGTGAGCTGAAACACACACATTGCATACTGAACGTAGCCCGAACTAATACATAGCACATATCTGTACTTATCAGCTACCCTGCGAGAAGTACGGACTTTCTTTCTGAATTTGGGTACCTTTCAAAATCTGAACTCTATACCATCATACCATTAATTATATTTTATCCGTCATCAATACACACTGCATGTCATTTCGCAGTGTACATTATCCACTTACTTTTTTATACAAAATGAACGTTGATGTATTATATGACGGTATAGATAAGGTGTCTATATCATTTGTAGAAAACATTAGAAAGCCTATAACCATAATCACGCAAAATATACGTAGTATATCTAAGAACATAAATGAATTTCAACTACTAGTAAAACGCATGAAGTCCACTCCAGACCTTATTATATTCACGGAATGTTGGTTGTCAAAAACTATTAATCTACCCGTAATGGACGGGTACGTAGCCGCGACCACCACTAATCACATACTCCAAAACGACGGAGTCGTAGTTTATGCAAAGTCGGACATAGTTTCTACCTCTTATGAACCTATGTTCCTAGATGCTAACTGCCTCATTACGGTAATTAATAAGGACATCGCTATAGTCTCTTTATACCGTTCTCCTTCCTATACTAATTTGGAAAGATTTATGGATTCCCTAGAAAATGTGTTACAGACTCTAACCAAAAACAAAACATTATTGTGATTGGCGATATTAATATTAACATAAGTGACAATATGTTAACAAAGAAATCGACAGACTATCTTGAACTCTTGGCTTTTCATGGTCTATTACCAACGCATACTCTTCCTACCAGAGAAACAAGTTGTCTGGATCACATATTCCTGAAGTCTAGGAATAAGTCTGTAACACTGATTGTTGAAAGTAATATAACGGATCACAACCCTATTGTTATAGCCTTGCGGAACCAGGTCTCAGTGTCTGTGTTACAGACAACAACAAAAATAGATTATACTGCGGTTAAAAAGGACATATCAAATACAGATTTCAGCCCAGTCATCAACTCTACTGACTGTAATGATGCCACTGATGAATTAGTAAAAATGTTGTCGAAAATAATCAATAAAAATACTAAACTAAAAAAATACCACGTCGTAATATGCCTATTAAGCCATGGGTAACTCCAGGACTAATTAGGTGTATGAGGCATCGAGATAACCTTCATAAAAAAATTCACAAGTCACCCAATGATGTCCTGGTTACCGTGTATAAGAGATATCGAAACTTTTTCAACAACCTTATGCGCAACCTAAAACGTAAATATGAACGAGCCCAATTTGAGGAAGCGGGTAGAGATCCGAAAAAACTTTGGAGGGCTAGTAACGACATTGCTAATTTTAAAGTGAAAAAATCTCTACCACAGGAGCTTTTGCAAGTAGAAGACCCATATAAAACATTAAATGAAATCAACAATTTCTTTGCCAGTGTTGGTCAAGACTTAGCCAATAAAATATGCACAAGTTCGTCTAGTCAGATAGATATATCGGAAAACAAAGTAATACACTCCTTCGGATTGATAGAAATTGAACCAACTGAAATAGAATCTCTCATAAATGCACTTAAAACCAATTGCAGCATCGGTTGGGACAACATCTCTACCCAAATTATTAAACAATGTAAAGAGTATCTAATTCTACCCCTGACGCATATATGCAATCTTAGTTTTTCAACAGCCGTTTTTCCAAACTCATTTAAAAAATCTATTATTTTGCCCATTTTTAAAGCAGGTGATAAAAAGGTTGTGAGTAATTATAGGCCAATATCTATACTCCCAGCTTTATCGAAAATTCTTGAAAAAGCTCTACATAACAGGTTGGTCAAATACCTAGAGAATTACAACCTTATTTCAGGTAATCAGTTTGGTTTTCGGAAAGGGCGCTCTACGGCTGACGCAGTTACGGAACTAAACGATTTTATCGTGGATTGCTTGGATAATGGAGTCAAATGTATGGGCGTATTCCTGGACCTTGCCAAAGCATTTGATACAGTCTCTATCCCTCTACTACTGAATAAAATGGAAGGTCTAGGAATACGGGGGAACCAACTAAAGTTATTTGAGAGTTACCTCACAGGTAGAACTCAATGTGTGAAGATAGGAGATAACATCAGTACGGCTCTACCTGTGACTTTCGGAATACCGCAAGGCTCT
Organism: Eupithecia subfuscata; assembly: GCA_963564075.1. Classification (NCBI taxonomy): domain Eukaryota; kingdom Metazoa; phylum Arthropoda; class Insecta; order Lepidoptera; family Geometridae; genus Eupithecia; species Eupithecia subfuscata. Next base: position 21,943,338 of record OY751095.1, read on the forward strand.
GTAATTGGACCAACTCTATTCTTGCTCTACATAAATCAAATTTGTAGTATCTAGATCAATAATTGTAAAGTTATATCTTTTGCTGACGACACAGTGCTCTTATTCAGAGAAGATTCTTGGCAAACGCTTTTTAAACGAGCTCAGGATGGATTTAATAAAGTATCTAAAGTGCTCTACAGTAATATACTGACTCTAAATGCTACAAAAACTAAACTTGTTACCTTCTCACTCCGCAAACCTGGGCAACCACACGTAGATCTTAACCTAAAAGCTCATTCTAATGAATGCCTCTACTCATCAAGTCACAATTGCAATTGTAAAACATTAGAAAGAGTCTCTACCATTAAATACCTTGGAGTTACTATCGACCAACACATGTCATATGAAAATCACATAAGGGCCGTCACTACTAGAGTACGCAAGTTAATAGCTGTTTTCAAGCTTATTAGCGGCATGCGGCAAATAAAAGCCAACTTAAGTCCACTTTCCTTGCGCTATGTCAATCGCTGATACTCTACTGTATTAGGTCATGGGGCGGTGCTGCAAAAACACACCTTTTGCCACTGGAAAGAGCGCAAAGAGCGGTATTGAAGGTGGCTTTTAACAAGCCTTACAAGTATCCCACTACTGAACTCTATAAAGAACTGCAAGTACTCTCAGTTAGGAAAGTATTCGTACAGCAACTTATCATTAAGCAACATAGAGTTTCACCTCAATTGAACGTTTCTCATAAACGCCTTAAATTTAAAGTGTACCGCTCAAAATCATGCAAAACATTATTTGCACATCGCCACGCACAGTTTTTAGGGCCTTACATCTATAGTACACTAAATAAAACTAATGACCTACAACAAAAATCGAGCCTCGACTGTAAACTTCTCATCACACGGTACTTGCAAGACCTTGAATACGCGCAGGTAGAGCACTTGTTGGAGGTGCAATCCTAGATTTTGGGCTGCATCTGGTGTGTGATTGTGTTTTTCAGCTTCTTATTCTCTAATTTTTATTCTCTTATTTTCTATGCGATGTTTAATGTATTTCTTAGTATTTTAAATTCCTTCTTTTTTAGTTGTATTGTAAGTATAGAGTATTTATAAGGATCCCTAACCCATATTTCTCTGGGAATAAAATCTTAGTCGCACTTGGTGTTACTTGAGCCTGTTTGTAGCCGGAGCCGGAGGGAAGAGCCCTCGTGTCTCAATACAAGTTATCTTAACTTAGTTAGAGCGAGGAGTCATTTTCTCTGACCCTAATAGGTTTACTTTAAGCATATTTGTGCTAGATGAGTGATCCAGTCGAAATTTATATTAATATTAATAATTAGACTAGTACGAATATTGTAAACCTTTCTGTAAATAAATACTTTTATTATTTATTATTATTTATTTATCTTCTTATAGCTTCTGACCGCAGCTTCGTACGCGATAAAAAGTAGCATAAGTTCGTCTCCAGGGTACCATCTACCTCCATGCAAAATTTTATTAAGATCTGTTCAGTAACAGACAGGCAGACAGACAAAATTGCTTTTAAAATATTAGTATGGATAGGTATGAAGATTCATTTATTTTATCTCCGTTTAATTTTTATATTTATAGAGATCTTATTGAATGCAAACGAGCTATACTCACTTCAAAGTGGCCATCAAATTGACTGTCAACTCGTACTGTAATGTTTTGTCAATCATGCCCATGCAATAAAAGAGCGCCATGCTGCCCCAAACGCAGCACGAGTTAGCAACTTTAAGGTCCAATACAGTATACAGATTCTCCCTATATACCTCTATGACGTACAATGTTTTGCCGCTGCGTACTAAAAGAGGTACCAGCATCGCTTGGGATAAATTGCCCTGGGAAAGATAAGAAAATTAAAATTTCACTTATAACCGTAAGTAAGACAGAAAGGATTACTGTCAATATATTGGGAACATATTGACAGTAATCAGCCACCTTTGCCACCACCATCTCTGGCACCGCTTTTGGCCATCGGAGATAAAACACCCATAGCTAGTTCCACAAAAACAATTCGCATCACGACAACATTCTTTTGACGACCTCTGTGGCGCGGTGGGCGAAGGTCCGCCTGCGACGCAGGAGGTTGCGGGTTCGATTCCCGCCTCGGGACAAATATTTGTACGATCTGCAGATATTTGTTCAGGGTGTTCTGGTCGTTTTCTATATATAATAAAAAATATCTATCTATGTACTCGTATATTATTATGTATATCAGTTATCTAGTACCCATAACACAAGCTCTGCTTACCTTGGGGCTAGATAATGCTGTGTGAATTGTCCAGCATTATTATATTATTATTATTATATTCTTTCTGAATAAAGACACGGTTGATTCTACCTTTAAGTATTTATATATAAATTAATAAATAAATAACGCTGGTCAATTCACATAGCATTATCTAGCAAATTAGCAGAACCATTTATTTACTATATAATTTGGGGTCAAAAAAAACTATTTACCGGAATTTAAAGTCGATTCACTTGTTTTTAACCCCCGACGCAAAAAGACAGGGGTGTTATAAGTTTAACGTGTCTGTCTGTGTATCTGTCTGTGGTATCGTAGCTCCCAAACGGATGAACCGATTTTCGATTAGTTTTTTTTGTGTCATAGATAATTTTATCCCGAGTGTTTTTAGCCATGTTTCATGAAAATCTGTCGGGGGGGTTTTTAAAATTTTTAATTTTGTTCTTGTTATTCATCTATGTCTCGGATGAACAAAATCACCCCTTCCTTTTCCTGATCGAAGATCAACGAAGATCTATGTTGACGTGCAAAAATTTGGGTAAACACAGCCGACATCTACTCGTAGCTATAATTCAAGTCAAATTCATTTATTTAATGACACAATGGATGAAACTGTTGATGCCCGTTGCCCTGGAAACCATTATGTGATACATTCAATCTAACGAATGACAAGATCAGAGATATTTAAAAACATTTTTTAGAGCAATGCTAATAATAAGCATGGCATCTTGAATTCTATAAAACAAATTGTCGATGATTTGGTTTTATTCTGATCATAATTTATCATTTTACGAGTTATAAATTGAATAAAAAGAGTAGAAGTGGAGTGCCTGAGGGTACTATTTGCCAAGATTTGTAAATACAATGAAAACCAACTCCAACTTAGGCGGAGAAAATTGCAGAATTCGAGATAAAACAGGATTGTTTACATTCCGTTGGTTAGTATGGCACTATTATCTTGATACTTTGTTTGATTAGACAATTAATTTCTCGCTTCGCAAAAAATATTCTGTATCATTATTAAATACTCGTGTGGAAGGAAAGAAAGGCCTTTGGGTCAGTAAAGACTTATAAAAAGAATCACATTCATGTTGTAATCACTAGCTGACTTGGAGGACGCTATCCTGTAAAAAGTACCAAGACCTACCTAGTACCCTTATATTAATCAAAATTGAAAAAATAACTTGTAAGTACTGAAATGTCAGGAACTGGCCGAGATGTCAGGAACCCTATGGTCTATTGAAATAAATTATGTTATGAACTAATGTTTTGGTTCCTCTTACCCAATTTATTTATTAGTAGCGAAGTTTTCTTGTAAATAAAGAATAATTCGATTTTTGCTTTTACGCCTTTCCAAAAACGTATAATCCCCCGCCCGCTCCTATGAACGTGAAATCTTATGCCTATCCTTTTCACAAAATGTCAATAAAGATTGAAGTTATTTTCTGTCTCGTCACTCCTCCAGACCCTACCAAAGAATAACAATTAACTATATATACCTGCACCCTAAGTTTTTTATTTAGATCAGTGCAGTTATTTCCTTTAAGGAAGAAAATTATGATGTTCATGATGAAAGTATCAAAACAATTATTCCAGTTTTTGACCTGTAATTTTGGGGCTGCCATACGCATATTTTTAAAATATACGCGCTTTTTCGGGCTCATCTTTCGATAGTCAGACTCTAGTGAAGTTAAAACATTGTGATAAACTGATAAAGTATTACAAACCTACGTTTTACGGCGCACATAGCAATTCCTCGAGAATCAAACTAGATTTTTATACAACGAAAGAATCATCAAACTCGTTTAACAAATGGCGCAGTGCTATTTAAATTTTACGGGATAAATACGCACCTAATGCTTCGGGAATAAAATTATTATGGGGCCAACTCTGGATCATTATCTATACAATAGTGAAAGAATCAGCGAAATCGGTTAACCATTGGCAAGCCATTGGTAGAAATCTCAAGTTACACACATAGGTACATATATAAAAAACACAAATGACTTTATTGAGAACCTCTTCCTTTTCTGAAATCGATTAAAAAACTATCGTAGTTTGACGAATTCGTTGGATGTTAGTGGGTTAACTTGAAACCTTATTTGTGTTGGAAGGACACCAACAGCAGAACTATTGAGTTATGGATACTAGATAACTGAGAAAACGTTACATTACATAAATAGATAGATACTTTCTACCAACATCAATTGTGTGGCAGAAGTCGTTATTAAAACGGGACTTACCCTTTTGACTGGATTAGAATAAATTAATCCTATACAGTTATGTTGCTCCTCCAAGCTGACTCCTTCAGCACGGCCCGAAATAGCACAGCGAGATTGTCGGGCAGCCCGGATCACGTCCTCGTGAGGCGTATACTTCATAGCGGTCAGCATATCCTGGAATATTATTTAATGCGGAATATCGACATACAGTAAATGGTAGGTAGCAGACAAATAAATTTTTTTCGTAATTTTTCAAAATATTTCAAAAGTATTTAAACTACAGAAATTTCAAAAACTATTTTCAGATGTACAAACTGACACCTTTTATAATGTTACCCCACACGGTGAGGTAGCTTTTGAAAATTATTCCCCCCTTTTGGACCATTTTTCAAAAAGTGTTCTATTTACAGACTTCTCTGTATATTTTCTGTAAAATATAAATCCAGATCTATAAACGCTACATACATTTCGCTTTATCAGGAGTTCGACGTTGATTTCATTCTCATCCTTCCCGTTTTTAATTTTTAAAACGCGGCAAGCCGTGCTCTGGAACTGTTTCATCAGGTGTTCCGCGAAGACCACCGCAAATTCATTGCGGGACGGTTCCCCTGACAGCTTGGAGAAGTGGCTCTGAAATGCAACCAGCAGTTGAGCTTCTTCATCATCAATACACTGGCTTATACTCAAGTGGCAGTTATAAATAAAATTATAGAGTAAAAAAAAACACACATGGATGTGGTAGGTACTCCATATTTCTTGACACTTAGGGCAGACCTTCAGCAGAAAATTTATTATTATTTGCGTAATTTCTATGACAGCTAGTTAAGTACTATTTACTCCAATTCATATATTCAAGTCCATGTACTCGGGCGAGATATTCCACCAATTTTTTTTGTACCTTGACTTGTGTGAATAAATGTTACTGAATTACTGACCTAAGGTCAGTCCTTCGTCAGTTAATTGTATACTTTATAAGCAGACCACCCGACGTTAGGGCCGATCGACACCGATTGCGCATATTTTTTTTTTCTTTGCCATGTACAAGTACCTACTTAATATACTCGTAGCTAGCACAAAAAGTATTGCAACCTTTGTACCTACACCATTTGCTACGAATCCATGTTAAAACAAACTAATTCAATTGTTATTTCAGAGTTTTTTGACATTACTAGTTTCTGCCCGCGGCTTCGCACGCGTCTTTTCGATGGAAACGTTTTCTACCCCTGGGAACTATGGACTTTTTATGAGATATAAGAAGCCCATGTTTGAGTAAAAAAAAAAAATTCCCACCCAGCCGATTACGATGGAATCACTATTTCTCTTACTAATAGAAAATCACACGTCTTATATTAATAATTCGAAAGTTTGAATATCTTTTGATGTTTGTTGCTTCTTCGCGCCGAAACTACTAAACAGATCGACTGATATTTTTCATATATATAAATCTAGACTAGATCTGGAATAACAAAAAATAGCATAAAATCCCAAAAAATAGCGTGGGGAAGCCACGGGCAGAAGCTGGTTGACTCTATAGGAGCAATACCTCGCACGCAGTAGGAACTCCCAGGCTGTTCCAAATTCAACATTTTAGGATTCAACATGCTGCAAATTCAACAATATGAGATTTCAACATTCTGATCCTAAAGGCTCCTACGCTTGTGTGTTTTAGTCAATCTGAGGCATAACTAGAAGGTAAGCTTCTTGTATTCTGGCCAATCTGACTGATGACGATGACGTAGTTTATTTACTTACCAATAAGTCCCCTCTGGCTTGGTTGATGAACGCGACTTCCTCACCTTTGTTTGAATACTGCGAATTAAAAATGGTGAAACCATACACTTTCTTACCAAAAATAGGCTTCTAGTCTTCCCCCTCCCCAACCTCCCCCGCCAGTATTCATGTATAGTTTTGTAAGGTATATTTAACCCTGTTCGTACCATTTTGTTTTACAGTTTTCTTGCATCGTAAGATTTAAACAAAACGTCAAGTGCGAATCGGACTCGCGCGCTAAGGGTTCCGTATAATTATTAGACCTTGTGTTTGGGTGCCTACGCCCTAAAGGAACCTCTATGCAAAATTACAGCTTCATAGCTCTTGTAGTTTCAGAGATCTCTTGATGAGTTACCCAGTTTTCTCTTTTATAAATATAGAATACTGTAGAGGATACAAAAAGATTGCGCAGGGTTTTGACTCTCACAATTAACAGGAAACACCAAATGAAAAACAACCATCGCGTCCTTCCGCGCACCACGACGCGGTACAGGCGCGACGCGAACCGCACTCACCCTGATGAAGTCCCTCGTTAAGGGATGAAACGTTGGTGTTCTTCCAACACAAACTAGGTTCGTAGTTAACCCGCTTACATTCATAATGAATTCGTCAAACTACGGAAGTTTTTGTAGTAAAATAATAAAATCCTAAAAAAACTCATTTTTGTTAAGCACCTTGCGGAAAAATTGGAGCAAATTAAATATTTTTCCAATAGCATTTAAACCTTATTGGTCATTTATTGCTATGATTTTGGATATATTTCAAGATTTGTTTCATTATTTAGAATAGATTCGTTTTAAAGAATTTTTTATGACGCGACTACCGTAGTGGGCAATTGACCGCGGAGCGGCCTTAATCTACATAAATTATGAAATAAAACATGGCAAGATGGAGAAAAATGGACAGCCCAGCTCACGGCGTGTGGCTTATTCGCACATCTCGTTCGATCAAGGTTCGAGAATAAACATTGATAATCATTTTATCAGCTTCTGCCGCGGTTTCGCACGCTCTTTGTCGGCGTAAAATAGTACATTATGTTACTAGTGTGTAACATTGGTGATTACCGCCGAGGTGCCAGGCGAGGGTCTCATGAGAGTCAAGGACAGTAATCAAATCATCAATACACACGTGTATCATACGACGTTTTTCAACACACTTGTGAATAAAATAACAATAAAAACTCATTGCGATCGGCCACAGACTAAAAGGATGAGGTTTTTCTTTATTTTCCGCGCATAGGGTTTGCGCCTATTCTGCCACGTACAAAATGGGGAATTTAAAGTTTTCTTTTATTACAGTGAAAACAAAAGTTATATTTGAGTGAAAGTTTTATTTATTAAACACGTACGAGTTAAAATTATCTATTTAGATAAGAAGTTGCATGAAATGAGCAAGCAATAGGAACATTAATTTATTTGTTCTATTGAACACGATCTATTTTTGAATAAAAACTTTTTTAGGAACAAAGCAACTCAACAAATAAAATTTTAAAAAAATCTATAACACACTAGTGAGTTATAGCAGTGAAAAAGTCACAGTTTTATTATGGGTATCATTCTGTGCCTAATTGCGGTGACCATAGAGCCACTTTATGAGCAAGTGTGTTGAAAAGTATCTTATTATCGATATATTTGGCGAGCAGGACTACCCCGGTGACGACCCCCGGGATACGCCTACCTGCCCGACACATTTGTATTACGATCCGAGCCGCCGTTTGGGCGTGCACAAACAGACACAAAGAATTACTTTCGATTTTATGATATTAATAATAATTGGTAGTTATCAAGTACATGCAAAGTCAGTTAATATTCAGGGGCCACGGTGGTGGCGGCCAACTCGAAGCACTTTTGAGCAATCGATATTTTTGTTAAAAATGAAACCTAGGGTCCGAAAATTATTTTGTACTTCACCTAACGCAGATAACCGACTCCTATAGATACCATAGTTCGTTTGTTTAGGAAATATCAATCCTGCCTAACGTGAAATTTGGAATACAGGTTATTAATACAGGCAATTTAGGGCCAAAATAAAGAAACCATTCAAAAATCATGATTTTTAGGGTTACGTCGTGTGTCGGTCGGGTGTGGAGTTAAAGCAAGGCTTTAGCTACCGTCAATCCAGAATGGGATGCCCACAAAAAGAAAAATACTTTTCTTTTTGTGGGGTCCCCTTTCTCCGTAGTACTTTCGCCGTTAAAAGTGTTGAGAGCACGAGGAGAGCCAAGTCAGCATATAACTTACCTTCGACTATGAAGTTGGCAACTAAGTAGAAAATGATAACTCGATAGTTATCATAAAGTACTTACATCTAGGTAATTTGCCAACCTCATAGCCGAAGAGAAATAAATTGCTGAACTGGCTCATATCGTGATTTAAACACTTTTTGCGGTGAAAGTATTACATACGAGATGTGTTTTTACATAAATGTTTTTTTCATAAATGTCAATCCAGTTGTAATTAGTGCTAATACATAGTAATAATGTTGGTAACATACCATATCTTCCAACTTGGCGTACTCCGCCATTTCAGTGGGATATTTTTTCAGAAAATATTCTATTACCAGTTGTTCGTTTTCTGATAATATTTTAAAAACTTGTTCCCTTGTGCTTTCTGAAAAGATAACAAAACAAAAATGTGGGTATTATGATAAAAAAAAAGTGATAAAATTAAATAACTTTAAAATAAAATAAAAAATTTAAAAAAAAATTAAAAGCGTTCATGATCTTTGTTATCTGTAATGATAAAATAAAACTGTTAATTGATATAACTGACTAGGAGAGTAAAATCATAGTCAATTAATACTACATAGATTTAATATATACATTTAATACTACATACATACATACATTTAATACTACATACACACATACATTTAATACTACATACATACATACATTTAATACGACATACTACATTATTTTAGTAACTACTATGCTACTACATAATTACACAAAATTACATAACATCGATTTTTAACATTGGGCAATAGTAATAGTGGATACAATAAATATTTTTATATTACAATATATATTTTTATATTAATAAACAAACGTCTTCTTAAAATTACATATATATTTCTAGAAGAAGTTATAGATAATTATAGAAACAAATACAAAAATAGAATTTAAATTTAATTTAAATAAATAGTACCTAATATTTATTTAGGTACGTAGGTTTATAAAAAAATAGTTTACATAATATAATTTTTACATAATATATTCACTAATGTAATTATTACGTGCTGGTGGTGGCTGGATCCGGGGCTGCTGCAAGCGGCAGCAGCGCACTGCAAAACAAGCATTTCTTGAACACCGATGTGAGTAAAATTCGGGAGATTGGGCACTAGCTTCTCGAAAGTGGAACGCTCAAATTAGGTCCAATTAGGTCCACCTCAGTCACAGTCGGACCGGCGCTGCCGGCGTACGCGTTCGCGTGTATTGTTGTCTCGATCTCACTTCGGTCTAGATACGTCTTTCCATCATTGTTGTTAATAAGGTACGTATATTGCAATAGATTGGAAATAACCTGTCTTTGCGTTTAGTTGTAACACAACACAGGCCATTTGTTGAGATAGCACTGGGAGAACGTACCTTATCCACAGAATTTTACTTATATCAATGTTTTTGAAGTATCGATGCAGTGAAAACTTCCATAACCCCTCAAGTGGCACGCCCTGCGCCCCGCTAATTTTTAAAAATAAATAATGAAAAATTAAAATTGAGTGCAGTTTGATTGGGGACATGAAATGCGCCGTCACACTTGGATTAGTGACACTGATTCGTGTAGACTCGGCTTCAGTCGGTGACGGTGTGAGCACACCCTTTCCTACACACAAAACGTTTAGATATGGTGTTAAAGAAATATCATTGTTTATGTGAACCATTCTTTAACACCCTACGCGAAAAGACTTAACACCCCTCGTGTTAAAAGTTTGATATATACCTAAGTGGTTAAAAGGAGACAGACGGACAACAAAATGATTCTACAATGGTTCCTTTTTTACTTTTGAGGATAAAGCAGAACCCTAAAAATAAGAACCCTAACTTTAGCGTTTTCCGAAAGGCAAGAAAACGGCCATAATTTCCCCGTACCCCGTCTTCACGACGCTTATATTCCTTTAACAGAAATTAAGCTCGATTCACACATATCAGTGAAGCCACAGTTCCGATAACGTGTTCGCTCAATTCGGTATCAGTGCTAGTGTTGCGTCAGTGATTCAATTCACACATGTCAGTACTCAGTTCACGGAGCTTCAGTGAAAACATGTCCAATTCTATCAATCGCTCGTCCTCCATTTTGTTTTTGATGCCGCGGCGTCCGTGATCCGACAAAAAATCCGACAAAAAAATTGCCGGTGTCGACACTGACACTGACAAGTGGGGATGCGTTCATAGAGAATGTATGAAAGAATATTTCGCACTGTGCAGGTACTGTGTCGGAACTGTGTTTTCACTGATATGTGTGAGTCGACCTTTAAAAGGCAGGCGGTGACTACTTCTCGTGCGAGAACATCTAATATTATTTTAAGCTTACCGATGCTTGCCACCCATGCCCAGCAACGCCGGATGATACGACTGCACCGGCCTTCTCTAGGTTCAGCTAAAACAAAAATTTGGGTACTTTAGTATATTACAATCTAGCTATTATCGCTAATATCATTTACTAATAGTGAATTTATAGCTAATATCATTTACTAATAGTGATTAGATTTTACTTGTTTTGTGGAATCCTAAATCCTAGTCCATTATAAACTGGACATAAAAACGGTAGTTTCTTTTTTAACGATTTAAAAAAAAAACCATTTTTACGCAATTATAATATAATTTTAATCCTCATTAGTTACGTTATACAACATCAGAATATTTATGTACATCCTGTTTTGTAGAAAATTTTATGAAGAATCCAAATATATAAAGATGTTACGAGGTATTAACAGATAATAATCAAGAAATCAGCGAAATAATGCATCACATCCCATTTCCGCGCTGGCGGGCAGCATGCTGGTGGAAACCCTGCCACGCAATGGCCTTAGCGGCGCGCTATGGATTGCCACCTGAGAGGATAAATTAGTAAATGATATTAGCGCAACCTCCAATTTATTAATTGCGAACATCATAAAAATTTGTTATCAATTCGTGTTGTTACACCTTATACGGGACAGACATTTTCAATTCCAATGCCATAAATAACAAAGCTTTAGTCACAGAAGAACTAATGTTCTCCTAGCCGAATTTCGACCACGGCAGCCAAATTCATCGGAGACTAGCCAGATGCGCAGGATATATTTTAGTGCACAAGTGTGTGCGCAAACACAGGTACACTCTCAATTCCTTCACTCTCATAATCCGATGGGACGGCAGACCGACACGACCGGGGAGAGATCAAGCACAGGACCAACGGGATTAGAACCCAGGACCTCATAATCAGCGGTTAAACAAGCTGACCGCTGGACCAACAAGGCAGTCAAGGATAACTAAACAGGGTCTAACTGGGAAGGTGATTCATCGGTGGCATGGCAAGGTGGGAACTCAATGTCCATTCACTCTCCCCCTGCATATTCATCGATACACTAGCTGCATTCTTACTACCCGTTGTCCTATTACCCGTTTAACCGTAGGAAAGCAGCATTTTCCTGCGGTAAAAAGTAGCCTACGTTCATCAGGAATAATGTGGGGTTCTAATGGTAAAATAATTTTTCAAATCGGTCCAGTAGTTTCAGAGCCTATTCAATACAAACAAACAATCGAATCTTCCCTCTTTATAATATTATATTAGTATAGATTTTTAACTGGTTACTGCTCGCATCTTTACACGCGTTGTTTTTATCCAAACGTTTAAAGGTAACTTCTTTCGTCGTTCTTCCCATGGAAACTGATTTATGGGATAAAAGTACCACCTTCCTAAAAAAAAATTCAGACTGATCCGTTCCCTTGTTATGGCGTGAATAGCGTAACAAATATCCATAGATCCAAATGATGAATCCATAGATCCGATTGTGTGTATTATTTTTATGTGATCTGATGTGCACCCTGTTAAGGGTGACGAAGGCAGGGTTTCTAATCCTAAACAAACGGACCGACACCTCTAACCTCAACCTCATCCTCAACAGCATTAAGCCCACCTTTTGTACCTCAGTGCAATAAAGGTTTAAATAAATAAACAGCCTGTCTTGATCCACTGCCAATCCACCTGTTGGCTTTTATCTCATGGGGGTAATGCCATAATCCCCACGCTAAGCATGCGGGTTGGTGGTCGCAGTTCGTTGGTAGAATTGTTCTGCAGGGGCGCTGCTGCCCGTTCCCGGTGGATATCCCTTAGTCGCCTGTTACGACACTCGCGGGAAGAGTTGGGGTGGTGTAAATTCTAAGCCGGCACCACACAGCCAAGCGACACCTCTAAGCATAGAGTCAATAGACGCCCCAGGACCTCATCAACCCTATAAAGATCATTGCTACACGCTTCCCCAAGCCAGTTTTTGCCATAATCGAAACGAGGCTGGCAAGCGGGTCAGCGATTGCAGTGATTTATTCACGTTACTTCCTACTAATATTATAAGAACGAAATCCTACTAATATTATAAGAACAAATTCCTACTAATATTATAAAAGCGAAAATTTGTAAAATGTGAGATTTTTGTAACTAGGATCTGCATAACTACTGAACAGCTCAAGATGAAATTTGGCAGACACTTAGAACGTCGCCTAACACAATTGGCTACAGATTATACCGAAATTACGCGTGCGAAGACGCGGGCATAAGCCTAGTACAAATATAAATGGTTTGTTCCGCCCCGACAACCAAACTTGACAACGTTGTCTACGTGGAAGAAATTTTCCGCGGGGACAACCAGTTACATGGGCGGAATTTTATTTTCATTACACAACTGTGCTAGATAATAATAATAGTCTTATAAAAGTGCCAACACTCTACTACGAAAGTAATATTGTGAGCCACAATGATTTTGAAATTAGGTAAACTATTCTTCGACTCACCAAACAAGTCGAGGGAGACCTCGCTTTCATTACGTCGGAAGTGTTGTGTGCCGCTGGAAATCTGTTGGCCTGCCGTGGCGAGCCACCGCCTGAAATTCCTTTCAACCGGCGGCTCACCAAACCACGTTAAGTAGGCGTTGTAACTGCAACAATAAAAAAGCGTGAAGATTTTTTTCCCGTTTATAATAAATAAGTAAATAGATAAATAATGCTGGACATTTCACACAGCATTATCTAGCCCCAAGATAAGCAGAGCTTGTGTTATGGGTACTAGATAACTGATATACATAATACAATACACTACATAGATAGATATTTTTTATTATACATAGAAAACATCCAGAACGCCCTGGACAAATGTCTGCTGATCGTACAAACATGTGTCCCGAGGCGGGAATCGAACCCGCAACCTCCTGCGTCGCAGGCAGACCTTCGCCCGCTGCGCCACAGAGGTGATCCATAATCATTTTGTACAGTCTTTCTTTTCGAAAGGTTTACATTGATTGATAGAGTATTAGGTAAAAAAATGTCTACACCTCTCCTTTTACCCGTCTGGAATGTAGGATTCTTCATCATGATGCCCTCCTAGCTGAATTCGGCCAAGGCGTGCAGTCTAAACGGAGAATAACGATGTGCGCAGGAATAGTGCATTTTACACCAAGGCGAGAGAGTGATCAATTCGTACCGAGTGTGTCGTTTTGGTGCCTACACACGAGGTAGGAATCGCACTTTCTGCCGAGTGATAAATAGTGCTTTATACTACACCTTCGAGGAAAATAAAAAGCAGAATTAATTATTAATTGAAATTGCACCCAATGATGTTGGTAAAACCTCATTGACCGCGCCAGCCTTTGGGTTCTTTTTTCAAAATATTGTTCGGAAATCGAAGGAGGCCTAATGGACTTGGAGTAATAGTGCATTTTACACCAAGGCGAGAAAGTGATCAATTCCTACCGAGTGTGTCGTTTTGGGCCCGAGGCGCAGCCGAGGGCCTTAAAACACACGAGGTAGGAATCGCACTTTCTGCCGAGTGATAAATAGTGCTTTATACTACACCTTCGAGGAAAATAAAAAGCAGAATTAATTATTAATTGAAATCGCGCCCAATGATGTTGGAAATCGGAGGAGGCCTAATGGACTTGGAGTAAAAACTTTTTGTCGTTTGACCGAACGAAAATAACCATAGCTACCGGCCGATCTTGTAGGAAATAAAAAAAAAATAACACGTTAGAAATGGATTTCCATACACATTTTCCTCCCGCTAAAACACGTGAGAAATGAAATTAGAGTTTTTCTTCCGGGTTTCCTATAGGCCTGCAAAGACATACTTTCTATTCTATAAATAGAAAAGGAATAGGCAACTTTCCGAGCAGGTGTAGTATAAATTGTATTACTGTCCACAAGTATGTGCGTAAACTCACTCTATAGGTATCCGGATTCTGTATCATAGCCCCGGATCGAAGAGCAAAAGTGATAGAATGACAGTTCGGTGAGATTTTATTCGAGTTTAGTACCCTACTGCAGATGTCGACCTCTGTGGCGCAGCGGGCGAAGATCCGCTTGCGAAGCAGGAGGTTGCAGGTTTGATTCCTACCTCGGGTAAAATTTTTGTACGTTTTGCATATTGATTGCGAGATTTGTTGCATTCGTTCTGGGTATTTCCTATGTATAACAAAAAATAAAACGTCAAGTGCGAGTCAGACTCGCGCACTTAGGGTTCCGTTTACTTTTAAGACCTTGTTTCTTGCCAAATATTATGATTCTAGGTCAACATGAAGTAGGTAAGTACCTTGTATTTTATTATACTGTATTATTTTGGTCGAGGGAGGGTATCAAAACTTATTATTTTTTTGTTAATAAACTACAAATTTTCGGTTTTCAGATTTTTATCGTTATTTGTGCTCTATGACTTTGTTTCTTACCAAATTTTATGATTCTAGGTAAACGGGAAGTACCTATAAGGTTTTGGTCCATGGCGAGAATCAAAAGCATTTTTTTTAGTGAATAATTTAGAAATTTATGTTTTTCGGATTTTTCCCTTTAATTGTGCTATAAGACGTTGCTGTTCACCAAATTTAATGATTTTAGATCTACGGGAAGTACCCTATAGGTTTTGTGTGCTTGTGATTCCCTTGGAAATTTCAAAATATTCGGACTTAAACGGCTGTACCTTTTGAGTGCGTTCACTTTTATTTATATCACGGCTTCGAGACGTTACGGACTTGAGTATTTGACCTTAATTTCAACTCAATACGTCCACGCGTTCCTAGGAAAAGAGGGTTGACAGACGTACAGACAGACAGACAGACGGACAACAAAGTGATCCTCTAAGGGTTCCTTTTTTCCTTTTGAGGTACGGAACCCTAAAAATACCGTAAAACGGGGTGTCGGGATGGCCAAATCCGAAACCATGAGAGTTAGAAGAAAGGGGTGAAAGCAGTCATAAGTAACCTCGATTTATAAGAAAACAAAACCTTTGATTTTAGTTATGTGTCACTTAGGCAGGTACTGTTACTCGATAAAGTAGAGGGAGGTCAGAAAAAAAGATAATTTGTTTCTTTAATTTGATTGTAATTTTCTTTGTGAATAAATAATATTTTAGAAGAAAAGTAATGTTGCAAAAGAATTTAAGATTCTTCCGAGTAGGTACTCTCTCCACCATAACAAAGCACAAGGGGAAAATTTATTCAATACAATTATAAAGCTTCTGTCTACAAAGCGAAAGTGATGAAAAAGCATTTCAGGCACTTTTTTTCCTAAAAAAAGTAATTGAGCAGTCTGAGCAGCAGCAATGTGCTTTGAAGCAAACCAGACAGAGTTCATTCGAAAGATTAATTAATTCACATTATGAATATGTACACGAATGTACAGTCAGCAACGAAATTCCATGAAAACATATAAAGTTACAAAACATCTTAACACTAAACCGTTCCAAAAGTGACTGACTAAAACAAACAACGAAATAATGTTATCGTGCCTACTACGGTTACAAAAATAAATAAACACCAATTTCCCAAATGAAACTGAACAAATTATGAGTCTAATGTTTTACTCAGTTAAAGTATATTTGGCACTGGCTGTACAGGAAGTTATGAAAAATTATGTTGACTGATAATTATGATTTTAATAACTGTGCTTTAGAGAATGATGTAGTATAGGTAATTTTAAGAGCTGGCACGATCAATTCAACACACTCGCGTATACTATAATTCACCGCAAACTTTTCCATTCCAACCATTCCAACGGTATGCTACGTTTGTCGAAACCACATAAAAACATACTTAATAAAATAAACGTTTATTCAAAAAAACTGTCGATTTGAATACCCTGAAAATGACTTACTTTTGTTTCGTAATCGTGATATAAGCATGTTTTGCTGGGTAGAACTTATGCCATAAGGTAAGTAGGGGTAGGTACAAACAATTACAATTAGTAAGGTGGCCTTTTAAACCCTCAACATCATATTATAGTTTTTTTAGTAAGGTAGGCTATCTAGCTTCCAAATGAGACTACTTTGAATAAAATACACCGTTTACTTAAAAAGAAAAGAAGAAAAAACAAAATGATGCAGTACTCATTTCAAAAAATTATTAATTGCCTTTGTATTACAGATGGCTAATATGTAATTGTTTATGTTATATCTGGCACAGCGCATCAGCATTGCCATACAGCGTGGCAATGCAGCCAGCGTCTTGGGGACGCTTCCGACTGGTGTTGATATGGATCAGTTGAGCTACTTGTAGACTGTTTGCAACAGTCAGCAGTTAGCTCAATTGTTTCAATTGTAAGTACTAGTATAATTTTCTATGTGAATAAAGATGTATATTTTTAATTCTTATTTAAAAAATATATCCAATATCGAACATAAGAATTTTTAAAAAAGAAATTTTTTTGAAATTTGCTGAAAAAAAAGGTTTTTTTTTATCTGTAACCTTAGAACTGGGTCATTGAGTGTTCTATAATTAATGTTGTATTAAACTTCATGATTTAGTCTGCTCGTCTTCGTTTCACCTATTCAGTTCCGCATTTTAGCTAATGAACGATAATTGAAATTTGGCGTTTATCTAGCTTCCAAATGAAAATTCCTTTGAGTAAAATACACCGTTTACTTAAAAAGAAACGAAGACAAAACAAAATGATGGGTTTTTGAGGTAGCTAACTTAATATATATAATATATATATTTTTATCGGTAAATATATGTCACAATACACATTGTATAACAAGAACAGCGTAAGAGTACTGTGAACGTGCCAGCTCTCCGTGACTTACCTAAATGGGGTACCTAAGAGTACGTTTGTATATGTGAGTGAATAATATGTGGCGTGTGTGCGTGCGTGTGTGCTTTTTTGTTTACCACCTGTGGCAAACAGCCTTGTATCTGTGTTGTGTGGGGTAAGTGTGAGGGTGTGTTTGTTTGTGTATCTGTGTATGTGTGTGATATATGGGGTAATATTTAATTTATTTCATTTCTTAAATACAATAGATAAAAATCCCTAGCCCTAACCAGGGAATATATACATATGTATAATAACACTAGCTCCTAACTGACCTTGACAAGAGATTTAATTATTGATTAGTTAATCAGCGTACGAACAACAGGTTCTTTTATTATTTAGCATTAAAATGTACTTACGCGTTGTTCTCCCGCTCCAATACAGACGCCACGTTTTCGGCTTCCAATACATCAGCCTCCACCTCCAGAGTCCTCATATCCAAGATGGCTGACGACATCTGTAAGAAAATAAAGAGATCTCAGATCGACATAAAAGAAGTAGGTACATACTCGTAACTCTAGTGCGAGACGCAGTCACCAAATATGCAAGCGGCGGCGGGTCCCACCAGTGGGACATCGCAGTGGGACCACGGTTCCGGAGTGAAATGAACGTGGCTATTCTAACAAACAAGATCCGTCAAGTGCGAGTGTACTCAATAATATATTTATTTAATCGAATTATGAATCGAATTTAAAAATAATATATTTATTTAATCGAAGTATGTACCATTGCTATCTATGCACTTTTGTCATCTCATAGGTAGTTAATTAATCCCGTTACAACAAAAAGCCATTCGGACGGGAATCAATAAAATCTTTGAAGGCACTTTGGACTGCCCCATCGGAGTTGATTTTTTCCCCTTGCAAGAAGTTATCCAAATTTCGAAAAAAATGGTAATCTGTCGGAGCAAGGTCCGGGGAGTACGGTGGATGTCTTAGACATTCTAATTGAAACTCCTCTAATTTGGTAGCCGTCTGTTGTGCAGTGTGTTGTCTTGCGTTGTCCTGAAACAGCAGTGGCCTAAAGCGATTGACCAGCCTTGGTTGTTTAGCAGCTAGCTTTTCCATCATGGTTTGCAGTTGCTAGACATCCGCCGTAATCGTCTGGCCAGATTTAAGAAAGCTGTAGTGAACGACATCGGCCACCATCCACCAACCACCAAACGCTCACAAGTATTGTATTAAATTTTATATAGAATCCAAATACATGTCATATACACTTGCGAGCTTTAAAATGGAATCGCTTCATCGCGAGTTGATCAAAACAATTTTTTAACAATTTATGTACTATGAACTATAGATTGTGGTATATCATTTGAAAGGTAATTTTGTTACCTTTCAAGTGATATCAAGAAGATTTAAAATTAATTAATTTGGCTACCTAAATTTTGGGAATTATTGCAATAGGTCGAAGTTGCATCTATCGGCTTCTATCGGCGCCGGAGCTGATTTCTCCGGATTTCTTCCTCGTATCTGCTCATCAGCTTTTTTAGCTCGTCCCACATATGCCAGATTGGGTTCAAGTCAGGAATAAGGGCTGGCCAGTCTAGTGTGGGAATGCCGACATGGAAGACGTCTGTCGGTACTGTCTAGTCACTGCTGCGGTGTGGCAGCGGACATTATCGTGCATTAAATCAAAATTTATCGTCGCCAATAAATCCTGCGTAAGGGAAAACATAACTTAACTCATAGTTCACTGCAAAGAAATTGTAAAAATTAGTCTTGAACAACCCTTGAAGCGATTCCAGTTTAAAGCTCGCAAGTGTAGATGTTACGAGGTACTACTAGATAATAATCAAGAAATCAGCGAAATAATGCATCACATCCCATTTCAGCGCTGGCGCGCGTCGTGCTGCGCGACAGCCCTGCATATTATTTACAAATTGATCCCATCGGGGTCCAGAATAGCCCCCTTTGTTAGTACGCCCTTTCCGTGGCACCCTATCTATTATCTAATAAACCAGCAAAGCGTGAATAGACTCGCACACAATGAGTTCGAGTTCGATACTTGATATGCAGAGATCCGCTGAAGCTGAGCGTAGACGAGCTTCTTCTGACAGGTATGATTAGTGTCTTGCACTATTACAATAAAAAATGCGAAAGAAATTTTCGGTCTCTTTATCTCTATAACAACCAGGCAAATAGCTAAAATTTGTGCAAGGCGGTCTATTATTCCCAGGAACCATCATAGGCTACTTTTTATCCCGGAAAAGCCTATAAATATGCCACTTTTGGCCCAGGAGAGACGCGTTGTGTTGGAGAAATGCGCAGGAAAACCGCCGCTCTAAGCTTCATATTTTTGTTTCTTGACAACAAAACCAGTTTAGCGTTTTCAAATAAACGAATGATTCGTTAGCATCAAATGGCTTTTTGTGGGTCTACGTTACCAAGCTTTGGAACAATGGGTTCCGTCCAATTATCGTTTCTAACTGGTTATTGCGTGTCCCTAATCTGCTCAACTAATATTTGTTTTACTATGACAATAATACCATTACAGAATAACATTATTTTGGTTTTCTACCTTAGATGCAAGAAACTACAAATGGATGGACTCGCGTCAAAACTGTCAAGATTGGAAACTTTCTAAAACTCTCGGTGAAAATAGCTCTGCACTCACAATCAAGATTAAAGTGTCTTTCATCTCCTTAGATGAAGAATCATCACATAGAATCCTTATCCAATATGATGATTCTACAACGATACCATTGAGCTGTGTGAACGTACCTACCATACCATTGTTGTCACCGAAAATCGATTGGATACCAGAGTTGGGCCCCGGTCCCCATGTATGCATGTCACCATTATTTCGTATTCAATATTAACAGACACACGAAAGGAAAGTAACGTTCTACAAAAGCGGATATACTCGTATTGCAGTGGGCTCTTGACACCAGATCCAATATCAATTAGGACCTACAATCGTTGTCCCGATTTTGTAGAATTTCGCAGTTTTGAATGCTCTACCCCGGTCAATACTGGTGCATAATGAATGGAATTTTAGTTCGGGTGGAGTTTTAGAATCGAAAAGGTATCGTCTTTTTGCTGGATTTTGACCATTGATTGTCAAACATTTCCGTATAGTGGTTGTTTAGAAACGTATATTTCAAAAGTACTACTTGTAGCATTCTACTTATTATAAAATCAATAGTTTGTGCCGTTGTTCGGAAGACTGCTCAAGACAACGCCAAAACTACTGAATGGATCGGGTTACTGTAATCCACCCCCGAAAATCCGTGACTTCATTTTTCAGCTGTAATCCATAACCGAATTTCAAACTCCTGTAAACGAGCGATGACCGATAAGGATCGGGCTCAATTTCGCACACATAAAGATCTGAACAGCGATTAAATGTAATTATACCAAGGGCATTAACGTCTTTGTTACGTGCACTTAAAATGAAAAAGGTATCCTTGGATCACTTTGTTGTCCGTCTGTCTGTCTGTCCGTCTGTCAACCCTCTTTTATCAGGAACGCGTGGACGTATCGAGTTGAAATTAACATCAAATACTCAAGACCGTAACCTCTTGTAGCCACGATATAAATAACACTTCTAAGTCAACGCACTCAAAAGTTACAGCCGTTTATGTCTAAATATATTGATATTTCCAACGGAATCCCGCTGTAAAAATCTCTAATGCTACGACCACACAGTGGCGTAGCGTGCCTTGGCGGGGCCCCGTATAAAAATTTGTTTGGGGGGCCTTATGAAGAGTAAAGATTTCTCAAAAAAGAAAAAACATGTTTGCGTAAAATTAAAAGACATATTTATTCATCATAATTATGACTACATAATTATGATGAATAAATGTATCTTATAATTTTAATGTGATGGGTACTAACCCATAACACAAGCTCTGCTTAGTTTGGGACTAGATAATGCTGTGTGAATTGTCCAGCATTATTTATTTTATTTATTTATTTAATTATCTATCTGTCATTTTTCCAAAATTTTTACAAACAATTCAAATGAAATATACACTCCTTGCCTTTTTTTCGGCAAACTGATTTATTAAATCATTTATAGCTGATGATGACTTTAGTTTTTCTAAAGTTTCTGCCTCTATGGACAATCTTGACAGGTCTGACAGGCGTTCAGGTCCCATCGAAGTTCTTAGGTAATTTTTTATCAGTTTTAATTTTGAAAAACTTCTTTCAGCCGTTGTGGTTGTAACTGGAAGGGTCAAGAACAAAAAGCATGCTGTTATTACTTCCGGAAAACTGGATACAAGACTATTTTATCAGCAATAATTCAATAAGTTCCTTAATGGAATGAATCTTTTGAATTTCAGATTTGAAGCATGTTGTTAGAGCCTTCAATCGGTCATAAAGATAAACTGAGATTTCTTTACTGTATTTAGCAGACAGTTTTCCGGAAGCGTTTAATAACTCTTCGTTTGAAGAAGACAGGAGTTTCTACGGTTGTAATATTTCGAACGTACTACTCAGGTCGCAAAGGCTCTGAAATCTTTGTTTAGTTTGAGAAATTAATGTATCTAAACAGCAATAGTAAACTCATTATGAATGTAAGCGGGTTAACTACACCCTGATGAAGTCCCTCGTTAAGGGATGAAACGGTGTTCTTCCAACACAAAATAGGTTCGTAGTTAACCCGCTTACATTCATAATGAATTCGTCAAACTACGAAAGTTTTTATAGCAATAGTAAACATTGACTTTGAAATAGGATTCCGGGTCTGAAATTCTCTCTTCTTGTGATAACTCATCAAAAAAAACGCTTCGTTGTCTTTCGCCTTTTGTTTTTAAAAACAGTTGTTACCCCCCACTCTTTTGCTAAATCTTTGAACTCATTGTTCATGAGTCACGAAGTCATGAAGACACATTGTTCATGAGTCACGAAGTCATGAAGACACATTGTTCATGAGTCACGAAGTCATGAAGAAGTCATGAAGACACATTTAGCAAACTATTCAATGAATATTGTATTCTTAATTCACACAGTTTATTCAAAAGATTACTCAATAAAATACTAGTTTTCTGTAAGTCATTCATTATTTTTCTGTAAGTCATTCATTATTTTCATGCTGTATAGTTTTAGAAACAGGATTAATGATTTCAAATAGTGAACAAATAAATGTAACAAGCACTAAGAAATCATCACTCTCTAAAATGGTAATTATATTTTTACATTCTTCACGTTCATCTTTTTGTGACGCACGTCATTTTGACAGCATCGATACGTTGCATTTTGACAGCATCGATACGTTGCATGTTCCGTTAAGATCAGAGTTCTAGGTCAGTGAATAAGGGTGACTTTAATCTATTATTGTATTATTGTTATCTAAATTGATCCCCGAGCTCGGGGGCCCCGTATAATTGATACGGCAGATACGGCGGTAGCTACGCCCCTGCGACCACATTACAAGGCGAGGATTCGTCTTTGCGTTGTCGTGATAAAACTTCGTGTTCGTTCTTCGACGAAGTGTTTGGCCACATTGGAAAAAAACTTCGCAACGTCGCGTCGCGAATGGCATTTGTAGTCACTATGATGATTCACACCTCCAACTCATCCCGTGAATATCATACTAACCACTCAACGGATCGGAGCGCGCGAGCGACTCTAGCTAGCCTCACATGACCGCACAGGGCCGCGATCACGGTGTGGTCAGGCACCGCATTACGGCTCAAATGTTAGCAGTTGAAACGTTAGGGTGCGCGTTCACAGGCCGGCATCGGACAATCCGCACTGGCCCCATCAATGGTTTGACGTAATAGATCCGCACCGCATTGAGCGGACTGTAGACAATACCAGCGAGGATTCTTGAAGACAACTTTTCCATTTAATGCGAATGACGTCATTCGGATTGCCGATCAGTGGACGCACTTGTCAGCGGATTGTCCGATGCCGGCCTGTTCTAGCGTTGAAACTGCTAACGTTTGAGCCGTAATGCCGTGTCTTACCACACCGTGATCGCGGCCCTGCTTCATTCTGCGTATATTTAACACCTTTATTACGATGAATACCATCACCTACCAAGTGTGGTGGTTTATGGCAAAAACCTCGTTAGGGGGAGCCATATTTTTCTATGTTTTTTCTTGGACGTAATTAATGTAACGTTGCATCGTCTTAATAGTTAGCAATTTTAATAGATACTTTAATTCTCAAATATAAACTTATAAAACGATACCTACCGAAGAACACCTTACTAACTCACGTCACCAAACGGCTCTGGCGGAAGACCAGCGTTAGTTGTTACGTGTTAACAATTACCTCATGCTGAGACAGAGACCGTTTTGTGACTTTAATCGACAGAAGCTGTATCTTTTATTTTATTTTTAAATCATGTTTGTTTTTGTTGATTGAGTTACAAATAAAATATTCTCTCTCTCTCTCTCTCTCTCTCCTCTCTCCTCTCTCCTCTCTCCTCTCTCCTCTCTCTCTCTCTCTCGCTAACTGACAAAAAACACTTTATGTATCGACTGAACAACACTGTGGGATAAGACCGGTAGTACTGAAGCTACCTACCAGTTTCCCGCCAATTTCTAACTGGACGCACAACCCTTGGGGGCACCCTATTTCTATCGGTGATTCCCGGACTGGGACAGAAATGAACTGGCGCTTATGCAACTGGTGCGGTTACCGAATAACTTAAATCTAAATACCGTGAAGTTTAACCCGGCCGACCTACGAACCCTTGCTTCACCGAATTTAATATTATTCCTTGTTAAAGGAGGATCCAGCTAGGCTGGGCAGCGTTTGGAAAATTACGTCGAGTCTTCTCGTCATCCATACCGCAATGCTTGAAATGGAAAGTTTTCAGTGACCTACGGAGCTGAGACGTGGACACTCACTGATTGGATTGGTCCTCCAATTCAAACTCAAAGTCGCTCAGCGAGTAATGGAAAGAGCTATGCTCGGAGTTTCTCTGAAGGATAGGATTCGTAACGAATACATCCGACAGAGAATCAAAGTTATCGGCATAGCTCATAGAATTGGCAAGCTGAAGTGGCAGTGGGCCGGCCATATCTTGCGAAGAACCGACAATAGGGTGGGTCGATTTTTTCAAATGTCGAAAACTAAGTACGGGTAGGTCTCAAAAGTTGCATTGGGTGATAATAATTACAAAATAATTAACAAAAAAATAATTACATATAACTTTTAGCCCTATACCGGTACCTAAAGAAAACGAAAAAAGCTTATTTTCGACTCCACTTCCCATTTGATTTACTTGTACGTAATAGCACTTTCACTGCCTAGCTTGTATTTTTTTGTAACATGGTATAATTCTATTAAGTGATATGCGAGGTTTTCGCTTCGTGCACTCATTAGAGAGCGAGATAGATACACTTGCATATCACCAAAATTCCTAGATTTTCGCAGTGCACTTGTGACCTTGACTCGGGAAAACCCCTATTATTCTTGTTTTGTTTTGAAAGTGTTTGCATAATTGATATTGTCTCGCGTTAAGTCAAGTTAAAAAAGTCTCATGCGGACTGTATTTCCAGTTAATTAGGAGTGAAACTGGCCTTACGAGTGTGTCAAATACGTACGAGTTCAAAAGTGTAAAAAACTCGAATTGACGTAAATTGTCCTATCTTTGGAACACCCATTGTGTTATGTACGAATGTATTACCTACTGTAAGTGACGTAATAAAGTGTATTTTGTATGTGCAACATAATTTGCAAGAAAAAAAACAAAGGAAAACAGCCATCTATTACCGACGTTCTCGCCTCTGTCTGCCGCGAGACCACAATACATAAATATACAGTAATCCGACTCCATACTAGACCGCCCGAATCGACGCACGCACATACAGGCATCATTTACACGGCCGCTAAGCTAGTCTCGGCATGCACATCTATCCAGTGTCACGCCGCGCGCCGCGCGCCGCCGAGACTGGTCGCTGCGCTGAACGAGTTTGTTGTGCCGCGACCCCCGCGCTGTCCGCTCCCGTTTCGGTACCTCAACGTTGCAAGTGCGCGAAATAATAAATTAAATAATGGCGGCATCACGACCACGAGTATACTGCAGTGTTTACGGGTGCCTAAACTCAACGTTCGTTAAACCAACACTGTCATTTTTTCGACTTCCTGCTAATGCTGAAAGGTAAAATAAATATAGTCTTTACCACGTTTTAGGGTTCCGTACCTGAAGTATAAGTAATGCCAATGTTACTAACAAATATTTATGTAGTAGCTCAATATTATTTTTTCTGAAATTAACATATTTTTTCGTACCTACATATTTTGCGGTCTAAATGTATTCTACATCTATCTATACATACAGATGGCGCCACTGCGTCCATGTTTACATCGACTCCGTAAAATTTTATTCCGAAAAATATAATTAAAGTCATTTCAAGCGGGAAAAGATAGTTAATCGGTGTGATAAACTGTGAATATCCTGTGCAAACGTTATCCCGGCGATCTATTGAGAACTGTGATCAAAAATAGCAAGAGATTATTCCCCTAGTGTTTGGTGAAATTAGAAAGAGAATCGAATACTGGCTGAATGAATGTGAGTAGTAGACTATCACGATTACACTACACTTCACTCAAAGGCTAATAAACTGATTGCAGAAGATATTACGACCTCTTATCATCATAATAACAAACCAGAGCAAAACAAATCCGTTACATTGCACTTCACAGTGACTCATACCAACACTTCAAACTCACCACAACAAACATCAGCTGACTTGAGCTGACCAATCAGCTGGCCTACTACAGCTGCTCTGTTACGCCATCTAGCAAAACCGCTACGAACTAACACGACAAGCAGCCATACAACATTGACCTGCGCTCGACACAACCCAGCGGTGGCGCCCGCGCCGTATTGCAACCCAAGATGCCAAAGAGCTCTGCTAAAACTGCCACTAGTGGTCGCAAGATGGCAGCGCTTGTCATTTGCCATAAATGTAAAAAATCGGTTAGTGCTAAAAGTACGATTCTTTGCTCTGAATGCAATTATAAATTTGAATTTGAATGCGGTGGATTACCCGAAAAAGTGTACCGTTTAATGGAACCTGAATCGAGGGAAAAGTGGAGATGTAAGTTTTGTATACAAAAACCTAAAGTTGTGATTCCTAGCAGAGATGCCACTAATATTACGATGAGGAAAAAACTTACCTCCCCCAAACTAAATGAAAGCATTGAGTCAGTTCGCTTTTCTACTCCTGCAAGTGAAATTTCTCAGATGGATGATTCAAACATTCTGACGGTACTCAATACGTCTTGCGATTCACCGTTAACACTTTCAAGAAGCGTAGACAATACTCTATCAGATACATACTCTGTACAGGAACAGAAGGAAACCATCACTATGCTAACGTCACAACTGGCTGGCACACAGATAGAGCTTGAGAACACCATACTTGAAAATAATGACTTACACCGAAAAATTAATAAACTGACCAAAGAGAACGAACTTTTGAAGACATTATGCCAAAAACCTCTACCGGAACTAAAACTTGACTCTACTGTGACGAAGAAAAATAGAAGGTGCTCAGCACAGTTTCCAGACATCAAAAGAGCGCTGTTTGCCTCTCCCAGACCTCAATCTTTGACGAAAACTCGCCTAAAATCAGACGAGCATGCTGTATTCCAGTCTCTACAATTAAGGATAGCAGAATTGAGTGAAAAACTCCAAAAGGCTGAGAGGGAAATATCGTTTCTGACAAATAAAATGAGTGCACCACAATTTGACACGATTAAGCCAGGAGTCAGTAGGCAAGCGACAAAACAAGCTATAAACCAGGAACAACCAGAAATAGCGTCAATGGAATGCCAACCCCGGACTACAAATAAAAAACCGCGCCTTCTCATACTAGGCAGCCAACAACTCTGTGGACTTTCTACTACCTTAATAGAAATGCGAAACTTAGTGACATGTTATGAAAAATATGATATATTATCCATTATAAAGCCATTTGCGATGACCGAAGATATTGTTAGTGCATGCTACTCACTTGAATTGACCGAACAAGACCAAGTTGTGCTGTGCGCTGGTGAAAATGACAAGAACCTCACTAAGTTACTCCTTGAGCTCTCAGGAGCAGTTAAGGCACTAAAATCATGTAATTTAATTGTTGTGAGTGTTAACCATAGTAAATGTTTTAATGAAAATGAATTAAATAATTATCTGAAGAACCTATGTACACAAACAAAAACAAGCGATTTCATATCAATTGACATAAATGGATTAAAAAATCATTCAGAATATATAAATTACCTATGTAGAAAAATTAATTATATACTTGACTCTAGATATTATAATGAAAAATATGTAAAAAACCTAAAACAAGTATTACACAGAAATGCTGGAGACAATGTAAAATATTATAGTAAAACCAAAATCCTAAAAAAGGGCACAATTCCATTCTATTTCCAAAGACTGAAAAATGAAAGCTCTTTTGCCTGCGCTAAAATCCAGTTAGAGCCGTGCGTTGAAGCGCCGAGAAGGGGGACGATACCATACTACTTTACGGCTTTAAAAAAAGCTGTGTCGGAGGCTGCTCACGAGGACAATTCCCGTCAGTTTTTTCGTGAATAGTCCTCCGTTACCAAGTCTTACTCTTTTTCACCAAAATATAGCTGGTTTTTTAAATAAGCTAGAGTTGCTTGAAATATGTCTTGATGAATTTTCAAGAAAAGGGAGTGACATTGATGTTGTCTGTCTCACAGAAACATTTATAAGGTCTGGTAGCGAATTGAACACTAACCTAAAACAATTTAAGTTAGCTAGCTTTTTTTCAAGGGCTAATGAAAAGCGAGGGGGCGTCTGCATATTGGTACGAAATCCCATTCGATATAAAAAAATTGATCTCAGTAAAGACATAGTACCTATAGAAAAATCATTCGAAATATGTGGAATAACTTTAACATGTTTAAATTATATCATTTTTTGCATTTATAGAACACCGGCGAGTGACATTAACGTCTTCTTTAGCAAACTGGAGCTTTTGTTGGACAAGTATGTGGTTAAGCTTTCTAAAAAAGTTATCCTAACCGGAGATCTTAATATTGATATGTTACGTCAGAGCACAGCAGCCTCACGCCTAGAAGATCTTGCCTTAAACTATAATCTTAGCATTCATATTAAGCAGCCTACTAGGCAAGCTAGCTGCATAGATCACTTCATTAGTAACATAGATGGTGCTATAGGTAGTACCCATCCAACATATCTCTCTGATCATAACACAAGCCAGACATTGACATTTCCTGTGAGTCATAAGCCTCAATATGTAGATTATTGGTATATTGAATCACGAAACTACTCTCAGGAAAATGTAGAGTGTTTTTTGAAGCATTTAACTAGACTCTCGTGGATAGACATACTGCAGGAAGATGACCTAAATAGAGCATTTAACAACTTTCATGACATATTTTGCCTAATATACAATTTAAGCTTCCCATTAGAAAAACACAAGGTCAAACCTAACTCTTCCTCTGCAAAGTGGATAACAAAAGGACTGAGAGTATCTACTAAACGTAAAAGAGAATTAAGATACCTCTACTATAGGGAAAAGACTACTAATGCGAAATTAACTTATAAGAAATATAGTGTAACTTTAAGAAAATGTATAAATATGTCAAGGAAAAAAATTAATAATGACTTCCTTAAAAAATCGAAAAACAAATGTAGAGCTACGTGGCATATTATTAAAGATAAAGTAGATTGCGAACGATCTCCAGACAATATTAATTCTATAAACTACAAAGGGGAATTACTGACCGAACCTCAACTTATAGCTAAGAGTTTTAACGAATATTTTATTAATATTACAAACAAAGATCAAGAAGTAAAAAACAACAAAAATATCAATGATCTTCCTAGAATTAAAACAAACTCTCACAGCATATTTCTACAGCCAATAACCGACGCTGAAGTTATAAAGATTACACTTTCGTTAAACAATACAAAATCAGTAGGTTTTGATAACCTTTCCACAAACATACTAAAACAATGTGTTTTCATAATCTGTCCTGTGCTAAAGTATCTCTTAAACCTCTCTATATCTCAGGGTACTTTCCCTGAAAGGCTAAAACTATCGGTCGTAAAACCTTTACATAAAAAAGGGAGCTACAAAGAGTTAAACAATTACCGACCCATAACTCTTATTCCTATTTTTGCTAAGATCTTCGAGAAAGCTATTCATCGTCGCTTGACTGAATTTCTTGATAAATATAAGATAATAGCGGAGGAACAGAATGGATTTCAGAAGAACAAGTCCACTACACTAGCAGCATTTGCCCTTGTGCGCAAGGTTGTCGATTTCGTTGATAAGCGTATACCAGTATCGGTTATATTTTTTGACATGAGCAAAGCCTTTGACTTTGTAGATCACAATATACTATTAAAAAAATGTGAAATGTACGGAATAAGAGGCCTTGCTCTAGATTGGCTGAAAAGCTACCTGACTGGCCGGAAACAGTACGTAGAAGTTAAAAACTTAAATAATAATAAAGGGTTATCAACTACCTTTAAATCTAGCGCTAAAATAAATAATTTTGGGGTGCCACAAGGCAGTATTCTAGGACCGTTGCTATTTCTTCTTTATATCAATGATTTGCCAAATATCACAAAGAATCAATGTGTTCTTTTTGCTGACGATGTTTCAATCGTAGTTGCCGATGAGAAGAAGGATGGAACTTTAATTGAATGTCTTACCTCGGAGGCTGAATCAGTTGTAAATTGGCTGGAGTCTAACAATTTACAAGCAAATATTTCAAAAACTAAATATGTACATTTTCAAAATTATAATAATAACATTAATTCTAATAATAAAATGATATTTAATAGCACTCTGACATGTAGAAATGAAATAATTGAAAAGACTGACGAAATAAAATTTCTTGGTATAATACTGGACAAACATATAAACTGGAAATCGCATATAGAAAAAATTGGCAAAAAACTTAATCGTTTTGTTTTTGCTCTGAAAAGATTAAGAAGAACATCAGGCCAACAAACGGCATTAACCGCTTATTTTGGCTACGTCACCTCAGTACTAGGGTATGGTCTTATGCTTTTCGGTAACTCTACGCACATCAAAAGAGCTTTCATTATTCAAAAAAAGTGTGTAAGAGCCGTTTTTGGAATAGGCCCATTAGAGTCATGCAAGCCTCTCTTTAAGAAACATAAACTCTTAACGCTCACTAGTTTATACATCTTCCAAATTGGCTGTTTTGTAAAAGAGCACGCTTCATTCTTTAACCAGTATAAAGATAAAAATAAATCGGTTAAAAAAAATAGAGATCCCACTAGGCTTATATTGCCCCCACACAAAACTGCACTGAGTGGGAAAAATTGCTCCACCATGACTGTTAAAGTTTTCAACAAAATTCCTAGAGACATAAGAGAACTGCCTACTAGTACATTTAAGACAAAACTCCGTAGGTGGCTCTTAGAAAAATGTTTTTATGACATTAAAGAATTTTTATAATTAATCAATAAATTACCTAGTTATATAAGTTAAATATTGTACGTCCATAATTAATGGATAAACTGTTGCTCCACCTAGCTTCTAAGATCTTTTTTGTACACAGTTTCTACAATAAATTTCATTTCATTTCATTTCATTTCATTTCATTTCATTTCATTTCATTTCATTTCATTTCATTTCATTTCATCTATCTATCTATATAATTATAAAAATGAAACCCGTTTTCCTTGGTCACGGCATCACGCGTGAATGGCTGGACCGATTTCGCTAATTCTTTTTTTTTGTGTTTGTTATTGTCAGGAGAAGGTTCTTGTGAAAGAAAAAATTAATAAAGTTGGAAACATTAATTTCCACGGGGGCGAAGCCGCGGGGCGCAGCTAGTTAAATATAAAAGACCTAATTTTGGTACGGAACCCTTAATGTGCCAAGTCGACACGCAATTGGCCTTCGCTTTCTTGTTTGTCTCATCGGAGGTGGGTGATGGTCAAATGATAGGTAGGTAGGTACTATCATTAAAAATGTATGGGAAATTCTGCTATGTATTTAATGTAATAATGTATGTAGGTATATATTCGCTTTTAGGGCGCTTTTCCTGTCATTCGTTTTTGCGCCCGCGTGCGGTTCTCAACCGCGAGCATTTAGCACAGATTTCGTTTGCCGCTGCTAGAGATGGGAGTTATTCATATACATAGATAGGTATTTTTTCTATGTATTCTAAATTAACATAATATGTTTCATTCCTGAACTCAAACCACACACATTCAATGAAAATATACACACCGCTGTATTACTTTTTGTAGGTACCAACCCTAGCGCTCCGCTCAACTGTAGGTATAAAGTTCAAAGAGACGGCTGAGTCATTGTACTGTATACATTTATCTACTGTGGCGAGACCGAAAAAATCTGGACTTCTGCTTCGATTCCGACTGTGAGCGAAAGACTTGCTCAAGAGGTATTATGATGAATAGAATACTTAAAGCTTATTCGTTATCCTAAACAAAAAAGAACTGATTCTTATGAGGAAAATGTCCGAACTTTTCGACAAACTGCTATGACTAGTCTCTTTGATATCGCGATATATTGTAAATGCAGTAGTTTTCATTTCTGCACCTGTTCTAGGGATGAAAAGGTTCCCATTATTGAACGGTCGTTCCTGTTAGACCAAAGACTTACAGAAAATGATGATAGGTAGGTAGCCTCGATTATCAGTTATCATATCACGCAACCCAGATAATGCAGCGAGCATTTGAAAGGCGCATGAAAGTTCGCAGGACGGAAAATGTCCGCCATATAGTAGAGCCAAGTGTAACGCGGAAAATTCACACTGCGAGAGAGAAGTGAGAGACTCTATAGGCGATAGAGAACCAGTACCGTCCACATCAGCTGTAGTGCAAAAATCCATTGTAAAATATAACACTGTACTAAGTCTGCCAAAGTTGAATGCTCGCTGGGCCTTGTACAGAGCAGACGTGTGCTAAACTTTATGCGAAAATATAAAAAGACCGTTTTTAGAAAGTGAACCTAAATTACATACGTTTAAAGCAAAAAGTTGAACGTAAGAAACTTTGTGAATTAAGTCATTCCGACTCCAAGCGAAGCAGTGCAACAAGAACAAGGTACGCCCACCCCCCGCTTCGCCACTTCGAGTAAAGAGAAGCGTTGCTATTTAGTCATCATTCTCACACGTATCGCCACTACAGCACTGACGGTGAGTCATAGCCTACAAAAATGAACGTACAGAGATCACCGCGGTCCAAATCAATAAGCGCTAGCGAAAGCGCAAGCGGCTCCGTTCCTAACATATCAACGCTCGGTGTTAATGAGTTCATAAATACAAACACCCGAAAACGTAAGGAACCCGAGCAAGAAGATTATAGAAAAGATTTTGCAAATTTTCGCAACGAAATAATGGGTTTTTTACAAGACTTCGGTCGAACCCAGACTGAAAATCTGACAATTATTCGAGACGACATTACTGATATAAAAAGCGAAATTAAAACAATAAAATCGGTAACAGAAAAATTCTCAAAACAATTTGAATACGTCAATACAGAAATTAAAGATATAAAATCACAAAGTATAGAAACTCAACAAAAGATTAAAGACATAGAAACGGAAATTTCGAAATTGAAAAACGCCGAAATATTGTCTCTTGGACCACAGGCCGTCACGAACACAAACGAAGATCTGATCCAAGAATTACGAGAGCGTTGTGAACGTCAGAAAAATGTAATATTTGAGGGTATTTTGGAAAAAAATGAAAGTAACTCGAAGCAAAGACGTACAAATGATATTGAAGAAGCTATGAAGGTCATCACTTCTATACATGCCGGTTGTCCTAAGCCCGTGAGAGCATTGCGTTTGGGGAAATACATACCAAATAAAAATAGACCTGTGAAGATATGTTTCAATGATACAGATTCTCCTAAAATCTTATTGCGAAATAGAGCCAGTCTGCCGAAACATATAAAGATGTACGCCGACCAAACGCCAGCACAAAAAGACCACTGGCAATCCAAAAAAGAGGAATTAAAAAAACGCACTGAGAATGGAGAGACAGGTTTGACTATAAAATATATTAGAGGAACACCAAAAATTATAACTATGAGACCAAAAAACTACTAACGAGCTCTTTACAAATCGCAGGACATACAAATAGAATAAATTATCATTTACCAGGCAGCTACGCGGATATACCACTACAGTCCTCTTCACTTCGGTTTTTTTACGCAAACTTACGCAGTATTTGCTCTAGTGGCAAGTTTGACGAAATAAAATGCATTCTGAAGTCCATATCAAAAACTACGCACATACTGATTTTCACAGAAACCTGGATAAAATCAGAATCTGAGGCTAACAGATATCAAATACCAAACTATACACATATATGCAACTATAGACCATACAACGAAACAAGAATAAATACATCAGGAAAAGAAGAAAAAAAGAGAGGAGGCGGCGTTTCCATCTATGTCCACTGCAGCATCAAGTATGAAATTACAGAAGACCTGTTTGAAGATGGAAACCACTATCTATGGGTGAAAATAGATAATCTATCGCTTAATATTGGAGCCATCTATAAACCACCAGATAGTAATTTTCAAAAATTCTTAGCATTATATTCGCGACAACTAGAGAAAAATAAAAGAACAATAATTTTCGGCGATTTTAATATAGATTTATTAAGTAAAGAAAGTAAAGTTAAGGAATACAAGAACGAAATACAAGAAAATGGTTATAAGTTAATAAACAATGTTGATAGAAAATTTTGTACACGACAAACAAACACTACGAACACTATTATTGACCATGTCTGTTCAAATTTATTTAAAAATTCAATAAGCTTTTCTCTGATTGAATCCTCACTATCCGACCATAAGCACATATACATAGAGATCGGTAACTTAGCACCAATACAAAAAGAAAAAATACAATATAAAGCATTAGATTATGAGAAACTACTCAATAGCATAACAAACGCTGAGTACCTAAACGAAAACAACACATATGAAAAACTAGAAATATTCCTATTACAACATATACAAAACAATACAATAGAAAAGACGAAAATTCAAAACCCACCACACGATGACTGGATCAGCAAAAATATTATAGAATCAATAAAGTTAAGAAATACGCTATGGCAACTGAAAAAATCTAATCCTAATAACGACACAATTTTAGAAGAATATAACAAAGAAAGAAAGAACGTTAAAATACTAATAAACGACGCTAAAAAATCATATTACTACTCTTTATTTAATAACAACACAAATAACCCCAAAAAAATGTGGGAGATCATAAATAGCTTAGGAGTCAATAGAATAAAAGCAAAAACGATGTTACCTAAACTTAATACGACTAATGGACTGATCACAGCGGGGCACGACGTTTGTAATGTTTTCAATGATTTCTTTTCGTCAATAGGCGCTGACTTAGCCAACAATATACCCAGTATGTATCATCTAAATATTGGTAATATCCTGATGCACACAACTACACACAAGCACGATACAATACTAAATGTGTTAGCTCCCTGTGACAGTGAAGAGATATCCAAAATCATCGACCAACTAGATAGCAATACCAGTACAGGTTTGGATGGCATCACAACTAAAACAATAAAAAACATAAAACCTTTCATTTTGGAACGTCTTACCCTCTGTATAAATGAAAGTTTAGCTCGTGGTGTTTTCCCAGACAATCTCAAAATTGCTAAGGTTAGCCCAATATATAAATCAGGTTGTAAAAGAGATCCCAACAACTATCGGCCAGTTTCGGTACTACCCATTATTTCGAAGATATACGAAAAAATTTTGTATAACCGACTTAACGATTTTCTAATTGCAAAGAATTTTTTCATAGATGAACAGTACGGTTTTCGTCCTAAATCTAGCACTCTATCAGCGGCTATAGATTTGGTAACCAAAATTAAAACCCACATTGACCAGAAAAACTATGCGCTAGGGATTTTTGTAGATTTAAGGAAAGCTTTTGATACTGTTAGTCATCAAAAGCTTCTCCAAAAACTAAACAACATAGGAGTCAGAGACAGAGCCCTAGACATATTCAAATCTTACCTATCAAATCGGAGGCAAGTGGTAAAAATTGATAACTTTACCAGCTGTGTAAGAAATGTTACTTATGGTATTCCACAAGGATCTATAATTGGACCACTAATGTTTCTAATCTACATAAATAATATAAACTCAATAGGATTAACAGGCCAACTAACTCTTTATGCAGACGACACCTGCCTCTTTTATTTTGACAAAGATATCCATAACATTATTGATGATGCTCAAAAAGACCTTAACGCCCTCAATGAATGGTTCAAGTACAATTTGTTAACAATTAATACGTCAAAAACCTCGTTCATGATTTTTTATGCAAAAAACAAGCCGATACCGGACTTCACGCCACTATCGATAAACAATGACCTAATTAAACAATCGCGTCTAGAAAAATACTTAGGACTATGGGTCGACGATAAATTGTCGTGGAAGTCACATATTGAAGAAGTCAAAACAAAACTTACGTCATTGCTAGGAGCATTGCGCAAAGTCGCAAAATGCATTCCTGCTAAGGTCAGAAATACAATATACAATTCTTTAGCGAAATCCCACTTAGAGTACCTTGTTGAAATATGGGGATCGGCGGCTGAAACACATATAAAACCCCTTCAAAGAGTCCAAAACAAGATCATTAAGGTTTTATATCACTATTCATATTATACGCCCACTAAAGAATTATATAAAAATACTAAAATACTAAATTTAAAGCAACTATATATTTTTAAAACATGCCTTCTAATAAAAAATATTACTTCAAAGTCCATACAATCAAATCTAAGCCTACAATTAAAAGAAAATAAATATAGTTTTAGAAACAAAATAAAACTAAAATTACCAAATACACGTACGAACTACGGAAAAAAGACGATTATTTCAGAAGGGGCACGTATATTTAATAATTTACCAAATACCATAAAAGAATGTGATAGCATTAATAAGTACAAAAACATGTTGAAAGCACATGTCTACTCAATAGAATAATATAACTTCATAAATATAATGTAACACTATTAGATAATATAATTAGTTATGATTAGTAATTTAAGTTAAACCTCAACGCCCAGGAGTTATTTACCTACTTAAATTTAGTTTTAGTACACATTTACTGTTTAAATTTATCTCATTTTAAGTGAACTGTAATGTTTTTATGAGAAAAATAAAGTTCTTTAAACCTAAAGTTGGCGAGCGTATGTACCGATACGGAGTTTCTAATCGATCAGCAAGTGTAGTGCTCCAGGTCATATATAACACCAAAAAATTAAAATGAATACCGCAACTAAACTTCAATACGAGCGATTGCATTGAAATGATTCAGCGGAACGAGTTATTGGTGACCTCGCATTCTTTTGTTTCACATGATTTCAGATTCAACTTTGCTGCAAATATTGTAAAACTACTATATTATGTTAAGAATTTTCAAAATTTCCCTGTTACACCCAAGGTGTTGAGCGTTGTGTGAAGCTGAACTGAAGCTTCTACCACAGTAGCAGGAAACGAGGCGCGCGATGGTCTTATCCGCACGAAAATTCAGTCTAGATAGGCTAATGCCATCCTTTGATTGTAAAGCCGAATTCAGTTGCTAAAATGGGAGATTTTCCTCTGATTGACATACGTTTTTCACCACAATATCGCACCTTCGGTAGAACAAGGGCACAACTACCTAATTTTCGAAAAATGACTTGAGTATGCCAAAGTGCTTTAAAAACGTGTTTTTACCCGGAGGAACAAAGACACTCGTTCAATTCCATCTAATTTCGCCAGAGGGTGACAGTGCCTTTGTCACATTGAAGCGTTTTTTCAAACGTATTGGCGCGACAAAGTCCTATTGGTCAGGTGCGGCGCAGCCGGCAAGCGGAGTGGTTGTCAGCTGGAGCGTATAAGTCGTTAAGGTAAATATGCCCTTTTGATTTCAGATTTTTGGAGGAACAAAGTCTCACTTTCTTTACGTACGCCCATTTCTTAGAAAATAATTTGGAGGTACAAAGTCGTTCGAACAGTGTTGTGCCTTTGTATGTCCAAAATGTGAAAAAAATCGGAAGAAAGATGACATTCGGCAGTTAATTGCCTCGAACATTGTTCCGAAATTTTATGAACAGTATTATAATAGATTACTTTAATTGTGATTCGATGACAAACGTTAATTGCTAACTAGTTTAATAAATAAGGAACGATTTCACTATTTGAATGAGTAGGTATAGTAAGGTACTTGGGTACCGTATATAACTTAGATTTTCGAAACTTTTATTCTTAATTTTGATCAAGATTGATTATTGAAAGAACGATCTCACTATTTGAATAAATTGGTAAATTATTTAACAGCCATACTCAGAGATGTAAACTATTAATGACAAATTTTTGTTTTTTAGAATTTTCCACTCAGATACGTTCAATTGCCATAAAACCTCAGTGAAAAAATATGTATAGTCTTGCTTTCGCCTCTATATTTTATATAACTTTAATAGTATTGATTATCTTAAAATATTGAATTGATTAATTGATTGCAACGACTGCAATTAGTTAGGAACAAAGACTTTGAAATGTAATGTTGTTTGCCATACTTCATTGTTTATTTGAAATATTTTTTGAAGTCTTCCTACTAAGTGTTATTGTGCCTATTGGTTTCAATTGAAACTAATAGTTAAATACAATTTTTGTAAGAATCATTGTTATTTTTATTTAAAATATCCCTCAAAACTAAAAGTAAATACTGTCACAATTACATTTTTTTAAGAATTTTGGCGGTACAAAGGCTTATGTGTAGGTAAGTTTTTATATTTATATGAAAATAATTAAAACGATAAATATTTAAGCATTATAAAGATCATCCTATTATTCACAAAACTATAAGGTACATTTCACACTAAAGAAATTACCTCAAGGTCAA
This sequence comes from Eupithecia subfuscata, assembly GCA_963564075.1. Lineage (NCBI taxonomy): Eukaryota > Metazoa > Arthropoda > Insecta > Lepidoptera > Geometridae > Eupithecia > Eupithecia subfuscata. Next base: position 21,981,712 of record OY751095.1, read on the forward strand.
TATAAGAAGAAGATAAATTGACTCGCAACACAAAAAAATCTTAAAATGTCTCTCCTGTAAAATCACAAACATGGCAATTATGCCCTTGTTCTACCGAGGGTGCGATATGTCAGTTAAAATGCTATTCTCTGTTCTAAATATTGTTAAACAATGTTTGATTAATTATAAAACGTATTGAGATTGAAATTTACCTGTTTTATTTTTATTTTTTATTCACTTAACTTTGGTTAGAAAATATCATTCAGATTTTCGAAATTTCAAATGTAGGTAGAGGGCTATAAGTTATATGAATTAAGAAAACGCATTACTACATTTCATTGTTCTTGTCATTCTGCAACTTTTGAGACCTACCCATCAGCAAAAAACAAAAAAAAAAAATTTTTCATTCAAATCGACCCACCCTAACCGAGAACCGCTGGGATAAACGCGTTCTTGAGTGGAGACCACGACTCGGCAAACGTAGTGTAGGATGCCTTCCGGCCAGGTGGGATGACGATCTGCGAAAGACTGCAGGCAGATGCTGGATGCGGCAAGCTGAAGACAGGGCGCTATGGCGCTCATTAGGGAAGGCCTATGTCCAGCAGTGGACCAGTACATAGGTTGATGATGAATTTTACCTTTACTCTAATTATTCTACCCCAAGGTTGCCGCGCTTTATCAGTATCATCTCTCGGTAGGTAGTATAGGCTGAACATGTCTGTTGAATTGTATGATGTAATTCGAGCTGACTGTATCACTCATTATAAAAATGGTTACGAGATGGGAAGGTTGCGAGATGGGAAGGAGCCGGCTTGTCTACCTAGGTGACAAGTGACATCTTCCATTTAGGTATTCATTTATTTGTAAACTAGAGTCTACCCACGGCTTCGCACGCGTATTTTTGGTATAATAAGTAGTATAAAATAAATATATAAATGATAAATAAATAAATAGTGCTGGACAATCCACACAGAATCATCTAGCCCCAAGCTAAGCAGAGATTGTGTTATGGGTACTAGATGACTGATATACATAATTATAATACATTGAATAATGAATAGATAATTTTTTTATTATACATAGAAACGACCAGAACACTCGGATAAGAAGCTTATTATCTAAGCTATGTTCTAAATATACGCCAAATTTCATCATGACCTGTTCAGTAGATTTGGAGATAGGTACTAGGTAACAAAAATTGCACATTTCACAAACTTTCGACTTTATAATGTTACTAGCTTCGGTTCGCGGCTTCGCACGCGTATTTTCGGTATTATAAGTAGCCTACTATCTAGGTTAGGTTTTGTTCTAAACGTACGCCAAATTTCATCCTGATCTGCTTAAAAGTTTTGGAGATCCTAGGTAACAAGAATTCAGATTTCACAAACTTTCGGCTTTATAATATTAGAAAGAAGGATAGTAAGCTAAGATAGTTACCTAAACCGAAATCGTTTTATACTGATTCACTAAGTAACTTTACTGTGAATTTCATTCAAAAAGTCTTTAGGTGGGTATTAGCATTCACTCCCCTACCAATTACCACTATCTATTAAAACAGCAAAACCAAACCGATAAACTAACATTATAACAAAACATAACATAACAAAACGCATAACAAAACGCACGGCGCGTCATATTGATTCTTGCCTCGAGGGTGTTTGATCAAAGCATGGTGGGTAAACGTTCCACGGAAAACGGGGAAAAAATCACACCTACTATTTATCGCCTACTTACCCTAATTGCCTGGGTCACCCATGGGTGTGATTCCATAAAGCCGTGTTTGTTTTGTCAACGGTTCAGTAAATACCAGTATGAAGTTGTAAGTTTTTTTTTGTCTTGGCATTTTACATTTTTCTAACAGGGTTTTATACTTTAATATTTTTTAATGACACCTTAATAAATATTTTCTGTCTGTATGGACTATGCGCTCATGCCGTAGCGTCGTTTATTGCTATTTTTGTAGTGACGAGTTATACGAGTATATCGTTTCTTTTATCAGACGCTTATTACTTTTTTGTTGTCACGGGTAAAATAAAGATCATTTTGAGTCCCACTGCAAAATACTTTGGTTTTGACCTTTATTTCGTTTCAGGAAGGTCTCTTTTGAACAGATACATATATTCTAAGGTTTTTTGTTATTATAGTGCGTAACACCACACTAAGGGTAATTTCTAAGAAATCAAATAATATCGCAAAAATTTTTTTCTTAGAAATTACCCTTAGTGTGGGGTTACGCACAATAATAACAAAAAACCTTAGAATAAAGCTACGCGACACCTCTCGTCAAACGAACTAAATGTAACTTTAGTCTTTGAACAGGATTGGATAAACTTCAATGTTTCCCCTGTAGGTGGAGCTAACGGCGCTAAAGACCGTAGGAAGTCGCAGAGATTTTCGACTCCCACGTCACTTGACTTCGTGGTGTAGTTGGTTATCACATCCCCGTACTGAGGGGAGGACGCGGGTTCAAGTCCCGTCGAAGTCGAAAATTTTTGCGATATTATTTGATTTCTTAGATACATATATTATTTCGCAGTTTTCGATCGAAAACAGGGGAGGGATGAAATCAAACGGTTAAACCAACATACAATTATGGTGTTCGTAGAGATTATCATCGACATTTATCCGACTAAAAACGGACGAGGTTCTCAAGTCGACGCGTATATTTTTTGACGTGACAACGTCTTATAATTCGATAGAGCCGACTGCACGCACGAAAAAACATGACGTCATGCGGCGTTACCTCGTCATGCGGCGTTACCTCGTCATGCGGTGTTACCTCGTCATGCGGCGTTACGTCGCTCTGAGTTGTCACGTCTATCGTCAGTAAACCGACTTTACAGACAACCATTTTTTTTGTTTAGGTATGACCACGCTTAAGTTTTTGACGTGACAACGTCTTATAATTCGATGGAGCCGGCTGCACGCACGAAAAAACATGACGTCATGCGGCGTTACCTCGTCATGTGGCGTTACCTCGCTCTGAGTTGTCACGTTCAACTATCGTCAGTAAACCGACTTTACAGACAACCAATTTTTTTATAGAGTAGTTCGATTTTGATTTAAAAAAATTGGTTGTCTGTAAAGTCGGTTTACTGACGATAGTTGAACGTGACAACGCAGACGCATCGCTCACTCAAGTAGGAGAGAGACTGATGTCGAGCGTTCTCGCTTGCACTTCAAGCCTTACATGGAACGCCGCATGACGAGGTAACGCCACATGACGTCATGTTTTTTCGTGCGTGCAGCCGGCTCTATCGAATTATAAGACGTTGTCACGTCAAAAAAAAATATTGGAAAAAACATTATTAATTTGAAGTAGGTTCATAGTTTTTTTTAAAACGCGAAATTATTTTAGCTACAACATGTTTAACTACTCCATTATCTTCTTTCTAGTCTTCATCCCAGCACTCAATCCTTACTCATGTCATCCTACTAATCCTATCCAACTAATATTTTAAAGCTAAAAGTTTGTGAAATCTGAATTTTAGTTGCCTAGGATCTCCAAAACTACTGAACAGATCAAGATGAAATTTAGCGTACGTTTAGTTATTAGGCTTACTGTTTATTGTATCGATAATACGCGTGCGAAGCCGCTAGCAGTAGCTCACCTTTTACACCTATACATCCATCCACGTTCATATCTACAACCCGGCTTGTATCATACCTACTCGTATTTGGTAGGGTGGGTAACTTGTCCTAAACCAATCTAATCTACTACGACGCTAATTTATTTAATAAGTAATAGTTAATAACCATTATCGTTATACCCCACCATAGATGGTGGGTAATGCATGCATGCTTAATGCATGCATGCGTAATGCATACATGCGTAATGAAGCAACACTTTACTATGCAAACGCACTCAGCGATTACAGATCTGTGATTGGACCGTTTCTGTTGCTTCGCAATAATTTTCTACACTAATAATAATCTATACTAATATGTCAGGAGAAGGTTCTTATGAAAGAAAAAATTAAGAAAGTTGGAAACATAAATTTCCACGGGGGCGAAGCCGCGGGGCGCAGCTAGTTATCCAATGAAACAAGACCCGTCAAGTGCGAGTGTAACTCGCGCGCCGAGGGTTTCGAACGTTTGTGAACAAGTAGGTATGTACTAAAGGTACCGGTTAGAGACTCCGAAATTTAATGAAGACCTAAAACTAGTAGGTACCAACCTACATTTCCGATGGATCTCTCTGCATGCTTCGGTGATAGGGTGTAGCGGTAAATTTTTCGACTTTTTTCAAATTATTTCGAAAAGTATTAAGCCTACAGAAATTTCAAAAACTGTTTTGAAGTGTACAAACTGATACCTTTCATATGATACCCCATTAAGTGGGGTAGCCCCCCCTTTTGAAAATTATCCCCCCCCATTTTGTAAATTTTTCAAAAAGTGTTCGTTTCACAGACTACTCTATATTTTTCCTGTAAAATATAGATCTATATCTACCAACGCTCCATACATTTTGAAAGGATTGCTCTGCAAACTTCGGAGATAGGGGGGGGGAAAGGGTAAAATTTCGACTATTTTCAAAATATTTCAAAAAGTATGAAACCTACAGAAATTTCAAAAACTGTTTTGAAATGTACAAACCAATACCTTTCATATGATACCCCACTCAGTGGGGTAGCCACCCTTTTTAAAAATTATTCCTCCTCTTTTTGACCATTTTTCAAAAAGGGTTCATTTTACAGACTTCTCTATATTTTTCCTGTAAAATATAAATTTATATCTACAAACCCTCCCTACATTTTGAAAGGTTCGCTCTGCAAACTTCGGAGATAGGGGGGGGGGGGGGGGAACGAGTAAAACTTCGACTTTTTTTTAAATATTTCAAAAAGTATGAAACCTACAGAAATTTCATAAACTGTTTTGAAATGTACAAACCGATACCTTTCATGTGATACCCCACTCAGTGGGGTTGCCCCCCCTTTTGAAAATTATCCCCCCTCTTTTTGACTATTTTTCAAAAAGTGTTCATTTAACAGACTTCTCTATATTTTTCCTGTAAAATATAGATCTATATCTACAAACGCACCATACATTTTGAATGAATCGCTCTGCAATCTTCGGAGATAAGGGGGGGGGGGAATGGGTATTTTTTCGACTATTTTCAAAATATTTCAAAAAGTATGAAACCTACAGAAATTTCAAAAACTATTTTGAAATGTACAAACAAATACCTTTCATTTGATACCCAATTTGACTCTGCAGGTCTCTTTTAAAATTTTGACATCTCAATTTGTATGGAAAATGTACATTTCCATTCTTCATTTTTTTTCATTTTTTTTCTTAAAATCTGTACAAGCACACGAAATGTATTATTATTTTAAATTTCAAGTTGATAGCTGCTGTAGTTGCTGAGTTATTAAGGAGGGAAAAAAGGACAGACAAAGCGAGACCATAAGGGTTTCGAAACCGATCTTCGAAACCCTAAAAAGAAAACCTCGTTGGTACACGGAAGAGCCTGGGTTAATACGAAATCTTCTTATTCCATTGAATAGTTAGAGCGTATTCCATAGACTACTAGATATTTGGTATTATTAACTGTGCTGAAAAACAATCCTTTGTCGCGAAGGACCACTAGCGAAGAGGTCGCATACCTAAGTATCGCGTCGCGTCCTCAACGTCCTCAACTGAATAATGAATTAAGTTAATATTGAAAGAAATAACTCGTGGGATATCTTATGAGTGTATCAATCTAGAAATTATGTAATTGAACCTTGTCCGCATTCATTAAAATACATTATTAAAGCACTCAGGTACCTACTACTTAATACATCAACTAATAAAAAATATTAAAATCCCCGACGGACTTACTAAAATTAGAACGGCATCGTTGTTTATCAATTGTAGCTAAAAGCTAAAGCTAACATAAGATGAACACGTAAAACTTATAACATCCTTCTTTTTCGAGGAAAGTTAAAAAGGATACATACACTAAATCAAACCGCACAGTCTGAGGTAGACAAGACAGTCTGAAGCTGTGGTCCGTCCCCCACACTAATCGGCAACACAATCGTTCATAATAAAGCCTAATAGTCACAAAGAGACGCTTCCGGACTTTCCGCAACTGCTAGATTCCGAATAATTATTAGAGTTTTTATTACTTATACCCAGCTTATTTAGCCTAACGATTAATTAGATACCCATAACAAAATCAAAGGTCTGTAGATACTGGCCAGCGGTTGCCCGGGTGAAGTATGCTATTGGCAATATAATTCCAGCATTTTATGTAAAATGTAGTAATTTTTACGTCTTTCGTGCACATAATCACTCTATTAACCAGAAAACATGTAGGTAATCTTTAAGACAGTAAACACAAACTATATCACCATACTGCTGCCCATATTAACATACTAACTGACCCGCCCGCGATTTCATTCGCTTGGACTGCCTCTTACTAAGAGGCTTTCCTCGTAGCGCACCCAGATGAATCGCACCCAGCTGAACCGCACCTAAGTACTTCCACATAGCGCACCCGTTTTGGTGCGATTCATTCAGTAGGTATAAATGACAAGTTTTTATTCCTCGTTGCGCACCCATGACAATGTAGGGTCTAGTGATGGGGTTGTTTTCATCTAATTAGTAACCTATAGGTGGAAATTTATAGTTAATCAATCACTGATGAAACTGAAACGTAATTCAGTAACATGTTAAGTTTTTATTCCTCGTTGCGCACCAATGACAATGTAAGGTCTAGTGATGGGGTTGTTTTCATCTAATTAGTAACCTATAGGCGGAAATTTATAATTGGCTTTCAACTTACATTTACCCAGTATGTAAATAAATAAAATTAGGATTTAGGTAATTAAAAGTAATATAATAATAATTTAAAATGTTTATTTTTGTTTGGATGATTGGATGCACATCAAATAGGTATCTGATCGAGTAGGTATCTGATATCATCAGATACTTACGAAACGTTGATTACATATTTTGAAAATCAGTCTTACAGAAAACTAGAACACAATATAAATAAGTGTGCCTAAATGTAATGTGTTTTCTAGTAAATAAATTATTGTATTGTATTATACATGCATATGCATCTACAATCGCATTCATACTTACAGTCAAAACATTTTTGTCCGTCATCTTCCGTTTTCTATCCTGCTGCGAAGGAGTGTCAATTTTCTCTTCCACTTCTTCGATGCGTTCGAGCATCGATCTGGTGTGTTGTTTTCGTGGATGATGCATTATTTCTTCCTGCAATATGAGAAATACACAGTAATCCAAATATGTAAATGCGAAAGTGTAGTTTTAAATATAAATGCTGATGGAATATACAATATCTCTAGAGATAGCTGGCTTTCTCTGAATGAGATATATCCCATGGACCGCTGTTTTTTCGGCTGCAACATAGGGTTTAAATTAAATCTACGTAACCTTTCTCACCCTTCTGGCGGGGAGGCGCTGCCAAAACTCACTTGATTGAACTGGAGCGAGCTCAACGCGCTGTCCTCAAGGTAATTCTGCTAAGTAGGTACTCGAGGTAGGTACTATAAAAAGTAAATTATCATTAACAATGGAACTGATGTGATTATCTAAATATAAGTACAACTAGACTAAGGGATATTATATTATAAGCAACGTGAGACTGATGTTCTGAATTTTTGTATGTTTCATTGAACGATATTTACAGGTCGTTTCAAAAGTAATGTTTGTTTTTTTACAGGTATCGACATAATTTTATTACTATAAGCACCTGAAGAAAAACAAACAATACTGTTAAATTGTATAATTTGATGATTATTTTCATTTGATTACTAATTTTAAAATCATGTTAGGCTTAGATTAGGATAATATACTTGTAAGACTAAATAAAAATATTTATTGTTAGGATTAATAACCTAAAGTAAACAAAGTTAAATAAAAGTGAATAATAAAACAAGAACTCAAAATGAAACATTTGTGATTTTAGATATATAAGTAGGAGTAAGTAGATATAAATATTATATTATATAAGTCATATAAATATGTATACATAATAAATCTGATTGTGAAATCATAAATCTAATACCTACTATATTTAAGTGTTAAGTGTGTTCTAGTTTTCTGTAAGACTGATTTTCTAAATATGTAATCAACGTTTCGTAAGTATCTGATGATATCAGATACCTACTCGATCAGATACCTATTTGATGTGCATCCAATCATCCAAACAAAAATAAACATTTTAAATTATTATTATATTACTTTTAATTACCTAAGTCCTAATTTTATTTATTTACATACTGGGTAAATGTAAGTTGAAAGCCAATTATAAATTTCCGCCTATAGGTTACTAATTAGATGAAAACAACCCCATCACTAGACCTTACATTGTCATTGGTGCGCAGCGAGGAATAAAAACTTAACATGTTACTGAATTACGTTTCAGTTTCATCAGTGATTGATTAACTATAAATTTCCACCTATAGGTTACTAATTAGATGAAAACAACCCCATCACTAGACCCTACATTGTCATGGGTGCGCAACGAGGAATAAAAACTTAACATTTATACCTACTGAATGAATCGCACCAAAACGGGTGCGCTATGTGGAAGTACTTAGGTGCGGTTCAGCTGGGTGCGATTCATCTGGGTGCGCTACGAGGAATGCCTCCTTATTAATACCCCAAGTAATGTTGGTTTCTATGTAAACTATTAACGCCAAAGTTTTACAAGCTTCCCTTATCCTTTACGATTTTAAAGTTATTATGAGAAAACCTATAAACCCCATTTCATCCTTCTAAAAATGCTTGTTTAAAAAATTACTTATTTGATAACGACCCCATTTTAACTACCTTAGAATACGTATTTCCAAAAATCCTTTCATAACGGGTGCCTACGTCTTAAAAGGAACCTCCATGCAAAATTTCACCTTCGTAGTTCTTGTAGTTATGAAATTAAATGATATGTGCCTTCAAGTAGATCGCCAATGCTCCTGTGAGCAATCATCGGCAAGCGCTCGATCACTTTTCCCCACTATTTATTAAACCAAACGCCCCCATACTTAACCCCAGCTCTGATTGCTTTTGAGCCCTATAGACGTAGACACCTGTAACACGTTTTAATTCGAACGTATTACCTACCTTGTGTTACTGTGAACAACCCTCTGTTGGAAAAACGGATTGCTTTCTGCGTCAATTTGTTAAAATTATAGGCGTACGGCCGTGGTGCTTAATTAGAGTGACGAATCCTATAAAATTCAACTGGTATTGATGGATAGGATAAAGTCCAGGGAAAAAACTAAATTACTTGTGAAACGGCTTAACTTTTCACTGTCAATTAAATGTTTACTATCGTATTAAAAGGTCTGCCCGTTGTTTGCCTGAATTCACAGGATAACAGCGAAATGCACTTAGAAGGCCCGTCGTCAGTGTCTTCTTTGAAACATCCAACACAGCACAATCCGCAAAAAGGTCTATCAGCCATCAAGTTTCAAGCATGTTCAATAGTAAAAATGTGAAGAAAATATGAAAAACAAGCTTAACTAGCGGCCCGCGGCTTCGTCTGCGTGGAAAGCAAAGAAATAAAAAAAAATTGCATACCCCTAGATGTAAAAAAATACATGATTAATTGTTTACTAGACGAACGCCTCGCGATTTCACCCGCGTAGTTCCCGTTCCCGTGGGAATTCCTGGATAAAATATAACCTATGTCACTCCCTAAAAAGTAAGCTTCCTGACGGTGAAAGAATTTTTCAAATCGGTCCAGCACTTTCGGAGCCAATTCAATACAAACAAACAATCAAATCTTTCCTCTTTATAATATTAATAATAGACGATACAAAAAAATCCCAATTTTCTACCACGTATTTTCCCAAAATCACTGTTGTATTGGAATACCTGAACAACTCTATTGTTCCCACGCAATGAAATTCCTCGAAATTGGCGCTATTGTTCAGTTAGTTAATCGAGGCCTACCGCATCACATAACTAGTTGAAGAACCAAAAGGGTGGAAGCACCCCGCTTTCAGATTTGACGCTTATTGCGAAGCGAGCCAAAGTTTCCGGCTCGATGGAAAAAACGCGACTCAAATTAGTAGGTGTCTAACCAGCCGGGAACATCCACAGATTGATGAGTTCTAGACGCGCGATAAAGCGCAGCCAAGTTCGAAACAAAGCAGTTTTATTTCCACGATTGTTCTTCTGAAACAACCCCAGCTACAGGAAACAATTGTTGCTTTCAGCGATGGTAAACCTTGGACTTTTTTGTTGTTTGAGTAGACGTTTGAAGTAAAAATGAAACAAATTTCAGACTGATAAAAAAAAATCTCTTTAGCCAGCCAGTTATCCGAAAAACCAATGAATGGTTTCCTGTATAATTTATTTTAACGGAAGTAACAAGAAAGTAGTCTTTTTGTAATAAATTAAAAAGTTGAAACAGTAAACTAATTTTTTTCCTAGCAAATAAACATAAAAATACTAATTTAATAAACTTATTTACAAGTTAAATGTAGATTATATTAGTACTAGTTCTAACTGATTTGTACTATTTGATTTTAATTGTCCAAAAAGCCCCAAAAAGCCAAACATTACACTGGTGCCGGCGGCGCTTCAAATTAATATTATTTAAACCTTTTTCCAACAAAGCTGGTCCGCCGAAAGTTTAGAGAATTTTGTAAACTTACCTCAACAGATCCCGACTGAACTCGGCGGCAGCTGCGTGCGAAGATTCGGAAGCGCGACGCGGTTGTCACGAATTACAAATTCACTGATTTCCTTAAATAATAAATATATTTATTTTAAGAGAAATTTAATTAAATTTTAACTTTTAAAATTCACACACAATGTCAAAAATCGAGGAAAAATCGAATAACACTGGTAACACGAAATTCACTGTTAGGTTTTGTAGTAATTGAAGAAAAACACTCAAAGAATTTCAAGACAAAATCACAAATTTGGTCAATGAATTTAATTTCCGGAGCGCACAGCGACAGTGCTTGGCCGAGCAGCACTAGAGAACTGAACACTAGCCCGCTCTGGAAGATAGGGATGGGATGGATAGGGAGAACGTTAAGGATCTGTCCACTGCTCTAGAACTACTATAGTGTTTCACCCACTCCCCCCCCACAGACCTACTCTCATCAAAGAAACGGAATCGTAACGTTTGCAAGTAAATCGTAGGATTGTTAAAGTACCTAATTAAAAAATTACCTATTCTCAAGACCACATCGTAATATTCGTTTTTAACCCATTTTCCTATCGCGAAGTCTTACTGATCGAATCAAGGGCAATTTTAATGACTTGCAAGCTATCCTTGTAAATGATACTTCAAAAGAAAGAGCAATAACCAGACATGTTTTTAATAAGGCTTGAACAAAAAAAAATCGTTCATTAATTTTAAAATGGCATCCAACCAAGGCATGCGCAAGCGGCATACCCAGCGTTGGGATTATGGAACAAGGCACTTATCAGGGGGAGGCCTGCGTCCAGCAGTGGACCAATACAGGCTGTTGAGGTTACATATTACTATATTAAATTTAAATAAAAAACAGTACAGCCCTTGCTAATACTGGCCAAAATTAGTAATTAACTGTTGAATTTTGGGTTTTCTCCCCAAAAACCAAAATGATTCGTAACATATCGATAGTGACACTGCGCCTGAGACAACCATGGCAGAAATGAATCTAAATGGTCAATTCTAGCTGGATACAAAGCTTTAGGGAGAACAGCTATGCAACCAGCTAATCCCACTCAGTATAGTTATTTTTGTAAATTTTTATCATGCCATTACTAAATGATTACTGAATAAATTTCTACAATCTGTACGTGTGCTATTACGTAAATTAATTTAAAAGCCTTATTTATTGTGTTATTATTAATGTATTTTCAGATAGGGTAGCAGTATAAAAGTTCCTCAACGGGGGGGGGGGGGGGGGGGGGGGGGATCTGACTGAAACTATGTGTTGCCGTTCAGTGGGTCACGCCCACACGTGCAGAATGTCATCGTGCGACTGGGATAGACTATTACATTTCCCGTATGGATGGACTGAAACAGGCTGCGATATTCCAGGTATTAAGGTCAAGGAAAATCGATATTCTAGAATAGTAGTTATATTTTTTGCATTGTACCTTGCATTGGTAAAATGAGCTGGTAGAATAACTCCTCGTTGGAAAAGCGGTTTTGACACGAAAACTCGCGAGATAAGTTACACCTTGACGGAACTCGAAGGTATAAATGAGCAGATATGAACATTTTGACTCGTGTTTGAAAAGCTTATTTGGTCTTATCATGTGTATCCGACGATCTCCATACCAGGTTGTCTGGCAGAGATCGCTCTTGAGCGATAACACCGCCAATTGTACTTAGGTTATAATTATTTCAATAGTAAAATGTTTCTTAGTTTTCAGTGTGTAATAAAAGTATTTTCTATCTATCTTATTTTCGCCTCAGTTGGGTCTAAAGCATCGGCTTATTCAGTTAAAAAAAAACTTTTTGTCTGTTCACGATGAAAAATAATGTCTCGGAACTTCAACCCTTTTTGGTTAAATGTAATAAAAATCTAAGGAAGGCAATAAAAAGGTAATTTTTACAGAGTTCCGGTTCCGGTCCGAATTTCTTCTACCGATATTTTTTAACTTATTTAGTAGAGCTAATTCTACTTACTCGTATATTAAAAATGCGAAAGTTTGTGGAATGTTTGTTACCACGTATCTCCATAACTACTGAACCGATTTAGATTAAATTTGGAATGTTGATAGTTTAGGTTCGATAATGAAAAATGTGACCTCTGTAGGGGTCAAAAATTATGGTTATGTTTTAAGTAAATTATTATTCCTTTGATCGATTCACTCAAAACTCGATATAAACTAACTAAAAATACAAAACTACCTCTAAGGGGTGTGCAATAAATTTCTGAAGTTTCCAAGCGGGCGAAGCCGCAGGGCGCAGCTAGTTTATGATATTTACTAAGAAATTGTTAACGTTTTATTTTATAACAGTTACTATTTCGTATGTTATGAAGCTAAATGAACGAAATCTTTTAATAAGGTATAACAATCTACCTACGTTTGTATCTTAACGCATTCACTGTCCAGCCTCGGCGGTGCGACCGGCAGGGGGGCGCCGGGGGAGATGATCTGCGTCTTGGGCCATCAAAGTGTTATATCTAGGTCCTTTTACCCGCGTCGGAACGGGCACGGTAATTATATGCGCTAAGGGTGTGATGTTATTTGTTTGTTTAGTGGTTGTGCAATTGGCACATCAATGTTTCCAATTATCTTCAAAACGGCTCGACCAATTTAGATACGGTTTTATGTAACGTGTTCTGAACTCATTGGCAATGGTTCTTAGCTAGATGATAAGCTGACTATTGTGGGGGCGCTATTACGTGTGTATATTGTAAAAACCAATGTTCTCATTTATCTCCAGAACCGTTTTATCGATTTAGACACATATTTATGTAAATGTATGGAGTTCATTGCCAATGGTTTTTGGCCAAGTTGTAGGTTTACTCACCAGGGGGAGCCTGAACGTTTTAATGAAAACCAATGTCTAAAATATCTCCAGAACGTTTTGATCAATTTAGACACAGTTTTCTGTAAAATGTATGGAGTTCATTTCCGATGGTTCTTGGCTATGTTAAATGGGATTTTTTCACCAGAGGGCGCCGCAGTCAACGTTTTAATGAAAATCAATGTTCCTATTTATCTCCAGAACAGTTTGATCGATTTGGACACAGTTTTCTGTAAAAGGTATCGAGTTCATTGCCGATGGTTCTTAGCTAAAATGTATAGGGTTTACTCACCAGAGGGCGCCGCAGTCAACGTTTTAATGAAAATCAATGTTCCTATTTATCTCCAGAACAGTTTGATCGATTTAGACACAGTTTTCTGTAAAAGGTATCGAGTTCATTGCCGATGGTTCTTAGCTAAAATGTATAGGGTTTACTCACCAGAGGGCGCCGCAGTCAACGTTTTAATGAAAATCAATGTTCCTATTTATCTCCAGAACAGTTTGATCGATTTAGACACAGTTATCTGTAAAAGGTATGAACCTAATTGTCGATGGTTTTCAGCTAATTTGTATGGCGTTTACTCACCAGGGGACGCCGCAATCATTGTTTTAATGAAAACCAATGTTCACATTTATCTCCAGAACGGTTTGATCGATTAAGAAACAGTTTTCTGTAAAAGGTATCGAGTTCATTGCCGATGGTTCTTAGCTAAATAGTATGGGGTTTACTCACCAGAGGGCGCCGCAGTCAACGTTTTAATGAAAATCAATGTTCCTATTTATCTCCAGAGCAGTTTGATTGATTTAGACACAGTTTTCTGTAAAAGGTATGAAACTAACTGCCGATGGTTTTTAGCTAAGTTGTATGGCGTTTACTCACCAGGGGGCGCCACAATCAACGTTTTAATGAAAAGCAATGTTCACATTTATCTCCAGGACTGTTTGATCGATTTAGACACAGTTTTCTGTAAAATTTAAGGAGTTCAATTCCGATGGTTCTTGGCTATGTTATATGGGATTTTTTCACCAGAGGGCGCCGCAGTCAACGTTTTAATGTTCTGGAAATAAATAGGAACATTCCTATTTATTTCCAGAACAGTTTGATCGATTTGGACACAGTTTTCTGTATAAGGTATGAAGTTCATTGCCATACAACTTAGCTAAGAACCATCGGCAATAAACTTCATAACTTTTACAGAAAGCTGTGTCTAAATCGATCAAACCGTTTTTCTGGAGATAAATTAGAACATTATAACTTTGAATAACGTAAAAATAAGAAAAAAAACGCGAGTAGTTATTAGCTTGTGTCTCAATAAGAATGTTTGATAATTTTTCGTGCAACCTTGTTGTGTTCAACATTAAGTTTTTTTTAATAAAACGTAACGAACCTTAGCAGTAGTCTTTGAATAATGCAACTGCACGAACCTTTTGTTACAGAGAACTAACCCACAAAAACTCTTTTTTGCATTAGAACCAACTGATATTTAACAAAAAAAAATGTTGACTACTTGTGTAAAAAAAATATCAACAATTTTAGCTCTCTATAAAGCCCTAAAACAAGACTAAAATAAAGAGCAAAGTTACTTTGAAGCTTCAGGATATTCTAGGTATCCTAGGTGCAGACAAAAGAAGCGCGCGGTCTTTTATACTCGTTCTTCGATGTTCTTCGTTGTTGTATGAATATTATTTTCCTTTATTCTGTCCGTGTTCGTAGACTCATCGCAAACATCCTTTGTGGAGATTTGAAAGGTAGTACTTATAATTATGAGCTCCTTATATATGACAGATTGTAGGTACAAGCTTACACTTGCCATGCCTCGGCTAACAGCAGCCTCGGGCGAAGTATTAGGGTTATTCACACTTATCCGTGTAGTCACAGTTCAGTATCAGTGAATCTCCAATTTGGTACAGAATATTCACGGACCGATGACGGGCCGACAATATTCTGTACCGAATTTGAGATTCACTGATACTGAACTGTGACTTCACTGATATGTGCGAATCGGGCTTTAGGCGGGTGATAAACTGCTCAATAATTTATTTTTTTATTGACGACATGTGATCCAGCGGGCGAAGGTTCGCCTGTGACGCAGGACGTAGTTTTTAGATCTAGTATTTACAATTGAGCTAACTTCATACTGTTGCAAAAAATCTACAGGTAGCTCAACAGAAGCGCATCAGCATTGTCATACAGCGGGTCAATGCAGCCAGCGTCTTGGGGGCTCTTCTGCCTTTAATTTTGATTGAAGAACTGAGCGTGGGCCGTCTTTCGCTTTTGCCAGTCTCTTCTACCCTGTGCTTCCTGCATCCACGTATCGGCGACTTTTATGATAATTATAACGTCAACCCATCTTGCGAGAGGACGACCTGGTTTCTATTGTCCTATTATTGGGCACCACTTCGAGCGCATTCTCACTGTGTGTGTGCTTCAGCTCGAAAACTAACACCCTAACAAGGTAAAGGTTTCTTGTTCGCTTATTTATTTTATTGAAAAAATAATCAAAGTGATCACTTTATTACCTTAGTTTTACTTACTTATGTACTTAATTTGAATGTTGTTACATGTCCAATAGTCCTGTAAGGTGTAAAGGAAATAAAGCACTTTGTTATTTGTCGTGACCGTAAATTATCGTTGGACGTCTATCGTCTCCAGCTGTTCCCTGTTCCCCTTTTTTTTAGTTGTTCCCATTGGATCGTGATGATAGTTGACGGTTTATGGTAGTCGGCTCATTGCAACAACAACGACACAATATGAATCATGACGTCTTTTATCGTTTCACGATTGTCGTGCTAGCTGTCTGCCCTTTATAACAACAATCTATCGCCACAACACAAAAGTCGTAAACGACAGTCAATTGTGTCGTCCTTTATGTGAACACTTCCATTTAAATATACAAGCCACGATGATTTAACCTCCATTACTTTCTATCGTAACGCCACAGTGGAAACGCGTCCTTTGTCTAATTTCCAACGCATTGGTTTGGTCAGTTCGGTTGGTTAAGTTAAGCTGGCACGTTCAACACATTTACGATAGATTTGATGAAGTTCTCGCACGAAAAGTCAAGATATTGCTCAAAGCAAATTGATGGCCCCTCACGCCGCTCGCATACCTTTTCAATGCCACCCTTATCCTAAGTAGACTCTTGCATCGTTCCATCATTTCCCGGGAGTTAATTAGTTATAATCCTTGCTTTGATTTATATGCATACTAATATTATAAAAGCGAAAGTTTGAATGTTTAGATAGATGGATGGATGAATATAGTTTGTTACTTCTTCATACCTCTGAACGATCGGCATCTGCATAGATGGCTGCTTCTGGGCCTAGCATAAAACAGAGGCTACGTTTTGTCCCATAAATCAGTTCTTGTGGAATGGAAATAACCTTTATACGTTTCCATACGAAACAACGCGTGCGAAGCCGCAGGCAGAAACTAGTAATTAATAATGAGAACTGAAACTTCATCTCAAGACAAAAACAAGTTAATACAAGTTCTTATTTGTTAATAGGCAGTAATACTAGGTAGCTGGTTACGAATCAGTTAGTTACCAAAGTGGTATAAAGTCACTCCACTTTCTGAGAAAAACTAGGGGGCCCCTAGTTTTTCTCAGACCTGGAAAATTAAAATCGACGTTTTTGTGCAAAAGCAACTCCTATGTCACTTGCATAAGATTGCGTTTGCACGAAAACTAATCAGAATCCTCGATATTAGTTTTTACGAGTACAAGCCCTGAATGAGACTCGGCATAATCCCAATCAAGCTAAGTAAATAGGGAGTATTACCTTTAGGAATATTTTATATGTAATTGCTATGGACCAATTGAACTAGAACAAAGAAATTGAAAGAATCATTTATTTATCAGTCTTTAGTTCAATCTTTAGTTTGCATTCATATGAAACAATTTGCAAGAGAACAAACAATCGCACTCAAATTGAATGACTCATTATTTTGCATAGTGAACAATATGCATTGGAGAAATATTATTTTGTATATAAAATCTAAAAGGGAATCAGAAAAACAAGATACCTCTGTCTGATAGTACCTACTGCTTCCTTTTATACGTCGAAGTTTTGTATCTTAAGCCTTTTCCTTTCAATTTTCCTTATTTTTTATTGAATACAATTTTCTGCTATTGTTGTGATAGGGTTGCAATTGGAAATTTCTTAAGGATCTTGCGGAAAACTCTTCACAATAGGTGCTTGAGTAGGTATTTAACTCGGTAGATAAATAGATAGGTACTGGGCACTCCTGGAACAATGTTCAAATGTTCATCGACTTATGAGTTTTATCAATGGTTTTGATATTCCCGTTAAAATCCACCTGACAAGTTGACCATAATATTTTAACCATTGATTAGTTAAGCCGCTCTCCGTTCGAGAAACTGGCTGTAAATCAAGTTGTAGCTACAAACGTGTCATAATCAACACGAAAGCAGACCGGCATTCCTTATTTACCCAGCCGTTGTTGACCTCTGGCTTTCAAGCGTGCGTAACCTTCCTACTGGATGATTTGAACCAACACGAATACTCTAAGTGACATGGGACGACCCGAGACAGCCCGGCGGCGGCGGCGGCGGGTATTATGTACCATTTCAGTGAAGGTATGAATATGACTATTGTAGGCAGCTGGCAGTGTTATGTCAACTTGTCCATTCACATATCAACTTGTAAACAAATCGACAACGGCCTGCCGCATGGCTTTGTCAAAGCAAGTCGCAATGTCGTATTACATAACTGTGGTAATAAGATCATTGCTGCACAGCACAAAATGTGAATTTAGGGCTTAAATACGTAACATTAAAATGAGTACATTTACCTACAGTGTCGATATAAAATAAAATAGAAAACAGCTCGCGGGACCACACGCTTGAAGCTTAGGCAATTATGTCACTGTAAAATAAAAAGACTCCACTAAAGACGAAGAGTTAAGCCTATATTTTTCTAGAATTGTGTCAAACCACATGCACAAGTGCAATTTTTTTAGTGTATTGTTGTGGTGTTTTGTGCAGTTTCATAGAACTGCACTCACATAATAGTAAAAGGATCGAGTAGACACGATGAGGCGGTGATGTTTTCGAGGTGATATGTGTGCGAAAACGTTAAAGTCTAAGTTGTAGTGGATTGCTTGGTATCTACCCTCTGTTTGTTCATTTGCATGTTTGACTTGTGACAGTGCTACCGTGTTATGGATCTGATCCATTTAATTAAGTACTAGCTTCTGAACACCACTATGCTCTCGCAGTATTTGTCTACGTAGGGGAGCCCATGGGGTTATGGGATTTACTCGAGCGCGGCAGCTTAACATAATGGGGATACACCACTTAGCACCCTGTTGAGTACCTCCACCATTCTATTAGCCTTTTTTGTTGGTGGATGCATCTCAGGCAATCGATCAGAATAGTCAAAAAAAACGATCATAGAAATACTCGAGCGCGTCAGATTAAGGAGTTATTCCGCATTCACAATTTGAACACAGTGGGATGTGTTTTTTATTTAGAAATAAGTAATGCTGGACAGTCCACAGTTTGAACTGTCCAGAATTATTTATTAATAATTAAGTAGGTCGGTATATCGCACAAATTGAACGGAAATATAGATAAGATAATATATCAAATAATTAACTACTTACTCGCAGACATAAATACTTCAGTTGATAGAGACCCTTGCAACTGGAAGATACGGAAACTTATTATGGCCAATATAACATTATCTTATCAAATCATACTTGTTATGTTATTTACGTTCGCAGTTACGTTTTCGTAGTTTTTTTTTATTTGTACTTCTGACTTTTATATTTAAGGCCAGGTATTCCTACAGCAGCAGGCGTAAGGGAAAACGCGCGCCTGCCAAGCCGCCGCACTCGTGTTTTTTGTAGTTATTTAAACATGGTGATTAAGAAAAAAAATTATCAAGTCAAACTCTGCGAATTTGTTTAGAAATATTAAGTGTCTTTAGTTGAGTACGAAATAAAAGTAAAAAATCTGTAGTTCGCTTCTCATAATATTGAAAAAACAGTGGAAAAAGGAGTAACTTTGGGATTTTTTTCTAACAAGTGAAGTTCATTAGATCTTGTAACTGAATACTACTTTGACTAGACTAGATCCTTATGTAAATAAATAAATAAATAATGCTGGACAATTCACACAGCATTATCTAGCCCCAAGGTAAGCAGAGCTTGTGTTATGGGTACTAGATAACTGATATACATAATAATAGGTAAAGGAGTACAAAGATAGATATTTTTTATTATACATAGAAAACGACCAGAGCACCCTAAACAAATATCTGCAGATCGTACAAATATTTGTCCCGAGGCGGGAATCGAACCCGCAACCTCCTGCGTCGCAGGCGGACCTTCGCCCACCGCGCCACAGAGGTCGTCATGTAATATATATTATATCTTTTGTTCATAATTTTAAGCACTATTTTCTAAGTCTCAGATGATTTTTAAAATCACTAAAGTTCGGCCTCTGCTGGCCTACCAAGCCTTAGGTTATGTTTATGCTTTACCATTTTTTAAATGCTAGTCATTTAACCGTGTGTGTTTTATGACTAACTTGCTGCGCCCCGTGGCACACGGCCCTAGGGGTACTTATATATGAATAAAAACATTGTGATTCATTATTTACTTTATAATTACTTTATTTATGTCGAGTTTTGAGTGAATTGAACCAAGGAATAATAATTTTCCATAGAAAGATCACCACCCTTTTTAACCGCTCAGAGGTAAATTTTAGAAAAATAGATTAACCTAAGTAGGTATGTGTTATTCTAGAACCTAAACAATTAATAAATAAATTTCATTAATATACAAAATTTCCTAAATACTAAATTTCATTAAAATCGGTTAAGTAGTCACGTGGTAAGAAACATTCACACAAAATTTCTGGGTCAACAAACTCATGGGTACATATTCACAGTCCATCTAAATGTTTCCGTGTCGAAATTGAGTATTTACGTTCGGTGACAATTTCCCTACCGATTAAGGGGGTAACCTACCCTCAAATTGCTTATTTTCAACTCCGTCGGACCTCCATATCTTCCAAACTACTGAATATTTAACTTTGAAATTAATATATGGTAAAGTTCAGGACTTATTCTATCGATCATATGTTTCGAAAACACGAATCCATAAAATTTTCTCGTTAGAAAAAAATCGCAAAGTTACCTCTAATTTTTTACTAAAACCCTAATTTCTCAATAAATACAGATGATACGATCTTGAGATTAAGCATAGTAATTGAGCTAAGTATAAAGAACATTTTATTTGTTGCCTTTTTTTCAATTAACTATTCTAATGTTTGTGGGGAGCAAATAACTACTAAAAACTTGATTTTTGGGCTTACGCCGCTTTGCTCTGTCCCGCTCCTGTGAACGCGAAATCCTATGCCTATCCTCTTCACACAATAACGAGGTAGGGTACCGCCTTAAAGGCGAAATCGTGATTCACACGTCGCTCTCGGTAAGCTGTCGGTTGCTGTACACGGAAAGCATTTAAGCCTTTAAGGGGAGTGCTGTCGAAAATGGGAAGGGTGATTTCACTACTGGCATATGCTTGATGAACGATGCGTCCTAGAGAGGAAATGTTGTTATAGGTACTATTAAATCTGATAAAATTCTTTCCGATTTGGGTTCTATACAATTAAATCCTATTCTGAATCGTAATCTGTATAATAATTTATTATATTATAAAAGATAGATTATGTGATTTCAAGTTTCGCTCTATCTTCATGCAAAATTTCAGCTTGTTCCGTTCTGTAGTTCAGGCGTGCAGAAGTACCTAACACAGATATAACTATTGTTCAATGGGAACGTTCTAAGTTCATTTACATTCTTGTGGGAACTGATTTAACTATTTATGAGATAACAAGTAAGCTATGGTTTTATTACAGGCCTAGAACTACATCTTTACAAAATTTCAGCCCAATCCGTTCAGTAGTTATGACCCCGCGGTTACGTTTGCACCATTGATTTGCCCCACTAATGGTGCAGGCGTAATTGGTTAGTTATGTTTGCACCATTGACGTGAAGAGGTAACAAACATCCATCTATACATCCAAACTTTCGCATTTACAATACTAGTTTTTACCCGCGGCTTCGCACGCGTTGTTTCTATAAACGTTTAAAGGTTTCTATCCCATGGGAATTGATTTATGGGATACAAGTATGTTTGATTCCAGGATTAGAACCTGTATGCAAAATTTCAGCCCGATCCGTTCAGTAGTTTTGGGGTGAAGAGGTAACAAACATCCATCTATACATCCATTCAAACTTTCGCATTTATAATATTAGTGTGAGTAGCTTCTGCCCGCGGCTTCGCACGTATATTCTCGATATAATAAGTAGCTTATTATCTAAGTTGGGCTTTGCCCTATATGTATGTCAAATTTCATCTTGATCTGTTCAGTAGTTTCGGAGATCCTAGGTAACAAAAATTCAGATTTCTCAATCTATCGGCTCTAAAATATTAGTAGGATTATTAGTAGGAAGTGTGCAGTAATCAATCACTCGTCTGTCGAATCACCCCTCCGCCATTTATGAGCACTCATTTACCAAGCTATTAGGATATTACAGACTTTGGGCAGAAAAAACATTGATCCTTTTTAGAATAGTCGCATCCTTTGAACGACACTCTGCGTTTCAAAGGGAATGGTGCAAGCAAATATTTGCTTGGCGCCGATTTCGAATCAATATTAACTGCAAAGTGCAAGCTAGGGGGTTTGTGATTACACTGAGCGGAATACACTGTGAGTTATTGACACACTGCCAGTGCGAATTACTCCCAAGATTATGGTTAAAAGGTGTGGTTTGCAGCTTTGCACGGCTTTTATTGGTTTTTAGGGTCCACCCACACGTACCACAACCACACCACGACCACAACCACACCACAACCACACCACGTGGTCGGGCGTATAATTTGTATTGAAAATGAATAGGACTATTCACACGTACCACATTTTGCAGTCGTTATCGACCGCTTGTGTGATACCGACGACATCGCAACGACATCGCAACGACATCGCAACCACAACGCAACCACCAGCGACACCGAGAACTACGAACGAACGACAACTATACTAACTACGAACTACACAACGGCATTTTGTAGTTACCACAGCACATCTGCAAAAAGCTGCTGCGACACTATTCACACGTGGCCAGTGCTTAACCACTTTTTGTCGCAGCGATGTGGTGTGCTTGTTTGTGGTACGTGTGGGTTGGCCCTTCGAGATCGCCTCGTAAAATTGACGCCCGCTAACTCAACCTGTGGATGTCGTAAGAGCGGAGACCAAACCAAGTTAGGTTTATTATCGTTTTCAATAAATTACTTGTTACATTATGTCATGTTCAAAAGTCGAATTAACGACTCTTTTCTAAGGATAATCTTTTGGGATTCATGAGTACCCGTGCGTATCCAGCTAAGTTCCAAAAACAAAGCTATTGAGCGGCAATATAAATATTGCGCGGATATTTTTATTGATTCCCGCGAGACGCTCGGTCCTATAGGGTGAGGGTGGTCATAGTAGAGTAAAAATTGGTGATTAAACGAGATAGCACTCCTTTGCCTTTGGCATGTGACTGCGAATCCTCCAAAAAGTAAATTGAGGACCGGGTTTTTGACTCGAGATCCTAATTCAGAGATTAAACATAGCCAGTTATCTGGATCAAAGTTCCGATTTTTCGAGGGCCGATTTCTCAATCCTCAGATAAGTCGTCGAATAGCTATCTAGCATGTAAAATTATCTGTCTGTTTATCAGGCAAATAAATTCAAGCTAGTTAACTTCACACCATCTGCGTGCAAGCGAGGTGCATAGAACAGTATTCAATGTGTTAGACAAGAACAGCAACAAAACGTTTCTTTGACGTTCGTTACAAAACAAAATTCAATACACATCCATCAAAAAAAAAGCAACTGGACCTAGTAAGGAGTTTCGTCGTTTTTACCAAAAAACAAAACGAATGAAGCCTCTACCCCACAGCCGCGATTTGAAGCTTGTGTCGCGCAATTTTTGTTTGCAGTACATTTTCGGTCTTACCGTATGCGTAGTACACACTGCTGCAATTTTATCGATGCGGTAGAAGTTGGACGACGCGTTTCTGCGTCCTGCGATTTTACGATAAATGTTCACGGAATATTTTGTGCCATCTTACGCACAGCTGCATCTTGCGTTTTGGGGTCGGTGCGTCTAGAAATCGCGCTTACAAAAACGCAACAAATCGCGCGACACAAGACGCGCTTCAAAACTGTGGCTGTGGGGTAGAGGCTTATAACTGTCAAGCATAATCTAAATCGTCACACTTATCGGAGATAAAACCTTAAGAGTAGCAATAACTTTATTCCTCAGTTAGGGGCTTTATTCGACAGTTAACAACTATCTGACCATTTAAAAGCCAAGAATATAGCTATTCATCGATTAAAGGCTTTCTGGTTGTTTATCTGAAGATTGAAAAATCGGCCCGCGCGATTAAGATGCCAACAAATTATTAAAACTATTTACTTCCAATGGATTTCCGTGACGATATTTTATCATTTTCTTATCATTTGGTCAGTACAATCAATTCGAACGCAGATTTTCAAGGTCATAAACTATAGCCATACTTGAAAATAAAATAAAAAATGTCTTCATTGAAACCACACCACTTGACGCTTTTGATTCTTCTCCGGGTCACAAAAAATTTAGGGCTTGCTAATAATTTTGAACCTCTCCGCATGAATACTTCTTCGCATGCACCTTGCAATTGCATGAATCAGATAGATTTTGATATCGGATAATACTCACTCTATCCGCAGCAGTTTCATTGAAAATCTGATTTTCAATGAAACTGCTGCTTATGGATAGAGTGAGAATTATCCGTTTCAATCGTCTTTTGTAGCCCCACACTGTATAAAAACACCTTGGCTTGTTGTCCTTAAATGATTTCTACTGAAAAAAGCATATTTTTTATTAAATTATGTACATCACAAGACCAACTTCAACTTCAACTTCTTATTTAATGGCACCGCTTGCTTTTCGCTACGACTCTAATCAGATTTTATTGAAAATTTCCGTTTGTTTTGGATTTCTGACACTTTATTACGTCAAATTTGACTCAACTTCAACTTCTTTTATAATGACTCAAGCAGTGTACCTAATAGAAAATGTCAATCCAGTCGATCTAACGAATGAAGAGATTAGAGATATTTTCAAAAAAAATATGTCAATGTTATTAATTATGCATGGCCAAAGATCGATTGTAGGTACGTACAATCTTTGTGCATGGCAAATTGAATTCTATAAAACAAATTGTCCATGATTGTGATCTTAAAAGAAGAAGGTTTAGAATGATAGTTGACACAAACGAGGTAAATCTAAAAAATTGCGACAGGTTGTCGCAATTTTCATATTGAGCCGTTAGTACAATACTTCAAATGACGCGGAAAGCAGCTCTCACACAAAAATATAAAAATGATGTGTTGTGCGGTGATAGTAAGAAAAATAATACTGCAAATATCTCATTCCACTGGTAAGTACCAATATGACATTTGTAATTATGCTTAAAACAGTCATCAAAACGCATAGGTAAATTAAAAATTTCGTCCACCAATTTTGTGAATATGTTGCTATGCACTCGGGAAAAAATACCCTGGTTTTGTTACTTAGTTGATATATAAAATAGTAGAGGAGAGTTCACTCAAGTTTAGACTTAGGAATCAAACTACGCGGAATATCAAAGTTTTAGAATTTTCAATCACTCGACGATATTCTGAGTAGATTCAAATTGTTAACACAATTTACTATTTTACAAAGAAAATTACAATCAATGAATGGAAACAAATTTGAACTAGTATTTACAATTGAAACAATTCAGCTAACTTCAGACTGTTGAAAACAATCTAGAAGCAGCTCAACTTATCGATATCAATACCAGTTGGGAGCGTCCCCAAGACGCTGACTGCATTGGCCCGCGCTGTATGGCAAGGCTGATGCGCTGTGCCAGATACTCACCAGCTCTCGGGTTACGCGCCATTGCGTTGCATCGACCAGATGCTAAGATATTTTTTAAAATAGCGTAAAAACTTGAAACCGTACGGACCTCTCTCGACTCCAAGGGGAGTAGGTAATGCAATAAACTCAAATACATAAATTTTGAGGTTATGTGAAAAAAGTGTATAAGTAAGTACTTACACAAAAGTTGTAGATCTTTTTATTACCTATGATTTTTTTCCAAGGACTTTTAGTTTTGCCGGAAATCGAGATTAACCGTTCTTTACCCTTAAAACTCACCCCCTTCCCCTTTCCGACCTCAGATCGCCCGTAAATTATATTTCTTAACATTTTTAGAATATTCTCCTTTTCCAATGGGTTTCATCCTACTATGATTTTTTTTTGGTTTCAAAAATTATCGACCCTGGTTTATTCCTCGAGAATCAAAATTGATTTTTTAACAACAACGAAAGAATCATCGATATCTATTATCTAATAATGTCAGTTCTCCAGAGACAATAGGTTTATTTTCTCAATGGCCATCATTGACAAAAACGTCAGATCCTTCAAAATGACAACATTAAATATTGAAATGTTTTGACAACAAAACTTGGCATTTCAAAAACCATGCAAAAACCAGCTTTTTTTTAACTTCGACAAAAAATCATTCAAAATATCTTTTGAAATTTTAGTATTGAGTAAATTACTGAACAGACTGCATGAGCGACCGAAGATGAAAGAAAGAAAGCTAAAATCACAGCCATGTGCGAGAAAACATGGTTGGTTTCAATAGGCATGATACGTTGACGCCTTCCCAGAAGTTCATCGCAGGATGTGCGTCGGGGGTGGCCACCAGGTTTTCCACTTTTTATACTACGAATACTAACGCTACGATATTGGCGGTGTTACACCCCCGTGTCTCGGAAAACACGTTAAGCCGTTGGTCCTGCGCCTAACCTTTCCGCGTATCGGTCTGCTTTCCCATTGGATTATGAGAGTGAAAAAATAGATAGTGCGACAGTGTTTACGCATACACTTGTTCACTATTTGTCCTAGGCTAGTCTCTGTTGAGACTGGCCGCTGTGACCGAAATTCGGCTAGGATGACATCATCACTCACGATAACTTTGAATAGGAGAATGGAATGGCACTCTATTTTATTTAAGCATTATTAAATTGACTGAGGCTAAGAACCTATTCATCATCATCATCAACAACAACAGCTTTTACCAGTTCACTGTGGACATTATGCCTTCCTTGATAAGCGCCTACTTGACTCTTATCATGGGGTAATGCCATACGCTAGGCGGAGGCCTAGCGATCTCAAACCCATATCGGTATCACAGTTTGGTGGTGGATCTATTCTGTAGTTGGCGCGGCCGCCTACCCCCGGTGGGTATCCCTTGCTCACCTCATAAGAGCTTAAAAGCATAAGCAGTAAGCTTAAAAAAATCTCTGTGTAAGTATTATTATTTTCATTCGTTATTGTTCCACTCGTAGACAAACTTTTGCCATTCCTCTCCTCAGAAAGTAACGTACGATAACAAATTAAAATTACTCATAAATATTTATATAAGTACTAGTCATAAATTTATTATAATTTGCATACTCAATGCTGAGATTTCCTACATTTGTATGTGGTACAATTGCATGCGCCATAAGTAATTTTATTTTAGTAACCTTACGATGATAATTTTAAGAATTTCAAAGTTTTTATGATATGCCTGTGAAAATAAACGTTTTATTATATTACAGGTTCATGACACAGCCTATGGATGTGGTCAAACTAAGACTGCAGATCATGAAGATGGCGGATGGAGCTCAAACCGGTCACTCTTGGTTTAATATCACGAAGACTATTTTGCGTAAAGAGGGAATTTCTGGACTCTTCTATGGACACAACCTTGGTCAGGTGAGACTGGGGCTGTAATATTGCAATATCCTTTAATACTAAAGCTACGATATTGGCGGTGTTACACCCCCGTGTCTCGGAAAACACGTTAAGCCGTTGGTCCTGCGCCTGACTTTTCCGCGTGTCGGTCGTGGAGATCCTTACTGTCCTTTATGTCGCAGAGGCTGATGAGGTGTATTCTCATCAGCGAGATACGCCCTCTGCGGCCTCTGCGGCAATTATGGCAAAGCCCCCCATTGTTTAGGGAACTAAACAATGGGGGGCTTTGCCATAATTGCCACGCTTGGCAGACGCATACAAAAGAAGGTGCTGCCCGTCCGCTAAAATATAGTTTCACTTAGCTCTTACGACATCTACGGGCTATGTTGTTCAAAAAGTTCAGAAGTCATTTATTTGCGAACATGAGTCATACAGATGTAAATTAATATAAAAGCACAACATGTTCTAACTAAATCTAGGGCATGCAAATATAGGTCAGTCGTTTTTTAATATATAAATTTAAAATCAAATACAAATAAATTTGTCAATCAAATAACATAAAAAAGTGAGGTGGATTATTATGGTGGGATCAGGTTTCTTGAATAATTTCCTTCACTTCGCTCTACCCTCGATATCCGATGTGACATTGACAGTATTGTGTGAATAACCAAATAAGATAAAACTTTTTGACCTAATTCACCAATGTAGTAAGTAAACAAAGTATAAAAACAATTTTTGGTTCACGTTTATCCTAAGATTTTAGTCGCTGCACGAAATTTGACGAAAAGTATTGTTAAAACGAAAAAACTATTTCCATGGTTCTTCACCATACGCCTTTTTCGTAGTTTGCCGTAGCGGCCGTCGCGTAAATAAACCTTCCAGTCTATGTATGTCGTAAGAGTCGACTAAAGGAAAATAAATAAATAAATAATGCTGGACAATTCACACAGCATTATCTAGCCCCAAGCTAAGCAGTGCTTGTGTTATGGGTACTAGATAACTGATATACATAATACAATACACTACATAGATAGATATTTTTTATTATACACCAGACGATCGCCTCGCGGTTTCACCCGCGTAGTTCCCGTTCCCGTAAGAATTCCGGGATAAAATATAGCCTATGTCACTCCCTGAAAAGTAAGCTTCCTAACGGTGAAAGAATTTTTCAAATCGGTCCAGTAGTTTCGGAGCCTATTCAATACAAACAAACAAACAATCAAATCTTTCCTCTTTATAATATTAGTATAGATAGAAAAATATCCAGAACACCCAGAACAAATGCACAAATGCACAACATCTGCATATCGTACAAACATTTCTCCCGAGGCGGGAATCGAACCCGCAACCTCCTGCGTCGCAGGCGGACCTTCGCCCGCTGCACCACAGAGGTCGACATAATACTACATACTAGAGGAATGTCAACAGCTTCCATGTATTTGAGCATCTCTACTGCCATTACCGACCTGCCTGCCAAGCGTGGTGATTTGACTTTGTGCAAAACCCCCCTTGGTTGGGGGAAGCAGATTTACCAGTAGTAGTAGACGAACATGTGCTAGTGAGGAAATTCACTCATGGTGCGACAGTTAGATTATTGTGTGTGTTGACTAAACAACTTCTATCCGAACTCAGCAACAAGTCAGGGGGTGGGCAAAAGTTCGAGAATTAACACGTGACGAGACGACACCTTATTTATTTACTCGACGACAAAGTTAAAGCTGTGTTGTGTACTTTGTGATTAAGACATTTAACGTTTTTTAACCAACCAATTCACAAAAGGAGGAGGTTCTTTAATCGGCTGTATGTATATATATTTATGTGTATATCCGTCGATTTCTCCGTCAATTATGGATCGATTATAAAAATTATTTCCTTATTGTAATGAGAATTACAATTAGAATTATTCAGCGTTAAATCGCGAGGAGTGGAAGGAGAAAAGAGAGGCTTTTGCCCAGCAGTGGGACAGTAATGGCTGAAAAAAAAAAAAAAAAAAAAAAAAAAAAATGAGAATGATCTCTTTAGTGTTTATTACATAAAACGTACAGGGTACTAGTTTATGCCCGCGGCTTCGTACGCGTTGTTTCTATAAACTAAAGGTGATTTTTATCCCATGGGAACTGATTTATGGGATAAAAGTATCCTATGTTTGGTTCCAGGATTAGAATTACCTGTATGCAAAATTTCAGCCCAATCCGTTCAGTAGTTTTGGCGTGAAGAGCATCTTTAAATCCATCCATCCATCCAAACTTTCGCATTTATAATTATTAAGTGTGATAGTGTGATTTAATATTACGAGTTTAAGCCGCCCATATTTGGATGCTCAATTTTGTATTGGACGGCAGTGGGGTGGGAAGTGTGAGCAATAACCTGCCACGCGCCTAGCTATTATTGAAGCAACCAGCCAACTTTGCCGCCTACCTCCTACAGTGGCTTTGCGGAAAGTTCGTCTAAAACAATTCGACCAAAACAATTCGACTAAAACACAATTCGACTAAAAACATTTCAACAAATAACAATTCGACTAACGACAAAAACAATTCGTTTTAACAACGAAAAATGTTGTGCCATCATATGGCTCTGGGTGCAATTATACATATACTACTATTAAAGTATTATAATATCTGTGCATATACACACCGTCGCAAAGTCAGTCACAGAGTCGCCACGAACCGCTTCCCGCTTCGCGGGGTTGGACGGGCTTCGTTAGGAGTAAGTTAATGTTGACCCCCTGGGGTGGGAGGCCTACAAGTCGGGTCAAATCAAGGTCGAATTGCTTTAGTCGAATTGTCATTAGTCGAATTGTGTTTTAGTCTAACTGTTTTAGTCGAATTTTCCGTAGAAGCCTACAGTGCGGCCATGGCTTTGATTCTCCAAATCAGTAAACTGTATAGACAGACCAATTAACAAGTATTCCTGCTTGTATCAATATCCTTTCAGAAACAGCATCAGGATAGGAACAATGAGATAAACTGGCTTTAACATTTTGATCAGCATGTCGGCTGTGGAGATTGGAAAAGAAATTTAAGGCACTGAGATTTTTACAAAACTTTTCAAGCGTCTCTGCATAAGTACCAGCCCCCCTTAACCTTACCTCGCCTTTCCTCTCGATTTTACTTGATTCAATTTTCTTTGAGTAATTTAGGGACCAAGGCTGAACGGAATATTTTGCCTACTATCTAGAAGGAAATTTTGAGAACTTCCTTAGGTTACTATGTGGCTATAATCTAGTAAATTTGTAAAGTTAAATAAAAGTAGAAATGTTTTAATTTTTGTCACAATAACAAACAGTACAACGGCAGTATCTCTGCGTGCCAACTATACTCTTACATGTGCCGTGGGGACTTAAGGTCGGTCTGGTGAGCCTTGGTGGCTTATGATAGATATAAATACCTCTGTAACAATAAATAATGCAATTAATAATTGATTACAGAGTAATATTTCGTGATTTTTAGGTAATCGACGAAACGGATCAAAAACATAATTAACATCGTATTATTTTGGTATTGCTAGGTTTACTCCATCCTGTCCGTCTCTACCCAGTTCTTCGCCTATGAGGCGGCTACAGAGGTGGTGACAAATAATACTGAAAAAGGCAATTTGAGGTGAGTTCAAGAATTCAATCTACCTAACTTCTTCTCTATATTTTTTTTTACAAACAATTTAAAACATCCGACATTGTTTGGACAGATTTTCATGAAGCATAGAACAAAGACACTCCCAGAAATAATTATTAGCTTTCTTATTTTAAAAATCAAACGTCAAGTGCGAGTTACACTTGCATACGGTTCCGTATAATTATAAAACCTTGCTTCTAGCCGAATTATATGATTCTAGGTCAACAGGAAATACCCTATAGGTTTTGTGTGCATGTGATTCCCTTGGAAATTTTACAATATTCGGACATAAACGGCTGTAACGTTTGATTGCGTTGACTTAGAAGTTTTATTTATATCGAAGCTCTACGAGTTCACAGAGTAGGGAATTGAGTATTTGATGTTAATTTCAGGTTCCTTTTTTCTTTTTGAGTTACGGAACCAAAAAACTAGATCCACACACACAAATAACATTGTATAATGCAACACGCTCTACAAGATCTTTCTCTACACAGCAAAGTCTGCGCAGAATAGTCAGAGAGTCGATCCAAAAGAAGGAGCGAGACAATCTGCAAATATAAAAAAAAGATGTCGGTAATTCTTTCGAACCTGCCCATAGTAGAAGTCAAAAACTTAACTCAGTAAAATAACACCGAAAACTATGGGACCGTCGAACAGACTGCAATCTAAATCAACTGAAGCATACTAAATCAACATTCCCCTCCAAAGACAGGAAAACCACAAACACGATGCTCAAGATGAGCCGCGAGGACCTAAGAACGATGGTGGGCATCATCACAGGTCACTGTGAACCGAACCATCATCTTTTCAAAACTGGATTCTAGAGCCACAGACAGCAGCTCGTGTCATGGCTGCTTCCAAGAAGAAGAGACGG
This sequence comes from Eupithecia subfuscata, assembly GCA_963564075.1. Lineage (NCBI taxonomy): Eukaryota > Metazoa > Arthropoda > Insecta > Lepidoptera > Geometridae > Eupithecia > Eupithecia subfuscata. Next base: position 22,013,483 of record OY751095.1, read on the forward strand.
TGGAACACGTTGTATTACACTGAGAGCCACAGAGGAGGCCAGACACAAGACGGGGCTAAAGAGTATTGTTGAGGCATGAACCCAAAGACACCAAAAGTCCTGCTCCGGTACTTCAATGGCAGGAACCTAGATAAATACTATTTTAATACAAATAATAGCACACCATGGTGAAAGTATGCTCAAATTGCAAATCATTTTGGTATTACGTTTGGGAAATTCATCCGTTGCCGGACCCTTAAGTGTAATTTATGGCATTAATGGCCGTCTTGCAGAGTCCACGATCCGTCGTTTAATGAATAAATTATAGAAAACCGTTTCAAACCCTCTCTGCGCTATGCCGACAAACCACAGACAAAATTGAGTCCCAATGTGAAGACATGATCCAAAATTGCTCTACTAGGATACACCACCTATAGCGAAGTCGCGGCGGCCATTTGACTGACATTATATTCCACACACAATGTCAACGAATGTCCTATAAAATTAAAAATTGTGTCAATATCACATAAAGAAGTTGATTTATTTCATTTCAAAGTTCGAGCGCTCTTAATGAAAAACCCTTTAATGTAAATTATCTAAATTTATGTAGGTACATGTATCTATTTAAAAATGAATTGACGTTAGTTAGTTTCACAAAATCTCGACAACGGTTGGACCGATATGGCTAATTTTGGTTTCGTAATATTTGTAGAAGACCAAGGAAGGTTTAAAAGTTAGGTTAAGTTTAAGTTTTTAAAGTTCAGACAACTTTTGTTGGCGGTACGAAGTTCGCCGGGTCAGCTAGTTGCACATAAAATTTAAAAAGCCTACCTACTTACAATCTGAAGCACCTCTGAAATATTGGTCCTTACGATGCGTTTTAAATATTTTATTTATGTTTATAATATACACACGAATTTTATCTAATGACTGTATTTATTTATTAAAAATTTTGTTATCTACCTACTTAATTGTTGTCCACACTTCCCAAAGGTTAGCAAGTAGAAAATTTTATTTAGCAATATGTTCGCCTATGTAGGTACAACTTAGGTTTTTTCTTCCTCTCCGTGGTACCCTGTATACATTTTGTTAAACTTATTTCAAATGGATTTCCTCAACTTCTTAGGAGCCTGCTGGTATTCTGCTCCGGAATCTTCGCGGGCTGCGCTAGTGCCACCATGGCGTCTCCTCTCGAGGTGGTGCGCGTTCGGCAGATGATTGGCAGTCAGCAGTACCAAGGCATTTTCAAGAGCATCGCAAGTGTGTACAGGACTGGAGGTCTACTCGCTTTCTACCAGGGCCTCAGCGCGTCTCTGTTGATGGTAAGAGCTGTAACTTTATACGAACAAAATCAATAACACTAATATGTGATGGTTACAGTTCATATATCTATATTGTGTGTGTGTGCATGTATGTATTTTTTAATCCTTTAGGCTCAACCAAATTTACAATACGATGACTATCAAGGTCAAATTTAGATTTCGAAGAAGGCCAAAGCTAACCTCTGAGCAGTGTATCGCCAACTGCATGCTTGCAGAATCCCGATTGCAGCCACAAAATTTATCTATCTTTAGCAGCTAAAGCCAGTTCTTCCAAGGGGTTCTTCCAACAGTACACTTTTCCGGGAAAAGCCTAAATGTTAATATAGGATACCAGCTGCGCCCCGCGGCTTCACCCGCTTGGAAATAATCTTTCCTTCACAGCAAGCTTTCTTCATCAAAAGTATGTATAGTATAGAGGATGCCACAGAAAGGGTGTACTAAGCCGAAAAGGGGTGACGCGGGCCTCCTCGGCGAACAACTTTTATTCTACGACTTTCAAAGTTTCGACAGTTTTCATTCAAAAAGGAGCAATTTACTTATTACTTGGTCAGCTGATTTTTAACTAAGTTATCAAAAAAGTTATCATAACTAAGTTATCAAATCAGTAGTTTTTAACGTTTTTTATTAAGAGGCAAATAAAAAATTAGGTACGCCATCGTTGGGACTTAAGTTGTATCACGTCTTAGCTTTTCATTAGGTGAGATTGCGGTCAAATCAAGCAACATCTCTTACATTTGAATAGCAAACAGAACTCGCTAGGACGTGGCGGGGTAGGGAAGCTCGGTCTGGAGGGGGGTGGGGGGGGGGAGAGAGTGTCCATACGTTAGTATTATTATAAATAACTAGCTTCGGCCCGCGGCTTCGCAAGCGTATTTTCGATAACTTTAATAAGTAGCCTATTATCTAAGTTAGCCTTTGCTCTTAACGTACGCAAAATTTTATCTTGATCTGTTCCGTAGTTTTGGAGACACTAGGAAACAAAAATTTAGATTTCACAAACTTTCGGCTGTAAAATATTAGTAAGATAGGATATGTATATTCTCTGAATTAAACAAGCATGCAAAATTTCAAAGTCGTAAGATGCGAGGAAGTGCTTTAAATTAGGCTTGCAAGATGTGACTTCAACAAATACAATACAAGCATATAAATAAAACTTTTCAATTTAATTAAAAGCTTTTTTAACGAGGGGTCTGGCTTAATTTTACTCTGGGTTTAGTTTATTGTGGCTTGCAAAATTTTCTAATTAAGTATTTTGGATTTCAATTTAGCTTGTGATGTATCGATTACCTATCAAGAGCCGTGCTCTCTGAGCAAGTAATAGCCACTACCAACGGGTATTTACTCTGATACCGAAACCGGAAATTGGAACACCCGCCGGCAAAGGTTGAAGATCGATTAAGAGTATTAGTAATTAATTAGTAATCAATATAATTAGTACCCACAGCGATTTGCGATGTTTTGAGTTTTCTTTTCGACTAACTTGGGTGCGCTATGATCATGGAATAACTGAAATCGCTTGCGAGTATGTATTTAGAACTTTCAGTGCCTTTAACCATGATTGTTTAAAAACTTTTCTTTTACTTAGTCGTTGATACAGTGGTCGGATACACTGTTGACATTGTGGTCATAGTTATTATATCAGGGGTGCGAGGATAAGTCGCACAAGCCGTCGCCATTCTTCTCGCACCGCTCTGCTTTCCTGGTACATTCATGGCGATCGTTTAGTGCAGCTTTGGTAGTGTGACATGCCTGCTCGTGAATGTATGCATAAGTCATTCTGATTTGCCTGCTGAACTTATGCGGACGCTATTGGTGGTGCTAGTCGTGAAAAACAAGACTGGAGATTTTATCTGAGAAGGCTAACCATAGACCCATGTCGTTCGCTTCGATTGTAGCCAAGGTACTTGACAGTGTGCTAAATTCTCACCTAAACGAACAATTGTGGTTGAACGATGCTCAATGTGGGTTTCGTTCTGGACTCTCAACTGAAACAACTATTCATAACTTAAAGCACACTATTATGTACCACACGGACAGGCAGACACCTGCGTATGCCTGTTTCCTTAACCTCTTGAAAGCCAGGGTAAGTTGAACGCGAGGCTTCCGCCCGAGCTCGTTAAAATGTGACCGTTAAGACTTAGCGACCGTTGTTGGTCGCCAAGCTATCGCTATCTATGTCTAGACGAGACTGCTTCCCCAGGGCCCTAATTCCACTAAATTAATCGGTTCATCATAGCTATCGTCTCACAATGACACATTTTAGCATTTCAACTTTAATACAAGAAATTAAAAATGGAGGAACGCGTGTCAAAAGTGTTTGAAACTATTTCGAAAAATATATCCGTGCAAATAGCACGCACTGTCTAAAGTTTCCTATATCTATGGACGATTCTGAGATACCATTGTCGTAGTAAAGTGATTGGTTAGGAGAATTCGGGCCCAAGTGGCAGCAAAAGTCGATTGGGTATGCGGTACAATAAAGGCATAAAAGGCACGGCGGGATAACCCGCAAAACCAAGCTAAATATTTCGCTGCCACTTTCGATAACAAATACTACATAGGTCTAAACAGGTTTTACTTATGGTTAACTAGCTTCTGCCCGCGGCTTCGCACGCGTTGTTTCTATGGAAACGTTCAAAGGTAATTTATATCCCATGGGAACCGATTCATGGGATAAAAAGTATGTTTGATTCCAGGCATAGAGCTACACTGGTGCAAAATTTCAGCTAGTTTTGGCGTGAACACGTAACAAACATCCATCCAAACTTTCACATTTATAATATTATATTAGTGTGACATAGTGTGATATTTTACCGTTTTCGCAGCTGGGCCCGCAAGTTGGCATATCATTCTCCGTGTTCAACTTCATCCAGCCTTTTCTCCTGCACTACATGCATAATGAGTGCGGACCTCATCACAAAACCTGCGAAGGCCACCCCGGCAACATCCACAAGCCTGAGTCGGTGCTGGTTGCCAGCTCAGTGGCAGGCTGTGTCTCTGGCCTTGTGTCTAAGACGGCCACCTACCCCCTCGATCTTATAAAGAAGCGAATGCAGGTGTCGGTTAGTCTATGTCTATGCTGCCCGATAGTAACTCTGTACCAGCCCGTTTGAGTAAGAGCAAGGTTGTAGACTTGTGGATGACTTGTGGATATACCACAAGTCTGCAACTTTGCTCTAGCTCAACTATGATTTCGTTAAGTTTTCTTTTTTGCAAGTACCTACTTAATACATGATGACTGATTGGTATGACGTCTCACGTCAACGTGTCTTCCTTGACCACTTATCAAACTTTAAATCTGAAGAAGAATAAACGATACTATACAGAAGAAACATGATACAGCAAGATCCGTCAAGTGCGGGTATAGCTCGCGCAACGATTCGAACGTTTGTCAATTATACAAATTTGTGCTAAAGGTATCGCTATATAACGAATACCTAAAAATAGTAGATACCAAACTACGTTTTAGACGGATCGCTCTGCATAGGTACTTCGGAGCTTAGTTTTTTGACTTTTTTCAAAATATTTCGAAAAGTATGAAACCTACAGTAATTTCATAAACTATTTTGAAAGCCGAGTTATTAAGGAGGGGAAAAAGGACAGACAAAGCGAGACCATAAGGGTTTCGAAACCTATCTTCGAAACCCTAAAAATGGCCTATGTATTTCTTTCAGCTTAGTGCGCATATCATAATTTCCTTACATTGATATTCCGCTCGGAGCTGCGTCGATAAATATACCTATGTAAATAATACTGGACCTTTTGACACAGACCGGTACCAGGTGACTGATTTCCAATACACTTACTAACTAAACTTATTTTACTTTTTATTCGGTGTGTTTTATTTCCTTCTTCTGGACTTTGTTTTTAATAGATATGAAGGTTCAAATTCTTTTAATTATGTCAACAAGCATAGTCGTTGCTTACAATTTCACTCTCCTCGAAATTTTTGCAGTTCCGTATGACGTCATTTACACCCCTATATCGTCTGTTCTCCCGGGTAAGTGCAATTACGCGTTGATAAATATGGTGAGACCTTTTCTATCGATTACAGCTGGCGCTTTATCAAGGTCGCTTACCGACCTGCCAATATCAAAATCAAATGTGATCATTTTCAACCGACTTCAAAAAATGAGAAGGTTCTCAATTCGGCTGTTAAATATGATATTATTGTTACGTACTATTTAGACAGATTATCTATATTAGATATAGCAAGCGAACAGAGATTACGCTAGTTCTTGCTCGATCAGTATAGGGATCGCTTCCTACTAGTACAATCGTACTAAAGTATTAGATCGGATTCCCAGTAGGTACTATTAGTACCTCGCTCGTCAAAACTTTTAGAGAAACTTTATTACTAACTGAACTGGAGAACCAAATGTATATCTCCGTCTCTTTTACTTCGGCGGACTATGCGTTTTCTACCTCTGTCCTTCCTTATTCATTCCGTCTGACACATTAGTACTACTGAACTAGAGATAGAAATTGATTTTTGAGTTCTTTTATTCTTGTTAACAGTTTTTAAACCTTAAGTCGTACAAAATAGTGATTCAAACATGAATTTTTTAGTCGTTTCGAAATTTCGGAACTAATGAGCAAGTGAACTACTGAACTACTAGGAACGAGTTTAGGTAAATAGTCCTTACTCGTTCACAGGTGGGAAATATTTCATTTTAGTGCATCGTTCCTGAACTGAACTAGACAATACTAGCAGAGATCTTCTAAACTTCAAAGCGAACATACGCTTCCTTGACTCATAAATAACGAACTTTTTTCTACCGTTTCTAAATTCAAATAGAACGTTAGACCAGTACATCCAAAGCACTAGGCTTTAACATAAATTGCTACTCAGTAGCAATAGGTATCTTTTGAAATTTCGACATCTCAATTTTTCCAAATATTAAAAATAAATGTCCACCCGTGCGAAGCCGGGACGGGCTGCTAGTTTTCACTAAACTCAGTTTTGGTAGTGTTCCCAATATTGGGTAAGCTGTGCATTATCTTATTATTTATCACTCAACGGCTAATTTTAAATCTTTGTAGTAGCGTCCAATCCTTTCTTTTTTTCTTAGGACATGTGAACGCCGCCTCGTATTTCTCATTGCCTCGGGGAAGCTTCTAGTCTCTTCGGGAAACTGTATAACCCTCGGATTTCCTTTAAAAACCACCTTACGCTGGCGTGTACCTAATCCTAGGTCTGGATTTCCAGGAACATCTTACTGACTGAAAAAATACTATAGGTATCTTCTGAAGAACACCTTAATGACTGAAAAAACACCATACCTACCGAAGAACACCTTACTGATTGAAAAAACACCCTATCAACTGAAAAACACTGCAGGATAAGACCGTAGCTGAAGTTTTCCGTTTCCCGCCAATTTCTGCCTGGTGCATAATCCTTGGAGGCGCCCTATTCCTGTCGCTGATTCCCGAACTGGCGCCAAGGCGGATTGCCCTGGAGGAGAATGTGGTTACCAAATACTTAATCTATATACCGTGAAGTTTGACCCGGCCGACCTACGAACCCTTTCTTACTTATCTAATATAATCCTTGTAATTTTATCTCTTCTCTTATTTTTCCTACCCCTAGAGTTGTCTATAGACCCCTAGACCCCTAGACGGTACATTCGACATTTATAATGGTTTGTTGACAAAACACCCTCTTCTCCTCGCGTTAAAAAAGGATTGTAAGCGAAGTCCTAGCTATTGTCTGCTTATTCGATTGTCTGATTTTCCTGGTAAAATAAAATTGTATTATTGTTAGAAGCCTCGTCAAAGCAGACAATAGTAGACGCAAATAAAAGGACTATGCTATGCTATGTCGTTGTCGTAAATGGCTAACGAACGTGCGTTCGTGCGATGGGCATCGCGCGACGACAGATGCCAGGGCTCGTACTCGTTAAAACGAAATTATAGTTTCTGATTCATTTTCGTGCAAATGCTAATCTGATGCAAGCGACATAAGAGTTGGTTTTGCAAGAAAAGCAATCAGAAACTTCGTTCTTCGTTATTAATGTATGTGTGCGACAAATCTTGCAACTAAATTTTAGTCCAGTCATGCTCAACCGTTTAAGCTGAAATTTGGCATACTTATTTTAGTTCGGTGTCAATGCAATGTTAAGGTACCATCGAGCTGGTCTGATGATGGAGACAGCAGTTGGCAAGGCCATATGAGCTCCTACACGAAACGACGTAACCCTGTCGAGTTGAATTACATTTTTGAACTTGAACTGAATTTTTGAATAAAAGCTGGTGTGAACAAAAACTTTATTTTTTCTAAATTAATATTATTTGCACTAGCAAAGAAGTGCTGGTATAAATATTTTTGTTCAATGAGGGTCGCTCGGTTGCGTGGGTCGAAGAAAATATAGGTAGGTTACCTACCTACACTGCGTCGACCCACGCAACCGAGCTACTGCTGTGAAAATGTTGAATTCTGAATGTTGGATTTATAACCAGTAAGTTGTTATTTATTTTTAACCCTCGGATAATTGAAGATGGCAAAGGTTAGATTCCCGCATTTGGGGCAAACTTTTATAACGATCTGCAGATATTTGTTCCAGGTGTTCTGGGTGGTTACTATTTATGATAAAGATTAAAGATGAAAGAATATTTCGCACTGTGCCGGTACTGTGTCGGAACTGTGACTTCACTGATATGTGTGAATCGACCTTTATTTGCATTGGCGATGTTTATTTCCTAAAAATTGGTTACTTGGCTTACTTAGCTAATAATGTTAAGCTCCAACAAAACGATCGCTAGATGTTCGTAACCAAGATCCTGTGGTTTGGTTAAAATATTATTATAACTCCAGGAGAAAATAAACATGCAAAAAGATTTTTTTTTTGCCCTTAAGAGAACAAACACATAGCCTTAAGTTACCTATAGTTGTTACAGTGATTTTATGATTTTACGTGAGAGCATTGATTTTTTATGATCCTCGCACTAGGCTAGGCCTGTTTCATGGGAAAGCATTTTATAGTTGTAAGCTTTATACCTGACCCCACTCTATTTGTTTGTAGGTATAGGTAAACTACTGAGATCTGGCGCGATTGTCTTTTGTTTTTTATCAAAGAACAACGTTGACGTAACAAATCTATCGGTTCTGGAGGCGTACTAGTTCTTTTCAACCGCAGTTGAAAATGTATAGCCGCAAAACTCAACGTGTAGCTACTCTCGCTTACTTCCGCAAGGGCCGTTTTTGGATGAATTTTATGACTATGCTTTTTTAATATAATTTAACACATAAACTAAGTATTCTAAGGACCAAAATTTCAGTTTCATATTTAACTAAATATATATTTTCATCATTCCAAAATGAAAAACAGCTCATTCTCGTACGAAATCTCTGTTGTCGTTCGATTAGAGTATCCATCGAATAGAAACGAAATTTCGTAATGAAAGCAGGCCTCTCATGTGTGCGAAAAACAATAGACGATACCGCCAGCTCTCAGTAATATACTAATATCTCGGTACTCTCGGTATTTTGCTAGACGAAGACCTCAAAACCGGTCGACCAAGTAACCTTTTATATGGAAACGAAATCCTAGAGATGTGCCAACAGACTGCCTCCTTAATCTCTAGGATTTCATTTCGAGGAAATTTATTCAATTAATTCGCGTCTATCGTCCATTATATTTAAGAGGAGAGAGCTAATTGTGAAACCTCGTCTGAATAGTTATTCAATAAATAGTTATTCATTATTGACTATCAAGTTTTTTTCTGCGTTCAATTTTGCTTGGTGTCATGACGGCGACACCCGCAGCCGCCGCTGCAACCTACAACACCTAGGACCTACAAACACGTCTTGGGCCGTGAAGGTGTTAACACTTTTAAAATATCCTTTATCATCATAATTGTCTTATCACATTGATTTTCCATCAATAAGATATATTAATTTGAAGTTCCTTTCAATTAGTAGTAGTAGATTTCGTTTCGTTGCAATCTCTGCTTTTTGAGTTGCTTATTAGTTCAGGCTAGATAAAACGGAAGAAAATGTCCAGAATAATATTTATTTTTAACCAATCCGTGCTCTAGCAATAGGCGTGTTCTTGAGTGGAGACCACCACTCTGGAAACGTAGTGTAGGACGCCCTCCGGCAAGGTGGGATGACGACCTGCGAAAGACTAGCAGATGCTGGATGCGGCAAGCTGAAGACAGGGCGCTATGGCGCTCATTAAGGGAGCCCTATGTCCAGCAGTGGACTAACATAGGCTGATCCTGATGATGATGAATACCCGTGCTTGTTCCCTATTTGAGGTCAGCCCTCCTGATACATTTACGCTATTCTCGGCGATTTTGTGCCATATCTGGCGTTAAGTCCATCGTCAGCATATCATTTTATATAGGTGGTCGATGGGCGGCCTCTACCTCTTTTTCCTTCTTCTATGGCCAAAACTTGTTTGTTAGGTCATGTGGTCTATACTCGTATTTCTGTGCAGAACATGCCCACACCAGCTTAAACGGTTTTCTTGCATTTTGTGTTGTATTACAGTTACTGTAAAGGTACCTCGGATGAAATTGGCTTGCACTTTTTTATAATACTTATTTATCGTATCACATAAAATTAAGGCTAATTCACTTATACCAAGAACCAAAAACTGTTATATATAAAATGATTCAGTAATCAAGTCCGTATTTGTCCTGGTCTGACGACCTTGTCAGCAATTAGAAGCCAAACTACGAACAGACTGAGGCACATTTTCTATTGTTGTGTCTGGAAGGAATTATCTCTACGTATCCTGTGCTCTATTAAAGTAGACCGTACACTACTCTTCACTAAAAGACCCCACGGATAGAGATTATAGACACGCGTAGTCGAGTCTAGAGTTACACGTGTTTATAATACCTATACATGTGGGCACTTTTAGAATAAGATCGAATTTTATTTGAAAATAACAGAACTCTATTGAAGTAGCCACAGATTAGGTAATTTTATTTCGGTAGCGTTAACGAAGTATGTTCCTACCTAGAAAATTGGGCACTTTTACGACAGAGTTACGAAGGAAAACGATAAAATTTTAAAATAAAGTAAATGCACTTGGCTTAGCTCTAAAAATGTGCACTTTAACTAGATATTTCACAAATCACTACCCTTAGATTGAAAAGATTTTCAACAAGTCCTAATATTTTTTAACTAGTAGTTCTACGAACAGTAGACCTCGCGAACACTAACTTTTTTCAACAATTAATTTACTCACCTATTACTAAAGTGATTTAAAACGGGATATTTAGGTAGGTACCTACCATGTTTTTTGTAATTCCGGTTTGTAGGTAGGGATAGGTAATGAGAACTTCAAATTTCTGTGGGTTTCATATATTTTGAAAATAGTCGAAATTTGTAGCTTTAACCATTTTATGTAGGTACTAAAGTCAATGAAAAGTGAATTCTGTACCTAGGTATCGACTATTGTCATTTGAGCGCACTGCCATTTATTTCAAACTAGCTTCTGCCCGCGGCTTCGCACGCGTTGTTTCTATGGAAACGTTTTGAGGTTATTTCTATCCCATGGGAACTGATTTATGGGAGTAAAAGTCGCCTATGTTTGATTCCAGGGTTAGACTTACCTGTATGCAAAATTTCAGCCTGATCCGTTCAGTAGTTTTGGCTTGAAGAGGTAACAAACATCCATCCATACATCTATCCATCCAAACTTTCGCATTTTTAATATTAATGTGATAGTGTGATTTACAAAGAAAACGTAGATGCGGCGCGCTGATTATGCACCTGTTCCTTGAAGTCGGCCGCCCCGCCTCGACTCGTAGTCCAGTGAGCAATGCGCCTACGAGATATAACTCTTTAAAGAGAAATTCCTGCTTAAACAACCTTTAAATAATTCGTTTCTTCGCAGACACACAGACCAACAAAACAAGAGTCACGAAGTTATTTGCGCCACTCAGTAAAAATTATCAAATGCCAACGACTGTTCGAGTGCCTGGTGAAGACTGTCAAGTACGACGGACTCCTAGGGCTGTACCGAGGGTGGGGGATCACCATCGTCAAGGCTCAGGTCACCAACGTGGTCGCTTTCACCACCTACGAGCTGGTGTGCTACGCCTTCAGAGACATAAAACCCACAGTTTGACGTGCGTGCTGTTCCAAAAAGTGTAAGTTGCATTGTGCAAAGGGTAAGTTAGATTGTATCCACTAAAACACTCCAGTTTGTCTTGAAACGGTTGAATATGAGTAGTTTCTTTCAAAATCTGTGTGGTATAAATATTGAGGAATGAAATGAAAGTATTTTTACTCTTGAAGACGAATGAAGTACCAGCCACGGGTGCAATCCGCACTTATTTTTGACGTTTATATCAAACGTCGCGACCGACACGACCGACGACGCGTCGGTCGTATCATACATTATGCAAGACATAATATTAAGCTAATGTAAAACTAAACAGGTTTTCTTATAATTGAAGCGTTTTGAATGTGTAATAATTGAAATGTTTCGATCGAGTAGAATCATGTTGCCTAAGTTTTAAAATAAAAAATATTATAAATGTCCGAGATTGTTTTTATTGATCCTTGGCGCACTTATCAGGGTAAATTTATCGTAAAATATCTGTCATTTTCTTTACATTGTTTCTGTTTATTCACTAACAATTTTACACGAGACCATCGTGTCCGTCAAGGTAGCGTACACATAATCGATATCACGTTTGTTGATATGCCAATAAACTCTGCATAAACAGTGTAGAATTAGTGTAAAAGTAAAATAAATAGTTCCTCTTTGGTTTAAGAAATAATGACCATTCTTAGTGGGTACGCTAGCTTGACGTCAAGGCAGCGTACCCATTAAAAAACCAAATAATTCCTATAGAAAACGAGCTTTTCTTATAATAAATGCTATATGTAAAAATACTGCGAGAAATACTGCTTCTGCCTGTGGTCATACTTTATGCAATTTCGTAATGCAACAATATAAAAAGTTGATGTGAAGTGCTAGGAACAAATGCATTTTGGTACAGTCGCACACAACAAATAATAAACACCAATGCAAAATCCGGATAATACGCATTTCATCATTGACAAATCCGGATATTAATTCGAATGAAATGTCAAATTTAAACAACATCTTTTAACTAGCTCTTGTTTGCGGTTTCGCACGCAATTTCTTAAGTGTCAGTAGTTGGTGTAGCGTGTACCAGTTTAGACACTCGTCATTACAGTGTATCTGGCTATTCAACTAGTCTTCAACTACTTTCAACTAGGCTATTCACTTGAAGAAGGCAGTTCCAAGAAGTAGCGTTTGAACCTTTTGAACCCACCGAAAACTCATTGAACGACTACCTAAACAGATATGTGCGCGGGAGACGCGGTGTATGGTGTGGCACGGGGCTACCCCCGTCCGTAGGCATTAACATAAATACAATACGATATATAGGTACCTATGTACGTAGCCGTGCAGCAAAACTGGAGTAACCGGAATAACACGAAGAAAAAAGCAAGGAAAAAGCACGAAGAAAAATTAAAATTCGAATTAAAACTTATTTACGAGCTCTATTATTTTTGCCTTAAACAATAATATTATGAGTATTATTACAGTTGTCTACTATGAGTATTATTACAGTTATCCGAATTATTCGGATTTCTATGTATACAGGGTGTAAGCGTAAACAGTCTTATCCTTGAAACCACGTATGTACACCCCTAAAATAAGACGATACAAGTTATTTTTAAAAATAAAAGTCAATTAGTTTCGATGGAATTTCATAATTCATTTCTCTGCTATCCTACGTGATTTCATGGACACCCTAGTGACCTTATTACGCTGTAGCTGGCCGGTGGTGTAGGTATCGAATCGTAGGTACCTACAACTTGTGATGGAACTTTCCCTTCATACTTTTCCTGGCTTAGGACAGGCAAAAATAGCTACTCTAACACATTTGCCAGTAAGTAGGCTAAAGTAGGTAGGTACTTTTGGCGTATTTAAAAAGTTCATCATCAATCAAGTTTTATGTACAATTCAATTAAAATTTACAGCTTTAAGTACAGTTTGATTTACTCACATTAGGCATAAAATGTTTTCATGACTTGTGCATGACTAGGCACGGTGAACTGGCCGTAGGCACGTAGCCTTTGTGTAGCCGCTAGGATCGTTTGCCGGCTTGGCACACGTTGTTCTGGGAACCGCTCTGCGTACATCGTACGAGCCAAGTTCATGTTGTCACCAGCGATGGCATAAAGTCGCACCATTTCAGTCCACTGTTCATTTGTGAACGACATCGTCACTTCTCTACTTAACACAATACGCGAACAAATCGGCACATCACAAATTAGCACGGAACGCGTCGTGACGTGCTCACTACCTAGCAGACGGGCCGCAACTGACGCGCGCCGCGCGAGCGGGCGGCGGCGCGTAGGTGCGAGCGGCATCTTTGTTCGAAACCGACAAAGCGGGCGGCGGCGTAGGTATAAATGTAGGGTGAAATGCTTTTATGATGTATGAGGATATTTTTTTCAAAATTATGTTTAAAAAAATGTTTAGTTTTTTCATCGGTTTTGGACTCTGCTCATGATTCTGAACTTCTGGTTTCAAGGATAAGACTGTTTAGCCTTACACACTGTATATCCGTATAAATAAAAATGAAAATTTTCCGTATAATTCGGATTTCGACTAGTCCGGATTGCAATCTCTACATACACCCAAACAAAAATAGATCACAGAAACAGACAACATAGAAAACCTACAGGTATGCGCATCATGTGTGAGGGACAACGCGACGTAAAACCGCACGTGAGTGAGTGAGTTGGATGCAGTCAAATACTCGCAAAATCTTTTTCTAGTATTTTGTCTTTGAATTGAATACCTACCTACCTACCTAGGTTATTGGCAGATCGTACATGATATTGTTATGCATGTGTATGTAGGTAAATTTTTATTAGTAAATATTCTAAAAGACTGATTGTTAATAATAAATATTTTTATTGATAATGTGATTGATTAAGTATACTGTGATTTTTATGTAAGCAATAACTAACTAAGATAACCACAGGCAGAAGCAGTATTTTTACATATAGCATTTATTATAAAAGCTCGTTTTCTATAGGAATTATTTGGTTTTTTAATGGGTACGCTGCCTTGACGTCAAGCTAGCGTACCCACTAAGAATGGTCATTATTTCTTAAACCAAAGAGGAACTATTTATTTTACTTTTGCACTAATTCTACACTGTTTATGCAGAGTTTATTGGCATATCAACAAACGTGATATCGATTATGTGTACGCTACCTTGACGGACACGAGACCATCGCGGTAGGGCGGTATATTAAAAGCTCCATTATGCAGCTGTTGCTTCATCGAAGCGAAACATAAAAACGAATCGGCTTTGCCTTGCCCTTTATCCTGATTGCATCCCTGTAAAAGGAGCTTAGGTAACCTCAACATCTTAAAGGAGCCAAATACCCCAGCAAGAGTACAAACGACACAAAATTTAATTTTCATAAGTAAAACTAGGAAATAAAGTTACGTATACGTTTAGTCAAAGGTAGGTACAAGAAGTTTTTAAAGACTAACTATGGTATCCTGCAATTGGCGGTCTTATCCCTTACAGAGATTTCTTCCAGGCGACCATAATTAAAGGAACCCTATTTCCTATACATGAGGCCACCTATGAGCTAGCTAGTTGTATCTAGCTGTGTGTAGTAGTTGGACTAGGCCACTGTCAGTGAGTCGGACAGCAGTGGTTGCTATCCTCCAAACTAGTTGACGCCAATGATCTGTTCATCTCTCATAAAAAATGCGTAAGTATCATACTCGTAGCTAACATAAGAGTACCAGAGACATGTAAACCCCACTTTATTAAACCGAAATTCTTTACCCTAGTTAGTATATATGTCGTGGCCATATCCTAGAATTGATCACTTGATGTGACCGACCATTTCATGAAATGGTAGAATTTCATGACATGGCCAGCTAAAACTGACTATATCGTTTAAGCATCAACGTTTAATGATATTTCCATCAACGTTTGGCCATATCATTTATGTAGGGATTCCATGACATCAAAAGGTTTAAGGCTATGGCGCTCATTACGGGAGGCCTATGTCCAGTAGTGGACTAATATAGGCTGATGATGATGATGAAAAGGTTTAATGAAAAATTCGAATTAGGAAGTAACTTTATATTTAAAAATTGCTTAATGCAGTTGGCTTTCAGTTTAGACGTTATGCTCGTTTTTCGAGTGACTTTTATAAAATTCCTGTAGTTTTTTATCGTAACGGCTCCTTACTTCATTTTTGTCTTCTATTTGCACATTATTATTCGCTTTTTTAACTAAATAATTGTCCGCCGACATGATGCATCACAGAACAGAAACAAACAAACACTCAAAAACCACAGATGTTAAAAACAAAACAAAACAATATCAGCGCCTCTAACGGTGGATAATGTAACTATTTTATGATATTGTTTGACCTTATCATGAAGTAGTCGTGCGTTTAGCTTTTCATATCGTTAAACGCTGATTATTCATTGATCTGGCTTGACTACATCATGATATGGCCAGCGCGTATTTTCCATTTCATCAAATTCTACCATTTCTTGAAATGGTCGGTCACATCATGAAGTGATCAATTCTAGGATATGGCCACGACATATACATTCTAGAAATAAGCAAATTAGTAAGGAATTGCCCTAATTTTTCCAAAAAATTATAGACCAGCCCCGCCGATACTAAACTGATATACACACAACCTGGTGAATCCTGTTTCTAAATTAAAAATTGACCAATCCTCCCCCAACTTGACGGCGGTAAAAATGTATAATAAAATCCCAGATAACATAAAATCTCTAGAGAAAAATAACATGTTCGCAAGCAAACTGAAAGAGATGCTCTTAAAAAAATGTTTTTACGAACTTGACGACTTTTTCAACGATTCTTTTAGCGACTTGCAAATTAAATTATAAGTCAGTAAAGGTTAAGAAGACAACTGAATACAGGGCGCTATGGCATTCATTAGAGGAGGCCTATGTCCAACAGTGGACTAATATAGGTTGAAAACGGTCATGATGATGATGAAAGGTACCATAAAGTTCATCTTTAGTAGAAAGGCACGAAACCTGCCAGTTTTCCATTGCAACACCCTAAATGGGTACATACTGTGAACTTAACTTAAACTCACCTTATCACTAAGACCTAAAGACCTGATTGTATGAATGCAAGAAATAAAATACTGAAATAGTTGATACTTTATCTCGAGGGGCCTCTCTGCCAGTTAGCCTAACTCAACTTTAAAAGAAAAGAGAAAAGAGAGAAGAATCGTAAATACAAGAATAGTCAAAGTGGTAGCATACATACAATAAGAACCACATTGGCATTATGGCACATAAACAAAAATTCGTTGCAAAGAACGTACACGCATTTGCATTCATAAAATTCATTGTTAATACAAGTATGATAGATATAAGTTATGATAGGTAGTAGTCATTCATTGGCAATAGGTACAAGTCTATTAATTGGGTTATAGAGATATGGACCAGTGGAGCTACCTGTAGACTGATTGCAACAGTCTGCAGTAAGCTCCATTGTAATTTTATAATTAATTAAATTTGCTCTAATATCTAAATAACTGAAAGATTCAGGCAATATTTTATTTGCATTAAGTAAATCCCCTTGCTTATTAGTTTTGAATGTACCTGCCTACTTAGTTTTGTTAGGGGCATGTTTATGGTTTTGTTGAAAACAATTTCAATTAACATCATTTTAACATGTACATAATTAAGCAATGAATGTACTTTAACCATACCATTATTTCTTGTCAATTGGTAAATGTAAAATAAGTACGATGAAGTACGGTGTACCACAAGGAAGTATATTAATCCCGCTGTTATTTTTAATCTATATTAATGACTTACCTAGAGTGACATGCCAACCAATGACACTATTTGCGGACGACAGTACCTTAACTGTAGCTTGTAGAGACCATACATCGTACAAAAATTACATTAATAAATCCTTGACATCTATTATTTCATGACTTAGTAATAACAATTTAAACATTAATCTTAAGAAAACGAACATTATGCATTTTAATCAAAGATCTAATAATTTATCAGGAATCGACATACATTTTAATAATTATTCCATAGCCGAAGTAGAAACGGCTAAGTTTCTAGGACTTATAATAGACAAAAGACTCAATTGGAAAAGTCACATTGAAAGTCTATGCAAAAGAATGAGTAGTGTAGCTTATGCTCTATTTAAACTAAGTTTCACAATTAACACAGATGGTCTTCTAGCCGCTTATTATGGATTAGCTGAATCTGTGCTATGTAACGGAATTATTTTTTGGGGGAACAGCACCGAGTACGACCGTGTTTTCAAAACGCAAAAACGTTGCCTGAGAGCTATGTTTAACTTGGGTACTCTTGATAGTTGTAAGCCATACTTTGTTAAGTACAAAATTCTTACTCTACCAGCTCTATCTAATATATAAAATTCTCGTGTCACAGTTTTCGTTGCCATACTCCTCCGAAACGGCTTGACCGATTCTCATGAAATTTTGTGAGCATATTGAGTAGGTCTGAGAATCGGCCAACATCTATTTTTCATACCCCTAAGTGATAATTTTAAATTCCACGCGGGCGTAGCCGCGGGGCGCAGCTAGTATATTCTAAATGTAGCAATGTTCGTGAAAAATAACTTACATTTATTTAAAAGTTTCTCTGACGTTGTGGTACGTAACCGACGTAACAATAATAGACTTTGTACGCACCCATCGCAAACTGCCCTAATACGAAAAAGTATCTTGGGTATAGCACCCAAAATATATAATCAAGCTGTTAAATGCTTAAACAACTGCAACTCTGGTACCTCGACTGTATTTAAAAATACTCATAGACAAATGTTATTATAGCGTTAATGATTTTCTTCTTGTCAAATTTTGATTATACCTATTAGAATATATAATTAATTTTAAGTTTATCTGATAAAAAAAAAATTGTAATATGATTGATTGTATACTATATAAGACATATCACATTAGTGACAAATCTGCAGCGTACTCTCTCCAATTAGCACGCCAGTAATGGCAAAACATGTAGGTCATCCATTTATAGTTCAACATAATTGCATGCTCGCACCATGTTAATACTCATGTTTTATGCAAATAAATGATTCTTATTCTTATTCTTAAGTAATCATGGTGATCATCACTGTCATTCCTGATTGTTTAGTCAATTTGATTTAATAAAAAAATCATATAACATGTAATGTCCTCTACGGTTATACGGAAATAGAGCACTTCGAGTTTTGTATTAATTCCTAGAAATGTTTGTCTTTTGGGTTGAAATTTCATGCCTATACAATAAAAACACTTTACTAACTTGCTGAGCTTAAAGTAAGTTTAGCTTGCAGTTTTGATGCTATCAATATCTGACGCGCTCGAGTATGTCCATGCAACAATATTTTTTTACATATTTAAAAATCTATAGCCGCTTCCCCCACCGATGAAAAGGTATATATTATATAATAACACTTTTAGCTTTTTATCATCTAAGCTTTGCAACCTAATAGGTCTCTATGACGCTCGAGTAAATCCCCATTTAGCATCGTGGGCTCCCCTACTATGATTGCATAAGGACGATCTATCTCACTTTTGAAACATCTAAAGTCAAACTTTATATTTCCGTACGACCGACGTACGAAAGGACAATATTTTATGATAATTTGGCCATACCTTCACTGTCGAAATAAAACAAATATTTAACTAGAAACACATCATATTTATTATTTCTTTGGCTCTTAAAATTAAAATGGTAACTATGAATATATTCGGACAAAAGACATCAGCAATAAAATCGTGTACAAGTGAAAATATACCTTATTTGCGTAAACAAGAGTTATGATTTGATCAAATATCTCGTTACTAAAATAATACAGGGTTGAATGTAGACTTAGGGGTGGACATAATTGTGATGGAAGGATTAAATGTGGAGATTATTTGTTGAATGGCGTTCTCATAATTACGAAATATTATGATACACAGCGAGGTTCAGTACCGCAGTTTATGCTGAGATTGTTGTACTACTTACTAAGGTATTATTGCTATGTAATGAATAGCCTTTGATACAATTTTAAGTGCTTTGCGTTTAGGGTATTGGTTGTACTAATTTACGTCCGGTTGCATACAACCATACCATTGCCTCAAGTGTCTCGCTCAATTGTGAATTGGTCAATCGATTGAACCCTGTTGATAGATCGATTTATCGGGTTCAAAGTATCCGTTCAGCTTGTCCAGTTGTATGTTGATGTCTGGATGATGATGATGATGATGACGATGTGTTTGTACTAAATTAGCCTGTGGACAAAGAAATTAGAAAATAATAATTGGCACCCATTAACATGATCACTCATGATCAGCATGATCATTTATCACTCTGCCCAAAATATTAGGCTGAAAGAGTATTAATTAAAAATTCCGCGTAAAACCGTCTCTGCTAAGATCCAACGAAATGCAATTCGCATGCACCGCCCCCTTGAAAACTGTATGCCCATTTTTTGTATCCTAATATTTTGCAATGGATTTCCGCAAGCAACGCCTGAATCTATTTGTCACTCAACATTTTTTTAGGGAATTTTTTGTTACAACTCCGATAGCAATTGTTCGAAGCTGAATCAGCTTGACATCGGTCGAGCTCGGTGGGTATTATTTACATGCACACCTACATGTACGCCTATGGAACAGTCGCCCTGCCGGTGCCGTACTAAGAACTCGTTAGCGACATTACGATATGTGTGAGGTCACGACGTGTACACGGAAATCGTGTGCATATGAGAAGCGCGAAGTAATTTTGTCATTTTTGTTAGTACAGACAATTTTTTAAAAGATTCTCTTTTTTCATACTTATTTGCACTGACGCGACGTCACGAATCCATTTCAATACACCATACACACACAATAAATTTTAGCTCTAGCTTTTAAAATTTATCATTGTGTTCGATGAGTTTTGTCAATGATCAATCAATCATTTATTTGTTTGGTTCAATATAGTGTAGGTATGGTACATATTGGTTGTAATAATATAGATAGGTCTCATATTCCCCATTTTACATTGGAGTTGATTGGAATGCATAGTATGCAGGTACGCAAAAAAAGCCTTTTTTTTCTAATCGGATTTCACTATGGCCGTATAGAATCTGCTGCGAAGCTGCGGGTAATTATTTTACTAAAGAACTAAAGAAACTTTGTTCCGTTTGTTCATCTTGCCTTACTTGCTCTTGACCTACATTCAAAATTTCTTCAAGACAGACTGAATCAAGGTTTTCGTGATACAGTGTCGGCCAGTGCGTCACTCCAGATGATATTATGGCCTAATGGTCTCTGTCATAATAATTCATCATTATTTAATTCTCATCAGAACTAAACAAGCATGCAAAATTTCGAAACCGTCAGTTGCGAGACTAGAGTCTGAATTTGTCTTGAGGATTTGTCCCAAACATTCAAACATACAAGTGAAGGTAACTGGTCGCCAAAGATGACTCGTGAACTGCATACAATTAGCGAGCCGTAGGTACGCGAATGAAGTTATACAAATGTCGAAAAAAGCATTCCGGTCTCCATGAGACCGGAATGCTGACCACCTGAAAGATACCCCTGGTTGCATTTTCACAATACATTGCTGCTTATGTATTGTGTTATATAATGTGACATGTCGCAAAGCTAACAAGTGTCAAGCAGGTCCGAATACACACCTTATCTTAAAACAAAGAGCAGCGGGTTCAGTTCCAGCCATGCGACAGCGACTCGCTCTCCCACCCGTGGTGCTCCTGATGATGCTCATGGACAGGCACGAAAACCTTCTTCTCCACTACCTCGTGATGCACTACCGGGTAGGGCACATGCTTGTAGATTGGCACCTCCTTGATAACCTCAACCTCTTTTACCACGGGAACGTGGACGGGCACGTGCACTTTTTCGACGTGGTGGTGGTGGATCGTATGCACTTTGTAGGGCACGTGAATTTTGATGTGCTTGCTGGAAAGATGGAGAAGATTGTTTAGGACTGGTAGATTTGTAAAGTTGGTACAAAAAGCTTTAGAGTAGTTAAATAAATATAGAAAAATATCATCATCAGATATTAGTTATCTAGTACCCAATAATACAAGCTCTATATAGTTTGGCGCTAGAGGTTACTAGATAGATAAAATGAGATACTTTAATAACTCTCATAAGAGCCTCTCTTTGCTGTTGGCTTCAGTTCCACGTTAATTTTTGTCAAAGAAGTATTGAAGCTACTAAAAATAAGTATCTAGCTACTGGTGTTTACCATTAAGTTTTATGAGCTTGTAGATCCTAAAGGTAGGTAATTTTAGTACAGACAGATTTACGGTCGTATTTAATCAATATTTTTTTACTGTAAGCACCATTCTGGTACCTACCAATAAAGTTGAACGGTAACTACTTCCTACTTCCATGAAATTCATACGTTTCCTAGGTATGCTTTTTATTTTTCGAGCTTTCGTGGTTTGGAAAAGGAATCAAAAGGTACGCTCCAATTAAGTAGATGCGCTAAATCCGATAAAACGTATCGCTGTGTGGTGCTGGCTTAGAATGTTCACCACCCCAACTCTTCCCGCGGGTGTCGTAAGAGGCGACTAAGGGATATCCACCGGGGCGGGCAGCAGAACAATTCTACCACCGAACTGCGATCTCCAACCCGCATGGCCAGCGTGGGGATTATGGGCATTACCCCCCTATATGATAAAAGCCAATAAGAAGCGTATCAGGAGGGGCCTGCGACCAGTGGTGGACCAATACAGGCTGTTGAGGTTAAGGTATCAAAAAGATGTATGAACTTGTTATACTTGATATTGATTTCGTGTTCGAGAAACCAATGGTTATTCTAGCACGAATTAATCAAGCTTTAATCAATAACTGATGGAGATTGGAGTCATGGAAACGCTATATGATGCCGTAGGTATAGGCACCTATTCAAACTCGGATTGGGCCATCATTGTCCGAGTTGGTTCGTAATCAAAATCATGCGGACAAAGACCGCCCTGCGTACAAAGACCGCCCTGCGTACAAATTGCGCAGTTACTTTCTCTGATACGGGGAAATGGGCGATTTCCACTAGAATGTGATCACTGTTTACGCAATGGGACATTACCGACTTGCGTATGCGTAAGTAGCAACTCATATACAATAGCTGCTTGGACATGCTAGGCACTTACGAATGCTCACAGCAGTGGTAAGGAAATAATTTTTAAAGTGAGTTCTACTAAGCTTTTCCGACAGTTTTGAGAATGCGTAACAGTAAGATAGGTATTCGGAGAGGCATAGAATTGCACTTTCTAGAGTCAACACAAAGTTTAGGTACCTTAAATTATAAACGCCTTTGGTATGATATAATTCTCAGTAATCGAGGAAGAGGCCTCGTTTCTCCGCCACGCCAGCGAAGGTGATGATTGTTTTGAAAATCTAATTCATCCCGTTGTGGCTATTTACCGAATTTCAGTAGACATCTTGAAAAAAAGTACAGAAAATCAGGTGATCAAGGTGATAAAACATAAAACGGGTCCGGTTATCATTTAATACAATTTTTCTCATAAAGCTGATTGGCGTAGCTTCCTAAACCGAGAACAGAATTGAATATCAAGAAATGATTTAAGTCACAAAAATACCTTAGCCAGTCTTGAGGATCGCAGTCGTAGGCAGAAGCAGTGCTGATTGACCCCTTAATCTACATAAACGTTACATAAGATAAAAACCCACGCGCCGTATTCAAGGTCGAAAGTGAAGGTTGTTTATTGACCTGACTTTTGCTATCATTTGCCATCATCGAGCTGATATAATGTGTTTTTTATATGCTGAACAGTTTGCAGCATCATTGCAAAGTGAGCAGCAATTTTAAGAAAATAATCTGAATCATTTGGGAATGTTTTTATTTAAAACCAATAGAGTTCTGGGCAGGTCTGTCTGAAGCAATAGTTTTTTAAAACTTGGTTATACTACAAAAAGCAACGTCTTTTACTTATTTTTCATACCCAGACAAGTTTTTGCGGTTCAGCAATTCATACAAACGTTTTGAACCAGTGAGATAGATTCACAGTAAGATCGGAGTAATTATTTAGCTATGTACAACCATGTAAACGGACAACTAAGACTACACCACTGCTTTGACGTTACAGTATAAGTCAAGTGAAAAAAATCCCTTTATCTTTTTCACTTGACTAACGCTGTAAATATTATAGTTATAAATATCAATGCTTAGATTTTTTGTATAGTATATACTCACGAAGGTTACCTACGTCTATTATTGAATATAAATTTTAATTATTTTTAAAAATAATTTTAAGTAAATGATAAATTATTTTTGTATTACATTTATTAGTTGAGTTGCTTTGATTTATGCGCATGCTGCGGCCGCCTATGACTTAGAGAGCACTACACCTAAGAATCCAGATATTGTGTTTAAAATGAATAAATAAAAATGAAATAAGATTCAAAGGAAAAGTTATAAGTAAAGACATAATTATAACAGTTACGTCTTTTAGTTCTTCGAAAACGCCGCCTTGACATGCGAAGTAGATATGTCATATTTCTCAATATGTTTCTGGTAAATTCCATTGTTTTGTAACGAAATTATATGAATTACGGCGTTATGCACCGCCGCGGGCGTGTAATGAGCAGTAATGGTCACATCTTACTCCACTTTTCTTGACATTGATACACTCGAGCGCGTGAATAATGCAATAACTACGTACTTACCTAATCACGGCCGTCCAAGTGGTACACAATAATATAAAATTGAGTAGCTACCCAAGTACTCGTTACCCCAGCACTCTTTACCCCAGCGTTTGTTAATCAGATGAGTATGCAGTATTTTACGCTCCTATTCCAATGTCCTAGCATTACATACTTCTTCCCCTTTTAAAAAACTCTTGTTATCTGCGCGTATTCGTAAACATTAACACCAAAGATTTTTATTATTAAGTTATTAATAATACACATTATTGCACAATATGAAGGTAAAACGCGAAATAGGAAAAGTAAAAAATATACAACAGATATAGGGAGCGTCCTCAGAAACAAAAATTGCTCTTAACTTAAGAGCTTTTGAGCTTAAGAGCTTAACTTGAGAGAGATTTGTTTTCGTGCATTCGTTGGTGACTTAAGAGTCTTAAGTCACCAAATGCACGAAAACAAATCAGAAACTTCAATTTTCGTTTTCACGAATACGGGCGCAGAGTATCACAAGCATAGAGGACAAAGTAAATCTCCCTTCCTACGGTAGGGTTAGATCATGTTTAGTCGCATTATGGTGTAACACGGCGCTTACTGCCCGGTCGCATGGACCAATGAACCAATGCCTCGGTTACTAGCCACAGAATGATGGGGTTACCTTTATGACATCACATCCAAATGCGACAGTTTGAATGGCTGGATGTTTGGTATTTCCTTTATGCTAAAACTGAATGGATCGAATTTGACATCGGTGGTAGTATTATTTATTGATGATGATAATATTATTGACTAGCTTATTTATCAAAATTTATCTGTATATTACTTTTTTCGCCTATCTAGAAGGATACTTGAAGGATGAAATAGCATACCATTGTATTGGATTAATGTGCACAGTTTTGACTCGGATTCTTGAAAATCTGCATTTTCAAATTTAAATAACATCTTTATTATTTTGATTAATATAATGAAATATTTATCAATACAGGACACGATTATTTCCATATTCCCTAGGAGTCAAATAGAAATGTCAAAATAATTTCAAATTAAAATGGAAATATTTGAGCTGAAAATTAAATTCTGTTCAATTCCATTTTTTGTGAAAAGCATTTTCTTTGTTACAATTCAAACAAAGCTCGAACGAAATGAAATTCCTGAATTTCCGACAAAGCGAGTCCAACGTAAAGCAAGTGCACAATAAAACGAAAGTCAGTCACAGAATTTAAAAAGGCAGACTTGACAGAATTTCACGCACTCTTCATCGATTGCGATAGCCCTGTCCTGCCAGTCACAGAAATAAAAAAGGCAGACTTTAGAGAATTTCGAGCACTCTTGATCGATTGCGATAGCCCTGTTCTGCATATATTCGTACCGGATGACTACGGTACTGGTACAATGCAACCATTTAGGGAGGCATTTTCCAAACATACAAAAAAGCCCTTATTCCTTAGAACTCATTTTACAACTCAGAGGATCACGTAGGTGTTCATGGCATAGAATTTCGTGTCAAACGGCTACCTCACCGAGTGGGGTATCAAATGAAAATCGGTTTGAAAATTACAAAACAGTTTTTGAAATTTCTGTAGGTTTCGTACTTTTTTAGTATTTTCAAAAAAGTCGATAAATTACCCATTTCCCCCACCCCCATCTCCGATGATTGAGCGATCTATCTGAAATGGATGTAACGTTTGTAATTATGAGTCTGCAATATCTGAAACCTCATACGTTTTGCTATTAATTTAGGCTTACTTATGGCTATCTTCCATTTCTGAATAAACATGATTTTAATCAGTCTATTACAATTTTATACATTCCGATGTTAGTTTGTTGTTGCAATCAGGCAGACTATTTGTTAAATCTGTTAGGTCTAAACTCGTCCAACTACAGAGATGATTTGTCATCCAACTACATTGATAATTTGGTCGATTCTCCCCTATCATATTGCAATGGGGGAGAACAGATCACAATGCATCTACATTTAGGGACAGGGTATGAACTCAAGCTAGTCTAGAAAACTTTATTTCTACGACGACGATTAAGTAAATTACTTTGCTCGCATTCTTGAATCTACCTCAAAAATAGCAATTTACTAGCTTGAGGTTTCTAATATAGAATATAATAGGATATATTTTATTTCTAATAAGAATCACAAAATACATAAATATTATTATCATATCCTATTAAATTACTTTTCTATAATAAATAATTAAATTTTCTTTTATTAATTAGTTTTGAAATTGTAGGCTCCCTTAGGGAATTAATATTATTTAATTGTCGCGGCCCAGACGACGGGAAACCGCCGTTTTACACCACACTTCATATTAAATAAGTGCTTTCTGACAATTAAGGTTTTTAGTGATTCCACGTCCATAGATATAGTAGAAAAAAGCGTCTATGTGTATTATTGTAAATTAATTACAGAGCCTAGCTATTGTCGGTGTAATGATGCAATTTTCTCCACTTTTCTCTCTAAAATGCCATGTCTTTTACTTCTTTATACGACATGACAGCGACTTTCTCCTTGATTTGACTCATATAGCTAATTCTTGGTCTTCCCTTTCTCGTCTTCCTTCTATTTATCCTTCTATGAGGTTACTGAAGAAGTTTTTTCCGTGCCTCGGAAAGCACATTAAGCCGTTGGTCCTGCGCTTAACCTCTCCCCGGTCGTGTTGGTCTGCCATCCCATCGGATTATGGCCTTGAGGGAATAGAGAGTGCACCTGTGTTTGCCCACACTCTTGTGCACTATAATATATCCTGCACATCTGGCTAGTCTCCGATGAGACTGGCCGTCGTGGTCGAATTTCGGCTAGTAGGACATCATAATGTAATGTAATCATAATAAGTTGTCATGTTGTTTATTATACATATTCATTCAGATCACAAACTTTTTACCTCAACTCTTTTGACCATCTTATTGGTAAGCTTATCCGTCCAGCTACAGGCAGATAATTATAATTAGAGTACAAACAAGAATGGAAACTACTGATTGCCCGTCTAAAGCTGACATGAAAGGACTCACCATGACGGGGGCGTCATGGTGAATAGGCTATGCTTAACATGCGTATTATTGGCTGACGCTAATTTGGAGTTCTGCGTTCAAAAGTTATTACACAATGAATGGCAGTAGGGGTTGCAGCCATGTTGTTATAGAGTCATGTGGAATTGCAAATTATCGACAGCCAATATGATAATACGCCTAGTCAGAGACAGCCAATAATTATTATTTTTGTGGTGTACTTACAAATAGCATAAATACCAGACAAGAAGTCGGGAGGCGCGGGAGTTCTATCACATAAGGAAACTGTTCTAGGCATAACTCTCTGGATAATTAACAGATGAGTTATGTGTATAAGTTTTGTGTGAAACCAGAAATGGGCTCGCTTAACTGCTTAAAGTATACGGACGCTGGGTTAGTGCCTTAAAACTACAGTTGACGGACTTTTACACATTCACTTAGCTCTCAGCTACAAGCACTGCTATAACCACATGTGAGGAAAATGAATGTGTTCTTTACAGCATTCGCTAACATGGCCAATACTATAAAGTGAAAAGTCTCCTACTCTAATCATGTACACTCACTATTAAAGTACCTATTCCATCGCCTCTCCTATAACTCTAAGGTTTGCTGGAAGAAAACTCTTTTTCAGGGTTAAGCTCGCCTATGTACATATCCTATTAAATAAGTTCATCGTTTGTATAAATTGTGTGTACAATAGGGAATTAAAGAATTAAAGAAAGTAAAGAAATGCTAAGCGTAGCGAATTTACGTGGTGAAAACGGCGCAAAATCAATAAAATTCCAACCTTTAGTCATATATACGTTTACATTTAGGTAAGTTATTTTACTTCAAAAAGGTTATCAACAACATTTTGTATGAGATGATATAAAATAATGAAATTTAAAATAATGATATTCAAAATAACGAGATATGATAATGAGATACAAGAAATGTGAACTGCAACACTTCTCATGCATGCTCGTCGAACCATGTGCCGACTTTGGAATCCAAATATTGCATAATGCGTTCTCCTTTCATAATAATTGTCAGTTATCTGTAATTATTCGAAAAGTGATCGCGACCGAGATCCGCAAACATATATTTAAGAAAGTAACATTTAAGAAACCTATAAAGTTACATTATAGCTTGCAATCGAAATAATCGATGTAATAATTTCGTAAGTTACCTTGTCATTAATTATTTATTATGGCACGATTTTGGTCAAGTTGATTAATAATGTGATATTTTAGGTGGCTCTAACCTTTTCTTGCAATAAGTAGGTACTTTAATATGTTTTTTGTCATCCCACGGAACTTCTACTAGACCGACCGGAGAATTTAAATCGGCCTTTTGCTCCATGCCTAATCCGACAGCTGGAGCGGATAAGGATAAGTTGTCAATGGAGCGTTCTATGTGGCTTTTGACTGTCCTATGACACTTCTACTTCGACTGCTAGACAGAGGCATCTAGTAAACGCCAAAGCATTTACAAAAAGCATTAGGTAGCGTAATAGACGAGTGACCTCTTAGACCCATTACTAATGTTGACGTTTTGGTATGACGCGAGTTAGGCCTCTTTATCTGAGGCTTTTTTTGTGACAAGATCTTGACAGACATATAATATAAATATATAATGCTGGGCAATTCACACAGCACCTTCCAGCCTTAAGATAAGAGGGGCTTGTGATATGGGCACTAGATAACTGAAATACTAATAATATATGTTTTAAAACAATACATAACATATAAGTATGTATTTTATTATACACAGAAAATACCAAGAACACCCGGAACAAATATCTATAGATCGAGCAAACGTTTGTCCCAAGGCGGGAATCGAACCCTCAACCTCATGCGTCGCAGGCGGACCTTCGCCCGCTGCGCCATTGAGGTCGTCACGCCACGACAGTAGATAAATACCATTCTTCAAATGACGGAAATAATCAGAGTGCGCTATTAACTTTGCAAAAGCTATTTCTTGGTGTTTAAGCGTCTTGCATCGACCGTTATGTCAGGTTGTGTAAAGTACATTATGTGAGCGGTTACTGCCGATCAGTGCACTGGACTTCAAGTTAGGCTGTTTGCATGCTGTGCAAAGATGACCAGATTAAAAATAAAATCCCGAAAATCTAATTTTTTTTAAATTCTTCTTTTTGTCATTAATATTAACCAGATTTGGAATAGTTTCAGTCGAATCGATAAATTCGTTTAAACAGAAGAGATTAATCTAAACATACCTCATCAAAATTTTGCGAAACAATTAATTTCAGTTCTTACTTCCAAACATTTAATAAGAATATACGACTAGTTTGTGTTTAAAGAACACGTGTTTGATTTTGACATAAACGGTCCTCGTGTAAAAATATCTTTACATTGACTGATGCAACTCTATCAGGCTCTATTTCTTTATTTTCATGAATTGTTTACTTTTTACAACTTAACAAGTTCACTGCCACTATCGCAGTTCTTTTGGTCGTTTTTCTGGTCGTTGAGCGTAAATAATTGATTTCGCGCTTGCTTTGGTGTGTGAATGAAATGTTCCATGAAGTTCATTATTTCATTGAAGCAAATTTTCCAAAGAGAACAATCTACTAACCGTATTTTGTTTGTTTAGTAAAATCCTTTTATATCCTATACTTATAAAAGAATTTACGGAAGATTTTGTTCGAAGGTCATGGAATTAGGATGGGCTTGACTTTATGTCCCTTTTGTATAAGATAAACCGACTTTTTGCAAGATATTGGTAGTCATTTGGTGGCAAACAACGTTTATTTGCAAAATATTGGTGCCAAACTAGTACCCACGTTTATTAGTTTGAGTTTTTTTTCTCGAATAAACAGAGAATATTATCGGACGCCTTGTTCACATTTCTATCGCGATTCGCAATTATTCACAGGTTTTGAAGTCTCCATGATAGTTTAGGAGGATTACGGCTTAGTTGGATTGGAGTTTGGAGTCTACAGAGGGTAAAAATTGTAGAATATAGTTATTAGGCATATTTATCCCCTCTGTACAGTCAGCTAATCAGATTAAGTACTCACTGGCTATGTCCCCATCCGCCGGGGGTAGGAGAGGCCACGACGACGGCGACGAGGAGAGCAACAAGCTGAAAATTGTACCAAATTAATAATCAATCAAATCAAATTTGTATTATTTAGGTTATCAAATCAACGTTGCTGTGGATTTTCTAGATATTATAACGTTGTGGAGATAAGCCTCTTTGTGTCTTGTTATTACGTATATGTGTAAACAAAGTATTTTCTTTCTTTTGTTTGTAAAAAATAAAGTGAGGAATATTTTGTAAGAATATTTGTGTTACTTAAATCTATAGGAAATTAGCTGAATATGTGTTGTGCTGAGGTCAATTGATTTTAAATTGAAAATTAGTAATTTTTGAGTGTTAGAAAATTGATCTCGATAAACTTTGTCCTTAGATCTGAAATTATCTCTGGTAGCAAAGGGCAAAGGACTCACAGCGAGTTTCGCGTACATCTTTCTTGAAGGCTGGACTGATTCGTTTAACACACGGAGTACTAACTTACTTTCTACTTATTTGTATCGTGCCTCAAGCTTATATACTCAGAATTGCGGGTCTGTTGTTGCATAATCTATCCCCTAGCAGATCCCTACTTAGGTAAAAAGCTACCTGGTGGATTTAGAAAGGTAAACCATCCATGTTTGGTAGAGGAGAAAGGAGGCTTTTGAAATTGTCTGCTTAACGGGTGGGGTGGTATTGCGAAGGCTTGATTTTGTTATCATTTCATTCTGTGGTCATGTAGAGACAGCTCTATTTTTTAACGTGAAATTTTGTAAGATGTTTTACGTTTCCTTTGGTATTTTCCATGGAGCTTATCCAAGTGCAGCTAAACGCGTTTTTTTTTAGTAACATTACTGTACTGTTGTTCTACGAATAGGTACTTCTGTGAAGTTTGGATCTCGTTCCCATAATTTTGTAAAAAATATTTTTACTGAAACGTTTTACAAGGTAAGCAAGTAGGTAATTTGTTTAATCTTTGCCATAATTTTACCCAGTCCTTTATCAAGATGAAATCTGAAATATTGCTTTAATTCAATTATTATTCTTTGGTTAAAAATGAATTCATTAATCCAATGAATCGGAATTCTGTCTTGTTTAGAATTTTATGATTCAAATGAAGTTGAATAATTATGAAGTAGGACGGAAGACATTAACCTGTAAAATTCATGTAAGGACCATAAAACTGATTAAGATAAAATAATTTTATTAAGAATTCAAAGGGCTTTCACCATCGTTAAATATGAACAAGTCAATTTATTACGATTTCATAAAAAATGCATACGTTTGATTTAACAGTGGATGTTCGTTACTTCTTGAAGCCAAATCATTCAAATTGAATGGTACATATGAAAATAAACTTTGCCTCTACCTCTATTGATTCAGTTCGGATAACCAACAGTAAGTATAACAGGACAAAACAAAAGAAACATAATTATTCAACGAAGAGAGGTGCCGCGCGGGGGTCCTGCCAATATACAGTTAATAAGCACATAATTATGTAATTACGTCTTATTATTAACTTTCATAGATCTTTACACTTTTTATGTGTTCTTTTCTAGACCTGGAATAGCTATTGTAAAACGTAAAAAGAAAAAAGCAGGTTTTTTCTTTCAGGAAAACGCGTGCGAAGCTGCCGGCATGGCAATAACTATAATTATTCACATAACACACAAATCAGTTAAAAGGTTGCTAATTTCCTGATTCCAGTCATTCACAGTAAAATTCACATAACATGGTAGCATAAATAAATAGGTAATTTGATTAGTCGTAGGTACTAACTTAACAGAAAGTTAACATTTTTATTTGACCCTCGTGACTAGTTGTTATGTTATGACTTTACGAGTACATTCTACATGTAGAGATCTAAAGAAAAAAATATTATCATAGAAAAAATTGCTTGGGCCGAGTTTTGCTCCAACTCGAAAACTTACAACATAACAAGGTAAAAGTTTCTTGTTCGCTTCTTAACTTCACTTTAAAAAGGTTGAAGAAAAATCAAAGTGATCATTTTATTTCCTGGTTTTTATTTCATTATGTAATTTGAATTTTGCCTGCGGCGCAATAGATTGCGGGTTCGATTCCCACCTTGGGACTAATGTTTGTACGAGTATATCTCAGTCATCTAGTACCCATAACACAAGCTCTGCTTAGCTTACGGCTAGATGATGTTGTGTGGATTGTCCAGCATTATTTATCTAGTTATTTATTTAATTTTGTGACGTGTACAAGATTCCTGTAAGGTTTAAAGAAAGTAAAGCACTTTGATGTTTGAAATACAGTATTTTCTTCACACAAGATCTCCCGTTTGAATCTCTTAAACCCGCTATGACCATGATAGTTTCAAAAGAAAAAAACAGACACAGAACTGCCTCGGTTGCAACGATCACCACCGTAAGCAAAAAAGTTTAAGGAATCCAGGACAAGACCATTTATTAGTCGGCAAGTGGCCCATTAGCACACACAGCTTTCCAGTTATGCGTCTCTAACGAGGGTTTGTCATAGTTTATTTCAAGGTCGCCATGCCATCGTAATCCGAAGAGCACTCTACTAAGTATAACATAGACAAGGTCCCCTTGTAAGTATTACACTTGAGTATTCTGTATGTGAACCCTTTGGTGAACGTAACTGTGGCGTAGTTTGTGTTTGTAGCCCTCGTACGCATTTGGCATCGGTGTGTATGCGTCTTCATCAGCTGACTGAACAGGAAGAGTGACATCGGTGGCTCGATTCCCGCCTCGGAACGAACGTTTGTACGATCTGCAGATATTTGTTCCGGGTGGTCTGTGTGTATTGTATGTATATTAATCTATGTATGTATAATAATATAGAGTTCTAATATTTCAGTACATGAGTTATCAAGAGCCCTTAACATATTAATTAGTTTGGGACTAGATTATGCTGTGTGGATTCTCCAGTATTATTTATTTATTAATTTAAAAAAAAACAGAAATATCTGCATATCTTTGTCTGTCTGTGGCATCGTAGCTTCTAAACGGATAAACCGTTTTTTTATTTATTTAAATGTTTTTTATTTTGTTAAATACTGTTCTAGCAGTTTTGTCATGTATGTTTTATGAAGTAAAACCCACTAACCAAAGGACTAATAAACTCTTATAGGCATATTGTTGTGACAATTTAAATTCTTTTCCCAATTAAATCTTCAAAGTTCTTTAGTAATTTCTGTGACAATAGAGCGTGGCACAGTTCTTGCATTTGCGTCACAGCTAATAATCAGGTAAGTCGTAAATTTTAAGTAAACAGGAGCGTTAAGGTTTTTATTATTACAGTACGAAAGCCCTCGCACTCTGGTTAGTTTCTAAGAAATCAAACAATATCCACAAAAAAATTCGACTTCTGAAGGCAAAAGGGGTTTTCGTTGTTATTGTTAAACTATTTTGTTTTGCAGAGTACTTGTAACCGGAAATGAATCGAGGACCTTTGAGCGTGTCCCCTTATTGTAAGTCAGGCAGTCCCCTGCTAGTAAAACAATGCGACGACCATGCGTACGCGCAGCGAATTGTGATGCCTCGGCAATTGACTTGATTGCTATGCGATGGTTACCATGTCGATTTTATTCTTTTTTTTGCCTTTTTTAACCTGAATTCAGTGAACATGGACATATTAAATGTATTTTTAGTTTGTGTAAGAAAATATCTTATATCTTTATATCTTTTTATATTCAACCTGACTGATAAATTTCATGATTTTACTATAGAGAAGAAGAAAGAAAGAAGATACATTTATTTATTGATATAAAATAACAAGACACTTATATGTAATGCACCACCTCACATAGAATACTTTCACCTCACATAGTTTTACACGTAGAATTGTTAGGTATCAAATTTCATCCTTCAATAGTAATTTAGGTATTCCCGTTCACATATCTCCCATCAACTAAACAAATGACAATAATTCTGAGTAAAACAGCTTACCTACTCACACACTGTAAAAGCGTTGGCTAAATTCGGCTATAATCCGTTATCCACCAAAACGCACCCATGTCTGTATTTTACCGTAGGTACCAGCAACATAGTTTAATGTTACGTAAAATTATTTATTACTCGTTAATTACGCCACCGTCAGTTTCAATATGTACTAATCCTATCTATCCAAAGGTTGCCTTGAAAAGATCACTGTAAGCGATAAGGCCGCTGAATGTGCCACATGAAATATAGTTAGGTAGTAAGTTGTTGTTTAATGTAATAATGGTGCAATAAAGTAATACTTTATTCTATTACATTTTAGTGTAGGTACCTACGCTCTTTTTTATTTATACGTGGTGACATCATTATTCTAGAAGCAGAAAATTTCCTCAATTGGACAAGACTCGCCACCATGAATTTCACAACCCCGAAAGTGGAGCAATCGCCTCAGCCTTCAAACTGTATGCAAAAGTAGCCTCCTTAAAATCACACTGATACTAATACAAAAGTTTTAAACTACTGAACGAATCGGCCTGAAATTTAACAAAGATGTAGGTCGAGACTTGGAATAACACATAAGCTACTTTTAATCTCCTAAATCAGCTTCTATGGGATAGAAATAACCTTAAAAACAATGCTTCTCAAGCCGCTTTATGCAAGTCGTCTGCCACCAAATAAATTATTTATTTTCTATTTACTGTGGCTTACTTTGCAGCTGCATTTTACCCAGTGCTGGGTATAAGCCTTCCCAAAGTTTTTGTCATTTACCGCGGTCCTTCCACGAAACATGCTACGAATATTTGAAGACCATAACGAACACGATTTGTCTTGCAGCGACAATCAAACTCTCAACCTACTGCGGACCTCCGCCCACCGCGCCACAGAGGTCGCCTTTAATCAAAATGTTTGTACTATGTATTTAGATATAATTTAGTAGATGAGTATTTTGAACAGGTTGCCGTAATTTGTGTGTTAGGTAACCGTAACCCGAGTCCACTTATGATAAAGTATGTATATATATACTAACTACCTATACATTCACTTGACTAAACCGGACCGCAGTTTGTAACCGAGAAGGATTGTTTCTCAACGAAACATCGGCTCGGGTACCACATACCGAAATGAGTATAATTTACGTACGGTTCATTGATAGGTAAACTAACAGGTTCCAAAGTCTCGGAGTTACATTAGTTATGATTTTATGTGTCAATAATTGTTCTAATTTGTATCTATTATTTGATTGTAATTTTCTTTGTCAATATAGAAATTTACTTCAAATATAGAAATTTACTTGTAACAGTACTTGTTCTAATTTATATCTATTATTTGATTGTAATTTTCTTTGTCAATTAAAATATAGAAATTTACTTCAAATATAGAAATTTACTCCTAACAGGGGAATGGGTGGAGGCGGCTAAATCGCTATTAGTGGCGTCGTCTGCCTTTGTGACTTATGACGTGTGTAGACTGATATGATAATGACTTGTTTTTCTTGAAAAATGGTAAGACGATCAGTAGCTATTAAAAATAAATCGTTGAATATATTTTCGTAAAATACAACTTATTTACTCAGAGTCAAAGCATTTAATATCTTCCTAGCACTACCTACGGAATTGTTATCCACACTATCCACCCAAACGTAAGTAGATAGGTAGAGTATGCTATCTACCATTATGTTCACCCAATGTACAATTTTCAGCGCAACAAAGAAAGTTATATCGAAGTACATATCAAAAATAACAAAAAACTTAAGTTGCTCTTGTACCTACATACCATAAACCTTTTCTCGATAAAACGGCTAATGGATAAAAACATACGAATGAAAATTGTATCCCAGTAGTGGGGAAAAGACAATTTTTTATCCAGAAAGCCACCTTCATTGCTAAGTTAAGGCTTTCTCATGGTCCCTCCAAGGACGCAATGTAATATACATATATATTTTAACAAAAATGTCCCGTAGGATATTATTAACGAGTTCTGAATAGACATGAATTGGCTTCAAGCTGCGAGCTCCCAATGAATCAAATGCGTGATCGTTTTCAAAGGGGAATCTAAATGTAAAATGTTGTACTTCTATTGCTAACGGTTGCCGAGATGCAGAGCATTTGTGTTTAAGCTTTAGTTTTTTCGTTAAAACTTGGAAATAGGAAAACACCGTTAGAATTTTAGAAAACAATTAATGAAACGTGTGATCATTATGAAAGGGAAATCTCCATGTAAAATTTTGTTGTTCTATCGCTAACGGTTACTGAAAGTATAGAGTAAATTTGTTAAAACTATCAACTTTTATTTTGAAACTCTTAGAGTGCGAATTTTCAAATTTCCTTTTAGTACACCCCTTCAACCTAAAAGGAACAAACGCTCTTAAATTTCAAATAACACAGTTTTACAAAATTTCAGCTCGACGAATTTTAGCGAGAAGTATCAAATATCCATTTATCAAAACTTTCGCATTTATAATGGCCTAGTATAAGTAGTCCAAAGATCGGACTGATAGGTATAAGCACAGTATGAATAAAATACTATTTGCAGAGAATATAAATACAAATACTGGTATGAGTGTGATGTGATGTCTTATTATGGTTATTCAGCTGCTCATACGCTTTTGTTGCGTGTTTTAATTCATTTGCTACTGTTGCCCATTGATAGATATAATACTAGTGCGGTGTCTAATAACGGGTACCCCAACCCCACAGATAAATTGATGGATCTCGCTGTCTAAAAGCTCTTTCGCATGCGTTTAATTTTTCAGATGATTGAGATGGACCCTGCCTTAATAGGCAGGCCTGATTGAGTCATCGCTCATAAAAACGTAATTTTCTTTATTTTAAAAAGTTTTACTGTGTTTTGATAGAGATCACCTTTTTGCTTCTGGAAAGAGTCGAATAAACTTGTTATGGTGAAGCGCTTAATATAGTAGAATTGGGCCCCTGGCGGCCTATTTGAATTCTCCAAAATACGCAATCGTTTGTTTCGTTTTGTTTTAAAATCGAAACACTCAATTTCGTGTGGGAGAATTAAAATAGCCCCTAGTCCTGTTGACTGTGCCACCGTAATTTTTTCACCGATAGTAGGTACACTTGACCAGACCACCGTCAAGAATTTTATTTCGATAGTACAGTTGACTGGACAACTTGGTGCCTATATAAAATGGATGCAGTATCTACGATTAAGTATCTGTGATTGGTAAATTTGTGGTAACGTATGTGCGTGGCAAAATAGGTCCAGTCTCAAAAAACTTATGCTTTTGCGGGAGTCAGGGGCACTCTATGTGTAGGTGCTTAATATGCACTTACACATACATAGAGTTCCCATGACGCACTTGTTCATGTTCGAAAACTTGTTGAGCAGCGGCGGTGGCGGCGGCGCGGCGGCGGCGGCGGCGGCGGGGCAAGTCGCACTCTGCGCCTTGGCAGAAAATATGTTAGCCACTTAGTTCGTAGCGTAGTTTTGGGCAGAGGAACCTAGTGCTCCCTAGTGTCCATAAAATAGCTAATTCTGTATTTTGGACTATTGTTATTTTAATATTAAGTAGGTACCTACTTGTTTAAGAAATAAACAAAGAGCTTGCGGAGTTTATGAGCGTTGTTCGTTTAGAAGTTTTCCCGGAACTCCTTATTAATAAAGCTTTGTAGGTAGAGCAATGTTCCTGGAAAATTTACCCTTGAAATTACATTCAGAGCGAGCTTCATGTTCGTTTGATACCTATTTATTATACACAGTCATAATAGACTATATGGGTAGGGGTGCGAGCACTAGATAGGGAGAAAGGGGGGTTTAGTACCCCCCTATCAGATTGGCCAATGGGACGGCTGCAATCCAGTAATTCATGAAGTGGGCGTGCAACTTCAATGTACTTCCTCCTTATTACTATAACAGAGAGGTTGCTGAATAGAGATGAACGATGCGCGATGCAATACGCAGAAAACTTTATTGATCGCTGGCAATCCTGCCATGGAATAGGGAAATATCTTTCTCTTCTCTACTTAATAAGATAAAACTATTTAAACTTCCGCGGTTATTTAACCGCAAATTCTTTTGTCTTGGGACTAATTCCAAGGCGAGAATCGAACCCCCAACATCCAGCATCGCAGGCGGACCATGACCCGCCGCACCACATTAATAATAATAATAATAAATCGTTTATTTCTCAAGGTCTTACATATAACATAAATTATAGGTAAATTACATTTGTGTTTTAGACCTATTTCTCCATTTGGCTCAACTCCTCGCTCTAACTAAGTTTAGTAACTTGTGATGTAGACGCGAGGGATCACATTTCGGGGGGAGGACATTGTTGTCTATAAGAGTGGAGGATTGAGAAGTTTAAACTGAAAAGGGAGGTCTTTCTTTGCCCAGCAGTAGAGCCCTATCGGCTTAAACTAAATAATAATATTGGTGTAAAGTCTCGGCTGGAACAAACTGTTTGTATCCGGATGATGGATCATCTGAATATATCGATAAACCTACTAAAGTATGATCGACTCAAAAAAGAGTTTTGACCAAACTTGGAGTGTTTTGGTTATACCTACGCCTTAATACGACTGTATACGTATAGTATCCATACTTTCAAGTGCACATTGATAGAAATGGGACCTCTAAGTACATTAGCAAAGCTTGGACTTGTTTCCACTAATGCGCGATGTGTAAAATTAAGTCCCTAAGAGCCTCTCCCATACTGTAGTTATATTTTAAAGAATAAATAAATGTTTATGTTATGTTTTATGTTATGTTATTCTGATCGCGCGTGGAAAAGATATACAATGCTGGAAATTGTGTTCATTACTTTACCCAACAAGATTGTACGGACCAAAAATCAAAGTGACCAATTTATTTCCTACTGAGCGCAATCCTACTATGATAGCTCTTATTTGTTTCCTCTAATTTGGTTCGTAATATATGATTACTATACAAATTACGTCTAAGGGGGAAAACTGGAATTGTAAAAATAATAATTCCAGTTTCCCCCCGTGGGATTTGCAAGGGGGAAAACTGGAAGTCAAAAAAATGAATTCCAGTTTTCCCCCTTAAGGCTAATCTTCAAGGGGGAAAACTGGAATTCATTTTTTTGAAGTCCAGTTTTCCCCCTCAAGGGGGATTTCAAGGGGAAAACTGGAATAACCCAATATTATAAAGCGGAAAGTTTATGAATCTGAATTTTTGCTACCTAGGATCTCCAAAACTACTGAACCGATCAAGATGAAATTTGGGGTACCTACGTTTAGAACAAAGCCTAACTTAGATAACTACTTATTATACCGAAAATACGCGTGCGAAGCCGCGGGCAGAAGCTAGTATGTAATAAAGCACTTTGAGCTTGGAGCTTAAGGGGAAATTTGAATTCCTGGAATTGGATTCGTAGTTCGACATTCCTATACTACATACAAAGCCATAGCTGCACACGGCTGAAGAGGGCCATATTACACAGTGCACACCAACATAGGTTCTATAATAGACAACAAAGCGGCCATCTTAATTGCACTACTACAGCAATATGTTCCAGGAACTGAAAGACGGAGTAAAAATATTATATAATTGGAATGGTCCAACAAAGGAACGCGCAAAAACTCACTCACTGCCCAGCCTCTGTAACGAGATTCGAAGTGGCCGAATCTCGCCGCAGCAGGTTAGGTAGTAGGTCACGCACGAGTAGGTAATGAATGTGCTAGATAAGAACTGCAGTTATTAGGTTTCAAGAACTTTATTTCTCATAGAAACACAGGGTTTACTTATAATGAGGTACATAAGAACAAATTAATCTAGGTTTAAAAATATTAAAACTAAATTATTCTTTTAGTAAAATAATTTGACCGCCCGAATTATTAATGTTGTAATACTGCAATCATATAATCAAATAAAATGAAATGAAAACATTTATTGAAAAAGAAATACACAATAACAGTGGTTAACTCAATGTTAAGCTAAAGCTAGGTGTTATCAGTTTATAGGTACATAGAACTCCCGACTTACCCCGATTATACCCGCTTAGTGCAGTCAATGAGCGGCGAATTTGTCTGAGCGTGTCACTCAACCTCGTCAGCCTGTATTAGTCCACTACTGGACGCAGCCCTCGCCCTGATAAGCGCTTTATTGGCTTTTTATCACAAGCGAGTCACTGAATGTCATAAATTGACCAGCGAAGTAACAGACTCCTTTTGATCAATTGTATAATCACGTTGCGTCTATGGATGTGACTAGCCAGGCACAGGTGTATGGCCTAAACTTTGGGAGGCCTATATACCACTGAGTATACCTACTACCTATGTAGTACGTATATATACCCAACAGCGGGTAAAATCCGGCTGCGGATGATGATAATCCATGATGATAATGTAATTAGCCACAACGCGAGCAAAGCTCCTCAGCTTTATGGTTAGGCCCTCGCCTAACCTTAAAAAATAATACCTACCTACCTTATAACTAGCACGCCTGCTCTCTCACAAAGTTCTCAAAGTTAATAGTAGGTACCAACCTACATTTCAGATGGATCTCTCTGCATGCTTCGATGATAGGGACTTTTTTCAAGATATTTATAAACGTATGTAACTTACAGAAACCAGAGATGTACAGGTTATTAGATCCTACTGTTGCGCCAAGGTCAACAGTCAAGATACCGTTTTGTTTGTTTTATTGCTTCTTATTAGTACATATATACAAAATAGGTTTAATGAATGGCACCCCCGCTCTCTCACAAAGATCTCAAAGTTAACGCATGTTATGGGCACGGCAGAGTACAATAAACTACCAGACACCGTCACAGCTGATGGCAGTCTTAGTTGCTTCAAAATTAAATTGAAACTTGGCTTGTCGAGCAGAATTTCTATTCTGTGAACGAACTACTTGAACAGTAAATTCATAATTGATTGTTTTTACATTTATGACTAAGTTTATTAATTTTTTTTCATTTATTTCACTTTATTTAATTTGTGTATAGATAGTAATTTGAACACTACTTACTTACAAAGTGTAAGTATATCAACATTTATGGATTTTACCATTAAATTGTATTTCTGTAGTGTAGATTGGAATTGAAAATGACCATCTCTCTTCTACTGTCCCGTTTTTGTTGTTTGTTAATTTTTTTATTTTTTTACTTACAAAATTTTGGAGAAGCTTACAGATAAGTTTACAAAAATTAACATGAAATTATAGAACATGCCTGGATAGATTGGTGTACCTATGTTTGTAGACGGCTAATTACAAGTTTCCGTAGATAGATATACTCAAAAATAGCATGATACACAGTAAGTTGACGGCTTATTGGAAATCTTTATATATATAATTCTTCTGTGAGTGTGTATGTCACTGAACTTCTCTCAAACGACTGGACCGATTTTGATGAAATTTTTTGTGTGTGTTCAAGGGGATCTGGGAATGGTTTAGATTCACAATTTTGTCCGCTGGACTATGTTTTTTTAATTAATTTTTAATATTCTATAGAATAGCAATCTCCTTTAAACGTTTCCATAGAAACAACGCGTGCAAAGCCGCGGGCATAAACTAGTTACATATAAATATATAATGAATAGAAAAAAAATTGAAATAAATAACAAGAATCTAATTAAATAGGTAACATACCTACTTGTACATAGTACCTTACACTGGCTAAATATATTACTAAGTAAGCGTCAAAGCTTACTTGCGCTGGTAGTGAATATGTACATCACTGTTTCCATTTACTAAAGAATTAAACGAGCAACAACTCATTTTGCCTATAATTGGTCCTAACTATAGTAACGTAAAGGACCTAAGGTTTTCTCAGTGCGATCGTGGATGTCTTATTTGCTCAAGGAGCTCCGGGCAATCAACAGTGCCGTTTGCTATTATATCATGTTTGCAGCAAGATCATGTTTGATCAAATATGATCTAAGCAGGGCTTAATGAAAGAAACGGAATTGCATTCTTAATCATCTACGCGACTTATACTGATATTATGTTCTCTAGAATGATTGCATTCAATGTTTTTTTAAACTCCCTCTCTGCTTAAGGAGGTCAGTAACTTGTTCAAGAGGATCGTCTACACGTAGTAATTCTGTGGCATTGCGTCGCTCTCGTAACACTCACTGACACACATAACGTTACATAAACTTAATTAGGTACACGTTACCGGTATTTTCGTACATAATTTATTCGATTACATTCTAATCCTCGCATGATTTTTATGTGTGATAATAACCCTCAAGGACGAATTGATTTGCCAATTTGATGGCAACACAATGTTTTTTAATAATCTGGAAATTGTCTGAATAAGTATATTATGATGGATAATTCACACAGCATCATCTTGCTCCAAGAAGCAGAGCTTGTGTAATGAGTTTATACTATATAGCTGATATACATTTCTACATAGTATAGATAGGTACCTATTTTTTATTATATCTACCTATGTACATAAAAAACATCCAGTACACCCGAACATATAGGTATCTGCAGATTTTACAAACATTTTTCCCGAGGCGGGAATCGAACTCGCAACCTCCTGCGTCGCAGGCGGGCGATCGCCCACTGCGCCACCGAGTGAGTGGATATTTGTTCTCCTCTTTTCGATTTCTTTTCTTGAGGAGCAATTTTTAAAGAAAGTCATCCCTCATATTTCTTTTCTGAACATTTTTGAATCATAGAATTTTTCCGAATCTTATCGTAGGTAAATAAAACTTTTTGACCCACTTTATACCACTTTTGAACATGGTTTTTCCCACCCTTTTCATCACTCACGCTAACCCGCCAAAAAAAATGACAAAGTTTTTTAAAGTCAGTGCCTTTTTCACTTCGAATTGCAACCAATAAAAAGCGGTCGTCCAATATTTTTCGTTCATTTGTTACATCGCGATGAACCGAAAAATATTGGATGAATGCGGATGCGAAATGAAAAGTTGACACGATAAATCGTGTCAATTGTTAGGGTTCCGTACCTCAAAAGGAAAAATAAAACGTTAAGCGCGAGTCGGACTTGCGCACTAAGGGTTCCGTTTAATTGTTAGACCTTTTTCTTTGCCAAATATCATGATTCTAGGTCAACATGAAGTAGGTACCCTGTATATTTTGGTCCATGGCGAGAATATTTTTTTTTATAAACACTACAAATTTACGGTTTCTGGATTTTTCCCTTAATTCGTGCTATAAGACCTAGAATCATAAAATTTTGTAAGTTCTTACAAAATTTGATGATTCTAGGTCAACGAGGGGATACCTACTTTCCGTTGACCTAGAATCATTATAATTTGGCAAGACACAAGGTCTTACGGAACCGTTAGTGCGCGAACCCGACTCGCACTTGACGTTTTATTTGTTCTGCATCCGACCAGGAATATGTTTCTGTTTCTATATAGTTAGTTTATTTTAGGTTGTGCCTGTGGTTGATTGCCAATTACTGTGAAGCATTATTGGTTACAAAGTTTTTTAGGGCTTCGATGTCGAATGCCGAGTACAGAACTCCTTTAGTTTCGACATGAATTAAGTTTTTTATTATTATTGAAAATAAACCGGGTTCCTCCAACAACAGTTTTAACTTTATTGAATCCGGGTCCCCTTAAATTTTAAACACTATCTAATTGTATTTTTAATATTTGTTAGATAAAGACTATAGCAATTCTCACATTGTGAAAGTTAAGTTCAGGCAAACATAATTAAATTACGATTATTGAGTGAGTCTAATTATTAATTTTATTTCATTCTTACCTTTTTCTTGGCGAGGTATTAACTATGAACAGACGTAAGAGTGCATTTCAAAATTTTATTTATTGAACTAAAAATTAATTATTGGCACAAATAAATTTTCACCGGAACCACTGTACATTGCTCGACACACCCTTGCCTCTTTATTTATTCCTGCTCCGCACTGGTCACCCCTAAATACAACAGACCGTAACCGAAGGGTGGTAGCGCAACCAATTATTTTCAATCGACGACCAAAAAAGGGGAAGGTTCAAGTAGGCTGTATGATTTATATCCTAACCTATCCTACTAATATTAAAAAGCCGAAAGTTTGTGAAATCTGAATTTTTCGTTACCTATGATC
Organism: Eupithecia subfuscata; assembly: GCA_963564075.1. Taxonomy (NCBI): domain Eukaryota; kingdom Metazoa; phylum Arthropoda; class Insecta; order Lepidoptera; family Geometridae; genus Eupithecia; species Eupithecia subfuscata. The sequence continues at coordinate 22,057,448 of OY751095.1, forward strand.
TCCAAAACTAATTAACAGATCAAGACTAAATTTGGCACACGTTTAGAGCAAAGCCTAACTCAGATAATAGGTACGATATAGTACTTATTATACCGAACCTTATTATACCTTATTATTCGCGTACAAAGCCGCGGGCAGAACCTAGTTTTTTATATATTCGACGATATCTCCGTTAGAGACGGATTTTGTAAATTATCTGAATATTATTATTCATCGTACTCCTTAGAGTCCTTTGTCTCGAAAACGGTGAAGTTGTGTGTTTCATAGTCAAATCCACTGATTTGATTTTGCACCTTTTCCGCCGCGTGTATGTAAATTATGCGTTGTTTTGACTTTTTGTTCGTGATTTAGTGGCTACTGCATTCTGTTTTCTTATTAAACATTATATTATTATTTTAAGTTTTCATACTTTAAAGTCTGCTTACAAAAAATATCTTGGGTTTTAGAACGCCAATCGTGTGCCAATTTAATAAAATGAAATGTTTTCTGCGCGGCAAAACACCCCTTGCTTTGGATGTAATTAGATTATTTCGAATGGCTATGTGCGCTTGAGATCACCAATAAAAAAACTCCCTGTGTTTTGTATGAAATCTTTACAATAAAATAAAATAATTCGGTCTTTATTTCATATATTTTCTTTGTCCACGACTAAAGTCTTCTAGGCCTTCCATACGTCGTAGTGGCCTAATTGTCACTTACTATGTAAGATTGTGGTTAAACTTATCTCTTTCCATGACAAATAAATAAAATCTGATCTGACTTCGCCGTCGCGACGTCCTTCTCCAATAAAATAGAAATGCGTGGGCCTCCGCACCCCAGGGCGCGGGTTCTAGTAAGGGCGCGAGCGCTGCCATAGAAACCATCGAAAGGTAGGTGTACTAATGATGAGTAATACAATATTTTCTGATCTAAATCCTTATGGTCCTGACGGTACCTACATATATTATGGTAAGCGAAGTAAATATCCTCTTTACAGTGAGAAAAATAAGAGTCACAATCTTGCTACAATGAGGCGTTTTCCCAAAAAGAAATAGTACATTGTACATACTTACATCTAGGTGAGAAAGTGCTCAATTCCTAAAACCGACGCTCGGTTTTAGGAATTGGTCATGATGAGTTAGGAATCGCACTTTGAGTGATAAGTCCATAGCGCTTTATAACTACTACACCTTTGAGGAAAATCATCGTCTTAGAATCTTAAAAATCACTCGAGTAAATTGAAATTGTAAACTGAAATGTAGCAATAAATACGCGCACGTGCTATATTCACATAATTCTATTTTTGAATTGTTGTTCTGATTACGGAAGAGGCCCATAGTACCATTGATGGTACAAATTAATGGTACTATAGACACAAGGCGATCATATTATGGCGGATTCGGACTTATACTTTGTGTGTCGTTTGACCTATTAAAATTACCATAGCTACCAAGTGATATTCAGAAAAATGAAATTCCATAGAGTTTTCTGGCGTGCATTTTAGGAATAGGCAACATTCTCAGCAGGTGTAGTATATAAACTATTTACCTTAGACCTCAATAAAGTGTAGGGATCCGATTTAAAAATAATCAGATCTAGTTTGACATGCCATGTCAAGGACAATCTTTTTTTTCATTTTTTTTTTCATTAGAGAACACCATACCTGTGACCATACCATGACAATACTGAGATCATAGAGAAAACAATCAATTTTACCGTGCGATAGAAAAGAGTAGAGATTAATTAACAAGAAACAAATTCAATTAAAATTCATTTTTTTAATTAATTATCATATTAGTATTGCCATTCAACGTGGCAATGCTGCCAGCATTCTGGGCACTCTGCGTTCTGGTGACGGCTTAGATTTTGTTTAAATAAATATAAGTGATTGTAATACCTACTAGTTCTCAAGAAACTAAATAAAGTAATAAGGATAACTTTATTCACAAAGAAAATTACAATCAAATAATAGAAATAAATTAGAACTAAATATAAATTAAGAAATAGGCATTTCTTTATTAATGTTGTTTGTACACTAAATGAATTTGATTTTACAGTAAGCTTTTATTCATAATATATTAAGAGCAGAAGAGAATTAATTCTTTGTAAAAATAAAAATACTTTTCAATACTTTTTCATGGTAATATCATCTAGAATACCTAATCTTAGTTACATACTTTGTCGTCTCAATAAAAATAAAAATTTTCGTAAGTCCCCAATTTTTTGAGTTGACAGATTCGCATCTCTATCTGTCAAAAGTAGCTGTGTCTATGAAATACTTCATTCAGTATTTATGGGTCAAGGTCTATGAAATTCTATATGGATCATTGAACTACCTGTAGATTATAATTTCTAAGAAATCAAATAATATCGCAAAAATTTTCGACTTTGACGGGACTTGAACCCGCGTCCTCCCCTCAGTACGGGGATGTGATAACCAACTACACCACGAAGTCAAATGACGTGGGAGTCGAAAATCTTTGCGACTTTCTACGGACTCAAGCGCCGTCAGCTCCACCTACAGGGGAAACATTGAAGTTTATCCAATCCTGTTCAAAGACTAAAGTTACGTTTAGTTCGTTTGACGAGAGGTGTCGCGTTGCTCTAAATCTAACGTTTTTGTTATTATAGTGCGTAAGCCTCGCACTCTGGATAATTTATAATTTCTAAGTCGAAAATTTTTGCGATATTATTTGATTTCCTAGAAATTATAAATTATCCAGAGTGCGAGGCTTACGCACTATAATAACAAAAACGTTACCTGTAGATTGCTTACAACAGTCTGCAGTTAGCTCAATTTGTAAATACTAGTTCCGATTTATTTCTATTATTTTATTGTAATTTTCTTTGTGAATAAAGATATGAAATACTTCATTCAGTCTCTTTTATTTCAACAATAAGGGAACTTCATAGTGGTGCATATAGGTACCAAACAGAAACTAAATCGTGGACAGATCATAGTTCCATTTCATAGTTCAATTTCACTATTTCGGGCCGAGCTGTAGGTACCTACTTGGGAGCGTTCGTTGAAAGGGGATGTTGGTGGCATTGGCTTCGTTCTCGGCATTTATTGGTTGAACATTCAATCAAATTAGTAAATTAATGTGTTGAAGTACCAAATACTTAACTGTGTGCAAATACTTAACTAGACTTGAAACTAGGCAAAGCTGCCAGCTTTGACGGTAACCTAATTTTATACATTGCTGATCACGTTTGTGATCTTAATATTTGTTAGTTTTATGTTTATTAGTAAATTCAAAAGCCACATGGCTTAGAATTATAACATAGGTATTAAATAATGCTGGTTCACACATCATCATCAAACAGTACATTACATAGAAAATTATTATACGATTACATAGAAAACAAAGCACCAAACAATAGGTACAGATAGACTGCAGGTCGTACAAATATTTGTCCCGAGGCGGAAATCGAACCCGCAACCTCCTGGGTCACAGGTGGACCTTCGCCCGCTGCCACAGAAGTCTTCAACCAAACGTTTTACACATCTTTTTAATGATCAAATGCGAAAGTTTGGATGTTTAGATGAATGTAATGTTTGGATTGATGGATGTTTGTTACTTTTGACTCCAAAACTACCAAGCAGATCAGGCTGAAATTTTGCATAGATGTAGTTCTAGGCCTGTATTAAAACCTAGGCTACGTTTTAATCCCATAAATCAGTTCCAATGGGATAGAAATCACTTATAAACGTTTCCATAGAAACAACGCGTGCATGATGAGTTAGGAATCGCACTTTGAGTGATAAGGATACTTGTTAATCATGTTTTTGGTCCAAACAAACATCAACAACACTTAATAAAAGGAAACTCAGCGACGAGACGGGGTGGCTTACATCCCCCAATTCCCCTCGCCCCTAGACAGGGTGAAGTGTAAGGCCATCTATAGAACATCAGAAGTCAATCATTCAAGTCAATGATTTGTAACTTTTAATACTTCCTACCCTCAACTGATTTGTACTTTATCTTACTTTATCACTAATAATGTATTGTTTTGCTATGTTTTTAAAAGTGTAACGCCTTCAAAACTAATTACTTATTTTAAAACGTGGAAGAGCAAAAACACCTAACACAAGTATTTCTATAATGCTTAAAAGGTGTTTTCATCTATGAATAAGGCTATGTATCTTTTATTATTGAATAAAACATTATTATTATTAATGCTTATATTAACATTTTATTGCAAAAATAATAAAGTAAACATCATGTAAATAAAGGAAAAACATGCTTACAAGAGCACGTGCGAGGGCGGCAACAAAAGCACTCCACAACCCGTTTCGACTAGCTCCTTATCCTCGTCTTCAGGTGAAGAGGAATTTCGAACGCCGTCTGAGACGAGTGATGTGTTGAGCAGCGAAGACGTGCTGTCACCGTCGCACAGTGGTACCAAAGCCCTACAAGCGCGTGTACATTACTATTATATGTACATTTTATTATGTGTACATTTATACTATAATTTACCAAATTTAATACATAATTATAGGATAAACTGTACAATAAGCACTTTTGGTAGGTATATAAATTTATCTAATCAATATTATATTTATCTAATCAAATAAAAAAATTACAGATGCATTAAAAAAAAGCTTAAGATAGGATTCACAAATTGCCCAACGTAATTTTTGGAATTTCCTTTCTCCGACGTAATAATAAGATAAAATATGTGGCGGCACTAGTGTTCGGGGAGGAGGAGCCTTAATGGAGAATATTGACATAATAAATAAATGCTGGACGTTTCACACAACATCATCTAGCTCCAAGCTAACCTTCATTATTCTCGAAAACTAAACAAAGCTTTGATTCATGCATCGCCGAAATTTTAACCACCCGAGTTCAAATTTTTACTTTTACTTCCAATTTATGACATAAATCCATACACAGTTTTTGAAATCAGTTGTGACGGTAAATAATCTTTATCTTTTTATCTGTATTGTACAGTTTTGTTATCTCACTTGCATTACTTAAACAAAAGTTGCAGCACTGTACATTGAATGTTAGTGTTCAAAGTTCGAAATTACATAAGTTAATTAGTATTCAATAGTAGATACACAAAGTTTGTTTGTTGGCTCTGTACTACAGAGCTTATATAACTTCACTCCCTCTACAGAGTCTGTAGAGGGAGTGAAGTTATTTAACCTACAAGCTCCTTGGAGAAGATAAGTACTCAATTGTATCTTATTGTTTTCACTACTTTTAAAACATAATTCTTTGATGAGTTCAACCTTTTTCCTTACCTGTTAAAGGATGTGGGAAAAATGTGTTCTACTGCGCACTGTGAGTCGGCCTAACTGACACAGTTAATGCCATTATTTTTACGAACAGGAACTCTCTTAAGCCAGTGATATGTCGGTGAATATTTTTAAAAGTCTGTTTTCAAAGGATGCTGACTCGCTGCGCTCGAGGCATTGAGCATTTCAGGCAGTTCTTGAGAATCTTGTGCACAAAGAATAAAGAAATAATCCTATTAGGTACTGTTTTTCAAAACCTTTTATCTGCAAACCTTTTAAGTCGGAACTAAAAACGTGTAAGCCGCTTTGCAATCAAAAATAGCTAATTCATAATACAATAAGCCGCTCACGGTCCATTTGCCAATATTACGGCGTACAATCCAATATTTTCATCAGGCAAATTGAAACTCTGAGTACCTACCTATTTAATTAGTCCGGCCATTTAAAGTGGGTAGCCAGACAAGAGTATTTACAAACCACCTAAAACATGGAGCTCGTATCCATTTGTTACTGACGTAAAAAAGAAATCGTAACTCCTATTTCATCTTCTTTTTAATAATTTATCATTTTTATGTAGTTATGGTGGGATAATAAATAAGAAAATGTTGTGGCTTTTTTTTAACCTATCTTGAAAATACTAAGCATAAACGTAAATGTAATACCTACAGAAAATTATTTTCACGTTCCGTCACCTACAACGTTATATCGAAGCTGTGCAAATGGACCGAAAAAGAATTTCACGCGTTGGTTTTGGCTGCCACTCGGAGCGCTATTTCTCATCAGAAGGTAAGTACTTAGAGATATGTTTAGATAGTTTAAACTAGTGATGCCTAAGATTAAACAATTTTTAGTTTTGCAAATGCGTTAATAACCGCATCCTAAACATTGCATTTTCCATATATTACTACACACTAATACACATAATAGTAGAGTTGAACGCATGAAGCGTTGTGGTTAGCGCTAATTATGACCGGGTGTCGTTATAGCGTACTAGTTTATAGATTATTATTTTTTCCAATATTTTGGGAACTTCGTTACCATTTAGCGCCCGCTGAATAGGCCTCTTGATACCAATAACTATGTACGGCCTTCAATAGCTATGTTCGTGTCATCAAAGCATCATCCGGAGAGCAGTCTGCCTCTTGGTCGTTTTGCATCCTTTTGTCAATAGTACAATACTCTTTATTGCACAACAAGAGAATGTAAAACAGAACAGAAAAACACAGGAACAGTCAGACCAATAAGGTGGAATTGTTTGGAAAAATATAAATTTGCTCCAATTATTTTACGGTTTACAAAAATGTGTTTTTTTGTTTTAATATCAATCGTATTGAATCTAACGATATTTACGAAAATCTTTTTGTTTTAAAGGAAAGATATGATACTGAAGTAGTTGTTTTAATGTTATTTTTTTGTTTATTTAGTGTTTTCTGTTTGCTGTGAGGGTTAGAACTCCGCGCTTATTAGTTGTATTTTCTACAGTGATTTATTATAAAACTACATAATATATTGTAAAATTAAATATTTTATCTTTTACATAGATCAGATATTGGTTATATTTTGTAGTACTTTTATTACTTACATTAGATTCGTTTTAGAAAAATCTTTGGAACGGTTAGCATTTGGCTTGGTTAGCCTTCCTTTAGCTTGTTTATCCGCAAGCTCACGTCAATTACCTTTGTGCGACATCCAATCTCATAATGCGATTATGGTCGAGCAGATCAATTCTGAGTATGGCGCGCTCCATTGCCCTTTGTGCTGGGCACTGACTCTGTGCATACATTCCTTTGTCAGCGAACGAGTCTCAGAAGTACGATAGATGAAATATATTGTACAAAATACATTGCTTTGATCTCCAGGGATTCTTTTGAGGGATTTTAGATTACTTAGAAATCATCTTCCAACATTTAGAAGTCAGGCTATCTTGTTAGACGAGTCCGTCTCGTGGTGGATTTAAGTTGGGATAATAATGGCTGAGAGTACCTCAAAAAGCAAATACCTACAACAATGAAAAAGCTACTGAAAATAATTTAATTTAAATGAAATGGAATTAGAATCTATCTCAGATCAGCATTCAGCCGGTCCTTGAACCGACGACAGTCGACGTTAACCTGCAGCCATTATCTGATCAGGTAGTACGGATCATCCAACGCTGCGCTCAAAACTGATGGATGGCACTGTACTTTATCAACTCCGACATGAGGTGCTTAGTGGTCAAGTGGTGGACCAGCCGCAGTGTAACCAGGCTGCTACATCGCCACCGCGACACATCACATCGACACCAATGATCTCCCAGCCTGATTACGCTGAGGTCAGTCACGAGAGCATTAAGGTAAGTATTGAGCAATTGAGGAGAGCTTTGGAAGATACGATTCCTTAAAATAATTATATTACTAAGATAGATATTTTTATACATAGAAAATACCCAGAACACATTTGTCTCGAGGCAGGAATGGAACCCTCGACTAACTGCTCCGCAAGCTGACTTCGACCGCTGCGCACAGAGGTCGTCATTTCGTTGATTAGATGGAAGGGCTGAGCTGGCTGTTCGTTTTTCTTTATAAATTAGATACCTGTTTTTGTGACGTTCTGGGAACTCACGATTTGAGGCAGTCACGCGCAAGTGCCTTGCGGGATTGATAGATAAATAGGTAGATAACTTATTCTTTAAAAAATTCGTTACACAACTTAGAAGTGACTTAAAGCCTATGCTAGGTTTGTCTTAGCACTGGGTTCTCATCTATTAAAATGAAAATGTATTGTACCTACCTACTGTAGTTAACATACAATCCTTGTGAATAAACTGCATCTGTACCATAATAGATTACTAACGAGACTAAATATTTGTGCTGTTATTTTGGTGCAGAAGCAGTGCGGTATGTGTGCGACGACCTCAAAGGTAGGTTATCTCTGACACTTGACCTATGTACTGTCACCTTTACCTATTAACACCAACCTAACGCTCGACGGGTATTTGCACTGTTGTGTACCTAGTACAAGGTAACTCGGCGGGATTAGATCAAAGTGTCAAAGGCTTCACGGTCCAGCAACTATATTGCATCGGACCCAGTCAAGGTAATTCTAACCTGAACCTTAGAACATGCAAACAAAGCTGGACCGCTCCGTGTCCAGCTGTACATAACAGTCACAGAAATCCTATTCGGATGGTCACGATTTCATTGATCTCGATCGGTTGAGCTACCTATCTTGAGAGATATTTTACCAATATAGTAGCAAGATATTTTACCACCCTGTAAAGATAGCCCAACAGTTCCATGTGTATTTTGTACATTTTGTAAATACCTTGTACCTACATGTTTTAGATATAATCTTCTTTGAGAACAAGATATAATCTTCTTTGAAATTATTTTGCTATTTTTAACATCTCAGTCATCAATAATCAGGGATATTCAACGATGGCTGTACACCTACGTCATTTGATATATTGTATGTATATGTCATTCATATTGGCCGAGTCTGCTCATTTAGACCCGATGTTTTTTCTATTTATAAGATACTAGACGATCGCCTCGCGGTTTCACACGCGTAGTTCCTGTTCCTGTGGGAATTGCGGGATAAAATATAGCCTATGCCACTCCCTGGAAAGTAAGCTTCCTAACGGTGAAAGAATTTTTAAAATCGGTCCAGTAGTTTTGGAGCCTATTCAATAGAAACAAACAGACAATCAAATCTTTCCTCTTTATAATATTAGTATAGATATAGATATCTAATCAAAAACAACATCCTACTAATATTATAAACTTTGTGTTTTAATAAAGTACTTTCATCACAGCTCTAAAATAGTAGTTGTGCTGAGAAATTCCAAAATTTGATTTCAAAATAATTCAAAGCAACGCATTAGCGTTGCTTTGAACTATTGAATTTCAGTGAATAATAAAATAATTTGAAATTATGTGAATTATTAAATTCACACAATAATTCATTTATCGATAAAGAAAAGTTATCAAACTCTATTTTAGGATCGCTGAAGAGTAGGTCAGATAATCATTGTTCGTAAGTGAATTCTTTTTACCGTGGCCAATCAAAACATAACAATTAGGTTCTAAAGTATCTTCATAGCTAAATATAATCAAATCAGTTCAAAACACCAATATAAAAATAATCATTATAGTAACTTTAATGATGACGCTTTTTACATAGGCAAGAAAATTTTTAAAATTCTGTGAATGCTGTTTTACTTATAAAGGAATGTATAATCTTATAGAAAACTTCTACAAACAGTTAACAGTTTAACATAACAGTCTGCAGTTAGCTCAATTGTTTCAATTGTAAATACTAGTTCTAGGTCTATAATAAAAAATATCTATCTATGTAGTGTATTGTATTAAGTATATCAGTTATCTAGTACCCATAACACAAGCTCTACTTAGCTTGGGGCTAGATAATGGTGTGTGAATCGTCCAGCATTATTTATTTATTGATTATATGCACTACTTGATCTGAAATAATGAAATAGTTTGTGTTTACTTTTATTTACATTTAAATTACTCGCATTGCTTGAGTGAAGCAATACTGCTATACTCATTTGTCTCTTAAATGCTATCATGGAATCATTTCAACTAGGTCATTGATAAGGGAAACAAAGAGAAGTCTTAGCTTATTTGATTTATGCCATATTCGTCCCTAGTTTTCGGCCCACGCCATTAAAAAGTCTTTCCTCGTCCCGCAAGATAATATTTGTCCATATTCGTTTGAGACCGGCAGCACTTATGTATGTATCATATATGTATATAATGTTACCAAGCGAGGCAATTAGTTAAGTACATTAATAAATATCTATTCTATGGCAAAGCGCAGTCCGAACCTTTGAAGCCCGAAATTGTGTACACAAAAACGAGTAGAATCGTTTGAAGTAAATATTTCACCGAGGTAAGTATTTTCTGGTCGTTTTAGATTTGGACGTAGAAATCGAGCATAAAAATTTTGAATGTTTGTTTGGAGTTTGTTTGTTGCATTTTCGGGGATCTGGTGAAATATGATGGGGCGTTTAATAAATAGTGAGAATGAGTATGATTCATTGCTGCCGGTAACTTTATTAAATGTTATGTTATTTTTCGATACATTAGCCTTTTTAATCGACTTTGAAACAAGGAGGAGCTTCTATGTTTCGCTGTAGGTACCCACCTATGTATGTTTTTTTATTTATGTTTTTCGATTTCTCCGTTATTTAATGACCGATTATGATGAATCTTTTACAGTTGTATATTGATTCCGAGGCGGTTACCGAAGAATTAGTATGCATATATCCCGCAAAACTTTAAAAGAAAAACTATTTAAAACTAAGTGATTCAAAATAGGTTTTTGGTTATTTCAAAACAGTCAAATTATGGATCAGTTGACTTGTCCGTTTGCTGTTGCTTGGAAAAATAACTTAAGCACCACTTATTGCAACCCATGTTTATTTAAACTGACATTTCCAAGTGTGCCTTGTGCAGACAAGACAAGGAAAGGGTATGAGGTGAGCTACCTGTAGATTGTTTGCAACAGTCAACAGTTAGCTCAATTGTTTCAATTGTAAATACTAGTTCTAATTTATTTATATTATTTGATTGTAATTTTCTTTGTGAATAAAGTATTTTATAGAGGGTTATTTGTAATTCACTGAAACTATGTTAAGTGCAGGTTCTGTCCACTATCATGAATACGAGTACGTCTGTGAAGACGCCATGTCCCAATTCTTAAAATTGGTGGAAAGGGAATTATTTTAGTATGTATCCCCTCCATTCAAAAATCGTTCATTACAGGGGTTTTCTTTGAAATTTAACCTAAAAATGGCTCTGCCCTGAATTATCAGTGGGAACGTGTGTGTTCGGCTGTCTCCCAGCCAGGCTAATAGCACTTAAATCATCTTGCATAGATGTAAAATAAACCAATGATGATGATGTGGATTTAAATAGGAGTGATGATCGGTATTGACTAATTAATTAGGTTTCGGACATTATATTGTACGTAAGGCGATTTAAAAAACATTAAGAATTTGGACCTGGCGTCGTCACTAACGTGTTCGTCATGATGGGCAGAACCTGCAGTTTACGGAGTGTCAGTGAATTACCAATAACCCTGTATATAACTTCCTATCTTCAATATTTCTTGTACTTGCCATACATGTCTTATGCCCGTGGGACAGTCTGTATTATTATCTATATATACAACGGGTGTAATGATTAACTGTCAAGATTTGTTATCCAAATTGCTAGAGCTAAATACACTGCGGACCAGGATAAGGCATCAACATAATCACGCATACCAGAATCCTCATCATGAAATACAAAGAATAGACGAAACTTGTCATTCACACACTGAACACTAAAATACGTCACAAACAAACCGGCCGGCCTACCCACCCCTCAACATTCCGCCGATTGGATCCCCAATGCGGACGAAACGGACCGTAATTTCCTTGCAATAAAGTCCGTTTCGATGTAAGCTTTTGGATCGGACAGTTTCAATATAAAATCTCGTGATTTTCATTAACATCACCCTAGGGCGATGTTGACATCACCCTCACGAGGGCCTGGAAAAACACAAAGAGCAAAGAAATTAAAAACATTACTAATTATTATTTACACAATGCAACTATCGTTTACAGACGACGCATGATTGGAGTGGACTTTGTAGTTTCACAATCAACGCTACAAAATATATTGTCAGCATAAATGCACTGCTTTTGAAATCAGAATATTAAAAGGGTTGACAGGACTTTGATCATTCAAAGTCAGTGGACGGTGAAAACGTTTGTCGATAATTGCCAATGTTAAAAGCCTACTCGATTTAATACAATTTTAACACCTTATTTCGAATAAAAGGTTTTTTTAATATTATAGGTATTATACTAGCTGTAATCAGCGACTTCGTTTGTGTTATGCGTACAAGTCTCTAGAACAATTTGTTCGGGCTGTGCGTTGTCTGTCCGTGAGTTAGGTACTCCTCTATAATAAACTATTCAACTTCAACTTCTTATATAATGGCACCGCTTGCTTTTCGCTACGACTCTGCCAGTGTCAGTAAGGAGTGTCGTAAACTTCGAAAATAATAATATGACCGGTTACAAAAAAATATGATTTCAGATTTCAGATTTATTTATTGCATACATATACGACAATACAGTTTTTGCTTAGGTGGTAATTAGCTTATATGTAAGTACATGTACCCTGTAAGATACCCTGTATGATCGTAATAAACTATTCGCACGGGTAAATATTTATTTTTTAAACATTATGAAGCCTTTGTTACTCAGTGATAACGTGGCATTCTAATGGTGAAAGCATTTTTGAAATAGGGTCAGTAGTTTTTGAGTTTATTCGTTACAAACATACAAAAATACAAATCTTGTGAGTGTAGATATTGATGAGGAAAACAACTTCCGTTGATACATTAAGATAGATATTTTAGAGCATAATCTTTAAAACTTTCCGTTTAAAGTTACTATATTATTATTGATTTGTATTTGTATTTATTCACCATTACAACATTGGAACATACCCAAGGCAAATCACGTTGTACAGTTTGAGAAAAATTCATTCAAGTAAGTTAGGTTGGCCTACAATATAAATTTTATTCATAATTAATTTAATGTCATTAATTTTCTATTTCGTAAAAACGTGTTTTCAATAAACGACCAATGACGACCTCTGTGGCGCAGCGGGCGAAGGTCCGCCTGCGACGCAGGAGGTTGCGGGTTCGATTCCCGCCTCGGGACAAATGTTTGTACGATCTGCAGATATTTGTTCAGGGGTTCTGGATGTTTTTCTATGTATAATAAAAAATATCTATCTATGTAGAATATTGTATTATGTATATCAGTTATCTAGTACCCATAACACAAGCTCTGCTTAGCTTGGGGCTAGATAATGCTGTGTGAATTGTCCAGCATTATTTATTTATTTATTTATTTTTTTTTTTAAATGCTACCCATAATTTCATTGACACTGTAAAGACCACTGCAATGCACTAGAATTAATCGCTTTCAAAGAATCTTAATTATGAGTTTAAGCCGAAAATTACATCGTATCGCCATCGAATGCGAAAAATGTTATAAATGAATTCCTTGAACTTCAAGAATTTACGAAATGTGTTCTGCATTTTTCAAAAATCGTTATCCCCCTCGTTAGGGGGCGGCACGTTCAGCAATGGACGTATGTGTGCTATGAGGTGAGGTAAGTTATAATAGAAACCGACTTTATCCTCGAGTTACGTTTAATCCAGGCTCCACGTCAACGAAGTCGCAGGCTAGTTTATCAAATCTCATTTCATTTTAAGGATAAAGTTTTTATACATTGTGATAATTTGATCCATAAAGGTCTGTTCAAACGTAGTGATCGCCATCGATTTTGCTTGGGGATTCGCGTGGTCGGCGGTATTACACCGAGTGTTACAACATTATCTAGCCCCAAGGTAAGCAGAGCTTGTGTTATGGGTACTAGATAACTGATATACATAATAATATACGAGTACATAGATAGATATTTTTTATACAATACGATTACTGCATATACTCGGATCTCGCTGCTGCTTGGGTAGCAAATATACCGCGTAGGTCAAAACAAGATGACAAGATCATCCCGCCTAAGATCTAATAGCGGCCTGCACACGCAAAGTTCGTCGTAATTTTTTCATTGTTTATTCAGTTAATTATTTGTTATGTAGAAATAATTTCTTAATAACAAATAATTAACTGACACAATGATTGTGACTCCCGTTATATTTTTTCCTAAAACTACTACTAGACCTATTTTCGGCGTTGAATAAAAGCTATAAATATTGATGATAGGATTCTGGGAGGCAAGAGTTTTTTATTGGCAATATTCACTTTTTAAGAATCTTTTTTTAAAAGTTCTTAAATAATAATCGTTTTAGTTATTAACGATAAACTAAACATCTTTTTATATAATTTTATTTATTTTTAACAATTGCAATTTTTTGTGTGCTAATAAATCCTCGAGAGACATTTTTCTATACGTCATTCCGAGTCGAATGAGCTACCGCACGTATTTTTAGGAGCTTGATTAAGAATTAACACCATTTTGAACTTGTTGTCTGGACTATGTAGACCGTTAATAAATAGCCGGCCAATCGGTACCTGCTACTAAAAATTAATTGATAACACAGAGCTGTATACTATTTTCCTAACCCCTCAATTAGTCTAATGCCGCCACCCTCCTCGGGCGCTGTGATTATATTCGGCGCCCGGGGCGGGCGGGCTGCCTTTCTTGTCATTCTATCTCGGGCCGCGGGGCTTAGTGACGTACCTAGAGAAAACTTCGTTCATTAGAATATTCGTTGAAAAATCCACTAAAAATATTTTGCTCCTACCGTGACGTGGTCAGAGTGGATTATCAACCAGCTGTGAGGCTGATTCGCGCATCGAAGTGTACGAATGTGATTTGTGTGATATGACCAGTAGGGAGAGCGAAAGTGATATTAAACGTCATAGGAGGTGCGAACATAACTACTGAAGACTTCATCATCATCATCAGCCTATATTAGTCCACTGCTGGACATAGGCCTCCCCTAATGAGCGCCATAGCGCCCTGTCTTCAGCATGCCGCATCCAGCATCTGCCTGCAGTCTTTCGCAGATCGTCATCCCACTTGGCCGGAGGGCATCCTACACTCCGTTTGCCGCGTCGTGGTCTCCACTCCAGAACACGTTTACTCCAGCGGTTGTCGGTTCTTCGCGAGATATGGCCGGCCCACTGCCACTTTAGCTTGCTAATTCTTTGTGCTATGTCGATAACTCTTCTCTGTCAGAGTATTCGTTACGAATTCTATCCTTCAGAGAGACTCCGAGCATCCGAGCAAGCCCTCTTTAGTAAAATGGAAAATATTATGCACTGTAAGTTTTAAATATTATATTTCTTCGATTTTGATCTTCTTCTAACGTGGCAATTTTTTTCATTAAACATATAAGGCCTATCCACACTCGCGCGCGGATCGCGGCGTGAATCATAGCAAAAGTGCTTCGCAAAGTTCGCGCCTAATTCTCAGTACCTATAGCTCAGGCGCTTGACAATTAGTATGGACGTCGAAACTGCTACTGCGGGGCTTCTTAGCGCTTTGGAAATTTACAATTATTACGCTTATTTAAAAAATACAAAAGCAATCAAAAAGAATTCTTTTTTCACTTTCCACTGAGTTAGCGCGTAAAATCCCAAATAAAAACACAACCATGCGCATAACTTGCTACAAGGTAACCGAGCCCCCTGCAAATGAAGAGCCTTGTCGTGTTCGCGTCCCGCGAACCCTTTGTCGCGGGACCAAAAAACCGACAACAAACGGCAACGAGGCGCGAACGCGACGCGATGCCGCGACAAATATGCGAATGGAATCCACACATGGTTCGCGGCTTCGCGCGAGGCTTGTAGATAGGGTACAATAGGTAGTATTTCCCCCGAATACTCAAACGCACCTAAGATTTAACCACGTCTCAAGCCGCGATTTATTGACAGTTTTCTACGAAAATCTTGTAGTGAATTCGTCTTTTGAGACGTGCTTAAATCTGACTTGCGTTTGAGTATTCGGCATTTTACCTATTCTACTTCAAGCAGACTTTAAATTGTAATGTTTTATTTCAGATTTACTTGCGCGTTCAAACGTGTACAAATGCCAAACAAAGCATATTCAAAGAACGGCATATTTTGGGTTCTCAGCTTTTGAGTAACGGATAGAGAGAAAAAACATATGCGACAATTGCAATACTATATTCTTCAATAAAGAACTTCTCGTCGCTCAATACACATTTACCTCACGGACCAACGTAACCGAAATAATCAATGTTTGGACGATACTTCCTCTAAGGTTTGGATGAACTCTATTGGCAGCATGATGGCACACTACCGGCAGCACAACATTCCAAGCACATCCGTTTGCCCTCTGTGCGACTTCGTTTAAGAGGCAATACAAATTGATCGAGCTTATTTTAAAGGACCAGCTCAACCAGATACAGCCTACTTTAATTGTGATTGTGAGGCGTGTCTTAGCATCTTCAGGGACAGAAAATCTATTGAAGCTTAAAATTTGATCATAAACCACAAAGCTCTCAAAAATAAAATCCGTATCCGTATCCTGAAACTGAACATGATAAACACAAGAAGAAGAAAATCAACTACAACAAGCACAGCCCTCAGGACTTCGTCCACCCCATGGCATTCTGTGCCGAGAGATCTGTCTTAGCACACGTGAGGTGAGAAGCCATGCATAGAAAAACAACTTCCATTCACTGACAAATTTGGTTAAGCATATTTGTGCTTCTGGGGAGAAGTTCGAATTCTCCATTATATTAAAATAGCATACGACAATATGCAATTCCCGCTGGTAAGTAATCGTGCTGCATCTAAATCGAAGTACCTACCTGTATACCTGTTGAGATAATAAAAAAAACTATTTTATCTTCGGTCAAGCTAAGCTTGATTGTGTGAATAACTTTTATTCTAATTTTATAATTTCAGGAACTTTAGTCTTAGAAAAATAAAAATATACTGTTTGTAATAAATATATTGTTTGAATAACTCTTATTCTAATTTTATACATTCAGGAACTTCAGTCTCATTAAAATTAAAATATACATATAATACTTATTCAGCTTCTTCCTCGTGCTCCTACTAAATTCTCCTACTGGTAGGAGCACCGGGACACCCATGTCCTGATGCTCCTACTGAACATAAAAACCACGGGGAATAATGTAATATTCTAAATTTAATTCCTCCTGCTCCTATCACATAACATATTGAACAGTCAACTACTTTAAGCAACTAATAAACAAATAATAACTACTTATACCTAAACACTAATGTTTTCCCTTGTAGGCCTCCCACCCCCGCGAAGCGGGGGGGGTCAACATTAACTTACTCCTAACGAAGCCCGTCCAACCCCCGCGAAGCGGGGGGGGAGCGGGTTCGTGGCGACTCTGTGACTGAAAGGGTGTGTGTATGTATAATTGCACCCATAGCCATAATATGATGACACAAATGACTCTTCAGTGACCTGTACTTGAATCAGAGTATGCCTATAAGGAAATCTATTTTAGTTATGTCTCGATGCTCCTACTTAGCGTTTTACAATTTCCTTTTGCAGTAGGAGCATCAGGACATGGGTGTCCCGGTGCTCCTACCAGTAGGAGAATTTAGTAGGAGCACGAGGAAGAAGCGCTTATTCGAATATATGTCGTGGCCATATCTTAGAACTGATCACGTCATGATGTAACCGACTATTTCATGAATGGTTGTATTTCATGAAATGATAAATACGCGCTGCTCACACAATGAAGATGTAGAGTCCACGCCGTCGCCGGCCGCTGATCAAAGTTCGCTTTTACTATTGACTTGGCTTGACTTTTTATTTATGGCAACGTGTTTTGAGAGGCTTGTGCTAAATAAAATGTTTGTCAATTTCGTCACTTGCGAATTATTCTGGGGTTGAGATTGCGTCGATGCGCGTGTGCGATTATAGAGTTGCATTTGGTTACAAGATCTAATGAATTTCACTCTATAGAAAAAAATCCCACGGTACCCCTTTTTGTAATGTTTTTTCAATAATATGACTCAACTGAATATTTATACTGAATAATATGCCTAATGATATGAATAATATGACTAATAATATTCATAACTGAATATTAATGACTGAACTGAATATTTTACATATTTTCTTTGTGCTTAACTAAAGATATATTTCTAAACATATTCTCAGAAATTGACTTGATAAATCTATTTTCTTAATCACAATGTTTAAATGCCTACAAAATGCACGAGCGCCGCGTGGCGGCACGATCAGTTGCCTACCTACTGCTCTAGGAATTAGGAATACCTAGCCTTAAAAATGGGGAAATAATTTTCACCTACTTTTTTAGATATTTTCTTTAGCGAAGTCTCCACCAATCACATATTGGTAGATTTGTCATAAGTTCGTAACCCCCGCCCCGGTGCGCAAGTCACACTCTCACTTGACAGATATTGTTTTGTGTAAAAGCGTGCTTATATTTGCAAGAAAACCTGAATAAAGAATAAGTAGACATCAAGGTTCAAAAAGATGCATCAATTGATCTCTGCAATTAATTTTAGTGGACCGAGGGCGAATTTGAATTTATTACAGACTAGCTTCTACCTGTGGCTTCGCACGCGTATTTTCGGTATAATAAGAAGCCTATTATCTAAGTAAGGCGTTGCTCTAAACGTAAGCAAAATTTCATCTTGATCTGTTCAGTAGCTTTGGAGATCCTAGGTAACAAAAATTCAGATTTCACAAAATTCGGCTTTATAATATTAGTAGGTTAGTATTAGTAGGATGCAAGTCATTAAACGTATAGAAATATTTCTTGAGGCTCTGCCAGTAGTTATTCTGTGCCTCTGCGGTATTTTTATTGGTTGAAGATTTTGCGAAAAGAAAAAATAGGGTAACCAATGTGCTTCAAAGCGTAAAGCTCGCTTGAAACAAATACAGGATTCTATAGCTAGCGATAATTCGATTCATACAAAGTACACTGACGCAGACCTATAGTCCCTTCACTGTAGGTACTTCTTAGAGCGAATCTGTCATAAAACGAATCTATCGTCACCAGAATCTGTCCTAAACAGAATCAGACTTTATTTAGGTAAACAAGGGCATAACATCTCATCGAACAACAATAATTCTAAAGAGAAACCTTAATTAATTAAATTTACTAATAATTATCACCTATAAAAAACATGTACTTCAGGTATTTAAATCGCATAAGAGTAGTTATAAATGCTTAATTTTATAGACCACATAACTACAAAACATTACACCTCGTCTTATTATGTAGGTAATTAAATTAAACAACGACATAAACTCAAGAAACAACCTTAAGTCCTAGCATGGGACAGGATGGGAAGTGTCGCAGCACAAACCTGAATGAGACTTGCAGAACCTAGACAAAAACAAGGCGCCTATAAATGAAATGAAATATTTTATTTACTCAGTAAGGGGTGGTGAAGTCAGCATTGATAACCTAATGTTAATATCCTCTCAAGTGGCACGCCCCGCGCCCCGCTACTGCCGTTGTGTGGCAGTACTTCCGCAAAAATCCGCGGAAAATTCGCGGAAATGCATCACAATCCATTATTTCGCTGATTTCTTGATTATTATCTACTAATACCTCGTAACATCTATATATATTTGGATTCTCCATAAAATTTCCGACAAAACAGCATGGAAACATTCTGATGTTGTATAACGTAATAATTAAATTTTAATCAACCTCATTAAGGTTGATTAAAATTAAATTATAATTGCGTAAAAATGGTAAAAATTTTATATTTATTAAAAAAATCATAAGGGATGATAAGGAGCGACCGGGAGCGGGCAGCAGCGCCCCCTGCAGAACAATTTTACCACAGAAATACGATCCCCAACCCACATGCCCAGCGTGGGGATTATGGGCATTACACCCCATGAGATAAAAGGTAATAAAACGCTTACTAGGGGGAGGCCTGCGTCCAGTAGTGGACCAATATTGGTCCAGCCTATATAGGCTGGTTGAGGTGAAGTGGTGCGAGGTTCTCATTTTATGTGAATTTTCGTAATATGTATTTATGAAAATAAAGTTGTAGAAACCTAAAACCATATTAATGAAGTTGCTTACTGAAAATATAACAAAACTGACGCTAACCTGGGCGGGTATACCCGAATCTAGTCTCCCACTCCCTACTTTTTGGCCTATGTATCGGGTTCACCCGTCCCATTATCTGTCAACTTTGAGGTTACGGACGTTGCGCGCTCCAGAGTAGTTCTCTTTCCTTCATACTGCTTCTTCAACTCATCTTTCATTTCGAAGAACAGGTCTGGGTATGTGCGCATGTACTGGCGGAAGGTTAACTTGCGAAGACTCAGCAGCTGGAAGATAACTGTAGCTGTATTACAAATTACACAACATTATCACATTGAGGAATATAAACAATCATTCGATTAGGAAAATGCGAGTCAGACTCGCGAACATGTTAGAAAGACTGATAGTAAAAAGGCTGCTGTAATAACCATTTCCTATGAACCTGATGAAGTAACCTACATAATAACCTAACTTTTGAGTACACACAAATTTGCTGTCTGGTTAAAAACCACAATGAGGCGAACTGAGGCGAACAACTGATCGGCTCAGATCGGTGGATCGCCTCACTGAGGCGACCAACTGAGGACACATGTGCCGCCATCTTGGACACAACCGATGACAGGCTAATCTGCGTGCGTCTAGTTGCTGGAAGACCAGAGATAGTTGTTTCCGTCTGAAACTAGTCTAAGTTTAAAATCTATACATAAAGACGCTCCCTCCACCGCCAGCATTCGCTTGCCTGAAATGTAACATGATAACCGCTTCGTCTGACTATTATTATAAACAACTTATTCGACAACAGCAGAATGCTCAAATTGAATCTTGTTAGATATGTAACAATCTAACAAGATTCGATTAGAGCATTCAGTCATACAGGCTAGATGATCAAGATGAGAAAACGCCTGCATAACGGGTTTTGGGTTATCATTAATTGGCCAGTCAACAAAACCAGCCAAACCTCCCAATTAGTTGGTAGCTCCAACAAGCCAACTAACCAACCAGCTAGCCATAAGTAAACCAACCAGACATGGCGTGAGCGCCACGACGCTAGACACCCGCACCTCGCGGTCGGTCACCAGCGACAATTCCCCGAAGTAATCCCCGTCGATGAGATGCCCCGTCTCTACGTCCCCGGCGTACACCGCCAGCTCGCCTGACACTACGATGAGGAGGCCCTCGCTCTGCACGTATGGCTGACGACAATACATATAAAATTAAATAATGCTGAACATGGACGATCTATATTTATAAACCACCTGCAGCTTGAACAGTGAGCGCTGAGATAACGATTGATAGAAGTGAAGTCGCAGAAAAATGAAGTTAAAACGAATATTGTGCCGATACCTCGTAGGCATCGCTTTCTAGTTAAAACTGATACCGAACCAGCTGAAGGTGGCGTGAATGTAATCGTAAAAATGCGCCTATTGCTTCTCTGCACTCCGTATTGCTCTTGTGGCGCATTATTTGCGCCGTTTTCTCGTGATTCAACTATTTTGTGCTACTAGTTACTAGTAGGACAAAATAGTAGGACCATGAGAAACTGGTCTCCCTCGTGGTCCTACAGTTGGACCACGAGGGAGACCAGTTTCTCTTCGTCCTACAATAAAAAAAATAAAACATACTACCACAGAATCATAGAAAACACTTTATTGCACACCACACATAACAGTTACAAATAAAAGACAAATAAACTGAAAATAATTTTAAATCTACGCTCACAACGATAAGGCCACCCATTGTATGCCAGTGCTATTTTGAGTTTATTTGTCTGTTATTTTTAATTGTTTTATGTGTAATATATTAATAAACTGATTTCTATCTATCTACAGGTGGTAGTATTTTTTTTTTTTTTATTGTAGGACGAAGAGAAACTGGTCTTCCTCGTGGTCCTACTAGTAGGATAAAATAGTAGGACCGCGAGAAAACGGCGATTATTTGTAATGAGACTGTAAGTCACACACACCTTGCTCCAAGCGTTGCAATTATAAAATAGGTAAATCCATTCCACAGAGATAAATCTTGAAATAATAGCTAAAAACCCAGGACAAATGTCTGCAGATCATTCAAAAATTATCCCGAAGTGGGAATCGAACCCGCAAACGACTGCGTCTAAGGCCAACATTTCCTCTTTGCGTCACAAAGGAACGCCAACAGCATGTTAAGCAAAGAGGCGATGTTATTAGAGAGCAAAGTCGAAAGGGCGTCCTTTCGGATTAGCTCAATTTACGTGGCAATGGGTATAATGGGTCAATCATCATCGTCCATTTGTTTGGCGTCTTGGTCATGGGATCAAATCTTTATCATAGCGTGTGACTTATTAGAGAATGGTTAAATCTTGATGCGTGTTTAATCCACCAATACCTAGACAAATAAACAATAACTTACATCCGCCACGAGTTCATTTTTCATAAAAATTTCTTCCTTGAGCAAAAAAACTAGATTCCTTTTGATAGCAGTGGGCCACTCCACGAAGTAAGGGATTTTTGTGAGGTATTTTGCGTAGCATTCTATATAGATCTCTTGTTTTAGCACTGTGGGTAGGTGTCTATACAAATGGTTGCGGACTTCGACACTCCGAAGCCGAGCGAACTTGAAACTGTAGTATCTCGCCACTTTAGCGCTCACTATGTCTGGGATCTGGCGGTGGCGTGCCATGAGACGCAGGGAGACCAGAATATCGATATTGCGGTCCTCAGGAAACTTCAACATGGACACTAAAGCAAGACTCTCAGCGATGGTCCACATGAAAAATATATTAGCAATTAAACACGCCATCATTCTGAATATCCTATCAAGATAGAACATGTCGATTTTGTAAAAGGAACTGATGAGAAACATAGATCTGAGGACGTGAGAGAAGTTAAAGACAAAAAGTAAGTTAGCGTCTTTCTTTTCATTATTATTTCCGGTTTCGATCTTGAACATGAGTAGTAGGCCAACGTTAGAGCTCTCCGTGATGTAGCCTTGTTCCACCATGATACGAAGCGTTATGACTTTTTCCATCTCCAAGAACTGCAAAAGCGTGAAGAAAGCAAGAATGGCTATCCTTAAAAATTTCAGACTATACGCGACTTTTAAGTTGCCCCACCATTTCGACATGAAGCTTGAGCATTCGTAGATCCTGAATAGAGTGAAGATTCTCCATATTTCAAGGACGCACATGAATCTCGTTGTTTTGCAGAGAGAGCAGTCGAAGTTGTTGCCGAAGCGCAAGAAAAGGAGCCACTGAAGCGGCAAAGCCGACGCTGCGTGGAGACAGATCTTAGTAGAGCAGTAGTGCATCGCACTAAGTCGAGGGTCCATCACCACAGACTTGGTCTTGAAGTTGCTGTACCCGGAGAAAAGGTTCACAAAGATATCAATAATTATGACGCAATCCAAGACAGCTCCGACATAGTATAAGCTTCGCAGTGTGAAGCCGTATAGTATAGAAAAGTTGTGGTGGCATACCAAGTCGTTCATCATGATGACCAGAAAAATGAAAATTTCCCAGAACGTTCTGAAAATACAAAGGTTTTCAGTTTTTGTTTGGTAATGGGAATTAACCGAAACTACGATTCCAATTCTGAAATTCTATCACTATTTAATTAGCAAGCTACATTATCCTTGCGCGGCAAAAATGATCCAGGTAGGTACCGCATGAGCGAAGCCTTAGCAGGCGCTAGTAAAAAAAGTAGACCTGAAGTCGCTAAAGGGGTGGATCCTTCCTCGGAACTTGCGGTAGTGCATCTGACGCTCCTTGCGCATTGTGTGAGAGCTCGCGTAGAACGCTCGAGAGTATCGGTTAGAGTAGGACAGAAGGAAAAGTCCGTGCCACCACCGCCGCAGTCTGCACAAATTACAATAATTATGCATAAGAATAAATATATTTATTGTGCCGTAGGTACAAAACCATTGTCACACATGATTAGTTCCAAGATCCAACTTGTATCTCATTGTATTGTATGTAATCCGTGGAATGGGGCCCTGGAGACTTGCAGTTACAAGCATAAGCCTCTCACAGTACAGGTTTAACATAGATCTAAGCACTGTGATAATGGTAACTAAATTAGTAAAACCTATTGTAGGAGGATATAAACAAAAATGTTCTTGGCTGGACTATAACTGGTCAATTGCTCCGTGGTAAAGGCGTATCACGTTCGCCTTGGGTGCGAGAGGACACAAAAACTTGTCGCAAAAATTAGTAAATTGTAAGACCGAAGTAAGAAAAAATGTAGAGGCTCAGTCAACGACCCAAAGCGTGTCATCTTGGCCTCCATGTGAGACGTCGGTCGCCATTTTGGTCGGCCCGCTTCAGTTTCAGATTTAGCAGCAGAACCTATTGGGTTAACGTCCTACTGCCACTACTACTACTTTCTTCCAGTCCTGAGGGGCGAGCGTACAGCGGTGGATGCATTATGGGCTGATTATGATAATATGACGAAACTACAACATTTACTTGGTAAGGGTGGAATTTCCCTTGATATCGGTCTCGAGGACGTCCATCTCCGCCACCACGGAACACCCATGCTCGTAATACGACTCGTGGAAGTCCCAATTTCTCTTCATCTCTTTGACGTCTTTGTACTTTGACTTCAATAAAACCACCACGGAACTGAAGTGTGAAAGGTTTTGGTTGAGGAAATAGCATAGAACGAAAACCAGCGTTCTAGATTTTTTTTTTAGCTTAGACCAAAGAGAATATCTATTTTCAACTTCTTTCTAGTGAAGTTTTATTAGTCTTCTTTAGTCTTCTTTCTAAACAATAGGATAATATATAAAAAAAATGTTATAGGTAATTTTTCTTGTATAATTTTTTGATATCACACTAATATTATAAATGCGAAAGTTTGGATGGATAGATAGATGGATGTTTGTTACATCTTCACGCCAAAACTACTAAACAGATTGAGCTGAAATTTTGCATCGGTGTAGCTCTAAGCCTGGAATCAAACTTTTTATCCCATAAATCAGTTCCCATGGGATAGAAATTACATTTGAACGTTTCCATAGAAACAACGCGGGCGAAGCCGCGGGCAGAAGCTAGTAATATTATAAAGAGGAAAGATTTGATTGTTTGTTTGTTTGTATTGAATAGGCTCCGAAACTACTGGACCGATTTGAAAAATTCTTTCACTGTTAGGAAGCTTATTTTTCAGGAAGTGACCTATGCTATATTTTATCCCGGAATTCCCACGGGAACGGGAACTACGCTGGTAAAACCGTGAATCGATCGTCTAGTGGTATAATAAATTACTGTTAATAACATACTTCACCAGGTGGGTGACACTTTGTACGTCATCGCAGGGTTACCAACTCCTAAAAATACCCTAAAGATTAGTATTCAAACAAATCCGTTTCCCGTTCCGATAAGGTAAATAAGATATAGCTATGTTTATAAATACACAATGATTAGCACATCAAATAAAGGAGAGTGGTTCCGCGACAGCAAAAGTTTGGTTATCACAGGGCACTTGTAAATAAGCAAGACAGCATATTTCAATACAGAGGAAATCACGGTGACAGGGTGGATAAGTTATCAAGCAAATTTTTTGATTTCAGATCAATAGTTTCCGAGATATCGTGATTGTTTGACAGCTGTCATCTGAAATGTAGATCTGTGATTGCATGAAACTTAGAGGAAGCATTATCTTAACTAAAGACATGAAAATTAAACGAACCAAACTTATTTCATCTGTCATTTATCAGCCACTGTCATTTTTCTTTTCATTTGTCTTGCCAACAACTGGTGAATGGAAAAAATAAAATATTTTTGGGTCAGACCTTGTTTTCATGGACCATGTATTTTATCATAAACCAAGAAAATTCCATCAATTAGCGCAATACGCTACCAAAGAGAATAAAACCACTCCAAACCGCTACTTCAATGGGTTTTGCAGGGCTACTCTTTTCTGTTTCCATAGATTTAAAGTCTTTCATAGACACTTGAAACCGGTCTGAGAAAAGAAAGCTTAAAACTTATAACATCCCTCTCCACTAGCGGCGTAAGGTGTGAGGGGCGGTCCGCCCCGGGTACCAAGCTCTCAAAGGTACTATCTTGGCACCCCTTGGGGTGACAAGACAACTCTCAGGCACAGCCAGATCATAAAAATTGGCTCGACGTCAAGTCTATAGGGTTGTAGTCTGTTGTTATATTTAATTGTTTATTGCCAAAAAAACCTGTTCTTTGTTTCCGAGTCTTGCTAAGCATGCCTCCAATTTAAGAAAATGCTGCGGCTCACCACATTTGCCGTTATTTATTTTGTATTAGGTACTTTCTTAACAATTTTCTCAGCCGTTGTAACGTTTCCAGAATTGTCAGGGCTCGCTCCGCTCGCTGTAAATTATTTTTTCATGCTCTTTTTAAATATGTTGTGATAACCGAAAAAGTCACAAAACTTTTAATTAAATTGAAAATATCTCTATTGCTGATGCAAAGTTCAAAAGCAGTAGACGCACCCTCGGCATGTTGTTATACCAACGACACATACACTGCGTATTCCCACCCAGTGGACGTCGGTAGCTCAAAAGCCCCTTTCACAGTATTACAAACTTATCTGTTACGTTGCCAGCTATATTTATATTTATTTTAACCGACTTCAAAAATTCACAAAAGGAGGAGGTTTTATGTTCGGCTGTACCAATTTTTTTATGTTCGTCGATTTCTCCTCCAAATATGGAGCAATTATGAAAATTCCTTCGCTATTGATGGGACATCTAATTCAAACCACAATTTGATAAGGGTTACACAATTTAACATATTTTACCGATTATTTTAAATTTGTTCTTAAGGCGAATAGTAGGGTGGATAGTGGCGCCACTACATATTTAATTTTATAATTACGTTATACGAAAGAATTATCAAAAAATCGGACCGCGCGTAGACGATATCTATCATAAGCTTTTTTTAAATGTATCTTTAATAGTTTTGTACTGTATTATTTAGGCAGATACTTGTTTCAAGAGTTTAGTTCCTATTGGTGGCCACCAAGCTCTCCAAACAAGGTTTTTTATTGAATAACACAAAACAAAACCATTACAGATACATTTAAAAAAAGCTTATGATAGATATGTCTACGCGCGGTCCGATTTCTTGATAATTCCTTTGTAAAACGTAACTATAAAATTAATTATGTAGTGGCTCCACTATCCACCCTACTATTCGCCTTAAAACCTACTACTAAATTATAATTCCCAAAAAAAAAATTAAGATGAAGTTCCCATACTATGCAACTGCAACCCTTGCGCGCTGACAATGACAGATCGGCAGGGGGCCTTCGTGGGTGGTCAGTGCGTTCTTGCCACGCCGTAATTGATTGATGATTTCTTTAGGTATATTTTACTGAAACTATGGGGCTAGATAATGCTATGTGAATCGTCCAGCATTATTTATGTATCATCATCATACCTTCGTGAAATCAACTTGAAATATTCTAACCCATTGAAATATAATTTATTACTTGTTTACAAATAAACACTTCGCTACTCAAAGTCAGAGGTTGAGTAAGCGGATGGATTCCCGCTTTATGTACGGAAACTCCCAAAACATAATAATAAATAGTTTTTAATGAAATAAGTATTGTATTTACAAATATAAACACCATCTGTTATATTTACACGTACGTAACAACCTTAGCGTCATACATCTGGAACCTAAATCAGCCGACAGGCTAGGCTAATCATGTTATTTCTTTATGTAAGCCGGACAATGCACATCAAGCTGCTTTATTTCATTTTATTTTAGGTAACGCTCATGACACTGAATAGGTATTGATTATGTTAATAGCAATTTATTTTATCATAGCCTAGTCCACAAATGACAATGCACTCTTAGCAGCTATACTCTACCTAGGTAAAGTAACTGCATACTACACTGTGATACCCATTTAATATTTATTTAGAATTATATACTATATCAGACAATGCCATTTTACAGCAGCATCATGAATTTATAAATAAGTATTATTATTTGTTTACATGACTAACGATGCCCATTTACAGCTGATCCATTTATCTATTTTTATATCTACCAATATTCCTAAGTTCCTTAGTTATTTTGGCTCTTATTTTCTGTCTTGTCTGTTTTATGGTCTTGAATTATAACATAACAGGGGCACCACATATTGTAACCCATGTATATTTAAATTGACATTTCCATGTGTGCCTTGTGCTCCTACGGCGAATAAATGAGTATGAGTACAAAGTTTAGAAATATTTCATTTGGCTGCGACATTCAATGCCAAGTTATTTTTGATCAGTAGTAAAATATATAAATTGATAATTTACATTGATGATGATGATGATTTGATACCGAAATGCCACATCCATTCGTATCTAGAGGTAGATCCAGCAAATTAGTCGCTTTGTTGACCTTGACCTAGATTCACGCACTGGCTCGGGACGCCACCGCGGCCGGCTCCCAGCAAATACGCGAGTATCGCTAGTGTTTGCTTCACTAACTTTGAAGTAATTTAACTAGTCACTACCAATTTATCACACCGAAATCGTAAAAATATTAATTATTGATCGATCTCATTGGTATTTTGTATTAGTATGAACAATATGATTTTACGTCAAAACAAAGAGATTTTGTTTGAGTGCCTTGCAGAAGACAGTTTCTTCTGCAAGGCACTCAAACAAAATCTCTTTGTAGGTTTCTGAGAAAATTTGCTAGATCTATGCTAATATTATAAAGAACAAATATTTATTGTTTGTTGGTTTGTATTGAATAGGCTCCGAAACTACTGGACCGATTTAAAAAATTCTTTCACCGTTAGGAAGCTTACTTTTCAGGAAGTGACATAGGCTATATTTTATCCCGGAATTCCAACGGAACTACTCGGGTGAAACCGCGAGGCGATCGTCTAATCTTTTTCTTCTTATCTTCTTTCTCTTATATATAAAAAACAATTGCTGTTCGTTAGTCTCGCTAAAACTCGAGAACGGCTGGACAAATTCAGGGAAGGTTTATAAGTTGAGAGCGGGACGAAGTTCGCCAGGTCAGCTAGTATTGAATAAATATGTTGGCAAAACCATACCAAGTGAATGAAATACATCAAAAACTTACGTGTTCATCTTTTATTGCAAGGGTTATTGGTAGTTCACTGACACTGCGTAAACTGCAGGTTCTACCCATCATCACGAACAAGTTAGTGACGACGCCATGTCTTAATTCTTATTTTATTTAAATCGCCTCCCATACAATATAATGTCCGAAACCCAATTAATTATCCGAACCGATCTCCCACTCTTATTTAAATCCACGTCATCATCATTGGCTTATTTTACATCGACGAAAGATGATTTAATAGGCATCAGCCTAGCTGGGTAATAGACACAAACGAGGTGTAGCCAAAAAATGCGACAAATACGTCTCATTTTTCTATGCGTATTCGCGCACTCATATGCGTGACTTTTAACGATCATAGATCGCAAGGGAAAAACTTAAATGTTTTCTTGAGTGTTCTAATTTTTAGGGTTCCGTACCTCAAAAGCAAAAAAGGGGTTCCATTTTTCCTTCATATTTTATTCATATCAAGGATCACTTTGTTGTCCGTCTGTCTGTCTGTCCGTCTGTCAACCCCCTTCTCTCAGGAACGCGTGGAGTTATCGAGTTGAAATTAATAACAAATCTCAAGTCCGTAACCTCTTGAAGCCTCAATATAAATAAAACTTCTAGGTCAACGCAATCAAAAGTTACAGCCGTTTATGTCCGAATATTTGGAATTTTCCAAGGGAATCACATGCACACAAAAACCTAGAATCATAAAATTTGGTAAAATGCAAAGTCTCATAGCACAAGTAACGGGAAAAATCCGAAAACCGTGAAATTGTAATTTACTCGTAAAAAAATTACTTTTGGTTCTCGCCATGGAAAAAAACCTATAGGGTACTTCCCATTGACCTAGAATCATAAAATTGGGTAAGAAACAAGGTCTGATAGAAAAAATAAAGGGAAAAATCCGAAAATCGTAAATTTGTAGTTATTTAACAAATAAAATTTTTTGTTCGTCTCCCTGGACCAAAATATACAGGATACCTACTTCCCGTTGACCTAGAATCATGGTATTTGGCAAGAAACAAGATCTTAAAATTTTACGAAACCCTTAATGCACGAGTCTGATTCGCACTTGACGTTTTATTTTAATTTGAATTACAAATACATTCTGAATGTAAGCGAACCCAGTTTCTGTCGTTAAAACCCCAATCACCAGCTCTGAGTAACTTACCAGCTATAAACGATCAGAATATCCTACTTGGGTGGTATGCTTTAAAGTATCATTGAACAATCATGGCTAGCGTCGACAGCCCGGTGTCGGACGGTACGCACTGACCGCATCAAACGGATTTTGGAATTCATTGTTTGGTTGGCTATTGAAGTGCGCCTATTGATCCGCACAGCATTGATCGGACTGTCGACAATGACTGTATTACGGAATACCGGCAGTCGAAATACCGAATAACGGTATATCGAAAGTACACAAAACCGCAGATTGAAATACCGAAAGCACATGAAGCCGCATAACGGAATACCGAAAGTGCACAACACCGAAAAACTGTAAACCGGACGATCACAATCTCGAATGCACACCAATGCCGCTGATCTGTTTGGTGCAGATAACGTTATTCAATTTTTTTATATAATATATACTAATATCTATATATATAAAAGAAAGTCGTGTAAGTTACACTATTTATAACTCAAGAACGGCTTTACCGGAATCTCTGAAAATTGGTGAGGTGGTAGCTTAGAGCCAGGAGACGGACATAGGATACTATTTATTCCGTTCGATAGCATTCAAGTGTGACTTGACATAACCTCAAAAATAGAATAGGATAGAAATAACCTCAAAATGTTTCCATAGAAACAACGCGTGCGAAGCTGCGGGCAGAAGCTAGTAATATTATAAAGACGAAAGATTTGATTGTTTGTTTGTTTGGACCGATTTGAAAAATTCTTTCACCGTAGGAAGCTTACTTTTCAGGGAGTGACATAGGCTATATTTTATCCCGGAATTTCCACGGGAACGGGAACTATACGCGGGTGAAACCGCGAGGCGATCGTCTAGTATATTGTATTTGTCTTATTAGGTGACTAGATACTGCCACTACATCAGCCGATGGATTAGTGGTTTAAAATGTTACGCTTAGGTATATGTACTAGGTCAATCGGCCTACTGTTGGGCATGAGCGCCATAGTGCCCTGTCTTCAGCTTGCCGCATCCAGCATCTGTTAACAAGTCGTCATCCCACCTAGCCGAAGGGCATTCTACACAGTTTGCCACTCAAGAACTCATTTAGCCCAATTATCGGTTCTTCTCGAGTCTCGAGAGTGGAAGTCGGTTGACCGACTGCCTCTTCAGCTTCCTAATTCTTTAAACTGTTGATTGTTCTGTTACTTACTGAGTATCATCTTGGTCTTCAGTGATGGACTCTATGCTGGAATCAAACAAAGACTATTTTTTGTCTCATAAATCAGTTCTAGATCAGTTCTCATGGAAAAGCAATAAACCTTTCGTTTTCAAAGAAACAACGCGCGCGAGTTAAGTACAAAAAATTAAGCCTAACTTGACAGGGTTTTTGTTTTGGTGTACTTAGGTATTGTTTTCACTCCACTTTTTCGGTTTTGAATTATTATTATTTTTATTTATTTATTATATTATTTATTTAATTGACCATTGTCTTTTCTAGTACCAGGTAATAGTATACCTACATACTTTGTACTGAATCAAACACATTACTGAATAGAATGAAAGATTGGTTATGGACACGCATTATTATTGTTAACGGAAGATAGGTTGTATTGATATTTTATCTATGTAGGTATATATGTAGGTACCCTTTGTTGAGTACCTACCTAAAAAGGCTTCCAGGGTCACAGATTTGTGACGTCAACGTGGGTAATAATCTAATAATATAAAAAAAGAAAAACTCACTAACTTTCAGTAACTAGTTTATACCTCAGACCTATTGAAAAACATATTTTTAATTAATCCTCCCTCGTGTCAAAACACGCCTCGCCCATGACCCGGCAAAATCTTCATTCAACAAGTAAGGATCAGGTCATAGCCCCCAGACGGATCGAGTCCTTGAGTTTTGGGCTTTAGCCTTGAAACTTTGCCTCAAGGGTTGTAACGCTTTGTTGTCGGACGGATAGAATTCGATTTCTTACCTGTACCAGGGACCTATATTTAGCTATCTAGCTAAGATAAATTTAATAATGGATTCAGGCGTTACTTTGCAGAAATCCATTGCTTAATATTAGGATAAAACAATATTTAGTAACAATTCCCTAGTTTGATCTCTCCACGCCATCATCAGGACACCATATAATACTCGGCTTTGACACTGAGACCGCCATGCAAGAACAACAAGAGTCTTGCCAGTGATGTTGCCTCTCTGAGCTCTTGAAGTGAAGCATTGCCCGCAATGCTTCACTTCAAATAAGTGGGGTTAAAATAAGTGAAGGTGTTGCGGGCAATGCTTGTTTTCTAATATCTTCTAGCCAACTAAACACAATTATTATCCATAAAGGATTAAATTCTCAACAAAAAAAAACACCTGAAAAGTCTAGGTGTGTGCCCCACACGGAGTAGTGCTACTAGTAGTTCTACGAAAAGTAGACATCGCGAGCGCTAACTTTTTTCAACAATTAATTTACTTAATACTAAAGTTATTTGAAATGGGATATTTAGGTAGATACCATGCTTTTTTATTTCCTGTTTGTAGGTAGGTATATAATAAGAACTTGCCCTTAAGGCATAGGAAATGTTAATTCGTAACAGATACCTTACTTACTCGTTTCCACCAATCAACTTTGAGCCTTTCGTGGCCGTGGGTAGAAATAATGTTCCTAAGGCCACCCCCGCTGCCACGTCCACCTACCTCGGCCACTACAGCCCCCACGCGCCGCGTGCCGCGTTGGACCAATTATTAGAAAACATTGTAGACTAGAGTACTTACCTATATACCTATGCAATTCGATTAGTGAAAATGTACGTACCTCCAAAACAATTTGCTGTCTCAAATCACAGAGAGTATCTGAAATATTAGAAATATTATGTCTCAAAAGGAAGGACATAGAACATTTCTTAAGGTACCTTGGTAAAATTCTAATCTTTTTTCAGTTAAATTTGAAAGTCTACAAAAAATACAGACCCGCGCGTAATCAATAATCGAAGGAACGAAACGCATCGTACATTTGTTCGGCTTGCGGCTCGCGGCTGCCCTAGAAAGCACCGCCCGCCCGCCCCAGGGGGTAAGACAACTTTGTAAGTAGGTAGGGTAGACCGAGGCGAATTGGATCAATTTGACTTTGAAAGAATCATAGTATAATATTAATTTGGCTGTAATCAGATATTTTTCTTATTTTCATGTAACATAAAAACATATTTTACTAAGTGCTTATATATGTGATTATTAGTTTGTAGTTAACAGAATAAAACAATAACAACTAGTATATACACGTATATCTATTTCTTAAAAATCGAATCCGTCACTAGAAGGCAGAGTGCCCAGAATGCTAGCAGCATTGCCACGTTGAATGGCAATGCTAATTCGTTGACCGAAATAGAAGCCAGCATTCCGATCACCTGTGGTCTCTATAAGAAGTTTGGTAAGATCTTTAGAAATTGCGTGTGCCCCAGGACCCCAAGGACCAAGGGTTTCAAACCCAAACTGCTCAAATAGGTAACCTCGATCAAGATTTTTTTTCTGCTGTAATAGTTAAGCAATCGTGTAAAGCAACTACCAATTTGAAGAAAAACATGAAAAATCAAAACATAAAATATCAATTCCGAATGTTTTATAATTGCTGAAAAAAGTGAAAATCCCTGACGCCAATGCGGCGTCTAAAAATTCGGCCCATGGAAGGGGGCGCCTTAATCCTAGGAACTTTAACTCTAGGAACTTCAGCATACCTGGTGAACAGTTCTGCCAGTAAAAGCCAGTATTAGTAGTAGCTACCTATTTTATACTACTGGCCCAGCTAGAGAGCAACGGAAGGAGGGAAGGGAGACCAAATTCTGGAACGTAACTGTAGAACATACTCGTATCATCATTTAATTTTGTGCTGCGTCTGGAATTGAACACGTAACCTCTTGCGTCGCAGGCGGACCATGAATAATGACTGGAGTCAATTTAATAAAACAAAAAGACATCAGGAAAATGTGGTTTATTGCAATAATAATAATTATCCTACTAATATTATAAAGCCAAAAGTTTGTGAAATGTGAATTTTTGACCTCCAAAACTACTGACCTGAGTAGTTTTGGAGATCTTATGATGACATTTGGCGTACGTTTAGAACATAGCTTAACTTAGATAATAGGCTACTTTTTATATCGAAAATTCGCGTGCGAAGCCGCGAGCAGAAGCTATTATAATATAATTCAAAAGGCGGTAGAGAAAAAACATTCTAAAAATGCACGCCCCTTCCAAAAAACGTCATAAAATCGGCGTTCATTTTTAGAATGGTTTATCTCTACTCTTGGACTCGGCGCGCATCGTCAGGAAGTTCCTCTCTCTGCAGCCCTATAGTCACCGGCCGCTTATTACGTAGATACCTACTTGTACTAAACCTTTTAGGGTCGTAGATAAAATACCTTGCTCTTGTATTTAGACACGAGGGCTCATACCTCTGGCTTCTTATAGGTTCACAATTATTTTGAATGGGAGTGTGGGACGCTACATGCGTCGACACACTTGCGCCTTCCCATCTTCCGAGGACATCCGTGAGGGCGGGTGCGGCGGCAGATTTGGCCGAAGATCTCAAGAGGCGCAAATATGCAGGTCTCGACAGAGCCTACACATTTGCTCCCCTTGGAGTCGAGACCCTAGGTCCGTGGGGTACCGAGGCTCTTCGGGTTTTCAAAAAACTATCTGAGCGTCTGGTCGAAGCGACGCGTGACCCGAGAGCTGGTGAATATCTGGCACAGCGTATCAGCATTGCCATACAGCGTGGCAATGCAGCCAGCGTCTTGGGGACGCTTCCGACTGGTGTTGATATGGATCAGTTGAGCTATCTGTAGACTGTTTGCAACAGTCGGCAGTTAGCTCAATTGTTTCAATTGTAAATACTAGTATAATTTTGTTTGTGAATAAATGTCTTCTTTATAACTTTAAAAAAAAATTATTTTGAATTACAGAAATTTCGTTAAATTAATAGAACAAGAACAGTTGTTCGATTCAGATAGTATTCGTGAGTACCTAACATTCATTCTATTATGGCCGCCAATTGGCTGCACTTAGATTACAAATAAATAACACGAGAAAAGGAACCTCGAAAGTTTGTTTCCTTTTTTAACCCCCGACGCAATAAGAGAGGGTGGTAAAGGGGTGTTAAGTTTAACGTGTCTGTCTGTGGATCTGTCTGTGGTATCGTAGCTCCCAAACGGATGAACCGATTTTCGTTTAGTTTTTTTTTTGTGTCATAGATAATTTTATCCCGAGTGTTCTTAGCCATGTTCACGGGAATCTGTTCAGCCAATAAACGTCGGAGAGTTTTTTAATTTTTTAATTTTGTCTTGTTATTTACCACATTG
Organism: Eupithecia subfuscata; assembly: GCA_963564075.1. Lineage (NCBI taxonomy): Eukaryota > Metazoa > Arthropoda > Insecta > Lepidoptera > Geometridae > Eupithecia > Eupithecia subfuscata. The sequence continues at coordinate 22,092,779 of OY751095.1, forward strand.
CTTTCATGCAAGATGTTCAAGACACACACACACACAGAATAACCAAATAGTACTGCGGTAGCGCGGAACCTTATTATTATTACCTTATTATAACTTTCATCACCTTCATCCTCGTTCGTACTCTATCATTATACTATCATCAGTATTAAAATAACCAAAAAGTTAGGCTGTGTCTCCAGTAGGTAAACTGTTAGCGGCCACTAAACTGAGACAGTCGGCGCACGTAACGCTGCAAGTGAGCGCAAAGCTAGCAAACTGTGGACACTCTATTTTGGAAGGGCGTACTAAACCGTACGCCGCAAATACAGTCGGCCGCTAACAGTTTGCCTACTGGGGACACAGCTTTACGTTAATAATTCACTATTAAATAAAGTATTAAATTTGTAATTACGTCCTTAAACAAAATAGATAAGAAGGATAAGCACGGATTATTAGCCACAAAATTAACGTAGAAATAACAAAATACTTTATTGTACACCAACAAAAATACAATACAAGAGACATTACATAAGACACAAGTACAAGGCGGCCTTATCGCTTAGAAGCGATCTCTTCAAGGCAACCTTTGTATGGAAAGAATTATGTGAATTTAAGAAAGGCAGGGGTGTACCAATTATAAGCAATCTTAATTGCTTATAATTGGTAAATAACAGTATTGACAATATTATAAATACCTAAAAAGGAACAACGTAAATAAATACCCAACTTTATACGTACATAATAGATACAAGGCATAAAATTTAAGTAACCAAAATATACTACATAAATACATAATAAATAGATAAATAAATAAATAATACTGGACAATCCACACAGCATCATCTAGCCCCAAGGTAAGCAGAGCTTGTGTTATGGGTACTAGATGACTGATATACATAATATAATACATAACATGGATAGATATTTTTATTATACATAGATAGTACCAACATTCACTTTTCTGACAGGAAAAACTCCTTGACACGGGCTTTGAATACTGGTAAGGATGCAGATTTTCTAATGGACTCTGGTAGTGCGTTCCACAAACTTATGGCTTGGATAGAAAAGGATTTGTCGTGGAAACTGGTTCGGAGAAGATAGAAATATTAGGGATGAGGTCGAGAAACTGTGCTCAGCATCTCGCTAACAACCATCATGTCAGCATAGCTGGAGTCGTCCATGCGAATGTACAATGAACCTTTGGGGAAGAACCGACTGGAGAAAACCACCTCGCCTCTTCCGAAAAACGCTTCGATGGAACTTGAGTCTATGTAAACTACGAAATTCAGCTGGTCATACTTAGGCCTGTACTTCCATCGTCTCTCGCTGTCTTCACCGCCTCGGTCCAGAGAAACAACACCTCGTAAAAAGCTGTAACTAATTGTATGTCTCACAGTGCTATTCTCTTCCCGAGATTCTATGTAAAGCGATAAATCATTCATCTTCGATGCGCGCACTTCTATTTTTGCAGCGTTGGTGAGCAACGCCACTTTGAAACCCCCGTGAGCTATTCCTGAATAAAGCCGTGATCCAATAGCTTTCTGGATCTCTCGGATGGGTTGCTGCAGTAAATGCCCATCCGGAGTCAACTTCAACTTTCTAGGAATCGTCATTTGTCCTGTGAATCCATCAAGGCCCTCGGGATAGTTTTGTCCCCACATGTCCATCCAAGCTATCATTACTCTATCACCGCCCTTATCTACTACCGTCTGAGCGCAGTAAAAGTCATGTCCGTGATCCAATTCCTTGAACGCATGTACTTCCGTGAACAAATTGGTTTTGTAATCAAAAGATCCGACAATGTAGCCGGTGGAGAACAAGTTCTTGTATTTATCTCCCTGAGATTTAATGCCCTGGGTCGAGAAAAATAGCACAAAGAAGCCATCAAGCTCAAAAAAGTCTGGACATTCCCACATGTAGCCGTGGATGCGGTCGGATTCAGCTAGGACGGAAGCTTGCTCCCAATTGTGTTTGTCTTTTGAATAGTAGAGAAGCACCCGTCCAAGTTGGTTTTTATCGAAAGAATTACCCAGTGCCATATAATATTGCTTCCCGCGCTTCCAAACTTTGGGATCTCTAAAGTTAGGTTGGTGCTCGTAGGCCATGAGGATCGGATTTTCACGTATTTTTTGGAAGTGATAGCCATCGTTGCTTTTTGCTAAGTTTTGGTGCTGTTCGTGGTCGGGATCATCGTTGGGATGGATCATATTACCGGTGTAAAAAAGATACATGACGTCATTTTCAACTAGAACACTTCCCGAGTACACTCCGTCGAAGTCGTAACCCTGGTCCGGATACAGCGCTATGGGCAGGTGCTCCCAATGCATGAGGTCTTTGCTCTTCGCGTGGCCCCAGTGGGCTGTACCAGGCAGGACGCTGCTGTTAGGGTTGTATTGGTAGAAGAGATGGTATTCACCTTTGTAGAGGCAAAAGCCATTAGGATCGTTCATCCATCCCACCTTTGAGTTTGGGTCGATCCGCGGGCCAAGATGATACGTCGGATAATATTTGTAGGAGTAATTTGATTTGTTGGTGTAACGGTGTAATTTGCAGCTGGAACGAACAATGATTGTAAACAATGCCATGAAGATAATGGTCCTCATTTGGTATTTAAAGGGCCGAAGTCCTATCGGATCTTCCAGGTACCACTAGGGCGATAAATTCAAGCAAAAACTAAAATAGTTAGTGGTCGACTGGACTGAAACTGGAGAAAACCGGGTCAACTTGCAAACTCAAATGACGCAGTCCAAGATGCACTTTTGGGCCCTGTTAATACGTATATGTATAGTAGACAGCTCTCCGGCCACTACTCGATATTGAATAAGTTACTTCTAGAGCAGGTGTCTTTTTATATTTTCCTAAACGTGTAAATATTATTTCTTTTGAAAAGACAGAGTTTTATTAAAACACGTCGAGCTAGCTTGTTATGAGTACATATTTACAACAATTCCTTATCCGTGTACTGCACATAAAACAAAAGATCTATGTAAATCTAAGGATAAAAACAAAAGTTTTCTCACACAGAGTAATCAAATCCCGTGAGAAAGCGACCAATCCAGATTTTTCTTTCTAATTATTATTAGTCCATACTTCCTTAACTATATTGTATTGAAACATTACCGAATAATCAGAAAAGGCACTAAAATTATGGTACTAATCCAATGTTTATTAAGTTCGTATGTATCTAAGCAATCACCTAAATTTACTACTTCTATAATTCTAAGCCTACTTTCAACCGCCTCAGACACAGGAATGACGTGAAATCTTTTCAGAGTCAAAAGTAGTAGAGAACATAAAATCCGACAGTGGAGGGCAATTTAATGTCATCATCATAATCATCGTCAGCCTATATTAGTCCACTGCTGGACATAGGCCCCCTCTACTAAGCGCCATAGCGACCTGTATGTAGCTTGATGCATCCAGCATCTGCCTGCAGTCTTTCGCAGATCATCATCCCAACTGGCTGGAGGGCGTCCTACACTACGTTTGCCGAGTCGCGGTCTCCGCTCATGAATACGTTTACCCCAGCGTTTGTCGGTTCTTCACAAGATGTGCCGGCCTACTTCAGCTTGCTAATTCTTTGAGCTATGTCGCTATCTTTGGTTCTCTGTCAGATGTATTCGTTACGAATCCTGTCCTTCATCCGCCGCAGTGCGTGTTTGTACGCGGTTTTCCTAAACCGCTTGCGTTTAATTGCAGTGCGTGCGCGGCCAACGTTCCGAATTCCGAAACACTAGTTTGGTTTTAATGCCCCGTTGCCATGGAAACCATTAGTAACCAGAGATGTTGACAATTATCATGTATTTTAGATACGTTTTACGGCGCACATATAAATTTCTCGAAACTAAAACTTTTATGGGACCACCTCGAAATCAACCTTTAGACATAAACTAAAAAAACATCAAAATCTATTAAGAATTGGTGAAGATATCACCAAAATTGTTGTAGGTACCTAGTCGTGATTTTTCAAGTGTTGTGTTGTTTTTTAAGCTTGACGGGATAAATGGTCATCCCTCGGGAATACCATTTTAATGGGACCACTTCGGGATTATTTTCTATACAATACGGAAGAATCAGCAAAATCTAACCGATTTTGCTCCATAAATGGCGGAGATATCAAGTAACGGGTGAATTTTCAAAATGAGGGTGCTTTTTTCGATATTGAGTCAAAATAAATATTCAAATCAAATAAATTACAGTGTATTTGGGTCATAAAAAGGTACTTTTTCACCAAATTTCGTGAAAAAATAATTATTTTGTAAAAGATATTAATAAAAAACCAAAAACTTGGTTTTTTTAATTTTTGACATAGGTACATTTTGAGGTTATGTGAAAAAAGTGTAATTACAAAAGTTTTTATTACGTCTACAACTTTGCCATTTGACTTTTTTCCATAGGACTTGTAGTTTTGCCGGAAATCGAGATAACCCGTTCCCCTTCCCGACCTCAGATCGCCCGTAAATTATTTTTCCTAACATTTTTATAATATACTCCTTCTTTTCCAATGGGTTTCATCCTACTATCAATTTTTTTGGTTTCACTTATTATCGGCACTGGTCTATTATTTACGAGGCGATTTTAAGCAATTTTTTAAATAACCTTTTACCTACAGTATTAATCCTTACCCAATTAAGTACCTTAAATACATTGTGCATTCAATATAGATCAATATTGCCCCTTACTGCATGTAACTTGAATGAATATTTTCGAAGATATTACAGATTTAAAATGCAGGGACATAGCGGTTGAGGCGGTAACGGCCGGGGGGCCGATTCTGTAGTATATTTAGTATAAGCATAGCACCCGTGCGAAGCTGGGGCGGGTCGCTAGTAATGTATAATTAGATTAATAAGATATGCCCACTGGGCGGCTTTTTCAGATGGGAGTGGATGGGTAAATCCGGAACAAAGTGAGCTAGGTAAAAGTTATGAAGAGTCATAACTTTAAGAAAAAATCGTAAAAAATATAATACAACTATTCAGTTTTTATTTTCTCCTAAAGCGAGGTCATGACTCCTATCACGACTTTTCTCTAACTCTGATGATTTCTGATTTGGCCATCCACTCCTATCTCAAAAAATCACCCTGTTATAAGTAGTGTGATATAATAGGTACCTAGCTTCCTAAATTGGGTAGGTAATTAAGAAGGTACTTAGTACGTACGTGCTAGAAAGTAAAAAACAATGTGAGTTCTAAACGTTTATTTCAGTAATACAGTATTACTTATTTATTATGAGTATATACAAGACAATGCAATAATGAGTCCTTATTATTATACCGATTTCTTTTTATTAAATCTTATACAAAACCTTCCTTTAATTACCTTAGTCACCAACCTACTATAGTTATATTTATAGGAATGAATAAATGTGTATGTTATGTTTATGAGTTAAAATACTCATGAGTATTTTTTATCTCTTTTTTTATCTGTGTATACCTATCTATGTAGACTTGAGTATTTGAGTTTATCTCTGACTTGAGTATTTTAGGACTTGTCCTAAAATACTCAAGTCACAGATAAAAAAAGAGAGAACTATCCTAAATTAAAAATATTAGTAAAAAATCTCATTATTGGTACAGACGCTGTAAAGATAGTCACAAAACAATGAGCAGCTATAAATTTTTTTGATTTTTTGATTTTTAAGTTACCCATTTCTATCACAAAAGTTAAGATTATAGTAAACAATTGACTTGAATACAAAATTTACGTATATATTAAGTAGGTAATAATAATATACAAGACAGAGAGTTTTAATAAATCAGTGGAGTTTATAATATTTTCACTATAGGCTAATGGTGTGGGTTTCGACTTAGTTAAATATGATGTTATATAATTCAACTAGAACGTGTAACGATTCCCTCAACACTTGAATCGAATAATGCGTTACGGACATTTGATCCAGCAGATCATTGTGCAGTATCACCACAGTGTTATACATTCTACGAATCCTAGCTGAATCGTTTTCACCCCACAGCACAACGCTGAGTAAGATTGCCACCAATAGTTTGCCAATTTCTGTAAGATATTGGTCCGTTATTTGAAATTCTTGGTTGATGTCAAATATTCGATTGCGTAAGAGCTGTTCGTATTCCTCGATTATCGGTCGGTCTGCTTCGTTTATCAAGGTGATATAATTGGCTATCTGAGGACGTGTATGAAACTGATATTCAATATTTGCGACAATCATACGGTTTATGAGGTGGATCTGATCCAAATATTCATGTGCCTGCTGATTTCTGTGGTTTATAAGTGCATAATTTTGGTTTACATGCAGATTTTCATGATTTATTTCTTGGTTATGTTCGTACATTATTAGATTTTCGTTGTTGTTGTCAAATTCAATATTTTGTTCCGTCGGTTGTACTTGATTAATTATTCGTTCGATTTTTTGGTTTTCTTGTTTATTCATAGACGATTCTTTGTTCTTTCTTGGCTCATGTCTACTTCGCTCATATCTGAAAGAGTAAGAAGTAATTCAAATTTAACATTATAGTCCAGACAACAAGTTTAAAAAGGTGTTAATTCTTGATCAAGCTCCTAAACATGCGACAGTTCATACGATTCGGAATGACGTATAGAAAAATGCATCTCGAGGATTTATTAGCACACAAAAAAATCACAATTGTTATTGACAAAGAAGATGGGTAAAAAAGGTATTTAGTTTTTTGTTAGTAACTCAAAAACTATTATTATTAAGGAACTTTTCAAAAAAGATCCTCCTCAGAGAGGAGGAAATTTTCAATAAAAAAGTTTCGTCTCCCTGAATTCTATCTCCATCGTTTATTTCAACGCCGAAAATAGGTCCCGGAGACAGAAAATATTTTTTTTACAGCAAATAGCCATTATTCACAAAGAAAATTATTCTAGTATTTACAATTGAAACAATTGAGCTAACTGCAGACTGTTGCAAACAGTCTACAGGTAGCTCAACTGATCCATATCAATACCAGTCGGGAACGTTGATTTGCTTCTTGGAGCTCTTATACATTGGAGCTCTGTACATTATGTACTTAACAAGATCACGCGATAAAATTTTACGTTTTATATTTTGTTTGTTATAAAAAAATTTAATGTAGTTCATTAAATTTTTTTATAACAAACAAAATATAAAACGTAAAATTTTATCGCGAAAAAGAAATATTTAAAAAAACATTATTTTTACAAATAGCTGTTTTTATATCTAAAAATGGCATTAACTAACGCAGGTTTTTTGTACGCAATTTGGTAAGAAATTACTTAAAAGTTATAAACAAATAGTCGCAGTAGACTTGTATGGGAAAGCGTGGAAAGTATTTTTAAAAACAATCAAAATAATTAAATTGAAGTTGAATTTAATATTAATTTCAATGGTTTTACAATGATGACTTAATTACGACTGAGGCTTTGAGTCCGGAGTTCTCGCATCACAGGACGTTGATAGGAATGTCCAGACGCTTAGCTCGGCGATATTGCTCGTCGTGAGAAAGCGTGTGGGCGTCTGTTATATTAAACAAGCAATGTCCGATCTTATGGGATGCTGAATACAGACCCTGATGCCATAACTCCTCCCTCCTGTAGTTCGAGATTATCCTCGGGATTATCTCGAATTTTCCCCGTTTTACAAAATAATTGCTTAACTCTATGTTTAAATGCTAACAATAAAAGACAAAAAGTTAATATAAAGCAGAACGTTAAGTTTCCTACACTAACACTTTTATAATCTAGAGCACTATGATTAATTTCACTATCGCTATAAATTTCACTTCCACTTTTCTGCAATAAGTAATTCAAGAACTGAATGTCGGCAAGATCGATTCCGTTGAGATTAACGGGTTTCCGCTGGGTATCCGATGAACTGGACATTATTCTAGGTAAGTTAATTACGGGAATCTTTGCAAATATTATATCCTTTCCATGAGTCAGATGTCTTTTTAGATTCAAATTCTTTATCTTTACTTGACAATCATCGTCTAATGTCATGAGATACGTTCCACAGATGTTTTCCTGAGATATCTCGTTCTCGCAATATTTGGTGAGTAACGTATCAGTTTTGGTGTAAATTATCCATCGATTAGGCTGTATGGGAAAAACCTTGATTTCATTTATGGTAACAGGAACCGGATAACAGCTCGAAATGTTGGTAGAAAATGTCATCAGCTCCGTGATACATTCGTCTTCAGCTAGAGGCGGTTCATCGCTCTCAAAGCACAGGAAACGAGCTTCGTCGATTTCTCGGCATGACTGGGAGAGCGGCTTCGCTTTCAACCCTTTCATAAGGATGTAAGGATATTTGGGTAGTATAAGGACTGTTTGGTGGGTTACTCTATCGTTAACGGGCAAAGGAGTCAATTTAAAATAGTTGAAAACCTCATTTCTTATCAAAGGTATTTGCATAATTAACTTTATCTGATTTTGTTTGATATACGCTTTCATCTCTATACACTGCTCTATTTTTACAATATTTTCATGATTTACTGGATACACTAATTTACTAGTTTTCTCAATTTCTTGTAACAATACAAAAAGTTCATTAGTATCTAAAATAGATGGATGTAATATTTTATTCTTAGCAAAAGTTATAGCCGTTTCAATTTCATTCAATCGCATGTAGAGAGTTTGGAAGTTATGCAAAAAGACGTTATATATGTGTATAATTTTGTTACCAACTTGGGTTAATTTTGAATTATTTAAACCACGATTAAGATCTTGGATACTACCTTCAATTTGAATGAAATTGCTTTTGGTAGAGTTGGCTATTTTCGTAAGTTTACCCACCATTTCGGCGACAATAGTCATTTTCTTATTAACCGCGTCTTGTTTAGAATTTACTTCATGAATTAACTTTTCATACAATACAGCATCGTCATTATCCAGATTACCTGTAATCGTCTTGATAAAAGTACCAAGAGGATTTATGAGACCGCGCTTCGATCTTACCGATGGAATCAATTGCCCATACTTTTCTAAAGTTATATTCATGTTAAAGTCAGTTTCTAATTCTACTTCGGTAAAATCATAATCAAATGTTTTATTATCGTAACAGCTTTGAATTTGCCGCTTTAATCTTTCGTAACTATCGATGTTTAATTCTAATTGATCATGAATGTGCTTTAGATCTAAGATTTTTATAACGGTCCACGTATCATGGCTAACAACAGCTTGACCTTGCTTTACAGGTAACAGCCCCGGGTTCTTGTCAATCGGCTGCAGATGAAGGGCCTGGCTGTGGATCACTAGGACCGCCAGAAGGACCAACCTGTGGAGGACGTCTTATGTCTTTAATAGGAACTTTAGTATTCCGGTTATGAGTCGTTACTGGTACAATATTCCGTTGAATGGCTCCGATGACTTGAGCTTTTTGATAACGAGGCTTATCTTTACTACGCCTAGTATTCACTCCTTTGATAAATACCGTATCACCTACATCTATGTCAAAATTCTTTTCTCCCCCACGTTTCTCGATTGCCGCTGATTTTCTATCAATAATTTTATCAGTAAGATATTCGTACAAAAGTTTTGTTCGTTTAGCGTGTTCTTTAACCAATTGTTGCGTAAACTGTTTATTAAAATCCACATAAAATGCGCTGTTAGATTCGGTGTGACCAAAAACTACTTCAAACGGTGTAAGACCGGTGGTAGAGTGGATAGAGTGGTTATATGACATTATAGCATAAGCCATAACAGATGCAGCGTCAGTTATCTTCTGTTCGTACTTTGCTATACGGTAAATCTCTATAAGGGTTGAATGGAATCTCTCAACTATCCCCATAGAGTTGGGATTATGGGGGGTACCGATGTGCAGGTCGATCTTATAAAATGACATCATTTCTTTCATGAGCGTATTATTAAACTCGGTTCCTGGATCCGAGCTTATTCTACAAGGTGTTCCGTATAAAGAGAAGTATTTTATGAGTGCTCTTATCGCTTCAGGGGTGGATTTAGTGCTGATTTCAAATGCTTGACCAAGTTTGCTGAAGGCATCTACTATTGTCAGGTAATGTTTTCCTTCAATTGAAAATGTGTCTATAAATAATTCCTGAAAGGGTTTAACTTGAGTCTGTGATAGTTGTAATTCAGGTTTTAAGGGTTTTCGATCGTATTTCATTTTTTTACAAAGTTCGCATGCATTGATGATGCTAGCTACTGTTTGGTCCATATTATTCCAGTAAAAGGTACGTCTTAGATGTACTAACGTCTCTTTTATTCCCCTATGACTGTTTTTACCCTCGTGATATTTAAGCACAATATTTCGTTGTTCCTCTTCGCTATCTACATAAACTACTCTCTTAGTACACTCATAAAATTTAACCGTGCCCTTCTGAAAGAGCGACAGGGTGACTTCTGAAAACTGTTTGCGGTGTAATGCATCTTCGAAATAAAAGAAATATTTAATTTTGGGTCGAATATAGCTTTTCAGAAATCTTTTAACCAATTCCGTGTTAGTTGTTGGTAAATGAACTTCCAACACCTTTTGTTTTGACCTAGATATGTCTTTAACCGACAACTCATCTCTGTTCCAGGTATAAACCAGAATCTGGTTCGGTTTCGTGTCAATGGCCTCTTGGAGGATAAGAATACCATCAGTATCTAAATCACGTGCCGAATGTATCGTGCCTATGCTTTCCGCACGACCTTCGGAGGCTGTGATAGTACTACTACCTGAAGATGGAATCGAATAAGGAGACCGCCTACCGCCAGCTGTTACTGACTTATTGCTTTTCTCCGATCCAGATGATATTGTTATCGGGGATGGTGTTCCTTGACGAGGGGTGGAGGCTCGAGAATCGTCCTTGTGATCTTTACTTAACCGAACAATTTCTTCAGTTAAATCATTTATGTGCCGCTGTAGTTTTTGCTCCTTACTGTCAAGATTTACCTTCATGGAAAAATCATCATCTTCCCCTAGAACGTTTAGCCTAATTCGAGATAAAGCGTCTGCGTTTAAATTTAGCCTGCCTTCTTTATGCTGAATATCATAATCAAATTCCGATAATCTTAATTTCCATCTTGTTAATTTACTATTGGGTTCTTTTAATGATTTAAGCCAGGTTAAGGGTCTATGATCGGTGAAAATCATGAATTTTCGCCCGTACAAATAGGGACGAAAATGTTTCACAGCCCATACTATTGCTAGGAGTTCCTTTTCGATGGTACTGTATCTCGTTTCAGCGTCATTCAAAGTCCTACTCGCGTAAGCTATCGGTTTATCATTTCCCTTAGGTCCTTGCGATAGGACAGCTCCTACTGCAAAGTTGGATGCATCCGTCGTAAGGACGAATGGCTTAGAAAAGTCGGGAAATTGTAAGAGCGGCGCGTTTGTTAAAAGCTCTTTACACTTTTCAAATGCGTCGATGTATTCCTTTTTTGTGTAATCAATTTTATTTCTTTTTTTTAAGCAAGATGTAAGTGGTTGTGTTAGTTTAGCAAAATCTTTAATGAATTTTCGATAGTATCCTACTAGACCAAGAAAACTTTTAATTTCTGTTGTTGTTTTTGGTAAGGGAAATTTCATGACCGCTTTAATTTTGTCGTCATTAGGTAATAGGCCGTCCTTAGTGATGGTGTGACCTAAATAAAGGACCTCCTTCCTAAGAAATTCGCATTTGTCGAGGGTTACTTTTAAGTTAGTTTCCCTGAGACGTTCGAATATTTTTCGAAGCTTGTCTACATGTTCTTGTAGGCTGGATGAATATACTATGATATCATCAAGATATACTAAGCAGTGGATCCCTTGAAGACCTCGCAATATATTATCCATCGCACGTTGAAACGTCGCTGGGGCTGTTTTTAAACCAAACGGGAGCCTTTTAAATTCATAGTGACCCGTCTGGGTTGAAAAAGCCGTTTTTGATCTATCCGCCTCATTGACTTCTATTTGGTGATACCCACTAGCAAGGTCTAAGGTGCTAAAGTATTGGGCTTTACCTATCTTATCTAGAAGATCAGTGATGTTGGGTAGCGGATATTTATCGTCGACTGTGATCTCATTTAGACGACGGTAATCGATAACCATTCTATATTTTTTTTCTCCAGATGCGTCTAATTTTTTTGGAACCAGGTGAACTGGGGCACTCCATGGAGAGTGTGAGTCTACAATAACGTTATCTGCCAACAGTTTTTCTACTTGCTTATGAATTTCGTGATTTAGAATAGGTGGGTGTCGATATGGTCGAATATAAATCGGGTCTTCGTTGGTTGTCCTGATGTTATGTTTCACTTGATTTGTGAAGGACAAAGGTATTTTGTCACTATAAAATATGTCGCGGTATTCGTTGCACAATTTATAAATGTTTTCGCGTTCTTCCTTATTCATGTGATCTAACCGTAACTTTCCTAAATTCTCTTTCAAAATATCATCAATCATGCAGTCATCTTTCGTAAAATTAATCTCGCACTCCTGATTTTCGAATACCGTGACTTCAAAAGGTTCCTTGAACTGCAGTTTATATGTGTTGTCTGTTACGTTTTGAATAATCGTTTCAGCAAAATAGTTCTCGCACCTAACTAGAGCGCTAGGCATGCGAACGCCTTCCTGAAGCTGAAGGAATTCCATGACAGCATCACCGGTTTTCAGGGTCGTGGGAATTTTAACCCTAGTCTCAGTCCGTGGCGGTACATCAATCTCATATGGTGGATTATAGACGATTGGAATTGCCGCATTGTGCGTTACTAACATTTGGTTGCACATATCTATGTTAGCTCCTAACTTTTTCAGGAGGTCAGATCCTATCAAGCCGTCGTATCGTCCGTCAACATCATAAACGTAGAATTTATGAGGAAGCGTGCTTCTAAAGGTCTTCAGTAGTGGTATGTAGATGACCTCATTGTGCATGCTTTGAGCGTGGGTGCTTACCACTGTGAACGGTTCATAGTATCTGAAGTCGTTGAAAAATTCAAAGGCTTTGGCGGGGCTTATGAAAGACCTACTACTTCCGGTGTCAATCAAAAACTTTGCGCCAATTTCCGGGATGTCAATGTGAGGCAATTTCAATATACTGTTACAATAGTTTAGATTTATCATTTCACCGTATCCTTCGAGGCAGTTTCCTGAAAATTTTCAGGTTTGTGCATGTCCGAACTGGTGTTGTCCACATTAACTTTATCCGTGTTGACGTTTTCCGGATTGAAGGAATTATTTCCTTCGAGCTCAATGTAATTGCAATCGCCTACAGGATACTCTACATAGCCATACATATCATTCATACTCGTGTCATAACCAAAATCACTATCAAATCCATTGCCTTCTATAAAATACAGATCGTTTGCAATCATGTTTTGCCTAATTGGAGCCGTACGCATTGATACATCTGTATCTTGGAGCCTAGGAGCTTGAACCTGTTGTTGGGGGGTACCAAATTTATATTGGATTTGAGGTTGGTTTTGTGAAGGGATACCGAATTTGTAAGCTCCATATTGGAACGGCGCACGTTGCGGGACAGCCTGAAAGCCTGAACCGAAATTACGTTGCGGTAAGTTCTGAGGAATCCCGAAACGAAAGCCTTGAGGAGGCGGTGCAAATCGCAATTGTGGAACAAAGTTAGGTCTGAACCCACCTTGATTTTGAGGAATGCCGGGTCTAAAGTTGTTTTGGGGAATGCCAAATCTGAAATTATTTTGTGGAATGCCGAATTTAAAACCTTGGCCCTGAACCGCTGGAGTTGGTTGAGCAAGCATGGGTTTTGGTGCGTTTTGTGAATTTTGTGCGCTTGGTAATTGTGGCGCTGTTTGTTTTAGTAATTTAGTTTTTGCATCATACTGAAATTTAAAATTTACCTCTTCCGTTACTATACTCAAAGCATTTTCCAAATTAGAGCAACCTTTTAACCTCACAATTCGAATCATGTCCTCCGGTAAGTTGAACAGAAACGTGTCAAGAGCCGTATTGTTATACACAATCATTTTTGCAGCTTTGATTCCTTCATCTGTAAGTCTATTCACTTTCGCAAACAAAGAACTACGCACATTCTGAATTCTATGACAAAACTGTATGTACGTTTCCCCATTCCTGATTTTTAACTGCTCGAGTTCGATAGCTATGCACTCTTCTGATCGAGGATCACCGAAATGTTGCGTAAGTAGCTCCTTTAGTACATCATATGACTTGATATTCGGATGGTCGCTAAGTAGAGTCGCGGCTCTACCTGTAAGTCTACTCGATACGGCATGAAACAAGTACAAAACTTGTTCCAGGTTTCCCTCAATAGAGGCGCCTTGAATCACATAATCACATTTCGAAAGGAAAAGATTCAAGTGATTTTCCTCCCCGTCATATCTAGGAATAAGCGACAAAGTTTCTTTCGGTATTGCCTTAACAGTCGACATTTTGCTTATACTAATTAAATCTATTAAGTACTATACTATGCAGTAATTTACTTGTCAATTTAAATTCACAGATTTTTAATTTTCTCTATTCAAATATCAAATAAATTTAATTTCTTAAAATACTGATTCACCAATTTTTGTGCAAATCAATAAGCCTATTTTAGGGCTAAATCAAGTACTTAAAACTAGAAACACAAATTAATCGCGAGAATAACGGAATGCCGATTTCTAGTGCAAACCAGTTTGCCAATTTTAGTGCAAACAAAATCAGATAAACGCAATTAATAAGCCCGACGATTTGAGTTCGGGGGAAAAGGTGGAAACGACACAGGAATATAACACAGGAAGTGAAAAGGTTTACTCACAAGCTGCTCGATCCCATGTCCTCCAGGAGCCGAATCAGGGTCACAATCACACGCGATCACCGGGAGTCAGATTTATTTGGTTCTTGGTTTCCACGTCCGCGTAGAGACGGTTCCGGAATTTCGCGTTTTCGCTAGACCGATTTTATGGTTTTCGCGATTGCGGATTCACGGGAAATGCGTGGAAAATCCGATAGGCTGCGCCAGACTTGTATGGGAAAGCGTGGAAAGTATCTTTAAAAACAATCAAAATAATTAAATTGAAGTTGAATTTAATATTAATTTCAATGGTTTTACAATGATGACTTAATTACGACTGAGGCTTTGAGTCCGGAGTTCTCGCATCACAGGACGTTGATAGGAATGTCCAGACGCTTAGCTCGGCGATATTGCTCGTCGTGAGAAAGCGTGTGGGCGTCTGTTATATTAAACAAGCAATGTCCGATCTTATGGGATGCTGAATACAGACCCTGATGCCATAACTCAGTAGTAAATAATGTCTTTACGAACGTGTTCGTGGTGATGGGCAGAACCTGAGGTTCACGCAGTGTCATTGAATTACCAATAACCCTGTATAAGACTGTTTTTGGTTTTTTAATGTTCCGTACCTCAAAATAAAACTTATAACGCTATATAAATAAAACTTCTCTTAAATATTTCTTTATTTTTGTAGTTCATTTACGCCACCGTCAAGTTCTACACTAACCGATCCTGTCCGTTCAAAGGTTGTCTAGAAGAGATCGCTTTCAGCAATAAGGCCGCCGATTCTGCCATATTAGATTTAATTAGTAATTTGAAAGATATTTTATAAGCATTGATGGTACAATAAAGATATTAGCTATCTATCTAATTTGTGTCACTCTTTTTCTGTAAAAGTGTTGAATGTAACATTTGTTTTATTCTGACAAATGCGGTTAGAATAATCTCGAATTATAATTTTCGTTACTACTCGATTTTCGGCGTCTGCCATGTCTATTGTTTCCTACTTCCTCACGATAAAACTTTGCTGTAACCAACCTATAATCTGCCGCTGGTGTTGAGGTTGGCCGCCAAGTCAGAACCTCCGCAACGTCTAGATATTCCTGCAACAAATATTGGCTAAGTGCTTGTCCAATCGCGTACTGTCTGTCATTATTACACAGGTACTATCGAGTGCAAATAATATAGTCTGATTGAATATTTATTTAAGTTTCGTTATGTTCATGACTTAGTACTTAATTATAAAAAATCTGTTAAAATTTAATGTAACTTGGTGTTTGTAATGTAAATGTAACTTGGTGTTCCAATGATTAGCATTATGATGTAGAAATTCTTTGGATTGGTGATGAAAAGCATCTGAAAGATCGATAATTGAATTCAAAAAATCGAAAAGGTGGAGTATAGATTATAAAGATAATCGGTTCTCGGAGGTTCTGCATTCAATAGTACCTTATTGACAAGGAAGGGATCTTGTTATGAAAAACAAAAGTAGCTTTATATTGCCACTTTATAAACTACTCGTTAATATTCCGCAATGTTCAAGTTAAAGCGACTTGACATCCTTTCTTACTCACTCCTGTGTCTCAGCGACCCAAAGTGGATTTTAGCCTCCGACACAAGACTTCTCCCTTCTTCATCAGTGAAAAGGTACTCGTATGATTAAAAGTATTGGTTACTGACCTGGTGTTATATTCACAATCTGCCCGAACAACGAAGCGCCACGAGGTCAAACGTAGCTGTACTGAAACCTGTAAAAAATACTCCACTATAATTTTGGGCTTCAAAAGAAAGAGGCATTTCTCTGTACGAGGGTACGTACGTACGTGCGTAGGTATGTATTTTATTATGACGCGTCTTTACCGATTTTCCGTCATTTGTAGACACTGGTCTACAATGACGAATTAAATCAGGATTTTTGTTTGAAAGGCTTGGGTGGTCTCTTAAAAGTTTCATTTTGAAGGGAACTTTATGTTCAAGAATGATATCTTTATTCACTAAGAAAATAGTCCAAGTAAAACAAAAGATACAGTGTGAATTGAAGATTCAGGCATTATAATATACGTTTTTAAGGGTTCCGTACCCCAAGGGTGAAAACGGGACCCTATTTATTCGTTAATTAGGGTTTCTTTTGCGAAAGTATTCGATGGTACGGAATCCTTCGTGTACGAGGCGCTCATTTATAGCTGAACCATTGAAGTCCATTTCTATGATTAGAGAACTATTTTTAAAATAGAATGTTATTTATAAAAACAACAAATTTAATAGTATAACATCAAAACTGGTGTAGTTACAAGACTTAGACCTGCCAGGCCTGACCGCTAAGGATGAACAACACTGTACGTAAATAATCTAAATCAAGTAGGCTGTGGCAGGTAAACAGACGTTTACTATGCAAAAATAAAAAAAAAACTTTTAATGGTAATAACTATGCACTTATTTAGTGCTCTAAAACCAATTCCGAGAGGGTGATAATTCAGATGTCGTAAAAACCAAACTAATTCTAGTCAGTTAAACCATAGATTAGGTAATTTTACTTCGGTTAAACTTCAAATATTTTCCTCAGAAGTTCCTCAAAATTGTGACCTATTGAATTTTTTTTAGTTTATACTCCCGGGCTGGTTCTATTTTATGGAAATTGAGATTTGTTGACGTCGTTATTAACCTTCATGGAATCTTCAAAATTACTTTTGATATTTTTTGAGC
This sequence comes from Eupithecia subfuscata, assembly GCA_963564075.1. NCBI lineage: Eukaryota > Metazoa > Arthropoda > Insecta > Lepidoptera > Geometridae > Eupithecia > Eupithecia subfuscata. Next base: position 22,110,103 of record OY751095.1, read on the forward strand.
AGGCTTGTTCTTGCCTTGGACGTTTTATCCCGTATCTTGTAAAAATGTATTTTGTATGAGTTTTGTAACACAAATATATTCCCTTAATATTCTTTAAAAGCCCGTGCGATGCCGCAGGCTGGAGCTAGCATTATATAGGTATAAATATTTTGATCAACTAATAGTTCATCTAGGGTATTCCGTCCATACACAATCAATCGATGTAGGGAGTTCAAGTGTGTCAAGTGGGGAAAATATTAATTTAAAAAAAAACCGTTGTCCGCATGGGCTGGAAAGAGATATCATTCGATGCGGCTGAAATACCAATTTTACGACCACACACAGTGGTCTAGTGAGCATTGTGTGTTCACAGTAGAGCATTTGTTAAATCAACAATTTGTACGCTACAAGTTTGTAAGATTCTGTACACTTTTCGACGAATATAAAAATGGTATTGTTCACAAACGATGCTGCCAGTGTTGGAGATGTTGCGGCCGGTCTAAAACTATTAGAATAGTCTGACCTTTTTTCGGAAATTCCCGTGCAGCAAACGTAACTATCGATAGTGATAACGCCGTATTATGAGCCAATATTTTATGCTTAGGTTTCGAGAAGATTAATTGAACACACACAACAACACACAAAACTTTATTCGGCAAGAGCCACCTCCGTGGACACAAAACAGAGAAGTGTACTCGTTTGTGTCATAGTACCCAGCTACCCAGATCGCAGGATCTCACCCCTGTGGTTATCTTTCTGTAGGTGTTTTATAAGCAAAAGTATACGATAGACCTGACAAACATAGCGAAATGAAAAATAATATCTACCGAAAAAAAGCGTGCAGTACGCTATTTCCACCATTTTTTTTTTCAAAAATTATGTTTTTATGAAAACATTGTGACGAAATAACTTTTATACGGGGAAGACAAATCCAACGAACCCATACTGATGTGTTACGTCGTATCGTTTAGGACTTCCTATGGCCACCTTCTATCTCCATCAGCAGACCAGCTCTATAGTATCCCAACATTGCATTGTCGCCGAACTAACATTATGTATTCCGAAACCGAATTTCAGCTCAATTGGTTGAGGATCTAAAATTCAGTTGCAATATTTGTCCCACACATACATAAAAGCTGTTAAAAATAAAGTCCGCATGTTTTATCTTTTGACTTTTTATTTAGAACCTTTAAAATACCAACTAACTTTCTTCAATTGTAAATACTAGTATAATTTTCTTTGTGAATAAAGTATATATTTTCTTCATCCTGTATAATGCAAATTTTGCATTTATTTTGCAACCCCTTTAATGTTCGGCTGTATGTTTGTTTTTTTATGCATGTTCGGCGAAATCTCAGTCAATTGTGAACCGATTATTTTACGAAAACTGTGTTAATATTATGGAATTTTAAGTCGATTTTTAATTTTGTTTTTCAAATTAATCTAAGAATTATCAAAGGAAGCAATACTTCGTAGAAACCAAATTTTTGGAACAATAATTTATTAAGGGCCGTGAGATTTGAGGTCAGATAGTTCATAAAATCAGTAAGTTTTTAACGTTCAAAAATAATAATTTTATTTTGTTAGCATTTTGAGAAGTTGGCCTTCAAAGTCTGAAACGGAAAGACCTAAAGAGCTTTTTTTTTCAAAGCGTCCTTCAAAAATCCGTTTTTTTATTATGTAATTTGCAAAATATTGTGATTTCAATACAGAAAATAAATAAAAAATGAGGAAATTAGTTAGTAACTCTTCCTACAAAATGTTTACACATTTTAAATATTACCAGTAGTAATATTTTATAATGTACACTGTCTAAATATTGTTTTGGTAACAATCCTGTTATAATATATTAATACATTATTATTTTTATTTTTATTAATAACATCCAGCGCACATGGCTAGTTTCCGCTGAGACTCGGCGAGGAGGACTTCATCATCATGAATGCAATTTATTAGTGGTATATACAATGTTTCTACTAGATAACCTGCTGTTATGTATCCCATATATCCTGCATCTCCTGAATTTCCCTAAATGACACAGGCTTCTTTTTATCCGGAATAAAGTCATCCGAAGCCGCGGGCATAGGAAGGCAAGAATAAATCCAAAAAATAACAAAATTTCTTACCGGTGAAAGTGACGAACGATAAAAGGCAGGACGGCTACAGAAGCAAGTTTCTGGATCGGGGTAGGTAGACCGGTATTGTTTTTTCACTATGTTTTATTTTATTTTATTTTATTTCAATGGAAGCAAGGACACGTAAGAAGTGACACTAGTGTGTGTCTAGTCTGTAGTGACCCAACAGTGGGTGAAGTTCGGTTGCGGATGATGATGATGATTAGGAAAAATATTTCACTTCTATAGTTTTTTAAAATAATTTACACTCCAAGGGTAAATGACTAGTTTTGATTAAAATTTTAGTCTATTAATTGAACTTTAAACACTTTCCAGTTGAAACTCACTGATTAGAATAAAGTATTGTCAAAATATCACTGAAACTATCAGAGTATCAGATCAAAAACTCACTGAAGTTAACAAAGCAAGTATTGAAAACTGACTTTAACAATCGCACCGAATCTGTGAGAATTTTTAACAGAGGAAAAGTGCTTCATGTGAAATGTTTTAGGCAACTGAGGCGGGACTTGTCTTTTTTTCAGAATAAATAGTCCTCGACAGGTTGTCCTGTTCCCCAAAACCACGTTAAACTGCGCGCGCATAATATATGATTTACAGTGCCACCGTAATATTCCAACTTTGATTTTACAATGTAAGCCAAGTTTTTCACGTGTTTTTTGTTTGAAAATGACAATGAGGCGTTTTCCAATAAAGAAAAATCCCTTTTACCTTAGAACCACTGATCTCCATTTTACATGTACTCGTACATACTCCAGTGTTACAACTGAAAAGGTGGCAGGAATCTTTCGCGGAAGAATAATGGTTATGATAGTGTCATGTCAACCTGTGCAGGGTCTATGCCATTTTGTTCAAACAAAGATAACATAAAAGCCTACATTCCGCAAACTAAAAGCGCCATTTTCATATTCATGTTTTTAACATCCATCATAGAGCATGGAAAACTGTTTACCACAAAACAATGGTCAATGTTTTGTAGTAAAAAGTTTACTATGCTCTATGGTTTTATGGTGTTTGGTTTTGAATTTTGCTGTTCTAGTGAGTACCTACTAGCAAAAGTTATCAGTAAATAAATTCAAACAAATTTTCAAAACTGTACTGTGCAAAAAAGCATAAAATGTCTGATTATCTAGAGGATTAAAAACTTGGACGGGTTTTGCTCAAAAAATAACAAAACAGGCTAAAGGTTTCTTCGATGCTTCTTTACTTTAGACTACATACCGAGGCGACAGTGAAAATCAAATAAAAATATCAATTCATTTCCGTGTCAGTGTTTAATATTATAATTTGACCTTTTCTAGTGTAAATTTATTGTATATACGGAAACAAAGAGTTCTTGATTTGAATTGATTTTGACGAGTAAAGGAATAACAACAGGTTAGTCTTATTTCCCCACTTAGGTACCTTTGCTGACGCACACTGATTCTGCCATTTACTTTTCGCAAATAAAGTTGTTTGCTTTGACTATTTCACAGATATCCTTGCAGAACTATACAGGGGCGGTGGTCAGGGGTCCTGCTTATGGTGGACGCAGCCTACAGAAAACAGGATCCGTCAAGTACGAGTGTAACTCGCGCACCGAGGGTTTCGAACGTTTTTTAATTAAACAAATATGTACTAAAGGTATCGGTAAGAGATATCGTTATTTGATGAATACCTAAAAATAGTAGGTACCAAACTACATTTTAGATGGATCGCTCTGTACTTCGTAGATTAGGTACATTTTTTGACTTTTTTCAAAATAATTCAAAAAGTATGATACCTACCGAATTTGAAAATTTGATATTTGATTTCTTAGAAATTAGAAATTATCCAAAGTGCGAGGCTTACGCACTATAATAACAAAAACGTTAGATTATAACATTCTTAAAGAAGTTGAATCGTAGAGACGTTCTCTAACAGATAACGACTTCTCTTACTGTGGATCCCTCAAGGAGAGTTCTTACATGGAGCCCATCACCTCAATTGAGCAGCTGCGTGAGCGGATACAAAGGGCGGCCCAAACCATTACCGAATCAAGGCATGCGCGCAAATTAAAGCGCTCTTTTAATTAAATATGCAGGGCGTGCATAAGAGCTAGTGGTAGCCATTTTGAGCACATAACGTAAGAATTTCCAATGCAATAAGTGATAACACTGGCTTTTCCCTGCTTAAAAAATACACTTCATTATCATATCGGGAATATCGAATACTTACTCCTACTAAAAAAATACACTTTTCCATCTTAGCAGGAATATTCTTTGGATGGATAGTTGGAAATACCAAGTGTTATACTATTTCGGAATTTCATTGAAGTGGGCGAAGTTTTTATTAGTCGGTCACTCAGTGACCACATTTTTTTTTCACCACAGGAGGTCAAACTATTGGAAATAATTAGGGATGTTGTAAAATAAAAAGTGTTCTTTTGGCACATAAATGGCAGTTAGCATTTGATAGAAAAAAGATTGAGAAAATTCCTTGATTTGTAACCTAGGCATCGAAAAGAATGGACAAGGTTAAAAAAAGTTAAATTTCGAAAATGTCCATTAACTCGAAAACCGTGAGACTTTTACAGGATACTTTTTATTTTCGAAACAGTCCTGCCTACCCGTAGGTAAAGGCTTGACCACTCATTACGACACACCATGTATAATATGAAGTGTGTAATAGAACGGAACCCTTATGGGAAAAGTTCTTACATTTTTTCGGCTTAACTACATTAAAAAACTAGCAGTACCTGCTTAAGGCGCTACCCCGACCCAAATGAGCGCTACCACCTATTTTATTTAATTAAAAGGAATTTTAAAAAATCGATTGGCCATTTTGTGATTCCTATCATAAGCTTTTTTTTAATGCCCCTGTAAAAGTTTTATATTGCATACTTTAAGCAGAGAAGTTGCTCTTTTTGGCCACCATGGTGGGAAAAAAGAGCAACTTCGCATCTCTTTCTACACTATACAAACTAAAACATCTATAGAGGCATTAAAAAAAAGCTTATAAGCTTATGGTAGGAATCACAAACTGGCCAATCGATTTTTTAAAACTCCTTCGTTTAACATAATTATTAAATAAAATAGGTGGTGGCGCTGATTTGGGTCGGGGTAGCGTCGTAAGTATTTTCTTACGTAAGTATTTTCTTTTCAACTGACTGAAAGTTTAGTTATGTAACGTGACTTTTATTCGCCTTAGTGAGGCGAATGTCAAAGAAAGGGACGAATATCAATGACGCATTTCGTGAGAAAGGGGCGCATATCAATGACGCACTTCATAAGAATTTTTCGAAAACATTGTTTTTTAATAGAATTTTAATTATATAAGGACAGAAAGAAAACAACTGTTTCGAAAAATTTTACACAATGTGCGTCATTCCACATAAATGGTTTTTCATTCTGCGTAGTTAGTTCGTTTTAAGAAATATAAAAAAGTTGGGCCATTTTTAATGTCAAGTACCTACGAGTCAGATTCGTGTTAAAGAGGTTCCAGGACTAAATATAATCTAGGCGGAATGGCACGAGATTTTCGGACAATAGTCATGTAAATGAGAAGTTATGACAGGATTTTATTTTTTCCTGGCTGCCGAGCCGAAACACCAGCCGCGCGGCGCGTCTCCTGCATCCATACTTCCATACTCATATTACAAATTTGAATTTAATTCTGTCTGTCTGTTACCTTTTCACGCTCTAACGGCTGATCGGATCCTAATATAATTTTGCTGGGAGGTAGGCGGTATCCCAGGAAAGGATATAGGCTACATTTTGTCAAGGAAAAATGCGTACGAAGCCTTGAGCAGTAGCTAGTTTATAATTTCTATTGCTTGGTCATATCATTATTCAATACTAGTTTTTATACCTACTGAAATTATTTAAAAAGTAAATTCGTTGGTATTTTCTTATCAGATATGAAAATAAAGTGTGCAAATAGCACTGCACGACGCAAGTGTACCTTTATAGCACTTCCCACAAAAACATAAGCCGTTTATTTGGCATATTTTATGTGCCAAATAAACGACAAATTATCACACACGTCACACTTAACCTCAACCTCATCAACAGCTTATATTGCTGGATGCAGGCCTCCCCATGATAAGCTCCGTACTGGCTTTTATCTCATGGTGGGTAATTCCCATAATCCGTAGTATCTACACTGGGCATACGGGTCGATGTTCAAATATAGAATTGTTCAGGCGTTGCTGCCCGAATATCCGTGAAATAACTAAAGGATAGGTAACCTGATATCTGTGATAACCTGTATCACGATAACCTGTATCGTGTACTGCAATGATGTCTGTGAAATAGACAAATCAAATAGTTATTTTAAAGCCTGCATCACACCGCCGCAATTTTGAAGCTTCGCCTTGCATTTTGCGATTTTTCGGGGGGCGGGCGGTAGGCAGAGACAGTGTATTACGGCGGGGGGCGCGACACAAGACGCGCTTCAAAATCGCGGCTGTGTGGTGGAGGCTTTATTTGCGAAAATAATATTATGTTAGAATCCGCGCCCGATCAGCAAGGGTAGGTACCTAAGTGGGGAAATAACATTGATGAAATCAAAAACTCTTTATTTCCATAAATACAATAAATGTGCACTTAGAAATGGTCCAATACAATTAAACACTGACATGGAAATAAAGTGATATTTTTGATTTCTGTCGCTTTGGTAAAAAGTTAATAATAATAATGTTAAATACTTTTTACCTGTAATGTGTCACTACACTACTACTACTACTACTACTACTACTAGTTAGTTGTTATTTTTCCAGTTGGAGCATGACCCGTCCCAAGCTTTTTCATCCTGATTATTAGCTAACCTAATAATCTAATTTCCTATTTACTAATCTTAATAGTAAATTAGCAACTTCACTAAGAATGTTATAAATAATCTATGCTATGTGTGCTGATTATCGCTGCAGCTGTTATTATTTCATACACATTTTTGAAGTAGTGAATTTTAAAAAAATACCATATCTTTATATAATATAATTCTTCTGTGAGTGTGTATGTCACTGAACTTCTCTCAAATGACTGGACCGATTTTGATGAAATTTTTTGTGTGCGTTCAATGGGATCTGGGAATGGATTAGATTCACAATTTTTTTTTTCACAATATGAAAATATGAAGGTTTAAAAGGCGAGAGCGGTACGAAGTTCGCCAGGTCAACTAGTTCATTATAAAATTCTGCGTTAAATGTCAAAACCTTGATTTCAAAATATATAAATAATATTTTAAAAAATAATCCGTTAATTTTGATGCCAGCGTCCGCCATCCACACGGTCACGTGACCGTTAGTATTTTAAAATAAATTATTCTCTGACGTGACCACCGGTAAAACCTTCCCACTTTAGTAACTCGTGCGAGGAACGAAGTTCATAAAGTTTGTACGTCCACTTATCGAAATCGGAGCGGGATTTGTATCGATTTAAATTAGTTATTTTACAATGAATGCAAACAATTTATAATTTTTATCTTACAATTTATGACTGCATGCGATTTAAAATCAAATTATAAAATCTTTTACATTCGAAACAGTAGATTGTGTAGACCGAAAACTATGCTTAAGAGGGCTATTACAAGAAAACGCGAAATCCCACAGTTACCTGGTTCAAATTATATGGTTTTCGTTCGCTGCTTGAAATAACAATTACTTGTTAATAATAGTTCCTACAGTAATAATAGAATAAATTTTAGATAGGTAACTTATTTGTTTATTTTATAATAATCATTCTACCGATACATGTACAGGCAAAAACTCTCGGAGACCTGTTTTTGGAGAAAAAATTGTAGATTCTATTGAATATAGACAATCAAAAAAAAATTTTTTAGATAACAAATATCCTTTACTTCCATAATAAAAGAATACATTTTTGTTATAGCCTTTATGTAAAGAAAGAAAAAACTGAAGCGAATTTAATTATCGACCGAAAAGGCTTCGAAACAAACCCAATATCTCCAAAGTTCTACATCATTTTGACACAATACTTAAACCTAAATAATCTTCAACATTTGCTTAAACTACAATATATATTAATTTTATTTTTTTAATTACTACTATTTTTTTTTATGAATTATTTAAAAGTAGTAAGTATATATTTCATTGCGCCGGCGAAAGCCGGCAATGGCGGCGATTTACCCTCAGTACAGTACCGCGCGAGCGCTTATCGAGGGCAGACCTATGTCAGTTCAATCGCGAGACAATAGAAAGTTACGCTTGAGTAGCTCGCCGCCCGCTCGGTGCATTATATAAGAAAAAAGTTGCGCCGAGATGTAAAAGCGCTCTTAAGACCTGATGGATTACTTACCACGATCACAATGAATAAACGGTTTCAAATGGTATCAATGGAAAAGCAACCTTTCCGAGCTTCAGACTAATTAACCCGGGTTCGAATGTCTAGTCTAGACACTCAAAGGGTTATTTCTGACAAAGCCCGGTAAAGTACTTGTACAGTTTCCACTATTGTTCTAGTGTAGACAATAGTCTTTATTCACAAAGAAAATTATACCAGTATTTACAATTGAAACAATTGAGCTAAGAAGCTACAGACTGTTGCATTAGTGTAGGGTACATTTAAAATGAATTAGAACTTGGATACAATTAGAGAAGCATTATTTTAATGCTAGGCGGTAAAGTATTACCGCTGAAAATATGCCTAGTAGGTACCTGGTACATATCACATTATCCTAGTAGCAATGTAGAGTATCTACTGTGGATGCCTAGTCAAATCTAGGTGAATGACTCTGTCACACTGTACTGTACTGGTGTGCTGCACTGGTGTGAATGTAAGGAAGAAAAATTCCTCATTTCAATTCATTTATTTCTCAAACAATGTGTGAGTAAGTACCTACATTGTGTTGGAATTTTTCTTATATTATGGTGCACATTGTTATAATTTGTACGACTTTAGGGAGAAAAAAAACAAACTCCAGCCAATTTTTGACAGTTTTAACTTTCGACGATTTTCTTCAGTCAGTCATTGATTTTCAAGTAGGTAGGTACTAAATTATTTATTTTGTTTTTGTGTTTGGCTCCTCTTCACAAACGGCTATAAGTATATAATTTTTGATTCGGTTATTTAGATTGCCAAAAAAAGAGTTATCCGTGGGTATTGTGAAAATACTTCTCTCCATACTTTTTCCGGGTTTAGGACACCATAGGTTCCCCTCACAAAAATATGATAAGCCAAATCGGAAATCTCCGAATCCAAGGGAGAATGAACTATCGTGTGGGGTGTCTACGTGATCAGCAGTAAGGGCTCTACAACTTGGCTTAGGGAATTTCAAACCGTCTAAACTCAGCAACCACGCAAGACAGATCCTCGTTGCTGGATCTCTAAAAAATCAGGAGAATGAGCCACAGGATTAATGACGACCCCCCATAGGTAGGTAGGTACCTAGGTAGGTGGTATTTTTAAGCTTTTTAAAACCGAGTATGTATAAAACGATTTCTTATATATTTGTACCTAGGTATACAATGGATAGGTAAGTAGGTATACCTATAGAGATTAAAATTATTTCTGTGCCTACTTGGTGCCTATGCCTACTAGGTATGCAGATTTAGGAGATAGGTAGGTAGGTATTACCAGTATTCCTGAATGTGGCCTAGGTCAAGGTAATACGTGCCTAGGTACCATAATCACAGAATAATGTAGGAATATCATACTATAAATCTAACGGTTATAGAAGGGTAGGTAACCACGTGGGTAGGTACCACCCACCTAGGTGGTAGGTATATAGGTATCTACTGGTACCTACCTACCTACCTACCTATTTTATAAGCCAAGATGAATTTATTTTAGCTGAATAAATACATTGTAATAAAATCGTAATAAGTGCAAAAGCATTACATATAACAAAAACTATCACAGATATAAGAAAATATTTGTACTAGTTCTACCTATTTTCAAAATATTATATTTTATAAATCGTCAGATGACGTCAAATATTTAATTGCGAGGCGTTACATAAATAACATCATCGGATTGGACGTGACATCTAGTGGTATTTATAAGAACTAAATAAGTTCAAAGCGGATAAAATAGATGTCGCTCAGTTGTTTTCTAAGTGACATGTAGGCGGATCTGTCAATGTCAATGACGTAATACAGCTGGCAGCACCGCAGCACTGGTTCTGTTCTGTCCAATATTCGTTCTGTCACAGTCACGGCTAACCCTCGACCCCCGCTGTCATTCCCCCCTCCCCCAGTGTTGCCGTTTTAGCGACTTTGTCGCTAGATCTAGGGGATTTTAGACTCGTTTAGCGACATTTTTTTCTGATTTAGCGACAAAAGAATATCTAGCGACATCTAGCGACTTTTTAAAATAACGAAATAGTTACTTGGTCTTTAATTACTAACACTATAAACACTGTTCCGTCTCTGTTTAGCATTCGAACTAATAGTTATTGTCGTCTTGTTTTACACATGGTACTTGATCTATCTACCTACCAATTATACTTCAGTTCGCGTTGCGTCATTGTTTCACAAGTTACGTACACTGTTTGTTAGTTTTGTCCTTTCCCTGTTAACAAAATTTAGTTGGAAAGTTAAAATGGACGTACCATTAAAGAAGAAGACTTACACCCAAAAGTACAGAACTGAGTGGGAAAACCAAGCAGAGTTCAAAGGCTGGCTTAAACCTAATAAGAATGATGCATTTAAAGCCTTTTGTTCTGTGTCTTTTCTTCCTTTTCTCTTAAAAATTTTCCAATCGTCACTAAAATATCTTTAAAAATTTCGAGGCTCGCTGCGCTCGCCTATTTTATATGTTTATTCGTTTCTTTTACTAATATAAGTCCCTAAAAAGTTTTTAAGATTTTCGAAGTTCGCTCCGCTCTCCATTGTTTTCATTTAGGCAACGAACTTTAGGTCTCTGTCAAATATTTCGATGTCCAAAGGGTTTAAGAAACGCTATCTCATAGAATGATATTTTCTCGGCGCGACGCCGCACTGCCTCTCCTCCTGCGCCGCCCGCGCGTGACTCGATGATTTATTTTGTAAAAAAATATTATACTTACTATATTTTATAAAATATTTTGATATTATAATTTTTTTGTTTACCTGTAATTTTAACCCTTTCTCCAATCTTTGTCAAAATGCCACTGGAACCAGTAGAGCGAGCTGATGCCAACGGGCTAATCATTACTTTGGTTAAATGTCTTCAAGCTCATAATTTATCTGTCCAAAATATGATTGGAATTGGCACTGATAACGCTGCAGTAATGACGGGTCGGCACAATAGCGTGTATGAAATCCTCCGAACGCAGTACAATCTTCCTAACTTAATTTTCATAAGGTGCATTTGTCACTCCCTCCAATTGGCTATTAGTCATGCGTCACAAAAACTATTCCAAGTCATATAGAGTTTCTGATAAGAGAAACATACAAGTGGTTTTCAATGTCATCGAAGCGGCAACAAGAATATAAAGAAATCTATAGCCTTATCAACTGTGGAGAAGGACCTCTCAAAATTCTTAAAGTGTCTGATACTCGCTGGCTATCTATAGAACCAGTGATAGTCCGCATTTTATCTCAGTGGGAAGAACTTAAACTGCATTTCTCACTAACTAAAGACGAATGTCACACGGCTGATTTACTGAATGCAATGTACATGGACGAAGCCAACCTACATTTATTATATATCTCAAAAGTGTGCTAAATGATGTTCAAACAGGAATCAAAATTTTCGAAGGGGAGAACGCAGATCCTGTGAAATTGATTACCCCATTGATGACTTTGTTGCGATCTGTTTGCAACCGAATACTGATACCAAATGCTGCAACAACAGATAAGGACTTTTTAACGATAACAATAGAAGACCACTTAAACCCAGTACCCTACTTAGGCTACTTGTTTGAATCACATATCAGTACGTCCAATTTGACACGTCAAGCCGTAGCCCCTATCAGAAAGAGTTGTGTCGATTTCACAATTAAATTTGCAAAAGAAATACAAAACCGCGTTCCCAGCAATTACACCGCTCTTGAAAAAATGGCTCAGCTGTCTAAAGAAAACACATTATAAGATAAAGGATGATTCAATTGCTGAACTTGCAATTGAACTGGGTTTTGATGAAGACAAAGTCGACAAATTATTACAGCAGCAGTGGCACAGTATTACAGAAAGGCAAACGGCCCGCCTGATGGGAAGTAAGTGGTGATTATCTTCAAGTAATAAACACTTAAATATTACCCGTCTTTTATTAATGCAATATCCTTATAAAAAATCTAGCGACATTTAACTAGATTTTTCATATATCTGGCGACTTTTAGGTTGTAGCCTAGCGACTTTTTTTTTGCCTGAGCGGCAACCCTGCCCTCCCCGCCCTGAGAGAGAAGGAACAAGCTTCATGTTCATTCATCGGTTTTGTTCGTTTCTTGTTTTTGCCGTATTCTAAATTACTTTGTTCTGTGCTGTGCATCTTTAAAAATGCCCAAAAATATTACCAGTGAAGTCCGCGACATAATATTGAAAGTGAAAGAGTTTATGGACGAAGAAAAGAGAATGCAAGTTCCAATAATACCACTGTCTAAAGTGTATGTTAGAGTTTCTGCTGCTACTGGTGAGATTTTGTACCATTATTCCTTGTTTATCAATTGTACGCTTTGAAGGAAGACGATGCGACGCGACGGTGACATTTTTATAGTACCTACCTACATATTTTTGCATTACGAAAATACCAATAATTTCAATGTACGATACTTACCTCTATTACAAAATTTAGTTTATTTATGTACTGCATTTAGTATTACATATTCATAACAGAACAGACCATTACTATAAACGAGTACCTATTACATTTTGCAGCATAGAAAATACCTCACCTTACCTCAACAGCCTTTAATTGTCTACTGCTGGATGCAGGCATAAATGGGATAAAAGTCAATAAGGCATAATATCAGTGGAGGATATGCGCCTTATTGACTTTTATCCCATGGAGGGGTAGTGCTAAAAATCCCCACGCTGGGTATGGGGGTTGGGGATCGCAGTTCGGTGGTACAATTGTTCTGCAGGGGGAGCAACTGCCTTCCCCTGTTGGATATCCCTTAGTCGCCTCTGATGACACCCAGAAAGAATTGGGGTGGTACAAATTCTAAGCCGGCACCACACTGCTAAGTTAGAAAAGACGATCCTGCTTTTTTTATTTGTTTTCAACATTATCTCAGCCTTCATTTGTTACTTTTTCAGGAGTATCTGAACGCACCGTACTGAACATCGTCAAAGAAGCAAAGCTCATTGAACAAGGTCTCTTAGACCCAGAGACATTACGAAAATCGCCAAAGAAACGAGTCAGAACCAAGGGCAAGATCGAAGTTGATGAATATGACCTGCAAGTGATTAGGCGTAAGATACACGAGTTCTATGCATACAAGAAAGAAGTTCCCACCATAAACAAACTGCTACAAATACTCAAGGAGGAAATAAACTTCAAAGGCTCTCGGGAGACACTGCGGAAGATACTTCGTAAGAATGGTTTCCAGTTCCGAAAAACTAAGAACAGCAAGGAGAAAGAGCCAGCTCCTCAACCAACAGCCGCCGTGCCTCCGATGGTGCCTCCCTACATGCACACAATGTTTAGCCATAAGAACTTACAAAACTGATTGTTTCTTTATTAGTGGGTTAGATTATTTTGATACTGATCTACGAAGATGTGTCCTATGAATGTGTATAGGAACCATTGATTACAATATTTTTTTAGCATAATCAAGACAAATGTATGCTAATGCTAATTTTTACATAGACTGATGGACTTTTGCCATTGTATGGGATGGGGGTCATGATCAATGTAATCCCATCTAGAAGTTCCTTGTGAAATGCATCTTCCATGATAGGCAGCTTTTACTAATTAGGTAATGAAATTATTGATCTTACTGTTGTTAGAATGTAGACTTGTAGAGGCATATAATTTAAAAAAACTTGATTAAAGGTTAGGGTTGCATGCCAAGGATATGCCGTTGGTAGCAGTAATAGGTACCTATATGTTGCTCATGACTATAGAAACTAATCATAATATTTAATTGCAATATTTACTTCTTAGTATTATAATAAGCATAATATTATTATTGTAAATCAGTTGTTTTATGAACATTGATAAATACATTTTTAGTTTAGTAAGTAATTATTTTATTTTCTGTGGTCCATTCATTTACAAAGACCACAATTTAATCTCAACAATAAATATTGTCGATAAATAATATTTTTAAGTTAAGTGTAACCATAAATAGTATTAGATTTGAATTGATCAATGAATATAAGCACTAATCAAATCAATGCCTGCAATTAAATATGTATGTCATCTCAATTTCCAAAAAGAAATTATTATTTTACAGTAGCCTCAATATGTTGCTTATAAACCAGCTGCTTTACCATAACAACAGACTACTATAAATACTAAATTATACTCGAATATTACCTACTGATGTTATTTCAGCAAGGGACCTTTGATAATTCCTTTGTTGCTTATAGGTAGCAATTTTTATTATAAATTATGTTATAAGTGCCATAATATATTATTGGTATTTGAAACCTATATACAAATGACATAGGTACCTATATTATATCCATATTCCATATACAGAAATAATAGATTTTTAATTATGTAATGAAACAATGTTCTAGTAGTAGAATAGAAAATCAGTGTGTTTAATAGAAAGAGAATTACCTTTATTTTGTACCTTAATATGTGAACCTACCTACTTTCGCGTAAATTTTGTTTTAGACTTGTGATCTAAATATTCATCTAATAAGGGAACTAAACCATACGAGGCAATAGAGTCTGTTCTCATGTCTACGTACCCAAATTGTTGATTGCTTAGATCATAATTATACCTAGTATACAAGGTAATCAGAATAATAATCGTTGATAATGTAATTAATAAAACGCAAACGTATTCAATCCACTTTATTTTCATCTACATGAACTTATTCCCAAAAGAAACAAACGTCATTCCAATTTGCCTGCTACTTTACAGTAGGAGCGCAGGAGCAAAATATTAGGACTGGAAAATTAAAAATCAAAAATTAGAATAGAGTATAGTACATTTCTGTATGAGAAGAGTAAGAGACGTCTCTTTTTTGTAAGAAGGGTTTGCGTAGTTCCAGGTCCGCGCGCTAGAGGCGCTGCACCAAATTCCATAGAAAAATGAGACGTATCCATAGGACTTTGAATTCAGAGTTAAAGAGATTTAAAAAGAGGAATCATTTAAAACTAAAAGTAAGTCAACGTTGCGCCCCTACTGTTTCACAACCCACAGTTGGGATCTAAGAGGGTGGCTGACTCGCAACACCTGTGTAGGTACTTAGTATGATGGAAAACAATGAACCACAATTATTTATGGCGAAATCTCTACAAACAGCTAACATGAATGAAATTGACAATTACACAAAAATGAATGCTATGAGTTATTATGTTAGCTTGCCGATAAATATAATATGGTTGTATCAGCCACCCTTAACAAATATGTGTGAATTTATACTGCGTAATTTTACCATCTCGTCCTGCCGTGTCAAGGCGTTATTTTCTATAGAATTAACACAAGAAGCGTAAATGGTTATTACAAGCTTTACTACTTTTTCATAGTGAAACACGATACAATAAAGATATAGGTACTTGTATAAATAACAAAAAAGAATGTAACATAATAAACGAAACGCAAATAAACGATTTGATTGATTGATTATAAAAATAAATAAATCTAAATTAAAGTCTGAAAATGACTTGGCTTTTTAGAACCTATTACCCACTTAGTTTTATAACAAAACAATACCTAACGTAATTTATGATATGACTAACACAGGTAAACTCGGTAAAACTGTAACTTAAACATAAGTTAGGCGCAGAGATTAGGCCTTAGACTTTTTATTATGTCTTGGCAGAATGAACCTCTCCGGTGTCCCGCAATTCTTCAAATTAAACCATAAAACCAATATAAAAAATAAAACGATATACTTAAGTAATCAACGGCCGCAAAATTGCGATAACAATATTCAACTAAATAAAATAAAATTAAAATAGCAATAACCTTAAAAATAAACAAACATAAGTAAAACTTAAGTAATAATAATGGAATGCAACTTTATGATACTTAATAATATGATTATAATTGCTAAGTCATACATGGTTATATTAGTATAATTTGATTAATGTTTGCAGAACCTTGTATACATAAGACTACTGTAACTACTTTATGACTTCCTGTTTTTGAATTGTTTTGCTACGTTTTCAAAAATACTATAATGTATCTACTTAATTTAAAGAAAGATGTTGACACAAAGTAATTCTACCAAAAGAATATTTTTAAGTTCTGCACAAGTACGTAAAATGATGTCTACATCATAGAAAATAAATCTCAACAAAGTAGTAGGTACTTTGTTATATATCTTATGTAGGTTTTCTTTGATACTTATATAATTATTATCTTAAATACCAAACCTACAGATGCTCATTTAAGCTTAACTACGCCTGTTTAACAGCAAAGTATTAATAACGAGATCAAATTTCGTTTTGAATAAGCATAACAAAACGGAAAAGCTATTGCAAAAATAAAGCTTTTTTTGAGTTTTTATTTTTTACTTTTTTTGTGTTTTTATATTTTTATATTTTTTTTTGTTTACTACAATGTGCATTGTACAATGAACGATACTAGAAACTAAGATGCCCCGAGCGATGAGATCCAAATAGTGAAGTAAAGACTTAGAACTGTAAACGAGTATAATATTCTGATGCCGCCCAACCTTAAGGCGCTACCCCGACCCAAATCAGCGCCACCACCTATTTTATTTAATTATTCTGTTAAACGAAGGAAATTTAAAAAATCGATTGGCCAGTTTGTGCTTCGTATCATAAGCTTTTTTTTAATGCCTCTATAAATGTTTTAGTTTGAATAGTGTAGGAAGAGATGCGAAGTTGCTCTTTTATCCCACCATGGTGGCCAAAAAGAGCAACTTCGCATCTCTGCTTAAAGTATTCAAAATAAAACTTTTACAGGGACATAAAAAAAGCCTATGATAGGAAGCACAAACTGGCCAATCGATTTTTTAAAATTCCTTCGTTTAACAGAATAATTAAATAAAATAGGTGGTGGCGCTGATTTGGGTCGGGGTAGCGCCTTAACCAAGAAAATAGGATACAGTGGTACAAAGTATTCCAATAAACACTTTTTATTTCGCGTTGCGGATTATGATGGTGGTATAAAATGTCTTGCAGCTATTTTTCAGTGTGTTCTAGTTAGCATCATTTGAAAATGTAGTAAATCGTTACTATGCTTAGAGGTTGGACGCATCAGGAGTTATTACATATTTGCCGAGTTTCTTAGCAGAGACCGCCGGCCTGGTTGTGATGTGGCAGGTTTACTGCTTCGAACGGATTTTCGTCCTGTAAATATGAAAATATATCTTAGAAATACAGAAGGCATTACAAAATTTTAAAATGTTAACATTTATCACAAAAGTATCAAAAAAGCACAAGTATTATTATCACACAGCGGGGCAATGCAATGGTATTGATATGGATCAGTTGAGCTACCTTTAGATTGTTTGCAACAGTTTGCAGTTAGCTCAATTGTTTCAATTGTAAATACTAGTTCTAGTTTGTTTCTATTATTTGATTGTAATTTTTTAGTTATTGAAAAATTCGTAAAAGGAATTGGTAAAATTTTAGACATAATGTCAAAGGTAAAGGTAAAAATAAAAATTACAATTTAAGTAGGTTCCTAAACAATAAAAAACCATCCTTTAGAGATTTTTCCTAAAAGACCTGATAGACGTTTTCCAATTGGTATTGTTTGAGTGACTTTTTGAATATTTCAGATAAATATAACTGCGTACATGGGCCGGGCCGCGAGGGAAAATGCCCATCAATCAGAACAAAATAGCGTCGCGGGTTTCAAACCGTCATTCGTTTCCTAAAAACTCAACCCGAGTCCTTTTATTATGAAAGACACTACTAACTTCTGCCCGCGGCTTCGCACGCGTATTCTATTATCTAGTTAGGCTTTGCTATAAACGTACGTCAAAATTTCATCTTGATCTGTTCAGTAGTTTTCGAGATCCTAAGTAGCAAACATTCAGATTTCACAAGCTTTCGGATTTATAATATTAGTAGGATATATTTTTCTTTAGCTGCTTAGAGGTTGGACACATCAGGAGTTATTAGTTATTACATATTTGCCGAGTTTCTTAGCAGAGACCGCCGGCCTGGTCGTGATGTGGCAGGTCCACTGCTTCGAACGGATTTTCGTCCTGTAAATATGAAAATATATCTTAGAAACATAGAAGGTATAACAAAATTTTCAAATGTTTACAAAATTTATTACAAAAAAATTCACAATCTTTTGGCTTTATAATATTAGTAGGATATATTTTTTCTTTAGAGACATAGGCCTCCTATGTCCGGCATTGGACGTATAATGTGCCGATGGTATAAGAATCAGGTCGTCAGCTGCTGCCGCCTGGCCGCGGTTAGGCGCTGCCGCTTCGTCGCGGCTAGCTACCGCGATTCGTCGGTGGATGTTGGTAGTGTCTATGTACTGATGGTATGAAACTCACGTCGTCAGCTGCTGCCGCCTGGCCGCGGTTAGATGCCGCCGCTTCGTCGAGGCCGCTCTCCGGCAGAGGGATGATCGTCGCGAGGCGTGCATATTCCACGTCCATGGATCTGAGGAGGTTAGAGATAACTAGTAAAGTAAACGGTCTAGAATATTAATTTTGCTAAAACCCACGACAATCTTAACACGGATAGGGTTAAAGAAGATGCGCCGGCACCGGCACCATCACGAAAGAAACCAGCAACTAGGGGAATCAAGGGAATCTGAGAAATCTCTTCCTGAGGGTCTCAAGTCGAAATAAAAATTCATTGTGCTTTATGTATCGATATTATTTATATTATTATAATATAAAAATTCACTGTGCTTGTTATTTGTACCCTTGAATCTTATTTATATTATTATAATATAAAAATTCACTGTGCTTGTTATTTGTACCCTTGAATCTTTCAGGAAAAGTAAAACAGTGAACAAGAAACCTTTACCTTGTAAGGTTGTTTGTTTTCGAGTTGAAGCAAGGCGGTTGCGCTACAAAATTTGAGTTCAATGCTGGAATAAGTTACATTTTCAGAAACCAAATAATGCAGTATCCTACTATAATAATATTATAAAGGCGAAAGCACATGTCGTTTTGAAAAGTTTGTGCGAAGACAACGCCAAAATTACTGAATGTATTGGGCTGAAATTTTGCACTGATGAATTTGTGTGCCTAGATTAACGTAAAGGCTACTTCATCTATATAGACCTACTAGCTTCTGCCCGCGGCTTCGCACGCGTTGTTTCTATGGAAACGTTTTGAGGTTATTTCTATCTCATGGGAACTGATTTATTTGATAAAAAGTCGCCTATATTTGATTCCAGGGTTAGACTTACCTGTATGCGAAATTTCAGCCTGATCCGTTCAGTAGTTTTGGCGTGAAGAGGTAACCAACATCCATCCATCCATCCATCCAAACTTTCGCATTTATAATATTAGTGTGATATTAGTCCACGAAGAACACGTTTACCACAGCGGTTGTCGGTTCTTCGCGGGATATGGCCGGCCCACAGGCTACTTGTTATACCGAAGAAGCAGAAGCTATAAGTACCTTATGAAGGGCGCTTTGAGAGCGCGGCGCACCATCTCCGGATCGCTGTCGTCCATCCCTTGCAGCAGCATTTCCAGGGTCTCTTTTTCTGCTTGTTCGCAGTTCGAACCCCATTCCTGGCAATCAGATGGTTATACTAAACATTCAAGGAAGATCATGCCATACTCAAGGTATTGATTTATTGGGGCTAGATAATGCTGTGTGAATTGTCCAACATTATTATTATTATTATTATTGAACCATTGAGTATCGCTTGATCTTCCTGTAAACTTTTAAAGCACCAAAATCTAAAATTTTAGTTTTTACTCGGTCAGATTTTTAACTAAGGGCCCTGAAATCAGCTGTTTATTTACTTTATTTATCATCTAAAGTGTGGGCAAGTGGGCTTATGGTGGACAATGCTCTCAAATGAAAATATATACTACCTACCGACCGATAATACCTATAGACATCACTGAGCCAAATAAAAAATAAGGTACTTACCGACTACGCTTTCTACATTTTTAGATTTTTTATGATGTTAAGCATCTGTGCCTAAGCTTCTAATCATAAACTAGGACAAGTTTCTAAACAATTCAATAAGTTCCCAAATAAATTCAATTTTCATGTTGATCCAGGTTTTGATTTGAAAGTTAAGGAACTCTGTCAAAAAATCCTTATTTATTACTAATACGGTAGAAGCATTTATTTTCTCAGAAGAAATTAAAAGGCAGTGGTGTAATGAAAGTTTACAAAACTAAATTGGTGCAACAAACTTATACATAATATTTTGACACATCTGTTTATCTAACTAAACCTAACTACTCTTTGTGCCTTACTTATTGACAAAAAATAATCTTCTGAGTTTCTAATTGGTTTCTCAATTTCAAATTTGACTTTTTACTTTGGTAATATTATTCAATTTCTTTCAGTCTTTTGATTGGTTTAAAATTTTCAAAGACAGAATACTGCTAGCATATTCCGTACGACACTGGTGGCGCGCAATTTTTAGTTTCAAAGTCGTGTGTCAAACGAATGTATCAAATTATTTTCATTTGTTGTGAAAAGTTGTGTTAAATACATAATTGTAATGAATACATACACGATTAATGTTTTATCACGGGTTTGGCTACTGCCAATAAAATTGTGTAGGTATACTTACCTCATATAATTTATAGTGATCGTACCCCAAAATGTTTCAAATACTGTGTTTGCTAAGCCTACTAACATTCTGTGCTATATGTTTAAAAACATATCTTTGGTACAGGAAACTGGATTTGTACCTACAATACAAGCATGAAGGCATCAATTTGCATTCATAAATAAGTAGGTACCTAATTATGCCTCAAGTTAAGCTTGGAAAGTATGTTGGTAAGTTTTGTGTTTACGTTGATTAGGGTTGTCACATTTTTTTTGCCATGGAACCTTACTCAAGTAAGGTTTTTTTTTCTATGAAAAACAGAAAACACCTATTCTTGAAAATAAACCATCCCCGCACTATTTATTATTTATTTACACTCGCTACGATCGCTGCGACGCGATAGAAACGTAGGGGAAATAAAAACAATACGCGATAAATATCTGATAAATAGGCCCCTACCTAACCGGGATTCTGTATTGTATGGCAGCTAACTCACAACGGTGGCAACGGTTTGGCAATGTCGTCTGCCACACAATAGTTTGGTTGGATACGTTGCCAGCGCCGTGGCTTCCCGGTAAGGAAGGACCCCTAATCGCATCGACCGTTAATATAATATGTCTCAGTTACCTTGTAAAACTTCTGAGCGGCCACGAAATCGCCGCGAGCCAACTGGACCAGGACTCCGACGACCGCCAGACGGCCGACGGCCCCAGTGTTGCCAGTTTGCAGATGATATCCGATCTCAAGGACCAGAGACTCTATGGCTTCGTCATACCTAACATAATGTGTAACGTTAGGTTGAGCCAACATTTGAGTTTCTCATTATGAATGTAAGTGGGTTAACTACGAACCTTGTTTGTGTCTCACGATTGAGTGCACGTCTTGAACCGCATTCACTCTGAAAAAGGCTCTCGTTAAGGGATGAAGCGTTGGTGTTCTTCCAACACAAACAGAGTTCGTAGATAACCCTCTTACATTCATAATGAATTGGTCAAACTACGATAGTTTTTATTTATATTATAGCTTCAGCTTATACTGACGAAAAATTGAACTAAAGTACAATATTTTGTTGTTGTTTTTAGCCAGCTCATTTTGATTTGCTGCTGGATAGGCCACCTAAGTTTTACGAACGAAATAATTATGAGAATCTTCTTTTTTGAGTTCGCCCGAATAAAAAGTTAAAAATGTATCCCGTAATAATGTTCAATGATTTGTTTTAATTACTTTATCAGTGTATACTGTCTACTTGTAAGAGTTTGAGTCGTTTTTTAGTGTAGGTACTTACATCTTTAGGTGCACTAACAGTCGAGAGGCCTTGCTTGTGTACTCGATGGCGTTGTGCGCAGAGCTTGCCGACTGAAATGTTTTTTTATTAATGTAAAAAAAATCTGAATTAACGCACTCATTGCCCAGCCTCTACACGATGAGGACACTAACAAGTGCGTCTTGGGCCATGAATGTGTTAATTGTTTTACAGCTAGATGTCGAAAAACGATGAGGTCACGTCGTTTCTTTTAAATAATTGATTATTGTATTATTATTATTAGTTATTTAACGTACTTAATTACAATTGACAACCACTCGAGGTACATTCTGCCTCGAAGAAAAGGAATAAGCCACTTTCCGAGCAGGTGCAGTAAAAAAATGTTTTATTTAGCTACATTAACCTGCTCCAGCTTGGAGCAGGATAATGTAGCTAAATAAAAGGCCAGAGAATATAATTATAAAACGTCAAGTGCGAGTTGGACTCGCACACTAAGGGTTATGTAAGACCTTGTGTCTTGCCAAATTATCACGATTCTGGGTAACGGGAAGTAGGTACCCAGTAGGTTTAGGTCCGTGGCGAGAATCATTTTTTCAAGAGGTTACGGACTTGAGTATTAGACGTTAATTTCAACTCAATACGTCCACGCGTTCCTGAGAAAAGGGGGTTGACAGACGGACAGACAGACAGACGGACACAAAGTAATCCTATAAAGGTCGATTCACACATATCAGTGAAGTCACAGTTCCGACACAGTAGGTACCGGCACAGTGCGAAATATTCTTTCAAACATTCTCTGCCCGTGTCGGCACTGACACTGAGAGCACTGTGTCGTCACTGACGCTGACAAGTAGGGATACGTTCATAGAGAATGTATGAAAGAATATTTCGCACTGTGCCTGTACTGTGTTGGAACTGTGACTTCACTGATGTGTGAATCGACCTTTGGGTTCTTTTTTTCTCTTGAGGTACGGAACCCTAAAAAACAATAATTTATAAATAACATACGTAGCTGGCTTCTGCAGCCTGCTGGTACAGCCTGTAGGAAAGTCGAGCATCGTCAGGCTGGATGATCTTCGCAGCCTTTGCCAGGACTGCCGCGGCGCTGTCTCCTGAACCGTGCTGCTGGTACAGGCTCGAAGACTCCAACGCCAGGGCATGTAACTGAGGGAATGAACCAGGTGAATAACTCGTCTCTGTGGCATGTGCCAAATGGAAGTTTAAATGATGCAAGTTAAAAGCAAGCTTAGGCCCACGAGGACTAAGCTAAAATTCATATATGCAATTTTTTTTTCATATTTGCATAGGCACTGAGGCAAAACCCTAAACCTTATCTAAAGTACCAGGAAAACATAACTTATGTAGAGAGAGTAAGAAATTTATCGTGATATCCCTGCCGACGAAGACGTCGTCGGCCTCCAAGGCCTTGTCTAATGTACCAGGGATACAACTCACATGTAGAGAGAGTAAGAGACTTATCTCTTCTAGTGGGGTGATCCTTGCCGAAAAAGACGGCATCGGTCTCCAAAGCCTTGTCTAAAGTACCAGGGTAACATAAAACATGAAAAGTCTCATCTGTTCTAGAAGGGTGATATCCCTGCGAGGAAGAGGTGGTCCCCAAAATGTTGTCTTAAGTAGGTACCAGGCAAACATAGCACATGCGGAGGTGGTAAGATACTTACATCTTCAGCAGGGACGATATCATTACCCCCTACAACTAAGGCTGTCTCCAAAGCCTTGGCGGCATGAAAGTAGCTTTTGTTCAATATGTAGTTTACCGAAGCCAAGCGGAAGTATTTCATGGTGTTGGTAGTATCACGGGCAAGACGATAGCATATCGCTGAAAGAAATTGCAGATATGATTTTCTTAAGGGATAATGTCAAATTATATCTATTCCAAATCTATTCCCTTCTACTTTCTTCGGAATTACATATTATACTAAAATTGGAACGATACTTGGAAATCTATTCAACCCGTGAACACCCACTGAGTATATGCCTCAATTTTATGATGAATAAATAATAAATAATGCTGGACAATTCACACAGCATTATCTAGCCCCAAGGTAAGCAAAGCTTGTGTTATGGGTACTAGATAACTGATATACATAATAATATACGAGTACATAGATATATATTTTTTTATTATACATAGAAAACGACCAGAACACCCTGAACAAATATCTGCAGATCGTACAAATATTTGTCCCGAGGCGGGAATCGAACCCGCAACCTCCTGCGTCGCAGGCGGACCTTCGCCCACCGCGCCACAGAGGTCGTCAAGCTCTATGAATGATCCCGACAAGCATTGAAATTTTATTTTATGAACGCTTGGCTTGAGCGCTATTTCGGTAAATAAAACGTCAAGTGCGAGTCGGACTCGCGCACTAAGGGAAATTACTTACCTGCTTTGTTGTACTCATCAGCTGCCACGTCATAGTTGGGCTTCCAGCGCTTCAGACTGGTCCGGAGTCTGTCAGAAAACAACACATTAGCTTAGATAGGCATAGGATTCTACGTTCATAGGAGGGGGACAGAGCATACGTTTTTGGAACGGCGTAGGCGCAAAACATATGTTTTTTCTTATTTACAAGAAAACTACACCACTTATGAAGAAACTGTAATAAGGAACCAAAGAATTTGTAATAATAATCGAAATGAAATAATCCTATGAATCAAAACCAAAAGGTTTTCTATAGACGGCAGGGTTTCTGAGACCTCGACCAAATTAGGTGCAAACAGTGCAGTTTCATGATTTTCTTAGGGAGTAAATTTATTGGTATTTATTTTAAATATTTGATCAGCTGGAAAAGTCAGCTTTAAAACTACTTGAGCAGCATTTTAAGTTTTGATCGGCTGTAAAATAAAAACCACCAGCAACACTTGGTCGGCAACTAATTTATTTTTGGTCAGAAAATAAATAGCTGTATGATCGGCGAAATTAATGTTTTGATCAGCAGAATTAATTACATGATCTGCAGGATTATACAATTATTTTTGATCAGCCAAAAAGTGATTTACTGAGCAGCTAAATTAATGTTTTGGTCAGCCGAATAAGAAAATCGTTAAGCTGAAAAAAATAGGTATAAGCCATAATCAATGGGTTTGCTTTTAAATGTATGGTCAACTAAAAATTTATATTACCGCGATTTTATTGAAAAAGAGCATTAGTCGGTTAACACTTTCATGGCCTAAGACGCAGACGAGCCTCTCGACCCTCGTGTGGCGGCGGCGGCGGCGGCGCGGCGCGCCCCTGCGAGTCGCACCGCCTGGCTGGGCGGTGAATGCGTTAAAGAATATGGGGTTTTGATATTCGAGTCGATACAGAGGCACGTAGGAGGTAGCTAGGTAAGGTACCTATTTCTACCTTACCGAGCATTGTTGCTTTTGTAAGAATGTATCAAGGTGCTGAGGACCCTTGTTCGTTGTTGGTCATGTCTGTCCTGTATTTGTAACACCGGCACGACAGTGACATACAAACGCACGTAGGAGATAGATAGGTAGGTAGGTACCTACCTTACCTCGCGTTGTTTTGATGTTAGCAACTGAAGGAACCCTTGATTGTTATTGGTCATATATGTCCGTGTGTGACACCGGTAGTGGCATAGGTACGTACAAACGAACGTATAAGATAGGTAAGTAATAGGTATGTAAGTAAGGTCTTACCTTACCTACATACCTATTAAGTACCTACGCGCAAATCTATTTATATGAACTCTCGGAAGTACGCGCGTGGCTGCGCAGTGTAGGTACCTTATTTTAATGGGTCAAAGGGACGCGGAAGGGTGCGCAGGCGACGACGACTACTCACACTTACTTTCGTTTGCCGTGAGTTAGTGTGAGTGCTCGTCGCCGCGCAGTGGTGTGGTCGTTCCTTCCTACACGAAATACCTACCTACCTAATGAACAACAAAGATGGAAAGACGTAGCTAGACCAAAGTGCGACCGAGACAACAATATGCACGTGGAACACGAACGCCGGCGGCGGTGGCGCCCCGGTCTATCTATGACTGAGGTGGATGGACCTAATTGGACCCAATCTCTTGAATTTTACTTACACTTACATCTAGGTATGACTGTATCTCATGAACCGTACCTACCTACCTACAAAGTAGACAATAGCAATTTTTTCAAAGGATTTAACAGAGGATCCTTTGTGTTTCTTTGATTATCTATAGGTACTACCCATCGATGTAAGTAAAATTTTACTTATATCTATGGTACTACCGAAAGTAGTGTTTGCAACTAATGTGGGAGAAAAAGAGATAGGTACCTTCAGTAGGTATCTCTTTTTCTCCCACATTAGTTGCAAACAGCAAAGTAGGAACTACTTAACACTTTTTTCTCGGTAGCCTTGTTGTCAAAGATTAGGTATACACTTTTTAGAAATACCTAGACACATTTTCGATTATAGGCCTTTAATTTTAACACAAAAGGATAGGACAGGACCTTTAATTTTTAACAAAAGTCAATTCAATTTGATTACACAATAAATGAAAATAATAAGAATTAGATTGGTAGATTGATTACTATAGGTACTTTATTGCACCATCAGTACCTACATAAAACGATTTGGCAAGCAATAACACTATTTTTCACGACTCATTGGGTAGGTAGGTAGGTAGTTTGCGGGTGTCGTCGGCATTTTGACTCACTCATTCAGACATTCTGGATTTCAGGGTGAGTACCTACCTATTAGTACATTTGTTTTTCACAAAAGTTCGCACATATTTACTTAAGTAAGTACTTAAGTAAATCTTTTATCTAGCCGTACCGTACCTACCTACCTATAATACAAGCTCTGCTTTGCTTGGTGCTAGATAATGTTGTGTGAACTGTCCAGCATTAGAAAAGTACTTATAGGTAGATACCTACCTGGGTAGGTAGGTTTTTATTTCTTTCCATTTCATTTCTATAACCAGTTTTTAACGAGTTAAGTACTCCCAAAGATTTATATCGTTAAAGATACCTATGTCCTATTTATACCTAAGTACGATTTATCTAGCTATGTAGTGTATTGTATTAATACAATACACTAAATACCTAGATAAATCGTACAAACATTTGTCTCTTGGCGGTAATCGAACCCACAACCTCCTCCTTCCTACCGATTCCGCGACGCCGTCGCGGCGGCGGCGGCAAGGCGGCGGCGGGGCGGCGGCGCGGCGGCGGCGGCCAGGGGACTCCAGAGGTAGCAGGGCATGGGTGGTTTTGAGCGAGCCGCCTCTCTCAGCGAGCAGAGCCGTTAGGAACATTATCAGTCTATGACCTACCAGTCAAAAATCCTAGAACAATCAAGTTGGGTCAAGTTGTAAATCTAGACCATCCAGTGACCCACTCAAACACGCTATTAAATTAAATGTCATCAAAATCGGTCCAGCCGTTGAGGAGGAGCTCAAGACATACACATGTAGATAGGTAGCTACAGAAGAATTATAATAATAAAGGTAGGTGGGTGTATTAAGATTAGCAAACCAAAATTAATTTGACAGCTCGCCAAAACATTATAAAATCCGAACCAGGATTTGCTGATCTTTTTCATTCATATATTGCTGCAATATCATTTTAAAGGCATGCCAAAATTTCATTAAATCCGAATCACGATTTGCTGCTCCTTCACTAGTATATTGCTGCACAAATATTTAATTTACTGTGACATAAATTTTTAGGCTGCCCACTGTCACATTAGCTGCTGATCAATTCAGTCATTTTTGCCGACCACTAGCTGCTGCTCAAAATATTTTTTCTGCTTGCAAAATCAATTTTTCGGCTGCCCAAAACCTCTTTAATCTGCTGATCGTTTAAATGATACCCATTTTCTTATCGTATTTTTTATGTAGTCGTGTTTTTAATTTTAAGGAACGGAACCAAACCGTGAGTGAATAATCTGGGCTTAGTTTGATATCGCGGCTCCAAGAGGTTACGGACTTGAGTACCTATTTGATGTTAATTTTAACTCGATATCTCCAAGTGTTCCTACGAAAAGGGGGTTGACAGACGGACAGCAAAGTGATTCTTTAAGGGTTTCTTTTAGAGGTACGGAACCCTAAAAACTACGCAAAGATCCTACCTTAAATCTGCTTGAATTAGTAGATAGAGTTTAGAATGTCCTAATACGATTCTCATAAGTATCATCATTATCGACAGCTTGTACCCTCGCCACATTTGCGCGAATACGAGAAGCCGCGAGAAACGAAACTAGTAAAAGAACTGCGTATTTCGCAAAGTGTCCTCAAAACTATAAATAGTCTCCGTCTCGTACTGCATTTTAAATCTATTGATCGCTTTTATTAATTACAGGCGCAGGAATTGGATTTTTGCAAGAGTCCCTGCGACACATGCTAAAAAAACATTTGCTTATGCAAGAATGACGGGTGTAACGAGATTGTTCTTAAAATATTGTGACTGAATTCGACTGTCCTAAAATTCTAGTCTATAAATATTGGTACCTACGCCAGCGAGAAAAGTTTTGGACATCTGATATATCGAACAGATAATTTGGCAGGCTTTGACAAAAGAAAATACACTCGAGAGCAATGAATCCGGGTCACTCAAAGAATCCAAAAAATCTCGGAAAGTAAGAATGCTAGGTTAATGCAATAAATTGTATTTAATAGACAATTTAATACTCCTTAAATGAAAGTTAAAAAAATATGAGTCACCATACATTTTATTTACACAAAATTACATAAAGAAAAAAAACTGCTGATCTCTCCTTAAAACAAAAATAGGAAACATGAAATTTTTGAACTTTATGACGATTTTCTTGAATTTCAATACTTCGTATTACCTCCTCGTGCTTCCATTACTGCGTTTACGCGGTTTGGCATGCTGTACACCAAGTTCCTTATACGATTTTGGGCAATATTCTCCCATTCCTCTGTGAGAGCAATTTTGAGCTCAGGAAGCGTGATTAGGGGAGGGTTTCGTTGTTTTACGCATCTCCCTAGCTCGTCCCAAGTATGCTCGATCGGGTTGATATCCGGGCTGCGCGCTGGCCACTCCATACAAGTAATGTTCATCTCTTAAAGGTAGTCATTCACAATCCTACCTGTATGAGGTCGGGCATTGTCATGCATAAATATAGCATCCTCATCCAAATTGACCATAAATGGACCAACGTGTTCGTTGAGGATTTCTTCCACATATCTTACGCTAGTTAAAGAGCCGTTTTCTATGATCACCAGCTCTGTGCGACTTTCAGAGGAAATTCCGGCCCACACAAGTACAGACCCACCACCGTAGGCTACTTTTTCTTCGATGCATGCTTGCTTGAATCTTTCCCCTGGTCTTCTATACACTCTGTGTCTTCCATCGTGCTTGTAGAGCATAAATTTTGATTCGTCGGAGAACATAACTTTCGACCAATCTTCAATACTCCAATTTACGTGGTTCTGGGCATATCTTAGTCTTGAAATACGATGGCCACGCTCCAGTTTAGGGCCGTTTGCAGGTCTAAGGGGTTTTAAGTTAGATTCAGCAAGCCGACGTCTTACTGTCCATGCACTTGGGTTACTTCCTCCGAGGCGTCGAAACTGATTTGTGAGTTCAGTTCCTGTGAGAAAGCGATTTCGAAGCATGGTGTTCACCAAGTATCGGTCTTCTCGTGCTGTGGTACACCTAGTTCTGCCCGTTCCTGGTCTGCGTAGGTTAGAACCAGTTTCTTCGTAACGTCGGAGAACTCTTTGTACTGTTGACAGCGACACACCGACAGTCCTGGCTGTATCGCGCTGACTCCGGCCGGTTTCCACCAATGTAAGTATTCTGGTGCATTCTTCAAGTGTAAGCGACATGATTTCAGCTTGAATAATGAATATTGAGCACTATCAACCTGGTTTATGTACCAACATAAATGACAGATTACAAACAAAAGCAAAAACAAATCCTGTAATTTCGTAGTTCCATCTTCGACAGTGTTCCCTTTTCAAATTTGATTTTTTTATGATATAACTTTACAATAACTAAGAAGTTTTAATACTTTCATTTAAGGAGTATTAAATTGTCTATTAAATACAATTTATTGCATTAACCTAGCATTCTTACTTTCCGAGATTTTTTGGATTCTTTGAGTGACCCGGATTCATTGCTCTCGAGTGTAGTTCTGTTGAACAGAACACCACCCTGAAGTTGAGTACAGAGTCGTAGTTCAAAGAACTCGCCCATTAAAAATGAAAACAGAAGCCAGCCCACAAATAACTCCAACATTGTTGCGCACAATCGAATACCTGATATGCGTATAATATCAAAACCATTTCGTTGGTTATTTGACATATTAATAATGATACCTACCTACCTAAATAACCAAAAAGGAGATAAAGAACCCGCGAACAATAAAGTGGCTGTTAAAGGTCGATTCACACATATCAGTGAAGTCACAGTTCCGACACAGTACCGGCACAGTGCGAAATATTCTTTCATACATTCTCTGCCGGTGTCGGCACTGACACTGAGAGCACTGTGTCGTCACTGACACTGACAAGTGGGGATACGTTCATAGAGAATGTATGAAAGAATATTTCGCACTGTGCCGGTACTGTGTTGGAACTGTGACTTCACTGATATGTGTGAATCGACCTTTAATGAGTTTTGTGTGAAGGGATTCTGTTTGTCAGAGAAGGTACAGCAGCTACAGAGGCCAAAAAACTTGTATTTTGCTACTATGTCTAGTAAATTTTTGACTACATTTTTTAATTAAAATGGCGTCAAAAACTCGACTGACTGCAAGCAAAGAATCCTTCAGTAGGCTAAAACAATGTGCCCCTGACGGCACAATATGCTACACTTGGAAAGCGTGTTTAGTGTGCGTGTGTGCGGCGACGACGGGGCGTGCCCGTGCAAGTTGCACAGTTCAGGATGCGCAGTGAATGCGTTAAAGGTAAAAGCTATGAAGCTTTCGTACTGAGCGCTACCCGCCTCTCTCAAGAATACAAAGGACATAACTATTCAAAAATTACAGTAGCATTATTCGCAATACATAACTCGTAAAAAACTGGGCATTGCGGAACAGCGAACGCCTTTTAAACTTCAAAACTGTTATTGTTATATCAGAGGGTAGGCTACGAGACTATAATAAGACTATGTTGTTTTCAAGTTGGATCTAGATCCAACTTAAAACCCTCCCTCCTACGAAGGAATTTCTTCGATACTAGTAGACCGATTCACCAAATTATTTTAATATTAATAATCAAACATTCTCAGTAATAATAGGCTACGTTAAAGGTTACCGAGTGAGCGAAGTCGGGAGCAAAGACTATCAATAAATTACTTCTCCTAGGCAAGCGAGTTTCCCCAAATCTTAGCTTTTGCGCTTCTTATACCAAAATACAAAAAAATACAAAATGGGTCAGTTTTCGCTTCAGCTGATTAAAAGGAAATTCAACGCCTAGGCGCAATATAACAAATCATTAGCTAAGCAATGCATTATGTTTTTTATACATATTGTATGTAACGCATTAGTCGGTAATGTCATGTACCTACTGTAATATGTATACACATAAATACGATGAATAAACTTATCTTATGTGTGAATTGTCCAGCATTATTTATTTATTTATTTATCTCTGACTAACAGGAGATTTCGAAAAACCAAAAGAGAGTTATTTGATTTCTTAGTATCAGAGCCGCGAGCCCAACACATAGGAGAAACAAACCCATGGTGCGGGCATGTCATAATAATGGAGGTAGATCGAGCAGCCAGAAGTGCGTAGGTAGTGTAGGTACGCGGTTGTCCAATTGGTTTCAGGCCTATCGGTCGTCCCTGGTACGACGAGGATGAGAAAGAAATCCGTGCCGTCGCCTGGACAGAAACTGCAAGTAATCGGGACAGCTGCTGGCGATTCCTAGTTGGCGAGTGTCCAAGATCCATCTCAGATCAATAATAATACTGAGCGAGGCCAGTAATAAAGTGCATGCGAACGAGTTGTGAGTACCACCTCAGGGCCGGTATACCGATTTCATTAGATAGAAAACTAAAGCTCATTCCCCATATCCAAATAAGACATCGCTGGTCTCTCATCTATGCTTTACCACAGAATAACTATAGATTATACACTTTACTACAATTTCATCATTCACCCACTTGATCGATGGCAAAATTCAACTTGCGAGTGGCGAAACTACACTTTTATCTTTCAAACACTTTTTGAAAAAATTCTACGATATGAATAATTTGTTTGCACTATTATACATTTTGCACTTGAAGGATCTTGTTTTTTTAATGTCCGTGGCAATGAGTTCAGTAAGTATAAATCATCATCATTCAGTCAGATGAACATAGGTTATTTATGAGTCCGATTTAAACAAAATTCAAAAGACGTGTTTAGGCGACATAGAACCGACTCAGATCATTGGAATAATTACCAGAGAGGAAGTAATTTACCAATCGTAAGTAGCTATGACCGTGAATTGTGAGAGTTTTATGCGAGCTTCATTCGAAGTCGTACACACGTAGGTAAGCACAAACTTTTATTTTTTGACTTCTTCAACGACGCAATTAAAACTAGTAGTTCTACGAACAGTAGACCTCGCGAGCGCGAAGAAGTGTTTTTTCTAATTCCTGTTTGTAGGTAGGTTAGGTACCTATATAATGAGAACTTCTGTGGGGTTCATACTTTTACAAATATTTTGAAAATAGTCGAAATGGTTACCCTTTCAGAAAGGCAGGTATTTCAGATCACTTCACTTGCGATACGATGGTTGTCGGAATTTTTGAACGAAATGTTGCACAAACACATCAACCATTAGACCAATTGTCCATACAAAGTACCTAAGTTACGTTCCTCAGCAAAGCTCGAAATTCTGTACCTAGGTATCAATAGATGGCGTTGATCCATCAGCCCAAAGTTGTTGTTATTATTTATCCGACGACGACGGTGTATGCGGCCGCGCTATTTCATATAACTCTCGAAGTGTTACAAAGATGTTCTAATAGGTGGCGCTGTACTGTAAATGCTCTCTTGCATATTACTGCATTTTGCGGAGCTATTCTGCTCGTCATGCCGAAAATCCTCATCCGATCTTTACCAAATTTTTATAAGAACAGTTTAAAGTTATTACCTTTCAACTAAAATTACAATAATCAAAATCAGATCTCTTAAAGCGGAGATATTCTAAAGCCGCTTTTGCCTTATTGTGGAAGAAGTACGCTTTTAATCAAAAAATCCCGACGACAATAAAATTCTATAAAATCATAGAATCTGTACACAAAGTTTCGTACCGATCGGTTGTAAAATACGACCTGTAGAGGAGTACGGACATACTGACAGAAACGCTTTTTTGGCCAGACTTGAAACGAAGACTTTCGTTCACGACGTCAATTATTATAACGTTTGTTATAATGTGTCGTATGTAAATTTCTATAAGCTTTTGAACAAGACATAACTTTTCAAAATAGATTTGGAAACGACGAGATCGAGGTATGCACATTGCTCAGTCGTGTGTCAAGTAAGGCGTCGCGTCTAGGCGGCGGGCGTCGTTAGCAAGTATAGGTATTGTCAGGATTTAGAATAAATTATATTTCGAATCGAGACGTTTCCACGGTTTACCAAGAAATTATCGATACCTTTATCTATTAACAGGGTGTTTGGCCGAACGTGTGCCATGGTAACAGGGAGTAAATGGAACCTCTTGATTGATGATTAATATCAATATTACGTAAGATCTAGGTAAACAAAACAGCTGCTAAGTGTGGAAAAGTGAAAATTAAAAACTGTGAGTTAAAATTTTGATTAAATTAAAAAAACTAAAGTCACTGATCTTCCATTTTAGTGAAAATTTATTTAGTTTATCGCCGTTCCAACGGTGTTTCACATGAGTTAAATTATTAAAGTACATAAAATACATTACAAAGTTAAAAGTTATTAAAAATGGCAGATTTTTTAAATAAACGATCCAAAAGCGAGTGTATCCCATCTGGCCCGGTGACTTGGCCCGGCGCCGGGCCACATGGGAAAAAAAGTTTTAACTGGCCCGGTGATGTGTTTACCGGGCCTGCCATTATTAATAATTTAAATATTACTAACTTTCTCCTCCTAATGGTATTGTAAGCATGTTTAGTTTGATAGAACTTAGTGCAATAGTATGGTGGCCTTCTAAACACTCAATCGAATCACGGCTATGCAAGTTCAATTACACTTTTGATGTATTCTTTTGATGGGTGACATTTCCTTTCCATCCAATTGCAATACAATAGATAGGTACCCAAAACTATGACTGATGGCTAGTCCAATGAACTAAATTAGATTTTGATCAAAGCTGCGTTGAAAAGTCCACAAAAGGGTTTAGGTGAAACTAAAAATGCTATTTTTCACATTATTTTCTCATAGCGAAAAGGCTGTTCTTTGTATTCGTGCGATTTCCAGAACATCCTCTCATTAGAGTTATTTTATTTTAATAGTGTGATGCACAATAGAGACAAAAGCACTATCCATTGACTATTTATGGATTTTTAATATCATTGACATTTTGTAAGCTTATAGACGACTTTTGTAGTGAGCCCAAATGGCCCTATTATGAAACATAATAAAAATTAAAAATTTTGTAACTAATACTCATTAGAACTTAGCCATTTTGTTAGGATAATAAAAAGATTAATATCATCAAAAGATGATAGTCATTCATATGTCGTGGCCATATCCTAGAATTGATCACTTCATGATGTAACCGACCATTTCATGAATTGGTTGTATTTCATGAAATGGAAAATACACGCTGCCCACATCACGGTGAAGTCTGGCCAGCTCAATGAATAATCAGCGTTTGACGATAATAAAGCTATATGCACGGCTACTTCATGATATGGTCAAACATTAGTGACCATATCGTGAAGTAATTACCATATCTACCGTTAGAGGCGCTGATTTTGTTTTGAATGTTTTTGTGTTGCATCAAGTCGGTGGACAATGATTCTGTTTTAAAAGCGAATAATTATGTGCCAGTTGAAGATAAAAATTATGTGAAACGCCGTTAGGAGACAAAAGTACTTGACTTTTACGAAAGACTGGTAAGATCCGACTATTTGTATTATGTATTCCCATGGAAAAATATGAAATACTAACAGAAAGATTTCATCAAAATATTTTGAGTATTATGTTGCCAGTTTAAACAGCAAACCAACTGCAAAGGGAATTTATTGTATTAAAAAAAATATAAAGTTCCTCCGTTTTTTGGATTTTTTATTAAAAATTTGATGTCAAGGAAACCCTACATTAATGATATGGCCAAACGTTGATTGAAATATCATTAAACGTTGATGCTTAAACGATATAGTCCATTTTAGCTGGCCATATCATGAAATACAACCATTTCATGAAATGAAATGGTCGGTTACATCATGAAGTGATCAATTCCAGGATAGAGCCACGACACATAAATAAATAATGCAAATTGTGGTAAAGTTTGTGCAATAACTAAAATCATAGCAATTTTTGTAATTGTCTGAATCTTTGTTGTAATCGTATATCAATGAAATAGTACAATATGCAAGCAGGAATATTTTAAGTAAAATATGTAGGTAGTAAAATAACAGTTTTTAACTATAACCGAAAATGATCAAGTCAGTTACGAAAGACTGGAGATACCTCTTGAGTCCATGAATTAGAAGATAGGATGTTGAAAAAGAGGGAAATGTACAATTTGTTTTTCAGTCGCGCAATTGATATCAGTGATCCCGTAAGCTTGCGAGATTAAGATTTTGATGTGAGATTGGATCCAGTAGCTCCCTCATCGACAATAAAATGAAAATAGAGGATGGTGTCGAGTGTTTTATAGATTTCAATGTATTACTTCATTTCCTACCTAATACAATCACTACAAAAAATTGACAATAACAATCACCTACACTCGAATATTTATAGACAATGGAGTGTAGATGATTGTACATTTCCCTCTTTTTCAACTTCCTATGTTCAAATGCGTGGAGTCAAAGGGTATCTCAAAAATAAACATGAAAATAGCAAGCGCAAATTAGAAACCAAAGTAGGTACTTATGTGAACAAAAGAAAGTGAAATTATGAAAATGTGTGTGAAAATAAGTTACATGTTTAGCACATCTGGGTCTCAAGTTTAGCTCAGTTGGCATGGTGTAAAATGAGAGGCCCTCTATTTTGATGCAGAAAGACAGGTAACTTTACAAAGACAAGATCAAATTTTGTAGGCCAATCAATAGTTATCCCAATTTTCCCACTTTCTTTCTAATCTAAACAAAAAAAACTGCAATCATATAATATTTCGAACCCCACAAAATGTAGTCCTAGGTTAACATTTTTGTAGGAGTTCCCAGTTCTGCAGAAAGGAAGGCAAGTATCTGCAGTGTAATCCATCAAAACGTATAAAGAGCGCAACACAAAATTAATACTCACAGTTTCTCAGCTGTGCTCACATGCGCCATCGCCTCATGCGTCTTTCGGGTAAGCTCATTCATGGTAAGAGAAAATGAGCAGGAAATTTTCTCTTCACCAAAGAAAATACGTTACTCTACACAACCGCGCAACAAACTCTCAGGCAGGACGAAAATTGACGAAATGCAAATGGACGAATGAGGACAATGACCTATGACCAGTGTGACCATTGAGAAAATACAGAACCTGCCATACGCTTACTGAAAATCTGCCAAAATCTGCCCAACACTCCAAAAAAAATGCCATAAAATATGCCACATACTTTTTTAGTAATTGGGTCATTATCAAAAAATATGTACATTGTGACTAACATGATTGAAATTGTGACTAAACTGTTTCGTGATATACCTGTACTTTTATAGTAAATGTGAGTCACATTTTTTGTAAGGGCGTGTGCACATAAAGTTTTTTAAACAAAACTACAAATTAGTTTGCGGTTAAAATAAAATGTTTTATTTGACTTTTACTACTATTATTACTTACTATTATTGCAATCAAAAATTAACTAACATGACATGTTTTAATAGAAATACGTTTAGTAAGATGCAAGGTTACAATATAATTTTAGAAGTAAATTGAATCTGTTTCATTTAATAAAACAAAAGCATCTGGTTTTACAGAAAATCCGTTCAGAAAAGTTACATATACATCATGTATATTTTTTTTGCTAGTGTAAGCAAACCTTTACTTTGCAAGTTGATGTGAGTCACGTCATATGAGTCACGAAAATTCACGAAATGTGACTAACATGTTGGTAAACATTCTGTGCAAAACCTAACCTCCAAAAATATTCTGTAAAAATAATTAGCAATACAGATGAATGGAACACACAATCTAACTAGCATTTGTTAAGTCTATGCTTTATAAATAATTGAAAATAATACACACCTTACTTCGTTTGTAAATCCACCGTGATTCACATGATTTTTTTTGGGAATTTTGGCCGGTCTTTTTTGTCAACACAAAAAATGGAACTAAAACCAAATGGCCGAGTTATTGTTGAGAACTAGTAGGCCGCATAGTGTTGTCAGTAATAAAAAAATAACTTTAAGTGGCAGAATTACAACGAAAACTATGGAAATCCTCCGTGACATCCTCTGAGTGACTCACATGTTTGAAACCTGAGACAAAGATTAAAGTATTTTTTTATCTTAGAAATATTGTCTAAATTATTATTGGTTCTCAATAAATAACAGGAAATATATTTATTAACATTATATAAATAGATTAGGTTTGTTAGAGAACATGTTGGAGCCAATAATATGATTTGAAGCTTCTAAGGTGCAAAAAGGACATTTATTTTTGTATGGGTCATGGAGGGTGGAAATAATTAAAAAGAGTTTTTAATATACAATCGATATAACAGATCCATATATTTTTAGTGGGAACATAAGAGAAAAGTTCAAATTTGTAAAAAAACTTGATAAAATTAAA
The DNA here is from genome assembly GCA_963564075.1 of Eupithecia subfuscata. NCBI lineage: Eukaryota > Metazoa > Arthropoda > Insecta > Lepidoptera > Geometridae > Eupithecia > Eupithecia subfuscata. The sequence continues at coordinate 22,148,025 of OY751095.1, forward strand.
AAATCAACATTACTTTTTTTTATATATAATATTTAATATGCTGGACAAGAATTTTCACGAAATGTACATATTTTTTGAAAATGGCTCAATTCTTTGATTGGAAAACCAAAAAAACACTTATTAATATACTCAGGTGACTTATTAAAAAACATAAAAACACAAATACATAAAATTTAAATTAAACAGTAAGTATTTGCTAACTTCATTCAGTACTACTTTGAATGTCCACATTCGCTTCATATTCTTCGTTCTTTTCGTCGTATTTTGATTCCAAGCCCATCTGCTTAGTCATTTCCTTTATGCCTTCTTTTGTGGTTATAATGGCAGAACTTACTACTTATCTAGAAAAATATGAGGAAAAAATTCGCTCTTTGATGTAAAAATTGGTTGCCTGTAAAGTCGGTATACGGGCGAAAGTTTTACGTGACAACGACCGTAACGCAGTTTCTTGAAGTGAGCGGAGCGTAACGCAGTTTCTTGAAGTGTCACCCGGCAAACCAATTTATAAGACGTTGTCACGTCAAAATGCGATTCGGTTTAATTTCATTTCAGAAAGGTATTTTGAAAAAAGCTTGTGGCAGGAACCTAAATAAATACTATTCGAATACAAATAATAGCAAACCATGGTGAAAATGTTCTTAAATTACAAATCATTTTGGTACTACGTTTGTATGGGAAATTCATCCTCCGCCGGACCCTTAACGTAGAGAATTTACAGTTGATGATTACATGGCGTACAAATATCAACAAAGATTATAAGGGAATTCCCCTTAAGGACTACCTCGGACTAGGATTTGCCAGGTGTCGGTAAAATTATTTCCTACAAAATTTAATATCCGTATTTTTTTGGTCTTGCTATAAAATTTAATTTTTTTGTATAAGTACGTATAATCTCTAAAATATATAAGGTCACAAAGGTTTTGTTCCCAAATCTGTCAAAATCTGCCACACTTCTAATTCGTCAACGTAATAAATGCCAAACTGAAAATTCCATAGCCAAATCTGCCAAAATGGCAGAAATCTGCCACAAATGGTCACACTGCCTATGACTATACTTTTAATCTGTGGACGAATGTGAGCGATCGAAGCGGAGCTTTGGTTGGTTGGAGCGGAGGGGGGAAGAAGAAGTCAGTGTTGCCAGGGCCCTTGAGTCGTAAGCTACCTACGTTTCGTTTCCAGGAAATGTTAAATAATTGCTGCAAAAGTTACATTATTGTTTTTTTTAGTGTTTCGAGATCGGTCTCCAAGCCCATAAGGTCTCGCTTTGTCTGACCTTTTTCCCTCTTCAATATCTTAGCATTTACCTCAGCTATATAAATGTATTACGAAAATAGTAATACATTTCGTGCGCCTGTACCTACAGACTTTTAGAAAAAGAATATGAATGAACATTTTCCATACACATTGTGATGTCGAAATTTTAAAAGATAACCACAGGGTATCAAAACAATCAAATGAAAGGTATTGGTTTGTACATTTCATAACAGGCTGTCGAAATTTCTGTAGAAATCATACTTTTTCAATAATTTGTTTAATGAATTTATGATTCATTTTATTTATGTTGTCATAAGGTGTACTTCATCTAATGATAAAACCGACTCTAGTTTCATTTGTTCGCAGCGGCATCTTCACTGTAATTGCTAGGTATCAAGTCTAGCACCTAATTTATTCTATTAATTTGAACAAAAACTACAAGGTGGTGCATCTGTTAGTTTAACACTGAACTGACTGCACTATGCCATTTTAGTTTATTTTCATTTTCTAGTTAAGTAGTTAACTCGTCGTGTGTTGAATGGACTTCGCGGACATACAGCTAGTGTTTTTTTTTGACGTGACAACGTCTTATAATTCTATAGAGCCGGCTGCACGCACGAAAAAACATGACGTCATACGGCGTTACCTCGCTCTGCGGCGTTCCATGTAAGGCTTGAAGTGCAAGCGAGAGCGCTCGACATCCGTCTCTCTCCTACTTGAGTGAGCGATGCGTCTGCGTGGACAGCTGCTATACTATAGTACATTTACATGTTTTGATCGAGTATCAAATGCTACCATTCCATCAGTATTTTCTTAAGACGTTGTCACGTTCAACTATCGTCAGTAAACCGACTTTACAGACAAGCAATTTTTTTTAGTTTCTTTTTAGACTCGCCAGATAAAAGTACGTTCAATTAGGATGCGTTCGGAAACTGTTTTCAATAAAAATCTAGTGTTACAAATCTCATTGTTCTCAGAAGTTACGAATATTGCCTTAAAAATTACAGTGCGACCGAAAAGCGTAGAAAATAAATGAGGGCGCTGCTGTCGTTTAGATGGCAACACGAATACTACGACGAATACGGTCTTGATCCTTGCGTTCAGCAATTTAATTTGTTGAAAACGTGGATGGCATTATGTACAAATCCGACCAAAAATAGTAAAAATTAATAATCAAGAAACGAAAATTTACTGTAGGTAAACTGACAACTCTTTATGAATGTTCTTTGCAGACCAAATTAATTTACGTTTACAAAAATAATCTCATATTCTTACTATTATCGAAATATTTATTCTTAAAAAGAATAGATATACCTACTTTAGCATAACTAGTTTAATAAACCACTTTTAAAACTAATCTAATAAAATATCAAATATCAACAAAATGGGTACATGTTTCTGATTGCGCACAAATTGAAATCGTCCAATTGTTATAAGGTCTTCCTTTTCTTTTTTCTGTAGGAGTTTTGAATATTCTTTTGTTATGCTAGTAGAACCTTGCATCTTCAATCCCAGTACATAACGGATGTACCTACCTAAAAACAAATTTAAATTATACTGAAATGTAACGCAGGACCGCTAAGAGTTGCAGATGAGTTTTGAGGTCAACAAAATGGCAAAAACGGATGATGATGATGATTTTATATTAAATACTCAAAATATGGAAGTAGACTATATTTTTTCCAATACAAACGGAAATAAACATTCAAAATACTATGAACGAAAATGCTAACAAACAAATAAAACAAAATAATATAATATATTACTCAGGTAATCAAATTCACAGGTTTAATCGTTCGATAGAGGCAGATTTTACTGTTTAATTAAAGCCCATAGTATCGAGTACTTATCAGTGATCTCGGAGGTTCTTTCATAATTTTCTGTAGCATCGGGCCTTGGCTTTTCCACTTGAAATTCGGTTAAACAACGTTTGAAAACTTTATCAATCACTTGTCTAGTTTTTTCCATGTTGAATTACACTAAACAAAATAACATACATTAATACAGTTATGTATTATACAGTGCAAATTTCGTTGAGGTACCCAATGTTTATTTACATGTGCGTGACATTTTGAACAGATTTGACATTGGTTTCGTGTTGCCAGAGCAAAGGTTTAATTTAGTTCGATTTTAATTATTTTCTACTCTTTTCGGTCCAGCTGTACACGCACGTTACGCGAGGGGGTCAAAAGTTACGAAAATGTATGAAATGTAACCATATGGCAACATTGGAAGAAGTTTAGTGGGAAAGCGGCACCTGCGCAGAACGAACGCTGCACAAAGAAGAAAAAAGTATCTCTCTCGACCACAGAACAAATATATCCTACTCTCGACTGACGACGTCATGTGAATCGTCGCTTCGCTTGCCGTTTCACAGTGATAAAAATTTATGGGAGCCGATTTTGTGACCTCCCCTTTTAATGCAGATTCCTATAGTTTGAATCAATTCAATTCAAATGCGAGAGTAAAACTCCCGCGTGTCTATTATTCATAGCTACTTAGAAATTGATTTTTGAAAGTTATTATTTTTTTACCAGATAAATACTAAAAAAAATCAAAACTTTTAAATCTAAAAACAATAATCAGATCGATAATGAATGATGGTAAATAAAACCATCGACGGCGCACATTTTAGGTAGTGTCATAAATAACTCATAAGAAAATAATATATATAAGTTATAGGTACGTTACGAAATTATTTGAATTATTTTCATTTTATGTTATTATTATTTTTACTCGATAATCCGCCGCATTAGGGCGAGATATTTCACCAAGGGGTTGCATAAAACCTAGTTTTTATGCTAGAGGTAGTTTTATTTTGGATTAATTTCCAAAATAATTATGTCAAAGAATTAGGTGGTCGAAGTTACAGTTAAAATTCCATAGTTTAATTTCTCTAGCATGAGATGAGATGGGATTCAAAGTACATGATAATGATAAGATTTTTTTTTATAGTAATTTTGTGCCTAAACTAGACAGTTTTCGTTTTGAGGAGCCCAACGGTGCGGGCGGCCTATGGGGGGGAAGCACTGTTGACGCCATTTTGGAAATTAACAATCACCGTTGAGATTTTCTGACAGCGACCTAAATTCTGCTTCCGCACTGCTGCTTGCATTGCAGAGGATAATGTCCTAAAACGGTTACGAAACCCTTATGGTCTCGCTTTGTCTGTCCTTTTTTCCCTCCTTAATAACTCGGCAACTACCGCAGCTATCAACTTGAAATTAAAAATTATAATACATTTCGTGCGCTTGTACAGGTCTTAAAAAAAAAGAAAAATGAAAATGAACAATTTCGAAACAAAATATTGAGATGTCGAAATTTTAAAAGATACCTACAGGGTCACGTGGGGTATCAAATGAAAGGTATCAGTTTGTACATTTCAAAACAGTTTTTGAAATTTCTCTAGGTCTCATAGTTTTCGAAATATTTTCAAAATAGTAAAAAATTCGACAGTAGTATGCAAACTTAGGAGATGGCCCCCCCTATCTCCGAAGTTTGCAAAGTGATCCACTTGAAATGTATGGGGTGTTTGTGGATATGGATCTATATTTTACAGGAAAAATATAGAGAAGTTTGTAAAACGAACACGTTTTGAAAAATGTTCAAAATGGGGGCTATGTGTACCGGGGCTACCTCACCGAGTGGTGTATCAAATGACAGGTATCGGTTTGTACCATAGAGCAAATACAGAGTATACTCCGTATCTGCTCTATGGTTTGTATATTTAAAAACAGTTTTTAAAATTTGTCTTGGTTTCATACTTTTTGAAATATATTGAAAAAAGTCAAAAAATTTACCTAATCTCCGAAGTACTACGCAGAGCGATCCATCTAAAATGTAGTTTGGTACCTACTATTTTTAGGTACCTACCTACCTATTAATTAAATAGCGATATCTCTAACCGGTACCTTATTATTATCTTTCGAAACCCTCGGCACAGTAGATAAATTAATGTAAAAATTTATGTATTGTGCCCTCGGTGCGCGCGATAAACCTGACGGGTCTTGTTTTTTAAAAAGAAAATGTAGGTAGGTAGGGATTCTATCCTAATAGTTTGTCTTCAAAAAAGTTTTTTATTTCATAATAGCATTTTTTAATAAGCAATTCTTGTAGTTTTGATGCGAATAGGTACCTACCTATATGGTGCTTGGGTTCAGATTGGTAGTTTATTAAGTATGTATCAATATGGGCTCTGTCTGTATAGTTCCTAGAGCCTCGCCTACAATGCCATACCTACCACACGGAACACAGCCGTGTACTCAGGCTGGTAATAATATCAAAGTGGGTGCAAATTACGAGGGGTTCAAAATAAAATTTATGCGCTGCCCCAGACAAAAGAATCCAAGTTAAGAAAGTAAGTACCTACATAACGTTCCCTCACAAAGGTTAAGACTGACCAAGCCGTTCGTGGGAACCTCCGCCCTTACTGTAAGTTTAAGTTCCGCGGGTAGGGGAGAGAGTTCCCACGTGCAAAGCTCACCTGCGCACACGCACCCCTACGTAGGTACGCACTACGCAGTAACGAACGACAGTAACTGATTAACTTGGGGATTGCGAATGTCTTGTGGTTGTTTTTCTATTGATTTTTCTTTTTGATAATTAACATTGTTATATTCTGGACTGAAACATGCAAAAGGAAAGAGATAATAATCTTTTTTTCAATGTAAGAAAATTTAAAAACAAAAGTGTTTCAATTGTAAATAGGTAGGTAAGTACTAGTTGTAAAATATTTATATTATTTGATTGTAATTTTCTTTGTGAATGAAGGCTTGTAATTGTAAAAATTTGAATAATCGTAATAATCATCTAATTCGGGATTTAAAAAGTAAATAAATAGGTAAGGTACATAGGTTTTTATTGTGCCAGAACCACAGAAATCTAAATAACAAGTCACTGTTATTTAGATTTCTGTGGCCAGAACACAATATGACGAAGTAGGTACTAACCAAACTACCAAGAGTTAGAAGGTACTGTATCTACAGGGTTATTTTATTAGTAGGTAATTCACTGACACTGCATAAACTGCAGGTTCACGAACACTCTCGTGAAGACGCCAGGTCTTTAAATTAGTATTGGTAGTAGGCACTCCCCTCCTCCACTCAATAATTGTTAATTAGAGGAGCTTTATTTGAAACTACGAAATCTCCTGCGAGGATTCCGTGGACCGCGCATCGGACTAACGTCTCCATCCTCGAAGAACTTCGTGTCAAGGAGAGATTATCGTCGACTATGCAGATACGAATACTATAAGTTCTTTGGGCACGTGGCACGGAATGAAGACTCGATGGAGCGACCCGTGATCCAGGGCAGAATGGAGGGCAAGAGGTCTCGCTCTGCAACCAGATGGTCGGACCTCATCACCTCTCTGACACAGTCCAGCATGACCGACTGCTCCCACAACGCAACCGACCGGGAACGATGGCGGCGCATTGCACAAGCAGGCGTTCAGAAAATTTTAGTGGACGGTTTGCTAAATGGCCATAAGCGAACAAATGATCAGGACCCCATCATAACTGCCATTCTGCCAAGACCAAGAGTGACCGACTAAGAAGAATTTGAAACTAAACTAAAAATCGTCTCTGCCCTGAATTAACAGCGGACGTGTGAGTGCGAGATCGGTATTTAGTAATTCGTTGGTCTCTGGAGAAACGTGTTTTCTGCATAGGAGATTATTTACATACAATTTTAGGAATTAAGACCTGGCGTCGCATACCTAACCAATCCCGCAAAAGTGGTGCGTGATTGGATTTCCTTGTCTATCGGTTTTGTTTTATCGGTGTTTAAAAAGCATATAAAAAGAAACGTTAAAAGTTGTGTCAAATCGATCCAAAAATGCAAATATTGCAACGACAATCATTTTGGTATCGTACCTACCTACCTACTGTTTTCATTTGGTGCTAAGGTGCTAACTACATAGGTAGGTAGGTAGGCTATGAACAGAATCCTTGAGAAAAGGATTCCCCGAAGAGGGCAGTGTCTCAAAGCCCGAAAAAACTTTGAATTGCATAGATAAGTAAAGTGTCTGAAACAGAGTTCGTCAAAAACCTTTAATTACATAGGTACCTACCTACTACATAGGTTATGGGTAGGTTAAAAAAGTTGTATTAGATGTTTTGTTTTGTTTTATTTGGGAAATAAACAGTACATTATACATAAAAATACAGAACTTAAATAAACATAGGTACACTAAAATAATTTCCTTCAATATGTAAACATTGTAAACATGTCTTAGAGCTAAATGAACAGAGCAATTAACAACGGAAGAGCTTCGAAGTGTTCTTTATAAAATAATAGGTACCTATATTGATTAATTATAATAAGATGTTAAGTACATAATATAACCTAGTCACAAAAATTTATAAAAAGAAAACTATTTTCTTAAAAAGTGTTACTGTACCTACCTAAGTAAATTTATATTATTCTAAACTACACAAATGTTGTATGTTCATAAAAGATCTCTTAATTTTGTATAAAATACCTACTTAATTTAGTCCTTATCTTAAGTCCTAGATTAAGATTATATGTAATATTGCCATACCCTACCTGACAGGGTACATTAATACTTACAAATTTATGTAATACTAGACGATCGCCTCGCGGTTTCACCCGCGTAGTTCCCGTTCCCGTGGGAATTCGGGGATAACATATAGCCTATGTCACTCCCTGAAAAGTAAGCTCCCTAACGGTGAAAGATTTTTCAAATCGGTCCAGTACCTAGTTTCGGAGCCTATTCAATACAAACAAACAGACAAACAATTCTTTCCTCATTATAATATTAGTATAGATAGACTAGCTTCTGCCCGCGGCTTCGCACGCGTATTTTTGGTATAAAAAGTAGGTAACCTATTATCTAAGTTAGGCTTTGCTCTAAAAAACGTACGCCAAATTTCAGCTTGATCCGTTTAGTAGTTTTGGAGATACTAGGTAACTAAAATTCAGATTTCACAAACTTTCGGCTATAAAGGTATTAGTAGGAAGGAAGTAGGATGGGTAGTAAAGCAATGAATCCGGTAGTGTCCAGCAAATTACAAATTCTTAATAACTAGGTAGGTACGTAAGACCTACGCACAAACTACAACCTACATCAATCATGGACCTACGATAGCTACTAATCTATTACAAACATATTTTATAAGCTCCCTTCCGAAATAATCAATTGCGTCAAACAAACAAACTAAAGTAAAGTAAACTAACGTAGGTAAGTAGGTACCTCCCTATTGTATAAAAACTCGTGCGCATCGCAACGCAACACAAGTGAAAGGAATAAAGGAATTTACGCACTATACCGTTACGCCATAGAATAAATAATAGTGTAAGTTCAATCTACACACAGTACACCCCTGGGTGCGTGACGTCAACGCTCGGAGAATTCGAAGTGGGTCATATAATATGGGTAGGTACCTCTATTAACTCTATTAAGTTGAATTAAAATATACCTACTTAAATACTCAACTAACACTTTCATGGCCCCTGTGCGAGTCGCACCGCCCGAGGCTGGGCAGTGAATGCGTTAAAGATAGGGCTGGGCTAGATGATGCAATGTAAATTGTCCAGCACTAACTTTTTTGCTCAATTAATTTTTGGTGTCCGTCTAGACTGGCCGTGAATATCTAGGTAGGGATAGGGACACAGAAAACTGTAAGGAATGGAGGGAGGCCTCCACCTTGAAACCTCAAGTTTAATTTATTCATTGCTACTTAGTCAATAAAGTCGCTAGCTGTGATACATAGACTCGGCAAACGTAGTGTAGGTGGCCCTCCGGCCAGGTGGGATGACGATCTGCGAAAGACTGCAGGCAGATGCTGGATGCGGCAAGCTGAAGACAGGGCGCTATGGCGCTCATTGGGGGAGGCCTATGTCCAGCAGTGGACTAACATAAGTTGATGATGATGATGATGATTGGCCCTTGCGATTGGTTCTCGACAATGACGTCGCGTCATGGCTGCGGCGTTCTATAGCCTAAATAAGATGTGATATACAGAACGTATGGTAAGCTCCCATCACAGAGGCTGCTTTGCTGTGGTGCACTGATTGGTGCAGTACTTGTGGACGTTCTATTGGTGGAAAAATCTCAAGACAGGACGCTATAGCGCTCATTAGGGGAGGCCTATGTCCAGCTGTGGACTAATATAGGCTGATGATGATGATGATGATACATTTATTTATTTATTCAATAACAAAATCCACAGCTCTTAGACAAAAACTTAATGAAACTTATACTATCTAACCTACAGCCAAATGCCAATAAAGGATTTACATTTTATAAGTTTGTCACAAGTTGACTATCACTAAATCTAAAATATAGCTTCAAAGCAAAGTTAAACTAAATATACATAAGTCTTTGACGTACCTAGGTAAATAAATTTTCTAAAATGATATTTTTGTTTATATTACAAAATACTAAGCTTATACGTTCACATGCAGTGTTCTAAGTTCTAACTCAGTGCATTAAGAAAACAACAAGTTTGCTAATTTTTACAACTTATTTATACTAATTATTTCTAGTTTCTTAACCTATGTGATAATTATGATAACTAACTATATGTATATAACTTATATATACTACTTATTTAACCTATGTGAACCTTTGTGTACATAGATAGATTTGTCGTAAAAAATACATGTTTTCTGGTGAGTAGAGTAAGAGTACCTATTACAAAGGTAGAAACAGGCTACAGTGCTACTGTGAGTGCTACGAAACCACATATAAATAGGTATTACCTACGTATTAAAAGTTTACACTCCGACCACTACTGGACCAAATCACTCACCTTCAAAATCCTCTACTCACACTTCGCTCGTCATACAAAAAATTACCTATGACCTGTGTAGTCCGTGCCACCCTCTTGTAAGACGCTCGACGAGTCGCAGCTGCCACCAGCGGGCGCCGCGGTTCCCACGCATGGGCCCACACGTAGGTAATATAATAACAATGGTGTAGGAAAGTTGCTTGCGATGCATTGTCGCATCTGTCAAGATCAACCCTCTAAACTCAGAGGCAGCATACATAGGATATTATTTAGGTAGGTAGGTGTACCTACCTACCTAACTACTAGGTATCTAGTACCTAGTAAGAGTAGTTAGCAAGTAAGGTTAGTACTTATATCGTCATCTTTGGAGGCTAGAATCACCCGCTAGTAGGTGCTTATACGCTGCTGAATTTATGAGAAGTTAGTGCCTCATATCCCCTTTTTTACATCGATGCATAAGGGTTTTGAAACCGATCTCGAAACCATAAAAACGTATACCGTGTTGGCACGGGTGACATCCAATCACACTAATTAAGTATAAGGCGAAAGTTTGTATGTGTGCATAGGTATGTCTGTTACTCCTTTACTCTCAAACGACTGAACGCATTTGGATGAAATTAGGTACAAGAATAGCATATATACTGGACTAACAGATACCTAGTCACAAAGAAAATTAGAACCTGCATATTTGCGCCTTTTGAGATCATCGGCCATAATAAGTATAAGTATAACTATCGTCTTCCGACTGGACATATCCAGTCGGAAGAAGATAGTTATACAGGTAGCTCAACTGATCCATAGATCAGTTGAGCTACCTGTAGATTGTTTGTCTGCAGTTAGCTCAATTGTTTCAATTGTAAATACAGTTCTAATTTATTTCTATTATTTAATTGTAATTATCTTTGTGGAATACTATAACAAAGAAATTTATTCACAAAGAAAATTATACTAGTATTTACAATTGAAACAATTGAGCTAACTGCCGACTGTTGCAAACAGTCTACAGATAGCTCAACTGATCCATATCAACACCAGTCGGAAGCGTCCCCAAGACGCTGCCTGCATTGCCACGCTGTAGATAGATAGTGTCTTTGTGGATAGATAGTGGAAAGATAGTGTTATACTTTGATATCGGAAACATGGAATGTTCTCGTGGGATGTCCAACTAATTAAAAATTTTACGTGTAACAGACTTATTCACCGCAGCCGCGGGTAACAGCGCGGGAAGCAGCTAGTAATGCATTAAAGCACCGCGGCGGCGCGGGCGCAGGGGCGGCACTTCACGGCAGCAGCGTGTGGGCGGGCGGCGCGGCGCGGCGACCGCTTAATGTAGTGAAAGTTTGGATGATGTTTGTTACCTTCAAAACGCCCAAACTACTGAATGGATAAGACTGAAATGCAATTTAGTTGGTATAAATAACAATACTACTACCTACTCTAACAATACTTCCGACTTACGCTTACGAATGACTTGCTCGTCGGGCGCGTACTAATCAGCCAATCAGCTGGCCTCACAGAAATCTTAATAACAAGGCACTATTCAGATTTCTGTGGCTGGCCTCTTGCGTTCCTTTGCTCACTAGTTTATTGATTTAGGGATAAGTTTCGTAAAATCATAATTTTCGTGTTTAAATGCATTAGATTATAAGTGCTATCCTGTCCAGTTGATTAGTTCGATCCTGTTGGAGTCTAAGATTTTTAAAATTTTGTGAAACCGTTGTAAACCTTCCATAATAACTAGAAAAATAAAAAATTTCATTTGCGGCCAAAAATTCAATAGCGAGCGAGACCGTTTTTTCTGCTCCATTTACCTATGTTGTTGAAAGTACCTAGGTAAATATTACTTCATCTTCTTAGAAAAATAATAGTTTAAGCGATTAATTTATTTACCTAAAAGACATAATAATCTAAAAAACGACAAATTACAGCTAGTATTTACATTTATATCAATTTCCTAACAATCAATTTCCTATCAATTTCCGAACATCTGTTTCACACCCGCTATGGAGTCATTTGATGTGTGACAGGTAGCTCCGTCTTGTTGAAACCAAGTCCTAGAATTCACTATTCTTGAATTTTCAAGCTCTGGAGCCAAAAAACTTTCCAAAATCGCAACATAGCGTTCGGTACCTATTAACAGTGACGTTTTGCCCTCGCGCATTTTCAAAGAAAAATTAGAGGAGTGCCGTCGTAGAGAGGGTCATCATTTAGACGATGTTATTTTTAAAAATAAACTTCAGTTATTTCTTAACAATACCTCAGTTTTATTTTAACTATACCTTTTGTATTTATTTTTTACTCAATATTTTATATATGCACGTTCTATTGCGCCACCCTGTATATTAGTAGGAAAAATTTGAGCTTATTTTGTACCTAAGACAAATGAAATAAAAGCCAGCCAATCAAAATTAATTTAGATTTTTTTGACAGAATATGATTACCCTACTAAAACAATAGGTAATAAAATAATCACAGCCCTCTCAGGAGCACGTTGAGGGGCCGCGACACCCACGGCCACGTGCTAAGCCAAGGTGCGACGACGTCAGCGCGCCGCCCTCCATTCCCACGCCAAGCCATCTGCCCAAGAGCGTGCCTCGCCTTCGCCCTGCCGCAGATTCCGTTACTCATTCCGCAATCACTGTCTGGGGTTGCAACATCGCCTCCCCTGAAATTTCAACACATAACATACCCTAACTGTTCTTCGTGTTCAAAAAAGTTCCGTTCGTGAAGTTTAAATATTTTCCTTTGATATTTGTTGTTTTTCTCTTCGTTCAATTGCAAAGTTTCTGCAATTAATAAAATAACAATAAGTTAGTGAATCTTTGTAATGAGTTTTTTAAGTGCTTCTTAAAGTTTTCTTAATTGGTTTTTGGGTTGTATAAACATGAACGCCATGTTTATCCCACTTGTTTCTGCGTCATTGCCTACGATGGACCACACCGGTAAGTGATACCTAAGTATTAAGTTGACCTGTTTTTACAATAACCCAACCTAGGTACTTACCTACGCGGCATGACACTCACTGTCTTAATAGCGGATTCGCTAGAGGAGCTGAACCAGAGCCTAGCTCTAACCTAGCTCTGAAGCTATGCCGTCCAGCATGTGCCCTCACGAGACTGACCGCCCGATTCATCGATCTTGGCATGAATTTGGATAAAACCAAAGTCATGATCAATGGCCACATTGATCCAGGACCGGTAGTCGTACCTTCAACTTCTTTATTTCATTTCCGAGTAGGTAATCTTACCTACCTCGGGGTGCCAAGAAGAAGATTTAGCTAGGCTGCTTGGGAAAGTACGTCAACTCCCATGGTTGTTGCGAATGTCAGCATCAGCATTGATCGATGCTGACTTTTGATGCTGATGTTCGAGTGCTGACATGACCTGAGGGGGTGAGGCCTATATTCCATTTTCGCACAAATTTGGAACCTAAACAAGCACTTACAAACCTGTTCATTCGCCACACATAACACTTGCGTGGTAGATAAATAAATAATAAATAAATAAATAAATAATGCTGGACAATTCCCACAGCATTATCTAGCCCCAAGCTAAGCAGAGCTTGTGTTATGGGTACTAGATAACTGATATACTTAATACCGTGCTTACAATACACTACATAGATAGATATTTTTTATTATACATAGAAAACATCCAGAACGCCCTGAACAAATGTCTGCAGATCGTACAAACAATTGTCCCGAGGCGGGAATCGAACCCGCAACCTCCTGCGTCGCAGGCAGACCTTCGCCCGCTGCGCCACAGAGGTCGTCATGGATGAAAGGAGGATGAAACACTAAGTGTGTCTTTCTTTACACACATTTTGCACTTCACATTTTGTATTGTCATCATGAGGCTTTGGCGGGATATCAGAAAACACCAAACAACCGGGAAATAATAGAATAGGTACTATTATTTCCCAGTTGTTTGGTGTTTTCAGTAAAGTGAAATTTAAGTTTAAACATTTATTTGTATCTAATTTTACTTTTATTGAAAAATCATGAATAAACATAGGCAGAACCGCTTGAGTTAAAAATTTGAAGTGTGAAGTCACAGAACAAGGGCATATGGCAGCGTTTTTGTTACCCGAAACTGAGGGCCGTTTTACTTTTTGTTTACTAAGTACCTTAATAATTGAAAATTTTGTGAATTTTTTTTGGTAATGTATGTATTACCTAACCTAAATAATCGATCTATAAAACAAAAAAATTCTATGCATAATACAATAGGTAGGTACCCTATTCAATTTGATGGCGTCGGAAGTTGCCGAGACACCTAGGTATTCAGATGAACGAGATCTTTATGGTTCTGTTTTATTTTGAAACAAGATTGAGTAAAATAAAAAAATTAATTAAAATTACATCCTAAAGTAATTACATCCTATCTTGGAGAACTGGATTCAGGGAAGATGATCGGAGCTGCAGGCGTATTCCAAAAAAAAAATTATTTACTTTTCATCAGGTGAGATTGCGGTCAAACGAAGGTCTATTGACTATAAAAAAAAAGACGAGCCTCCTCAATAGGTCCCAGACTTCAACCCCCTCAAAACGAAATTTTGGAATAATGCCTAGCTCGCTCTACTCGGCGTATTTTTTTGTTACTTACGTTTCTTTACTCATTTGACAAAAATTTACGGTTTGAGTTGGGGTGGTGCAAATTCTAAGCCGGCACCACACAGCGATTATCCCAAAATGTTTGAACAAATAAATGTCCACCCGTGCGAAGCCGGTCTGCTAGTTATATATAAATTTGATTTAAAGTAAATGCACAACGTAATTGTATGTTTCTTTATGAATATAAATATTTCCGTTATTGAGTTGTGGTTGCCATTTTGATTTTAATCAATTCTTTTGTGTTTCATTGATACACGGCACAGGTGACATTGATAGCTATCAATCTCGCCCCAGTATTTTTAAAATGTTTTGTTTATTTAAGTAGGAGTACTTAGTTAATCTCGCCCTACAACTTTATTTGATTGTTTTTTGAAGTTATACCGATTGTGGCGCGTTAGGGAAAAAATGATGCTGGACAATGCTGAAGAAACAAATTTTGAAAATAATTTTGTCTACATTATTATTTATTACTTACTAAAAAGGACTCATTTGGTAGCTTAAAAATGTAATTGTCGTTTATTTTTTAAGTGTCGTTCATTTCTTCTGTGTTAATAGAAAAAAAACATGATACCTATGCCTTTATTCCATTATCTGACTTTTACTTAGGTATCAATTTCACCCCTTACATCAATAGCCCCAAAAATTAAAAAAAAATCATATTTCGAAAACCATAAATCTTGATTTATGTTCCTGGTCGTGGACGTCGTGCGTGGTGTCTATCTATATTAGTTAAAAAAACGGGTGGTATCAAAGTAACCCCAAATTCAATATATAACTTTGATCACGAGGTTTTTTATTTTTTTGTTAGTTTTATTTGGGGACAACCATGGGACACCGGGACGGATAAAAAAAGAGATGGTCCCGTTGAAAGCGGGACGTATGGTCCATCTATGGTCACGTTAACTACCTATTTACAAAATATTTAGGTAGGTAGGTACGACGGCAACGCAAGCGAACAGGTGACAGACCTGCCTGACCTGACTGGACTGACAGACAATCGGGGATGGTGGGGGGGGGGGGGGGGGGGGGGGTCAAGCCAGTCCATTCGCAGTCGCTGGGCGCAGCGCCCGCGTCGGTCAGCGCAGATGCGCCGCGTGTGAACCATGTGAGGTGCGGGGGCCGGTGCCGAACTGCCGACCCACCGACGACCTCACCGTTCACCGCACGCACGCACCAGTCGCGCTAAAACTGTGCATCTTGTTACAAACACCTAGTTCCAACTTTTGTAATATCCTTAAAAACTTTACACTTCAGCAGGGAAAACGCGGTCTGTCTGTAGAAATGTCTTTTATCTGGTAGGTACCTACATTAAAGAAATGTAAAAAAAATGTGAATCGCCCCCTGTCGTGCTAAAACTGTGCATCTTACGAATAACTAAAAAATACAAGGCATACGCGGCCTATCTGTAACAGCTTTGAGGAACTAGCAGTTGGGCAGTGAAATATGTACGTATTCAATAAAACCTTTTATACCTACCTAGGTGATAGAGAGTACCTAGAGACGCAACACTCCCCCTAACTAAACATTACGACGCATTGACGATAGGTAGGTACTAGTGGCGTCAGGGATTTCAATTTTTTCATTTCAGCAATTACAAAAACTTCCGAATTCATAGTAGTATTTTATGTTTAGAATTTTTCATGCTTTCTACTTTAAATTGGTAGATAGGTAACTATGTACTTTATTTACATTTAACTAAAGTATGTAGGTAGATAAGTACCATTTTGTTCGATAACTTTTTGCCATCTTGTAGGTCATGCATGATCCCATTGCTATAAAAATTTTGGGGCTTCTGATCAAAATACCGCGACAAGTGGTTTTGGCAGTCCTCTCGCTATGTCAACCTGACACTGCCTAAAGAATTCTGAAGAGACCGAAACAGGTGGAAATCTGAAGGTGCAGTGCAGAGAGTGGTCAGGACACTCTCCCAGCCAAACTCTCTTAATGTTTGCTCCACTTGCTTTAATCTCATCAGTTGTTCGCAGTAAAGTTCAGAATCGATGGTCCTGTCTGGTGTTAACAGCTCATAATGAATAATGCCCTTCCAATCGTTGTAGCGAGTTAACCCGGGTTTCGCCACAGTCTGTGAAGACTGACCGGCCTTTGACCACGACCTTTTTTCGCACGTTCTTGTCATACGTGATCCAATTTTCATCACCAGTTACAAGCAAAAATGGTTCGGTTTCATTATGTCGTAATAAAAAATCACAAATATGAGTAGGTACGGTTCATTAGGTTCCTTTCTGTGAGCTCGTGAGGTAAGTACCCAAATAGGTATCGAGCTTTTTTGGGTACCCAGTTTTTTAAACTGTTTTGTGGTCAATTCCCAGATCTTCAGCTACGTCGTAACTACCTACTGAATACTGATATGCCGATCTTGCTCCACACTCAAAAATGGCATCCATTTTATCCGTAATAGCACAGATTAGATAACGTTACTTCGTAATAATAATGGTAATAGGGACCACAGCGACGTGCAAATTTGTGCTACTCTCACAGACATTGCACTAGGTCCATAAACATCGCAAATTTGTTTCGCCGCTTACGTTGCATTTTTATCCATTTTTGTAGTAAAATTTTAAAATGTATCGAATTTCTTCATTAGCTCTTTTATATTTTTTCATTCATTCTCATCTTGACACTATGAAAACAAATAAAAATCATACATTTTCCTAATTTGAATTTGGAATTATCTTCTTTATACGATACTATGATATGATATGATGATACTTCAAAACCTGTTTTTCACTGTTGATAATACCTATGGCCCTTTGTTGGTACCATCTATTATTTTATTTACACACATCTATTGATTACACGACCATAATATATGGTCGTGTAATCAAATCTTATATCATCATTTACAAAACGGTAAAATACGATAAAAACCGGTTCCTCTCTGAACCGCCTTCCGACGAGAAACAAGATCCGCTACGCTTAGATTACGAGTGTAACTCGCGCGCCGAGAGGGTTTCGAACTATAGGGTCTATTATACAAATATACCTAGGTAGGTAGGTACATAAAGGTACCGGTTAGAGACTTCACTATTTAATGAATAACTACCTTCTTACTATAAAATTTGACCTTCTCTTCCCTCCCTACAAAGTTTACCGACACCATAGTAGAGTTCACGTACTAAGTACCTAGGTATGTGGTACCAGTGGTACTGTGTCCCACACACAAACCACGCCTAGGTAGGTATTTTTTAGTCACATGTAGATAGAATAATACACTAAATAAATGGTGTCTTCCACTGTAAGCCTTGCAAACTGCAAACCAACTGACGTATGCCTTCATCTAATTGTTCCAGGCTGGAACCAGGCGTTCGTGAAAGCGGAAGCCGAGGATGTCAATAACAAGGGTGGCATGGAGGCCGGGGCGCCGCCGCCCAGCCCTTGTCACCAGTATAAGCAGCGCCGGCTGTCGCGCCTGCTGGACCGGCTCAGAGTCCAGATCCGGAACAACAACCAATATATCAACCCACGCTGGCTTCTCTTCGACCCCCCCGCCGAGCCAAAGGAAGATGCCCCTCTGGATTTGTCCAAGAAGGCACAACCGCAAGTACCGCAACCGGTCAAAGGCAAGGACGCCTTCTGTTGCAGCACGTGTGGTCAGACTTTCTCTGTTCACGACCGCCTGGCTAAGCACATCGCGTCGCGCCACCGCAGTCGCACGCCGGACGAATATAATAATAGAAGGCGGCAGTACGAATGCGGGATCTGCGAGCGTCGCTTCGCTCGCTCCGACATGCTGACGAGACATGCTCGCCTTCACAGCGGAGTGAAGCCTTACGCTTGTCCTATCTGCGGACAAGTCTTCTCGCGCTCCGACCATCTCGTGACGCACCAACGCACTCACACCGGCGAGAAGCCTTATCGCTGTCCTGCTTGCCCCTATGCGGCCTGTCGCCGAGATATGATCACCAGACACATGAGGACGCACACAAAGAAAGAGAACTTAGCTTAACGAAGTCTTGAGTAATCTGAAGGGAGATAGGTATCTCGATAACCGCGTCGTTGGAGGCAAAAGCAAAACCGCGGAGCCTAGTTTTGATTGGATTGGTGGTTAAGTTCCGTCCATCCACAGGTGGCCCGAATCATCATAAACGTCATTCGGGTCGACTTTCTGTACTGTATAAACAGCAAGTCAAGCCTTGACTCGGCCAAGTCAGCTAACAAGTGCGTGTCAGAGCATTTTAGCAGTAAGCATTAGTTGGTACCTGTTATAGGTACCTAGGTATCCTGAGAGAAGGCGTCATCGTGCAAGCCGATTGCGGAACAGCGTATGACTACGCAGTGTTTTCTATAGTTCGAGGCAAAAACAAAAAGTAGGCAATCCGTCTATGATGGGTTTTATCATAATCACAATGTCTCGTCTCTGACACTGCCTGTAATTTGTTTTGCTTGTTTTTACTGAAATAGGAAATACCCAATTGTTTGCCCTATTGGGCACACATAGCCAAATTCTAAATGGGGAAACAGCATAAATTCTAAATGGGAAACTGGAAGTCTAAGAAAGTAAACTGCACAACCCGTGAAACTATTACCCAATTTGTGACTCCTATTTTTTTTTTAATTGCCCTGTAATTTGAGAACCCACCTTTAAATATTTGGTGGGATAAGGTCCGGTCCGGAATAGACGTGCGCGCCGCGCCGGCGCCGCCACGCCGCGCCGCTGTTGGCCAGCGCCGCCGCCGCGCCCCGCCGCCGCCGCCGTCTCTATCAGTCGGCGGCGCACCGTCCAGCGACCACACCAGAGAATCTGTTCAAAACTCGCCAAGAAATATGTCCTTCTAGTAGGTACTTATTAATGTCGTCTCCTTCAAGATTCTGTGGTCGTGGTTGCCAAAAATCTTTTGTTTTGGGCTAGGGCCAGGCCCCCTTTATGGATTCTTCAAACTAGAGTCTACATTAGAGACAAGTTGACAAAATACTGTCGGCCACCTTCAATATTCATACACTAAAGTGTCCAATTCATAGGTAGGTACATAAAAAGCCGCCCCGAAGGGTTCCCCGCCTTGCCGGGGCGGGGGGCTTAGTAATGATGAAGCTAAGAGGAACCCAAGGGCCGTGCCAACGCAGATGGCGACACTGCTGGCTTCAGGATGAACCGCTCCTCTGAGTTTTGCCCTCTAAGCCCAGATGGAGCGGTAGTAGGTTGCGATGTCGTACGGGAGGCAACGCAACTGAGGCGGGCGGCTGTGCTGTATGGGTATCATGATGGCCGCAGAGAGGTGGAGGCCGCGGCGAGGAATGCCGGTATTGAGACAGCCCGCTCTCCCTGCCTTCCGCAGTCTTGGCGGGGTCGCTATCGTTTGACGCGGACGCGGTGGGGGCGCAGGGAACGAGGACTGTCGGTATGGCGATGGCCGCTCTCCCTATTGATAACAAGATATAAGGAACAAGCAATAGGGACAATCAATGTTACTTTGTATCATAATATAAAACGTTCAAGCAAGCAAATTAATCGCCTAAATTGAATGGGCAAAGACAAATAATTTTTTGAAATTTTTCATTCAAATAAAAAGATGCGCTAGGGTTGTCACATTTTTATTGTTTACCAACAGTCTTAATTAATTAATAAATAATTGGAAATACTCTACAATTATCATCGAAAAACTTGTTTTGTAGACCTTCCCTAAAAATAGCATTTAGTACCTATACGTACAAAAAAATTAAATGTATAACTACAAGTATATACACTACAATTTCAATACAAGAAACACTACTAATTTATAGGTCATTGACCGGAAACAGCTGATATTTAGCTACTTTCCTAGTAAAATAGGCATCATCAATTAAAAGGTGGTTAGATAGATACCAACCGACTTACTACTAATAGGAACTACATAAATCAATTTTGATTTAATGTCGTAGTGACAACCCTGACAGCAATATTTTGGTGGGCAAAGTCGTAAACAGTACTCCAGCAAAAGTAATTTGACATTGCCCACCTTAATATTTTCGAGTTTAAAAGAGGTTTCGCGTCAGATGTTCGATAGTTATTGTTTATTTGTTACAAACTTATAATGGTAAAATAATTACTTGCCTGCTGCAACTGCAAGTACTGTTTTTGAACAAAGTTTTCCGCACGAACTATGATCCGCCAAACACACCACCAACTTAGACACCAACTTATAAGTGAATTTATAAGTGATGAAGACACTATCAGCTATGGTGTACCTCAGGGGAGTGTACTGGGTCCAACCCTGTTTCTCATCTACATAAATGACCTTTGTAATCTAAATATAAAAAACGCGAATATCTTCTCTTATGCAGATGATACTTCTGTCGTCTTTACCGGCACATCCTGGAATGATGTTAAAAAGCGAGCTGAAGAGGGACTCCTTGAGATATCTCAATGGTTTAACCTAAATTTACTTACCCTGAATGTTTTTAAGACTATATGACGTTTACTAATAATACCCAACCCAATCATAACTACAGTCTAAAAATACATAAATGTAACCTCATTGACTCTTCCTGTCATTGTCCTAACATAGATAAAGTAACAACTACAAAATACCTAGGAATAATGACTGATCAACGACTTTCCTGGCATGATCACATCGAACTTTTGATGAAAAGGCTTCGTTAACTAATCTGGATCTTCAAAATATTACGTCACGTCGCAACAAAAAAACTAATAAACCAAATCTATACATCGTTGGCCCAATCAATTCAAAATTACTGTATACCAATCTGGGGAGGAGCTACTAAAACAAAGTACTTAGAACTTGAAAGAACACAGAGGTCTCTATTAAAAGTCATGTATTTCAAGCCCTTCCGATACTCTACGAATGTGCTCTACCGCGATGCCGGTCTACTATCAGTCAGGAAACTCTACATCATAAGCGCCATTTTGAGGCTACATAGATCACTTGAGTATGACCCCAAAAAGCTTCATAAGCTAAGAAGTGAACAAGTAGCTCCTAAAATTTCTACTCGGTCCCAGCTTGCGTCGCGACAGTATGTCAAGCAATCTGCCTTCCTCTACAACGCAATAAAATAAACCTTAAAAATCTACCCTATGAATAATTATGATTGCAAAAAATCCCTAAATAACTGGCTTTTAACTTTAAACTACGAGGAAACTGAAAAGCTTTTGGAAAATGTTTCGTAATCTAAAAACAAACCCAACACCCTAGATACTCACACTTGCACACAACACACACATGCACACAACACAAATACACTCACAGACGTGCACAGAACACTAACACACACATACACTGACGCACACACCCTCAGGCACACACCATACAATCACTGCTAGCAAACTACGAGTATTGTAAAGCATTATTATCTGTTTAATTTAAATTTTAATCTTTCAAAAACGCATCTTCCACTGTATGTTACGGAAGAGCGGAACCCTCTAACACAGGTATCTCTATACTTAAAAGAGGATTCCGAACCCATGCTATGTAAATTAATTTAAGTTTACTTAATAAATATTTGTATATTTGTATAAATATTTGTATAACTGACAGTCAACTGAAGTGAAATTAGCGACAATCGGTTATTTAGTTTTGCCAGTGACATATTCAAGTTTCTACCAACAAACAAGAAATAAAAGCTACTAAAACATTCTCGATAATCTAAAGAATTTAAAAAAATGTTCCCTGGTGGGCAAAATCAAATTAGTTGGGCAATCTCGTAAGGTTTTACGGTATGTTTAGTGTGTTGGTTGATCAGATACTCACACTACTCACTATCCTGGCGCATCAACCCCGAAGTGGGTCTTGGCCTCCGACACAATAGATCGCCACCAGCTTCTGTCCTGCGCCGCCTCCGTCCAGTCCGGTTCGAAGATTTGAAGTGAGCGAAGGTCCTTCTCCACTTCATCCTTCCACCTGTATCTGGGCCGACCGACTGGTCGTCGGCCAACCGGCGCTCCAAGAAAAGCCCGTTTTGCAGCCCGATCTTCCTCCATTCGTAGCACGTGGCCGAGCCAGCGCAGCCTGTGTGATTTTGTTTCGCCAATAATGTTGGGCTCGGCCACTAGTTCCGCGATCTCCCGGTTCTTCCGTACCCTCCAGGATCCGTCTTCTCGTCGGACAGGACATAGGATCTTCCTGAGCACTTTTCTCTCCGTCACCAGAAGCTTGTATTCTTCTCTCTGGGTTAGTGTCCAGGCTTCACATCCATACATCAAGATCGGGCGAATAATCGTCTTGTAAATGCGAATCTTGGTTCTTCGGGAAAGGATCCTGGACACTAATTTTTATACGCAGATAAAGTATTATCGTATCTGCGTCGTGTGTGACACGCTTTACTTTATTATACACACTAGATTCTGCCCGCGGCTTCGCACGCGTATTTTCAGTAGGTACATAGAATAAGTAGCCTATTATCTAAGTAAGGCTTTTCTCTAAACGTACGCCAAATTTGATCTTGATTTGTTTGATAGTTTTGGAGATCGTGTAGGTAACAAAAATACAGATTTCACAGTCTTTCGGGTTAGAATTAGTAGGCTAGGATAACATTTAACCTGTTTTAGATGTAAGTGTAAATACTAGTTGTTAATTGTTTTATTGTTATTGTAATTGACTTTGTTAGGTAATATAAATCGATGAACCTGTTTTATCAAAAAAATATTAAACAAGCACATCTGGCTGGGATGAATATTTGTACTTACCTAGAGTTAAGTTGAATTATCATAAAAGTTGTGTGATATGCTCATAAAAAATTATTTGCCCCGTGGGTGAAACATTTCCATTTATATGTGGAGACCATAGATATAAGTAAAATCCTGGTGGAGACTGATTTTACATTCCAAAGTGTTTTAGATACTCGTATTATGTTTTAATTAGTGTGGGCTTTGTTATTTTATTGTATTTTGTAGGATACACTAGGGCGACGACTTGGTCGCGCCAGACATTGGATGACACATCACATTGCTTCTGGGCTTAAAACCCTGAGTTTCTCTTTCCTTTTTTGAATGGGATTTGCGTACAGTTCCATTTCTGCACGCTAGGGGCGCGGTACCAAAGCCCATACGAAAATAGAACGTCTGGATTCTATCGAGAAATCAAACTCAGGCCTCATAACATAACAGATAAAGGTAGACAGACAACTTTACTATGTACTTTACTTTGTGACGTTCTGTTTCTTTGCCACGCCCCGCCGCGAGTTCTGTTAATCATCTGCCTAGCTAAATACATATGCTACTTAAATTCAAACAAAGCGCACACAATATTTTGAGTGTATCCCATCTGGCCCGGTGACTTGGCCCGGCGCCGGGCCACATGGGAAAAAAAGCTTTAACTGGCCCGGTGATGTGTTTACCGGGCCAAATGAAACAAATCAAGTGCCATCGTCCCCGGTAAGGTGAGAAAAGAGGATACGCCTCGTAATTTATGAAATACTAAATACTTGCATCTACCCTTCATATCTGATGACAGCTATCAAAACTGAAACGGCCATATCTCGGGAACTACTAGTGCTAGACTTTCAGCTAATAGCTCAAATGAAAGCCAAAGTTAAATCTACATTTTCGATGACAGCTGTCAAAATTGAAACGGCCATATTTCGGGAACTACTAGTGCTAGATTTTCAGCTAATAGCTCAAATGAAAGCCAAAGTTAAAATCTACATTTTCGATGACAGCTGTCATAATTGAAACGGCCATATCTCGGGAGCTGATCCTGCTAGACTTTCAGCTAATAGCTCAAATGAAAGGTGGGAACAAAATCTACATTTTTAATGACAGCTGTCAAAACTGAAACTTGTCCAGAAAGTCTAGCACGATCAGTTACCGAGATATGACCGTTTCAGTTTTGACAGCTGTCATTGAAAATGTAGATTTTAACTTTGGCTTTCATTTGAGCTAATAGCTGAAAGTCTAGCACTAGTAGTTCCCGACATATGGCCGTTTCAGTTTTGACAGCTGTCATCAAAAATATAGATTTTGTTCCCACCTTTCATTTGAGCTATTAATTGAAAGTCTAGCACGATCAGTTCCCGAGATATGGCCCTTCAGTTTTGACAGCTGTCATCAGATATGAAGGGTAGATGCATGTATTTAGTATTTCATAAATTACGAGGCGTATACTCTTTTCTCACCTTACCGGGGACGATGGCACTTGATTTGTGTCATTTGGCCCGGTAAATACATCACCGGGCCAGTTAAAACTTTTTTTCCCATGTGGCCCGGCGCCGGGCCAAGTCACCGGGCCAGATGGGATACACTCAATATTTTGACAGATTTTATTAGAAAACTGTCAAATTATTGTCGTATTGCTGAAATTTGTAAGGGTCGTTTCAGTCAAATACCTACTTAACCTGGAAGCCAAGCGCAATGCGATGTGTCATGTCATGTTTACCTAACTTATACCCTTTTTATGCTTTAGTTAGTACCTACATACCTATGTGGTTGTATTATGCTTCAATTGATATTAATTCATAGCTGTACTTATAATTAATTAATTATTTAATTTGTTGTAAGTACGTTAGCCATTAGGTACCTACTTATGAAGATGCTACTAAGTTTAAGATACAAGAGTGTTGTGTGTAGGTACTTGTAATATAGGTAAGTCCATTTAACGTAAGTGCCATTTTGTGTTATTGCGCAACCCCGACCCAAATCGGCGCCACCACCTATTTTATTATTATTATGTTAAACGAAGGAATTTCGATAATTGATTGGCCAGTTTGTGATACCTATCATAAGCTTTTTTAATGGCTATGTGTGTAAGATAAAATAGGTGGTGGCGCTGATTTGGGTGGGGTTGCGCCATAAAGCTTTGAAGTACATAATGTAGGGTAGGTACCTACCTAATGCTTAAATTTTATTTGTTGTTTATCTGTTTGGTTGAATTTACGTTTTATGAAAACAAAATTAGTTTGATTTCGTGAAGAATTTCGAAAATAAAACAAATTAAAAAAATTACACTCTGTTTTATTTTTCCGAGATCTAGATAGATAGGCTTAACCACTAATAAAATACAATTCATAAAATTAACTGAACAGATTATAGAAATTGGTAAGGATCTCAAGGTTGGTACACACACAGTGCACAGTGGTTCTTGTTTTAAAATTAACTGAAAACCGTGAAAACCTCTTAAGATAGCCTGCCTGACATACAGGCTTATTATGTAAATTCAGTTTAAAAGATGCTAACCGCCAGTTTCTCGCTGATCAAAATAAAAATTAGTCAAAACGTTTGTCAGGTGTTTATAGGGTTGATTTTGATCTAAGATTACTTGACCGGACTATAAAATCACTGATCAAATTTCAAAGTGCTTTATTTCCTTTAGACCTTACAGGACTCTAGGATAAGTCACAAAATTCAAATTACATAAGTAGGTAACACTAGGAAATAATGTGATCACTTTGATTTTTTGTTCAGTTCAATGTTTTTATAGTAAAGTAAAGAAGCGAACAATAAACCTTTACCTTGTACCAGTTTTCGAGCTGGATCAAAACTCGTCCCAAGCTTTTTTATCCTCTACATCAGGTATTTTTTAAGCCTTTTTACAAAGGATATGTTTGACAATTTGTTTGAATTCATTTATTGATAATTTTTGCAACTCACTTGCGATTTTTGTTCTAGAAGCGTTTCCATTGCCCTTTAAAAGATCCATTAATCGTGTGTAGCCTAGTTGTGGGGACAGCGAGTTTATTCTTATCAAGTCCAATATCATTGATTCGCGCAAATATAGATTTTCGTTCATAATATGTTTTTAATTCCAAACGCTTGTCAAATCACTGGTCAAGTAATCATCAGAGAGAATACAATAATAAGAAGAGTAATCTTAATCAGTGTTCGAGAATCCGGCCACAGCCTACCTATGCATACAGTCGTTCGACGACGCCATTTGACGTGGTTTTGACACATTTTGACGTGGTTTTGACAGAGCAAGCAGAGTTACATACATCACCGCCTTAGTAACCTTAATAACCTTAGCCTTAGGAAGCGTCTTCCCCCCGACCCGTTCCTTGGCCTCGCACGACTGCCCTGTCATAACGCCTTCGTGTTAACGACTGTATCATATAGGTAGGCTGTGATCCGGCCGTCAATAGCATCTTATTCATATAGACTAGAACAATACAAAAAGTATGTAAGGACCGGCTAGAGTAAATCCAGAAACACACTATTGACACGCCACGCGACCAGACAACATGCGATGCGTGTTGAGTTGAATCAAGTCGTATTAATTTTCTATGACCAGAATCACATTATTAACACCAGACGCGACGAAACGTCGGGTGTTTACAGTGTGGTTCTGGTCATAGAAAATATATGAGATTAAGATTCAACTTAACACGCATCGCGTTTCGTCGGGTCGCCTGACGTTTCAATGGTGTGTAGAGCATATAATTCAATTATCTATCAGCCTACAGAAAGCCTACATACCATAAAGTCCCCGCGCGAGAACGGAGCCCTGAGTTTGGTTTCTCTGTAGTATCAAGACGTCATCGATAAGTTCAATTTGAAGAAAAGATTTGTATGGGATTCGCGAAGTTGAAGTTGTCCGTTGTACAGGCGCTGCTGTACGAAATCGTATATAAAATGGAACGTCTCGATAGTGTCGAGAAATTAAACTTAGGCGCAACGCACACAGAAGGCGGCGAGGCGAGGGTAAGGCGCAGACACGCCGCTCCTCGCCCCCCGCCACGTCGCCCGCAGATGGGATACCGGTAAGGCGGGGGGCGAGGAGCGGCGTGTCTGCGCCTTATCCTCGCCTCGCCGCCTTCTGTGTGCGTTGCGCCTTAGGATTATCTTCTGCGGTATGCGAGAGGCGAGAGGAGGAGAATCAGAAATAATACTGGCACAAAACATCTGTCACTGGCACTTTACGAAATACAAAATGTACCCTACATACGAAATGTTTAATTTTTCGTATTTTTTTCTTTTTTAACCCCTTCTCGCCGTCCTATTCCTTGTAACCCTGGCTGTCCTTTAAGGCGAATAGTAGGGGTGATAGTGGCGCCACTACATATTTAATTTAATCATTAAGTTATACAAAGGAATTATCAAATAATCGGACCGCTGCTGGTAGACGATACCTATCACAAGCTTTTATTTAATGTACCTGTAATAGTTTTGTTTTGTGTTATTCAATCAAAAACCTTGTTTGGAGAGCTCGGTGGCCACCAATAGGAACTAAACTCTTGAAACAAGTATCTGCCTAAATAACAGTACAAAACTATTAAAGATACATTTAAAAAAAGCTTATGATA
The DNA here is from genome assembly GCA_963564075.1 of Eupithecia subfuscata. Taxonomy (NCBI): domain Eukaryota; kingdom Metazoa; phylum Arthropoda; class Insecta; order Lepidoptera; family Geometridae; genus Eupithecia; species Eupithecia subfuscata. Next base: position 22,175,829 of record OY751095.1, read on the forward strand.
GATATCGTCTACGCGCGGTCCGATTTTTGATAATTCCTATGTATAACGTAATTATAAAATTAAATATGTAGTGGCGCCACTATCACCCCTACTATTCGCCTTAACCCTTTTTTTTACAAAAAATTGTCACATAAGCTTCTCCAGCGTTTTTACTCGCGCTGTCATAAAAAGGAAGTAGCAACTTATCTCCATGCCAAATTTTACTAACATTTGATGATCCATTTAGGCGTAAAAAGTTTAACAGACAAAGGGACAGAGAGATACAGAGCTGCTCTTGCATTTATTATTAGGTATGAATCTCCGAACATAAAGGAATGGATAAGCAGTGACTTTACTCGAGCCTTTACTTTACAAGACATAATGATTGTACACAACTCACAACACATAAATCTAAAATACTAGTTTTGGCATCCACTTTGAAATATAATTTGTCAGCACAAAGCATTATAAGACAGAGAAAAAAAATTGGTTGTCTGTAAAGTCGGTTTACTGACGATAGTTGAACGTGACAACGTCTTAAGAAAATACTGATGGAATGGTAAGCATTTGATACTCGATCAAAACATGTAAATGTACTATAGTATAGCAGCTGTCCACGCAGACGCATCGCTCACTCAAGTAGGAGAGAGACGGATGTCGAGCGCTCTCGCTTGCACTTCAAGCCTTACATGGAACGCCTCAGAGCGAGGTAACGCCGCATGACGTCATGTTTTTTCGTGCGTGCAGCCGGCTCTATCGAATTATAAGACGTTGTCACGTCAAAAAATTGTACAAATTCTGCCAAAAAAATAACAACAACAAAGTCATTTTAAGGTAAGGTATTGGCATACCATAACCTTAAAATCACTTTATTGTGCTTCTATACTGCCATGCTAGGATGCAATGCCATTGTAACATTGCAACCTAGGGGTCCGGCGACGGATGAATTTCCCATACAAACGTAATACCAAAATGATTTGTAATTTGAGCATATTTTCAGCATCGTCTGCTATTATTTTTTATTAAAATAGTATTTATCTAGGTTCCTGCCCCATTTTTTTTTCAAAATACCTTTCCGAAATGAAATTAAACCGAACCGCATTTTTACATCAAAGAATGAATGTCGTCTTAGAATTTTTGTAGATAAGTTTTTTGAAAAAAGCTAGTGGCAGAAACCTAAATAAATACTATTCTAATACAAATAATAGCAAACCATGGTGAAAATATTCTCATATTACAAATCATTATGGTACTACGTTTGTACGGGAAATTCATCCGTCGCCGGACCCTTAAGGTCGGCCAGAGACCTTATCAGTCACTATTACAAATCAAGCGTAAGTTAGTCTACCCTCGTGTTATCAGTCAGTGAACTTGGAGTAGATCTCCTCACAGCTTCTGTTCCGGAAGTCATCTCCGTTGTTGTAGTGCGGCCACTGGCGGATGGCGTTGTAGAGGTTGGACCCGGGCGAGGCCGTGTCGGTAATGTCCTAAAACGCAACAAATAGTTTTACTGTATAACCTCACGTGACACAGCGGGCGAAGGTCCGGCTGCGACGCAGGAGGTTGCGGGTTCGATTCCCGCCTCAGGTCAAATGTTTGAATGATCTGCAGATTCTTGTTCCGGGTATTCTGGGTGTTTTCTATGTTAAAATGAAAAATATCTATATAATTCAACTCTTGGTTAATGGCTCTGCGTCTGGAAATATCTATTTATGTAGTTAAGTCATCGATCAAAAATTTCCGGCCGGCCCCCCTTAGATGCACAATGCGCGCCCTGAAAACGTCAGTATCAAAAGGTATCCCATTTGGCATTTTGGGATACCTTTTCAACTAGTGTCATTTTAGCTCTCGGACCGAAAGCATGGTCAAGTGCTCGTATAAAAAATGCAATAATCTACCGACCAAGCAACAGAAAAAGGATGGAATTTCTTATTTTCAGTAAGTTTAAATGTAATTTTTACCTGTGTATTGTGATATGAGCCAATTGAGCCTTATATACTTGAGAAATCAGCATTGAATATTGTTGTTGGGTTTGCCTATTTAAAAATATTTATTATGTTCTAAGTTGATGAATGGAGCGGCTATTGTTTCTAATTTTTTATTTATTTATTTGTGGTAAGTTGTAAGTGATAATTTTTTTTTCATGAAAAGACATTTAAAATAACTGGTTGAGGTTTATAAAATAACTAGCTGACCCGCCCTCAATTTTATTTGCGTGGACTCTCTAATAAAAGAAAGAATACCAAAAGAAAGGATAAGGAAAATGAAAATTTTATTAAAAAAAACCTTTAATTTATATGAGTGTACCTAGGTATTAAACATTTGCAAACGTCATATTTTCAGAACTTAGGAATTACTGTAGGTAGTACTAGTAATATAAAACGGGTATTTATTGCGTTTATTTACCTATTGTTTTCGACGTTTAAAATTAAATAGTAGGTAAAAATAAATAATGTGTTCATATGACGTAAGTTTAAAAGTATTTTATAAGATCGTAGTTGACTTGAAATAGCGTTTTTTTTTTGGCCCATAGAAAATTTCGAAGCCGCAGGCAGACTAGTACTTTTAAATTTAAAGTACCTGCCTGAAATTGTATTTTAGGTTTATTTCACTAGCTTTTGTTAACTTATTTATATTATTGTATGTCCGAAATGACCCTTCTGTTTGTTGACTGTTGCGTCGCTAATTTATAGTTGTATCAATAAATGATTCGTTATCTTTACCTGAATTCTGTTAATTTTATAATCCTTATAAAAATAAACAGTGTTTAAATTATTTTTAGGTACCTTCCTACCTACTTACAAAATAAAATAAAATAAATTCGACTCCACTAATCTCTTGTTCCACATGCAAAAAACTTGACAGGCTCTGCGCAAACTGTCTGCGTCAAAACAAAACGTGGACACTTTTGAGTGTCATTCTTGTAAGGTTCTAGGTATCTACGGGGGAGGCCGCATACTTGATCGATGAGTTAAGTATATCAATATCACATTCACTGCCCAGCCTCGGCGGGCGGTGCGACACGCAGGGGCGTGCCGCCGCGCTGACGTAGGACATCTGCGTCTTGGGCCATGAAATTGGTAAGTTGTAATGAGTACCATGTAGTCATCTAGTACCCATAACACAAGCTCTGCTTAGCTTAGGGCTAGATTATGCTGTGTGGACTGTCCAGCATTATTTATTTATAATAGCTTGTATCTTAACCAATATTAGTACACATTATTCCCTGCCTCAAGGAGTGGCTGGTATTAGTTTGCAAATTATCAAAATGAAAAAGTTTTCATTTACTACCACAGACTTGTCAAAGTTCTCTCTCCTGCTTTAATGTATCAAATCACTCAAAATTATTCGAAAACTAAACTGGAAACCGTAAACAAAAACCAAATTTCAACCTGGACCAAAATCTACAGGGTACCTAACTACCTACTTCCCGTTCCCGATATTTGGCAAGAAACAAGGTCTTACAATTACATTCTGATCTTACATTAGTCGACTCGCACTTGACATTTTATTTTATTGTGTCATTAATGAAAGGTATTTCCTCACATTATCCAGCAGGGGCGCTGCAACGCGCTATATGAATGGAAGGAAACGAATACTTTAGGGTAAGCTTATTGTACACACCCGGTTTTTTCGTCGTAAAAACCCACGCAACCCATTAATTCGCCGTGCGTAGGCACTGCCAGTGTGTTGTATGGATCACTATGGAAGCTTGTTCGGTAAGCAACGCATTCACTGCCCGCCTCTGCGGTGCAACCTGACGCGCCGCGACGACGAGACGACGCGACGCGCCGCGGTGGTTGGACACGTCCATGTGCGTCGGGGGCAATGGAAGTGTTAAGCCGTTGGTACTATGCCTGACCTCTCCCTAGTCGTGTACGTTTATCCGTCCCATCGGATTATGAGAGTTACAAACTGTATGTAGACAAGGTACCTTAAAGGGCTGTCAAAAAGGCGTATAAGGAAAACCATCGGGGCGTAGACCAGTCGTCGGCCGTCCTAGGTATCGCTGGATGACGAAGTTGAAACCGATCTCCGTCAACTCGATGCTAATAAATAACTGTCGAGAGACAGTTTAGCAGGGCAGTTCAGAAACTGCGTTCCAGAGTCATCGACACGGTATCAGACACAGATTCGCGCGAAAATTAAAGTTTTTATCGGTTTTTAATATTTTGCGTTCTACAAGGAGTATAAATAGCGGAAAAGTAGCTTTCATAAATAGTTAAACATTTTCTATGAACCCATGTTTTAACAAATTTCGATTTAGTGCTTCTTTTGGAGCATTTGTAATAAAAGTATAAAAGTGTACTCCAATTCTCCGTTATGTACCTATTCTTTTTTTGTACGCTCTAGTCTTACAATTCAGGAAATACTTAATAAGATGTGATAAGTGCAACATGAAATTTCCTACACAATGTAAATTGTTTGAGAAAAATAAATGATATAAATAAATAAATAATGCTGGACAATCCACACAGCATCATTTAGCCCCAAGCTAAGCAGAGCTTGTGTTATGGGTTGGTTTGGTTATGAAAATGAAATGAATTAATAATATCAGAGATCTATTACTAGCAATCAACATATTACATTAGGTAAACCATACTTCATTGTAACATGGTTCATAGAAAATGGTCTACAATTTGTGGAACTTTAGTTCCTTGCCAGAACACAGAAATTCCGCTAAAATATTTCAATCAAAAATCGCGCGAATCTGTGTTAGATTCCGTATCGATGACTCTGCAACGAAGTTTCTGAATAGCCCTACAGAACCGAGAATGCCTGGAGAAGTATTGTGTCAGGAAAATCCACTTAGGGTCGTGGAGCCACAGAAGTAAGAGTAAGTAAGGTACCTTGGCCCCGACCACATAGTAGTTGGGATGCAGGTACCCGCGCTCCACTCCGTATTCCAGCAGCATCAGAGTCCGGTTCAGCTGCAGCGGGGTCACTGTAGAGTGCATGTGGATTTCTTCGCGGTAGTCACCTGAAAATCACATTCACACTAATTTAATCTAAATGTGAAAGTTTGGATGGACCTTTGTTTCATCTTCCAGACACAGTTACTGTACGGATCGGGCTAAAACTATGCATTTTTAGCCCGATGTTGCTCTAAGCCCGGAATAGGGAGTCCTGGAATCAAATATAGGCTACTTTTTATCCCATAAATCAGTCCCCATGGGAAAAACAAACCAAATTTTTACTTTTTCCTTCTGTAGGAATTTGTATAGACTGATTATTAAATAACATTATGACATCCTTTTTAGCATAAACCGGAATCTGTTGCCAATTAAGATTAACGGAACGGTTAAAAAAAACAAAATACAAAAAATATATATATACCCGAGATGCATAATTTGTAATCGAAAAATGAATTAATAATTTGACTGAAACCCTCAACTTAAATGAATTGAAATAAGTCACTTTGTCAGAAATTTGCTAGATACAAATTATGTTGGTGCAATTAGAACTTATAGAAAAAAGTGTCGACTTGCGAAAGACAGCAGGCAGATGCTGGATGCGGCAAGCTATCGATAGAAATCTAAATAGTATTACTTACTAGTTTCTGCCCGTGTCTTCGCATGCGTATTTTCGTTCTAGTATCTAAGTTAAGCTATGTTCTAAATGTACGCCAAATTTCATCATGACCTGTTCAGTAAATTTGAAGATGTTAAGTAACAAAAATACAAATTTCACAAACTTTCGGCTTTATAATATTATTTTTCTTCTGTTCTATGTGATAGGCCGATGATGTTGGCGTCGTATCATACACCTACCTATAAAGCCGACGCCAAATGCACACCGGTTGTATGCCTTCGTGTGAGCACCGACCTTCCGCCAGCCACGACCTTCGTACACTCGCCCATCGTTGCCGATCAAGAAGTTGTAACTGTAACAATACAATAACATTCTGATAAAATAAAATTTTAAATAATATTAAATTCTATCCATTAAACATGTTAACGGCCTTGAAAACTATTAGTCCGATTACATTACCTGCTACATTTAAAAAAAATTACAAACATCTTTTAAAAAAAATGGCTTGATTTACAATACTGAAGTAGTAGAATATTCATAGCATAAGTAGACACTGACTTCTACTTAGAGAAGGTCAAGGTTTTTTATTATTCCAGCAATTTTTCATGGTTTATTTATTGCGCAGAACCCCCAAAAGTCATAGAACTTAAATGAAGCTCAAAAGGGAAAGGCTGTGTTTTATCAGATTAACTTCTAAATTTTTCCAAGGTTTTATGCAGTTTAACTAAAATGTAAACTAACTATTTGTGCACCCAATGGCAGGTACATTGATTGTTTTCTCCCCAAATGACAACTTAAACACAAAGTTACACAAGCAAACTTCACTGCACTTCATAACCTCCAATCCGACAACATGGACCCCACTTCCCTCCAGAGCTCCATGGCCCAGCTGACCACTCTGTTCTCCTATACCATGGCTGAGTTTTAAGAAATCCTGCACAAGTCAGGTCTGGTCACCTGTCCGGGATGTGGCAGCTCTTGCCAATGCGTTGGCCATCTTCAAATCTTTCATTTCTAAATCACTGTGAGCCCTGCAGGACCAAGTGCTGATGCTTGCTGGTGAGATAGACAGGTTGGTTATGCGAGTTAGACGCAAAATTCTTCTCATCCATGGTTTTCCTGAAGTCAAAGCAGGAAAATAAAGGTAGCGGTGAGTATCATCGAGAAGCTTACTCCCCGGACTGACATCAACCACCACAAGGACTGACATCAGCCGTTGTCATCGCATGGGGCGCTCCACGACTAACAGGCCTCGCCCCATAATACTCTTTATGCTGCGGGATGCACCTCCTAGCCCTACATGACAAAATTTGAGTGTCCACGACAGCGTTTTATGACACCGGGATAATCAATCACACTTTAGCACCACAGATTTTAATAGATTCTGAATTGGACTTATACACGGAATTAAATCCATTTCCGTGGACTTATACGTACTGCACCTACGTACCTACCTACTAACATTCTAAAGAGGAAAGATGTGATGATGTTTGTTTGTATTGAATAGGCTCCGAAACTACTGGACCGATTTGAAAAATTCTTTCACCGTTAGGAAGCTTACTTTTCAGGGACTGACAGCTATATTTTCCGGAATACCCACGGAAACGGGCAGTGTTGCCAACAGCTACACTAGCTCGTAGAGTAGAATTGTTCTGTGTACACTAGCTTTCCACCAGATTCAATCTCTAAAACCACCAGAAAACCACTAACAAAAAACGTCTTAATGTAAAAATCGCTAAAATTTCCACTAAACCATTTTTTTACTTTATAAGAATGAAAACAGTATGTATTTTAGTAAGTAGGTAACCTTTATTATTACGTAATGATATACTAACAATTAATAAATCAACATGAACATCATTCAAATTAATTACCAAACGACTTACTATTTTATATTATATTAATTAGTCTTCAGGTGAATCATTTTGATCTGCATCATCGTGGACGGTTTTATACTTCCGACGGGCTCTGGTTTAAGGAATCTTGCTTTGTGCTGCTTAGTTATAACCGGTAACAATACAATAACTACCTAGGTAAGTACTGTAACAGAAATATTAAACTAACCAATAAATTAACAATAGGTAATAACATTTTAAAAAACTTTTTTTTAACAATGACGAAGATCTAGTTCACTCATGTCAATAACACGAAACTTTTGTTCATTCATTCATTTACTAACCTTGTTTTCCATCTTCAATAATCCATACAAAAAAAAAGATAGCAATCGTTATCAGAATAAACCGTCAACACAACAGCAGGGCTATTCAGAAACTCCGTTTCTGAGTCTTCGACACGGAATCAGATCTGATACACATTCGCGCGAAATTCAAATATTTTAATATTTTTTGCGTTCTATAAAGAGGTACAGTATACAAATACAATACGTGGCACTCAACGAAGTTTTACTAACTACCACCGGCAGGTAGGTAGTAAAACTTCGTTGCAGATGGCACTTGAGGGGACAAAATTTACATTTCGCTATTTGACGAGTGATACTTTCAATGAAGCCAGTCTTTTGAACGTGGGTCCTGAAGCCAAGATTTTTTAAAACTTTTACGTACCTACTTTATTGTGGTTTGAGCATAATTACGCATCGAATAAATTCGCCATAATATTCTAAGACGTACTGAGCAGTCCGAGACACGAGATAGAGTTAATTCGGCCTCTTTTCAACTTCTTTTATAATGGCGCTGCTTGCTTTTCAAGCCCCTTTTAAAATAAAAAAAAACCTTTGAGGCGTGACGGGAAAGCGCAACTGTCAGTGTCAACTTGTCAATGTCCAGTAAGGCTGTTATGCAGCGTTAGTTGCTAACTCACGCAGAGTAGCGGCCATATTGCGCGCTTACGTAGCGCGTCGTCGCGTTTATATCTTTGAGCTGATTGGCTAATTAACTGGATGAACTCTAATTATAACACTGTCATAAGTTAAATCGCGTTGATTTAACAAGATAACCTTACTGTTCTTGCAACTCTTTTCTTTTTTTCCATAACTTGTGTAGGAACATTTTCCTTCATATAATTCCGAAGTTTAATAGGACGTGATTCTTCCTAAAAAAAAATAGTTTTCTGCCCATCATCGTAGTAAAATTTAAAGTTAGTTATTATTGGTCTAGGATTATCAGTTTTTTACCTAACCTGGTAACGATTTCCAGTTCCCATTTATTGCATTCAATTTAATTTTTTTGTTGTGAATTTTTATAGTAGACTTTACTAGGTCTTCATAGTGGCGTTTGGTCTCTTTTATGCCAAAGAAAATTATGTTTCTCTTCCTCATCTGTCTACCCATGAAAAGATTTTGCTGTTGCTCAAGCTGGTTCTCAAGCTATTTCAAATTTCCGTCGATATTTTGATTTATCGACTTCGTTATAATTTTTTCCATTTCCTTATTAGCTTTTTGTTGTGCCGCCAAAACCGCCTGAATAATTATGTTAAAATTTTCAAAACATCTTCCATTTTTAAGGTTCCGCACCTCAAAAGGAAAAAAGGAACCCTTATAGGACGACTTTGTTGTCCGTCCGTCTGTCTGTCTGTCTGTCCGTCTGTCAACACCCTTTTACCAGGGACGCGTATCGAGTTGAAATTAACGTCAAATACTTAAGTCGGTAACTTCTTGGAGCCGCAATATACATAAAACTTCTAAGTTAACGCACTTAAAAGTTACAATCGCTTATGTCCGATCCGAAAATTTTGAAATTTCCAAAGGAATCACACGCACACAAAACCTATAGGGTACTTCCTGTAGACCTAGAATTATGAAATTTGGTGAGATAGATAGATAGATAGATAGAAAATTCTTTATTGCACACTTATCAAGATAATTTATACAAACAACAAAATTTACAAAATATGTGACAATTGGCGTTCTTATCGCTCAAGAGCGATCTCTACCAGACAACCGTGGATAGATAGGATTAAAGATGGGGGATCTATGTGCATTATTAGCTAATACAAATTTTACATAAAAATACCGACATAAATTATTACAAATAAACCTAAATATAATATATACCTACATATACATACTTATATACATCTAAAAATACCTAAATATCTATATTTTATAAAGGGAAACAAGGATGTGATCTGATCAGTGACAGCAGGACAAATAGTGTTCCTTTACCATACTTTCCACCAACTACTCTTGAATATAATTGGTAGTGACTTTGCACGCCTTACTTACTGAGACTGGAAGTGAAACGTTCCTTGAGATAACGGGGTGCAGACATACAGAAGCGACAATTATGAATATTATTGAGAAGAGAAAGGATGTGACGATTACGGCGAATAGGTAGTTAGGTACTTGAACTTCATGCAAAATTCCGAGACGTGGTCATAAAGCTTATTGTAGACTCATGAAAATGTAAATCGGTTCCTTATAAATAGCGATAAACATAATTTTAATACCAGAAATAAACATAAACTCGCTGTGCCCACAACTAGGCTACACAAAATGAATGTATCTTTTAAAGGGCAATGTACGCTAGCTTCTACAACAAAACTCCTAGTGAGTGGCAAAAATTATCAGTAAATAAATTCAAACAAATTGTCAAAACCTTGCCGTGCAAAAAGGCTTACTATGAAATATCAGATTATCTAGAGGATAAAAAAGCTTGCGACGGGTTTTGCTCCAACTTGAAAAATAACAAATAACAGGCTAAAGGTTTCTTCGTCGCTTCTTCACTTTAGTCTAGGTAGATACCAAAGCGAAAGAAATCAAAAATGTCACTTTATTTCCGTGTCAGTATTTAGTTTTATAGCCGGTTGCTCCACCGCGCCCCGTGCGGCTAGAGACCAAGTGCCGACCTTTTTTTTTGCGTGCGGCGGCGCGGTCGACATTCGACACAAAGAGGTTATTTATGACTAAACTTTTTAGAATTGGACCCTACTTGTGTATTTTTTGTAGAGGCTGAGTTGGCGCTTTAAATGA